>CM057454.1:329020000-338132500 GCA_016271365.2 Neoceratodus forsteri
GATTTTGGGGTTTTATGTCCCTCTGTCAGTTTGCGCCTTGTGAACCAACTGCCATGAGATTCTCAGGATCCAGAGATCCTGGCACCATCTCTGTGCATTATAATTTTCAAGTAAATTGGCTGAATGGGGTAAAGTTATTAAGGTGCAAAAACTGGGATTTAACATTAACGTGATTACTCAATCCTAATATACAGACATGACCATGCCTGTATAGTAATAACATAACCTACTGAACAGCATGATTATTAATGTTAAACTAATGTGTGCACAGCCCTTATTACTGTCTGAATTCAGACCATTTACTATGTTGTTATGGAATCGATGTGATGTCAAGAGGTTGTTAACCCCTCTTGACTACGTCACATCGATACCATAACAACAGGAAAGCATCTGCGCATGTGAGGCTTTGACTCCTGATGACTGGCCGTGTCAGTGAGAGATCTCCCTAAGGGATAGCAGCGCTATGGGGGAATGAAAAAAAGGTTTAGTTACCTTCGAGCAGTTCTGATTGCCGTGGAGCAGCTCCTGATTGTGCACAAAATGAATGCCGTACCGTGAAGCCAGTGCGGTAAGGTCACCTTGGCCAGATAAATACAGGTTACTCACCTGTAACAGGAGTTCTAGGAGTGGTATATGTTGTTCATCCACACTTTGTGGCAAGTTCCTTGCCACTTTAAATGTTGCCGGAAGGTCTTCAAGCTGGCTCCTCCCACCCACCCGGGTGGTAAAACCCTCGGCTCCGCCCCATGATGCCAGATCTAGCCCGCTGGAAGCCAGGTTGCATGTCAAAGCCGAGGAGGTTGGGTGGGTCGTGTGGATGAACAACATATACCACTCCTAGAACTCCTGTTACAGGTGAGAAACCTGTATTTCTAGGGATGTGGATATGTTGTTCAATCCACACTTTGTGGCAGACTCCTAGCACTTCTCCGGGAGGAGGGAGGCAAGGCACACACCCCCTACATAGGGAATAAGGACTGGAGAACCGAAGTCCCAAAACCAGCATCCCGGCGTGACTCAAGGTCAATGTTATAATAGGAAATGAAGGTGTGTGCTGACTTCCAGGTAGTAGCCCTGCCGATTTCCTGCATAGGGACATCCCTAGAAGCAGCCACCGAAGCAGTGGTATGGCAGGTAGAATGAGTTCTTATCCCTTTGGGAGGCTCCATGCCTGTCAACCTATAGCAGAAATATATGCAGAAGGTGACCCACCTGCCTATCATCCACTTGGCTGCAGGTCTGCCAGGTGTGGCTTCAGCATAGGTGACAAACAGCTGGCGAACCTCTCCCCAAACTTTAGCCATTCGCTCCTTATAATAAGAGAGCACTCTTCTAGGGTCCAATGTATGGAGCCTATATTCAGCCTCCGAGGTGTGATTGGGGTAGAACACTGGCAGAGTCAACATCTGGTTAAGGTGAAACTCCGACACCACCTTTGGAAGGAATTTCGGGTGGGGGTGCAGGAAAGCCTTGTCCCTGTGGAAGACCAGATAAGGAGATTCGATAGAAAGCACCTGGAGCTCTCCCATCCTTCTGGCTGACATGATAGCCACCAAGAAGGAGGTCTTCCATGACAGGTGAGGGATGTCACACCTGTGCATCGGTTCGAATGGCTTGCCCATGAGCTTAGCCAATACCAGCAAGAGATCCCACGGAGGTGGATGTTCTCGCACCGGAGGGGATATGTGATCAAGGCCTTTGAAAAAGTGCCCCACCACCTTTTTCTGCAATACCAACTGCTTGTCGGCCTGCGCCCGGTAAGCAGAGATGGCTGCCAGGTGCACCTTAAGGGTCGTCGACCGAAGCCCTAGCTGAGAAAGGGAGCACAGGTAGTCCAGAATGCTAGCCAAGGAACAGGAAGAAGGGTCCAAGCCCTTGTCCTGACACCAAATGGAGAATCTCTTCCATTTAAAGGCACAGCATTTTTTAGTCGACTCCTTACGGGACGCCTCAATGACGTTGAGGACCTCGTCGGAAAAACCTAAGGCCTGGAACTCTAGCTGCTCAGAAACCAGGCCATCAGGTGCATGGATTGAAGGTCCAAATGGAGAACCTTCCCCTTGTCGACTTAGAGCAGGTCCAGGCGGGCTGGACGCCACCTCGGGAGCCTGGAGCTGAGGCTGAGGAGATCGGGGTACCAGAACTGGCGGGGCCAGTCTGGGGCTACCAGAATCACCTGTGCCTTGTCCCTCTTCACCTTGAGAAGCACTCTGTGGATCAAGGGAAATGGAGGGACGGCTTAGAAGAGGCCCAGGGTCCATGGCCTCAAGAAGGCATCCCCCTGCAGCAAGCCTTGCTGAGGGGGGCAGGCATGAAACAGCCTCAGCTTCGCATTCTCCCTGAAGGCGAAAAGGTCCACTTGAGGGTAGCCCCAATGGGAGAACAGATACTGTACTACCTCTGGCAGGAGAGACCACTCGTGAAAAGCAGCGCCTATCCAGCTGAGGGCATCGGCCAGACTGTTGGAGGCTCCCACCACATGGATGGCTAGGAGATCCGCCTCCAGGCTGATCACGAGAGACCAGATGCGGAGAGCTTCCTTGCACAGAGGCAAGGAGTGTGCCCTACCCTGTCGGTCAAGATAGTTCATGGTCGTGGTGTTGTCCGTCTGGATCTGAACCACCTGACCCTGCACAAACGGAGCGAAGGCAGTGAGGGCTAGTCTAACCGTTCCAAGCTCCAGCAGGTTGATGTGGAATTGAGACTCCTGAGGGGACCAGAGGCCGTGGGCTCTGAGCTCCCCCAGATGGGCACCCCAACCCATCAGAGAGGCGTCGGTCGTTAGAGTGACCGTCGTCTCGGGGCAGACGAACAGGATACCTTCCTGCAGATGAGCTGGGACGAGCCACCACTGTAGGCCATCCCACATCTTCTGGGTCACTGTCACCGGCTGGTCCAGAGGACTGGAGCGCTGTGACCACTGGCTGGCCAGTCCTCATTGCAGGGGATGCATATGCCAGCGACCCAACAGACCACACTGGTACAGGCTGCCATGAGGCCCAGGAGGTGCAGGAAGTCCCGGGTAGTGCGCAATTGCCCAACCAGAAAAGATGGGGCAAGGGAGGAAAGGACCTCGGCCCTGTCTGCCGGGAGCCGGCCTCTGTCTCGCAGAGTTGAGCTCTGCCCTGAAGAACTGAATCACCTGCGATGACACAAGTTCCGATTTGGCCTCGCTGATGAGGAGGTCAATCTGAGAGCAGACCTAGAGGGCCAGATCCCTGGACCGCTCCACCTCCAATCTGGAGGGGGCTGCAAACAGCCAGTCGTCCAGATAAGGGTACACCCGGACCCGTCGGCGCCGCAGAAATGCTGTCACCACTGCCATGCATTTGGTGAAGACCCTAGGAGTTGGAGATAGGCCGATCAGGTCGGTGCCCAGGAAGGGAACGTCTGCCAGCTTGTGCTGGGTGTCCGCCGTGAAGGTGGAGATCCGCAGCCAAGCTCTGCAGTGCATGGCTACTGCGGCTGCTACTGACCGGGCACAAGAGTCAGCGATGTCCAAAGAAGTCTGCAGCTGTTTAGTCACCGCCCTTCCCTGATCCCGCACCTGCTTGACCATCATCTGAAGGTCAGCCGGGAGATAAGGAATCACCTCATCCAGAGAGCTCATAAGGGCGAGTGAGAAATGTGCCATCAGGACGGCCGAGCTAGCCTGATGAAGGCCTAGGGAGGAAGCAGCATAAACCTTCCACCCTGAGTAATCCAAATTTTTTGATTCTTTATCGGACGGTTTGTGCACGTCCTGAGCATTCCCGGAACGCTGGAAAATGCTATCGGTCACCAACCCCTCCGCAGAGGGGTGCTCCGAGAAACCGCGAGTGAACTGGTGAGGACTGCGTACTTTCAAGCCATCCTGGCCGAGGGCGCGGGACAAGATGCTGGCCGCTGCCACAACTCCAGGGCCGGGCCAACAATGGCTTCGACCACCGGAAAGGCCTCCATAGGGGAATCCCCTCGGTCCAGTATCTCTGTAAGGGGATACTTGGCCCATTTTTGAATGGGTTTGCACTGCATCCCAGTACACTGAGACGAGTTGAAGCATACCCAAAAACGAGGATGGGCTCTGGTCCACTGACTGGCCCCCTGTAGACTCCAGGTCAAGCGGCCTGGAGAACAGGGAGGAGTCGTCATCAGACTCCGAGGAATCTGCGAACAGCTGCCAGGTGCCTGAGCCACCCTCCACCTGCCGAGGTCGATCAGGAGTGAGGGTGACTGACAACCTATGGGGCAAGCCCTGACCTGACCGAGAATCCGTGGTCGGGGCCCCAGTCTTTGGTTGTGGAGGTGGAGGTTCCACCACAATGGGTGGAGCAGCCAGTTTTGGCTGAACAACCGGTGCCAGAGGTGGGTCCTCGACTACCATGAGGGGTTGTTTCAGCCGTTCCAGTGACAGCCACTTACTAGCCAGAGAAGGTGATGGAGTTGACTTGTTACCGGTCAGTAAAAGTTGCTGCCACTTCAAGCCCTCGTAGCGCCGACGCAACTTGTGCTGGAGCCTATCCTCCAAAGAGGACGATGAGGATGAGTGGCGACGCTACTTTCCATGGTACCGAAACCGAGACCGCCAACGTTGGCGGGACCAGATGGACCTGGAAGAGGACCTTTGGGGATTCCGAGGGTGGGTCAAAGAGAGAACGGGGGAAACCCGCCCCTCCTTCGGTGCAGGGACCTTAACCGGGGACTTTGGCACAAAAGGCTCAGGCAAATCCTTGGTAACCACTGGGGGAACCAGAGAAGAAGGGTTGTCGGCTTCTCCAGTCGACAAACCATCCGACGGATCGAGAAAAATGTTGACCGCATCGACGGATGTCTCAGCCAGCTGACCTGAAGGGAACACCATGAAGCCAGCGGCCACAGCTGCAACCTCGACTGAAGTCGAGAGTCGACGATCCGGTGAAGGGGATCTCTCCCGCTCCCACAAACGCCGACAGTGGGACTTACCTTTAGGGTCCTTCTTTTTGGACCGACCAGATTGTCCCAAAGGCCCTTCTCCCTTAGTGGAGAGGGATTGGCAAAGCTCCTTAAAAGAAGCAGTATGGGAGGAGCCCAAGGAGAGCGTGATAAATGCCACGGCTGAGGAGGAAGAAAAAGTGGCCTGGGCCACCTCCTCCTAGAGGGCGATCATCTGCTCCAACTGTTCCATGGAGCCCACCACTGCAGACACCGCCCAACGGGCCTCCTTAGACTTGATCGGTGGGTACCGTGTTTCGGGGCGCCCGAGAAGAAGTCTGGCAGCACGGTCATCCAAGACCGAAGCCAAAAAGGACTTGCCAATTCACAAGCCTGCGAATCGTGGCCAAGACCCAGGCAGTAGATGCACATGGAGTGCGGATCAGTCCAGGACATCTTCTGCCCACACGGGCACCGACGGAAGCCAGGCGTCGATTTGTCCATTGCAGCCGTGAGGGAAGGGGAAGACGAAGACCGGATAGCTTGGTAGAAAACACCAGGAGAAAGGACTGCTGTGTGACTGAACTTCTCTACTGGGACTAAAGTAGAAGAACTTTTGTATTTGGACCTTTAATTTAGGGTAAAAAAACTAACATACAAAAAAAAAAAGTGTGTGTTTGGGTTAACTGAACTGAATGGGTAACTGAAAAGTCATCTAGGTGTAAATCTCAGGTGACTGAAAGGACTTAACTGCTGTGAGGTTTAAATTACTTGTAGAAAGATCTAAGTAGGGGGAGTGGCTTAGCTAGAAGGAAGCTACATTTAAAGACTGCCTTAGAAAGATTCTGCTAATAGCTTGGCAGAAAACACCCGGAGAAAGGACTGCTGTGAGACTGAACTTCTCTACTGGGACTATATTGCCCTCCTTCCCTCCCCTCCACCTAAAGCTAGTTCTATTTTTATAGGCACAGAGTTTGACTGTCAACAGGAACTTCCTGTTTAAGGGCAGGAAGTGAGTGATCACAGAACCACAAGGACCCACCATCCTAGAAGGGCAAGAGAAGCTCTCGGCCCCTCTAACTGCTGGAGGTCTGCCTCTGAACAAGTAAGTGGTCTACTGAGAAATATAGGATATTCTTGTCTCAGAACAGGACAATCAGGAGCTTAAAGGAACACAGGCAGAAAGTAAGGAGAGAGAAAAAAACAGAGGAAGAGTAAGGATTGCAAACAGTTAAGGGGCCAGAAATAAGACATGATTGGAGTGGTGCAGTGCAGTGGCTGTGGAGCAGCAGTCTTCGGAGATGTTCTGGAGGATGCGGTGTTGTCCATCTGCAGGCACCTCTCTGGGCTGAGGAGGAGGTTGCTCATCTCCAGGCTGAGTTGGCCAGGATTTGTGAGACCTCCTCTTCCATCCAGGGACCACCAGTGCCACTGCCGTTGCCTCAGAGGTTGCCAAGAAGAGGAGCGGTTGGACCACAGTGGGCTCAGGAGGGTGAGGGTGGTGGAACAGAGGCACATCCCTCAGTTGTACCTCTCCAATTCCTATGCCATTCTGGCAAAGTGTGATTCCTCTATGGAGGCACCTACAGTGGAGACCAGGAGGATGCTGGGAACCTCCACAAGAAGACCCACAGGAGGGTGGCAGGGGACCCTGCAGGGAAGAAACAACTCCTGGTGGGGACTCCATTGTCAGGAAGATAGAACTGGGCAAGGAAGGGGAGAGGGAAGTAAGGTGCCTGCCTGGCGCCATGGCTTGGAGGGACAGGGAGTGAATCCTCAGGATTGCTGGAGCAGCTGCACAGGGGAGGGAGCTGGATGTCATTGTCCACCCAGGGACAAATGACCTGGCTAAGAAAGGGATTAGAGAAGTGCAGGAAGAGTTTGTGGAATTGGGGAGGGGCCTTAGTCAAGGAGCACGCACGGTAACCTTCTCGGAGGTGCTACCCATCTATGGCATAGGAGAGGCTAGGGTGTTCCGTACCATGGGATTCAATCAGTGGTTGAAAAACTGGTGTGGAGCTCAGGGATATGGCTTCATTGGGGACTCGGGGTTCACCTGGAGTGATGCAAGCCTATACTGGCATGATGGGCTGCATCTGTCCGGGAGGGGAACCAGGATCCTAGGTGATAGGTTTAAATGCTTCATTGGCAAGCTTTTAAACTAGCCAAGGGGGGAGGCACTGGAAAGGAGCAGGAAAATCCTAGCCCACCCAAACAATCACGGTAGTAAGTGTGGCAAACACCAACATGGAGGTGTCGATAGGGAGAAGGGCAGTGGTAAATGGAGAAAGTGACAAAGGCAAAGAAGGACAGGATGGGGCAAACGGGGTAAGGCTATCAGGAAATGGAGGGTAATGAGTACCAATGCCCGTAGTCTGGGCAACAAGCTCCTGAGCTGGTGGCCTTAATGAAAGAGGGATGCCTGGATATCGTAGCAGTCACAGAAACATGGTACACAGAGAACCATGACTGGGATGTTAACATACCAGGGTACATAACCTACAGGAAAGACAGGCAGGGAGAAGAGGGGAGGAGTAGCTCTCTATGTAAAGGAAGGGATAAAAGCAACTGAACAAAAGAGTAAACAGGGAGGAGAGGAGGCACTGTGGGTCACCTTGGAGACTGGAAAGGGCACCACAATCCACACAGGGGTTGTGTGCAGACCCCCATGTCAGGGGGAAGGAATGGACAAGGATATGATAGAAGGCATTCTTAGAATGGCAGAGAAAGGGGAGATACTGTTGATGGGAGACCTGAATATGCCAGATGTTAACTGGAGCACATTTGCTGCAGCCACATCCAAAACAGGGGCCATTCTTGGCGCCCTACAGGTGGCAGGCATTATACAGCTAGTTTGAACCCCTCGTGAGGGAGCAATCTTAAGACCTCGTGACTCTCAAACAGGGGCAGCGAGAGGATCTCAGATCTAGAAGTGGGTTGCCATCTGGGGACAAGTGACCATCAAACAGTGTGGTTCACGTTAAACTCAGCTACAGAGTCAAGCCACACAAAGTGAGGGTACTGGACTTTGGGAGGGCTGACTTTGCAAGATGGAGAGTGCCTCAGAAAAGCACTAGCAAACAGGCTAGAAGAAGGTGTGGAGCAACAATGGGGAATTATCAAAACTGCCATCACAGAGGCAACAAGCCTTTGTGTGAAGCAAATAAACAAATCAAAACGAAAGAAAAAGCCACTATGGTTCTCAAGAGAGGTGGCTGTGAAAGTCAGGAAGAAAAAGATAGCATTCCGGAAGTATAAGGAAACACAGAAGGAGCAGGACAGAGAGCTGTACCAGTTAAGGCAGAAAGAAGCAGGAAGAGAAGTCAGAACAGCAAAGGCCCAAACTGAGGAAAAGATAGCCAACTCAGTTAAGAAGGGATAAAACCTTTTATAGGTACATCAGCGGCGTAGAAAAGACAAGGAGGGATAGTGAGGCTGAATAGAATGAGCAATTGGGTGGGCAGAGGGGACAGTGAAAAGCAGGAATACTGAACAAATATTTCTGCTCAGTATTCACAAAAGAGGAGGGGGAAGTGCCTAATCCAATTAACAGAAGCACTCTTGATAGGAGGGGTCTATCCCAGTCCTTTCACAGAAGAAAGGGTTCTGCAAGAACTCCTAAAACTGAAGGTGGACAAAGCAATGGGTCCTGATGGAATTCACCCCAGAATTCTAAAAGAATTAAGGAAGGAACTAGTGAAACCACTGGCTACTCTTTTTAATAAATCATGGGAGGATGGTGTGGTACCCGAGGACTGGAGGAAGGCGGATGTGATTCCCTTCACAAAAGTGGGACCAAGACAGAGGCAGGAAACTACAGACCTGTCAGTCTGACCTCTGTGGTAGGGAAAGTGATGGAGTCACTTCTGAAGGAAAGAATAGTTGAGTACCTAGAGGTCAGTGGAGCACAGGATCCAAGGCAGCATGGGTTCACAGTGGGAAGGTCATGTCAGACGAATCTAATAGATTTCTTTGACTGGGTGACCAAAGTAGTAGACCAGGAGGGCTGTGGACATGGCCTACCTAGACTTTAGCAAGGCATTTGACACAGTCCCACACAAAAGATTATTAGTCAAATTAACCAGCCTGGGAGTGGGTCCCAGGGTGGTAGCCTGGTAAAACACTGGCTGGACAACAGGACACAGAAGGTAATTGTAAATGGAGTCCACTCTGAAGAAAGGCGGTTACTAGTGGGGTACCGCAGGAGTTCAGTATTGGGTCCAGTCCTTTTAATGTCTTCAACAGTGACATTGCAGAGGGACTGGAAGGAAAAGTATGCCTTTTGCAGATGACACAAAGATCTGCAACAGGGTTGATACACAAGGAGACGTGGAAAGGATGAAAAGGACTTGGCAAGGTTGGAGGAATGGTCAGACGTATGGCAGCTAGGATTCAATGCAAAGAGTGCAAAATAATGCACCTGGGAAACAAGAACCCAGGGAAGAATACACAATGGGTGGGAGGTAGTAACAACAAAAACAGGAAAGGGACCTGGGGTAATCATATCAGATGACCTTAAGGTTAGCAAGCAATGTGAGAAGGCAGTAGGGAGGGCCGGGGTATACTGGGATGTGAGGAGAGGCATCAGCAGTAGAAAACAGGAAGTTGTTATCCTCTGTACAGACAGTTGGTGAGACCCCATCTGGAATACTGTGTCCAGTTCTGGAGCCCCATCTCCACAAGGACATAGACAGGATAGAGGCAGTCCAGAGGAGGGCAACTAAAATGGTGCAGGGTCTGCAAGAGAAGCCGATGAGGAGAGACTAAAGGAGCTTAATATGTATACCCTTGAGGAAAGAAGGGAGAGGGGGACATGATAGAAACTTTCAGCTACCTCACAGGAATCAACAAAGTCCAAGAGGTAGCATCTTTCAGAAAAGAGACTTGCAAGAACAAGGGACACAATTTAAAGATAGAAGGAGGCGGTTCAGGGCAATGTGAGGAAGTATTATTTCACAGAGAGGTAGTGGATGCATGGAACAGCCTTCCTGAGGAAGTTGTGGGGTCTAAAACTGTGGGAGAATTCAAGAATGCATGGGACAGACATAAGGCAATTCTTGTGGGGGGCAGGAAGATATAGGCTGTTGGTTAACTAGGAACTGCGGCCTATCCTGTAGGTAGAGAAATGGGCAGACTAGATGGGCCTACCGGTCCTTATCTGCTGTCAAAGTCTATGTTTCTATGTTTCTATGTCTTGTAAATTTTAAAATTACTTTTGGAAATTCCGAAGAGTATGGATCCAGGCCTAAAACTCAGAGCGCAAAGGAGGGAACCTGAGCTTCCAAGCGGTAAGCAAGATCTAGCGTCATGGGGCAGAGCCAAGGGTTTTACCACCTGGGCGGGTGGGAGAAGCCAGTTTGAAGACCTTCCGGCAACATATAGAGCAGCAAGGAACCTGCCACAAAGTGTGGATTGAACAACATATCCACGTCCCTAGACCCTCACTTCGACTCATGATTACAGACCAGTAGTTTTTATAGTGTATTTTGTCCCATAAACTATAAAAGCTAATCAATGGAGAAGAGACAATAATCGCACTGAAATGACATCTCACGGTTTCAATGACAACTACAATATAAACCCCTTGGGCTGCACTCTCGAGGTTTAACTGCAGCATGGTTATTGTCTCTTCACCATCCATTATTCTCTATATTAACAGTATCACAAGGGGACATAATAAACCGATAAAAACATGCTTTCAAAACTAACGGTCATAAGCTAATCATACTCAGAGAACAGTAGGAATGTAAAATAACCTACTAGTAGACATAGTACAGAGTGATACATTTCACATACTCAAAAATAGGTTGCACAGTAATAGGACAGAGAAAGAGCTCAGAGATTATTGCCACTAATGTGGAAGGGAAGCATTCATGTACCTTTGTCTCTTCTGCTGTTCTTATCGTCTAGTGAATCCTAATGAAAAGAGGTTAGAGATATACCATTAAAAGCAAGAGACCAGCAACCCCTGCTGCTGGATGACTGTCCAGTACATATTTTCCATGATCCATCTCTTGTCACACGAGCTAGACATAAGTCCTTCGATGGAGTACAAGAGCGGCTACACAGATTTGGCATAATACCTTCTTTCCTGCTACCCATAAGGCTTTGCCCATGTAGCTTACGTAGTTTAAAAGTTTCAATTTTTGGATCCTTATGATGCCAAGAAGTGGATGACAAGTGGACTGCAGAGTATTAAAGAACTAGTGTACTGCCTAAAACTGATACTAGTTTTTATAAGCAGTCAACAATTACCTTTTATATCTGAGGTAATTTTTATTTTCTCTTTGGTTAATTAGAAGAGTCTTTACCTGATGTTAGTAGGTGTGTTGTGTGGAACAGCACTCTGCCTGGCAGCTGACATATCTAGCTCTGTTCCACTCATTACATCATCAGCGTGTGACCTCAATGACTGTGACATCGCAATGATACATACAGTGGCGTGAAAAAGTATTTGCCCCCTTCCTGATTTTCCCTATTATTGCATATTTGTCACACTGGATGTTTTCAGGTCTTTAGACAAAATGTAATATTAGATAAAGGGAACCTGAGTGAACAAATAACACTTGTTTTTTTTTTTACTTATTTCATTTATTTAATGAAAAGTTAACCAACACCAACTGGCACTGTGTGAAAAGTAATTGCCCCTAATTAAATCAACCCAATTAAACGGATAATTAGAGTCAGCTGATTGAACACATCCAGGCTTGATTACAGCCAGCCCTGCCCAATATAAACCTCACTTATTTTGACCCTTACCATCAGAGTCACGCTGCAGCACAAAGATTCAACAAGCACATTATGCCACGATCAAAGGAAGTTCCTGAAAAGATCAGAAAAAAGTTGTTGCTATCTATCAGTCTGGAAGGGTTACAAAGCTATTTCTAAGGCTCTGGGACTCCATCGAACCACAGTGAGAGACATAATCTCCAAATGGAGAACATTTGGAACAGTAGTGAATCTTCCCAGGAGTGGGCGGCCTGCCAAAATTACTCCAAGGGCGCAGTGTAAAATCATCCAGGAAGTCTCAAAGAATCCTAAAACAACATCCAAAGAACTGCAGGCTTCTCTTGCCTCAGCCAAGGTCAGTGTTCATGACTCCACAATCAGAAAGAGACTTGGCAAAAATGGGCTTCATGGGAAAGTAGCAAGGTGGAAACCACTGCCAACCAAGAAGAACATAAATGCTCATCTCTCATTTGCCAAGAAGCACCTGGATGATCCACAAGCCTTTTGGGAAAATGTTCTATGGACAGATGAGTCCAAAGTGGAACTTTTTGGATGACATGGATCCCATAATGTCTGGCGTAAAGCATACACAGCATTCCACAGTAAGAACATCATACCAACAGTCAAACATGGTGGTGGTAGTGTGATGGTGTGGGGATGCTTTACTGTCTCAGGACCTGGACGACTTGCCATAATTGTAGGAACCATGAATTCTGCTCTGTACCAGAAAATTCTTAAGGAGAATGTCCGGTCATCCGTCCGTCAGCTGAAGCTGAAGCGTAGTTGAGTCATGCAGCAAGACAATGATCCAAAACACAAAAGCAAGTCCACATCAGAATGGCTGAAAAGAAGTAAAATTAAAGTTTTGGAGTGGCCTAGTCAAAGTCCAGACCTAAACCCAATAGAGATGCTGTGGCAGGACCTGAAACAAGCAGTTCATGCTCAAAAACCTACCAATGTTACTGAATTAAAGCAGTTCTGCGAGGAAGAGTGGGCTACAATTCCTCCACAGCTATGTGAAGACTGATATTGAATTATAGAGCGTTTGGTTGCAGTCATTGCAGCTAAAGGTGGCGTAACCAGTTATTAAGTGTAAGGGTGCAATTACTTTTCACACAGTGCCAGTTGGTGTTGGTTAACTTTTTTCATTAAATAAATGAAATAAGTAAAAAAAAAACAAGTGTTATTTGTTCACTCAGGTTCCCTTTATCTAATATAACATTTTGTCTAAAGACCTGAAAACATCCAGTGTGCCAAATATGCAATAATAGAGAAAATCAAGAAGGGGGCAAATACTTTTTCACGCCACTGTATGTCCTGGTGATCATCAGTGCTGCTTAGGAACAACCACTCAGTAGCTGCCAGGTCAGTCACCTGTGTTGTCACTGTCAGTGAGATCACAATGCTAATGTTGTAGTGGGGGGACTACAGATAGACATGTCAGCTGCCAGGCTGAGGGTGATTCTACATGTCCAACATAATATTATCACATAAAACAACTTTATAATGAGAAAAAGAAAAACACTTCAGAAATAAAGTTAAAAGACTGACTACTACTTAAAATGATCATTTTTCTGTCTGTCTGTTTTGATTCCACTAGCTCTTTAAGCAGGAGAAGCAGGCAGTATGAACAACTCTGACAGCTAAGGCTGTCAGATTAGTTATGGTGCAACTGATATGGTGCTCTGATTTCTTAACTGTCAATATGCATATGTAACCCCCCTGCAAATGGGGGTTCCCAAAAGACTTCCAGGAGCTTGCTTGAATGCTCCAAGCCTGAATGGTGTTTGGCGTTTAAGCCATTTATCAGTGAGTGTTTTTAGAGCCTCAGCTCTTTAAGAGCTGTCTGCTTGCAGACATAATTAGTTTGTATGGGGGGACTGTGTGCTTCTCTGCTTGAGTACCACTCGAGCTGCTGCCAATTCACTCCATTTTTGCAGTCACTAGGAGTGCAAAGGGAACCTATCTGAAAGATGTAACTGTTTGCCAGAAATCATTTAGAGTAATAATGAAAATACAGTTTGTCTAACCTGCTTTCTTTGCAGTCAGAACTGTGTTTGCCTAGTTCCCATTCTAGTTTTGAACTGCTGAACTGGACCAATCAGTGCGGGTTAAGGTAGCTCTAAAAAGGTGCCTTGGACGAATCAGAACTTGGACTCGTAATCTGAGCCAGCCACAAGAGGGTCATATGGGCAGTGACTCTGGGAGATGTAGTTTGGACTTCAGCGCCTTTTTGGACCAACAAGGGCAGTCTATTGTGAGTGACAGCCAATCCAGCCAAGAACTGGGAGAAACTCA
Source organism: Neoceratodus forsteri (assembly GCA_016271365.2). NCBI lineage: Eukaryota > Metazoa > Chordata > Ceratodontiformes > Ceratodontidae > Neoceratodus > Neoceratodus forsteri. The sequence goes on from CM057454.1 coordinate 329,033,918, forward strand.
AAGGAAGTGCCCGGTTTTGTCTGCTGGAGTTTCAGTTGAGCTCTGGCAGTGAAGAAGGAAGGCCCTGTGCTTTTTTAGGTGCAGTTTTAGTAGGAAAGCGTCGTAAGGCCCAGAGTTCGGTCTGCAGCTTGTGTAACTGCTTGTTAGGACTGAATCCGTCCTGTGAAGAGATCAAAGGATATCTGAAGAGTAGAAACCAGGCTCACCCTGTAGAAGACTGGAGAAATTGCTGAATTGCACTCGGTCTGTCAGGAACTGAATCTGCTGTGTGTTCTCCCGGGTATTGTGCAGTAATTGCGATCGGGATAGAGAAGCAGCCTGCCTGGTATAGTACTTTCTTTTTACCATATAAATGTGTGAAGAGGCTTGTGTAGCTCAAGTGAATCCTGCTGCCATTAAAAGGACTTTTGCCTGTTGCAGTCTGCCATATAAATGTGTGAGGAGTCTCGTGGAGCTCAAGAGTAGCTCTGCTGACGTTGAAGGACCCTATCTTGTTTGGAGGTCGTGAGTACTAATTCAGAGTCGCTCCCTGTTGAATTGCCACATTGAATCCAAATGGAATTACTGTACTGCTGACTGTTTAACTAATTTTTCTTTTCTCTGTGTGAAAGGGCCCCTACCAGCTGCCACGGTTTGGACTAGCCACTAGGGCTTGGGTACCCAGGGACAGTAACTGGTAGGGATAGGCCTAATACACAGAGCCATAAATAGATGAGTAAAGTGATAAGCTAATTAACCTGATTTCCCCTGTCCTTGTTATATCCCCTAAATAAATCAGAGCTGCTTGTTTCAGCAAAGTTATACTGCCTGAAGTATTTGTCTATGTTAAAGTATTGTACTGTGATTGTTGCACTGTATCTGCTTATTTTACAGGGGTCCCAAAGCCTGAACCAGTCCTGGGGTAAGTGTATACTGTGAAGGTAATTCTGATATACTGTGTGGGCCACTAGTGGGAAGAAAGGGGGGTTGCAGTGTCCCAGAGGGCTGTGACCAAGTTAGTTTAACTATTGCAAACCCTGACCTCTGGGTGGAGGCACCCGCCATCGGATCCAGGCCCCTCAACCTGTTAGTGGCAAATCAGGCAGGGGTAGTAGCCCCTGGGATAGCGCCATCTAGGGGTTACACATACAGTAGTAGCATACCAAATAAGTGAAATGTTTTCATCGATGCAAAACAGCAAAGTGCTATGCTTTAAAAAATGCTTTATATAGTATTTATTGTAAATTCAAAGGTTGCATATTATAGAACAGACCATAACAGAGATTATTGGTAAGCAAATTGTGCTCAGCCCCCGAAGAGCTCTACTGGGAGATTGGGGGGGAGCATGATGAGTTACAATTAGAAAAAAGAAATGTGCATGCTTGGCTATACTAGCTGATAAGCTAGGGATACCTAAAAATTGGAAACTGGACTGCCCAACCCCCCACCTAGTTCACAATTTGGATTGAGACATTAAAGGAAAATATGATCATGGAAAGAACAACATACAGAGCTAGGGGGAGAAAGCATATATATATATATGATAATATTTGGGCACCATTACTCCGCTATCTATACTATATTCCATACTATCTTGAGGCAGTATGGTACAAGGGGTTAAGGCCCTGAGATGCAGATCTGGAGACCTAGGTTTGAATCCCATAGCTGCCTAGGTGCATACTGTGCAATACTGAGCAAGTCACTTAACTTCCTTGTGCTCCCAGGTCACATCTGGAAACAGGCTTCAGCTTAGTGTGCTATTGCTTGTTAAACAATGTTCTCTTTCCCTTTATCTCTTCCGGGGACAGCAAGACACAGATGGGCCATTAGAATATGAAGTATAATACAATTATGAAATTGCAAAAGATGATGTACCACATACATTGGTCTGTTATGTAAAGCACGCATTAAGCATGGGGCTTAATGTTAAGCTGCCGCCCCTTTAACAGCACTTAGAACCTGCATGTAACAAATTGTTGCACTGCCCGTCAGTGCCATGTATGCCTGTCAGTCAGAGATTTTGTCAGTCTGGGGCTTGTCCTCATGAAGAGAACATCTGCTGTACAGCAAATAAACCTGCCTTATTCTTTATTTTATGCGTCCGACTAGTTATTCGCACGGTCCAGATGGGGTCCTCACCTGCAGCAACCGAAGGGTCTGGCAGACCACTGAGAAGGTAAGGGGTCTTTTAGTGGTGGACCATACAAAAAACACCACACATGGTGGAGAATGTGGCCCTTCTTCTGTCCAGACCCCCATCTTGCTTGCCTGCGTCGCTGGTTACCCTAAGTCTTCACCCCAGTATGTCTGAACAGCCTGAATGATACTTTACAAACAGCCTTGGCAGCACAGAAAAAAAAAAATGATTAACTGTCTCCCATCTCACCTTATCCTACTGTACCAATACTTCTACAAAGCAAATTTAAACATTGCTAGCCAGCTAAACTGATGAACTGTCAGCAAGTACATTTTTTTTCTCAAACCTATGCCACACGGAACTGCAAACTGTACTCCTTCCCCTCCCCACCCTTGTGGCAGGTTCAGGGCCTAACCCCAGCCAGCTCCACCACAGCCACTTCGTAAGTGAACGATGCTCCACAATGGCCACCATGTACATAAATAAAAGAGAGCAGCAGTGAAACAAAGAGAAAAAAAAAACCACCACAACCTGCACCAAGCGTGCACTTCTGCCTCAGCCCTGTTCTCCACAGCTCCTGACCTACAGCCGCAGCGCTCCTCTTGCCCGCTGCTACAGAACTCTGCACTCCCTGCTTGAATCCGCTCCAAAAGGCCCCACAACAAATCGGGACTGCAGCAGGGAACCTCTGCTCCTCCTGAACTGTTACTTCTCAGGCCGCCACCTAACAGCTGCACCTGCTGCTCCAGCAAACTCTTGGCCTTCTTGCCGCTCCTCTACACCACGCGGCTCCTCCACAGACTGTCTCGCTCTCCTGCTCCACAAGCCTCCTGCCTGCAATGGTGCTTCTACTCCCCACGCTGAGCAACCTACTGTGGCTCCCGACCCAGAAGTGGCCTGACTTACTGCAGCCCCGAGGATTACCTTCAAGTCCGCGGATCTACTCTGCCCTCTCTGCAGCTGCCACGGACCACTTCCTCGCTCCTCCCGAAAGCCAGTCCTGCTACTGCACAACAGAGTGATCCGCTGCACACACACAGCCCTCCCCTCGCCACAGTTCTGGCCTTTTCTCAGGACTGCAACTTGCACTCACGCGGCTTCTTGCTCTCCACTGCCGTAGGGCGGGCTCCTCTACCCACCTCAGCCCAGCTCCTCCTGAACCCCTTGGAGTGACCAGCATGGACTCAGTGCAACAGCTTTCCTCTTGCCCCTGCAGTCACACAGGGAACCCTACTGCCACTTCTATGGAGCTCCTCTCCTCCGCAGGCCCAGACCACAGCATTAGCCTCCCTGCGGAACATCACGGCCCAGGGCCGCCTTGCAATCTCTACGCTCTACTATCCCCAATGCTGCAAAAAGGGAGCAATCAACTCTGGCTTGGCCGCGCTACAGGATCCTCAAAAATTAAGTAAATTCAGTACAGACTACGGGAGCACAGGTGTGGCAAATAAATAAAAAAATTAAATAAAACAACTTGGAGCTGATTAAAACAAAGCACATACCTTCCAGCAGGGCAATAAAGACATTAAACAGAAACAGCAGCACAGATTAAGTCGGGCAATAAAGAAATTCAAAAAAAAAAAAAAAAAGGTAAATACACAAAGCACTACCTTAGGAGCAAACAAAAGGCATAATAAAAATTGAAACGGACAGCCACAACAGACATTCTAGGCAGGGCACAGTACAGATTCTCGGAGGCAAGACAGTAAATAACTCATCAAAGTACAAGCCTGGGAGATGCACAAAGGGCAAATAAAATAAATAAAAGTTCCATAAACAAAACAGAGAACAGTCTCATAAGTACAGCAATTCCCCAGCATATTGTTTCGCTCACCACAGACAAAGCCCGCCATTTTTTTCAGTCTGGGAAGAGGACAGCAGGGCAGCAATCGCCATTTTGAACCTTGTTCATCAGCCAGGCAGCCTCGTGGCAAGGATCCTCCATCTTGTGCAGAGCAACACAACAAGACAGGAAGTGAACCTTGACCCCCGGGGTGGCCATCTTGCTACAGTCAGGCCAGTCAAATCCCACAGGAACTGCATGTCACAGTTCGGCAGCCATCTTGGGAAGGGCACAAAATGACCTCACTCCATTGAAATCAATGGGGTTCTTAATGAAATGAATGGACACTGCTACAAAAAGCTGATTTTTGCAACGCAACCTTTATTTAAATAACAAACAACACAGAATTGAGTGGGACGTCATTGATGAACTTTGCTACAAAAATTTGTACTTTTGTCTACAAACATAATTTTTGCTCGGCACTTCATCTACATAGAAACATAGAATTTGACGGCAGATAAGGACCGCTTGGCCCACCCAGTCTGCCCATTTCCCTACCTACTGGATAAGCTGCAGATCCTAGTTAACCAGCAGCCTACTTCTTCTTACCCCCAACCCCTAGAATTGTCTTATGACTGTCCTATGCATGCTTGAATTCCACCACTGATTTTGACTCCACAACCTCCTCCGGAAGTCTGTTCCATGCATCCACAACCCTCTCTGTGAAAAAATACTTCCTTACATTACCTCTGAGCCCCCCTCTATCTTCAAATTGTGCCCCCTTGTTCTTGCACACCTCTTTTTTGAAAGATGCTACCCTCTTGGACTTTGTTGATTCCCTTGAGGTACTTGAAAGTTTCTATCATGTCCCCCTCTTCCTCCTTTCCTCGAGGCTATACATATTAAGCTCCTTAAGTCTCTTTTCATATGTCTTCCGGTGCAGACCCTGCACCATTTTAGTTGCACTCCTCTGGACAGCTTCCATCCTGTCTATGTCTTTGCGGAGATTGGGTCTCCAGAACTGCACATAGTACTCCAGATGGGGTCTCATCAGTTGTCTGTACAGAGGGATAACTTCCTGTTTTCTACTGGTGATGCCTCTCCCTATGCATCCCAGTATCCCCCCCCAATCTACGACATGATATCCCGTCTCCTGCATGACGGCAACTCCTGCTCACTTGTACGACCTTCGCTCAGTGAAATGAAGCTCATCTCCAACCACAATGTCTGAAGATGACACAGATATGGGCCCCGGAGCGTCCGGAGTCCTACCTTCACCCACCTCAAGGGCATGGAGCTACAAAATTGAAACAATCCTCCATGACATCCAGTCTTCTATTTCTGCTTAAGGAGCGCCAGCTATGCAAGCTACTCAAGATGACTTGGCCTACATTAAAGCCATTGCACCACAGTCCACGGCCCATACCAGCCTACAACCAGTACCCTTCTCAGCCTTGCCTCACAAAGATGCGGTCGACTGGCTGGAACACTTCCAAGCATGGATTTCCTTCAATGGTTGGACTGATCCCTTGCGCATCTCCAATTCCTTGCGCTTGATTCTGAGAGGGACTGCCATTTCCTGGTTCAATGCACTTCCAGACCAAGTCAAAGGAGATGCTGCTGCACTGTTCGCAACCTTCAAAGCCCATTTTCTCCAAGCACACCCACCCTGGTTATTAGAGCAACAGCTGTGGCAGCGCACCATGCAACCCTCGGAATCTCTCGAAACCTTCATTGTGGACATTGAGACTCAATGCAAATGCCTACAGAAAGCTGAGAAAGAACAAATCACCACCTTTGTCCAGGGACTGCTTCCTCAACTCCGTCTTTATGTAATCCAGCAGAAAACCACAACTACTCCCAGGACCAGGAGAACACAGCAACTGACTGCCCCTCTGACTCTCACAATTCAAACAAAATACCTCCTCCTACTGCGAACTCTGGTGCACATTCACTTCCTGGAGCAAAGGTACCTGTCATCTGATCACTTCTCCTAGCAAATTATGTACCTGTAACCATCGAAGATTGGTCTATGCATGCCTTGGTCGAACTGGAGCAGAAATATCAGTTATCAACAGCAGTATTCTCGACAACCAAGCTATTCGTCACATACCTAATGTCTCTCCAGCCGACATAAAGTACATTATCACAGCAAGTACAGCTACAGTACCTATCACAGGCATGGTCCATTTCAAGCTCCACTTTGGCTCACATCAAGCTACTGTCAAGTTTTATATAATGCCTGATCTTCAACTTGCAATAATTCTAGGCCTGGACTTTCTCAAAGCTCACTAAGCCATCCTAGACTTTGCCTCAAGCAAACTGTTGCTAGATCATTGAAGGCAACTCGCAGCTACAGACTCAGTCACTGTGCCTCCTCAGTCGGAAATGGTTTTGATTGCCAAGATTCGAGGTAAACTACTTCCACAAGGTGTTGTTCGCATTGTCACAGGATCCCCTGCGCTGCATTCGTCAGGTCTCCTTCCAGGAAATACCTTATTGGCAGTGCATGATGGCGAAGTCTTCCAAAACTGCTGCAACTTCACAGATGAGCCAGTGGTCATTTCAAAGGGTGCCAACATCGGAAAATTTTTCTGCTTGTCTTCAGGGGACCACTCCATCTCATGCAAGAACCTCAGCTTGGTTCCACCAACTCTACTCCTGTCAATACTATCACAACCACTCCAGCTTCAACAGTTACCCCTCAGTCAGCAACAATCCTCTTCCAAACTTCCAGCATTTCCAACAGAAAAGCAACAACTTTTGAAATTCCTGGAAAATTACCCGGATGTCTCTGTTGGTTCAGATAAGCTCAGATGCTGTGATATCCTGCAACACACCATCGAAGAACAGCCCAACCAGAAACCAATCCATCAGTGAGCCTACAAAGTGGGACATAAGCAGAAACAAGTCCTCGAGGACATAATCAAAGACATGCTTGACCAAGACATAGTCGAAGAATCTACAAGACCCTGGGGTGCACCTTGCTTGCTGGTGGTAAAAAAGGACAAAGGGTATCGTTTTGTGGTAGACTACAGAAAACTCAATGCCTACACAGTGCAAGATGCTCATTCATTGTCTACAACCGAAGATGCTTTAGAGAGTCTTGGTGTGGCCAGTCCTGCTTACTTCACCACTCTAGACCTTCAGAGTGGGTTCTATCAAGTTTCCATTGATCCAGCTTCTCATCCATACACAGCATGGCGCTGCCACTTGGGACTTTTCCAGTTCAAACATCTGCCTATGGGTCTTCGGAACAGTCCAGCCATATTTCAATGTGTTATGGAAGCCATACTATGTGGGTTGTCATGGAAATCTTGTCTAGTCTACCTGGATGATACGATTGTCTTCAGCAGAACCTTGCCAGAGCACCTCCAACATCTTCAAGAAGTGGTCGAACGTCTCAGACAAGCAAATCTCAAGCTCTGCTCAGAAAGAAAAAATTACCCACCTTAGCAATGTTGTTTCTTCTAATGGAGTCTTGCTGTATTCTGACAGTAGCAGTGAGTCCCAACCTTTGAACTGCCCCGGAGATGAAAGAGTTAATTTTCCAAGCCAGGCACGGAATGCTGAGCTCGAGCTCGGTTGAGACTCTGTCTGTTGCTGTTTTAAACTCAAACTGTCAGATCTTTATGAGCAAACTCACTAAGGCCCTGTGTGGAAGCTGTAAACCTACACTAGCCAACTGGCTACTAAACATAAAAACACATTTTTGGTCCCAAAACAAAGACTCAAGTCAGGAGACCCAAAAATGAAAAACACAACACCAATTCACCCAAGAAAAGGGGGTGAAACAGCAAGGTGGGCATCTACTGAGTGCCAACACTGCCACTGCCCACCCACATCCCAAAACAGAGGTTCTGAGAGGGGCAGGCAGAGGGGGAGGTCAGAATACAGCAAGACTCCATTAGAAGAAACAACATTACTGAGTAATTTTTTCTTCAAACCACATGAAGTCTTGCTGTATTCTGACAGTAGCAGACTACCAAGCAGTACCTCCATGGAGGAGGGACAGAACCTACTTAGGAAATAGGCTCTGAAGCACAGCTGTGCTAAACCGAGCATCACTCCTAGCCTGGATATCCAAGGAGTAATGCTTGGTAAAAGTGTGAACTGCTTTCCAGGTAGCTGCTTGACATATCTCTAAGATAGGAATATCCCAGGCAGCAGCCAGGGAAGCAGCTGTACCTCTAGTAGAGTGAGCCCTCAGGCCTGAGGGTGGAACCTTATCCAGTTTTCCATAACAAAATTGGACACAAGAGACAATCCACCTGGCAATGGATCTTTTAGTGGCAGGTTTCCCTTTACCAACCTCACCATAAGTGAGGAACAGTTGGAGGGAGTCAAACCTGTAACCCTTGGTACGTTCTATGTAGTAGCTAAGGGCTCCTTTCACATCTAAACTATGGAGCCTCCTCTCGCCAGATGAGGAGTGGTCAGTGAAGTACACAGGAAGAGACAGATTGATTAAGGTGGAAATCTGAAACCACCTTAGGCAAAAATTTCCTGTTAGTCCTGAGGACCACCTTATCTCTATGGAAGGAGATAAAATCAGGCTCCACTGACAAAGCTTGTAACTCACTTATGCATCTGGCAGAGGTGATGGCTACCAGAAACACAGTTTTCCAAGTCAAGTACTTAAGCTCTGCTGAAGACAAAGGCTCAAAAGGGGGTTGCATAAGCTGAGCAATGCAAACATTAAGGTCCCAAGCAGGGGCAGGGTCCCTGAAAGGAGGGTTGGTGTGAAGCAATTCCTTGAAAAACTTGGAGAATACAGGGTGAGCTGAAAGAGAAGTGGGCTTACCTATTGAGATAAAAGCAGAAACAGCTGCCAGATGCACCTTCAGTGTAGCTGGTCTAAGCCCCAAGCTATTTAAATGGACCATGTAATCAAGGACTGTGGGCAGATCAGCAGACTCTGGGGAAGTATGCTTTCCAGAGCACCATATGAAAAATCTTTTCCACTTGGAATTATAAGTAGCCCTGGTGGAAGGTTTCCTAGAAGCCTTCAGAATGTCCTTTATGCCTTGGGAGAGGTGTAAATCAGCAAACTCTAACTCTTCAAGAGCCAGGCCTTGAGATTGAGAGATTTGAGATTCGGGTACCAAACCCTCCCCTGAGCACAGGATAACAGGTTGTGATTCCTAGGAAAACACAGGGGAAGATGGACTGCTAAGGACAGTAGGAGTGGATACCAAGGCTGTCTGACCCAGTCTGGAGCAATCAGGATCATCTTGCAGGGTTGAGATCTGATTTTGACTAGCACTTTGAACAGGAGAGAGAAGTGGGGAAGGCATACAGGAACTTCCCTTCCCAACTGAGAACTAAGGCATCCAGGGGGACTGAGCCCAACACTGGGGGCCTGCAGCAAAAAAGGGGGAGTTGGTGATTGTCTGGGGCTGCAAAAAGATCTATCTGTTGGGTGCCCCATCTGGAAAAAAATCACCTCCAAGACCAGGGGATCCAGTGACCATTCGTGATGGCCCTGGGATATCCTGCTGAGAGCATCTGCCAGGACATTGTCCTTGCCTGGAAGGTGAACCGCTGTGAGGGAGGTGTTCAGGGAATAAGCCAGAGACCACAACTTCATTGCTTCTGTGCACAAGGCCGTAGACCAAGTGCCCCCTTGCTTGTTGATGTACCACATTGTGGTGGTATTGTCTGTTCTGACCTGGATAACTTTGTTCTGAACAGATTTGGAAAAAGCTTGAAGTTCTAGAAACACTGCTCTGAGTTCCAACAGATTGATGTGAAGCAGAGATTCCTGAGGGGACCACAACCCCTGGGGGATCAGGTCGCCCATGTGAGCCCCCCCCCCCCAAGAGGGAGGCATCTGTAGTAAGGATTAAGGAGTGGGACTGAGAGACAAAGGGGACTCCTTGTCTCAGATTGCTCTGATCCTGCCACCACTGTAGGGCCTGGATCAGGGTTCGAGTCACTGGGATCAATTTGGTCCGAGGGTCCTTCCTTTGAGACCAGAAGGCTCTCAAATGGAACTGAATGTCCCTCATCTGAAATCTTGCTCCCTGCACCACTGCTGTGGAAGCACCCATGTGCCCCAGGAGCTGTAGAAAATGCCTTGCTGGTCGAGATACCTGCAGAGTGAATGAGGAGGCCAGAGAGAGATAAGGGTCCCTGTCCTGTCCAGGGGAAGGAAAGCTCTGGCCTTTTCTGTGTCTAGCTCTGCGCCTATGAAGGTGAGGAGCTGGACAGGCTCTAGAACTGACTTTGAAAGATTCAGGAGGAAACCTAACGAGGTGAGCAGTTGCTGAGTTATCTGAAAGTGTGACTTGACTTGGTCTGGGGACTGGCCTACTATAAGCCAGTCATCCAGGTAAGGGAAGATGGCAATCCTTTGCCTTCTTAGAGAAGCAACTACTACTGCCAGGCATTTTGTGAACACCCTTGGAGCAGAGGTTAGTCCGAAAGGCATTGCTCTGAACTGGTAATGGCCTGAGGGCAGCTCGAACCTGAGGTACTTTCGATGGGAGCTTCTGATGAGAATATGGAAGTAGACATCCTTGAGGTCCAGGGATACTAGTCCCCTGGCCTTAGAGAGGGTAAAATTATTCCCAGAGTCACCATTTTGGATTTTGGTTTTAACAGGTGCTTGTTTAAGTATCTGAGATCCAGGATGGGCCACCATTCTCCTGTCTTTTTGGGGGTAAGGAAGTACCTGGAGTACAACCCTTTGCCCTGGTGTAGGGGTGGAACCCTTTCCACAGCTCTGAGAGCTAGGAGGGAAGAGACCTCTGCCTCTAGGGCAAGTGCCTCTGAGGGGTTTGCAGGTGGAAAGGATCTGGTTCTCAGCTTTGGAAATCTTTTGAAGCTGAGAACCAGTCCCTCGCTTACTACTTCCAGGACCCACTTGCCTGATGTTAGAGACTTCCAGTCCTGGACAAAGTAAGCCAGCCTGCCCCCTACAGGTGGTGGAGAATTGGCCCTGGCAAACCCATCAGGGTGCCTGTTTGGCAGGGAGTTTTGGCTGAGGGGTGGAAGCAGGTCTGCTGGTACCCCTTCTGCCTCTCCCTCTAAAGAACCCCCTCTGAGCATATGCAGAAGAGGAGGCCTGGGCTTGGTAGAAAGGCCTATGAAAAGGCCTGCTCCTGGGAAGCTGCCTTTGAGGAGTGGCCAGCCTTTCCTTGGCCTGGGCACTCCTGTAGGTGGACCTATACTCGTCCATTTTCTTCATGTAATTCTCTGTTTGTTCCCCAAACAAAGAATTACCATCAACAGGAAAATCCATGGCTTTAGTCTGGGTATCCTGTGACAGGCTAGTACATCTGAGCCAAGCCATTCTGCGAAGTGCCACAGATGTAGCCATGACTCTTGATGACACATCATTTGAGTCCACTGCAGCATGGAACTGCACCTTGGATGCCTCAATACCTTCAGCAGCCACCTGCTCCAGCTCCTTGGCAAGCTGGCCAGGGACCTGTTTTGCTAAAGCCATGACAGTGTCCCATCTGGATTTCTGTTATCTAGCAACATAAGACATATAATTGGCCTGCCTGAGTCCCAAGGATGCTGCCATGTACTGTTTCTTTGCCATGGCATCAATCCTCCTGGAGTCCTTGTCTGGGGGGTGTGAAGCCAAGGGAATATTTGCCTTGTCACAGGCTGCAGCCTGCACTACCCCAACACGGCTGCACTGTTGTGTAAGGAACTCCGTATCAGAGCCTGACAATGCATACCTCTTGTCCATTCTCTGATCCACAGGAGGTATAGTGTTAGCAGTCTTTAACATTTTAAATGTCTGTTTCCCAAAAGATTTATGCAAGGGAATAGACAGCCTCCTAGACTCTGGGATATCCATTATTTCTACAAAGTCAGGCTCCTCTTGGTCATCCACAGCTTCTTCCATAGGAAGCTGGAGGGTTTCAGCCACTTTTTTTATAAAACATGAAATGAGAAGGGGACTCAGAAAGCCTAGGAGGAGACACTCCTAAAGGTCTGTCTGGGGAGATGTCCAGGTCAATGGGCACATCCAGACTTTCAAATTCACATTCGCTTTCCTCATACTCCTCTTCCTCCTCCTCCGGTTCATAATACTCCTCTAAATCATAATCTTGAACCGGTGGAACCGACCGAACCGAGCGCCTCCCTGATGGTGCTGGTTCGGTCGAACCAGGAAAGCGACTGGACAATTTTGATCGCTTATTATTTCTTCAGCGGTTGAGAGGAAAGTTTGGCTCCACACCAGCTGATTTTTCTTTTCTGGTTCTCTTTGCTGGAACCGACTCCTCAGAGTCGGATCTCCTTTTGCCCGAAGAAGTCTCGCCCTGGTCAGAGGACACTCCTTCTGGTTCGGTTTGAACCGAACCAGGCTGGCCATCCAGTTCAGCAGACTTTTTGGCCTCCCTTTCCCTGAGCCTACCAACTCTCTTTTCTAGAGTAGCTACAGGAAAATTTTTACAAATCTGGCAGTCTGCATTGAGGTGGTCAAACCCCAGACAATAAACACAGATGGTGTGGGGGTCAGCCTTGGCAAAGACTTCCCCACACACACCACAGTGTTGAAACCCAGTGGGCCTGGTTTTTCTTTTGGGTTTCTCAGACATTGTGCCAGTCCTAACCAAACTTACCCTTTTAATGGCAATCCGCCAGGCAAGACCCTCTTATCGGTTCCTGACCGTGTCATGGGTCGTGGAAAAAAACATAATAAAATCCGTTTTCTAGAACCGATAAGAACCGGTAACCACACTCTAAAAGTACAATTTAGGATTTTTAAACCACTTGATCGGTTCAAACCGAACCGATAAACCGTTTACAAGTTCCACACAGAATAGAATTAATATATAACCTATCTAGTACTCACGAATACCACAGACAGAGACTGAACCGACAGGCTGCAGTTTAAATTCGGTCGAAAACCAAGAAAAACTGTACTTTAACTGATAAATTGAACCGAGCAGAAGGAGAAATCTCCGGAGCGACTGTTCAGTGAGGCGGAGTAAAGAATCTGATGGTTTGAGTTTAAACAGCAACAAAAAGAGTCTCAACCGAGCTTGAGCTCAGCGTTCCATGCCTGGCATGGAAAGTTAACTCTTTCATCTCCGGGGCAGTTCGAAGGTTGGGACTCACTGCTACTGTCAGAATACAGCAAGACTTCATGTTGTTTGAAAGTGTTGTTTTGCGCAGCATCAAATTCATTACCTGGGACATGTGGTCAGTTCTTAAGGCATCTCTCCAGATCCAGACAAGCTCTCAGCAGTTAAAGGCTATCCAGAACCTAACAATCTCAAAGACCTTCAAGTTTTCCTGGGCTTGTCTGGCTACTACCAGAAGTTCATTTGCAACTACGCCAAGATTGCAGCTCAACTGTATGCCCTCACCAAAACGAGATGTGACTATAATTGGACTTCTGAATGTAAAGAGGCCTTTGACACCTTAAAACAAAACCTAATCTCTTCTCCAGTATTGGCATACCCAAGGTTCAACCAACCATTCAAGCTTCACTCAGATGCTAATTCCTTTGCAGTGGACGCTGTGCTCTGTCAAATTCAAGATGGAACAGAACAAGTTGTCTCCTACGCTGGGCGGTCTCTTTACTCAGCTGAGCAGAACTATGGCATCACAGAGAAAGAATGTCTAGCCATGGTATTTGCCATGAAGAAATTTGACTGCTACCTTCGCTACTCCTCCTTTATAGCTATCGTTGATCACTCTGCCCTCCGATGGTTATATGAAATGAAGGAGCCAGTAGGCAAATTTGCCTGATAGATCGCCATGCTGCAATCCTACAACTTTAAAATTCAATACAGACCAGGTCGAGTTCACTCAAATGCTGATGGTGTTCGCCAGAGACAATATCCCTCTGCATCCTCCTCAACAGATGAAGAATCCTGCTTACAAGCTCTTCCCTTCCATGCCATGGTTGTGCTTCCTGTGGACACTTCTACAGCACCTCAGGTTGCTTTGCTGCTCCCTAATACTTCAACAGAGAGACATACAAATCCTCAGTTACTGCAAGCAGCCGAACAGCTTCTCATCTCCTCTACATGTGATTTGTCCCTGGCAACTGTTAAAACGCAACAAAGAACTGACACTCAATTTACAGACATAATCTCCTAATTAGAGACTGAAACCTTACCGCAACAAAAGAAATATCGCCAAGATGTACTTTTCTTTGCTTCACAGTACTTCCTCAATGATGGTATACTCTTTCACATTTGGACCAAGGAAGGCAAGGGTTATCGCACGGATAGAACTCATGTACAGCTAGTTGTGCCAGCCTCTCTCATCCCTAAGTTCTTCTCTCCACTCATGCCTCACTACTTTCAGGAGGTCATATGGGAATACACAGAACTCTGGAAAAGACAAGGCTTCACTTCTTCTGGACACACATGAACAGGAACATTGTCCAGTTCATAAAATCCTGCCAGCCCTGTTCCCAGAGAAAGCCTCCTGCCAAACCAACAAAGGCACACATCATCCCCATGCCTATAGCCACTGAACAGTTCCAAAGAGTCAGCACTGACATTCTTGGGCCCTTACCAACATGCTCTGACTCTGGTAACAAATACATCCTTTTCTTTGTGGACTACCTGACAAAGTATTTTGAACTCTTCCCTCTAAGAGACATTAAAGCCTCCACTGCGGCAAGTGCCTTTCTCACTACAGTCATTTGTCGTCACGGTACCCCATCGTACCTACATTCAGATAGAGGCACTAACTACCTGTCCACTATTGTCTGAGAAACTTGCAAACTTCTCGACATAAAAAAGGCACATACCACAAGTTACCATCCACAATGCAATGGACAGAGTGAAAGAATGATGTCCACCATTCTCGGCACACTCTCCAAGTATCTGGATGAGACTCACAACACCCGGGACCAGTTTGTTCCCTTTGTGCAGTTTGCATACAATACCAGACCTTGTGTCGACAGCAAAGAATACACCCCCTTCTTCTTAGTCCATGGATGTCATCCAAGAACTCCACTCGACAGGGATCTCTCACTGCTAAAGGTACCCATGTCAGCTTCTTCTTTCATTATCCCTCTTCTGGAACAGCTGGAACTTGCCCGACGAGTTGAAATCTCTACGTTGGGACACAGAAAGTCAGCAATGAAAAAATGTCTGCAACCAAGGCGCATGAGCCTTCATTCTCTGTTGGGGACATTGTTCATCTGTACCAACCTGTTCTTGTTCCAGGCGCCACCAAGAAACTGCTTCGCCCCTGGACTGGTCCCTTCTACATCGTAGAAAAGTTTCCTCCGATCCATGTTCATCTGTGATGCAAGTCAAATGGCAAGTTGGTACACAACAAAGTCCATATAAACTGACTAAAGCATGGGTACCTGAATAACAACCTTCCAGATGACCCCAGCCCTCCCAGAAATGAAGCTGCCCTTGAGCCTGCCATCCTCTCTGAAGCTGAGATCCCTCTGGACAACTTGCAACTAGTTCCTACAGTTCTTCCCACTCCTGACACTCTCAAGACGGATTCTGTTTTACCAGATGATTTGCCTGGGACTTCCTCTTCTTCTCAACCTTCTTCTTCTCCTCAGGACTCTCTTCTACACACCACAGTTTACCAGATCGAGAAGATCTTAAGGAAGAAGTTTGTCAATGGATCCTAGACTTACAGAGTAAAGTGGCGTGGATTCGATAGTGGGCAGAACTCCTGGGTTGCTTTTAACGACCTGACCCCCTCCTGTCAGGAACTAGTGCAATCCACGCATGCCTCCATTCCCACTGACCAGAAAAGTCGATGGAGGTCTTGAACATTTGTTACCAGACTCAGTGAAATGTGTTGGGACTAATTTCTTCTGTGTTTAACTGTTTTGCAGTCAATATTTTTTTGTACCTATCTTATAAAACTGTTCTGATGGTACTGCATTTCTGCATATAACACTTTTTTTCCCCATTAGGAATGTCTCTTTACATGGACAGTCCACCTGTTGTGTATGCAACTGTTATTACAATGTAAGCCTGCATTCTGGGTATCCTCCTGCTGCTACCCTTTCCTCTCTTCCCTCTTCCTTCCCCACTCTTTAGCTCTTGTGGCATGACCGAGTCTCAAGTACTATAGTGTTTCCCTCCTCTCTGGTGCTACTCTGACTGGTCCCCAGTGAGTCCAGGTTCTCCCCCCCCCCCCCTCCGGCAGCGGAGTACAGTTCTGTTTTGTGAAATCTAATGCCTTGTAATGCATGAAAATGTGTTTTTGCTTTAAAAAAAAAAAAAAACTTCCTTAAAATATTTCTTAGAAACGTGTAGATTTATTGCTTGTTCAAGTGGTGCTCACATTCACTGTTCCGGCGGTGATGTGATGCACACATTAAGCATTGGGCTTAATGTTAAGCTGCCGCCCCTTTAACAGCACTTAGAACCTGCATGTATCTAATTGTTGCACTGCCTGGCAGTGCCATGTATGCCTGTCAGTCAGAGATTTTGTCAGTCTGGGGCTTGTCCTCATGAAGAGAACATCTACTGTACAGCAAATAAACCTGCCTTATTCTTTATTTTATGCGTCCAACTAGTTATTCGCACGGTCCAGATGGGGTCCTCACCAGCAGCACCTGCAGCAACCAAAGGGTCTGGCAGACCACAGAGAAGGTAAGGGGTCTTTTAGTGGTGGACCATACAAAAAAACTGCCGCAGTTATATGGGCATTTTAACTCTACTTCAACCAAATTACTGAATAGTACTGAAATTATGAAGCTACTGTATATTTTGTTACTGTTTAACTGTTGAATTGTTGTATGCTTATATTGTTGTAATTGTTAGGTACTGCACTGCAGCCAGGATGAACAAGCATCAAGTACAAGGAGTAATGTAGTCTGAAAAATGTATTCAAGGAAATGTTTGGATAGTAAGCATACGATACCCATGGTTAGAAGTTAGCATAGCACGATTTAGTATGCACTTTGTATGTTTGTCATTAAGTTATCATTACCTGTACTGCATAAAAACAGTCCTATGTGGGTAAAAATGATGTCATGATTTAGGATTATCAAATGTAGAACTCTGGCTTGGTGTTCCTTACAACACAGATAATTTTCTCAGAGTTTGATGATTGATAAGCAATTCACAGTCTAATGGGCCAGCCCAGTGGCACTGAGGGCAAAGGCATCACTACCTTACCTCCTGCCATGCTGGCGGCCTGTGTTTGCGGTGCAAGCGGGTTGCTGGGGAGGGGGGAAGAATCAAGTGTCCAGAGGGCAGCTCTCCTCTCCTCTCCCTGGGATGGGTGGGGATGGAGTCAGTTGCTTGCCTGGCCCCTAGTAGCAGCTGGGGGCTAGCACAGTGGACCCTCAGACAGAGAGGGTGGAGGTGGAGCAGAGGCCAGGCATGCAGCATGCGGAAGCATGCATGGCTCGGCCACTGGCATCATTGCACACTCCTGCACCACACTTGGGGGAGAAAAGGGGTGAAAATGTGACTGACTGGCAGTATACCGGTCCACCGCAGGCTCCACACCTGGCTAGTTGAGCACGTTAGAGGAGCTAGCGAGAGACGTGAGTCCCAGAGGATGCCGGAGTGATGGGGCTGGAGGGACCGGTGGATGGGGGCCGGCCGACCGGGATAATTAAAGTATAAAAATTAATAGCCTACCAACCAACCCTTTATTTATGAAGACTTATTTTCATATCATCCAACCAACTCTTTATTTATGAAGACCTATTTTCTTATAATCTGGATTGCATAAGTGAAACTGACAGTCATTCTGACAGGTGCAAACTGCAACTCCAGCTCAGTGTCCTTATCCTAGTGCAGATGGTATAGCCTTGCCCTTACTGGCACTGAGACCATTAACAGGCTGCTCCTACTCTTGTTTTGCACTGCTAGAGGATAAGAGATACCTCTGCCTCTCGGGCTTTTACCTGCTTGCTCCAACTGTGTGCAAGTGACTCTCCCCCCTCCTGAGTCACTGGATATTGTGGCATATTCATGTCAGGTACACTGGCATTCAGAAGCAGCTGCTCCTCAGGTGTGGTAGATATCTCTTTGCAATATGCACAGTGGACATTCAGTACTGTTCACACTAATTTTTATATTACAGTTCAGAAGGTAACTTTTATATAGATATACACAGTTCACAATCTTTATATACTGTAGTTGAATATCAACAATACTGGGTTCCCAGTTTTCAAAATGCATACATGTAAAACACACACACACACGCATACACACTACAAAAGGGTTTGAACATCTACTGCTGTCTCCAGCATGTTCTCCATATCTCACTCTCTTATCTGTCCTCTTGGAATCCCAATACTTTATGTACCACATAAAACAATCTGGGATGCCTGCTTAGCTGATAGGGTTGTTTAAACAGAGATCAATACACAATATTGAACTTTCAAGGTATACCACTGACCCAGGGCAGGGCATCAAGTGTCTTGACACTGAGCCTGCCTACCCTCATAGGGACTTAAGGAAAGACCATAATCCTCTCTAGCAGATTGCTCCAACTGTATCTGTTCATTGCCTATGTCTACATATCATTCCTAAACTAATGGTCACATGACACCAGAATCATTGCAATGTTATTGGCACGCTAAATGTACTCAATAAATACCAGCAAGCTTGACAGCCATTCATTATAAATCATTTTAGTGCTATGATTTTCTAGCCATGGCTACAGCTATCTGCAATAGCCTACCACAGAGGGACAAAATTGAGCTTTGCTGTCACAAACTGCCAGGGCTAGTAACTGGGAAAATCCACTGACCCCACAAACATTTTCCATGGCCCAAACAAAGATGGATATTGTTGAATTCCTCATTGCTTAAAGAATTCCAGTTCAAGTGCTAAGGTACCAGAGGCAAAAAGTACTATGTCATCCACATACATGTGAATGTGTGAGGAGACACAGAATGAAGGGAGGTCAGTTTTGAAAATAGATAAGAGTGTTGGACCCTAGATGGAGCATCATGGGAATACAAAGCAGATGGAAGGGAGTGGGGAGGAACAAAGTATCAGCAACTAGAACATACTGGTTGCAACCACAGAAGTAGAAGCCAGACAACTGCAGAGTCAGAGTACTGTACATAATATAAGCATGTAGCCCCCTCCCCCCAAAGTGGGGCTTAGAGGCTGCAACTTGCACTGCTTTGGGCACCTCAGTATAGCCCCTGTGTGTTTGGGACTTTGTGTCCTATGTAGGCAGGGGTTAATGGCTTTGCCACCTTGGGACTGCCTGTCCCGATGTCCATGGGCAGGCATCCCAGGGGCAGCTATAGGCTGTCAAAGAAACATGGGGGAGAGAGTTGAGATATAGGGACTGCTGGGGGAGCAATTGCCTGCTGGATCAGTGGACTCGGTGAGTAAGTAGTTTTTCACAGAGAGGGTGGTGGATGCATGGAATGGCCTTCCTGTGGAGCTCGTGGGGTCAAACACAGTGGGGGGATTTCATGAATGCATGGAACAGACATAAGGCAAGTATAGTGGGGGGGCAGGAGGAAGTAGGCTGTTGGTTAACTATGATCTGCAGCTTATCCAATAGGTAGGGAAATGGGCAGACTAGGTGGGCCAAGTGGTCCTTATCTGCTGTCAAAGTCTATGTTTCTGTTACCAATGCTCCTAAGTTTAAACAAAAGTCATGGCCATGAACAGCGGTTGACGTGGTGGTGGCCATTGATAGTGGAACTGTTAGAGTAGATCCCTGGAGTCGAACTGAATCCTGTTATGCCCAGAGGTGTGGTACTCAGTGCAGGGTATCGGAGAACAACTTGTCAGCAGGGAGGAGGATGGTTATCGGCGTGTCCTGTAAGCACCAGACGGGAAGAAGGGTGTGCCAGAGGAATATGCTGGAGGTGGCCATGGTGTGCCAGAGGAATATGCTGGAGGTGGCCATGGTGAGTTTGTCGGCTCTCCCAGGGAAGAATGGACTGATCTGCAGCCAATCTGTGGCTCTGAGGTGAGCAGCCATGGAAGAGCATGGGAGAGGACAGTGGGAAGAGAACAGCCAGCCCCAATATGTGTGGCACACTGGACCAGTCTGCACAGTGAGAAAGTCCCAAAAGTGACAGTGTAGCTGTGGCCCTGATTTTAGCAGTCAAAGCAATGGAGTATTATGTTTTGAGGACTGTATGTGCTGCCTGCTCGAGCTTTTAAGAAATGGACTGATTTGCCTGCCAAGTTATCTGGAGTCATCCAGATAATGCCCCATTTATGGACTCCCTTAAAATGGACTTGGGGTTCTGGTTCCACCTCCATGCCAAGAAGCCGCTGATCTTGAGATCTCCAACCCTCGGCTTTTATAAAACCACTCATTCTGCCTCTCCCAGTACCCAAACTCTGACTAAAAGTGATCGGAAAGTACAGAGAAGTGAATGCGGTTGCGATGCCACCAAAAGCTAAAAATAAGGACACTCTAATAGAATTTCTCAAACCAACCGCATCGGCAGACTTACGCAACCCCAAGGCTCTGGGTAAAAGCAAGGCTGCTGCTGCTCCACCGATGCTGCGTGAAACTGTAGAGGAGCCGCCAGAGGAGGAGGAATTCACAATCACCTCCCACTGGCTCTTCCACGAACTGGGCAAGATAAATTAAACACTCCATAAAACTGAGCAGTCGGCAGCAGAGAATGCCAAAGGCCTCACAGAGGTCAAAAAATGCACCACGGAACTCAAGGCAGGCATCTCGGGGACCAACAGGGCAGCAGACTGCCACGAGGAGGCTCTCAAGCATCTGGTGTGGAGAGAGAGGCAATTATCTGACAAGCTGGATGATCTGGAGCTCCGCTCCAGGAAGGACAATCTAACAATGTATGGAGTGCCCGAAGACACAGAGCAAGGGAAGATGAAGGAGTTCCTGGCTTTCTTAAAATAGTTGTTAAACCTGCCTATAGATCTTCCTCTAAATATTATTCATGCTCACAGGGCTCTAGCAAAAAAAACTACTAGACCAAATGCCACCCCTCAGTCCATTGTTCTGTAGTTCCTGAACCATAGAATAAAAAACAAAGTGATGCAAGCATCATGGGCTAAGAAAAAATATATATCTGGTGACAAATGCCTATACTTCGACCATGACTACACTCCCATCACACAACAGAAATGGCGGGTACTGCTGAAAATAAAAAAATGCCTGGCTTCCAAGAACATTTGGATGCACTTAATAGCTTCCGCCCAGCTCAAAGTTTTTCTTACAGAGAGCCCTCAGTTCTTCTGCTCTCTGAGTGAAGTGAAAGCCACACTACTGAAGTTGGGAGTTCCCCAAAACCTACTGTTCAGGCCTACATCACCGGATCAGGAGTTCCTAAACTAGGAGGACTCGTGGACCAGGGATCCAGGTACAAGGAAATGTTGTCATCCAACCTCCCCAGGACAATCGGGTTGCTTGTTGGCTAAAGGGATGCGAGGAGTAGACTCAGCAGATTCACAGCAGCTGGCCAAAGGACCTACGAGCTGAACTTGTTTCTGCAACCCCTTTTTGTTGAATTAATCGCTGCCCATTGTGAGCAACTGGGCCTGTCATATGGCAGAGACTGAGGGCTAATAATGGGCCTTCACGGTCCTTAACCATCTCCCCTGTGGGGGATCCTCGGCAGCTTTCGTTTAAAGGGCCTCAGGACTTTTGGGCCTCTAAGAATGGCTGCCTCTGAAAGACATACTGTTTGGGGGGATCATTTCCTCCTCTTCTTCATATTGGGTTTTTTTGGGGGGGCACTGGGAGAGGGATTCTGTCATTATGGCTGGGAAATGGAGGGATGGTGGGGAAAACGTGGGCGAGCTGATTTATCTTTAGGTTTTCTCCTCTAGGAGAGATTAGGGAACAGGGCCCAGTAAACAATGAAAAGGGAATAACTTGCTTTGTTCACCACTTGTCTTTTTCTCCTTATAGCCACTGCTGCTCCACAACGGGTCTGGTCTCCAGTGCATGGCTTTGGCAGCCCCCTCCGGTGGAGATGAAGGCCGAAATGCAAACCAGAAGGAAAAAAAACATTCCTCCGGGAGGATGGCAGCTGCCAGGACTTCTCTTTTTTCTGGGCCCTCTCTGCTGGGGGGCCTAAGGCTTCCATGGGCCGGATCCCCCAGACTTTTGGAAAAACACAAGTATGCAAAAAACAAGAGCTGATGTACAGGGCTTCTGTACCTATATAAAAGACAATTTTAAAATTACAATTGAACTACACTGCCACCAACAGACCTAGATAAAATGCTTAGTCACTATTTCATGATCACAACAAAAAAAGATGGCAGCCACTATAAACCACTATCCCTACGTTCACATTTTTCAAAGTCTAGAACATAATCTGAAAGCAAAAGTCTACCCTCACTCCCTAACTACATTCATTCAATTTCAAACCACAAGACAAGTTCTCCAATTCAAACAAAAAGTGCTCAAAGGTAAAGGCAGCAAACCTAATACTGCAAATGAACTAATGGATACACTAAAAGACAAGCTATATGCTACTGAACAACTAGGGCCACATACTCCTGAATCTATCCTAAACACAATGTGGAGTATAGTGACTGCAAAAGTGATGAAAATCTAAAATATATCCAGTTTAATCAAGAATGGCAGACTAAGACAAGTGCAAATCCGAGGGAGACCCGTAAACTGAAGCCCGGAACGTATGCCACACTGAGCAATCCCATCAGCAGCCCTGTTGCCAATCTATTTTACAAGAGTCACAGGCCTGAAAAGTGCCTAACAGCAGATTTGCCTTTTTTCTATCCATAAACACAAACATTAAAAAACACCACCCAGCGTCATGGTTCAAAAAATCAGCCAGTTGGCATAAATAAGTTAAGAACCCTAATGAAAACCATGATACAGAAAGCTGGTGTAACCCCTAGGTGGCGCTATCCCAAGGGCTACTACCCCTGCCTGCTTGGCTATTAGCAGATTAAGGGGACTAGGTTCAGTGACAGGTGCCTCCACCCAAAGGTCAGGGTTGGTATTAGTCAGACTAACCAGGCCACAGCCCTCTGGGACACTCTGACCCCCCCTCGTCTCCCACTAGTGGCCCACACAATACACAATATTTACCTTCACAATACCCCTGATATGCGCTGTACATACACATATGTTTGGCACTTACCCCCAGGACTGATTTCTTCAGCTAGGCACTGGGAACCCCATGTAAAATAAGGTGAGGCAATACAACAAGCAACAATACAATACAATACCTTGCACATAACCTGACACCACAGTCAATGTAAATTGCAGAAAAAAGTAGATCTGATTTATTCAGGGGGTAGTAACACGGGAGGGGCACAATCAGGGTAATTGGCTGGAACACTATCATTTAGTCTATGGTACAGATAATTACAGTCCCTACTACAGTTACACTCTCTGGGTACCCAGTGGATGGAAAAGGGGCTAGCCAGGTCCATTGCCCGTAGTAGTCCAGTGTTGCAGCTGGTTGGGGCCATGTGAAGGAAAGAAGCAACATACGCCACACCCTAATTGTAATCCAGAGCCGGAGGGCTCAGTTCATGCAAAAGAAAAGAAATGACAGACAATCAGGTGACACACTTTTGATTTAGCTATATGGCGCAAGGAGCTACCCTGTTTGTTACTCACAATACCCAAAGCTGAACACAGGATGGACGACGATCGAGACAATAGATGGATTTTCTGGATTGCCACAAGAAGCAAGGCCCACACTAATCGCTATGGCGTTGTTCCTGTTCAGGCATAGAGCAGGGGAGCTGATCCCCTGGCAGCTCTCTCGTCAATGGGTCTTCTCTGTGCAGCAGGGTAGGGAGACAAGGCCCTTGTGGCAGGGCCCAACTGCTTTGGGTAGCAGCAGATTCAGTACGATTCAAGCTGAGTACAGCTTCCGGCCCTCAGCACACAACTCAGCTCAGGGGAAAACCAGATAGCAACCCCCCCCCCCAGTTCACAGCACATTTATATGTAAAGAAAGATTACTGTACCAGGCAGATTGCTCCTCGATTCCGATCGCAAAGTCATTGCTAAAACTTGGGAAAGCAGAGGTAGCTAGAGTTTCTGACAGGCCGATTGCACTTAGCAAAATCTTCGATCTTCTGCAGGTTGAGCCTGGTTTCACTTCGGTAGCTTCTTCCATCTCACAGAAACAAAATTAGTCCAAAACACTCCTGTTCCCTCTCAGGGCAGTAAACAGGCTGGAAGGCAGGCCTTCCACACTTTCCCCGTGTGAACTACGACACACTGACTCGGCTATCACGAGCTGTCTTCCCTCTTCGTCTCCCAACATCGATCTGGCTTGCCAGCAGACAGCTCGGGGGTTTTCCCTTGGATCCAAAAGGTTCGATTGATCAGGTGAGCTGTCAGTCACAGTAAGAGCTCCCCCTCTTGGTTTAAAAGGTGCCAACAACACAAAACTACATATCCCAACTGGTAATCCACACAGTACCACATTAGTAGGCTCCAGTTTAGAGTTCTCACGTACTGATTGGTCCAATTCGGCAGTTCGGGACCAAAATGGTGGAACTAAGCTGAACAGTCCTTGCTACAAATAAGGCAGGTTAGCAAAAACCACATTATTATTATTACTCTAAATGGTCACCAACCATTAGTTACATCTTTCAGCAGGGCTCACTCTGCACAAGTAGCGATGGCAGAAATGGAGCCAATATTCAGCAGCCCGGGCGGGACTCTGGCATGGAAACACACAGTCATCCCTTTCAATTAATTATGACTGCAAACAGGCAGCCCTTAGAGGGACAATACATGGAGGCCTCACAGGCACTCACTGGCAATACTTTTAACCGCTAAACGCAGGACACCAGCCTGGCAACGAGCATTTGGGCAAGCTCACGGAAGCCTTTTGGGACCCCCCCCCAAATCTGTAGAGGGGTTACACCATCCCTTGCCTGGAGAATCTTGGCGTCCGCGTCAAGTCAGTACCATTATAATCATTTCAAATGCATATTATCTTAAACATCTATACCACTAGCAGATATGCCTATAACTTCTAAAGCATTAGTCAACATATTAGACTTTTACCATACACATTCTCTGTATTTCACAGTACACTACTCTTCCTAAATTACATTACACACATGTTGCACAGATTACTCATATATACACTGCAGTTTGGAATCAGGTTATTACTTCCTGCACATGGAACAATGAGAACGGGGGCACTTTCCTATCAGCTATCCTGGGGCTAGATGGGGCAGGGGCACCATACCTGGAGGGCAGAACAATCAACTGGGAATTAGCAGTTAAACTCAGTTTGGGCAGCGAACTCTGGGACACAAACTCCCTTGTGGACTACATTGAGGGGCAAATCCACTGGCCTCCCAGGAGAACCATAGCTGAGGCGCACTATTGGCTTGACAACTCATCCAGTCTTTCTGGGGGGAACAGCCACAGTCTCTGTGCCTTTCACCTCAATCTCTGCACTTTCCTTACTTGTAAGGGGGACCCTCTGTCTGAGTGGAAAAGTTCAGTCTTGGGGCACTGTCAGCCCCTGGATCTGTAAATTCAGGTTCTACAACACTTTGCTCACTGGGACAACACTGGAAGGGAACTATCATCACACTCGAAGTATTCTTCATATTCTGGCATGTCACCAGTCTGCCTCAGATCATCTGTCTCTTCCTCAGGTAAATCACACAGTTCCACCATACACAGTGACTCAACATCATCAGACTTGACACTCTGAACTTCACTCTCAGGGAGCACTGGCTCCAAGGACAAAGCTGGGGGGTTAGGCAGTCCGGGAGGCCCAGCTTCATCCCCACAGCTGACCATGGAGTTACCCCAAAACAATTTACCCAGTTCATAAGAGGGGTAATAATCATAGTTGCACTCACTCTCGTCAGAAGTGGATTGATAATCATTATCATTTTGGGTTTGCCATGGAGAAAACCTTAAATCAGTGACCACTGGGGCAGGCTTACTCTTTGTTTTGCAGCAGCCCGAGTCGCTGGTACAAGGGGAACAATCTCTGGGGGCTCAGCTTCAATTATGATTTGACCAATGGGCAACAAATGGTTACGGTGCATGATCTTGACATCTTTTGAGTTGTTTTCAGGCCGCACTTTGTACACAGGTAAATAATTAAATTTTCCTACTACCATGTGGGGAGGATGGTGCCACCGGTCAGCAATGTTGTGTTTGCCATGTAATCCCAGATTTTGCAACAACACACAATCTCCAGCTCAAAGCTCTTGGGCCTTCACCTTTTTACCATATCTTTCTTTATTGACTAAGTTTCTCTTGGCAGCCATTGTCTGAGCTAGTTGGTATGCGTGGTTCAATTGAGCTTTCAGTTTTTGTATGTACTGTAAGTAATTCTCAGCTTGGACTCCATCAGGAGGGACCCCGAAACAAACATCCACTGGCAGCCGAGCTTCTCTCCCAACTAAACATAAAGCAGTAGGGGGAGAACCTGGTGGCATCATTTCTCATACAGTTATAGGCGTGTACCAAGGTGCTAATTTGCTGGCTCCATCTGGGCTTGTCCTTCGGGTGAAGAGCACCTAGCAGGTCAAGCAGGGTGCGATTAAAGCATTCTGGCTGTGGGTCCCCTTGTGGGTAATAAGAGGTGGTTCTTGACTTCTACAATCCCCATAGAGAGAGCATTTCCTTGATTAAGCGACTCTCAAAGTCTCTGCCTTGATCAGAATGAATTCTCTGGGGAGCCCCATAGTGAACAAAGAAATTCTGTATCAGCACCTTTGCCATGGTGGATGCCTTTTGGTCTTTAATGGGGAATGCTTAGGCATACCCTGTAATGTGATCAGTGATCACCAACACACTACTGATGTTCCGCTGATCAGGCTTCAGACTTAAAAAGTCGATGCAAACTAAATGCATGGGTGTGCTGGTGGTCATGTTAACAAGGGGGGGCAGCTCTCTGGGGCAAGGCCTTTCTCTGTAGGCAGCGACTACAAGTCCGTACGTGATGTTCAACATCGGCACCCATCTTAGGCCAGTAGAAATGAGACCGCACTAGATCAAGGGTTCGGTCGAAACCGAGGTGGCCCATGTGGTTGTGTAGGGACCTCAGCACCAAGTCTCTGAAAGCTGTGGGCAGGACCAACTGTTGCTTGTCTACTTGACCCCCAATCTACTGTCTCCCTGTACTGCAACTGATTAATTAGCTTCAATTTAGGGCCTTCTTTGTACAATAATGCAGTTCTCAAATCAGAGGAGCACAACTTGGACACATCTTTCCCTGTGTAGAGGTCTTCAAGTGCGGATCAGGTCGTAGGATCTCGGGATTGAGCCCACTAGATGCTGTCATTATCAAACTGAGGCAAGGCACTAATATCTAGCGTGGAGAAGTGGCAGTATGCAGCTGGTATACAAGTGTCAGAAGGGCCCGAGCAATCAACCAGGCAGTCCACTGCATCTGTGGACATCTGTTCCTCCTTGTCAAACTTCTGGCACAGTGCTCGAATGTCAGGTTCAGACAGCATGAACCAATCACCTTTGGAAGGAAACATAGAATTTGATGGCAAATAAGGACCGCTTGGCCCACCCAGTCTGCCCATTTCCTTACCTAGTGGATAAGCTGCAGATACTAGTTAACCAGCAGCCTACTTCTTCCTACCCCCAACCCCTAGAATTGCCTTATGACTGTCCCATGCATGCTTGAATTCCACCACTGTTGTTGACTCCACAACCTCCTCCAGAAGGCCGTTCCATGCATCCACAACCCTCTCTGTGAAAAAATACTTCCTTACATTACCTCTGAGCCCACCCCCATCTTCAAATTGGCCCTTGTTCTTGCACACCTCTTTTTGAAAGATGCTACCTCTTGGACTTTGTTGATTCCCTTGAGGTACTTAAAAGTTTCTATCATGTCCCCTCTCCCTCCTTTCCTCGAGGCTATACATATTAAGCTCCTTAAGTCTCTCTTCATATGTCTTTTGGTGCAGACCCTGCACCATTTTAGCTGCCCTCCTCTGGACAGCTTCCATCCTGTCTATGTCTTTGCGCAGATTGGGTCTCCAGAACTGCACGCAGTACTCCAGATGGGGTCTCACCAGTTGTCTGTACAGAGGGATAACTTCTTCCTGTTTTCTACTGGTGATGCCTCTCCCTATGCATCCCAGTATCCCCCCAACCCTCCTTGCTGCCCTCTCACATTGCTTGCCCACCTTTAGGTCATCTGATATGACTACCCCCAGATCCCTTTCCATTTTTGCTGTTGTTAGTTTCTCACCCCTCATTGTGTACTCTTCCCTGGGTTTTGTTTCCCAGGTGCATTACCTTGCACTTCTTAGCACTGAATCTAAGCTGCCATACATTTGACCATTCCTCTAACCTTGCCAAGTCCCTTCTCATCCTTTCCACCCCACCTTGTGCATCAACTCTGTTGCAGATCTTTGTGTCATCTGCAAAGAGACATACTTTTCCTTCCAGTCCCTCTACAATGTCGCTTATAAAACACTGAAGAGGACCGGTCCTAATACTGAACCCTGTGGTACCCCACTAGTAACCCCCCTTTCTTCAGAGTGGACTCCATTTACTATTACCCTCTGTGTCCTATTCTCCAGCCAATTCTTTACCCAGGTTGTCATCTTGGGACCCACTCCCAGGCTAGCTAACTTGTATATTGATCTTTTATGTGGGACTGTGTCAAGTGCCTTGCTAAAGTCTAGGTAGGCCATGTCCACAGTCCCTCCCTGATCTACTACTTTGGTCACCCAGTCAAAGAAATCTATCAGATTTGTCTGGCATGACCTTCCCGCTGTGAATCCATGCTGCCTTGGGTCCTGTGCCCCTCTGGCCTCTAGATACTAGACAATTCTTTCCTTCAGAAATTATTCCATCATTTTCCCTACCACTGAGGTTAAACTAACAGGTCTGTAGTCTCCTGCTTCTGCCTTGCTCCCACTTTTGTGAAGGGGAATCACATCTGCCCTCCTCCAGTCCTCGGGTACCACCCCATCCTCCCATGATTTGTTAAAGAGGGTAGTCAGTGGTGTCACTAGTTCTACCCTTAATTCTTTTAGAATTCTGGGATGAATCCCACCAGGCCCCATTGCTTTGTCCACCTTCAGTTTTAAGAGTTCTTTCAGAACCCTTTCTTCTGTGAATGGGCTGGTATCAACTTCTGTATCCAGAGTGTTTCTACTGTTTGTTTTAGGTACTTCCTCCTCTTCCTTTGTAAATACTGAGCAAAAATATTTGTTTAGTATCTCTGACTTTCACAGTCACCCTCTGCCCACCCTCCCTCCCTTTATTAAGCCTCACTATCCTTCCTTAGTCTTCCTTCGTCCCTGATGTACCTATAAAGGTTTTATCCCCTTCTTAACTGAGTTGGCTATCTTTTCTCAGTTTGGGCCTTTGCTGTTCTGACTGCCTTCCAGCTTCCTTTTGCTTTAACTGATACAGTTCTCTGTCCTGCTCCTTCTGTGATTCCTTGTACTTCCTGAATGCTTTTTTCTCTTCAACCTTCACTGCCACTTCCTTTGAGAACCATAGTGGTTTCTTACATCGTTTCATTTGTTTATTTGCTTACACAAAGGCTTGTTACCTCTGTGATGGCAGTTTTTATTATTCCCCATAGTTCTTCCACCCCTCCTTCCTGCCCATTTGCTAGTGTATTCCTTAGGCACTCACCCATTTTGGAAAAGTCAGCCCTCCTAAAGTCCAGTACTTTTGCCTTTGTATAGCTTGACTCTATTGTTCTGTTTATTGTGAACCATACTGTTTGATGGTGGCTAGTTCCCAGGTGGCTACCCACTTCTACATCTGTGATCCTCTCTTCATCTCCATTTGATAGAACCAGGTCTAAGATTGCTCCCTCTCAAGTGGGCGCCAATACTAGTCGTCTAAGGCATGCCCCCTGTAGGGCACCTAGAATAACCCCACTCTTCGAAGTGGCTGCTGCAACTGCACTCCAGTTAATATCTGGCATATTCAGATCACCCATCAGCAATAGCTCCCCTTTTTCTGCCATTCTAAGTATACCTTCTATCATTTCCATGTCCATTTCCTCCCCCTGAGAAGGGGGTCTGTATACAACCCCTCTGCGGATTGTGGTGCCATTGCCGGCCTCCAATTTACCCACAGTGCTTCTTCTCCTCCCTGTTTTCCCTTTTGTTCTGTTGCTTTGATTCCTTCCCTTATGTAAAGAGCTACTCCTCCTCCTCTTTTACCCTCCCTGTCCCTCCTGTAGATAGTGTATCCTGGTATGTTTGCGTCCCAGTCATGGTTTTGTATGTACCATGTTTCTGTGACTGCCACTGATATCCAGATGTTCCTCCTCCATCAAGGCCATTAATTCTGAAAGCTTGTTACTCAGACTATGGGCATTGGTACTCATTGCTCTCCATTTTTATGGCTTTACCTTCTTTTGCAGCATCCCTCACTGACCTTTCTACCTCAGTCTTTTTCTCATTTAGTACCCTGTTTTGTAGGGAAAGGCTGGGATTTTCCTGCAGCTTATCATTGCCTCCCCCCTTGACTAGTTTAAAAGCTTGCCAATGAAGCATTTAAACTGATTGCTCAGAAGACTTGTCCCCTTCCTGGATAGATGCAGACCATCATGCCAGTATAGGCTGGTGTCCCTTCAGATGGAACCCCAGTCCCTAAAGAAGCCAAACCCCTGTGCTCACACCATTTGCAACCATTCATTCAAACTGCATGGTGCAAAAGGCAATTACCACTCATGTACTGACAGCAGCACTCAGAGAAGTGGGTCACCAGTTTCCATGGTGACCCACAGTGCCTCCTCCTCTCCTCCCTGTTTACCCTTTAGTTCTGTTGCTTTGATCCCTTCCCTTACATAGAGAGCTACTTCTCCTCCTCCGGTAGAGGAACCAGAGGTTCCACTACCAGCTGCTGGAGCAGTGGGAATGAAATTTGTCGAGGCCAAAATGGAGCTATCAATATAATTTGTGCTCCTTCTGTCTGTAGCTTGATCAGCACTCTCTGTAAAACTGGAAAGGGAAGGAATGTGTACAGATATCTCCCTTTCCAAGAAAGCGACAGCACGTCTTGCCAAAAAGCACCATGCCCAGGATCTAGCGAGCAAAACTTGTGAAGTTTTGCATTTGATGGGGCTGTGAATAGATCCACCTCCGGATGACCCCAAAGGTCAAAGATGCGGTCTTGTACCTCTTGTTTTAGCTCCCAATCATGGGCTCTTATTCTGGTGCAGCTGAGACTGTCTGCGAGAACGTTCTGCATGCCTGGGATGTGGACCACCAGAAGATGGACTTTGTGCAGAACCGCCCAATTCCAGACCCGCATCACTTTCCTGCAAAGAGGATACGAGCGGGTGCCCCCCTGTTTGTTGATGTACCACACAACACACATGTCTGATTGCATCAACAGGGTATCTTGCTTAAGTATGTGCTAAAAAGCCTAAAGAACATAAAGCACTACTCTCATTTCTAGCACATTTATGTGAAAATGCAGTTCTACAGGCGACCACAGCCTCTGGGTTCAGTGACGTCCCAGAAGGGCACCCCATCCCATTCCTGATGCATCCATGGTCAGGATGTGGGAGAAAGGAGGGGCAAGGAAAGGGACTCCTTGAAGCAGATTGTTGGAGACTTGCCACCATAACAGATCTTTCTGCACTGGACTGGAAATGAATACTTGACTGTCCAGGTCGTCCACCCTCTGATCCCGTTGTGACCTGAAAGTCCACTGCGAGATGTGCATGTGGAGCCTGGCCATTGAGACCATAGGGATAGCTGCTGCAATGAGGTCAAGTAGGTGGAAAACCACTCTGGCCGAAATGTGTTGAATGGAGGATACCCGATTGGTTTGCCTCTCCAGAGTCTCTGCCCTGTCCAGGGGAAAGAAGGCCATACCCTGTACCATGTCCAGAACTGCCCCCAATAAACGGTAGGCATTGGAAAGGAGCAAACTGGGATTTGGAGTAATTGATAGTAATACCCAGATGCTCAAAAAGATGCAGGGTAGCTGATATGGAAGCCTCAAACCCCTCCCTCAACTGAGCTGTAAGAAACCAATCATCGAGGTAAGGGAAGACATAGTGCCCCGACTCCTAAAGGCACCTGCCACTACCACTAGGCATTTGGTAAAAACCTGCAGTGCAGAGAACAGGCTGAAAGGGAGAGCTTTGAACTGGTAATGCTCCCCTTGGAAAGAAAATCTGAGGAATATGCGAACTGGACAGAATAGTAGGATGTGTAGGTATGCATTCTGCATGTCCAGGGCACAAAGCCATTGTCCTTTGGAAATGAGAGGCAGCAGACTTTGTAGCGTCAGTATCTGAAACCTCTTGTACTCTATGAAGAGGTTGAGGGTACTGAGGTCTAGAATTGAGCATAGATCCCCTGTCTTTATGGGTACCAGAAAGAAGTGGGAATAGAATCCCTTCCCGATCTGGTTTGCCAGCACTGACTCTATTGCTTCTTTTCAAAGAGGAGCCGTGATCTCCTCCATTAAATGGGGAATGTGTGCTCTTGGGTAGTGAGAAAACCCTGGAGGATTGTTTGGTGTTTTTTTTTGAAATTCGGGAGTGTGACCAAGTTTTATTAAATGAAGCACCCAAGCATCTGTTGTGATGGACTCCCAGTCTCCCAGATGCCTTGTGAACCTTCATCCCACCTGTTCCTCTGACAGACAAGGAGAAGGGAGGGTGGTCAGCAAGTCAGGAATGGGGGGGGGTTGGGAGGACTACTCCTGAAGTCCTATGGGTTTTGGCTGGAGGGGTGGTGGCTGTATTGGGAGCCCTATGTTTAAACTGACATTTGGGCACTTGTTGATTTTTCGGCTGGTGTCGGTTTTGCCAACGAAAAGGATGCTTTTGCTGTTGCTTCGGGCAGTAAATGGTGTGAACCGAGCAAAGAGCTGTGCCTTTATCCTACATGCTTGTGATAATGTCCTGGGCTGCTCCATCAAACAGGACACAGCCTCTGAAAGGGACATCCCGGATAGCCGACTGAACATCAGGGGCTAGGCCTGATACTCTCAGCCAAGAATATCGATGAAGGCTCATAGCTGTGGCCGTACCTCTAGCGGAGGAATCCACCGCATCATAGGTGGTCCATAAAGAATGACGTCCCACCACCTTGGCCGATCATAAAGTGTTCGCCAAGGTGGTCTTTGCTGCAGAGTCAAGGAGGGCCTCGACAATGGGCTTGAGCTGGTAGAACAAATACTTCTGGCACACTAGCATGTGTGAGATGTAGTTCATATCATGAATGGCTAGCGTAGAAGAAGAAGAATAAAACTTCCTCCCGAACTGGTCCATTTATATGGATTCCTTATTGGGAGGGAAGGTACCAGGATGTTTTAGCTTTGTAGACTGATCATGGGATGCAGTAATGATCATCGAATCAGCCTTAGGATGCACGCTGAGGTGGTCCTTGTCCTCAGAGGTCCTGTAAACCTGGTCAGCTTTATTGGCCATGACCAGTATAGAGGAAGGTCTTTGCCAAATGGTCGAGGATAAATCCTCATGAGGTTCCAGCCATGGGGGTGTGAGCACTGGACTCGTCTCTGGGAAATCCAGATGCCATGCCAATCTTCGTCATTTTGGGTCCAGAGCATCTGACTTCCATCCTTGAGCTTCTGCCATTTGCCTGAGGAGGTCTACAAAGGAGGGATCTTCAGGTGGGGATTTGGGGGACTCCCTAGGGACTGGTTTCTCAGGAGGAGGATTCTCAAAACCCGAACCGTCAGAACAGGAATTGGAGTCCGCTGAGGAATCATCAGAATTCTCCCGAATATGTTCAGGAATCAGAGGTTCCAGGTCCCTGGGGGTCCCTTCTGACATCAGGGGTTGCATTCAGGCTGTTGTCTGGCCTGAAGTTGAGGTGCGAGAGATGACCGGAGAAGGCATCCTAGGGGTAGGGTCTGGGTGGCCCATGTCAGTAGGTTGTGGGTGCCTGCTGTCCAACTCTGAGACCAACTGTGACTTTGTCTCAGACGACCAAGATTTCAAAATCTCCCTAAAATCCACCTGTGGTTGAGCAGGAGAAGGTGGAGTGGGAGAAGGTGGAGGGTGACAATGAGGGAACCCTGACCCAGTTCCGTGTCCCAAGAAACTGGTGGAAGTATAGTGAAGATAATCTGGTGGAGAGTAGGAATGGTAACCTGGGTAGCCCAAGTAATAAAAGCCAGTCGAAAAGGGGTCCAGCATCAGTGCTGATGAAGGATAGCCTGGTGACGGAAAACCCAATGGTGTCTCCAACGTAGGAAAGCCAGACGGTGGTCCTGATGTAGGGTAACCTGATGGTAGCCCTGACAGTGAGTAGTCTGACAGTCCTGAAGGCAGATAGCCTAAAGGAGGTCCTGCTGATGGTCTTGTGGGAGGGAACCACGGTGAAGGGCCCGAAGGAGGACCTGAAGGTGGAAAACCTGCTAAGGGCCCCAACGGGGAAGGCCTGCTGGTGGTCCTGATGTAGGCAAGGTGACCTGTGGTGCAATGGAGGGGTAGGGTCTGGCATTTCAACCAGGGGGGTGGAACAATGAAAGGCCTTTTGTAATCCCTATGTCAGGTATATCTGACAGAAGGTCCTCTTCCATTGGGACCTGCGGGTCCAGAGACAGCGGAGGAATCTTCAATAGAGGAGGAGATGGGAGTTCTCCATGAAGTGAGTCCAGGGGCGACTCTTGCCAACCAGCCAGAACAGACCTAACATCCAGCAGCGCATCGTCAGCACCTGATGGACACAATATGGTTGTGCGATCGTCATAGGGTCCAACAATCAACTGATCGATCTGGATCATGCAGAAGTCAGAGACTTCAACCCAACTTACCAACTCCGACTGGCTGCTTGTTGGAGGGTCCAACGAGCAGCTTATCAGCCAAGCCAGCTGTCTTAGAGCCTGGTGTAGTGATGTACCTAACCAAGGGTAGTAATGAGCGGTGTTCCACAGGGCTCGGTGTTGGGACCAGTGCTGTTAGGGATATTCATTGCAGACATATCATTGGACATCAACAGCAAGATCAGTCTGTTTGCTGATGATACCAAGTTGGGAGCAGTGGTGAATGACCTAGGAAGATGGCAGGGGTTGCAGGATGATCTGACAAAGTTTGAAACCTGGTCAGACACCTGGTAACTAGGGTTTAATGCCAAAAAGTGCAAGGTGCTGCATTTTGGGGTAAAGAACCCAAGGAGGAGTTACCTGCTGGGGGGAGTGCAGCTAGCCCAGACAGAGGAGGAGAAGGACCTGGGGGTGCTCATTACAGGGTCAATGAACAACTTGGCACAATGTAGGAAGACAGCTGCAAAGGCCAACAAAATTATGGGTTGCATTGCAAGGGGTATATCCTCGAGGAGGGAGGAGGTGATTCTGCCACTGTATAGGTCATTAGTTAGACCGCACCTGGAGTACTGTGTGCAGTCCTAGCACCCATATTGTTACACCTGGGTTATGCTCCCTATCATCCCATACATACCTCACACTGTATTCCTGGTCTATTGTACTGTGATATTGCTATTTTGCACTTAAATATAGATATGAGCACCAATCATATAAGCATGGGTGCTAGGAATGTGCTTTGCTGCTAAGATATGCTAATATTGTCATGCATGATTTATTATACCTCACTATAATACATTTATCTAGATTATGTTTGTCTTTTATAGATATTCCATATATAATCTACCTAGTCTCTGATAAGATGACTCAGAGGGGTCATCAGTGATTATTGTATACTTATATTCAAATATAATTACATGTAGTGTGTTTTACACTCAGATATGCCATGTAATAGGCCTATCAGCAGTTCTCTTTGTCTCTAAGCAAGCTGACAAACAGAGACAGCTTTTGTTATGCCTCTATGTTTTATACTGTAAGTAAGCAAGAAATGTAGTTTGAACTGTCAGCATTTCTTTTGTGTAATCTATAACGCTAATGGAAGCATATTCTGTCTCATATGATACTCATTAGTAATTCTGTCTCCTAAGTCATTTTCCAATGGAGAATGACTTAGGACCAATACATATTGTTTCTCATATCTGTATCTATGTTGTAATCTCTGTTGCTATGCTGTTATCTGTAGTATTTAGCTGTCTGCAAACCTATTGTTGGCTCTCGAGACACTACTGTAGCTTCTCTAGAAGGGCAGAGAGCTGGAGCGTGGGGAGAGATAGGACAAGATCTTAGAGAACCTAAGATCTACAGTTCTGGAGATTATGTACATTCTTCAGGAATGGTGAGAAACCCATCTCCCTTGTGATTTTCTTTGTCACATGCTTGGCGTTAGTAGCACAACAAACTTTATTAGTACTCCTTGCTTGTTTACGAATGTTTCTTGGCAGACTCCAAGACACAAGAATCTGTACTATTATTATTATTACTTGTTTACCCTACACACCAAGAGTGTTTAGACAATATAATGGCGACCGCAAAATGGAATCTGGATGTTTTTGCCAAGTTTCATTTTAATTTTCTCTGTAAATTAAAACACTGGGTGAGGGATCCCCAGTAAAAACTAAAAGATGGAGAAGATACTCCATGACCTGGACAGTGGAGCACGAGAAAGGATCCCAAGCTGAAAGTGTAATGTTTAAAATTTTTCGGTCACTTGTGTGTCCTACAGTGCAGACAAAACAATCTCTTGGCAGATATTCAACCTCTGTGTAATGAGTTGTTTTATTTTAGATTTTTTTTCCCTATTCTTTCTCTGTGGGAACACAGCTATAAAGGATCTGAAACAAACAGTTAGACAGCTTTCTTGTGCATTCAAATCCTAATGGGTATTTACTCATCTAGGTGTCCACATACGCCAAAGGCTGTTTGTGTCCTGTCATGAACTTTGGTTGCAAAGTTTTTTTTTTTATCTACAGACAGCTAAGGGTTTCCTATCTTAAAACATGTCTAAATATGTCAGTACTGAGTTGAGGCTAGATGCCTTAACAAGCCAAACTGCTAACAGTAATTGGTTTGACTTTGATAAGGTAACAGAATCCAATGGTGGTCCTTTAATGGACATCATTGCCCATTATGAGAAACTGAAAAATGGTACCAATGATCCTGAAGGATTATTAATTGCAATGTTGTTTAATTGTTTTGATGCTGTTCTAAATAAGATATCTGTTTTGAAAAGTGAGTATACTGCTTGCAAAATGGAGAATTCTCCCTACAAGCAGGAGATTAGTCAGAAAAGGGCTTCTAATATGGAAAAAAATAGCTGGACTACTGTCTGAGCTACAATCTGTCCATCTACAAAATGAGTCTCTCTTTAATGAGAGAAGCAGCAATGACCTGCATGCCTTAAGAGATAACGCTGAAAAGGTAAAACATAGAAAAAATGTTTTTCAAACAAATGGTGTTCTGGCTAGAAACACAGATTCCTTATGTTTTGGAAAACAAGGAACTTAGAGATGATAAGTCTGAAGTAATTACTGAAAAAGTTAACAAGCTGGTATTTCAAAACCAGAACTTGACGGTACAGAATGATTCAGTATGTTTTAATTACAGCAGACTTGAAATGAAGGTTTTCAATATAAACTATGACACAACTTCTGTCAATAATAAGCATGTTTTACAAGATGGGAATGTCTTGAAATCTGAAAACAAAGCACTTAACAGCGTGCCAACTCCTGTATATGAGTTAGAATGTAGGAGTAAAAAGTCAGATATGGCGAACTTGTGCCGTCAGCCACAGGAATTGGCAGCGCATACTAACTTAATGCCCAAAGACCTTGCCTCTTCTGATGTTGAAGAGTTTGATTTTGAACACTCACAGTATGCTGTGGGGTGGACTAGAGCAAATACTAGCCGCTTATTTTCTGTGATTCATAAAATGGAGAACTGTTAGAGTCTCAAAATGGTGGACACACATGTGATCACGTTGCATCCCCATACCATGCCCAAGATGGCCATTCATGGCCATGTGATGGTGGTCATGACACAGTAACCCATGATGCCCATGAGGTAATCCAAAATGGCTGACCACCATCTCACAGAGATTCGATCTTGCAGTCACAGGGACCTGTGATTGCTGCTATAACCAAACAAAACAAACCAGAGTTTTTTGGCATGATTAATAATGTTATCAGTAATACTAGTGTTTCTGAGGGACAGAAGATTCTCATTAAAAATTATGTTGACGTACTTTTGAATAAGGTTGATATGCAATGTGTCATGAAATCAGCGTCTAATGCTACAGAAACAGCTGATGCTGTTAACAATGTTTGCTTTATTAGTAATGTTTATGATATTTGAGTGTCCTTGGTTAAAGAACACATTGCAGTTAATTACATGAAAGGTTTATTTTCATTTCCTATACAATATAACATCAGCTTTCCCAGAGAAGACTGAACATACTGATGTTCCTATGAAGTGCATTAATACCTTAAGCTGTAACATTAAAACCAATGTTGCTACCATCCAGCAACATTCCAGAGGGGAAACCCACTTTACATTTGATGGGGGAGGGGACAACCCTGATTTTGAAAGCCCCAAGGCTGTGACAGTTTCAGCATCACAGGCCACGCTTGGGGGAGGTTACGGGTTTGATTTCTGAACCTGAGCTGACAACTGTCTCAGCACTATTTTCTCCACCCCCTAATGGCTACTGAACCACAATTCACAGTTGGAGAACTACGTGCAACTTGCACATCACTTTTCTCCACTGTGCAGGCACCCGATAGTGCCAGCACTACCAGCACATGATGCAGAACCCCCTCCATCAGTGACACCTGGATCATCCCAAATTATGGCTGCAGTGGCAGGCACTATAGATAAGAAGGTACAAGGTATCCTAATACTGGTATCATTGTATTTTCTTTTGGGATCACTGATAATAGTCCCAGCATTGGTTAATCCTAACACAGCTTTAGGCATTATTTTGAAACTGCCACATCAGATAAAGCAATCTCAGCAGTTTTAGCCCAAACATACAATGGACACATCAGACCCATTGCTTATGCATCCCAGATGCTTGCCCCAGTAGAGCTGAAATACAACCTTTGTGAAAGGAATCTTTTGGCTACACACTGGGCAGTGAAATACTTCATGTACATCATTGGATATGCACCCATTGTACTGCATTCCAGTCATTTGCCAACTAACATTCTGTTGTCAGACAGAGTAAACAATGACTCTGTATCCAGTGCCAGACTTACACACTGGTCTCTCATTTTACAGGATCATGACATCACTGTCCTTCCTATAAAAATTCATCCTTGTTGGCCCATGGCCTACAATTTACAGGAGAGACCCATGATTGTTCACTCCAACCCACAGACCTATCTGTCCCAGTGCCCTTTCTGACAGAACCTCAGAAAGTGCTAAAAGACACCACTGTGTGTCATGTTTTGACTGATGACTCAGCCACACATACCAACGAGGGTCAGATAGCAGGATTTGGAATTATTTTACATTCTGGTGATGACAGAGTGTGCATGGCTAGTAATTGCATCATCGTATATGTTTGATTCACAGTCAATGTTAAAACATGCCTGGCAAATAAAATGAAAAGCAGGGAGGCTATGAGTCTCCTAATTAACACAAATATTTGTGAATGGTTTAGAGAGCAGGAACATCCTTGAGAAAGACACAGCTTGTGTTAAGAAAGGAATAAAAAGATTTATCCTTACATAAAATGATACCAGCACTCCATGAGAGGGTTAAGTTCTGCCCGCTTCAAGAAATGTCCTTGAGATAATTAAAGAAAGCACTACAGATACGATGTTTTTATTACAGTTCCTAATTGGGACTGTTCCTCTCTAAACTGAATTTCTTTGGCGAAGACAAACTTCTATTCCAGTACTCTGTAGTACTGCTGTGAAATACAGTGACTTATTTGTGTACAACACTAACCAGTTTAAATGCTGTACATTCATAAGGTTCAAACATACTGTAAAATGTGAACTTTATGCTCCAAAAGAAGGACCATCCTTTGAGGGCAGTGTATAGGTTTCTTAATAAAGGAACTGAGGAATAACTTCCAGAAATAACTCTTATAGAAAGTGAAAATGACATTCACCTATCCAGTGATGGTCTACTCATTTGGAACATCACTGCTGTAACACTCATGAAAAGTTACGGGTAATTCCTAAACACCTGAGAGTAGATTTTATCTACTGTACAATAAAGTACATTGTACTTCAACTGGTGGACACCAGTGAGTCAGTAAAAAACCTAGACAGACTGAAATCCTCTGTCTTGTGGCCACACATGAGAAATGATGTAGAACACTATATTAGTAACTGTTTGATCTGTGAACAGAACAATCCTATACCAGCTAGGAAAAATACATTGTTTCCCAGAGGCAAAAGGCCCCTGGAACAATATCCAATTTGACTACATTGGCCTTATGCCAACCACTAAGAACAACTAGTTTTCACCAGTGATCACCAGCCTAACGAAACAACACAAAGTGACTGCAAACGTCTTGGTAAACTAGCTATTTACCA
Source organism: Neoceratodus forsteri (assembly GCA_016271365.2). NCBI lineage: Eukaryota > Metazoa > Chordata > Ceratodontiformes > Ceratodontidae > Neoceratodus > Neoceratodus forsteri. The sequence continues at coordinate 329,074,026 of CM057454.1, forward strand.
GGTAGGGTTTTACCCCAAAGGTAAATTCTGATTACAGGGATCCAACTTTATAGCCTAAGTAAAGCAGAAAATTCTGGATTTGTTATGGGTAAAACAAAAATGTTATATCCCTTACAACCCACAGTCATCAGGACAGGTGGAAAGTGCTAAAAGGCAGATCAAAGTTATGTTATCCAAACTTGTTCAGAAAACCCAAAAGGACTGGAATTACTTATTGCCTTTACTCCTTATGGCAATAAGAGGGACGTCCTCTGCAGGTACACAGCACGCCCCATTTTTGAAATCATGACCGGACAGTCCATGAGACCCCCAGAATATTTACTTCTGGACCTGTGTACTGCCATTGCTGATGTAGCATCAGGAGATAAATATGTTAAATATCTCAAACAAGACATCCAAAAGGTACACTTGTTTGCTTCACAATGTATGGGCAAGACCCCAAAACATGCCCTATCCCATTGTACAAAAATACAGTCCAGCAGTCTACCAAGTTAGACTGCCTCACTATAACAGTCATTGATAAATGGCTATGTGCCACTCAAATGAACCTGTTTAAAGGAGATTAACTTACTTTTCCATACCCCAGTGGAAGAAATAGTACTAAACTATGTTTTTCTTTTCTTTTAGGTTCCAGAGAGAGAGCTGCTTGCTATTATGCTTCTTATTCTTTTTAAAAAGTATGGGTCTTTTTATAAGCCCAAACTGCACATCTTATTGCAGATAAGAGCTAATGACCTAATCCTAAACAGATTGTTGAGGCAGAATACCTCACAAGCCCACATGATTTAACTGCATTCTGTGGAATTCACACTAAAGTCCTAAAAGACATGTTCATTGTCCAGAAGGGTAGTGAGGCCCTACTGAATATTATGATCATTGCTTTGGATCAATTCTAGTAGCTAGACTTGATCTGGACTCCTGTTTTCATTTTATTGATAATAAGGAATTTTGCATTCAAATTTATATGGCAATAAAAAAAACATTAGATCTTAAGGTTTTTAACCCTATGATGCTTCATATTTTGTGACACTTACTACTGAGTGCCCAAAACAGAACACTGGCCCACCCAGTGGTCTAACAGCCACTTCTCGACCAGGTACCCTAGTTAATGATGTGCAGCTTATGCACATCCCAGTGGTTTTAAATCTCACCCTTTAAACTTGAAATGATTTGTTATATGTTTCACAACAAACATTTCCCATATTTTGTTTTTCATAATGATGTGATTGAATACCCTGGCAGCACCATCTATGTTTCTATCATAAGGCAATTCTAGGGGGTTGGGGTAGGAAGAAGTAGGCTGCTGGTTAACTAGGATCTACAGCTTATCCAATAGGTAGGGAAATGGGCAGACTGGGTGGGCCAAGCGGTCCTTATCTGCTGTCAAAATCTATGTTTCTATGTTTCATTAATGACTCCCTATACAGGGACGGATAGCACCACACACACACACACACACACACACACACACACACACACACACTCACTCTTAGGATTTTCACATCCTGACTGCTAGTGGTACATCTTATGACTGTAAACCTACCCAAACGCACTAGGCATTTTGGTTTTGTTTTGTTTTTCTTATTTATAAAAAGAAAAACACAGGTTTAGACTCAGACCTAATTGGCTCTGTCACATCTATTTGAAATAAGGCTGACATAGCCATCATTCAAGCACATATGTGCTCAGTGTCAGTGGCTCAGTAGGTAGCACACTCGCCTCTGAGGCTGGGAGATCACAGGGCTGTGGGTTCAGTTCCCACATCTGACACTTGGGTTAATATCCCAGTACTGACACTGTAGTGCAGCATGAGAGGGGTGCTGCACTTCTGAGGTGCCGTCTTTTGGATGGGACGTTAAACCGAGGTCGCATTTGCCTGGATTGGAGTTAGTTCAGGTGGATGTTAAAGAACCCATGGCACTTATCGAAAAGAGTAGGGGAATTTTTTTATTAAAACTTGAAAACAAATTATACACAGAAAAGTGTTACTGCACACAAAATCATAATACAGAAATAAAGGCAAACATAAATAAGTATTACATCAGTCAATACAAATATTCATTATCACTGTCTCAAAACTAATAAAAAGAAATGCTGAAAAACTCCCCCCACCCAAGGAGTAGGAAAAAAATGTATTCGAAATTCAAACAAAAATCATACAAAATAATATTAAAGCACACAAAAATAAAATATAAAACGTAAAAAATAAGCAGTATAAGAATTCATGAACAATTGTCTTGACAATACCACCTGACGATATAATACACATCTCTCGTACTGAAACTTACCCCACATCCAAAAAAACAGTCCATATGACACCATCTCTCTTGAAAAAGGGAGAGAGAACAAGTTAAAAATTCCAAATCTCTAAAACTCTTAAAGGAGCTATATACTGTCCAGAACAATTGTTCAGCAGTAACCCTTCTTTTATACAAAGTCAACTGGCATCTCGTATGCCATATATGGTATGGAGTATCAACAAAAATAAATGAACGGTTCCTAAATCATACTTAATCCATTTTTTGGGTAACAAACCCAACAACAAAATATCTCTAGTCAGACAAGAAAAATGAAAAGGCGGCCACTGTGAATAAAGAAAAGACCAAAAGGACATTCAAAGAATAAATGATCTACAGTTTCCAATACCCCATGGCACATGTCATCCCTAGGGCACACTCTCTCAGCTATTCCCTTATGCTTCAAGTTATTCCATACATTTAATTTGTTGTGAACACTTAACCAAAGGACATCCCACATCTTCCCCTGCAATCTAGGATTAAGCAACATTTTCCCTATAATTGCACTTTCACTTGGAGATTTAATCCAGTATCTAGGAACTTCAATAAAAAAACTAGAGACAATATACACATACATCTCTTTCCTAAAAATAGTTAATAATTGTATTTTAGTAATACCTCATAGCTTCAATTTCCCCAAAATATACTGCATATATGAAGGGAGGTCTTGAAGTGATTTTTGGTTTGGAATGGCGGACACAGTACCCAGGAAAGAAGCCACGGGTCAACTTGGTCAGAAACCCAGGGATTCCAAACCTTGGGCCCATTGCCCATCACAGGCTTCAAATTCCCATATAAAATAAAGAGAAGAAAAAACAATAGGATGAACCATCTGCAATCCACCATCTTTGATAGGGCGATACAAAACCCCTATTTTAATCAGATTAAGCCGGCTACCCCAAATGCATTGAAAAAATAAGCCATAAAGTACAGTCTATAATCATACAGTTAATGGAAAAACCACACATAAATGTAAAAACATTGGCAATAAAAAGGTTTTTACCATATATACTCTTTTTTAACTTGGACATATGCCAAGAGTTCCACTTCCCAATCTTCACCCTAGCGTCTGATATAATAAGAGACCAATTATAAGTACTCATGTCCCTGTACCAAAAAAAAAAAACAGTAATTTCTGTGGTTGAGTCCAACATGGTATGTCCAAAAAAAACTGAATTTTAGGAACCAAGTCACCTATAGTAAGACATATACTTTTGGCGATATTAATGGTGGTATTAGTTAAAGAAAAATACATAATTTCCTGAGCAGCCATACTTGCTGATGCCTGGTCCCCCAATACTAGGCACATATCATCTGCATAGGTTATACTTTTAACCTCTATATCCCCACTATGCACTGAAAGACCCCCTAATATCGTCATGCAGCTGCAATTTCCTTAAAAGCGGATTTAATGCCAAAATATACAATGCCAGACTCAGGGGGCAACCTTGCCTAACTCCCCTCTGAACTGGACAACTAGCCCCCACCCAGCCATTCACATAAGGTTTAACCATAGCCTTTTGGTAATACAGTATAACCCCGATTATCCGAAACCTCATTATCCGACACTCCGGATTAATCGAAATTGTCGTGTGTCTCCCGACTAAACAGTCATAACCGCGATTTTGCGGTAAATGGAAATGAAATTAAAATGCTGTCAATGAAACACTCTGTGTGCTGTTTTATACTTTACCACGTTATTTCGTTTAACAGTAGTGCAATGAAATGAAATTAAGATGCAGGCTTTTCTCGTGTAAACCACCCTTCCCTCGATTGCCTAAATGAAAATAAACGAAATTAAAATGCTGACAACGAAAGACTTACTGAACTATGGCATACTTAACAATGTTATTTCGTTTAATAGAAGTGCAATTAAACTAAATTAAGACGCAGGCTTTTCTCGCGCTCACACAAAAACTTGATTGAATGCTATTGTATGCTATTCTGCTATTATCCAATTAGCTAGCTGTTTGATTAAATTAACATCACTTAGCTCTCATCTGACACTAATAAATTTAATTATCAAGCCCTGAATCAGAAGATGATTTTCTCAGTGTGGCAGCTTTGCGATGGCAGGCAAGCGAAAACGGTGTGTCCTTGACATTGAAGCAAAGTTACGCGTTCTACAATGCCTAGACAGTGGTGAAAAGATTGTCTCAATTGCAAGAAAATTCAACATAGGCAACTTGCCTCCTAAGGCTATTCTTTTGATCGACAATGCTGGTGCTCACCCCGAACTTGAACAACTAACATCTGCTGACGGTGGTGTCCGTTGTCTTTTTCTGCCAGCAAACACAACCTCCAAACTGCAGCCAATGGATCAGGGCATCTTAGCTACTTTAAAGAAGTTGTACCAGGGCAAATTGCTAGCCACTGTGCTCGCAGATGAAAACGACCAGCTCACGCTTAGTGATGCCATCAAGAAATTAACAATAAAAGATGCGTGTTATCTATTGGGGGAGGCATGGTCTGAGGTGAGACCTGAGACAATCAGTAGATGCTGGGAAAAGTCGGCTGTTCTTACTGAGCCAGAAGGTGAATCTGAAAAGCCACTGTTAGTACCTCAAGGACAAGAGGCTAATAATGCACTGCACCGCATAGCCCAGCAGACAGAGTGCTCGACAGAGGCAATGCAAGAATGGCTAGACTGTGATGCCCACGATGATGGATTCGGGGAACTGAATGATGAGGAGATCATAGCTATTGCACAGAATAATCCCGAGGTGATGGATGCAATGAAGGAAGAAGATGAGGAGACAGGAGATGGAGCTGCAGGGACTCTCCAGGTACCCACGGCGACTGAAGCTGTGGAAGCCTTCGAAAAATGTCTTGTGTGGCTAGAAGGTCAAGAAAATACTGATTACCTCCACACCCTGCTTCTTAGAAAACTGAGACTACAGGCGCATGAAAAAGCCAATAATTCTAAGAAGCAGAGTGCGTTCACACAGTTTTTCTCATCACTGTAGCCGAGATGAATGTTTTATTTTAAACATAATATAACTTCTGATAAAATAAAATGTCCACTACTGAAAATGCAAAGTAAAGAAATCTTTTTTATCAAAACACGTTCTCTGTGTACTGTATTTCTATCAAACCAGAGTATCGGCACAGCTTAGAACTGACTTGATGTTAAAAAAAAAAAAAAAAATCTCCCGATTTACCGAAACCCTGATTATCCGAACATTTTTGATGTCTCCCGTTGTGTTCGGATAATCGAGGTTATACTGTATAACTTAAGCCAGTTCAAGAAGATAACTGGAAAACTGTGACTTTGAAGTAGAATCTATAAGTAATCATGACAAACAGTATCAAAGGACTTGGTTTGATCCAACCCTACTAAATAACCACTCACTTCCCCTCCAGATCCCTTTTCCATAATTTCCCTAAGCAAAATAAGTGCATCAGCTATTTTTCTCCCAGGAACAGCACAAAATTGTGTGGGGTGAACTATATCTTCTAAAACCAAAGCTAAGCAATGATACAGCAATTTCACCAATATTTTACTATCTGTATTTAAAAGAGTAATAGGCTGCCAATTATCCAAAAGGGATCTATCACCAGTTTTGAACAGAAAAAAAAAAGGCCAGCGTACATTCTACCTGGTAAAGTGCAGGAATCTAGAAAAAAATTGAAAGCCGCTACAATCTCAGATGTGAGTAATGGGAAAAGTAATTTGTAGAATTCATTTAGTAGGCCATCAGGCCCTGGGGCTACACCTGGTTTTAAACCAGAGATAATGGAACCCAACTCTTGTTCAGTAACAGGGGCAATTAAAGAAGACTTCAGAGAGTCAGGAATGTGTGCCAGATCACAAGAGCCCACCCAATCAAAAACTACTATTTCAAGGATAGCTACAGAAGAAAATATAGACTATACAAAACTTTCAACTTGCTTCATGATGTCCAAGTTCCCAAACTTCTCAGACCCATCCTTAGACCTAAGGGAGTACATGACTTTATTTTGACGCTGGGCAGAGCAGGAATCAAAAGGATTAACACTGCCTTGTTTCCCAGTGCATCCCCTTTTTTGTTCAGCTTCTAAGGATTTAATCCTATTATATTGTAAACTTATGAAGTTGTACTTCATCTGTTCTATTTGATTAACATAGGAAGTCCCAGTAGAAACCTGTAATGACTGCAATAACACAAGTTGTTCTTGTAAAACCTTATAATCCTCTTTTCATTTAGAACCATTTCATTTAATCATCAACTGAAACTATCTTTGAAAATAGAACTTACTATCTGACCACCATTCTGCCAAAGAATCATATAGGAAAGCTACAGATTGTCTGGCTTGTACCAGGGCCTGAAAACCCTCCCGGATTTCATAATTTTCCATCAAACTTAAATTTAGCCTCCAATACCCCTTCCCTCTGGCAGTAACATCAAGATCTGAGAGAGAAACAACAAGAAGACCATGGTCAGAAGTACCAAGTGAGGGAGACCCTTCCACAGAGGGTCCCCCCTCCTGATTCCGACTACGAGGGAATTTCAGGGTCAAGGCGCCGGCACACTGCTTAGGTCAGGCGGACCTCCCCTGGACACAAATTGGGCAAAGAGCCCGAAAACAAGCAGTATTTTCTGGAGCTGCACATCGGGACTTGACGCTGCTTGCTGAAATGGGACATTATTTTTTTTTAAACTGCTTGAAAGGGGACACTCAGCATTCTGGAGGTGCAGCGGAGGAGCTTTCTGGTGCCAACATTTAACAACTGCACCCGCAACTGATTGGCTCCCTGCTCGCTGCATCGCTTGCCCAGCTTGCTGAAACTGCTGGCCACTGAGGCCTGTGGCTCACTCCTAACTGCTGCATGGGAAGTGAGGGAGACCCTTCCACAGAGGGTCCCCCCTCCTGATTCCGACTATGAGGGAATTTCAGGGTTGAGGTGCCGGCTCACTGCTTAGGTTAGGCGGACCTCTCCTGGACACAAATCAGACAAAGAGCCCAAAAACGAGCAGTATTTTCTGGAGCTGCGCATCGGGACTTGAGGCTGCTTGCTGAAACGGAACATTTTTAGTCCCACACACCCTGTTCGCTCCTCCCCTTAAATGCCCACTAGCTCCTCCCACTTGACATGGTAGTCTCCTCCCAAGTTGGTACAACACCCAGCTAGCTGGTACTCTTATAGTTCTCTCACTGCTGAACATGCTGTGGCCCACACCCTGTCTTCACTAAGTTGCTAGTAGCTAATTCCATACTTACTTATGTCAGCCTTACTTGTTTCAGCTTGTTACCAGTCTAACGACAGTAAAATACAGAGCATGATTAGCAATTCCTTGAATTAGATACAGCTTGCTATCCTGTTGTACTAATACTCAGAGACATTTAGCTTCAACAGTAAAATTCAGTGCATGATTGGCAATTTCTTGAAATAGGTACAGCTTGCTATCCAGTGGTACCAATATTTAGAGACAATTAACTTGTATGGGCGGGAGCGGCAATCCCTCAAGCCTGAAGCAACAACTAGCCTACTTCTGTATCACTGGGTACTAGGTCAATCCTGCTAGAGGCATCTGCCCCTGAATACTGAAACCTACCTGCTAAATTACCCTCGGGGGAGCCTGTGCCTGCACTGTAGCCCAGAGTGAACTGCCCAAAGGGAGCTCACTGCAACACCCCCGAGCCTTGTGAATCCCACAGGACTAATCCCACCTCGGCTGCTACCCCCCCCCCACTGAGGCCTGATAGGATGCCGCCGCTGAGAGGCTGCCCTGTGCTCTACGGCCTGGCTGGGGCCCCTGCCCAGAGTATAGGTCCACTGAGCGCTAGTCCCTCCCCGAAACCACCCTCCACTTGGTTATCGGCCAAAGGCTTGAGGTTTGTGCACTTAAGCATACACAGCCTGCTACAAAATCTTACTGAGCTAACAGCTTCAGTGGCTCATTATGACCCGGACATTATGGGGATCACAGAGACCTGGCTTAAGCCACACATACCCGACTCAGTATGCGCCCTCCCAGGCTACAACCTCATTAGGTTGGACAGGGCACAAAACAAGAGGGGGGGTGGAGTGCTCCTATACTACAAGACACACTTAAACGTCTTAGTCATGGGACACACGCCATCTACATCACATCTCTGTGAGTTCCTGCACGCCCTCCTTCTGTTAGGAAACACCAAAAAGGTACACTTGATCTGTGCCTGCAACCCCCCTAAGGGTGGAGTGCCTGGGCTCTCCTCCCTCCTTGACAGTCTTAGCTCAAAGGTAGGCTCGAACGAGTTATTAGTCCTAGGTGGTACTTCAGCCTCAACTGGGCAGGTCACAACGTTCAGCAATACGAGCCACTGTTGGCTGGACTTGCCCTCAGCCAGCTCATCTCTGAACCCACAAGACCCTCTCCAAGAGGAAACAAGGGTTCCGTCATTGACTGGGTGCTAAGCAACAGAATGGAGAAAATTATCTCCTGTGGCATTTTCCCTGATGCTATATTGGATCACTTTCCCACCTACTGCCTATGGGGCAACTTTGCAGAGAACAGACAGAACACCAGGAGGAAGGGGCTACTGGTATAACTAAAACTTCCCTACTGGGACTAAGAACTAGAAATCTTGTTCTAGGACCTTCAATTTAGGTAAAAAAAAAAAAAAGAGTGCGTTTGTCAGAGGTAGTTGAAGTAAATTGTTATCTGTTATCTGTGTACTTATCTAGGTGCTTGTCACAGGTGTCAGAAGGGAATTGTTATCAGTAAAATTAACTAAGTGTAGAAAGATTTGCAAAGTAGGGGGAGTGGCTTAGCTAGAAGGAGCCAGGTAAAAACCAGATTTAAGCACTGCCCTAGATAGCTTCTGCCAGAGAACAGACAAAGAGCTACTAGTATAACTAAAACTTCTCTACTGGGACTAAGAACTAGAAATGTTGTACTGGGACCTTCAATTTAGGGTAAAAAAAAAAAAGAGTTATTGTGTTTATCAGAGGTAGTTGAAGTAAATTGTTATCTGTTATCTGTGTACTTATCTAGGTGCTTGTCACAGGTGTCAGAAAGGAATTGTTATACTAACATACTAAAATGCCAGCAGAATAGGCCTAACGGTCTTTCGTGTCTGCTCGTTTGGTCAGCCCCCACCCTGGGTGCTGACCTTGCTGTCCCCCTCGCCTTCTCTGGCTTCTCCCTTCCCAGTTCCAGATATTCTTGCTGCATTGGATTTTGCTTCCAGAACCCTTCCCCTGTACCTGTCCCACCCCCTCTTGAACCCCTCCACTATCTCTGCCTCCACCAGCCCCCTTAAACGTCATATGACCCGACGTGATTTGAACAAGCAGCCTTCTGATCTGGAATCAGACGCGCTACCGTTGCGCCACGAGGTCAGTTATCTGTGAAATTAACTAAGTGTAGAAAGATTTGCAAAGTAGGGGGAGTGGCTTAGCTAGACGGAGCCAGGTTAAAACCAGATTTAAGCATTGCCCTAGATAGCTTCTGCTAGAGAACAGAAAGAACACCAGCAGGAATGAGCTGCTGGTATAACTAAAACTTCTCTACTGGGACTACATTGCCCTCCTTCCCTTCCCCTACCCCCCACCCTAAACCACTTCTACTTTTATAGGCACAGGATTTAACTGACAACAGGAACTTCCTGTTTGGGAGCAGGAAGTAAGTGATCACAGAGCCACCAAAGACTCACCATCCTAGAAGGGCAAGAGTAGCTCTCCGTAACCCCAACCCACCCCAGCTGCTGGAGGTCTGACTCTGAGCAAGTAAGGAGACTACTGAGAAATATAGGAACTTCTTGTCTTACAACGGGAAGATCAGGAGCTAAAAGGGCACAGAGGCAGTAAGTAAGTAGGGGAAGAAAAAAAAAATAAACAAACAGAGGAAAGAGTAAGTATTCCAAACAACAGTTAGGGGGCCAGAAAAAAGACATGATGGGAGTGGTGCAGTGCAGTGGCTGTGGAGCAGCAGTCTTCCGGAAGACGTTCTGGAGGATGCAGTGCTGTCCCATCTGCAGGCACCTTTCTGGGCTGAGGGAGGAGGTCACTCATCTCCAGGCTGAGTTGGCCAGGATTTGTGGGACCTCCTCTCCCACCCAGGGACCACCAGAATCACTGCCGTTGCCTCAGAGGTTGCCAAGAAAGAGGAGCGGTTGGACCACACTGGGCTCAGGGAGGGTGAGGGTGGTAGAACAGAGGCGCATCCCTCCAGTTGTACCTCTCCACAATTTCTATGCCGTTCTGAAAAAGTATGGTTCCTCTATGGAGGCACCTACAGTGGAGACCAAGGAGGATGCTGGGAACCTCCAAAAAGGAGACCCACAGGGGAGTGGCACGGGAACCCACAGGGGAAGGAAACAACTCCTGGTGGGGGACTCCACTGTTAGGAAAGTAGACTTGCAGGAGGAAGGGGAGAGAGAGAGAGATAAGGTGCCTGGTTGGGACCATGGCTTGGAGGGACAGGGAGTGAATCCTCAGGATCACAGGAGCAGCTGCACAGGGGAGGGAGCTGGATGTCATTGTCCACCTAGGGATAAATGACCTGGCTAAGAAAGGGATCAGAGCAGTGCAAGAAGCATTTGTGGATATGGGGAGGGGTCTTGGTCAAATAGCACACGCGGTAACCTCCTCGGAGGTGCTGCCTGTCTATGGCACGGATGAGGCTAGGGTACTCCACACCATGGGATTCAATCAGTGGTTGAAAAACTGGTACAGAGCTCAGGGATTTGGCTTCATTGGTGACTGAGTGTCCACCTGGATGGATGCAGGCCTATACTGGTGTGATGGTCTGCATCTGTCCAGTAGGGGAACCAGAATCCTAGGTGATTGGTTTAAGTACTTCATTGGCAAGCATTTAAACTGGCCAAGGGGGAGGCACTGGAAAGGAGCAGGGAAATCCTAGCCCCCCCCCCAAAAATCAGGGTACTAAGTGAGGTAGACACCAACATAGAGATGTCAATAGGGAGAAGCACAGGGGTAAATGGAGAAAGTGACAAACGCAATAAGGACAGGGATGGGGCAAAAAGAGGTAAGGCCTTCGAGAAATGGAGGGTAATGAGTACCAATGCCTGTAGTCTGAGCAACAAGCTCCCTGAACTGGTGGCCTTGATGGAAGAGGAATGTCTGGATATCATAGCAGTCACAGAAACATGGTACACAGAGAACCATGACTGGGATGTTAACATACCAGGGTACACAACCTACAGGAGAGACAGGGGGTGGGGGGAGTAGCCTCTTTGTAAGGGAAGGGATAAAAGCAACTGAACAAAAGAGTAAACAGGGAGAAGAGGAGGCACTGTGGGGTCACCCTAGAGACTGGAAATGGCACCACAATCCGCATAGGGGTTGTATACAGACCCCCATGTCAGGGGGAGGGAATGGACAAGAATATGATAGAAGGCATACTTAGGATGGCAGAGAAAGGGGAGGTACTACTGATGGGGGACCTTAATATGCCAGATGTTAACTGGAGCACCTTTGCTGCAGCCACATCCAAAAGCAAGGCTATTCTTGATGCCCTTCAGGTGGCATGCCTCAGACAGCTAGTTTTGGAACCTACTCATGAGGGAGCTATCTTAGACCTCGTACTCTCAAATGGGGACAGTGAGAGGATCTCAGATCTAGAAGTGGGTAGCCATTTGGGAACAAGTGACCACCAAACAGTGTGGTTCACGATAAACTCGGCTACAGAGTCAAGCCATACAAAAGTGAGGGTTCTGGACTTCAGGAGGGCTGACTTTGGCAAGATGGGAGAGTGCCTTAGAAAAGCACTAGCAAATAGGCTAGAAGGAGGGTGGAGCAACAATGGGGAAATAACAAACTGCCATCACAGAGGCAACAAGCCTTTGTGTGAAGCAAAAAACAAATCAAAATGAAAGAAAAAGCCACTATGGTTCTCAAAGAAGCGAGTGAAGGTTAAGGAGAAAAGACAGCATTTAGGAAGTATAAGGAAACACAGAAGGAGCAGGACAGAGAACTGTACCAGTTAAGGCAGAAGGAAGCAGGGAGGGTAGTCAGAATAGCAAAGGCACAAACTGAGGAAAAGACAGCCAACTCGGTTAAGAAGGGGGATAAAACCTTTTATAGGTATATCAGGGAGCGTAGAAAGACAAAGGGAGGGATAGTGAGGCTGAATAGAATGGATGGTGGGTTGGCAGAGACTGACAGTGAAAAAGCAGGGATACTGGATGAATACTTCTGTCCAGTAGTCACAAAAGAGGAAGTGGGGGAGGTGCCTAATCCAATTAACAGAAGCACTCTGGAGAGGGGGGTCGATCCCAGTCCTTTCACAGAAGAAAGGGTTCTGAAAGAACTCCTAAACTGAAGGTGGACAAAGTAATGGGGCCAGATGGAATTCACCCCAGAATTCTAAAATAATTAAGCAGAAAACTAGTGACACCACTGACTACCCTTTATAACAAATCATGGGAGGATGGTGTGGTACCTGAGGACTGGAAGAAGGCTGATGTGATTCCCCTTCACAAAAGTGGGAGCAAGACAGAGGCAGGAAACTACAGACCTGTCAGTTTGACCTCTGTGGTAGGGAAAGTGATGGAATCACTTCTGAAGGAAAGAACTGAGTTCTTAGAGGCCAGTGGGGCACAGGACCCAAGGCAGCATGGGTTCACAGCGGGAAGGTCTTGTCAGACGAATCTAACTGATTTCTTTGACTGGGTGACCAAAGTATTAGACCAGGGAGGGGCTGTGGACATGGCCTACCTAGACTTTAGCAAGGCATTTGACACAGTCCCACACAAAAAATTAGTAGTCAAATTAACCAACCTGGGTAAAACATTGGCTGAACAACAGGACACAGAAGGTAATTATAAACGGAGTCCACTCTGAAGAAAGAGGGGTTACTAGTGGGGTACCGCAGGGTTCAGTACTGGGTCCAGTCCTTTTTAATGTCTTTATAAGTGACACTGCAGAGGGACTGGAAGGAAAAGTATGCCTCTTTGCAGATGAAACAAAGATCTGCAACAGGGTTGATACAAAAGGAGGCGTGGGAATGATGAGAAGGGACTTGGCAAGGTTGGAGGAATGGTCAGAAGTATAGCAGCTTGGATTCAATGCAAAGAAGTGCAAAGTAATGCACCTGGGAAACAAAACCCCAGGGGAAGATTACACAATAGGGGGAGGTAGTAACAACAACAAAAATGGAAAGGGACCCGGGGATAATCATATCAGATGACCTTAAGGTTGGCAAGCAATGTGAGAAGGTGGTAGGGAGGGCTGGAGGGATACTGGGATGTATAGGGAGAGGTATCACCAGCAGAAAACAGGAAGTTGTTATCCCCCTGTACAGACAGTTGGTGAGACTCCATCTGGAGTACTGCGTCCAGTTCTGGAGACCCCATCTCCACAAGGACATAGACAGGATGGAGGCAGTTTAGAGAAGGGCAACTAAAATGGTGCAGGGTCTGCAAGAGAAGCCATATGAGGAGAGACTAAAGGAGCTTAATATGTATACCCTTGAGGAAAGGATGGAGATGGGGAACATGATAGAAACGTTTAAGTACCTCAGTGGAATCAACAAAGTCCAAGAGGGTAGCATCTTTCAGAAAGAGAGATGTGCAAGAACAAGGGGACACAATTTGAAGACAGAGGGGGAACGGTTCAGGGGCAATGTGAGAAAGTACTTTTTCACAGACATATGGTGGATGCATGGAACAGCCTTCCTGAGGAGGTTGTGGGGTCTAAAACTGTGGGAGAATTCAAGAATGCATGGGACAGACATAAGGCAATTTTTTGGGGGGAGGGGTAGGAAGAAATAGGCTGTTGGTTAAATAGGATCTGCAGCTTATTCTCTAGGTAGGGAAATGGGCAGACTAGGTGGGCCAAGCAGTCCTTATCTGCCGTCAAAGTCTATGTTTCTATGTTTCCCCTCCTAAAATCCCCCACAAGGTGATACAAATGAGGGACTACTCCAAACTCAACGTTGGAGACTTTCCTGCTGACCTGCGACATGCTGACTGGTCTCAGGTCATTGCCACAAATGACTCCTCAAAGGCCCTTGACAACTTCCTAAAAACTTACACCCCACTTCAAAACAAGCATGCCCCCCCCTTACAAGAAGGAGAGTGAGGGACACTGCAACTAAATGGCTCCATGGAGGCCTGTTTTCTCTCATGAAAGAAAGGGATAAATGCTGGGTGAGATACAAGTACTCATTGTCCAGCACAGACCTTCAGGATTACAGACAGTTGAGGAACTCGTGCAAGAGAGCCATTCGCTCTGCAAAAAGTGAGTTTTGTCAGTCCATCCTACTCTCCACAGCCAGAAATCTCAGGACATTCTGATAGAGCATTAAGAATGTGGTTGGTGGGTCTACTAGATCTCAGGTCACAGACATGCACATTGACGGGGTAAACTGCAACAACCCCCTCACAATTGCCAATGCCTTTCACTCTCAGTTCACTGACCTGCCAGCTCTCCCCAAACTGTCTCATTACCCCAAAGATCAGGCCTCTCCACCCAGTGGGACAACCCCCCTCCTGCCCTTTTACCTCAAGGTCATATCAGACATGGAGGCCCAGAAGCTCCTTGCTGGCCACGACTGCCTGGAGCCCAAGCTGCTTAGGCTAGGGGCAACAGTACTAGCCCGACCCATAGCCCACGTCTTCAATGCATTGCTTACCTCGGGTATAGTCCTGGACATCTGGAAGATGGCTAAAGTCATCCCTGTGTCCAAACAAGGTGACCTAAAAGACCCTAAGAACTACCGCCCCATAGCAATCCTGTCAGCGACCAGCAAACTTCTGGAAAAGGTAGTCCCCTCACAGGTCACCCATTACCTATAGACCCACAACCCACTCTCCCCTGCACAGCACAGGTTCAGAAATGGGCATAGCACCTCCACTGCCCTAGCAGTTGTTACCTCTGCGATCAGGTCTGCTGCTGACCAAGGCGAACTGACCGGGGCCATCTTTGTTGATCTCTCGAAAGCCTTCGATCGGGTAGACCATGCACTACTGTGCTCCTCTCTCCTATCACTAGGCTTCTCCTCCCCTGCCCTTGTCTGGATCAGTAATTACCTCACGGGCAGGCAGCAGTACACCAAGTTCAACAAGGCCCTGTCTGAGCCTGCCCAGGTAAACTGTGGAGTCCCCCAGGGCTCTGTCCTGGGGCCCCTCCTGTTCTCCCTCTTCGTAACTGAGCTACCCGCGGCTCCGGCTCTTGGGTCCTCAGTGCTGCACACAGATGACCTAGTCATCATGACCAGCTCCCAGGACATCTCTACCATCAACGCAAAACTAAACTCGGACTGCGACCAAATCCAAACTTGGTTACAGGACCATAAACTTATGATTAACCTGCAGAAGATGCAGGCCATGCTCTTTGGCTCAGCAGCCAAGAAAAAAGCTGTCCCAGATTCACTACAGATCTCTGGGGCTGATGGGTCCCTACTGCTTGTTGCAGACTCTGTCAAGTACCTCGGGGTAACTCTTGACCCACAATTGGATATGAACATGCACATACGCAATTCATGTAAGGCCTCAAATTGCAAGTTGGGTCACGCTCACAGAGCAAAAAGCTGTCTTACTTCATCTGCCCATCTCGTCCTAGCCAGGGGAGTCCTCCTACCTACGCTCTGCTATGGACTAGTCACCTTTGCTCACGCTGCAAAAACTAGTCTAGTAAAGTGGGACTCAGCGTATAACATATGCTGTTTTGTGCTCTCAGTCCCCCACCTCACCCACCACTGTCAGCTCTACTCC
Source organism: Neoceratodus forsteri (assembly GCA_016271365.2). Classification (NCBI taxonomy): domain Eukaryota; kingdom Metazoa; phylum Chordata; order Ceratodontiformes; family Ceratodontidae; genus Neoceratodus; species Neoceratodus forsteri. The sequence continues at coordinate 329,089,967 of CM057454.1, forward strand.
CAGCTTGAATGGCTCCCACCAGAAACTCACTGCTCCTATGTCGTGGGCAACTTCATAGACAGTGTTGTCAGAACTGCCACCCCCCTTATCCTTGCTGAGTCCCTCATTCTAGCTACTTCCTCCTACAATCTGCGATCCAGTGACTCTCATGCCCTCCTGGTACCTAAAACCCACACTCAAATGGGTGATCGAGCCTTCACTACGTACGCACCCAGGTTATGGAACTCATTCCATCGAGCGCTCACTCCTCTCCCTCCCACCAGTGCTTTAAAGCCTACCTCTGGGGCTTTCTCAAAATGGCCTCCACCTGCCTCTGCACTAGATAAACCCCCTCGACCTGTGCCACCCCAACTAACTGAGACGCTATCTAAATTACATGACTTAGGCAGAGCCCCTCTGCACTTTATACTCCTCCTGTACTCACAGCTTACTAGAAGGAGTAGACCGCTTAGGCCCACCTGCCCAACAGGGTGAGCACTGTTACTGTGCAACTCCCTTATCTTGCTCTGGCCCACTCTATCCCAATTTGACTTCTCTCTGCCTACCTGCAAGCCTTACAGCATTGCTGCCTGGAATGATGAAACCATACTGTTCTTCTACCTACTGCCTGCATTGTAAACCCGTGTTGTTACTGTTACTTGTATTGACTCTGTGTGCTAATTCTCTTTAATGTAATCCTTCACTTGTTTTTGCCTGATGTTCTTGTATGTACCTTGTAATCTCCCGGGTCCCACCTGAAAATAGGCACTTGGCTGTCTAGTGTGCTTACCCGGTTAACAAAAGCAAATAAAATAAAATTGTAAAACACGATTAAGGTACTGTGAATCATAATAAACCCTAGAGACCCTGGGACCCCATCCGAAAACAATCTACTTGTATTAAAGTCTCCACCAAAAAGTACTTATCTAGATGTAAAAAGATATGGCAAAATAAGTTTAAACAACTCTACCCTACCAGTTTTAGTTTGAAGGCATATACATTTATTTATGAGATGAAAATCCATCTCCTGAAGCTGCACATCCAACAAAAGGGCCCTACCCACGGAAATGTCTACAGAATGAAGAACTTTGATATTATGAGTGGGAAAACAAATCCCTACCACACTACAAAGATCAGTCCCCCTGACCAAAAACTAGCTCCCCACACCCAGGTATCCCTCCCTATCTTAATATCAGTTTGGGACTGCAGCCTGGTATCCTGAAAAAAAACACATCAAGACATAAATCTGAAAATAATGAAAAAGTCACCAGTCTCTTTCGCTCCGATGACACACTATTTGTGTTGAGACAGACTATAGTTAAATCATAATGACTCAGACCCAGAACAGAGATCAAAGAGGGAGCCAAGGTACTTTCCTAGAGGAGGCCCACACACCCATGTGCCTCCTCCTAGTTCAACTGGCAACAGTACCTTCTGGATTTTCAGCATCTGAGGGGACTTCAGCCTGTGAAGAGGCCCAAGATGCAGTGTCAGAGTCAAAATCATCCTCAGATACACCCTCCCGAAGAGGATGAAAAGGATTGTCATGAACAATTGCTTCCATAGCGCTCCCAGGGTTAGCCTTACCCTTTCGTCCCTTCGTCCCCTTCTTTTTTTTTTTACTTCCTGGAATCCATCACTCACAGGAGCTGGGGGCTTTGGGGGCCATAGAGTCGGAAGACTGAGGGACATCCCCAGGGACCAGGGTAATATCCCCACCCCCAACCTCAGAGACTACCATAGCAGTAGTATCTGAATTGACCACAGTCGGAACCACCACAGCCGGGGTATTATGGGGAGAAGGAGAAAAACCCCGAAAGCCAGAGGCCGATTTAGATTTTTGGATATAAAAATCTTGGATAGTGAAGTCTGCATCAGCAGTATTATGAGATGCCCAGGGGCAAGTTGGAAAGGAATGCCCCTCCTTCTCACACAAGGTACACTTCAAAGGGTTTGTAAAATGGAAACTCGTGTGACCCAATTCTCCACAGAGAATGCACTTAAGCATTTCACAGTTGGGGCTAATGTGTCTGGCAGACCCACATTTAAAGCACCTTCGGGGTTGTCCTGGATAAAAGATGAAACCCTTATCCCGTTCAATGTAAAGATAGTTTGGCAAGTGCTTTAAGTAAGTACCCTCATACTGTAATTTAATTTTTATTTTCCAACTCCCGTTCCAAAAACCTTTCCCCTCTAAAATGGGCTCAGGGGTACCTTGCAATTCACATCGTTTATCCAGCCAGTAGAGGATATCCTGAATATTAACCTCCTCATTACGAAATAAAACAGTGATAACCCGAAAAGATTGTTTAGTCAAAGGAATAATTTGGAAGGGGGTCCAAAGGGGGTTAGTCTTTAATTTCATATATCGAGTCCAAAACTTTTCTAACAGATCTGAGTTCGAAAACTAATATCAAAAGTGGATTCCCCCGCTGCATGAATGACAGCATAAACATCTGCAGGGATAAAATGCAAAGATTGTTTTAACAAAACCTTCCCCACAAAAAAAAAAAAAAAAATCGATCAGGAGGCATCTCCATACCCCCTAGATACCTAAACCACACAGCATTCCTCAGTTTAGCAAGTTCCACAAGTTTCCTAAATAAACTGGCAAAGGTCGGGGAGGAATCAATCTTCTCACCCAAAGGGGGATCTTGGGCAGAGTCCACTTTAGGAGCTTCCACAATCGGCGGCAGGGCATTATCCACTGAAGAAGTTTGCAGGCCTTGTGGAGACACAGTCAAAAGGGGGGACAAAGAAACAGCACCTGAAAGTTCCACCATCTCTCGATGCTCTGAATCAGCCCCAACCATAGGAGAGGTTTTAAATTAGTCCTCGACTGCTTCATGCGCAGCACCCTCCAGTATCGGAGTGACAGCAGCCATCCACACGCTGGCGGTGTCCTGTGACCAACCCGCTATCTCTAGGGCCTGTTCTGGGGACTAAGCTTCTCTCACATCACCACAATATGACGTAACCGCCTGGGGAGATCCTGAAATACCCTCTGTGGAAGCCTGCTGAACAGAGGAAGAAGAAATAATAACTTTGGTAGTACCTCCATTTACTTTACCAGGGAAATCCTCCCCCAAATGTTTACGTTTCTTATCTTCCTCGCAAAGCAATTTCTCTGCATTCAGCTGGGATTTAATAGCAGACAATTCAGCCTGCAATATGCCGTTTCTCCTCCAAAGAAACATCCAAACCATTTTCCAGGTCTGAAGACTGTTGTGAGACGAACTCTTCAGGCTGCATACCGGTTTCCAAAGCAACCGGCTGATGTAAAAACTTCGGAAACAATTACGGTGTCTACAGCACCAAGCAGAATGTCCAAAGCAGATCCTATCCCCTGCTCCTCCACACATGAAGTGGAGGACTCCATGCTCACAGACAGCGGTTCCCCCTACCGATGAGTAAGGGAATTTCCCCGGTGTCCTGGCCAAATTTCCCTCATTCACTAAAAATATTACCAACAGCTTAATCTGGTTCAAGGTCAGTTGGCATTCATCTGTGTCCCCCTCCCCCGGGTCGTGCCTGAAAATAGGCAGGATCTATCTAGTGCACTTACCCGGTCAACAAAAACTAAATAAATAATATGTTAAAGGTTCATGACAGTATGAAATATAGCATCCCCCCACTGCATGGTATACATGATTTTGCTCATTAAGAGTGATTTACATTTACAATATTAAGAATATTGTGAAGGGGTTTGACCTGACAAATGTTCATATTAATGAATTATTTTCTGCTCACATTAAGGAAGCAGATGAGCATCACATAGCTAAGAAAGTCCTTTGCACTGCCTATAGCTATTATGTTCTTACAACCCTTTGGTTATCTCTTCCAGGATCTGGAATTAGGATATATCCTTGATCTCATACATGACAGAAGTATGGGTCAGTGGCATTGCCACATTTTGTACTTCTATTGCATGTGTTAACAAATGTTTATTTGAATCTAGCACTATTCCCTTGTCAATGGCAAGGAACCTTGAATATGTCACCACACACACACACCAGTATTACTCCATGTTTTGAAACTTATTCCTGTACAATCCAGGAAGCCATGTTTGTGACTCTCACAGCGTCATTGCCGCATTTTCATCTGGCAACATCCATCTCTGATCGTCTGGCAACCGTCCATTCTATTGATCATCTTGATGGGAACTTTTAGTGTGAAAGGTTAAAACTACCTCCTTTCCTTGATTACCATGAGGTCTTGGAATCGTGACTGACTCTGAACACTGAATGTCGTACCTGAAAGGAATATCACCTTTTATGCAGATGTGACATCTTCCAACTTGTCTTACCAACTGTGAATGCTGGTCTAATAACTGAAATTAGGCTTCCACTTGTGAACTTTCAAATAAACTGTATTCAGTCCAGCCAATTAAGATTCTACAATCAAGCTCATTGTTATGCATACTATTAAGCTAGTCTGGGGTAGGGGCAATCCCCTAACTTCAGCAAGAAGACTCTTTCTACAGGGTAAATGAACAACTTACGGAACGCAGTCTCTTCTACTACTTCTGTTACCAGTGGTGTGCCCCAGGGTTCTGTACTGGGTCCTACCTTGTTTGGTGTTTTTATTGGGGATCTCCAATTGGGGGTAGTAAACCAGATTAGTAAATTCGCCGATGATACCAAAATCTCAGCTGAGGTGGATTCAGAATTAAACATCAATCGACTAAAAATGGATTTAACAATATTGGAAAAATGGGCAAATGATAATAATATGCTGTTTAATACTGATAAGTGCATTGTTATGCATTTGGGCAAAAGGAATCCATGTATTAATTATGTATTATGTGGGATTCAGATCCCGAATAGAACTCAAGCAACAGATTTAGGAGTTATAGTTAATAATAAATTTAATTGGAGCAGTCAATGCATTACAGTTACTCAAACAGAAAATCGTATTATTAATGGTATAAAAAAATCATTTATAACGCGTAATAAAGACTGTATAACAAAATTATATAAAGCTTATATTAGACCGCATACTGATTTTGCATCTTCATTTTGGGCACCATATTTGGAAAAGGATGAGAGAATGATCGAGGGTCTACAAAGAAGAATGACAAAACTCATCCCTGAAATAAAACATCTTCCATATAAAGATAGAGTGATATCTCTGGGTTTGTATGACCTACAAGTGAGACGAGATAGGGGCGATCTGTTATTTTTTAATATTTTAAATGATAAACATCTGATGAAGCTAAGTGGACTAACATTTATGGATAAGGTTTATGGTTTATGATGTAATAACAGACAAATTCAAATACAAAAGGCATTCACTAATAAAAGGAAATATTTTTTTACTGTTAGAACTGCAGCTTTGTGGAACTCTCTGCCACAGTATATAGTTGATGAAACATCTCGAGATAATTTTAAGGCTCAACTCGATAGACTAATTCTGGGCAGTTAAAAAACTAATATAAGGGAATAAGAAAACTATTTCCCCCACATTTGTGGGGAAAGTGGTCTCGATGGACCTAGTGCCTTCTTCCACTTTAATGAAACCGAGTAATACCGAATAACTTGGCACAATGTAGGAAGACAGCTGCAAAGGCCAACAAAATGATGGGTTGCATTGCAAGGAGTATATCCTCGAGGAGGGAGGAGATGATTCTGCCACTGTATAGGTCATTAGTTAGACCGCACCTGGAGTACTGCATGCAGTACTGGCGCCCATATCTGAGGAGGGACATTAAGTTATTGGAGGGGGTGCAGCGCATGGTGACAAAGATGACTGAGAGGCTGGGGGACTCATCATATGAGAGAAGGCTGAGGGAGTTGAACATGTATTCACTGGAGGAGAGGAGGGACGGGGGACATGACTGAAACCTTTAAGTACATGAAAGGAATAAACAAGACAGGTACAGAGGGGCTGTTCAAAGTAAGGGAAGGGAGGGACACCAGGGGCCATGATATGAGGCTGCAGGGAGGAAGGTTCAGGAGGAAGATGAGGAGACACTTTTTTACAGAGAGGATGGTAGCCAGGTGGAATGTGTTACCTGCAGAGGTGGTATGCAGTAGAACAGTGGACTGCTTCAAAATGGGATGGGACAGGACAAGGGGGAAGGTCAATGGAGGGAAAGGGTGGAAGTGAGGGGCAACTGCAGAATAAGGGGTGCTAGCTGCACATTCAAGCAGACTAGATAGACCTCTAGGCCTTTATCTGCTGGCAAATTTTGTATGTTCATATGGCGGTGGCTTCGGATGAATCCGAGGTGCCCGCCATCACTGTAGTCAGTGGTGGCAGGGTGTCCGAAACCCGCTGTTTTGGCAGGAGCACAGGCTTGGCCGTAGCACTTGTCTTCCTGGAGGAAGAGGGCTGAGCCACTGCTGAAGAGCCCGTGGTCGGCTTCGGAGGAACAGAGGACTGCTCCCGGTCCCAATGTTTTTCCTTGTCTCTCTTTTTCTTCTTATGGGGGTCCGTCGGAGAGGAGGAAGTGCTTTTAAGCTTCTTAAGTTCTTTTTCCATGGAAGCCATTTTCAATTTCAGGAGATGGGCTTCGAGTGACTGTTGGCACCTTTTCCATGTGGCCTGGTTGAACTGAGCACAGGCCTCACTCTCCTTGACGTTGAGTTCCAGTCCCAAGCAGAAGAGACACAGGGTATGCTGGTCCTTATGTGGTAACTGGACGATGCTAGAACCACACTTGTTCTTATGTGATTCTGTGGAAGAAGAGGATGACATAAATGATTGTTGGAAAATAAATGATAGAGAAAAAAATGGATACTTATCTGAATTAGGTGTTCAAACTGCTGCAACAAGTTTTAGTCAGTCCGCCGTGCATAGGCCGACGGCGGGAAAGAACTGGAGGGCGGACGTGGGGATCGCCCACTATATAGCGCAAGGCTGACATCCATCACGTGACACCGGGTGGGTGATCCCCTATCAGACACTGTTAGCAAAAGTTTCCATGTGGTCCTGACACCAGGGGCTTAGTCTATAAGTAATTACCTATCATGAGCCCCTCTCAAGTAAGATCCACATTTCCTACTTTTTTCACTGTAGCCTCAACCCTAAATGTTGCATCAAAGCAATTTTTTTTTGCAAAGAATTTCCTTACTTTTTGAGATAGTATAATCGTATCCTTATTTGCATTTGAGCACGCAAGGCCACCATACTTTTTCAGATAGTGTAATCGTATCCTTACTTGTCTGTGGGAGTGCAGGGCACTCTAGGCCCTGTGCTCCATCCCTCCACAGATGTGTATATGTATGCTGCTGTGGAAGTGCAGGGCCCTTTTGGCCCTGCGCTTCCATTTATAGGTCAACAGCAACTAAACTGTAAGCACAGCCTTCTTATTACCCCAGCTCATGTACCCGGTACCGCAAATTTTCAAATCCCTGCCAAAACGTGATTCCACGACACTGCCATGTCATTCCACACCACAGGCATGATAAGACAGTTTGGCATTGATTTGAAAAATGACAGCTGTCATGTTCATGAGGTGGTGTAAAAAATGGCTATATTGAAAATTTGGGGTCAAAATATTTAAAACTGCCAAAGTTACAAGCGAGCCCAGCAAAATTTCAATGGATGCGCATAACTTTGCCATTTTCACATATTTTGACCCCAGATTTTCAACATACTCTTCTTATGACACCACCTCATGAACAAGAGTGGTGACAATGTTTAGATCCCGCCCAAAAGGTGATTTTGCCAAGGAACCACAAAATCACCTTTCAAGGCAGAGTTGCATAATTCCACTGACATTGTTCACGAAGTTGGATCTCAAAAAAGGGCATGTAGAAAATTTGGGGTCAAAAGATGCAAAAATGACAAAGTCATGCATTAAAGTTCAAAACCCCACTGAATTAACAATAGTATCTTATAATAAAACATAATAGCTATACAAGTAATTTCACATTCAGCATATCCCCTAGTTTCAATAACAGCCCCCCCCCCCACATCCCAGCACAACAGCAGCTCTGATGTACTATGTATAGTTATAAGCTAAAAGTAACTGGCTTAGCTCACGGCCTCAATAGGTGGGGAAACTCCAGCTGATGGCACAGCCATACTATTCACACCAATGAGAGTAAAACACTATATGTATCTTAAAAAGTGTTTTGACTGCTAGGCTGTTAAAATCCCAGTCAGCACAGGTATTAAAGGCTGACACCAGCAGTAGGGGCTTTATGTTTAGTTCACTGTCTTGGTCAGGCTTATTTTTTTTTTCTTTCTGCAGTACTCATTTACCTACCTTTGAAACAGGAGACCGAGCTAACCTAGAGGGACCTAAACTAGCAATCTTCTGTTGGTTACATTTAGTGTTTATTTATTTTTATTTTTATTTATTTAGCTTTTGTTGACCGGGTAAGTGCACTAGACAAATCCTGCCTATTTTCAGGCACGACCCGGGGGAGAGGGATACAGATGAATGCCAACTGACCTTGAACCAGATTAAGCTGTTGGTGGTATTTTTTAGTGAATGAGGGAAATGTGGCCAGGACACCGGGGAAATTCCCCTACTCTTTTCGATAAGTGCCATGGGATCTTTAACATCCACCTGAACTACCACCAATCCAGGCAGATGGGACCTCGGTTTAACGTCTCATCCGAAAGACGGCACCTCAGAAGTGCAGCACCCCTCTCATGCTGCACTACAGTGTCAGTACTGGGATATTAACCCAAGTGCCAGATGTGGGAACTGAACCCACAGCCCTCTGATCTCCCGGCCTCAAAGGCGACTGTGCTACCTACTGAGCCACTGACACTGACAGTTTATTCAGCTTAGTCATGATGAGGCAGTTTACTTCAAGTTCAGCAGTAAAAACAGGGGTCAATATAGCATGCCCAATTAAAAAAGAAATGAATGCTTACAAACCTAAGACAAGGCCAGCTCTTGGGGGAATGACATGCACGTGTACATTTCTATTGCTCCTGATCACAAGATACACATTCAGCCAATAAAATGTTGGCAAAGGTCAGAGACCTTGAAGATATGAAAAGATACAGTTTGTTGTACCTATTAAGTTCGGCAATGCATCACTCTTAAATTCCTCATTCTGCATATAGTCCCACATTTTATAGCAATGTTTTCTATGCATTAAGGTATGACCAAAGGTTGGGTTACCGTCTTTTTATCTAACCCAAGAGGGAATCATGAGATACGAGGTGCAGATTGGTGTCTTAGAAAATGTCATAGGAAAATAAGTTAATCCCATTGGTTAAACCATCAAATGAGAGATTCATTTATTTTCCGATAGAGCCCACAGAAAAACAAGTACGAACGTGGGGTGCCCCATAACTCATCTAATCTACGGGCACACCGAATGTTTGCTAAATCAATCCACCATCTTGCAGCAGTCGCAAAGTCATCGGCCCAAAAGTCGCAGTTAGGCCGTAATCACCCCCCGACCTAAATCATAATACAACAGTCATGTCCTGGCTTGATGAGGCAGTATAACAGTAATTTAGAGCTTTCCAATCCAAAAGTCGCCAAGCAACGTTAACACTGGGAGAAAGCAATGTGGTACATCGCGACCGAAGCTGAGAGCATCAGTATTTCCTTAGAATTTCATGGTGCAGATGGACGTCCATCTGCGGCATGGAACCAGAAGAAAATACCGGCGCTCTCCTATGGACTTCTACCCAGCAATATTCTGTTCACCTCCAGTACTCCCCACAAACATAGCATATAACACAACACCCACCACAGTGGAACAAGTAATACCTTGGAAATTGTTGGTAACAAGCACTCAGATACAGGACAACATTCAGGCAGCTGAACGGTGACGAACTTATGAGGAGCGTAATTTTCAAACTTTTGCAGCTACCACACGTAACCCTTGACACCACATGCCATTACCTTTCAGTTGTTCACCAGCCCGATCTTAGTTAGCTGCATTGAAACTCATTCCTGTACCCCTTCCATGCAAGAATAAAACACTGGCAACAAAGTGTGTGTGTTTTAGAGGGAGACAAGAGGGAACACGGGGGAAGGGGCGCAGCGACTACAGTTACACTCCTAGAGGAATAGAACTGGGGAAACCAAAGCTCCTAGGCTGCCTACAGAAACCACTTTTCTGCTACTGTGTGTTTTTTTGGGGGGGGGGTGTTAGCTATGACAAGTACCTCCAAGGCACAACTACAGGTGCTCAGCTGGAACAAAATTGCTTAGCTCATTTAAAAAAAAACACATTCTAATAAAGGTGGAGGGACTATTTTTTTTTTTTTTTTTTTTACAAAACCTATGTTTTACTAATGTTTAACATAAAATATTTTTATTAAACTATTTTTTTCACAGTACCCATTTTCTAAGCGTAATAATACCCTCCACGGTAGGCATTATTGGGAAATACCGGACCTTCCAGGGGCTATAAGGCCCTCCGCCTGCGGCGTTGGGCCTCATTACGCCCCTGTGTGGTACAGTATTTCCCAATAATGCCCACCCTGTCGGGTATTATTGCTTACTTATGCCCCTAGATTTAGATTAACGAATGTAATCCTAACCCTGGAGTGCCCTAATGCTATTTTAAAATGTCTCTGTTCTTTTTTTAATTTTAAATATTGTTCTTTAAATTCTAATTATTCTACTATAATAACAGGTGACCCCCTTTAAGACAAGGACTAGAACCATGTTTCAAATACCATAATAACCCATAGAATGGGTTATTATGGCGGTTTGTGTCACTCTTCTTTAGCGCGCCATGCATTGGCTGCTATTTTGTGTGTGGGCAGGCCGTATGGCTACAGAAACATGGTGGCTCCATTTTCCTCTAACCAACGAACCCCACTAATCCTTCACATTTCCTGCTCATGTAGGTACATTTTTAAGGTTTTGTTGATCCTTTCTTGATAAGTTAAATCTATCTATCTGTCTGGTTGATCCTGCCATTCGTAGCCCTCGAGCAAGGTGAGATACTGGCTGCACCAGAACGAACCACGGCTGACTATGTTGCAGTTCACAGTGCAATGCTAAAAAACAATGAAAAAAAATTGAAATAAAGAAAAAAATATGACCCTACTAAAAGGGAGACAGGCAAAAAGTGAGTGAGTGAGTGAGTGAGTGAGTGTGTGTATGTGTGTGTCTCTCAGAACTGCTCTAGTACCCGTGGCTTTCATTACCTTGCACCAGTACCTGTGGCCTTCACTACCTTGCACCAGTAATTATAAAAAATAACGCCTGTGCAAGGTTTCTGTGATGATGATTTTTCACACACCCTTGGCATCTATGGATTATCACACACCTCAGGTATGTGAAAAATCACCATAACACACACCTGCACAGGCATTATTCTCTATGTACATGAATGTTTCCAGCAGTTAGAATGCTGTCAGATAATCAGAATACTCCATTTCTAGGCACGGTTTTATAATAATTGTAAGAGTAACAGACCAGTCATCATGGACTGTGCTCAGCAACAATGTACATAACGCAAACCAGATCACTGAATATTAACATTGAAAGCCTTTTACTATCAGCAGCTTATATAATCTGTTCTCACTGGTTTTATTTCAGTTTCTTTATTTTGATTCATTTTAGCTACTGAGTGCCAGCCAAGGTTGCATAAAACATGTGAATAAATTGCATTGTTACATTACATTACATGAGGTGAATGATATGCATTAATTACAGAGTGTGTATATATATATATATATACGTAAAAAAAGAACACAAGCACACGACACAGACAATAAAAATGAGCAAACTTTCTTTACTAAATAGTAATCAAAACTGTGCAGACTGCATTAGAACCACAAGTAGTGGTACAACAAGGTTTCAACAAATCAAACATCTCAGCTGTCATCTCTGGTCCAGAAGAATCACACTTTATATTTAAAAGTATACTTTTCGTTTGACTTTGCAGCCTCAAGAAGTTTGTTGTTTGTTTTAACAAAGGCATGGAATTGGGAGCATGTGAAGCTATAATTTAATTTTACCTGTAATTCAGCTTTCACCAAGGGCACTAGCATTCTGTTTCTTTGATCAGTCCATGCACTGCCCATGAGCGAAAACACACGCTCCACAAAGCTGTTACTGGCAGGGATGGACAACACAAACTGAACAGCTTTGTAAAGTGTCCTGCACTCAGGCGCTTTATTGAAAAAGGACACCCATTGGTCACTGACAGATTTCTCGGTCAATTCTACTAAAAATGGCAATGCTGCAGTCAGTGTACTGTAATCTGAGTAGAGTGCATCCATGTCAAGTTCTTTTTGCAGCTTCAGTGTATCTACAGATTTATACAGTTCATCCCAGGTAACCTGACGTTGCAAAGAGAGTAGTTGCATTGCCTTGAAAGGGCTATTTTCAAAATCAAACCATTTATTTAGATAGGCAAGTACACGGACATAAAACGCACTACAGTCTTGTGACACTCTTTCCCTGACAGTTGAGGGAAAGTCCTTTACAGCTGATGACACTTAAAAACCAAAGAACATGTCATCAAGTCTTTTTTGAAGTTCATTGCGCAGATTATGCATTACACAATACACCTCTGGAGCAGTCAGGCTATTCCTCTCAAGCTTGGCAATGGACTCATGGAACAGCTGTAGAACGTAATGCATAAAATGCAGGTAGCACTCCGCCTCTGACACAGCATCTTTATCACTGTAGCCATCTTCAGCAGCTTCAACAAATTTTCATATCGGGGGTGGCATTCATCTGGTCCCTGACTTATGAAATAGCTTTTTATAGCTGGCCAACATTCCACAAGCTTTGCCACTGCAGGAAGTAATGACAGCCACCTGGCTATTACATGCTGCAGAATCTCCTTCCAGTCCTGGTCAATGAAAGCGAACATCTCTTTTAGCTGTGCAACTTTCTTGGCAGAAGATGAAAATTTACTGTAGATTTTTAACACTAAAGTTTCTACATCAAATTGTGCAAGGGCCTTGCTTGCATTCCTTGCACAATTGTGTAGCACATGGCATAAGCAGTTGGCAGAGATGATGTGTGGCACTCCTGTTTTAAACTGCTTAAGCACAGAGCGGTGCTTGCCATAATTAACTGAAGCATTGTCTGCAGCATAACTGGACAGGTTTTGCAGCAGCAATCCTTTCTGATGAAGACAGTCCTTAATTTGATTAAATATGGCTTCAGAAGTCTCGTTGTGGTTCTCTTATAAGTTCAGGAGTTTCTGCTGAATTCCATGCTTTTCATGAAAGTACTGAATAACCACAGGAAACATTTTCTTGTTGCCCTTATTAGAGGCGTCTGAAGCTACAGAAAAATAGGATGTGCCCAGGTCATGTAAAAGAAGTTCCTCCGAATATGGCGTCAAAACATTGGTAACTATGCCCTCTGCTTTGGTCTTCCCACAACTCAGTTTGGATGCAATGGCAGAGTCTGAATAAATGGTCTGTGTCAGTTTGCTTCCACAGTCCATAGATAAATAGGAGTGGTTGTGCTTCACTCCATGGTACACTGATGTCACCTCCGCTGCAGTAATCTGCAAGCTCTCACTTGTTGTGGTCCATGGCTACATAAACTTGGTCATAAACAAGTTCTCCTTCTGAGTCTGCAGGCTTTGCTGGTGCTTCTCTGATTTTTGATGAGTCTTCAGTCTTTCCACCATCCCATTTCACTGTGAAGACAGTGTTGCAGGATGCACATTTTGCCACTCCCTCTGGGTGTGGTACTGACCGCACCCACGAATAGTTCTGCTCCCAGGCTTTATTATAATTGCAGAACCCCTCTGCCTTCTTTGCCGGGCTCTCACTGGTGGCATGGCTTTGTGGCTCTGAAGCCTGTGCTCTCTTTCCGAAAGTATTCATCCTCAGAGTCACCATACGAAAATTCGCTGTGGCACTGTCCCTTGCATTACACAGATGTGTGATGGCAAGTTAACTAAAAGTACAAACATAAACAAACTTTAATTGCCATCCTGTGTAAGGCCAATGTAATAACAGCTCAACAACAAATCAGTGCCCACGGGGAAGACCTTGCCGTGGTGGCACTGCTTTCCACTAATGCTCCCCTAGCCATATGTGCTGTGTTGAGGTAATGCATACTGATTTTGCTTGGCCTGAACCAATTTACAGGTTACACTGCAATTTTTCTTCAATACAGGCTCTGGCTCTACCTTGATCATTAGTATTGCTGCATCAAGCTACAGTGGGTATGTCGATTGTGGCATGATGGAGCAGTTGTTCAACAACATCCAACACTGGTTCTGTTAAAATCAACTGCCCCTCAACGCCAAAAAAATGGTCTCCTTGACCTTTGGCCCAAGGCAGAAGCTCTTCAGGCTTGCTGCCCTCACATCCTTCCACACCCTTGATGGGTCTGCAATTGATAAAGTCCCCTCCTTTTGTACCTTGGGGTCTGGCTTGACAAGCACCTTGACTTTTCTGGTCATGAGGATGCAAAAAAAAAAAAAAATTCTAAACTTGGGGCCCTACACAGGAACCGTGGTTGCATCCCCCTACTGGCTCACAGAGCCATTATCCAGAAAATGATTCTCCCTATTTTTGACTATGGAGCCATTGTCTACAGTGCAGCTCCTAAGTCAACCCTTACCAGACTGGATTCTCTCTTCCACTCCTTTTGTTGCTTTGCTCTGGACCATCTGTCCTGCACCCACCATTGTTCCCTTTACACCTCCCTCTAACTTCCCTCCCTTAAAGCCAGGCACCTTGCTCATTGTATTTACTTTGTAGCGAAATACTGGCTAGGCTCTTTTCCCTCCTATCTCTCCTCCCCCTCCACACTCTTCGGAACTCTGGCTTTTGTTCCATGGAACACCTTCTAGGACATCCTCAGCTGGCCAGGTTGCCTTCACCTACCACTTCCCTACCCCCAAAATTCCCTACTCTAACCTCTTTCCTCCCACAGCTCTTCCAGGGGATCAGGTGTGTAACTACGGGTGGAGCTGACAAACTGTTATTAATTTACAACAGATGGAAGGGTTAAAAGGTCAGGTTAGTTGATATCTTGGAGGTGGAAGACTAGGTTTGCTGCCAAAGGCACCTAGCTTCACCTGAGCTCTTTTCTTCTAGGTTGCTTGTAAGGACAGAGCAAAGAACCTTACCAGAGCAAGTAAAAGGATTAAGGTTTCTTTTGGCTAGGCAGATTTACCATGTGTTATTTTCTTTTGTGTTCACAGGGATTGTTACTGTTTGTTGCTAACATTTTATTGCTTTATTTTTCTCTGATTCATATTGGTTGTTGCTGGGTATACCTTCTGCTGCATTATTACAGGGTGTGCCTACAGGTGTGTGCTTACAGATTACGCTGTAATCTTCTGATTCAAATTGTCTTTTGCAGGTGTAACCTCCCTACAAATGGGGTCTCCCAAAAAGTCTTCCTTGAGCTTGCCTAAATGCTCACTGCCAGGCTGGTGTCCTGCGTTTTAGCAGTTTAAATGTGATTGCCAGAGAGTGCCTGTATTGCCTCTGTGTGCTGTCTCTTTAAGAGCTTCCTGGATTGCAGTCATAAGTAATCTGAGAGGGAGCTCTGTTGAAAGATGTAACTATTTGCTGAAAATCATTTAGAGTGATAATGATAATGTAATTTGTCTAACCTGCCTTCTTTGCAGCAAGAACTGTTTTGTTTATCGCCACTATCTTGGTCCTGGACTGTGAATTGTATCAATCAGTACTGGTGGGACCTAAAATGGATACGGACTACAGGAGCTGTCTGGAGTCAAAATCTGTAGGAATTGTAGTTTGGGGCTTTTTGTGCCTTTTTACACCTGAAGGGGGAGCCTTTGTTGTGACTGACAGGAGGATCAGCCAACCGAACCTTTTGGATCTTGGGAAATTTCCCAGGCTGTTGCAGCTAGTTTCTGTTTTCAGCTGAGAAATGAAGAAGTAACAGCTCAAGTGATTTTGAGCAGCAGTTCTGTGTAGTTTTCATGGGAAAACTGTAATAGGGTTGAGTTTTGTCCTGCTTGTCTGCCTATTGTCCCTCAGTCAGAGTGCCAAACACATTTTTGGCACTCTGACAACCCCGTTGCACCAAAACAACGGTGCCAGGACAGTTTTGTACTGCTGTCTGTGGGGGCTATGTCCCCACACCCTCTCGAGGATGGCCCCGCACTCTGCATTTAAGGATTCTCAACTCCAGGGGGTGTTGGGGGTGAAAGCAGTTACAAAAATAAAGGTTCGGGATGGGGCGCAATAAAAAATTGCATCAGCACCCGGACCCAAACCTGGTACCTTAGCCACCCCAGCCAGTAGCCAATCACTGACGCAGCTCAGCCAGCAACCCCAGCGCCACCCCCTACAGCCTCTCCACCCCCTCCCAGCCCACACTCGCCGGGCTCACTCCCACCCCCCGCACACGTACACATAGCGACATCCTGTCTCCTAGTTCACCCAACCCCTGATCCAGTCACCCTACCCTTTCATCGCCGTGAGTGGATTGCGTGGGGAAGGAGTCACCGTAACGGATGGTGCCCTTCCTCATGCACCCACTTCACAAGTTACCAGACAAGCATATATATTTATCTAATTTGCCTATTGTAGATTGTTTTTTGATGCTTAGTTCTGTTTTTTCCTGCTATGTAAATTCTACCTATTGTTATTCATGACCCTCCTCTTACTCCCCCCATTACCCTCATCTTACTCTCCCCCCAGACACATCTGGAAAGGAACTGCAATTCAGATCATTATGTCTTTCATGGTGAAACTTTTGAAATAAATAAATAAATAATGTGGTGCCTCAAAGAAGGCTTATCCAGGAAGTAGGGGGGACAGAGCTATGTAGAGGATTTAATGGTTGACAACTAGTTGTCATACATAACCCAGAGAGTGGTGTTGAATGGTAAATTCTCTGCTGTCAGGAAGAAAAGCAATGGTGTCTCAAGTTGCTCCTTACAGGGATTCTTGTTGCAACGGGAGACTTTCCAAAAGGTGTACTAGCATTGTTTCTCTTTTTCCTGGGCGCTGTACTTCTATTCCATTTCTTGTTCATAACAGGGCTCTACTCACTGTTTTGCTTTTAATGTTGCAGCGGGGGACTTTCCAAAAGGTCTTACATCACTGGGGCTCTTGTCAAATCGGGAGCTCAAACAAAGGGTGCCAAATTCAAATTAGCTACCAGAGAACTTAAATAGCTGCCCCCAGCTTCTCAGTTCTCAGCTCTTTCGGCACACAGCTTGGTGTTAGAGAACACCGCTGTAAAGCCTACCTTGAACTCTCAGTCCTTCCCACAGGAGGCACACAGGTGCTTGGTGTGGCTGACTGTTTCTGGCAGACTTGAGTAGGAAGCTGGACACCCATCCAGGTAGGTGTAATATACAGACCCCTAAATCAGGAGGAATCCAGGAACAAGAAAATCCTGGAAACCATCCGCCAGATATCAGACAAAGGGGACCTTGGTGCTAGTAGGGGACTTCAGTCTACCAGACACTGATTGGAGCTCCTGCACAGCATCATTGGAAAGAAGCAGGGAATTCCTATTTACACTACAGGAGGCAGGCCTTAGTCAACTAGTGAAGACACCCACAAGAGGAAACACGATCTTAGACCTAGTATTCACAAATAGCGAAAGGGTTCTGGATGTTGAAGTAGGGGAACACCTGGAAACAGTGGCCATCGCACAGTATGGTTCAAGGTAAACAGGACTGAGGTTTCCACACACTCCAAGCTGAAGGTTCTGGACTTCGGGAGGGCAGACTTCACAAAAATTGAGGCCTGCCTGAGGGACAACCTTAGTAACACAACAGAAGGGAGTGTCAAAGAGTGTTGGACTAGGCTGAAAGATGCAATAACCTTGGTCACATCACAAAATGCCCATCAGGTTACTAAGAATAAAAAGAGGAAAAACCCAGTAAGGTTTTCCAAAGAGGTGGCAACCATGGTGAAGCAAAAGTGCCAAGCCTTCAAAAAGTACAAGGCATCAGGGAACAAGGCTGACAAAACAGAATACAAAGAAAAATTTAAAGAGACAGGGAAAGTGATAAGGAACGCAAAGGGCCAAACGGAGGTAAGGCTAGCTCAGGGAGTAAAAAAGGGTGATAAAAGAATCACGAAAAAAGATGGGCAGCCCACTGAGCAAGATGGAGAGAAGGTAGAGGCACTCAATGAGTACTTCTGCTCAGTCTTCATACATGAAGCAGATGATGGTGGATGAACAATAGGCAAAAAAGAAACATCCAGTTGGGGGCATATACACGAGTCCTTTCTGAGAGGAAAGGTTCCTAGAGGAAATCAACAAGTTAAAGGTGGAAAAAGCTATGGGGCCAGATGGGATACACCCAAGAATACTGAAAGAACTAGGGAGGGAACTGGCAGCCCCCTTAGCGATGCTCTTCAACAAATCATTGGAAAGCGGGGAGGTTCCTGAGGACTGGAGGAGGGCAACAGTAGTGCCACTGCACAAGAGCAGACACAAGGACGAGCCAGGAAACTACCATCCAGTTAGTCTCACTTCTGTTGTGGGGAGACTGATGGAGTCCCCGCTGAAGGAAAGAATCATTGCTTTTTGGGAGGAAAGTGATCAGCTTGCCATAAAGCAACATGGTTTCATGGCAGGAAGGGCCTGCTAGATAAACCTGGTAGCATTATTTGATTGGGTCACCAGAACAGTAGATCAAGGTGGGGCAGTGGATGTGGTTTACCTGGACTTCAGTAAGGCCTTTGACTTAGTTCCTCACAGGAGACTAGTCAACAAGCTGGAGAACATGGGAGTCGGGCTTAAGGTAACAACCTGGGTTAGCAACTGGTTAAATGGGAGAACACAGAAGGTATTAGTGAATGGCACTCTGTCAGAAGAGGGTAGGGTGACTAGTGAGATTCCACAGGGCTCATTTCTAGGGCCAATCCTCTTCAACATATTCATCAGCGACATTGCTGATAGACTAAAGGGAAAGGTATGCCTGTTTGCAGATGACACCAAAATCAGCAATAGGGTCGATACACCAGAGGGGCAACAGAGCACAGAATCTGATCTCAGAAAGCCGGAGTAGTGGTCAAGGATTTAGCAGTTGAAATTTAATACCAAAAAATGCAAAGTAATGTACCTGGGAAACTGTAACCCAGGGAAACTGTACTCAATGGAAGGGGAGCAGCTGATGGCTACAAGGCAAGAGTGGGACCCTGGGGTGATCATATCAGATGACTTCAAGGTCAGCAAGCAATGTGAGAAGGCAGCACTAAAAGCTAGTGGCATCCTTGGATGCATAGGAAGGGGCATCACAAGTAGGAGCTCATGCCACTGTACCAGTCTCTGGTAAGGCCCCACCGCGAGTACTGTGTCCAGTTCTGGAGGCCACACCTCAGAAGAGGCATGAATAGGCTGCAGATAGTACAGAGAAGAGCAACAAAGATGGTGCAGGGCTTACATCAGAAACCATGGGAGGAGCAAAACTCAATGAACTTAAATTATACTCCCTAGACCAGTGCAGAATTTGGGGGGACATGATAGATACATTTAAAGACCTTAAAGGCAACAACAAGGTACAGGTGCAGAACCTCTTTCAGGTAAAAGACTACAACAGGACAAGAGGGCATGACCTTTGTCTTAAGGGAGGTAGGTTCAGGAGCAATATGAGGAAATTCTTCTTCATAGAGCGTGTTGTCGAGCCATAGAACAGCCTGCCGAAGGCGGTGGTGGGAGCGAAGATGGTGGGGGGAATTCAAGCGGGCATGGGACAGACATTGCAGGATACTCAGGCAGGCAACTGAGTGGGGGGTTAGGTAACCACAGGCAGACTTGATGGATGAGATGGTCTCCATCTGCCAACAACTTCTGTGTTTCTATTTTTCAATTACTGTGCAATGAGTATGCAAAGGATCTTGTGGAGGAACCAATCTCAGTACAAAGAAAATGTCGATCAGGATATGGATAAGAAAGTTCCCCTCCAAAACTACAGTGGTAATCACGCAAAAGTTGACTGGTGGTGCGGTATAGTGAGCAGTGCACAAGCACGGTACCCATTTAATAACATGTATACCGCTACCATGCAATGACGCGCGGTGCGTGGTACCAGTCAACTTTTGTGTGGCTACCACTGTACAGTATATCAAAAGCTTTCATTTATTGTATTTCCACAGAAATTCCAGGTACAGATAGTTGACGTTTCATGGCCTAAGAGCATGACTTTGTCAAAGCTACAGTGCTACCTTCAACCTGCTTTATAATGGCATCCTTTGGAGGTCTGAGTTGCTTCAAATTTGTTTCATTTAAGTTATAGGCAGCTTAATGGGCTCTCTGCTACAGACAGCATCAAACTGAACTTTGCAGCTGCATGGAGTCAGTCTATATAGGTAAGCTGCCCTGCAGTTGAGGCTTTTAGCAGGCTCTAAAAAACACTTAAAGGTGCAGGCCTGGAGGCCTGCAAGTGCAACATAGCCTGAGCGGTTATGGAGTGCCCACATCCAGCAAACAAAGCCAGCTGACTGCCTGCAGTACTGTGGGGTTGCCTTGGATTTGCATTTGCAGAGGTGAACTCTTGGTCCAAGCCTAAACCAGAAACTCTACAAGGAGACATACCAATGGAGACAGCCACAGCTGAGTTCATCTGTGTAAATGGCCACCAGGTGACCAGCAAAGAAAGCTGAAGAGGCGCACCAAGATGCCAGTGCCGACTTGTACCATGAGAGAGGAGAAAGAGAAGTGTAGCATAGAGCCAGTATTTCCAGTCAGGACATGGCTGAGGAGCCATGAGTTCCTAAACAGGGCTTCTGCAACATCAAATATACAGCAGATAATTTAGGTTTGCAAATTAGTGCATGAGCCAGATAGGGTCATCGGTATGACTCAGGGGGGCAAATGCTCATGTTTTTTAGCAAGCTCTATATGCCTGGATAACAAATATATGTGATAGCATTGTGGATAGAGTAGCTTTATGTGTGTTCTCACACAAAATCTATACCCACCAGTGTTCTAGTCATCTGTCCATCCATTTGTAACCAAATTATGTACAAACGTTTGTTATCTAGGCATATGTGCTAAAACCAACATGAGCATTTCCTCTGAGTGGTACTGATGATCATTTTCATGCTGATATGGCTAGTCTATCCCAAATACCCAACTGTGTATACCAAGCCTTGCACCACAACAATTGTAGTGATATTTCGATATAAAAGAAAGAACATCCATTGTAAATTAGAGACTGAATCTGGAAGCACTTTGCATATATTACATGATGAGAAAGGGAAACTGTTGGTGCTACCTGATAGTATGAGTCTCTATGACCTTGCAAAGAAGTATCAAACAGTGAAGTAGGAACTGCTGTTATGAAAATCCAAATCGTCAGGTATCACCAAAACCACTGATCAAGCATCATCACATACAAGAACAGCAGTTAGAAACATGGAGAAAATGAGCCGGTGGCCTTATCATCCTTCAGATCTCACCAAGAGTCACTAGTTGTTTCCCCAGAATGCAGGTGTTGTTTCATTGACCTCCTCACAGGTAAACCTGAGCACACGTCTATCTCAAAGGGTCAAAATGCTTTGATGGACTCCTTTAGCCAATATATTATATATGCTGTGATCAGTGAACAACATAAACCATCAAAACATACACTGTTGTCATATGGGGTGAAAACTCTCACTGGAAATGTAGAATTGTCCAAACTCTGAACAAATGAGGACATGGCACATCCTATTCCCAACTAGGGGAAAATGACACAGCTCTATGCCTGCAGAAACTAGCAGCAGTTTTGAACCAAAGAGTCGTCCTTCCATAAAGTATCCAGCCATATACAGTGGTCGCTACAGTAAAGTTGCCCAGTGCCGAGTTATGTCGCTCTGTACCAGTCTGTCCAATGCGTTACAGAAGTGGTAGCTCATTACCACAGTGTGCAGTGCTCAATTATAGCAGCTGTTTAAAAGTGTTTTAAATGCTGCTTCTCACACACCCATGATGGCAACAGCAGCCGTCACAGTGATATTTTGCGAGTCTCAAGTGTAAATGCATTTCTCCCACAGAAACAACCTGCAGATGGCGTCAGGTTTCAATTCATTGCATCCCTTTTTTCAGGTCATTTCAGTTTTTTTGTATAGTCTCAAATTGCGATGCAGCCTTTTTCCATTTTTTTTAATTATTAGTTTAACATCTGCCCAGCACGAGCTGTGTTTGTGCATTCTCTATTATTTAGAACATAAATAAAATACAATGAAACACCGGTATCAAATGGGTGCTTACAGTATATTTAGAAAATAACGTGTGGGAGACCAGGATGTACACTCACTTTATATTGTCTCTGAACTGGTTGTGCTCATATGATTCAAGAAGGTATAGGGAACAGACTTTCACTGGCAGTTGTTAAATGCAGGATTTAATTGCAAAAAGTTCATGTGATCACACACGCCAATAATGAAGTTAGCAGAGAGAAAAAAAAAAAGATGCTGCATTCTTGAACAAAGCATGCTGTCTGTTACACAGCTAACTACATTTGCTTATTTGATGCAGCGGTCCATTTTGCAGTAAATTAGTCAGAGTTCTGTGTGCTAATCTGTGATATTGCAATGCTTAATATTGTCTTCCAAAATGGTACTGCAGCAATCTGGTACATTCAAGAGCTTGCTGACAAATTACTTCCAACTCCCCCCCCCCCCCCCCCATGACCACTTACACACACAAACCTTGCCTTGAATTTATTATTTAATCAGCCCTCTGAGTAAACAGAGTTTACCTCTCTGCCCTCCTGACGTGTTTAAAATAAATAAATAAATAACCCTGGTGGCAACTGAGCTGTCATTCTTCTGCACCTGATCATCTGCCCCTCCCCCCATGTGTATACAACCCTGATCCTGGTAGCTAGCTGGTATTGTTCGGGTTTTTTTGCCTCCCCTTTGCAACTGTTTGTCTGAGCAGTCAAATGCAGCACACAAAACAATGACATAACCAGCTAGCAAAAAGGTGCACAAAAATAAATGCAACATAGTGAATACTGGATGGGCAACTATGCCAGAACCAGTGTGTTCTGCCACAGAGGGATTCTAATTCCATCTGACCTCAAGAGCGAAGCTTGAGAGGTCCATGGGAATCAGAACCCCGAGGTGGCAAAACACACTGGCTGTGCACAGAGTTGTTCATCCTGTATTTTTTATAGTGTATAGTATTGTGTGAAAAATGTGTATTGTGAGTTATTTTGCTTCCAAATTGAAACTGACTCATGCAGTCTCTAGAGGTTCTAGAATGCTGTTCTTCCACAGTAGGGCAGAATCACTTTCCATGACCTTAGAACTGTGGTAGAACAGCATTTTAAAAAGGTATGGAATTCTATACAGAACAACACTCCATTATACACTATAAGCAATAGTTCTTAGACTTTGTCACAGTGAGCCTCCCCAAATCCATGGAAAAGATTTTGAGCCTCCCCTAAAAACTGAAATAATCTTGGGCCTCCCCAAAGAAAAATAACATACTGTTCTTTGCACAGTACACCATGAATATATTGAAACCCCTTTGAGTACCTGGCTCACATTCAGTTCTTAGTCTTATACTGATGTGAAACCTTTGAAAAAAGAGCTCCTGTGCTCAAAGGTGTTACCTGAATAATAAATAAAATAAACAAATATTGTTATTCAGCTTATTTATTTGCTTCTTCCTGCTATTGTTCTTGGCACTTCTATGCTCAACCCTTGTATTTGGGCTGTTCTGCCATCAGCCTACAAACTGATCAGTTACCATCACTCATTATTAGTTTATTGTTCATACTTATTTGCACTATTGTTCACTGTGTATTTCTTGATTGTTTTGCAGTTACCTTTTGAAATGTATTCACTCCCTGCCCTTCCCTGGGTACACCTGAAATGAGCCTTGGCTCATTCACTTTCTCTTGTCACCTATTAGTAAATAAATGCATAAAATTCACCTACTATTATCCTCTTTCAGTTTGCTTCATCTCTTCAGACAAAATATATAAAACCCAAAATTTACATACTATACTTTTTCAGACTTGCTTGAGCCTCCCCTTGAACAGGTTGGGGCCTCCCCAAGGAGGCTGGCCTCACCATTTGAGAACCCCTGCTATAAAGGCATTAAGTGCATTTCTTTGTGTTTTAGTGTGCAAGATGGCAAACGGACAGGCAGAATACAGAGCTGCTCTCTGGGTTCTGTCTATCCATTTGCCATTTTGCATGTTAAAACATTGAGAAATGTACTGTAATGCTTTTGTTGCATTTAGTTTTTGTGCACCATTTTGTTATATTCGCAAAAATGTTGTATAACACATTCTGTGGAGTCTAAAGATGAAGAGGTGCCACTATGAAACAACAAACAATGAAATCACTGATTATACGGAATGTGGCTCTCCTACTTGCAGTGTTAGGAGGTTCCCTGTTGTTGGATGCCCCTCTTGAACTGCTAGATAAGTGCAGCTGTTAATGAGCTGCTAATTACACCAGGCCAACAGGGACACTGAGTGAGATTAGCATGAGTACTATAGCATGCTAAAGTAGGGACATTTTAACTTCACTGGAGTTGGCCGTAGCATGTGATGTGCTAGCAGAATGATAGCAAAAAAGAAGTTCAATGTATATAATTTTTGAACAATTTTATTAGTAGAGGTTGCACAAAATTAAATTATGCCCATTAGTGGTGGTTTGGGGTT
Organism: Neoceratodus forsteri; assembly: GCA_016271365.2. Taxonomy (NCBI): domain Eukaryota; kingdom Metazoa; phylum Chordata; order Ceratodontiformes; family Ceratodontidae; genus Neoceratodus; species Neoceratodus forsteri. The sequence continues at coordinate 329,114,416 of CM057454.1, forward strand.
GGAGGGGTACTTACAACGTTTTTTTTTAAAACAAACTAAGAAGCAGAGGCCAACAACTTTAAAGGACAAATGAGCCACTGATGTTATAACACTTAACTATTGCATGCAGCTCCTTACAGCCATGACAGCTACCTACAGTTTAGAAACATATTTGATGCAGCAGTCCATTTTGCAGTAAATTGGGAGTCAGAGTTCTGTGTGCTAATCTGTGGTAATGTAGTGCTTAATATTATCTACCAAAATGGTGCTGCAGCAATCTGGTACATTAAAGAGCTTGCTGACAAATTAATTCCACCCCCCATGACCACTTACATACACAAACCTTGCCTTGAATTTATAATTTAATCAGCTCTCAGAATAAACAGATTTTACCTCTCTGCCCGATGTCTTTAAAAGAGATGACTAGCTGCCTCCAACACCTGCCCTCCTGACGTGTTTAAAATAAATACATTAATTAATAACCCTGGTGGTGAGCTGTCATTCCCCCGCACCTGATCACCTGCCCTCCTCCCCCAATGTGTATACAACCCTGACCCTGGTGGCTAGCAGTCTCCCCCACTACTGATATTGTTCATTTTTTGCCTACCCTTTGCAACAGTTTGAGGAGTCAAATGCAGCGCACAAAACAATGACATAACCATCTAGCAAAAAGAAGCACAAAAATACTGTAAATACAACAAAAGCATTAAGTGCATTTCTCGGTGTTTTAATGTGCAAGATGGCAAATGGACAGGCAGAATACAGAGCCACTCTATGGGTTCTGTCTATCCATTTGCCATTTTGCATATTAAAACACTGAGAAATGTGCTGTAATGCTTTTTTTGCACTTAGTTTTTGTGTACTGTTTTGTTAGCTGGTAAAGGAGCATAAACAGAATAAGTAAAACAATAATTGAACCACCATATTACAGTGCATACTGTATGTAAGGTCATATCTATACTAAGGATTACAATTGCCTTATTCCCAGATAAAATGTACAAGAGTAAATATGGTTCTCTTGTTTGACATTGTTAATGACAAGCAATTTATCAGGGAACACAGTGACAGGAGAGATGTTGGGGCTGTGTGGAAAGCGCCAAGGAATATGTAGAGTGGGTCTGTGTACCATATATTGTTAACAAAATATTTTCATTTTGCACCTTTTCTTTCTCCCCATTCTGGCAAATTAAACTGTATAGTAGCATTACAAAACATTGCTAGTGCTTCAAATGCTGCTATTTGCGTCAGAAATTCAATTTTCCCCATAGACAGTGATCACATTCCTCATCTGTCTACACTGCAACGTTTCTAGAGACACTTATTTTTCATGTCACTGCTATTTTAGTACTCTAAACTGTGAAACTGCATAAAAGGTTGTAATTACCCCAAGACCACTTGCTAACAGTCCAACCTTCTGCAAGTCTCTTTTTATTTTTTTTTTTTGCGCTATGAAAGACCAGTACCTAAATGTGGCTCAAACTTTCCAGTCACCTGAATGATCAAATATTGGTCAAATGTGGGAATGTCATCCAAGCAATCCTGAAATTTTAAGGTGAAACATTTACAGCCGCAGGGGTGGCAGACCATGAGGCACCATGGATGTGATATAACAGCGGGGCATGATCAGCAGATCATTGCTACAGGCAGAGCAATAAAGGTCAGAACCCCAAAATGCGATAAAATGGATTTCAGGGTTTGATTATTATGACATGGAACCATTGTAATTCATTTCATTACGGTGTACATTAAATTGTCATGTGGCTGTAATAAATACTTGGAGAATTTCTTATTCTTCTAACATTATTTATTTCTATTATGTTTATTCTGTAAAAATTAGCCTGCTGAGGCAGCTAATACTGAATGATAAAGAATTCCCTGGTGACAGAGTTAAAGGCAAAAAGGCCACTTTTTTTAAATGAAAACAGTTCAGTAAAGAACAAAGTATTGAAACAAAACTAATGGTAAACAAACGAGTAATAATAGAAATAAAAAAAGCAACACATAACCATTACTATCCGAAAAACCCTTGCAACAGAAATAAAAAAATGCATTACAGTGTCTTAAGTACAACAGCATCTATCGCTGCAATAGGAATAGGTTAAAAATACAAGGAAGGTAATTATTGATCTATTTGAATGGCTAAGTAATCTCTAATGTCTCACTCATAGTTCAGTCTGCAAAAAAATACATAAAGAAATACAGAAATAGATAAATAAACATGTTAGTAGCATGACTTGGCACTGAAGTGTCTGTCCATTGATCTTTAGTTTTACTTTATTGTATTTTTTTGTTCTATTTATTTTTTTATATCAGAAAAAAGTGTCAATAGGTCATATATCTCTTTACAGAATATAAAACAAATGGCGCAATTAATTCGGAAATGTAAATGTGGAAATAAAGAAAAAAGTAATTTTTAAATTAAGTATAATTATTATCACATTTATATGCTCACTAACCATTCATTCCTGAATTTACAATTCAAAATGCACACTTCCAATGAAGTTAACCATTTTACTATATTTTTTCCTTATGTGTGCAGGGATAAAACAAATATGGTATGTTACGTGAGTGTACTGGCAACATTATGTCTGTGATAAACTTGCATGCTGCGGTCAGAAAGTGGCCACATCCAGAAAGTACATACCATCCTAATCATGTTAGAACTGTTTTGAATATTAGTGCTTATTTATGTTAACACTGCAATTCTTACAGCAGTATCAATGATCTGTTTTAAATATAAAACACTGCAGACAGCTTAATTAATGCAGGGCAATCATAACCATGTGTTGATCTGTTCCAATTTTTGAAAGTCCTGATTGCCGTAAGAACGTTGTCAACTGAGAGTGGTTTAAAAAAGGATTGTGCTGATTCAGTCAGTGATACTAGTAAAATAAAATGGATACGATACTGGCATTCTTGTTTTGAAAAGTTAGGATGACCATCTAAGTCTTTGAGTTTATGCCCATCAAACTGCAGCATCACCCAATCTCACTGTGGTGAGTGTGTTATTTTTACTATTATATGAACCAGAATGCCATGGATCTCTTGTAGTGACCAGATTTTGGTGGATGACTAGAAGATATAAAACAAATGTCATCCATTGGAGAAGGGACTGTGCAAAGTCATACAGGGATAACTGATCATGTGATTATTCATTTTTTAGGTAATGAGGGGGCAAGATACAACAATAAAATCTACACTCTGCACTGTACACCTCTGGATGTGGGGCATCAACAAGAATGTCTTTAGGAAGGTGCTGGGTGCTAAAAAGCTAGAGAGGGTAGATAAACAATGATGTTGTCCTAACTGTGCATATTTATGACTTTAAAAAACTTCTGTCCCTTTCATCCCGTCCCTCACATTTTTAGTATTTTTTAGTTACTTTTTAAGTCTGCCTGTCGTTGTCAGGACAGACTTCTGTGGTTACTATAAAGAGTCTGTATAATCTGTAAGAAGCATATTACTCATGATAGTACCACAAAAGAAAGTATTTGCGCTCATTCAGTATATACTCAGTGAAGAGACTGTTCAGTTGGGCCAGCCATGGAGGTGTGTGGAGGGCTGTGTCAGTCCCGGTTCTGTCTCAGGATGGGGGGGGCTGGGTACTGCCTGCTGGTGTGGGGGGCCAATATACAGTACCACCAGGGAATGGGACCTACAGTATTTCAGACTAGTCTTGGCATCATTGGGGATTTAAAAATTAATTACAGTTCAGCCAACATCGTAAATGGTTGCAGGTCCATGTTGCTGCTTCCTAACCTTTCTGCTTTTGCTTCTGGCAAGTTTTGAAAAAAAATGAGAAACGTGCTAAGCAGGTCCTGTTTAGCTATTTTCAGGCACATGTTTTTTAGAAATAGATAATAAGTTGATTGTTTTCTATTTTATTTGTGATTTTGAAAATAAAAAAGCAATTTATGTTTGTAACTCTCTGTGCTGTTTTTTATACCATCCAACAATCCACAAATGTTAGGAATGAAACCTCCCAGGCACATGCTGTAGTAGATGACTCAGGCAAAAATATTCCCACTTAGGGGAGCAGACAAGCCCGTCATCAAGATAAACCAACTTCAGCAAAGAGTGCAGGAATGGAGATGCAGTACTGTATCTCAGCATTTCTGTTCAGTCACTCTCATGCTACATCAGAACGTTAGCTGCTGTAACAGAACAGTATGCCATTACAAAATTATTTACTAAACCCCAAGCAAATGTCTAAATAAAAAAACATTGCATTTGAGGCAAAACACATTTATTTAGATCTTTAAAGATGAAACAGCACTATGTCATAAGAAATCATAATTCCTGTCCCCTTTAATAGCCTTTACAAAAGCGCACACAATGGACAGATGGACCTGGGAAACATCAAATTAAGGACTTAAGGGAATAGATGTTAAAAGGCTCATCACAGAGAGACTTTTTTTTGGTCTCCAAGATTGATTTATGTATACATTAATCTTCTGGTTTAAATACTGTAGCGGGTCACGAACACTAAAAAGTTGAGGACGTTAAGGACTCTGCTTGAACTAAAGGTACTGTAATCCAAAATTAAATAAACTAAAGGTATTGTAACCCAAAACTAACTAACTAAATAAATATATAAATTAAATAAGCCCACCCAAATTCCAAGTCTATGATGGGAATGTATTTTATCTGGTGCCAGTAACTGACCAGGTGGTAATGTTGCATTTTGGAGCGCGACTGTGCTTGTACCTATTAGCACAGAACATCAGCATTTTTTTGGGGAAGCAACATCTGCTGGATTATGAGCCAATTTTGCACCGGAAGGCACGTTTTTCTGCATCTCATGGGTGAGATTGTTTTATTCTCCTGCATCGTAAGCCGAGTTTTGAGTTGGCTTATTACCTTGCTCAGATGCTCGGGCTTCAAAGCAATTTCACTCAAGCTACAGTACCTCTAGTGTATATAAATGGAGAGGTTATGCTGAACCAAGCACTTTTATATGACAATGAACTGCGAAATGAAGGTACAACTGGCTGCTTTAATTATATTTTTTATTTATGTACTGTATTTATTTTTGCATGTGCTAAAATGCAAGTTTGATCTAACTTGCTCAATGTAAAAAAAACCTTGAGGTTTGATTCATTCAGAATACTTCTACCAATACTCCACAGCCACAGTAGTTGAAGTAAAAGTGCTGTTATCATGCTGTCATGAGTGATCATGCTGCAACTCACCACACACATGACAAAAAACAGGCATGTTAAATGCTCTCTGTTTTTTGCTATTTACTGTACTGCCAGGTAAAAGCCTTTAGCAATGACAAAGCTTAATACTAATCATTCCATGAGATTTTGTTTGCACAGAATGAAATCTTATGAAAAATGTAAAATGCCATAATTTTTTTTGCTAAATGTAATGTTAACTGATGTGTTTGGGTTGTGTGCAGTAGTTTGAGGGGTCAGTGGGGTGATGTTGACAAGTATTCTCTTGTTTTATTATAGCTACTGCCCTTGCAAATGATTCGGGGCCGGTGGTGCCCTTAGCAAATTTGGTTTGCTCCTGGCAGTATTATTGGACTTGGTGGGTGGGTGTCATCCATCTGAAATGCAAATCCCAAATTAATATATTTTATCAAACCCGATGTTACTGTCTTTTGCCCCATTTTTATTGTAAAATCCCCCCCCCCAGCCTATTTTGGACCCATGACCTCAAATGATAATTTATTTTATTGAAACTATCTTAATTATCCAGATGCTGTAATTGTACACTGTTTTATCAGCGAAATGTAACTGTGCTGTGTTGTACTCCTATGGACCTGCCAACTTAGCTGAACTAAGATGTTGCAGCACTCACGCAGGAAACCCATATCCCATCACTGAAATTAAATAAGAAAGGAAACAGCACTCGAGAGTCACACTGATGCTAGTAAGCTTTATCTTGTTAAACAAGTTCTTTTTTCATACGTTAATTATCACACAATTTATCTATCATAAAAAAGTCCTTTTTGAAAACCTGTTTTTCTAATTCAATTTTTAGAATTGAGACATGCATTTATATTTGGAAGTCTAGTGTGGACACAAAGAAAGTGCATAACTTAAGAGAGTGCAATTATCAGGCTATTTTGAATTTTATAAGGACACTATCAAAGTTTGCAGTATGCACTATAATACTTATTCATTTAAATATTAGCACAATATTTTTGAATTGATTTACTAATATCCATCATTAAAAGAAAGTTCCTTTTAGGAAATGTGACTTTTGAATTTATTTTTAAGGGCTGAGTTGAGCATTTAAACTTGGAATAATAAGATAATTGGTGTTGCTACATTTTATAGTGGTAAGCATATTAAGGCATATTCAAATATAGTTAAATAACTATTTGTTTCCACAGTTAATTTAAAACAGTTTTTTTTCTTTTATATAGTTGATTTAAATGAGTTTAGAAGAACCTTTTGAAATACAATTTTCTGGCCTACTGAAAATAAAAAGTAAGCAAGACATTTTTACCTTATAAGTGACAATAAGAACACATGATAGCATATTAAATACTAATGTTGTTCTTTTAGGGTAGTTTATTAACCCTTATCGATCAATTTAGGACTTGGTTTTAATTGGACAATAAACGGTACCCATTTAAGTTAAATCCCTTTATTTTTGAAGGAATGAACTTGTTAATACTATTATGCTATAATTGGCCTGCAGTTGTAAGGTACCCATTCAAGGTAAATCCCCTTATATTTGAAGGAATTAACTTGTTAATACCATTATGCAATAATTGGCCTGTAGTTGTAAGGGCTGTCTTAGAATGAAATATCATTCATTTGAAATACATACTTTAAGTCTTAATTTTTATTGGATGAAGATCTTGGAGATGAAAGAAGTTCAATAGATCATGATGCAGCATTGTGATATCCTTTGTAAGCACAAATGACCTTATTCCAGCTGGTAATTAATACCATTATACTTTAATAAAAATCTTTTTTTATGTTTCTAGTCTAACACAGTGGCCTGATGAAGTGGCTTTACCACGAAACTGTTGCATTTTGTCTGTGTGAGGAAAACTAAATAAAAACTAGACATTAAAAATAGAGATCATCCATTTATTTTTCATTTTGAAGTTAAATAAAAATACTTGCATCCAGATAGTGCAGCAGAGTATGGTAGCCATCTGGCCAGCCCAACATTATCAAAGCTGAAGCAAGAAGTTGCAGCATTCATGCAGGAAAGTCACATACCACAGTTCAAGTTAAATGCTTGAAATGTATTGCTGATACTGCAAAATTTAAAAAATGAACACTGATCAGCTGAGAGCCCAGGTAGTATGCCAGGCGATACTGGCATACTAGCTTGCCTCCTAACTGCTCAATGCTTTGTTTTTTGAAGTTGCAATATCAACAATAAATTTCAAGCATTTAACTTGAACTGTGGTATGTGAGTTTCCTGAGTGAGTGCTGCAACGTCTTGCTTCACCATTAATAACCTTGGACTGGTCAGACGGCTACTGCACTTTGCTGCACTATCTGGATGCGAGTACGCTTGTTTTTTGTACTATCAACTTAAAACTATGAATCAGTCGGCGTGTGAGAGCACAACATAGCACAATCAAAGTGCTGTGTTTGGCACAAACTATTGTATGTGAAGAAAAAAGCTGATACTCGATCAATTAGATAATGTTTTCAATAAAATAAAGTATTTCAGAGAGGAGGGCAGTTTTTCAAGATGCATGGTGATGCTTGGATTTTAAGAAATATGAATGACAACAGACCATAACAGTATAAACAAACAAGCATTTGTAAAGGCCAAATGTTTGCTTTCATGCTGTTGTAATGGGTCCTGTTTGTATACATATTTACTATATATACCTACAAGATAGAGGATTCAGCTTTTCTAATGCATTATTCCAGGACAAATCATCTTAAATGCAGCATCTCTTTTTCAATGAGGTTCTGCTGTAGGGTTCTGTTTCCACACAGGTTTGCAGTATATTTACCCAGGATAATCCATCTGAGATTAAAGATTTCATATTCAGTAGGGTCTGATTTGATGCATTTTTATACTGCATTTATCCAGGATAGCACAGTTCAGATGCTATCTTGTTTTCAGTGGGATCTTGCTTTTCTGATTTTTACACTGTATTTACCCAGGATTGCATAGCCGAGATGCAATATTTTGTTTTGGACCTGGCCCTGCTTTTACCCATTTTTATAATGTACAGTTTATGCCTTGGATATCCCATGCAGCTGAAAGGCAAGTTCCATTTTCAGAGGAGTTCAGCATTTATACTGCATTTTTCACAGGATAGAGCAGCATGGATTCAAAGTTCAGTAGGGGCTCCCTAGTACTACGTCCTGCTTTTGCACATTTTGTTTAAAGCTCTAGCAGTATTTCAGGTTTTTTTTTTGTGTTTTTGCCGAGCTGAAATCAAAAGTTATTTAATGTGCCCTGCATTCATCTGAGCAAGTTGATCAACATGGTCTGTGAAAGAGAGATCCAGAGATGAATAGTAGGCACTGCAGATTTAAAGGACTGGTCACAAAGCGTGGGTAAGTTTTAGATGCTGACTTTGATCAGACATTCCCTGCTCTATCCTCAGAGGCTTTTAGTCTTCTAGAGGAACAGCTGCTTTTTCTTTTCTTTTTGCTTTCCCATGCCTTGCTGTCAGGTATACATGGATACGATTGGCAGATAAGGGCCACAGGCCCAACCAGTCTGCCCATTTTTCTGACTGGTATCCATATATGTATCCATTGTGCATGCATCACCAGTGATACTCAACCACTGTCTAGCAACCCCATAACTAGTTATCTCCATGTCATCCTCACTATGCAGTATTCTTTGAAAAGTGGCATGTAACTAGTTATTTGTATCTCATCCTCCCTATACCTTCTTTAAAAAGCCCATGAGAATGTCATTCAGCACATCACTAAAAGGTTTATATGGCCAGAAACCCTTCTGCATTAACAATCTGTTTTCATTGTCCCACCTCTCACAAGTTGTGCTGCTGGCAGGATGCCAAAAACTTAAGTGCGTAATTTATATATTTTCTCTCAATAAGTCTAACATGATCAGATATTCAGAGTTTAAACCGTCTCTTGATTGTCTCAATGTAAAATGCCTAGCAGTTATACTTAGCATTGTATGTCGGTCCCCAACGGTTTAGAGTGCATAAAAAATGTAATGGCATAGTTTCTGTTCTTGTGAAATCGAGGGAAGGTGACAAAACCTGGATGAAGTCATAAAACAAACAATTACCACACCTGTACCTCCCATGAGCTGGGGGAGGATTTCTTTGAATTCTAGTTTCTACCTCAAGATGGCTGGTAGTAATTCAGTCTGCAATATTTCTCCCACATTGGTATACCACAGCGGGCAACTCTCTCATGACAGCTTTCAATTTTGCATCAGTTTGCAGTATATGACAATTTTTGGTTATAATTTCTTTAATCAGTCTGTGTTCCCTATTCAGTATGCATATTATTTTCTTGAACAATTGCATCATTTACACATTCTCCACAATACCCTCATTCTATAATTCTGTTTTTTAAACGTACCACCCCTAAATCTCCCCTGTCGCAAATTGTTCAAGAAAATAATATGCAAACTGATGTAAAATTAAAGAAACTGTCACAAGAGACTTGCATGTATGATAACCCTGCAATACAGTTCATGTTTCCCATTACATTTGGTTTGTCTCACAAGACCCCAGTGTCTGTCCATCAGTAGAAATTTCCATCCATTCTGTTTGCCTACTAATGATACTTGACAAGGATTACACGTTGATGTGATAAAATCAGCGTGAGTAGCCAGACCCATCTCCGAATCAGGATCCCAAGAGTGTGCAGCTACCACTGGCTCTGTAGGAAGCAGGATTGCAAATCACTCCATGGAGAAAAGAACTAACAATTTATAAATTCCATTCATGATAAGACATTCCAAATAATGTTTCAGAAATCTGACTCACTTTTAACAATAATTTGACTCTGATGAATGTATTTGCAGACAACAGTCCTTCTAGACACAAGCCAGTCCTGATAGTACTGAGAGGAAATGAATTTGAAAATGCTTTTTGTTTTGCTTATTAAACCATTATGTTTTAAAATGTTTTATAATGTTATGATTTGATGACAGATCTGGGTAGAAGGTTCCGGGCTGTGACATAATTCGATGGGGTTGCATTTTTCAATTTCGGTATTTATTCCTTGGAGTTTTCAATTTCAGTATGTAGGCTGGGGCTTTAATAATGAGTGCAAAGGTTTTGTTCAGCTGGTGTGGGGTTGATTCTTCATGCAGGAGAACTGACAACAAGGTGGGGTAAACACTGTGTATTCACACACTAAAACCCCAGTGTGATGGCTGTGGTTTGCATTGGATGAGTGTACTATAACTGGCAGGGAACAGAGAGCCAGAGGGAACGGGGACATGACATGCAGTGAAAAGGTCTGTGCTTTATAAGGTAAGCAAGGCAGGCAGGGACATGTCTCATGAACTAATCTCAGTAGCCTGACTCTATGGCAACATTACGATGCTCCCTGTCTCAGCTCGTGACACTGTGCTCAGAGTCCTGGGAGGGCAAGAGTAAAGACATTAATGGGAAGCAGAGTGAATATGACACCTCTCAGCTGGCTGCTGAGCGGTGTTATGTAGCTCAAAGGACTGACTTCCCTCATAATAAAAAAAAAAACCCAGCTCCTCCACTAGTAAATCAAACAGTAGTGTCTATAAGTACCATATGCTGTATCATATCATCGCTTGTAACAGCCATGAGGACTAAAAAAATTACTAGGCTAAGACAACTGACTAAAGGTGTGCTATTGACTGCTTTGTCAACATCCCTCCCCCAACCTGACCCCACAAACCACCGCAAACAACACAAACACATATCAACAGGCATTACATTTAGTTAGAAAAAGATGGCGTTTTAGATTTTGCGTAAGATTCCATTCTGTGCAAATGAAATCTTACAGAACGATTCGTTTTAAGCTGCTTCATTGCTAGGGGCTTTTACCTGGCACTGGCAGTACATTAAAGAGCATGAAGAAAAGAGAGAGAGCATTTAACATGCAGTCGCGCAGACACCTAAATCCAGTATATGAAACAGGGAGATGATAGTAGCCGATAACTAGCTACAAAAGAATAGAACATCATAAAATACATGAATGAAATGTTCAGAAGCAAAGGGGGACTGAAGCACTCAAATAGTACAGCCCTGTGGTTGATATAGTTTTGACTTTTAAGATTGGGCTCAGCTGCTGTTAACGTTAATTTACATAAATCATAATAAGGTCCATGTGCCCTCAAGCTAACCTATCTGTTATCTGCCCCTGTAAAGGGCCATTTCTAATGTCTCGGGATGGGTTGTGGGAGTGGGGTGGTAGGCACTGCAGGGTACATCATGGATGGAGACCTGGCTGGTGTGTGTGTGTGGGGGGGGGTTCCAATGTACTGTCAGTCAGTGGCTATTTTTACTTTTACACATACCGTAGGGACACATCAGTGAACGGCACCTGATGGATAGACTAATGAATTCAGGGCAACGGTGTGCTATGAGTCCAGGTACAATTTTTCAAACATTTACATTTTGGCAAAAAAACACATGGGAGATCATTTTTGTTCAGCATGTACTGTATCAAACAATTGTAATGTTCTGCTGTATGTACCTGCAATTCTACCACTAGAAAGTTGCTACTGACATTGCGGCAGACAAAAGGTTCACTTAAAACAGCTATTACACCTGATCGGGGAATGGGGATGGGGCTGTGGGGACACCTACTGGTGTATTTAAATTATGGCTAAAAATTGAACTGTAAACAGCGCCACCTGGCGCATTTTTGCTGTGGATAAGAGTGAGCTAATTAAACCAGACCTTGGCACACCTCAGCAGACTGTCAAGCCATACTAACATGGTACTGCGGCACTGCTCGATACCTCTTGGTATACCGCAACTGCCGCGGAATAACAAGGTACTGGGCAACATATCAATAGCAACCACTGTATATTTATAGACTTAGCCTAGGACAATATCGATTGCCTTGAAGAAACCCTCACAGGGGCTGGGACGACCCATCGAGTAAATGGCACTGCTGTGCAGTCTACAGTCTATGGACCTCATCCCCTGAAAATTTTTCTTCCTGATGCTGAAAAGCTGAAGCAGTGAACTGTGCCTACTGAAAACAAAGAGATACCAACTTACATAGCTGGGGGAAGATGGGGACCACAGCCGTTACACACTACTGAAGATGACAGACAGGAACAAGAAGGGATGGCATGAATAGCGAAAGGCAAGGACTTGATCTGGATACTTACAAGACAGGTACAGACTTTTGAGTCAGATCATTCCAAGCTGGAAAGGTTTTAAACATCTGCACACTCAACCTGATCACCACATCCCAAGACATGACAGGATACCTGCCCACAATTAACGCAACTGCAACTGAAATGTCAACAGTATTTGAAATGCCCAACCAGTCTAACCTGATGATGAAAGAACTACACCCGGAAAAGATTGTTGTAATCTTGGATCAAGCACTATATGCAAAAGCCACTGAGATTACATGGAAGCACAGACATAGAGATGCAAACATCATACTTCAGCTGGCACATTCCATACCACCTTGAACCTCCTAGCCATCCTTGGCAAACAGTTTCAGGATGCTGGTCTGCATGAACTCTGCATTGAATCTGAAATCATTGCTGAGGGTTCAGTATTTGGTGTGCTTGATGGCAAGATGTACAACTGAGCAGTCAGAGTACACAAATACATATATGAAGCTCTACTCCAAGTGGCCCAGAGGGATTTATTCCATGGATGGAAGCAAAGCACCCAAACCAGATGTACTCAGTCCATGCATTGCTGGAACAAATAAATGATTTACATGAAGATCCGTGACAGGAGAACTTAGACAAACTGTTCAAACACGAAGATCTGACATATTCACTGGCACTATGGAATCAGTATCTAGAATATTTGCTCCACAGCAATGGGAACTTGTCTGCCTTCTGGGTCTCATACATTAATATGGTTGGTGACATCCTTTTTGGGATTGCTCAGAGCATCAAGAGAGGGCTACTGGCATTAGCATCTCTTTGCTATTCGGGAAAAGATTCCATGGTGTTTCATCAACAATCGACTAAACTATGCAAGGTATCAACCAGCATACTATGCACAGATGACAAACTTCCCAACAGAGCACCCCCCCCCCAAGTCTACAAGCACTTTACTAATGGATGCATCCCTGTAGATCAGACAACAGATGTTACAGTTAACAAAAACACTCAAATAACTGGTGGAAAAACAAAGTGCAGTCAAATGTCAGGGAGCAGTAAACAGGTTCTACTTGACAGCTGAATACCGCCTTGCTTTTTTGAGTCAGCTGAGAGATATGACCCAGGAGAACAGATCTGACTTTCATCATGCAGAACTACAGAAACCTCTGATTGAGAAGGATGAGAAGGCTGTATCTGCTGTTGTGGAGGTACTTGAGAACTGGATCAGTCCATTTGAAGAAAATTAAGAACTTGTAAGAACAGCCACAGTAGCCCCAAAAGATGTTATAAAAGACCTAATCCATGTGCGTGCTACATGATAGTGGGCATATTAGAGCTTTAAAACAGAAATATTTGAATCAAATCCACTGCAAAATAAATTCCATGACCCAATGAAAAAGAACATGTTGAAAACCTTCACAAGCTTAAGTAAAAAGAAGCAGGCGCAGAGCAGTGGGAAGTCCATCATTCTGAAGATAGATCACTTTTTGGTCAGATGATTGTTATCATTCAAAGTCATAACCTTCAGATGAGAGAGGCATTTTCCCAGCCTCTACCTTGGGCACTGGCTACATCAGAAGGTCTTCCCAGAAAAAACACCAAAGTTGTTCAGCAACAAGCCTTCATAAAACTGCAGCACCTGCAGAAGCAATACCAGACAATTCAGCAATGGTGATTGATGGCATGATCCTTGTACAGAACGTGAGAAATGACCAAATTACATTTGGAGATATTGCAGCCTCCATTCACTCCATGGTTCTTAAAGGAGGATCACAGCGTACCAGAATCATCATTGTGTTTGATACCTACTGAGAGATGTCGATTAAAAACACTGAAAAAACACACAGGGGAGAAGAACAAGGGTTTCAAGAGATGAACATCGCAGAGACACAAAGTGTTAGACAGTGGAGGCTATTCCTAAAACAAGTAAACAATAAAAGAAGTCTGATCAAGTTTCTGGTAAGCGAGTGGCAGAAGACAAAGTACACAGATAAGCTGATGGTAATCTTTTTGTCACTAATCGTGAAAAGTGCTGGAAGATAACTAACAAGGGCAGGGAAGAGGTACCTGCCCTATCTAGCCAACATGAGGAGGCAGATGGATGCCTACTACTCCATGTTGCAGAAGAAGGCTATTCATCTGTGGTGGTCAGCTCAGAGGACACGGATGTTTTTAACCTATGCCTCGCATTCAATGATCACATCAATACTTCTCTGTACCAGAAATGTGGCACTAAAACCATCACATGTTCAGTTGATATTGGTAAAGTAGCTGTGCCCATTGGATCTGATGTTTGCAAGGCACTTATAGGGATGCACGCATACACTGGCTGCGATACAGTAAGTGCTTTTGCTGGGAAAGGCAAGCTGCATGCACTTCAAATTCTCAAAACAAACAACAATGCCAGGGAAGTTTTAGCAGAACTTGGAGTAGACTAGAACCTAACTCCACTACTTCGTGCCAAGTTGGGGAAACCTGTTTGCTACTTGTGTGCAGTCAAACCTTGAACAACCAAAACTGAGGAGCTGAGATACAATCTGTTTTGTTCAAGAAAAGGAGAACTTGAATCGCACCAGTTACCACCATGCAAAGACTGTCTCCAAAAGCACTTCCTCAGAGCAAATTATTAAGCTGCTATCTGGAAAATGAGTCTTCAAAATGACCCTGGAACTCCTGATCCAATGGGAGAGGGATGGAATCTGGAAAGGCATGAAGGTCAAAAGGTAGCTACTCATTGACTGGATGGATGGTGCCACGGCACCAGAGGCTGTACTGGATCTCCTTTCATGCACATGTAGCCGCTCCTGCAAGTTGCCCTCTTGCATTTGTTTAGTGAACTGCCTGAAGTGCACTGACATGTGTAGACTGAGAGACTGTGCCAACCAGGCATGTGATGAGAACTGTGAATCACAAGTAAATGCAGATTACCCCTATGATGAGGACTATGATTATTAAATATACAGTATACGTGATTCATATAAAAATTTGTGAACTCTTGGAAAACAAGTATCTGTTGTGTTCATCATTTTGCAATTTGTTTTCTCCAAATTAAAATACTGCTTGAGTGTAAATGGACCCATTAAAAATTTTTACCCATGTTTTAAGTTGTTTATAAAATTCAAGTTTGTAATAGTGCTCAAAAATAATAACATTATTGATTAATATACTTAATGACCTCATTCCAGTCACCAACACATATTGCTTCAATTATAAAGGTTAGTTTTATAGTCCAGTTTTATAGTATGTGTCATATCTAGCATGGAGAAGTAATCACAAATGTGTTTTTGTGATTAAATGTTGTTTTAAATATAATTTGTTTTGGTACGTGCTTAAATACAAACATCTGATGTTTGTGAGCCTCTCGGGGGTGGGTATACATTTGGTGTGATAACACACATAAAGCTATTTCATCCACAATGCTATCACATAAATTTCTTATCTAGGGATATTAAGCTTTCAAAAAATCACCATGAGCATTCCCCCAAGAGAGTGTTACTGATGACCTCTTTGGGGACTCTGGCTCATACACTAAATAGACTTTGGACTAAACTGCATGCTACATTAAGGAAACAAAAAGGAGCCACTTCTGGGTCCAAAGCAACATGGTACCAAACAAAATATAAGCTGCAGCAACAAACAAAGAAGTATAGTCAGGCACTCATTGCTGCTTCTGTTATAATTCACCTCACAGTCTGCACTCTCCAGTACCCACAATGCAAGATGCAAGAATTTCAGTTTATTTTTAAACCCTTAACAACAAATAAAGGTATTTTTATTTTGTATTAAAGGTATCTTATTTTAAAGGTATTTTTATTTTGTAGAAAGCTACTAGCTAGAGTAGTGTAGGGCTAAGCAAGGAACAGGGGAATGACAGTGAACAAAGGGGAACCCACAAATAGTGGTGAATCTACTGGATAACTCAAGTTAAGAGAGAATAGAGGTCACACCCTAAAAAAGACAAGATAAAGAAAGGAAAAGGGGTTTATTACAGCAAAGCTAAGCAAGGTTAAACAGCATAGAGTAGGAAGAAGATGATGGGAGTGGTGCAATGCAATGGCTATGGGGCGGCAGTGTTCAGGAGGACCTTCTGGATGCTGCAGTACTGTCCCATCTGCAGGCACCTCTCTGGGTTGAGGGCAGAGGTTACTAATCTTTGAGATGAACTGGCTAGGATTCAGGGACCCTCCTCTCCCACCCAGGGGCCACCAAGGCAACCTCCACTAACTCAAAGACTGCCTAGCAGAAGGAGTGGATGGACTACAGTGGGCCCAGGGAGGGTGAGGGCGGTGGTGCAGAAGCACAACCCCCATCCAGTGACACTACAGAATTCCTATGCAGTCTTAGAGGAGTGGGAAGGTCCCACAGGGATACCCAAGGTAGTGACCAGGGGGGATGAGAGGGACATCCAAGATGGATCCCCAAGGGTGGGCGGCAGAGGATCCCAGAGGAGGAGGGAGCAACTCCCAGGTGGGAACTAATTAACCAAATTTCCATATTCATTTTTACCAAATGTCCCACTTTGAATGGCAAATATTTTAAAAACTGTAAGGAGTTCAATGTAGTGACTACCCTCATTGTAATAATCTTTTTGTCCTGAACAACTTGGTTGCTTGTTGTTTTTGTGTAGCTTGTATAGTTTTCAAGATATTTAGATTTCTTTGGCATGTGTGCAGATGAGCTTACAAACAGCAGATGCTTTTTTTTCTCTCCGAGTAAACACTCAAGTAGACATGCCAAACAAATATAAATATCTTTAAAACCATACAAGTTACACATACACAACCACTGTCAAAATTGCTCACAACAAAAATACCTTTACAATGAGGGTAGTTACCAAGCTGAACTCTATATAGTTTTTAAAATATAGCCATCCCTGCTATTGTATTGTAAAGCAGTGCTTGTTGCTGAATCTATGGGCTTGACTACATCACTGTCACATGAGACAGGATCCATTGTAGGTACAAGAAAAGCAATAAACTTAGCTGAGATGGAGATCCCCAGGGGGTTGTAAAACTACTATAAAGCTAGCAGGCTAATTTAGGAAATACTTCTGATAGCAGACAGAGTGAAGGACACACTAGGACTTCACACACAAATAAAAACACTCTGCACAATTTATGTTTTTACAGATTCTGGGTGTACTACTCCTTTAAGCAGGCAGCAAGCTCCACGACTTTCTCAGAGGTACTGCCTGTAAATGGAAAGGGGGAGGTTAGGACACTCCATATCAAAGAATTCAACACATGGTTGAAGGAATGGTGCAGAGAGGAGGGGTTTGGCTTTATGGGGGACTGGGGCCCCACCTGAGGGGATGAGGGCCTGTATAACATAGACAGCCTACATCCATCCAGGAAGGGGACAATGGTCCTTAGTGAACAGTTTAAATGCTTCATTAACAAGAATTTAAACTAGCCAATGGAGGAGGTAGAGGATGGAAGGGAGGTGGAATCTACCCCCGCCAAGATCACAGGAATATCAATGGGAGCCCCAAGGAAGAAAAACAAAGTACACAAGTACCGTAACTACAAAGTCATGAAGCTGGAAGAAATGATTACTACTAAAAAGTTAGTGGACAGAGTAGGGATGGGGGGGGAAGAAACACAACTTGGAGAGCCATGTGTACAAATGCTCGGAAGTCCAAGCAACAAGATAGGTGACCTAGAGGCTACCATGACAGAAGTAGATCTGGACACAGTAGCCATCACAGAGACCTGGTGCAATGACAGCCAATACTGAGAAGTGGCCACATCAGGTTACTCTATTCAGGAGGGATAGAGTAGGCAAGAAAGGGAGAGTGGAGTGGCTCTTTATGTGAGAGACAACATAAAGGGCATGGAAATTCAGGGGGAATAGGGAAGGGAGGAGATACTGTGGGTCACACTGGAAAGGAGGGCAGCTATCCACACAGGTATGATCTACAGACCTCCAACACAGGGGAAGGAGGTAGATAGGGAAATGCTAGCAATCCAAAGGATTGTGCATAGGGAGAAGTATTGCTGGTAGGAGACTTTAATCTACCAGATGTGGATTGGAGCCTCCCCATGGTAGGAACACTTTGGACTCCCTACAGGAGGCATTCCTCAAACAACTAGACATGGAACCCACTCGGAAGGGGACACTACTGGACCTAGTGCTTATAAATGGGGATAATGTAGAAGTGGTTAAGGTTGGGGAACAGTGATCACCGTACAGTGTGGTCTGACATAAGAGATGGGTCAAAATCTAACCACACTAGGACAAGGATCCTGGACTTTAGGATGGTGGATTTCAGGAAACTGGGTGAATCGCCTGAGAGAATCCCAAGTAGAAGTAGGGGATGTGGGGGGGAGTGGAGGAACAGTGGACAGCTGTCAAAGAAGGAAACACAATAGTGATACATTTCTGTGTCAAGGGAAAGAGGAAAAAGAGAACACTATGGTTCTCTAAGGAGGTGGCAGAAAAAGTAAGAGCAAAGAAGATGGCATTTAAGAAATACAAACAATCATAGGATGAGGGGAATAGGAAGAGTTACCAGGAAAAGCAAAGGGAGGCAGGGAAGGCAGTTAGGAGCGCTAAGGCACAAACAGAGGAAAGAATTGCAAATTCACTGAAAAAAGGGGATAACACGTTTTATAGGTACATAAGTGAAAAGAGGAAGGCAAGGGGAGGGATAGTAAGGCTGAAAGATGAGTAAGAGGGTTGTGTGGAGGAAGATCACCATAAGGCGGACATACTGAACAAATACTTTTGTTCAGTATTCACAAAGGAAGGGACAGGTAAAGGATCAATTGATAAAGGAAAAAGGCATAAAGGGGTGGGAGGTGGACCCAAGTCCTTTTTCAGAGGAAAGGATCCTTAGGGAACTAATAACACAAAGTTGATAAGGCAATGGCACCAGATGGAGTCCACCCCCAGGATACCAAGGGAACCAAAGGAGGAGCTAGGTGCACTTCTGACAGCCCTATTTAACCCGTCATTGGAAACAGGGGAGGTACCATGTGACTGGAGGAGGGTAGATGTAGTCCCACTATATAAAAGTGGAAATAAGGAGGAGGCAGAAAACTACAGGTCAGTCAGTATGACCTCCGTGGTGTGCAAGGTAATCGAAACACTATGGAAGGAAAGGATAGTGGAACACCTGGCTGTTAATGGTCGGTAAGACCTAAGGCAGCATGGTTTCATTGCGGGGGAGATCATGCCAGACAAACCTCACAGAGTTCTTTGACTGGGTTACCAGGCATATGGATCAGGGAGGGGCAGTGGATGTGGCATACCTGGATTTTAGTAAGGCCTTTGACACCATTCTACATAGAAGGCTAATTAACAAGTTGAATTGCCTAGGAATAAGTACTAAAGTTGTGAAATGGGTGGAGAACTGGCTGGGCAATAAGACTCAGACGGTGGTGGTAAATGGCATACACTCTGTAGAAGGCAGACTTGACCAGTGGGGTGCCACAGGGATCAGTGTTAGGTCCAGTCCTCAGCTATGTCTTTAACAGTGACATTGCAGAGGGTCTAGAAGGGAAAGTATGCCTGTTCATAGATGACACAAACTCTGCAACAGAGTGGACACACCAGGGGGGGTGGATAGAATTAGGAGAGACCTAAAAAAGCTGGAGGTATGGTCAAGGGATTGGCAGCTGGGGTTCAACACTAAAAAGTGCAAAATAATTCACATGGAGCACAGAAACCCGGCAACAACATAGCACCTGGGAGGGGAGGGAAGGCAACAGCAGGCTCAAAACAGGAAAGGGACCTGGGGTAGTCATCTCTAATGATCTGAAGATAACCAAGCAATGTGACAAGGCAGCAGGGAAGGCTAGCAGGATGCTGGGATGCATGGGCTGGAGAATCACTAGCAGAAGGAAGGAAGTATTAATCCCTCTACATAGACCATTAGTGAGATCGCATCTCGAGTACTGTGTGCAGTTTTGCAGACCCCATCTTCAAAAGGACATAAACAAGGTGGAAGTGGTTCAGAGGATGGCAACCAAAATGGTGCTGAGTCTGCATCAAAAACCATATGAGGAAAGGCTGAAGGAATTAAATATGTACTCTCTGAAAGAAAGGAGGAAAAGGGGGGATAAGATTGAAACATTCAAATACCTCACAGGGAAGAACAAGGTACAGGAGGGTAGCATTTTCCAAAAAAAAAAAAAAAGATGCTCAAGGACGAGGGGACACAATATGAAATTGGAGAGGGGATGGTTCAGAGGATATATGAGGACGTATTCTTCATGGAGAGGGTGGTGGAAAAGTGAACAGCCTACCGGCAGAGGTGGTGGGGCAAAAAGTTACAGGATTCTAGAATGCATGGGATAGACACAAAGGGATCTTGGCAGTTAAAGGGGTGGGGGCAGACCTTAAGTCAATTAGGGCCTGCAGTGTCAGTATAGGTAGGAAAATAGGGCAGACGGTGTGGGTCTGAAGGCCCTTATCTGCTGACAACGTCTATGTTTCTACATATCTTTACACAGAGATACATATACCATAACAAACCTACATCTGCAGTCAAAGAAAGGCTTAATTAAAAGTGAATGGAAAGTCACAGACATCAGTTGACTAATCAAGAACTGTGAAGTGAAGTTAAGCAGTTCTGGAACCCAAAGATTTCATGAGACGATACACTCGATTGCCAAGAGATGTTCGTGACTTCCCATTCACTTTTACAGTATATCAAGCTTTTCTTTTTTCCTCATAGCAGATCAAGCATTTTTTTCCCTCATAGCAGATGCTGTTTTGGTACAGTATAAGTGTCTCTGTGTAAAAATACAAAATAAAATTACTTTTTTTTTTTTTGGTAAGAGAAAAGGCAGATCAGAACAAATGGTGCATAAGACACAAAGCACACTCACTTGAAAACAAAAAAATGACCCACACTCACGCCAATAGTAGCTAAAGAGTTCTTCTCAATAATTTTAATTTGGCACAAGGCAGAAACAACACTCCGGCCCCTCCACCAATGTCTCAACATTTCGCAAAAATACTTTGCAAAGAAACACCGGTTGCCCTCTGTAGAGCCCAAAATTTATACAGCAGTTTCTTAAGAGGCACATACTTAGAGGGCAACCCACCAAACTAAGTGAATAAACTGATAAAAAGCAATATAAAAACTGTACTGTGTGCTTCATTAGAATTTGATGTACCTATTTGGGAAACTAAACAAGTTGCTCCAAATACAGTATATACATCTTACACACTTGTAAACAGTAATGTAAGAAGTCATTATCACTTGTTTATGCCTGCAAATTATAACAATCAGCTTATGATGTATGTATCTTCAAAGTAGTAAGTATTTAACAGTGTTAAAAAAACATTGTCACCTACTTCATATAAACAGTATCTCATTAATGCCCATGTGGGAACATTCCACTCACAAAAATGTGCAGTTGTTGACATGACCAGATGGAAACAAGGATCTACAAAAAAGGGTCCAACTCAAATTTATCATCGAGTCCCTGTCCACTAGTGGCCCCAATTTAAAGATACAAAAACCTCCCCCCTGCAGAAATACTTTCAAATAACCCCCTACTCTGGGGCCCAACTGAACTTCTATGCCCATAAAGCACCACACATGATTTGCTGGATCTAAGGCTTGCACTGTGTGGGCCACAGTGGCATACTGCAAATCTTTATGTGCAGTCGCCCTCACATGGTCCCCTCCACCCTACTTTAGTTTCCACTTTGTATGTCCCACATAAAAGCTACAGCAAGAACAAATTGCTAAATTAAACCACAAATGTGGTATCACAAAGAATAAACTTTTTAATGTGGAACTCCTCTTTGGTAACTGGGTGTTCAAATGTCTTAGTCTGCACTATTGAAACAACATGGGGGTAAGGTGGGTATCCAAGTGGTAGTTTGGGGGACCAGCTGAAGGCTGTGTGCAACTCTGACAGTCATATTCTGCAGATGTTTAAAAACCATTCTCTGTGGGGTTTCAGCCTACTCCTGCAACTTTAGGTGAGTGGATATGATGTGCCAGTTGTGTCTAATTATGTTTTACACCTCCCTAAACTTGGTACTGTATGTGGTAATAGTTACCTCTTTTAGGCACAATGTCTCTACCTCTGACATCTGGACTAAATCATTCATGTCGTAGTTTTCCCTTGGCCCTTGAACATGCCTTCTGTTACAAAGAATCTGAATACCCTCTTTCTTTGAATCTGCCCACCATTTCTATGGCATTGATCTGAAAATCCTCATCTCTACTATAGTTCCTGCAAATACGTAAGAACGGACTAGTGGTGATATTATCGTTATTGTGGGAGGGGGTTGGGTGGCAGGAGCTAGCAAGTAACAGAGTGTTCCGATCTGATGACTTGCAATCTAAGTTGGTATGCACTCCTGTTTCCTCATTTTCACTGATCACACTAGCTAAAGAAGGAATGCTATCCTTACTAGATGTTACCATAAACCAGGTTGCTGTCGTGTAGATAATCAATAAATTCAGAAAGCTTCCCCACTGTGCCCCGCAACACCATCAATATATCGTCAATATATCTCCTCAAGAGGGAGACCAGTTGGAGGTAACAATTAACCTCACCACTGCAGATGTCCCATTCTTCTCAAAGACCCAAGCAGACGTTTGCAAAATTGGGGGGAAAAGTTGCCCAATTGCTGTCCCACTAACCTGGAGAAAACATTCCCCAAAAATGTGAAGCAGCTGCACTCAAGAACATATCTGGACAGTTCTATCAGGAAGTCAGTAGGTGGCATACTTCCTGGCTCCCTGCAATCTAAATTTCAAAATTTGGAGTCCTCTCGGAACCTGACCAAGTGCAACATATTTCTCCAAAGTGACCTGCTGCCATATTAGATGAGGAATTCTGAGAGCTGCTCATTCATATCTAACATATACCTCTTGTATGGAGAGTGCCTTGGTGGTGACTGATTCTAGATTGCTAACTCTAAATTCTGTGCAGTTGGTATAAAGATTTCTCCCAAATCAGGTTTTTGTAACACACAGTCCAATAGACTAAAATAGGGGCCAGCTGTTGTTTCAGATGTAGAAACCACTCGGCTCATGCTGTAGCAGTCCCACTCATCACTACTAAGGTCACAGACAAGGGGGGGGACTACTGTAACTGTGGACACTGATAAATATGTGGGTGAGGTCAGCAGACAACTTAGTAATACTAACCATTATCATGCTTTGTGTTCTGATCCCACTCATAAATTCAAAGCCGACACTGATGCATTTTTGTTTGAGGCATTACAAAGTGGTTAGGTTCATGAGCAAACTCATAAATTCCTTATTAGAGACCATCTGGTGCATCAAACAATACACGTGTTGCCGAAGGTGCACAAGAGTTTAGAGGCACTCCCGGACTGCCATATTATATTGGGCATTGGTTCCTCAACGGTGCCATTGTCAACCTTTGTTAATGGTATGTTAACTTTGTCAGTGGTCTAAGGTCATACCTTAAAGACAAATCTCAGGTTTTGTTGCTGATGGATGACCTTCACATCGAGGAACATGAGTTATTAGTCACCCTCAATGTGGAGACACTGAACACCAACATACCTCATGGTGAGGGTCTGTGAACACTGTGCACCTTTTTAGATCGCAGGGAGTTGGGAAGTAGGTTACCAACTGACTTCCTGATAGAACTGTCCAGCTGTGTTCTTCAGTGCAATTGCTTCACATTTTTGGGGGAATATTTTCTCCAGGTTAGTGGGACGGCAATAGGGGAAACTTTTGCCCCCAGTTTGGCAAACTTCTACACGAGGCATTGGGAAGAACAGATCATCTACAATGGTACAGTTAATCATTATCTTATTGATTTCCTTTTAGAGGAGATATACTGATGATATATTGATGGTGTGGCAGTGCACAGTGGTGAAGCTTAATGAATTCTTGTGGGGGGGTAGGAAGAAATAGGCTGTTGGTTAACTAGGATCTGCAGCTTATCCAGTGGGTAGGGAAATGGTCAGACTAGGTGGGCCAAGCAGTCCTTATCTGCCATCAAAGTCTATGTTTCTAATTTATTGATTAGCTACATGATAGCAACCTCAATTTATGGTTCACAGTCACTTCTAGCAAGGATAGCTTTCCTTTTTTGGATATTGTGATTAGTGAAAATGAAGAAAGAGGAGTGGATACCAACTTACATTGCAAGTCGACACTCTGAAACACTCTGTTACTTGGTAGCTCCTTCCACACTACTGATAATATCCCCACCAGTCAGTTCTTATGTATTCACAGGAACTGTAGTAGAGATAAGGATTTTGAGATCAATGGCATAGAAATGGTTATCAGATTCAAAGAGAGAAGGTATTCAGATTCTGTTACACAGAGAGTGTATTCTACAGCCAAGGAAATACCACTACTGAATTACTTAATCCAGATGTCAGGGGAAACGATATTGTACCTAAATGAACTAATTTTATTACCACATACAGTACCCAGTTTAGGGAGGTGGAAAACCTAACTAGACACAATTGGCACATCATATCCACTGAACCAAAGTTGCAGGAGTGGGCTGAAAACCCACTGAAAATGATTTTCAAATGTCTGCAGAATGTGGCTGACAGAGTTACACACAGCCTTCAGTTGGTCCCCAAAACTACCACTTGGATACCCACCTTACCCCCAAATGGAGGATGGAGAGAGGATTTCAGATTTAGAAGCGGGTAGCCATCTGGGAACAAGCAACCACCAAACAGTGTGGCTCACAATAAACACAGCTGTAGAGTCAAGCCATACAAAAACAAGAGTGTTGGATTTTAGGAGTGCTGATTTTGGCAAAATGGTAGAGTGCCTCAGAAAAGCATTAGCAAACAAGCAAGAAGGAGGGGTGGAAGAACAATGGGGAAAAATCAAAACTGCCATCACAATGGCAACAAACCTTTGTGTAAAGCAAAACACAACAAAGGAAAATGCCACTATGGTTCTCAAAAGAGGTGGAAGGGAAGATTAAGGAGAAAAGGATAGTATTCAGGAAATATAAGGTAACACAGAAGGAGCAGGACAGAGAACTTTATCAGTTAAAACAGAAAGAGTCAGGGAAGGCAGTCAGAATAGCAAAGGCCCAAGCTGAGGAAAAGATTGCCAACTCTGTTATAAAGGGCAATAAAAGCTTTCATAGGTACATTAGGGAGTGAAGAAAGACCAAGGGGAGGCAAGGCAGCTTTTATTTTTCAGCTGCCCAATCCCAGAGGCTCTGGGTGCCATACAATGAAAACATCAAACTTAAAACATTATAAATAATCAGCATTATAATTAAAACTTACATAACATCATTAAAAAAGGGTCCAGATTGTCGGCAAAATTCAATAATAGCACTTAAATAACCCCTACGTTAACTACAGAACAGTGTCTGGGAATGCCCAGCTAAACAAGAAAGCCTTGAGGAGGGCTGTGAATGCCTCAACTGAAGGGGCCTTCCTTACTGATGGAGGAAGTGAATTCCATAGGATGGGACCGGTGATACTAAAAGCTCTGTTGCCAGCAGTTCTCAACCTAGTCCTGGGAATCGCCTGGAGGCCCCTAGAGGAGGATCAAAGGGAGCGGACCAGGGCAGCAGGTGTTAGAAGGTCCGACAGGTAGCCAGGGCCCAGTCTATGTAGGGCCTTAAAGGTAAGCAAGCCAACCTCAAAAAGTACCCTCCATCAAACAGGCAGCCAGTGCAGATCACGCAGCACCGGGGTGACGTGACAGTATCTAGACTGTCCCGTCAACAACCCGGCAACTGCATTCTGCACCAGCTGCAGTTGATGGAGGGTACCTCCAGAGACCCTGAGGTACAACGCATTACAGTAGTCAAGCCTAGAAGTCATGAATGCATGCATTAAGGTGGAAAGGTCCAGGGGCGGAAATAGGTGCTTCATTCTCATGATATTGCTCAAGTGAAAGAAGCTGGTATGGACAACGGAGGACACCTGAGATTCAAATGTCAATCCACTGTCAAGAGTAACACTGAGGTCACGCACCCCAGAGGAGGCCTTCAATGGTATAGATCCCAGACACAATCCAGTCTCTGCACCAAGGCCATCCCACCACACATCCTGTTCGACTCCACCACCAGTACCTCTGTCTTATCGGTGGTTCAGTCACAACCAGCTGGAGGCCATCCAGTCACTGATCTCTGCCAGGCAGTTAAGTATGTCCACTGCAGTGGATATCCCAGGGGCAAAGGACAGACACAGCTGGGTATCATCGGCATAGCAATGAAACTCCAGACTGTAGTTCCTAATGATTCTCCCCAGGGGTAGAATGTACACGGCAAACAACTTTGGTGACAAGACCGAACTCTGAGGTACTCCACAAGATAGAAGGCTCGGGGAGGAGAAGAAATTCCCCATCACTGCCCTTTGCCTCCTATTTGTGAGATAGGACTCAAACCAGCAGAGGCTGTGCCGGTTACTCCACAAAATTCCCTCAGGTGGTCAAGTAACCACAATGGTCTACCATGTCAAAAGCCGAAGAGAGATCAAGGAGAGTGAGAACTGTCCCCTTCCCTCAATCCCTCGCCCTGAGCAGATCCTTGTGCACCCAAACTAATGTGGTTTCCATACGATGCCAGGCACGAAACACAGACTGGAGCAGCTCATAGATATCGAAGGCCTTGAGGTGTTCTCCGAGCTGCTGCACCACAATCTTCTCTACAACCTTACCCAGAAATGGCAGGTTGGAGACAAGATTGTAATTCGACTTTATGTCAGGGTTTAAAGATGGCTTCTTCAGAAGGGGTCTCACCAGTGCCTCCTTCAAGGTATCTGGGAAGACCCCCTCCAACAAAGAGCACCAGACAATCAAGGCGAACACCAGGCCAACAGCGTCAACACATCCCATTAAGAAATGCGTTGGCACTGGGTCCAGTTCACAATATGTGCGATTCAGCCACAAATTGAAATGAACTCAGTGTTCTCACTGGGTGCATGGTGAAGCCTAGCTCAGATCTAAAACAGATGGACACACCCCCATCCCTGCCTTCCACTCTGGGGCAGTACACAATGGAGTACCTGGGGGGACAGCAGCCTCTAACAACAGGCCAGCATTGTCCCCAATCTCAATCTCCGTAATGCATGCCAGATAGACCAACAAAACCAGATCCGCAATAATTGAGGTCTTATTTCTGATCGACCTAGCAATGCACAGCATCACCTTCAGGGGATTGGTGGACAATGCAGCCCCTCTGGCTGCCTGCCCACTTGGTCTCACGGAACCGCTGGGGATGGGAACAAAACAAGTCTGGCCTCTCTCTAGGTCCCGTCAAAACCCAGGGCGCCTTCTGCTCCTCACTACCTCTATCCTACCCCCATCCGATATGCACGGGGTGCTCCACCAGCTCCCACCAATGTGGCCAGGGAGGGATACTGAGGCTTAATAAAGGAGAGGGAATGTGGGCAGAGGGTGACCATAAAAAAACAGGGGTACTGAATGAATACTTCGGCTCAGTATTCACAAAAGAAGAGGAGGGGGAGGTACCTAAACCAAACAACAGAAACACTCTGGATAGGGGGGTAAAGACCAGTCCATTCACAGAAGAAAGGGTTCTGAAAGAACTCTTAAAACTGAAGGTGGACAAAGCAATGGGGCCTGACAGGATTCACCCGAGAATTCTAAAAGAACT
This sequence comes from Neoceratodus forsteri, assembly GCA_016271365.2. NCBI lineage: Eukaryota > Metazoa > Chordata > Ceratodontiformes > Ceratodontidae > Neoceratodus > Neoceratodus forsteri. Next base: position 329,142,174 of record CM057454.1, read on the forward strand.
AAGGGGAGAACTAGTGACACCACTGACTACCCTCTTTAACAAATCATGGGAGGATGGGGTGGTACCGGAGGACTGGAGGAGGGTGGATATGATTCCACTTCACAAAAGTGGGAGCAAGGCAGAGGCAGGAAACTACAGACCTGTTAGTTTGACCTCAGTGGTAGGGAAAATGATGGAATCACTTCTGAAGGAAAGAACTGTTGAGTACCTAGAAGCCAGCGGGGCACAGAACCCAAGGCAGCATGGATTCACAGTGGGAAGGTTGTGTCAGACAAATCTAATAGATTTCTTTGACTGGGTGACCAAAGTAGGAGACCAGGGAGGGGCTGTGGATGTGGCCTACCTAGACCTTAGCAAGGCATTTGACGCAGTCCGACACAAAAGATTAATAAACAAGACCAAAGTAAGGGTAGCTCCAGCAGCTCTTGGTGCATCGTCACAACTGTTTAGACTTAAAGAAAAAGGAAAGTAAACCACACTCTGGAGATTTTATCAACCCCACTATCCAGAGTGCTTCTACTGTTTGGTTTAGGTAACTCCTCCTCTTCTTCTTTTGTGAATACTGAGCAAAAGTATTCATTCACTATCTCTGCCTTTTCACTGTCTCCCTCTGCCCACCTCCCCTCTCCTTTATTAATCTTCCCTATCCCTCCCTTAACCTTTCTATGTCCCCTAATGTACCTATAAAAGGTTTTATCCCCCTTCTTAACTGAGTTGGCTATCCTTTCCTCGGTTTGGGCCTTTGCTTTTCTGACTGCCTTCCCCACTTCTTTCTGCTTTAATTGATACAGTTCCCTGTCGTGCTCTGTCTGTGATTCCTTATACTTTCTGAATGCAGCCTTTTTCTCCTTAACCTTCCCTGACACTTCTTTTGAGAGCCATAGTGGTTTTTTATTCATTAAACAATTAAAAAAAAGTGTTTAAGGCACAACAAGCAATTTAAACCACCACAGAAAGTGCATGTGCATTAATACAGAAAATTGTAATAAATATGCACAAGGGTCACTACTTGACTGAACTGCTTCATACAATATACTAACACTATATCCATCATTTTGTGACCTTTTATCGCAACAAATAAACAAAGCATGGTAATCACTGGCTCTAAATAAAGATTGTGTTACTTATGTGTAAAACACAATATAGGTCTATAGATAGGGGGCTATTTCAAATTTATCATTTAACTCTCTCATCATTGCACCGAGACGAAAAACCCAGGTTACTTAGATGAATTAATTGATTGAGTATAAATATGTACTGTATGCTGTGTTCATCAGCACTTTAATTTCTTGTAAAAGCACACAAGCGCGAATTGCTGAAGTTTGGGGGGGGGACTAGCATGGCTTGTAAACAGGCTTTGTTTGCAAATTAAAGTTGTAAGCAATTTTTGCATTAAAATCTCCAGAGTGAGGTTTACTTTTCTTTTTCTTCCAGATTAATAAACAAGTTGGCCAGCCTTGGAGTGGGTAAAAGATTGGCTGGACAACAGGATGCAGAAGGTAATAGTAAACGGAGTTTACTCTGAAAAAAGGGGAGTTACTAGTGGGGTACGGCAGGGTTCAGTACTAGGACTGGTCCTCTCTAATGTCTTTATAATTGAAATTGCAGAGGGACTGGAAGGAAAAGTACTGTATGTAATTTTGCAGACTACACAAAGATCTGCAACAGGGTTGATAAACAAGGTGGAGTGAAAAGGATGAGAAGAGACTTGGCAAGGTTGGAGGAATGGTCAAATGTTTGGCAGCTTAGATTCAATGCAAAGGAGTGCAGAGTAATGTATCTGGGGAAACAAGAACCCAGGGGAAGAGTACACAATGGAGGGTGAGATACTAACAACAAAAAAAATGGAAAGGGACCTGGGGTAGTCACACCAAATGACCTAAAGCGGTCAAGCAATGTGAGAAGGCAGTAAGGAGGGCTGGGGGGATACTGGGATGCACAGGGAGAGGCATCACCATTAGAAAACTGGAAATTGTCATCCCTCTGTACAGACAGTTTATAAGACCCCATCTGGAGTACTGCGTGCAGTTCTGGAGACCCCATCTCTGCAAGGACATAAGACAGAATGGAGGCTGTCCAGAGGAGGACAACTAAAATGGTGCAGAGTCTGCACCAGAAGCCGTATAAAGAGATTAAAGGAGCTTAATATGTATACACTCGAGGAAAAGGAGGGAGAGGGGGGACATGATAGAATCTTTCAAGTATTTATTTATTTATTTGCTTTTGTTAACTAGGTAAGCACACTAGACAGCAACGTGTCTATTTTCAGGAGCAACCCGGCAGAGTTACAGGGGATCCATGTGACAACAGTTCCATGGAGGAGCCACATGGTCCAACAGTTACTGTATACAATAGGGTTTTACATACAGGAGCCACATGCTCCAACAGTTGGTAATACAATCGGGTTTACATACAGGAACCACCTCAAGGGAATCAACAAAGTAGAAGAAGGTAGCATCTTTCAGAAAAAGAGATGTGCAAGAACAAGGGGGCACAATTTTAAGATAGAGGGGGGACAGCTCAGAGGTAATGTGAGGAAGTATTTTTTCACAGAGACTGCACACCATGCGGTTTAATGAATGGTTGCAAAACTGGTGCAGAGAACAGGGCTTTGGCTTCATTGGGGACTGGGGGTCCACCTGGAGAGATGAAGGTCTATACTGGCATGATGGTCTGCATCTGTCCAGGAAGGGAAACACGCTCCTAGGTGACAGGTTTAAAGGCTTCCTTGGCAAGCTTTTAAACTAGCCAAGGGGGGAGGTGCTGATAGGAAACAGGAAAGTTCAAGCCTCCCCGCAACAGCATGGCAGGTAGTAGGGTAAACACTAAGGTACAGAGCTTGACAGAGGGCAGGGCAGGGGTAAATGGAAAAATGGACAAGGGCAATAAGAGCAGGGATGGGGTAAAAAAGGACAAAGCCAACATTAAATGGAGGGCAGTGAGTACCAATGCCCGTAGTCTGGGAAACAAGCTTCCAGAGCTAGTAGCCCTGATGGAAGTGGAACACTTGGACATCGTGGCAGTCACAGAAACATGGTACACGGAGAACCATGACTGGGATGTCAACATACCAGGGTACACAATCTACAGAAGGGACAGGGAGGGTAAAAGAGGAGGTGGAGTAGCTCTCTACATAAGGGAAGGGATCAAAGTAACAGAACTAAAAAGTAAAGGGGGAGGACAAGAGGAACTCTGGGTCACACTGGAGACAGGGAATGGCATCTCAATCCGCACAGGGGTTGTATACAGACCCCTGTCTCAAGGGGAGGACATGGACAAGAAAATGATAGAGGGCATTCTCAAAATGGCTGAAAAAGGGGAGATACTGTTGATGGGGGACCTGAATATGCCAGATGTTAACTGGGCAACATGAACTGCAGCCACATCTAAGAGCAGGGTCATTCTCGATGCCCTACAGAGAGCATGCCTTAGACAGCTAGTGGTGGAACCCACTCGGAAGGGAGCAATATTAGACCTGGTACTCTCAAATGGAGAGAGGATCACAAACTTAGAAGTCAGTAGACACCTGGGAACAAGCGACCACTGCACAGTGTGCTTCACAATAAACACAACCATGGAGACAAGCCATACAAATACAAGGATACTGGACTTTAGAAGGCTGACTTTGGCAAATGGGTGAATACCTGAGGAATGCATTAGCAAATGGCCAGAAAGGAGGGTGAAGAACAATGGAGAAAATCAAAACTGCCATCATGGAGGCAACAAGCCTTGTGTGAAACAAATAAAGAAAACAAAGCGGAATAAAAACCACTATGGCTCTCAAAAGAAGTGTCAGGAAGGTTAAGGAGAAAAGGCTGCATTCAAAAGTATAAGGAAACACAGACAGAGCACACAGGAACTGTATCAATTAAAGCAGAAAGAAGGGGAAGGCAGTCAGAAAAGCAAAGGCCCAAACCGAGGAAAGGATAGCCAACTCAGTTAAGAATGGGAAAAACTTTTATAGGTACATTAGGGAACATAGAAAGGTTAAGGGAGGGATAGGGAAGATTAATAAAGGAGAGGGGAGGTGGGCAGAGGAAGACAGTGAAAAGGCAGAGATAATGAATGAATACTTTTGCTCAGTATTCACAAAAGAAGAAGAGGAGGAGTTACCTAAACCAAACAGTAGAAGCACTCTGGATAGTGGGGTTGATACCAGTCCATTTAAAGCAGAAAGAGTACTGAAAGATCTTCTAAAACTCAAGGTGGACAAAGCAATGGGGCCTGACGGGATTCACCCTAGAATCCTAAAAGAGCTAAGGGAGGACCTAGTGACACCGCTAACCACACTTTTTAACAAATCATGGGAAGATGGGGTGGTACCCGAGGACTGGAGGAGGGCAGATGTGATTCCCCTTCACAAAAGTGGGAGCAAGGCAGAAGCAGGAAACTACAGACCTGTTAGTTTGACCTCAGTGGTGGGGAAAATGATGGAATCACTTCTTAAAGAAAGAATTGTTGAGTACCTAGAGGCCAGCGGGGCACTGGACCCAAAGCAGCATGGATTCACAGCAGGAAGGTCATGTCAGACAAAGCTAATCGATTTCTTTGACTGGGTGACCAAAGTAATAGACCAGGGAGGGGCTGTGGATATGGCCTACCTAGACTTTAGCAAGGCATTTGACACAGTCTCGCACAAAAGATTAATAATCAGGTTAGCCAGCCTGGGAGTGGGTCCCAGGGTGTAGCCTGTAGAAAACTGGCTGCACAACAGGACACAGAAGGTAATAGTGAATGGAACACATTCTGAAGAAAGGGGGTTACTAGTGGAGTACCTCAGGGCTCAGTACTGGGTCCAGTCCTCTTTAACGCCTTTATAGGTGACATTGCAGAGGGTCTGGAAGGAAAGGTATGCCTCTTTGTGGATGACACAAAGATCTGTAACAGAGTTGATACACAAGGGGGGTAGAAAGGATGAGAAGGGACTTGGCAAGGTTGGAGGAATGGTCAGACATATGGCAACTTAGATTCAATGCAAAGAAGTGCAAAGTAATGCACCTGGGAAATAAAAATCCAGGAGAAGAGTACACAATAGCAGGGGAGGTACTAACAACAACAATAATGGAAAGGGATCTAGGTGTAGTCATATCAGATGACCTAAAGGTTGGTATGCAATGTGAGAAGTCAGTAGGGAAAGCCAGGGGGATACTGGGATGCATAGGGAGAGGCATCACAAGTAGAAAAAGGGAAGTGGTTATCCCTCTATACAGACAGTTGGTGAGACCCCATCTGGAGTACTGCATGCAGTTTTGGAGACCTCATCTACACAAGGACATAGACAGGATGGAAGCAGTCCAGAGGAGGGCAACTAAAATGGTGCAGGGTCTACATCAGAAACCATATGAAGAGAGACTGAGAGAGCTTAATATGTATACCCTTGATGAAAGGAGGACGGGGGACATGATAGAAACTTTTAAGTACCTCAAGGGAATCAACAAAGTCCAGGAGGGTAGCATCTTTCAGAAAAGAGATGTGTAAGAACAAGGGGCACAATTTAAAGTTAGAGGGGATGGCTCAGGGGTAATGTGAGGAAATTCTTTTCACGGAGAGAGTGGTGGACGCATGGAACCGCCTTCCTGGAGAGGTTGTGGGGTCTAAAACAGTGGAGGAATTCAAACATGCATGGGACAGACATAAGGCAATTATAGTGGGGGGGTTACAGGAAATAGGCTGTTGGTTAACTAGAATCTGCAGCTTATCCAGTAGGTAGGGAAATGGGCAGACTGGGTGGGCCAAGTGGTCCTTATCTGCCATCAAAGTCTTATGTTTCTATGTTAGGGTTGTGGATGCATGGAACAGCCTTCCTGAGGAGATTGTGGAGTCAAAAACAGTGGGTATATTCAAGAATGCATGGGACAGACATAAGGCAATTCTAGTGGGGGGTAGGAGGAAGTAGGCTGTTGGTTAATTAGGATCTGCAGCTTATCCATTAGGTAGGGAAATGGGCAGACTAGGTGGGCCAAGCGGTCCTCATCTGCCATCAAATTCTATGTTTCTATGCATCTATTTGAAAATACTTCTGCAAAGAGAAGGTTTTGGGATCTTTAAATAAGGGGCCACGAGTAGGCAGGGACTCAATGACAGAGTTGAGCTGGACCCTTTTTTGTAGATCCTTGTTTCCCTCTGGTCATATCGACAACTGTATATTCATGTGAGCAGAATGCTCCCATATGGGCATTAATGAGATACTGTTTGTATGAAATCAGTGACAATGTTTTTTAACACTGTTAGATACATACTACTTAGCAGATACATACATCATAAACTAAAATGATTGTTATAATTTGGATAAATAAGTAAGTGATGATGACTTACATTATTGTTTATAGGTGAGCAAGCTATATCTGGAGCGGTATACCATCAAGATTGTGTTGTATTTGTAGTGCGGTTAAAGTGCACAGCATCAAAACAGTGCGAGTGAAAACAGCTATATGGATATCACAGTGGGAGTGTTACAGCGCTGTGCATGTAGCTTTAGCGCTATGCATGTAGCTGTTCTCACTCATGCCCAGTAGTTTAAGTCTGCGAGTGTTTGCTGCTTGCCTGTGCTGGCAGCGTAGCATAGAGGTTATTGCTACATCCAGCAGACCTGAATTCAATTCTAACAGTTTTTTTTTGTGGGCTGTTGCCCCAGGTTGTAAAGTAAATCCCAGAGTTGTAATATAATCTCCCCGACTTTCTGGACCCCAAGTTGCATCCCTCTCGGTTTAGAATTAATCTGTCCCCTCCTGGCTCCCCAAGTTGCATCCTCCCGGAGTGAAAATACTAAATCCCCCCGCCCCAGACTCTACTCTCTCCCTACAGGTTTCCTTCCCCTCCTTGTGTTTCCACTGTTTTGTGGCATGGTTACATGCCGCGACTTTCTCTTTCACTGTTTTCTGTGCGTGGTTGTCGACAGCAAGATGTTTTTATTCACGCTCTTATGGGTAACCCATTTGCAGCAACTTGTTTAGTTGCCATGGGTACATCAAGTTGTAATGTAGCATGCAGTGCAGTTTTTATATTGCTTTTTATCAGTTTATTCACTTAGTTTGGGGGGTCGCCCTTCAAGTATGTGCCTTAAGAAACTGCTGTATAAATTGTGGGTTCCAGAGGGTGACCACATCTATTGGCAAAGCATTTTTGCGAAATATTGTGACACTGGTAGAGGAGCTGTAGTGTTGTTTCCATTTTGTGCTAAATTAAAAATTAGTGAGAAGAATTCTCCAGCTACTATTGGTGGGAGTGTGGGTAACTTTTTGTTTTCAAGAAACCTCTTTTTTGTTGTTAGGATTCTTTGCAAGCATATTCACTATTACCAAGCTATCTACACCACCTTCAATAGACTTACATCGATAGTTACTGCTGAGAAGCCCACTCTGCACCTTTCCTTGCATAATAGGATTACACTGCTTGTTGTAAATTTTTTTTTAAATATTATTCAGTAACAGTTGAATGGCAAAGGGCACTTGCAGTGTTGATAATAGAAAGAATTCACTTGGGAAACCCACCACCTCTGCTGTAGGACTGGACATAAGTGACCAGGGCCTAAGGATATGTCATCATTAAACAATACATGTTGCATTTTTTCATTTTATTTGGTCAGTTTTATGCCTTTGGGAAGGTACCATTTACACATGAGTAATCCTTCTCTATTCTGCTCCTGGAATAGAATCAGACTATTTTTTTTATTTCACTTCTTAAGCAGAGTCCCCCTGGGTACCCACCCAAAATCCATCACTTGGCACTTGACTGAAGAGAGTGGAAGGAAGATTAGGTTTGAGTGAAGAGCACCCACTGTACATAGGCTTGCTGTGCAAATCAAGGGGGGAGAGAAAGAAAGAGAGAGAGAGATGCGTGTCAGTAACTTTATTTTTCTATAAACAAGTATGGTTTTGCTTTCAAACCACTACACAGAGCAAGAGTGTTTAAGATTACTTCTAGATCAGATGGAGTCAGCTACAGCACATGGAACAATTAATGTACTATACTGCATTCAGAGAACAGCTGGGAAATGAAGCTGAATTATTAACTTGAAAACAAAAATTTAGAATGCTGCCACACATGAAGACCTTGCGACGTTATAAGGGCTCTTCACACATTGCAGCTTCTATGACTGTCTTACACCGACCGAGAGGAAAAAAGAAAGTTTTTATAATAAAATGTCTAGGCTGACCTTCATGGCTTGTTATTTTTAGATAATCGCAGTCTTGAAAACGTGGTATTTCCTGTGAAACAGAGCCAACGCAGAACACACTTGATCTGGGGCATGATAAAGAATAAAGTTACGTATATTATATGTGCCTAATAAAAGTTTTACATTAAAGGGGCACTGTCAGCTTTGTCCTTATGTTTTTCATCATTTCTTAGCAGTGTTTCCCGAGGCACACACTAAACAAACTACTAGTGTAAAACGGCTCTGCATGTCCCAAAAGTAATATTTTTACCTACTTTCCATGATTTTACATTATTTTTCTGCCCGAATGTCAGTCAGCCGACCTCCGAAAGCACATCCATCCCAAAGATGCGTGTCTGTAACAAAGCGCGTGTACGTTGTGCGATTTTTAGCATGCCCTATGAACAAAGCAGCTTAAATTGAGTATTTCAACACCCTAAATCATACTGTGCCTCTTGTAACAAGAAACAAGGCATATTACAGCTAAAGAAATACACTTAAAAGCAAAGCCTGAATCCCGCGCATGTGCACTAGAGGCATGTTCCTGTGCTTGCACAGGATCTCTGCTCCAAGACGCTATTGCGCATGTGCGGGATTTAGGCTCCATTTTTTAAGTGTATTTTTTAGCTGCATTACGCCTCATTTCTTGTTACAAGATTTCACTTGGTATCAGTTTTTTTTTTTTCTTCTTACTACTTCTAAGGGGCTAGCAGGGCATTGTTTTGGGGCTGATGGAATTCTGAAACCTTTTTTGGTGTGTTGCAAGTGGACTGATTTGTCTTGTTGTTTCACTTGGCAGCAGGCCAAGTTTTCCTTAATACTTCAAAGGGGCTAGCAGGGAACTGTTTGGGAGCTGTCGAAACTCTGAAACCTATTCTGCATGCTTTAAGTGGAGATGTAATTTCTTTAAATTGAAGGCTTGTTTCTTCTGATTTCAAACCTATTTTGGTGCGTGTTTATTGGGGCTGTTCTGGTGGGGCAGTTTCTTTGAATTGGAAACCTAGATCTTCTTATTTCTAGCCTATTTTGGTGTGTTGGTGAGGCTGTTTGAACTGGAGACCTGTTTCTTCTGGTATCAGACCTATTTTTTGTGCTTTTAGTGGAGTTGTGGTTGCTTTTTGCTCTCTTCACTACCTGCAAAGTTTAGTGCATAGTGGGGGAAGGGTGCTAATTGTCTGGCAGGGGCCTCAGCTACCTGATTGTTTCTGGAAGGCATGGGCTAGTTCCAGCCACCCTGCCCCGGGTACATCATTACCTTTATACTGGGGGTTCTGACATCACTTCCCCAAAAGGGCAAAGGACATGCACCTGTCATAGCAGAAGCAGATGTCCAGGAAAGGAACAGCAGCGAGTAAAGAGGCGATTGCTTTCTCCATGGAAGGAAAGTAACTGCGACACAAAGACCTTTCATTTTCACCTGTTTGCACTGTGGAAAGGAGGGGTAGGAGTTAGAAGGAGGCCGTTGAATAGTTGCTCACAGTTTCTTTTTGGTTGAGGACAGGAGGGATAGGAACTTAAAAAGGCACCGCAATCTATTTAAAATGTATGACAAAGTGGGTAAGGGAAATTGAGAGAAAGAGAAGAACGCTTTGCATTGATAGAGGGGGGAGAGGGGAGACTTGGGGAAGCATAGGGTATCCTTAATCTGGAAGGGTGGGGGTCGCTGGTGGGCAGTGAGAGCAATGGGTTGGGTGGTAGGCTGCAGCAACTGCAGTGCCCAATCTTTCTAAAAATTGCATGGAGAGTGGGGGAATGTTTAGTGTGTAACCAAACAGAGAAACTTAAAAAGGAGATTGAGGGTCTGAAGGAGGAGCTAAGACAGGCAAGACAGACTAGAGGAGGTTATAGCCCAACACTGGAGAGAGGGAGGAGGGGAGATGAAAAGGGAGGGCTATTTGGGCAAACAGGGGGGAGAGGGTCAGAAGGGAAGCAGAGACAGAGGGGGCCCAGACCCAGAAGAACAGCATGGGGGAAACCAGGTCAAGGGAAAGAAGACAACAGGAAGGAGGAGAAAGGGACCGGTGAGGGGAGGAGAAATAACAACTGTCATGGAGTCAAAAGGAGGGAATAGGCTACTATGAGAAGAGAGGAAATGGGCACTGGAAGGGTCTTCAGAAAATCATTCTGCAGTACTAGAGGGAAAGTAGGAGGAGGGAGGTTATGAAATTGGAGGAATAACTGATAGAAGTCTGGATGAAACTGGAGTGGGGGGAAGTTCTGCTGGTGGAATTACAAAAGGGGCAGAAGGGGGAACTACTGTGCAGGAGGAAAAAAACCAGGAATGAGAGGTGGGGAGGAAGGGAAGCAATCAGTTAGTAAGAGGAGTGAAATCTTAGTGCTGGGGGACTCAATACTAAGAGAAGTCAGGTGGGGTAGCAAAGAGGGGAGGCATAGTCGTATTTGGGTGGAGGCCATGCCAGGAATGACAGCAGAAAGGGTTGGACAATCTGTTCTAGAATATGCTAGAAGGGGTAGGGAGAAGCCTCATTTAATTATACATTTGGTGACGAATGACCTGGCTGAAAGGACAGTAGATATAGTCCAGAGGCGGTTTGAGGAACTAGGACAATTATGTGAGGGGGCAGGAAGATCAGTAACTTGCTCAGAGATACTTCCAGTGCCCAGGGCAAGCACAGCAAGAAAGCTGAGAATAAAGGATTTTAACAAATGGTGAAGAACCTGGTGTCATGCTAAAGGGTATGGGTTGATTGGGGGGGCAGTAGTCTCTATGCCGAGGATAGACTACACTTGAGCAAGGAGGGAAAGAAAGTGTTGAAACAGAGGATGGAGGAGTACATAGAGGAAGTTGTGAATTTAAACTAGGAGTGGAGGTTGGCAAGTGGGCAAGGAACATGCAGAGACCACAGGTTGGGAAGCCATATGAGCTTACCCCCCCCATAACAGTGACAAAAGGCAAATACTAGTGGCGATGCTAGTACACGAGGGCAGAAGGGGAAGGGGTAGAAGGTGGTCACTCTGAATGCTAGGAGCCTTGAGAAGAAAATTGCAGAGATACAGACTCTCATGGCAGAGGGGGAGGTGGACAGTGCAGCCATCACTGAAACATGGGCCACCCAATACAATGACTGGGACCTGTCGACACGAGGGTACAGGATATTTCGTAGGGATAGAGTGATTGAGAAAGGAGAGGGAGGTGGCACTATATGTGAGCGAAGGACTGAAGTGTGTATGGGAGGAAGGGGAGGAGGGTAGCACAGAGTCACTATGGATGCAAATCCAAAATTCCAAGAATAGGACTCTCAGGATGGGAGTGGTGTACAGGCCGCCCTCTCAGACAGAAGAGTTAGATGGGGAACTAGCAGAACAGATCAGGAGGACCTGTGAGAATGGTAGTGTGGTGATTGTGGGGAACTTCAACGTGCCAGGAGTGGATTGGAGTACCCCAACAACCAGGAATAGAAGGCAGCAGGTACTGCACAGAACGCTGCCGACCGCGGCGGATGCAGGATCAGGAGCGCTCAGGAGCACGTCTCGGGACCTCTGCAGCTACTTCCCCCAGCAGGTCACCCCCCCACACACACAGAACGCTGCCAACCACGGCGGGTGCAGGATCAGGAGCGTGTCTCGGGACCTCTGCAGCTACTTCCCCCAGCAGGTCACCCCCAAAGAACACTGCCGACCGCTGGGGTGCAGGATCAGCAGTGCTCAGGAGTGCGCCTCGGGACCTCTGCAGCTACCCCCAGCAGGTCACCCCCACACAGAGCGCTGCAGCGGATGCAGGATCAGAGGGGCGTCTCGGGACCTCTGCAGCTACTTCCCCCAGCAGGTCACCTCCCCCCCCCACAGAACGCTGCCGACCGCGGTGGGTGCAGGATCAGGAGCGCTCAGGAGCACGTCTCGGGACCTCTGCAGCTACTTCCCCCAGGTAAACAGGCCTCCCATTTCGTGGCTCTGTGCGTATCTTATGGCCATTTTGTGATGGACTCCTGGCTACCTAGCTCCACAGCCCACTGATTGTTTCCGTGGACTCGGCTGTGGGGTGCTACCTGAAAGGGTGGCTTGGTCACTAACAACTGTACCAAACCTCGGTTAGACAAGACCGCGCCTGTAACTGGACTACTCTGTTGTATCATTGATGTGTTGCTGCCTACCATGTTTACCTGTTACTTCCTAGGTCTATCTGCAAGTATTCGCTGTTGAACTGATAATATTACTGATCTATGCCTGATTGTACTAGTGAAGCCATCTTAATTCGTTTTGCTGCTAGCTTAATGGCTGACTATTATTGAAGGGCAATCTGTCGTTTATGAGGGATTTCCTAAACTACATTGCCCTATAGCATTATACTGTAGCAAGCTTGCTATGTAAAGCTGTGTGGACTTTAGCTTGAAAAACAGAAAAAAAAAATACAGTATTGTGTTATAACTGCATGGTGGGGGTATACTGGGCTTTGTTCTGCGTTGTGCTGACTGCGCATGTACAGACTGCTGCCCTAGCTAGCCTTTCTACACTTTCCCGCTGCATACTAACTACGCCCTTCTACCTTTTCTAGCAGGTCACCCCCCCCCAACGCTGCCGACCGCAGCGGGTGCAGGATCAGGAGCACTCAGGAGCTCGTCTCGGGACCTCTGCAGCTACTTCCCCCAGGTAAACAGGCCTCCCACTTTGTGGCTCTGGGCGTATTTTATGGCTGTTTGTGATGGACTCCTGGCTACCTAGCTCCACAGCCCACTGATTGTTTCCGTGGACTCGCTTGGCAGGTGCTAGCCCGCCCACCCACCCAGAGGCGGCCCTTGTTTTATTGGCTGGGCGCCTCATGCCACTTCCTGTGTCTGCCTGCCACCGAAGTCCCCACTTTCCCATTTGCAGATTATACTGGGTGACCACTAGGTGGCGCTTGACTCCTCTCTTCCCTTCCCAGCTCTCTATCGTTCCTCCCTATACTACCACTGTGTTCATCCACCAGGGCTCCAAGTCCGCTTCTGCGTCTCACTGCTATCCCCTCCCACTCCTAGTATGTCTATCTTCCCTGATCCAGCTTGTTCTCCTCTCCCTCTCCTCCTTATTATCTTCCTTGCCTCTCCTAGGACTACCTTCTGCCCACTACTCAGCCATACCTGTGTCCCTAGTTGCCCCTGCCCCCCAGCCCCCATCCTCCTTCACACACCCTGCACCTCCATTGATCTCCACCATCCCTTGGCCTCCCCTCTCACCCCCGCCCACTCTTGTATCATATCACGTTAGCATTCCCTGTCTGTGGTTCCCTGCCCACCCTTGTACTGCCTCCCCCTTACCCTTCCCTATCCGGCGAATTTCTCCGCCACCTCCTTCCTAAGGCTGCTCTCCTCCTTCTGCTCCCTATCGCAATATCCATCCCAATCCTGGGCCTGTCCCCAATGGCTCCCCTTGAAATCGACTGGACTGCATATCCATCTATTAATATCTGTGCCTCCTCAAAAACTGGACTCCCTACAATGCTGGGTGACTGTTCATAATCCTGATGTGATTGCGTTAGTTGAAAGCTGGCTGTCCGGCTCCACCTCTGATGCCCAGGTCTCTCTCCCAGGCTACTCCCGCCACCGGCTGGACCGAATCGGTAGGAGGGGTGGTGGTTGTGCCATCTATGCTAAAGATCCGCTCCTTGGTCTAGCCCTTCTTCCCCCCATCCTTGATTACAATGCCCAGGCCCTAACTCTAAAGTTGTCACCTGACCCCTCCAGGGCTCCGATCTTCCTGACTACTGCTTACATACCGCCATAAAATCAAGCTCAGGCACTGGGCCCCCTAATTGACTACATTACCTCCCTATCTAACCCCTCTGACCAAATCCTGGTAGGTGATCTGAATATCAATTGGCTATCTCCCAAGGCGTCCACCTCCCATGAGGCGTTCTCTGCCATTGATCTGACACAACTAGTCTCACAACCTACCAGATTAAATCCTAGTACGGGCACCGCACTCTTCTGGATGTGGTTCTTACCAACAGGCCCAGCCGCGTCCGCAACGTTCAAATCCTCCCAGACTGCCTTAGTGACCACTCCCCAGTTCTTTTCTTCTGGGCAACCTCCCTGCCCAAACCCCTGTTCACACCACCCACCGTCGTCGGCTTAGACCTGGTGGGCTAAAAGACTTAAAACACTATCTAGCTGGCACTGATTGGGCCCCGCTACTAAACACCCCTGATATTGACAAGGCACTTGCCTTCTTTGTCCACACCTTTAACCTTGCCTGTGACACTTACGCACCCCTAACCCCACTTAGATCTAAAGTAAGGCACACCCCCTGGATTACTCCTGCCTTACGCACGCTTCTCAAACAGCGGGACAATCGTAGGCACATTGCTATTGAAACTGGCCACCCAGCTGACAGACTGGCCTATGCAGCAGCCCGGAATAAGTGTACTTGGGCTGTCCGCAAGCAAAGGCAGATTATTACCATGCTTCTCTTACCTCCTCCTGGGGTAACCCTAGGTCCTTCTGGGACAATATCAAGCAGCTAAATGGTGGAGCACGCCCCCCCAATCGCTTCTCAACATTGATGGGACTACCTCCACTGACCCTGCCCTCATTGCAACGCACCTCAACAACTCCTTCACTGACCTTAGTGCAGTGCTCCCATGCAACTTCTTCGATCCTCTTCCCTCCATGTCTGCCCCTCCCATCCCCCCCCCTTTCCACCTTCGCACTGTCACCACCCATGAGGTTAGGCCCTAGTTCCTAAAAGCCCTAAAGTGCAACTCTATTGGCAATGACTCCCTTGATCCCTGTCTCCTACGTCAGGTCCTGGATCAGGTCATCTCGCCCATTACTTGCCTCTTTAATAAGTCCCTCTGCCTGGGGCAATTCCCCACTGTCTGGAGGGTCGCCACTGTTACCCCTATTCACAAAGGTGGTGATAGGACGCTCCCAGGTAACTACCGGCCTATCTCCATCCTCTCCCCCCTCTCTAAAGCCTTGGAGAAAATTGTTGCCAGCCAAATCTCACATTACCTCACGAAATATGATGTCCTCTGTCCTGAACAGCATGGATTCAGAGTTGGTCATAGCACCAATACTGCTCTCCTGGAGTTTGCTAACTTCCTTCATAACTCACTTGATGCTAGCTCCCTCGCTGGTGCGGTATTTATAGACCTATCAAAAGCCTCTGATACCGTCTCACACCCTCTACTGTTAGCTACCCTTGCCAGTGTGGGCTTTGCCTCTGGTCCAGTCTCCTGGTGCGCCAGCTACTTGACCAACCGTTCCCAACGTGTGCGGATTGGTGGCACTCTTTCAGTACCTGCCCAATCTGTCAGGAGTTCCCCAGGGCCCCTCACGCGGCCCTCTACTCTTCTCTCTCTCTTTTCACCCTGCCCAATGCATGCAGGAAATATCCTACTCTATGCAGATGATGACGGTACTTTTGCCTCCGACAGTAACCCCTCCTCACTCCAAAACTCCCTTCAGTGTGCCTACACCTCAGCTGAAAACTGGTTCTCTGACCACTGTCTTGTCATCAACCTTAAGAAAACTAAATCTATGCTTTTTACACACCCTCAAAATAAGTCCAGCAACTTTTCTCTCTCTGTCCACTCCACCCTGAATCACCCCTTAGAACTTGTGCACTCCTATAAATACCTTGGCATAATCTTCGACTCTGCTCTCTCCTTTCATAACCACATCTCTGCCCTGACCTCTGCCTCCAATGCACGGTTGGGTATCCTCTACCGGCACAAAAAATGTCTCCCAGCAAACTCCCTCCGCTTGGCTGTCACCTCTTCTGTGCTCTCACTAGTTGACTACGGCCTTCCTGTATATGGCGCGGCAGACCAGACAGCCCTCCACAAGGTACGCCTAACGCTTAAAGCATGTAGACTTATTACCAGTGCCCATAGACTCACCCATACCTGTCATCTTTACTCCATGTCCACCCTACTCAACCTTGATGAGCACCTCTTGTTCCTAACCTGCCAAGTTACCTATAAAGCCCTCCATGGTCTATTCCCACCAGGCCTTGCTAACTCTATTCACCGATCCAACCCCACGGTGCGCACTCGCGCCTCTAGCAAAGCTGCTCTGGTCATTCCAAGGGCACGGACCACCCAGGGCCAAAGGGCTTTCCCCTATAGAGCCCCCTCCTTGTACAATTCCCTCCCTGCTGGCATCACTGATGCCCCCTCACTCACTAGCTTCAAATACAGCCTAAAAAATCACTTGCTCACTTCACACTCCTGCCACTGACCCCCCCATCCCCACCTCTGTGATAATAATAAAAAAAAAAGGTGTTATGACACTCATCACCTGTAACGTGACTGTGCCTATTGTTAAACTGTGTTGCTGATTGTATCGCATTGCCTGCAACTTGCCTGTGCCTTATTGCTGTACTGTATTTCTGATTGTCTCATGTATGTATGTTTTGTCTTCCTCATGACGAGGTACCTTTGTAAATGAGCCTCTGGCTCAAAGGTTTTAAACTGATGTTAAAAATAAATAAATAAACTGCTGGATGCCTTCCAGGACAGCTACCTGATGCAAATGGTCAGTGAACCAACCAAGTTAGGGAATACCCTTGACCTTGTGATGGCAAATGGGGAGTTTGTGAGGGAACTTAGGGTGGAAGAACCACTGGTGGGGAGTGACCACCATTCAGTACAGTTCATGCTGGATATGGGTAAGGAAGGAATGGAATCCGACACAAGGATGCTGTACTTCAGGAGGGCCAACTTTGGGAGGATGGGGGAAGCGGTAAAAGGGTACCTGGCCAGAATTCAACCTAGTATGGGCACTAACCAGAGGTAGGAGCTCATAATGCTAGGGATGGTGGAGGCAACCAGAACCAGCAGAAAAGCCCAGAGCAAGAAGGCTAGGGCAAAGAAACCTAGCTGGGTGAGCAAGGAGGTCATGGAAAAGGTAAGGAGGAAAACAGCTGCCTTTAGGAGGTACAAAAAAACAAGGAGGGGAGAGGACAGGGAGGAGTACCTGAAGGAATCGAAGGAGGTGACAAGGGCAGTAAGGGGAGCCAAGGCTTCTACAGAGTTCAGGCTGGCGCAGGGCATTAAGAAGGGGAAGAAGGACTTCTTCAGGTACATCAGGGAGAAAAGGAACTGCAAGGACCATATAGTAAGGATTAGGAAGGAGGGGGGTTTGGTGGAAGCAAGGGGTGATAAGGCAGAAGCACTAAACAATTACTTCTGTGCAGTATTTACTAAGGAGAAGAGGGAAATGATACCCAAGGGGGAAGGAGGGCAGAAACAGAGGGAGGGGGTGACAGATGGAGAATCATGGCAGGCAGGATTCTGGAGGGTTTGAGGACACTGAGGGTGGACAAGCACTAGGCCAAGATGGCATCCACCCCAGGGTACTGAAGGAGCTGGCAGAGGTCCTGGCGGGACCTTTGGCAGACCTACTTAATGCCTCACGACACTCAGGCTGAGGATGGCTCGTGTTGGCCCCCTCCACAAGAGTGGCCTCAAGGATGAACCGGGGAACTACAGACCGGTGAGCCCCACATCCATCATGGGTAAGCTGATGGGAGACGATCCTGAAGGAGAGGCTGGTGGCTCTCCTAGAGGCCAAAGGACTACAGAACAACAAACAGCATGGCTTCATAAATGGCAGATCCTGCCAAACCAACCTGGTGGAGTTATATGAATGGGTAACTAGACAACTGGATAGGGGCCATGCAGTGGATGTCTTGTACCTGGACTTCAGTAAGGAATTCGACTCAGTGTCACATGGGAGGCTGGGAAGTAAGTTAGAAGGCATGGGGCGGCTACAAAACTGGTGAGATGGGTAGTGAACTGGCTTCAGGGAAGGCAACAGAGGGGGGTGGTGGGTGGGGAGCTCTCGCCCCCAAGGATAGTGACGAGCAGTGTTCCACAGGGCTCAGTGCTGGCATGAGTGTTGACTGGGATATTCATTGCAGACATAACACTGGGCATAAAGGCAAGATCAGTCTGTTTGCTGATGACACCAAGATGGGAGCAGTGGTGGATGACCTAGTGGGATGGCAGGGGTTGCAGGATGATCTGGCAAAGCTGGAAACCTGGTCGGATACCTGGCAACTAGGGTTCAATGCCAGAAAGTGCAAGGTGCTGCATTTTGGGGTGAAAAACCCAAGGAGGAGTTACCAGCTGGGGGGAGTGCAGCTAGCCAAGACAGAGGAGGAGGAGGAGGAGGAGGAGAAGGATCTGGGTGTGTTCATTACAGGGTAAATGAACAACTCAGCACAATGTAGGAAGGCAGCTGCAAAGGCCAACAAAATGCTGGGTTGCATTGCAAGGGGTATATCCTTGAGAAGGGGGGGAGGTGATTCTGCCACTGTATAGATCATTAGTTAGACCCCACCTGGAGTATTGCGTGCAGTACTGGTACCCGTATCTGAAGAGGAACATTAAGTTACTGGAGGGGGTGCAGCGCAGGGCAACAAAGATGATGAAGGGGCTGGGGGACTTACTATATGACAGGAGGCTGAGGGAGCTGAACATGTACTTGCTGGAGGAGAGAAGGGACGGGGGATATGATTGAAACCTTCAAGCACATGAAAGGAATAAACAAGACAGTACGGAGGGGCTGATCAAAGTAAGGGAGGGGAGGAACGCCAGTGCCGTGATATGAGACTGGAGGGAGGAAGGTTCAGTAGGAGATGAGGAGACTTTTTACAGTGAGGTGGTTGCTGGGTGGAATGCATTACCAGCAGAAGTGGTATCCAGTAGAACAGTGGACTGCTTCAAAAGGGGCTGGGACAGGGCAAGGAGGAGGGTCAAGGAAATGGAACGGTGGGAGGGAAGGGCAGCTGCAGAATAAGGGGCGTTAGCTGCACATTCGAGCAGACTTCATAGACCACTAGGCCTTTATCTGCTGGCAAATTTTGTATGTTCTAGTCCTGTCCCAGTGTTTTAACAAGGTGAAAAACACTAACGAGGTGCAAAAAAACAAAACAAAAAGTTACCATACTGCCCCATTTTTAAAATAATTCCTGGTTTTAAAAAGTGGACAGAAAATACAGGTTACTTACCTGTAACAGGAGTTCTAGGAGTGGTATATGTTGTTCATCCACACTGTCTGGCAGGTTCCTTGCCACTTTAATTCTTGCCGGAAGGTCTTCAAACTGGCTCCTCTCACCCACGCAGGTGGTAAAACCCTCAGCTCCACCCCATAACGCCAGATCTAGCCCGCTGGATGCCAGGTTGCACGTCGAAGCCGGAGAAGTCGTGTGGGTCGTGTGGATGAACAACATATACCACTTTTAGAACTCTTGTTACAGGTGAGTAACCTGTATTTCTAGGGACGTGGATATGTTGTTTAATCCAGACTGTCTGGCAGATTCCTAGCACTTCTCCGGGAGGAGGGAGGCAAGGCACACACCCCCTACTTGGGAAATAAGGACTGGAGAACAGAGGTCCCAAAACCAGCATCCCGGCGTGACTCAAGGTCAATGTGGTAATGGGAAATAAAAGTGTGTGCTGACTTCCAGGTAGCAGCCCTGCAGATTTCCTGGATACGGACGTCCCTAGAAGCAGACACTGAAGCAGCGGTATGGTGGGTAGAATGAGCTCTTATCCCTTTGGGAGGCTCCATGTCCGCCAACCAATGGCAGGGATCTATGCAAGAGGTAACCCACCTGCTCATCATCCACTTGGTTGCAGGTCTGCCAGGTGTGGCTTCAGCATAGGTGACAAACAGCTGGCGAACCCCTCCCCGAACTTCAGCCGTCCGCTACTTATAATAAGCGAGCACTCTTTTAGGATCCAAAGTATGGAACCTATATTCGGCCTCCGAGGTGTGACTGGGGTAGAACACCAGCAGAGTCAACACCTGGTTGCAGTGAAACTCCGACACCACCTTCGGAAGGAACTTCGGGTGGGGGCGAAGAACAATTTTGTCCCTGTGGAAGACCAGGTAGGGAGACTCGATGGAAAGCGCCTGGAGCTCTCCCATCCTTCTGGCTGACGTAATAGCCACCAAGAAGGCGGTCTTCCATGACAGGTGAGAGATGTCACACCTGTGCATCAGTTTGAATGGTTTGCCAATGAGCTTAGCCAATACCAGCAGCATATCCCATGGAGGTGGAGGTTCTCACACTGGAGGGGATATGTGGTCTAGGCCTTTGAAAAAGCACCCGACCACCATCTCCCCAGTAACTGCTGCTTGCCGCCCACGCCGGTAAGCAGAGTTGGCTGCCAGGTGCACCTTAAGGGTCGTCGACCGAAGCTCTAGCTGAGAAAGGGACCACAGGTAGTCCAAAATACTAGCCAACGGACAGGAAGAGGGGTCCAACCCCATGTCCTGACACCAAATGGAGAATCTCTTCCATTTGAAGGCATAGCATTTTGTGGTCAACTCCTTACGAGACGCGTCAACGACGCTGAGGACCTCGTCGGAAAGACCCAAGGCCTGGAACTCTAGCCACTCATGAACCAGGCTGTCAGGTGCAGGGATTGAAGATCTGGATGGAGAATCTTCCCCTTACTGATTGAGATCAGGTCCGGGCAGGCTGGAAGCCGCCTCAGGAGCCTGGAGCTGAGGCTGAGGAGATCTGGGTACCAGAACTGGCGAGGCCAGTCTGGGACTACCAGAATCACCTGCACCTTGTCCCTCTTCACCTTGAGAAGCACCTTGTCGATCAAGAGAAATGGAGGGAAGGTGTAGAAGAGGCCCGGGGTCTACCTAAGGGGTGCCCCAATGGGAGAACAGGTCTTGCACTACCTCCGGCAGGAGAGACCACTCGTGAAATGCAGCACCTATCCGGCTGAGGGCATTGGCCAGACTGTTCGAGGCTCCTGCCACATGGATGGCTAGGAGATCTGCTTCCAGGCTGATCACGAGAGACCAAATGTAGAGAGCTTCCTTGCACAGAGGCAAGGAGTGCATCCCACCCTGACGGTTGAGATAGTTCATGGTCGTGGTGTTGTCCATCTGGACCTGAACCACCTGACCCCGTACAAACGGAACGAAGGCGGTGAGGGCTAGCTGAACTACTCGAAGCTCTAGCAGGCTGATGTGGCATCAAGACTCCTGCGGGGACCAGAGGCCGTGGGCCTGGAGTTCCCCCAGATGGGCACCCCAACCCAAAGAGGTGGTGGTCATTAAGAGTGACCATCGGCTCGAGGCAGACAAACAGGATATCCTCCTGCAGATGAGCTGGGATGAGCCACCACTGCAGGCCATCCCACATATTCTGGGTCACGGTCACCGGCTGGTCCAAAGGACCGGAACACAGTGACCACTGGTGGGCCAGCCCCCACTGCTGGGGGGGCATATGCCAGCGGGCCCAATGGACCACGCTGGTGCAGGCTGTCATGAGGCCCAGAAAGCACAGGAAGTCCCGGGTAGGGTGCAACTGCCCAACCAGAAATGACTGGTCAAAGGAGGAAAGGACCTCGGCCCTGTCTGCCGGGAGCCAGGTTCTGGCTCAAAGAGAGTCGAGCTCTGCCCCGATGAACTGAATTACTTACGATGGCATGAGTTCCGATTTGGCCTTGTTGATCAGGAGGCCAATTTGAAAGCAGACCTGGAGGGCCAGATCCCTGGACCGCTCCACCTCCAACCTGGAGGGGGCTGCAATCAGCCAGTCGTCCAGGTAAGGGTACACCCGGACCCTTCGGCGCTGCAGGAATGCTGTCGCCATTCCATGCATTTGGTGAAGACCCTGGGAGCTGGGGAAAGGCCAAAGGGCATGGCCCAGAACTCAAAGTGATCCCTCTGCTCTGAAGTGGAGGAATCGCTGATGAGACAGACGGATTGGGACATGAAAGAACGCATCCTGGAGATCCAGAAAGCAAACCTACATGCCTAGTTCCAAGGATGGAATGATCTGAGCTAGAGTGACCATCCTGAAGGTGCGTGGCCTTAGGAACTTGTTCAGGTTGTGCATATCGAGAATGGGGCGCCAGCCCCCATCTGCTTTGGGACCAGGATGTACCTGGACACAAACCCTGGGTTTGGAGGAGTATCCACCACCTCGCTGATTACCTCCTTCTGGAGGAGCAGAGCAATGTCGGCTCAACAAGCCGACAAAGAGGCTGCAGAGCCCGGAGCCCCCCATGGGGCGACGGCTCAATAGGGAGGGGACTGCTCTAATTCCAGAGGCAGACCCGTGCCGACCACTTCCAGCACCCAACGGTCCGTGGTGATAGCAGACCAGGCGGAAAGAAAGTGGCGGAGCCATCCCCCCACGAGGGGGAACCTAGAGAGGAGTGACGAGGTTGGGGGCGATGCACCTCAACCCGTCACTGGGCAGGCTTGGAGGAAGGGCTCACCGAGGGGCCCCCCCGGACCCTTCCATCCAGGCTTCCTACTGGAGGAAGCAGCAGACTTGGCCTTGGGGTGCCAAGTGTGAGCCTGCTGGCCATGTTGCTGGTGCTGCTAGGCCGGACGTGCTGCAGGGAGGAAGGGCAAAAGGGCTTACGCTGCTGCTGGTGGCCTTTGTCCTTCTGAGCAGACGTGACAGAGTCCAAGGTGGCACTGGACTTCTCAATCCTCTGGAGATGGCCTTCCACCCCTGGCCTGAAAAAGTCGGTGCCCGGGAAGGGAACATCTGCCAGCTTGTGCTGGGTATCCTCCGTGAAGGTGGAGATCCGCAGCCAAGTTCTGCGGCGCGTGGCTACTGCAGCCGCTACTGACCGGGCACAAGAGTCTCCAATGTCCAAAGCAGTTTGGAGCTGTTGTTTGGCCACCGCCCTTCCCTGATCTCACACCTGCCTGACCGTCGTCTGAAGGTCAGCCGGGAGAAGAGGAAGCACCTCATCCAGGGAACCCATAAGGGCATGTGAAAAATGTGCCATCAGCACGGCCGAGCTAGCCTGTCAAAGACCTAGGGAGGAGGCAGTGTAAACCTTTTGTCCCGAGTAGTCCAGCTTCTTGGACTCCTTGTCTGGGGACGTTTCCGGGTCCCTAGCATTTCCAGAGCTATCGGTTACCAGCCCCTCAGCAGAGGGGCGCTCCGAAAACTGGAGAGGCAATCGGTGGGGACTGTGTACTTGCAAGCCATCCTGGCCAGAGGCACAGGACAGGAAGCAGGCCACTGCCACAGCTCCAGGGCCGGACCAACAATGGCCTCGGCCACAGGGAAGGCCTCCATGGGGGAATCCCCTCAGTCCAGAATCTCCGTGAGGGGATATCTGGCCCATTTTTGTACGGGTTCGAGCTGCATCCCAATGGACTCTGAGATAAACTGAAGGATTCCCAGGAATGAGGATGGGCTCTCATACACAGACTGACCCCCAGAAGATTCCAGGTCAAGGGGCCCGGAATACAAGGAGGAGTCATCGGACTCCGAGGAGTTCGCGAACTGCTGCCGAGCACCTGAGTCACCCTCCACTCGCTGAGGCCGATCGGGGGTGAGGGTAACCGACAACCTGTCGGGCAAGCCCTGACCTGACTGAGAATCCTTGGTCAGGGCCCCGGTCTTAGGTTGTGGAGGCGGTGGTTCCGCCACAATGGGTGGAGCAGCCGGTTTCAGCCAAGCAATCGGTGCTGGAGTCGGCTCCTCGACTATAACAAGGGGTTGCTTTGGTCATTCGGGCGACAGCCACTTAATGGCTGGTGAAGGCAATGGAGTCGGCTTATTACAGGCTAACAAGAGTTGCTGCCACATCATGTCCACATAGTGCCGACATAACTTGCGCCGGAGCCTATCCTCTGAAGAGGACGATGACGACAAGCGGTGATGCCGCTTTCTGTGATGCCGGGACTGAGACCGCTGATGTCGACGGGACCTACCCGACACGGAGGAGGATCAAGACCTTTGGGGACCGATGGTGGGTCAAAGAGGGGGCAGGGGAAACCAGCTCATCCCTCAATTTAGGGTCTTTGACCAGGGACATCGGCACAGGAGGCACAGGCAAGTCCTCGGTAACCATTGGGGAACCGGTGAAGAAGGGTTGTAGGCTTCTCCAGTCCACAACCCGTCCAACGGGTCTAGAAAAATCTCGACCGTATCGATGGGTGTTTCAGACGGCTGACCTGATGGGGACACAGTGAAGCCAGCGGCCTTAGCAGCAACCTCGACCGAAGTCAAGAGCCGACGGTCCAGGGAAGGAGATCTCTCCCGCTTCCACGAACGTCGATGGTGGGACTTACCTTTCAGTTCCTTTTTCCTTGACCTACTTGTGTGAGTCCCCGAGGGTCCTTCTCCCTTGATGGAGAGGGACTGACAAAGCTCCTTAAAAGAAGCAGTGTAGGAGGAGCAAAAGGAGAGCAGGATAAATGCTGACGCCGAGGAAGAAGAAGATGTGGCCTGGGCCGCTTCCTCCTCAAGGGTAATCAACTGCTCCAGTTGCTCTGTGGAGCCTGCATCCACGGACACTGACCAATGGGCCTCGTTTGACTTCACCGGCGGATACAGTTTCTCAGGGTGCCCCAGCTGAAGTCAGGCAGCGTGGTCCTCCAGAACCGAAGCCAAAAAGGACTTGCAGAGATCACAGGCCTGCGGATCGTGGGCAAGACCCAGGCAGTAAACGCACGTGGCGTGCGGGTCAGTCCGAGACATCTTCTACCCGCAAGGGCACTGACGGAAGTTGGGAGTAGATTTACTATCCATCGCAGCCACGAGGGAAGATGCAAGTCTAGTAAACTTTAAAATTATTTTTGGAAATTCCGAAGGATTAGGATCCAGGCCTACAACACAGAGCACTAAGGAGGGAACCTGAGCTTCCAAGTGGTAAGGAAGATCTGACGTCATGGGGTGGAGCCGAGGGTTTTACCACCCGGGTAGGTGGGAGGAGCCAGCTTGAAGATCTTCCAGCAAGAATTAAAATGGCAAGAAACCTGCCAGACAATGTGGATTGAACAACATATCCACGTCCCTAGAACTATTCTATCTTCTTTGAGGATATCCCCCTTCATTGAGCCGCATCATGGAATGATTTCCAGGCAGTACCAAGCAAGAGGGAGGATGGCAGGACCTAATGATCCTGAGTAAGGAGCCCTTGCAGACCACTGAGGCCAAAGTCAGCACATGTACAAGATACAATGTCCAGACTGTAGTGTTTAATGACTATATGAACAGTACTCTTAAGTGGCAGTAGCACAAATATCAGTAGTGGACACATTTTGAAAACAAGACACCGAGGCAGCCATCCCACAGTTGGAATCAACAGGACAGGAAGAAGCCAGAAGGGGAAGGAAGGAAACATATTCAATTCAGTGCTTTAGAGTAACTGGTAATTGCTATTTTTCTTTTAAACTTAGATTGTGGGCGTTTAGTGACACTATACTTTCTTTGTTGTCTTTACTTATAATTGTTTTGGGCTGTTGAAAATTTAAAACATAGTGGTGGTGTAATTCTGTGCTGTCTTTAATTGCTGCAATTTTCGCCTTCCCAAACTCTTAATTATATGCCCTGATAAATCTAATTGACGGGAGCTAAAACACAGGGTATAGTAAGGGTGTGATGTAGAGGGCATATGGGAAGAAGCCCACCCTCAGCACAACAAATGTTTTGACTCATTTATTTATTGGTTTCTTTTTCCTTTAAAAAAAAATATCTGAGGATTAGTGACAGGATTTTTAGTACAGTAAATTAATAAAAAGAGAACTAGGATAGCTTCAGTAGCAGACAAGTAGTGGAACTGCAGTATAATGTGGGGAGTGGTGCAATGCAGTGGCTGTGGGGCAGACATATTCAGGCAGACCTTCTGGACACTGAGGTGCTGCCCTATCTGCATGCATCTCTCTGGACTGAGGGATGAGGTAGCCAGACTCAGAGCGGAAGTAAACTGGGTCAGGAGTACCATCACCCCTATCCAGGGACCACCCAGTCCAATGCAGCTGCCTCAAAGGATGCCGAGAATGAGGAGCACTTGGATGACAGTGGGCTCAGGGAGGGTTAGAGCAGTCAGGCAGAGGCACATCCCAGATCCTATTCCACTCAAGAACCTCATATGCCACACTGGCAAACGAGGACAACCAAATGAGGTACCCAGAGAAGTGGAAGGAAAGGATGTGAGGTTAGCCAAGGAGGTGACCTCAGCGGGAAAGCAGTGGACCCCAGAGGAGGAGGAGGCGAATCCTGGTGGGGACTCCATCGTAAGAGGGATCCAGCTAGGAACACAGGAGGGGAGGACAGGAGGTGGAGGTGCCTACCAGGTGCCACGGCATGGAGGGATGGAAGGAAGATCCTGGGGATCACTGGGAAGGCAAGACGGGAGGGTGAGCTGGATGTCATTATCCACCTAGGTACTAATGACCTGGCAAATGGGGAGCCAAGGAAGTTCAGGAAGAGTTTAGGAAACTGGGGAGGGGTCTCAAGCAAGTAGCTACTTCTGTCACTTTCTCAGAAGTACTACCTGTGAGAGGCAAGGGAGAGCATAGGAGTGCATGCACCAGGAACTTTAACTCATGGTTGAAGAACTGATGCTGTGAGGAAGTGTTTGGATTCATTGGTGACTGGGGACCCACCTGGAGGGATGGAGGTTTGTTCAAGCCTGACGGCCTGCATCCATCCTGGAGGGGAATCCAAGCACTCAATGATAAGTTTAAAAGCTACACTGACAAGCATTTAAACTAGCAAAGGGGGGTGGCAGGCCAGCAAAGAGGGTACCTACTTGCTCACCCCACAGCTAGCGGGAACCAGTGAACCAGAGGAGTGGCTATCTCTGCAAAGCAGTGTGCAAAAGATGGAGATTAGTGCCCAAGAGGTGGATAAGCAGAAAGGGCAAAATTCAGCAGAAGGGCAGACAGCAAGGAGAGAACCAGGGATAAATGACAACCAAGGAAGGGGCTGGGGTAGAACAGTGAAGCAGTCTAGGGAGGTCAAATCATGGAAAGCCATGTGTGCAAATGCCAGGAGCCTTAGCAACAAGATGGAAGATCTGGAGGCTGTCATGGTACAGTCAGACCTGGACATTGTGGCCATCACTGAAACCTGGTGCAATGATAACCATGACTGGGAGATGGCCATACCTGGCCAACATATTCAGAAGAGACAGAGCAGGCAGGAAGGAGGAGGAGTGGCACTGTATGTGAAAAATGACATAAGGGCCACAGAGATCCAGGAGGAACAAAATGGGAGAGATACTGTGGGTTAAGCTGGAAAGGAAAATGGGACAGCCATCCGCACAGGTGTGGTCTATAGACCACCAGCCCAGGAGGAAGAAACAGATAGGGAGTTGATGCTAGCCATCCAAAGGATGGCAGACAAGGGTGAGGTAGTACTGGTTGGAGACTTCAATATTCCAGACGTGGACTGGAGCATCCCAGCAGCAGCATCAACTAGGAGCAGATTTATCCTGGACTCCCTTCAGGGTGCCTTCCTCAAGCAACTGGTCATGGAACCAACTCGGCAGAAGGCAATACTGGACCTTGTGCTCACAAACAGGGACAGTGTGATCGGGGTAACAGTGGGGGAGCACCTGGGTAACAGTGACCACCAGTCATTGTGGTTTGAAATCACAGAAAGAGCAGAACCAAACCACACAAAAACACGTTTCCTGGATTTTAGGGGGGCAGACTTTGGGAAAATGGGGAGATACTTGAAAGAGGCATTAAGGGGAATGGGACAGGAATCAGGGGTTGAGGAACAGTGGGCAGTATTTAAAATGGGGATTACAAGAACAACAGAATTATGCATTAAGCAGGTTAGCAAGAGGAAAAGGAAGAGGAGACCATTATGGTTTTCCAAAGAGGTAGCAAAGAAAGTGAAAGCCAAAAGATTGCATTCAGGCAATACAAAAGACACAGGCAGAAGGGGATAGGGAGAAGTACCAGGAGAAGCAAAGGAGGCAGGGAGGTCAGTAAGGGAAGCCAAAGCTCAGACAGAAGAACACATTGCAAAATCAGTGGGTAGAGGAACAAAACCTTTACAGGTACATAAGTGAAAAAAAAGAAAGACAAAGGGAGGGATGTGGAGACTGAAGGGGAGGATGGGAGCCGCGTGGAGGATGACAACAGTAAAGCTGACATATTGAACAGGTATTTCTGCTCAGTCTTTACTGAGGAAGAGGGGGTAATGGGTCTGAAGGGAGTACAAGGGTGAGAATGGTGCAGAAATGGACACAAGTCCCTTTACACGAGAAAGGGTCCTGAAGGAACTGGAAGTAATAAGAGTTGTAAAGCAATGGGGCCAGACGGGGTGCACCCCAGGGTCCTTAAAGAACT
Organism: Neoceratodus forsteri; assembly: GCA_016271365.2. Lineage (NCBI taxonomy): Eukaryota > Metazoa > Chordata > Ceratodontiformes > Ceratodontidae > Neoceratodus > Neoceratodus forsteri. The sequence goes on from CM057454.1 coordinate 329,170,368, forward strand.
AAGAGAGGTGGTGGCTGAACCTCTGGCTATCCTGTTTAGCCGATCACTGGAAACAGGGGAGGTACCAAAAGACTGGAGGACAGCAGATGTAGTCCCCTCATACAAAAGTGGGAACAAAGAGGAAGCAGGAACTACAGACCAGTCAGCCTCACCTCGGTAGTGGGAAGATCATGGAAGCACTACTGAAGGAGGATTGGTGGAACATCTGGTTGTCAATGGACTACAGGACCCAGGCGCATGGTTTCACCAGGGGAGGTCATGTCAGACCAACCTCTGGAATTTTTTGACTGGGTGACTAGGAGGTGGATCAGGGAGGGCAGTGGACATGGCTTATCTGGACTTCAGCAAGGCCTTTGACACTGTGCCACATAGAAGACTATTACACAAACTGGGGAATATGGGTGTGGGCAGGACAGTAGTGTGGTGGGTAGGTAACTGGCTGGGTGGCAGGACACAGAGTGGTGGTAAATGGCTGTCACTCCACAGAGGGAAGAGTGACCAGTGAGGGTACCACAGGGATCAGTGCTGGGACGGTCCTATTCAACATCTTCATCAGTGACACTGCGCAGGACCTAGAAGGCAGAATTTCACTGTTCGCTGATGACACAAAGCTCTGTAACAGAGTAGACACACCAGAGGGTGTAGACAGAATGAGAAGCGACCTGCAGAAACTTGAAGAATGGTCAGGGGTTTGGCAGTTGAAATTCAATGCAAAGAAGTGCAAGATAATGCATATGGGGCACAAAACCCTGGCACAATATATCAGTTGGGGGTGAGGATATAGCATGCACCAAGCAGGAAAGGATCTTGGGGTTGTCATCTCTGATGACCTCAAGGTGAGGAAACAGTGTGACAGGCAGCAGGTAAAGAAATAGGATGCTGGGATGTATAGGCAGGGGCATCACCAGCAGGAAAAGGAGGTCATAATTCCGCTATACAAGACACTAATGAGGCCCCATGGAGTACAGTGTACAGTTCTGGAGACCATACCTACGTAAGGACATAGACAGGGTAGAGAAGGTTCAGAGGAGGGCAACAAAGATGGTGCATGGATTGCATCTCAAGTCCTATGAAGACAGGTTGAAGGAACTGAACATGTACTCCCTGGAGGAGAGGAGGAGAGGGATATGATAGAGACATACAAGTATCTTACAGGGAGGAACAGGGTGCAGGAAAACACTATTTTAAGCGAAAAAGATGTTCCAGGACTAGAGGGCATGGGATGAAGTTGGAGGAGGACTATTCAGAGGAAACATGAGAAAGAATTTCTTCACAGAGCGGGTGGTGGACAAGTGGAGCACCCTGCCAGAGGAAGTGGTGGGGGCTGAAACAATCACGGGATTTAAGAATGCATGGGATAGACATAAAGGAATTCTAGAGGTCAGGGGTTAGGGGCAACAGACTTCTAGGAAAACAAACTGAACTTACAAGCTCAAATGGGCAGACTGGGTGGGCCATAGGCCCTTATCTGCCGACACTGTCTATGTATCTATGTAGGACCAGGAAGCTGCTTGCTGCACTTCTGGGAACAAAACATAATACAACTGACCAGTCATTTGGATGGGCCTCATTTAGAAATAGGTGAGCCCACCATTCAGATGGCAAAACCAATAAACAATTGAAAGGATATTTATTTAAGGGGCAGAAACATAGTGGGATATTAAATACCAAGTTTAAGCGAGCCAAATGGACATCAGTCTTCATAGAGTTCTGTATTACCAATGTTACCAATGATTTTCTACAATCCTTTTTACAATCCAAGTACCAATGCAACATCCTACAGACGTCCAATGAATGTAAACAACGCTCCCCACTATCTGTGGGAGATGAAAAGTAAATTGGAAGGTCTGCAGTCTGATTTAGGGTTCTTTCAGACAAAATCTTGGGAACAAAATGGAGCCTGGTATGAAGGTTAACACAATCTTTGTGAAATATAATAAAAGGATGATCAGTAACCAGAGCCTGCAAACTCTGAGGCGCATTTAGCAGATGTCATCACCACTAGAAACAGTGTCTTCCAAGAGAGGAAGTGAAGATTACAAGTAGCCGCAGACTTAAAGGGAGGTCCAGTGAGGGTCTCTAGGACAAAACTAGAGTACCACACTGGAACCGGATCTTGGACCATGAGTGCAAGAGGAGGATACCCTTTAGGAATCTATGGGAAAACTCCAGCTAGGTCACAGTCTTGCCCTCTGTCAGGGCATGAAAAGCCAATACAGCGGCCATGTGGACCTTTATTGGGGAATATCCTAGTCTTGAATCCTAAAGGGACAAGAAGAAGTCCAAGACATTAGGAACTAGATAGGTAAAGGGATCCAGGGCATGCCCAGCACACCACGCAGTAAACTGTTTCCATTTTTGTGAATATGTATACTGGGTAGACAGTTTTCCAACTGCCAAGAAAAAACTGGCCACCGCTGGGGAAACACCAAAGTGGGAGAGCTCTATATCCTCAGGAGCCATGCGTGAAGATGCAGAAGTCAAAGACCCAGGTGCAACAGAGTACCTTGTTCCAGTGTCAGAAGTCCAGTTCATAGCGGGCACTGGACAGGAAGTTCCACTGCCAATTGCCAGAGAAGTGGAAACCACATTTGGCTGAGCCAATAAAGAGTCATCACAATCAGGGTGGCATGTTTTTCCCACAGCCTGACTAGAACCTTCTGTATTAGAAGAAATGGGGGAAAAGCACACAGAAAACTCCCTTTCCAAGAGCGGGATAAGGCGTCTCACCCAAAAACTCCAGATCCTGGAGTAAGTGAGCAGAAATGCAGCAGTTTTACATACTACTTTGTTATGTTGACACAAACGGTCTATATCCAGATGACCTCATTTTTCAAGGAGGTCAACTATAAAAATGGAGTTTGAGATTTTGCATTCATGGAAAGGACACAGGATCAATGGAGGTGATCTACCAGTGCATTCAGGATCCCAGGAAGGAACACAGCTGAAAGGAATGTCACATTCCACTATTCAATGCCAAACTCTCATCGCCTCTCTGCAGACAGCATACGAATGAACCTCTCCTTGTCAGTTAATGTAGTACATCACCAACAGATTGTCCATGCAAATCAACAGTTGATTCCCCAGAAGGAGGATGGTGAAGACCTGTAGGCCATTCAACAGCCTTCCTCTCCAGAGTGTTGCTGTGAAGCACTGTATCCGGAGTGTCCCATTAGTCCTGGGTTCTGAAGGGGCCCAAATAAATATTGCAACTCAAAATTGTGGCATCTGTGGTCACCACCAGCAGGGGGAACAGCCATAAGAGGGGTGACCCTTTCTATAGGTTGGTTTGGTCCAGCTACCAGAGCAGGGAATGACAGAGTGGAGGAATGGCCTGTATAAGTTGCTCCAGCAAGTCTAAGTGCAGAGCCTATTGCACTCTGAGGAACCACTGTGGGATATTCATATGGAGGGTTGCCAGTGGAATAGTCAGGATGGTGGCCACCATCAGATGGATTAGTCTTAGCAGACATCAGGCCAACACATAATTGCTGGATGTAACCAGCTGAGCCTGTGCCACCAATGCTGTGGCACGGTCCGAGAGCAGGAATGCCTGACCAAGACTTGTGTCCAGAATGGCCTTTATGTATTGGAGCATCTGGCAGAGGTTAAGGCCTGACTTCAGCTCGCTGACCAGTATGCAGAGTTGGTCAAACAATTGCTGGGTCCAAAACAGTGTGTATACACAATGGCTTTCCGAGACAGGGCCTTAAACAGCCAATCATCTAAGTAAGGAAAGATATACAGACCCTCCCTGTAGAGGGCCACTGCTACCATGGCAAATACATTAGTAAAGACATGCAGTGTAGAACATAAACCAAAGGGCAAAACATAAAATTGGTAGTATAAGCCCTGAAGCATGAAATGCATATATTTTCTGTGTGACTTGCACATCCTGACATGAAGGTATGCATCATTCATGTCCAGAGTAACCATCTAATCCCCATTTGATAGGAGGGACAGGAGTGACTGCATAGAAACCATTCTTAACTTCTTGTGTTCTATGAAAAGATTCAGACCCCGAAGGTCTGGCACTGATCTTAAGTCACTGATCACTGATCTATTTTGGAACCAGAAAGTACCGGGGCTAGTATTTTCTGAAACTGGGACCAATTCTACAGCCCTTTTGTGGAGGAGGGATTTAATTTCCTCGAACAAAAGGGCAAGATTCCCTGAGGGTAATGGTTTGGAAATGGGAGGGTACTGGAAGAACAGTAAGAAGCTCTAATGTGCATCCATGCTGAACCACCTCCATTACTAAAGCATCTGTAGTCATCTCCTTCCACTTTAGTAGTTTGCTGAGCCAGTATTTTGTCCTGGATGACTGGCAGTTTTTCAGCCAGGGTGGCCATTGTCTTACAATGGCAACAGTTAGCAGTTCTTAGGACCAGGGAAGCAGAAGCAAAAATTCTCATCCAGCCTCCTTGACTCCTAGTCTAGAGGAAGAGAGCTCACGTGTTTGGGTGTCTTGGATCTGTCATGAGCAGCCATAATTACCGCAAAGTCTGTTTCAGGTTGTGAAGAATAATATGACTTCACAGAAGAGGCAGGAAATTGTTTATCCACCTTCCAGGGAACTGCTAGCAGTTTAACAGGCCTGTGCCAGGCTGCCAAAGTAGCATCCCCAAGTGCAAAATACACAGAAGAAATAATCATAGTATGAGAGTCTGAAAAGGAAGGTAGTACAGTGCAGCAAAAATCTCCATTCACAGCCCATAATGGGCCAAAGCAGTAGTCCATTTGCTACCCCACCATCTTCCCAGGGATCCGTCTTGGCCAGGTTGAACAACCTAAGAAATGTCCCCAGCATAGTTATGATGAAGGCAACAGAATAAGGCCATTAGGTCCTTTTTAGTTTGCTTGTAATGCAGGGCCCTTAGCATAAGCTACTGACCTTGCCACCCTCTCCTCTGCTGACCTTTATTTTCCCCTTAATTCTATCCCAGCCTCTCTTGAAACTGCCCACTGTTTTCAATAAAACCACTTCCTCCAGAAGTATATTTCAACCTGCCACCACCCTCTCATGAAGAAATGCCTCCTAGCCTCTGCTCTAAACCTCCCTCCAAATTGAGATTGTGTCAAACAGTGTTTCAGTTCGACTCAGCGTGAAGAGACATTCTTTATCCACCCTAGTCTCAATCATGTCCCCTCTCCCCCTCTCTTTCCCTCCTCTCCTACAGGGAGTATATATTTAGTGCCCTCAACCTCTCCTCGTACATCCTAAACTGTTGGCCCATGATCATTTTCACTGCCCTCCTTTAGACCAGCAGTTTTATGTTCTTTTTAAGGTTTAGCCACTAGTATTATACACTGTACTCCACATGCGGTCTCGCTAATGACCTGTACAATGGCGGTATTACCTCCTCTCACATACTGCTGATCCCCTCTGGCAATGCAGCGCAACATTTTATGGGCCTTCGTTGCTGCTTTCCTGCATTACGTGAAGTGCTTCAGTTCACTAGATATCATCACTCCCAGGTCCTTCTCCTCCTCTGATGCAGATAAACCGGGACCTCTCCCAAGCTATACTCAGTCCTTGGGTTCTTCATTCCAGTGTGCATAACTTTGCATTTCTTAGCATTGAAGCCAAGCTGCCAAATTCCCAGAACACCTCTCTAGCTTTTCAGATCCACCTGTAGATCTCTTATCCATTTTGCTGTGTCCGCCCTCCCACGGAACTTGTTGTTGTCTGTGAAAAGGCAAATTTTGCCCTTAATGCCATCTCAAATATCATTGATGATGACACTGAACAGCACCGGTCAGAGCACCGAGTCCAGTGGGACCCCACTGGTGACCTTCAGGGTGCTGGAGCACTCTCCTCCCACTACCATGCTCTGGGTCCTGCCCCCTCAGCCAGTTTTCCACCCACCTGGTCAACTTCTCACTGACCTCTAGATCTGCCAACTTCCTGATCAACCCTTTGTGGGGTACAGAGTCAAATGCTTTGCTGAACTCCAGGTAAAGGACGTCCACTGCTCTCCCCCTGTCCACTGTTTTAGTAACCCAGTCAAAGATGTCAATCAGATTTGTTTGATATGACCTCTCTCCCATAAACGCTTATTGCCTCTCCTCTTGGAGACCATTCTCATTCAGATACACTACTAACCTTTCCTTAAGTATGGTCTCCATGGGCTTGCACATGATTGAGGTCAGACTGACTGGTCTGTAGTTTCCTGGGTTATCCCTGAGACCACTTTTACGGAGGGACACACGTTAGTGCCTGAGTGTCTTGGAGCACTCTCCATAATTTCCCCAGGTGAAGGCACTGCACTAATTATGATTTTATGTTTTCCCGTTCACTGAAAACTATTGAAGAACCCAGGCTGGCCACCTTCAATGTATAGGGACTCATTCCCCTGAGGGCCCTGGTATGACCGCTGCCAGACTGCATGACACCCCACCGCCAGGTAGATGGGCACCAGTGCCATCTCCCAAGATCATTTGGAGGTGAAGAGAGCCATCTGTATGAAGAATACTGTGTAAGCACACACTGCAACTTTATAGGAATTTCCACTCTACTACCCAGGGTAACTGGTGATTCACTTAGTAAGCAGAAATTCATCCAGGTTTCTTCTCCCAGTTCATGCCCTCCCCCACCCGATACCCTGCAGGAGTCCAAGAAATTTAAAAAGAAACACAAAATGAGGAGGGACAGGTAGGTGATCCACAAACAGGCTGAAGGGGAGGTCAAGTCAGAATGGGTCGAACCAGAGGGAAACAAGTGCACTTGAGCAGGAGGAACAAAAGGGAGAGATACTGAATAGAGTGGAAGACAGTGAAGATCAGAAGGCTACTGATGGCAATAATGTGATTAATCTGTCCAGTCATAAGTTAAAAGATAGAGGAGGGCCATTAACAGAAGCCTAGGTTTTGTAACAAAGTGAGGTACAAACAAATCTGAGACTTACTTACCTGGATTTACATAACTTCCACACACACACTTACTCTCAGGTGCTTTTACAGTCCAGACACAATGTGTAGGTACCCAACTGCAGATAATCCCACAGGGGGAACTGATGAAGAAAACACCATATGTAGACACCCGGCAGGGGAAAATTCCATAATGGAAAAAAACAGTGACAATTTATTTATTATTTATTTAGCTTTTGTTAACCAGGTAAGCACACTAGACAAACACATGCCTATTTTCAGGTACAACCCGGGAGAGTACAAGAAATCAAAGAACATACAGAGTACAATTTGAAGTAAGTAGGGCAGATACACAGATGTCAGGAGAAGTATAACATACATAGTAAGATATATCAGGTCACGGCAGTAATCATAGTCAATATGCTAAGGTACAGCGTCACTGACACAACGTCACCAGCAATATATATACAGATATACACAAAATTTACACATTTGCAAGATACATGGAATATATATACTCAAGTATACTGTGCAGAGGACCAGGCTAATCAGGGAGGGTTAAGACAGTCACATAGTGATGACAGCTTCAAGTGGTTCCACAGGGAGGTGCGTAGGCCCGACTGGGGGGGGGGGGGAGGTCCGGACCTGGACAGGAAAGAAGTTCCACAGTCTAGGGGCACATGACGCAAAGTCCCTGTCCCCCACTTTGGTATGAGTAGGAGGGACGTTAAGGATAGCTGGGCCCAGTGACCTTAGGGGGTAGGTAGCGGGGGCTGCTGGCACAAGGAGCTCCGCCAGTCCAGGGGGGGTGCCAGCACCCAGTACCTTACCCGTGAAGCTGACCACAACAAAATTCAAATAACTGGGCGGGGAGAGCCAGTTGAGCTTACTGTACAGATCACAGTGGTGAGTGAGACGAGGGACTCCAAGAGCAAAATGGCAGATGTTATTATAGGCAACGGTCCATCTAGAAAGGTGGATCTTGGCGGTACTAGGAAACAAAAGGAGCCCATAACAGACGGATGGCAGAAACACCCCTCTAGACAGTGGTAGGCGAGCAGCTGGAGTAAGGTTATTCTTAGCCCTGTAAGCCAGACCCAATTTCCAGTTAACAGCTCTACACGCATTTTGGATATGCTGACCAAGATCAATCTGCGAGTCAAGTGTCACCCCAAGGTATTTGACGGAATCGGTGGTGAGAACAGGAGTGACATCAATACCCAAGATGCACATAGAAACAGAGGAGGCCTTTAACTTGGCCAGGGAACCGAACAGCATGGCCTGGGTCTTTTTAAGATTTAGGACCAGCTTATGGGATGATATCCAGGAATGGACACTCCTGAAACCCTCACTCAGCTGGTGTTTAATGAGCCCAATATCCTTTGAATGAGTGATGATAACAAGGTCATCAGCATACAGGACAGCCCTGCAGGAGGCCACCGAGGAGGGAAAGTCGTTGATGAAGATGGAAAAAAGCAGGGGCCCAAGGACTGACCCCTGGGGGACCCCTGAGGACATGGGGGTGGCATCCGAGAGCACCTTACTATATTTGGTCAGTTGCTGCCTTCCATGAAGGTAGTTGGAGAACCAACTCAGGGCCGGAGGGGATAAGTCCAAAGCCCCAAGTTGAGAGCATAGCAAGGCATGGTCAACAAGGTCAAAGGCTTTAGAGAGATCAATAAAGATGGCCCCAGAGAGTCTGCCCTGGTCCAAAGCAGCCCTTATCCCAGAAGTGACAGAGACCAGCGCAGAGGTGGTGCTGTGCCCTTTTCGAAAGCCATGCTGCGAGGGAGACAGAAGCTCATGAGCCTGGATATAATCCAAGAGTTGTCCCGCCACAACTTTCTCAAGGAGCTTGCTGATGGCAGGCAGAATGGCAATCAGATGATAGTTGTCAAGGATCCTTGATCAATGACATGTGAGTGAGTGATGAGAGTAGCAGATTTACAAAGTGATCCATTTTTTGCCCACCCATGAATCAGGTGTTGCAGGTGTTTCTCAGAGCATGTGAGAAAGACGTGGAGGATTATTATGCTTCAGGCAACAGGAGTGTACCGGAATTTGTCAAAAGCAGAAAGGGTTGCTACAGAAGAAATAAGAAAGAATACAGCATTGACAGGGAAGCTGGCAAACAAAGGTGGCAGTGCTGTGGTCATCTACACAGGTCCCTTAGTAAGCAGAAATTCATCCAGGTTTCTTCTCCTAGTTCATCCCCCACAAACCCCCACCCCCCAAGACCCTGCTGGAGTCCACCGAGGAACTCAATCAGCAATTGGAAAATACAAATATGTGTATAAAATTAAGGTTTTGAGCACCAATCAGAAAAGGGATTTCCTTGTTACAGACCATCCTTTATGATCTGTTATACGTGCATTGCCCAAAATTCATAAATTCTTGGTGAGACTACCTGGGAAACAAAGCATATCTGGGGGTGGGCACAGTAATGGAACCTCTTTCACAGTTTGTTGAGTGCCATATTCCGTTGTTGTCAGGTTAAGATCAAATGTCCAGTATACATGGGATGTATTACTTGTACTAGTGGATATCCTCATTGAGAAAAACAGCCTGATGGTTACGCTCAATGTGGAAGGGAGGAACCACATGCCCCACCTACAGGGTTGCTTGTAGACATAGCAAGAATGGTACTGGAGGTAAAAGTATTCTCCTTTATGGGAGAACTATATAGATCTACAGGCAAGTAGTACTGCAGTGGGGGTGGCATTCACCCAAGTTATACAAACCTGTTTATGGGTACATGAGAAAAGTCTTTATTCTAAACAGAACTCCTTCATTGATTAGACTGCCAATAACTTTCTTATGGTGTGGTGGGGACAGTAGAGGATTTGAAGCAGTCTGTGAAATATCTAGAGTCCAGGGAACTGTTTTTGAGGTTTTTGGTACAGAAGATCTGGAGGAAATTACCTTTCTGGAAATAAGGATCAAAAGATATTAAAAGGAAGGGCGACAACTACCATATATTGTAAATCCACGGTTCAAAACACCTTGTTGATAGTGGATAGGATAGCAGCCACCTTCACACACCATAATTAACATACCCAAGGGACAGTTCCTAAGAACTAAAAGAAGAGCAGTGAACAAATGGAATATGTGGAGCAGGCAGATTTATTGGAAGATGGACTGTGTGACAGGTGACTGGGGAACAAGTGATCAGAAGACCTAGCGATGCTGCAGATGGAGTGAACAAAGGAACCCTACTTGATCCCAAGCAGAAAGGAGGAGGACTGGGTAGAAAATTGAATTTTGTCACCACATATTTGAATAATGCCAGGGTGATGTGGGAAATCATGAGAACAAATTTGGACATGCTCAAGGAGGAACTAAGACCGAGGGAGTGCACTAGGGAGCCAAATAACCTGTGGGATAAGTTGGTGCACAGTTTTTAGCCTGTTTAAAAGTTGAACAAATAAATACTTGGTTTTCTACCTTTCCCATTAAGGTGTAAAAAAAAGTGTGGGAGATGCAAATATTGCACTGTGATTTAGAACACCTCAACATTTCTGAATCCTTAAAATGGGCAGCTATTTTATATTGGAATGTTAATCAACTGACTGAGGCTGACACTGTGGTATGGGTGGAGCACTGGGTGCCTTACCTCTTGCTACGCTGGTGATGCAGGTTTGGTAACAGACCAGGTTTGCTCGGGGGTGGCAGGCGCAACCAAGAGAAGGAGGATTAGGCAGTCATAGACAGTTCTCCTTCTTTAGGGAGGGGGAGACAGGGCTTGTTGCTGCTTGCCTGCCACCTAGCAGTGGCTAGGTGGCCCAACATGCAGCTGTGACTCTGAGGGCTGGGTGCAGGCACTAAGTATGTGTGGCCTCTTCATGACGCAAACCCACGCCATTGCACATGCACTGACCTAGGGGGCCGGGAAACAGGAAAACAAAAACAGACACTGCACAATGAAGCCCCATCTGCCCATACCAATACACACTACTGCCCCAGGACCCTGCCAACCAGATCTGGATCCCAGGGGGGACGAACCTCCCTCTCACAGCTCCATGATGGGAAGAAGGGTGTAAGCCACAGCAAAAAGAAGCAAGCGAGTCCTGGGGGGAGAAGATGGATGGTGGGGGAGGCTGGCAGGGGGCTAAAGTGCCAAGTCAGCACCCAGAAGAGATAAACAGCTCTATGGAAAAAAATGAAGTGTGACTCCACAGATGTCATATATTAGGGAATGTGCCCTTGAGGGGCATTTTATGTATGTTGCACCAAACAGAAAGTAACAGAAATAGTAGGTGAACATGTATATGCAACACATCAAGAAAATGTAAAGAATGCACTAGCAGCCCATATAGAAGAGGCAGGAGAGGTGAAGAACATCAGCTGATTTTTGTTGGAATTAAAAAAGGTTGCCTTGGGACCAAGAAGGGAGCTATGAAAATGTGAGACCTATTGTCTTAGGTAAACCAGTTGGGGCCACTTTCCTGACCAGGCCTGAATGAGCAGATAGAGCTAGCACCTTTACTGTGGTGCAGTATTTTTAAGTATTTCTCTCTCTCAGATTAATCTCCATCAGAAAATTAGAATACAACAGCAACTGAATGCCTTGTTGCTGTTTAAAGAAAACAGCTATAGTAGCTTTAAACTACATGTGATTACTGTACAGATGTTTATATTAGTAGTGTAATGTTTTTGATGTTTTCACAATGCTTAAATAATATTTAATACAGATATTATACATGTGCAATAGTAGTACAAGTTATAAAAAACTAATCCTATTTAATACGGATATTATACATGTGCAATAGTAGTACAAGCTATAAAAAACGAATCCTATTTAATATGGATATTATACATGTGCAATAGTAGTACAAGTTATAAAAAACTAATCCTATTTAATATAGACATTATACATATGCAACAGTAGTACAAGTTATAAAAAACTAATCACGTGCAATAAGAAGATGCACAATCTTTATTAGGAAAGGAAGCTAGCTATGCAATTCTAGTATGTACTAAATTATGCACACAGATGAAATGTATGCTTTTAGACTGTTTTAAGTGGATCTGCACTCTTTTGGGTGAAATAAAATAAATATGTGGTATGGCTTTATGTAGGCAGTTTAAAAGATGTCCAGCCAGCCCTTTGGTGCAGCAGCATCTCTGCAGCAGTTTCTCTGCACCTTGCAATGTCGGTGACCTAGATTCAGGAACAAGCCAAGTCGCCAGAGAGCCAGCTGTGGGTTGAGGACTGAGCACCCCAGCGGATGCTCTTCTCAGGGAGGGAGGATTGCAGGGGAGTGGTGGTGCAGGCAGAAGAGATCTAGTGCAGAAGGGGGAAAAGACAACACTGGCTCAATAGAACATTACCATGCCTTGCAGGTGCACGTCCATCAGTGAGCCCAGATGGTTTCTCAGAGGACAGCAGGGAGAGAAAGCAGAAAAATTCCACAGCACTGCAGGGTGAGGTACAGCAGTACTCTTGGGCCATGATGTGCTGAGTGCCTGCCCATCTTCAGAGCTGAGTTATCTTGGGGGAACCTGGTCCACTCCTCCCACCCCACCTCAGAGGGGAACTCCAAGGTAACAGAGGACTAAAGTAAGTGACATGGAAGGCAAAAAGTGGTGCTGGAAGGTCACTGTGTGAAAGATTAGTGGCTTTCTTTTGTTCAAGACCAAATGCTGGACCGTTTTCGACATGGCCTGATTTTTTTCTGCGAGCACCAAGCTTGTTAGAGAGGCTTTGGTTTGTGTGTCAGTGCTCCATTATGCTTGCAGCATTAGGGGGTTGCCAAGAAGGTGGGGTTCGACTGCAACTTCTGTTACCTCTCCACTAACTTTGCTTTCCTCTCTTTAAGAGAATTCTCTAGAAGTCTTATGATCAAAACGTTGATTCTAACTCTATTTTCGGCATACATTTAATATTTCGTTTTTGTTTTGTTTTTGGCCCATACACTGACACAGCACTTCATTATTATTGTTCTAGTACTGAGCCATAAGGCACTCCACAATTAAGCACAGCTGCCTCTGAAAAGAAGTCTCCAACACATACAGGACAAAATTCTCCCTGGGATTCTTTATTAACACTTTATAAATCATGACATAATATTCAGCCAATCAGAAATGTGTTACTCTAATAACCATAAAATAGTGTCTTATGCAAACAGTTCTAAATTTTTGAAGTTCTAATTTTAGTTGGCATAGACCATTTCCCACACAGGGGATTCTCTAAATAAATTCAAATTCCATATTTTAAAAAACAAAGGTCTTCAACATGATTTAAAATATGTTTGTATGTACAGTTCATGTCTCTTTTATGGTTATAAGTGTTTCTTCTCAAGTTCCTTGAGTGCCAGAACTGATCAGCTTCACCTCACTGGTCTCTCGCCCAAAAAACTTGAGAATGCAATCTTATAACCATGAAAGATATTGGAAATGTATACACTGTATAACCATAAACAACATGTTCTATCAACACCTGATGGTTTATGGCATCAAACACTAAATAAAAGAGCGTCTGATTGCACACTTGTCTGTTAATTGCCCAGCACTTTTACAAGGGCTGTCTCAGTGCTGTGCTGACTTCTGAACTCAGTGGAATGACTTGTACAGTATATGCCAGAACAATCCAGTCGAGCCTTGAGCTGTGACACCATCATTCTCAAGTACCTTTCATAAGAAAAGTTAAAGAAAGGCCTATAATTTGCAGGACCCTCAAACCGTCAAGTGGGGTCTCACTACTGCTCTCAATCAATCAATCAATCAATCAATCAATCAATATCTTTATTTAACCAGGCGAACACCATTGAGCAAAGCTCATTTTCAAGATGGACCTGGGGCTACTTAACAACATAAAAAAGGGTTACATACATAAACAGAGCATACAAATGGATTAAATATACAAAGATTATGGCAATACCACGACACAAGATTACAAAGAGTACATGGCAATGCGCAATATAAGGAACATATCAGACTGTCACATGTCAAGACATCAGGACCTATTTAAATTAAACAAATTATACGAAATATACAAAGTATACAAGAACCTGCCAAGATCCATAAGTGTTAGATAAGGTGGGAAAATAGAGGGAAGATTTCAATAGGGGGAGTGAGTTAGCAGAGTGCAAGCATATCAGGGCAGGAGTACCTAAGAGAAGGCCAATGCTATAGATATGGCAATATTCATGGGGAACGGACTCTAAAGTTTAAGGTAAGGTAAAATTCATGGGAAACAGTTACAGGATTCCTTAAAGGAAAGATCATAAAGTGATCTGAATGCTGATAGATTGATGGGGGGAACCAGTTTCAAAGTCTTTTGCAGCTTGTTCCAGAGTAAGGGTAGTGCGTAACTTAAGGATGACCTACCAACGAGCGAATTGACCTTATGCACAATAAGGGACATATACGAGTCACTCCTCAGGATGTACTTGTCTACTGTACACAGTGGAAGACAATCTAGGATGTATTGAGGCACATTCTTAATGATGGCTCTCTTCAGAACAGCCAGGAAATTACCCTCTTCAAGGGAACACCCGGCTGCCCATCAGTATCCCAGCTCTGAAGGCAGAAACCCTAATGAGGAAGAACCTGCTGAACTTCTCGCATCTTTCTGTGTCAAAAACACCTTTGGATCATAGACAGTCAGGATGTAAGTAACATTCTATGGTGTGGAACAGCTGAACTGAACTGGTCTGTTCTTCCCTACAGCAATAACCCCAGACAGACACTCTGCCTTCCTTGCAGCGACTGCCCTGAGGCAGTCATGATACTGAGTTGTCAGAACCAGTTTGTTGATTTCAGAATGGGACCTTGTTTTCCTGTTACTTGTCATGTTTTATCCCTGCAATATAAACTACCTAAACTCATCACTTTACAGAGGTGTGCTCCAATAGGAAGTACTGCGGTTGAGACTAAACTCGCAGATATGTCAAAGCCACCATGACAACCACATTACAGCTATCCACTGCTGCATCAATACTCTCAACACAGGCAGCCATCATGCTAATTTCCAAGGAGACCGCATGATGTTCTCAGTGCCATAGCATCTCATCTGAGCTCCTACCACTCTGCTCATCCATCCGCTTTATTTACTGCTAAACTTGCATTTGGAGCATAATAACCACCCAGTTCAGTTACTGCCTGTCTACTGTCACTAGCTGATCCCCTTTGAGCATCAACATTGGTGATTACTCACCACGATGGAGACAGATATGAGACAGGCCCCACTTCACCATACTCCTCCGACGACTCCAGAGAAGATGGCTATGAAATCTAAGGCACAAAGTCTACAACCAAGCAACCTGGCCCCTCATCCTCTGCAGTACCTTTAACTGAAGACCGCTTCCTACAGGAACTGATGCCGTTTAAAGAAACTCTTGCCGACATTTCAGTGGAGTTATAGTCCCTCAGGTTGGACATGGGGGACTTAGGCTGCAGAATCGGTGACACGGAAGCCCGCACTGCATCTCTAGAGGGCTGGCATGACAGAAATGACCCAGAGATCATCAAATGAAGGCAACAGATCACAAAACTACAGCTAAAAACTGACGATTTAGTGGACCACAGCCTTAAGAATAACATCTTGATTTCTGGACTGCCCGAGGCCGAGGAAGGACCCTCCACGATCACTTTTCTGCAAAAGCTGCTGATCAAAGTGGTAGGCCCTTCTCCTCATAATCCTTCCTATCAAATTGAGAGGGCCCACTGCTCTCTCAGCCCTCAGCCTCCTGAAAATGCACCTCCCAGGCCTAATATTGTGAAATTTCTCAATTATTTAGAGAAATAACACGTCCTGACAAAAACAAGGGAGTTACAAGCGATCCTTTGGGAAGGGAAACACCTTCATATCACCCAAGATCTACCGCTGGAGACAAGACAAAAGAGGGCTGTATTCCACCTAATTGTAAGCAAGCTAATCGCTGCCAGTATTAAGTTTAAGATGGCTTACCCAGCTCATCTATAGCCTCTTATCGCCAGCTCTTGGCTGTCATTAGATACCCCAGCGCAAGCCTCCAAAGAGCTTGCCACCCAGTTTCCTGACCTATTCAAGGACATGTGAGCTATCCTGGCCTTTTACTGTGGTTTTGTTTTGCCAAATCTGGCTAGTGCATACCTTAATTGTTTTTTTATCCTCTGATGTTTGACTGTCCTGGACTCTGACTCCAGTGGTGAAGTCCATGGATCCTCACTCATGGATGGTCTCCTTCTGCCCTTCATGTTGTAATCATCTGTCATTTGCCTTCTGGACATCCTAGCGTGGGCCTGGCAGAGTGGCTGGTGTTACTGGGATCTGCTTGCTCACACACGGAGGGCCGCCTTGAACTTTCTACCTGGCACCCAGGAATTCGGGAACACCCAGGGCAAGTTGTTGATTCCGGGGGGGGGGCAAAAACCAGGCAGACTTGGTCCTACTCTATTTTGGTTCCCACCAGATCCACTAGAGGCTGTACCATAATCCTGTCTTGCTAGGGAACAATTGGGTCTACTCTGTTTCTGCTTCTTAGTTCGCGTGGGTTTTATATTTGTTGACTGGGGCCTTAAATCGGTCCCTGATCTGAAATCCTATCCAAGATTTCACTGGTGTTTACCCTAGGAGAATTCTTCCCCTCATTTAACTTGTATTGCCTTGATCTGGTCCACAGTGTACCCCCCTCCAAGCGCGACCTGGTTAATCCAGCCTAAATATCTCCTTCTCGACTATTTTACCTTAAGTTGAATTGTTTTCTCTCTCCTCTTCTACATTTTCATCTCCCTACTCCCTACTTTGCTCTTGTTAATCTTACCGTCATTTTTCCTTTCATTCTCCTCTGTTCATGGTTAATGGGAGCCTCTCAATTGTGTGTACTCACACAACAGTGTTAACTGCAGGTCATTGTTTTTATCAGGTAGGCCTGCCTTCATACCATTTTAACACCATTGCTTGTTTAGTTTGTTGGGTTAGCCACTAATGCTGGAAGGGTGGATGGGTGGGTGGGAGTCTCTTGGGATGGCTAAGAATCTGTGGACTGGCATGCCTCACATCCCAGTTAGTTGGGGGGTTAGCCCTGAACCTTCTCCTTGTTACAGTGCACCCTTCTCCATACCGTGGACTGAGAATAGGGTTCAAGAAGCTGTGGGGCGAGCGATCTTACAAAGTCTGTTTAGATACACAGTATTTTTTCTCCCCCCCCCAGCTTCCCTCTGTCAATTTAACTCCAGCATTCCCTATGATGTGAGAAGGTGCCTTCTGGGCCTCAGGGGTATGGTCCTTCCTGAACCTTTTTCTAATCCATTCACTGGGGACCGGGGCAATTCAAGGGACCACTGTATATAGTTATGGGGTGGGGGTTGGAGGAAGGGTGGGAGGATCTGCTACAACTTGTTGGCTACCGGTTCTTTTAATACAGGTGACTGGGTTGGGAGGGTTCATGACATGTCTTGACATGCTTCCAAGGTCTTGGGTTCCAGGGGAGGGGGGTGTTTTGTGGTGGAAAGGGGTTGGGGGCCTCACATAAAATACTCAACTGGTCACATAGTTTGGTTACATTTCCATATGGTCTTTTCCTGTGATGATTACTTGATGCTCTAATGTTCTGGTTGAACTTATTGATCTGTCAGTGAGTGGGGAAGGGGTGGGACGCAGTGTGCCTTGCTATACTTGTTTATTGCTCTATGTTTACCACTTATTATGACTATGTCTAATAATTTTGTTAAAATCCTGACTTACAATGTTCAGGGAGTCAGAGAACGACTCAAGAGGTATCAGATACTTAAGCACCTTTCTTTACTTCAAGCCTGCATCAGTTTTCTTCAAGAAACACACCTTCTCACTCAAGAGGCTGTGGTTTGTGGTATACAAACAACAAAAAATGCTCTCCATGTGAAAAAACATACCCCTGCGCTTCGACCGACTACTCAGTCTTCATTAGGAGGACTGAGTAGTCTGTTGAAGCGCAGAGGTGTGTTTTTCAGACACAGAGAGTGTTTTTTGTTGTTTGTATATCACAGGTGACCTGCAATATTACTTATTTATGCTGTTGTGATTTTAGTGTTGAAAGTAATAAATAGAACACTAACAGCGATTCAAAAATTGTCTGTGTATTTTTGCAGTGGAGTGATGAGTTGCATTTTTCATTGTCAAGTCAACTGGGCTGAGTACACAGTTTTCTTTTGTTGAAATGTATTTGTCATGGGCCTGCTAGATCGTCGGGAGGTAACTTTGGACAGCGTTTACAGCCCAGTAGGAGGGGACCCTGCCTTCTTCATGGAGCTGGCAGATAGGCTTGCCCTTTCCTGCTCATCCCCCTTAATTATGGGTGGTGATCAAAATATCCCACCCACGCAGGATCTAGACCAATCCAATCAATCTACCAAACCTCTTTCTCCAGCTCAACAGGCAGTAGGGGAGTTTATGGATTCACTGGGTCTCTGTGACCCCTGGCAGGTTCTTAATCTGTCTAGCCATACCTATTCCTTCTATTTCTTGGTCCACCATACTTCATCTAGGTTGGACTACATCCTTACTAGCCTATCATCTAGGTTGGACTACATCCTTACTAGTCTATCTCTCCTACCTGGGCTGTGCAACGCTGGCCTTAAGCCCATCATGCTCTCGGATCATGCTGTGGCTTGGCTCCCACTTACCCCCTCTATGGATTTGCAACGTGACACTATTTGGAAGCTAAACACCCAACTTCTCAAAGACAACTTTGTCGTTTCTAGAATAAAATCCCTTATTCAGTCCTATACCGAGTCTAATCAGAATTCAGTTCTGAGAGTGGTGTGCCCTGAAATGCTTCTTATGGAACAAACTTATTTGTCTTGCTTCTAAGTGGAAGAGACTCCATGAGTCAGAAGCCCTCTTTTTACTAGCTCAAATACAATCCCTTGAACAGTCTATCTCCCTCCTCTTCCCCAGATTCTCTAACAGCCCTACTGTCCCAAATACTTTGATCTTCTATGGGAAAGGCAGAGTATACCATCTTAAAGACCCAGTCCAAATATATTGAACAAGGCGAGAAGGCAGGGAGGCTGCTTGCTCTTCATTTGAGGAAGCTAGAAAGCTTGAGAATTATTACTTCCATCTTAGCCTCAGATGGCTCTGTTAAAACTCTTCCCAGGGATATCGTCTTGGTCTTTGGAAATTTTTACCACATGCTTTAAGGCCAGCATTCCTCTCTACCGTGTACCAAAGAGATGATGACATACCTAGATGCCATTTTACCTCCCCAGCTCTTGGACCAACAACAGGCCTTCTTATCTTCTCCTATCTGTCAGAGGTGGAGGCAGCCATTAACAGTTTAGCACTAGATAAAGCGCCTGGGTCCAGCTGGCTTCCCCTCAAATTTCTATAAGCTCTTTATCAAGGAAGTGTCCCCCTTCTTACTTCGTCTTTACCAATTTATGTTTTCGGCTGACTCACTGGATCCCTCGCTTCTAGAGGCTACTATAGTTCTTCTCCTCAAACCAGACAAGCCCCCTTCTCAACCAGTTAGTTACCATCCCATCTGTTTACTAAACTGTGATATTAAAATTCTTACTAAAATTCTCGCTACAAGAATTAGGAAAGTTTGGTCTTGCCTACTCAGCCCAGAACAGGCCAGATTTGTTCCAGGTAGATCTTCTGCAGACCACCTACGCAAGCTGTGTCACATCTTTCAAGTTGCCAAACCTTCTCCTCTCCCTATGGCTGTAATTTCTCTTGACGTTGAGAAGGCTTTCGATAGAGTCGACTAGGCCTTCTTATGGTTAACCCTGCATAAAATGGGATTCCCCCCACATTCCTGCAATGGCTTCTAGTAATTTATTCTTTCGCATCTGCCAAAATATATTGCAACTGGGTCTCTTTTTCCCCCTTTCCCCTTCACATGGGTACCCACCAGGGGTGCCTCCCCTCTCCCTTTCTTTTTAATTATTACCTAAAACTTCTTATTAGACAGCTCAACGCTTCTCCTAACACACATAGCATCCTGGTCAGTGATTCGGTACCGTCTCTTTGAGTATATGCGGACGATATCCTCCTACACCTCTCTCACCCTGCCGCCTCTCTCATTGAAACCTTGAAAGAAATGTATCAGTTCAGTCTCTATTCCAACTACAAGCTGAATTGCAACAAAACCGAGGTCTTTCCTCTTAATCATTTTGCTTACAGATCTGACTTCACAGGTTTTGGCATGAGATGGGCCCCCAGGTCTATCAAATACCTGGGTGTATCTTTAGTCACGGATTCTTCTCTTATACGAACATACGAAATTTGCCAGCAGATAAAGGCCTAGAGGTCTATCAAGTCTGCTCGAATGTGCAGCTAGCACCCCTTATTCTGCAGCTGCCCCTCCCTTCCACCCTTCCCCTTCATTAACCCCCCCTTGTCCTGTCCCATCCTCGTTTGAAGCAGTCCACTGTTCTACTGCATACCACTTCAGCCGGTAACGATTCCACCCAGCCACCACCCTCTCTGTAAAAGTGTCTCTCTCATCTCCCTCCTGAACCTTCCTCGCTCCAGTCTCATATCATGGCCCCTGGTGGCCCTCCCTCCCTTACTTTGAACAGCCCTCTGTACCTGTCTTGTTTATTCCTTTCATGTATTTAAGGTTTCAATCATGTCACCCTGCCTCCTCTCCTCCAGTGAGTACATGTTCAACTCCTTCAACCTCCTCTCGTATGATAAGTCCCCAGCCCCTTGATCATCTCTGTCGCTCTGGGCCTGCACCCTCCAGTAACTTAATGTCCCTCTTCAGATACGGGACTACAGTACTGCACGCAGTACCCAGGTGTGGTCTAACTAATGACCTATACAGTGGCAGAATCACCTCCTCCCTCCTCGAGGATATACCCTTGCAATACAACCCAGCATTTTGTTGGCCTTGCAGCTGCCTTCTACATTGTGCTGAGTTGTTCATTGACCCTGTAATGAGCACACCCAGATCCTTCCTCCTCTGTCTGGGCTAGCTGCACTCCCCCAGCTGGTAACTCCTCCTTGGTCTTCATCCCAAAATGCAGCACCTTGCACTTTTTGGCATTAAAGCCCAGTTGCCAGGTGTCTGACCAGGTTTCAAGCTTTGCCAGATCATCCTGCAACCCTGCCATCCCCTAGGTCATCCACCACCGCCCTACCTTTGGTATCATCAGCAAACAGACTGATCTTGCTCTTGATGTCCCATGATATGTCTGCAATGAATATCCCAAACAACACTGGTCCCAACACTGAGCCCTGTGGAACACCGCTCGTCACTGCCCTTGGGTGTGAGAGCTCCCCACCCACCACCACCCTCTGTTGCCTTCCCTGCAGCCAGTTTCCTACCCATCTCACCAGCTTTGCACCCGCCCCTGTGCCTACTAACTTCCTTCCACGCCTTCCATGTGGCACTGAGTCGAATGCCTTACTGAAGTCCAGATACAGGACATCCACTGCATGGCCCCGGTCCAGTTGCCTAGCTACTCAGTCATAGAACTCGACCAGGCTGGTTTGGCAGGATCTGCCAAGTATGAAGCCATGCTGTCTGCTGTCCTGTAGTCCTTTGGCCTCTAGGAGGGCCACCAGCCTCTCCTTCAGGATAGTCTTCATTAGCTTACCCACGATGGATGTGAGGCTCACTGGTCTGTAGTTTCCCGATTCATCCTTGGAGCCACTCTTGTGGAGGGGCACCACATGAGCCATCCTCCAGTCCTGAGGTACACACCCCGAATGTAGTGAGGCATTAAATAGGTCTGTCAAAGGTCCTGCAAGAACCTCTGCCAGCTCCTTCAGTACCCTGTGGTGGATGCCATCTGGGCCTGGCGCCTTGTCCACCCTCAGTGCTTTCAAACCCTCTCGAACTCTGCTCTCCATGATTTCCCATCTGTCACCACTCTCACTTCTGCCATTTCTCCCACCTTGTCTCCCCTCTTCTCTTTAGTAAATACTGAGCAGAAGTACTCATTTAGTGCTTCTGCCTTATCGCACCCTGCTTCCACCCAACTCCCTCCTTCCTAATCCTTACTATGTGGTCCTTACAGCTCCTTTTCTCCCTGATGTACTTAAAGAAGTCCTCTCCTCTAATGCCTTGTGCCAGCCTGAGTTCCTGTAGATGCTTTGGCTCCTTACTGCCCTTGTCACCTCCTTCGATCCTGTCAAGTACCTCCCTGTCCTCCCTCCCTGTTTTCTTGTACTTCCTAAAGGCAGCTCTTTTCCTTCTTACCTTTCCATGACCTCCTTGCTCAACCAGATCAGTTTCTTAGCCCTAGCCTTCTTGGTCTGGGCTTTGCAGCAGGTTTGGTTGCCTCCACTATCCCCAGCTTTATGAGCTCCCACCTCTGGTTAGTGTCCATACTAGATTGAATTCTGGCCAGGTACCCTTTTACCACTTCCCCATCCTCCCAAAGTCGGCCTCCTGAGTCCAGCACTATTGTGCCAGATTCCACTCTTCCTTGCCCATATCCAATGTGAGCCATACTGAGCAGTGGTCACTCCCTGACAGCGGTTCCTCCACTGTAAGTTCTCTCACAAAGTCCTCATTTGCCAGCACAAGGTCAAGGGTATTTCCTAACCTGGTTGGTTCACTAACCATTTGCAGCAGGAAGCTGTCCTGGAAGGCATCCAGCAGTACCTGCTCCCTTCTGTTCCTGGTTGTTGTTGTGCTCCAGTCCACTCCTGGCATGCTGAAGTCTCCCACAATCACCACACTACCTTTCTCGCAGGTCCTCCTGATCTGTCCCATTAGTTCCCTGTCTAACTCCTCCAAATGAGATGGTGGCCTGTACACCACTCCCATTCTAAGAATCCTATTCTTGGAATCCTGGATTTGCATCCAAAGTGACTCCGTAATACCCTCCTCCCCTTACTCCCTTACACACTTCAGTCTTTCCTTCACATATAGTGCCAACCCCCCTCCTTTCCCAATCACTCTGTCCCTACGAAATAATCTGTACCCCGGTACAGACAGGTCCCAGTCATTGTATTGGGTGGCCCATGTTTCCGTGATGACTGCAATGTCCACCTCTCCCTCTGCCATGAGAACCTGTAACTCTGCAGTTTTCCTCCCAAGGCTCCTCGCATTAAGGGTAACCACCTTCCACCCTTTTCCCCCCCTCCCATCCTGCCCTCCTTTCCTAGCATCACCAAGAGTACTTGCCATTTGTCCTTTGTCACTGTTATGGGGGGTAAGCTCATATGGTTTCCCAACCTGTGGTCTCTGCATATCTCTTCCCCAACTGCCACCCCCCACTCCTAGTTTAAATTCCCAACTTTCTTTATGTAATCCTCCATCCTCTGTTTCAACACTTTCTTTCCCTCCTCACTCAAGTGTAGTCTGTCCTTGGCATAGAGACTACTGTCCTCCCAGGTCCCTCCCCCCCCCACCCCAACAGCCCATACCCTTTAGCACAACACCAGGTTCTTAGCCATCCGTTAAATTTCTCTATTCTCAGCTTTCTTGTTGTGCTTGCCTTTGGCACAGGAAGTATCTCTGAAAAAGTTACTGATCTTCCTGCCCTCTCACATAATTGTGCTAGTTCCTCGAACCTCCTCTGGACTGTATCTACTGTCTTGTCAGCCAGGTCATTTGTCCCAAGATGTATAATTAAATGAGGCTTGTCCCTACCCCTTCTAGCATATTTCAGAACAGACTGTCCCACCCTTTCCGCTGTCATTCCTGGCATGGCCTCCACCCAAATGCAACTATGCCTCTCCCCCTTGCCACCCCACCTAACTCCTCTTAGTATTGAGTCCCCCAGCACTAAGATTCCACCCCTCTTACTCCCTGCTTGCTTCCATTCATCTCCCTCTCTCATTTCCAGCTCCTCTTCTTCCTCCTGCACATTATTTCCCCCTTCTACCCCTGTTGCAATTCTCCCAGCAGACCTTCCCCCCGCTCCAGTTTGGTCCAGGCATTTATCAATTACTCCTATAATTTCATCATTTCCCTCCTCCACCTTCTTCCTCTCTAGCAGTGCACAACTATTTTCTGAAGGCCCCTCACAAATGCCCGTTCCCTCTCTCTTCATAGTAACTTGTTTCTCCTTTCCACTCCGTGACTTTTGCCACTTCTTTGCCTCCCCTCACAAGTCCCTATCTCCTCCTTCCATCTGTCTTTTGTCTCCTGACCTGGTTTCCCCGGCAATTGTTCTTCCTGGTTGGGCCCTTTGTCTCTGCTTCCTCCTGCAGACCCTCCTCTCTCTCTACATTTTCTGTGTGGTTGCACATAACATCTCCACACTCCAGGCAATTTTTAGAAAGATTGGTGCACCGCAGTTGTTGCAGCCTACCACCCTACCCATTGCTGTCGTTGCCCACCAGCGACCCCCCACCCTTCCAGATGCAGGATACCAAACACTCCCAAGTCTCCCCTCTCCCTCCTCTATCAGTGCAAAACATTTTCTTTATTTCCCTTACCTCCTTTGTTGTACATGTTTAGATATATTGAGCAACTGCTTTTTATATTCCTATCCTTCCTATCCACACTCAAAAACAGACTTTAAGTAGCCATTGCACAACCTTCTTCAAACTCCTACTCCTCCTTTCCCCAATGCAATATCAATGCGAAGAAGTAATAATGAAAGTTCCTAGATTTGCATTTACTTCCCTGACACTGAGAGAGCAGTCACCTCTTCACTTGCTGCTGTTCCTTTCCTGGATGTCTGCTTTTGCTATGACAGGTGCATATCCTTTGCCTGTTTGAGGAAGTGATGTCAGAACCCCTGGTATAAAGGAAATCATGGACCAAGGGTGGGACCAGCCCAAGTCTTCCAGAAACAATCAGGTAGCTAAGGCCTCTGGTCAGACCATTAGCACCCTTCCCCCACTCTGCACTCAAACTTTGCAGCTAGTGAAGCCAGCAACAATGAATTACAATTCTACTCAAAGCCCCCAAAATAAGTTTGCTACCCTAAGAAACAGGACTCCAATTCAAACAGCTTCACCAACAACACATCAAAATAGGCTTGGAATTAGAAGATATATGTCTCCAATTCAAAGAAACAGACCCAGTTAAATCACACCAATTATGTTTTAAAACAGAAGAAATAGGTCTCTACAAATGCAGCCTGCCACACAGTGAATCAAACAAATGAGCCCACTTATAGCTACCAAAACAGGTTTCAAAATTCCAACAGCCCCAAACAATACCCTGCTAGACCCTTAGTAGTAAGAAAGAAAAGAAATAACCTTCTACCAAGTAGAATCCACAAGAAACAATGTAAAACAACAAGAGGCTACTGTACTGTAGATCTGATCTTGTCCCCCTTCTAGTTCCTTCTGAGAAGCCAAAGCACTGAGTTCCAAACTCTGTGATTTCCCTTGTGCTGCTTTCAAAATCAGACAGTTCCAAACTCTGTGACTTCCCTTGTCTTATGAAGAAGCTAAACCTTGATGATTTACTTGCAGTCATACAACAGGATCTACTAAGATGGAAAGCTCTTTCTATTTCCCTCTGAGGCAGAATTAGCATTATTAAAATGACTATTCTCCCCAGACTCTTCTATCCCTTAAACATGCTTAATATCTGGCTTCCTCTCTCCTTTTTCAAATGCATCCACTCACCAGTTACAACATTTATCTGGTTAGATAAGTCCCCCAGGTGCTCATATCTCAAGTTAGGGCTTCCCAAAGAGTCAGGTGGTCTTAGATTGCCGAATTTTCTACTTTATTATTGGGCCAGCCATCTTTATAAGTGTGGTAAATGGCTTTCTACTTCTCAAAATCTGGCAGATGATGACGATATCCCTATCTGGTTGCAGACAGAGTCACACTTACTTTATATCCACAATCTCTCTCCCTCCACTATTCTCTTCTCTCCTTGGAAATCTCTGCCGGTGTCCCTATGTTCTTCCTCAATCGGTACATCTATTAAAGTTTTCTCACAAATATGCGCTTTCTTAAAGGTTCTTCCTTCAAAAGATACTTTCCAGTCTATCTTATCTAACCTAAACATTAAAATTGAGAACAGTATGCTCTCCCTCGGTTGGCTCCCTCAACTTCACGTGGCCAGGGTTTCTGACTTCTGCTCTCAGAACTCGCTTCTCTCCTCCCCAGAGATACTTGTGAATTTTCATTTGGGCCTGGCTTGCATCTTCAAAATCTATCAGTTATGACATCTGATATTTCAACAGTTCGGCCCTACCCTGAAGGCTTCTGATATTTCAACAGTTCGGCCCTACCCTGAAGGCTTCTGATATTTCAACAGTTCGGCCCTACCCTGAAGGCTTCTGATATTTCAACAGTTCGGCTCTACCCTGAAGGCTTCTGATATTTCAGTTCGGCCCTACCCTGAAGGCTTCTGATATTTCAACAGTTCGGCCCTACCCTGAAGGCTTCTGGTATTTCAACAGTTCGGCCCTACCCTGAAGGCTTCTGATATTTCAACAGTTCGGCACTACCCTGAAGGCTTCTGGTATTTCAACAGTTCGGCCCTAACCTGAAGGCATCTGATATTTCAACAGTTCGGCCCTACCCTGAAGGCATCTGATATTTCAACAGTTCGGCCCTACCCTGAAGGCATCTGATATTTCAACAGTTCGGCCCTACCCTGAAGGCTTCTGGCCTTGGCAGCCTATTGACTCAGATACAAGATCTCGCAATTAGACCCCAGAGGACTTCTCTTATACATTTGCTTTTACTTGCCACCCTCCACCCCTTCCCACCTGCTGGCACCAAGGTCTGGGAGACCTTGATGCCAGACTCTACACTCAATTAGGTTCACATTTGGAAAGACCTATATAAATATCTAACCCAGGACCAGCTACGTCTCACCCAATATCACATTCTAAACAACATGTACTATACCCCTGTCAAACTGGTTAAGATGGGTCGTCTTCCCTCATCCACCTGTTCTAGATGTGGCCGAGCAGATGGTACAATCTTGCATGTTCTGTGGTCCTGTGAAAAGGTCTCTCCTCTGTGGGAGCTAATTGAAGCACATGCTGATCCCTTATTGGGGCTGGAATATCTTTTCACCCCAGAAATATGTGTTATCGGGGATTACACATAGACTGTGGTCAAAGAAAGGAGGTACCATATGGCTCTCATTTCCCTGGCTGTCAAAAAATTGGTACTTAAACACTGGTTGGACCAATCACCCATCTCATACCGTGAATGGCTGCACAAGCTCTCCTCCTGACTTCGGACGGAACACCTGATTGCCAGTACTCGCCATAGAATGCTTCTTTTCAACAAGAAATGGGGCAAGCTTTATGCCCTTTACCTGAATTAAGGTTTCCTTCTGGGTTCTCTCTGGTTCCCCACTACAAATACATGCTCACCTTTTGGCCTTCTTGTATTTTTAGTTCCTTTTACTGTGTTGAATGACACACTCCTTGGGAGGGGCGTTGGGGTTGACTTCAGAAGAGGGAGGGGGGAAGGGGTTGTAGTTGGTCATGTTCAATGTCCTGTGTTAGTTACATTGTTGATGGTTGTATCTTAAAAACTTAATAAAGTTGATTTAATTTAAAAAAAATAATACTTCCCAGGTTTTCATCAGCATTCTCACCTGTTTTGGAAACCCCACTGCTTAGTGTAGCTTTTCTTGTGACTAAAATGCACTAGCATGCAACAGACCATGTTCCCTATGCTTTTGGGACAACAGTGTACAAATACCGTTGAGAATACTGAGGAAAACCTGGTTCGAGCCATATTAAAAGGAGCACTCCTTTTATTATTTCAAATGTGAAAATAAGTGCCAAAGTAGCTCAAAATGAGGAAAGAAAGGACATCACACAAAACAGAAGCAAGGGGCAATCTAAAATTGAATGAGAAAGTATAGGTCATGATTTTCCCTGTAACATGCTCTGCTGCTTTAAGTCCCCTCATTCTTGATTACCAATGACATTTACATGAAAACAGGATCTTTGTGCTTTAGACTTCATCTTGTTCTCCTGCTTTTCCACGTAATTAATGAGAGTACAGTAGAATGGAAGTTGGGCTACCACGTACACTCTCAGCTACGGTTTAGGCTACCTGAGCAGGTACAGTTCCAGGCTGTGTGTGAATTAATGGAAGCAGAAATATGTCTGCCCCAAGTATTCAGAGGTCCAGCATACACGGACGTCAGCTGATCCAAGTAATAGGCGACCTCCATTCCACTCTCCTATTAATTCTATGCTGCTTTTTCTATCTTACTGAAGTCGTAGTTCCCTATCTGCTCATTATCATTTCCATGGCAACAGATTGGTTTGTCGCAGAGAATTATAACTTCCACAGGAAGAGAAGTAGGAGGGTGAGATGAAGTCTGGGGAGACAAGGTAGTTAGGCAGATCAAATATTTAGTTTTACACAGGATAGGACCATTTAAGTTACAAAACTCTAGTTTTCATGATTGTCCTGAAAAATAATTTCAGACAGAAAAAAATACATAATACTGATTAAAATTATGTAGTTATTATAAAAACCAAAGTTTCAACTATTCAATTTAGATTAAACAATATAATATTTTCATCTGAAGTTAAACAGAGCCCAGCCGAGCCATTAATTACATTGGCAAATAGAAAATTTGTTCATGCAGCTGTCCTCGGTAATAGAAGAAAAGTAACATAAATACTCAAAGTTAATGAAACATAAGTTGAATTGAGTGACTATAATACTTTAAAAAAATGTCCCTCCATACTGGAAAAAGGCTTTAATCAGCTTTCAAGTCTCAGTAAGCCATTCACCCGTGCATCAACATCATTGTTAAAATTATCTTTGCCCTTATTTGTCTGCATTTGTTTCTGTTGTAGGGTGTCTAAGAATTTACTTCAAAGACCCCGATGGCTCATTCTGTACACAGTACATTATTTCATTATACAGTGCCTGTCCTGAAAATTAATAAATGCATAATTTGGTGAACTCAAATCAGATTTTAAAGTGTCTCAAGCAACATTAACAATTACTTTCCCTGCAGTTCTGACTTGTTACTCTGAATAATTAGGTTGCTCACCTCCCCCCCCCCCCACACTGAACATATGATTCAACCACAGTTAATGGATAAAGTTGGGGGGGGGGCATAACTGAATTTAAAGAAATGAGAGACAATTTTTTCCAGGTAAACTTTTACTTACCCTCATGATAAGCTCCGTTCACATGTACTAGGTATTTCCCAAGCTCACTGCATTTTCTCCACGGCTGCTTTTGCAGACTTTCAGGCGGTGAGTTCGCCATTGTGAGTGTTGTAAAGGATCCACAAAACAAACTCAGGATATATAGTGTCACTGAGAAATGTCAAGAGCCTGAAGCAGAAAAGTAACCGACCTTAACAACCGCAACTTTTTATTTAATTGTATCAAAGTGCAAAGGTTACAAGACAGGCAAATCTCTCAGTACATGCTGAAGCACAGCCACTTATAAAAGATAAAATGCGTACCATAAATCCTCCTCAAAGTAGCATGGTAAGCAAGCTTTGAACTCTATTACCTTATTTTACACTTGTCACAAGTGCAATGAAGTCAAGTAGAAAATATGGCATTACAATAACCATATCCAGTCACATGTATTTCTATTGCATTGACTGTGTAGAAAATATTTCTTTATTACTTTTTTACCTGTACCAGGAGAGCTTGATCAAGAACCATCATCTTAGTTTCAGTGAAGTCCTGCTTCTGCCCAGTTTTGCAACAGAAAACACAGAAGCAATGGAAGGTCACGTGACATTGCACTGTAGGGATTTACTTTAAGAGCTCCACAGTAATATACTCAGCTGGGACTCTTGTCTTAGCTTTGCTCTGGTTAGACAGTAATTACCAACGGTATTGCTCAGTCTGAACACCTAGTTCTTTTTTGTGCATTTATCTAATGCTCAATTGTATTGCTAGTGCTCTCTTTCACCTTAACTCCGTGACTGCTCTCTGATTCTCTTCTCCCCCCCTTCCCATCTCAAGTTTCAGCCTGACCCCTCCGTCCAGCCAACCCACTTACCTGTGCCTCTTATTCCTTCTCCAGCTCCCATTAAGCACCCATATCTTTGACTGCAGAAGGGTCATGAGGGCAGAAGAGACAAGAGCCCTCCCCAGCAAATGGACCCCAGAACCAGGTATTGCCGGCGTTCAGCATCATCTTGGGGCACAGCAGCGGACCACACGGTCTCTGGACTGCCTGACTTGGGCAAGCAGCCTGCTAAAGTGGGACACCACTGTGCAGTACCGCACAGCACCTACAACCCACCCTGCCACCCCAAGGTTAGTTCATTTTTATGTACACATGAGCCAATCAGCTCACTTCTGCACCCCTTCAAAAGTAATTCATCGCAACCAGGTTTTCCCCCCTCAGCCAACTCCTTCTTTGGTCTCACCCAACATTGGTCTGTCCCACTACGATTTCTCCTCAGTCAGATCTCTCATTGATGCTTCCCAGCACATTGTACTCATTAAAACCACTGAGAAGACTCTAAGCGAAACAAAGTTTCTGGGTTCCTCAACTTGGTTCGGCCCAACACTTTTCATTCCAAAAGTGTGCTCCGCATTAACCACGTTACCACACACAGACATTGACTGCCAGCCGACCCCACAACCCCCAATTGTTGCTGTATTTTAGCGCCTCCCCACTAAAATTAAGTTAGCCTCCCCCACCACACCATTTAAGCAATAAGGCATGACCAGAGGTTATGTTAATGGTCTGTTACTCACCTTCTTGGGGTGTAATGTGGCATGAGGCATAGCAGAGTGTTACTTGCCCCTAGATGGTGATTAACTGACCATTAATATAACCCCTGGGACTGCCATATTGCTATTATAATAAAAATGCTTTTTAAATAGTGTTAAACCTTGTTTAGTATATGATTAGGCTGTACATGTATGTTAATCAAAGATTAACATACGGCTGATAGAATGTTTACAACCTATTTGAAAGCTCTACTTCTCAGACCCTTTTAATAATTCCTTCTATCCTACACTTTAAGCCCCGATCACATTGTTCACCCATCCCCTAAGACAACCCCCAATAATAACACCTTTATAACACCCCCCACCCTCTCATTCCCTTACATCAACCGACTATCGCACCCTGGTAGTCCCCCGGAGATCCACCCAAATTAGCCAATCCAGTTACTCTCACTGCCTCCTAAAAATCTGGAATTCCCTCCCCCCTCAAATCCTGCACTCATCCTCTGCCTACTGCATCAGCTCTGCCCTCAAAAATTACCTTGCTCCTAGCTGCTCTTGCCAAGTCCCTCCCTAACTCCCTCTTCTAAGCCCTGGACAAACCCTTCTACTCTACCGTCACCTTCATTTTATCCTGTGCACACCCATCCAAATTCCTAGCTCTCATCCCCTTTCCCCAAATTGCTCCCCCTTACTGGCCTCCCTTGATCTCTCACAGAATGTAAGGGGCCCCGAATGGTCTCCATGGGTCCCTCTCCTACCCCTCAAAGAGGCTTGTATCTCTCATGTACTCCCTCCCCCCACCATCCTGAAGGGGTCTCTTTAGGACACCTCCCCTATCCCCTTCTCTCTGGTCCCACCAGCCCCCTTGCAGGGTCCTCACATCCTGAAGTGGTCCCCAGGGACACGACTCTTCCCCCTCACCACCCACCTCACCACTGCCTCTCTTTTCCCCCCTTTTCTTTCACATAAGCACTTGTTACTTATTAACCCAGCACTTATTATTGTCCACTCTTTTTACCTATCATGTGCAACACTGTTGTAACACTGTTTGTAACATCTGCCTTACAACTATATGTTAATATTGAACTTATAACTTGAATGTTTAATGTCTCATTCCTAATGTACCCCTTTCCCCCAGGTCGCACTGGGAGATGAGTGACTTGTCGTTCAGTGTGCCTTCCTGGAGAAACATTTCAATAAATAAATAAACTACCCCTCCCATGCCCCTCCCCTCAGTTTTCTCTCCATCCTCAGGCTCTCATCATGCCATGGCCATGTTAACTCTACTCATTTTGTCCATTTCTTTAAGGGTTATTGAGAGAGCCCCAATCTACAAGCCACTAACCTCTCCACCCAGAAATAGCCTCTCCTGAACAGATATTGTCTTCAATGAGTGGAAAGTGTCACTCCTTGACATGCTCAGCACTACCCCCCCCCAATCCCCCAGCAGGTTTCTTAACCTTGGCATGTTTGACATGGGCCCCGATGTCCCCCAACCTTGAATAATGTCGAGAACTATTTCTGCTTCCTACATGGCTGCTTCTCCCTCATATATTAGCCAGCCCAAAGAGGTACTTTGTCTCCAACAGTCTACCCCTCAACTCAAAAAAATTATACCACATCACAAGGAGACACCAGCAATTTCTCCTGCTCCTCTCCAGCTCTGTTCATCCCAGCCCCATAAATTCTATATCCCCTACTCATCCATTAAAGGATAACCACACTATCAAAATCATCCATCTGAACATCCAGAGCTTACTAGTCAAAAAATCCAGCTTTGAATCCTGGGTTATCGTTAACAAATTCGGCGTTATAGCCGTTACAGAAACCTGGCTTACCGACAAAATTCCCTACAGTAAAATTTGCATCAAAGCCTTCTCTTTAATTAGAAGGGACAGACTTGGCAAATGGTGGGGGGCACTGTCTATTCTATATTTCGGAACATCTCATGTTCTCAGAACCTGACTCCCAGCTTGACAGTCCTACCCATGCTCTCTATTAACCTCATCCTAGGGTGTTTTAAAACTGTCACTCAAAGTGTGGCCTACCTACCCCTAAGCACCCCAAGCAAAGAACTCGAAACCCTCCTGGACCTTAAAAACACCCTCCCCAGCTGTTGTGAGTAGATCTTACTTGGAGATTTCAACATGAATTGGCAGTCTAGCCAAGCCAGTGGTGCTAGAGAAGCTCTGGCTGGGCTTGGAATACATCAGATCATCAGGGATACCACCTGAACGAACTACAAAACAGGTTATGAATCCATTCTGGATTGGATAATAGTCACAAACCCCACATAAGTGGTTGATGCCGAAGTTCTACAAGACTCACTCAGCAACCACTGTGACATTTTCTGTAACTGGTCAGCAAAAGGCCTAAAGAGGGAGCCTAGGTATATTCACCAGAAACGACTTAAACAACTCAACATCGATGGCTTCTCAAAAGCCATTCTGGCTTCGGATTGGTCCTTTACCAACCACATCGTAGACATCGACATTGCACTGGAAACCTTCAGCAGGATCTTCCGACCCATCTGCGACTCCTTACTTCCACTCAAAAAAATTTAGGGTGAAAGGCAACACTAATGAATGGGACACATCTGACCTACTAAAGCTAATGCAGAAAAGAGACAAAACCTGGACCAAATATAGTAAGCCTAAACTACCTAACCTCTTACAGGAATACAGAGCCATATGTTATAAGCACAAATCTGCAGTCAGAGCTGCCAAAACAAACTTCCTTAGGGACAAACAATTTGGTGCTAGGGGCAACTCAAAAATTACTTGGAAAACTCTCAATAGCCTGCTCGACAGAGGGCACAAAGAGGAACAAATCTCCCTCAATAATGCGGGAAGTCTCATAAGTGAGCCAAGTAAGACTGCCAATCTTTTCACCTCTTGTTTCAGTGATCTTAACATTTACAAACCCAATAACGTGCAGCTTATCAACACTAACCCACCCTCATCCCCTGAACGCCCCCCTCTGCCCAGAGAACCTTCCTCCCCAAATTCTACTTCAAATATCTCTGACCAACTCAGGTAATCGCCTCTCTAAAAAAAGAACGACCCTAAGCCCTGTTTGGGTCTTAATGGCATTGACTACCACATCCATAAGTTTGTCCAGGTACCCATCGCCTTCCCCTTAACTAACATCTTCAACCATTTATTCTGCACTGGGGTATCCTCCAGTAAATGGAAAAGTGCCACCATAAAACCACTCCATAAATCTGGCTCCAAAAATAACATATGCAACTACAGGCCCATTTCCCTCCTTGCATCCCTATACAAAATTATCAAAAAAAAATCATCCTTTATCAGACCACAAATTTCCTAGAAGCACAAAATCTCCTCACAGACTCACAGCATGGATTTGAAGTCAGTAACAATACTGAGATTGCCCATGTGAGGCTTACCAACTTCATCAAAAAGGCCAGTGACAAAGTATTCTACACCAGCTCAGTGTTCGTAGACCTAACAAAGGCCTTTGATCTCACTGATTATAAAGTTCTTTTCCACACCCTATCCAGCCTAAACTTCTCGGCTGAAGTTATAAAATGGTTTGATAATTACCTTAGCAATCAAACACATAGAACTACAACAACAGGCCATTACTTTGAAGTTAAGCTAATCAAATATGGAGTTCCCAAGGGTTCCAACCTCGGACCGGTCTCATTCTCTCTTGTAGTCAACTCCCTTCCTGAGATCTGTACATCCACTGAGCTTATCCTCTGTGCAGATGATGCAGCCCTTTTCTGCAAAGATAAGAACTCCCACGCCCTTCAGAACAAACTAAAGCACTCCTCTGACAAACTACATTCCTGGTTCTCCTCCCGGAGTTTGGTTCTCAAGTCCAAGAAAACTATGGTCACGATATTAGGTTCCAGGAAGGCCCTTAATTTTGACCTTACTCTTAAAGATAATGATGGCATCCCAATCGAGAGAGTCATCACTTTCAAATACCTGGGGAACCACCTAGACAGTCACACTACAAACTACACACTTGCTAATTTAAAAACTCATCAAAGACTTGGCCTCCTACATCGGCTAAAACATTTCCTTATACCAGAAACTAGGGCCCTGCTTGCCAACGGCTTCTTGCTCTCCTTAATGGATTACAGAAAGTGAAAGCCAAAAAGACTGCATTCAGGCAATACAAAAAGACACAGGCAGAAGGGGATAGGGAGAAGTACCAGGAGAAACAAAGGGAGGCAGGGAAGTCAGTAAGGGAAGCCAAAGCTCAGACAGAAGAACCGGTCCTATTCAACATCTTCATCAGCGACATTGCACAGGATATAGAAGGCAGAATTTCACTGTTCGCTGATGACACAAAGCTCTGTAACAGAGTAGACACACCAGAGGGTGTAGACAGAATGAGAAGGGACCTGCAGAAACTTGAAGAATGGTCAAGGGTTTGGCAGTTGAAATTCAATGCAAAGAAGTGCAAGATAATGCATATGGGGCACAAAAACCCTGGCACAATATATCAGTTGGGGGGTGAGGATATAGCATGCACCAAGCAGGAAAGGGATCTTGGGGTTGTCCTCTCTGATGACCTCAAGGTAGGAAACAGTGTGACAAGGCATCAGGTAAAGCAAATAGGATGCTGGGATGTATAGGCTAGGCATCACCAGCAGGAAAAAGGAGGTCATAATTCCGCTATACAAGACACTAGTGAGGCCCCACCTGGAGTACAGTGTACAGTTCTGGAGACCATACCTACGTAGGACATAGACAGGGTAGAGAAGGTTCAGAGGAGGGCAACAAAGATGGTGCATGGGTTGCATCACAAATCCTTATGAAGACAGGTTGAAGGAACTGAACATGTACTCCTGGAGGAGAGGAGGGAGAGAGGATATGATAGAGACATACAAGTATCTTACAGGGAGGAACAGGGTGCAGGAAAACACTATTTTAAGCGAAAAAGATGTTTCAGGACTAGAGGGCATGGGATGAAGTTGGAGGGAGGACGATTCAGAGGAAACATGAGAAAGAATTTCTTCACAGAACGGGTGGTGGACAAGTGGAACACCCTGCCAGAGGAAGTGGTGGGGGCTGAAACAATCACAGGATTTAAGAATGCATGGGATAGACATAAAGGAATTCTAGAGGTCAGGGGTAAGGGGAAATTGACTTCTAGGAAAACAAACTGAACTTACAAGCTCAAATGGGCAGACTAGGTGGGCCATAGGCCCTTATCTGCCGACACTGTCTATGTATCTATGTACAGCTCCCTCTTATACTCAAATCTCCATCTCACAGAAAAATCTTGGTAGGTTAAAGACCATTTATCACAACATAATCAGATTCATCAAAGGCCTTCCCCTCAGGATGCACCACTGCGATCTTTACAAGGCCTCAAACTGGTTCACTATGGAAGACAGATTTGACAGCAAAATACTCACTTTCTTCTTTAAAACCCAACTGGCCTCTATGCCTTGCAGCATTTCCTCCCTCTTCCATAAGTCTGTACCCACCAGGACCTCCAGGCTCTCCTGTACCCATGCCCTCACAGTTCCTCACTGTCACACCACCCACAGGCAACATTCCATCTCCTACAAAGGTGCCAAACTATTCAACAAGCTCCGTCCTCCCTTGGACCAGTGCCATACACTAACATCATTTAAAAATGACCTAAAATCCTACCTCCTCGACAAACTCCAAGGCAGTTGCCCCTAACCTACAGTCTCAGCACTAACCTATGCTATCCATTTTCCTCCTCTAACACCTAACAGTTAACTGTATAAAAGGGTGTTTACTGGCTAATTTCAGTTATATGGATCCACACTGTACCCTTATTTAAGTATGCTCTGTTCATCTATATAAAACTGTCACATGTCTCAAGTCTATTTTGTACTATACTATGATGCCTGTCATAGCGCAGTGGTTTAAGGCTCTGAGCTGCAAATCTAGAGACCCGAGTTTGAATCTCACAGCCCCCACTTGCATACCATGTGACCCTAAGCAAGTCATTTAACTTCCCTGTCCTCCCAGGTCGCACCTGTAAACAAGCTTTCAGCTCAGTGTGTTTCTCCTGGTTAAACAATTGAGAAAAAAAATCCTCGTACTTCCCACTAGGTATATTTTTTACTCCAAAATGTTCTGTCCCCCTGTATGCACTTTATTCCTATGTATTGTTTGTATATTTTTTACTTCAAAACCCTGCATGCACTCTTATTCCTAACTATGTATTGTTTTACCTTTTTGTGTCACTGGACACTTGTGAAAATGGACAATTTTGCTCACATGCCTTTCCAGTATCAAGAAAGAAAGGGAGAGAAAGAAGCACTTAACTTCACGGAAACATAGAAATGTCAGCAGAAAAAGATCAGCCGGTCTGTCCTGCTTTACCCTATCATACCTTGTGAGCTGTTGTGTAGATGGGGTTTATGCCCTCACCACCCCTTCCTCTCTGCCTTACTGCTACCCCGCCCCGAGTGAATTAATAGACCATTCACTCTGTCCCAGCTGTGCTTGAACCCAATAATGGTTTTACACCCACCAGTTCAGCCAGTAGGCTACTCCCCAACTCAACCACTCTTTCCGTAAAGTAAAACTTTACCACATCTTTCCTGATCCCCCTCCTCCACTTCCATTCATGCCTCCTTGTTTTTGACCCACCATTCCTGCTGAATAGCTCCTCTCAGGCTACAGTATCTTATTTGTTGCTTTCAGGAACCTGAAGGTCTCTAACATGTTGTCCCTGTGTGCTTCTAGCCTCCAGCAAGTACATATTCATTGCCCTAAGCTGATCCTCATAGGATCTGCCCTGTTGGCTCTGAATCATTTTGGTTACACTAGCTGCACTATATCCAGCCTGTCTAGCCTTTCTTCGGGTGGGGGTGTCTCCTGAACTGGGCACAGTATTCCAGATGGGGTCTCACCAGTGATCTACCAGTACTACCTCTTTCCTCCTGCAACAAACAACTCCTCCCAACACACTCAACATTCTGGTTACCTTGGCCTTCTTGCATCATCTAGTTGATTTTAGGGAGTCACTTGTGATGATGTCTTGGAGCCCATTTCTCTCTATGTAGTCTACTAGGTCCTCTTTGACTAGAGTCTCCATCAGTTTACCAATAATGATGGTAAGACACACAGGCCTGAAATTTCATGGTTGCTTCTTGTTCCCTCCCTTGTGGAGCAGAACCACATCCGCTATCCTCCAATCTCTCAGAATGACTTCTGACTCTAGTGAGCTGTTAAACAGTCATGCCAGGGGTTCAGCAGTGATGCCAACTCCCTGAACATCCTCATGTGAATCTCATCTGACCTTGGTGCCTTATCTATTTTCAGGGCTGCAATTCCTTTTCCAACCCTTTCTGCTGTAATTATTACCTGCCCCATTTCGAGGAACCCCCTTCTGGCAACCTTTATGCTGCTTTCTGGCATAGGCCCTCAATCACCAACTGTCGTTACTGAGCAGAATAAGTAATTTAGAACAGCTGCCTTCTGCTTATTCTTTGTTACCCTCCCACCAACAGTCTTACAGTTCCACCTCTCGTCTTCCTTTTTTTCCCCCAAATGTAGCTAAAGAACTTCTTTTCCCCTTCCTTTACTATCTCCACAATAAACAACTCTGTGTCTGCCCATGCATCCCTGACTGCCTTCTTGGCCTCCTTTATCTTTGTCTTGTGTTCACTCCATTCCTCTTCCCCCTATATTTTTGTAGTTAATGAAGTGCAGGACAATTTCAGGGAACTCGGGAGGGGCCTCAAGCAGGTGGCATACACGGTGGCTTTTGTCAAGGTGTTGTTCGGACCGGCTTCTAAGTTAAAATCAGACAGCAAATTAGAGATTTCTGATTTATCAGGTACATATTTGGAATGTGTTAAATTGCACAAATATTTAGGGTATTGGCTAGATCAGTTAGGCTCAGGGAATACTCATGTAGATAATTTTGCTGTTCGGGGGGGGGGGTTGGCTGTTTATTCAGAAACCAAAATGTTTAGATTCTGAAACTATGAAATATATAATCCACGTACAAATTTTGCCTTTATTTAACTATGGTGATTTTTGGTATGGTGGTGCTTCACATGATAGATTGCACAGGTTGGATGTTCTCCATAATAAATAGATTAATTTTAAAATGTCCTATAACTACTCATAACTGTGACCTGTATAATTCCCTGGGCTAGGTTCCGCTGGCTACTCAGAGAAATATACATACTAGTTCATTTGTGTAAAAATCTGGTTTGGGTCTTGTACCCAAATATTTGAGTGACAGGTTAACATTTTTTTTTTTTTATATTTTTCCTTTTTTATTCGGGAGGTCCTCCGTCAATTTTCTGCCCTGGTCACAGCCCCCAGAGCGTCCACTAACTGCCTATTCCCGCAATCTCCCAGTTACCCCCCAGCTTACCCCCCGGGGCAGGGCCATGGCTCCAGTTCTTCCAATTCCGTGCCGCGGGCATAGTATCTGGATGGCAGTGTGGCGGCAGTGGCTAATTGAAGCCTGGGGAGGGCATCATGGAGACAGACTCTCTCCCCTCCATTTTCTTTGATTTTCCTCCGGGAGGCGGGGACGTACAAGGACGTCCAGCGTCTGCCCCGCCTCCATTACTTATGAGCACTGGTAACTGCGAGGCCCCCAGCCTCCGTCAGGGGTCCGTCTCACACTGGACACTTTTCCCACCCTCCCTCCGGAGAAGGAGAGCAATCCATAGGACGCTCTATCCTTCTCTCCCCCGGCCAGCCCTCCGGTGAGCCTGGGTCCATTCCAGAACCAGGGTCGCCGGCGTCGCAAGCGGAAACCCAACCGCTGTGCCGGCGGGCCGGCCCGAGTGACAGGTTAACATTTCGGGATATTATTCTATCTTTAAGAAACTCTCAGTTTTCTGAATTAATTGTTCCTAAGACCAATACAAAAAGGTCTATGCACTGCTTCAGTCAATTGGTACCTAAATTTTGGAATAGGTTACCATAATATTTCAGGTACTATACTTGTATTCATGCGTCCAGGCTTGCAATTGTTTTAATTAGTGATGTATTTTTATACATATTTGTTTAATTGTATACTGGATGGTTTGATGCTGAATGCATGTATTTATGTGATTACGAGGTTACCATTGTGAACGAACTTATGCTCAATTGTTATTCCCTAATAAACAACAACAACCTGTGTACGGCAGATGAGAGGAGAGGGTACTCCACTCAAGGACATATAACAACTGTTACAAGGCATGGTGCAAGGAGGAGGAGGAGGAGGAGGGCTGTGGCTACACTGGGGACAGGAGTCCAACCTGGGAAGATGTGAGCCTCTAAGGGGGAGATGATCTGCATCCTTCCA
Source organism: Neoceratodus forsteri (assembly GCA_016271365.2). Taxonomy (NCBI): domain Eukaryota; kingdom Metazoa; phylum Chordata; order Ceratodontiformes; family Ceratodontidae; genus Neoceratodus; species Neoceratodus forsteri. The sequence goes on from CM057454.1 coordinate 329,210,004, forward strand.
GGAGGGGGACCACAGTCTTTAGTGGGAGCTTTAAAGGAGAAGACTCCTGTATATGTATGATTTGGATATATCTGATGTATTTGTTATACATTACATCAAGTAATGTACATATGTCAATAAGAGAGCAGCCATTTCTTCTGTTGCAACACATATCTAGAGTTTGAGGCTCTGATACAAAGTAGTAAAATGTCAAGCAAGCCTCCGTTTACATGCAAATGAGGTACCTGTAATACAGCCCCTCCCATTCCTTGATGTCACTGCAGCAACAGTGCAGAACAAAACATAAGGGTGTCAATGCTGTCTAGCCTGATTTTAGTTTAAGTTTGCAATGGCTTAAGGCAGTTCTGTCATGCAATTCACAAAGGGAGTAGTACCTGTAGCCTTAATACTGTATGTGTACAGCAAATAATACATCTAACAGTATTTTATTCACAGGAAACAAAAGCTGTTTCTTTGCACTGCTCATTTCTCTCTGTGAGACAGTTGTCACATGTTGTGGAAAGCAGTAGACTGAATCAGTCAATCAACCAATCAATCAATCGAACAGTCAATCAGTCACTCTGTATTGAACCAGGTGAGCACCCTTAAGAAGATTTGTTACAAGATGAGCCTGGGCAGTTTACCAAAGGATCACACAAGACTGACTTATACCAGTGGTGCAAGTAGTAGGCAAGAAGTATAGGAACTCAGGCACTGGCAAATATGAAATGCAGAATGAAGATCCTCAATCTGAAGGATAGCCGTGCCAAGACATATCTATCTGTTTAGACACTAGTGGGTTCTGTTAGAGATACGGAACTATTTCTAGGAAAACAGCATTGTTGTACAAGTCAATTGTTGTTATGGAAACCCTGATTTCAGGTCACAGGCCCAGAAACTGTCATTATGTTGCTGGTTTAAGAATTTCTGTTCCAGTGACAGTGGGAATACATAGATACATAGATACATAGACAGTGTCGGCAGATAAGGGCCTATGGCCCACCCAGTCTGCCCATTTAAGTTTGTAAGTTCAGTTTATGTTTTCCAGGAAGTCTGTTGCCCCTTACCCCTGACCTCCAGAATTCCTTTATGTCTATCCCATGCATTCTTAAATCCTGTGATTGTTTCAGCCCCACCACTTCCTCTGGCAGGGTGTTCCACTTGTCCACCACCCGCTCTGTGAAGAAATTCTTCCTCACGCTTCCTCTGAATCGTCCTCCTCCAACTTCATCCCATGCCCTCAGTCCTGGAACATCTTTTCGCTTAAAAATAGTGCATTCCTGCACCCTGTTCCTCCCTGTAAGATACTTGTATGTCTCTATCATATCCCCTCTCTCCCTCCTCTCCTCCAGGGAGTACATGTTCAGTGCCTTCAACCTGTCCTCATAGGACTTGTGATGAAATCCATGCACCATCTTTGTTGCCCTCCTCTGAACCTTCTCTACCCTGTCTATGTCCTTACGTAGGTAAGGTCTCCAGAACTGCACAGTGTACTCCAGGTGCGGCCTCACTAGTGTCTTGTATAGTGGAATTATGACCTCCCTTTTCCTGCAGGTGATGCCCCTGCCTATGCATCCCAGCATCCTATTTGCTTTACCTGCTGCCTTGTCACACTGTTTCCCCTGCCTTGAGGTCATCAGAGATGATAACTCCAGGATCCCTTTCCTACTTGGTGCATGCTATATCCTCACCCCCCCCAACTGATATATTGTGCCAGGGTTTTTGTGCCCCATATGCATTATCTTGCACTTCCTTGCATTGAATTTCAACTGCCAAACCCCTGACCATTCTTCAAGTTTCTGCAGGTCCCTTCTCATTCTGTCTACACCCTCTGGTGTGTCTACTCTGTTACAGAGCTTTGTGTCATCAGCGAACAGTGAAATTCTGCCTTCTAGGTCCTGTGCAATGTCACTGATGAAGATATTGAATAGTACTGGTCCCAGCACTGATCCCTGTGGTACCCCACTGGTCACTCTTCCCTCTGTGGAGTGACAGCCATTTACCACCACCCTCTGTGTCCTGCTGCCCAGCCAGTTACCTACCCACCGCACTACTGTCCTGCCCACACCCATATTCCCCAGTTTGTGCAATAGTCTTCTATGTGGCACAGTGTCAAAGGCCTTGCTGAAGTCCAGACAGGCCATGTCCACTGCCCTCCCCTGATCCACCTCCCTAGTCACCCAGTCAAAAAATTCAATGAGGTTGGTCTAACATGACCTTCCCCTGGTGAAACCATGCTGCCTTGGGTCCTGTAGTACATTGACAACCAGATGTTCCACCAATCTCTCCTTCAGTAGTGCTTCCATGATCTTCCCCACTACCGAGGTGAGGCTGACTGGTCTGTAGTTCCCCGCTTCCTCTTTGTTCCCACTTTTGTATAAGGGGACTACATCTGCTATCCTCCAGTCTTTGGGTACCTCCCCTGTTTCTAGTGATCGGCTAAACAGGATAGCAAGAGGTTCAGCCACCACCTCTCTTAGTTCTTTAAGGACCCTGGGGTGCACCCCATCTGGCCCCATTGCTTTATCAACTCTTATTACTTCCAGTTCCTTCAGGACCCTTTCTCGTGTAAAGGGACTTGTGTCCATTTCTGCAACATTCTCACCCCTTGTACTCCATTCAGACCCATTACCCTCCTCTTCCTCAGTAAAGACTGAGCAGAAATACCTGTTCAATATGTCAGCTTTACTGTTGTCATCCTCCACACAGCCCCCATCCTCCCCCTTCAGTCTCACTATCCCTCCCTTTGCCTTTCTTTTTTCACTTATGTACCTGTAAAAGGTTTTGTCCCCTCTACCCACTGATTTTGCAACGTGTTCTTCTGTCTGAGCTTTGGCTTCCCTTACTGACCTCCCTGCCTCCCTTTGCTTCTCCTGGTACTTCTCCCTATCCCCTTCTGCCTGTGTCTTTTGTATTGCCTGAATGCAATCTTTTTGGCTTTCACTTTCTTTGCTACCTCTTTGGAAAACCATAATGGTCTCCTCTTCCTTTTCCTCTTGCTAACCTGCTTAATACATAATTCAGTTGCTCTTGTAATCCCCATTTTAAATACTTCCTACTGTTCCTCAACCCCTGATTTCTGCCCCATTCCCCTTAATGCCTCTTTCAAGTATCTCCCCATTTTCCCAAAGTTTGCCCCCCTAAAATCCAGGATACGTTTTTTTGTGTGGTTTGGTGCTGCTCTTTCTGTGATTTCAAACCACAGTGACTGGTGGTCACTGTTCCCCAGGTGCTCCCCCACTCTTACCCCCATCACACTGTCCCTGTTTGTGAGCACAAGGTCCAGTATTGCCTCTGTTCCTCTCAAAAAAGGTACAGGGACTGAGTTCCTGTGCATTCCTGTTCACTTTCATCACTGACTTATACACATCCCCTTTCAGCAGCCTGAAAGTGGAGAGCTAGATCGTTTACTTTATGAAGTGTATTGTTTTACATTTCAAATGCTCCTTAAATCTGAGTTTCTGACTGGAAATACCAAGACACAGAATGCATATGACATGGGAGGAATGAGCTAAGCAAATACAGAGCACTACAAACAGAAACTGATTAGTGTCTTTACCTACAACAGCTGAGGTGTAGCATCCAGTGGCAGCTCTACACCAGGGCCTGCCAGGGCATGTGCCCTGGTAAAAAAATGCTGTGCCCCATATGCTGCAGAGCTTTTCCCATAGTAACAATATATCAGTGCCCTGGCTGTTATCTGTTGTGCCCCAGCTGTGCCCTGGTAACCATTTGTGGCTAGAGCCGCTACTGGTAGCATCTGATTTGTGAGGGACATCCTACTTCAAATGCTGGCATTACAAAGTGGGGGGGGGAGGGGAGGGGGCTGCCACAGCTTATCCTTAGTACCTTGAAAGTGAAGTGCTGTAGCTCTCACATCACTGCTAATGACTTATAATGGGAACTGGGGCACTTTTAAACCATGGACCTGTGGGGCCATCACAGTTTCTAAGGAGGTTAGGGGAACTTCTTAAGGGTTAGAGGGTAAGGCACTCTAGTAGGATTTGAACCAGAGTCCCCCCCAGTGCTTGTGTCTGTGCTCTCCTGGTAACCTATTCCTTGCCATAACTGAATTCTTTATTGCCTTATAGCAGCCATCCAATCGCTGACTGCCTAGTTACAAAGGGAAAGGGGCCTATTTGCAAGACTGTTTCTCACTGCTGGTGTCAATCAAACAGAGAATGTTAACACACACCATAATACAACAGCTGCATAATACCACTTAAAACTCTTGTTGTACCAGAGTCATTTATTGGGTAAACTGTTTTTGCTAACAGAAACAGTAACACAACACATACAGGCACTTCCTTACATGAATACTATATATACCTCAAATCAGTGCTGCATCACACTCACATGGTCCTAGTCCCTATTAGACCTGCACTTCAGGATGTGAACGACACTTAAAGGGTTCCTCCATTACTCAAGTGGGGAACCAAACATTGTGGGTTCGGTCTACTGGTGGAACTGCATTTAGTGCAGTACCATTATCTGTTGCTCTGATGACATCATCCTCCAGCAACACTGATGGTAAAATGGAGGACAAACACTTTGATAACTTTGGGGGGCTGTATATTTTTATTTATAATCTAGATCTGGACAGCAATAGGACTGCTGGCAACTGGAGGAGGCACACAACAGTTACACATAAGGAGTTGGGAAAATATTGGTGTGGAACTATGGGAGACTTCCCCTTTAAATGCTACTTGGATGAGCATTTGCACTAGCCAAGGGTTAAGGCTGCAACACCAAGAGAGGCAGCAGCTTCAGTTCAGTTCACAGACTTGCCTGCTTTACCCAAACTGCCGCACTACCCTGCTGGCCGGGCCTCCTCACCCAGAGGGACAACCCCCCTACTGCCCTTTTACCTCAAGGCAGTAACAGACATGGAGGCCCAGAAGCTCCTTGCTGGTCTATCCCCATACACTGGAGCTGGGCATGACTGCCTGGAGCCCAAGCTGATGAGGCTAGGGGCATCAGTACTAGCCCGGCCCATAGCCCATGTCTTCAACGCATCGCTCACCTCAGGCATAGTCCCGGACATCTGGAAAATGGCCAAGGTGACACCTGTACCCAAACAAGGGAACACAAAAGACCTCAAGAACTACCATCCCATTGCAATCCTATCAGTGATCAGCAAGCGCCTGGAAAAGGTAGTCGCCTCTCAGGTCACCCACTACCTACAGACCCACAACCTTCTCTCCTTGCACAACATGGGTTTAGAAAGGCATAGCACTCCACGGTTTCAGCAGTTGTTACCTCGAGATCAGGTCTGCTGCTGACCGAGGTGAACTGACCGGGGCCATCTTTGTTGATCTCTCAAAAGCCTTTGATCACGTTAACTACACATTACTGTGCCCTCTCCTGTCACTTGGCTTCTCCTCCCAGCTCTTGCATGGATCAGTAATTACCTCACGGGCAGGCATCAGTACACCAAATTCAACAAGGTCCTGTCTGAGCCTGCCCAGGTTAACTGCGGAGTCCCCCAGGGCTTTGTCCTGGGGCCTCTCCTATTCTCTCTCTTCATAAATGAGCTACCCTTGGCTCCGGCTCTAGGGTCCTCAGTGCTGTACACAGACGACCTAGTCATTATGGCCAAATCCCGGGACATCGTCACCATTAACACCAAACTAAACTCGGACTTCGACCACATCCAAACTTGGTTGCAGGACCATAAACTTGTTATTAACCTACAGAAGATGCAGGCCATGCTATTTGGCTCAGCAGCCAAGTTAAAAGCCGCCCCAGATTCACTACAGATCTCTGGGGCGGATGGGTCACCGCTGACTGTCGCAGGCTCGGTCAACTACCTGGGGGTGACCCTTGACCCGCAGCTGGATATGAACCTGCACATATGAAATACATGCAAGGCCTCAAACTGCAAGCTGGGTCAGCTGCCCGTCTTGCTCTAGCCAGGGGAGTCCTCCTATCCACGCTTTGCTACGGACTAATCACCTTTGCCCATGTTGCAAAAACTAGTCTAGTAAAGTGGGACTCAGCGTACAACAACATATGCCGTTTTGCGCTCTCAGCCCCCCGCCTCACTCACCGCTGTAAGCTTTACACCCGGCTTGAGTGGCTCCCACCGGACACTCACCGCTCGTATGTCGTGGGCAACTTCACTGACAATACTGTCAGAACTGCCACCCCTCAAAACCTTGCTGAGACCCTTGTTCTTGCTACACCCTCCTACAACCTGCAATCCAGTGGCTCCCATGCCCTCCTGGTACCTAAAACCGCACACAAACAGGTGACTGAGCCTTCACTGCATATGCACCCAGGGTTTGGAACTCTCTTCCAACTAGCACTCGCTCCTCTCCCTCGCACCAGAGCTTTAAAACCTCCCTCTGGGGTTTTCTCAAAACGGCTGCCACCTGTCTCTGCACTAGATAAACCCTCTCAGCCTGAGATGCCCCAACTAACTGAGATGCTACCTAAACATTACGACTTGGGCACAGCACAACTGTGCTCATACTCTTCCTGTTCTCACAGCATATATAAAAATGGACCAATTAGGCCCACTGGCAAAACAGGGTGAGCACTGTAACTGTGCACTCCTTTCTCTAGCACTGGGCCCACTCTATCCCAACTGTGACTCCTCCTTATTCTAACTGCTAGCCTTACAACTTGCTGCCTGGAGCAATGAATTCACACTGCACTTCTTCCTACTGACTGCAATGTTTAATACTGTATTGTAATACCTGTTTTTGGTATTGTTGTCTTACAATGTCCCTGTGTTCTGGTCACTTTATATTAACTCTTCACTACTATTTGCCTGATGAAATCTGATGCTTGTAAAGTCCCTATTGTGCTAATTCTATGTAATGTAATCCTCCACTTGTATTTGCCTGATGTTCATGTATGTACCTTGTAATGTACCTTGTAATCTCCCGGGTCGCACCTGAAAATAGGCACTTGGCTATCTAGTGTGCTTACCCGGTTAACAAAAGCAAATAAATAAATAAATAAACTGCCCCACACACACACACACACACACACAGATGAAGTAGCATTAGGGAGGGAGGACCCAAAGGGAATAAACTCCCCTAGGGCAGGGACACAGGAAGACAGGGTTAGGGACAAGATAGAGGAAAGGGGGATTCAATCAGGTAGAAAATCAGGTAGAAACATAGACAATGGTGGCAGAAAAAGACCACATGTCCAGCTTGTCTGCCTGGAGTTCCCTATCTGCCCCAGGACCTACTGCCAATGCAGGGCTGTATCCCTCCCCCTTGTCCACCCCCCTGCTTCCCTCCCTACTGCTAAACAAACTCTCCCCCAGCAACCCATTCTCTTGTGCCAGCGTGGGATACATTGCCGGGCAGCCAGCCAAAATGAACTTGCCTCCAGCAATCCAGTCCCTTGTGCCAGAATAAGACCCAGTTCCAGACAGACAGCCAAACCAAACTTTTCTGCAGCAACCTAGTCTCTTATGCTAGCATAAAACCTGTTCCCAGCCAAAACAAACTTTCCTCCAGCAACCCAGTCTCTACTGCAAGTGTAAGACCTATTAGAAAATGGTCTAAGAAAAACCCGGACTCTGACTGGCTGATAGATGCCCAACTTGCCAAGGCTATCAGACAACAGAGCCCAGGTATTAGAAGTACTGGTGCCAACTGACCTCATCACCAATATTAATGGGCAGTGCTTGTTTTCAAATTGTAGACCCACCATTTTTTTTCTCAGTAACCAAGATTTACCGACCAAGTGATATCGGGCAGCCCCACCCCCACCCCCATCCCCAGACAGCAATAGCATCCACACACACAACATAAACAAAACACATACCTAATATACAATGAAAGTTTTTCAGTAACAGTAAACTGTTGAAAGCTCATAGAGCTTCTCAAGTCCCATGCTCCCCCAAAAGTCAGCTGATCTATTGCCTGCTCCAAGCTGGTACCACAGCTTTATCTGCAGGGACTGGAACTTGGAAAGTCCCATGACTGCTCCTTGTCCCAATTGTCCAAACCGTACCATCTGTAATTAATAGCCCTGCACAGTTCCCCAGCTAAAAATGAAACTGCTTATCCATGGAAAATCCCATAAATTAGCAGGTATTTTTCCCCCCAGCATTAGACTTCTTGTTCCTCCCAGCATGCAAAACTACAGGCCTCCATACCTTCTCTGGAGCTTCAAATTGCAGCCACTCACCAACCACCACCACCACTCCTAAGCCCGATAGTACGATACACTAATTTTTTAAGTTGTACCCTGGTCAGAACCCAGCTGAAATCATAACAGCAAAACCAGGGGAAATCACAGAAATATACTTGCTTTTGGGCTGTCCCACTGGCACAGTGGTTAGATTTCTGCTTGCGATGCCAATGACCCAAGTTCGAGAATGGACCTGGGAGTCGCAGGGCCTGCTGGGGGGAGAGGATCGGCATCCAGGGACTGCTCTCTCCGGGGAGGGGAAGAGTGTCCAGCGCTTAATGGACCCCTGGCAGAGGTTGGGGCACTGCTGCAACAGCACTAGTACATCTGGGCGGGCTGATGCTGGATGTCATTGCACATCCCTGCCCCAGGGCAGCAAAAGCAGCAAAATGCACCCTCGGCATAACAGCCCATTCTGCTCCACAATCCACTGCCTATGACACCCTCCGGGAGGGGGGCCACTGTAGCCCTGACCTGGGGTAATCCGGCTTGCCCATGATGTCCGTTGGGAGTGGGAAGCCCCTCAGCAGCCCCACCCAGGTGGGTAAGCCTGGGTATGGGGCGGCGGGCGGACGGGTCAGACTACATGAGAGGGGGTCAGACCCCCCCAAAAAGAAATATACCTGCTTTTTTTAGAAGGATTTTTTTCTTTTTTCTCCCAGCTTAGTCCCCCTCCCTCCTTGCAAGGCTACGACCCTTCCACCTGTCCTCGGCAGCTCCATACTACAGCTGCCCCACCCCACCTATATACCTCAAACCCAAAGCTACAGTTAGTTATTAACAAAAACAAAAACAAAACAATAAAAAGGACCAAAACTCATAGTTTCATTGGCTTGTCTGCATGTGCAGATTGCTAACGACTGTATTGTTGTTGTGTGGAAAAAGAAAGTGACGTGATGACTGCCGAGCAGAAAAGTTAAATAGGCTTGCACTTTGAGAAAACTTTATGGGAATTTTTATGAATGTTTAAACCATTGTGATTATCAATCTCTCTCCTCCCTCCCTTTAGATAACTTCTGCCCAACTAACTGCACTTTTTCTTCTTTTCTTTTTTAGGGACTATTTTTTGTCCCACAGTAAGTTAAATAAATAAATTCATTTGTAAACTTAAAAACGTATGTCAGTCTATTCTTTTTCAGTTACTTTCCCTTTTCTAAATGCAATAATACTCTCCAGGGTGGGCTGTATTGGACAATATAAGGCCTTTCAAGGGCTATAAGGCTCTCCGCCTGCAACATTGGGCCTCATTAAACCCCTGGGTGGTCCAGTATTGCCCAATACCACCCACGCTGTCAAGTGTTATTTAAGCAATAAGGCACAACAGGGTGTGGGTTATTGAGGGATTTACCCACGCCTTGTGTGGTGTGTCACGAGGTGCAGCAGAGTGACTTAACCACACAAGAAGTGGGTAAATCCCCAAATAACCCACACCCTGGAGTGCCTTATTGCAATTATACAATGGACCCATGTGTAAAATAAATTTTAAATGTGTTTAAGTATGTTTTTTATAAATGCCATTTCTCAGCCGTGGGTTATTACAGGATATACCACGGTCATGTGATATGTTTTGGCCAATGAGGTTACAGGATTTTCATAACCCACTGTATAATGCTTGCTTACCCACCAGTTAGCCAGCCAAAGCAAACTTTCCTCCAGCAACATGGTTTCAGAGCCATGACCGGGGGTTGCAAGAGATATGGTTTCAGTAAGGCCCACACTTTAAGAGGGTCCACTGCCTCAGAGGCCAGCATTATGAAAACCTTTTATTGTCACAGAAAAGCTTGCAACTTTCTGTTCGTACACTGCTTATCCATTTGAAATTGGGTCTGCCAGCAATGATAGCAGTGGGGTCTGTGCTGCAGATTTGAACCCTAATTTCATGGGGAAGGGGGAAGTACAGAACAAAGAAGCAATAGGACCTTTTACTCAAAACATCTGATCTAGGTGCCAATGTCCTCAGGAGGCGTAGGGACAAATGACATTGCTCAGTTCCTTGATCACGGTGCCAGCCAGAGTAAAGAGTGCAACATGCATAAATTATAGATGTTCAGCAAATCTTATACAAAAGAACATACACTATAAATATTTCATATGTGCTAATGGTTATGTTACACTTATTGGTGTGGCCGTAGGGCTCAACAAAATATCATGCAGGGGGCCATGCAGTCATTCACACAGCCCTGCCTGGTTTCTTGTGCCTGCATAGCTGTCAGCAAATAAAGCCAGTCAAATAGCATTAATGCATCCCTTAGCACCAAAGCCTCCTGCAGTACCAGGGTATACCCTGATGACCTTCTTCATCTGCTATGGAGGTGAATGTGACAGTAACTGCGCCAGTACACATATTACTAATGATAGTTTCCCTCCATAGGACTCCATTCTTAGTGGCCCTTGACTAAAACTCTTTTTCTGTCCCCTTGTGCCTCCCTATTCTGTAGGTATAATCACTGACAGTGGTGACACCAGCAAGCCACCATCAGTACTAAAGCCTCTTCTGCCACTAAGATGTATCCCAAGGATTCTTCATCAATACAGCGATGGTAAATGTGAGAGCGGGTGCCAGCACATAGTACTACTAATGGCCCATTCCATTCACAGATTTGTTATGGCAGCCTTTCCTAGCTGTCAGAGCGGCCCTAATAAAAGTCTTTTCCTGTCCCTTTATGCCTGCCTCTTCCACAGGTAAAACCACTGGTGGTGGTTACACAGGCAGTAGGCCACCTCTTACTGCACCAAATCCTCCTCCTATGCCAAAAAAAAGAGCCTCTTGTGCCAGTGTAGTTGCTGGCATCAGCTCAGCAGCAGCACCAATGACCACCAGTACCATCAATACCAAAGCCTCCTTCAACACCAGGGTGTATACTGAGGCCCTTCCTTCATTCACTGTGATGAGGAGTGTGAGCATTCAGGTGCCAGCACACAGCATTACTAATGGCCCATTTCCATCCACAGGTTTCTGATGGCAGAACTCTCCAGGCTGTTAATACTCCCATACTAAAAAGGTATTTTCCTGTCCATGTGTGTCTCCCTCTTCTACAGGCATAAACATTAATAGTGATGACAGCAGAAAGCCTTCTCCAACACCAATGCCTCCACCAGCACAAACTCCTCCATCTCCACCTCCTACAAACTCAGCCTCTTGTGCCAGAATAGCTTCAAGCAGGTCCAGTAGCAAGCTTCAAGCCCTCCAGCTACAGTATGTACGCAGAGGGTCCTATGTGGTCAACTAAGATCTTGAGTATCTAAGTCAGGGCCCCTCCCAACACGCAACTGCTAATTATTTTAACTCCACAGGTTTGTACTGGCATCATACTTTACTGCCCCCAGACTAATAAACATTCTTTTTCTATCATCTTGTGTGTCCCTCTTCTGCAGGTTTTGACCATGGACCTTGCTGACAACAGCAAAACATAATTGATCCAGAGACATCAATCACAAGGTCAGAGGCAGTGGATGCTGCAGGTTGGACACCGTCAGAAAAAAGCACACTGCTTCCTTCAGCTGCTGCTGGGATCTGCCTCTAAATAATGTTCATAATCAACTTCTATGCATTAGTACAAGATGACCCCCTGGGTACAGAACTACTCATCCAACCAAAACAGGCACAATCAATTATGAAATACAAACATTCAGGTATGCTCAAATAACAGAAATGTGGACTTCTTGGAAGTGGGAATGTCGATTCAAACAGACACGTTGCATCAGATTCAATGAAGATAAAGCAGGCCATATTCAGCACTCTCCTCAATTACACTTACTAAACTGTAAGCTCTTGCCATTTCAAATTGTCTATGTTTACACTAAATCTGAACCCTTGCCATATATTGATTTATGTATGCAACACTGGAACTGTACTCTTATATGTTACCTTGTTTCCCCTGCTCATGATATATCCTGTACTGTTATTGTATTCCCACCGCCCCCAACACATCTGGAAATGAGCAATAGCTCAGTATGCCTTTTCTGGTGAAACTTTGAAAACATAAATAAATATAACCATGGATATAAGCTAGGTAAGTGCTATACTTAAAAAAAAAAAAAAACTTTGACTACATCATTTACAGTATGTGTCTACAACTGTGCTTTACTGTAAGACTGTCTCTTGCATGGATACCATTTGTGTTTACTAATGTAACCCTGGCGCCGTTATACCGAGGGCTACTACCCCTGCCTGCTTCCATGCATGCAGGTTGAGGGGCCTGGGGTTGGAAATGTGGGGTACTGTGGTGTGCCTACTAACTGTAGAACTACAGTTACGGTGCCTCCACCCAGACTAATGCTTAAGTGGGTTGTTAATAGTACTGGTACAGCCCTCTGGAAAGCTGTAACCACCCACAGTCCCGCCTGGTGACCCTTTACACTTAGTTTTGCAACTGCAATACTTTGCAATTAGAATATAGATTAATATCAGCATTAACGATATGTTCATGCACCTTCCACTTACCAGCAGGGTTTGGCCTTCTGGCTTTCACCCTGCAACTCCCTGTAAGACAGTTTCATTAATACAAACATGCACTTTTAGTATGCTTTGCAGTACATCAGCAACTGTAGACCAGGTAATGATATGTTCACAAGCCAGGCTAACAGTAAAACAGTAAATCAGGTTTATTAAGGTGACATGAACATGGGTGAGATGAGAATTTAGGCAAATGATTACTTTACTGCACTTAAAATGGGCTATCTTGCTTCTAATCTCTTTAATCCCTGAATTTATCAGTCTGGCAACTACTGGGTACACACAGTGAAAAACAAGCATACCTGAGGTGGTGCCGTGGGTTGGACAGCGTTGCAGCTGATGCTTGGGGCCCTTGATGGAGAGGATGATTAAATAAAAGCAACATACTTGTAAAACCATAACCATTTGCATCTGTGGCCGGATGGCCCAGTCAATGTTAAACACATTAACTGGCAAGACTAAATCAGATGGTACCATTAAAACAATTGAAGAGTTGTGTCATATGAACACACAAAACTTGGCAGCAGAAACAGGCCTCACAATCTATTAAGTCTGCTTGGATGCGCAGCTAGAAACTTTATATTGCAGCTGCCCCCTCCCACCTCCTGAGCACCCAACCCCCCTTACCCTGTCCCATGCCCTTTTGAAACTGCCCACCATCCTGCATGACATCACCTCCCCTGGCAGAGCATTCCATTTCAACACCACCCTCTCAGTGAAATAATGTCTCATCTCTCACCTGAATCTGCCCCCCCTCCAACCATAGTCCATGCCCTCTCGTGTCCCTTCCCTTCCCTTCCTCAGCTTAATCAACCCATCTGTGCCTGATTTGTTGATCCCCCTTAAGTATTTTAAAGTTCCAATCATGTCTCCCCGATCCCCTCTCTCTCCTCCAGGGTGTACAAACTCAGTTGTCTCAGCCTGTCTTCGTAGGTTCTGCCTTCCATCCCCTGTATCATGTTTGTCACCCAACACTGCACTGCCTCGAACAGCCTGATATCCTTCTTCAGGTATTGACACCAGTATTGCATGCAGTACTCCAAATGCAGCCTGACCAAGGACCTGTACAGGGGCAGGATCACATCCTTGTGTCTGGATGAGAACCACCGCACAATGCACCCCAGCATCTTGTTGGCCTTAGCTGCAGCCCTCCTGCACTGAGCAGAGTTGTTCATGCTTCCCAACAGTAACACCCCTCGGTCCTTCTCTTCCTCAGTGTTACCCAACCACACCCCACCCCACCCAACCAATACTCCCTGTTTGGGTTCTTTGCCCCGAGGTGCATAACTTTGCACTTCTTTGCATTAAAACCCAACTGCCACCTTGCCGATCACTCCTCCAGTCTGATTAGGTTGCCCTGTAGTTCCTGCCACCCCTCCATGTCATCCACAACTGTTCCCATCTTGGTGTCATCCATAAACAAACTGATCCTGTTCCCAACCTTGTTTGCGATATCCGATATGAACAGGCCAAACACTGGCCCCAGTACAGAGCCCTGTGGCACACCACTGGTCACTGGCCTAGAGGATGAGATCCCCAACACACACACACACACACACACACACACACACACACACACACAAAACCACCCATTGCTGTCTACCTTGCAGCCAGTTCATGATTCAGTTAGCCATCTTAGCCCCCACCCCTATGTACTTCAGCTTCACCCCAAGCTGCCTGTGAGGGACTGAATCAAAGGCCTTGCTGAAATCCAAATATAGGACATCCACCGCATGGCCCTTGTCCAGCTCCCTTGCCACCCAGTCGTAGTATTCTAATAGGTTGGTCTGGCATGATCTCCCAGAGATGAACCCATGCTGCTGCCCATCCTGGAGCTCACTGACCTCCAGGAAGGCTACCAGTCTCTCCTTCAAGACTGCTTCCATAAGTTTACCCACTATGGAAGTGAGACTGACCAGTCTATAGTTACCAGGCTCATCCTTTGGGCCACTCTTATGGATAGGCACCACATGAGCCAACCTCCAATCCTGCGGCATGCACCCTGTGTCCAGGGAGGTGTTAAACAGGTGGAGCCAGTGGCCCGGCCAACACCTCCGCCATCTCCCTAGGGTGAATGCCATCAGGACCCAGTGTCTTTTACACCCTAAGTGTCTTCAGACCCTCCAACACACTGCTCTCCAGAGTAATTCTGTCAGTCATGTCTTCCCCCCCATCCCCACTCTCCCAGTCCACAGAGGTAGCGGACCACCTTCCTCCTTTGTGAACACAGAGCAGAAGTATTTATTCAGTACTTCTGCTTGTTCCGCCTCCTTCTCCACCCACCTCCCACCCTTCTTGATCTGGACCCTACAGTTCCTTTTCTCCCTTATGTACCCATAGAATTCCTTCACCCCCCTCTGATGTCCTGAGCCAGCCTCAGCTCTCTGGAAGCTTTTCTCTTACTAACCTGGTTACCTCTGTGGACCTCTTTATGTACAACTCCCTGCCCTCCTCCCTCCCGGTTCTTTTCGCTCTCCTAAAAGCCGCTGTCTTAGCCCTCACCCCCCCAACACTTCCCTGTCATCCAGCATGGCTCTTAGTCCTGGTCTTTACTCAGAGCCCAGGTACATGCTTCAGTAGCCTCCCTCAGCCCAACCTTAATGATATCCCAGTTCTGCTGTGAGTCCATCTCCATCCAGTTCCCTCCAGGCACCCCCAAATCCTCCCAAAATCCACACGTCTGAAATCCACCCCCCTGCTGCAGACTCCACAGCCTCCCTGCTCATGCTGAGCATGAACCACACTGAATGGTGGCCACTCCCAGCTAGTTGGTCCTCCACCTGTAGCTCCCTCACAGTCTCCCCATTTGATAGTACCAGGTCTAGTGTATTACTTAGCTCGCCGACCATCTACACCAGATGACTATCCTGGAACGCATCCAGGAGTACCTGTTCCCTGGCACTAGAGGTGGCTTGGGTTCCCCAGTTCCACTCCAGGTAGACTGAGGTCCCCCACGATCACCACACTCCTTTCGCTGAATACCCATCATATATCTGTTCTGCCAGCTCCATATCCATCTCCTCGGACTGCGCCGGTGGTCTATACACCACCCCTAGCCTCAGTTTCCTCCCCCTAGACTCCATGAACTGCATCCAAAGTGCCTCCATCCTCCCTCCTCCCTCTCATCCCTTATGCATCTAAACCTGTCCTTTACATAAATCGCCACCCCCCCTTTCCCCACCCCTCTGTCTTTCCTATAAACCCTGCACCTGGGGATCATCAGATCCCAATCCTGGTATTGCTTGGCCCACGTTTCCATGATGGCCACAATGTCCACCATCCCAATATTTAAAAGAGCCTGTAGCTCAGCTACTTTGTTGCCCAGGCTCCTCGCATTCAGGGAGACCACTCTCCACCCAGTTCCCACCTTCTCCCTACCCCTTGCCCCTCTACCTGACTTACTTTGTGGCCCGTCCCGTTTAGAAACACTGCTGTTGTGGGGGGGTCAGCTCGTTTGGCTCCCCTACCTGGTGACCTTGCACACTCGCCTCCCCTCCTTCCTAGTTTAAAAAACCCATGGAAGCTATGTATTCCTCCAGCTTCCACTTCAAGACCCCCTGCTCTACTCAAGTGCAATCTGTTTGTTGTGTATAGATCACTGTTGACCCACATTTCCCCACTCTCCCACCAGCCCATACCCATGAGCATGACACCACCCACCAAGCCAAGAGTTGTACTCCACGATCCTGTCCTTCCTTGCCCTGCTCACCCGGGGTACAGGTAGCACTTCAGAGAAGGCCACTGAGCTCCCAATCTCCATGCACAACCTCCCTAGTTCCTCAAATCGCTCCTTAACCAGCTCCCCCAGACACTCTCCCAGGTCGCTGGTGCCTACATGCACCACCACATGAGGTTTTTCTCTTCCCCTCCTAGCACACCTAAGCAAAGCCTGCCCCGCCCTATCCGCTGTTAAGCCTGGTATGGATTCCACCCATATCCGACTGTGCCATTCACCCCTCCCTCCCCACTTGATTCCCTTTAGAACAGAGTCCCCTATCACTAGCATTCTGCCACCTCTTCCCCACCTTTTGCCTGTGGCTGCATACAATCCCGTCCCTCCTCCAGCGCCCACCCTTTCCTGCCTCCAGCACCCGGACCCCCGCCTACCCCCCATGCTACCGACTCTCCTTGTGGGCAATGCACCATCTATGCCCCCTCAGCAAGTGCCAAATCATTCTGCCCTTGACTGTATCTCCTCACTGCTTCCTCTGCCCTGTCTCCCCTCCCATACCCTTACCCACTGTACCATCACCCCCTTCTCTGTCTGGGCTGATGTCCCCTGCAAACCCCCTACCCTCACTGCCACCTGCCCTGCTCCAGAGAGCCACAAATCTCCTCCTCCAATAATGACACCAGAACCACGTACTCACTACTTACTCCTACCTCACTACTACTGATATTGTTTCTGTTGTGACCTCAATACAGCCCCACGTTGCTGCAAGGGTTCCATCTCTTCTCCCAGCCCCCTAGTCCCTGCAATCCCAGAATCCCAGTTCACCTGAGGGGGTGCCAAACTCATCCTAGCTCTACCCCTCTTCACTCTTAACCTCCTTACCTTCACTGCCAGCCATGTGACCTCTGCCTCCAGTGCTCGCAGCTTGCGACAAATAGGACATTCCCATAGCCTCCACAATGTACCCATCCAGACAGCTGCCCCACAGCAATTGCAGCTCACCAGCCTGTCACCTCTGGAAATCCTCTCACCCTCCTACCCCTGCACAAGCCTCCCCCTTTCCACTGGAACCAACCCCACCTCTCATGCCAACAGGTCCTGTCCTGCCTTCCCAAGCACCCCAGACAAACCCCACCATCAGTAACATCTCCCTCAAATCACCACCACCTTTTTTGTCCCCATACTACCCGCCATACGTTGTTTAGGTGTAACCCCCCCTTTAGCCTACATCTGGTGTGCCTGTCTTAGTACCCTGGTGTTTTAGATATGGGTGATGATCATCAGAAAGCGGGAGCTACCCTGATTTTACTCACTGTACTCAGAAGAATGGAAGAAAACACTGGTGACGTGGAAGACCTGTTGCCTGCTTGAACTGTTGGTGGGAACCGGGGCTGTCACGACTCACCTCCACTTCATAGCCTTTCCTTGTAGGTAGTCACAACCTGCATTTGATTGCTGCACAGGGGCTGAATCTCCGATGCTGGTCTCTCACCAAGATGCTGAATAAGACACAGGAACAGTCTGGCTGGGCCATTTTTGGCATAGGCAGAGATGAATAAAATGTCTCTTCTAAGTTTGAGTTTGATCTGCGTGCTGGGGAACCCTGCAGCTGGGCTTTGGTGAAAGTCCTTCCGGCACTGCAGTGGCTCCTGTTTTTGCTTCAGGAGTCACAGGATCAATGTCACCACACACGTGGTAGGCCACAGGCCTGTGGCTAAAGATCCCACAGACTTCTGCTTTTTCTTGCTTCTGCTGGGGCTCTCCTCAGCCGATTGCTGAGGAAACCCTTTCTTATCTGCTCAGATGCAGTCCCAGACCACTCAGTCCCTGATTGGACTGAGTAAGAAGTCACAGGATACAGTTACAGGCCTCCTTCCCTGCAGTTTCTCTCAGCCCAGCTGCAGGCTGTGTCCTTCTTGGTGGCTCAAGCTAAACTCCAACTGCCAAACTGCTACAAAAGTTTCTTTCTCTGGTTTAAGGCAGTCTGAGTCTTTCCAAGAGGTGCAGGGGACAAAACATGCACCTTCCCCTGTGAAATACAGCTACAACACACTGTGCTCTCTCCAGCTTGAGAGCTCAAGCAGGACTGAACTCTGTTTCAAACAGTCCCACAGTTAGTTTGAGAGTCCTGTATTCCAGTTGACTAAGGGAGCTGTCAATCACAGTCTGAGCACTCCTAGTGGTTAGTTTAGGCACCAACTAAAAAGTTCACAGTTTCACCTATAATCCACTGTAATTAGGACCCCTTGGTTTCGAATGGTCCAAACCAGGAAGTCCAGGACCGAAGATGGCGGCTTCCATTGGGAAGGACTGATACGAGCATTATTGGCAGTCCAAACAATTTATTTCATTTAAGCAACAGTGAGGATTTAGAAATAAAATGTTTACAGATTATAAAAGGGCTCCCTCTGCTCTAGTAGCGACAGCAGAGTGGAGCCAATCAGGGAAGGGCCTGGCTGGTAGCGAGCTCCGTTGTACTTGGACCCAGTCTAGGCTATTTAGACTATACCCATGGGTGGTGCTCTTAAAAAACAGCGCAGCAGCATGGATGTGCGCACACACGCAGAGCAACAGCAGCACAACTTGGATTTAACTTCTCCTTCTGGACGTCTGTCAGGCAGTGGGCATCCGAGGAGCCCAGGGAGCTACTTAAGGCAAGCCAACTTGAAATGGGGGGGGGGTTACACTAAACTGTGGCCTTCTTTTGTGTTTTATCAATATTCAAGCATTTTACTTCATTTTTAGGATCTGGTATTTTGGATTTTGGAATCTAATTCTAATCAGTGTCCCAGAATCGGAATGCAGTCAGAACCAGATGCATCTGAAATCCAGAACTTACACAGCAGAACAGATTTTGGTGAATACGAGCCCCCTACTTAAAAGTAACAACCATTTTTCCAGAATCTAAACGGAACCTCTCTCACTCTTTTGAGGATTGTTCATAGTTCCATACTTTACTGTTTTAACCAACAAACATGATAGTTTACACTTCGTGAGACAGAACTTCATCTGGCGATGGGAGCGATGCAAGGGAAAAAGGCATTCTTCCAGTACATTTGGGAGAAGGCCAAGGTCAAATGGGGTCGAGTGAGACTAACGAATGAGGAAGGATGAGAGGAGGGGGACAAGGGGAAAGTTAAGATACTGAACAAATATCTTTGTTCAGTATTTACTAGGGGCAGGTATGGGCCACTACAGAAATGTGGGGGTAAAAGGGGAAGGAAGGAGAGCAAGGACTCAAGTGGCAGGGTTGAAATAACTGAGAAAAGTGTGTTGGAGAAGCTTACCAGGTTGAAAGTAGATGAATCTAAGGGACCTGATGGTTAACACCAGAGGGTGCTTAAGGAGGCCGCAGAGGTGTTAGCAGGTCCACTTGCAGACATATTCAACTGTTCACTGGCCATGGGGTGGTATCAAGGGACTTCGGGACAGTGGATATAGTCCTGCTACACAAGAGTGGAAGGAAGGATGAATGAGGGAACTGTAGACCAGTCGGCTTGATGTCTATAGGGGGACAAGTTGTGGAGTCTATACTAAGGGAGGAACTGGTGGTCTTCCTGGAAGGAAATGGGCTACAGGCTCCAATACAACATGGGTTCACGATGGGTAGGTCTTGCCAGACGACTCTGGTTGACTTCTTCGGCCAAGGGCAGCAAACAAGGGACAGGCAGTGGATGCAATATAAATGGATTTTAACAAGGCCTTTGACTCCGTTCCTTACTGGAGGCTGCTACAAAATATAAGGGGCATGGGGGTAGAGCAAAACTTGGCAATGGGGTTGGAGAATTGGCTGAGTGGAGGAACACAAAGAATGGTAGTTAATAGGAAGTTCTCAGACGTAAAGGAAGTAACAGGTGGAGTATCTCAGGGGTCAGTGCAGGGCCCGGTCCTTTTCAATGTGTTCATTTGAGACACAGACCCAAATGGGAGAGGTGTGGTGCTAGAAAGCACAGCAAAGGAAAAGGACCTTTGAGTCATGATACTGGACAACCTTAACCCCAAGGCTGACAGAAGATTTAGAATGTATAGGTTTTTAGGACGTGTATACGCACTGGTGGAACAGGAAGGGTTAAAAACAACCGTACACTGCAATAAAGAAGTGGGCAATGCAAATAGGATGCTGGGTTGCATAGGGAGGGAGATAAGCAGCAGAAGCAGCGAGGCGGTACTTCCACTATACAGGTCACTGGTGCAACCAGATGCGTAATACTGTGCAAGGCACTGGAATCCACAACTGAGGAAAAACTGCAACAAGGTGAAAGCAGGACAGCACAGAGCCACTGAGATGGTACACAGTCTAGGGGTAAGATATATGTGGAGGAGCTGCATGTACACCCTTAAAAAGAGAAGACAAGAGGTGACATGATCAAGACATACAGGTGCCTAAATGGAATGGAGTAGTCACCATGGAGCTTTTCTCCTTGTGCTCAAATATAGGGAACAAGGGGGAACTCACTAACATTTGCAGGGGGGAGATTCATAAGGGACATTCACAAGCACTTTAACAGAAAGAGTGGTGGACAAGTGGATCAAGCCAAATTAGTGAGAGGCTTCAAGCAGGGATGGGCAGGTATATGAGGTTAGTTAGAAAAGGAGGGGACAGAGACAAACAAAGGGAGTGATAGCCACTAGTGTAGTTAGGTGGGTTGAGCATACTGAATGTGCCAATAGACCTTTTTCTGACATCAATGTCTACATATCTATGTACTCCATTTTGCATACATTCATTGCAAAAAACTCCACTAATATATCAGTTAGGGTTCATGTCACAGCAGCAAAAGTCTGCAAATTCAATGTTAGGGTTACCACCCCTACTACCTCCCCACCTTACATGCATCAACAGGCATTGGTGGGTGCCATGAGGTCATCTGGCCCAACTCTCATCCCATTCCATGTATAAACAAGCTGACATGCTACAGTATAGGAGAATGGGATGAGAGTTAGGTCTGATGACCCCATGGCACGCCCCAACGCCTGTTGGTATGTGTAGGGTGGGGGTGGTAACCCTAACATACAATTTCCAAACTTTTATCACTGTGATATCAGCCCTAACTGATGCATTAATGGAGTTTTTTTGCAATGAATTTCCCTTCTTTTTGAGAATGTATAATGTAAGTGGTTAGTGGTATGTGCTGGTTGGAGCGCAGGCCCTCTGGGACCTACACTCCCTTCACACTGCCCAGTTTTGAATAATGGTAAACGATGGAAGCAAGCGGCCCTCTGGGTCCTGCGCTCCCACTTACACATAAATACGGAGCCATACAGCAGTCCTATAGTGTTGAAAAGGAACCCCTGTAACACTAATTTGCCAATATCTCGGTAACATTAGCAACTATGAAAAAAAGTCCACTGCAGCTGTAATCATAACTTAGAGAACCCCATGTGGGCTTAGACTAAGTTGCCCAGAGCAAAAAATCTGTATCTCGAATAGTTTTCGAGATACAGGTGCTGAAAAGCGCCACAGGCGCCACAATGTTATCCTATGGAAAAATTCACAAATTTGGAGTGCTGTAACTCTGGAACCAGTTTTCAGCAAACTGCCAAAAGCCACATCTGTGGTGTAAGGGCTTGCCGCCCTGCAAATTTCAGCCCAGAAGTCCAAACCGTTTAGTAGCAGTGAGGTGGCAAAGAAAGCTTTGTGATAGATGCAGGACAGGCAGTGCAAACTGTATTTTGTAAATACAATTTGAATGGTAATTAGAAAAACCATTCGCACTGTATTTTGAAATACAGTTTGAATGGTAATTAGAAAAAACATTCACACTGTATTTTGAATTACAGTTCAAATGATAATTAGAAAAAACATTTGCACTGTAAAAATACAGTTTGCACTGCCTGTCCTGCACCCCGGAACATTTAATTAATTTTTTTGTGGACTTTCTTTATCACTGTCCCCAGAGAACCCTCTCGTGCAGACCTCACTCACCTCAACCGCTCTACCACCCACCTGGTCCTCGCCTCACCAGGAAATTGTGGACAGACACTCCTCCGCCATGCCCCAATTCAATGACCCCCACTTAGTGCACAGGACCCAAGGCAAGACGGGGGATCGAGACAGCTGTCAAAACAAATCCAGCATTGGGTGTGTGGTGGAGGGCACTGGAGGTTGCCATCGCCTGTGGAACCAGGATTTTTCTGTTGGCATTTGTTCCAGACATGTGGGACAAAAATATTCCAAGATATACCCTTTACAATAAGGATAGGATACAGTCTAGGGGAGGGTGGCTCTGTATATTGCTGACATTATATCAGAAAATATAGACACCTATAAAGGGGAGAATTGGGAAGTACTATGGGTAGCAATCTCCCCAACGCACACTACTAAAATCACTATAGGTTTAGTATATAGATCACCCGCAATTGCCCCATTGGAGGATTCCATGCTGATAGATTTTATTAATCTGTTGGCTGAAAGGAAAAATGTTATACTCCTAGGTGACTTAAGCCTCCCTGGAATAAACTGGGAAAAATTACAAGCTAATACTGCCACTGAGTTGGTATACCTAGAAGTGTTTAACCTGGCTGGGTTGGATCAGTTTGTGTTAGGAAACACCAGGAACAATCATATCCTGGACTTGGTCCTACGCAACATGGGACACTTGATCCAGAACTGTGCAGTTTTGCCTCCTCTGGGAAAAAGTAACCACCAAATGGTTAGTTTTAATTATATGGGATTAATTAATAAAACCACCAGTAAAACTTTAATATACAAGTTTGACATGGCGGATTTTGAGGGTATGAAAAGAGACCTATCCAATTGGAAGTGGGATATAGAATTTAGTAGTGCATCTTTACTAAGTATGTGGGAAAAGTTAACCACCAAATTAAATAGCTTGGTTCAGATGTTTGTGCCCACAATTAGTAAATATAATGTGGCAAAAAAATCTCTTCCCCCCATGGATGACTTCGTAGGCCATGAAGGGTATCAAAAATGAGAACAGGATGTTTAGAATGGCCAAACTAAGTGGCAATGAACAAAGCTGGGATATTTATAAAAACAGTTAGGCCACTAAAAAGAAGACTGAGCAAGTCAAAAGAAACTACGAGCTCAAATTAGCAACTAAGGTTAAGGATAACTACAAGTCCTTCTACTCATATATTAATAACAAAAAGGGAACAAATAGAACAATAGGTCCCTTACTGGGCCAGGACAGGAAACTAACATCTGATAACCTGGAAATGGTGGAACAATGTAACAACTACTTCGCCACTGTTTTTGGCCAAGGGCACAGCTAATACTACTTCCCAGCATAAAGACTATACATATGATCCCAGTATCATTCTAGATAAAGATGAGGTAGAAAAAAAAAAAGAAATCAGTTAGACCAAAACAAGGCAGAGGGTCCCGATAAACTGCATCCAAGGGTGATTAAGGAACTGGCAAAACAATTGGCAGATCCAGTAACATGCCTTTTCTAAAAATCAATAAATGAAGGAGTAGTCCCAGATGTATGGAAACAGGCTGAGGTCATCCCCATATTTAAAAAGGGTTCTAGGCAGGAGGTTGGAAATTATCGACCGATTAGTCTGACATCGATCCTGGGGAAAATTTTGGAAAGCATCTTAAAAGATTATATTATTAATTTCCAACACATGTCAGGTAATATTGACACAACACAACATGGGTTTGTCAAGGGGAGGTCATGTCAAACAAACCTTTTAGAATTTTATGGTAAGGTTAACAAAGCTTTGGACGAGGGTAAATCAGTGGATATCTTCTTTTTGGACTTCACCAAAGCTTTCGATAAAGTCCCCCATGACAAACTGATTGATGCCCTGATCAAGTTTGGTATACCCAGAAATATCACCCATTGATTTGAGTCTTGGCTGACTAATAGAAAGCAGAGGGTCTGCATTAAGGGGGGATATTCAAATTGGGTGAATGTGACAAGTGAGGTCCCACAGGGCTCAGTTTTGGGTCCATGAGCCCTTCATCTGATAAATGGCTTTCAAAATTTGCTGATGATACCTGCATTGGATATGTAGTGGAAAACAGGGAAGATGCCGATACTCTGCAAGTTGCCCTAGACAACTTGGAAGCCTGGGCCCAGGAACATGGATTAGTATTCAGCATCGATAAATGCACAGTGATGCATATGGGGGAAAAAAATAAGCATTATCAATACAGTTTGGGAAGTAAGCTACTAAAGGTAGTAAATGAAGAAAGTGACCTGGGTATAAAAATTAGCAATGATCTCAGTTTTAGGCCTCATTATAACCAGCTTATCAAAAAAGCCAGCAGTATCCAATAATGTATCCATAAACATATTAAAAGCAGGAATAAAGAGGTACTACTCCCTTTGAGTACATCACTGGTGCGACCACATGTCGAGTACTGTGCGCAGTTCTGGGCGCCTGGTGGAAAGGGTGACATTAAATCTTTGGAAAGAGTACAAAAGAGGGCAACTCACAGGATAAAGGAGGTCCAGGGTCAGGACTATGAAAAGCGACTTCAGAACCTGGGCTTATACTTTCTGGAATTTAGAAGACTGCGTTGAGATATGGGTTTCATTTATAGGGCATTAAATGATGCATTACTGTGGGAGCAGTTAAACCTGATTTTGAGAGAACAGGCATACAACACAAGCACATATCCACTACAAATAATTAGGGAGAGGATTAATACAGTTAGGAGAAAGTACTGGTTGACAGTAAGGGTAACCAAAATTTGGAACAAGCTCCCTATTGAAATTGTGGCCAGTAAAACAATAAATGAATTTAAGGCTAAGCTTGATAACCATTTGATTAGTAATAACATTTTTGGATATGACTAATATCGTGGCGAGTATATGGATCGTGATCTAATAAATGAAAAATGAAAACGTTATTAAGGTGCAAAGATTGAGATTTAACACTGAAAGGCTGTACCAACCCTAACTATGAGGGCGCTATCGCGTATATATATTTGCAAAAAACGTCATTAATGCATCAGTTAGAGATGTTTCCACACCAACAAAAGTGTGGAAATTCAACATTAGGGTTGCCACCCCACCACCCCATGCCCCCATCCTCAAAACCCTAACTCTACATCCCCCCTCACACACTCATGCAAGCAGCGGACAGGTCAAGGCAACACAACCAATCACAGACAACCATATAATACTGATGTGGTAGCGCCAATATAGTTAGGTTTGTGTGCACATTTCTATGTTAAACCCAAAATATGGAATGTTTATAACTGTGGAACTGTTGCACAGATGTGCACGACATTTGGCACGCATACTATTTAGGGGTAGGTCTCTTGAAATGCCAAATATCGAGTGAATCTCTTTTGTGGTTTTTGAGATACAGAGTGTCATAAAAGCCTAAATTTAGCAGGTTTTTTTTTTGCAGTTAATCTTATTATTATTATTATTGAAGTATACATACAAATAAACTTCATCCTCCAATATACAATTGCATGAAGTCATAATGGAAAAAAAGGAGCATCATATTTCCTGAAGTAATGTACAATGTCAGCACAGAGGAAAACGCAGCTTGAGAATATATATTGATTAATACAACCTATATGATTATTTATTTAAGTTTAATAAATAAATAATCATATAAGTTGTATTGTCATGTACTGTTCTCAAACACATGTTTTCCTCTGTACTAACATTGTACATTACTTCAGGAAATATGATGCTTCTTATATGATTAAGGAAAATAAGACAGTTTGTGATTCAAGGCATAAAAGGCGTAGATTGAAACAGGAGGTATGAACAGTCATGGTTGTACAATATTGTATTGTAAATTTATATCACTATTATAAGGGTATATAAAGGAGGAGCATAAAGAATAAAGTAGGTTATCTAAGAAAGTAATCAAGAGTGAGGAGTAGGAAAGGAAAGAGAGAGAGAAAAAGAAAGATGATAAGAGAAAAAGGAGAAAGGAAAACAGGAAGAACTAGAAGCGAGACTTCAATGTTCAGTATATAACAACCCATAGACTAACTGATAATAGAAATAGGTGATTTCAAATAATGAAAGTAATCCTGCCAGCATTTATTATATAAAGTGGGTCGGTCAGAAGAAATGTGTGTCATACGATCAAAGGTAGCATACTGAGATAATTCTTTGAGAATATCCGGGAAGGTGGGAATAATATTAGATCTCCAATTCATTAGTATAAGTCACTTGACTTGAAGGAATAGTACGGTTAACCATCTATTCTGGGAATGGGATATTCTGTAGGCGTTAAAATTGAGAATACCAAGTATACAATGTTTGGGGCTAATGCAAAGGGTTGGCCAATCACTCTCATTGCAAAGAAATGGATATGACGCCAAAGATTATGTATGGGAGGACAGTTCCATAAAATGTGTAGCAAACTGCCATCAGGAGAGTTGCAGCGCCAACAGTTATTGTTGTTCTTAAGCCAATTTTTTGTAATTTCTCAGGTGTCCTGTACCATAAATGTAGAATTTTAGTTTGTATAAGCGAACGAAGAATTTGTAGAAAGAAAGCCAACACCTATGCCATGTTACATTGGTTATATTATAGTTTAAAAGATTATTCCATTTACTTTTTGCAATAATAGATTGGTCTGGAAGTATATCTCTGATGTCTTTGTAAATAGCACTATTTAAAACAGACTTTGTTTTAATTCATCTAGAAATGTAGTTATCATATAAAGATTGATGGGGAATAAGAGGGAGGTAGAGACTCCATGCCGTACGTAACTGTAAATATTTCCAGAAATTGTGATAGGAAAGATTCCATTGGTTGCACAGGTCAGAAAAGGATTTTAATTTAAAAGTCTGGGGTTCAATTATATCTTCCAGGAAAAAAATGCCCCTGTTTTTCCAGTTACAACAGAAAATTGGGTGATTTTCGAGAGTAATATTATGGTTTCCCCACACGGGGGCGTATACAGGAGGGGTTGGGTTTGATTTAAGGTGTCTATGAGTCATTTTCCAATAGAGTATGGATGCTGCTATAGTGGGGTGAGATTTTAAATAAGGGGGAAGAGGATTATAAATGAAGGAAGTGGTAACATTGCCCGGACACAGAGATGCTTCCATAGTAACCCATAACGGTAATGTATTGTTAGGTTTATTAAACCATTTGATAGTTTGGGCAGTACGGAAGGCCCAAAAGTATGCTTGGAACCAGGGGAGTCCAAACTCACCTCTGGACCAGTGGGAACGTAGTTTGTTACGGCTAAATCTAGGGATTTTACCTTCCCAGATAAAATTACCAATTATACTGTCAATTTTGACAAAAAAGTTGGTAGGGAGAGTTAGAGGGATATTAAAAAATATGTGTAGTATTTTGGGAGCTATTGACATTTGATAGCAGAGATTTTCCCATTAAAAGAGAGGTTAAGCAGCTTCCATCTGTTGAGAGTGGTTTTAATATTTGCTAACAAAGGAGAAAGATTGGTGTCCCATATCATGTCTTGTTTCGGGGTAATCTGGATTCTAAAATAAGAGAGAGACTATGAGGGGCCCAGCGAAAATATAATATTGTATTCATAGAAGATTTACAGAAATTGTTCAGTGGTAACGTTTCGGATTTGTTTAGATTCAGAGCAAGTCCAGAGAGAGAGAGAGAGAGGTGAATTCGCTAAGTAACTTAATTAAGGGTGGCCCTGTGATTTCAAGGGTTTTTAGTAGAGTAAGGAGGTCATCAGCAAAGGACAACGAGGTGTAACAAGAGTTACCGATAGGGATGCCTTGGATCATGGAGGACTGGCGAGGAGAGGCTGACAGAGGTTCCACGGCAAGAATAAATAAGGAAGGGGATAAGGGGCATTCTTGTCTAGTGCCTCTTGCCAGGTGAAACATAGAAACCTAGAATTTGACATCAGATAAGAACCGCTTGGCCCACCTAGTCTGCCCATTTCCCTACCTAATGGATAAGCTGCAGATTCTAGTTAATCAACAGCTTATTTCCTCCTCCCCCCACCAGAATTGCCTTATGCCTGTCCCATGCATTCTTTAATTCTCCCACTGTTCCTGACTCCACAACCTCCTCAGGAAGGCTGTTCCATGCAACCACAACCCTCTCTGTGAAAAAATACTTTCTAACATTACCTCTGAGTCACCCCCCCATCTTCAAATTGTACCCCCTTGTTCTTACACATCTCTTCTTCTGAAAGATGCTACCCTGTTGTACTTTGTTAATTCCCTTGAGATACTTGAAAATTTTCTATCATGTCCCCTCTCTCCCTCCTTTCCTCATGGGTATACATATTAAGCTGCTTTAGTCTCTCCTCGTATGTCTTCTGGTGCAGACCCTGCACCATTTTGGTTGCTCTCCTCCGAACAACCTCCACTCTGTCTATGTCTTTGCAGAGATGGGGTCTCCAGAATCCGGCTTGGGAATTATGGACGAGTTTCGGAACTAGTGATTCTAAATGGAGATTTAATAATTTTGCAAAAATGTTCCTGTCCATATTAAGTAGTGAGATCGGTCTGTAACTAGATGGGAGAGAGGGGTCTTTATCTTTTTTTGGTAAGATGGTTATAATGGCTTCAGTCATAGAATGAGGAAGTTTACCCTGTGAGGTTGCTTCCATGAAGACCTTGAAAAGTAAGGGGCATAAAGTGTTAGCTAGGGGTTTGTAGAAGTCTACAGGAAAACTGTCACTCCCAGGAGCTTTACCAGATTTTAGGAAGGCTAGCACTGTTTGTACCTCTTTTAAGGTGAAGGGTTCATCTAGCATCGCCATGTCTTGTTGAGAGAGATGTGTTAGCTGTAAATTTTCCAGAAATTGTTGTATACGATCAGGATGTGAGGGGGTTGGATGGGAATATAATTGCTGATAGAAGGAACTCATGATGTTGTTAATTGAAGGATTGTCATTGTGGATTTTACCTGAAGGGTCTTTCAGACCGGTAATATGTCTCTCCATCTGTTGATTTCTGAGTTGGTAAGAGAGCAACTTCCTTGCATGTATCCCCTTGTTCCCAGTATCAATGTTTGAGTTTTAAGAGGGCGAGTTCAGCTTTTCTGGATATTAATTCATTGATTTTAATTCTAAGCTGAAGAATTTTGAGATGAAGCTGTGAGTTATTGTCTGAATTGTTTGTTTTATAATATTGGGTCTCTTTTTCTTTGAGAGATTTTTCTAAATCAGCCAATTGTTGTTCTCTTAGCTTTTTCCTGTGCGCTGTGTAGCTAATGATTTTACCTCTGATTGTTGCTTTAAGTGCTTCCTAGATGGTCTCTTGAGATACATCAGGAGTATTGTTAAAGGACAGAAAGTCTTGGATCTGGGATTTGACCCAGGGTAAGAAATCGGGGTCTCTCAATAGGAGTGGGTCTAGATGCCAAGAGGGAGATTCAGAAGGAGGCAGACCCCAAAGAAGATGCAAGTTCATAGGAGAATGATCTGATAGTAATCGGGAGGATAGTTGTATCGATAGTTTTTTCGGTGATGGCCGGGGATAAGAACCAGTAATCAATTCTGCCATAGGACTTATGTAGAAGGGAATAAAAGGTATAGTCACGTTGTCTAGGGTGGAGTAGTCTCCAGATGTCAGTAAGACCTAAATCTTTCATTAGCTTTGAAAGTGCAGTGATACTTCTAGGGTGGGAATCATATGATGAATTACTTCTGTCTAACTGTGCCTCCAGAGCTAAGTTGAAATCTCCACCTACTAGTATAGAAGAATTGTTATTGTTGTTCATAATTTGTTGAGCCAGATTGTGAAAGAATTCGGATGAGTCAGAGTTAGGGGCATAGATGTTAACTAACATAAAAGGGACCTGTAGAGGTATATAAGTGGGCTATAACCCATCTGCCATCTGAATCAAAGATAGATTTGATAAGAGTCCAGTCGAGGGATTTATGTAGTAGAATAGCAACCCCCCAATTTTTGGAAGAAGAAGAAGATGCATATACTTGGCCGACCCAGTCCCTTCCGAGTCTGTCGACATCCTCTAATAATAGTTTGGTTTCTTATAAGAAAGCAATGTGCCTTTTATGCTTCTTGAGATAGGTAAGTATTTGCTTTCGTTTATAAGGTGAGTTGAGTCCCTTAACATTCCATGAATGTAGAATTAGATCACTCACGTTAATAAGGAGATGGGTGGGAAGGTACGAAAAGGAAGTAAGGGACTCTTGTTGGGAAAAATAGAGGATGTCACAGGCTCAGAAGGGAAAGGATTAGTATGGTCAAGTGTGTGCAGGATAATTAGGTTGTAAAGATACATATATTTTGGGTGAATATATTCATTGTGTCTCACTGAGAAAAGGAACAGAAAGGAGAGTACAAAGAGCATAAACATTATTACCAAACAAAGCATATGCAATTAATATAACACACTGTAAAATCCTTAAGTAGTATAGTGGGATAGGAGTCGATGAGAACACCAAGACTCTCTCGCTACACTACAAGCCATGTAAAGAAGTAAGTAAATCTTGGGAGAAAGCAATCTTAAACCCAAGATACAAACTATATGCAGTTATTTCTATAAAGTTGTAATCATGGCTAGTACTAAGACACTCATAATAGTTCCCTTGGATGGGACCATAAACATTGTACCAAGTGGGAAAAAGGGTTACAAACAGGTATTAAATTCCAGATAAATATTGTAACTTGAACTTCAGTTAAACTAGAGGAAGAACTAGGCTAAAACAGTAGTTCAATAATAAAGTCATGCCAGCATAGTTTAACTGGGTCCTAAAATACAAAATAGGCTATGCTTGTGCCATCTACTGTGTACTTGATCACATAACCATAATGACTAGGTAAAGGGGGATTTATATGAGGAGGATGTTCAGATAATAAAAAGAGCCCACAGAAAGAAAAATAAAGGAAAGGGGGGTTCCTGATGGTATAAAGATTTATAGGGTACTGGAATATTGTAAGGTCCAGTTTAGTATAGAGAAAGTATGACTGAAGTGGAAATCATGTACTAAACAAGTATACATAGTCACATTAGTGAAGTAATATTTATAATGATTTGAGACTATTCAGGCTTCGAGGGGCCGTGCATACTGGTGATGAATACCAGGTGTTTAGTAATAGCACATGACCCAAACATCGCCCTTAAGAAAAGAAAATAAATAATTATAGTGAAGTGACCAGATCCCGTGAGGGCCAAGCAAACTGAGCTATGAAACTGTAACGTGAGCTTAGACAAGCCCATGAATTAAGGCTCTGAGTCAGAATGTGCTATCCGTTATTAATTGTGTCCCTTAAAGTAAGGCAATAAGGGTAAGACACCTCAAAAATAGCCTGCAGTGCCTAATTATAGGAGAAACAGGTAGCTGAGCAATAAATAAATAAGTCAGTGTAAGGTGCTGGTATATCATCAATGCAAAGAGGGTATAGAGAAGAGAGAGAAGTGGGGATGGGGCAGGGGGAATGTTAAAGGATTAAATGATAGGCTAGGTTAAAGCCGTAAAAATTGCAATAAGCAAATACGGGCCCTACTGAAATATCACCAAAGCTCCATAAATCCATAATAATATATTAGTGACATTAAGTATGGGGGGGTGATACTGGGACACTTATGAATTAAGCAACATCCACCAATAATGGTTATGTGAGAAGGACATGATGTCAAAAAGGATGACTGGCCCCACTGAATGGGTGGAAAAAACATTGAGCAAACATAAATTAATTAGTTTGAGCAGCGTGGGGATAATAAGCCATTAACAGTAAAACATATCCCAACACTAGGAGTACTTAAGAGACTGGTGATATGAGAACAGGTATATAAAGTATATTGCAAACATTGCACTAAAGCAGAAAACTCAAACTGTAACATTAAAGATGGAGCCTAAATAATATAGCATGAATGAGGTAAATTCTAACCGGAAGCCTGTAACTGCGATGTGCTGCTTAGCGTATTCCAAACTGGCTGGGTGCGACAGTATGCACACACAGGGAATGTGCTACACGGTTAAAGGGTAGACGAATCAGGATATATTAGAGAGCTGAGGTTGACTAAAGGCTGTTACTATGAGAGGTGCTAAAATGAAATGGGTGCCTAGTTATTACCAGGGCCACTGGAAAACTGTGCCCGCAATTTTTTTGTGGAATCCACAATTTTCATCATTCTCCACAAAAACTGACATGTTCCACAATTTCTTGCAATTTTTGAGTTTTTATAGTGAACTGTGTAAAAAGTATTAATATTTTTAATAAAATACTCTCAAATATATTGACAATTTTGCATGCAGACTTGGGTTTGGCCAAAACAATGCAGTGCAAAGTAGGGCAAGGGTTTTATGTGACACTGATTTCTTTTGAATCCTTGTCTTGTTTGGTTTCAAAATCCATTGGCACAGTACACTTATATGCTTAATATTTGTTCTGTGTTGAAGCAGTCTATTAGAAAACTTTTTGTTGCCACACAGACTGAAACAAAAGATGGGAGAAAAGGTGCAAATTATCCCATTCACTTAAATGGGGTGCTAACTATGAAGCCTTTTTGTAAGTGGCAGGGCAAGTTTTTCCTTGTGAGCATACTTTCATTCAGACTAGTTTTGATTCAAACAGCTAAGGATTTTTGGATGGTCCTACCGATTTTAAACTTGAATAAGCTAATTGCGAACAGTGATCTCACTCTTAGCAACAATCCCCTAGATGCTCACATGCAAATACTACAATAAAAACCTGACTAAAGTCTAAAAACAAGCTTATAAAACACAAAATGTATCTGAACATTTATCTTTAAATAAACAAAATCATTACAGCCAGAGTAAAACAAAGGTAAATTACTAGGTACCCTGACTACTGTATGATTCAGTAAAAATGTATTGATATTTTTTTTACATTTTTTGGTAACCGTGTAAGGCCCATTAGGCGCAAGTGCCTGTTTTCAGGTACAACCCAGGAGCTCTGAGGAGGTTAAACGACTTGCTCAGAATCACACAATATACAAGTGGAGGTTGTGGGAATCAAACCCAGGTCTGCTAGATGTCAGCTCATGCGCAGTTTGTTACTCTAACCTCTAGATTATACTATATATAATACTTATATATTATAGATTATATTGCCATCCCCAATAACCCCCAGATTTAATGTTTAAATATGTGATTTCAAAACTAGTGTACAGTACCTACAGTACAAATTATGACCATTAAACACTTTAACATTTTACTAAAACTCAATTATTCACCACTCTATCTGCATATTTTTTCTTGTAAAGTGGATGAATAGCTGGCACAGCACTGTAAACAGCTGTTGATTAGGCTTCATTATTCTACATCCACAAACAGAAAAATGTGTTTATTCTGGATTTATTTAATATTGATTTATTGTGGCTCACACTATAGCATCTATTTAGCACTGTATGAGGCAGATGCTTTTAAATTTTGGAAGATAGGCAACGTTTACGATAGCTTATCAGTTCAGTATTCTTTTTAGGAACAAACTTTTCTTTATGTTTTAAACATATTCAGGTATCAGTGTATTCATTTAGCAATTTATACCGACTAATATATGCTGCAGAAAACATTAAAAGATTTATTGTGAAGCACTCAGGGTCTATGGTAAAACCCCCACAATTTCCCGCAAGTTTTTCAAAATGCTCCGCAATTTTGGGTAACCTTTTCCGAATTTTCCAGTGGCCCTGGTTATTACTTATTGCTGCTGTGTTTGTGCGTACTTAAGGAGGCAACAATCAATTCTGTTTTTGAGCTTCCCCTTTCGTTTCTTTTTGGGAGGCTCTGCTGTTTTGAAGGGGGGGCTGGTCACCAGTTTGGCTCAGGAGGAATCAGGGGACTTGTTGAACGGCAGTGCATCTTTGGGTTTGTTGACAGCGGGATGCGTAACAGCATCTCGAAGGTCTTCTTGTGAAGATTGCAAGTCGTCTTGCAGTGTGGAAAATTTGTTGGCGAGGGTGAGTGGCGGAGAGAAATCAACATGTCTCCCAATGAGGGGAAGAACTTGATGGGGTGGCATCTTCACAACAGGTATGTCTGGTAGGATGCGCATTTAAACTCTTTTTGTCTTACAGTAGGTGCTGTAGTAGCAGTTAGTGATGTGGATTTCTCGGGGCATTTAGGATCTGTCACTGTAACATGGGTGTGTTGGCCTAGTCGTGGATTTGCAACGTTGGTGAGATGGAAGGTTGAATCGGTGTTACCAGACAGGGTGGTTGAAGGCAGGGGCTCACCAAGAAATGTAGCTAGGGCTTTGGGGGTACTGAAGTCTTTGGATGATTCCCCCAGAAATAGGTGCATGACGGCCTGGTAGCGCAACGCAAATTTAATCCCTCGTTGATGTAAAACTGCTTTGATGGGGCTGAAGGCTTTGCGTTTATTGGCAAGATCTTTTGAAAAGTCTCTGAAAATGGATATTCTATGCTCTTGCCATATAAGCATTCCTACTTGTTTTGCATTATTAATGATCAGTTCATTATGGGCATAGTTTAGGAATCTGGCGATGATAAAGCCTAGGTTTCTGATCCAGACCAGGCCTCAGACCCAAGGTGCAGTGCAATCTTTCAATAGTGAGGTCTTGGCCGGATGGAAGTTTAAGCAGGACTGGTAACACATGTATTAGAAACGCACTAGTGTCCCCGAGTTCTGCACCTTCAGGAAAGCCAAGGAATCTAAGATTATTGCATATATTTCTATTTTCAATATCATCAATTTTATCTTATAAGCTTCTGATAACTCTATCTTGTTCCCTGATGGTGGCACGCAGGTCATTGATGGAGCTCTCATTTTGAGTTACTTTAACCTCAGTGTCATTAATTTTATGGTCAAGCATTTGCATATTAGTGCTGTTTGCTGAGAGGTTATTTTTAAGCCCTTAAGCTCATTGATAAGTAGCTGAAACATTGACTCCACTCTACTAAGGGAGCTGTTTTCCAGAGATTGCTCGGCCATTGTTGTGGGCCTGCACAAAGGAGCAATATAGATGCAAAGAAATGTATCTATAGAGTTGTAATATGAAGAAAATATTTTACCAGAGCTGATCTGTGATGTTAGCAGAGTTAGGTTTTAGTTACTACCAAACGCTGGTAATCTGGGAGCAGGAGGATGGATGATGATAGATGGTAGTCCCAGGGAGATGTAGAATTAAGCAGCCATCTTTAGCACAGCCAAGCCACGCCCCATTAATTTACCATTTTTTTTGACGTTTCTTTGTCCACCTGTATCTCAGAAATGGCTTTTGGTAGTGGTCCGAAATTCTCAGGGTAGAACATCTTTGCCTCACAGATGTGCCTTTGGAAGGTTTGGTGAAAAAAATACTAATCTGTTCAAAAATTACTGCACTTTTAATTTCCCCGTTATTTCCTATGGGAAAATTTATATGTCAGACACGAAAGTTGTAATTTGCGCAAGTTACATAATGTGCGAAAGATACAGTTGTATCTTTTGCAAGTTACATAATGTGCAAAAGATACTATTAAATGTGCAAAACGGCCCCAAAACACCAATTTCTTTGCCACTTCATAGCAAGGAAACGGTTAGGACCTTTGAGCTAAAATTTGCACGATGGCAAGCATTTGCCCCACAGATGTGGGTTTTGCTGCTTTGGTAAAGAAATGTACACCAGTGCCAGAGTTACAGCAGTCTGAAGTTGCAAATTTTCCCATAGGATAACATTGAGGTGATGTGGCGCCTTTCAGCGCCTATATCTCAAACGGTTCAAGATACGGATTTTTCTCTAAGCACAGCTTAGTACACCTTTAGATGTACTAAGCATGTGTGGAGATGGCCAGGTCATGACTGCAACTGCAAAGGAATTTTTTCCAAAGTTGCTATGGTTACTGGGATATTGCCACATTTGAAGTACAAGGGTTACTTAGAATGCCTCTAAGCCTGCGCTATGTGTCTGTACTTACGGGTAGGTAGCAGCACAAGGCCCAGAGGGCATAAACTCCCACCTATGCATACAATTTGTGTTAAACTGGGTGCACCGGGCCCTCCTACCCTACGTCTCTACACTAATGGGTGGGTGGGATCGTAGGGCCCAGAGAGCTCCCACTCCCACCTATGGATCCATTTATGCAAAACTGAAAGCACAGGGCCCTCCTCCACAATGTCTCTATACTTATAGGTAGGAGGGAGCGCTGGGTCCAGAGAGGCCATGCTCCCACCCATGGATACCATCTTGCAATACTGCGAGCATAGGGCCCACCTGCACTATGTCTCTACACTTATTGGTGGGCTGGGAGTGCAGAGCCAGAAGAGCCCACCCTCCCAACTACAAATCCAATTATGCAAAACTGGGAGCACAGGACCCTCCTGCACTGTGCACCTACACTTATGGATGGCTGGGACTGCAGGGCCGGAAGGGCCCGCGCTACCACCTATGGATACCATATGAGTAACATTTTACTTGTGCAAGTTACATAATGTGCGAAAGTTACTGTTGTATCTTTCACAAGTTACATAAATTGGAAAAGATACTGCTGTATCTTTCGCATGTTACATAATGTGTGATAGACAGCATCTTTCATAAGTTATATAATGCCCCGATTCCCCTCGTTCTCCCCTTGACAATCCTCTGTGTTTGTCCCAGGCTCTCTTGTTTCCCTCCACAGTACAGGCACTCACCACCTCCTCAGACAGTCTGTTCCAGGGCTCAACCACTCTCTCTGTAAAGTAATACTTCCTAACATTTCCCCTAAACCTTCCCCCTCCACCTTCAGTCCATGCCCCCTAGTTCTTATATCTACCTTCCCTGTAAATAAGCTCTTCTCCACTTTATTGATCCGCTTCACATACTGGAATGTTTCAATCATATCCCCTCTTTCCCTTATCTTCAGAGGATACAAATCCAGTTCCCTCAACCTCTCCTCATATGCCATCCCTCTTAATCCATGCACTCTTTTGGTGGCCCTTCTCTGCACCCTTTCCATGCTTATCTATGTGTTTTCGTAGATGGGGCTTCCAGAACTATATCCCATACTCCAGGTGTAGCCTCACCATGGAGCTGCAAAGTAGCATCAGCACCTCCCTCCTTCTGCTGGTTATCTCTCTCCCTATGCATGCCAGCATCCTGTTTGCCTTGCCCACTGTTTTGCTGCACTGGGTCCCCATTTTAAGGTAATTTGCGATTATAATCCATAGATCCTTCTCCTGCCTGGCTGCTGCCATTCCCCCGTGCCCCCCCCCCCGGGTGTGTATGTGGTATTTGGATTCCTCCTCACCAAATGCATCACTTTGCATTTCCTGGCACTGAATTTCAGCTGTCATGTTTCTGACCACTCTTCCAATAACTTTATATCATTCTTCATTCCCTCCCGCTCACCGGGGTGTCCACCCTGTTACTGAGTTTTGTGTTATCTGTGAAAAGGCAGACCTCCCCCTGAAGCTTCTCTGCTATGTCGCCAATGGATAGGTTACATGGAATGGGCCCTAGCACTGACCCCTGAAGGACCTCGCTCGACGCACCAGTCTCTCCAGAGTACACCCGACTGACCACCACCCTCTGGCTTCTCCCCATCAGCCAACTCTCCACCCATCTTACTATTTTCTGCCCCACCCCTAGACTCCCCAATTTATTAACCAGCCTTCTGTGGGACATCATGTCAAAGGCCTTCCCCAAGTCCAGGTAGGCCACGTCCATTGCCCCAACCTGATCACCCACCCTCATCTCCTCATTGAAGAATCTGATCAAGTTTGTCTGAGATGCCATCCCTGTGTGAAGCCATGCTGCCGAATATCTTGCAGCCCCCCTCTTCCAAATATCTAACCATCCTTTGTTTCAATATTGCCTCCATTACTTTACCCACCACCAAGGTGAGATTAAATGGATGATAATTACCCGCTTCCTCCCTGCTGCCACTTTTATGAACTGGCACCAAGTCTGCCTTCTTCCAGTCCTCCGGTACCCACCCTGTATCCAGAGACAAGCTAACCAACTCCACCAGTGGTTCCACCAGTACCTCCCTTAATTCCCTGAGCACCCTAGGGTGAAGACCATCTAGTCCCACGGCCTTGTCCGCCCTCAACATACCCAATTCTTCCTTTACCTCTTCCACACTGATTGGGCTAGGATCCACCCCCCCCTTCCCTTCTAACTTAGCTCTGGTCTCCTTCTGTCCCCCTCCATCATAAAAACAGAGCTGAAGTAACCATTCAGCACTTCAGCTCTCTCTAAATCCCCTTCCACCTGCAATCCCCCCTTCCCCATAATCTTCTGAATTCCCGTCTTGCTTTTTTCCTTTCCCCAATGTACTGAAAGAACGTCTAGTTTTCCCTTTTGGCCTGCCTAGCAATTCTCTCCTCAGTTTCTGCTTTAGCCATCCTAATCCTTCACCCAGCCACCCTCAGCTTCTCTTTGTAAGTTTCCCTACCTAACTTTTCAAACTTTTGTCACTGTACTATTCACTTTAACTGATGCATTAACAGAGTTTTTTGCAATGAATATATATATATATTATACAGGCATGGTTGCACCTGTATGTT
Source organism: Neoceratodus forsteri (assembly GCA_016271365.2). Lineage (NCBI taxonomy): Eukaryota > Metazoa > Chordata > Ceratodontiformes > Ceratodontidae > Neoceratodus > Neoceratodus forsteri. The sequence goes on from CM057454.1 coordinate 329,248,583, forward strand.
AGGGTGCGTAAGCACTTCTATGTTAAACTTAAATTTTTGCACCTTAATAACTTTGCCCCCTTTCGACTGATTTACATAAAATTTGAAAAGCACAACCTCTGTGCCGGGATCTCTTGATACTGTAAATTTCATGTAGATTTGATCAGGGGAGGCAAAGTTAATGAGGTGCAAAAAAATGCAAAAGTCTCCATTTTTGAAAATTGACATTTTTTGCCAACCGATAACTAAACTAAAAAAAAATCGGTGTGTACTTTTGCGGTTTTTAGGTCCCGCAGTTAAGTAGTTTTTTGAAATATATAATAAAAATGTTCCATTTCTGAGCATGCGCAGTTCAAAAAATGAGCATTCTAGTCATAACTGGATTTTTGCGAAAGCAGTAGTTTGCACTATATGACATAGCTGTGTTGTATAGTGCAACTCCTGCTGCTGTCGCCGATCATAGGTCATGTGATGCTTTTTACCTGACTGATGGAGGTGGTCACACTGCCTAAGTGGTCAGGCTTAATCATGGTTCAGCTGGATGATGAGAACCAATAGCCCTTCCGAAAAGTATGAAAAGTAAGAACATTGGAGTTAATTTAAAAAGTGCAGGCTTTGATGCAGTAAATGGGGCGGGGTGGGGGAGTAGTGCCTTTACCTTAACCATATGTTTCTGTTTGGTCACACACCAGGAACCACCCCACTAATTTTACTAAATTATATTGTAAATACAGGGGTTGAGCTTGCAAACCTTTTGTACTGATTTGAATGAAGGAGAATTGTGGCTTTCTTTTAATTATTAAGCTCCCTGTTAAACACCTGTGAGCCTTTCACTGGCCAAAGCACACTATAAGTAATGAAGCCAGGAGAGTGGTCTCTTCAAAAATATAGAGAAAGCAAGGAGACCTCAGCTCTGATAAGGCAAGTTAAAATGTGATGCTTTTTACCTGACCAATAGAGGTGGTCACTTTGCCGAAGTGGTCAGGCTTAATCATGGTTCAGCTGGATGACGAGAACCAAGAGCCCCTCCAAAAAGCATGAACAGTAAGAACATTGGAGCCAATTTGAAAAAAGTGCAGACTTTGATGCAGCAAAATGGAGGGGGGGAACAGTGTCCTGGTACCTTAACCACGTTTCTTCAACTGTATATGCACACTGGATGACCCAATCCCTGGTGGCAGTGTATGTATGAATGTATGTATGTATGTGTGTATGAATTTATTTGTACAATCCATCACTGGGATGCTCACCCTCGGTGTTGGATGCCCTAGCAGCCCCTTGTATCATGTAATTTACACACACAGAGATTAGAGGGACACTGGGGAGCCCACCCCCAGTGTCCCGAGATAGATTAATTATTATATGTATACCTGCAAAAAAGGAAACCATCCGAAAGAAAGAAAACGGTCCCTCATCATCACCACCGTTTCCCTCCCACCATCCAAACCCTCCCACTGAGTGCCCCCCTCCCACTCCCCTCACCCTATACTTACTTCAAGAGGTTGTATGCCATCATCTTCTGTGGACCAGGACATGCCTACACTCTTCAAAGCTGAACTGTGAACTGAGGAATAAAGCTTACTGCCGTATAATGTATTTGGCAATTTGGAGCCTGTTGCACTATATGACACAGCTATGATTTAACAAAGGACAGCTGTGTTCTATAGTGCATCCCTTACTGCAGTATAATGTATTTTGGTGGTTTTTGCACTATACAACACACCTTTCATATAGTACAAAGAACACCAAATACATTATTTGGCAGTAAGGCTAATCAATGGCAAATGTTGGCTTTTGCCCAATTCAGAAAACCTATAAATAGCTGTGGGAACGCATGCTTTTTATAAAAATTATCTCACGTAAAAGTCTGCAATTTTTTTTTTCATTTTCTCACCTACTGACTTAAGAGTCCAACCTAACTTACACATGCTAATCTTCAGCCAAAACCAGCTGGTGGCATCAGCCACTCTCTCATGCCCTGACATCACTCAAGTCATGACATTAATTCTTCACTTAGCTACCATGCCAAAGTCATGTGCAGCATTTGTTTACCTGATTTAATGTAAAGCCCAGCAGGTGGATTTCTTTTCACCGGCTCCGCTGTTTGGACTTTATTTTAGCCTTGAGTTCATCCTTTTTTATTCGATAATGGGAAGCTTGACAATACCGGTGCACCCAATTCCTTTGTGCTCTGGATACGCTGTCTGTTTGCATCGGTTAGCAAGTTGACTTTGCCTAATTTCTTGCCCTCTAGTCTTTCAGTCTGTATTTGTTGACATGGTAAAGCAAACAGTGTTGTCTATGCAGTGAATGCTGTGTCCCAAAACCACTTGCCCTGGCTGTGTTATGACATTTGTGATGGGTACAGAAACGTTGGTGGAACTAAGGAAAACACCCGTACAGTGGCAGAGACTGCACCCGTTTCAGAAGGATGCATCAATCACTAGTTAGCAGTCACAATGAATGCTAGGATCTAAAAACAACAATTAAAGATTTTGGTGCTTTTTCCTTAGGGGGGCCGGGGTGGGTGCAGTGGGGATGGGCGGGTCCCGTACAACATCACAGTACTGACTTCAGTTTTGACCTCAATCATTTTTGTTGTTATGCGTTGTGCAATAACAAAGTAACCTCACACCCTGTTCTGAGAGTAGAATAAGTCATTAGTTCACAGGCATGCTTCTGAAACAGGTGCTATCTCTGGCACTGTATGGGTAGTTCCCTTCCTTTCACTAATGATTCTGCACCAATCATAAATGTCAGACACGGCAGGAGCTAGTGGTTTTGGGACACACGATTCACGGGGTGCACAACAGCATTCGCTTTACGGGGTGCAGTTGCAGTGTCCCAAGCTTAATGCTTTAGCAAAAGTCTTTGGAGAGTTAAAATAATTCTGCTTATGTAGATTCAATGGTATTTCATCAGTGTGTCTTGCATGAGTCCACTACCTTTGTATGTTTAACTCGAATCTGTCTGAGCTGCTGTTGCTGCCCTTGTCCTACAAGTTGCTTGCAAAGTGCATTCCTGACACTCCATATTTGACTGCAATACATAAATACTAACTCTCCTGCACTCGGTCCCTCATCCTCACAGTCTCCCCACCCCAATCCCGACCCTCCAACTGTGCAACCAACCAAACCCCCCACCCCTTGCCCTTTACTTACCTACAGAGGTCGAGACAGATACTACACAACTGTCTAATAAATAACAGCTGTGTCATATAGGGCAGGTACTATGTGAAACAACTGTCTTTAATAAACAATAGCCATGTCATATAGCACTTGCACTATACAACACAGCTGTCGTTTATCAAAGACAGCTGTGTCGTATAGTGCAAACTGGTGTTGTAGTTCATACAGTAGGTCAGGGATGGGGCTACTGTCATTGTAGCTCTGCCAGCCTGACTGTGGCTTGATACAACTGTTCTCTGTACACCAGGGGCCCCATTCCTGAGGTGGCAGTGTATTTATTTAATGTATTTATTCATTTTTTTTTGTATTCTTCTTCGACACCGGGATGCCCAGCCCTGGTGTCAGATGCTTCCCCCCCTTTGTAGCCCACTGATTTCTGCCACAGCCAACACTGGGGGGCCCAATCCCTGTGTCTGCATTTACCCGCCCCAGCAGTGTGGTACACTGGGGAGCCCACCCCTAGTGTCCTGAAATACTTTCATTTATTTTAGTTTGCCCTGAAAAGAAAAAAAAAGTCCACAGCATCTTTTTTTTTTTTTTAACTTGGAAAAAGAAAATGGTCCCCCATTGTCACCGCCTTCAACCTACACCCAACCTGACCCTCCCACTGAGCACCCACCACTAAACCCCCCCTACCCAATACTTGCCTCCGGAGGTCAGGCAATGCCATCTTCTGTGGACCAGGACAGATCTGCACTCTTCAAAGCCAAACTGCATACTGAAGAATCACGTTAAGCGTTGTATAATGTACAATATTTCAATGGCATTTTCAACTTATGTTGATATCTTTACTGTTTTTTGGTATTCCTTCACCAAATTTCAATATGGCCTTTTTGGACCCCACCTCATGAACACCGTCACTGTCATTTCATTAATTGGGCCCATAAGATGATTCTGAAGTCAACTTTACTAAATCCCCTTTCAGGACCAGTTAAGGAAATGACAGAGCCAGTGTTCATAAGGTGGGATCCCAAGTAGGCTATGCTGAAAATTTGGTGAAAAAGTTCCTAAAAATGGCCAAGTTATGAGTGTACATTGAAAATCATCTACGCAGGCACATAACTTTGGTAATTTATAATAATATTTTGACTCCAGATTTTCAACTACCTATTTTTTCATACCACCACATGAACAATACAGCTGTCATTTCTCACATCATGCCCGAAATGTGTTTTCGCACCAGTGGCGTGGAATGGCATGGTCATTACGAGGAATCACCTTTCAGGCTGAATAACAAAATGACAGTGCCAGTGTTCAAGAGGTGGTGTTCCCAAAAGGGTATGGTAAAAATTGGGTGAAAAAAATCCTATAAATAGCAGAGTTACGAACGTGTGTTGAAAATTTTCTACACAGGCACGTAACTTTGGTAATTTACAATATTTTAACTCCAGATTTTCAACATACCCTTTTTCACAACACCTCATGAACAGTACAGCTGTCTTTTTTTCACATCCTGTCTGAAATGTGTTTTCACACCTGTGGTGTGGAATGGCATTTCAGCACGGATTACAGCATTTTCACCTATGGTGTATATGAGACTATGTTGCAAGTTTGGGGTCACAATACTTAAAAAAAAAAAAAAAAAAAAATTTTATTAACACTGTTTGCAGGGATGTCCACTGCACCTCTGGGGAACACGCTGCCTTACCATGCCAGTGAGCTGAGTTCAGGTGTGAACTCAGTAAGCCGGTTTACTGGGACAAGGTTGATGGGGAAGGTGCTGTAGTATACAGCACCAGTCATGGCCTGTGTAGGCACAGAGCATTGTTTTGGCACAGATGCCACATCACGTGGTGGGTCAGGGAAAGTCACCCACAATGTATCGACATGTGTGTTGGGGGTCTGTTGGGCCCATACACTGCAACAGGACTGTCTCCAATATTGTATTTTGCTCAAGGATGCAGTTCAACTATCACAAAAAGAAGGGAAATTATTTGAAAAAAATGTTAATGCAGACATTAGGGTTGTAAAAATGCAAGTGTACAAAGACGGGAAATGAAAAAACATTAGGGATTTGGCAGCATTGGCAAATCAGTGGTAGGGTCTTACTAGGGGTTGTCAACTCTAATGCCCACCCCTACCCTGGATCAGACAAGGTCAAATGTGACATCTGGGGCCCTGTGAGAAGAAAGCTCTGACACATTATGTTGGCCATACTGCATCACTATGAGGCACTAGGTTGGGTCTGTATCTTGTGCTTTGGACAGGAGGCTACAGGCTGGGGGGGTGGGCATTACCTTTGACAACCTCAAGTAAGACCCGGCCACTGATTCGCCAACACTCCAGAGACCCAAATCCCTAATGTTTTTTCATTTCCCGTCTTTGTAAGCTTTGAGTTTTTACAACCCTAATGTCTGCACTAACACAGTTTTTTGCAAAGAATATACAGTACATATATGCCAGCAATAAGATACAATGAGGTGTGGGTTATGGCCCGCTAAGAGCACACTCCAGGTGCATTATAAGGCATAAGGCGCTTGTGCTGAATGCCTTTAGCACCTGGGAAGTGCTCTTATCAGGTCATTACCCACGCCTCAGAGTGTCTTATTGTGCTTATAAAATGGGCTCTCAAGTAATTATTTAAAAAAAAAAAAAGAACAAATAAAAGTCAGAAATACAATAATGGGGATTTGAATAGGTCCATGGTAAAAAAAATAGTCCTACTATTGAAACTCAAGATGTTTGGCAGCAGAGAGTTTCCTACGTATTCCTGAGGTAGAAAGTAGAAAAACAACAGATGTGTATGTAAGGTCCCCCCTTCTTCCCCAAGCACTAAACATTTAAGTTTTTCATTTTTTTCCTTCACATTTATTACTTTGTCTGTGTGTCTGAGGTGTGACTGACTGCCCATTGACTTTCAGTTTTATTGAGCGGGAACAAGCGATTCTGACTTTAGGTGCTGTGTGATGTTTCATATCCTCCCCTTCCCCATGCAGAAATATTTTTTTCCTTTTATTTATATTTTTTGGATCTTTGTCTTTTTGATTTAGTTCACTCAGACTGAGCGACCGAGCGTGTCCCTTTGCGGCCACCGTACAGAGCTATTTCCTAGCTTGTGGTTTTCAAACACTATTAAATGGTGTTGTTGGACATTTGGGTTTTTTACTTTATTTGATGGGTTTGTTGTTTCATGGATGGTGGGGGATCATACAGATCGGAGAGAGTAACTACCACAGCTGGATTGGAGAGAAGAAATTGTGTTTTCTGTTATGCAGATGCAACAGGGTGGCTCTATGAAAAGCTTGGATACTGCAGTCGCTTTTCTACCTTGAAATGGAGGTGACACTTTTATTTTGAATCATTTTATGCCATCACATCATGCTGTGCCCCGGTACAAAATACAGAGTTTGTGTCTGTAGGGAGTGGTTGTTTTCTATATTGGTCACTTGAGGTACTACAACAGTTTGAATATCTGGGTCCTTTTTCTACCATGAGGTGCTGAGGAGCTACAGTGGGAGAGTGGGAGAAAAGTGGCATGGATTGATTTTACTGTGCGCTGTGGATTGGCTGCCATAAATAGTGCATGTTGTGTGGTTATGTCCTGATAAGGACACGGTTGAAAAAGGCTTTCAGTCAATCAGGTTTTAGAAAATGTTTTGCCTATTTATAAATACAGTATATGTATATATATAAAACATGGCCAAGGAAAATGGACTGCTCCCAACCATCAGGAGTCATCAGGTGACTGTGGATTAATTCTCAAGTGATCCACGGTTGCTCCCCTGACAGCCGAGACCAGCGCTTACAATTGCTGTAAGCATTTAGCACGTCTTCGCACGTGATCTCAGATCATGTTCTAATGACAGTGTGGCAGATTCCTTGAGCATCTGTGTAGGCAAAGAAAACTGGGGAAAGGTTCAGAGCAACCAGGACTCCATGCTGGACCTGCACCTGCTGGGTACCACAGCCGCCTGCAGCCAAAATAAAAGCGACTGTTCACCTGGCCATTCTCCCAGTCGCAGGTTTCATATGTGCAGTGGTACAGTGATAGCCAAATTCAATTCATGTGAAACAAATCAAATAGTACCATTTTGTTTTCCCCAGGGTGAACAGTTCCGGCGGTTGCTGCGGGCGGGCAAGGGGCGACCATGAAACCTGCTCAGTACCGCACCTGCCGGCAGCCAAAGTCAAAGCGGCTCTGCACCTGGACTTTTCCCACTGTAGCAGCTTATTCTTTGCTCGGTACTGCAACCGCCATCAGGCGAAGTCAAAGCGGGTCTTCACAGCACCTGAAATGATCCCTTATTCAGCTCGCATTGTGCGTAAACTTGAAAATGGCAATTCTCCCAGGTGCAAGTTTCATATGTGTACAGTTATAACACGGCTAGGGGAAAGCACACTGTCTGCTTGGTGTTCGTAATCAACCACACAGTCTCCATTTTCTCTGGCCATGTTATAAGTGGATTATCCCACTCGAGAGAGCCGTGGGTTACTGAGGTAATTAATCCATGGTTAGGAGGTTGTCGACACTTGGCCTGTGGCCTCATGTTACAACCCCCACCCCCACCCCAGCCATAGATTAATTCCCCAGTAACCCACATCTTTCTCGTGGGTTAATCCTTACATAAATAACTTAGTAGTTGGTGACTATATCTATACAGCAGATCTTAATTTCCATATATCCATATATCTATCTATATATTTTACAAGACTTATGTGAACCAAATTTGAACAAAATACATAGATTATCTTTGTATGTAGGTACCTAAGTGAAAAATAAACATTTTAATTTGCACTTGAGTATTTCTTAATTAACCAATCTTCTGCTAAATTTCTCTTTTACTGTCAACCATTCATGAACTTGTTTAAAAACTGAAAAGAAAAAAAAAAAAAAACTCCTGGAGCCATCTTATTTCCTTGCATATCCTACTTTTACTTGCCATTATCACTACTAACAAATAAATCAATGTATTCACATACAAATACATATTTTTCTTTCCACAGTGTCTTTTTTGTAGTTAATCTTTTTACTGGCATATATCTTTACAGATGACATCATACAGAAGCAATATAAGGATGTTACAGATATCACAATGAAGCTACAACAGATGTGACCAAAGACCTAGTTGTGTGACACCGTTATCTGTACTCAGTGTAGGGTGTGCCTGAGGGTATGCAACACAGCTTAATTTAACAGAGCCATTTCTAAAACAAAATTAAAAAAACAGAATAACTAGTAGACAATCAACTGCAACTCAACATACTAAGAGGCAACTAGATGGGATTTGATTTTAGAGGGAGAGGAAAGAGAAGAGGATTCTGCTAAGGGGAGGAGAAATAACTTGGCACTCCCTGGAACAATATAAGTACAGAGAGACAATATATCTTTAACTTTATATAGCAAGATAGCACTTCCTAGGAGAATGGTGGCACACATAGCAACATCCACAGATGAGCTATGCACTCACAATAATCCTACTTAAGAGGTGGGGTGCACCTGAAGCAGTAACTAAGTGGGTGGTGCATGTGGTGTGATGGCCCTCGCCCAGAGGGGCCTCTTTGTCTCCTGCTCCTGTGTAATACGCATGTCTGAACTAGAGGTGACAATACCATAATCAAGTGTCATATCCCATATTTTATTTTTCTTAGGGTTAGATAGGTTTTTTGGCTTTAGATGGCTCTGATTTGTATGGAACAGTGGTGTTGAGTACTGAATCTGTAATTGCTGAAGTGTACTCTACATGCAACTCAATAAAGTATAAAAAATGAGGCAAAAAAAGGAAAAATAAACAAAGGTGTTACACATCTGCTCATCGAATACCACCTGCCCATTTAATGATACAGACAGGCAAACACAAAAAGGAAAGGTATGCAATCAAAGACAGAGGTCCACTGCTGCAACCTAAGGTAGCAAGCCAAAATACAATAAGGAATAGAGAGGTTGACTCGCAGGAACAACACCAAGACAAGACATTTGCTTTCAAAATCTTAATCCAGTGTAGTACATGGGTAACTGGTTTAAGATTTAGGCCTAGCCATTTGTGCAGCTTGTACCAGTAATGAATGGGGGGGGTGATAGTGAGGTGGCTTGTCACCTCTATGGGAGGAGAGGCAAACAGGAGTATGGTCAGAGGCATTCCTTTCTTTTCAGTCATTTCCATATGGATTCATTGAGGGGACTCCTCAGTGAGGGAACTGAACCACTGCAAGATTTGGGATTCCCTGAATGCCCATATACTACCTGTGATCGGAAGAGGCCCCACCCACCGAGCCCATAATTTGCTGCAACTGTATCTTGGGTGAGATCCCACCCAGATAAAGATACCTATACGTTTATCCACCCGGGTGAGCCACCTCGGGGTGTGTGTAGTGGTAGGTGTGAAATAACATTGAAAACTTCAGGTGCTGAGACCATTTATTTTTATACATACATATACACATATATATACAGTATACATACACACACACACACACACACTTTCTTTTTAACTGCCTACCTCTGCTGCTCTGGATCCCTCATTGGAACTCCCACACTGCACCTTCTTACATCCTGGCAGGCCCAGGTAGTTCAAACAACTAAGGTCTTTGAAAGAGCAAGAAAGCTTTAGCCCATAACGCCCTTATACTAAGCCAGGTGGTAATATGAAAGGTCATAACCAGAATTAATTTATCTATCAAGTCTATATTTGAATGTACCCTTATTTTTACTGATAATTACATCCACAGGTAGTTTATTACATGGACCCACAGTTCTAAGTGTAAAAAAATATTGATGATTGGTACGTTTAAATGGTTTTCTTGCTAACTGTAAAGGATGCCGGCCCGGTGGCACTGAGGGTTGAGGTGCTGGATGCCACACTTCGCGCCACACCGATGACCCGGGTTCAGGAATGAGCCTAGGAGAGCCGGGGGTCAGCGGGGAAGGAAGAGATCCGAGTGTCCACTGGGCTGCTCTCTCTTCCCAAGGGTGGGATGGGGATACAACCGCTCGAAGAGCGACCTCTGGCAGTGGCTGGAGGTGGCCCAAAGTAGCGTTGCGGCATATGCCTGGGGGTGGAGCCATGGCAGCACGTTGCCATGATAGCCGGGCTCCACAAGGGATCTCTTGCGCACAAAAGGGAAAAACCCTCTCATGCCGATGCGGGCGCCTCCCCCTGCAGACCACACTCCCTCATATGGACTCGGTTCTCAGGCTATCACCCCCCTCCGGCCCGGTGTCTCAATACTGTGAGAAAGAGCACCCTGGGCGGGGGCAGCCCTTCCCCGGAGGGTAGACCCAGGGATGCCCGGAGCTGGAGAGGAGCCCGTGGAGTACCACTGAGCCACACTGGGAGGTAGAGACTATGGATCAGGAGGTCGCTGGAGAGAGTTCAGAGATAAGGGGTAAATATACAGAGCTTGAAAAAAAAATAATTGTAAAGGATGACCTCTAACATTATGGGTATGATCTTTGAATTGTAAACCTAACTCAGTCATGAGATAAGGGTCCTGGATAATGTTAAATAGGAGTAATAAATCACCTCTTAAATGATGGGTAGATAAAGACATAGGCCCAGATATTCAAACTGCGCCAGGCTGTGGTGCAAGCCTGGGCGCAGCTCAACTTTGTTGCGCCGGGGTGTGGCCTGGGCGATATTCAACGGAGCTGCACTATGGCGCAGCAGCTTTGAATAAGCACCTAACCACCCCCACTGTGCCAGCGCAAGTGGCCAGAGTGGAGCATGGAGATGCGCTAGCGCAAGTGCCATTGCGCCATGCACAGCACCTGCGATATTCAAAAGGGGACATGCAAATGGGGCCATAATTTAAGCAAGGTGCACGGGGGCCATTTGCATCTCATTATGGCCCCATTTGCATGCCATTAGCATGCAGGTGCGCCGATCCCTGAGGACTTGCGCCTGGCGCCCTGCCCAGCAGCAGCCATCGGGGACTGACGCCCCCTGCAGCCCAATCGCAGGCATTCATGTAACCCCCCCCGTCCTATATCCCTGGTGGTCCAGTGGACCGCACTCAGCCCGATCGCAGGCATTTGTCCTGAAGATTAAGCCCCCAGTCCTATATCCCTGGTGGTCCAGTGGACCGCACTCAGCCCGATCGCGGGCAGTAGTAATAGAACACCCTCCCCAAGTCCAATATCTCTGGTGGTCCAGTGGACCGATCGCTGCCCAATCGCGGGCATCTGTAACTCATCAAATACCACTACTAGCCTGGTGGTCTAGTGTACCCCTCCCCACCTGCCCACTGGGCCCCCACCGCGCTCCCCCAGTCAGCCGGCAGGAGCAGCACCCCACCCACCTGCGCCCGCTGCCTCACAGCTCGGTAGGGCTGCACACCCATTGTTCACAGCATGAGCCAATGGGTGTGCATCATACTATACTATTCAGCCAGATATGTGAATGAATTCATTCACATATCTGGACTCATGTCGGTATGAGCTGCATGCCCATTGGCACACGCTGTGAACCAATGGGCGGCAGCCCTACTGAGCTGTTGTCGGCGGGCGGCGGGTGGCAGGTAGGGTGCTGCTCGTCCGCCGCTGACGGGGAGCAGGTGGTGGGGCTCAGTGGGCAGGTGGGGTGGGGTACACTAGACCACCAGGGTAGTAGGGTATTTGATGAGTTGCAGATGCCCATGATTGGGCAGCGATCGGTCCACTGGGCCACCAGGGATATTGGACTTGGGGGGGTTCTATTACTGATGCCCGCGATTGGACTGAGTGCGGTCCACTGGACCACCAGGGATATAGGACGGGGGCTTACTCTTCAGGACAAATGCCCGTGATCGGGCACATAGAGGTCCACTGGACCACCAGGGATATTGGACAGGGGATTATGCTACACGGATGCCCGTGATGGGGCATGGGGCGCCGCCAGGCGGCAGGAGTCGGGTGGCCACACGGTGGCAGCTGTGTTGCGCCCTGCAGTGGCAGCTCACCTGTGGTGACCATCACCTATTCCTTTTTGGGGGGCTTAACTTTGTGCAGGCGCAGGTAGGGTTTTGATGCAAGACTCTGCACATCCCGGCAGAATATCGGGTTGTGCAGGTTATGCATGGGCATGCCCCCACTGTGGCCTCAGATATTATCGATGCGCCCGCGATTCGATTTGTGCGGCGCACTTTCCCTTTTGAATATCGCTCCGGCTAATATCAGTGGGTTGTGCGTTGCAACACTGTTGCGCCATGCACAACTCTTTTGAATATCTGGGCCATAAGGTTTAATATAGATAGTCTATTATTATATGTTTCATTTTTTAAACCTGATATTTTTTTTGTACAACATCTTTGAACCTTCTCAAGTGAGTTCCCAATAGACTTTTTATATGGGCACCACAGCTGGGCCACATACTCAAGATGTGGCTAACGTAAGATCTGTACAAGGGCATTAAGACCTCAGATTTACATGGTTTAATATTACGCAAGATAGACCATACTGCCCCATTAGATTTATTAATAATACCATTAATACGTTTGTTATAAGACATGTCATCTGAAATAGTACTTCCCAAGTCTTTCTCATCTGAAGTACTAAGAAGGTTAGAACCACCCAGATGGTACATATAATAGGGGTTATTAGTTCCTAAATGCATAACTTTACATTTGCTTGGATTTAATTTTATACCCCACTTGTCCACCCAAGATGTAATACACTCCTAGAGTGCCACACACTTCCAAGTACTCACATCAGGGCATCCAGATTACCCTCTGGGCAGGGTGAAGGAGGCACTCACCCAAATCTCCCCTTAACCTTCAGTGAAGCATGCGCACAATGGAGTCTGCCCCCCCCCGGTTCCTATCCAAGATGTGGTGCCAGAGGTTCATCACCTAGATCCAGGGCAGTGTATTTCCTCGATTCTTGTGCCCTCCCCCGCTTGCATCGGCATTCAAGAAGGGCCAATGAGGCGAAGGCATGCAGAGATGCATCTCTGCTCAGGACTCTCGGCTGACACAAGCCCCTCCCTTTCCAATGGCTTCCCTGACCACACTGCCAATACCATGGTTCACCCAGGAGATGGCAGTATCACGGCGGGGCTAGCTTACAGCTCTCCCTGGAGAGGGAGAGCAGCTGTTGGGCGCTCAATTCCTCTCCCCCCCAGCCGACCCCCGAAGTGGCATCCAGCGCCTCAACCCTCAGTGCCGAGACCATTTTGATGACTGTAATTTTAACTGCCACAGTAAGTTGTAGCGACGTCCATCTGTTGAGTTCCATTTTGCACTCATTTAGCGGGGGGGAGAGATTAGCTTTAATGTTTTAATTACAAATCAACATGAGACTCTATTTTGTAAAGCTCATAAAAAAAAGGCAAATCTGCTCTAGAGTCTCATGGCCACAGCTATTCACAGCAGCCCTGAGAAAGACAGTGGTTCCAGGACTTCTATGTTCTGAATTCTCTGAATGTTGGGGGCACCACATCCAGCAGGGTATCCTTCCTTGTTGGGCCCTGAACTAGCTGCTCTAGGAATGTCTCCTGACAGGCATCCACCAGAATCTGATTCCTAGTACTAGCTACAACTTAACTTTCCAGTCCACATCCAACATACTGAAATCCCCAACTGCCTACTTCTCCCAGATTGGCCACCCTCATAAGAAAAAATTACTCACCTTAGTAATGTTGTTTCTTCTAATGGAGTCTTGCTCTATTATAGACATTAGCAGTTTGATCCAGCTCTAGAACTGCCCCGGAGTGAAATGGTTAAAACCATTCCAAAATAGAATTTTGGCACGAGAGCAGCTCTATCTGTGTCATTTCAAACTTGAACTGTCAGATCTTTACGAGCCAAACTCACTAAGGTCTATGTGGAAGCTGTAACCTACACTCAGCCAAATGGCTACCTAAATAATAACAACCACTGATGGTCCCAACACCCAAGACTCAAGTCAGGGGACCAGAAATACTAACACCATTCTAATAATATGAAAATGGAACATAAGTATAATAAAACATACACACGCGTACACATACACCCCCAAAGTCCCAAAGGGGACAAAATGCTAACAAGACATAAGTAGTGCCCACACTAAGTTGCCGCACCCCACCAAGTAGAGGTTCTGAGAGGGGCAGGTTGGGGGGGGAGGTCTATAATATAGCAAGACTCCATTAGAAGAAACAACATTACTAAGGTGAGTAATTTTTCTTCAAACAACATGAAGTCTTGCTATATTATAGACATTAGCAGAATACACAGCAGTACCTCCATGGAGGAGGGCAGAACCTACTTAGGAATAGGCTCTGAAGAACAGCTGTGCCAAACTGGAGCATCTCTCCTGGCCTGGACATCCAGGGAGTAATGCTTAGTGAAAGTGTGTACTGTTTTCCAAGCAGCAGCCTGGCAAATCTCTAATAAAGGGATATCTCTGGCAGCAGTTAGAGGCGCAGCTGTACCCCTGTAGAATGAGCCTCAAACCGGGGGGGGGGGCTCTGCCCACTTTCTCATAACAAATTGGATACAAGAGACAATCCACCTGGCTATTGATCTCTTAGTGGCAGGTTTGCCTTTCCCAATTTCACCATAGGTAAGGAAAAGTTGGAGGATTCAGACCTGTGACCTTTGGTACGCTCTATATAATAACTAAGAGCTCTCTTAACATCAGGCTGTGCAACCTCCTCTCACCGAAGAGGAGTGATCAGTGAAAAATACTGGAAGGGAGATAGATTGATTAAGATGGAAATCTGAAACCACCTTAGGCAAAAACTTCCTATTAGTCCTAAGGACTACCTTATCCCTGTGGAAAGAAATAAAGTCAGTCTCCACTGACAAGGCTTGCAATTCACTTATGCGTCTGGCAGAAGTGATAGCCACTAGAAAAACAGTTTTCCAAGTTAGGTACTTAAGCTCTGCAGAAGACAGAGGTTCAAAAGGGGTTGCATTAACTGGGCAATGCAAACATTAAGGTCCCAAGCAGGGCCGGTTCCGTAAAGGGAGGATTAGTATGGAGTAATCCTTAAAAAACTTGGAAAACACAGGATGAGAGGAAGAGGGATGACTTTCCTGCTGACACAAAAGCAGACACAGCTGCCAAATGAACTCTCAGGTAGCTGGTCTGAGACCCAAGGAATTAAGATGTACCATGTAATCTAACAAAATGGGCAATTCAGCAGATTCTGGGAAATATTTTCCCAGCACACCAAATGGAAAACCTTTTCCATTTAGAACTATAGTAGCCCTAGTGGAAGGCTTTCTGGAAGCCTTTAGGATCTCAAGAACACCCTGAGAGAGGTGTAAATCAGCAACTCTAACTCCTCAAGAGCCAGGCCTTGAGGTTGAGGATTTGAGGTCGGATACCAAACCCTTCCCTGGGCACAAGTCAACAGATTGTGATTCCTGGGAGGCAAGGGAAGATGGACTGTCAGAGACAGAAGGAGGGGTACCAGGGCTGCCTGGCCTAATCCGGGGCAATCAGAATCACCCTGCAAGGCTGAGATCTGATTTTGACTAGACTTTGAATAGGAGAGGAAAGGGGGGAAGCAGAGGAACTTCCCTCCCAATCCAGAAGAAGGGCATCCAGGGAACTGAGCCCAGCACTGAGGCCTGCAACAGAACAGAGGAAGTTTACATTGTCTGGGGCTGCAAAAGATCTGAGGATGCCCCACCTGGCAAAAACTATCCCCAGCACTTGAGGATCCAGGGACCATTCGTGATGGCCCTGGGAAATCCTGCTGAGGGCATCCGCTAGGACATTGTCCTTCCTGGAAGATGAACTGCTATGAGGAAGTGTTCAGGGAATAGGCCAGAAGACCACAACTTCATTGCCTCGGTGCACAAGGCCGAAGACCGAGTGCCCCTGTTGTTGATGTACTACATTGTTGTGGTGTTGTCTGTTCTGACTTGCATCACCTTGTCGTGGACAGATGCAGAAAAAGCTTGAAGAGCTAAAAAGACAGCTCTGAGTTCCAGCAAATTGATGTGGAGCAGAAATTCCTGGGGGCCAAACTCCCTGAGTGGAAAGGTCGCCCATGTGGGCTCCCCAACCCAGAAGGGAAGCATCTGTAGTGAGAGTCAAGTCGTGAGAAGGGGAAATGAAGGGGACCCCCGCCTTAAATTGCTCTGATCCTGCCACCACTGGAGAGCTAGGATCAAGGTTCGAGTCACTGGGACCAACCTGGAAAGGGGGTCTTCTCTGAGACCAAAAGGTTCTCAAGTGAAACTGAATGTCTCTCATCTGAAATCTGGCCCCCTGCACACAGCTGTGGATGCAGCCATTTGCCCCAGGAGCTGCAGAAAGTGTCTTGCTGGTCGAGAGACCTGCAGAGTGAAGGAAGAGGCCAGAGCCACTAAATTCTTACCCTTTCTGGGGAAGAAAGGCTCATGTAGCTTTGTGTCCAATTCTGCCCCTATAAAGGTGAGTACCTGGACTGGTTCCAGAACCGACTTTGGTAGGTTTAGTAGAAAACCCAGGGAGGTGAGAAGCTGCTGGGTGACCTGCAGGTGAGATTTACCTGTTCTGGGGACTGGCCTACAGAGAAAAATTACTCACCTTAGTAATTGCTTTTCTTCTCATGGAGTCTTGCTATATTATGACTATATGCAGTCAGCCACTGCAGCTGAACTACCCCGGAGAGGAAAGAGTTAACTCCAGAGTCCTGGAGTTCCAGCGCAGGGCGCTATACAAAGCTCTATCTGGCCAGTTTTCAAATGAAACTGTCAGATCTTCTTAGCTAACACTAACAACAAGTCTGTGTGGAAAGCTCTACATGCCAATGTAGCTACCTACTAGTAGGAATAACAACAATATAAACAACAATATAAACAGCAATAATAATAATAACAATGAATAATAGTATTATTAGTTTCTCCCTAACAAGCACTATTAGACCCCCCTTCCCCAAGACTCAAGTCAGGAAGGGGCCAACATATATCTTAAAACAGAAATACCTAATTCCCTAACCCTAAATAAAGGGGTGAAGGAAGAACTAAAATGGCATGACACAGTGCTTGCACTAATTTGCCACCCTACCCAAGTAGAAGTTCTGAGAGGGGCAGGAGGGAGGGTGGTCATAATATAAGACTCCATGAGAAGAAAAGCAATTACTAAGGTGAGTAATTTTTCTTCAAACACCATGAGGTCTTGCTATATTATGACTATATGCAGATTACACAGCAGTACCTCCATGGAGGAGGTCAGAACCAAAGAATAGGCTCTGAAGAGCTGTGCCAAACGGAGCATCTCTCCTGGACTGAATATCCAGGAATAATGCTTGGTAAAAGTGTGAACTGTTTTCCAAGTAGCAGCTTGACAGATTTCCAGAATGGGAATATCTCTAGCAGCCGCTAGAGATGCAGCTGTATCCCCTGGGAGTGAGCCTCAGTCCTGAGGGGGTTCTCTACCTAGTTTTGATAACAAATTGGATACAAGAGACAATCCACCTTGCAATTGTCCTCTTAGTGGCAGGTTTCCTTTGCCAACCTCGCCATAGGTAAGGAAGAGTTGGAGGATTTGAACCTGTGACCCTTGGTGCGTTCAAATAGTAGCTTAAGGCTCTTTTGACGTCCAAGCTATGCAGACCTCTCACCTGAGGAAGAATGCTCAGTGAAAAATACTGGAGAGAGATGGATTGGTTCAGGTGGAAATCTGAAACCACTTTAGGCAAAACTTTCTGTTAGTCCTGAGGACTACCTTATCTCTGTGGAAAGAGATAAAATCTTCTTCCACTGACAGGGCCTGTAGTTCACTTATGCATCTGGCAGAAGTGATAGCCACTAGGAAAACAGTTTTCCAAGTCAGAAACTTGAGCTCTGCTGAGGACAGAGGCTCAAAGGGGTTGCATTAACTGAGCAATGCAAACATTCAGGTCCCAAGGGAGCTGGTACTGAAAAGGAGGGTTGGTGTGAAGTAACCCTTTAAAAACTTGGAAGCACAGGGTGAGAAGAAAAGGAAGCAGGCTTCCTGCTGACAGAAAAGCAGAGAACAGCTGCCAGATGAACCTTTAAGGTAGCTGGCCTAAGGCCTAAGGAATTTAAATGGACCAAATAGTCCAGTAAATGGGCAGATCAGCAGATTCTGGGATAATCTGCTTCTCAGAGCACCAGATGGAAAACCTTTTCCACTTAGAATTATAGCGGCCTAGTGGAAGGCTTCCTTGAAGCCTTTAAAATATCCAAAACACCTTGAGAAAGGTGTAAGTCAGCAAATTCTAACTCCTCAAGAGCCATGCCTTGAGATGGAGGGATTTGAGGTCCGGATAGCACACTCTCCCCTGTGCACAGGCCAGTAAGTCGTGGACTCTGGGCAAGCTCAGGGCAGGGTGGACTGTCAAGGACAGAAGCAGTGGGTACCAGGGCTGTCTGGCCCAATCTGGAGCAATCAGAATCACTTGCAGGGCTGAGATCTGATTTTACTAGTACCCTGAAAAGAAGGGAAAGGGAGAAAGGCATACAGGAACTTCCCTTTCCAATCCAACTGAAAGGCCCAGGGGACTGATCCCAGCACTGGAGGCCTGCAACAAAACAGAGGAAGTTGGTGGTTGTCTGGGGCTGCGAAAGATCTATCTGAGGGTGCGCCACCTGGCAAAGACTGACCCCAGCACCTGAGGATCAGAGCCCATCTGTGATGGCCCTGAGAAATCCTGCTGAGGGCATCCGCCAGGACATTGTCCTTCCTGGAAGGTGAACTGCTATCAGGAGGTGTTCAGGGAGTAAGCCAGAGACCACAACTTCATTGCTTGTGCACAAGGCTGATGACCGAGTGCCCCCTTGCTTGTTGTTGTACCACATTGTTGTGGTGTTGTCTGTCCTGACTTGAACTACTTTGTTCTGGATAGAAGCTGAAAATGCCTGAAGAGCTAAAAGGACAGCTCTGAGTTCCAAAAGATTGATGTGGAGCAGAGATTCCTGGGGAGACCACACTCCCTGAGTGGACAGGTCGCCCAAGTGAGCTCCCCACCCTAACAGGGAAGCATCCGTGGTGAGGGAGTGGGAAACGGAAATGAAAGGAACCCCTTGTTTTAGATTGCTTTGACCCTGCCACCAGTGTAAGGCCAGGATCAGGGTTTGGGTCACTGGAACCAATTTGGAAAGGGGGTCCCTCCTTTGAGACCAATAGGCCCTCAAATGGAACTGAATGTCCCTCATCTGGAATCTTGCTCCTTGCACTACAGCTGTGGAAGCAGCCATGTGCCCTAGGAGTTGCAGAAAATGCCTTGCTGGTCGAGAGACCATGAGGGTAAGGAGGATGCCAGGGCAATGAGTCTGTCTACCCTTTCCGAGGGAGAAATGCCTGGCTAACTTTGTGTTCAATTCTGCACCTATGAAAGTTAGTACCTGAACTGGTTCGAGAACTGACTTTGGTAAATTCAGCAGGAATCCCAGGGAAGTGAGAAGCTGCTGGCAGACTTGCAAGTGGGATTTTACCTGATCTGGGGACTGACCCACTATGAGCCAGTCGTCCAGGTAGGGAAACACAGCAATCCCTTGCCTTCTTAAATGAGCCACTACCACAGCTAGACATTTTGTGAATACCCTTGGCGCAGAGGTAAGGCCGAAGGGCATTGCCCTGAACTGGTAGTGGCCTGAGGGTAGTTCGAACCTGAGGTACTTTCGGTGAGAAGGCCTGATCAGAACATGAAAATAGGCATCTTTGAGGTCCAGGGAAGCTAACCAGTCCCCTGGCCTCAGGGAGGGCAAAATCATTGTCAGAATTAACATTTTGAACTTTGGTTTCAAAAGATGCTTGTTCAGGTACCTTAAATCTAAAATGGGCCGCCATTCTCCTGTCTTTTTTGGGGTAAGAAAGTATCCTGAGTACAGCCCCTTGCCCTGATGGCAAGGAGGGACCCTTTCTACTGCTTTGCAGTCCAAAAGAGAAGAAACCTCTGCTTCCAAAGCAAGGGCTTCTGAAGGATTTGTAGGGAAATGTCTGGCTCTCATCTTCGGAAACTGTTTGAAGCTGAGAACCAGACCCTGCCTATTACTCCAGAACCCACCTGTCCGAAGTTAGGGACACCCAGTTCTGGCTGAAATAAACCAACCTGCCCCCCACTGGTACAGGAGAATCGGCCCTGGGCACCCCATCAGGGTGCCTGCTTGGCAGTAGCCTTAGGCTGAGGGGAGGGGGACGGTTTACTTGTGCCCCGTCTACCTCTGCCTCTAAAGAAACCCCTCTGTGCAAATGCAGAGGAGGCCTGAAATTGGTAAAAAGGTCTGTGGAAAGGCCTGCCCCTACCTCTGGGAGCGTGCCTCTGTGGAGTGGCATGCCTCTCCTTAGCCTGGGCACTTTTGTAGGTAGTTCTGTATTCATCCATCTTTTTCATATAGTTTTCTGTTTGTTCTCCAAACAGAGAATTACCCACAACAGGAAAATCCATAGCCTTTGACTGAGTATCTTGGGACAGATTAGTGCATCTGAGCCATGCCAACCTACGGAAAGCTACAGAAGTGGCCATGACCCTAGAGAAAACATCATTAACATCAACAGCAGTAGAAATTGAACTTTAGAGGCTTCAATGCCATCAGCAGCCACCTGTTCCAACTCACTAGCCAGCTGGCCATGGGCCTGCTTGACTAACTGCAATACTGTGTCCCACCTAGATTTCTGATATCTAGCCACATAAGCCATATAATTTGCCTGCCTGAGTCCCAAAGAAGCTGCCATATACTGTTTTTTCGCCATGGCATCAATCTTCCTGGAATCCTTATCAGGAGGATGTGAGGCCAGAGGAATATTAGCCTTGTCACAGGCTGCAGCTTGTACCACACCTACATGACTACACTGCTCAGTGAGGAAGTCTGTATCAGAGCCTGACAAGGTATATCTTCTGTCCATTTTTATCTACAGGAGGGACAGAATGAGGATTTTTAAAATCTTTGTTGTTTGCTTCCTAAATGACTTATGCAAAGGAATAGACAACCTCTAGACTCTGGTATATCCATCATTTCTACATAATCAGGCTCCTCTTGCTCATCCACAGCTTCCTCTAAAGGAAGCTGGAGGGTTTCTGCAACCTTTTGTAAAACATAAAACGAGAAGGGACTCAGACAGAATAGGAAGAGATTCTAAAGGTCTGTCTGGAGAAATGTCCGTTCAATGGGCACATCCAGACCCTCCCAGCCACACATGTAATGATCAAATTCGCCCTCCCTCTCCTGTGGTTCATAAAATTCCTCAACATCATACTCCTGAACCACTGGCACTGAACGAACCAACCTTTTACCAACTGTAGGTGGTTCAGCAGGACCCTGAGACAGTGACTGGACAATCTGTATGGCTTTAGCTATTTCTGCAGCAGTTGGAGAGACAATTTTGGACTCCAAACCTACTGATTTCTTTTCTTTTCACTGAGACTGGTTCCCTGAACCAGCCTTCCTTTGCCCAAGGAAGTCTCGCCCTGGTCAGAGGGCACTCCTCTGGTCCAGTGGGTACTGGACCGGCTGGCCATCCGGGTCAGCGGACTTTGGTTCTCTCGCTCCCTGAGCCGCCCAATCTCTTTCCAGGGTGGCTGCAGGGAAATTTTACACACCTGGCAGTCTGACAGGAGGTGGTCAGCCCCCAGACAATAAACACAAGTGGTGTGTGGGTCAGCCTTGGCAAAGGCTTCCCCACAAACATCACAGTGTTGAAACCCAGTGGGCCCGGTTTTTCTTTTGGGTTTCTCAAGACATAATGCCAGCCTAACCAAACTTGCCCTTTTGATGGCAGTGCAGGCAAGACACCTTTATCGGTTCCAACGTATCACGGGTATTTGAAAACCTATTTTAAAAGCAAGGTTTTTAGAACCGATAAGAACCGGAACCGCACTCTAAAAGCCCAACCACACTTTAAAACGTTAAATTAGGAAACCGATCGGTTCAGTCTGAACCGATAATTGAATTTCCACACAGACTTTAAATTTTCTACTTACGGTTTACCAGATAGAGCTTTTAACCGAAATGCGGTAAAATAAATACTTTTTGCCGGTTCAAATGAACCGAAAATACTCGCTTGAACCGAGAAATGAACTGATGTGAAGGAGCTGATCTCCGGAGCGACTGTTCAGTGAAGCGGAGTAAAGAATCTGGCAGTTTCATTTGAAACTGGCCAGACAGAGCTTTGGTATAGCGCCCTCGCGCTGTGGAACTCCAGACTCTCTGGAGTTAACTCTTTCCTCTCCGGGGCAGTTCAGCTGCAGTGGCTGACTGCATATAGTCATAATATAGCAAGACCTCATGGTGTTTGAATGAGCCAGTCGTCTAGATAGGGAAAAACAGCAATCCTCTGCCTCCTTAAGTGGGCCACTGCCACTGCTAGACACTTTGTGAATACCCTTGGAGCAGAGGTAAGGCCGAAGGGCATTGCTCTGAACTGGTAATGACCTGAGGGCAGTTCGAATCTGAGGTACTTTCGATGGGATCTTCTGATTAGGACATGGAAATAGGCATCCTTGAGGTCCAGGGAGGCTAGCCAGTCCCCTGGCCTTAGGAAGGTAAAATCATTGCCAGAGTTACCATTTTGAACTTTGGTTTCAAAAGATGCTTGTTCAGATATCTGAGATCTAAAATGGGCCGCCATTCTCCTGTCTTTTGGGGTAAGGAAGTATCTGAATACAGACCCTGCCCTGATGCAGGGAAGGAACCCTTCTACTGCTCTGAGAGCTAACAGGGATGAGACCTCTGTTTCCAGAGCGAGGGTCTCTGAAGCACTTGCAGGTAGAAAAGTCTGCTTCTCAACTTGGGAAACTTTTGAAGCTGAGAACCAGACCCTGGCTTACTACTTCCAGAACCCACTTGTCTGAGGTTAAAGAAGCCCAATTCTGACTGAAGTAAGCCAGCCTGCCCCCACTGGTACAGGAGAACTCGGCCCTGGGCACCCCATCAGGGTGCCTGTTTCGCAGGAGCTTTAGGCTGTGGGGTGGGAGCAGGTCTGCCCACCCCTCGTCTGCCCCTGCCTCTGAAGAAGCCCCTCTGAGCATAGGCAGAGGAGGCCTGAGTCTGGTAGAAAGGCCTGTGAAAAGGCCTACCCCTACCCCTGGGGGCATGCCTTTGAGGAGTGGCTTGCCGCTCCTTAGCCTGGGCACTCTTGTAAGTAGTCCTATATTCATCCATCTTCTTCATGTAATTCTCTGTCTGCTCTCCAAACACAGAATTTCCCACCACAGGAAAATCCATAGCCTTAGTCTGGGTATCCTGTGACAAACTAGTACACCTGAGCCAGGCCAACCTACGAAAAGCTACAGATGTGACCATGACCCTAGAGGAAACATCATTAACATCCACAGCAGCATGAAACTGAACCTTAGAGGCTTCAATGCCATCAGCAGCCACCTGTTCTAGTTCACTAGCCAGCTGGCCATGGGCCTGCTTGGCGTAACTGCATAACAGTATCCCATCTAGATTTCTGATACCTAGCTACATAAGCCATAATTTGCTTGCCTGAGTCCCAGAGAGGCTGCCATATACTGTTTTTTGCCATGGCATCAATCTTCCTGGAATCCTTGTCAGGAGGATGTGAAGCCAAGGGAATATTAGCTTTATCACAGGCAGCAGCCTGAACTACTAACATGACTGCATTGCTGAGAAAGGAATTCTGTATCAGGGCCTGACAATGTATACCTTCCGTCCATCTTTTTATCTACGTGAGGCACAGAATTAGGAGCTTTTAAAATTTTAATTGTTTGTTTCCTAAAAGACTTATGTAAAGGAATAGACAATCTCCTCTTGCTCATCCACAGCCTCTTCTAAAGGAAGCTGGAGGGTTTCAGCAACTTTTTTATAAAACATAAAATGAGATGGGGACTCAGACAGCATAGGGGGAGATTCTAAAGGTCTGTCTGGGGAGATGTCCGGTTCAATGGGCACACCCAGACCTTCCCAGCCACATTCATACTGTTCATAATCCTCCTCCCCCTCCTCTGGTTCATAAAATTCCTCAATATCATAATCCTGAACCACTGGGACCGGACGAACCGACCTTTACCAGATAGTGGTGGTTCGGACGGACCCTGAGACAGTGACTGGACAATTTGTATGGCTTTGCTATCTCTGCAGCAGTTGGAGAAGGAATTTTGACTCAGACCTGCTGATTTTCTTGTTTTCTTTACTGGAATTGGTTCCTCAGAACCAGCTTTTCTTTGCCGAGGAAGTCTGGCCCTGGTCAGAGGGCACTCCCTCTGGTTGGTTGGTACCGAACCGGCTGGCCATCCGGTCAGCGGACTTTTGGCTCTCGCCCCGAGCCTGCCCAATCTTTTCCAGGGTGGCTGCAGGAAATTCTTACATACCTGGCAGTCTGACTGGAGGTGGTCAAACCTCAGACAATAAACACATGTGGTGTGTGGTCAGCCTTGGCAAAGACTTCCCACAAACATCACAGTGTTGAAACCCAGTGGGCCCGGTTTTTCTTTGGGTTTCTCAGACATAATGCCAGCCTAACCAAAACTTGCCTTTTAACGGCAGTGCAGGCAAGACACATTATCGGTTCCCAACCGTGCACGTTGTATTGGAAAAAACGTAATAAATCCGTTTTTTTTAGAACCGATAAGAACCGGGAACCGCACTCTAAAATAGTAACTTTTAGTTTTAAACCCACTGATCGGTTCAAAACCGAACCGATAACTTACAAGTTCCACACAGACAAAACCTTCATTTACTTACGGTTACCACAGATAGAGCTTGAACCAAACGGTTTTGCGGTTAAAATAAAACTATTCTCGGTTAAATCCAACCGAGAAAACACTTTTTAAACCGAGAAATGAACCGAGCAGAAGGAGAAATCTCCGGAGCGACTGTTCACTGAGGCGGAGTAAAGAATCTGACAGTTCAAGTTTGAAATGACACAGATAGAGCTGCTCTCGTGCCAAAATTCTATTTTGGAATGGTTTTAACCATTTCACTCCGGTGCAGTGCTAGAGCTGGATCAAACTGCTAATGTCTATAATATAGCAAGACTTCATGTTGTTTGAAGTACCTCTTCCATTTCCCAGTCTTTCCCCTGATGCTGGTCCAGTGACCTGTAGACCACCCCGGTCCGGATTTGTTTCCCCTTCCCTGCTGCTGCCAGTACTCATAAGGTTTCCAATTCATCCGACCCCTAGGCTGTTTCTGCTGCTTCAATACCCTCCTTATCATACAGTGCTAACCCTCTTAATTCATTAATTTTATCAATTCTGCTATATACAGTACATTGTGAGGTGCCCAGAGCTCCTGGGACTGGATGCCCCATAAATAAAATTGCCTTGTCATGCCCTCCTCCCTGCCCTTTGCCCCGTCCTTTCTAAATAATGTATAACTTGGTATGGTCATGTCCCAGTCATGGTTCAAGGTTCCCTATGTCTCTATTACCACCACCAGATCATGTACCTCCTCTGTGACTAGTGCCTGAAGTTTTGGCATTGTGTTGCCCAGACTTTTTACATTGGCACATATCACTTTCCAATATTTTCCCCAAATCCCAGAATTTGGTAGTTCCTTCTGAGTTTAACAGTGGGGGTAGACAGCAAGGCTCCCACAAGCTCATATAGGTTCCATTTGGAGGAGTCCTCCTCTTCAGCTGTAAAGCCAAGCAAGTCCTGCATTAACCATAGGGAAGCCTGAAATGAGGCATCCTTAAGAAAAGAACAGGGCAGAGGATTAACCACACTGTCCTCACTACATAAGGAAAGGATGGAACCAGAGATGGAACCAAAGCCCTTAAGCAGGGACAGGCCCCCCCCTCCTCATCCACATAATTCTCCTCCATATGCTGATGGTAAGGATTATACCCCATACTCCTTATCTCCTTCATCATTAGTGAGGAGCTGTAAAGGATCACTATAGGGAACAGGTGTCGATGGCAGTGATGGAAGAAGCATAGCACTCACAATAGAGGTTGAAGGCAGAGGTTGCAAGACCAGTGTTGACTGACTGGCAGGCAACATCGATGGCAGAGGCAACAATGACAGGGCCTTAGGCAGGAGTTGAGTAAACAGAGCCAATATGGTATGCAAAAAAAAAACTGTACATCTACAACACCCGCAACTGGGTCAATGACAGCATCAACAGGCCGTAGCTTGATGGCTGAATAGGCCAACAGTTGCTAGTAGTGGCAGAGCCAGTGCCAGACCCAACCCTGATGTCTCAGAGATGACTGGGGAAGCAGTAGAACCTATGGTCACAGCCACACCTGGGTCTCTCTCCTTTAAAGGTGATGGGAAATGCTTTTGTGCTAATTTTGCCTGTTAAAATAAATCGATAAAATCAAAAAATTGCCTTTTTGTGTCTTTTTTTGTAATAAATGTCACAAGCATATACTGTATGTATGCCTCTGTCATCTGTTTAACTGCCTACCAGCCAGACATCATCTTTTTTTTTTTGTAGCGGGAGTCCGTGCGTGTCAAGCCTTCTCATGCTTACATCACAGACTCCCATTACAGCCTGCAGACTTCTATAACTGTTACAGCAAAAGTCATGTAAACGCTAATGTGCATTCCCTGTAAATAAAGCTGGTCTCCACCGGTAAAATAAAAAAACAAAGAAAAAAAAAAAACACTTGTAATGGTGCAACCTCTTGCCAGTTGCACCCACCCCCCAAATCTCCATCCCGCCCGGTCACATTGCCATTTACCAATAACAGAAACATCCCTTGCATATTTTTAAATTATTCTCTTTCTTTTATCTATTCCCTGGTGTCCAGTGGGTTCCTCCACACCATGCCTTCATGCAGTATTGTAACAAAATGGTCAGTGTTCAAGGAGAGGAAAAGAAGAAATTGAAAAGAATGAACCCATGGATTCTATCATCATCCTTTTCCTCCTGCTATGGTCCTGATGTGCAGTTTGTGCCACCATAGGCACCAGTTCAAATTCTGGTGACAGACGGAGATGGACAGCTCATCAGTGTGTCCCTGGAGCACGTGGAAGTAGAGTGACTTGTTCAGGGACACACAGTATTCAAGTGGAAGTCATAGGAATCATCATGTAGTGCCCTGATTAAGTTTAGGAGAGGGCAGGGATAGCAAAGATCACCAGCAGCCTCCAACTGCAAACGAGATGAGAAGAGCACAGAGGTGACCAATGGTGCTGCGGATCAGTAGCAGCTGCCAGCCGCAAATGAGAAGAGCTCAGGGGTGACTGATTGTGCTGTGGATCAGTAGCAGCTGCCAGCCGCAAATAAGAACAACTCGGGTGTGACTGAGGTGCTGCAGATCAGTAGTGGCTGCCAGCCACAAATGAGAAGAGCTCAGGAGTTACCAATGGTGCTGCAGATCATCAGTGGCTGCCAGTGGCAAATGAGAAGAGCTCAGGGGTGACCGACGGTGCTACAGATCAGTAGTGGCTGCCAGCCACAAATGAGAAGAGCTCAGGGGCAACCGATCATGCTACGGATCAGTAGTGGCTGCTAACCACAAACAGGAAGAGCTCAGAGGCAACCGATGGTGCTGTACATCAGTAGGTGAGTACCCGACTGGGGGGCAGTTAACTATAGTCCCCAAGTAACTTTTTACTATATTTTATTCTCAATAAGTATTCAGTGACTGATACAGCCTTCCTGTAACCTTCTCAGTCTGCCACCAACTAAAGCAAACTGCCCTTTCTGTTTTCTGCTCTGCATTTGTCTGTCAGTGGCCAGTGACAAGGTGACAGAAGGGCTCTGTCGATAGCCAAATATTAATTGGTAATAAAATACAATAGAAGTTTATTTGGGGTTGTGGTGGTGTATCAGGACTCCTATCTTTGGTGAAGTTACCGAAATTTCAACTGGTGCCTATGGTGGTACAAACTGCACATCAGGACCACAGCAGAAGGAAAAGGATAGTGATAGAACCCACAGGTTCATGCTTTTTGATTTCTTCTTTTCCTCTTCTTGAACCCTGACCATTTTGTTACATTACAGCATTGGGGCAGGGTGGGGAGGTACACGCATGTCACCGGGGAATAGATAAAAGAAAGGGAATAATTTACAAATATCCTAGGGATGTTTCTATTATTGGTGTCAGGCTTGTAGGCAGTTCAATAGATGACAGGGGCATACATATATGATTTGGCATTTATTACAAAAAAAAAAAAAAAAAGACACAAAACTGTTTTTTTTTTTTAATATTAACAATATATTTTAACAGGTAAAATTAGCACAAAAGCATTTCCTATCTCCTTTAAAGGAAAATCTAGAAAAGTTAGGAGAAGCTCCTGATTGGGAGTCTTCATGCATTCCTTGATGTCAGGCATCTCTACATATTTTGACAATTTGTCCTAAGGCTTTTCCAAAGCCTTCAACATTAGCGGTGTTTCTCCCGTGCTGCAGACCGTAGAGGTGAAAAGTGGGACATTGAAAATGTGGAACCATTGGTGTACATAGGCAAAACTGGCATTGAAGCCAGCGTTGAACACTGTGGACTGTCAACATCTCTCAGAAAGACCTCTATCACAATTCTTAATGTCATGTTAGAAGCCTAGGCAGCACTCACACAGTGTAAGGGCATTGTCCTCATACATGTTTACTTTGTCCCAGAGACAGAAATGGAATAATGGCTCTTTATCCTTCAATGGCAGCATAAAATATAAAGCAAAATAAAGAAATTAATCATGAAAAACAGCAAAGGTGAAGGCAAGTTTCAATGTTGATTCTCTGACAATTCGACAAGCAGTCGATGGCAGGAAAAAAACTGAGGAATAATGGGGCCACCGATGTAATATAGGCAGCGCTGACATGCGTTGATATGGACAGCCTCAGCTGGCAAAAATGTTCGGGTGATTCTGATGCCAACAGTACACAGTTCCAATTGTATGCCACAATGGATAGAGATGTCCTCAAAGAAGATCACCGTTAACCAAATCGGACGTAGCCATGGCATTATTGTCCCCCTGTTCGTTCTTGCATGTGATGCTGTACCTGAGCTTCCATCATGACAACCACCCATCAGTGGCCTCGAAATGACCATGAACCACGTAAATAGCCAGTTCAGATACATATATATATATATATATATATATATATATATATATATATATACATACATATATTTTTTTTTTTTTTAAAAACATTGGTCCTGACAGATGAGCCCTCTGGTCACAGCACTCTGGAACTAGATGAAGATGGCATCCTCAACCTCAGAGTCCTTACTCTTTTACTTTCACTTCCTCTCCGGGTCTGAGTTAACCATTCCTCTGGAGTACGGAATCCCTGCTCAGACTAATTTGATTCCAAATTATTTAGCAACAGCTAACAGTGATGTTTTCTGCCCAGTAGTACCTCTAAAACCTTCTGCTGTGTGAGTAAGAGTTCATTCCATTTGCTTGTCACTGTGGCTGTGTCCAGTACAGTACGCTAGTTGTGGAGACTGAGAATATAAATAATTTAAAAAACACACTAAATTGTCCCAATTATCCAAACCAGCCATCACTATTAAGCATCAAAACTACTACTATCAACAATGTGGTACAAATTGGTTAGGGAAGCATCCAAATTAACTGAAAGTCCCCATTAAGCACATCCTGATTAAGTGGCTTCATTTGTACTCAGAAGGTTCTACCTATAGAACTTTAAATGCAACTCACTTGAGACAGAAGCAAATTTAAGAGTTTTACTACACAAACCCATGTTATTATAGAAATAAAATATGGATTGGACCTAATAAAAATATGCCTAATATTTTGTTAATGAATTATCACCCCTGTAACATCACTTGTGGCTTCACCATTCATAATGCTATGGGGTCAGACTACTCATAAAACATCAGGCATCATGTTATTTATTAGGTCTATACCATTCAATATACAGATTATCTTTGCTATCACCTACAGCCTAGATGGTAAGGAAGTTTTTTTTCCCCAAAACTTTCAGGGTAGAAGGGGCCTGTGCCAAGGTGGTGCCTTTCAAAGGTTTCATGAAAAAATATTATTCGATTCCAGACTCCAGAGTTATAAGGATTACATTTTTTTTTCTGAGCATGTTCAGTATGTTTTAGGATTACCCTCTGATACGACCCAAAGATGTTGGTGTTGTGAGCATTTTGCTTTGCACCACTTTGTGTTTTTTGAATTGTACAAAAAATGTTGGGATCATGATCATCTTGTTTTTTTTTTGTTTTTTTTTTAAACTGAAAACATGTTAAATACATAACAGTTATATATTTTTAAAAAAACAAAAACCTGAACCTTGCTAAACAGGACCTCCCTAGCTAGATTCTGGTGTTTGTTTGTTTATTAACTGAACCCAGAAATATGTTTTCTGGGTACCCATTTCAGCAAGATGAGCCATTTTTCAGGTCATGAGCCAAGAGTTCCCCTGTCTTACACAATGTGGTATGACATGGTAATTTTCTGGCTTGCACCCAAAACAGTGACGCTTATATGTTCCCTATGCTCATTTATTTTAGTTATAACAATACTCCCTCAGCCTCCCAGCTCAGCCAGCCCTCTCTCATCCTTCCTGATTCTGTCTAGTTTATTTACACTCTTTCCCCCTCCTAGCTCAGTCAGCCTTCCCTCATCCTTCCTGACCATGGATCTACAGTACAAGCGGAGTGGCATGCCCACCCCCACTACCACTTCATACCACCCCCCTCCCCTCCAGGTCGATACCATCCTTAAAACATAGGTGGCAACACTGGAGTGCCCACTCCCAGTGTCTCTGAACAGTAAATGCCACCACTGGGGTTCCCAATCCCCAGTATCAGGTCTGATCACTGTAAAAATTAAATAAATAGTCCATTATTTTTTATTTTATTTTTAAACCTGGAAGGAAGAAAACAGTCTATTGTCGATCTGCCCTCCTCCAAGCCCCCTCACCCCTCTGACCACCCACCACCCCACACACCTTCACTCACCTAAACTGGGTCCCACATCATAGATCCACTCTCCGATGGGAAAGACGTCCTCCTTCAGGAACTGCAACTGTGATAACAGGAAATAAGGAAAGTCCAGTTAATGTACTTCAGTGCATTTTGAGCTTTTACTCTTAACGTTGTCAAGTTTAAATAGTTTTGCAATAAATTTTAAACATGGTCTTTCTGAGACCCCCTTCAAATCTGGGCCAAAAGGTGATTTTTTGCAGTCATACCACAAAATCATGTTTCAGGTGGGATTTACACTTACTGGATGTATGACATTGGGTCATAAAACTATGTTCAAAATGTAAAATAAAAAAAATAAAAAAAATTATGAATGTACTTTGACATTTTTCAAGGCTCACTCATAAGTATTGTAATTCTCAATATTTTTACTCCAAACTTTCAACATAGTCATTTTTTCACACCAAAACTGTCAGATGCTGTTTTTCAAATCCTGGCCAAAACAGGTTTTCATACTTTTGGCAGGAAATGACATTTCAGACTGTATTCTATAAATGCCATATGTCATGTTTATGAAGGGGAGTCATAAAATTACTATCTTGAAAATCTAGGGTCAAAATTTAAACAAAAATGGTCTGGCCCAGTAGCACTGAGGGTTGAGGCACTGGACACCACACCTCGCGCCATGCCAGCAACCCGGGTTTGGGAATGACCTTGGGTCACTGGGGAGTTATCACGGGGGGAGCAGGACTAAGCAGTGGCTCTCCTCTCCTTGGGGGGGGTTGCCCTCCCACAGTCCTGCCATCACTGGGTGGAGGCCCGGTGGCAGTGCAGGCGGGTGTCAGGCAACTGGTAGGGTGGGGCATCCCACAATGTGCGGCATGCATGTGCCTCCACATGCATATGCTCGCACCAAGGACGCGAGGGTGGAGGGATGGAAAAAACAGGGAAAAAGTAACATAAAATACATTAAAAAAAATTTAAATAAAAATAATAATTATTAAGTAATGTGTGTAGTGCCAGCCTTCACCCCAGCATGTAGTGCTTTGTGATGTGTTGCCAGTGAACAGAGTTCAGGGTGAGCTCACCGATTCAGCTGGATGGATTGAGGTTTGTGGATAACCCTGTTACGCGGCACCACCACCCCCAGCATGGGAAGGAAAGGTGCAGGGTTGGTTGCACGGGACTCAAGTACCATATAGAGAAAAGAACTATTTTCTTGGAATAGGGCTCTACACCTCTACACCCATGGTTGCCAGAGGGCCCTGCACTTCAGCTGACAGATGAACTCTTTGCCTGAATATCTGTATTTGTGGC
Source organism: Neoceratodus forsteri (assembly GCA_016271365.2). Taxonomy (NCBI): domain Eukaryota; kingdom Metazoa; phylum Chordata; order Ceratodontiformes; family Ceratodontidae; genus Neoceratodus; species Neoceratodus forsteri. Next base: position 329,280,677 of record CM057454.1, read on the forward strand.
CAAATGGAGGCGCAGGACCACCCAGTGGGCCCTGCACTGTCACAGCCCCCAGACAGACCCACTAGTTATTGACATCAGTTGCTGCATGGAAGTGCAAGGCCCGGAGGGCCCTACCTTTCTGTAGGCAGACGGACTCTGTTCAAAGGGTCTTGCGTGAATGAGACTATGATCCACTATATCAAAATGAAAGGAAATTCTTTGCAAAAAAATGTATTAATCCACCAGTTAGGGTTCAGCTTACCTCCACGAAAGTAGGAAAATGTGACATTAGGGTTTCCAACCCTAACTCCCCCTCCCAAGCAGCAAGAGGACAGACCACACAAGCAACCACAGACAGTCATCATCGGGTAAGACAAACAACATACAACTGTTTCCAGATGACACAAATGCAGTAGCACTGATGTGCTACCTTCATGGATTTGTATTTGTGGCAGAGGGGCCTGTGCAGCCACAACTGTGTGTGTATCTTAACGCATCCAATAGTACCTGGTGCTGCAAAACTGATGGACCCACAGGGGTCAGCACTTCTGCAGACAGAAGTAGGTGCGTCTAGAAGCTGGGAATAAGCCTGGATCATCGGGGGCCAGCAAGGGGGGAGGAGGACCGAATGTCCCATAGGATGATCTCCTTATCCTTTTCCTGTGGGGGGAAGGTGCCATGTCCCGCTGCAGCACTGCCACCTACAGGTGTGTGGGTGGTACAGCATGTGGGACATGGGAGGGAAGGGATGTGATGTGCTGTATATCACATGAATGTGCCACCATACAGTATGTTCATTTCAAGGACACTCCAAATGCCAGCATCCCTATGGAGAAGGATAGAGCAGCATACCATGGGGGAAACAAAGACCAGAAAACATGCTGGCTGGCAGGATGATGGTTGGCCTCCACTGACCACACACCCAGTGACTCAAGGCTCCTCTCTGACTCTGGATACAGACCTGGGTGGGTCGAGGAACTCCCCAACACCCTGCCATGGAGAGGAAGCTGTGGGGGACTCAGGAAGAGTTATGTCTGGGAGAAGCCAGGGTGACGGGGCTGGCAGGTCCAGCAGGAAGGAGGGCCAGCCAGGGAAGCAGGAGGGAAACACTGTGAATCAAAAAAAAAAAAAAAAAAAGAAGTAGGTGTGTATGTCTTATACCTGTGGCTGCAGAGGTGCAGGTCCCTTAATGGCTTATGCTTCTGCAGAAAGAAGTACTGATGCAGTTTGGGCATCATGGATTTTGTGGGGCCTGTGTTTCTGCACCCAGAGGTCAGTGTGTATGTTTTATATCTACGGCTGCAGAAGCACATGCCCCTGTGGTACTGTGTGTATGTCTTACAGTGTGCTTCTCAGTCAGAACTGTGTCTATGTGTTACAGTATGCAGGAGTACTTTTGGCTACAGAAGCGATGGCCCTCTGAAAACAAAAGAACTCTTGTAATTTGGGTATCATGGGTTTGTATGTGTGGCTGCAAAGGCTCCATTTCTGCACACAGAAGTAATCTCATAATCTGAATATCATGGATTTCTATTTGCAGCCAGAAGTGACTGTGTATGTCTTGGGTTGTGTGTAACACAGACAAAAATCTATGACAGCGGCACATCAGTGCTACTGCATTTGCGTCATCTGGAAACAGCTGTATGTCGTGCATCTTACTTGATGATAGCTGTTTGTGGTTGCTTGTGTGGTGTTGCCCTTTTGCTGCTTAGGGGATGGGGTAGGCAGTTTGGGTTGGAAACACTAATACCACATTTCCCTACTTTTGTGGTGGTAAGCTGAACCCTAACTGGTGCATTAGTCCATTTTTTTTGCAATTAATACATATATATATATATATATATATATATATATATACACACACACACACACACACACACACACACATATATATATATACACACACATACACACACACACACACAAATATACATAGTTATGATATAGAAGTTTATATAAATATATTTCACATAAATAATGGCAAGAAAAAAATAAACTTCATTGGTTGCGAGAGATCACCTGACCATGCATTAAATCTCTAATAATGCACACCCTGTCATGGTTTATTACTTATGTACATACACACATGGCAAAAAACTACATTAATGCATTAGTTAGGGTTTTTGAATCATCAGAAATAAGGAAATCAGATGTCAGGGATGTTTTCAGCCCTAAGTTTCTCCACCCTGTGAACTCCACCAAACTGAGGCCAAAGCACAATTTAGATCCTAATCCCAAAGGGCCCTGCAAGAACCTAATTAATATCCTTAGCTTCTGAAAAGGTAGACTCATAAATTGCTTCATACAAGGCCCTTTGGACCCTGTACAAAGCAGGATCTAACGCCTGACTTACTTCATGCAGGTCCCTTCAGGCCCTGTTTGTAACAGGGCCCAACTTCTAATTGCTTCATACAGGACCCTTCTGTCCCTGTTTGAAGCAGGAATCAAACTGGGCCCCTTGTGAAACATGAGCTGACTACTAACTTGCTTCTCACAGAACACGTACTCTAAGTTGCTTCATGCAAAGCACTTTGGTCTCTGCACAAAACAGGACCAGAGTCCTAACTTACTTCATGATGGTTCAGAAAGCAGGACATGCAAGACCTTTCTGGCCCTGTGATAAACTGGACTTGCAAAAAACAGGACTCAAGTCTTAACTTGCATTGGACAGGGTCCATCCAGATGCATTGTAGAGGGCCCTGTGGGCCAAGTTTGACACAACATGGTACAAATCCATAAAACAGGAGATAAGTCTGAAGTTGCTTCATGCTGGGCCCATTGGGAGGTAAGTCCTAGGTTCAGTGGTGCCAGCCATAATGCAACATAATACTACAGCATACTGCAGTAGAGTTTCTGCAGTAAATAAGGCACTTTTAATGGCAGTTAATCTGTCTTGTCATGTAATACCTTGAGACACTGCAAACTGCATCATATCCTGGCAGGCATGACTGTAAATCCTAGTGCCCTTCTTGAGGCAGATATGCAAATCAGTATGTAAGTCCTAATTTGCTTTGCACTGGAACTGTAGGTCCTAACCTGCTAAGACACACACGACCTGCACCCTACCTTTGTGTTTTCATGAGATTTCAACCCAGGGTCTTTATTTCACTCCATTTCATGAACTTGACAGCTGTTATTTGTCAAAACCTGCTAAAAATGTTTCACAGAACAAGTGAGAAACAGGATTTGAAAAATGGAAATTCATGAGGTGGTGTTAAAACAGGTGATTTTAAAAATGTTGGGTCAAGGCCGGCCCGGTGGTGCTGAGGGTTGAGGCACTGGATGTCACACCTCGCTCCATGCTGGAGACCTGGATTCAGGAACAGACTCAGGTCAGCAGGGAAGAAGGATTAAGCATCCGTAGACTGCTCTCCCTCTCTGGGGGAGGGGGTTCCCAGTCATCAGCGCTCCAGTGACCTCTGGTGGAGACCGGAGGGTGGTGTGCTGGCACTATAAGACAGGGGTGAGCTTGGGGCATGACACCAGGAAGGAGCGCATGTGGATGCGTGTGCGCCCCCTTCCATTGTGTCACTGCACACTCCAACCCACGTCGGAGAAAAAGGGAAAGTGGTGGTGCTTGGTTGCGGCAGCTTGATGGCCGTCTGAGGAGCTGGCTGGCCTTGGGGGCACCACTGCCCAGATACTGGATCCTGTGTCGGTGGGGAGTAAGGAGGGGACTCCCTCTACTTTGCCGAGGGAGGCAAGCCACAGGGGTAGATGGTGGTGGGGGCTTCAGTGGGCACGGGACAGAGTCAGACGGCAGCTGGAGATGGGCGGATTCTGGGACGTGAAGAGGCAGACAGACAGCCACAAGGTAAAAAGTACTAAAATAAAAAAAAAAATAAAATGTTAGGTCACAATATTTAATAAAACAAAGTCATGAATGAAAGTTGATAAAACATGAAAAGAACGAATTCTGAAAAATTGTGTTCAGTTTATTCAGCTCTTAGTTGCTGTAGTGTAAACATCATCGGTCACTTAGAGGATTACAACGGTGAAACATTATACAGGTAAGTGAGGGACTGGAAGGAAGGGGTGGCAAGATGCTAAGAGTGTCAGGGTGGAGGTTGGAATGGGTTGAGGGGAGATGGGACAATAGACCATTTTCTTTTTTACAGGTAAATTTTCAGACAATAAATCCATAAATCACATTCCCATCACATTTTCAGCAATAAATACAGTAGTTCAGACTTAGCTTATTATTGCCTCTTTACAGAGTTATGCACAAAGTCAGTGCCAACAAATATGAGGTTAAGATGTCCTAGCCTGGGAATTGTTAGTAATCAGTTTCTTCGTTCAGCCCTAGGGGTTGTAATGCATTTAGGTGAGAGATCCAGTATGTCTTATGCTGAAGGAGAATACGGGTTCTATCCCCTCGCTAAGGTAACTGCTGTATCTGTTCCAAGGTCCTAAACTGAAATCCAGCTCGGTTACAGTCATGGCGATTTTTAAAGTGGAAGCCCAATGCAACATTTATTTTCCTTCCCCTATATGATCACCCTACCGTGTTCTTGCACACATTCACTGAGGAGTCTGATGGTCCTACCCACATATAAGTATCCACAGGTGCACCAGCCTCAATACACTGTGAAGGGTGTACGACAAACAATATAACACCTCAAATTAAATTTCTCTGCCATCTTTCGGTGCATAAGGGAAATACCAGTATTAGCAAATTTGCAAACACTGCATTTCTTGCAGCAAAAATCCAGGTCCATTTCATTTTGGTTCTGCTCTGCGGTCCACAAAATGACTGCGGATTAGATAATTACTCAGATATTTTCCCCATCTAAATGCAATGCATGCGTGAGTGCTCACTAGGGGTCCCAATTTGGGGTCTCTAGCTGAAATCTTCAATTTTTCATTGATGATTCTCCTAATCTGGCTTGATTCTTTCTTAAAATCTAATACCACTGTAACCCTAGTACTGTCTGACATATCAGACTTTTTTGGTTTTAACAGAGTATAACAATCCACCTTCTCTGCTTTTTTACTGGCTTCTTCTACAACTAATACAGAGTAGCCCCTTTTTCCTTGAATATGGCCAACAGCATCCCAACCTCACATTCATAAACTTCTTTCTGAGAAGAATTTCTCTTTATTCTCAGAAACTGTCCATATGGGATTGTGTTGACTAGGCCACTCAGGTGTGAACTTTCTAACCTAAGGAGGCAGTTACCAGCAATGGGTTTCCTAAATGGAGAACAAATAATTTTGTTTCCCTCATTTATACCCAGCTTGATGCCTAGGTACTTAATTTCTCTGACATTAGCATTGTATGTACACCACAAATTAAACTGATTAGAATTCAGCCATTGTACAAACTTGGGAATCACATGTAAACCCCACCCCAGTCATGCACAATCTCATCAATAAAGCAATACCACTGTATGATGTGCCTAAAGTGCGGGGTTTGTTTAAATAAAGACAACTATTTTTTCCCCTGCTGCCATAAAGGTACTGGTATATGACAGTGCAAGGAAGGAACCCACAACAGCGCCTGGAAGTTATAAAAATAATTTTTTATCAAACTGAAAATAATTGTGGTTTAACACAAAGTGCAGCAGGGACAGGATGAAATAGGTGGGGGCAGCCCTCAAATCACATCTTCAGGATGACTTCCTTAACATCCTTCAAGCCCAATGTGTGGTTAATACATGTGTATAGGCTGACAGTATCAACAGTCAGCAAACAGTCCAATTTCCCTTCCTTCCCCTCAATTTTAAGAATGGAGCCTAAGGTGTCTCTTATGTAGCTGGGTGCCTTTGGCGTCACTTTCTTCCAATAATAGTCCACATATCCTTCGTAACTGAAAATAGGTTTTTAACCATATACGATTCAAAACAGCACTGTTTTTTATTAAATTACTTTGCACAAAAACCTTACTCTGATATACTCTCACTGTTAAAAGTCACATGATGATTTCAAATATGTAATGAATATTTATGAATCTCTCTATTTAATCACTGCACCATAGCTTAGAACACTCCCCCTAATGAAGCCCCGGACGAAGCCATACAGGATAACCCTGAAACTAGTTTTGCACAGTGCCTTATCGTGTCAAAATATAAATAAACTTGAACTTGAAGCCTTATATGCAGGGTGCTGTGTAGGGTCATGCCTGTATTCATTTAGCTTTACCTGGATCAATACATGAATTACTGAATCTATCTGTGAGTGTTCCACTCTGTTATTTTCTGCTTGATATATTTTGGAAGGAACACCCATACTGTATATTCTGGAAATGCCCTGTAGTTAAACCATATTGGGAGGAACTTGTACAGCTGTGGGGTACAGTCTAAAAAAATAGCAGAGCAGATATAAATTGACAAATATACTGCCCCCCCCCCCGAAGAATGCAAGGCAGATATAGAAAAAAATTACAAGTTAAACACAATGATGGCAGCAGCAGGCAAAACAATCACAAGAAACTGGCTCTCAGATAAGAAACCAGGAACAGGGGAACTGTTTCAGGTATGCAATAAAATCAGGAAATGGAATGTATCACAGCACTGCTAAGGTTAAAGGAGAAATTTATTGGCAGATGGCTAAAAGTAGAGAAGGCAGCCAGTCCTGGAGCAAATACTCCAAATAAGGAAATAGAAGTTGAAGGAAGAGAGAGACCGGGGACTACAAAAACAAAAATCAGTGATGAAATGATAGCTAGTAGTTCTGGCTTGACAAGTTTGGTTAGGGATTAAGGGAAGGAATTGTTACGTTTAAAAAAAAAAAAAATAATTGATACTCAGAGGAGGGAACCTGCAGAAACTATAGAGGTTATGCAACAGTAAAGTATCATATTAAGAAGGCCTTAGGGCTGATACATAAATAGCAACCGAACATTGCAGAATCACATGCCAACACTAATTCATTTGAAATTTACTAATGCAGGAATAACAGACTGGAGCAGTAAAGCTGAGGTAAGTAGTCATATGTTACATGCACAACATGGGATCGAAAATGCATGACGTGGTGAATCACCGCTCAAGCAATTTAGTAAAACCCAAATACATAAGGTCAGAATGAATTAACCTGTACATAAATATTGGGTAATGCATGAAAACAGAAAGGTGTTTCTAAGGGTTAAACTAGACCTAGAGTTAAGGAAAGGTGGGAGGGTATGCATGCCTTACAGTAACTGCATGGTTATATTTATGTATATAAACCTATGTGAACCAAAGGCAAAGAAAGCAGAGACCAGTTTCCCACAGAAGAGGAAGAAAAGAGATGACAAGGAGAAAGAAACACAAAGACACTAAGAGGTGAGTAGACACAACCAATTTATTCTCACTCTGTAACAAGCTGGACTTCAATTAAACACAAAAGAAATGAACACTGGTATGTGATATTTGCTAACCCCTATAACAACAATGAAAATAATATGCATATAATGCCTCTGAGTTATCAGTAATGTTTAAGTTTAAAAAAAGTAATTCCTTGAGGAGTTGGACTCTAGACAGAAGTGTTTAACCACCATGCCTGAAGAAGTGGTTGACTCAACATGTTAGCTTTGAAAAAAGGAGACTGTGAAAACATCATTTCAAACTTCTGCATACTCAGGATTATCAATAAGGTCAAACAGACAGTGATCTGGTGTTTTTCATCAGGATACAGGTACAGTACACACCCTGAAGCTCAGAGAATGGCAAGGTTAAGAGGTCAGTAAAAACAAAGTAGCTCAAGGAACAGCCAAGTACCAGACACTAAAAAGCTACAAAAACCAGAACAGTCTGGGCTCACAATACCTCACTTCAAGGCATGCCTTGAGAAAATGCCCCAATGTGAAACACTGGCGTTTTTTTCTGTATGTTGCTGCCTGTGGTAAGTAATTTATTATTTGTTACGTGCCCAATCCCAGAGGCTCTAGGTGCTGTACATTAAAAGGGTTGACAAAGCATTAAAACATACCATATTATATAAACAATATTCAGAAGCGATAAAAATAATTAAAGTATGTTTGTATTAGCGGAAGCACTGTGGAGTAGGCTACTGGCAAGAAGCACACTTTAACAGCTCTGCATCTGGGCAAATTTAAAACCTAAATATTTGAGATAATGCAGAAACAGTCTTTAATTCTTGCTGATATCAAACAGCTGACATCAAGAGGTGCTGATTGATACCTCTCATAACTATGGTTCGTAACCAGAAGATGAGCGGCAGTGGTCCCAAAACAACTCAGACTGCAGAGCTACAGGCCGCCACAACTACACCAACATCGACTTGCTCGGAGCCCCTATGGACAGCACTGCAAATCTCAATGCAGGCTATAGACCTGAATGTTGAGTCAATTCTCTAGAGGTTTACAGAGCAAGATGCAAAACTGGAAGTGGCTACATAGACCGCAACATCAGTGGAGAAGACTGCTAATCAAGCGATGGCCACAACCTCTAAATTGGTACAAGAAAATGCACATTTACGGTATCATCTTGAGGCCTTGGAGAATTCGAGTGAGGTTCATCGGTCTACATGAGGGGAGTGAGGAACAAGACCTGCCATGTTTTCTACAAAAATGGCTGTGTGATGTGTTGGATGTGCCAAAGGAATCTGTTAATTTTATAAAGCCTACCATATAACTCCCCGAACAGCAGGTCCACGTGGTGAGGCCCCGAGAGTTGTTCTCCTGATAACCGCAAATCCTTCAGTTAAAGACTTGTTCCTACACGCAGCTAGATCGGTGGATGGCTTAAGTTTCAATAGTCTACAGTTCACTTATTCCCAGATCTTTCGGATGCTACCAGGGCAAGGAGGAAGATGTTCAACTTGGTCCGGGTGTGACTTTGCAGTTTGGGAATAACGCACTCATTATTTATGCCAGCCAGGCTCCACATCCACTATGGGGGACATATGTTCCTATTCAGTGACCCTGTGAAAGCTGGCAAAAAGGTGGAGACCATTAGTCGAGAGTTTCAAGTGACAGAGAGCCAGGGCATGCCTGAATCTGATGAGGAGACCTGAACTGCTCAACTGGAGACGAGGGACAAGTAAATTTGCAAACACGATTAAAATGTTCTACTGAACTACTGGTTACTTTTATCTTTCTGGCCTACAGTGTTAGTTGAGCCTATAGCAATAAGTGATGTTGCAAGAACTACAGTATTCAGTTCAATTTGCTGCATTCACTCTCATGTTTGAATGGGTGCATCTGTACTCAGTGTGTTATAATTGTTTGGATTACCTTTTCATGGACTTGGGGGCATATCAACACTGGTGGTTCAGTATTGCAATATTTTTGGACTTTCAAATTCAGGAATTGCTTCCCCAAAAGCCGTAGTAGACTGTAGCTTTAATGAAATAAAAAAAAAAAGTCACACATACCCCCATAATGCAAAGCATCATGGGCTATATACGCAAATCGCCACAAAATATTATGCTGGTTCAACTTTAAGCCAGAAATGCATGGTGCCGAAAGGCCCCTCACACAGTCTTGCAAAGGGTGCCAACAGAAGACACAGACACGTGTTTCGTCCTACTAGGGCTCATCAGTGTGCCTCACCTGTATGACACCCCAGTTGAATGAACCAGATACCCTAAGTTGGTCTAGCTGGGTTGGGTTGTGGTGAGCCCAATAAAAACACAAAACAAGCTAAAACACAAAGAACCTTAGTGTGCAAGCACTAAGGTATGGGTTACCCAAAAGGGTATTGGCTGGGAAGCCAAGTTTCAAAGAAATACAAACTCACACATACCCTCATAATGCAAAGTATCATGGGCTGTATATGCAAATCACCACAAAATATTATGCTGGTTCAACTTTAAGCCAGAAAAGCATGGTGCCGAAAAGCCTCACACACAGTCTGCAAAGGGTGCCAACAAAAGACACAGACACGTGTTTCATCCTACCAGGACTCATCAGTGTGCCTTGTTTGTATGACACTCCAGTTGAATGAACCAGTTACCCTAAGTTGATCTATCTGGGTTGGGTTGTGGTGAGACCAATAAAAACCAAAACAAGCTAAAACACAAAGAATCTTAGTGTGCAAGCACTGAGGTAAGGGTTACTCCAAAGGGTATTGGCCAGGAAGCCAAGTTTCAAAGAAATACATAATCGCACATACCCCCTTAATGCAAAGCATCATGGGGGTATGTGTGATTTTATGGATAAACATGCTCTGTGATGTTTTAAATCATTTTTCCTCCACTCCTAATGCAAGACTGCGTAGGCTTCCAATTCTGACTATACATTGGATGTATGTGCATAATATGTATGATGCCTGGCAAGAAATTGTACAATATGTATTGTTTTTCGTCAAAAGCAATAAACATAAAGTTCAAAATACTAATATAAGTTTGTATTAGCTAAAAACATCAGTAGGGAATGCTAAGTTAAAAAGGAGTGTCTTTAGGCCCCCTCCTGAATGCTTCCAACATAGGAGTCTCCCTCAAAGGTCTTGGCAGAGAGTTCCAGAGGACCGGGCCAGCCACCCTGAATGAGCGATCACCCAAGGTTTTCAGCCTGGTCCTTGGAACCACCAGAAGACCCTTAGTGGAGGAACAAAGGGAACAGTTCTGGATGGCAGGGGTAAGGAGGTCTGACAGGTAGCCAGGGCCCGATTCATATAGCGTCTTATAGGTGAGCAAGCTTATCAACGCAAGGCGGACTTTTAATTCAGACATACTGGATCCCATGTGTTTAACACTGACTTAGCTAGCCCTATGGTAGTGGGGCAGCTCTAAAACTTCTCTCTGTGATTTGGGAAGAAATTTCTTTTTAAAGTTAATCCATAGCAGGGGTAGGGGTGGGGAGAGACACTGTAGACCGGAGGTCATTATGTTAACAGGATATCAACTTGTTCATTGTTTCTTATAAATGTCAATCCCCTTTACATTTCTTTGGCTGTATGCATATACTTAACATTATAATGCAGATTAATAGCTGTACTTCCCTTGCTGAATTAGCTGCTGGGGAGGTGTCCAACTACTGTACCTTTGTAAGCATGTGATGTATTTGAAAATTGCCATAGTGCCATCTTCCTGTGTGTACTTACCTTCCTGTTATAAAAACAAACTGTCACCGTAGTCTGTGATCAGTGCAACATTCCTTTATTTGAATCTGTTAAAGTGCAGTACCAGCAGCAAACAAAAGTCAACATTTCGCACCTTATGTGTGTTTTTTCAAGAGTGTAATAGCAAAGTTCTTCTGGTTCTGTTTATGCATCTCATGCCACATGAAAAAACTTCTTAACACACTAGCCCTATTTAAACCATGTACAAAGTTATTATATACAGTATATTTACTGATACTCACACTAAGTCCCCCAATTTGATTCTACTATTGCATGGCAAATAGCAGTGCAAATTATAAAAAAAACAAAAAACAAACATAAGTTCATGTGGACGTTTTTTGGTTTTAACTCCGCTTTATTCAAGCAAAATGTGAAACTCAAAACATTACAATATGTGGTGCTGGACAACTCAATGATTAGTACAAAAGACAGGCATACGTGAGCAGGCTACAGGCATGTAAGGTAAATCAGTGTCCACATTTTGTGGGAAGTTTCTCTTATCTTAAACTTCAGTCTTGGCTGTCTATTAAATAGAGAATAATAGATAGGCAACTGTGTGTTACGGATTTTTTTTTTTTTTTGTTTTTTTTTGTTTTTTTACACACACCCGAGGGGTGTGATGACCCATAAACCTTGAGAGCGAAGTTCGATAGGTTTATGAGATCATCACACCCCGAGGGTGTGTGAAAAACAATCCATAAACACACAGTTGCTTATTTTTTTAATTTTTATAATAACTGGTGCAGAGGTTGCTCAGTGTCTCAGTCTGTCCCCTATTTACAGACACACACACACACACACACACACACACACACACACATACACACACACTGTGCAGTAGGGAAACTTTGTTTTTTTTATTAAGAAAAATAATACTGCTGACTGCGAGGAAGCACTGACATTTGAGTGCATGGGGTTGGACAGAAACCCCGACAGAAGCGCAACAACAGACGTTTCAGAGCGCGCTGGGTCAGGAGAAGCCTCGACCGAAGTGCGACAATGGCAGGATCAACCAGACAGGTTTTTTAAATTGTTTTCCCCAAAACGCAGGATTAACCAGATATAGTAATTGATAAAAATTACTTACCGCAGCTGGCCTAGGATTACTTCAAGGATTAGTCTGTCCATCACGAAGGGACATTTTAGCCGCCATGTTTTTTGATATTTTTGGCCTGCCCACAGAGGAAGTAAGGGCCAATAATGTGGCATGCTACACAGAATGACACTGCTAGTGAGAGGAAGTTTTAAGAAATGACGTAATAACTTGATTTCGAGTTATTACAGCATTTTGGAGAACCTGCAAGCAGGTTGATAAAGGGGGTCACCAGTAATTATTGTGCTTTTCCCCACATTTTATTCTGCCAACATCCACTGAACTGCAACTGCTCTTTTCAGTTGTCATGGTAAAAATGATACATGGCTATCAACAACATTAAGAGGAAAAAATCATATTAAGGCATGGATATTAGTACATAACAGATTGCTCCCCATTTAACTGAATCCTACATTTACAAAACCAGCTAAACTTTACTTATCATATAAACCATTTACATGGCAATGGATAAATCATCCCATTAGACCCCTCCCCTCATCCCACTCCCCAACAATGGCTTGTTATTCAAGTGGTCATTGCTGCTACTGTAAAGTGATTAGATGCTCTGAAACATTTGGGGACTATATTGTAAGTAAGAAATTTTCTGTGAAAAAGTTCAGTAATTATAACACACAAAACGCTGTGCATCTTGCAGTCTGCACATATAAGAATTATTATTTAAGTTCAGTATAGGCAAATATTTATGTACAATCAACAGAGAAGACATGTCTAATGCCATAGCAGATCATATTATAAAGTGTGACTGACTTTTATGGGCATTGAGAAAGTCTAGATTGAGCCTAGGGGAAGTGATCTGTGTAAACGGGTGCTCCAACAAGAGGCATTTTGGATTAATCAACTCAGGGCAACCAGTGTCAATGGTTTAAATAAGTACAGTTCAATACCCTTGTGCACCAATGTACACTTCAGCTACGTGGCAGCAACCTGTTATGCACTTATACTCAAGTCTTAATATGTGTCCTTCTACTCCTAATGTTGCTGACAATTCCCCCAGCGTGCACTCGTGTAGTGATGTTACAGTGACGACTGAAAAAGTACAGTTACGTAAGAACTTACCGTAACAGTAGATCTTGAGAGAGCTCTTGCAGTAGGTAATTACATATAGGACGGCGCCGACGTGACAGGACTGAAAATTTCTAGCTAGCAGTCCTGAGAGACCGCCCCGTCAAGTGACGCGTCAAGCGACGTCAGTATAAAGGGGCGGTCCCGGACGCCCGCCTTCCAGTTCTTTCCTGCCACAGGCCAAAAGAGGCCGGACGAGAGAGAAGCGGATATTTCTCTATATGGAAAAAGGAGCTGAAAAAGCCTAGGGGGATGGAGGGCGGGAAAGTATTACCTACTGCAAGAGCCTCTCTCGAAGATCTACTGTTATGGTAAGTTCTTACGTAACTGTACTATCTTACTTCGAGAGGGCTCTTGCAGTAGGTAATTACATATAGGACTGAATCCCAAGCAGTCTGGAACAAATAATAGGCACCGGGAGGAGGAAACTACTCCAGAAAGTAGCACTAGCCTTGCAAAGCTCAAGACAGGAGGCCTTGCAAAACAGCTAGCCTGAAGCCTGCTCTATGGTGAGAGGCAATGCCCAAACTGTAATGTTTTGTAAAGGTATGGATGGAAGTCCAGGTGGCGGCAGCGCATATGTCTGCTGCAGACACATTCTTGAAACAAGCCGAAGAGGCTGCTACTCCTCGTGTGGGGTGACCTCTGACCTGACCCGGAAGGGTCTTGTTGCACTTGTCATAGCAGAAAGTGATGCAATGAGCCAACCACTTTGACAGGCATTGCTTGGAAACAGCATTGCCTTCCCTTTTTTGAGCAAAAGAGACGAACAACTGATCAGTCTTTCTGAGATCCTTTGTCCTGTTGGTGTAGTATCTCAGAATCCGGTGAACATCCATGGTATGGAGTAAATATTCCCCTTGGTTGGAGTACTGCGTGAAAAAGGCAGGTAACGCTATGGACTGATTTAAAGTAAAGTAGACTCTGCCACTACTTTAGGTAGAAACTTAGGATTCGTGCGAAGAGCAACTCGTCCTTTGTGAAAAATCAAATAGGGGATTTTACACATAAGGGCCTGGAGCTCGGAAATCCTTTGAGCTGAAGTGATGGCCACCAAGAAGAGCGTCTTCCACGAAAGAAACTTCAGATCTGCAGAAGTTGCAGGTTCGAAGGGAGGAAGAGTAAGTTTCTTGAGAACAAAGTTCAAATCCCAAGGGGGAGCCGGAGTTCGGATAGGGGGTCTCAGATGGAGGACTCCTCTGAGAAAGGTCTTAGACACCTCCAGTTGAGCAAAAGCTTTGTCTGCGAAGGGAACATGGTAGGCTGAGATAGCAGCCATGTGAACCTTCAAGGAGGAATGGCTGAGACCCAGGTCGAAGAGATGACGTAAGTATTCCAGCAGAATAGCCACTGAACAGGAGAACGGCTCCACGTTCTTAGAGGCTGCCCAAATAGAGAATCTCTTCCACTTCATGGCATAAGTGGACCTGGTGGAGGGTTTTCTAGCCTCCACCAAAATCTCCGCCACTTTTGGAGAGATGCCAAAACGAGATTGAGCTAGGTCTGCAGGAGCCATGCATGAAGTTGAAGGGACTTGAGACCTGGATGGACCAGGGTCCCCTGGTCCTGAGTCAGCAAACCTCGAGATAAAGGAAGAGGAAGAAGAGGAGGAACCTCGGAGTATTGCTGTAGAAGAGAGAACCAGATTTGCCTGGGCCAAAAAGGAGCGATCAGAATCATTCTCACTCCTTCTATGGACAGTTTCTGCAAAACTCTTGGGATCAGAGGGATTGGGGGAAAAGCATAGATCAATCTGTCCTTCCAGTCTAGAGACACAGCGTCGCTCCAGAAAGCGCCACACTTTGGAACAAGTGAGCAAAAGCTGGGAAGTTTTGCGTTTTGGGGGGAGGCGAAGAGGTCTACCTGCGGAGTCCCCCAAAGCTGAAAGATATCGACGAGCACCCTTTGATCCAATTCCCATTCGTGTGACCGGGCAGAGGAGTGGCTTAACTTGTCTGCCAGGGTGTTTTCGACTCCTGGAACATGAATCGCCATGAGGTGAAGGTTGTGGAGAGTTGCCCAATCCCAAACCCTCATTGCTTCCCTGCATAGAGGGTAGGAACGAGTTCCTCCCTGCTTGTTGATGTACCACACCACGCACATGTTGTCCGTCTGGATGGCTAGGTGGCCGGGAAGAATGTATTGGTGAAGGGCTTGGAGAGCATATAGCACAGCTCGAAGCTTGAGCACGTTGATGTGGAGAGCTAGTTCCAGTCTGGACCATAAGCCCTGGGTCCGATGAGGGCCCAAATGGGCTCCCCAACCTTCGCCTGATGAGTCTGTGGTCAAAGTCTGGGAGGGGGGAGGATGAAAGAAGGGGACACCCCGAAATAGGTTCTCTCAAACCATCCACCACTGCAAGTCCCGTGCCATCGGTGAGGAGATCAGAACTAGTTGATCTAGTTTGTCTACAAGTTGATCCCACTGGGAGTGAAGAGTCCACTGAGAGATCCTCATGTGGAGTCGAGCTCAGGGGACCATCGGAATAGCGGCCGCCATGAGCACCAGAAGACGTAGGACCGACCTCGCCGAAGCCCTCCTGCTTTCTGATAGCAGGGAAATCTGGGATTGAAGAGAGGCCGCCCTGTCTGGAGGCAGGAAGGCCTTGCTCACCGTCGTATCGAGGATAGCCCTGATGAACTGTAGCCTCTAAGAGGGGTCCAGATGGGACTTGGAATGGTTGATGGTAATACCCAGGCCAGTGCAAACCTGCTGGGTGAGGGAGAGAAAATGCAGGAGTTCCTCCCTGGATGAGGCCGCCAGGAGCCAGTCGTCCGGGTAAGGAAAGACCTGTACTCCCATAGTATGCAGGTGGGCCGCTACCACAGCCAGGCATTTGGTGAATACTCGGGGCGCCGAGAAAAGACCAAAGGGGAGCGCCCTGAATTGGTAGTGGTCCCCCTGAAATGCAAAACGAAGATACTTGCGGTGAGAAAGGCGAATGGGAATGTGCAGATAGGCATCCTGCATATCCAGCGCACAAAGCCATTGACCCGGCCGAAGAAGGGACAGAAGGCTTTGCAGGGAAAGCATCCTGAACCTTCTGTATTCCACATAAAGGTTCAAGGAACTGAGATCTAGAATGGGTCTGAGATCTCCAGTCTTCTTTGGGACCAGGAAGAAATGAGAATAGTAACCCGTCCCTCGAAGATGAAGGGGGACGGGTTCTATCACCTGCTTCGCGAGAAGGACAGAGATTTCTTCCTGGACCAGGGGAAGATGGTCCCTGGAGTATGATGACTTCGGAGGAGGGTGGTGGGGTGGTTTCTAAAGAAACTCTATGGAGTGCCCTTCCGTTATAAGCTGAAGCACCCAAGAATCTGAGGTTATCCTCTCCCAACCCGGAAGGTGGAGGGAAAATCTCCCTCCTACCGGTTCCTCCGGTGGATCCGGAGGCAGTGGGAGAGGAAAGGAGTCAGGTGGTGTAGGGCAGTGCCGCAGCTGAGGCACCTGCTGCTTTTTTGGGCAGAGAGGGCCTGGCAGCTGCGGGGGCCCGACGTTTAGTGGCCCGCCTTCCTTGGGGTTTTGCTTGTGGCCGAGTCCATCTGCGAAAAGGACGGCGCTGCTGAGGACGGGGACGGTACATGGAATCCACAGATTTCAGGGCCATCCCCTTCTCTTGCAAGTCGGTGATGATGTCTTTGACATCACCCCCGAAAAGCACCGACCCCATGAAAGGTGCCTCCTGAATAGCGGATTGCACCTCTGGGACCAAACCTGACACGCGGAGCCAGGCATGACGCTGTAGATTTACGGCGAAAGCGGAGCTCCACTCGGCAGTGTCCACTGCATCGTATGTCGCCCGTAAAATGTGGCAACTGGCTGAACGAGCAGAACGGACAAGATCTGCTAACTCCTGTTTGACTTGAGAGTCAGGTAAGGAGTCCAGTTTAGATTCCACCTGGGTAAGGATGGCCTTCTGGTAATCCCCCATGTGGGCGACAGAATTCAGGGCCCGAATTCCCAGTGTGGAAGAGGCGTAAATCTTTCTTCCATACTGGTCCAGGAGGCGAGATTCCTTACCCGGGAGGACGAGCTCAGATGCTTTGGATGTGCCGACTGGCCGTGAGCGACACTAATCACTACTGAATCGGCACAAGGGTGCGTCTCAAGATAGTCTACACCCTTGGGAGCCTGGTATAGCCTGTTGGACTTCCTGGGAAGTGGGGCTAATGCCGACCGTTGTTTCCAAATCGTGGTAACAGGTGGGCGTGAGGCTCGATCCAGGGTGGCACTAAAGTTGGAGCTGTCACGGGCAGGTCCAGATGCTTGGCGAGTTTGAGACGCTGGGGATCTGGTTCCAAAGAGCGCCACTGGTGAATTTCCTGGATTTTTCTAAGCAACTCCGTGAAGGATGGATCCTCCAGAGGAGACTTCGGAGGGGTCCTCAGCCGGGGCTTAGACGGAGAGCAGGGCTCGTCGTCTCTCTCAGAACATCCTTCGGAAGAATCCGAGAGGGAAGAAGAAGCAGAATAAGAAGAATAAGACTCCCTCACACGACTAGGGGGAGGAATGGGTTCCTTGGGTGGTACCCGTGAACGCGTATCCTGCCCCTCTCTGGATCCAGAGGGAAGAGCCCTGGAGTCTGGCGGTGAGGGGTGTGTCAGCCAGACGTGCGAGGGCCGGGCGGCACCATCGTCGTGGTGGCTCTCCACCTCCTTGGTGAGTTGAGCCTTGGCCTCAGCCCACCAAGAGGCCAGAGTCTCCTGCAGATCCACCGGCGGCCGGGGGGGGGCGATGGAGGTGGAGGAGGAGGGGGGAAGTGTACGGGTTGTACCCGTAAGGCGAGTATCTGTAACCTGGCTGCGGGAAAACCAGAGTCGGGTAATGTGGCGTTGGGTACTACGGCGTTGGAGGAACCGGCGTCGGGTACTGTGGCGCTGGATACTGCGGTCCCGAGTACGATGGCGTCGGATAAGACGGCGGTACCCGTGAACGAGGAGCTGCCAGAGCAGGCGGCCCGGTCGGTGGCCCAGGCGGATCCGTTAATGGGCCCAGAGGCGGAGGGCCCGACAGAGGAACATCCCTGTTGGCGGTACAGCGTCGGAGTACTGGCGTCCGGGGGCGGCGTCCGATCGATCGGAGGAGGGTCTGTGGTGGAAGATCCCAGCGTCGCCCATGGAAGGAGGAGAAATCCCCAGGGTCAGGCTGGGGTGACTCAAGCTCCCAGATGGCAGCGAAGGCTGCGGGGAACCCGAGTGCTGACGAGACGTGGGGGGTCGCCCGTCAGTTCCTTCACCCGGCGCACATCGGAGGAGCCGACGTGCGGCATAGGCGGAATCCCAGCGGGTGCCGGAGGAGCCAGCGTCCGGCATCTGGGAGTCCTCACGGGGCGGGCCGAGGAAGGGCGGCCGGTCCGGCGAGGGAAGTGGTCGTGCGCCGCCCCAAAGGTCGGGCGTCTTATCGACCCTCTCCATGCGGCGCCAGAGGAGCGACATCCGACTTAGAGGTCGCCCATGCCAGTGAGGCCGCAGACCTGTGGCCAAACCGAGCGGAGCCTCCATTCGCCTGGAGGTGCCCGCCAAGGCGGCGAAGCCAGGCGGGCGGGGCTGGCGCCTCCTCCAAACCCTTGGAGGCTGCCGTCGAACGGTCCCCCGGAGGGGATGTTACCTGGGCCGCAACTCCAGCGGGAGACGCGGTAGAGGAGGACTTCTCCCGGTGCCTCTCCTTGTCCTTTTCCCGATGTCCTTCCGGGGAAGTGGACACCTGCCTCAACTTTTTTAACTCTTTTTCCATAGAAGACATCTTTTGCTTGAGGAGATGGGCTTCCAGGGACTGTTGGCGCTGTTTACGGGTAGCCGCATTGAAGTTGAGGCAATGTTGGCACTTACTGACCGGGTGATCAGGGCCTAGGCAGAAAAGGGACAGGGAATGGTCGGCCCTTGTGAGGCAGTTGGCTACCACATTGAAGTCGCACTTGTTTTGTGTCGGAGGGTCTAAGGGACGACATACACCGACAATGTACCTGACGACTGACAGAGAATAACTAATTTTCGTAAAAAACGACGTAAATACAGGGCTGACGGTTACCTAACTTCACCACGAGGCACTGCACAAGCTAACGTGGGAAAGAACTGGAAGGCGGCATCCGGATCGCCTTTATACCAACGCCGCATGACCCGGGTCACCTGATCGGGAGCCGGTCCCCTCGCCAGGGACTGCTAGCAAGAAATTGCGGTCCTGCCGCTGGCCAAGGCCAGTCCTATATAATTACCTACTTACTGCAAGAGCCCTCTCGAAGTAAGATCAGCAGTTCCAGTGCAGTGTAACCCTAGTATTGTCCGACATATCAGACTTTTTGGTTTTAACGGAGTGTAACAATCCACCTTCTCTGCTTTTTTACTGGTTTTTTTTTTTTTTTTTTTTACAACTAATAAAGAGTAGCCCCTTTTTCCTCGAATATGGCCAACAGCATCCCAACCTCACATTCATAAACTTCTTTCTGAGAAGAATTTCTCTTTATTCTCAAAAACTGTCCATATGGGATTCTGTCAACCAGGCCAGGCCAGCAGAATAAAAAGATGAGAAAAGTGAATTAACAGAAAGCTGAAGTTGGAAAGTTTTTGAAAATGAGAAACTTTTCCTGTCTTGCACATGGATTAGTGATTGTGATTTTTTTTAATAATAATTTGAAATTTGTACTGCTGTTTCTGAATAATAACAGTATGAAAATGGAGGACTTGGTGTGGCTATCAGTTAGTTTATTTCCATGCTTTGAACCCTTGAAAAAACAGACGTAAGGTGTGAAATGTTGAGTTTTGTCTTCTGCTGCTACAGCACTTTTTAACTTTTTCTATATGACAGATTTAAATAAAAAGAATTGTGTGTTATCACAGAGGATGGTGATGGTCCATTTTTTGTGTTTGCCCTGCGTGCAGCCGCAGCGAACACCTTGGTATGAGAGTGACCTTTGAAGGGTGTGACCCTGTCCGCCCAGTGCAGAGCAGTGTTGCAGGGGCATGACAGTGCCACTCCAATCAGCACCCAGGCTGACTATGACAGAGTTTCTGGCTTGCTGGGTGGGGATGGCACCAACTTCAAAAGAAGTTGCCGTCCCTTTGAGCCACACCGCCCAACAAGCCAGGCTGACATGGTCAGCCTGGAATGCGTGGAATGTGTGCCTGCAACAAAGAAAACCATCCATCGATGTCTGTTGTTGGCGGCCCTGTCTCCCAAGCCAACCCTCCCTTTCAGCACCACACACACACACACACACACACACACACACACACAGTAGTGACACTGGGGGGTGCTCAATCCCCCAGTGTCTTTCCCTAAAATAAAGAAAACTGTTCCTTGTCCTGTTTGAAAACCATCCATCGATGTCTGTTGCCGCCCCCCCCCGCAAAACATAACACTGTAACACTAGGTATGCCCAATCCCCTGTGTCTTCAACATAACTGTCCTTGAAATAAACAGAACTGTCCATCATCATTTTTTTCCCCTGACAAGAAGAAAACCATCCATCAATGTCTGCTGCAGCCACCTCCCCCCCCAAACATTACTCAGTGACACTTGGGGGCCCAATCCCCCAGTGTCCTCAAATATTTAAACAGCGTCCCTCCCAGAGACACTGGGGGTCCCCAAACCCCCAATATCCTCCATTAATAGGGAACTGTGTCTGAAATAAAGAAAACTGTCTCATTGTTTTGGCTTTTTTTTTTTTAAACCTGAAAAACAGAAAACTGTCCATCGCTGTCTGCTGCACGGTTACCCACCCCTACCCTACCATCCCACTCAGGACCCACAACCCCCACTCCATACTTACTGACCGGAGGTCCGTCACCATACTCTTCTCTGGACCGCAGACACGTCTTCATTCTTCAAAGCCTAACTGCGAACTAAGGTAAGCATTTCAATGTATTTCAATGGGGTTTTCTGTTTCAATGTATTTCAATGGGGTTTTCAACTTAGTGGCACAACTTGGCCACTTTTTAGTATTTTTGCCCAAAATTTTCAATATACCTTATTTGGGACCCCACCTCATGAACAATTAAGTAACATAATGCAGTTCTCTCCAGAAAGGTGATTTCGCGGTTGCTGCACAAAATCACCTTTCGGGCAGGAGTTGAAAATTTTCTCCACCTTTGTTCCTGAGGTGGGGTAATAAGAAGGCTATGTTGAAAATTTGGTGCAAAAATATTAAAAAAAACAAAGGTATGAGCATGCATTGAAATTTGCAAACGTCGGCTCGTAACTTTGGTAATTTTCAATATTTTGGTCCCAAATTTCAACATTACCATTTCTTCACAGCACCTCATGAAGTGACAGCTGTTATTTTTCAGATCCTGGCCAAAATGTGTTTTTTCATCCCGAAAGGTGATCCCACAGTCGCTGCATGAAATCATCTTTCGGCCAGGAGTTGAACATTTTCTCTGCAGTTGTTCATGAGGTGGGGTCATAGGAAGGGTGTTTTGAAAATTTGGGGCACAAGTATTACCAAACAAGACAGTGACACTGCTCAACATCATCATTTCTACTTTGTATTCTCAAATGTTAATAAAATGATTCCTTCACTGAAGCAATTTTCACACACACGATACCAGTGCACACCATGAACATTCTGCAATGACAAATGCTCGTTTAACATGAGGGTCAAGTGCTTGGTTTTCCTGCACTGTTTTTATTTCTGACAGAACATTCACAAGGTGAACATCAGGTCAGAACATTTTAAATATTCAGAGTACCTTTCTGCACTCATTTACAGATTCCCTCTGCCTTTTTTAGCCGATTTACATATTCTAACTGCCTTCTGGGTCTAATCTGCATGTTCGGAGTGCCTTTTCTACTTCTTTTCCTTATTTACAGGGCATTTCCACCACAAACTCCCAAGGAGTCTGACAGGCTCACAGGATGCCACCTCAATTAATGACAGTTAAATGGCAGACCGCAATCTTGCTTTCACAGCAAGAAGCAGCTGACTAAAGAGCTAGAACTTTTCCTACTTACAGAACACTTCTAACTCAGCACGAGTCAGAGCCTGTTGGAATTAAGCAACCAGATACTTTATTAGAAGTGTGGGGTCTCAATTAGAGTGGAAAAAAAAAATAAAGAGAGAGAGTCGGTGTGTTTTTCTGTGTTGGGGGAAGGGGACTGTATCAGCTTCTAGTACTGACTAACAGGGAAAGGATCACAGATCTCCAGGCAGAAGGTCACCTGGGGGTCAGTGACCATCACATGGTATGGTTCAGTTTGGTCACTACAACTAAATCATCCCATTCCAAGGCAAAAATATGGGACTTCAGAGGAGCTGACTTTGATAAGATGGCCAACAGAGTTAAGCTAGCCTTGGCAAAAAGAAATACAGGTGAGGGGTACAGGCAAAGTGGGCAAGCATTAAGGATGCAATACTTTAAGCAACATCCCACTGTGTTAGAGAGAAAAGGAAGTGCAAAAGAAGAAGGAAACCACTTTGGTTCTCAAAACCAGCAGCAGAAAAGGTCAGAGCCAAAAGGCTGGCCTTCAGGAAATATAAGGGAACACAGCGGGATGGGGAGGCATGCCAAACTTCCCTAAGGGAAGTAGGGAAGGCAGTAAGGCAGGCCAAGGCCCAAACCGAGGAAACACTAGCACAGACAGTAAAAGAAGATGACAAGACTTTCTATAGATACATTAATGAAAGGAGAAAGCCCAGAGGGGGTATTGTTAAGATCAAAGGAGATAAGGGGGCGTGTGAGGAGGAGGACCATGTAAAAGCACCTATCCTAAATAGATACTTCTGCTCAGTATTTACTGAAGAGAAGGTAGGGCAAGGCCCACAGCTCAGCACCATGGACACAGGGGGAAGGAGGTGAGCACTAGTCCCTTCACAAAAGAAAGGGTCCTACAAGAGCTCGATAAGTTCAGGGTGGAGAAGGCAATGGGACCTGATGGCATACATCCCAGGGTACTAAAGGAGCTAAGGGTGGAACTAGCAGAGCCATTATCAGAACTGTTTAGTGAGTCTCTGAGCACAGGAGAGGTCCCAGAAGGCTGGAGAAGGGCTCATGTGATCCCGCTCCACAAGAGTGGTAGCAGGGAGGAGGCAGGGAACTACAGACCAGTCAGTCTTACCTCAGTAGTGGGCAAGATTATGGAGGCACTTCTTAAGGAAAGGATAGTGCAACACCTGGAATCCATAGGAGCACAGGATCCAGGACAGCATGGGTTTATAAAAGGAAGGTCCTGTCAAACTAATCTCATAGATTTCTTTGACTGGGTAACCAGAGTGGTGGACCAAGGGGGAGCAGTTGCTGTCGCCTACCTTGACTTCAGCAAAGCTTTCGATACTGTTCCACATAGAATATTGATTAATAAGCTGGGTAGGCTTGGGGTGGGTCAGAAGTTGGTCAACTGGGTGGCAAACTGGTTGACGGGCAGAAAACAGAGAGTGGTGGTAAACAGTATACAGTCAGGAGATGCAAGTCACAAGTGGGGTACCTCAGGGATCAGTCCTGGGGCCAGTCCTCTTTAATATCTTCATCAGTGACATTGCAGATGGACTGAAGGGTAAGGTTTGTCTGTTTGCAGATGACACCAAGATCTGCAAGAGAGTAGATCATCCAGAAGGGGTGGGCAGAATGAGAAGAGATCTGGATAAACTAGCAAAATGGTCAGAACAGTGGCAACTGGGGTTTAATGCAAAGAAGTGCAAGATCATGCACATAGGGAAGAGAAACCCTAAAGCCACCTATAGGCTGGAGGGGAGTTGCTGGCAGTCACAAGGGAAGAAAGAGACTTGGGCATCATCGTCACTGATGACCTAAATTCAGCCAAGCAGACCACTAAAGCAATAGGTAAGGCTAGGGGGATGTTAGGGTGTATTAGTAGGGGTATCACAAGTCAGAAGAGGGAGGTAATAATCCCTCTTTACAAGACACTAGTTAGGCCCCATCTAGAGTACTGCGTGCAGTACTGGAGGCCACACCTTCACAAGGACATTAACCAAATTGAGGCAGTCCAGAGAAGGGCAAGCAAAATGGTGCAGGGACTGCATCAGAAAACATATGAGGACAGATTAACGGCGCTCAATATGTATACCCTAGAGCGAAGGAGGGAGAGAGGTGATATGTTCGAAACATTCAAACACTTTAAGGGCATTAACAAGGTGAAAGAGCCTAACATGTTTCAATATAAGAAAACTTGCAGGACAAAAGGAAAGCATGACATTAGAGGGAGGCCAATTAAGGGGTAATGTGAGGAAGTTCTTTTTCACAGAAAGGGCGGTGGATGCATTGAGCGTCCTACCTCAGGAAGTGGTGGATATGAAAACAGTGCAGGGCTTCAAACAGGCATGGGATAGGCATAAGGGAGCAATACAGATGAGTATGAATAGATAGGCCATTGATAGAGCAAAGGCTGATGGCACATTTATAATGTAGAAAAAGGAATGGGCAGACTGGATGGGCCTTGCGGTCCTTATCTGCCTTCAACTTATATGTTTCTATGTTCTCAGTTTCCTAAGTCAGGAGGAGAGCAGTTAATTGGGGGTGTGGCATAGGCAGCAGAAAACCAGATGTTTTCAATTACAGTTCCCTGCTGCTAGCTTTTGGCAGACAGCAATCTTGCTTTCAGAGAAAGGAGCAGCTAACTTAAGAGCTAGAACTTTTCTTACTAATTGCCCTCCATCCCTCCTCTCCACCAGTTCTACTTTTATAGGCACTGGATTTGACTGGCAACAGGAACTTCCTGTTTGGCAGTAGGAAGGGAAGGATCACTGAGACACATACGTTTTGTTATCCTTGAAGGAAAAGAGTAGCTCTCCTTCCCTCCCTAGTTACTGGAGGTCTGACTCTGAGCAAGGAAGGAGACTACCGAAGAATACAGGAAGTTTCTGTTCCAGAACAGGAAGGGTGAGGACTGTAAGGGCACATATGCAGTAGGAAAGTAGGTGGAGGGAGGAGAGAGAAAGCATACAAAGCAACAGGAGAGGGGCCACAAAATAAGACATGATGGGAGTGGTGCAGTGCAATGGCTGTAGGGTGGCAGTTTTCCGGGAGACAAGCTGGAGGCTGCAATGCTGCCCTATTTGCAGTCACCTCTCTGGTCTGAGGGAGGAGGTTGCCTGTCTCTAAGCTGACCTTGCTAGGATTCATGAAACCCCCTCCACCGCCCAGGGACCACCAAGGCCACCGCTGCTGCCTCAGAGGCTGACAAGAAAGAGGAGAAGTTGGACCAAATTGGGCTCAGGGAGGGTGAGGGTGGTGGAACAGAGGCGCATCCCTCCAGCTGTACATCTCCACAATTCACACGCTGTTCTGGCAGAGAGTGGTTCCTCTATGGAGGCACCTGCAGTGGAGACCAAGCAGGATGCTGGGAACCTCCACAAAGAAGACCCACAGGAGGGTGGCATGGGACCCCACAGGGGAAAGAAACAACTCCTGTTGGGGGGTAGAACTGGGGGAAGGAGGGGAGAGGGAGGTAAGGTGCCTGCCTGGCACCATGGCTTGGAGGGACAGGGAATAAATCTTCAGGATCGCATGGGCAGCTGCATGGGGGAGGGAGCCGGATGTCATTGTCCACCTAGAGACAAATGACCTGGCTGGGAATGGGATTAGAGCAGTGCAAGAGGAGTTTATGGAGTTTGGGAAGGGGCCTTAGGCAAGTAGCATGTACAGTAACCTTCTCAGACATGCTGCCCGTCTATGGCAAGGGTGAGGCTAGGATACTCTGCACCATGGGATTCAATGAATGGTTGAAAAACTGGTGTGGAGCTCAGGATTTTGGCTTCACTGGGGACTGGGGTTCACCTGGAAGGATCCAGGCCTATACTGGCACAATGGTCTGCATCTGTCTAGGAGGGGAACCAGGATCCTGAATGATAGGTTTAAATCCTTCATTGGGAAGCATCTAAACTAGCCAAGGGGGGAGACACTGAAAAGGAGCAGGGAAATACCAGCCTCCCCCACAAAACAGGGTAGTTAGAGAGGTAAACACCAAGGTAGAGAAGTCAATAGGGAGCAGGACTGGGGTAAATGGAGAAAAAGACAAAGGCAGTAAGGACAGGGATTGGGCTAAAAGGGGTAAGGCCATCAAAACATGGAGGGTGATGAGTGCCAATACCCACAGTCTGGGTAACAAGTTCCCTGAACTGGTGGCCTTGATGGAAGAGGGATGCCTGGATATCGTGGCAGTCACAGAAACGTGATACACAGAGAACCATGATTGGGATGTCAACATACCATGGTACACAATCTAGAGGAGGGACAGGGAGGGTAAAAGAGGAGGAGAAGGAGTTGCTCTCTATGTAAAGGAAGGGATCAAAGCAACGGAACTAAAAGGGTAAACAGGGAGGAAAGGAGGCACTGTGGGTCACCCTGAAGACAGGAAATGGCACAACAATCCATACGGTGGTTGTGTACAGACCCCCCATCTCAGGGGGAGGTAATGGACAAGGAAATGATAGAAGGCATCCTTAGAATGGCAGAAAAAGGGGAGATATTGTTGATGGGGAACCTTAATATGCAGATGTTAACTGCAGCACCTTTGCTGCAGCCACATCCAAGAACAGGGTCATTCTCAATGCCCTACAGGGGGAATGCCTCAGACAGCTAGTGTTGGAATCACTCAGGAGGGAGCAATCTTAGACCTGGTACTCTCAAAACGGGGATGAAGAGAGGATCTCGGATTTAGAAGTGGGTAGCCATCTGGGAACAAGCAACCACCAAACAGTGTGGTTCACGATAAACACAGCCATAGAGTCAAGCCATACAAAAGCAAGAGTATTGGACTTTGGGAGGGCTGAATTTGGGAAAATGGGGAGAGTGCCTCAGAAAATCACTAGCAAATGGGCAAGAAGGAGGAGTGGAGTAACAATGGGGACAAATCAAAACAGCCATCACAGAGGTAACAAGCCTTTGTGTGAAGCAAATCAACAAAACAAAATTAAGGAAAAAGTCATGATGGTTCTCAAAATAGGTGCCGGGCAAGGTTAGGGAGAAAACGGTAGCATTCAGGACGCATAAGGAAGCACAGAAGGAGTAGGACAGAGAACTGTACCAGTTAAAGCAGAAGAAAGTGGAGAAGGCAGTCAGAATAGCAAAGGCCCAAACTGAGGAAAAGATAGCCAACTCAGTTAAGAAGGGGGATAAAACTTTTTAAAGGTACATTAGGGAGTGAAGAAAGACCAAGGGAGGGATAGTGAGGCTTAATAAAAGGAAGGGGGGGTGGGCAGAGGGTGACAGTGAAAAAGCAGGGATACTGAACGAATACTTCTGCTTAGTATTCTAAAAAGCAGAAGAGGGCAGGTACCTAAACCAAACAGTAAAAGCACTCTGGATTTGGGGGGTCGATACAGTCCATTCACAGAAGAAAGGGTCCTGAAAGAACTCCTGACACTGAAGGTGGACAAAGCAATGGGGCCTGATGGGATTCACTCCAGAATTCTAAAAGAATTAAGGGGAGAACTAGTGACACCAGTGACTACCCTTTTTAACAAATCATGGGAGGATGGTGTGGTACCCGAGGACTGGAGGAGGGTGGATGTGATTCCCCTTCACAAAAGTGTGAGCAAGACAGAGGCAGGAAACTACAGAACTGTTAGTTTGACCTCAGTGGTAGGGAAATTGATAGAATCACTTCTGAAAGAAAGAACTGTTGAGTACCTAGAGGCCAGTGGGGCACAAGACTCAAGGCAGCATGGATTCACAGCGAGTAGGTCATGTCAGATGAATCTAATTGATTTCTTTGACTGGGTGACCAAAGTAGTAGACCAGAGAGGGTCTGTGGACATGGCCTACCTAGACTTTAGCAAGGCATTTGACACAGTCCCACACAAAAGATTAATAAACAAGTTAGCCAGTCTGGGATTGGGTCCCAGGGTTGTAACCTGGGTAAAATACTGGCTGGACAACAGGACACAGAGGATAAAAGTAAATGGAGTCCACTCTGAAGAAAGGGGGGTTACTAGCAGGGTACTGCAGGGTTCAGTACTGGGACTGATCCTCTTTAATGTTTTTATAAGTGACATTGCAGAGGGACTGGAAGGGAAAGTATGCCTCTTTGCAGATGACATAAAGATCTGCAACAGGGTTGATATGCAAGGAGGGGGGTGGAAAGGACAAGAAAGGACTTGGCAAGGTTGGAGGAATGGTCAAAAGTATGGCAGCTTAGATTCAACGCAAAGAAGTGCAAAGTAATGCACCTGGGAAACAAAAACCCAGAGGAAGAGTATACAATGTTGGGGGAGGTACTAACAACTACAAAAATGGAAAGAGACCTGTGGGTAGTCATATCAGATGACGTAAAGGTAGGCAAGTAATGTGAGAAGGCAGTAAGGAGGGCTGGGATGCATAGGGAGAGGCTTCATCAGTAGAAAACAGGAAGCTGTTATCCCTCTGTATAGATAGTTGGTGAGACCCCATCTGGAATACTGCATGCAGTTCTGGAGACCCTATCTCTGCAAGGACATAGACAGGATGGAATTAGTGCAGAGGAGGGCAACTAAAATGGTGCAGGGTCTGCACCAGAAGCCATACGAAGAGAGACTAAAGGAGCTTAATATGTATACCCTCGAGGAAAGGAAGGAAAGGGGGGACATGACAGAAACATTTAAGTACCTCAAGGGAATCAACAAAGTCCAAGAGGGTACCATCTTTCAGAAAAAGAGATGTGCAAGAACAGAGGGCATGACTCAGGGGTAATGTGAGGAAGTATTTTTTCATGGAGAGGGTGGTGGATGCATGGAACGGCCTTCCTAAGGAGGTTGTGGGGTAAAAAAAAAGTGGGAGAATTCAAGAATGCATGAGACAGACATAAAGCAATTCTAGTGGGGGTGGGAGAAAGTAGGCTGTTGGTTAACTAGGATCTGTAGCTTATCCAATAGGTAGGGAAATGGGCAGACTGGGTGGGTCAAGCAATCCTTATCAGCCGTCAAAGTCTGTGTTTCTGTGTAAACTGTTCTGACTGAAACCACTGCTAAGATGATTCCAAAGGTGGTCACAACAATGTCTTTCACGAACCATTCCACCACAGCAGCAATGTGGACACAAACTTGCCAAATATTAAAGCACTATTAAACCAGTTAGCTAAAATGTTTCAGCTACTGTAATGTGGACAGGGACCCAACCAACTTTAAACCAATCAATGCAGTAAACTAGTTCTAGAACCTCAGCACCTACCCACAGTAAATGTGGCTATCCCCAACAGCACTTCAAAGCAGCTATATGTGGGCCTTTACAAAACAGGAAAGCAATACAAACTGTTCATAAATAAACAGCTACTTCAAAAAGGACTTATCATATTTATCTTTGCTTTCAGTTATTCTTGAAAATGTACTTCCCAGCTTGTTTGTAAGTATGTTTCTCTTATCTCCATAATTTTTGTTGCCTACCTGGGCATGGGTCATTCCTAAAAAAGGTCCCCTGGACCAGTGTACCTATCTAGCCAACAAATAAATACATAGTAATACTGCCCCACAGAGCAACTACTGTTTGAGTTAATTCAGGAATAAGATTACTGTATTTTCACTCCATAAACACCTTGGCCTTTGAGCTTGCTGTTTCTGAGTACATTTCCCTGTAGTCCCAATTTTTTTTTGTTTGTTAGCCTGGTAAACACACTGGACCAAAAGCCCTTTTTCAGGGGCAACCAACAGCTGCAATTACAAATGCAGCAGCAGTTGGTATACATACAAGAACACGATAAAAAAGTGTAGTTATAACAGTAAAATACAATTCTTGTAATATCCAGGTATTAAAAAAAAAAAAAAGCACAAAATATTGCTTAATTTACCTAGAAGGCACCATGTTGTTTCAAAATGTTTGCATAAACAAACAATTTCAGAGAGAAATCTATCTAGGAAGCATGCAGGGCCAAATGCCCTAGCAAAATGTAGCCCTCAGTAAGTAATTCTCTGTAACAAGACAGGCATTTTTTTTTTTTTAATGAAACCTTACCTGAAATGCCAGTGTTCACACTTTACATCACCACACATCAGGATTTTCAGGCGCAACAACTTTGGTTCAAAGCTCACAACACGGACCTATAACAGTCTGTCTGACTAGAAAGACAGCCGGGTGGGAAACACAAATGTTATCACCACACAGGGGATGAGGGTCTGCATCTCAAGTCTGGGATCCCAGACAAGTCAGGGGAGGTTGTTGCATTGTCCCAGAAGGCATGCGATTCCTTTTGATATACAAGCTTTAGAGGGCCCATAATCTTACTTTATTATATCTTCAAAGGTATAAAGGCCTCAAAAACTTGTATATCAAGCTGTAAGTGGGTGACATTGGACACGAGGGAGAAATTAATGGACTGGTGAGAGAGAGATAGGGTGCTACTGGATACTAGAGAGTACTTGCAAAGAAGGTTAATCATCTCCATTATAGCTTGGTGCCCATATAAAATCAGATGAAGATGCCAGCAGATTACGCCAAAAGGTCCATCATCTCTGCTGGTGTGCTGCTCACATTACATTCACAGCAACTCCCCCCCATGCTACCCACTCCCAAATGTGCCCCCCTTTGATTCCCATACTTTTCTTTCTTCCCCCAGTCTGTAACTTGCCCATGTACCTTTCCCAACCTTTCTAAAGCTTCCCACTGATTCCAAAGAAATCAGATCCTCATGTAACTCATTCCAGGGAGACACCACCCTTTCTGTGAAATAATGTTTTCTCAGTTCCCTTCTGTACCATCCTTGTGAAAGGGGCATTAATCCCCCCTCCTTCTCTTTGTTTTATTATATTATTATGTTTTACGTTGTCCAGTAGAGTGAATGCTGTCCTTCTGTGTTCTTGTCTGTTATGTCTAATAGTGGTGTACAGACTGGCCATCTATCACCTTCTGAAACTTATATTTTATGTTTATACCAATAGAAAACGAGGAGCCTGTATACAGTTTAGGAGGCGTTACAAGTTTCGGTATAAATCAGGGCAATTATGTGCAAGGTTAACCTCAGTATTACTAATTCATATTCTAAATGAAGTATGGAGAAGATATTTGTTATAAGTCTGAATTATAATAGTATTACTAGTAAAGGCGCAAGACAGAAGCGTTTAATGGTTCTGTGGTTCAAATAAAAGTTCCGGTTTCTGGACTCACGATTGAACCATACGAGAGACTCTACGAGAAGGGCTCTCCCACGATTGAACCATAACAAGTGACACCAATAGGAGGGCTCTCCAAAATGCTAGGACCTTTTATTTTCTAAAGCCTTATAAAAATACTGTGGGAAATAATCGGCACTTTCTTGAGAAGGGAAGTATGTATGCGCTAGCCGTTTTTGTTCCCGACCGCTGTTGCTGCACAAATGTGCGTACATTCATGCTGTTTTCCTCCCGTTTAATTTCTTGAAAAACCCTTTGAATTAGACAGTCTGCCTTTTGTGTATTAAATTGAATGTGCATACCTGAATTTGGAATCGGGCAGGATGCCTGTCTTAGGGAATACTGTTGCTCCAAATAACAGTATGGTGTGACCTTATGCTTTGAGACGCTGCAGCTTCCTGCATCTCTTCTGTTTGTGTAAGAGCCGGCCGGCCTCTTTCGTCATTATTTTATCCAGAAGAGATGGGGCGGTTCCTGACGGCGTTTCCAAAGCAGGGTTCAAATATTTTACAATATATCCTTTTGTAAAAATTTGCATCAGACTGTTTAATATGTTAACTTAGAGCTATTGTGAAAACATAAATAATGTATAAAAAGAAATGCTTTATAAAAATAGATAGTGCTTTATTGTTTGAATGTTGCTAGGACCAATCCTGGCCTTTTGCACCCTTTATATGCCAGAATTTCTGACTTTGAAATCAGATGTGTTTTGGGTGTTGAAGTGTGAGCACCTCTTAGGTGAAAGTAGTATTTACTACTGGCCTAATTTTTATTTCTGTTTGATTTTTCTTTTGATTTCTTTGTTTTGAAAACGTACAGTTCAATTTGTTTTGTAATTTTGACAAGGAGTATTCGTTTGATTCCTGCAAATAAAGAAGTAAAGAATATTTTGTCTCTGGAGCGTCCTTTGGCAACTCTTAAGCCTTCCACAATCCTCCTACCAATTTCAGACTGTGCCCTCTTGTAGACCCCCCCCCCTTTAATTTGAATAACCCCTCTGTACTAACTCTACTGATTCCTTTCAAGTATTTGAAGGTCTCAGTCATATCCCCTCTGTCCCTTCTACAGTATCCTCAAGTGAGTACATGTTCAGCTCCCCAAATCTCTCCTCATAGGACCTATCCCCCATGCCTTGGATCACCTTTGTCACCATCCTCTGAGCCCGCTCCAGGAGCATGACATCCATCTTTAAGTAAGGCCACCAGAACTGCAAAAAACACTCCAGGTGTGGTCTAATCACGGAATTGTACAATGGCAGTGTAACCTCCCTCCTCCTTGAAGTGATTCCCCTGGCAATGCACTCTAGTATCCTGTTTGCCATTGCTGCCGATCTCCCGCCCTGCCCTGAGTGACTCATTTTGTCATCAGTCATCACCCCCAGATCCTTTTTTACCTTGAGACCTTCAGCTGCCCCCCCAGCTTATAACTGTACCCTGGGTTCCTAGCCCCTAAATGCAGAATTCTACACTTCCTTGCATTAAACCCCAGCTGCCACGTGTGAGACCACAGTTCCAGTGTTTCCAGGTTATCCAGGATAGTTCTCCACCTCTCTTCACTATCCACCACTGCTCCTAGTTCGGAATCATCTGCAAATAAGCATATTTTGCTCCTGACACCCCCTGCAATATCTGCTATTAATATACTAAACAATTGTGGACCCAGGACAGACCTCTTGTGGAACCCTACAAAAGACCCCTCTGGATGTTGAAAGCTCCCCCCACCACCATCCACCGCTGCCTATTACTCAGCCAGTTCCCAATCCAATTTATAATTTTTACTCCCACCCCAAGCCTCCTATGTGGTACAGAGTTTAACACCTTGCTGAAGTCCAAATACAGGACGTCAACTGGGCACCTTCCATCCAGAGATCTTGTCACCCAGTCATTGACATTGACTAGGTTTGTTTAACAAAATCTCCCCTTGACAAACTCATGTTGCTGGACATCTTGCAGGCCGTTTACCTCCAGGAACTCCACCAGTCTCTCCTTCATGATGGTCTCTAGGCATTTCCCCACTATTCAGGTCAGGCTTACTGGTCAATAATTCCCCAGTTCATCATCCCAAGCACTACTCGAGCACAAGCACAATATGCACCATCCTCCAGTACATAGGTACACACTCCAATTTAAGGGAGGAATTGAATAACTCCATCAATGGTGCCACCAGGACATTTGCCAGTTCCCGTAGGACTGTGATGAATATCCTAAAGTTCTTATGGAATTCCCCCAATCTGCTCACCTGAATCTCCCCATCTGTTAGTACCCCCCCACACACACACACACCAACCGCAACACCCACCTCCCCCTCCCCCTGAGGTACGGGCCCATCTAATTCCCTAGTAAATACAGAACAGAAGTACTCAAGTGATGGAGACACTTCTGAAGGAAAGAATTGTTGAGTACCTAGAGGCCAGTGGGGCACAGGACCCAAGGCAGCATGGGTTCACAGCGGGAAGGTCATGTCAGATGAATCTAATAGATTTCTTTGACTGGGTGACCAAAGTAGTAGACCAGGGAGGGGCTGTGGACATGGCCTACCTAGACTTTGGCAAGGCATTTGACACAGTCCCACACAAAAGATTAATAGTTAAATTAACCAGACTGGGAGTGGGTCCCAGGGTGGTAGCCTGGGTAAAACATTGGCTGGACAACAGGACGCAGAAGGTAATTGTAAATGGAGTCCACTCTGAAGAAAGAGGGGTTACTAGTGGGGTACCGCAGGGTTCAGTACTGGGTCCAGTCCTTTTTAATATCTTTATAAGTGACATTGCAGAGGGACTGGAAGGAAAAGAAAGATCTGCAACAGGATTGATACACAAGGAGGCATGGAAAGGATGAGAAGGAACTTGGCAAGGTTGGAGGAATGGTCAGAAGTATGGCAGCTAGGATTCAATGCAAAGAAGTGCAAAATAATGCACCTGGGAAACAAGAACCCAGGGGAAGATTACACTATGGGGGGAGGTAGTAACAACAACAAAAAAGGAAAGGGACCTGGGGGTAATCATATCAGATGACCTTAAGGTTAGCAAGCAATGTGAGAAGGCAGTAGGGAGGGCTGGGGTTATACTGGGATGCATAGGGAGAGGCATCACAAGCAGAAAACAGGAAGTTGTTATCCCTCTGTACAGACACTTGGTGAGACCCCATTTGGAATACTGCGTCCAGTTCTGGAGACCCCATCTCCGTAAGGACATAGACAGGATAGAGGCAGTCCAGAGGAGGGCAACTAAAATGGTGCAGGGTCTGCAAGAGAAGCCATACGAGGAAAGACTAAAGGAACTTAATATGTATACAGGGTTTGAAATAATTGATTAGCAGTTTTTTTCTTGGGACAATGCTAACTATTCAGAAAGTATTTATATAGGTTTTCTAGAAGTGTTATGTTTGTTAAACACAGTGAGGCAGGTGCTATGCATTTTCACAATGTTTTAGCACTTTTATGAGCAAAATGCTAAATCAATTTTTAGAGTTAAATAAAACCCTGGTATACCTTTGAGGAAAGAAGGGAGAGGGGGGGACATGATAGAAACTTTTAAGTACCTTAGTGGAATCAACAAAGTCAAGAGGGTAGCATCTTTCAGAAAAAGAGACGTGCAAGAACAAGGGGACACTATTTAAAGATGGGGGGGGGGGCGCGGTTCCAGGGCAATGTGAGGAAGTATTTTTTCACAGAGAGGGTAGTGGATGCATGGAACAGCCTTCCTGAGGAGGTTGTGGGGTCTAAAACTGTGGGAAAATTCAAGAATGCATGGGACAGACATAAGGCAATTCTTGTGGGGGTAGGAAGA
Organism: Neoceratodus forsteri; assembly: GCA_016271365.2. Lineage (NCBI taxonomy): Eukaryota > Metazoa > Chordata > Ceratodontiformes > Ceratodontidae > Neoceratodus > Neoceratodus forsteri. The sequence goes on from CM057454.1 coordinate 329,315,650, forward strand.
AATAGGCTGTTGGTTAACTAGGATCTGTGGCCTATCCTGTTGGTAGGGAAAATGGGCAGACTAGGTGGGCCAAGCGGTCCTTATCTGCCATCAAAGTCTATGTTTCTCATTCAGAAACTCTGCATGCTCTACTGCCCCCTCTGCACACCCATTAACATTTTCAACCTGGTGTTCTGCCCCTTTCTTCTCTCCTATATATCAAAAATTCCTTCTCCCCTCTCTGATCCCTTGGGCCAACCTCTGTTCCTTGGAGGCCTTAGCTGATCTTACCACCCTACTGACCTCCCTTGAAATTCTGTGGTATTTCCTCCTTGCCGTGCTCTCCTCTGGTCCTCTTGTATTTGTGAAAGGCCAACCGCTTCTCTCCAACCTTATCCTGCAGCTCCTCAGTCCACCAACAGGGTTTCTTGGACCTTCAGTTCTTACAGCGGGTCTTAGTGCATGTTTTAGTAGCCTCTAAAAGACCAGTCTTAAAAATTTTCCCATCTACATTCTATGTCTATATCAGGTCTAATTTCCCCCAAATACTCTTCCAGGATGGCAGCCATCTCCCTGAAATCTGCTCCCCTAAAGTCCACTATCTTAATGTTTGACTGATTCTTGCCCCCCTCCCAAATCCAGGGAGAACCAAACCATGAAATGGTCACTCCCTGCCAAAGGGTCCCCACAACCACATCTTTTATCTGTTTGCCATCTGCCAGAACCAGGTACAAACGCTTCCTTCTCTGGTCGGCTCCTCCACCAATTGAGACTGGAATTTGTCCTGGAATACGTCCAGTATCCTCTGTTCTTTTGCAGACGATGGTGCCATAGTGCACCAGTCTAACCCTGGCATGTTGAAATCTCCCACCACTACCATCTGGCCTCTACTGCTACCACAGTGGGAAGCCAGCGCAAACTGGATACTACTTTCCCAGCTGGACCAGAGCAAAAAAAAAAAAACCCATTAAGAATGTACCTTGTTAAGCTACCAGAAATAGCACAATAATGTTGGAAGTAATCATATAAGGCTTATAAAATAGATAATCAAAATCCAGGCACCTGCAGGCTGAGGAAAAACTGATAATGGGGCATTTATCTCAGCATAATCCCATAATGCCCTCTGAAGAAAATGTACTGTGCCAGGGAATACCTGCCCCCAGCACATCACCACAAATATCACTGTGCCAGTAAAAAATCCACACTTTCAAAAAAGATGCAGTTTTACCCCCAACCAAACATTCATGCAACTCAAGATGAAGAATGTCTATCTTTGATCATTCTACAAATTTAAATCACATTTCTTATTACAGTCCTAAATTTTCCAGTGATGTCAGAAAACCAGGATTTAGTGCACTTCCCAGCTCCTCAAAAGAACCTATGTATTTTGTTAGCATAACAAGAAATGACAGGGTGGGCCTTATGCTGAGATAGCCACCTCTCCAAGTGGTGTAACTTGTAAAGCCTCACAACTCTCCTGGGGAGGCGTTTATCCAAGAATAAGGCCCATCACCTTTCTGTCTGATCTTGCTGTATGCTGGATCACCAAAGACTCACTCCACATCAGCTGGATGACAAAGCAAATATAGTGCATGATGGAACGCTGTTCTGTACGGAAATCCACGCCTAGAACACCACTGTACTGCAGTAGTGATGTTGCTGTGCAGCACTAGTGACATCACTCCTGTAGCATGACAGATTCGAACACTTTCATATGCACACAGTACATGAGCCAAGGCTGCTATCATCAGTGCTGTCAAGTTGTCTTGTCAGTTATAGTCAGCACTAACAGAGCGACGGCAGCTGCTGTACACTCATAAACGGCATCAGAAATGAAAATGTTCATCTCTGTGCATACTATGGTTGAATATACACTATAAAAGATTGTATATCAGCAATCATACACATCCAAGGTGGAGTTTTAATCCAAGTTTCCATGGCAACAAGAGACCTCTTGAGCTGCACTCGCAAGGTCTTTTGTTACCACAGAAATCTCTTGGTTAAAACACAGCTTTGTTGTGTCTGGTTGCTCCTCTATATAGTTGTAGTAACAGGGTTGAATAAGGCCTGGCCCCATTTGTTACGCAGAAAGAGTTTAAGTGCAAGGGTCTGTTCTATCCTCTCTTTTTCTGTCTCTTCTGTCTGGTTGAGCAACCAAATGTTCTCGTGAGACCTAGGAACTGATCACTCCGATGGTTTCGCAATTCTCTGCCTCTCGCTATCTCTCTGCCTTCCCTTGCTATTTCTGTCTTTTATTCCCCCTTTGTATATCTAAAGTTATAAAAATAAATGTTAATTTCTATGTAAAACTGTATTTGATATTGGGATTCTTTGTTTAAAACGGTGGGATTCTTTGTTTGAAACGGTATATAGTTAAACTGTTGAAATAATTGCAAAGCTATTTGAAATTTAAGGAGTTAATCTGAGATGCAGTTTTTAAGCCTTTTGCAGAACTGTAAACAAGAGGTCAGTACTGGGTCACTATGTTCTTTTTGCTGCACCTGCATTTAAATTTACAAGAACATTTTGTGAGAAGCAGGATCTCAACGAATTCCCAAAGACTTATAAAAACAGCAGCAATGCTTTTGCTTGAGAGACAAGGAGAGTGACAGACTGATACTGAAACTTGGAATTAAGAGATACCCTCAGAAGAAGGACTTAGTTTTCTCTGTTTGTACTGCCTTTGTAAAATAGTTATACTGAATAAATTTTTTTATTTTGCTGTTATTGAGAAAAATAAAATGCTATTTGAGAATTTTGAAACTGCTCCTGGTTTTTCTGCATTTCCTGACCTATGCCTCGACGACAATAATGTATGGTGGAACCCTGTCATGAATGGAATTCCATGCCTGGAATATTCTTGTTGTACTGCAGTAGTGACATTATACGGTTGTGCTGTGCTATTGTTGTCACTACTGCAGAACAACAATAGAATGCTGCTACACAGCTACTTTCCTCAGTCCAGTTGAGCAGGAACTTACTTTCATTTTTAAAATTTGAACCTACAGAAAAGCAGAATCAGTAATTTAAGCCTACCACTAACTCTCAAGTGCCCCCCAACCAAAGTTCACTAAAATGGGAATAGATGCCCACACACTATAAAAGATAATGAATGGACATCCATACACAGACAAGCTTGTCTCTTTATCTCAAGTTTTCTATGGCAACCAGTGAATCTTTCGAGCTTCGCTCTCAAGGTTCCTGGTTGCCATAACACCTCTTAATGCAGACACACATTCATTGTGTACGGCTGCTACTGTAGGCCCTTCAGAATAGTGCAGCTAATCTCCTTACCCTAATAAATGTCCTTCAGAACAGAAGCCCAACAGAACTTCATTCTGGAAATTGACTAGTGAGAAACTTCTGCTTAACTCCCTTGAAAGCAGTACATCTAACAGTTTCCCACAAAAACCTATACCACTACATAAATCAAACACAGCATGGGCCTAATAAAATTACATTTTCCTGATAGTTTACTCCTTAATTGTGACCGCTGTTATATCGCTAGTGACTTTTCCACTCCCAATGCCATGGGGTCACAGACCACTGCTAAAATATCATACATATGTAACTCCCACCCAGGTATGCCGTTTCCATCTTGACAGCACTACCTGGCGGGCTGGGTTTGGGGAGAAATATGTCACTCGGCACATTGGCTAAGTTTGGCTACTCTGCAACAGGGGCACCCAAGTAACTCTGGACACAGGAAGCAATAACTAATGTCCAATACCAGAAGTGGAATTCTAAAGTGTGGCTTTTATTCACATCCAACAGAATAAAGCATAGATGGACCCCCACGGGGCTACACTCCTAGTAATGCAGATTTATGGAGATTAGAACACATTCACTGTCACTTTAGCCCTCAGGCTTTGAAACACACTGGGCACACAGCCCGCACTTGTACTCTGCTCTGTGTTTCCCTGGCTCGGCTCCCTTGCCAGCCACTTGGACTACCTTCCTTCCATGGCTTGGCTATCATGCCAGCCCGTTGGACACTTTCCATATAGCATGGAAACCTTTACCGATGGCTCCCTAAACCACCTATGAGCACTTCTGGCTCCATCAGGGAATCTTCCTCATCCATCTCACATCTGGGTACTTTCCTCAGGCATTGGCCAAGTACCTGAAAGAAAGTAACAGGTGTCCCAAAGCAAACCCGTAGAGGTAAATTTGGTTACTACTGATGGGGGGTCTCCCACCTCTCGCTCCCATAATTCATACCCGGCCATTTCTCTGGACTGTAACACCTCATCCTTGAAAACACTTTGCTGTGTAGATTCTCTTTAAATGTATTCACGTTAAATCTACTGTCTTTACATCCCATTTGTGCTGAACTTGAACATACTTAATAAGTGGCTGTGTCCATTACTCTAGACCCCCCCCCCCAAGAGTTAAGTAGTCCAATCCCCACATCTTCCAAACTGTACTTGCCTGACTTTCCTGAGCCACAGTAACAGTCACTTTAGTTTCATCTTGTTTCAGGTGAAAACACATTGGCCCTTTAGCAGAGCGAACTCACCCCTTGGTTGCAGGTGCCCCACAGGCATTTCCTCTTCAAAGAAATCTCGTCCAGAAGTTCTGGTGCCTCAGCACGAACTTAACTCGGGCAGCTTCTTTTTCCCTAGCCGGACCAGGGGAGTTGCCCCTGCTGATTGATTCCCCACCTCCCCGCAGGGATGGGGCCCTGAACCACTGAAAGCGGTCTCTACCACTTCACTGGGCTCTTCTTGTGTTCCTCTTCAGGTGACAACACACACCTCTACAAAAAAATAGCTCTTTGACAGAGCTTAGGACTCTGAGGGCCTGCTTGCAGAGCATCTCCTTCCTCTACTACAGACTACAACAGACTCTTACCGACCGACTTCAAATTCCTCAACGTTCTACTCTAACCTCCAGCTGCAACATTCCAGTGTGGCTTATGTAGTTGTGACAGTTCTAACATGATGTCATCCCTCAGACTCAGCTGAGACTGAGAACAGAGTTAGACAGTGTGAAATCCATTTAACTGGAGTTACACAAGCTGCCTTCCCTGCCTACCACTAGGTCTAACTGGGATTCTTGTAACCCCGGGGGGGGGGGTTTTTACACATATTTTTTATATAATCAGTGCTAACAAAAGGGACTGAGATCAGCAGCGCTAAACCCATACCAAGTGTACATTTCTGTGGCATGACAGATGATATTGTACATACTACGTTTGGACTGTCTGAGACTGCATTTAAAGTTTAATTCGCTGCTCACTACTGCAATGTGCTTTTGTTTTTTCTGCTTGTACTCTATGCTGCCTTGTAACTCTCGGGCTGGGGTGGAGGGGAAAACACGCGCTATAATTACCGGGGATTCTGAGCTGCTTGGCGATAACATTGGACTACTGCCCATGAATTAGAAACACATTTTTTTTTCACCAGCTTACCTATTACTGTTGTTGTTGTGCCTGGATATCCCCTTTCGTGGCTGCTACAATCGGGATATTATTCCTGCGCATGCGCAAAATGATCCCAGGTCTCCCGCTGCATACTAATTTTATTTTCTTTGTCTCCACTCCTCATTTAGGCCTCCGGTCGCCCTCCCGACTCCCCAGATATTCCAGGATCCCTCCTGCAAGCTCCCTCCTGGAGCGGACACGTAGTGGGGCTGCATTGAGGTAATAAACTACCTCATACAGCAGCACCTTTGTGAGGGGGGGTTAGCCCGTCCCAGCCAGCCACCCACCCACGGGCGTCCCTTGATTTATAGGCCCTGCCTCATGACATCACTTTCTGCTGTCCGAAATACTAAGTCCCCACTTTTCCATTTGTAGGTTATACCTGCCAGCCACTAGAGGGACCCACACACTCCCACCTCCGGCTCCACTACCTGTCCTCCTCCCCTCCGACTTCCTTGAACCCTCTAACCTCCTGTGCCACTTCTCTTCTCCACAACTCACACCTACCTCTGCCCACCTCTCCCAGCACCCAGCCCACAGCTAGCCCTACCTACTGACTCCCAACTTCACCACCTAACCTACACCCAGTGACCACTAGGAGTTGCTATTTCTCACCCTATTCTCGGCCCCAACCCAGCCTGCATTTAGACCCCTAGAACGCAGATCACTGCTCTCACCTAGGCACTTTTCTAGCTGCCCTGGCAGAGACTCGAACCTTGTACCCAGTCCAGCAGAGTCCGTGTCAATACCACTAATCCAAAGTGGTATCCACACTTTCTGGAAGACAACTTAAATACTTCTACCTTTCTATCTTACTGCTACCACTAGAGCTATGTTAGTCCACCTCCTCCTAAAATGCCTCCCCCTCATCTACTGTCTAGTACCCTCGTCTCATCAGCCAGTCATCTCTCCTGGCTCATTGGCACCAGCGCTGACAACTGTCCCTGACATACTTTAATCTCACCCTACACTGACCATGTGCACTGGCCCACAGCACCCATCCCCTGGGTTCCTCCCCACCACCTACCCAGGTTCCCTTTGGCGGCTAATTGTTCTCGCCCTCCCAATCTGGCAAACCCTACCCATCCCCTGTTCCCTGAAGGTCCCCTCCCCATCCCCACATTCCCATTGGAAGCCTACACATCGCTGCCCCCTAGCCAGAGCCGTGGTCCTCCTTCCACTCTTAACAGGCAATATACATCCTAACCCAGGCCCTGCCCAGGCCAGCCCACCAGGTGGGTCCCCCGGTCTGAGCATTGCCTCCATGAATATATGCAGCATACTGAAAAAATATGGTACCCTCCAATGCTGGGTCATGCTGCACAAACCAGATGTCATTGCACTGGTGGAAACCTGGCTATCAAAGTCCACCCCTGACTCCTTTGTCTCCTCCTGGCTACACACTATACCGGGAGGATCGTGTGAAACAGCGTGGGGAGTGGCTGTGCAATCTATACCAGGGATACACTCACTGGCCAAGCCACTCCCTGCTCCGGCCCTTGCAAACGGGGCACAGGCCCTTACCCTTAAACTTACTCCGGACCCCTCCAAGGGCCCCCTTTATCTCACCACTGCCTACATTCCCCCAAAGAACCAAAACCCAGCACTACTATCCTTAACAGATTGTCTTGCCACCCTTCCTTACAAGGCAGAACAAGTCCTTCTGGGGGACCTTAACGTGAAATGGCTCAGTGCCACCTCCTCCTCCACCCGGGACTCCTTCGCGGCCATTAATCTGACACAACTCATTTCCCAACCCACAAGAGTAAACCCTAAGAGAGGTACCAGCACCCTCCTAGATGTTATCACCAACCGCCCCAAAAGAATCCTGGATATCCAAGTCCTCCCTGACTCACTCAGGCCCTGGACACACTGGGGAACTTAACACAGAAACATAGAATTTGATGGCAGATAAGGACCGCTTGGCCCACCTAGTCTGCCCATTTTCCTACCTAACAGATAAGCTGCAGATCCTAGTTAACCAACAGCTTACTTCCTCTTACCCACCCCTAGGACTGCCTTATGCCTGTCCCATGCATTCTTAAAGTCCCCACTGTTCTTGACTCACGACCTCCTCAGGAGGTTGTTCCATCATCCACAACCCTCTCTGTGAAAATACTTCCTCACATTACCCTGAGCCGTCCCCCTCTATCTTAAATTGTGCCCCCTTGTTCTTGCATCTCTTTTTCTGGAAGATGCTACCCTCTGGGACTTTGTTAATTCCCTTGAGGTACTTGAAAGTTTCTATCATGTCCCCTCTCTCCCTTCTTTCCTCAAGAGTATACATATTAAGCTCCTTTAGTCTTTCTTCGTATGTCTTCTGGTGCAGACCCTGCACCATTTTGATTGCCCTCCTCTGGACAGCCTCCACTCTGTCTATGTCTTTGCGGAGATGAGGTCTCCAGAACTGCACACAGTACTGCAGATGGGGTCTCACCAACTGTCTGTACAGAGGGATAACAACTTCCTGTTTTCTACTATTGATGCCTCTTCCTATGCATCCCAGTATCTCCCCAGCCTTCCTTACTGCCTTCTCACATTGCTTGCCCACCTTTAGGTCATCTGATATAAATTACCCCCAGGTCCCTTTCTATTTTTACTGTTGTCAGTATCTCACCCCCATTGTGTATGCTTCCCTGGGTTTTGTTTCCCATGTGCATTACCTTGCACTTCTTTGCACTGAATCTGAGCGCCATAATTTGACCATTCCTCCAACCTTGCCAAGTCCCTTCTCATCCTTTCCACTCCATCTTGTGTATCAACCCTGTTGCAGATCTTTGTGTCATCTGCAAAGAGACATACTTTTTCTTCCAGTTCCTCTGCAATGTCACTTATAAAGACATTAAAAGGACGGTTCCAGTACTGAACCCGGTACCCGCTAGTAACCCTCCTTTCTTCACTGTGTACTCCATTTACTACTACCCTTGCGTCCTGTTGTCTAGCCAATTTTTATCAGGCTACCATCTTGGGACCCATTCAGGCTGGCTATCTTGTGCATTAATCTTTTGTGTGGGACTGTATCAAATGCCTTGCTAAAATCTAGGTAGACCATGTCACAGCCCTCCTGGTCTACTACTTTGGTCACCCAGTCAAAGAAATCTATTAGATTTGTCTGGACATGACCTTCCCATCGTGAATCCATGCTGCCTTGGGTCCTGTGCCCCACTGGCCTCTAGGTACTGGACAATTCTTTCCTTCAAGTGATTCCATCATTTTCCCTACCACTGAGGTCAAACTAACTGGTCTGTAGTTTCCTGCCTCTGTCCTGCTCCACTTTTGTGAAGAGGAATCAAATCTGCCCTCCTCCAGTCCTCGGGTACCACCCCATCCTCCATGATTTGTTAAAAGAGTAGTCATGATGTCACTAGTTCTATGGTTCTTTACAATTCTTGGGTGAATCATCAGGCCCCAATGCTTTGTCCACCTTCTATTTTATTAGTTCTTTCAGAACCCTTTCTTCTGTAAATGGACTGGTATCGACCCCGTCTTCAGAGTGTTTCTCTTGTTTGGTTTAGGTAACTCCCCCTCCTCTTCCTTTGTGAATACTGAGCAGAAATATTCGTTCAGTATCCCTGCTTTTTCACTGTCACCCTCTACCCACATTCCCTCCCCTTTATTAAGCTTCAGTATCCCTCCTTTGGTCTTTCTTCGCTCCCTAATGTACCTATAAAAAGGTCTTATCCCCCTTCTTAACAGAATTGGCTATCCTTTCCTCGGTTTAAGTGCCTTAAAACAGTTTAAAGCCCCCTAGCACTGTTTGCAGACAAACTACAAGCCCCTTAAAACGTTTTAACAAAAGTGTTTTTACACCCAGCTAGATAACTAATCTTAAAACCATTTTTAAAAACGTTTTGGAGCTAGCATGGTTTTACTTACAGGTCTGTCCAGGAGTAAAAGTGTTTTAAGCTGTAATGGTTTAACTAAAACAGTTCTAGCTGCAGTGCATCCAGGCAAGCACAGATCTGTGTGTTGGACTTCACACAAAATAGTTACAAGGAGAACAGGTTTAACACTAGCAGTGTGGCCACACTAAACCGTTTTCAAAAATGGTTACCGAGTAGTGTGGCTGCACTGAAATGGTTTAGCTAAACTGGTTTTAAAAATGTTTTTCAAAAACAGTTCTGTAATGTGTCCAGGCCCTCAGTGACCATTCCCCTATCCTATTCCGCTGGGTGACTCCCTCGCCCCGACTCACAGCCCAGCCCACACTCTGCTGGCGTTTCAGACCAGGTGGACTGAACAACCTCAAGCAACTTCTTGCCCAGATAAACTGGTCCCCCATTCACCACGCTCCTGACATAGATACTGTCCTCGCCTTCTTTTCCCAAACCTGTAACAAAGCCTGCGACCTCTTTGCACCCTTCACGGCTACCCGAACCAAAAAACATTATGTGCCCTGGATTACTCCTGCCCTATTACAATTGCTCAGGCTTAGAGATAACCTATGTTACCTTGCCACAGAAACAGGTCGGATGGCTAACAGACAGGCCTACAATGCTGCACGGAATAAGTGCACTTGGGCCATCCGAAAAGCCAAGGCCGACCACTACCAGGCCACTCTCACCTCCTCCTGGGGGTGTGCCCGAACTTTCTGGGATAAGGTCAAACAATTAAATGGGAGCGCACACTCCCCTGCCCTCCCCCATCCCAGATCTCCATTGATGGCACTACCGTTACAGACCCGGCAAACATTGCAAACTACCTTAACACATCCTTTATGGACCTTAGCTCTGTTCTCCTTAGTAATTTCTTTGACCGCCACCCTCCATACCTGCCCCAGTCCTCCAACGCCCTAAGCTTCTACTATAACAGGTAACTGCCCAGGAAGCCAGACCCCACCTGGTCAGAGCATTAAAAGCAACAGACACGGCGACGACTCCCTGGACCCCAGCATTCTCTGTCTGGTACTGGATCAGGTCCTTGCCCCACTCACCAGCCTTCTCAACAAATCCCTCTGCCTGGGGCAATTCCCAACAGCATGGAAAACCACCATTGTTACTCCCATTCACAAAGGTGGTGATAGGTCCTCTGCCGGGAACTACCGTCCTATCTCCATACTCCCACCCCTCTCCAAAGCCCTAGAGAAGCTGGTTGCCACGCAAATCACTGAATACTTGTCCAAGCACAACATCCTCTGCCCTGAACAGCACAGTTTCCATGCAGGACACAGTACTGGCACTGCACTAGTTGAATTTTCAACCTTCCTTCGTTCCTCTCTGGACTCTGGCTCCTTAGTCGGGGCAGTGTTCGTCAACCTCTCAAAGGCGTTCGACACTGTCTCCCACCCCCTCCTGCTGGATGCCCTCTGCCACACTGGCTTCTCTACTGGGCCTCTCGTCTGGTGCACTAGCTACCTATCTGCCCACTCCCAATGTGTCAGAATTAATGGGACACTTTCCAAAACCTGTCCCATCCGCTCAGGGGTTCCTCAGGGCTCCATATTGGGACCCCTACTCTTCTCACTCTACCTTAACACCCTGCCCAGTGCATGCACTGGAAAAATTCTGCTGCATGCAGATGGCGCCGTCATCTTTGCCACCCACCGTAACCCTGTCTCCCTCAGGACTCCCTACAACTATCTTATAATGATGCCGAAACCTGGTTTCAAGAGCACAGACTGGTCATTAATCTCAAAAAAACCAAAACAATGCTCTTTGCTCACCCCCAAAACAAAGCCAGCAACTTCCCACTCCATATCCTCCCCTGCTCCAAACAACCACTAGAGCAAGTCCACTCCTACAAGTACCTCTGGGTCTCCTTTGACTCAGCCCTCACCTACCACACCCACACTGATGCACTTGCTTCAACCACTAATGTGCGGCTAGGTATATTATACCGCTATAAAACTGTCTCCCCGCTGCCCTCCGTCTAGCAGTCACATCCTCTATATGTATCCTAGTTGATTCTGACCTACTGGTATGCAGTGCTGCCTGACACGACCGCCCCCAATAAAATTCGCCTCATCCTGAATTAGGCATGCAGGCTAATCACTGGGGCCCTCAGGCTCACGCATTCGTGCCAGCTCTATGACATGGCAATACTACTGAATCTTGATGAACGTCTTCTATATCAAACCTGCCTAATAGCAAAAAAAACCCTTCTCAGGCTATCCCCACCCAGGCTGACAGCCTCCCTCCGACAAGCCCAACCCTTGGTCTGTACACGAACCTCCTGCAAGGCCACTTTTCTGGTCCCAAGAACGAGGACCTCCCATGGACAGAGGTCCTTCTGCTATAGAGCTCCATCCTGGTATAACTTACTGCCTGCTCCCATCTCAGATGCCCCCACGATTTCCAGATTCAAAACCGCACTTCGAAGCCAACTATTTAATACGCGTAGCTGCACCTGTCTATAATCGAGGCATAGCTCTCTGTACCCTGACAATACCCGCTGGGCGGCACCCACACTGCACCTGTTTTTTTCTTTTTTTAATCCTCACCCATTGCTGATCGAACTGCTATGATCATGCTGCTTGCTCATACCATCGTGCAAGAAAGTGCCACTGTAGCTAAACTGGCTATCTGTTTAACTGCTGTAAACACATGTGCTTGCTAACTTTGCTAACTTTCTTGCTAACTATGTAACCCATATGCTGTAACCAAAAGTCTGTTATGTACTTGTCCCCAGTGATATGCTGTAACCAAAAAGTCTGTTTATGTATTTGTCCTCAATGTGACGAGGTACCTTTGGAAATGAGCCTCTGGCTCAAAGGTTGTAAATTGATGTACAAATAAATAAATAAATAAATATAAGATACAGTACACAGAATGAGCCAGTGTATATTTAGGTTCAACATAACCCGACAGTAACTCCTCAGTCTAAAGGGGCATCCAATATAATCAGTAAGCATGGAAGTCTAAAAGGGCATCTAAAAAAACTGACCAAATGAAATAACTTTACTGGTTAAAAACACAACAACTGACCCCGCTCATTATTTACATAGAAAAAGCACAGTTCATAAATAACATGCCCTAATTAGCTAAGTGAAATACAACATTTTATAACGGATTAATAATAACTTACTTATGCATGGCGCTTCACTAAACTAATGCAGTTTTCTTACATAGCCCTTGACATCTCTGGGCTGGGTAAACATTGAAAAATCACAATACTGATGCATAGTTCAGCTTATATTTTCAGTATTTAACTTCTCACCCCCACACACACACATCATCATGTTGTACATTACCATTAATTATAAATTATGACATTATTCGTAGCCAATAAGGATTGTTTATTTTCTAAGCATTCCAGGTACTCTTATGTATCTTAATACCGCTACAGAGATCACTCTTACAGTTGTAGGACTGGTCTCATGTACATTCTTAGGATATGAGAACCGCAAACCAAAGGTAAGCAGTTGTGATACCCTAAGAATGTAGGTGAGACCACTCTTACAACTGTAAGAGTGTTCTCTGTGGCAGTATTAATATATTATTGATCGAGCTGTCCCAGAACATGCCTGTTTCCATCTGCACAAGAGACACTCTTCACAGAATGAGTGTCTCACGTACAAAGGAAAAGAACGTGACAATTGGTCGGGAGTGTGTTCTGGCTCTAAACCCTAAGAGGGTGTCTCATGCACACAGTTCTAAAATTCTAACGTTCTAAGTGCAGTTGGAATAGCCCATTTCCACCCACAAGGGTTTATATAACATTCCACAAAGTAAAACTTTCTGATTTTCAATTTAAATTCCACTTTTAAAAACTGAAGCCTTTAACGTGATTTATAATATGCTTATTTGTACAGTTCCTGTGTCTCTTATTGTTATAAGACTTTCTTCTCAAGTCCTTTGTATGCCAGAACAGTTCAGATTCATGTTGCAGTTCTCTCACCAAAAGAACTTGAGAATGCACTTTTAATTTTTATTTTAGTTGTTTAACCAGGTATAGCACACTAAGCTGAAAGCTTTTGTACAGGAGCGACCTGGGAGCACAAGGAGGTTAAGTGACTTGTTCAGGGTCACACAGTATGCAAGTGGAAGCTGTGGGATTCAAACCCACGTCTGGTCTGCTGGATGTCACCAAATTTGCAGCTCAGAGCCTTAGACCGCTGCGCTATACTGCCTCCATGGCTTACACCAAAAGAGACACTAACTGCACATATAAACGTATAACCAAGATCATTATCTATTAGACATCAACTATTCTTGTTGATTATCTCTGTTGTACATGACATTACAATACTCTACTTGTGACATGCTAACTGTTGCTGTGGAAATGCTTATGATGGCACAAGCAGAGGATTATGTCAGGAGGCAAGCAGCCAGAGCAAATAAAGTGGGTACAGGTCCTGCTTGCACATTAATATGTAAGGAATAATCCAAGGTTTGGTATGCAGCAATACTGTAATACCCTAACGACCTTGATGGGTTGTGAGGCCCGAGGTGCAGCCAAAGGCCTTCAACCAACCAGGAAATGAGGTTATTGCTACATTGACACACACCCAGCCATGTAGGATTACACTTATAGCATTCATAAAATGGTCAAAAGTGTTATAAGAAAAGTTATACTATAAAATGAAACACTAAACATGGAAATTGTGTACTATATAAGATGCAGGGCACAGGGCAGAGGTTATATAAATACTTTTTTTACAGCTTCCCCAAGATGTCTTTGGCCCTGTACCAGTAGAAACAGGGTCAGACAATACAAATAAGATTTACAGTAGTTTTCTACAAACGCCTTTTTCTGTTGTAAGTGACTGAATAAAAAACATCAGCTCAATAATACCTTGAAATGCAACCAAGAAAGAAAAGCAAAGCCCTTAAATAGAGAAAATCTTTTGGGTTGGAAACCACCTGTACAATTATTAGGACAGAAAAAAACGTGCCCTTGTTTCAAACATGTTATTCCTTTGCATTTTGGTTTCCTTGTAGGAAAATAACCTCTTAGGAGATTATAAAATGAAACCAGATAATATACATTGTGTTAATAAGGATTTTTTGGTCATAATCTCTGAGCCTTACAGTAGAAATAGCCTGTGTAATAGTGCATTGATACAATGCACTCCACTTACAATGGACACTGTTATAATTGGACAGTTATAAACGGACAAAAAATGATTTCCAAAACCAAATATATCAAATCCAATGCATGTTCCGCTGGTTATAATGGACAGAAACATTGCTTATAATGGACACTTTGAAGCTTTTATAGGTATTTGTAGTGCATTTTTTGGGGGGTGCAGAGCTGGTGAGGAGATTTGGCAAATGTAGAATTTAGATGGAGGAGCTACAGTGAACACATTTCTTCCAGAATAATTCTCCATAAGCTGCATATATTTTTATTAGTTGATTACACTAAAAAGGAGGTGACTATTTTTTTAATACAACCCTTACAGTACAATTGCCTTTGTTCTTACTGTTCAAGAAACCCAACATCCAGCCACTAGATTTACCATCTTTTACTTTTCTTCTGCACTAAACTTCTTAAAAAGAACTCATGTTCCCTGACAGTTAAATAACTCTAAATAAACACACAACGTATATAAACATATCTGCTATGCAGGATTCTGAATAATATATAAAGTTTTATAATAGGTTTTCACTCTGAGCCCCTTTTCACACACACATAGGCATACTGTTTCCCATCCCCTGCTTCTTGATTCACTCTCCTCAGTTGGCCTTGCTCCGTCAGCCAACAACTGGTTTAAATCCTACCTCATTGGCAGAACCCAATCAGTGAGAATCCTTGATTCCATCTTCCCTCCACTCCCCATCAATACTGGTGTCCCTCAGGGCTCAGTGCTTGGTCCCCTACTCTTCCCCATTTTCATTAATGATCTTCCCACAGCCTGCTCATCCTCTTCTATCCACATGTACGCTACGATACTGTTTTGTACAGTTCTGGCAAAAACCCTGCTGTTGTGCAAACCAGTTTACAGTATGACTTCAACCAAGTTCAGCTCTGGTTTGCTTCTCATCAGCTTATTCTAAATGCCAAGACAGTCTCAATGACCTTTGGCACCAGGCAGAGACTCTCTAGGTTCCCGACCCTACCCACCTTCCACACCCTTGATGGGACCATCTTGGAGGACACCTCCTCATTTAGATATCTGGGGGTTTGGCTGGACCAGCACGTCAACTTCTCTGTGCATATCGATGCTATCCTGAAGAAACTGTGCCCCAAGCTTTGTGCTCTGTACAGGAATCTTAGCTGCATCCCGCTGACTGCGAGGTGCGAAATTGTCCAGAAGATGATACTCCCCATCTCTGACTACTGTGATGTAGTCTATGGTGCTGCTCCAAAATTTTCCCTGACCAAGTTGGACACTCTCTTCAACTACTTCTGCTGCTTTGCTATTGACTCCCCTTCCCACTCCCACCACTGTGAACTCTATCGCTCTCTAACCTTCCTTCCACTATCTCATAGATGCATCTCTCACTGTGCCAAACTAACCTCCAAATTCTGGTTTGGGGGGCTCCCCTCCTATCTCTCATCCTCTCTCTCCACTCCACCTCCCCCCACCCACCCACTGTCTCAAATCAAATGATGCCCGTACTTTGACGGTCCCTCGCCGCCCCACCCTCACTGGTCAGACTGGTTTTGCACATCATTTCCCTAAAATCTGGAATTCCCTCCCCCCTGAAATATGACACTCCTCCTCCAACTACTCCCTTATCTCTGCCCTACACAATTACCTTTCCCTCAGCTGTTCCTGCTTTAACCCACCTTAATACCTATCCCCAGTTTCTGCCATCCTACCATGAGCCCCCCCCGCAGGTTTCTCAACATCCTGAAGGGGGAAAATCAGGAAATGGCTACCCCTTCTCCTCATATTCAGTTCTTGCCTCTCCCCCTCTCTTCTCCACCTGCCCTTCTGGGTCACCAGTGTGCACAACCTAACCCCATCCTTTTCACTCCAACAGCACTTGCATACAACCTCGAGCCTGCTCCTGGTATACTCATGTACTATAAATGGTTCTATCACATTATTACTGTTTAGTACATTAATATGTTCTTCTATATGATTTTGGACATGTTTTGTAATTTACCCAATGTTCCACTACTGTTTGTTGTACAATACCTAGTGTTCCAACTATTGCACAATCTTACAATGTTGTATTGTTTGTACTAACCACATACTATTGTAACTGATTATCCTTCACAACCCTATGTAACCCCTCCCCCCAGGTTGCACTGGGAGATGAGCAACTTGTTGTTCAGTGTGTCCTCCTGGTGAAACATTTCAATAAATAAATAATGAATAGGTGCCACCTCCTCTGGATACAAAGGACACTGAATATAATGGAAAAAGTTGTATGCACAGATGCATCTATTGTAACAGGCTTGCACTGTATTTTGTATAAAAACCCACACCAATGTCAGTTTCTCTTTTTTTTTTTTTTTTGTTTAGTGTACTGTGTTAGTCATTTAGTCATCCAAGTCTAACACTTGTGCACATGATCTGGGAGGATGCAAATGTGCTGCTAGGAATGGATATTCTGTTTCTTTATGTTAATTGAAGCCCTTCTTCTGCTAGCGAACTCCTCTATGAGGGACGATAAAAGCAAGAAGATGGATGACATAGAGAGAAAGATTTTGTACTAGTTTCATCCCTCTAGGCAGTAGAAAAACAAAGGGAGTTCTCCGTCAGCCATCTCTGCCAACCAGTGCTGTTATCTTTTTCTGAAAGTTCTAAACTGAACTCAGTGAGATACCCACTATTAGAACTACATGCTGTGCACATAAAAAGTTGCATAGCATACTCCTCTCTGATGCATACTGTTGGTTTTGTGGGGCCCCGAGCTGAAACTGAAATTAGCAATGTTCTGCCCTATCGCAACCAGGGTTCTTAATGGCATGTTGCCAGTCTTCTTATGTATGCTTATATGCACAGTTATTGTGCCTCTACTAGTTGTAAGCATGCATTCTTGAGTTCTTTGGGTGAGGGAACATAGGGCACAGTGTGATCAAGTAGCACAGAAATGTAACCCGATGCGTAAAGAGAACTGTTGTCAGTAAAGCAAATGAGGAAGTTGTGCCACTGTATAGCTCCCTGGCAACACCTCATTTGGAGTATTGCAGATAATACTGGGCCAAAATTGTATACTGAATAGCAGACTTACTAAAATTAAATTTCTATTTCAGGCAAGTGACGTGATCCACTGCTGGCCAAAGAATCATGAACACTGGGCAGCACTCAGGGAAACTCCAACTCAAGTCATTGGTCAGTATGGGAATCTGTGTTGTGGCAGCTTCTGGGGAACCAGACAGGACAGTGTACCAAAGACAGATGGAACAAGATGGTTAGGGGAGTCTTCGACTCCAGAAAAGCAGCAACAGCTGAAGACCAGGAGTCTCACTGGGACCATCTTGGGCACCAGCAGTGAGAAAACAGAGGGTTTCTCCAAACTCTCAGCAGCAGTCAACAGACAGCAGCACAGCTCTTCAGCTGAAGGCAGGTAGCAAGTCTTCAGGCAGCAAGTGCGGCAGCTTCTTTAACAAAACAAAAAAAGGAACGGGGACTGTAAAAGTGGAAAGGTCCTTTCATGACACCTGTCCAAACCATACCAGCGTAGGATTTTCAAAGCCACACTCCCTCACTGATTGGTCAGCTCCAGCACATGCAATGTCCGTGCTGTGTGCATGTGAGATGCACACTGGCCGGTGTGCTGGACCACTCAAGGACCACTTGAATGAAACAAAAAAAAAAACCTGCTGCTTGGGTCCAGACTTCTGCAAGCACCAATCCCCTGCAGTGTTTACACTACAGCATCTCTTCACGAATGACACTAAGCTCTGTGGTAGGGTAGAAAGCAAGGAGGGGGTAAGGGAGATGCAGAGGTGCCTAGAGGGGTGATCCAGAGTTTGGCAGCTGAAATTCAATGCCAAAAAGTGCATAGTGATGCACATAGGGAACAACAACCTCAAAACAGAGTACTGGATGGGAGGAGTTAAGTGGATACCACTTCCGAGGAAAGACTTAGCAGTCATCATAAAAGACTCCCTTAAACAATCTAGCCAGTGTAACAAGGCCAGCAGGATGCTGAGGTGTACAGGGTGGAGTTGTGACAGCAGGAGGAAAGAGGTGTTACTACCTTCTTGTAGATCACTGGCAAGACCACACCTAGAGTACTGTGCCCAGTTCTGGAGTACTCACTTATGGAAAGACAAGGTTAGGCTGGAGACCATGCAGCACTGGGTAACTAAAATGATTTGGGGCCAGAAGGGCAGATCCTAAGAGGGTCAGCATTGAGCACTGAACATGTACTCGCTTGAGGCCAGAAGAACAAGGAGTGATATGATGGAGACTTTCAAGTTCTGATAGGAATGAACAAGGTGAACTATGAGGAACTACTCAACAAGAGTAGCAGCTCTAGAACTCAAGTAGAAGCTGGAAGTGGGAGGGGGAGCTCAGGAGGGATAAAAAAAGTTTCTTTTTACAGTGAGTGGCTGAGCTGTTGAACAGTCTGCCAGGGGAAGTGGTGGGCGACAAAACCATTAATGGTGTCAAACACAGTTGGGACAGAGTTAAGGACTTAGTAGTTACTCAGAGGGGTAGTAGTAAAACAGGGAGCAAAGGGGTGATAGTGTAGACAAAGACCCTGTATTAAAGGTCTTAGGGTATTATAGGGTGTTACAGGCAGACTGGATGGACCATTGGTCTTTTTCTACCAACATTGTCTATGTTTCTATTACATTCAGATACATCATTCTAGGCCATTCAGATGAAAAGCACAGAATGGTGTTCGCTAATGTCACAGTACGTCTTAGAAATAGGAAAAGAAAGCAAGATCAGTAGCTGATTCGGTGAAAGGAACACAATCTAGATTTAAGGGAACCACAGGTATAGTTAACTAATTTATCATCATCAACATCATCAAATCTTTATTTATTCAGGCGAACATCATTGAGCAAGGCTCATTTACAAGATGGACCTGATAAGGTCAAGGTTCAATAGTTGATACACAACAGATACATCGTACACTTATATAAGACAGTTATACATACAGGGGAAAATAACGTTTATGAACACAGTGATGTACAGCAAATTCACATGATAAAAAACGGTTACAGGAAAGTTAAGCTAATATTTACAGTATGTACAGTATATACATATCCCAGTGGGGGCATGGCAGACACTCAACATAATGTAATACTAGGATGGTGAAGGTATTACTGGGTGCCATAAGATGGGGTGTCTGTCTGGAAGGAATATGCCATATATGGTTTGGAAGGGAGATTTGTGAGATGACAATGCTAGCTCTAGTGGTAGCAATTGCATTTCTCTTTGAAGAAGACTGTACAGTGCTGTTTAAAGGATGCAAATTTAATGATATTGGACAGTTTTAGGGATTTTTGTAGGGTGTTCCATGCTATAGCTAGAGAATAGCTGATTGCTGCCCTCCCTAGCCTGGTGTTGAATTTGGGCAATTTGAGCAGGATGATGTTGTTGCTTCTTAGGGCATAGGAGCTAGGAGAGGTCTGGGTGAAGCAGTCCAGGATATAGTTTGGAAGTTTTTGACAACGCTTGTAAATCCACAGTGCTGCATTTCTGTTCCTTCTGAGGTGAAGGAAACCCACCCAACTGCAGTATAAAGAGAGCAATGATGAGTATTAGATGGCAGATCTGTAATGAACCTTATTGCTCTATGATATAGTGCATCCAACTTGTGGTGGAGGAGAGGGGCAGTGACCATAAAGGAAGTCTGCATAGTCAACAACTGATAGAAAAATGGTCTGGACCAATCTCATTTTTGAGTCTCTGCTTAGGAAGGGTTTTAATCTATAGAGAAGGCCAAGCCTTTGGCGAAGCTTTTTTAACAGTTCTTCTAAATGATGAGTGAAGTCAAGTCTGCTGTCAATCCACACACCTAGGTATTTGAAGTTTTCTACATACTCCAGATTTTCTCCAAGTATAGTGCATAGCTGGGGGAGAAGGATTGGAGAGGATGTGCTGGTGGAGCTTTGATTTGTGAACATCATTGCTTTAGTTTTCTTTGCATTTAACGGAAGCTTTTTCTCGAGTAGCTGATATTGTAGCAAGGAGAATTCTGTTTGTAGGATTTCACAAGCAGCTGCAGGCAAACGGTTGCTGACATACAGAACAGTGTCATCAGCAAAGAGGTGTACAGAAGAATTGGTAAGGGTTGAATCAATGTTATTTATATAAATGGCAAAAAGGACAGGACCCAGAATAGAACCTTGGGGGACTCCTCTTGACAGTGGTTTTAATGGGGATAGGTCACCTTCAGCTTTTACCTGCTGTGACCTACCGCTGAGATAGCATCTGAGCCACTTAAGGGAGGATGGATCTAGGCCAATGGAGTACAGAGATGAAAGTAGTAGCTTGTGGTCCACAGTACCGAATGCTTTGCTCAGGTCCAGGAATACTGCACAGACATTATTCTTTTTATCTAATTCGGATTGCCAGTCATTTGTGACCTTGGCTAGTGCAGTGATAGTGCTATGCTTGGCCCTGAATCCAGATTGAGCTGGGTTTAGGAGGTTAGCATTGTCAAGATATTCCCTTAACTGATTACTCACTAATTTCTCCAGCATCTTGGATAGCACTGGTAGAATGGAAATGGGCCTGTAATTATTAAGATCCATAGGGTCCCCTGATTTTAGAAGGGGAACCACTTGGGCTGTCTTCCACAGTGTGGGGAATAGAGCCAGAGTTTAGGGATAGGTTAAAGAGGTGTGTTAGGGGGACTGCAAGTACATGGCATGCAATCTTTAGAAAGTAGGGGTCCAGAGAGTCTGCCCCTGCGCTTTTTTTGGTATCCAGTTGCCATAATAGATCCTCTACTTGTTTCAACAGTATAGATTTGAAGCTGAAGGAAGAGTCAACTCTCTGATCACCAGTGTTATGGGAGCTTAATTGTTCCCTCAGCAGGTTAGCTGGAGAGGTGTCAAAGGCAAGGCCAGCCATTGTGAAGTGGTTATTGAAGGCGTCCAGAATTTCCATTTTGCCAGTGATAGGGCCATAACTGCTGTGTAATTGAGTTGGAAGGGGGGGTGTTGGCATCCTGCCCCACCATACCCTTGATGGTGCCCCAAAACCTAGCAGGATTATGGTAGGAAGAGTCAAGTTCAGCCAAGTAGAAGGCAGCCTTTGCATTCCTAACTTTCTTGGTGCATCTATTCCTGGCTTTCCTAAAGATCATCCAGTCATTTGCATTCTTGGTTTTTCTTGCCATTTTCCAGAGTTTGTCTCTCTCCAGCAGTGCAGCTTTGAGGTCAGCTGTAAACCAACGACAGGATTTGTTTTTTATTCGGATACTAGAGATTGGGGCATGGGTGTTAAGGGCATTTATTATAATGTTATTTAGCACCTGCTGAGCTTTTTCAACAGAATGGGCAAGATAAAACTCTTGCCAGTGTGGAAAGTAAGCTAGATCATGCAAATATTCTTCAATATTGATGTTTTTCTTGGATCTCCTCATGAGGAATTTTGCAGGGCTTGTTGTTATGCTGGTGGATCTTACCCCTGCGATGGGGCAGTGATCACTTATATCGCAGAGAAGCACTCCAGCGTGTGTGAATAGATGTGGTTTATTCACTAGTATGATATCAAGTAGTGTGCTGTTATTACTATTCCTTGCATTAATTCTTGTTGGTTCATTAATTAGCTGTGTGAACCCATATGTATCACAGAATGATACCAGAGGTGCAGCTTCCTGGGTAAGCCAGTTGAAATTCAGGTCACCTAGAATAATGACTTCTTCAGTGCTGGGTTTCAGCAAGTTCCCCAGATGGGATAAGAGCTTGTGTTCAGCAGAGGGGGTCTGTAGCAACCAACTAGCTGAAAAGCTGCTGTATTGGGGAGAGAGACTTTTAGGGATAGGCATTCAAACTCCTTGGGCATAGATGTTGCAGCAATATAGGATACAGCTATACCGGATTTTGCATATATGGCTACTCCACCTCCCTTATTTGGCGATCAGCTCTGAATAGTTAGTAATTAGGTAGGTTAACATCCCTGTCTGCTGTGGTGGGTTTGAGCCATGTCTCAGATACCACAAAAAGTCTGGCAAGGTATGGGCAACCCAGGCTTGTATCAGTGTGAGTTTTTTCAGCAGACTGCATACATTAATATGCAGGAAACTGAGGCCTTTAATTGAGGTTAGGTCTGATGGAGAGGTGATACATTCAGGGGGTCCAGGGTTGATTTCCACGTTACCGATACAGAATAATAGAAAGAGCAGGAGTTTCATGAGGGCTGCCAGTGATAGGGAGAGGGGGCTGTCTTTGGTCCTCCTTCTTTTATTCTGTTGCCACTCTTTTGGGGTGCTCCTGTGGGTTTAAGAGATTGTGTCGAGACACCAAATAGCAGTTGGTGGTTGGAAGCAGGGGATCTGTATATCCAGCAGTGGAGCCCTGGTTGAAATACATGTGTGGTGGTATGTGTCTCTTTATGGTGATCACACCACTGTAGTCGATGCAGCAATGGTAGAGCATATGTGAGGGTTTGAGCGTCAGCCAAAGGAGATGGTTCAGAGAGACTATGGATGGATCTCCCTAGTTTGTGTGACAGGGACATCTTCTTTGTGGAACCCCATGGCTGACAGTGAAAGGAGTATCAGTAAACTCCCCATTATGAGAGAGATATTGGTAGTTGGCTATCGGGAGTAGTGAAGTTGCTGATTGGTTGGATCAGCAAGCCTAAATGCAGCCTGCCACATAGTGAATCAAACAAATGAGCCCACTTATAGCTACCAAAACAGGTTTCAAAATTCCAACAGCCCCAAACAATACCCTGCTAGCCCCTTAATAGTAAGAAAGAAAATAAATAACCTTCTACCAAGTAGAATCCACAAGAAACAATGTAAAACAACAAAAAACAACAATAAGCTATTGTACTGTAGATCTGATTCTGTCCCCCTTCTAGTTCCTTCTGAGAAGCCAAAGCACTGAGTTCCAAACTCTGTGACTTCCCTTGTGCTGCTTTCAAAATCAGACGGTTCCAAACTCTGTGACTTCCCTTGTGCTGCTTTCAAAATCAGACAGTTCCAAACTCTGTGACTTCCCTTGTGCTGCTTCCAAAATCAAACAGTTCCAAACTCTCTGACTTCCCTTGTGCTGCTTTCAAAATCAGACAGTTCCAAACTCTGTGACTTCCCTTGTGCTGCTTTCAAAATCAAACAGTTCCAAACTTTATCAACAAGCATTTGTCAATGCTGAATGTTTGCTTGCTGGTATTAGCATTTTTGCTTGCTGGTATTGGCATTGGTAATGCAGGAGTTAAAGAGATGCATAATAGGAATGGTAGTGAAGTACTGAACTAATGCCAACCCCCACCCCCACCCTGCAGAGACTGACAGGCGTTGGGGGTGTGCCCTTGGCTCATCGTGCAGAATGCTCATGTCATTCCACGTCATTCCACGTCACCCCACTCCACCCTGCAGACACCAACAGGTGTTGTGGCATGCCTTGGGGTCTTCGCCCTTACTCTCACCCCATTCCATAAAGAAATAAGCTGAGATGGGTGCAGTACAGGCAAATGAGCTGAACATTAGGACTGAAGACCTCAAGGCACACCTCAATGCCTGTCTCTGGCTGCAGGGTGGGGGTGGAATGGTATTAGCATTACAGCTAATGACCCCAAGTCACATCAAGACACCTGTCAGTCTCTACAGGGTGGGGCATTACAGTTGAAAACCCTAACACCCAGGGCATTTGTTGGTATTTTCACTCCAAATTTTCAACATGGGTTTTTTGGGACCCCACTTCATGAACAAAGGCACTATCATTTCATTACTCAAATCAAAAAGGTGATTTTGCACAGCGACTGCGCCATATGGCACCACAGGTGCATAAACACATTTCAGGCAGGATGTAAAAAAATGACAGCTGTACTAATCTTGAGGAGGTGTGAAAAAAATGGAATGTTGAAAATCTGTAGTGAAAATATGAAAAATTGGCGACGTTATGAACATGCATAGAAACTCTGCAATGCACGCCCGTAATGCAATCATTTTGTGGAATTTTTTTCACCAAGTTTTCAATATGGGCTTTTTGGGACTCCACCTCATGAACAGTGACACTATCATTTTGGTACTCCATCCCGAAAGTTGATTTCACACAGTGACTGCACCATTCTGCGCCACAGATGCAAAAACTTGTTTTGAGCAGGATATGAAAAATGACAGCTATACTGTTCATAAGGAAATTTGTAAAAAATGGCAATATTGAAAATCTGGAGTGAAAATATGAAAAATTGGTGACGTTACGAGCATGCATAGACACTGTACAACGCACACTCGTAACGTAAACATTTTTTGGAATTTTTTCACCAAATTTGCAACATGGGCTTTTTGTGACCCCATCTCATGAACAGTGGCACTGTTGTTTCACTAGTCAGTCCCAAAAGGTGATTCTGCGCAGCGACTGTGAAATCACCTTTCAGGACTGAAAAACAAGATGACAGTCACAGTGTTCATGAGGTGGGATCCCAAGAATCCCATGTTGAAAATTTGGAGCCACAATTCCTAAAAATGGCAACAATATCAACCCAAGTTGAAACCCCCCTTGATTCCCATGATACGGCTAACCTCGATTCCTCAGTTCAGAGTTTGGCTTTGAAGAGGGCAGATGTGTCCCGGTCCAGAGAAGATCGTAGCGCTGGACCTCCAGAGGTAAGTATTAGTGTGTGTGTGTGGGGACGTGGGGTACACAGATGGTGGGTGGGGATGGGGAGGGGCCTGGAGAGACAATGGACAGTTTTTTTTTTTTTT
This sequence comes from Neoceratodus forsteri, assembly GCA_016271365.2. Lineage (NCBI taxonomy): Eukaryota > Metazoa > Chordata > Ceratodontiformes > Ceratodontidae > Neoceratodus > Neoceratodus forsteri. The sequence goes on from CM057454.1 coordinate 329,340,739, forward strand.
TTTTTTTTTTACAGATAAACAACAAACGAAAAAAGACATTGGGGATGATTTTCTTTATTTACAGGTAACTATTTATTTTTAGGCACACTGGAGTCAGCTCCCAGGTGCCAAACTAATGTGTGTGGGGGGGACACAAGCTGACTCGGGGATTGGGCACCCCGATGTAGCTTAGAAAGAATGGGCTGGGGGGGAAGAGGGCATCCGACGCAAGGAGGGGTGGCACCCTGGTGTCAGAAAGATTTATGAATTATTACGGCACACTGGGGTGGGCTCCGAGTGTACCACATGAGTTGGGGAGGGATGGGCATACATGATACCTACAGGGGGATTGGGCACTCCCCCGTCAACAATGAAAGATGGGGGAGGCTAGCATCCGACACTGGGAGTGGGCATCCCAGTGTCGGAAAGTAAACAAAAAAAAAAAGGTATCTGGGCACAATGGGGTGGGCACCAAGTGTGCCACAGTAGTGGGGTGGGGGGGCATGCTGACACAGGGATTGGACACCTTGATGTCAGCTTTCGGGGGACTGTGTGTTGGGCAGCAGGAGCCACCAATCTGCAAAGCCACGGTGTGGCTCATTTATTATGTTTTGCTTCACCATGAAAGGCACACTGAGCAAACGGGTTGCTCATAACTCCAGCCATGTGCATTACTGTGCATGGCTGGAGTCTTCTCCGCCACTGTGTGCCTGATTGTGGGGGGGAGCTGCCACTGCAATCAGGGATGACAAAACTGTCCCTGTTGGAGTGGCAGATATATTTCAAGTCAGGAGCTTGTTCTAAAACTGCCATCATCAGCAGCTTCTCCGTTGATTGGTGGCCAAGGGACGCATCCCTGAAAGCATTTGCTGGATTGGCCAAACACTGCCACACCTCTGCAATGCTCTACTAACCTCAATATGTTTCTTGTGCACTGCATGCGCAAGCAAACATAGAAATTGGTTAAAGCAATTCAAATACATGACTGACATGGAAAAAAGTGATGGTATTAAACAGAATACAGTTATTTCCTATCACTTTCAGACATCTTTGACATTATAAAATACCTTAGTGGAGGAGAGATGGGAATGACTACAGACAAGAACTCATGTTAAAATGGCAGATGAGATCTGTAATTAAATCTTGTCTTCAGTTACTTTTGTGGTCACCTGATGTGTGAATAAAAGTGTACACAGAGGGCAATGCCCTCAAACAACCCTCTCCAACCCCCCCAACTTTAACCCACATTGAAAATATTTAGATCTAACACAACTAACCCAAAAATAATAATCACATTTTGACAAAATCTTGCACACTTTAATCTCAGCCGTCATTTTGAATAAATCAAGTGAGTCAGAGTTTAGAATCAATTCCAGAGACGTGCTCATCAGTCATAAAAAGTTGTGGGGCTAGGGGTAGAATTTAAGGGTGTAGTGGTATAGTATCTTGTTTCTGCCTCATCCAAATGTGGCAACCCTACTCACTCCCCCCAACCTAATACACAGTGATGTGTGTCTGATGCCCTGCCTCAAAGCTTGCATCAGAGGGTCACCTCTGCCCTTGTGTTAAACTGAATACTGACTTCCAGGTACAGAGTATGTGGAAGGTCCCACTCTACATCGCTTCAGTCTCTGGTTTTCTGGTATGTCCAGAATTTTTGCCTCAAATTTTTCCTTTGTCCTTCTTAAACTGCATATTAAAGTGTGCATAAGGAATGTGGTGCTCGATGAGTACATATAATTATAGCAGTTCTCAAAAAAAACTCTGACACTCACAACCTAACTTAAAAAACCACGAGGCTCTGTATTACTTTTTAAATATTTATTATACTCTGTCTAGGATGACAAACATAAAAAAACGCCAGCGTAGCCAGATGTGTTTCGGATTGATATCCTTTATCAAAGGCTAAAACCACACATTCCTTATAAATCCTGTGACTTATGATGTCACTGGGATACCATACTTAAAAATTCAAATTGATTGGTTCACAAAATCACAACACAATTAACACATATTAAAAACATAGCCATATGTATATTTGGTAAATAATAAAGAATCACATACAATAAACACAAATAGTATAATTTACAAGTGAAGCACGTGATATGCAAATAATCAAGTGGTACTGCAACAACATTTCATCTATCTTTAAGATAAGGTTTCAACTCAAACCCCACATTCAAGTCTGTTTTGTTTCTTTTTTCTGAACGTTATTAATAAAACTACCCCCCCCCCCCCCCATCAGATTTGGAAACACCCTTTCAATTTCTTTAAATGTGAACATGTTTTGCTTCATCCCCAGATTCCATAACATGACGTGCTGTGACATAAGTTGGATCTTTTCTTTCCACTGCTCTTACATGTTCTCCCACCCATGTTTTAAAATGTCTAGCTGTCTTTCCCACAAAAAAAACGTGCATTTATCAATGCCGAATGTTTGCTTGCTGGCATTGGCATTGTAGGAGTTAGAGAGATGCAGAATAGAAATGACAGTGAAGCACTGAACTGAAGCCAACCCCACCACCACCCTGCAGACACTGAGAGGCACTGGGGTGTGCCTTTGCGTCATCAGGCATAATGGCCACACCATTTCACCATACCCTACCCTGCAGACACCAACAAGTGTCACGGTGTGCCTTGGGGTCTTTGGGCCTTATTCTCACCCCATTCCATAAGAAAATGCAGTGAGATGGGTGCAGTATAGGAGAATGGGATGAAGTTTGGGGCCGAAGAGTCCAAGGCACATCTCGATGCCTGTCACTGGCTGCAGGGTGTTGGTGGGGATGGAATGGTATGAGCATTACAGGCGACAATCCCAAGTCACACCCTGATGTCTGTCAGTCTCTACAGGGTGGGGCGTTATGGCTGGAAACCCTAACGCCCCAGGCGTTCATTGGTATTTTCACTCGAATTTTTCAACATGGGTTTTTTGTGACCCCCACCTCATGAACAGTGGCGATATCAGTTTGTTAGCCAAAAGCTGATTTTGCACAGCGACTACGCCATTTGGCACCACAGGTGCAAAAATACATTTCGAACAGGATGTGAACAATGACAGCTGCACCGTTCATAAGGAGGTGTAAAAATTGGCAATGTTGAAAATCTGGAATGAAAATATTAAAAAAAAAAAAACTGGTGAAGTCACGAGTATGCGTAGAAACTGCGTAACGCACACCCGTAATGTAATTAGTTTGGGGACTGTTTACAGCAGATTGTCAACACAGGCATTTTGGGACCTCCACTCATGAACAGTGTCACTGTGATTTTCGTAATTTGTCCCGAACACTGATTTCCCACAGTGACCACGCATTTCTGCGCCGGAAGTGCAAAAACACATTTCAGCAAGGATGTGAAAAATGACAGCTGTACTGTTCATAAGGAGGTGTGGAAAAATGCCACTGTAGAAAGTCTGGACTGAAAATATTACAAATTTGTGAACCTACCAGGGTGCGTGGAAACTGCACAATGCACGCTCGTAACACAAATCATTTTATGGACTTTTGTCACCAAATTTGCAGCACAGCCAGTTTAAGACCTCTGCTCATGAACAGTGTCACTGTGATTTTCGAAATCCGTCCTGAACATTGATTTCGCACACCGACCGCGTCATTGTGCGCTACATGTGCGAAAACACACTTTGGGCTTAGATGTGAAAAAAATGACAGCGATATCAAGCTCATAAGGAGGTGTGGTGAAATGGCAATGTTGAAAATCTGGAGTGAAAATATTAAAATTCGCTAGTTACTTAGCGTATGAGAACTTATAACGAAGCTCATAAAAGTCACTTTTGGGAATTTTTCATCAAATTTTCAACATAGGGTTTTGGGGCCACCATGAATCAGACACTGTCATTTCATTACTCAGTCCCGAAAGGTGGTTCTGCGAGTGACCACAAAACACTTTTCGGGACCGAATAACAAAAGGACAGTGACCGAGTTCATGAGGTGGGGCCCCATGAACCCATGTTGAAAATTTGGTGAAAAAATTCCCCAAAATAGCCGAGATATGCACCAAAGTTGAAAAAAACCAAAACATTTATCCCATTATACAGCTTACCAGCATTTCTTCAGTTCACGGACGGCTTTGAAGAGTGCAAACGTGTTCCCAGTCCACTGAAGATCGCCACGCTGGGCTCCGGAGGTAAGCAGGGTGGGGGAGGTGGGTGGGCACAGGCTGGGGAGGGGGCAAGACAGTCAGACAGGACCTTTATTAACAGGTGTCTTTTTTTTTTTTTTTTTTTTAATTTTAGAAGACGACATGAGACTTTTGCCATGCTGGGTGGGCTCCAGCATGGCAGCTGGAAGTTTATTTTTTTGGGGGGTAGTGGAGCTGAAGGAGGGATTGGGCACCCAGTTGTATACGGACGTTGCCACGCTGGAGTGGGCCCCAGCTGGGCAACTGGAAGTCCGCTTTTTTCCTGGGGGTTCAGTGGAACATGGGGATTGGGCACCCCTGTCGACACATATAGGCTGTGCAACACATGTGCCATTCCCTGAGAAACAAAGCACTAAACAGCAGCACATATGTGGAATGACAAGCAGGAGTACAGTTTAAAGCAGGAATTAGGAGATGAACAAGAAAACACTCTTCCTTGCAATTTCCAGCCTTGTGATTGGACAAGGACTTCAAAGGGATAAGAAGGAGAAAAGTGGAGAGTGGGTGAAATTAAGAAGGAGATTCAGTATTCCGGAGCTGTGACAAGTGGAGGAGGGGCACAACCCAAAAGCCATTTTACAGATTAGATTGATGCCAATATGTTTGTGCGCTTTGCAATCAAACATAAAAGTAGGATAGAACTATTGCATCACAGTCACATACATTTACAGCATACCACTCAACCTTTCTTCACCAAAATGTGTGACAAGATGTGTGGCAAATGAGCAAAATGTGTGATATATCATCAAACATGGCACTGCAATCTCAAAACACTATGGCTGTCAGTGCACTAATTTTCTTGAACATACCAGATTATTATGAATTTCTGCTTTAAAGTCTCAATGGGAAATGTGGAATATCACTTTCCCCATGTGTGACAAAGGATTTCTGAGAGGTAAAATGCGTTGTCAGGTGTGATCCACAGCATTCCAGAATATGAATAAAAAGCAGATGCAGGCAGTGGTTGAACTTGAAGTGTGTAGGTGAGGAAACTCATATCTAGATTTGTAGGTTGTGGAACTATCATATCATTACTGGTGAACCCCTTTAAAGGCAAGGTCCCCGCAGGCTTTTTTTTCTGTTTCCCTCTGTAGTTTGTAGGCATACAGAACGATTGTCTCTATTGCACCCTCCTAATTTCATCAGGATTTAAATCTAAATGAAGGCACTTAAGTCTGATGTGAAAACCTACTTAACTCCATTACAAAGGTCACGACCTGATTCATGAAAGTCATCCTGAAATGTTATGGCGTTTTGGTGCTAAAGCCTGCTTTAGTTAAACAGTATTAGTCAGTGCTGTTGCTGTCCGCTGCAGTCCTTATGTTCTTGTCTTATGCTATCCATTAAACTTTTTAAGGCATATCAAATGCCCTGCTGTATTCAGTAGTTTAAAGTGTATCTGAGCTAGAAAAAAATGCTTTTACAGAATACAGAGACTTCACAAAACATGTAACAGAACTGAATAAAAGTATAACGTCTGCTGGCTTGTGCAAGTATGCATCATGACGCTTTGCATGAGTGGGTTTGGAGACAAACAGCTTTCACACCAGGGCATAACAGAGTGAAGCAACCTCACTTATATTTAAATTAGGATGAAATTAGAGGGACGCAAGAGAGGGAATCATTGTCCATGCTTACAAACTACACAGGTAAACAGAAAATAAGTTGAGGGGACTTTCCCTTTAATGCAAGGTGTAGAGCCATGTTTCAAATGCCACAAATGGAGTTTTCTATTAACTCTCCTGTCAGTCACATTCATCGCGCTACTTCACTGGCTCCTATTGTGTGTGTGTGTGTCAGGGTAAACAGACCCACAAACATGGCAGCTCCATTTTTTGCGTAGTGACGAACCGCTACAGATGATACTTCCCTTACGGTAAGACTCTTAAACGTGTATTTTTTTACAATTTTTAAACTGTATCTGGTTGATCCTGTTGTGTATCGGGTTTGGGAAACTGCGAGTCCGACGCAGTGCAATCACCAGTAAGACTGTGCCTGACTGCTAAATGCGACTTAACTGTGGTTCAATACTTTCATTTTTTAAAGGGAAAAAAAAAATGTCCATACTAAGGGAGAGTGTGAGTGTGAGTGTGTGTGTGTGTACTGCATCACTAACTTTGCTATTCACTCCCTGCACCAGTAATTATAAAAAATAAAGGCTGGGTAACTGTTTTAATGGATTTTTTTTTTTTTTTTTTAAACACTGTGTGTAATGACCTCAAACTTCCAGCTTCACTCAGGAGGTTTAAGGGTCATCACACACTTGGTGTGTAAAAAAAAAATAATTCTATAACGCAAGGTTACTTATCCATTATTCTCTATTTCTAGGTTTGGAACTCCCCTATAGTAGTCACTGGAGAAAGATCACAGAGCTTGTGGAACTGTCATACAATGTTTTAAGTGGTGGTGGACCGTGGAATTGAGTTACTGTCCTATAAATGAAGGTACAGGTAGGAGGGGTTTGTTGCAAGTAGAAAGACGCTGCAGGAGAGGTGTGTGGATGCGTGACAGCATCGAAGATACAACAAACATTATAAACAATGGACTCAAAAAAGCCCATCTTTTATTTCAGGTAGATTTTAGATACTGTACATTCTTCAACTAGAATTGCGGATTTTGTTGTGCAAATAACTCTTTTCTCAATGGAGCGACGTGATTCGAGATAGGGGTTAAACCAAAACAAGTTTAGGATTTCATTGGGAACCGTTTTCTCTTCATGCGTTGGACCATACCTCTCAAGTGTCCCTGATTTCACCTAAAAATTTTACTCTGTCCCTCCTAAAATCTGTGTTCCCCTGACCAAACAGTGATGATTGTAAGAATAAAATTATGTCAAACAATACAGTTGCAGACTTCTTATTCTTCAGAAAATGTATTATACACTAAGTCCTTTATTCTGCCAGCTTCCTGAGTGGATAGCAACAATTTTAAAAATGTGTCCCTGATTTTGGGCCTTTGTCCCTGATTTTTTTAAGCCTTGTCCCTGATTTATGAGGCAGGAGGTTGAGAGGTATGCATTGGACACAAATGTAACAGTTCGACTGTAAGGTTACGTGTCCTTTTAAACATTAATACAGATAGTTCAGAATCAAAACAGTAGAGTAGTGCAGAGTGTCAATATTCCAAAAAGTACCTGTCCTTGGACTAAAAACAAGCGTCAACCCAACCTGGCTCAAAACAAACAAAAAGTATTGGCTGTATCAGACGGTAACTTCTACTCTCGTTTGAATAAGACATCAAAGTCGACACAACAAGCTCTTAACAAAAAGTTGCATGTCCTGTGGGGAGAAAACTTAATTCTTCCTAACAACAACAAAAAAAAAACTCCCGCTGCAGAACTAGCAATCAACAAAGCAACATCGGACGGGAGGCGACTACTCAGCTAGTTTCTGTTTGACTAACCTTACAATTCACGGCGCACTGAAGTGGGGATCGAGGACTTCCGTTCTGTCCTCGTGCCAAACAGCAGGCGCAGCCAGCAGCAGTAAGCGACCACAGCAAAAGAAATCCCTCGTCGCTCTGTAGCGCGGCTCTGGCAGAATTAGACCAGCAGCGCTCTACGACATTCTGACTGCGCCTGCGTGCCGGCGGCGGGGCCCTTCTCTATGCCTCTTGCTTGCAGCAACGTTTATCTTGACTTCTGAGTTCAGAAAATAACTTACAGACTCATACCTCTCAACCTCCTGCCTTGCAAATCAGGGACAGATGACCAAAATCAGGGACAAATCTTAAAAAAATTATAGTATCAAATTAAGAACCCTCCTACACTGTGCAGTTTAATGTGAAAAGCATTTTCTGATGGAGAACTAGGCTTTCACACTAATGTCTGATAGTATATTTTGCTTTAAATCACTACTTTTTAGGAGGGACAGAGGGAATTTTTGAGGTAAAATCAGGGACAGTTGAGAGGTATGTACAGACTTATTCAGCCTCTCAAGCCTACCACATTAGGACACAATAGGTGTTTACACCTCAGATGCAAGCTAAGGAAAGGGTACCTCTCGCCAGCATGTCAACAGAAGTGTAGCACTTTAGAATGCGGAGAGAATTGCTAGGATACATGGCACGTTCCCTAATTTTAAAGAACAATAATGTTTGCTTACTCGTCAGTCGGTACGCAGAACAGACACACAGGTAAACCTTGTTTGCAGGTGGGAGACAATGTGCGGAAGTGCTGAATACAGTAGATATCCTGGTAAAGTAAGCAATAATACCCGACAGTGTGGGAGGTATTGGGAAATACCAGACCGCCCAGAGGCGCGAAGCTGCAGGCGGAGGGCCTTATAGCCCCTGGAAGGTCCGATATTTCCCAATACCGCCCACCCTGGAGGGTATTATTGCACTTAGAAAATGGTCTCCATTATAAAAAAAAAAAGTTGAATACAAAATTGTTAATAAACTATTCATTAAAAGTAAGTTTTGTAATAAAATAGTTCCTCCGCCTGCATTATAATGAGTTTTTTTGGAGGAGAGGTTTATCCTATTGGAGACCCTGTAGTTAAAAGAAAAAAAAAAGCTGGTTGTATGCCGCTACACCTACTGTCTGCCACCCCCCCCCCATCCTTTATGGTGCACTTTGTTTCCAGTATGATGTCCAGTTTTGATTCTTTTTCATTTCCCCTCTCTCTACCACACACAGTCACACATTTATTTACTTTAAACTGACACATACCACAGACAACGAGCAGGACAGCATGTGCAGAACAGTTCAGAAGCTCACAAGTGGGCTACCACGTTATTGAGAAGGGCAGTCTCTGGAGAACCAGGTATTTTGTTTCTTTTTCATTTAGTTTCTGTGATCCTCTCATTACTGATTAGGGCTAGAAAGTTACAACTGGAGAATGGAGTGAACAGACACGGTGGTGGCGTGACTTTGGCGAGTTCGTCTCCCAGGAGATGGAAACAGGATGCTGGGTTATACGAAGTAATTTAGCGGCCGGTGTTTCTGAAGTTCAGGATGATGAATAGTAGTAGGGACTGCCGTAGCGAGACCTTGTTTCTTTTCTTTTTTTTTTTTTTCTTGGTGTGGATTCCATCTGCTGTTTGTTATTGTCCTGGCTACAGTTTCCTTTTTTTACGGACAGAAGGGGCAGTGCAGGCCGGCCGCCCGCCCAGTGACCCGGTAACCAAGAGAAAAAAATGGCGGCTGGTCCCTTTGAAAATTCAGGGTGCCCAATGATAAACTAAGTAATGGGGCACCCCGAACTGGCCCTTGTTTCTAACAGGGCTCTATTGAGAAATACCCACTCGCTGCTGTAGGTGTCCTAGCTAATCAGAGTGCTAGGATTTAGTTGTCCATTTTCTAAAGGAATGTAGTACAGTGCTCAAAGTACAAGTAAGTAGTTACAGTCCATAGTGCCAATGCATGGGGAAATAACAGATACCATATAATAGAGCATACAGTATGCTACAAATGGCAGGTGACAAAAGGGGAAGGTGGTGGGGGAGACCAGCATAAGAGGACCAGAGGGAGGATGTCAGCTGAGAGGGAGATAAGGCAGCAGTGGCAGAATTGGGGGGAGGAGTGCAAAGGCACCCAGTTTTAGGAATGAAACTATAAGTCTGACTCCATCGAAGGAGCAACACAGGGAAAAACTGCTTCAATGTGTGGTACATAGTCAGGGCTTGTGTATACTTGTGAGCAGAATAGTAAATGCTTAATGTTTATAACTTGAGCTTTGGCGTTTCTCTTTATCCCACCCTCTCTAGAATACTGGATAGGATTTAAGGCCCAGAAAGAGAGGAATAGTGAAGTAATTACCTCCTCTAACTCTGGAGAGTGTGGCCAGTAGCACGCAGGAGAGGAAAAAACCCTTAGGCGGAAACCTCAGAGGACCCATGGCTACTGACCTGCCCATCCGCTGGGTATACTAAGAGGAGAATAATTCTAAATGTGGGCTGAGGTTTTAGTTGTGGCCAGGAATTAAGTCTGAATCTTGCTGGTTGAATAATCCATTTTCCGAGATCGACGATGAGCAGGAAGGTCAATTCTGAAAATGAAGGTTCTGGATGAAAGAGGTTCGCGTTAGAGAGATGTCCAGATGAGACGAAGGTTAATCCATGTGCCAGGTAGCTATAAGTGAAGCAGTATGAAGTGTAGGCATACAGTCAGCATGACTGGGGAGTGCATGCCAAATCGAAAATTTGAAGGATGTAGATCATAGCTGAAGAAGCGGTCGGGAATGGAGATAAGGAAAGAGTGTAGCCCAGCTGGGAATAATGATAAGGCATAATCCAACAGATGAAGATATCCAATTTGGGATGATGACTGACTGGAGACGTGATGGTTGATCCATGATTAAGTTAGCTGGAAGTGAAGCAGAGTCAGTATATGTATAAAGTCAGATGGGTTGAAGAACAATCCAAGTAGCTGATTTTGAGGGACATAAAATCATAGATGATGAACTGGTCAGAGCATTGCCTGGCTGAGAACGAAAAACAAGGTAGAGGTGGAGCCTAGTTGGGAGGCATGCATGGCTGTTGTACATCCATTGAGTCAATAGGGTATGATCAAGCACCTTATCAGAAGGAGAAATGGTCCTACGATGTTCAAAGGAATTGAGGAGCTCCACAGAGGTGTCCTGCATTGAAACTTGAGCTGGAACTGGAACAGAAGAGATGACAGATTGCAATAGAAGTGATGAATGAATTGATGAAGTAAAGTAAGTCTGGACGTGGACTAGCCGGAGCATGAGATTTCCCTGCAGGTCCAGTATATGTAGTAGTCACGTATGAGCGATAGGTCTCAGATGGTCAGAGTGTGAATGTGAGACCCCCACATGGGTCTGCCTTAGTGAAGATGAATATACAGTTGAGTAGTGAGAAATTCCCCTTCGTGGGGCATAATGAATTTGTTTAGTATTGGAAAATTCAAGTTAAGAGGGACGAGAGTCACATGAGACTGTCTGGCATGACATGGGAATTTGAGGAGCCCCTTCGTGGGCTATGCATAAATGGGATGGCGGGACACCATGTGATCTGCCATCGCCATACATTGAGTGGTGCATGATTGGGATGGCGGGAACCCACATGGTCCTCCATCGCCATACCATTGCTTAGAGTGTGATAAGGATGGTGGGACCTCACATGATCCGCCATCACCATACCACTGAGTAAAGTGTGATTGGGATGGCGGGACCCCACATGGTCCGCCATCACCATGGTAAGGACTAGTGACTCTTCAAGATAGCGGGACCCCTCGTGGTCCGCCGTAGTATTGCACTATAAGGAGAGGATAATGGACCTTCTGCAGTTCAAACATGGTAGGAACAGCATATAGTTCCAAGGTAATGAGGATGAGACCACAAGTCAGTTCACTGGCAGTAGATGAATAGAGATATGAGCAGTAAATGATGCCCCCTCATGGGGCATGGTCAGGTGGGATGGTGGACTCCAACAATGGCAGGACGCTGAAACCGGGAGGCAGAAATGAACTAGCAGACCTCAGACTGTCCCGGATTGGAAGAGATGTCCCTGAAGTGCTTTAGAATAAGTCCATGCCGTGGTGTGCAAAGTAGCAATAGTTGAGAACTGAGTCATCTCTTAACACTGTATCAGCCTGCGACACTCTGACCAGACTGTTCCACTATTGTAGTTCTTTGGAATAGTCCAAGGTAAGGAGGCAAGATCCCCATTGTATGCTTCTGAGGACTGCTGTGGGATGGCGGGACCCCACGTGGTCCACCATCGCCATGGTATGGGGTAGAGTGTGTTCAGGATGGCAGGACCCCACATGGTCCACCAGCACCATAGTATGGAGTACAGTATATTTGAGATGGCGGACCCCATGTGGTCCACCATTGAATAGAGTGTGTTGGGATGGTGGGAACCCACATGGTCCGCCATCACCGTTTGATGGTAATGCCCCATGGTGGGGCTAGTTTGGCAGGAATGGTGGGACCCACATGGTGCACCATTAAATGTTGCAAGTCCAGTATCGCAAGGTCCAGAGGGATGAGGCAGGCCGAGGGGTTCCAACCACCCAAGAATTGAGGTGAGCTATACATGCAGTACTGATGAGCTCCTGGAGTACATTAGTCCACTTGAAATAAAGGTCACGAAAGTTATGATGTAGATATAGCGAAAGGTGGGGTAAGATCTGCATAAGGGAAGAGAGGTGATCACAGAAAAGCCCATGGGTGCAGCCGTTAGTTCACCTCTCCCAGGATCCAGGGACCGCAGCTTATAAAGTGTCTCAATCATAAAAGTACTGAACTGGTGGAAGTACATAGCCGGAATAGCCGTGTCCAGTCAGGCGAGTTAAGGAAGGAGGTTGTAATTAAAACTACCTGGAGACTCAGAGGACATGGGCACTGGTAATCAGGCACACTGCTGGAGCTGAAAAAGTAGGCAGATATGTTATTCAGGTTGACGTTCCCTCCTGAAATACGAGTGTAGCTGAAAATGGTAGAGGTAGCAGAGGTTGACCTCAAGGCTTTTGTAGCATAAAAAAAAATTACAATATGGAAATGAAAGGTGGCTGAGTTATTCGGGGCGACGGGGTAGGTAGAGAGCCCTAAAAAGGTTCCAGAATGACAAAAGGGTCCCCACAGACCACTGAACAGCAAGCAGCAGTCGAAGCAGAAGGAGGGTCATGGAGTGGGGATCCAGGAGTGTAGCAACCAATGATCCAAGGCAGAGGAGGCACTGAGGCAGGCCCGGAGGAGCGGGGCAAGGCAAGCCAGCCAGAGGCAGAAGATGGAGGAGCATCCAGGAGGGGCAGCAGAGAAGGCAGCAGATGGAGGAACCAGAAACAGGAGCGCCACAGGGAAAGTGGCTGGGGAGGAGTGGAAAGGGGAGAGGCAGGAAGCGCAATGAAGAGAAAAATCACCCAGAGCTCAAGAAGGAGTGAGGAGGACAGCACAGAGGGGAGGTAAGGAAGGAAGACAGGGGAAGCAAGGAGGTGCAGGAAGCAAACAAAATAAGACGGAGGACGGGGGGAACACAACAAAAGAGTGTGGGGGGGCAGAATGCCGGAAGTGGTGGCTGACACAAGGGAAAGAAAAACCAGACTGGGGGCTGAGCAGACAAAGAAACAGGAGAGGAAGCAGGAGAAAAAGGATGACAGGGAAAGCAGAAATAGAACTGCAACCCTGCAGGGTCCAGGCTTGTTCAAAATGCTCGAAGAAGAGCAAGCGGAAGCCTGAAGTTTAAATAGGGAATGTGGGAGGAGCTATCCCTTCCCCATTGAACTTCAGGCTAAAAGCCTTCCATTTACTACTCTTACTAATTTGTAAAATGTGTACCTGTTGCATACAACTGACTAAAGTGTAAAAATGTAACATATAGGCCCAATGCACTAACTACGCATGAAAAGTGCATACCTCGCCCACTCAGCAGTGCACCCCAAGGTGTGCACAGGCCAGCATTCACTAATACTGGCTGCTGGGCCAAGTCCTCCCCCCCCCCGCTGCCTGTCCTGGGTCCCATAGTGGATCCCCTCTGCGCACAGACAGGGGACCCTGGGAAGGTACTAACCCACTCCTAATTTTTAATAACTAGTGAGTGCCTGAACAGCCACCCCCTGCCCTCCCTGACAGCCCAGTGGTCTGGGACAACATTGCCATAGGGGTTCTGATGCCACCGCCAGCAGGTGTCCCATGGGGGGCATGTGAACATGCAGGAAAGTTATGGCAGGATCCCCCCTCATGTAGCCCTGACCAGCTCTGTGCACCTTAGTAAATAACACGCAGCATGAGGCACACCCCCGGCATGGCCAGCCAGGAGATCAGTGCACATGACACTAGTGTGTCTGTGGCAAATGCCACCAGTGGTGCGCAGCTCCTTGCTGTACAGCATTCAGACATAGGCATTCCTGCATGGGGCCCAATATGAGAAAATGTGTCCCCAGATCCCTGTAGGACATGTTCGATCCTACATCAAAGGTGGGTTCTCCTAATGAATTTTTTTCCATTTTCAGCACTGATACTAAAGGGACATTGTCAGCCTTTTTTTGCATCATATTATTTCTATGTAAAAATCCGCATTTTATGATTGCTTTCCTTCTCTAAAATTCATTGATGTTGCTGGTTGTTTAATCTGTCTCCTTGCTTAATAGAACCAAAATGCATGGTAATGCATAGTTATATACAGCCTTGTTTTGCTCCAAATTATTTACTTAAGCTTATTGCATACTTTCTGAACATTAAAAACACCCTCAAACAATGCAATCACTGGTGATACAATAGTCTTATCTATTTCCACTGCATAATGAGTAGATAGATAGTGTTGGGGTGTTCCTGAGTCCAGGAAAGATGCAGTTGTAGTTGGTCAAGAAATGCAAACAAACAGGTTTTGGTGTGGTAACATCAGTATGGTTGACAGTCTGTTTTTCATGTTTTAAAAGGAAAAAAGAATCCAAACCAAACAACCAGCTACATCAGCAGTCTCTGTAGAATATGAACAATCACAACATGTGTGTTTTGAACTAGGGACACTGTGACACCTAAGGGGGTTGACAGTGTCCCTTTAAGATTTATTTTCATAAATACCTCCAAGCATTCTCTCAGGAGTATCATAGTACCTATGAGTGTCTAATTAGTGCAAGCAAGAAATGCTCCACAAGTGAAATCTGTGCTCCAGCTAAGGATGATCAGAGCACCTCCACAGAATTGACAAAAAGATTGATCTAATGTATTGGCCCAACATATTTGCTCCCAGGAGAATATGGGATCCCATGTGTTTACTTTTTGTGGTATTGAGAGAGTGACAATTGATAGAAGGGGTGGAAATCTTAATACCCTCACCCTTAACCGTGAAGCTCTGTGGATTATACAGTTAGGAGCTTTGTTCAAAACTGGACTTAAGATAGAATATAATCAGTTGGCATTAACCAGAGTAGAACTAAGAAATAAGCATAAAAGTGCCAGTCATCTGTAATTAACAGAGTCTCTCTCTCTCTCTCTCTTTCTCTATCCTTTAGCTTTTTAGGTTTCCACACCTACACCAGTACTTCACATGGATATGCAGAAATTATTTATAAATCATTATGGAGAAGAAATATGGAGATTTCATGAAAACTCATTTGCTCTTCATCTAATAGTTTGTTTTTTTGCTATTTCCACACAAATGCCTTAGTGTAGCTCGAGTTTTGTATGAATAGAATTGTATTTGTGTTTTAGTCACTATTGGTGCTCTGTGGAATGTTTATGTAGTTTAAAATGTTCTTGCGTAATAGTATATGCTTTGTGGTGTACTGTCACTTTAATTAATTGCCTTATTTAAATGAAGCTCCTGCAGCTGGCAGACACACACCCCTCTGATGAAGCCTTGAGTGAAACTGGTTAGGGGAGCTCCATCCCTACTTGCTGCTGTGTAGTGTTACTGCTGTTTTAATCTAGATTTAGTAGTTGCCGTATTGGTCCTTGCAAGAATAGATCCAGAAGCAAATGCTGTTTTAATGGATTTGTGAATAATTTGTTTACATATTAAACAGTTTATGCAGTTGATTCTGGTGCCCAGCCTTTTTGTTTTCCTCTGTGAGTATGTAATTACGCTGGGAGGTACAAGTGGAAATTAACAGGATTGTATATCAGGGCAAGTGTAATTGGCTTATACAACACAAAACATGTGGTTTATATAAATAAATAGCTACTCTTCACTGCTTTAATGGCTGATGACATGAGGACATGGAAATAAACATTTATTCTTAAGGACATATATAAAAATATTCATTTTCATGTACATTATGTTCACCAGTAGGTTTAAATAATAGACAGCCTCCTTAACTGGGTGCTCATCTCCATCATCACACAGTAGGTCTGTGTGGGCTGGTACACTGCCAGACATCTTTCACAATCTGCTAAGATCCCACCTGGTATACTCATGGCTCGTTCCTTTCCGGGACTTTCAGCCTGACACTTTTCTGTGGACTCAGCTAACTGGCTCCTAGTTGAATCTTGTGAAGACCACAACATAACTTTAGATAACTTCCATGCCACTTTCAGCTCAGTGATGTGCATGCTCCCCCCCCCCAAAAAAAAACTAGGGTCAGAGGCACACATCTTCCCTGGGTGACCTCTGATCTCATGGACCTCTTTCTTCTGAGAAATAGTGCCTGGGACAAACACAAGGCCCCCAGGCCCCCTTCTGATAAACTGGCCTTCTCTAGACTTTGTAACTACTGTACCAAAACCATAAGACAGACAAAGGCCACCTATTTCAGGAATAAATTCCTTGCTTCTGGTATAGGCCCATCCAAGTTCTGGAGAGCTGCTCACTGCCTTATTAATACTGCTTCTCAGCCTTAAACCTGCTGGGTCCCACCTAGTGCTAACTCCTCTCTCACAGCAAATTGCCGAAACATACATATCATTGAGGGTCCAAAAGCTCTCTTCAGTTTGCAATGCAGTCTCTTACCACTGCTCCAGAGAGCCCTGGCTACCCCTATAGTTTTCTGTTCTGTTCAATCCTAGAGACAGAATTCCTCAATGAACTGACTCTCATAAATGTGCACCCCAGCTGGGGTTCTGATGATATAGTTCCTAAATTGCTTTTATTCGATGCTTCTGCCCTAGCCAAACTGCTTGCCTATATTTTCAACTGCTTCCTGGCCTTGGGTCACTTCCTTTCTTCTTGAAAGTACTGTATGTTGCAGTTGTAATTTTCCACAGAGGTGGTGCTCCTGATGTTCCTGGCAACTATTGCCTAACCTCCCTTCTGCCACTTCTGTCCAAAGTCCAAGAGTAGTTAGTAGGCAGCTTTCCAACTTCTGCACTATCACTGGTTTTCTCACCCCCTTCAGTCCAGCTTCTGCCTAAACCACTCCCCTATCTCCTCCCTTCTTCAGACCACTGATCAGGGCTATACCAAAATAGACTCTGGTCTTGGCACTGGGGTAGTTTTCATTGGCCCTCCAGACAGTGAATCACTCCCTGATACTTTTCAAACTAGCCTCCATGGGTCTGTCAGATGCCACTCTTTGTTGGTGAGTCAAGTCTTATTTGTCCAGAAGAACTAGGGCAGTCAAGCTGGGCCCTAACCTCTCCTTCATGCTCCAGGTTGCCCTGGGGATCCATATGGGTTCTGTAATGGGACCCCTGTTATTAACAGTTTTCATAAAAGCAGCCCAAGAGCCCTTGTGTTTTGCACTGTCAATGTGTATGCTGATGATCCTATGACCTGCTCCTCAGGACCCACCACCATACTTTCTGAACAGAATCTACAGCTGGCCTTCAACAATGCCCCAGCCTGGTTCTATGCCAATAAACTAGTCCTAAACCAAAATAAAACTATCTCAGTGCTATTCAGCTAGCTAAATCCCTCCCTCTAAGCAGCCACTCCTCATTAGGTGACTACTTTGACAATGTAACATGCTACAAATATCTTGACATACTGCTTAATTGGTCTGGCTTTCACATTTCATTAAACTGGAAGCTCTGCACAAGGTGAACGGTTGCCTCTCCCTCAGCACCATAAAGAGTTTTGCTAAACATATGATTTTTCCTATACTGGATAAGGGTGATGTGGTTTTCTCTGCTGCATCTCAATCTTGCATCTCCAAACTCACTACCTTATTCAATGCCTTTTGTAGGTTTGCCCTGGCCTGCTGCACTCGTGCCCATTGCTGTGCTATGCACAACAATTGGAGTGGACTCCTCCTGAGTTGAGGCATGCTCTTCACGCCACCTTCATGGAGGTTAAATTCAGGGCAGTGAAACTCCCAGGGTACTTAAAGGGGATGTTGACCCCTGCCTCGAATGCCTCCCATTCCCTAAGATCAGAATCAGAAAATAGTTCCAAACCCTTCTCTGCATATGCAATGTAGGAGAAACCTCCATTCGTTATAGACTCTCCATTTTCTGGGCAGTCATGAAACTGTGCTCATATCTTTATGGAAGGTCATTTACAGTGGTCACAGACCACAATCCTTAGCAATGGTTGAACAGAATTAGTGGACAAAAAAACAAATTGTTGCATTGAAATAGCAGCCTCCAGGACTACAGTTTTACCACACAGCATATGTAGTGGAGTGCAAAATGCTAATGCAGATGAACTACCTCACCAAAATGAGTAAACAAGGGGCCATATAGCCTGCATAAAGTAACTGTTCCTGGACCTCATCAATATACAGCTTCATAAAAACAAGGTGGAGGTACAATATATCATGATCAAACCACTTTTTGCTGGAAGTCTGAATTTTTTTGTTGGCAACACGATGAAGAAAGCACCAGGAACTAGGTTACAGTGCTAAAAACAGTAACTTGCAAAGTGAAGAGAAATGAATGAGCACCCATAACAGCAGCAAGCACTGGAGGACACATTTAAAGTTATTCAGTTCAAGTCCTCATTTAATAATAGTAGTGCAATACACACACACACAAATAAACGGCGTGTGATACTGCAGACAAACCACCAAAAAGTGCTAACATTTCATTCGGCAACTGCTGAACATCATCAGAGCAATCTGATTGCACAATTCAATAACTGACATAAATAGTACAACCACAGATCACATGACATTAGTGCAGCCAATAAAATACTTGAATAAATTAACTCCAGATTGTGATTATATAAATTTAAGCTAAGTTAATGTGTATTTACAAACCAGTGATATGTTTAAAACTTTGACAACACTTAGTAAATCCCAAATTCCAAAATAAATATAATCATTTGCTGTATTGTTCCAGTACCATAATAATGGAGTCAGAAATCTAACACGTGTTGTGAGACACATTAACATGGTATGGCACCACAGCCAAAGAACCAGTTGAGATGGTTTAAAACAAAAATACATTACACCATCTATATTTAGCTATGTGCCCAATACTAGGCATAAATGTTAAATCAAAAACAACTGGGTGGAAATATATTTGAAATGAAAGTAGTTTCAGCATCTGAATTTTTTCAGGAATGCTGCCAAATCAATACTTTAATTTATCCCTTCAGTCCTAGCCCCGAGATTATATATCCACAGGCTTTCTCTTTGGCCAATCAGTTTCTCAATATCGCCTCCCCTTGAGCCTATTTTAACCACCTCTGTGCGAGTAAACAAGATGTTATGGTTTATGCCAGGGGTACTCTTGACATGCCGTACAATGGCATAGGATTCATCACCTCTAGAAAGGGCTTGCACATGTTCGCCCACTCTGTGCTTGAACTGACGTGTAGTGTGCCCAATATAGAATGAGCCACAGCTACAGTTTAAAATATAAAGTACTCCTTGGATGTTACAGTTTATGAATTGGTGTATTTCCACATCTTGACCTGTTCTGGGGTGTAAAAATGATTTACATTGGCAAATGTATTTACAATACATACTGTATCCACACTTAAAGGTCCCTATGGGGGGGGGATTGGGCAAAGAAAAAATACCTGTTGGTTCCAGTCCAGGCAAAATGTTAGAAACAATTAAATCCTTAAGTGTCTTACAGCATCTGAACACCACTTTGGGGCCTTCAGCAACAACATCTTTTAACCTCGGTTCTAGTTTTAAAATTGACCAATTACTAACTATGATATCTTGAATATTGTCAGACCTATACAAGTAGGTGGTTACAAAAGGGCATGTAAACTCTTGACGTTTTCTCTCACTACTATACTGCAACTGAGGTTAAAAGATGATGTCGCTGAATATTAAAAGATGTTGGCCCCCTTCCTTACGGACATTTAAGTGTGGACACTGTATATACATTTGCCAATGTCAATCATTTTTACACCCCAGAATAAGTCAAGATGTGGAAATACGCCAATTCATAAACTGTAATACCCAAGGTGTAGTTTATATTTTAAACTGTAGTTGTGCCTCATTCTATATTGAACGCACTACACGTCAGTTCAAGCAGAGAGTGGGCGAACATGTGCGAGCCCTTTCTAGAGGTGATGAATCCTATGTCATTGTACGACATGTTAAGAGTGCCCCTGGCATAAATCATAACATCTTGTTTACTCGCATAGAGGTGGTTAAAATAGGCTCAAGGGGAGGCGATATTGACAAACTGATTGGCCAAAGAGAAAGCCTATGGATATATAATCTCAGGGCTAGGACTGAAGGGATGAATGAAAGTACTGATTCGGCAGTGTTCCTGAAAAAATTCAGATGCTGAAACTTCCTTCATTTCAAATATATTTCCACCCAGTTGTTTTTGATTTAACATATATGCCTAGTATTGAGCACACAGCCAGATATAGATGGTGTAATGTAATTATTTTTTAAACTATCTCAATTGGTTCTTTGGCTGTGGTGCCATACCACGTTAATGTGTCTGCCAACACAGTTTTTTAGATTTCTGACTCCATTATTATGGTAATGGGACAATACAGCAAATGAGTATATTTATTTTGGGATTTGCTAAGAGTTGTTGAAGTTTTAAATATGTCACTGGTTGGTAAATACACATTAACTTGGTTTAATTTTATATCATCAAATAATTTGATGTTAATTTATTCAAGCATGTTATTGGATGCACAGATGTCATGTGATCTGTGGTTGTACTATTTGTGTCAGGTATTGAATTGTGCAATCAGATTTCTCTGATGATGTTCAGCAGTTGCTGAATGAAATGTTAGCACTTATTTTGCAGTTTGTTGCAGTATCGCATGCCGTTCATTTGTGTGTGTATGTATTACACTACTGTTATTAAATGAGGACTTGAACTAAATAACTTTAATTATAAGTTGGGGTAGAGTAATTCTATCACCTGATTGGTCAAAGGTTGGGAAGAACAGTGCTGTTAATGATCATTAACCGCACTGCTCTGTGCAGCACCCTGAGAGTGAAGGCACTTGATTCCCAGTCTGACCCCAGTGCACTAGGATATCACTACGCTGTTTTAGAACCCTGATGCATTGTGGCAGTTTGAACCAGCAGTGTAAACATTGTAATAAATATTTCAAAACAGAAATCTGACAGTGAGTGACCTACCTGCCAGTTAGTTAGACCTGTTAGATGGTGTCCATCCACAAGATTGGCGTGAGACTCAATTCAGCCAGATAGATGATGGTGCTGTCCCTAAAAAAGAAAAAATTAAACAGACATGTCTCAGTAAGTGCAACAGAATGTTATCGAGGCTAACAAGAATGAGATGAACACCATGGAAGTGACAACCTGGGGTGTTACCATCTTTAATAGTTGGGTTGTAGAGAAAAATCTGACCATAGACCTAAAAACTATACCAACAGAGGATCTGAATCAACTTTTAAGAGAATTCTATGCCACAGTAAGAAATAATGAGGGTGAAAGGTACAGCATATCAAGCTTTATTGGAATAAGAGCAGCCTTAAATAGGTACATAAACAGCAAAGAAATTGTGAGACAACTAAACATAATGGCAGATAAAGACTTTTCCTCAGTGAACAATGTGTTTGTCTCAATGATGAAAGGCTACAGATGGCAGGGTAAAGATGTGCAAAGCCACCACCCACACATCACTGATGCAGATTTGGACAAGCTGAAATCATCAAACATGCTGTCCCCAAATACTCTAATGGACTAGTGAGAAAGGTGTGACTGGATATCCAGCTGTATCTGGCTAGGTGAGGGCATGAAGGTGTATGCACACTGAAACCAGATTCCTTTGTCATCAAGTGTGATGAGAATAATATTGAGTACGTCTCCTTAAGTTTCAATGAGGAGACAAAAAAACCACAAGAACCCCAATGAGACAAATAAAGAAAAGCTGCAAGGATTCATGTTCACTCGCCCTGGTGACCCATTATGTCCAGTCTACAGTTTAAAAAAATATATTACAATGCTGCCAGAAGAACCACCAGGTTTCTACTGCCACCCGAGATGACTGAAGGAAGAGCAATTTCAAATGGAGGAGGTGTGGTACACCAAGGAGCCTATGGGCATCAACTACCTCTCACAAATGATGCTACGGCTATCCAAGGAAGCTGGACTTAGTCATAGGTTACTTCATTAAAAGGCAAAGGGAATTTGAAGGTAAAAATGTAATTGACACATGGAGATTAATAAATGAATTAATGGGCAAGAAAAATGCTACTAGCCTGCAATGTTTTAACACCCCTACTGGATTGGTAACTGATTCAAATCTGATTGCTCAAGAATTTAATAACTTCTTTTCAGACCTAACTAAATATGTCCCTACAAGTAATGCAGATACAGTAGCTCCCACTCCAAACAAAATCAGTCTGTCTTTTCCAAAGTTTTATTTTAAATTGCTTCAACCAGCCGAGGTTTTGAGTTATTTGCTGAAAATGGACCCCCGCCGCCTTCTTGGTCATGATGAGATCGACTATAGGCTCGTGAGGATCACTGTGGGTATTTTGTTACCCTGTTTCCTCTATATTTAATTTATCTCTCTGCTTTTCTACTTCTCCTACTATTTGGAAGGAATCGGTTGTAGTCCCAATATTTAAATCTGGGGACACATCCACTATTCAAAATTACCATTCGATATCTCTTTTGGCTCCCCTATCAAAAGTATTGGAAAGAATAATTTTTGATCAAATGTTTGAGTATCTTTCTAATTATGACACCCTCGCATCTGAACAACATGGATTCAGACCAGGTCATAGTACAATGACAGCCTTGGTGGGGATCATGGGTGCTGTTCAGATGGCTCTTGATAAGGGCCATCTCACAGGTGCAGCATTCATGGCCACACCAAGGCTTTTGATCTGGTTGACCATGGTTTTCTTTTGGCATCATTAGGTGAATTAGGATTTTCAGAGGATGTTGTTGGTTGGATGAGGAGCTATCTGAGTTATCGTACTCAGAAGACAAAAATTCATGGTCAATATTCACTTTCTGCTCAAGTTTCACTAGGTGTGCCTTAAGGGTCAATTCTGGGTCCTCTTCTCTTTAGACTTTTCTTGACTTCCCTTCCTTTGGTTTGTACTCATTCACAGATTCTTTTATATGCTGATGATGCAGTGATCCTCAGGAGAGCAGCTGATCACAAAATGGTGCAGGCCAATTTGTCACATGACTTTTTGGCTGTTCATGAATGGTTTATTAAGAATCGGCTTAACTAAATAATATAAAAACCAAGTCTATGGTTTTTCATAAAACTAAGAGTAGAGTAAAGCAAAACACTACTCTTTCTTTGGTGACAGCTCTAGGGGTTGGAATAGAGCAAGTACAACAATTCAAATACCTCGCTCTTATTTGTTGACAAGGGATTAACTTTTGAACCTCTTATTTCTAATATAACTAAAGTTTTGCATCAAAGATTGGGAGCATCTTATTGTCTTAATTCACTTCTGGTTCCGTCTACCACGAAAATGTTGGCACAAAGTTTCTTAATTCCCAAAATAGATTATGGATTATTATTTTACCATTCAGCTGGGGTAGGATTATTATCTAGAGTTAGGGTACTCTTAAATTTAATTGCTAGATTTTCCACCCAGTTGCCAATAAGGACCCATCATTGCACCCTTTTGAGGGCTGCTGGATTACTGCTCCTGGAGTGTTGATACAAGCAGCAGCTTGGTATGTTGGCTAAAAATTTGTCCTTGAATAAGGTCCCTCCCCTTCTAGCTTCCATTTTTACTAGACATCATAGTATAGTTGCTACTAGGTTGTATATGTTTTTTTCACTTCCATGGATGTTGACCTCGATAGGTAAAAGATCTTTTTTATATACATTACCTTCTTTTTTAATTCACTAGTATCCATCTTTGATTGTTTAAATAATTCTGTCATGACCGTTAAGATGAAATTAAAACGTGATTTATATGAGGAAAGTGATTGTAAATGTTTATCCTGATGTTTAATCCTACTTGTTTTGTAGATGTCTGTTAAGGATGTATGTAAATGTTTATCCTAATGTTTAAGCCAATTGTTCTGTAGATGTTTGTTAAGGTTGTTTGGTAGTTGTTTGATTTCTATTTTGGTTTGCCATATGTAATTTATTGTTTATGTATACTGGTCGACCATGTAAACGGTCCTTGGCCCATGGACTTTCCAGTTTAACAAATAAAATAAACAATCAAACAATAATTCAAAAAACAAATTGATTATTTTTTTCAGAATTGAAATTGCAATCCAATAATGCAATTACTGATGATTTTTTTTTTATTTCCCCTAGGTACACAAATCACAGTATCAGGAGCACTGTGGTACACCTACTGACCAAAGGAGGTCTATCATCCAGGGAAATAATGTCTATGACTGGTCACAGATGTGAAGGCAGTTTAAAAAACTATTGGACAGCATCTCTCAGAGACAGGAAAAACTGGAGTAATAGCCTTGCCAGAACAAACACAGAAACCAGAATAACCAATCGACAGTTAACTGAGGATCACTCTGTAAATAGGCATATGTGGCAGACTGGATGGGCCTTGTGGTCCTTATCTGACATCAACTTCTATGTTTCTATGTTTCAACTTCTATACAGGTGTCTGAATTTTGTGGCCACCCTTCAACAAATCCACCTGTGACATTACCACACAAGATAATCATGAGTGAGGTAATGTTGCCATCTGAGACTGAAATAGATGATATGGAAATTATACTCGATTTGTACCCAGTAGAAGAAAATGCCCCGCCTACTGCCTGTACAATAATTCAAAATCAACTGTCAACAGTTCCCCATGTCTCTGAGACTAACCAGCAGGGACGAACAAACTCTATGCCATTTTCTGTACCAACTGTCAGCAATCAAAATATATGTAAATTTCAAAATACCATGCCTGGAATACCTTTTGCAGACCCTCATGATGTCCAAAGTATTCAAAACTTGATGGTACAGAGCTGCAGCATGATGCTACAGCACAAGCGCTGCTACCAGGGATTAGCTCCATCTATGTCCGGTAACAGCAGCCACCACAGTGGGTCCTTTCCTCAATCAAGCAGCACCACCAGAGAAAAAACATTAGCGATAAATGAAATGGTGCAGTCACATAGAAAAGCAACTGATTATTGACTGCCAGAACTGCCCGGGAAGGCATCGGAAGTACAAGCAAGGGGTCTCATGAATAATTCATGTCCCCAATTTACACGTGATGTTGTCATCAAAAATGGGCCTCAGTCACCTCAGGAACTCTCTAGCGACCATCGCGAAGGGCTGGAAGGTGTAATGCATCAGTGTAACTCCGCAGCACATTCTGCAAGTGCTTCAAATCACCTTGGTGGATTGTCAATGAATTGGCATAATTGCACAATAAATGCTAATTTTCAAATAAATAATTACTACAGATAGTGCTTTAAAAATCACCTTTGACAGCCACAGTTGAAATCTAGAATACATATGCACTATAATGTATGTAATTTTGAATGATTACTATTAAAGGTTTTTTTTTTCTCCCATGGTATATGTACTAAAGTGATATGTTTGTTATGTATTTATTTTATTTATTTAAATAGCAAATAAATAATTAATTATTAGTATGTAAATATATTTGTAATACCATTTTAAAAGATTATTTAAAATATTACATGGTGTTCAGTTTTCAACTGTTAAATAAAAATGATGTTCTACTTCACTAAACCAGTTGTGATTTTTTTTTTTGTGTGTTCTTTATTTATCCCTCCTCCTTCTTGCCTCCTGGTCTGCCACTCCTTCTGGCTGCTCATGCCTCCACGACCCCTCTGACCCCCTCCCACACCCCAGATCGCAGCCAACCCAGGTGGCCCGCGATCCCTTCGCCTGGTGGGTCCCTCCTCCGAGGGGGAAGGCGCCGGGAGGGCAACCAGCGCACTGGGCATCAGTCCCTGAGTGCTGCTGAGGTGGGTTTGGAGGCGTCAGGGCATCTCGGGCCGACAGGAGCGAGGCAGCCATCATCCGGCAGACCAGAAGGCCGGATTTTCCGTTTTTCTCCCCGGGGCGTGGTGCCACGAACGTCTGGGCAGAGCCGACGTTCACCACGCCCCATGTGTAGCTGAGGTTCTGCTGCTGGTCTCCCGGCCTCCGCCAGGGGGTACCAGACAGCGAGACACATCCCCTCCTCCCTGGAGTAGGCGGCAGCAGTTGTAGGACGCCGAGCCTACTCTCTGCCGTTTCCAGCGACCCGAGTCCGCCTCGAATTGGGGTCGCTGGCGTCGCAAGTGGAAATCCAACCACTGCACCGACGAGCCAGCTGTGATTTGTTTTTACTTATCTTAGAAGTAAAATAATGCACTTCTGGGTGTGCATTTATCATGCCTTCAACCAGAGTAGGGTGTACGGTAATTCACCGATAACCGCACACCCAACCGTGTATTATTACTTCCATGTGTTCTTCAATGCTTGCTGCTGTTACGGGTGCTCATTCATTTCTCTTCATTTTGAATTTGTTTGTTAACTGCTAGTTTATCCACTTTATGCCTCCTTATGTCCTGAAACTTACTGCACTTCTTACTGAAACTTGAATGTAAAAGTTTAACCAGATTGTAACTCTTGCTGTAACCTGAATTGTTACCTCCGTACCTGTCTGTAACTTTTATGAATGATTGTACCCAACTCCATGTATCATGTATTCCACCTGGCTTGTATTTAGTTCTTTGTTGTGTTGTCTTTACTCTGATATAGAACCTTTATAAAAAGAGTCTTTGACTCAAGGGTACTTTAATCTGAAACTTGAAGAAATAAATAAGTGTATGGACTAGCATGTATTACTCACCTGTGAGTGACAAGAAACTAGCCTGTTGTGCACATTTTAGCAGCCCAGGATAATCTTAACTATTGCTTAAACCTTCTTTATGGAGGGCCTTCTGAAGGGGGATGGCGTCACTGGTGTTAAATGGATCGGATAAATCTTGTCTTGACCTAGCCTAGCCAATAATCTTTCAGATGCTACTGTAAATAATCTTAAAATTGAAGTTGCTTTTTGAGACCCACAGTGACAAATAATATCACAAGGTAGGTTTCAGCAAAATTCCAGTTCTGAGTCAGCTTCAGCCTAGTTAATGGATTGGAGTACAGGGAGGTGGTGTCACAGCCTTGTTCGACCAATGCACTGGTTAAGAGAGAGAGGGGGGGAGAGAAAAGGGCATGCACTCAGCAGCACACTCTTCCTTGTTTCCTTCTCGGGTTTGTATGTGAGTTTGTTACAAGGAGGGAACCAGACCATGTCTGTAAAGAGACTTGAACTAACAAAGGGTAGTGTGGGCAGTAAAGTAAAAAGACCCAGTAACTGGTAAAGAAGACAGAAGCATTTATTTGTGCAAGAGTGAAAGCTCTTTTGTAACTCTGTATGGATATACAGGTAGTTTGAGTTCAAGTATACTGCAATGCATGTAAGTAAAGATATACATACCATAATACACAATATCATTAAAAACATGACATAACAAACATACATCTTGTTTTCAGTATTAAAAACAATTCTTAGTGCCTTTGTCAGAACCTGAAACGTACAGTTAATTTACGAAGTGCTTTTTGTGCAAACTTCACCATGCCAAAAATTAAATGTTTAGAGTCATAGAATAATAACGATTTTATTATTTTATTTCTACTTCACTTGCTGTTGACAGATCCCTACAGGGGGTAACCATTGTCTCCTTTCTTTGCCATTAATTCACAATCTGGAATCAAATGTATCAACAATCATACCTTTTAACTACATTTACAGTACACATTGCCCTTGTTTTTTTTTTTCCCTGCCAAGAGTTTCCATAATGCCCAGTCTTAAGCAACATAATTCTGCATGTTGCTTTTCATTCTCACAAAATTTGAGATACATTTTTTCTTTGTGGTAACCCTTAAATTCTCTATATAACATCAGACCTGGGATGTCGGTTAGTTTTGCATACATATTTTGAAAGAACATATCATGAATCCTTTGTTCTGCTTCCCTTATACATGCTTCCATGTGATCTAAAGTACAACTATCCCATATATGCACCATGCCATGGCTGATCAGAGTTCATCCAACCTTAAACAACAGTTACTAACATTCCCTGTTTCAAATGTTTCTTGCCAGACTGAGCTATGAAGTTTTCCTGCTTGCATCAATGCTGCCTTTTCCATCATCATATTACTGTAATTATGGCCCTAACTTATAATAAAACAGTATTTGTTCTGGTGTAAACTAAGGCTGATGGTGTATCATGGCATTAATGTATTTCCTAGAAATACATTCCGAAGAGAGTCTAGATTTTTTAACTCTTTTGTACCACATAATACATCCTGGCTTTCCCCGCCATGTAGCATCTGACTGTTGAACTTTACATTATAAAAACATAGCAACATAGAAACAGAATTTGACAGCAGATAAGGACCACTTGGCCCACCTAGTCTGCCCATTTTTCCCTAACTACTGCATCACTGCAGACCCTACTTGACCTCCAGCTTATCCCCCCCCTTGTCTTATCAGTAAGGTTCCCTTATGCCTATCCCATGCTTTGTTGAACCCCGTTGCAGTTTTTGGCCCCACCACCTCCACTGAGAGGTTGTTCCATGCATCCACCATCCTCTCTGTGAAGAAGTACTACCTCAAATCTCCCCTGAGTCTACCTCCTCTAGCTTCATACATGACCCCTTGTCCTTGAGAATCTTTTTTCTGAAAAATTCTTCCCTCTTGAACCTTATTTATACCTGTAAGGTATTTGAAAGTTTCTATTATATCCCCCCCCCTCTCCATTCCTCCAGGGTATATGTATTAAGGTCCTTCAGTCTTTTAACATAGGGCTTTTGATGTAGACCCTGCATTTGGTTGCCCTCCTGTGGACTGCCTCAGCTCTTTCTATGTCCTTCCAGAGATGAGGTCTCCAGAACTGGACACAGTACTACATGTGAGGTCTCACCAGTGATCTGTACAGGGGTAACACCATCTCCCTCTTTTTGCTACTGATACCTGTGCACCCCAGCACCCCACTAGCTTTCCTGACTGTCTTGTCACACTGCTTAGCCACCTTTAGGTCATCAGATGTGATAACTCCCAGGTCTCTTTCCTGTTTGGTGGTTGTCAATACCTCTCCTCCCAATTTGTACTCTGCCCCTGGGTTTCTATGCCCCAAGTGCATGATTTTGCACTTTTTTGCATTGATGCCCAGTTTCCATACCCCTTCACCACCTGGCGTGTCTATCCAGTTTCAGCTTTTAGTGTCATCTGTGAACTGGCAGACATTTTCATCCAGCCCCTCTGCAATGTTGCTAATAGAGACATTAAAGAGGATCGGTCCCAGTACAGATCCCTGTGGTACCCCACTGGTCACCCTCCCTTCCTTGAAGTGAACTCTGTTTACCACCAGCCTCTGTTTCCTATCCCTTAGCCAATGTTTTAGCCAGTTTACCACCTTTGGTCTCACTCTTAGGCTAACCAGCTTGCTTACTAATCTCCTGTGTGGAACGGTGTTGAAGGCTTTGCTGAAATCTAAGTAGGCCACATCCACTGCTCCTCCCTGATCCAATTCCCTGGACACCCAGAAAAGAAATTTATTAGATTAATTTGACAAGACCTCCACCCTTTGAAGCCATGCTGTTTCCCATCCTGTAAGCCTGGCCTTGCAGCAAGTGTGTGATTTAGCCTGGAAAACTCTCAAATCCACCAGACTCCCTAGCGACCTAACTAACTACTGTACCCTCAGAAATCCCAGCACAAAAGCCATTAGGCAGGTCAAATCCAAACACCCAGTCAATATTTAACACTAATATAGATAAACCATCAAAATTTTAGGAAGTCGTCCACTCACTTTTCTCACCCCAAACTAAACTTCCACCTCCCTTGCTTAAAATTAACAACCATCTCACAGCTGATCATCCTTTGGTAGCTGCTGAATTTAACTCTTACTTCACTTTCTGCACCTTCACCTCACTAGCCTCCCTCCCAGCCTTCCCTTCTACCCCCCACCATCCCCTCACAGCACCACCAAATATCCTTGAGCATTACCTTTTCGCCAGTCTCTTCAAGCACACCATAAAGGCTCTTATCTCTCTCAACCCCACAAAGGGAACCTCTCCCAAAGTCCTTGACCCAATGCTGCTCTACTTATCTGCTCATGCGATCTCCCAACCACTGGCTGACCTACTCAACCTGTCTTTCCACACGTCAACTATCCGTACTGTCTGGAAACCTGCAACCATCCTTCCTCTTCCTATGAGTGGTGATCTCTCCTCTCCAGAAAACTACCACCCTATCTCGCCACTACCCACCCAGGCAAAATTGCGGGAACACCTAGTTCTCTCCCAACTCTCTCCCTTTTTCGCTGACTCCTCTTTCTTCACTCTCTTCCAGTCTGGTTTCTAGAAGAACCACTCCACAGCCACCTCCCTACTCAGGCTCATGGACTCTATCCATTCTGCCATGGATAAAGGCCACATCACATCTGTCATCTTTGTTGACCTTACTTTTGACACTGTGTTCCACTCCCTCTTTCTTGAAAGCCTCTCATCAGCCAGCTTGTCAAAGCCTGCCTGCGATTGATTCAGATCCTACTTGGTAGGTAGAACTCAGTCTGTCAGAAATGCTGTCTCTTCGTCCCCACCATTGCCAGTCTCTACTGGTGCGCCTCAAGGCTCCGTTCTTCACCCACTTCTATTCTCTATTTTCCTAAATGTCCTACTGTCAGCCTGCTCCTTGTCCCTTATCCATATGTATGCTGATGATACAGTTTTGTTCACCTCTGGCCATTCACTCTCCGATGTGTCTACCAGACTTCAACTTGACTTTAATAATGTTCAGGGCTGGCTAAGGTCTCATCATCTCTTTCTCAATGCCAAGAAGACAGTCTACATGACATTTGGCACTAGGCAGAGACTCTCTCAGCTGCCCTCCCTCCCCTCCTTCTTCACCCTTGATGGGAAAACTTTAGAGGATTCCACCTCTTTTAAATATTTGGGTGTCTGGCTTTACCAACACCTTAACTTTTCTGATCATATTGATGCTATTCTGCAAAAACTGTGCTCTAAGCTTGGCGCCCTTTACAAAAACCGCAGTTCATTACCACTACCGGTTAGGCATGAACTTGTTAAGAAAATGATACTCCCCATAATCAACTATGGTGACATCGTCTACAGTGCTGCTCCCAAGTCTTCCCTTGCCAGACTGGAGTCCCTCTTCAGTGCTTTCTGTTGCTTTGCCCTCGACTCCCCCACCCACACTCATCACTGCATTCTATACCACTCTCTCTAACGCTGCCTTCCCTGGAGTGCAGGCACCTCTCGCACAGCACTAACTTTACTTCCAAATTCTGTTTTGAGTCCCTCCCATCTTACCTCTCCTCCTCTCTCTGTCTCTGCTCTCCCTTCCACCTCCCACTCTCTTAGGTCCTCTGAATCCCACACTCTTGCTATCCCCCATCACCACACCTCCATAGGTCAGGAAGCATTCTCCTTTCGCTTCCCCAAACTCTAGAACTCACTTCCTCCTCTGATCTGACTCTCTTCTTATCTATCATCCCTCCACCTAGCTCTACACAACTTCCACTTCTCTAGCTGCTCCTGCCCCAGCCCCCCTTTCACCATCCCCCACTCCATACTCTCTCCATGTATCCTTCCTTCTGTCAATCCTCAACCCCGTCTTCCCTCTATCTACCCCTAGGCACCAGCTTTCCTTCTGTCACTCATCTACACCTGTCACTTCCCCCTCTCTCCTCCTTTACATTACCCCTTACACCTTGTATCCCCTCAGCAAATCCTTACTCATCTGCCCATCCTCTTATTCCATCCCTAAAACTTTTGCTTCTCCCTAGTCCACCACCCCATCCCTCCTAGTGCCCTCAAACATGGCTCAAACCCCAGTTTGGGTGCTGATCCACTTACTTCTCACCCCTCTCAAATGCATACCCTTTACTCTATTGCTATCTTTCTTTACCTAACACTCCTAGTTTACCCTGTCAGCACTGCGATCTCTGCCCCTTCTGCTCCCCTCCAGCTCTCACTCTCTGTTACTTAGTTAGCTACCCCGTCACCCCTCCTCAAACTCCCTCCCCTCCTTCCCCCAAAATTTTTTCCCATCTGATGCTGCCCTCCTTGTAGGGCTTCTCGAGCATCCTGAAGGTGTTCCAAGTCCAGGCAACCTCTCCCTCTCTCCCTACTCCCCTCCCTTCCCACCCTCTCTCTCTCTGGTTTTCACTAGCACTTACCAAAGCCCGACTCCCAACTCTAGGTACTTCTCTAATTCTTTGTTTGCTTCACTCCTGGTCTTTAGGCCCCGACTGCAACACATAGTTCTCCAACTATACGTTACTAGTATCTAGGCCTCTGACCATTGTGTTATAGTGTTCTAGTCTACTATGCTGTTATGTAAGAATTTGCCCCTGTATTGTTTGAATTTGCTATATGATTGCCTCGCCCATCTATTGTACCACCCTTCTCCAGGACGCTTCTGGAAACGAGCTGCTCGTCAGCTCATGTTGTCTTTCCTGATGA
This sequence comes from Neoceratodus forsteri, assembly GCA_016271365.2. Classification (NCBI taxonomy): domain Eukaryota; kingdom Metazoa; phylum Chordata; order Ceratodontiformes; family Ceratodontidae; genus Neoceratodus; species Neoceratodus forsteri. Next base: position 329,373,066 of record CM057454.1, read on the forward strand.
AACATTTTGTAAATAAATAAAAATAAATAAGCCACTGGATTCAAGGTATTTGACTATCCTTTCCTTCAGTAGTGCTTCCAATAATTTCCCCACCACCGAAGTCAGGCTGACTGGCCTACAGTTGCAAGCCTTCTCCCTCCTACCAGTTCTGTGAAGTGAGACTACATCTGTTCTCCTCCAGCCCCCCCAGAACCACTCTCATCTCCAGTGAGAGCTTGAACAGGACAATCAGAGGTGCATCCAGCACCTCTCTGAGTTCCTTCAGTATCCTTGGATGGAAATGGATCCTGTATGGCCCTATTGCCTTATTCACTTTCAGTTTTTTGAGTTCGTTCAGGACTCTGTCCTCTGTAAATGGACTAGGCTCCACCTCCCTTCCTTCAATGCTCCTTTCACTTTTTGGTGGCCCCCCTCCTTCCCCTTCTTCTGTGAACACTGAACAAAAGTATTTGTTCAAGATGTCAGCTTTTTATTGGGCCCCTCCACACAATTACCCCCCCTCTCTCCACCCATTCCCTTCTTAGTCTTACTGTTCCTCCCCTGGTCTTTCTCTTTTCACTTGCATACCTAGAAAATGTGTCTCCTTTCTTTACTTCCTTGGCTGTTTGCTTGTCAGCATTCCTAACTGATTTCCCTGCCTCCCTCTGTTTCTCCAGATGCAGCTATCCATCCTCCTCTTTCTTTGTCTTCTTATACCTCCAGAGTACTAACTTTTTTGTCCTTACCTTCCCAGCCACCTCCTAAGAGAACCATAGCAGTCTCTTTTTCCTCTTGCTTTTACTTATTAGCCTAATGCAGAGGTTTGTTGCCTTCTCTACACCCTCTTTTAGTTTTATCCAGCATTCCTCCACTCCACCAAAGTCACCCTCCCCTTCCAGAGCACCCCTAAGGCATTCCCCCATCTTTTTAAAATTGTCCCTCCTGAAGTCTAGGACCCTCATCCTTGTGTGGTTCAGTTCTCCCCAGTATTTATATTGAACCACACAGTACAGTGATCACTGGTACCCAGTTGGCCACCCACCGTGACATCTGCAACACTGTCCCCATTAGTTAGGACAAGGTCCACTATTGCCCCCTCTCAAGTGGGCTCCCTAACTAGTTGCCTAAGGAATGCCCCCTGCAGAGAGTCCAGGATGTCCCTGCTCCTAGATGAAGCTGCAGCTGGGATGCTTCAGTCTACATCCAGCAGACTTGAAGTCCCCCACCAGCAGCACCTCCCCCCTTATTTGCCATCTTTTGGATGGCTTCCTCCAGAACCATATCCAGCTGCCCCCCCCCACTCCATTCTGGAGGACTGCAGATCATGTCAGTGTGAAAAGGTGGTGGTAAATGGAGTTCAGTCCAAGGAAGGGAGGGTGACAAGCAGGGTGCCACAGGGATCAGTACTGGGACCAGTCCTCTTTAAGGTCTTTTTTAGTGACATTGTTAAGGGGCTATAAGGGAAAGTATGCATCTTTGCAGATGACACTAAAATCTGTAATAGGGTAGACACTCCAGGATGGTGGAAAAAATGAATAGTGATCTAGTCAATTTAGAGGAGTGGTCAAGGATATAGCAGCTAGGTTTCAATGTGAAGAAGTGCAAAGTCATGCACTTGGGGCACAGAAACCCAGGGGTGGAGTAAAAAATGTGGGTGTTAGTATTAACTGCCACCAAACAGGAAAGGGACCATGAAGTAATCATACAGTATCTGATGACCTAAAGCTGGCCAGACAGTGTGACAAGGCAGTGGGGAGAGCTAGTGGGATGCTAGAGTCCATGGGGAGGGGTATCACCAGCAGAAAGAGAGAGGTGGTGTTACCGATTTACTGTATAGATCACTGGTGAGATCTTACCTAGTGTACTATGTTCAGTTCCAGAGACAGCATCTCTGGAAGGACATAGACAGGGTAGAGGTGGTCCAGAGGAGGGCCACCAAAATGGTGCAAGGTCAGCATCACAAGTCCTATGAGGAGAGACTGAAGGAACTCAATGTAACTCCCACCCCCCTGCCTTTTTGCAAACGACAGGTTGTATGCTGTTTGAATCTGACAGCAGTACCAGGTGGGGACTGGGTTCGGAGAGGAATAGGTTACTCGGCACAAGGGCTAGGTTTGGCTACTCTGTACAGGGGCACCCAAGTAATTCCGAACACAGGAAGCAATAACTGTAATGTCCAATAGCAGGAATGGGATTCTAAAGTGTGGCTTTTATTCACATCCAAGCAGAACAAACAAAGCATAGACGGACCCCACGGGGCTACACTTCTGGTAATGCAGATTTAAAAAAATCAGGAACACTTCTTCAACACTTCAGCCCTCAGGCTCTGAACCCACCGGGCACACAGCCTAGACTTGCACGCTATTTTGGGTACACAGCCCGAACTTGTACACTATCTGGGATTCCCAGGATCGGCTCCCTTGCCGGCCACTCGGACACCTTCCATATGTCATGGAAATATTTTCTGGTGGCTCCCTAATCCACCTAAGAGCACCTCAGCTCTATCAGGGAGTTCTTCTTTTAATCACACATCTGGGTACTTTCCTCAGGCACTGGCCAAGTACCTGAGAGAAAGTAAAGGTGCCACAGAGCAAATCTGTAGAGGTGAATTTGGTTACTACTGATGAGGGGTCTCCCACCTCTCGCTTCCACAATTCATACCCGGCCATTTCTCTGGACATTAAACATCTCATTCTGTAAAGCTTGTGTAACCCCTAGATGGCGCTATCCCAGGGGCTACTACCCCTGCCTGATTTGCCACTAACAGGTTGAGGGGCCTGGATCCAATGGCGGGTGCCTCCACCTAGAGGTCAGGGTTTGCAATAGTTAAACTAACTTGGTCACAGCCCTCTGGGACACTGCAACCCCCCTTTCTTCCCACTAGTGGCCCACACAATATATCAGAATTACCTTCACAGTATACACTTACCCCCAGGTCTGGTTCCGGCACTGGGACCTCCTGTGAAATGAGATACAGTGCAACAATCACAGTACAGTACTTTAACATAGACAAATACCTCAGGCAGTATAACTTTGCTGAAACAAGCAGCTCTGATTTATTTAGGGGATATAACAAGGACAGGGAAATCAGGTTAATTAGCTTATCACTCTAATAATCTACCTATGGCTCTGTGCACAGGCCTATCCCTATCAGTTACTGTCCCTGGGTACCCAAGCCCTAGTGGCTAGTCCAAACCGTGGCAGCTGGTAGGGGCCCTTTCACACAGAGAAAAGGAGAATTAAACAGTCAGCAGTACAGTAATTCCATTTGGATTTAATGTGGCAATTCAACAGGGAGCGACCCTGAATTAGTACTCACGACCTCCAAATAAGATAGGGTCCTTCAATGTCAGCAGGGCTCACTTGAGGTACACAAACCTCTTCCACATCCATAAAAGAAAGCACTATACCAGGCAGGCTGCATCTGTATCCCGATCGCAATTACTGCACAATACCCAGGAGAACACACAGCAGATTCAGTTCCTGACAGACCGAGTGTAATTTTCAGCAATTCCTCCAGTCTTCTACAGGGTGAGCCTGGTTTCTACTCTTCAGAGATCCTTTGATTCTTTTCACAGGACGGATTCAGTCCTAACAAGCTGCAGACCGAACTCTGGGCCTTACACACGTTTTTGACTAAAACTGCACACTGAAAAAGTACAGGGCTCCTTCCTTCACTGCAAAGCTCAACAGAACTCCAACCGGCAAAAACGGGCACTTCCTTTGAGTTCCTCCCAGTTCTTGACTGGATTGGCTGTCACTCACAATAGACTGCTGCTGTTGGTCCAAAAAGGCACTGAAGTCTAAACTACATCTCCCAGAGTCACTGCCCATACAATCCTCTTGTGGCTGGCTCAGATTATGAGTCAAGTTCTGATCGTCAAGGCACCATTTTAGAGCTAGCTTACCCCACACTGATTGGTCCAGTTCAGCAGTTCAAAACTAGAATGGGAACTAGCAGACACAGTTCTGACTGCAAAGAAAGCAGGTTAGACAAACTGTAATTTCATTATTACTCTAAATAATTTCTGGTAAACAGTTACATCTTTCAGATAGGTTCCTTTGCACTCCTAGTGACTGCAAAATTAAGTGAATTGGCAGCAGCTCGAGTGGTACTCAGAGAACACACAGTCCCCCAAACTAATTATGTCTGCAAGCAGACAGCTCTTAAGAAGACAGTACCAGAGCTCTAAAACACTCACTGATAAATGGCTTAAATGCCAAACACCATTCAGGCTTGGAGCATTCAAGCAAGCTCCTGGAAGTCTTTTGGGAACCCCTATTTGCAGGGGTTACACCCTTCCTGGCCTGGGAAAGCTTGACGTCGCGTCAAGCAAGTACCTATAAGTTTCAACTGCAACCATATACATTTGCATTAGGCTCGCATGTAATCATCAGTCAATATATCATTTTACCAAGAACACATTTCTGAAACATTGCAGTACGTCACTCTTTACACAGTATTACATACACATTGTACCATAACTCAAGTTATTACCTCTTGTACATGAAACCTGAAGAGGGGCCCTTCCTATCAGTTACCTTGGGCTGGATGGGGCAAGGGCACCATACTAGAGAGGGCAACACAAGTAACTTGGAGTTAGCACTGATGCTCAGTTTGGGCAGTGAGCTCGGGGACATACACTCCTTTATGGACAACATTGAGAGGCAAGTCCACAGGCCCCCAAGTGAATCATAACTGAGGTGCACCACAGGCTTTACAGCTCGACCAGTCTTTCTAGGGGAACTGTTATAGTCTCTGCACTCTGAGCCTCATTTTCAGCATTGTCCTCACTTGTCAGGAGTCTCCATGGGGTAGAGAGGCTAGAACTTGGGGCACTTTCAGCTCCAGGAGTTACAGTTTCTGAGTCCACAACATTTGGCTCACATGGAGAGCTTTCGGACACTGGCAGTGGACTGTCAGGGCACTCAAAATACTCTTCTTGTTCGGGTGTATCACCAGTCTGCCCCAATCTATCATTTTCCTCCCCTGAAAGCTCAAACAGTTCAACCATGCACAATGATTCCATTTCATCTGATCTGATGCTTTGCACTTCACTTTCTGGGAGCATTGGCTCAGGATGAAGCTGGGGCTTAGACAGTCCAGAAGGTCCAGCTTTGTCTCCAGTATTGACTAGGGATTGCCCGAAACAATTGACTCAGTTCGTAAGAAGGATAGTATTCAAAGTCACTCTCACTTTCTTCCATATGGACTGACAGTCATGCTCAACTGGGACTTGTGGAGGGAACACTTTAACTTTGCTTCTGTAGGTGCAGACTTTCTTGATCTTTTCTTAGCAGCAGCTCTAGTCACTGGTCCAGAGGGGCATCTTCTAGGGGCTCAGACTCAATTAAGATTTGTCCAATGGGCAGTAAATGATTTCTATGTATTGTTTTACATCTTTTGAATTATTCTCAGGCCTTACTTTGTACACTGGCAGATCATCTAGTTTGCCCACTACAATGTGAGGAGATGGTGCCATCGGTCAGCAATCTTGTGCTTGCCATGCAGTCCCAGATTTCTTAGCAATACCCGATCTCCCTCCTGGAGTTCCTGTGCTTTCACCTTTTATCATGCCTTTCTTTGTTGGCCAGATTTCTTTTGGCAGCCATGGTTTGAGCCAGTTGGTACGCATGAGTTAGCTGGGCCTTTAACTTTTGCACATACTGTAAATAGTTGTCAGCTTGAACCCCATCAGGAGAGACCCCAAAACACACATCTACTGGTAGTCGAGCTTCTCTTCCAAACATCAGGCGGTAGGGGAGAATCCAGTGGCATCACTTTTGTGCAGTTATAAGCATGTACCAGGGTGCTAATTTGTTGGCTCCATCTAGGCTTGTCCTTTGGGTGCAGGTGCCTAGCATATCTAGCAAAGTGCGGTTGAAGCGTTCAGGCTGTGGGTCCCCTGGGGTGGTGAGGAGTGGTTCTGGACTTTCGCACTCCCCACAGAGAAAGCATCTCTTTGATCAGACGACTCTCAAAGTCTCTCCTTGATCAGAATGGATTCTTTGTGGAGCCCATAGTGAACAAAAAGTTTTCTACAAGTACTTTGGCCACAGTGGATGCTTTCTGGTCTTTCGTGGGAAAGCTTGGGCATATCTCGTGAAATGGTCAGTGACCACCAACATTACTGATATTTCTTTGATCTGACTCCAAACTCAGAAAATCAATACAGACCAGCTCCATGGGTGCACTGGTGGTGATGTTAACAAGGGGCAGCCCTCTGGGGCAAAGCTTTCCTCTGTGCTTGGCGACTACAAGTTAGAATGTGTTGCTCCACATCAGCCCCATCTTAGGCCAATAGAATCTGGTTCTCCACCAAGTCAAGTGTTCTGTCTATACCAAGGTGCCCATGTGGTTGTGCAAGGACCTCAGTACTGAGTCTCGAAGGCAGTGGGCAGCACTAGTTGTTGTTTGTCTACTTGTCCCCTCTGTCTACTGTTTCTCTGTATAACAGTTTATTGATCAGTTTCAACTTAGGACCTTCTTTGTATAACAGTGCAGTTCTCAAATCAGTGGGCGTAATTTGGACACATCTTTTCCTGCATAGAGGGCTTCTAAAGCTGCTTTGACCATGGGATCGCGGATTGAGCCCGGCATACTGTCATTGTCCAGCTGAGGCAGTGCACCAATGTCTATTGCAGAAAAGTGGCAATAAGCAGCAGGTATGCAATTCTCAGAGGGTCCCAAGCAATCCACCATGCAGTCCACTGCGTCCGTGGACATTGTTCCTCCCTGTCAAACTTCCGGCAGAGTGCCGAATGTCAGGTTCTGCCAATCGGACCCAATCATTCTGGGGAACAGGCCTCCGGGAGAGAGCATCAGCATCTATGTGGTTCAGACCTGCTCGGTATTCGAGAGCATAGTCATATGTAGATAATGCAGAAAGCCACCTATGGCCAGTGGCATCCAACTTAGCTGAGGTCTGCACATAGGTCAAAGGATTATTGTCAGTTTTTACTAGTATTTTAGCCCCATACAAGTACTCATGGAATTGGTCAACAATAGCCCACTTCAAAGCTAGGAACTCTAACTATAATGGGATAGTTCTTTTCGGATGGGGTCAGGCTTCTACTGGCAAAGGCCACTGGTCTCAAGCCATTCTCGTGCTCTTGGTACAACACAGCCCCAACCCTTGCAAGCTAGCATCAGTGTGCAGGACGTAAGGTTTTCTTGGATCGGCATAGGCCAGCACTGGAGCATGGGTAAGTTGATATATGATCTCATGAAAAGCAGTCTCACAATCAGGAGTCCAGCGGGCCCCAAATACTTCCACTCGGATGAAAATACACTCTTTCAGTCTTGAGGGGTGACTTTTGGTATTTTTGTGGGTTGGGATACCCTTGAGTAAGGTTAAGTAAAGGCGGATCACTCTTGAATAGTCCTTGATGAGCGCCGATAATAACCACAGAATCCCAGGAATCTTTGCAGTTCTTTTAGATTTTTGGGCTGTGGCCAGGTGGTCAAGGCCTCAACTTTACTTGGGTCGGTCTCTATTCCCTCGGTGGATACTATGTGTCCCACATACTTTACTGATGTTTGAAAGAATTGACACTTATCAATGGACAGTTTAAGGCAAAGTCCTCCAGTCGGTCCAATACCTTAAATAATCTGCTCTCATGTTCCTCCAGTGAGCTGCCAAACACAATAACATCATCTAGGTATACCAGGCACTCTAGTAAGTTCATGTCCCCACTGCACGCTCCATCAATCGTTGAAAAGTGGCTGGGGCACCTGAAATCCTTGAGGCATCCTCATGAATTCATAGAAGCCAGCCGGACAGATAAAGGCCGTCTTTCTCACGGTCCTCTGGGGCCATCGGGATCTGGTAGTACCCACTCGCGGAGATCCAGCACAGAGAACCACTTGCTCCGTTTAGGCAGTCCAAAGCATCCTGAATGCGGGGCATTGTGTACTGATCAGGGATAGTCCGCCGGTTTAAGGTGCGATAATCCACACACATCCTTACTGTTCCATTCTTTTTCCTCACTACCACAATGGGGGAAGCATAAGGGCTTCTGGATTCTTGTATTACACCAGCAGCTAACATCTCTTGCAGATGCCGTCTCACATCATCTATGTCAGCAGGTGCCAGGCGTCGAGACCTCTCACGAAATGGTCTTTCGTCATGCAGCGGATATTGTGCTCAGCCTTGCACGCATCCTACATCCCATTCCTTTAAAGAAAACACCTGGTCTCTCTGGGCAAGCTTCTCACTGATCCTCACTTTCCATTCAGCTGGCAGCGGAGTCGCCGAAATCAAACAAGTCAGGCGTTACTCTGTCATTCTTCCTTGAACTCTTGCTGCTGGGTAGCACTGCAGTGTCTGCACAATGCACATTAGCCAGGATGCAACCTCTGTTTACTCGAATGTCTCTTTCAGACACATTATGAACTTGGACCATTACCCTTCTGGCATAAGCATGGGCTCTAGCGGGCAAAATACTAGGCTTGACCAGCAGTCCCTCTGGCAATTTTCCATCGCCTGGTGCATCCAACATTAATATTTTATTCTTAACATCCTTTCTGATACGGACCTCTCCCTGTAAGGTACACTGGGCATTTGGCGCCAGGATCAGAGACTCAGGATCCTTCTTCCATACAATTCCGACCGGTTCCTCTGGTTCTGTTTTTTCAGCATCTCTCTGTGCCTCATAGGCCTTCTTAATTAAAGCCGGAACTCTTAAAGCTCTACTAGTCTTTGACCCTGTTTTCATAACACAACTGTGCCAGCCTTCCGAACATGAGCATTTGTTCCAATCAACAAAGGGACACCATCATACAGTCCAGTGGGGGACACACTAAGGCTAGGTCTCTACTTGTTCAGCCACTCCAGCCACGGAGGTGGGGAAAGACAGCAAATTCGGATATACCGGAATAGGGGTAGGCCTTCTCACTTAACCCCCATACATGCAGTCCTTCTAATGGTTGTAAGGGTACTTCTGACAAATGCTTCTGATACCAATCCTGGAACATAATTGTCACTTGGGAGCCACTGTCTAATACAGCTCTTGTAGACACTCCATTCACCTTTACAGTGGTCTCCATGGAGGACCCACTATTCTGGACCAGTCTGGAGAGGCGGTAGTGGGGGCCTGGGCAACTGACCTTGCCACAAAGGACGTGAATTAGCATTTTGGTGCCCTCACTGGGATCATGTCGTGCACCTCTTAACCACTGATTTCTTCTCGAGCTCTCCTTGTAGCCTATATGCAACTTTGTCAGTGTCTTTTGGGGACTGGCATTCCCTTTTCATGTGCCCATCTTTCCACAATTATAGCAAAACATACTTTCTGGAGTTTGAGCTGGCCGGCGCCACACTGGGAGCCAGGGCGGGTATTACTAACTGGAAACCTGGGTGCCATCTCTGTCTGGCGTGATAAGCATTTGGAGACATCTCGTCAGTTTCTGCACTTCCATGGTCAAGGAATTGAGTTTGGAGCTGTTATCAGCAGGAGATACATGGGTGGGTACCCCACCCCATAGCAGATGCAGTCGGATATAGGTCAGGGCCCTGACTTGCAGGCGTGGCCTTCATAAAGGGACTGTTTTGAATTCCCGGATCTCTCTCAACAGTTCAGCCCCATTGTGGCATATCTTTTCCTTGTCAGAGCACTCATTGACTGTCAACCTCTGCCCTGAACTTCACTTGATGGGTCACCCTCAGTCACTCGGTCGTAGCCACAGCTGTTGGTGCAGGTACCTCCGAGGTCACCTTTTCTCAACTCCTCAATTTCTCTCATTAACTCATCATAGGAGGGTGGGGATTCCAGTCGATTTGCCAGGCGTAACTGAAGCAACAGCAGTTCTGAGAAGGGGGCAGACTTAAGGATTCTGTCCAGTCTGGTTCGGTCTAGTTCAATCGCTGGCAAACTACCCTTTCTGAGGCATTCTTGCAACAATTTTTCCAGCCGAGAGACATACACAGACAACAACTCCCTTGGTACTGTTGTGCATTTCTTACTCTCCACCATAGGTCCTCATCAGAATCTGGGCTCCCATACACATTCTCCAAGGCCTCAAGATAGGCCTGTGCAGTCGCTTCAGGGTTACTGGCCCGTTTGCACGGATGGTAGCCAGGGCAGGACCTCGGAGGCTCTCACTAACCCTCTTCGGCTTTTCGCCTTCCGAGCATTGCCATTCTAGCACTTGGGGGCAACATGGTCTATCCAGGTCTCCCAGTCATCCTCCCTTGGGGGTGGGAGGGTGCCAGAGAGATCCTCAACCTTCGTAAGAGTCGTGACTAATGGCAGGTGCAGAAATAGGAGTCTGCATTGGTTCAGCCACCATTACGGGCACTGGAGTAGGAGAGGGTGTTGGGGAGGAACACCCCAGGTGGCAAGAATAGTTTCTTCAAGTCCTCCACAGTTTTCCCTCTCCCAGCAACCATTCAGCAAATTTCTCCTCAAAGTTTCAGATAGTGGTGGGGGCTGATTCCCCCCCGGGTCTTTACTGTCCTTAGTTATCACTCTCCAAGCAGTGAGGGCTCCCTCTGGGGTAATGGTCTGTGGCACTTTGGAGCTATCTATGGGATCCTTAAACTCTACTAGGGCCAGGAAAGTGTGGGTGAGCAGATTAGCATGCCGACCCACCACCACAGGGTTTTGTAAACCTTCCACCTTGGAAAGTACTCCCTGCACAGTGTCCGTATTGATACCCAGGGGATGTCCAGGATAAGCATAGCATTTTGGGGTGATCTCCTCCCCAGTACACCACTCCACCAGCGGTGCACAGCCACTTCTGTCGGTACCCATTTTTTCTTAACAGTGGTTCGTAAATATGGCCACTAGAGGACACACAATCCCAGCGGTGAGCCTCCAAGATGTAACCCCTAGATGGCGCTATCCCAGGGGCTACTACCCCTGCCTGATTTGCCACTAACAGGTTGAGGGCCTGGATCCAATGGCGGGTGCCTCCACCCAGAGGTCAGGGTTTGCAATAGTTAAACTAACTTGGTCACAGCCCTCTGGGACACTGCAACCCCCCTTTCTTCCCACTAGTGGCCCACACAATATATCAGAATTACCTTCACAGTATACACTTACCCCAGGTCTGGTTCCGCACTGGGACCTCCTGTGAAATGAGATACAGTGCAACAATCACAGTACAGTACTTTAACATAGACAAATACCTCAGGCAGTATAACTTTGCTGAAACAAGCAGCTCTGATTTATTTAGGGGATATAACAAGGACAGGGGAAATCAGGTTAATTAGCTTATCACTCTAATAATCTACTTATGGCTCTGTGCACAGGCCTATCCCTATCAGTTACTGTCCCTGGGTACCCAAGCCCTAGTGGCTAGTCCAAACCGTGGCAGCTGGTAGGGGCCCTTTCACACAGAGAAAAGGAGAATTAAACAGTCAGCAGTACAGTAATTCCATTTGGATTTAATGTGGCAATTCAACAGAGGCTGACCTGAATTAGTACTCACGACCTCCAAATAAGATAGGGTCCTTCAATGTCAGCAGGGCTCACTTGAGGTACACAAACCTCTTCCACATCCATATAAAGAAAGCACTATACCAGGCAGGCTGCATCTGTATCCCGATCGCAATTACTGCACAATACCCAGGAGAACACACAGCAGATTCAGTTCCTGACAGACCGAGTGTAATTTTCAGCAATTCCTCCAGTCTTCTACAGGGTGAGCCTGGTTTCTACTCTTCAGAGATCCTTTGATTCTTTTCACAGGACGGATTCAGTCCTAACAAGCTGCAGACCGGAACTCTGGGCCTTACACACGTTTTTGACTAAAACTGCACACTGAAAAGTACAGCGCCCTTCCTTCTTCACTGCCAAAGCTCAACAGAACTCCAACCGGCAAAACTGGCACTTCTTTGAGTTCCTCCCAGTTCTTGACTGGATTGGCTGTCACTCACAATAGACTGCTGCTGTTGGTCCAAAAAGGCACTGAAGTCTAAACTACATCTCCCAGAGTCACTGCCCATACAATCCTCTTGTGGCTGGCTCAGATTATGAGTCCAAGTTCTGATTCGTCAAGGCACCATTTTAGAGCTAGCTTACCCCACACTGATTGGTCCAGTTCAGCAGTTCAAAACTAGAATGGGGAACTAGCAGACACAGTTCTGACTGCAAAGAAAGCAGGTTAGACAAACTGTAATTTCATTATTACTCTAAATAATTTCTGGTAAACAGTTACATCTTTCAGATAGGTTCCTTTGCACTCTAGTGACTGCAAAATTAAGTGAATTGGCAGCAGCTCGAGTGGTACTCAGAGAAGCACACAGTCCCCCCAAACTAATTATGTCTGCAAGCAGACAGCTCTTAAAGAGACAGTACCAGAGGCTCTAAAAACACTCACTGATAAATGGCTTAAATGCCAAACACCATTCAGGCTTGGAGCATTCAAGCAAGCTCCTGGAAGTCTTTTGGGAACCCCCATTTGCAGGGGGGTTACACCTGGCAATGTAGATTAAGGCTAAATGTATGTCACATTTCCTCTACTTGTCTTGCTTTCCCATTGTGCTGGATTTGAACATACTTTTACTTGGCATAGCCCATTGCTCTAGGCCCCCCACTGATTAAGCAGTCCAATCCCCACTTTACTTTACTCTTTGTGCTGGACTTGAACCTACTTGAATTAACTGTCAATGTCTATTATACTAGACCTCCTACAAATTAAGTAGTCCAATCCCCATGTTCCAACAGTTCAGGTGAAAACATAGTCCCTCTGTCAGATCGAACTCACCCTTTGGTTGCAGGTGCCCCACAGGCGATTCCTCACAGGAATTTCTCTCCTACAGCTTCTGGTGCTACAGCACAACTTGAAATAAGGTAGCTTCTTCCTTAGCCGGAACCAGGAGGGTTGCCCCTGGAAGACAGGCAAACCTTTTCACCCCCATCCCCTCAGGGATGAGGCACATGGGCCAGTAACAGCGGTCTCCACCACTTCACAATCAGCTTACTGTGTTCCTCTTTTGGTGGAAACACACACCTCCCTTACAGTAGCTCTAAAACAGAGTTTAAGCCTCTGAGAGCCTATACACATACTGCTGTGCTGCTCCTCTCTTTAAGACTGCACACAGACTCTGTTCAAATTCCCCCAACATTCTATCCTAACTTCCAACTGCAGCATCCAGTGTGGCTCATGCAGCTGCGAGAGTTCTATGGTGATGTCATCCCTCAGTCTCAGCTGGACTGAGAACAGAGTGAGACAGTGTGGAATCCATTTAACTGGAGTTTCACAAGCTGCCTTCCCTGCCTACCACTAGGTCTTACTGGGATTCTAGTAACCCCGGGTAACAGGGGGATTACATCAATATGTACATCCTGGAGGAAAGCAGGGAGAGGGGGGATATGATAGAAACATCCAAATACCTCAAGGGTATAAATAAAGTTTAGGAGGGAGGCATTTTTCAGAAAAAAAGATGTTAAAGAACAAGGGGACATACTGTTAAGCTGGGGAAGAGAGACTCTGGAGATTTGAGAAAATTCTTCTTCACAGAAAGAGTGGTGGATGCCTGGAACAGCATCTCAGCAGAGGTGGGGGGGAAACAGTAACAGGCATAAGGGAACCTTATAGGTAGGAATAGGGGAGTGGGGGTAAAGCTGGAGATCAAGAAGGGTCTGTGGTGTTATAGTAGGTAGGGAAAATGGGCAGACTAGGTGGGCCAAGCAGTCCTTATCTGCCATCAAATTCTGTATTTCTACTTCTCCATCTCTAGGGTGACCCACAGTACCTCCACCCCTCCCTGTATTCCCTTTACCTCTGTCTATTTATGCTATCTCTTACATAAAGAGCAACTCCTCCCCCTTTTTTCCCCACCCTGTCCTTTCTGAACAGAGTATAGCCTGGTATGGCTATCTCCCAGTCATAGTTCTAAGTGCACCATGACTCGGTAATGGCGACAATGTCCAGTTCAGACCCTGTCACAATGGCCTCTAAGTCCGGAATTTTATTTCCCAGACTTTGAGTGTTGGCACACATGGCCTTCCAACTTCTAGTACCACCCTGCTCGACAGCCCTCCATTTGCCCTTTGCCCTCTCTCCTCACTGCCTCTGTTCTCATTCCTGTCTCTCTTCATTACTACTAACTTGTTTTTCTTTCTATTTGGTACCGTTGGGGATTTGTCTCCCTTAGGTTTCTCCCTGCTGACTACTCCAGCTTGTGGGGGAGGACAGTTTATTCTCCCTGTTTCCTTCCACCACCCCTCTTAGCTAGTTTAAATACTCGCCAATGTAACATTTAAACCATTCACTGAGGACTGCTGTCCCCCTCCTGGTTGGATGCAATCTATCTCCCCAGTACAGGCCTTTATGCCTCCAGGTGTGACCCGGTTCCCAATGCAGCCAAACCCCTCTTTTCTGCACTATTCCCTTACCCACTGGTTGAAGCTCCTGGTCCGGAGTTCCCTATCCTCCTCCTGTGGTAGACAGGCAGCACCTCAAAAAAGGCCACTGATCTTGCTACCTACGAACCCTCTCCCACTCCCTGAATTCCTCCTGTACTATCCCCTCCCTGTCCCTAGCCAGTTTATTAACCCCCAGATGGACAATGACATCCAGCTGTCCCTCCCATCCTGTTTCCTAGCAATCCTCAGGATCCACTTTCCATCTCTCCAAACCATGACACCAGGTAGGCACCTAACCTCCCTCTCCTTCTCCTTTCCTTTCCCCAAATCTATCCCTCTCACGATGGAGTACCCCACCAGGAGTTGCTTCCTTCTCCTCTGGGGTCCTCTGACACTCTCCTTGTGGTCTTCATTCTGGAGGACCCCCACATCCTCCCTAGTCACAACCTCAGGTGCCTCCATGGGATAGTTCTGCCCTGCCAGAGTGCCATAGGAGTTGTGTAGTGTTACTGGATGGAGGATGTGCCTCTATCCCACTGCCCTCACCCTCCCTGAGCCCACCATTGTCCAGCCGCTCCTCCTCCTAGACATCCTTTGAGTTCGCGGTGGCAGATTTGGTGGTCCCTGGGTGGGGTAGGAGGGTCCCTGAATACTAGCCAACTTGGCCTAGAGTCTAGCAACCTCCTTCCTCAGCCAAGAGGGGTGCATGCAGAGCTTCAATGAATCACAAGGCATTTAAAGCCCCTGTGTACAGCTCCTTCTGCTTCCTGCTTTTCTTCAGTTGGTCAGTGGGAAGGTGAGGGGTGTGGAGGAGGCACCGACTGATTGCCTCCTAATACCCTGGGGTCCCCACTAGCTCTGGTGCTGCCAACCAGAGATCCAAAAGTCCACTCTTTTGTGAGTGACAGGTGGACTCTTAGTACCTGGCGGAGCCCCTCCTGTCAGCAAACCAGTAGTGGCGTCTGAGATCTGTTGAATTACAGGGTATTTAACGTCCCTGTGTAGAGTCCCTTCTGCTTCCTGCTTTTCTTCACTTGTTTGACTGGGAGGCAGGGGGCATGAAGAAGGCACCGACTGGCTGCCTTCTAATCCGCTCAGTTCTCCACTAGCTCGAGTGCTGCCGACCAGAGATCTGAAAGTCCACTCTTTTGTGAATGAGAGAAGGACTCCTAGTACCTGATGGAGCCCTCTTGTATCAGCAGTTTAACGGCGGTGTCTTTTTCAATGCCACAAATGAGTTTCCTATAAATTGTCTCCCAAATCTTACTATACCATTTACTGATTAGGTTGCTTGCTTTTTGGTCTGATAGATGCTGTTTCTGGGTATTATTCTTGTCCATTACCACTCCTAAATATATGTACTTATTAACTTCCTCCAGCTTCAATTTTCCCACTTGACAACTTTTGAGGTTTCCCTTCTTATCTCCAAAAACCATTACCTTTAATTTGTTTCATTCATTTCTAACCTCAAGTTGTTCAAGTGACTGTCAGGAGCCAACAGGCCACTTTCAAGACCCAAAGGCATTTGGAAGAGCATGACAACAGCGTCTGTATAGCACAAAATCCAAACATTAGTATTATTTATTGATGGGCAAAATATTCCGATCTAATAGCTCTTTTGTAAGGAATTCTATATACACAATGTATAAATAGTGGGCTGGGTGATGCCCTTGTTTTACTCCTTTCTCAATTATGAATTCTCTGAATAGCTTTCCATCTTTTCCTGTTCTGAAAAGGGTACATTGTTGTTGTGCAAAAGTTTTATAACCTTGAGCAAATGTTCATTTATATAAATTTTTTCAAGAGATGCCAAAGAATATTCCTCTGAACATTATCTTATCCACTGTGTGTGTCGGTTCACTCATGTCGTTGTGACAACAAAAAGGGCGACCGACATTAGGGTGCCAGCATAATGCCGATGGTGATCTTTGCGCCTGGCCATTGTGTCGCCTGACCCCAGTTGCACCCATTGCCCCAGGGCAAGTGCGGTCTGCTGCAGGGGGCTTCACCCCAGCACCACCCCAAAATATAATATAATCACCTCCACTTTAGAGGTGTATGGGGCAAGGGATGCAACACCCCTCCAGCTCTGTCTGTGGTGAGTGCCGCAAAATCCAGTTCACCAACAAGAGAGGCAATCTTGTTGCGGCGCCCATGTTATGGCACCCTAATGAAGTCACCATTCTAAAGATATATCGTGTGTGTCCATATATGCCACACAAAAATATAGATTTTTCTTTCTGACATACTTTTCAATTAGATAATTCAAGGCACAGCAAGTTTATTTATACGGTGCACAGTCCCGGAAGCTCTGGGCACCTTACATAAAAGCGAGCAAGGGGGGATACTGGTAAGATAAAATATGCACTGTATTTACATCCAAAAATTATTTAAATAAATAAGCACAGTTTAAAAACATAATTTAGTAAGAGGCTTCAATTAATCTGGGAAAGACAAGTGAAAGAGGTGAGTCTTTAGACCCCTTTTGAACTTCTCCACTACTGGGGCCTTCCTGACCAAAATAGGAAATGTGTGCTAGAGCGTTGGACCAGTGACCTCATTGGCTTGGTCATTGATGGTTTTTACCCTGGCCCTCGGAACTGTCAGGAGGCCCCTGGTGGAGGAGCAGAGGGAGTGGACTGAGGAGGCAGGTATTTAGAGATCAGTCAGGTAGCCAGGGCCCAGTCTGTATAGGGCCTTATAAGTGAGCAAGCCCACTTTGAAGATCCTCCACCTGACCAGCAGCCAGTGCAGAGCTTTCAGGACTGGGGTCACATGACTAGACCTTAGCAGGTCCATCAGTAACCTGGCCACTGTATTCCACATCTGCTGCAGCCAGCAGAGGATCCCTCCACTGGCCCTGCCGTACAGAGTGTTAAAGTAATCCAGCCTAGATGTAACAAAGGCATGGACCCATGATGGCAGGTCTTCGAGTGGAACTAGGGGTTTAATCCTGGCAACATTCCTTAAGTGGTTAAAACCACTTTGGATGACAGATGACACCTCAGCATCCAGAGTCAGCCAGTCATCCAGGATGACGCCAAG
Source organism: Neoceratodus forsteri (assembly GCA_016271365.2). Lineage (NCBI taxonomy): Eukaryota > Metazoa > Chordata > Ceratodontiformes > Ceratodontidae > Neoceratodus > Neoceratodus forsteri. The sequence continues at coordinate 329,390,406 of CM057454.1, forward strand.
ATTTCTCACCCTAGGGGAGGCCATCACTGGAATGGTCTCTAGGACTAGTCCTGAGGCTACTCCAGAGGCACTCCCATCACACCTGTGACCTGGCTGAATCACTAGTACCTCCATTTTATCTGGATTCAGTCGCAACTAATTGGAGGACATCCAGTCATTGATCTCTGACAGGCAGCTGTTAGGTAGTTCTATGATGTCACATGTTCCAGGGGCAAAGGATATATACAGCTGGGAATCATCTGCATATGAGCGAAAACCAAAACTGTGATGCCTAATGAGCTCACCCATGGGTAGCATATACACCGCAAATAACATTGGCAATAGGATCAAACCCTGAAGTACTCCACAGGGCAGGGATTTCGGGGAGGAGGAGAAATTCCCCATCACCACCCGTTGCATCCTGCCCTAGAGGTAGGACTCAGACCAGTTGCTGACAGTAGTGATGAATCCACAATACTCTCTAAGGTGATCCAGTAGCACAATATGTTCCACAGTGTCAAAAGCTGAGGAGAGATCTAGAAGAACAGAAATTGACCTGTCTCCTCTATCCCTCGCCCTGACGAGGTCATTTTGCACCCTAACCAATGCCATTTCAGTGCTATGCCTTGCCCTGAAACTCGTCTGGAGAGGCTTGTAGATGTCAACGGTCATGAGGTGCTCCTCCAGCTGCTGTGCCACTATTTTCTCAACAACCTTACCTAAGAATGGAAGGTTAGAGAGTGGTCAATAATTTGCTATGACATCAGTGTTGCGAGATGGTTTTTTCAGAAGGGGTCTCACCAGTGCCTCATTTAATGCATCTAGAAAGACTCCAACAATGAACACCGGATAAACCCAGCAAACACTGGACCAACAGTCTCGACGCATCCCATCAACAAATAAGTCAGGGCAGGGTCCAGTTCACAGTATGTGTGCCTCAGCATCGAGAACACCCCGTTAACCTCAGCCACCTCTACTGGTCTAAACTCCTTCCAGACAGTAGGAGTGCCTCTGCTCATAGTAGGCCACTCACTGTGAGGCAAAACTTGTCTCACTGCTAGGATCTATGACTGGATACAGGACACCCTGTCAGAGAGGAACTGAGCAAACTCCTCACATAAAGCAATTGAAAAAGGCTTTTTTCAGATGAAAACAGACCAGATGAAGAAGTCTGTCCACAGTCTGAAAAAGCCGAGGTGGTCTGTTCCTCCCTGTAGCACAAAAAATCATATTTCAAGATATAAATAGTATACATAATCCTTTTCTTCAGTTTAAATCCTGCTTGTAAATCAGTACATATATTGTATTTTGCTCATTGACCCAAGTCTCTAATCTCATTAATATAATTCTTGGCAAAATTTTCACTCATATTCATTGGAAAATAATGGGCCTATAATTATGGGGGCCAATAGGATCCCCTTGCTTAAAGAGCCGGACCATGAGCCCCTTTCTCCAGTCCTCTGGGATAGATAGATTTATTGCAATCTCATTAAAGAGGGACATTAACAGCTTTGCACATTTATGTGATTCAGCATGGAATACGTCTGCTTGAACATTATCATAACCTGGTGCTTTGTTGTTATGTTGTGCCTTCATGGATACTATTACCTCTGCCTCACTCACCTTGTACTCTCCTCCTTTTTGTCACTTTCTCTGTATATTACCCTATCATGATTCTTTGACCCCACGTCTTCTGTAGTACTCATACTTTGACTATTTTCTAAAAAAATGCTTATTACTGAGACATTATTTTCTCCCCTATTTCCCATACCAGTAGCAACCAGTTCCCAAAATGGTTTACAGCATCCATCTTATTACCTCTTGAAGCATTCCCCACAAAGCCTGCTTATACGTCGACTTTTTTCTTTTATTATTTATTTATTTATTTGAAGCTTGGTAATTGAGAAAGGCACGTTGAGCCAAGACTCATTTCCAGGTGCATCAAGAACAGCAGTAAAGAAGCATACCCAAAAAATGAAGTGTGAACAGTGAACAAATCAGCAAAGAGCAAGTGCAAACAACAGCAAATGGTGAACAGAAGTTGATTCTATGGGCAGCACTTATACACAATTAATGATTAAACAATTAAGTGCAGCAGTTGTATCAACATGAACTGACCCCAGGGGACCTAGGCAGAGTGGAAAGATCACCGAGAGCAGGTGAGGTAGGGTGCTGGCAAGTGCAGGAGGAAGGAGGTGCTTTAACTGATACCTAAGAGAAATGGGGGAGGGTGAGAGATGGGGAGAGGAGGGAAGCAAGTTCCACAGGGAGGGAAGGTGATAGGAGAAGGCTGACTGCCCAGTAGAGGAGTGAGGGTGGGTGAAGCAAAAGGTACCAGGATCCCTGGAGTGGAGAGAGAGTATGAGAAGAAATGGGTTAGAGTACTGTGGCTAAATAAGATTGCAGAGCCCCAAACAACTATTTGGAGATGAAGGAGGCACAGTGAGACTGGTGACATCAGAGTAGAGGGAGGATGGACAGGGAGAAGTAGAGGGAGCAGTGGCAAGTCCAAAGGAGGAGATGGTTGCAAAGTTACAGAAGACATTACAGAGGGTGTCCTGTCTGTCAAGGGAAGAGGAGGGGGCAGTACCATAGATTACATCTGCATAGTCAAAGATCGGGAGCACCATTTTGTTACCAGGTCCTGGCAGACCGGTTTTATGTGATACCAATCGCCGAAAGGTGATCGCTATTACCATGAGTGCATTATCACAGGAAACAAATTCAGCGATAAGCACTTAAAGGTGACTGGGATAACTGTGCATGTGGGAGGGCTGCACCTTCATGCCCCCTGCATCCCCCTATATAAAGATTCTCAACTCTGATGTGATGCATGTCAGGGAGGGGGGCACAGCCCGGATTAAAAAATAAAAGTCCTGCAGCCGCGGGACTGAGCAAAATATTACCCGCCCCAAGTCCCGAACCCAGGACCTGCTCTGTCGGAGCCAGCCACCCTACCCACTACACCACATGGTTGGCTCAGTGGAGCAGCCACACTAGAGGATTACAACCCTCTTCCCTATCCCTCCACTTCCCATCGCTATACATCCCTTCATTGTCACCCACCCTACTGTTGCAACCAGAGCCATCCCGGTACTCACCCATGATTATAGTGCCCTCATATGGGTTGCTGTTTTGATGGTCACCCATATGCATTCACTATTATCATGGTACACCTGGCAGACCTGTGGGGACAGGCAGTCTTTGTTATGGTACAAGGCTCCAAGCTTGGTGAGGAGCTTGGAGTGGATGGCATTGATGTAAACAGAGAATTTAAACCTACTGCCAAGCCACACACAAAGATACTTGAAGGAGCGAACCACTTCAAGAGGGGTGTCATCCAGGGTAGAGAAGGCACAGAAGGGGGAAAGCCTGACCAGCTTCTGGCTGGTGCCTAAGGTCAAGGACACTGTTTTGTTAATGGTGACCTGCAGTTGGTTGGTCTGGAACCAGTGCAGGACATTGTGGAACTCTTGCTGGAGCAAGACTTCCACTGCCATGATCAAGGGGACTGAGGTGTAAAAAACTGTGTTATCTGCATACATGTAGATATGCAAGCTGGCATAGGTGGAAGGGAGGTCTTTGAGGAAAATGGTGAAGAGGATTGGACCCAGGATGGAGCCCTGTGGGACCCCAACCTGCGTTTGGAGGTGGAGGGGACAGAATGCCTCCTACCTGTACCAACTGCTGGCAGCCCAAGAGGTAGGATTATAACCAATCAATAATGGGGGCTGAGAGGCCAAAAGAGTTCAACTTGTCCAAGAGGAGAGGAAAGTAATTAAAAGTAATCTATATTCCAGTCTTATTGAAATGAAAGCTTTCCTATGAAAGCATTCAGTTGTCTTTCTTGATCTCTTTCCCGAGTTGTGGACAGGTTTTCTCATTTCTTTATACTCATTATCAAGTCATTTATTTTTCCTGTTATGCATGCCACTTGGTTTACAACTGTCCCTTACAGTTAATTGCTTTAACAATACTCCAGCTGTGTATTTATCTAAAACGTTTAACCAGGAAAGACATACTGAGTTGAGAACAGCTCGTTCCAGATGCGTACTGTGGGGGGGGGAGAGGAGAAGGAGATAGCTAACAATAAAACTGCTGAATATAAGAAGGAGAAATGCAATAATAAGTACTAAAAATCATAATTATAAAAATGAGAGGCAAATTAATAAATGAGTAAAATAAAATCAAAACACACTCATATGTAAAGAGAAAGAAAAAAGAAGAGGAGGGAGTCATGGACAGGAGCAAGTAGGATAATAAAAGTCATATAGAAGAGACTTTAAAGAGGAAGGAGAAGAGAAGAGAAGAGAAGAGAAGGGAAGGGAAGAGAAGAGAAGAGAAGAGAAGAGAAGAGAAGAGAAGAGAAGAGAAGAGAAGAGAAGAGAAGAGAAGAGATTTTAAGGAGGAAGGAGAAGATGCAGATCAGATAGAAGGATGCAGGTAAGGACAAAAGTTTAGGAAATCGGTAAGAAAAGGCAGATTGTCCAGCAGTAGTGATGGCCGAAGTGGCTCCAATTCGCTATGCAAAGTGATTCACAGAGTGAAGGCGACCAAGAGAGGTTCTACAATGAGTAATGCGAAGTCCATTGAAAACAATGACTTGCTAAGCATTCGGCTTCTTCCACTTCGCCTCACTTTACCTTGTTTTTAAGCTCCAAAGACGAATTTTGCAGTCATTCATGGGATTTCAGGTCACATGGGCTCTAGATTGTTCTGCACAGCCTCAATTTGGGGTAGTGTGTGTAGGAGGCTGTTGGAGACAATCTGCTCTGAGAGCTCTCTGCGATTCAAACCTTCAAAAAGCTGTTAAATCCTTTCTGTCTCATTTTTTTTGCTGAAACTTTAGATCATCAATTATAGGAAACCCTCCGGTGCTCATATCATCGAGCATTTATTGTTTGTGTATGGATTTTGAATGTTAATGTACAACATTCAGTCTGTGTACTGAGAGACAGTGGAAGTGTGCTTTGGGGGAGGGGCGTATCTATGGTGTAGGTAGATTAACTTGGAGAAAAACAGTGCTTTCTGTTTTGGTGACATTTTTCTTGTATAACTGTGTTAATGTACACACAGTAATATTTTCAATATTTCTTGCCATTTTTTTGCTGACTGTTGTGGTGCAGCAGTGCATAATTTTAGTTTGTTTAAAATATGTGGTTATATTATTGAAGTTTTCAATTTGCTATGCATTACTCAGTGTGAGTGTGAGTATGTGTGTGATGTGTGTCATCAAATCAGATACCTTTTATTGTGCCACATAATAATTTCAGCAATGTGAAGCTGCTATCCACTGCAGCTGTGTGACTTTTGTACTTCTTTGTGGTATCTTTACTGGTACTAGTACTAGTGACTGTTACTGCAGCAGTACAGTACACTGCCCCATGGCCCACCCCTAACAAAGGTATTCTTTTCCAGATTTGAATTGCTGATGGTGAGCACTGGTTAGGTGTTGTGCCTTTGTGTCTGCATCTCTTCAGTGCACAGCACAATCTTAATCTGTCTGTGCATTTGCATCTCTTTAGGGCCCAATCTCCATCTGTAACTTAAGTCACAGTGTTTCTTTGGCTTCCCTTCAGAGTACTGGACGGGTGTGGTGCTTAAGTCTGCATAAATTTTGTACTCATTAATATGTGTTTTTAAGTCAGGGCCATCATCACGAGTCACTTGTGATACAAATCACGTTCTTCATCATCACGGTCACAAATGCTGTCACGATTCACGATTATTCACATTACGAATCACAGCATTAATTTTTTTTCTAGTTACTTGGATGTATTGTAAGCCTGTTTTGTAGTAACTCTCCAGGCTTCACCAACCCACCATTGTACTCATTGATACATGTTTTTAAGTCTGGGAGTTTTAAGCTATAGCTCCTCGGGGCTTGGGGAAGTACAACTGTAGGCATTCACATTTCTTCATCATCACGGTCATAAATGCAGTCACAAATCATGATTTACAATCACGTCATGAATCACAACATTAATTTTTTTACTAGTTACTTGGATGTATTGTAAGCCTGTTTTGTAGTATCTCTCCATGCTTCACCACCCCACCATTGTACTCATTAATGTTTGTTTTGGTCAGGGAGTTGGACAGTGTCTGCAGTACATACACAGACTGGAAAGAAGACTGACTGCACACATGCAGTTTAGCACAGTATACTTGCACTGCTCAGAATACAAAGTGTCATGCATACGGAAGACAACAAAAAAAGGGCATAATTACATACAAGGGTCGGGGATGGTGGAGGAATACATTTTATAACATAGCAAGGAAGGTGTGGGGGGCACACGGTGTGGGGGAAAAAACCTAATGTGGGATCCCATGGTGATCCAGCAGCAGTTCCAGCATGGACATAATTTGCAACTGATGTCCCTCTATGTGATCCAGCTGCTGCTCTACAGCACTCATCCTCTCGTTGTTCTCCTTGACAGCACTCCAGAGAACTGCCAAGTCAGCCTGTGTTACATGCAGTTCTCTGGGGTCCACACGTTCTACAGGCTGACCTGCTGGTGGTGGTTGTGGGGGTGCTGGTGGAGCAGCAGGTGCTGCTGTGGCCCTCCTCTTCTTAGGGATGCCACAATGCACAGCTGCACCCTCTGCCACAGAATGGCTAGCAGGTAAAGGCATGGTCTGTTCTGTGGCACCCTGCCACTCCAACTGCTGGTAATTGAGCACATGGGTGTGCTGGCCCCAGTCCCCAGGTGAGTCCCCCGGGGGCCATGGCGCACCTCCACCTCACATAGGCGGCACTTGACCACACCACTGCCCCCCCAACACAGTCAAAAAACAATGGAGGTGAGAGGAGAACCAGGCACAGGCAGGGGATGGCCAAATGAACTGGAAGCCGTCTGGTCACGGTGCTGAACAGGGATGGGATCCACACCTGGGCCCGGGGGAACAGGCACATCCTGCTCCAGAGCACCTGGTGCTGGACTTGGTGGTGGTGTTGGTGGTTCAACTGCCTCAGAGTAAGGACAGGAGGGGGTGCTGGCCCTGCTTTTTGGGGGGGACACTCACAAGTTTTGAGTGGTCCAACAGGAATGGGCGCCCATGCCCTCCACACATACATTCAGTACGATGCCTACCACTACCACGCTCTATCAGAGCTGCCCCCGGCCCAGACATTCCCTCACCCTGGTCCATCTCTCCTACTGAGCTCCCTCAGTCCGAGCAATGACTACTCACGCTGTCACACAACACACACACACACAGTCACACAGACACAGACAAACAACTAACTACTTATAAAGGTAAGAAAAAATTTACAGAAAGAACAAATTAAGTAAAAAAGAGTACAGAAAAGACAAAAAAAATTTAACTTTGAAAAGCTGTTGGGTCTAAATCAAAGTTTAAATCTCCTCCTCGCTCAGATCTAACAGTATCAGCAGTCACAAAAGACACTACTGTCTCTCTCCATCTGCACAGGAGAAAGTAAAAGTGTCTGCTTGTATGACTCACTTTCTTCCTGCCTAGCTAAAGAGCATGTGACTTACAGTACTGTAAGCCATGTGATGTGTGGGTGGATCACTTAGAATCATAATGAGGAACGTGAAGTACAGTAAAAACAATGACTTCACCTTACTTCACATTGCCATTCTGCCTTAATTTAACGTGAAGTGGTAATGACAAGGTGGAGTGAGCACTTTGCATTGCCCACTTCGCGTTCACTTCGCCGGCGGAATCTAAATTCACTGCATCTCTATCCAGCAGTAGATTTCCTAGAAGGAATAAAGAAGGATGGGGAAATATTGTTGTGGAGAGGATAGGAGGAAGAAGGTGGAAAGGATAGAAGGGATTTAAGATGGGAGGGAGGGGGAGCTGAACTAGAATTTGGATATATAAGCAGTACAGTGGGAAAGGCGCCTCGCATCAAGAAAGGGGAGAGAACAGTGATGAGCACAAGGGAAGCAGTCTAAAGCAAAAATGCAAAAAGAATGAAAAAGGGGGTTCTGTCTGGCAAGGGAGGATTTAGGGGTGCTACTGTAAACTAAGTCACCATGGTCAAAAATAGGGTGAATCATTGTTACTACATTTTCTCAGCAGGCAGGAAGCAGATGAATATGTGTGAATATATATTTGTGTGTATATTATGTGAAAAGCCCCCCTTCACTCTTTGTCAATTTTTATTGTTGTGAGTGCTGTATTGCCCCATCACTCTTTGTCAATTTTTATTGTTGTCATGTTTCCCCACCTTCCATTAACTCTGCTAGATAGTCTTGTACAATGTTTTATTGAACAGCAACCATTTGATTGGTTTACTATTATAAATGAACATCCAATCCCTCCCTTCTAACTAGATCTCAGCCCTGGTACAAGGGCGTGAAAATGAACTTCTTGATCATAGCGCTCTTGCTATTATTGTCCGGAGACATAAACCCAAATCCTGGGCCGAGCCTTTCAGGCATCCCAGCAGCAGTGTCCGCTTCTGCTGTTCCTTCCCTAAATAACCATCTCATCCTTCCCCGCAGCTTAAGAAGTTTACATCTAAACATATGCAGCCTTCTTGTCAGCGTGTCAGCATGGCTCAGTTGGTAGCACATCCGCCTCTGGACCAGAAGGTCGTGGGTTCTCGTCCCACACCGGGATTGGACTTGCACCTAAAAATCGCTGGCATCCGAGTGCAGTATTGGGGGGTGCTGTACTGCTGGGGTGTGCCGTCCTTCAGATGAGACGTTAAACCGAGGTCCCTTCTGTCCATCCTGGTGTTGTCCTGTTGGGTGTCCAGGTGGAAGTAAAAGAACCCAGGGCACTCTTCGCAAAGAGCAGGGAACAGTCCCGGTGTCCTGGCCAACATTCCCCATCCCATAAAACCGGTTCATGCAATTATCCAGGCTGGGTGTGGGTGATGATGTGTGATATGGCCGCCACCACACATTCAGTCACTTCCCTACCAGTCTAGCATTGCTTGTAAAGCGCTTTGGGATACTGTGTATGAAAAGCGCTATATAAATGCTGATTCTTCTTCTTCTTCCTAAGTTACATTTACTCCAACCCCTAGTTGTTTCACTTACCCCTGACATTATCATCCTCTCAGAAATGTGGCTCAGCCACAATATTGGTGACTCCTCCCTCTCCATCCCTGGGTACAATATATCCCAGCAAAGACCATTCCACTAGGGGAGGAGGAGTGGCAATTAATGTCTCCTTGGTCATACAATTTACCACCATCCTCAAAACATCTGTCCAGAAAGCCTATGAGTTACTAATACTTAAACTTTCCTTGCCATTCTCCATATCCATTCACATTGCCGGTGCCTACTGTCGCCCAGATCTCCCTTCCTCTGCTATCACTGGTCTTATTAGTACAATACTTTTCCATACCCCTTCAGGTGAAACATATATACTGGGATACTTCAACCACAACTGGTTATCCCCTCACGTAATAAAGTACATAATGATATCACTGCCCATAACTTACTGCAACTAATCCTAGAACCTGCATACATGAACTTTAAAACTAACAACCACTCCCTAATTGATTGGGCACTCACTTCTCACCCTCACAGGGTTATTAAATCCAGTGTTTTACCTGACATCTGGAGCAATCACCACATGACCTGTTTAGTATGGAAATTCACAGGGTCAAGGCCCCCCAAATACCATACAATTTTGTTCATACAAATTCCTGGACCTCGCCCCCATAACCAGGCCCACACAAACTGGGAACTGATTACCTTGTCTAACACTATAGATAATGCTTACACCTATTTTCATGTTAAATTCTTGGAAATTTGGAACAAACATGGCCAATGCAATGTGCCAGAGTTAGGGGTAACCACCTCCCATGGAACACCCCTGAACTCTTGATGTACCTAAGAGCCCATGACCAAGTTGGTCAACTCATAAAATTACTAAGCTTCCTCAGGACTACGCCACCTATCACACTCTTTGGAATAGGTGCACTAAAGTTATTCGTCTAGCTAAAGCAGATTACTTCTCTTCCAGCTTCCAGACTAACATTAATAGTCCATCTAAATTCTGGAAGGTAATTCATTCTCTTTTCTCTCCTCCCTTTGTCCCTCCTACCCCTCTCCTTAAAATGAATGGCACTCATGTTACTGATCACCTTAGTGAGGCCACTGAATTTAACTCTTCCTTCATCTCCTGGGCCTCTGCTCTCCTATCCTCCTTAATTTTTATTTATTTATTTATTTAGTTTTTGTTGACCGGTTAAGTGCACTAGACAAATCCTGCCTATTTTCAGGCACGACCCGGGGGAGGGGGATACAGATGAATGCCAACTGACCTTGAACTAGATTAAGCTGTTTGGGGTATTTTTAGTGAATGAGGGAAATTTGGCCAGGACACCGGGGAAATTCCCCTGCTCTTTTCGATAAGTGTCATGGGATCTTTAACATCCACCTGAACTACCACCAATCCAGGCAGATGGGACCTCGGTTTAATGTCTCATCCGAAAGACGGCACCTCAGAAGTGCAGCACCCCTCTCATGCTGCACAACAGTGTCAGTACTGGGACATTAACCCAAGTGCTAGATGTGGGAACTGAACCCACAGCCCTCTGATCTCCCGGCCTCAGAGGTGAGTATGCTACCTACTGAGCCACTGACACTGACACTTTAATACCTTCCTCATCTGCCGCCTCCCCACCCCACCCCACCCTCCACTGTCAACCTTCTCTTTCACCAGAATCTCACCCTCTGACACTTTGGATACACTATATGCCCTTAACCCCTCCAAAGGCAACTTGCCTGGTGGCTTGGACCCTAAGCTGTTACAGTATATCTATCAGCTCCTGCCATCTCTGCCCCACTATCAGACCTGCTCAGCCTTTTCTTCCTTATGGCTTCTATCCCATTTGTATGGAAGCATGCCACTGCACTCCCCCACCTAAGGGTGGTGACCTCTCTACTCCTGCTAACTATTGCCCCATCTCTCTCCTTCCAACCCTTGCCAAAATCCAAGAACATCTGGTTCTCTCACAGCTATCTTCTTATCTCTCTGATTCTAACTTCTTTATTCCATACCAATCTGAATTCCAGAAGGATCATTCCGCTACCACTTCCCTGATTAGGCTCACTAACTCTATCCTTTCTGGGATGGATGGTGTCCAGATCACCTCAGCCATTTTTGTCGATCTAGTAAAGGCTTTCAACATCATCTCCCACACCCTTCTATTAAACTCCCTCTCCTCGGCTGGCTTATTAGACTCTGCCACAAGCTGGTTCAGTGCCTACCTGGTAGGCAGGACCCATTCGGTCAAAATAGTCAGTTCCACATCCCATTCTCTCCCCATCAACACTGGTGTACCTCAGGGGTCCATTTTGGGTCCTATCTTATTCTCCATTTTCCTAAATGACCTTTCCTCAGCCTGCTTATCCACATTATTCAAACGTATGCCGATGACACTGTCCTCTTCATGTCTGGACAGTCCGATGTTGATGTAGAAACCAGACTTCAGCATAACTTCAATAAAGTTTGGCACTGGTTCAGCTCTCATCAACTCTCCCTTAATGCCAAGAAGACAGTATCAATGACCTTTGGCACTATAGAAACATAGAGTTTGACGGCAGATAAGAACCGCTTGGCCCACCCAGTCTGCCCATTTCCCTACCTACTGGATAAGCTGCAGATCCTAGTTAACCAGCAGCCTACTTCTAGACTTTGAATAGTCTAGACTAGACTCTAGACTATGCAGAGACTCCCTCGGTTCCCCTCCCTGCAGTCCTTCCATACTCTAGATGGGACAGTTCTTGAGGACACCACGTCCTTTAGGTACTTGGGGGTTTGGCTTGACCAACACCTCAGCTTCTCTGGTCATGTTGACGCTATCCTGAAGAAATTGCACCCCAAGCTTAGCACCTTATACAGGAATCGTAGCTGCCTCCCACTACTGGCTAGACGTGAACTTGTTCAGAAGATGATCTTACCTATTTTTGAGTACTGTGACATAGTCTACAGTGCTGCTCCCAAGTCTTCCTTAACCAGACTAGATTCTCTTTTAAACTCCTTCTGTTGCTTCACTCTAGACTCCCCCCATCCCACACTCACCACTGCAATCTCCCTGCCCTTTCCCTCATTAGAAAATCGTTGCCATCTCCACTGTGCCAAATTTGTGCCTAAATTTTGGTTTGGTACACTTCCCACTCATCTTACCTCCTCTCTTTCCATCCTCCCCCCGCCAGACCATTCTCTTAGGTCTTATGACTCCCGTCTATTGGTAGTTCCATGTAGGTCAACTGCTGTAGGCCAATTGGCCTTCTCGCATTGGTTCCCCAAACTATGGAACTCTCTTCCCCCCCCAGATTCACCTCTCGTCCTCCCCTCACTCCATCTCTTTATCTCTTCAAAATTTCCTGTCGATAAATTGTACTTGTGGATAATCTCCCCTTTGCCTTTACCTGACTCAGCCCTGTTCCTGTTAGCAGAGTTAGTTTTACACAGTCCATCCGGTAAGCTGTACATGTCATGTAGCACTTGCCTGTTCACAAAATTGTTAAGAATTGTAAATTACTGCCCTCATATGTTCATTACTGTCTGCAAAACATAGGAACATAGAAGTTGACAGCAGATAAGGACCACAAGGCCCATCCAGTCTGCCCATTTTTTCTAGCTTATGAATGTGTCATAGGTCTTTACTCTGTTAATGGCCTATTTATTCATACTCATTTGTATTGCTCCCTTATGCCTATCTCATGCCTGTTTGAAGCCCTGCACTGTATTTATAGCCACCACTTCCTGAGGTAGGCCGTTCCATGCATCCACCACCCTTTCTGTGAAAAAGAACTTCCTCACATTACCCCTTAATCTGCCTCCATCTAATCTCATACTGTCCTCTTGTCCTGCTATTTTTCTTATATTGAAACATGTTAGACTCTTTCACCTTGTTAATGCCCTTAAGATGTTTGAATGTTTTGATCATATCACCTCTCTCCCTCCTTTGCTCTAGGATATACATGTTGAGCTCTGTTAATCTTCCCTCATATGTTTTCTGATGCAGTCCCTGCACCATTTTGGTTGCCCTTCTCTGGACTGCCTCCATTATGTTAATGTCCTTGTGCAGGTGCGGCCTCCAGTACTGCATGTAGTACTCTACATGGGATCTAACCAATGTCTTGTAAAGAGGGATTATTATCTCCCTCTTATGACTTGTGATACCCCTACTAATACACCCCAACATCCATCTAGCCTTACCTACAGCTTTAGTGGTCTGCTTGGGTGATTTCAGGTCATCTGTGATGATGATGCCCAAGTATTTTTCTTCCCTTGTGATTGCCAGCAGCTCCCCTCACAACCTATAGGTAGCTTCAGGGGTTCTCTTCCCTATGTGCATGAACTTGCACTTCTTTGCCTTAAACCCCAGTTTCCACTCTTCAGACCAGGTTTTCCAGATCTCTTCTCATTCTGCCCACTCCATCTGGATCATCTACTCTGTTGCAGATCTTGGTGTCATCTGCAAAAAGGCAACCCTTACCCTCCAGTCCCTCTGCAATGTCACTGATGAAGACATGGAAGAGGACTGGCCCCAGGATTGATCCCTGAGGTACCCCACTTGTGACCTGCATCTCTTCTGACTGCACACTGTTTACCACCACTCTCTGTTTTCTACCTGCCAACCAGTTTGCCACCCCGTTGGCCAACTTCTGACCCACCCTGAGCCTCCCCAACTTATTAATCAGTCTTCTTTGTGGAACAGTATAGAAAGCTTTGCTGAAGTCAAGGTAGGCAACATCAACTGCACCCCCTTGGTCCACCACTCTGGTTACCCAGTCAAAGAAATCAATGAGATTAGTCTGACAGGACCTACCTGTTGCAAACCCATGCTTTCTTGGATCCTGTGCTCCTATGGATTCCAGGTGTTGCATTATCTGTTCCTTAAGGAGTGCCTCCATAATCTTGCCCACTACTGAGGTAAGACTTACTGGTCTGTAGTTCCTGCATCCTCCCAATTCAGCACTGTTTACAATGTCATGATTCACTGTACAGTCTGAGTAAATGATCTGTTTGGATTTATGTGTGTATGAATGTATATTGTATCTATATATATATATATATATATATATATATATATATACAGTATATGTGTATATTATAGTGCACGGTAGTGCACTATAGTTAGGGTTGAGGAGCCATTCACATGTTAAACCCCAAATTTTGCACCTTAATAACTTTGCAACCGTTTGACGGATTTGCCTGAAATTTGGAATACACAATCAAGACCCATATGCCTTGGGATCTGCCAAGTTTTGTACTGGTCGGATACACGTCTGCGGATTTAGTAAGCATGATCTGCGCGTGCATTTACGCTTTTTCTGGAATTCTACAGTCATGCCTACAGGTTGCACAGTTTGTGCAACTGGCCCAAAATCTTCAGAGAACGTGCAGCCAAGGTCCCTGATGTGCCTTTCAAAGATTTCGTGAAAAAATATTAAACGGTTCAAAAGTTATTCAAAAAACAATTTCCCATTATAAGTCAATGGGAAAAGTTAACTAAAAGTTCGACAGTGTCGAAAATGCATTTTTACTTTCACAAATGGCCCTCTTACTTTCGCAAATCTGCCATCTTGTTTTCAGTTAGTGATCAGAAAAATGCTTGCCATTTAAATTTGGGACCCTCTAGCAATCTAATTCTTGTTGTATTCACCTAGTCGGAGCCTGAGAATGCGAGCCATGTCTTTATTTTGGGGTAAAACACCCCAAAAATATGATTTTCAAATTTCTGGAAAAAGTACTTTCGTGCTCACGAAAGTGTCACAAATTTTTGCAAAAGCTTTCGCAAATTGCGACAGTACTTTTCTAGGCTGTGGGGAAATGACAGCAATTCTTTGGCACCCCGCTGCAAAAGAACGGTTGGGAGTTTTGGGCTGAAATTTGGAGGGAACGCAGCTGACATCTCACAGATGTGCCTCTCAGTGTTGTGTTGAAAAAATGTTACATGGCAGCATAGTTATGGCACTCCAAAGTTGACAGTTTTTCCCATAGGATAACATTACGGCGCCCGACGCATTACAGGAATCCTTTGGCACCCTGCTGCAAAATAACGGTTTGGTCTTTTTTCCTGAAATTTGGAGGGAAGACAGCCAACAGCCCACAGACATGCCTTTCAGTGGTTTGGTGAACAAATATTACAGGGAGGCAAAGTTATGGCACTCCGAACTTCTCTTTTTTTCCCATAGGATAACATTACAGCGTTCGCCGTGCCTTTCAGGGCCCATATCTTGGAAACGGTGCGAGACACGGACTTTTCGTTGGAAAAATAATAGGGGCTAAGTACAAAATTAGCCAGAACAGTCATAAATCATATGACTTTAAAATTTTTTTTCTACGTCGTACGGTTCCTGAGATATAACCTATTTAGTATTTCAAGTTCTCATTTTCTGCTCTGAGACCCATTATTATGCATACATTCTTTGTACTCACTGTCTTTCTCTATGCAGCTTTTGGGGAAAACCAGCCTGTGCGCTTACATTACTGTTACCGTTGCCCTTTCTGCTTGCAGTTCCATTTCCCATTTCACTTACCGTTGGCGTCATACCATAGAGCGTTATCCTTTCGTTTTCATTTGCGCTTGCTTTTCTGTTATTTTTTGCCATTTGTGTCTACAGTACTATTTCTCTTTCTGTTTCATTTTGCGTCACCATGCCCATTGACATTTTCGTTTACAGGTACCATGTTACTATGTGACAACACATCATGTGGCAGACCGTTCCCGTCTACGCCACCATGTGCATTACCCTTTCTCTTCTCATTCGCGCTTGTGTTACCATGTGCACCACTGTTAGCACTTCTGTTTGCATTGCTGTTCCTGTTGCTATGCCACAAGACATCACGTGGAGTGAGTGTGGGGCCGCCGCTGCATTACATTCACTATTTCTCATTATCTTCCTCAAAAGACAGGAAGTTAGAGGGCAAACTCCATTTAATGATTAGTTGCCGCTTATATGGGACTTTGATTTCAGCCTACCTTTTCACCGCATAGCGCATTGGGGTTTGGTCGGTCCCAACTTCCCACCCCATTCTCCTATGCTTCTCTGCTGCTTTACACATGTGATGGGGTGAGAGTTAGGGCTGACGACTCTAATGCGCACCCCAATGCCGGTTGGGGTGGGCTGGGGGTCCAAGGGGGTTTCAACCCTAACACCAATTTCCTCACTTCTGTCGCTGTGGAACAACCCTAACTAATGCATTAAATTGAGTTTTTGCTCTAATATATATATATATATATATATATATATATATATATATGTATTCTTCCATACCCTCTCCCCAGGGCGATCGGAGATGAGCAACATGTTGTTCAGTGTGCAAACTGGTGAAACATTTCAACAAATAAATAAATAAATAAAAAATAAATGTGTTCATTTAAATAAGGGATCTTCTCCTGCCTTTAAAGAGGACATGAACTTATTTTCAACTGGCAGCTTTTCATAATGTTCCCATTTACAGAAATGATATCCACAAGCCTAAATAATCCATATGTAACTGTACCTGAATAAAAAGTGATGTGAAAAACTGTATTTTGCATTGTTTTGTTTTTATGGGCAGTGTTCTGATACAGTTCTCTTTATGGAACCAGTGATCTGGGGCTCAATTTTCAAAAGGAGAACTATGATGCAAGGTGCCTGTGCCCAAAGGATATAATGCAAGTGGCACCTTGCATCATAGTTTGCAGCAATCCTGATTTTCAAATGCTGGCTGCGGCGAAATCAGGGTGCCATATGGCAAAGCCCCCTGTGCCAGCCTTGCAGAATAAGCACCCGTGTGCCAGGTCACAAGGGTGGTTGCATCACAACAGGGCTGCACCATCCCCTTTTTTCATATTCCAATAGCCCCACAGTGGTTGCAAGAGGGGGCTGCCTTTAGACCAGCCAGGAGGTAGTCTAGGGGCCCTTCTGCCTGGCAGGGCAGTAATAGGGGGGAACCTGGAAGGAGGGGACCGGGGGGATGACACAGCCCTGAAGGTAGCCATGGTGGGGGAGGAGGCATGGCAACCACTGGGGGACATGCGGAGGCACCTGGTGGTGGTGCCCTAAAGTTGGCACAAAGTGTAATGGGCTGGGTGGGGGCATGGCTACATGATTATGACCCAGATCCCAGAGCTGACAGTAGCTCTTGCACCTGCCAGTGCCCATAAGACCACATACCCCTAAACATGGTGAGTGACAGTGGGTGCAGGTTGTAGAGTGCAGTTGATGGTCAGGGACATGCCGAGGCACCACAACATTCCCCATTGACAGAGTCCTCTGTGTGGTGGACCACGAATGCCCAATTATCATTGCTGGGGACTGTGGGTCCTGTGGGGTAGGTGCCACAGCTATTATCACCTGTGGGGTCTGGGTCATGATTGTCTGGCCATGCCTCCCAACCTGGCCCAAGACAACTGTGTGCCAATTTTTAAGACACCACCAGAGGGTGCATCTGCATGTCTCCCCCACTGCCACTGTCCCCCCCAACCCCCATGGTGTTCCCTAGGGCTACATCAGTCCCCTGTCCGCACCTTCCATGCATAGTTACCCCCGACACCTCCACAGGTTATCTAGGGTTGCATCAGGTGGGGGAGTGATGGATCCATTCAACAAACCCCACAGGTGTGCCCAATATTTGGTGCAACCCTGCTGCTGCAGCAACTCTTGGGTCTTCAGCGCAGAGGCACCTATTTTTACAAAAAATTGGGTGCAGGTTCCCTGGCACACCTGCAGTTTGCTACAGCCCTAGATCATCCCAAATTGTATCAATATAAGGGCTGTATTAAAATCAAACCCCTGGAGTTTTAACTATGTCACAGTTTGTGCTCAGAATACTGAACATGGTTATGACAGGACAATAACTCATGCTTAGTATTCTGTACACAAACTGTGACATAGTAAAAACTCGAAATTACTACCTCCATGAAGAGAACTGTGCAGAATGTTGTCCATAAAAAGAAAACAATTGAAAACACAGTTTTTTACATCAATTAGTAGCAATTAGTGAGATGTGGTTTACCAGTAACCACACTTGGGAGACTTCAGTACCTGGCTATGTATTGTTCAGAAGAGACCGAGGTGCAAAAAGGGGGGGAGGAGTGGCCCTGTATGTTAATGAAAATATCAAAGCTACAGAAATTCAGAATACACATAAGGAGCCAGAAGAACTGTGGGTCACCCTGGAAACAGGAAATGGGACAGCCATAAGAACTGGGGTTGTCTACAGGCCCCCAGACCAGAGGGAGGACATAGACACATTACTGTTAGAAGATATACAAAACATGACAGCTAAAGGGGAGGTTCTGATAATGGGAGACTTCAACATGCCAGATACAGATTGGTCAATACCAGCAGGAACATCGGCCAGAACTAGACACATAGTGGATTCCTGCAGGGGGAGGGCCTCAAACAACTGGTACAGCAACCCACAAGAGACAGGGCTATCCTAGATCTAGTACTGACTAACAAAGAAGGGATCACAGATCTCCAGGTAGAAGGTCACCTGGGGGCCAGTGACCATCACATGGTATGGTTCAATTTGGCTACTACATCTAAATCATCCCATTCCAAGGCAAAAATATGGGACTTCAGAGGAGCTGACTTTGATAAGATGGCCAACAGAGTTAAGCTAGCCCTGGCAAAAAGAAACACAGGTGAGGAGGTACAGGCAAAGTGGGCAAGCATTAAGGATACAATACTTGAAGCAACATCCCATTGTGTTAGACAGAAAAGGAAGTGCAAAAGAAGAAGGAAACCACTTTGGTTCTCAAATACAGTAGCAGAAAAGGTCAGAGCCAAAAGGCTGGCCTTCAGAAAATATAAGGGAACACAGCGGGATGAAGATAGGGAGGCATACCAAACTGTCCTAAGGGAAGCAGGTAAGACAGTAAGGCAGGCAAAGTCCCAAACTGAGGAAACACTAGCACGAACAGTAAAAGAAGGTGACAAGACTTTCTATAGATACATTAGTGAAAGGAGAAAGTCCAGAGTGGGTATTAAAGCTTAATGGAGAAAAGGGAGCGTGAGGAGGAGGACCCTGTAAAGGCATCTATCCTAAATAGATACTTTTGCTCAGTATTTACTGAAGAGAAGGTAGGGCAGGGCCCACAGCTCAGCATCATGGACACAGGGGAGGGAGGTGAGCACTACTCCCTTCACAAAGAAAGGGTCCTACAAGAGCTGCTAAGCTCAGGGTGGATAAGGCAATGGGACCTGATGGCATACATCCCAGGGTACTTAAGGAGCTAAAGGAGGAACTAGCAGAGCCATTAGCAGAATTGTTTAGTGAGTCTCTGAGCACAGGAGAGGTCCCAGAAGACTGGAGAAGGGCTCTGTGATCCCACCCACAAGAGTGGTAGCAGGAGGAGGCGGGGAACTACAGACCGGCCAGTCTTACCTCAGTAGTGGGCAAGATTATGGAGGCACTCCTTAAGGAAAGGATAGTGCAACACCTGGAATCATAGGGCACAGGATCCAAGACAGCATGGGTTTACAAAGGAAGGTCCTGTCAAACTAATCTCATAGATTCTTTGACTGGGTAACCAGAGTGGTGGACCAAGGGGGAGCAGTTGATGTCGCCTACCTTGACTTCAGCAAAGCTTTTGACACTGTTCCACATAGAAGATTGATAAATAAGCTAGGTAGGCTCGGGGTGGGTCAGAAGTTGGTCAACTGGGTGGCAAACTGGTTGACTGGCAGAAAACAGAGTGGTGGTAAATGGTATACAGTCAGAAGAGATGCAAGTCACAAGTGGGGTACCTCAGGGATCAGTCCTGGGGCCAGTCCTATTCAACATCTTCATTAGTGACCTCGCAGATGGACTAGAGGGTAAGGCTTGTCTGTTTGCAGATGACACCAAGATCTACAACAGAGTAGATGATCCAGATGGGGTGGGCAGAATGAGAAGAGATCTGGATAAACTAGCAGAATGGTCAGAAGAGTGGCAACTGGGATTTAATGCAAAGAAGTGCAAAATCATGCACATAGGGAAGAGAAACCCTGAAGCCACTTATAGGCTGGGAGGGGAGTTGCTAGCAGTCACAAAGGAAGAAAGAGACTTGGGCATCATCATCACTGATGACCTAAAATCCTCAAGCAGACCTCTAAAGCAGTAGGTAAGGCTAGGGGGTGTTAGGGTGTATTAGTAGGGGCATCACAAGTCGTAAGAGGGAGGTAATAATCCCTCTGTACAAGACATTGGTTAGGCCCCATCTGAGTACTGCGGCAGTATTGGAGGCCACACCTTCACAAGGACATTAACCAAATTGAGGCAGTCCAGAGAAGGGCAACCAAAATGGTGCAGGGACTGCATCAGAAGACATATGAGGACAGATTAACGGAGCTCAATATGTATACCCTTGAGCAAAGGAGGGAGAGAGGTGATATGATCGAGACATTTAAACACCTTAAGGGCATAAACAAGGTGAAAGAGTCCAACATGTTTAAATATAAGAAAAATAGCAGGACAAGAGGACACAGCATGAGATTAGAGGAGGCCGATTAAGGGGAATGTGAGGAATTCTTTTTCACAGAAAGGGTGGTAGATGCATGGAATGGCTTACCACAAGAAGTGGTGGCTATGAATACAGTGCAGGGCTTCAAACAGGCATGGGATAGGCATAAGGGAGCAATACAAATGACTATGAATAGATAGGTCACTGACAGAGCAAAGGCCGATGGCACATTTATAAGGTAGAAAAAGAAATGGGCAGACTGGATGGGCCTTGCGGTCCTTATCTGCCGTCAACTTCTATGTTTCTATGTTTCTAATGTTTGTTCAGATACAACTAAATATGGCTCAGCCGGAGGCCAGTCTTTCATTTTCTTTTACTGGGAGCATTACAAACTGCTGCCAATTAGCACACATTTCTTATGCCTTTTACGTATATAGAAATCACATTCTTATGTCAACACTAATGGGAAGTGATCGCTCTCCTTCGTCTCCGTTACAAGCATATTCTTAACTTATTTGTAGTTCAACACACTTCTTATAAAAAGATCTAGCAGGCTACCATCAGAAGATGTGGGATAAGTGTTTTTTCCCCTCTTTATCCCCCTTTGCTCTTCTGTTTATGATCCTCTTTTAATTTTCAACCAATACTGACATTATTATTTCCCGGCTTATTTGTTTCTGGTTCTTCAGCTTGCCTTATGGGAATATTTAGAATGTCATCCAAATTCCAATCATGGCCATAGATTTCTTGCACATTTCCTATCTTAGCATTGAAATCTTCTAAAAGAAGCACCAGTCTTTCTAGGTATACATGTATCCATTTTTGCAATATTGTATTTTATAAATGTAACAGATCTTGTTCAGAAGACCAAATGGATCTTAAGGAAATATAAGTATTCACAGCAATGAAATCTCAATTATCGGATCTGTTACCAGACAATATGGCATCCATAAAGGTGGAAGATGAGACTAAAGTTATCAAACCCTCCCTTGCATGACCCATCTTATTTTGACTTCTTGCAATAATTTACTTAGAGGTACTGTATAGCCCTCTAGTTAGAATTTTTTCTCTTTTAGCCATACCTCTTGCAAAGCGTAATTTCATGAGCACAAATATGTTCTTTCCGTTCATGACATTCATCCCATTTCCCTTCTGATCCCCTATATTCCAACTAATGATATTGATTTATTTAACCTTATTTTTATTCTGTCATTCTATCTCTATAGCATCTCCAGAATCCTAAAATTCTATTGGCTGCTCCTCACTATCTGGATCTGATGTACAGTACTTTTAATTGTA
The DNA here is from genome assembly GCA_016271365.2 of Neoceratodus forsteri. Classification (NCBI taxonomy): domain Eukaryota; kingdom Metazoa; phylum Chordata; order Ceratodontiformes; family Ceratodontidae; genus Neoceratodus; species Neoceratodus forsteri. The sequence continues at coordinate 329,412,067 of CM057454.1, forward strand.
TCCTATAGGTCTGAAAAGATCACACTAATATTGATGTGTGGGCCTTTATGTTTCCTCCCCTCAGTCTCACTACTGGTCTTCTACAGTGCGAACCCATACTCCACTGCTAGAAAAAGAGATATTTCGGTTGATGTAACATATTCAGTTACACATTTCTGATTTTTCGGTTGCTCTTTCTGTATTTTTATCTTCTCCTTATTTTTATTACATTTTGTTTGAACTACCTCTCCCTTAAGATTTTTGCCTCTCTCATTTTCCTAGCCAACTGATCTATTGTGGCTTCTAGATGTACTCCCATAGGACTGAAGTCTGTACTGTCTTTATTTATATTTCTTCTAATATCTGGTTTACAGAGCATGATTAAGTAACGATGCATGACAGGGTGTGTGTCATGCTGGGATAACATCACGCCTTGGGTGGTTGAAGCATGAGGCTGCAGGCTGAGAGCGTTCAATGGCTGAGTTTGTTCAACACCCGAGAAGTGACATTATTCCAGCATGACACACACACACTCTGGAGTGCATTATTGCTATGGCTCATTTTTAAGTAGAAGAGAAATACCTGAAACATTTTTTTTAAATAGTATTTCATTTGATTTTTCTGTGTGGAAGCATACTTAAAGAAAAAGAAGTTCCTGTTTTCAGTTTTTCCACTAGGTGGAGCTGTCTGTATTTCCTCTTTGTGGATGGTCTCTGTATTCTTTTGTGCCTTCCACTCCTGGTTTCTTGCTGTGTCTTTTGTTTGCTCCCCTGCCCCATTACTATCCCAGATTTCAGTAGAAGAAACACTGTGAAGAAAAAAGCTAGAGTACTCCCAGTGCACTTCTCGATTATTGAGTGTCCACGCTCCAGGCTCCCCACCCCATGCTACTCAAAGCATGCCACAGAAAATATGTCACCTTTTTTTGTGACCTCTTGTTTGCAGTGGTAAAGATAAGATACCTCAAAAAAGAGAGCAGTAGGATTCTTAAGCAAGCACTATTGGAACGGTAGACATTCACCATCCTTGTTGGGAAGACTCCTTATCAGGAATGGAAGCCAACAGCAAAAGCCTCAGACCGGTGAGTGGTGTGTACTTTTGTTTTTTAAAAGCAGATGCGCTGGATTGTGAAGACACTGGGTTTTATGCTCGGCTTCCCATTATAAACATGGGGAAAATGACAGGGACTCATGCTGTTTTAGTGACTCAGGGACTATGAATATTTGTTTTGTCAGTGTGAATTTATTGTTTCAAGTGCTATGAATGTTTGGCACTGTGAGAAAGGGGACAGTGGATTTTCAAGGGTAGGGAAAGCGAAGAAAAAAAAAGAACCTTTGCGGTTTCGGTGCTTTCTCACTTGGATGGGCAGCCACTGAATTTACACGGGGGGAGGCAGTTACTTTGTAAATGTGAAGGGAGTGGACATTAGATGGCTGGATCCAATATTTTTTCCCCTTTTTGTGTAGTGAAGTGACAGGTTCCAGGTAAATAAGCGCAGTGATTTTTGCTTTTTCACTGCTGAGGTCGGCTTCATGCCTGACATTCATATAGTGATGTTATACTGATATAACATCACTGATGAAGGTAGGCACTGACCAATGAGAGTCCAGGATTTTTTCTTGCCATTGTATAATTAAGCAATAATGTACGACAGGTTGTGTGTCGTGCTGGGATAACATCACGCCTAAGGTGGTTGAAGCATGAGGCTGCAGGTTGAGTGTGTTCAACACCCAAGAAGTGACATTATTCCAGCACAACACACCCTTGAGTTCATTATTGCTATTATACAATGGCTATTTTTTAAGCAGAAGAGAAATAATTGAATTTTTTTTAAAATAGTATTTTATTTGATTTTTCTGTGTGGAAGCATACTTTAGGAAAAAGAAGTTCCTGTTTTCAGTTTCTCCACTAGGTGGAGCTCTCTGTATTTCCACTATGTGGATTGTCTCTGTACTGTTTTGTGCCTTCACTCCTGGTTGCTTGCTGTGTCTCTCGCTTGTTCCCCTCCCATTATTATCCCAGATTTCAGTTGAAGAAACAGTGTAAAGAAGCTAGAGTACTGGTCCCCCCAGAGCACTTCTCGATTATTGAGTGTCCACACTACTGGATCCCCCCCATGTTACTTGAAGCTTGCCAGGGGAAAATAGGTCACCTTTTTTGTGACCTCTTTTTTTTTTAACTTTGTTTCTATACCTACACCCCCGGGCATCCTTCAGGAGTACCTACTCAGAGTCCGCTGTACTCCCAGCCTGAACCCTCACTTCTCCCTTGTCCCCTCCCCCAAATGAGCCCAGGCAGGCCTGACCCACGGCACCATCTCCGGGGCTGATTCCGCCCTTCTCGGTGGCTACCACCTAAGTGTGAAACGCCTACCTGCCGTCGCTGGGTCGGGGGTGGAGGAGGATCCTGGGTGCATTGGGCCAGCACTTGAGATGTGAGTGAACTCACCTGGGGCCACCGTCATCTCACCGACAGTGTAGAAGGCTATTTTTCTTTACTTTTTTTCCTTTCCCCCCCTTGACGTGACATGCAATGGATGCAGTGTGGGTCCCTCTCACAGGCATCCTGCTGATGTCAACCCCTCTACTGACCTTGCTACTGAGCGATGTACCCCTGCTTCCGCTGGGTGCCACTACTGAGCTTGGTAACCCCTGGATCCCACCCCAGGAGAAGAGAGCAGTCCTCTGGATGCTCAATTTTCTCCTTCTCCACTGATCCCCGATGGCCCTGGCTCGTTCCCGAACCCAGGTTGCTGGCGTGGCATGAGGTGTGGTGTCCAGTGCCTCAACCCTCAGCGCCACCGGGCCAGCCTTTTCGTGACCTCTTGTTTGCAATAGTAAAGATAAGACACCTCAAAAAGAGAGCAGGAGGATTCTTAAGCGAGCACTATTGGAATGGACAGACGTTCACCTTCCTTGAAAGCCCCAGACTGGTGAGTGGTGCCACTCTTGTTTTTTTTAAAAGCAGACATGCTGAATTGTGAAGGCACTGGGTTTTACACTTGGCTTACTATTGTAAACATGAGGAAATTGACAGGGACTCATGCTGTTTTAGTGACTCAAGCACTGTGAAAATTTGATTAGTCAGTGTGGTTTTATTGATTCAAGCGCTATGAATGTTTGGCAGGTTGAGAAAGGGGACAGTGGATTTTCATGGGTAGGGAAAGCAAAGAAAAAAAAGAACCTTTGCAGTTTCAGTGCTTTTTTGCTTGGGTGGGCAGCCATTGAATTTACATGGGGGGGCAGGTACTTTGTAAATGTGAAGGAAGCAGACATTAGATGGCTGGCTCCATGATTTTCCTCCCACTTTTTGTGTAGTGAAGTGATGGGTTCCAGGTAAATGAGTGCAGTTATATTTTCTTTTTCACTGCTGAGGTCGTCTTCATGCCAGACCTTCATACAGTGATGTTATACTGAGATAACATCACTGATGAAGGTGGGCACTGACCAATGAGAGCCCAGGATTTTTTCTTGCCATTGAATAATACAGAGTATTCCTGCCATCTCCCCTGAGTTGTATCTGTAGGCCATTAACAAATCTGTCCACCTACATGTATTACCCGCCATTCCTTTGCAGAGGTTATATGTCACCACTCTCAATGATTCTGAATTTTCATTGTTAAGCTTTGTAATGCACTTCATATACAAGGTAGTCAGCCTTATTACATCTATGAATCTCTTTTTCTCAATATTATCTAGCCTCTGTAGTGGTCATGGAAAACATATTTCTTCCCTGATTTATTTAGTTTCCTTCTGGTTATTTTGTTCCCCTTTTTTATTTTTGTTTCTGCTTTCCTCCTGCCCTTGGTTATCTTTTGCTTTTTGTTTTTCCTTGATAGCTTCCTGTTTCTTCCTACAACTGCAGCAGTCATTCCTGTTCCTGTTTTTGTTCAGCTCCATCCATAATCCTTCTGTCTTATGTAATTTTTTCACACATTTTGCTCTCTCTCTCTTTCCTCCATTCTTCCATCTCTACTACTCTTTCTGTTGCTTTTAGGGCTGCAGTGGGCATAGCCCGGTAGACCTTTTGGAATGAGTAAAGGGACTCTGCATTCCTTCTTAAGTTGCCACCCACTGTTCCATCCATTGTGCCTGACTGCCTTTTAGGATGAGTAAAGGGACTTCACATTCCCTCCTAAGTTTCCATCCACTGTTCCGCCCACTGTGCCTGACTGCCTTGCTTGAATTGCTACTTTTTTCCCATTCATTTCAAGTAGAAAGTGGTGAAAAAAGAAAAAACACACAGAGTCAAGTCCTGTTTCTTTGAAGTAACTCCAACAAGTATACCAATCATAAAACAACTGCTGTGAATGGCTTTGTGATGTGTGTGTAGAGGGGAGGACATTACATTATCAGCTACATCAGAACAGTAGGCAGCTTGTTAATAACCCCTTTTGTTCTGATAGTAATTGCTACGATTTACTACAGCTTGCAAATTACAGAGCCACATTAAAACAGCTAATTCAGTTGAAGGGAACATGCACACCAACTATCATACAGTACAGTGCAAGCAACAGAGGAACTCCTACGTCAGAACAGTAGGCAGCTGTGTGAGATTCAGTAGCCCATAATGCATGATACAGCTTTTGTTTAATCTCAGTTAGATCAGCCCTGTGTGACTGTACATGGCCCAGGGAGGATGACAGGACCAGCAAACAAAATATCAGAACTTACATAAACTCTAACATACAATGCAGGCTACTGAATCTTTCACTGCTGCATACTGTTCTAAGGCCAGCTGCAGGAGATTCTGGAATTTATTGTAACAGAAGATGTAAAAGGTGTTAATAACCCCTTTTGTTCTGATGGTGATTGCTATGATTTACTACAGCTTGCAAATTACAGAGCAACATTAAAACAGCTAATTCAGTTGAAGAGAACATACACACCAACTATCATACAGTGCAATGCAAGCAACAGAGGAGGAATAGATAGGCAACTAATCTCATATAGGATCGTGTACTTTCCCTAGGAAGAAGCCCTGATATACCTATTACAGAACATATACCCTGGTAACACCCTTGCCTGCAATTTTTATACATTTTATTTTACTAAGCATCATTGGTTAGCCTTGTTTTCATATACAAACTGCAGTGTAACTTTCACCCCCACACACACTCCTATGAGGAGCACCTGACCCACCATTAGTGCACACCCCTTTCATTCTGGCTCTACCTCCAGATTGTCTTAATTAGCACTGGACTTCTCCCATTTAAACTACATTTCCTTTATAACAAGGTTGGCTGGGCTGGACCCACTCCATGAACTTATGAAACTCTAGCATACAATGCAGGCCCCACACCAGGAAATTGAGCTAATACCCAGTATTGACACTGTAGTGTAGCACCTGGGTATGGGATGTACTACACTGATGTTGAGGTGCTAGCCTTTGTATGATATGTTAAACTAAGGCTCTTCTGTCCAGTTTTTCTGGTTGTCCAGGTGGAAGTTAAAGATTCCATGGAACTTAATGCAAAAGTCAAAGAAGTTTTCATTTTAAAATCAGTTAGTGAATTATAATACAATATTCATAAATATATCATGTCATTATTCCCTACCCCTAGGACCCACCCCCTTATTATATGCACTTCACACAATTTCTGCTACACAGTATTTCTAGTGACATCATGGGAGTATCGGAAGGTTTTTCCCATTCATCATGGAAAGCTTCAATCTCCATAATTAGCAATTCCTCCTAATATAGCAACCTAATTAGGACTTAAAATTGTCCAACCATGATTTCAGGTGCCACCTCCTGGTTAGTATAAGAGATACTTGGCACTGTGCTTGCCATAGAAAATATTTGAAGAGGATGAACACCAACTGCTGCATTCCTGCCTCACACTTCCCTTGTGGAAGGGAGTTTAGGCTGTAAACAATCCATCCATCCTGAGGATTCCACAAAAGAGGTTCCCTTAAGATCCTTAAAACATAGCCCCAATGTTATGAGTAAAGGAGCATTCTGAGAATAAGTTCTTTATTATTTTGCTTTGCTTTATAAAGGGGGCTATTGGATAGTACTGTTTAATCATGTTTTTATGCATCAAGTTTGCTTTCAGTTATACTCTCACAAGCAGACTTAACCATATGATTGAATCTCATTTTTTTATAAGGATCCTTGCTTTTTGCATATCACAAGAGCTACACTTTAAACATAGAAATGTATGGCAGATAAGGACTGCTAGGCACACCCAGTGTGCCCATTTTCTCTACCTGTTGCAGAAACCACAGACCCTACTTGATCTCTGGCTTTGTTCACTTTTGTATTGCTCAAGTTTGGCAAGTTGCTTGTTGTGATGCTTCATAAGGGACCACCATCCTACAATGGAACCAATCTGGCCCAAATTCCTCACCTGCAGCCCTCTCAGCTCTGGCCAGGTTTTGTTTTTTTTATAGCCACAATGGGGCTTGCCATTAAAAGGCAGGCCTGGTTGTCTGATGACCCCTGCCAGGAAGGAGAAGAAAGGGGGGAGGGATGGGGGAAGGGGGGAGGGAAAGATTGGGTAGAGGGGGAGGGGCTAGTGATATCACCTAGCGGGGTAGAAGGGTAATATGACAAGGTGATGCCAGATCCCAGGGATTGGCTGGGGGAAGAGCCACAAGGGGGTCCTGTCCAGGGGTCCTGTGGGGGTATATCAGGCCAGGACACAGGCAGGATGACCTCTTTTTGCTGGGAATTTTCCTACCCACCCACCCTTTTTAGGGAAGGTGCTGGGGGGCATGGTTTGCACAGAGACAGGTGGAGGGCAGAGTGTGTGTGCCCTGGGGCCCTGGGCAAGGGGCCGGTGTGTTTGGCTGTGGGGAGGTAGCTGCAGGCCCAGGGGATGGGTCATAGCCCCATGGGGGAGTGGGAAGCAAGGCCCAAAAAATGGCAAGTGGGAGAAGAAACAGAAGAAGAAAGGAGGAGCGAGGGGAGGGAAAGTGGGAGGGGGTAGGATGCACGGGCTGGGGACAAGAAACCCAGATGTGGTGTTAAAGTGGGGAGGGAAGGGGAGATAGGTCTAGGCACCAGATTCAGAATTGTCTGAGCCTGGAGGGCAAAGGCCCAGGTAGTTGGAACCGGCCTGGTTCTGGTGTGGAAGAGAGGGGCTGTATTCACAGTGTCCGGACCCTGAAAGTCAAGATGGATGAACAATCAGCAGAAGGAAGAGGCCGGAACCAAGAAAACTTTGAATGAATTATTATATGTGGAATCTGAAGTATTAACATTGTGGATGTAAATAGTCTTTGTGCTAAAATAAATATTACCAACGAGCAACCAAAAAGTAAAAATAAGTGTAGCATCCATCATTCCTGGGAGGGGTTCAGAGGACAATTGTTATTTTGACTTTTTGTTTTCTGAATGATTTCTAGCCTTTCTCTTGTTCTGCTTCTCTTTTTGCTTCTACAAGTAACATGAGCAATGAAAGCATTTGTCATAGAGAATCATTATTAGTTTGTAATTGAATCTTTATTTCATGTAAAGCAGCCTGCACTAATTTAAGATTCACTTCCACATCACAGTTCTGTAAACTTTTACCATCTTTATTTGAAAAATAGTGTTTCTTCTCTGTCTCTTTCTTCCTCTGCTAAATGAGGCCACAGATGGGGATTGTCTGGCAGGAATACTAAGGGTGGTTCCAGACATAACCCTACCAAATACTGTGTTGTGACAGAAATTTATCCGTTTTGTAAACAAGATCTCCTACTCCTAGTAATATGTTCTATTTCCTTTACACTGGGATCTTGTCTTAAGTCTATATTAAAGTTTGTTGCTGGAATGGGCATATTATGTTCTTGTTTTTTACTATCTAGGGGCTTCTGTCTCTCTCCCGCCTCTACTGTGGAGCTATGGTATTGCTTCCATTTTTTTTTTTATTTTAACTTGCTGGTATCTAGTAGATCTACTTTTGGTTAAGTTTGGGAAAGTTTCTGAATCTCTAATTTCTAGTAACAATGGTGGTCAACTGTGACTGGATAAGACTGACCTGATTGTGAGCTGGCCCAGTAGCACTGAGGGTTGAGGCATTGGATGCCACACCTCGCGCCACGCCGGTGACCCGTGTTCAGGAATGAGCATGGGTTATCAGGGGTCAGTGGGGATAAGGAAAGATTGTGCATCCTACGGACTGCTCTCCTTCCTAGGGAGAGGGTCTCACACACACTGGTGCAGTAGCAGCCCCTTGCAGTGGCTGGGGGATTACACTGCCCAGTCGGCAGATGCAAGGGGATTGAGCTGCAGTGGACATCTTTCAGTGGTGCATGGGTGCATGCATACACCGAGCAGGACATCAGTGCATGTCCAAGCTCAATGGGGTTATGAACAAGAAAAAGACCCCTATCCTTAGGTGAGGTGACGGTGACCATCTGTAGCCCTGGCCACACATCCAGAGCCGGCAGTTCTATCCACCTCTCCCTGGGGATTCCAGGGCCTCTCCATGGGGGAGGGACAGCCTGGAGCCCTCCTTACCCGATGCAGTTAGCGAAGAGATGGTTCAGGTGGGCGGTTGAGTCAAGGAGCTGAGTATGGGACCCTGAGAGATGCCCCAAAGGTAGGGTGCAAAAATAGAATGCACAAAAAACAAAAAAGGACTGACCTGATTGAATGGGGGAAGATGAGCATTTTGGTAAAAAGCACCTCCAATGCTGATAACATTATTTCCACTAACCACATTAAGCTGATTTCCTAGAGTTATAAAGTAGCTCGAAAGTTTCTTTTGTTGCTTGTTCATACTTTCAGTAGTTATTTTCTTTTTCTGTGCTTTATATCTTTGTTTTACTGTTAAGCAGGGGAATTTACTTCTTACCTGTCATAATGCAAAAATATTGCACTGGAGTATATACTAAAATACATTGATCTATGGTCAATAGCTATGCAAATGGCATACACTAATAACAAATGATGAGTGTTACAACTGAAAAATAAATGTGCACTTAAAATTATCTCCACATACATAGATGAACACAGGAAATGCAAAAAGAAAAAATTTCACCACTCACCCACACCGGACTGATGATTTAAAGATTTCATGTTCCTTTACATGACTGTTCTTTTTATCTTATAGTATTTTCAGTCTATAGGGTCTGTTCCACATTCCCCTTTCTAATTGCTTCATCCAGTATACTTTGAAAACCCTTTTGCTTGTTCTCCTAAGATGCACCAGAGTCTGTTTTACTGAGGAATAAATACAATGAAAAAGACATAGTGATATAAATGTGTTATGGCAGACAAGTGCATAACTGAAGTTATAATCCAACCAGTTGTACAGAATAAGCAACATAAAATGGGGAGCAGTAAATGTATGGATTTTGTTCTATCCAACTTTTGAATCCTTTCAACTGAAAACACTTTTCATGCACTATTACTTACTCATTGTATCTGTGCTCTTTATACCTACAGTAAACAGCTTTTCTTCCTTCATGTGGCATGAAAGAATTCACATTTAATGCAGTTACCTGTATTTAACTCAGAATGCCAGTTAAGAGGCATCAGCCTTTTTTGATTTAGTTTGCTTTTTAACATTTTAGAAATAAATCGAGTAGGTCAAGGTCACACAAGTGTACACCTAAAGGAAACTTTTAAGTCTTTGTTCTTAACCCGTAGCTCCCTCCCGACTAACGAATACTAGTAAAAATACATGGACTATCCAGCTATTTTAATTCTATGAAGGGAAGTTCACTGCTTACTTTTTCTGTCTTTCCTCTCATCTTATTTCATACTTTATAGAAGATTTTATAACAAATAGCTTTTTTATGTATGTATTTTACTTTGTTAGGCTTCATTTCACCTGTATGGAGATTTCCACATTCTGCTAGACTCTGAGAATACTTCAGCTAGTTCTGGGACGCAGACATTTGAGGATATATTTTATTTTTACTCTTTCTGCCTTTTTTAATAACCATTACTATACATTCAAATTGAACTTTTACGTGCCTTGATCATGTGATTTTTACCATATAGAGCATGCACCGGCAGCCTAACATTAAAGCTGCTACTTGCACCGAGGGAGTTGACATTAGATGCTGTGCTGCTTGATACCTGCATCTTTTGACTCTCTGATATTAATACTTGATTCCTAGATGAATTTTATACATTTTTTGAGAGTGTGAGCCATTAAACTTGATAAACTCATGTTGCCTGCTACATCAGGCTCTGTGTTGCCATATGGTCCCTTGAAACATTTCCTGCTACTAATTGGGACCTTTTGATAAAATATGCCAGCTGCAGTTCTGAGTTCCAGTCACTTAAAAGTGGACAAAGGGTAAGTGCTCTCTCTAGTTTTAAAATCTATCTATTGAGCTCTAACTCTGAGGATCTTTATGCAGATGCATATTGTTGATAATATTTTTAAATAGTCCCATATCTTCTCGCTGTTATTGTTTATTAAAGTGCTTGCAGTATCTCTAGCACTAATAACATTAATAATTAGTAAATCAATGCCAAGTAATAAACCATTGTTTCTCTATCTCTTAAAGTGACCAACACCTTCAAGTGCCTATCGTTATACATATTCTTTGGCACAGCAAAAGATCTGAATTTTTAAAACCCTCAGAACTCTCAGAACTGTACAGAATATCAGACTCAAGTGGGCCTAGAGGTGTCACTCTTAAAAATACATATTACCTTGCATCTGAAAGGAACTTTGATTCTAAGATTCTGAACAGTACTCAGAAATATCTGCAAACTCTTCTGAGATTTAAGCACTGGAACAAAGGAATAGCACTCCTGAGATAGGTTATGTGACTTCACTGCAATTTAAGACTTTTATGACTTTTATAGTCACAACCTTCATTATTCTTTACTATTGTTGTGTGTCTTTTATTTACAATTTTATAACTGTGACAGTGAGAAAACATTCTGTTTAACTTCTGACAGTTTTAGTGCCAAGATACACTGTATCTTTAGATTGCTTCATTTTAAGACATCAGTCAATTAATTTTTTATCCACTCACAAGTTTCTTTGGGTAATAAATATGGTACATACAAGGCAACAGAAGCTGCTGGACAGTAATAGCTTTCTATTACAGGAATTACACAGTGAAATTTTAAGAAAAAAAACATGTAAGGGTGCTAACAAAACCAAGCAAGAGAAAAATAAGCAAAAACAAAAAAATACAGACCTTCTGAAACCATTTAATAATTCATTGAAAGTTCATTGAAAGAAATAACTTCCATACCCATTTTAAGACTTTATTCCTCAATACCCGATTTACTAAGAACAAGTAATGAATATTATGAAATAGATAGCCTGGAAAAGTCACCCAACTTAATGATTAGCAATAGAGATGTAGAGAAGGGAGAAAATGAACTATTGAATGCATCTCAGGACTCTGCCAGAGATAGTAGCTATTTAAGCTTCACTGATGATAACACCCAGAAAACATAAGAAATAAGAGTATGAATACAAGTGGTTTACTACAGGACAAAAACAAAATAACTATTGATAGTTCTGAGCTACAGTTTGTAACTTTGGTGCTACAACATACAATTGATGGAATTAAAAGAACTGAAACCCAATCTAGACTTACAGTAAAAGCAAGGAAATAGATTTATTGCAGTTCAGTATGGGTAGGGAGGATCTGGATTGCACTAATCAAAAACAATATATTCTATATGGTCTGAGTGAGGACCTGATTTTGTCTATTAAAAATCATTATACTGCAAACTTACTATTAATGGAACAGTTGCTAGTACTTAAAAATGAAATAGAGATTACTAGACAGGACATTGCCATAAATGGATCCAGACTTGATGATGTAATTAGGAAACTAGATCAAATTAATCCACTCAAGGTATCAGACTCAATAATTTGGGATCCAGCTCAAGAGAACCTTAATAATGACAGACCTGATTTTAGCTTGCTCATCATACAAGAATCCCCTAAATCTCCTCAGAAAAAAATTGATAAAAGTAAGAAAAGGATAGATGGAAAAAAGTCAGCTCCTATTGTTTTTTTTTAGTTATTTATATTTATTGGGTATTTTCATACACGCATACATCAGTTACACAATGTAAAGCATACAGGATGTTCACAGAATACAATTATCCATTCATCTTATATGTCCATAGCTGGAGTCACCAAGAAATCTAGTTACTTTCCCCAGAACACCTGACCCTAAGTCAGCTGACAATGGTGTATAATACATTCAGGGAACAAATGATGAATCCATCCCCGAGTGATAGAGTACCCAACCCTGCCACTTAGACCTAAATCCCTATATGTGATCCTGAATAGTAGCCGTAAGGCTCTCTATCGGGTAGATTTCCAACATGATGTATCTCCAATCCTGAATAGAAGGAATCTGGTGGGACATCCATTTTCTGGTAATAGCCTTCTTAGCAGCTATAAGAAATACTGGTAACAATGTGGTCCATTGAGGACAGTGGTCCGGATACACTGAAAGTAATATAATTTCTCCTGTTAATTCTACTGATTCCCCATAACAGTTAGACAGCTCCATCTGAAGTCTGCACCAGAAAGACATTAAGAGAGGGCAGTGTCATAAAACATGGCCCAACTCCACCAAATAGCACCCACACTGTCTTCAGCAGTGACCGTATGAGGCCAGGAGGAATTTGGTTAGGATTGCCAGAGCTCGAAAATATCTGGTTCAAATTTTCCAGGAGAATTCCTGCCAAAAGAAGGAGGAAGTCACTTTAATAGTTGGCAGGGTCACGGCGACCCAATCAGAAAATTGGACCTCTGAAGCCAGGTCCTCATTCCACTTGTCCAGTATTGGTTTTGTCAAATCTCCCAGTAGGTCTCTTAGTGCCTTATATATGTTCCCTATGAGGTGTCCACTTTGATTTCCATGGATGGAATCAATGAGAATTTTTAGTAAAGGTGGATTTGGGGTAGGGAGTTTAGCGTCAAATGTCCAATGGCAAAGTATATAATATCTCACTTGGAGGTATCTAAAAAAAATTCATACTGGATGTGTCCATACTGGACTTTGAGCTTATCAAAAGATAATACCCCCCTCTCATCCAAGAACTGGAACAAGTGCGATAAACCTAAACTGCACCACTGGGAAAAGACCAGATCCATGTGGGAGGTCTGAAAAAGATCATCCTTGGAAATAATTTTACAAAAGTCATATATTCTTTTTATTGCTGGCTTATTTCTTAACCTGAACCAGATTTGGAGAGTATGAGATGTTATCTGAGTGAATAGTCTCAAGGGGGGCGTAGGTATAGTTAGTAGAAGAGAAAAGAAGAGCTGGTGTGTCATACATGTCATTCAATATAAACTCCAGGGACTTTCAGGGTATAGAGAAGCTATCAGTCAGCCAGTATATGAGAGTGCAGAGAAAAGCTGCCTGAGCATAAAGTTTAAGTTTAGGTAGGTTTGCTCCTCCCTGGGCAATGGACAATTGAAGAATAGAGAAGCGAATTCTAGGGCGTTGTTTACCCCAAATAAATTTAGAAAGTAGTTTGTCCTAGGATTTAAAATAAAAAGGTATGGGGAAATAAGGGATATTTTGAAAAAGGTATAAGAGCTGGGAGAGGACATTCATAAGAATAGTTTCAATCCATTGAAAGAATGACAATAGTAGGGATGATCACTTTTCTAGGTCTTTTTGTATTAAAATAGTGAGTGGTTCATTGCTGACCAACTCCATGACCTCCTGGTTTAAAGGTATGTATATTCCTAAATATTTAATCTTCATGGATCTCCATCTCAGGGGAAGAAGGCGACGAAGGACATTTTTTGGGGAGAAATTGAACAAGAGGGCCTCAGATTTTACAATATTTAATTTAAACCCTGCTATAGCCTCATATTTCTTAAAAATCTTCCAGCCTGCAGGAATAGATGTGTCTGGAGAGAGAGGGGTTAAAAGAACGTTGTCAGCAAACATGCCAACTTTATATTGCTGTTGTCCCAGAGGAATACCCTCCACCTCAGGAGAAGTTCTGAAAGCCATTCCCAATGGCTCCATGTAAAGGGCAGATAAAAGGGGAGAAAGGGGGCAACCCTGCCGAGTGCCCCGGAACAATGTGAAGGGTGAGGATACCCCTCCGTTAACTCTCACATATGCCTGAGGAGCTGCATAAAGATTTCTCAGCCATTTCAAGAATGACTTTGGAAAATAGAACCTTGACAGGGTGTCCCACACAAATTGCCAGTACACCCTGTTGAAGGCCTTCTCTGCATCCAAACTAATAACTGCTGCAGGGATCTGCCGATCCCAGATGTATTCAGTAAGTATTAAGGTCTTACAGATATTATCCATAGTGTTTCTGTTTTTAATGAAGCCGGACTGGTCATGATGAATTAGGCAGGGCAGTATCTTCTCAAATCGTGAAGCCCACATGGCCATGAAAAGTTTATAATCAGTGTTAAGGATTGAGATTGGTCGATAAGAGGAGAGGTTAGTGGGATAATTATTTTGTTTTAACAAGGTGGCTAGGATAGCATAGGCCCAGGAGGGGGGAGCCCTCCACAACCTCTCTAAATGTAGAGAGTAACTTGGGTGAAAGCAGACTCCCGAATATCTTATACCATTCTGACGGGAACCCATTGGGTCCCGGGCAATGGTTGGAAGAAAGGGATTTAATGCACAGGGAAATTTTGTCAAGCGTGATAGGGGATTCCAATATGCTCCATTGAGTCGCAGTGAGGCAGGGGAGAGGAAGGTCATTTAAAAAAGACCATCTCTCCTTGGGTGGACTGATCAAGCTCCTATTGTTTTGATTTGATTTCCAGTTCCAGCAAGACTGAAATAAGTGGAGATACCATAGAGTCAGGGCATGATATACAAGGGGGAAAAAGATCTGACAATTCTTACTTAACAACAAAAGATAAATGGATAAGGTAGAGCTTGGAAAGATGGAGGCACAAATAGGCAATTTAAAAAGGGAAATTAAGCTACTACAAAAGGATTTGGGTATGACTAAAAAGAATCAAGAACAGGCTAAAGGGAATGTAAAAGGAAACACAAATGAGCAATTAAGATGTAAAAATCAGGAGGAGGCTCCCAAGCCGGGCAAGATACCATCTAGAATAGGACCACATAATGATAGCAAACATCAAGCTAACTTCTACTGTAAGCAATTTCCTTGTCTAAAAATAACAGCGTCAGAAGGATTGCCACAATTAAGTGGTGAGAGACTAAACTTTTGTTTGTTTTTTTACTCAGTTTGCTCATACAGGAATTGGATATTGAATTAAATGAGGAGGACATTATTGAAGTTAAAAAAATTCAGTATGGTCGACAGAACACCATTGTTGCCCTCTTTGATTATCCCAGAACAGCTAATAATGTTTGGTACAATAGTGAACCACCAGAAAATAAAGGCTATTCCTTCACTTTCCCTAATAGGCAAGAACTTTCTAAAGATAAGAAATAACTCTGGCAGTGTAGAAGTTCCAACAGTCCTGAGTAAATTTGGATTAGAAAAACTGCCGAAAGAAAATAATAGAAAATTAGTAGGATCATTATGCAACCTGTTTAGCAAGTTCCTTCAAATTAATTTAGGTGGAAAAGGAATAATTAGAGCTGATAGAAATTTAGATTCTTCTCGGGTTGATATTGTGTTTAAAAATAAAGAACTAGCCTAGCAATTGCTGGACAAATCTATAATACTGGATGAACTAGGACTGTACCTGGTTGATCCGGGAGAAATCTCTAGAACTAGTAATCTTAGAGTAAATAAGTCAATCACTTACAATTTGAAAATTTCAGCACAAAATGTATACACTACAAATCCTTTTGAAATATTATCAAACTTAAATAATTGACTCTATGATCTACAAAAGGATAATCCCCAGACAGCACAAGGAATTGATGTTTGGAATATAGGTTGTGCTCCTAGGAACTATGGCCATACTAATCAAAATGTTGCTAACAATATAAATGTAGCAATCATGTCAGACTCTACAGCTACTGATGAAAAAATAGTGTCCCCAGATTTTGGGAAAGAGCTTATATTTATTTCATGGAATGTAGCTGGTTTAGAACACAAAATAATTGATAGAGAATGGCAAGAGTGTGTAACACGTGCAAATGTGATCTGCTTACAACAATCATGGCATGCAGAGGATAGTGTAATGGCTCTAAATGGTTATGAAGTATTTAAATTCCCTGGAGAGAAAGTGAGCAAATATGACAGAAGAGCTGGAGACTTGATTTCATATGTAGAAATTGGATCTTTTAAGAATGTTATTTTGGCAGAGGCAAATAAGCACTTGTTATGCCTTAAGAATCAACATATACTGTGCAAATTATTTATAATAAATTGTTGTATTCCTCCAGCTATTCCCAAGTTCTATCACACAGATATTTGGAGCCATCTGCCTACTCTTCTGCTTAACTGTACAACTGATTTCCCTGATTATGATATTTTATTAATGGGGATTTCATCTCTAGGATAGCTGAAAGGGAGACTTCCAGGTGATGTAGAAGGGGAGTATACTTATATAAGTTCTATGGGCAGTTCTATTTTAGATTTTGCTTTCTGGTCAGGCCCCATCTCAATCTGGGGAAGTCTGCAAAGTGTGACAAGATCAGAAAGTGATCACTTCCCCTTAGTATTAAAAGGCTTTCATAAAGATGATCATATAGTCAATAATCCCTCCAAACCCATATTGGAAATTATCCAGAATAAAAGAGTCACTTGGTCTGCTACCTTGGAAAGTGACTTAAAAAGAATACTACAATTATGTTTAACAACATTTAATTTCAATCTACAAATAGCAACAGCACCAGCACTTTGGGGATTTATTTCATACATAAATGATTGTTTAACAAAAAGAACTTTATAAGGATGTAAAAATAACTAAACAAGCTAATAACAATGAGGGTTGGTTTAATAAGGAATACAGAACCTTTAAAGAACATTTACATACTAAATTAAGACAAATTAAAAAAACTAATGATAAATCTTTAATCAATAATCTGAACCAGGAACGCAAACAGTGTACATGGGCCATCCACAAAGCGAAGGCTGAGCACTATCAAGCCTCCCTCACTTCCTCATGGGGGAACGCTAGGACCTTCTGGGACAACATTAAGCAGCTGAATGGTGGCACGCGTTCCCCCCCACCTTCGCTTATCAACATTAATGGTTCGGTCTCCTCAGACCCTGTCCTTATTGCCAACCACCTCAACAAATCTTTCACAGACCTTAGCCGGTGCTCCCTGATAATTTCTTCACTCCCCTCCTCGGGTCTGTCCCTATTCTCCCACGCCTTGTTCTACCTGGCCAAGTCACTACCCAGGAAGTCAGACCTTACCTACTCAAGGCCTTAAAGAGTAACACAATTGGCAATGACTCTCTTGATCCCAGTCTTCTCCGTCAGGTTCTGGATCTGGTTATCTCACCAATCACCAGTCTCTTTAACAAATCCCTCTGCCTAGGGCAATTCCTCTGCCTGGAAGATAGCTACTGTCACCCCAATACACACAAGGGTGGTGATAGGACCCTTCCTAGCAATTATCGACCTATCTCAATCCTTCTCCTCTCTCTAAGGCCTTAGAAAAATTGTGGCCACCCAAATCTCTGAATACCTCGATAAAATAGCATCCTCTGCCCAGAACAACATGGTTTCAGAGCAGGCCACAACACCAATACTGCCCTCCTGGAGTTCTCTAACTTTCTTCACACCTCACTGGACTCTGGCTCTAGCAGGTGCAGTGTTCATTGACTTATCAAAAGCCTTTGATACTGTCTCCACCCCTTCCTGCTAGCTACCCTTAGTCACTTAGGCTTTGCCACTGGGCCTGTTTCTGGTGCTCCAGCTGCTTGTCAGTCCACTCTGGCGATGTGAAAATCAGCGAAACTTTCCAGCACCTGCCCTATCCACTCCGGAGTCCCTCAGGGCTCCATTCTTGGGCCCTTGCTCTTTTCCCTTTTTCTCAACTCCCTTCCCAGTGTATGTACTGGTAAAATCCTTCTTTACGCAGATGATGCTGTACTCTTTGCCTCCGACCGTAATCCCATCTCACTTCAGGATTCTCTGCAGGAATCCTACAATGATGCAGAAGCCTGGTTTACTGAACACAGGCTCATAATTAATCTAAAGAAAACCAAAACCATGCTCTTTGCCCACCCCCAAAATAAATCCAGTAACTATCCTCTCACAGTCCACTCCACCTCTAAACTCCCTATTGAGCTAGTTCACTCTTATAAATACCTAGGTATAACCTTTGACCCTGCCCTCTCTTTTCATGCCCACATCTCTGCCCTTGCCTCAGCCTCTAACACTCGGCTGTGTATCCTCTATCATCATAAAAACTGCCTCCCCATGGATGCCCTCCGACTTGCAGTCACATCCTCTGTTCTATCTCTGGTAGACTATGGCCTACCTGTGTATGTGCAGCAGACCAGACTGCCCTGCACAAGATCCGCCTCACCTTAAACAAGGCCTGCAGGCTCATAACTGGGGCTCTAGTCTAACCCACACTTGCCGTCTTTACACCATGGCTAATCTACTCAACCTAGATGGCGCCTCAAATACCAAACCTGCCTCCTAACAAAAAATCCTCCTTGGGCTATCCCCACGGGTCTGTCAACCACTATCCACCCCGCGCAAACCCTACAGTGCATACCTGCATATCCCGCAAACTGCACTGGTTATACTGAGGGCGAGAACCTCGCAAGGTCAAAGGGCTTACCCCTACAGAGCCCCCTGTTGGTATAACGTCCTCCCCGCCGGAGTCACTCATGCCGCCTCGTTATCTTATTTTAAAACTAGTCTTAGAAATCACCAGCTCTCAACATGCAGCTGTACCTGCCTCTAAGCCTCCTCCTATCCTCCCAGACAAGGCTTACTGAGCCGCTCTCTGACCTTCTGTCCAGCTCTACCTTTACTTGCTACTATCTTCCCCACATGCCTCTTCTGATGTCTTCCACCCAGCCTTACCTTTATTCTGCCCACTGAATCAATCTCCATGTAACTACTGTATATTGTCTACTCTGTAAAGCGCACATGTAAGCCTGTTGTATACTGTGTTTGACAAATGCCTGTATTTTTTGGCTAATTCCTAAATGTACTCAGATTTTTTGTCTGCCTTGATGTTTGTTTCTTGCACTGTTTTGTCCTCACTGTGACGAGGTACCTTTGTAAATGAGCCTCTGGCTCAAAGGTTGTTAAACTGATGTTCTAATACATAAATAAATAAATAAAGTGCTGGACTTATGTCAATAAAAGGACTAATTCATATAAACCCCTGCCAGATGTGTATATTGCTGAAGACATCTGGCTACAGTACTTTACAGATATCTTTTTTGATAACGTTAAAAATAACTTTACTGTATGTAACATCTATTATAGCAAGCTAGTAATAACTAGACAAGAAATGTATCTTGCAATCAAATCCTTAATGTTAAGTAAAGCTCCTGGGTTGGATTGAAGTCCAGCAGAAGTCTATACTTCCAGTATAGACAAATTGGGCAAGTTACTTCTATGAACATATAATAAAAGTATACAGGATAATTATTTTCCAGAGTCCTGGAAGGGTGCCCTAATAGTACCAATACACAAAAAAGTAAGAATGGATGACCCTAAAATGTACAGACCGATTAGTTTATTATATATTAATTCTAATATTTTCTCTAAGATTATTCTTGAGAAATTAATTAACATAGAAACATAGAAACATAGACTTTGACGGCAGATAAGGACCGCTAGGCCCATCTAGTCTGCCCATTTCCCTACCTACAGGATAGGCCGCAGATCCTAGTTAACCAACAGCCTATATCTTCCTGCCCCCCCACAAGAATTGCCTTATGTCTGTCCCATGCATTCTTGAATTCTCCCACAGTTTTAGACCCCACAACTTCCTCAGGAAGGCTGTTCCATGCATCCACTACCCTCTCTGTGAAATAATACTTCCTCACATTGCCCCTGAACCGCCCTCCTTCTATCTTTAAATTGTGTCCCTTGTTCTTGCAAGTCTCTTTTTCTGAAAGATGCTACCCTCTTGGATTTTGTTGATTCCTTTGAGGTACTTGACAGTTTCTATCATGTCCCCCCCTCCCTTCTTTCCTCAAGGGTATACATATTAAGCTCCTTTAGTCTCTCCTCATACGGCTTCTCTTGCAGACCCTGCACCATTTTAGTTGCCCTCCTCTGGACTGCCTCTATCCTTGCGGAGATGGGGTCTCCAGAACTGGACACAGTATTCCAGATGGGGTCTCACCAACTGTCTGTACAGAGGGATAACAACTTCCTGTTTTCTGCTGCTGATGCCTCTCCCTATACATCCCAGTATACCCCCCGGCCTATTTATTCTTTGTTTGTTTATTCTTCAAATAGAACAAACAGGGGGTATCTCAGAGCTTCAGGCAGGCTTTAGGAGTAATTAATAAAGGAATAATGCCTGACAGGGTGGGTGTTATGCTGGGATAACATCCCACCTCAGGTGGTTGGGCTCGAGGCCACCAGTCGAGGGTGTCCAACACCCGAGAAGGGATGTTATCCCAGCATAACACCCACCCTGGAGGGCATTATTTCTATTATACAATGATTCATTGTTTTTTACAGAACAAAAAGAGTTTTAAAGAATTTTATTTAGTGTTTTAAAATATTTTTTTAAGAAAAGATGCTCAAGGTCCTAAAGCATATCATCAGCAGGGATGTTATGCCAGGATAACATCCCTGCTGTGATGGCCAACTGACCAATCAAGGAGCCAGGATTCTTTCTTGCCATTGTATAATCTATAGCAGATAATTGCTTTATCTTACTACATGTAATAGAAAAGTATGCATTACTTGGGAAATAAAAATTATACTTACCATTTGTCAGCTACTCTTCTTTGCCCAACACCATTGATAGGCCCACTCTGTTGACAATAATGCAGGAGAAAGGAATAGATTTAGCTATAATCAGTGTTATTTCCCATTTATATAGTGATAACTGGGCCAGAGTCAGAATTGGCGTGAAGGGTGAGGTATCAAATAAATTCAGTATAAACAAAGGAGTACACCAAGGCTGTGTTCTGGTCCCTACCCTGTTCTCTCTATATATCAATGGCTTTTTAATGAAAATTGAGAAAATCAGTGCTGATGCCCCAAAAGTCTTAGGCGAAATTTGTCTGGCATTGGCATATGAAGACGATATTATATTAATGTCCCTCACCAAAAAAGGCCTCTAAAAACAACTTAATTTATTAAATAAAGAGGCCAAAGATATACTAAAGTTAAAAATAAATACACAAAAAAAACAGATTTTGACTATGCGATAAAGAAAACTACAGGTTACTGCTTCCTGGGGGAACATACACTACCTAATACAGAAAGCTATACCTACTTAGGGATTAACCTCACTACTAACTGTTCCTAGAATCAACACGTAAATTGTCTGATAGATCAGGCTCATAAGACTGACAAAGATCTTAATAAATTTAATGTTTCCTATGGAAGCAATACAGTTAGACCCTTATTAACAGCTGTAAAGATGAAATGTTTTTCTCAGCTCCTATACGGTGCTGAGATATAGGAAAGTAAGAATGTATATAAATTAACGAGTCCAATTTATAAAATCTTAAGAAGTACTTCGGGTCTTCGACAATCATGTCCTGCATCATACGTAAGAAGTCAACTAGGTTTGGTCAATTTGCAAGCCATGATGGATATAAGGAAAACTAGCAATTGGTTGAACGTTACGAAAATGTAGCAATACAGATTGACATACTGTATATATGTCTCGGTGAAAAGATGTCATTGCATGAAAATAAGTATGCCATTAATTCCTGGTATAACAAAATTCTGTTGATCCTAAAAAGATATGATCTTTTGAAACTAAAAAGGTACCTTGATAAAAATATAGCTATGAGTTGGAAATATAAAATACACATTAAAAAGAAAATCCAAAATTACTGGATAATAAAGGATCTTGAAAACATAACCAACTCTAGATAGTCCCCATGGTTTGTAAATCTACAAGGGACTCATGGCTTTGTGACATTTTTTTGTATGGTCCACCACTAAAAGACCCCTTATCTTCTCTGTGGTCTGCCAGCCCCTTCAGTTGCTGCTGGTGAGGACCCCATCTGGACCGTGCGAATAACTAGTCGGACACATAAAATAAAGAATAAGGCAGGTTTATTTGCTGTACAGCAGATGCTCTCCTCATGAGGACAAGCCCCAGACTGACAAAAATCTCTGACTGACAGGCCAACATGGCATTGCAAGGCAGTGCAACAATTAGATACATGCAGGTTCTAAGTGCTCTTAAAGGGGCGGCAGCTTAACATTAAGCCTCATGCTTAATGTGTGCTTCACATCACCGCTGGAATAGTGAATGTGAGCACCACTCGAACAAGCAATAAATCTATATGTTTCTAAGAAATATTTTAAGTAAGTTTTTAAAGGCTAAATATTTTCATGCATTACAAGGCATTAGATTTCACAAAACAGAACAGTGCTCCGCTGCGGGGGAGGGGGGACCTGGACTACACTGGGGACCAGTCAGAGTAGCACCAGAGAAGAGGAAGACACAATAGTACTTGAGACTTGGTCATGCCACAAGTGCTAAAGTGTGGGGGAAGGAAAAGGGAAGAGAGGGATGGGTAGCAGCAGGAGGATACCCAGAATGCAGGCTCACACTTTAATAACAGTTGCATACTCAATAGTAGGTTGACTGTCAATGTAAAGAGACATTCCTAAGGGGAAAAAGTGTTAATGCAGGTAAGACATTCCTAAGGGGAAAAAGCGTTAGTGCAGGTAAATCGTACCATGGCAACAGGTACATAAGAGACAGGTACAATGAAGATATTTACTGCAAACAGTTAAATCAGAAAATGAATTAGTCCCAACACGTTTCACTGAGTCCAATAACAAAAGTTCAAGACCTCCGTCAACTTTTCTGGTCAGCGGGAATGGAGGCATGCATGGATTGCACTAGTTCCTGACTGGAGGGGGTCAGGTCATTAAAAGCAACCCAGGAGTTCTGCCCACTATCGAATCCACGCCACTTTACTCTGTAAGTCTAGGATCCATTGACAAACTTCTTTCTTAAGATCTTCTCGATCTGGTACACTGTGGTGTGTAGAAGAGAGTCCTGAGAAGAAGAAGGTTGAGAAGAAGAGAAAGTCCCAGGCAAATTATCTGGTAAAACAGAATCCGGCTGGAGAGTGTCAGGAGTGGGAAGAGCTGTAGGAACTAGTTGCAAGTTGTCCAGAGGGATCTCAGCTTCAGAGAGGATGGCAGGCTCAAGGGCAGCTTAATTTCTGAGAGGACTGGGGTCATCTGGAAGGTTGTTATTCAGGTACCCATGCTTTAGTCAGTTTATATGGACTTTGTTGTGTACCAGCTTGCCATCCGACTTGTGTCGCAGATGAACGTGGACCAGAGGAAGCTTTTCTACAATGTAGAAGGGACCAGTCTAGGGCAAAGCAGTTTCTTGGTGGTGCCGAACAAGAACAGGTCGGTACAAATAAACAATGTCCCCAACAGAGAATGAAGGCTCATGCACCTTGGCTGCAGACATTTTTTTCATTGCCAATTTTCTCTGGCCCAACGTGGTGATTGCAACTCATTGGGCAAGTTCCAGCTGTTCCAGAAGAGGGATAATGAAAGAAGACGCTGACTTAGGAACCTCTAGCAGCGAGAGATCCCTGTACAGTGGAGTTCTTGGGTGATGTCCATGGACTAAGAAGAAGGGGGTGTATTGTGTGCTGTCGACACAAGGGCTGGTATTGTATGCAAACTGGACAAAGGGAACAAAATGGTCCCAGATGTTGTGAGTCTCATCCAGATACTTGGACAATGTGCTGAGAATGGTAGACATCATTCTTTCACTCTGTCCATTGCATTGTGGATGGTAACTTGTGGTATGTGTCTTTTTTATGTCGAGAAGTTTGCAAATTTCTCAGAAAATGGTGGACAGGTAGTTAGTGCCTCTATCTGAATGTAGGTACAATGGGGTGCTGTGATGACAAATGACTATAGTGAGAAAGGCACTTGCCACAGTGGCGGCTTTAATGTCTCTTAAGGGGATGAGTTCCAAATACTTCATCAGGTAGTCCGCAAAGACAAGGAGGTATTTGTTGCCAGAGTCAGAGCATGTTGGTAAGGGCCCAAGAATGTCAGTGCTGACTCTTTGGAACGGTTCAGTGGCTACAGGCATTGGGATGATGTGTGCCTTTATCGGTTTGGCAGGAGGCTTTCTTTGGGAGCAGGGCTGGCAGGATTTTACGAAGTGGACAATGTCCCTGTTCATGTGTGGCCAAAAGAAGTGAAGCCTTGTCTTTTCCAGAGTTCTGTGTATTCCCATGTGACCACCTGAAAGGGGAGAGGCATGAGTGGAGAGAAGAACTTGAGGGATGAGAGAGGCTGGCACAACTAGCTGTACGTGAGTTCTATCCGTGTGATGACCCTTGCCTTCCTTGGTCCAAATGTGAAAGAGCACACCGTCATTGAGGAAGTACTGCGAAGCAAAGAAAAGCACATCCTGGCGATGTTTCTTTTGTTGCGGTAAGGTTCCAGACTCTAAGTAAGAGATTATGTCTGTAAATTGAGTGTCAGTTCTTTGTTGCGTTTTGACAGTTGCCAGGGACAAATCACATGTAGAGGAGATGAGAAGCTGTTCGGCTGCTTGCAGCAACTGAGGATTTGTGTGTCTCTCTGTAGAAGCAGTAGGGATCAGCAAAGCAACCTGAGGTGCTGTAGGAGTGTCCACAGGAAGCACATCTATGGCATGGAAGGGAAGAGCTTGTAAGCAGGATTCTTCATCTGTTGAGGGGGATGCAGAGGGATATCGTCTCCGGCTTACACCATCAGCATTTGAATGAACTCGACCTGGTCTGTATTGAATTTCAAAGCTGCAGAATTGCAGCATGGTGATCCATTGGGCGAATTTACCTACTGGCTCCTTCATTTCAAATAACCATTGGAGGGCAGAGTGATCAACAATAGCTGTAAAGGAGGAATAGCAAAGGTAGCAGTCAAATTTCTTCATGGCAAATACCATGGCTAGACATTCTTTCTCAGTGATGCCATAGTTCTGCTCAGCTGAGGAAAGAGAGCGCCAGCATAGGAGACAACTTGTTCTGTTCCATCTTGAATTTGACAGAGCACAGCGCCCACTGCAAAGGAACTAGCATCTGAGTAGAGCTTGAATGGTTGGTCAAACCTTGGGTAGGCCAATACTGGAGAAGAGATTAGGTTTTGTTTTAAGGTGTCAAAGGCCTCTTTACATTCAGAAGTCCAATTATAGTCACATCCCCTTTTTGGTGAGGGCGTATAGTGGAGCTGCAATCTTGGCGTAGTTGCAAATGAACTTCCGGTAGTAGCCAGACAAGCCCAGGAAAGCTTGAAGCTCTTTGAGATTGTTAGACTCTGGATAGTCTTTGACTGCTGAGATCTTGTCTGGATCTGGAGAGATGCCTTGAGAACTAACCACATGTCCCAGATAATGAATTTGATGCTGCACAAAACAACACTTTTCTGGGCGAAGCTTGAGATTGGCTTGTCTGAGACATTCGAACACTTCTTGCAGATGTTGGAGGTGCTCTGGCAAAGTTCTGCTGAAGACAATCATAGCATATAAATAGACTAGGCAAGATTTCCAAGACAACCCATGTAGTACGGCTTCCATAACGTGTTGAAATGTGGCTGGACTGTTCCGAAGACCCATAGGCAGACGTTTGAACTGGAAAAGTCCCAAGTGGCAGCGCCATGCTGTGTATGGATGAGAAGCTGGATCAATGGAAACTTGGTAGAACCCACTCTGAAGGTCTAGAGTGGTGAAGTAAGCAGGTCTGGCCACACCAAGACTCTCTAAAGCATCTTTAGTTGTAGGCAAGGGATGAGCATCCTGCACCGTGTAGGCACTGAGTTTTCTGTAGTTTACCACAAAACAATACTCTTTGTCCTTTTTTACCACCAGCAAGCAAGGTGCACCCCAGGGCCTTGTAGCTTCTTTGACTATGTCTTGGTCAAGCATGTCTTTGATTATGTCCTCGAGGACTTGTTTCTGTTTATGTCCCACTTTGTAGGCTCACTGATGGATTGGTTTCTGGTTGGGCTGTACTTCAAAGGTGTGTTGCAGGATATCACAGCATCCGAGCTTGTTATCTGAACCAACAAAGACATCTGGGTAATTTTCCAGGAATTGCAAAAGTTGTTGCTTTTCTGTTGGAGATGCTGGAAGTTTGGAAGAGGATAGACACTGACTGAGGGGTAACTCTGTTGAAGTTGGAGTGTTCGTGATAGGAATAGAGTTGGTGGAACCAGGCTGAGGTTCTTGCATGAGGTGGAGCTGGTCCCCTGAAGACAAGCTGACAAACTTTCCGATGTTGGCACCCTTTGAAATTACCACTGGCTCATCTGTGAAGTTGCAGCATTTTTGGAATACTGCATCATCTTGCACCGCCGATAAGGTATTTCCCAGAAGGAGACCTGACAAATGCAGCACGGGGGATCCTGTGACGATGCCAACAACACCTTGTGGAAGTGGTTCACCTCGAATCTTGGCAATCAAAATCATTTCCAACTGAGGAGGCACAGTGACTGAGTCTATAGCTGCAAGTTGCCTTCGAGAATCCAGTGACAGTTTACTTGAGGCAAAGTCTAGGATGACTTTGTGAGCTTTGAGAAAGTCCAGGCCTAGAATTAGTGCAGGTTGAAAATCAGGCACTGTATAAAACTTGACAGTAGCTTGCTGTGAGCCAAAGTGGAGCTTGAGATGGACCATGCCTGTGATAGGTACTGTATCTGTACTGGCTGTGACAGTGTACTTTATGTCGGCTGGAGAGACATTAAGTATGTCATGAATAGCTTGATTGTTTAAAATATTGCTGTTGATAACTGATATTTCCACTCCAGTGTCGACCAAGACATGCTTAGACCAATCTCCGATGGTTACAGGTACATCGGATGACAGGTACCTTTGTTCCAAGAAGTGAGAGTGTGCCAGAGTTCGCAGTTGGAGGAAGTGTTTTAGTTGAATTGTGAGAGTCTGAAGGGTGGTCAGTTGCTGTGTTCTCCTGCCCAACAAAAGGCCCTAGTCTATTGGGCTGTGCTTGTTTCCCTGATCCTGGGAGTAGTTGCAGTTATCATGTTGTTGGTGCTGTGGTGAGCGTCCGTGATCCTCTTGAGTCCTGTGGTAATATTTTAACTTTTGGCAGACAGCGGCAGTGTGTCCCCTGAATCCACACCACTGGCAAGTCACGGGCTCTCGGGAAGATGGAGGTGGATCTGGTCACTGTCGAGGTGGTTGCATAGCATTAGTATTTGCCGAGGATGCAGTTGAGCTGATGTGTAAGGTATTGACAGTAGAAATAAGTTTGGCAATCATTGCTTGTTGCTGTTGGACACATGTGGCGAGTGCAGCCAGTTGTGCGGTTTGGGGTGCCTGAGCACCAGCAGACTGGAACATGGAAATGGACTCTTGAGCTAGCTGTGCAGCTTGGATGGTGTCTGTCCAGGTGGTTGGCTTTTGCTGTATGACATAGGTACGGAATTGAGGAGGTAATTCCCGGACAACGGCTGTTACTTGATCGTTCTCTGATTTCTGTAGGTGTTTGCATCGAGTCTCAATGTCCACAATGAAGGCTTTAAGAGATTCCAAGGGTTGCATTGTGCGCTCCCATAGCTGTTGCTCTAATAACCAGGGTGAATGTGCTTGGAGAAAATGGGCTTTGAAGGTTGTGTACAGTGTGGCAGTATCTCCTTTGACTTGTTCTGGAAGTGCGTTGAACCAGGAAAGGGCAGTCCCTCTCAGAAGCAAGTGCAAGGCATTGGAGATGCACAAGGGATCAGTCCAACCATTGAAGGAAATCCATGCTTGGAAGTATTCCAGCCAGTTGATAGTGTCTTCGTGAGGCAGGGCTGAGAAGGGTACTGGTTGTAGGCTGGCATGGACCGTGGACTGTGGACTGTGGTGAAATGGCTTTAAACGTAGGCCAAGTCATCTTGAATAGCTTGTATAGCTGGTGCTCCTTGAGCAGAAATAGAAAACTGGATGTCATGGAGGATTGTTTTGATTTTGTAGCCCCAGGCCCTTGAGGTGGGTGAAGGTAGGACTCCGGACACTCCGGTGCCCATATCTGTGTCGTCGTAAGACATTGTGGTTGGAGATGAGCTTCGTTTCACTGAGCGAAGGTCGTACGGATGAGAAGGAGTTGCCGTCATGCAGGAGACAGGATGTTGTGTCGTAGATGAAGTGCCAATCAAAAATGATTTTTTTTTATTTATGGCTCCCTTTCTATTTTATTTATTTATTTATTTATTTTTTTTTGTTAATATAGTTTTTATTGATGTTTTCACATATTTTGGGGAGAAGGGAAGGGGGAGGAGGGGGAAGGCAGTCACAAATACATCATATTATATTTGTTTTACATATACAGAGTTAAAAAACAAGTACATTTTTAGTGTATGCATAGTACATAGGTTATAGCATTTTATTAGTTCATGCCCATTTGAGATTTTCTTAATAGGTATAGATACATACATTAGAGACACCCCCCTCCCTCCAATCAGTTCCAACCAATTAATCCACTCTGATTCCCTTCATTGCCTCAGAGAAGTCCCCTATTGTAATTTCAATTATTACGTGATGGTTCTTTTCTTTTTTTTTTTTTTGGGGTACAAATCAGGATCCTTGCCATTATGTAAATAATCCATTTGGTCCATTTCAGCCTGCCCAAGTCTGAGCGGTCATTGAAAGAGAATGATATCCTTTCTGTTTTGTATATTTGTGTTATTATTTCCCTCCATTCAGGTATTGTAGGTGGCTGGGATGAAAGCACGTGTCTAGTTAGTGCTTTTTTTGCAGCTAGGAGAGCTATCCCCAGTAAATAATGTGTGTGAGAGTCCCTGAGATCGTGTGGGAAGATTTGCAGCATAAATAACTCTGGTGTTAAAATAATAGGGGATCCTATGAGATCTATTAGTTCTACCTGAAGGGAGGTCAGGAAGGGCTGTATAATGGGACAAGACCAGAAAATATGGGTATGATGTGCCTGAGGTTCAGCACATTGGCGCCAACATTCTGATGTGCCTGTCATTGAATAATGAGCAGTTATTGCTGGGGTTTGAAAGTATCCTGCTATTAATTGCCATGAGAAGAGATGCCAACTATGTGAGAATGTAAGTTTAGTGGCTAGGAGACAGCCTCTTTCCCATTTTTTGGGGGTAATCTCTGTACCCATTTCCTGGTTCCATTTCCCCATTATTTCAAGTGTATTTGCTCCTAAGGTCTCATTAAGAGCCTTATATGTGTATGGGATAATATGTGGGGTTTCAATAGCAGTAATGCTATTCTGTAGAAGGTTATTAAGGGGGGAAGATCTTCTAGCATTTTCACTCTCAGTGGAAGAGAGTTAAAAAAGTGTCTCAGCTGCATGTACCTAAAGAAGTCATCTTGCCTCAGACTGTATGACCTCCTTATTTCTTGGAAAGTAACAAAATCATTCCCATTTAGGAATTGTGATATAAAAGCAAGATGAAAGTGATCCCACTGTCTGAATGTGTGGTCCATCTGAGATGGAGGAAAGTGCTCTAGTAAATATATAGGGCATAGGTAGATTAAATATGGGGTCAAGACAAGCTGTTTACAAACCAGTTTCCAAAATCTGACCTGGTATAAAATCCATGGGCCTGGATTCAATTGCGGATTGACATGTTGTACCTGGTGGAAAATAGACCTATTCAGGCCCATAAATGAGAACAGCCCTTCCTCAATCTCTCTCCAAATTGCAGGGTGGGTGCGTTTAAGTCACAGGACAATAAATAAAAGATGTGAGGCCCAATTATACAGTTTAAGATTCGGGAAGGCAAGGCCTCCCTTCTATCTGGGGAGGAAAAGGGTTGGGGCCTTTATTCTAGGGCATTTCCCTTCCCATATAAAGCTCATTATGGCTTTGTTCCATGCTTGGAATGTTTTAATTGCGATATATATTGGGACATTTTGAAAAAGGTATAGTGCCCGAGGGAGGACCACCCATCCTAATGACTTCTACCCTCTGGAGCAAGTTAAGTGGGATAACACTCCACCTGGCTAGGTCAGTTTGAAGTTGGAAGAAGAATGGGGCATAGTTGTATTGTACTACCTTCTTTACATTATGTGATATATATACATATTAGAGGCAAAAAACTCTGTTTAATGCATTAGTTAGGGTTGTTCCAGCGACAAAAGTGAGGAAATTCGGTGTTATGATTTGAAAACCCCTTGGACCCCCCACCACCCCCAATCGGCATTGGGCTGTGCATTGGGATCGTCAGCCCTAACTCTCACCCCATGACATGTGTAAAGCAGCAGAAGTACAGGAGAATGGGGTGAGAGTTGGGACCAACGATCCCAATCGCGCAATACACCGATGAAAGGCTCAGGGTTCAACCACAGACTCCCTCAAACTATATGCATTAAATGGAGTTTGCCTCCATTCCCTTCTTTTTGAGAATGATAACGAGAAATAGTGAATGTAATGTAGCAGCGGGAGCGCCGCCACATGATGTCTTGTGGCATAGTAACAGGAACAGCAACGCAAACAGAAGCGCTAACAGTGGTGCACATGGTAACACAAGCACGAATGAGAACAGAAAGGGTAACGCACATGGTGGCGTAGACGGGAACGGTCTGCCACGTGATGTGTTGTCACATAGTAACATGCAAACGGAAATGTCAGTGGGCATGGGGACGAAAAGTGAAACAGAAAGAGAATCAGTACTGTAGACACAAATGGCAAAAAATAACAGAAACGCAAGTACAAATGAAAACGCAAAGGATAACGCACGCGGTGGCGCAGAGCGTCAGCGGTAAGTAAAGCGGTACACGGAACATAAGCGGAAAGAGCAACAGTAACAGTAATGTAAGCGCACAGACTGGTTTTCCCCAAAACCTGCATAGAGAAAGACAGTGAGTACAAATAATGTATGCATAATAATGAGTATAGACGAAAATGAGAACTTGGAATACTAAATACGTTATATCTCAGGAACCGTCTGACGTAGAAAAAATTTAAAGTCGTATGATTTACAACTGTCCTGGCTAATTTTATACTTAGCCCCATTAAGTATTCTTCCGACGAAAAGTCCATTATCTCGACGTTTCGAGATACGGGCCAGCGGCAGCGAAAACCATAATGTTATCCTATGGGAAAAAAGTTAGAGTGCCATAACTTTGCCTCCCTGTAATATTTGTTCACCAAACCACTGAAATGCATGTCTGTGGGCTGTTGGCTGTCTTCCCTCAAATTTCAGGAAAAAAGACCAAACCGTTATTTTGCAGCAGGGTGCCAAAGATTCCTATGTCGTCAGCCGGTCGTAATGTTATCCTATGGAAAAAGCGTCAACTTGGAGTGCCGTAACTTTTGCCGCCATGTAATATTTTTCAATACAACACTGAAAAGCACATCTGTGAGATGTCATCTCGTTCCCTCAAATTTCAGCCCAAAACTCCCAACCGTTCTTTTGCAGTGGAGTACCAAAGAATTACTGTTATTTTGGGCATAGTGTCGCAAAGTAGTGTCGCAATTTGCGAAAGCGTCATAAAAAATTCGCGACACTTTTGTGGGTTGACACTACTTTGAAATACTTCAGAAATTTGAAAAACATATTTCTGGGGTGTTTACCCCAAAATAAAGACATAGCTAGCATCCTCAGGGCCCGACTAGGTGAATACAAAAGAATTAGGTTGCTAGAGGGTCTCAATTTTAAATGCCAAGCATTTTCTGATCACTAACTGAAAACAAGATGGCAGATTCCGACAGTAACAAGGCCATTTGCGACAGTAAAAAGTGCATTTGCGTCACTCGAACTTTTTGTTAACTTTTCCCATTGACTTATAATGGGAAATTGTTTTTTGAATAACTTTTGAACCGTTTAATATTTTTTCACGAAATCTTTGAAAGGCACATTGGGGACCCTGGCCACATGTTCCCTGAAGATTTTGGGCCGGTCACGCAAACCGTATGACCTGTAGGTGCGACCGTAGAATTCCAGAAAAGCGTAAATGCGTGTGCAGATCATGCTTAATAACTCCGCAGCCATATATCTGACTGGTACGAAACTTGGCAGATCCCAAGGCCTATGATTCTTGATCATGTATTCCAAATTTCAGGCAAATCCGTCAAACAGTTGCAAAGTTATTAAGGTGCAAAGTTTTGGGGTTTAACATAGAAATGGCTCCTCAACCCCTAACTATAGTGGCACTACCGTGCCACTATAATATACATATATATATATATATATATATATATATATATATATATACATGAAGTATTTTAAGCTTTTCTAGATCCCACCAGAAGGGATAAGTCTGTTTAAACTGTAGGGGTGGGTTGAAATTAAATGTTAATGCATCTGTTTTTGAAGTGTTTAATTTGTATCCTGAACATTGTCCATAATCTTCCAATATTTTAAATATAGCTGGAACTGAATATGTGGGGTCTGAGAGGAAGAGCAAAATGTTGTCTGCATAAAGCGCTATGCGGTGTTCTCCGCCCTCCAAACTGATCCCTTTGATTTGGGTGGACTGCCTAGTGGCCTGGGCCAATGGTTCAATAAAGATGGCAAAAAGTCCCGGAGATAAAGGGTAGCACTGGCGGGTGCCCCTATGTAGGGGAAAATAGGCTGAGTGGTGGCCGGAAACTTTTACACAGGCTTGGGGTGAAGCATACTGAGTCCTAATCAGGGAAACTAAGGTGGGGGGATTCCATCTTTGTCATTGCCGAGAATAGGAAGGGCCAAGAGACCCTGTCAAAGGCCTTCTCAGTGTCTAGGCTGAGGAGAACTGATGGGGCTTTAGATGTCTGCATCCTCTGGACCAAATGCAGGGCTCTCCTAGTATTATCTGTTGTGGATCTAGAGCTTACAAAGCCCGTCTGATCTAAGCCAATCAGAGAGGGGAGGATCGCATCTATTCTCTTAGCCATTATAGACATAAATATTTTATAATCTACATTTAATACTGATATGGGGTGGTACGAGGAACATATTTGAGGATCTTTGTCAGGTTTGGGAATAACAGAGATCTCCACATATGACCAGCTTGGAGGAGGTTCATCTGTACCCTGCAATACCCCTTCGTATACCCGTTCTAATAGAGGGCTGATTAAGGACTCTGTATGCTTATAAAACTCTGTACCACACCCATCCGTGCCTGGGGCCTTCATTGTCTTTAAATGTGAAATGGCTGCACGCAGTTCTATCCGGGTTATGGGAGAGGTCAGTCCCTCATGTTGATTTGTACTTAGCTTAGGGAGATTGAGGGAGGATAGAAAAGTTGCTATGTTATTATGATCTGACAAATGATCGGGGGTATATCATTTCCTATAGTAGTCACTGAAGACTTGTGTGATACCTCTCACCTTTATTATTTGGGCGTTGGTTGTTGGGTCCCTAATGCTGGCAATAGTAGCTAGTCGTCTCTGTTTATGGAGGCGAAAAGCTAATAGGCCTGAAGCCCGGGGTCCTATTCCTCCATAGCGCTGCCTCAGGAAAGCCAGAGCTATTTCTTTTTACTGTAAACACAGCCTATCGAGCTCTTGTTTAGTCTGTTTTAGCTGCATCAGTACTGACCGATCCCCTTGTTGGTGGGCCATTTGGAGGAAACCCAGGGTTTGCTCTAGGTGCAACTGTTTTTCCCTGCATTGTTTCGCTAAGTAGATGGTATATTGTACTAAGTGGTCCCTAAGGACCGCCTTCAATGTATCCCATCTGATTGCTGGGGATGTCTCCCCTTCAGGATTGTATGTGAGAATCTCCTGTGTTTTTTCATTTAAAAATTTCCTAAATTGTTCACCTTTAAGGTGAGTTGGTTTGAGTCTCCACAGGGTATCTCGCCTCTCAAACCCCATTCCCCATGTTGTAGTTATTGGGGCATGGTCAGAGTGTGCAATGATCCCAATGGCAACTTCCTGAAGGAGTCCTAAGCTTTCTTTTTGAGTATAACAGTGATCTATTCTGGTGTATGTTCCATGGGCTGCTGAATAAAATGTATATCTCCTATCTCTAGGGTGGAGGGTATGCCATACATCCAACCAGCCAACTTCTTGTGTAAATCATTTAAAAAACTTATGTGAGGTGGGTTGTTTACCCCTAGTGACACTTGTGGAGTCCAAATGAGGGCTTGGAGCAATATTAAAGTCTCCCACGAGGATCAGGGTCCCCTTAGTCAAATTCAACACGTTTCTCAATAGATACTTTATTGTCTGAGTTTTTGACCCTGGAGGGAAATAGGTGTTGGCTAAGGTCACCTCATTGTCCTGTAGCTTCCCTTGGACAATTACCAGGCGGCCCTCCGTGTCTGCCCACTCCATTGTGGCCTGGAAGAGAGTATGGCCCGTTATCAGTATGGTGACCCCTCTCTTTCTACCACCTCCATGCAAGGATGAAAACACCTGTGCGATTCCCCTCCCCAACAGCTTTTTATGTTCATTCGCATTCATATGTGTCTCTTGTACATAGATAATCCCTGCATGATACTTCCTGAATAAGGTAAGCATTCTTGTACGTTTGATCGGGCTGCTCAAGCCATTGACATTTAATGACATTATCTGTAAAGGAGCAACCGCCATTTAAGTCTCTCTGGTATTGGAGAGCTTTAACTGGGCCCCCTTGCTATGTCTGGATTCTATGACATTGTTATTTTTGTAAATTGTTTTATGGAATAGTGACTGCCTATAAGGTAGTGAGGGATTTAAGCCACCCTTAAATTTTAAACTTTCAAGGAACTTGGGTGAATTAACAACTTGGCGAACAACTGGGGGCAGTGGCTTACCAACTGGGCTTACCCTGCCAAACTATTAACGGCTTCCATGGGGGCTAAGGGCTAAATGTGCCCAGGTCCCCTATTGTGCCAAGTATGGCTTGGTCCTGGTTATCTTAGGACCAGACGTAAAATGTCTTGGGAAAGGGGGGGGGTTATAATCATGCCAGGTCATCCCCCGGGTGTTAAAAACAAATTATGTTTCCATTTATTGTTTCCCAGTTAACTGTGTTTACCCCTTTGTGATACGTAGGTGAGCAGGGCTCATTTCCCTATGCAGGGAGGCCTTTCGTAGTACACGACTCCACACACTGGAGGTAATTCGATTACTCTAATGGTCCAATCAGAGGTGGAAGTCTCCACCCAACCCCAGCTCCCTTGTACAGCGGTGAGGGAGTAAATGGGGGGGCCACAAAAATCCACTCCCCAGTCGTGAACCTGTTAATGTGTTTGAGAGGCACAGCAAGCATGTCTCTCCTTTCGTCTCGGCATCTGGCCATCCTTTCCATAGCTCTGCCCTCCCCACAGTATGGAGGACTCTTAGGATTCCCCAGGTATCCATATGAGTATACAATTTAACGTCTAACATT
Organism: Neoceratodus forsteri; assembly: GCA_016271365.2. Lineage (NCBI taxonomy): Eukaryota > Metazoa > Chordata > Ceratodontiformes > Ceratodontidae > Neoceratodus > Neoceratodus forsteri. The sequence continues at coordinate 329,447,273 of CM057454.1, forward strand.
TTTAAAGTCCAACACAAAGTCCCGATATATATCTGGGTTAGTTAGGTACCACTAACCGTAGCGTTGCATGCGTCCTCATATTTAATAATAGGCCACAAAGTGGCCTGATGGCAGGCCTGTCCCCTCTCTCACTTCCAAGCCATCAGCTCGCGTAGCCTTCCCTTCCTTTGCCTCTACCCTTTCTCTCAACTCCCGATTTTAGGGTGTCACCGAAAGGGAGCCCTCTTAGCCTGATTCCCAGATTTCTATGTTGTAGGGTGCCTCATTTCAGTAGAGGCCTCTGGGCAGGCTTATTGGTACGTCTACATCAGAAGGAGAGACTCGGGGATGGGATAGGGGACACAGAGGCTGACAGGAGTTTGGTTAATGAGAGGAGAGGGGAGGGCATGGCCCGCCTACCTGTTAGTAGGTAAAGATATTATTGCCAGTCCACTTCATGTGGTATTCTGTTTAGTTGCTTTATTCTCTGATTCAGGTGTTGCTTGCTGTCTCAAACTTGCTGCGATTTGCTGAATCGTGGATTCTCCTTCTCTTTGGCGATGTTCCCGCGATGATCCTCTGCTCCACGCCTTTTGCACTAGTTTGGCAACTAACGAAGGAGTATTGGTGTTTTGGTGTGTCGGGACATCGATTCCCAGCTTAGTTAGTCCTCGAGATGCTTCTTCTGCTGATTCATAACTTTTAGGGCCTTCTTCAAGGTAAACCACCAATTTTGCAGGGTATGGCGTACGAAACTTTATCCCTGACTCCTTTAGCTTTCTCATTATTGGGCCATAAGCTCTACAATTCATGGCTATTGTTAGAGGATAATCGTTGTCCACATAAATTCTATGATCTTGGTAGGTTAAATTACCTTTCTGCCAGGATTTATGCAGTATTATCTCTTTCTCTTGATACCTCAGAAAATGCATTAAGATTGCTCGTGGGCGGTTTGGTAGCTGAGGCCCTAATATACGATGAGCCTGATCTATTTCCAGGGAGCAGTCCTCCAGCATGTCCAGCTGGGTTTTGAAATATTTTTGCAAGAAAGGGATAATGTGACTTCCCTCTGCCATCACAGGAAAGCCTGCGATTCTTAAATTATTTCTCCTGCTTCGGGCCTCCGCATCGTCTGCTCTATCTCTGAGGTTTTTTACCTCTTGGCTCAGTTGGAGGATTGCCCTTTCAGTCTGATCTACCCGTAGGTCGGTGGATGTGGCCTGTTCTTCAAGACCATCAAGTCGCTTTTAAATTTTCCCCACATCCATTCGTAGTGCTGCAAATGTGGACTTAGTTTCTTTCCGATAGTCCCTTAATTCTCTGAGGACTAAGTCCATTTGCCTGGCAATATTGTTTGAGTTAAAGAGGACAGGAAATCATTTCTAATTGGCAGTTGTGTATAAAGTTCTTCGCCTCAGAAATTACATGCATTCCCTTAAGTTATCCATATTTAACTGTACCTGAATAAATAGTGATGTGAAAAACTGTATTTGTCATTGTTTTATTTTTATGGGCAGCATTCTATTAGAGTTCTCTTCATAGAACCAATAAATTTGGAGCGTTAACTATGTCACAGTTTGTGCAAAGAACTCTAAGCATAGTTCTGATAGGTCAACAGCTTACAATTAACATTCTATACACAAACCATGACATACTAAAAACTCCAAATTACAGGTTCCATGAAGAGAATTGTAACAGAATGATGCCCATAAAAATAAGATGATGCAAAATACAGTTTTTCATATCACTTTTTATTCATGAACAGTTAAATATGGATAATTTAGGGAAATGCATATCATTTCTGAGAATAAGAACTTCATAAACAACACTCATATAGAAATTATTTCCTGTCCCCTTTAAGTGTTTCGGGCCTAGAGAGATCACCGCGACCAGATATCTGCGAGCTGTCGCTATCAGAGAGTGCCCCATCTGGATCTGAGGGGTCTGGCGGTAGGTTTTGATTTTCCGGCTTTCATCAGGGCATCTTTGCGCTTTCTTAAATTTGCTTTTGCCCAATTTTGCTTTTTTAATTAGCTGGGAATTAGTAATTTATATCCCGGGGGAGACGGAGCTACGCGGTCAGGCTGCAGCTGCTGGCATGACGTCACCGGAAGTCCTCTTTTTTTTTTTTTTGATTGTTATAGTGCCTCAGTGCAGCCTGGCTGAGTTTCAGCTTGTGGGACAGTGTGTTGAGTCAGGGAGTGTCTCGCTTCGAGAGGCTGGAGGAAGTTCATTTATTTGTATGACCCTTAGGAGCTTGGCCAAGTCGGGGAGGGTAGGCTTTGTGGTTGCAGCAGTAGCAAGAAGAAAACCGCAGCTGAGAGTAGGAGTGCTGGTGAGATGGAGAGCAGAGATCCCTTGGGTTGCCTGTGTGCTGTAAAAAGAGCAGACTTTGGAGCCATTTCTGGAGGAGCAAAGCTGCCTGGTGAGGGGAGCACTCCGCTCTGAGTTCTGGAGCGAGCTGCGGCTGCTTTCGTAGGGCACTGAGCTGTAGTTGAGGGGTGCGATCAGGCGGCAGTGCTGAGCCTTAGTGAAGGGTGCAGAAGGCCCAGTGACTCTATGGAGCAGCTCACTTTATGCCAAGGGGCAGTCAGAGGTTCGGGGACCTGCAGGAGCTTGGGTCTGTGCCTGCTAGTGGAGCGGAGCTCCGGTGCTATACTGTGCAGGAGGGGTTCAACTGTGTGGAGCAGATCACTCCTTGTGGCTTGAGGAGTGGGGCTCTGGTTTGGTTTCTGTTGCTGGTGAGTTGGGGACTCGATTGCAGCATGGAGGGAGGCAGCAGTGAGCATTACGTTGCGGCAGTGGCAAATGGAAAGCCGCAGCTGAGAGGAGTAATCAGGCGACAGGCTAAGCCTTTAAGTGGAGAGAGCGATGTCAGAGGCAGCACAAGAGCTTTTGTAGGTTTATCATTTTTCTTTTCTTTTGTAGCTGCACTCCCTGTTGTAAGGGAAGTTTGCTTGGCAAAATAGACAGGCCTGCCATGAGGAGCTGGGGGAGGTACAATTCGCAGCTCCATGTGGCATAGCCTTAAAACTGATTATTCCCTAATTTTACCTGGTTAGCAGTAGTGAACAGTGCTACTCTTGACAGTCCTGTTACAGTAGGGGAGCTGCAGGCTGCTTTACAACAGGGGACAGTGCAGCGTTTCCTCTGGCAGCCAGGGCTGTAGTTAATTGATAATCATGAGCATTCAGACAATACAGGCATACTGGGGTGCTGAATTTGGGGTACCTAGCGACGCAGACAACGCAAGTTGGGGGTCTGGACAGAAGAAGGATGCCCACATTCTCCACCATGTGTGGCTTTTTTTGTATTGTCCACCACTAAAAAACCCCTTACCTTCTCTGTGGTCTGCCAGCCCCTTCGGTTGCTGCTGGTGAGGACCCCATCTGGACCGTGCGAATAACTAGTCAGACACATAAAATAAAGAATAAGGCAGGCTTATTTGCTGTACAGCAGACGTTCTCTTCATGAGGACAAGCCCCAGACTGACAAAAATCTCTGACTGACAGGCAGGGTGCGAAATTCCTATACCTTAGGTGCCCCAGGGCAGGCACTTTTGCTTCAGGACACCCACAGCTGTTTAGTGCCTGCCCCTTTGGGCACCTAAGGTTTTGGCAGAGATTCGGTTTTTTTTTGTTTCCGGGGGCTTGGCAGAGTTCCTTTTTTTTTTGTTTCCCGGGGTGGCGGGGCGTGAGGAGTGCAGTTGTGCAGTCGCACAGCTGAGTGTCGAAGTTCCGTTTTTTGTTTTGTTTCCGGGGCGTAAGGAGTGCTGACATCTCGAGGCGGATCACGAGGTGGCTCGCTCGGGATGTCAGCTGACTGAATCCTTGCCTGTCAGAGAGGAGGAGTGAAATGACACTCAGCCAATGGGAGGAGGCTCTTCGCTGCTGAAGGTGGGCTGCAGATGAGTACGTTCACCAATCGGTGATGGATTTGCCATTTGCCGCCCCTCCAGACAGTGAACGCGAGGACTCACTACCGCGCCATTCTTTGGCTCTGTTCTAGCAGGTGCAGTAGCCTGCTGGTCGTCGAGGTGAAACTTTAGAGGCTCAGCAATAGCATCTTCTACCGAAAACCAAAAGCTCTTTTAAGAGCTCTGTTGAAAAAAAAAAACTTCTGCAGTGTGAAGGGGGTTGATAGCTGGTACACAGGAGAGGTGTGTTTGTGAGACCACGAGGGTCTCTCCAGTCAAAAGTAAAAGCTCTTTTAAGAGCTCTGTTGAAAAAAAAAACTGCTGCAGTGTAAAGGCGGGATTGATAGCTGGTACAGGAGTGTGTTTTGTGAGACCACGAGGTCTCTCCAGTCAAAAGTAAAAGCTCTTTAAGAGCTCTGTTGAAAAAAAAAAAAAAAACTTCTGCAGTGTGAAGGGGGGATTGATAGCTGGTACAGGAGAGGAGTGTGTTTGTGAGACCACGAGGGTCTCTCCAGTCAAAAATAAGAGCTCTGTTGGAAAAAAAAAAACTCAAACTGCAGCAGTGTGAAGGGAAGGGGGGATTGATAGCTGGTAACCAGGAGAGGAGTGTGTTTGTGAGACCACGAGGGTCTCTCCAGTCAAAAGTAAAAACTCTTTTAAGAGCTCTGTTGCATACAAAATTAAAAAAAAAAAGCTGCAACAACACAAATTTGAACTGCAGGCAGCAGCAGTGTGAATGGGGGGATAGACAGCTGGTAGCCAGGAGAGGAGCGTTTTTTGTGAGACCACGAGGGTCTCTCCAGTCAGGAGGGAGGGAGGGAAATCTGTGCCAGGAGAAAGAACTGCAAAGGAAACAAAAAAAAAATAAAGTAGAAAGCAGCAAACTTAAGTAGCAGTCCTCCTGAGGCTAATCTGTTTCTGTAGTTGGCTCAGGCTGACATTAAAAAGATTATTTCTGTGCCTGTAATAGGAGGGGAAGGAAGGGCAACTACAATCTCTGGGCAGTAATAATTTATAGACTGGCGTGCAGCAAAGTGAAGGAGGAAGGGCCAGGGCCAGGGGGACTACTCAGTTTGCAGACCAGTCTATTTTTTCATTGCAGTTTTATAATCAGTCCCAGTCTCAGCCTAGTAGTACCTGGTGAGCTTGCAGGGAAAATCTGCCTTTACAAATGTAAACTACTACTGCAGAGACTAACTATACCAGTGCGACCTAGTTCCAGTGGGATTACTGGGTCAACTAAATTCAACAACAATAAACAAACTACTATAAAAAAAAAAACTACAAACAAGCTACACTGTGTGGACTATCTTAACATCTGAATACTGTTATAAAAAACATCTCTTAAGCTTTTACAAGCTACGCTGTCTGTGTGGACTATCTAACATCTGAATACTGTTATAAAAAATCTCAAGCTTTTTACAAGCTATGCTGTCTGTGTGGACTATCTAACATCTGAATACTGTTGTAAAAAATCTCAAGCTTTTTACAAGCTACGCTGTCTGTGTGGACTATCTAACATCTGAATACTGTTGTAAAAAAAAATCTCTAAGCTTTTTACAAGCTACGCTGTCTGTGTGGACTATCATAATCTAACATCTGAATACTGTTGTAAAAAACATCTCAAGTTTTTTACAAGCTACGCTGTCTGTGTGGACTATCTAACATCTGAATACTGTTGTAAAAAAACATCTCTTAAGCTTTTTACAAGCTACGCTGTCTGTGTGAACTTAAAACTATCTAAAATCTGAATACTGTCTACGTTTGTCATCAGCTGTTATAATAATCAGACAACACAGTGAGGTGGTTTTTTTTGTTAAGTTTATTGTTAAAAAAAAGACAACACTGTTTTCCTTGTGTTGCTTGCAATTATTAATACTGAGTTCGTAACACAAATAAAATATTCTCTAAATCAGTATTCACAAGTTATTGGCTCCGAACAGCCAGGCAGACACCATGAGTCTTTTAAATTTGGATTTAAGAGAAAGCATCTTGATGAGACTCTGGAGCTGACTCTGATTCCCCAACACCAAGCACTAGTACCAGTAGTACTACTATAGCCATAACCATACCACCTCCTTGCCCAGAAAGTGAAAGTCTTGTGACCACTAAAGTTTCATCTATTGCTGCTGCTTGTACTGAAACCCAGTTAAAGCCCCAAAAGTTAGAAAATTTCAAGAATCATGGAAAAAGGGCAGGCAGTGGCTTACCTATGACACAGATAAATATGCTATGTTCTGTATATGGTGTCAGAATTATGATAAAAGTCAGAGCAAAAATAATTTTAGAACTGGATGCAGTACTTATAGGTACAAATTATCTCAGCACATGAAGTGTCTGTGCACACAAAATTGCTGAGAGGGCTTACATAGAAACAAAACAAAAGTTGGAGAAAGACCAATGGAGAAGTCCATACAATTAATGGAACAAAAGAAATAAGACAAATTACTAAACTGTTCTGTACTGCATATTATGTTGCTAGGACTGAAAGGCCTTTCAGGGATTTTCCTGGGCTAATAGAGTTGCAAAAAAGGAATCACGGAGATGATGTAATGGGACAAAGTTACAGTAGTGACAAGCAATGTCGTGTCTTTATTCACTACATTGCTCAAGATATTCAAAACACTACTGCTCGTCTTTTAGAAGACAATGATTACTTCTCTTTCCTTCTAGATTCATGCACAGATAAAAGTGTGACAGAGGAGGAGGGCATTTACGTGCGTGTTTTTGACAATGGCCTGCCAGTTACAAGGTTTCTTGCATTGAAACCAGTTGGTGTTCCTGATGCTGAAAACATTGTAAATGTTGTCACTGATGCATTAGAGAGTGATGGTGGTCTAAAGGATGGTGGTTGGAAACAAAAGCTGATCAGTGCAGCTTCTGATGGTGCTGCTGTCATGTTAGGATCCACTTCGGGTGTCCTTACTCGAATAAAACAGGACTGCTGCCCACACCTCATTGACATACACTGCTGTGCACATCGTTTAGAGCTTGCTGTAAAGGATTCTTTCAAAGACTGTTCCTTTTACAAGTCGGTAGAGCAACTTCTGCTGAACATTTACTCATTTTACCACAGGTCCAAAAAAGTTGGAAAGGCCTACAGGAAACAGGATCACTTTTAAATATTAATGTGGTCAAACCAGTTAACACTGCTGGCACTAGGTGGCTTATGACAGAGAACAGCCATTTCTGCCCTTGAAAGGAACTGGGCTGCATTAGTGCCTCACCTTGAACATGTCTCACTGACAAATAAGCAAGATCATGGCCAAAAAGCACTGGGAATACTTAAAGTGCTGAAGACTTTAAAATGTGTCCTGTATATGAACTTTCTGAAAGTGTTTTTGGTTATTTATCAGCTCTTAGTCTATGCTTTCAGCAAGAGGATTCCACTGTTGAAAAAGTTCACAGCAGAGTAGAAAGCACAATTCAGAAACTTAATGGTCTCTCAAATGACGAAACTCTGCACCGCATAACACTTACGTCTGTAAATGAGAATCTAACTCATTACAACAATGCTGACTTAACTAGTGAAACTAGCAGACACAGATCCGGTTCTTCATCAGACACTGTGCAAGCCACAATTTCAGAGATTAAAAAAATTCTTCAAAAAACATCACAACACATTGCATCTCGCTTTCAGTCTTTCACGACCAATGACGTGCTACTAGCTGCAAGAACTTTAAATTTTCAGTCCTGGCCAACATCCACAGAGGCACTTGAAACATATGGAGATGAAGCAATTCAAACAATTGTTGATCACTATAAAGTGGTCCTAGAGTCTTGTGGAGTTGATGTTACTTTAGTACTGCTGGAGTGCTTGACTTAAAAGCATGTACTGCACTTGCTGTCTGTTGAAAATTGTAAGTCTCTGAAATTGTGGCAGAAAGTAATTCTTGCGGATATACAGGATCAACAATTTCGAAATGTGCTGGCTGTTGTCAAGATCATTCTCCTGATTCCTGTTCACACTGCTGCTGCAGAGCGAGGCTTCTCTCTAATGGGAAGAATAAAAAATGATTGGAGGGTTGGATTACGTCCAGACACCCTTCACGACCTCATGTCCATATCTCTCAATGCACCTCCACAGCTCAGTGACTATAACCCTGAAGGTGCCATATCACTATGGTGGAAAAATGGCAAGCGAGGCCCACCAAAGCTTATGGCTCCAGAACACAGTCACAGCATGCTGCTTCTGCCAGCACCAGTGAATGTGATGAAAATGAAAGTGCTTGGTCCAGTGAAGATGACGTAAAATAAGCGTAAACAAAGGGGTCAGGGTGGCATGTAAATAGTCTATTGGGCATGTACATTTTCTTATCACATGCCCATGTGGGCATGTACTTTTTTTCACGAATTTCATACCCTGCTGACAGGCCAACATGGCACTGCCAGGCAGTGCAACAATTAGATACATGCAGGTTCTAAGTACTCTTAAAGGGGCGGCAGCTTAACATTAAGCCCCATGCTTAATGTGTGTTTCACAGCTTCAAATATTACCTAGACAGCCTTATTGATCCTGTTCTCAGAAAAAAACATACACAAGATATAAATTTGAGTGCTTTGACAAAAATGTTTACACAGCAAGATTAAAAAAACTTCATGTAGCTGCACAGAGGTGCTACTGCATCATAGGAGAGAAAGAAGACCTATATCATGTTCTATGGGAATGTAGCTGGTATAGAAATGTAAGAGCATATTGGTTGAGCCCCCTTACTGAGGGTTAGAACAATCTGGATAGAAATGTTCTCACTACTGTTCTCTTAAGTACAGAAGACAATTATACTGTACACAGACTAGCGAAATACTTTCACCAAGTTAGTAAAATAAGAGCACAGAAAATGAAAGGCATTGATTTCATGGCTGTCTAGGGTATCACCTTTGTAAATTACCTTGAGATATAATATTTGCCTGAATTTATTTATGCTATGAAATGTTTTATCATCTATAATGGTCCTATCTGGCATCTCTCATGTTGTTTTGACTGTAATACCACATATACTTTCGGGGGCTTTACTGTGTTTTTTTTATTATTATGTTTTATTTTCCATGTATTATAATGTGTCCTTTGTTTTTAACTCTGTGTTGAAATTGTGAAGACTTTTTAGTTATACAGTTAAAGTTTCTACTACTACAGATGAATTGTGAAAAAAAAAACTGAAAGTTACTTGAGAGGTGAGAGAGAGAGAGAGAGAGAGAGAGAGAGAGAGAGAGAGAGAGAGAGACAAGTTCAGCACGAGTCCTCGGAAACACAGAAATCAAGCCACCACGTTTCTTCAGGTATTCAGACCACCCTCACAAAGATGAGGAGCCAATGAGGTGGCACGCTTGTAGTGACTGACGCCGGAGGACAAGCTGAAGTTTTAAAAACACCGTTATTACTGTGTTTTACTGAGCTGTGTGTACTGTGTGATAAAGGGGGTCACCAGTAATTATAAAACTGTAACAGAATCTCTGAGTCACTTTAACAGTGACAGCTATGCAAGGACCCATCTGTTCACTCAAGATGTAGCACAACCACTAGTCTCTCCCAGAGGTGTTCACTTCCACATGGTCTCCTGCCTCACCAGACTTTGCTCAATTCCTATTACTCCCATCAGTCCTGGCTACCCTGTTACACTTTTTCAGCTTAATCTTGCCTATCCTGGTCTATCCACTGAGGAACTGGAGTTGCAAGGACAGAGAGAAGAAAACACACAGGCAGTGCTTCTGAGGTACCACTTTGTGAGGTCCTTAGATGACATCAGCAGCAGCTCTTCACTGATACCTGCTTTTATTGCACAGGTAGTGCAATCAGGGTTACAAAATGGCTAATAACTTTAAAATGAAGTAACATAACAATATGATTTTTGCTATGAGATTTACTGGGGGTATGCTTATTCAGATTCTGCAATGTAGTACTTTTGGCGTCAGCGGCTCTTTAAATATCTGCTTTCAAATTAATCTCTTTATTTAGTTTGGCAAGGATGGCATACCTGCTGTTAGATACAGTCAGACCTTAAACATATAGATGGTCAGTCCTCATTACTGAACCATGTTGATGGTCATCATCTTGCCCTCAAGTACTCCCACCAAGTGACTTGCTCCTCCTTGCAGTAAATATAACAGCTTCCAGCAACAGAAGAAGAAAAAGGTGTGAAATGAACAACTGAAGAAGTTTCACAAAGCAAGTAAACAGCTCCAGACCCAACTTACTGAAGTCCCCATAGCCCTGTATTTGTACTGTTGTTTGACTATGTGTAAATAGTATATATATATATATATATATATATATATACACCTTAATATAACTGCTGTATTTGAACAACTAGTGTTTACCTGAAGAATACCTGAAGCAGTAAATTATTTTTCCAGAGACTGGAGTAAATCACTGTTAATGAATGCATCTCTATGGAAATGTTAATGAATGCATCTCTATAGAAAGGTACCTGGATTTTTTTTTAACCAGGAGAAACACACTAGGCTGAAAGCTTGTTTACAGGTGCGACCTGGGAGTACAAGGAAGTTACGTGACTTGCTCAGGGTCACACAGTATGCAAGTGGGAGCTGTGGGATTCAAACCCAGGTCTCCAGGTTTGCAGCTCAGAGCCTTAAACCACCGCACTATACTGCCTCCCACTGCGCTATACTGCCTCCTGGATAAGGGGATGCACAGTATAAGATGTCCTTGAAGGTATCCTACCTAGAGCAGTGACCCTCACTACTGGGGGTCAAAAGGATAGAAAGTGGTGGAAAAGGATTATATAAGCATCAGGGTCTGTGCTCTTGCTATAGAAGGGATCTTGATAGCAGCAATGTGGGTCCAAATGGTCTTAGTGGCAAAGGCCTGAGACAGAGAGAGAAAGCAAGAGCCCCTCTGGTGACTGTATTGTACTCTGACCATCACACTGCCACTTTTTTATGTGCACCTTCTCAGGTGGGTACAAAAAATGAAGAAACACAAAAACATAGAATTTGCCAGCAGATTGATTTATTTAATTATTTAAACTTTGGTAACCGGGAAAGGTACACTTAGCCAAAGCTTGTTTGCAGGTGTGATCCGGGGGAAAGGGAAAAACAGTAGGAAACAATATACAAAATGGAATTTACATAATAAATGAACATATAATAATAGTCAAAGTATAACATCTGGAGTGCAGTTTAAAGTACATAAATGTGCAATAACAGGGGAAGCTTACATAATAATGAAAGCTGAAATACAGCCAGAGTACAGTTTCAGGAATACATTTCATAGATGCAACTGCACAAAATACAAATGATATAGACAATAGCAGAAGAGGGAGAAAGACAAAGTGCCTGATTAGCTAGAGCTAAAGTGAGGAGGAACTGTGGGCAGTGGCATGAAGCTGCCAGTTCACTTCGGAGCAGGAACTTGAAAACTGGGAATGAGGTGGCTAGCTGTAGAGTAGGAGACAGTTTGTTCCAAAGAGAGGGTAGTCAGAAGAAGAAAGCACACTGACCTGCCGAAGGGCAAGAAAGAGAGAAAGAATGGAATGCCCTGGAGCGGAGTGGGTAGGGGGAGTGGCTGGCTGGGGATAGAAGTGAGAAGAGATAGGAAGGTAGTAAACCAAACCAGTATTTGGCAGTAAAAACTGAGTGTGTCCAGTAGTGGTGGGAGAGAAGGGGGGGAGAAAGTGATGAGTAAAGAGAGCAGTGGTGAGTGTGGAATGGGGAGTCGGTGACAAAATGGCAAAAAGAGTTTAGAAGGGTGTCAGAACTGGCAAGGAAGAGGCAGGGGTGGAGCCATAGACAATGTCTACATACCCAGCACAGGAAGGATAGTTTTAGTGACCAATTCATGATGCACAGGAAGAGAAAGGTGATCCTTATTTCGGTACATTACAGCTAGTTTTGGGTGGAGTTTGGCATGCATTGTGTCTATATGAACTGAGTAGTCGAGTTTGTTGTCTAACTAAACATCAAGATACTTGTATGCAGATACATTTATGAGAGGGGAACCAACATTTATGAGAGGGGAACCATCAGAGGTGGAGAAGGCAGGGGGGAACAGGAGAGTAGAGAGTTTCTGTCTAGACCCACAGTCACTGAGACAGATTTCTTCGTATTTACCCACAAGTTGTTAGAATGGAACTGATTGATCACACTGTTGCAATCACTTTTGGAGGGGGATCTAAACTTCAAGGGTGGAGGGTCCCGTAGTATAGATGATCAAGTCATCCAAGTACATATGGATTTGTGCATACGAGCAAGCTAGTGGGAGGTCATTAATAAATAGGGAGAATAAGATGGGACCAAGGATTGAGCCTTGGGAGACCCCAGCAAGGATTTGCAGAAGAGAAAATAGGGTAGAGTCTACCTAAACAGACTGATACTGGTTTGCTAGGTAGGAGTTGAACCAGTTTACTACTGAAGTGGCAAGTCCAATTGCGGGGAGTTTGCAGAGCAGGACTGGGTGGGACACCGAATCAAATGCTTTTGCCAGTTCAACAAAAATGGTAGCGATAATGTGAACCTGGTCCATACCAGCAAGAATAGCATCTGTGACACACAGTAAGGAGAACATGGTTGAATGATTATTCCTGAAACTGGCTTGTAACAGACAGAGGGTGTTTGAGACGGTGAGGAATTGAGAGACCCTTGAGTAAATAAGTGATTCTTGGAGCTTAGCAAGGGAGGGGAGGAGGGAAATGGGACAGTAGTTCCCAGGGTTGGATTGGTCACCACAAATGACCTTAGCCATTTTCCAAGCCTAGAGTACTTTACCTGAAGAGAGAGAGAGAGAGAGAGGTTTAGCAGGTGAGTGAGGGGGAAGGCAATGGCAAGGGAGGAAATACAAAGGCTCTTGGGATCAATGCCATCATGGCTGCTTTTGGCTGGGTTTAGAGACAGCAAAGTGCTGTAGACTTCATGCAAAGAGAAAGGTGGAAAATTGCAACCATTTAGAGAGACCGTAGTGGGGGGGTCATGGTCAAGGGCAGATTGAGCAGAGACAGGGATGTTGTGGATAGCGCAGGATGTAAAGTACTTGTTTAGGGTGTCTGCCACAGAGGCAGGAACAGAGATGGTGGAGTTGTCTGATAAAAGGACTGGGGTGGTAGATTGGATGGTGGGGCGATGAGAGAGTGGATGGTCTTCCAGAAGTTATGGGGAGTGCCTTGGGTATAGTGGAGAAGATCCTTGAAGTAGTTGGCTTTAGCTGTATGGATGGCCCTAGTGCACTTATTTCTTAATGACCTATAAACCTGATGGCCAACCTATGTCAGAGTGGACTTATAAGAGGCTCATGTTTGATCACGTAGTTTGCACAGGGCAGTTGGGGTGGTGTTTATCCAGGGGTGGTGAATATATTTGACACAAGCTTTCTTCAGGGGAGCAAGAGTGTTCCATACTCTGGTGAGGACCCTGGTGAAAGCACTGAGAGCTGTGTCAATGGTTGCCAAGAACACTTGGGACCAGTTAGAACTGAGCAAGTCAAATAGAAGGGCATTGCTGTCAAGTGCCCTGAAGGAGCAGTGCCATACATATTTGGGGAGTGCACAGGGGAAATGCACCTTTCTGACACAATAAGTCAGGCAATGGTCACTAAAAATATTTGGGAGACTACCTGAAGCTATGATATGGTGGGGGTGAGAGGAGAGTACCCAGTCAACTAGTGAGTGGTTAGATGAGCGGGTGTTTAGCCATGTTGGTTCATTTATGAGCTGGGTGAGATTCAATACGAACATACGAAATTTGCCAGCAGATAAAGGCCTAGCGGTCTATCAAGTCTGCTCAAATGTGCAGCTAGCACCCCTTATTCTGCAGCTGCCCCTTCCTTCCACCCTTCCCCTTCATTAACCCTCCCCCTTGTCCTGTCCCATCTTCATTTGAAGCAGTCCACTGTTCTACTGCATACCACTTCAGGAGGTAACACATTCCACCCAGCCACCACCCTCTCTGTAAAAAAGTGTTTCCTCATCTCCCTCCTGAACCTTCCTCACTCCAGTCTCATATCATGGCCCCTGGTGTCCCTCCCCTCCCTTACTTTGAACAGCCCCTCTGTACTTGTCTTGTTTATTCCTTTCATGTATTTAAAGGTTTCAATCATCAATAACTCTATATTTTGTAGTATAGGTTTAGAGGTTGGAGAGAGCCAGTTTAAACTGAAGTCACCAAGCAGGATCAACTCCCCAGAGGAAGTGTGTGTGGCGATGGAGGAGATGCAAGTAAACAGCAAAGCTGAGGAGAGTCTGGGGGAGCCGTATAACACACCGATGAATAGAGGAAGAGTGCCGGGGATAGGGAGCTTGACTAAAATTAGTTCATGGGAGGAGGTAAGGAACTCACGCAGGGAGATGGAACATGAGAAGGACTGGTGGATATAGAGGGCTACCCCACCTTTGCGTTTACCCCTATCGTGACAGAAAAGGTCATAACTGGGCAAAGAGAGATGGGAGTCCATTACCTTGGAGGACAACCACGCTTCAGAGATACAAAGTATGTCAGGGGAATGCTGGGTAGCAGATAAGGACTGCCTGGCCCACCTAGTCTGCCAATTTGTCCCTGTCTACAGTATCACCACAGATCCTACTTGATTTCCAGGCCATTCACCCCCTTTCCTTTCCCTCAGATTCCCTTCTGCCTATCCTATGAATTCCTGAAACAAACCACTGTTTTCAGCCCCACCACTGTTTTTGCCTCAACCACATCCACTGGAAGACTGTTTCAGGGATCCACCACTGCTTCTGTAAAGACGTACTTCTTCACATTTTGCCTGAATCTACCCCTCTCCAGCTTTTTGGCATGCCCACTTGTCCTTGAGGGTATCACATCAAAAGAGCGAACCAAATTGAGTGACTCATTAATGAGTGACTTAATTTGGTCAAAAGGAGTAGAGCGATGGGGAGGATTTAGTGAGGATTGGAAATAGCGGTAGGGGAAGATGGAGGCTTAAGCAGACATGCCAGCGTTTTTGCTCCATCAGTGCCTGAATACAAATCGATTTAAAACTCCCTGTAAATTGCATTTTACCTTCTCGCTTCTTGAGCATGCCAGCTAAAAGGAAATACAGGCAGAGTGGTTCGTCCGAAGAGTATATTTCCCCACGTATTCAGCCTTTGGGTGACTTTTATCGACCGACTACCAGCCCTGGAAGGTTGGAGAAATCCAGCGTTGGTTATGGATCTCCAACCTCTAAGGGAGCTGCTCCCTTTTCAACTCACCACTTGACCTCCCCGAGTGAGCCTTTGGAATTGCAAACAGAGCATAAATCAGAGATTCCTCCTATGGTAGCTACAGCAAATATCCCAGAAGTAGCATTGGAAATGCAGCATTATGATGAAAAACCTCAAAACAATTTGGCGGCTGTGAGAGAAATAAAATCGAGGTTTGAGGAATTTGAGCAAAGTATACACTTGAATCAGTAGGTGTTTCTATTGAGAAAGTACTTGAAGCAATACTTAGATAGGATCGAAAGTCTGAAGCACTTAGTTCAAAGGTGGATTTCATTCAGAGAGAAGTAAAACAGAATAAAGAAAGTATCAAGTCTGCCCAAATGCAAGTGACGGAGCATAATTCTGATTTGCAGAAGTTGAATGTTCAGATGAAAGCAGTCGAGTTATTGAGTTTGGGAATGAAGAAGGATAACTATAATATGAATAGGAAAATTGAAATGTTGGAGAACTAAGCAAGGTATCATAACCTGAGAATTATTGGACTGCCTTTGAAACTCAATAATGATTTCAATTCTACTAGGGATTTGGTGAAAGATATATTCATTACTGTATACGAGCTTCCAATTGACAATCCACCATTCGTTGTTAAAGCATTCAGAGTTCCAAGAAAAGTGGAGAAAAAAGCACAAAGTACTGATCCAGAAGAAAAAGTTACTATTTTCTTTTCATTGGCCTTTTATCCCCACAGAGACCACATATTAAAACGCTGACGTATTAAAGGGGCTATGCAATATAAGGGTTTTAAATTTAGTCTGTTTCCTGATTTTGCTTTCTTGACACAGCAGTAAAGAAGAAATTTTCTGTCTTACAGACAAGATATTCTTGAGCTTGGTGCACAATTTCAGTTATTAGCACCTGCCAAGGTTCGAATCAAGCATGAAGGAAAAACGTATATTTTTTTTGAGATTGATCAGTTGGCAGAGTGGTTAAAGGGACATTATAAAGAATCGGAAGGAGAACCAGAATCTTCAGTAAATTCAGATTTTGAGTTGTCTGCTGCAGCTGAAGCCATGGAGGGAGTCGAAAACTTGGATTACTAATGGATTGTTTCAAGAGCTCACTTGAGGGGGGTTATATAAAAAATTATACTAGATTGGTTTTGATTGTAAGAAGGTATTAGGGAGTACACCAAGCAGTTATATTAGATTTGTAAAGGTATGGTCGAATGCAAAGTGTAAGCTTCATTTAATGCTATCTGTTTATGGTTTGTTACTTTTATGATGTATTTACTTAAATTTAATATTTTTTTTCCCCTCCACAAAATGTTATGGGCTAGAGATATTCATTGTTTTGTTTCTATAATTGTTTGAATAGTAAATGTGCATATAAAATGAAAAATCATAATAAAATATTAAATGGGAACTAGTGATGGTGGGAGGAATAAGAGTGATGGAAGGGGAATAGCGATGGCGGAGGGAGGAAACAAGGGAAGGACCAGAAAGGGAACGAGGGAGGGACTAGGGAAATAAGGGAGGAAGTGGAGTCTGCTGCTGTTGAGCTGCCCATCTAGAGTGGCAGGTAAAGATGCTTCCTGTGGTGCTTGTGGTCCTGGGTTTGGAACTGCTAGCAGGTATACTTTTGTTTGGTTTTACAGGGTGCTGTGTTGTTTTTGCTGTATGGTGTTCCTGTCGTTGGCCCCCTTCACTGAATTTTTTTCCCCAGTGTCTGCCCCCCCTTAGAGATAGTTATTTTAGTATGGGGGGGCTTGCCCCCCCATAAAGGGGATGCAGTGGGTGTTGCCCCCCTGCATTAAACATTACCGTAATTTACTTTTGCGCTCAGTTTGTGTTCGGCACTGTGTGCTATGTGATGATTTGGTTTTCAGCAAAATACACCCGCTGTTTTGTGAGTCGCCAAAATGTATTCACTCTTATGACATGGAACCATCCCTGAGCACCTTTTGTTTCTGAAAAATACTTCCCTGTTGTACTTTGTTTACCACCCCTGAGGTATTTAGAGGTCTCTATCATATCACATCCCCCATTCCAGGGTGTACATATTTAGGTCCTTTAGTCTGTCTTTGTAGGGCTTCTGATGTAGACCCTGCACCATTTTAGATGCTCTCTTCTGGACAACTTCCACTCTGTCTATGTCCTTTCTAAGATGTGCACTCCAGAACTGGACTCACTACTCTAAGTGGAGTCTTACCAGCAAGCTATACAGAGTCAACACCACCTCCCTCTTTCTGCTGGTGATACTTATCCCTATGCACCCAGCACCAACTTGCCTACTCAACTGCCTTGTTGCAGTACCTGGCCACCTTTAGGTCTTCTGATATGATCACACCTGGTCTCTTTCCTGCTTAGTGGTCATCAGTACCAACAAACCATTCTGCACTCTGTTCTGGGTTTCTGTGCCCCAAGTGCAATGTTTTGCACTTTTTGTCAATGAAACCCAGCGACCATACCTATGACCACTCCTTGAGTTTTTTCATGTCACTGCTCATCCTTTCTGCAATCCCCCCCCCAAGACTGTCCACCCTATGGCAGAGTTTGGTGTCATCCACAGAGAGCCAGACCTTCCCTTTCAGCTCCTCTGCAATGTCACTTTTAAAGACATTAAAAAGGACCAGTCCTGGAACTGATCCCTGAGGCACCCAGCTGGTCACACTCCCTTCCTCTGAATGAACTTTGTAGACACCACCCTCTGCCACCTGCCACTTAACTGATTTCTTACTTAGTTTACCACCTATGGACCCACTCCTAAGCTACCCAGCTTACTTGCTAGTTTCCTATGTGGAACAGTGTTGAATGCCTTGCTGAAATCTAGGTAGGCTACGTCCACCACTCCACCCCGATCTAGTTCCTTGATCACCCTGTCAAAGAACTCTTATCAGATTCCTTTGACATGATCTCGCCCTTCCCCAATGAATCCATGCTGCCTCAGGTCTTGTAACCCACTGGATTCAAGATATTCCACAATCTTTTCTTTCAGGAGTGATTCCATTAACTTTCCCACCACTGAAGCTAGGCCAACTGACCTATATTTGCCAGCCTCTTCTCTTCTCTTCTACCACTTTTGTGAAGTGAAACTACATCTGCCCTCCTCCAGGTTCTTTGGTACCATTCCTGTTTCCAATGAACAATTAAATAGGGCCATCAGATGTGCAGCCAGTACCTCCCCGAGCTCCCTCAATACCCTTGGGTGGACCCTGTCTGGCCCCTTTGCTTTGCCCACTTTCAGATTTGCAAGTCCCTTCAGGAACTAAATCCCCTCACAAAAGTGGAAGCAGGGTAGAGGCAGGAAACTACAGACCTGTTAGATTGACCTAAGTGATAGGGAAAATGATGGAATCACTTCTGAAGGAGAGAATTGTTGAGTACCTAGAGGCCAGAGGAGCACAGGACCCAAGGCAGCATGGATTCACAGTGGGTAGGTCATGTCAGATGAATCTAATTGATTTCTTTAACTGGGTGACCAAAGTAGTAGATCAGGGAAGGGCTGTGGACATGGCCTACCTAGACTTTAGCAAGACATTTGACACAGTCCCACACAAAAGATTAATATACAAGTTAGCCAGCCTGGGAGTGGGTCCCAAGATGGTAGCCTAGGTAAAAAATTGGCTGGAGAACAGGACACAGAGGGTAATAGTAAACAGAGTGCACTCTGAAGAAAGGGGGGTTACTAGTGGGGTACTGCAGGGTTCAGTTCTAGGACCGGTCCTCTTCAATGTCTTTATAAGTGACATTGCAGAGGGACTGGAAGGAAAAGTATCTCTTTGCAGACAACACAAAGATGTGCAACAGGGTTGATACACAAGGTGGGGTGGAAAGGATGAGAAGGGACTTGGCAAGGTTGGAGGATTGGTCAAATGTGTGGCAGCTTAGATTCAATGTTAAGAAGTGCAAAGTAATGCACCTGGGAAACAAAAACCCAGGGGAAGAGTACACTATAGGGGGTGAGATACTAACAACAACAAAAATGGAAAGGGACCTGGGGGTAGTCATATCAGATGAACTAAAGGTGGGCAAGCAATGTGAGAGGGCAGTAAGGAAGGCTGGGGGGATACTGGAATGCATAGGGAGAGGCATCACCAGTAGAAAACAGGAAGTTGTTATCCTCTGTACAGACAGCTGGTGAGACCCCTCTGGAGTACTGCATGCAGTTCTGGAGACCAAATCTCCAAGGACATAGACAGGATGGAGGCAGTCCAGAGGAGAGCAACTAAAATAGTGCAGGGTCTGCACCAGAAGACATGTGAAGAGACTTAAGGAGTTTAATATGTATACCCTTGAGGAAAGGAGGGACGGGGGACATGATAGAAACTTTCAAGTACCTCAAGGAATCAACAAAGTCCAAGAGGTAGCATCTTTCAGAAAAGAGATGTGCAAGAACAAGGGGCACAATTTGAAGATAGAAGGGGACAGCTCAGAGGTAATGTGAGGAAGTATTTTTTCACGGAGAGGGTACTGGATGCATGGAACGGCTTTCCTGAGGAGGTTGTGGAGTCAAAAACATTGGGGGAATTAAGAATGCATGGGACAGACATAAGGCAATTCTAGGGGTTGGGGATAAGAGGAAGTAGGCTATTGGTTATCTAGGATCTGCAGCTTATCCATTAGGTAGGGAATTGGGCAAACTTGGTGGGCCAAGTAGTCCTTATCTGCCATCAAATTCTGTGTTTCTATGTTTCTGTGTTAGGACTCTGTACTACAAAAACTGACTAGTGTCCACCTCCCTCCCTCCAATGCTCCTGTTACATATTTGTGGACCCTCCCTGTCTCTTTCCTCTGTGAACACCAAACAAAAGTATTTGTTCAGGATTCCTGCCATTTCCTGCCCCTCTCTTTACAGTCCCACCCTTCCCTTCTTAACCTTACAGTTCCACCCCTGCTCTTCCTATTTTCGCTTACATACCTAAAAATGTCTTAGCCCCTTTTGTTACTGCCTTGGCTATTCTCTCTTCATTTTGTGCCTTTGCACTCCTTCTTGCTCTCCCTGCTTCCCTGTTCCCCTGATACACCTCCCTATACTTCTCCCTCTGCATCTCCTTGTACCTTCTGAATGTTACCTTTTTAGTTTTTACCTTTTCCGTCACCTCTTTCAAGAACCATAACAGTCTCTTTTTCCTCTTTCTTTTGCTCCCTTGTTTGATGCAGAGGTTTGTTGCCTTCACTAGGGCCAGTTTTAGTTTCCCCCACTGTTCCTCAGTTCCACTCAGTTCATTCCCCCATGCCAGGTCATCCCTGAGGCATTCACCCATCTTTTTAATATCTGCTCTCCTGAAGTCCAGGACCCTCACCCTTTGTATGGTTCAATTCTCCAGCCATCTTTAAACTGAACCACACTGTATGGTGATCACTAGTCAGCAGGTGCCCCCCGCCCTTTGACATCTGCAACACTGTCCCTGTTGGTGAGTACCAGGTCCAGTATTGCCCCATCATGAGTGGGTTCTCCCTAAGGCTGCCTGTGAATGTGTTGCAGATGCATATTTTGCATAACTCGACTTCTTAAGTCCAACTGTGAAACTTTTTCAAATCCATTTTTATCTGAGCCAGCCTGCCAGGGCAGTGGTAGGGCTTGCACTTGTGATGCTGATGTCCCAGGTTCGGGAACGGACCCAAGCAGTTGGAGGGTCGACCAGGGGAAGGAGGACTGAAGATCCCATGGACTACTCTCCTCCTACAGGGGGGAGGGGGGAGTGTCCAATGCATGACTGACCTCTAGACATGCCTGACCTGGTAGAGGCTGGGGGGGGGAACAGCTGCTGGAGTTTAAACTGTGCGGAGGCAAGCCAGACATTGGTGCATCAGTGCCCCCACATCATTGCATGCCATGCCTCCCATAGTGGAAAAAGCATCCTAAAATGCTGGTCCCAGGAATGATACCCCACTCCACTAGTCCCACCCTGCCAGCCCGTGGCACTATTTCAATATTCCGTCAGGACCGATGTGACCCTATGTCCCTGCCCTGGGGGGCAAGCCAGGGAGGCACACCGGAAGCATAGGGTCTGCCGAGAACCTAGTTCAGACTCAGTCGGGGGCATACCCACTCTATGGCTCTGCCCTCTGGGGCACGCATGGGAAGATCATCACCCAAGGTAAGTCCCGAGGGCATGAGTGGGGGACTGGGGCAGTGGGAGTTGAGCTACTGAGGTTTGGCACAAAAAACAATTTTTATCTGTAACTGTTCTATGTTTGGTCTTTTTATTTTCTTCTTTTCTTTTTATTTTTTTTTAATTGGTCTTTCTGCTCCCTGTCTGTCCTACCCCAGCCCCCTTCTGCTCAGCTACCGCATAGCTCCAGTACTATCCCTGACCCCAGGGAGCTCCCCTTACCTGCACCTTGGGGAATCCTCCTACTATAGGACTTTGTGAGGTAAGGCAGGTCTCCCCTCCTGGCTTCACTGAATCCAGTGGTTGAGAGTTCCTTCATACTGGGTGGGTAGCTTGGAACCCAAGCAGAAAGTCTGTCAAGAAACAGTTCAGATAAACTCATAAAAAAATCACAATTTAACATTAAAGTGAATACTTAGCCATAAGGATAGAGGCACAGAGACACACTCAGGGTCGACTTAGTCACTGTTCAAGGAGTTTCGCTTGTGACTAAGTCAGATTGCAAATAAAGAAATCCAAATGTTAGTGTGCAATAACAGGGTTTGCAGAAATTAAAACCTAAAGTCTAACACACCCACTGCCATCTGTGAGAAGCACAGAGCAAGTCGCATGACTTTGTGTTATGCACAGAAGTCCATGACATGGGCACTACCTCTAGAGTCATCCCTCCACCCAGTACATTATGGCCCACTTTTGGGCTGATGAAGATCTTCAGTTTGCCTTGTCCAATGAGCCTTCCTGGTGGTCCATTAGAAGCTCCCTCCTAACCCCAGCTGACTTAAGTCCTTGACATCCAGTGGAGCCTCTCTCCCTAACCCAGGCTGAGTTAAATCCCTGGCATCCAGTACCCCACTCACTTCTGGCTGGGTTAAATCCTTGTCATAGAGTGCCCCCCCAACCCTAACTGAGCTAAGTTCTTCGCATCTAGAGGAACCTCCCTCCTCCCTAGCCCCAGGTGAGTTAAGTCCCTGGCAACCAGTGGCCTCTTCCCTAACCCTGACCAAGTTAGGTACCCCATATCCAGTGGCCCACTTGCCTAACCCCAGTCAAGTTAAGTCTCTGGCATCAAGTGGCCCCTTCCCTAACCCTGACCAAGTTAAGTCCCTGGTATCTATGACATTCAGAGAACCCTTCCCAACCACAGCAGAGTTAAGTCCCTGGCATCTCGTAGAGCCTCCCTCTCTAGCCCCATGGCCCTGTGTGCATCTCCTTTTAGACCTGGTCTCATGACAGCTTCTGTCCCCTGCCAACACTACCACCGTGGATGCAGCCTTCAGACACCCCTACCATCTACCATGATTAGTTCTAGGGCAAAAGGCATTGGAAAAGTGCTTCATCCATAAATATGAGGGTCACCATGCTTTGTAAATGGCCTGACAGGCCTTTTGCATGGTGACAGCCCACCCCACATCCAAAGTCTGAATGTGGTTGAGCTGGGGGAGATGCATGACTTCTTTTGAACATAGCTCGGGGATGAATCGCAAAGGGTAATCACAAAATCATTGGTGCTTCGATTTTGCAATAGCACTTTGTGACTGAGATTAGGGCCCCAAATTTCCAGCTGTAACAGTTGCAAAGTTAGCCCTTCCTAAAGATAATTTATTTGAAAGGGCTAGCTTTGAAACAGTTAGGGCTAGTACATTGTTTTGAAATAAATGTTTATAGTCTTGTCAATATGGTTTGTTGACATGGTTTTGTCCTGTTGATAAAGTTTCTGTGCATCAAACACTATTGATGAAAGTACACGGTACTGATGAATATCAACAAACAGTGGAGTCAGCCATGACATGCTGTAGATTACGGTAGGAAAACAAAGTAATCCATTAGCAATAATTCCAATTTTTCAGGTTGCAGTGTGGCATGTTTATCACAGGGCATTGCATCCTGGCTGATTCCATTGTACTGTATATTGATGCATGTAAACTGTATCTATTTGACTTACCCTTTTTTTAAAAAAACTTTCTTTTATTATATTATCAGTGTAGACATACAATAAAGCACATAACAGGGAGTCAGTACAGGAAATACACTACTCCTACTTGGAAGCATTATTAAAGAGCTCACTCATTGAAGAAAATAACAGGAAATCTTTCACATGGAGCCAAAATGCTGCCAATACTTTAGCAAGCGTCCTCCGGCATTAATGCAAATACTTTGTAACCTGCCAGAATGGCATTTGATTTGTAATTCAAATGCCAGTCCTGTAATTGGGCTTTCCATAAAGCTCAACAATTAGCAATAATTTAAACTTGTATTGTTAACAGGTGCACATGGAAACTTAGTAAATTTATAACAATCAAACCCCATTAAGCATTTCAACCAGGCATTTTCCTTTACCTGTGTGTGATCTTATAAGCGATTGTAGAACGGCCCAAGTATAACAGGGAGCTTCAGTCCCCTACCTTAAATTGAATGCACCCTGCTACCTGTGCCAATTCCTCAGTCCTGCAGCAGTCAAGACATTTTTTGAAAGGATCTACTGCTTTCATCCTACCATGAGGACCTTAGAACAGATGCCGCCATTTTAGCGTCGGGATAATCATGTGTATTGTAAAGGAAGAACCTTAATAAAGCAAAATAGGAAGCATCATATTATAGCACTCCCATAGCCTGACTAGGAAAGCAGATTCACATACAGTGCACTTCATCTGTTGGTCATTTTGTAAAGTCTCTACAAATGCCCCAGCCACTTCAGGATCCATGTAACAAAACATTTTATTGTCAACTGTAAATTGCAGCTTCACCCGCAAACAGTTGATATTAGATCACTGTTTCTGACAACTTAGTGGTAACCCCCTCAAATACTTTCCAGTGCTAGGGAATCGCAAAAGCATAAACATGGAAACAGAGTTTTTGTTTCGAGTGCTCAATGTGTAGGGCCTGTTCTTGGCTGGGCTGCTTTTAGTAAAGTGTCTCTCTCACCCAGTGAGATGGTAATGATTAAGAATGTGGCAGGCCCTCCTTTTGAGCATGACCTCATCTTGGATTTAGTGGTATGCCTTCATGATGTGAGGTTGGTGAATTCCTCTGGGAGCCATGCTCCAAGAAAGTCACTGCATCATCCCCTTCAGTACCCTCTAGTACCTCCAGACTTTGAACACTGAGGCCCTGGATGGTTTTTATCAAGCTGTTCGAGGTGGGTTTTAAGGAGACTCTGTTTTTTAACAGTAGTCACTGCAGCTGTGAGTGCTTTTCCTGCCATAGCTGAGGAGTCGCCCATAGTGTTCACCAGCCCCTTGACTTTTTGTTCTACAGCTGCAAGGTGCTAAGTATAGGCATCAGGTTTCTGCTCAATATGGTGGTTCAACTGAGTAAGTCCCGTTATAGCCTTATGGAGAGTCTCTAATGTAGCTTTCTGGTCATGCTCTGATGGTAGCTGCAGTGGCTGGATCTCACCTTACTTTGCAGGCCCCAGAGTTATAGAGTCAGTTATGGAAACCCGTGGTCACCCCATCTTCAGCAGATTGTACCAAAATATGCTACACACAAATCTCCAACAATATCTCTTGCTTAAGATTGCTAACTTCAATTTTCTCTCATATTTTAAAACTTAGTAAGTCCCACAATTCAGGAGCTTCTCAAAAAGTAGCTTGGCTGCTGGGTTGCTAGGCTGCACTCCCTAGGACTTATCCTGATAAAGCTGATTCTGTAGCTATGCTATGGAAGCTCAATATATATATATATTGGACATCGTAATGTCAAATATCCCAGAAGAAATAAAACAGTTAATAATTGGACCGCCTATAGGTACAAGTGATCATGACTCTATTACTTTTCATATTGATAAGACTAATAAAGTGATTAAGGGTATTACTACCCTGTTTTTATAATAAAGGGGATTATGGGGCTTTTAAAAAGTCACTAATACAATATGATTGGGAGAATAAAATGAAAGATTTGACTGCTCAAGATGCCTGGGATCTGTTTGTTAATACAATAAATAACCTGGTTAATAGTTTTATACCCCCCAAAAAAGTATATAATAATAGAGGAAAAAAGCCTTTTTGGTTAAATAAGAACATCATAAGGATAGAAAAAATAAAGAAAGTACTATATAAAAAAATGAAACAATCTGGTACAGTAGCAAATATAAAAAGGTATAAACAAATAGTAGGACAGATGAAAAGAGAAATAAGTAAAGCAAAAAAACAAGTAGAGTTTAGACTGGCTATGACTAAAAATGACGTAAAAGGGTTAGTTGCCTATGTAAATAAGGAAAAGGGACAGAGTAGATCTGTGGGACCTTTAGTTGTGAGGGGTGAGATATGTAGTGATCCTATAACACTTTTGGAGAAATTCAGCAACTGTTTTAGTAACGCCTTCACTAAAGGAAATCAAAATATTAGGGTGGTAAAAGATGGAGCAGAAAAATCATATATTGAGGGAGTGATAACTGTAGATAAAGTAGTTAGTAAAATAAGATCTTTAAAGGTGGATATGGCAGCAGGTCTGGAGGGAATTCACCCCAGGTTCATAAAGGAACTTGAAGCAGAATTGGCACCAGTTATTGCCATGATTGGTCAGAAATCATTAGCAGAGGGACATGTACCAACTGATTGGAGATTGGCCCATGTGGTGCCGATGTATAAAAAGGAAGATAGGAGCATATCATCAAATTATCATCCAGTGAGGCTAACCTCGGTGATTAGTAAATTATTTGAGGGGATCTTGAGTGATGAAATAAAAAACTTTATGGAACAGAAAGAATTAGTGGATGATAGCCAGCATGGTTTTGTACAAAAATAGATCGTGTGAAACTAACATGATCTGTTTCTATGATTGGGTGACCAGAAAGTTGGCTCAGGGTAGGAGTAGCGATGTGGTAATGTTGGATTTTAGTGGGGCCTTTGATAAGGTCCCTCATGGATTGCTATTGTCAAAACTGTTGGTTATGGGATTGAATGTGGGATTGGTGAGTTAGATTGGACACTGGTTGATGGATAGGACGCAGAGGGTGAGAGTTCAGAGTTACTTATCAAAGGCAGTGAGGTTGGAGAGTGGGGTGCCGCGGGGCTCGGTGATGGGACCATTGTTGTTTGCTATTTTTATGAGTGATCTGAAATTAAATAGTGAGAATAAGTTAGTCAAAATTGCAGACGATCTTAAAGTAGGGAGGGTTGTTGATACTTTTGAAGATAGATTGAAGTTTGGACAGGATTTGCTAGACTTTGAGGAATAGGCTCAAAATAACTATATGAGCTTTAACACTAACAAAAGTGTAATGCTGGATATGGGAAAGGGTAATATGAAACAGGATTACTGTATTCGGGGTAGCAAAATAAGATCTTCTACCTGTGAGAAAGATCTTGGTATATATATATATATATATATATATATATATATATACAGTATATGTATGTACACATAACAGGATATGAAAAGTGGAACACACTGTAGAAAAACAGCTAATAGATTTATGCATTTGGTAAATTGCATTAGAGGAATCTTTCATACCAGGAATGCAGAAGTGCTCACTAAAGTGTTTAAATCATATGTTAGACCAACCTTGGACTATTGTTTCTCAGTTTGGAGTCCTTATTTAAAAAAGGATAGGGTTTTACTGGAACGTCCACAAAGTAGTTTAACTAAAATGGCATCAGGTCATAAAAGCCAACCATATGAAATCAGATAAAAATCAATGGGACTATGGTCCTTGTCAAATAGGAGAAAGAGGGGTGATATGTTACTTCTTTTTATAGTCTTGCATCAGGATAGTTTGAGAACTGAATTGGGTTTGCAATACAGGGAAAAGATCTTTAACTCTAGAAAACATGATTAACAGTTAGTGAGTAAAAGGAGTAACACTAATTTAAGAAAACATGGGTTTGTATGTAGGGCAATCGAATATTGAATAAGTTACCAGCCTATGTTGTGCAGGCAGATTCTTTCAGTACCTTTAAGATCAGGTTGGATAAATACTTGACAGTTGGTGACAGTTGTTACCTCCACTGAATTCTGGGGACAGTCTATAATGGGCTATCTAGTCATCTTGACTGTCTTAAGTAACCTTAGTATGAACCTTAGTAATCTTTCCATGACCTTTTGCCAAAAAAGGGAACTGGGCAATGCTCGAAATGATGTAGCTGTTTCAAGTATGTGAAAGATACTACTGGTATTCTGCCAAGGAGAATCAGAATCTGTTACTCCCCAGTATCCCCTTTAGACAGAATACCTCAGTTACAAAGTGGAGTCACAGCACACAATAGCAGGTTAGACAGCAGAGTAAGGTTTGCACTATCAATATCTTACACAATCTAACAATGCATAATTTACAGTTCACCATATATTACACATTATATTATATGTTAAACAATATACAGTCAAACAGCTTTCTGGCAGCACAAAGAAGCAATACTGTAGTTCTCAAATAAGGCCACAAGCATGGTTCTTTGTGGTCAAAAAGGTCCTCAGAGCCCTAATTAAAATATGCTGAGATGGCTGACCCAATGACCCAGTGGCAATGCACTAAGTTGCCTTGCAGATTACCTGGATTCAGTAGCAGACTCACTCCATGGGGGAACATGAAACAAGCTGGGAGAAAAACCCAGCCACAATCTGAGTGATGGCTTTGATGTGATACAAGATATATCTTTCAGTCAATGTATGTCCCAATAAGACAAGCAACTGGCCAAAAAAACAATAAAACAAAAACAAAAAATTAAAATAAACTGTGCAGCCACCATTATCTTCTGGTGAATGTTCTTTTTGGCCAAAAACATTTAGCTTGTGTTCCCCTAGGGCCCATGATGGAATAGAATGTGTATCTGTAGTAAAACTGTGAGGTTAGGTCACACATGAAGCTGGTATATGATATTTATAGTGAGAGAATACATTGATAGGGGCTGAATACTTTATCACCCCTTAGTCACAGCTCTTCTTGTACCATTGATACTAGCAAATGAACGTCTATTAATTTGTGCTTTATTAAATATACTCATTTGCCTCATGCATCATTGGCTAGGGCCCTTTCTGGCTGTCACTTGCCCACCCCACCCCAATCCCCAGTGGTCCATGCAGCTCAACTCAGACTGATACAGACAGAAATGTCTCCAATTAAATATGAGCCAGGCAAAGAGAAAATCCTTAATCAAATACAGTTGAATTGATCCTCTATTTTCTGGTATCAGCAGAGGACCAGAGCTACAAAAGACGAGTTGTGGCTGTTGAGGATCCGTAACCAAATACAGATTGATCAATCTTCCATTGTTTGGTATCAGCAGAGGCAAAGGGCTGTAATACAAGAGTTGTGGCTGTAGATCCTCAGTCTATTACAGATTTATTGATCCTCCATTTGTGGTATCAGCAGAGGACAGTAAAAGAGAGTTGTGAGTGTTCTTATACAGCCCTCTGATGATTTCACATTCAGTCCCACTTCCTGCCAAGATAGCTAGCAGCAGGGACTAGAAAGTATTGCATGCTATTATCAAGGAGCAAAAGGAATGAGGTTGCAATCCTTGCTTGCACATGCAGCTTCACAGATTATACCAGCCATCTGGTGGGTCCTTGGGAGTCAAGAAACCAGTCCATGCATTCTGGGACATTCCAATAGGGCCAAGCAAGTTGATGCTTACTGTTGGATCCCTTACTTTACTAGCTCTGGCCCAGCCTTCCTTCTTTTTTAATTTGATGGGGTGCTATGCTTTCTGTGGTGAGACTGGAAGAAGAAGAATTGGCATTTAGGGGGAAAGGGGAAATTGTATAACCTGGAAAGGCACACTAAGCCAAAGCTTGTTTCCAGATGTGACCTGGGAGCATAAGGAAGTTAAGTGACTTGCTCAGGGTCACAAAGTATGCACTTGGGGACTGTGGGATTCAAACCCAGGTCTCCAGGTTTGCAGCTCAGTGCCCTTAACCAGTGCGCTATACTGCCTCCTTTATACAGTGCTTTTCATTACACATTGTAGCCCAAAGCACTTTACAAGCAATGTGAGACTGGAAGTGAAGTGACTGAACGTGTAATGGCAGCCATTTTGCACATCAGCATCCACACACAGCCTTGGACAATTGCATGAACCGGTTTTATGGGAAGGGGAATGTTGGTCAGGACACAAGGAGATTACCCTACTCTTGCAAAAAGTGCCATGGGTTCTTTTACTTCCACTTGGATGCCCACCAGAATGGCACCAGAGATGGGTAGAAGAGGCTTCAGTTTAACATCTTATCCAACGGATGGCATACCCCAACTGTACAACACCCCCCAGTATTGTAGTCGGCAGCCAATGTTTTAGGTATGAGCCCAGTCCAAGTGTAGGACTAGAACCCATGACCTTCTGGACCAGACACAGATATGCTACCAACTGAGACACACTGACAGGACTCTTCCTACAGCTTAGTGGGAGTAGGTGGGAATATTTTGTATACTGTTCTGGTGGTGGGTGGTCAGGGCAGTACCAAACCCATAAGAAAATATTTCTGCCTTGTCTGGAGACAGGACTGCACCATGGTCACTGGAACTACCCTGATCCCAGACAGACGTCCAATACTGCTGATCACTACATCTCATGTACAGATTAGGGCATCTAAACTGTTGTTTTGTTTAGTGATAAAACAAAAAATCCACTAGAAAAGGCCTACTGTGCTGAGGATAGAGGTGTGCTAGGGAATGGGTACAAGGGAAAGTGGCAGTACAGGTAACACAACGGTGCAGTTCAGTCAAGTGTGCAATAATTACAATAAAGCAGAGCAATAACGTTTGAACAGTACAATAAAATGTAACATAGTACTACACTGCTACTGTACACATTGCAAACAAAGAATCACCAGTAGTATAAGTGCAACACGCTATAACATCAGCAAAAATATCTGACAGGAGCATCAAAAAAGGATGCAGCTAAAACAGACAATCAAAGAACCTCCAGCAGGTTAAGGACAGATCTATAGCAGGATACCATAGGAACAGACAAGAGAGGTATACTTTCAGGTCAACGGGAAAGGAAGCTGAGGAGGTGGGGGGGGGAGACAAGATTACAACCTGCAGAACCCAGTAGGAGAAGGCTGACTGCCTTATAGCAAACTGTTGTTGTACAGTGTATCTTGGTTTGCTGAAATATCATTTCTTTTTTTTTTTTTTAAATGTGTGGAATGCTCTCAAGTCACTTTCCATTGTGCTCCATGTATTTATGTTGTTTTGCTCTTGAATGAAAACTTCTCTGTCAGGAACAACTGTTAGCTCAAACCAGGATGACATTTTTTTTTCTATTGTTGGAGCTTTCTTTTTTTTTTTTTTACAGTGCCTGAGGATTTCCTCAGGTAAGTTTAATATTTCTGGAGTTCACAATGTTAGTCAGAGGCTAAATCACAGTTTTCTTGTGCTCCATTCCGACTGAAGATCTTTTCTCTCACGGTGGCTTTAACTGCGGTCTGAGGCTTATGCTTACTGCTGGAACATTTGAGCACGTTTGCCGTAATAACCAGCCAGTTATCATGGCAAATAATAACTGGGTAAACACTAAGAAAAAAATGATCCCCATTTATTATTACACAAAAACACACACCCTGGAGTGCCTTGTTGCTATTATACAATGACTCATTTTAAAATAATAATAATAAAATGTTAAAAAATAAAAGTTTTATGACATTTTATGTAGTTTTCTTTGATTTTTGTGTGGGTGTAGATGTGTGTTTAAAAAAAAGCCCAGAAAATTTCTTCCACCACAAGTGGAACCACGGAGCCAGCTAGGCTTTTTTGTTGTTTTATTGCTCTCTGCTGTATCATAAGACTTTCCCCTGTGCCTTTCTGGATGTTGGTTTCCACATATTAGTGGGCACTGATCAAAGTGGACTGTGTTTCATGTATTATTTTTTTATTTTAAATTCACTCGTTGTTGTGTGGGACTAGCCCTTTCGGTGACTGTACAGCGCAGCGAATGTATAGTGGGATTGTTAATGTGGGCAGGCACTGTCACAATGTCCATGCCGATGGAAGCAGGGTATTTAAACTGGGGAGGTGAGTTTCATTCTTGGGTTTTGTTGCAAGCAACTATTTGTGTAAAAGAGAAAAAGAAAGTCCCTTTTGTTTTGTATATGGTCACTGTCTGCTGCTTCTGAGCAAAATGACTGAGCAGGCACATGCTCGCACTGAAAGTATTTAGTCACAGGCTGCGGCACTCGGGAGAATTTTTTTTTTTATGAACATATGGGTTATTTCTTTACTTGAGCAGCTAGAGATTAGAAAGAGGACGTGAATTTCTGATGGGTTACTCAGACTGATAAAAGGAAGGGAAGAGGGATGGACTACGTGTGTCTGTGTGTGTTGGGGGGGCACTTCGTAGCTGAATGCTTTTAGTGTAGTGGTAAACTGTGGCATGATGGTAGATTTGTCGCGTTTATGTGATCATGTGTGTGTGCCTGGACTTCATACAGTGATGTTATTGTTCAATAACATCACCGTCCCAGGAACACACTGACTAATCAGGACACAAGAAATGTCTTTGCCATTGTATAATATTATTATAACAGCAAATTTTGACAATTGAACTGTTGCAGAGTTCTTCATATTGACAGTTGTACTGTTGCATAGTTCTTTTACCATCTACACAAAACTAACAAACTGTGTTACGTGATCCTGAGAGTGGACTTAGTGGCAGTAGTTCACGCTTTTGTGATATAAGGGTTGGAGTATGGCAATGTGCAGTATCCTGGCCTTCCTCTGAAGCTCATTTGGCTCTTCTGTGAGTGCAGAACATGGCCATTTGGGTCCTGATTGGAGCAGGTCCTAAAGATCATGGAACAGTGCTGCAACATGAATTGTTCTGATTCTGTAACCTATAATTTTGATTGTAGCACACAATGCCATGGATTAAGCCCAGAATGCATTGAGGCTTTCTGGCAGTAGTTCTTTGTCATTGTTCCCAGCACACACAAGCTGAGGGCCGTCTTCATATGCTGGTTGCTTGTTTAGGGACAATAAGGTATCAAGCATCGTTTATATGGGAAGTTCGTCCATACACAAAGATATGGAGAAAACTTTTGAAGAGGTTTAAATATTAATCTTCTGAGGGGAAAAACCCAACTGATTCTTTTTCTGTTCAAACTTCAGTTCTCTGCATACTTTAAATTGCCTCTCCCCTTTACCTCTTATCATACTGTACATGTCAAACATTCCTCATTCATTTGTTCCTTTTTATTATTTTAGGCAGTTCTTTGAAAATGGATTATGCTCTGACTCATCAGTTATCCAGAATGCAAAACAACATTCACTGTGAGCCTGTATTATGTCGGATGTCACAATTTTCCCTCTGGTGCTTTTCTGAAGTTATTACTGTTTGCATATTTCTGTCCACATGCAGTGTCAATCTCTGCTCAGCTGGTAAAGCTCTGGGACAATATTCTAGGGGCCTGGGTTCAGTTCTTTCTTTCTTTTTATATGTTCTGTTTCAAATGTGCAGCTGCATAGCAGTGGCCAGCATTGCACCACCAGTTTGTCAAATCTATATTGTCACTAATTGGAGGTTTTCAGTTAAAGGAAAGTGACTGTGGAAGGCTCAGCACGATAGACTGATAGCTCAGCTGACAGAACATGAGGACAATAATATGGGCACCTGGAAAAAAATTCCCAGTTTTCGGGCCACATAGGTCAAGGGTATGGTAACTGGTTTCAATGTAAAAAATAGCAAAATAACGTGTGTGAGGCACAGAAGCCTAGGGGTGGAGTACAAAATGTGTGGAGTGGTATTGATGAACACCAAGCAGGAAAGAGACCTGGGAGTTATCATGTCTGAGGACCTAAAGGTACCCAGGCAGTGCAACAAGGCAGTTGAGAGGTCTCGTGGGATGTTGGGATGCATAGGAAGGGGTATCACCAGCAGAAGTAAGGAAATAATGTTGCCTCTGTATAAATCACTGGTAGGGCCTCACCTGGAGTACTGTATCCAGTTCTGGAGACCACATTTTTGGGAGGTCATAGGTAGAGTGGAGACGGTCCATAGGAGGGCTACTAAAATGGTGTATAGTCTATATCAGAAGCTCTACGAGGAGAGACTAAAGGACCTCAATATGTACACCCTTGAAAAGAGGAGGAATATGACAGAGACTTAGCAACAAGATGGAAAATCTGGAGGCTGTCATGGTGCAGTCAGACCTGGACATTGTGGCCATCACTGAAACCTGGTGTAATTATAACCACGACTGGGAGATGGCCATACCTGGCTACGACATGTTCAGAAGAGACAGGGCAGGTAGGAAGGGATGAGGAGTGGCACTGTATGTGAAAAATGACATAAGGGCCACACAGATCCAGGAGGAACAAAATGGGGGAGAGATACTGTGGGTTAAGCTGGAAAGGAAAATGGGGCCAGCCATCTGCACAGGTGTGGTCTATAGACCACCAGCCCAGGAGGAAGAAACAGATAGGGAGCTGATGCTAGCCATCCAAAGGATGGAAGACAAGTGTGAGGTAGTACTGGTTGGAGACTTCAATATTCCAGACGTGGACTGAAGCATCCCAGTAGCAGCATCAACTAGGAGCAGATTTATCCTGGACTCCCTTCAGGGTGCCTTCCTCAAGCAACTGGTCATGGAACCAACTCGGCAGAAGGCAATACTGGACCTTGTGCTCACAAACAGGGACAGTGTGATGGGGGTAACAGTGGGGGGAGCACCTGGGGAACAGTGACCACCAGTCATTGTGGTTTGAAATCACAGAAAGAGCAGAACCAAACCACACAAAAACATGTATCCTGGATTTTAGGGGGCAGACTTTGGGAAAATGGGGAGATACTTGAAAGAGGCATTAAGGGAATGGAGCAGGAATCAGGGGTTGAGGAACAGTAGGCAGTATTTAAAATGGGATTACAAGAGCAACATAATTATGCATTAAGCAGGTTAGCAAAGGAAAAGGAAGAGGAGACCATTATGGTTTTCCAAAGAGGCAGCAAAGAAAGTGAAAGCCAAAAAGATTGCATTCAGGCAATGCAAAAAGACACAGGCAGAAGGGGATAGGGAGAAGTACCAGGAAAAGCAAAGAGAGGCAGGGAGGTCAGTAAGGGAAGCCAAAGCTCAGACAGAAGAACACATTGCAAAATCAGCAGGTAGAGGGGACAAAACCTTTTACAGGAGCATAAGTTGAAAAAAGAAAGGCAAAGGGAGGGACAGTGAGACTGAAGGGGGAGGATGGGTGCCGCGTGGAGGATGACAACAGTAAAGCTGACATATTAAACAGGTATTTCTGCTCAGTCTTTACTGAGGAAGAGGAGGGTAATGGGTCTGAAGGGGTACAAGGGTGAGAATGGTGCAGAAATGGACATAAGTCCTTTACACGAAAGGGTCCTGAAGGAACTGGAAGTAATAAGAGTTGATAAAGCAATGGGGCCAGATGGGGTCACCCAGGGTCCTTAAAGAACTAAGAGAGGTGGTGGCTGAACCTCTGGCTATCCTGTTTAGCCGATCACTGGAAACAGGGGAGGTACTCAAAGACTGGAGGACAGCAGATGTAGTCCCCTTATACAAAAGTGGGAACAAAAAGGAAGCTACAAACCAGTCAGCCTCACCTCGGTAGTGGGGAAGATCATGGAAGCACTACTGAAGGAGAGATTGGTGGAACATCTGGTTGTCAATGGACTACAGGACCCAAGGCAGCATGGTTTCACCAGGGGGAGGTCATGTCAGACCAGCCTCGTTGAATTTTTTGATTGGGTGACTAGGGAGGTGGATCAGGGGAGGGCAGTGGACATGGCCTATCTGGACTTCAGCAAGGCCTTTGACACTGTGCCACATAGAAGGCTATTACAAAAACTGGGGAATATGGGTGTGGGCAGGACAGTAGTGTAGTGGGTAGGTAACTGGCTGGGCAGGAGGATGCAGAGGGTGGTGGTAAATGGCTGTCACTCCACAGAGGGAAGAGTGACCAGTGGGGTACCACAGGGATCAGTGCTGGGACCGGTCCTATTCAACATCTTCATCAGTGACATTGCGCAGGACCTAGAAGGCAGAATTTCACTGTTTGCTGATGACACAAAGATCTGTAACAGAGTAGACACACCAGAGGGTGTAGACAGAATGAGAAGGAACCTGCAGAAACTTGAAGAATGGTCAGGGTTTGGCAGTTGAAATTCAATGCAAAGAAGTGCAAGATAATGCACATGGGGCACAAAACCCTGGCACAATATATCAGTTGGGGGTGAGGATATAGCATGCACCAAGCAGGAAAGAGATCTTGGGGTTATCATCTCTGATGACCTCAAGGTAGAAACAGTGTGACAAGGCAGCAGGTAAAGCAAATAGGATGCTGGGATGCATAGGCAGTGGCATCACCAGCAGGAAAAGGGAGGTCATAATTCCACTATACAAGACACTAGTGAGGCCCCACCTGGAGTACAGTGTACAGTTCTGGAGACCTTACCTACGTAAGGACATGGACAGGGTAGAGAAGGTTCAGAGGAGGGCAACAAAGATGGTACATGGATTGCATCACAAGTCCTATGAGGACAGGTTGAAGGAACTGAATATGTACTCCCTGGAGGAGAGGAGGGAGAGAGGGGATATGTTAGAGACATACAAGTATCTTACAGGGAGGAACAGGGTGCAGGAATACACTATTTTTAAGTGAAAAGATGTTCCAGGACTAGAGGCATGGGATGAAGTTGGAGGGAGGACGATTCAGAGAAGCGTGAGGAAGAATTTCTTCACAGAGCGGGTGGTGGACAAGTGGAACACCTGCCAGAGGAAGTGGTGGGGCTGAAACAATCATGGGATTTAAGAATGCATGGGGTAGACATAAAGGAATTCTGGAGGTCAGGGGTGAGGGGCAACAGACTTCTAGGAAAACATAAACTGAACTTACAAGATCAAATGGGCAGACTGAGTGGGCCATAGGCCCTTATCTGCCGACACTGTCTATGTATCTATGTATCTATGACTCTTAAATACCTAATGAAAGTAAATAAGGTACAGGAGGGAAGCATTTTTCTGAAAAAAAGGTGCTCAAGAACGAGGGGACATAGAAACATAGACTTTGATGGCAGATAACGACCGCTTGGCCCACCTAGTCTGCCCATTTCCCTACCTACAGGATAAGCCGCAGATCCTAGTTAACCAACAGCCTACTTCTTCCTACCCCCCACAAGAATTGCCTTATGTCTGTCCCACGCATTCTTGAATTCCCCCACTGTTTTAGACCCCACAACCTCCACAGGAAGGCTGTTCCATGCATCCAGTACCCTCTCTGTGAAAAAATACTTCCACACATTGCCCCTGAACCGCCCCCATCTTTAAATTGTGTCCCCTTGTTCTTGCATGTCTCTTTTTCTGAAAGATGCTACCCTCTTGGACTTTGTTGATTCCACTAAGGCACTCAAACGTTTCTATCATCTCCCCCCTCTCCCTCCTTTCCTCAAGGGTATACATATTAAGCTCTTTTAGTCTCTCCTCGTATGGCTTCTCTTGCAGACCTTGCACCATTCTAGTTGCCCTCCTCTGAACTACCTCTATCCTGTCTATGTCCTTACGGAGATGGGGTCTCCAGAACTGGACGCAGTACTCCAAATGGGGTCTCACCAACTGTCTGTACAGAGGGATAACAACTTCTTGTTTTCTGCTGGTGATGCATCTCCCTATGCATCCCAGTATACCCCCAGCTCTCCCTACTGCCTTCTTACATTGCTTGCTAACCTTAAGGTCATCTGATATGATTACCCCCAGGTCCCTTTCCTTTTTGTTACTAACTCCCCCCTCCCCATTGTGTAATCTTTCCCTGAGTTTTTGTTTCCCAGGTGCATTATTTATTTATTTATTTTTATTTAATTTAGTTGTTTAACCAGGTATAGCACACTAAGCTGAAAGCTTTTACAGGGCGACCTGGGAGCACAAGAAAGGTTAAGTGACTTGCTCAGGGTCACACAGTATGCAAGTGGAAGCTATGGGATTCAAACCCAGGTCTGGTCTGCTGGATGTCACCAGATTTGCAGCTCAGAGCCTTAGACCACTGCGCTATACTGCCTCCTTTTTTGCACTTCTTTGCATTGAATCCTAGCTGCCATACTTCCGATCATTCCTTCAACCTTGCCAAGTCCCTTCTCATCCTTTCCACGCCTCCTTGTGTATCAACCCTATTGCAGATCTTTGTGTCATCTGCAAAGAGGCATACTTTTCCATCCAGTCCCTCTACAATGTCACTTATAATGACATTAAAAAGGACTGGACCCAGTACTGAACCCTGCGGTACCCCACTAGTAGCCCCTCTTTCTTCAGAGTGGACTCCATTTACAATTACCTTCTGAGTCCTGTTGTCCAGCCAATGTTTTACCCAGGCTACCACCCTGAGACCCACTCCCAGGCTGGCTAATTTGACTATTAATCTTTTGTGTGGGACTGTGTCAAATGCCTTGCTAAAGTCAAGGTAGGCCATGTCCACAGCCCCTACCTGGTCTACTACTTTGGTCACCCAGTCAAAGAAATCTATTAGATTCGTCTGACATGACCTTCCTGCTGTGAACCAATGCTGCCTTGGGTTCTGTGCCCCACTGGCCTCTAGGTACACAACAATTCTTTCCTTCAGAAGTGATTCCATCACTTTCCCTACCATAGAGGTCAAACTGACAGGTCTGTAGTTTCCTGCCTCTGTCTTGGTCCCACTTTTGTGAAGGGGAATCAAATCCACCTTCCTCCAGTCCTCGGGTACCACACCATCCTCCCATGATTGGTTAAAAAGGGTAGTCAGTGGTTTCACTAGTTCTCCCCTTAAATCTTTTAGAGATTCTGGGGTGAATTCCATCACGCCCCATTGCTTTGTCCACCTTCAGTTTTAGGAGTTCTTGCAGAACCCTTTCTTCTGTGAAAGGACTGGGATTGCCCCCCCCCCCATCCAGAGTGCTTCTGTTAATTGGATTAGGCACCTCCACCATCTCTTTTGTGAATACTGAGCAGAAATATTCATTCAGTATCCCTGCTTTTTCACTATCCCCCTCTGCCCACCCACCGTTCATTCTATATAGCCTCACTATCCATCCCTTTGTCTTTCCAAGCTCCCCGATATACCTATAAAAGGTTTTATCCCCCTTCTTAACCGAGCTGGCTATCCTTTCCTGTTTGGGCCTTTGCTAGTCTGACTTCCCTTCCTGCTTCCTTCTGCCTTAACTGGTACAGCTCTCTGTCCTGCTCCTTCTGTGTTTCCTTATACTTCCTGAATGCTATCTTTTTCTCCCTGACTTTCCCCGCCACCTCTTTTGAGAACCATAGTGGCTTTTTCTTTCGATTTGATTTGTTTATTTGCTTCATACAAAGACTTGTTGCCTCTGTGATGGCAGTTTTGATGATTCCCCATTGTTGCTCCACCCCTCCTTCTAGTCTGTTTGCTAGTGCTTTTCTGAGGCACTCTCCCATCTTGCCAAAGTCAGCCCTCCTGAAGTCCAGTACCTCACTTTTGTATGGCTTGGCGCTGTAGCTGAGTTTAACGTGAACCACACTGTTTGATGGTCACTTGTTCCCAGATGGCAACTCACTTCTAGATCTGAGATCCTCTCACTGTCCCCATTTGAGAGTACGAGGTCTAAGATTGCCCCCCTTAATGAGTGGGTTCCAAAACTAGCTGTCTGAGGCATGCCACCTGTAGGGCATTGGGAATGGCCCTGCTCTTGGATGTGGCTGCAGCAAGTGTGCTTCAGTTAACATCTGGCATATTCAGATCTCCCATCAACAGTATCTCCCCTTTCTCTGCCATCCTAAGAATGCCTTCTATCATATCCTTTTCCATTCCCTTCCCCTGACCTGGGGTCTGTATACAACCCCTGAGTGGATTGTGGTGCCACTTCCAGTCTCCAAGGTGACCCACAGTGCCTCCTCTCCTCCCTGTTTACTCTTTTGTTCAGTTGCTTTTATCCCTTCCTTTACATAGAGAGCTACTCCTCCCCCTCTTCTCCCCTCCCTGTCTCTCCTGTAGGTTACGTACCCTGGTATGTTAACATCCCAGTCATGGTACTCTGTGTAGCATGTTTCTGTGACTGCTACGATATCCAGACATCCCTCTTCCATCAAGGCCACCAGTTCAGGGAACTTCTCGCCCAGGCTACGGGCATTGGTACTCATTATCCTCCATTTCCTGATGGCCTTACTCCTTTTTGCTCCATCCCTGTCCTTCTTGTCTTTGTCACTTTCTCCATTTACCCCTGCCCTTCTCCCTATCAACATCTCTATGTTGGTGTTTACTGCACTTACTACCGTGACTTTTTTTGGGGGGGGGCTAGGATTTCCCTGCTGCTTTCCAGTGCCTCCCCCCTTGGCTAGTTTAAATACTTGCCAATGAAGCATTTAAAGTTATCACCCACGATCCTGGTTCCCCTCCTGGACGGATGCAGCCCATCATGCCAGTATAGGCTTGCATCACTCCAGGTGGACCCCAGTCCCCAATGAAGCCAAATTCCTGAGCTCTGCACCAGTTTTTCAGCCACTGATTGAATCCCATGGTGTGGAGCACCCTATCCTCTCATACGCCATAGACAGGCAGCACCTCTGAGAAGGTTACCATGCGTGCTACTTGTCTAAGGACCCTCCCCATTTCCACAAACTCTTCCTGCACTGCTCTGATCCTTTTCTTAGCCAGGTCATTTGTCCCTAGGTGGACAATGATATCCAGCTTTCTCCCCTGTGCAGCTGCTTCGGCAATCCTGAGGATTCACTCCCTGTCCCTCCAAGCTTTGGCATCAGGCAGGCAGGCACCTTACCTCCCTCTCCCCTTCCTCCCCCAGTTCTACCTTTCTAACAATGGAGTCCGCCACAAGGAGCTATGAAGCTGGAGGGGTGTAGATTCAGGAGAGATGCGAGGAAGTACTTCTTCAGAGAAAGAGCAGTGGATTCCTGGAACAGCCTGCTAGAAGAGGTGATGGGGGCAAACAGAGGGGGGTCAAGAATGCATGGGATAGGCATCAGGGAACCTCGGGAAAGGAAGGGAGGGAGAATGAGCTAGAGATCAAGTATGGTCTGCAGTCATACTGTAGGTAGGGAAAATGGGCAGACTGGGTGGGCCAAGCAGTCTGTCACATCACAATATGCACTTTAAATTCTCATCTGTGTTTTTGTTTTATTTATTTGTAATGTTTGACCAGGAAATGCACACAAACTTGTGAAAGGTTGTCCGAGAGGGTGGGCGGGGAAGTTATATGGACACTGCTGACCATGACACAGGGGAACCTGCTCTACTAGAAAATGCCCTATTCTTTCTGGCCATTTTACTAACCTACAAGATGGCTGACCCTATTGGTGTGGAGGAAGGAGGAGGACATGCTGTTCCCACTAACCTGTTTTGGACATTTCTAAAAATGTTCTGGAAATAGCTAACTGTCAAATTACTGATCTGGATGAAAGCATGGACATTGAGGTCTTACCTGGGGTGGTGCATCCAGCTGCTCCTGTTCTCCATACAGCTTCCTGTGGTGGTGAGTCTGAGATGGACTGTGGCAGTGATCTTGTAGCCCGTGATGCTGTTGCTATTGGCAAGGATATCTGCAAGAAAAGCCCACTTGGTGGAACTGCTTGCAGAAGAAGAAGATGAGAAGATTGTTAAATCTCAGCAAAGCAGGAAAAGCACTAGCCCAAAACCAAGATCAGCTGTTTCTCTGTCAACACTGTCAGAGAACACCACAACAGATAAACTGGTTGTTTCTCCTAGTACAGAGATACCTGTCTAGGCTCCAAAGGATTAACAGCATCAAAAGACCAAAGGACTGAGAACTGAGGAAGGGGGTGCCCCAAACCCACCCCACTTTCTACCAAACAAGCCTGGTATCTGACAGTGGCTCTCTGTCCTGTGGGATGGAAACATTCTCCTGACGGAAAGAACTAGGATCCTGATGTAGCTTCAAGTGCAGCCGAGATCATAGCAGCTGCAAAGAGTGGGATCCTGATTCCAGTACTACACCCCACTTCAAGTGCAACAGAAATTATGGTCCAAACATTCCTGGAACTGTTTCCCTGCTATCCAAAATACTGGCCAAGGCAAACCTCCACCTGTATATACAGCTGTTTCAGTCTCGATCGAGGGTGACAGAGAAAACACCTGAAACCGACTGCACAGCATGTTTTTGCCAGCATGTTCAGTGACTGATTTTGTAGTGCTCCCAAATCCATAAAGCAATACAACAAATACTATTTTGAGCACTGAAAATTCCCCTGCCTCAGCTTCTATTCTGGCCCCTATCTTGCCGATACACTCTCCTCAAGTAGGGGGACTGGGGCTTGTCTTTTGCCCAGATGCTTCTGTTTCTCTAGATAATGTTGTCCCCAAGCACACTGGAGCTTCTAATACTCAGATACTATGGAAAACTGGACTGCCTGTTGAAGCTTTGGTTAAAGCTGACACAAACATGAATCTTTCTAAGCAAAATCCTACAGATGAGCATTCTGGAAGAGGGTTCCCTCTATGTCTGATTCTGCTAGGAGATTCCCTGCCACAGAGGATCAGTGTGGGGGAGGATGTAATACTCATACCAGTACTGCTGGGCATGAGCCAAATGCAGTTAATACCACAAACAAATCCCCTGCCCATCAGTCCTCCACTGATTCCTTCCCCAGTGTTGCTACACCAGTAACCAGTGACATTACTCCACATGACCCTTCCTCTTCGGGCAGTGGTGGTGCTGTTCCTGTATCCTCTGGGTGTACCAGGGCAAAGTGGACTTAGGATGTGGAGGCTGAGGAAGATCCTTCAGGGGTTTAAGCATCAGGGCCAGATAGACACACTACAAATAACCTGCATGACCTTGACCCCGAAGAGTCTCATCACCAGAACCGGTAATCTGAGAGCACCTTCTTACAACAGCCTAGCAGACTCAGAATGGCCAATTTATTTATAGCACATGGGGAGTCGGTGCAACATCAGAATGCTGTGCAGTTAAAGTGTAGAGGGACTGCTGAGACACCTCCAAACAGGTCCTGTATCATCTGTATTTTATTTTTATTTATTTATTTATCAAGTCTAGGATTAAAAATACCTTTGAGCCATGGCTCTTTTACAAAGGTTCCACGTCAGAGAAATACAAATTATGGGGAACATCAAGACAGGCATTACAACAATGTGGACATTGCAAACAGAGTACAGATTAATACAGTTCAAGGGTAGCATTGTAACAAGGCTGTACATTATTAAGACATAGAAACATAGACTTTGATGGCAGATAAGGACTGCTTGGCCCACCTTGCTGCCCATTTCCCTACCTACAGGATAAGCTGCAGATCCTAGTTAACCAACAGCCTACCCTGTGACACTGTGGATTTTGTTGCAGGGGATCTTTATGAATATATTCATGTGTTAGGGGAAGTGTCTGTGACTTAAGCTTTAAGGCAGTAGTCCTGGACTTCAGAAGGGCTGATTTTATAAAAATGGGTGCGTACCTTCAATGGACAAACAGTGGGTCAAACTTAAAGAAGGCATAGTGAACGCAACAAACCTCTATGTTAGGCAGGTAAGCAAAAGCAAGAAGAGACTGCTATGGTTCTAAAAAGGGGTGGCAGAAAAAGTAAAGGCTAAAAGAGTGGCATTCAG
Organism: Neoceratodus forsteri; assembly: GCA_016271365.2. Taxonomy (NCBI): domain Eukaryota; kingdom Metazoa; phylum Chordata; order Ceratodontiformes; family Ceratodontidae; genus Neoceratodus; species Neoceratodus forsteri. The sequence continues at coordinate 329,489,863 of CM057454.1, forward strand.
AAGGTATAAGGAGACCCAGAGAGGGGAGGATAGGGAAGTATGTCAGGAAAAACAGAGGGAGGCATGGAAAGCAGTAAGGAGCACAAAAACACAAACAAAAGAAAGAATAACTCAGGCAGTATAAAAAGGGGACAAGATATTTTTTAGGTATTTTAATGCAAAAAGGAAGACTAAGGGTGGGATTGCACAGTTAAGGAAGGACTGTACAGAGGGGGATCTAGAAGAGGCAGACAACTTGAACAAATACTTCTACTCAGTGTTCATAGTAGAAGGAGAAGGGGAGGGAGTACGAAAAGGCACCAGGAGCTGTAAGGGGAAGGAAATGGGCACTGGTATTTTTTTCTGTGGCGAGACAATCAGGAAAGCACTCACTAACCTGAAGGGGGACAAGGCTATGGGGCCAGAGGGGGTGCATCGGGTACTGAGGAAGTTCAGGGAGGTACTAGTTGCACTTCTGACTGCCCTGTTTAACAGATCACTGGAGACCAGAGTGGTCCCGGAAGACTGGAGAAGAACGGAAGTAGTTCCACTTCACAAAAGTAGTAGCAAGCAAGAGGTGGCCAATTATAGGCCTGTCATCTTGACTTCAGTGATAGGTAAGTTAATGGAAACACTACTGAAGGAAAGGACTGTGGAATATCTGGAATCCAACAGGTTACAGGATCCGAGGCAGCATGGATTTACAGGGGGAAGGTCAGGCCAAACAAATCTGATTGATTTCTTTGACTGGGTGACCAATGAGCAAGATCAGGGAGTAGTGGTGGAAGTGGCCTACCTGGATTTCAGTGAGGCTTTCGACATCATTCCACATTGGAAACTGGTAAGTAAGTTGGATACTCACAAACAAGAGAAAACTCTGCACTCCCCAGGTTCTGCGAAAAGTGGCTTCCCTTAAGAAAATGAAATCTGTAGACTTTTGAAAGTTTTAAAAGGTTTCAAAATACCTTCTTTATTTTGCTTTTCCCCAAATTATTATGACCACAAACGTAACTCCTGCGCTTCGCTCTTTTGAGCTTCCTTAGTTAGTATCCCATACAATGCATTTTGGGCTGTTATACATTTCAGAAGTGTGACATCATCCATTACATCATAGATTATCAGCATGTTGATTGGTTCCTACATTCTATTTTTTATTTTATATTTCAAACCTCTTTGAATGCTATATGTATTGTATTTTGAATTTAATTCTCAGTACTATGTCCAAAAATGTGGAACGGACATGGGTGCCAAAATGGCACCATCGTATGACAACTTGTTTCTTAGTCTCTGGGAGGACAAATACATATTTAATACCATGAATAATCCCTTCCACCAAAACATTGTAAAGTGGAAGTGTTTTATAGATGAGATTATATGTATTTGGAATGGCTCAGATCAAGAGATAGAAGATTTCATGGTATGGTTAAACCTTAATGAACTAAATCAAAAATTTACATTTAAAACTGATCCAGAAAATATAGACTTTTTAGACATTATGTTGTACAAGATAGAACAGGGTAAGGTTCATTCAAGGACCTGTAGAAAACCAACAGTAAATAACAACTACCTTTTAGCAACAAGTTCACACCACAAAGCTTTGAAAAATTCCATACAATTTGGACAGTTTCAGAGACAAAATGAAATTGTTCAAATGAAGAAGCATTTGTGAAACAAGCACAGCTAATGAAAAAGAGATTCTTAGAACGTGGCTATCAAGAACATATTTTAAATGAAGCCATGGGAAAGTCAAGAAATTAGAAAGGAAAGAACTTGTAAAATCCAAAACAAAAGTTTATCGCTGGCCCAGTGGTGCTGAGGATTGAGGCGCTGGACGCTACACCTCGTGCCATGCTGGTGACCCGTGTTCGGGAACGAGCACAGGCCACCGGGGGTTGGCAAGGAAGACATGGATCGAGTGTCTGCTGGACTGCTCTCCATCTCTGGGGAGGGGGGGACTCAGCGACCGGTGCTCAACTGACCCTAGCTGAGGCTGGGGCTCAACAGCCCGAAGATGCACAATAGGGGGTGCAGGGACATGGCAGCTGCATGATGGAGGGGGCACGCATGGGAGCATGTGCGCACCCAGTCACTGGCAGGATTGAATGCCATGCTCTACAACAGGGAGAAAAACTAGAAAAAACAAGCCTTCAGAGGATGACAGGGGGGAATTTTCAGGCCCCGCACCCGACTAGCCACAGTACGGCACCACTGGATCCTATTTCGGGGGGGAGGGCCCCCTCTCTGACCCCACCGGGGGGACATGCCCTGGGGGACGGTGCTGTGCTGGATGGTAGACACCAGGGTGATGGGGCTGAGGTTCCCTTCCAAAATGAGAGGGCTGCAGGGCTGGAGAATAAATATCACAACAAAAAAAAAAGTTTATCAAAATGAAAAAACAATCTAATTTGTGACAGAATATAATAGTACAGCATGCAAATATTCTAACAAAGTATTGGCCTATACTACAGAATAATGAACATTTAACCTCAGAAATAGGCTCTAAACCAAGAACCTCCTTTAGTAAAGGAAAGAATCTAAAGGATAGACTGATGAATAGCCATTATATTTCGTACCCTTTATAGTACTCCGCAGTCAATACCAGTGGGTATTCTTCGTCCATCCTATAGGATGATGCACAATATATTCAAAATCAAAGTGGGTGAGGACATCCCCCTCAGCTCAAGAGAGTATCTCCAGTTTACTTCGTGCATCAAGATAGGTCTGTCACGTTCCACAACTGCTCCCAACAATCCATTTGGTGCAAACTACAGGTACACTTTCAATTTTCTATATTTCTAACATCTAGCAGCCTGGTAGCCAGCATTATAATTTGCCATTAACTAACTGCATGTACCAGTCAGAATAGCATAGGCACTATCTATATTTGCTTTGGGGTTCTCCTAGCAGAGAACAAGTTTAGAAAATCTTTTAAAACGCAGCATAGGGAAAGGTACCCCCTCCTGTAGTGAGTCCTGAACCTATACATACATATCTATATAAAAAATATGAGCCAGCATCTGGGCTCGGGTCCCTCCCGCAGCGACCTTCGCCCAGCTCCAGCTATCAACATTCCCAGCGCTCACCGTCTTGCTGAGGTACCTCCTGCAGCGACCTCACAAGCACTGCCAGGCAAACATAAGCTACAAAACCCTACACAACCCTGGGAAGAGGTCCTCCTGTAGCCACTCCCCCCAAACATTGAATCCTGCAGTTTAAATGATCAGAGCGCATCACTGGGCAGCATGTTCAACAGGGCAGCACATTTTTTAAATACCTGAGCTGGTATTTGCAGCTCCAAGTTGTCTCCCGCTGGATCACTGGGTGAATAAGCTCAAGGGTCCAGCCTTGTCTGTTCTGTGCATCCAGGAACAGCATTGTGCTATTTCATAATGGCTCATTACAACTTCTTTGTCTCAGAGGGCCATAAATCCTGTACTTCACCCCCCCAAGACAACTGGCAGCCATATCTCGATCCTCTTGAGTCTCCATGAAGCCCCATGATGCTCTGCGGCTCCCGCGAGACTTGGAGCCACAAGAGCTGGGGAAGCTTTGCAAATAGCGCTCGTAATCTTGCGAAATTAGGTGTGCCATCTTGGAAGGGACAATGATAAACATACACTACTCCCAGACCTCACGATTTCCCACCAGAGCTGGAGGCCGCCGTCTTGCCTGGGTCCACGTTATGCCAGAACATGGCAGATCTCCCATTTAAAGGGGAAGGCTGCAGAAACATACGTTGCAGCAAATCTAAGGCAGTAGTTCTGAAATATGTGGCCCGCTCCTGCAAGAAGCCCTTACTTATCTGATGCAATTTTGTCTTAAATTCCACAGATCTACCAGCATCATGAGGAAATACATGGAATGTGGAATTATGTTTCCAGCCATCGAAGAGGAGGACACGACATGTGCAGTGTATACTCTGACACCCAGTAGAGGCCCAGGAGCGATGGATGAGGGGGGATTGGACGTTGAATCTCCACCCCCACCAACTGCACCTATAGCCCTGGACACTAGCCAAGCACAGCTATTGTTCCAACTCCTTGAATCCCTTAAGGCAGGCAACCCTGCACCGGTGCTCCACACACCAAAACTACCCGGGGGGAGCCCACCACAAAGCATCCCAGGCTCGAAACGGACAGCTCAACTACCAAAACCCTAGGGGACCCTGAAGAGGGCACCGCAGACAAGTACAACAGAATGTGTCATGGTAACAACATCGATGAGCTCATTACAATGGTTAGATCGGCACTTAAAATACAGCAGCACCCCGAACAACCATCCATGTCGGAGAACCACCTACTTTCGATGGGGTAACCAGAGGAGAAGGTCCACTCGCCCACCTGCAAGGTCATCGATACTCTGCTGAGCAAAGTATACGAAGCACTCGACCCTACCAGACACCCGGAGAGGAGCCTGGTGAACAAATGGTAACCCCTATCACAAGAAAAAAACAAATACTGGGAGAAAGCCCCTAAAGTCGACCAGCCCGTCTCTGAATTATCAAAGCACACAACTATACTGATTGACAGCACAACGGCCCTCAAAGACCCAATGGATAAGAAGATCAATGAGCACCTCAGAAAGATACACAAAATCTCAAGCATGCTAAGGTCAGCGGACACGGCTTATGGTTCATGTGTAGAGCCCTCCACAGATGGCTGGACACCCTCACCGAGGGCATACCAGAGGATTCCCCCCAGGCTGATGCAGCTGAGTGCACAATTCAAGCAGTAAAATATGTAATGGATGCATCCTCGGACATCCTCAAATTCGGATCCTGAACAACTATCCTAGCCAACACAGCAAGGAGGGCACTGTGGCTTAAGCTGTGACAAGCGGACAATGAATCCAAAAATGCACTAATGAAGCTCCCATTCAAAGAGGGAACACTGTTTGGTCATGGCCTAACACCTTACCTCAAAATGGGGTAAGCAAGCGCAGGGAGACAAAGACGTCTACTTACCCTCAGACAAGCCCTGTCCCCCTAAAAGCAGATTCTTCAAGCCAAAAGCGTAAACCTTCAACCCACATGGACCCAAACAGTGGCAACAGCGGCCCAGATTTCAACAAAGGGCTTATGGCAACAAAGCAAAAAAACAACACTGGTGGCCAGTACACAAACGGAGGCCACAGGCCAAACTTCAGAACCCAAGGTAACAAAAAATGAAAGTACACGGGCCTCGGCAAACCCCAGCTGGCAGGGAGACTGCAGTGGTTTGTGACACAATGAGCCCAAACAACTTCAGACAAATGGGTGCTAGAGATAGTGACAAAGGGTTACATGATCGAATTCACCTGCAAGCCAACACAGCAAAGAACCTTCATTTCCCCTCTACCGAGGTGCCCAATGAAGGTGCAAGCAATAACAGAAGCAATACAGGACTTACAAAAAAATGGGCTATCACGCCAGTCCCTACAGAGGAAAAAGACACAGGGGTCTACCGGGGGGAATGCGACCTATACTAGACCTCAAGTAATTAAAACAGTTCGTAATGTACAAAAAATTCAAAATGGAATCCCTACAGTCGACACTACTGGCCATACAACTGGGGGACTACTTGACCTCAATAGATCTCAAGGATGCCTATCTTCATATTCCAATCTGGAGATCACACTACAGGTACCTCCGGTTCCACATTTAGGGGGAACACTATCAATATACATGCCTACCATTCGGTATAGCATTGGCACCCTGAGTATTCACAAAAACTCTGGTGGTGTTAGCGGCACACCTAAGGAAACAAGGGGTGTACATCATTCCTTATCTGGATGACTGACTAATAAGGGCAAGAACAGAGGAACAGGTGAGATGCAGCACCCACCTGGCAATACACTGCCTACAACAACACAATTGGATAATCAACATGTCAAAGAGCCAGCTGGTCCCCTCACAATCCTTCATGCACCTAGGTGCAGCGATCGACACACGAAGCCACAGAGTAATCCCTACAAGGGAGAAAGTTCACAACATTCACACACTTGTGACAGGCCTAATCAGCAGACCCAACAGGGCAGTATGGGACTACCTCCAGGTTCTGGCAGTCATGGCGGCATTAATAGACTTGGTACCATGGGCCAGATTACACATGCGAATCCTACAGAGATATGTAATAGAGTCATGGGACCAGACAACACAAAACTTCAAATTCTGGATAACACCACCCACATGGGTACTCACTAGTCTGAGATGGTGGACAGTGACGCAAAACTTACAGAAGGGAAGGATATTGATGCAAGCTCCCACAGAAGCGGTCACCATGGACGCAAGTCTGTCTGGCTGGGGGGAAACATACAGGAACCATGTCACTCAAGGATTATGGACCCAGAGCGAGTCCACACTCCCGATAAACATCCTGGAAATGAAAGCCATGTGCCTAGCCCTGGCGTTCTTTGCCCCTGTCCTCTCCAACAAAGCGGTGCTAGTCCGGTGCGACAACCAAGTAACAGTTGCATACTTAAAAAAGCAGGGAGGCACCAGGAGCAAGGCGATGATAAAAGAGTCACTCCATCTTCTACTCTGGTCAGTGCAACACCTACAGTCTCTCACCACAATATACCTGGCAGGAGCATCTAACGCCGAGATGGACTGGCTGAGCAGAGTCACCATCAACCAAACAGAGTGCAGACTCAATGACCCCATTTTCAAAAGACTGCAGGAGAAATGAGGTCCTTTCCAAGTGGACCTAATGGTATCACAGTGGAACATGCAGCTGCTCAACTACCACTCCAGATTCGCAGATCCCAAAGCACTGGAGGTGAACACTCTCTCAGCCCCATGGAGGTTCAAGTGGGCAGATGTCTTTCCTCTGCGCCTAATGATATACAAAATCCTACACAAGATACAGTGTCCTCGTGGCCCCAAAATGGCCCAGGAGACCATGGTACTCGCTCTTTCAAGCAATGGCAGTGGAACAACCAATGGACCTACCCCACTGGCCAGATCTCCTGAGTCAGGGCCCAGTACTTCACCCAAATCCATCAAGCCTGAATCTGACAGCCTGGCTACTCAAAGGAACAGACTGTTGACACTAGGCTATCACACCAGAGTGATGAATTGACTACTGCAATCCAGGAGACAGTCTACCAACAACACCTACAATAGACAATGGCACATTTTTCACAAATGGTACAAAGAGAAAGGGACTTCCCTGTCAATGGCAGGACTGCCACAGATTTTGGACTTCCTCAATGAAGGGGCGAACAAGGGCCTCAGCCCTGCATCACTCAGGGTTCAGGCCTCAGAAATCTCCTCCATAAGGGGCCCACTACCTGGGGTAGGGCACATTGGCTTGCACCCAGACACAGTCAGGCTACTTAAGGCAGTAGCGCTAGCATCACCAAGAGTCAGACCAAGGTGCCTACCTTGGCAACTCAATACAGTGCAATAGATGTCCTGCAATCTCCCATTCTTCAACAAAACACACTTCACTGGTGTACCCTTAAAATGGCCTTCCTCATGGCCATTTGCTCAGCCAGAAGGATAGGTGAAATTCAAGCACTATCATGCAGGGATCCTTTCATTACATTTCACATTGATAGGGCCATACTCAGAATGGTACCTTCTTTTCTGCCCAAAGTAGCCACTCCCTATCACAGGGATCAAGATGTCCTACTACCCTACATTGACATAGGCAATAATCCAGACAAAACACAACTGCGCCCATTGTACATAGGTTATCTGCTGAGGAAGTACCTCAGCATGACAGACAGCATATGAAAGACAGATAGACTTTTCATACTGACCTAAGGCCAGAGGAAGGGGCAGGCAGCCTCCAAAGACACTATTGCTTGGTGGATTAGATAGACCTTCATAGAGGCTTACAGGGCAGTGGGCCAAACCCCACCAGAAGGGATCAAAGCACACTCCACCAGAGAGGTAGCAACATCCTGGGCAAAGAGAGGAGAGGTATCGGTACCAGACATTTGCTCAGCAGCAACACTGTCCTCAGTTCATACCTTCGCCAGACATTACAGGCTAGATGTACTGTCTGCCAAAAGGACTGTATTTGCTAGAATAGTACTAAGGACAGAAACTCAACCTACATAACAACCTCCTGATCTGTCTTCTTTCACCCACCCAAGAGTAATTTTTTCTTAGCTAACTACACTGCTACTAAGGTCCCACTGGTATTGACTGTGGAGTACTATAAAGGGTATGAAATATAATGGGATTTACTCACTTGGTAAAGGTGATTATCTGAGTACCCTTTATAGTACTTCGCAGTCCCACCTGGGATGGAAGATTACTCCAAAAGCTGGGTTAATAACTTGGATCAGCATCAACACGTATATAGTCAAAGAAGATGTTGGTAAAGAGTGTCAGAGTATAAGCATGTAAGCACATAGTATATAAGTGTGTGCTAACATACAGTAAGTGATTATGATAAAATGAGAAGAAATGAATATACTGCAATAAAGAATGAGGTATACCAAAAAAGATACTACAGTATAGTAAGGGCTACCAGGCACTAGTCAGAGGGGGCATTGCATAAAGGGTGATGTTACTATGATGTTTTCCTTCTCCGTTTTTTCCCTACTTTGCCTTGTATGTCTATTTTATACTATTGCTAAGGAAGAATCACACTGGAGATACTCTTGAGCTGAGAGGGATGTCCTCGCCCACTTTGATTTTGATTGAATCGTGCATCAACCTATAGAATGGATGAGGAACACCCACTGGTATTGACTGCAGAGTAATATAGGGTACTCAGATAATCACCTTTACCAGGTGAGTAAATACCAATACATCCCTAGAAAAATACAAAATATAACTTGGTTGCCATTAAGACCAAATGGCATGTTTTTAATGTGGTAGTTGTAGTGTTTGTACACATTGCCATCAGGGTACCACCCTCCAAAGAACAAATACTGAAAGGAAGGTTAACATTAAGCAGTTCATCTCTTGTATATCTATATTTATTGTATATGTTCTCTGGTGCCCATGCAACAAAATGTATGTAGGGAAAACTGTAAGAAAATTGAAAGAGAGTATTCAAGAGCATCTAAGGGATATAAGGAACTGTAAATTGGAAAACCCAGTGGCAACACATTGTTTTGAAAGTCACAATCAGGATCTAACAGCTCTGAAATGTATGGGTTTAGAACAGGTCTTTATAAATAAAAGAGGTGGAAATTGTCCTAACAGACTGTTGTGCAGGGAAAGTTACTAGATTTTTGAACTGAATTCACTTCAACTGTTTGGATTAAATCTACAGTGGGATTTGAAACCATATTTGGAAGAATGAATTAAAATTCTAGTTCTGTGAAAAGTAACTGTAAACCTCGATGTAAAAAATTCTGTCCCTTTACTTCCTCCCTTACCTGACCCCCACCACTTATCAAATACAGCATCTCAGGTATAAAATTAGATTAAACAAAGAAGAACAATATTTTTTGTCTGCAGCATTTATCATTTTTTCCTTTTTCTTCTCTTTTTCAGTCTGTATGAACGGTTTAGGAAAGCGCAGGAATTCCTGGAGGAACCTTGACAGGAATAACTCTGAACTCATAGTACTAGGTGACTTCAACATAAATTGGCTATCGCTGGAGGCCAGAAACTATAAGGATGCTGTCACGTCACAGAACCTCACCCAGCTTGTTACCACCCCCACCAGATGCAACTATAGGACAGGGTCACCAACACTTCTGGACTGGAACCTTACTAATCACCCAGAATGAATCTCGAAAGTCTCAGTGCTCCCTGATGGGATCAGTGACCAATCACCGGTCACATGTACCTGGACAAACAAATTTATTAAGCCCCCTCCAAAAATAATCCACACCAGAGTGTTAAAGCAGGGGTACCTTGAGCTACTAAAGACACACCTAAGCCACCTGGACTGGACACCAATCGGCTCTGCCATTGATGTAAACCAAGCCTTAGACCTTTTCATCAGCCACTTCACTGTAGCCTGCAATATCTTTGCACCTCTCAAAAAGCTGAAAGTCAGGGGCAGAGCTAACCCTTGGATAACCCCCGATCTAATCACTTTACTCAAACATAGGGATCATCTCTGGCGCTGTGCCTGTGCAACATCCAAACCTGGGGATATTCATAAATATAAAGCTGCCAGAAATGAGTGCATGTGGGCAGTTAGGAGAGCCAAAAGCAAATACTTCAAGGAAGCTCTCTCCAACTCCTGGGGTGATGGAAAAAAATTTTGGAGTAACTTGAAAGACCTTACAGGCAAGGACCCTAAGTCACCACCCACCATGCTCAACATAAATGGAACACCAACATCTGACCTGTACACCATCACCAACACCTTTAACAATGCATTCTCCAACTTGGATAGTGTCCTCCCCTTCTAATTTCTTTGATGCCCCCTCTGGTAGTAACCCTCCTGCAACTACTCCTCTCTTACACCCTGCCCCACAATTCTACTTCAAGGAGATCCCACTGCATGAAGCCAGAACCTATATTCAGAAGGACATTCACAACGCAGGCTACAGCAGTGACTCCCTTGACCTGAAGTTGTTAGCACTTGTCCTTGAAGAAGTCCTTGAACCCCTGACAAAGGTCCTCAACCTATCACCATGGATGTCCCAGTTCCCATCTTGCTGGAAACAGGCGACCATCACACTGGTACACAAAAGTGGAGACAAATCACTGCACTCCAACTACAGACCTATCTCCATTGTCTAAGGCCCTGGAGTGCATCGCCTCAGACCAATTAGTCAAGTACCTGGAAAAAATACGACATCCAGTGTCCTGAGCAACATGGTTTCTGAAAAGGGCACAGTACCACCACTGCACCATTAGAATTCACGAGCTTCATCCATACCACACTCGATCAAGGAAACTGTGTAGGGGCAGTATTCATCAACCTTACGAAAGCCTTTGATACCTGTCAACCACCCACTCCTACTCAAGCAGTTATCAAACATGGGCTCTCCAATGAAGCACTGCTCTGGTTTTCAAGCTACCTTGGGAGAGGGTCCAGCGGTTAGAAAATTGCCAGTGTCACCTCGGAAGAAAAGCCAGTCATTTCAGGGTCCCCAGAAGTCCATCCTGGGGCCACTACTCTTCAGCCTCTTCCTCAATGACCTTCCCAGTGTCTGCCACCAGAAATTACTGCTCTACGCCGATGATGCAGTCATGTTCACCAACCACCAAAATGCAGAGCTCCTCGAGAAACAATTACAGCTTGAATTCATGCGCATCGAAGAATGGTTCAAGTCACACAAACTTGTCATGAACTACAGCAAATCAAAGGTTATGATCTTCTACAATGCCAGGAACAAGTACAAATCCCGTGAACTCATCATCCTAAACCAAACAGGGACCTTACTTGAACACGTTCCTGATTTTAAATACCTAGGTGTCGCATTGGAGCGCTCACTGTCCTACCATCGGCACATAGATTCTGTCGCCAAAACCACCAACATCTGTATAGACCTGCTGTACAGGCACAAACACTACATGACTCCTGACACTCTCTGGTTGGCTATCAATAGCTCTGTCACCTCCATCATCGATTACAGGCTAGCAATTTATGGCTCTGCATCTGCCTCTGCCCTCCGCAGAATTACAGTTGCACTCAACAAAGCATGCAGGCTGCTAACTGGGGCTGACTGACTTACACACACTTGTGACCTGTACACTCGGGCAGGATGGCTTCCTCTCATCAGCCGGATACAGTATCAAACCTGCCTCTTAGCCAAAAAAGTCCTCCTCGGGTCATGCCCCTGAGCATTGAAAAGCTCCTCATTGACCACCACAGCACCCAGAGAACTAGAAGTTCACAACAACTAGCCTTCTTTGTCCCCAGATGCTGGACTACCATAGGCCAGAGGACCTTTGCCCACAGAGCACCACAGTAGTACAATACTCTCAACAAAGAAACTCTTACTGCTGCTGCTCTTGGCCCTTTTAAGAGACAACTCCGACTTCATCTCATTTCAACTAGTCGTTGTGACTGCCTCGCCTAATCAAGAGCCCACCATTCACTGCCCTCCACTTCAGTCTTGACAGCTACCTCTCCCTGCCTTGCCCCCTTCTACCTGCCTACCCACTTGCCCCCTCTCCCTTTCCTCCCCCTGGGCATTTCCTGACTTTTATCCCTCCCCTTTAGAGGTCTTAACCTCACCCTCTACCCTCTGACAATGGCCTTCCTGCCTGCATACCCCCTTCCCTCTCACCTGCAGTGCTTATTTCCAAGATTGCCCTTGGCTGGTATGTCATGCTACCTAACATTTGGCACATTTTGAATTACTGGACTTTCCTAAACCTCAGTCTCATACTTCTTTTTATTGTGTAACTATGTATTATTATATTGACCTTTGTATGTATGTATACCCCCCATTCCTTTGACGTGGAACTTTTGTAAACTAGCAGTTCCTGCTCAAAGGTATTTGTAATCCTAGATTTCAATAAAATAAAAAAATAAAATGAAGCCTTGACATTTCTTTGCCTTTAGTTTTGGCCCCCTCTCTGTTGATTGGATGTAAAAGGGAGAGAAGAAATAAAAGAAACAAGAAAAAATACTTTATAATTGTGTATTTTCTACTCCTTTTTTGAGAATATATATTTTTTTCTTCTTCTCTGTACCCATTGTAATTATGGTAACTAGTCTGTCTGCAATTTTAGCAGTTAATTGTTTAAAAAAATATAATATTTACCAAATAAGTGGGTATTGGTCAGGACAGTTAGAGATTGTATTGCCCTATTGCAATCTCTAATATTATTGTTTACATGGCAATATAAAAATGTTCTTTAAATTGCATAGAACATACAAAGTTTAAAAGATTGCTTATAGATACATTCTTGAGATATAGTTCATTCTGATCTTTGTATTAAAACATTCATATTTTTGTTACAAATGTAGTTGTAGCATGTGGTAACAGAAAAATGAAATGATATGTTATAAATTCTTTGACTAATCACATGACATTTCTCTTCTTTAAATAATTTAGTTTATGTTGTTATTTTACGTCCTTTCTTTAATTCATTTTACATATACATACAAACACAACACACACACACATATATATAGCATTCAAAGATGTTTGAAATATAAAATAAAAAAAACAGAATGTAGGAACCAATCAACAAGCTGATAATCTATGATGTAATGGATGATGTCACACTTTTGAAATGTATAAAAGCCCAGAATGCATTGTATGTGATACTCCCTAAGGAAGCTTGAAAGAGCGAAGTGTGGGAGTTACGTTTGTGGTCACAGTAATTTGTGGGAAAAGCAAAATAAAGAAGGTATTCTGAAACCTTTGAAAACTTTCAGAAGTCTACAGATTTCTTTTTCCTAAGGGAAGCCAGTTTTCGCAGAACCTGGGGAGTGCAGAGTTTTCTCTGGTTTGTGAGTTTTTGAGGTGGCAGCCTTTCTTTGCACCTTCCCTCGCACTATTGATGCGCAGCACTTAAAGTCTGACTAAGTAAGTTGGGTAGCTTGGGGTGGGCAATAAAGTGGTAATCTGAGTAAGAAACTGGTTAGGAGATAGGAGACAAAGGGTGGTAGTAAACAGAGTTTGCTACGAGGAAGGGAGAGTGATCAGTGGGGTACCTCATGGGTCAGTACTGTGACCAGTCCTCTTTTTTTCATCGTATAGCTTTTTGCCCACCTGTCACCACCTTTCCCTGTCAACAGGCCCCTACAGGGGGCCATCACATACGTCGACAGGGGACATTGTTTTTCCCTAGTTTTCTTTCTTAACGCCCCAGGATCCTGGCAGACATTGGTGTGCATGCAGTCCAGAACTGATGAAGACCCTACTTCACCCACCTGGCCTAATGCCAGACCCCCATTTGCTCGACACTACCCCCAAGCCTCCACCCGGTGGCAGTCAAGAGCTGGGAAGGCTAACCTCCCCAATCTGGATGAGGAGAGCTGCCTGATGGCCACTTAGTCCTCTCCTGGCCAACCCCCCCAGTCAACCCATGGTGGCCTGAGTACGTTTCCAAACTTGGGTCACCGGTGTGGGAGAGGTGAAGCACCCTTGGTGCCTCCACCCTCTATGCCACTGGGCTGACAGGACCAGTTCATTTTTAATAGCTTTATAAATAAAATAGCAGAGGAGTTGGAAGGGAAGGTCTGCCTCTTTGCGGATGACACCACAATCTGCAATAGAATAGACATGCCAAGGAGGAGTGTGTAGAAAGGATGGACAGGGATCTGAGAAACTGAGGGAGTGATCAAGGGTACAGCAGCTGGGTTTTATTGCAAAAAAGTGCAAAATAATACACTTGGGCCATAGAAACCCAGGGGCAGACTGCAAAAAGGGGGAAGAGATACTGATAACAATTAAGCAGGAAAGAGAGACCTAGGAGTAATCACATTGGATGACCCAAAGGCAGCCAGATAGCATGACAAGGCAGTCAGGAGGGCTAGGGGGATGCTAGGGTGCATAGAGAGGGGTATAATCATCAGAAAAAGGGTGGTGATGTTGACCCTATATAGATCTCTGGTAAGATCCTGCTCAGAGTACTTTGTCTGGTTCTGGAGACCACATCTATGTAAATACATAGAGTAGGGGTGGTCAAGAAGGTGGCTACAAAAATGGTGCATAGTCCGTATCTAAAGCCTTATGAGGAGAGGCTGAAGGAGCTCAGTATGTACACCCTGGAGGAGACGAAAGAGATAAGGGCTATAACAGAGACCTTTAAATACCTCATGGAGTTGATAAGGTACAGGTGGGGGGATATTTTTCAGAGAAAAGGGTGCTCTAGAACAAGGGGGCATGCTATGAATCTGGAGAAAGGTAGATTCAGGAGAGATTTCAGAAAGTACTTCTTCACAGAAAAGGTGGTGGATTACTGGAGTGGTGGGGTACAAAAAGTGCCTGGGATAGGCACAAGAAAATTGTTAGGGTAAGGCAGGAGGGGAGAGAGAGTGCCATAGATCAAGCATAGTCTGTAGCAGAAATTAAGATAATAAAAATGGGCAGACTGGGTGGGCCCAGTGGCTCTAATCAGCCATCTGTTCCTACATGTCTATGTAGCCTCCTTAGAGAGGGTTTGGCAGACATTTGAGCAACTCAAGAACATATCTTTGTGGGAGCTCTTTTTGGCAATATTCCTGACTGGTCTCATGACCAAGACTATCTCTCTTTTGTCTCAAGGGGAAGGGGGTAATATTACTGATGCGGCATATTGACTTAGGCAAAGATGTGATGCATTAGACAGACTAGTGTCTATTCTTGATGATGATAATGTTTGGATGGGGGGGAGTTGCTGACAATCATCAAGGAAGAAAGGGACCCGGTGGTTATCATTTCTGATGACCTGAAGGTGTCTAAGCAGAGTACAAAGGCTGCAGGGAAGGCCAGTGGCATGCTGGTGTGCATAGGCAGAGGTATCATTTGCAGAAGGTGGGAGGTGGTGATGCCATTGTACAAAATGCTAGTGAGGCCTCACCTAGAGTGCTCTGTGCAATTCTGGAAGCTGCGCCATCGTAAGGACATTAACAGGGTGGAGGCAGTCCAGAGAAGGGTGACTAAGATGGTACAGGGTGTGGTGAGATAAAGCCATACCTTATTGTTCTAATCATATTTCATGGTATTTTATGTGAGACATGCATCATAGACTCCCATGGTGGCCCAGTGTAACTTGCAAGGGATCATGGGTACAAAGAAAAGCCATGGGCCAAAAAAAAAATGATGTAATTTCTTGTTACTAGGCAGAGAAGCTGTTTGTTGCTAGTCATGGACTAGAGTTTCATTAAATCATTTAGAAGGAGACAAAAGAATAATTAAGCAGAGCTAGAAGCAGGCACATCCATTTGTGTTTGAAAAGCCCTCAGCATCTACTGGTGCCATTTCATCTGGCTTCCTTTTGTCTCTGCCAGTCTACACTGACTTAATTGTGTTACAGCTGAACGGGCTATCATTTAAGTAGATGGCTGCACTGAGTGTTGCTTAATTACAGCCATTTCAAAGGGACAGGGGGCTGGATGGGTTCCTAAAATTCATGTTTAGACTAGCTGACCTCTGAGCCTTTTTTGTCTCTGTCATATTCAGAAATGCACGTTTGTTGTTTTGTAATAAAATACTAAAAGCTGATTGGTTGTGTAGCCCTGGAGATGGAATGCTAGCCAATTTCAGAGCAAGTCAATATCCACTGGACCTGCCCTTTGAGAAACCCCATAAAACAAGGATGCAAGATTGTATTTGGGCCTTTTTGCATTTGGGGACCCTGTCTACTTAGAGAGCAGAGGCAATTTCTTCTCAAGACTTCTCTAGGACCAAGAGCCAAGACTTCAGCTGCCACTTATTTTTTTTGCATTATTTGTTTAAAGTATTTTATACATGAGCATAAAACACATGAATCCTGAACATGTATATAAAATTATAGCAAAACAAGATACATTACTAAGGATGGTGAATACAACTTCCAGTGGTACAGCATTGAGGGTAATCACCAACATTTGAAGGAAAGAATCAGCATAGCTTTCAACAAAACAGGAGCTATATTGCAGCAAATGCCCATAACTAGAAATAAATATAGTAATAACATATTTTATAACTAACCTATTTATAGGTCTTAAACTCATTAACCAGCATGCTGATTGAAAAAAAATATCTCCCATTCTAGAGCCCCCTCTTAATGGTAAAGGTGCTGTCAGGTAGAAAGTAAAGCGACCAAGAGATATACCCTCCATGTACTCAAGACCAGTGTAAACCCACCTACACGATATTAAATATACATAAATCATACAGGCACTAAGACCAGCTCATGCCTAAACTGCAGTGTGCTTAATCTGACAGTGCAGAGTGGGTTCAAGCACAAAAACTGTAAGCTCTCAGGGCACAGTAGCTCATAAAGACAACATTTAGATCAACAGACAGGCAGGACTGCATCCACATAATTTTAAACTGTGTCATCTGAAAACTCAGGTCCATGCATCCATCCCAAATAAACTGGAGCATGGGTAATGTACATATGCCCTGGGAATAAATGACCATGTTTAGATACAGAAATCTATATAGGAGAAAAGTCCAACCTCTATGATTGTACAGTTCTGGCAGTCCATAAAATGACTGTGAAGAAAAAAAGTCACCAGAAAGTAAGTTTCCCCTCCTGGATATAAAACACAGCAGTATTACTATAAAATACAATTAATAGTCC
This sequence comes from Neoceratodus forsteri, assembly GCA_016271365.2. Taxonomy (NCBI): domain Eukaryota; kingdom Metazoa; phylum Chordata; order Ceratodontiformes; family Ceratodontidae; genus Neoceratodus; species Neoceratodus forsteri. The sequence continues at coordinate 329,506,922 of CM057454.1, forward strand.
CAGCAGCAATAAAACAAGTAATACAAACCAATTAGTATGGGAAGTCCCTGTTTAAACCAGCCAACTGTTCAAACAATTTAGTCCCCATCTGACTCGTCCTCATAGTTCGAGCAATCATCCAAGGTGCATTTTGCCACAATCCTCTCTATGCAAACACCGGCTTCCTTAGGTTCTGTGAAACGATACTGCTTACGTCCCTCTGAAAAGCAGAGATGGGCCAGGAAGGCCAAAGAGTAAGAAATGCCTAACTCCCAGATCCGATTTTTGACCCTGTCAAAGGCCTTGCATCACATACGAGTGGCATAAGAGACATCTGGGAAAAACAAGATGTGATCCTCATTCAGAAAAACTGTTCCTTTATTTCTGAGCACTCCCAGGAGTAAGTCCCATTCCACCGAAAATGCAAGGGTCAGTAGGACAGTTCGCGGAGTATCCGCATTGATGAGAGGTCTTTTTGGGGTAATCTGGTAAGCACAGATGATTTTAAATTCAGTAAGTCCCGTCAATTCTACAAGCCATGAATGCAAATATAGAAGCAGGTTTTCTCCTTCTGACTCCTCCAGGAGACTGAAATGCGAACATTAGCAGCCTGAATGGCATTCTCTAGTTGCTCTACTCGGCTTATTAGAGCGGTTTGTTCCTTAAGAGAGGTATCAATCACTGCTAAGGCTTTCCCCATCAGTTGCTTCCACTGATTTAGTAACCTCTACGATGGCATCAAGATGGTTCTCAATGGTAAGAAAACATTGCGAGAACCCGTCCAGCTTTTGGTCAATTTGTTGAACCATTTTTGTAAGCGCATTTACAAACTGTTGTAGAGAGGTTAAGGAGGCAGCATTTGACTCCATATTCATGGAAGGAGAAGAACCCTCCATGTGTTCAGGTTGTTTGGTAGCTCAAGTACATGGCTGGAAAAAGTCCTGTTTATTCAGTTTGGTGCATCCCGTCTCCATATAAATTTTAGCTCCACAGATGCAGCAGACAGTCCTCTACCAGATAAGATAAATTTCCAACTGAGTTTATTGCACAATTTGACATTTCTCAGCAAAAAATAAGGCCTCAAATAGGTGCTCCAGAAATGTGCTGCTGCTGACTAGGCTGCTAGCTCCACCGCCCCCTCCAGCTACCACATTTAAGAACACTTTGCACTTCAAATTCAGCAACTTAGGGCTTGAGGTAGAACTTTCAAACTAGAATTCTCAGAATTTAATTTGTTTTTGTATACTTACATTTTATTTATTTATTTTATTTATTTATTTCGGTTAGGGATTAAACACCTTTGAGCCATAGGTTCATTTACAAAGGTTCCGGGTCAGACAAGGTACGAGACAGATTAAAATATAGCAAATAACAGCAATAATGTAGGTACATCACAAATACATCTGTAGTATAAAATATAATTACAAAGAAAACGATTCAACAGGTTCAGGGTTACTCTGGTTACATACGTAGAATTACATTTAATAAACGAAGAATACACTTTAGGTTCCATGAGCTTTGAAATTCTCAAGGAGGTTTCAGCATCAGTTCAAGAAGTGGGTGAGTAAGACAGGACTGTTGGCTGGGGATGGCAGCTCAAGGTTGAAATGAGACCGAGCCAGGGTATGGGAAGGCAGCCAGAAAGGGACTTGGAAGGGTAGCAAGAATAGCTGCAGCCTGAACAGGCCTTGTTATAGAAGATGGGGAGTCAGAGTGAGAGAGGAGTAGCAATAGGAGGAGATGGGTGGGGGTGGCCGGGGGGGTGGTAGAAAATAGGAGTAGAAATAGGAGGAAGTGGGTGGAGGTGGAGAAGAAGGTGGTAGGTAAAGAGAGACTTGATAGGCATTTGTGGTATGGTTGGGTTAGGAGGGGCAGTCACACATGCAGGATAGAGCAAGATGTGCTCAGAGACCAGCTTTGAAATTGCTGACCTTATTACATTTGATGAGGTCAGGGGGAAGGGCATTTATCCACTTAGGTCCTCTGAAGGACAGGGACCTTTGTGCTGTTGAGGTGCGCTCAAAAGGAACAGCAAGCAGGCTCCTAGAGGACCTCAGAGTACTGATAGTTGGCTGGTCTATTTTAAAGAGACCCAAAGTAGAATCGGGGCAAGTCCTAGTAAGGCTTTCTTTCCTAAAAGGCAGACCTGTATTGGGCCCTGAGGTGAAGGGTAGCTATCCAGTTGCTATGTAGAGGTCGCAGGTATGTGTCCAGTGATCAGCACTCAGAACTAGCCGACATGCTTTATTTAGCAGGGTTTTTACAATTTTTAAGACAGTGTCAGTCCCACCATTGTAGATTAGGGGGCTGTAGTCGATGGAGGATAGCACTGAGCTGTGGGTGACAAGCTTCAGTGCCTCAGGTGGCATGTAGTGACAATGTCAATAAAGAACACCTAGCTTCACATTGGCAGATTTGATTACCTGTTCTACATGCTTAGAGAATGAGAGGGTGCTGTCCAGGTGGATCCCGAGATATTTAAAGGTGTTGACCTGCTCGAGTATATCCCCTTTGGAGCTCTGTGTTTGTAGTATCCCGAATTTCTTCCTGTTCTGTGGAAGCGTAAAGAGCATACTCTTGTTTTTTTTGTAGTTAAACAGCAATTTGTTGTCATGAAACCACACCTCAAGTCTGTGAAAGTTTGCTTCAAGCTCATAGTTGATGGCTGTAAGGTTTGTCCCACTCACAGAAATGTCAGCATCATCCACACATAGCACAATGTGTGCATGACAGGCTGAGGGCAGATGGTTAATGAAGAGGCAAAACAGGAGCGGTCCCAGTATCGAGCCTTGATGGACTCCAAGAGTCACTAACATGGGTTTGGATAGCGAGTTACCAATTCTGACTTGTTATAACCTGCCAGACAGGTAGCTCTTGAACCAGGTGACTGTATCCAGGGACAGGCCTATAGAGAGTAGGTATTGCAGAAAGAGTTGATGGTTAACAGTATCAAACACCTTTGTGGGGTCTATGAAGATCGACCCCACTGCTAGACCCTCATCAAAGGCATTGTATAGCTGGGTGGTGTAGTCAATTAGGGCGGTTATGGTAGAATGATCTTTCCGGAACCCATGTTGTTGGGTACAAAGTAGGTTGGGCTATGTAAGGTACTCTGTAAGCTGGTCAGAGACAACATGTTCCAAAGCCTTGGACAGAGGGGGAGTATAGAGATGGGCCTGTAGTTTGTTAGGTTTGTGGCATCACCTGTTTTTAGGACAGGAGTGACCACAGCCTTCTTCTACTTGTCTAGCAGCACACCTGACCTTAGCGAGGCATTGAAGACTTTGGTAAGTGGGTCAGCCAATTCGTTTAATGTATTTTACATACTTGATGGTGTCTTTTATTTTCCATACTCTGTAACCAATGTCTAACATTATTTGTCTGTATGTTATTTACTGCATTTATTAATGAATTGGTAAACCTTTAGGCTTACTTTTAAGATAATTCTGCCAGTGTAATTTGTGTGTGTTGCCTTGGGGAGAGTTGTTCAAACTATACTATGCCTGTGTGACTGTTTTAAGGGCCAAACACTATCAAAGTGAAGTACCACCAGGCATTCTGTGGACGAAAGGAGGGGAGGAAATATGAAAGGTCTCGGGGGAGTCTGTGGGGGTTTGAACTGGTCTCTGCATTTCTGGGGGAAGACACATAATAGGGTGTATAGGGCCCCACACAGCCTATACATGCCTATGGCTTTTCTAGTTCATTGTGCAGTGGCTGAGAGGGTTCTAGGAACACAGACTCGAGACTCTATTTGTACCCCCTCGCATGGAGAGAGGGAACCCTGGGATTCTCTGACATATGCTCAGTTGTGAAACAGTGAGCATGCTAAAAGGTCAGAGATGGGGTATCCCTGCCCCCCCATTGCAAGAGAGATTCGCTGGGAGGTAGACAATCCTGCCGCACAGGAGTGTGCTTGTGACAGATTTGTTGAGCAGTGGTGTGATTGGTGATCTGTTTGAACAACCATGCTCAAAGAAGGCAGAAAATTGGAAAGGGGAAATTTGTTGCAAGATATAGTTCCCCACTCTGTTTTGTTTTTGTTTGCTGCGAGGGAACACAGACTAGTGGTAGTGTAGGGAAGAAAGATGACTTCCAAGTACAACGACTACAGTGTGGAAGAGCTGAAGCAGCTGCGTCAGAAAAGAAGGGTCCATTATGAGGGACGAAGCAAAAAGAACCTCATGGAGGCTCTTGTGGCAGCTGATGAGCAAGCGACTGCCCAGGACCTCAAGTCACAGCTGATGACTGAAAGGGACCAGACCTTGGGCGTGGGGGTGCCAAGGGTCATCACAGTGTCCAGTCCCAGGGAGGAGGACAGTGAGACCAGAGAGGACCCGGAACTGCAGCACCAAGTGAAGTCCACCACACATCCTGAGCTAGATAGGCTAAAGCTACAATTTGAGCTGAGGAAATTGTAGCTTGCTGCAAAATGGCTTCAAAGGGCGCATGAAGCAGAGATGCAAGAAAGACAGCATCAGAGGGACCTTGTCATGCAAGAAAGGTAGCTCCAGAGAGAAGCTGAGGAAAAGCAGCACAAGAGAGAGTTTGAACTGGAGAGGCTGAGACTCCAACAATCAGTGTCAGAGAAGGACAGTGGCAGGGGTGAACCTGAAACTCCAGGGCTGTGATATAATTTAAATTAAGGATTAGGAGCCAGCACAGCCACCTCAGTAGAAAAGCAAAATGTTTCCATTAAAGGGAGTAGTCCTGTTACCAATAAAGCAATTATTCATGTATATACAGATTGGTAAAAGTTAGGACTTACTCACCAAAATTAAACAGATATTCACTCTTTTTATATAAAAATTCACAGAAATTTATTTTTCATTACAGTGTTAGGCAAACGTTTTAGACAAAATCCTTCATCACTGTGAACACTGCATCGAATAAATAACAGCCTGCTGTGTTCTTTTGGATATGTATTTTATAATCTTTTGCTGCCAGTATTTATTCCTTTTATATTTGTATTCTTGCTGGCATAATTTTGTCAGTGCTTAAAACTTTCTTCTGCCTTGTAATTTGTTTTAAAAGGATTTTTGTACTCTGATGTGGCAGCTCGACCTCCTGCATTCTCTTAATATAATTTAAATTCCAAATTAATAGCTGAATTTAAAGAGGGGGAGGATATGGATACATTTTTGAATTCGTATGAAAAAGTCTGTACCAGTCCAAGATACCTAGGGAGGCTTGGAGCTTTCAGCTATCCCTGCTGCTTTCTAGAAAAGGGCATGAGGTCCTAGGCCAAATGGACAATGAGGACAGTAGAGACTATGAAAAACTTAAAACTGCTTTACTTAAATAGTATGAACTAACTCCTGAGGTCTACAGGGTTAAATTCTGTAAATTCTGAAAAAGTCTTGACATGAGCTTTGAAGAGCTAGCCACAAAATAATGGCAGTTTTTAAAACGCTGGTGGGAGGAGGTGGAAGCTAACTCTGTGGGGAAAATTGAGGAGGTTGTGCTTTTGGAAAAATTCTTTTGGGCTTGCCCAGTGGAGCTAAAAACCTGGCTAGAGGACTGAGATCCAAAAACAGCACAGCAAGCTGCTGAGCTCTCAGATCAATATGCCAGGAGCAGACCTGCTCTGAAAGGAAGTTGGGGAGCAGGTGCTGCAGGGCAAAAAGGGAAAGCGCATCTTCAGGGTAGCTAAAACCCTCAATGTCTCTGCAGAATGGGGGAAGCCCCAATTTACCAAGAAGGGATGTCTTGGAAAAAAAGAATAATGAATGTTGGTTTTGTATGCAGCCTGGGCATCTTGCTAGGCAGTGTCCAAAAAGGACACAAGATGGACAAAGTGTCCCTCGAAAGGAGGTGGGTGCACATGTACCCCTGAGAGTATGCCTGTGAACATGAGGGAGCACATACACCCTGTTACTGTAAATTGGATGCTGACCCATGGGTTAAGGAACACAGGTGCATCTCTTACCCTGGTAAAGGGGAATTTGGTTGAGCCTGAACAGCTTATACCTAATCAGTTTGTCACTGTGAGGGGATTCACAGGGAGGAGAAAACCCTGCCACTAGCTAGTGTTCTCCTGGATTGTGGTGAGACGCGAGAGAGGGTGCAAAAAGTGGCAGTGGCACACAACCTCGCCCTGGATGTGATTATAGGGAACAATCTACAGCAGGGGGTGGTGTGTGCGGTTACCCACAGTCAGACAACTAAGGCTGCTTGCATTTCCCTGAAACCCACAGAAGCACCCATGAAAAAGAATAGGAGGCAGGTTCCCCAGCCTATGTCTCCTGAAAGGGAGACTAGTGAAAGGGAGGTAGGACTTCCCCAAGTAGCCGTTCACCAAACAGTTACAGAAGGTTACTCTATTTATTTATTTAAAGGTTTTACCAGGAAGACATGCTGAGCAGAACAACTGCTTGATTCCAGATATGACTTGGGGGCAAGGGTACGTGGAGTACATACAAGATGGACGGATAGACTGTACATTTCAGTCACAATATAAAACATACAGGGTTCAGAGCAGAACAATGCAAATTGGGCAAACAGGATATTCTTGCATAGACAATATGGAATAAAACATGGATTAAGTGCAGACCACAAGTCATTGAGTGATGCAAGTGACAAATGGGAGGTAGTGCAGATACATAATAAAAAGCAACAATTTGCACAGCAGCCTTGAAGCCTGTCAGCACCTAGAGCTGATATTGGTACATGTGCAGATGGAGGAGAAATGGGTTTTGAGAAGAGAGCTGGTGTTGGGCCTAGGGGTGGTTTGCCAGATAGCCAGGGAAAGGGAGTTCCAAAGTTTGGGCATGTGGTAGGTGAAAGCTGACTGGCCTGCTGAGGTGGTCAGGAGTGGGATGGACAGGAGATGGGAGTTACAGTTTCTTAGTGCATAACCCGGGGTGGGTGGAGGCTGAGAGAACTGCGGTTAGATGTAGAGGGAAGGAATGTGCCCAATATATTGCTGTGGTGCTGGCACAGTGTGTGAGGCACCTGTCCTGGAGCAAGGGGAGTTTGAGGGTCCTGTATAGGTCACAGTAGTGAGTGGCGGTTGGACAGTCACGGGCAAAGCGGCAGAAGGAGTGAAAAAGGGGATCCAGTCTAGCTAGGGCAGACTTTGAGATGGCACTGTAGACTGTTACCATAGTGAAAAATTGGGAAGATCATCTTCTGCACAATTTCTCGGTGAGCTGGCAAGTGAATGCAACCATGATTGCGGTACAGAGCTCACAACTTGGGGTGAAGCTTTTTTGTGGATGGCATCTATATCTGCAGAGACGTCCAGGTGCTGGTCTAGCCAGACCCCGAGGTATCTGCAAGAAGTGCTGTTCTCCAGAGTAGTCCCATCCAGGGTGCAGAAGGAGGGGGAGGAGGGGAGCCTAGAAAGTCTCTGCCTTGTGCCAAAGGTCATGGAGATGGTTTTCTTGGCATTGAGAAAAAGCTGATTTGAGCGAAACCACCGCTGAACATCGTCAAAGTCCTGCTGGAATCTGGTTGCCGCTTCAGAGGGCAAGGGGCCAGATGTGTACAGTACTGAATCATCTGCATACATGTGAATGGATGTGTGTGGGCAGGTGGAGGGCAGGTCAATGAGGAAAATGGAGAATAAAAGTGGGCCAAGGACTGAACCTTGTGGAACGCCAGAGGTAACCGGGAGTGGAGCGGAGGTGGTGCTGCCAGTTCTGACAGGATCTGCCTACCAGATAAGAATGAAACTAGTTGGTGGCCACGCTTGAGAGCACTGTAAGTGAGAGCTTTGATAGAAGATGGGAGTGGGAGACAGTGTCGAAGGCTTTAGCCAGGTCGACAAAAATGGCAGAGGTGATGTGTCCATTGTCCATACCAGTGAGGATGAAACCTGACAGCCTTAGGAGAGAGGTGGTGGAGGAGTGAATCTTCCTAAAGCCAGACTGGAAGGGAGTGAAAAAGGAAGAGGAGTCAAGATAAGAGGAGAGTTGAGAGAGGGCAAGGTGTTCTTGGACTTTGGCCAGTATAGGGAGGAGGGAGATCGGACGATAATTCCCAGTAGTTGAGGGGTCACCGCCTTTGGGGAGGGGTATGACTGTGGCATGCTTCCACTCAGTGGGCATAGTGGTTAGAGAGAATGACAGGTTGCATAGTGAAGCCAGAGGGACAGCTATGGCAGGAGCCAACATGTATAGGAGCTTGGAGACCAGGCCAGTAAGGCATTTGCCCTTGAAAAGGTTAAGGGTGAGCAGGGCTTTGTGAACTTGGGCCGGGGAAACTGGGCAGAAGTCAAAAGGGGGGGGGAGCTGGAATTGCTTGGTTTGTGGGGGAGGGGGTATGCTGGTTTGTAGGGGAAGGGGTGACCAGGTCAGGAGTGAGATTGGATAAGAGTGATGAGGTGCAAGCAGTAAAAAAGGAGTTGAAATGAGAGGCCACTTTGAGAGGGTTTGTAGGCGTGAAGCCATCTGTGATGGGTACCGGGCTGGGGGGTTGCTCTGGAGGTGAGAGTAGTGAGTTTGCCACCTTCCAAAATTTGGATGGCTGACTTAAATTAGTGTGGAAGGAGTCTTTGAAGTACTTGGCTTTCACCTTCCATATTTGACTTGTGCAGGCATTGCGTAGGGCATGATACTTTTGTCGATGTATGGACAAGCCGGAGATCTTCGCCACCTTCCATGCCAGATCCCTTGCCCTGAGGAGGGCTGTGATATCTGTAGAAATCCATGGCAAGTGGACACCTCTCACTCAAACACATCTTAGAGAGGCATGGAAGTTCTAGTTTGTGATAAACCTGGACTTGAAATACTCCAGGGCGGAGATGATTGAGGCGGCATGTGTGATGTGGGACCAATCAATACTGGCCAGGTCATGAAGGACAGATACCAGGTGCAGGGATTTAAAGGATCTGGACAGGATGGTTCGAGGAGGTGGTGAAATTGGCCTATGTATTCTTCTGACAGAGTAGATCACATGGTGATCGCTTAAGGCGTCTGGTAACAGACCTGCGGCAATTACCCGGTGGGGGTGGAACGTAAGGGAGCAGTCCAGGAGGAAGTGGTTCGATAAGGTGGAGTTGTGACATGTGGACTGCTTCATGAGTTGTGAAAGGTTAAATGCTGCCACCTGGTTGCGCAGCTTGGAGCAACTACCTGAGAGCCAGTTCTGGTTAACGTCTCCCAGGATACGAAGCTCGCCCCTTGATGCTAGTGATGTGAGAATGCTTAGGTGCTCCACTATGGAGGTGGGAGTGGTAGTTGGAGAGCAATAAGAGCCAGCAATAAAAATGGGGCTAGAGAAGGGGAAGGAGAGTTTGATTAGAATAGCGTTGATGGCATTAGTGGGCATGTGGAGCTGGATGGGAGTAAACTGAAGCGATGAGCTGATGTACATTGCTACGCCACCACCTTATTTTTTGTTGGGGCGGTCGTGACAGATTAGGGTGAAGCCTGGTATGGCGAGTTCACCATCCAGTTGTGTGGTCTCAGTCAGGTCTCTGAGATAGACAATATGTCAGGTCTTAGGGAGAGAACAATTGGTTGTAGAAGTGTAAGTTTGTTTAGGAAGCTGCAGATGTTTAGATGAGTGAGTTTTAAACCTCGGGGGAGTTCGAGAGTGGGGGTTCGGGGGGTTGGACGAGGTTTGGTTCAATGTCCCTGCTAATAGTAGTAAGTGGGTGATTAGAATTTTTGGTTTTGTCCCGGCCCGAAGAAACTTGTAGGAGGGATTTGCTGACTCAGAGGGAGCTGCTAGGGAGTCCTCGGACTGGATCTTCAGGGCAATTAAACCTGCGTGGAAGGTGGGTGGTAGGACAGAAGGACCTGCTAGTAGTTTAGACTGGAGAGCATCAGGTATCCGCACAGTGGTTGAGGTAGAGGAGGGTGGATTAGGTGCTTCCAAAGTGTAGGGGACGTGCTGGCAAGGCTGTACCTCTGGGTAGAAGGTTGGAGGTAGCGAGACCAGGGGAGCCAGCATGAGACACACTGCACGGGATAGAAACATGTTTGTGTATCTGATAGGGATCGTGGCGAGGGTTTATAGCGGCCGCTAGCGGTAGTTGCTGATAAGCAGCAAATGGGAAAATAGGCTGATCGGCTATGGAGACCCACGTGATCAACCCTATAAAAGTGAGACTCTCATGTTCAACCCTATAAAAGTGGCTGATGACCAAGGGTGGTGGTGGGGTAGCCTACGCAAAGCATTGGCAGGGCCAAACACTGCTGGTTTAAAAAGTTGTCCGTTGCACTACACTGCGTCCCTTCTGCACTGAGAGTCCGGGCAGGCAATGCAACTTTGGGGGAGGGCCGTGATTCTCCTGACCCTCATGACCAACTCGGGGAGCTGTGAGGAGAAAGCAGAGAACAGTGGATTAAGAGCAGGTATGATGGAGAGAGGGGCTGAGCAGGGGGACAGGGGCTTTCAAGGAGGGGACAGGGTTTACTGAGCTTAGAAAAAAAATTATGTGCTTTAAAGCTTGCAGTGTTTCATTCATAATTTTAACTGCAACAGCATTAAAAGAGGGAACAGACAGGCTGACAAGCTAAGTTAATTCAAGGCTCCCAGCTAAAACTTGCTGCAGTTCCAGGCACTTTAGACACTGTATTCCAGTTTTAAAAATATAAACAGTGTAAAGAAATGATCAGGTAGGCTGACTGTTGGAAACTACAACAACTAAGTTGCTTTAAAAATCTCAACAGTAATATGCTGCAGTTCCAGCCACTTAAGCATGCTGAATTCCTGTTTCCCAAAATTAACAGCATAAACATAGGCTGACTGATGGAAATATTGCTCCGGTTAAGGTAACTTAAGCACACTGGATTCTGGTGTGAAGTTGATCCGAATTGGCTGTGCGCCAAGGCAGAAGCTTGTATCAAACTGGAAATTAAATTAAAAGTATCCACTGGATGAGCAAAATAAATTAAAGTGCCCAGCAGAGAGGCACAAAAACAGCATGGTCTTGGCAGTTAAAATAGCAGAGAAAAACCTATCAGCATAGGTCTGCCGAGAATTAAAGAAAGTCACTGTTTGAAATTGGTGCCAAACACTGCTGGTTTAAAAAGTTGCCAGTCGTGCCACACTATGTACCTGCTGTGCTGAGAGTCCAGGTGGGCGATGAAGCTTCAGAGGAGGGCTGTGGTTCTCCTGGCCCTCACGACCAACTCAGGGAGCTGCTGCGCTGAGAGTCTGAGTGGGCGATGCAGCTTCGGGGGAGGTCTGTGTTTCTCCTGGCCCTCATGACCAACTCGGGGAGCTGCTGCACCAAGAGTCCAGGTGGCCGATGCAGCTTTGAGGGAGGACCATGGTTCTCCTGACCCTCACAACCAACTCGGGGAGCTGCTGTGCTAAGAGTCTGGGCTGGTGATGCAGCTTCAGGGAAGGGACATGATTCTTCTGGCCTTCACAGCCAACTCGGGGAGCTGCTGCACTGAGAGTCTGGGTGTGCTATGCTGCTTCAGGGGAGGGCCATGGTTCTCCTGGCCCTCATGACCAACTTGGGAGCTGAGGCGGGAGGGGTAACAAATAATCAGAAGGTTAGGGATGACAGTGACTCTGAATGCCCTGATGCTAGAGCTATGGATCCCAGTTTAGGAACTGAGGGGGACATTTCCCATGCTTTGGAAAAATGTGAAGATTTTGCAGCTGCTCAGAAGACTGACCCTAGTTTGGAGAGCCTGAGGTCTTGTGCAGAATCTGATGGGACACAGGAAAGTGACATGAGCCATAGAGTATTTTGGGACTATGGACTGTTGTACACACAGTACTTGAGGGCAGAGGGAGAGGTGATGGGCAGGCAGCCTGTCATTCCCCAGGGGTATCTTGAGTGATTGTTCAAGGTCACCCATAATATTCCCATGTCCAGACATCTGGGCTTCATTCGCACCACACAGCGATTGACCCAAAGTTTCTATCAGCCCAAATTCACCCAGCAGTTGAAGGAATAGTGCAGGTCTTGTCACCAGTGCCAACAGATAGGGAAAGAAGGTAGTAAAACAAAAGCTTCCCTATTTCCTTTGCCCATTGTGGAGGAGCCATTCCAGAGGGTAGGAATGGATATTGTGGGACCCTTGAATACCCCAAGCTCCTCCAGAAAAATGGTTATCCTAACAGTGGTCGATTACGCCACCCAATACCCAGAGGTGGTCGCCCTCTCCTCAGTTAAGGCAGATAAAGTGGCAGAAGCCTTGCTAGAGATTTTCTCCTGTGTCAGGTTTCCACAGGAGGTTATCTCTGAATAAGGGGGTAACTTCATGTCGGACCCAATGAAGTCTTTGTGGGAGAAGAGTGGTGTGGTGCAAAGAGGTATCCAGTGATATAAGTGAAACAAATTGAGCAACTCAAAATGAGTGATTAAATTTGTGCACCTGCAATAAGAGTGAGTATGAAAGAATAGTGAGGTAGGGAGGACAGAATAGCGATTGTTGATGGGATTAGCGAGTGTAGAGGTAGGAGGTCAGATAGTGGAACTGAGTGAGCTGCTGCTGAGCTGACCGCCTGGTGTGTCGGTTACAGTCACCACCCATGGTGTGCATGGTCCTGGGTTCGGGACTGCATGGAGGTATAAACTAATTTTAGTTTTTGGTGTTGCAGGTTACTTTAATTTTTTTTTACACACCTCCCATGATTCCCCCCAGGTTGTTCCCCCACCCACGGATTGTCCCTCCCGCAACGGTCACCCTCTCCTGTGTTTTCTTCCCTCCCCCAGTGTCCACCCCACCTGGAGGTGAGAATCTATAGTTGGGGGTGCGGGAGGGCTTGCCCCCTCAAAGGGAGGTGTGCGGGGCAGCTTAGCCCCCTGCATAAAATGTAGGTTTGTACTGTTGCTGATATTGTATTTGGCGTAGTGCTGTTTGCCACTTTTGTTTTCAGTGTTTAGTAGTCGCTATTATGCGACTTGCTGTTTAAAACTCACCCATATCACATGGAACTGTGCAAAGATGCACAACACCTTATCACCCTTAAGCCAATGGGCTTGTAGAACATTTTAATGGTACCATAAAAATAATGCTCCAAGCATTTGCTGAACAGCATGGGAGGGACTGGGAGAAATACCTTCCCCACCTGTTGTTCGCTTACAGGGAGGTGCCCGAAGAGTAGACAGGGTCCCCCCCCCTTTGAACTCTTATACAGACGTGGGGTGCATGGGCCCCTAGACTTGACCCAGGAAGACTGGGATGGCAAGCACGCTGCCCAGGGGAGTCCCACAGTACAGTAGGTCCTTAAGTTCAGGGAAAAGCTGAATGAGCTCATGGGGTGGCCCAAAGCAACCTGTCAGTTGCCCAACAGACGCAAAAAGTCTGGTATGATCATGGAGCCAGAGCTCACTCATACAGCGCAGGCCAGGAAGTAATGATCATTCTGGAAGGACAAGCTGCAGGCCAAGTGGGTGGGACCATACAAGGTAGTCCGACAGGTAAAGGACATGAACTATATTGTGGAACTGCCTGACAGGTGACATACCCATCGAATGTACCATGTCAATATGATGAAGCCATAAGTAAATAGGGCCAACATGGTGTTTGCTGTTTGTAGTCCTGGGGAAGGGATGAACGAGGAAGACCCCCTCCTAGACTTGCTAGAAGAAAGAAAGCGGGAGTCATTGGTGGAGACAATCAAGCTGTTACCCCAATTCACCCTGGAACAGGCCCAGTAAGTGAGGGAGGTTTTAGAGGATTTTGCCCCTCTATTTACGTCATACTGGATGAACCCCCTTAGTGACCCATGATGTCAACACACCAACGCAAGCACCCATATGATGGACAGCTTGCTGGGTGTCTGAGGTCATCCTAAAGGACATTAGGAGGGTGGTGGAGGAAATATTGGAGTTAGGGGTACTCCAGAAATCCCATAGTCACTGGGCATCGCCCATAGTCCTCGTCCCCAAGTTGGATGGGTCTAACCACTTTTGTGTGTGTAACCCCTCACCCCTGCCTTTTTAGCAAAATGACAGGTGGCATGCTGTTGAAGCTGACAGCAGTACCTGGTGGGGACTGGGTTCGGGGAGGATGAGGTTACTCGGCACAGGGGGCCTAGGTTTGGCTACTCTGCACAGGGGCACCCAAGTAAATCCAAACACAGGAAGAAATAACTGTAATGTCCAGAACCAGGAATGGGATTCTTCAGTGTAGCTTTTATTCACATCCAAGCTGAACAAACAAAGCATAGACGGACCCCCATGGGGCTACATTTCCTGGTAATGCAGATTAGAGACAACAGAACACTTTATCACTATTTCCAGCCCTCAGGCTCTAAACCCACCAGGCACACAGCCCAGACTTTCACACAGCTTTGGGTACACAGCCCAACTTGTACACTACTTGGGTTTTCCCCACTGGCCCGGCTCCCCTGCCGGACACTTGATCTGCGGTCCATTTGAGGAATGAACCAATTATCCTGTTGTGGCTCCCCAAACCACACTAGAGCCTTCAGCTCCTAGACAGAATTTTCCTTACAATCCCATCTGGGTACTTCCCTCATCACTGGCCAAAGTGCCTGAGGTAGTAAGTAAACCACAGAAGAAATCTGTAGAGGTGGACCTGATCACTAAAGATGGGGGCCACCACCACCAACTCCACAGCCCATACCGGCCATTTCTCTGGAAACTGAACAATTCCTTTACTGAACTTTCAAATGTAGATTCTGGGTGACGTCTGTACATCTCTTCTACATATCATTTGCATCCCAACAAGCTCTGGACTTGAACCTACTTTTACTTTGCTTAGCCCATTACTATAGGCTTCCCAATATTTAGTAGTTCAATCCCCATATGTCACACAAGTCCCAGGGTGAAAAACATAGGCCCTTTTAGCAAGAGCAGACACTCACCCTCACGTTGCAGGTGCCCCACAGGCGACTCACAAATCTTCTTGTTCTCCCAAATTAAACTCTGGAACACACAGGCAGCTTTTCCTTCACAAGCAGAACTAGTGGGTTGCCGCAGGAATCTGCAGGGAACCCTTTCCTGCCACCCCCCCAAAGGGAGGGGGCACTGAGACCCGAAAATAGCGGTCTCCACCACTTCAATTGTCTTCTGTGTCTCTCTCTCTTTAAGGTGGAGACACACACCCTTTTAAACTAAAAGTAGCCCTCTATCAGGGCTGAGGCTCCTAGAGCCTTCACTGAGCTGCTTTCTCAGCAAGCTCCCAACTTCACACTACACTGACTCACACTCAACTGAAGACTGACTTCAAAACCTCACAACGTTCTAACCAACTCCCTGGCTGCAGATTCCAATGTGGCTCATGCAGCTGTGATAGTTCTATTGGTGATGTCATCCCTCAGTCTCAGCTGAGACTGAGAACAGAGTGAGACACTGTGAAACCCATTTAACTGGAGTTTCACAAGCTGCCTTCCCTGCCTACCACTAGGTCTTACTGGGATTCTAGTAACCCCAGGTAACAAGGGGGTTACACTCGCTCTTGACCAGGAAAATGACTGTCCACAGTCATTATTTACCTTGCCTTAGGCCATCCCACCCTATGTGCTACCTGTGGAGGGGGGTGATCAGGCCCCCTCCTACCATGTGCAAGCACAGGCAGGCAACACTAAGGGCCTAGAGGCCTTGAGCTGACATATCAGTCTCTACACTATCCACTTACTATGGACACCTAGTGGCTCTGGTAGAACTATCCAGAGCATAGCCCTGATAGATCAACACTGCGGTCCCTACTGCAGGTCAGGGCCACAGCCTGTCTACCCCCCACCAAGCCTCTAGGGAAAACCTATCTGCCTCTAACCTAATACCCCCAAAAACAAAAACAACCCAGGGACCTCCCCGACCTTGGGCAACTTGCAACCACACACCATTGAAATACCACATTTTTATACCATCTTACTGCCTCCTCCCTACCCCCACAACCACACCTGTGGAAGGAAAAGGTTAAGACAGTAATAACAACAATAACACCACAGTACTTTAAATTTCTACACACTAAAGCACTGATAAGGAACTCCGATGAGCCCCTCCTCCTCTTCTTGTCTTATCTTCTGTCTTCCTAGGAACACCTGTAAGAAAAAGAAAGACAACACAAACTCCTAATCTGCATACACAGTCTACCTAGACCACTACCATCAAAACACTGAAGAATCCCAAGAAGATTTTTTTTTAGAAAAAGGTAGAAAAAACAGTATATACATTAGAAAACAATGACATTATTTACAATACACATTTGGGAGGATGGAGTGCCCTAAAAGTCCCAACTAGTGACCACAATGCCCGAAGGCTAGTCCAATAAAGAGTCTCTCCTGGGCTGGAGCCCAGTGAAGCACAGTTCTAACAAGCCAAAGTCCCGAAGGGGAGAGTCTTTGAGGACAGTTCACACATTTTGAAATCTGCTAGTGTAGGGTGTGTACTGCAATGTCATAAAGATAGAAAAGTTCAGACTTACCAGCCACTTGTAGTATGGAAATTCTTAACCGACCTGCGCCTCTGACGAAGACTCTCCCTGGCAGCATTTCTTCCTATACAGCTGGGCGGACATCTTCTGGGAACCACAGGAGGGCACATCTGGGAACTGCTGGGATGATATCATCTCTGGAGATGGAACCTTAGAACAGGAACAAAAAGAAAACAGCTGGTCTGACGTCATCCGATTACCAGGTGATGAACAGGATACAGCTGGGCTGGTGTTCTCTCTGGATCTGAAGTCATCTGGTGGGCCAGTCGATGGATGCTGGAAAAGGCCAGTACACTGTAGAACTGATGAATGTGGGGCACCTGAGTCCTGGATGTTCATATTGGCGGATCAATAAAGGCACTTCACAGTCTGGTGTGGCAGTACTGACTACCACTGCTCGGCTTTCCATTTAGTAGGCACAGGCACACTTGCTGGGAGGTCCTTGCACTGAGGCCAATAGTACTGGTGGTCAGGAGCTTGAATTATTACCCCGTCTGGGTGCACATAATTTACACAGTGGGAAATTTTACGTCCCTCTTCGTCCACTGTTCTCACTCTGTCTATAAACGGTGTCCTGCCTCTCTTCCACTGGGTATACTTCTCGTGAAACAATCTGTTTTTCACATGCTTGTTGGCCCCAGGATGCACACTTTTCATTGCTTCATCCCAGATCCAGGATTTTCTGCTGTTCTCAATCTCCTCCCAGACTTTCCGAGGAAAGGTAGGAAAGGTCATACCATAGATCTCATTCGCCTTCCTACGAACCAGTCTCTCCTCTTTACTTGCTTTGGTCAATATGAGACCGCTGGCCTGGCTTGGGGTGGCCAGTCCTGGTTCTGCCAGCTACGCATCCTTAAAGAAATTAGAAACGGATCCCTGACTTCTTCCTCTTGCGAAGCCAGGGCAGTGGCATCACCACTTTCTTCCATACATTCCTCCGAGGCAAGATCTTGAGGCTGTGTACCCGGTCCTTTTTCACAAAGCCACATAGGTTCCTCCTCATCTTCCTCTTCACTTTCAAATGTAGATTCTGGGTAGACGTCTGTCACATCTCCTCTACATATCATTTGCATCCCAACAAGCTCTGGACTTGAACCTACTTTTACTTTGCTTAGCTCATTACTCTAGGCTTCCCAATATTTAATAGTTCAATCCCATATTGTCACACAAGTCCCAGGGTGAAAAACATAGGCCCTTTTAGCAAGAGCAGACACTCATCCTCACGTTGCAGGTGCCCCACAGGCGACTCGCAAATCTTCTTGTTCTCCCAAATTAAACTCTGGAACACACAGGCAGCTTTTCCTTCACAAGCAGAACTAGTGGGTTGCCCCAGGAATCTGCAGGGAACCCTTTCCTGCCCCCCCAAAGGGAAGGGGCACTGAGACCCGAAAACAGTGGTCTCCACTACTTCAATTATCTTCTGTGTCTCTTTAAGGTGGAGATACACACCCTTTTAAACTAAAAGTAGCCCTCTGTCAGGGCTGAGGCTCCTAGAGCCTTCACTGAGCTGCTTTCTCAGCAAGCTCCCAACTTCACACTACACTGACTCACACTCAACTGAAGACTGACTTCAAAACCTCCCAACGCTCTAACCAACTCCCTTGCTGCAGATTCCAATGTGGCTCATGCAGCTGTGACAGTTTTATTGGTGATGTCATCCCTCAGTCTCAGCTGAGACTGAGAACAGAGTGAGACAGTGTGAAACCCATTTAACTGGAGTTTCACAAGCTGCCTTCCCTGCCTACCACTAGGTCTTACTGGGATTCTAGTAACCCCGGATAACAAGGGGGTTACATGTGGACTATCATGGACCCAGTGCCCTGGACAGATGAGTTGTTGAACATGTTGGGGGGGGCAATCTACATAACAGCCATAGACCTGACAAAGGGGTACTAGCAGGTGGAGTTGACTGCCAAAGCTAGGGAACAGTTAACCTTCATCACACCAATAGGCCTCTTTGAATTTAAAGTGATGTCTTCTGGGATGAAGAACGCCCCTGCCACATTCCAAAAGTTGGTCAACCAGGTGTTACAGGGTACTGAAGAGTATGCAGTGACTTATCTGGATGATATTGCCATCTACAGTATCAGCTGGAAGGAACACCTGTCCCATCTAAAGGAAGTGTTGGGCAGGATACAGAAGGCTGGACTCGCTGTAAAGGCCGAAAGGTGCCAGGTGGCCTATTGAAGTGATGAAGGCTGATCATTCCCTAGCTTTGGCATATTTGGGACATGTAGTGGGGAGGGGACAACTACATCCAAACCGGGCCAAGATAGAGGTAATTTAGGCATGAACCACGCCGGAGACCCAGAAGCAGGTCAGGAGCCTCCTGGGGACTGCAAGATACTACAGAAAATTTGCACCAAATTACAGCACCCTGGCAGCTCCCCTGTATAGCTTGTTAAAGAAAAAGCAACTCAAGAAAGTAAAATGGGACCCAGGGTTCATTGTTAATATCGTGCAACCGAAATAGAACTGCACATTTGAGCGCGGTCATGTTAGCGCTATGCTCTCAAAGCGCATAATGAAAATAGTGTAGATAATAGGAATAGCATTCGTCATAATCAGACTCAATCAGCAAAAAGAAATACACCCTACCTTCCTTCTTGAAGAAGTACTGATATCAGGTCATAGGTCGGGTCAGGGTTCACGTATGTTTGTGTGTTCCTGTCTATTTGATGTGTTGTCTCACAGGTTGCTGTTGACTGTTCTTTCATGTCGGCTATTGCCTCCTTCACAGAAACTGAATCAGGATCTGGTACGTGATTATGCTCCCCAATTAGTTTTAGGACCTTAGGAGCATCTAGATGCAGCTGTGCACTACAGAACCCCTTATCATATGCCAAGCATTTCCAGTAGGATTTTGAGGATGTTATGCACTCTCGCTGATAAATAAAGCCATCCAGGGTAGCTAAATCACTTTCTTTCCGGCTCTTCACGAAGCACACGTCCTTTTCACTCTCCATCTCCAAAAATCTGATGGGCTGTAGTGTCCTGCATTTTTATTACCCTGGATTTACACGATGGTGTACCTGCGGTACATTGACAGACACTATTTTGGTCCCACGCTGAGATGACAGCACGATTTTGACACATGCTATAGCGGTTGCGCTATTTTCACCAGATACTGGGACCCAGCATGTAACATGGCCTTCACCCACCTAAACGCTGTGCTGTGCAGTGCCCTTGTGCTGGCCAGCCCAGACTACACTAGGCCATTTATGGTCAGATGGATGCCTCAGATGTGGGAAGTGGTGCTGTCTTCAGCCAGGCATCCCACAGAGGAAGGATTACCCCATTGTGTACCTAAGTAGGAAGCTACTTCCCCGGGAGCAGGTGTACTCACTGTGGAAAAAGAATGCCATGCCCTGGTGTGGTCGCTGAAGAAGCTAGAGCCCTACCTCTATGGGAGGCCCTTTGAAGTACAGACAGACCACAATCCTCTGGTGTGGCTAAACCAAATGGGAAAGATGAATGGGAGACTCCTTGGATGGAGCATTGCACTACAGGCCTATGACATGTACATTAAACATAGGTCAGGGTCTGCTAATACCAGTGCAAATGGCCTATCCACCCAATCGGAGTAAGGGACAGAACTGGTGGAAACGCTTACTAAAAGGGGGTGTGTTCCCCCCAGGTTCTGTTAAGGAGGGAGGAGTGTGGCAAGATAAGGCCATACCTTATTATTCTAATCCTATTCCATGGTATTTTAAGTGAGAAATGCATCAGAGACACCCATGGTGTCCCAGTGTAACTTGCAAGGGATCATGGGTACAAAGAAAAGTCATAGGCCCCAAAAAATGATGTAATTTCTTGTTAGTAGACAGAGAAGCTATTTGCTGCTAGTCATGGATTAGAGTTTAATTAAATCATTTAGAACGAGACAAAAGAATAATTAAGCAGAGCTGGAAGCAGGCACATCCATTTGTGTTTAAATAGCCCTCAGCATCAAGGGGTGCTATTTCATCTGGCCTCTTTTTGTCTCTGCCAGTCTATACTGACTTAATCTCATTACAACTGAATGGACTACCATTTAAGTAGATGGCTGTACTGAGTGTAACTTAATTACAGCCATTTCAAAGAGAGGTGCTCTGGATGGTTTCCTAAAATTCCTGTTTAGACTAGCTGACCTCTGAGACATTTTTTCTCTCATATTCAGAAATGTACATTTGTTGCTTTGTAATAAAATACTAAAAGCTGATTGGTTGGGTAGTCCTGGAGATGGAATGCTTGCTAATTGCAGAGCAAGTCAATATCCAGTGGACCTGCCCTTTGAGAAACCCCATAAAACAAGGGTGCAAGATTGTATCTGAGCCTTTTTGGATTTGAGGACCCTGTCTGCTTAGAGAGCAGATACAATTTCTTCTCAAGATTTCACTGGAACCAAGAGCCAAGACTTCAGCTATCACTTTTTTAAGAACACTTTGCACTTCAAATTCAGCAACTAAGGACTTGAGGTAGAATTTTCAAACTAGAATTCTCAAAGGTTTTTTTTTGTATACTTCAATTTTATTTTCCATATTCTGTAACCAATGTCTAACATTATTTGTCTTTATGTTATTTACTGCATTTATTAATTAATTAGTAAATCTTTTGGCTTACTTTTAAGATAATTCTGCCAGTGTTATTTGTGCGTGTTACCTTGGTAAGGGTTGTTCAAACTATACTACACCTGTGTAACTGTTTTAAGGGCCAAACACTACCAATGTGAAGTACCACTAGGGACTCTGTGGATGAAAGGAGGGGAGGAAATAATAAAGGCCTCAGGGGGAGTCTGTGGGGGTTTGAACTGGTCTCTGCATTTCTGAGGAAAGACACATATGGGGTGTATAGGGCCCCCCCCGATGCCTATATACGCCTGTTGCTTTTCTGGTTCATTGTGCAGTGGCAGAGAGGGTTCTGTCCCAGGAACACAGACTTGAGACTGTATTTGTACCGACCCCCATGGAGAGAGGGAACCCTGTGATTTTCTGGTGTATGTTCAGTTGTAAAACAGCAAGCATGCTGAAAGGACAGAGAAGGGGTATCCCTGCCCCCCAGTCACAAGAGGGATTCACTGGGACATAGAGAATCCTGCCCCACAGGAGTGGGCTTGTAACACATGGCTTGCACCAGAAAACATATGAGGAGAGACTAAAGAACCTCAATATGTACTCATTGGAGGAGAGGAGGGATTGGGGGTATGATAGAAACATTCAAGTACCTTAAGGGCATAAACAAGGTGCAGGGGGAGACATCTTCTAATATAAGAGATGTACAAGAAAGAGGGGGCATGATATGAAATTGGAAGGTGACAGGCTGAGGGGAAATATGAGGAAGTTTTTCTTCATGGAGAGGGTGGTGGACACATGGAATAGACTGCCAGAGGAGGTGGTGGGGGGAGCATAGTGGGGGTTTTTAAACATGCATGGGACAGGCATATGGGTACCTTAGAGGTGGGAAAGTGGGATCAAAAGCCATTGACCAGTTAGGGTCAGAGGCTACATATTAGTGTAAGGCTTTCTGGCAGACTGGGTGGGCCTGGCGGTCCTTATCTGCCAATAATTTCTATGTTTCTATGGAAGGTTAAAGGTTCAGCTGTGACAGTCCACTAGTGGTCTTTGGCATTTACCAAGTAGAATCAACACTGGCCATGACCAGGGTCTGTGCTTCTATCCCCTGACAACCCCAGACATGCCACAAATCTGGGTCCAGGACCCATCTAAATTACACCTGTGAATGACCAAAATGGCATCTCTGTATGGATTATGGGCACATAAGTGAGCAGTGCTCAAATCTTTCAGATGTAATGTACGTGATGAGGCTGGGCATGCATAAGGGCACTGCCCATGGGCAGCTCACAACAGGCTGGATTGAGGTGGTACAGGATCAAGAAGAAATTATCACAGCAAGCCAGGCCACAGTCCATGAACCCCAGGACCCCTCACCAGGTCATAACTCTAGACCAGCACCTGACTCTGTAGTTGAACAGTATGACACAGCTGCCTCAACTCTACCCCATGAGCAACCCAATTCTAGCACTCCTGGACAGGTTGTGCCTCCCTCAAGCATGGTGGATTATACCATGGTAGAACACTGGGCTGAGGAGATTGCTTCCATAACAGACATTGGGCTGGCATAGCAGTCCGGCCGCACAATATGACCTCTTGAAGTAATACCCCAACCAACTGTGCAAGTGCCAGATTCCATGGAAGTTGTAGAGCACGGGGATATGCCCCCCCACCGCATTCCTCCAATGTTTGAACCTGATATGATGACTGTTGTTAAACTGAGAAGAGGGAGGTCTTGCAGCACTAAACCGAAAGTCCTTAAGCCTCAACCCCTCTGCCAGCCTGGAACATGTACAGTGCCCTATGCAAAAGAAAATAATGGGGAGACATGGAAGATGAGGATGGTGATTCTGATTCCTCTTCAACTGTGTCCTCCCTTCTGGATTATTCACCTGACTCGCAGTCCAAATTATCTACAGCATAGCATCTCAGAGGCAACATCAGGTCCCACTCCAGAACCAGCTAGCTCACACTTCGGTGTGTAAAGGACCAATATTAAACGACTAACCCTGAATGTCAGTAGTAAAAAAGTTACAAAAAACAGCTGACTACATTAACAACATTGACTAATTTAGCTAATAGAATTTTCGTTCAGGACACAAGGGATAAATCCAATCATGAACTTGTCTAAGCTTAATCATTATGGGTGGGTGGGGTTTCATATTGGTCACAACTTAGGTACGAAGGTGTGTGATGGTGTGGCAATACTATGGAAAGGTCCTGATTTTTCAGGTCAAAGAGTAGTGGAAACTGACCCTGGCAAAGCTTTATTACTGGATTTGGTGTATTTTGGTATTTGCTATACAGTATATGAATTAATATATATGCCCTACAAGCCATCTCTGCACAGGTAGAGTTATTTGAGTTATTCCAAACATTTTTACATATTAACTGATTGGTAATTTACAGTGGTGATTTTAACTATGATTGTCTTTGCTAGATCAGGGTGGACAAACCAAAAACTTTATAACGATACCAATCTACTAAATAAGGTAATTCAGACTGCACAGTTGCAAGATGGCTTCAGGGCTATCTATGAACAGGGAGGAAAAATGTATGTTAGAGGCACTGTTGCCACAAGGATTATTTTTTTTTTGTTTCTTTCACACAATATTAAAATACATTGTGCATGCAGTTGCAACTGAAACATCTGCCCATTTAGGTGTTTCAGGCAGCTGTTATCCTTGTAATGTGACTAAGAAAATATACCACTCTGTGGAGATTAAACTCTCGGTTATTGCTGGACGATAAGGTATGCAAAAAATGGAGGGCACTTTTGGCAGCAAGACTATCTATTGTAAGTGTATATGACTCTCCAGCAGAAAGGTGGGAAACTTCAAAACAGGACTGCAAACTTTTCTTTATCAAACAGGTGGCACAGAAAAGCACTAGCAAACAGGCTAGAAAGAGGGGTGGAGCAACAATGGGGAATCATCAAAACTGCCATCACAGAGGCAACAAGCCTTTGTGTGAAGCAAATAAACAAATCAAAATGAAATAAAAAGCCACTATGGTTCTCAAAAGAGGTGGCTGGGAAAGTCAGGGAGAAAAAGATAGCATTCAGGAAGTATAAGGAAACACAAAAGGAGCAGGACAGAGAGCTGTACCAGTTAAGGCAGAAGGAAGCAGGGAGGGAAGTCATAATAGCAAAGGCCCAAACTGAGGAAAAGATAGCCAACTCAGTTAAGAAGGGGGATAAAACCTTTTATAGGTATATAAAAGAGTAGAAAGACAAAGGGAGGGATAGTGAGGCTGAATAGAATGAATGGTGGGTGGTCAGAGGGGGACAGTGAAAAAGCAGGGATACTGAACGAATATTTCTGCTCAGTATTCACAAAAGAGGAGGGAGAAGTGCCTAATCCAATTAACAGAAGCACTCTTGATAGGGGGGTAGATCCCAGCCCTTTCACAGAAGAAAGGGTTCTGCAAGAACTCCTAAAACTGAAGATGGACAAAGCAATGGGGCCTGATGGAATTCACCTCAGAATTCTAAAAGAATTAAGGGGGGAACTAGTGAAAGCACTGACTACTCTTTTTAATAAATCATGGGAGGATGGTGTGGTACCCGAGGACTGGAGGAAGGTGGATGTGATTCACCTTCACAAAAGTGGGACCAAGACAGAGGCAGGAAACTACAGACCTGTCAGTTTGACTTCTGTGGTAGGGAAAGTGATGGAGTCACTTCTGAAAGAAAGAATTGTTGAGTACCTTGAGGCCAGTGGGGCACAGGACCCAAGGCAGCATGGGTTCACAGTGGGAAGGTCATGTCAGACGAATCTAATCGATTTCTTTGACTGGGTGACCAAAGTAGTAGACCAGGGAGGGGCTGTGGACATGGCCTACCTAGACTTTAGCAAGGCATTTGATACAGTCCCACACAAAAGATTAATAGTCAAATTAACCAGCCTGGGAGTGGGTCCCAGGGTGGTAGCCTGGGTAAACACTGTCTGGACAACAGGACACAGAAGGTAATTGTAAATGGAGTCCACTCTGAAGAAAGAGGAGTTACTAGTGGGGTACCGCAGGGTTCAGTACTGGGTCCAATCCTTTTAATGTCTTTATAAGTGACATTGAAGAGGGACTGGAAGGAAAAGTATGCCTCTTTGCAGATGACACAAAGATCTGCAACAGGGTTGATACACAAGGAGGCGTGGGAAGGATGAGAAGGGACTTGGCAAGGTTGGAGGAATGGTCAGAAGTATGGCAGCTAGGATTCAATGCAAAGAAGTGCAAAATAATGCACCTGGGAAGCAAGAACCCAGGGGAAGATTACACAATGGGGGAGGTAGTAACAACAACAAAAAAAGAAAGGGACCTGGGGGTAATCATATCAGATGACCTTAAGGTTAGCAAGCAATGTGAGAAGGCAGTAGGGAGGGCTGGGAGGATACTGGGATGCATAGGGAGAGGCAACACCAGCAGAAAACAGGAAGTTGTTATCCCTCTGTACAGACAGTTGGGGAGACCCCATCTGGAGTACTGTGTCCAGTTCTGGAGACCCCATCTCCACAAGGACATAGACAGGATAGAGGCAGTCCAGAGGAGGGCAACTAAAATGATGCAGGGTCTGCAAGAGAAGCTGTATGAGGAGAGACTTAAGGAGCTTAATATGTATACCCTTGAGGAAAGAAGGGAGAGGGGGGACATGATAGAAACTTTTAAATACCTCAGTAGAATCAACAAAGTCCAAGAGGGTAGCATCTTTCAGAAAAAGAGACGTACAAGAACAAGGGGACACAATTTAAAAATGGGGGAGGCGGTTCCGGAGCAATGTGAGGAAGTATTTTTTCACAGAGAGGGTAGTGGATGCATGGAACAACCTTCCTGAGGAGGTTGTGGGGTCTAAAACTGTGGGAGAATTCAAGAATGCATGGGACAGACATAAGGCAGTTCTTGTGGGGGGTAGGAAGAAATAGGCTGTTGGTTAACTAGGATCTGCGGCCTATCCTGTAGGTAGGGAAATGGGCAGACTAGGTGGGCCAAGCGGTCCTTATCTGCCATTAAAGTCTATGTTTCAATGTTTCACAGTTTAAGCAAGATAGTTATCTGCACTGTCTACAGCTTAGAAATAAGTTACACATATTAATTTCTCATGCACACACACACACACACACACACACACACACAGAGGAACTTATCTACCCAAATTTCTGGTATTAAGCAGGAGGTGTTTAGATTTCAGTACAACAGAGCTGCTTCCCTGAAGAAGAAAATGCAGTTTGGCACTCAGGGCAGGAAACAAGACAAATACATGTTCAGTGGATGATAAGACAGGGTTTCTAAAATAGAAATCATAGGCTTTTCAAGCCCTGAAGACACCAGCATTTAGACAGCATCGAATAAAATTACATACATTGTTCAGGAGCATGTTTTAATTTATTCGGAACTAAATCAGATATGCCATTAGATGAGTTCCTTTTTAGCTGACAACCCCATTCCTCAAATTCCACCCAGCCCGATGACTGAAGTAAAGTCTCCCATCTCCACTTTAGAAGTAGAACGTGCTATAAAAAAACATTAAATCACAACTCAGCCCCAGGATCGGATGGTCTCCCGAATGAATTTTTTAAAACATTTTCAGCACCATGTTGGCAGAGTTATTTAATAGCTTCCTGACTTTAGGTTCATTACCTCATTTTATGTTGCAGGCTGTATTAATTTTTCTCTTTAAAAAAGGTGACAGAAGCAAACTATCAAACTGATGTCCAATCAGTTTATTGAATACAGGCATAAAGATACCAGCTTGTATATTAGCTGACTGGCTGTTACATGTGATGGAAATAGTTTTTCCCCTTCACAAGTATGCACTATACCCTCTATTTTTGATAATTTGATTTTCTTAGGTGAGCTTTTTGAACAAACTGAAAAAGGTTCCATCTCTGGCTTACTGTTAGCTCTTGTTCAAGAAAAGGCCTTTGATAAGGTCTCCGACCCATACCATTTTAAAACACCTAACCACTATGGCATACATGCCTCATTTATAAGATGGATTAGTATCCTATACCATAACACCTATACCACACCTTATATGAAAGGATGGTTGTGCATGGAGGTTCATATAAGAAAGGAAGTTCATTGAGGGTGTCCATTTAGCCTCCTTTTGTATGTTTATTCAATGGACCCTGTATTACATAAGATCCAGCATAATCAGAATATTGTTGGCATTCCTGTGCCAGGTGGGACCCCCCCCCCCCAAAAAAATGTTGGCCTATGCAGACAGTGCATGTCCAATTTTTACAGAGTATTGAGTTTGTGGCTACTGCAATCCAGATTTTGTCCGTGTACGAATTGATGTCAGGAGCAAAAATAAACTACAACAAGAGCTGCATTAAATTAATTGGGTCACTGCAACCCCATAGCCCCTATTAGACCAGTTTCAGATTTTAGAAAACTATATTACAATTTTAGAGGTAGTTTTTGGGGCACCTGATGCAGCTCTGTTTAATTGAGACATCTTCTTACAGCTGCAACTCAGAAAGTAGCCATGTGGAAGAATCAAATTTTGTCAAGGAAAAAGTGGGTATTTTTACTTAAAGTTCTAATTCTTGCCCTTTTCTTACATTTATCACATGTTCTCCTACCCTCTTTGAGTGTTGAGGCTAGACAGTACAGTTCTTTCTTTCAAGGATATGGGGTAACAGTCTTAAGCCTATTAAGTGTGAGGTCACGTACCTGGATTATGATAAGGGAGGAGTTTGAATGTCAAACCCTCTAGTTTTTATGTACAGAATCTTTTGGTATGAAAACTTCAACCCAGTCATCACAGGCAAAGGACCTTTTAATAGAATGGTTCCTACCTATTAAGGTAAAATTGGATAGGGAAGCTTTAAATTACTTAACAATATTTCTGGTTTCACCATATCTTCCCTGAGGAAAGTTTGGCAATGGAAAACTCCCATACACCATATTTCTTCAAAGAACAGAATACAGCTGTATCCTGTGGTAATGTTAGAGAACTTCTTTGTTAGTACAGTTACTCCTATGCCCAGTGGGAAGAGATTAGAAAGTTTTTTCTCAACTCACTGGTAAGTGTTTACCACTAGAACTCTGGGACAAAACTTGGCTAGCATGCCATGGGAAAATGGGAGTAAAAAACTTCCTGTAACACAAAGCTGTAGAAGAAAGAATGTGTCCCCAACCCACATCAAACGTTAGAAACTCAAACACACTTTTTATTAGATGGTCTGGTTTCCAAGGAATTTTGGACAACATTAGCTGTTAATTGGCCCTTTCTCAAGAAAGTTAAAGTTACTTACGAAATTATTGTATTAGCCCCCCTCCGAGTCTATTGGCTGTACATCAAAGCACTCTAAGATTAATGTTTGCTGCTTGTTGTTACTACTTATGGCAGGCTAGATGTGCTTGGACAGTACATCTGCCTGCTACAACACCTAGCGCTTTGTTCCCTGCAACAAACTTGCTACCCAGCTGAGTACTCAGCCTGTGAAGGACTGTGACTCTTGTGGGTTTTTTTGCTGCTGTTGAAGGGGGCTCGGAGGTGAGCCAGCAGGTACAGCGAATCAGCCATGGTGGGTGGGAACCAGGGGCCTTTTAAACACCCATGCTGCACCACAGAAAACTATTTTCATCTGCTGCCTGCTACAACACCTAGCACTTTGTTCCCTGCAACGAACTTGCTGCCCAGCTGAATACTCAGCCTGTGAAGAACTGTGACTCTCATGGTTTTTTGGCTGCTGTTGGAGGGGGGCTTGGAGGTGAGCTGGCAGGTACAGCCAATCAGCCATGGTGGGTGGGAACCTTGGGCTTTTTAAATGCCTGCACTGCACCACAGCGCAAATGTGCTATGTGAGCGTGAGTGGTGTGGTCTCAGTAATTTGGTGATTTACTCCAGCATAAATCTGCTCCCTTGTCTGAATTTTCTAAGTTGTAAGGTACTGCTTGCTTATTGCTACCTGTAACTGTGTAAAATGTTTTCACAAACGATCGGTGGGTGGGTTATTTTGAGCTTGATTTTAAAATGTGGCAGCATTTGTAGTGATAAACCTCAGATGTAGGCTACTCTGCCCAAACTGCTTTTACCAAATGCTTTTTTGTTTGCAGTTAGGGGAATGAATTTTAAAGCATCTGTTGCTGGGATTAGTTATCACGTATCTGGCTCTTTACTTAAGGAAGTTTGTCACGGTCCTCTACTGTATTTTAGAAGTATGGAGGTTTTTTCACCCTTCTTAGGAAAGGTCATTTTAATAATGTTACTGTCTTCAGGCAATGTGCATGCAAACCCTGGACCCACTGTAAAGCATAACCATTTTAGCCTACAAGAATTTAGTGATCAGACGGGTTTGAGTCTGGTGCACCTTAATGTAAGGAATTTGTTTCCTAAAATTGATTATATCTGAACATGGATGCACAACTCCAACCCTGATGTTCTTGTATTAACTTGGCTAAATGGTAAAATAAAGGACACTGAAATCTGTATTGATGGATTTGATTTATTTAGACAGGATTGATCAACTAAGGGTGGTCGGGTTTTAGTTTATGTAAAAAATTCTTTAGCTGGCCTGTTCATTTGATTAAATCTATCCCTAAAAAGCTGGATATTTTAATAATGAATATTGATGTATCTCAAAATTTTTGTTTCACATTGGTAGCCTGTTACAGACCCCCTTCAGCCTCTGCTGAAATTCTTCAATTATGTGTATCAATGCTTGTTCCATTCCTAGACAAAGAACTTCTAATATTAGGTGATCTTAACTGGGATATGTTAAATCCTTCTACCCAATTAACAAATCAACTAGCGGCCCTTAAATTGACTCAGATTAAATAAACCAATTCGTCCTAATAAAATTATTGAAGACAAAGATACTTTATTGGACTTAATTCTAACACCCCTAATAGATATATATTTTCTGTTTTTTGATGCAGACATAAGTGATCATTGTTATATAGCCTGTATCTGTTATTAACTTAAGACACCTAGACCAGCACACACTGTTATTACTAGAAACTTCTCTAGCTTTAATGATCAGGCTTTTCTTGTTGAGTTACATAGTGTCAAATGGACATTAATGTATTGCAGTCCTGATGTTCATTCTACCTGGGCATACTTTAAAGATTCCTTTTCACAGGTTATTGATAAACATGCTCCCTTCATCAAAAAACATGTGCAGTCCTGTCCTGCTCCATGGTTTAATCGGCAATTAAAAAATTAATGAAAAATATTTACTGTGGAAAAAAGAAAGTCTAGATCAGACACTGGCATGCAGAATTATAGATCAATTAGGAACAGATGTAGATGTGAAGTTAGGTTAGCCAAAAGTAAATATTATAATTTGAAGTTTCAAAATGCCTCTGGGAATAGTAAAAAAATATGGGTTGGTATAAAGCAATTGCAAGGAAATACCCATAAAGCAACTTTACCCAAGTTACTACATTATAAGTACCTGCAAACATGTAACCCCCTTGAGCAGGTTAGGGCTTTTAATGAATACTTTTTGGAAGGTGGGAGCATGTTTGATAGAAAATATCCAAATCAACCAGTTTGTGCCTCGGATATTAATTTTTTCTTTTGTAATAACAGATCTTTGTTTAATTTTATGGAAATTGCTGAACAAGTTGTTCTAACTGAATTAACAAAGTTAGATATAAAGAAAGGGGCTGGTTTAGACAGGATAGACCCCATTTTTTATAAAACTGGAGCTCCTGTGATAGCTGAATATGTAACCTATTTGTTTAATTTTCCATTACGTACTTCTGAGATACCTATTGATTGGAAGATGACCTATATTACACCAATTTTTAAAGGCAGTAATAAATCAGATCCGGGTTGTTATCATCCAGTCTCTATTTTGACACCTGTCTTGAAGTTATTTGAAAAATTGTTACATATTCAGCTATCAAAGTACTTGGAGAAAAGTACAATTTTAACTGATTATCAGGCAGGATTTCATAAGGGCCACAATACTACCTCTGCTATCCTTAAGGTTACTGATGATATCTATACTGCTTTTGACCAGGGAAATATAGTACTTACTGTTTTTTTGATTTGTCAAAAGCATTTGACTCTGTTAATCATAATTTACTGTTAAATACATTAAAGACCTCAGACTGTGGCCCAGAAGCTCTACTATGGTTCTCCTATTACTTGCCACCTAGGAAGCAATGTGTTAAAGTGGGTGAGCAGTGTTCTGACTTTGCTTTGGTTAATAAAGGTATGCCCCAGGAATTGGTACTGGACCACTTTTGTTTCTTATTTATGTTAACGATTTGCCTAAAAGTATCTCAGCTGACTCAATGGTTCAATTGTACGCTGATACTATAATCTATGCCAGTGGCAAGGACGCAACAGTAGCAATAAACATCCTGCAAAAAGACTTTGATAGAATTCAACATACATTGTTTAACCTGTGTTTACTATTAAATGTGAATAAAACTCAATGGGTACTTTTCACTAGTAGAGCTAAGGAGAACCATAGTAAAAGCCTAAGGGCCTTGGATGGCACAGATTTAAAAAAGGTTACCTCATATAAGTGCCTTGGCATGATGCTTGATGAATATATGAAATTTGAAATACACATTCAAATGTTGTCTAACAAATTGAAAACAAATTTAGTTTTCTATTATACGAATAAAGCTTATTTCAGCCTTGCAATTCATAAACAACTTGTAAACTCACTATTCCTGTCCTTGATTGATTAAGGAGAATGTATTTATATGAACTCAAAAACTACTATATTGAAACCCCTTGATTCATTATACCACAGTGCCTTGAGGTTTACCACTGGTATGCCTTGGCATATCCATCACTGTAATCTTTATTTGTTAACTGATTGGCAGTCTTTTTATGCCTGTAGGCAAGCACATTGGTTACTACTTGTTTATAAATTTGTCTTGCATAAACCTCCTTATTATCTACTAAATTTTGTCACCATTAAACAAAATAAATATTCTTTATGATCCACAGACCTCCCTCAATTCACAGCATTGAGGCATAAAAGTAGATTTGGTAGTTCCAGACTTGCCATTGCCTTACCTACCTCATGGGTTGCAACACCAAAAAAAATCAAATTGACCTCTTTAATATTGATTTCACATTTTAAACGTAGTATAGTTAAATTTATGGCACATGAATGCAATTGCTTTTCTTGATAATGGTGTAAATGCATATGCCTGACTTGTTATAATATTTTTGTCATTATACTGTGTGTACTATTTGTAAACTATTGTCTGAATGTTCATTGTTGATTGTTATGTCTGTTTTTACAGTAATTGTTTAATGGATGCAATTGTAAAAGAGAGTTTGCTCTCAATTTGGCTTTCCAATAAATTGAATTGAATTGAATCACATGTCAAGAAATAGTGGCTACAGTAACAACCGCACAAGTTAAAGTATGTACCAGAGAGTATAACAACCTCCCTGCTGTGCTCACAGGTTTGGGGTATTTTGGGATCACTGTGAATAGTTCATGGTAATGGTAAACTATGAAAATTGTGTATTATACTATGTGTTCTGGACAGTAGTAAGCATGACCCCATGATAGCTGTCCCCACTGCTCAGTGGTGGCGATTACTAGAGTTACCTTCTACAAGAAACTTGTTGAGCTTCAATTTAAAACTGGAGAAGCTTGGTCTATAAACAATATCCCCTAGTAGCTGATTCTATAACCTGATTGCTCTAGGGAAAAAAGTATAGTTTTAATATCAGTTTTGGGTATATTATCTATATGTTGGTGTTTATGGCCTCTCAAATCGTGATTACTGTCCTTAAACCTTAGAGCCAAATCATTCATTAGTTCTCTGTCCTCTATTATCTTATACAAAAACAACAGATTCCCCCCTTAATCTTCTTTGACTTAAAGACATTAACCCCAAATCCACAAGCCTTTCATTGTAAGATTTTGTCCTGCACCTTGGGGTTAACTTACAGTAGTGAATCTGTGCTGTGTTCTTTCCAACAAATCAATATCCTTCCTAAGGTAAGAACTCCAAAAAATTGACCAGTAATCAAGGTGTGGCCTAATATAAAATATATACAAAGGCATTAAGACTGATTCAGACTTGTTAAAAAAGGCTCTTCTGACACAGTTAATGAGTTAGTTCTATTATCCACCTGTTTGCACTGGTCACTACTCTTCAAATTATTACTAACTAGTACACAATATCCTGACTACTGCCATGCCTTCTTATAGTCACCTGAGGGGTCTACTTTTATTGTGTGAGTAGGTTGGAATTTTGTCCTAATCACATTTATTTCTCATTGTTTTGTTTTTTCTGATTGTTAACACTTTGTTCTCACTAAGGATTTGGGGGTTTATATTTTTGCTTTTTTGAATAAATAATGTTTTGATTTATTTTATGTAATTGAATATGGGTTTGTTTTTGCAAAGTTCTGTTTCTTTTTTTCTCAATTAAAAATTCACCTAATAGGAGTGAGAAATATCCTTCAATATAAACAGGCCACAGAAAGATTTTGTACCAGACAAAAGTGAATAGCCTAATTTGATACACATCAGCACCTCTCTTTGACATGCCCATGTGCACAACAATTCTGGAAGTATATAGTCAGGAAGTGGAAGGACCCAGATTTTGTAAACATTACCTTTGATTTCACAAGGAAATATATAAAATATAAAGTACTGTCAGAATTTTATTTACAGATATTAAATTATTTTTATGGACAGTTCGATGCAGGTTGATTTTTCAACAGGAAAAGGGATCAGTACAATTCCTAGCAGACTGCTTAGAACATTATTTCAGTGATTTACATAGAAAAGGATGCTAGATGTTCCAAAATCTGTGGAAAAACTATATAGTGGTTATCACCATAGCCTTTTTACGACTGTGGGCAGAGCCAACAGGAGTATTACATGTACAAAAGGAGTTATGTCATGTTTTCTGTCCGTGAAACTGACTGAACATGTAAATAGTCTCCTCCACCTTACCCTCCTCCAAGAAATGTTTTCCGCCCTCAAATAAATTTGCTTTCATGTTAGTCAATGGTTGCAGGATACTATTTTTTTCTTAAATGGGTGGTACAAGAACTGGAACCTGAGTAGTGGGAGGCAGCATTGTTTTTTGGGGGAAGTAAGATCCAACCCAGCTCCACCAAGAAGCTCCTAAAAATACAGCCCACCTTTTTTTTTTTATTCACGTGAGACGGGCATGAGGTGAATCCTATCATGCTGAAAGAAGAGTCACTAGTTTGGTATCTGGCCAAGGAACAACAAATCTGTGGAGTCACTAGGAGAACAGATAATACGTAATGCATCCAAACTGACTTAAAACCCTTGGAACAAATGATTATCAGAGTCACCTGGTATCTCAAAAGGAAAGACTCAGCTTTCAGGTATTTCTTAAACATTTATATAATAAAAACAAAGTTCAGCTTTTGGGATTAACAACATGTGTTTACCATATTCTATCTATACATTTTGATGTTGCTTGCTCGCATGTGCAAGAAACATAGTGCTATCATCCAAGTTTTCGGAGGTGTGGCAGCCCTCTTCCAATTCAGTCAGTGTGTTTGCAGGTGTGGCCCCAGTTCTCCAATGCCTGCTGGAGCTGTCTATGGCAGCTCCAAAATGCAGTGGTACAGTTGAAAGGGAACTACGCTGGTGATCAGTAATGAATGTATCGACTGCTCATCTCTGCGGCGCTCCCTACACACACACACACACACACACTGCTGTGCTCACCCCCACACACTGTATAACCGACGGGGTGCCCAATCCCTTCGCTGTGCTGCACGCCCCCAAACAGAGTTGCACATGCCATGCTGGGTGCCCACCCCAGTGTGGCAACTCATCCTATAGCGACGGGGTGCCCATTCCATCGGCTCCACCCGTCTCCCGAGTACATGGTGCCATGCTGGGAGCTCACCCCAGCGTGGCAAAGCTTGTTATGGCTGATGGGGTGCCCAACTTCCCGTCAGCTCCAGCCCCCAAACAGTTTTCCAGCTGCCATGCTGGGAGCCCACCTAGCATGGCAAACATCCCGCATCATCTTTAAAACAAAAAAACCCTGTAAATAAAAAGCAGTCCCTCGCAGTCTCCTGCCCCCCACAACCGCACCCACCCACTGCGCACCCTGCCTCCCCACACTCCCCACCCCATACTTACCTCCGAGCCGGGGCGCAACAATCATCGGTGGACCAGGAAGACGTCTGCACTCTTCAAAGCCGACCGCAAACTGAGGAAATGCCGGTAAGCTGTATAATGAGATAGATAGGTTTTTTTCAACTTTGTTGCATATCTCAGGCTATTTTTGGAATTTTTGCACCAAATTTTCAATATGAGGTTTTTGGGACTCCCCCTCATGAATTCTTGCACTGTCATGGCGTTAATCGGGCCCAAAGAGTGATTTCGCAGTCACTGCGTGAAATCACCTTTCTGCACTGATTAATGAAATGACACTGCAGTGTTCATAAGGTGGGCTCTCAAAAAGCCTATGTTGAAAATTTAGTGGAAAAATTCCTTAAAATGACTGTTTTACGAGCGTGCGTTTCGCAGTTCCTACACATGCTCGTAAGTTCACGAATTTTCAATATTTTCACTCCAGATTTTCAACATGGCCATTTTACCACACCTCCTTATGAGCAGTACAGCTGTCATTTTTCACACCTTGCCCAAAATGTGTTTCTGCCCATGTAGCACGCAATGGTGCAGTCGGTGTGTGAAATCACTGTATGGGATACATTAAGAAAATCACAGTGACACTGTTCATGAGCAGAGGTCTTAAAATGACTATGTTGAAAATTTGGTGACAAAATTCCTAAAAATGACTGTTTTACGAGCCTGCGTTGCGCACTTCCTACGCACGCTCGTAAGTTCATGAATTTTCAATATTTTCACTCCAGATTTCCAACATTGCCATTTTACCATACCTCCTTATGAGCAGTACAGCTGTCATTTTTCACATCTCACCCAAAATGTGTTTCCACCCATCTAGCGCACAATGGCACAGTAGGTGTGCGAAATCGATGTATGGGACACATTAAGAAAATCACAGTGACACTGTTCATGAGAAGAGGTCTTAAAATGGCTATGTTGAAAATTTGGTGACAAAATTCCTAAAAATGACTGTTTTACGAGCCTGCGCTGCGCACTTCCTACGCACACTGGTAAGTTCGCAAATTTTCAATATTTTCACTCCAGATTTCCAACATTGCCATTTTACCACACCTCCTTATGAGCAGTACAGCTGTCATTTTTCACATCTCGCCCACAACGTGTTTCCGCCCATCTAGCGCACAATGGCACAGTCGGTGTGCGAAATCGATGTATGGGACACATTAAGAAAATCACAGTGACACTGTTCATGAGCAGAGGTCTTAAAATGACTGTGTTGAAAATTTGGTCACGAACTTCCTAAAAATTACTGTTTTACGAGCGTGCGTTGCGCAGTTCCTACGCACGGTCGTAAGTTTGCAAATTTTCAATATTTGCACTCCACTGACTTCCAAATACCTACACAGCACATACAAGCAAGCAACATTCGGCATTGACAAATGTTTGTTAATTGTCTTTACAGATAAATCATGCAGGTTCATGTACTTGGTGTAAACAGTCTGATGAAATGTATTTTACTTTTTCCTGGCTCAATTTCTATCAGTGAAAAGAAAGACTAGAACAATTATCAGAGCTGCCATCCCCCAACATTCCTGTTGAGTTTATACTCATTGGGACCTGTTATTCCAGTTTCTGTGCCTGTGTGTAGTATATAGGAAGCTTTAGAGCATTATTTTTTTTTCTTCTGGTTTGAGTAGTTACCTGAGACCACAGAAAGTTAAAGGAGTAGTCCACCCAGCATGTGCAAAAACATATGTTATGTAGAGTGTTTTGATATGTATGTTAAATCCTTGTGTGTCCTTCCCTCTGTCTGCTATTAGGAGCTTTTCCTAAATTAGCTTGCTAGCTGTATGGTAGTTTTACAACCCCTGGGAATCTCCATAACAAATAGTTTTATTTGTTTTCTTTCTCCTAAGATGCCCCCTGTCTCATGTGACAGTGATGTAGCCATACCCTTAGATTTAGCATGTGTACTGCTTTAAAATTAGTTTAACAATAGCAGAGCCTTGTAGATGATCTTATTCAGGGAGCACAAATGTCAACAGCTAGTTGCCTGCTGACCCATTGAAACAGTGATGTTATTACACAGTGACATCACCGTAGCTTTTGGATTTGGATCATTCCTTGCATTTTCCCTTAAGAAATATTTTTCCACACTAACAAAAACATCCTTTAAATTCTGTATATAACAACAAGCCATTGTATAGTTGCAATAAGGCACCCCAGGGTGTGTGTTATCGTGTAATAACATCACTCCTGAGGTAGTGGAAGCACTCGGCTTTGTCTCTGCTTAAAGGAAAAGTCCACCCAAAACTTGAAAAAATATATGTTGTGCAGAGTGTTTTAATTTGTATTTGAAGTTCTAGTGTTTCCTTCCCTCTGACTGATATTAGGAGTTTTTCCTAAATTAGCCTGCTAGCTTTATGCTAGTTTTACAACCCCCTGGGGATCTTCATCCCTGATAACTTAATTGTATTTCTTGTTCCCACAGTGCATCTTGTCTCATGTGACTGTGATGTAAGAGAGACCCAACATTCAGCACCCACATGCCAAACTAAATATCTTGGAAGCTTTACAAGCTGCACAAAAATTACCAGCAGCAAAGTTTTTCAGGACAGTAAGACCTTTACGATGAGGGTGGTCACCAAGCTGAATTCTACAGATTTTAAAATATAGCCATCTCTACTGTTGTGAACTGATTGTAAAGCAATGCTTTCTTCTGGATTTATGCTACGTCACCATCACATGAAACAAGGTGCATTGTAGGACAAAGAAATGCAATTAAGCTGTTTCATATGGAGATCTCCAGGGGTCGTAAAACTACCCTAAAGCTAGCAGGCTAATTTAGGAAAAACTCTTCTTAGCAGACAGAGGGAAGGACACACAAAACTTAACATACACATCAAAACACTCTGCACAACATATGTTTTTGCAAGTTTTGGGTGGTCTTTTCCTTTAAATATGCCCTTCCTCAATGTACTATACTTTGATTCAGTTAGTGTATGCAACAGCCTTCATGTGAACACTCTGGGCTTCTCTTTGACTCCTGATGTCTATTTGCTTTAGTTATTGTACAGTATATTGTTTGAACGGCTTTGGTCTTCTTGATGTGGTGCCTGTGTAAATGAGTATCTGACTCAAAGGTTTGTAAATCTGATATTTTTTAAATAAATCAATGTTTATGTTTAAGCTTATGAAACACCCTCCTCTAGTTAATGCATTCACAGTCTTAGTGGCTCTGCCGGGGCTTGTTTTTCTGGGAATAGAACAGGTACAGCAGTACACAGGAGGGCCAATGTGATTCTAGAAAGAGAATTTATATGGTGGTGGGATTCCTGAAAGTGCCATACCCTTTCTTGTTTAGGACTGCTTAACGTTAACTTCTCTGAATTTTCCATATTTATCCTCTTAGATACATGTAAAAGAAAGTAAAGAAATGAATCTGAATGTAGTAGTGTTTGTAGTTCCTGAATGCAATCACTGTGTATATTGTTCTTCTGTGCATAGAGTATGTGTTTTGTTTTCAGTCTTTTTCAATAAAGAATTCCCCTACTCTTCTTCAGTAAGTTCCATGGGATCTTTAACTTTCACCTGGACAATGTCCAGAGATGGGCTGTGTAGAGAAGAACAGAGACAAGCACTCCTGCAGCTCTTGAGAGAGATGAGTTTAATAGTGCATCTTCTCAGTTTTCATTTAATGCAAAAATGCAAACTTGTTTCTGACAGCAGCAGAAAGAAATGAGCCCTGACATTTCAAAGAACAAATGTACTCTTCATGGGGGGGGGGGGTTCAATTTTTTTTTTTAGTTATATAAAAAGATCCCCCGCTTTTCTTTAGTAGGTTCCATGGGATCTTGAACTTTTACCTGGACAGTGACCAGAGATGAGCTGATGGCACCTTGGTTTAACATCTCATCTGAAGGATGGCACTTGTACTGTGCTACAGTTTGCACATGTTTCAGAGAAGTTTGCATTGCTGCTGCATCAGTGTTTATCTGTTTTTTGCTTTATTACTAGTAGTCATTTGCATTTGCATCCTCATCTGCTCAGTAGACTGGCATAGCTGCATACCTTTTTCCACTGTGCTATCACAGTCTCTTAGTAAACGCTCCTTCTCCTTTTCATCATAACAACCCATAACAAACTAGTCCCATAAAAAAGAATTGCAGACAGCACCAAAATTACAAGACT
Organism: Neoceratodus forsteri; assembly: GCA_016271365.2. Taxonomy (NCBI): domain Eukaryota; kingdom Metazoa; phylum Chordata; order Ceratodontiformes; family Ceratodontidae; genus Neoceratodus; species Neoceratodus forsteri. The sequence continues at coordinate 329,545,985 of CM057454.1, forward strand.
TAAGCTGGCCCAGTGGTACTGAGGGTTGAGGTGCTGGACGCCACACCTCATGTCACACTGGGGACCTGGGTTCGGGAATGAGCCCGGGTCATCAGGTGTTGGCAAGGGAGGACTAAGATTGAGCATCTGCTGATTGCTGTCCTAGTCCTGGGGTGGGTTGGGAATGTTCATCACATGGTAGCAACCTCTGGGGAATTCCCAGAGGTACTACCAGTGTGATGACAGTTGGGGGGTGTGGCGGATGTCAGCAGGCTGTACCTGATGTCATTGCATGTCCGAGCTCCAGTAGGAGTACAATCAGGAGGAAAACAGGGCTGGACATGACCATGCGGCTTGATGGCCACGCCCTGAGCTGCCTGGAGGACTTGTGAGGAGTCCCATAGGGGAGGGTCTGGGGCTGTCCTGGCCAGCAGTGGCACAGCGGGAGCCCACCAGCAGGTTGGCATGATGGCCATCCCAGATCCTCCTGGGTATGGTATAATATGAGCCACCCAGCTCTCTGGGCGGGAAGGGCCAGTGGCTGGATGCCCCGAGCCGGTTCACGCTGCAGCAGGAGGAATGAATAGCAGCTGTGATAAAAAAAAAAATTACAAGATGTAGCTTTTAGTTTCCAGTCTATAATAAACTCCTCAGTAGTTTCTTGCACCTTCTGCATTTGAGATCTAAATATATATATATATCTTTTATTGGTCTGATGTTTCTTAGGTAGGCAGTAAGCTTCAAATTGTGCCATTACCATGTCATAATTCTCACTAGAAGCTGCAGGCTGTTGAAAAATATTGTAGACATATAGGGCCCTCTATTCAAAACTTTGTGCTGGGTGCAAACTGTTTGCGCAGGTTTAGCACTGGGTTAGAGTGGGTCTGCAATATTCAAAAGGGCTAATAGCACACACACACCTCATTAGAACTGGGCAAAATGATAATGTATGCAAGGGGCAAACTAAGTGGGTGTGTCAGCGCAATGCTATATTCAGTGACTAGCACCGCACAAAGTGGTTTTGCGGGACTTAGCACAACACATTGCATGGTGCAAATTACTGCCCAAAAAAAGGTTGTCATAACTCTGGGCAAACCAGCTCTGTGTGACTTTGTGGCTTTGCGTGGCTTTGCACAATGTCTGTGCGGTTTTGTGTGACTCTAACCAATAAGTATAACACAAGGAAATAAGCCAGATGTAGTGGAAACATGCTGCTCACTGATGGCATCACTATGATGCCATATCTGCCACCAGACCCAGCCATGCCAGGCAGTAAGTGGTGACCCAGCTCCCAGTGGACACCATGGCAGTGCGGCCATACAGCACACACCTGCAGACCACCCTTCTGTGGACACCAACAGATGCCAGCACACACATGCTGCACTGGGGGCATGGGGGTATAAAGGTGACCAGTCTGCACCACATACTGGGCACTGCCACATGGCTGGGACAAGCCACACAGTGCAAATAGTCCGGTGTAGGGAATACCCCTACACCTGAGTGCCTGTCTGATGGTAAGGGCTCCCCCAGCCACATACTGCACAGCCGTACAGACACCACAGCACACACATAGACAGCAACAGGGATGTAGCCAGGAATATTAAATGGGTGTGGTATGACTGCCCGTCTTTCTACTTGCCGACATTTGACCGCCCGACTTCAAGTTCCCGTATTTCAACTTACTGTTCGGTTCTGTTTGCCAACTGCATTTTTCCAGATTTTTCACATTCCACACAGCCACACTGAGTACTGAGAGCACACAACAATTATCACTGTTTTTTTATACTAGTTAACCTTGACTGGAAAAAAGTAGTGTAAATGCCTGCAAGATTGAGTTTAAAGGTGCGGCTCTAATTTAAACTCATTGATTGAGCACTGACCTTTTCACTGATTTGTTCAGGACAGTGATTGGAAACCATTTATGAGCCCTTGCTGAGTCACACACTCATTTGCTTTCCTCACACAGTGGATGATTTGCTTTGAGTGTAATGGCAGAGGTAGTGATTTGCGAGTTGGTTTCATCGCAGCGCAGCCATGATAAAACAGCAACTGGTGGCTACCTGTATGTTAAGGAACGATGCCGTGGTGACCACTATTATTGGTGCTGCCAGAGCCATAAAAGCTTACAATGTCTTGGGCATGCATCAACAGTCCCTGTGGGGCCAGCATCATTTCAGGAAAGTCAGAGATCATAATCACTCTCCTAATGCTAGTGATGCACCTGCTGCTGTCACTCTGGCAGCTTTGAAAGTGAGTGCTATTTCACTTACTGCAACCCCAGCCCAATTGATTCAAATCCAGGTTGCACAGCTTTCAGAGGAGGTGAAGCAAAGCCTATCGAACAAGCAAGCACTACAACAACAACAGAAGCTGAGAAATAAATACAAGAAACATTGCTTTCATGTTCACTGCCCCTGAAGTCATGTTGCACTATCCACGCTCGGTTTAAAATGATATATAAACAAATACATATGCACTGCTCTGTATATCATGGTTCCTGCTGCCCCAGAAGTCAAAATAAATACAAGAAAATGCTGAGAGTGCAAGTGCCCCTGAAGTTAGTCGAGCAGTAACTGTTACGGGAAATAATTAGTAGGTACTGCAACCTAGTCGGGATCTCGATGATGGGAAGGTGTTAGTCAGTAAGCATCATGTCGGGCAGTAGTACGGATCCCTATTAAACATGTACTCAAAATAGCTGCACTGTTGCCCTCCCCGTTATGTACACATATGCCAAAATATGTGTCGCCATGCCACACCAACAATAGCCCCCCCCCCATTTGCCATGTCTCAGTTCCAGTAAATGGTTTCTTCCTGTAATCCTCCTTCCTTTGTTATTCCACCTGCTGGTATGTTGTTCATGTTTGTGTATTTGGCTGGTGGCATCACTGCCCCACAGCGAACAACAAAGGCAAAAGGGCTCAGTGCAAATTGGACACAGTGTGAATCACAATGTCCTTGCTTCCCTCTGTTTTGTGCCCCCGCCTGATGTTTGTACTGTACTCTGCTGAGTACAGTGTGTATGCCTGCTGACACCCCTGCCCAGCAATGTATATGCCACTGTGAGCATCCCATGCCAGTAGTGCAGTGTCTGTGCATCGCACTACAGCAGTGCAGTACTGTCCACTGCCGGTACACACCTGCAAGATGGGGCTGTCACTGTGTACAGTGCTGCAGTCACTACTGCCCACCACACCATAGGCAATGCTGTGTCCCACACACCACTGGCCCCTGTGTCACTGTGCTGTCTGCTGCGCACTGTATAACAGGACCTACAGTTGGACTATTGCATCCAGTACCACCACCAGTGCCTGTGCTGTGCAGTCCTCTGAAGCACACTATTCTATGCAGTTCTGTACATATGTAGCCTGCAGCTGCCACCATGCTCCTCCCGACTGACCTACAGGTGGAGCTGTGGGCAGACCCAGTCAATCCCGGTACTTCCAGACTGACATACAGGTGCAGCTGTGGGACCCTGCAGTAGCACTGGGCAAACTGCATGCAAATCAGGGCATAATGAAATGCTAATCTGGATATTTGCCCACCGACTGCCTAAGTATGCTCATTTGCATGTCACTTTTGTATATAGCAGATTTTTGCCCCGGGCAAATATGTTAGCACTGGGAAAACAGTTTAGCATTGTGCAAGACCTGCGCAGATGTCTGTGCTTCGTGCAAATGTTACGGAATCATTTTTCACTTCTGCAAACTGTACATTCCTATGCACTGATGCTTGCAGCTCTACTGACTCCACTTCTTTGCTGGCACACACAATGGCCACATATTTCACCTCTACTGTCCTTCCAGGTGCTGTGAACTGTGTTGTTGTGGTTTGCACTTCCTGGTTGCTATATTCAGTGATGTCTTATTCCCAGGCTAATTTTGCCCTGCACTCCCGGCCCAGTTTGCCTGGCTTCCTTTGCATGCTATATTCAACAGATTTAGCACTGGGCTATTCCTTTTGAATACAGCGGGCTATTGGGTCTGGGCTAAGTTTGCCTGCCGGTAAGTGCTAATTTAGCCCCGGGGCAAAGTTTTGAATATAGGGCCCATAGAGTTTCTGAGCCTGCTGCAGTCAGTAATAATGCTACTTTTTGGGCACTCTCCATCTGGCCTGCGTCTGTTGCTTTCAAATATAGATTTAAAAACTGCTTGAAACATTTCCATGTTTTTTCTAAATTGCATACAAACCTTATCTCTGGTGGTTGTCACAGTTGCTCCATTTCAAATCATTCTGGTATTGATGAGACCAGCAGACAAAATCTGCAGTCTGTTGAACTGTAGCCACTACTGAGGGAAATGCTCTCCTTCCACAAGTGCTCACCTTCCTTTGCAATACAGCTCCAAAAGTCCCCAAACCGCTCCTGGTATAATGTCTTGTTTTGTAATAAACAAACAATGGCTTCTTTTATATTCTTTAACAACTCTTTATTTCAGCGTAACTTTGTCTTTCATTCAGAGGAGTAAACTGTTGTTTTTTTTTTGTAGTTAAACTTTTTATTGATTCTTACAATAGTCGGAGAATCAAATAGTAGAGATAAGACTTTACTGCGTCTACTAATATACTTCAATGTGATGTTCATTTTTAAAAATCAAAATTAAAGTGCAGCTTACAGCTACTCTCTCAAAGAAGCTAAATGGATCTATGCATAGTCATATCTAAAATATATGACTATTCATATAATGAAATGCTGCATCAGATTGCCAACATGTAATAACGTTCATTCATATTTAAAACCAAGCCTACTGAACTTGAGCTTAACTCTCTGTTGTCTTTCTGATATAAATAAGTCTATTCCAGTTTAACTCATAGTAATAGCCATTATGAGAAATGCATTTAAGTTAAGAAACAAATAGGTCAGTTTAGAAAAGTAGAAATATCAGAGAAGAATGGGGGAGCAAAAGAAGGGGGTTAGTCTAAGGTACAAAGTTGGGACAATTTTGCAACTGATGTATGATCCAGCGTCACCACTGGATTTCAAAAGTAGGGAGTTTATTATGCATAGAGTAAGTTAAACATTTCAGGGCAGAAATCTCATTGATGATCTTCCGCCAACTTTCCACAGAAGGGAATGTAGATGTACTGTAAGTCAACAGTTCTCAAACTTTGTCATAGTGAGCCCCCCAATCCATGGAAAAGATCTTGAGCCTCCCCCAAAATACTGAAATATTTTTGGGCCTCCCCATAGAAAAATAGCCTACTTTTCACAGTACATGAGGAATAAATTGAAACCTCTTTGCATAGCTGGCTCTCACGTTATTAAGCTTATTGTAATCCCCTTCCCAAAACAGGACAACCTACTTGCTCCAATATTTTGACTCTCGAACCATTGTTACCCCTTACTGCCATACCTTCATGGGTCAAACTGCTTTTTCTGTTTCCCTTCTATCTGGAATAACCTTCCTGCCGACCTCTGCCTCACCCCTCTCACCCTGCTGTTAAGCAACTTCTCAGGGATCATTTTGCTGTCTCCTGCTCTTATTCCTAGTACCTGTATGGTTAACTCTTGTATTTGGACAGTTCTGCTGCCAGCCTATTTGATCAATTGTCCCTCGCATTGTTAGTTTATTGTTCTTAATTTGTTTGCATGTTTATTCATTTTGTATTGCTTAAGTGTTATGAAGTTACATTCTGAATTGTATTCTGTCACTACCCTTCCATGGGCACACCTGAAATAAGCCATGGCTCAGTGTACAGTACCTTCCCTGGTCACAGACTTGTGAATAAATACATAAATTCACCTACTATTATCCTCTTTCGTTTGCCTTATTCCTTTCACACCAAAATCTATAAAGTTCAAAATTGCAATATGATACTTTTTCAAGACTTGCTTGATTCTCTCCTGGAACAGGTTGGGGCCTCCCCAAGGAGGCTAGCCTCACCATTTGAGAACCCCTGCTGTAAGTCAAAGCCTTGTTATAGCTTTCTTAGCCAACAGAAATAGGGTTAAGAGCAGCTTCAATGTCTGCCCTTGAAAAGGTCCTTTGTGTGGGGGCATAGCTAAGAGGATCAGTGAGGGAATAAAGGCTCCAGTGCTAGTGAATATTTCTTTTAGCTCTTGTATCACTGCCTGTCAGTAGGGCCAGAGCTGGAGGCATTCCCAGAAGATATGTGTATGGGTAGTGGGGGAAGCCCCACATCCCCTCCAGCAGAAAGTTCTTTGTGGGCTTGCATATTTGGCTACAATATCTGGCATCCTGAAAAATCTATATTAACATTTCCATGAAAATTCATGCCATCCTGTAGCTGATGTAAGTCGACAGACCGGTAGGGCATATTTGTGCCAGCTATGTAGTAGGTGCTACTCATTGAGCTCTGCATTCCACCACTGTAGAGTGGGTGCTGTTGTATCTGGAAGGACCTCTTGCAGATGACCACTGAGATGCTGCTAGGAATTACTCACTAAATGTAACATGATTACGTACATAAGATGGGGTGTGGTTTCTGGTAGGCACAAAAAGGACCTCCCCGACTGCATACATATGAGTGAATCTGCAGGTACTGTGTCTGTGGTGACCCATCTTGGGTAGGTGATATTTAGACTGAAGTGATTCAAATGGAAGGACATATTTTGTATCAAGCAACTGCTAGAAGAAGTAGAGGCCCTACCAGTTTCCTCACTGTGTAGCCAAGACTTGTAAATTGGGCAGGTAGGCTTCGTCATAGGTAGTGGCTTTTAACTGAAATAGTTGCACATGGGTTAATTGTTGGGTTATTGCTGACCATTGTCTGGTTACTCGCATGCTGTAAAGCATGTAAGCTTAGTGAATGAGTTAAATTGTCAGGAGTTGCTAAAGAGATAGTAATCTAGGAGTATAACAACAGATATGTGGACAAGTGGACAAACAGCAGAATACATGACTGTCACCATCTACCAAGTATCATTTTCCTCTGCAGCATCCACCGTCACCACCAGGAACCAACAAAATTCTCAAAAATAAGTTGCTCTCTGTATTGCAAGCTTTGACAAAGAAAATCACAGTTGTGTGAGCATCTTATTTGAGCTAAAGAAACAATTCTCAGAATGGTTTTGACCTAATGGCCTTTCCCCTGGATTTGTGGTTTCAGGTAATGCGGATCACATTGTGAAAGTATTGAAGAATGGTTGGGTGGTACACTCAGTCTAGTGGTATAGGACTTCCTCAGTGAAGACAGAAGTGTATAGAATATGATGGATGCTGTATGCAAGATATGTGTTCACTTCAGGCACTCTGCAGATGCTTGTAAACTTTTGTGGGATCAGCAACAACAGAATTACTTACCGATTCATCAGATAAAGCAAGAAGTTGCCACCAGGTGTAATGTCTCCTCTTACGTGTTGCAATAGCTCCAACAACAATGAAAAGCAGTGTACCAGTACACCATGAACCATGCACTAGGGAAAGGGGATGTCACACTCACCTCTGGGCAGTGGATTCTTTTATCACACTTATGTCAGTTGCTACAGCCATTTGAGAAGGCAACACATGAAGTAAGTGCTGAAAGCACAACCATAAGTCAAGTCATTCCATCAACACAGCTTCTCATGCAGAAACGGAAGAGATTCAGAGAAACGTTTGAAGAGCAAGGTGCAAGCACAGTCATCACTCTTGCTCAAAAACTTTTTGTCTTTGAAAACAGACCATAGGATTTCCATGACGTTGAAATCTGAACATTATGTTACAGCAACAATGTTGGATGCATGTTTCAAAACCAGTTTGCCAGGTCTTTTCTTATCTGGTACTGTAGACCTCAACTATTTTAAAGAACTGCTCATTAATAAAGTTGCTCTGAAAATGACAGACTCCAACAAAATGTGCTGCAGCTGAGGATTGTTAAATTAGCCATGCTCCCTTTCAAGAAACAGATCCCAATGAAGCTAGAAGAAATCATCCCATAAGAAAATTCTTTACATTATGATTTGGAACTTGGGCAGTTCGCTTGGCACCTCAGAGGGCAACATTTCGGCAGGACTGGATGACCTAGAGAAAGACAGTGCTGTTACTTCTCCCATCAAAAGCTACTCAGCAGGCAGTATGTGGATGACTTCTTAAAGGGCACAGGAAAGACAAATGTTTGAGATAACCTGCTTCAGTATTGGCATGAAAAGTGCACAGTCTGGCCAGCATTGCAAAGAGTAGCCCTTTACTCTTTAAGTTGCCCAGCAGCAAATGTTTATTCTGATTAAAGAATATTTACCACTTCTGGCTATGATGCTAATAATAAGAGGATAAAACTCCCTCCAGAAAATGTTGAAATTCTAAAAGCTGAACTATGGTGTGTTTGCTGGATACTCAAGTGATCTTCCAAAACACTGCTCTGTCAGTAGTGATGATGAGCCTATTGAAGAAGAACAGTACTACTAGATGAGTGCTGCTTCAACCTCTCATGCCATTCATGTCATTTTCATGCCAGTTACCATTTTGTTTCTTCAAGTGAACTACTGTATAGCCAGACTAGAAAAGCTAGTGGCTACTCTCTGACTATGGAACATATAAAAGAATTTCACAGTCATACTTATGTGTATTTTTTTTCAAACTGTAATTGAAAATGTACATTCGATTTATCTGTACTGTATTGCCTATGTTCCCCTCTTCCCTCTCCCCAGGATGCACCATGAGATGAGCAATTTGGTGCTCAGCGTGTTTTTTTCTGGTGAAACTCTTCAATAAATAAATAAAATAAATAAATAAAATTTGTAACGTCAACTTAAATTTGTAAATGACTAATGATGGCACACTATAGTGACTTCTTCCAGTTATTTACCCTTTGCCAAACCTCTGTCTTTCTTTGATAATATCTTCCTGAATATAACTATACCTGAATTAGGCACAGGGGCAGGTGCAAAGCTGGTGAGATGGGTAGGGAACTGGCTTCAGGGAAGGCAACAGAGGGTGGTGGTGGTGGATGGGGAGCTCTCACACCCAAGGGTAGTGACGAGCGCTGTTCCACAGGGCTCAGTGTTGGGACCAGTGTTGTTTGGGATATTCATTGCAGACATATCATTGGACATCAAGAGCAAGATCAGTCTGTTTGCTGATGATACCAAGGTAGGAGCAGTGGTGGATGACCTAAGGGGATGGCAGGGGTTGCAGGATGATCTGGCAAAGGTTGAAACCTGGTCAGACACCTAGCAACTGGGGTTTAATGCCAAAAAGTGCAAGGTGTTGCATTTTGGGATGAAGAACCCAAGGAGGAGTTACCAGCTGGGGGGAGTGCAGCTAGCCCAGACAGAGGAGGAGGAGAAGGATCTGGGGGTGCTCATTACAGGGTCAATGAACAACTTGGCACAATGTAGGAAGGCAGCTTCAAAGGCCAACAAAATGCTGGGTTGTATTGCAAGGGGTATATCTTCGAGGAGGGAGGAGGTGATTCTGCCACTGTATAGGTCATTAGTTAGACTGCACTTGGAGTACTGCGTGCAGTACTGGCACCCATATCTGAAGAGGGACATTAAGTTACTGGAGGGGGTGCAGCGCAGGGTGACAAAGATGATCAAGGAGCTGGGGGACTTATCATACGAGAGGAAGCTGAGGGAGTTGAACATGTACTCACTGGAGGAGAGGAGGGACGGGGGCACTTGATTGAAACCTTTAAGTACATGAAAGGAATAAACAAGACAGGTACAGAGGGGCTGTTCAAAGTAAGCGAGGAGAGGGACACCAGGGGCCATGATATGAGACTGGAGGGAGGAAGGTTCAGGCGGAAGATGAGGAAACACTTTTTTACAAAGAGGGTGGTGGCTGGGTGGAATGCATTACCTGCAGAAGTGGTATCCAGTAGAACAGTGGACTGCTTCAAAAGGGGATGGGACAAGACAAGGGGGAGGGTCAATGAAGGGGAAGGGTGGAAGGGAGAGGCAGCTGCAGAATAAGGGGTGCTAGCTGCACATTTGAGCAGACTTGATAGACCTCTATGCCTTTATCTGCTGGCAAATTTCGTATGTTCGTAACTCCACTCTAAGTTCTGACTGATCTGCTGTTCTTAAATGGATAGTCATCTATGAAAGAAAAAAATCCAAAAAAATACATACTAACATTCAGAACATAAAAGTGAGTGCTCTCCTTCACAATGCTACCTCAGTCTGTCTTCATAGTTATATCTTTCCTTCATTGTGTTGTCCTAAAAAATATAAAAACTCAAAAAGAATTGTAGTATGCATGTGCATTGTAATTCATAAGAGAAAATAGTTGAAACTGTGGGAGTACATTACTGGCAACACAAACAACAAGGCTGACTTATAAAATAAATTATAACGTCAGTTGAAAAGGGTGGGTAGCAGGGCCTAGGCCAAACATATTCTCTGTTTACACTGCTACACTTTTGTTTTTTTTTAATATATGTTTCTACTTAGACCATCCACTGTCATTAATTGTGTCCTCCTGTTTTCCTTTAGTTGCCAAGTCACTTTTGTTACAGCACACAACTGGCTCTGTAGACTAAACAAGTGAGGGGCTATTCAACTGTTATATTGCCTCAGCCTATGTTCCATCATCCAGAAACATTACATCCAAAAACATTGCGGCACAAAACAAAGCCAGGAATACATCACAGCCTACAATGTAGGCTTGCAAAATCAACGCAGCTCCAAATCATGCAGGCGGGTGGCAGGCAGTATGAGGTATTAACCCCTGGCAGCCCATGTGTCCCCCAACCCACCTTCCACGTCCCAGTGCCAGCAACAGTAGACACAGTAGTGATCCACAGTGCCCCCCCATCGCCGATCACTGATTCATTAGCCTGCACCACTGCCACAGTAGACAGTACAATGCAAGATATCTTTGGTGTCAGGTGGACTCCTCCATTCTCAGTAGTCCCCCATCATTTCCACTCCACCCCAACCCTAGTAGGTACAGCAGTTTCTCCACCTTCTGCCATAGTAGGTTTCCTGATTGAGCTGCAATGAATGGCACGCACCCTAAAATGCAGGTACATGCTTATTCATTGCAGCTCAGTCAGGTGGTCAGCCATGGCAGAGAGTGGAGGGCTGTGCTGGCCATCAGGTAGGGGTTGGGTGGGATTGGGGTGGTGGGGGACTACCTGGGGGGGGTCCACTAGACACCAGGGATATTTTGCATTGTGCCGCCTATTGTGGTAGTGGTGCAGGCAGGTGGATCAGCAATTGGCAATGGGGGGTGGTGGGGGTGGCACTTGGGATCACTACTGGGTCTACTGTTGCTGGCACTGGGATGCGGCAGGTGGGCTGGGGGACCCACAGTGCACCAGGGGTTCATACCTCATACTGCCTGTGTGATTTGGAGTGGAGATGATTTTGCAAGCCTACATTGTAGGCTGCGATGTATTCCCAGCTTTGTTTTGTGCCGCAGTGTTTTTGGATGCAATGTTCCTGGCCGAATCCGCTAATGAAGCTATGTGCTACTCATCTTTTGCGTACAGCACCATCTCAGATACCTAAGAAGAAGATTTTCTATGCACTTAATAATTATATTTAAAACTGAAGGCACAGAGCAAGTTTGATATTGAATGCATATTGGTTATGAATCCAAAGCCAAAACCAGGAGTGATTTGTCAAAAACAAAGCCAAAATTAGAACAGCCCTGGTTTTGCACGCCAGTAATCCTTGATGTGGTTGCAGGTCTCCTCCCTAGTTGCTTTGTAGTGATTGCAGGGTCTGGTGTGCTGGCTAACCCTCAGAAGAAGGACAGTAGACAGGTTATCACACTCAAACAACAGTGAGAGCAGCAAAAACTCACTGATGTGGTAGTGGAGAAGGTCATAGACCAAGAGACTGCAGCAGCTGCAATGCCAGAACCTTATATTGCGGTCTCCAAGTCCCCTCCATGTCAATTGTGATCATACCAGATGCAACAGAGTTAACACGCTGCGGAGGCAAGCCTTGTGAGTGGGGTTACAATACTAAGTGTATGATCTGAATTCACTGAAGGGGTTGTATCATATAAAAATGAAAGCATCCCCATTTTCCAGCTTACCCTACATCTAATTCCAGTAGTCTGGCACATCTGTGTCTGTACTAGTGATGCCACTAATGTTTTTTTCTAACCTTTTCCCACCTGTAGCTGATAAAATCCTAAGAAAGGATTAAGTGATTTTTTTTCCAGCCAGAATTCTGATCCCAAAGTTACTTTTTAATCAATTAACAAGCTTCACTTCATTATTAAAAAAATTGTGTCAAACTTTCTTTGACAAATCTTAATAACTCAGTATCTTGTTTTTCTTTTCCAGGACTCAAAGTAATGTCTGAATATACAGTATGTACAATATATGACTGTTTTAGCCATCCTGCACTTACTGTAGTACACACATTTACGTAAAGTTAAATTAGCAGTTGTCCTGGTGCTTTGTATTGTAATTGACAATATCTGTTATTGGGCATTGGGCATAGTAAACATTAGCAACATAATTAAATCTTTGTATGCTGATGTTCTGTTCTTTAATCAGCAAAGGAATTACTTCAAGGAAAGGTAAGACAATGAGGTAAAACAAGAACGGTGGCCTGAATACCCTTTCTACCCCAAAAGTTATTTTATATCAAGACACTGTATTTAAAGGGACACTGTCAACCTTTTCTGCAACATTTTATTTCTAGTAAAAAAATCCACATTTTATGATTGCTTACAATCTCTAAAATACATTGATGTTACTGGTTGATTTAGCTGCCTCTTTGTTTCCTAGAACTGAAATGCATGCCAAAGTGTAAGTTATACCCAGCCTTGTTTTGATTCAAATCCTTGATATACCCTTATTGCATACTTCCTGAATATTAGAAACACAATCATACTGTCCAGCCACTCATTATGAGTGGCTAGAGTGTGTTGGGTATATTTCTAAATCCAGGAAAGATGCATTGGGAGGAATGTAAAAAAAACTGTTTTTGTGTGATAACAACAGTATGGCAGGCAGTTTGTATTTCACTTTTAAAAAGAAAAAAGGAATCAGAATCAAACTCCCAGCAACATCATCAGTCTCTACAGAATATGAACAATCATAAAATGTGTTTTTTAAACTATGGACACTTTGAGGCCTAAAGGGGTTGACAGTATCCCTTTAAAACAAAACAGTACAAGTTCCTGCTATTTTGAAGTGTGCATACAAAAATAATAGAACACTGTTATCACTGGTTTGCTTCTTTAAACTTATTTCTAGTAAAAGCATATTAAATCAGTAATGAATAGGTTTTCAGTGTAGCTTTAAAATGATGAGACAGTAATGACTGACCAAGAAGGAATTCCTCGAAAAACATGTGTTTTTTCATTTTGTGAAGGGATTCAGCATTAATGAATTGACTGCAGAAAAACTTCAAAATTATTTGATACCCTCTTGGGTGGCATCTTTTGTAGGCAATTCAACAACTTCACAGAGTGAATGAATTACTAAAACAGAAGATTAAATCCTTATCAACTTGTTGCAAACAAGATAATTTCATTGTGCTGTTGGTTGGCAGAACAATCTCTTGTTTTTTTTTTCTGATAATAGAAAGGCTGTTGAAAAAGGGAAGCAGGTGGTTTTGTAGTTTTTTAAAATGAAATTGCTGACTTTTTGGTTTAGTGTCTTCATTCCAGACCTCATCTAAAAGGATGCATTCCCAACAGTATGACAATGAAATATTGAGCTTTAAAAAATAATATCGCTGGCCCGTTGGCACAGCAGTTGGATTTCTGCTTGTGAAGCCAGTGACCTGGGTTCAGGAATGGATCTGGGTGCTGGAGGGGCAGCCGGAGAGAGAGGGATTGAGCGTTGGATGACTGCCTGTCTTTTCTCGGTGGGAGGGCAGGGAAGCGACACGGCAATTGCTGACCCCTGGCAGAGGCTGGGGGCACAGCAACATGCAGGATCCCCCTAACTAATGGGGCATGGTGAATGTCGGCATGTGCCTGACCTTAGTGGCACACCACACCCTGGAGAGCAAATGAGAAAAGAGCCCTGCAGTAAACCAGATGACAGTCACCAGCTCCCACTGCCGCGAGACCTCGAGCAGTGCACGGACCGCCCCAGGAGCACCCGGGCCAAGAATTGTGCTGGCTGCCCCACTGATGCCTTCCCCCTCAGAGGAGAGTGACCCACCTGGTGAAGAGTTACATCTGGGTTACCTGGGGGGGGCTGCAGTATGGGGAGATGGGTGGCTGCATTGAGGCAGTGTGGTAGTGAGGGGCATAGGAAGGTCTGAAAAAGAGGCCAGCCCAGAGCTGGCAGGAGCAAAATAAAAAAAAAAATATCACATGCATACTAATTACTTTCCTTAACCAAGAGGAAGGGGAAAAGTATTAACTGCTACCACCCCCCACCCCAAAAAAAAAACACATCTCTTTAAGGAAGAATGACTTTAATCTCATAGCTACATAAATCTTCCATTTAACTAAGTTTCAGTTTTAAACTGCAAACGCATACCTTAATATCAAAGCCAGTTTTGGATATGCATTTCTTAAAAGGAGAGCAAGCATGCCACATTTTGATATTTGCAGTGTGGAAGGAGGGAAGCAGTGTTTTTCTGTTTTTTTAAAAATGTGATCCCGCTTTTTACATTGGCCTGCTTGTGTGGAGCAAAACCATTCAAGTCAGTACTTATGGTTAAAGAAAAGATTAATGTCCTATTTATTGTCCTAATTATTATAGTAGTGAAGAGATAGGTGACTTTTATATATATATATATATATATATAATTTCTGTTCCATGTTAATTATGCGAAGCTATGGATATACTATCAGTGCATCACAGCACTGACTGCTCAGTTAGGTGTAACTCATCTGTATTACCTATGTTATACCCATCAGGAACCTGTGGGCATCAAAGATCCCTCTAGAGCACTCTTCTATGGGTCTTAGCACATGGCCAGGCATCAAAGAGCCCCCAAGGGCACCCTTGCATCCTTTGCAGTAGAGTAATGGTGGTGGTGGCATACACATTCTAACATGTATCAAAATACCCCCCAAAATGCACCACAAAGCATGAAAAATCCTATAGCTTCTGGGGGCCTAGGCAGTCCCCGGACCCCCAAACTTTTATAACTGCCTCAAGCACCCACTGCATGCCTTGCTAAAAAAGCAACCACACACCACTGATTACAGCAGATGCCACCTTTAAACTACCTCAGAAATTGCACTTCAGATCTCCTCAGGGAGACCCACCCCATATGGGGTACTGCTGTCATAGACTGAAAAGTAATGGACTTCTTCATATCTTTAGCTAAACAGTTTTGCACCGGTTTGGAAAAAGAGTACTGCATATGTTTTGGGAAGCTTGCATGTGGTGTAATTTATTTTTTGTTCTGCTATCTTGCAGGTGGAGCTGGGCATCACCATTTTGTCCCTTTGGGAACAGAAAAAAGAAAGGGCAGTGAAGAGAGGCCAAAGACGCTGAAAATGTGAAGGCTGCTGCAGGTTGCCTGGGTGTTGTCCTGGCCCTTAGGCACTTATTGCTGGTTTAAGTGTGCAGATATGTTTGGGATTAAAGTGTTTAGTAGTGTGTTAGGAAGAACTGCATAGTTAGCATGTACCCACGCCACTCCTTTAGTTGTAGGACTTATTGAACATAGGCCCATATTGGTAAATTGTACGACCTTTTGGGTACTTCAGTCTGTGCTGGCTACAGATAGAGGGAGAAGTAGCTTACCCCTCCTAAGAATGCTAGAGGGGCAGTACCACCCAGAAAAGGAGCTGGGATTATCAATCAATCAATCAATCAATCAAATCTTTATTTATTCAGGCGAACATCATTGAGCAAGGTTCATTTACAAGATGGACCTGATAAGGTCAAGGTTCAATAGTTGATACACAGCAAATACATCATACGCTTTATAAGACAGTTATACATACAGAGAAAAATAATGTTTATAACACAATGATGTACAGTGATTAGGGATACAGGGATTAGTTTGGGGTTTGCAGTTGCAGGGGACCATGAGGGTGTTGAGAGGAGAGTGTACCCAGCATCTCTCTTAGCCCAGCTCAAGGCAAATTACTAGAGAGCACTCGAAGGGGTAAGCTTGATGCTGAGAAATGTTCCCTAGTGTTCTCCAGCTTGGAGACAGGGTGTGTGGAGTTTGTGCCTAGAGTTTCTTGACTCAGCCAAGAAGTGGAAAACTCATGCATGAATATTCATGGCCCTGACATTCTTCCTTTACTCTGTAAGAAGGGAAGGGAAGCTGAGGGCCCAGGTAAAAGAGACAGGCAAAGGCAGACAGAAGGAGCAGAGAACAGCAGCAAGTCCGGCCACCCTGGCTGTGACTAAGATGAGGGGGACCTCAGGGATGGTGGCAGAATCCCTGGGCCTGGGTGGCACTGGTCCCCTCTGGTGAGGTCTCCAGAGGCTCAGGAACCAGTCAGGGTCCTGAAAGGGAAGAACACCCCCAGAACTCCAGCTTGGAAAGGATGGACTGTGTTCAGTATTCAGCTTTGAGAGAACCAGAATGTCAAACCCGATGGCACAAAGGGAGTAGAAGAGGGCTACCTTTCACAGGAGGTAGCTGGGATCTGTGAAGATCCACTCCTATCATCTGTACATAAGGGAGAGAACAAGCATGTAAGTTAACGTTTGTTGAAATTGCTCTGGGGGAGAAAAAAACCTAGGTAGTTGCTGTAGTATGTAATCCCCGGGGCGGTGCCCAGAATAAATGTTATCAGGCAGAGGAGGTCTGGTGTTGATAAATCCCAGGGATAGGGCCAGGCATGGGAATCCATTCTTTGGGCCATTAGGGTTATCAGTATAGTTGCTGCAGGGAGGTACACACAGCCAGACCAACTGAAAAGTATCTTAGGAGTAGATCATAATGCTTATGTACTGGAACCATAATGTGAATGCCACTTGCTGGTACATAGATAAGTGCAGGCATGTTTGCCCCCAGAGAAGGGCTCACCCTGCCTGGGATGGTGCCAGGGTGCAAAAGTCTTGAGAGTGCAAGGGCTCCATAGACCCTAAAAAATGGGAGATAGGAATTTGGAAATTAAGTGGATAAACCAATAGCAGCAGAATTCCTTTACAACAAAGGGAAGGAATCTCGGTACTGAATGAAGTAATGGTGTAGTATAGAGGGCGTCAGACACACTTGTGGAAATGAAATGCAAAAACTTGGCAACAGCTACAGATAAACTGAAAATGCAGGAGCAATGCCCTTCCAAGCTATATGACATTGTTACAGCTTAATAACTGCATTCTGTTTGATCCCAGCTCCCAACGTGGACATTAGTTTTTGACTAGTTTCCTGTCTGTGTTACCCCAAAAGTAATGGTTGCCCTAGGTCTACATTCATCTTGACCTGATGCTGAAAGGTAAAGAGGTATTGGTGTTTCATGGCATAAGGTGGGTGTTCCTCTGGATGAGAGATGCCACCATATACCCGTAATCTCAGGGGGATGCCTGGACCTTACATGTCTTTTTAGGTGTTTGTGTTTCAGGTTACTTGAAGTTTACTGTTTGTTTACAATTTAGTGACCAGAGTAAGCAAACTGAGTGAAAGCTCATATCCAGGTGCAACCCTGGGGAAAGGAAATGGAGGGAATCAAGATACAAAAAATATTATAAAAAAAGATATATAATATAAAACATTAAATGCATAATTAAGTCGCAAAATGCATAATAAGAAAAGCAAAGAAACTGAGCTGGACTTTAAATTCATCAGTTTAAAAGATGGTATTAATAAATTTAATTTGGTCACAACAAGGAGTGCACACCAGTCCTCTAAAAGTACTGTGTTTGACCGAACTTCCAAAAACAAAACAGAAAATGGCACACACATGAGGTTGGATACTATTTTAAGATTTTATTTAAATCTTAGATGCCTAACCAGGCTTCATCAAGGTCTATGCCCACAACAGCATACCCTGTTTAAACAATAGTATTTATGAAGATTCATTATACCCCTCTTGTCCAATACAGGCAAGAGTAACAAGTGCTCAGATTTAAAAATACTACAAGAGCTAAATATGAATGTGACCACAGTGATAACTTACAATCAAACAAGAAAAACATACTATATGTGACTTAACTTCCTTCACCCATACTAATTAACATATCAAGAAAACAAGCCACTAAAAGGATTGAAGTACGTTTAGTATTGTAAATGGCTTAGTAATTAATCTAAATGATGAAAACCCATACTGTAAACAAAAATGTGTTTTTATTCTATTTTTAGTGTGAAGTGACCCCTATTCAAGACAAGAAAGAGGTCAAACAAGTGTGTGCTTTGATTAAAGTGAGCCCCCCCTTACAATGATGTACAGTATATCCATATGAGGTAAAAATAATTGTTTAAAAACATTTATTGTTGGTTTAGAAAACGTTTTTGTTAAATGATCATACCGTTTTTCAATGGTACAGTATACTGAATCTCAAAAAGAAATGTTGATAACTGTCTACTACTGTTACTTCTGCACTTAATAACAAAGTGGTCCACTGTGTGTTTTTTCTTTTTAAAGAGTTGTCAACTGTATGTTTTTTTTAAAGAATCTATTTGTGTTTATATTTATTTATAAGTCTGATTCCATATTGATGAACCTAGTGAGGCTCCTGATTGGCTACTGGATCAGACATTAACGTCTTTGAAATGACCAATCCAGCTGCCAACTGACACTGTGTGGCAACAGAAAAAAATAGCAAAAACAAAAGTTGCTATTGTGATTAGACTTGTAATGCAATAACAACTGCAGAGCCAGCCATTTCATCAGATTTCATCAGATTTTTTTTGTTTTCCTTCTTTTAAAAAAAATATCTGAGGATCGGTGGCAGGATTTTCAGGACAGTAAATTAATAAAGAGGGAACTTCAAGGAGAGCTTCAGTAACAGACAAGTACAGGAATAGCAGTATAAGTGAAACATAGAAACATAGACTTTGACAGCAGATAAGGACCATTTGGCCCACTTAGTCTGCCCATTTCCTACTTATTGGATAAGCTGCAGATTCCAGTTACCCAACACCCTACTTCCTCCTACACCTCACTAAGATTGCTTTATGTCTGTGCCATGCATTCTTGTATTCCTCCACTGTTTTTGACCCCACAACATCCTCAGGAAGGCGGTTCCATGCATCCACCACCCTATCTGTGAAAAAGTACTTCCTCATGTTGCCCCTGAGACATCTCCCTTCTATCTTCAAATTGTGCCCCTTGTACTTGTGCATCTCTTTTTCTTAAAGATGCTTCCATATTGGACTTTGTTGATTCCCTTGAGGTACTTGAAAGTTTCTATCATGTCCCCCCTCTCCCTTCTTACCTCAAGGATATACATATTAAGCACCTTTAGTCTCTCTTCGTATGGCTTCTGTTGCAGACCCTGCACCATTTTAGTTGCCCTCCTCTGGACTGCCCCAATCCTGTCTATGTCCTTGAGGAGATGGGGTCTCCAGAACTAGACACAGTACTCCAGATGGGGTCTCACCAACTGTCTGTACAGAGGGAAAATAACTTCCTGTTTTCTACTGTGATACCTCTTCCTATACATCCTAGTATCCCCCCCAGCCCTCCTTACTGTCTTCTCACATTGCTTACCTACCTTAAGGTCATCGGATATGACTAACCCCAGGTCCCTTTCCATTTGTGTTGTTGTTAGTACCTCCCCCCATTGTATATGCTTCCCCTGGGTTTTTGTTTCCCAGGTGCATTACTTTGCACTTTTTTGCATTGAATCTAAGCTACCATATTTTTGACCATTCCTCCAATCTTGCCAAGTCTCTTCTCATCCTTTGCACCCCTTGTGTATCAACCCTGTTGCAGATATTTGTGTCATCTGCAAAGAGGCATACTTTTCCTTCTAGCCCCTATGCAATGTCACCTATCAAGACATTAAAGAGGACCGGTCCCAATTGTGGTACCCCACTAGTAACCCCCCCCCTTTCTTCAGAGTGTACTCTGTTTACTATTACCCTCTGGTTCCTGTTGTCCAGCCAGCTTGTTACCCAGACTACCACCCTGGGACCCGCTCCCAGGCTGGCTAACTTTTTTATCAATGTTTTGTGTGGGACTGTGTCAAATGCATTGCTAAAGTCTAGGTAGGCTACATCCACAGCCTCTCCCTGGTCTACTACTTTGGTCACCCAGTCAAAGAAATCGATTAGATTTGTCTGACACAACCTTCCCGCTGTCAATCCATGCTGCCTTGGGTTCTGTGCCCTGCTGGCCTCTAGGTACTCAACAGTTCTTTCCTTCAGAAGTGATTCCATCATTTTCTCTACCACTGAGGTCAAACTAACAGGTTTGTAGTTTCCTGCCTCTGCCTTGCTCCCACATTTGTGAAGAGGAATCACATCCGCCCTGCTCCAGTCCTCCAGTACCACACCATCCTCCCATTATTTGTTAAAAGGGTAGTCAGTGGTGTCACTAGTTCTCCCCTTAGTTCTTTCAGAATTCTGGGGTGAATCCCATCAGGCCCCACTGCTTTGTCCACTTTGAGTGTTAAGAGTTCCTTTGTGATCCTTTCTTCTGTGAATGGACTGGTATCGAGCCCCCTGTCCAGAGTGCCTTTATTGTTTAGTTTAGGTACCTCCCCCTCTTCTCCTTTTGTGAATACTGAGCAAAAATATTTGTTCAGTATCTCTGCCTTTTCACAGTCACCCTCTGCCCACCCCCTCCCCTTTTTTAAGCCTCACTATCCCTCCCTTGGTCTTCCTTCATTCCTTGATGTACCTATAAAAGGTTTCATCCTCCTTTATAACTGATTTGGCTATATTTTCCTTGGTTGGGCCTTTACTATTCTGACTGTCTTCCCTGCTTCCTTTTGCTTTAACTGATACAGTTCTCTGTCCTGCTACTTCTGTGATTTCTTGTACTTCCTGAATGCTATCTTTTTCTCCCTAACCTTCCCTGCCACCTCCTTTGAGAACCATAGTGTTTTTTTACTTTGTTTTGTTTTATTTGCTTTACACAAAGGCTCGTTGCCTCTGTGATGGCAGTTTTGATTTTTCCCAATTTTTTTACACCCCTCCTTCCTGCCCATTTGCTAGTGCATTCCTTAGGCACTCATCCATTTTGGCAATGTCAGCCTTCCTAAAGTCCAGGACCTTTGCCTTTGTATGGCTTGACTGTACTGCTGTGTTCATTGTGAATCATACTGTTTGGTGGTTGCTAGTTCCCAGATGGTTACCCACTTCTAAACCTGTGATCCACTCTCCATCTCCATTTGAGAGTACCAGGTCTAAGATTGGTCCCTCCCGAGTGGGTTCCAGTACTAACTGTCTAAGGCATGCCCCCTGCAGGGCATCGAGAATGACCCCGCTCTTGGATGTGGCTGCAGCAAATGCGCTCCAGTTAACATCTGGCATATTCACATCCCCATCAACAATATCTCCCCTTTTTCTGCCATTCTAAGGATACATTCTATAATTTCCTTGTCCATTTCCTCCCCCTGAGATGGGTGACAAGGGAGGTGGATCAGGGGAGGGCAGTGGACGTGGCCTATCTGAACTTCAGCAAGCACTTTGACACTGTGCCACATAGAAGGCTATTAAACAAATTGGGGAATATGGGTGTGGGCAGGACAGCAGTGCGGTGGGTAGGTAATTGGCTGGGTGGCAGGACACAGAGGGTGGTGGTAAATGGCTGTCACTCCACAGAGGGAAGAGTGACCAGTGGGGTACCACAGGGATCAGTGCTGGGACCGGTCCTATTCAATGTCTTCATCAGTGACATTGCACAGGACCTAGAAGGAAGAATTTCCCTGTTCACTGATGACATGAAGCTCTGTAACAGAGTACACATGAGAGAGGGTGTAGACAGAATGAGGAGGGACCTGCAGAAACTTGAAGAATGGCCAAGGGTTTGCCAGTTGAAATTCAGTGCAATGAAGTGCAAGATAATGCATATGGAGCACAAAAACCCTGGAACAGCGTATCAGTTGAGGGTGAAGATATCCAGTAGCATGCACCAAGCAGGAAAGGGGCCTTGGGGTTATCATCTCTGATGACCTCAAGGTAGGGAAACGGTGTGACAAAGCCACAGGTAAAGCAAATAGGATGCTGGAATGCATGGGCTTTTTCAGTGTAGCAGGAATTTTCAAATTGAAAAGTGCAATAAGAAAAAGGTTTTGTTCTTAAGATGAATTGATTTTTTCTGTTTTGTTTAGTTGGTTCTCCCTTCCATCCTTCACGTCAGCACATTTTAAGGTAGGGTGATGCCACTACTAAGAGGAATGTGGCAAAGAAAAGAGAATAGACAAATTATATAATTAATTAATTATTTAAGAGTGTCATGTTGCCTACTATATCTAGAATTATTGAGGTAATGGCATGACCTATAAATGCCGGGGACTACGGCCTTTCTGATGTTTTAAATTTAAAAATACAATTATTTTGGGGTAATTGAATAAAATAAATTACAAATTGCCATTTATAATAACAAATAAGAAATAGTAATGGCTTGAATAACCCCTCATAGCATCAGAATGTTGCTCTTGTACCTCTTTTGTGTTATGTTATGTTATTTTATTATTATTTTCTCATCACTTTTTTGATTCAGATGTTACTGTCTCTTTAAATAATGTTGTATTTAAGATTTTCACTTGAGGTTTAAGGTCGTCCCTGAGGAAGCGCACATGCATGAAACCGATCGGGCCTTTTGGAGTGTGTAGCACCTATGTGGCACTTGGTTGCGGATTTTGTATTTTGCCTTTTGGCTTTTGCCAATAAAAATGCAGTTTGTGTATTTTAAATGGTGGATGGTGCCCTTTTTTCATGTTTTGATGCATAGGCAGGGGTATCACCAGCAGGAACAGGAAGGTCATAATTCCACTATACAAGACACTAGTGAGACCTCACATGGAGTACAGTGTCCAGTTCTGGAGACCTTACCTACATAAGGACATAGACAGGGCAGAGAAGGTTCAGAGGAGGGCAACAAAGATGATACAGGGATTGCATCAAAAGTCCTATGAGGACAAGCTGAAGGACTTGAATATGTACTCCCTGGAGGATAGGAGGGAGGGAGAGAGGGGATATGATAGAGACATACAGGTACCTTACAGGGAGGAACAGGGTGCAGGAATACACTATTTTCCAGTGAAAATGATGTTCCAGGACTAGAGGGCATGGAATGAAGTTGAAGGGAGGGCAATTCAGAGGAAATGTGAGGAAGAATTTCTTCACAGAAGGGGTGGTTGACAAGTGGAACACCCTGCCAGAGGAAGTGGTGGGGGCTGAAACAATCACAGGATTTAAGAATGCATGGGATAGACATAAGGGAATTCTGGAGGTCAGGGGTAAGGGGCAACAGACTTCTAGAAAAACATAAAGTGAACTTACAAGCTCAAATGGGCAGACTAGGTGGACCATAGGCCCTTATCTGCCAACAGTGTCTATGTATCTGTGTATCAATGGCTAGATGGAGGCGGCTCTTGGCTGTGTCTTGGCCCACCAATTCCCCCAACTGGTCATTAATCCTGCAGACATAACCAGCTTCTTGGTCATTATTGCTTACTTTTAGAAACCACACCAGTACCCTAAATAAGTTGCTAGGCAACAAAACGTTTATGTGCTGACTGATATTAGCAGGGCTTTGGACAGCTTAGAAGATTGAAGGTGCCCCACATGAATATATATATAAATAAGCCTGGGGTCCGGGGTCCACGGGCATCCAGATGCAGTAGGTTTTTAGCTGTTATATTATGCATTTTCAGAGTTTTAATACAATTTTCTAACATTAAGGACTTTCTCAGAATTTATATTGAAGGTGGTCGGTATCCAGACTTTGTAAAATGGTATGATGGGCATCTGATCAGCAAGTTTTGTACAAAAGAAATGGAGCTATTGTTGAAAGAGTCCGTATTAAAGCCCCTAGCGGCCACCCCTAACAGTGCCCCTGAGTGTATTGTAAGATGTAATGTTTTGTTAATGTTGTTCAGTGACGCAAAGAAATTAGAGGAAAGAAAAACTCTGCAGACTTTCTATGATCCCTGGCAATATTTGGGAACTGGCAGTTGAATGTAGCCCTTTTAACACTCTGCATTCAGCATTTCTGAAGGGCTTCACTACCATTCAGTGGCTACATGATGCAACTGCAGAACAGGCTTGATCAGACAGAACTGACAGAACACAAACAGTGTAAAAAGAATGTGCCAAATATGTGTATTTAAACAGAAATACTTGCAGCCTGAAAGGTCCAATTTGTGGGAGACATATTTTTATTTCTTTTAATAATATTGCTAAAAAGTAATTCTACAATGACATAGGCACTCAAGTACAGTCGTTAAGTAACATATTGGTCATTACAGAGTAATTACTGCCATTGGCGTATGCTTTTTTCTTAAGTATTTTTTTCCCTAAGAGCAGGGGCCCTGTGAGTTGTTAATTTATCCAGCTGTGTGTATGTGTGTGTGTGTATGTGTGTGCGCGCGCGCAGGGGTTGTCAGCTGGTATTATGAACTAGCAACAACATATTGTGCAAGTTGTAGCTGAATAGCTGAATATGACTTCCTGAAATCCAACTAGGAATAATATTGCATTCTAACTTCAATAAACATCATGCTTACCAACAAGCAGAAGAAAGTTTGTGCATTCAAAAAGCGCATACGGCCAAGGCCAGGTATATTCAGCTGAAGTGCAGCCTGGATACTGCTCCCTCCAGACTATAAGGGATTGTGAGGGACAGGGCTGACTCTTACATATGAACATACAGACATACGAAATTGCCAGCAGATACAGGCCATTCGGTCTATCTAGCCTACTCGAGTGTGCAGCACTTCAGTTCATTAGACTGCAGCTGTCCCCCTCGCTCATATGCCCCCCATCTCCCACCCCCTCCCGAGTTGTACCCTCCCCTTGAATCTGTCCCACCCCCTCTTGAAGCCCCCAACACTGCAACAATACAACTTCCTCTGGCATAGCGTTCCACCTTGCCACCACCCTTTCTGTGAAATAGTGCCTCCTCAGTTCCCTCTTGAACTTGCCCCCTTCCAGCTTCATAGAGTGTCCCTGGTTTCTCTTCTGCTTTTCAGATTGAATATACATTTGGTGCCTACTTTGTTCAAATCCTTCAGGTACTTGAAGGTCTTAATCACATCTCCTCTCTCCCTTTGTTCATCTAGGGTATATATATTGAGCTCTCTGTCTCTCCTCATATGGTCTGTCCCTCAACCCCAGGATCATTTTTGTTGCCCTGCGCTGTACCCACTCCAGTAGTTTGATGTCCCTTTTCAAGTAGGGGTGCCAGAATTGCACACAGTACTCTGGTACAGTCTCACCAAGGGCCTGTACAAGGGCAAGATGACCTCCCCCACTCCTAGAAGTAATCCCCCTTGCTATGCACCCTAGCATCCTGTTTGCCTTCGCTGCTGCCTTCCTGCACTGAGCACAGTGGTTCATCTCCCAGGTTACCAGCACTTCCAGATCCTTCTCCTCCTTGGATTTTGATAATGGGACACCCTCCAGCCAGTAATTGTGTCCTGGATTCTTGCCTCCTAAATGTATCACTTTGCACTTCTTGGCATTGAAACCAAGCTGCCAAGTGTGAGACCATTCCTCCAGTTTTGCTAAATCCTCCTGAAGTACTTTTGCTCCCCTACCCCCCATCTACCTCAGCACAAATCTTTGTGACATCTGCAAAGAGACTGATCTTGCTCTTAATCCCCACTGCAATGTCAGCTATTAGAATGTTAAACAGAACCAGTTCCAGCACTGAGCCCTGTGGTACATCACTTGTTACTACCCTGGGATTAGATGCCCCCCCCCCACTACTACCTTCTGCTGTCTACCCTGCAACCAGTTCTCGACCCATCTGACCAGTTTACTCCCTGCTCCCAGACTGTTCAACTTGCAGGTCAGCCTACAGTGTGGCACCAAGTCAAAGGCCTTGCTGAAATCCAGGTAGACGACATCCACCGCCCCCTGTCCAGTGCCCTCGTAACCCAGTCGAAAAATCAACTACGTTTGTCTGGCAGGATCTGCCTGAGACAAACCTGTGCGGCCTGCTGTCCTGGAGATCATTATCCTCAAGAAATTGCACCAGTCTTTCCTTGAGGATTGCCTCCATCAGTTTTCCCACAATTGCAGTAAGGCTTACCAGTCTGTAATTCCCCGGTTCGTCCTTGGGCCCACTCTTATGGAGAGGTACCACATGTGCTTCCCTCCAGTCCCCGGGCATGCACCCTGAGTTCAAAGAGGTATTGAACAGGTCCACCAATGGCCCTGTGAGGATCTCTACCAACTCTCTCAGCACCCTGGGGTGAACTCTGTCTGGGCCAGGTGCCTTGTCCACCTTCAGGGACTTTAGGCCCTCCCTCACCCTTTCCGCAGTGATTTCCCCATCCGTGGTTGCTACTCCCCCACCCTCTCCCACCTCACCCTTCTTCTTAGGTATGGGCCCATCCTGATCCTTGGTGAAGACTGAACAGAAGTATTCATTAAGTACTTCTGCCTGCTTAGCCCCCTTTTCTATCCACCCACTTACTCTCCTGATCCTAACAATTTGATCCTTGCTTTTCCTCTTCCTCTTCTCTCTGATATATCTGAAGAAATCCTTTTCTCCTTCTTTGTTCCCCTCTGCTAACCTCCGTTCCCTAGCCACCTTTGCCGCCCTTACCACTCTGCTCACTTCTCTGGATTTCTTCACATATTCTTCTGTCTTCTGCCCTGTTAGATTTCTTGTAGATCCTAAATGCCTTCCTCTTCTTCCTCGCCTTCTCCACAACCTTTACTCATCCAACTTGGTTTCTTGGTCCTGATTTCTTTGCTCTGGCTCTTGACACAAGTTTTAGTGGCTTCAGCCAGTCCTGCCTTGATGACTGCTCATTTTTGTTCCGTGTGCATTTCTGGGCAGATGCTTGCCATATGACTTTCCAGTATGTGTCCCATTCTGCCAAAGTCCTCCCTTTTAAAGTCCAGGACCCTAGTTTTTGTAGTGGCCACTTCCCTACCCAGATTGATTGAGAACCACACTGTGCGGCGATCACTGCTTGCTAGAGGTTCCTTCACCCTTACATCCCTGACCTGTTCACCATCTTCCAGTACCAGGTCTAGTATATTCCCCTCCCTCATTGGCTCCATTACCCTCTGGGTAAGGAAGCCATCCTGGAATGCTTCCAGGAGGATCTGTTTCCTGGTGCAAGTGGTTGCTGGAATGCTCCAATCCACCACACAGTGATAGCTGAATCCAGGGCTCCCTCCAGAGATATCGCACACTCTTAAGCCTACCTTGAACTGGTCAGTCAGGCTGCATCTCTTGTTGTGGGTGGGACTCTCCTCTAGTCCTCTTCTATAACTGCTCTCCCTACCTAGCAGTCCTATGTACTGTGGTCTGGAGTTTTAAGGGCCTCAGTGCAATAAGTGTCATACCGTCGGAATCAGCCATGGAGGCCACCAGTGGCCGGCCATGCTGCATGACAGGGTTATGTCATTCCCTCATGAAACCTTTGTTGTAAGGCAAATCACCTGGCTGTTCTTTGCTTTCTTGACTGCCTCAGTACTATTCGCAGTCACCTTGAAAAAGCTTTGTACAATTTGCACTTTTAAAAAATGCACTGATCACTGCACTGCTTTTTCAAATAAGTGCAATAAATATTTAAACTACAGTTTAAATTTGTCCCAGACTTTCTGAATGTTATGCCCAGTATTTGGAGGTAGACATGAGAACACAGTGATACAAATTGATAGTATTATTCTAAGAAGGACTCAGGTGAATATTCTCATCATGTAACTGTTCTGTAATAATTTGTACAAATTTCAAAGTAAATCCTGTGCTCAAATGCTGATAGGTATATGTGTTAACTTATACTGTAGGTGTGGAGCAATATTTCCACCTAAGATGTCCCCCGATCTCCTACCTATCTTGGTGAGGTGCATAAACCAGTTTGTGTTTCCGAGCTGCTCTTTTCTTGGTGAGGTGTTCCCCTATCTTTTTTGAGAGGCTAACATTTTAATTTGTATGCCTTCTTGTCCCTACATCTGTGTAATGCTGGTATTTTAAATTGCATGCCTTATTCTCCCCTTCCCTTTTTCTGTGAGGTGAATACATGCTATATTATAATATCTTTTTTTTTTCAAACAAAAAGGCGCTAACAAAAGGTTCACATATTTAAAGAGGTGCTCAGTCAGAGCTCTGGTCACCATTGGGGAGGAATCAGGGTTTGGAGGGCTTCTCTGTTTGTTTCTTTGCCTTCCCCCTGCACCAAAGGGAACAAGTGCATTTTAAACAAAATGAAAAAAAAGGCACATAAAAACAAAGGGACTGAGGAAATTTATCCAGGAGACCATCTCCTCTAAATCAGAACCCTGCCAGTTTTCTGGACAGCATCGGGAGCCAGCTCAGTTTGGAAATTGAATTTTTGCCCATGCTTCCAACCCCACCTCCACCATTTATTAACTGGGCAAAGGAACATGCTGCTCAGAGCTGCCCTGGTTGGATGCTACACAGGGAGGAGGAGCACCGTGAAGCTGGGGCTCTAGGCAAACAAACAGTACTCTCGCAATACTCAAGAGAAAAAGTTGACTGCCAAATTGTACCTTGGAACTGAGGCCACAGGGAAGAAATTGGTACTCTAGGGGTACTCAATAGACATATTAAACTGTAAATAAGAGCTTACCAATGCTTGCATTCTTGCTCATTTTAAGAACCAAGGGAGCCACTGCCAAGCAGAGTGCGAGCGGGCTACAGGCACAGGGAAGTAGGGGCTGCATTTATGTATTTTACTGCTGTTTACTCATGGTTACTGAGGGGATTGCGTGAAGGGGAACTGGGAGGAGAGAGGACAAGGAACAAGAGTGGGTGAGGGAGGAACTGGCTAATGGAGGACAAGGCCAGTAGGGTGGCTGTAGCCTGAGATTTAAAAAGCCACACAAGCCATTGCTGTAGTCCGGAACCAAGGGAACCACTGCTAGAGATGCAGCTAAATTAAATTTCACCTGCGAAGTGAACGTGAAGTAAACGCGAAGTGACCACTTCGCGTTATCATAATGCTATGTGAAGTGGGCATTGAAAAGTGCTCACTTCACTTTGTTATTATGACTTTGCATTGTTATTCTGCCTTAATGTGAAGTAAGGCAGAATGACAACAATATATACATTTTAGGCAGCCCCTTCCTCCCCCACACACAAGCATCACATGGCTTACAGTACTGTAAGTCACTTGCTTTAAACAGGCAAGAAGAAAGTGAGTCATACAAGTAGATACTTTCACTTTCTCCTTTGCAGAGGTAGAAGGCGGAAGCATTTTGTGTAGGAGAAGAGAGTTCATTATTAGTTTCTTTCTTGAGCAAATTCCAAAAGCCCAAAAGCTTTTTTAAAAGCTAATTCTTTAGTTGTTTTTTTTACTGTTTTGTCAGTTCTATTTGGTGACCGATTTCTTTGTTTTATAAGTTTTGTTTTGTGTGTGTGTGTGTGTGCATAAGTATGTGTGTGAAGTCGCTCATTGCGTCAGAGAGGGAAGGAGTGTTTTTTTGTGCGATGCACCAGGGACAGTATGTGGCCCATGGCCGGAGGGGAGTGCGCATGCATGGGGGTCATAGCCAGGTGGGGTTGGACCACTCCAGACTCTTTGGTCCTGCCTCTCCCCCTCCAAAAGCAGCAGCACCACCAGTGACACTGCCACATCCACCAAGCCCGCCACCACCACCACCAGTAGCAGCTGCAGGAGCTCCAGCAGCACCACCTCCACAGCAGCAGGTGGAGCCACAGGTGTGTGACTATGCTGCCGGCACTACATCTGCCCCTCCTGTGCCTGGTCTCCTCTGCAGCTCCCCAGTTTGGCAGTTTTTCAACTGTGTTGGGGGGGGATAGCAGCCTTGTGGTGTGTCTGCTTTGTGGTGTGCAGGTGCACCGTGCCCCTCGGGGGATACATCTGTGGACTGGAGGCCAGCGTACACATATGCTGAACCACCACAAGGTGGAGTAGCAGGCTGCCACCGAACGGGCCAGGCCTCCTCCTGCTGGCCCTTTTGTGGCAGTGGCACAGGGTGCTGCTGTTGTGCATCACCACAGCAGAAGGAGGGCCACAGCAATAGCTGCTCCACCACTACCCCCACTACTGCTACCAGCACCACCCTCACCACCACCACTACCTGTTCCCCCCCCCCCACTAGTGGACCCCACAATGCCTACAAAGCAGGCAGACATAGCACTTTTGTGGGCTGCAGTGGAGGAAAATAATGAGAGGATGGGTGCTGTACAGCAGCAGGTGGAGCAGATCAAGCAACACCAGCTGCAGATTGTGTCGATGCTCCATCTGCTGCTGGAACATCAGGGTATCCCGTTAGATTTTATTTTCAGCACACCTCCCCCCCCACACTGCTGTAGTGTTTTGTCTTTTGTTTATGTTTAATAACAGACAGAGGGAAGGTCAGAGTATTAGTTTAAAGGGAAGCAGTCAGAAACAGGAGGTCCCGCCCCTGCAAGGCTTACCATTCGGTTAAGACTTTTAAGTATGCTGCATGTGTTTTTCTCATGCCACAACCTACTTTAATGTAATAAAGAAAAGTCGGTGACCCAGAAGTGTGGCGGAAGCTATGAGGGATCCATTATGTGCAAAGGTGCAATGGCGATGCACCGTGCGCTTCAATACTTTTGTATTGAAGCGCATGGTGCATCTCCGCCACACCTTTCCTTTACACATAATGAGACCCCCTAGCATCCAGTCCGCCATACTTCTGGGTCACTGTCTTTTCTTTATTAAAATAAAGTATGTTGTAGCATGAGAAAAATGCCACAACATTCTTAAAAGGCTTAACCAGAGGGTAAGCCTTGCAGGGGGGCAGGAGTTCCTATTGCTGACTGCTTTCCTTTAAATATATACATACACATACACATACACATACAGTCATACATGCTCCTTATTGCCCTGCTATTATAATTCAGTGCCTCAGTAATGTTTACTTTCTGTTGTGGAGGGGTTCTGGAAAAGCTGGTGTGAGCAGTGCAAGTACAATGTGCTAAATTGCATGTGTCAAGTCAGTGTTGTTTCGTGTGTGTGTGTGTGTGTGTGTGTGTGTGTGTGTGTGTGTGTGTGACATCAGACATTGTGCAGCTTCTTGCAAACATATATTGCTGACTTGTTGCAGTGTTTATGGTATAAAGAATAGTGATAAGAATAACATGTATTTTATTGTCACCATCGTTATCAGCGGACTAAGTGACACGATATTTTTTCAGAGGTGTCTGGCCAGAGTGCACCTTAGTCACATACTGCACACATGACTTTTAGGAGAGCATGTGTTTTTTTGTGCTATGATCGCTGCAAAGTCATGTGTGGACTGTGAGTGACTGAGGTGCACAGGGACCCAATACCTCTGAAAAATATCATATCACTTACTCTGCTGGTGATGATGGTACAAATAAAATATACATCATATATTCTTTCTTATCTTTATTCTTGAGATACTGCAACAAGTCACACCATATATATGTTTGCACGAAGCAGGACAATGTCTGCACACACAGGAGAGAACACTGACGGCACACAAGCAGTTTAGCACAACATACTTGTACTGCTCAGTCATGCTTTTTGTGAAACTCTTCAAATCATGAGTCCCAACACAAAGTAAACATTTCTGAGGCTCCAGAATATTTATTTTTTGAAATAGACATTAAAGCAGCAGTGCAACAATCTGGTGAAAATTTTGACCTATACTTTTTTATGCTATTTTACATTGCCACTTTACTTACCTCCTAACTTGTATGATACCATTCTTTCCAGTATTTGAGTCTGCTTTAGTACTTTTTTCATGTCTGAAATAATAAAAGGAGCACTCCTTTTAATACGGTGTGGACCTGGTCTTCATCAGAATTTTCCACTGTTTTTCTCTATCAGTTGTTATATATTACTTCTGTTGTAAAATTAACAGTTATGCAGCAGGCAGTGTTTTATGACCTCACAGAACAATATTTATTCAAAACCAGCTGCAAATAGTGATGAAAACCTGGTCAGAGCCATATTAAAAGGCGTGCTCCTTTTTTTTTCAGACATGAGAAAAAGTAGTAAAGCAGACACAAACTGTGAAAAGAAGGGAATCATACAAGTCAAGAGGTAACTAGTGGCTGGCAATGTAAAACAGCATAAAAAAGTATATGTCAAAATTTTCACCACGTTGTTGCACTGCTGCTTTAATTTATCATTTAAGTATGACATTATGTGCTCACAATCACAACACACAAAATGCAACTATCTTGTGTCCAGAAAATTCTCAAGTGCTGAGAAAGTGAAATAGGAGCATTACACCACATGCAAAGTCCCCAGAATGTATTGCACAGTCACTCATGCGCGCAGTGGTCACACAGAGTCCCCAGAATTTTTCTGCATCCCCAAAATGCATCTGTCTTGATCCAGAAAATTCCCAAGTGCTGAGGAAGTGAAATGGGAGCATCACACCACTTGCAAAGTCCTCCAGAATGTATTGTGCAGTCACTCATGTGTACAGTGGTCACACACAGTCCCCAGATTTTTTTCTGCATCCCCAAAATGCATCTGTCTTGTGTTCAGAAAGTTTCACTGGAAACAAGACTCAGCACTCAATGAATGGTGTGGAAAGCAGGCATTATTTAATAAAACAGATGCCAAACTAAGCAATACAAGCTACAGGATACACAGCAAGACAAACTCCTGACCGGTTTCGTGCTAACTGCATGTCATCAGGGGGTGGTGTCTTGTGAGTCAGAAACACATATTTATAGGGAGAATTACTTAAAGGAACATTTCCTTAAATGTATATATCAAGGAAACTGCAAATCATATTCATTTTGCTTCAAATGCTAAAATGCTATTATGCTGTTCCCATACTTTTACATACCATAAATATACACTGAATTTTTTATGGAAAAGGGAAACATTGCAACTTCATAAGCATTATTATACTAAAAAGTGCAGAATCAGCTAAAAAAGCTGAGACCTCCCTATCTAAATCTAAATACTCAATTAAAATAAAATGCAGCAAAACTAAAGGCGAATAATTCTCTATTTAGGACTCAAAACTGTAGAAAACTACATAAAAGAAATTATACAATACTAGACAGGAAATCAGCTCCCAGCCATCGGGACACACCGATATGTTCCATGTCCAGGCATTTGTAATCATCGACTTTTATCTGTAAAAAATCAATAAACATAATGTTAACATGAACCTCTACACATCAAAATATGTCTACATATCAAAATACTGTTGATGCATTGACACTGAAAGAGAAAGAAAGAAAGAAAGAAACAAGGGAAGAGGGGGTAGGGGAAAGGGAAAGGGAAGGGGGAAGGGAAGGAAAAAAGGGAAAAAGGGGAAGGAGGGGAAAAGTGGAAAGTGGAAAGTAAGAAAAGGGGAAAGAAAGAAAGAAAAATAAACATAATTATCTAGACTTGAGACAACTTAGCAATTCAATCTTGTCATTCAGTCCAGGGGCCATAAGGGCCCCTAATGTGTAGATCCAGAAAGATTCTCTATATTTCAGTTTGGCATCCAAATCTCCTCCTCGAGGACCTAATTTCACAATTTCTATGCCACAAAATCTGAAAATATGTTCCAAATGTGTATTTCTACTTTTGTCACAATGGACAGCAAGTGCACGTCTAGCATCATTATTAGTAATAGATCTTAAATGTTCACCCATCTGTACCTTCAATGGTCGTGTAGTTTTACAGTACCTACATAAAAAGCACCACACTGACATGTAGCTAAATAAACTACATTCATAGTACTACAGGTGATAACATCCCTGATTTCATACGTTTTGACACAATTACAACTAGTAAAGGTGTGACACTTAAGTATAGATCTACATAATTTACAGTTGCCACAACTATACATAGGAAAAGGCAAAGGAGAGCAACTTCTGTCACCACCTACTCTGGAAGGCCCAGTATAGCTATGCACTAATCTGTCACATAAATTGTGACCTCTCCTATAGACCATTCTAGGTCTATGTCGAGTAACTTCCATCGACTGTGGGTCCCCTAACAGCACATTCCAATTGTTCTGAATAATATTCTCAATAGCTTTGGAGTGTCTAGTATAGGTGGTGACAAAGTTTGCTCTCTGTTCTTTAGGTTTTTTGTTTTTTGTTTTAGAAGGTCTAATCTCTCCACACAGACCACTTCCTTAAAGGCATCTTGTACTGTATTATATGCATACCCTCTTTCTAGGAATCTGTCACACAAATCTGAACCATAGGTAATAAAATCCACATCTTTACTACAGTTACGTCTGACTCTTAACATTTGGGCCTTGGGTATATTGGACACCAGATGGTGTGAGTGGCAACTGGATGCATGTAAAAGAGAATTCCTATCGGTCTCCTTGCGACATAATCTAGTGCTGAGGGTACCCTTAGCACTAGATTATTTTGCAAGGAGACCGATAGGAAAGATATGGATTTTATTACCTATGGTTCAGATTTGTGTGACAGATTCCTAGAAAAAGACCTTCCAGAGTAGGTGGTGACAGAAGTTGCTCTCCTTTGCCTTTTCCTATGTATAGTTGTGGCAACTGTAAATTATGTAGATCTATTCTTAAGTGTCACATCTTTACTAGTTGTAATTGTGTTAAAACTTATGAAATCAGGGATTTCATCACCTGTAGGACTATGAATGTAGTTTACTTAGCTACATGTCAATGTGGTGCTTTTTATGTAGGTAAAACTACACGACCATTGAAGGTACGGATGGGTGAACATTTAAGATCTATTACTAATAATGATGCTAGAAGTGCACTTGCTGTCCATTGTGACAAAAGTAGAAATACACATTTGGAACATATTTTCAGATTTTGTGGCATAGAAATTGTGAAATTAGGTCCTCGAGGAGGAGATTTGGATGCCAAACTGAAATATAGAGAATCTTTCTGGATCTACACATTAGGGGCCCTTACGGCCCCTGGACTGAATGACAAGATTGAATTGCTAAGTTGTCTCAAGTCTAGATAATTATGTTTATTTTACTTTCTTTCTTTCCCCTTTTCTTACTTTACACTTTCCACTTTTCCTCCTTCCCTTCCCCTTCCTTCCCTCCCTTCCTTCCTTCCCCTCCCCTTCCTCCCCTTCCCTTCCTTCCTTCCCTTCCCTTCCCTTCCCTTCCCTTCCCTTCCTTCCCCTTCCTTCCTCCTCCCTCCCTTCCCTTCCTTCCTCCTTCCCCTTCCCTTCCTTCCCTTCCCCTCCTTCCCTTCCTTCCCTTCCCTTCCTTCCTTCCCCTCCTTCCCTTCCCTTCCCCTTCCCTTCCTTCCCCTCCCCTTCCTTCCTTCCCCTTCCCTTCCCTTCCCTTCCCCTCCTTCCCTTCCTCCCCTTTCCTTCCCTTCCCCCTTCCTTCCCTTCCCTTTCCCTTTCCCTACCCCTCTTCCTTGTTTCTTTCTTTCTTCTCTTCAGTGTCAATGCATCAGCGGTATTTTGATGTGTAGAGGTTCATGTTAACATTATGTTTATTGATTTTTTACAGATAAAAGTCGATGATTACAAATGCCTGGACATGGAACATATCAGTGTGTCCCGATGGCTGGGAGCTGATTTCCTGTCTAGTATTGTATAATCTCTTTTATGTAGTTTTCTACAGTTTTGAGTCCTAAATAGAGAATTTTTCACCTTTAGTTTTGCTGCATTTTATTTTAATTATTTACATTTAGATTTAGATAGGGAGGTCTCAGCTTTTTTAGCTGATTTTGTACTTTTTAGTATAATAATGCTTATGAAGTTGCAATATTTCCTTTTTCCATAAAAATTCAGTGTATATTTATGGTATATAAAAGTATGGGAGCAGCATAATAGCATTTTAGCATTTGAAGCAAAATGAATATGATTTGCAGTTTCTTTGATATGTACCTTTAAGGAAATGTTCCTTTAAGTAATTCTCCCTATAAATATGTGTTTCTGACTCACAAGACACCACCCCCTGATGACGTGCAGTTAGCACGAAACCGGTCGGGAGTTTGCCTTGCTGTGTATCCTGTAGCTTGTATTGCTTTGTTTGGCGTCTGTTTTATTAACTAATGCCTGCTTTCCACGCCATTCATTGAGTGCTGAGTCTTGTTTCCAGTGGGTATTTGTGAGGACTCGAGCACCTTTATTCATGGAGGAGCTGTTTTTGCTGTTACTGATACTGTTCAGAAAGTTTACATACATTGTGATGATGATGTACTCATGATGCACATTGTCTTGCCAAACTGTGTGAAGGAGGGATAGCATGACATGAATCCATTCAGTGTTCCGGCAGAAATGATGACTGTGAGAGAACTGTTGCTGATCTTAAGTATGCTGCGATTCTCACAAATGCGATGCTATCACCTTAACCAGATGGAAGGGTGCCTTTTGTGTGCAGACTAATAGTAGCCTTGGTGAGTTGATATATATATATTATGGTAGCACGGTAGTGCTACCATAGTTAGGGTTGAGGAGCCGTTTACATGCTAAACCCAAAAGTTTGCACCTTAATAACTTTGCAACTGTTTGACAGATTTGCCTGAAATTTGGATTATACAATCAAGACCCATACACCTTGGGATCTACCAACTTTTGTGCCAGTCAGATATATGGCTGCTGAGTTATTAAGCATGATCTGCATGCGCATTTACGCTTTTTTGGAATTCTACGGTTGCGCCTACAGGTCACACGGTTTGTGTGACCAGTCTGAAATCTTCAGGGAACATGCGGCCAGGGTTCTCAATGTGCCTTTTGAAGATTTCATGAAAAAATATTAAGCGGTTCAAAGTTATTCAAAAAACAAGTTCCCATTATAAGTCAATGGGAAAAGTTAACAAAAGTTCGACAGCGTCGCAAATGCAGTTTTTACTTTCGCAAATGGCCCTTTTACTGTCACAAATCCGCCATTTTGTTTTCAGTTAGTGATCAGAAAAATGCTTGGCATTTAAATTTGGGACCCTCTAGCAACCTAATTATTTTTGTATTCACCTAGTTGGTCCCTGAGGATGCTAGCCATGTCTTTATTTTGGGGTAAAACACCCCAGAAATATGTTTTTCAAATTTCTGGAAAAAGTACTTTCACAAAGTACTGTCACACTTAAGACACTGTCGAATGCATTTGCGAAAGCTTTCACAAACTGCGACAGTACTTTTCTAGGCTGTGGGAAGATGACAGCAATTCTTTGGCACCCTGCTGCAAAAGAATGGTTTGGTGTTTTGGCCTGAAATTTGGAGGGAATGCAGCCGACATCTCACATATGTGCCTTTCAGTGCTTTGTTGAAAAAATATTACATGGCGGCAAAGTTACGGTACTCCAAAGTTGATGCTTTTCCCATAGGATAACATTACGGCATCCGAAGCATTACAGGAATCCTTTGGCGTCCTGCTGCAAAATAACGGTTTGGTCTTTTGCGCTGAAATTTGGAGGGAATACAGCCAACATCCCACATATGTGCCTTTTTGTGGTTTGGTGAAAAAATATTGCAGAGATTCAAAGTTATGACACTTCGAACTTCTCTCTTTTCCCATAGGATAACATTACGGCGTTCGTGTGCCTTTCAGGGTCCGTATCTCGGAAACAGTGTGAGATACGGACTTTTCATCAGAAAAGTGCTTAGCCCCCTACTGGGGGCTAAGTACAAAACTAGCCAGGAAAGTCATAAATCATATGACTTTAAAATTTTTTTTTCTACTTCGTACGGTTCCTGAGATATAAGCAATTTAGTATTTCAAGTCCTCATTTTCTGCTCCGAGAAACATTATTATGCATACATTCTTTGTACTCACTGTCGTTGTTTATGCAGGTTTTGGGGAAAACAAGCCTGTGTGCTTACATTACTGTTACCATTACCATTTTCACTTACGGTTCCATTCCCGTTTCACTTACCGTTCACGTCTACGCCACCATGTGCGTTACCCTTTGCGTTTTCATTTGTGCTTGCTTTTGTGTTGTTTTTAACATTTCTGTCTACACTACTGTTTCTCTTTCTGTTTCGCTTTGCGTCACCATGTGCATTACTATTTGTGTTTGTGGGCACAATGTTACTATGTGACAAGACATTTGGGCCCCGTGCTCCTGCCACCACATTACATTCACTATTTCTCATTATCATTCTCAAAAAGAAGGGAAATTAGAGGCAACAAACTCCATTTAATGCATTAGTTAGGGTTGTTCCACACCAACAAAAGTGAGGAATTTCGGTGTTAGGGTTGAAAGCTCCCCTTGGCCCCCTCTGCCCACACCCCCAACCGGCATCGGGGTGTACATTAGGTTTGTCGGTCCTAACTCTTACCCCATTCTCCTACACCTCTGCTTCTTTACACATGTGATGGGGTGAGGTTGTGGTAGGCAACCGTGTCGCCCCAATGCCGATTGGGGGATGAAAGAAAGAGAAACTTTCTACAGACCCCAGCACATGGGTGTCGAACAACAACTAACTACATTAAATGAGCTTTACCTCTAATATATATATATATATATATATATATATATGTATTTTCTAGATTGGGGGTTGACATTTATAGACATGTACTCATTGTATTGTTTTTGTATCACAGGTCAGGTCACATATACTGTTGGCGTGCACATTCCAGTGCTTGATGAGAAATGTTAGCATTGAAACTGGAAATGAAATACTCTCAAGCCAATGAAGGTAAGTATTTTTTTTGGGGGGAGCATATTTGCAAGTAGGTCTCATTAATGGTTTATTATTTGGTTACTTCTTCACAGATTTCATCTGCATCCTTCTCCAATCTGGTAATGATGGTCATGGCCATCGACTAAAATGATTTCTGTATGTTGCCTGTCTGCCCCAGCCTGGGGGGGGGCCTGATATTGAAGAAGTTCTTTGGATAAGGCAACTATGACACAACAAAGCATCTGGAAGTTTCCTAAAAAAGAAATGAAGGACTTATTACAACTTGATTGCAGCAGTAAGACATTATGTTTAAGCCGTGACTGTTCCACAGGTATCTGGATTAACACAGATAGCAAGCTGTCCCACTGCAATTATCAGACCACAACTTAATTTAGTACCAGGCTGCATAACAAATACACTGTGTCAGTGTCCCTGCATCTCAACTCAAGTTACATTTCAAAACCACATCTTGTCAAGTAACACAACCTGGATCCACCTTTTTCAACACTGTCATGGCTGCACAGCTGCAAATTTGGAATACAGTGCATATGTTGCAGAAATATTTTTTGCGATGTACACGTCACCTAGTTTATGAATCCTCAGTCGGATTTGTTGCACTCTTATGAAAAAAATAAGAACAGATTAAATAAAATGTATATACTTACCAGTATGGATTGGAAATGGATATTCCATAGGTTCCTGTAGACAG
Organism: Neoceratodus forsteri; assembly: GCA_016271365.2. Classification (NCBI taxonomy): domain Eukaryota; kingdom Metazoa; phylum Chordata; order Ceratodontiformes; family Ceratodontidae; genus Neoceratodus; species Neoceratodus forsteri. Next base: position 329,585,057 of record CM057454.1, read on the forward strand.
TACTGCTGCTGTACCATTGATACAGACCTTCAGCAAAGGAGAGTCATTTGTTGTTAACCTGTAAAAAGCAAAATAAGTTGACCGTATGTGTTTGACCATTGCAGCTCAGAAAAGCAACAGAAAACAAAACACAGAGCTAAAGGAAGTTGAATAGCATAAAACACATAAGTACACCTACTCACTTTATAGTTTTAATAGAAAGAAGCCTTGTGCCTGTGGCTGATGGATGTGGTTTTCTGTTCGACTCCCTCTGCCTTGGTATGGTGAATGTAATGGAAAAACATTGTCACAATGACACTAGTGGTGGGTGCTGGTGGTCATAGCTGCAGCACATGATGACATTCCCTCTCACATCTTCCTGCATCTTGTGGTGGTGGCAGTGGTGAACAGCGGTCTTATGGTGGTGGTAGTCTGGGGGGACACATGGTCACATTCCCTATGGTGGCAGTGAAGAACAGCAGTCTTATGGTGGTGGTAGTTCAGGGGCCAGGATATACTGTGCTCTGTGTTACAAATGTGATGATGTGAGATATGGAATTTGAGTCAGTATGAGTGGGACAGTGATTTAACTTTATGAAAAAGAGAACATGTATCATGTAAGACATTTGACAGCCTTTTAACCACTTAAGTTAAAATCTGCCAACATTAACCTCATCATCATTCATCATCATCCTCAGAAAGAAAGCTGCCCTCGCAGTCTATGTCTGAATTTGGACCACGGAGAAATTCTTTCTCCACTGTGTCATCATCTACGTCAGTGGTAGGCCACTTCATGCTGTCACTGCCACCAGGATGTTCCCTTTCTTTAACATCAGCAAAACCATGAGTATGCCAGGGTACGAATACTGAGATTGCAGTTGGGCTGGTATGTGCCTCTCATTCATTTTTATGAATGTCATCAAACTGACACTTGCAGGAGAGTGGTTTGTATGATGATCCCAAGCTATTACACCTGATGAGCTGAATACCTTCTCGACACTCACATTGGAGGGTGGGCATGTCAGGTACTTCAGTGCCACAGCGGTCAGCTCTGATCATTCAATGACCTTTCCACTCCAGTATAAAAGGGGATCATCAGTGATTGGCAAATGCCTGTTTTCAGACACATATGACTCAACCATTCGCTGTGCTGCTCTAAGTCCAGTGGTTGATGCATCATCCTGTTCTCCGGAATCATTTATGTCACAAATCCCCACTTGGGACAAAGCCTCCCAGAGTGGGTTAACACCAGCTGCTTTTGATGACAGACCACCTGGAACTGCAGTCCCCTTCCCCTTACAGAATATGCTTGATACTACTCATCCAGGTTCACCTTCAGCCTGATTATGCTGCTCAGGTTTCCTGACCTTGGCACGTGACTTCTGTGCCCCATGAACCAAGCGCACTAATTGCCCACTGACATTTTTTACCTGTTCAGGCCCACCCTCCAGTACTGCGGCAATTCCACATTTGTATCGTGGGTCCAGCATTGTTGCTATTGCAAAGTTGTCGCTACGCTGAATGCTCAAGATGTGACGATTCTGGTCGAATACTGTCAGCATGTGTTTCAGCAACACACTGCTAGCACTGTCTCTGGCAACATCAAGGTTATGCTGTACATTCACCAATGTCTGCCTCAGCACCCACAGCAGTGGAATTGATTGGCTAGTGGAGGCAGACTCATCACTTACTGCCTGTGTGGCATGTTCAAAAGGCCTCAAGATTCTTATTACAGAGTCCATGAGGTGCCACTGTTCAGTCGTCATAGACATGGAGGCCCCGGAACTGTCACAGCTAGTGTGCATGACAAGCTATTCTGAGATGGCTTTGTACTGTTTATACAACCTCTCTGCCATGTATAAAGTGGAGTTCCACTGGGTGACAACTTCCAGCTTCAAGTGGTGCTGCGGGAGGCTGTTTCGTGTCTGCAACTGCCGAAGTTGGTCATGGGTCTTTGCAGAGCATGAAAAGTGAGCACAGATATGGCATGCAACTGTCAACATTTCCTTTATATCAGGGTGCTGCAAAAACTCCTGCACCACAAGATTTAAACAGTGGTCCATGCATGGAACCTGAAAAAAGACACCATTTGTGATGCATTTCACCACATTTGACCCATTGTCACTTGCTATGAACCCAGCCGTCAGGGATAGGGGTTCAGTCACTTGTCAATTTCAGTCAGTACCACGTCCAACATGTTTTCACCAGTGTGTGAACAGATCACACTTGCTACCACGGCACTCCACCTTACTATACTGATTATTCACACTACCAACAGCACAAACAACCCCCGACACCTGCACCCAGTGTGCAGTTATACACAAATATGAACTCCCCGCTGTTTTGCCACTTGTCCACATAGCCATACTTAAATGGATGAATGGAGAGGATGTCTTACTGATTCAGACACAGTACGGTACAACTCGAGGACAGCATGGGTCAAAAAGTATGTCCTGGATGGGACTGTCCATTTTGGACAGGCATATGCAGCAAACCGCAGGAACACAGAATTCTCCACAAAGGAGAAGGGTAAAAGATCAATTGCTAGCATTTCAGCTACAGCAGCATTAAGTTCACGTGACACTGTATGACTGGGTGGGTACTTCAGCTTATGCACAAAAACACTGTAACATGGGCTGACTTAAACATTTTACATGGGGTGGCAAATGGTTCTGCTCTGCGAATGGCAGGGGATGGAGTGTGGACGTGTGATGAAGACAGTTGCACAGGTGATGACAAACCCAGAAATGCAGTTATTTTCCCAGATTTACCAACAGGGGTTGATGTACCCCTTGCACTAGACATACTGCATTGACCACCACCACCACCAAAACTGCTACTCTCACCACCACTGGACAAGACTTCAAAATTATTCTGCTCTTCTGCCTCATCATGCCTGTAGTAATCCTCTGCTGTTATTTCATCACTACTGCACACATTTAATTTTCTACTTGATGCTACAGTCATGAAAGGGGATAACATGCTCATTATGGTTGATGACGAGGGTGAATGCCCCACTGTGGTACAGGTATTAGCTGCCATCTTGTGCTGAGTCCACAGCGCCATGTGCCTGTTCTTAAGATGTGTATGCTGTCCCTCTGTGCCCAGATGGCTTCCCTTTTTACCTCGACTCACACGCACCTGGAAAACCTGGTAGATTGCAACTGACTCATCATTTGCATATTCCACAAAAAAAAAAAATCCCAAACAAGGGATCTTGATGCTCTAGTTTTAACATGTCCCCCTGATGTTGCTTATTGGTCTCAATTTTTTTAAGCCATGAAGTGGGGAGGGGGGATGCTACATGATTTTTCAGGCAGGACACACTTGGACTGCAACTGACCACCATGACTACCTATCATTATTACTGGGTCATCATCATCAACTGAAACTGGTAAATCACAACTTTTTATGGGAGGGGGAGGATGCAAACAGACCCAGACACAGCCACCTTGAGTTTCTTTTTCTCCGGTTCCCAGCAGGGGTCACTGACATCATCATCATCATATTCGTCAACATCATCCACATCTGCTGGGATGCTGGCATATGGACTGCATACTGTAACCACAACAACATCATCATCATCATCAGCACCACCATCATCCGAAATGTTTTCACCACACTGTGAATCACTGCATGACAACTGCATGACCTGAACTGTGGTGGAAGAAATGTCACTTTGTGTGCTATCGTTGACATGATGATCAGAATCCGCATGTTCAGTTACTGGGATGTTACTGGGGAGTATGACATCATCTACACTGTCACTCACTGCTACTGCTTCACACTCCACTATAGTTTTGGACATGGTAAACTGGTCAGAACTGGAACTTGAGACAGCAATACTCATACTGCCACCAGCAACTGCACTAACACCACCAGCTGGGACAACATCATCTCCTCCAACTATGAATGAAGCTACTGATTGCACTGTAAAAAACATTGAAGGAGAAATACCCTTCCTCACATCAGCAATGCACTTCTGCAACTGCATACTACTACCACACCCACAGACAGTCTTACCACTGGCAGCAGTGCCATGGCGAGAAACAGCTTTGCTTGCATGTCTCTTTGTGGGCATTTTGGGGGATCAACAGGAATATTTTAAACAAATTTAGATTTTGTAACGTTCACTCTGGGTGGGGGCCCGGGGTGTGTGCTAGGATGTTAATAAACAAACATCAGGCATAGCTTAAAATTTCAACTTCCTTTTCACGCTCTCCTATCTTCTTTCCTTTTTCTGACTATCCTTTTATTCATATCAGGGTGGCCAACCTGATACTCTTCATTCTTATCTATCCCTTCTCTGAAATGCAGCCTGAACTCCCCCCCCCCCATTTTGTCTTAAAGACATCCTTAAAACATGTTCCCCATTACACAAGTTCCTTAATCATAATTAAGGAAACAAAGGTATCTGTGTACTGAGAGTCCAAGGCTGCTGTTCAAAAAGTTATCATTGGGTTTCTGTTTCCAAATGAAGAAAGGAGACACGTTTTTTGTTTAGTTAAGCTGCCATGTGTATCCTAAGTCCTTTGCAAATGAAAATGTTGATTCTGCCTTCTTAATGGTTCTGAAATAGAAAGTCACACTCTTGCAAAAACAAACGGATAAAGGAGCGTGCCCTTGTCTGTTTGGGTTTCCAAGATAAATGCCTTTTTCTTCTTCTAGTAAAATGAAAAAAAGGTATAAAAGGTAACATGATTCAATAGAAATATCAAGTATAGTTACCCTGTTTACTGAGATAGGTCCTCAGTAGCTGAGATAGGTCCTGTTACAGGGCTGGCTGCCCATAGATTGACAGGTTTTATAGACCCAGGAGAGAGTGATGTCATGAGGGGGAGGAGCTAAGCTAATGCTCTGACATCATTAGCCCTATAATTAAGCATTTAGCTCCCTTCTGTCTTAGTGTCCTGCATTAAATGAACATCTGTTGAAATGATAAGGACTCGAACACATTGTTTGATGATGTAAAACATATGTATGATGTATCCAAAGGCTCCAGTAGATCTTTTTGTCTTAATAAGGGTGTCACATGACTTATGAGGTCACCCCTGATTGACTTAAAAAGTGCTCCTCTAGGGGGCTCAGACAGGTGTGGTGATCAGTAGCTTTCTGATCACAGTGAGAGAAGGTTCTAGTGAGAGTGTGCCAGTTTTCACATTGTTCCTTGGAAAGGAGAGACTGCATGAATTCTTTTACGTTGTCTGAAGGAAGAAGAATAATGTCCTGTGTTCTGAAGGCATGAAGAACTAACACCATTTATTTTCCTTTCTGTACACAAGTATTTTTTGTGGGATTTATTGAGACAATAAAATGATAAACGCAGAAGTATGCGTTTTTTATGCATCTTAAACTGGTTGTAAGATCTGTTATTGGAACCCACACTACCACAGGGGGTAACCAGGGCCAGATCAAGTCTTTGGGGGGCCTGGGGCACTGGACATCTGGGGGGCCCACAAGTACACAGTGTTTATGACGTCAAAATCCCCCAAAATCTAGGGGTCGAGAGCATGCCCCCGAAATCCCCAAAAAAATGGTTGAAAATTGTGCATTTAGGGATTTCCTTACTGTTTTCAGTTTTTCTACTGTGAAGTGGCATTTTATGCTGGAAAAGTACTGTACGTGTCACTGCCTTAAATCATATATTGTATGTTTCCATAGTTACATATCTATCTGGATAGTGCAAATTTGTATGCACTTTCAGGATATGAATATGTAAACATACATTGGTTATTACTACAAATATAATATTTGCACATGGTATGTTTCCTGGCTGGAGGGGGCGTGGGGGCTCAGGCTGAAAACTAAAACAAGTGAGACAGTGTGGGGTAAGGGCTGTGTTTAAACTTTGGGGAGGTCTGATGGGGGGGATTTGAGTCTGGAAGGTGTGCACTACTCCCTTCACAAAGAAAGGTCCTACAAGAGCTTGCTAAGCTCAGGTTGGACAAAGCAATGGGACCTGATGGCATACATCCCAGGGTGCTAAACGATCTAAGGGTGGAGCTAGGATAGCCATTATGGAACTGTTTGAGTGTGTCTCTCAGCACAGGAGACACCCCAGTATTTGTTTTACTTTTGAGTGACATCTTGAAGGAGTGCCTGAAGAATTGCTAGTACATAGAGTACTCAGCAGCCGAGAACAATGGTCAAGATGATTCACTGTCCACTAAGGTGGGCGTCGATGGGGATAAGGCACTGACTCCAGAGTCTGTTGGTGCCAGAGTCTCTCACCACTTCTGTTGGTGCCAAGAAGGAGCCAGAACTGGGCCATGTCGGAGTCCCTATGGAAGATATCTAGGGCGCCAAAAACTCTCTGTATTTCTCCTACATTAGTGGATCATCAGGGCCTGAATGTGAGCAACCTCTCTAAAAAGCTGTGAGGCTCCAGAAGAAGACAAGACTCAGCATGTACATCAGGGAAAAGAAAGGGGAACCTAGATGAATACGGATTTGCAGGACTGGACTAAACAGTCCAAGGTAGTAGAGATGTGTTCATCTCCCAAAGCACCCTTACAGGTAGTAGACAAATAGCCCAGTTACACAAGAATGAAAGGGCATACCAATCAAGACAGTCTAACATAGTCAATAAAAACTATTTCATCAAGAAAATGGGACAGCTTCTCCAGCATCCACAGGGATGTACCCGGTGTAAGAGCTAATGTGGTCAATCCAAAAAGATGCATTACACCTCTCACGCGCAGAACAACTTCCAAGCAGAGTTAGACTGAATAGTGCACAGGGTCATGTGCTGCATTTAGTAACTAATAGGAATATACCACAGGCAGGGAGGAGGAGGACAGGAAAGAAAAAGGGAGAAATGAGCTGTGTTACAGAAAATCCCTTGTTTTGGTTGGTGGAAGGGCCCACAGGGTCCTCACCCATGACAATTGGTTGTTTGTCACCCCATTCTCTATTCGGCATATTTTCCCAGTAGAAAATCAATTTATGCTAGGAGAACATGGCATTTGCGTGACTTAGCAGTTGCAAATGTATCAATAATGTCATCAAAGCTGATTTGTGAAGTATATCACTTTCAATACTTAGAAGAGTGAGTGCACTCAGACGCTCATCTCGCATTGTAGATCGCAGTTTGTTTTTAATGAGGGCCATTTTGCTGAATGAGTGTTCACCTGAGCAGCTAGTCACCATCAGTGACAGATACATGCGAAGAGCAACAGAAACATTCGGAAAGGTCTCTTGCAGTTCTTCAGTATGCAGTAGTGATGCTCGAGATACTGGTGAATCACAACCTCTTGCCTTTGCAAAGCTGATGAACTGAGACATTTCACTAGGGAAGACTTCAGCAGACAAGTCTGATGGGTATTCTTGAGCTAATTTCTGAGCCTCAAGATGTATTTCCTCATCATTTAAGATGTCAGAGTCCACTATAACTTTGAAGCGATCATAGACTGTTTGGTAAGCTGAAATCCTGTGATTCAAAGCCATAATGAGGCAATCTATTATAACCAAGTAGGTCTCAGTCCGGAATTTCTCTCTGCCAGTTAGAACAACTCCCTCAGATTGCACGTCGTCATACTGCATGTTTCTTTTCCTCTTCCTTGAGTGATCTGTCCTGTAATTAGAGGAGCCAGATAATTCTTGTGCTCGCATTTCAAATGTATCAAAACGATCACGCAATGTGTTGACAAAGCTTCTTAGAGACACCAGTAATTCAACAGCTGATTTAAGATCAATTTTGCTGTGTTGCAAAGATTTGATCGTAGCATTGAATCTGACAAGAATGGTATTCCACAGATCACAAAGAAATGCTGTTTCGACTAACTCCATTGTTTGTGACAAGTAGTCTGCCTCATGTCTTGAGGTGCCATTCTGATGTTGATCATCAACGATTTCCTCCAGAGCAGCTTTGATGTCGGCGTAGCTGTCAAAGAGTGCCTTGGTTGCATCAGCACCTGCAGACCACCGTGTGTCAGACAGTGGCTTCAGTGTCAATCCACCACCTTTCTCCTTTAAGTGTTTCATGAACACTGACCAACGGTGAGTAGACGCAGAGAAGAAAGTGTATACTTTCTGCAGAAAGCCAAAGAAGCTGACTGCCTCGACGCAGCAGTCAACGGCATTAGAACCAACTAGGTTAAGAGAATGGGCAGCACAAGGTATGAATATTGCAAGGGGGTTCACTTGTCTAAGTCGTGCTTGCATGCCAGAGTATCGTCCAGCCATGTTATTCATTGTCATAAGACCGACCACGGCAATCCATGAAATCAATGGCTTCACTCTTCAAGTAGTCTAGCAGACTATTTGCTAGGTCTTCAGCCATATGACTGCTGATTTGCAAGAAAGTCAAGAACCGCTCAATTGCCACACCATTTAACACATACCGAGCAATCACAGTCAGCTGATCAACGTGAGTTAAATCAGGCGTTGAATCAACAGATACCGAAAAATACTTGGCCATTGTGATTTCTCTAACAATGGTGCCTCTAACATGGTTCGCCATGATTTGAACGAATTCTTCAAAAATAGTTGAGGACAAATAAGCAGGCTTTCCTCGACCAGTATTACCAAAGTTTTCTATATGTGTGGCCAGAAAGGGATCAAACTTTGCTACCAATTCCATGCAACCAAGGAAGTTGCCATTATGCTTTGATCCAATTATCTCATCATCTAATCGGAGGGCCAGGCCTCTCTCAGCCAGAAGAGTAACAACAGCCACTACCGACATAATACATCGCCAATACTGCTTTCTCTCCTGACACTGCTTTTCCAAACTACGGTCACCATGGCAATTTCTTTGCGACGGTTGCAAAGTCTGAGAATGCAATCTCTGTGCATGTCACTTTCTTCATGGGTGCGCATTCTGTCATCAGCTTTCTTCCAGTCACTAAAACCCTCAACTTGCGAAAACTGATCTTTCTGACTTGTCATCAGCATGCAGAAAAAACAGTATAGAGATCCTTTTGAAGGACTATATAGCATCCATTTCCGCAGATGCATCTCACCATTCAGCCGCCTGACATAGAACATGTGATTTTTCAAGAACCGGAAATGTCCCTTTGGTTGTCTCTGTGTTGGGCTGTAGTAACGCTTTGACTTCATGTAACTGTCAGAGTCAGTCTTATTCTGGCAACTGTCTGGTCCTTTCTCAACCCAGAAGTCCACTGTGGCAGAACGTATGGGGAACCACTCTGCAGGATCTGTTGATTGACATTCACATTCATCATGTATTGAGTGAGATGAAGTGCTGGTAGGTTCCTCCTGAGCCAAAGACATGTCATCAACATTTTCATTTGTGGAAGTGGCAGTCAAAGGACACTGGTGGACAACCACAGTATTGTCTTTGACATGTTCTAAATCACATTCCGCATTAGGATGTGCCTGTGATACTTCAGAGTTGATAGTAGAATCACACACTTGCTGAGGGATAACTAGTTGGGGTGACAATGACTTCCAGCTGATGCAGAAGTATTAGTCATAAAAATTGGGTGAGTCGAGGAGTCTTTGCCAACACGGAACTCAGTTTATCTTGCTTCTCCTTAGCAATGCGACGTTTCAGAGCACCTGATTGCAAAACCCTTCGTGGCATTTTCTTTAATCTTATACACACGCTGTCTCCACACGTTCTAGTCAGACCTGGGGAACAAAATGAGGGATTGGAAAAGCACTGCATACAGTAGTACTTGTTAGCAATGACAATGTTCACTGGCAACATAGTTGGAATCCACAATGATAGTCTCTGGCAAAAACTGTAAGACACACATTTTTTTTTCTTTCATTCCTGTACCAAAATACTATGGGATGAAGTTTTTAAATGTTTCCTCTCCTGAGTCATTTCCACCAAATAAAAATGTAATTGACATCCTTGGTACAAACAGTATTAAAGCAGCAGTGCAAGAATCCAGTGAAATTTTTACCTATACCTTTTTATGCAATTTTAGATTGCCCCTCACCTCCTGACTTTGTATAATACCCTTCTTTCCACAATTTGCAGCTGTCAAGTACTTTTTTTCATGTTTGAAACAATAAAGAGTTCTCTTTAATATGGCTCGGACTAGGACTTCATCAGTATTCTCTGCTGATTTTGTCCATCAGTTGTTTAAATAGCAATTCTGTTGTGTCTAAAATGAACTATCATGCCTCAGGCAGTGCTCCCTGACCTTATGGAATAATAGGTGTTCAAAGACAGCTGAGAATATTGATGAAGACCTGGCCCAGGCTATATTGAGAGGAGCGCTCCTTTTATTATTTCAAACATGGAAAAAGTACTAAAGCAGACTCACATTGTGGAAAAATGGGTGTCATACAAGTCAGAAGGTAAGTGCCACTCTAAAATAGCATAAAAAAAGTATAGGTCAACATTTTCACCAGATTCATGCACTGCTGCTTTACCCAAAATGATCAGAAACATGTGGAGCACCGTTATTCATCCTCTCAAGCTCCCACTTAGAAAATGGTTAAAAGTATTCCAGGCTACTGATTGGTTGAGGGACTTCTCTAGCTGGGCATCTATCAAACAACAGATGCCTGGCTGTTAAAAGTACTAGCCCAGCCAACCCCATCGCCACAATCCTGCTGCCCAACCTGGTCTCCAATTGGCTAAAACCCCCTTATTTCATTTTCAAATCTCCGTCATTTTATTTGTCTCACTTAGCGAGAGCTGAGACCACACCAGTCCACAAGACATTTTCCCAATAAAATTATAAACCTAATGAGTATCCCTGCTGAAACATGCAAAGCAAAGCCAGTAGTAAAGAAATAAATGAACGTGTTTTCACAAAGTTGCTTTTCTTTCTATTATCTCGCTTGACCTCTCTCACTTCTGTGTTCCATGTCCATAGCTGAGCCGGCAAGATTTGATAGCACAATGGACATCATGACATTTTTTGCCCCATTACCCACAGAAATCCCGATCCCACTTTCAAATTCTAAAACTGAAAACCGCCATTTTTTTCTACCGGTCACCAAGAGAGCCACTGAGCTGGTGATGCTCCAACCCTCACACATATGCAGACACCACCAAAATGGCAATCTAAATAAAGATCTCCATTCCAATACACTGTATCAGTCCGAGAGATGACACTTTCTCCAAAACAACAAAAGATTTCATTTTCAAAATATGAGTGCTGGCACGTCGTCTGCTCAACACCAGTCACATCCCTTACCACCTCGCCGATGCTCACCCCCTCTCTTAACCCAAATATAAGCAACTCTATTTTTTTCAACTTACAAAGTCCTGCACAGCCACTGCGCTTCCATGCTCGATCGTAGTATGCCTCATGTAACTCGAAACTGTGCTGCAACCTGACCCCCTTTCTCACACAACTCTAACTGCATTCTTTGTGGTGGTGCCTCTAACAAATTAACAAAAAAAACTAAACAAATAAAATAGACCACTGGCGAACGTCAGTGGGGAGGGGGGTGTAAAAAATGCACTGCCCTCTGCTATTAAAGTATACCAGTAGAGCTGTAGAAGGACTACTTTACTATCAAAAGCAGTTTAAATACATTTGTACAAAATGTTCTATTAATGTTTCTGATTTCTTTTTTTCTTTTTTAAAAATCCACATATAACCTCATTTTCTAAGCACAATAATACCCTCCAGGGTGAGCGGTATGGGCTATACCTGCCCTCCCAGGGGCTATAAGGCCCTCCGCCTGTGGTGTTGAGCCTCATTACACCCCTGGGTGGGTGGGTATTGCCCAATACTGCCCACCCTGTTAGGTATTATTGCTTGCACACAGCATGTATCAAACATGCTTTTATTTGAAATTGCAAGGCATGATGTGGTTCTCACACAGATATGTACTGTACACTATTCCCATCCATTTAAGAACAAAATGATGATGAAAACTAAAAGGCACTCTTACTTACCTCTGATAAACTCTCCTCTCAGCCTGAAAAAGAAAGAACTACTCAAGGCGGCCAGGGGCGTCTTCCCTCTTTTTGTAGTCAGACTCTATAGCAAAATGCACTAAAACAGAAAAACATGAAAATAAATACCATGTCTTTTAGTCACATAAAGCACTCTGAACTCTAAAGGCCATTACAGCACTTGCTGCTGTGCACATTGATAAATGGGACTTCAGTTTCACATCTCATCCTAAAGACGGCATCTCAGAAGTGCAGCACCTCCCTTGTGCGGGTACCTTAGCAATACGTAGGTGAAGAACAAATACAGAGATCAAGTTGTGTCTTTAGGTTTTGCAGCAGGTAGGGCAAATGGGCACATGCACATTGACTTGGGTCCACACCTAATTAAGCCAATTTTGGGCTGATGCACCCAATATAAAAGAATCCATTTGAGGCAGATGCAGGATAGAGTAGGGACCCAGCTTATGGGTGGTCTGCCTCAACATTGGTAGCTGGGTCACGTCACAGCAGGAGCCTGAGGTGAAATACCAAGAGACTACCCACTCCTTTTGAATTCAGATTAGTAAATTGCCAATCCAGGCTGAAATAAATATGTTTATTGTTACATTTATCCCTTTGGGGGGGGGTTCATGGTGTGCATGTTTACAGAGCATTGTGTACTATGCCCGTTATGGTAGAAAGCACTCCATGACAAGAGTGCAGAGATCCCTCGCATGATTGAAGTCCTCCATTTTTTTAGCTTGTACCACTTCTGCTGCCAGTGTGTCTGTTCTAAACGCCTACCATCCTTTCAGTGAAGAAATAGTTCCTCACATCTCTCTTGATCTCCCCCTTCATTGCATGACCCTGATCCTGGTGCTCCACCCCATTTGAAAGACACTCCCCCTCCTGCACCCTGTTCACTCTCTCTACCCCCTCCTCTTTTTGAGTGTGCACATATTGAGATCCCTCAGTCTCTCCTCATAGGGCTTCTAATGCAACCCCTGCACCATTTTAGTTGCCCTCCTCTGGACTGCTTCCACCCCATCTATGTTCTTTCTGAGGTGTAGTCTCCAAAACTGGACACACAGTATACCAGGTGGGGTCTCACCAATGAGCGGTACAGTGGCAACACCACCTCCCTCCTCCTGCTGGAGATGCCCTTTCCTTTACCCTAGCATCTCACTGCTTTGTCACACTGCCTGCCACTTTGAGGTCCTCAGATATGATAACCTAAAGGTCTCTTTCCTGTTTAATGACTGTCAGTACCCTCACCATCCTATGCTCAGCTACTTGGTTACTGTGTTTTAGGTGCATGATTTTGCACTTTTTAGCATTAAACACCAACTGCCATGCTTTTGACCTCCTCGACATTCACAAAATCCCTGCTCATTCTCTCACCCCTTCCTGACTGTCCACCCTGTTTCAGATTTTGGTGCCATCTGCAGAAGTACTTTCCCTACCAGTTATTCTGCAGTGTCACCTGAAGACACTGAAGAGGACTGATCCCAGTCCTGAGTACCCGCTCGGACTCTCCCATAAAAAAGATTTGTCAGGCATGGGCTTTGAACCTGCTAGACAGTATAACAATCTGCAGTGAGAGAGATTTGCATGCTAAGACGCATTGGCTGGAAGGTAGAGGGAACCAGTGGGTGGAAATTAGTTACTACAGTGTGCAGCCAGTAAACATCCTGCTTAGCCCCCAGGCAGAGCACTGGCGCTTCTGACTCCGAAAGGTTATATGACCAGCGCTAAAAAGATAAACCAAGTTGGAGCTAAACTGCAGTACCAGTTAAACAGCACCTATGTACTTCAACATGTAGTTTTATTTAATACTTATAAAATGGGTAGGCTGTTCCAGCCAATCAGAAACATTCCTCAGCATGCATGAAATCTGTTCCATGCATGGATAAATAAAAAAAAAAGAACTGGTAGTAAAAAGGCCAAGATTCTTGTGCCATAGAATGTTGGCATTTTTACTGGCAACCATCTTTTCTTTACCCACTCCGGTGCGTGGACAAAAAAACACGCAGGCTGCTTTTATGAACAGCAATGCTGAAAGACAGAGTGTGCATACCAACTCAGGTGCGTGGGCAAGAAAGCGAGAGCGGAGGGAAGTGGTGAAGCGAGTGAACTCTGTGGGTACAGCGGAACTCCGAGGTTTCTCTTCAGAGCTTCAGGTTAGTGGCGTCAGGTAGTGGAGCTGCCTCACCCTCTGCTGTCTCAGGTAAAGTCCCTTCATCAGTCACGGGCAGCTCAGGGTGTGACAGGGACGGAAGCAGCTGGTCCATGTCCAACATGAGCTGCTGCAGGCACTACTGCTGCGGGTGCTCTCTTTGTCCGGCTGCCGGTGGGGCTTGTTAACTGGTAAGCCCCAGTGACCCAAATGATGCATCCTCACACAAAACAAAATTGAAGTCTACCCTAAATGTTGGAGCATCGGACTGTGACCTTAAAGACCCAGCAGACCTGGGTTTGAATCCCACTGCCACATGCATGGTGTGTGACCGTATGTCACGTAACTGTACTGCGCTCATGTGTAGTACCTGCCATCGCAGGCATATTGTGCCTTCCTGGACCAAAAAGCAACATAACACAGTAACAAAGTTACAGTGAATTAAATGGAGTGCCCCCTGTTTTTTTATTTCTCTACAAGTTCTCTAACTTTGTCTAGTACAGACATGACATCATAATGACATCATTATGTGGTAGGCGGAAGGACTATTTTATGTTAAATTAGCATAACTAACTGCTGTTTGACACGTAAAAATGATTTTTTCACTGCAAAAAGTTTTTTTTAAAATGGCAGACCATTTTATAAGTGCAATAAGACACTCCAGGGTTGTGCATGGAACAGTTTTACATACAGAGCTTGAAGGCATCGGCCAAGGCCTCGTGCTGCCTTATTACGCCCTCGGCCAGGCGGTAAAATCTGTTCCATGCACACCTGTCATGTCTTACTAATTCAATCATCCCAGTTTACTAGAGAATACAATTTCACCTTTCCTTTCCATGTTTTAGAACACATCTTAACAGTCTATCCAGAAAGGCCATTTACAATTATTCCTCAGCCACTCACTGACTCTCACCACTGCTCATCCTTCAGGCTGTAACCTTGACATCTCACACATGTACTCAAACAACTTGGCTCCCATCCAGAATGATCCTGCTTACCTATTATGGGGTTCAGTGGTTTGCCCCATATGGCAGGACCCCAAACAGTCACTATATGCTATCTGACCACTTTGGGAGAAATCCTAAGATGTTAGAGGCAGCTTGGAGGGTCAGCTGGCTTTTTACAGCCACTGAGTGGGTGGGGTGATCAGCCATTGTGCACATTGGGGTGTAGAGTTTTGCACTTCTAATGTCCTGTGACCTCCCCCACTTACTGCCTTTGGACACCTGCTGCATCGTTATGTGAGTGGGAAGGTGGCTGACATCATGTTACCATGATGTCTGTGCCACACTATATTCCAGCACAGCTGGGTTGGGCCTGCCGGTGGGCCGGGCAACGCATTTTTTATTTCCCCCAAGTGACAAAAACTGTAACAACTGATGACAGCTAGGTGAAATGTGACCACCATTTTTATTTATTTATTTACAAAGATGTTATTTACTCCCAGTCCGTCCCCGCGTCACGTTTGGGAAGTAGAGAGTCAGTGGTGGTGAGCAGAGTTGGGCACCCGACCGACCCCGCACAACAGACAAACAGACTAGCCCATCCACTCTGCCCTGTTTTACTCCAGAACCTAATGTCTGGTTGGGGTAATTGCTCTCATCCCCCCTCTCCCTACTGCTTTTCCCTTACCTAACTGTTAAGCATTTTATTGGGTCCCAGTCATGGGACAGAGTAAAAAAAGCCTCTAGCACCATGGAATGTTTACATTTAAACATCGGTCTGCTGGATTGGGGCATGTACCACTAGCACCAGGGAACATTTACTGTTTCACATCCGGCTGGGGATTGGCAGGTGGGGGTTCCCTAGAACCAGGGAATGTTTCATGTAACCATTGGGCCAGTGATCGGTGGGGGGGACCACTAGACACCAGGGACTACTGTGTTGGGGGTTGGGTGTGGGGCGATGCATTTCCTTCGCCAACTGCTAGGGAGTACGTCGAGGTTTCATTCGGCGCAGCGCAAGAGTACTGAGCAAAACAGCCTTGTGTGGCGCACATACTCAGAATATTGGACTGTGCCAGTATTCAGGTCTCTGCCCCTTCATTGCGCCCCCCTCTGAATATTGCATGGGCACAAGCCCTGTTTGCCCACACTACCGGGCTTTCCACTGCACCATTTACCATATTCAAAAGCCCGGTTAGCGCATAACATTTTACAAGCAGGGATTTGTGCCTGGGGCCAATTTTTAAACATATGACCCCTGATCCCCTCTTTTACCCAGATGCCTTCTGGAATCCCTTCCCCTGCAAGGTTGTTAGCGTGGGGCAAGAGTACCCAAACAGGTCCATAAAAATAGACCCTGACAGGACCAACAATGGCTGTGGGAAAAACAAAATTCTCCACAGAAAATAAAACCCTTTGAGTCATTGTGGAAAGCTTAATTCTTAGTAAATAAGTTACAGGTTATAATTTCTACTTTCAGAGTCTGATTTTAAAGCACCTACTTTGTGTTGGCAACTTTCGACATGTAGGACAAATCAGTTTTGCAGGGGTCAAAGAAGGGGCAGTTGAGGTGGTATTATAGGCAGCTTACATCTTCAGAACAGAGTCAGTGCTCGCTGGTCTGTAAGGATTAATTGCGTGTACGCTTGCTGAGTTGCTGCTGTCCCCCAGCCCCCATCCCCGCTCAGTCAGTCAGTCAGCATACGCACCCCCGCACCAGACGGTCGGTCCTAGGCTACACCTAACCAGCCAGGCCTCACTTAGTTGCCCCTCCAGATCTCCTGACAAGTTTTTTCTCTTATATCTTTGATTTGCTCTGCTTCCTCCCCTGCTTGCTTCCTTCATGTACCTGCTGCAAGTCTAACTTTATTCTTCAACCTAAGGCGTAAGCACTGAAAGCACAGTAGCTAATTTTCAAATTGTAACGAAGTTGGAACCAGAGCCCTCCAAACCCACGTCTGCTCTGCTCTCCATCTCGATCCTAAGAACACTGCGGCGGCGCGGCCGGTGGTGACTATGCAGCGTGCGTTTACCACATGACTTGGCTAGTCAGCTTCTTCTGCACACCATGTGACTCCCCCATTCTCAGAGTCCCAAGGGCGAGTCGGGCGACACTACTGGTGAAAAGAGGAACAGCAGGGACAGCCGGCACCGGCAGTAAGTAATTTAAAGCAGCCGCTTTTAAACAGCAGTTGCCAGCAGTTGCACGCAAGTGCTGCCATTTGGGAGGGGCTCCTATGGTGGGGGGCCTGGAGCATTTGCCCCATTTGCCCCCCTCTTAATCCGGGCCTGGGGGTAACGCTGGATGTGAAGCCAAAAAAACAACCGTGGCTTCAACAACAGATACAGACGCAAAGTCACAACAAGTTCAACAACACCTTAACTAACCAGTGGTGTTCTCAAGTCACAAACAATCCAATCTGGAAAAGAATACCTTTTGCTGGTGGGGAAGGAGCACTGACTGCAGATTACTGCAATGCGAAAACAAGAAAAGATACCACAATGGCAGTACAAAATCATGTAGCTGCAGTGGATAGCAAGTTCACACTGCTGCACCTGCAATTACACTGTGGCACTATAAAAGGTGTATTGTTTGATGTCACGTCACACACCGCACACACTCTTGCACACACACAGAATTTGTCTACAAGTAATTCGTACCAAATTTAAAACTTCAGTAATATACAGTGTATTTTAAACAACCTCAATGCTGCACCAGGTCCCTCCGGACCACAACACATACAATCAGCAAACAAATGTCAGCAATTACTGAAAATATTACTGTGTGTACATTAACACAGTCGGTTATACAAGAAAAATATAACCAAAAAACAAAGAACTCCCTATTTCTCCAACTTAAATCTACCTACACCAGATACGCCCCTCCCCCAAAGCACGCTTCCACTGTCTTTCAGTACACAGACTGAATGTTGTACATTAGCATTCAAAATCCACACATAAACAATAAACGCTCAATGATATGAGCACAGGAAGGTTTCCTACAATCGATGAACTAAAGTTTCAGCCAAAACAATGACTCAAAAAGACTTTTTTAACAGCTTTTAGAAGGTTTGAATCACAGAGAGCTCTCAGAGCAGACTGTCTCCGACAGCTTCCTGCACACACTACCCAGAACTGAGGCTGTACAGAACAATCTAGAGCCCATGCGACCTGAAATCCCATGAATTACTGCAAAATTTGCCTTTGGAGCTTAAAACAAGGTGAAGTGAGACGAAGTACATTGTTTTCAATGTACATTGCCTTAAAAATTGGTGGAGTAGTGATTTGGTACAGTGGAGTAATGTGACGTCATTGGTTTCAATGGACTTCGCAATACCCATTTATAACATGAAGTACTCCGCTTTGCATTGCGAAGCACTCCGTGAAGTCACCTTCACTCCACGAATCACTCCACGAGGTGAACTGAGGCCACTTTGCCCATCTCTAGCCACTGCCTAGCAGAGCAGGAGTGGACTACAGGCACAGGGAAGTAAGAGCTGTATTTCTGTATTTTACTGCTGTTTGCTAATGGTTACTGTGTGGATTGTGTGAAGAGGGGACTGGGAAAAGGGAGGATGAGAAATGAGGGAAGTTGAGGGAAGGATTGTCCGTAGGAGGATGAAAGGGACATGTGATGCAGCTAGGCCAAAAGGGTAGCTGCAGCCTCTATATATTATCCAGTGGACCAAACAATCCCTCGTGTGAGTGACCCCAAAACGTGAGTGTCACGAACCAGGAGTGTGGCATCTGACTAGGTGGCGTCTGCAAGGTGGACAGCAGGCCGCAGGCCACACTGAGGAAATACAGTAAGGAGGAGTGAATATCATGTGGGAATCTAGGATACCCAGGGCAGCATAGATGCAAGGGAGGATGTGGCACCCAAGAAGCTGAGGGGCCTGAGGGATGGAGGGGCAAGTGAAAGGGGTCAGTATGGGACCAGCAGCACAAGGGAAAAGAATGGTAGGGTGGTGGTATGCAATGGATATGAGGCTGCCATTGTCCTGGGGATTGCATCGAGACAGGGGGAGATGCATCATGTGAAAGCAACTTAGTCACCTCAGGCAAGAGATCAGCTGGCTGAGATGGAAGTTATACAGGGTAGAGGAGTGTGCTTGGAGAGAGCTCCAGGGCCCAGTGGAGCTCACAAACAGGTTGGGAGGAGGAAGAGTTGTGAATCAAGGAGAGAAGCTAAGCTTCCCACAGGCAGGAGCTGATCAGGACCATATGATATCAGAGTCAGGAAATTGGGAAGTGGTTAGAGCAAAAGGGAGAAGATAAGCACAGGCTAAGTACTGGTCTGACTCACAGGGTGGTACAGCAGGGAACGAGCAACACACGGGGATGTTGTGTGGGAACAGATACCACTGGTTAGCCTGGAGGATGGGGGTGAGGAGAAGGAGGTCAGGGAGATTGCTGAGGTTGGGAAGAGTGGGAGAAACAGCGATACCCACAGAGGAACACTAGGCAAGGTATACGCACCACTTGAAAAGAGTCACAAGGGTGGCAGGGAAACTGGGGGCATAGAGAAATACATACACTCCAGAGATTGGAACTGGAAAGGGGAAAATGGGCAAATATGAGAAACATAGACACTAGTAGGCAGGGAGAAGAGGGGGCAGGGGGAACACACACATTGCAGAAACTGGTACTGGAAAGGGGGAAACAAGCAAAAATGAAAAACATAGAAACTAGTAGGTAGGGGGGAGTGCAGAAGACCATTGCTAGGGAGAAAGATGATGGAATCCAAGAGAGGACCACAGGGCAGGAGAAACTAGGTGCAGTGGGGGAAAATGGTAAGGCTAGGAAGAGCGGGATAAGGGTCAGGAAAATGTAGGAGACAATAGAAGGAAGCAAAGAGGGGCCGAGGAGTCTTCATACTGGGGGACTCCAAACTAAAGGGTATCAGATGGGGGGGGCAAGGGGGACAGGAGAAGTTCTATCTG
The DNA here is from genome assembly GCA_016271365.2 of Neoceratodus forsteri. Classification (NCBI taxonomy): domain Eukaryota; kingdom Metazoa; phylum Chordata; order Ceratodontiformes; family Ceratodontidae; genus Neoceratodus; species Neoceratodus forsteri. The sequence continues at coordinate 329,604,911 of CM057454.1, forward strand.
GGTGGACTGTATGTAACCCCTAGATGGCGCTATCCCAGGGGCTACTACCCCTGCCTGATTTGCCACTAACAGGTTGAGGGGCCTGGATCCAATGGCGGGTGCCTCCACCCAGAGGTCAGGGTTTGCAATAGTTAAACTTACTTGGTCACAGCCCTCTGGGACACTGCAACCCCCCTTTCTTCCCTCTAGTGAAATATATCAGAATTACCTTCACAGTATACACTTACCCCCAGGGCTGGTTCAGGTACTGGGACCTCCCGTAAAATAAGATACAGTGCAACAATCACAGTACAATACTTTAACATAGACAAATACCTCAGGCAGTATAACTTTGCTGAAACAAGCAGCTATGATTTATTTAGGGGGAATATAACAAGGACAGGGGGAAATCAGGTTAATTAGCTTATCACTTTACTCATCTACCTATGGCTCTGTGCACAGGCCTATCCCTACCAGTTACTGTCCCTGGGTACCCAAGCCCTAGTGGCTAGTCCAAACCGTGGCAGCTGGTAGGGCCCTTTCACACAGTGAAAAGAAAAATTAGTTTAAACAGTCAGCAGTACAGTGATTCCATTTGGATTTAATGGGCAATTCAACAGGGAGCGACCCTGAATTGAGTACTCACGACCTCCAAACAAGATAGGGTCCTTCAACGTCAGCAGGGCTACTCTTGAGCTCCACGAGACTCTTCACACATTTATATGGTAAAAAGAAAGTACTATACCAGGCAGGCTGCTTCTCTATCCCGATCGCAATTACTGCACAATACCCGGGAGAACACACAGCAGATTCAGTTCCTGACAGACAGAGTGCGATTCAGCAATTTCTCCAGTCTTCTACAGGGTGAGCCTGGTTTCTACTCTTCAGATACCCTTTGATTCTTTTCACAGGACAGATTCAGTCCTAACAAGCAGTTACACAAGCTGCAGACCGGAACTCAGGGCCTTACACACGTTTCCTGACTAAAACTGCACACCGAAAAAGCACAGGGCTCCTCCCTTCTTCACTTCCAGAGCTCAAACTGAAACTCCAACAGACAAAACCGGGCACTTTCTTTGAGTTCCTCCCAGTTCTTGACTGGATTGGCTGTCACTCACAATAGACTGTTCCTGTTGGTCCAAAAAGGCGCCGAAGTCTAAACTACATCTCCCAGAGTCACTGCCCATACAATCCTCTTGTGGCTGGCTCAGATTATGAGTCCAAGTTCTGATTCGTCCAAGGCACCATTTTAGAGCTAGCTTACCCCACACTGATTGGTCCAGTTCAGCAGTTCAAAACCAGAATGGGGAACTAGCAGACACAGTTCTGACTGCAAAGAAAGCAGGTTAGACAAACTGTAATTTCATTATTACTCTAAATAATTTCTGGCAAACAGTTACATCTTTCAGATAGGTTCCCTTTGCACTCCTAGTGACTGCAAAAATGAAGTGAATTGGCAGCAGCTCGAGTGGTACTCAAACAGAGAAGCACACAGTTCCCCCATACAAACTAATTATGTCTGCAAGCAGACAGCTCTTAAAGAGACAGTACCAGAGGCTCTAAAAACACTCACTGATAAATGGCTTAAATGCCAAACACCATTCAGGCTTGGAGCATTCAAGCAAGCTCCTGGAAGTCTTTTGGGAACCCCCATTTGCAGGTGGGTTACATGTATACCAGGTATGACAGCACACAAAGTAAGGCACATTATACCCACATACGTAAAGCGACAAGGGGGAAGCCTCATATAGTGGTGCACCTCGGTACAAATGATTTGGAGGGAAACAGTGTACAGGAAGTTCAGGCAAGATTAAGAGAGCTGGCCAGGGTATGCAGCAATGAAGAGCAAACAGTTGTTTTCTCTGAAGTTCTGTCTGTACTGAAGGCAAGTACAGCCAGAAAACAAAAGAATAAAGGAGTTTAATGAATGGTTGGTGGATTGGTGTAGAACTATGGGCTTTGGACTGATGAGAGACTGGGGGTCAACATGGGAAAACAAGGAATTGTATACCCTGATTGACTTCATCTGAGCAGAGAGGGATCAGGAGTTCTAAAGCAGAAATTAGAAGAGTTTGTCACAACCCTATATAATTTAAACTGAAAAAGGGGGAGGGTGGCTAAGATTTAGAAAATAGTCTGAGACGCAAGGTATGGGAGGCCCCCCCCACTGGGGATAAGGGAATTGAGCAAAATTCAAAAAAGGGAGAGATCGGGGGGGGGGGGCAAGAGAAGAATAAGGGAGGCCAGGGATCTGGCTGGAGAGTAGTCTCCATAAACGCAAGGAGCCTAGGAAACAAGCTACCAGAGCTCCAGGCAATGATGGCAGAGGAGGAGGAGGGCAACATAGCTGCCATCAAGGAGATATGGGCAAACCAGTACCAGGACTGGGACTTAATGATCCTGGGATACAGATTGTATAGGAAGAACAGATTAAATGGAAAGGGAGGAAGGGTGACTTTATTCGTAAGGGATGGGATAGTGTGCAGTAGGAAAGAAGGGGAGGAGGGGAAGGTGAAGACATTGTGACTTAACATACAGAACACGTTAGGCAGGAAAGTTAGGCTAGGGGTGGTGTATCGACCACCCTTCCAGTCTGAGGAAATTGACAGAGAGCTGGTGGCTACATTGCGGAAGCACTGTAGCAGGGGAAGGACGGTGGTGGCTGGTGACTTCAATCTACCAGGGGTGGACTGAAGCACCATGCCTTCAGCTAGCACCAGGGAACAAGTCATACTTGATGCCTTTCAGGACGCATTCTTGTCACAACAGGTAAATGAGCTGACCAGAGACGAGAACATTTTAGACCTTGTATTATCAGATGGTGACCAAGTACAAGGTGTGAGGGTTGAGGACCCCCTGGTGGGAAGCGACCGTGGTACAGTACAGTTCTCCCTTGATTTGGGAAGGGAGGGGACATTTACTAAAACCAGGGTCATGTATGTCAAAAGGGTGGACTTTGGCAAGATGTCAGCCATATTTGGGGGGCATGTAGCCACCATCAGCCAGGATATGGATACCAACCAAAAATATGACATTTTGAAGTTGGGCCTGGTAGAGGCAACAAACTCCTACACGAGGAGCAGTAGTAAGAAGGCAAGGTCCAGAAAACCAAGTTGGTGGACCAAGGAGGTGCAAGAGAGGGTGAGAGAAAAAAGGACAGACTTCAAAACCTACAAGAAGACCTGCAGGGAGGTGGATAAGGAAGCATACAACAGGACATCCAGGGAGGTGAGCAGGGTTGTAATGGCAGCCAAGGCATCAGAGGAGCTAAGGCTTGCACAAGGGATTAGAAAAGGTGAAAACGATTTCTTTATGTACATCCAGGAGAGGAAGAGCTTCAGGGGAACAGATCACCAAGATCAAGAATGACAGATGGTGGACAGAGAAAGGGGCTGAACAGGTGGAGGTACAAAATGAGTACTTCTATTCAGTACTTACCAGGGAATGAGGTGAACCATCCCACAGGGAAAAGACAGGGTACGGGGTGGAGAGGGGATAACAGATGTCAAGATCCCTGTAGAAAGAGTGTTGGAGAGCCTTAGGTCTTTACGGACAGACAAGGTGCCAAAACCAGATGGGATACATCCAACAGTCCAGAAGGAACTGACAAAGGTCCTGGGCAGCACCTCTGACTGACTTGTTCAATACCTCCCTACAGACAGGATGTGTGCCTCTAGACTGGAGGACAGCACACGTGGTGCCACTCCATAACAGTGGACCCTGGGATGACCCGGGTAATTACAGGCCTGTCAGCCTTACGTCCATAGTTGGGAAATTAATGGAGACTATCCTAAAAGAAAGGATGGTGGCATTCTTGGAAGAGAATGGTCTTCAGGACAACTGGCAGCATGGGTTCGCCCTGGGAAGATCCCATCAAACAAACCTGGTTGACATTTTTGAGTTGGTGACTAAGGCACTAGATGGCAGTCAGGCAGTTGATTTCCTGGATTTCAGCAGGGCCTTTGACTCTGTGCCGCATGGGAGAGGCCAACAAAATGATGGAGTGCATTGCTAGGGGGAATCATCTCTAGGAGAGAGGAAGTAATCCTTCCACTGTACAAATTGTTGGTGAGGCCTCACTTGGAGTACAGTGTGTAATTCTGGCGCCCCTATTTAAAGAAGGACATCAAGCTTTTGGAGGGGGGTCCAGAGGAGGGTGACCAAGATGATCAGTGGGATGGGAGAGAAACTCTATGAGGATAGGTTGAGGGATCTTAACATGTTCTCCCTGGAGGATAGAAGGGACACAGGTGACATGATTGAGACCTTTAAGTATTTGTAGGGCATAAATTAGAGTTAGTACTGAGGGTATACTTTGATTGAAGAAGGAGAAGACCACAAAAGGGCATAGTCTGAAACCGAAGGGGTTAGGTTCAGGAGGGAGATGAGGAGGCACTACTTCATGGAGAGGGTAGCGGCAGCATGGAACGCACTGCCGGAGAAGGTGATCTCTCTGAAATCAGTGGGGAGTTTTAAAAGGGAGGGGATAAGGTCAAAGGCAGAATACAAGTCTGGGGAGGAGTTGACCAGAGTGGGGGGCTCAGTTTGGGGTAACAATGTGGATAGAGGGGCAAGGGGTGGGACAGCAGCAGTTGTCTGAACTGTGAGCTGCACAACCAAACAGACACGATAGACAGTGAGGCCTGTGTCTGCTGGCATTTTCATATATTCCTATGTTCGTATCTTTTTACCTGTATTAAAACAACTACAATCTCACTATGGATCCCAGGTTCTGGATGTTAAGGTTTAGAAACCTTGTCTTTTTTTTTTAGTTGTTTAACCAGGAGTAGCATACTAAGCTGAAAGCTTTTTTACAGGTGCAACCTGGGAGTACAGGGAAGTTAAGTGACTTGCTCAGGATCACACAGTATGCAAGTGGAAGCTGTGGGATTCAAACCCAGGTCTGGTCTGTTGGATGTCACCAGATTTGCAGCTCAGAACCTTAAACCACTGCGCTATACTGCCTCCCCTCTTGTCTGTATGCTTCTAGTGTTTGGCTCTGTGCCTGTTGATTCATCATGCGATTCCAATTCATGTGATGCACTGGATTTTACCCTAACTTGCTAATATGCTATCATAGGAGCTGGAATGCCCTACATGCATTCCCACTCTTTGTGTTACTGTAAGCTACTCTGTACCTTAAATGGCTACACTGGGCAGCCCAGTGGAGAAGTGGGCTGAGGCACTGAAGACAACTTGCCTTTTTCCACACTGGCACCCTGTATTTGAAAATGGATATGAGTTGCTCAGGGGTCGGCTGCGAGGGGGAGGATTCAATGCTGTAGGACTGCTCTCCTCCTTCAGGGAGGGGAGATTCTGTGACTTGCCGCTTGTCTGCCACCTGGAGGAATCCAGGTGGTGGTGCATGTGAGTCACATAGGTGGGAAGGGCCCACGTTCAGAGTTCTTGAGGCATCCCTGCAGAGGTAGAGCTCATACAACATGCTCATTACATGTCTATGGAGACCAGGGAAGAAAATTAGGAGGAAAAATGGAGAATGGGCTTCATGAAGCCCTACACATCATGCTGTGGCCCACCCGATCTAGTCCAGGACAGTGTGGATTTGTGTCCTGGGTGGGGGTAGATGGCTTTCCTTTCCTGGCCCTGCCACAGGAGACAATCTGCAGGGGATAATAGTCCCTGGCATTAGAAGAGATTTGGGACTGCTGCGGCTAGTGGGGATGGGGCTGACAACAGCTGTCTGGTCCTGCCAAGGAGGATAAAATCCCTATATGGAATGCCCTTCTCAAATCTCTTCTAAACACAACTAACCAGGACACCTTTAAGACAAACCTAGATAAATATCTACTGAATCATGCATAAATGTTCCAGGCTTCTGGAGGTGCACTCATATGGGCTGCCGACTTCTGTACATCTATCATTCCTAGTATGAATCCTAGTATGAAAAACCTATATAGAAAAAAAATGGCTGCACTGGGTACTACTATGCTGTGCTTGGATACACAAGATTCTGTCCCACTATCTAACTTGCCCTTATTCACCTTTTCTTTGCAGATGATACAGAACTTAACATGAGGCCAGGGCCCATGCATCCTCATACCTTTCAAATCTACCACCATGACAAGGTAGTAAAGAACTTAAAATGGCTCATTTAAATATCAGTAACTTGCTATCAAACTTAGATGAGTTAAAAATCTAGGCCAGCCATTACCACCCTGATATGCTATGCATCTCTGAATTGTGGCTTTGGCCTAGCGTACCTTACAACTTATGTGCATTACCAGGGTATAGTTGCATAAGGTGTGGTAGACCTATACCCAAATGGGATGGTGGTACTCCAGTCTATTTTAAATCCCACATTAGTGGCACTGTCTTAAACATTTCTGCCTCTAGGAATCATATTTGGGATTCTGTCATGCTGTACTGTTTTTAAACAATTCTAAGAGATTACACTTATCCTATGTGTACATTCCTCCATCTTGTCAACACTCACTGTATGCCCACTGGAAAAACAAAATATGAATTCATTCTCATATGTGATTTCAATATTAACTGGATCAACAGAAATGGTAATTGCATTGACAAATGCCTAAATAAATTAAGCCTTATACAATTAGCTACAGATCCTAACAGGCATTCTAATAATGGAAGTATTGCTACCCTTATAAACTGGGCACTGAACCCTAGGAGGATAATTTTGCAATCTCTGGTGTACTCCCTGATGCCATTTTTGATCATTCTGCAGTTTACTATGTATAGAAGGCCAAGACTGTTATGGTCCCTCCGAGGCTGATATATTTTAGAGATTTCTCCAATCTGAATCCAGTCCTGTTCAGGGAAGATCTTTTAGTCTCTGATTAGTTGCATCTTTAGACCATCTATAATGTCAGTTCTGTGTCTCTTACTTTAATTTTGAGTTTATTTAACTCCAAAATAAATTTTCCCCCACACATCAAGACGAGTATGTGGCCAGGTCAAAAAGTGGCTAAATAGGTCACTCTGAAAAATGTTTAAGGAGAGAGGCAGATGATGGGGACAATTCAAGGCTACTAAGGCAATGACTGACTGCAAGAAATACAGGCAGCTCAAGGTAGTGTGCAAATGGGCTATCTCACTCAACAACAGTTCCTTTTGTAACATACTAGAATCCACTGCCAGTAACCCATGACACTTCTGGGGTGCATCAAACGTTCCCTAGGTTATGATGGTGATTTCTCTCCCACTTATTTGAATATTACCTGGAGCACATTGCAATAAACAGGCCACCATTGCCATCACCTTCAACCATCTTTTTACAGACCTCTCAAGCTACACTGGGTCCATCCCCTCCTCAGTACAACCCAGTCTTCAGTCTAACCACTCTACAGTGCTTGGCATCCCTCCTAGTAATCATGCCCCTTTTTACTTCAAAGTAGTCAAGGTGTCTGAAGTTCATAAGTTACTAGCATAAATCCTTAACAATAAATTAACTGACAGTGGGGTCTGAGGGGATCGAACCTAAGCTTCTTCAAATATTTTCTAAGGACACTGCCCCCATGATTACCAAAATTATCAACGTGTCACTGGTGATTGCAGGTAGTGCCATACTCTTGGAAAATGCCACATATTGTCACTGTTTTTAAGAAGGGAGGCCCTAAGACAATTACCAGCTACAAGCCTAATGCTATCCTGCCTGAACTAAATAAGGTCCTTGAAAAATTGGTATCCACTCAAATTACAGACTGCTTGACACAGTATAATCTCCTCTGTACTGCTCAGCATGGCTTTAGGGGGAACAAAGCACCACCATGGCCCTGCTCAGACTTACTAGCACTATTGCTTTTGGAATGGAGAGGAGGGAACTAACGTGCTGCATGTATTGTTCTCATGAAAGCATTCAATCTTGTAGACCACTGCCTGCTGTACACTAAACTCAGTGACCTTGACATCTCACCCACTGCCATGTCATGGTTCCAAGACTGTTTGGGCAATAGTTATTTGATGGTTAAGTTTGGGACTTCCATCTCTGAGCCTTCCTCTGCAACTGACGGAGTCCCACCAGGGTCCATCTTAGACCCACTCCACTTTTGCATCAGATCAATGACATTGTCAGAGCTGAGGAAAGCCACATGGCCAGCAGCTATCTAGCCCAGCTCATGGGTCATGAGCCCGCTCTCTAAGGGGCACCCTTGCACAATTTGAACTCTCACCTGGCTGAATTAGCAGCAGGAGTTGTTCATTTCTACCCTGGCCAATCCAGGGACTCTGCTCCTGTGAAGGGATGGGTCAGACACCGCTCCTGAATCGACTTGCTTGCTGTGGGATTAGTCAGAACCCAGGAAAGCCACGTAGCCAGCAGCTATCTGGCCCAGCTCAGGGGTCATGAGCCCTCGCTCAAAGGGGCTCCCTTGCAACAATGTCAACTCTCTCCTGGCCAAATTAGCAGCAGGAGCTGCTAATTTCTACCCCAGCCAATCCAGGGACTATGCACCTGTGTGAGGGTTGGTCAAACACCACTCCTGAGGCTCTTAAGGCCCACCTGACCTAGCGGACCTACATAAGCAGTCTCAGCATGAGTGGCACAGCAGAGTGGGAGCCCTCAAGGGGAGTCACCAGAGGGGAGACGCCAGGATTCCAGAAACTCTGCTCAAGCTCCATTCTGCAAGTGTTTGCAAGTGTCTTGGTACTGTTTGCCTTATATATAACATGCTATGCTAAAACCAACAGCATTTGGCAGAGTAGTTGCATGGCTACTCTTGTATTTACTTGCCTCATGCATATTGTGCTCTGTGTGTATCGGTCTTCTTTAACCTGTGTGAATTGCTCTACTGAAATCATTGTTTTGCCTCTAACAGGGTTAATGATAACCAGCTTCTGTTTAGGTTGTTACTGCCCTAAGATTGCCTACACTGCTGCAAGTCTGTTCTCTGCTTTACACTGCTCTTTCATACCCAGAGCTCAACTTTCATTATACTAGAAGTTCATACTAGGAAGCGTAAGGAGCAAGAAGGCTGTGAGCCCATAAGTGCTTCTGTCCAATTCAATCTTAGTAGTAGTGTATTACATTACCAGATAAAATATATCTGTCTAGTTTATTTTAAAATTCTGACCTAGTTTTACTTATGATAATATCAAGTGGCAATGGATTCCATGTGTTAACCACCCTAGTTGTATAGAAATATTTTCTTTTATTATATCTAAATTTGTTAGCAATGCTTTGTAGTGGGTGTCCTCTTGTTACATTAACACTGGGTTTAAAGGAGATTCATAATTCAGTTAAAATGCGTGGATCTTGCATTACATTGTATATAAACAGAAGGTTACCCTTTTTATGTCATGTTTCCAAGGACATTAAATTCAGTGACTGTAAGCATTCATCCTAACTTTTTACTTTCAGTCCTTTTATGGACTTTGTATATTTTCTTTGTGCCCTTTCCATCTTATCCCTATCACTTTTTTCGTAAGGGTAGCAGAGTTGTGATGCATATTCCATGCAGGGATTAACATAAGATCTGTAACGTGGGAAAAGTACATCTTTATCTCTTGAGGTAATATTTATTTTTACAGCCCATATTACCTTTTTGGTTTGGGCTATTGCAGCATTAGTCTGGATTGAGGTCCCCAAATCATTGGACACTTGAATTCCAAGATCCTTTTCATTGCTAGTTGTTTCTAAAGGGACTCTGCACAAAGTGTACATATACATAGGGTTTTCTTTTCCCAGATGCATAATCCTGCACTTAGCCATATTGTGCTGTATTTCTCATTTGTTTCCCCATGCTGTACTATAGTCAAGATTGTTTTGAGTATTTTCTATATCAGCCTGATTATTAAATGGACCCCTCAGCGTAGTATCATCTGCTTATTTCGTAACCAGCTAGTTGTTTCATGGTTAAGTCAGAGATGAATGCCTGAAACAGAAATGGGCTCAACACCAAGCCCTGGAGGAACAACGCCGGTGATCCTCCCCACCTTCAACATGTGACTATTGACAACAACCCTTTGATGCTTCCCATCCAGCTAGTCTATTATCCAATTTATTAAAAAAGTTAGTTGTCTTTGCCATTTGCATTTTTTTTTACAATGGCCAAGTGTGGAGTAAGGTTGAAGGCTTTACTAAAATCCAAATATATGTCACAGGAATTATCTAGGGATTAACTTATTTTTCATAAAAACATAACAGATTTGTTGTGTATCTCCTGCCCTTTGTGAAGCTATGCTGGTCTGAATATATTGTTCCTGTTGTGGATACAAGCTTATCCTTAATGATGCTTTCTAATACCGTACATATCACACTAGCTAAGCTAATTGATCTGTAATTACTCGTACTATTTTCATAACCCTTTTTGTGAAAAGCGACCACATATGCCATTTTCTAATCCTGAGGTACTTTCCCTGTATTTAGTGATTCCTAAAACAATATCCTTAAAGGCAAGGTGAGGGATTCAGACATAATTTGCAGCATGTTTGCCAAAACCTTCTCCAGTCCTAGAAATGAAATGATTTTCAAGTTACTTATTTTGGCCCTGATTTCATCAGTTGTAATTGTTATTGTGTCACTGTTGTTTATTTCTAGTTTATTAATTATTTAGTGTTTTATTTCATAAACTCCACAAAATAATTATTAAATCTAGCTGCCATTTTGGAGATGTCCTTCACTAGATCATCATTAAATGTTAATGGTCCAACAGTGTTTTGAGATTTCATTAATGAGTTTATATATGCATAGCAAGCTTTATAATTGTCTTTCCTTGCATTATACGCAAGATTGTACTCTGCTACTGTTTTTGCTTTTCTAACATCTTTTTTTACACTTTTTTGATGTTTGTGAAGTGTATCCCATATTGCCTTGTTGTTGATCATCAGGTAACACCTATAGAGTTTATTTTTCTTATTTAATATTTTTTCAATTCTTTTGTTAAGCCACTAGGATTTTTTTTAGTTAGTGGGTGGGATATTCAAAGGGGTTGCACATGACGCAACAGTGTTGTGCCATGCACAACCCACTGATGTGCCCCGGCACAATATTCAGAGGGGTTTGTTGCACTGTGCAATTCCCGATGCGCCAGGGTGCACCAGTAATGTATGCAGTGCAAGTGCGGGGGGTGTGCCCATGCATATGTGGCACAACCCGATATTCAGCCCAGGATGTACGGCATATAGGCAGGCACAAACCCACCTTGCGCTACACAGGGGGGTGCAAAGATGTGCCCATAAAAAGCAGAAGCATGTCAGGGGCCATCCACAGGCAAGCTGCCGTATTGCCGGGAACAACATGGCAGCCGCCTGCTGTGGGTGGCCACCTAACCTCCAGAGATGCAGTCCAGGCATTGTGCCCCCCCTCACCCGATCGCGGGCATATATCTATAATATCCCTGGTGGTCCAGTGGACCTGCTCCCCTGCCCAATCATTGGCTTTAGTTAAATATAACTTCCCTGATGGTCCAGTGGACCCACTCCCCTGCCCGACTGTGGGCATATAAATAAATAAATTCCCTGGTGATCCAGTGGACCCGTTCCCCTGCCCGATCGTGGGCATATGAATAAAAAAATTCCCTGGTGGTCAAGTGGACCTGCTCCCCTGCCCAATTGAGGGAATATGAATAAAGAAATTCCCTGGTGGTCCAGTGGACCTGCTCCCCTGCCTGATTATGGGCATATGAATAAATTAATTCCCTGGTGGTCCAGTGGACCCTACCCTATCTCCCGATCATGGGCATAGTGAAAAACATTCCCTGGTGGTCCAGTGGACCCTACCTCATCACCCGATTGTGGGCATAATATAAATAATTCCCTGGTGGTCCAGTGGACCTGCTCCCCTTCCTGATCGTGGGCTTTAGTTAAAATCAAATACCCTGGTGGTCCAGCGGTACCCCACCTCCCCACCCGCCCAGTCAGACCCACAACTCTGCACCCCCAGTCAGCGGTGGGCAGTAGCTCCCCACCTGCAAGCCGCCCAGCCACCCACCAACTGACAGCATACAGTACGGCTGTATGCCCATTGGTCTACTGTGTGGGCCAATGGACATGCAGACCATACTGTATTACACAGTCCCAAAATGTGAATGGTTCATTCACATTTTGGGACTGTGTAGTACAGTATGGTCTGCACGCCCATTGGTACATGCAGTGTACCAATGGGCATACAGCTGTACTGTATGCTGTCAGTTGGCGGGTGACCGGGCAGCTTGCAGGTGGGGAACTGCCACCTGCTGCTGACTGGGGGGGTGCAGTGTGGTGGGTCTGAGTGGGCAGGAGGGGAGGGGGATACCGCTGGACCACCAGGGTATTTGATTTTAACTAAATCCCATGATCAGGCAGGGGAGCAGGTCCACTGGACCATCAGGGAGTTATTTATATTATGCCCACAATTGGGTGATGAGGTAGGGTCCACTGGACCACCAGGGAATGTTTTTCACTATGCCTGTGATTGGACATTGGGGCGCGTTGCCCGCCAAGGGGCAGGGGACATCAGTCCCTGATGGCTGCAGCCTGGCAGAACGCCAGGCGCAAGTTGTCGGGGATCAGTGCACCGCTTGCAAATGGGCCATAATGACATGCAAATGGCCCCATTTGCACCTTGCATGCATAATGGCCTCATTTGCATGCCCAGCGCTGAATATCGTGGTTGCTGCACCTAGTGCACCTGCACTTGCACTGGCACATCCTCCTGCTCCTCATCTGCCACTTGCACTGGTGCAGTGCCACTGTGCCGTGCACAGTGTGTGTGCACCCAGTGCCATATTCAATAGTGCTGAGCCATGGCGCAGCACCATTGAATCTCACCTGGACTATGCCCTGGCTTAACCCAGTTGCGCTGCGCCCAGGCTTGCGCTCCTGCCTGGCACAGTCTGAATATCTGGCCCTGTGTATTTTTTCTAATTTTAGATATATATATATATATATATATACATTACTTAGTTTCAAGATAGTAGATTTTATGAGCTCCCACATTTCCTCAATGCATTTGTTAGCTAAGGTACTACCCCAATCAATAATAATTAGTTTCCACCTTATTTTAGTAATGTCTGCTTTGTTATATAAATACATTTCTATACATCCTTGTTGAACCGGAATCTCATACTTAATTTGAAAATTTATAAAGTTATAATCACTATTATATAGTGGAGGTCCAGTTCTACAATTTATTATATTTATGTGGCCAGAACTTAAAATGACCTCAAGTATGTTCATTCCTCTGGTGGGTTCTCTTACATGTTGTATTAATTGCATACTATCACAAGCTGCAAAGAATTTGTGTCTCATGTTACTAAAAGCCAAGTTATTGCATTGTCAATGCTGTGTATACTTCTTATATTTCTTTCCACCTGTTATACACTTCCCTCCCTAGCTGACCCTGTTAATTCCCCAGTTACCTTGCACTTTAAATTATATTTCTTTGAATCCCTTGGAATTAGCATTCCCTATCTCTCTCTCTGCATAAATTGCACTTTGTACTTCAAATTATCTTCCTTGCAATCCTTTGGATTACATTCTATGCCTTATTCCTGCATAAATTGTCTCTTGTTTTAATGTCTTGTATGAAGCTTGTATATGATGCTTAGTTTTTTTCAGCTATGTAATGGTTGTTTTGATTACTTCATTGCCCACCTTTACCCCCTCCTCCAGGACACATCTGGAAACGAGCTGTTATCAGCTCAGTATGTCTTTTCTGGTGAAACATTTGTAATAAATAATTAAATAAATAATTTAGCACTGTCTGTCATCTACTATATCCATTCTCTATACTGGTAATCTGGTTCTGTTTTAGAGTTCAAATAATAATGTTGTGAACAATAATAACCATCTGTCATTGGACTTCCAAGCTGTCCAAAATTTTCTCAGTCATAATAAACTTCTGTTCAATATCTCAAAAAAACAAAGCAATGCTTTTTGGCTCTGCATACAGACTAAAACATTGTCGGCTCCCCTTTTGGTCACCTGTAGTGATAGCACTGCCCTAGCCATGATATTGACTTTCAAGTATCTTGAGGAGGACCTTGGCCCTTCAATTGATTTCTCCCTCCATGTACTTTACACCTATAAATCTATAAGCACTAGACTTGCTCTCTCATATAATATTAGGCATATTTTCATGGCTTTTGGATAGTGGAGCAGTTAAAAGAAAGAAATTAAAAACACAAGTTTTAATAGTGAAATTGTCATGAGTGGGAAATGAAGAGGCTCACTCATAATGCTCTTGTTTTCTTACACCGAGAGCCTGAATTTTCGAGATAGTATTTTTATTACCCCAGCACATGAACATGACAGCTGTAATTTATCAGATCCCACCCAAAATGTGATGATGCGCAATGACTACAAAATAAAGTTGGGCAGGGGCTGAAAATGACACATGCCATGTTCATGAGGTTGGGTAAAAATAAAAACTGTTGAAAATGAGTGTTAAAATGTAACAATGACAACGTTATGGTTAAGCAGTTGAAACCGTTAATGTTCTTTCATTACTTTCTTGTTTTTAAGATTCTGACCCAAAATTTTCAACATAGTATTTTTATTACCCCACTTTACAAACAAGGCAGGTGTCATTTATCAAATTCTGCCCAAAATGTCATTTTGTAGCACAATTGTGAAAACATGTTTTGGGCACAGGTTGAAAAAGGACACATCTCATGTTCATGAGGTGGGGGTGAAAAAATAACTATATTGAAAATTTGAAGTCAAAATCCCCAAAAATACCAACGTTATAAGTAAACATTGAAAAGTTTCAGTGCTTTTTCATAACATTGTTGTTTTTGAGATTTTGACCCCAATTTTTCAACATTGTCTTTTTTTTTTTTACCAAACTTCATTTTCAAGACAGATGAAATCTTTTAAATCCCATCCAAAAATTGGTTTCAGGGAGAGGCTACAAAAACATGTTTTGGAGGGGAGTTGAAAATTTACACTTATCTTGCTGAGGTTAAAAAAAGGCTGTGTTAAAAATTTTGACCAACTATTTTTTTTTAAATGACAAAGTTATGAGTAAAAGTTAAAACTACATTAGAAAGTCATTAAGTAGACTTACTTTGTTTTCAGTCTGTTCATAGTCTGGTACAGTAGGAGGAGGTTCTCTGCTGGCTGTAGGCTGGATTACTTGGTGGGATCCTTCTGTAGTTAGGTAAGTGAGGGGTTGGGGAGCTAGAAGACACTGCTGGACAGTTTTATGTTTTCTTTGTTTCAGGCTGCAGAAAAAAGGGAAGGAAACAATGAGAAGTGCTTTTCTTTTACTCAGGGAGCCAAAACTGAGGATTGGGCACCCCGGTGTTGGTGTGTTTGGCAACACTGGGAATTGGGCACCCCAGTGATTCATACTGTGGTGGTGGTGGGGTGTTGTTAGCTGGCACCAGAAGTTGGACACCCTGGTGTCTAAGTGTGGCAGGGGGTATTTTGTTGGCACTGAGGTTGCCCCCCCCAGTGTCATGGTCTGTTGGGGATGTTAGCCGGCACTAGGGGTTGGACACCCCAGTGTCGAAGTTTGCTGAGGGGTGAAAAATAACAACATTAGAAGTTTGGATAATCAAGTGGGACAGCAGAGTTGAGTGTTCAGTTGGAGTTTGAAATAAACCAGAAAAAGGCACCGCTTGAAGGTTTGGGCAGTCAGGGGTGGAGCTGATCTGGGAGTGGGGTTGCAGTTAGACAAAAGAAAAGAAACACAGTGATGGAGGTTCGAGCAATCAGTGAGAGAGCTAAGCTGGATGCAGAATCAGTTTCTGGTAAAGTAAAGAAATTCTAGAGGTTGTGGCAATAGGATCTGAGAGTTGAGCTTGGATCCGTACGTCATAGGTGGCATGGTGGCTACAGACAGGAGGAAGAAGCTTTGGCCATTGTGTTACTTCTCTGCCATTCCCAGAATGGAGAGAAGCAACCACTGTACAGTACCAGTTAAACAGAACAAAGTGCACAGAAAACATTGGCTGTAGAAAGTAGAAGGCGCATAAGAAAACAGACATCCACCTTGCAATTTCCATCATTGTGGTTGGCCAAAAGTACTTCAAAGGGAAAAGCAGCAGAAAGGTGGAGAGTGAGCAGAACTGAGGAGGGGGATTCATTTTTAGAAACTGTAATAGGTAGAGGATGGCCATGCCCTCAGAACCCTCTCAGAGTTCAGACTAACAACAATATGTTTGCTAGCCTTTGGCAAACAAACATAAAAAGAAGTGAGCTTGCAGATTCAATGCAGAGCTGAGAAAGGCTGAGGTTAGAGGGGACAGAAGAGAGTGCAGTTGTGAGCAGAGGTCCAAGCACTCAGGCTGGGTTCAGGCATCTGGATGACTGACCAGGGTGGACCTACTGGGCCTGGAGTGAGGACAGGTATCCAAGTCTGGGATGTGGCTCTGGTCACCCATTGGGTACAGTCTCCAGAGAGTCAGTAAGAAGCAAGCTAGCCAGGCGACAGCATGAAATAAATCAACTAAGCAGAGGGGTCTCAGTGGAGTGAGGTACCAGGTTTTATGTGAAAGGTGCAGCAGGTAGCTTGATGGTGGGTCCTGGAGTCCTACAGTGTAATGCCTGGGTACAGAAAAGAAGCATGACAGAGCCACAGAGCTGAGTTGAGAAGTGGAACGAAGACAGCAGGGTGGTCTTCCCTGTGCTTGGCAGGACATATGCCTGGGTGCTGTAACCAACGCATTCTCTCTCAAAGGATTTTCTCAAGAGCTGTGAGGCTTGTCCAGGTTTCTGATAAAGAACATATCCAAGAATGACTGTGTAAGACAAGTCCAAACAAGGTCTTAGGACTGGGGAAGTTTGGAGCTGCTGTTCCTAGACGGGTCAACCCTGGCAGGTGGAGGAAAGTGAGGAGGAAATGTCTTCACAGGGGTCACTTATAAATATACAGGTTTGCTTTGGAGTACAGGTTGTCCTAAGGTAGCTGTGCCACTGTGGGACCCACCATTTCCATACGTTTGCACACCATGTAAGCTGGGGGCACAATATTGTGTGGTAAAAGAGTGTCAGGGTAGTCTGGCAAATGTATAGGTGTTCCTGGGTTAGAAGATGGAAAGATGTTATGGGCAGTAGTGGATGGGCAAGGTTGGCTACAGCCAGTGTTCCTAATTAGGGGCTACATGTGTGTGGTCCTAGGGATTGTCCTCTTGTAAGCATAACTTATTTGGAAATCATAAGGTCTGTGGCCCCTGGAAGCTTAACCTGTATATTCCATGTGTGTTATTGTATCTCCCTGTGTATTGCTATGCTTTCATTCCAGTATCTATTTATTCTTTTAAGTAACAAGTAAACCATTGATTAGTTTCTACTTATAACATGGGGTAGGAAAAAAAAGACAGTCAATTGGTCAAACAGCATCACCTGACCGTGCATTACCTGTTAGTAAATGCACGGTTGGTGTGAATTTCCCTAAAGCAATATCCCTGGCCACTGAGCAAAATGTAAGTGTGAAAAGCAGACATTTTTTTTTTCCTGTCAGCGGATCCCAAATATGCATGGCAAAGTACAGTGGCTAGGCAGTTTGCAGTACTGACACCATGTCAGTGACTAATTGGGTGTCTTTTTGTTTCCTACCCCACATTAGTGTTAGTGACTGCAGCTTCAATTGTCCAGTAAGTTCCCAATCTCTATATTGGGCAAATTGCTGACTGTCCCACAATGCAAGAGAATGGGAGACAGAGAGATCGACAGCGAGCAGCAAGTCCCCGGTTGGACGTAACGCATTCAGTAACCCTGTTTGACAGGCAATTTGGTGTGTCTGTGTCCCAAAGCAAAATTTCAGCTGGGAAAACCTTCCTCTCCAAACTGTCCCCATGAACATTTCACAGCAGTAGCAGTTCAGGGCATGTTGGAGAGAGAGAGAGAGTGAGAGTGAGTGAGAGAGAGAGAGAGAGGGAGGGAGAGAGGGATAGAGGGGGAGAGAGAGAGAGAGAGAGAGAGAGAGAACAAACCGCACACAGTGAGAAGAGAGAGAGAGAAAGAGAGAGCGAGAGGCAGCTGCTAGGAACTGGGAGAGTGTTACACAGTACAAAACTCATCCTGACACATGTTATGAACAGCAAATGTCAGAAATCATGCCAATACTATATTTTTAACATCTGTGTGTTCATAACATAAGTGAGCTATGCATGACTTGTTGGGGACTACATTTTCAGTCAGGAGGATACAGTAGGGTTTCTTTTATTTCAACAGACATAAAACCCTTTCTGTTTATTATTTTGTTGTTATGACAGATTCCATGTTATAAGCGCAATAACCCACCCCAGGGTATGGGGTTATTGGGGATTAATCAACACCCCAGGTGCTGTGAGGACACTCGGCCTGCAGCCTCACGCCTCACAATGCACCTGGAGTGTTGATTAATCCCCAGTAACCCCATATCCTATTGTGGGTTATTGCTTAAAATGTAGACATTTTGTTATTTAATAACTAGAATAAGGTGTTCCCCCAGGGTCTAGGAGGTTTCACGGTATACCTGTCTCAAAGTTACAAACATCTGTTTGTTTGTTTTTTCTGGGAGACAGCATTCTGTGCTTGGGCATATGTAAAGCTCCTAGTTGGAGGAACCAAGCATCATCTGTTAAATCCGAACCCAGGGCCCCCTGCCTTTGGCTTTAAAGCATAAGCCCAGTAAAATGCAAAATGTGTTGGGCCTCTGCATCACCAGGGGTACAAAAAGTAGTTGCATTGTATGTCATTTAAGCACTTGGACCCATGTTTTATAATTTATTTGTAAAACTTTATAAACATAGAAACACAGAACATAGAAACTGTTGGCAGATAAGGACCGCTAGGTCCATCCAGTCTGCCTGTAAGCCTTATACATTGTATGCGGCCACTGATCCTATGTGATCAATGGCTTGTCATCACTCCCTCCCCTCTCAGGCTTCCCTTGTACCTGCCCCAAGCAAGCTTAAACTCCTCCACTGTGCTTGCCCCCACATCCTCCTGTGGCAGACTATTCCATGTGTCGACTACCCTTTATGTGTAGAAAAACTTCCTCACATTACTTCTTAATCTACCCCCCCTCCAATTTCATATTGTACCCCTTTTTTTTAGTACTTTCTCTACATTGGAAAAGCTCCACCACCTGCACCTTATTTATGCCCTTAAGGTACTTGAAAGTTTCAATCATATCCCCCCGCTGTCTCCTCTCCTCCAGTGAGTACATATTGAGGTTCCTTAGTCTCTCCTCATGTTTTGTGGTGTAAGCCCTGCACCATCTTTGTTGCTTTTCTCTGGATAGTCTCCACCATATCTATGTCATTGTGCAGGTGTGGTCTCCAGAACTGCATGCGGTACTCCAGGTGAGGCCTTACCAATGTTTTATACAATGGCATCACCACCTCCTGCCTCCTGCTAGTGATACCTCTGCCTATGCACCCCAGAATACCACTGGACCTCCCTACTGCCTTTGTACACTGCTTTAATACCTTAAGGTCATCAGAGTGACAGTCAGCTCCTCTCCCCCCAACCTGTAGCTCTCCCCAGGGTTCCCTCTACCCAGGTGCATTATTTTGCACTTCTTTACATTAAACCTCAGTTGCCACATCTCTGACCATCTTTCAAGCTTCTCCAGGTCCCTTTTCATTTTCTGCACCCCTTCTGGAGTATCTACCCTGTTGCAGATCTAGGTGTCATCTGCAAACAGGCATACCTTTCCTTCCAGCCCCTCTGCAATGCACTAACAAAGACATTGAACAGGACTGGTCCTAGTACAGATCCCTGAGGTACCCCACTGGTCACCCCCTCTCCCCAGATTGTACCCCATTTACCACCACCCTCTGTCTCCTGTCTGTTTACCAGTTCCTAACCCAGTTCACCACCTTGTCGCCCATGATCAGACTACTCATCTTGTTAATCAGCCTTCTATGTGGGACAATGTTGAAGACTTTACTGAAATCCAGGTAGGCAACCATGTACAACAAACCTGTGTTGGCATCTCGAGGTTGCTATGGTAACCTCAAGATGACAACTCAGGCTTGTTGTGCATGGTTGCCCATACATTGTTTTTTATAGTGTATGGGCAACCATGTAACAAGGCTGAGACTGACATTTTAATGCAGGACTGACTTCTGCCATTTTGCAACTTACCAGATATAGAAGTAAATCGGGCACAACTTGGTGGGATTAGACAGTTCAAAAGAAGCAGCGTGGATTCAGTTAAAAAAAACATTTCTGTTGGTTGGCAGACAATTCAGCTCTGTGATTTTGAACAGGAGAAAATGAGGAAAAAAACATGTTGTGTATTCAGCCTCAGGACTGTTTACAGATGGCAGTGTAAAGTGAGGGGGAGGGTTAAAAAAACACAAAAAAAACAAAACACGTATGTTCCTATTAAGAAATGCAAAGTCAAATCACTCAGTAACCCTTGGCTCACAGATGACCTCCTCAGGATGCTAAAAACAAGATACCACCTATGGGAGCTGGCCAGAAACTCTGGAAGGCAAAACGACATCCAAAACTACAAACGTGCCCGCAATGACTGCACCAAAACCATCCGACAAATGAAGTCCGCCTATTATAAGCATGCCCTCACAAACTCCTGGGGCAATGGTGGGAGTTCTGAAAGAACATAAAGGAACTCACCGGGAATCCACCCAAACCCCCCATCAATACTCAACATCAACGGAACCACAACCCTCAACCCAAAAACCATTGCGGTTACCTTTAATGAAGCCTTTACCGACCTCAGCACTGTCCTACCCCAGGACTACTTCAAAGAGGGTGAAGCCCCTCTGTCCACAATGAACACTACTCCCACCAGTTCCCCCCGCTTCTACTTCAGAGCAGGCAAGGCTCACCAAGTAAGCAAATATGTTACCAAAGCCCTTGGTAAATCAAGATTCAGTAATGACTCCCTCGATCTCAAAATCCTGTCTCTCACACTTGATGAAGTGCTTAGTCCTCTGACCACAATTTTCAACCTCTCCCTCAGCCTTAGACAGTTCCCAGACAGATGGAAATCTGCCACGGTCACCCCAATCCATAAAAGTGGTGACAAAACTGCCCACAATAACTACAGACCTATCTCCCTACTACCCCCACTCTCCAAGGCACTAGAACGCATCGTCTTGGACCAGCTCACAGAATACCTGTATACGTACAACATCCTGTGCAAGCAACAACACGGCTTCCGCAAAAGTCACAGCACCTCCACAGCCCTACTTGAATTCACTGACACAATCCACAATGCACTTGACTCCGGTGAACTACTAGGCTCAATCTACATTGACTTAACTAAAGCCTTCAACACCGTCAATCACTGCCTCCTGCTTGTCCAGCTTCAGAACACTGGGCTGTCAACTGACTCCATTGGCTGGTTTAAGAGCTACCTTGAAGAACGGTCCCAAACAGTAAGAATCGCTGATACACTCTCGGACCCTAGACCAGTCCACTCGGGAGTCCCCCAGGGCTCCATTCTGGGACCCCTCCTCTTCAACCTATTCTTAAACTCACTACCGGACAGCTGCCCAGAACAAATAATTCTCTATGCCAAAAATGCTGTGATCCTCACCTCGGACCCTGATCCAATCCAATTGCAAAATAAACTTCAGCAGGCCTTCTCCTCCATCAAATCCTGGTTCCTAAATCATAAACTGCTTCTCAATCAGAAAAACACAAGTCTGTGGTCTTCTGCAGCCCCCACAACAAAAACAAACAACTCCACCTCTCCATTGCAACCAAACAAGGAGCCATCCTAGAGCAAACACAATCGTTCAAGTACCTCGGCATCACCCTTGATCCCCACCTCTCATATGCTGTCCATATCAGCAATGTTGCAAAGTCTGCCAATGTGAGGTTAGGCATATTATTCCAGCACAGGAAACACCTAATCCCAGAAGCACTGTCAGTGGCCGTCCAAAGCTCCATCGTCAGCATCATAGACTATGGTCTTATCATATATGGGTCTGCAGCTACCACTGCTCTCAAACGTATCGCAACCTCCCTGAATAAGGCCTGTTGTCTCATCACTGGCTCACATCACCGTACCCACACATGTGACCTTTATTCCCAATCTGGATGGCTTCAACTGGACAAACGCATAAAATACCAAACCTGCATCACGGCCAAGAAAATTATAATGGGGCTTGCTCCACCAGGTGTCTGTGCCCTCCTTAAGCCTAGACATAGGAACGTCACTACAAGGAGATCCAATTCCCATCTACTACATATCCCACAATGTCACATGACCCAAGGACAAAGATCATTTGCCTATCAGGCATCTAACTGGCTCAACTCTCTCGGCAACGATATAGCGACCGCTCCAACACTCGGCTTCTTCAAGTCCAAGCTGCACCTCTCACTGCTTGTATACTGCGATTGCCCATCTTAACATTTCCACCATTCCAGCTGCAAATGCCCCAGCACCCAGCTCTTACAATCAGTCTTTGCACCCCTAGCACCTTACCTGTCATATTCCCTCGACAAGGCCCCCTGGCTGCACTGTCTCCCGCCCTCGCCCACCTCCCCCCATATCTCCACTCCTGCCCCTGCCCCAACCACCTCCCGTACTCCCCTTACCCCTTGCACCTCCTTCCCCTCTCGATCTCCTACCCTCACTTCCCCCACCACCCCCTTCCCTTGTCTTGCTCATAGCTCAAGTCTTTGTACTGGTTATTACATGTCTGTAAGCAGGGCCCCTGGTGTTCTGCGGCAGAATTTTCTGATTTCTGCGGCAGGGCTCCTTGACTTATGCGGCAGCATTTTCTGATTTCTACGGCATGATTTATTAATTTCTCTGGCAGAATGCAGTCCTGTCATTGGATAAATATGATGTGATGTCATCGATAACATCATATGCTGAGCATAGAGGAGGGGCTTCAGGATAAACGAGGTGGGAAAGAAAGCCTGACACGATGAAAAAACTGTATATTTATATGAAAATTCATCAAAAACAATGAATTCTGCGGCACTATATATATTCTGCAGCATGATGCAAATTCTGTGGTAAATTCCGGAACCGCAGAAATACAGAATTCCAGGGGCCTTGTCTGTAAGTCAATGACTATATGTTTGTAACTAAAAATGATGACTGTTGCACACGCTGACGTGGGAGCTTTGTAAAAGAGCCTCGGCTCAAAGGTATTGTAATCCTAGATTGAAATAAATAAATAAAAACACAGTTTTTGTCACTCTTGCTGATGCAGTTTGTGTATGGCAGCCATGTGGTGGCATTCTAAGTTGTGCTGCAGTAGTGGCATCCATACTGCAGCACAAGAACATTTAAACATCACTACTGCAGCACAAAGAAGGTATTCCAAGCATGGAATTCTATGCATAATCCCATTCTACCATACATTACAAACCTGTGCTCCCATCAAGAAATTCTAACGCCATCTGAACCACAAGAGGGAACCTCTGGTGGTTCCAAGACAGCATAAGACTCCAGAGATGAGAACTCAAGTTTGTCATGTATGGAGTTTACTTTTTTTTATCCTTTATTTGTCCTCCAGTTCCTCCCCAGCGGTCCCCTACTTATGGTGACTCACAGCTCCATTAACCACCTTACCTGGCACTTATCGCCATTTACATGTGCCACCATGGGTGCACGGGTGCCTCGGTAGATGGTGCGGAGCCCGCAGAGTTCCCCCTCCACCATCCCACAACAGGAGGCACTCCATCATGCCGTTTCGCCCCACCTGGAACCACAAGTAGGCCATGGCCCGCATGCACTGCATGAAGATGCAGTATGCCTCAGCACCCACACCCAACCAACCAGGTATGGGAGTGTTGCCATGCCACCTTGCCACTGCTAGGTGATGGCCAAACAACTGTATGCACTGTTTCCCCTACCCAAAAGGGGGACAGCAGTCACTCCTTTCTTCAGCCGGCCCCTGAGCAACCCTGATTCATTTCTGAATCTGGTTCGCTGATGTGGCAGATGGTGAGGCAACTAGAGCCTCAGCCCGCCATACCAAAGGGATACCTTGTAGGGGAGTTTCCAATCTGGACAGGCTAGATGAAACAGAAGACTTTTCCTGTCCGTAAACATCTACAATGTGCACAGAATATCTGTGTTTCTGTTTTGCAGCCATCATTATACTGAACCACGCCGTAGGGTGATCACTGGTCTCCAAGTGGCCTCCCTCCTTATTTATTTATTTTGTATTTATTCAATCTGGGAATTACAAATACCTTTGAGCGCCAGGCAGCTCATTTACAAAGGTTCCACATCAGTAGGGAGGAATTACAAACAGTTACAGAGAAACAGATAAGTCATACAGAATATTTCAGAGCATATGTACATGTATTTATATTATAGTATAGGACA
The DNA here is from genome assembly GCA_016271365.2 of Neoceratodus forsteri. Lineage (NCBI taxonomy): Eukaryota > Metazoa > Chordata > Ceratodontiformes > Ceratodontidae > Neoceratodus > Neoceratodus forsteri. The sequence goes on from CM057454.1 coordinate 329,629,050, forward strand.
ATTTTGCTTCAGTTGTATACACATTACGCAAAACCTGATCAGAGGCAGAGGGAAGAAAGTAGAGGGGGGAGGAAGAATCAAGAGGGAGAGGAGCAGCCAGGCAGCCTTATCAAGTTGCAACTATGCTAGGGGGAGGAAAGACTCTTAGAAAGGGGGACGGAGAGAGGAAGAGGGGGAGAGGGGCAAAGGCAGGGAAGAGGGTGATAAGATGGAGGTGATAGAGATATCAGTGAGGGGAGGTCCAGGAAGGGGGGGGGGGATGGACTGGTGGAGGTCCTGAAAAGGGGACCTGGAATTTAGGTGGAGCAATCACAGGAGTTTTCAGTTAAGAGGTGAGATTGGAGCTTATGTTTGAACTCTCCAAATTTAGATAGGGTAGCTAGACTATTGGGAAGTCCATTGAACCAGGAAGGTGCTCTGCTATAAAAGGCACATTGGCATTACATGGTCCGGCACCTTGGGACTAGTAGTTCAGTAGATGAGGTGCGTGTATGTTGGGTCTTTGGAGATTTGTGAAGCAGACAACACAGACCCTTTGGCATGAACCCTAGTAGAATCTTTTAGTGAGAATGCAGGTGTGGTATTTAATTCTCCCAGATAGATTGAGCCATCCAGTCTGTTTATAGAGATCACAGGTGTGGGTGAGGTGGGGTGCCCCATTTGGAGTCTACAAGCCTTGTTTAACGCAACAGTGAGCCTTTTGAGAGCAGTATTCGTAGCAGCTCCATAAATAACAAGGCCATAGTCAATAATACAGAGCACTGAACTGTGAATTGCCAGATTGAGAGCTTCAGGTGTTAGACACTTTCTGAGTCGATAGAGAAGATCAATCCTTACGTTGACAGCTCTGGCTACATTTTCAGTGTGGGGTGTATAGGTGAGATGACTATCTAGGGTGACCCCAAGGTACTTGAAGTGCTGTATTTGTTCAAGGGGGTCATCTTGGCTATTTCTGATAGCGAGAGCATGTCCTCTGTATCTGCTGTGGGCAGAGGAGAACAGCAGGACTTTTGTCTTCTTGTAGTTTAGCACTAGCTTCTGTTAGAAGAACTAGTGCTCATTGTCCATGAAGCCATTCTGTAGGTTGCTTTCAAGCACGTGTGGGTCATGGTGGCTTGCAAAAATGACAGTGTCGTCCACATAGAGCAGTGTACGCAGGTGGCAGGTGGATGGTAAATTGTTAATGAAGATGCTGAAGAGGAGGGGACCCAGAATTGAGCCCTGGGTACACCAGACCTAACTGGTTTTTGGTCAGAGATAGCGTTGGAAATCTTCATGCATTGCGGACTATCTCAAAGATAGCTTGTGAACCAGGACAGTGAGTCAGGGGAGAGGCCAGTTAGAGAGAGTTGTTTAAGAAGGAGCTGGTGATTAATCATGTTGAAGGCCTTAGTTAAGTCTATAAAGACTGCCTCCACAAGACTGCCTTGGTCAATAGATTGGTGGATGGAGCTAGGAGAGCAGTGGTGGTGCTGTTCCCTTTTCTGAAACCATGTTGTTGTTCACACTGTAGGCAATATTTACTGAGGTAGTCCACTAGTTGGTTGGCAACAACACATCTGAGTATTTTTGAAATGGGAGGAAGGATTTATATAGGCCTATAGTTGCTGTGTAGCATGCAGTCCCCAGCTTTATGAACTGGTGTAACAATGACTGTTTTCCAAACCTGTGGGAACAGAGACAACGACAGACAGAGGTTAAGGATCTTAGTGACAAGTGGGAGTACTTCCTCAGTGGCAAGTGCGATTAGTTTGAGGTCTAGGGAGTCCCCACTATACCGTGACTTACCCAGCTCTTTGCTCAGTAGTTTCCTGACTTGGGCAATATAGATGTGTTTAAAGTAGAATAGACATCTACAACACTGTCCCTGTTAGTGATTACCAAGTCCAGTATTGCCCCATCATGAGTCTGTTCACTAACTAGTTGTCTGAAGAATGCCCTCTGTAGAGAGTCCAGGATGTCCCTACTTCTAGCTGAAGCTGCTGCTGGGAGGCTTCAATCCACATCTGGCAGGTTGGAGTCTCCCACCAGCAGCACTTCCCCCTTTTCTGCCATCTTGCCAATGGCTTCCACCAGAATCTTATCTAATTCCTCCCCCTGTGCTGGAAGTTTGTAGATCACTCCAGTGTGAATAGTGGCTCCATTCCCCATCTCCAGGGTGACCCACAGTACCTCTGCCTCCACCTGTATTCCCTGTATCTCTGTTGCTTTTATGCTTTTTCCCCTCACATAAAGCACCATACCCCCTCCTTTCCTTCCTACCCAGTCCTTTCTGAAAAGAGTGTATAGCCCTGTATGGCCATGTCTCAATCATGGTTTTCAGTGCACCATTAATCAGTAATGGCCACAATATCCAGATCGGCCTCTGCCATGATGGCCCCTAGGTGCAGGATCTTATTTCCTAGATGTCTAGCATTTGCACACATGGCCTTCGAGATTTTGTTACCACTCTGCTTGGTACTCCCCTTCTTTCTTTTTGGCCTTTTCTCCTTCCTGCCTCTCTTTTTAATGATCCCATTCCTTTCCCCTTTATCTCTATCACCCCACTTCCTTTATTAATTTTCACCCTGGGGGAATTCTCTCTCCTTGGGTTCTCCGTGCTCTTTACTTCAGCCTGGCGAGGGCAGTTTCTGACCCCCTGAGTCCTTCTGCCACCCCCCTTGGCTAGTTTAAATGTTCATTGAAGTACCATTTAAACCATCCACTGAAAACTGTGGTTCCCCTTCCTGATGGATGCAGGCCATCACCAATGTATAGGCCCTTATCCTACCAGGTGGATCCCCAGTCCCCAATGTAGCTGAACACTTCCTCTCAGCACCATTCCCTCTGTCATGAGTTGAAACTCTTGCTGCAGAGTTCCCTCTCCTGTCCCCTGTCATAGACAGGCAGCACCTCAGCGAAAGCCACTTAGTGAGCTACTTGTCTAAGACCCCTCCCCAGTTCCCCAAACTCCCCCTGTACTATCCTAGCCAGTTCATTAATCCCCATGTGGACTGTGGAATCCCACTCTCCCTCTGGTCATTCTGCCCTAGTGATCCTCAAGAGTCACTTCCCATCCTTTCAGGCCATGGCATAGGGTAGGCACCTAACCTGCCCCCCAATCCTATTCCCTGATCTATCCCCCTCATAAGTGAGCTTGCCCCCCCCCCAGAACTTGCTTCTTACTCCTCTGGCGTCCTCTACCACCCTCCTTGGGGTCTCCACTACAGAGGACCCACACATTCCCCTTGGTCACTACTGCAGGTGCTTCTTCCTGGCAGTCCCACCCCACCAGAATGGCATTGGAATTTTGTAGTGGTACTGGTTGAAGAATGTGCCTCTGTCCCACCAACCCCACCCTTCCAGAGTCCACCGTAGTCCACCTATTCCTCCTCCCTGACATCCTCTGAGGTAATGGTGGCAGACTTGGTGGCCTCTGGGTGGGGGCAGAGGTCCCCCGTATCCTAGTCAACTTAGCTTGGAGTCTAGCAACTCCTCCTTCAACCCAGAGAGATACGTGCAGATGAGGCAGCACTGCAGTCTCCAGAAGGTCTCTATGAAAACTGCCGCCCCAAAGCCACTGCACTACTCATATCATTCTCAACCTCTATTCTCCCTGTGTTACCTTGAGATACTTTTGTACCCTTACCCCTGATAGGGTGTTTCTAGTTTTCCCTTTTTTGTTTATTTTTATTTGTGCTCCTCCGTGCCTTGTTTAAATCTTTATGTACTCCTATCCTAGATAGGGTGTTGCTCCTATTTCAAGTTTTGGCCTACCTTTGAACTTCCACCCTTCCCAGCAGTGACTGTTACACAGTAGTGAGCAGGTGCCTTGCCCTAGTCAACCAGCAGAGTCCCCCGCTTCTCTGCTTCATTCTGTTGATGCCTGCCAATGTTTACAATGCCTGTCACCTGTTCCACTCCTTCGCTGTTCCACTCACTTGCTGGACACGAACATGTGGGACATGTTGGCAGTGGCTGCTTCTATGCAGAACCTGCTCCCTTCCTGTTGGTGCACTACTGGCTGTGGGAGGTCAGTTATTAAGTAGCTGAGGCCCCAGGCCAGACAATTAGCACCCCTCCCCAAACTACAGGGCTAGACATAGTTCTTTTAATATGGCCCCTAAATGTGGGCTGCTCTGATTGGTTTCAGATTTATCCTTCGCGCAATAAGAAATACACTAGTTCAGAAAAGTTTCACCACAACTTACCCCTCCTATGTTGGTTGTCTCCAAAAAACACAAACCTTTTTTATCCCTCCTGTGACAAATGCAGGCAGATTCTGTTTAAGGCAGCATCTGCAGGAAAATTCAGCTTATATAACAAGCCAAAAACCAACCTGCTATCATAGCTCTGACTCAGCCCATCTCCAGTTATTAAGTAGCTGAGGCCCAAGGCCATACAATTAGCACCTCTCTCCCAAACAACAGGGCTAGATACAGTTCTTATAATATGGCCCCTAAATGTGGCCTACTCTGGCTGCTCTCAAACTTACCCTTCACTCAATAAGAAATACATTAGTTCAACCACCAAGTTTCACCACAACTTACTCCACCTATGTTGTCTCCAAAAACACAAGTGTTTTTTGTCCTTCCTGTGGCAAATGCAGGCAGATTCTGTTTAAAGCCTATTGCAACTTTAAAGCACTCTCACTGCACATTAGCCCCTTTCTCCACCAACATTTATTAGCCCATCCCCTACTGCCCCTTGGTTTTCTGGAGAAGAGGCTTGGTTGCCTCCTGGGTGCTTATATTTATGTCCCAAGTTTACCCAGGTGTCTGCTACCCCTAAAGGGTTGGTGGAACCCATTGGGTTCTCTGTCACTCCTACTGTACTACTGGGTGGTGATATTGAGAGTAACCTGGGACCAATAAACTCCTCGCCATGTCACAATGACCCCTCTGGGCAAACTGCTATGGACTAAAGATAGCTCACCTTAATGTGTGCCATCTAGTATCCAAGATCTCAGAGTTGGAGGCCTGGATCACCCTGTACAATCCTGATATCCTAGGCATCACTGCAATATGGCTGAAACCCTCCATCCTGGATGCCAGCTGCCACATCCAGGGCTATTACCTGATTATATACTGCACAACCTCACGCGCTTGCGAATGAGAGGGTGCCGGCCAAAAACTGAAGCACAACAGAACAAGCACAACCATGGCAGCACTCTGCAGAAATGCAAAATAAAACAACAAATGTGTGTGAAATCCAACTTTATTTGGTGAGAGCATGGCACTAAACCCCAGCACTTCACCTCATAGACATGAGACTTTGTTAGGGGGCATGCCCTGATGAAGCCTCACATCTACGAGGTTAAGTGCTGGGGTTTAGTGCCATGCTCTCACCAAATAAAGTTGGATTTCACACACATTTGTTGTTTTATGTTGCATTTCTGCAGAGTGCTGCAGCAGTTGTGCTTGTTCTATTATCTGATTAGACAGGATACACAGGGCAGCAAAAAAGGGTGTGGAGTGCTTTTATATTTTACAGAATCCCTAAATACAACCCTAATTTCATGTAGTGCCTCAGAGGATTCTATCAGTGAATGGGTCATCTGTGAGCTGACCATTGGTTCTGCCAAGAAACTACTAATAAACTGTGCCTATAACCACCACCACCACCACCCCATCCCCCTCGGGAGGCTGACTCAATATATTAGCATTTGCTGCCTCATGAGGGAGCTCATTATGGTTGGAGACTTCAACATTACCTGGTAACATGGCCAACAACCTGAGTGTAATGAATTACTAAAATAACTTATCCTCTATCAGATCATCTGTCTCCCCCCCACCCACTCACCTCAACCCAAAGTCCTCAAACCACTCCCTCCCAGATTGGATCTTTACAAACCAGGAGGACAGAATCTTTCAGGCAGGGGTACTGCCAGATTTCATTAGTGACAACTCATCAACTTCCTAAATTTGATCCTGGAGGTGTCCTCACCCCCCCACACACACACAGATTTCTGTCTTTCAGTGACTTCTCTAAATGGAATATGGTGAAACTGCAATCAGATGTCAGAGCTGTGAACTGGTCTGTCCTCCACACCCTATCTGATGTGAACTTGGACCTGGGGTTCCTTACTACAACTTTTTCCTACACTCAGGACAAACATTTCCCAGTTATCACTCAGAGAGTGTGGGATCAGAACACTAGATGGCTAACCAAAGAACTTCAAGCTAAAATGAAACAGAGGTAGGTCAGCCCGGTGGCGCTGAGGGTTGAGGCGCTGGACGCCACACCTCGCCTTGCGCCCGGTGACCTGGGTTGGGAGGCGGACTCGGGTTGCTGGTGGGCCAGCTTGAGGTTGAAGCGGCGTCAACGACAGCTCGCCTACTCCGGGGAGGTTACAGGCGTCGCCCGATACACTTGTCTGACTCCGAGCGGAGGCTCGGAGTACTGCAAGCCCCTAAGATCAGGGGGAGGGCAGCCACGATACAGCGCGACGTTGGCGCCTTGCGCCTTGACGTCAGGGGTCTCACGCTGTAAGGGGTGGGGAAAAGTGGAAAATGCCTGCCATTGCCGGGAAGACGGAGCCTCCGGAGATGTGCCCTCAATGTGCCTTCGCCCGCCCGATGGCCCCTGGACCAATGACAGTTGATTGATGGGGTAAGGGGGCCCTGCCCCATCCCCGCTCGGGGGGTAATCCGAAGCTCTATGGGGTTCCAGAGGGGCATACGGGCAGGGTGGAAGGTAGAGGGATGTCTGCCTTGAGGCTCCGGAAGGGTCGGGGATGGCAGGCAAGGAAGGTGGATAAAAAAGAAATTTCAAAAAAAAATGAAGCAGAGGGATGCCCTATGGGCAGCACATACATTTGCTCCATCCCCTGCTATCTGTAACAATTGCTGTTGGCTTTGAAACCTCTGTAAGCAAGAAACTAAATCCCTCAAGGCTGGCTACCTTAAAAATTAACAGGTCTACACCCTGGGTGACTCTCACAAGTTCTGGGCATTGGTGAACTCACTAATTAATCTTGGCACCAAGCAAAGCTCCATCCCTTTGTGCACTGATTCTGGGACCCTAACCCACCTCTTACAGGTCACAGAGGTTCTGAACAATATATTTACAAATCTGTCAGAGTACATGGCTAAGCTGTCATCAAAGGTCTCCACACCAGCCCACAGAGATAGGAGTGAGGGTAAACTTGTAATCCCTTTTTTCCACTTCAAGGCCACTTCTCCTAAAGAGGTTCATCGGCTCCTCATGGCTCACCCCAGTGCTCACGTCATTGCTAAACCCCTAAACACCCTCTATAATGTATCATTAACCACCTCAACCATCCCAGCGATATGGAAGCAGGCCACACTCATTCCTATATTTAAATCAGGTGACCCAAAAATTCTGGAGAAAATACAGTAGTCTTCCTGCAAGACTCAGACCATGTATCAAAGTACAGTCTCCTCTCCCTCCACCAACATGGCTTTCAAAGGGGCCACAGCACCACCACTGCATTGGCCTGTTTCACAGGCCATGTCTTTAGGAGCCTAGATAAAGGCAAGCTCACTGGGATCATTTTTGTGGACCTAATGGAGGCATTTGACCTGATGTACCATGGCATCCTCTTACCAAAACTGCCCTTCTAGGCTTTCTCAGCAGCAACTTCGGCTTGGTTTAACAACTACTTCACTGGGAGATCGCAAGTGGTCTGCTCTGGGGGGCCCACCTCCAGCATCTTGGAGGTAAATATTGGGGTCCTGCAAGGGTCCATACTGGGATCTACCCTATTCTTCCTCTTTGTGGACCACCCCATCAGGGAAAGTATGGGTTGCCACATGCTAATGCCTGCAGATAATCTGATCATCTACCACAGTGACATGAACCCTCTGGAACTGTCCCTCGTACTCAACAGAGAGTTCAACTCGACTTCCGGTGACATCAGGGGGCTAATGGCAGCATAGATTTTCAGCTCCGTCTCCCTCCCGGTTACAATCTATTCAAATCACCCGTTAAATGTGATGTCTTCACCAGCAAAAAGTAAAAGAAACAGAACAGGGAGGCTACCATCGACATCGACACCGATGCAAAAATTGAAAGAAATGATGCAGGGAGAGGGGAGAACTGACATGCAGGAGAGAGAGATGTAAGGGAAGGCCTGCAACATACCGAAGCCGGGGCCGAAGAGATTTCACTGAGCCTCAGAGAAACCATACTCCAAACAGCCCGGACGGTTGCAAAGATTGATCAGACTCACTGTGAGCTTAAATCGGACTTAGCTAAAGTGGACCACAAAACGGACAAGCTTGAGCTTTGTGCCAATCAACTGGTTGAACAATCAGATCGCCAAGATAGACTCTTGCTATATTTACTTGCCAAAGACCGGGAACTTACTTGTAAATTAGACGACCTGGAGGGCCGAAATAGAAGACAAAACATAAGACTGTTTGGGATTCCGGAGGGCTCCGAAGACAAGTTTCAAAGTGTGGCCACTTTCTTACAGAAGATGCTTAAGCAAATTCTCCCGCTACCCTTAGATGCTGACCTTGCGATGGATCGGGCACATAGGTCTCTAGTCGCCTGCCCCAAAAATCCCGATGCGAGGCCTCGCTCCATAGTTGTCAGATTTACTAACTACCAAACCAAGGAGGAGATCTTAAAGCTGGCCTGGAAGCAAGGAGCATTGAGCTATGAGGGTCATCGAGTGTTCCTAGACAACGACCACACCACAAAGGTTCAAGAGGCCAGGAGAATGCTTTGGCCGATTCTGAAACAGCTCAGAGCCCGCGATATGAAAGCGCAAATCTTATACCCAGCAAGGCTCAGAATTCACACGGACAAAGGCTCAAAAACATTTCAGGACCTGCTGTCTGCCACTCCCTATCTGGAATCGCTTGGGCTAACGGTTCCCTCTCTCGCGAAGGAAAGGCTGGAAAGAGACTTACTTGCCTCGGCTTGGACCGTCTCGCAGAAGGGGCCGCCCCACCGAGGAAACTTTCATGGAACCCACAAGCAAAATCTGAGAGCAGACATCTCTGCCCTGATAACTCAGCTGGGAGATCCTGCAAACCTCAACAAAAAGGCTCCCCACCTGCTGGAGGAACAAGGAGAGTGTGTGCCAACCGAAACGGCCGAACCAGACGACACGACATGAAGCGAGGGCAAAGCCTGAAGGAATCAACACATCTCCCCACGCCTTTCAGCGGAGTTCTTTGAAAATGCCACGGGTTCCCTGCCTGGCTCTGTGCAGGGATGTCTGTCCGGTCTCTCTTCCTCCCTGCTGTCCCCTTCCTATGTGCGGTCACTAGCGCTTTGAAGACAACCCCCGGGCGGTGTGCAGTGAGTACAAAATCCAGATCTCTTCAGTTGTCAAGTAGAACACGTGCACACAGAATAAACACGCTGCATGGAGTTCTACAGGGGGGATGTTTCCTTACCATCCCTTCGGTGTGACTTGATATAACTTAGAGGCTGCATTGCGACTGTCGTTGGTGGGGGGATGTTGGGGGGGGGCGCCGGATGAATAAGTCAATTGCCCTGTGGGCTGAACAGACTGGGAACCTGATAAAATAAAAAAAAAAAACAAGAAGACCATTTAATCTCGCGACTCTGTGCTGCTGAATTCCAGGTTGGGAGGGCTTTCAGGACGTGCTTTATGGCTAAGTGAACACCTTAATCTAGACTGGGTATGATCAATGGATCCTGAGCCCCATTGAGGAGCCAGACTGTCTGTTAATCGTGCTGGCATAACCAGCCTGACTGAATACAGACCTATGAAGTGAATTAAAGCAGTACATATGTATATAGTTGGGGCTACACTCACCTAAATATGCTTGTTTCTGGAGTTAGTATCTCCTATTGATTCCCTCCTTCTCTGTTAACTATAAGGATAAGGTGATTTTTCAGGTTTAAAAAGCCTATAAGGACCTCGGAGGGAGCCGGATAATGGCTGCTAAATGCCTCTCACTGGCTATGTGGCAACCCTACAGGGGATTTTCCCCTGGGAAAAAGGGTGCACTTCCCACCAAGATGGAGCACCCTCCTAAGCAGCACTTTTGCGCTTGCCCTATGGGTGTTTTTTTCCCACCCTCCCCTAGGAAGTCGAAGGTTAGGTATTTCAGGAGGGACGGGATGGCTTCTTAAGAGCCTGCCCGCCCCAATCCTCTATTTGCCCAGGCCCTCATATCAGCTTGGCCTTAGGCACATGTTTCTGACAGTTGTTCAGATCTTTTTATTCTTGTTGAAAACTTTGTTGTTAATAGTTTTGCTTCAGTTGTACGGGTACTTATGTTTTTTTCTTGAAACTTTTAATATTTTAGGCATATCTAGATGTTTCACCATTCTGCAGATTAGTAGACAGAGTCTGTTTGAATTACATCAATGGCACATCATAATGCGAAAGTTCTCTCATATAATATTAATGGCTGCTCCAGTCCAGTGAAGAGAAAACAAATACAGAAATATATTGCTAGGCAGAAATGTGAGGTGAACTTCTTACAGGAGACTCACTTGTCCCCTGCCGAGGTCCTAAAACTGAGAACCAAGGCCTATCCACAGGTTCACTTTGCCTCGCTGGAGTCGGGGCGTAGAAGGGGAGTTGCCATTCTCCTTGCGGAAACCTTCCCATTTGAGGTGAAGGACACTGTGGCAGACAATGCTGCCAGATACATTATGTTGGTAGGGAAAGTGCAGGATACCCCGGTTACGTTAGTTAATGTTTATGCCCCCCCGGGGTCCCCTACTGCATTTTATACCTCTCTTGCCTGCCTGGTAACAGAGAGGTCTAGAGGCCTCTTGATTATGGGGGATTGGAATTTGATCTGGGACAGAAATTTAGACACCACATCTGGCATTCAGAACCCCGAATACCGTAAGGCTCGGGCAGTCAAACAAGCTTTAAGCCAGATGGGACTGGTAGATGTGTGGAGGGAGAAATACCCCAGAGCTAAGGACTATACTTGTTATTCGCCCAGGTTCAGGGTCTACTCTAGGTTGGACACCTTTTTTACATTTAAGGATAGTGTCCCCGCCCTACCCTCTATGTGGGTTGGAGTGTCTACTTTGTCGGATCATAGTCCGATATTCCTGGAGGTTGCTATTGTTCTCCCAAAACAAACAACAAACTGGAGACTGAACACGTCTCTTCTTCAGGATAGGGAAATAATTGATAAAATCAAACACCACATAGCAAACACTATTACTGAAAACTCCACACCTGGAGTTACGCCTCAGATCATATGGGACACATTAAAGACAACAATTAGGGATCAGATAATAAGTATAGCCTCAAAAAAAAAAAAGACCGCCTGTTAAAACAGCATGATCTGAATAAAAGACTTTCAGAGTTGGAATCCCAACAAAAGTTGACTTGGGACAGGCAGAGGGACCTTGAGCTTAAATCCCTGAAAGCAGAAATACAAAAGCTACAGAGGGAAGAGGTTGAGAGGAACCTTTTCTTTCTTAAACAGAAATACTACGAGGGTGGCCCCAGAGGTACCAGAATATTGGCAACCAGATTAAGACAACTTAGAGCCAGAGCAACAATAACTAAATTTATCTCTCTGACCACTAGCTCTGTTACTCAGAAGCCTGAGCAAATAGCAGAGGCTTTTGTTTCGTATTACTGTATACGTTATACACCCCAGATGTCAGCATCAGCCGATGAAACCAGGGGTTACCTTGGATCCATGCTCCTCCCAGCTCTTCACCCAGATAAGGCACAAACTTTAATTAAACCTATTACCCAAACAGAAATCATAAAAACCATAAAAGTTCTGAAAGTAGGGAAATGCCCTGGCCCAGATGGCTTTGGAGCTGAATTCTACAAAACGTTCACTTCAGATATAACCCCACTATTGCAGAATGTTTTTTCTGAGGTCTGGCAAGAAGCGAACCCGATCCCTCCCTCCTGGCAATATGCTATGATCACACTTATCCCGAAAGAGAATAAAGACCCTGTCAAATGCGAATCCTATCGTCCAATCTCCCTCCTAAACTCGGACTATAAAATCTTTACAGCGGTAATAGCATCTCTACTAAATACCATCCTCCCAGACTTAATTAACCCCGACCAATCGGGATTTATACCGGGCAGGCAGGCCCCAGATGGTGTCCGTTCTGCCATTAACATAATAGATGCCATACACCGTGCCCGACGACCTGCATGCCTTATGAGTTTGGATGCGGAGAAAGCTTTTGATAAAGTCTCCTGGCCATTCTTGTTCCTGGTCCTAGAACACATGGGCTTTCCGCAGGCTTTCATTGACTGTATTAAGTCTATATACACTGATCCCCAAGCATACATCAGGGGTAATGGAAGTCTCTCTAGGCGATTCAACTTAGGCAGGGGCACACATCAGGGTTGTCCCCTGTCCCCTCTCTTATTTGCCCTATATATAGAGCCATTGGCAGAGGCAGTCCGTGCCTCTCCAGTGGTTCAAGGTATTGAAGTAAGCGGACAGCAGAGAAAAATATCACTTTATGTGGATGATGTTCTGCTCTGTTTGTCCAACCCAGAGACCTCGATCCCCAACATCTGGTCCATCCTAATGGAGTTTGGTAGGCACTCGGGATATACATTGAATAAGACAAAAACTGAGGTCTTATCTTTTTATTATTCCCCCTCACATAGAGTTGTGGAATTTTTACCATTGAATTGGTCGGCGCTTAAAATGTCATACCTGGGTGTCTGCCTAACTAAACATAACTCACGCCTTTTTAAGGCTAACTATGTTCCGCTCTCAGGCCAGGTACAGAGAGACTTGGACAGGTGGTCGCTGTTGAACCTTCCATTATACCTAAGAATACAGACAGTAACCATGAACATCCTTCCTAGATATCTATACCTCTTTCAATGTCTCCCAACATATATAACTAAATCACAATTTAATGTTTGGCAAAGAATGATTTTAAAGTTTATTTGGAACAATAAGAAACCAAGAGTGAGCGTCCAAATCCTCCAGCTCGGAAGGGTGAGGGGGGGGTAGGGCCCTTCCGGACTTGGAGGATTACTATCTTGCCACACAGATTAAAAGGGCCCTTCAGTGGTCTGTCCCTGACTATGAGGCTAACTGGAAGGACATGGAGAAAACAGAGGAGGAGGAGCAGGGACCCCCACTGGGTGTCTGCGTCGTTCATGTGGGGAACTCCATGGCGTGCCCACCTCCACTTCTGACCACGGTGAGGGACACTATAAGGGCCACACACAGAGCATGGCAGAAATACAAAATAAAATTTTCCCTCTGGCCATTTTTCAGGCCATCATGGGACCCTACTTTTACCCCAGCTCGACTAGACCACACCTTTAGAACCTGGGAGAGAATGGGACTGATCTATGTTAAACAATATATGTCAGACGGGGAGGTGTCGGACTTTGAGTCCCTTAGAGATAATTACGGACTACGTACCTCTGACTTTTATCGATACCTGCAAGTCAGAGATTACATATGTAAATGTCGTAGATCGGACCCTCAGATGAGCAGGGCGATCCCTCTGGTGGAAAGTCTCTCTGCAATCCTATCCTCACAGAAAGCCGCAGGCCTAATTTCTGTACTATATAAAGCCCTTGCAGGTCTAAAGGTGGATTACTTGGAGAAGGTTAAACACAGGTGGAGGGAGGAAGGAGCTGCTGACATCAGGGGAATTGACTGGGATATGGTGTTCGGATTGGCTCCCAGGACTACCAGTTCCCCCTTCTGGCAGGAATTTAGCTGGAAAGTAAAGATAAGGTACTTCCTGACTCCCCTCTCACTCAGTCGGAGGAATCCCGAAAGAGACCCCTCATGTTGGAGAATGTGTGGGGATATGGGGGCAAACTTTTTACATATCATGTGGCTGTGCCCGTGGCTGGGTCGGTTCTGGGGAGACATCTCTCAGGCTCTTGCTAAAATCTTTGGCCTGGAACCCCCGGATTGGCCCTGTCTTGTGCTGGGCGAGCCACCACAGAACTTGACTGGAGCAGACTCAATATACTTATGGACCCTCCTCCTGGCGGCAGCCCACAAAGCGATTACTAAATTGTGGTTAAAAAGGGATACTCCCACTCTGGGCTCCTGGATACAAATAGTCCAGGGAATTGCAGAAATGGAAGAATTAACGTACAAAATAAACCATAGAACAGCATTATATGTTCGGAGATGGACCAGATGGACAATCTGGCATCAAATCTCCCCGCCCCACTCGGGAACCAAATCATAATGGTCCATTCTATGGTCTCGGGGGGGGGGGAAAGCGAGGTGGAGGGTCCTGCCTCGTATCTTTTTCTAAACACTAACCGAATCAATGGTGCTGGTGGTCCTGCTGCCTGGAGGGGGACTCTAATTGATTTAGTAAAGAAGTAAAGATGTAAATTTATAAAAATGCCTGATAAAATTGTATCAACTGTACCCGTTGTTTATCAATAAACTTAAATTTAAAAAAAAACAGAGAGTTCAACTCAATCCATGGGTGGTTCACTGCCAATAGACTGCTCGCTAATGCCAAGAAGACAAAGACCATGCTCTTTGAGTCCAAACTCAGGCTTGAAAATTGGGCAGCAAACTCAAATACCCACCACCCCTTGAGCATCCAGACTCCAGATGATTCCTACCTAAAATAGATAACTGCATTCAAATGACAGGAATCCATTTGTAGGAACTGCAGTACATGCAATGCTGGGTCAATGCACACAGGAAAGACACAGCCAGCCCCAGGCTAAGTACAATGTTCAGGAATCTGTAGCACTCATAGGGAACAAACAAAGGCTCAGCCAAACCATGTAACCAGTACAATTGCATTTATTCACAAAAAAAATCAAAATAAAGAATAACAGGCTTACAGGATTGTAGCTGGTGTAGGCAGTGCTGCTTTACCACTCACCCCGGCGCTTCGACTCTGAGTCTTCCTCAGAGGGCATTGCTTGTGGCAGAATAAATCATCCATTTTATACATGCAACGCCTAAATATCCATGACTTATTGCATATTCATACATAGAAACAAGATACAGTAAGTGAAAAAGATAAAAAAAAAAAACAATACATGCAATAAAACAATGTCTGCATCACAATCAAGTACAAGTTGGGCCGTTTATGATACTTTATAAAATGGCTGAAAACTATGTAAGTTGCAGCTGATAATGCACTGAAATTAAATTCATAATGCTAATAATAAAGTTTCTGACTTGAATAAGACATGACTTTTAGAACAGAAGGCTTTGCTAAAAAGGTAGAACTGTCTGATAGGTTACTGCAATTGCCCCGATCCCTTCCAGGTGCCTCCTCATCTTTTCAAGGTAAGCTTGTCATGAGCAAGTGAGGGGGGAATCTACAAAGTAACTAGTCCCACTCAGCAATAATAGAAAAGATAGAGCTTAGAAGAGACAGGAGAGAGAAACAAAAATCTGTGCATATTATCACACAAACGTTTACATTACAATTTAACAAGTCTAGCTATATAACTGTATAGAACTGGTGATACTAAATCATTGGAGTCAGTGAATTAAATATTTCAAAAAACAAGAGTTAGATTCCCAAATATACTCTATGTACATGCATCCATACTATAGAAAGGGTTTAATGTCCCTCTGTTCATTTAGTCCCATAGATTTAACACTTCGAGTCTACAGATACAACCATTTTCCTTCCTCAATAGCAAGTTAAGTCTGCCTCCTCCCTTTTTCGGGTGTGGGACCCATTCCAAACTTAT
Source organism: Neoceratodus forsteri (assembly GCA_016271365.2). Classification (NCBI taxonomy): domain Eukaryota; kingdom Metazoa; phylum Chordata; order Ceratodontiformes; family Ceratodontidae; genus Neoceratodus; species Neoceratodus forsteri. The sequence goes on from CM057454.1 coordinate 329,644,648, forward strand.
AAATCTCAAGTCATCTGGTTTGGAGTTATGCATTTCAAAAAAGTGTAAACCCACTGGAGTATCATGTTTGCTGTTTGCTACACAGTGAACATTGACTTGTATTCTTGTTTGAAGAGGGCCAATTGTATGCCTTACATACACCACATTGCATGTGCACAATAAAACAAATATAACAAAAGCAGTGTCACATGTTGTAAGTTCTCTTATTTCTACACTAAAGTTAACATTCCTAGGATGCTTGAATATATTACCACTTTGCACAAATTGACAGATACTCAACCAGGTGCATTTGTAGAAAACCCTAGGTCTCTGGCAGCCAACTTAGATCAATTCTACACATGGTTTCTTTTTCTGCCCTGCTGTGTACTAGCCTTTCTCATGGGTTGCTGCCTCTACTGAATATAACCCTAGGATTAGGGCCTGCAACTATGCTAACTTCATTATCACTTAAAAAAGTATGGGCCAGTTTTGGAATATAATATTCCTTATTCTTCCAGCATAGTTATTGCACTTGGTGACAAAAGTACTAGACCCAAATTCCATCAACCGTATTGTTTCTCGTAGGATTTTTGTCTCTTAGCAGTTCATATCTACATGCCTTTCTAGCTTTTATTTATTTATTTATTGAATTTTGTTGACCCGGTAAGCTCACTGGGCCTAGAAGTCCCCTTTTCAGGGGTGACCGAGGGGAGGAGGCATACAGATGGTAAGCAACTGAAATTGAACCAGATTAAGCTGTTGGTGTTTTTTTTAGTGAATGGATTTTTGGCCAGGACACCAGGGAAATTCCCCCTACTCTCCACTGGGGGCTTACGGGCCATCTGGGAGAGATGGACACTTCTCCAGGAGTGGCAGAGAGGAAGGATGCCTCTGGGACAGGAACTCTGGCCTCTGCTCCTGTCCTGTCTACTCAGGAGGCCTTAGAGGTGGAATCGGCGCTTGCAGTTTTTTTCTCCTGGACATGATTTGATAGCATCGGATGGAACTACGCCTGCTACAGCGAGCCTACCTGGTTTTGTCACTGGTATGCCTCTGGAAGAGCTCCCGGCTGAGTCTGCCTGTCCATGTCGGCAGGAGCTTTTGCGGTGCCGTCAGGAGTTGCTAGCGAGGAGTGCCGTTGTTGAGGCGGAACTCAAAGCACTGCGGGAGGTTCCTCAGGGGGCCTAGACTGTTTCGGACCGGAAAGGTTTGGTTTTCAGGATGGACATCGAACAGCGAGTGGATGTGCTGACTTCCACTGAGGATTCATCTGGTTCTCGTATAGCTGATGCTTCGGTAGATGTCCCAGCTGGAGGCTCACCGTTACAGGTCGTTTCGGAGGTTCCTGTTTCTTTGGGCTCTCACTTCTAAGAAAACTAGGCTGCGAATGACGAGGTTGGTGTCACATTCTCCTGTTGCTTACTCTCTTCAACCGATTGATACTGAGTAGGTGTTTTCCTTTCTGGTTCGCAAACGCTCCAAGAAATGGGGTGATTTAGCCCCTGAACCCCCTAACACACAAACTGAACCTTGGTCGCCTGACAAAGCTTTATCTGAAGCTGGATGGATTGCAGGGACGTCGGGTCAATGGACACCGGATCCCACAGACCCCTCCTTTTTGAAAATGTGTTCCTCTTCTGTTACTGTGGCCACCAACGACGATTCATCATTGAGCTCCACCAAACCCCGGGGTACTTCTACTGTTATATTGCCTAATAATTCTGTTCCTACTGTTGATATTTCTACCTCACCAGTTGTTCAGGATAAGGGTGCACCTACTACTGTTGAGAAGGGGTTTAGCTTGGTTCCTGGGGAGGATGCTCTGGGGATGCCCCGTAAAACTTCTTTATTTAGGCTAGCTGATTTATTTAAGCCGACTGGGGAGCCTGCTCCTCGGAGAAATGCAGTACGCTTGCTATACAAGGGGGACTTAGAACAACCATCAGATAGGTTATTTGTGGCTCAGACTTTACTAAAACAATCTATGAAATATTTTTCGTCATAAATTTTTGCTTTGATTTCATTAGGGAATGGGAACTATGACATCAGCTTCAAACAGGTCTCCAATCTTGATAGATTTTGGGCACAATATGAGAGCCTTAAGTCTGACCCGTTATGGGTCCCGTTTTAGGCTATTCCACTCACTAAACCCTTAATTAAGACCATAACTATTCTCTTTAAGAATGAAGGTGTCAATATTGAAGACATCCTTTTTTGGTTACAAAAACGATGTGATATTTTGGGAAGGCCTACTCCTACGCTTGATAGTGAAAAAATCTGGGATGGCAGTTGGAGGGTTAAAGTGAAGCTTTTTTCCACTAATTCTGGTCCTGTCCACCTCCCTAGTGTTTTTTTTCTTGGGAAAGATCGGGGATCAATCTTTTATGCTGGGCAACCTAGATCGTGTTTCAAATGTGGGTCTCGGCTACATTTGAGTTCTGCCTGTGACACCTCTAAATGTAGCCATTGTTTGGAATATGGGCATTTGGCCACGGCTTGTCTGAACCTTTTTAGATGCAATCTATGTGAACAGACTGGTCATGCATATGGGCGGTGTCCTTGGGCCTCGCACAATAGATCTGACTGTCCTCCACATGACGGACTTATTAATCAAGCACAGCGGCCTTTTTCCCAGGCATCTGACAAATCGGTAAAGCAGGCTGCTGATTGTGTTCAGTTTCCAACCCAGATCGCCTCTCGTCCTACTAGTCCAGTTGAAACAATGGATGTTAACCCCCCGATACTCTGGTAGACATTTCTATTCCTGTTCCTTCTGGGGATTTGCTGGTAGAGGAGGCTGTGGGTCAAATGCCCCCCCCCCCAGTTGAACCCCCATTTAAGGTTGTACAACCCAGGAAAAGGAATAGGCGCGGCAAGACTATGCCTGATGTTGCACCCTCTCCTAATACCATTGCCCAGAGAGACACGGTTAAATTGAGGAATACTTTTTCCCTGCTTGAGGAAGATGTTGGTGGCGAATCTGGAGAGGACACTGACACTTCGTTCGTTATTTCTAACACGGATTCTGAAATTAGATTTGATGATTCCATCGCTAAACGTACTAGAAGGCGGCAGCTGGGTAAACCCCCTTGAAGTACTCGCTATGTCTTGTATTGTTTTGGACCTACCCTTTTTTTTTCCTGCTATGTCTTCTCTAAAGATTGCTACTTTAAATGTCAATGGTTTGAAGGGGGTGAAGAAACGTGTTGGTTTTCTTTCTCTCCTTAAAACTTTTGACTTGGACGTTATTTGTTTGCAAGACGTCCGATTGAAGACCTCTCAGGAACTAAGACATACTTCTTATAATTGGACTTTAGGGCCTTCCTTTTGGTCTATAGGGGAGGAACCCTGTGATGGCCTAGGGGTATTATTCTTCAATTCTGCATTTTCTGTGTCCAGGTTGGTGGACATTCACCCTGGGAGGGTGTTATGTTTGGACGTTACATTTTCTACGGCTAGATTTTGAATCCTTTCTGTTTATGCCCCACAAGCAAAAGCTCAACGGGTAGCTCTTTTCAAAGAAGTGCAGCCATACTTACATACTCCCCAATTGGTTGTTTGGTTAGGCGATTTCAATTGTGCTTTATCTACTAAGGATAGGGGTCTCAAAACGGATAAAATGTTTTGTGATTCAGTTGCTTTACATAAGGTAGTGTCCACAGCTCATCTAATAGATGCTTATAGAACGTTGTACCCTACGGGTGGATTTACTTTTTTTAAAGGTACCCTACGGATGAGGATAAATTTTGTTTTTGTCTCATCAGTTTTGCAGATAAGGCAGGCCACTGTTGTCCCTCTTGAATTTTCAGATCATACTGCTCTCACAGTCCTTCTTTCTTGGGAAGGGGCCCCGAGATGTCAAAAAAACCTTTGGAGACTGAATGAGAGTATGTTGGAAGATCAGGCCCTTAAAAAGTTCTGGTTGAGAGACTGGGCGGCTCGGATATCGGTGGTGGAGTGCTATGACTCCATCTTAGAGTGGTGGGAGGATACCAAACGGGGTTGGAAGCATTTTTTTCTAAATAGGGCTCAAGTTAAAACTCAGAAAGTTTATCTATCTTATTTACAACTAAGACATCAATTGCAGCGTCTCATATCACTGTCTGAAACTTCAACACATGATTATAGCACATATATAGCGCACTTAAAAAAACAGATGGTAGCATTGCAATATGACAGGGGAAGATCTTTAGGTCAAGAATTAAGGTTTGGCACAAATCTGTCCAAACATTCTTTAGACCCCTTTAAAGAAAGTCATAAAAGGGTAAATTCTAGATTTATTACCTCCCTCACAGACAAGTCGGGGAACCTTGTGAGTGATCCACACCGCCTCTTGTCTGTCGTGGAAGAATATTTATCCACTAGTTTGGCCCCGGATACTATCCTGGACGAGGCAGCTGTCAATGATGTTTTACAGGGCTTGCAGCTACCTGGTCTATCTGGAGATCAGCAGCAAGAACTAATCGTAGATGTTTCTTTGGAGGAAGTGCGAACTGCAGTTGGTTGGTTACAGTCTCACACGGCCCCAGGCACGGATGGTCTTGGTACTGGGTTTTACAAAACCTTCATACAGACCATTGGCCCTGTTTTGGTACTTCTTTTTAATCATGTTTACACACTGGGAAATATGCCCCCTCTATGAGAGAGGCCATCTTGCTTCTCATTTATAAAAAGGGGATAAAACTGATATTAGTAATTGGCGTCCACTTAGCTTGTTGAATACTGACATGAAAATATTAAGTAAGATTCTTTTGTCCCGACTAGCTAGGATCACTCCACTGCTTCTTCATCCAGCACAAACATGTGCAGTTCAGGGGAGGAGACAACAAAATAACCTGATATACCTTCGAGAGCTTTTTTATAGAGGGGATGTTGGACAGGTGCAGGGGTTTGCTTTTGGACTTGATCAAGAGAAAGCATTTGATCGTGTCTCTCACACTTTTCTTTTTTTGGTTTTGAAGGCCTTCGGCTTGCCGGAGGCATTTGTTTTTTGGATCTCTGCAATGTATCGGGGGCAGTACTTATACCAAATGTTAATAGTTGGTTGGGGAAGAAACTGGCTGGTATGAAAGGTGTTCGGCAAGGTTGCCCACTGAGTCCGACTTTATATGCTTTTTCAATAGATATTTTTATTAGATTATTACAAGCAAACACGGCTCTGCAGAATCATGATGTGCTTCAGAGTAGGCCATTGCAATCTGTATTGGCTTATGCTGATGATTTGGTTCTATTATTACCTTCTCATTTTTCCATTACTGCGTTACAAGACTTGATTTGACTTTTTTTTAGTATTTCAGGTTCACAGATTAATTATGCTAAGTGTCACGGAGTGGTTATAGGTTCCACGCCAGTACCTGAATCTGGGTGTAAGGCTGGGATTTCAATTTCTAAAGACCCTATTAAAGTCCTGGGGATTTTTTTTTGGCCCGGGGATATGGCTGGTTACAATTGGGAGAGGGCTTTGGCACAGGGTTTTCGATTAGTGGGGGACTGGAAAGGTATGTAGCTCTCAAAGAAAAAATGGGTTTTATTAATTAAGACGCTCCTAGTACCTGTGTTTTTATACCTTAGTTATATCTTTCCGCCACCAATGCGAATGTGGACGCAGCTCTATAGCGTTTCTTTCCAAGCATTCTGGGGATCTCGGGCTGAACCCCATTAAAAGGGAATTCACTTATCTTCCAGTTCCTGAAGGTGGGGTTGCTATGATCCACCCTATTGCTCTTTTTTTTTAGTATGTTTTTTTCTTATAATTTGGGATTAGTCTTTAAACCTGGGTGGCTTATTTGAAGACCCTACATGGAGCAGTGGATTGATCTCTGTCGCATAGGGTGGTAGGAGAGAAAGTTTAGAGTCTTATCCAGATTAAGGGAGTTGCCTACATATATGAAAGATTGTATGAGACTCCTTATCAAATGGGAAGTTACTGCACAATTATTGCAGTCTTCTAGTAGAAAGACATTGTATAAACATATGCTCTCTATGGAACGTACCTCTGAGGTCCTGTTCCCTTGATTGTCTGTTGGACAGACAGGTTATTATTTTAAGATATCTTACTAATAAGCGTATCCCTCCATATATATGGGATTGTATTTGGTTGGGGAATTATGGTAAATTGGGGTAAAAAATAATAGTAAACATAAGCAATTCTCTGAAAGGTACTGTCCTAGGCCTATGTGTAATCAAATCTTGGAAACACAATGTCATTTATTTCTTGAATGTTTGTATATTAAACCATTCTGGGATTTACTAGCTACTCGCTGGAAGGTACCTGAATTTAGGTCTTTAGATTATTCTACGCTTATGTTTGGACCTTTCCCTAATACTTTTGTTCCCTATCATAGTGATACTATGTATGTCATATTTTGTCTTTTACGATTTCATATTTGGCAGTCTAGGTGTCTGTGAATTTTATGACAGGAAATCATTACCCCTGAAGAACTGGTAGCCACTGTGTGTAAGACAGTGGGTGGACTCATGTGATATGACTCTATTAATGGACCGCATGAACAATTTATGACTTTTTGGACTAATTGTGCCACGTGGGCTACGTAACTGTTCCTTTTTCTTGTGCTTCTCCCTGTTATTTTATTTGTACACTGAACTTGAGTGCAAAGTGACTTGTATTTGTTGTAATGAAGTCCATTCTTTCAATAAAATCCCCCTACTCTTTTTTGATAAGTGCCATGGGATCTTTAGCATCCACCTGAACTACCACCAATCCAGGCAGATGAGACCTCGGTTTAACATCTCATATGAAAGACGGCATCTCAGAAGTGCAGCACCCCCCCATGCTGCACTACAGTGTCAGTATTGGGTTATTAACCCAAGTGCCAGATGTGGGAACTGAACCCACAGCCTTCTGATCTCCCTCAAAGGTGAGTGTTCTACCTACTGAGCGACTGACACTGACAGCTTTTTCTTTTGATGTGGCGAGTAAGTCAGTGTCATAATCTTTAACCTTAATGCAGTTTTCCAGTGTGCTACGGACACATGGACCTTTTAGCAGTGTTCAAATATGTGGGTGTTATCCTAGACCCCTCACTAATTTTTGATGATCACATTACAATATTGGTCAAATTAGTTAACCAGCAGCTGGGAGTTTGCTCTAGGCTAAAGTATCTCATGACCCCTGAATAGTGGCTGGACATTGCCCAAGGCACACTTCTCCCACTCCTGGATTACTGCTCTTCCATTTATTCCCAAGCCTCCAATTGTAACCTTGCTAGACTTAACATTTCCTACAACACCATTTATAGGGTTGCCTTGCTGACCCATTGCAACACTCACCATTGCTCCCTTTATCAGATGCTTGGCTGGCTGGCCCCACAAGCATGTCTTGACTCCCTTATGGATACCCTTATTGAAAAGTCCTTCAGAGAGCAGAACTCCCCCTATCAAGTGTTCTTAGTCTTAGGACTGGCTCACAAAATCTCAGGTCTTCTTCTCAACATCTCCTTAACCATCCTCAGTTGGTTCAGAAAGCTTTATCAATTGCTGCTCCTAGGCTGTGGAATGGATTGCTAGCCTCCATTCACTAGCTAGGCACTTTCACCCTATTCAAAACACATTTTAAAAATGTCCTTCTGACCTTCTCTGTATGCAAGTTTCCACCTGACCTGGGATGGAGAAACTCCTTAGGTCCGGATGCTGACCGCTAGACAGTTCTCAATGCAGTTGTCTACTAAATGGTCTATGTTGCTATCTATTGTCTGGAGTCTAACTTCCAACCAGCCATGATGTTATTGTGTTCTATGCTCTAATTCTTTCTCCATCCCATTTTAAGAGTCCAATAACAACTTCCTGCTGCTAGCTTTTGGAAGACAGAAATCTTGCTTGAAGAGCAGAAAGCAGCTGATTTTAAAAGCTACTGTTTTTCTTACTAATTTAACACTTTGATCTCAGCAGGAGTCAGTGCCTGTTGGGATTAAGCAAACAAGTGCTTTATTAGAAGTAGAGGGGGTCTCATTTAGGATTAAAAAAAAAGAAAGTCTGTGTGTTTCTGTGTTGGGAAGGGTACTTATCAACTAACTTTGCTAAATCAGTAGGAGGAGAGAGAGAGAGAGGTTAATTGGGAGTGTGGCTTAGGCACTAGAAAAGCAGGTGACTCCAATTACAACTTCCTGCTGCTAGCTTTTGGAAGACAGAAATCTTGCTTGTAGAGCAGAAAGCAACTGATTAAAAAAGCTACCGTTTTTCTTACTAATTGCCCTCCATCCTACCCCTCCACCCTGCCACCCTAAGCCAGTTCTACTTTTATAGCCACTGGATTTGACTGACAACAGGAACTTTCTGTTTAGCAGTAGGAAGGGAAGGATCATATAGAAGCATTAGTTTTGTCAACCCTGAAGGAAAAAAAGTAGCTCTTTCTCCCCCTCTAGCTTCTGGAGGTCTGACACTGAGCAAGGAAGAAGGAGACTACTGAAAAATACAGGAAGTTGATGTCCCAGAAGAGGGAGGGTGAGAGTTGTAAGGAGAAGGGAGAGTAAGCATACAGAAAAACAGGAGAGGGGACACAAAATAAGACATGATGGGAGTGGTGCAGTGCAATAGCTGTGGAGCGGCAGTGTTCAGGGAGACATTCTGGAGGCAGCGATGCTGCCCTATTTGCAGGCACCTCTCTGGTCTGAGGGATGAGGTTGCCCATCTCCAGTCTGACCTGGCTAGGATTCATGAAACCTCCTCCTCCACCCAGGGATCACCAGGGCCACTGCCGCTACCTCAAAGGTTGCCAAGAAAGAGGTGCGGCTGGATCAAGGTGGGCTCAGGGAGGGAGAGGGTGGTGGAAAAGAGGTGCATCCCTCCAGTTGTACCTCTCCACAATTCATATGTTGTTCAGGTGGATAGTGGTTCCTCTATGGAGGCACCTTCAGTGGAGACCAAGGAGGATGCTGGGAACCTCCACAAAGGAGACCCACAAGAGGGTGACATGGGACCCCACAGAGGAAGGAAACAATTCCTGGTGGGAGACTCAACCATTGGGGGGGTAGAAGTGGGGGAGGAAGGGGAGAGGGAGGTAAGGTGCCTGCCTGGTGCCATGGCTTACAGGGACAGGAAGTGAATCCAAGGATCATGGAAGCAGCTGCACAAGGGAGGGAGCTGGACATCATTGTCCACCTAGGGACAAATGATCTGGCTAGGAGTGGGATCAGAGCAGTGAAAGAGGAGTTTATAGAGTTGGGGAGGGGCCTTAGACTAGTAGCACATACGGTAACCTTCTCGGAGGTGCTGCCTGTCTATGGCAAGGGTGATGCTAGGGTACTCCACACCATGGAATTCAATGAATGGTTGAAAAACTGGTGTGGAGCTCAGGGTTTTGGCTTCACTGGGGACTGGGGAGCCACCTAGAGGGATGCAGGCCTATACTGGCATGATGGTCTGCATCTGTCTGGGGGGGAACCAGGATCCTAGGTGATAGGTTTAAATGCTTCATTGGCAAGCATTTAAACTAGGCAAAGGGGGAGGCACTGAAGAGGAGCAGGGAAATCCCAGCCTCCCCCTACAAAATATGATAATTAGTGAGGTAAACACCAAGGTAGAGAAGTAATTATGGAGCAGGACAGAGGTAAATGCAAAAAAGGCAAAGGCATTAAGGACAGGAATGGGGATAAAAGGGGTAAGACCATCAAAAATTGGAGGGTGATGAGTACCAATGCCCGTAGTCTGTGTAACAAGCTCCCTGAACTAGTGGCCTTGATGGAAGAGGGATACCTGGATAGTGTGGCAGTCACAGAAACATGGTACACAGAGAACCATGACTGGGATGTCAACATACTAGGATACACAATCTACAGGAGGGACAGGGAGGGTAAAAAAGGAGGAATAGTAGCTCTCTATGTAAGGGAAGGGATCAAAGCAACAGAACTAAAGATTGAACAGGGAACAGATGAGGCACTCTGGGTCACCCTGGAGACAGGAAATGGCACCACAATCCACATGGGGGTTGTATACAGACCCCCATCTCAGGGGGAGGGAATGGACAAGGGAATGATAGACGGCATCCTTAGAATGGCAGAAAAAGGAGAGATATTGTTGATGGGGGACCTGAATATGCCAGATGTTAACTGGAGCACCTTTGCTGCAGGCACATCCAAGAGCATGGTCGTTCTTTATACCCTACAAGGGGCATGCCTCAGACAGTTAGTATTGGAACCTACTCAGGAGGGAGAAATCTTAGACCTGGTACTCCCAAATGGGGGATGGAGAAAGAATCTCAGATTTAGAAGTAGGTAGCCATCTCAGAACAAGTGACCACCAAACAGTGTGGTTCATGATAAACACAGCCATAGAGTCAAGTCACGCAAAAGCAAGAGTACTGGACTTTAGGAGGGCTGACTTTGGGAAAATGATAGAGTGCCTCAGAAAAACACTTGCAAACAGGCAAGAAGGAGGGGTGGAGGAACAATGGGAAGTAATCAAAACAGCCATCACAGAGGCAACAAGCCTTTGTGTGAAGCAAATCAACAAAACACAAAGAAGGAAAAAAATACTATGGTTCTCAAAAGAGGTGGCAGGGAAGGTTAAGGAGAAAAGGATAGCATTCAGGAAATATAAGGAAACACAGAAGGAGCAGGACAGAGAAGGCAATCAGAATAGCAAAGACCCAAACCGAGGAAAGGATAGCCAACTCTGTTAAGAAGGGGGATGATACATTTTATAGGTACATTAGGGAGGGAAGAAAGACCAAGGGAGGGATACTGAGGCTTAATAAAGGGGAGGGAATGTGGGAAGAGGGCAACAGTGAAAAAGCAGGGATATTGAATGAATATTTCTGCTCAGTATTCACAAAGAAAGAGATGGGGAAGGTACATAAACCAAACAAGAGAAACACTCTGGAGATGGGGGTTGATACCAGTCCATTTACAGAAGTAAGGGTTCTGAAAGAACTAGTAAAATTGAAGGTGGACAAGCAATGGGGCCTGATGGGATTCACCCAAGAATTCTAAAAGAACTAAGGGTAGAACTTGTGACACCGCTGACTACTCTCTTAAACAAATCATGGGAGGATGGGGTGGTACCTGAGGACTGGAGAAGGAAGGATGTGATTCCTTTTCACAAAAGTGGGAGCAGAGCAGATGCAGGAAATTACAGAACAGTTAGTTTGACCTCAGTGGTAGGGAAAATGATGGAATCACTTCTGAAGGAAAGAATTGTTGAGTACCTAGAGGTCAGTGGGGCACAGGACCCAATGCAGCATGGATTCACAGTGGGAAGGTCATGTCAGATGAATCTAATAGATTTCTTTGACTGGGTGACCAAAGTAGTAGACCAGGGAGGGGCTGTGGACATGGTCTACCTAGATTTTAGCAAGGCATTTGATATAGTCCCACACAAAAGATTAATAAACAAGTTAGCCAGCCTTGGAGTGGGTCCCAAGGTGGTAGCCTGGATAAAAAATTGGCTGGACAACAGGACGCAAAGGGTAGTAATAAACGGAGTCCACAGTGAAGAAAGGAGGGTTACTAGCAGGGTACCGCAAGGTTCAGTACTGGGACCGGTCCTTTTTAATGTCTTTATAAGTGACACTGCAGAGGAACTAGAAGGAAAAGTATGTCTCTTTGCAGATGACACAAAGATCTGCAACAGGATTGATACACAAGATGGAGTGGAAAGGATAAGAAGAGGCTTGGCAAGCTTAGAGGAATGGTCAGATGTATGGCAGCTTAGATTCAATGCAAAGAAGTGCAAGGTAATGCACCTGGGAAACAAAAACCCAGAGAAAGAGTACACAATGAGGGGTGAGATACTGACAACAATAAAAATGGAAAGGGACCTTGGGGTAATAATATCAGATGACCTAAAAGTGGACAAGCAATGTGAGACAGCAGTAAGGAAGGCTTGGGGGATACTGGGATGCATAGGGAGAGGCATCAACAGTAGAAAACAGGAAGTTGTTGTCCCTCTGTACAGACAGTTAGTGAGACCCCATCTCGAGTATGTGTGCAGTTCTGGAGACCCCATCTCCGCAAAGACATAGACAGAGTGGAGGCTGTCCAGAGGAGGGCAACCAAAATGGTGCAGGGTCTGCACCAGAAGACATACGAAGAGAGACTAAAGGAGCTTAATATGTATACCCTTGAGGAAAGAAGGGAGAGGGGGGACATGATAGAAACTTTCAAGTACCTCAAGGGAATCAACAAAGTCCAGAATGGTAGTATCTTTCAGAAAAAGAGATGTGCAAGAATAAGGGGGCACAATTTGAAGATAGAGGGGGGAACGGCTCAGAGGTAATGTGAGGAAGTATTTTTTCATGGAGAGGGTTGTGGATGCATGGAACAGTCTTCCTGAGAAGGTTGTGGCATCAATAACAGTGGGGGAATTCAAGAATGCATGGGACAGACAAGGCAGTCCTAGTGGGGGCTAAGAGGAAGTAGGCTGTTGGTTAACTAGGATCTGCAGCTTATCCATCAGGTAGGAAAATAGGCAGAATAGGTGGGCCAAGCAGTCCTTATCTGTCATCAAATTCTATGTTTCTATGTTTCCTATACTGTATACATTGTCTGTGCTTAGCCTGGGCTTCGTACTGTGGGCTCTTATTGTAATTGTCTTCTGTTGTGACACTGGATGCTACCGGTACCATTTGTTATGTATGATACTTTGACTGTGTTGTTCATGCTATCTTGATGGCCCTTGCCATTCCTGAAAATGATCTCATGAATCAGTGTACCCACCTAGTTACCAAATAAATAAATCAACAAGCCCGAAATACTTGAATTCTGGGTTAAGGACAATGGAGCTTTCATAAAGTAAAAAGGGAAAATCCTGTATTATTTGGGAAAGTGTAGAGACCTCCAGTACAGGAGGACCATCTCAATATCTGTACTGTGATTTACAGTGTTAGGGGAGGGGACGGAAGTGTAAAGGCTCTTGCTGATCAGCCTTATTAGTGGCAGAGGTAGAGAACTTTGATTTGGTTTTGCCCGCTAAGGGCACTGTTATTGGGGGCCCAAGAAAGAGTGAAAAGACTGCACCTACATAGGACAATGGAAGAGTGGCCACATTTATGGCCACCTCTCATTACTGTCTCCAAAGTGCTACAGTGCATAATTATTGGGGGTCTGTTGTATTTGCTTAGTGTCTGTGGGAGGAATTACCAAAGTGAGGAGGTGGGCAGGTACAGCATCCCAGGGGTGTACTGAGCATTCACCAGGCCCACTTAAGCCTTTCCCTCTTGGTGGGGGCACAGCATGGTGGAGGCACATTGCTATTTCTTATTTCTGAACATGCCCCCCCTCACTAGTGGAGGAGAAAATAACCTAGGAGCCACTGCAAATGTGTACGGTTACCCTGTGGTGGTGTAAGGTGGTGGTGCCCTTACTTCTCATGCAACTGAGTGGACACATGCCCTACAGGGGCCTTAGAAATACCCTAGCCTTTTTAATTCTTCAAAAAAAGACAATTTTAACCACTACTCATTCAGTAAGATTTTCATAACTTATTCTTGTCGGTTTTTTTAGGAACCTCATGTCTTTTTGATTATACTGTCTTACAACTGACACCATAACTGGAAAATTAGTAGAGATTTTTGTCTGCTTTCATTGTGTTATAATCCCATCTTCTTCAAGGTTATCACTGTCATACAGTGACACACATTGGCAGTAGTGGCTCTACAGCAGGACACACCAGGGCACATGCCCTGTAAAAGAAAAAAAGGTTATGCCCCGGTTTATGTCCCATGTGGTGCAGAGCTTCTCCCTGACAACAGTTTATAAATGCCCTGGCTGTCAGCTGCTGTGCCCCATCTGCACCCTGCTAACCAATAGACACTGAAGCCAGTACTGCACATTGGACAGAAGTTGTTGGCATTGGGACCCTGCAGAAAAACTTTCAAGGTTTGGAGCCACCTACATCATGGCAGCATCACTGAAGTGATGTGTTGCACACTTGTGCCACCTATATGATGGGGGCATGCCTATGGATCTTAGTTTCTTTTTTCATCAGTGTGGAAGTCAACAATGCCATTTGTTGCTTGATATCAATGCAGTTTCCAAAGAACCCCCCATTTCAACAGTCGATGCATTGAAGTAATTTCCAACAATGATACGCATGATGCCTGTATCACTTGTTTAAGCAAGGACCATGACATAAAGGATTGTCTGCTGTGTCAGCATTATATGGACAGAATGAGGAAGGGCAGGGGATTCTGCCATGAAACAGGATGCTAAAGGAAGGCATTGCAATCACATGGTTGATGCTCCACTTCAGCTCCTTTGAAGGCTTCATGGTAGAAGGCTTCTCCTTGTTTAGTTGAATTGAGGTTATAATCAGAGGTTAAAAAAATATGACTGATGTCAATCCTTAATACTGAAGGTGACTATGAGCTTCACTAGATCTTGGTCTAGTTCAGAGTCAGTCAGCCTCAGGGGATCACTGACACAGGTCCTTCAGGACCCGTTCCCACACTCCAGTTAAGAAGCTTGTATCAGATGGTACAAGTTTTTCAGAATCAGACTCTGGGGCAGGAATTGTCCCTAGGGGCCAGCAACATGTAATGCCAGTTAAGGCATTGAAGTCATTGCTGCCACTGTAGACCTTTTTCATTGTTGCTCTGATCTAGGTGCTGGTCTTGCATTCAGCTGTGACAACGTTCTTTGTGGAGGTTCTTAGCAGACCATCATTGCCAAACATGACTCCAGACCAAGTGGATGTATAGGTGTCAGTGTTGTCTGCATGGATAGGGCATTCTACAATGTGACATGATATCATTTACAGCTGCCTACGATATTGGTGGGGACACTGTCTGTTCGGAGCCTATCTACTGTCATGTCGGCTTCAGCACCAACCCCAGAGATGTCAGGGGCTCAGCAGGTAGCACACTCACCTCTGAGGCTGGGAGATCAGAAGGCTGTGAGTTCTATCCCAACACCTGGCACTTGGTTTAAATCTCAGTACTGACACTGTAGTGCAGCATGAGGGGGGTGCTGCACTCCTGAGGTGCCATCTTTCAGATGAGATGTTAAACCAAGGTCCCATCTGCCTGTTCTGGTGGTAGTTTAGATGTATGCTAAATATCCCATGGCACTTCTCGAAAAGAGTAGGGGAGTTTATTTGGATAATGAAACATACAGGAGAAGAAAAACAAAATGG
This sequence comes from Neoceratodus forsteri, assembly GCA_016271365.2. NCBI lineage: Eukaryota > Metazoa > Chordata > Ceratodontiformes > Ceratodontidae > Neoceratodus > Neoceratodus forsteri. Next base: position 329,659,714 of record CM057454.1, read on the forward strand.
CAAATTGCCCTTACAGGCAATAAAGAAGATACATACATTTAAAAAAGAAGAGCAGTAACATCTCCTCCTCCTCCTCCCCCCAACACCCTTGAGGAACAATACCCCTGGTAGTCCTCACTCACTCCTACCAAAAACCCAAAGTAAAGGAAGGGGGCAAAAAGGAAAACACAAACAGTACACAAATTGCATCCCCCCGCCCACCGCTCTCCGCCCCACACAACAGAGATCAGTGAAGGACAGCAGCCAACAGATGTCCTTCAAGGAGGCTCAAAATGGGCCTGCACATGTTTCCACATCAAGGGGCACCCCACAGTCTTACAAGAGTGACAGCAGGATGTGTACTTGGAAAGCAGCTCTCCTTCCACCATTTGGAGCACGGCTGCAGGAGGCAGAAACAGGGCCTGTAGAAGACAGATGCAATGAGCATGCCATAAAAAATTTCTTGAAAGTGTAATAATAAGTCTCCCATAGGACTCCCCATAATTATCAACTGAGGGGGACAAGCCCAAAATGACAGCCTCATAAGTCAGGGACTGCCAACCCGTGTTTTCCCAGCTCCCAGCCAAGAGGCCCCAGAATGATCTGGCAAAAGGGCAGTCCAATAGAAAGTGTGACATAGATACCAAAATCTGGGAACACCGCTCTCTGGGGCAGAATCATTCTGCCATACATTTATGCTTGGCATTGGTCTTCACACTCAGTCTGCCATGACTGCTAAGCCAGAGCATCTCCCACATCCTAGGCTGGGTGAGGGAGTCACTCAGGTTAGCATGTAAGAGAGTATACCGGACCTCTTCAATGCCTGGATACCCATGTGGTTTCAAAAAATATCCCTCTTGTATGTCATGATATAGTTGCCAGGGCAGCGCCAACCCAGGGAGGGTGTACACCCTCCTCAATTTCTGCAATTTTTCTAAAATCGTATAAACATAGAAGTCTGCTCCTCTGGATAACAGGGATAAAAATTCTGTCTCGACCATTGTTGCAAGATAGGATCTAGCCAAACTGCTATCCAGGGTTTCCAACACCTGTCCTCCCCATCTAAATATAAACCAAAATTCCATTTAAAGAAATGACAAACCATCTTCACCATCGGCTTGCTCATATTTAAACTCCCTTCCTTGATGGGGAGGTATAACCCATCCCGCCTAATGGGGTTCAATCTACTACCCCATATCATCTGAAAAAATAAAATATAAAAATGAGTTTCCATATCTCTGGGGATCATATAAATCTGCCTCAGATGAAGAAAAAGGGGTGACAGAAACATCCTGATCACCACCACCCTCTTGTCCTAGGTCTGTTTCCATGATTTCCAACGGGAAACCCTGGATGCACAGTAAGTCAATTTCATATCCCAATTATATGCAGCCATATCCCCAAGTCCAAAGAATAAGAAGTCCAAAGATTTATCCTGGACTCGCTTCAGGGTGCCTTCCTCAAGCAACTGGTCATGGAACCAACTCGGCAGAAGGCAATACTGGACCTTCTGCTCACAAACAGGGACAGTGTGATGGGGGTAACAGTGGGGAGCACCTGGGTAACAGTGACCACCAGTCATTATGGTTTGAAATCACAGAAAGAGCAGAACCAAACCACACAAAAACACGATCCTGGATTTTAGGGGGCAGACTTTGGGAAAATGGGGAAATACTTGAAAGAGGCATTAAGGGAATGGGACAGGAATCAGGGGTTGAGGAACAGTGGGCATTTAAAATGGGGATTATAAGAACAACAGAATTATGCATTAAGCAGGTTAGCAAGAGGAAAAGGAAGAGGAGACCATTATGGTTTCCAAAGAGGTAGTAAAGAAAGTGGAAGCCAAAAGATAGCATTCAGGCAATACAAAAAGACACAGGCAGAAGGGGATAGGGAGAAGTACCAGGAGAAACAAAGGAGGCAGGGAAGTCAGTAAGGAAGCCAAAGCTCAGACAGAAGAACACATTGCAAAATCAGTGGTTAAAGGGACAAAACCTTTATAGGTACATAAGTGAAAAAAGAAAGACAAAGGGAGGGATAGTGAGACTGAAGGGAGGATGGGAGTCGTGGAGGATGACAACAGTAAAGCTGACATATTGAACAGGTATTTCTGCTCAGTCTTTACTGAGGAAGAGGGGTAATGGGTCTGAAGGGAGTACAAGGGTGAGAATGGTGCAGAAATGGACACAAGTCCCTTTACACGAAAAGGGTCCTGAAGGAACTGGAAGTAATAAGAGTTGACAAAGCAATGAGGCCAGATGGGGTGCACCCAGGGTCCTTAAGAACTAAGAGAGGTGGTGGCTGAACCTCTGGCTATCCTGTTTAGCCAATCACTGGAAACAGGGAGGTACCCAAAGACTGAGGACAGTAGATGTAGTCCCTTATACAAAAGCTGGAACAAAGAGGAAGCAGGAACTACAGACCAGTCAGCCTCACCTCGGTAGTGGGAAAGACATGGAAGCACTTCTTGAAGGAGAGATTGGTGGAACATCTGGTTGTCAATGGACTACAGGACCCAAGGCAGCATAGTTTCACCAGGGGAGGTCGTCGTCAGACCAATCTCATTGAATTTTTGACTGGGTGACTAGGGAGGTGGATCAGGGAGGGCAGTGGACATGGCCTATCTGGACTTCAGCAAGGCCTTTGACACTGTGCCATAGAAGACTATTACACAAACTGGGGAATATGGGTGTGGGCAGGACAGTAGTGGTGGGTAGGTAACTGGCTGGGTGGCAGGACACAGAGGGTGGTGGTAAATGGCTGTCACTCCACAGAGGGAAGAGTGACCAGTGGGTACCACAGGGATCAGTGCTGGGACGGTCCTATTCAACATCTTCATCAGTGACATTGCACAGGATCTAGAAGGCAGAATTTCACTGTTCGCTGATGACACAAAGCTCTGTAACAGAGTAGACACACCAGAGGGTGTAGACAGAATGAGAAGGGACCTGCAGAAACTTGAAGAATGGTCAAGGGTTTGGCAGTTGAAATTCAATGCCAAGAAGTGCAAGATAATGCATATGGGGCACAAAAACCCTGGCACAATATATCAGTTGGGGGGTGAGGATATAGCATGCACCAAGCAGGAAAGGGATCTTAGGGTTGTCATCTCTGATGACCTCAAGGTAGGGAAACAGTGTGACAAGGCATCAGGTAAAGCAAATAGGATGCTGGGATGTATAGGCAAGGGCATCACCAGCAGGAAAAGGGAGGTCATAATTCCGCTATACAAGACACTAGTGAGGCCCACCTGGAGTACAGTGTACAGTTCTGGAGACCATACCTATGTAAGGACATAGACAGGGTAGAGAAGGTTCAGAGGAGGGCAACAAAGATGGTGCATGGATTGCATCACAAGTCCTCTGAAGACAGGTTGAAGGAACTGAACATGTACTCCTGGAAGAGAGGAGGGAGAGAGGGATATGATAGAGACATACAAGTATCTTACAGGGAGAAACAGAGTGCAGGAAAACACTATTTTTAAGCGAAAAAGATGTTCCAGGACTAGAGGGCATGGGATGAAGTTGGAGGGAGGACGATTCAGAGGAAACATGAGAAAGAATTTCTTCATAGAACGGGTGGTGGACAAGTGGAACACCCTGCCAGAGGAAGTGGTGGGAGCTGAAACAATCATGGGATTTAAGAATGCATGGGATAGACATAAAGGAATTCTAGAGGTGAGGGGTAAGGGGAAACAGACTTCTAGGAAAACAAACTGAACTTACAAGCTCAAATGGGCAGACTGGGTGGGCCATAGGCCCTTATCTGCCGACACTGTCTATGTATCTATGTATCTATGAATATCTGCAATATACTTGTTGGACCTGTTGTAAGAGGTATTCCCCCTATTGAGCCTACCCCAATATGCAGTGCCCCGATTGCAATCGCAGTACACTTTGGAATGTTCAAAACAGCACCCAAAATGAGACCAAATGAGCAAAAAACATCCAGAACGATGCACCTCAAGGCTACATCCTGAACCAGGAGAGTAACATTGTCTGCATAGAAGACTACCTTCACATCCTTATCGGACAAGGGAGAACGCATACCCCTAATTTGGGGGTGCATCAACATTTTCTGAAGAATAGGGTGCAAACAAAAAGTGTACAAGAGGGGGCTCTTAGGACATCCTTGTCTGACCCCGACCTTCAAAGCAAATTAGGTTCCCAAATGCCCGTTCACTAGAGGGATCAATGTGGCTTAGTCATATGCTGTAGCATGCGGAGCCAATCACAAAACAAATCAGGGATCCCATAGTGCAACAGGACTGCATACAGATAGGGGTGTGATACCCTGTCAAATGCCTTTTCCTGGTCGAGAGCTAAAAGGAAACCACCCTTTCCCACCAAGATCCCCCCCCCAAACAATTCCCTCACAAGGATCAAATTGGCAATCATGTGACGGGCAGAGATGGCACACATCTGGGCCAGAGCAATGACAAACCGAGCCACCACTGCCAGCCGAGTATTCAGAAACATCATCAGGAGTTTAAGATCAGAGTTTAGGAGGCACAATGGTCTCCAGTTAAGATCAGTTGGAGGACCCTTCTTAAACAACAGAATTTAGAGTGCCTCTGACATGGAGCTGGGAAGAATACCTTCCTGCAAGGTCCAATTAACAGCACTGTCAATATGTCAATCATCCTAACACTGAATTTCTTATAAAATTCAGATATCAAGCCATCCAATCCTGGGACTAATTTCGTGTGCAAATGGGTAATTGCCCATTCAACCTCCTCTGGGTCTGTAGTCCTCATGAGGCATTCAAGATGTTCCTCAGGAATACGAAGTATTTTGACATGGGCAAGAAATGTACCCATTGGACTGGTACATTTGGGACATCTAAACAGGTTCTGTAAATGTTCTTGAACTCCCTGTAACACACAATCCCATTGTGTAACAACTTAACTAGAAGCCGTAATGACCCCTGTAACCATTCTGTGCATCACTCTGTGGTGACAGCTGTCAAAAGGGTCAGCCATCCCATATGTTTCCTACGTACCCATCTGATGTTCCATAAACAAGGACTTACTCCTGTCATACTGGAGGGCCTTCATACAAATCTTAACTTGTGTAGTCTGTGCCAAAAAATCACCACCCGTGTCATACTGCAAGTTAAGGAGACGATGTATTGTAATTTCAGCTTCAGGTACTCCAGATACTGGGATCGAGTTGCTGCCCGGGAAAGACAAAGACATAACTTTAAGTTATTCTTAGTGTCCACCCACCAAAGCCCCAAATCTCCATAAACACAGGCCACTGATTGTCAGGCTCGGAGGAATTCCTCTAACGCCCTTCCCTCAAATACACGCTGCAATAACATGTTATTAAGTTTCCAGTATCCCCTCCCAGGGACAAGGCTGGGAGATATGCCAAATGAGCCTCCAAGGAGAAGTTGATCAGAAATTTCAATCAGAACCAATGTCATTAGACTTGGAACCAAATAAGTTGAAACAAAAAGAAAATCAATCCTAGTTGCCCATGCAGCTAGGTGAAAAGTACAAGCACCCATGGGAAATTCCATCTGGTATGCATCCACTAAAGAAGCACCCTGCATGACCTCCCTAAGGGCAGTGGTGTTGCAAAAGATTATATCAGTATGTCCTCCACAGTCCGAGGCATATATACTACAATTAAAGTCCCCCACACACACTACGCACTGTGAAGTGTGTAAAAAGGGGTGAATGGTGTGGAAAAGATCCATCCTGTCTTTTTTTATCCTGGGGTGCATACAAATTAATAAACTGGAGAGGCGTATCCTGGTAGGTGACATCCAAAAGAAGTACCCAACCTGGGATTACATCAACCAGTCTTGTAACCTGCCAGGCATCGCCCAAAAATAACATTTCCACTCCCACACAGAGGTCTGTGCCTGCTGACCAAAAAGACGGTCCCCAGCACCAATGTCAACCAGCTTGGCAAATGTCATTGGCAGTGAGTAAGTGGGTGTCTTGAATAAAGAAGACATCATAGTCTAAATCCCTAAGGCCATGAATAGTAAACCTCTCCTTGTCAGGGACTTAACACTATTGCCATTCAGGGTGGCCAGACAAAACAAAGTCGCCATAGGAGACATAGGAGGGAAAAAGAAAAAGGCAAACAATGACAAGACAACATCCAAAACATGAATCAGGTACAGTCCATAACTGAATCCTTCTTCAGTTGAGTCCCCCTCTTCTGTGTCTTCCGCACTTTGGCTTTGCCTGTCACCTTTGGGGCTTCTTCCTTCATGTCTGTGCTGGCAGATGGATGACCCGAAGTACAGGAGAAATATTCCATCTCAATACTAGGGTCCTCATCCCCATCCATCTCCATCAAAGTTGAAAATGTATTCTCCAGTGGCAGTATAGACTCCCCATCCTTCTCTTCCATCAGCTTGTGTGAGCGAAGAGACCATTTTCTACTTACCACCATCATATCTTGCGAAGAAGGGGGCATTGGTTCACTTGCACCAGGGCTAACCTCCTGCTTGTCTGACACTACGGATGGGATCTCCTCCTGGTCTGGAACAGCAGAAGCCAAATCCAGAACCACTTGTTGAGGTGAGAGAGACTGAGGGGCAAGGTCTACCACTTCCGTGATCTTGGGGACCGGAATCTGTGTCTCAGGGACCAGTTCATTCGGTTCCTCGGCATGGGCCAGAGACGCAGCAAACGCTCTGTTCCATTGCTGTTGTTGAGTACAATGGGGCTGCTCCAATATACGATCCTGATTGTTCACCACATCACTCTGGTTATGCATGGCCTAAGGGCATGTGCGAATGGAATGTACAGTATCTTCACATAGGTTACAACATAATGCATTGATGGATTCCACTCCTGAGTGCCTCCGGTCCAGACACAGATTGCAGCACACCGTGTTGCAGGCGTTACTGAGATGAGCATCAGAACCACAGTGAAAGCATGTTTTGGGCTGTCCCAGGTAGAAACATTGTGCCCTATCTCTCCCAAGATAAAAGACACTGGGCAAATGCTGAAGACTGGTAGCCATATGGCACAGCTTGATTTTGAAGCGCCAGAGCCCCATCCAGAAAAGTTTGGTGTCCAAATGGGTTCTGGTTCCCCCATCGTTCACAATGTTGGGCCAACCAATAGTGCACATCTTGAACTTTAACCTCCTCATTCTTAAGCAGGATGGTCAACATCCTTACCAGGGGCTTGGTGATGGGAACCGCCTGAAAGGGGGTCCACAGAGGGGTATCCTTAAGTTTATCATAATCTGTCCAACACTTGTCTAAGAACAATGGGGACTGAAAGCTCAAATCAAAGTAACCATCCATTGGGGCATGCAATAAAGCATAGAGTTCATGATGTGTCACATGCAGGGAATCCCGGAGCAGGGCCCTCCCTACATAGGTTCTATCAGGCTTCTCCACAAGCCCTCTTTGTAAAACAAGCAGACTGCATTCCATCTCAGGGCAGGAGAGGATGTAAAAGTATCCGCTTTTCTGAAGCATGACCAGTTATTAGCCACAGAATGGGAGGCTGCCTCCAAAAGCTGAGGATGGCTGGACAGATCAGATGACTGAGGAAGCTCCAAGTCCACCCTTTCAGCCCATGACAAAACACATTGCTGCGCATCCCTACCTGGGATATGTAGTCCCATAGGCTCAGCAGTTGTGCTAGATGGTGGTACATCAGTTGACCGGGGTGGTCCCACGGAAGATCTCATCCCAACATTGTTGCCCTGGAGATGATCAGTGACCTCTATAGAAGGTACCATGGGTGAAACATGCACAGCAGGTAAATCCAAAAGTATCTCATTGATAGCAATCATGGCCATACTCGGAGGGTTAAACAAGGGTGACCCATCTGAATTCACCGGAAGAACAGGTGAAGCATTGTCCAAAGAATACCCATCCCCAGTGCCTACCATCTTCACCTGAGCTATACCCCCAAGTCCAGGCTCCATAGAATAACTAATCCCCCTTGGTTCCATGGGGTACTCCATATGCCATTTTCCAATGTTGTCCCATGTCCAACCCACGTCAAGCAAAGCGCGGACCGGGGACCAATGACTAGGTGGAAAAAGTTCCTTCTCCCCTCTTTTCCTTCCATCAGAGGGGAAGGGAGGGAATGATCAGTAGTCCTGAGGGAGGGGGGACCACTCCCAATCAAAACAGGCCCTGTATGTATCGGGCCATCCACCTGATACCAGGCCCTTCCAGGCTCCAGCGCCCCTCCTATGTCCTCAGCCCCACGCTGCACAGCTCTGGTCTGGAGCACCTCCTTATACCCCAGTTCAACAGCCGCCTTATGTCCAGAAAAAGTAAAAGTGGAAGGCAGAACCTTCTGTACCCGAATATCTCCTGAAATGGGGGCAGAAGATCGTTCTGGTCGCTGAAAGTCCTCGTCGAACTGGTGCGAATGTTGCACCAGCTCAGGCTGCTCCTCCACTCAATGCAGGAGCATTCCAACCCACATGCTCCCATCTTCCACCAACGTTGAATCCTCCAGAGATCTTGCAAGGGCCTGAGAGGATCCTATGAGAATGTTCTCTGTCTCGAAAGCAGTGGATCCAGTCTCTGCACTCATATCAACTTCCTATACCATCCCTGGAAGCGGCTCACCGGAGGAATCCAAGACTACCTCTGGACACTGCCGAGAAAACATCTCCTGCAATGACTGCACCTCAGCACTATACTCCGTCTCAGGTGATGGCTTGTTCATTACCTCACTGGCTCCGTCTTCTCTGAGCTCCACAACAGTTGACACCTCCTTCTCCACCACTTGCTCACTTTGACTGGCCATGAATCTGACCAGCAGTTCCCCCTACAGGACGAGTAGGCGATTTTCCCCAGTGCACTGGCCAAATTTCCTCCATTCACTAAAAATACCACCAACAGCTTAATCTGGTTCAAGGTCAGTTGGCATTCATCTGTACCCCCCTCCCCTGGGTCATGCCTGAAAATAGGTAAGATTTGTCTAGTGCAGTTACCTGGCTAAGCATATAAATTATTATTTTTGTTTGTTTAACCAGGAGAGACGCACTGAGCTGAAAGCTTGTTTACAGGTGCGACCTGGGAGCACAAGGCAGTTAAGTGACGTCCTCAGGGTCACACAGTATGCAAGTGGGGGCTCTGGGATTCAAACCTAATGGCTCTGCCCACTAGGTTCATTAATTCCATGTGAAACATGGTGAGAACCTTGATATGGAGCTGGATTTGGAAGAGGAGTACAATACTGAGTATCAGGATGACAATCTATGGCAAGAAGAAGATCAATTTAGACGTCCTTCTGGGTCTACATTCTTCTGATAGTGTATTGATTGATTGATTGATTGAGATCTTGGATTAACACATTTGAGCAGAAAGCTCTTTCACAGGTTCCACGTTAAGTATGACACGAACAAGAATATAGATATGTTCCACAGATACAGATACAGCAAGAAACAATTGAAAACTGTCTCCAGGCATAAATTCTTACAATAGTTACAAAATCTAAGCATGTACAGGGTGCAGAGTCAAAACAAAGGCTAATGTTTCATTAGATAACAGTAACATAGCATGAGGATGCTTGTTTAAAAAGGAGAATTGTACAACTAACAACACAGGCAGATAACTGGATTGTGTCTGAGTCAAAGAAAGAAGGAAGGTCTTGTACCAGTAGAGAGGGACAGGGGAAGGAGGAGGAAAGTGCGGGGAGGGAGAAGGCAAGCAGAGGTAGGGGTAGGATGGAGACATATAGGAGGGAAAGGGAAGAATAGCTATGTAGTCAAAGTGGAATACAAGGGGGGGTGGGGGGAAGGAGGGGTGGAGGAGAGTAGGGAGGATGAGGTGGTTTAGGTAGTGGGGTGTTGATGAAGATGTATTAAGGTGGTAGGGATGCAGATGTAAGGGATTGCTGAAGTTGGTCCTGGAGAAGGTGAGGGTCCATGTTGCTTGTAAAAAGTACAGTGTCATCAGCGTATAGAAATATGTGGTCACAGCAAGCTCCTGGTAGTGAACTGAGGTAGATGCTAAAAAGCAATGGACCCAAGATAGATCCCTGCGGGACTCCAGAGCATACAGGCCTACTATCGGACAGGGCATTACCAATTTTTACCTGCTGCATTCGGCTGCTTAAGCAGCTGGAGAACTAGCTTGTAGTGTCGGAGGAAAGACCAGAGGAGGAGTGTAGTCTGATGAGAAGATCGTGGCTGACAGTGTCAAAGGTCTTGGCAAGGTCTACGAAAGTTGCTCATACCAAGAGCCCTTGTTCCAGAGAGTTATTGATAAAGACTGTAAACTCCAGGAGTGCAGTGATGACATTATGCCCATGCTTGAACTCATGCTGCTGGGGACATTGGAATTGTTAGTTATCCAGACACTCTACAAGTTGGTCATCCACGATGCGCTCCAGAACCTTAGAGATCGGGGGAAGAATAGAGATCCATCAGTAATTTCCCTGCAGTGCTCATTCACCATTTTTGTGCACCAGGTTGACTACTGCTGAATTCCAAAGATATGAAAATTGTGACTGAGAGAGTGACAGGTTGATTATTTTGATAGCAGGTGTGAGGAAGTCCCCACTGAATCTAGCTTTCCCCAGTACCTTCTTAAGGTGACGTCTGGCTGCCAGCCCGGTGGTGCTGAGGGTTGAGGCACTGGACACCACACCTCGCGCTATGCTGGTGACCCGGGTTCAGGAGTGAGCTCGGGCAATGGAGGTTAGCAGGGGAGGGAGAAGATTGAGCATCCAATGGACAGCTGTCCTCTCCCAAGGGGAGAGTAGCAGGGTTGTCCGGCATCCCAGCGACCCCTGATTGAGGTCTGGGACATGCAGGATGAGGACCAAACATGTGGGCGAGAGTGGCAGATGCCGGCAAGGTTGCCATGCGCCATGGCGTCATTGCACGCCATGCTCGGGGGAGGGAGGGAGCTCACGGGGAACAATCACGAAATACCCCTCCAGCCCAGATAGGCGACAGCCCTCACAGTGCCGAACCGCCACACGCCCAACACTGGATCCCACCTCTGCCTCTTCCTCTTTGGTCTCCTCAGGCCCTAAGCCCCCCCCAAGGGGTTTGGAGAGAAAGTAACTTCTTTGAAGAGGCAGGGTTCGCAGTGGGCTGTAGAGCAGCATAGGCAAGCGGAGCAGCCTGAGATAGTTCCGGATCTGGAGGAGATAAAAATAAGTTGAAAAAGAAAACAAAAGATAACATCTGGCTTTATTTATAGGCATTATAGGCATTTATAGACTCAATATACTTTGCTCCCATGTTCCCTGTTAAGGAAACCTCTTTCCAGCCTGATTAGATCTATTCGAGAGGTGTTGCAGTTTGTGACAGATGAAGTAGATTCTTCTAAGAAACACCTCATGGATTTTTTTGAGATGCCTGCAGCATTTCAGTGGTGTTCTTACCGGTGTTTTCTGTCCTGTAGGATGCAAGTAAGAGTGCATGGCATAGGCTCAGTAACCTTCTGGCAGTCCCAAGAAAGGTTGAAAAAAATTACTTTATCGTGCCCCTCAGACAAGAAGTGTATTTTACAATTTATTTTATTGGGATCATGACTGCTCATGACCTGCCTAAAATGTCTCAGTACATACGTTCCAGTCTCACAGACTAGGAGTCCAGGAAACTGGCACTATATTTCAGCCTCTCTGGACCTTCATATCCAGGCCTGTCTAGTTAAGTCTCAGAACAACCTATGGGAATATTTGGCACCCATTATGGACTCCCTGCTAAAACAGAGACTCAGAAAGCTGTTATTCACAGGCAACAAAACTGGCAAACATTTACTTAGGTCAGCCTAGGATGTAAGAGATGCCTCAGCCAGGGCAGCAACTGCTGACATATGCGTACAGATACATTTGTGGCTGTGAGTGACTGCTTTTGTTCTCGATGTCCAGCAGGCAGGTGGTGCTTAGCTTCCCTTTTGAGGGAGATAAGTTATTTTGTCCTAAAGTGAGATGACTTTAAAGGAATTAAAGTCCTCTGGTCAGACTAAGGTCTATAAAGTCCCTCACCCTCAAGCTTTTTCCGGAAAGGAGTCAGAGTTCCTCTAACCTTTTGGGCAGCCTTGGCACCAAGTGTCTTTGAAAAACTGTTTTGTGTCTGTGGCAGCCTTCCAACACAAGGAAAAGCTCCATGTTTTCCCTTCTCTAGACAACTGAAGAAGTCCTCCAGGGAAGCAACTGTTATACGATACACCGTATAATAATTCTGTTGTCTCAGCAGTGTGTACCAGTGACCAGGACAAGTCAGTCCTGTCTCCAAGTCAACATCTGCAGTATGTTAGGACAGTCTTGGACACCGCCCTCACAAGGACGTTCCTCCCCAAGGATTGTGTAGCAACCATGATGGTGCAGGCAAGTCTGGTGAGTGGCAGATGCTTGGATTCAAATAGAATAGTGCTCCGACTTTTGAGGTTAATGGCTGCAGCTATTTTGCACTGCCTCTTGTCCATTTGCAAATGAGGGTTCTTTGATGGCTGTTGCAGGCTTTGTTGACTCAGGTGATCTCCTTGCTACATCATCAAATCAGGGTCTGTGCTTTTCTCACAATTTTTCTCCTCTGGTGTCAGAACAGTTCAAACCTGCTGATAGGGGCTCCAGTTACTGTTCCATCCTCTCATGGAGCTCTGAGGATGGATGTGTCTCAGCTCAGATGAGGAGCGCATTATTAGTCACTCAGGGGTTCTGGTTATCTGTGGAACAGTACCTCTGCATACAGTAACTGTTCCTGAAATTAAGGAAGTTCTATATGGTCTTCAGATTTTTACCAGCATCTCTGAAATTGGCCTTTGTTGGTCCAGACAGACAACCAGTTTGTGATGTTCTACTTCAATAAACAAGGGGAAACTCATTCATAACCTCTATCTCATAAAACTCTTCTGAGTATGGGACTGAGTAATCCAGAACAACCTTCTACTATCAGTCAAGTTTCAGGAAGGAATGCAAAACTTGCTTGCCAACTCCCTCAGCTGATTTGTGCATTAGGTGCCGGCCTGAATTTGTAAACTATTGTATTTGCATAGCAGACAGTGGTGAATGTTTTGGAGCTTTCCAAAAGGAAAAAAGAGAGAGAGAGAAAAAAAAGAACCTGCATGTCTAGCTGCAAAACCATATGATAACTATTGAAACATTTATGATTGGACAGCCATAAAACAAAATGAATTACTGATAGTGCCTGATCGGGATGTAATTATATGTATATTGTTTAGGGATATGAATTGTACATATTTTAATGTAGTTAATATTTATGCTCCATTTTTCTCCCCCTTTTCTCCTCTCCCCCTTCCCTTGTTCATTTTACCTTAGCTGATATCCCTTAGTATTGTTACTCTTCACTTCTAGACAATTGTTTTAAAGAAACAGTGTTGATTAAGTAATGCTTTATTGAGTTGATGAATTATGGTGATATATCTTGAGATTATTAGCATATTATGTATGACCTTATATAAGGTGATGTGTCAATATAATGTATTCATCTTGAAAATGCATCACTGCAATGTGAAATACTGATGCCATGTGGGGGTGCTACTGGGCCTTTTATGTTATGAATAAAATATATTTTCTAATCCACTCCAATATTTTGGGATTTTTTTCAAGTCTGTAGGTGCAGCTGTGAATGTATTAAAATGTGTTCTTATAATTTACAGTTTTTCATATTTTTCCCCCATTTTCTCCCCGAATTCCTGGACCCTGGCAGACACACATGTGCATGGAGGCACACAAGCATGCTGGATACCGGATCGGCCTCTTCTGCCCCACCCCTAGCAATCGCCTGCAACCCCCTATGCTTTTCATTGGACCTCAACACAATGGGAGCGTAACTAAGAAGGGGCAAGCAACCTCCCTGGGAGAGGACCAGCTGCCTTTCAGCTGCTCGATCCTGCTCCCTCCCTCCCTTCCCCCATGCTGGCTCCCCAATGGCCCAAGGTTATTCCAGAACCCTGGTCGCTGGCATGATGTGAGGTAAAGAATCCAGCACCTCAGGCCTCAGAGCCACCGGGCCAGCCGCATTGACAATTTTTTAGCTACTACCTGGGCTTTTAGCTTCCACAGAGCAATTTCAATGAAGATCAGCTTACATGCTTGCTCTCTTTCCCTTGTGCACAGATGGCAGGAGCGAATCCTCATGGAGCCAGGTGACCTCCCTTGAGGATTGCACCTCCACAACACTATTGGTGCCATTGGGTTTTCATCCCCTGGTTCTCTCAAGGCTGGACATTGGATGCAGTCCATCACTCCCACATGTAGCTCTGGGGATGTTCTTCCCAGCCAGATCCTGACTGGATTCCAAGCTTCTGAAGACCTCACCAGAGGAGACCTGTGCCACATGAACCTAGGGACTCTGCCACCATCCCTGAGGCTGCAGACCCCCCCCCTTTGCTCAGTCATAGCTGGGGCGGCTGGACTTGCTGCTCTCATTCCACTTGAATCCCTCTTTCTCTAAGGACCCATAGCTTGCCTCCCCGTTTCATTGTAGCCATCCTAAACTTCCCTCTTCTTGCAGTACTTCATTAGCGCATCACGGTCACCTTATTGTGTTTAGGGACACAGCATCTGGTTTTATAGCTGTCTGTGACAGGCATGAAAATGAGGTGTGACTACTATGTTGCAGTACCTTAATGTGGTACCAGGAGTTCTGAGGTAAGAAGGAAATTTAGGATGCCTGTCACTGTATAATGTAAAAGGAAAGGACAGGGAAATAAATATTCATGCAGGTGTTTCCCACTGCTGACTAAGTCAGGAAGTCCTAGGCACAAACTCCACTCACCTTTATTTATTTATTGAATTTTGTTGACCAGGTAAGCCCACTGACAGCAACAGTCCTTTTTCAGGGGCAACCCAGAGTAAATTACATGAAACATAGCAGCATACAATGTCAAATGAGCAGTACAATCGATAACAAGGAGATCACATGTTGCTTGCGCTCTTGAACTGCAGCCTCCTTCCACCTACCCAGACATCCATCTGGGACCCTGAGCATTGGTGCTACCACGAGACCTCCACCTGGTGGCAGCCAGGAGCCAGGAAGGTGAACCAGCCCTGTCCAGGAGAGAAGAGCTGCTTATCGATCGCTAACTCCTTCTCCTCACCCTGCTCCCCCGCCAGCCCCTGCCAGCCTGAGCTTGTTCTTGAACTCAGGTAGCCAGCATTGCTCAAGGTAAGGCAATTTGCAGCACCTCAGCCCTCTGCACCACTGGGCCAGCTTGCAAGCGCCACTTTATTGTAAGCCACCATTGAAAAGCACAGTTACATAAGTACAACTCATTCGTATATACTGTACCACAATCAATCATTGCTGAGAACAGATGACTGGTTATTTTTCTTTGTCTGGTAGACAAAATAAAGCCATTCACCACCATTACATTCAATTGCTGTGTCAATGAGGTCTTAACGTTAATTACCGATTATGTAGTTATAGCTTGATGGCAGCATTAACAAATCCTTACAGTGTGAAGGCTGATAAAATGTAAATGATCACATAATTTGAAAATTACCATGTGGATGAATATCTGTTCCAGTGACTTCAATGTCTCTTTTTTAACCATGACTATCATCATTGTTAATTTCACGTGTGTCTTCTCATTGTCCAGGAACTCAAACTGAACATCACAGTACATGTATGGAACCCTGCAATCCAGACTGTGACAATGGTTGATGCAGTGGAGCAGTGTGACATCAGAGAACTTTTTCCCAAGGTGAAGAATTCCACACCATGCAAGAACTTTAATTCCAGCTTCATTTCGGACACTTCTGACATTGGTTCAAAATCAGTTGCTGACCAGATTTACGATCCAGACTACTAGCCATCAGGTTTGGACACAACTGATTGCGAAAGTTGATTTTTTTTTTAACATACAGTACTTAATGACAACAATGTATATATCACTTAGTGAAGTTGAAATGATAGATAAACTGTCTATTTTTAAGTCTTTGAATTAAATATCTTTTGTAGGCAAGTAATTGTGATATGCGTCATATAATACTTTTTTTCCATACAGCTTTTTACCCTCCAGAGAGCCCACATCCATCCTCTCCTCCCCACTGGCCTGCACCTGCCTCTCCCAGAGCTACCTGGAGCAAGTCCCCATAACTTTTCCTCCTGTGTTGGGTTTGGAGATGGAGAGCTATCCTCTCCCCCTCCCATAGTCTATAATACAGAGTTGCTCCAAGTGTCCGCATGGGGCGTGGGCCTGAAGAGGAGCACAGATCAGTGGTCTACCTTCAGATCTCTTTATCCATTTTTCTCCCAGGTGCCACTGCGATGGCGGCACATCTGGACATGCATGTGGAAGCACACACACCCTGCAGAACTACAGCTTCTTCCTTTGAGACACTCATTGACTGCACGGTAGCACCTAATTTGGGTGAATCTAAAAAGGCAAGAGCAATTTGAGCAACAGCATTTCGATGAATGTTATATGGTGACTGTACATATGGGTGATTGCCGAAACGGAGACAAATGCTTTCCCCCCTTCCTGAGGTGCTATGACCTTGGAGTTGGTTGTTTTAGTAATGGGAGTGCAAGGGGAAAAGCCCTCGGCAAAGGAGGTGTGGGGGGCTTCATTCCCCTCAGAAAAGCATTTGTAGCCACTTCCATGATCATCCATACATACGATTGCCGTATTTGCATTCGCCGAAATGCTATCACCCATATGTCTTTCACCCATTTTGATTCACCCAAATCACATGGAGCTGACTGCACTACCACCAGGCCTGCACTTGGTGACAGTCAAAGGCAGAGTTGGCAGGCCACCCATCCCTGAGAGAGGACAACAGTCCCTGGGATGCTCAATCCTCTCCCAACCCGCCAACCTCCGGCAGCCTGTGTCTGTTCCTGAACATGGGCTGCTAGCATGGCAGGTGGTAAGGCAGTCAATGCCTCAGCCCTCCACACCACTGGGTTGGCCATAATACTTTTTTAGCTGCTACGCTGTATGGCAGAAGGTACAGTTTGCCCAACACACCTTGACCATATTTTCCCTGGCTATTACGTCTCTACATACCCTAGCTTGTCAGTGTAGAGGATCCCCACTTCCTGCCAATTTCTGATTATTCCATAACATCTATCATTTGTATGTTAGATGCACACCACTGTTTACGCAACACTACCTCTGCTGGCAGACTGTTCAAGATGTTCACCACTCTTTCAGTAAAGTATTATTTTCTGACATCACTCTTCAGTTCCCCTTTTCCAGCTTCATTGCATGCCCTCTTTTCCTTTTCAGTTCCTCATTTGAAATTGATCCCCTTCTATCTCCCCTCTACCTCATCTACTGCAGTCTAAACATGTTTAATTGATGAACCCTGTCTATGTACCTGCTGTGATATGTTATACATAAATGGACACAGTGCTGCATGTGTACTCAAACCAGTGACACATAACACTTGTTAGCACTGCATCATACATCCTGCTGGTCATAACAGTCCCTATGAACACCATAGAAACACAGAAACATAGAAGTTGATGGCAGCTAAGGACCACAAGGCCCATCCAGTCTGCCCATTTCTTTTTTTACATTATGAATGTGCCATTGGCCTTTTCTCTGTCAATGGCCTATCTGTTCACACTCATATGTATTGCTTCCTAATTCCTATCCCATGCACTGTATTCATATCTACCACTTCCTGAGGTAGGCCGTTCCATGCATCCATCACCCTTTGTGTCAAAAAGAACTTCCTCACATTACTCCTAAAATCGGCCTCCCTCTGATCTCATGCTGTGTCCTCTTGTCCTGCTATTTTTCTTACATTGAAACATATTAGACTCTTTCACCTTGTTAATGCCCTTAAGGTGTTTGAATGTTTCAATCACTTTTCTCCCTCCTTTGTTCTAGGATATACATATTGAGCTCAGCTAATCTGTCCTCATATGTTTTCTGATGCAGTCCCTGCATCATTTTGGTTGGCCTTCTCTGGACTGCCTCAATTTGGTTAATGTCCTTGTGAAGGTGTGGTCTCCAGTACTGCATGCAGTACTCCAGATGGGGTCTAACCAGTGTCTTGTAAAGAGGGATTATTATCTCCCTCTTCCAACTTGTGATACCCCTACTAATACACCCCAATATCCCTCTAGCCTTACCTACTGCTTTAGTGGTCTGCTTGGATGATTTCAGGTCATCGGTGATGATGACACCCAAGTCTCTTTCTTCTCTTGTGACTGCCAGCAACTCCCCTCCCAGCCTATAGGTGGCTTCAGGGTTTCTCTTCCCTATGTGCATGATCTTGAACTTCTTTGCGTTAAACCCCAGTTGCCACTCTTACGACCATTTTGCTAATTTATCCAGATCTCTTCTCATTCTGCCCACCCCACCTGGATCATCTACTCTGTTGCAGATCTTGGTGTCATCTGCAAACAGACAAACCTTACCCTCCGGTCCATCTGCAATGTCACTGATGAAAATATTGAAGAGGATTGGCCCCAGGACTGATCTCTGAGGTACCCAACTTGTGACTTGCATCTCTTCTGACTGTATACTGTTTACCACCACTCTCTGTTTTCTGCCCATCAACCAGTTTGCCACCCAGTTGACCAATGTCTGACCCACCCCAAGCCTACCCAGCTGATTAATCAATCTTCCTTGTAGAACAGTATTGAAAGCTTTGCTGAAGTCAAGGTAGGCGACATCAGCTGCTCCCCCTTGGTCCACCACTCTGGTTACCCAGTCAAAGAAATCTAAGTGATTAGTTTGACAGGACCTTCCCTTTGTAAACCCATGCTGTCTTGGATCCTGTGCTCCTATGGTTTCCAGGTGTTGCACTATCCTTTCCTTAAGAAGTGTCTCCATAAGCTTGCCCACTACTGAGGTAAGACTGACTGATCTGTAGTTCCCTGCCTCCTCCCTGCTACAACTCCTGTGGAGCGGGATCACATGAGCCCTTCTCCAGTCTTCTGGGACCTCTCCTGTGCTCAGAGACTCACCAAACAGTTCTGATAATGGCTCTGCTAGTTCCACCCTTCATCAAAGTGGTGCACTGACATCCTTGTCACATTTTACCGCCACTTTCATGTCCTCTAAGATGATAATCCCAAGTTCTGTTTCATGCTTAGCAAACATTATTAGCACTTCTATTTTCAAACTTATATCTGTGGTTTTCAATAATCCTAGTAACAACCGGTGCTGTAAATGCCCTCAAATCATGTTTGTAATGGTCCTTTCAAAGTAACTGGATGGAAAATAGAATTCATTCACTTGTGACTGTGACATTTATGTTTAAAAATGTTTTAAAGTTGCCTTTGTCATTGTGATATACAACAACCAGTGTTTAATGGATTACTTATGGCTTGCCATCAGTATGTCCTGTGTTGCATTATCGGTTTTCTTTGACATGGTTAAAATGTATCATGAGTTGAATCACACCTGCGTTTATGTACTGTATACATTTTCTGATATGCTACATCGTTTGTGTTTTCCTCCTTTTTGCAGTAATGATGCTGTGGACTCTACTTTCAAGGAAGGGCAGTATATTGTTTTCCTACCAAACTTGATGACACTGTTCAATATGTGTCAAAAGTGCTTTTCTGATAATGTTAACAACCATATGTATGAAATCAGCAGCATGCTTGCCATTAGACAGTTTTGCCCTGTCTGTGAGACTCAGCACTCCTGAAGAAGACAGCCACTTATTAATGATTCTCCGTCTGATAACAATCAGATGTCCTCTGCCATCATGTTTTCTGATTCATCTCCAAAGAAAGCACTGACCATATTTCAGCACTTCAGTTGTGTGGCCATTAATAAAACCACTTTTTAAAAGCATCAGTGACACTTTCTATTCCCCGCAATAAGGAATGTCTGGCAATGGCACAAAGATCAGATTACTGCTTGTAATAAGTTGTGGAGTTGCTAGTTGTTGTTGGAGGAGATGGATGCACTGATAGTCCCGGTCACTCTAAGTGTGGTAGCTATTCACTAGTAGACCTTACACACAATAAGGCCTTAACTGATAATCTCGTGCAGATTCGGTATAAACACAGTTTAATAAAAAAAAATGTTCACAAGGTGCTGGAACAAACAGTCATCACTTAATTCATTACCTCCTGGGTGGCCATTTTGTGTCAGGTAAACAATGGATAGTTCGGACTTCATATGGAGCTATTGGAGGTAATGAGCTAAAATGATGACTAGTGTTCACCCACGTTATCTGTAGAAGTTGCAACAGCATTAAGCAAGAAATATTTTTATTTAATTTTATTTTTATCTCCCTACATCCCAACCAGCCACCATCGGTCCAGCCACCTGGACAACTCCATCAGATGCCATCTCTGGACTTGCATTGATCTCACAGTTTCACCATCAATAATCTCCCAAGAGAAGTGCTGCCCTGTAGCCATGCCCTTACTCCCCCTATGCTAAGTCGAAGTGTCGATCTGTGAGGCAGAGAAACAGTCAGCAAAGCAGGGCCTGTGGTGGATGGAATACAGAGCTATGTCCCACCTTTTCTGTTTTTCTGTCCCACTACCAAATATCTGGAAGACCTTTGCTGACAGGTACCATCATCCTGTCGACATCCTATTCCCTCGATCCACGGCTGTGGTTACACCGCCACCTGTGGTCACCCAGGTGGTGGAGTTTTAGCAGAGAACATACTCCCTCCCACCCTTGAGGAGGTGAGTGTCCATGGGATGCTCAACCATCCTCCCCCCACTGTCCAACAACCATTGTTTGTTCCCAAACATGGGTCATCAGAGTCAAAAGCAGTAGTACTACTGCTGCACCAGTGCACTGGCTTTGGTCAACAGTTTTTAACAGTCTGAAAAGAGTTGTGAAACATTTGGTTGCTATCACATAATTACTACTTTGATTATTAAAACATAATGGTTACTTTACATTATATCCTGTTTGTGAAATTCATGACAGAGTAACAAAGTGGGTGGTTCCTATCACATGGAACTAGAAGGGCTGAAGAAGGCTGTCCATTTCTTGGAAGAAAATGAAGTCTACATTGACAGGATAGTTATGGCCCATCACCCTTCCATTAATAAGTGGTTACGCAATGAGTTGCCTTCTGCTGTCCATCAATTTCACATCTGGCACATCCCTAAAGGAATAATTGAAAACATTATGTACATGTTCGACATATATAATGGTAAGACTACTAATGATATGCAGATGTACTATGTCGTCCATCAAAGTGATTAAACTATTAATTGATTTCTGTTAACAAAGTCGTGTTAACTGCCATGATGCTTGCAGTGCTTCATTCATTACAATTGTTTCAAAGTCACTTACTCTTCTATTAAATTATTTTAATAGGTCTTAAAAAACAGACAATCACAATTTTTAACCAGAAGGACTGTGATGCTCTGGTTGACTGGCAGAAAAGCTTGATCAACCATCTTTACTGGTCATCAATATCCATTGAGGTAGCAAATGTAGCATTAATTGAGCAGATATGGATATCAGTGGTCAGTTAAGTACAAAACATCCATGCAGGACATGTTGACCTATTCCTGCGATGTTTGGATGGTGATCATAACCAGTCAACAAGCACCAAAAAGTGGATACCCTCAGGTAAGCTGAAAATGTTATTACTGCAGTTAACATTCTTGGTGACATTAGTTAAACACAGTTTTCAACCACAATCAACCTTTTCATGGCTGTGTTACAAAAAAATGCCCAGAAATGTGAAAGAGGTGAGACAACACACCACATTTATTAACTCACTATGGAGATTGCATGTGGTCACACAAAAGGGTGAATAATTCTAACTAAAGTGGACAAATGGAACAAGATGGTGTAGGAAACTGTACCTAGAAATTCTTTAGAATGTTGTATGGTTGGTCAGCCATACATACAGTATGTGGTTACTTAGAAAATAAGGTACACAAACAAAGTGGGCGTACGCCAATATTGAGACTTTAGAGTACATTGCTGCTTTGCGAAAAGTGTTTTGACATACGTACGTTTCTTATGCAGTCAGTGGCAATGGATGTTTGCATAAACAAAGAACACAGATATGTTTCTGTTGAGTTACTGCTGACACACATGCAGAATGATAGAAACATAGAAACATAGAATTTGATGGCAGATAAGGACCGCTTGGCCCACCTAGTCTACCCATTTCCCTACCTAATGGATAAGCTGCAGATCCAAGTTAACCAGCAGCCTACTTCTTCCTACCCCCAACCCCTAGAATTGCCTTATGACTGTCCCATGCATGCTTGAATTCCACCACTGTTTTGACTCCACAACCTCCTCCGAAGGCCATTCTATGCATCCACAACCCTCTCTGTGAAAAATACTTCCTTAAATTACCTCTGAGCTGCCCCTCTCTATCTTCAAATTGTGCCCCTTGTTCTTGCATCTCTTTTTGAAAGATGCTACCCTCTTGGACTTTGTTGATTCCCTTGAGGTACTTGAAAGTTTCTATCATGTCCCCCCTCTCCCTCCTTTCCTCGAGGCTATACATATTAAGCTCCTTTAGTCTCTCTTTATATGTCTTCTGGTGCAGACCCTGCACCATTTTAGTTGCCCTCCTCTGGACAGCTTCCATCCTGTCTATGTCTTTGTGGAATTGGGTCTCCAGAACTGCACACAGTACTCCAGATAGGGTCTCACCAGCTGTCTGTACAGAGGGATAATAACTTCCTGTTTTCTACTGGTGATGCCTCTCCCTGTGCATCCCAGTATCCCCCCAGCCCTCCTTGCTGCCCTCTCACATTGCTTGCCCACCTCTAGGTTATCTGATATGACTACCCCCAGGTCCCTTTCCATTTTTGTTGTTGTTAGTATCTCACCCCCCATTGTGTACTCTTCCCCTTGGTTTTTGTTTCCCAGGTGCATTATCTTGCACTTCTTAGCATTGAATCTAAGCTGCCATACATTTGACCATTCCTCTAACCTTGCCAAGTCCCTTCTCATCCTTTCCACCCCACCTTGTGCATCAACTCTGTTGCAGATCTTTGTGTCATCTGCAAAGAGACATACTTTTCCTTCCAGTCCCTCTGCAATGTCGCTTATAAAGACATTGAAGAGGACCGGTCCTAATACTGAACCCTGCGGTACCCCACTAGTAACCCCCCTTTCTTCAGAGTGGACTCCATTTACTATCACTCTCTGTGTCCTATTCTCCAGCCAATTCTTTACCCAGGCTGTCATCTTGGGACCATCGCTCCCAGGCTGGCTAACTTGTATATTAATCTTTGTGAGAGACTGTGTCAAATGCCTTGCTAAAGTCTGGTAGGCCATGTCCACAGCCCCTCCCTGATCTACTACTTTGGTCACCCAGTCAAAGAAATCTATCAGATTTGTCTGGCATGACCTTCCCACTGTGAATCCATGCTGCCTTGGGTCCTGTGCCCCTCTGGTCTCTAGATACTTGACAATTCTTTCCTTCAGAAGAGATTCCATCATTTTCCCTACCACTGAGGTTAAACTAACAGGTCTGTAGTTTCCTGCTTCTGCCTTGCTCCCACTTTTGTGAAGGGGAATCACATCTGCACTCCTCCAGTCCTTGGGTACCACCCTATCCTCCCATGATTTGTTAAAGAGGGTAGTCAGTGGTGTCACTAGTTGTACCCTTAGTTCTTTTAGAATTCTGGGATGAATCCTATCAGGCCCCATTGCTTTGTCCACCTTCAGTTTTAAGAGTTCTTTCAGAACCCTTTCTTCTGTAATGGGCTTGTATCAACTTCTGTATCCAGAGTGTTTCTACTGTTTGTTTTAGGTACTCCTCTTCCTTTGTAAATGCTGAGCAAAAATATTTGTTTAGTATCTCTGCCTTTTCACAGTCACCCTCTGCCCACCCTTCCTCCCCTTTATTAAGCCTCACTATCCCTCTCTTGGTCTTCCTTCACTCCCTGATGTACCTATAAAAGGTTTTATCCATCTTCTTAACTGAGTTGGCTATCTTTTCCTCGGTTTGGGCCTTTGCTGTTCTGACTGCCTTCCCAGCTTCCTTTTGCTTTAACTGATACAGTTCTCTGTCCTGCTCCTTCTGTGATTCCTTGTACTTCCTGAATGCTTTCTTTTTCTCTTGAACCTTCACTGCCACTTCCTTTGAGAACCATAGTGGTTTCTTACATCATTTCATTTTGTTTATTTGCTTCACACAAAGGCTTGTTACCTCTGTGATGGCAGTTTTTATTATTCCCCATTGTTCTTCCACCCCCCTTCCTGCCCATTTGCTAGTGCATTCCTTAGGCACTCACCCATTTTGGCAAAGTCAGCCCTCCTAAAGTCCAGTACTTTTGCCTTTGTATGGCTTGACTTTATTGCTGTGTTTATTGTGAACCATACTGTTCGATGGTCGCCAGTTCCCAGATGGCTACCCACTTCTACATCTGTGATTCTCTCTTCATCTCCAGTTGAGAGAACCAGGTCTAAGATTGCTCCCTCTCAAGTGGGCTCCAATACTAGTTATCTAAGGCATGCCCCCGGTAAGGCATCTAGAATAACCCCACTCTTCGAAGTGACTGCTGCAACTGCACTCCAGTTAACATCTGGCATATTCAGATCTTCCATCAGCAATATCTCCCCTTTTTCTGACATTCTAAGTATACGTTCTATCAATTCCTTGTCCATTTCCTCCCCCTAAGAAGGGGGTCTGTATACAACCCCTGTGCGGATTGTGGTGCCATTACCGGTCTCCAAATTTACCCACAGTGCTTCTTCTCCTCCCTGTTTACCCTTTTGTTCTGTTGCTCTGATTCCTTCCCTTATGTAAAGAGCTACTCCTCCTCCTCTTTTACCCTTCCTGTCCCTCCTGTATATAGTGTATCCGGGTATGTTTACATCCCAGACATGGTTTTGTGTGTACCATGTTTCTGTGACTGCCGCGATATCCTGATGTTCCTCCTCCATCAAGGCCACTAATTCAGGAAGCTTGTTACTCAGACTATGGGCATTGGTACTCATTACTCAGATTACGGGCATTGGTACTGATACCAGTGTTTGGTAACACTCCACAGTCGCTGCTGAGATGTATGCTACAAGAGAATGACCTTCCAAGTGCATGGTTGAATATTTGGTTGAGTGAGTTATTCATCAACAGATATACCACAGAAAACAATGATGATTAACTGTGGTTGTGCAAGGAGTAATGTAAAACTAAATACAGTCGTACATCATTTTAGAAATATGACCAAAAAGACGGTTCTGAACATGTTTATATATACAGTTACGATTGGTTAAAAAATAATTTTCTTTCTTTTTAACTTAGGGTTAAAGACAGCCATTAAACTTGAAAAGGTTGCCCCAAAGAGGTGATTGCTGAATGACATTGTCAAATGTCACCAAATGCACAGACTAGCTCCACTGAAGGTTACCACAGTGTGATAATCAGGGCCACTGGAAAATTGCACCAGCAATTTTTTTGGGGAATCCACAATTTTCACCATTCTCCACAAAAACTGACATGTTCCGCAATTTCTTTCAATTTTTGAATTTTTATATTGAACTGTATAAAAAGTATTAACATGTTTAATAAAATACTCTCAATATAGTGACAATTTTTCATGCAGACTTAGGTTTGGCCGAAACAATGCAGTGCAAGGTAGAGCAAGGGTTTTATGTGACACTGATTTCTATTGAATCTTTGTCTTGTTTGGTTTCAAAATCCACTGGCCAAGCATAAGTACACTTAAACACTTAACATTTGTGTTGTGTGGAAGCTGTCAGAAAACATTTTGTTGACACACAGACTGAAACAAAAGATGGGAGAAAATGTGCAAATTATCCCAGTCACTTAAATGGGGTGCTAACTATGAAACCTTTTTGTAAGTGGCAGGGCAAGTTTCTCCTTGTGAGCATACTTTCATTCAAACTAGTTTTAATTCAAACAGCTGAACATTTTTGGATGACCCTGCCGATTTTAAACTTGAATAAGCTAGTTGATAACAGTGATCTCACTCACATGCAAAGACTACAATAAAAACTTGACTGAAGTCTAAAAACAAGCTTATAAAACATAAAATGTATCTGAACATTTATCTTTAACTAAACAAAATCATTGCAGCTAGAGTAAAACAAAGGTAAATTACAGGGTACCCGACTACTGTATGATGCAGTAAAAATATATTGGTAATTTGTTTTTGCATTTTTTGGTAACCACGTAAGGCCCACTAGGAAAAAGCGCCTTTTTTCAGATACAACCCAGGAGCACTGAGGAGGTTAAGTGACTTGATCAGAATCACACAGTATGCAAGTGGAGGTTGTGGGAATCAAACACTGGTCTGCTAGATGTCGTCAGCTCATTCACAGTTTGTTACTCTTACCTCTAGATTATACTGCCAGCCCCAATAACCCCCAGATTTAATGTTTAAATATGTGATTTCAAAAATAGTGTACAGTACCTACAGTACAAATTATGACCATCAAACACTTTAACAATGGTTTACTAAAACTCAATTATTCACCACTCTGTCTGCTTATTTTTTCTTGTACCAAAGTGGGTGAATAGCTGGCAGAGCACTGTAAACAGCTGTTGACTAGGCTTCATTATTCTACAGCCAGAAACAAAAAAAAATAATTTATTCTGGCTTTATTTAATATTTATTTGCTGTGGCTCACTTTATAGAATTTATTTAGCACTGTATGAGGCAGATGCTTTAAAATGTTTCAAAGATAGGCAACGCTTATGATAGCTTATCAGTTTAGTATTCTTGTTAGGAACATACACTTTTCTTTATGTTTTAAACATATTCAGGTGTCAGTGTATTCATTTAGCAATTTATACTGACGAATATATGCTGCAGAAAACATTAAAAGATTTATTGTGAAGCACTCTTGGTCTATAGTAGAACCTTCGCAATTTCCCGCAATTTTTGCAAAACGCTCCGTAATTACAACCTTTTACGTAATTTTCCAGTGGCTCTGGTGATAATACATTGTGCACCAAAACATACAGCCTGCACCTACTGGAGAATGACCAGTCAGTAAGTGTGAAACCTAACTACCTTTACCACAGTGTTTCCATGTACACAGGAAACCATACAGTCCAGTGTATGTTGAGCAGCACATTTACACAAGATCTTCTGGTTACTGAAGTGTTGCACCGCCTGCATACTTCTCTACAGGCTGATGCAGGAGGAAGTTGGTGCATGGAACCATCTTCCAGAACAGGTGGTGAGTGCTAAAAGAGAGGTTGGCTTCAAACATGTGTGGGATAGGCAAAAGACAAACTAAGTGGTATGGGGGGGCGGGGTTGAAGGAGCCAGAGATCAAGTCGGGTATGCAGGTACAGTATATTCAGTGAAATAATTTGCAGACAAGGTCAGCAATGCTGTCATTATTTGTCACAAACTTCTATGTTTCTATAAACAGTAAATCAATGTTATATTGTTATTTAGCATACTGTATGTACCATATGCGCCCCTTGCAAGAAATGAACACAAGTCACCCCAGCTGTTATGCCTAGCACCATCACCATCATCAGAGGATTTTCAGTTTAGGCTGTGGATACATATCATGCTTCATGCTGCATGACCAGCTGAGATGTTCGTGCAGAATCATGCACAGTTGCTGTTTATCTGACTGTTTTTATCACAGCTCCCTAATGTTGCATGGACCCTGGACTGATGCATAG
Organism: Neoceratodus forsteri; assembly: GCA_016271365.2. NCBI lineage: Eukaryota > Metazoa > Chordata > Ceratodontiformes > Ceratodontidae > Neoceratodus > Neoceratodus forsteri. The sequence goes on from CM057454.1 coordinate 329,687,153, forward strand.
GATGCATGTGTGCCTGCTGTGTGCATCAGGCTGGAAATGTCATCCGCACTTGATTTGATGACTCCACTTGTACCACCACCTGTCGTCACCCCCATGCCAGTAATGCAGCAGCGACCATGGCCCTCCCCATGAGGCAAGCATCTGTTGTGATGCTCTGCCATCCTTGCCCTGCCTGAACTAGGGTGACCAATGCTCATTCCAGAAGCAGGGGTCACCAGTGTACAAAGCAGTAGTAGCGCCACTGTCTAGGTAGGGTGGCGTAACAGTACAGCAATGCTATCTGAAATACAGTTTTGTGGCTTTTATTTCTTATTGTGACAATGTATAATGGTAATATGATTCAAGGACGTTTTTGTTTATTAAGTCAGAGGTGATTATTGTTGTCACAAGGTATTTTGTTGACTGTGTTTGAGAAATATGTGACAACATTACAGTTGGAACCTGACTCAGCGTTGTCTTTGTAAAAGTCAAGCACTGCAATTTGATAATGGTTTGCCCTGCACTGTCATGTTATGTAACATCAATTGTTTTTATCCCGGCCTCCTCTGTTGCATCTAGCAATAGTCAGAAACTGAATATTCTTAAGAATAATGTTTTACAATCAATGTTTCTTTGATAACTCATGTCACATTACATTACTTTCCAGATTGCTCCTCACTGCCATGCATTTTATTAAAAAATGTTTCTGTGACTTTGCAATGACACAGGATGGAAAAGAGTGGTATAAAATCAGCTTCCCTAAACATAACAAACTCTAGCCAGAGCCGATAGGACTGTGGAGAGCTACCAAATGACCAAAGTTTTTTTCTTGTTGGTGCTGAATAGTGCTGTTCAGTCACAATCATCAAAAACTGGCATGCTGCTAATTCAGTCCTCTTGAATTTATTTAGTCAGAGTACATGCTGTGTGTGTGTATGTGTGTGTGTGTGTATGTGTATGTGTGTGTATATGTGTGTGTGTATGAGTGTGTGAGCATGCAACCTGTCATGCCCATAGGAATGAGATAGCTAACAAACTGCACTGTGTGTAATCTGACACTGTAGTCTGTCTGACTGTTTTAGAGCATCAATAAATGCAAGTGCAACAGATAATGAGTTAACCCCTAGGTTGCTGAAAGAAATAGAATAAATCTATTAGACTGAGCTGGACAGATGATAGAAACAGTAGTTTATAACTTTTTTTTGTTAGTATCCTGAGAAGTTCAGAGGTACAATATAGTAGCATCCCCCCCTTCCTTCAGATGCCTTTAACATAGAGCAGCAAATAGCAAAAATCAGAGGGGGAGTACACTGTTTTGTAGCTGTGGAGGAATATTTCCAAATGTCCAAAAAGGGAGTTCCATGATCAGCCATTTTGTGAGCTACAATCTGATTCCAATAGTGCTGTAGACTCCACCCACAGCCATAAAAAGGGCAGTTTTGTAGTATGAAAGAAGCATGTGGACATCTTGTATGGCCAGTATATCATTAACCATTAACATGTTTCTTTGTACTCAATATAAAGTGTACATAGTATAACTTAAACACCAGTTGTGATAAATGTTATCACGTACATAGAGTATATGCAATGGTCTTACTGAAAATCAGCAAGTTATCTGCACATATGAGTGGACAAGATCATAACTCATGAGTGGCAAAGCCACAACTGAGTTATGAAAGTCTTGTTCTGTCAAACATGGAGATAAATTGTGTGTATCGAGTCAGTCCATTGTGTATTTGATTTTAACCACAACTGTAGCATTTATAATTTTTGCAAACACAGTTCTCAATGAAGCTGATTCTGTTTTTCTGTGATTTGAGCATCATGCTTTCCTGTTGCATTGTTATAGCTGCTCAGTGATTGGTACAGTTCTATGCAGATGTCAAGGAAAGTAATTGTGATATACAGTATCTAACCTATTGGGGATATTTTTCACTGATTGTTCTCCATATTCACCCCATCATCACATTCGTTATAGCTCACATGTGTTTACTTTGTCTCATTATTTTTAGATTATGTCAGAGAACTTATGGAGGAAGTGAAAAGACTGAATGTTACCTACAACAGTTCATTGAAATGCACTGATGGCCATGAGCCACTAGCTCTCTGCAGTGGCTTTCATCATCCCACAAAGGAAGATGCTATCAGGCAGCACTGTTCAAGATTTGCAAAGCCACTTCCACAAACCAATAATCAGTCTTGTAAGTAAAAAATATGTAAGCAATAACCCACAGTAGGGTATGGGGTTATAGGGAGTCAATCCACTCCTCAAGTGCGTTGTGAGGCACAAAGTCAAAGGCCGAGTTCCCTCACAGCACTTGAGGCATGGATTAAATCCCTATAACCCCCTAGAAACATAGAATTTGATGGCAGATAAGGACCTCTTGGCCCACCTAGTCTGCCCATTTTCCCTACCTAATGCAATACCACAGACCCTAACTGATCTATGGCTTACCCTCTCTTCTGTATCACTAGGGTACTTTTATGTCTATCCCATGCAGTCTTGAATCCCCCTACCCATACCCTGGAGTGGGTTACTGTGCTTAGAACATGGGTTCTTTGTACAAAAAAAATAATTAACAGAAAGGGTTTTATTCCTACTGAAATACAGGAAATCTTACTGTATCTTGCCGACTTGAAAACTAGTTCCCAACAAGTAATGCATATGTCAGTTATGAACACACAAATGCTAGAAATTTAATATTAGGATGATTTCTGACATTTTTTGTCCATAACATACATTGCAGCACATTATAAAATGCTTTCATTTTATTCCCCCAACACACACACTGCTTGAGGCACATCCAAAAACTGCTGCCACCGTTGTGCATGAGGGACAGAGAATGCTGCTGTTCAGGTGCCCTGTCCCTTATTCTTCTTTTGTCCCGATGAGTTTTGACAGAATGATCATTCTTGATGTCTTTCTCTCTCCCCCTTTGGTTAGATGCTCAAAACAGACTGCTGGGCTCCCATTTTCTCCCAACTCCCAGCACTACCTCCTGTTCAGTTTATGCCTCACTTGACCTTGTCCTGGAAGAAAGACAACTGGCATTGCAATGTGGTCCTTATGCAGAGGATAATGTTGAAAATGCTGTGTAGATAAGCTTTCGAATACTTTACCTGCAGTGGGGGCCTCTTACGTCACACTGGCAACCATGGTTATGGAACTAACCTGGATTGCTTGGTGTTGGCAGGGGTGGAAGAGACTAGATTGTCCTCAGAACTGATACCATCTCCCAGAGATGGAGTGTTACAGTGCCTGGCATAAGCCTCTTCAATATCGTTGGCTATGAGTTCAGCAGCCAGGGACCAGCAGGATAGAAAGGTGACATAGTGGTGGATGATGATGTCCCACATAAGGTTTGGTGAGTGTGGACGTACAGGCTGCATGGCACAGACAATCCTCCTTAGTACAAGGGAGGAAGCCATAGGCAAAAGGGTTTGTGCACACACCACACTTGCCACTTGTCATTTAGATTTAATATTCACTGTTGTGCAAATGCTTCCACCCATCACACAGTCACCGCTTCTTCCAAACAGATGTCAGTGTGGTTTCTGGTCAGGGGTCCAGATTGGCAGTGTTGGGGTTGTTGGTAACCATGTGTCTCTGTAGAGGAGGTCTCTGACATCCCTGTCACCATGGTATAGTGGAAGAGGCTACCTTTTACCCTGCAGAATAAAGCCCCAGACCTGTTTGCTAGCCAAAACGACACTCTTGAGCCTAATACCTCCTGCTTTAACAAATTGCTTCTGCACCCTCTCCAACCAATACAACACCAGAAACATGGCCAGGAATGCCCTCAAGCCTCCTTTCTGGCATACTCAGCTGAGTGAGCAATCATTTGCTGTCAGGGCTGCTAACTGGTTAAATGAATTGCCTGATACACTGCTATATCTCCCCAAGTTTAATTAGTTTACGAGATCTTCGTGGTCTGTCTTTGCAGTCCAGTGCAATTGTCACTGTTAACCAGCTTTAATACATGGATCTTAAATTTAGTAGTACTGTAAATTATTGAAAAAAAACTGGTAATACCATTGTTTCCTTGCTGATAATACCACTGTTAGGCAGCGATAATACCATCATTTGAATGTGATAATGCAATCATTCCACTCCTGAAAGATAGTATTATCACCACCACCAAACAGCGCAAGTGCCCACAAAGATGCCATCTGCCCCCCACATCGTCCTAAGCATGCCTCCCATTTGGCAACTTTCATGTGTGGGCAGGCAGAACAGTTTTAAAAACATAGCGGCTTGCTGTCTCGCTTAGTGAGACCGTACTGCCTCTTCCTATTTCTTTGGGTTTTTTTTTGTTTTGTTTTCTCCTCTCGGCGGGGAGGGGGGAGAACTTATATGCTGGAACCTGCTGTGCAGTGCCCAAAAAAGGAAAAGGTAGGACTACCTATCAGTTGTTGTTCAAGGTGCTTACAGCGGGGCCGAGAGTGGAAGCAGGTGGGGTGGAGCGCAGCGGGGTGGGGTGAGAGCAGCAGCAAGACAGTGTGGCAGTCAGCTAGGACCAACAGTCCTTCACTGAAGTGGCCGACCACCCATCACAAAATGAGAAAAAAAAACCCCTAAAACTCGCATCCCTATATTAAAAAAATAACAGATAGCTTACTGTGTATGGCAAGGGGTAATACCACCTCGAGGTTCTTGGGACATGGGACCCTCTTGAGCTTCGCTCTCAGGGTTCCTATATCCCCAGAACATCTCAATGGAACTACTCCCTTGTATTTCACAGTAAGCTATCCATTATGCTATTTTTATTTGGTTTATCTCTGTACATAACCTGTGACTTTTTATACAATGATCTGTATGGATTTTTCTCAAAACTGTATGTAATTGTTCTGACTTAAGTGCTTTGAGCCTGATTTGACTGCATTTCCTCTGGAGCTGTTATTGTACTTGTAATGTTTTTTGTAACTATGTATTTCATGAGGACCCTTTGTAAATGAGCACTTGTACTCAAATGTACTCTCTGAAGTTTTCAATAAATAAATAAAATAACTGAACAATACCAATAAACATTCCTTGAAGGGGTAGAAAAAGGTAAAGCAAAATACTTTTTACAGTTGAGTACATATTATGCTTTTCATTTATTAGAACTCTGACAATTTGGTTTGACTTGTGCATCTGATCATTTAAATATTAAGTAAGAGACATAGAAAGAGAGAAACACAGGGTCCAATTTTAAAAAGAAAATCTTTGGCGCAAGGGGCCAGCACCAGATGGGTACGACACAAGTGGTACCTTGTGTCAAAATTTGCGACAATCCCAATTTTCAAATGCAGGCTACATCAAAATCAGGGTGTCTCGCACCTAAGCTACCTGGAACCACCCTTGCAGCAGACGCACTCTTGCACCAGGTCACAAGGGAGCTCCTGCCACACCAGGGCCGCACCATCCTCTTCTTTGGAATTTTAGACCTCTCACCGTGGTCGCAATGGGGGGTGAACTTAGACCAGCCAGGAGGTGGTCTAAGGGCCATACACCACTGCCAAGCTGGGTGGTGATTGGGGGGGGTACAAGGATGGGACTGGGAGCAGCAGGAGCCTGGGGGTGGCCTCAGGAGTGATGGGAGCATGGCAGCAATGTGAGGGTGATGACATGGCTCCCTGTAGGGGTGCCCTGTGCTAGTACAGACAGCCAATCAGCCCAGGCACAGGGGGTTTGGCAAGAAGGGATGGGGACCTGACCTCAGGGGACACAGCCCTGGTACCAGCCCTGTAGTTGCCAATGATCCCAACACCATCAGCGGGCAGCAGTGGCTGCAAGTTGCAGTGTTCAAGTGATGGAAGGGAATGGTTGCCAGACACTGTGACAGTCTTCTGGTACCTGGCCCCCCCACATTGAGGACTGCTGCAGCCCCTTATGGTGTTGGGATCATTGGCGTCTATGGGGCAGGTGTCAGGGCTGTGTCCCCCCAAGGCCAGGTTCCAGTCCCTTCCTGCCAAACCCCCTGTACCTGGGCTGATTGGCTGTCTGTACTAGTGCCGGGCACCACTGCAGGGTGCCACCTCATCCCCTCACATTGTCACCATGCCCCCAGGCATCCATCACTCTTTTCTGTAAAGAAATATTTCCTCACATCCCTCTTCATATCCCCCCCCAGCTTCATTGCATGCCCCCATGTTCTGCTGCTCCTCCTCCTTTGCAGGAGACTCCCCTTCTACACCTCGTTCACCCCAGTGAGGTACTTATATGTCTCAATCAGGTCCCCATTCGCTATCATCTCTCCTAGGAAGTACGTGTAGAGTTCCTGCAGTGTATCCTTGTATGGTTTATAATGCAGTTACACAACATTTCAGTAGACCTCCTCTGGACTGCATGCAAATTGTTGATGTCCTTGCAGAGGTGCGGCCTCCAGAACTGGACACATTACTCCAGGTGGGGAATGAAAAGTGAGCAATACCGAGTCCACACCACCTCCCTTCTCCTGCTAGAGATAGGGAGCATTGTTTAACCAGGAGTAGCACACTAAGCCAAAGCTTGCTTCCAGATGCGACCTGGGAGCACAAGGAAGTTAAGTGACTTGCTCAGGATCACACAGTATGCACCTAGGTGGCTATGGGATTCAAACCCAGGTCTCCATATCTGCAGCTCAGAGCCTTAATCCACTGCGCTATAATGCCTCCAATCACACACCCTTTTCCCCACAGCATCAAGCTCACCTAGCTTACTGCCACGTCACACTGCCCTGCCACCTCAGATCATCAAATATAATGACCCCAAAGTTCCTTTCTTGATTGGTAACTGTGTGTAACCCCCAGTACGAGATCCAGCAATGCCCTATCTCTTGTACGATCTGTAACCAGCTTCCTGAGAAATGCCACTTACAGAGAATCTGTGTTGATGACCCTGCTCCTAGTTGTAGCTGCAACCTGGATGTTCCAATGAACATCTGGCAGATTAAAGTTTCACATAATTACTTCCCATTTGCTTTCCATTTTGCTGATGGCCTCCAACGAAACCCTGTAGAATTTCTCCTACTTATGTTAGTGGCCTGTGCACCACCACACATGTGTACAAAGGCTAAAGACAGTCTACAAGCCAAACAAAAGAACCTCCAGCCCCCTCCTTCACCACACTGTGTCTTTGTATTTCTGTGGTCTTAAAATCTTCCCTTACATATGAAACCCCTCCCACCCCCATTCTTCACAGCCCTATCCTGCCTAAACTTGTTGTTACTCAGTATGGACACCTCCCAGCTGTGGTTGTTGATGCACCATGATTCACTTATGGCCAGCAAATCCTGGTCTGCCTCCGCGATGGTACCTCAAGGTCAGGAATATTGTTTCATAGGCTCCTTGTGTTGGTGCACATGGCTATCCATTCTTTTTGTCCCTCCCTGCCCGTACTTTGTGATTCCTTCTGGGGTCCATTTTTCACCCTTCTTTTTCAGTGGTACTTTCCTTCACATTTATATCTTCCTTCTACCCACCCTCCCTACTATTTTACCTGTCCTTCACCCAACCTTGCACAGGTAGCACCTTGGTGAATACCAGTGTGTGTGCTACCTGCTTCTGGCCCATCTACATCTCCCTTAACCTAGCCTGCACCACCCCATCAGCGTCCTCTGCCAGGTCATTTGTCCCCAGATGGATAGAGACATATCAGCTCCCCCTCATGCCCTGCTGCCATAGTGATAGCAATGATCTGCTACCCATTCCTCCATGCCAATGTGCCAGGTAGGCACCTCACCTCCCTCATTCCCTTCAGTGGTATTCCCAAAACTATCCCCCTGACAACTGAGTCACACACCAGAATTTGCTTTCTCTTCTTCTGGGGTTCTCATCCACCCCCCACACACACTGGTACCTCCGCTCTAAAGTACCCTCACTTCTTCCATTACCACTACTAATGGTGCCACATCTCTTCAGTCCTGTCCTGCCAGGCCAGTGAAAGAGTTCTGTACTGGCATTGGCTGAGGAATGCATTCCCTCAATCCCATCCCCAACACCACCCTCCCAGAGCCCCCCACAGTCTATCCGGCCTCACTTCCAGGCACACTTTGAGGCATCAGTGGTGGTGGACTTAGTGGCCCCCTGGATGGGGACAGAGATCCCTTGAATCCAGACATCACCCTAAGCCCAGACAGATGCATACAGATGGAGCAGCACTTCAGTCTTAAGGTCTCCATGAAGACTTCTGATCCACAGCAACTACACTGTACCACTTCCAACATTTCTGCTTCCCTTATTACCAGAAAAAGAATTGATTCCCTTACCACAGATTGGGTGTTTATGGATTTCCCTTTTCATGACTGGAATATCCCATTACTATACCCTAGTTTGGAACATATACACAGTTAAAATATGATATACAGCAAAATTACGTACTGTTGAATATTGATGATCTCAGAGTTTCCATGCTCCTGTCGAAACTGTTAGTAAGCTGTCTGTAGTACCAGAATCCACAGGTAACATCACATAATCAAGAATGGTTGATGATACATGACTTCAAAACTGTGCTCCTCAAATTTAGACATTACCTGCTCAACTTCTGTGCAACAATGCCATTCAAATTCTGTTGGCACTGTCTAACAGTTGCCACAGGAACACCTAATGGCTGGAGAAATAAAAAAGTGTGGTTTAAAGACAAACAATGGAATATAAAGCAAAATCAATCGGCTATATTCTGAACATTTTTTTTTAGTAGTTTTCCATTAATTATGAAAAATATCAGCCATGGCAAAACAGAATGCAGAGTTACTGTCCCATTATTCTTTGATGAAGCAGACAGCACACTGAACAATGGACTGGTATATCTGCGTTGTGATTTGCTAAATACAAATACGGTATGGGACAATGGCTGTGCATTGTGATTCTCTGCTGTATCTCTGCTTACCAAATCAGAGACATCAAGTTCCTGGTTTCTCATAGATGCATAGCAGTACCACAAACACAAATTTCAGTTTATTAAAAAAAAGTTTCTTGTTTCCTGATAATATGTATGACATCAATATTCATCTGCATTGCCTCTGTAATGACTGGACCATGGTGGTTAATACATACCTCGCCATTCTTCATTGGTGTTTACTAAACATGGACCAGTTATTAACTCATAAACATTGAAAATTATGGTGTTATGGCTATATTGTTTGCATACAATAGCCAACACACACAACAGTTGAACAGAATAATCACAGTAGTGCTTGGGACTCACAGTTTGTGAACACTCATCATGTGTAACGATGGCTGTCAATGTTTTGATTCCCCACAGGAGACACAGAACAGTTTTGGTAGAAATCTCATGTACACATGACAGAGCAGCAAGTTCAGATGAGCAGTCCATCAACCATTGACATAAAGTAGACTGTCCCTGGAATAACTTGGTACTGCCAGGCAGTGCAACATTTTGCATCAACAACAGTGTTCTGAGTGCTGTAAAAGGGGCTGCAGCGAAACATTAAACCCATGCTTAAATGTATACTTCACATCACTCTTGGGGCCGTGAAACCGAGTACCACTCGAACAAACAATAATATAATAGTATAAACATGAAGACAGTTTTAAAAAAATGAAGTACTACATTACTCAACCTGATCCAGAGTGATGAAGTAGGCTGGGCTAGCCATGTCAAGATTTTCTAAGGCATCCTCTGTTGTGGGTAAATGAAGGACATTCAGCACCTTATAGGCACTAAGCTTCCTGTAGTCCACCAACAATTGCTACCTCTTGTCTTTCTTTACCACTAGCAGACATGGTGCACCCCAAGGACTTGTAGATTATTGAATGATGTCTTATTCCAGCATGTCCTTGATTATGTCTTTTTTTTTTTAATTCTTTGGTAACCAGATAAGGCCCACTAGGCACAGGTACCTGTTTTCAGGGGTGACCTGGAAGCACTGGGGAGGTTAAGTGGTTTAAGTCTCTGAGCTGCAAATCTGGTGACTTCCAGCAGACCAGACCTGGGTTTGAATCCCACAGCTTCCACTTGCATACTGTGTGACCCTGAGCAAGTCACTTAACTTCCTTGTGCTCCCAAGTCGCTCCTGTAAAAAAGCTTTCAGCTTAGTGTGCTACTCCTGGTTAAACAACTAAATCAAATCAAATCAAATCAAGTGATTTGCTCAGAATCACACCGTATGCAAGTGGAGGTTGTGGGAATCAACCCCATGTCTGCTGGATTTACCAAGTTTATTCACAGCTCGTTACTCTAACCTCTACACTGCACTGCCAGTCCAGTCTTATAGGACTTGTTTTTGTTTGTGTCCCACTTTGTAGGCTTGCTGATGGATGGGCTTCTAACTGGGTTGTACCTTGATGGTGTGTTGCAGGATATCATAACATCTATACTTATCTGTACCAACAAAGACACCTGGGTAGTCCTCCAGGAAATCCAAAAATGTTGTTTCTCTGTTAGAGGTGCTAGAAGCTTGGATGAGAATAGTCACTTACTGAGGGATAAAATTAGTGAAGCAGGAGTGGTGGTGGTAGCACTGACAAGTGTAGAGATGGTGGAACCAGGCTGAGGTTCTTGCATGAGATGGAGCTGGTCTCCAGTAGACAGGCAGACAAACTTTCCAACACTGTCACCCTTGGAGATCAAGACTGGCACATCTGTAAAACTGCAACATTTTTGGAATACTGTACCACTTTGCACAGCAAAGGTGTTTCTCAGGAGAAGACCTGAAGAATACAGAGTGGGGGATCTCAAAGCAATGCCAACAACATCTTGTGGGAGTGGTTCACCTTGAATCTTGGCAATCAAAACCATCTCTCTCTTAGGAGGCACAGTGACTGAATTGGCAGCTGCAACTTGCCTCCAAGGGTCCAGTGACAGGTTTTTTATAGCAAAGCCCTAGATGGTTTCATAATATTTGAGAAAGTCCATGCCAAGAATCATGGATGGCTGTAGATCAGGCATTAGTTAGAACCTAACAGTAGCTTGCTGTGAGATAAAGTATAACTTGAGGTGGGCAATAGCTGTGATAAGTACTGTAGCAGTGTTTTCTCTGATGATGTACTTTATGTCCGCTGGAGAGACATGAGGTGACTCAAGAGCTCTGTTGTTCAGGATGTTGGCGTTAATGACTGAGCTGTCTGCCCCAGTGTGAACCAAGGCATGTGTGGACCAGTATTCAGTGGTCACCAACACGTAGTTTGCTGCAAGTGATGATTTGATGACAGGTACAGTTGCTCCTTGAAGCGAGAGGGTGCCAGAGTTGGTTCTAGAAGTTGGAGGATGCTGCTTGTGTGGAGTTGTGAGAGTCAGAGGGCAGTCATTTGTGATGTTCCTCTGCCCAATAAAACTCCCTAGTTTATTGGGCAGTGCTTGTTTCCCTAATCCTGTGAGTACTTCCATTCATAATGCTGATGATACAGTGGTGGATGCCCTTGGTTCCTGCTATGCCTGTTGTCATACTTTAGTCTTTTGAAAAAACAGCAGTGTGTCCTCTGAATCCACAACACTGGCAGATAACAGGCTTTCGAGAAAGTGGTGCTTGAGCAGGTGGTTGTCAAGTTGGTTGCAGAGCTTTGACAGAGGTAGTTGAAGAAGTTGAGCAAAGCTGTAAATTATTGACAGATGTGACGAGCTTGTAAATTATTGACAGATGTGATGAGATTGTAAATTATCGACAGATGTGATGAGCTTATCTATCATAGCTTGTTGCTGCCGGATGCATATGAGTACAGCCATTTGTGATGATTGAGATCCTTGCACAGTGGTGGCCTGGAACACTGATATGGATTCTTGCGCAAGTCGTGCAGCTTGAACAGTGTCCATCCAGGTTGTCGGCTTCAGCTGGACTACATAAAGATGAGGTTGTGGCAGCAGTCCTCTTACAAAGGCTGTAATTTGATCCTTCTCTGTTTTCTGCAGACTTCTGCAGCATGACTCAATATCCACTATGAAGGCATCCAGACATTTGGAGGGCTGCATGGTGCATTCCCACAGTTGTTGTTCCAGTAACCAGGGCATATGTGTTTGGAGGAAGTGATCTTTAAAAGGTGCATATAGGATGGAAGTATTTCCTTTAACTTCTTTCTGGAAGTGTGTTGAACCAAGAAATGGCAGTCCCTCTCAGAAGCAAGCATAAGGCATTGGAGATATGCAGGGGACTGGTCCCACCACTGAAGGCAATCCAGGCTTTGAACTGCTCAAGTCAATTGACAGCATCTTCATGAGGTGAGGCTGAGAAGGACGGCAGTTGTAGGCAGACTTGCACCAGCGAGTGGGGTGAGATAGTTTTAATGTAGGCAAGGTCATCCTGACTGGATTGCATAGCTGATATTCCCTGTGATGAGATGGAGGACTGGATGTCCTGCAGGAGGGTTTCTATTTTGTAGTCCCACATCCTTGAGGTGGGAGAAGATAGGCCAGAAAATGTTGTCATAGACAAAATGCAAGTATTTTTAAGTAAAGTCCATTAAGTGGCATCTTTAATAAACAAGTCTAATCTCAATCCTTGTTGTTCTGTTATTCAAATAAAATTTTATTTGCAAAATTCATTTTTTTCGTGTCAGTGTCCATTCATTTCAATAGGGTATGCCTTTTTTAAAGATCCCTGCCATTAATTCCTGCTGAGTGAAGCCATGTTGAAAGTTGGTACCCTTAACAAAGATAGCTGACTGAACTTTGGCATAACATAGTTTCCTGTTTGATATTCCCCTTTCAAGACGGCCACTGACAGAGGTTAGAGGGTTACTTCCTCGTACTGTGTGTGCCCAAAGGCTGCTGTGGAGCTGCCCTCTGCAAGCAAAATGGTGATTCCCGGGCAATGTCCTCCTTCCTGGGCTGAGGGAAAGATGTCGGGCCTCATTTTGATAAGTGATACAGTAGCTGAGGAAAGTTCTGTACTTATTTGATGTGCTCCCTGTTCTGTAGGTTATGTATTGCTGTCAGTTTTTATTTAATCTCCATAGGCTGATGCTTTCTGTACTTATTTTTTAGTTTTTATTCTGTCAGCTATTGTCTTCTTCCTTCTATTGATTTATTCATTCATTCATTTATTTATTTTGTAGTCTTACGCCCCTGGTTACTGTGTCCTGCTGGTGCGTGAAATTTGGGCTGCTGTGGCTGTTTCTATTGATTCATTCTCTTCCCTCTTTTTTTTTCCATTTTGTTTTATGTGGTGCCCTACTATAGCTGTCTGTTTCGTTATTTATTATGCCCCTGCTTATATCCTGTGCGCAATGGGCTCCTGTGGCTCCATTTATTTACTGTGCCCCCATTTTATTAATTTATTGCCCTGGTAGTAGCGAGACCAAGCCACGAGCAGGGAAACACTCCATGTGGCAGAACCAGTGTGTTGTTGAGCTATGGCTGGAAGAGGCACAGCAGAAAGAGTGGTTGGTTCCATGATGCAGCTGGGAGGCTGTTTGGCCATGTCAGGGATGCTGGCCAGAAGCGGGGGAGTACAGAAGTGTGCGGCAGAAGCCCCAGTAGTGGCTGTAGTCAGGAGGGAGTGGTTATTGCATGGTTGACTCATTTTACCATTGCATGCATGCATGGGATAGACACAAGGGGACCTTAGAAATAAGCCAAGGGGTGGGACCAAAGATTGAGTATGGTCTGCGGTGACACAGTAGGTAGAGAAAACAGGGCAGACTAGGTGGGCCAAGAGGTCCTTTTCTGCCAACAACTTCTATGTTTCTATGTTTCTGTTGCAGCCATGGTCCTGGTTGCTTTGAGTTCGAGAGGACCTTTGATGCAGCAGAGATGCTGGTTGGAGTGAAGGAGCAGTGTTGTGGTCCAGAGTGGTACTAGATCTGTGGGTGCAGTCAGCAGCTTTACTATTATTTCAGCTACTGCATTTCAGCAAAGATGTGCAAGAGTTCAATGCGGGGGTGAGTAGTTCAAGCTACATTTTTGGGAGGAAGCATTCATTGCAGGCACGGGGTTCCCAAGTTCTCTACTCTGATCAGATTATGGAGAGAGTGGCCATAAAACAGAAGCAGCATGCAGGGTGCAGAGCATTGTTGGGAGGCACCGAGAGACCACCATTTGTCAAACAGAGGAGTCTGGAGCTGGCAAGAAGTTCCATGCAGGTCTGATGCCTCAAGGTGAGCTCTGCAGTGTGGGGTGGGGGGTGAGCACAGGTGTCTCTTGGGGCTCTGGTGCTTTCCAGGACTGAGGATATGATGTGTAGACAGTTAATTTATTTAGTAGTTAAGTTTGCAGTGTCCCACAGGTTTTACAGTGCAGTCTGGGCATTGCAGAAAGGACTGCAGGTAAAAGCAGGGGACAGTTTTTTTTTTCTCTGCAGCCAGGGCTGTGTTGCAGGTGCATGGAGCTTCAAAGCATATGGATTCTGGACTAGGGATGGTGACCATGTACTCAGGCGATGCACTTGACAGTTGTTAGACAGGGCAGGTGACGGAGATAGGGTCAGGACAGAAGAAGGGTTGCATTCTCCACCACGTGTGGCATTTTGGTGTTGGTCTGTCGCTAGGATCCTTACCTACTCTTCAGGTCTGCCATGCCCATCTCTTGGTGCTTTGGCAGATGCCATCTTGCTGGACAGTCAATATAACTGAGTCTGACACATAATGAAACATTTTTTACTCAGCACAGGAGACTTCTGCACACCATGAGGCTATGCCTCACATCAAGGGATTTCTCAGACTGTCCCTGGAATAACAAGGCACTGCCAGGCAGTGCAACATTTTATATCAACAACACTGTTCTGAGTGCTCTTAAAGGGGTTGCAGCTAAACATTAAGCACCATGCTTAAAGATGTACTTTACAGTACAAATGTATTTCAATAAGAAATTAAATATATTTTTCTGTTTTTCAAAAGAAATAGATGCTTTTAAATGTTTGCACGATAGTGGTCCATCTATATGATTTTACAGTTTTTTAAAACGGTAACTGGCTTCTCATTTCTTCTTCCCAAGTAAAATCTGGTTATGAAGAAAATATTATCAGCTAAATTATAACAAAAGATTACAGGTTGTCAGAAATCACATACTTCTTTTTAAATATGTACTATTTTGGTGGTAAAAAGTACAGTTTCTGTCTACAAATCTGAAAACAGATTTTCAGTTTCCTAATGAAATACATGGCCAGTCATGCCAGTAAAACCTTTCTGACATCATTCTACAAGAATTCCTTTTGATTCTTTTTTTACTAGTCACTGGCAAAATGCAAATAAAATGATGAGAAGAAATTAAGAGAAATCAAAGAAACCAAGATAAGCCTCCTCTTGGAGTTTCTTCTAGATTGTCCTGGGGTTTGCTTGCCTGGTCTTCAGGGCCCTCAACTGGCCAGAGGGGTTAGGAGGCTAGGGGCTATATAAAGGAAGTTTGGAACCTTTTGAGGGGAAGAGA
The DNA here is from genome assembly GCA_016271365.2 of Neoceratodus forsteri. Taxonomy (NCBI): domain Eukaryota; kingdom Metazoa; phylum Chordata; order Ceratodontiformes; family Ceratodontidae; genus Neoceratodus; species Neoceratodus forsteri. The sequence goes on from CM057454.1 coordinate 329,702,409, forward strand.
GGGGGAAGGATGGAGGAAGAGAGATAGACAGAGAGAGAGAGAGAGAGGAGAAAGTGAAGGAGTCGGGAGTCTCAGCCAGTTTTGGCCAGAGGGCCGAGGTTCGGGGCCAGGGTGGGGTGATTGTTACCCCGGCCCATCTCCCCTGAAAAGTAGCACTTGGAGTCATCGGGGCCAGGATGGTGTTCCTGTAGCACAGCCTGCTTTGGGGACTGCCACACCACTTTAGGTGGTCCAGAGCCTGGGGAGAAATAGAGACTGCAATGTGATCTCTATCAGTGGGGCAGGATGGCGTGGTGGGGTCCCTGCAAGTTAGGCCCAGTATTGCCACAGGGTCTTGCTGCATGGGTCGGTGGTGGGAGCCTGGCTAGTTGGGGATGCAGTGGTGGCAGCCTGTGTCCCGACACGGTTAGATTAGTCCTGTATCTGCATTGTGTGGCAGTTTGAAGCCCTCAAAGAGTCCTAGCATTGTGGGTTCAAGACTTCCTAGCGGAAAGTTGGCCGTAGGGTGCTCGTTGCAGTGTGGTGTGTACTAGAAGTTAAAGGGGGGGGAGACATCCAGTTGGAGATAGATGTTTCCTGATGCAAGCTGTGTAAAGTAAATGCTGGAGGGAGTTTCAGAGCTGCCTGTATAGGCCTGTTGGTGGAATGAGAAAACTTACTGTCATCATGTGGTAGGAGGATGATTTGGCTCCCTGGAGTGCCTACATTAGATCCCTGAATAAAGCATGCTGTGTCTTGGTTTTGGCCATGTATAAGGAGGGACAGCCCTCCGTATAGTGTTGCCCCCATGCTAAATGGAGTGGCTGTTAATTTTTAACCAATTAAATCAGTTATGGACCTTTTAATCAATTGTGGACAATGGGTTTAATTTCTGCTTTGCCTGTAATTGCCCTAATGAAGTTTAAGCCCCCCACAGCTGTAGTGCCCCTGAAGACTGTCTGCACCCCTGGACCATCCATCACTGACCCAGGTAATGAGCAAGTTCTTGACTGTATTTCTGACTGTACAGTGACACCTTCCCCCCGCAACATCAGACATACCCCTAGACATTGGGAGGAGGGATTATAATGTGGGGGCTCATCTGGGATTTAATTTCAGGGTGCAAGGGCCCACCTGGACTGAAATTTGGAGTGTTGCAGTGTTGGGAGACTGTTTTGGCCTTTTGGAGCAGGATTCTGTGTTTCATGAGCCCACCATTTTGAACTATGGGTCTTTGCATCTTTTGGGAAGCACAGCCATGTGTCTGGACATGGACCCTGAAGCCTATATAATTTAGCCATGCAAATTTGTTTGGAGCCTGCTGTGACTGGCTTGACAGTATTGGAATCAAGCAGAGAGGCTGGCGTGCTAATGAAGTGGGCACGATTTTGCTCTGGGTGTAAAGACAGAGATGTTATCTGCTGCACAGCATTAAAAAAAGTGGGGAAAGGAAGATTCTCAGCCTATTGGATGGTTAACTGTTGGACTGAGCCATGGCAGAGGCCCCTGCACCATCTGCAAAGGAGGTGATGGCACCATTATCTTTGCTTTCCTGGTTGTGGAGTGTGGTGGAAAAGAGTGGCTCATCATACCACTGCACCATTTGAGGCACCTCGGGAGCAGATGTGAGAAGCCTGCCTGTATGCCTTCAATGTTCCTGAGGTGTAACCCCACTGTATCACCTAACGCTTCAACCATATGTGCCATCCTGTGGGTGGCCCACATCCCTTACAATGGTTACCCCCATCTCTATGAGTATAAAAACCTGGCAGGAAATGGACAAAGCTGTAACTGAGGTGTCATCAGAGGAGAAGGGCATTAGATATCCTCCCAGCCCTTCTACTTCCTTGGATCCTGCTCCTCCCTGTGGCAGAAGGAGAGGCCACAATTAGGCATCTTCGCCCATGGACAAGGCTCCCATGAAGGGCCCCGCGGTAGCAGGTATCCCTTCTCCGATGGTGGAGGCTCGCTCTGCCCCTGGAAAAAGTGAAAGGTCTGATGTGGAGATCGAGGAGGTCATCTTGGAGGAGGTTCCAGCAATGAGACAAAGACGCTGGCCATTCTGGAGGCAGCATCAGAGGTCCCAGGTGTCGCTCCAACCTCTTTTGTGTATGAGGACCTAGTCTGGGAGTGGGAAATCCATTGGCCCTACTGGTTCTCTTTATTCAGGTATCCAGATACTGGCCCCTGTTGGCTGTGGCCTGTAAAAACAGCCATAAAGAGTAAAGACCTGGACAACCTAATGACCCTCTGACCCCAGGGTGCTGAAATACACTTCAGGGAGTTGGCTGCAGTAAGGGACAGCCCCCAGGACTAGCATCCCTGACTGGTCCCAGATGGAGCGGTGCTGAAGAATCCATAAAGTGTACCCTGGTGAGGAATATCCATATCTGTGTGAAAGATTGTGGGATGTAATCAAGGAGCGGTGAGAGGATTGGGTTTACCAGGGAACCCTGGAGAAGGTGAGAACCTGCTGGAAAATCAGCCTGTTAGACCAGTCCATAAACCGGCAAAAGGTCATCAAACAGGCCAAGTCAATGTGCGCTTCCACTGTGTGCACTGGTATCACACTATTTAAAATGTTTGGAATGATACAGAACATGGAAGGTATTCACACCAAGTATTGTATCATAAGAGAAGATTCATTTGGAGAGGAGGTTACTAAATCAGACCTGAAGTATTATTTCCCTCAAGACTGGACCTGGAAGGCATGACCTAGCAGTGCATCTGTGTCCCTCTGAACCTGCAGGACTGTAATGCAGCTGCCAACCCCTCCACCCCCCCCCCCATTTCTTTTGTGGACTTCACTGAGTTGGTCTGCAATGGCCCCCTGTTTCATTGGGTGAGATCAGCTCTTTTGTTGTTTATTTGGGGGAAAAAAAGAGGGAATAAAATCTTGCTTCTACTGTTTAGTAATGTTTAAAGGCAGTAACAGTTTAAAAGAGTTTGCCTTGCCTGCATGTCTTCAGCTTTTTTGAAAGGACTGCATCTCCTTTGGGCTTTCAGAGACTATTAATGGGACTCAAACTGTTGTTCCTGTGGTGGTACCTTGGTACTGCAAAATTCTAGTATGAGTGATGTGAAGGTGTGTGAGTGTGTGTGTGTGTGTGGCAGTAAGTTAGACAACTGTGTTTGAAAAAAAGGGGATACACATGTTTCCCGCTTGTAGTGGTTCTCCAACTTGTTTATGTTGCCATGTTATTTGATTCTGTTCACCCTTGTTTGGGTGCCCCTTGAGCCACAGATGTTTTAAAGTTTGTGCTGTTAAATGAGTGAGCGGTATCCATTGGCCTTCCCTATGGTGGCAGGTTATAGCAGCTTAGGTAGTTGGTGTAGAGGGTGGGACACCACTGCTCTAGTACCAGGCAGCCCACCCATGGGAACCAGTGGGTGGATCGCTGGGGCCCTCAGATAGTCAGGTTGGGTATGGTAGTGTAGTATTGCCCTTGGGTTATTTATGGGTTCCCACCATTATGGTGGTGTTGCAGCTCTGCCATGGGAAAGCTGGGTGGAGAGAGTGTGCATATCTCCTCCCAGTGGGTTTTATGGTAACTGGCTAAACATTCACCAAGGGGTGAATGTTTTGTGTGGGGGGAAGTGTAAGCCCCATCTGGGAGCTTACTTCTAGTTTGTCCTGGTGTTTGCTTGAGTGGTCTCCAAGGCCCCCTACTAGCAGGAAGGGCTGGAAGGCCAGGGGCTATATAAGAGAAGTTTGGCACCATTTGAGGGGACAGAGGGACAGAGAAAGGAGAGAGTGAAGGAGTCGGGAGTCTCTGACAATTTTAGCCAGATGGACAAGGTTCAGGGCTGGGGTGGGGCGATTGCTACGCCGGTCCACCACTCTCGAAGAGTAGTGCCTGGGGAGGCTGATTAAGGGGTAATGTGAGGAAGTTCTTTTTCACAGAAAGGGTGGTGGATGCATGGAACGGCCTACCTCAGGAAGTGGTGGATATGAATTCAGTGCAGGGCTTCAAACAGGCATGGGATAGGTATCAGGAAGCAATACAGATGAGTATGAATAGATAGGCCACTGACAAAGGAAAGGCCAATGGCACATTTATAAGGTAGAAAAAGAAAGGGACGGACTGGATGGGCCTTGCGGTCCTTATCTGCCATCAACTTCTATGTTTCTATGAGTCATTGGGAATGGGATGGTGTTCCTGTAGCATGTCACTTTAGGGGAGCCAGTGCCCAGGGAAAAATGGAGACTGCAACATGACCCTTGGCACCAGGTCAGGATGGTGTGGCGGGGTCCCTGCAAGTTAGGCCCGGCAGTTGCCACAAAGTCCTGGGGCATGTGTTGGAGGTAGCAGCCTCACTCATTGGGGATGCAGTGGTGGCAGCCTGTGTCCTGACACCATTTGATTAGTTCTGTGTCTACCTTGTGTGGCAGTTTGAAGGCCCCTAAGAGTCCCAGCATTGTGGGTTCGAGACTGCCTAGAGGAAAGTCGGCCATGGGGTGCTTGTTGCAGTGTGGTGTGTACTGGAAGTAAAAGTGGGGTGACATCCAGTTGGAGAGAGATGTTTTCTGATGCGAACTGTATAAGGTTAGTGCTGGAGGGAGTTTCGGAGCTGCCTGTATAGGCCTGTTGGTCGAATGGGAAAACTTACCACCAATGATTGGTGTACTTACGGACTAATGTCTTTTAATGCTCAGTAATATCTATGTAATCCATGTAATCATTTGGTAGGAGCCTGATTTGGCTCCCTGGAGTGTTTACATTAAACCCCTGGATCAAGTACTGTATATGCTCGAATAAGCACCCGATCTCGAATAAGTGCCTGCCCAAATAAGCGTCTGGTCAAATGACATCCCAGAATTATTAAGTGCCTGTGTTCAATTAAGTGCCTGGTTCCAATAAGTGCTTGGTTCCAATAAGCGCCTGGTTTAGCAAGTGGTCACTGAATCAGTGAGTGCCAGTAGCTTATCGCAGTGCAGAGCCACACAATTTATTTTTAATTACTCCATCGCAGTGCAGAGCCACACAGTTTATTTATAATTAAACCACCACTTGCTACTTAAGCCGTTGCCTCCTTCTGTTTAACACAACACAGCTATGACAGAACCGGACAAACGGGCAAGTCACATGTTGAAAATCGGGAGGTGGTACGACTCGAGGGCAGAGGATTATCTACCAGTTTGGTTACAACTCAAGAGAAAGATTTTAGTCGAGCATGGTCTCCAGCCATCTAGGATTTTTTTTACTATACTTTTTCCATATTACCTCCCTCTCTACAAGGTCGCCTCATAGGTATCTCCATTAAAGTGTTGAATCAATGCTGGAATTTCTTTAACCTCTCTCCTAGGAAAGACACTATCCAGCCTCTTACTGTAAACCTAAATATTAAGATCAGTGGTCTCCCGCTCCCCTTAGACTGGCTTCCTCAGCTGTGGGATTGTTGTGTCGATGACTTGTTCCTGAATAACTCTTTTTTATCCTCGGGAAAGGTTATGGCCAAATATAACATCCCTCAGAAATTTATCAAAGTCTTCCAGCTAAGACACCTATTGGCCTCCAGTTTTGGGTCCACCCCCACATCGCCTCAAGTTAGGCCTTTTCTAGACCAGATACAAGAACAAGCAAATAAGGCCCATAGGATTTCCAAGATTTACTCCTTCCTATAGGACATTAAATTCCCTAACCCCCTTACTGGTTCTAAATGTTGGTCCTCTCTTCTGCCAGAAACCCCTCTAGTCTGGGATCAGATTTGGGTAGATACGTGCAGTATCTCTCTCAGGATAGGCATAGGCTTACCCAATATCATATATTGAATAACTTGTACTATACCCCAGTCAAGTTGGCTAAATTAGATAGACTACCTTCAACTCTTTGTACAAGGTGTGGCATGGTGGAAGGGAACCTGGTACATATTTTTTGGCAATGTGACAAGGTGGCTCCGATATGGCGGACCATCCAGTCCAACCTAGACCCTCTTTTGGGTCTGGGAGATTTATTTATTATAGAGGTATGTATTCTAGGTATGTTCTCCAATATACAGGTTATGGAGTGTAGATTCCATATGGCTTTAATTTCTATAGTTATTAAAAGATTGGTCCTCAGGCACTGGATGGACCAACTGGTTATATCATATGCAGAATGGATCAGTGAAATTTCTCTCTGCTTTCAGATTGAAAGATTAATAGCAAGCTCCCGGAACTGCTTGACCTCATTTGATCGGAAATGGTGTAAACTGTATGCTCTTTATTTGAACTAATGTCTTTATGGGAACACCTCTGGCTCCTTTAGCTGTTATTAGCTCATTGTGTATTCCTTGTCTTATATAGGTTACATTCTAATGTATGCTATATGTAGTAAGAGTTGTTTCTCTTTTAATAAGGCACATCCTGGGGTGGGGGGATTGGGGTATGGAGATAAAGGGACGGGGGGGAAGGGGGGTTTCTTATTATTTTATAGGACTCAATAATTCCTACAGATTTCTGTAGTCTTTTACTGTTACCAATAAGTAATTATTGTCATCTACTATGGTTTGTGTTCCCTGTACCACTTGCTTATTTTTTATCTTTCTATAAACTAATAAAGAAATTAAATTTCAAAAAAAAAAAAAAAGAACCAGACAAACGAGAGAGAGAGCACGCACCAGACCCTGATTTGGAGCCAAACTGTAAGAAATGACGGCTCCACAGCTACAATATAGATTTTAAATTGCAGGCTGTTGATTATGTCCGACGTGGTAACAGTAAGGAGAGTGCAGCTCGCAACTTTAGTGTGGATGCCAAACGCATCAGGGAGTGGTGCAAGCAAGCAGACCAACTTCGGGCAATTACCTCACAAGATCGCTGAAAATTGGAAGGAGGAGGTCAGCGGCCAGTTTCCAAAAACTTGAAGTGGAGCTGTACTCATGCATTGAGTCTATGAGAGCCCAGCATTTAAGGGTAACCAGAAAAGCTGTGAAAAAAGAAGCGGTTAAAATATTTTCAAGAGCAAGTAAGGGGACAGACCAACAGTTTGCAGCAAGTGATGGGTGGTTAAGAAACTTTTTCAGAAGGCATGGAATCACATTAAGATGCAAAACCACTGTTGGGCTGAAAATACCTGACACAGTAGCCCCTAAACTAACCTCCTTCCTGCTGTTTGTCTGAAGTTTACGTATCAAAGGTGCTTCTCCTTAGTGCAGATCGGGGGAATGGATGAAACACCAATCTGGCTTGACATGGCTGCGGACTGTACTGTTGATTTTATCAGTAGCAAATCAGTCCCCCTTAAAACTACAGGACATGAAAAGTCCAGAGTCACAGTTGTATTGACAGCAAAAGCAAGTGGAGCAAAGCTATCTCCCTTTATTGTTTTTAAAGGTAAACGCAGGGATAAAGAACTGGACACTGCATCAGGTGTCGTGTGTGTTTACAGCAACAATGGCTGGATGAATGAAGACCTGACTCACATATGGCTCAATCAGGTGTGGGGAAGGCTATCTTTTTCTCGTAGACTGTTAGTCTGGGATGCCTATAGAAGCCATATACAAGAATCCACAAAACTTGTCCTAAAGAAACTAAAGACGGATACAGCAGTCATCCCTGGTGGCCTGCACTGGCCTTGTGCAGGCAGCTGATGTGTGCTGGAATCTCCCTTTTAAAGCATACTATAGGGAGCTTTATGAAGAGTGGATGTCCAAAGGGGAGAAGCAGTACACCCCAGGAGGTAACCTAAAGCCTCCTTCCAGAGTACAGCTCGCAAAGTGGGTTAAGCAAGCATGAGACACTATCCCGAATTAACTTATTATCAAATCATTCATTGTCTGTGGTGTTTCGAACTCACTTGACAACTCGCAGGATGAGAACATTAATGTGTTGAAACCAAATGGGATACTATATGAACAAAGGGAAAATGTCCTTATTAAGCTTCGTACACTCTCTACAAGCAGCATAAATACTAGTGAAGAGCCAGAACCAGTAGTTGATGCAGATACTGAAGATACCGAAGAGAATGCAGAAAATGAACTAGCTGTTGATTACAGCGATGAATTTGATAACTGAAATGTTTTTTCTATCACATAAAAAAATCACATACCAGTACTGTAAAGCTAAAAATGAAATAGCTGTTGATTACAGCACTGAATGTGATGAGTGCAATTTTTTCCCCAGTAAAAAAATGACATAAAAATAACATAAAATAAAATTTATTTTAATTGCACATACCCACATTGAGTTCGATTTTTTCTTTTTTTTCTTAAAAAGTTGTGCTAAATTAATAAGCGCCTGTGTTTGAATTAGTGCCTTGCTTGAATAAGTGCCTGGTAAATATGCTGCGCGAAATAAATAAGCTCCCTGGCTCTTATTCGACCATTTACGGTATGCTGTATCTTGGTTTCGAATATGTATAAGGGGGGACTGCCCACCATACAGTGTTGCCCTACATGAAGTGGCTGTTAATTTTTATTGAAATTAAATCAGTTCTGGACCTTTTAATCAGTTGTGGACAATGGATTTAATTTCTGCTTAGCTGGTGATTGTCCTAACCAAGTTTAAGCCCCCACAGCTGCAGTGTCCCTGAAGTCTGTCTGCACCCCTGAACCATCCATTGCTGACCCAGGTAATGAGCAAGTTCTGGACTGTTTCTGGCTGTACAGTGCTCCTCTTCCCCCTGCAACATCAGACATACCCCTAGACATGGGGGGGGGGGCTTACACCAGTAAAAGCTAACAGAATGACTACAGAGGCATCTAAAGGCCTCAGATCTTCATTCTTTAGCATATACATCCTTACTAAGCACTTGCTGTTCAAAATGTTCCAGAAGTAAAAGTGATAACTTTGAAAAAAAACATTTTTAGACAAATTTCAGCAAATTTGTCGTATATTTTCTGTATCTAGCCTACCCCTTTTTATACCTACAGTGGCACCAGCCAAAATGCAACACAGTACCATCCATGTTGCTACAGTATGCCGTAGGCATAGTGCAATTCAGTAATAATTAAGTCCTTTTGTCATGCAGTATTTTGTGCCATTGGGCCCAATTTCCAAAGGAGTTTGACTGATGCAAGGGACTTGCATCAAAAAATTTTGATGCAAAGGGTGACTTGTGTCACAACTTGCAGCATTCATAATTTTCAGACACAGCTTGTATCAAATCCTGATGCAGCTGCACCAAAGCCCCCTTGCAACAAGGATGCATCAAACAATCCAGTACGCCAGGTCACGAGGAGATATGCACCACGGCGGGGCTGCAACATCCGCTTTTGGGGGATTTTGCAAGCCCCACTGTGGACACAGCAAGGGGCTCCACTTAGACTAGCCAGGAGGTGGTCTAAGTGATATGTGCTAGTGCCACACATTGTGGTAAATGGGGTGGGAGTAATAGTGGGGGGAGGGGGTAGAAGGGGCACAGGAGAGCCACAGGACTGTGGCTGATACAAGTCCGAGATACTGGTGTGTAGTTTTGCTTTGTGCATCTATATACGGAATAGAACACAGTGCTTTGTACTGTAACTGTGGAAGATGCATATGTGTCCATCGGGTGGATGGAAAATTATTACATCACTTAGGAGGTGTTATGGAGACAGATGGCATGACATGGAGTGATGGGGCACCTGGCAGTTGTGCCCACTGTGTCCACACCTCCTAGGTATAGCTGCCATCAGGTTTGATGATTTTAGGCATTATGGATTGCAGACATATCAGCATTTAAAATGGAATAATTTTCCATCCACCCGATACACACATATACGTCTTCCACAGTTGCAGTACAAAGCACTGTATTTTATTTCGTATATAGATGCACATAGCAAAACTACACATCAGCATCTCAAACTTAAATCAGACACAGTCCTAGGGCACTGCTGTGCCCCTTCTGCCCCCAGCCCCCTGCTGTCCAGTTGGTACACCCCCCAATCATCCTGTCCCCTCTTGTGTTGTGCCAGCCAGGATAAAACTGTACATCTTAGTGACTTAACTTTAAAATCATACATTAAAGGCAGCATGCATTTACTGAGCAAACTGAAATGGAAAATCTGGGACACAAATTGGAGCTGGCTAACTATTGATGTTAGCAGTCTCTATACATTCATCTCACATGATGTAGGTATTCATGCAGTTGAGGGCTTCCTATCAACCAATCAGGACATTCCAATACATTTTGTTGTAAGTGCAATCAGATTTGCTCTTGCACATAATTACTTTGTGTTTAAGAATGACATTTTTACAAACATGTGGCACAGCAATGGGGGCAGCATTCGCACCCTTGTATGTTAATATTGTCATGGGTTTATTCGAAGCTAACAGAACAATTAACAAGTACCTTAATCAATTGGCCTTTTGGTCTCGATTTATTAATGACATAATAGTTATATGGTCAGGTAACAATGAAAATATCCCAGACTTTTTTTGCCTATTTGAACAATAATGATATGGGACTGCAGTTCACCTATGGTACTAATAAATATACTATAAATTTTTTGGATTTTAAACTTATTGGCCTACCCAGGAAACCCATTAAGATAGAAGAATATAGAAAAGAAACAGGAGGCAACACTGTCCTGCATGCTAGAAGTGCCGACCCAAAAAAAAATTTTTTATTGATTAGTTATGGGGAGATGATTAGGCTCAGAAGGAATTGTTCAGAGGAGGCAGAGTTTATGACACAGGTTGGAGAAGATAGGCTGTTGAAAAGAGGCTACTCCCTTCAAGAACTGAAAGAAGCATTTCAGAAGGTTATGACTTTAAACAGAGTTGACCTCCTAACAGTACAGAAAACAAAAAGAGAGGCACCGGATAACAAAGATGGGAGTGACGTTGTCACCTTTGTGATGGAGTTTAACCCACTGGCAGGCAAAATGGGTAGCTAGGTCCACAAGTTCTGGCCCAAATTTCTAAGTGACCCTATACTAAGAGAAGAGATTGCACAGACACCTACAGTCTCATCTAGTAAAGCCACAAGTATAGGGGATAGAATAGTGAACGGTCACTTTACATCAACACTAGGTGAACAGATACAACATAGATGGCTTGGTACAAAACCAAAGGGACTGCACAAGTGTGGCAGATATAATGTGTGCAAATATGCACTTGCACACACAGGAGATACATTTGAAAAAGATGGCAACATTTTTAAAATACATGAATTTCTAATTTGCACAACTCCTTTTGTAGTGTATATTTGCTGGTGCCCCTGTAAATGCTATTATGTTGGGAAGACAACACGACCTGCCAAACTTAAAATACAAGAACATCTTAGAGCTAATATTAATGGAAATCTGTACAATGCTATAGGGGAACACTTTGCTTTAGTACATAATGGTAAACTGGACTTTCTTAAATTAAGCATTTTATTTATTTATTGAGCACTAGGATTACAATCACCTTTGAACAAGAGGTTCTTTCACAAACATCTTAGAACATGTTAAAAGAAATCAGAGAGGGTGTCACAGAGACCAAACTCTGTCACAGAAAGAGACTAAGTGGATTGTCAATCTTAAAACAACAGTGCCGGTGGGATTGAATGAAGAAGTGGGTTTTACTTCACATTTGTGAAAAAAAATGCCTTATTAGCTTTACAATGTACTACTAAAGTTATTAATTTATTTATATATGTTTATTCTTTTTACAGTTCATACAGCCCTTCCTTGCTTTCCAAACCTGCAGGTTTAATCCAGGGACCCTGATCAACTAGTACGGAAGAGAGCTGCTATTTGGCATGCACGCACACCAGCACGGATCTAGTTCCATATTTATAGACTCAGGGATCGGTATTTAAACCAGATTTGGATTCAGTCACAGTTTCCATCCTTCTGGGGCACTTACCTTTCAAATTACCTCTTGGAACCTAAGTAAACCTTCCAAAATTGCCTGAAGAACATCTCTAAGGACTTAACCTTTCGCAATTCCCTTGACCTCACCCATTTCCCTCCCCATTTCAAATTTATTTCCTTCATGTTTTCATTTTATACTGCCTTAACCCTTTTCCCTGTTTCCCAAATTTTATTTAAACTTTATTTGAGCATTGTATAAGTCTCAAATAATATTTTATTTATGTTTTATGTCTCTTTCCATTAAATTTGTAATTTTCCTTCCCCCCCCCAAAAAAAAATTTACACCTTAGGATATTTCTTTTTAGATTCTGTTTCCAATCTATTAAACTACTTAGGAAAATATTATTAATTAGCTTAATACAGGATCTTTATTGAAAAAATTATTGATTCCTCAGGGGATCGCTTCTTTTTTGTGTTTCCTCTTTTTTCTAAAATGTATAGCCTATAATCACCTTATAAGCTTACCTGTGGACATATATAACCTAATTTATGTATAATCTAGTCATTACAATGTACAGAATGAATAATAATTTCCACAGTATATAGTGTCTAAGATTAATAAGACCATGCTTTAAAGTTATAGCTTGTATGCTTTGTAACAATCACTTTTGTGATTCACTTTGGGAGTGTTTCACTTTAAATGATAATAATAATAATCTTTATTTATAAGTGCAATTCAAAAATATCAAAGTGCTATACAATCTTAACATTTTAAAACACTCTAAAACTAATTGACAAAAATCAATACATAAAACAAATCCAGATAACAGAGCTTCCATATCATAAATCAAAGAAGGCCAACCGGAATAGGTGTGTTTTGGAAGCAGTTTTGAAGCTCTCCACTGTCAGGCACTTTCATATCCGACAAGGTAGAGAATTCCACAGGGCAGGGGCAGCAAAGACAAAAGCCCGTGCTCCAGATGTTTTCAAGCACACACTGGGAATCTCTAGCAATCCCTCGTTGGCTGAGCAGAGCAGTCATAGGGGGCAGCAGGGGTGCAGAAGCTCTTGGAAGTAACTCGGACCCAAACCACGTAGGGCTTTATAAGTCATTAAACCGACTTTAAAGATGATCCACCACTGAACAGGCAGCCAGTGCAGAGTGCGCAGCACAGGAGAGATATGGCTGGATCAAGATGATTCAGACAGTAGCCTGGCTGCAGCATTCTGCACTAGCTGCAGGTGGTGGATATCTACCCCAGGAAGCCCTAGGTACAGGGAGTTACAATAGTCAACACGCAAGGTCACGAAAGCGTGAACCAGGGTTGGCAGATTGCCAGACAGAACAAGGTGCTTAATCCTGGTGATGTTCCTTAGATGGTAAAATGAGGATTTGACAGTGGCTGACACCTGGGAATGAAGTGTCAGCCCGCTAATGGGAAGACTAGATGGGCCAAGAGGTCCTTATCTGCCGACAAATTCTATGTTTCTATGTTATCAAAAACCACCCCCAGATTCCGCACCCATTCAGAGGTCAGCAGCTGGGAGCCCCCATGCCACAGTCCAGCAGGCTGTCCAGCAGCCAACTTCTCTAACCGGTGACCCGGGTCCACCACTAACAATTCCATCTTGGCATAGTTTAGCTTTAACCAGCTCGAATTCATCCAATCTTGGATTTCTATGAAACAGCTGGAAAATACTGAGAGCGCACAATCCTGGTCGGGCACAAAACATAGAAACATAGAAGATGATGGCAGATAAGGACCACAAGACCCATCCAGTCTGCCTATTTCTTTTTCTACCTTATGAATGTGCCATCAGCCTTTGCTCTGTCAATGGCCTATTTATACTCATCTGTATTGCTCCTTTATGCCTATCCCATGCCTGTTTGAAGCCCTGCACTGTATTCATATCCACCACTTCTTGAGGTAGGCCGTTCCATGCATCCACCACCCTTTCAGTGAAAAATAACTTCCTCACATTACCTCTTAATCGGACTCCCTCTAATCTCATGCTGTGTCCTCTTGTCCTGCTATTTTTCTTATATTGAAACATGTTAGACTCTTTCACCTTGTTACTGCCCTAAGGTGTTTGACTGTTTCGATCATATCACCTCTCCCTCCTTTGCTCTAGGGTATACATATTGAGATCCGTTAATCTGTCCTCATATGTTCTCTGATGCAGTCCCTGCACCATTTTGGTTTCCCTCTCTGGACTGCCTCAATTTGGTTTATGTCCTTGTGGGGTCACGGCCTCCAGTACTGCATGCAGTACTCCAGATGGGGCCTAACCAGTGTCTTGTAAAGAGGGATTATTACCTCCCTCTTCCGACTTGTGACATCCCTTCTAATACACCTCAACATCCCCCTAGCCTTACCTACTGCTTTAGTGGTCTGCTTGGATGATTTCAGGTCATTGGTGATGATGACCAAGTCTCTTTCTTCCCTTGTGACTGCCAGCAACTCTCTTCCCAGCCTATAGGTGGCTTCAGGATTTCTCTTCCCTATGTGCATGATCTTGCACTTCTTTGCGTTAAACCCCAGTTGCCACTCTTCCAACCATTTTGCTAGTTTATCCAGATCTCTTCTCATTCTGCCCACCCCATCTGGATCATCTTACTCTGTTGCAGATCTTGGTGTTATCTGCAAATAGACAAACCTTACCCTCCAGTCCATCTGCAATGTCACTGATGAAGATATTGAAGAGGACTGGCCCCAGGACTGATCCCTGAGGTACCCCACTTGTGACTTGCATCTCTTCTGACTGTATACCATTTACCACCACTCTCTGTTTTCTGCCTGTCAACCAGTTTGCCACCCAGTTGACCAACTTCTGACCCACCTCAGCCTACCCAGCTTATTAATCAATCTTCTATGTGGAACAGTATCGAAAGCTTTGCTGAAGTCAAGGTAGGCAACATCAACTGCTCCCCCTTGGTCCACCACTCTGGTTAAACCAGTCAAAGAAATCTATGAGATTAGTTTGACAGGACCTTCCTTTTGTAAACCCGTGCTGTCTTGGATCCTGTACTCCTATGGATTCCAGGTGTTGCACTATCCTTTCCTTAAGGAGTGCCCCCATAATCTTGCCCACTGCTGAGGTAAGACTGAGTAGTCTGTAGTTCCCTGCCTCCTCCCTGCTACCACTTTTGTGGAGCGGGATCACATGAGCCCTTCTCCAGTTTTCTGGAACCTGTCTTGTGCTCAGAGACTCTCTAAACAGTTCTGATAATGGCTCTGCTAGTTCCACCCTTAGCTCCTTTAATACCCTGGGATGTATGCCATCAGGTACTATTGCCTTGTCCACCCTGAGCTTATCAAGCTCTTGTAGGACCCTTTCTTTTGTGAAGGCACAAGTGCACACCTCCCTCCCCCCTGTGTCCATGGTGCCGAGCTGTGGGCCTTGCCATTCCTTCTCTTCTGTAAATACTGAGCAGAAGTATTTATTTAGGATAGATGCGTTTACATGGTCCTCCTCCTGTTCACATGCCCCCTTATCCCCTTTGATCTTAGCAATATCCCCTCTGGACTTTCTCCTTTCACTAATGTATCTATAGAAAGTTTTGTCACCTTCTTTTACTGTTTGTGCTAGTGTTACCTTGGTTTGGGCCTTTGCCTGCCTTACTGCCTTCCCTGCTTCCCTTAGGGAAGTTTGGTATGCCTCCCTATCTTCATCCTGCTGCGTTCCCTTATACTTCCTGAAGGCCAGCCTTTTGCCTCTGACCTTTTCTGCTACAGTTTTTGAGAACCAAAGTGGTTTCCTTCTTCTTTTGCACTTCCTTTTCTCTCTAACACAGTGGGATGTTGCTTGAAGTATTGCATCCTTAATGCTTGCCCACTTTGCCTGTACCCCTCACCTGTATTTCTTTTTGCCAGGGCTAGCTTAACTCTGTTGGCCATCTTATCAAAGTCAGCTCCTCTGAAGTCCCATATTTTTGCCTTGGAATGGGATGATTTAGTTCTAGTGACCAAATTGAACTATACCATGTGATGGTCACTTGCCCCCAGGTGACCTTCTACCTGGAGATCTGTGATCCTTTCCCTGTTAGTCAGTACTAGATCTAGGACAGCGCTGTCTCTTGTAGGTTATTGTACCAATTGCTTGAGGTCCTCCCCTGCAGGGAATAACCATGTGTCTAGTTCTGGCAGATGTTCCTGCTGGTATTAACCAATCTGTATCTGGCATGTTGAAGTCTCCCATTATCAGAACCTCCCCTTTAGCTGTCATGTTTTGTATATCTTCTAACAGTAATGTGTCTATGTCCTCCTCCTGCCAAAAGACAGGTACAGCTGCATAGCAGTGAAAACTCAGCCCATACCATCTCACAATATCTCCTAATGGTAGCATATACACTGCAAACAACATGGGAGACAGCACCAACCCCTGTGGAACCCTGCATGGCAGGGAGAAAGAGTCGGAGGAATAAATTACCGAAAGTATTCTCTGAGACCTGCCGGAGAGGAAGGAATGGAACCATCTGAGGACTGTACCAGACAAACTGCAGATGAACCGCAGGTGATCAAGCAGTACCCCATGGTCCATGGTGTCAAAAGCTGAAGAGAGATCCAGAAGGATGAAGATGGAGTGACTCTTCTGGTCTCTAGCCATCAGGAGATCATTGAGTACCCAAACCAGAGCGGTCTCAGTATTATGTCTCTTATGGAAACCTGACTGGAGAGGATCATTGATGGAATGGATGGTAAGATGGTTCTCCAGCTGTAGTGCAACAACTTTCTCAATAACCTTCCCTGTAAAGGGGAGGTTAGAGATTGGTCTGTAGTTTGCAGGGGAATCTGGGTCAAGAGATGGTTTCTTGAGAAGGGGGGTTATCACAGTCTCCTTCAAGGAGATGGGAAACTCACCCGACTCTAATGAACACCAGATTAGCTCTGCTAGAACCGGACCGATCACATCCACACACCCCATTAAAAAGCAAGTGGAGCCCGGATCTTAACTACAGCTAGTTGGTCGCATACTCCAGAGAAGCTGCATGATATCTGTGGTCTCCGGTTTGTCAGACTCATCCCAACAAGGCAGAGGAGTCACGGTTCAGCTCCAACCACCGGTAACCCCCAAAGGGCGTGACAGGCAGATTTCCGACCTGATGTCGGCAATCTTATCAGCGAAGAAATGAGCAAACTCATCACACTCAGTTTGTGAAAAAGCTTGCTGGACTTATAGACAGACTGGATTGCACAGTCTGTCCACTATTCGGAACAGCTGAACTGGTCGGTTCTGCGCAGCAGCAATCTCCTTGGACATGAACCCTGCCTTCTTACAGGAAATTGTTGACTGAGAGTCCTTATAATGCTCCATCAGTCTAATTTTGTCAGCATCCAGGCAGGATTTACACCAGGCACGCTCTAACCTTCGGCCCACTCGCTTCAATTCCCTCAAGGGCACATCAAACCAAGGGGCCCGAGGGTGGAGAGTGAGTGAGTGGGCAAACATGGAAAGGAGCAAGGGTATCCAGAGCCCCTGCCACTGCTTGATTATATGCCTGAAGCGGGTTCGCCAGACCCTTGCTTGCATCCGGCATTCCCGATAGGTCCAGTACCGCCAAAAAGCCTTCGGAGGTCACATCCTGCAAAGGGCGGTATCGGACCATCTCCACAGGGGCAGGCCTATGGGGCGGAGACATGAAATTTAACCTTATGATGTGGTTTTAGGACCAACCAACTGGTTTCACTGCCAAACTGGAGGTCTTCAACCCCAGGAGGAAAACTAGATCCAAGGAGTGACCGTGCTTGTATGTCGCAGAGGTAACTACCTGTGTGAAGCCCAATTAATGCATAAGTCGGAGGATGTCTTTTCCAAACTGCGAGAGTTCATCATCGACCCAGATGTTGAAGTTCCCCAGTACCATCAATCTGGGGGACTCCAACACCATGTCAAAGATGAAGTCCACAACTTCCTCTTGCCTCTGGGTGGACGGTAGACGAGAATAATTTTGCCCCCAACACCTGCGGTCATGGTACAATCAAAGGATCTGGTATTCTCATCTGGCACATCTACAAGGCTCAATTCCATTTTAAAACAAATTGCTACCCCCCGCTCCTATGACCTGACCGAACATGGTGTATCACCGAGATGCCGGCTGGGATCGCTGACTCCAGAATGGGACCAGAATTTTCATCCAGCCAGGTCTTGGTGATGCAAACCAGATCAGATGTCCCAATAAGATCAGCTATAATGGCTGATTTGTTTTTACTAGATCTGGCATTGCAGAACACCGTGCAGGTCAGGTGAGAAACTGGAGCTGTTCAAGATACCTGCCCACCTATCTTGGAGCCCTTGGGTTTGGGCACTAAACAAGGAGGACCATATTCAGTGCACCATTTCACCCCAGGGCATCTTCTGGACCCCACTACCCCAATTAGGCTGCCTGGCTAACCTCCCCACCCCAGACCCCCGCCCCTTCTCCTCCTCCTCCCCACTATACTAAAAATTCTTCAGCGGGCATAAACCACTGCAGATTGGTGGGGGGCAGTTAAATGGGCGGCGGTCCTGGAGTTCTGAGGGGAGTAGCACCTGACAGGGAGAGCCTCCATCAAACACATCCTGCCCCACAGCGGCTGCCAGCTAGGACAGCCCACTAACAATAAAAACACAAACCCTTAAAATAATTACCCAATAACCCAGAAACAAATTACAAAAACCTACAGTAAAAGAAACACTAAGGAAAATAAAAAACATAAATCACAAAATAGAACCAAGAACAGTAAAATTAGCCAAAAACAAACTAAGAAATGCAGTCGTTATTCTGGGCCTCTCACACCCAGTCAGCAAGTAACAAAATATTCAGGACCAGCAGTCAACAAAAAACACACAGACAAGTTAAAATACATTAAAAAAAAAGTATGTTCAAATAATAGAAGTGAGCAGATTCACTGTAAAAGAGATGCTGACGCACTCAGTAGAAAGATTCTGATAAAGAAACCCTTTGATCTCTCACATCAATGGACAATAAATATCCAAAGTGTCTAAAATAAGTCCGGCTCCCACCACGACTCATAGGGCTAGCAAAAAATCACTATGTGTAGTCGATAGTTCTCAAAGGCACTCTCACTGTCTTCAACCTGAAACAGCCAAGAAGTCCTCCCCAGCAAACAGTTACACAGGTTGATGCAAACTACAAGTCCTCTCCAGGAAGATCAGTAATGCAGCAGATCTTGAAGCTGACTATACCTCCAGCAGGATGTATACTGCCAAGCCCGGTCACCCAGTTATCCTTAACCAGGCCTCTCCTTGGCAGCCAACAATACAGCTGCCAGATAGCTATTCTGGGGCCAAAAGGGATAGAGCAGCAAAGGATCGGCCTCAGCCCTGGCAGGGCCCCCAAAGCTGTCGACACAACCCGGGCCCACCAACCCAAATAATCCCAAATGTCTCAGGGCAGTGTCTACCTACCAGTGAGCACCCCCTGAAAAAAACAATGGGAACCAGCCAAAAGACAAGCCCTTCAGCGAGCCCAGTGACTGGGACCACTAAGGAATCAGGCAGTAGAACCCTGGCACCCACAACGAAGCCCTAATAACCCAGGCTTGGCTCACCTTACGCTCCCCCGGCAATGGGTGACCAGTCAGCTCCCCTGCAGTAACACAGTCCCACTCAGTAAACCAGTTGATGTAATTCCAGCCATTGTTGTTCCAACGGAGCACTATCACTAGCACTCCACGGCGAGGTTCCGAACAGAACCGTTCCTCCGTAAGTTGTTAAATAAGGTGCTGTTGACCAAGCAACTTTTCCAAGGAGGACCCGAACTGGTAGGTGGAAGGGATTTCCAGGGTAAAAGAAAGTCAAAAAGGATATATTGCAGCAAGCTATTTTGTATTCACTTCTGTATACTGAAACGTGCGCAGACAATTGCGGTAAATAGAATAGAAACTGCAATGCAGCAGCTCGTACAAATAAAGAATGTAAATCACTAAACTAACCCAAGGATGCCAGTACTTTCTGCATACCTCACAAAGGGGCCCTGACTAAGCTGTACTCAGCTAAATTATGTAAAATATATTAAAAATAAAAAACAAAGCAAACTACATAAAATCAAAATCAAAATAACAGCAAGACCGTAAAACAGCTGCTCTGATCTCCTGCTCTGTTCTCCTGCTGCAGGTGGCTAGCCCAGCCTAGCTGTCACTTTTAATTTAATGTGTTTAACATGATAACAATTATTGTGCTCCTTAGATCTGCCCACTAAGGAAGGTCCTGTGTGGGGTTGAAGCAGTGGGGACGTAGGATTGTGTGTTTTCTTCAGGCATTTTCATGCCACAATAAACTGTCATTGTTTCAAAGAATATGGACTCTTGTGTGTGTCTGCAAAGTCCTGAGTGCCTTTTCTGTACTTTCTGTATTTGGCTGGCTGCCTTTCTCAGCACCGACGAGTTCTCCTTGTTTTGGTAAGGAACCTCACTATTCTTTCCTTAAGTAGGGACTCCATAAGCTTCCCCACTACCAAGGTCAAGCTCACTGGCCGGTAGTTTCCGGCCTCCTCCCTGCTTCTACCTTTGTGAAAGGGTACCACTGTGGCCATTCTCCAGTTCTGAGGTATTTCGCCACTCTCTAGAGACTGTGTGAATAATTCTGTAAGTGGGCCTGCAATTTCCTGTCTGTGCCAGCTCCTTCAGAATTCTAGAGTAGATTTCATTTGGGCCCATTGCTTTATTTGTTTTTAATTTGAGAAGCTCTGTTAGGACACTGTCTGTTGTAAATGGTCCAGCATCTGCTTCTATGGTGAGTCTGCCTGTGTTCTGCATTTTGGGTCCATTGCCGTCGTCTTCTTTTGTGAAGACTGAGCAGAAGAAACTGTTTAGAATCTCTGCTTTTTCATTATCATTTTCTGCCTGTTTACCATTCTTGGTTGCTATTCTTATAATGCCTCCTTTTGTTTTCCTTTTTTCTCTGATGTATCTATATTAAGTTTTATCACCCTTCTTCACTCCTTGTGCGATTCTCTCTTCTATCTGGACTTTGGCTGTCCTTACTGCCTTCCCTGCTTCTTTTAGCTTCGTTTGTAGACTTCCATATCTGCCTCATTGTTAGTATCCTTGAATCTCTTGAAAACTTTCTTTTTATCCTTCATTTTTGTTGCTGTATCCTTGGTATACCATAGTGGTTTCCTCCTTTTCTTGACTTAAATCTGCTTTGTGCACTGGGCAGTTACTGTGAGAAAAGCTTCCTTCAGGGCTTTCCACCTCTATTCCACTGTGCCCCCTGTTTCCTTGCTAAGTATTTGTTTTATGGAAGCCCTCATTTGAGTAAAGTCAGCCTTTTTGAAATACAGGAACCTGAGTTTGCTGTGGCTGACTTCCTCTTTACTGGTGATGGAGATCCAGGTGGTCCTATGGTCACTGGTACCCAGATTGCTGCCCACCGTTGTGTCAGAGATCCTGTCACTATTTGACAGCACAAGGTCCAGGATGGCTTCCTCTCATGTTGGTGTGGTCACCAACTGTTCTAGTCTTGCTCCCTTTAGTGCTAGGAGGAATTCTCTGCTTCTTTCCGTAGTGGCCATGTGTGACAGCCAATCCACATTTGGTAGATTGAAATCATCAACCAGCAGCAGTTCTCCATTGCCATCTATAGGATGGCCTCCAGGAGTTCCCTGTCCAAGTTTTTATCCTGGGCTGGGGGTCTGTATATAACCCCAGCTCGGATAAGGTACTTACTTCCTTCTCCAAGGGTGACCCAGAGGACCTCAGCATTGCTGCTGTGCCCCTGGGTTTCTATAGCATTGATGCTGTTTTTTACATACATTACTACCCCTCCACCTTTCTTACCTTTGTGGTCTCTTCAGAATAGTGTGTATCCTGGGATAGCTACATCCCAGGTGTGGTTCTTGGTGAACCACGTCTCTGTGACCATGACCCAGTCCTGGTCTGTCTCCGCCATTATGGTGGTTAGATCTAGGATTTTGTTCACCAGGCTATGAGCATTGAGGCACAAAGCTCACCTTCCTTGGTTAGAATTGATCACTGTGGAACTTCTCTTTTTCTGTATATTTGCAGGAGACGTTGTCTTCATACTAAGTAGCCTTGTAGGGTCCTTAAGTGTGGTGATAAGGTGTGTGTTAGTGTTGTCTTGATCTGGTTGTGTGTTCATAGGAGATTGTTGGGGAGTGGCAATAGTTGGCCTCTGCGGTTCCTTGAGTACTGCTACCCACTTCCCATTAACTAGTTTAAATTAGAAATGAAAACATCAAATTTCTGGCCTAGCCCCTGGGTAACCTCCTTGGTGAGGTGCATGCCATCATATCGAAAGAACTACCTTTCCCAGAATGTATTTCAGTCCCCTATGCATTTGTAGCCCCTCTCTGCGCACAAGTCTCTGAGTCAGTAGTTGAGCTCAGAGATGTCTTTATCGCTGATCTTCTTCCTGCTAGCTCCTTTTCCCCATACCAGAAGAATCTCAAAGAATGAAACAGTGGACAACATAGTAGAAAGTTTTTCACCTAGAGAGATCAGATGCCTCTTGGTCTTCTCCACTGAATGATTGGCCAGGTCATTGGTGCCTAGGTGGACTAAGACGTGCGGTTTCATCCCTGTGTTCCATACGATTTTCTCAATGCAGTTAGTGTCTCTGTCTGCTGATGGTCCTGGAAGGCACCTGACTGCAACTTTTGTATTTTTGTTCTGTTGTAGGTGAGACTCTCTTCCCTGAATCATAGTGTTCCCTATGACTAGTATGTGATTTGCAGTTATGTTCTGTGTCTTCCTGTAGCTTGTATTTTGCTCACATGAGCCCTGTGGTAGGTCTGGGCTCCCTGTGGTCTCTGCCTTGGTGAATGGCATGGGTGACAGTGGCTCGAATATGTTAGACATTTTTATCGGATTGTTTGTCTTATGGTATGATCGTGCAGCTTGATGTTTTTTGACTGTCTGCCAGCTCCCAGGTTTAGTTGCCCTCTGTGTTAGCGGTATCCATGGCTAGGGTGTGTGCTTAGGGTCTGGTGGAGTATAGTGCTGTGTGATCTCCTGAATCTTTGCTCTAAGAAAGGCAATTTCAGCCCAAGCAGTGTGGAGCTGGTTTCCTAGATGTCTCAGAGCAGAACATGTGGGACAGATTCCTATATTATGGGCAATTGTTTGGTTGAACAGAGTCCCACAGTACCTGCAGTAGACATAGTTCATTATGAGTTTGTTGAGAAACAGATGGAAGAAGAGGTGATGGTCACTACCTGTGAGAGAGTAACGGATGAAAGAAGAGTTGCAGGTTTTTATTTAGGAGGGAGGGAGGACGGATGGCAGTGGATGAAAGAAAGTGAAGGTTAGAGAGAGAAGGAGGCTGAAATTTGTTTTGTTTTGTTTTTGCCCCTGATGTGCCTATCTGCGAGCAGAAAGTACAGGGTTGTGGATGAAATATACAGGCAAGTCTTAGGTAGTGGAGATATAAAAGTTAATGTGAGGCTCAGGACAAAATAGAAATATAGGTATTGTATGTATGCCCCACCTTGTAATTAGGAGAGGCAGGAAGGGGCAGGGCCACGTACAGTAGACCCTATAAAGGAGGGTGACCTGGGCATGGGTGGGATTAGGGTGGGGTGGGTGGGCAGAGCCTTTGTTTCTGCTACCAGTAAAAACAATCAGTGATGTTCTGCCTTTTAGGTATACCAAGCCCTTGTTACATTAACCGCATGTACTAAATAAAAACTGTGCTTTCAGGATGGAGAGCAGTCCTCAGCTGATAGAAAGGTTGGAAGGAAGCATGGGTGGATAAACTGAAGCATGGGTAGTTACAGCAAAGCAGTGTGGGTGATTTTCTTACTGATTCAATAAGCAGCAAAGCAGACAGAACGTGCAGCAGAGCAGCATTAACTTTAAAGTGCTGGAATCTTGGGGATTCCATGCAGCAACATGCAATTTCCATGAGGCACTGGAGGAAGAATTCAAAATCCACAAACCAATCAGGATTCCATGATTTTCACTGGTGTTACCATAAAAAATGGAAAACCAGGGTCCTTGCAAATGGCATAACAGCACTAAAGAAGGACTGTAATATAAATTAAATAATTCTGTGTAAAATAGCAAATTGCAAACACAGCAAGAGCAGAATAACAATTCCAGGACACAGAGACATACATTGACCTGACGTTTCAGGACTGAGTGCTTCTGCAGAGGTGAGTGTGTCCACTGGATTCAGTTCCTATTCATTCAGTGGATTTAAAGGTACAGGGTATCATTTCATACAGTGTACAGCAGCATTGGTTTCATCTACTGCAACAGCAACATGCAGTGAACAGTGTGGCAATTACAATTTAAAACATTAAAAGCAAAAAAACTTCTTCACATATCAATCTGTCTGTCAAAATACCATTCTCTAAGGAGACGTCTTAGTCCATCTATACTGCCAACAAAAGTCGTTCTACCTCTAATACAAGCAAAAAGTTTACATTACAGTGTATTTTTGAATAGTTTGTTCAGAATGTTACCAGATGAAGAATGACAGCAGGGCATTGGGCAGGGAGAGTGATATGGTACTGAGTTATGAAACGTCAGGTCAGTGAACACATTGGTGTCATGAGGTTTCTACTCTGCACTTGCTGTGTTTGCACTTTGCATTTTTTTCCCTAGCATTCCCCATTGGCCCCCTTCTGCCTGTGTCCCAGTCCCATCCCTGTCACCCTGGCATTCCCACATGACTTTCATGGGTCTCTCCCTTGTTTCCCCAGAGCTTACCTCCTCTGGTAAGTATGACAGAACCCCCCCCTTACCTGCCGTTGCAATCCAGATCCAGTTGGGAAGAGATCTGCCTAAGTAGCCAGGTGTGAGGCCTGTGGACTGGGCAGCGTCATCCTGCCAGTGGGGAGTGTCTTCTGTGTTTGTCCACAAACATCTGCAACGTTGGCATAAAGGGAACACCAAGTGTGTCCCCACATGAGCATGTAGTGTGATGTGCAGCAACTGTCAAAGTCCCCCCGCAGCTAGCCACTCAAGCTGCACTGCCACTGATGATCACCCAAGTGGCAGTCAAGTAGCAGCGCTGGCTTCCCTCCCTCCCCAGAGAAGGAGAGCGTCTGTTGGAACACTCAGTCCTGTCCCCCATGGATGACTCACTGCATCCCGAGTTCATTTCTGAACTCAAGCTGCCAGCATGGAAGAGGTTAGGCACTAAGTGCCTCAGCCCTCTGGACCAACAGGCCAGTAACACTTTGCTATTTTGCACAAAGAAGTGATTTATATTATTTCTGTAGAACTGTTATGCAATTCAGGGGCCAGTGTTGCAATTTTAGTTATGTCTGTACTAGTAGAAATGATCTCTGAAGTATGGGATACGACATTATCTGAACTGATTTTCTTCTGCCTTTTACTTCAGGACCTTATACAGTTTTCCCTACCTATGAGCCCTTCCGAGTTACTTAAATCTGGCTGCGCTGAAAAGGTGCCAGATACTGAATACAGTCTTCAAATTTATGAGGTTTATCAGGGGACTTTATTTAACTGTTGATGTGCATCCTAGATATTTATAAATAAGTTTGTACTGAAAGCTGTAATTACAGTGGGTGATATTTAAACCGGAGGGAAATATGCTGAGATGGTAAACTTTTTGGGCCTCTACATTGCTGAAACTATTTGGGCAATTAGTTACCTTCTTACCCCTTTCTGTTATTTCCTTTATGTAACTTTTTTAATTTGGGATCTTTCTGGTCCTCCGGGGGCCTGGGGCATAGATTGCTCTGGACTAACTCCCCCAGTCTAGTCTGAAGCAATATACAGTAGCAACAGTGCTTCTCCAATAAGCAAAGGGAACAGATTTGTAGTTTCCCCTTCCTTGGAAGTCAATGATGATTTATCACAAATTGATATAAATCTATGTCCTTTGTACTGTGATGTTGACTTAATTTTTATTGCATTAGAGACACCGTTTTATATGTTACTAAGTTATTATTCTGGTTCATATTCTTCCCCGTTGGCAACTGAGTTATGGCTTTGTACTAGACATAATGCAATACAGTCTGAGTCTACTATAATTATGAAAGGAGATTTTACTGAGGTGGGCAACCCAGTTGGGGAGTCTATTAGCTTATCAGATAACAACATGGATATTAGGTCTCAACTGGCGGGGGCAGGAGGGAAAGTATTAGGAAGGAATTTGCTGGCGGGGTACTCAGTGACTGGAAGGAAGGGGGAGGCCCCATTCTGTTTCAGAGCAGTATATTATATTTATAACAATGGTTAGTACCTCCCTTATTATGTCATTTAATGTTGATGGCATTCACAACCCCGTTAAGCACAAGAGATTGCTCTATTTTTTTAAACAGGATCGACCTGACATTGTTCTCCTTCAGGAGACACAGCTTCCCCAATCAGAGCATATTAAGCTTAAATCCTGGGGATTCCAAACAGTTATTGCTTCCTCATTCCCCTCTGGGCGAAGGAGGGGCACAGCGATAATCGTCCTTCATAGGGTGCCGTTTCAGGTTCAGAATCAAATAATAGATGAAGAGGGCAGATACATCATTGTGTCTGGTCAGCTTTATTCCGTGCAGATTACTCTGGCATCAGTGTACCTTCCCCCAGGTAGCACAATATGAGTAGCACAAAGGTTTTTTGATGACTTTCTTTCATTGGCACAGGGCTTATATGTGATAGGGGGTGATCTTTAATGTTACCTTAAATTCAACTTTGTATACCTCAGTGCCTAACAGACATAGAACAACCCCACTTCAAAAGTATTTGAGGGAGACCCTGCCCACACTCGGTCTGGTGGATATATGGCAGCACTTTTTTCATTCAGTTAAGATATATGCACACTACTCCCCTGGGACCAATACCCTGCAAGGCTGGATTATTTTATATTGTCTTTGAGCACTAGCCATTAATTCAAGATATTTTGGTCGGTGTTTCCATTCTGTCAGACCATGCTCCCCTTTATCTTACAATAGTGGTTGAAAAACCTCTCCAGGGGTTCAGTGTCCCTCTTTAAATGTGGCCTCCAAAACTGCATGCAGTAATCGAGGTGCGGCCTCACCAAGCAGTTATACAGTGGGAGTATCACTCCCTCCTTTTGGAGGTGAGCCCCCTAGCAATGCATCCAAGCATCCTGTTGGCCTTTGCTGCTGCCCTCCTACAAGTTTCTGAGTTGTTCATCTTGACATCCACCACCACCCCCAGGTCCCTCTCTGCCATTGAGACTTGTAGCATTCCCCCCCGGGTGTACACTTGGCCTGGGTTTCTGACTCCCAGGTGTAGTACCTGCATTTCCTGCATTGAACCTCAGCTTCTGCTTTCTAGACCACCTTTCCAGAGCCCCAGGTCCCCCTGTAGGGCCCCCCCTCCTTCCCATCCACCACCGCCCCCAGTTTTGAGTTATCCGCAAAGAGACTCATCTAACTCTTGATACCCTTCCTTATGTCAGAGATGTAGATGTTGAACAGGAGGGGCCCAAGGACCGATCCCTGAGAGACTCCACTAATGACCCTCCTTGGGGATGAGACTATCCTGCCAACCATGACCCTCTGGGTCCGGTTCTGGAGCCAACTGCCTATCCATCTGATCATCTGATTCCCCAACCCCATTTCTCCCAGATTATCCAACAGGCCCCCATGAGGAACAGAGTCAAATGCCTTGCTGAAGTTAAGAAAAAGGACATCCACTGGTCTGCCCAGGTCCAAGTCACTCATCATCCAGTCATAGAACTCCTCAAGGTTTGTCAGACATGATTTCCCCAGGATGAATCCATGCTGTCTATTGTCCAGGCACCCCAACTTTTCTAGGTTCCCCCCATTCTCTCCTTGACAATGCCCTTCATCACCTTGCCCACCACCGATGTCAGGCTTACGGGACTGTAGTTCCTGCCACCTCCCTTAATCCCACCTTGTGGATAGGCACTATATGCACCACCTTCCAGTCCTGGGGCACCCACCCTGTCCTCAGAGAGATGCTGAACAGCTTGCCAGAGGTTTCGCCAGGACATCCGCCAGTTCCTTCAGCACTCTGGGATGTAATTTATCCAGCTCTGGTGCTTTCTCCATCTTAAGGGACCTAAGGGCTTCCCTCACTCTCTCTCTGCCATGATTTCCACCTCCGTTACCTCGTCCCCCTAATTTGCCTTCCCCCCATCTGTGAGTGATTCCACCCCCCCATGGCATTTTTGGTCCTGATAGCAAAAAAGTAATAACCAGACTTTGGTTTACCAAGCATATACTGGCTAAAGAGGCCTGGGGAAATTTAACTTATGAGGTATATAGATTAGAGCAAATCTTGGCCAAATTGAATAATAAAGTGGTTAGCATTATTAACCATTGGAGAAAATGGACACAATATCAGTTAGAGCACTACCCAGATTGTGTGCCATGATGTGTGATACACAGTTCAGGTATTCTCTGAAAATATTGGCTTATGAGGGATTCTGGACATGGGTTCCTGGCTTGGAGTCACTTAGAGATGGAGGTATGGTAGTAATAAGGAGTATAATTAGATCCTGTATTAAATTTTACCACTTGCTGTATCATCCCCTTAAAAGATTCACACCAGTATCCATGTTTCTGTTTACACTTAATGTGTTTCTGTTTACAGCATTCTTGTATACTTCTGGACTTGGACTTAGAGAATTGAAGATTGCATGTCTGGACATAGACAGGGTAGAGAAGGTTCAGAGGAGGGCAACAAAGATGGTACATGGATTGCATATGAGGACAGATTGAAATAATTGAATATGTACTCCCTGGAGGAGAGGAGGGAGAGAGGGGATATGATAGAGATATACAAGTATCTTACAGGGAGGAACAGGGTGCAGGAATACACTATTTTTAAGCGAAAAAGATGTTCCAGGACTAGAAATCATGGGATGAAGTTGGAGGGAGGATGATTCAGAGGAAAAATGAGGAAGAATTTCTTCACAGAACGGGTGGTGGACAAGTGGAACACCCTGCCAGAGGAAGTGGTGGGGGCTGAAACAATCACAGGATTTAAAAATGCATGGGATAGACATAAAGAAATTCTGGAGGTCAGGGTCAAGGGGCAACAGACTTCTAGGAAAACATAAAGTAAACTTACAAGCTCAGATGGGCAGACTGGGTGGACCGTAGGCCCTTATCTGCTGACACTGTCTATGTATCTATGTATCTATATGATTATGAAATATCATCAGATGTATGAATGTATTGTATACTGTATTAAGTTATGCTTTTATGATCAAATTAAAAAATGTTTCAATTAAAAAAAAAATAATAATGGCCACGGTTCATAAATGTCCCCCGTGAGGCTGTAATAGTCTACCCTCATTTGCAGTGCTACTGTAATTAGGGCTGAGTATGACTCCATATTAAATTACATCCACTGGGAGTCCGTCCCCAGTAGTGTGCTCTTGCTGCACTACCCAACTGAAATTAAGTGCTGCCACTGGTAACCCATTCCTGGTGTTGCCTACCTGATCGTGACCCCCTGAAGCTTAGTGGGCTAAAAGGAGCCTGTCCCCAATGGCATGCCTCTGTCCCTGACCCTCCCCACATTTAGTTTAATGCAGCCTCAGGGATCTCATCACTGGCTGTGTACTTCTAGCCATGACCCCCCCCCCAACAAAAAAAGTTATGTGAATCCACCAGAAGCCTGTCTCCTCCAAAAAGTTAACACCCAGCTGAAAAGATGATTCTATAATGATGCATCATGAATGATCATTATCAATTATGTTCAAAGATCATGTTCAAGTTTCAAAAATCATCATTGCGATTATAATTAACAATAATTAAACATACAGAAATATCTTTGTTGCTGTATTGGTCTTTGTAAGAAGAGATCCAGAAGCAAATGGTTTGATACTTTTTATTCGACCAACATAGATGTTACAAAAAAAAACAAACAATGTCTAAGCTTTTGGACCAACCAAGCCCTTCCTCAGTGAAGAGGGGGCTTATATAAATCTCTGAGGAAGGACTTGGTTGGTCCGTAAGCTTAGACATTGTTTTCTTTTTGTAATATCTATGTTGGTCCAATAATAAGTATCAAACCATTTGCTTCCGGATCAGTAATTAAACATGAATGTTAAATGGCCACCAATCAAAAACCATGATGTTATGGAAATGGTGACTGCGATTAATGATGATCTCATAACATCATGATTTTTCGTGACTGCCCACGGTGAAGATCACTGTAATAAATTTTTACAAAATCAATATATCTGTTTTTCAAACTACTGGAATTTATTTTATCTAGACAGCTTCATTAGAATTATCAGTCATAATGCAGCTTCATTACAAACACACTGTTTTCAATTATATTTAACTCTGGCACCTAACATCTTACTAGCATGGCAAAGGCTCAGATTGGTTTATATAGCTCCATTCAGCGGTTCCTTTTATGGTTTTGGTGAGTTCCTACAAGTACCTGGTTTGTGCTCAGAACCTTTTTAGTAAACTAATACTGTCAAGGCAAAATGATATTAAAGATACAAATTAGTATTGTTTTGGGAGAAACTGTTCTTTTGAAATATGCAAATTAATTATGCAAATGTATATACTATATCTAACATTGCATGTACTCTTCCTAAATGGATTAAAACTTGACTTCACAT
This sequence comes from Neoceratodus forsteri, assembly GCA_016271365.2. Classification (NCBI taxonomy): domain Eukaryota; kingdom Metazoa; phylum Chordata; order Ceratodontiformes; family Ceratodontidae; genus Neoceratodus; species Neoceratodus forsteri. The sequence continues at coordinate 329,732,601 of CM057454.1, forward strand.
GATTTACATTATAAGTTATTTGCTTTTGCTGACATATGACACTCATATTTTCATAATAGCAACACATAAAACTATTTTAAGTATTACTCATGTGACTTACAATCTTATAATACAGAACTAATATAATAATCTATGCTCATCCAAAACATCCAGAGGTTATCAAAAACTATCATTCTGATTTTTATTTTATTTTATTTTACAATTTTTGGCTAGGAAAGACACACTAAACTGATACTTTTTTTGGTGTGTTCTGGGAGCACAGGGAGGTTAAGTGACTTGCTCATGGTTACCACAGTATGCAAGTGATGGCTGTGGGATTTAAACCCAGCTCTCTCAGTTTGCAGTTCAGTTCTCTTAACCACTACGCTATACTGCCCCCCAAGTTTCTGTTCCCCAATCCCTACCTTTCCCGCCTGCTCCATCCTCACCCCTCCCCCTCGCATTTTCTTTTCTCTGCCCTTTGTCCCACTCCCTTCCTCTCCCCTCCGTGGTGTCTGTCTGCTCTGTCTGTCTGTTTTACCCTTCTCAACACCTCCTTAACTCTTTTGTTTTCTCTGTCTCTCCCTCCATCTTCCCACTCCCAACCTGCCTGACCTGATTTAATCCCTATCTTCTTTTCTTTTCCTTTACGTGCAGTGCCCCGACCTGAGCACTCCCAAACCCTACGGAATCCTGTCCAACTGGAGGCACCTCCACAGGCTGTCGCTCAAGCACTCTCTGCCCGCTACAAGCACAGGTATGCACTGCTGAACCCCACCCCCCAGCCACTGGCTCTACTTCCATTGGCTGCCAGTTCTTTGCTCTGACTCCCAACTGGCTGTCCCATCGCTCTCTACCACTGGTCGGTGTCTGATTCCAACTGTAGCACCGAAGCTTGAGCTGCAATGGCCCTCAGTCCACATTATCTGGACTTTTGCTTGCTTGGGGACACATTTTCTCATGCCCACCCACACCCGCCCAGCACTCTTTAAATACACTTTGTTTCTGCCCACTAGCCCCACATCCTGCCCCCTATTGGCCTCTCTCACTGATACTTCCCTACCCAATGTGCCTCTCCCTTAAAGGGCCCACTACTCCCCATCACCTTCTACCACCACTCACATCAATGAGCTCCCCTGCTCCAGCCTCTCCCTCCACATACTGTTCCACTTTATCTGTCTCAACCATGAAGTCTTTATACCTCCACCTACTAGTGGCATCACTGTCTGGTATTCTCTTCCTAGCTGATCTGTCTGCCACAGTTTTATCCTATGACCATATTGACATGTTTCACTTCTCTGAGGACTGCCTCCCTCCTGGTCCACTCCCCACTCTCCTTAGGTGGGAGTCTAACCCTATCAGCACCCTTACTCATGCCATCTTCACCAACCTCCAATGTCGCCAATTAGCCTCTTTAATTCTAACACCCTTCCCATCCCCCAGTCCTTGTGCACCTACCTATGCATATTCTACGTGCTCCTATTGGCAGGAGACATTGAGCCTAACCCTGGCCCGGTGCAATCTATGCTCACATCCACAGACACCACTTGGACTAGCACACCCAGGTTAAAACATGCCCACTTGAATATTTGTAGTCTTTGAGAAAGGGTGGTAAGCCATCTGAAATGCATCAAGCATATGTAATTTATTAAATAAATCTGTATTTACTTTTGAAATAGACCTGTGCCATTGTTTACTTGAGGTTGTGGTGAGTGCTCATTTTTTGAGTTCTTCATTTTCAATTTATCTGTAGCACCACCTGTCCTTGTGCAGTCCCAAGTCTGTTCGTTTTTAATATTTGTAGTCTCCCTGCTAAATTTCTTGAAGTTGAAGCCTGGGTTTCCCTTCACAGTCTAATAGTACTATGTCTCACCGAGACCTGGCTGAAGCCACAACATCCTGACTCCTTGGTCCAGCTAGCAGGATATTCTCTGCTATGCAAAGACCATCCTGGCAAAAAGAGGGGTGGGGGTGCTGCCATTTTCATACATGAATTGATCACCACCATGCTCGTCCTATGCTCTGATAACATCTCCCCTACCAACTGGCTTATCGCCGAAATTACCCTTGGATCAACAAAATAACTATTCCTGGGCTGCTGCTACAATCCTCCTGATGGAGGTATAGAAGGCCTCCAAAGGCTACTTACTGGATTTGGATCCCTCTCCCCGCCCAAGGATTCCCTCCTTTTTGGTGAATGCAACCTAAACTGGTTAAGCACACATGAGTCCGACTATGCCAGCCTTCTTAAATAACATAACCTGGTGCAAATCATCAATTTCTCTACCCATCTCAATTATCATACCTCCAACCACACTCTCATCGACTGGGTGATTACCAGTAGCATGACAAGATCACCCATACCGGCATGCTGTCCAACTCCTTAAGTGATCACTCCCCTACCTATGTCATCTGGTCCTCTAAGGCCTCCCGCTCTCCTCCCAAGTACATATCCATACATAATTTCAATCTCCCTGACTTGACCCGCCTCACCGAGGACATTGGTGCCATAAACTGGCAAGACCTCTATGCCCTCTCTGATGCATCTCCATCTGCCCCCCACTAAACCACTGCCCTACTTGCCATCCATGATTGCCACTTTCCACTCACCACTTGGCGTGTTAAAGGTGGGTGCAAATGCTGGATAACTAAAGAGCTCTTTTGACCCACATGAAGTCACAAGATAGCAAATGATCTGCATGTAAACAGGCCCCCTCCCCTGCCCTATGGAACGAGTACCACCACCTGCATAACAAATGCAAACACACCACCAGGTCTTTAAAATGTGACTACTCCCTTAGACTACAGAGAGAAAACCTAGGCAATCCTAGGAAATTCTGGGACACCATAGGCTCCCTCTTAAATCCCCACACTCAGAGCCCCAACATATAACTTAACTCCCCTTCTGTCCTGTTAACAGATGCCTCAGATGTCGTCACAGCACTAAACACCAAATTTTATGACCTGTCAGCCCTCCTCTGCATGCTCCCTCCTAGCCTCCTTAACCCTTAGGTCACCTCCATCACCCCCCCCACTCCTCCCATCTCACCTACCTACAGCGGGATACCCTCTACCTCAAACTCACCTCGACTTATAGTGCCCCCATATGTTTTCCCTCACCCCCCTTTTATTTCAAGGCCATAATCCCCAAAGATACCTACAAGCTCCAAAAAATTATCTAATCGGTAGCCTTGGCTCAGATGGCTGCTCCCCTGTCTTCCTAAAACTTGTTGCCCCCAATATCCAAACACTCTCTTTTATCTTCAACCTCTCCCTAGCTACCTCCACAATGCCTGACTCCTGGAAGTCTGCTAGAGTGGTCCCAATATTTAAATCTGGGACCCCCACTCCCCTGACAACTATTGGCCCATATCTATTCCTACCCACCTGTAAGCAAACTCCTGAAAGGGTTATACACAGCCAATCAATGGATTACCTCTCCATTACAATCTCCTATGCTGCCAACAGCATGGCTTCAGTAAACATCACAGCAAGTCAACTGCCTTGCCCTTCTTACAGACCACATCCTCATGAATATGGACCTGGGTGTGCCACTAGTACCATCTTTGTAGACTTATTGAAAGCCTTTGACATGGTCAATCACTCCTCTTAGTCTTTAAACTGTCAGTGCTCGTTGCTTCACTGAGACCACAGCCTGGTTCTGAATTACCTCTCAGGACGCTCCCAAACTGTGTGTATCGGTGCCATCACTTCTCCTCTACTACCTGTCACTATGGGTGTCCCACAGGGGTCCATCCTGGGCTCCTTGCTCTTCTCAATATTTGTCAACTCCCTCCCTGTTGACAACTTCACCTGTAGCTCGCTGCTCTACGCTGATGGTCTTTTCATCTTCCACCATGAAAATCTCTCTCCTCCATAGCCACTGCCCTGTCTGAAAACTGCTATGCAGCATCAAACTGGTTCTCATCCAACCTCCTGTTAGTTAATATCAAAAAAACAAAGACCATGTTGTTTGGCTCAAAACCTTACCAAGCCAAGACCCTCCTTACCAATGATGTCCTCCTCATCTACCCCCCCTACCGACGGCCCTGCCTTTGAGAATGTCTCTACCTTTAAGTACCTAGGTGTGCACCTTGATCCTGTTCTCTCCTTCACTGACCACATAACCATATAGTCCGCAGGGTGAACCAGAAACTGGGTGCTGCCTGTCACCTAAAGCCCTACCTAACAAAGGAAGTCCGCCTGACCATAGTCACTGGTAACCTACTCCCCCTCTTTGACTATTGCTCTCCCATATACATTAGGACCTCTGCCACCCTTCAGGCTAGACTCACCATAGCTTACAACAATGTCTGTTGATTTGCCCTGTCTGCTCCTTACTCTGCTCACCACTGTGACCTCTATCACTTTCTTGGATGGCTCTCCTTGCAGGGGCGATTTGACTACACCCTTGGTTGCCTAGTGGATACCATCATTAGGAATGGTAATGTTTCCCCTCTCTCTACCCTTTTCAATTTCAGAACCTCTTCCAGGAATCTACACCCCTCTACCATACCCTCCCTCCAGGTACCCAAACCCTTACCAAAATGGGTGGGAATGCCCTATCTAGTGTATCCAAATCACATCAAATTTTCAAACACAACCTCAAATCCTGGCTCTTTGACAAGCACAACTGCAATTGCCCCGCCCGCTAGCATTCCCTCTGCTTTTCATACTTTCTGGCAGTTTTACTCTTCCTATCTCCACACATCTTTCTCCAATGGGTGTATCTTTCACAGTGCATAATTTTTTCCTATTGTACTTATACCCAATGCCAAGCACTACCCACCTACGTGTGGTAGTACACTGTTTATATGCTGCATGCACAATTTTTTGACTTGTTGCTTATTGCCTGTATATACCTGTACTGTGATTGCTACCTGTATATACCTACTTACCTTTATTTCCTGTATGTACCTGTTCTGTGATTATTATCTGCAAACACCTTTGTATTGATGCCACCTGTTGGTCCAGGTCATGCCTGAAAATGTTCCCTAGGATCAGTGCACTTACCCAGTTACCAAAGACTAAATAAATAAAAAATTAAAAATGTAATTTAAGGAAGATTTAGAACATATAGGTTTTCAGGACAAGATATCCTGGCAGCGGCAGCCTAAGGGTTAAGCTTACAAACATAATCAATAATGATTTGAAAGTTCATTTTTGTTAATTAAATCATGCTCTAGATGATGATCTTAGATCAAGATCTCCCTGGATGATCACATGGTAACATGATCTGTCATGACTGCCATCAAAAAACATGTGATTGATGATTTGCCGATTTGCCTAGGCAATGACCACCAGGTATTTAAAAATTTTCTTTTATTGCTAAAAACCCTGATTAGGTGTTTCTGCAGCAGCTGCTACACTGTATGTGTTATCCAGTGTTTTCCTTTAAGACTGCTTTAACACAGAAATGTCCGGCCAACTGAAAGATCTCTTGGCTTATAGTCACCAAACTGGCAACCACCAATCTTATAGGGTGGTGGATGCATGGAATGGCCTACCTCAGGAAGTGGTGGATATGAATACAGTGCAGGGCTTCAAACAGGCATGGGATAGGCATAAGGGAGCAATACAGATGAGTATGAATAAATAGGCCATTGACAGAGTAAAGGGCTATGGCACATTCATAAAGTAGAAAAAATGGGCAGACTGGATGGGCCTTGTGGTTCTTATCTGCCATCAACTTCTATGTTTCTCTGTTTCTATGTCTCTCAGCAACCCTCTGCACTCTGTCAAGACAAAGTCATTGACTGGTGCACAGATCTTACCTGAAACAGTCTGGGGATAGGGCTTTTGTGGTAGCAGCCCCTATTATTTGAATCACATTGCCCAGCTGCTCACAGAGATTGTCCTAGGGAAGCAGTTCAGAGAGAGGCTAAAATCTTACCTCTTTGAGCAGACATTTTACAATAGTTAATCAGGGCTGCTCAGGAGCCAGTTTGTCTTTCTTTCTTTCTATTTATTTATTTTTTTTGTAAGTAAATAAATAACTGAACTTTATGTATTATCCAGTGTTTTCCTTTAAAAGTGATATGTCACCAAACTGGCAACCAGTGCAGTTCACACAGCACAGGTTTGATATGCTTGGAAATGTTAATGCCAGCAATCAGCTTGGCCACAATGTTCTGCATCAGTTGCAGTTGACACATCACTGTTCCAGACAGCCCTAGGTAAAGAGCCTTTCAGTAGGCAAGACTAGATGTGATGAAAGTGTGTAACAGGGTCATCGAGCTCTTACACGATCCATGACAGTCGGTTGACAATTTTGTTGTCGACCGAAGTTGCAGTGACTCCCTTATGTCGACCACATTTGTGATTGGCATAAAGGAAGGCACGTCAGACTTTGTTTTCTTTGGGGGGAGGGCTTCGCCCCTGAACCCCCATGCAGAAGACTCTGCCCCCCACACCCCCAGCTACTAAATTAATCAACTCCAAATTGGAGTTGTTTTCAGGGAGGGGGTGCAATATCCCCAGAAAGCAGTGCCGGGGTCCTGTGTCAACACTACAGCTGCCTGGTGCCGTTGTCGCTGTAGTATCGGTCATGGTAAAATTGTCACCGTCATGACGCCATACCATTCTCTCACACTAGATAAGGCTTCATCTGGGTGATATTTCCCACTCAGAAAAATCCAGTGCAGACCTTCTTGTCATGTATGTACTTTTACTGGTCCTTATTTTGTGTCATCTTGATGGCCAGGGTCATGCCTCAAAACAATTCCTGGGATCGGTGCACCCACCATGGTAACAAATAATTATGTTCCAGTGACAGCCTACAGTCAACAAGGCCTACAGTCTTGACCCTATTCTCATCTCCCAGCAGTATGCCATTTAAAGATGGACCTGTTAGCAATCCACTTGTGTTTGTCAACCTATGAGGACATGGTTTCACCAGCAACTACTCTGCACTTCCTCAATTTAAGCACAGCCAATTAGAGGCCATCTTTTTTAAATAATAATTTTACTCAGTTTTATAAGAATGTGAGAGGTATAAGAACGCCGATACCAACACAGAAAGCATCCCATCAGTACCAATTCTTACTTCACAATGTACGTAGCTGAAGAATGGGTTGTACAAACCACACCCTAGAGATAGACCTGGAATTCAGGTGATGGGACAACTGTGCTAAATTGGCTATGGTTTCAGCCTTAGACCTTTGGGAGAGCCCATATCAGTGTATTTGTTTCTCCTCTGATGCCCTTCTTATTGTCCCTCTTGCCCCCTCCTCCAGTCCCCTTCTGAATTACCCAGCAAAACTGCTCGTATAAACTGTAAGAAATATTTAGTAACTCAATGCTAAACATATAAACTATATACAATGAAAAAAGCTGTCTTCATATGAAGGCAGGACTCCTAAAAGTAAGTCAAACTAGGTTTAGGGACTGGAACTGGCAATATAGAAACTACATGAAGAGGCAATTGTCATTATCAGGGTGAAGGTGGAAAGCTTGTGATATGAATTGCATCTAAGGGCTCAAGGAATGAACTCCTAGCCATGTTCCTGATGACAGTGGACTCATTTTGACCAAATGTCCTGAAATATGGGACCTTGCTGGTTCCTGTTAAAAGTTATCTTCTCCATTCTGTAAAGTGTAATTGTCAGATCTCTCCATTCAGTGAGTGTCTATGTAAGCAATAGTACCCTCCAGGGTGGGCAGTATTGGGGTATACCAGACCAGCCAGGGGTGTAATGAGGCCTGATGCCACAGGTGGAGGGCCATATAGCCACTGGAAGGTCCGGTATTCCCTAATACCGCCCACCCTGGAGGGTATTATTGTGCTTAGAAAATGGCACTGTAAAAAAAAAAAGTTTAATAAAAAATTGTTTGTTAAAAATTAGTTTAATAGAAGTTTTGTAATAAAATAGTTCCTCCACCTGGAATCAAAGCTGATTGTATGCAGTTACCCCCCCCAGTAGTCTGCTTAAGTTTGTTTATTGAGAACACCCCCCCCCCCAATCGTCATGAAGCAGCAGCTTTGTTTTCCTGTTCCATTTTGGTTTGTTGCTTTTTCTATTTGTTCATCCCTGCCTCAGCACTGGCAATAGGAGTTTTGTTTTATTTAAATCACAGCTGTTGCTATAGTGATCGGGATGGTCATGGAAGAAATAGAACGAGCGTGAGCACAGTTGGTGGCAGAGACTACTGTAGGAGACACTAATTTTTTGTATGGCTGTTTGCTTTTAAACTAGGACCTAATGTGGTTGCTGTCTGGAGAAATCACAGTCTACAATAATGTTGGGAGAGCGATGTTAGCCTGCCAACTTCCTCTCCCGGTCGCATGCCTGCAATACTAACTGCCTATGGTGCCCTCTATCTCTTATTGTTACCGCAGCCAGCTGCCTACTCAAGCTGCTCGTTTTATGAATATTATCACAATGTATGTTATAACTGAGTATCATTATTTTTTCTTTTAGTTGTTTTGGTTGTTTATTGTGCATTCTTTTACTACCTCTGTCTGTATGTTGACCCTCATCCTTTGACGTGGAACCTTTGTAAATGAGCAGTTTCTGCTCAAAGGTATTTGTAATCCAAGAATTTAGTAAATAAAAAATAAATAGGTGAGACCGGGGCAGTTATTCTGGTAGCAGGGAAAAGACAAAAAGGAGTAGTTTCCTGTTTTGTACATATGTGTGGAACATGTTTTTTTGTTAATGTTGCTGGGTTGACTTCTTTGTGAATAGTGCAAAGGAGCTCGATAACAAGGGTCGATACCGCTAGTGGCCTGAAAGGAGTGCAGGCCGAGAAGTGCAAGTGGCACTTTGTTAGATGCAGCTGCCTTGACATGCAGACTCATTACTGGCTAGGTCGGGCTATGAGGGACACTTCAGGAACAGTGGCAAAGACTTTTTTGGTAGGACTGCATTTTGTTATTTCAATTTATTTTAGCAAAGGAGTCCTATGTGGCGAGTGGCAGAAGTTTTACTATGTGCCACATAATGTCGGATTGGGGATGAGAGGTCTCTCACTCATTAAGCGAAGATAAAAAAAAAATGGCAGAGTGAGACTGAAGATCTGGGGTGCCCAATGTTACTGTCAGTAATGGGGCACCCCGAATTGACACTTGTTTTCCACCTGGCGTCTATCGAGAAATAGATGCCCAGGTTGGAACTGCTTTCAGCCAATCAGGTTTCAGATTTCATTCTAGCCATTTTCTAAATGGAGTTGGAAAGCCAGTTAACATGATTATCTTCTTCACTGCCACTACTAGCACAAATAGTAATTTCTATTTGTTTTGGGCTTCAAGAACTGGTGGGTGGCCCCAGGAGTCTGTATTGGGGGTCTGCAGGGCAAAAACTTCCCACAATATCGTTGATTGCTTCTAAACAGTGTTTCCAATAGCCTTGGATTGAAGGGCAGATCCATATTATGTCTCTTGGTTCTCTCCACAGTGCCTCCAGCAAGTTGTTGAGATATCTGGATGATATTTTGATTGTAGAATCGGAATAATAAAGCTAGAAGCGATCCTGTCAGACATTTCTTTAATACTTTAGTCTAGCACAGAGACTGCTTCATGCTTGTCTTGTACAAATGATTAATATAGTTTAGTGCCATCTGCATAGCAGTGAAACTTCAGTGTGTACCACTTAATGACCACTCCCAAAAGCAACTGTATATGAAGAATAACATGGGGTTTAGGATTAGGCCCTGGGACACCCCACAGCTGACCACAGCAAACCATGCTAAGAAAGTCCCCATCACAATCTGCAAGATGGAAAGGACTCAAAACACCTAAGTATTGTCTTGGTGAGCCCTCTGTGTTGCTCCAGGTGCCCCATCAAAACCCCATGGTCCACCATATCAAATGAAAGAGTGAGGAGAACAACAATAGAATGAGCCCCTCTATCCCTCACATGATGGTCATTAAACACCTTGACAAGTGCAGTCTGAATGCTTTGCCAGGGCCTGAAAACAGGCTGGAATGTTTAACAGATGTCAAACATTTTTAGGGGAGCCACTCGCTGTGCTAGTACCACCTTCCTAGTAATCTTCCCCAAAAAGGGAGGCTTTGAGACAGGACTGCAGTTTGCCAAAGAATCCGGGTCCACACATGTTTCTTTTAGGAGGGGTTTTATCATCACCCTCTTCAAGGCAGTATGGAAACCCCCTTCCTCCAGAGACCACCTGACAACCTTTGCAAAAAGTGAATCAAGGATCTCCTGACAGTCCACCAACAGTGAGGATGAAACAGGGTGAAAATTACAGAAAGTGGGGCGCAACTTAGATATTACCCTGAGCACCTCTTCCATGGTAACCACCTGAAACTTACTCCAGAACCACAGATAGTCTTCAACAATCACCAACCCAGTTCTGCCAGCCACAGACAGATACCAGCTCTGATGGATGACACTCTGTCCAGAATGAATTGGCTAAACGTCTCACACCTTGCTGTGGATTACACTCTTCTGGACTGAAAAAAGGAGAGGGGTTGAATTAGTTGGTCCATAGTGCGGAAGAGTTGAGCTGACCTGTTCTTTCCTGAGGCAATCAGCCATGACAGGAACTCAGACTTTTTCAGCATAATTTCCCTCTGATACTCCTTATAATGAGCTCTCAGAGACGGTCTGTCATCCAGTGAGCTGGACCTTTTCCATGAATGCTCCAACAGCCACCATGTTGCCTTCAGCTATCTCAGCTCATCATTATGCCACATTGAACTGTGACAGGAGATCAGTGAGTGGAAACTAACCAGAGCAAAGGCATCCAGGGAAACTGAACAGACACATTGTAGTCATCCACAGTCAACTCTGCACCCTTTTCACAAGCTGCTACCATAGCTGAGATGTCAAACATCTCCATAAACATTCTACAGTCCAGCGAGCGCCAACTGGCTAAGTAAAGTAGGACAGTGTTCAAGGGGGGAGGCAATTCCACACTTCAGAGACTAGCACCGACTGCTAAAAGTAAAAGTAAGGGGACCTGCGCCAAGGGGGAGAAGCAGGAGAACAGGAAAGAGATTGGGAAGGGGAGCCCTTAAAGTAAGCACCAAGGCTGTTTGGGGAAGACTGCATACTGAAGGCTATTTAAAGTGCATATTTTGGCTGATTATTTTAGTTCAACAAAGATGGCCAGTTAAGGGGCTTTTGCAGTGCTTTTGTCTTTTGTTTCCAAATCACATGGAAGAGGGAGTAAAACTTGGGAGGGAGGCTACAAAAGTAACAAAAACAGGTGGGAATTAAAAGAAGGACTTAAAGCCCAAACACAACAGCAGAAAGAGTCTGCCTAGAAGGATACTCAGGCAGAGGGTTTTGGTGCACTTTTTCTCAAGCACCAGGAGGACAGAGTAGGAATCAGAAGGCAGACTACAAAAGGCAGGCATAAGGGTGGGATCCGAAAGTATTTCAAAAAACCTAAAGTTATCTGCAGTGAGACTCTTTAGTTCCAGGCAGGGTAGCATCGCTAGACCAGAAAAGAAGGAAGTGGAGAGGAGGGACACATGAGGAGCACAGACCAACAGGGACTGGGCTGGAAGTCCCACCTGGAGGAGGTGCCACAGGGAGGATAAAAGGAAACACTCCCAACATGTCCCATGTGTGTTTGTGTCCCTGAATATGAGTGGAACAGAACAGGAGTGAAACAGGTGTAGATATTGGTGTCTTAGGCATCTGCAGATAACATCAGGATAGCAGGAGACTCTGCCAGGTGACTCATGTAAGGTACCTGGTCATCTACACCATTCTTACACTCCAGGGATGGAGTTAAGAGGAAAAGGCAGCTCACTAGTGGGAATAGGAGAGGCACCCCATCTAGGGTAAAGTGAAATAAGGGTTCCAGTGAGAGAAATAATATATGCAATGAGAGACGGGGGGAGTAGGGAGAAAGGAAGGAACATAAAGAAGCAAACAGAAAGAAAAGGGCATAAGGGAAAGTCAGGAGACACCCTCCCTTGGGGAGGGTGACATAGGAAGGACTGATTAAGGATTCAAAGGGGTATGACCAAAGCAAAGGGACAAGGTGCATAAAGGAGCAGGAGACAGCAAATAAAACCAGAAATGGGAGTGGTGTAGTGCAGTGAGTACAGTGCAGCAGTCTTCAGGGGGACTTTCTGGAGACTGAGGTGCTGCCCTATTTGTATGCACCTCTCTGGGATCAGAGAAGAGGTCACTAGACTCTGGGCAGTGCTAGCCAGGATCCAGATGGCACTGTCCCTTGTGTAGGTGTCTCTAAGTCCACCGCTGCTGCCCCACAGGATACCCAGGAGAAGGAGAGCTTGCCAGACAGCAGTGGGCTCCGGGAGGGTAGGGTTGGCAGAACAGGGGCACATTCCTCCACCGGTGCCACTACATAATTCCTATGCTGCTCTGGCAGGGTGGGGCTGCCAAGAAGTAGCACCAATAGTAGTGACCAGGGAAAATGTGGGGGTCCCTTGAAAGAGGGAACCCAAGGTGAGTGGTAGAGGACCCCAGCAGAAGAAGCAGCTTCTGGTGGGGGATTCAGTTGTTAAGGGGATAGATTTGGGAACAGGGAGGGAGGTGGAGAGGGAGATGAGGTGCCTACCTGGTGCTATGGCTCAGAGGGGTGGGCTGCAAATCCTAAGAATCACTAGGGCAGCAGGGTGGTGGGGGAGGGAAGCTAGATGTCATTCTCCACCGGGGGATGAATGACCTAGCTAGATGTGCAGCAGGGATTGTGTAGGGAGGGGTTCAGAGATATGGGGAAGGGCCTAAAACAGGTAGCACACTTAGGGGCTTTCACCGAAGGTGCTGCCTGTATACGGCTGAGGGGAGGACAGGGAACTCCACATCAGGAGCTTCAACTCATGGTTGAAGGAACAGTGCAGAGAAGAGGAAATCAGGCTACAATGGGGACTGGAGAACAACCTGGAAGGATGAGGGCCTGTACAAAGGCGGCAGCCTGCACCCATCTAAGAGAGGGACTGCAGTCCTCAGTAGATGGTTTAAAAGAAAACTGTCCTTTGCAGAGGCTCCCGCCCCTGCAAAGCTTACCCTCTGTTTGTTTTTATGAGAAAGGCATCTTTTTCTCATGCTGCAAAGTAGTTTAATTTAATTGTGAAACGTCCGCTACTGGGAAGTATGACGGATGCTGGGGTGGCTCCATTAATTGTAAAGGTGCAGCACCATACCATGCACTTCAATACAAATGTACTGAAGTGTACGGTGTGGGGCCACACCTTTACAGTTAACGGAGTCGCCTCAGCGTACGCCATACTTCCAGGTAGCAGACTTTTCATAATTAAATTAAACTACTTTGCAGCATGAGAAAAAGCCACTTTTCTCATAAAACCTAAACTGGAGGGTAAGCTTTGCAGGAGTGGGATCCTCTGCAATGGACAGTTTTCCTTTAAATATTATTTTGATGAACATTTAAACTAGCTGGGGGGGTAGCAGAAAGTTACAGGGAGGCGTGTATTGCCTCACCCCCCCATAAAAGGAGCAGTAGGTAAGGAGAAGCTAAGGGGAGGAAACTCCCGAAGGGAACAGGTTCAAGGCAGCAAAATAGGATCTAGAGAACAAAAGGATAAGAAAAAGTGTAGTAATACAATGGGGAGAATGGGGCCGGGTCAAAGAAGGAATTGTAGGCAGTGGGAAGAAAGATGTGGAAAGCCATGTGTGCTAATGCAAGAAGTCTTGGAAATAAAATGTCAGACCTTCCTTGAGGCTATCACAGCGGAAGCAGACCTGGACATAGTGGCCATCACTGAGTCATGTTGAACAGGAAACCATGACTGGGACATGGCTATACTAGGCTACACACAGTTCAGGAAGGATAGGGAAGGGAAGAAAAAAGATCCCGTTGTGTTCTTCTTCAGGGAAGATATCAGCAACAGAAATGCAAGGGGAAAAGGAGGGGCTGGAGATATTGGGGGTCAACCTGCAGACAGCAGCCAGAGCATCCATTTACATTGGGATGATTTACAGACCCCCAGCACAAGGGGAGGATCTAGATAAGGGTGGTAGCCATTAGCAGAATGGCATAAAAGGGGGAGGTACTTCTGGTGGGGGACTTCAGTCTACCTGATATTGACTGGAGCCTCCCAGCTGTGGCCTCAGCTAGAAGCAGGGTCATCTTGGATTCCCTGCAGGTGGCATTCCTGAGGCAGCTAGTCAAGAAACCCAATCATGATGGGGCAATACTGGACCTGGTGCTGATTAACAGGGACAGTGCTGTGGGTGTCAGGGTGGGATGCCACCTGAACACCAGTGATCTCTGGACAGTGTTATTTAAAATTAGGATGGCAGTGAAGTGATCCACACAAGGATGAGGGTCCTGAACTTCAGGAGGTCAGATTTTACAAAAATTAGAGAATTCCTCAGAGATGCACTGGCAGGGGGATTACCTTGGTGGAGTGGAGGGACAGTGGGCCAGATTAAGGTATGGAATAATAAGGGCAACAAACCTCTGCACAACAAAGGTGAGCTAAAGCAGGAGGAAAAAGACCATTATGATGATATGTGGAATGGAAGGGAGAGACAATGACAGCAGGCTGGGAGACCTGAATATGTACACCCTGGAGGATAGAAGGGACAGTGGGACATGCTAGAAACATTCAAGTGTCTGAGGAGAATCAATAAGGATGGGGCAAATGGGGTCTTAAAGCTAAGGAGGAGAGGAATACCAGGGAGCAAGGGCTAAGAATAGAGGGGAGAAGATTTAGGAGGGAAATGAGGAGACACTATTTCACAGAGAGGGTAGTAGCAAAATTGAATGCACTACCAAAATGTGTGGTATCATGTAAGTCTGTGAACAGCTTTAAAATGGTATGGGACAGGGAGCAGGGGAGAGTGAAGATAGGGGATGTGGGGGGCACCAGTGGGATGACAAAGGGGAGGGGGGTGGGGAAGCTGCAAACTAGGGGTGCTATCTGCACATTCGAGCAGACTATGATAGACCGGGTCACCTGTTTCTGGTGGCACATTCGCATTTTAGTATGATTCTCAAAGGAGGTGGCATCAAAGGTAAAATAAAAAAAGGGCAGTGTTCAGGAAATACAAGGAGACACAGAGGGAAGAGGATAGAGAGAGATGTACCAAAAAAAGCAGAGGAAAGCAGGGAAGACAGTGAGGGTTGCTAAGGCACAAGTGGAGGAAAGAATAGCTAGATAGGTAACAAAGGGTGACAAGACCTTTTTTTAGGTATATAAGTAAAAAAGGAGGGTGAGAGGAATTGTGAGGCTGAGGGGGATCAAAGGGAGATGGTGCAGAGGATGATGAGGAAAAAGCAGATGTCTTGAACAAATACTTCTGTTCAGTCTTCATGGTGGAAGAAAAAGGGGTGGGCCTCATATACTGCAGGGTACTGAACCACTGGAGGGAGGGAGGGAGTATACACTAGTCCATGCACAAAGAAAAGAGTCCTGATTATAAAAAATGTATTAATGTCTCTGCTGAAAATTCAAATGCTCTAGGAATGACCTCTCTCATACCCCGCCCCCCATATTTCAGCTGACAGATGCAGGCCAAGAGAACTGCTGACAGTTACTGAAGACTTTATTAAGGATCCTGTTTCTCTGAGCTAATTACAGAGTTCTTAAGTTAATTTTGTTAAGAGAAAAATCATAAACTAGGTTTATAGTGTTAAAATAAGGGAAGTTAGGATGCTACATAGAGGTGTAAGGTTGTAAATGACCCTATGAAGCCTGTGTGAAGAGGGTACAGCATGAGATCAAAAGAGGTGTCATTGAAACATGAGTTATGCTAAAGTTGCAGAATTAATACTTTGAAATTACATCCTGCGGTTGTATGAAAATATATTTTTGTTAGATATTTGACCAGAGGAGGGGCTGGATGACTTCATCCAAAAGGGGTTGGCCAATACTGCTTGAAAAGATTATTCTCTTTCACTATAGATGTGAATTTTGTATCTGACACTGACCAAGAAAACATCTGAGCACTGAAAAGAGGTATTTAGAAAGCTAGACAAATCTAAATATAGTTGTAGAAATTGCACTGTTTTAAACCTTGTTTTGTTTAAAGATCTGTATGTCTTGTGAAATGAGAGTTCTGTATTGTATGTTTGACATATTATTATATATTTTAGTAAAAACTCTAATTTTAGAGAAAACCTAGTCTGTCTTTGAAGTGCTTTCTTTTGCTAAGAAATATTTATGGTTCAGCAGACATATAGCTTGTATGGTGGTGTCAAACTGGAAGGAGAAGAGTTTTAAATCTGAGGTCTTTATAAAAGTTTTAAAGGGTTCATCTCTGTACACCTGATTAGGTGCCCTTAGACAAAGATATCTGGTCCCCCAAAGACAGATATATCTGAGCCTGTGCATTGGGTATGCTAGCAAGTGGTTAACAGTTTGAATCCCTCCAGAACTGTGACCAAAGGTTGATCCAAACTCACAAAAACAGACAAGAGGGTTACCTTGTCTGTTACACAGTTCACAAGACTGCGCGCAGAGGTTGGCACTTTGGGAGTAGAGGGCCTGATCTGCTGAGTGAGTTTGTGACAGATTGGTTGGCAGCGGTGGCATAATTTTGGTATCACAAGCTTTATTGTTCTGTCAGCTGAGACCGTAAGCTTTCTTGCAAAGAAAGAAAAAGACAGAGTTTTATTTTAAAAAGAAAACAGAACTATATATCACTCAGTGTACACTCAAGTTCCTACCTATTTTTTTTTCTAAAGTGCAAAGTCAGAGTAACAGTAGTTAGGAAAGATGGCGTCCTACTACTGCAGGCACACTGTAGAACAGTTAAAACAGTTGTGCGAGGAGAGAGGAGTACTGTTCAAGTGGTGGTCAGGAAGGGGCTGGAGTAGAACAGTGAAGCAGTCTAGGGAGGTCAAATCATGGAAAGCCATGTGTGCAAATGCCAGGAGCCTTAGCAACAAGATGGAAGATCTGGAGGCTGTCATGGTACAGTCAGACCTGGACATTGTGGCCATCACTGAAACCTGGTGTAATGATAACCATGACTGGGAGATGACCATACCTGGCATACAAATATTATCAGAAGAGACAGAGCAGGCAGGAAGGGAGGAGGAGTGGCACTGTATGTGAAAAATGACATAAGGGCCACACAGATCCAGGAGGAACAAAATGGGGAGAGATACTGTGGGTTAGCTGAAAGGAAAATGGGGCCAGCATCCGCACAGGTGTGGTCTATAGACCACCAGCCCAGGAGGAAGAAACAGATAGGGAGTTGATGCTAGCCATCCAAAGGATGGCAGACAAGGGTGAGGTAGTACTGGTTGGAGACTCAATATACCAGACGTGGACTGGAACATCCCAGCAGCAGCATCAACTAGAGCAGATTTATCCTGGACTCCTTCAGGGTGCCTTCCTCAGCAACTGGTCATGGAACCAACTCGGCAGAAGGCAATACTGGACCTGTGCTCACAAACAGGGACAGTGTGATGGGGTAACAGTGGGGGAGCACCTGGGTAACAGTGATCACCAGTCATTGTGGTTTGAAATCACAGAAGGAGCAGAACCAAACCACACAAAAACACGTATCCTGGATTTTAGGGGGGCAGACTTTGGGAAAATGGGGAGATGCTTGAAAGAGGCATTAAGGGGAATGGGACAGGAATCAGGGATTGAGGAACAGTGGGCAGTATTTAAAATGGGGATTATAAGAACAACAGAATTATGCATTAGCAGGTTAGCAAGAGGAAAAGAAAGAGGAGACCATTATGGTTTTCCAAAGAGGTAGCAAAGAAAGTGAAAGCCAAAAAGATTGCATTCAGGCAATACAAAAGACACAGGCAGAAGGGATAGGGAGAAGTACCAGGAGAAACAAAGGGAGGCAGGGAAGTCAGTAAGGGAAGCCAAAGCTCAGACAGAAGAAAACATTGCAAAATCAGTGGTTAAAGGGGACAAAACCTTTACAGGTACATAAGTGAAAAAGAAGGACAAAGGGAGGGATAGTGAGACTGAAGGGGAGGATGGGAGCATGGAGGATGACAACAGTAAAGCTGACATATTGAACAGGTATTTCTGCTCAGTCTTACTAAGGAAGAGGGGGTAATGGGTCTGAAGGAGTACAACGGGTGAGAATGGTGAGAAATGGACACAAGTCCCTTTACACGAGAAAGGGTCCTGAAGGAACTGGAAGTAATAAGAGCTGATAAAGCAATGGGGCCAGATGGGGTGCACCCGAGGTCCTTAAAGAACTAAGAGAGGTGGTGGCTGAACCTCTGGCTATCCTGTTCAGCCAATCACTGGAAACAGGGAGGTACCCAAAGACTGGAGGACAGCAGATGTAGTCCCCTTATACAAAAATGGGAACAAAGAGGAAGCAGGGAACTACAGACCAGTCAGCCTCACCTCGTAGTGGGAAAGATCATGGAAGCACTACTGAAGGAGAGATTGGTGGAACATCTGGCTGTCAATGGACTACAGGACCCAAGGCAGCATGGTTTCACCAGGGGAGGCCGCGTCAGACCAACCTCATTGAATTTTTGACTGGGTGACTAGGAGGTGGATCAGGGAGGCAGTGGATGGCCTATCTGGACTTCAGCAAGGCCTTTGACACTGTGCCACATAGAAGACTATTACACAAACTGGGGAATATGGGTGGGCAGGACAGTAGTGTGGTGGGTAGGTAACTGGCTGGGTGGCAGGACACAGAGGGTGGTGGTAAATGGCTGTCACCCACAGAGGGAAAAGTGACCAGTGGGGCACCACAGGGATCAGTGCTGGACCGGTCCTATTCAACATCTTCATCAGTGACATTGCACAGGATATAGAAGGCAGAATTTCACTGTTCGCTGATGACACAAAGCTCTGTAACAGAGTAGACACACCAGAGGGTGTAGACAGAATGAGAAGGGACCTGCAGAAACTTGAAGAATGGTCAAGGGTTTGGCAGTTGAAATCTATGCAAAGAAATGCAAGATAATGCATATGGGGCACAAAACCCTGGCACAATATATCAATTGGGGGTGAGGATATAGCATGCACCAAGCAGGAAAGGATCTTGGGGTTGTCATCTCTGATGACCTCAAGGTAGGGAAACAGTGTGACAAGGCATCAGGTAAAGCAAATAGGATGCTGGGATGTATAGGCAGGGCATCACCAGCAGGAAAAGGGAGGTCATAATTCCACTATACAAGACACTAGTGAGGCCCCACCTGGAGTACAGTGTACAGTTCTGGAGACCATACCACGAAGGACATAGACAGGGTAGAGAAGGTTCAGAGGAGGGCAACAAAGATGGTGCATGGGTTGCATCACAAGTCCTATGAAGACAGGTTGAAGGAACTGAACATGTACTCCTGGAGAGAGAGGGAGAGAGGGATATGATAGAGACATACAAGTATCTTACAGGAGGAACAGGGTGCAGAAAAACACTATTTTAAGCGAAAAAGATGTTTCAGGACTAGAGGGCATGGGATGAAGTTGGAGGGAGGACGATTCAGAGGAAACATGAGAAAGAAGTTTTCACAGAACGGGTGGTGGACAAGTGAACACCCTGCCAGAGGAAGTGGTGGGGCTGAAACAATCACGGGATTTAAGAATGCATGGGATAGACATAAAGGAATTCTAGAGGTCAGGGTAAGGGAAATAGACTTCTAGGAAAACAAACTGAACTTACAAGCTCAAATGGGCAGACTAGGTGGGCCATAGGCCCTTATCTGCCGACACTGTCTATGTATCTATGTATCTATGTATCTATGTATCTATGTGTTCAAGGGGAAAGCCAGTAAGCAGAACCTCATAGAGGCCCTGATTGTAGCAGATACCCAGACCAGCGAGTCACCAACCATGACTGAAAGGGACCAGACCTCGAGTGTGGCAGAACAAGTGGCCAGTGAGGGGTCCCGAGCCGATGAGGCAGACAGCAGGGCCACTGTCAGTGAAGGGCCACAGCAGCAGGGGAAGGTCACCAGTATCCTGAATCCAGAGGTGCTCAAGTTGCAAATTGAGTTGCGGAGGACAGAACTGGAGGCAGAGCGACAACAGAGGGAGGTGGACCATGAGTCAGAGTGACAACAGAGGGAGGCGGACTGTGAGAAATGTGAGCACCAGCGAGAGGCAGAGGTGAAGAGAGAGTGAGAATGCAGAGCTGCAGATGAGAGGAGAGAGGAGAGCCAGTGGCAACATGAACTGGAGAAGCTACGACTCCAACCAGTTGCACCAGGGTAGTTAAGTGGCTTTGGTTTAACTGGGACTGCAGGACTGGGTTACAAATTGAACTCCAAATTAATAGCAGAGTTTACAGAAGGGGAGGATGTGGACGCCTTTTTAAATGCTTTTGAAAAAGTCTGTATTCAGGCTAAAATTCTTAGAGAGTCCTGGAGCTTCCAGCTATCCCTGCTACTTAATAGAAAAGCTTGGGATGCATTGGGTCAAATGGACAATAAAGACAGTGGTGATTACAGCAAGTTAAAAGCAGCACTACTAAAAAAGTTTGAATTAACTGCTGAATCATACAGAGCTAAATTCTGTAAGCTCAGGAGAAGCCCCGATATGAGCTATGAGGAGCTGGCCATGAAACAATGTCAGTTTTTAAAACATTGGTGGGAAGGAATTGAGGCAAACACTGTTGATAATATTGAAAATGTGATTTTATTACAACAGTTTTATTGGGAATGCCCAGCAGAGTTAAAAACCTGGCTAGAGGACCGAGATCCAAAAACAAGGCAAGAGGCTGCTAAACTCTCGGACCGCTATGCCAAGAGCAGACCTGCTCTGAGAATGAATGGGGTGGGTGTGGCAGCGCAGAAAGGGAAAAGCGCACCTTCAGGGCAGCTAAAACCCTCACTGCCTCCACCGAAACCAGTTAGCCCCAGGTTTCAATGAAAAGATTTCTCTGAAGTAAGAAATGCTTGTTGGCAGGGTTTTATTTAACTCCAAAAATTGATTAGCGTTTTGCTCATAAAAGTGCTAAAACATTGTGAAAATGCATAGCACTTGCCTCACTGTGTTTAACAAACATAACACTCCTAGAAAACCTGTATTAATACTTGCTGTACAGTTAGCATTGTCCCAAGAAAAAAACTGCTAATCTATTATTTAAAACCCTAGTTGGTTATGTAAAGAAACTGGACACATTGCCAGACAGTGTCCAAGAAGGGCAAGCAATAATACGCAAAGTAGTACCAGAAAGGAAGTGGGTTGTTTGTGTGCCCTGGAAGCATGCCAGTGAACATGAGGGAACACATGCACCTAGTCATGGTAAATGGCATACAGACACAAGGGTTAAGGGACACAGGGGCATCCCTGACATTGGTAAAGGGGAATCTGGTCCAGCCTGGTCAGCTTATACCCAATAAGGACGTGACTGTACAGGACTTTGCGGGTGAAAAGCAAACATTGCCACTGGCCAGTGTTCTCCTGGACTGGGGTGAAACAGGGGGAACTGTGTAACAGGTGGCTGTAGCTCAAACATTAACAGTAGATGTGATCCTGGGTAACAATCTCCAATAGGGGATAGTATGTGCAGTTACCCGTAGTCAAACGACAAGGGAAAAATAGCAATTCCCTGAACCCCACAGAAACCAGTGTGGAAACCATGGAGGGGCTGGTTCCCCAGCCTGTGTCTCCAGATGGGGAGACTAATAAAAAACGGGTAGAAATTTCCCTCGTAGTGAGTGACCACACAGCTATGGAAGGTTACTCCAAAGAGGGAGGGGTGACCAGTTGTGAGAGGGTTAGGATTGACAGTGATCCTGAGGCCCCTGACGCTAGTGCTAGGGACCCTAGTTTAGCGACTGAAAGGGACTTGTCCCATGCCTTGGGACTGTGTGAGGGGTTTGCAGCTGCTCAGAGGAGTGACCCTAGTTTAGAGAAGCTGAGGGCTTGGGAAGACTTTGAGGGCACACAAGGAGGTGATGACAGACATAAGGTTTATTGGGAAAATGGACTTATGTATACACAGGTAGTACAGACAGAGGGAAGGATGCTAGGCAGGCAGCTTGTCGTTCCCCAGGGGTATCGTTAGCAGCTGCTCAAAATTGCACATGATATTTCCCTTGTCTGGTCATCTGGAAATTGCACGAACTATGCAGCGGTTGGCCCAGAATTTCTACTGGCCTAACTTCACCCAGCAGGTGAAGGAGCATTGCTGGTCTTTGTCACCAGTGCCAAGAAATAGGGAAGATGGATAAGAAAACCCAAACCACCCTGATCCCCTTGCCCATAGTGGAGGAGCCATTCCAGAGCACGGGAATGGATATTGTGGGGCCTTTAAATATCCTCAGCTCCTCAGGGAAGAGATTTATCCTGACTGTGGTGGATTACGCCACCCGGTACCCAAAGGCAGTTGCCCTTTCCTCCCTGAGGACAGACAAAATGGCAGATGCCTTGCTTGGGATTTTCTCCCGGGTAGGGTTTCCACAGGAGGTAATCACTGATCGAGGGGGTTCCTTCATGTCGGACCTAATGAAATGTCTATGGAAGAAGTGTGGGGTGGTGCAGAGATGCAGAACACTGTATCACCCACAAGCCAATGGGCTTGTGGAACGCTTCAACGGTACCCTAAAGTCAATGCTCCAGGTGTTTGCTGAACAGCATGGGAGGGACTGGGAGAAATACCTTCCCCACCTGTTGTTTGCATACAGGGAGGTGCCCCAAGAGTCGACAGAATTTTCCCCCTTTGAACTCTTATATGGACGCTGGGTACGTGGGCCCCTAGACTTAATCCAGGAGGACTGGGAAGGCAAGCACGCCACCCAGGGAACTCCCATTGTGGATTATGTCCTTAGGTTTAGGGAAAGGCTGAAGGAGCTTATGGGGACATCCCAGAGCAACCTGGCAGCTGCCCAACAGAGACAAAAGGTGTTGTACAACCACAGAGCCAGAGCTTGCTCATACTGAGTGGGCAAGAATGTACAAAGTGGTTAGGAAGGTAAATGACGTGAACTACATTGTGGAGTTACCTGACCATAGACAGAATGAAAGGATGTACCATGTCAACATAATGAAGCCATAAGCAAACAGGGCTGACATGGTGTTCGCAGTATGTAGTCATGGGGAGGGGATGGACGGAGGAGACCCCATTCAAGAGAGTAAGCAGGAGTCCTCTGTGGAGGCAGTAAAATTGTCTCCCCAGCTGAACCCGGACCAGGTCCAGAAAGTAAGGGAGGTTTTAGCAGACTTTGCCCCCTTGTTTAGCACCAAGCATGGACTAACCCCCTTGGCGACACACGATGTGGAGACAGGGACACAGACGCCCATACGGCGAACAGCATATCAGGTGTCAGAGGCTGTCCAAAAGGACATTAGGAGGTAAGTGGAGGAGATGCTGGATTTAGGGGTAATCCAGAGATTCCACATCCCTTGGGCCTCACCCGTAGTCCTTGTGTCCAAGCCAGATGGTTCAACTCGTTTCTGTGTGGACTATCATGGACAGAATGCAGTCATGAAGTCCAAAGCCCACCCGATGCCCCGGACGGACAAACTCCTGGACAAGTTGGGAGAGGCGACCTATCTTATGATTATTGACCTGACCAAGGGGTATTGGCAGGTAGAATTGACAGTCAGAGCTAGGGAAAGGTCGGCCTTCATCACTCTGATAGGCTTATTTGAGTTTAAAGTAATGCCTTTCGGAATGAAGAACGCCCCAGGCACTTTCCAAAGGTTGGTGAACCGGGTGTTGAATGGTGCTGAGGAGTACGCCCTAGCATACCTGAATGACATTGCCATCTTCAGTACCAGCTGGGAGGAACACCTTTTACACCTTAGGGAAGTGCTGGGCAGGATACAGAGAGCCTGGCTCACTGTCAAAGCCGAGAAGTGCCAGTTGGCCATGTGGGAAGTGGCATACCTCGGGCATGTGGTATGCCAGGGGGACAGCTCCATCCTAACCATATAAAGATAGAGGTGATTCAGGCGTAGCCCAGACCAAAAACCCAGAAGTAGGTCAGGAGCTTTCTAGGGACAGCAGGGTACTACAGAAAGTTTGCACCTAATTACAGTGCCCTGGCTGCTCCCCTATCTGACCTGACAAAGAAAAAGATGCCAAAGAAAATTACTTGGGGCCCAGCCTGTGAGGAAGCCTTTACCAGACTGAAGGAGGCACTGTGCAGTGCTCCTGTTTTGACAAGTCTGGACTATAGCAAAACCTTTATAGTTCAGATGGATGCCTCAGACATGGGTATTGGGGCAGTACTTAGCCAGACGTCTAGCCAAGGGACAGACCACCCAGTTTTGTACCTGAGCAGAAAGCTGCTCCTCAGGGAGCAAGCGTACTCCACGGTGGAAAAGGAGTGTCTTGCCATAGTGTGGGCCCTAAAGAAATTGGAGCCATACTTGTATGGGCAGCATTTTGTGGTGCAGACTGACCACAACCCCCTGGTTCGGCAGACGCAGATGGGAAAGAGCAATGCGAGACTACTAAGATGGAGTCTTGCTTTGCAAGGATATGATCTGACAATCATACATAGGGCAGGCATTAAGAATCTGAATGCCAATGGGCTGTCTAGGGTCTATGAGGAGTGAACTGATTTGGGAAGCTCATCCCATGCAGGGGATAGATCCCCCAAATTCAGTCTAGGTGGGGAGGAGTGTGACGTAGACAGCCAGTTCTGAGTGCTGTATTATGTTTTTTTAATATAAAATGTATTCATGTCTCTGCTGAAAATTCAAATACTCTAGGAATGACCTCTCTCACCTCCCCCCCCAGATTTCAGCTGACAGATGCAGGCCAAGAGAACTGCTGACAGTTACTGGAAGACTTTTATTAAGGATCCTATTTCTCTGAGCTAATTACAGAGTTGTTAAGTTAATTTTGTTAAGAGAGAAATCATAAACTATATTTATGATGTTAAAATAAGGGAAGCTAGGATGTTACATAGAAGTGTAAGGTTGTAAATGACCCTATGAAGCCTGTGTGAAGAGGGTACAGCATGAGATCAAAAGAGGTGTCATTGAAACTTGAGTTTATTTATTTTTATGTATTTAGCTTTTGTTAACTGGGTAAGTGCACTAGCCATAAAATGACTATTTTCAGGCACGACCTGGGAGAGTACAGACGTGCAGAAACTTAACAGGATAACAAATTATAAGTGCTTTACATACAATGAGTTAAAGAGGATACAATATATCAGAACACACAAAGTAAAGCGCTTTACATGCAATGAGTTAAAGTGGATACAATGTATCAGAGACTTACAGAGTAGACCACTCATAAGTTCGTAGGTGCCTACCTATGCAATGAATAGTAAGGACCTTGGACAAGAAATTAACAGGTGACATATCATATCAACAGAACAAGGTACACAAAAACAAAAACAGGTAATACAAAAGGAAGAAATAACCATTGAGAGCAGGGGGTGTCATTAAGGTAAAGGTCGGTAAGTGAGGAAGAGGGGAGTAAGCCGTGAAATTAGATTATATGTGTGTATGTAAGTGTAAGGGAGATGCCTGCAGTGCAAGATTGTATATGGGCAGGGAAAGGGAGCCGGGACAGGCTGAGGCAGCAAGAGGTTTATATAGAGGTGAGGAAATACTATTGTATGGCCAGAGACAACAGTTATTAGGTAGGGTGAAAGCAAGAACAGGTATCAGCAGTCAGCAGATTTGAGCGCAGTTTTCTCTTAAAGCATGTGTGGGAGCTAGAAGGTCTAATGTCGGGTGGAAGGGAATTCCACAGCTGTGGAGCCGCATGCTCAAATGCAACAGTTCCTTTCCTAGTGCGGCTCCTCAGCAAATTCAGAGAGCTGATCGTAGACCATGGAGTGTGTCCTGAGGAACAAGCATAGCTGCAAGACACCTAGGGGTCTGATTTCGAATTATCGAATCAATAAGACTGCCAAGGTAGTATTTCTTACTAGCTAACAGAGATAGCCAACCAAGATCATTATAAAGCTGACATTGGTGTTTAAGCTGAGGAGCAGAAGAGGCATAGCGACATATGTTGTTATACGTAATATCCCATCTGAGTAGGTCAATTTTATGAGCAGCTCCAAATAAGGGAGCCCCATAGGTTAGGGTGGGGAGCAGAATCCCCCTCACAATGGCCATTTTAGCCAATGGCATGAGCATATAACTAGTCTTTTATGCAACACCCAGTTTGGAGTTGACAGCTCTGCAAACAAACTGTACATGAAGATTAAGATCAAGAGATTGATCTAGCAGGATGCCCAGGTACTTGGAAGAGGTCAAACATTCCAGTAATTGACCTTCTAAGTCCTGCACCGTCAGTGCTGTTGTGCAAGCCCAGAGCTTTGGGGCCGATCCAAGCAGCATGGCTTTAGTTTTTCTAGTGTTGACAGCCAGTTTGTGGTCGTATAGCCAGTTTTAGATATTGTTAAAGTCAGAGGAAAGGGTTGTGTTGATAGTGTCTTTATTAGTAGAACTTGTATAGATGACAAGATCATCAGCATATAGAATAGCAGAGCAGGATTTTAGAGCAGCTCCAATGTTATTTATATAAAAAGAGAATAGGAGGGGCCCAAGGATGGAGCCTTGAGGTACACCAATGTTAATGGTGGTACTGTTCAATAGAGAGGAATTAAATTTCACCACTTGACTTCTATTTGTCAGGTAGCTTTCATACCAGTCAACAACAGAGGAGGAGAAATGCAGGTGTTGAAGCGAGGAGAGAAGCAAAGTGTGATCAACAAGGTCAAAAGCCTTTGTGAGGTCAATAAAGACAGCCCCAGTCAGATTACCAGTATCCAGTTTTGAAACAGTGTCTGTGGTGAATTTAAGGAGTGCAGTCATTGTGCTATGTCCTTTCCTGAAGTCATGTTGGGTATCCGAGAGCAGGCTGTGCTTAAGTATTTAGTCAGTTTTCTGAGTTGTGACAATTTTCTCCGGGATTTTGCTCAGTACCGAGTATGGCAATTGGTCTGTAGTTCATGACAACCTTAGGATCCCCTTTTTTAAGTACAGGTGTGATACGAGCAGCTTTCCAGAGGTCAGGGACCACTCCACCTGAAAGTGATAACGTATAAATTTTGGCCAGCGGTAATGCAATAAGGGGAGCTGCAAGTTTCAAGAGGTGGGGTTCAAGGGAGTCTGAGCCAGAGCTGGTATGATCAGAAATGGACCTCAGGAGCTTCAGGACTTCCTTTCTAGACACAGCCTTAAAATAGAATGGAGGAGTATAAGGAGGCACAGGGGACAACACTTCCAACTTATCCAGACAGGTTCCTGATGAGAAGTGGAAGGACACTGCAGTGGGATCGAAGGAAGAGGTATATTGGGAGAGATCAGAGAAATGCAGGTTGAAAGAACTAGCTATGGTTTGTGAGCCATTGCAATGCACATCATTTATCAGCATATCACCAGGGGTAGTTGACTTTGAGGATCCTAGGAAGGATTTGATGTGTGACCCGAATTTTCTGGGATCATTGGCCAAGTTAATCAGTAGGTCTTTATAGTACCTGCTCTTAGCAGCTCTGACTTGTCTTTTACATGAATTCCATAGTGTACGGTAAGCATTGAAATCTGTTTGCTTGCCTGATGTTTTGTAGCGCTTCCAGAGTTTATCTCTAAGGAGCAAACTTTTTGAGCAAGTCTTTGTTTAGTCATCTTGTTTGTTTACCCCTCACTCTCTGGGTGATCTTTGGGGCATGTTTACATTGAAGCGTAAGGAATTTAGTGATGATGAGGTTAAGAGCATCCTGAGAACAGTGTGATAGATAGATCTCTGACCAATCAATTCTGGAGATGTCATAAAGAAACACCTCTTGGTCTAGGTGAGCAAAGTTTGTGAGTGTGATGAGACGTGGTGGAGGAGATGGAGGTGCCCCAAGGACAGTATGCAGAAAGTAGGAGAGTGGTCAATTATGGCATCAGCAAGAGTACCAGCTGCTGAGATGTGTTCGATCTGGTTTACCAGCACCCAATCCAATAGTATGCCTAGTGGTGATGAAGACAGACTTCTAGTCAGCACTGTTACCATCTGATGCAGGTTGTAGCTATGAGTCAGAGATTGAAGAGAACTGAGAGCTGCCCCAAGCCAGTTTAAGTTTAGGTCCCCTAAGATGACAACCTCATTATGATTAAAATTCTGAGAGGTATTTTCCAACAGGTACTCTAGACCTGCAATCCCTCCCAGTGGGGGGTTATATACACAGATAACATGCAGTTTCTTGGCTCCCAACGCAAGGGTAGCATGCAAGTATTCACATACCGATTGAGCATCTGGGATAGCGAGAAGAGAGACAGATTATTTTTGTAGTACAGAGCAACTCCACCACCACGTTTGTTCGATATCCTATCCCTTCGAATAATAGAGTAATTTGGCAGGGAGCAGAGAGAGTCAGTAACCAATGGTTTTAGCCAGGTCTCAGTGAGACAGAGGATATCAGGATTGTACAGTTTGACCCATGACTCCAGTTTCATGAAGCGACACATCAAACTTCTTGAAAATATTCAAGTGTGCAATTAACAGCTCATGTTTGGACATACTATGTATGTCATCTACTGAGAAATAAGCATCTAGTGGTTCAGGATTTGTCTCTATATCCCCAGATAGCAGAATGGCAATGATGACAAGGAACCACAGTCCCACGTTTAGAAAAGGATGGGATAATGCAGACTTGTTCCGTAGTTTCCTAAACATATAGAGAGAACGGTAGGGACAGCCCTTTTGGTAGAGAAGAAGATTAGTTTGTAGTATCCTTGTATTATAAACAATAAGGTTGGAGAAAGTAAAATCATAGTGCTCGGTCCTAGATTTACTTGAGCCATCCTCATTCCATAAGGATAGTGTAATTCTGTCAAGGCAAAGTAGGACAAGAAAAGTTATGGGGGCAATCCCCAGACAGCTGTTGGACATGGTGTGACTGTTGGTACAACATTGGTTCAACTCATGACAGAGGTCATCCAGGGTCACAGCTAGGCAGGGATTGACAAGAGACTTTAGCTATGCAAGACCTTGCAGGCATGCACTCCCCAGCCCCATTACATTGACAGCCTGGGGCACACCTACTCAAGTACAAGTGCAGGATGTGAAATCCTTTTGTCCTTGTGCTTCCTTTGTTATTTAAAGAGGTTGTTTAAAAGCCCACAAATAGATCCCTTGGGAGCAAGCCAGACGAAAATGTGGATTCGAGCAGGACCCAGAGTCACTGGAGTTTGTCAGACCTAGTTGCTTGATTTCTGTTTTGCTTGGGATAGAGTCCAAAAAGCTGATTTTAAATTGAAAATGCAAATACCTTGTGGTGGTGTTTTGCAGAAAATCCAGTCCAGGAGACCTTCACCGATGTAGTGAGCAAGAATGGTGTAGTTACTCCAAGCAGAAGATCTTGTAAATCCGAAAAAACATAGCTACAGACACAGACAAACACAAACAGCCACCCACACTTCCAAGGTGCAGATGCATGCTAAGGTTGCAGAATTAATACTTTGAAATTACATCCTGTGGTTGTATAAAAATCTATTTTTGTTAGATATTTGACCAGAGGAGGGGCTGGATGACTTTATCCAAAAGGAGTTGACCAATTCTGCTTGAAAATATTATTCTCTTTCACTATAGATTTGCATTTTGTATCTGACACTGACCAAGAAAACATCTGAGCACTGAAAAGAGGTATTTAGAAAGCTAAACAAATCTAAATATGGTTATAGGAATTGCACTGTTTTAAACCTTGTTTTGTTTAAAGATATGTATGTCTTGTGATATAAGAGTTCTGTATTGTATGTTTGGCATATTATTATATATTTTAGTAAAAACTCTAATTTTAGAGAAAACCTGGCCTGTCTTTGAATTGCTTTCTTTTGCTAAGAAATATTTATGGTTCAGCAGACATATAGCTTGTAGGGTAGTATCAAACTGGAAAGAGAAGAGTTTTAAAACTGAGGTCTTTATAAAAGTTTTAAAGGGTTCATCTCTGAATACCTGGTTAGGTGCCTGTAGACAAATATATCTGGCCCCCCGAAGACAGATATATCTGAGCCTGTGCACTGGGTATGCTAGCAAGAGGTTAACAGTTTGAATCCCTCCAGAACTGAGACCAAAGATTGATCCGAACTCACAAAAACAGACAAGAGGGTTACCTTGTCTGTTACACTGTTCACAAGAGTGCACTCAGAAGTTGGCACTTTGGGAGTAGAGGGCCTGGTCTGCTGAGTGAGTTTGTGACACTGACTACACCTCTAGCAGCCATATTAAAAAACTCACTAGATGTAGGGGTGGTGGTCCCAGAGGACTGAGAAAGGTCAGTCGAAGTCCCACTCCATAAGACCAGCAGTAGGGATGGAGCTGGCAACTACAGGCTGGTTAGTCTGACATCAATAAAGGGGAAACTAATGGAGTCACTTATGAAGGAAAGACTCATAGAATACCTTGCTTCCAGCAGGTTCCAGGATGCAAGGCAGCACCGGTTCACGGGAGGGAGATTACATCAGACAAACCTGATAGATTTCTTTGACTAGGTGTTAAGAGAAATAGATTGGGGGCGTGGTGGACACAGCCTACTTAGACTTCAGCAAGGCCTTTGACACCATGCCACATAGGAGCCTCATAAAAAGGCTAGGCAGCTTGGGGGTGGGAACCAGGGTAGTACACTGGGTACGTCTTTGGCTGATGGGTAGGTGGAAGAGAGTGGTGGTAAATGCCACTCACTCGGAGGAAGGGAAAATGACAAGTGGGGTTCCTCATGGATCAGTACTGGGCCCAGTCCTCTTTACAGTGTCAGTGGCTCAGTTGATAGCACACTCGCCTCTGAGGCCGGGAGATCAGAGGGCTGTGGGTTCAGTTCCCACATCTGGCACTTGGGTTAATATCCCAGTACTGACACTGTAGTGCAGCATGAGAGGGGACTGTACTTCTGAGGTGCCGTCTTTCAGATGAGACGTTAAACCGAGGTCCCATCTGCTTGGATTGGTGGTAGTTCAGGTGGATGTTAAAGATCCCATGGCACTTATCGAAAAGAGTGGGGAATTGCTCCAGTGTCCTGGCCAAATTTCCCTCGTTCACTAATAATACCACCAACAGCTTAATCTGGTTCAAGGTCAGTTGGCATTCATCTGTATCCCCTCCCCCAGGTCATGCCTGAAAATAGGCAGGATTTGTCTAGTGCACTTACCCGGTCAACAAAAACTAAATAAATAAATAAATAAATGTCTTTATAAGTGATATTGCAGAGGAACTGGAAGGTAAGGGACTGTATGTCTCTTTGCAGATAATGCAAAGATCTGTAATAGGGTAGCCACTATGGATGGGGTGGAGAGAATGAAGAGAGACCTGAAAAAGTTAAAGAAATGGTCAGGGGTATGGCAGATGGGTTTCAATGCAAAAAGTGCAAATTCATGCAGCTTAGGTGCAGGAACCCAGAGCCGGTGTATAGAATGGGGGTGGTATTGGTGGTTACCAAACAGAGAGGTACCTTGGCATGATCATATCAGATGACCTCAAGATGGCAAAGCACTGTGACAAAGTAGGGAAAGCCAGTAGGATGTTGGGGTGTATTGGGAGAGATCATCAGTAGAAGAAGGGATGTGGTGTTGCTGCTTTCCTGGTCATTGGTGAGACCACACCTGGTGTACTACATCCAGTTCTGGAGATCACTCCTTAGAAAGGACATAGACAGAGTAGAGATCCTCCGAAGAAAGGCAACTAAAACTGTGCAGTGGCTGCACCAAATGTTCTATAAGGAGAAACTGAGGAAACTGAAGAGACTAAGAAAGCGGAATATGTAAACCCTAGAAGGAAGGAAGGAGACAGGGATATGATAGAGACCATTAGATACCTCACAGGGGTGAACAAGGTAGAGGAAGAGAGCATTTTCCCAAAAAGAAGGCGTACAAGAACTAGGGAGCATGATATGATGCTGGATGAGGGAAGTTAAGGAGGGATGTGAGGAAGTATTTCTTCGCTGAGAGGGTGGTAGATGCATGGAACAATCTTCCAGCAGGGGTGGTGGGGAGAAAAACTGTGACAGGATTCAAGTCTGCATTGAATAGCTACA
The DNA here is from genome assembly GCA_016271365.2 of Neoceratodus forsteri. Lineage (NCBI taxonomy): Eukaryota > Metazoa > Chordata > Ceratodontiformes > Ceratodontidae > Neoceratodus > Neoceratodus forsteri. Next base: position 329,764,356 of record CM057454.1, read on the forward strand.
AAGGAACACTGGTATCAAAGCGGAAGAAGGGGGACCAGAGATCAGGTAAGGGCTGTGGTGGCAGAATAGGCAGGGAAAAGAGGAGCTGACTGGGTGGGCCAAACAGTCCTTATCTGCTGACCAATTCTGTTTCTATGAGTTTAACTGGCTCAAGACTCCATATAGGATGGTACTGAACTACACCACAGGTGGTGATAAACTACATGATAAGGTGATCTGACAAGTCAACTGGATTTACCCCAACATCAGAGATGCTCAGACCCAGAGAGAAGAAAAGGTCCAAGGTGTGGCCAAATTCATGGGTGGCAGTGGTAACTTCCTGTGTGAGGCTGAGTAAAGTCATCAACTGGAGGAAGGGCTGAGCAAATTGTGAGATTTTGTCATCCACCCAAGCACTGAAATCCCACAGTACCAACAAGCTGGGAAAATCCTCTGCCAGGGAGACAACAAAATCCACAAATTGCTGAAGGAGCTCCACTTTCTGCCCCAGAGGATGGTAAACTAGGAAACTCCTACACCCCATACCTGCAACCCCTTTAACAGCCACACATTCAAATGATCTTTTCTCACTCAGTGGGTATATTAGCCTCAAGCTGGATCTAAAACAGATGGCTATGAGGTGGGGTGAAATAGGGGGCACAACTGGATTATAGGGACTGCTTGGCATAGGGATAGGGTGAGGAAGGTGGTGACTGGATGTCAGAGGCTACTTGGCATGAGGCAGAGTAATAGCAAGGAGTACCACAGGACACCAGACAATACTTGGCAGAAAAAGCTGGCCATCATTTCATATCCTTTTCAAGGACCCTGGTTTTCTGTTTTTACCGGTAACACTGGTAAAAATCACAGAATCCTGCTTGGTGTGTGGATTCTGAATTCTTGTACCAGTGCTTCACGGAAACTGCATGTCACTGCACAGAATCCCCAAGACTTCAGCATCTTTTTTTTCATTTTCTCTTTCTACACCAACTTTTCACCACATCGGCCTTCAGTTTTCAGGGATCCCTAAGCTGTGAATCCCCTAGCTTCACCCCAGGTAATGCCTGGTAGCTCCTGTGGGCCTGCCCCCATCCTGCCTCAGTTGTACCCACACCCAGGCAGGGAGGGATGTGTTGTCCCCTCCTCAGTCCCTTAGTGTGCATCGGGCAGTGCAGTCGGTCACCCATGGAGCCTGGTTATGAAGTCTGGGGCAGCCAGGTCCCTTCTACTGGTGGCTGATGTGAGGTGTTTTTTCCCTGCTTTTCTGGTCCTTGCCCCTGAGGGCACCACCACTCAAGGGGAACCAAGGAGGTGGGACACACAGAGATATGCCACTGCTCCAGTTCCTGGCCAGCATCTCCCTCTCTCGATCATTCTGCAGCCCCATTGCAACACCACCCGTGGTCACCCAGGTGGCAGTAAAGCAGCAAGACCCACAGCCCACCCTCCACAGAGGAGGAGAGGAGCCCTCCAGGTGCTCAATTTTCCTCCCCTGGCTGGCCCTCTAGCAACCCAAATTCACTTCTGACCCCAGGTCACTGGCATCACATTACTGCTGTGCCAGCAGGCTGGCCTGGATTTCAGCATCTTAAAATTAATGCTGTACATTCTTTCTGCTTTGCGGCTTATAGAATAAGTAAGGAAATCACCCACGTTGCTTTGTTGTAACCAGCTATGCTTCAGTTTAACCACCCATGCTTCCCACCAACCTTTCCATCAGCTAAGGACTGCTCTGCTTCCTGGAAGCACAGTTTTCATTATGTTCCTAAACTTCTTTTATTATTTATATTATACTAGATGATACAAAAAAAAAAATACAAGTATCAGCAAACATGGGTAGGACCCCCGGAAAATTGTGGAAAAAGCCTGAAATGGAAGAGATTTTTTGCAGAAATTGCAGGGAAAGTGCAAGAGTTCTACTGAAGACCCTGAGTGCTTCACAGTAAATATTTTACTGTTTTCTGCAGCATATATTAGTCAGCATAAATTGCTAAATCAATTCACTGCCACTTGGATATGTTTTAAACTTGAAGAAAAATTTATGTTCCTAAAATGAATACTAAAGGGGTAAGATGTGTTGCCTCTCTTCCAAAATTTAAAAACATCTGCCTCATACACTGCTAAATAGATTCTATGTTGTGTTCCACAGAAAATCAATATTAAATAAATCCAGAATTAAGAAACTGTGTCTGTTTCTGGATGTAGACTAATGAAGCCTGATCAAAAGCTATTTACAGTGCTCTGTCAACTGTTCACCCACTTTGGTGTAAGAAACAATAAGCAGATGAAGTGGTGAATTATTCAGTTTTAGTAAAATGTAGTAGGGTGTTTAATGTTCATAATTTGCACTGTATGTACTGTGTACTATTATTGAAAACACATACTGTATTAAAACATATCTGGGGTTTTTGTGGCTAGAAGTATAGCCTAGACATTAGAGTAATAAACAATGAATGAACTGGGTACATCCAGCAGACTTGGGTTTGATTCCCACAACCTCCATTTGCATATTGTGTGACTCTGAGCAAGTCACTTAACCTCCCCAGTGCTCCTGGGTCACCCCTGAAAACAGGCATTTCTGCATAGTGGACCATACCTGGTTCACAAAGAAAATAAAAACAAAAACCAATGTATGTTCGCAGCATCAGGGTGCCCTGTAATTTATCTGGATTTTACTCAGGCTGCAATGATTTTGTTTAGGTAAAGATAACTGTTCAGATACATTTTATGTGTTTTATAGGCTTGTTTTTAGACTGTAGTCAGGTTTTTATTGTATTCTTTGCATGTGAGCATCATCTAGGTTGTAGATATCTAAGCACAGGATCACTGTTACCAACTAACTTATTCAAGTTTATATTCAGCAGGGCCATCCAAAATCCTCAGTTGTTTGAATGAAAACTAGTCTGAATAAAAGTATGTTCAGAAGGAAGAAACTGCCTTACCACTTACAAGAAAAGACTTTGTAGTTAGCACCCCATTTAGGTGAATGGGATAATTTGCAACTTTTCTCCCACCTGCTGTTTCAGTCTGTGTGGCAAAACAAAGTTTGCTGATTGACTGCTTCAATACAAATCAAATGTTAAGTGTTTAAGTGTACTTGTGCTTGGACAGCGGATATTGAAACCAAACCAGACAAAGGATTCAAAAGAACGCAGGGTAACATAAGAACATAAGAATTTGCCGGCAGAAGGGGACCTCTTGATCCATCTAGTCTGCCCAGAATACCTACCCCTCCTCTTAGACTATTTCCTTTTTTGCATCTAGTGTTTATCCCATGCAAGTTTTAATTCCCTTACATAAAATCCTTCTCCCGCCTTGCACTGCATTGTTTCAGCCAAACTCAAGTCTGCATGCAAAATTGTCAATATATTAGAGAGTATTGTATTGAAAATGTTAACACTTTTTAAACTATAAGTCGGTGCAGTGGCTCGGCAGGTAGCACACTTGCCTCTGAGGCTGGGAGATCTGAGGGTTGTCAGAGGGCTGTGGGTTCAATTCCCACACCTAGCACTTGGGTTAATATCCCAATACTGACACCGTAGTGCAGCATGAGTGGGAGTGCTGCACATCTGAGTTGCTGTCTTTCAGATGAGATGTTAAAAACAAGGTTCCCATCTACCTGTTCTGGTGGTAGTTCAGGTGGATGTTAAAGATCCTATGGCAGTTATTGAGGGGGAATTTCCCAGTGTCCTGGCCAAATTTCCCTAAATTTCCCCCATTCACTAATAACAGCTTAATCTAGTTCAAAGTCAGTCAGCATTCATCTGTGTGGTGGGTAATTGGGGAGGAGTGGAAGGGCAGCTGCAGAAAGTGGGGTGCAAGCTGCAAACTTGATAGATCGTGTGTGGCCTGTTTCTGCTGGCAAGTAGTAACTAAGTTCAAAGTAAAAACTTGTGGGTGCAGTTTTTCAGTGGCCCTGCCATGGGAATTGGAGTCAGGCATGGCTGGATTAACCTGTATGCTAATTACGCCATGGCGTAGGGCCCCAAGGTTCAGGAGGGTCCCCACTGTTAACATATTTACAGCTACTTTCTTTAATTCTGGCTGTACTGGACAACTGCTGACAGGCCGAATTGCCCAAAAAGCAGCCCCCTCCTTGGAGTCAGTCAGCCCCCCCACCTCACTGAGTCAGCCTGGTGAATGATGACCCCCCCACAGCTGCTCTGAGCAAGTGAGCCTCTCAGTTTCTGACGGCTGCTCCAGCTTCACCTCTGATCCACCCTGACCCCACGACACACAACCAATCATGTCCATCAGAGGTCCTCTGGAGGTGTGGCCTCTGGGGAGCGGGAATCAGTGTGTGCATGTGCATGGCATCAGGACATGTGGCCGGGCAGTAATGAGGAGTAGAGGAGGAGAAAGAGAGAGAGCTGTGGCGGTAAGTCATCAGTGCCAGTGGTTGGTCTCGTCTATCAAAGAAGAAGAGTCTTTGTCTAAAGACAAAAGTAGAGAGAGAGAGTCTGAACAGGCCACGGGGCATCACCCAGAGTCAGATTTGGTTTCAGTGCAACGTCACGTGCTGCTGGTGTTTTTAGTGTAGCCACTAGCCAGGGTCAGTCAGTGCTGCTGCTAGTTTGGCCTTTGGTCCTGCTGTGACTATGAGAAGTCCTCCCATGCCGGGCCACGTTGCAAGGCTGAGCCGTGTCACCACTGCCTGTGTAATCTTGAGAAAACAATCAAGAGGACCGACTGGACTCATCAAAGTCACATTCACATCAGTCAGGCCACACCAGGTATGTTGTATTGACTAGTCTGTGTGCTGCAGTGTCCAAGTCATTTGTGCTGCAGAAATAACTAGTTTTATTGCATTGGAGAAACAAACTAAGCTGTGGCTGCCTCTGGTCATGGTCTGTCTGTGAGTGTTCAGTAACCTGAGTAGTGTACTGAGTTTTTAATAAGATTTGAATTTGGCACTAAGTGGACCATGGGATGCTAATAAGTCACCTGAGGGGAACTAACTTGAGCGACTTGCTCTTGCTGGCACAGTTTTGTCTTGGTTTGATTTGAGTCATATACATTACTGGGAAGTTGCAGCAGGTTGCTCTAGGAAACTTAATTTCTGAAGTGACTGCAGTCAACACCTGTAGGTCCTGCAGGGTTCTTAAGGCTCAGTCTTCTTGGCACAGCTCTCTTTAGCTGCTTTGGCATCAATGACTTGGAGTAGGGGCAAGGATGTGGCAACTCAGCATTGGCAGCAAAGCAACTTTTAGGCTGACAACAAAACTATAAATGACAATGGAGATGGAGGAGAGGAGACAGTGGGAGAACAGACAGAATCAAGGACAAAGATAGCTGCACAGAGGGTGATTGTGGCAGATGCATTGCAGAGGCAAGGAGCTTGAGCATGTCTCAGGTTTGGAGCTCAAAGGAGTCTTGAGCGAGGAAATAATGGGAGGGAGCTGTGAGCCCCACTAACTGCTTCAATACATGCTTCAGTTTTTTGGTTTTGGCAGAGAGACTAAGTATTCAAAGAGGCATGTGCAGGGAGATCATGGCAGCTACAATCCCCATTTTTATTAATTTATTTATGTGGAATTTGAATTTGATATCTGGGAAGGCAGGGCACACTAATGGAAGTCTAATGTCCAGGTGTGTCTCAGGGGAGGGAAAAAAAGAAAAGAGGATCCATTATTATTAATAACAAAAATAATAACAAGGTACAGTAGTGGCAAGGGAAAAACAAGACGAGTTAAAGGTAACTAAAAAGTGAAAGTTTACAAAATGTTAGTATTGTTCTGATAAAATGTTTCTTTGTGCAGTAATTGGTCTTTCTGAATTGTGTTATTTATAATCAAGGGCATGTGATCTGTCAAGTCATGTGGCATAACACATAGCATTATAAACCACATCCTGCTTGAGTACCCTGGTCGTTACTGCAGAACAGTGGAATGTTGGCATTTAGTAGCCCCGAGGGCCACAAAATATGACTTGGAGTAGGGCCCCCACATCCATTAATCTGGCCATGGAGTCAGGTTTACAGTTTAACTGCTCCTGCATTTAACCCTTCATTCATTCAGCTGTGACTGATCACCAACCTGAAAGTAACGTTTTTGTGTAGAAAAAGTATATGCCTGAACATTTTTCACACTAGATGATTTAAAATAACACCATAAAAAGCTAAGTCCAATTGGGATGCCAGGAGGGACAGGTTTAAAGTTTAAGTGCTGTACATCTAACCCTTTGATCAGCTAATGCAACTGCTCTCTCATTGCATGACTAGCCCCCCCCCCCCCAAAATGCTTAGTATCAGCACCCTTTGAGATTCAGAATCAGGCAGGGGAGGGTGTTCAGTCAGTTGTCCTCAACTGTATTTATTTAAATGTCTATGTCAGGGAAGTTAAACTGTTAGTCATGCTGACCTCGGAGTCTCAAGAGATGCTTATTGATTTGGGTGTCTTTGTGTGGGATCAACCATTCTGGTGGGGTCATACAACACTGTGTGGTCACCCACATTATCAATGCAGCCCCGACAACCCACTGAAATATGCCCCTCTCAGGTCAGCACGCAATGCCTCTGCATCACACTTTAAACCCCACCAACCCAGGGCAGGGGAGTCTGGATCAGGTCAGCTCACAAATCCAGATCTTTCATTTGTCAGTGTTGTAAACCACAAGCCTATGGCACTATTTTGTTTTTAATTTTAGGAATGTTCTTTTTTTAGCTGGGCAGGTGAGCTGTGCTGCTGACTGTGTAAGAGCTGGCAGTTCCCCATGCTGCTGTTGTTACTTGTGTGCCCCTGAGTGAGGGGGGCTTAGATTCTGAGTACCCCTGAACTGCTGCATAACTGGTTGCTGTTGCTACCCTACCTACCACAGCTTTATACTAGTGTGGGAAGGTGGGGTGCTGCAAAAGCACCCAAGCCAGACTGCATACTCAGAGGAGCACAGCAGGAAAGGTGCCAGATACTGTGCGATGCCCGTGGGCAGAGTGGGGCTGCTGATGTTTGCTTCTTGTTTTCCCTAAATTAGTTGGGGGCCTTAGCATCTGTATAACCTTGAATTTGCTGTATGACCCAATGCTGTTTATACTCTACCTGCCACTATGTAATGCCATTAGAGATAAGTGGGCTGCTGCAACCACGCCCAAGCCAGGATGCATACTCAAGGACACGCAAAGTTAAGACCCCAGGGGCTGTATGATGCTGCTGGGCAGAGTGGTGCTCAATTCACATCTCAGCTCAGACATGAAAACTGAGAGACACCGTTTTCATGGAGACCAAGTAAAGACAAAGGCATCCAGATAGTTGGGAGATGCATGATTTTCCATTAGAATGTCCTCCACTAATCACATGTGGATTTTTAGGTGAAGACACTTTATTTCAAATGAGCAAATTCAGACAGTTAAATGATAGGAAAAAACAATGGTGATTCACCTTAGTGGTCGTGGTTCAGATAAATTCACATCTGAGTTCTGACAAGCAAAGAGACCCGGTAATTTGTAACTTGTGCAAGTGGGGTATGGGTGTTGAAGGAAGGGGATCGTGATGCTGTCGCTACTGCCATCACCCCTGTGGGATGTGCACTGCATTGTTGCTACTGCCATCACATCTGAGGGAACTACCACCAATCCAGGCAGATGGGACCTCGGTTTAACGTCTCATCCGAAAGATGAAGGTGGACCAACTTATACATTAGGCACATTGCAATGTACTGAAACTTACAGAACAAGGTAACCATCTTGTCTGTTTTGTGGGTTCAAGTCACCTTAGTCTCAAGCTCTGGAGGGATTCATACTGATAAACTCTTGTTAGCGTACCCAATTATCAGGCTCAGATAATTCTGTCTTCGGGGGGTCAGATATCTTTGCCTACGGGCACCCAACCAGGTCTTTCAAATGAACCCTTAGAACTCTATGCAAGACTTTAGAGAACTCTATCTATTTCCCAGTTTGGTATATCAATAAGCTTAAAATACAGTGTCACTTATAACCACTCTTAGCTCTACTTAAATAAAAAGAAATGTCAAGGCACTCCAAGCAGTTTCCGTGGTAAAATATATCTTTACTTTAAAATATCAAAACAGAACAATAAATACAGAACAAATATCCCAAACACATACAATCTTAAAAACAAAACAGGTTTTTAAAGGTACAAACTAAGCTCTCTTATCCACATGATACTTCTCTCCTACAGTGCTGATGTTGTCCTTTTTCTCTCAGTCAGAAATATTGTCTTGTGTGTCTCTGTCCAGGTTCTCTCAGCAATTAAACACAGTTCTGAGCCAGACTCCTCGTGAAGTCACTAACTCCACCTTAGTGTACCAACATCTATATTTTATCTCACAGGATGTCCAAATAAAATATTTAAAAAAACGTAATAGGTGACCTCACTGCCTTTCCTCCCTCAGGTTAACCAGACCAAACCGTTTTGTGCTCTGCTACACATATATCTCAAAAGTTTCTTTGATCTAAGTCACTGTATTCAAGCAAATGTGTATTTACCTCTTTAATCCCATCTGGACCTTGGAATCTACACCTCAGAGGTCTCTCTGATATAATTCAAGGGTTCCCCAGGAAAGTATATTGGACCTTCCAAATTTGTCTGGGTCCTCCCTGGCTCAGACATCAACCTCTCTTCAATGTCCATTCTGGCTTCTCTCTGACACCCCTTCCTCTCAAGTTCTTCCTAACAACTATTGTAAGTCAAAGGATTTTCCCTGAGGGAATTATGAATGGCTAATCTTATTTCCTGGGATGAAAGCAAACTGACAAGGTAATTGCACCCCAGATATCTGCAGTTTAGCTATGTCCTGTCCTTTGAACTTATTCCTGGTGGGGTCTTGATGTGTCAGTTCCAGTAACACAGTAGTTTCCTCAGACTGACCTTCCCATCACATATTTTATATGTAATAAAAAAATTGATACAGCAAACAAAGCTGGCTGTCTACGTCACACACCTCCCCTCCTAGACTGAATTTCGGGGCTGTATCCCCTACATGGGATGAGCTTCCCAAATCAGTTCACTCCTCAAAGACCCTAGACAGTCCATCTGAGTACTGATTCTGGGCTCCGGCCCTATGTACAATTTTCAAATCATACCCTTTTAAAGCAAGACTCCATCTGAGCAGTCTGCCATTGTTTTTCCCATCTGCGTCAACCAAACCAGGGGGTTGTGGTCAGTCTGCACCACAAAAGGCTGCCCATGCAAGTATGGCTCCAATTTGTTTAGGGTCCACACTAGGGCAAGACACTCCTTTTCCACCGTGGAGTATGCTTGCTCCCTGGGGAGCAGCTTTTGGCTCAGGTAGGCTATGGGTGGTCCCTCCCTTCGCTGGATCTCTGGCTCAGTACTGCCCCAATACCCACATCTGAGGCGTCCGTCTGGACTATAAAGGTTTTACTGTAGTTTGGACTTGTCAAAACAGGAGCACTGCACAGTGCCTCCTTTAGATTGGAAAAGGCATCCTCACAGGCTGGATCCCAGGTAATTTTCTTGGGCATCCGTTTCTTTGTCAGGTCAGATGGGGAGCAGCCAGGGCACTGTAATTTGGTATAAATTTTCGATAGTACCCTGCTGTCCCGAGAAAACTCCTGACCTGCTTCTGATTTTCTGGTCTGGGCCATACCTATATTACCTCTATCTTGATTTGGTTAGGATGGAGCTGTCCCCAGCCTACCACATGCCTGAGGTATGCCACTTCTCCCATGGCCACCTGGCACTTCTCAGCTTTGACAGTGAGCCCGGCATTCTGTATTCTGCCCAGCACTTCCCTAAGGTGTGACAGGTGTTACTCCCAGCTGGTACTGAAGATGGCAATGTCATCTAGGTATGCCACGGCGTACTCCTCAGCACCATTTAACACCTGGTTCACCAACCTTTGGAAAGTGGCCGGGGCATTCTTCATTCCAAAAGGCATTACTTTGAACTCAAATAAGCCTATCGGAGTGATGAAGGCTGACCTCTCCCTAGCTCTGTCCATCAACTCTACCTGCCAATACCCTTTGTCAGGTCAATGGTTGTAAAGTAGGTCGTCCCCCCCCAACTTGTCCAGGAGTTCATCCGTCTGGGGCATCGGGTGGGCGACTGACTTCGTGACTGCATTCAGTCCATGATAGTCTACACAGAAACGAGTTGAGCCATCTGGCTTGGGTACATGGACTACGGGTGAGGCCCAGAGACTGTGGAATATCTGGATTACCCCTAAATAAAGTATCTCCTCCACTTGCCTCCTAATGTCCTTTTGGACAGCCTCTGACACCTGATATGCTGTCCACCATATGGACATGTGTGTCCCTGTCTCCACATCGTGTGTTGCTAAGGGGGTAGTCCAGGCTTGGCACTAAACAAGGGGGCAAAGTCTGCTAAAACCTTCCTCACTTTCTGGATCTGGCCCAGGGTCAGCTGGGGAGACAATTTTACTGCCTCCACAGAGGACTCCTGCTTACGTTCCTCCAGCAGGTCCAGAAGGGGGTCTTCTTCATCTGTCCCCTTCCCATGATTACACACTGCGAACACCATGTCAGCCCTATTTGCATATGGCTTCATCATATTGACATGGTACATCCTTTCTGTCTGTCCACAGTCAGGTAATTCCACAATGTAGTTTACGTCATTTACCTTTCTAACCACTCTGTACAGTCCTGCCCACTCAGCTTGCAGTATGTCTTTCCGGACCGGAATAAGGACCATGACTTCCTGACCCACCATGTACGAGCAAGCTCTGGCTCTGCGGTCACACCATACCTTTTGTTTCTGTTGGGCAGCTGCCAGGTTGCTCTGGGCTGTTCCCATAAGCTCCTTCAGCCTTTCCCTAAGCCTTAGGATGTAATCCACAATGGGAGTTCCCTGGATGGCATGCTTGCCTTCCCAGTCCTCCTGGATCAAGTCTAGGGGCCCACATACCCGACGTCCATATAAGAGTTTGAAGGGGGAAAATCCTGTCGACTCTTGGGTCACTTCCCTGTATGCAAACAACAGGTGGGGAAGGTATTTCTCCCAGTCCCTGCTGTGCTGTTCTGCCACACCCGGAGCATTGACTTTAGGGTACCACTGAAGCATTCCACAAGCCCATTGGCTTGGGGATGATATGGTGTCTTGCATCTCTGCACCATCCCACACTTCTTCCATAAACATTTCATTAGGTCTGACATGAAGGAACCCTCTCGATTGGTGATTACCTCCTTTAGAAACCCAACACAGGAGAAAATCCCAAGCAAGGCATCTGCCACTTTGTCTGTCCTCAGGGAGGATAGGGTGACTGCCTCTGGGTACCGGGTGGCATAATCCACCACAGTCAGGATGAATCTCTTCCCTGAGGAGCTGGGGGTATTTAAAGGCCCCACAATATCCATTCCCACCCTCTGGAATGGCTCCTCCACTATGGGTAGTGGAATCAGTGTGGCTTGCGTTTTCTTGCTCGGCTTCCCTATTTCTTGGCACTGGTGACAAGACCTGCAATACTTCTTCACCTGCTGGGTGAAGTTAGGCCAATAGAAATTCTGGGCCAACTGCTGCGTATTGAACGTGATTCCCAGATGAACAGACAAAAGAATATCATGGGCAGCCTTGAGCAACTGCTCACAATATCCCTGGGGAACGACAAGCTGCCTGCCTAGCATCCCTCCCTCTGTCTGTACTGCCTGTGTATACATAAGTCCATTTTCCCAATAAATCTTATGTCTGCCATCACCTCCCTGTGCACCATCCGAGTCTGCACAAGCCCTCAGCTTCTCTAAACTAGGGTCACTTCTCTGAGCAGCTGTGAACCCCTCACACCTTCCCAAGGCATGGGACAAGTCCCCTTCAGTTGCTAAACTAGGTTCCCTAGCACTAGCGTCAGCGCCCTTAGGATCACTGTCAATCCCAACCCTCTGACAAGAGGTCAGCCCTCCCTCTTCAGAGTAACCCTCTGTAGTTATGTGGTTACTTGCTACTGGGGAAATTTCTACCCTCTTTTTATTAGTCTCCCCCTCTGAAGACACAGGCTGGGGAACCAGCCTCTCAGTATCTTCCCCAATGGCTTCTGGGAGGCTCAGGGAATTACAATTTTCCCTGGCCACTTGGCCATGGGTAACTGCACATACCACCCCCTGCTGGAGATTGTTACCTAGGATCACATCCACTGCTAATGTGTTAGCTACAGCCAACTGTTGCACAGTTCCCCTTGTTTCGCCCCAGTCCAGGAGAACACTGGCCAGTGGCAATGTTTTCTCTTCACCCTCAAAGTCCTGTACAGTCACGTATTTATTGGGTATAAACTGACCAGGCTGTACCAGATCCCCCTTTACCAATGTCAGGAATGCCCCTGTGTCCCTCAACCCCTGATTCTGTACTCCATTTACTATGACTGGGTGCATGTGTTCCCTCATGTTCACTGGCATGCTTCCAGGGACAGACAAACATCCCACTTCCTTTCTGGTACCACTTTGTGTATTATTGCTTGCCCTTCTTGTACACTGTTTGGCAATGTGCCCAGTTTCTTTACATAACCAACAAGCATTTCTTACTTCAGAGAAATCTTTTCTTTGAAACCTGAGGTTAACTGGTTTCAGTGGAGGCAGTGAGGGTTTTAGCTGCCCTGAAGGTGTGCTTTTCCCTTTCTGCGCTGTCACACTCACCCTATTCGCTCTCAGAGCAGGTCTGTTCTTGGCATAGTGGTCTGAGAGTTCAGCAGCCTCTTGTACTGTTTTTGGATCTCGGTCCTCTAGCCGGGTTTTTAACTCTGCTGGGCATGCCCAATAAAACTGTTCTAATAAAATCACATTTTCAATTTTATCAACAGTGTTTGCTTCAATTCCTTCCCACCAATGTTTTAAAAACTGGCGTTGTTTCATGGCTAGCTCCTCATAGCTCATATCAGGGCTTTTCCTGAGCTTACAGAGTTTAGCTCTGTATGATTCAGCAGTTAATTCAAACATTTTTAACAGTCAGCTTTTAACTTGCTGTAATCATTGCTGTCTCCATTGTCTATTTGACCCAATGCATCCCAAGCTTTTCCAGTAAGCAGCGGGGATAGCTGGAAGCTCCAGGAATCTGTAGGAATTTTAGCCTGAATACAAACTTTTTCAAAAGAATTTAAAAAGGCATCCATGTCCTTCCCGTCCTTAAACTCTGCTATTAATTTGGAGTTCAATTTGTAACCCAGTCCTCTAGTCCCACTTAAACCCAAGCCACTTACCTGCCCTGGTGCTGCTGGTTGGAGTCGTAGCTTCTCCAGTTCGTGTTGCCACTGGTGCTCTTCTCTCCTCTCCTATGCCTCTCTGCATTCTCACTCTCTCTTCTCCTCTGCCACTCACTAGCGCTCACGTTCCTCATGGTCCGCCTCCCTCTGTTGTCGCTCTGCCTCCAGTTCCATCCTGCACAACTCAATTTGCAGCTTGAGTACCTCTGGATTCAGGATACTGGTGACTATCCCCTGCTGCTGTGGCCCTTCACTGACAGTGGCCCTGCTGTCCTCCTCATTGGCTCGGGACCCCTCACTGGCCGCTAGTTCTGCCACACTCGAGGTCTGGTCCCTTTCAGTCATGGTCTGTGACTCCCTGCTCTGGGTATCTGCTACCATCAGGGCCTCTATGAGGGTCTTCTTACTGGCTTTCACCCCAAATGGGACTCCCCTGTCCCTGCACAACTGCTTTAAGAAATATACAGTGTGCCTGCTGTAGTCAGAAGCCATTTTCTTATTCCCTCACTACTAATACTATTCTGACTGGCACTTCAGAAAAATAAAATGGGTAGGAACTTAACTGTAAGTCAAGGGATATAGTTCTGTTTCCTTTTTAAATAAAACACTGCCTTTCTTTTTTTCCAAGTGAGCTAAATGGTTTCAAGCTAACACACAGAACAATGAAGCTTATACCACCAAACTTTTTTATGCCACCGCTGCCAACCAATCTGTCACAAACTCGCATAGCCGGTCAGCCCTCTACTCCCAAAGTGCCAACCTCTGAGCATATGATGTGTGTACAGTGAACAGAACAAGGTAACCCTCTTGTCTGTTTTGTGGGTTGAAGTCACCTTAGTCTCAGGCTCTGGAGAGATTCAAACTGATAACCCTCTTGTTAGCATACCCAATTATCAGGCTCAGATAATTTTGTCTTCAGGGGGCCAGATATCTTTTCCTATGGGCACCCAACCAGGTCTTTCAAATGAACCCTTAGAACTCTATGCAAGACTTTAGAGAACTCTATCTGTTTCCCAGTTTGGTATATCAATAAGCTTAAAATACAGTGTCACTTATAACCACTCTAAGCTCTACTTAAATAAAAAGAAATGTCAACACACTCCAAGCAGTTTCCGTGGTAAAATATATCTTTAAAATATGAAAACAGAACAATAAATACAGAACAAATACTCCAAACACATACAATCTTAAAAACAAAACAGGTTTTTAAAGGTACAGACTAAGCTCTCTTATCCACATAATACTTCTCTCCTACAGTGCTGATGTTGTCCTTCTTCTCTCAGTCAGAAATATTGTTTTGTGTGTATCTGTACAGGTTCCTTCAGCAATTAAACACAGTTCTGAGCTGGCCTTCTCATGAGGTCACTAACTCTGCCTTGGTGTAACAATGTCTATATTTTATCTCACAGGATGTCCAAATAAAATATTTAAAAAAACATAATAGGTGACCTCACTGCCTTTCCTCCCTCAGGTTAACCAGACCAAACCGGTTTGTGCTCTGCTACACATACATCTCAAGTTTCTTTGATATAAGTCACTGTATTCAAGCAAATGTGTATTTGCCTCTTTAATCCCGTCTGTACCTTGGAATCTTCACCTCGAAGGTCTCTCTGATGTAATTCAAGGATTCCCTGGGAAAGTACATTGGACCTTCCAAATTCGTCTGGGTCCTTCCTGGCTCAGACATCAACCTCTCTTCAATGTCCATGCTGACTTCTCTCTGACACCCCTCCCTCTCAAGTTCTTCCTGACAACTATTGTAAGTCAAAGGATTTTCCCTGAGGGAATTATGAATGGCTAATCTTATTTCCTGGGATGAAAGCAAATTGACATGGTAATTGCACCCCAGATATCCGCAGTTTAGCTATGTCCTGTCCTTTGAACTTATCCCTGGGGGTCTTGATGTGTCAGTTCCAGTAAGATAGTAGTTTTCTCAAACTGACCTTCCCATCACATATTTTATATGTAATCAAAAAATTGATACAGCAATCAGAGCTGGCTGTCTACGTCACACTTAGCACAAAACATCCTACCCTAAGATAAAGTTGATTGAGGTGAGAGAGGATGGGGTTCTGGGCTGGGAGGAGTAGTAGGGTGCCATAGGAGAGGAGAGGGAGGAGTGTGGACATCACTATTTTTTGGCACAAGGAGGATGATAGGAGAGGATGGAGGCAATACAACAGACCTAGCCACTGGTTGAGGTACGTGCTGAACTTATCATAAAGTTTATTATTTCTAATAACTGTCTAAGAGGAGTGATGCACAATACTAGACAACAAAACTATAAAAATACATGGTAGCTCAGAAAAAAAAAAACAAAGCTCACAAAACAAACACTGGTAAAAACAGAATTTGGCTTTGCAAACACCAGTAACAATACCAGTTTTTCCATTCAGCAAAATGGATTTTGTCCTTTTCCAATCACAGTAAACAAGTGTCCCTGATCCTTTTTAAAAAGGCAAAATGCTACTTTTAGGCATCAGATAGGGGTAAAGCACAAAGCCAAAAGAGCAGGGACATACAGTGCTAAGCTAATACATCCTCTAACTCTTTGTAATTGTGTGGTATGGTATGGTATTTCTCTGGGTTTGAATGACTGCTTGAAGCAGACAGGCAGAGGGGAAAAAAAAGCTCTATGTTCTGCTGCAGTATATGTTCTGGAATTAAACATAGATGTTGATGGCAGATAAGGACCGCAATGCCCATCCCAGTCTGCCCATTTATTTTTCTACCTTATAAAGGTGCCATTGGCCTATGCTCTGTCAATAGAAACATAGAAACATAGACTTTGATGGCAGATAAGGACCACTTGGCCCACCCAGTCTGCCCATTTCTCTTCCTATTGGATAAGCTGCAGATTCTAGTTAACCAATAGCCTACTTCCTGCAACCCCCCACTACAATTGCCTTATGTCTGTCCTACAATGGCCTATCTATTCATACTCATCTGTATTCCTCCCTTATGCTTATCCCATGCCTGTTTGAAGCCCTGCACTGTATTCATATCCACCACTTCCTGAGGTAGGCCATTCCATGCATCCACCACCCTTTCTGTGAAAAAGAACCTCCTCACATTACCCCTTAATTGGCCTCCCTCTAATCTCATGCTGTGTCCTCTTGTCCTGCTATTTTTCTTATATTGAAACATGTTAGACTCTTTCACCTTGTTAATGCCCTTAAGGTGTTTGAATGTTTCGATCATATCACCTTTCTCCCTCCTTTGCTCTAGGGTATACATATTGAGCTCCGTTAATCTGTCCTCATATGTTTTCTGATGCAGTCCCTGCACCATTTTGTTTGCCCTTCTCTGGACTGCCTCAATTTGATTAATGTCCTTGTGAAGGTGTGGCCTCCAGTACTGCACATACTACTCCAGATGGGGCCTAACCAGTGTCTTGTAAAGAGGGATTATTACCTCCCTCTTCCGACTTGTGATACCCCTACTAATACACCCCAACATCCCCCTAGCCTTACCTACTGCTTTAGTGGTCTACTTGGATGATTTTAGGAAAGAACCGAATATATTTTTGTCACGTTCCGAAATCTGATTCAATGAAAGTGAGCATACAGTACTTTGGAAGAAGCTAGATTGATAGTGTCTATTTTTCTAACCCCAAATGCATAAAATCTACAGCATCAGATCTCTATTTTCAATAGAAGCTGCTTTACAGATGCATTAGATAACCTCATTTAACTGGGAGCAAATTAGTTGTAACTCTCTTGTAGCTTGTCATTTTGTGATGCATTGCATAAAGTCTGGTCTTTCAGTAATTAAAACTGTTTCACACTTCTCAGTTATTGATCTGATTTTTTTTATTAAATGCATGACCCTTCCTTTGTTGTATTTGCTTACTGTCCTGTTCTGCAAGAAGCAGTCAACACCACAACCGTATAGAACTCGGTGCCACAAAACAATTTAACTTTACTTGTGGTCACAGAACATGCAAATTAATTTGTTATTTGCACTGATTAAAAATCGACATTTTAGCTGCTGGCCTTTTATGAGATTAATGGTTGCAATTTGAAATTGTAGCAGTTGCACACAAAGATTTACTGATCCCCAGCTACATGTACCTCATTGGGATGCAACAGTTACCTTACCACTGGATGGATTCTTTCTTTCTTTATCTTTCACTAATTCAGTAATATAGCCGAGTGCTGGTAATTCACAATTTTTTTGCCTTGCAGTTTTTGACTAAAAAAGGTACACAGAGCTGTGACAGCTAGTTTCCAGGTGCATCCTCTGGGGTGGATTACACAGAACTTTTTTATTTACAGGGAGAATGTTAGCCAAGACACTGGAGAAAGTTTCCTGCTCTCACAATAAGCCTTATAGGATCTTTAAAACATCCACCTAAGAGGGGCACAAGGAGCCTTGGTTTAACATCTCTTCTGAAAGATGAAGGCTGGCATCTCAATAGTGCAGCACCCCTCTACTAATTATTGGGTATTAGTCCAAGTTACTGGTGTTGGATTAGAACCCATGGCTTTCCAATCTTTCAGCCCCGGAGGTGATCATACAACCTACTGAGCCACTGATTGTTTATGATAGACTGCTTTCTGTTGTCAGCTGCCCTGTTTGATCTCCCCTGCCCTATAAGGGCTGTGGCCTCTTCTGAGACTTTGTTAAAGGTTTTGTTACATTTTTAAAAAAGAATTAACTTTGTAAAATGTATCTTTTTTTCGCAAACACTGTATACTATTTATAGGTTCAAGGGCTGCTAGAATTTTATTTATTTATTTGAAAGTTGGTTGCTTGGAAAGGCGCACTGAGACAAGCCTCATTTCTAAACGTGGCCATATGAACAGACATATGAACATACAAAAAGCCAGCAGAAGAAGGCTCACAGGTCTATCAAGTCTGCTTGATACAGAGTTCATGCACATATGCTACGTGTTAGGAACACAGGAATGTGATGACAGAAAAGGACCGCCAGGCCCACCTGGTCTGTACAAAATGCCCAGGAGTCTCCTAGGCTTTTGCTGAAGTCCCTTTCCCCTGCTTCAGCCGTCCCCTGTGTTTATCCCAGGCCCTCTTGAACCCATCCACTGTTTTCTCACCTACCACCTCCCCAGGCAACCCATTCCAGCTGTCCACCACCCTCTCAATAAAGAAATACTTCCTGAAGTTGCCTTTACATTTCCCCCCTTCAATCTGGCACTCTTGACCCCTTGCCCTAGTTATCTCCTTCAGTTGGAAAAGGTTCTCCACAGGCACCTTATTTATGCCTCTGAAGTATTTAAAAGTCTCAATCATGTCTCCCCTCTCCCTTCTTTGTTCCAAGGAATACATGCCCAGATCATTCAGTTTCCCCTCATATGGTAAGTGTTCAAGGCCCCTCACCATCTTTGTTGCCCTACTCTGAACTCTTTCCACCCTCTCCACATGTTTCCTGAGGTAGGGCCTCCAGAATTGAACCCCATATTCCAGATGAGACCTAACCAGTTGTGTGTAAAGGGGTACTATGACCTCCCTTTTTCTGCTTGATATCCCTCTCCCTATGCAACCCAACATTCTACTTGCTCTTGCCACTGCCCCCCCACACTGCTTTCCTACCTTCAGATCATGTTAAATGATGATGCCTAAGTCTTTCCGTTCTTCAGTTACCTCAGGGAATCACCCCAGGTGAGTACTCTGCCCTCCCATTTTTGTTTTTGCCTAAGTGCATGGTCCTACATTTATTTATGTTGAATGACAATTGCCATTTTATGGACTATTCCTCCAGCCTCCCCAGATCCCTTTGCATCCTTTCCACTGCCTCTGGTTTAACCACTTTATTGCAGACCTTTGTATCATCAGCAAATAGACTCATCCTCCCATCTTGACCCACTGCTATATCCCCTATAAAGATTTTAAACAGAGGAGGTACCAGCACTGACCCCTGGGGAACCCCACTAATGACAATGGACTCTTCTGTGGGTGTCCCATTGACCAATACCCTCTGTGTTCAACCCTCCAACCAATTACCCACCCACTGTATGACCCCCTCCCCCAGCCCCAAGCAGGTCAATCTGTATAAGAGCCTCTTGTGTGGCACCGAGTTAAAAGCTTTTCGAAAATCAAGGTAGGCCACATCCACCAAGCCCCCCCCCCCGATACACCTCCCTGGTGACCCAGTCAAAAAATTCCGTTAAGTTAGTTTGACAGGATCTGCACTCTGTGAACCCATGCTGCCCCGGGTCCCAAAGTCCATTCTCTTCCAGGTAGCTGTTTATTCTTTTCTTAAGCAGTTTCTCCATGAGTTTTCCAGCCACAGATGTCAAACTCACAGGCCTGTAGTTACCCAATTTTTCCTTCCCACCTCCCTTATGTAGGGGTGTCATATCATATCCGCATGCTTCTAGTCCTTGGGTATTACCCCTGAGCTTAGTGAGTTGTTAAAAAGAGCAGTCAAGGGGGCAGCCAGTACTGCTCTCAGTTCTCTCAATACCCTTGGATGCACCCCGTCTGGCCCCATAGTCTTGTCAACTTTCAAGTCCCCATGCTCTCTCAATATCTCTTCTTTCTGAAATGGACTCACATTCAGTCCCTCCCTTGTGGCTTCTACTTCCCTCAGGTTGCCCTTTTTCCATTCTGCTTCCTTTGTAAATGCCAAGCAGAAATAACTGTTCAGCAGCGCAGTCTTTTCCAGGTCCCCCACCACCCTCTCCCCTTCCATGTCTTTCAGGCTGGGAATCCCTTTTTCCATTTTCCTCCTGTCTCCTATATACCAAAAAAAGATCTTGTCTGCCTTCTTGACTGCCCTGGCAATGTTCTCTTCCATCCTAGCCTTTGCCCACCTTACTTCCCTGCCTGCTTCCTTCTGTCTGTCCTGGTATTCCTCCCACTCTTCCTCCCCGTGTTGTTTTAAACTTCTGAAAGGCTTTCCTTTTAGCGCTGCTGCTGTTCTCCACTTCCTTGTTGAACCACAGTGGCGTCCTCTTTCTCTTATTTTTACACACCCTCCTCTCACAGAGGTCTGTGGCTCTCACTATGGCCCCCTTAATTGTGTCCTACATGTTCTACACCCCCCTGCTGCCCCACCCCTTCTAAGGGTTGCTTGACATATTCCCTCATGTTCCCCAAATCCATACGTCTGAAGTCAAAAACCTTCACCTTGGACCTGTTGTGGGCGGCTGACGTGTGTACCATAAACCACAGTGCTATGGTCGCTGGTACCAAGGGTATCCTCTACCGATAAATTTCCTACCCTGTCCCCATTTGTTAGTAGCACATCTAACACTGCCACATCCCTAGTCTGTTTCTGGACCATCTGCCTAAGTAGGGCAGCATGAAGGGAGTCCAGCATCACCCTGCTTCTAGGTGATGCTGCTGACAAAGCAGCCCATGCCACGTCCAACAGGTTGAAATCACCCATCAGCAGCACCTCCCCCTTTGCTGACTTTCATAGAATTTCTCCCACCATCTGGTTGTTCACCCCTTCTTTCTGCCCTGGTGGCCTGTAGACCACCCTTGTGTGGGCTACCTCGCCCCTCTCTGTGGTCAATGAGATCCATAATGCTTCCGTGTCCCCCCACTTACCCTGTATCTCTGTGGCCTGAATCCCTTCCCTTCCCTCACATAAAGCACTATTCCACCCCCTCCTTCTTCCTATCCTATCTCTCCTAAACAGCTTGTACTCTGGTATGCTTATGTCCCAATCCTGCCCTGCATGACACCATGATTCTGTGATTCCTACCAGGTCCAAATCTGCCTCTGCCATGACAGCTGTCAGGTGTGGGACCTTATTTACCAGGCTGTTAGCATTTGTGCACATTGCCCTCTATTTCACAGCCACCCTTGTGTCCTTTCCTGACCTAACATTCCTCACTGGTGACTTAAACCTATCTCTTGTAGTCCCTGCAGGGCTTCTCATATTTTGGAGGGGGAGGGGCCCGAGTGCCCCTCAAGTCAGTTGTCCTGTTTTTGGATTTCACCTGTAACTCACAGAAACATAGAAGTTAATGGCAGATAAGGACCGCAAGGCCCATCCAGTCTGCCCATTTCTTTTTCTACCTTATAAATGTGCCATCGGCCTTTGCTCTATTAATGGCATATCTATTCATACTCATCTGTACTGCTCCCTAATGTCTATCCCATGCTTGTTTGAAGCCCTGCACAGTATTCATATCCACCACTTCCTGAGGCAGGCCATTCCATGAATTTACCACCCTTTCTGTGAAAAAGAACTTCCTCATATTACCCCTTAATCAGCCTCCCTCTAATCTCATGCTGTGTCCACTTATCCTGCTAGTTTTCTTATACTGAAACATGTTAGACTGTTTCACCTTGTTAATGCCCTTAAGGTGTTTGAATGTTTCGATCATATCACCCCTCTCCCTCCTTTGTTCTAGGGTATACATATTGAGCTCCATTAATCTGTCCTCATATGTTTTCTGATGCAGTCCTGCACCATTTTGTTTGCCCTTCTCTGGACTGCCTCAGTTTGGTTAATGTCCTTGTGAAGGTGTGGCCTCCAGTACTGCACACAGTACTTCAGATGGGGCCTAACCAATGTCTTGTAAAGAGGGATTATTACCTCCCTCTTCCCACTTGTGATACCCCTACTAATACACCCCAACATCCCCCTAGCCTTACCTACTGCTTTAGTGTCTGCTTGTATGATTTCAGGTCATCGATGATGATGATGCCCAAGTCGCTTTCTTCCCTTGTGGCTGCCAGCAACTCCCCTCCCAGCCTATAGGTGGCTTTAGGATTTCTCTTCCCTATGTGCATGATCTTGCACTTCTTTGCATTAAAGTCCAGTTGCCACTCTTCTGACTATTTTGCTAGTTTATCCAGATCTCTTCTCATTTGCCCACCCCATCTGGATCATCTACTCTGTTGCAGATCTTGGTGCCATCTGCAAACAGACAAACCTTACCCTCCAGTCCATCTGCAATGTCACTGATGAAGATATTGAAGAGGACTGGCCCCAGGACTGATCCCTGAGGTACCCCACTTGTGACTTGCATCTCTTTTGACTGTATACTGTTTACCACCACTCTCTGTTTTCTGCCCATCAACCAGTTTGCCACCCAGTTGACCAACTTCTGACCCACCCAAGCATACCCAGCTTATTAATCAATTTTCTACGTGGAACAGTATCGAAAGCTTTGCTGAAGTCAAGGTAGGCAACATCAGCTGCTCCCCCTTAGTCCACCACTCTGGTTATCCAGTCAAAGAAATCTATGAGATTAGTTTGACAGGACCTTCCTTTTGTAAACCCATGCTGTCTTGGATCCTGTGCTCCTATGGATTCCAGGTGTTGCACTATCCTTTCCTTAAGGAGTGCCTCCATAATCTTGCCCACTACTGAGGTAAGACTGACTGGTCTGTAGTTCCCTGCCTCATCCCTGCTACCACTCTTGTGGAGCGGGATCACATGAGCCCTTCTCCAGTCTTCTGGGACCTCTCCTGTGCTCAGAGACTCACTAAACAGTTCTGATAGTGGCTCTGCTAGTTCCACCCTTAGCTCCTTTAGTACCCTGGGATGTATGCCATCGGGTCCCATTTCCTTGTCCACCCTGAGCTTATCGAGCTCTTGGAGGACCCTTTCTTTTGTGAAGGGACTAGTGCTCACCTCCCTCCCCCGTGTCCATGGTGCTGAGCTGTGGGCCCTGCCCTACCTTCTCCTCAGTAAATACTGAGCAGAAGTATCTATTTATGATATGCTTTTACATGGTCCTCCTCCTCACACGCTCCCTTATCTTCTTTGATCTTAGCAATACCCCCTCTGGACTTTCTCCTGTCATTAATGTATCTATAGAAAGTCTTGTCACCTTCTTTTACTGTTTGTGCTAGTGCTTCCTTGGTTTGGACCTTTGCCTGCCTTACTACCTTCTCTGCTTCCCCCTGAATTAGTTTAAATTACAGCATTGTTTAACGTGCTCCTCCAGTTTCCCCTTCAGTACTTCATTACCCTCCCTGTTGAGGTGGAGCCTATCTGGGGAGAAGAGGCTTTCATCCTGCCAGGTGGGTTCCCATCCCTCCACCAGCCCAAAGCCCTTCTTATCACACCAACCAGATAGCCAGTTATTGAACTCAGTAATCCTCTGCTTCCTGTCCATGCTGGTTCTTGGAACAGGCAGTACCTCAGATAATTCAATTGATCTAAAGTTTAGATTGTGACAAAACCTTGCCAAGGTTTCAAAACTCGCCTGCACCTCCATCAAGCTATGCCCTGGAAGGTCATTTGTTCCCAAATGAAAAATCAGGTGTGTATATTCCTCTTGCAGCTTCCCCCTAGAGGGTATGTGGTGTATCACTTCGGCAGCTGTCATGCCCAGCAAGCAACTAACCCAGACCTTGCTTCCCTTTCCTCCTCAGCCAAAGCCTCTAACAATGCAGTCTCCAACAATTTAGACCCTTTCTTCTACTTTTTTTTGAGCTTGATCCACAACCTTCCTGCTTACCTGACTTCCTTCCCCCCTTTTCCTCCTTGCCACCAACCTCCCCTTCATCTGCTCCTCCCCTTCCCATTTGATCTTCCACTCCAGGTTCTAGAACTTGGGCCCAGCTCAGTGACCCCACTATCCTCAGGCCTGTTTCCCCTTCCTGTTCCCCCATTTCACTCTCTGCTGCCAACCCCCTTGTCTGTTCCCCCTGCTGATGCCTTGCAGCAAGTTCCCTTGCATGCCCCTGCTGTGTCCTCTCCTGTCTAGAGGTTGGGTTGCTGACTTCCTCCACCCACACCACCTTTTTTTCTGAGACCCTTCTCTTCAGGTCTCCTACTGCCTTGCTGTCTTGCCCTTGCTCTGTTTCACTGTCTCTGCTCATTTTACCCCCCCCCCCACCTATGGCTGAGTTCTGATTTGTAGTAGTCTTTTTAGTTCTAGTAAACCCTGTCTCCGGGAACCATTCTCCCTTCCATTTTGCACCTGCCCACCTGGTGCATCCTTGACACTCATGGTTTCTACCAGGCTGCCATTTCTTTCCAGTGTGTTCCCTCCATTACTACCATTCTCCTGAAACTTGCCCCCTGCTGCCCCCATCCCATTTCTCCTGCTGTCCTGGGTTGACTCTCTTCTAGTGCAGGCATTTTTACTGCCTGCTAACACCTCCCCTTTCTTTTCCAAGGGAAGGACCTCTGGTTTCCCCTCACCATTGGACTCACTGGTTCTCCTACGCTGAGTACCCTTCCCACCAACTTCTTCCTTCTCATCTTCTTCCTGCATCTGGAGATTAGCAAACTGGTTTTCATGCACTAGTCCCTGGCTTCCCTACTTCTAGGGGGACTCACCCCCCCAGTTGCTCTGCGTGTTTGCTCTGTCTCCCTTTGCCTACTACTAACTTCCATCTCTCTTTCTCTTGTGGTTTCCCTGGGCTAGCTGTTGTTCATTCTGTGTCCATGTCCCACCTGTTCCTGATGTTCCCCACCTCCGCTATACTGTTACTCACTGTCCCCATCCAACCCTTCTTTCTTCTTATTTTATTTTCTGAGTCCTTGTTACCGTGAGCCACAACTTTTTGTTCCCTGCCTACCTGCTGCCCACCCCAACCCCCTTTCATTTCCCCCAGCCACATCCAATACCCCTGCTCCAGTCATGGTCTCCAGTTTTGCAGTGTATGCTCTTCAATTCCTTGCTTAGATTTGCCAAAAGTTTGCATACCATGCAACCCCCTAATTTCCAGGCCATGTGAAGTACCATGGCCATCCCACACCCAGTACACCCCACCACCCTGCCAAAGATACCTGCTGCACCTGCTGTTCCAGGTGTTGCTCTTCCCCCTTCCCTGCCACCCTGACCTTCGCCTTGAATTTATGTCACCTTTACCTTAACCTTAAATTTATGTCACCCCTCTTTTAACCTCCCCCCAACTGTACAGTGATTTACTACTTATCCTTGTTAATGTTTTTAAGGTATTTGAAGGCCTCAGTCATGTCCCCTCTCTTCTCTCCCTCCATGAGTACATGTTCAGATTCACCAGCCTCTGTTCAAATGGGATATCTCAGTGCCCACTACCTTGTCTTGCTTGGTGTCTCCGTCTCGGACTCTGTTTGGCAGTTGGACAGCCTTCATAGAACAATGGCTTTTGTGCATCGTGTCATTAAAGTAACTGGTACTGACCTTGGTGCTGACCTCTGTGCCTGCTTCAGTGCAGTTGTCAGTGATATCCTCGACCCCAGCATCAGTGCTGTCCTTGTTGTCACCTTTGGTGCCTTCCTTGGTGCAATCCAGTTCTGATGGCTGTGCCAGTAGTTCTATATATTTATTCATGAGAAATGGATACACCATTGAGTTAATGATTCATTTACAATGATTTTCAATTAATCATTTCCAAGTGTCTTCTGGGAGTGCAGGGCTGTTAAATGAGTTGCTCAGGGTCACACAGTACGCAAATGGAAGCTGTAGGAATCAAACCCATGTCTGCTGGATACACAGGAGCCATTGTAGGAAGAAGAAAATAAATAAATCCAAACATGGAGATCCCCAAGGCCATAAAACTAGTGGGCAAATGTAGAAAAAATCTCCTAACAGCACACAAAGGAAAGAACACAGTACTATAGGACTACACCCAGAAATTAAAACAGTGCACAAAACATATTTTTGTAATTTTTGACTGTAGTTCCCTTTTAAAGTTGTAACCTGCAGAAAATGTCCTTAGTCCGAGTTATAGCATGGTGCGAGTCCACACTGCTGCTAACTCAGATTAAGGAAACTGAGTTGATCTGAAACTGTTCTTTAGGCTCCCTCCAAGCAGGGTTAGAACACAGTTTTAGAACATGGATTGTAGCATGGATTTTACCATAGTCTGGACATAAACCTTTTAAAACATTTTAACAGAAGCACAAAGGCAAATGTGTACAGGGCCTCAATATTTCAAACATAATGTATCTGTGGCACTCTTTTGCAGCCCAGGAAACTGCCCAGGACAATGCTTCAATGGCAGCCTGAAATTTTCATCCAAATTACCTTTTTTGGTGGGAGGGGAATTATTTTTATTTATATGATATTGTTGGATGTTGAAATATAACACTTATCACTTTGTTTTTAATGAATTTAAAATGAATTATGATGACTGATTTGGATCTGTTTAAAATAATGTTATTGGAGTAGTGTCCTTTTAAATATTATGTATGTAAGTGATAAGTTTTTGTCAAGACTCCACCCTCTAAGGAAGAATTAGTTGCATCAAGAAGCACATTTTGGAGTCTATGCCTTGGGTGGCATTCAACAAAGGTATGCCATGGAACTTGTTTTTAGACATTTTAAGCTCATTAAATAAAACATAGTTTTGCAATCCACTATAGTTGAATAAATGATATATGAAGGGAGGTAGGAGGGTGTACAGCCTTTATCATTTTTTTCATTCAGGAATTAGTATGCTTCAGTTCCAGTGGTACCTTGTCCGAATTACAAAAAAGTTTCAGGTTTAAGTTTTAAATCTGTTACTGAATGCAACCTATAGTAGATGTTATTATTATGACTACCAATTGTATGTCTAATGCTCCCAAGGAGGTGTCTGTGCTGTCACCTGACCATGAGTCATTAAAAACTGATAGTATGCTCAAATGAATGTCTGCTTCAACCACAATCAGGCTCAGATGGATCACCAAATTACTCAACCCATCCCGTACAGTTTAATATGACTACTCACTCTGGACTTAGCCATTTTAGAACATATTTTAGAAACGTTGCCTGAATCAACAGCTAAGCAAGAGTTGCTGGTTGTTTTTGCCTGAGCTTTGACTCAAATAACCACTAGAGTAAAACTGTTTTTAACTTTTCTAATTCAACAGCCCATACAAATTTTGCTGGCTTCTGCATCAGAAAACATTTCTGGGTTAGACTTGCTAGTTTTGTGAACAATGTTCAGCAAAATGTTATGCGTGTTCTGTTTAATGCAATGTACCTCTTTGGACAACACAGAGAAGAGGCCCATGAAAAGGTCAATGACAACATGTTAACCTTGACTGAGATAAAGATCATCCAAGCTAATCTTCACAGAGGTAGGAGTTGTGCATTCTTCCGTCAGAAGGAGCACCCCTTTCCTAGAAAACTGAAACAAAGGGGCTTCCAGCATCAGGGTAAGTCTTGCATGACCATTCCAGAAAAAAAGCAATAGCCACAGCAGAAAGCAGCACAGCAGGTGTAAACTCCAGGCACAACCCTCCGATAGCATGTTAGTCTTGCTCCCACCTCAACTGCCTCAGGTGGATAGCAGTCTACCCCTGTTCTACTGGCAATGGGATAATTACCATTGATGATCAAGTTCTGGAAATTAGCCAGGATGGTTACTCTTTGGAACTAGTGGAGAACCTGCAGGATCATATCTCGACTTCAAGGGCCTATGGATGCGCATCTTTCTCTGGAAGTACCGGGGTTGTTACAGAAGAGGGTGTCACAAACACACTCCGCAGGTCAAGCTCTCTGCTCCCACAGTGCCAAACCTCAAAGTGCAATATGTGAACAGGAGACAAACAGGGTAACCATCCTATCTGTTTTGGGTCCAAATCACCTACTAGCCTCGAGTACTGGAGTCAAATATGAACCTTTTCTGCTAGCACACCCAGTTAACAGGCTCAGATATGTACTCTCTTCGGGGGATACAGTACAATACTTCACCTTGTGGGCACCCAGCCAGGTTCAAAAGTCTACCCTTTCGACTCAGTTTGAGACCTAGGTATATTGTTTCCTTACCAAGATAGTAACACATACTTTTTAAGCCCTTAACAGCTTTTGTCAGAATTACCCAATATTGTTTCAGCCTCCTCATGCAAAAGAAAAATCTCAAGCAGGATTAAGGCAATCAAAAGGTTTACTGGAATTTAAAAAACGTAAGTACGTACATGTAACCCCCCTGTTACCCAGGGTTACTAGAATCCCAGTAAGACCTAGTGGTAGGCAGGGAAGGCAGCTTGTGAAACTCCAGTTAAATGGATTTCACACTGTCTCACTCTGTTCTCAGTTTCAGCTGAGACTGAGGGATAACATCACCATAGAACTATCGCAGCTGCATGAGCCACAATGGAATCTGCAGCAGGGAGTTGCAGTAGAATGTTGGGAGGTTTGAACAGTCAGTCAGTGTTCAGTTGGAGTTTGTAGCTTGTTGTGAGAGGAGCACAGCAGCTCTGTGCTAGGCTCTTGGAGCCTTAGCCCTGAAATAGGGCTACAATTAGGGAAAGGTGTGTGTTTCCACCTAAAGAGAGACACAGTGAGCTATTTTTAAAGTGGTGGAGACCGCTGATTTGGGTCTCTGTGCCCCATTCCTCAGGGGATGGGGCAGGAATGTTGCCTGCATTTCCAGGGGCAACCCCCTGGCTACTGCTAGTGAAGAAGCTGCCTTATTTTGTCCAAGAGTCTGGGAAACAAGAAGATTTCGTGATTCGCCTGTGGGGCACCTGCAACTGGAGGGTGAGTTCTACTCTTTCTAAAGGGCCCATGTTTCACCCTGACTTGTGTTAAAGTGGGGATTGGACTACTTAAGTAGTGGGATGCCTAGAGTAATAGGCTTAGCCAAAAGTAAAAGTATGTTCAAGTCCAGCACATAGGGGAAGTCAAGACATGTAGAGGAGATGTGGCATACGTCTACCCAGTAATCTGCATTGCCAAGCTTTCAGAAAAGAGTTGTTTAGTATCCAGAGTAATGGCCGGGTATGGATTGTGGGAGCTAGAGGTGGAAGATCCCCCATCTTTAGTAACGAGGTCCACCTCTACGGGTTTGCTCTGTGGATTTCTACTTTGCCTCATGAACTTGGCCAGTGATGAGGGAAGTACCCAGACATGGGATGGAAGGAAAATTCCCTCTACGAGTCGAAGGCTCTAAGGTGGTTTGGGGAACCACCAATAGGAAAACTGGTTCATTCCCATAATGGACCATGGATCAAGTGGCTGGCAAGGATGCCGGGCCATGGGGAAAACCCAAGTAGTGTACAAGTCGGGCTGTGTACCCAAAGCTGCGTGCATGTCTGGGCTGTGTGCCTGGTGAGTTCAGAGCCTGAGGGCTGAAATGTGAAAAAGTGTTCTGTTATCTCTAATCTGCATTACCAGGAATGTAGCCCCATGGGGGTCCGTCTATGCTTTGTTTGTTCAGTTTGGATGTGAATAAAAGCCACACTGTAGAATCCCATTCCTGGTTTTGGACATTACAGTTATTGCTTCCTGTGTTCAGATTTACTTGGGTGCCCTGGTGCAGAGTAGCCAAACCTAGGCCCCCTGTGCCGAGTAACCTTGTCCTCCCCGAACCCAGTCCCCACCAGGTACTGCTGTCAGCTTCAACAGCATGCCACCTGTCATTTTGCAAAAAGGCAGGGGTGAGGGGTTACATACAAAATATAGAACATATAACAAAAGTACTTACAGTAAGAACTAAACTGGAATTTTACAGAAACAAAATGCCTGATACTTAAATTTCTAGGCTAGTTAAGTTCCAGTTGGGTGTTACCTATTTTTAACAGAAGTGCCTTTTTGGAGTTCAGAGATGAAGTGTCTCACTCCTTTCAGCCAGAGCAATAATAATCCAGCATGTCCCTCCTATCCTGTGAGGTCACAGCTCATGAGGTCACTGTTAGTATTTAATCAATTTGTAACCTGATTAAGAATATCCAAAAGGATGTCATTTTTCTGCTGGCTGGAATTCTGCAAGATAGCAATATTAAAATATAACAGTCTCTTTGATCTATCTACCAGCTTCCTGGTCTACAAAATGACTGCCAGTTTACAAGGAATCTGTTAAAATGTCCTTTTTCTCAGGGGTATAAAATGCATACCTTATCTCCTGCAGATCAAAGTAGGAATATTTTATGATTTGTTATAACCTGGCATTTAGAAGGAAGCACTATGTCTCAACAGAGAAGGAAACTAGCCATCTGCTACTGCAGTTACTGTATGGGAGGTCAAAGGTCAGGCCCCTTTTCAAACTGCTAGCTGCTATTCACTAAGCAGACATTCACATAACATGTATTTATATTACAAATACTGTATTATACAACATAATGACAAGTAGATGGCAGAGTGTCACACAGAGCATTGGAAAAAATACCTAAAGCAGAGAAAGGCAAAACACGTGGTGTCCCTGTTACTGTGTTTCAACAGCAGGATTGGTTGGCTTTGCTGGACATAAAGGATGCATATCAACACATCCATGTGAGGCTGAGTCACCACAAATATCTCAGATTTGTGCGAGCTTTAAACATTACTAGCTCAGAGTCCTGCCTTTTAGACTGCCAATGATGCTGTGTGTGTGTGTGTGTGTGTGTGTGTGTGTGTGTGTGTGTGTGTGTGCCAAGTGCTTCGCAGTTCTGGTGACACATTTCAGAAATTTATGGACATAAGTGTTTTCTTGTCTGGAAGACTGACTCATAAAAAGCCCAACCAGGGATCAGATGAAAGAAGCAGTTCAACTGGCATGCTGCTTCATCAAGTCTATGGGCATCCAACTGAACTTGCCCAACTTTTAGCTACTTCTGACTTCAGTTCATAGGAGCAGTCCCAGATTCCACTCATGCCAAGTCCTTCTTGCCAGAGGACAGGGCAAACTAAATTGTGAAGATGGCATGATAGTCAGAACAAAGAAACAGGTAACAGCATGCAGTCCACAGAGAATGCTGGGTCTTGTGGCAGCCACATTCTTTTCAGTAACTCTCACAAGGTTGCACATGAGGACCTCTTAGTGGATGCTCAGTAGCCAGTGACCTTAAGCATCCTAACCATTTGATCACAATATGCACTGTATGAGTAATGAAATCTTCTGCTTTGATCTCTTCTGTGGTGGACCAAGAAAGAGAATCACCTCAGTGGGTTCGCATTCTCTTCCCCCAGAACTTCAAATGATAGTGACAATGATGCATCCTATCTGGGTTTGAGTGCTCTGCCAGGGTCTCCAAACCCAGGGTACCTGGTTCATTAGAGAGCAGCATACCCAGATGTATTGGATGTGAGGATAGTCTTGTACATGTAGCAAACACTGTCAGATATAATCCAGGACAAGGTATTACCATACATCTCAAGATGGGCTATAAGCATGTC
Organism: Neoceratodus forsteri; assembly: GCA_016271365.2. Lineage (NCBI taxonomy): Eukaryota > Metazoa > Chordata > Ceratodontiformes > Ceratodontidae > Neoceratodus > Neoceratodus forsteri. The sequence continues at coordinate 329,795,405 of CM057454.1, forward strand.
ACGTTCTACCTCAACAAGCAGGGCAGAACCCTTTCCTATCCTATGAGCAGGGAAGCAATGGTAGTCTGTGAGTGGGGTCTGGACCACAATGTTCTTTTTTGTATATAATATTTTTGAGTTTAAAATAAGGAACACAGTAACAGTACAGTTAGATTGAAATTCTTGGTCAGAAAAAAACCCTTGGATATAACACTAAACAGCATGCATTAAGAACCACATAAAATGACTTCCAGTGATGTCTCGCTACTGGATGGCCATGTGAAGGAGATGCTCTGCTCCTCTGGGTGCCATGTGAAAACAGCTAAGTACAAACAGCAACCACCAAAAACAGCTAATACAAAACAGCTCGGTCAAATGCAGCAAGTTTTGTTTTTGCAGGGGGCAAGCCCCCCGCGATTTGCCCCCCACACTCCCCTTCTTATATATACCAATTCCAGGGGGGGGACACATCTTGGGGAGGGTGGCAATTTTCAATTGCTGTATTTGACATAGCTGTTTTTACTTATGGTAGCTGTTTTCACTGGCAACACTCCTCTGACCACTTTTAAATTGCACTGACAGAATTCATCTGCTCACCTAGATTCTTAAACAGTGGTACAGGTGCATGGCAATAACTGGGGGATCTAAGAAAGTGAAAGTGGTGCAGTCACAGCCCCCATCATTGCCAGCAGGGAATCACAGTTCAACTGCGCTGACTGGAGACAGTGCAGCCTCCTTACCTTGATCTGTGGCTGGTGGTTCCCCCTCTGAATGTAACAAATGACTACATACTTATGGAGCTCCTGGTCTTCCACTCCAGAGTGAGGGATTCCCTGGCAGGCGTGCACTAGGAACTGGATACTCTTAAAACAAATCATCAGGAGATGCAGGCTGCTACATCACCCTTGTCAAATAGGACTGACCACATAGCAGACTGCCTCCTTCATCTTCACCATTGCCAGGTGCAGATGGATCTCAAACTGCAGGATCTTGAAGAAGGCTGAGATACAAAAATCTCCATATCTACCCATACTAGAGGGAGCAGAGGGGCAGTGAATCAGGGACTTGCGGGTGCAACTCTTAAAATGTGGCCTGCAATTACCTAAGGAGCTGGTCGTGGAATTAAAAAGGTTCACCAGGCCCTTGGCTCACAATCTGGGCCTAGGGAGCAGCCCTGGTCTATCGCCATGAAGTTCCTGCAGTTCACCATGAATTAGCTGGTTCTCTCCATAGCATGAAAAGCAGAAAGTAGTGAAATTCAATGACCAACAAATTTACTTAGACAATGATTATGCTACAGTTACACAACAAAAATGATGGTCTGTGCTCCCTATTCAGTGCTCTGAAACAAGCTGGTATCAAGTTTCAAACCCCTTTCCCAGCTAAACTTAAGTTATTGTTTCTAGAAGGGCACATTATGTACCATACTACGGAGGTCAAACAAAGATTTTGACAACTGAGGCATTCTGGTGCAGCTCCCACCCAGAACACAGCCCTGAACATGTGCCATTTGTCAGGACCAGCAAACAACCAGCTGTGTCTGGACTAGCTGGGGTGGAAAGGATGAAAAGGGACTTGGCAAGGTTGGAGGAATGGTCAAATATATGGCAGCTTAGATTCAATGCAAAGAAGTGCAAAGTAAATCAGCTGGGAAACAAAAACCCAAGGGAAGAGAACACAATGGGGGGTGAGATACTAACAACAAAAATGGAAAGGGACCTGGGGGTAGTCATATCAGATTACATAAAGGTGGGCCAGCAATGTGAGAAGGCAGTAAGGAGGGCTGGGGGATACTGGGATGCATAAGGAGAGGCATCATCAGTAGAAAACAGGAAGTTGTTGGCCCTTTGTACAGACAGTTGGTAAGACAACATCGGGAGTACTGTGTACAGTTCTGGAGACCCCATCTCCGCAAAAACATAGACAGGGTGGAGGCTGTCCAGAGAGGCAACCAAAATGGTGCAGGGTCTGCACCAGAAGACATATGAAGAAAGACTAAAGGAGCTTAAGATGTATAGCCTCGAGGAAAGGAGGGAGAGGGGGAACATGATAAAACTTTCAAATACCTCAAGGGAATCAACAAAGTCCAAGAGGGTAGCATCTTTCAGAAAAAGAGATGTGCAAGAACAAGGGGGCACAATTTGAAGATGAGGGACGGCTCAGAGGTAATGTGAGGAAGTATTTCTTCACAGAGAGGGTTGTAGATGCATGGAAAGGCCTTCCAGAGGAGGTCATAGAGTCAAAAACAGTGGAGGAATTCAAGAATGCATGGGACAGACATAAGGCAATTCTATTGGGGGGGTAGGAGAAAGTAGGTTGTTGGGTAACTAGGATCTGCAGCTTATCCGTTAGGTAGAGAAATGGACAGACTAGGTGGGCCAAGCGGTCCTTATCTGTCCTCAAATTCTATGTTTCTATGTTTCTATTACTAGTTCATACATTAGAAACCCTCACTTCAATCCTATGGAAGACCGTGCCCAGCATTCACAGGAAGCCCTGAAGAATATGCAGGCCTTATTGCAGCAATCTAAACAATGACTAAGGTGATCTTTGTTGTGCAGCCTAACTATACTGACTACATCTGGTGATCTACTGTGTTTGAACACCCACATTCTTATCGATTCTACCCTGGAACACTGATAAGGCTTTCTCATAAACAGGTACAGTATGGGAAGGTTGCTGTGTGGGGAAGCAGGGTGAGAGCGGGAGGGAGTGGCGTACCAGTCCAAGCCTTTCACTGAAGCACTGGCTGACTCATTGAAATATTGTTGGTACTGAATGCCTTTAGTGACTGGGTATGGAAATGCCCAGTGGTGGTGGTGGCTGCTGTGGGGGTACCAAACGGGGGAAGGCCTGATCAGGGTCAGCTGTCCATGGTAACATGCTCCTGGCTGGCTGCTATTATACTTAAGCTACATTCTACTCTGAATTTGTTGGGGCTGTCTCCTCAAGTCCTCCTATCCTCAAGACGGGTAGGGGTTGATGGGGGGGGTGGACTGGAGTCTCCTGGCCAGTACTGGCTCTTCTACTCCTGCCTTCTTTGACCATGGGACTGTGACTTCTGGGAGTGGCTGGGTTTCTGGTCTTGGACATTTGGCCTAAGTCTTGAATGGCTCACTGCTACTCCCCTGGAAGGAATGCATCCTTCTTGGATGGCCTCAGTTGAGGACCGTCTTGGATGGCTTAGTCTTTTAGCATTATATGAATATATGGGCTCGACCACATTTGTCCCTCTCTGTTTACACCCTCCTTCTCCCCCCATACCTGGGCAGTAGACCTCGCTCTATTGGGCTAATCGGACAATTTGCTGCTTCTGGTTGGCATTTGGAGCCAGAGGCATAAACCACAGACTCCCTTTTACTTTTGGGATGCATCAGACCAGCTTTTGATGATGAAGACAGGCCTTGGTTCTCTAGAATCTAACTCCTCCATTTCGATCAGGTTCTGGACTGTGCTGCCCAGCCCTGGGACTGAATATCTCATAGATCTCTCTACTTCCTGGATTACTGGTCCTTTTCGCAGCTGGTCTGGTGGGGCACTTCGATTTCTGACTCATTCTACCAGTTATGCTGATGTCTACTAACATTTTTATACAGACTTTTCTGTATTATGAGCCAGGGGTTTGCCTTTGGCTGTCTCCCACATGGAGCATTCCGCCCAGCTCTACTCAGGGGCCACAAGATGGCAGACCCCCTACCTAGGAAGGACACTTAGGACAAGAGAGTTGTAGTCCTGTTAGTAAGTTCATGTTTTCTTGGATTTTATCAGGCTGCCCCATTGGTGTCTTGTTACAGACTGTTTTTATCTTTATTGCTTAGTTACTAAACATACTGTCTGGGGCATGGTCTGACAGTATTATGGACCAAATGACCACTTCTAGAAGCTCATGTAAACAGTGAGAGCTGGTGAGCAAGTAGTCCAGTCTGCTGCAAGTGCCATGCCTGGATGACCTAAAGGTGAAATCTGTCACTGTGGGGTGGGTGAATCTCCAGCATCCACCAGTCATAGTTCATCACACATACATTAGGGCTGGCTGGCCCTCTTGTGGGAGTGTTCCCCGATTTCTTTTGGCACCCTGTCCAGCATCGGATCCCATGCCATATTAAGTCTCCATCTAAAAAGCCTGCTCCCTGTGGGGGCAGTAAGTCTGCTATCTGGTGGGTCAGAGTGATGAACTGTTTGTCATCTACATTGGGTGCATAAACATTTGTGATGAGAACATTCCTTGTTTGTATCTTCCCTGGTACTATTATCCACCTGCTGCTTACATCTGACACTGCATTCTATCACTAGAGAATATCCCTTTTTTATCAGTATTGTATTCCCCCCCTTTTCTCTGTAGTGAAGCTGCTGGAGATCTCCTTCTTGACCCACCCCTGAAATAGTTTCAGTGCTTCCTTCTGAAGAATGTACGTCTCCTGAAGTAGCGCAATGTCACACTTAGCAGATTTTAGATAGAATAAGATGTTTTTCCATTTGATGGGATGGTTAATGCCCCATACGTTTCATGTCACTACCTTAATATCAGCCATCTGTCTGTGTTGTGGATATGACATATCAATGTATGTACAGGACACATGCATCCTTACCTAACTCATCCAGTGCTGGCCAAACCCACCTTCTCCAAGTCCCACTGGATGGAAGATGCACACGTCCCACAACGAAAGGGAGGAAAGTGTTGAGAGGGAAGTGATCTGTTACATAAAAATATAGAAGGCGATGGCAGATATGGACCACCTGCTCTGCCCCTTTTCCCTACCTAATGCAATACCACTGACCGTAGTTGATCTGTGGCTTATCCTCTCTTCCTTACTGCAAGAGTACTCTTATGTCTATCCCATGCATTCTTGAATTCCCCTACTGTTTTTCCCCCACCACCTCCACAGGGAGGCTGTTCCAAGCATTCACTACTCTTTCTGTGAAAAAGTACTTCCTCATGTTGCCCCTGAGCCTACCCCCCCTCTAGCCTCATATCATGCCCCCTTGTTCCTGTACACCTTCTTTTCTGAAAGATGCTACTCTCCTGTACCTTGTTTATACCCCTTAGGTACTTGAATGTCTCTCTCTTATCCCCCTCTCTCTCTCCTCTCCTCTCCTCTCCTCCAGGGAATACATATTGAAGTCCTCTAGTCTTTTCTCCTATGACTTTTGGTGCAGTCCTTGCACCATTTTTGTTGCCCTTCTCTGGACTGCCTCTATTTTGTTTATATCCTTCCGGAGATGCAGCCTCCACAATTGGACACAGTACTTCAGATGAGGTCTCACTAGTGATCTGTACAGTGGCATAACTACCTCCTTTTTTCTTCTGGTGATACCTCTCCCTATGCACCCTAGCATCCCACTGGCTCTCCCTACAGCCTTCTCACATTGTTTGGTTACAGTTAGGTCATCAGATATGATTATGCCCAGGTTCCTTTCTTGATTGGTGGCCATCAGTACCCCTCTCTCCATCCTGTACTCCTCCCTTGGATTTCTGTGCCCCGAATGCATGATTTTGCACTTCTTTGCATTGAATCTTAGCTGCCACACTCTCAACCACTCCTCAAGCATGTTTATGTCCTTCCTCATTTTTTTCCACCCCCCTTGAGTGTCAATCCTGTTGCAGATCTAAGCATCATCTGCAAAGAGGCATACCTTTCCCTCCAGCTCCTCTGCAATGTCGCTTATGAAGACATTAAAGAGGACTGGTCCCAGCACAGATCTCTCTGGCACCCCACTGGTCATCCCCCCCTTTCCTCGGATTGAACACCATTTACCACCACTCTCTGTATCCTGTCACTCAACCAGTTTCTGACCCAGTTTACCACATTGGGGCCCACTTCTAGGCTGTCCAACTTATTTACCAACCTCCTATGTGGGATGGTGTCGAATGCCTTGCTGAAATCTATGTAGGCCACATCCACAACGCAATAGGAAAACAAACAGTTGCTCTGCATTTTGTGCCCCCCAGTATTGTCTATCCCCATCCCTCCCTTTACCTATCTTTCTTGCCTCTCTTTCTGGTCTGTGCTGAGAGAGTTTGTGTTACCTATTCTTAACAAGTATGGGATACTCTAGTACTGGAAGGGCAGGGCTTGAGCTGCATACATTCCTTTTAGCTACACCTGCTATGCTACAATCTGACTTCCTATTATGATACATTGGTAGTAGTGATAACTTGGGTAGACTGAGCTCTAGCTGCTGTGCTCTGCATCATGACAAAGTGAGCCCTTATTATAGGTAAACTTTCTAGGAAATGTAACTGTTTCCTCATATTGTCTCCTGCCTTCGTGATAGTTTGCTCACTCAAGGCTTTTCTGTATATGGACTGAGTCCTGTCATTGCCTCGGCTGTTTTTACCCATTGGGGTGTTGTCTTGCCCCCCTCCACCAGTCTGTATCAGGGTTGACCTGCCCTAGATGAAAGTGAAGAGGGGAGTGATGAGCGTGATAATTGTTGGTGCAAACAGATTGAAATAACTACATCAGAGATAACCCAAAGTCTGCCATCATCCTTGAGCCCATAGATGTGATGGGGTGTGAAGGGACGCTTCAAGAGGGTCTGATCTGAGCCTCGCTAGTAATTCATGCCTACACATATTGTGGGCCAGCAATATACTTACCATGGGTGCCTGTCTGCTAGCCTCGAGCAACCGAGCCAGGCAAGTTTGCTGGTCCTCCTTGATGCTGAAGCACTTGGATATAAAAACAACACAAGTCAGGCACTCACCACCTCAAATTCATGGACACCAGGCACCAATTTGTGGATAAGTTGTAATTAAATAAAAAGGCAATCACATTACCCGCCTGATGAGTTTTGAATTGCTGGTTCTATATCAAATCTTGATAAAGAACCAGCAGTCTGAAACGTGTCAGGTGGGCTTTTTGTACAGTGTGATTGTCTTTTTATCAAATGACAACTTCAACACAGATTGGTGCCTGATGTCCATGTATTTTTGGTGAGTGCCCAACTTTTGTTGTTTTAACATTACAGAGCACCACCAGCTCAGTGCAAACTTCTGTTTTCAGCACTTGAATATACCATGCCTAGAAATCACCCTTCTATCAACTTGTGAATTACTTGTTGGACCTCATACTGTGGCTGGCTTTGAGTCTGTGGCTCAAACCTGAACAAGTAGCACTGTTGCTGTGTATCCTAGCCACCTCCTCATCTAACACCCAGTTCTACAGATACAATACTTTGCTTGATTGCACTCTGCAACTCAGCTATGAGATGACTGAGTGCATGTGATCCAGCTGGTAATCTCAGCAGCAGAAATTCTGATGTTTTTTTGTGCTTGACCGCCACTCCTTCACACCACCCCTGAGTCTGTGCAGGTGTATGGCAGGTCAATATCTGCAAGCAGTGTACCACCTTATTAAAATCTGGCTACAACTCCATCAGGGGAGGCAAGCCAGTTGTCTCCTGTTTTCACTACTATGCTGGACATCACCATAACCCCCCCCTTGGACTCATGCCAACTGCCCCATAGGCCTGTCTCTGTTAGCTTTGATGTTATGTGAGCCAAAAGCCCTTTGGAGCTGTAAGCCTGTGAGTAACACATTGCTACCTGCAGTGGCTAAAATTGGCATGTCCAAGGCTGTTTTGTCTGTGGATATACTATGAATGGTGGCTGCTAGGAGCAGAGATGCAAAATAAAAAGTCAAAGCAGCCTCCCTTAGTTCAGAAATTCCAGGACTCCTAATTAAGTCATCCCAGTGTGTTGAGCTCTACTCTCAGTACTGTTGCTGTCCACTCTGTAACTCAAGCATGAGACATCATCCCCACTCTGAACCATGATCTTCTGGCATTCTGTACCACAATACAGTACTAGACAGTGAAGGGAGGAATCACCTCATGGTCTAGCATCTTAGCTTGACTCTGGTAACCAACCCTACAAGGTGTTGTGCTCCCCATCACAACCTGCAGCGTTGACCATGAGCTCCTTGCAGTTAGAATTACTTTTAGTGAACATAAAAAATCTCTGGTCATCGCATGCGTCTACCTCCCACCAAAAATGGCCAAAGACGGTCCAGTTAAACTACTAGGATCCTTGGCTGGTGTTAACAACTGTGAGCTCACTGTGCCTGAGGACTTTAACATCAATTGGCTCAGTAATGAATTGGCCAACCAGAAGGATACCATAGCCAGCTCCCTCCTCAGGCAATTAGTCATGGAGCCCACTAGAATGAACCATAAGACCGGTAGGCACATGCTCCTGGAGTGGCTCCTTGCAAGCTTACCTGACAGGATTACTGATGTCTTGGTACTACCGGATTCACTAAGCGACCACTCCCCTATCACCTGTCTGTGGTCCAATAAATTCAAAAAACGCCACCTGTCTTTATGAACAGCAGAATTCTCAGGAAAGGGCAGCACTCAGCTTTCAAGGAGGCACTTCTCAGATTGATTGGTCTCCCCTTAAGGTACTGCATGACCTTGACATAACACTCCAGTACTTTATTGATAACTTTAATAGTGTTTGTGACAGATTTGCTCCATTCAAAAAAAGAAAAACACACAGCCATTACAATGCGTGGATTACTAGTCACCTTCTAGATCACATGAGGGCAAGTGACAACCTTTGGTATCAAGCCAGGGCTTCTGGTAAGGCCAATGACCTTCAAAGATACAGGGCAACTAGAAACAAATGCACACATCTGATCAGGAATGCTAAGGCTAATTTCTACAAGGATCGACTGGAAAGAACCTGGGGTGATGGGAGGTGGTTTTGGGACAATATAAAGGCACTCACAGGGAAGGACAACAAAACACAGCCATCACTGCTAAACATTAATGGCACAAATACCATGGACCCCCACACCATTGCCAAAGAGTTCAACTCCACCTTCATGAATCTTAGCTCTGTTCTACTGGCTGAATACCTCAAGCCCATCAAAGCTGAAAATAGATGCCCACCAGACATCAACTCGCACCCTCAATTTTACTTCAAGAGAGTCACTGTCAAAGAAGCACTGGGTTATGTTAAAAAGGTCCTGGGGAAAACCAGAATGGGGTCTGACAACATTGACATGAAACTGCTGGCACTGACAATCAACAAAGTCATCGCTCCCATCACTACAATTTTCAATAAATCCCTCCAGCTTTCCAAATTTTCTTCTCCTTGGAAAAAAGCGCTGGTGACCCCGGTGCATAAGGGAAGCGATAGGTCACTGACTGCAAACTATAAGCCAATCTCTATCCTCTTCCCCCTCTCTAAAGCACTGGAAAGGATTGTGGCAGACCAATTTACTGACTATATTCACAAATACCAGCTGCAATGTCCCCAGCAGCACGACTTTAGGAAGCTCCACAGCACGTACACGGCACTGGTGAATTTCACTGAGTATGTCCATAAGGCTTTTGATGAGGGAAAACTGGTTGGGTCCATCTTCATTGACCTAAAAAAGGCATTCCACACAGTCTGCCACCCACTCCTCTTGTCTCAACTGCATGCCCTTAGTGTTTCCCCAAATGCCACTCTATGGTTCCAGGACTACCTAACCTCCCGGTCTCAAAGGGTCAAGATAGGTCACTCCATATCTGCATCCAAGGAAGTCTCGCTAGGGGTGCCTCAAGGGTCCATCCTGGGTCCACTGCTCTTCAGCATGTTCCTGAATGACCTACCCAATGCCTGTACTAGCAAAGTCATTCTATACACCGATGATACTGTCCTACTTAGCTGTCACTCTCACACAGAGCACCTAGAGGATGAGCTACAATCATCCTTCCAGCAACTGGAGACCTGGTTCTACTCCCAAAGGTTGCTACTAAACTACAAAGAAAAACAAAAAAAACAATGCTCCTCTCTAGTTCCCAACTAAAAAGGAGATGCCCAGAACTAACAATCACAAATCACTTGACTGCCCCACTGGAACAGGTTCACTCCTTCAAGTACCTGGGTGCCATTGTGGATGATAGACTCTCGTATGTTCAGCACATTGACATGGTGGTGAAAGCTGTGAACACTAAATTACAGATCCTGTTTAGGCACAAGAAAAGCCTAACTGCTGAAGCCCTCCGGCTGTCAGTCTCCAGCTCTGTCCTATCCCTGGTCAACTATGGGCTGGTGGTTTATGGCGCTGCCACTGATAAGGCCCTTAAAAGGGTTGTCACTGCCCTTAACAAGGCTTGCAGACTATTGCTAAATGCTGACCGCTTCATGCACACTTGTACCCTGTATGGTCTGGCCCACATACTACCACTTCAATCCAGAATCAGATACCAAACTTGCCTGCTAGGAAGAAAGACCATGCTCTCCCTAATCCCTACCTGCATTGCAGACCTGGTAAAGGAAGCAAGCTCCAAATTCGACACATGAAGAACAGTGACAACACAGCCTGATGTCCCATTTTGTAGAACTTCCCTAGGACAAAGATCCTTCATGTACCGAGCTCCACTATGGCTAAATGAGATCCCTGCTGCAGATCTTTATACAACAAATGTTCGGTCCTTTAAAAGAGAACTGAAGCAATACCTGCTGAACTTAAATGCCTGCGATTGCCTTACCTGAATCCATATCTTCAACCTGGATACCTCCTCTCAAACACCTCTGACTCCCTTACCTGAGTCCATATCCTCAACCCGGATATCCCCCTCGTCTGCCAGAGCTTTCCACCAGTTTTACCTAACCTGGACCCCCACCTGCCATCTCTTGCCACCCCCCCAGCTCCCTCCAACTCCCTCCCCTCCATACTCCTGCAACACCTCCCCTTTCCACCCACTCTCCCCAAATAATCCCTCCCTTCCCCAATCCTTTCTCTCTCCTCTCTCCCTTTCTCCTCTCTCTCTCTCTCTCTCCTAATCTACCTCTCGTTCGCACTCTTCCCCCTTTCTTTCTCCTACCCTTTCTGATACTCTACCTAGACAGGCCCCCCTGAGGCAGCTATGCCATATGTTGCTAATTGGGAAACCTCATTTGCACTCTCCCCCCTTTCTTTCTCCTACCCTTTCCAATACTTTACCTTGACAGCCCCCAGGGCAGTTATGCTGTACATTGCTTATTGGGAATCTCCTCCCACTATTTAATTTCAGTTGTCTAGGTTACTCAAATGTATTATTTATCTATTTTCTGTATTACATAGAGATCTTGTTTTGTGTTAACTGTCAAGTTTTTGTTATGTCTCTGCTGTTTTACATCTTGACGTGGAACCTTTGTAAAAGAGTGTATACTCAAAGGTTGTATCCGCATTACCAAATAATTAAAAATAAAAATATCTCCCCCCCTTGCTATAGCTGATTTTCAGGAGGCAGGCAGAACATTCCTGCCCACCCCACACAGTGAGCTGATCATGAGTGGGCTGCTCATAACATGGCTAAGCCCCTCCCACCCATATGGCTGTCACTATAAGGTATGGCGCACCACAGGACCACCTGCATATTAGTGTTGTACACTCTGGCCCTGGTAAGGGCTACCAGTGGCACAAAAAGAAGGCCAGTCACTAGTAATACACCCAGGGCCTCCTATTTAGAATGATAACAGGGCTGTTCGTGATTGCCAGCTGTGCAGGATGCTCTACCCTTCCTCCACCTTAATGCATCATAGTGCAGTGGCTGTCATGGCCATTAAGGTGGTATGCCAAATTGGTGATATGAAGCATTCACAGCACTTCCCCAAAACACACACCAGAGCCATTACCATAAACATTCCAATCCCCACCAAGGCTTCTCTTCCCCTCCCATATCAATAAAATATACATATCTTTCTCTGAGGCAAGGAACTTATAAAAATTGTTGTTACACGACATGTTATATGAGTGTTAAACATACCTGAACAGCAGCTGTGTGGTGAGGGAAGAGTTTTTGTAAAGCGAAGAGGTAGGGATCAGTAATGAGTTTTGGGTCTGAAAGACAGTTCATGCAGTTGCTCAGCTTGGGAAAAACACGATCATGGTTGGTCAGTGCTCCAGTCCAACTCCTCTGGTGCAGGTCTGAGGTGGCGCTGCCGTCAGTGTCTCATTCACCATCACCCCTTTCACGAATGGAGCACAGCTGGGCCTGAAGGAATAGTCACCCTCCAGCAGCATTAGAAAATCCCTTTGTGCTGCCCAAGTCCAAACAAGATCTTGTAGTTCCTCCATCTTGATAGCTGGCAGTTCAGCATTGAGTTCTCTGGACACTTTTGTTTGGGGACTCCACTTCTGAGGATTGGGGACCGGAGTTAGGTGTAGAGGGCCCTGAGCCCTGACTTCTGCTCGTCTGGGACCTGGTGGGGATGCTCCCTTGATTGCTCTGTCCTTTGTTTTAGCTCTCTATCATTTGTGCTTGTCAGTTTGCCAAGGTTCCTGCCACAGTTAGGTTTTGGGTTCTGGAGGGTTTCTGTTTGAGGCTGGCATGATATCACTGGGCACCCTCTGCTGTGAGTTCTGTTTCTCTTGCCTTACACGGTAAATACCTCCGGAGTCATAGTTTCTCTTTAAGAACAGGCCTGGCTCTTGTGGGTTGTTGAAAGAAGTTCATTTGCCATTACTACAGATTTGTACTGTGGTAGTATATTTCAGTATGTAATTTATTTGCAGCTGCATCAGCTCCTTCTTAATCAGAATATAAGGCCACCATCTGTCTGCCAATTCTTTGGAAAGATCATGAAAAATTGATACTTTGTGCACATTCCAACGGATCTGTCCCTTTTCTCTGGCAAGCCTGAGTAACTGTTCTTTTACTCTGAATCTAAGCATGTAAGCCACGATCAGACAGAGGGGGCCTCTCTGGCAGGTCTCAGAGCCAACTGACTCTGAGCTCTCTCAGTTTCTAAGGGATAGTCCCAGAAGTTATTGAGCATTTGTGGAATGGCCAACTGAAGGAAGAAAATGACATCCTTGTCTTCAGTTTTGTTGGAGTGGGAGGCCACTTGATTATCGACTGCCGAGGTGTACAGTTCATGGTTGGCAATACTGATCTCCATGGCCATGACTCTGTTTGATCTCTGAAACCGCTTTTTGCATTGGTGGGGATCTCATAAATGAAGGTTTGTAACATCAATCAGATGTCAGAAAGTTCAGCAAGGCCTGCCACCACTACCATTGCCATCATTTTCATGCCCAGATCCTGTCAGCTGCAGTGGAGAGATTACTCGACAATAGCTCTGCACTCCCTTGCTTGATTTCTCTCATTTTTGCATTGGGTGACTCATGAGGGTGTATAGTATCAGGGTAATGCTATTGTGATGTGCTCCAATCCTGATTTGTTGTGGATTAATGCAGATCTATTTTGGGACTCTTAAGAATTTACAAGCTAGGCGGCCATCTTCCATGGTGGATAAAGGGAAGTCTTGCAACACAATAGTATGATCCAGACCTTTTATGTACTGGAACTGTAAAATATACTGGCAGCCAGTCTCAGTTGAACATTGCAAAACAACATAGGCAGTCTCTCACAGAGTATGAGGTACAGTCCCTGTTTGATGATTGGGGTGAACTGGAAATGGACATTTTTGCATCATGCCACAATGAGAACTGTCACGCTATTGCTCCAGAAATACAGAGCAATGAGTTTTATTTCAGGATGCAGTCCAACTACAGAAGACTGGTTGATGTCTCTCTGTCTTTCCCCCAGTACAACTTTATTTCATACACTCTTCCTCAAAAAGGAGGCCAACAAGGGTCAAATGATCCCAATAATAACATGCTGGCCCTGGTAGACCTACCTCTCAACTGTCCCTGATTAGGAGGGGCATCCCTCATTTCACCCTTCAAAATTGCTCTGTCCCTCATCCGTCTCTCATGGAAAAATGTGCTGCTCACACAGATAATGTGATGTAAATTTAGACTTTAAAGCAGAAATTCATAATATTCTAAAATGCTAAATCAAAAATAAACTTTGTACTAATAAACACAATGATTTCCAAAGTATTCTTAGCTTGTATCTCCATGTTTAAGGATATGTCCCTCATTTCAGTGATCAAAGGTTGAAAGGTATGCAGGTAGATATGCTATTCATTGTTATATCACATAGCAATTTGGGGTCCACTGCACCCTCTTCTTAGATACAACCTACAGAACCTATTTTAGAGTCTGCTGGTAAATCCAAACTTTGATCTCCAAACCTCCAAGCATGGCTCTTGAGATGTAAAAGTGAAAAGGTTTATTGTGTCCTAACTAGTGTCAGATATCCTTCTAGCAGCAAGTAAACCCTCCACTAGAAAAGCATATGGTGCTAAGTGGAAGCCTTTCTTTCTTTCAAAGAAATCACCTTCCCTCTAGAACAGGTCCTAGAGCATCTCCTGGATATTGCTGGAACTGGCCTGCTTTAATCATTACTCAAAGTACATTTTTGGCCAATTTGGGCTGTCATGCACTAATGAGTGAACTTCCAGTTGCACAACTGCCTCTCTTCAGGAGGTCCATCAGAAGGATGCCATGGTACAGACTGCCTGGCAAAGATTAATTCCAGTATGTCCCAAGGTGGCGGATGGGATACATTCTAGGATCACAGTGGAGTTAAAGAAACATTTAGCAGTGTCACTTATAATCTTTCAGGAGTCTGTCTTGACATGTGTGGTGCCAGTGAACTGGAAAGTGGCCTGCATGGTCCCCATATTCAAGGAAGGAGCAAGTTTGGACCTGGGTAACTACAGGCAGGTCAGCATGACATCAGTGTAGGGCAAGGTCCTGAGGTTCGTTATAAAGACTATAATAATGGAGCCTTGACTGAGGCAAAGGTTCTTGCCCCCTCTCAGCATTGGTTTATGAGGGACAGATCATGTCAAACCAATCAAATCATCTTTCCGAATGAGTGACCAGGGAAGTGGATGGGGCAGGGCAATGGATGTAGTTTATTTGGACTTCAGCAAGGCCATGATACTGTGGCTCATAGGAAGCTTCTGGGCAAAGTAAACCAGTGTGATATACTTTGCTCACTGGCTTGGGGACAGGAAGCAGACAGTGGTGGTAGTGGTGAATGGGCACTAGTCTGAGTGGAAAAGGAAACTCAGAGGCATCCCACAGGGATCCATGCTGGCAACTGCTCTTCAACATTTTCCTCAACCTTCTGGAAACTGGAATCTCCAGCAGACTACACATGGTAATGGATGACACTCAGCTATTCAGGATGGTAGATCCCCTTGAGGATGGGGACAAACTTTGAGGACCTGAATAAGCTAGGCGACTGGTCCAGCTCCTAGAACCTCAGATTTAATGTTGCCAAAGGTAAGTGTTACACTTTGGGAGGAAAAACAGGTAGGACCTACACATTGTATGGGCCTCCTTCTGCTGCAGTCTAGAAGAAAAAGAACCTAGGAAACATAATAGACAAGAACTGAGGCAAGAAAAGAGCTGTGGCAGGACAAGGGCTGAGGCATGACAAGCAGTGTGCAGCTGCTGTCATGCGTTTCAAGAGAAAGCAACACTCACCACTCTGAGGGATAAGGTTCAAGATGCCAGTTTTGTGCCCAGTATTTTATTTTGTGCCCAAACTGTGCAAAAGAGCAAAGGTGGTGTTGGAAGGAGGAACAGGCTAACCCCCCCAATGCATTTTGCATGTCAGTGCTTTCTCGTGGGATACCTGAGCCAATCATCGTACTGCCTTATATTTTTAAATTTAAAAGGCATACACACATTTAGTGACAAAGTGATGGTGAGAAGAATTAAAAACAATGTTAAAATAAAGGCACATGGGATTAATTGGGGGGGCAGAAACATTGGGTAGGGATAGCCACTAAGACCAGGGCAGAGTAGTTAGGTAGGGTAGGCAGACTGGATGGGAGATGGACCTTTTACTACCATCACTGTCTATGTATCTATGTAAAAACTAGTTGCTGTAGTGTGCTATTGCACATATTAACTATAGAACAATTGTTTCTTACTTAACTTATTATTTTAGAGCATTTCGTCCCAAAATCAGCTGACCACTTGGGTAAGTCCATAATTACAGTAAACTGTTGTTAAAAAGTCCTACCACTTTCTCACAGAAGATTAAAATTTGAGTGCTAGAGGAGGAAACTTATATCCAGGTGCCCACTTCTTGGCATACAATGGCACACTGGTACAGGGCAGCATTATCTTTGAGAGGAAAAAAAGACAGCAAATACATTAGGACCAATATTCCTACTAGAGGACATCAAAATAATATTCACCCAGCATTATGGAGATCTGACCCATTCTAATAACTTTTTAATGAATGATGATATCCAAACACCAATACAAAATTAATAACACAGAAAAGGTATGGCTCCAGTCCCACCAGTATGCCTGATACTACAGTACTCTCTGTTTTATTCACCCCCCACTTTATCTTCCACCCTTGCTTACTCCCAGTGTGAGCTCCAATGCTGTTTTACAGCCATGTTATCTCCTCCTTTAACTGACACCCTCTGTTATCTGCCATCCTCTTTTAACTGCCAAAAATGAGCATGTACAGGGGATGGCAGATAAAAGAGGGAGCACTGTATATAGAAGAATTGACGTATCTTAAAAAAGTAACGATCATTATCCTGGCCACGTATTGGCTTAGATGGTGTAAAGCCAAATGCTCTCCCTTTTTAGCACTGCCTGATCATAGTCCCCTGGCCTTTTATTTGTACAATTTTGTTATATTCCTATGAACTGTACTGCATGTTCTTTATTGGAATTGGTATGTGTTTTAATACAATTTGCTCATTTATTTTTAACATTCCCCTGTACAGTTGTCCTTATTTATCTCAGCTTGATTTTTAACTGCTGTGTGTTTTTTCTCATGTAGAATGCCCCAAATGAGTAAGCTGCCAGGTACGTAATGGTTGCGATTGCACAGTTGATGAACCCTCTCACCTCCTCTTGTCTGCCAGGTTTAGGATTCAGAAATAGATGTGCAGTTCAAACAAATCTGCAGTATTTGCAGTGACCACATCAATCCACACAAAACAGTATGGGTAGCTCCCACCTTCACTGTTTAGAAATGGTAACTGAAAAGCTGGTTACATCACAGGCGAAGGTGCACCTGGTGTATTATGATGTCTATGAGCCATTCAAGTCAGGGCTCAGATCTCCATACAGCACTGAGACTGCGCTGGTGAAGGTAACATAGAAACATAGACTTTGACGGCAGATAATGACCACTTGGCCCAGCCAGTCTGCCCATTTTCCTACCTACTGGATAAGCTGCAGATTCTAGTTAACCAACAGCCTACTTCCTGCCACCCCCCACTACAATTGCCTTGTGTCTATCCCATGCATGTTTGAATTTCCCCACTGTTTTAGCCCCAACAACCTCCCCAGGAAGGCAGTTCCATGCATCCACCACTATCTCTGTGAAAAAAGATTTCCTAACATTACCCCTGAGCCATCCCCCCTCTATCTTTAAATTGTGTCCCCTTGTTCTTACACATCTCTTTTTCTGAAAGATGTTACCCTCCTGGACTTTGTTGATTCCCTTGAGGTACTTGAACATTTCTATCATGTCCCACCCCCGTCCCTCCTTTCATCAAGGGTATACATATTAAGCTCTCTCAGTCTCTCTTCATATGATTTCTGATGCAGACTGTGCATCATTTTAGTTGCCCTTTTCTGGACTGCTTCCATCCTGTCTATGTCCTTGCATAGATGAGGTCTCCAAAACTGCACACAGTACTCCAGATAGGGTCTCACCAACTGTCTGTACAGAGGGATAACCACTTCCCTTTTTCTACTTGTGATGCCCCTTCCTATGCATCCCAGTATCCCCCTCACTGACTTCTCACATTGCTTACCCACCTTTAGATCATCCGATATGACTACCCCCAAGTCCCGTTCCATTTTTGTTGTTGTTAGTACCTCCCCTGCTATTGTGTACTCTTCTTCTGGGTTTTTGTTTCCCAGGTGCAATACTTTGCACTTCTTTGCATTGAATCTAAGTTGCCATGTGTCTGACCATTCCTCCAACCTTGCCAAGTCCCTTCTCATCCTTTCTACCCCCCTTGTGTATCAACTCTGTTACAGATCTTTGGATCATCTGCAAAGAGGCATACCTTTCCCTTCAAACCCTCTGCAATGTCACCTATAAAGATGTTAAAGAGGACTGGAGCCAGTATTGAGCCCTGAGGTACTCCACTAGTGACCCCCCTTTCTTCGGAATGTGTGCCACTCACTATTACCTTCTGTGTCCTGTTGTGCAGCCAGTTTGCAACCCAGGCTACCACCCTGTGATCCACTCCCAAGCTGGCTAACTTGATTGTTAATCTTTTGTGTGGGACTGTGTCAAATGCCTTGCTAAAGTCTAGGTAGGCCATATCCACAGTCCCTCCCTGGTCTATTACTTTGGTCATCCAGTCAAAGAAGTCTATTAGATTTGTCTGACATGACCTTCCTGCTGTAAATCCATGCTGCTTTGGATCCTGTGCCCCGCTGGCCTCTAGGTACTCAACAATTCTTTCTTTCAAGTGATTCCATCATTTTCCCTACCGCTGAGGTCAAACTTACAGGTCTGTAGTTTCCTGCTTCTGCCTTGCTCCCACTTTTGTGAAGGGAATCACATCTGCCCTCCTCAGTCCTCCAGGTACCACCCCATCCTCCATGATTTGTTAAAGTGTGGTCAGTGGTGTCACTAGGTCCTCCCTTAGTTCTTTAAGTTCTCAGTGAATCCCATCAGGCCCCATTGCTTTGTCCACCTTGAGTTTTAGGAGTTGTTTCAGGACACTTTCTTCTGTAAATGGACTGGTGTCAACCCCCCTACCCAGAGTGCTTCTATTGTCTGATTTAGATAACTCCTCCACATCTTCTTTTGTGAATACTGAGCAAAAGTATTTATTCAGTATCTCTGCATTTTCACTGTCTCCCTCTGCCCACCTCCCCTTTCCCTTATTAATCTTCACTATTCCTCCCTTAACCTTTCTATGCTCCCTAATGTACCTATAAAAGGTTTTATCCCTCTTCTTAACTGACTTGGCTATTTTTTTCTCAGTTTGGGCTTTTGCTATTCTGACTGCCTTCCCCACTTCTTTCTGCTTTAATTGATACAGTTCCCTGTCATGCTCCTTCTGTGATGCCTTATACTTTTTGAATTCAGCCTTTTTCTCCTTAACCTTCCCTGCCACCTCTTTTGAGAACCATAGTGTTTTTTTACTCTGCTTTGTTTTCTTTATCTTTCACACAAAGGCTTGTTGCCTCTATGATGGCAGTTTTGATTTTTCTCCATTGTTCTTCCACCCCTCCTTTTTGCCCATTTGCCAGTGTATTCCTCAGGTATTTACCCATTTTGCCAAAGTCAGCCCTTCTAAAGTCCAGTATGCTTGTTTTTGTATGGCTTGTCTCCATGGTTGTGCTTATTGTGAAGCACACTGTGCAGTGACCGCTTGTTCTCAGATGTCTACCGACTTCTAAATTTGTGATCCTCTCTCCATTTGAGAGTACCAGGTCTAGTATTGCTTCCTCCCGAGTGGGTTCCGACACTAGCTGTCTAAGGCCTGCCCCCTGCAGGGCATTGAGAATGACCCTGCTCTTGGATGTGGCTGCAGTACATGTCATCCAGTTAACATCTGGCATATTCAGGTCCCCCATTAACAGTATCTCCCCTTTTTCAGCCATTTTGAGAATGTCCTCTAACATTTTCTTGTCCATTTCCTCCCCTTGAGATGGGGGTCTGTATACAACCCCTGTGCAGATTGTGATGCCATTCCCTGTCTCCAAGGTGACCCAGAGTGCCTCTTGTCCTCCCCCTTTACTTTTTAGTTCTGTAGCTTTGATCTCTTCCCTTATGTATAGAGCTACTCCACCTCCTCTTTTCCTCTCCCTGTCCCTTCTGTAGACTGTGTACCCTGGTATGTTGACATCCCAGTCATGGTTCCCCGTGTACCATGTTTCTGTGACTGCCACAATATCCAAGTGTTCATCTTCCATCAAGGCTACTAGCTCAGGAAGCATGTTTCCCAGACTACGGGCATTGGTACTCATTGCCCTCCATTTAATGTTGGCTTTATCCTTTTTCTCCCATGCCTGCTCTTTTTGCCCTTGTCTATTTTTCCATTTACCCCTGTCCTGCCCTCTGTTGAGCACTGTACCTTAGTGTTTACCTTACTACCCATCATGTTTTGTGGGGGGAGGCTTGAAATTTCCGGCCTCTTATTAGCACCTCCTCCCATGACTAGTTTAAAAGCTTGCCAAGGAAGCATTTAAACCTGTCACTTAGGATGAACAAGAGGTGATGCATCATCTCTTCCTTGCAAGAGATCGGGAGGGGGGGGATACTCTGGGGTCATCCTTCTTCATCAGTCATTGATCTTTGACACTGTGGATCATTGAGTTTTGACTGATAACCAAAGGAATAACAGGGGACTCACTGATACAGTGTTGCATTGGTTTGAATCCTTTCTGGCAGCAGGGAGCAATGTGTAACACTGGGGTATTTTTCCTCAGAGGTGGCTGCTAATTCCTGTGTCATTCTACATGGGTCAACTTTGTCCCCAGTGTTATTTGAGGAATACATGCTGCCTTTGACGAGGATGGTGAGATGGTACATCTGTGTTTTCACTGCTATGCAGATGATAAACAGCTGGACCTTTTTTTTTTACTTCAGATCAGGGTGATTCCATGACTGATCGTTCAATAAATGTCTGTATGAACTGAGTAGGTGGAAGGCTGCCAGCTGGCTAAGCATCAATCCAGGTAAGAAGTAGTAGCTGCTCACATAGCTACGATCTCAGAAAACAGCAATGAAGAGGAATGACATCATTGTGCCTTCTTTGGGAAACAAGTTCCTCAGAGATGTGGATACCGCTAAAAATCTAGCACCGTTAGTAGAAGCAATAGTAGTACATTTCATTCAGCAACATGAATAAGGCAATTCCCATTGAGCTATTGCTCATTTATTTACAAGGGATACCCATTTTGCACATTCCTGGTTACAGAGATAAAACAATATTTGATATTTACTTATTAAACTGATAAAATAACAATAGAACAAATAACCATATAACAGTTAGCTGTTACACCATGTAATGTAAAATATGCACAGTTCCATGATTTCATAACCAAACAATATATTTGTTCCTAATAAAGAGAGGCAGCAGAATGTAGTAAGTTCAGTGGCATATATAAGGTTAACCAACTCTGGTGCTGGGACAGCAAACTTGTGGTAATGCTGCTTGTTGTACAAACTAATTTTTTTATTTTCTTCCAGGATATCAAATTATTATTTGGCCTCAGATTTTTAGGAATTGTGTTCCAAGTTTAGGGGACTCAGTTAATAAAAAGACAACTGTCCCATATTAGATATTTTTTTAGAAGGACTTTAAATTCAATACAGTTTTCTGATCTTAGCCCAAACCTTGGAACCTTTATAAAAACAATGTTACATATATAGTCAGGGACTTGGCTAACTGGTCAAGCAAGTATGCAGATGACACTAAACTTGCAGGAGTTGCACAAACTGAAGAAGATATGACTTCAATCTGAGCAGACCAGAATCAAATCCTCTGCTGGGCTAGGGAAAGAGGTATGCAGTTTAAGAAAGATAAATTTTGTATTATACATCTTGGAAAGCAGAGTAAAAAGTACAAATATTATCTAGACGGTACAGTTCTAAGGGAATCAGAAGAGGAGAGGGACCTGCGAATTATAATAAATAGTAATTTAAACTCTAAATCCGATTGTGCAACGCAGATGCAAAAAGGCGAAAAGACTCCTAGGGACTATCAAAAGAAATTTCAAGAGCAGAAACCAAGAGGTTGTCATGCTACTTTATAGAATTTATGTCCTGCCCCTTCCAGATTATGGGAGCCCTGTGTGGTGACCAACTAATTAATGAGATATTGTAAAAATCAAAAGGTTCCAAAGATGGTATACAACATTAGCCATCTGACCTACGACGAACATCTAATGCAGCTAGGACTGATGTACGTGGAGATCAGATGATTATCTGTACAGTGAGTTAGGCTTTGAATATAAAGATGACAAGCAAGGTACTAGAGGCAATCCTCTACAAATAAGACCCAAGAGATTAAACACTCACAGTAGGAAAGCCTTTTATACTCAAAGGGTTGTGAATCCATGGAACAGACTGGTTTTATGCGATAAGGGCAAAACCTTAAGAGCAAACCCCGAATTGCGAGTCACAAAGAGCAAAACCGGATCACCGAATTTTTCTTTTTTTGTTGGGGGCTTTGATCCCTGCACCCCATAACACCTCAGGGAAGGGGTCAAACATTTGTCGCCATTCCGGTTTCCCCATTATTGCATTGCAATTCCGAGTGTCAGCATTTTTATTTTCAGGATAAACAGGAATTTAAATGTAAACTAGATTCATACATATTACAGGAACATACTTTCTCATTTTACTGGTGAAATGAAAGGAGCAATCATGGGCTTGTTGCCTTTCTTCACTCCAGCATACCTTAGTATGAACTTTAGTATGACTTTCTTTTTGAAGCATTTGAACATCAGTCCTGTGACATGTACCTGTAGTTGTCTTCCCAACCCTAAATGTAGCCAGTTCAAGTTTTTGTACAAGAGACAGTGGTGAGTACATCAAGGAGCATTGACAAACCTGGCAAAACAGTTATACATTACATCAACTTTTGCAAGTTTTTGCAATGCCCCACCATACAACACATCCCTGTAATCAAAAATCGGAATAATCATTAACTACTTTCAATCTCATGTCAAATGGTAGGTCTTTCTTTATCTTGTACAATTTACCCAGTTTTTGTCCCAGACTTTTTGTCAAGCTGTTAATATGTGTATTCCATTTACATTGATTGTCAACCCATATTCTTAAGTATTTATAGGCATCTACATGTTGTAGGCTAGTACTATCTCCCGTAGTTATGTTCAACATGTCACCATTACTCTGTTGTTGGTTTCTCCATTTGAAAAAAATAACTTTTGATTTACTGACATGTATCATCAATTCATTTTCTGCAAAGGAAGTCTCCAATGTTTCAAATGCTCTTTGAATATGTCCTATATTTGTTTTATGCTATGTCCCTTTGCATAAATCACCATGACACCTGCATTTAAATGAAAAAATACTACTGAATCATCAATTGTCAAGTCATTACTATATAAATTAAATAGCAGTGGACCTAACATTGATCCTTGTGGCACTCCCAATATTGTTTCACTCAATTTTGAGTGGAATTGCTCTAGTACTACTTTTTGCCTACATCTTCATTAAATAATTTTGCAGCATAGTATAACTTTGGTTGACAGGCCCAAGATGGGTAGCTTACCCAGCAATATTTTGTGACCTAAAGTGTTTAAATCTAAAGTTATTTGAATTAAATGTATTATCTGTTATGTCTATCCTTTAAATATGTGTACCAAGTACAGTTTGTTCATTATACACGCTGTTGTAGTCTACACTGTTTTAGACTACCCTGAATATAGAATTTTTATTATGTCTATATATCAATTAGGTATACTAAATGTACACTATATTTATATATTTTTTGTGCTTATATTCTTAACAGGACCACCTTGAAAATAGTACCTTGGTCCTAATGATGTACAAGTGCCATCTCATTCCTGTATAAAAAAATTAAGATTTATACTACTACTACTTCTACTACTACTAAATCCTTCAGCAAGTCTATGAATATTGCACACACCATAAGCCTGCCTTCCATCGCTTGCTGGATGTCTCCAACAACTTAATAGTGCAGTCTGTGTACTATGTTTCTTTTTGAAACCTGATTGATTTATATGATTAATTGGTTTCCATTAAGGAAAACTTTCAACTGGGTTATCACTAATCTTTCTAGTATTTTTAGATACTATTGGGAGTAATGAAATTGGCCTATAATTTTGTATTTCATTTTTGGAATCTGATTTGTGTATAGGAATAACTTTCACCTTCCTCCAAATTTTAGGATACACTTTAGCTTTCAGGGACATGTTGAAATCAGGTGCAGCATATTTTAAAAGCTTGCTAGGAATATTATCTAAGCCTACGGATTTAGACCCAATCATTTCTAAGTAATTCTGTCATAACCTCTTCCATCTCTATTCCTTGGAATTAAAATGTTTTTATTAAATTTAAATGATCTTGATTTTGACCTAGAGACACTGTAAAGGCCGACTCGGTGGTGTTGAGGGCTGAGGTGCTGGATGCCTTACCTCACACTATGCCAGCGACCCATGTTCTGGAACAAGCACAGGCCATTGGGGGTCAGCAGGGAGGAGAAGGACTGAGCATCCGAGGGACTGCTCTACTTCTCCAGGGAGGGGGGAACCTCAGTTGTTGCACTCCACTGGCCCCTAGTGGCTGCTGGGGGGCAGCGTGCTGACACTGCAGCTAAGGGGAAGAGATGGGGCTGGTGCTTGGAGACAGCGCGTGTGGAAGAGTGTGCACTCTCTCTGCAGGCGTCATTGCATGCCCCACCTCCACACACAAGGGAGTAAATGGAAAATAGCCTGGATGTATGAAGCTGTCCCCGTGGCACCACCCCTAAGAAGGCACCTCCCTGGCAATGGTCCATTTAGGGTGGATCGAGTCACTGCCCACCACCCTGCCATGAAGGATAAGTCATGGGTGCTTAAGGGAGGGGGTCTGTCCTTCAAGGGTTGGCGCTGGGGTGACAGCTGATGGCAGGAGTGCCGCTGGAGCTCCGGAAGAAATACCATAACAAAAAAAAAAAAGAGACACTGTAAAGGCATGCCCCACTACACTATTTGCTTTGAATTCCTCAGAACCCATATAAATGAAAAAAAAAATCATTAAAACAAGTACTTTTCTTATTATCACTAGCCAAGGTCTTACCCTCGATTTTGACAGTTTTAAGGAAATTCATTCGTTCCTGAATTTTGTGAAGTACGTCTCAACTTCCAAAAATCTCTTGGTTTCAAACTGTTTTTATTTTCAAAAGTCTTTTTATAATAACATGCCTTTGCTTGTCTGATTTCTCTCAAATGTGTATTTCTAGACTCCCTAAAAACATCCCAGTTTCTCTATTTGATCTCGTTGCTCTTTTCCACAGTTTATTATTCTTATTTTTGAGTCTATGTAACCCACTATTGTACCAAGGAGCATTATTAATTTTCACAAACTGTTTTTCAGTGGGACATGTTTGTCGCACACTTTTAGGAGCTCTGTTTGAAAATAATCCCAGGCTTCATTTAGAGCGGGGACAAGAGTGAATCTATTCCACTCAACTGCCTCTAAGTTCTGCATTAAAAAATAATATACATATATATATATATATATATATATATATATATATATATATATTATGGTAGCACAATAGTGCTACCGTAGTTAGGGTTGAGTATCCCTTTTAAGGTTAAATGGTGAAAATGTGCACTTTAATATCTTTGCCACCATTCAACAGATTTGCCTAAAATTTGTCAGGCATGGGGCACAACCATAGATCTTGGGATCTGGCAACTTTCATACCTGTCGGATATACAGCTGCGGAGTTATTAAGCGGCATTCATGCGTGCAATTACGTTTTTTTGTGCATTCTTTGCTCATGCCTACAGGTCGCAAGGTTTATGTGACTAGTCCAAAAACTTAACAGAATGTGCAGCCGTGGTCCCCAATGTGCCTTTTGAAGATTTCGTGAAAAAATATTAAACGGTTCAAAAGTTATTCAAAAAAAAACAAGTTTCCATTATAAGTCAATTTGAAAAGTTAACAAAAAGTTCGAAAGTGTCGCAAATGCACTTTTTAGTGTTGCAAATGGCCCTAGTAGTGTCGCAAATCCACCATTTTGTTTTCAGTTACTGATCACTGAAATGCTTGGCATTTAAAATTGGGACCATCTAGGGACATAATTCTTTTTGTGTTTACCTATTCGAGCCCTGAGGATGCTAGCCATGTCTTTATTTTGGGGTTAAACACCCCAGAAATATGTTTTTCAAATTTCTGAGAAAAGTAGTGTCACAAAGTCGCACTTGCGACACTTTCAAAAATTTTTGCGAAAGGTGTTGCAAAACACACTACTTTTCTAGAATATGGCCAAAATGACAGGAATTCTTTGCCACCCTGCTGCAAAACAACAGTTTTTTTTTGGACTGAAATTTGGAGGGAAGGCAGCCAACATCTCACAGATGTACCTTTTGGTGGTTTGGTGGCAAAATATTTCACGGATGCAATGTTACGGTACTCCAAAGTTGACTTTTTTTCCCATAGACTAACATGGTGGCGTCCACCGCGCATTTCGGGGCTCGTATTTCGGAAACGGTGCAAGATATGGAATTTTCATCATGACAATGTATAGCCCTAGTGAAAACCTAGCCAGGAAACTCATGAATTGTGAAATTTTAATTTTTTTTCTATGTCATGCGGTTACTGAGATGTTACCATTTTAGTATTACAACTGCTTGTTTTCTGCTCCGAGGCCCATTATTATGCATACATTCTTTGTTTTCACTGTGTTTCTCAATGGAGCTTTTGGGGAAAAATACGAAGTGCACTCCAGTTACTGTTACACGTAGGCTTTACACTTCTGTTTCCATGCCCATTTGCGTTAGCGTTCCAGTGTACGCCACCATGTGTGTTACCCTTTGCGTTTCCATTTGCGCTTGCGTTTGCATTACTGTTACCATTTCTGTCTCTACTACTGTTTGTGTTTGTGTTTTGCTTAGCGTCACCGTGTGCATTACCATTTCTGTTGGCGGCCGCCCTTCCATTTCCATTTGTCTTTCGTTTTGCGTCATCGTTGTTCTTACAGTTACCAGTTGCGTTTCCAATTGCGTTCCCATGCCCGTGCGTGTTACGGTTTGCATTTCCATACGTACTGGCATTTGTGTTTCTGTTTCCTTTGGTGTTATTGTTGCTGTTGCCATTACCATTTCCATTTAGAATTGCAGTATCGTGACCGTGCGTATTACGGTTTGCGTTTCTGTACACACTTGCGTTGGCTTTTCTGTTTCCTTTCACATTATTGTTGCTGTCACAGTTATCATTTGAGTTTACAATAGCGGTACTGTGACTGTGCGTGTTACCAGTTGCGTTTCCGTATGCGCTTGTGTCTCCGTTTGCATCACTTTTCACTTTGGCATCACTTTGCACCTGCGTTTCTATTAATGCTTGCTTTACAATTTACGTTTGCATCACCACATGTGTAACTGTTACCGCTTGCATTTGCATTGCTGTTATCATTACTATGTCACAAAAAATCACGTGGTGGGAGCGCGGGGCCCTTTCCACCACCACATTCCATTCACTATTTATAGTCCTCATTCTCAAAAAACCTAACTGATGCATTAAACGGAGTTTGTTTGCTTCTGAGATATATATATATATATATATATATATATATATATATATACATATACACACTTTTTTTTCATTGCAAAAAATTAGTTAATGCATCAATGATTGAGGTTTGTTGCCAGCTGACAAAAGCAGAAATATGGTTTGGTTTCGCCCTAACATCCCACCCAACCATGACACACTGACAGATGTCAGGAGTGTGCCTTGGGTCGACCAACCCAAATGCTCACCCCATTCCAAGAGCAAATAAGTTGAGATGGATACAGTATGGAGAATCAGGTGAGCATTGGGCTGACAACCACAAGGCACACTCCCCGATGCTCCTTTAGTGTCCGGCAGGGTGGGGGTTGGGTGTTAGGGATGGAAACCTCAACACCACATTCCCCTGCTTTTATCAGTAATCGGTCAGAGATTGGTGACAGTGATTGTTAGGGAGTGCAAACAGAGATATCAAGGGACTGTTTTCTTTATTAGAAGAATTAGCATTTATATAGCATTTTTGATAAACAGTGTATCCCAAAGCACTTTACAAGCAATACTAGGCTCTTAGTGAAGTGACTGAATGGGTAGTGGTGGCCATATTGCACATCAACACCCAGACGCAGCCTGGAAAATTGCATGAACCAGCATATGAAAAAAAGAACTTGTTTTGTATCTCGTCATACGAAACAAGAT
This sequence comes from Neoceratodus forsteri, assembly GCA_016271365.2. Taxonomy (NCBI): domain Eukaryota; kingdom Metazoa; phylum Chordata; order Ceratodontiformes; family Ceratodontidae; genus Neoceratodus; species Neoceratodus forsteri. The sequence continues at coordinate 329,823,140 of CM057454.1, forward strand.
CTTGTTTCGTATTATGTGATACGAAACAAGACTTATAAAGTTAAAAATATGTATTTCCAGGACATTTTTGTGACACACAAGAGCAGAATCCAGCTAAGGGGGTCCCAATAAGGAAGATACATCTGTTTGTCCCTCCCCAAAAATACCATGTTCCTGGGTTTCTTAATTTGAATTTTTTAGGCAAAACTGAGAACAAGATGGTGGCCAAACAAAAAAAGAGTTTCCTGAAATGAAACAGAATGACATCAATATGAACAAAGAATTCTTTTTTCATTTCATACAGCTATTTTGAGGTCCTTACTGAGTATGCTCAGAACTAACTTATAAAAATACTAAACTCAAATAACTTTGGAATGGATTAATATTTTTTTCACCAAACCAGCAAATGGCACACCTGTGAGTCAGCCACTTTCTGCCCTGAAAACTGCAGACCGAAATTCCAAACCATTTGTGCTGTAGCCAAATTCAAAGAAAATCCCATTTAAACCAATGGGAAACAATTTTGAAAAATTCACTTTTTTCACTATCTATAGCTTGGAAACCACACATCCGACCAAAACAGCCTGGACAATTGCATAGAAAAATAGAAACATAGAATTTGATGGCAGATAAGGACCGCTTGGCCCACCCAGTCTGCCCATTTCTCTACCTAATGGATAAGCTGCAGATTCTAGTTAACCAGCAGCCTACTTCTTCCTGCCCCCACCCCCTAGAATTGCCTTATGACTGTCCCATGCATGCTTGAATTCCACCACTGTTTTTGACTCCACAACCCCCTCTGGAAGGCTGTTCCATGCATCCACAACCCTCTCTGTGAAAAAATACTTCCTTAAATTACCTCTGAGCCGCCCTCCATCTTCAAATTGTGCCCCCTTGTTCTTGCACACCTCTTTTTTGAAAGATGCTACCCTCTTGGACTTTGTTGATTCCCTTGAGGTACTTGAAAGTTTCTATCATGTCCCCCTCTCCCTCCTTTCCTCGAGGCTATACATATTAAGCTCCTTAAGTCTCTCTTCATATGTCTTCCACTGCAGACCCTGCACCATTTAGTTCCCTCTCTGGACAGCTTCCATCCTGTCTATGTCTTACGGAGATTGGGTCTCCAGAACTGCGCAGTACTCCAGATGGGGTCTGACCAGCTGTCTGTACAGAGGGATAATAACTTCCTGTTTTCTATTGGTGATGCCTCTTCCTATGCATCCCAGTATCCTCCAGCCCTCCTTACTGCCTCTCACATTGCTGGCCCACCTTAAGTCATCTGATATGACTACACCCTGTGTCCTTTCCATTTTTGTTGTTGTTAGTATCTCACCCCCCCATTGTGTACTCTTCCCTTGGATTTTTGTTTCCCAGGTGCATTACCTTGCACTTCTTAGCACTGAATCTAAGCTGCCATACATTTGACCATTCCTCTAACCTTGCCAAGTCCCTTCTCAACCTTTCCACCCCACCTTGTGCATCAACTCAATTGCATGAACCGGCATATGAAAATAGAACTTGTTTCATATCTCGTCATGCGAAACAAGATCTTGTTTCATATTATGCGATATGAAACAAGACTTATAAAGTTAAAAAATATATATTTCTAGGACATTTTGTGACACACAAGAGCAGAATCCAGCTAAGGGGGTCCCAATAAGCAAGGCACATCTGTTGACCCGACTCAAAAATACCATGTTCCTGGGTTTCTTCATTTGAATTTTCAGGCAAAACTGAAAACAAGATGGTGGCCACACAAAAAATAGTTCCCTAAAGTGAAACAGAATGACATCAATATGAACAAAGAGTTATTTTTTCATTTCATACAGCTATTTTGAGGCCCTTACTGAGTATTCTCAGTACTAACTTGCAGACTGAAATTCCAAACCATTTGTGCTGTAGCCAAATTCACAAAAAATCCCATGCAAACCAATGTGAAAAAATTATGAAAAATTAACTTTTTTCACTATTCATAGCTCAGAAACCACAGATCAGACCAGAACAAAACATAGTTCATCCAGAGATCTGTCACACATGACTGTGCCTGCAAAAGTTTGTGTAAATCCATTGAATGGTTGCAAAGATATTAAATTGCAAAATTTTGAGTTTAAAATAGAAATCCCAGTTCAAGCCTATCTATAGGAGCACGACTGCGCCCCTATAATATATATCACTTGTGGTGCAGGTGGCTGCTGTTGTCCCCTGTGGATTTTCTACCACAAGAGCATTCCCCACATGAACCCCAATCTTCAGTAAGTGCACTTAGTGGGAAAGCTGTATTGGACCCACTTTGTATTGCTTTGTTCTATACAAAAAGAAGTGTGGGCACACTATCATTCCTTTCCCTTCAGAGGTTCTAGTACTAGCCAGTCCTGACTATGGTCTAAAATTTATAGGTCACACTGATGAATCAAATGTTGAGGTGAGGGGCAGTACTGGGCCACGTCTATTTAAAGATGCCGATTTCCCAATCGTTAAGACAAAACCTGCCAAGTGAAGTGATATATTCCACTAATACTGAAAATGACTGCTTAAGTGCTGTTTGGACTTTGCAGATATTGTATCCTTACTTGTATAGTAGAGAATTTAGGGAAAAGCAAGGTGATTTTATTTATATGGCACCCAATCCAAGAGGCCCTGGGTGTCCAACAATAAATAAACAACACTGAATAACAAGGCTATAAATTGTTTAAAATCAGGAATCCGGGCCAAAAGTTAAAGGAATGGATTTTTAAAGATCTTTTTAAAGCAGCCAGTGAAGGAGTACCTCTCACTTCCCAGGGAAGAGCATTCCAAATATTTGAGGCTGCTACACTGACTGTCCTATCACCTGAGGATTTCAATCGATATATAGATATGGACAGGAGGTCTGCCTCCACTGACTGGAGGGAGCAACCAGGAGTGTGTGGCACCAGGAGATCTTGCAGGTAGCCTGGAACCAGACCATGCAGGGTCTTGTATATTAACAAGCACACCCTGAAGCTAATGTGCCACTGAACTGGCAGCCAGTGGAGAGCAAAGGCAACTGGCATGATGTGCTCAAACCCGGAGATCCCAGCACCAGCCATGCTGCCACATTCTGAACTAGCTACAGGTGATGCATCAAACTCGTGGATAACCCAAGGTAGAGAGTGTTACAGTAATCCAACATAGACATAACTAAGGTGTGCATCAGTGTTGCCAGATCAGTCGGTTCAAGATAGGGCTTGATCCGGGTGATGTTATGAAGGTGGTAAAAGCCATTGTGGATAACAGCTGACACCTGGCACTCTGGAGTCAGCTTGGAATCCACAATGACTCCCAGATTCTTCAAACTATCTGCAGCACAAAGGGCTACACTATCCAACAGAGGAAGGGCTACATGCTACCACTTGTTGCCACTGAACCTGACTGGCCCAGTTACACCAGTAACACCTCAGTGTTCGATAGATTAAGTCTAAGTCAGCTAACCACCATCCAATCTAGGATTTCTCTGAGATATTCACTCAGTTCCAGGACAGCTGCACTATCCTCAGAGACATAAGATATATACAACTGGGTGTCATCAGCATAGCAATGAAACACCAAGCTGTAGCATGTAGTAATCTCCCCCAATATCAACATGAACACGGCGAATAGCATGGGAGCCAGAATCACCCCCTTAGGCACACCACAGCAGAGCGTAGCACTGCTCAGTGTAAAGGAACCAAGTGACACCTGTTGCATTCTCCTGGACATAAAGGACTCAAACCAGTGCATCACTGTTCCTAAGAGTCCCACAAAGTGGTTAAGGTGATCCAACAGCACCCCACAATCCACTGTGTCAAATTCTGAAAAGAGGTCAAGCAGGACAAGAATGGAATGGTGCCTGCTATCCCTTGCTAAGAGGAGATCATGGTGCTTATGGACTAAGGCAGTTTCTGTACTAGGTGAGGCTGGAAACCAGATTAGAAGGGCTTGTAGATGTCATATCTCTCTAGGTGTTGTTCTAGTTTCACTGCTTCCATCTTCTTGATCACTTTTCTAAGAAAAGCAAGGTTCAAGACAGGTCTGTAGTTGGAGAGACCTTCAGAGTCCATGGAACCCTTCTTAAGGAGAGGTCTCACCATAACCTTTTTAAAGAGTGGATAGAAAAATTTCATCCTAAAGGGAACACCTGACAATCTCCACCACAATTGGACTGGGCAAATCCCAGCATTCTAAAAGAAGTCTGGTCGGCTCAGGGTCCAATTCACAGAAGGTGGGATACAAACCAGAAACCATCTGGGAGACATCATCCACAGAGACTGGCTCAAACTCAGCCTAAAAAAATGGGGTGCCTACATCATTTCAAGATTGGACACTGTCAGCTGATGACAGTCTGCTCGTGGATATCCCAGCCTGGATGGGGGACACCTTGTCTAGGAAGAACTGATTTAAACTCCCTGCTCTTCTCAAGAGAAAAAGCTCTACAGGACTGCAGACAGACTGGGTTTATTAGTCTGTCCACAGCATTGAAGAGCTGAGCTGGCCGGTTCTTTCCAACAGCAATCACCTGTGACAGGAACGCTGACTTTTTCCGGGTGATTGCCCACTGATACTCACTGTAGTGACTCCTCAGTGCCAATCTGTCCTCCTCTGAGTAGGACCTCTGCCCCTTAGTCTTTAACCTCCTCAGGTCAACATCATAACAGGGTGACCTGAGGCGGGTGGTCAAGAGGCATGCAGGGAACAGTACTAGGGAGTCAACAGCAGGTGAGAGGGCTACATTATAACCCTCTACAGCTACCTTGGCTCCCATTGCACAAGCCATCTTCATACTCAAGATGACCAGTACCACCAGGATGCCCCAAGGCTCCAGAGTTTTAAAAGAGTGGTATCTGACCATCTCCACAGGGGAGGTTAAATGGGAAGCCCCGCAGAGGAACTGAATGATCAAACAACTGGATCAACCCTGATATCACTGATGTCAAGACCCATTGAGAAGGCCAGATCCAAGGTGTGGCTGTGCTGGTGGATACCAGTGGTAACCGCCTATATGAAGCCTAGGGATAACATCACCTGGAGGAACTGCAATCCAAAAAGAGATGTTTCATTGTTGACCTAGGCATTTAAGTCACCCAAATCCAAAACAGTGGTCATAGACCATAATCCACATGGCTACAACATATGAGTGGAGAGAACACCAAGTTACTGTGTCCAGCGTTGCAGGAATACAATATCAGCATCTGGTATCACAAGGGCTCCAAGAACACAACTGTAGATGAACTCCCCAGATGGCATAGTACTGTCTACATAATTGCAGTGTTGTACTACCACATCAGACTTGGAAAGAGCAATGTGGCAGAGTGGTGAAGTGAATTACAGTATTTAAATCCTAAATGAATAAAAAGGAATTTAGCTTCTGAGAACACACTTAAGTAGTTGAATAGCTAAGACCAAAATCAGCTCAGACAAAGGCAATCCTCAACAGAATCAACAGGAAATTCTTAAATTAAGGGATGAGATACACATGCTTACTCTACCACATCTTTATAATAAGACTATCAACAATTTAGGACAGCACACTACTCAAAGTTGGTTTGAAAAGGAAGGCAGGGAGAAAAATCCCATCCTTAACAAAAGAAAGCCTTCTGATATATCAGTGAAAAGAGGGACATGAAGGTGGGCATAGTAAAGTTAAAAAGGTGGGAGGAGCAGGTAGAGAGCAGTAAAGAAAAGTGAAAAATAAGGAGGAGTGACTTCACTACTTAATCCTGTAGTTGCCGCTGGTCTTAGGCTAGTCCCACTCCTCCTCCTCCTTCCATATTACACCCCCCCACTGCCCTGATTTATCAGTCCACTGTCCCCTTTGTACTCACAATCTCCCTTCCCTCCCTCATTTTGCTGCCAGTTGTACTTGCTATTGATATGCTATGTTCTGCACTTCTTGAACACTGTGCATCCTCTTAACTGTCTACTGTGTACTTTTTTAGTATTATAATTGTAACTTTATTGATGTACTTATTACTGCACTCTCCTCATCTCTTCTTCTTTTTTTTAACTCTATTTTTTCATCCCCCACAGCTGAACTCTCTCCGACAACCTTCCTTTCTGCCATCTCTACCTCCCTGCATGGCACTGTGTCCTCCTCCACTACTCTCCGGCACCAGGCATCCCCCAGGTCTGCCCTCCGGGGAAGGGTCACCCCCACCCAGGGTGCTCTTTCTTTCTGTATTGAGCTAAACGGGCCGGAGAGGGCAGAGGAAGTGGAGAGGACCAGGCCTGATTACGGGAGTGTGGATTGCGGAGGAAGGCGCCATCGCCTATCAGCTATGGAAGGTTTTTTCCCCTCTTAGTACTCCCTCTTCCGATGGAGCCCCGATGTGCAATGATGCCAGGGAGCATCTTGCCGTGGCTCCGCAACCCTCTTCTCTGGCCCTGTAGCACTGCGGTACCTCCGGTATCCACCAGAGGTTGCCGCGGTGTTGGGCATCGTCCCTGGCCCCCCCAAGGAAGGAGAGCTGTCCTCCAGATGCTCAATCCTTCCCCTTCCCTGCTGACCCCCCGAGATCCAGGCTTGTTCCTGAACCCGGGTCGCCGGCGTGGCATCCAGCGCTTCAACCCTCAGTGCCACCAGGCCGGCTTCTTCTTTTTCATCTGAATTAATATTTCTGCACTGCCTTTATGAAGGAAAAGGATGGAGCAGTGCCACAAGGGAGGAGGAGGAGGAGGAGGAGGGGATATTGATGATGATATGATGTCAGAAGATAGGATTATGAAAGGGCTTCTGTCCCTGAAGATAACAAGTCCCTGGGATCAAATAGCTTGCACCCAAGGGTGTTGCTGGAACTGGCAGTGGAACTTGCAGGTCCACTGACACTGTTCAACATGTCATTAGACACAGGGGGTTGGGGGTACCACAGGCATGGATAACCACACATGTGATACCACTACACAAGAATGGGCTGAGGGACGACCCTAAAAACAAGCCAGTCAGTCTGACATTCATTGTTTGTAAGCTGATGGAGGCCACTCTGAAGAAAAAGCTAGTCAGATTCCTTGAAGCAAACTGGCTCCAGGACTAGAGACAGCAAGGATTCATGTCAGAGAGAGCCTGTCAAACAAACCTGATCAACTTCTTTGACTGGGTAATGAAGGCAGCAGACAAGGGCCACTTGACGGATATTCTGTACCTGGATTTCAGCAAGGCCTTTGACTCAGTAACCCACAAGAGGTTGATCACGAAATTGGAGGGCCTAGGGGTGGAAATCAGATTAACAAGGTGGTTGGCAAATTGGCTCAGTAGTAGGACACAAAGGGTGTTGGTGGGGGGGGGGAAAGCTATCAGATATGAGGGAAGCCACCCATGGAGTAATGCAGGTGTTAGTCAATGCTCGGTGTGGTGTTATTTAATGCATTCATTAATGACACTGGTGAAAGCATTAAAGGCGGCACCAAACTCTGTGGGAGAGTGGACACAGCTGAAGGGGTGCAAGACTTAAAAGATGATCTAGCAAAGCTGGAAAGGTGGTCTGGCATATGGCCACTTGGGCTCAATGTGCAGAAGAGCACGGTCATGCACATAGAAAGAACCCAAGGACCAAGTACAGTTTTGGGGGGGGGGGGTTAAGGCTATTGAATCAGATGAGGAAAAGAACATTGGGATAGCCATCACCAGCAATGTTAAACAAGCTACTTGTGAAAAGAAAAAAGCCAATCTTTGCCGTGGAGGTGCCTAAAGTAAAAAAAATGAATTAATGCAACCTGAAGCCTGGTACTCACCACTTCCCATGTTCAGCACACAGTACTTACCACTCCAGATCCAGAGTGCAAAAACTTTTATTTCTCACAGAATAAGTTCTCCAGCAATACAGATAACAGTACAGCCCAGCAAAAACCTCAATGTTTGTGATTGCACACTTTGACAAGAGGATGTATTGCCCCCTCATGGTGCTCCTTAAATTCAATAATCCTTAAAGTGATATCCACCCCTAAGCAATACATGTAATAAATTAACCAAGTCTCAGCCTTGTTAATACTATAATCATAAATCCTGCACAGACACAATTATAAATGAACATATAAATAAGAAAGAGAATTAGATACAAAAAATCAAAATTAACTACAGTACATTGCTATCAAATTACATATTTATGTACATTGCCTAACTTTATTACAAGACATATCAGTACTTCATATGCTTAATTTGATGTATTATTTCATCACTTTGATAGCCATTTCAAAATAAAACAATTTTTTATTTTTTCTTTGTTTCACTTTTCTAAGTTAGTATCATTTGTATCAATTGAAACAATTGTTTATATATACTGTGCTGCCATTATCATTATGTATTTTAGTCCATCACAAACCGGATGCCTAATGGACACTAAGCTAAGTAGCCAGCAATCATCCTGAAGATAATGCTTTCAGACATATTATATCGATTATCTGTTACCAACATTTCAATAGAAGTATGTGGTTTCTATCTTATTATTTAACCCAGGTTTGTGGTTAGTTTGTAACTTGAAAATCCAAAGTGTTTCTCTCTGGGCTAGTTTTTCATGATGATCCCCTCCCCTTGGCCACACTATTGCTTTCTCTATACCCCTGAATTTTCATCCATGTTCTGTTGCATTGCTAGCATGTGCTGCGCGTGCCGCTGTTGCATAGTCATAATTTTTATTGGCGATCACTCTGATATGCTCGGCAATCCTCTCTTTTAGTTTACGTTTGGTCTTACCAACACAGTAAACATCACAATCACATAACCCCAAATAGATTACATTTGTACTATCACAATTGATAAATCTATTTCTTTTAAATGTGTCACCATTAGTTGGGTTAGTGAATATGTTGGTATTTTCAATGACCAGGCAGTATTTACAGTGGTGACATTTAAAGCACCCAGGTGGAAAAGATGGCAACCAGTTACCATTTTGTTGATGCTGGCTGCAAACTATGTGTAAGTGTATCAGCTAAATTACATTCTCTCCTGTACACACACCATGCGTGGAGGTGCTTCAATATATGGTCTCAGCTTTGGTTTGGCTCTGAGTATATGACAATTATTACTCAGAATCCTAGAGACTGCTGGTGCATGAACATTGTATGTGGTTACAAAGTTAAGCCTCTCATTGTCTCGTACTGGTGTGTTAACATTGTGTAATAGTGATTGCCTATCCCTATTTTTGATTTGTTGCCTTGCATCTCTGATTATGTTTTGGCTTAATCCCTTTTAGTAAATCTCTGCTGTAATACATTCAGATTATGCTGCGCTGCCTCCTCTGTGCTAAATTTATTCTTCATTTGAGTAGCCTGTCCCATCGAGATGCCCCTGATAGTGTGTCTAAGGCGACAAGAACTTGGAAGCAGCAGAGTGTTGCGATCCATTCCTTTGCAATATAGATCTGTGCAGACAGTGTGGTCATCATTCTTTGAGATCAATACATCCAAGAAAAGGATGGACAAATTGCTACTAGTAGCTGTAAATTTCAAGTTACAATTTGTGTTCTCCAAATATCACACAAAAGATTGCAATTCACTTTCAGTGCCCTCCAGATCATAAAGCAATCATCAATATCTCGATTATAAAGACTGATGTCATAACAGAAAGGATTACAGTCATAATCATAGATCACTGCCTCCTCCCATCTGCCAAGATATAAATTTGCAAAACTGGGGGCAAAGGTTGCCCCATGGCAGTCCCCTTTGTCTGGAGGAAATAGTCACCTAGGAAGGAAAAGCAGTTTTTTTCCAAGGACAAATCTAATTAAACCTAGTAGAAATTTTGTGGGTGGGAAAGTGGGATGCGGTCTTGAATCCAGAAATAACGTATTGATTCCAATCCCTCAGCATGGGGGATATTAGTATATAGTTCCTTAACATCGAGTGTTACCAAGAGTTCCTCTGGCTCTATTGTTAATTCATCCAATATTTGTAATACAGTATATGGGTTATATCTTTTATATAGGAACGTCGTTTGGTCACGAATGGTTTTAAAAAGGAATCAACATACTGGGAGAGAGGTTCTGTGATAGAAACAATCCCCACAATATGACAACCTGGAGGGTTACTGAGACTTTTCCCAGTAGTAGGGCACAAAAGGTGGTAGTAGGGGGAGAGCTATTAGGTATGAGGGAAGCCACTCATGGGGTAATGCAGGGGACAGTCAATGATCAGCATGGTGTTATTTAATGCATTCATTAAGGACACTGGTGAAAATATTAAAGGAAAATTCAGCCTGTTTGCAGATGACACCAAGCTCTGTGGGAAAGTGGACACAGATGAAGGGGTGCAGGACTTAAAGGAAGATCTAGCAAAGCTAGAAAGGTGGTCTGGCATATGACCACTTGGGTACAATGTGAAGAACAGCATGGCCATGCACATAGAAAGAAAGAACCCAAGGACTGAGTACAGTTTGGGGGAAGGTTAAGGATACTGATTCAGATGAGGAAAAGAACATTGGGATAACCATCACCAGCAATATTAAATAAGCTATGAAGTGTAGAAAGACAGCAGCCATGGTAAATATACAATAATGCTGGGAAGTATTGTTAGAAGGATCATAAGCAGAAGGGAAGAGGTTATACTACTGCTGTACATGTCCTTTGTAAGACTGCACCTGGAGTACGGCATGCAGTACTGGAGCCCCAGCCTGAAAAAGGATATTAACCAGCTCAAGGTAGTTTAAAGGAGGGCAACACAGATGGTTCTGGGACAGCAGGGCATATGAGGACAAGATGAGAGGGCTTACATGTACTCATTAGAGGAGAGGAGGGAGAGATAGGACATGTCTGAAACCTTCAAGTACCTGAAAGGTATAAACAAGGCAGATATTGGAGTCCTTTTCTGTCTCAGTGATGACCAGGCACCACTGTAATAGTCTGAAAGGGGGGAGATTCAAGAAGGAGGTCAGGAGGCACTTCTTCACAGAGAGAGTGGTGTCGGGATAAAATAAACTCCCAGCTGAGGTTGTCTCTCAAAAGATGGTGGGGGCTCAAGACAGAGTGGGAAATGGCAAAGAGGAGGGTCAAGGTTGGAGGGGAGACGGCAGGGCCCACTGTAATTTCTAGATCAGGAACTCTGCAATCTAGCAGATCTGGCAGACCATAAGGCCTTCTACTAGCTGTTTTGTATGTCTGTTTATAATAAGAACCTAAGAGAAGTCACTAATATGGAGAGACAGAATAGAGAAGATGGGGCTTGTGTTTAAATACTAAAAACAAGTATTGATTTAGTTATTCATTTATTGATTGATTTCAAAAGCTTAACCAGGAAAGACATACTAAGCTGATAATTACTTGTTTCCAGATGGGTACTACTAGACAAGGGTTAAGGAAGGATTACAAAATGTAAAGAATAAAAATACATTAACAGAAACATCATTAAATGACAAAATAGTGCAAAGAGAGCACGAAACAATACATTACAGAAGGGCACATTAATAATTAAAACAGTGAAACAATAAGCACAGTTAAATAAAAATGTGTATAGATAACTACTCAAGAGAGAAAAAAACTGGAGGCTAAAATTATGGGAAGAACTTAAAAGTATAGCAGCACCTAGGAACATGAGATCATTCTGGAACATACATACATACATAATGTCAGTAGATAAAGACCTATATGGTCCACCTAGTCTGCTCAGTATCACTGAGCTCCCCCCAGCTCTTATCTGTTCTCCCTTGCCTCCCAGGCTTCCCAAGTGTCTATCCCATGCGTGCTTGAAACACAAGACCATTTCTGCCTCTTCCACCTCTTTCAGCAAGTCATTCCATGCATCTACCACCCTCTCCTTGAAAATGGACTTCCTCATGTTACCCTTAAATTGTCCACCCTCCAACTTCGTACTGTGGCCCCTAGTTGCTGACATCCTTTCATTTGAAACAGGCTCTCCCTTTGTGTCCTGTTAATACCATTCAGATACTTAAACATCCCGATTATATCCCAATCTCTCCTCTTCTCCAGGGAGTAGATATTAATATCCCTCAGCCTTTTCCCATATGCCCTTACCTTCATCACCTGAACCATCCAAGTAGCCCTCTTCTGGATCACCTCAACCCTCTGTATATACTTCTTCAGGTGCGATCTCCAGAATTAAATGCAGAACCCCAAATGAGGTCTGACCAGGGCTGTATACAAGGACATGATGACCTCCCTCCTTCTACTAGCAATGCCTCTACTTATACTGTACATCCCAGCATTCTGTTTCCCCTCCTCTCTGTGGCCTGGCATGGATTTACCACCTTCAAATCAGAAGAGATGATGACACCCAAGTCCCTCTCTTGTTCCATCACTGCTATGTCCTTGTGACAGGGTAGAATAGAACCCTGTACCATTTGTTAGGGAGAAAGTGTGTAAATGCAAGGATTTGTATTCTTTCCTTTTCTCTCTCCTCTGTCTGGTTGTGCAACCAAATCTTCCTGTGAGACCTTGAACTTGATCAACCCAAACAGTCTCGCAATCCTTTGCCTCTCACTGTCTGTTTTCTCTTGCTGTCCATTTTTCCTCCCTTGCATATCTACATCTGGTAATATAAAAAAATATGGGAATCAATGTATGGAGTGAAGCTGATAATGGGATCACTTTTATTTAGAAAACTGTGGTACTGTTGAAATGTATATCTTTATAATCTGAGATAACTGTAAAAAGCTAGAGGTCATTTGAGTGCACATGCCTGAGCCTTTTGCAAAGGCTGGAGGTACTGCAGGAAGTTCTCAATGTTCTAGCAGCTCCTGAAATTGTCAAAGAACAGAATGCTTGCAAAGGATGGGGGTTGAAAAAGACTTATAAAAACAGCTAAGCTGAGCTGCAAGGGGAGATTTTATTTTGCTTCTGTACATAGTTATTCTGAACAGGTTTATTTAATGTTCCTGTAACTACAAAAAAACAGTTTTGTGGAATTTTACAACTGATCCTGAGTTTCTCTATGCTTCCTGACCTGTGCCTCGATGACAGATGGTGTCAGAAGTGAAATTTAAGCTATGGCATGGGTACTGGACCTAGTACCAGGGAAGCACAGAGGAAGGTATGGATTCTGCAACTGAAGTCCAGTCTGAGATTGTACAGCCAGCACAAGTCATGGAAAAAGAACAGACAATGACAGAACCTAAAAACCTGATGGACTTTTTCAAATGGTGGGGTATACAACAAAAAGAGACTGAGATGCAGAGAGAAAAAGAAATTCAACAGTTAGAAGTGTTGAAGAGAGACAAATGCAGCAACAGAAGCAGCAGATGAGAGAAGAGATGCAACGACAGGAGCAGCGATGGCTGGATACCTTACAAGCTATTGAAGGCAGAGAATCTGGCATAGACCCAGATGAGCAACAAAATGCAAGCAACCTAAAGGCCATTAAACTTGTGAAGTTGTGTTCCTCAGATGATATTGAGGCATTCCTAACAACTTTTGAAAGAGTTGCCCCAGCCTGCCAGTGGCCAAAGCAGCAATGGGCAATCAGACTGGTACCCTACCTGACAGGGAAAGCCCAGCTTGCCTACAGCAGTATGGACATTGCACAGTCAGAAAACTATGACCTGGTGAAAAGCAAAATCCTTAAAGAGTACAACATATCCAGAGAGATCTACAGGCAGAGATTTTGATCTCTGAGGTACAGCTCGGTTGACAATCCTTAAGAAGCCTTCATCCAACTAAGAGAACATCTGATGAAGTGGATCCAACCAGAGAGCAAAACAGTCCCACAGATCATCGACACATTTGCCATGGTGCAATTCATCAACATCTTGTCTACAGATGTGCAAGTGTGGGTAAAGGAACACCAACCAGAGAATGGGGAAAAAGCTGTTTCTTTCTCTGAGGACTACCAAATGGCCAGACAGATGCCACAGCAGTGAGGCAACAGCCAAGCACCAGTAAGAAACTCTTTTTCCCATTTAAATTCCAAACCTGCTAAGAACCTGCTAAGGAGGAGAGGAGAGACAGGGGGGACATGATTGAAACCTTTAAATACATGAAAGGAATAAACAAGACAGGTACAGAGGGGCTGTTCAAAGTAAGGGAGAGGAGGGCCACCAGGGGCCATGATATGAGACTGGAGCGAGGAAGGTTCAGGAGGGAGATGAGGAGACACTTTTTTACAGAGAGGGTGGTGGCTGGGTGGAATGCGTTACCTGCAGAAGTGGTATGCAGTAGAACAGTGGACTGCTTCAAACGAGGATGGGACAGGACAAGGGGGAGGGTTAATGAAGGGGAAGGGTGGAAGGGAGGGGCAGCTGCAGAATAAGGGGTGCTAGCTGCACATTCGAGCAGACTTGATAGACCTCTAGGCCTTTATCTGCTGGCAAATTTCGTATGTTCGTATGTTCGTGAGGTAACTCTGATGGGGGTAACAAATCTGTGCCAAAAGACATTATCTGCTACAACTGTAATAAGCCAGGCCAATTTGCAAGAAACTGCCATAATAAAGAGAGTGGCACTGGAGCAGATTTGTCCTTGGCAAACTGGGGCAAGTACCTAAAAGATGTGAAGGTGGGGAATAAGACTGTAAAGGGACTCGTTGATTTGGGAAGCAGACAGACCCTAGTGCAAGTTAAAGTGCTGGGAAAACACTGCAAATAGACCAGGTACTGATGTCATCTGCATCCATGGGACACTCGATACTATCCCACCACCCAAGTGAATCTGACTGTTAAGGGTGTGTTGCACCAAATGAAAGTGGGGGTAGTACCAAAGTTACCTGTACCTGTGATTACTGGAAATTACTTTCCAGGATTTACTGAATTGATTAAAGAGGGAGTAAATCCTGATGTTTCAGCAGCTGTGGTGACAAGAGTTCAGGCAAAGAAAATTTCAGATGGTGAGGACACTTGTCCTTTCAGTGATTTTGATTCGGACTTGTTTGAGCACAGCTTCAAGATCCGTAAATCCAGGAAAGAAAGACAAAGCCTGAAGAAACTGTGGCAACAAATGACTGATGGATATGAAGGGTTAAAATATGAAAATGCTGAAAGTAAATTGATAACTGATTGTGATTTTCTTTCAGAGCAAGCTAACAATGTTTCTCTCCAGGGTTATTTCAAGCAGCTAGGAGTAAAACCAAAACAGGATGGACCAATGTTTAAAAAATGTAATGGATTACTGTATAGGGTTTGGGTTAAACCTCAGACACAGGAACAGACAGAACAATTGGTTATACCACAGAAGTATAGAACATAATTGTTACATATAGCACATCATAATCCTATGGCTGGTCACTCAGGGAGGGATCGCACCCTTGCCTGATTGCTGTATAGATTTTATTGGCCAGGAATTCATGAAGATGTTGATACCTATTGTAATTCCTGTGCTGAGTGTCAGAAAGTAGCCCCAGTCACTAGAAAAGACAAGGTGCTCCTGATTCCCCTACCCTTAATAGATGTGCCTTTTGAGAGAATTGCAATGGATGTGGTTGGTCCTTTAGACAAAAGTAAAAAGGGTAATATATTTATCCTGGTAGTATGTGACTATGCTACTCGATACCCAGAAGCAGTTCCAATGCGTACTGTTACAGCCCCAAACGTTGCAGCAGAGCTAGCCAAAATTATCAGCAGAGTGGGCATATCTAAAGAAATTATTACTGATCAGGGTAGTAATATTGGTGCTGCACTGCTTAAGGAGCTGTACAGACCGCAAGGTATCACTGCCATAAGAACCTCCCTCTATCATCCTCAGACAGACGGTCTTGTTGAGTGTTTTAACCAAACCCTGAAATGCATGTTAAAAAGGTTTGTAAAAGGGGAAGGGAATGATTGGGACCAATACTTGCCTTACCTACTTTTTGCTTACAGAGAAGTGCCACAAGCATCAACAGGGTTTTCGCCATTTGAAATGTTGTATGGTAGGCAGCCAAGAGGGCCACTGGATGTGATAAAGGAAACGTGGGAAGATAACCCCACACAGAAACAATCTATATCTTCTTATATGTGTGCCCTAAGAAAGAAACTGGCAAAATATGTTGAAATTGCCCATAGTAATCAGGAAGAGGCTCAAAACCAGCAGAAGGTATATTATGACCATGGGGTAAAAGAAAACGTTTTCGAGCCAGGTGAAAAGGTTTTGCTACTGTTACCCACAACAGAAAATAAGTTGTTAATGAAGTGGCAAGGGCCTTATAAGGTTCTTAGACGTACTGGCACTGTTAACTATGAGATATAGATCCCTGACAAGAAAAATCCTAATAAGATATACCATGCTAACCTCCTCAAGAAAGGGGCTGAAAAAATGCCAAAAGCTGCTTTGCTAGCTTTACCAGAAACTGATAAGGAAGATATTGATGTAGCTTATGATAGACTAGAACAAACTGTAAATGCTGATGCTGTAAAGGTGAATGTTTCCTTAACCTCAGAACAAACTGGACATTTGTAATGTGCTAAAGATATTTAACAGTACTTTTACAATGGTACCAGGCTGAGCAAAAGGGGTTGAGCACGTAATAGTGACAAAGAATGCTCGTCCTATTAGGCAAAAGTCATACAGGTTGCCAGACAGGTTAAAAGCTGATGTGGTTAAGAAAATACAAAAAGTAAAAGAACTGGGTATCATTGAGGAATCGAGGAGTGCTTGGTTATCTCTTATGGTAATTGTAAACAAAAAAGAAGGGGGTGTTAGAATCTGCCTTGATTTCAGGAAACTTAATCAAGTGTCAGAATTTGACAGTTATCCTATGCCCGATTTGGTGGACAGACTGGTGAGTGCAAAGTATATCAGTACCCTCAATCTCACCAAGGGTTACTGGCAAATACCTTTAGCTAAAGAATCCAGAGATAAAACTGCATTTGCGACCCCTATAGGATTCTATCAGTTCACCACCATGCCCTTTGGTTTACATGGTGTGCCAGCTACATTCCAGCAGTACATGGATGTAATTTTATCCCCTCACACTGGTTACTGTGCTGTGTACCTGGATGATGTTGTGGTGTACAGTCCCGACTGGAAAAGTCACGTGGAACACCTACGAGCAGTTATCCAAGCTATCAAAAATGCAGGTCTGACTATTAATCCTACTAAATGTGCATTGGGCATACAGAAGACTAGATATTTGGGTTATATGTTGGGAAATGGAGAAGTCAAACCAGAGTTTTCTAAAGTAGAAGCTGTAGCTAGCAGCCCTGCACCTAAAAGAAAGAAACATGTCAGGTCATTTTTAGGGCTGGCTGGTTATTATCGGAGATTTGTTCCCAGCTTTGCTGAATTAGCTACTCCCCTCACTGAATTCACAAAGAAAAGGTTCCCAAATAATGTGAAATGGACCCCAGAGTGTGATGAAGCTTTTCAAGCCATAATGGCTACATTATGTTCAGCACCTGTTTTAAGAAGCCCATACTTTGAGAAACCATTTCTGTTACAGACAGATGCATCTGAGGTAGGCCTAGGTGCTGTCCTAAGTCAAAATATAGATGGAAAAGAACATCTTATTCTGTATATAAGTAGGAAATTGCATGACAGAGAGAAAAGGTACTCCACTATCGAAAAGGAGTGTTTAGCAGCAAAGTGGTCCATGGAGTCCCTCAAATTTTATTTGCTAGGAAATGAATTTGTTCTTGTAACTGATCACAATTCTCTCTGTTGGCTTAACCAGATGAAAGATAAAAATTCCAGAATCACACTGGCACTGGTACCTGGCACTGCAGCCATTTAAATACTCTGTGATTCACAAATCTGGTAAAGAGAATAGTAATGCTGATTTTCTGTCAAGATATGGATCAGGAATTGAGGGTTCCGATGGTTGACAAAAAAAAAATACTGATGTGTGGGTTTGAACTGTACTTGTTATTGTACTGTTAAAAAAATGAATGCAAATGTGCTTAATTTCTGAAAGTAGAAAATGTTAGTACAGAGCAGAGAGCAGAAGTTTTTGGAAACCTGTTTAATAAAACATGTTCCCTCTTAAAGAGGGGGGTATATGTGACAGGGTAGAATAGAACCCTGTCCCATTTGTTAGGGAGAAAGTGTGTAAATGCAAGGATTTGTATTCTTTCCTTTTCTCTCTCCTCTCTCTGGTTGCGCAACCAAATCTTCCTGTGAGACCTTGGACTTGATCAACTCGAACAGTCTCGCAATCCTTTGCCTCTCGCTGTCTCTCTGTTTTCTCTTGCTATCTGTTTTTCCTCCCTTGCATATCTACATCTGGTACTATAAAAAGATATGCGAATCAATGTGTGGAATGAAGCTGATAATGGGATCACTTTTATTTAGAAACTTGTGTTACTGTTGAAATGTATGTCTTTATAATCTGAGATAACTGTAAAAAGCTAGAGGCCATTTGAGTGCACATGCCTGAGCCTTGTACAAAGGCTGGAGGTACCTCAGGAAGTTCTCAATGTTCTAGCAGCTCCTGAAATTGTCAAAGAACAGGATGCTTGCAAAGGATGGGGGTTGAAAAAGACTTATAAAAACAGCTAAGCTGAGCTGCAAGGGGAGATTTTTTTTTACAATATATTTTATTTTGCTTCTTTATATAGTTATTCTGAACAGGTTTATTTTATTTTCCTGTAACTACAAATAAACAGTTTTGTGGAATTTTACATCTGCTCCTGGGTTTTCTCTATGCTTCCTGACCTATGCCTCGATGACAGTCCTCCCCATTAATCTCATACTGTACTTTACTCTCAGATTTCCATACCCCATTATGCATGACTTTGCATGTTCCTGCATTGAAATCTAGCTTGCAAAGCTTGGACCACTTCCCTAGCCTATCAAAGTCCTCCCTCATCCTTTTTACCCCACCCCGGAGTGTCCACTCAATTACATATCTTGGTATCATTGGTGAACAAACATAGCCTGCCCTCCAAACCTACAGCAATGTCCCAGATGAAAATGTTGAAAAGAACTGGGCCCAGTACTGACCCCTGTGGCACACCACTTGTGACCCTCCCCTCCTCAGAGAGCACCCAGTTAACCATTACCCTTTGGGTACTTCCCAACAGCCAGTTCCCCACCCACTTTATTATGGCCGGACCCACTCCTACACCACCCATCTTGTTTAATAATCTTTTGTGGGGAACAGTGTTGAAAGCCTTTCTGAAGTCCAGATAGCCCACGTCCACTGCCCCTCCCTGACCCACCACTCCTGTTACCCAGTCAAAGAACTCTATTAAGTTTGTCTGAAATGATCTCACTCTAACAAAACCATGCTGCCTGTGATCAGTCGGTCCCTCCCTTTCCAGGTAGTCCATCAGTCTCTCCTTTAGGAGTGACTCCATGATCTTCCTGACCACTGAAGTCAGACTCACTGGCCTGTAATTTCCCACCTCCTCCCCGTCCCCCCCTTTATGGAGTGGTACCAAGTTTGCCCTCCTCCACTCATCTGGAATGTCTCCTGTGTCCAGTGACATGGTGAACAGTTCCTCCAGTGGTTCTGCTAATTCCATCCTGAGCTCTTTCAGGATCCTGGGGTGCACCCCATCTGGACCCATGGCCTTATTTACCCAAAGATCGCCTAGTACCCTTAAAATCCTCTCTGTCATGAAGGGTGAAGTAGCAATGCCCTCACCCCCCCGCACTCTAACTTAGGCTCCCCATCTGCCTCCTCTCTGGTGAACACTGAACAAAAATACCTATTCAGTATATTTGCCTTTAGTCCATCCTCCTCTACATTAGCTTCCCCCTCCTCTCTCACTCTTGTTATCCCCGCCTTGTTCTTTCTTCGTTCCCCGATGTATCTGAAGAATGCCTTATCCACTTTCTTGATTTTACTAACAATATTTAGCTCCATCCGTGCTTTAGCCCTCCTGACCATCTTCCCCCACATCCCTCTGCAAGTTCAGGTATCGTATCTTTCCCTGTCATTCCCATTCTGTGTTTTCTTGTAGACTAAGAACGCCCTGTTTTTAGCCCTCACCCTTTCCACTGCCTCCCTCATGAACCATATAGGCCTCCTCCTTTCCTACTTTTACTACCCTCCTGACCCTTATTTCAGTTGCCTTACCAATAACTTCCCTGATCCCATTCCATTTCTCTTCCACCCCCTTGCATCCCCCTAGTCTGATTAGGGCTTTCGTCAGGTATGTCCTCATCCTTTCAAAGTCAGCCCTTCAAAAATCCAGGGCTTGTGACCTTGCTCCAGTCTGGTTTTAACATCAAAAACCATGTGGTCACTGGTCCCCAGGGCTTCAGTCACTTCCACCCTTTCCACACTGTTCCCATTTGTAAAAACAAGGTCTAGTATTGCCCCACCCCCCAGTTGGCTGCTCCATTAGTTGCTGAAGACAGGCTCCTTGGATTGACTGACATCAAATCAACAGCCAATCTAAACACATAATATACATGCAAATATTGTACGTGAGAAATAGGCAAATCTTTATACCATCATTTTACAACACAAACATTTAGTTTTAAAGTCAAACTGAGTTCAAGTTTATTGTTCAGCTTATCACCTTTACAACAGTTAAAAACATTTATCCATATGGTAAATACACATACATAGGCAACAAAAGTTATTTTTAAAAATTCTGACATCACAATTTGTCTGAATAATATCAAACATGCTTCTACATTTTGTTTTGTTGTTGTTTAACAGCTATACGCTCATGAGAGATAACTTTAAATTCCAGTAATTATTTACAGTGACCTAAAATATGTTATAAAAATGAATATATATATATATATATATATATATATATATATATATATATTATAGTCAGCTTAATTGCTATAGCTTTATCAGATTTTAGCTGGATGGCTGCATTCATAATTTCCCATGACAAGCAGTCGATAGAGAATATTGCGAAGAAAAGCACATATGATTTGACTCCATCAATTTACATTGTTTGATTACTTGTAAGTACCTTTCTTTATATTGTCTTAGTTTATTTTCTATTGTAGTTGTTCGGAGGCTATTGATTATTCTTTAGTTAGTTCCAAACTATATTAACTTTCTTGGAATGTAAATAAGATGCTATAGGGTTCTGGTCTGGTTACCTGCATCCCCTTTATAATGTTTTGTCGCTTACAATTACCATTTCCTGACAGGAACATGTGGTATTTTAGCTTGAAAAGAAGAATCCAGTTGTCTCCATGCATGTATAACACACATTGATTGGAAAGAGAATAATTAATTTGTAAGAATACTTTCTTCTTATCCTAGAGTTTACTAATTTTAAACAGGTGATCAGATTTGTTTTTAAATTTCATCATCAAAGGTAAATAAATTATACATCAGTTGATGATTTAAAAAATTGTTTCCTAAAATATACATCTGAAGTCATAATTTCCTTTCCCTTTCAAATCTTGGACATCTCAATAATAAGCTCCAAGTTATTAAGTTCATCTGACAGTCAGTCACAAAAATGGAGATAGTATTCCTTCATAGTTTTGCTTGAACAATAACTGTTTGGAATTATAAGTTTCAAACTGAAATTGCATTACAAGGTATCTTTTTCCCAGTCCAAGATCTTAGTTAGGTATGGTTCCAATCCAAAAATTCTTTTAAGATGTTTTTATGAGATATGAATTTTAGAAATATTAATATTTGCCATTTCTTGTTGTGCCACAATATTTTTAGACCTGGTTCTTATACTGTCTACTAAGATTACACACAGCAATCTATGAATTTCAAATAATACTGAACTCAGTCCTGTTGGATATAATTTGTTTTTTATAAATGTTATATAAGGAAAAGAAAATCCTCTTAGTGAGTTACGCAATCTGTTCTTCAAAGCATATCTTGAGAAGTTTTTGTTCAAATATCACCTTTAAGTCTACTAAAAAAAATATTATTCTACTGAGAACATGAGATTCAATTGAGAATTGATCCAGTTCTACTCTAAGAAAGTGTGCAGGGGTACTTTGAGGAAGTCCTAGTAAATATCGATACAGTTTATTCATTATTGTTTCAAGTCGAGTACATCTATTAACATTAACACAGCAGACCTCTGCTGCATAGAGTATTGCATTTATTTTGGCATTCATTGCTGTTAATGCTCCCTTTATTGAATATCCACACAATGTTTGTGAAAATCATTTAATTCCATTAATGTGCAATTTCTTTTTTACAGGGGCTCAGATATTCAAACTGCACCAGGCTGTGGAGCAAGCTTGGGCGCAGCTCAACTTGGCTGCACAGTGGTGTGGACTGGGCGATATTCAACGGAGCTGTGCCATGGCTCAGCAGCATTGAATATTGCACCCTGGCCACCCGCAGTGTGCATGGTGCAGTGGCTCTGCGCCAGCGCAAGTGGCCAGAGTGGAGCATGGGGATGCGTTAGCGCAAGTTCCATTGCGCCAAGCACAGCAACCGTGATATTCAAAAGTTAACATACAAATGGGGCCATAATGTATGCAAGGTGCACATGGGGCCATTTGCATGTCATTATGGCCCCACTTGCATGCAGGTCCACCGATCCCTGATGACTTGCGCCTGGCACCCTGCCAGGCAGCAGCCATTGGGGACCAATGCCCCCTGCAGCCAGCAATGTGCTCCACAGCCCGATTGCGGGCATCTGTAAAAAAATTTAAATAAGTCCTATATCCCTGGTGGTCCAGTGGACCGCTATCTGCCCAATTGCGGTCATCTGTAAAAAATAGAAATAAGTCCTATAACCCTGTTGGTCCAGTGGACTGATATCTGCCCAATCGTGGGCATCTGTAAAAAAATAGAAATAAGTCCTATATCCCTGGTGGTCCAGTGGACTGCTATCTGCAGATCGTGGGCATCTGTAAAAAAATAGAAATAAGTCCTATATCCCTGGTGGTCCAGTGGACAGCTATCTGCCCGATCGCGGGCATCTGTAAAAAAAATAGAAATAAGTCCTACCATACTACATTCCAGATATGATATGATCTGGAATGTGTAGTATCAGTATAACTTCATGCCGATGGCTCACGCTGTGAACCAATGGGCGCCACCTTCCGATGGTTCGATCGGCGGGCAGCGGGCGGCAGGCGGGTGGGGTGCTGCCGCCGCCGGCTAACTGAGGGGCGGGCGGTGAGGCTCAGTGGGCGGGTGGGGAGGGGTACCCTAGACCACCAGGGATATAGGACTTATTTCTATTTTTACAGATGCCCATGATCGGGCAGATAGCGGTCCACTGGACCACCAGGGATATAGGACTTATTTCTATTTTTTCACAGATGCCCGCGATCGGGCAGATAGCGGTCCACTGGACCACCAGGGATATTGGGGAATTACTACTTTATTTTACAAATGCCCACAATCGGGCAGATAGCAGTCCACTGGACCACCAGGGATATTGGGGAATTACTATTTTATTTTACAAATGACCGCGATTGGGCAGATAGCGGTCCAGTGGACCACCAGGGATATTGGACAAATATTTTTTTTTAAATGCCCATGATCGGGCATGGGTGGGTGCCGCCAGGTGCAGCCGGATAGGCCAATTATTAAGGCGGCAGCTGTTGCACTCCGTACGCGGCAGCTCACCTGTGGGTGCCATCCGTTGTTCCTTTTTTTTTTGGGATCAACTTTGTGCTGGTGCAAGTAGGGGTTGTGCATGCATGGCTCTGCACATCCTGGGCTGAATATCGGGCTGTGCAGGGTATGCATGGGCACGCACCCCCTACCTGCGCTGCATACATTACTGATGCGCTGTGGTTCATCGGGATTTGTGCCGTGCACTTTTCCCGTTCGAATATCACGCCGGGACACATCAGTGGGTTGTGCATGGTGCAACACTGTTGTGCCATGCGCAACCCTTTTGAATATCTGGGCCATGGTGTATATGTCGGTTCCATTTAGAATTCATGTCAAAGCGTACACCCAGAAAATCATAAGTCTTTACTGTCTCTACTGGTGTTTTATTTATCCTAAGTTTATACATTTGTACTGTATTAGCCCCCAAAAAACACTGTTTGCATTTTCCCTTTATTGATTTGTAGATACTTAACTTCACTTAGTTGGGAAAGTACAGTTACGTAAGAACTTACCGTAAAAGTAGATCTTCGAGAGAGGCTTTTGCAGTAGGTATTCACATATAGGACTGACCCACCAGGCATCAGGACCTCACGGAAAAATTTCTAGCTAGTAGTCTCTGGCGGGGGACTGCCCCATGTCAGGTGACCGGTGTCATATGACATCAGTATAAAGAGGTGGTCCCCCATGCCTGCCTTCCAGTTCTTTTCCACCAAGAGTCAAAACAGGCAAGATGAGAGATAAGAGGATGTTTTACCCCATGGAAAAAAAAGCTTACGGGGATGGAGGGTGGGAAGGCAATACCTACTGCAAGAGCCTCTCTCGAAGATCTACTGTTACGGTAAGTTCTTATGTAACTGTACTATCTTACTTCGAGAGGGCTCTTGCAGTAGGTATTTACATATAGGGCTGAGTCCCAAGCAGTCTGGAACAAGGAAAAGCACTCAGGAGGAGGATAAGTATTCATAGCATGGAACCTCTGGCTGAACGTTTCTTATGACAGAAGACCTTGAAGCACAGCCAACCCGAAGCCTGCTGTACAGCAAGAGGTGAGATCCAAACTGTAGTGTTTTGTAAAGGTATGGGCAGAAGTCCAAGTTGCGGCTGCACAGATGTCTGCCGCTAACACATTCTTAAAACAAGCTGCAGAGGCAGCTACTCCTCTGGTGGAGTGACCTCTGACCTGACCCAGCAGGGTCTTCTTGTACGTGTTGTAACAGAAAATGATACAATGAGCCAACCATTTTGATAGGCATTGCCTAGAAACAGCATTGCCTTCTCTTTTGTGAGCAAAAGAGACAAAAAGCTGATCAGTTTTCCTGAGATCCTTAGTCTGAGTGGTGTAGTAGCTCAGTATTCTGTGAACATCCAAAGTATGCAAGAGGTACTCCCCTTGATTGGAGTGTTGCGTAAAGAAAGCGGGTAGCTCAATGGATTGATTCAGCGTAGAGTCGGCCACCACCTTGGGGAGAAACTTAGGGTTGGTATGTAAAGCCACACGTTCCTTGTGGAAAATCAAGTATAGGATTTTTCAAATCAAGGCCTGAAGCTCGAAAATGTGCAGAGCAGAAGTAATAGCCACTAGGAAGAGTGTCTTCCAAGAAAGGAACTTCAAATCTGCTGTAGCCGCCGGCTCAAAGGAAGGCAGGGTAAGCTTCTCCAGAATAAAATTCAAGTCCCAAGGAAGGGCTGGAATGCGGATGAGGGTCTCAAATGGAGAAACCCTCTGAGGAAAGTTTTAGAGACTTCCAACTGCGAAAAAGTCCTGTCTCCGAAGGGAATATGGTAGGCTGAAATTGCTGCCATGTGGACTTTCAATGAGGAATGGCTGAGACCCAGATCGAAGAGGTGACGTATGTAGTCCAGGACTTTATTGACTGGGCATGAGAAAGGTTTGAAATCTTTCAAGTTAGCCCAGATAGAAAACTGTTTCCACTTCATGGTGTAGGTGAACCTGGTGGAACGCCTTCTGGCCTCTACCAAGATGTCCACTACGAGCAGAGAAACTCCAAAGTGGGCCTTTGCAATGTCTGCAGGAGCCACACATGTAGATGAAGGGAACTGAGACCTAGATGAACAAGGGTCCCCGATCTTGGATCAACAATTGTTGCGACAGAGGAAGAGGAAGTGGACTTTCCTCTGAAAACTGTTGCAGAGAGAACCAGACTTGCCAGGGCCAGAAGGGAGTGATGAGAATCATTTGAGCTCCCTCCGATCTGAATTTGTTCAGGACCCTCAGAATTAATGGGATAAGAGGGAAGGCATCAACAAATCTGTCCTTCCAAGTGAGAGACAGAGCGTCCCGCCAAAAAATTTCTTGCCCTGGAGTGAGCGAGCAGAAGGGGGGAACTTTTGCGTTTCCGGGAGACGCTAAAAGGTCTATCTGAGGCATTCCCCATCACTGAAGGATGTCGTCTATGACTTCTTGATCCAATTCTCATTTGTGGGACCTGGCAGAGGACTGACTGAGTTGGTCCGCCAGCGTGTTTTCTACTCCTGGAACATGGATCGCAGTCAAGTGAAGGTGATGCTGGGTTGCCCAAAGCCAGACTCTCATCACTTCCCGGCACAGAGGGTAGGAACGTGTTCCTCCCTGCTTGTTGAGATACAAGACCACACACATGTTGTCTGATTGAATGAGGAGAGGACCGGGAAGGATAACTGAGTGTACAGCCTGAAGGGTGTAAAGGTCTGCTCTCAGTTCAAGCATGTTTATGTGCAGGCTTTGTTCGAACTTGGACCAGCTGCCCTGAGTCCTGTGAAACCTGAGATGAGCTCCTCAGCCTTCTCCTGATGCATCTGTCATCAACGTCTGGGAGGGGGATTTGATACTGAAGTGAACTCCCAGGCATAGGTTCTCCTGCACCATCCACCATTGTAAGTCCCTGATCATGGGATCGGAAACTAGCACCTCTTGGTCTAGATTGTCCATGGTTTGGTCTCATTTTGAACAAAGCGTCCAGTGAGAGATCCTCATATGGAGCTGAGCAAGTGGGACTGTCGGAATGGCAGCTGCCATTAGCCCAAGGAGGTGGAGGACTGACCTGGCTCCAACCCTCCTGCGACTGGACAGAAGACGGGCTTGAGTCTGAAGGGTGTCCACACTGTCCAGAGGCAGAAAGGCTTTGCCGATGGTTGTGTCCAGGATCACCCCTATAAATTGGAGGCATTGGCAAGGAACCAAATGGGACTTTGCCTGGTTGATGGTAATACCAAAGCTGATGAAAACCTGCAGGGTAAGAGAAAGGGAGTGCAGGAGTTCCTCCCTGGATGGGGCCACCAGGAGTCAATCGTTCAGGTATGGGAAAACCTGAACTCCCTTGGTACGCAAGTGGGTCACTACCACAGACAGGCATTTGGCAAAAACTCAGGGGGCCGAGGAAAGACTAAATGGGAGGGCCTTGAATTGGTAGTGGTCCCCTTAAAAGCAAAAATGAAGGAATTTGTGGTGGGGAGGGCAAATGGGGATATGTAGGTAGGCATCCTGCCTGTCCAGAGCGCATAGCTACTATCCCTGCCAAAGAAGCGGTAGAAGGCTCTGCAAAGAGAGCATTCTGAATCGCTTGTACTCCATGAACACATTCAGGGAGCTGAGGTCTAGGATAGACCTCACGTCTCCTGTCTGTTTTGGAACTAGGAAGAAATGGGAATAGTAACCTGTCCCCCAAAGATAAGTGGGAACTGGTTCTATCGCCGCCTTCAAGAGAAGGGAGGCGATTTCTTCTAGGACCAGAGGAAGATGTTGCAGGGAGTAAGATGACTGGGGAGGTGGTCTTTGTGGTGGTTTCTGAAGAAACTCTATTGAGTGTCCTGCTGAAATCAACTGGAGCACCCAAGCATCTTACGTTATCCTCGACCAACCCGGCAGATGGAAGGAGCATCTCCCCCTACCGGTTCCTCTGGATCCTCCAGAGGCAATGGGAGAGGGAGGGAGTCAGGAGGTGTTGGCCAGCGCAGGAGCCGAGGCTCTCACGGCTTTTATGCTGGGGGGAGTTTTGGTTGCCGGAGGGGCCCCGATGTTTGATGGCCTGCTTGCCCTGTGGTTTTTGCTTTTGTTGGTTTTGCCTATGAAAAGGACACTGCTGCCCTTGAGGGGGCCTGTACATAAAGTTGACAGACTTGAGTGCAGTGCCCTTCTCTTGCAGTTCGGTAATGATGTCCTTGACATCACCCTTGAACAGCACCGAACCCCTGAAGGGGGCATCCTGGATAGCGGATTGCACTTCAGGGACCAAACCTAATACACGGAGCCAGGCATGACGCCGTAATCCTACGGCAAAAGCTGAGCTCCTTTCAGCAGTGTCCACTGTGTCATAAGTGGCATGAAGCATGTGCCGACTGGCTGAATGAGCAGAATGGACAAGATCCGTCACTTCCTGCTTAGTCTGAGACTCAAGAAGGGAGTCCAATTTAGATTCCACCTGACTAAGGATGGTCTTCTGGTAATCCCCCATATGTGCCACATAATTCAGGGCCCTAATACCCAGGGTAGAAGAGGAATGGATCTTCTTCCCATATTGGTCCAGAAGCCAGGATTCCTCATCAGACGGAGACAAGCTGAGGTGTTTAGGATTTGCGTAGTGGCCGTGAGCAGCGCTAATGATGACCGAGTCCACCTTGGGGTGTAGTTTAAGAATATCTACACCCTCAGGAGCCTGATATAGCCTGTCTGTCTTCCTCAGAAGGGAGGCTAATGCAGAAGGTTGTTTCCAAATGGTGGAAATGATCTGCATGAAACACTATCCCGGGTGGAATCAGCGTAGGAGCTGTCTCGGGCAGATCCAGATGAGCAGCGAGTTTCTTACGCTGTGGGTCTGGCTCCAGTGATTGCCACTGATGGACTTCCTGGATTTTCCTCAGTAACTCTAGAAAGGAGGGATCCTCTGGAGGGGACTTTGGAGGGGTCCTAGGCCTGGCGTGATCTGGAATATGTGGTTCATCTTCTGGATGAGAGTGTCCCATGTCTGGATCTGAGTCAGACTTATCAGATGATGAAGAGGAAGACTCCTCCCTACGAGGGGGAGGAACGGCTCCTTTGGGGAGATCCCTGGGGCACGTATTCTCTCCTCCTCGGGCACCAGAGGGCTCTCCTCTGGTGTCAGGAAGGGGGGAGGGAATCTCCTGTCTCCAACGTAGGGGATCCTGTGCAGGGTCCGGCATTGGCAGATGACTCTCTACCTCCCTAGTGAGCTGAGCCTTGGCCTCAGCCCACCACAAGGCCAGAGTCTCCTTCAGCTCCACCAGCAGCTGAGGGGTGGGTGGCAGAGGTGGAGGGGGGGGATACAGATATTGGAGATATCCATAGAAGGAATATCTGTATCCTGACGGCAGGTAGCCCGGCATTGGGTACTGAGGCGTCGGGTACTGCGGCACCGGACATTGTGGTGTCAGGTACTGGGGCACCAGATACTGTGGAGTTGGGTACTGTAGCACCGGCTAGTGCGGTGTCGCGTACCCGGGTGACAGGAGCTCTGATGGGGCACAGGGACCTGGCAAAGGCCCAGCTGACAGGCCAGATGGTGGTAATGCTGGCACTGTGGGCATCGGGCCTGGCGTGAGTACGCCTTCGACTGGGTCCGAAGGACCTGATGGTAAGGGGATGCCAGATGGCATCAGATATGCCGGCGTCAGGACCGGCGTCTGAGGGTCTGGCATCAGGGGGCCCGGTACAGAAGGAAGATTTCCTGATGGCAGTGTCCCAGAATCCTCGGTGACCGAGGAAAGAGGATTAAAATCCCAGGGGGTCAGCTGAGGAGATGCGGGGACCTCAGGAGGCAATGTAGCATGTTGTGGAGAGCCTGGGGCATCGGATTGATCTTTAGTATCTGGCGCAGTCTTTTTGACTGAGCAGGCATCAGTGGAACCGGTGTACAACTTATCAGCCGAATCTGGGTGGGCTTTGGAGGAGCCGACATCTGACTTATTGGATTCCCTGCCTGAGGAAGGCCACACTGGGGATGCGGCCTTGTCGGGCTTAGATTTGGCTGGGCACCCCCCTGAAGGGGAAAGAGGCTTAGCAGCCTTGTCCAGGCAGGTGTTGGTGGGACTGACGTCCAACTTACCGGACCCGCTCTGCCCCGAAGACCGCATAGTAGAAGCGGCCTTCCTAGTGGCGGAGGCCTCCTTTGCCCTGGAGGCTCCCGAAGGGCCCCAGCATGAGCCAGATAGAAGGGGTGACGCCTTCTTGGTTACTCCAAGATGGCCATCATGGAGCGATCCCCCGGAAGGGACATTACCTGTGCCGTGACTCCGGCCAGAGTCGCGGCTGCTGTGGAAGCTGTTTCCCACTCCTGGTGCTTCTCCTTGTCATGCTTCTTCTTGTGACCTTCGGAGGAAGTGGATGCCTGCCTTAGTTTATTTAGCTCTTTTTCCATGGAGGTCATTTTTTTCTTGAGGATATGGGCTTCCAGGGACTGCTGCCTTCTTTTGTGGGTGGTGGAGTTAAATTTCTGGCAGTGCTGGCACTTTTCCACGGGGTGGTCTGGACCCAGACAGAAGAGGCACAAGAAATGGCCATCCTTGTGTGGTAGTTGGGAACCACATGAGTCACACTTATTTTTATGCGATTCAGAGGGCGCGGGGACAATATACACAGCGAATCGTATTTAACTCGAAAAAATAGAGAAATTAGGTTGAAAAGTTCGAAAACTAATGGACCGGCAAAAGACTGACTAGCGTTGATTCTACTGTGAGGAACTTTCACAAGCGACAGCGGGAAAGAACTGGAAGGCAGGCGTGGGGGACCGCCCCTTTATACTGATGTTGTATGACACTGGTCACCTGATGTGGGGGCGGTCCCCTGCCAGAGACTGTTAGCTAGAAATTTTTCCATGGGGTCCTGACGCCTGGTGGGTGAGATAAGATGTTTACTTTCCTCTGTAAGCCCATTAATGATGTTGATACTAAAACTATATCATTGGTATACCCCAGAAAAGACAATGCCTTATTAGAGACTCTAGGTGAATGAAAATCTGGATCATACAATTTTTCTAAAATACTGTTAATATATAGATTGAATAGCAGTGGAGCTATTATACAGCCTTGTATAACACCTAAATTTGTTTTTGTAATGTTTGTAAGACTGCCTTGAAGGTTATATTGTACTTTTGACTATGTATTTTCATATAATGTTATGATCATATTCAACAGATGTTCATGTATTCCATAGTTCATTAATGTTGACCATAATGACTTTCTGCTAATACTGTCAAAACCCATCTTCAAGTCTACAAAACAGCAAAATAATTCTGACCACTTAATATTAACATATTTTTGTATTAAGTACTGCAGAACGAAACAATTCTGAACTGTAGAACAAGTTTTCCTAAAATGCATTTTGTGCTTCATCACGTATGTTTCTATTTTCAGTCCATGTATCCAGTATATTCATCAGAATTCTAGTGAACATTTTTTGGAAGTATCAATCAGACTGATAGGGCCATACATATAAAGGTCACTTAACTGTCCCTTTTTGTGTGTAGGATAAATTATGTTACACTACCAGGACTCTGGAATTGTTTCATATTGTATCATAAAATTATAGGGATAATACAATAGTGGAGTCCACCAATCTGTGAAATTTTTGAAAATATTGCTTGGTATTCTGTCTGGTCCAGGTGCTTTATTTAACTTAGTTTTAACTGCTATTTCAATTTCTTCTTTAGTAATAATGAAAAGTATGGGGTATTCAAATGAATGCAACTTATTCCTTAGTTGATCCACTATTGTCAATGAGTTTGTTTTCTAAAATACTGTAATAAATTCTAGTAAAATGTTGTTTCCATATTTTTGGCTGAATATATGAGTCCACAGAAGCCACAAAAGTATTTACATAGAAACATAGGGCAGGATTCACAAAAAGGCCAAAAATCCTGCAGGTGCAGGAAAAAAGCCTGCAGCACTGTGGAAATGCAGTTGCATGATATTCTCAAAGAAAATCACGCAACTGCGGGAACTCCACAAAAAGTCCGTCAGCTGCAGAATTCTAGCAGCTGCAGGAATTCCGCAAGTCCTGTGAATCCATAGCTGTGGAAATGGCTGAGGAGGCACAGCAATAGTACAACCAAGTAGCTGAAGCAGCAGACATTAACATTGCTGCCTTAGTATGAGGCTGACAGCACCCACAAAGAGACCAGAAACCAGTCCCTCAACTGGGATCACTGCAGCACCACAGGTACCAGCAATACCATGGCACTACAGTAGCCGACTGTCACCGCTGGTCATCCCTCCCTGGGGCATTCTTGTTGCCTGCAGGAGTAGAACTCGCTGCAGGCTAGCCAGGCTCTACTGCCTGTGGGGCTCCCGTCATGGGCTGCACTGGGTCTGGTGGCTGTTGCCTGTTGCCATATCATGGCAATGTGTGTTTTTGTTGCTGTAACATCAGCCACTGCTATACAATCTGGGATGCTATTACCTGTGCCTCACCTCCACCTTAATTGATATCAATTGTTGGGGCACTACTGCAATTTGCTGAGGGAGAGTTACACCTCATTCCACTGTGTGTAACATTTTTCCTGCAACTGCGGACAAAAACTGGCTGAGAATAGGATGTGCCTTACTTATCTCACACCTTTTTTTTCTCAGGGACTTCCACAGCTGCACTTTCTTCCACAGTCCGTAGTGTTTTTTTCTGCAGCTGCGGAGGATTTTGTGAATAGCACTTAGAGCAATCTCCCCTTTCTTTCCATAGCTACAGCAGTTTTGGGGACTTAGGGATGGTGTAGCACCTTCTGAAAGCTTTGTGAATCCAACCCATAGACTTTGATGGCAAATAAGGACCACTTGGCCCACCTGGTCTGTACATTTCCCTACCTATTGGATAAGCTGCAGATCCTAGTTAATCAACAGCCTACTTCCTTATACCCATCCACTAGAATTGCCTTATGTCTGTCACATGCATTCTTGAATTCCCCCACTGTTTTTGACCCCACCACCTCAATAAGTGTACCTTTTGCCACCATAATCCAACATTTTTTTGTTTTTATTAATTACTGTATAATAGAGCTGTAAACATAGTCTAGATTGATATTTTGCTTTTTCCTGAAGAAGCATATGGTTATATTCTTTAAGTTCTTGATTCAAGAGTCTTAAATTATCTTTAGCTGTGTTTTTTTTAACTTTCCTTATCAGTTTAGACAAGTTCTTTTTCCCTTTACTGCATCTTCTGTTATACCAGGACTGTGTAGTATTCTGAATCAAGTTATTATAAAATGTTGGAACTATGAATGTAAACATTCTGGACCAAAATACATAAACCATGTTTAAATTGGAAGAATTAAGCAATACTTGTTTAATTATATTCACTTCAAAGAACTCCAATAAATGAGCTACATATTTAATATGGCTACAGTTCCATTTAATCTTTCTAGAAGAAATGACACTAACTGGAAGATAATTTGACTCTTCTATAAATGACTATTTTTAAAGTTAACTGTAGAAGTAGATGAGGGGATTCAGCTTGTGAGGTTACTTGTAAATCTATATTTTTTTCTAAGGCATTTGTATTACATATAAATAAGTCTACCAAAGAGGTTCCATTTGCTGAGTAAAATGTACATTGGCTTTTCTTATCCTTTGTGTTCTCCCGTTTATCACTGTGTAGCTAATTTCTTCTAAGAATTTGTGTAATAATGTACCTGTATAATTATGTTTGAAGTCTGATGATTTCCTTCTGATT
Source organism: Neoceratodus forsteri (assembly GCA_016271365.2). NCBI lineage: Eukaryota > Metazoa > Chordata > Ceratodontiformes > Ceratodontidae > Neoceratodus > Neoceratodus forsteri. The sequence continues at coordinate 329,856,099 of CM057454.1, forward strand.
GAAAAGTAAGGATTCAAGATGTTTACATGAGTATCGAATTCTTGATCTAAGGCAGACTGATGTGGGAGTCTAGCAATAAAGTCTCCCCCTAAAATTATGTCTGACTCAGAAAATTATTCTACTCTTTCCAGCAAACTAGTTACAAATTGTTCCCAAATTTCTGATAGTTCCTATTTTGAATTTTTTGTGGAGAATACACATAAAAAAATTAGATAAAAATTATCCATTTATATTCTAACTGGTAATATATATTCAGATCTGGTATCCAACCTCTGTATGATGATACTGTGCCTTAGTTTTAGTGCCATTATAAGTCCCATTTGTGGTCTACCATATTTTATTTTTTTCTGTGCTTTAGTCATGTAAATATCGTAACCTTGTAATATCAAACTATCCAACGTTCACCAAGTCTCTTGCAGCATTATATCATGTACAGTAGTTGTGTAAATTGTAAATGCCTAATCTCTGAAAGTTTATTTTGTATTCCATTAGTATTCCACAATAGAATTTTCCATTGTTTATTGTGGATAACTGTATTTGTTTCGTTAGGTAGGTTTATGTGTCATTCACTTGTGCAGTTTCTGAGAATATGAAATCTGTTGACAGTTGGAATTCAATATTCAAACCTCAGTTTTCCTTGTACTAATGTGTCGACTGAGATTTGTCTTTCTTTAGTTATACTAGGTTCTGAAAAGACTTGATCCATTTCCACAAAGTCTAGTCCTAATCTATCAAACAAATCAGTTTTCTGTAAGACCTTAATTGTCAGATCCAGGTCTCTTAGATAAATGTCTGTTTGAGGAAAATTATTGTACATTTGTGCAATATTTATCCACGTAACCACCCTGTTATCCAAGTTTAGATTTAAAGTTCTCTCCAAAAATTCAGCTATAGCTTTTTTGGACTTCCTTATTGGTTCACCCTGTAGTCTGTACAATCCAAACAGAGATAAAGGTTTGATTGCCTGTTTATGAGGGCTCTTTATCAGGGGTTTGTTACGTAACTTCTGAGCAGCCCTATCAATATATACTATAGCCTTACAGTATTGTGACTGAGAAATCATTTCAGCCATCTCAGTGACATGTGTATTCTGGGACATATGAAGGGCATCGATCTTGTATCCCTTGTTAATTGAGATTTCATGTCAAAGAATGTTTTTGCTTCCAATTTCAATGAAAAAAAAAAGAAGAATATCTTAAGTGTAAGTAGTCGAAAAACTCATTGTTCTTTTTACCTCAAAGTTTCTGTCCAGACATTGCAACCTTAGAAGGTATATTGCCTTCCCATTCAAAATATCTTCTGTTTCATATTTGGACCGAGAAATATTGTTAACCAAAAATATGTATTTTTCTGACATAATTAAATCACTCATGGTTACCTTAGGATATATATTTGATTTTTTTTTTCTCAACTCTTTTGCTACAGTCACGGCCCGCAGAGCCTCTCTTAGGCATCCTGCCTGCCTGAGATCCCCTCAGTCCTGAGCCACCACTCTCCCCTCTCCCCACAGCTAGTACCTCCAGCTTCACCCCTCCTCTTTGGGTGCTCTCAACAGTTTAGACCCTAGCTGTAGGTGAGGGCCTGGGTGGAGGAACTGGAAGGCCAGGCGAGGTGGATCCGGCGGTGGGCATGGGGGTCAGGTGCCATCACCTACCCCACGGAGCTGGGCTTTTCCCATGTTCTGGTGCCCTTTCCCCCTTTCCTCCTCCTGCATGGAGCACTCTAATGCAAAGCGCACAGGAACCCTGCCTGCGTCAGCCACATAGTCATGCAGCTGACACACTGCAGCACCCCTAATCTCCACCGGGAGCCGCTGATGCACTGGACAAGCCCCAACCCTCCCGGGAGGACAGTCCAGTGGGCGCGATCCTCACCCTATCCCTGCCGACCCGTGCCTGAGCTCGCCTCTAACTCCTGGTCGCCGTATCATGAGGGTGGCATCCAGCACCTTAACCTCAGAGCCACCGGCTCACCCCATACATTTGATATTAAATCTGGATATTCAAAAGTGATGCCAACTTCGTTTACAATATTTCTCTGTTCCCAAATATCCATTGCATCCTTCGGTGTTTTAGTAAATAACCATATCTCTGTCTTTATTGCTTCTCTCTTTTCTGAATGCTCTAAGAACTCCATTTTCTTGTTCATCTAAATGAAACAAAGTCAATCTATTTTTCAGAATTTCCGGGGTTTCATTTGGGAGTATAGAAAAACCTTGATTTTGATTAATGTCATCTGGACTAAGGGAAAATCTCTCTTTCAGAATATTTGCACTGCTGGAGGTACATTATTTCCTCAAGAGAAATGGTAGTTCAGGTTGCCTATGCCCTTTAAGAGCCTCTTCCTTATTTCTTTGTCTTGGGTTGTCCTTATTGTGAATAGCATCAATCAAGTATACTGAAAAAGCAGGGATGAACTCCACTCAGAAAAAAGGTTTTCTTTGGTTTATTTACTATTTTGTTCACACTCTGTAGGGCTACATTTCATAGTCAAGCCACTTCTTCAGGCCCACAGTGTTGATTTATGGTAATAATTAACAAATCAATATATAAGCATACATCTCTTGGTATTTTGCTACTTTCAAAAAGTTCATACATTCTGGGTGTTCACCATAACAGTAAACATTTCAGTTCATGCTTAATATTATGGTGACTTGAGCCTTTCCTATTAGTAAAAACAAAATATATTCTTCATTTTCTATATCTAACAGACCAGTCTGTGGTAGGAGAGGTTTGTCTTTTCCTCACAATCAGACATTTCATTTCTATAAAACCTTTTCATTTCTGCACAAACTACTTTTCTCCTTATAACATATATACATGTTTTTTTTACTTGAGTTTTTCTGTAGAAACTTTACCTTCTTTCTTGATTTTGCAATCTTAAAGTAGGTTCTTTCCCTTTAAGGATTTCTTTTTATAGGTTGTTTACATGGCACCTATCAAATAACATTTTGGTCAGCTTTATTGTCCTGTATTTGCTTTTTAAAACATTCAGAGTCGGTAGCCATTTACCCTTTAATGTTTACCTTATTTTAGTGCTTTCCAATATTTAGTACTTCTCACTTATCATGCAGCTTCCCGCCGCTTTAGCTTCTGCCTCTGCCTTCTATCACTTGCCGGTTTGTTGCAGTTCTAGTGGGACAAAAAAGTTAATTTTTCCTCGGTAAAAACTAGGCTCCTTCCTTTCCAAACATTTTTATGTTAATGTCAGCACCTCACAACTGAGCTACAACTGCAGATTCCAAACCTTGTGTGTGTGTGTATGTATGTGTGTGAGAGAGAGAGAGCGAGAGAATGAGAGAGCTGTGTGTGCGTGTGTGTTGTTCCTAATTTATCAGATAATTGCACTAAGGGGCTGTAATGATCTGGTGTGCTGAAGCAACTGATGTGCACATTGTTTTTTAACCTTTATTTTTGTTTCACAATGTTTTATTTAATGTTAGTATTACAGTACTTTCAACTCAGGTCAGAGTTTTTTCTTGATGACACAGTATTTATGTAACAAAACAAAGAATAATAAATGGAATATAAATAGCAGTTACGTGTCATCATTAGAGTTTGCGGAGTATGGTGTAGGTGACTACTCAAAACAGACTACGAGATTCCTTGTTGCTTCACTATCATTTATGTACATTGGTTAAACAGACTTGTTGCACAGATGTTTTCTATTAATAGATTTTTTAGGTGAGCACTGTGTTCATTTGCTTTAGCAAAACAATGTGTTTATGAGTAACACTCATGAACTAAGAGATTGTTACAGTACAATGTGAGGTAAGCAGAGCACATGGTGAGCACCTTTATAATATGATTTTTGGTATTTTGTGTTGTTGAGGTCAATTATTCATGACATGCATTTCTTTTATTTGCTAAGCTCTCAGCAATAATTTATGAACTACTACTGAGCATAAACTAACATATCCACATGTGATCAGTGTCCCCCTGATCAGCTATTAGTAGTTCACTAATATAAATCCTGTCACTGTGAACACTACACTGTCATTTTTCTATTCAAAACCACAAATAACATTGTTTTTATCCAACAGAAAAATATCTGCCTAATTGAACTATCAAGCAATGAAAAACAAATAGAAACTGGACAGCACAGTGTGCACTGAAATCTTGTTTGGTATGTTCACAATGATTTACTAAGAACTTTTACCTAGTATTGTAAATATTACTGTGGATCAAGGATGGACTGCAATAAATAATTCACTCTGCAGATGTGTGCACAATTGTGTTATTGCTCATGTTTGTCCAATATATCTCCACCTTTGATATGATACAAATTGAGGGGACCTGACAAATACAACTTTGCAATTAACTATTTCAACTTTACCAGTGATGACTAAACCCTCATAGAAACATAGACTTTGATGGCAGATAAGGACTGCTTGGCCCACCTAGTCTGCCCATTTCCCTACCTACAGGATAGGCCGTAGAGCCTAGTTAACCAACAGCCTATTTCTTCCTACCCCCCACAAGAATTGCCTTATGTCTGTCCCATGCATTCTTGAATTCTCCCACGCTTGTAGTGCGAAGCTGGTCTTGACAGCATTTATTTATTAAGGCTTGGATTACAAACACCTTTGAGCTAAGAACTCTTTTCCAAAGGTTCCGTGTCACATAGGAACAATACATACATAAAAGAAAAAAACAGAAAAAAAGGTGACTTCACCAATGAGATGTCAAAATAAGTACACTGAGTAAGAGGTTAGGAATGGAACATGGTTACATAACCATTCACCTGTAGTGAGCAAGGTCTAGCAATCATAGGCTTGAAGTTAAATCACAAGATAAACAAAAAAGACAGGGGGAATCAGCCCAACGGGCCTTGTCCAAAGACAATACCACAAGGAGAGGGGGGAGTGTCATGTGGAAGGGGCAGGAGAAGGCTGAGGGGGTAATAGGATGAGGAAAAGTTAAGGAGTTTGGGGGAGGGAGGGAGAAGGTAAGAAGGGGTGAGGCCTAACCAGAGGCAAGACCACAGCAAGGGGAGGGTATCGAGGAGGGTTATGAGGAGGGGCAGGAGAGGGTTGAGAGGGGTAAGAGTGGGAGGGTAAGATAAGAGAGTAGGGGGAGAAGGGGGTGAGTAGGGGTGGTAAAGAAGGTGGGTTTAGAAGAAGGAGCAGAGAGGCAGGCAGGCTAGCTGCTAAGTGCTGAGGTGGACACAGAATCAGGTGGGATTTTGAGATTTCAGGGCAAAACCATCATGCACCAGTAAGGTGGGGGCAGTCACAGCTACAGAGCACTAAGAGGTGTTCACATAACTTGCATTTGAAGGGTCCAATTTTTGACTCAGACAAAAAGTCACTGCAAGTAGAGTTGAGCAAGAGGGGGGCACGATATATACAAGATCTTTGCCCCTGTGATGTATGGCAGAAGGGGACCTTAAACATATGTTTGTTAGTACCTCTGGTATGATGAGGGTTGGTTGCTTGGCTAATTAAGCTCTGGAGACTCAGGGGAGTTAGGCCCAGTGAAGTTTTTTTAGCCAGTAAGCAAGTCTGATATTTCAGTCTGCCCTTTAAGTGAAGCCAGACAGTTTTTGCATATATTGATTACAGGTATGCATGAGCTGATGAGCTCCTGTGATTAGCCTACAGGCCTTGTTTAAGGCTAATGTGACCCTTTTGAGGGCCGTATCTGCTGCCGCACCATAGATTATCAGGCCATAGTCAATTATGGGGATAGCTGAGCTGCCACTGCAATCTGCAGTGCCTCGGTGGTTAGACAGTGCTTATGTCTGTACAGCAGACCAATTCTTGTATTGATGGCCTTAGTGACTTGTTTCACATGGTTTGCATAGGAGAGGGTGCTGTCGAGGGTAACCCCTAGGTACCTGAAAGTGTGGATCCGGTCTAAGGGGGTGTTGCGGCTATTTAGAATTGTGAGCTGGAATGCTCTGTGCTTGCTGTGGGGGTTGTTAAATGTCATAACTTTAGTCTTTTTGTAGCTTTTGCTTCATGAACCAATTCTCAACACTAGTGAAAGTCAGCTGAAGTTGTTTTTGCAGAGGTAGCGAGTCCGCATTGCAGGTATAGATCAAAGCATCATCCGCATAAAGTAGAACTCTGTCTGGGCAGGCTAAGGGGAGCCTGTTGAGAAATATGCTGAAAAGCAGGGAACCTAAAATGGAACCTTGTGGGACACCAGTATGTACTTCCCATCTATCTAAGAGTACACCATTTATCTTTACCTGCTGCACTCTGTTCGCAATGTAACTTTTGAATCAACTCGCAGTGCTGCTGGAGAGGCCAGAGATGGACAGTTGGTCAAGCAGCAGTACATGGTTTACCATATCAAAGGCCTTGGTGAGGTCGATAAAGGCTGCCCCCCACTATCTGACCACGGTCAACAGCCTTATGTATATAGCTAGTGAATTCAATGAGTGCGGTGGCAGTGCTGTGTGATTTTCAAAACCCATGTTGTTGGGGATATTGAATCTGATATTTATCAAGATATTTTACAAGTTGGTCAGACACTATGCGCTCCAATGCATTGGAGAGAGGGGGGGAAGAATGGAGGTGGGGCAGTAGTTAGTGTGCATGGTTCTGTCCCCACCTTTATGGATAGGGGTAACTACAACATTTTCCCATCTTTGCGGGAATTGGGCAGAACATAATGATAGGTACAATATACGTGTAAGCAGGGTAAGTATGACATCAAGGGTAAAGGGCGATAAGTTTAAGGTCAAGTGAGTCACCACTAGACTGGGATTTCCCTAGGGACTGTAGGTACTTTTTGGCTTCCCTTTTGGAGATGACTTTGAAGTAAAAAAAAAGGGGGAGCTCTGGGGTTGGTTTTCCTCTGTACCATTATTGCTAATCCTGTCTTCTTCCTTGAAGTAGACTGGGGGAAGTGCACTGCTGAGGTCCGTGAAAGCCATGTTGAAAGCATCAGCAATCACTTTGGGGTCTTGGGTAATAACACCATTGATGTCAAACATGGATGGTGAGGCTTTGTCAGTTTCCCCCATGAGTTCAAGTTGCCCCCAGATTTTCTCCATCACCCCAGGAGTTGGCAGGTTCTTTTTTAAAGTGATGAGTTTTGGCCGTGCAGATAGCACACAGACAGGTGTTCCTGGCTTGCTTATATTGCTGTGGGTCGGCCTGCTTGCCAGAAGCCTGTGCTCGGTGCCACAGTTTATTCCTATCAGCCATAAGTTTGAGAAGGGGTGGTGTGATCCATGAATTGCAAGCTCCCTTAATCTTGTGTTTCTTTGGTTTACTTAAGTTCCAAAAGCAAGAAGGATTGAAACTGCCTACATCTATTTTTTGATGCAACATTTACAGTGCATCACTGATTAATTTGGTGAAGCAAGCCGTGTGTGTGTGTGAGTGTTTTCAAGGGGGTCTATATGTTGAGAACCAACAGTACCTTTTACTACATTACCTTGATGTTTATACTTCTCTTCTTATTTTTCTACTATTGAGGTATAGATGTGGGACTTTTACACCACAATACAAGTACAGCTAAGTTACACATTGAGGCCCATTCAAACTGAGCCCAAAATGAGCGCAACAGCAGGAGCAAGCACAAACCAATTGCGCATATGCGCAACAGGTGCGATATTCAAACATGGATCAGAAAAAATTGCGCAAGCAACCAACGTCTGAATATCACACATACTGCGCCATAGCGCAACCAGGAAGGAGAAGCTGAGCAGAAATGTTGTGCTATGATGCCATCCAGGGCAGCCTAGCTGAGCAGTCCAGAGGTGCCATAGCGCAAGCAGAGCCCCCCCAGAGCAATGGAACTGCACATCCAGGGAGGCAGGCTGGGGCCCACCGCCAGCCATGCCACACATGGGCACAGGAACACACTGCAGAACCAACACCACACCTGCACACCCCAAGCACAGCATCACTGGGGGTGTGACGGATGATCTACTGGCCCATGGGGACAAGCCAACAAAGCATAGCAGAGCCATGACACCCCAGCACAACCACTGGCAGGCTGAGAGTGCCACACACAGGGGGTTGACAACCACAGTGCACATCAGCCCCCGTACACCTAGCACACCCTGCACTGTGACCCCAAGACACCACCTATGTGCAGTGACTGGCACTGCAGGAAACCATGCATCCCCCCCAGCACATGTCAACCCCATGCAGCACAGAAGCATACAAGCCAGACACACCCTGTGCACCCAGCAGTGGGTGGCAGCAGACGGCAAGACCAACAGAAAGTCACTGCGATGTTGGAGATACCTCCCCATGCACACACACACACACACACACACACACATATACCCAGGACCATACCACCCCAGATGGCATGTACACCCCTGCAACTGAGCACTCATAGCCAGCTGCAAATCAGAGACCAACACAGTATTCATATCAAAATAGAAATGTATATTTAAATATCCAAATAGTAAAGAACCAAAACAACAACAACTATTTACAAGGGGAACAGGTACAAGGTAGGGTGTTCAAGGGTAGGGATGAACAACTTGGAGAGGAAGGCAGCAGGTGGTAGGGATGGGAGAAGTGGGAAGGGTATCATCAGCTATGGCCCAGCTGGCTGCTCATCCTCTTCCTGGTTCCGCACCGTCCTGTGCCGCCTCCTCCGAAGGCCATGGCGCCTGATGGACTGGAGGATGCCCTGGTTCTCCATCGACACTTGTGTGAGGCCCCGAATATCCCGTCTAATCCTCCTGAGAACCTCGAGGCCTAGGAAAATGGGAAAACAGTCAATGGCTGTGACTGACCACAACCCTGAACACCACCCAACCTGCAAGCCATATAGCCCAATGTCCCGCACCTGTGATGGCATGCACCCACCCACAGTGAACATGCACATGGACATCACAAACAGGTGGCACCAGCTATGTGCACCACTGCACACACACTGCCCATGTCCATCACAGCACAAACAAGGCTGTCAGAGTGGCGTGGCAGCGTGGTCGATGCCAGTTACACAGCTATGTGCCCAGTGCATGCATGGACCACCAGTGATGCATACACAGATGTGCTGTGATACTGGACAGTGATGCATGTCACCTGTTGTGCATACATACATAGATACATAGACAGTGTCGGCAGATAAGGGCCTATGGCCCACCCAGTCTGTCCATTTGAGCTTGTAAGTTCACTTTGTTTTCCTATAAGTCTGTTGCCCTTACCCTGACCTCCAGAATTCCTTTATGTCTATCCCATGCATTCTGAAATCCGTGATTGTTTCAGCCCCACCACTTCCTCTGGCAGGGTGTTCCACTTGTCCACCACCCGTTCTGTGAAGAAATTCTTTTCCATGTTTCCTCTGAATCGTCCTCCCTCAACTTCATCCCATGCCCTCTAGTCCTGGAACATCTTTTCACTTAAAATAATGTTTTCCTGCACCTGTTCCTCCTGTAAGATACTTGTATGTCTCTATCATATCCCTCTCCCCTCCTCTCCTCCAGGAGTACATGTTCAGTTCCTTCAACCTGTCTTCATAGGACTTGTGATGCAAGCCATGCACCATCTTTGTTGCCCTCCTCTGAACCTTCTCTGCCCAGTCTATGTCCTTACGTAGGTATGGTCTCCAGAACTGTACACTGTACTCCAGGTGGGGCCTCACTAGTGTCTTGTATAGTGGAATTATGACCTCCCCTTTCCTGCATGGTTGTATTGTGCAGGGCTAGTGGTCTTCCCCCCCCCAGCATGCAATAGCATCCATGAAGTCATGATACTCACACTGCTCAAGCAGCTGTGTCTGCCGCTGCTGCTGCTGGGGTGCAACTCCCACTGGCACCGGGGCCCTGGCATGGTCCTCCTCAACCCGAGCCTGCATCCTCACATCCCGGCCTGTGGGAGACATATGTTGAGACAAACATCAGTGTGACTCCAAAGCAGACTGCCCCTTGCCCCAGTGAGAGTGCCTTCCCACACAGCCAGACCCATTCATCTCACAGCTGCACACACTGACACAGCCAACCATGGCAGAGTCATCACCTATGCACAGCCACCAAAACACACTCACACCCCTACAGAGAATACAGGTGCATAGATGGTACACCCACCTGGCCTAGGCACCACACCCTGCCTGGCACGTGACCGCAGCCTCTCCAAAAGGTCCGGATCCCTCCGGCGGAGGTCACTGTAGCGGTGCCGGCACTGCTCATCAGACCAGCACCGTCCAGTGAACCCTACCAGGTCAGTGGCCACTTGATGCCACACCTGTGTGCGGGCAATGGTGAGGGGCGCCTCACCATAAAGTGCCCCATAGTGGGGCTCTACTAGGGCCACCAAGTTGGCCAGTTCCAATTGGCTCCAGGGAACAGCTCTTCTCCTAGCCATGGTACCAACTTTACAGCAGGCAATATGGCGCCCCGCTGCGCGTAACCCCACGTGGAGATGTTGCGCAGTAGACCACCACACGCTCCAATCGCGCTGTTCGAACAGTGCTGTCACTTCACATAGCGCTGTCACCAGACGGCGCAATGAGCTTAAACACATGGCGGGTGAACAGCACCAGGGGGCAAAGGTCGGACACAAGGTCATGGGCCAATGATGCAAGGCCCACGCTGGCGCCATCTGGCGTATAGGCATCCTGGCGACCGACCAGCTGCGTACCAGTGCCACAGTGGACTATTAGCGAGTAGTGCCTGGCGCCATATAGTGCCCATTGCTGTGGCGCCACTGGCACAATGGTGGCCATGGCCTGAATTGACGATCGGCGCACAGCAAGTCAGCAGCGAGCAGGCGCTCACGTAAGCTATCTGGGCATGTGCAATGCAGTGTACCACACAGTCACAGATCTGCGCCATTGGCTCAGCCGACTCAACCGTATGCGCATAAGCGCAGATTCGCGATATTCAGCCGACACATGCAAATCATCTGATCAGCCATTCAAAGGCGCAGTGGCACGATTGCATGTCATTATAGTTGCTCCACTCCTAATTTGCATGCATTGCGCTATAAATGTGTGACACTGGGCTGCGCTGGCCAGATTCGGTTACTGCAGGTGAGAGGTGAGTTGCATGCTGTGTGATGTTCTGGACAATGGTCATGGGAAAATGCTGTAGACTGCACAGTGACAGGTGTCCACTTCCCCCCATACAGATCGCCATGACCAAGCAGAGCCAAGGTGAGGGTGAGGACGGTGGGCGTAGGAGCAGGCTCGACTTTACAGCAGCAGAGACAGAGGCCCTCTTCCAGGCCTACCTGGATGAGGAGCCAGTACTGAGTGGACGGAGGGGCACCCCTCAGTCCCGTGCGGCTGCATGGGAGGGGGTAGCCCGGGCCGTTAACCTGCACGGAAGCCACCAGCGCTCCTTGCAGGAATGCAAGAAGAAGATGGGGACAGACCGCAGGAGGTTAAAGGAGAAGGTGGCAACCTTCAGGGCGGCAGGTGCTGGCACTGGCGGGGGCCCACCAGTGGTGTTGGAGCTGACCCCGACTGAGGAGACACTGGTCGCATCAATGCAGCGGAGCACTATTGAGGGCGTACCAGGAGGTGGATTCCAGACAGGTGGAAGCCCATCACTGCACAGTATGACATGGTGGTGGTGTTGGGGGTGGGGGGAAGGTTGTTCACATGCACTCACATGTACTGTCTTTCTGTTACAGAACCTGTTCGTCTTCAGGAGACAGTGGTGGTGGGTCCAGGCAGGGATGATGACCTGCTGGACATGGAGGAGGGTCCATCCACCTCTATCACCAGCCAGCAGGCACTGCAGCAGCATGCACGCTGGGCCGCCAACTCTGGTGTCGGTGATTCGGGTGCGGGGGGTGCACAGCCTGTGTCTCAGCAGTCTGGCATGCAAGCATGCCAGCACGCTGTGACTATGGCTGTAGCATGTACCTGCACCATTGATGATGCAAAGACTGCAATGGGCAGTGATAGGTGTGTGTCCCATGACGGACACACAGCAGGCCATCACGTGCCCCTGGGCCTTTCTGGTTCCAACTTGTGTACCAGCATGCTGGCACAGTCCCAGGCTGTGCCAGTCAGCACCGGTGGGGCAGCACCGGTGGCTGTGCAGGTGTCTGGCACTGTTGCCAGCACAGCGGTGGAACGAGTGGACCCTGGGGCACAGCGGTTGGAGGGGCAGCAGCAGCAGTCACCCACCAGGTCTGGGGGTACAGTGTCAAGTGGTGGCACATGTCCGCCACCCTTTGATCCGCCCATTCCTGGTCCTGGCGAGCAGCGCCCACCCTCAAGGGGTGTTGTGCATCAGGACCTTCCACACCTTGGGGGACAGGATGCCGTTGGGGCACAGTACCCACTGGAGGAGCACACCCACCTGCTGCAGGAATCAGTACATCTGCAGAGGCGGGCTGCAATGTCCGTGGAGGCACTGTCTGTGTCTGTGGAGCAGCACAGCAGGGAGTGTGCTCTGGACCGTGCCGAGCTGGTTCGTATGCGGACGGATGTGACCGCCGCCACTGACAGGCTGACCCAGGCAGTGGTCTCTGTCGTGGACGCACTGGGCACACAGTCAGATGCCCCTGTACCGCACACCCCACACAGTTCACTCTCCACTCCCGGCGTCGTGAGACACCAGGCCTGTCGACGCCGGGTTCAGTTGTTGCCATCCCGAGCACCCCTGGTGCACGTTTGTTCGGCATGCTGCAGACCCCTGTGCGGGCAAGGTCGCGTTCGCGCAGTGGGACCCCTGGTGGTGCAACAGTGCCACCCCATGTGGCCCCTGCTCAGCCTGCCAGTGCTGTTGGGTCACGGCGGGGCCACCCACGCATCCGCGGTGGCCATGGGACAGTGCTACATGACTGAGCTGTCTCCCAGTGCGGGCCCTGTCTGGTGCTGCCATGTGTGCAATGTGTGTCATGGTGGGCAGTGCACTGCTGGGTGCTCTGCTCACCACGCCGACACACGGACCACCTGCACACCCTCCCAACTGCTGTCCACAGGTGGTGTGTTCCCCTGTGTGCCTGTGGTTTGCGCATGGACAGTGTTGGTTGCACATGTCCCCTTGACTTACCTGTGTTCTGCATAGTGCTCCTCTGTGATGGTGTCCCGGTGCAGCTGGGCCTGCCGGATCAGTCGGGGGTCCCGCCGTCCTAGGGGGGGGCTGCTCATCACCATCAACACCGGTGCCACTGGCGTCCCCATCGCTGTCCCCCTCTTCAACCTGTGCGGCTATCCCATAGTCTTTGGCCATGTTGTGCAGGATGCAACAGGCCAGGAATATCCCACAGGCCTTTTGGGGGCTGTACTGTAGGGCACCGCCGGAGGTGTCTAGGCATCGGAAGCATGCCTTGAGCATCCCAAACACCCGCTCTATGATGTTGCGTGTGAAAACATGTGCCTCATTATAACGTTGCTGCGATGGGGTCATGGGAGGCTGCAGTGTGAGCAGCCAGGGATGGAGTGGGTATCCGCTGTCACCTGTGTGGAGATAGTGGAGATCAGTCTCATGTTCAGGTCCATATTGGCCATATCCCTGTGTGCCACTACCATGGCACCTGTGGCATTCCCACCCTTGCCCCAAGTTTGCATTCCATACATGTGTACTCACCCACTAGATGGCCTGTGGGGATGTCCCCAGTCTCAAATCGATGGCACAGTGCAGACTGATACCATATGAAGGCATCATGTGCTCCACCAGGGTGTGTGGCACAGACATTGATTATGCGCCCAGTGGCATCACACACCACCTGGCAGGTGACACTAGAGAATCCCTTTCTGTTCCGATATGCGAGCCCATCGGGGCCAGGTGGCGTGCGAATGGCCACATGGGTGCAGTCTATAGCCCCTAGCACGCCAGGCATACGTGCTACCCTGTGGAACTCCTGCATGTTTGCTGTATGCTCTGCCGTGGTGCTGGGGAAATGGATGTACTCCGCAGCATGTGGCAGCAGTGCGCTGAGGAATTGGGTGAGGATGCGTGACGTGGCCGACTGTGTGATGCCTGTGGTGTCCCCTGTCGGCCTCTGGAAGGTGCCCATGGTGAGCAGGCACATGCAGGCTGTCACCTTGGTCTCCACCGACAGGCGTGACTCCGTCATGAGGTGCCTGCATCACATCACTGCACAGCTCACAGAGCCGTCTCAGTATTGCCCTGTTCAGGTGGTACCGTCCCATGATCTCTACATCTGTGTGCAGCTCAAAGCTGATGCAGACGCGGTACTGCCTGTTGGGGGCATACACCCGATGGGCCTTCACGGCCCGTCCCCTGCAGCATGCATTCTCACCCCCTCATTACAGCTTCCATGTGAGAGCTGGCACTGTCCATCTCCTGGCTTCTGCCCCCGGCTGGTGTTGCTGTGTTACCCCCGCTGTCCTCACTGCTACTTCCACTGCACTGGGCACCCCCCGCTGGCCTCTACAGCCTATGGCCCACGCTTTCCTTGCCTGCCCTAGCCTGTCTGTTGTCTGTCTGTCTGTCTCTCTCTCTCTCTCTCTCCCCCACTTGGCAGCCTTGTAGCGTTCTTGCGCCACTTCCTTGAGCCTTTTTTATTTTGGCTAATTTCCGCTACTGCGCAATTTCCGGCTGTGCCGCTATTGCGCATCGCACAAGTCTTTGAATATCGCATTGCGTTCTTTATGCATGGATCCACCCCCTTCGGTTGCGCATGCCTTCATTTTCACTGTGCTGTTGCTCAGCATGTTTTCGGGGGCGCAACTGCCTCCTTCTGAATATCGCTAAATGGCGCATTTTGGGACTTGTGCATGGCGCAACCCTTTTTGAATATCTGGGCCAAAGTCTTTATCTCTTATCACATTACTGCATGAGCCGTAATTGTGGCTCTGACCAGAGTTTGTTTAATTAACTGTGATTATCCTCCATTTTTATTATTACTATTTTTACCTACTCAGATATCAGAGCAGGAAGCATATTTTGAAAGAAGTAGGTCATGCAGAAAACACTTATTGGGCAATTAAAAATAATCCCGAATTTTACTTTTATTACTTATAATTTTGTTGACAAATGTTTGCTTTCAGTTTGTTTGTTTTAAAAAATTATTTTTAATTACAAAAATAAATCTTGTTGGCTACAACATATCTCTGTGTGTTCATTTCTTAGTCCGACTTCAGCCAGTTGGCGATTATGGACATTGTGCAGGTCATCTAGGGTCTGCATCTGACCTACTGTAGTTTGGATCCGGGCCCAACGTGCCTCCTAGTGGGGTGTACTGAAGTCACTGGCCTGGTCCTTGCTGTGATAGTCTGGTCTTCACTGGAGACAGCGGTGTTTCTGGACCCCCTGAAGGAGGCGGTAGTAGTACCTCTCCTGAAGAAATCTTTTCTAGATCCAGACTGCCTAGCAAACTACAGACCTGTCTCTAACCTGCCTTTTGTGGGCAAGGTTATTGTGAAGGTGGTTGCGGCGCAGCTGGATGACCATTTGACAACTCATGATGTCTACAATTCTCTCCAATCTGGTTTCAGGAAAGGCACAGTACCGAGACTGCCCTTGATCGAGTACTGAATGATCTCTTGATAGTGAGGGATCGAGGAAGTCGCTCCATCTTGGTTTTCCTCAATCTCTCTGCAGCATTTGACATTGTACACCATGGGGTGTTATTGTAGTACCTGCAGGATTCTCTGTGGACTGTCTGGTACAGTCCTCAGGTGGTTTAGTTCATTCCTCACTGGCAGGACTCAGAGTAGTGTCGGGGATTTATTCCTCAGCTCCTCTCCCCCTGTCATGTAGGGTTCCGCAGGGCTCCATACTATCCCCCATGTTGTTTGCAGTGTATATGCTGCCATTGGGAGACATTATAAGGGGGTATGGGCTGAGCTTCCACTTCTATGCGGAAGATGCTCAACTCTACATGTCCTTTGTGCCCAAACAGGGTGGGTCAATCTTGATTTTTAACAGCTGCATCTTTGAAATTCAGGGCTGGATGAGTGCTAATTGGCTGAAGTTGAACTCTGGCAAGACTAAGGAGTTGGTAGTAGAGCCTGGTCACCAAGGCATGGAGTTGCAAGCAGGTCAACCGTCTGGACTTTTGCTTGGAAGTGACCAGCTTCTTACCTTGAACCAGGCATGAAATCTGGGCCTTGTGTTCGAATGCAGCCTGACATTAAAATCTCAGGTATCAGCAGTCGTTAAGACTGCTTTTTACCATCTGAGGAACATCACCTGGATCAAGCACCTGCTTCCGCCTGGTGATATGCCAACTCTGGTTCATGCCTTTGTAACCTCATGCCTTGACTACTGCCATGCCCTATACTTAGGGCTAGCGGGGCTGATATCCGCCAATTGCAGCTAGTGCAGAATGCAGTGGCCAGGTTGTTGACTGGCTTATCCAGATCTTGCCATGTCACCCCTATGCTCCACAGCCTGCACTGGCTTTCAGTCAAGCATTTCCTGATGCAAGCGAAATACAAGCGAAACCTAAGTGTACCACCATTAATGACAATGTGACCATGTTTTAATTTTAGTTTTCCTATTTACTGTTGTTTATACTGAATTTTATTGATTTTTTTGATGTACAGCGCTCTGATTAATTTGGAATTGTGTTCATAAATAAAGTATGATGATGATGAATAAGCTGGATGGATTGTTTGTCATTATTTTGTTTGTTGCTTTTTCAAATATACTGTCAAGGCCAGTAGGCAACTGCAGCCAAAACGTCCTTACCTATTTTTTAATTTTTTTTAACAATTAGACAGATGATCCCCATTCAATTTCGCAATCTCTGTATTTTTTTTGTGTCACACACAGATTCTTTCTTCCCAGATACAGGACTGCGAATGAGACCCTTGCATGGAGGGAGTCACTCTCCTTCATATCTAGTCAATCCTCCTGGATTTTTCCATAAAGTAGCATCACATATTCATTACCTGGATGGATCTCCCTCTAAAGAGTCTGATATTCTGCTGTTAATACCCTCAAAACCTACTTCATAAGCTGTACATATTCTGAAAATCAGCCTCTTCCATACCTTTACCACATCTTGATCTTATCTTGCTTCCTACTACTACAGCATCAGAAAAAGTACAATCATCTTAAAACCATGAGCACTAACTGCAGTCTCTTTGTATGATCCAAAACAAAGTCTTATTCACACCTTTTATTCATCAGTCAGACTCAGAACAAGCAAGATCAAACAGAGATTCACTTGACCCTTTTCACAAAGGAACAGGCATTCCTTGGCTGGCAGCTCCAGTGAATAATTCAAGTCTTTGTAGATTCTGTCTGTGTGGCAGCAGCTGGTGTATTTATAAAGCCCCACTAGAACCGGCCCTATTTCATACACCTAACGACAGACTGGCTCAGTCGCTGGCAACCACATGGCAGTCAGGAATCAGGGGAACACCAGCAGCCTGGTTTTCAAGTTGGGAGTCTGCATGGTGGTGGTAGGTGCAGGCAGGAGAAAGGCGATTCTCTCGAAAGATCCAGAATCAGAAGGGACATGGCCTACACCAGAGAGCCTTTTATCACACAGGGTAACAAAACTGGACGGGGAAAGACAAGTCCAGGGGACTTTTGAAAAGTTGGGTTGGTCCAGCACAAATCACCCTGCAAGCATATGAAATTCCCATGAACATTTAGGGGTGCTGGACCAATCAGGGACAGAACCTACATTTTGTCTTTGTTGTGGCTTTCAAGTCCTGACTCCACTGGTGCCGACTCTCTGCTGTGAAGCAATGTAATACATGATGCTGCAGCATATTTAGCCTTCTGACTGAGACACCAGCAGGCCCGTGACAAATTTGTTATCCGCTTTTTGTTGGGGGGGGGGGGGGACACTGTGAATGGAGAGGGCTTCACACCTTACAGTGCTGCTGAAACTTTTTGTTTGAATGGAGGAGGTACAAATATGCAAAATGAAAAAACATTTTAAAAGATACATTTAATTATTTTTATGACAAATGGAGAACAAGTAACAGTCCAGACACAGTTTACTCGGTTGCATTTGAAAGCTGTTTTAGTCTATTGAATGCATCTCACTCTTCCCATATTTCAATAGACCAAAATAGCATTCAAATGCATCAGAGTAAATCAGAACGTGTTTGAAATAAGTCAAAGAGCTGGAACTAGAGACCTACCAACCCCAGTCCTGCTTTGTGTTTTGTTACTGTACAGAGCTTTCAAGTTTCAGGTTTAGTTTATTGTTGATCGGTTAACAAACCATTACAACACTACTTACTGATAAAAAAAGGCATATCCTACAATACAGATTACATACAAGAATAGTTGCATCTCAGGCATATGCAGGTCATATACAAGGCATCTTCCTTTACTCCAATAAATAAAATAAAAAGACTTTTCATTTAAGTAGATAATTTCATTGCAGAGTTAAACAACCAAACAAACTCCGCCCTTCAATTCTATTTCTGGACATTATTTAACATCAGAATTTGTCATTCTCCTGCTCTGAATAGAATATCAGTGGTTTATTCTAAAATTATCCACAGCTGTAAGATATGCTCCGAATAGGACCACTTTCAATATAATGAATTGAACCATAAAAACATTCCACGCCATCTAGTAAGGGCAGCACATCAGAGCAAAGAGGGTAGACTGCAAGATGCCCAACTTCAGATAAGGGCACTCCATCGAACCCACCACTTATTATCAGAGACACATACAATTTTTCTAGTACTATCCAGAGTCTATTCTGACCTGCAGTCTCTGTATGCATTAACGGAACTCAACCCACTGAATCCCACTGTATGTTTTTTTTGTTTTTTTTTTGTAACTTGCTATTTATCCCCTGGTACCTGGCAGAGCTCCACTGACCCATCTCAACCCTCGATCCACTGCTCAGGCACCCCCATGTAGCCTCGGTTATCCCCCCAGGCGGAGTTGGGGTGGAGGGGAACCTCCAGATCCTTTTTATTTCATCTGGCTCTCTGTTGTAGCCTCGCAGGTCAAGTGGTGAGGGGTGCTTTCCTCTGCTGGTGTGCTTCGCCAGGTCCCATTTTTCCACTAAAGCCCCTGGAGTTGCGGTTGCGCCATGGCGTCTAGGCACATATGCCGACATTCTAATGCACTCCTCCCCATCTGAGTGGCATCAGGCTGCTGTACCTCTAGCCTCCACCAGAGGTCAGGCCAGCACAGCACTGAGCCATCATCCCCCCTTCCTCCCAGGGGAAGCGAGCTGTCCATCGGACACTCAAGCTTCCCCTCCCTGGCCAGCCCTCCAGCTCCCTATGCTTGTTCCCGAACTCGGGTCACTAGTGTCGTGAGTGGAAGTGCTACTGATGCACCAGTGGCCCAGCCATAATCCCACTGTATGCTGACAAAGCAATCTCTCCATGGAATCCCTTTCCACCATATCTCATTAATGTGCCAACTCATTATTGCCACCGTGATGTTGCCGGTGAAATAGTATCACACACTTCTTGTGTGGCTTTGGTTTTTTTATCATCTGGCAATGTTTTTGATCCCCAGGTCACCCTTCTTGCCACCAGGGTGTGACCCAGACTTTGTTATATTAATAAGTGGGGGTGCAGGGGGCATAGCCCCCCACAATTGAGATGGCAGATAGTCGAAGCACAGTGGCTGATGTTGGCAAGTTGTTTGTGCTGTATTTATGCCAGCAACTTGGTTGTTGCTGCAGCATGGGTGAACCCTTTTCCACTAGGTGCCACTATGCCAGATGAGGTCTGAGTTACTAGACCAGCCTGGCTACAAGGCCTAGGCCGACATTCCATTCAGATTAACTTAGGTGTGTGGCTACCAAACTTGGGAACATGGGACCAGAAAAGGCACGATACAAACATGGTGCAGAATAACAGTAGGTCCTGTTTCAATGTACACAACTGGATCACTAGTCATTTTTTGCCCCAAAATTTCCGTACTAAATAACTGTGACTTGTAACAGCAGGGATACTTAAGGAACACCTTTCCCAAAATTTTAGGCTAAACTGTTGAACCACTCTAAACTAGACTGACTAACCCAGATAGGAAGGGAGGAATTTTGGGGGACTGCAACAGAATCAGTTACTCAATACTATGAATAAATTAAAATACATGAATTATTTTAACCTGGAGAAACTAACATTTTTTGTCTGCAAGGCTTTCCATTTGAAACCGAAAGCCTATTCATCCTGGAAATAATTATAATATGCCTCATATCATAAAATCCGTTAACATTAGAAACATACAAAAGTGAGCATTAAAGACATTAAATAAAACATTTAGTACATATCCTCTTCCCCATACCCCTTATGACGAAGCCTCTCTGGTTGATGTATTCTCCCTTCCCATGTAAGTCTTCCTATCTATTATGTATGTGTTAGCCTGTCTTACCTGTTTACCTTTACTACCCCTCACTCTCTTGCTTCTAATTGTATTTTTACATACATTGTACAATGCCAGCTTGATGTCTTGTTACCTTACTTGCCTAAGTTTAACATTGTATGTATAGTGTACTTTGTATTTAATTCTTGCTGCTTAACAGCAATCACTTATGTTTATACTGTTTGTCTAACTCTGATGTGGAACCTATGTAATGATCTTGTTGTCAAAAGGTGTTACTCCGAGATCACAATAAAATAAAATAAATAAAAATAAAAGTAAATTATGGCCAGGCAGGAGAAGAGGCTCCCTTTTAGCTGAGGTGTCCATTAAAGTATGTAACAGTAGTTTAACAATCTAGCAGCCCATGCTGTATAACTACTGTTACCATATGTAAGCAATAACCCACGACAGGGTATGGAGTTATGGGGATTTAATGCACGCCTTGGTTGACGTCGCCCTGTCCTATAAGAGTGGGCAGCCCCCGCACCCTCCTCAGTTCTCCCGCTGGAGACCAGAAGCAACATGTCTCCTGCTGAGAAACTGAGAAAGAGCCGAAGGTTCCCACCAATAAAGAAACAGCAGACAGTTCTCTGCTAAGGAGAAAGAGGGACAGACACAGAAAGGCCCACAGGGCCAGAGGGATGGAGGTTGGGATGGCATGGCCCGCTGCAAGAGATCCTCTCAAAGATCTACTGTACTGTTACGGTACGTTCTTACATAAATGTACTATCTTACTTTGAGGGTATCTCTTGCAGCAGGCCACACCTATGGAATGAGTCCCAAGCAGTTCTGACATCAGAATGTCCAGACTGTGTGGATTGAAACCACAAGCCTAAGAAAGTAGGCCCTGTAGAACAGTTAGGCCAAAACTGGCCCTATGCCTAGAGGCAATGTCCAGACTGTAGTGCTTCGTAAATGTGTGGACAGTACTCCAAGTGGCAGCAGCACAGATCTCTGCAGCTGAAACATTCTGGAAACAGGCAACAGAAGTGGCCATGCCTCTGGTGGAATGACCATGAACAACGCAGGAAGGTCCTTGCCGTACTTCCTGTAGCAGAAAGTAATACTGTTGGCCAACCATTTGGATAAGCCCTGTTTAGAAACAGGGATGCCCTCTTTCCCAGGGGCAAAAGAAACAAATAACTGAGAGGACTTCCTACAGTCCTTCATATAGTGTGTATAGTAATGCAGAATTCTATGCACATCTAAAGTAAGGAACAATGCTTCTCCTGTATTGGCATGCTGTGGGTAATAAACAGGCAGGTGGATGGATTGATTTAAAGTAAACTCAGACACCAAATCAGGAAGGAACTTAGGGTTAGTATGCAAAGACACTCTGCCTTTGTGGAAAATCAAATAAGGCTGTTCACATATGAGGGCCTGTAGCTCAGAAATCCTTTCAGGAGAAGTAATAGCAATCAAAAATAATACTTTCCATGACAGAATGTGTAGCTCGCATGTCGCGGCCGGCTTAAAAGGAGCCAAAGTAAGTTTCTCCAACACAAAATTCAAGTTCCAAGGTGGGACCAAATTGCATATGGGGGCTTCAGGTGAAGAATGCCTCTCAGGAATGTACATGACACCTCCAGTTGTGCCACTGTATGGCCATCAACTGGCACATGGAAGGCAGAAATAGCAGATATGCACTTTAACAGAGGAGTACTTCAGACCAGAATCTGAAAGAGACAGCAAGTACTCCAGAATATGATTCACTGGACAAGTGAAGGGATCCAGCTGACGTGAAGCAGCCCACAGAGCAAAGTGTTTCCACTTCATGAAGTAAGTGGCCCCTGGTGGAAAGCTTCCAGGCCACCACCAGGACATCAGCCACCTTAGGGCACACCCAAAATCTAGCCATGGCTATGTGTTCAGGAGCAAGGCGTGAAAATGCAGGGATCTGAGGTCCTGGGAGAGCAAACTGGTGCATAGAGGCAGGGGCATTGGAGGTTCCACTGTCAAATGCTGCAGTAAGGGGAACCAGATCTGACGAGGCCAGAAGGGGGTGATGATGATCATAGTGGCCCCTTCCATCTGGGGCTTGATCAGAACCCTCTGAAACAGGGGAAAGTGTAAAGAAACCTCCCTTTCCAAGAGAGGAACAACACGCCTCACCAGAAAGCTCCAGGTCCTGGAGCGAGTGAGCAAAAAAGTGTCAGTTTCGCGCTGAGTGGGGATGCAAAAAGGTTCAACTCTGGATGACCCTACCTGTCGAACAGGTCTTCATGCATCATGGACTGCAACCAGCTTAACCTATCTGCCAGGATGTTTCAGATGCCTGGAACATGGACAGCCAACAATTACAGACTGTGTTCTAGAGCCCAGTACCAAACTCTCATCGCTTCACAGCAGAAAGGGTATGAGTGCCTGCCCCCCCCTGCTTGTTGATACAGTGGACTGCACTGATGTTGTCTGTCTGCACTAGCAGAAGGCTTGAGGATAGCTGCATCTGGCAGTCCTTTACGGCATAAAGGACTGCCCACATCTCCAGAATGTTGATGTGGAGCGAAGACTCCATCTTGGACCATGTCCCTTGTGTTTGGTGGGGCCCCAGATGAGCCCCCAGCCCAACTTCAAAGCATTTGTGGTGAGAATTTTCTGAGGGGAAGGAATGAGGAAAGGAACCCCTCTTAACAGATTGCTGGGTTCTACCAAAGCAGAACCTTTCTGACTGGAGAGAACACTAGAATCTGCAGTTCCAGGTCATCAGTACGTTGATCCCACTGGACCCACAGTGTTCATTGGGTTACCCTCATGTGCAGTCTGGCTAGTGGCACTGTGACTAAAGCCACAGCCATCAAGCCCAAGATCCAGAAGAAGGTTCTGGCTGAGACATATTTTCTATTGTACAGCAGGCAAGCTTGAGCCATTAAGCAGTCAAGCCTGTCCTAGGGCAGGAAGGCCATACCTTGAGCCATATCCAGGACCACTCCTATGTACTGCAGGTGCCGACAGGGGGTCAAGACTGACTTCAGCAGACTGATGGTGATGCCCAGTTCATGGTACAGGTGGGTGGTAGATTCCAGAGCCTGCAACAGGTGTTCTCTGGACTGTGCTTTGAGGAGCCAGTTGTCCAGGTAGGGAAAGACATAGAGTCCCTCCCTCCTGAGGGCTGCCACCATTACTACCAAGCATTTGGTAAACACCTGAGTGGCTGAGAACAAGCCAAAAGGCAAGGCTCAGAACTGGAAATGCGCTCTCTGAAAGTGGAACTTGAGGTATTTATGGTGGGAGGCACATACCTTGATATGCAGGTATGCATCTTTCATGTCGAGGGAGCAGATCCAGTCTCCCTGATGCAGAAGGGGCAGCAGTCCCTGAAGGGTGACCATCTGTAATTTCTTGTACTGAATAAAGAAATATAGCTCCATGAGGTCTAAGATGGACCTGAGATCCCCTGTACATTTGGGGACCAGGAATAAGTGAGCATAGAACCCCCTGCCCTGCTGCATCTCTGAGACGGGTTCTATGGCCCTTTTGTGCAGCAAGGTGTGGATCTCCTCCTAGAGCACTGGAATGTGGTCTGGAGGGTAAGAGGACTGAACTGGAGATTTTTCTGGATGTCACTGCAGAAGCTCCAGTGTGTGGCTGTTTCAAGGAGCTACAAGACCCAGGCATTTCTGGTGATCTCCCTGCATTTGTCCAGGTGCAGGGAGAAGTGAAACCCTACTACCACCTCCTGCCTGGTTGGGGGGGGTCAGCAAGGAGTTATGCTGAGGTAGTACCTGTGGGTGGCGCTGCACCACCTCCTCTGGAGGTTTTCCCAGTGGTAGAGGTAGGGGTAGGCAGGCTGTGGCTGCTCTGCATTTATCATAAGGCTTGGAGCTGGGTTTAGACCTATTGGCAGCACACTGAAAGGGCACCCCACTGACCACTTCTAGGCTGGTTGGTGTGGTACATGGAATTAACTGACTGCAAGGTGTGGCCAGAAGCCTGCAGGTTTGAAAGTATGTCTTGCATGTCTGACCCAAACAGTTTGTACCCTCTAAAGGGGCATTCAGGATGTATTGTTGTACATCCTGGGCAAAGCTCAACACCCTCAGCCAAGAATGATGTAGCAGGGAAATGCCCACCGTGGCTACCTAGGTCAAGGCATCCATGGTGCTGTATGCAGAGCAAAGAAGGTGCCTGCTGAAGTTGGCCCCTGACTGAAGGCTCTGGCACAGCTGCTGCTTCAGGGAGTCCTCTGAGAGGGCTTTGGCTGCCTCCTTGGCCTGAGCCCAGAGCTGGTTCTGAAACTGGATCATATGGGTGATACAGTTAAGGACCCTGATGGTCAAGGTGGCAGGGGTAAAGGTCTGCTTGCCAATGGTGTCCAATCACCGGGACTTCTTGCCCAGTGGGAGGTAACTGAGGTGTTTGGGCTTCTTGGTATGGTCATGGGCAGCATTAATGACCGCAGAGTCTGCCTGAGGCTGCTCAACGAAGAAGGGCTTCCCTGCAGGAACCTGGTATAGCCTGTCTGCCTTCTGATGCTTGTCAGGAACCAAGCTGGGCTGATGACAAGCAGCCATGATGGCATCCTCAAAGGGTTCCATCAATGGAGGAATGGCCAGAGGAGGGGTGTCTGGCAGGCCAAGGTAAATTGACAGATGGTGCCGGATAGAGTCTTGCTCCTTGGTGTCGGACCCCATGGCCACCTGCAACTGTCTCAAAATGAAGACAAAGGAAGGATCACTTGGACGGGACCTTGGTGGTCTACTCACCATGGGATGATACCGTAGAGGTGGACTGGGAGGGGGTAACGCCTCCATCTCCAGCATCTCCCTCCTCCTCATCATCAGGAAAAAGGAGGTCTGGGTTTGTTTTGTTTTGTTTTTGTTTTGTTATATTTTCAACCAGGAAATGGACTGGGCACAGCCTTTTTTCAGCCATGCCTGACATACAACATCACAATACAATATTACAATTACACAAAATACAAAAATTAATCACAATTGCAAACAGTATCACAATACAATTTCTTTAACAATAAATGTTTAAAATGAGATTCTTAATGTGCTTTTTGAATCAATTCTCCAAATTCATTTAAAAATGAAGGTGCATACCAGGAAAATGCTTTCCTGCTCATTTGTAACCTATAACCAGGAATAACATATTGATTTAAACAATGTTGTCTTGCACCCCTACCATGAACTTTTGCTACAATTAATTTAGATAAAGACAAAAGGATCTCCTAGACATTTTACCCAAAAAACAAAATTTCCTATTATACATTTCAAACTATTAATTGGGGAAAGTGCACCAAGATCCAAATAAAGCTGACAGTGATGAGTTCTGAATGGGGCATACAAGGCAAATCTGCAAATATCATTATACAAAATTATACATTTTGTCTCAAACAACTGATTACAATGTGCAAAAGTAATACTTCCACACTCTAATGTTGAAAAAAGAACATGTTTAGCTATAGTATAACGAGCCTCTTTAGTCAGAAATTTTATATTTCTATAAAGAAAACCAAGTTTCTGATGGATTTTTATACCCAACTTCTCTAAATGAGGAACCATACTAAGGTTTGAGTCCAGGTATAAACCTAGATATTTAACCATAGTGACCAAAGTGAGAGAATCTCATCCTCATACCCAGAGTCCTGAGGTGCAAGCCACGGCCCCATAGGGGGAGGGAGCGTACAGGCAGGCACAGTAGGCGTCTGCCCTTGTAGGGAAGCAAGCCTAGCTTGCATAAAATCCCACAGAATGGAAAGCATGGCTTGAAAATCCACCATGTCCAGGGTTGGGACAACTACCAGTGCTGGCTGAGGAGGCATTGGGGCCTGCATCAGCGGTGGGGCCGGCGGCCAAGCAGGCTGAGGCCTGCAGGGCATCTCATCTATCTGAGTTGTCAACAGAAAGGAGAGGATGATCAAAGAACAGCCCTGGGTGACACTGGGGCCCTGAGGCAGAGGATGTGGCTGAGAAAATAACTGAGGTCAGCATCAAGGCAGTAGGGTGAGCCCCTGGAAGCACTGATCCAGTGCCAGCTGACGTAGAGCCAGTGGAGTCGCCTAACTGATAGCCCACTGAAAACAAGGGCCGAAATAGTAGGGGCTGAGATGTTGGTGGGGTACCAGTGCCCGAAGAACCGACGCCTGCCAAGGTGAGATTGGCAGGGGGAGCTGCCCATGTTAGCCCTGTAGGGGAGAGGACATACAAGCCAGAGGGGGCCGCTCCCAAAGAGGAGGACAGCCCCACTGTGGCTGACATGTGAAACAGTGACCGCAAGCAAGTCAGGGAGGACTGGGACATGGTACGGTCCTTTTCCTGGTGTTTTTGCTACCTGCTTGATTTGTCCTGGGCCTTGGAGGAGGTTGAGCCTGAGGACAGGGCTGGAGAAGCAGAGTAACTCCCAGCCTATAGCTCTTTCTCCATGCGGGTGACTTGCTGCTTCAGTAAGACATTTTCCAAGGTCTTCTGGCAGCGTAGCCTAGTTGATGCCGTGGCAGATCTCACAGGCTTGGATGTTGTAGCCTGAGCCTAGGCAGTGGACACAAGTGTTGTGGTTATCCTTCTCAGGAATCTTCTTGCTGCTGGCAAACCTCCTGAAGAGCTTTTCAGGGATGGAGCTTGGCATAAATCAAAGGAAACATCACTTTAAAAGCAAAGTGATGCTACATTAGGGAGAGAAAAAGCAATGCAAATTGACGAAGAAATGGTGGTCGACTGAAGCTGACGGAATCTCCAAGAGGTCTGACGTGCAATGGTTGACAGTGGGAAAAGAACTGAGGAGGGTGCAGGGGCCACCCCTTCTTATAGGATAGGGCGACATCCACGTGTGATGTCAGAGTGGGTGGCCCCTCTGTAGACTGCTAGCTAAAAAAGTTTCTGTGTGGTCCTGACACCTGGTGGCTGTAGTTTTGTAGGTGTGGTCTGCTGCAGGACATACCCTTGAAGTAAGATTCCCCCTTTTGCTACCTATATGGGGCAATATATCATCTCTATTGCTGCCCCCACCACTGAAATGGCCTAGTTAGCTCCCTGGACTCTTACATCAAATTCCTGCTTAAAATCACTCTACAAAGTTGACTTACTGGCTGACTTAACCAGCAAATGCTGCCCTTGATCATATTATTTGTATGGTTTTGGGGGCATATTCATCCTTTGCAGATATATTGGTGTATTTACAAGTATTTACTGTCTACCTGTTTTATCTTCCTGCTGTTACCAAATGCTGATTATGCCACTTGGCTGTATACTGCATGGACTGTACTTCTACTGTTTCTGTTTTGTTGCTGTCTTCATGGCTTGGGTCATGCCTAAAAATAGTCCCTGGGACCAGTGCAAATACCCAGTGAACAAAAAAAAGAATAAATAAAATAAGCGTGGCAGAATTGAGATTTAATATTATTAAAGAATTAGGATTACACAGAATGTCATCATATTGGTGCAGCATTTTACATACAGAAGAAAACAGACTTCCTAAACTGTGTGCATAGGATGCCATGGAACATCAGTTCAGAGAGGATTTCTTTTTCACCTGGTTAACATACAGTATATTAAGTTCTTGATTTATGGTACTGGCTGTAGGAATAGATGGTTAAACGAAGGATTATTGGGATAAAATGAAATGTGTGTCTGACTAAAAACAAGACATTCAGAGATTCCTCTTCAGCAGACATTTATGGAAATAAACTCCAAAGCTGACATTTACATCCCATATTTCGACAAAATATTCAGCTCTGAGAACTATTTGGCAGAAATCATTAACCTTAAAATCATATATGCTTATATCTGATTAAGGACGAAACAGATTCCCCCTGCTATTACAGCATGCAGATTTAACAATGCTCCATTTAATGAAAGAATTTGCCATGTGGAGCGAGGGGAACTGAAGCATTAAAACACGGTCTTTCATTATCCACCTTATATGAGGTTCATCATAAACAACTGGCTTCTGGAAAAAAAATTTCACTGGATCCAGCCTCACTAATTTTAGGTTCCTGGATGCTAGGGACATAATACTTCCAGGTAAAGTTTCCGCCTCCACTTTCTATGATGAAAAAGTAAGGTCAGCAGATACTCTGCTAAAGACGTCAGGTCCTAAATAACAGTGCCAAATTCAAAGGGATTTAGTAGCATCTTCTTTTGTCTGAGGTATTTTACTTACGCATCCATAAACAGTTCAGCCAAATCAGCAAGTCTGATTGGGAATTCATCTGGGTTATTAACACAGCACTGTATTAATTAAATAAACATAATGCTCAACCTGTTTATTTCAATGTTGCAGCGCAGCATTTTAACTCTGTCACTGTTTCTTTGTAAAATGCTAATTGTGATATAAGGCATCTAAATGTGTGCTACATTTGAATAATCACGGAATTCCTGTGATCTCTATTCTGTATTTTGATCATTATTATTGTAGTATGTATTTAGGGATATCTGTCTTGCCATGGTGCAAACTAGTAATGCAGCATGGCAGCCTTCCTCCAGAGACTGAATGCGGATCACTGACGCAGGTTCTCCATTTCTCTCTCTTTCTCTATGTACAGTAGCTGCCACAGGCATCCAGATCACTCAGCTAGAAAGTGCTGGATGTATTTTGTCTAAAATGAGCTAACACTACCATTTTCACAAAAAGGCCTAATTTCCAAATGATTTTTGCCCTAGGCACCCAGTGGGCAAAGTAATTTTTAGAACATGGTCATGAATGAGAACTAAGGCAAGGTGCTAAAAAACAGTATGTTTCATGCATTTCAAATACTTATTAGTATACCAGATACGGAGTAGCCAGAGAGCATATTCAGAATATAAAAGTGCATGTAAACTGACATCCCAATCATGTAAAACACATTTTGAACATCAGTATCCAGAATAAGCTAGGTGGTATATTCCACCAGTATTCACAATATAAAATTACCCTTTTGTAGTAGTCAGAATACTGGTGGAATAATCCCACAGTGGAATAATCCCACAGTTCTATAATTGCTTATCGTGTGGAAGCATGCCCACTTCAAGACAAACCTCAGAATTTTGGGAGCTGTTAAACCCACATGTAGACACACAAAATATTAAAATCATTCTCATCACTGTACATGTAGACATGGTATCTGGCACACATATTTGGGCTATTTGTGCTGCTTTTGTGCATCCTGTGCATAAAATATATGTAAAGAGAGAGAGAGTGCTTCTGTGTGGCTCAGTCACCTGAAATACCACTGAAACACTATAGCAACAATACAATCCTTAACCAGTTCACAGTTTATTCTAACATATACACAACATACATGTGAAAGCAATAAACAAATTACTGTTCTGTTTGCAAGACATAAAGAAAAATAATAAATGACTTTATTGTTCCAGCTGTAGAGAAGCAACAATTGTATATAAATTTGCCAAACAATGACCACAATAAAAAAAGACATTTTTAATGTCTGAATTCTTCACGTCCTACAACAATCATGGCTCTTTAATTTAGTGCAGCACATTCATTCTTGTGCTATCCTCTCTATTAATCATGCAAGGACATTAAGAATATGCCACTTGTAATTAATGGCTTTTTCTGTCACCCACAGCATCGATAATGCAGGTGGTTAATACTTTCTATAAGTAATCTCTCAACCGTTTTCATAGGCTGGAGTCAGACTTTGAGTTGCTCTACCAGAACGGTGCTCTTGCATGGTCCCCCTAAATTACACCACTGGATTTACAAAATACTTTAAAGTCAGCATATAAAATCACTGCACTTCATTGACAGTTACAGATTTCAAATGTTCAAAATACTTTCACCTATATCACAAATAATAAAGTTCCAAAAGCGTTCTTTCTGTCGACACATTCCATTTAGCACTGCAGATAGTGTAAGAGTCATTCAGTGCAGGCCATTACTTCAATCTGTTTCATGACTCTTGGATACCACAGAGGAAGACACTTTCCGCAGAACAGGGAGCAAAAAAGAATGAAAAACAGAATTAATGAAGAGAATTACACCATCATGGTTTACTTTATTATTACAGTATCTTTATTCATTTTTTCAGTTCTCCCAAACTTATCCACCTCTTGCTCCACCTTACTTGTCACGCTTGAGAGTCCGATCCTGCCACAGCCAGAGCTGTACATTCAGGTACAGTTCATTTTGTGGCAACCTGGCAATGTGTGCTAGCTCCTCTCACCGAACTTGCACAGCTGAGCTGCTGTTAGAGCCTGTTACTACTCTACATCTGTTCAGAGTTGCTGGGCAGCTGGCAGGTGGACCTGGTGGAGATGCCTCCCCCTCCCAGGAAGGACTACAGAGGCAGCTGAAGGGAAGGACAGCGTTGCCTGCTGCACATGAGCTGCATCCAGTAACAGTAAGGGTGGGTCCTGATGTTTATGTTTCCATGCTCTCCCTGCAATGGGCACCAACTCAATATGACAAGAAGAAAGATGGGCATTTGCTTGCCAAATGGCAATCACCCCCGCCCCCCGGAAGCCGCCATTCATTGACGTGAGAAAGAGACCCTCGCTGGGAAGGAGATCACATTCTGAGGCCTGCAGGTGGTTGGGATCATAGGCATTGGAACAGAACACATGGTGTTAAGTAGAACGGAAGCTCCTTACAGGACAACCACACTGGAGTAAGTAATTTTTAGTCATACTGTAAAAGCTTATTTTTGAATTTGGTTCCAGTTCTGTTATTTTTTGATCTATACAGGCTTTTTAGCTATGCTAGTGTACCACTTTTCAACTACATGATGTAATTTTTGTTCTTGTTAAGTACTTTTATTATTGTCATAATTCATTCATGTTCTCCAATGTAACTCTGTGGTTGACAGGGACAAGGACTACATTAAACAGTTCTAAAATGGTAAATCAGGAACATTCGCTGAGGCTATTCAAATGCATGTATAGATGGAATAACAACAGAACTGGAACCAGTATTAACAAAATAAAAAAAACAGCATGAGCCGGCCCTGTGGCATGTAAGGCAAAGGTGGCAGTGCCTTACCTTCTGCCACGCCAGCGACTCATGTTCAGGAATGGACTCGGGTTATCGAGGTTTGGCCGGGGCCGGAGAGGATCAAGTGTCTGAGGGACAGCTCTCCTCTCTCAGTGTGGGAAGGAATGTTTTTCTAGCCTTACACTGCCACCAGATGGAGGCCTGGTGGTGGTGCAGCATGGATGGCAAGATGGGGGGACACTGTGGGGAATGTCAGATGGGTGCTACTCCACATAAGAGTCCGACGCTTCATAGAGAGGGGCGGGGAGAAAATGGAATGTTGGGGGTTAATGAAGCCCAGCACACCTGTCCCAGAGCCCATACCACCATCCGAGGCTCTGGTCTGCCATGGATTACTGCACTGGGTGGAGGGGAGGATGGCACTCCCTCCTCTGGCCCCACCACGAAGGGGAGGTCAATCAATCAATCAATCAATCAATCAATCAATCATTATTTAAACCAGGTGAAACACCATTGAGGAAAACTCATTTGCAAGGTGGATCTGGACTTTGGTCATGTACACAGTAACCAAGGAAGTAGAAAAAAGACAGTGTAACAGTAAATGATCAAATACAATGAGATAAAGGCACAGTTGGTACAAGGTAGAATAGGTACACACTGGAAATATATACAGCAAAATATTACAATGCATACAATACGTACATGTGCAAAATACGGTGCGAGTGTTCAGACAGTATGAGAATATGTGTAGTGCGGGGAGTAAGGGAAACAAGGCTGAAGGGCAGAGGAAAAAGGGGGCAGGGGTACAGTAGGAGGTCACAGGTAGAGAAAGGGCAAAGTAAGTGGGGGGCAGGGTACAGTAGGAGGTAACAGGTAGTGAAGTACCCACAGTCTGAGATATCCAGTGGTCAGGGAAAACAACTGCAACATTCTTTGAAGGATTGTATAAACAGTGTTTTGAAGGTGGTTAGTTTTGTAGGTAACACCATATTTAGTGTTTTTTGGAATCCTGTTCCATAAGGAAGGAATAGCAGAGCATAGCTTAGGACTGCTCACCCAAAACGTGTTTCCTTTTTGGAATGATGAGTGTGGTGTAAGACAGGCTTCTTAAGGAATATCTACCTGCGGTGCATATAGTCAGACTTTCTGCAATGTATTGTGGAAGTTTCTTGGTGAGCTCTCTAAAGGTCCAAAGTGCAGCATTTTTTTGCCTTCTGAAGGTGAGGGATGACCAGCCTACCAAGGAGTACAGGGAGCAATGGTGGGTGGAATACAGTGTACCTGTTATAAATCTTATTGCGCAATGATAGAGGGTGTCAAGCTTTGATAACGTCGAGCTAGCACCTTGACCATAGATAAAGTCAGCATAGTCAAGAAGTGGAATAAACGTGCATTGAACTAATCTAGTTTTGGCATCTTTAGTCAGTAAATGTCAGATCCAAAAGAATAGATCTAGTCTCTGTCTAAGTTTTTTTTGACAGATTGTCAATATGGTCAGCAAATTATAATCTGTGCTCGATCCACAGCCCCAGGTATTTGAATTTAGCCACAAAATCTATAGACTCCGTGGTTATTTGGGGAACTGGGCCTAGTATCCAGGGGTTAGGTGCACTAACAACTGGAGCGAAGAACATTGCCTTAGTTCTTTTGGCATTTAGTAAGAGTTTTTGATTCATAAGGTTGAGCTGTAAATGACTGAAATTCTCTTGAAGGTCCTTAATGGCTAATTCCGGAGTGGGCCTGTCAACATAGAGGACAGTATCGTCAGCAAAGTGATGGATGTTTGCTGAGTTAATGCCTTGGTTGATATTATTTATGTACAGAGTGAAAATCAGCGGCCCCAAAATAGAGCCTTGCAGCACACCTCTCAGGAGAGTTTTCAGTGGAGCGAGATCTCCGTTTGCTTTGACTTGCTGATGCCGACCGGTAAGATAGCTGGTAAACCATTTAATTGCTACAGAGTCCAGGCCGATGTTTTTAGAGTGACAATTAAAATGTTATGGTCCACTGTATCGAATGCCTTGCTTAGGTCAAGGAATAGGGCACCCACGTACTGTTTGGTGTCTAAGGCCAGCTGCCAATCATTAGTGACTTTAGCAAGGGCAGAAATTGTGCTATGACAAGGTCTAAAACCTGACTGAACTGAATTTAAGCGTTTGTGAGTCTCCAGGTACTCCCTGAGCTGGATATTAAAAATTTTCTCAAGTAGCTTGGAGAGGATGGGGAGCAAGGATATCGACCAGTAATTGTTTAGGTTGCTTGAGTCACCAGACTTAAATAAAGGGATAACATGAGCGGTTTTCCAGATTGGGGGGAGTTCACCCTGGGCGAGTGATGAGTTAAGGTGTGTTAAAGGAGCAGACAGGATAAAGAAGCTGATCTTTAAGAAATAGGGATCAATCTGATCCGCACCTGCGCTTTTCCTGGTGTCCAATCCTAACAGGAGGTCTTCTACTTGTTTCACTGAGACTGGACTGAATAAGAAAGCTGGAAGTGGAGCTGAGGCTTCCTTCAAAGTGTGTGCCAGGTCCTTGGCACAGAGTTGGGAGCGAAGGTTATTCATAGGAGAGGAATCGAACGCAAGCCCGGCGGTAGCAAATTGATTATTCAGTAGCTCAAAAATTAAATGTTTGTCGGTAACTGAGGAGCCACCAATGGTAATTTTTGTAGGGAGAGAGTTAGCAGGGGTATAGCCCTCAAGATCTCTTACAGTTTTCCAGAAGTTTGTTGAGCAGTTAGAGGACACAAATTCAGAGCGATAAAATGTGGACTTTTCTTCCCTAATCAGTTTTGTACACTGGTTCCTAGCTCTCCTAAACTTTGTCCAGTCAGCTGGAAGTTTGGTTTTACGTGCCTTTTTCCAAAGAAGGTCCCAACTGAGTAGGGTTGCTTTTAGATTGGCTGTGAACCAGGGGGTT
Source organism: Neoceratodus forsteri (assembly GCA_016271365.2). Taxonomy (NCBI): domain Eukaryota; kingdom Metazoa; phylum Chordata; order Ceratodontiformes; family Ceratodontidae; genus Neoceratodus; species Neoceratodus forsteri. The sequence goes on from CM057454.1 coordinate 329,890,037, forward strand.
CGATTTCTTCTTTGTGCGAACTTTCACTAGGGGCACGTGCTGATTTATATGCCAGAGTACAATGCTCTGAAAAATGTGTAGGCCATGCTCACAGTAAGCGCCATGTAGAATTATTGCCAGTTAGAGTGCTGCAGGTCAGAGAGGAAGGCTTGGGGGACAAAATTGCATTTATTTCTTTTAAAAATAAACTTAGAAGAAAACACTTGTTTTGGCACAGATCTATCACATGCTATTAAGCAGTGGTCGCTAAGATCACTAAAAAATACACCTGAATGTGTAAAAAGGTGAGGTTTGTTCACTAATATTAGGTCGATTAGACTGCTATTATCAGGGTTCTTTTTTATTAGGATGGGTGGCTTCCATAATAAGTTGTGTCAGCCCAAAGATGTCACACATGTCTTTTATGGGCTTGGAGGCAGCGGCAAGCCAATCGAGACTGAAGTCACCCAGAATTACGACCTCAGAGGATAGCTTTCTGAGTACACTACCCAAATGGTTCAACACCTTTAAGCCTGCCGAGGGTGGTCTGTAGCAGCCAATAATGCAGAGTGATGAAGAGTGTGAGAGCCGCACCTTTAATGCCAGACTCTCGAATTCCTTAGGTGATGTGGAGGAGTCAATAATGGTGGCTGTGAATTTGTCTAGGATGTAGATGGCTACCCCACCACCTCTGGAATTTCTATCAGCTCTGAAAAGCTTATAAGATGGAACATTTATTTCATGATCCAGTATAGAAGGCCTAAGCCAGGTCTCGGTGACCACTAGTACGTCAGGCTTGGTATGCAGCACCCATGTTTGGACAGAATTGAATTTCTTTAGGAGGCTGCAGACATTTAGGTGAAAAATATGCAACCCTTTAAGGTGCACCAGATCAGAGGGTGCATTAATAGGGGCAATGGGACCTGGGTTCAATTCGACAGTGCCTGAGCAGAATAGAATCAGCAACAGGAGCTTTTTAAGAGTGCTGAGAAGCAACCTAAATAGCTGAGTCCACTTCCTTCTAGACAGGTAGAAGGCGGGGAGGTGGTGAAGAGCAACTTAATCGCAGACTAAGAGGACCCAGGGACACAAAAATCAGCACCCTAGTCTCTTATTATAGAGGACAGGTTAGACAGGACTGGTTGGGATAATAAGGTGCCCCACAAAGCACATACAACAAGTGCCCCATGGCAACTGACGATAGTTTCAATGCAGGAGGGTGGGAAGATAAACATGCCAGAGCAAGATTTGTTTAAGTTTGGCTTAAAAGGAGAGGCAGTGTATAAGGGACCAGAACTCTGGTCAAGGATCCGAGCAGTCAAGCCTGTTAAGCAGCTAAGCCACAGTACAAACGGCATTTTTGAATTTGAGGATAGGGTGATTGTGTTCGGTTTAGTTAGAAGATCCTCAGAAGCCAGCAAGGCATAAAAGAGTGACAGCAGCCCTTGATTCAACGTGCAGAGCTACACAAGAACAGCAGAAGAGGATCAGAGCGCCTTATATCAGGGACTGTACAAAGCAACTGATACTTTAAGGACAGAATAATAAGGGCCATCAATGGGAGGGTAGTACCATAAATGGGAGGGAAACAGACTATTTAAAGGGGGGTGGGGGAGAGGGGGCAGGCAAAAATCTGGGTAGCAATTAGCAGCTAAGGGAAGCACTTTTAGTAAGCTAAAAAGCCATGTGAAAGTCAGTGCATTGCACCAGAGTCCCTCTAGCCAATCCAGCACAAGCCATGACTGCTTCAGCAAATCACAAGCTGAGCAAAAAGGGCTATGGCAAATCGGACCTCCAACTGCGGTCCCGGGCAGAGTCCTGGACGTACCTGGTGAGAGCTGCTCCAGTGGCAGGTTGGATGTAGTATCGCGGCCGGCTGGCTTCTCCTGCCGTGCCTCTCAGGACGTGGGAGCGTTTGGCCCCATCAAGGGCAGCCTGAAGAGGAGGAGGAGGAAGAGAGGGCAGGGGTTATTTTAAGACAGCAGACAAGGAGAGATGCAAAGAAAAGAAAAAGACAGCTCAACTAAATGGTGGGCAGGGCTCGTGAGAACAAAGGACAGCAGTTAAGGGAGGTGAGCAGGCAAGTGGGGGTTTCAGGGTTGGCACCACTACAGATTTAAAACAGAAGACCGAGACAAGGCTGGGGGCTGTATGCTGGAGCCAACAGATATTGAAAAGACTACAGCAGCAAAAGAGACAGTAATAGGATGAGGTATAGGAAAGTGCAGTGAGGGATTCAGAACCCCAGAGCTAAATTGAATAGAGCACAGTGCATAAGGTGGAAAGTATCTAGATAGAACCTTAGAGTAAATACAGGGGAGTAGAAGCAGAAATCAAGCATACTGGGGGACACAATAATTTCTAGAAAATTCACATATCAGTAGCACTCTACTGTACCTAATCAAAGCTACAAATCCACAGCTTAAAAAATACAACACTAATTGCAGCATAATGCATACAAAATTCAGGAAAATCTAGGTAGCAATTAGCAGCTAAGGGAAGCGCTTTTAGGAAGCCGAAAAGCCATGTGAAAGTCAGTGCACTGAACAAGAGTACCTCTAGCCAATCCACCACAAGCTGCGAGTGCTTCAGCATATCATAAGCTAAGCAAAAAGGGCTATGGCCAATTGGCGCTCCAACTGCGGTCCCGGGCAGAGTCCTGGATGTACTTGGTGAGAGCTGCTCCAGTGGCAGGTTGGATGTAGTATCACAGCCGGCTGGCTTCTCCTGCCGTGCCTCTCAGGAAGTGGGAGCGTTTGCCCCGATCAAAGGCAGCCTGAAGATGAGGAGGAGGAAGAGAGGGCAGGGGTTATTTTAAGACAGCAGACAAGGAGAGATGCAAAAGAAAAGAAAAAAAAGACAGCTCAACTAAACGGTGGGCAGGGCTCGTGAGAACAAAGGACAGCAGTTAAGGGAGGTGAGCAGGCAAGTCGGGGTTTCAGGGTTGGCACCACTACAGATTTAAAACAGAAGACCGAGACAAGGCTGGGGCGGCTGTATGCTGGAGCCAACAGATATTGAAAAGACTACAGCAGCAAAACAGACAGTAATCGGATGAGGTATAGGAAAGTGCAGTAAGGGATTCAGAACCCCAGAGCTAAATTGAATAGAGCACAGTGCATAAGGTGGAAAGTATCTAGATAGAAGGTTAGAGTAAATACAGGGGAGTAGAAGCAGAAATTAAGCATACTGGGGGAAACAATAATTTCTAGAAAATTCACATATCAGTAGCACTCTACCTAATCAAAGCTACATATCCACAGCTTAAAAAATACAACACTAATTGCAGCATAATGCATACAAAATTCAGGAAAATCTAGGTAGCAATTAGCAGCTAAGGGAAGCGCTTTTAGGAAGCCGAAAAGCTGTGTGAAAGTCAGTGCACTGAATAAGAGTACCTCTAGCCAATCCACCACAAGCTGCGATTGCTTCAGCACATCACAAGCTAAGCAAAAAGGGCTATGGCCAATCGGCGCTCCAACTGCGGTCCCGGGCAGAGTCCTGGATGTACGTGGTGAGAGCTGCTCCAGCAGCGGGTCAGATGTTGTAGCGTGGCCAGCTGGCTTCTCCTGCTGTGCAGTTCAGGAAGCGGGAGCGTCTGCCCCAACCAAGAGCAGCCTGGTGACAGCTGCTCCAGCGGCCGGTCGGATGTAGTAGCATGGCCGGCTGGCTTCTTCTGCTGCGCCGCTCAGGAAGCAGGAGCATTTGCCCCGATCAAGGGCAGCCTGGCGAGAGCTGCTCCATCGGCAGGTCAGATGTAGTAGTGCGGCCAGCTGGCTTCTCCTGCCGTGCTGCTCAGGAAGTGGGAGCGTTTGCCCCAATCAAGGGCAGCCTGGCGACAGCTGCTCCAGCGGTGGGTCGGATGTAGTACCGTGGCCGGCTGGCTTCTCCTGCCGTGCTGCTTAGGAAGCGGGAGCGTTTGTCCTGATCAAGGGCAGCCTGGCAAGAGCTGCTCCAGCGGCGAGTCAGATGTAGTAGCGCGGCCGACAGGCTTCTCCTGTCGTGCAGTTCAGGAAGTGGGAGCATTTGCCCCGATCAAGGGCAGCCTGAGTTCATGGGGAGCACCTGACCACTGTGAGTACCGGGGAGGTGGGAACTGGCTTGGGGAGGTGGGGACTAGGCTGATTAGCTGCCTCCAGACAAAGGAGAAAATATATACATATAGAAAAAAAACAGCTTCAACTGGAAAACTGACTTCAGGTTCAGCTCAATTCTCATTTAATTGTTAGGCCATTGAAGCAGCCCAGAATTATGCTTTGAGAATATGTGTTAATAAATATAATCTACTCTACACTGCCATTACCAAGGAGCACTGTTCAATTCATAACCTCAGTGCAGATCCAATGTGTTTCTTTACAAGTATTTTTCTGATTATTATTGTACCTGTTATTCATTTGAAAGGCTGTCAGAATAAGTATGCAATTGGAGAAATCTACCAGCAGAAAAAAAAAAACTGTTGTCCATCCAGTCTGCCCAAGGAACCTAGCTAATAGGAGAGACATGCCCACCTAGGTGAAATAACCTGAAGATGCCCCCATCAGAGATTCACATTCCTACTCCATGCCCAGTGCCCTTCCTGCCACCACTACCTACCCTTCTAATCTGTTCCATGGGGCCTTGAATCCAGCTAAAGTTTAAATGCTGACCACACTACTAGGAAAACCGTTTCAAATGATCACCACCTGCTCAGTGAAGGACTTCCTCCATCCCTCTTGAGACTGCCTCCCACCCACTACCTTGTAGTTAGGCCCCTTGGTGTACGAGTTCTCATATTGTGTGAACAGCTCAGAGAAGCCAAACCTGTTGATCCCATTAAGAAACTTGAATGTTTCTATCACCTCCTTTCCTTTCTGGCCTCTAAAGAAACATAGGTGGAGGCCCAAAGGGAAAGGGGGAATTTGATAATTCCTATCAGTTTCTTCATAGATTCCTTGGAGCTGCTCACACAGTATGAGAGTTCTCTGTAATCACTGATGCACAGCAAATATACGTAAATTTAACAGGTATATTCTTTAAAAAGATCTTGTAGCCTTTTTATTCCATTATTAGGTATGGGTTTAAAAGGACTTCACTGTATCCATGGGACACACGAATCCATGCACAATAAAAAGCATTCATCTAACAGGTCTACCCTTTAATGAGGTATTCTTTTACGTGGGTTCCATGCACAGCTGATGGTTTAGAGATCATACTGCTATATAAACAGCAGTATTCTTAACTGCCTGTTCTGGGGTAAAAAAATATAGATAAAAGAGAATAAGTCATTTATTAACACGTTTTCCCCTTATGTGTCACAGAAGCAGATTGCCTTACTTCCATGACGTGACTGATTCCGTGTCGAGCCAATGAACCCCACGCACAACAATAAAGCTTGTGAACCTAGATCACTCCACGTTGCTGCCGCTGCACCAAGCCATTACTGAATGCATAGCACAACACCCGAGTCCACTTGGGAACCCAGATCTCCCCACACAGCTGCAGAGCATAAGCTCTAGTACCGCAGGGTGTGTCTCTCCACCCTCCAATGATTTGAATGAGGCTTGGGCCTTTAGATGTTTTGGGGGCAAGGTCTAGATTTAGGTGTTATTTGTCGGGGAAATAGTTATGCAGTGCCCCCTTAAAGAGTTACTGATGCCTCCAAGAAAACTTTAGAAAACATAATACTTGGGTACAATTCTGCTTGCATTCCATTTATATTTTATATACTGTATCTCTCCTTCCCATAATTTATTTCTAAAGAAATGTAAATGAATATATGATTGTTGTCCCTTACAGTTCATTTTGAGTCTGTTTGCCTCTATAGCTGACTCCCTACCTCAAGTCATATTCCTCTGTTGTGATATCACAATCTGCTGCCATGGGAGTAACTGTGATGTCACAAAAAGAGCATTATAACCTCAGGTAGGGAGAAAGCAGCATGAATAGATAAACTCTTTAGGAACAAAAATCCTGTTTTCATGCAAATGACCTCACTACTAAATAATGGGGAGGAGGACTACAGAACTAATGGGAAATAAAAGATGGGCAGTGCCTAAATATTATGTTTTGTTAAAGTTCTCCTGAACATGTCACCAGCTCCTTAAAATACCTGCTGGCACCTAGGATGGAACCCGCCAGTAAACAACATATTTAAAATTACCCCACAATCCCATCCAACAATGCAGTAACATAGTAACCAAGCAATAAATATTAGTACACCAAAGAAAAATGTAAATGAGGGATAAGTTTATTAGGGAAAACAGGAACATGACTCTGGGAAAGGGAGGAGTTCATCAAAAAACAAATAATTGGCAATCCCTGCATGTTCCTCTCCATCCTACCCCATCAGTCCCACACAACCCCAACTGACTGGTGCATGAATGATACTTTCCCCACAGTCCCTATCATGCTACCTTATCTGTTACCGGGTGCCAATTTTGTTGCACTGCAAGCACAATGCTTGAAGAAATGCTATCTTCCATGTACAGTTGCTAAGCTGAAAATTAAAGTTATCACTATTTGTAATCCAAAAACAAGTCCCGATTTCCTAAACCCAAATGATCTGCTTGGGCACTCTCCAAACCGATACAATCCTGCACAGGGTTTCTGTTGCACCCTGCCCTAACTGACTAGCAGAGTTGCAGGGCAAAAAACCCTGAACAGGTAATTCTGGTCTGCAGACCAACTCAGACCCTGGAAGGCCACTGATGTAAGATGCTGGTCTCTCTCAAAAGCATTATCTACAGTTCAAATGCTGTCCCTCTGCGCAATGTCACAGCAGTCACTGCAGCATGAGGGGCTAGCAGGAGCAAACTATGGTCAAGCAACCCTCTTGTTTGACAGCTTCCCTTACATGGGGACTTTGTTGTTCTCCCCTTACAGGGACCTTTTTCTCCTCTTCTGCCCCACTTGGGGACTTGTTAAATGAAAAGGCTAATGGCTGGGGTCAGCTGCTATTGCAGGGTCTCCTCCCTCTCTGGGTGGGCTCTGGCTGGAACACACTTTCAGCAGGCATTGGATCCAATCACCCTCACTCTGTCTGTTTTTAGAAATAATGCACTTGCAGAGAGTCTCTTGGGCAAACCTGTGCAGTTCCAAACAGTTTAGTCTTTCTCCTTTTTTTTTGCTCAGAAATGGAGCAGCTAAAGTACTTCCACATTACCTGAATATGAACACTGTCTGGCCTACCAGCCTCTCACTTAACACACTAACAGTGTGTCTTGTTCCCCTTAGACTACAACAGCCTAGATGCTCTGCCTCCACAGGTTTTTATGGCCCCTGATCACTGGCTCCTGACTGGTTAAATTTGCAGACAAACTGTTCATGCTTTATGTGTTATTACAAGATAGCCAATTGTAACAGGATGCAGGGCATGACTTTATGTAGCATCCTATATATGGGGCTTCAGCACAGAGGAACTGTGCAACAACACGCAGCAATGTTTAAATTGACGTGGGCGTTGAATAGGGTTTAGTACGATAGCCTAACATTGATAATCCCGACAGCTACTGTATATTCCCGATGCCTAAATACCACTTTCATTTTACTGTCAGGTTTGATTTGCTGACACACAAAATCTCATCAATAAAACTGCATGTTACTTGCTGCCATCTAAAGCCCACCCATAGTGCCGGTGTTTGAAAATAACCTACTTTACTCTGGTGTCAAACAGATACCAGTATAAAGATGCCAAGAATAGCTGTGCAACAAGAAATAGGAAAAAACATCCGCGAGGGGTCCATACTTTCAGCCCACTGTAACACACTGAATAAATTAAAAACATGAGTAAGTCACCCAGAAACCTATCCCAGCGTAGCAAAGGTCTCAAGTAAAAGTCCAACACTACGAAGACTAATCCAGCCTAAGAAAAAAAAGGGAGGGGGGAGAAAGAATATAAAAACTCAGAGGGAACAACAGGATGCAGCATACTAATATGCGGAGTGCTCATTAAAGACGGAGGGCAGGGTCAACCCGCAATCAAGATTTTGGGAGGGGTACAGTATTAGTACAGGCTGTGGGATGTGATTTTTAGCTGAGGCCGTGGGGGAGCTTGCGCTCTGTGTCGCAGAATGAAAGCTGTTACCTATGAGCTTTGAACATGGTAAACAACAGGTTTGTGGATCGGTTACAATATTTGCAAACGCTTGCAAAATGAGAAATGCAAAGTAGTCGCAGAAGGCAGGCATGTTAACATATTCATTGAGTTTATAGTTATTTTATATTTATATAGAGGTTTTGCAACAGGAGGCACAGCATGTTAACATATTTATTTATATGTATTTATTGATTTTACAGAGGTTTTACAGCAAGCAACATGTGCACACTTTAATTAATGTCGGGATTTCGTGTGTCTGCAAAATTTATGATGGGCTCGAGTACTGGACGGGAAATTGGAGTCGGGCATTTTCATGTCGGGCATCCACGTGTCAGGATTTCATATGGATCCCATTGAATATTCATTAGTTCAATCAAACAGTGCTCACGGAAAGTGCATAAGTACTCCTAATCATTCTATAAATTGTTTTAAAAAAGCAATGTATTTCTAGATATATCAGTTAATTTTTGAGTCTGGAAAAAAAACTTGATTTTATTCCATCAGTTTTAAACACATGATTTTCCAGACTCATCCAGAATGGATTCTCGTGCTGCTTTTATCAAAACTATTTTATTACACCAAGTTCTGCCCTGTCAACCAAAAATTATGGCTGTGACATTCCAACTGTTAACTGGGGTAAAAATATAAAGTTAAACTTCATCCTTAAATTTGGACAATAATATGCTAAAGCAGAACCAGCTCATGAAACTGTCAGAACTACAATGTGACATCCCAGGCTATGAATACAGGTCCAACATTAAAATAGACTTCTTTAAATTTGGATAAATATCTCCTAAAGTAGAACCAACTCATGGAACTGTCACAGCTACAATAAGGGATGAGCATACCACAATTGCAAAACCTTTCAAAACAGGAATCACATCATTCAAAAACAAACAAAAAAAAGCAACTAAAATTAATACATGCAATCAAATAGTTACTTCCATTTGTGCATTAACCAGATTAACAAAGCTTGTCTTATTTTTATCTTATTTTGCTGATCCAGATGGATACTGACTAGGATTTTGACCTCCAAAATGGTCCTTAAATGTTAGGCAGAATAGCCTTCATATTCAGTGTGTATGTAACACCACTCTAACTAGCCCAAAAAGGGTTTAAAATGGATCTCCTAATTCAGTCCTAATGAGCGTAATACTTTAAACATGGAGATCTAACAGGTCTCCCTCTATAAAAGGATACGGGTTCGATCTCCACTGCTAAGGCGTTCCAGAATGTGCTCCATTGCATGGAATTGAAAGCCTGCTGAATTACAACTGTGGATAGTTGTTCCTAGTCCATTATGTTGTGGTACCCATGAGTGGTTCATAATGTAAGTGGCTGCTAGCCAACTGATCTTTCAAATTTCTCCCCCTTCTGAATGTAATATGTGGTCTATTACCAATGAGGGGGTCCTACTTCTGGGTCATTATTCAAAATTTGCCACCTCTCATTTATTATTTTCCTCACCTTTTATGACTCATGGTTGTAGTCCAATACAACAGTGTCTTTGTTGTAATTTTGCTCCATTTCTTCACATTCACAGGGGTAACCTCATCTTCTATAGGATGAAGTTTAACTTTAAATTATGACTCCTATTCACAGTTGGAACATCGCAGCCATAATTTAGTGTTCTCATTGGTTGACACAACAGGACTTGGGGTAATAATTAAAAAAAAAGTTTTGGTAAAAGTAGTATGAGAATCCTGTCTGGATGAGTCTAGAAAATTATGGGTTTTAAATTGATGGGAAAAAATAACTTTTGTGCAGACTAAAAAAAATCAACTGATACAAGGTACAACTAGAAATACATTGCTTTTCTAAAACAATTTACAGAATTATGAGCACTTACGTACTTTCACATTACTCACTTTCCGTGAGCACTGTTTGACTGAACCACTGTAATTAATATTCAATTCCTGTGTCGATTTAAACATTGCTGTGTGTTGTTGCACACTCCCACTAATGAAGCCCCATATGTAGGGTGCTACACAGGGTCTTGCACTGCATCCTGTTACATATGGCTATGTTTCTGGTGAGTGCTGCGCCTCTTATTTTTCATGCCAAGTCTGGTATTGGTAACAGCTCTCTGCTAGCACTAGCACCTTCAGAGGTAGGGAGGTAAGAGTGCTCCGGCTTTGGCATTTTGTTTGTCCATGCTTTATGCGTCCGGCATTCATGGTCTAGCTCCAAAACTCCTAAACTCCTTATTGACAGCTTTTCTGACACCAGACTTCTCTTCCTCATAATCCTTGTGGTCAGGGAATCACACAACATGGGCATAGCCATGTTTGTTTATTTTTCCATTTTCTTGCTGGCAGCTCCAGCTGCTTGCTTAGGTGTCCTGCAGCACTATTATTTTATCCTGGCCCTGCTGCCTGCTCTGGGGCCAGAAATCTGTCCCATGACAAAGGTTGCATATCTGATCTGATCTGGTCCTTTGTCGGTGGCATGAAACTGCAATGTGTCACTCATGCCAGTGGTACAAAGATCAAAGGTGTTGCTGCACATGACACTGGTCTTCCTGCTCAGTCAGGTCACCACTGCTGAAAAACCCCATGATGTGAAACAGATTAAGACATCCTTGGCAGCAGGTGGTGTGGTGTGGTGCTTAAGGCCCCAAGGATCCCACTGAGGTAATCACCCAACTTGGAAGGGGCTGTGGCTACATGAGTCCCTGGGCTGACCCTACAGTATTTCATTTTACATCAAAAATCTGTAATCCATAAACAAGGGCTAGGTAGCCATTCTTTAAATAGAAAAAAAGACCCCCTTTTTTTTTCTAAAAAATTTAAAATTAACATGAATGAAACACATCAAAAACACTCAGGTGCTTGTACATAGACATCAAAAAACAAGTTTTTTTTAACAGTACTGCAATACTGAGCTTCCATCCCAGTGCAAGACATATACCTTTCTATTCAGTCTGGATTTGTAGTGCATTCAGGTACCGCTAATGCATAGGTCAAAGGCAGGTTAAGTCCCACAACTGGGCCCACCATACTCAGCCAGGCTGTAATGTAGTTTATGAGGCTAGAAAAAAAAAACACAGATCTTTTATCATTAATGTACAGTAGTTTTGTTCAATTGCGATAACTACAGCACCATCACTATACCACAGTTCTTGAAGTTGAATAAGTGGGCAGTGACCTATGCAAAACACCACAGGTTTATAGCATATAGAAATTTAATCCATTTACTTTTGTAAATGAGACAATCTCAAAAGTTCTTACATTCTGGTTGCATAAAGACTTCTACTACATTTCTCTGAGAAGTTACATGAAAAGTACTACTACAGTACTCTGAAACGGTTACATAAAGATTACTACTACAGTACTCTGAGAAGCTACATAAAATCTACTACTACAGTACTCTGGGAGGTTACATAATTACTATTACAGTACTCAGAGGCTATACAGAAACTACTACAGTACTTTGAGAGGTTACATAAAGACTACTACTACAGTACCCAGAGGTTACATGAAGACTACTGCTATGGTACTCTGAAAAATTACAGAAAAGACTACTACAGTACCCTAAGAAGTTAAAGACTACGACAATACTCTGAGAGGTTGCATAAAGACTGTGTCTACAGCACTGTAAGAGGCTACATATATCCTACTACTGCTGTACTCAGAGGTTACATAAACACTACTACTACAGTACTTTGAGAGGTTACATAAACATTACTACAGTATTCTAAAACATTACATAAAGACTACTACTATTACTACCATAGTACTCTTAATAAGTTACATAAAGACTACTACTACTACAGTGCTTTGTGAGGTTACATAAAGGCTACTAATATAGCACTCTGTTATGTTAAATACTACTACTACAGTAATTTGAGATGTTACATAATGGATACTACTACAGTACTCTGAGAGATTACATAAAGAGTACTACAACAGTATTCTGAGACATTACATAAGGAGTACCACTGTTCTCTGAGAGGCTACTTCATGGTGCTACTTACTACAGTAATAAGTGCTTAAAGGCTACTACAGTACTCTGAGAGATTACATAAAGAATACTACAACTTCAGTACTCTGAGAGGTTACAGACAGACTACTATTACAGTATTTTGAAAAATTACGTAATGACTACTACTACAGTACTCAGAAATAACATAATAACTACAACTACAGTAATATAAGAGGCTACATAAAGACCACTACTTCCATACACATCAGAGGAAACACTTTCTAGTGGTTACAGCACATTGTCGGGAACAAGGAGATCCATGTTCAATCCTACCACAGTCACTTACTTCTTGTGCGACTTTGAGCAAGTCGCTTAACTTCGCAATGCTTCAGTTCACCCAGCTGCAACAATGGTTAGAAAAGCAGGACTGGACTCAAATACTACATCTCAGTTGGGCTATTGTAAGTAAATAAATCCCCCCCAAAAACAAAAATAAAAAATACTACTACTACTACTACAGGATATGGAATCATCAGTTTATGAGACTTACATACCGTTTCTCTTTCCGCCCTTTAAGAAGGATGGGAGTCATGAATTTGGCTGTCCGACATGGGTGGAGTATGAAGAACGGTTGCCCAAGCAAAGGGTGCTCCTACGGAAAAAACAGTTTTGGCATTACAAATGTGATTTATCATCATTTCTGTAAATCAGTTTAGAGACTGATCCTTCATGCCAGAGCATCTTACCGTAACAGGCCCTTACAAAGTAAGAATCAGGGCATGTGCCACTCAACAATTAATGGCTAAATGTATTTATTTTAAAATTCTCATTGTTTTATTACATTTATTTTAAAAGCTAACTAGATAATCATCTTCTAATGCTTTAGTTATGGAGTTACTTGAAGGTGGAATGGATTGTTTTGTGATGCATTTGCAGTATTTTTAGGAATGATTTAGGTCCACAAAAACTGCTTTATAGTTAATGCCTAACTGTGAACCAAAAATCACTAAATGTTCAATAAGTTTCTGGAATATATTTTAAAATGTCTGTCTATATATTGCATCAACACATTTTAAAAATCCAACACAACATTTTTCAGAAACATACAGTACGAAGCTGCTGCATTCATGATACTCCAGTACCTTACTGTATTTCTGTAAGGGTTTAGTCACACTCAAAAGGCTCACTCCCTTCCTCAGTGGCACTAGTAGCCTCCCAGCCCCGTCACCATGAGTCTTGGTAGTACTGCACCAAGTGGCGCAAGGCCAGAGAGTGCTGGGCTAGCATCATTCGGATGGTAATTTTGGAGTTTTGTCACCTGGGAAATCAGGGCTCGCATATGATCCTGGAGTCCCATGATGAGAAGAGTTGAGGGTCTTCAACATTGCAGAGGTGAGGCACCTGGCTCCTGGGGACCACCAGCATTTGTGACCACTGCTGACCAATCACAGAATGCACTGACTTTGGAAGTGACAGTAGTTGCTTGCCAGCTCTTTTGCACAAGGCTGGGTACAACTGTGGTGATCCCAATTATTGGGATTTGAGGGGATGGGGGTACCAATAAAGGGGAACAAAATATTAAAGGAATAATAAAGTAGTAGCAGTATGAAAGCACATCCACACCCTGTTTGATCACAACTGCATAAGTGGTTCTCAAGATGTAGCCAAAAATGTAAAAGAACAATTACTATGCTACAATTTATGAATAATTAGGTCAACACATCTGAGATTCTGTTACTCTCAAGACTGTTGTCAATAAATGTCTGTACCGAGCATTATTATGTTTGGGTATGTGTATCTCAAAATAAAGCCAAAACTTCAGTGTGACATTTCTATGTACTTTTCTACTTGTGCAGGCCCTCAATATATCTCTGTCACTGGTGGATCCTCCCCACAGGAAGAAATATAAGTCAATGTTATTTTAATATAATTACTGGTGACCACATTTATCAACCTGATTATGGTGACTATCAAATGCTGTAATAACCCGAAAACTGGTTATTATGGAGTTTGATGCCGTAATAACCCCAAATCCTCGCAAACGCCATAATAACCCAAAAACGAGTTATTACAGCATTCACAAAATTTTCTTTCACCAGCAGTGTCCTTCATGTGTCACTCAGTTGTACAGCGCCACTTCATTGGCTCATGCTGTGTGTGTGTGGGTGGGCTGAACAGTATCACAAAAATGGTGGCTTTGTTTTCCACTTACTGAGGAGCTACAATTGTTTACCAGCCTCCCAATAATTACTGGATTTTTTTTATTCTTTATCTGGTTCAGCCTGCCGTTTAAATATAAAAAACAAATATTTGGTTGATCCTGCTGTGACTCCGAATCAGGAGACACAGAGTCTGACCAAGGATGTGCAGTAGTTGACAGATTGGAAACAAAAAGCTTATATGTGCGTCCAAGTGAGAAAAGGAGAGACAGAGAGAGAGCGAGAGACAGAGAGAGAGAGTGTGTGTGTGTAAGAGCGAGCTAGTGAGACTGTGTGTGTGTGTAGGAAGGAGAGAGCCTAACTTCTTGCATCAGTAATTATAAAAAAATAATAGATATATAACTGTGTACTTACAGATTTTTTTTTTTTTACACACCCTTGGTGTGTGAAGACCTCATAAACCTATCGAACTTCATTCTCGAGGTTTATGAGTTATCACACACCTAGTGTGTGTAAAAAAAATCCATAGCACATGGTTGCAGATCCATTATTCTCTATATATTTACTACTTTCATCTTGAATAACATTGTTTCACAGGCTTGAATGGTAAGTCACAACAGAGTGTGCGTTTTATATCAGCTCACCTTGGATTGTGCGGCACCAGGCAAAGCTGAGTGCCTTACACCAACCGAATCAGCCATCACCTCATCAAGCATAACCCCCCCAACTGCCATTGTTCAACATAGCCTCTTATCCTACAATAAGACCACTGTCTCCAGAAGCAACTATCTTCCCTGTCCAAATTTCACACACACACACACACACACACACACACACACACACACACACACCCTGTTCTATAAGCACTAGAACTTCATCTTGATTCACAACCTCTCCAACCCACTCACCACCTCCACCATCCAACACTATGGCGTCTAATGGGAGTGTAAAGGGCAGAAGGCTTGCCTTTTGTGCTCCACATGGTGCCAGCTACTTGCAGTTCACCAAGGACAGCACAGACTACTTGCTAATGTCATTCAATATGGCATCAGCGTGGGCTAAGAGTTGGTATCTGCTAAATGGGGAACACAGTCTTCTAATATGGGCCACTAAAGTCTGTAAACCACTAGCTCTTGTATGCATCCAAGTATATTTGTTAAAGAAATAAACACTGAAAGGCCATTAAACTGCAAAACATATTCATTTCACTGCTACATAGATGATAATGATTGCATGGAAATGTGGAATGGGGCTATAACTTATTCATGTTTCTTCTATGACATACCTAATTCTGAATTTTGGTGTCATGGAAGGAACAAGAATGAACAACTATGACTTTTCCACGTCAACATAGTGTTTAAACATGTAAAAGTATTGTTCAAGATGTGGTCAAGTCAGGTACTTAGTTCTGCTTATCCCACTGCCCCCCAAAAATTGGAAACAGATTTTTTTTTTAACATTGTACAGGCAGGAAGTGTCCTGTTGATGCGCCCAGAAGGGCAGAACAACAGGACGATATGCCCAGGTAAGTAGAATAACCTGGTGGCATGTTTAAGAAAGTTAATATAGGATTAGAATTCTTGTGATTCTAACTTGTATTTACTTTCCATATACAGTACATTATATAATTTTATACAATGAGTAAGAAACACCAGTGAAAATCCTGCTCCGTAATTGGACGAAACACACCAGATGACCATGTATTATTCCACAATGACTGCACACCTGCATTTCTTTCCAGCTCATTGCCGTCTGGACATGGAGATCACCCCATACCTACCACACAGAAACTTGCACAAATACAGAAACTGGCATACATACTTGCCATTTAAATAAAAAAAAATCAAAGCAAACTGAAAATCACTGAAATTCTTTTCTCTCTCTTTTGCATAGTACAGGCCCCAAGATTTACTTTAAAGTGTTAATTTTAAGGTTCTTTATTTATTTTCCTCACTTATCTGGTTGATCCTGCCATTTCTGCTGTTCTTCGCTCTTCAGCTTTTTTCACTTCCGCTTTTATTAGCATGACAGACCTCCCATCAAAAGCATTAAACAAAAATCTTAATGTGTACCTCTTTTTTTCCAAACCAGCTGAATTGTAACTCGTTTGTGCCTTAAGTAAGTATTAAAGCCCTTAAATGGGACCGACTCTGTAGAGAATCTGAGCGAGCAAGTTGGTGGCTTCGGTAGTGCAGACAACATAATCCGCTACATACAGCATGGTTTTACACTTACAGCTTAAACAACGAAAATGTATGCATTTGGTTCATTTTCAAGCTTAACCCTCGCTGTGCCATGGACTCATGTATCAGTCCAGAATTCCTATACGCTCCAATTCTTTTGGCAGCCTAAGGGTTAAACTGCATGGTTTAAAGTGAGGTGTGGAGCTGACAGAATGGAGACAACCAGCATCTCTTCCAAAAGGATGGCTCAGAAAGAAGCCTATGCAGTGCTACCCAAGATCCCAAACTGTGGCTTTTAAGTGTAAGACTTTTATACAATACAATACAAATTATTTTATTGTTTGACACAAGGTCATTACAATCAACATATATTTTGTGTCAACATTCATCAATTAAAATATAAAAACACAAAACAATTGCAACTCTATATAAAATGTTATATATATTATTACAGTTTCAATGATAATAAAAACCGACCGAGTCTGTGCAAAATAGCATTTTTATTTGAATTGAATAAATAGATTAAAATTTGATAATACAGGTCCTAACCAAAATTCCCTATGTTTCTCATACAAGGGACAAATTAGGAGAATGTGTTTCAAGTCTACTGGAACCCTTAGTTTGCATTTGCATAACCCATTGTTAATATCTTTCTGCTGATAATATATATGTCTACAGACATATATTTCTAGTCTGTATATAGTTATTATCCTTCTTGCGTCCATGTCTTCCAGTATCACAAGGTATGACTCCACACTAGGGATAGTTTTTAGTCGTTTATACCAATTAAAATGCTTATATGTTTGCAATAGTTCCATACCTCTAGAATTAAAATATGTATTTTATCCTTCCTTTGA
Organism: Neoceratodus forsteri; assembly: GCA_016271365.2. Taxonomy (NCBI): domain Eukaryota; kingdom Metazoa; phylum Chordata; order Ceratodontiformes; family Ceratodontidae; genus Neoceratodus; species Neoceratodus forsteri. The sequence goes on from CM057454.1 coordinate 329,907,213, forward strand.
CCTGAAACACTATCTTCTCAAATGGCCTGTAATATATTTGACACAAGAGATCGCCCAGACCCATAGGATATAGATGGGAAGCAATATGTGTCATCATTGGAAACAGCCCCTTTTCATTGTGTAATCAATTTCCTCTTCAATGCACATTCTTGGGATTCTATGTTCCTGTAGTGATAATTGCTTTACTAAGAATATTATCCTCTTTACTATAATGAATGCTTTAAGTGGGAGCTGTCCTAATTCAGCTCTGGGAAACAGAGCTGGGACAGCCTGGGGAACCTTCAGGATATAGCTATATAATTTGTTGAACTGTACCTCCAATATTTCCAAGTTCTCTGGGGCCCATATTTCTGCTGCATATAGTATGCTTCCTCTTATTTTTGCTTCGGTGACTTTTAATAGCCCTTTTACTGATCCAGTCCCTATCTGAGGTGAATCTTTTAAATGCATTAAGCACAGTTATTGCTTTATGAAGGGTTAATTTAAGATGTTCGTCCATTTAGTATCTTGGGTATAGCATACTCCTAAATATAGGTAGCTCCTGACAGTAGTAATCTTTTTTTTATCTATGTATAAGGATGGCATTTTCTTCTGCTTGTCGCCAAACACTAAAAGATTTGTTTTATCCTTATTTATTATAAGTCTATTTTATTTGCATAAACTAGAAAAGAGATTTTTTCCCACTGCAATCCTAGTAATGAGTTTGATATTAATACTAGGTCATCTGCAAATGCTAGAATGGGTATCTTTTTGTTTTTGATACTTGGTGAATGAAATTCTGGTTTGTCTAGCTTTTCAATTATAGAATTGATGTAGAGGTTAAACAAAATAGGGTCCAAAAGGCATCCCTGTCTTACACCATGGTTTGTTTTATTTATTTTGTTAAATCTCCTTTCGGTTATATTTTATTTTTAACCATGAGTCTTGGTGTAGTCTTACTATGACATCAAATAATGTGGAATCTATGTTATAAGATCTCAGTTTGTACCATAAAATTTTCCAACTAATGGAATCAAATGCTGTTTTGAGATCGACAAAACAGTAGTAGAGTTTCTCTTTTTTATTTTCATATAGTTCCAGTTATAGTGATACAGCATAACAGTGTTGGATCATAGATCTCCCCTCTCGGAATTCACTCAATATATTTGATTCCTCTACCCATATCTGAAGCCTATTTAAAATTATGTGACAAGATCTTTTGGGATGTATCCAGGAGACTGGTTGGGCGATACATTTATGGGTCTGGGCACACAAGGCTTCCCTTCCAGCTACTTGGGATCTCTTCACCTTGAATTATTTTATAGAATATTACTTAAAAAATAGGAGACCACCAATCTGGGAAATATCTATATACTTCAGCCATTATATAGTGTGTACCCGGAGCTTTGTTGTTTTTCAAACCATCTAAAGCTGCTAAAATTTCATCTTGCTTTATGTAAAGTGGATTTTGGTAACACTGAATCACTTCATCTAGAGCTACTGTACAGTTTTCATCAGGGGAATAATATAAATTGTGAAAACATTCTTCCCATCTATTAGGGGTAATGAAGGCCTGAATAACCTTGCCATATTGCTAGTAGCCTTGACTAACCATAGTCCAAAACTTCTTATTTTTCTCTTGTACCACTTGTCTTAATTTGTTCCACATCTTGGACCGGTGTTTCTTCTTTTCTCTCTCTCTAATACTGCTCTATAAATTTTCCTTTCCTGATTTCATTGTTTCAACCCTTCCTTATTTGGATTTTTCCTTGTTAGTTGTACCTTTTTGTTCAAATTCCTTTTGGCTTTTTTACATCTCATTAAACCAATTATTCTGCTTTTGTCTCTTTGTAATTGGTTGATATAAAAAAGGTCTGATATAAGTTCTTTTCAGCCAATTCTCATTTATAATATTCTTGTCTTCTGTGTTTGTAATTATTATTATTAGTCTATAATTGTATAGGTAATCCATGCAGAGTATCTCTTGTATCGTGTTTACGGTGTGTATTTTCCACCCTTTTTTTTGTAGACTTTCTTTATCTCCCAATTCACAACAGGGGTTCTTTCCCCTGATTGGCCTGGTTATGCGGGGTCTCATACCACCATCCACCAGCCTCCGCTCTGACCCCAGGTGAAGCAGAGAGGACCACGGCTTGCCCCTCATAGAGGGGCCCTCCCGGGGAGGGAATGGGGAGGGAGACCGCATCACCCTTCAGCCCCTGCCCCTCGAGATGGGCTTTGTTTGTTGGCAGCAGGCAGGACCCCATTGGAGGCATCATCCATTTGTGAATTTTTTTTTCCCTGTAATAGTTTCCCCTGGGACACAGATGTGCAATGACGTCTGTGCACCCGTGGTGCTGATGTCTACTGCATTCCACCCCTTTCTACAGCTCTGCTTGCATTGTCACCAGTCTCCACCGGAGGTCACTGCAGAGTGAAATGATCCCAGGAACCCACCCCAGGAGAAGAGAGCTGTCCTCTGGACGCTCGATACTCTCCCCCCCCCGCTGACCCCTGGTGTCCTGAGTCCGTTCCCGAACCTGGGTCGCAGGTGTGGCATGAGGTGTGTCACCCAGTGCCTCAACTCTCAGTGCCACCAGGCTGGCCATGATACTTCCCACCTTATTTTCCTACAGTTTATTATTTCACTATTTCGGGCCATATATTGGTTCTCTATATTTATAATATTTTCAGTATTAGATTTAATCACTTTAATACACAGCTCTAATTATGAAGATGGAAAAGCATAAGACTCAAATGTTTAATGAATATTGGGATGTTCTCATTTTGCAGTTTTAATTTTTAGACATACTGGTCTCTATCATAGGCAGTAGTATGTAGGGTTACTCCTTAAACAACATGAAAGGGACATGGAAAAAAAAAAGCACACCTATGCCAATGATCCTGCTATTTAAATCACAAACAAGGTTTCAAAGCATGGAAGTAAATTCAAAACTTGCATTTTTACCCTTAACCTAGGATGTCACATAAAAGGCTAATGGTTAATGCCTAACAGTAGCCTTCAGCTTAACTGGGTCCTCTACACGCTATATATATTTTTTTTAGAAAAATTAGTATAGAGTGGCAGTTAACAACACGTTTATTATTTATTTAGAATGTCTGCAGGCGCTATCAATCCTACACGCATTAGTAAACACAGTATGAGGGCCAGCAGAGATGTGTCGCACTTTTGTTTTGGCAGCCTGGGCTTGTGAGTGAGCCTGGGGAGCTGGGATTCAAGAGGTCCTGGGCTGAGGAGTGCTGCTGAGTGCAGCATGAGTAAGCCCAGGGAAGGATGCACCCAGCACCACAGTGAACCAGGGATCTTGCTCTTCTGCGAGGTGTGGCACACATCCCATGTGTACTGTGGCATACATGGCCTTTGGGAATTGTGTTGGTGCAAGAAGAGGAGGAGGGAGGGTCCTTGGGGATAAGGGTGTCAATAAAGAAAATACTATGAGCACCAATCTGCCTGACAGTATCAGCACTATTTCTTCAGGTGTAACACCAAAAAACCATTGCCATGGTTTTCGGCTCCACCCAAAGGTTGGACAAGCTCTCATTTCCTTCATCTTTCTTCTGCCTGGATGGCGCAATGATAGAAACAGTACCGTCATTTAAATATCCGGGGGTCTGGTTGGACCCCAAGTTAGACTTCTCCGAGCACATTGACTACACTCACACTAAACTTCGGACCACACTGGGAGTCATACCAAGGAATCCACAGATTTGCAAAAAATGTAAGTAGACCACTCTTTTGAAGCTATGCCAAATGTTTACAGAGCCAAAGTTAATTCATCTATACTCTATGGTGCTAAAAGTTGGGGACTTGTGAGTGCTGTGAAACAACAAGAGCACATCCAAATTGTGTTTTTAAGGCTAAGTCTTGGTCTCTCCAATTTGTTTCTGGGGAGCTTTTGAGGGTAGAAATCAGATATATGGCTATGACATCCCAAGCCCACAAACAATCTATACATTCTTGGTTCAAAATGGTTAAAAACCAAAATAACACCCTGTTGAAATTATACGGTTATAACAGCGGATACGGTTGCCACAATCTGTTCCGGCGTCCACCTGACCTTCTCTCAAGGGAGCTGCGGTGGTTGGCAGGAGATGCTGGATGCCCAGTTTGTGTGGTGTGACTTCAGCTGCCCAACAATCAATAATATTGTGATGGCTATTTAGTTGTTGCGTCCAACCAACTGTTGTTGGAACCTGGGCCCCATATGCCTTTTAGTAGGCTGTGTGGATAAAATCGGTCTTTTCCTTGCCGAGATAGTCCGGATGTCCTTGGAGAGGGGGATCTTTCCAGATCCCCTGAAGGAGGCTGTGGTTCGGCCCCTTCTTAAGGAGCCCTCCTTGGACCTGGACTGTCTGGCTAACTACAGGCCTGTCTCTAACCTACCCTTTGTGGGTAAGGTTATTTAGAAGGTGGTGGTGTCGCAGCTGGAGAACCATTTGACCAGCCACAGTGTTTACGTTTCTCTCCAGTCCGAATTTAGGAAGAGACATAGTACTGAGACAGCCCTTGCAGGATACTAAATGACCACCTAATAGCAAGACATCTCTCCACGGCATTTGACACAGTTGACCATGGTGTGCTGTTGGAGTACCTGCGGTTCATCTGTGGACTTTTGGGGAATGTCCTCAGATGGTTTCGATCATTCCTCAAGGGTAGGACTCAGAGGGTGGTGTCTGGGTTTTTTACCTCAGCCCCATTCTCCTATCCTGTGGAGTGCCGAAGGGCTCCATCTCAGCGCCCATGTTGTTTGTGGTGTATATGTTGCAGTTATGAGTGATTTTTAGGCAGTACGGCTTGAGTTTTTACTGCTATGCAGATGATACTCAGCAGTAAATGTCCTTTGTGCCTGGCCAGGATGATGCTGTCTCGGTCTTTAATAGCTGTCTAGCTGAGATCCAAAACTGGATGAATATGAGCTGGCTGCGGTTAAACCCAGAGAAAACTGAGGTGTTGGTTGTGGATCCAGGTTGTCGAGAGGTGGGTGTGTGGGCTGGATTGCCTTCGGGTCTATGGCTTGGAGGTGTTCAGCTAACTACCTCAGACCGGGTGCGGAACCTGGACATTATGTTTGACAACCGCCTGACCCTAAAATCACAGGTGTCAGCAGTTGTCAAAACCTCTTTTTACCATCTGAGGAATATCTCCCGGGTAAAGCACCTGGTTCCTCTTGATGATCTTCCAACTTTGGTCCATGCCTTTGTTACCTCCCGCCTTGCTTACTGTAATGCCCTTTACCTTGGGCTACCGGGAGTTGATATCTGCCACCTGCAGCTTGTGCAGAATGCGGCAGCCAGGCTTTTGACTGGTACTTCTAGGACCAGTCATAATATGCCTGTGCTCTACGGACTGCACTGGCTGCCAATCACAGTGGCAGATCACCTTCAAGGTCAGTTTGCTGACCTATAAGGCCCTACATGATCAGGGACCCAGTTATCTGCAAGATCTCCTTCATCCCTACTGTCCCCACCCCTTCTCTGATCCACCGACGAGGGATTGCTAGAGATTCCCAGGGTCCATTTACAAACATCTGGAGCAAGATCATTTAGTTTTATTGCCCCGACCCTGTGGAATTCTCTACCTCATCGGGTGCGAGATTGTCTGACCATCCAAAGTTTTAAGACCGCCCTGAAAATGTATCTTTTTAGCCTGGCATTTTCAGATTTTTAAAGCTGATGCTGTATTTATTATTTTAATTTTATATTGTTTTTTATTAATCTGTTTGATTGGTATTGTACAGGCGCCTTGGTTTCAGAAAGGCACCTTTTTACAAATAAAGAACTGACTGATTGATTGAAATTTTGCTGGATTCAGGCATGTAGAGATCACTGGGACAATCACCCTGCTATATTTTGGTTCTCTATGCTTAATAATAGCTTAAGAAAGTATGGTTTTCCTTCAGTATTTTTTTTTCCACAGAGAACCACACCTGAACCGGAAACATTCAAGAATTAAGTAATTCAGAAAACAGAAGATTTTTTTAAACAACTTGAATAACACAAGGGTCTCCAGTTCACTTGATTTTAAATTACATAGTGAGATGAAAGCCATTCATGGAAGAGGTTACCTGACTCTTCATGAAAGAAATAGTCAGAGGACAGCCTTTGCCTATCTCACATGTAATATATTTTACAAATTAAATACCAATATATAGCATATTAAACTTGACGTTTTTAAATAAGTAAAAAATTGCCCCATGGGTTGTCTAGTGCCTCTTTCCATGATGTATATAATTATGGATTGTACACATTGCAAGGATCTGAGAGTGAAATGGACTGGATTTTTTTAAAAGGATTCAGGCTGTAATATGATGAATACTTTACACTTATTACTAAACAGTTCCAACATAATATTAGTCTTCCTAGCTCAATTTGCATCGTCTATTGGTCTTTGCTTAAGGGTAAATGTTTAATGCATTTTAACAATGTAATATGCAGTTGTAAATTATGTATCTACTTTATATTTTCTACGTCTTGGTTTTTATATTAAATAAATAAACCCTGAACCTTGAATTTTAGCAAGTTTCCAGGGACTTGGTACCACCCAGAGGTGACTGAGAGATTAAAAATGTGAGAGACCTGATGCAGTAGGACTGAGGCACCAAGTTCATCTATCAAAGGTTCAACACCATCAGGGCCAGGGCTGGTGTCCGGAGGAAGAGTTGACAGTAATTTGAAGACCTCTCTAGCTGACACAGCTTTTATGAGAAAGTTGGGAAGGTTAGGTGCAGTGGACAGCAAAGGCAGACAAGGTGGAATAGTGGGAGTTGTGGAGAAGCCACTACTCTAGGCAAAAAGGTCAGAAAAAAAGGTGTTGAACACATTGGAAATAGTTGAGGGGTTGTTACAGTGGACCTCATCAATTATTATTTTGATTTAAGATTTTTTTGTGAAACACCCAAGGAGACCTTTGATATGATCACAGAAACTCTGGAGCTTACAGCAGCAGCTGGTCCCTACAGTACAGGCTATTAGCAGAGTGGGCAGCTCTTTAGCACTGGTTCTTGAGGCTCCTATAAGCATACCAGTCTGTTATGTTTGACAAATTATGGCATGCAGACCAGCACTTATCCCTGGCTTTGAAGAAGAAGGGGGAGGTCTCCATGTAGCCAGCAGGAAGCAATGACTCAGATGCTCCTCTTGTTTAAGGGTATGACTCTGTCTTGAAGTGTGATGATGAAACCATGGAAGAGGTCAAGAACTGAGATGAAACTGTCGAAAGCAAGGCTAGATTACCAAGCTACTCAAGATAATTTATTGAGGAGAGAGGTCTTGGAATGTGTAGTCCTTTGGGAAGAGTATTTTATAAGATATCTGGGGGCCCTGGATTTCCAAAGTCAGAAGGTAGGAGAGTGGTCACTTATGGCATCAGGTAGTACACCAACTAATCTGATCCTATCAGGCCTGCAGAAAAGCATCCAGTATAATAATGAGAGATGCCCCTCTTTTAGGTCAAATGGCAGGTGGGATCAGAGATTATACGAGTTAAATTTGATTCACTAATAAATCATATATTTTGGTGTGGGTGGCCCAGCCAGTCAAGGTTTAGATCACACATCATGAGAATCTCATTCCTGCTAACCTTTGGGAAGATAAGGGAGGGCAGAGAGGCCAAGGGTACCACTTTAGGAGGATTATATGCACAGATCAAAAGTAGTTTTGTTAATTCTCCAGGAAGAGGATAGCATGGAGGACCACACTGGGGGAATCAGCATTGATGGGATGGGGTACTGTCATCCAGGCATAGGTCAGGAAGCATAGGCAACCCAGAGAAATTATAAACTTCACAATTAGTGTTTTAATATTATCAATAGCATAAAAAATAAAATTGTGCTGCACAGTTCTTGATATAGGCAGTTCAAACAAACAGAAGTCCTTAATCTGAGAGTCTGTTTCAAATCTCCATCTCTCTTTATCTCTAGGCAAAACATTGCTCTCTTTTTATAAGATGCCTTTCCCTGGCAATTAAATTCTTCATCCTGGTCTTGTAAATTACACCATCTGTGTTCCACAAAATGTATTAAGACTTTGCCAATTTCTTTCCTGTAAGCAGCCTGAAGTGTAGATTAATCTTCTTAACAGGTGCAATCAATTAAGACATCCTGTCCCAGGGCTGATTTCCTGATGATAATTCTGTAAACAAGCTTGTGGAGAACAAACTGCATGTCAAGATTAACCCCCTGTGTTCCAGGTAAACCCAAATTGCTTTCCACATTCCTTTCAACAGTATAACTATATAAATATTTGCAAACCAAGGGATCTCAGTTTAACATAAAGATTCTTTTAAACATGGAGAAGCAAGGGAGGAAAGGAAGAACAGAAGCAGCAAGTGAAGAAATGGAGGTAACAGCGGGAAATAGCGGTACTATCAGAGCGGCTAATTCCTAGGTTCCACAAGAAAAATGTGACTGTGCAATCAGACAGGCAAGAGACATAGAAACATAAACTTTGATGGCAGATAAGGACTGCTTGGCCCACCTAGTCTGCCCATTTCCCTACCTACAGGATAAGCTGCAGATCCTAGTTAACCAACAGACCATTTCTTCCTACCCCCCACAAGAATTGCCTTATGTCTGTCCCATGCATTCTTGAATTCTCCCACAGTTTTAGACCCCACAACCTCCTCAGGAAGGCTGTTCCATGCGTCCACCACCCTCTCTGTGAACAAATACTTCCTCACATTGCCCCTGAGCCGTCCCCCCTCTATCTTCAAATTGTGTCCCCTTGTTCTTGCACATCTCTTTTTCTAAAAGATGCTACCTTCTTGGACTTTGTTGATTCCACTGAGGTACTTAAAAGTTTCTATCATGTCCCCCCTCTCCTCCTTTCCTCAAGGGTATACATTTTAAGCTCCTTTAGTCTCTCCTCATATGGCTTCTCTTGCAGATCTTGCACCATTTTAGTTGCCCTCCTCTGGACTGCCTCCATCCTGTCTATGTCCTTGCGGAGATGGGGTCTCCAGAACTGGACACAGTACTCCAGATGGGGTCTCACCAACTGTCTGTACAGAAGGATAACAACTTCCTGTTTTCTGCTGGTGATGCCTCTCCCTATACATCCCAGTACCCCCCAGCCCTCCCTACTGCCTTCTCACATTGCTTGCTAACCTTAAGGTCATCTGATATGATTACCCCCAGGTCCCTTTGCATTTTTGTTGCTGTTACTACCTCTCCCCATTGTGTAATCTTCCCCTTGGTTTTTGTTTCCCAGGTGCATTATTTTGCACTTCTTTGCACTGAATCCAAGCTGCCATACTTCTGACCATTCCTCCAACCTTGCCAAGTCCCTTCTCATCCTTTCCATGCCTCCTTGTGTATCAACCCTGTTGCAGATCTTTATATCATCTGCAGAGGCATACTCTTCCTTCCAGTTCCTCTGCAATGCCACCTATAAAGACATCAAAAAGGACTGAGCCCAGTACTGAACCCTGCAGTACCCCACTAGTAACCCCTCTTTCTTTAGAGTGTACGCCATTTACAATTACCTTCTGTGTCCTGTTGTCCAGCCAATGTTTTACCCAGGCTACCACCCTGGGACCCACTCCCAGGTGGTTAATTTGATTATTAATCTTTTGTGTGGGGCTGTGTCAAATGCCTTGCTAAAGTCTAAGTAGACCATGTCCACAGACCCTCCCTGGCCTACTACTTTGGTCACCCTGACATGAAATTTGTAAAACCTCAGTGGGTGAGATATTATGGTCCACTAGTCTTTGTACAGTGGTTCTTCTGGTGGAATGTTTTTTTGTTTTTTTTGTATCTGGTAGACCAGCTGCTATTTTGATTTGACTTCATTAGTGTCCTGATTTTGTTCTCACCAACTGTCACTGATCAGACAGGCAAGAGACAAACAAGTAACAGAATAGAAGAGGACAGAATAGATCCTTGCTTACCCAACCTTGTCACAGCTACAAAAGATACTTTAAGATGAACCCTATAATACAGCAGCAGACCACCTCCCCTTTTGGAGGTGGAATTGTCAGCAGGGATAAAATTTAGCTAAGTAGTGCACAGGAGGTGTCAGGTATTGGGTTCTTTAACCAGTTCTCTGAGATGCTAAGGACATCTGGTGAGTGATGAACCACCCAGGCCTCCAGTTTGGTCTTGTTGGCCTGAATGCTGTGAACACTGAAGAGAGCAGTCTTGACCAGCAGGTAGACCAGCTGCTATTTTGATTGACTTCATTAGTGAGCTGGTTTTGTTCTCACCAGCTGTCACTGATCTGTACCAGTGGGAAATACCAGCCTTGTAGTTGATGTTTGGAGCCAGGTAAAATGGAGCGTCATTATCTAGCATTTTAGGTGGCCTTTCAGGTTTATATTTTAGGTACGCAACAATGGAGTCGTGTTGTGGATTATCTTTACTCTCATACATCTGAGGTTTAACTCTAACATCTCTTGGATTTTCTCCTGTTCTTGTTTTTGTCTGCCTTTTATTGTATTTGAGATACATGCTACCCTCAGTATCTCTACACTGCTGCAGGTCACCCTACTTTAAATTGTACTGTTCACTTGTCTACAACGCAAAATGCAGTCAACATTAAAAAAAAACATTAGATTCAGGAGGGCTGTAGGACTGTGACAACCCAGTGTTCCTGTGCTGTACAGTTTCCCTATATCTGCTCTGGTGAGAGCCTCAGCTCAACTGGACTTCTTACCCTTCCCCATTTTGTTTCAGAAACTTTTCATTTGCACACATAGGCTTGTTTTTCAAAAGGGCCCTTAGACTGATGCAAGCTGTGGCAAATGGCAGCTTGCATCGAAGCCTGGTTTGCTAGGGACTCTGCACCAGATTTTAGTAGAGGAGTCGTCCCAGTGCCAAACTCCTACCATTGCTGCAATTGCTCTCATGCATCAAAGACATGGCACACAGGAGGGGTTTGATTGAGGCTGCCACATGTGGGCAGTACATGGCTATAACACAGCAACTGTGCTGCCAATATAGTTGCTGGTAGGATGCCATAGGGGAAGACACCGACTGCCAAAATGCAGAGGGATATCAGCAATAGTACTGCAGAGGAGGTGGGTACGTGTACAATACCCACCAAACAGTGCTGATGCTACTGAGTGCTTTGCAGCTGTCCAACAGACTTACCCTGGCAGATTGTCCGGTACATTAGTGAACCAAATAATGGCATGCAGTACCTCAACAGATGTCTAACCTTGCAGGAACAGTAGGTGTCAGATGCCAGTACCTGGGCAGGCAGCTGTCCCATCACTCATGTCTCCCAAACACAGCTGAGGGTGCCATGCTATAAGTATGCATAAGATACACAGCCAACAATCGTCTGTGACACTGTTACCAGTAGTTGAGCTAGTAACCTGCATCTGCCTAGATGTCTGGAGCACCTCCCACCCAGCACTGTCAGATGGACCAGCACATGGGCTATTTGACCACCTCTGGCTGGACTAACCACTGGTGGAACAAGTATTCAAAGGGGGGGCTTCTAGAATCCCAATTTAAGGGATGCTGCCATGCTGCTGTTGTGGCACAAGCCCCCTTCTGTCATGGCACACCCCTGTTTCTGTCATAGGGCTGGTGCAGGGCCATTCTGGTATACACGGACCTGGTTTCAGCACAGCCAGTGTATGAAAATTGGTACTGCCTCAAGCTGTGATGCACGGAGCCTCTTGTGCCACTTCTGTTTGACGCAAGCACCGTGAGTCATTTTCAGGACTTTGAAAATTGAGCCCATGGTTATTACTGTCTCTGGGAAGTCAGTCTCACTGGATTTGTATATAAAATGTTTATGACCACTCTTTTCAAAGTATCTGTCCATGCTACCTAGCATACCTCTTATTGTGGAGGGCTCATAATCTGTGCCATCCAGCCTCTTTATTTTAAACACAAATTCAGCAAGTAGATGGTCTAAGTCTTCACTTAGGATTTCCTTTAATGCTCTATGGCTCATCACTATCATGTAAGAAACTGTGTATGATCCTCACATCATTCTCTATTTTTTTTTGCTTTTTTTATTCTCCTGCTCTAGGTTGAATTGCTCTCTCACACTCAGCTGTTTTGACATGACTGTGGCTGCCATCACTGTTATTGTTACTTGCCCCTATAGTAAAATGCTCTTTGAGCTTGGTGTAACTCCTTTTTTAAATTGGAAAGCAGACTAACAGTTGCTGGAGGGCCTCAGCTCCTTGCTTTGAGTTGGAGTGTGCAGCTCGTGATCCTCCATGTTGTGTGACATCCCTAGCGCAGCAGAACAAAAAGTAATTGTGCTGCAGCACGGAAGTCACTACTATAGCAGAATGACTTTTTGCAGGATGCCGAAATCTATCATGAACAAGCATTCACCACACACTGTAAGGTACCCTAATAAATAGCAGGAGAAAATAATGACTAGCATCAGATAACAGCAACACAAACCACTAACAGGACATAATCGTCTTAGGAGGATCTTAGGCTAGAACGTCCAAAGTGAGTAACTCTTACAAAGAAGTGGATTCCCAGAACTGCACTGACAGATGCACTATAGACCAGGCAGGTGCAGAGCACACACTAGTGGGGCAGCATGGCCAGCTGATGAATGACTCTATAGCTGATGCCCATAGTATGATACCTTTATGTTCTTGCCCTTGCACCCAGCATGTTGCACAAAAGCCCACTAGGAATAGGGCTAAAGTCGGCATAGGACACCTCTCAGTGCAGACCTCCCAGTCCTAACTGATATCCTGAGGTGAGCACTGGAGGAAAGAAGGGGAGCAAGGGAGCAGTCCCCCCTCACAACCCACTGTGGATCAAATAATTAGTCTCCAGGAAATAGGAAGGAAATGGTTGGCAGAAAACCACTAAATGTCATTAATGTTAATTGTCTACATGACGTGACTGACTGACTGAAAATAACATACTCAAAATAATAAAATGGTGAGTGTGTCACACTCCGCCATTGTGGTTAGGTTCCCAAGAATCACCACCACCCATTGGCCCTCAGGTAGTGATAATAGAGTGGGATACAGCTAACCTCCTTCCTAGGAGAAAAGTATCCTCTGGGATGCTCAATCCTCCTTCTCTGGCCACCCTTTGAACCTAGGTAACCAGTACTGCAACTGGCAATGCTGCTGTGCCAAACCTACCATCGGGCATTTACCTAATGTAAATTGTGAGAGAGGAGATGCTCAAATAAGAACACTTCAGCAGAGGGGGAACAAAAACCCAGCCTCTAATTAAGGACTAGTCACAAGCCACGAGGCTCAATAGTCATCCAGCAGCATGGAATTCCCATGGTAGCCTATTCTACTGACTGTAAAAGCACCCACAGCTAAAGTGAAGGTTATCCTGGAGAGGATGGGGAGCGGGGTATAAAGAATATAAACAAAAAGGTAATACTACACACACACTGAAAACAGAAAACAGAGTTAGAATCGACTTTTTGATCCCAGGTCTTCATCAGAAATTATCTACAAGGAGAAAATAGCAAAGTTAGTGGAGAGCTAATGGGAAATAAGGGATATACTGTATATGTAAGGAAAGAAAATGGGATGGATCTAGGAGAAAAAATTATTATAGGCAAGGTATGAATAGAAGCTGGAAAACAAAAAGGTGATGATGGGAAGGGAGAGGAATAGTAGGCGTGAATGTTAAGGAGTCCTTAAGAAGGATCTAATATAAGCAGCCATCTTGTTTAAAGTGACTGACTTATTTTCTACTAACATCTTTTAGCCACCGTATGGTTTACCAATGAAGTCTGTCCTTTTTATCCTCCCCCCGTCATAAATTTGCTTTCATGTGTGCATAGTACACTTACACGTGTGGGTACGCCTGCACACCCTCCCTTCTGTGCATCTGTGGGCATACTCACATGGGCATTCCAGCTTTGGGTACATATCCATTTTCATTTTCTCCAGATGTCCCTGTCTCCTTTCCCCACCTTTGTCATCTTTTGGCCTTCTTACTATGCCCAGTTTATTAGACCCTACTTGAGGACTCCTCAGCTCATTCAGTCTTGCTATGCCTCTCCCTCCCCATCACAACCTTTTTGTTCAAAGAACCAGGCTCTTGTTTGCCATTTGGAGCAAAATGTATAAATTTATGAAACTCCTTGGGTTTAAGTAATTATTTCATCACACACTAGCATTTAGCCTTCTGGAGCGCTACCACCAAGTGCTGTTCTGTAAATTTGTTCATAAGCAAAACATGCATTTCATAAGTCATATGAAACTATTTCAGAATTCCAGTACTGATGGTAATCGGGTTCCCAGGTCATATCTGGAAATGAGCCTTGGCTCAGTGTGCTTTTCCCAGTTACCAAATGTTAAATAAATAAATAATCTTAACATTTTGCATAATGTTGTACCTTTCAGTTCTGGAGTAAATCAAATCTAATTTAAAGAGCTACTAATGCCTCAAAAAAACGTTACAAAGCATAATAATTAGGTACAATTCTGCCTGCATTCCATTTATATATTTCTCTTCCCCATTATTTATTACTAAGGAAATCTGCATGAATATATTATCTTTATCCATCAGAGAGCCTTTAGAGTCCATAGGTCTCTAGAGCTTACTCTCTACTTCAAGTCATAATCCTCTGTTGTGACATCACAATCTGTTGCCATGGGAGTAACTGTGATATTACAAGCAGTGCTCTGTGACTTCAGGTAGGGAGAAAGCAGCAAGAATAGACAAACTCTTCAGTAGCAAAGATCCTGTTTTCATACAGATGACCTCAGTAATAAATAATGTGGAGGAGGAATACAACACTAATGGGAAATACAAGCTGGACTGTTTCTAAATGCTAGGTTTTGAAAGTTTTCCTGAACATGTCACCAGCTCTTTAACATCTCTGCTTTACTACTGTGTAATTCTTTCTCTCTCTTTTTTTACAATTGTATAGCACTGAATCCTATGAGATCTGCTAAGAAGACCAACAAACCAGTTTGTGTGCAAGTGCTACCACCTGCTGTTGTTAATGGTAAACTCATGCTGTAGAACACTGGAGGCAAAATGCCTGTACTCTGCAGTCAGCCTCCTATTTGGTTTTAGCTTTAGAAACATAGATTCACACACTCTGTGAAATACAGTACTTCTAAACTTCTGTAAAGATTCATGCAATCCATAAAATACTTAACTTTGTACACAAATAATAATAATAATAATAATAATAGGGGCTTAGCTTCAAAAGGGAGGATGTAATCCCATTTGACTACTGCGTCTGCAGCTCCAGCCGCCCACCTGCCCTATTTTTCAAACAATGCATCTGTCTGCAACACAAAGTCACAACTTGTGGCAATAAAAAAAGGCATGACATTTCATGTGTGGGTATGTGTTTTTTTTTTAACTTTATTTTTATTCATTCGTCAATGAACATAAAAAATGCATTTTTGATTCCAGGTACAGGATGCATCTTAAGATATATTATAATAGGTAATACATAGCCCTTCTTTCGTTGTTACAACACATTTGGGGGTAAAATGCATCATCCATTGTTTTTCCTTAAAACTAAACCAAGATTGGCTAATGCAGCAAGACCATGAACAACCATTCCTAAATAACATTTTTGCAAAGTCCAGAGAGTCCCTTCTTTTCAGACAGGCTTGTGTCTTTGACTTAGCCCAAAAGTCCATGCCAATAACAAAATGCAGAGAGTTATTCCCTAACAACATAAAATAATGGGGATACCCCCTCAAGTTACTCACAGACAACCTATAATATTAATCATAAATGTTTTTTTAAGAAAAGTTACAGCAGTAAAAGTCCCCAGAGCTATCCAACTGTCCCTACTCAATCTTCACCACTAGATGGTAGCAAACTTTCCCAAGAAGGGGGACTTTAAATCTAGAAAACATGTCACAGTAAATTTAATATATACTCAACATTTAAACATTTCCGTTCTGCAACAATTTTTAAACATAAGCTGGCTTAAGTTTAGTACAGTTCCCTCAAGTGTAAGTATGTGAACCAACCACCCACTGAGTCTATTAATAATAAAGTCTCAACTTTCAAGTTTCACCATCTTCTTCCTCCATATCTGGATGGCCAGGTTTAGTGAAGTCCGCTTGGATGGTATCCAATTCATGACCTGCATCAGCTGGATCACTGTAGAGATACATTTTTCTAGCATAAATGATCTTCAGCCTTGCCGGCATTTGGAGAGAATGGTTAAATCCTAATTCTTGCAGGCCTGCCTGGACTGCATCAAAGCCATGCTGCCTCATCCTCGTAGAATAACTGAGATCGGGGAAACAATGCAGCACCAGTCCATCTGGGAGCGTGAGTGCTCCTGCTGTTTTTGCCTTTTGCAAGACCTGATCTCGGACATGCACTCCAATGGTAACCACTAAGACAGTTTGAGGCAACATGGGGTTATTAGGCTTTCGTAGTGGTGTGATACGATAAACTCGAACAATCAGATTATCTTCATTTAACTGGAATAAATCCCGTAGAAGCAGATGCATGCAATCCATCAAATTTGCTCCCTCTAATCCTTTGGGTAATCCCAAAAATCGGAGGTTACAAGCGCAAGCACCATTTTCAAGGAATTCCAGTCTTGAGCGTAGCAGTTTGTTCTCTTTTAACACACCATCAGTTACATTGGCCATTTTAGAGACTGTAGTGGTAAGGTCGGTGTAATTAGTTTCCATAGCTGATACTTTAGTTTCTACTTGAGACAGTCTGTTGTTATAAGTTTCCAGCTTTTTATCAATTTGTTGAACCACATGTAAAATAGCATTTACTGTGGCCTCTAAATCCCCGGGTTTCCCATCCGGTTGCGTACCCTGTATAGAGGTACTAGTAGACGGCATGTGGACTTTTCCTTCGACCACTTCTCTCTAGAGGAGTCTGTTTTATTTCTCCCCATCGTAGGATCTAGCTGAAATTTCGACACAAGCTCCATGAGGACTTTAGCCTCCCAATAAAGTAGTTAGTTTGGGTTGGCTCCTGCTGTATTTAGTTGGTTTTAACTTTTATTGGCTTCAACGGTCTGGAGCAACTCGAGGAGCATCTTCTGCTGTCGGCTGCTAGCCACCCCCCCCCCATGGAAATGTTTTAATGCAAATTGGATTTACAGCAATTTTTTTTTTTATACAAATTGAATCTGTGTCAATTTTTAAGCAAATCTAGCCACAAATCAGACAGACTAAAGGACATGTTAGTCATTCTTATGGTCATAGGTGATGCCATAACAGTATTTATACCACTTCAATGGAAATATACCCCACAAAGTAAAAAATGACATTCGGGCATTAAGTATACAAGCTGTTTAACTAACATACAAACTGCTGAAATAGGCAAACTATTTTAACAATTTGTGTGTCATCAGCAGGTTATTTCCACTGTTTGTCTCTCATTATGAAATACTCTAACCAGTGAGAAAACAGCTCTCTCAGTGGTTGAGGACATCACAAAGGCCCTGTGCTGCAATAAAAAATCAGCTCAATTCAAAGAAAAAACAGTTTGATTTTTATGTAAAGAACTTTTTACAATAGAACACCTTTTAAAATGTTATGGTATAAGTGGCATACAGTACATAATGGTCGCAGTGGGTTAGACATTCTGTCCCCTCTATAAGACCTTCATAATAGGGGTGGCTGAGGTATGCTCACTATGCTTCACACAGTCTTTGCTGTGAAGTGGCAGAGGATGGGACTTTATGTGGTCTTGCAGTGGAGAAACGTCACTGATGAAACCAAACATACTGGAAGTATGTGCCCAAGAGTAGGTCAGGCCATTGATTTACTGCAGTGAAATTTTATTTATTTATTTAGTTTTTGATAACCAGTGGGTGTGCTAGACACAAGCTGTGACTATTTTCAGACACGACCTGGGAGGTTACTAAGTTACACAGTGTTACATCAAAGTAATACAGTTTCAGATTAGGAGCATCAACACAGTACAGTCCATACGATGGCATAGCAAGGTAAGGTATACAAATTAACAATTACATTTGGACATAGACAAGAATTGACATCACAAAAATTGTGCGGCAGGATTTAAAAAACAAATGGCAATACAAGCAATAGGCAGACTTAGTAATTAAGGCAAGTGCTGTAACAGTTGTCAGCAGAGGGCCATGTTATACAGCATATATACATGAGTCACCACTGACTCAGCGCCAGCTGGACAAAAACAGAACTAAATGGCAAAAGAATCGGTTTACAGATAGCATCATAAGTACTGTGAGTAAACCCAGTGGTAGTAACAGCAGAAAGGGAAGGAGATAGGCATAAGTAGGGAGGGGAGGCTATAATCCAGGTGGAAAGGGAGGAGGATGTGAGTGATAGGGTTGCAGCTTGAGAAGATTACGGAGGTTTAAAGCAGGTGAAAGGATTTAAAAAATATCCTAGTTAACGCAGATCCAGAAGCAAACGGTTTGATACCTTTTATTGTCCTTTAGTCAATCAGATTTGTGGCTGGATTTGCTTAAAAATTGACACAGATTCAGTCTGCATCAAAAAAATCTGCTGTAAATCCAATTATTATATTATTATAGTTAATACTGAAATCTTTGGTTACTTTGAGTGCTGAGAGATGGTAGGTGTGATCAAAAAGATATTATGCAAGGAAAAAAATATTTTAGCAATTTGTTTCATAGTTTTTACCGTGCTTATTCTGAGTTCATCTATTAGCTGAGGCTGGGGAAGGGGCAGATTCAGCACAGCTAGCAAATCACAATTTCAGTGTTACAATACTTAAGGAAATATATAAATTCATCTGGGGAGGGAAGAGAGCTTGCAGAAAGCAAGGTATCCTGATGCTTCCCAGGGATGGGGGGAGCTATCACTACCAGACTTATGACTGTACTATCTGGCTGGCCAAATGACAGCTATGTGAACACGGGCCAAGCAGAGATCCGCACCAGGTTGGTATGACACAGAGAATTCAGAAGAAGGGGGGCAACGACTGTTTATCTTAGCATTGACCATCAATACCTCCAGACTAACAGAGGGGTGTGCAATTGGTGGGTTGAACATACACTGACCATGTTAGGTAAAGTAAGGAAACTGTTGCAATCTAACAAAATTTGGGGATCATTTCTCTCATTAGATCAGAGGGCTGTGGGTTCAGTTCCCACATCTGGCACTTGGGTTAATATCCTAGTACTGACACTGTAATGCAGCATGAGAGGGGTGCTGCATTTCTGAGGTGCCGTCTTTCGGATGAGACGTTAAACCGAGGTCTCATCTGCCTGGATTGGTGGTAGTTCAGGTGGATGTTAAAGATCCCATGGCACTTATCAAAAAGAGTAGGGGAATTTCCCCGGTGTCCTGGCCAAATTTCCCTCATTCACTAAAAAAATACCACCAACAGCTTAATCTGGTTCAAGGTCAGTTGGCATTCATCTGTTTCCCCCTCCCCCGGGTCGTGCCTGAAAATAGGCAGGATTTGTCTAGTGCACTTACCCGGTCAACAAAAGCTAAATAAATATACTGCAGATGTTCTCCCTCCAAGCTACATAAGGGGCATGCCAGACTGGACAATGGGCTGACCAGATTCATTCCTGGGTCCTGTATGACATTCCAAGCCCTGAAAACTATATTTCATTTGGTAAATCAGAAATGTTCTTAGATACCTTCAAGTTAGACACTTTATCAACAATTTAAAAGACAAAGAACCTCTGTGTGCAAGCACTGAGGCAATGGTTACCCCAAAGGGCATTTGGCAGGGAAGCCAAGTTTCAAAGAAATACAAAATCACACATTGCATATGCAGCCCATGATGCTTTGCAATATGGGGGCATGTGTGATTTTGTATTTCTTTGAAACTTGGCTTCCCGGTCAAATGTCCTTTGGGGTAACCATTGCCTCCGTGCTTGCGCACAGAGGTTCTTTGTCTTTTAAATTGTTTTTTGTTTTAATTGGGTTCACCACAACATAACCCAGATAGACCATCTTAGGGTAGCTGGTTCATTTTACTGGGGTGTCAAACAGACGAGGCATACTGATGAGTCCTGGTAGGATGAAACACGTGTCTATGTCTTCTGTTGGCACCCTTTACAAACTGTGTGAGAGGCCTTTCGGCACCATACATTTCTGCTTAAAGTTGAACCAGTATAATATTCTGTGGTGATTTGCATATGCAGCCCATGGTACTTTATCAACAATAGTATGAGAAAACTGGATGGGCCACACAGTCCTTATCTGCCATCAAATTCTGTGTGTTTCTACATTTCTATGGTAATTATAAGAATTAAATCTCCAGAAACCTAGCTTCCTGTGAAGAATATATTTACTGGGCTGTGATGCTAAAAGACAAGCAAAAATACATTTGTGGAATGTATTAGTTGCTGCGTAAAGCTACAAGAGATTCTTTGGATAAAATAAGGGCTATAAGGAAGCAGGAGGCCCAGTGTACCGTTTTGAAGAATGACTGCTCTGTTTGGCTTCCAAAGGGGTGGAAAGTCACTTCATCTCCCACCTACAGAGAGTCTGTCTGGAAAATTTTGATCAGATATTTTCCAACCCTGACCATCACCAAGCATTATGAAACTACTAACACAGATGACAGCTGGAGGAAGTGTGTGTGTGTGTGGGGGGGGGAGGAGGGCTCCCATTGGCACATTTTTTGGGGCTGCCCTCTCCTTGCCATATTTTGAGCTGACATACAAACACAACAGGTTGAACAGGTTCTACAAAGACATAGATACCTAATCGATTTACTGACTGGGTACTGGGATTCCCTACAATAGTCTGCTTCAGCAAAGATAAATTTAAGGTAGTGCTCATTTTTCTGATAGCAGCGCTTAAATGTCTTACTGCCCACTGGTTACAGTCAGAGCTGCTCACAGAGGAGGAGTGGCAAGATAGAGTGCAACAGATCCATGACATGGAGCTAATCTCTGCAAAACTGCACCCACAGGAAGAAAAACACACCAGCAGGTGGAGGGCATGGCATGGAAGCCCAGTTGTGGTTCTCCACTAGGGGAAGGATAAAGGCCCTGCTACTGCAGAGCAGTCCACTATATGGGAACCTAGCAGGATGTGGTAGAAAGTACTGTTGTGAAATGCACCCCCCCCGAGCCCCCACGTTATGCTGAATGCCTTGAGAACATAATGTAACACCACAAACCACACATGTGCACACTGTTTGGATTGTTTTTATTATGATTGTTCTACACTCAATATAATGTTACAGTTTTATTTAACTCTCTAATGGTCTGCAGTGCTGGTTAGAGCCTCCTGTTTTTCACCTGGCTAAACAGAATATATAGTTACTAGTTCAACAGAGAGAGACCTACAGTAGGTAGGCATATGCAAGTGAGGCATGTCTCTTGCACTCTTAGCTCCAAAAGGTATTTCTGGAGTTATCGTACTTGACCAGTATCCTTGGGAAGTAAGATTATTAAGCAATAAGGCACGACAAGCTTTGTTATCGTGTAATAATGTCACTCCTGGGGTGGGTTGAGGCACGAGATGAAGCCGAGTGCTTTCACCACCCCAGGAGTGACGTTATTACACGATAACACACACCTTGGAGTGCCTTACTGCAATTATACAATGGCTCGATGTTATAGAAAACAAAAAAATAAAAATAAAAATGTTTTTAGTAGATTTTTAGTGAGGCAGTGTATCTTTGTTTCTGAAAAAAAAAAAAGTGTCTCATAAGGATCATCCAAAAAATCAATACAGTGATGTTATTGTGTAATAACATCACTGTCTCAGGCACACATTGACCAATCAGAGTCCAGGAAATTTTCTTGTCATTGTATAATTAAGTATAACAGTACTGCTTCAGACAGACTAGTGACATCAGTGGGACATGACATGCAGACCAACTGTGCAGTCTGCTACCCTTGTTGTATTAGTTAGATACACTGATCCATATTTTATCCTATTGCTCTGTTTTTGTGGAATTTTCTACATGAATACTCATGTTCGATATCCACTGTTTAAGCCTTATGGTAAGTATGTACTGCCTGATTGTTTGAATAAAGCGGAGTTTAAAACAAAGATGCAGAAGCTGCACACTCAGTATTCTCAATCCTCTGCAGAATTTTCTCAAAACACGTTCAGTGCTGTTTCCTCACATGCTGGTTGAAACCTTGTCAGGTATCACAGGACTTCACACATGCGAAAGGAAAGGCCAAAGTAGTGAACATACAATTCGCAAATATTGTCATGGAATATCTGAACAACACATTGACAGAGATGAAAAAGAGGTGACTTCTTTAGTGGTACCTTTGACAGCATAAAATAAAGTTAGTAAGTTAACAAAAAAAAAAGTAAATTTCACTTGTAGAAATTGAAGAAGGTGTTTACTCTGATCAGTGGTCGATGGCAGGAGAAAAGAAACAGAAGCGATTTGGGGCTGCCTATGTTATACTGGTGCCACCCAAAGTAAGTCATTGTGGGTGATCCCAGCTAGGTGAAGGTTTCGGAGTAGCCTGATGTCAATAACTTACAGTTCAGTATCTGTGCCTCGATAGAGAGAGCTGTCCTCGAAGAAGTTCTAGAGAAAATCAGCAGCCAAAAGGCTAATTTTATTTAAAATTCTGCTACCTGGGAAAGGTGCCCTGAGCTGAAGGTTGTTTCCAGGTGTGACTCATGGAAAATGAAGCCACGCCAGCCTCCCATGACAATCACAGATTCTTGCTCCACCCCATTCTACATTGCTGGGTACCACAACAGTTGGCCAGGTAAGAGGAGTAATGCTCCCCTTGATACTGTAAGACAGGTCCCTCTAACTTACCCTATAGAAATCTCGGGTGGGGGAGGGTTACGGGTATCTGGGTTATAGGCAAATTAGTCCTGCAGAAGCAGGGTACTGGAAGGGAAATCTGTGGCCAAGACTGATCTGCAAGTTAATGACGACAATGGAAGGAGGTCCGACTGGGTTGGCCAAGAGGTGGAAAAAACATGTTTTAAAAAAATTAAAACAAACATTTCTGGGTAGCATTCTTCTTTCCTGTTTACACCAACTTTGAGAGCTGGTTTCATATAGGAAACACAAATTCACTCCCTACATAACCACAGTAAATCAGCTAAAGCTGGAAGAGATGTGTTAATTAAGACCTTTGCATTTTGTACTTTAGATAATCTGCTTCATGAGTCAGTTATTTCTGAGTCGGCTGGCAGTATAGCCTAGAGGAAAGAGTAATGAGCTGTAAATGAACTTGGAACAGCCAGCAGATCAGGGTTTAATTCCCGCAACCTCCACTTGCACACTGTGCGACTGTGAGCAAGTCACTTAATGTCCCCAGTGCTCCTGGGTCACTCCTGAAAACAGGTCTTGTGTTTAATGGGCCTTACCTGATTTTGAGGCTGCCACCCCCCCAGTTATACTGTGGCACACTGTCTGATGAAGGATCACAAGGGTGGGGGAGTGGCCATCGGTTTTCGATCCAGTCTGGGATTCTCAGTGCACCCAGTTGCTAGCACCCGATAATTTGAGTGCGTCGCCGTGTGTAGGGGTGCAGGTTGCAGGATTCTCATTGTTTACCGACCCCCGGGGGCGGGAGGGGAATTCCTGCAGGAGGTAGTGGACTTCGTCGTTGACCAGGTGCTGGAGTCCCCCAGTTGTTTAATCTGGGGGACTTTAATGCCTGGGTCGATGATGAATCCTCGCGTTTTGGTTACAACCTCCTCCGGCTGATGCAGTCACTGGGCCTGTCACAAGCAGTTGCTGCTGGTACCCATGAACATGACCACACACTTGATCTGGTGTTCCAGCTGAGTCTTGAGACTGACAACTTCAAGACTGATCAGGTCATTTGGTCTGACCACTGCATCATGGAGTTGAGCTTTGGGGCTCCCCGAAAGTCCTTCTCCTGTGGAGATGGTCAGCTATTGTTCCTTAAAGGGTGTTGACCCAGAGGGACTATTGGCGTTAACTGACCTATCTAGGGTTGATGCAGCATATGCGATTGGCACTGCAGAGGCAGTGGCCACCTGTAATAGGGTGGTTACTAAAGCTCTAGATGCCATCACACCAGTCCGTAAATGACCCAGATCTTCTCACTTGAGATCCCCTTGGTTGGATGGGGATCTCAAGGCGATGAAGATCAGGGGTCAAAAGTTGGAGCATTGGTGGTGGAAGATCTGGCTGGAGTTTGACAGGCTGGCCCTGTGTTTTCACTATGTTGAGTACTAGGGGTCAATTTCCTGTAAGAAGGCAGCATTTCTGTTCAGGGAAATTGCTGCGGGGAGAAACAGACCATCTCAGCTGTTTCAGACTATGAACAGGCTTTTACATTCTACCTATCTCTGGCTGAAAAAAAAAAAGCCTTTTCAACCACTTTATGTGAAGAGATTGCTCTGTTTTTTCTCTGATAGAGTGTCGGCCAACTGGTTGGGGACTCTGCCAGGGAGGCATGTGCCCCGCAGTGATTGAGTTAGGAGTTTCAGAGGCACTCAGTCTGCCTGGGAGGAGTAAAGGCCAATGGAGCTGTCTGAAGTGACTAAGATGATCTTGGAGCTGAAGCACACCTCTTGTGAACCGGACCTGGCACCGACGCGTTTCTTAATGGGATATGCTGATGCCATTGGCCTGGTATTCGCCAGGACTGCCAGGTGCTCAATGGTGGAAGGGGTCTTCCCAGTTGCTTTGAAAGAAGCACTGGTAAAGCCCCTCCTAAAGAAATCATCCCTCAACCCAGACATCCTGGCTAATTAATGTCCGATCTCCAACCTGCTGTTTTTGAGCAAGGTTGTTGAGAAATTCGTGGCACATCAACTTGAGGATTGCCTAGTGTCCTTGGATATCTATGAGCCATTCCAGTCAGGTTTTCAGGCCAGTCACAGCACTGAAACTGCTCTAGTGAGAGTGCATAATGATCTGCTTAGGACTAGAGATAGAGGAGGTTAGTTCTTGTGCTCCTCAATCTCACCTCAGCTTCTGACACTGTGGATCATGTTTTGCTTCTTGATCTACTCTGTGAGTTTTGTAGACTCATCTGCACCATCACCAAATGGTTTTAGTCCTATCTCTTGGACAGAGTGCAGTGGGTGGTGTTGGGGAACTTCTCCTCTTCATCCCCAATGCCTCTGGAGTACCTCAGAGTTAGATCTTGTCACTGATTTTGTTTGCAGTGTACATGTTGCTCCTGGGCGAGATCATCAGACAATACAGTGTGGAGTTTCACTACTATGCAGACGATACCGAACTGTATTTGTCTTTTGCACCCGGAACATCGGGAGTGGTTGATGTGCTTAACAGTTGTCTGGCTGAAATCAATGACTGGATGGCTTCCAGCTGACTAAGACTCAGCCCGGCTAAGACTGAGGTGCTGGTGATCAAGCCTGGTCACTGGCATGATGGGTTGCCACTGGGGACTGACTGGACTTGTTCTAGGGTCTACTCCATTGGTAATTTCTCCGAGGGTGTGAAATCTGGGCATGATCCTTGATTGCAGATTGACCTTTGAAAATCAGGTATCAGCTGTAGTCAGCTGTGGTTTTTACCACTTGCGGAACATTGACCAGATTAAGCTTCTCATAGCGCCCGAGGACCTGCCAATACTAGTACATGCCTTTGTGACTTCCAGGCTTGACTACTGCAATGCTCTATACTTCTGGGTCACGGGAGGGACCCTCCGCAGCCTGCAGCTAGTGCAAAATGCAGCGGCCCGGTTACAGACAGGCCTTTCGAGGTCCAGTCATGTGACCCCAGTTCTTTGTGCTCTGCTCACCTTTAAGGCCCTATACAGGCTGAGTCCTGGTTACCTGTCTGAGCTCCTGACACTGGTGTCCTCTGCTCACTCCCTCTGCTCCCCCTCGAGAGGCCTCCTGGACGGTTCCAGGGTTCAGCTCAAGACCTTGGGAGATTCTGCTTTTAGTGCCTCTGGGCCAACCCTGTGGAACTTGCTTCCACCCAGGGACAGCGTTAGATAGGGCAAAAAGGGAAAAAGTTGCAGCTTGCCCAGAAATGACCCACTTTCTACATGGCAATGGGTCCAAAGTGGTGCACCTAGCTGAAAGATGGAAAAGTAAACAATAGAAAAATATTTTCACGTGACAAATTTAAGCTTCTGTACTGGTGAAATTTGTACTTGTGATTATGTTTTGACCCAGTTGTCTCTTATTTTGACCCACATTTTTTATACCAGTGGGTCTAATTTGACCCATGTTTTAAAATCCTTAGCGCTGTCACTCCAAGTTCCACCTACAGTCTGGTAGGCTCCCTCGACTGAGGTGTTTAAGGGGAGGCTAAAGGACCACGTCTTCAGCCTGGCCTTTGACTGCTGATACATCTTTAGCTTTTGCCAGTCCCTTGAAGATTGACTTCTGGAAACCTCTATTTTACTGAATTTTAATCATGTTACATTTTTAATGAGGTTTTATTACGGTTTTATCACTGCTGTATATCCTCATTTATGTCTGGGCACCTTATAAATAAAATTGCCTTGCCTTACCAAATAATTTAAAAAAAAGTGTGAACAAGAAGTGCTGGCTAACTCGCAACTCATCCCTAAATACTCCACAGTAGTTGTGAATTAGTTACTACACTAATGTAATATGTACAAGTAGCAGGGAGGAGTCAGGCAGCACATTAATCTGGCTAGAGAAAGGCCCACAAGGTGTGAGGTCCAGTTAAAATTACATTTATTTCATGCTAATAAAATCCATTACAATAGCAGCTCCCCTTGTTGCCGTTTCATGTTATACTGATGCTTTATCAATGCGTAGTTTATCTGTATACAGGTAAGACTTACAAAGGGAGCATTTAAAGTGACAGTACTAAACTTGTGCAAACAGTTATCCAGAACCCCCCTTAGATCAAACCTGTAATTTTTTGTAAAAAGGTACACTCAAAAGTACAGTAAATAATTCATGAAATAACAATCACCAACATCCCTTCATAACTAAAAATCTATACACCTAAATAATCACTATCCAATGTGCACATGCAAAGTTAAAAAAGATTAAGCAGCATAGAACACTAAATGCGAAGTGGAACACTATATGTAAAGTAAAAAAAAAACTATATGCATAGTAAATAAATACTATACAATGTATACGTGTCTGGCAGATATATCAGTGTAAGACGTCCGTTGAGACTATTCCAAAAGTAGATATTAGTGACTTCAGATATCCAGTATATTATACTATTTTTTATATAAAGCTGTTTTATGATTTCTTTAAGAATGATGCAAGACTGAACATTTCATTGAGTCCCTTATTTCTATTGGATCGCAGTATGTATTGCCATCTGCTTTCGTGTTGCAGTAGCAAATTGTCCAGGTCTCCCGCGCGTATATTTAAACTCACCTTTTCCAGATGTTTGTTTTCGTATGCCAGTCCAGATACTGGATGGATAAATGTGGTACCTCTTCGCATGTGCTGGCAAAAAGTACAATTACCACACTTGTGAGTGTCTTGTGGCAGGCTGGTCCGGTTTACATCTTCTTTTGCAGTATAGAGGCTTCTTGTCATCAAGCTAGCAACGTTGTTGTTGAAACTGCATGAGTGGTCCTGTTATCTGGATTTCCCTTCAAATTTCTACTTGCTCTTGTCTCTCCTGTCACATTTGAACCCGGCGATTCTGTTGGTTCATTAGAGCCTGTTGCTTGACTTAATGATTGTAAAGGATGACAGGAGGGGTGTGGGCATTAAACTCAATAGAAAAGTCACAGACAAAAATGCATTACTAACTTTTGATAGCTGTCACCTTCGACACATGGTTAGAAACATACCCAAAGGGCAATTTATGCGCCTTAAAAGGAACACAAGTTCACCAGCAGAGTATGAAGAAACAGTGGGAATGATGTGGGATAGATTTTATGAGAGGGGTTATGATGTAGCTAGTGTTGAAATGACAAGAACATCTATTGGGGAAATGGACAGAAATTAGTTATTAAGTAACAAGACCAGATAAACTACTAATGATACTGTTAGTTTCATGATACAGAATACACACCCCAGAGCTACAAAATTTTTTTATTTTATTTTTTTCAAACTTTATTTATGCTCCTCACTGGTCCCTTAGACTTCCTTTTCGGTGTGGTCTCTCGGTCCAACCTTTATTCCACCCAGCCTGAGATCTTCACTGGTTTGGACTTTCTGTTCCTGGGGCGCTCCTCCAACTCCACCGACCACTCCATCCCCCTGGCTCTCAGCCCCCCAGGGTGAGACTGCCCTAACTCCTCTGGTGCGCTATCTAGAATCTAGAGGAGCAGCCACGGAGAGGAGGAGGAGGAGACACGGAAGCCAGCCAGCAGAGATCCGGCGAGGGATGTGGGAGATGGCCACTTGACCTACCTTCACCTGTCTGGGTACTGAGGCCATTTTCACTTGTTCTGTGGTCCCAGGAGCAAGAACATGCAATGATGTCCTGCACAGCACAGGTGTGCTCCCGCACCCACCTGCAGGACAACCGCCGCTGCCCCCATACCCTCCGTAGCGTGCACTGCGTCAGCCGAGCACCCAATCTCCACTAGGAGCCGCCAAAGCTGTGCAGTGCATACATCCCTCCTCTGGGAAAGGAGAGCTGCCTGGTGGCAGCTCAATCCAAGTGCACACCCTCCCCCCCTCGATTGACCCTTGTTGGCTCAAGCTCGCTCCCGAACCGGGTCGCTGGCGTGGCATTGAGGTGTGGCGTCCAGCACCTCAACCCTCAGCGCCACTGGGCTGGCTCTAGAGCTACAAAGTGAGAGAGATTTTAAATAAGAACTGGAACACTTTAACTATTGAGACAAAATTGGAAAAGTATGTGACAGAATCCCCTGCATGGTATACCGGAGAGGGAAATATATTGCTAGCATGATCACAAGAAGCCTTTACACTGCAAAAGAAGATAAAAACTGGACCAGCCTGCCAAAAGGCACTCACAAGTGCAGTAATTGTACTTTTTGCCAGCACATACAAACAGATACCACTTTTATCCATCCAGTATCTGGACTGGCATACGAAAACAAACATTTTATAAACTGCAGAATTAAAAACGTGGTATATGTGG
The DNA here is from genome assembly GCA_016271365.2 of Neoceratodus forsteri. NCBI lineage: Eukaryota > Metazoa > Chordata > Ceratodontiformes > Ceratodontidae > Neoceratodus > Neoceratodus forsteri. Next base: position 329,936,042 of record CM057454.1, read on the forward strand.
CAAGTTGTATCTGTAAGGATTTTTATATTGGTAAAACAAAACAAATGTTTAAAAACAGAATTTCTGAACATTTAAGGAGCATCTCGAATAAGGACAAAACCAATGCTTTAGCAGTTCACATTGCCCAGAAAGGACAGGGACATCAATTTATGTTTCAAGAACGGGAAAAAGTGAGTTTAAATATACGCAGAGGGGACTTAGGTAATTTGCTACTGCAACACAAAAGCAGATAGCAATACATACTGAGGTCCAATAGAAATAAGGGACTCAATGAAATGTTTAGTCTTGCACCATTCTTAAAGAAATCATAAAACAACTTTATATAAAAAATAGTGCAGTATACCGGATGTCTAAAATCACTTATATTTACTTTTGGAATAGGCTCAATGGACGTCTTACACTGATATTTCTGTCAGACACGGATACATTGTATAGCATTTATTTACTTTGCATATAGTATTTTATTTTGCATATAGTGTTCTATTTTGCTTAATCTTTTTTAACTTTGAATGTACACATTATGTAACCCCCCCACCGGCCCCCCTTGTTTAACTAGCTGGGCTGCTCCTCTCACCACATAGTGTCTAGGAGCAAAAGAGAGGGGTGGGGGTTTACAGAACAGTTTATCTTACACATCTCTCTGAGCCTGCTATTACAACACAGGCAACCAAGTGTGGCAACTACCTGGCACACACCTAGTGGGACCATTTACCATGGCCAGCAACCCAGGTCCCTGGGAGAAAAGAAAAAATTACTCACCTTAGTAATTATGTTTCTTCTAGTGCAGTCATGCTGTATTCTGACATATGCAGTTAGGTCCTGCTTTTCAACTGCCCCGGAGAACAAAGAGTTAACTTTTCTATGCCTTGCATAGAACATTCATCACGAGCTCGGTTGAAGCCCCTGTCTGTTATTGTTTAAACTGCAACCGTCAGATCTTTACGAGCAAAGACTCACTAGGTGTTCTGTGTGGAAACTGTAAAATTCTTACTAGCCAACTGGCAAATATATATAATGTTTTTTGGTTTCAAAGGAAGACTCAAGTCAGGAAACCCAAAAACAAAAACACATCCAAAACACAACATTCTACCCAAACAAAAAAGAGGGTGTAAAAAGGACACCCCTAGGGTGCCAACACTGCTCCTGCCCACCCACATCCCAAAAATGAAAATTACGTACCTACCGTAATTATGACCTTTCTGTGTATCTTCACCATTCATCATAGATGGGTTATCTGGCTGGAGGTCAGGACCCCACGGGAGCTTTTTTTTTTTTTTAAAAGGTAGGCGGAGCCGACACACCATCGGCGCCGCCCTCGAGGCCGACGTGCTGCGTGGCCGCTGGCGGGTTGGCCATTAGGGCTGCCTTCGATTCCGCCTGCCTGCCAGTTCTGAGTCGCCGGAGAGGTAAGAGGAAGGGATGGAGGGTGGGACAAGAGAGTCCAAGGAACAGAAAAAGGAAAGGATGTCTGAACTAAAAGGAGAAATAACGACTGAGAGGACAGCAAAGAAGAGGTTAGACTAAGGGGATTGGGAGGGGCCCCAATCTCTGGAAGCGGAAGAAGGGAAGGGTAGGGTGGGGAAAGAATTTAGGAGAGAGGGAAGAGGTATTAAGATATCCGAGACCCTTGTCCGTCTCCAGATTGTATAGGAACTGCAAGGAGTAGCAAAGCTGTCTGCCAGAATTCAAGGCACGGAATAACTGGCAAATACTCCAGAAACCAGAGTCGGCTATTCTGGAAGAAGGACAGGGTACAGGGATTCAGTACTCTCTCAAGAAAAGATGTTTGGTGAAAAAGGGTTTTTATTTATTTATTTATTTATTTTTTAGGAGAAATAGTTGGATGGAAACCAGGAGGAGGAGAGAAGGAGGGCAACTACCAACTCCCATCCCACAGGGGTGGAGACAAAGTAGTAGAGGAGGAGTGCCGCTCGAGCTGTCCACTCTCCTTGGAAAATACTCCTCTGTGTGTCCCTACTTTACCCCACTCCTAAGTAGGAGAGGGGGGTCACAGAGAGCGAGGGAGGGGACCCAGAGACTGAGGCCCCAGGGGATGGTGGAGGGCTGTGATGAATGGTGAAGATACACAGAAAGATCATACTACGGTAGGTACCGTGACTTTCATATTCATCTGTGTCAATCTCACTATTCATCACAGATGGGTGAGTACTCAAGCCTCCTGAAGGGGGTTGTTTTTACACCCCAAGGGACAAAGTCCCTTAGCCTCAGTGGGTGACACACTAGGGGGAACCTTCAGGGCCTGGAGAGGCCGGAGGTGGAGAGAGAGAGAGACAGAGTTCCCCGAGGGGAAGAGTTGCCCGACAAGCGCCCGTCTCACTCTGTGGGAGAAAAAGGTAGGTTCCCTGGTGGGCGGAGCAATCACCGCACGCTGGGCCAAGGGTGACAACTGGGAAGAGCGTAGCCATGCCGATCGCTAGTGCAGATCGCTGTCCCTACGACCCTGGTAGCTACCGCGTTGGCATCATAAGATGCCCTCGCTTGGTGCCTTGCTAGCTCCAGGCCACATGCAGAGAGTGCGATGGCTTGTCTGGTTTGCTCCGAGTCAGGCAATGAGGCTAGGAGCTGACCTAGCCTGGACCACAAGAACCTGTTGTAGGCTGCATAGTGGGCCTGATGAGCAGAAATAGAGAGGAGTAACCATGCCGAGTAGAAGGTCCTCCTCCCCCAGAAATCAAAATCCAAGGAGTCTTGATCTGGGGGCCGGTCACGGTGAAGGGCGCGAAGCCCATCAGGAGTATCCAAGTGCGTCAAACCAGACTGTGGATGAGGCATGGAACCTGGAGACTCCGGGGGTGCGCAATACCTCTGGCTGAGATCCCTTGGGGCAGGAACACCGGAGAAGGGTCTCTGCCAGAAACGCAACGACGCCTCCCGAAAGGGAGCCGGCCAGGGTGGCACCACAAGGGTGGTCTCGCCAAAATCGCCTAGAAAGGCGTGCGCCACGTGCTCAGGATTGCTGACAGTGGAAGGTGAAAGGTGCAAATCCTCCAACATCCTCACGAGGAATCGTTGATACTCCGAGAGATCAGCAGCCGGAGAGATGTGGACAGAAGGTTCCTCTCCCCCTGAAGAGGGGGATGAGGAGCTGGAGGTCACCATGTGTTCAGTGGGTGGCTGCACGGAGGAAGGTTGAAAAACCTGGCTGTCCACTGCCCTAACGTAAGCAGGGAACTGGGCAGCCACCGCTCTGAACTGCTCCCAGGTGAGAGGGCCGCTAGGACCGAGGATGCCTGGGAGCGCAGGAGAGTGTGGCAGAGGGATGGGGCAGAGCCGAGAAGAGATGTCGGCTGACCTCCGCCTGGGCTGGGGAAATGAGGCACCCGAGGAAGAGGTGACCCGGAACACCCCACAGCCGACAGCTGCACAACCACATTGGTACTGCCTTGGCTGCGCCCGGAAGAATCCCCCCAGTGAGGCAACCGGGGCCGTAAAGGTCCAGAAGGACGGTCCCCTACCTCAAAAGAACGGGACTCCCTCAAAGAAACCGAGGGGGAAGAGTGAAAATCTGCACTACGGCTCCTCCCAGGACCCGGGTGGACCCCAGAAAAAGGCCAAAGCGCCGGCCCCACACCCCTCAACCCCTCAGAGTCCGAAAGAGTCCTCCTCCGTGAGAAGGCCAGCCTAGGTAGCTGGCATCTCTGGGCAGCCCCCGAAGGGGATACCCAGGGAGCAGTACCCTCCCCCCCGCAGGTGCCTCGATGGGCCCCAAAGTCGGGCGATCAAGGCACACCACCAGAGGGGGTACCACAACTGAGGGATCGGTGAAACCCCCAAGACCAGGCTGCAGAGCTATGGTGGCACGCACCACTGCCTGCTTGTCAGCACCACTGACCCTAGTCTCGGGAGCCATCGACCTCTCCTCAGAAGGGGGCTGGTTCCGACTCGAAGAGACCACCGTGTTGCCCACGTCCGCAGCCAACCCTGAGGGGTGCGACTGCACGTCCGACTCAGAGCTCGACTCCGTCTCCGAAGAGGTAGAGTCCGAGGCTCTGAGCCAAACCGTAGGAGGGTGGGCAGAACTATCCCTACCACCAGGCCCGGATGCCACCGCTGTGCCCGAGTCGGTGCCAGTACCCCCCGCAACCCCGTGAGGGGGATCCGAGGGAGGCACAGCCCCAGACCGAGCCAGAGGTCCAATGCCAGGACCAGTCGAGGTACCATCCGGTCCACCGGCACTGGGAGTGGCACCAAGGACAGGGACGGCGCTGACGACAGCCCCGGCGGCACCCTCGGTGCCAACGTCGACACCACCCAGTTCCCCACCATCGACGGCCCCGAAAGCAGACTCAGCACCGCCTGGCTCCCCGCGCCGAGTGCATGGACGGCGCCGCGGATGGCATCGACAGATGGATCCGAAGGCCCCATGGCGCTGAGCCTCGAGGACACGGCGCCGTGCTCAACCTCGGCGCCGTGAGGCATGGCAAAGGACGACATTGGAGTGGGTCTCACAGCGCCGTGAACAGTGTTGGCATTGCGATCGGTGTCAACCGAGCCCACGGCGTCGAGCGACAAGTCGGCACCGACGACGGCCCCGCCAAGGCCGGCGCTGCGAGCGGCACGAAGGCTCGGCAGGCGCCGACCGGCGGCATCGAGGGCAGGCGCCGACCGAGCCTTCCGGCGTCAGGAGCGACACGGGGAGCCTTCACCCCGAAGGGGCGACTGCCATGGCGGTAGCCTCCCGCCCACTCCAGGAGGAGCGGGTGGCTTCCTGCGCCACGGAAGGAGCCTCGGCAATGGCTAGGCTACAAGTAGCCGAGGCTCCCTCCTCCTCGGTCCATATAGAACCGGGAGGGGACCCGGAGGAAAGGCCAAGAGAGCGCGGCTTGGCCCGACGAGTACGAACCCTACCCCCGAAAGTCGGCGGAGCTCGCCCCACTTTCAACGCTGCGCTGTTTGAGGACCCGGTGGTCCATGGAGAAGCAGGCGCACAAGTCCATGTTGTGAGGCGGGCCCAGACACATGCGACACGGTCATGCTGGTGGGTGACAGGCATTTTCGACCCACATGGGCACCGTCGCATGGGGGCGACCGTCTAGACTTCTTGCCCTCCGACCGATACATGAACTACAGAAAAAAAACACCAAAACAGACTCAACGTCACAACATTCAAAAAATAAGGAAAGATCTTACCGGGCGACGTTGAGTAGAGGCAGAAAACAGAACCGGCAGGAAACCGACGGACTTAACGCCGAAGGAATAGGATGAAATCAGGCCTACAATCTCTTCAAGCTTCCCAAGAGGCGACCTCGACGGTGGGAGACGAAGAACTGGCAGGCAGGTGGAGTCGACACAGCTAACGGCCAACCCGCGGCGCTACGCGAAATGCGTCACATTCCGGGGGCGGTGCTGAGGTGTCGGCTCCGCTACCTTTAAAAAAAAAAGCTCCACGGGTCCTGACCTCCGGCCAGATAACCCATCTGTCATGAATGGTGAAGATTGACACAGATAAGATACTAGGTTCTGAGAGGGGAGGCAGGGAGGGAGGTCAGAATACAGCAAGACTCCACTAGAAGAAACATAATTACTAAGGTGAGTAATTTTTTCTTCAAACAACATGAAGTCTTGCTGTATTCTGACACATGCAGACTACCAAGCAGTACCTCCACGGAGGAGGGACAGAACCTACTTTGGGAATAGGCTCTGAAGTACTGCTGTGCCAAACCGAGCATCACTCCTAGCCTGGATATCCAGAGAGTAATGCTTGGTGAAAGTATGGGCTGTTTTCCAGGTGGCTATTTGACAAATTTCTAAGAGAGGAATAGAAGCAGCTGTACCTCTTGTGGAATGAGCCCTCAGGCCTGAGGGTGGAGTTCTACCCAGTTTTTCATAGCAGAATTGTATACAAGAAACAATCCACCTGGCAACAGATCTCTTAGTGGCAGGTTTGTCTTTACCAACTTCTCCATTAGTGAGGAACAACTGGAAGGATTCAAACCTGTGACCCTTGGTACGCTCTATGTAGTAGCTAAGGGCTCATTTAACATCCAAACTGTGTAGCCTCCTCTCTCCCGAGGAGGAATGGTCAGTGAAGAAAACAGGGAGAGATATAGACTGGTTGAGGTGGAAATCTGAAACCACTTTAGGTAAGAACTTTCTGTTAGTTCTAAGGACCACTTTATCTCTGTGAAAAGAGATGAAATCAGATTCCACTGACAGGGCTTGCAATTCACTGATGCATCTGGCAGAAGTAATGGCTACCCAAAACACAGTTTTCCAAGTCAAGTACATAAGCTCTGCTGAGGACAAAGGCTCAAAGGGGGGTTGCATAAGCTGAGCAATGCAAACATTAAGGTCCCAAGCAGAAGCAGGATCCCTAAAGGGGGGACTGGTGTGAAGCAATCCCTTGAAAAACTTACAGAATACAGGATGGGATGACAGAGAGGGAGACTTGCCTACTGACAGAAAAGCAGAAACAGCTGCCAAGTGTACCTTGAGGGTAGCTGGTCTGAGGCCTAGGCCATTAAGATGGACCATATAATCCAGAACCATAGGCAATTCAGCAGAGTCTGGAGAAATATTCTTCTTAGAACACCAAATGCTGAATCTTTTCCATTTGGAATTGTAAGTCTTCCTGGTGGAAGGCTTTCGAGAAGCCTTAAGGATATCCAGAACCCATTGGGAAAGATGCAGATCTGCACTCTAACTCTTCAAGAGCCAAGCCTTGAGATTGAGAGACTGAAGACTGGGTACCAAATCCTCCCCTGTGAGGATGTTAACAGGTTGTAATTCCTGGGAAGAGACAGGGGAAGGTGGACTGTTAGGGACAGCAACAAGGGATACCATGGCTGTCTGGCCCAGTCTGGAGCAATCAGAATCACTTTGCATGGTTGTGACCTTATTTTGACTAACACCCTGAACAGGAGAGGGAAGGGGGGGAAAGCATACAGAAATTTCCCTTCCCAGTTCAGAATCAGAGCATCCAGGGGGACTGAGCCCAAAACTGGGGGTCTGCAACAAAAGAGATGAAGTTGGTGATTGTCTGGGGCTGCAAAAAGATCTATCTCTGGAGTGCCCCATCTTGAGAAAATCACTTTCAAAACCAGAGGATCCAGGGCCCATTCGTGATGGCCCTGGGATATTCTGCTCAGTGCATCTGCTAGGACATTGTCCTTCCCTGGGAGGTGAACTGCTATCAGAGAGGTCTGCAGGGAATAGGCCAGGGACCACAACTTCATTGCTTCTGTGCACAAGGCTGTAGACCGAATGCCTCCTTGCTTGTTGATGTACCACTTGGTGGTGGTGTTGTCTGTTCTGACCTGAACCATTTTGTTCTGTACAGATTTGGAAAGAGCTTGCAGTGCCAGAAACACTGCTTTAAGTTCCAACAGATTAATGTGAAGCAGAGATTCCTGAGGTGACCACAGTCCTTGGGTGGTAAGATCCCCCAAATGGGCTCCCCAGCCCAGCAGGGAAGCATCTGTGGTGAGTATCACTGAATGAGACTGAGTGACAAATACTGTAGAACCCCTTGTCTCAAATTGTCCTGATCCTGCCACCACTGCAAGGCTTGGATCAGGGTTCGAGTTACTGGGATTAGTTTGGTAAGGGAATCCTTTCTTTGGGACTAAAAGGCTCTTAAGTGGAACTGAATGTCCCTCATTTGGAATCTTGCTCCCTGGACCACTGCTGTGGAGGCTGCCATGTGGCCCAGTAGCTGAAGGAAATGCCTTGCTGGTCGAGACACCTGAAGGGTGAACGAAGAGGCCAGTTCCATAAGGATCCTTGCCCTTTCCAGGGGAAGGAAGGCTCTTGCCTTTACTGTATCCAGTTCTGCACCTATGAAGGCGAGGAGCTGCACTGGTTCGAGAACTGACTTTGATAGGTTGAGAAGGAATCCTAAGGAAGTGAGCACTTGCTGGGTCACTTGCAGATGTGACTTGAATTGGTCTGGAGACTGACCTACTATGAGCCAGTCATCCAAGTATGGGAAAATGGAGATCTTTTGTCTTCTTAGGAAGGCAACAACTACTGCTAGGCACTTTGTGAAAACCCTTGGGGCTGATGTTAGGCCAAAGGGCATTGCTCTGAATTGATAGTGGCCTGAGGGCAACTCGAACCTGAAGTACTTTCTGTGGGAGCACCTGATGGGAATGTGAAAGTAGGTATCTTTGAGGTCCAGGGAGGCTAGCCAGTCCCCTGGCCTTAGAGAGGGAAGGATAATTCCCAGAGTTACCATTTTGAACTTTGGCTTTAAAAGATGTTCATTCAGATATCTTAGGTCCAGGATGGGTTACCACTCTCCTGTCTTTTTGGGGGTTAGGAAGTACCTGGAGTACAATCCTTTGCCCCTGTGTAGGGTGGGAACTCCCTCTATAGCTCTGAGAGCTAGGGAGAGAAGAAACCTCTGCCTCTAGGGCAAGGGTCTCTGAGAGATTTGCAGGTGGAAAAGATCTGGCTCTCATCTTGGGAAATTTTTGAAGCTGAGAACCAGTCCCTGGCTTACTACTTCCAGGACCCACTTGTCTGATGTAAGAGACATCCAGTCCTGGACAAAGTAAGCCAGCCTGCCCCCTACTGGTATAGGAGAATCGACCTGGGCAGACCCATCAGGGTGTCTGCTTGGCAGGGGCTTTAGGCTGAGGGGTGGATGCAGGCCTGCTCATCCCCCTTCTGCCTCTCCCTCTAAAGAACCCCCTCTGCGAAAAGGAAGAAGAGGAGGAGGCCTGAGCTTGGTAAAAAGGCCTTTGGAAAGGCCTGCCCCTGCCCCTGGACTGCTGCCTTTGAGGAGTTGCTTGACTTTCTTTGGCCTGAGCACTCCTGTAAGTGGTCCTGTATTCGTCCATCTTCTTCATGTAATTCTCTGTCTGCTCCCCAAACAGAGAATTACCAATTACAGGAAAATCCATAGCCTTAGCCTGGGTATCCTGTGAGAGGCTAGTACATCTGAGCCAAGCCATCCTCCGAAGAGCCACAGATGTAGCCATGACTCTTGATGATACATTATTGGAGTCCACAGCAGCATGAAACTGTACTTTCGATGCCTCAATCCCATCTGCAGCCACCTGCTCCAGCTCCTTGGCAAGCTGGTTGAGAGCCTGTTTAGCCAGTGCCAGTACAGTGTCCCACCTGGACTTCTGGTACCTGGCTGTATAGGCCATATAGTTAGCCTGTCTGAGTCCCAACGATGCTGCCATGTATTGTTTCCTTACCATGGCATCAATCTTCCTGTAATCCTTGTCTGGGGGGTGTGATGCCAAGGGAATGTTTGCCTTACCACAGGCAGCAGCCTGTACAACCCCAACATGGCTGCATTGCTGAAAAAGGAACTCCGTGTCTAAGCCTGAGAGAGTGTACCTCTTGTCCATTCGTCTGTCCACAGGAGGTATAGAATTAGGAGACTTAAGAATTTTTTGTGTCTGTTTCCCAAAGGATTTGTGGAGGGGAATAGACAGTCTCCTGGACTCTGGGATGTCCATCATCTCAACATAATCAGGCTCTTCCTGATCCTCTACTGCTTCCTCCACAGGAAGCTGGAGGGTATCAGCCACCTTTATGTAGAACATGTAGTGTTGAAGGGGACTCAGAAAGCCTAGGAGGAGAAACACCTGAAGGTCTGTCTCCGGAGATATCCGGATCAATAGGCACATCCAGACTTTCACTAGGACCATAATCATCCTCATACTCTCCCTCCTCCTCAAACTCCGGTTCATAAAATTCTTCCAAAGTATAATCCGGAACCAGGGGAACCGACCTAACCAAGCCCCTGCCAGATGGTGCCGGTTCAGTCGGAACCGAACTAAGCGATTGCACAATCCTAATCACCTTGGTTATCTCATCGGCGGTCGGAGTATGAAATTCTGGGTCCAAACCAGTCGATTTGTCTTTTCTTTTTGTCGGAACCGACTCCTCAGAATCGGCTCTCCTTTTGCCCGAAGAAGTATCGCCCTGGTCAGAGGGCACTCCTTCTGGTTCGGTCGGAACCGAACCGGGCTGGCCATCCGGGTCAGCGGACTTCTCAGCCTCCCTTTCCCTCAGTCTACCTAATCTCTTTTCCAGGGTAGATTTGGGAAAATTCTTGCAAATTTGGCAGTCTGAATTGAGGTGGTCAAACCCCAGACAATAAACACAGGTGGTGTGGGGATCAGCCTTAGCAAAGACCTCCCCATACACACTGCAGTGTTGAAACCCAGTGGGCCCAGTTTTTTCTTGGGTTTCTCAGGCGTGGCCAACCTAACCAAAGACGTACTTTTTCTCGGCAATCTGCCAGGCAAGATTCTCTATCGGTTCCTGACCGTGTTTCACGGGTCTTGGAAAAAACGTAATTAAATCCGTTTTTTTTAGAACCCATACGGACCGGTAACCACACTCTAAATTAGCACAAGTTTTTACCTCAATTTGATCGGTTCAGCTGAACCGATCCACAATTTACAAGTTCCACACAGAAAACAGAACAAAAACCTATCTAGTACTCACGGTACCACAGACAGAGACTTGAACCGACTATGCGGAAACAACAATTCGGTAGAAACTGACTGAAAACTGACACTTCAACCGACTTTTGAACCGAGCAGCAGGAGAAATCTCCGGAGCGACTGCTCAGTGAGATAGAGTAAAGAATCTGACGGTTGCAGTTTAAACAACAACAGACAGGGGCTTCAACCGAGCTCATGATGAACGTTCTATGCAAGGCACAGAAAAGTTAACCCTTTGTTCTCCGGGGCAGTTGAAAGGCAGGACCTAACTGCATATGTCAGAATACAGCAAGACTTCACGTTGTTTGAACGTTTGCTCACAATTATGCTAGGTTTGCACTTCTGGACAGGGGCACCCAAGTAAATCCAGACACAGTGGAAGCAATAACAGTACTGTCCAAACCAGGTTGGGATTCTAGAGTGTGGCTTTTATTCACGTAACAAAGTAGGAATAATCACAAAGCGAAGATGGACCCCCACAGGGCTACTCATACTGGTAATGCAGATTACTAAGGTACAGACATTCCTGAATTCCCATTTAGCATAGGCATAATGAACACAACAAAGCAAAACTCTCAGGTTTTGAAATGGAGATTGGCACACACGGCCAGTTTGTGGTACATTTCCTCTCGACTAGGCACACACAGCTAGTACTAGGACACTTTGCCATATTTCATGAGGAATTCTGGTGGCACACACGACCACCAAAGAGCACATAGAGGCTCACAGAGAATCCAACTCACATCTGGGTAACTATTTCCATCAGGCACTGGCAAAATGCACTGACTGAAAATTGAACTGGTGCCCAAACTGAACCCAGACAGGTAAACTGGTTACTCCAGATAGGGGTCTCCCACCTTTTCCTTCCAAGTTTATACTCGGCCATTCATCTAGTTAATAACACCTTCACAGAAAACTTGTAGATGCTATCTTGAAATGTTTTTCACACTTAGCATACTACATGACTAAAAGTTCTGTACTTGGACAGTCTCTCTCTCTCTCTCTAGACTCCATAGTAGGCAGACACTTTTAAAACAGAAAACAGTCTAGGTGACAGGCTCAGAGAAAATTCACCAAGGAATGCAGGTGCCCCTCCTGGGCTGAACACAAAAGTACTCCGTTTCTGAAGTTATCACAGGCAGCTTCACTAGACAGAACTGAGTGAGGGGATTGCCCCATAACCCTGCAGACCGCCCCCATCCTCCCTGGAATGGGGCAAAGGAAACCCCACTTGGAACGGTTTCCACCACTTCAATCTCTGTCTTCTATGATCTTCTTCTAGGGTGAGAACAAACTACCCAAAACACAGTGGTAGCTCTCTGTCAGAGCTAAACAGGAGCTACCTAGCAGTTGCAGCCTCCTCCTAGAGCTCCACTCTACAGACTGACTCAACATTCTAAAGCTATCTCCCTTGCAGCTAGCTAAGTGTGACTTATGCCGCTGCAACAGTTCCAAGATTACATCATCACTCCAGCTCAGCTGAGACTGAAAAACGGTGTGAGACACTATGAAATCCATTTAACTGGCATTTCACTAGCTGCCTTTCCCTGCCTGCCACTGGTTCTAACTGGGATTCTAGTAACCCCTGGGAACAAGGCGGTTACACATTAGATAGTGATTATATAGATGTATAGATTTTTAGTTATGAAAGGATGTTGATGATATTTATTTCATTAATTATTTACTGTACTTTTGAGTGTACCTTTTTACAAAAAAAATTACAGGTCTGATGGAGGGGTCTGGATAACTGTTTGCGTAACTTTAGTACTGGCACTTTAAATGCTCCCTTTATATGTCTTACCTGTATACAGGTAAATTATGCCTTGATAAAGCATCAGTATGACATGAAACGTCGGTGATGAGGGGTGCTGCTGTTGTAATGCATTTTATTAGCATGAAATAAATGTAATTTTAACTGGACCTCACAACTTTTGGGTCTTTCTCTAGTCGGAGTATCAGGCTGCCTGATCCTCCCTGCTGCTATTGAATTTTCTTTGGTGTGGCACTGGTAAAGTGTTCATTAGCCACTTTCTGCCTTTTGTTTAATATGTACAAGTACTTGTCTTTTGTTGGTCTGACTTTTAGTGTACCCAATGGTGGGCCATCCCCAAATGCAAGTTGGCTTGTTTAATCAAACTAAACAATTAAACCCACTTGGAAACCTTTAAGAGGTACCAAACTGCTCTGTGGAACCCTTCTCTGAGCCACAGAGCAGAGACCCAATTTGTAAATAAATATTTTGCTCAATACTGGACTTACTTCTGATAATATTTACAGGCTGTGACCCCAGTTAGGCCTGTTATTCAGCAGTGAATATATGGGAGAAGACTACCAATGCATGTGGCTGAATGGTCCAGCTGGTAAGCAGCATACTTATTCTTCAAAGCCTTACTTCAAAAGTAATATACAGTTAAACTAACACTTTCCTTAATTTGGTTCTATTTAGCTTCTGGTAATAGTAAAACAATGAGGACATTATAAAATAAAATAGAGGATAATGTATGATCCTGTATCGGTAACCGGTCTGTTAACTGTTGAGAGGTTGCCAGGGCGACCGTGTAAACCTGGAGAGCGAGGCGCGAGAGGTTTACGTTGCCATGGCAACCTCGAGACGGTTAACTGTGATTCCGGTGCGACAGAGTGGACCATACATTATTTTTTATAGTGTATGGTCCCACGTAAAAAGTAAAACGGCTGCTTACTTTTTGAAAAATAGTCACCGCCACGGCCGTTCAGTCCTTCCCTAACCGCTGCCTTCATCTGTCGGTTCCCCCTGTAAAAAAAAGGCGCGCACATGCGCTGACCGATCGCTGTTGTTAACCTATTGATGCGACGTAGCATCGATAGGTTAACAACATTTCTACGTCACATCGATAGGTTAACAACCTTAGGAAATGATGATTTCCTAAGGTTAGCAGTGTTCTACCATACATTATATTTTCTTTTTATCCATCAACCAGATACAATGCAAGCTTCACACACATTTTGTGGTGATTATGTAAACTTAAATACTTCGATGGGACAGGTAAATCCAGCAAGATTTTTATGCTTGCTTGTGGGCATGTGCAAAGCAAACATATTGGTGGTGCTCAAGCAATGTAGTGGGCTGTGGAGGTGTGTGCTGTATAAGGCCCTGTCCACACTGCACTGAAAATCTGTAACATTTTGGAACCATTACAGACTGAAAGGCCCTGTCTACACTACCCTTGGAAATCCCCTCTGTAACGTTACAGAGGGTCCAAACAGTTACCGTAATGGTTGCGTTTACACTGGTGACATTACAGAAAGTGTTTTTGTAACCGTTACAGAAACCTGTTGTGAGGTGGTTTCAACAACGGTTTCTGTAATGGTTTTAAAATTCTGTTTAACCTTGTCCACACTACACAAGTAAAATCCTGTAATGTTTTCAAAACATTTTCAGTGGTAGTGTGGATGCACTGGAACGTTTTCAGTCTGTACGGGTTTCAAAAGGTTACAGATTTTCAGTGCAGTGTAGACAGGGCCAAAACGTTACAGTGCATCCACCCTACCACCGATAACATTACAGGATTTTACGTATGTAGTGTAGACAGGCCCAAAATATCAGTTTTCAACAACGGTTTTGAAAACGCTTTCTGTGATGTTACCAGTGTAACCACAAACTCTTACGTTAACGGTTTGGATCCTCTGTAACGTTACAAAGGGATTTTTCTGGTGTATTGTGGACAGGGCCTAAGACAATGGATGTAGAAATGTAGGAGGCTTGCTATTCAAAAGCCAGTGCTGAGAAGGCTGATGAGGACAGTGTTGAGCTTACAGATGGGCATAAACTTGGTGTAGTTCATGAGATGCAGCTACACTACTCACACTGGTAACAGCTAACAGATATCACCAGGCTTTAAAGATGAACATCAAGGATCATAGTCTCTCCCTCTGTGTGTGTCTCCCCACTTTGAGTGGTTTCCCCTAATTACAGACTAGAGTCCAGAGACAGTCTCTTTGAAAGCACTAAAAAGTGGGGAAAAAAACACCCAGCATGCAGAAAGCAAATATAATAGTTTAAAATATAAAAGAGCATGCCAGCAATGAATGGAAAACACCAGAAATAGTTGATTTAAATTATCTATCATTTATGTTCCCTTTAAAGCGCAATTGCACTGCAAGCAAACATTTAGCAGTAACAAATGCTTGTTTTTTACTTTTAAGCCCACTACTAGGAGTTGAATTAAGATTAGTGATGGACGAAGTGGCCCCAATTCGCTCCATGGAGTGATTCATGGAGTGAAGGCGAATTCATGGGTGCTCTGCAGCGTGAGCGGAGTGCCGTGTTATTAATAAGTAACGCGAAGTCCATTGAAAACACTGACTTCACGTTACTCCACCTTCCCAAACCACTACTCCACCAATTCTTAAGGCGAATTACATTGAAAACAATGTACTTCGCTTCACTTCGCCTTGGTTTTAAGCTCCAAAGGCAAATTTTGCAGTGATTCAGGGGATTTCAGGTCACATGGGCTCTAGATTGTTCTGCACAGCCTCAGTTTGGGGTAGTGTGTGTAGGAAGCTGTAGGAGACAATCTGCTCTGAGAGCTCTCTGTGATTCAAACCTACAAAAAGCTGTTAAAAAGCCTTTTTGAGTCATTTTTTTTGCTGAAACTTTAGTTCCTCGATTATAGGAAACCCTCCTGTGCTCATATCATCGAGCGTTTATTGTTTGTGTATGGATTTTGAATGTTAATGTACAACATTCAGTCTGTGTGCTGAGAGATAGTGGAAGTGCGCTTTGGGGGAGGGGCGTATCTGTGGTGTAGGTAGATTAACTTGGAGAAAAAGATGGTGCATTCTGTTTTGGTGATATTTTTCTTGTATAACTGTGTTAATGTACACACAGTAATATTTTCAATATTTCTTGCCAATTTTTTGCTGATTGTTGTGGTGTAGCAGTGAATAATTTTAGTTTGTTTAAAATATGTGGTTATATTACTGAAGTTTTAATTTGCCATGCATTACTTGGTGTGTCTGTGAGTATGTGTGTGATGCATGTCATCAAATCAGACACCTTTTATTGTGCCACATAATAATTTCAGCAATGTGAAGCTGCTATCCACTGCAGCTGTGTGATTTTTGTACTTCTTTGTGGTATCTTTACTGGTACTAGTACTAGTGACTGTTACTGCAGCAGTGCAGTACACTGCCCCCCCCGCGGCCCGCCCCAACCGGCAAAGGTATTCTTTTCCAGATTTGAATTTCTGATGGTGAGCACTGGTTAGGTGTTGTACCTTTGTTTCTGCATCTCTTCAGTGCACAGCGCAATCTTAATCTGTCTGTGCATTTGCATCTCTTTAGGGCTCAATCTCCATCTGTAACTTAAGTCACATTTGTTTCTTTGGCTTCCCTTCAGAGTACTGGACAGGTGTGGTGCTTAATTTTGCATGAACATTGTACTGATTAATATGTGTTTTTAAGTCAGGACCATCATCATGAGTCACTCGTGATAAAAATCACGTTCTTCATCATCACAGTCACAAATGCAGTCACAAATTACAATTTACGATCATTCACGTTACGAATCACAACATTAATTTTTTTTCTAGTTACTTGGATGTGTTGTAAGCCTGTTTTCTAGTATCTCTCTGGCTTCACCATCCCACCATTGTACTCACTGATATGTGTTTTTAAGTCTGAGAGTTTTAAGCTACAGCTCATCAGAGAAGTACAGCCGTAGGCGGTAGGCATTCACGTTTCTTCATCATCACGGTCACAAATACAGTCACAAATCACGATTCACGATCACATCACAAATCACAACATTAATTTTTTTTAATAGTTACTTGGATGTAGTCTAAGACTTTTTTGTAGTATCTCTCCATGCTTCACCACCCCACCATTGTACTCATTAATATTTGTTTTTAAGTCAGGGAGTTGGACAGTGTCTGTAGTACATACACAGACTGCAAAGAAGACTGACTGCACACATGCAGTTTAATACAGTATACTTGCACTGCTCAGAATACAAAGTGTCACGCATACGGAAGACCATAAAAAAAGGGCATAATTACATACAAGGGTCGGGGATGGTGGAGGAATACATTTTATAACACAGCAAGGAAGGTGTGGGGGGGCACATGGTGTGAGGAAAAAAAAATAATGTGGGATCCCATGGTGATCCAGTAGCAGTTCCAACATGGACATAATTTGCAACTGATGTCCCTCTATGTGATCCAGCCGCTGCTCCACAGCACTCACCCACTCATTGTTATCCTCAACAGCACTCCAAACAACTGCCAAGTCAGCCTGTGTTACATGCAGTTCTCTGGGGTCTACACGTTCTACACGCTGACCTGCTGGTGGTGGTAATGGTTTTAGGGGTTGGGGTGCTGGTGGAGCAGCAGGTGCTGCTGTGGCCCTCCTCTTCTTAGGGATGCCGCAATGCACAGCTGCACCCTCTGCCACAGAATGGCCAGCAGGTGCAGGCATGGTCCATTCTGTGGCAGCCTGCCACTCCAACTGCTGGTGATTGAGCATATGGGTGTGCTGGCCCCCAGTCCCCAGGTGAGTCCCCCGGGGGCCATGGCGCACCTCCACCTCACATAGGCCGCACTTGACCACACTGCTGTCCCCCCCCAACACAGTCAAAAAACTGCCAAACAATGGAGGTGCGGGGAGGACCAGGCACAGGCAGGGAATGGCCAGATGAACTGGCAGCCAGCTGATCACGGTGCTGAACAGGGATGGGATCCACACCTGGGCCCGGGGGAACAGGTACATCCTGCTCCAGAGAATCTGGTGCTGGACTTGGTGGTGGTGGTTCAACTGCCTCAGAGTCAGGACAGGAGGTGGTGCTGGTCCTGCTTCGGGCGGGGGGGACACTCACAAGTTTTGAGTGGTCCACCAGGAGTGGGTGCCCATGCCTTCCACATATGCGCACGGTACGACGCTTACCACTACCACGCTCTCCCAGAGCTGCTCCCACCCCAGACATTCCCTCACCCTGGTCCATCTCTCCTGCTGAGCTCCCTCAGTCCGAGCAATCACTACTCACACTGTCACACAACACACACACACAGTCACAGACAAACAACTACTTATAAAGGTAAGAAAAATAGAATTTACAGAAAGAGCAAATTAAGCAAAAAAGAGTACAAAAAACACAAAAAAAATGTAGCTTTTAAAAAAGCTGTTGGGTCTAAATCAAAGTTTAAATCTCCTCCTCGCTCTGATTCAAAGTATCAGCAGTCACAAAACACACTACTCTCTCTCCGTCTGCACAGGAGAAAGTAAAAGCATCTGCTAGTATGACTCACTTTCTTCCTGCCTAGCTAAAGAGCATGTGACTTACAATACTGTAAGCCATGTCATGTGTGGGTGGGCTGCCAAATCGGAAACATCAAGTGGGTCACTTAGAATCACAATGCGGAACGCAAAGTCCATTAAAACCAATGACTTTGCCTTACTTCGCATTGCCATTCCGCCTTAATGCGAAGTGGTTATGACAAGGCGGAGTGAGCACTTTGCATACGCGGAGTGGCAACACGAAGTGCCCACTTCGCGTTCACTTCGCCGGCAGAATTTAAATTTGCTGCATCTCTAATTAAGATCTCCAGTGAGATGATGCTGCATTAATTTATTGAAATAGGCAAATTATGTACTGTTTAGAAAATGTTCAGTTTTGGGGTATGGTGATTTTAAGATGAGAATTTGTTTTCTTCATAGAACAGGGTTGATGTTACCCATACCGCCCCCCCCCCAAAAAAAAGCAAACAACAAAATACACAAAAATGAAGCGCACTTCACTGAAATCACCAGTACATCAGTGTTTACCATTATACAACAAGACAAAGATTTGTTCTTGGTCTTGAGAAAATATGAAAGCTTTTCAAGGAGCCGCTTGTTACTGTAACAAAAAACAAATTACTAGTGAGGGAAAAAAAAATATTTACGCTCAACAGCCACAGCTGCTCTTTTTCTTTGCAAACAGGAGAATACAAGCAATTTACCACAACAAAGCACCAAATGCCCCAAATAACTATCAAACAGATTAGAACTTCTGAAATTTCTCTTAAACTTGGGGATTTCCAACTCCATCACCTCCATGGTAATAAACAAAGGAATATAGTGGAACATGTGACTGTCAAAGAGTCAATGTCTAAACCATGTTCAGAGATAATAACATTTCTCATTTAAATAATTGCTCAAGCTTATCCATGCCGTGGGACTACATATCATGGCATGTACTTACTGGTAGATCACAATCCAAGTAATGCAGGACATCTTATGCTTGCATATTGGACTACAATGTGAAGAAATACCCCACCTTCTCTTTGTGGAAGGATATGCCATATAGAACATCATTTACAGTACTGTACAGACCTAAAGTAAAACACGGCAGTCTGTATTAAAATGGGATGGTTGTACGGCCTTCGGGAGATTTGATATAATTTACTTGAAAGAAGGTTTTTTTATTTGTTTGTTTCGCAGTCCACAGAAAAGCACTTGCAGTCATGTCAGCAGACTTTAATAACAGATGGGGATTACACCTGCTTAAGATGACACAGTCTTGGCTCCAAATCACACTTTGAACTGAAGTGTTTGACTTTGAATTCCCAGAAATCAGTTGCTGCTATCTTTGCCTCAAAACACAGTTGGGCTGAAAAAATGTACCTATAAAGAGCATATGTTTAGTAAGGATGTATACCTTAATGTATGAAGGTTTTGTGCCTTTGCAATCATTCATAGATTCATAGACATGTGTTCACAGAAAAGGACCTTCCTGACCCATCGAGTCTGCCCAATCCCTCCCCCACTTGTCCCACCCTCAGATTCCCCCCATCTCCCCTTGAAATCTGCTCCTGTGGGCTTTATTAGGCACTTCGTGCACTGAAACCGGGCAGTTGTTGACCACAGTGGAGGCGGTGGAGGCTCGGCGGCACTAGCGTTTCAAAGCAGAATGTGCACCTGCTCGGAGGGGTTCAGGGACAGCAATTCTTGAAGTGACTGGGAGCAGTGGATTGGGATGAGTATTATTTCACTGCTGGGGTTGGTCTGAGCAAGTTGTTTCTTCGGGGATACTTTCATTTGTTTCACTTGTTATTTTTTTTGTTTGTTTGTTCCTGAAAGGGGTACTGCTGGATTTGACGCAGTTTGGTACTGTGGAGTATTTTTATTTCAGGTCCGCTATACTGAAACTGCTGGGGAGACAACTGAGCTGATAGTTTCTGGAGGGATTTCTTTCTTGTTCAGCACACAGTACATTTGGACAGGGGGAAGGGCCCATCTAATCCCTACTCCCTTCCCAGCCACCCCATGCTGATCTACCTTTATAGGATTCTGCCGGCACAGCCCTGACAACTTCCTGCTAGACACAGGAAAGGGCTGAAGCAGAACACCTAGCATAGATGAAACACAAGCTTGGAGCAGCAGAGGGTAAGGCATAAATACAAAACGGCCCAGGGATATGGGTTGCCTGAATTAAATTTAGGAGACATGTAACTTCTTAGCCTCAGAAGAGTATCAAAAGGCAAGTAAGAAGAGGGGAAAATGCTGGGAGTGGTGCAGTGCAGTGGTTGTGGAGCAGCAGTAGTCAGGAAAACCTTCTGGATCCTGCGTTGCTGCCCAATCTGCAGGCACCTCTCTGGGCTGAGGGAGGAGGTTGCCTGTCTACGAGCTGAGCTGGCTCGGATTCAGGTGGCCTCAGCTCCTACCCAGAGGCCAATGTATCCACACCCACTACCTCAAAGGTTGCCCAACAGGAGGAGTGATCGGACTACAGTGGGCTGAGGCAGGGTTAGGGTGGCAAAGCAGAGGCACAACCCCCAGCCGGTGGATACAAACAATTTCTATGCTGTATTTGCAGAGCAGAAAGGCCCCGCAAGGTCACCTACGGTTGCAGCAACAGAGGATGAGCAGGGTCTCTGGGACGGAACCCCAAGGGTGGGTGGGGGAGAACCCCAGCAGAAGAGAAAGATACGCTTGTTAGGGGACTCCATTGTCTGGAGGGTGGAGCTAGGAACAGCAAGTGAAGAGGAGGGGAGAGAGGTTAAGTGCATGCCAGGAAACACAGCTCAGAGGGATGGAAGGCCATCCCCCCCCGTACAGGTCCACATCCCCCCAGGTGGGCCCCCAGTCCCCAATGTCTATCGAGCAGACTCGATGGACCGTAGGGCCTAATCTGCTGCCAATTAGTATGTTAGTATGAAGATCCAGGGGATCGCTAGAGAAATTAGCAAGGAGGGGCAAGCTTGACATCATTGTCCATCTTGGGACAAATAACTTGGCTGGGAACATGACAGAGGTATCAAGGGTGCAGAGGGAATTTGAGGAAATGGGGAGGGGCTTGGAGCAGGTTGCAAACTCTATGACCTTCTTGGAGGTGCTGCCTATCCCTGGCAAGGGGGAGGCTAGGAATCTCCGCACCAGGAACGTCAATGCTTGGCTGAGGAGCTGGTGCAGAGAACAGGTTTTGACTACATTGGGGACTGGGGCCCATCTGGGGGATGCGGACCTGTACTGGGGGATGGCCTGCATCCTCCAGCAAGGGCACCAGAGTCCTCAGTGAACAGTTTCAAGGCTACATTTGCAAGCATTTCAATTAGTTGGGGGGGGGGGGTTGAGATAAACAGCAGGGTAAATCACACTGCCCACCCCCACAGGTTAGAGTAGCCAACAAAGGAAATGCAAACAGGATTGGAGATGGAAACAAGGAAAATGAGAGTGAAAGACAAAAAGGGACTCCAGCACCGAATACAAGGGGAAAGGCAGGAGAAATAAGGCAGCAAAATAAGGACAAAAGGAGTGAGGGAAAGGTGTAAAAGAGTAAACACTGAGGGAAAGGGGGGCAGGCAGCAGGGGGGCAGGCAGCAAGCCATGGAAGGCAATGGTTACAAATGCCCAAAACCTGGGAAATAAAATCCCAGACCTGCAGGCCTTGATGACAGAAGCAGACCTGGACATAGCGCCGATAACAGAGACCTGGTTTACCACAAATCATGACTGGGATGCAAATGTTCCAGGTTATGCTCTATTCAGGAAGGATGGGGTGGGGGTAAAAAGGGAGGAGGAATGGCCCTGTATGTTAGAGAAGGTATCAAAGCCACAGAGGTGCAGAGCAGACAGGGGGAGACTGAGGCACTGTGGGTCACCCTTGAGCCTGCCAATGGAGCATTAATCTGCACAGGGGTGATCTACAGACCTCCAGCGTAGAGGGAGGAGTTAGACAGGAATCTAATGGACCAGATTCAGGATATGACATCAAAGGGTGAGGTAATACTGATGGGAGACTTCAATATCCCAGATGTAGATTGGACCACACCAGCAGCTGCCTCATCCAGGAGCCATGACATCCTAGATTCCCTGCAGGGGGCAGGCCTCAGACAACTGGTGAGTGATCCCACCAGGGAAGTGGCAATTCTGGACCTAGTTCTCACCAATGGGGAGAGAGTCTGGGAGATCCAGGTGGAAGGTCAGCTGGGATCCAGCGACCACCACATAGAGTGGTTTAATATGCAGTCAGGAACACAGTCATATCCCTCTAAGACAAGGGTCTTAAAATTTAGAGAGGTTAATTTTGAGGAAATGGGGAGAGGTGTCAGGGATGCCCTGGTGAGAAGGGAGATAATTGGGGGGTTGAGGAGCAGTGGCATCAACTGAGGGGAGCTATAGAGGAGGTGACCAACCAGTGCATTAGGATGGTCAGCAAAGGCAAAAAAAGGAGGAGGCCACTATGGTTCTCAAGGGAGGTGGCAGGTAAGGTGAGGGCCAAAAGGAAGAGTTTTAGGAAATATAAAGAGGCTCAAAGGGGGGAAAGACAGGGAGGTGTATCTAAAGAACCTAAAGAAAGCAGGGAAGGCTGTTAGAAGCGCAAAGGCTCAGGCCAAAGAAAGATTGTGAAGAAAGAAGACAAGACTTTCTTTAGGGACATCAGCGAAAGAAGGAAAACCGGGGGGGGGGATTGTAAGGCTTAGAGGGGATGAAGGGGAGTGTAAAGAGGGAGACCTAGAGAAGGCAGAAATACTGAACAAATATAAAAACACAAAGAAGTCTGCACTAGGAAAGTGGTGCTAAGGACAAAAATCAGAAACAACACAGCCAGACCTAGTTCAGCACTCACCAACCTTGTAAATTGAGGTTGGTGAGTGCTGGACTAAGTCTGGCTGTGTTGATACTGAACAAATACTTCTGTTCAGTATTCACTGAAGAAGTGGAGGGTCAGGGACCACAGCTGAACAGACACAAAGGGAGAGGGGTGGCAGACACATCTCCATTCACAGAGGAAAGGGTCCTGGAGGAGCTTTCAAAACTAAATGTGGACTAGGCAATGGGCCAGATGGCATACACCCAAGGATTTTAAAGGAGCTGTGAAAGGAATTAGCGGCACCTCTGGCAGCCATGTTCACCGACTCACTCAACACAAGGGTGGTTCCGGAGGACTGGAGGATGGAGCATATAGTCCCTCTTCACAAGAGCAGTAGTAGGGAGGAAGCAGGGAACTATAGACTGGTCAGCCTCACCTCAGTAGTAGGTAAGATTATGGAGGTGCTACTCAAAGAAAGAATAGTGGCATACTTAGAATCCATCGATGCCCTGGATCCAAGACAGCATGGATTTACAGCAGGAAAGGTCATGTCAAGTGAATCTAATAGATTTTTTGACTGGGTGAGGTGACAAGGGGTGGTGGGTGGGGCAGCTGGCGTCACCTACCCTCGATTTCAGCAAGGCCTTTGACACCGTCCCACATAAAAGGCTAATTAACAAAATGGAAAGTCTGGGCATGGGGCAAACGGTGGCAAACTGGGTGAGAAACTGGCTTATGGACAGGAGGCAGAGGGTGGTGGTAAACAGGACCCTATCTTGGGAAAGGGGAGTGACCAGCGGGGTACTTCAGGGATCAGTCCTGGGTAGAGATGCAGTGAAATTTTATTTTGCTGGTGAAATTATGCCGAAATCACCAATGTTGCCCAGCAAAACATTTCGTGTAATTATGGCCTTTAGGCAAAATTTCGCCGCCAATTACGCCTGTGCATCTGAGGTGAAATTAGGTACAATTGGGCTTTTTGCTCTGCTAGTGGTCACATGGCTGAGTCTAAAGAGGCAGGATATGAGTGGTTCATTTCCTGTGCTATATATCTCGAGGAAGCAGGCAGTATTTATACTCCCTGTGACTGCAGAGTGCACTTTTTACACCTCAATTGCTTAATTTGTGCTATTTTTTTCCAACTTTTTCCTTGTTTGTGTTTGTCATAGTTCATATTTTAGTACCTGGTGATTGTGTGTGTGTGATTGTGTGATTCCACCCCCCCCCCCCGTCTCTCACTGAATATCTGTTTCTTTTTTTTTTTGAATTGGTGGTGTTTGCGGATCGTGGACATAATGGAGAATGGTGAAGACAGTGGGGCACCTGTACGCACATTTCAGCTAACCATCACAAATAAAATGCCACAGCAGGAGGCTTTTTGCTGCATCACCAGCACCCAGCAGCAAATTGTGCCCTCTCCCCAGCAGCAGGAGGAGACCGTGGCCCCTCCACCACAGCAGCAGCAGTTGGAGACAGTGCCCCCTCCCCAGCACCAGAAGGATACTGTTACACCGCCCAGGCAGCAGGAGACCGAGCCCCCCTCCCTAGCAGCCAGAGGAGTCAATGCCTAGGGCATTATATGTGCCCCCCCCAACGGCCCCATCATCCCCGAAGTTCTCCTGTCTGGGATTTATTTCTACTTAATATCAGCTGGTGACCCAGTGGTCACCTGCAATCTATGTGGGCAGGAAGTGCATCGAGGAAAGTGTGGATCCCACTTCGGAACAACTGGCCAGCATAGCCACATGGTCCACCACCACCTCCTGCTGCAATGGGACCTCAAATTGTGGGAGGTGGCAGAATCATCAAGTGCAGCTGTAGGGAGCACTGCGGATGTAAGCACTGAAGGGGGGTGAGCAGAAGGGAGGCGTGGCTGGACCAGTTAAACGTCCTCGCTGTACCAGAAAACAGCAGCAGTCAGTAACATCAAGACCCCTCCAGTGCCCCTCCATCCAAAGCCAGCAGCACACGCAGCCCCTGCTCTGCCAGCAGTACCAGTGACACATGCAGACAAAGTCCAGCATCTCCGACAGGAGTTAAACGATTTGAGACAGGAATTTAGTGATGCCCCCGGGGGGGGGGGGAGATTTCTAAACTGCAGTGTTATGTTGAAAAAATCATGTGCATCCTGTCTGAACTCCGTGGTGGCCCCACTGGCACTTAATGTGGCAGCACAAATTAATTTGTCTTTTTTGGTTTCATTTTTCTATCTTCCATTCTGTTGTTTGTATGTTCCTCCCTATAAAAAAAAATAAAAACCAAAAAAAAAGCTATTCTGTCCTCTTTAATCTACATCCATTCCTTAAGTCCTCTTGCTTCTTTATTTTGTATATAAAATAATTTTATTGACCATTGCTGTTGTGTTTGCTACTGTCCTATGCTTCCTATAGAATTCAGTCCCTTTTCTTGTTCTCTCTCTTATTAGTTCTCCCAGCTCATTGTTGTATTACCCTTGTCCTCCTTATCCTGCCTGTCATTTGTTATGCTTATTCTGTACCATGTCAGTGTACCCCTCCCCTAATAAACACCTTATTCCCTTATTATTTGTGGTGTGTGTTACTTCTTAGAGCTGGTTACACCTACAAGATTTCTTTTAGCATCATAATGATGTGTAATGCAGTTGCATTCCCTATATATTGAGTTTGCAAATGAAATGCCAGTTCCTGCCAAAGGCTGTTGGCCATCTGGGCCTTGTGCACAGACCAGTGCGTAGTATTTCCGAATTCAAATACCTTGTGTGAGTTGCTTCAACTCAAAGTTAGATGTACTCACTACAGCACATGTCCATAAGGCGCTCGTTCTTTATTCAGTTCTCTAGTGTGGCAAGTAAACATTGTAAAAAGTGCTTCCATATAACCAAGTTAAAAACGACCACTCCCCCAAGGCACCATCATTCCTTATATGTATCATGAAGTATGGTGCTTTGAGGAAGTGGGCGCTTTTTATCTCAGTTACATGGGAGCAGTTTTTACATGCCACACTGTAATAAAGAAAGAGCACTTTATGGAGATATGCTTGTCATGATTACATCTTACTTTGACTCGAAGCAACTCACACGAGGTATTTGAATTAAAAAAATATAGACTCTGTGCACAGGGCCCTAACAGCCCACTGCCTTTGACTGGTACCGGCCTTTCTTTTGCAAACTCCATATATCGGGAATGCAATTGAATTGTTGGTCAGTGTTATATTTTGTTAAAGTTATGTTGAAGGTGTCACCTGCTCTTTAACATTTTTTCTCTTCCAATCCACAAATGTCAAGTATTGTGCCTAAAAAACTATTTCACGATGCTATGTGATGTTGCATCACATATTGTTGTGTGCAACATTAATAAGATGTAACACAGTCTTAGATGTCATCTGAGACAAGTGTTTATTCCTAAAACAAAAACTGTTAAAAGACAACATTTTTATGTAGTAAGAACTGCAGAGGTTTGGAATACCTTACCAGGTCATATAGTTCAAGCACCAACTTTTGAGTCTTTTAAAAATAGGCTGGATGCCTACTTGGTTCAAAATAAAATTACTTAATACACCCACTAGGAGTGGGAGACAATTCAATGGGCTTTTAGCCTACTTTGTCTTTTAATACCAAGTAATACCAAGTATTTGGTGCCGGCACTGAAAAATGCCCCAGAAGGCCAGAATTCCCGAAATGTTTCCCAGAAAATGTTACAGTAAATTCAGACCTGAATCAGGCGTCACACATGCAGTTACATGGTTCACATCTACCACCAGGACCCAAATCTGCTGTTTTCTGTACCGTTTCAAATTGTTTTCAGGCCTAACCTTGGTGGTGCCAGTGCCTAACATGACCCACAAGCCCTGAAATGTTTCCCAAAAAATGTTACAGTAAATTCAGACCGAAATCAGGTCACTGTCATGCTGTAATATGTTGCATGCTTTCCACCCGGACCAAAACATGATGTTTGGCCCACTGTTTACCAATGGTTTAAGGACTAATCATAGTGTTGCCACTGCCTAACATGGCCCAGAAGTTCGGAAATGTTTCCCAAAAAATGTTACAGTACATTCAGACAGAAATCAGGTATCAGACATGCAGTTACATGGTTCACATCCACCATCAGGACCCAAATCTGCTGTTTTCGGCACAGTTTCCAATGATTTTTAGGCCTTACCGTGGTGGTGGTGTCACTGCCTAACAAATCCCAAAAGTCCAGAAATGTTTCCCAAAAAATGTTACAGTAAATTCAGACCTAAATCAGGTATCAGACATCCAGTTACATGGTTCACATCCACCATCAGGACCCAAATCTGCTGTTTTATGAACCTTTCTAATGATTTTCATGAGTAACCGTGGTGGTGGTGCCACTGCCTGACATGCCCCCATATATAGTAGGGTCAGGTAGTAAACACTAGCGGTGTAACAGAGAGGAAAGGGTTAATATGGTAAGCAAATTAAATAGAAAAGCAGAACGTTGCAATGCAGAGGCTAGATCACAATTTTAATTTCTGTGAGCAATTCAACAATGCAGTGTACCTGGATATGGACAAGTCAAGTGTTCAATGTCCACGAATACTTCCAATAAAAAAAATAAAGCACAAAAGTGATTAAGCAAAGGGAAACAGGAACAGAACTACTCAGAATAAGTGACTGTTCAGATAAAGTTACCCAAAAAAGGGTCAATATGTAACAAAAATATAACAAATAAGTAGCACACCAACAAAAATATTAAGACTTAAAAGAAATTACAGAAACTCACTCACAACTTGTGAGAAATCTGTCAAATAGTAGGAACTAGCCTGCTCTGCTTTAACATACATACACACATACACACCACATGGTCGACCTGCCCCCACTCAGCTCCCTCACAGACATAGAGAAAACTAAAAACACTACCTGAGTTTAACTAAGTATTATCCAAAGATACCAAAACAAAAAAAAAGGTTCACTAGCAGCACTAGGAACTAAACTGAGATCCTGGGAGCAATTAACTCTCAAAAATCACAAATAAAGAGATTTTTGAAGGGTTTATTGGCTGTGATGCACCACACTGGACTGCTCTCTGACTCAATAGACAATATACTGTGCAGGAAACAGCCTGCACATGATATTTCAGCTATTTACCCACAATGCATTGCAAGTTTGCTTGTAAAATTGAAAAACACTGGCGAAATTTAGTGTAATTTGGCGAAATTTCACATTACGCGATAGCAAAATCAGAGGTGAAATTACATTTCGTCTAGGCGAAAAATTTCCCGTACTGCAGAAATTATGCAAAATGTTTTGCTAGGCGAAATTTTCCAGTTTTGCACATTTCTAGTCTTGGGGCCAGTCTTACTGAATGATTTTATTAGTGATATTGCATAGGGTCTGGAGGGAAAGATTTGCCTGTTGCAGCGGACACCAAGGTCTGCAACAGAGTGGATCACCATACGGGTGGAGACAATGAGAAGAGATCTGGGGAAGCTTGAAAAATGGTCAGAAGTGCAAATAATGCACCTGGGAAGAGGGAACCCCGGGGAGAGCTACAGGATGGGGGGGTGGAGTTGATGACGGTCACCCAAGAGGAAAGAGAACTGGGGGTTATCATTTCGGACAACCTAAAGTTCTTCAAACAAAGTACAAAGATGGCAGGGAAGGCAAGTGGCCTGCTGGGGTGCATAGGCAGAGGCATCACAAGCAGAAGGCGGGAGGTGATGATGCCACTGTACAAAACACTGGTAAGGCCACAGCTAGAGTACTATGTGCAATTCTGGAGGCCACACCTTCGTAAAGACATCAACAGGGTGGAGAACTTTCAGAGAAGGGCAACTAAAATGGTGCAAGGCTTACACCAGAAAGCATATGAGGAGAGACTAAGAGACCTCAACATGTACTCACTTGAGGAGAAGAGGGACTGAGGTGACAAGATAGAAACTTTCAAGTACATTAAGGGTACAAACAAGGTGAAGGGGGGAGACATCTTGCAATTTAGGAAGAGTACAAGAACAAGGGGGCATGATCTGAAACTAGAAGGAGGCAAGTTGAGGGCGAATGAGAGGGTGGTTGATGCATGGAACAGCCTGCCACAAAAGGTGGTGGAAGCAACGACAGTGGAGGGATTTAAACATGCCTGGGACAGACATAGGGGAACATTAGAGGTGGGGAGGAGAGGTAAGAGGACATTGGCCAGGTAGGGTCAGTAGCTGCATACTACAGTACAGCTTATGGGCGGATTACACGGGACTGGCAGTCCTTATCTGCCAACAATTTCTATGTTTCTATGACAACCCTTTGTGTTTGTCCCAGGCCTTCTTGAAACCATCCACTGTACTGGCCCTCACCACCTCCTCCGGCAGTTCAATCCAGGGCTCAAACACTCTCTCCATGAAGTAATACTTGTAATGTTTCCCCTAAATCTTCCCCTCCACTTTCAATCCATGCCCCCTAGTTCTTGTATCTACCTTCTCTGAAAATAAGCTCTCCCCCACTTTATAGACCCCCTTCACATACTTGAATGTTTCAATCATGTCCCCTCTCTCCCTTCTTGTCTCCAGTGGATACAAATCCAGCTCCTTCAACCTCTCCTCAAATGTCTTCCCACTTAGCCCATGCACCATTTTAGTGGCTCTTCTCTGCACCCTTTCCATGCCATCTATTTATTTTTGTAGATGGGGCCTCCAGAACTATACCTCATAGGCTCCAAGTGTGGCCTATCCATGGAACTGTAGAGTGGCACCAGCACCTCCCTCCTTCTGCTGGTTATCCCGCTTCTTATGCACGCCAGCATCCTGTTAGCTTTGCCCACTGCCTTGCTACACTGGGTCCCCACCCGAAGGTCATCAGTAATTATAACTCCTGGATCCTTCTCCTGCCTGGTTGCAGTCATTTACCCTCCCCCCTGTGTGTATGTGGTATTTGGATTCCTCCTCCCCAAGTGCATCACTGTGCGTTTCTTTTAATTGAATTTTAGCTGCCACGTTTCTGACCACTCTTCCAGTAATTTTAGATCATTCTTCATTACCTCCACCCCCACCCCCGAGGCGTCCACCATGTTGCTGAGTTTTGTGTTGTCTGCAAAAAGACAGACCTTCCCATGAAGCCCCTCTGCTATGTCACTGACGCATATGTTAAACAGAATGGGCCCCAACCCCGACTGCTGGGGGGCCCCACTTGTCACCACCACCCTTTGGCTTCTACCCATCAGCCAACTTTCCACCCATCTTTTTATTTTCTGCCCCACCCCTAGACTCCCCAACTTATTAACCAGTCTTCTGTGGGGCACCGTGTCGAAGGCCTTCCCGAAATTCAGGTAGGCCACATCCATTGCCCCACCCTGATCAACCATCCTCGTCACCTCATCGAAGAAACTGATCAGGTTCACTTGACATGACCGACCCTGAGTGAAGCCATGCTGCCAAATTTCTTGCAGCCCTCCTCTTCCAAATAGCTAACCACCCTTTGTTTCAATATTGTCTCCATAAGCAATAATACCCAACAGGATGGGCGGTATTGGGCTATACCGGACCGCCCAGGGGCATAATGAGGCCTGATGCCACAGGTGGAGGGCCTTATAGCCCCTGGAAGGTCCGGTATAGCCCAATATCGCCCACCCTGAAGGGTATTATTGCGCCTAGAAAATTGACCACTTTATTACTTTTGTTTAAAAAATATTTATTTTTGAGATTAAATGATGAAACTCAGCAGACTCATTTATTTTCTAATAAAATAGTCCCTCCACCTGTTTTTTTTTTCAGCTGCTCAATGGTATCATGGGAATTGTAGTTTGTTTGGGGGAGGCTGTGTAGCTGACCATGGGTAATGGCATGACAAGAACGGGAGTGTGCTTGTTCTATTTATTTTTTTTTTTACACAGCGCTTTTACACCAGTTACTGCAGTTAGTGTAAATCTACTCCATTTCCCCTTCCTTGATGATACCAAGCTGACGTCTTGAAAATAAGACATGGGTCATTAGATATCATAGTTTAACTGACCACAAGTCCTTCACTTGACTGCTTTTTACTACCTGATTTTTTTTTCCCCGATCCTCCTCTTTCTGTTCACCGTCTCCTTCACTAAACCCCTCAATCCATGGCACTTTTTTTTTTTTAAATAACAGATGGCATGCAAGGGGAGTGCAGTAGATCTGGAGATGGGTTTGTAGGGTTGGTTGGCAGCTTGGAATGTGGGCACCAGCGAAACATCGGGAACGGCGTGGGAGCACTCAGTCTCTGCCTGCGATCAACCGAGAGCTGGCACAATTTTCTCATTTTCCACCCCCAAATAACTGTTTTACTAAAACTTTCTGTGATGAGTAGGGATAAGGAGCTGAGAGAGAGTGGAGCCTGTGCTAGCGGGAGAAAGTTGTTTTTGGTAGCGCATAGCATGCGATGTGCTAGCAGTACAGTTTAAAATGTCAAGAACATTTAAAAATAAAGTTGCAGGCAAAGAGAGATTACTGATGCTTAGGTGTAGATTTGTGGGGTCGGACAGAGAGAGAGAGAGACTGTCCTGTATTACTTACTGAGGAATTGCCGTTAGCGGAGAAGAAAAAAATGGTGTTCTGCCAGTTCAAAATTGCCACTGCCAATTAATTGGGAGGGGGTTGGTAGAGGAAAGTTACAAGTGCTACTGGAGGAGACCATCTGTTTTCAGGAATGTGGATAAGGGGAAAAACATGATGTCTGGTTGTGGCGGTAGGCTAAGCTTGAGGGGAGTTGGCTGAAGGGCTGGGTGTCAGCTCTCACTAAGCGAGAGAAAAAATGGTGGATATTTACAAATCAACATTCCATTGGCACATTTATATTGGTTATCAGGTCGGTTGAGACTGGCACTTTTAATACCCAGGCTCTGTTGTCTGATAGATGCCCACCTTGCCAGTGCTATCAGTCAATCACAGCCTGGGACTTTCTTTGCCCATTTTCTAAATTACTTTACACACCACTGATGTGAGTCTGACCGAGCAATAATTGCCCGCCTCCTCCCACTTCCACTTTTATGAAGTGGCACCACATCTGCCTTTTTCCAGTCCTCCAGTACTCATCCTGTACCCAGGGACAAGTTAAATAACCCCGCCAATGGTTCCGCCAGTATTCCCCTTAATTTCCTGAGCACCCTAGGGTGCATGCCATCAGAGCCCATGGCCATGTTCACCCTCAGCTTACCTAATTCCTCTTACCTCTTCCACACTGATTGGGCAAGGATCCACATCCCTTCCCCTTCTCACTTAGCGCTGGTCTCCTTCCTTCTCCCTCTGTTGTGAAAACCAAGCTGAAGTATCCATTCAGCACCTCAGCTTTCAAGAAATCCCATTCTACCTGCAATCCCCTCTCCCCCTTAATCCTTACTGTCCCCTGCCTTACCTTCCTCCTTTCCCCTATGTATCGAGAAAACATCTTGTCCGTCCCATTTGGCCTGCTGAGCAATTCTCTCCTCTGTTTCTGCTTTAGCCTTCCTAATCCTCTGCCCTGCCATCTTCTCCTTGTAAGTTTCCTTATCCTCCTTCCCCTGCATCCTCTTATATTCCCTGAATGCCCTTTTCTTCTCCCCTATTGCCTCCTCGCTTCCCTATTGAACCACTGCAGCCTTCTCTTTCTTTTGTTCTTCCTCACCCTCCTTGCACATCCCTCTGTTGCTGTAAGGAGCTCCTCCCTTGATCTTTTTCCATAATTCCTCTGCCTCTCCCTCCAACCCCTCCCACTCCCCCCACTTCCTCCGGGAATATCTCCCTCATCCTGGGAAAATCTGTCCACCTGAAGTCTAGGACCTTCATGGTGGTTTGACTAGCCTCATACCCTGCTCTGACCTTGAAGCCCCCTGTGCTGTGGTCACTATCTCCCAGGCTGGCCCCCACCCCCACTCTCTCCACACTATCACCGTTGGTTAGGACCACATCAAGTATGTTTCCCTCCTATGTGGGCTCCCTGACCAGCTGCTGCAGGAAGGCATCCTGTAGTGACCCTAGAATCTCCCCACTCCTAGCGGATCTTGCCAATGGGATATCCCAGGCTACATCTGGGAGATTTAGGTCTCCCACCAGCAGAATCTCCCCCTTCCCAGCCATTCTATGTAACTTCCACAGCACCTGCATGTCCGTTTCCTCACTCTGCGTAGGGGGTCTGTATACCACCCCTAGTCTTAATGCTGTCCCAGCCTTCCTCTCCAGTGTGACCCATATGCTTTCCACTTCTCCCTGCTCTTCCATCCCTTTCGTGACTTTGATTCCCTCCCTGATGTATAGCGCTACTCCTTCCCCTTCCTACTGATCCTATCCTTCCTGAATAACCTGTACCCCAGGACCCCCATTTCCAGTCATGGTGCTCGGACCACCAAGTCTCAGTTATGGCTACAATATCTAATCCCTCCCCCTCCATTAATGCCTTTAAATCTACCATCTTATTCCCCAGGTTTCTGGAGTTTGTGGGAAGTACCTTCCACCAATTTCCCTCCTCTTCCCCTACCCTAAACATGTTTTTGCTTAACAGTCCTTCTCTTTCCTTGGAGATGACTGCCTCCTGACACTCTGACTTTAGTGCACCATTTGGAGAGTAATTTCCCCTCTCCCCCCCGATTAAGTTTAAACCATATGTTTGCTCAATGAATTCCTTCAATTTGATTCATAAGACTACCTTTCCCTCCCTGTTTAGGTGCAGTCTGTCTTGGGCATATAGCCTTTTATCATTCCATGTTGCCCCCAGCCCCCCACTAACCCATACCCCCTCTGCCTGCACCATCTTATTAGCCATTGGTTGAATTCATTGATTCTTTGTTTCCTTTCAGTGCTCGCTTTAGGCACAGGCAACACTTCCAAAAAAGCTCAGGCTGCTACAAAACCTAGCAAGCGCTGTGAATCTTGCCTGTACTTCCAATAGGCTGCTCCCATCCAAATCATTTGTCCCCAGATGAAAAATCAGGTGTGTTTTCTCATCCTGTGGCTTGACCCATGATGGAATATAATGAATTACCTCTGGTGCTGTCATACCTGGCAAGCACTCTACCCAAATCACACTACCCCTACCCCTATTTAATTCCTCTTAAAATTGAGTCCCCACTGAGGAAGACTCTGCCCCATTCTGCTTATTATTTATTGCCTTTTCCTTAATCCTAGTTCTAGGTGTCCCTTTTACCTATCATTTCTCTTCAACTCCTTTGATTCTCTCCTCACCCTGAGCCCTTGCCCCCCCAAGTTACTCCCCCCTTACACTCCCCACTAGTGTTACTTGTTTCTCTACTCCTCCGTGCCTCTCTAACATCTGTCACTATCTCCCACCCCACCTTGTCCTTCCGTAGCCAGTGCTCCCTCATATTTTCTCTTTGGGTAACCCTCTCATTCACCTCCTCTATACTTTGCCCTCTAGGCATTTGCAATCTTGAGCCTCTCCTTTACCTCCTGGCTTCCTTTCAGTTTCCCCCTCTACCTTACCATCCTTTACTCTATCTCTCTACTCCTACTGCAAACTCAGAATCCCATCCACGCTCAGTTCTACCCCTTACTGTATTGCCTCCATCCCCCCCTGTGTTCCCATCTCTCTCTCTCTCTCTTTCCTTTTGTTTATCCCCTTTTCGAGCATCATGCCTGTTGCTCCCCCTGGTCCTTTAAGCACTCCCTCCCCCAGTCTGCCTGCTAGAGGAGTGTATCTGTTGGACACTAATACCTTTCCTATCTTGTGACTTCCTAGCCCCTACTGCTGAGATATGTGGCCTTCCTTGATGCCCCCTTTCCCTAGTCTTTACTTCTTGCCAGGCATATCTCTCCTCACCTCCTGGTCTTGGACCCTTTCCTTCCTGCTCCCTCATCCAGTCCCATGATTCCATGTCTCCAGACGATCCCTGCTGTGTAGCTATATTCATTTATATTGGCGCTCGTGCCCGTTGTGCTCCCAACTCCTGCCCTGGCACCTTCCACCAGTGTGGCCTGTTCGGTCCACCTCCTATCCTTTCCGTCATCTGCCTCCTGTCCGCTACCCGTTTGCCTTCTGTGTTTCTCCTTTCCAGTTCCCTTATTGACCAAGACATTTCCCTTTTTAGCTACGATAGCTCAGCCTCCAGCCTCTATTGCCTTTGACAGACTGGGCACTCCCTTCAGCCTCCACAAAGTGCTCATTAATATGGCTGCTCCACAGTTGTTGCACCCCACTATCCTCCCTCCTCCCGGTCCCCTACCCCGCTCCATCCACCAGCCCTCCCTCTCCTTATGCTGCCACTGACCCTCCCCGGTGCACCCTTGTACTCTGCCCCCTCCACCAACTTTCAATTCAGTTTGCTTTTATTTGTTTCTTTACTTACTTTTTCATCATTTTTATTTATGTTTTGCCAACTGCTAGTAAAAAAAAAAGAATTCAAAGGAGTCCCTGTATTATGGTGTCAGACTCATTACTGGCAAGGCTGGCAGTATATTTCAGTGGGAAACATCAAATCTCTTCGGATTTTTATGAAGAAACAAAACTTTCAATCACCAAAATATTATATATCTAATAAAATTATTACATTTTTGAAAACCTGTGATCTTTACTTCTAATTTAGCAGATTACATTTTCTTTAAAACCAGTGTGACAGGGTTGAATAGGACCCGGTCCCAGTTGTTATGGAGAGTTTGAATGCAGAGATCTGTTCTGTTCTTTCCTTTCCTGTCTCTTGTCTGTCTGGTTGCGCAACCAAATTTTCTCGTGAGACCTAGGATTTGATCACCCCGACAGTCTTGCAATTATTTGCCTCTCACTGTCTCTCAGTCTTCCCTTGCTGTTTGTGTCTTTTCCTCCCTTGCATATCTGCTGGTATAAAAATATACGTAAATCATTATGTGGAAATGTAACTGATATTGGGATTCCTTTGTTTAGAAATTACATAGTGTTACTGTTGAAATGTATATAATTATAGTTTGAGATGATTGCAAAATGTTATTGGGAACTCAAGGGGTTAACCTGTGAGCAGTTTTTAAGCCCTTTCTCAGAAACTGTGGAGAAGGGGCCTCAGTTCTGGGACATTGTGTTCTTGCTGCACCTGCCTGATATTAATAAGAACATTTCAGGAAAAAAAAACACGATGCTTGTTGAGAATGTGGGTTGCAAAGACTTATAAGAGAGAGAGCTGGAATGTTTTGGGAGACACAGAGATTGAAGGAAAACTCAGATGGATCTTCTCTGTTTATTCTGCCTTTGTAAATAGTTATACAGAACAAGTTTATTTTTTTATGTTACTGCTAGTACTAAAACACTTTTTGCGAATTCTACAACTGCTCCTGGTTTTTCCTATGCCTCGATGACAGACGGTGTCAGCCTAAGTGGGATTTACACCATGTATACTCTAAGCCAGTAGTTTTGTGTATGGGTACTGGACTTAGTACCAAGGAAGCATAGAGAAAGGTATGGATTCTGCAGCAGCAAGTCCAGGAATGGTTACCAGGACAATGGCAACCAAACTAGCAGAGACAAAAGTCCAAGCTTGAGATTGTACAGCCAGAACAAGTTATGGAAAAAGAACAGGTAGTGACAGAACATGAAAGCCTGATGGATTTTTTTTCAAATGGTGGGCTACACAACAAAAAGAGACAGAGAAACAGAGAAGAGATGCAGTGACAGGAGCAACAAAGAAAAGAAGAGACACAGTGATAGGAGCAGCATTGGCTGGATGCCTTGCAAGCTATCAAAGCAGAAGGATCTGGCACTGGTCCAGCAGAGCAATAAGGTACAAGCAACTTAAAGACATCAAACTTACAAAGCTGTGTCCCTCAGATGATATTGAGGCATAACTGACAACTTTTGAAAGAGTTGCTGCAGCCTGCCAATGGCCAAAGCAGCAATGCACAATTAGACTGGTACCCTACCTGACAGGTAAAGCCCAACTTGCCTATAGTAGTATGGACACTGCACAGTCAGAAAACTATGACCTTGTGAAAAAAGAAATCCTGAAAAGATACGGCATCTCAGTAGAGACCTACAGGCAAAGATTCCTGTCCCTGAAGTACAATGCATTCGATAATCCTCGAGAAGCCTTCACCCGACTCAGAGAGCTCCTTATTAAATGGCTTCAACCAGAGGGCAAAACAGTCCCACAGATCATCGATACATTTGCCATGGAGCAATTCATCAACATCCTGCCTATAGATGTGCAACTTTGGGTGAAAGAACATCGACCAGACAGTGGGGAAAAGGCTGTTTCTTTGGCCAAGGACTACCGAATGGCCAGACAGACACCACAGCAGAGCGGTAACAGTCAAGCAGAGCGGTAACAGTCAAGCACCGGTAAGACATACTTTTTCCCATTTAAACTCAAAGTCTGATAAGAACTCTGGTGGGGGTAACAAATCTGCCCCCAAAGACTTTATTTGTTATAATTGTAACAAGCCAGGCCATATTGCAAGAAACTGCCACAATAAGGAGAGTGGCACTTGAACAGATTTGTCCTTAGCAAATTGGGGCATGTACTTAGCAGATGTGAAGGTGGGGGATAAGACTGTAAAGAGACTCATTGATTCGGCAGGCAGACAGACCCTAGTGCATGTTGAAGTGCTGGGAAAACACTGTGCAAAAGGCCCAAGTACTGGTGTCATC
The DNA here is from genome assembly GCA_016271365.2 of Neoceratodus forsteri. NCBI lineage: Eukaryota > Metazoa > Chordata > Ceratodontiformes > Ceratodontidae > Neoceratodus > Neoceratodus forsteri. Next base: position 329,973,018 of record CM057454.1, read on the forward strand.
TGCATCCACGGGGACACTCAGTTCTATCCCACCACCCAAGTGACTCTGACCATTAAGAGTGTGTCGCACCAAACGAAAGTGGGACAGTACCTAAGTTACCTGTGCCTGTGATTATTGGAAATGACTCTCCAGGATTTACTGAGTTAATCTCAGAGGAACTGAACCCTGCAGTTTCAGCAGGAGTGGTAACAAGAGCTCAGGCAAAGAAAATCTCAAATAGTGGGGACACTTTTCCTTTCACTGACTTTGATTCGGACTTGTTTGAGAACAGTTCCAAGATACAGAAGTCCAGGAAAGAAAAAAAGAAGACGTCTGAAACAACAGTGGCAACAAAAGACTAATGGACATACAGGGTTAAAATATGAAAACGCTGAAGCTAAACTGACAACTGATAGTGATTTTGTTTCAGAGCAAGCTAACAATGTTTCTCTCCAGGGTTATTTTAAGCAGTTGGGGGTTAAACCAAAACAGGGTGAACCAATGTTTAAAAAATGTAATAGGTTACTGTACAGAGTTTGGGTTAAACCTCAGACACAGGAACAGACAGAACAATTGGTTATACCACAGAAGTATAGAACAGAGTCGTTACAGATAGCGCATGACAGTCCTATGGCTGGTCACTCTGGGAGGGATCGCACCCTTGCCAGATTGCTGTATAGATTTTACTGGCCTTGAATTCATGAAGATGTTGCTACCTATTGCAGTTCTTGTGCTGAGTGTCAGAAAGTAGCCCCAATCACTAGAAAAGACAGGGTGCCCCTGGTACCCCTACCCTTGACAGACATGCCTTTTGAGAGAATTGCAATGGATGTGGTTGGTCCTTTAGACAAAAGTAAAAAGGGTAATAGATTTATCCTGGTAACATAGAAACATAGAATTTGACGGCAGATAAGGACCGCTTGGCCCACCCAGTCTGCCCATTTCCCTACCTACTGGATAAGCTGCAGATCCTAGTTAACCAGCAGCCTACTTCTTCCTACCCCCACCCTCTAGAATGGCCTTATGACTGCCCCATGCATACTTGAATTCCACCACTGATTTTGACTCCACAACCTCCTCCGGAAGGCCGTTCCATGCATCCACAACCCTCCCTGTGAAAAAATACTTCCTTAAATCACCTCTGAGCCGCCCCCTCTATCTTCAAATTGTGCCCTCTTGTTCTTGCACACCTCTTTTTTTGAAAGATGCTACCCTCTTGGACTTTGTTGATTCCCTTGAGGTACTTGAACGTTTCTATCATGTCCCCCCTCTCCCTCCTTTCCTCGAGGCTATACATATTAAGCTCCTTTCATCTCTTCATATGTCTTCTGGTGCAGACCCTGCACCATTTTGTTGCCCTCCTCTGGACAGCTTCCATCCTGTCTATGTCTTTGCAGAGATTGGGTCTCCAGAACTGCACACAGTACTCCAGATGGGGTCTCACCAGCTGTCTGTACAGAGGAATAATAACTTCCTGTTTTCTACTGGTGATGCCTCTCCTATGCATCCCAGTAACCCCCAGCCTCCTTGCTGCCCTCTCACATTGCTTGCCCACCTTTAGGTCATCTGATAGACTACCCCAGGTCCCTTTCCATTTTTGTTGTTGTTAGTATCTCACCCCCATTGTGTACTCTTCCCTGGGTTTTGTTTCCCAGGTGCATTACCTTGCACTCTTAGCATTGAATCTAAGCTGCCATACATTTGACCATTCCTCTAACCTTGCCAAGTCCTTCTCATCCTTTCCACCCCACTTGCATCAACTCTGTTGCAGATCTTTGTGTCATCTGCAAAGAGACATACTTTTCCTTCCAGTCCCTCTGCAATGTCGCTTATAAAGACATTGAAGAGGACCGGTCCTAATACTGAACCCTGCTGTACCCCACTAGTAACCCTCCTTTCTTCTGAGTGGACTCCATTTACTATTACTCTATGGGTCCTATTCTCCAGCCAATTCTTTACCCAGGCTGTCATCTTGGGACCCATTCCCAAGCTGGCTAACCTGTATATTAATCTTTTGTGTGGGACTGTGTCAAATGCCTTGCTAAAGTCTAGGTAGGCCATGTCCACAGCCCCTCTCTGATCTACTACTTTGGTCACCCAGTCAAAGAAATCTATCAGATTCATCTGGCATGACCTTCCTGCTGTGAATCCATGCTGCCTAGGGTCCTCTGCCCCTCTGGCCTCTAGATACTTGACAATTCTTTCCTTCAGAAGTGATTCCATCATTTTCCCTATCACTGAGGTTAAACTAACAGGTCTGTAGTTTCCTGCTTCTGCCTTGCTCCCACTTTTGTGAAGGGGAATCACATCTGCCCTCCTCGAGTCCTCAGGTACCACCCCATCCTCCCATGATTTGTTAAGTATGCGACTATGCTACTCGATACCTAGAAGCAGTTCCAATGCATACTGTCACAGCTTCAAAAGTGGCAGCAGAGCTTGCAAAACTTTTCAGCAGAGTGGGCATACCTAAATAAATTATTACTGATCAAGGTAGTAATTTTGGTGCTGCATTACTTAAGGAGCTGTACAGACTACTAGGTATTTATTTATTTATTTAGTTTTTGTTGACCGGGTAAGTGCGCTAGCCAACAAGTGACTATTTTCAGGCACGACCCGGGAGGTACAGTTACAGAACACAGTGATACATAAGAGATTACACAAAGCAGGATACATTTGCAGGATACATAAGAAATTACACAGAGCAGGATACATTTGCAAAGGACAAAGTCACACAGTGTAGTCCACATAGCAATAAGGATAAAATTACATGTATTCAGTTGTTGAGAACTAGGGGAGAGGTGGTAGGGGACAGGTGTAAGGTAGGGCAGGAGAGAGGCGGAGACAGGGGTGGTAGGACGAATAGCAAAAGGGAGGACAGGAGGAGGTTAGGCGCCGAAGTGCGGCATTAGCGGGAGAAGGTTACCACCTGTGGCCGGACGGTGGAACCGAGTCGGCAAGAGAGACGGAGAGGTCGGGAACAAGACAGTGAAGCTATGGGTGCAAAAAATAGAGAGGGAGAGAGGTGATGATGCAGGGGAGAGGCGGTGGGGGACTAGGTGCAAGGATGAGGAGGGATTTGAACTAAAGGAATGGGGAGGGAAGGGTAGGTGGGAAGGGCAGGGTATGGGGGAAAAGGGATGAAGGGACACGGAACAGATAGGGAAATGAGTGGGGGAGAGATAGAGTGCACTAGTAAAGAGCGCAGCGAGCAGAAGAAGGAGGAGGACAAGAGGCGAGGCGGTGAAAACGGCATTGGCAGGGTAGAGAAAACTCAGGCAACCGTGGAACTACGAGATGGCAGGAGAGAGAGGGAGTCACGCAAACTGGTGGGAGGCGGGATAAAATAGAGAGGGAGGGGTGAGGACTGAGCATAGGAGAAGAGGGAAGAATAAAGAAGGAGGGGAAGCTGGCAGGGAGAGGGCAGAAGGTGAAAGAGGTAAGGGTGGCGACGAAGTTACGCATTGAGATGGCAGGTAGCAACCTGTTGCCACGGCCGTGGAACCGAAAGATGGCAGAGAGGGAGTGGAGGGTGGTTAGAGGGGAGTGAGGTGGCAAAGAGCAGGAGAGGAGGGCAGGAAAAGGAGGGGTAATGACAGGGGTACTGGAGAAATGGCTAATGGGAAGGGAAGAGGCGGGCTGGGAAAGTAAGTGTTACAGGAACAGAGGTGCAGGATAAGAATGAAGGTGGGGAAAACAGCTCAGAAGCGAAGAAGGCAAGCTAAGTGACTAGGCAGTAATTAGAGAGACTTTACAATTGGCATCAGAACAACAATGTTATACAGTATCAACAAACATGAAACATAAAAGCAAAAACAACCAAGAATAAAAAGCGCAAGTGCCTATAATACATAATAGGGGAGGGAGGAGAACAGGTTAGAGCATGGGATTCAAGAGGATCAAAACAAACACATTTGTCCATCGAGGTAAGAAAGTTCTGAGATTGTGCTTAAATGCATCGTGAGAAGGAGCATTTCTTAGTCCCTGGGGCAGCAAGTTCCAAAAGTGAGGGGCAGCATAACTGAAGGCTCCCGAGCCCTTTTTTGTGCGGCAGAGAGGAATATTCAATAAGGACTTGTCAGAGGATCTAAAGTCCCGTGAAGGTATAACCGGTTGGAGTAGTTTTGAGAGCTCAGCTGGCTTTGATGCTCTGATGATGGTGTCCGAAAGGTTGCAGAGGTAACATTGCCTGGTGGAGGAGGAGATAGCCAGCCCAGGTTCTTTGTATAGCTGACAATGGTGCTTCCAGTATGTGCTTTAGCCGTATACCTGCAAACATTGTTGGAAGGTGGTGTCCCATTGGTGCAGAGCAGTTTGCTGGCCATGGTTAGGATGGGAGCACCGTGGGTGAGGGTTGGTAACAGGATTCCTCTAGCAATTGCCAGTTTAGCGGCAGGGGTAAGCAGGTAGTTAGTCCTGTAAGCAGCCCCTAGCTTACAACTGACAGATTTACAAGTTTCCTGGATGTGCAGCTTTAGGTCAAGATTTTGGTCAAGGTGAATGCCCAAGTAGCGTAAAAAAGCTAACAGACTCCAGAGGGTTACCATTAATGTCAGGCACAGAGAGAAAGTAGAGCAGGTTCTTAATTTGTGTGGGGATCCAAATAGCATGGCTTTAGTTTTATTGGAGTTAAGGACAAAGGCGTTGGTGTGTAGCCAGCGCTGCACCAAGTGGAAGTCTGTGGTAAGGGCAGCATTCAGGTTGGTGATATTGTCAGAGTGGGCATAGATGACCAGGTCATCAGCATAAAGTAGTGTGGCCAGAGGTTACTACATCAGGAGATTGTTTACAAATAGTGAGAAGAGAGAGGACCGAGAATGGAGCCCTGAGGGACGCCAATATTGATAACAGCACTGTCAGAGATCGCGGTTGAATTCACTGCTTGAGTCCTGTTGGCAAGGTAGCTGCTGAACCAGGTAGTGACAGGGTAGGAAGCCCAGATTTCTGAGGGAGGCAGTAGTAAGGATGGTCAACAAGGTCGAACGCTTTAGTGAGGTCGATGAAAACAGCCCCTGTTAGCTTCCCTTTGTCCATGTTGGTAAGAATGTCAGAGGAGAATTTTGCTAGTGCAGTCATGGTGCTGTGGTGTTTTCTAAAGCCGTGCTGTGCTGTATTGAGTAAATTGGAGTTTTCAACGAATTCGGTAACTTGAATAGAGACTAATTTCTCAAGGATCTTGCTAAGGACTGATAGTATAGCAATTGGTCTGTAGTTGGTCGTGTCATTTTTGCTGCCTTTTTTAAACACGGGAGTAATTCTGGGCCTTCCAGATTTCAGGGACAGAGCCATTGAGAGGGATAGGGTGAAGATTCTAGCTATAGGTCCAGATATGAGGTGAGCAGCCATCTTATTAGACGGGTTCCATTCCATCAGAGCCGGGGCTGGTATTGTCAGAGATAGCCTTGAGCAGCTTGAAGACTTGATGCCTGGTGACCGCTTGGAAGTAGAATGGTATAGATGAGGTAGGTGAATCGCCAGGAATGTTGAGTTCAGTTGTGTAGCAGGAGATTGAAGGGAAGCTGTGTAGGCAGATAGGTGGGAAAACTGCTGGTTAAACGCTGTGGCAGTAAGTGAAGGAGTCATTACAGTGGACACCTTTGCAGGACCATTTCTGAGGGTGACAGCTATGAGATCCTAAAAAGTTTTAATGTGGCTCCAAAATTTTCGAGGGTCGTTGGAGGAGTTAGTCAGCAGTTTTGACAGTATATGCTTTTAGCCTGCCTGATGCCTCTTTGCAATCATTTCTATACTGCTTGTACAGGATAAGATCCAGGGGGAGCCCAGATTTTTTGTATTGTTTCCATTGCTTATCTCGGACTTTTAACTTACATAGGAGTTCTTTATTTAGCCATCTTGACTGCTGACCTCTGACTCTTCTTTTTACCTTTGGGAGGTGTTTCTTTTGTACTTCGCCAAACCTGGTGAGAAATATGTTAAGGGCAGTGTCAACATTGGAGGTGGAGAAAACGTCAGTCAGTCTATGTCAGATATGTCAGATAAGAAGGCTTGTATCGAGGCAGCATAGTTCGTGAAGGTAATCAGTGGTGGTTGAGGAGCAGGCGGTGGGCAGGGCGCCAGTGACAGGCGTTGGTGAGTGATCTGTAAGTGAGTCAGCCAGGACGGTAGCTTTGGAAACATGATCCGGTCTATTTGTAAGGATCCAGTCCAGTAACTGACCCTGATAGTGAAGACGTGGTTCTAGTGCAGATAGTTATAAGTTGGTGAAAATTGTGCTTCTGGATCAAAGATGCAAGAGATTGTGATGTGGGCCCAGCCAGTTCAGGTTCAAGTCCACCGAGGAGGAGGTTTCATTTGTTTTACATTTTGAGAAGCTGTGCAGTAGGTTCTGGAGACCGTTCAGCCCAATGGTTGGCGTGTTATACACAAGCGATATGTAGTGTTCGACCAGTGTTAGGGTTGCATGCAGCGCTTCACATAGCATGGGAATCAGGGTTAGTAGGGCGCTAAGAGACAGATGACTTTTATAGTAAATAGCATTACCCCTTGGACCCAGATCGATCTAGCGAAGAATATTATGCAGGTGGGGCAGGAGGTATGTCGGATACAGTAGGTTTCAACCAGGTTTCGGTGAGGGCATAGTATGTCAGGATCCACTTAGCCCAGGCTTCAAGTTCAGCCAGGTGACTCAGGAGGCTTCTAATGTTCATATGGGCTAGTACAGGCCTTTTTAGTGCTAGTTGAGGTAGAGAGTGGGGTGCAGAGTTTGGGACCAGGGTTAGATTCAATATCACCAGATAGCAGGAGAGTCTCTGAGCCAGGTGTATAAACATGTCTACAGGAACATGCCTGGCAATTTTAGGTATCACGACTGCCCAAGAGATAGAAGTGGAGGGATAGGTAGGTACAACCCCTTTTGAGTAGTATAAGTATAAGTACATAACAGGAGAGACAGGAGTATATACCTGGTGGTTAAGTCACAAGCCAAAGAAATGATCAACAGCTGAGGTACAGAGTCACAGAATGTGTTAGAATTCCTGAAGGTGATGAACTGTGCCTGTGCATATGCAGGATGTGAAATCCTTTTGTCTGCATGCTTCTTGTCATTCAAAGAGGTTGTTGAAAAGCCCACATACAGATCATGGAGCAGGTCAGGCAATGTGGATTCAAGCAGACCTAGAGTCACTGAGTTTGTCAGACTTAGTTGCTTGACTTATGTTTTGCTAGGATAGCTTCAAAAGTTGATTTTAAACGAAAAATGCAGATACCTGGTGATGATGTTTTGCAGAAATCCAGTTCAGTGAACTTTCACGGATGTAGTGAGCAAGAATGGTGTAGTTACTCCAAGCAGAAAACCATGTAAATCCACAAAAACTAAGCTACAGACGCAGATGTGTCTGCTTCCCTATCAGCCCAATCAGTATCACTGCCATAAGAACCTCCCCCTATCACCCTCAGACAGACGGTCCTGCTGAGCGTTTTAACCAAACCCTAAATCGCATGTTGAAAAGGTTTGTAAAAGGGGAAGGGAAAGATTAGGATCAGTGCTTGCCTTACCTACTTTTTGCTTACAGAGAAGTACCACAGGCATCAACAGGGTTTTCACCACTTGAAATGCTGTATGGCAGGCAGCCAAGAGGGCCACTAGATGTGATAAAAGAAACATGGGAAGATAACCCCACTCAGAAACAATCTATAATGTCTTATATGTATGCCCTAAGAAAGAAGCTGGCAAAATATGTTGAAACTGCCCATATAAATCAGGAAGAGGCCCAAAACCAGCGGAAGATATATTATGACCATGGGGTAAAAGAAAAAGTTTTTGAGTCAGGTGAAAAGGTTTTGCTACTGTTACCCACAACAGAAAATAAACTGTTAATGAAGTGGTAAGGGCCTCATAGAGCGCATACATGTACTAGCACTGTTAACTGCGAGATTGAGATTCCCAACAGGAAAACTCCTACTAAGATACACCATGCTAACCTCCTCAAGAAATGGGTTGAAAAAACACCAAAAGCTGCGGTAAAGAATAAAGATAAAGAATATACTGATGTAGCTTATGATACACTGGAACAAACTATAACTGCTGATGCTGTAAAAGGTGAATGTTTCCTTAACCTCAGAACAAACTGTAGAAATTTGTAATGTGCTAAAGACATTTAACAGTGCTTTTGCACAGTAGCAGGCTGAGCAAAAGGGGTCCAGCATGTAATAGTGCCAAGGAATGCTCGCTATATTAGGCAAAAGACATACAGGTTACAAGAGCGGTTAAGAGCTGACGTGGTTAAAGAAATACAAAAAATGAAAGAATTGGGTAATATAGAAGAGTCAAGGAGTGCTTGGTCATCTCCAATGGTAACTGTAAACAAAAAAGAAGGTGGTGTTAGAATCTGCCTTGATTTTAAGCAACTTAATCAAATATCAGAATTTTACAGTTATCCTATGCCCAGGATAGATGACTTTGGTGGGCAGACTGGGTAATGCAAAGTACATCAGTACCCTTGATCTCACCAAGGGTTATTGGCAAATCCCTTTAGTTACAGAATCCAGAGACAAAACTGCATTTGCCACTCCTGTTGGATTCTGTCAGTTCACCACCATGCCATTTGGTTTACATGGTGTGCCAGCTACATTTCAGCAGTACATGGATATAATTTTTATCACCTCACACTGGTCATTGTGCTGCATACCTGGATGATGTCATGGTGTACAGTCCAGACTGGAAAAGCCACCTAGAACACCTATGAGCAGTTATCTAAGCTATCAAAAATGCAGGTCTGACAATTAATCCTACCAAATGTGCATTGGGCATGTAGGAAACCAGATATTTGGGCTATGTGTTGGGAAATGGAGACGTTAAGCCAGAAATTTCTAAAATAGAAGCTGTAGCTAACAGCCCTGTCCCTAAAACAGAGGAACATGTCAGGTCATTTTTAGGGTTGGCTGGTTATTATCAGAGATGTGTTCCCAACTTTGCTGAGTTAGTTACTCCCTTCGCTGAACTCATGAAAAAACGGTACCCAAATAATGTGAAATGGAACCCAGAGTGTGATGAAGCTTTTTCAAGCCATTAAGGCTACATTATCCTCAGCCCCTGTTTTAGGAAGCCCAGATTTTGAGAAACAATTTTTGTTACAAACAGATGCATCAGAGGTAGGCCTAGGTGCAGTCCTGAGTCAAAATAAAGATGGGATGGAACATCCTATTCTGTACATAAGTAGGAAGTTGCATGACAGAGAGAAAAAGTACTCCACCATTGAAAAGGAATGTTTAGCAGCAAAGTGGGCCATGGAGCCCCTTAAGTTTTATTTGCTAGGAACTGACTTTGTACTTATAACAGATCACAATCCTCTCTGTTGGCTTAACCAAATGAAAGATAAAAATTACAGAATCACAAGGTGGTACCTGTCACTACAGCCATTTAAATTCAAGGCGATATACAAATGTGGTAAAAAGAATAGCAATGCTGATTTTCTGTCAAGATATGGATCAGGAATTGACGGTTCTGAAGGTTAAAAAACAAATGTATGAGTTTAAACTTCACTGTTTGCTGTACTGCTGTAGAAAAAAGGATAATGCACATGTGCTTAATTTCTGAAAGTTAGAAGCTAATGTTAGTAGATAATTAATAGAAAGTTTTGGAAACCTGTTTTTGTAAAACAGGTTCCCTTTTAAGGAGGGAGGTGTATGTAACAGGGTTGAATAGGACCCTGTCCCAGTTGTTATGAAGAGTTTGAATGCAGAGATCTGTTCTGTTCTTTCCTTTCCTGTCTCTTGTCTGTCTGGTTGCGCAACCAAATTTTCTTGTGAGACCTAGGATTTGATCACCCCGACAGTCTCGCAATTCTTTGCCTCTCACTGTCTCTGTCTTCCCTTGCTGCTTGTGTCTTTTCCTCCTTTGCATATCTGCTGGTATAAAAATATACGTAAATCATTATGTGGAAATGTAACGGATCTTGGGATTCCTTTGTTTATAAATTATATAATGTTACTGTTGAAATGTATATAATTATAGTTTGAGATGACTGCAGAAAGCTATTGGGAAGTCAAGGGGTTAACCTGAAAGCAGTTGTTAAGCCTTTTTTCAGAAACTGTGGAAAAAGGGCCTCAGTTCTGGGACACTGTGTTCTTGCTGTACCTGCCTGAAATTTACAAGAACATTTTAGAAAAAAACAGGATGCTTGTTAAGAAGGGGGGCTGCAAACACTTATAAGAGAGAGAGCTACAATGTTTTGGGGAGAGGCAGAGATTGAAGGAAAACTCAGATGGATCTTCTCTGTTTATTCTGCCTTTGTAAATAGTTATACTAAACAAGTTTATTCTTTTATGTTACTGGTAGTACTAATAAACATTTTTTTGTGAATTCTATAACTGCTCCTGGGTTTTCCTATGCTTCCTGACCTGTGCCTCAATGACAACCAGATTTTACTTTGAAAGAAGAAAAGAGAAACCAATTATTGTTTTAAAAATTGGTAAATCATACAGATGGACAACCACAGTGGAAGTATATAAAAAGTTAAAAGTTGCTGTTGAAAGAAGTATCTATTTCATTAGAAAAAAAGATTGAAAACTATCTTTAGTTTCTCAATAAAATACATTCAGCTCCTAAGTAGCTGGTAGTTTCTGACATCACAATACCGGAATTCTACTAAATTCTTTCTTGTTAGTGCTGTGAAAAGCAAAGGTTATGACTGCAGCAAACTCCGGGTGCATCAGGGACCCAGCACTCTATTTTGTAAAACTGGGGGTACCTGCACCTAAGTCCTGAGACCTGCTGCAGCTGTAGGGTTGTGCCAGACATTTGGCGCACCTAGGGGTTTGACGGAGGGTCCCATAAAGCCCTTCATCCAATGCAACCCAGGAGGAGCCAGGAAGGTGGGGGGAGGCTATGCCTGCAAGGAGGGGACAGAAGGAGCAGTGGGAGTGCCACAGGGGGCGACGGGCACAGCAGTAGTGTCAGGGTGCTGAGATGGCACCTAGCGGGGGTGCCATGCACAGTGGAACAGAGACAATCAGCCCAGGTGGAGGGGGTGTTGTCACGGATAGAAAATGACCTGAACCACAGGTGGCCACAACCCTGGCACCTTCCCCAGAGATCTTACAGTCCCCTACATGTGATGGGTGGCAGTCGATGGAAAGAAATGCTCCCTGGGCACTGTGACAGTCCCCTAGTACTCAGCCCCCCAAGTGGAGGCAGGCTTTATTCCCTCCTATACTGTCGGGGACTGTGGCACCTATGGGGCAGGCACTAGGGCTGTTGCCACATGCAGTCTGGGTCATGGTCCATCCATGCCAACCCCTCAACACGGCCTGATTTGCTCTCTTCCACTACGCATGACACCCTGGTCAGGTGCCACCTCAGTACCCTGACACTGCCGCCATGCCCTTGTCACCTCCTATAGCACCCCCACTGCTCCCCCCGTCACCTTCCTGCCCTACAGTGGCACAGGGCCGTTAGACCAGTTCCTGGCAGGCCTAAACCTCAGCTCTCCACTGCGACCATAGTAGTACTTCTAAAATTCTGAAAAAGGGGATGGTGCAGCTCCACCATGACGCAAGCCCCCTTGCAATCTGGTGCAAGGGTGCTTCCACCACAAGAGTGGCACAGAGTGTCTTTGGTGCAATGCATCCCGATTTAACACAGCACATGTTCGAAAATCGGGACTGCCACAATATTTGGCGCAAGGTGCCATTTGTATCAATTCCTTTTGGTGCAGGTATCCTGCACTAAACTTTAGGCTTTGAAAATCAAGACAAATAGTCAGCAGTAAGAGCCCCACAGCAAAGTGTGAGCCGAGTCCCAATTTGTACTTTGTGTGCAAAAACATTTTTTTTATTTACTGGTTACTGCAGGATAATTGTATCAGACTGTTTCTGTTGACTTACAAACTGACATTTTCTGTAACTACACATCCCAGAATCCCCTGCAGCTAACATCAGAGGAAGGCTGCAAGAATGGTAGATTCAATAGCCTGCTGTGCATGTAAAAGGTTTTATAAGCTCTGATCTTTTGTTTGTTTGTTTGGCCCTGTCCACACTATGCCTCTGTAACGTTACTGAGTGGTCAAACTGTTACTGTAACGGTTTGCGTTTACACCTGTAACATTACAGAAGGTGTTTTCAAAACTGTTATAGAAACCTGATTGTATGTGGTTTCTACAATAGTTTTGGTAACGGTTCCAGGTCTGTAACGTTACAACCTGCAGTGTGGACGCGTGACTGTGTACCCGCAAGCCCCCTACTATACCTCAATGCATTGCGGCAGTGCACTGGTGCAGTCTGGGAGGTAAACAAGGGGAAGAACCAGGAAGCTACACAGTGCTGATTGTGAGTGTAGTGAACCTGTGCTGACAGGCGTGGGGATGCCAATGTAATGCCACCAGCTGGTGTAGCAGCAAAAAAACAGCAGTACTAAGCAGCGAAGCTTGTGCTTTTGCAGTCTGTGCAACAGGCTATAGGTTTACACATTGAAGTGAGGATCAGCAGTGTGGTTGGTCTGAGTGTGGCCAGTAAAAGTCACCTGTGACCCAAAACCTGCACAGGCAGTAGGCAGCATTGTAGTTTGTGGAGGTGTAAGCATGTCTGACCGTGGTGCCACATGGCCTGATGAGGCCACGAAATTACTGGTTGACTGCTGGACACAGGAATGGGTACAGTCTGAATTGGCTAGTGCATGTCGCAACACTAAGGTGTATCAGAAAGTGTCAGAATACCTTTTTGAACATGGCATCAAAAGGAATGCCAAACAATGCAGAGACAAAATAAAACAACTCAAAGTGCGCTATCATAAGACTCGTGACAGCAACAGGCGCTCGGGTCGTGGGATGTGGTGTGTCCCTTCTACGACGAATTAGACAAAATACTGGGAACAAGGCCAACAACTGAACCCCACTTTGTCCTGGAGAGCTCTGCTGTGGAATCCGATGATGACAGTGATGGTGCGGGGACGGAGAAGTCATGCCAGCCCAGCATAGTTGATGCTGACGTAGAAGCAGGTGGAGAGTCAGGTATGTGCAATGTCAGTCACTCTGTGGGGTGCTTGGGGGTGAGAGGTGGGTAGGACATACTGGGTGGCATGATGCGGCTGAGAGGCATCTCGAGTGCAGTACGGCTCCGCATGCCAATGACTACATTAATGTGGTTGGGGAGGTAGGGGTATACTACCATGTCCAGCGTTCTGCAGTGCAGTTGTATAATGCTGACTGCATGGGAACTGGTTATGACAACAAATTATGGATGGGTGTGGTTGGGGTGCTTGGTGGGGTTGGCTGGGGCATGTTGGCAAGACCTGCCAAGACCTGTCTTTTTTGCAGTTCTGTTGTACACTGTGTATGATCAAGCTGTTTTGATGGAGGTGGGTGGGTGGTTGCAGTGCTGTCAGTCAGCAGATGTTACCAATAGGTACTATGCCACTTGCTTGTTGCAGCCTGCGAATAACCATGTGTGGCATGCTCATACACAACTTTTTTTGTTCTGCAGATGATGAGAACGATGATCAGACGTCCTTGGATAATGACCTTTTGGAGGCATCATCTGTGTCATCTGCTGCATCATGTGCTGTGAATGAACGGCCCGGAACATCAAGTGATACATCGGGTGGTAGCAGGGGAAGAGCTGCCAAGCATTCATTTGAACGTCAACCACTTTTCAACCTGAGAAAGAAGAAGAAAGAATCAAGACTGGCTGACCTGACTGGAGCAGTGCTTGAGCCCACACGGCAGATGCTGCAGTAGCAACTCCGAGAGCTGCTTGAATTGGAATGGGAGAGGGCTAGGGAGGAGAGGGAGATGGAGGAGAAATTAAGGAAGTAGGAGGCAGAACAAAATGCACAATTCTTTAGTAACATGTTGAAACTCTTAACTATGTAGTTCCAACAGGCAGCCACAAATGTCATGGTCCAGCCACAGGGTAGTGTGCCACCTGCAGACACTGGTAATGCAGCAAGTATGTATGCAGGCATCACCCGTACTGCAACAAGTCCCACCCAGGACAGCAGTACTCAAGGCACTATGACCACCGCTTGTACCAATGTCATGTTCCACAATGCTTATCTCACAGTCACTCATGGCAACATCCAGCATGCCAATGATGTCCCATGTGGCTCTCTGTCCTCCCATACCATGTACCAGACACCCATGCTTGGCAACCCTAGGATAGGAATGAGGGTGACAGGTGGTGGTACAGGACTTCCACCTACTGTCTCATGTCAGGCACATTTGAATTCAAACCCACAGCAGGACAGCATCCTCTCAAGTGCCTTGTTCACTTTGCCCTCTGCTAACAATACTCACACACGTGGTGCCAGGAATGATGCCCTGTTGGATCCTGACCCCACATTGACTGTTCCAAGCTTCACACAGGATCTGTACAGTGAAGAGTTCCAGTGGACAACACTGTGAGCACAAGGGCTGTTCTCCCCATATGGTTGAATGCCACTTGTTCTGTGGTGGCTTTAGTTTGAATGGTACCTGTTGTTACCAAGTGTTATGCCCCCCGATACTGTTACTCAGGGAACCCAGTACAGATGGTAAGCTACACTGTATGACAAGTGGTTCATTGTGAATCAGTGGATCTCAAAGCACACTACTGGTAGTTGCTTTACAATTGTTCAAAATGTTTGTCAAAACGCACCACAGCGTATAAGCTCAGAGAAGTCTTTATTGTACAATTACAACCATGGACAGCACTGAACGTAAAGTGATGGAATCGTATGCTACTATTAACAAATGACACACTCTACTGGCGACATTATGGAGTTGCATCATTGTCTGTTGCACAGCTGTGTAATTCTGACTTGTTTATTGTTGTTACACATTATCTACTGTTGCTGACATTTGGTGTCTGCCATGCGACCTTGTGACGGTACCATCCAGTACTATCTTCTGTATACCTGGTGGTGGAAAGAAACACATATCAGGGATGTATGACCTAATATGCAATGCTGCATGAGTCCCTAGGGGGTCACAGTTCTGTTAGCTGTGAAATACATGTCACTACAAATGAGTGACTATATCACTCACTATACTGATGTTTGTTTATGTTTACTTTTGTCTGTGCACGTAACAGGCGTAGTACTCAGGCACTTTTCCATATGTTGCACTGGCACATATATTGTTGTTCTGTTGTGCCTAATGTTTGCTCATTACTGTGCCAAGGTTTTGGACATCTGCATCATAGGTATGTGCGCAGTGTAGTACTTTATACATGGAGTACACTGTGTATGGCAAGTCACCTCGACAGATTACATGTCGTGTCACTGATGTGTACCAATACAGCTACATTTATGTCTGGCTCATGATGCAATGATGGACATGGTTTATTGTACCACCAGACATCTAACGACATAGTTGCCATACATACATTAATAAACACAGCACTACTGAACTGAGACTGCCTTGCGTATCATTCCTTATGCATGTTGGAACAGTGAGTACGTGGGTCACTGGTGGGATGGGATGGGATGCTGTGGGATGATCTGTGATATTTGGAGAGGTATCTGTGGGTGTGTGGAACAGTGGATGGCTACACGATTGTTGTACAGTCAGCAGTGCAAGTAACAATCACCTACCTGTGTGTCACAGGGTTGTGCTGGTTTTGCACTGCTGCCTGCTGACACCATTAGTTAACACTTGGTGCAATGTGCTTATATATTCAGGCACACAACTTACCAAACCTATGCGTCCATGAGGTAGTCAGCTAGGGTATCCCTGATCACTGCTGCATATCGACTCTGGGCCGTGACAGTCATTTCCTCAGTGGGTACACTGTCGTGCTCAGTAGGTTGTGGGTATATGTCTATTGCACTGTCAAGAGCCCAGCTGTCCATGAATACCTCTGCCCTTGTCTTGCACAGATTGTGCAGTGCACAGCATGCCCCTATGATGTAGAGAACATTGTTGATGCTGAATTCGCGTCTCTTCAACAGGCACTGCCACCTACCTTTGAGGCGCCCAAAGGCGCATTCGACCACCATGCGTGCCCTGAGTCTGTAATTGAAGTTGTGCTTCGTGGGGTCACCATAGTCATTATATGGCTTCATGAGCCAAGGCAGTAGGGGATAGGCAGGGTCCCCCAAAACAACAACAGGGACAGTAATTCCAGCTATGTGTCTTGGCGGTTCCATGAACAGTGTACCATTCTGCCCAAGGGTGAACAGCTTGCTGTTTCGGAACACCCTTGCATCATGGACCTTGCCTGGCCATCCCACATTAATGTCCATGAAACAATACCTGTGGTCTACAAGAGCCTGCATGACAACGGAGTAGTATGACTTCCCATTGAAGTACTCTGAGGTATTTCCGGGGGGGGGGGCATATGATTGGGAAACGGGTGCCATCCACTGCACCGCCACAGCTTGGGAATCCCCAGTACTTCTCAAATCCAAGCACTATGTCATGCACATTCTGCACCCGTACAACCTTTGGCAGCAGTACTTGCACTATGGCACGGAACACTTCTATAACTATTACCCCCACGGTGGCCCGACCAACGCCAAACAAATGGGACACTGTTCTGTACTCTACATTTGTTGACAGCCGCAACAGTGCTATCGCAACTCTTTTGTCCACTGGTATTGCTGGACGTAGGTGTGTATCCTTCCAGGAGATGTACGGAGCCAACTCACCACAGAGACAGTTGAAGGTCTGCCTGCACATCCGAAAATTTGATAGCCACTGCTCATCTGCCCAGGATCATTTTACAATGTCGTCCCACCATACAGTGCTTTTTCTGTGAGCCCACACAGCTCTGGGTACTGTGCCACTTTTAGGGACACACATCAATATGTCCTGTAATACAGACATTGTGTCAAGCACACCTTGGCAAATGCTGGCAAGCCTGCGTGAGGCACGATGTTGTGCAGCCCTCCTCTGTCTCCTATACCTGGCAGTCTGCAGGTTCACTGCATAATAGTGCATTATACAGGCCAATGAACACACTGCTTTGGAAAACGCTGCCATGTTTCACACACCCTACTGTGTTCTGTGTGCATGGCAACCCTTGGCATTCTGGAATTTCGGTAATCAGCACCTACTGCATCTTGGGATAGGCACTGCTTCCAAGGGGTTACACCACTCCCAGAATTATTCATAGTGTGGACAGGCTGTAATGTTATTGTAATGGTTTCGACACTGTTCATTTTATAGTGTGGAGGCACTGTACTGTTACAGCTTTTAGTGGTGTAGTGTGGACAGGGCCTAAGTACATACGTAGCCTCAGACAAAAAGTGGGACAGGCAAGCATCTGACTGGATCTTATAAAACCTCTAACATGTATTGCAGGCTACTGAATCTCCTATTGCTGCAGCCCTCCTCTGTCAGCTACTGGGGATTCTGGGATTTGTAGTTACAGAAAATGTCAGCTTGCAAGTCAACAGAAACAGTGTAATACAATCTACTATACTGCAGTAAACAGCAAGTACAAAACAATGTTTTTGCACACAAAGTGCAAAGTAGGACCAGTCCCACACTAGGGTGTGGGGCTCTTTGTGCTGACTGTTCCCCTTTAACTGGTGTCATTTTCACCTAAAACTGCTCTTCACAGGATAAAATAAAACTAGCACACTTTAAACTGAAGTACACTTTTCTGCATGTATAAAAATAGATTAGATAAACATCATCAGGTGTTGCTGGTACTTCAAGCAGAGCTTAAAATCGGCTGGAAAACTCCCAGAAGTCCCATGCAGTTAACAAGTGAGCTTACAACAGGAGTATGGCTCTGTGGAGGAGACCCAGTTAAGACAGAGAAACTGTTGTTGAAGGTACACCGTCTGTGAGGAAAATGCTGGCCCAGTGTCAAGAAAAGGAATTGTACATTAGATTACTCCAGAAACATTTAAGCAGCATAGTTTTCTTCCATTCTGTCACAAAACTTGTTTGTAAAACTTACTGCTTGTATCCTGCGATTGCCCATATTAACATTTCCACCGTTCCAGCTGCACATGCCTCAGCACCCAGCACTTACAATCAGTCTTTGCACCCCTAGCACCTTACCTGTCTATTCCATCGACAAGGCCCCCTGGCTGCACTGTCTCCTGCCCTCACCCACCTCCCCCCCGTATCTCCACTCCTGCCCCCGCCCCAACCACCTCCCGTACTCCCCCTTACCCCTGCACCTCCCCCTCGATCTCCTACCCTCACTCCCCCCACCCTCCTTCCCTTGTCTTGCTCATAGCTCAAGTCTTTGTACTGGTTACTACATGTCTGTAAGTCAATGACTATATGTTTGTAACTAAAAATGATGACTGTTGCACACACTGATGTGGAACCTTTGTAAAAGAGCCTCGGCTCAAAGGTATTGTAATCGTAGATTGAAATAAATAAATAAATAAAAATGAATAAAACTTGAAGACGACTCAGGTGGAGTTTTGAGTCTAATGCAGTCCACTGATTTTCAACAACTATGTGTACTTTTGAGATCTTAAATCACCAGTGCAGCTTCATTATTTCAAAACAAATTCAGTTGTCAGCTCGTGCTTTCTTGTGCAGTGTATTTGTTCTCTATTGTCTTAATCCTGCTCCTTTGGAACATCCATTCTGGCATTTTTAAGTT
The DNA here is from genome assembly GCA_016271365.2 of Neoceratodus forsteri. NCBI lineage: Eukaryota > Metazoa > Chordata > Ceratodontiformes > Ceratodontidae > Neoceratodus > Neoceratodus forsteri. The sequence goes on from CM057454.1 coordinate 329,991,501, forward strand.
AACGGAGCCAGTGCATTGCTGCTGGGATATCTGATTAGCACTGACAGAATATGGGAAGTGTCTGTCTGGACCCAGGACAGTTCCCAGGCCATGGCCTGAAGGCCTGGGCCTTCATTTTAATTTGTAAAGGTGGACTATTCTGCTTTAACTCAGAGGGCCATAACCCTAACCCAGCCCACCACTTCAACAATTCAGGAGCCTTTTTTTTTTTTTCTGTGCTGCGTGGGAAGCTGATTAGGAAGTTAACCAGCTTAGGAGTGGGGTCAAAATTGGTAAATTGTGTTAGAAGCTGCTTAATGGACTGGAGGCAGAGGGTGGTGGTTAATGGATCTCACTCTAAGGAAGGGTCAGTGACCAGTAGTATAATATAGGGTTTGGTACTGGGACCAGTCCTTTTCAATGTCTTCATATATGACACTGCAGAAGAACTAGAGAGGAAGACATGCCTTTTTGCAGATGACAACAAGATCTGCAATAAGGTGGACACTCAAGAGTGGGTGGTAAAAATGCATAGGGATCCAGGGAAACTTGAGGAGTGGTCAAAGACATAGCAGTTGGGGTTCAATGCCAAACAGTGCAACATTACGCACCTAGGGCATAGGAACGCCAGTGCTGATTACAGTATAGGATGGGGAGGAGGTATTGACAGTAACTAGACAGAAAAATGACCCTGGGGTTACTGTATCATAGGACCTCAAGGTGGCAGCACAGTGTAACATGGCTGTAGGCAGAGCTAATGGGATACTGGGGTACATAGGGAAGAGTATCTCCAGCAAATAGAGGGAGGTGCCGCTATATCGCTCCCTGGTATGACTCCACCTGGAGTACTAGATCCAGTTCTGGAGATCACACCGCAAAAAGGGCATAGACAGGATGGAGGTGATCAAGAAGAGGACAATTAAGAAAGTGCTGGGTCTTCAAGGGAAGGCTTATGAGAAAGGCCAAGGGCTCTCACCTTGTACACCCTGGAAGAGAGGAGAAAGGGAGGTGAAATGATTGAGATCTGCAAGTACTCCATGGGGTGAACAGGGTGAAAGTGGGAAGCTTCTTTCAAATGAGGACTAGCACCAGGATCAGGGGTCATGCAATGAAACTGGGTGGTGGGGGGGGAGTCAGGAGACAGTGAGGAGATATTTCTTCATTGAAAGGATGGCAGACACTTGGAACAGACTACCAATCGAAGTGGTGGAGGCTAGAAGGGTGGGGGGCTTAAAGCAAGCATGGAATAATCATAGGGTATATTAGAGCAGAGGACAGGAGTCACCAGAGACTAGATAGGGTCTGTGGATGCAGAATATTCAGGGAAACCTTGGGCAGACAGGGTAGACCATGCGATCCTTTTCTGCTAACAAATTCTATATTTCTATGTAATATCTCGTGGAGTCCATGGACCATGTGGACATTGATGTCAACCCACTAAAAAGGACAGTGGGCCAGATTACAAAAAAAAAAAGACAGCAGACATATTTCTGTCTGGGGGAACACACTGTCTTCTTATTTTGTATAAATGTTTTACTCCCGGAGCCCTCATCCTAAAGATGGGGTTACCCCAGCTGCATCTTTCCTTTGACTGGGAAGGTTGATGGGCAGCTGCCTTCATGGCTGACACCAGTGCTTTTGGCATTGAAAGAGTTACATTGAATCAGAGAGGTGTAAGTTTAAAAGAAAAATTGCTGAATCGTGAAGCTTTTTGGATTACTATCTTGGACACTGTGAAACCGAGAGGACTAAATGATGCAGTTTCCTTACATAATTATTGAATCTGATGGTTTGCAGTCTGTGTTTAAATTCCTTCTGTTTTGGAAGGTCGTGTAAACTTTAATGTGTTAAACTTTAATGTGAAAAGTTAAATGAGATAATTTTATTTTTTTTGCATTTTTTTCTTCTTCCATTCTACCCCTTCCATTCCCTTTCATTGCTATGTAGTTGCACCTAATTGTATTGCACTTTAAAACTAATCGCACTTTAATTAATCTAACTAAATGCTTAAATGCTCAGTATGTTAGTGTATGCTACATGTTCTGATGAAGGCGAAGTTCATTACGCTGAAATGTAAACTGTTCTGTTGTGGCGTTTTGGGGTTCCAATCTTTTCAAGGTTGAGTCAGCGGATTAAAATTAAATATTATATCACCGTTTATAGACTCTGATGAACCTGAAGCTATGAACTGTTATGGATTACCCTACGCCTACTTGCTGCTGCAATTTGCCATTATCTGCTTATAAGGCTATAATGAAGTTTTGCACATGGAATAAATAATTGGAAGTGTTTTGAGAGTGCTGACCCCTTTTCTGACTACGGTAAGTGTTTTTATTTGTTTTTTTGACACCAACGCTTCTCAGTGGCTGGCTGGCAAGAGTGCCAAATGTCGGGTGACCCACACACTCTCTCTCTACAGTAGCCAAGCGCCTCATCTCCACAATATGCTCTTCCCCAGACAGCCTCAGCCAGGAAGTCTAGGGATCAAACTGTATCTCTCTAAACTTTAATTGAAAACATTTTTAATGCACAGATGGGGGGCAAGGGTTAGGCCAAAAATGTAGGGGCAACAACCCCATATTTTAACCAAGCACATCACTGCACATTCCCCCCGCATGCAATGCATTGTGGGTATTATATTACATTTCCATTAAGATATTGTTATTATTGACATCTTTAAGCAAGATTACTCCCAAACAATCTAAAATTGCTGAAAAAAGTCAAACCACAGACCCCAAAAGAAAACTTGTCGATGTCTTGATATTTTCAGACTTTGTGGACTGCTTGTGTAGCCAAGCGCACCTTACAGTCTTGCCTAAGCAGATTTTGATTTACCAGTATGTATCAATTACAGCTAAGCTAGGACATAACATGTTTAAGTCTGTGCCCAAACTTGTAAACAGAAGACAGTCTTCTACATTCTAGTAGTCTTTCTTCACAAAAGTGGCAGAAGGGAGGAGGTTGGCAACTTCAGGCCAGTCAGCCTGACGTCAGTCATGGGGAAGTTAATGGAGACACTTCTAAAGAAAAAGCTAGTGGAGTATCTTGAGTCCAGTGGGCTACAAGACACAAGGCAGCACAGAGTCACTGGGTGAGGGAGAGGAAAGTCATGTCAGATGAACCTGATTGAGTTCTTTGACTGGGTGACTACAGAAATAGATCAGGGTGGGGCAGTGGAGGTGGCCTACTTAGACTTCAGCAAGGCCTTCAACACCATACCACAAAGGAGGCTCGTAGGGAAACTGAGCAGTTCAGGGGTGGGTCCCAAGATGGTAAACTGGGTATAGAATTGGTTGAGGGATAGGGGACAGAGGATGGTGATAAATGGCATTCAATCTGGGGAGGGGAGAGTGACCAGCAGGGTACCTCAGGGCTCAGTACTGGGACCAATCCTCTTTAATATCTTTAAGCGACACTGCAGACGTACTGGAAGGGAAGGGACACCTCTTTGCAGATGACACCATAATCTTCAATAGGTTAGACACTCTGGAAGGGGGGGAGGGAGTGTAATGAGACCTGAGAAAACTCGAGGAGTGGTCAAGGGTATAATAGCTGGGTTTCAATGCCAAATAGTGCAAAATCATGCACCTAAGGCCCAGAAAGCCAGACACAGAGTATACAATAGGGAGATAGGTATTGGCAGTCACTAAACAGGAAAGGGAGCTTGGGGTAATTATATCTGATGACCTCAAAGTGGTGAAGCACTGTGAAAGACAGTAGGTAGGACCAGCAAGATGCTAGGGTGCATAGAGAGGGGTACCACCAGTAGAATGAAAGAGGTGGTATTACCACTGTATATATCATTGGTGAGACCCCACCTGGAGTACCGTGACCAGTTCTGGAGACTACATCTCTGGAAGGACATAGGGCAACTAAAATGGTACAGGAACTGCATCAAAAGCCCTATGAGAAGAGACTGCAGGATCTCAATATGTACACCCTGAAAAAGGGAGTGGGGGGACACATCATAGAGATCTATAAATACTTCATGGGGGGATAAGGTACAGGTCTAACATTTGAAATATCTTTTAAAGAAGCTGTATAGTGAGAATGCTAAATGTTTATGTTTTTGTTTGATTGTATTTGTACTTATTTATTATTGTATGTTTATTATTAAGTGTTTAATGTCAGGTGTGACTTAAAAAAGGGCTTCCAAATAATCAAGTTCAAGACCACTTTACTGTATATTATTAGAAGGGTTTCACAAATGCTGCGAACTTATTGGCTGACAGTATTCTGAAAGCCTTATGTTAACATACTTGTGCAGCCTGATTACATGAGCACTGATTTAACAGGTAAGGTCCTACTTACCCTGTCAGCACTCCATGTGTGGAATTTATGTCCGCCATTATGGCAATGCTAACAGTGGCAAGCATACATAAGCAAGTGGGAATCCGTACTGTACTGTGAGATACTATTAAAGTTGCTGTAGTTTTGCATGCCATAGGTCCCCCCCAGCCATAATCACAACAAACAACCCTGTTGTTATGTATTTGCCCCACGGATCCTGTTCTTAATTTCTCTATTTCTGTTAACATTGAGAACCATCACCGTATCTCCCAACCCCAAACTGCCCCCCCCCCCGTACCACTTCTTCACTGGATTTTTAAATTTAGAATAACATGACCCACTATAAAAAAAGAAACAAAGGATAAACAACTGTTACCTCTCATCATACACCAATCTCTCTCTCTCTGTACAACACAGCTTCCCTGCTCCCTCTTCTCGACTGTCCACAAGTATTAGCTATAGCTAGTGTGATAGTGGTAAATCCTATGCCCTGTACCACTTTTAAATAAATATTTTGCGTCAGTACACTTTTAAGCAGAGCATTGTGATTTGTAGCGAAAGGCACAGCCGGTCGTGCTGTCCATGACCGTGTACTGACAGGCACAGCACAGGTCTATCTAGTGCCCAAGGGTGTAGCTACTGATACTCCAAGTAAGCCATGGCGTACCAAGTTTAGTAGCAGGGGGTAGCAAACAAGTTGGCCAGCACTGCTCAGCCCTCTCTAGTCCATCGCATTTAAATTCCTTTGGCTTCACAGGCTTTTTTACTTTCTCTTTCTGCTTTGTTTTGGGGGGGGGGTGGCAAAGTGGACCACAGACTTTGAAGCTGAAGGTCTCAATTAGGTCTGCATGGTCCATCTGCATAGTGGCTGGCTGCAGCATCTGGTAGGGGGTGTGGCAAGTCTGGGGCGGCAAGTTTAAATGCCCCAGCAAAGTTAGAACCCATACTATTAGTTCAGTTGTACTGGGAGAGAGAAGCAGTAGAAGAACTGAGGAGCAGCAGATGGAAGAACAGACTCAGATCCAGCTAAAAGAATGAAGACTTCATGTGTAGTGGCAAGTGGAGCAAAGCTGCCTACCTGCAGGGGAGAGAGAGGAAATTTCTGCAGTAGTCTTGGACTTGTGGTGCAGTCAATGGCGTTTACCAGTGGGCAGCGAGCACCACACTAGCAGCAAAGAGAGGCAGCAGGTCTAGTGTGGGAATCATCTGATTCGAGCCAGGAACCTTGGACTCAAATCATGGGGGGCAGGCGTGAACAACAGTGGGGGAGGGGGTAGCAGCGTGGCAGGTTGGTGTACAAATCTGAAATGCCTGGCTACACCCCTGCTAGTGCCAATCGACTAGAGTAAGCAGCATTCATTTTGAATGTTAAGGCAGTTGGAAACAGCAGTAGCTTATTTGTACTGTGTACTGTGTTTCTACCCTAAGCAGCTTAGTACCTCATCAGTGAAGACTGGAAAAAAGTGGCAGTGCAGAAATATCTCCGTTTACTCTTCAGTGTCTCAAGTGAAGTCACATTTATTTAAAAGTCAGATGCATGAATGCTGTCAGTGTTTTCAGTACTGCCAAAGGGCATAACACACAATCTAAATTTAATGACTCACGTGAAACAAAGCAGCAGTGGGGTGTACTGTGTTTCTGTTTTCCTTGTCCCCCCCCCCCCATTAGTGTTCTCGGGTAGAAAATCACAATCGACTGAGTGTTAACAGCAGGCTGCCGTGATATGAGACTGAGTGCCGATGATTAGTACAAAAAAGCTGTGCTACAGGCTGTCGTGTCAGTGACTCTAAAACATGGCAATGCAAACTAACAGTTCACAAGTAAGCTTTTGTCTGCCTATCAATGGGTGAGTGAGTAAAAAAAAAAAATGTGCCAGACATTTACTTCCTCACTTAGTTCAGCAAACAGCGACATCACAGAACACTGGCTACTTCGTTATATTACTAATGTAAACCTTTGGCGGAGGGATTATTTTACATCAGTGGTTGAAAATAAGTAAAATAAAGACAGTACTTTGTTGGAAAGCTGCAGGAAAAAATGAACCCAGTTATAATAATAGCAATAAGGTACTCCCAGGGGTTATATGATAATGTTCAAGTTAATCACCCCCTGGGGCAATATGGCACTCGGCTGCACCTCGTGCCACATTATGCCTCCAGGGGCTGATTAACTAGAACATTAACATAACCCTTGATCGTACCGTATTGCTTAATTGTATGATGCGATTTATTCTGGATTGTGACTTTACTCGTTCACCACATCTAAATGTTGTCTTAGTTGGGTCAAGTCTCTCAAGTGCCAACAAGACTATAACTGATATAAAATGTTTTTAAAGCCATTCACCACATCAGTGCCCCTTACCTCTCAGCTTATCTTAAGGTTTCTGAGCATAAATATGCCCTGTGAGACACCTGTAACTGACACTTTTTAAAGCAGCAGTGCAACAAAAATGGGCTAAAATTTGATCCCACCTTTTTTTTCTTCCTAATTGATGCCAGATGTCTTCCAGTTTATTTTGGTGGTGAATTTTCCAGTTTCCATTATCATTTAAGAATTTTATGAATGTTTTAAAATAATTATTTCTCAAGAAAAAAAGATGGCCATCTCATTTTTACATAAAAATAATATTGAGGACCTGTGGATGGTTAGAATCCAGACAAAATGCAAATGTACCATACACAGCATGGGAAGCATCCAGAAAACTCAAAACAGTTCTGTCAATATTTTTCATAACCATAGCAGCAAATTAGCTTTTTGGAATAACTTTTTTCATTGCACTGCTACTTTAAATTGATATTGCATTGCATTTTTAAAAGTACATTATACACCAATGTGTGTATAACAAGAAAAGATAATATCACCAATGCAATAAAACAGATTGAATTAATATAGATCTGTTGTGTCACTTTTCTTTTTTGGTACCACTAGAGAGGGTAAAACCATGAGAAACAAAAAAACCAAAGTCTTAACAGTGCACCAATTGAGTTATTATTACAGCCAATGCCTATACTCTGTTCCAGTAAATAAAAGAGACAGGAATCAGTCACTGGCCTATTAGGCTTAAAGATTATAATGTTCCTTAAAAGATCACCTAAGTGTGGCTCTCCAAGGGGACTAGCAATGCTGACATTAGCTAAATAACTTTGAATAGCAAGTAGGAATTGTTTAGATACAGTATAAAAGATTAACATTTTAGCAATGTATTTCATAACCCTGGCCTCTTATCAAACATCAGAGGCCAAAGAGATAACCAGATAAACCACTAATACTGGATGTGAACCAAATTTACCCACGGGCTACAGGATGGGTATCAGCAGGATGGCAACCTGCCAATTCGATCTAGTGTCTTCAATCTGGAATTAAAGCAGTGCTTCCTCCAGCTGCTCTGATACCTCAGAGCCCAGAAGGGAGAGACCCTTTCACCAGCTCTACACTCACATGCTCTGGGTGCTAATAGTGATGCTGCAAATGTGCCTGCCATATTACTCCCTCCCCCCTTTCCCTGTTCTTTCGAGAGGGAAGTTGCTCATAACAAAGGTGCCATCTTAACTAGGTGTACCACATGGCAGACACTGAAATGCTATCAGATCATATTCCTGCTACTAAAAACATTTTAAAGACTCCTTGCCCACATCTGAAATGTATTACAAATAGTTACATAACTGCATCTGTATATGGGAAAAGTCTCAAAATGTCCCAGTAGCAGTACAGGCTAGTAGAGGACAGCATTGCCTGTCTCAAGTCAGTCTTAGCTCAGTTGTTGGGATGAAGTTGCTAAATTACCTGTACATACTGCTCAGCTGATCATCCACCTAGGCTCCCAACAACCCTCTGGTTTACATTACGGACTTATTTTCTACTAACATCTTTCAGCCACCTCATGGTTCCTCCATAGTTCATCTTACTCCCACCCGTCTTATTTTTGTGCGCATGGTATGTTTGCATGTGTGGGTATGCTGCACACACTTATATCCAGTGTGTGTGTGTGTGGGGGGGGGATACTTACATGGGCATTCCAGCTACAGTACGTGTGCACATCTACTTTCAGTTTTTACATGTCTCTACCTCTGTCTCTTTTCACCACATTTGTCACCGTTCAGCCTTCTTACTAGGCCCTGTTAATTAGTCCCCACTTGGAGACTCCTCCACTCATTCACTCCTACTATGCCTTTTCAATCCATTATCACCTTTTTGTTTTCCAGATTCTTTTATTACCTTGCCTATTAACACCTTTTGTCCTACAGCCTCCCCCTACTTTCCCTTCCTATAAATATCCCTTATTTCCCCTTACAGCATCTCTCCACTAGCATTGCTTTTTTCTCTTTTAGATAATTCCTGAAGAAGACCTATGGCCAAAAGGTCAATTCTAACTGTATTTTCTATTTTCAGCAAGCATTTAATGTTACTATTTTGCTCTGTACAGAGAACTGTAAGTGCACTGGGAACCCTAGCCAGAAATCCAGTCCAGTTTTACTGTCATCCCCTTGAAAGATTTTCTGTGTTGATATGTTGCATACCAATAACTGGGGAACTGGAGAATGAGTTTTTCTGCCAGAATTAGCAAACTTTGTTCCTTGACAGCAATCAAAAGTTGATCTCTTACCCCAGAGAAAACAACCACCATCAGGAGAGTCCGAAGTCACCCTTCCCCCAATGTCACCCTTCTTGGGGTTATACGGTTAGCCTTTTCTATGGGGACGATATGGCTGAATCCCACCACTGGTAGACACCTCTCACGAAATTTATATGGGTCATCTCATTCTGTACCTTTGAGGATGCCCAAGAAATCCTGGAAGATTGCACAGCGTTCTCCATTTGTTCAAGTCTGTTTCTCATTAGCGATTGCTCTTTTACAGCTGCTGATGCTGTGGCCATTGCCTTAGTGATGGCTTTGTGTGAATCCTCTGATTTTTCCAAAACATCATCAATCTTAGTTTCCACTGTTACTAGGTGAATAACATTATGGTCCATCTTTTTAGCCATTAATTTAATGGATTGCGTGAGATCATGTATCGGATTGCATGAGATCATGTATCACCCCTTGCAGGGAATCCAATGTGGCGGGAGAGGTTCCCTCTGCACTGGAAGAGGACTCCTGTAGGCCTGTTGCAGTCAGCGGTCCCAATGTAGAGGGTCCATTTTTATTAGTGTTTCTGGGTCTCCCCATCACAAATCTAGTATCTTTCTAATCGAGAACATAGTACCTGTCAAACTGTTCAGTTTTTAAATGTGCTAGTGTGCTAAAATTATTTTAATACTTTAACCCTTAGGTTGCAGACAGAATAAGAACGTATTAGTTTTCTGGGAGAACAAAAACAAGGCACTGCGTCAGCATGTGGTCTGAAAACAAAACAAAATGGTAATATTAAATGCATGCTGAAAATAGAAAATAGAGTTAAAATTGACATTTCGACCTTGGGTCTTCTTCAGGAAACATCTAAAAGAGAAATAAGCAAAGTTAGTGGTACTGGGAGCTCTCCCGAAGAGTGCCCTCCATGCTAGGCTGTTAGCTCCACCCCCAATCAACACTTTTTAATCCCTAAGTACCGTACTGATTATAGGAAAGCCAACTTTTCTTACCAGGCTCTTACTTTGTGAAATTTGTTACATCCTTAGAAATTATGATTCATTTAGCTGATTCATGCAGTGGGCAAATAAACATGTACAAAATGCAATAGTTTTAAATTATGACTACATGCTTGATTTGATATGGTATGTGTATGTACTGTTGAATCTTTTTTATTGTATTGCATTTATTGTAGATTTCTGTTTCCGTATCAGGATGTTGTTGTGAACAAGTCTTTTGGGACATGTCCTATCCATTTTAGTAACTTTTAAGAATTAATGCTACTACAACTCCAAAATCCACTACTACTACTAATTCCTTCTTTCTAGTTGCATACATTATCCATGATGCACTGTACAAGGGGGATGTATGTAATTTTATGCATCTTTAATTCTTAAAATACTGATGTAAAAGGATAATACACGTAAATGAAGCAGGAGACTGCCTGAAATCTTTTATCTAAGCTGCACTGTCATTTTAACTATTTATAAAAATAAAAAAAAAAACTTTTTTTTGGTTTTATTAAAGATTGACCATGCTATTTTTTTATAAGTAAACTCCTTAATGAATAAGCTTGTAAGTGGGATCTTCACCATTTTAATTCCATTCCAGATATTTACCCACTTAAGAATCTCATTCTGGCTAACTGGAATAAAAAAGTGTGCAAAATAAGCCTATGCCAGTTTTAGTCAGTTCCAGTTTTGCACAACTGTGCAGAAAAAAAAAGATTTTAAATGGACATTATTGAGATTAAGTTTGTTAATCATAAAAAAAAAAAAAACAAGACAGAAGCACCATGACTAATGGTAATGTGAGCACATCTGACTTTAGGTGTTAAAATTTGTTCTCACTTGGTGAACCATACCAAATGATTATTGTTGAACCTCTGGGGCAAGTTATTACAAGCTATTATTGACAGAGGCAACAAAGCTTTCTGGCAGCCTGTCATAAGAGGAACTGGGTGTTTTCAGGCTAACATATCCTCACATACGGAGCCTAATATTTGGATTAGCTATTTCAAAATACTTGTTAATATTTTAAAAAGTTGTGAACTAGTTTAAAACCCCTTGAACAATTTCCCACTTATTCAGACATATTAATATCAAGTAACAGAGGCAGCTGATAATTTCAAAGCAAATAAAACTTCATGTCAAGACTTAATTCCAGTGGATATTTATAAAGCTGGCCCCTTTTGGAAGGGGAAATTACTTAACATTTTTAAAACAGTTGCATTTCTTAAAATGTTTTCCCTTCTGGGTGGAAAGGAAACAATCATTCTTCTGCATAAAAAAAGGAGCTGTCAAAAACTCTGCAAATTTCAGACCCATAAATCTAATTGATTACTGCACAACAGTTTTTACCAAAGCTATCTTAATTAGACTAAAGAGGTGGGGTTCAGCAAAAAAAAAAAAAATACTATCCACTTATCAAGCTGGTTTTCACCAGTCCTTCATGGCCACTGATCATTGCTTTGCACTTGTTCATGTGCTATTGAAATGTGTCTTAGTAAGAAAGCATAAACTATATGATTCCTTTATCGATTTCAAGGAAACGTTTGACCCTTTATCACATTATATTATTTAAAAAATTAACATATTTAGGGATTGATTACTCTCATCTAAGAATAATTATGAATTTGCATGGTTTATCATGGCTAGAGAACAGGTCTGGAATTTTTCTTTTTCTTTCAATTCTGTTTCTAGTTCTCTGGCCAGGGCTGGGAAGTACCCCACATCTGTCCCAGGACCCATCAGCTGCCCTCCCTAACCAGCACTCCCCCAGCTGCTTGGTCTGGGAGGACTATGACTCCCCCCCCCCCACATAGGGCTCCTGCAGGGAGACAGAGGCCACACTGAGACCCTGTCTGAGACTTATGCTAGTGTTGTTTTGGAGGTGAAGTGGAGGCTGGGGGTCTCAGGCATCAAGAAGGTGCACACCCAGAGTGTTTTTCGGCTTGGTGTTTCTTCAGAGGTGCAGCCATGCAATGATGTCAAGTGCACGGCTGTGTGTGCTCCCATGCATGGAATGCTGATGTCTGCTGCTGGTTCTCCCTTCTTGCAGGGTCCCAGGCTGGTGTTCTTTCAGCCTCCGCTGGGAGTCACCATATCGTCGGGTGCCACAGTCCACCCCTCGAAGAGATCTGTCCATTGGACACTCATCGTTCCTCCTTCCGGAGGTCCTCTGATGCTCCAGGTCCTTTCCGGAACTCCGGTTGTCAGTATCGCAAGCAGTAGTGCTACCGCTGCGCTGGCATGGAATTTTTTTAATGAATCATTTTAATTGTTTTCATATGCACTGTGAAGGGAGTAAGAGGAAGAAGTGGGGAAAGAGACGACAGAAGCAAGATATAAGGAGAGATGGCCAAGTCAATATCTGGAGACAAAGGAAGCACAGTGGGAAAAGCACCAAGGAGGATCAAGAGAGGAGATGGAGAGGGAAGAGTAGAGTACAATAGTGTGTACGCAGGAGTTTGTCAAGGGCAAAGCAACAGAAGAAGTGAAAGAGAGGGTCCAGTCAAGTTAAAGCGGGCTTCGTAGTAGCACTATAAACAATGTCTCTGTAGTTGAAAATGGGGAGAATCATCTTAGTAAGGATTTCTCTGCATGCAGGAAGAAACGTAAAAGTTGATGGCAGATAAGGACCGCAAGGTCCATCCAGTCTGCCCATTTTTTCTACCTCATGAATGTGCCATAGGCATTTACTCTGTCAATGGTCTATCTATTCATACTCATCTGTATTGCTCCCTTATGCCTATCCCATGCCTGTTTGAAGCAGAATGCTTCTCTTATTTCTGCACAGTACCCCAAGCTTGGGGCGAAACTACTTGTGGATAGCATCCACATGAACAAAAAAATCAAGGTGGCAACTTAGCCAGACCCCAAGGCAGTTAAAGGAGGCAGCATCTTCAATAGTTGCACCAACAAGGGTATGAAAGGAGGGAAGGAGGAAGAACCTAGCAAGCCTCTGCCTAGTGCCAAAAGTCATAGAAACCGTTAACTCAGCATCGAGGGATAACTGATTTCTCAGAACCAGAGCTGGATGTTGTTAAAGTTCAGTTGGAACTAGTTTATTAGGCCAGGGGTACAAAAGCCAGAGGAAAAGAGTACTGTATCATCTGGATACATATGAATGAACACAGAGCAGTGCTGTAGCAAGGCATTTTCATGCATGGGGCAAGCCACACATTTTGTGCCCCCTCAAAAAAAAATTCTAGGTAAGTAGTTACCGCCACCTAAAATGTTTGAAATTTTTATGAACAGCATTTTATGTGAAAATTATTTGAATATTGGGGCCATGGTCTTTATTTTTTTCCTGCGTTTCCAAATCAATTTCAAAGAATACAAATTCCCAGGAACTGTGGCTTTCAACAAACAATGACTATCATAATCCTTAAATAAAATGCGTTAGTTCACATATTAAAATGTATAGTATCTAGTGCCCTCAACATCTTCAGTTATTTTTAACAAGCAGACAATTTTGTGACTTGTCCAAATAGCTGCTCCTCTAATTTGGTACAGTCCCCACTGCTTATAGCGGGCTAGTTTGTGTAACACTCTTATGCCCGCTATAGGAGTTGGTCGCTATATCGTGAGGGACCCAGTGAACGGCGCCGAACCTTGTCCTGTACAGCTCTACTTGCATATAAATCTATATATGCTGATCCTGTCCTGATGAAATGTTTAGCACTGCAGCCCCTCTCCAAAACCCACAAGTACTGTATCACCTTGGCGGGTGATCTTGGATTCCAGTCTCCCTTCTTCCTCACTCCAGCCTTCTGGTAAGGGAATCTTGACTCTGTGGGTCTTGCCACTGGTGGGTGGTGGGTGGACTGGAGTGGAGCAGCTGCTGGCAACCTTGCCGAGTGAGCCTGAGGAAGAGGAAGTGTGGTGGCGGAACTCTGTGGGAGAACACTGGAAGCCCAACACATACAGCATGGTTGGGCTGGGGCTGTATGAAGTGAAATGTGTAGTGTAAACTGAGCAGATTTTTCACTGTCTGCTGCCATAACTAGCAGCTATCTGCCTGAAATAGAAAGTGTGGATAGAACGCTAGAGCCATTGTTTTTCACATTACAGCCTATGGTAGCGGAAACTGTAATCTGCCCGCAAAAATGACTGCCCATGTAAACCATGGGTGCTGTAAGTGGTGGGGACTGTACTACCACAGTGTGGTTGTGCAAAGATATCAACTGTTGTCAACTTTTTTTTAGTTGTTGTAGGTTGACTGATCTGAGGGCAGGCTGGGACATTGCTGTATTTACACACAGTTTAAAAATTGTTAGCTCATAGCTCTTATTCTAGTTAGTTCTGTATACAATATCATATTATCTGAGATCTAAAACAAACAGTATGCAATGACCCTCCACTATGCTGCTCAAAAGAGTCTGCTGCAAGACTGCAAGTCTTCAAATCATTACACTGAGAGCAGGCCGGGACATTGCTGTATTCACACACAATTCTTAAATTGTCAGCCCATAGCCCTAAGCCCTTGTTCCAGTTATTTGTATATACAATATCATATCATTTGAGATCTGAAACAAACAGTATGCAATGACCCTCCACTAGACCTGGTTAAACAACTAACAAAAACAAAAACAAAAACTATGCTGCTCAAAAGAGGCTACTGCAAGACTGCAAGTCTACAAATCATTACATACTACAGTGTGTGTATAACAAACACTATTCTTCTGGTAGCAAGAGTCAGGCCCACAGAGCAGGACAGAGAGAGAGAGAGAGAGAGAGGGAGAGGGAGGCTCCCTGTGGCCAACTCCAAGTCAAGGAGTCGGTCCATTTTTGCTGCCCCCCCAAATGCCCAAAGTGGATTGCCTCAATCAAATGACTGAGTGCATGAAATGAAGAAAAGGACACATTGGACGAGCAGCAGCATGCTTTTTTAGCACAGCAGCAAAGTGCAGCCTGTGTTTTTACTCTTCTGCAGCTGGTGTGTGCAGATCACGGACAAGTGAGAACCACTACTTGTTTCTTGGATTGGCCAATCTGGAATCCATTCCACAATTATGAGGAAAACCAGTAGTGCATCTCAGCGGCACTGACCTGACAGGCTGGGGTAAATTTAAGCAGATGGGGGGGGGGGAGAGCGAGAGTGAGTAAAGGTGCCAGAGACTTATAAGACTGATGCACTGCCTACTGTGCTAAGAAGGCTTAACAGCATGACTATTAGTATAACGCACTAGCAACCATAGCCAGCCCAGCCACATTTAATTAGCAGCATGAGAGGGACTTTGAGTGCACCCCCCCCCACGCTTGCGCCCAGGGTGGCTGCCCCTCCTGCCCTGCCCTTCCTATGGTACTAAGAGAAGCAGGCATTGGGAAAGGGATTTAGAAAAATGGAGAAAATAACTGGGCCAAGAAGAGACCCTTGGTGGATGCCTGAGCTGATAAGGATTGGAGGGAAATGAGTCTTCAATATGGATAGCTTGTGACCTCCCCTCAAAGTAGGAATGGAACCACTCAACTGAGGAAGCTGAGAGTCCAGCTGCCTAAAGCTTGTCCAGAAGAATGGGATGGGCTACCATATTAAAAGCTTTGGCTAAGCTGACATAAATGGCAATGGTGAAAAAGTCCTGATCCATGCTGGAGTGGATAGTATCAGTGAGCCGGAGCAGAGAAACGGAAATGGAGTGAGACTTCAAAAGCCAGACTTCAAAGGAGGTTGAATCAAGAAAAGAAAGAGCTGGGAGAGAAAAAGGTGTTCCTGGAGTTTAGCCATAGTGGGAAGGAGAGAGGATGGAAGTTACTAGGGGAAGAGTGGTCACCCCCTTTAGGCAGGAGAATGACAGTAGCCAACTTCCATAATATATACCGCCTAGCAGTTAGACCACTCATGTGTATGGCAGGCCAGGTTAATAACTATACAGTTAATCTTGGCATACCATCGTATAATACATCAAGATCATTTTACACACTGCCCCCATATACAGTAAACAATACCCTGGAAAACCTATGGGGGGAGAAGAAAACATTACTCACCTTAGTAATTATGTTTCTTCTAATGGAGTCTTGCTGTATTCTGACAATTGCAGTTAGCTCCAGCACTTGAACTGCCCCGGAGAGTGAAGGGTTAAAATTCTATGCCAGGCATAGAACGTTGGGCTCGAGCTCGGTTGAAAACTCTGTCTGTAGTACTCTGAAACCAAACCGTCAGATTCCTACGAGCTAAAACTCACTAACTAGATAATGTGGAAATTGTAAAATTCTTACTAGCCAACTGGCAACAAAGGCTTTAGATTCCTAAAAGACTCAAGTCAGGAAACCCAAAGACCAAAAACCAGGCAATAAAGCATAAAAATTCTCAACTAATCAAACACAAAGCACCCAACACAACAGAAAGTGGGCTGAAGACACCCCCTGGGTGCACACTGCACCTGCCCACCCACTTCCAAAACAGGTTCTGAGAGGGAGGCAGAGGAGAAACAGAATACAGTAAGACTCCAGTAGAAGAAACATAATTACTAAGGTGGTAATTTTTTCTTCAAACAACATGAAGTCTTGCTGTATTCTGACAATTGCAGACTACCAAGCAGTACCTCCAAGGAAGAGGGACAGAACCTACCTTGGAAATAGGCTCTGAAGTACTGCTGTGCCAAACCTAGCATCACTCCTAGCCTGGATATCCAGAGAGTAATGCTTGGTGAAGGTATGAACTGCTTTCCAGGTGGCTGCTTGGCAAATTTCTAACAAAGGAATATCCCTGGCCACAGCTGAAGATGCAGCTGTACCTCTAGTGGAATGAACCCTCAGGCCAGAGGGTGGCATTTTTCCCAGTTTCTCATAGCAGAATTGGATACAGGACACAATCCACCTGGCAATGGTTCTCTTGGTGGCAGGTTTGCCATTACCTACTTCCCCATAAGTGAGGAACAACTAGAGGAAGTCAAATCTGTGACCCTTTGTACGTTCTATGTAGTAACTAAGGGCCCTTTTAACATCTAAACTATGTAGCCTCCGCTCTCCTGAGGAGGTATGATCAGTGAAGAACACAGGAAGAGACATAGATTGGTTTAAGTGGAAATCAGAAAACACTTTGGGTAAGAACCTTCTATTGGTTCTAAGGACCACCTTATCTCTATGGAATGAAATGAAGTCAAGCTCAACTGACAGGCTTGCAATTCACTGATACGTCTAGCAGAGGTAGCAGCAACCAAAAACACAGTTTTCCAAATCAAGTACTTGAGTTCTGCTGAGGACAAAGGCTCAAAGCGGGGTTGCATAAGCTGAGCAATGCAAATATTCAAATCCCAGGCAGGAGCAGGATTCCTAAAAGGGGGATTGGTAAGAAGCAATCCTTTGAAAAATTTACAGAATACAGGGTGAGATGACAGAGAGAAAGACTTCCCCACTGACAGGAAAGCAGAAACAGCTGACAAATGAACTTTGAGACTAGCTGGTTTGAGGCCTAGGCCCATTAAGGTGAACCACATAATCCAGAACTGTAGACAACTCTGCAGTATCTGGGGATATGTGCTTCTTGGAACACCAAATGCTGAACCTTTTCCATTTGGAGTTGTAAGTTTTTCTGGTGGCAGGCTTTTGAGAAGCTTTGAGAATATCCAGAACCCCTTGGGACAGATGCAAGTCTGCATACTCTAACTCTTCAAGAGCCATGCCTTGAGATTGAGTGACCGAAGATTGGGGTACCAAATCCTCCCCTGGGAGGAGGTTAACAGGTTGTAATTCATGGGAAGATGGACTGCTATGGACAGCAACAGGGGGTACCAAGGCTGCCTGGCCCAGTCTGGAGCAATCAGAATCACTTTGCAAGGTTGTGACCTTACCTTGACTAGAACCTTGAACAGTAGAGGGAAGGGAGGGAAGGCATAAACAAATTTCCCTTCCCAGTTCAAAATCAGAGCATCCAGAGGGACTAAGCCCAAGACTGGCGGTCTGCAACAAAACAGAGGAAGTTGGTGATTGTTTGGGGCTGCAAAGAAATCTATCTCTGGAGTGCCCCACCTTGAGAAACTCACTTTCAACACCAAAGGATCCAGAGACCATGCGTGATGGCCCTTGGAAATCCTGCTCAATGCATCTGCTAGCACACTGTCCTTTCCTGGGAGGTGGACTGCTACCAGAGAGGTCTGTAGGGAATAAGCCAGGCCCTCAGGATCGGCTCTCCTTTTGCCCGAAGAAGTATCGCCCTGGTCAGAGGACACTCCTTCTGGTTCGGTTGGAACCGAACCGGGCTGGCCTTCCGGGTCAGTGAATTTCTCGGCCTCCTTATCCCTAAGTCTACCTAACCTTTTATCCAAAGTAGACTGAGGGAAATTCTTGCAAATTTGGCAGTCTGAATCGAGGTGGTCAAACCCCAGACAGTAAGCACAAGTGGTGTGGGGATTGGCCTTAGCAAAGACCTCCCCACACACACTGCAGTGTTGAAACCCAGTGGGCCCGGTATTTTTCTTGGGTTTCTCAGACATGGCCAACCTAACAAAATGTACCCTTTATACGGCAACCACCAAGCAAGACTCCCTTATTGGTTTCTCACCGTGTTACGAGTGTTGGAAAAAAAACGTTCAATTCACGTTTTTTCTAAAACTGATACGGACCGGTAATCACACACTAAACTTTTTCACAAAATATTTTTCTAAAGGATTGGGTCAGCCGAACTGACCGAAAAAGTACAGTTTTGCAATTTCCACACAATAACTATCCTAAGTACTTACAGTACCACAGACAGAGTCCTGAACCGACAAGCGGAACTTATTGCGGACTAAAACCGACAACTTTAACCGACTTTAAACCGAGCAGAAGGAGAAATCTCCGGAGCAACTGTTCAGTGAGGTGGAGTAAAGAATCTGATGGTTTGGTTTCAAAGTACTACAGACAGAGTTTTCAACCGAGCTCGAGCCCAATGTTCTATGCCTGGCATAGAATTTTAACCCTTCACTCTCCGGGGCAGTTCAAGTGCTGGAGCTAACTGCAACTGTCTAAATACAGCAAGACTTCATGTTGTTTGAATAATGAAGATGAAACATATATCCAGGGAAGTGTTATATTTGAAGAACTGATACAGTATATAATGATGATTTTAACAGGTTCATCTGCCGAGCAGCAATAGGCAAACTCGATGGCTGATCGCCTACTTTTATGTATACCTCCTATGATCCTATGAAGAATGGAGTTCTAGCTGTAGTCCAACAGATCCTCTTAGACCATAGCATTGTCAATTAAATAACCACCAACACACCGAGAATAACTTTGAAAAACATAATATTTGAGCACAAAGCAGCTTCTGTTTCTCATAAGCTCTGCATTGTATTTCTTATTTGTAGACTATATGGAATGAATTTTGCAAGCCATGGAACCTCCATCCAATATAATAACTCATGGGTACTAAATAACAGTATCTTACATAAGACAAAAAAGAGAAAGAAATACTAAATATGGCAATAAGCTATACACAAACACAGATCTAACAAAATACCCCATATTCCCCCCAAAAACCCTCCTCTGAAAGGAGTAAAAAGGAACAACACAAAAATAGACATCTATTGCTAAAGGATATCTGCACTGCTCTGTGCATTTAAGTGTGAGCATACCCACATTGCCCCCTTACAGAAAAAAGGAAATATTAACTCATTATTTCTCCTACTATCAAGACAAACTACAGTATGTATTAGGGGAAATATCACTTTACATTACAGCCCCAGATATGCACATGAGTACTCAAGTGTGTCACAATTATTAAAACCATTCAGGTAGTTTAAAGGAAAACACTGCATAGCCTGGAAAGGGCAACAGCTGCTGCAGAAATGCTACATTAGAACTTTTACCTGTAAGATGTTTTATTTGAAAAGAATCGTGACAACCGTCATGTCGGCTGACTCACCCGTGACCATTTCGCGCTCACCAAGTACCTTCATACACACAGGTTATGCTGATGATGACTACCAAATCTGTCATTAGATGGTAGCCCCCATTAGCATAACCTGCTCGTGGAAAGGTACTTGGTGAGCACAAGATGACCATGGGTGAGTCAGCCAACATGACGGCTTTAGTGATTCTTTTGAAATAAAATAAACCATCTTACAGGTACTGTATTTCGGAAATGTTATTGATAAAAGCCCCCAAATCAGGCAATTTTGCAGCAGCTGCTGCACTTTCCAGGTTAACCATGGTTTTCCTTTGAATGTTAGGTCTTTGTCGGCTTACAAACATATGAACATACGAAATCTGCCAGCAGATAAAGGCCTATCAAGTCTGCTCGAATGTGCAGCTAGCACCCCTTATTCTGCAGCTGCCCCTTCCTTCCACCCATCCCCTTGTCCTGTCCCATCCCCTTTTGAAGCAGTCCACTGTTCTACTGGATACCACTTCTGCAGGTAACGCATTCCACCCAGCTACCACCCTCTCTGTAAAAAGGTGTCTCCTCATCTCCCTCCTGAACCTTCCTCCCTCCAGCCTCATATCATAGCCCCTGGTGTCCCTCCCCTCCCTTACTTTGAACAACCCCTCTGTACCCGTCTTGTTCATTCCTTTCATGTACTTAAAGGTTTCAATCATGTCCCCCCGTCCCTTCCCTCCTCCAGTGAGTACATGTTCAACTCCCTCAGCCTCCTCTCGTATGATAAGTCCCCCAGCCCCTTGATCATCTTTGTCGCCCTGCGCTGCACCCCCTCCAGTAACTTAATGTCCCTCTTCAGATACGGGCACCAGTACTGCATGCAGTACTCCAGGTGAAGTCCAACTAATGACCTATACAGTGGCAGAATCACCTCCTCCCTCCTCGAGGATATACCAATTGCAATGCAACCAAGCATTTGGTTGGCCTTTGCAGCTGCCTTCCTACATTGTGCCGTGTTGTTCACTGACCCTGTAATGAGCACCCCCAGATCCTTCTCCTCCTCCTCTGTGTGGGCTAGCTGCACTCCCCCCAGCTGGTAACTCCTCCTTGGGTTCTTCATCCCAAAATGCAGCACCTTGCACTTTTTGGCATTAAACCCCAGTTGCCAGGTGTCTGACCAGTTTTCAAGCTTCACCATATCATCCTGCAACCCCTGTCATCCCCCTAGGTAGTCCACCACCGCTCCTACCTTGGTATCATCAGCAAACAGACTGATCTTGCTCTTGATGTCCAATGATATATCTGCAATGAATATGCCAAACAATACTGGTCCCAACACCAAGCCCTGTGGAACATTGCTCGTCACTACCCTTGGGTGTGATAGCTCCCCACCCACCACCACCCTCTGTTGCCTTCCCTGAAGCCCGTTCCCTACCCATCTCACCAGCTTTGCACCTACCCTTGTGCCTTCTAACTTACTTCCCAGCCTTCCATGCGGCACCGAGTCGAATGCCTTATTGAAATCCAGATACAGGACATCCACTGCATGGCCCCTGTCCAGTTGCCTAGTCACCCAGTCACAGAACTCCACCAAGTTGGTTTGGCAGGATCTGCCACGTATGAAGCCATGCTGTTTGCTGTCCTGTAGTCCTTTGGCCTCTAGGATGGCCACCAGCCTCTAATTCAGGATAGTCTCAATCAGCTTATCCACAATGGATGTGGGGCTCACTGGTCTGTAGTTCCCCAGTTCATCCTTGGGGCCACTCTTGTGGAGGGGCACCACATGAGTCATCCTCCAGTCCTGAGGTACACACCCTGAGT
Organism: Neoceratodus forsteri; assembly: GCA_016271365.2. Classification (NCBI taxonomy): domain Eukaryota; kingdom Metazoa; phylum Chordata; order Ceratodontiformes; family Ceratodontidae; genus Neoceratodus; species Neoceratodus forsteri. Next base: position 330,012,961 of record CM057454.1, read on the forward strand.
GTAGTGAGGCATTAACTAGGTCTGCCAAAGGTCCCGCAAGGACCTCTGCCAGCTCCTTCAGTACCCTGGGGTGGATGCCATCTGGGCCTGGCACCTTGTCCACCCTCAGTGCCTTCAAACCTCCCGAACTCTGCCATCCATGATTTCCCATCTGTCCCCCTCCCCCTGTTTCTCCTCCTCCCTTGGGTATCACCCCACTTCTCCTTAGTAAATACCGAGGCAGAAGTAATCATTTAGTGCTTCTGCCTTATCTCACCCTGCTTCCACCCAACCCCTCCTTCCTAATCCTTACTATGTGGTCCTTACAGCTCCTTTTCTCCCTTATGTACCAAAGTCCTTCTCCCCTTTTTAATGCCTTGTGCCAGCCTGATGCCCGAATGCCTTGGCTCCTTATCACCCTTGTCACCTCCTTCGTTTCCGTCAAGTACTCCTTCCTGTCCTCCCCCCTCCCTGTTTTCTTGTACCTCCTAAAGGCAGCTCTTTTTCTCCTTACCTTTTCCATGACCTCCTTGCTCAACCAGCTTGGTTTCTCAGTCCTAGCCTTCTTGCTCTGAGCCTTGCAGCAGGTTTTGGTTGCCTCCACTATCCCCAGCTTTATGAGCTCCCACCTCTGGTTAGTGTCCATACTAGATTGAATTCTGGCCAAGTACCCTTTTACCACTTCCCTCATCCTCCCAAAGTCGGCCCTCCTGAAGTCCAGCACTCTTGTGCCAGATTCCACTCCTTCCTTACCCATATCCAATGTGAGCCATACTGAGTGGTGGTCACTCCCTGACAGCGGTTCCTCCACTGTAAGTTCTCTCACAAAGTCCCCATTTGCCAGCACAAGGTCAAGGGTATTTCCTAACCTGGTTGGTTCACTGACCATTTGCAGCAGGAAGCTGTCCTGGAAGGCATCCAGCAGTACCTGCTCCCTTCTGTTCCTGGTTGTTGGGGTACTCCAGTCCACTCCTGGCATGTTGAAGTCCCCCACAATCACCACACTTACCCTTCTCGCAGGTCCTCAAGATTTGTCCTGCTAGTTCCCTGTCTAAATCCTCCATCTAAGATGGTGGCCTGTACACCACTCCCATTCTGAGAACCCTATTCTTGGAATCCTGGATTTGCATCCAAAGTGACTCCATACTACCCTCCTCCCCTTCCTCCCTTACACACTTCAGTCCTTCCTTCACATATAGTACCATCTCCCCTCCTTTCCCAATCACCCTGTCGCTACGAAATAACCTGTACCCCGGTACAGACAGGTCCCAGTCATTGTATTGGGTGGCCCATGTTTCATGGTCGTATATCAGTAGCTTTTCATTCAGAAAAAGTCTCTAGTTGGCTGAAATAAGGAGAGAGGATTTATACTCTTCCTGTCAAAGAGGTTTCCCAAATTAATCATATTTTCTCCTGTCTGTAACTGTGTCTGCTGGCAGATCCAATAAAATGTCAATGGAAGCACCTCAGACAGATTATCGCTTTTTCATGACAACACCAACATAATTCTGTTTTTGTCCTCACTGCATAGTAGTTTTCTGTGACTGCCCTAAGTAGAAGAATGTCTTCTAGCCTGGATCTCGAGGCGTGATGAATACGATCAAATTCAGTATTAAGATTAAGGGGGTCAATGTCCAACAGGTTAGCTAAAACCTCATTCATAGTTTTTCTTTTCCTGTTATTTTCTCCCTCGACCATGCTCTACCAAGTTATCTACCATGGACCCAGGGATGTAACCTGATCAGGCCTGTTGATCACGAGGCTCACTCTGGGTCTCCAAGCCTTCAATGGCTTCCCCCAAGGGTATTCTCCTAGTGGGGGGGGAGGCATCCTCCTCCCAAGGCAGCTGACTAAGTGAACTAGGGTCCAGTGCCCCAGGCACTACAACCCAGGGGAGCCTGGAAACCCAGGCCATCACAGAGACTGTGCCATGGGTTTTTCCCCTTGTTTTTCTCCCAGCCTCCCTCCTCCCCTGGCATGCACCAGCATCTGGGCCTTGGATGCACACAGTAAATTCCCTGCAGAGGCAGTAAACTTTTTAGCCTAATGCAGGTGTCGCAACCACAGCACACTGCTAAGTGGCAGGTGCAGAAATCAGGTCCAACCCTTAGCGTGGCATCTCGAGGTGGTGCTGGGGGACCATCCCTTTAATACCATAGACAGACGGGCTGACATCAGGGGGCGGTTTCCCTCTATATACTACTAGCTAGAAGTTTTCCGTGGGGTCCTGGTGCCTGCCGGTTTCAGTCCTCATGGTGTAACCTGCTGCAAGAGCCCCCTTGAAGAAAGAGCATTGGTTTGGGAATTTTTATTCAGCCCTAATTAAGGCTTTAGATCAAAAGCGTGTTAGGAGGTCTGATATTTCTGATATGAAAAAGGATTCGAACCCATAGCAAATTCATCTGCTGTCTTTTCCATGATTTCATTTCTACTGTTTAATGTGCTTTCAGGATCATCAAAATATCCACTTTTTATACCACTTAGTTATTTTGTATTCATTTTGGCTAGCTGCACTTAATTTTTCTCTTTAAAGGGAATCTGTCCTACTATATTAGAAGTCTGTTCAACAAGATTGGTAACCTTCCCTTAGGGTTATTTAACTTTACAGGAGATTAAAAACTGCTCCAACATTTACTGGTAGTTTAGCTGAAAAAAACAGTACCTGCAGAAATAGGAGGAATGGGCAAGTTTTCTTCACTCCCGATGACTGGTATGGACAAAGCCCGTCTCTGCTGGTTGTTTGGGTGGCACAACTTGCTAAATTGTTTGAGCTGATGATTTTGTCGGTACAGGGGGAATCGATTCTGCTCCGGCAGGCAAGGCTGAATTATCTGATTCAGCAGTTAGTGCAGCAAGCTATGGCACCTTTCTATGGTTGCCGAGTATTTGATGCTAATTGCGTGACTGGCCTTCTGCAACTTGTTTGAAAGATGCTGGATTAATATCTGTGGATGGCTGATTATTGGTTGAAGGCAGCAGGGAATTAATTGGACAGAGAGGAAATGAAAATTTCAGAATCTGGGACTGCAAGAAAAAGTTAATTTTTGTTGTGTCTGATTAAGATGGCTTCTCTTTGCCTGTAGCTTTAGATTGAAGGCTATGTTTTGTTCGATGGTTCATTTTTACTCTCTCCTGGACACATAATTGGTGAAATCTTCTATAAAGAATACTGCAGCTAAGCGCAGTCCAATAGGAAGAGGTAACCTTCTGGTAGCTCCCAGATTTAGGCTACTTGCAAGAATGTAGACTGCAAGCTACATATGCTCATTTAAATTGAAATCTGCTGTGGAGAATCCACAAAGGAATGCAGCACACTAATAGCTAGGCAGCGATGCTTGTATTATCTGCTCCAAGTAAAAAGTCATAACATTTTTAAAGCACCATTATGCCTTCCCAGAACTATGCCAGCATCTCTTGTTAGAGCAGAATTAGGACTTATTTAGGTGGCCAATTTAGCTCAACTTAGGGCTCTGTCTTATTGGCTTAAAACAAGCATTATGGACAGATAGACAGCCAGATAGATAGTTTATAGGGGCGTGGTAGCGCCCCTATAGTTAGGGTTGTGTAGGCTGTTTAATGTTAAACCCACATTTTTGCACCTTAGTAACTTTGCCATCATTTGACGAAACAGCAATAAATTTGGCAAGCATGGCCAGGCTGTCACAGTCTCAAGACGTAAAAAGTTTCATGATGGCATCTTGTTTGGTTTTCGAGATATGGAGCAACAAAAAAAAAAAAAAAAACGGTTTGTTTTCCCTGTACTTAACATTGCAGGGTTTTTTTGTTTTGGTTTTGCTCTCACCTGCAGCTCATATGGTGTGGACTTTTTTTCACATTGGAATTTTCAAGGCTGAAGGTGCCTGTGCCAAAGGTGTGCCTTTTAAAGGTTTCATAAAAAATATTATATAGTTCCAGAGTTATAAGGATTTTTTTGGATAACCCACAAATGGGAACAGTAAAAAGAAACAAAAACCAAAAACACTGTGAGTGTCTATTTTCATGATTTACTTGTAATGTGGAAAAAATACTCAGGCCCGGATATTCAAAGTAGTTGCACCAGCACAAGTGCAGACTTGTGCCAAGGAGCCATATTCAGCGGGAGCCAATGCGCACCACAAATCTCATTGCGCCAATGTGCAACTATAATGAATGCAGGCGCAAGTGCAGGGGGCGTTTCCATGAATATCCAGTGCAATGGGATATTCAACCGTAAAACCATGGCACAAGTGTGGAGCAAATCAAAGACGTGCCGAGCAGACTTGTTCCTACAAATACAGGGCGCAAGCACACAGACTGCACTTGCGCCAGGCGAGAGGGCATGAGAGAGAGAGAGAGAAACAAAGAAGGAAAGAAAGAAAGACAGAGAGAGAGAGACAGACCAAAGCAGACACAGAGGGAGAGGGACAGAGGTGGCATTGAAGAGGGAGAGAGGGGCAGTGAGAGAGAGAGAGACAGACACACTGCTAGGCAGTGCACCAGGGTGGCACACAGCCAGCAGCAGCCAACTGCCCAGGGGGGTACTGGACAGCAAGGGAATGGATTGTTATGCCTGGATTATGCCCCCTATTATCCCACATACACCTCACATACACATCACACTGTATTCCTGTTCTGTTGTACTGTGATACTGCTATTTTGCACTAACATTGTAGATATGGGCCCCCACCGTATCCACATGAGTGCTAGGAATGTGCTTTGCTTCTAAGATATGCTAATATTGTCATGCATGATTCATTATACCTCACTATAATACATTTAACTAGATTAGTTTGTCTTTCATAGATATTCCATATATAATCTACCCAATTACTGTTATGATGACTCTGAGGGATCATCTGTGATTATTGTATACTTATATTCTCATGTAATTATATATAGTGTGGCCCAGATATTCAAAAGGGTTGCGCATGCGCAACGCACTGATGCGCCCCGGCGCGATATTCAAAAGGAAAACTGCGCGGCACAAATCCTGATGCTGGAGCGCATCAGTAATATATGCAGGCGAGGGGGGGGCGTGCCATGCATACCCTGCACAGCCAATATTCAGCCCGGGATGTGCAGAGCCATGCATGTGCAACCCCTACCTGCGCCAGCACAAAGATGATCCAAAAAAAAAAAAAGCAACTAATGGCCACCCACAGGTGAGCTGCAGCACTGCAGGGTGCAACATGGCAGCTTCCACCTGTGGGTGGCCACCCGAGCTCCGGCTGCACCTGGTGGCACCCCCCCATGCTTGATCGTGGACATTTGTAAAATAAAAGGAAGTAATTCGTCCAATATGCCTGGTGGTCCAGTGGACCGCTGGCTGCCCGATCGCAGGCATTTGTAATAAAAGAAAGTAATTCGTCCAATATCCCTGGTGGTCCAGTGGACCGCTGGCTGCCCGATCACAGGCATTTGTAATAAAAGAAAGTAATTCGTCCAATATCCCTGGTGGTCCAGTGGACCTGCCCGCCCGATCGCGGGCTAAGTAAAAAAAAGTATATCCCCAATATCCCTGGTGGTCCAGTGGACCTGCCCGCCCGATCACGGGCTAAGTAAAATAATTATATCCCCAATATCCCTGGTGGTCCAGTGGACCCCACCCCACCGCATACTGAATCCCACCACCCGCCCCCGGTCAGCGGCGGGCGGCAGTACCACCCGCATGCCACCCGCGCCCTGACACCATTGGTGGGCTGTACACCCAGCGGTCACAGCATGAACTGATGGGCATGCAGCCCATACCAGTTCACATTCAGATCACATATCTGGAATGTGGCAAATACCAGATCAGACTGCAGCGATAGCTCACGCTGTGGGGACCAATGGCGATACAGCCCCTACCCGACCTATTATCGATCGGCAATGACCGAGAAGCAGCAAGCGGGTGAGGTGCTGCCTACTGCTGCGACCGCGGGGAGATGAGAGGCGGTGGGATCAATCGGTGGGTGGGGTAGGGGTCACTGAACCACGAATGAGATATAATTTTTGCTGAGCCAGCGATTACGGGCAACAGTCCACTGGACCACTAGGGATATTGGACAGATTTCTTATTTTTTTTTACAAATGCCCGCGATCGGGCAGGCAGCGGTCCAACTGGACCACCAGGGATATTGGGGATGTAATTATTTTACTTAGTCCGCGATCGGACAGGCAGGTCCACTGGACCACCAGGGATATTGGGGATGTAATTATTATACTTAGCCCGCGATCGGGCGGGCAGGTCCACTGGACCACCAGGGATATTGGGGATATACTTTTTTTACTTAGCTCACGATTGGGCGGGCAGCGGTCCACTGGACCAGTCAAGTTTTGAATATCGCGGTTGCTGTGCATAGCGCAATGGAACTTACGCTAGCGCATCCCCATGCTCCACTCTGGCCACTTGCACTGGCGCAGTGCCACTGCGCCATGCACACTGCGAGTGGCCAGGGTGCGATATTCAATGCTGCTGAGCCATGGCGCAGCTCCGTTGAATATCACCCAGTCCATATCCCTGCGCAGCCAAGTTGAGCTGCGCCCTAGCTTGCGCCACAGCCTGGCGCAGTTTGAATATCTGGGCCTGTGTATTTTACACTCAGGCAGATATGCCACGTGTAATAGGGACCTGTCAGCAGTTCTCTTTGTCTAAGCAAGCTGACACAGAGAGAAAGCCTTTGTTATGTCTATGTTTTATACTGTATGTAAGCAAGAAATACCACATATAGTTTGAACCAGTCAGCATTTCTTTTGTCTAAGCTATAATGCTAATGGAAGCACATTCTGTCTCATATGATACTCATTAGTAATTCTGTCTCCTAAGTCATTCTCCAATGGAGAATGACTTAGGAACAATACAAATGGTTTCTCATATCTGTAACTATGAGGTAATCTCTGTTCCTATGCTGTTATCTGTAGTATACAGTTGTCTGCAAACCTATTGTAGCTGCTCTGGACACTACTAGTTTGGCTCTAGAAGAATTAGTACTCTCTGGCAGAGAGCTGGAGAGCAGGGAGAGAGACAAGACCTTAGAGAACCTATGATCTACAATCCTGGAGATTACGTATATCCTTCAGGCTAGTGGTGAGAAACCCATCTACCTTGTGATTTTCTTTGTCACATACTTGGCGTAAGTAGTATAATAAACTTTATTAGTACTCCTTGCTTGTTTACGAATGTTTCCTGGCAGACTCTGAGACACAAGAAACTGTATTATTATTATTTACCATACACACCAAGAGTATTTAGATTACAGGATAATGTGCCTTTCATGATGGAGGCTGTAATAAGGAGTGTGAGGGGGCAGGTGGAGCAGCGACGTGGCCGAGGAAGGGACCGTCGGCTGTATGCCCGACACAGGTGGTACTGCGCCCGCATCACCTTCAAGCAGTACAGTGACATGGAGATTGTGGGCCGGTACCACCTGAACAGGGCCATTCTGAGGCAGCTCTGCGAGCTGTGCAGTGAGGAGATGCAGGTACCCACCAGACGGAGTCATGCTATGTCTGTGGAGACGACGGTGACAGCCGTCATGTGCCTGCTCACCACGGGCACCTTCCAGAGACCAACAAGGGACACCAAAGGCATAACCCAGTCAGCGACGTCCCACCTCCTCACACAGTTCCTCAGTGCTCTGCTGCCACGTGCATCAGAATACATCCGATTCCCCAGCACATAGGCGGAGCGTACAGCAACCATGCAGGACTTCCACAGGGTAGCACGTATGCCTGGCATGATAGGGGCCATTGACTGCACCCACGTGGGCATCCGCATGCCACATGGCCCCGAGTGTGTGGCATACATAAACAGGAAGGGGAGCCTGAGTGTCAATTTCCAGGTGGAGTGCGATGCCATGGGGCGCATAACCAATGTCTGCGCCACACACCCTGGGAGTGCACATGATGTGTACATCTGGCACAGCTCTGAGTAAAAAGAAACAAAAACCAAAAACATCGTGAGTGTCTATTTTCATGTTTTTTGTAAAGTGGAAAAAATACTCAAGCCCAGATATTCAAAGCAGTTGCGCCAGTGCAAGTGCAGACTTGTGCCAAGGAGCCATATTCAGCAGGAGCCAGTGCGCAGCGCAAATCTCACTGCACCAATGTGCAACTATAATGAATGCAGGCACAAGTGCACGGGGCGTTTCCATGAATATCCAGTGCAGTGGGATATTCAGCCGTGAAACCATGGCACAAGTGTGGAGCAAATCAAAGACGTGCCGAGCAGACTTGTTCCTATAAATACAGGGCGCAAGCACACAGACAGCACTTGTGCTAGGCGAGAGGGCATGACCGAGAGAGAGAAAGAAAGAAGGAAAGAAAGAAAGACAGAGAGAGAGACAGACAGACCAAGGCAGACACAGAGGGAGAAGGACAGAGGTGGCATTGAAGAGGGAGAGAGGAGCAGAGAGAGAGAGTGAGTGAGAGATACAGACAGACACAATGCTAGGCAGTGCACCAGGGTGGCACACAGCCAGCAGCAGCCAAATGCCCAGGGGGATACTGGACAGCAAGGACATGGATTGTTATGCCTGGGTTATGCCCCCTATCATCCCACATACACCTCACATACACCTCACACTGTATTTCTGGTCTGTTCCTGTACTGTGATGCTGCTATTCTGCACTAACATTGTAGATATGGGCACCCATCGTATATGCATGAGTGCTAGGAATGTGCTTTGCTGCTAAGATATGCTAATATTGTCATGCATGATTCATTATACCTCACTATAATACATTTATCTAGATTAGTTTGTCTTTCATAGATATTCCATATATAATCAATCTAATTACTGTTATGATGACTCTGAGGGATCATCAGTGATTATTGTATACTTATATTCTCATATAATTATATGTGGTGTGTATTTTACACTCAGGCAGATATGCCACATGTAACAGGGACCTGTCAGCAGTTCTCTTTGTCTAAGCAAGCTGACACGGAGAAAAAGCCTTTGTTATGCCTATGTTTTATACTGTATGTAAGCAAGAAATACCACATGTAGTTTGAACCAGTCAGCATTTCTTTTGTCTAAGCTTTAATGCTAATGGAAGCATATTCTGTCTCATATGATACTCATTAGTAATTCTGTCTCCTAAGTCATTCTCCAATGGAGAATGACTTAGGACCAATATATATGGTTTCTCATATCTGTAACTATGAGGTAATCTCTGTTGCTATGCTGTTATCTGTAGTATATAGTTGTCTGCAAACCTATTGTAGCTGCTCTGGACACTACTAGTTCAGCTCCAGAAGAATTAGTACTCTCTGGCAGAGAGCTGGAGAGCAGGGAGAGAAACAAGACCTTAGAGAACCTAAGATCTACAATCCTGGAGATTATGTACATTCTTCAGGCTAGTGGTGAGAAACCCATCTCCCTTGTGATTTTCTTTGTCACATGCTTGGCGTAAGTAGTATAATAAACTTTATTAGTACTCCTTGCTTGTTTATGAATGTTTCTTGGCAGACTCCAAGACACAAGAAACTGTATTATTAATTATCATATACTGTACACCAAGAGTATTCAGATTACAGGATAATGTGCCTTTCATGATGGAGGCTGTAATAAGGGGTGTGAGGGGGCAGGTGGAGCAGCGACGTGGCCGAGGAAGGGCCCGTCGGCAGTATGCCCGACACAGGTGGTACTGCGCCCGCATCACCTTCAAGCAGTACAGTGATACAGAACTTGTGGGCCGGTACCGGCTGAACAGGGCCATTCTGAGGCAGCTCTGCAAGCTGTGCAGTGAGGAGATGCAGGTACACACCAGACGGAGCTATGCCATGTCCGTGGAGAGGACGGTGACAGCCGTCATGTGCCTGCTCGCCACGGGCACCTTCCAGAGACCAACAGGGGACACCAAAGGCATAACCCAGTCAGCGATGTCCCACCTCCTCACACAGTTCCTCAATGCTCTGCTGCCACGTGCATCGGAATACATCTGATTCCCCAGCACACAGGCACAGCATACAGCAACCATGCAGGACTTCCACAGGGTAGCATGTATGCCTGGCATGATAGGGACCACTGACTGCACCCATGTGGGCATCCGCATGCCATGTGGCCCTGAGGGTGTGGCATACATAAACAGGAAGGGGAGCCCGAGTGTCAACTGCCAGGTGGTGTGCGATGCCACTGGGCGCATAACCAATGTCTGCGCCACACACCCTGGGAGTGCACCTGATGTATTCATCTGGCACAGCTCTGAGCTGTGCCACAGGTTTGAATGTGGGCACATCCCCATGGGCCACCTAGTGGGTAAGTATGGCACGGGAAAGGGGCAATGGCCAGAGCAGACCATGGGATGAGGGAGGGCAGGGTGTGCATGTTGGCATGTGTGCCAGGGACAGGCAAGGGGTGCAGCATAGCACAGCAGAGGGCTAACCATGTTGTTATCCCACACAGGGGACAGCGCCTATCTACTGCGGCCCTGGCTTCTCACCCCCTACCAGCACCAGTCATCCCCAGCAGAGGAACGCTACAACGAGGCACATGCCAGCATGCGCAACATCATCGAGCAAGTCTTTGCCATGCTGTAAGCATGGTTCCATTGCCTAGACAGGTCAGGCGGTGCCCTACAGTACAGCCCCTCAAAAGCCTGTGGCCTATTCCTGGCCTGCCGAATACTGCACAACATGGTCACTGACCGTGGGATAGCTGTCGAGGCTGATGAGGGTGACAGTAGTCTGGACGACGGAGGCAATGGGCCAGAGGGAGGTGGACAGCCACCGCCTGGGCGGAGGGATCCCCGGCTGCAACAGCAGGCAAGACGACACTGGGACACCATTGCACGGGAGCAATATGGTGCATACAGGTAGAGGATGCGATACACATGCGTGTGCTCCACAAACAGGTACAGCACACGTGCAGGGGTGTGCACGGAATTGGGCATGCACACACAGAGGCATGTAGCAGGGGTAGGGGAGACAGGGGCACCCAACCACACACAGCACCTCTCACACCCCCCCCCACACATGCACCCACACACACAGGCATGGGTATGTGGCATGGATCAGCTGCATCGCACCGGTGCACAGGCATAACTGGTGCAAGACTGCCATCATCACGCCCACACCACATGGCCCAGCGGCCGGGCAAGCATGCACACAGGCAGCGTGTGGTGCGACACACAGGCGCCACACCAGTGGTAGGCACACACACACGCACCGCCCATGTGTGCACTGGGCAGCAGCTGAAGATGGGGCGGCCCGCACATCAGGTCCGCTGCACGGAAGAAAAAATTACTCACCATAGTAATCTTGTTTCTTCAAAGGGATCACTCATTATGATTAAACTAAATGCAGTCAGCCTCCTGTGTTGAACTGCCCAGAGAGATGGAATTATATGCAAATTATGGAGCTCTCATGTGGCTTATGCCACTTTCAAACTGCTGCCTTAGCAACTGCTGCACTCTGAGTGCTTCAGATTCTTACGTAGCCTAATTGGGTAAAAGACCCACTAATTAACAACTAACATTCTAATAACATAAAATAAAATAAAATAACGTTTTTTGCTCCTTTCAGGTCAAAATGCCCCATACCATCAAATCTAAGAAACTTGAGACCACAAGGAAACCAACTGGTTAAACACAAAGGTGAGTCTCCAACCTAAGCCCTATAGGCCAAAACTTCCTACAGCAGGGAAGCAGAATAAACTTTTTAGGTTCTAGTAGGGGAGGCAGGGAGGGAGCTTTAATCATAATGAGTGATCCCTTTGAAGAAACAAGATTACTATGGTAAGTAATTTTTTCTTCTAACCCCAGGAATCACTCATTATGATTAAACTAAATGCAGACTACCAAGCAGTACCTTTGGAATTTGGGCCGAGAACCTATCTTAAAAGCAGGTTCTGCAGCACTGCTGTACCAAATCGAGCATCGCTTCTGGGTTCAATGTACCAGCTGAAATGGTTTGTAAAGGTGTGTACTGTTTTCCATGTAGCTGCTTTGCAGATTTCCAGTAGTGGAATTTCTCTTAAAACTGCTATTGACGTAGCTACGACTCTGGTGTAATGTGCCCTCAAACCCAGAGGTGCCTATTTAATCACCTTGGCGTAGCAAAACTGTATACATGCCACTCTCCAGTGAGCAGCTGTACATTTTGTGGCAGGCCTACCTCTACCTACTTCACTATAGGCAAGGAAGAGTTGTGACTGACTTGATCTGTAAGACTTGGTTTGTCAATATATTGGCTGTGCCCTTTTTGACCTTCAGTGAGTGAAGCTTTATTTCCGGAGAACTAAGTTCTCTGAAAAGAAAAGGGGATAGGGTGATAGACTGATTTTAAATAGAAAGAATGAGATAACACTTTAAGAAGCAATTTCTACTGTTCCTGAGGACCATCTTACATCTGTGGAACAAGATGCAGTGTTCAACTGTGTACAGGTCCTGTAAGTCACTGATCCTTCTGGTTATAGTGATAAACAATAGAACAGAGATTTCCAGGCGACATATTTCAAATCTATAGTTCCCATAGGCTCGAATGGTGTGTCTATGAGTTTGGCAATACAGATTCCAAACTGGAACGGGTTCCCTCGGTGGAGGGAGATGAAGGCTGAAGGTCTTTAAATATTTTCTGAAGACCAGATGAGAGGCCATGGTTCTCTCTTCACCAGCAGAAAAGTAAACAGAGACTGTAAGTGTGTGAGGCAGTCTAAGCAAAAAGACCAAGCGAGCCTTGTGGTCAATACCCTTACCTGCAAACCACATATATAATAAACCCTTTCCATTTAGAAGAATATGTTTTCCTGGTGCAAAAAGGTTTCCTGGAACCCTTAAGCACTGGCAATACCGGATCTAGCAGTCTAAGGTTAGCAACTTCTAATTCCTCAAGGGGCCAGGCTTTGAGCCTCAGTGATTCGAAGGTTGGAATACAGGATACTGCTTTGAGAGGAGGTCAGCAAATTGTGCCTCCTAGGCAAGTGACTTGGAGGAACTACTGACAGAGAAAGAGAAGCCAATACTCGTGCTGTCTCGGCCAATTCGGTGAAACTATTATTATTGTTGCTGGTTAGTATCTCAATTTCAGCAGGGTCCTGAATACCAATGGGAAAAGAAGGGAAGGCATATAGAGAAAAAAACTCCCACCGTCCAATCAAGAGCCCACAGCTCAGGAGGAATCTGACCCTGAGTGAGAAGAGGCCTGCACAGTACATGGATCGCTGATGGTTTTCTACCAAGGCAAAAAAGATCCACCTCTGGAGTGCCCCATCCCCTGAAGATTGTACTGAGTATCTGAGTGTTCAGGCACCACTAGTGGTGGTCCTGACTTATCCTGCTGAGGGAGCTGCCAAAACATTGTCTTTTTCTGCAGGTGCATGGCTGATTAGGATACTCCCATAGAGTATGTCATGAATCACAGCCCCATTGCTCCTGTGCACAGTGGGGCTGACCTGGTTACTATCTGTTTGTTTATGTTGTACATAATTGTGGAGTTAATAGGAACTCTCGGGGAGACCACGTGCCACTTGCTGCATGATCAAACTTGTGTGCTTCTCATCTAAAAGTGAAGCATTTGATGTGAGAACTAAAGAACAGAAAATGTTCTCTTGTGAACAAAACACACCTATTCTAAGGATTTGTTTGTCCAGCCACCGCTGCAGTAGCTATACAAGGATGTGGGTGGCTGGAGTCATTCTGGACAGAATATGTTCTTTGTGACAAGCACTGTCCTAGGCAAACCTGGATGTTTCTCTATGAAATCTGGCAACCAGAGTCACTGGGGGGGGGGGGCAGCTACCTTGTGCCCAGTAGCCTGAGGGGATTCTCTGGCTGATTTGGGTTCCTCTGGTACAACAAGTTTGCCTAGGGTGTTATTCACTTCTGCTCCAATAAACTCCAGTACTTGTACTGTTGTTTTTGCTGGGACCTCTGGCTGTTTATGAGAAAACAGGGATTTTATTAGAGCCAGGAAGTGCTCTGCATGTTGCAGGGACTGACCCACTATCAACCAGTTGTCCAGGTAGGGGAAACAAAAAAAAATATTTATTATTATAAATTTTTTTTTTTGAAGGCCTTGAAACAGAGACTAGGCCGAAAAAAATTTTGCCAATTGATACTAGCCTGAGGCCAACCTGTGGGAATGATTAATGCCAGAGTGGCATTCTGAAGTTTTTTTTTTGAAAATGTTTCTTTTAACATTCTGAGATCCAAAATAGGTTCCTATAAAGAAATATGTGGATATAACCCTCTGCCCCTTTGTTTTAGGGGCACTATCCCACTGTTTTGATTGAACAAAGGTGTTTGAACTCTGTGTCCAGTAAAATCCTGTCTGCAGGGGTGACTGGTGTGAAAGTTCTTGTTCCCAACTTGGGCAATGAAATGAGATGAAGTTGAGTGAAGTGGTGATAATGTGCTACCCTTGGAGGCAGTGAGCCAAACTGCCGCCCTCTGGTAGTTCCACAAAAGGGAGATGCGACCTGAAGCAGCCTATCAGGTGTTCTGTGAGGGTTGTGTCTGAGGTTGAGGAGAAGTAGATGCTCTTCTCATTGCTCTCCTGCTTCTTCCTCTGAAACAGCCTCTCGCTTGCTGTTGTGGCCGAGAGGCCTGTGTCTGAAAAGAGGGTTTGGGATAAATACCCCTACACTGCCTCCCTTATTCTGGGATCTATTAAAAGTAGAAGGTCTGTCCTTCGAGCTGCTATGAAAAGTAGACTTGTATTCCTCTACTTTTTTCATATAGGCTTCAGCTTTATCACCAAACAATGATTTATCCTCCACAGGGAAATCCACTGCCTTGGCCTGTGGATCTGCAGTAAGGTTGGTGGCCCTTAGCCATGCAAATCTCCTAAGGGAGACAGCTAATGCCATTAGCCTGGCAGCTGTGTCATTAGCATCCACTGACATATGGAATTGATATTTAGTGGCATCAAGTGCAGCCCTTGCTGTTTCTTGCAGATCCACTGCCACTTCACCTGGAACCTTGTCGGCAAGGGCTAAAACTGTGTTCCAGAGTGCCTTTTGATACTGCACCCCATATGCCATGTAGTTGGCTTGCCTGATTAACACGGAAGCAGCTGTGTAGCCCTTTTTTCCCATGGCATCCATTTTCCGTGAGTCCTTATCTGGAGGGTGGGTAGCCAGTGGTATTCTGGCTTTGCTACAGGCAGCAGCCTGAACCACCCCTTCTGGGTCGGGATGGTGAAACAAAAACTCAGCAGTCGATCTGTCTAGCTGATACTTATTGTCAGCTTGTTTATCTACCCCAGGGATAGAAGTTGGGGTCTGCAGTATCTGCAATGCAGCCTTTTTTAAGGACTTATGCATTGGCAAAAGAAGTCGTTTTGTTGGAGTTCAACCCATCATACTGAGGAATTCTGCTTCCTCCACCTCCTCTTCAGTCTCCTGAAGAGGGAGATTAAGGGTCTCCAGCATGCTTTTTACAAAAGCATAATTGGAGGAATACTCTTCTGGGCCCCTAGGAGGGGACTCGAACTCCTGCTCGGGGAACTTCAGGGCATATCGGTTCCCCTTCAAAATCCTCCTCACCATAAGTAATTTGAGGTTCCTGTAAAACAGGAACCGAAGGAGGAACCAATGCCGCCAGTGTAGGAACCGGGGCTGCAGCCTGCAGGGCTTGTAGGACCTATAATGCTTTAGCAATGTCCATAGCCGAGGGCATATTACGTTTGTCTGCTGGGAGCTCCTTAGCCTTCTCGGCCGGAGGCGCAGCGACATGCTTCTCTTTGCATTTTTTCTTAAGAGGGACAGCCTCAGCCACTGTCTCCACAGTCCTCTTTGTCTTACCTTGGTCAGGTTTCTCAGAACTTTTGTCTGTGTCCTTAGCCTTGCCCCCATCCCTTTTAGGGATTGAGGTAGATGCACTAGTATCAGCAGCAGAAGCAGAAGCCATTTCCTCTAGCTTTTTTGCCCTCTTTCTTAATGTTTTTGGACAGAAAGATTTGCAAATCTCACAACTGGCAAAAATATGATTGGTGCCCAAACAGGAAATACAAAGAGAATGTCTATCTGCCTTTGCTATAATCAGACCACAAGACTCACAATATTTAAACCCAGTGGGCCCTGTGCGTTTCTTAGGCTTATCTAAGTAGGTTTCTGACACTGAGCAAGCCGAACAATTACCAATCTCAGGACTATATATATATATATATATATATATATATATATATGAACCGGGAATTTTAAATATAAACAAACGCTAACGGTTCCTTGAAAAAAACAGAACTGAAAAAATACTTAAAAGTTAATTAAAATAAAGCGGTCAAAGAAACCGACCATAGATAGGAAGCTAAACAAAAAACTAATGAAATCTAGACAGAGGGAGCGGAACCCTCGGTTCCAGGGAACCGCTAAAAAAACCAAAACTACACTACAATTATTAAAAACTAAACTTCTAAGGCAGCAATCTGAAATAAAACTCAAAATGAGTACTTATCTATACAGATAATGACTTCTGAAGACAGTTCAAGGAGAGCTCTCCGGGACGTCCTTACTAGGCAGGTGGAGTAAAGAATCTGAAGCACTCAGAGTGCAGCAGTTGCTAAGGCAGCAGTTTGAAAGTGGCATGAGCCACATGAGAGTTCCATAATTTGCATATAATTCCATCTCTCCGGGCAGTTCAACACAGGAGGCTGACTGCATTTAGTTTAATCATAATGAGTGATTCCTGGGGTTAGAACCATGGCCACAATAGCCACGGGGATGGCCACGCCTGGGCCCGTTTGGCAGCCATAGCCTGTGCATCAGCCATGGAGGGGTGTGCAACAGCCCCCCAGGGGTTGAACCACGGGACTGCGACTGTGTCCGTGTGAGAGTGTCAAGGCACCCAAACAGGCCAGCCCCGGGCTTGCCTGGGATGCCGACATCAGAGCCCAGCGTCGACTGCACTGGGGTTACCCGATGACGGGTTCGCGGGGTGGACAGCGCACTGCTGGGGGGGGGTCATCTGTGCCCGGCCATGCCCTGTGGCAGCCAGCAGCGCAAAGCCATCCGAGATTGCAGTGGCAATGCGATCCAGGGATGCAGTCATGGTCTCCTGCATGCGCTGCATCACTGCCAGGATCTGTGCAGTGCCCCTCTCCTGCTGCTTGGCTAACTGGTGCACCTCTGTGTGTAGTGCGCGCACCCCACTGGCGAGTAGCACCTGTTGCTGAATGGACGCCCGCAGCAAACTGGTGTGCTCAGCCAGTGGGTCGGTGTTCTGGGGCTCCCGGGCCAGATGCCGACCCCCATGTGGTGACCGGCCACGCTGCACAGCCCCCCTCTTTGGTGGACCCTGCACAGTGGGGTCTGCAGGGGGATTGGCCATGGCAGGCGCATCAGCAGCAGACCTTGTGTCCGGCTGCCTGGTGGCACCCGCAGCCTACTGCTGTCACCAGTCTGGCCGCTGCACGCCACCCAGAGCCTACATGGCCGCACCACCTCCACTGCAGGGCACTGCCAGGGCAGCGCACACCGCTGCACCCACAGTGGTGGCGGGCAGCTGTTCTGCCGCTGGCAGAGCGCTGGGCATGCTGCCTGTGTCAGTGGCCAGCAGGGGCGTCTTGCCCACAATGGTGGCCATGTTGTCCAGGATGAGCGTGACGTCATCATCGGTGCTGGACTCCACCCTGATCTGTGTCTCTGCGCAGAGGACACCAAAGTTGGCATCCTGCAGGAACACATCCAGGGCCTGGTTCGACCCCAGGTCCAGGAGAGCCACCTGCACAGCGGTGGTGAGCTGCAGCCTGTTGGGCCCCCGGATGCCAGTGGAAGTGGAAGGTTGGTCCTCTGGGGCCATTCCAGTGTCCACGGCTGCTGCCGCCACTGGCACCCCATCATCTGCACGGAGGCATGCTGGTGCTGCAAAAGAAAGAGAGGCGTGCTAGTAATGCATTGTCCACATGTGCCCCCCCACACTGCCACTGCATGTGTCCTGCAGCATGGCCTGCACGTGGGTGCGCACACATGCACATGACATGCATGCCAGCATGGCCATGTACGCACCCTCTATGCCCCCAGCTAGTGTGGCTGACATACTTACATGCAGTGATGGGCTGCCACCCGTCTGGAATCCACCGCCAGGCACACTCTCCACCATGCTGCGGTGCATGGTGGCTGCCACCAACTTCTCCTACACCGTGAGCGGTGGCGCATCTGCAGGCCCCCCTCCGGTGGCGTTCCAGGATGCACGGATGGCCACCACCTTCTCCTTGATGTGCCTCTTGTCCGTGCCCACCTTCTTCCGGCACTCCTGCGCTGACCGCTGGTGGCTGCCTGGTGGCTGCCATGCTGGTTGACATATGCCACCACCTCCACCCAGGCCCCAGCCCTGCCCTGTGGTGTGGTGTGCCCGTGGCACAACTCAACAGGGGCTCCCTGTCGAGGTAGGCATCGAACAGGGCCTCTGTCCCTGCCTTTGTGAAACTGGGCCTGCGCTTGCGAGCAGGCCCACGCTCCTCACTCTCCTCACGTTCTGACATGTTGCTTCCTGTGGACATGGACAGCACAGTGTGTCACTGGCAGCATCATCCTGTTCCATCCCACCCTGCTGTGCTGGCTGCTCCCAGTGAGCTGCAGTGACATGCACAACTTACATGCAAATGAGGTTTGGCTCAACAGTAATGACATGCTAATGCACCCTGTGCGCCACACATTGGCTGATAAGCTCATTTGCATGTGGCATCTGAATATCGCGATTTTGCTCTGGAGCAAGTCAGGGCGCAATGAGCACGCATGCGCAGTGCGCAGGCCCACAGTGTGCATGCGCTGAACGGTATTATGGTGTCAATCGTGCACTATGCGCCGACAGTGTGATGGGGCATAGCGCATGATGCGCCAGGCCTGCTATCGCACATGTGCGCATTGCGCAGGGGTGGGTGACCCCTGCTGTGACCCCTGACCCCATGGTCACTCCCCTCATCCGGTGACTCCGCTTGGCCATGACGATGCCACACATCTCCGGGACTGTGCAATGGGTGGACACAGTGCATGTTCCCTTGCATTGTGCATCTGGCACATGTCATGGCCAAGGGCGCCCACTGCCACCATTTTGGTCACCAGCTTAGTTTTCCAGCATGGTGCAGTGACAGGTACCGACAGCACAGAACTGGACACAGGTCGAGCTGGTCAACCTGGTCACCTGTGTCCAGCCCCATGCCCCCAAACTATTTGCCCAGGTGCCCCTGCAGCAGCCCAGGGTCACAGTGTGGCAGGGGATTGCTGCCACACTGCAGAAGAGGACCAGGGTGGCCAGGACAGGGGAGCAGTGCCACCACCGCTATGGTGACCTAGTGAGGAGGGACCCAGAGTGCCTGAGGAGGCTTGAGGCGCATGTCAGGTGTGGGGCTGTGTCACAGCCTGGTAAGTAGACCCATATTGCATGTGTGCCCTGATGCTGTACTGTGGTGTTGGCTAGGTTGCCTGGCATGCCCTGCACAGCAGTGCACTTTCATCATGCGCATCGTGGGGTGGCATTGCCAGCCGTCGCTTGCGCTGCGATGCAGCTGTGCGGGATGTGTCGGGCAGGGCTCACCTAGTGCACAGGGTGGGGTGGTGGGCAGCTGCTGTGGATGTGTTCTGATGTGTACCTGTCAATGTTCCATTCCCAGGGCCTGAGAATCACCTGCGGGTGCAGGCGGCAGCAGCAGCAGGTCGCAGCGGGCCATGGAGATGGAGCAGGAGTGGCTCCAGCACCAGTGGGGCCACGGAGGGCAGGTAGGCGCTGTCATGGTCCTTCGCACATTACATGGGGTGTGGCATGGGTGCGGGCATGGCCGACTGTGCCATATGCCATGGCAGCTGTGTGTCACACTGTGCATGGTGCTTGCCACTGTGGTGCATCCATTGGACACATGTGCCAGCTGTTGTTGGGGTGGGTGTGTGCCCGGCTGCCATGGACGTTGCTGTGGTGCTGCCGGTGCAGTGCCACATGACTGTCATTGCGCAGTCGGGTGGCCATTGTGCGGTGGGGACCACCTCTGTGCATTGTCGTGTTGTGCCACGTTGCTGGCAGACGTTGGCCCACCCCCCTGCGGGTGGCCGGTACGGGCCCTCCAGGGGTGTGTTCCCACTGCCCATTGCGTGCTGTGGGTGGGCATGGTTTCTTGGGACATTGCACTGATCACCTGTCCTTTCCCTTGTCACAGGTGTCTGGCGGAGATGACAGAGGCCCGTCTACTGCAGGTTGCTCTGGCAGCTCATCCTTATAACATCCACCACAATGGAGGCTGTCCTGCAGGTTTGCCACCTGCTGCTGGAGGAACTGAGGCAGCGAGGGCACCAAGGGGCGGCAGGCCATGGCTGCCGGTAGAATGGCCCCAGCATTCCCCCGTTTCCCCTGCTGTACCTCCTCCTACAGTCCCCCATCCCACTGTACAGTCCCTGTTCCCTGTCCCCTTCCCTCACTTTGCTACCCTTTCCCACCCCCTTGTTGCTGTAAACAGTTTGGTTTTGAATGATATATTTTTTTGACTTACCTGCCTGTGTCTGCTTTGCAGGTGGCATGAGAAGTCATGCTGCAGTGGCCCAGTGCCTGTCCGTGTGGTGTGCATGTGTTGAGGCGCGTGTTGTGCTTCTGTGGTTCAGTGCTGTGTGCTGTGGTGTGTCCCACTGTGGTGGTGTCCCTCCCCTCGGTCAGTGGCTGTGCCTTGGGGTGCCCATGGGGCAGCTGTCAGGGGTGTGTGCGTGGTGATGGCACATGGCCATGGTCTTTGGTCGGGTACTGGCCGCAAGCTGTGTTGGGGCTCCTGCTTGGTGTTGTGCGGCCTGTCCCATGTGGTCTGCCATGTTACGTGTCTACTGTGTGGGTTGCCTGTGTGCCTGTGTGGTGTGTGTGTATGTGTGTGTGTGCTTGGCCGCATGGTCCTGGGTGTGGCCTGCTCTGGTCTGGGTATGTAGGGGGGGGGGCACAGCCTGCGGGGTGGGGAGGCTCCCTTGGTGGCCCTCCATTGGTCATTGGAACCTCCTGTTGCCTACTATCTGTGCCAGTGTTGTGTCCTGGGGGGGTGTCTGGGTGCCTGTGTGCTCCCTGCTGTGCCCTGTCGGTGGTGGCCTCCTGTGGCTTGTCACTGTGCTTCCCTGGCTCTGTCCCTGGGTCTCTTCTCTGTGCCGTGCCCCCCTCTGTTGCTCTGCTGCCCTGCACCTACAGTTGTGCTGCAGCATCTCTTTCTGTGCCATGGCACAACTTTGTTTGCGCCATGGCGCAATTGTGTTTGCGCCATGGTACAATTGTGTTTGCGCCATGGCGCAACTCTGGTTGCGCCATGGTGCAACTCTGCCATATTCAGCCGGGTTGCGCTGGCACAGTGCGGCCAACGCAACCTCTGAATATGGCTCCTGTTGCACCATGGCGCATCGGATTTGCCCTGTGTCGGACTTGTGCCGGCCTTTGGCGCATTTCTGAATATGTGGGCCTAATTGTGATGGCTGCCATTTTTTAACTCACATACACTGAAAATACATAAAAATGATATTTTCAAAAATCAAACACATGAACTGAGGTAAACGGGATCCGTTTAACTAGATTCTGGTGTTTATTTTTTGAAAATTGTCCTGGGCAATAATGTTTCTGGGCACCTGAAAATCCTGGGTGCCCCTCTTGGCAAAAGGAGCCATTCACCATGTTTTCAGCATGAGAACAGCAGGACTTTTTAAAATTGTGAAGCTGTAGCTGGAGTTATACTGCCGGCTTCAGTTGAAGCAGTCAGCCAATGATCCCCTGCTCTGTCTCTGTTTCCATCTCTCTCTCTCTCTCTCTCTCTCTCTATATATATATATATATATATATATATGTATATAAATCTAAATATGTAGCAGATTGGGGTGCCCACCCTCGGTAATGCTTCCTTCAACCCCCTCCCCTCCAGGTCACTCCCCTTCCCATGTTTAATTTATAATTTTATTTTTACAGGCGTATCGGGGTACCCACCCCTGGTACCACTTTTCTTCATCCCCCTCTCCAAATCACCAGTTCCCCTTCCCATTATATGTATGGCAGCACTGAGGTGCCCATTCCCAGTGCTGCCAAACACTAGTATGACACTGGGGTGTCCAATCCCCAGTGTTGGAATGTTCCCTGCAATAAAGAAAACTGTCCACCATTGGGGTTTTTTAACCTGTAAAAAAAGAAAATGGTCCCTTGCCGATCTGACCCCCCCCACCCACTTCACCTCTACCTCCCACTCAGCACCCACCACCCCACACCCCCTGCATATCTGAACATGTCCTACGACATAGATCCACCCTCTGATCAAAGACACATCTTGCTGCTGGACCTGGCGACTGCAATATGAAAAAATAAGTAAGTCCAGTTTAAAGATCAATGCCAAATATGCTTTTACTATTGCGTGCTTTGGATGAGTTAAGTAAATAATATGAATAAATCTGGGTATAATTTAACTATTGTGTCATTCTTGTGTCTTTAAATTTGTTTTACAAATAATTTTTTAAGCCTTTCTGAGACTCCTTTTCTTGTGGCTGCACTAATGTGTCTTCTGCCTAGTCAGTCTGTGCCAGTACTCGGCTTGAATGTCATACTGGTTGGGACGTTACTTAGTTTCTTTATTTTTTGGTTACAATTTACTGAAACAAGGTGACAAACATGCTGACCATGGAGGCATGAGTTGACAATACTGTGAACAAATCAAGCAGGAGCCAAAGTATGGTAAACTCACTGGCTGCACATGCACCGTTATTAGAAATTCATACATTTATTAGAAAACCTCTCAACCATGAGAAAAATCATGAACAGGACTGTTTTTTTCCCCCAATTTTAGATGAAGCAGCGAGGCTGTTAGCGATTATTTTATTCATTTGACATAATTCAATCTGTCTTTTAACAGCTACTGACATGAGACGCACTATTGTGCTATGGCACCTTTCTATGGTTGCCGAGTATTTGATGCTAAATGCTTCCAAAAAAGTTGTTTTTTTCTCTGTGCACGTAAATGTATATTACATTTTGTTCCAGTCCTCGTGCATCAGCATGCCTTATGGCACTCATGTCTGCCTAGAATGGCTGCTATTGGATGATGAGTGTGGAAAAATACAAATCAACAAACGTTACACTGCAAGCTGTTCATAATACTATCAATTTCAAAGCCCCCACCACAACCATTTATCTGTAGAGATTCTTTGAAGTGGGAATTTTTTTATACTGTACTTACAGATGTATTATTTTTACTATAAGAACTGCACATCAACCCCTACCCATAACCCCTAACCATTATCCCAACACAACATAAACTCACATAGCCATGATCGTCCCTGTTGGTAAATGCGGAAAGGGAACTACAATGTGTCAACAAAAAAAACAACTGTCCCCTAAAAGAAAAACTAATGATTTTTTTCTCTGCATCTGTTTAAGGTCTCTCAGAGTCACACAACACTGTGTTGTGTCACCCTGTTAATATTGAGTCTGTAGTTTTAAATATTGGCTACCATCATCACTCATTCGAAATGAGCATTTTCAATGTTTTAGGAAAATAAAAACACAACACCTGCAGTTGGTGGTCACCAGCAGAATTGCAAACCCACCTGTTTCAGCATCCAGACTGCCTAATAAGGGTGTTTATTTATTGAATTTTGATGACCGGGTATACCCTCTGAGACTAAATGTCCCTTTTTCAGGGGCGACCCAGAATTAGTTACATGCAGTGAAGGATATTGATGTACAGTATAATACAAGACATAAACGTATGGTTAACATACAATATAGTGCCAGCCCGGTGGTGCTGAGGGTTGAGGCGCTGGATGCCACACCTTGCACCACACCGGCGACCTGGGTTCAGAGTGGACCCAAGCTGTCTGGGGTTTGTAGGGGAGGGAGAGGACTGAGTGTCCGGAGGACTGCTCTCCTCTCCCGGGGTGGGCTGTAGGGGACTCCCAGTGCTGTAGCGGCCTCTGGTGGAGACCGGAGGCGGCACAGGTGTACGGGAGAGAAAGGGGGCGGGACGACTGCAGGCTCCAGCAATAAAGAGGTGTAGTGGATCAGTCACTCAGGAGCCATTGCACGCTGCATCCTGAGGGGGGAAGCAGAACAAAAAAATTCCTGGAGAAGCAAGGGAGGTGACAGAGGCTCCAGTAGCCCACCCACATCCCGTCGCCACACCTGCTGACCACTGGCTCTCCCGAGCCCCCCAATCCGAACCCAGCCATCATTGTTCTAATTTCCAGACAGGCTACCAGGTAGGTGAGGCAGGCCTTCCCCCTTGGGGTGATTCAGGGGGCTGGATGGGACCATAGGTTTGGAGGGGGTGCTCAGTAACGTGTCTCCCAGTGGCATGGAGGTTTCAGGCTGGGAGAAAAGGTAGTGGCTGAGAGATGCCCTAGCCCTCCAGTGTAGAAATAAAGTGTGTAAAAAAAAATACAATATAGTACATACAGACATAGACATGCTTAAAAATTAGTTACACGATATAGTGTCACATACATACAAACGTACAATTCTTGTACAGAGGCTGTGAGTACTTAAATACAGTGGAGAATTGTCATCCCTGAACAAGCTCAGAGTATATCTATAATATAATAGTAGGGTTGGGAGGGGGAAAGGGAAGGGGAAAGGGACATTGGACTTCAGCGAAAGCAATGGGAGGATGCTGCAGATCACAAGAGGGATTTTAGTCTCTTTTTAAATAGTGCCAGGGTAGGGCAAGTTTGAATCAAGGGGTGCAGGGAGTTCCACAGATGAGGGGCAGAGTACAAGAAGGACCTCCTTCCTATTTTGTGTCTCAATTTAAGGACTACCAGCATGGGGACGGCTGCAGTTCAGAGAGGTCTGGCAAACTGCTTATGTCATATGATGCCATAGAGACCTGAAGGGGAGGCAGAATGCCTGAGCTTACAGCAGAGGCAATATAGTGGGTAGTGCAGTCTAGCCTCAAAGGCAGACCACCCCCAGGGTTGTTAGCATAGTGCAATGGTGAGTTCTAGGGTGTACACTACTCGCAAAGCACCCAATCCTATGACAAAAGTTTCAAGCCTGGATAGGGTGCCGTCTTGTCCAGCCTGTACAACTGGGGCACCATAGAGTAAGAGTGAGAGGAAGGTGCTGTTAGCAGTGGTAAGGTGTGTCTCTCTAGTCAGGTGGGGGAGAGTCTATAGAGTAGTCAGAGTTTTTGGTTTAGAGTTTTGGTTAGTGCATCCATGTGTAGTTCAAAGGTCACAGACTGATCTATGACCAAACCTAGATATCTAAAGGCCTGGACCACCTCCAAGGAGTCTCCAGAATGAGAGGCCTATCTGAGCTGAGAACTGTGTGGCCAAATAACACGGCTTTTGGTTTTTTTGGGCATTGAGAATGAATTTATTGGCCAGGAACCAGTTTTCAAGGGATCTTAAGTCATTCGCTAACTGCGTATTGATCAAGGCTGGGACTGGGGAGGATCTATAGAGTATGCATCATTAGTATATAGGTGCACTGAGGCGCCCCCACAGATCTGGGGTAATTCATTGATGTATAGGGAGAAGAGAAGGGGACCAAGTATTGAACCTTAGGGTACCCCATCCGTGATTAATTTTGGTGGTGAGATCAGACCCTCCCATTTGACACTCTGCTTCCACATATTTAAATTAATTTGAAACCATTTACAGGAGAGGTCATCTAGACCACAGTTACAGAGTTTTGTAAGTAACAGGTTGTGATTAACCAAATCTAATGCCTCTGTTAGATCTATGAAGATTGCCCCAGTGACTATGCCCTGGCTCATGGCATCGATAATGTCACTGGTGACCTGGACCAGGGCTGTGTTGGTTCCATGGTTTTTGCAGAAACAATGCTGGAAGTGTGTGAGTATATTGTTCCATTCGAGGTAGGCTAGCAGTTGCTCATATAGGAGCCTCTCTTGGAGTTTGGCAGTTGTGCAGATCTTGTCCTTTGTCTCCCCCTTGTGGATGAGCAGCACAATTGCCATTTTCCATTTGTCAGGGACAAAATCAGTTAGGATGGATTTATTTATAAGGTTCCTGATTGGGGAGGCTATGACCGGGACTGCTATTTTCAGAAAGTGAGGCTGCTGCAGATCACCACTCTACATAAAAGATATAAAACAAAACATGTCTTACTGAGTTCCATCCTGGGGCTTAAACTCCCTACTCTCTGTGAATTAATGTCACTTGATAACACTGATTGATCATTGTGGTTTCACATATGCAACCCCCACCCCCCAGTCTCTCTGAGACATTGTCCCTGAAGAGATTATTATTGAGTTTCAATGACATGGGGGGTGGTACTGGATCAAATTTAATGAGAGGGCTAATTGACAAACTAGGTAAGGTCATAAGTGGAAAACATGATTTATTCCTTTTATGTACTGCATGGAGCAAGTGGCGATCTGCAGCATCAGTCAGGTGTTCCAGATGTTGAAATAGATGGGATTTGCAATTATACTGGTGAACATCAACTGCAGGTTGTGTATTTTTCCAAAAAACATTAAAAATGCTCATTTCTAGTGAGCGATGATGTTAGCAAATATTTGACACTGTAGACCCACTGGTAACAGGGTCAGTTAAAACAGTGTAGTGTGATGTATGAATGCGACAGACGTCAAACAGCTGCAGAGAAAAAAATGATCAGTTTTTATTCTAGGTGACAGTTGTTTTTTTGGCTGACTAACTGTGGTTCCCTCTCTGCGCATACCATCAGGGACGACTGTGACTGCTGAGTATATGTTGTGGTGATGCGGAGAGTAATGAGGGGTTATTGGGGGAGGGGGGGTGGTTGAGGTGCAGTTCCTATAGAAAAAGTACACATCTTTGAGTATGATATAAAAAAAAATGCCCACTTCAGAGAACCTCTAAAGATAAATGGGTGAGGGAGGGGTGTTACAATTTGTGATATTAAGAACACCTTGTAACAGTTATTGATTTGCACTTTTCCCCTCTTCATCCATAAGCAGCCATTTGTGGAAATTTACATGCATAAAAAAAAACCTTTTTGGCAGCATTTAGCAGCAATTACAGTACTTGGAGACTACAGAAAGGCACCACAACAAAATACCACATTTCCTATCAATAGCTGTAAAAAGACAGGTTGTTTTATGCCATATGAATAAAACCGTTACAAGCAAGCTCACTACTTTTGCTTTCTGTACTTTCCTGCTGACGTGGAGCCTTTGCAAAGGAGTCTATGACTCAAAGGTTGTAATCAGGGCCGCAGTAATGGGGGGGAAGTGGGGATATTGTCCGGGGCCCTGAGCTCAGGAGGGGCCCACCTGAGGAGCTGACATTACCCCTGGCATTAGCTGGTTTGTGAAACAGGGGCCCATTTCAAGTGACTTGTCCGGGGCCCCAAAATTCATAGCTGCAGCCCTGGTTGTAATTCCGATACTTTCAATAAATAAATAAAATAAATAATATGAGGGGAAAAAAGCCTATCTCATTCACGTTTTTTGTCATGGCAGAAAGGTATTCAAATAAATGTATGAACTGTTGATAACAGTGGATGTGCAGCCAGCAAGGTGACCGTGCTTAATCTCCTGCCTGATTTGCTGACACGACAGCACAGTCAACTTGTATGCTCATGGGCAACATGTTCGCAACTGTGTTTCAATAAATAATATAAAAAAAAAAAAAGTGAGTATCTTTACAACCAGTATGACGTTCAAGCTATGTTCTGACACAGACTGACCAGACAGAAGGCGCACTGGTGCAGCCACAAGAAACTGACTCTAAGAAAGGTTTAATACATAATTTGTAAGACCAAGGACACAAGAATTATTTATTTATTTCAAATGTTTCACCAGGAAACACATACTGAGCTGAAAAATAGCTAGTTTCCAGATGTGTTCGGGAGTGGGGGCGTATCAGGACAGACTAGAACAATAAATTATGCAGTAAAACTTGTGGTCTATGATTCGGCCCCCCTCCACTTCTCTTGCCATGTTGGATACCCTGTGCAATGCCTTCTGCTGGTTTGCCTCAAATCTATCTCCCCTAACCTACCACTGATCTCTGTACTATTCTCTCTCTGTGCTCCCTCTCCTCCTGCACCGTCAGCTATATAGCGTATCCTTTATTGCCAAATAATTGGTTCAACCTACTGCCAACTTATCTATCCTCCCTCCTCTGCCCCGTCAATGCATCCGACTACATGCTTCACTCCAGGGACTCTCGCACCTTCCCTCTCCCCCAAATGCACTTGTGCTGATCAAGCAGCTTTTTCTTATCACCTCCCCTCCCTCTGGAACCAGCTCCCCTCCTCCCTCCGGTTTTCTTCCTCCTTCTCCTCCCTTAAACACCAACTCAAACTTTCTACCCAGCCCTCTTGTTTTTGTAGGCCTTCCTCATCCCCCCTGATATTCCCAATGTGTCCTTTCCTCTCCCTTCGTTTCCTTCTCCCCGATTTCCCCTTCTGCCTCTAAGTCTCTCTTCTTCTCCTTGATGTCTAGATCTCCGCAACTTCCCTCTGCTTATTTATTGCCTCCCATGTTCCACATAGAAACATAGAATTTGACGGCAGATAAGGACCGCTTGGCCCACCTAGTCTGCCCATTTTCCTACCTAACAGATAAGCTGCAGATCCTTGTTAACCAACAGCTTACTTCCTCTTACCCCCCACTAGGACTGCCTTATGCCTGTCCCATGCATTCTTGAAGTCCTCCACTGTTCTTGACTCCACGACCTCCTCAGGGAGGCTGTTCCATCATCCACAACCCTCTCAGTGAAAAAATACTTCCTCACATTACCCCTGAGCCGTCCCCTCTATCTTCAAATTGTGCCCTTGTTTCTTGCATCTCTTTTCTGGAAGATGCTACCCTCTTGGACTTTGTTAATTCCTTGAGGTATCGAAAGTTTCTATCATGTCCCCTCTCTCCCTTCTTTCCTCAAGAGTATACATATTAAGCTCCTTTAGTCTTTCTTGAGTATATGTCTTCTGGGTGCAGACCTGCACCATTTTATTGCCCTCCTCTGGACAGCCTCACTCTGTCTGTAATCTTTGGAGATGGGGTCTCCAGAACTGCACACAGTACTCCAGATGGGGTCTCACCAACTGTCTGTACAGAGGGATAACAACTTCCTGTTTTCTACTATTGATGCCTCTTCCTGCCATCCCAGTATCCCTCAGCCTTCTTTACTGCCCTTCTCACATTGCGCCCTTACCTTTGGGTCATCTGATAGTTACCCCAGGTCCCTTTCTATTTTTACTGTTGTTAGTATCTCACCCCATTGTGTATGCTTCCTCTGGGTTTGTTTCCCATGTGCATTACCTTGCACTTCTTTGCATTGAATCTGAGCTGCCGTACATTTGACCATTCCTCCAACCTTGCCAAGTCCCTTCTCATCCTTTCACTCCATCTTGTGTATCCAGCCCTGTTGCAGATCTTTGTGGCATCTGCAAAGAGACATACTTTTCCTTCAGTTCCTCTGCAATGTCACTTATAAAGACATTAAAAGGACCGGTCCCAGTACTGAACTCCCGCAAATTTCACTAGTAACCCTCCTTTCTTTACTGTGTACTCCATTTACTACTACCCTTTGCATCCTGTTGTCTAGCCAATTTTTTATCCAGGCTACCACCTTGGGACCCACTCAAGGCTGGCTATCTTGTGTATTAATCTTTTGTGTGGGACTGTATCAAATGCCTTGCTAAAATCTAGGTAAGCCATGTCCACAGCCCCTCCTTGGTCTACTACTTTGGTCACCCAGTCAAAGAAATCTATTAGATTAGTCTGACACGACCTTCCCATCGTGAATCCATGCTGCCTTGGGTCCTGTGCCTCACTGGCCTCTAGGTACTCAACAATTCTTTCCTTCAGAAGTGATTCCATCATTTTCCCTACCACTGAGGTCAAACTAACTGGTCTGTAGTTTCCTGCCTCTGTCCGGCTCCCACTTTGTGAAGAGGATACATCTGCCCTCCTCCAGTCTCGGGTACTACCCCATCCTCCCATGATTTGTTAAAGAGAGTAGTCAGCGGTGTCACTAGTTCTACCCTTAATTCTTTTAGAATTCTTGGGTGAATCCCATCAGGCCCCATTGCTTTGTCCACCTTCAATTTTATTAGTTCTTTCAGAACCCTTTCTTCTGTAAATGGACTGGTATCGACCTCCGTCTTCAGAGTGTTTCTCTTGCTTGGTTTAGGTAACTCCCCCACTGGGCACTATTATTGTAATTCATTGGATTGCTAGCTGCTGTCTCTGCTGAATCTATGTATTTGTTTACACATTATGCTCACAATGTCTGCAACCTTATGAGCATTAGCTGTTGTGTCTACTGAATCTATGTATTTGTTTACACATTATGCTCACAATGTCTGTAACTTATGAGCTTTGCATGTTTCTTGTATTTGTCTCCCTACACCCCAAGTTGCACCTGGAAATGAGCCTAAGCTCAGTGTGCCTTTCCCTGCTACCAAAATATTTATAAATAAACAAAACATAACAACAGCTTAATCTGGTTCAAGGTCAGTTGGCATTCATCTGTATGCCCCTCCCTCCGGTCATGTCTGAAAATAGGCAGGATTTGTCTAGTGCACTTACCTGGTCAACAAAAACTAAATAAATAAATAATATAGAGATATAAATTAAACTGTACAAAATGAGGTTCATCAGGTAAAACTAAAGGCTCAAATATTTTAAATTATAGGCTAAAAACTTTACAAGGACAGGGATGGGGATCTGTCCCATAGGTTCAATCAAGAGTACATTTCAACGGTGATGGCACAGTAGTTAACATATACCCAGTTTTGTTTTACTTACTTAACCCATCTGAGGAACACAACAGTAAAACCATATTTGCTATTGATCTTTAATGTATTTCAATGGTTTTGAATATTTCTTCATAACTTTGTCAGTTTTTAAGATTTTTACATCAAATTTTCAACATGGCCATCCTGAAGGAAGGCCTATTATGGACCACAGACACCTGCTCAAAGAAATGCAGTAAGAAGGCAGGGACCAAGAAGCCATGGTGGTGGTCAAAGAAGGTGCAGATAAGGGTGAGGAAGAAAAAGTCAGCCTTCAGAAGATGGAAAGGGTCCAAAAGAGAGGAGGATAGGGAAGACTACACAAGAAAAACCAGGAAGGTGAGCAGGGCTGTGAGGGCTGACAAGGCTTCAAAGGAGCTAAGGCTAGCAGATGGAAATAAGGAGGGAACGAGGCCTTCTTCAACTACATAAGGTAGAAGAGGAACTGCAAGGAGTAAATCACCAGGATAAAGAAGGATGGAGGTTGGGTAGAGAAGGGGGTTGAACAGGCAGAAGTGCTTAATGAGTACTTCTGCTCAGTTTTTACTCGAGAGAGAGATGGACCAATACCGCAGGGGCAGGGCAACACTGGTATGGGAGGAGACAGGATAACGGATGGGGAGATCCCTGTGAACAGAGTGCTTGAGGACCTTAAGTCACTGATCATGGACAAGGCTCCAGGGCTGGATGGGCTGCACCCTAGAGTCCTGAGGGAGTTGGCTGAGGTCCTGGTGGCACTACTGGCAGACTTGTTCAATACCTCCCTGCAGATGGAGTGCATGCCTCAGGACTGGAGGATGGCACATGTGGTACCCCTGCACAAGAGCGGTCCCAAGGACAAACATGGTAACTATAGACCAGTCAGTCTGATATCCATTGTGGGTAAGCTCATGAAAACAATCCTAAAGGAAAGGTTGGTGACCTTTTGGGTTCATCTCCAGGAGATCATGTCAAACAAACCTGGTTTACTTTTTTGACTGTGTGACAAAAGAACTAGACACCGGTTGGGCTGTAGATGTCCTGTATCTGGATTTCAACAAGGCCTTTGACTCAGTACTGCATGACAGATTAGGCAGTAAATTGAGGAATTCTGGTAGCAGGGGAGAAACTGGTTAAGTGGTTGGTAACTGGTTGGGAGACAGACATCAGAGGGTGTTTGTTGGGGGGGACTCAACAGTCACTAGTGAGGTCCCACAGGGTTCAGTGCTGGGGCCAGTGCTGTTTAACATCTCCATAGCCGATATAGCGCTTGGAGTTAAGAGCAGAGTCAGTCTATTCGTAGATGACACCAAGATAGGGGCAGTTGTGGCTGGGGTACAGGGAGGAAAATGCCTTCAAGAAGATTTGGGAAGGCTTGAGCAGTGGTCAGACACTCGGCAGCTGGGTTTCAATGCTAAGAAGTGCAAGGTGATAAACTTCAGAGCGAGGAATCCTAGGTACAGTTACCATCTGGGAGGGGTTCAGCTGTCTGTCTCTGAGGAGGAGAAAGATTTGGGGGTAATGGTCACAAAGACTATGAACCACTTGTCTCAATGTAGGAAAGCAGTGGCAAAAGCCAACAGAATGCTGGGGTGCATTGCTAGAAGAATCATCTTTAGGAAGGAGGAAGTCATACTGCCACTGTACAGGTCAATGGTGAGGGCCGCACTTGGAGTACTGTGTACAGTTGTGGAACCCATACTTAAATAAGGACATCAGGTTACTGTAGGTGGTACAGCAGAGGGTGACTAAAATGATCAGAGGTATGGAGTGGAAACCTTACAAGGATAGGTTGAGGAACCTCAACATGTACTCATTGCAGGAGAGAAGGGAAAGGGGTGATATGATCGAAACCTTTAAGTACTTAAAAGACATCAACAGGGTTAGTACAGACAGCATGTTTTGATTAAAGGGAGAAAGGATTACTAGGAGGCACAGTCTGAAGTTGGTGTCGGGGTAGAGTCAAGAGGGAGGTGAGGAAGCAATACTTTACAGAGAGGGTGGTACGGGGATGCACCTCGCTTCCTGAAGAAGTGGTATCTCTTAAAACAGTGGAGAGCTTTAAAAGGGGGTGGTGTAGGGTTAAGGGCAAGACACTAGTCAGTGAGAAGATGGGGGGAGGGGGCAGGGGGTGGAGGGTGCAGCAGGATTCTAACCTCTGTGCTGCACAATTGAGCAGAAGCAATAGACCATTTGGCCTGTAGCTCCTGGCAGTTTCGTATGTTCATACGGAACCCCATCTCATGAAGAAGGGTGGTGGAATTATGCAAATCTGGCCAGAAAAGTGATTTTGTGGTTGCTTTGCAAGATCAAATGTTCACTGCTGTTGTTGATGAGGTGGGGTCATAAGAAGGCTATGTTGAAAGTGTGGGGTCAAAATATTAAAAACAATCAAGTTGTGAGAGTATGTTGAAATGTTTCTGCATTTGCTCATCACTTTGGTGTTTTTCAATATTTTGACTCCAGTTTTCAACATAGCCATTTTTTTACACCACTTCGTGAACATGACAGCTGTCTTTTCTCAAAATCCTGGCCAAAATGTCTTTTCACATCTGTGACACAGAATGATGCTTATTCGAAAATGTTCACCTACCTGGTTCATGAGGTGGAGTCAGAAGAAGGCTATTATGCTTACAATTTTATGTACAAATACGGTCAAATGACCAAGTCATGAGTGAACAGTGCAATATTTCAATGTTCTCTCATAACTTTGCTAATTTTCAATACTCTGAACCCAAACTTTCAACACAGCCATTTTTTCACACCACCTCATAAACGCAAAGAGCAACTCTCTATTTTAATATACAGCTTAAAAACATGAGATTTACACAAATTATGTTTTGACTTTATTTTCTAATTCTTTATTTTATTTTTATTTCCCCTGCTATTGCCCTATTAAATATTGTAATTAATGCAGCAACTATTTCACCGAGTCTTTCAAAATGTGTCTGACTGTCCCCTGCTAACCATACAAATGCTGTTTGTGACATCACAGTCTGTTGTCAAGATGAGCATTATGATTCCATAAACAAGTGCACCGTCAGGTAAACAGGGGAGAAGCAAATGTTTTCAAATATCTTTTATACAGACTTTTTAGATGGACTACCAAGATGTACTGTGAATCTTGGAAAGGAACACTGAACATGAAAAAAATGTATACTCTAGTAAACTGTAACAGCAGAAACATCTTATTTATGGAAACACATGCTGAAGTGCAGAGTTGCTCTTTAAATCCTGGACGAGACATATTTTTGCACTTCTGGTGCAAAATGATGTTTTGTCCAATATACTATAAATGTCACGTCACGTTTATAAGGGGAGTCATAAAACAACTATCTTGAAAATTCACGGTCAAAATAAAAAAAAAATATTTATAATTATTAAGAAACTTTGTGTGTAGTGCCAGTGTTGACCCCAGCGTGTATGCTTTGGTATCCCATCCCAGTGAGCTGAGTTCAGGGGTGAGTTCAGTGACCTAGCTGGATGAGGTGAGGGTGGGGGATGGTGCTGTTACAGTATGTAACACCCCCCCAGCCAGGAACTGTAAGCTGCAGGGTTGCTGGCACAGGCCCAGGTACCATACGATAAAAACGACTCTTCTCTTGGCATAAAGCCCTGCACATATGTACCTGTGGGTGATAGAGGGCCCTGTGCATTGCCTGACAGATGGACTCTTTCCCCTGTCTGTCTGTATCTGTGGCCACATGGAAGTGCAGGGAACAGATGGTTCTGCACTTCTGCAACCCACAAGACAGCCACATGAATTCTTGGCATCCATCGCTGCACTTCTGCAGGTGGATGGAGTTTGCTCTTTCTTCTCCTTAGCCCTGCATGTGTGAAGGAGGATACGATTCCACTGTCTCAAAAAGAAAGGAAATTCTTAGCAAAAATTTTGTTAATGCACCAGCTAGGGTTCATGTTAATGCCATCAAAGCTGGGAAATGTGGAGTTAGGGTTTCCAACCCTAACTCCCCACCTGCCAGCCAAGCAGCAAAAGTTAAACACACTAGGGATTTGGGTCTCCAGAGGCTTGGCGAATCAGTGGTAGGGTCTTCTTTGGGGTGGCCGCCCTAATGCCCATCTTGTTCCCTGAGCAAACAAGGTCAGATTTGATGTCTTTTCTTCATGCAGGGCTGCAGGGGTCCAGCATGAAGAAAGCTACGACATGCTGTATTGGCAACACGTAGCAAGACATACTTCTCTTCCTTTGAAGAGTGTATCAGTATAATGCACTGGGTAAGAGCTGTACCTTGTGCTTCAGACAGGAGGCTACAAACTGGGGTGAGCAGTAAGCATTAGAGATGATAACCCCAAATAGTACCCCACCACTGATTTGCCAAGGCTCTCGAGACCCAAGACCCTGATGTTTTTTCCTTTTGTTGCTTGGGGGTGGGGAGCTGGGTTGGAAACCCAAATGCCACATTTCCCTACTTTTGTGGCATTATCCTGAACCCTAACTAGTATATTAAGCACAATGAAATTGGAAAGCTGCCGCTTCTCAGGTAGGGCTTGTTGGTGCACTGCATCTTGGTTGTCCTAGTGCATTAACACATTTTTTTGCAAAGCACAGATACACATATGTATGTGTACTGTGTATGTATATAAATATATATATATATATTTATATATTAAAGGCAAAAAACTCCATTTAATGCATTAGTTAGGGTTGTTCCACAGTGACAAAAGCAAGGAAATTCGGTGTTAGGGTTGAAAGCCCCCCTTGGACCCCCCCCCCACAGCAACCTGCATCGGGGTGCGCATTGGGGTTGCCGGCTAAC
The DNA here is from genome assembly GCA_016271365.2 of Neoceratodus forsteri. Classification (NCBI taxonomy): domain Eukaryota; kingdom Metazoa; phylum Chordata; order Ceratodontiformes; family Ceratodontidae; genus Neoceratodus; species Neoceratodus forsteri. Next base: position 330,048,275 of record CM057454.1, read on the forward strand.
TCTCACCCCATCAGTATGTGAAGAAGCAGAGGTATAGGAGAATGGGGTGAGAGTTAGAGACCAACAACCCCAATCGACCCAATGCTGGTTAAGGTGTGGGCAGGGGTCAAGGGGAGCTTTCCAACCCTAACTTGCAGGCCTCACTATGTTGTGGAAATTTCTCTAATGCATTAACAGAGTTATGTTGTCTCTAATTTCCCTTCTTTGAGAATGATAATAAGAAATAGTGAATGTAATGCGGTGGCGGGGCGCCAGAGGCCCGAATGTCTTGTCACATAGTAACACGGGCCCATAAAAATGTAAATAGTATGCGCATGGTGACGTAAAGTGAAACACTAAGACAAACAGTACTGTAGACACAAATGGTTAAAATAATGCAAGCGCAAATGAAAACGCAACGGGTAATGCACATGGTGACGTACACGGGAACAGTAAGTGAAACGGGTACAGAACCGCAAGCAGAAGCGGTAAGGGTAACAGTAATGGAAGCGCACAGGCTGGTTTTCCCCAAAAGCTGCATAGAGAAAGACAGTGAGTACAAATAATGTATGCATAATAATGAGTCTTGGAGCAGAAAATGAGTTGGAATACTAAATTGCTTATATCTCAGGAACCGTACGATGCAGAAATAAAATGTAAAAGTCATATGATTTATGACTTTCCTGGCTAGTTTTTATTTAGCCCCCATAGGGGGCTAATAGTCTTCTGACGAAAAGTCCATATCTCGCACCGTTTCCGAGATATGGGCCCTGAAAGGCGTAGCGAACGCTGTAATGTTATCCTATGGGAAAAAAAGAGAAGTTCGGAGTGCCATAACTTTGGCGCCCTGTAATATTTTTTTCACCAAACCACTAAAAGGCACATCTGTGGGATGCTGGCTTTCTTCCCTCCAAATTTCAGCCCAAAAGACCAAACCGTTTTTTTGCAGCAGGGCAGCAAAGATTCCTCTAATGTGGCGGTCGCCGTAATGTTATCCTATGGGAAAAAGCGTCAAATTTGGAGTGCCATAACTTTGCCACCCTGTAATATTTGTTCACTGAAACACTGAAAGTCACATCTGTGAGATGTTGGCTGCGTTCCCTCCAAATTGCAGCCCAAAAGACCAAACCGTTCTTTTGCAGCAGGGTGGCAAATAATTGCTGTCATTTTCCCACAGCATGGAAAAGTACTGTCGAACTTTAAGAAAGCTTTTGCAAATTCATGTGATAGTGTCGCACGAGCGAAAGTACTTTTTCCAGAAATTTGAAAAACATATTTCTGGGGTGTTTTACCCCAAAATAAAGACATGCCTAGCATCCTCAGGGTCCGACTAGGTGAATACAAAAAGAATTAGGCTGCTTGAGGGTCCCAAATTTAAATGCCAAACATTTTTCTGATGACCAACTGAAAACAAAATGGCAGATTTGCAACAGTAAAAAGGCCATTTGCGAAAGTTAAAACTGCATTTGCGACACTGTCGAACTTTCTGTTAACTTTTCCCATTGACTTATAATGTGAAATTGTTTTTTGAATAACTTTTGAACTGTTTAATATTTTTTCATTAAATCTCTAAAAGGCAAATTGGGGGCCCCGGCCGCACGTTCCCTAAAGATTTCGGACCAGTTGCGTAAACTGTGCAACCTGTAGAGACGAGCAAAGAATTCCAAAAGAGCATAAATGCGCGTGCAGATTATGCTTAATAACTCCGCAGCCATACAGCCGAACAGTACGAAAGTTGGCAGATCCCAAGATGTATGGTTCTTGATTGTGCATTTCAAATTTAGGCAAATCCGTTGAATGGTTGCAAAGTTATTAAGGTGCAAAACTTTAGGTTTACCATGTAAATGGCTTCTCAACCTTAACTATGGTAGCACTACTGTGCTACCATATATATATATATATATATATACACACATATACATATAAATATATATATATATATATATATATATATATATATAGATAGATATGTACACAGTATATGGAATACAAGCAAACAGAAATAAGAAATACATTTTCCTTAGCTGAGATTTGAACCTAGGCTGCTCAGTTATCCTGGTGGCATAGCAGGTAGTAACACAAGGGGTAAAAAACAGTAGCAGGTTAAAAACAGGTTTTTGTAATCTCTTGGGCCTTCTATTTAGCTTGAGAATACAGCTGGGTGGCAAGTCCAGCTAGGTTTTACACATCACACAGTGAGCACTGATGTTTTTTAGACAACTTTACTGGTAATTCTTGTCTTTAATGCATACATTGTAATTTCATGAGCCCTATAACTATCTCAGTCTGTCTTTAAGCTGGGTGGGGGTTGCCTTTCAGTAATCACATCCTTATACTGACTGTGGCACTCATGGCTTGATTTGGGAGTTATCTGCTTCTGCAGTGTTATCTTATGTCAATTAAATTTATGTGCAGTAGGATTCCTTATATGTGTCTTGCACCAGGAACATCTGAACCCAAGGTTCATTCGGACTGAGGGCAGTATTGTACTGTTAAACTTGTCTGACATCATCTGTTTTTTTTAATGAGTATTTTAAACCAATGGGGATTTTTCTGTTTTCTCTGCATTATCTAGCTGTTATAAGTATTGTATTTTCCAAACAACTGCCATGAGCTTCTGAAGAAGGACTGGTTGGTCCGAAAGCTAGAGCACTTTGTTCTTGTTACATCTATGTTGGTCCATTAAAAGGTATCAAATCATTTGCTTCTGGATCTATTCTTGCAAGGACCAATACGGCAACTACTAAATCTACAGTTCAGGTTAAAAACAGTAACAAGAAAATTTTACAGAGCAATAAAATGTGCAAATCAATGAATACAAAAAAAGAAATACAATGAGAACAGTTAAAATGCAAAACTAATGTTAAATAAAAGGTGCAACAGTACAAATTAAAGGGGAGAAGTAAACAACAGGGAACAATTGCCAAGAATACAGTTACACAACTGGGAAACTGTTCAAGTGGCAACAAAAGTGCAAATACTGTATAAAGGTGAGCACAACTTAACTGAAGTTGAGGACAAATGGAGTAATGACAATAGGGGGATGGGAGCTGGGGAGTAAAACCCAAGGTGGAGGCCGAACAGAGATGTATTCAATACAAGGGGACACTCACAGGGAGGGGAGAAGTGATGGGAGGAGATTGGGGGAAGAAAGAGGAGTGAGGACTAGTTGCTGGAGCAGGTGTGGTGGAGGTCCTAGCCTATAGCTTTGAAAAAGCATGTGGAAGACAGGGTGGACAGGGAAAGACAGGCAGTTCTAGAGAAAGGGAAGGAAGAAGATTGTCAAGTCCTGCAACTGAAGTACACTTCTTTAACCTACATTTAACCCTACCCCCCACTCCCACTGTCCTCTTTACTAGTAGTTCTGGAGAGGCAACATATGTCAGAAATTATCACTAATTTGCTTGCCAATTAAGCCCTCTGTGCACACATCTGCCCTGCCAAGTATGCTAAACTGATGTCATTATGAGCCACCAGGAACCAACCAGAGACCTGTTGCAGCATTTAAGAAGTCTCATTTAACAGCTATGTGACGACTGACTTGGCGTATTAAAAATTAGAGCAAACAAATCAAGAAATCAGATGTGGGTTCACATAAAAGTGTTCAATGAAGGCTTTAGACGAACTCCTGCTGAGAACAGCATCAACCTTCATTAGGGCAGAGAGGATTATTGCTAAACATGCTGCTAATAATTCACAACAGTTTAGTTTATAACTGTGTTCTGATCTCTTTATACAAGACAACTGAGACTGCCCAAATTACTAGATCAACAAAATAAAATGTGTAATGATACAGTATAAGGGCTTAAACCTGCAGCACTTGTTAGAAAAGAGTTGTTAGCTTCAGTATGTACAGCATTCACAACTATTATAGCATTGCACAGTATTTTTAAGTTTAAAAGTCTACTTACAAAAAATTCCTTCATATAGGTAGCGCTGTACTGCATCCTACTTGTCCCATCAGTTTGCTTCCAGGAAGAAGGGCAAAGACAACTAACATTTGTTGCATTGTCTCAACCATTCCATTACCAAACTTTCTTCCCAGAATGTTCCTTCCCATTAACATAAATTATTAAAATTCATAGCCACATGTTTTAACACGACCTTTTCCCTACACAGATCATATTTAAGTCTGCTTGAGCAAGCAGTGATATTTAAGGTGTGGGAAGTGGTCAATTCAGTGAAGGCACAAATGTCAACAGATTACAGCGAGCTGAAATGTGAGCAGCTGTATGGCCTACAGTGTGCAGCAACAGACACATTATTTATGAGTCACTGCCTAAGAAACAGCTCCTGAGGCTCTGGTCATAAAGGATCAAAAGTAGCAAGATCTTGGGCCACAAGTGGTGGTCGGGGGTGGGTCTCCCAACCTGTAGATGACACCCATGAGATGGGAGAGCTCAGCAAGAAAGAGAAGCCTGAGGTATTGGAGCAGCAGGAGCCAAAGCTACAGCCAGTGGCTCAAAAATACAGCAATGGCCACAGCAGTTGCAGCAAGCCAGACCGAGAGCAACAACAGTGCATCGGGCAGAGGATCTTCAGCTAGAAAATAGAGATTGCACTTTGAGCTGGAAATGACGGAGAAAGAAGTGGAAGTCCAGATGGAAAAATCTGAAAAAGAGTTAAAGAAACCTGAAAAAGAGGCAAAGAGAGCCATGAGTGGGAGGCAGAAGCCCAGCACAAACATGAATTTGTGCTGGAGCGATTATGTGGACAGCCATCTGGAGTGGAACACAGGGATAAGATTGGGGAAGAGTCACATGGTCTCAAACCAAATTCTAAAATGTTTCCTCACTTTAAGGAATGATATGATCTAGAAGCATTCCTTAGAATATTTAAAAAAACAGCTAGTACATTGTCCATATTGGTCAAGGGAACATGGGCCCGCAGTCTTACTTCGTTATCTGTAAATACCCTTGATATTTTCTCCAAATTGAATGAACAGAACAGTTGGGACAATAATAAAGTTAAAGCTGTGTTGTTAAAATGTTATGAGTTTATGGCTAATGCCAACAGGCAGAAGTTTTGTAGATTTATGAAAGGCCATGAAGACAGTTTCATGAAAATGTGGGTACAGCTAGTCAGTTTGCTCAGGAGGCGGTTAAAGAGGGAACAAGTATCCTCTGTCAAGAAAAATTACAGAGGTTGTGCTGCTATTAGAAACATTCCTCAGGTGCTGTCCAAATGGTAAAAGATGTGGATGGCAGACTGAGTCCCAAGTTCTGCTAGATAAGCAGTCAAGATGGCTGACAGGTATATGGCCAACAGGCCTTTTGTGAATTGTGAGAATATGAGGAGTGGGACAGCAGAGTTCAAATAAACAGACGAGCCAGCAGGACAGCCTAAATGGGCCTCATCTAGTCCTCATTCCAGGGTTGAGCAAATCTATTCCTCCAAACCTAAAAAGGAACAGGGGGAACACAAGTGTTACGTGTGTCAGCAAATTGGGTACATCTCAAATAAAAACTCCAATACAAGTATGAGCTTCACGCCATAAGAAAGGGGCAGCTGCTGGGGTTATAATATCAACATTATGAATCTTTATCATGACAAGGCAGAGATGGTTATGATGGTTTGCAGTCAGGTACATGATGGTAGGGGGAGCCATTTTACAGACTAGAGAAGGGCAGAGGGAAACCATTAGTGGATTCTGGCACCCTTAGAGGAGCCGATGATCGCACAGGTGACACAAATGAGAGGAATGCTGTACTCTGTCAGCACCTTGTTCTCAGCAAGATCCAGGTACACTCCACTTGCAGAGCACTCTCAGGCATCACTGACGCAAACCTACAGTCCATAAGAGAGTAAAATGCCACAAGGAGGAGGAGGAGCTAAAGGAGATGCTGGACCTCTGGTTTATACCAGAATCCAGCAGTCCCTGAACCTACCCTGTAATGCTCATCCTTAAAATTGATGGTTTGGTGTGGATTATCAGAAGCTGAATGCTGTCATAGTGCCCAGCGTATACCCAATGCCATGGACAGAGAAGACATTAGAGATACTAGGGGGAGCCAAGTACCTAATGATTACTGACCTGACAAAGGGTTATTGATAGGTACCATTAACCCCTGAAACTAGGAAGCAGTCAACATTTATTACTCCACTGGCCCCGCACAAATTTCTGGTCATGCCATTTGGAATGAAACATGCATTAGTTAGCTTTGAAAAGCTAGTCGACTGAGTGTTTTCTGCTGTAGGTATCTTTATTCTAGCCTACGCAGATGATGTTGCTACACTATATTAAGCCAGACCTGGGAGGAGCATCTCACACATGTGAGAGAGACACTCAAATGATTGCTAGCTACAAAGCTGACAGTTAAAGCAGCAGGGTGTCAGATGGACTTGGCAGAAGGACATACTGTACAACTATGAGTGGGGTGGAGGACCCATCCAGTCTGAACATGCAAAGGTGGAGGTTATACAGGGTTGTTCCAAAGCCCACAACCATGAAACATGTCAAAGCATTGTTTGCAAGCTGGGGTACTACAGGAGGTTTGCTACTAGTTTTAGCACAATTGCAGCTCCCCTCACTGATCAAAGAAAAAAGAGAATACTTGAAAAAGTGCAATGGACAGAACACTGAGAAAAGGCCTTCTGTTAGTTGAATCAGTCCCTATACCAGCCGCCAGTAATAGCCAGCCTAGACTATGGTTTAAAATTTGTAGCACACACTGCGAATTCCGAAGTGGGAGAACAAGAGGTGCGGCTATGCCACTATTGAAAAACTGTGCTTAAGTGTTGTTTGAGCTTTACAGAAATTGCTGCCTCCCCCCTCCCCTGACAAAGCTCCACCCAGAACAAAGCACCAGGTCACCTGGACCCAGAGGGTCCTTTTACACAACTGAAGGAGTGTGACTCCTAGATTTGCGCTGCAAATAAAGTATTTATACTGATTTACAAGCTGATCTGTGTGTGTATACTTTGACAGTCCTTCACTCCCACGAGTGGGGAGTGCTGCAACATTGTCTGCTCTTTGATTATATCTTTATTTGGGACTGCTAATCCCAACTGACACTACCTGGCTCTATGGACATGGCTACAGCATATGAGCCATAAGAACACCAAATTATTGCACTGGAGTCTAGTACTGCAGGACTGTCTACAATATGAGCATCTTGCATCACAACAGTCCGTAGAACAGACTCTGATGAAGTGTTCCGCCAGTCAGTATAGTACAGTCTGTGGTAATGCCACAAAGAGATGACAACCGACTTGGGAAAGGAAGTGTGGCAGAGATGTGTATAATTTTTATTCAGAGAAATAAGTTCCAGTCATAAGCCTTTTTGGGCAGCTAGACAAAGAACTCTCTAGGGACGGGGCAGTACTGGACCTGGTGCTTCCAAACAAAGACATCACTGCAGAAGTCACAGTGGGCAGTCCCCTAGGTACCAATGATCACCATACAGCATGCTTTAACATTAAGATGGGAACAGACGCTAACCACAGGACGATGAGGGTCCTGGACTTTAGGAGGGTGGATTTTAAAGAAATGGAAGACTGCCTCAGAAACTGCCTCATGGGGGGGAGAGACTGCCAGAGAAGGGGTAGAGGCACAGTGTTAAAAATATAAGGGAGGGCATAATTAAGGAAGCTGCCTCTGTGTGAAGGAAATGAATAGAAAGCAGAAAGAAAAAGAGAATGTAATGGTTATTTTGGGAAGTGGCCAAGGTGGTTAAGGAAAAAGGGTGGCATTCAGGAGGCATAAGGAAAGGCAGAGGGAGGAGGACAGGGAGGTGTACCAAGTAAAATAGAGGGAAGTGGGAAAGGTGGTGAGGGGAGTAAAAGCATAGACAGAGGAAAGGATAGCCAAAGGGATAGCTAAAGGAGATAATACTTTCTTCAGGTACCTAAGTGAGAAGAGGAAAACAAGGGGAGGGATAGTGAGGATATGGAGGGCGGCAGGGGGAGACTGTGCAGAAAAGAACCAAGAAAAAGCTGCCATCCTAAATAGGCACTTCTGCTCAGTCTTCACAGTGGGGGGGAAGGGAGGGTGGCAGACCAGCAGGGAGCAGCAAGAACAAAGGGGGAGGTGGACACAAGTCCTGAAGGGATTTGCATTTCTGAAGATGGACAAGGCCATGGGACCAAACGGAATACACTCAAGGGTACAAAAGGGACACAGGAAGGTGCTAGCTGTTCCACTGAGGGCTATATTCAACAGTTCACTGGAAACATACACAGGTTCTGAGGACTGCAGGAGAGCAGATGTGGTCCCTCTAAATAGGAGACCTCACAATGTCTCCTAAAGGCAGCATATACAATGCAAACAACATGGGGATCAGTATGGAGCCCTGCGGTACCCCACACTGCAGAGAGAATGCCTCAGAGGAATAAATCCCTGAGACCACTCCCTGTGATCTTCCAGTGAGGAAAGAATGGAACCATCTGAGGACTGTACCAGACAGGCCGCAGATGACACACAGTCATTCCAGCAGCACCCCATGGTCCATGGTGTCAAAAGCTGAGGAGAGATCTAGAAATACCAAGATGGTACGGGATTTTTGATCGCTCGCAATGAGGAGATCATTGAGCACCTGGACCAGATCGGTCTCAGGGCTATGCCTTTTACGAAAACAGGACTGGAGAGGATCGTAGATATCATGGATGGTAAGATAGTTCTCCAACTGAAGAGCCACAACCTTCTCAATAACCTTCCCCACAAAGGGAAGATTAGAGATCGGTCGGTAGCTAGTGGGGCAGTCTGAGTCAAGCGAAGATTTCTTGAGAAGAGGAGTCACAACTGCTTCCTTCAGGGATCAAGGAAACTCACCCATCTCCAGTGAACACCAGATTATCTCCGTAGGGACCAGACCAATGACATCAATACAGCCTAATAAAAGGTGAGTAGGGCCTGGATCCAAACTACAATAGGTTGGGCGTATATCCCTGAGACTCCGCAAGACATCCTTGATCTCCAGTCATTCAAACTCCATCCAGCAGAACCAAGAAGTAGCGACATTCTGCCAACCACAATCCCTTCCCCCACCATAGAATGAGCTGAACAGATCTCAGACCTAATGTCAGTAACCTTATCAGCAAAGAAGTGAGCAAACTCCGAACTTGTGGACAGGCTGGATTGCACAGTCTGTCCACGGTTTGAAAGAGCTGATCTAGTCAATTCTGAGCTGCAGTAATCTCCCTGGACAGGAATTCTGCCTTCTTATGTGAGATTGCCAACTGATAGTTTTTAAAATGTTTCATCAATCTAAGTCTGTTGGCATCGAGGCCAGTTCTCCACCAGCTATGTTCTAGCCTTTGTCCTTCTTGCCTCAACTCCCTCAAGGTCCCATCTAACCAATGGGCCCGAGGGCAGAGGGTGAAAGGGTGAACCCAGACTGGAAGCCAAGATGTCCACAGCCCCCGCCACAGCCCGATTATAGACTTGTAGAATGTTCTCGGGAACCTCGCTTGCCTCTGATAGTCCCAATAGGTCCAGTTCTGCCAAGAGACCACCTGGGTCACACCCTGCAAAGGGCGGTATTGAACCATCTCCACAGGGGCAGGTGTGTGGGGGGGGGCAAAGAAATTGAACCTTATGGTGTGATGATCAGACCATCCGACCACTTCCACCACCAAGTCGGAGGTTTCCATCCCTAGGAGGAAAATCAGATCCAACGAGTGACCTTTAGTGTGAGTCGCAGAGGCAACTGCTTTTGTGAAGCCCAGCGAAGACATAAGTCACAGGAAGTCTTGACCAAATGGCGAGAGTTCGTCGTCGACCCAGGCATTGAAGTCACCCAGCACCATCAGCCTGGGGAACTCCAATACCATGTCGATAATGAAATTGGCGACTTCTTGCAGGAACAACTTCTCAGCTCTGGGTGGACGGTGGATGAGAATGATCCTGCAACCCACACCTGCGACCATGACACACTCTAAGGATCTGACTCCCTCAACTGGCACGCCAACAAGGTTCAATTCCAATTTAAAACAGATTGTTACACCCCCGCCCCTGCAATCCAATCCTCGCACGGTTTATCACAGAGAAACCGTCCGGAATGGCTGCTGCCAAAATGGGGCCAGCATTCTCATCCAGCCAGGTCTCAGTGATGCAAGCCAGATCAGTTGACTCCACAAGATCAGTTATAATAGTCGTCTTGTTTTTAATAGATCTGGCATCGCACAACACCATGTCAGCAGGATGAGATACCGGGGCTGGCCATGCTACTGGCCCACTTAACGTGGAGCCCTTGGGTATGGGCACCAGACAAGGTGAACCTCGTTCAGGATTCTATTTTGCCCCAGGGCATCTACTGGTCCTCACTACCTCAATCCAGTCACTCTGCTCTCCCCCCTTCCTGGTCCAGGGCCCTCGCCCCTCTGCCTTCTACCCACTATCCCCAGCACCCTGCAGTGTCCATAAACTGCCACAGACAACAGGGGAAAGCTAAACGGGTGGAGGTCCCAGAGCTCGGAAGAGGAGTAGCACCTAACAGGGACAGCAACCTGCCAACACATGCTAAAAAGTGCTTGAGCTCCAGCCCACTATTCCCAAAATCAACTATTATGTACCCAACTACAAGTAAAATCCCATGATCCCACCGTAAATAAAATGAAACCCACAAAATGAACAAAAACCCAGTAACCCCTATAAATAAAATAATTCCGGGAGGAAATGTGAGAATGGAAGCAGTTAAAACAGTATATGCTAGCACTTAGCTGAGGCTCTCACCCCCAACCAAACCAATTTTTACAGTCCACCAGCTGAACTTTCACTCCAGCAATTCAGTTTTTTAGTCCACAACTGAAACAATATATGCTAGTGCTTAGCTGAGGCTCTCACCCCCAACCAAACCAGTTTTTATAGTCCATGAGCTGGACTCTCACTCCAGCAGATTAACTTTTGGTTCTCAGCTACAGAACTCTCACTTCAGCAGCCCAACATAAAAAGTTTTTGGAGGGCCTCTCACTCCCTCCAATCCAAACCAAAAGGCAGCAGATTTCCAGCACCAAGCCAAGACAGAGAAGCAGATCGCCTTAACAAATCCCCAGTTCACAGATGTAACTTCCACTCAATCTTCAACTCACATCTGGCCCCCCCGGTAACTATCAAACAGGACAACAGGACAGGTGACCTCCCGGGAATACAGAACTCAGCAGCAGGGACCCTCCAGCCCCCACCCCAAAGTCCCAGGGCCAACCAAGAGGCCTATTCCCCTCCAGTCAAAGACCTCTGGCCCCCTTCCCAAAGGCCACTCAATCTCACAGCAACCACCAGTCAAGTCCCACGGGCTGCACCACTCAACACTCAATTTTAGCTCACCAATCCAAGATGTAACCACAATATCAACGTTCTTCTGGGGCAGCCTGCCCACCAGGCGATACCCCGACTGCGGGCAAGAGGCAGAAGTCGGCCTGGATGACCAGGGGCTAAGGCACAACCCCCACGGCCATTCTTCAACAGCCCAACACCCCCCAGTCACTGATGTCCCCACTCACCCACAGGTAACACCACCAACTGTTTCCCTCAAGTCCCCCGAGACCAAAAACCGCCCCTCCCCCACCTCCGAAAACCCCCAGCAATCAAGTGACTAGAAGCCTCAATGTCCACAATATCCAGAAACAAACGATCTTAAATCCATGGTAAATCATGGCTCACAGAAACTCGTTAGTCCCAGCTCCTCTTAATCTTGATAGTTAGTCCAACTCCTCTCAGTCCTGATGAGACTCCTCCTCTCAGAAGGTTCCTTTCCTTCAGGGAATTGAATGGGTCAAGAAAAAGATGAACACCCAGTTTTGCAATGAGCTCCAAACCAGCTGCCTCAGTAAATGAAAAAATGTTTTAAATTCAGCCTGCCTACAAGGGAGCGCTCTCAAATAACATTAGCGCCAGGCCCAGCGTCAGCACCCGGGCCACCCGGGGAATTGCCCAGGGCCCTGACACCAGAGAAGGGCCCAAATGGGGCTAAAAAAAAAAAGGGCTAACTTTACTGGTGGTACACAATCAGTGCTGCGACTCCAAACCTGCTGGTTCCACCGCCGGGCCACTGGTGCTGTGTGTAAATTAAAAAAAAAAATGTCTACATTTAAATTCCCTGGGCCTGGAAAAATCATTGCTGCCAGCCCTGCTTGACTGGCAGGCCCCATATCCAATTAGAGAGTGTTTTTGTAGTCATGGGGTGGGATGTGAGTGCAGGCAACCAATAGTGGAATCTAGTGTGGCGGAGGGGCTGGGCTAGCCTGGGGATGAGCTGTCCTATGTCAGTTAACTGTTTGAGAAGATGGGCGTCTCGGTGCGGTGGCATGGTGAGTGCATTATTCGGTCTGGGGCCAGCCAGCGACTCTGAAAGAATGAGCAACGAGCAAGTTGCCAGTAGTCACAGTACATGTCATGAGGGGAGAGGCTAGGCATCACAATCTACTGTGTGTTGGCAGGGGCGGGGGGCCGACCACCAGGGAGAGAGCTTGACATGGCCAGGTCTGTCTGTTGTTGGGTCGCCGGGGTCAGCACGGCACTGCCACTGAGAACAACAGCAGATCTGGGACAGTTGGAGGCTAGCAGCGGAGGACTGGACTGAGAAGTGTGTGAGCATCTGAAGTTGTGGCAGACAGCAGGTCAGTCTGGTCAGACAACTCAACAAACTGTTTCATATGAGTTATAACTTAACCCTGTTTTCACTGTTATACAGTAGGAAATTGTCATTCGCCTGCTCCGTTCTTATCTGGGCCACTTCCGAGTTGGTTACTGGGGGGCGGGTCTGTTGCTGCCAGGGTGGGGGACATATCTGTTTCAGCACAAGTGCTGAAAGACAGTGGCTGGCTGTGGTGGCAGTCAGGTTGTGCTGGTCATCCATTGTTCGAGGTTTTTTCCCCCAAATTTATTTTATTATCATCAGATTGCGGGTGCTGGGGAGGATGAGGGCATGACTGGAGTCAAACTGAGGATGGGGGAACAGTAACTTTAACTTACATATTTTAAAGAATCGGAGCTGGCCGAAGGGCGAGCAATCTTCCTCTTTCTCTCTTTTTTCTTTTTCTTAATAACAACTGAATATTGAATGTTGAATACCCAAATATTTTGGGGCTAGAATACTGGGATAAAGTATTGTACAGTCCTAATCCTAGTAATCTTAATAAAAAAAACTGAGTTTTTGTTGGGTGCCATTTTGTAGCTGACCTACTGTACAGCAGTTGAGTACTACTGGGCCCTGCATCATGGGAGGAGTATAGTCAGGGCTCTTACAGTGTTGTTTGGTGGGATCACAGTGTATGAGGTACCTTAAACACTTTATTTCAACAAATACATTGTCCACACAGCTCCTCCAGTCAACCAGTAGGGGTTTATTGAACACAGGCTGGATTCACTGACTGCTCCCAGGCATGAAATAACATAGCTAAGCCATAGTAAAGTAAACCCAAGTAAACTGTCCGAAAAGACCATTCCTTGAATTTAATAGTTGAGCTGACTGAAGACTGTGTTGTGTCGGTATTTTGGGAGGGGGAGATTACATGTGTAGCCAAAACGAAAATTCTTTCAGAAACTCATTGTAGTCTAAGGGCTTAACATTTTAGAAAAAGGGGAACGTTCAGACCTTTTGTTTAGGCCTGGTGGATCAGTACGCTCAGAGTCTGGAAGCAGAATGGTTTGTAGAATAAAAGTCTTCCACCCAAAATCTCTCCCATTCCCTCCAGGGCCCAATTTTGGTTTCTCTATATTCCTTGGCAGGGAAACATATGTCTCCCTGGATTCTGTCTGATATGGTTAGCCAGGGCAGTGTCAAATATATCAACAAATCTGTGACTTTTCAGGCTAGAGTGGTAGATATACAGTACCAAACATGAGACTTCATTAATTGTGACAGGCAGCATGGCGGTTATCTATTCAGTGAAATGCAACGATTCTAATTTTTAATGTATAAAAGGCAAGCAAGGGGTGATGGCATTGGTTCACAAACACATCACAAAATCCCAGTCCTGACCTACTGATAGTGACAGTGTAACAGAATCCACTGCAGGGGTTGGAAACCATCTGGGCTGGCTGTGCAAACCAATTTGACTGTTTGGGAAGGGGGAGCAGACCACAGTACTAATGTCATTGCTGATGAGCACCTTCTGTAAATTGGTGGGACAATTCAGTTCAATTAAATAAAACTGTGTGTGCCCGTGAGCCACTGCTGAATTGCACTGGAGGCAGCCTAAAGTTGTGGGTCGTGGTCCAAGTGTGAGACAGTGACACTGTCAACAACTCTTGGTTGGGGGGGATGGGCTGCCTGCATGCATCTCTCCAGCAAGTGCCAGGGTAGAGGCTGGACCCAGGTTGATTGTAGTTTGCCTTTTTCTTTTCCACACGGATGGACAGGTCTGAGGGGGGCCCACTGGAGGTGCATAGCCCAGGGCCCACAAAAACCTGAAGCTGTCCCTGATCAGCGCTTCCTTGATAAAACTGAGAAAAAACATCAGACAATGACATGGATTGTCCTAATGAAGACTTTGCAAAAGAACTTTAACAAATCGGCCACTTGCTCGGACCCTCCCACGATCACAATGGTTGGAGCAAATGCTGAAACTTAGCACTAGTACACCGTGTAAAATGACAGAAAAATCGCAAAACCGATAATCTACCTCACTCCTTCCTCCCTGACTAAAACAAAAACGAGATAAAAAAACACAATAAAAACTTTGGGCTAGTGCTCTGGCTGGCTCATAGCTGCCGCCACCTAGCAAATACAATTTATGAGGGACCTATGAAAGTACTGCTTCACTGAAAGGGTGGACAACTTGAATAGATGGTCAAGTTAACTAGTAAGATCCAAAACTGAGAAAGAAACAAAACAACGCATGCACTCACACCAGTATATCTTCTGGAAGATAGATGGACCAGACACAAAGGCCAATGTGCTTAGTTTTTATTTGATAGATCCAAAGTGGACAGTAAAACAACAGGAAACAGTGCAGAAGACTTTCCTGTCTTCAAAATTTCTAGGTTTCGATGTCTTTTGTCCTGCAATCATGCACTTTTAGAAATTCCACTCTACTTTCTGACTCTAGTCTCCAGCAGCTCCCCCACTATGGCAATACAGGTAAAACTCATTGGCAGGGCCACTGGAAAATTGCGGAAAAGTTTACCCAAAAATGCAGGGATTTTCTTGCAAAAATTGCGGGAAAATTGCGAGGGTTCACTATACATCCCCACTGCCCCCCAATAAATATTTTATTGTTTGCTGCAGCATGTATTGATCACATAAATTGTTAGATAAACGTATTGCCACTTGTAAATGCTTTTAATATGAAGAAATATGTGTGTTTTTGAAATGCACTGTAAACTAATCATTATGTAGCATATCTTCTAAAAATCAAGACATCTAAGTCATGCAGTGCTAACTAGATTTTATTCAGTAATTTACAGTTAGTCTGTACTGAATACATCCTGAAAAACATATTTTGCCAGTTTCTAGATGTTAAATAATGAAGCCTGTTTAAACTATTTGCTTTGGTGCAAGAAAAAATAAACAGATAACCAGGGTACCTAATAAAGGTCTAGTAAGAAAAATATTTATTTTGTTAAAATGATTACTGTTCTTAATCAGCACTGTAAGTACATTTTAAAATCACATGATAAAAGTGTAAAATCATACCAACAGCTTTTCATTACATCATACAATAGTTTTTAATACATTGTACTTTTGTTCTACTCGGTTTGTAATGATTTTACTTGGGTTGCATTTATTTTGTCTATCTGAAGATAACTGTTTAACTATACTTAACCTGTTCAGCATGTTTTCAGAAATGTTTGCTTTTTGTAGGCTTTGTATGTGAGTATACAGTTGTGGCAGATTGACATGTAAGGGATCACTGTCACCAACCCCCTCAGAAGCACATTCAAGTTTATAATCAGCAGGGCCATCCAAACTCTTGACACATTTGAATCAAAATCCTTTCAGAGTGAAAGTATTTATACAACAAAAATCTATCCTACCATTCAAAAACAAGCATTATGGTCAAGGCTTTCATTTAGGTGAATGGGGCACTTTGCACCTCTTCTCACAACTATTGTTTCAGTCTCTGTGTCAGCAAAATGTTCTTTGATAGTCTGCTTTAACACAGATTTTAAATGCTCAAGTCTACATATGCATGCCCAGAGGATTCTGAAACCAAAGCAGGGAAGTGAATCACATGAAAGCAGAGTCACATTTGACCCCTTCTCACCTCACACTGTACTGTTTTGGTCAAATCTAAGTCTGTGCACCATATCTGAGTAGATTTCCTTGAAAATTTAAATATTTTTATACAATTTCAGTCAAAAATTCCATAAATGTAAGAAATTGCAAGAAATTGCAGATTTTGTGCGGAGAAGGGTGAAAAGTGTGGAAATTGCGGAAAAATTGCACCCCTAGGTCTCAGGGCCATCCCTAACCCCGCTTTTATGTAGTGGCACTACATCCACCACTCCCCAGTCTCTGGCCCCACCCATCTGTAGGGAATGTTTCAAGAAGTGTGCCAGTCTTTGCTTTATAATGTGAGCATAAATGGATTACTGTGGTGAGTCTCACTGCAGTTTAAATACTGTGGTGTTTTTCTGTAAAGAGGAGTTTTACTCTAATTGTTTTTAAATAAGTAATCCACTCTGAGTTCATGGAAGAAGGGCACAATATAACGTGAACATGTAGCTGTGACCACAGAATGCTACCACTGTTGCTTGTTCTTTTGGAAGCAGTTTGGTGTCCTGGTTAGAGCACCAACTTGGGAACCAGGAAATCACAGGTTCAAATCCCACTGGAGGCAAATGCTCACTGTGCAACTTAGGACAAATCTGTTAACAGTGTTCCAGTGCACCCAGCTGTGTAAATGGGTGCAAGCAGGACCCAATAAAATGAGATGCTGCATTTCAGCAAGGCTCTCCTAGGTAAATAAATTGTATAACAAAATAAAAATGAAAACAATACGAGGCAGTATAGCACAGTGGTCTAAGGCTCTGAACTGCAAATCTGGTGACATCCAGCAGACCAGACCTGGGTTTGAATCCCACAGCTTCCACTTGCATACTGTTGCATACTGTGTGACCCTGAGCAAGTCACTTAACCTCCTTGTGCTCCCAGGCGGCTCCTGTAAAAAAGCTTTCAGCTTAGTGTGCTATACCTGGTTAAACAACAACTAAATAAACTAAATAAAAAAACGCTACAAGCACAGTACTGTGACTTTCCTGCAGGTCCAACAGCAGCAAGAGACTGACTGGAAGGGAGAAAACTCTAACCTAGGCACAATTATCTGCATTTTTTAGCATTTATGGGAACAAACACAATAAAAAATATATGATCAGCATCTGGCAGTTTCTTTGTTATGATTTTTTCCTCTGTTTGCTATAATTTTGAGTCCCTTTAGAACCACGGAAGTACAGTAAGAGCAAAACCATCGCAACACATTCTACTGCATTCTGTCACAAAGGAGTCTCCCACTGTATGTCTACGGCAAACAAGAAATGTAGTTAGAAAACTAAAGTGTCTATGGTACAGTATACCTACTGTAACTTTTGCCTGGCACAAGTAAAAGATTTACATACCCCTCTTAAAGATCATAAACCCCTTTCAAAAACAACAGTAAATGAGACAGAGCAGGCAGTATCAGTACAATTGAAAACTTTAAGAACTGCTGACGGCTACATTATGTTTATATGCACTCTACCCCAAAATATGTTTTCTGCCAAAACTATAATAAGCAAGGCCTCTGGAATTTTGGGTTTCCACAGCCATAAAACTGTCCACAGAACTCACGTCATACCACAGGATACATGTAGTGCCACATAATTCATTACTCTTGGTGACTTTTCGTTCAAATGTACAGCTTTTCCATCTGACCTGGCTTTCTTCTCATTCTTGTTTATCCTGAAGCTCCACCTCTTTATTCAGCATGTGATGTCACCAATGACACCACATATTTCAACCAATGGCATGACAGCCTTCTGCCACAGAAATAGATAATTTGTGTTACAGGAATGCACAAATGCTTCCACAGAAGCCTAGAAGTCCTGCTGCAGAAATCAGGATTTATGTGCCATGGAGAACCAGGGGCCCTGATGATAAGACATTTCCTAACTGAAACAGTAGCTTGTGAAAGTTCTAACATGGTCATGATCTTTTTTGTTTTGAAACCTTATCACCTCACCTGCTGAGTAATGGTGTCCCAAGGTCCTTGTAGCAGACGGTCCCTATAGCAGTCATTAACACTTCCCCATATTTCTTCCAGGGTTAAGGGCCTCCCATCTATAAAAAGCAAATGAAGGACTGTCATTGCTATAAAACAAAACTATAGTCCAGCAACACACAATGGTTTAATTATGCATTTCATAAGTTATTTTTACCCCCTTCCCCAAGTTGTGTTTCTGAGCCCCAGTTCTGACTTTTGTGGTCATCATGAGTGTATCCTTAAAAGGCCTCAGCTGATGCAAATGCTACTCCTGGTTGGTCTGTGGGGAAAGGGGTGGTAGAACACAGAGAGGCCTGCATCTTCCCTCCCTGGAAACCAAGCACCTGAACTCTGTGACTTGCCTAGCCCCAAGAATGAGATTCTGTGGCTTGCACATAGACCTCAGTACCCCAGGTGGCTGCAGGATGAACTGGTGCTATGTCAGTGGACTGACCTCCTCCATTTTGTTCAGCAAATATACAAGTAATAACATGCAGTGTAGTACAGTGGTTATCCTACACCAACAGGAAGGAGTGCATGCTCATGATGTAGAGACTGGGTGTGGCTGTGGGAGTTGCCAGCCCCAAAACATACAATGCAAACCTAGCTACTCACGCTCAAAGCTGTGACCTTGAAAAAATCAACATTCTTCAGGTTCACCTCCACTGTGAAAATGTGTAGAAGCAGGAGCCCACTGAAAACCTAGTACAGATGGTGGATAGGGGCCAGGCAGTCAACATTCTGTGCCTGTACTTCAGTAATCACAGACACAGACTGTTGACTGCCTGGACCCCTATCTACCATCTGTGTTACCAAGTTTTCAGTGGGTTCCTGCTTCTACATATTTTACAGTGGGGTGAACTGAAGAACATGGAGGTTTTCAAGGCCACAGCTTTGGACATGAGTAGCCAGGTTCGCAGTTCACCACTCTAACCACTATATTCACAAATGGAGTGCCCTGTGGTCAGTCATGGGACCAGCACTTTTCAATATGTATATTAGGAACAATGGGGTGCAGTTACAGGGTAAAGTAAATCTGTTCACAGACGACGCTAAACTCCGCAGGAGGGTAGACGTGATGAGGGATCAACAGCATGAAAAAGGATGTAGAAAAGCAAAAACGGTGGTCCAGAATATGCAAAGTTAGTATTCAATGCCAAAAATTGTACTGTGGTGCATTCTGGCAGCAAAAACCCACAGAAAGAATTTAAAATCAATTGAGTCATGGTAATGCATTCAAAAGAGGAAAGAGACCAAGAGGTTATAATAAACGTCAGTATGAAATGTTATTCCCAATGTGGGGCAGCATATTGTATGAGAAAGCTAACAGAATGCTGGGATATATCAGTTGGGGTTCTACTAGTTGAAACCAAGAGGTGATATTGCTGCTGTACAGGTAATTGGCTAGGCCACACCTGGAGAACTGTGTGCAGTTTTGGAACCCTCATCTGAAAAAAAGGAAAGGACAAGAACTACCATATTCAGTGGAGGGCAACAAAAATGGTCCAGGGGCTGCAAGCTAGACTGTATCAGGAAAGATCAGACAGCCTACATGTACTCACAGGAGAACAGGAAAGAGAGAGGGAACATGATACAACCAACAAATACATACAAGGACATAATAGGGCAGACTCCTTGGATGTACCTAAGTTAAGGAATAACACAATCACCAGGGGCCACAAACTCAAACGCACATGGGAAATGTCAAGAAGGAAATACTTCTTACTACGGAGAGAGGGGGTGGACAGATGGAACATTTTACCCAATAAAGCAGTTAATGCCAGAACTACAGTGGTGTTCAAAAGCCAATGGGAAATGTACAGAATAAGGGGGTAATTAGAAGCAGAGGAGTGCGGGGGCTCTGAGAGAAAATCTAAGTAGGAACAACATGACAGACTTGATGGAATTTTTGTAAATTTCTGTGCTATACCATCTATGTACAGTATCCATGTCTAATAACATGCTGCATCTCAGCTATGTAAAAGGTACAGCAAAGCCATTGGTTTTCGGTTTTTACCAGAAAACCCGGTAAAATTCTGGAATTAGGGCTGCCTGAACACCGGTAAAAACAAAGATTTCATGGAATCTGACATTTTATACTAGATCAGTAATTCTACAAATCTTGTATTTTTCTTATAATTGCTTCATGTACTATTTTCAATTTGCTTTATTTAATACTCTGTATATTAAGCCTTCTTTTGTTCTGATTATTTATACACATAGTAAAAGAATGACAGCAGAATCCCAGTAAAATCCAGAAATTAGACTAACAAACACCAGTGCAATTCTGGAATCTGAAGTCTTGAAAATGGAATTTCATTGTTTTAATCACCACAAATCAGTGGCCTTTGGTACAGGCCAACATCCAGGAAGAAAATACTGTGCTGCCTGCAGAACTACAACCAAGAAATGTGTGTGATGGTGGGGAGTGGGGTGGGAGCAAGTACACCAGCAATATGTAGCAAACAAAGAACTTTGAGACATGACAGCAGTTGACCGGTATGAAACATTAGGCATTTTGTCTGGCTCCACCACAGGTTCTGTATAGCACTTGTTCACTTTTCTGTTGTGTTTTGCTACCAATAAACTTTTATTTTATTTTATTTATTTATTCAACCACGATAAGGCTCCATGGAGCAAGCTCATTTTGAAGGAGGTCCTGGGTAGGACAGCATACAGATAAATTACAAGACAATAAACAATAGGAATATGGTACAGTAGTAACATTTATTTATTTAGCTTTTGTTTACCGGGTAAGTACACTAGACAAGTAGTATGCCTATTTTCAGGAACGATCCGGGAGAGCACAAAACATACAGTATACATACATGGCAACATTGGAGAAACAGCATGATACAGTAAAAAACAGCTATAACAATGCTTGTATAAGGGCAGAGATACTGCCACACATAGTACAAATTGTTACAGGACATAGATAGACATTAGAATCACTGAAAACATATTTCATAGACCATCATGGACTCAGAGTGGACAATAGTGGACTGCAGAGTATTACATTACAGAGACTAGGAGCAGTCACATCTTGTCGTTTGTTTTAGGTGGGACCAAAGGGAGGAGCGAAAGGTCCCATGGGAAGGGGCAGAACGAACAGAGTCCGGAATGGAGTTCCAGAGCCTAGGCACAAAAGTGGCAAAGTCACGATCCCCCATAAGGGTCCGAGTAGGGGGAACTTTAAGCAACTCGGCGGTCTGTGACCTGAGCTGGTAGGGGATGGCGTCCAGTTTTGGGAGGAGATGCGCCAGTCCCGACGGTATGCCTGTGGCAAGCACTTTCCTGGTGAAGTTTCCTACACCAAGGATCAGGAATTCTGCAGGGGGGAGCCAGCTGAGTTTGTCATAGAGCTCACATCGGTGGGTGAGTTTGGGAGCAGCAAGTGCAAACTGACAGATATCATTATATGCCGTGTTCCACCGATTAAGATGGATTTGAGGTGACCTGGCAAATAGGTGGTATCCATAACTAAGGGAGGGGAGAAGCACTCCCCTTGCAAGTGCCAGCCTCGCTCCCGAAGTCAGGTTATATTTGGCCCTGTAGGCAAGGCCAAGCTTACACCTGGTGGTTCTGCAGATGTTTTGGATATGGCTTCCCATGTCAAGTTGTGGGTCGAGGGTGACACCAAGATATTTAATTAAGCTCGCTGTTAGCAACAGGGGGCCTCCATCACAAGCTATTTTGAGCATAGCTGATGGGGCTTTTAACTTGGCCGTGGAACCAAAGAGCATGGCCTGAGTTTTGTTAGGATTCAGTACCAGTCTATGGTTGGTAATCCAGGCCAAGACTCTGCTGAAGTCTTCAGACAGGCACTGGTTAAGGTCAGCAGCATTACGAGCATGGGCCACTAGCACAAGATCATCTGCATAAAGCGTGACTTGGCAACGAGAGGTCACCCGTAGGAGTTGATTAATAAAAAGTGAGAATAGGAGAGGTCCAAGTACCGATCCCTGGGGAACTCCCATGGTCACAGCCCTAGGCTCCGAGAGGACCTTGTTAAAGCAGGTGCACTGCTTTCTACCCGTTAGGTAGCCCATCATCCAACTCATGGCATGCGGAGAGAACCCGAGAGCCCTGAGCTGCTCCCCCAGTAGGTCATGGTTGACAAGGTCAAAAGCTTTTGACAAGTCAATAAATATAGCACCTGACAGTTTGCCCTGATCCATGGCGGATCTAATACTAGAGGTTACAGTAATCAGGGCAGTAGTGGTACTATGACCCTTCCGGAAACCATGTTGGGCCCCAGAAAGCAGCTCATGGGTATCCACATACTCCGAGAGTTGCTCCGCCACAACCTTTTCCAGGAGTTTACCAAGGGATGGGAGAATAGCAATAGGGCGATAGTTGCCAGGGAGTTTGGGATTTTCCTGCTTCAAAACAGGGACTATCCTTGCCTCCTTCCAGATGTCAGGGATTATCCCCGAGCTAAGGGATAGGTTAAAGATATGGGCAATCAGAGGGGCAATGTAAGCTGCTCCCAGCTTGAGAAGCCTGGGCTCAAGGTTGTCAGGCCCTGCACTAGAGTGCTGGGAGAAACGCAGCGGTTCGAACATCAAGGACAGACCCGGCCTTAAGATTAAATACTCATCCGAGGAGGATGTTCACTCTGCATAGGAGGGATATTAAGTGGCGACCCCATCGGTCGTGAAATGAGAGGTGAGGGCCGAAGGTCGGAGAAGTGGAGATTGAGGTGGTCGGCTATAGTGTGGGGATTATTGCAGCGAGACTCCATCAATAATCATGTCCACGACCCGAGTGAGAGGGCCACTGACGAGGATTTAATGTTCCTCCAGAACCTCCTAGGATCTCTGACAGAGCTAAGTAGTGCCGATTTACAGAAGTTACTTTTGGCAGCCCTAATGGCTTTTTTACAACGATTCCTGAGTTGCCGATATCTCAGGAGATTAGCAGGATCTCTGGAACCCTTAGTACTTGCCCAGCATTTGTCTCTCTCCCGCATCTGGGCAAGTAAGTCACCATTCAGCCAGAAGGTGGCTGTTCCCCTCACCCTCCGGGTGACCCTGGAGGCGTGTCTATCTTGGAGAACACCAAAGGAATGTATGAAGCAGGAGACTGCCACCGAGGGGGCAGAGGCTTCAAGCACCCTGGTCCAGTCAGTACATCCTAGATCGGCCAGGAAAGCCTCAGGGTCAAAACTGGAGTATTTTCTGACTTGAATGATTTTGTGTGGAATTCTAGGGGAGGGGATTTTCCAGACACAGTATACCGGGGAGTGGTCATATTAATACAGTTCTGATAATACATTTGACAATGCAATATATGAAAATACGCAATAGGGACAGTATAAGATTTAGCAAAAGCAATAATAAGATAGCAGTTTTATTTGTTCAACATAAGTCATTACAATAAATAACATAAATAACACTATCAAGACAATCACAACTTTCAATGTTTACATATCTTTAGATAATAATTAGCACATGATAAATACATAGTTGCACATTTGATCTTATTAAAAATAACACAGTCATATATCATTCCTTCAAGAGCACCTTTAACATGAATCCATTATTTCATCACCTATAACCTGAGCAAGAGAACACCCTTTCACTTCCAAGATCACAGATTTAATGACCTAAGAAAATTGCATAATAATCCTAAAACCTGAGGATCTTGTGAATTAAACAAATGTACAATTAGTTTGTCAGGGGGGAGACCAAGGGTAGCCAAGACCGGAGCCAGCCATTTTTTCCGCAATAATTCAAACTGTGGACACTGCAGTACTATATTGTTTTAAATCATCCTCAACCCCTAACTGACAATTATACATAGGATCTATTACATCAGGTCTTTTTGTGCAAAGTAGATATACTTTGCCACATACACTTCCAATCTGTAGCGAGTAATAATTCTCCTATGTTCAGGATTTTTAAGAATTGTTAGATAAGTTCTAATCTATGATACAGCTTTAACTGTTTGAACCATCTATAATGACATAAATTATTGATTCTTTCCCCATCTTGACAAGGTGAGGTGTGCCGTAGCCTTACTTTGATTTTATCTTTAATTTCAGAGAAAGAAGTGCAATAAACTTCATAAAGCAAATTCCCTGACCCTAATGTAAACATATTATGTTGTATAATTTTGATTGTATTAGAAGTGCAATTTTGTTTACGATACTGTATTTGTTCCTCTAAACACTGTCCGGGTAATCTTTTCTCGTCCAATAGGAAAAGCTTTAAAAGAAAGACTATCCTTCTTTCAAGGGCTATTACAGATAATGGTAGTTGTCCTAATTCTCTCCTTAAAACTTCAGCTGGAACTGACTGAGGTACTTTTAAAATATACTGATACATTTAATTGAGCTGTATTTCCAAATTTTTGTATTTTGAAACAAACCACATTTCGGATGCATAAAGTACAGATGTTTTTATTTTAGTGTTTATCACTTGAAGAGGTCCTCTAATAGACGACTGGCCCATTTTTATATGAAAGCTTGTAATGGCTGAAAAAGCAGTTTTTAGTTTTTGAGCCATAATTTTAACCTGCTTAGTTCATGAGCAGTTATTAGCAAACCTAAGCCCTGAATAATCATAGTATGGTCTGGTGATGGTGGGTTGACCTCTGACCCACAGCCTATGGGATGGGGCTTTGACCACTAGAACCAGGTGGTTTACCTCTGACACCTGGGCCAGGGGGCAGGGGCTTGACCCCTGGGTCAGGGGTGGGGCTTGACCCCTGACCCCAGGGCCCCGCCAACAATTTTACAAACCCGGCTCCTATGGCAAGTAGATAAAGACAGAGTGAAAGAAATCCTGTTTTCATGAAAATGTAATCACTAATGAAGTAAGAGAGAAAGGCAAACAAAGAAATGTTAAGTTAACGGAGTCGATTTTTGCTTTTTTCAAAACTGTCCACGTGACATCAGAGGCGCTTTAACCTCCAGTTGTACAGCCACTAGAAGCATATAACAGAGAGGACTGATGAATTTATTTTATCTGAGGAAAATGCAGCTACATCACTACACTTGTTGGCGCATTTCCTAGTTGGCACCATAGATCTTCTTTGAGGATATCGAGGAGGGAGGCCAAAAGGGAAACTGGGAGAGGAGCAGTTCCCTTTGTAAATAAATAGGGAGCTGCACAACTGAGCAGGCTAGATAAACCGTAAGGCCTTTTATCTGCTGACATGTTTGTATGTTTGTATACCTCTCTCCACTGAGGCACATCATGGAACCATAAGGCGTCACCATTAGGACTACCCGGAAAGTTTTGCAGGCTGGGGCTGCCCATGTCAATGCACCTCATCAGTCCCTATACAATGTGGTTACCCCAGCATGCATCAGTCCCCCCCCATCACTGCAGAAAAATTCTGTCAAACTTTTGCAAGTATTCGCTAACGCTGCTACTTCTACGTTTATTTCAAAACTTTACTTTTATGCTTCCACCGAAAGACAAGGAATCTTTGTTCTGCTCTAGTCACTGCAGCAATGTTAAGATTTACAAAGATGACCACCATTCCATTTGTATCCATTGTCTTGGTACAAACCACAATGTTAAAGATTGCTTAGTTTGCCACTGCTTTAACCAGGCAACCAGGAGACATCACAAGAAGGGTTTAGAAATCTTTCTTAAGCTACAAGAAATGGAGAAACAGGTTGCGGCTTCACCGTCAACTGCTTTTGTTCCCAGTTCACCGTCGGACCATTGATCCCCATGGTCAATGGCTGCCATCACTGATTCGTCAAAGAAAAAGGATATAACCACCAAATTGGTGAAGAAACACCACTACTCTGATAAGGAAAATTGGAGAAAAGGCCACTTCTCCTGAATGTTTATGTTCACCTCTAAGAAGAGGTAAGTCACTGACAGAGACAGGTCCCCTGCTCTACCTGTAGGTCCTACTGCCTCTCTTGGCCATCTCTCAGACACCAAGATCAAGGTTTGGTGTCAGCTCATCTCCCTTGCCAGGGGGATTCGCAGCCTATTCCACCATCGGGCACTGCCACATTGATGGCTTAGCCATTGGCATCCCCTTTGGGGTCCATCGATGCATAAATGCTGTATCAGACAATGTCTGAGCTGTTTCAGCGTCTTTTACTGCTGTGATCGTCGTCGCCCGCTATGTTGGTGCCCTCATCTGGTCTGTCATTAACCTTACCATTGACACTCCAGTTCTCAGTCCCTGCACAGTGGACCTGAATGGCCTCCATCGACAGAACACTGTTGAAGGCTCTTCTTCAATTGTCTCCTTGTCTTGTCAACCCTCAGCCAATGGCAGTTGATGTCAACAATGAACTGGAATATAATCCAGACTATATGGAGGAAGAGAAGGAAGCCATGGATAAAGAAGAGGCAACAGATGTGATGGGCTAAAGCTCCACTCCGTCCTCTTGCTCAGCGGACAGTGTGAAAAAAACACAAGATCTCCACCTGAGGATGCCTAATTTGGGGCCTTCTTAAAACAAGTTCAGGCCAAATCAGGGTTCCAGGCAGAGGAGAAGGATTCCTCCAAGAGAAATCTCTGAGTTCTTGGAGGTTTCAGCCTCCCCTACAATCATAACTCCTCCACTGCTTTTGCCACTTAAGGATGCTGCTCTAGAGAGTAGCTGCCTGGCACAAGCCTGCTCAATTATCTGCAGTACTGTACCTATGAAAGCTGATAAACAACATCTGGCTCCTACTGCTAAACCTTATTATTCTTCACAGCCTGAAAAGGATTCAGTGGTCACTGTGGCTGCTCACAACAGATCATTTCATTTATTTTTTATTCTTGTAGGCCTGATGAGTAAATGCCCATTTTCACAGGTGACAAGTAGAGGTTTACAAAAATACAGAGAACATGAAATACATACAAAAAATAAATACCACACAAATTACACAAACAAATACATTTACAACATAATACAATGCATACCAAACATTCTAACAAACACAATGTTGTTGTTCTCGTAGATACATCACAAGTCTTTTCTTAAAAACATTAACTGTTTTACTACTCTAGAGTTCCAAGGGGAGTGAATTAAAATATTTAGGGGCCCTATAAGTAATAGATTTTTGGCCAATAGTTTTATGACATAATGGGAGTTTATAAGAAACTTTATTTTGCGATGTAGTCCCACATCCATTAGTAACCCTGCTAAATAAACTGGAAACAGAACAAGGAAAATGACCAAAGGTAGTTTTACACATGAAGATACCATATTTATACTAGATTCTGTTATCTAAAGATAAACAACTAAACCTTAAACCTTCAGTTAAGAAGGGGGATAAAACCTTTTATAGGTACATCAGGGATTGAAGGAAGACCAAGGGAGGATAGTGAGGCTTAATAAAGGGAGGGAGGGTGGGCAGAGGAGACTGTGAAAAGGCAGAGGTACTAAACAAATATTTTTGCTCAGTATTTACAAAGGAAGAGGAGGTACATAAAACAAACAGTAGTAACACGCTGGATACAGAAGTTGATACCGGCCCATTTACAGAAGAAAGGGTTCTGAAAGAACTCTTAAAACTGAAGGTGGACAAAGCAATGGGGCCTGATGGGATTCATCCCAGAATTCTAAAGAACTAAGGGTAGAACTAGTGACACCACTGACTACCCTTTTAACAAATCATGGGAGGATGGGGTGGTACCGAGGACTGGAGGAGGGCAGATGTGATTCTCCTTCACAAAAGTGGGAGCAAGGCAGAAGCAGGAAACTATAGACCTGTTAGTTTAACCTCAGTGATAGGGAAAATGATGGAATCACTTCTAAAGGAAAGAATTGTCAGTATCTAGAGGCCAGAGGGCACAGGACCCTAGGCAGCATGGATTCACAGCGGGAAGGTCATGCCAGGCGAATCTGATAGATTTCTTTGACTGGGTGACCAAAGTAGTAGATCAGGGAGGGGCTGTGGACATGGCCTACCTAGACTTTAGAAGGTATTTGACACAGTCCCACACAAAGATTAATATACAAGTTAGCCAGCCTGGGAGTGGGTCCCAAGATGACAGCCTGGGTAAAGAATTGGCTGGAGAATAGGCACACAGAGGTAATAGTAAATGAGGTCCACTCAGAAGAAAGGAGGGTTACTAGTGGGGTACCACAGGGTTCAGTATTAGGACGGTCCTCTTCAATGTCTTTATAGCGACATTGCAGAAGGACTGGAAGAGAAAATATGTCTCTTTGCAGATGACACTAAGATCTGCAACACAGTTAATACACAAGGTGAGGTGGAAAGGATGAGAAGGGACTTGGCAAGGTTAGAGGAATGGTCAAATGTATGGCAGCTTAGATTCAATGCTAAGAAGTGCAGGTAATGCACCTGGGAAACAAAACCCAGGGAAGAGTACACAAATGGGGTGAGATACTAACAACAACAAAAATGGAGAGGGACCTGGGGTAGTCATATCAGATGACCTAAAGATGGGCAAGCAAAGTGAGAGGGCAGCAAGGAGGGCTGGGAGGATACTGGGATGCATAGGGAGGCATCACCAGTAGAAAACAGGAAGTTATTATCCCTCTGTACAGACAGCTGGTGAGACTCCATCTGGAGTACTGTGCAGTTCTGAGACCCAATCTCTGCAAAGACATAGACAGGATGGAAGCTGTCCAGAGGAGGGCAACTAAAATGGTGCAGGGTCTGCACCGAAGACATATGAAGAGAGACTTAAGGAGCTTAATATGTATAGCCTCGAGGAAAGGAGGAGAGGGGGACATGATAGAAACTTTCCAAGTACCTCAAGGGAATCAACAAAAGTCCAAGGGTAGCATCTTTCCAAAAAAGAGTGTGCAAGAACAAGAGGGCACAATTTGAAGATAGAAGTGGCTCAGAGGTAATTTAAGGAAGTATTTTTTCACAGAGAGGGTTGTGGATGCATGGAACGGCCTTCCGGAGGAGGTTGTGGAGTCAAAATCAGTGGTGGAATTCAAGCATGCATGGGATAGTCATAAGGCAGTTCTGGGGGGGTGGGGATAGGAAGAAGTAGGCTGCTGGTTAACTAGGATCTGCAGCTTATCCAGTAGGTAGGGAAATGGGCAGACTGGGTGGGCCAAGCGGTCCTTATCTGCTGTCAAATTCTATGTTTCTATGTTTAAACAGTGGGACTGGTGATACACGGTACATTGATGTGTACGGTATGGAGCGTTAATCATAAATCTAAGTATGGTATTGAATATAACCCTAGGACATGCTAACAAATTATTAGTATCTGTGTAGTCCAATAGACTCAACAAGAAACTATGAGACAATACCCAGGATTCTTGGGTTAAACAAGTTTTCACCCAGTGAAGCCCGCCCAACCTTTGATGGACAGTTTTCCTTAGGCCATTAATATGGTTTTCATAGGTTAAATGGGAATCCCAAGGTCAACCCCAGATACTTTAATTGGTCAACATATTCAATTATATTCCCTTTTAAATCCAATATTGAATCAATTTCTTCTTTACTTTGTTTATTAGATAAAACCATGGCCTTTGTTTTTGTTACATTCATGACCATATAATTCTGTTGCAACCAATTCTGTAAAGTAATAAAGTCACCCTATACTTTCCTGATGGCATCACCTGGCTTAGTACCTACCCCCAAAAGAACTACATCGTCTGCATACATAATATTTTATAATAGGGGTTGACCTATAATACATTCAATAAAAACTGCTATCAGCACTCCCAGCCAAACCGATTTTCATGACATGTACAACAGGGGAAAAGAAAGCCGGTTATCACCACTGTCATTACGTAGCAGCTGTTATCGCCATTGTGTACATGTCAATGAGAAAAAAGTGCTGAACTAAATTCTCTCCCCCTCCCCACCTCCAGCTGTCCCATTCCACCTAGCACAGAAACACAGGAAGAAGAACAAACATCCCAACACACAGGTAAAAAACTAAGCCACATAACATAAAACTACAATAAAATACACACTAACAGGTCAACCCCTATTATATAACATGGATACGTGGTAGGGGGTTTTATCAACACTCATGGCAAGTGAGCGCAGAGCCACTCGTGACAACCCCGAGCTCACTTGCCACTGATAAAACTGCCATTGCATGCCTCCCCATCACGTATCCCCTTAATAGATGTCTGTGAACAGACACTGGGGGGCCAAATTCATATACAAAGAAAAGATAAGTGGCCCTAAAACTGACTCCTGAGGAACACCACAAACAATTGGTTTAGATTATGAAACATGACCTTCTATGGCTGTTATAGGCACTCTATTAATTAAGTAATCAACAAACCAGGTGATGACATCAGAAGAAAAATGAAGCTTTTGAAGAATCCCAGTTATAAGGCTGTGTTCAACTAAGTCAACGGCCTTGACGAGGTCCACGAAAATAGCTGCCACAGAGTGCCCTTTATCAAGAGCACAGTGTAGGCAGCAGGTGAACCCCACCAAGGCCATCTCTGTGCTGCGTTTCTGTTTAAAGCCATGTTGTTGAGGCGTTAACAACTCATAGTTATTAAGAAAATCTATGGTCTGTTAAAAAATAATCTTTTCTAATATCTTTGATAATGGAGAGAGAAGGGAACTAGGATGATAATTCTGGCCGAAATTTGGGTTCCCTGATTTAAATATTGGTCTAATAGTAGAACATTTCCTTTGAACAGGAAATGAACCTGAACATAAAGAAGCATTGAAAACAAGGGATAGTGGATAAGCCAGAGATTTTATGCCAAGTTTAATAATCCTAAAGTCCAAACCATCGGAACACAAGGGAGGAAGGGGTTCCCTATCCAAAATATATTTCAAAACATCCTGTGGGGTAACCTTTTTAAAATAAAACTTAGGCGAATGGTCATCAACCACACCAATTTGAGATTCGCGTACGTTTGTTGAAATGAGAGACCTATAAGAATCAAGATTACCAAAGTAAGTATTAAACATTTCAGAGACTACAACTGGGTCACTAGTTAATGTATTATCAGTCTTTAAAGAAATAACGGATTGCCTTTTCTGTCTTCCCATTAAATGATTAAGAATACTCCAAGCCTTCTTAGCATTTCCCTGGTCATTTTTTTGTTCCGAGATTTAGCCCTCCTGACTTCTATTTTACATTTATTTCTTAGAGTTTCATAATTTTGTAAGGAAATGGGATCTCTAAGTTTCTTGTAGGCATCCCAGCTCTTATCCTGGGATCGCATTAAAAGTAATAATTCATAGGAAACCCAAGGATGTTTATTAGCCCTTATTCTCATTCTTTTTAAAGCTACTAATATATCAATTATGGCAAGACATTTCTGGGAAAAGTAATCCAATGAAATAGTGGGGTCACTAATGGTTTCCATGGGGGACCAATCCACATTACAGAAGGCAGCATCAATATTCTCAGTAGTTAGATGTTTCAAGTTCCTGCATTTTATATATATTGGGGGAATTTTTCTATTTTTGTTGACCATCCATACAGGACAGGGCAGTGGTCACTCAAACAATCTGAAAGGACCCCCGAAAATGGGATCCTATCGGGGTGAGTGACCAATATCCAGTCCAGGATCGTCTTAGTCCCTGACCTATAATTATATCTAGTGGGGTCTTTAATCAAGTAATGCAAACCTAATTCAAAAAGAGTCTCCCTAATATTATTATTTTTTTGTTCCACCCCCAATCACAAATAAAATCTCCCATTATAATCATTTCCTGGTTCATGGGTAAATCTTTTTTAAGACTAGTTAAAAGTTCCAAACCTGATAAAAAATTACCTGGTGGAACATAAATAGAACTAACTGTCAAATGCTTTTCTTGACCTAAAATAACCTCTACAGAAATGAGATCACATATAGAGTGAGAATCAGAGGAAAAAAAATCTAACAGATTGCAATCTAGAAGAATCATAAACCCTCTCCCCACCCCCCTTTCCACAGCCTATCCTTCCTATACAGATTATAGTTGGGGAGTGAACCTTCAGAATCCAAAATTTGTTGGTTAAGCTATGTTTCCAAAAAGGTGATAATGTCAGATTTATTCTATTCAATCCAGGCTGTGAATTCAGACCATTTTGCCAATAAACTTTGGGTGTTTAAATAGTCTAATTTCAAGGCACACCCATTTTGAGGCTGGTAATCAGGGTCAATAACATTATTCTGTGGTAAACTGGGTCCTGGGTGGGGATGTTCACACCCAATGACAGTAACAAAAGAATGTATTTCCTAGTTCTTAACTTATTTTCCAACCCAATTTTCTTTTTTGAACAATGTCTTATCAAATTTAAACCGATTTTGGTAGGCATAGAACAACTAATTAGACATTTTAAATATCCGTTAATAAGATGGTCTTGTCCCAATGGCCACATTAACTGAGGCTCATAGCTAATCTCAGGGAATGGGCTACTACTGTATGAAAAAAAGCCCTCTTCAACTCTCTCTGAATATTATTTTCAATTCCAGGATTTATGGGGAGGGGGTAGCGAAAATAGAAAGGCCACTTATGTTAAACAGTACCAATAAAATACTTATTAAAATGGACATACTGAATTAGAATCCTAAACCTCACTTAAATTACTTTACCCCAACACGTACCTTATTCAAATAACCTGAAAAAAATAAACAGGAAAAAACTTTATTCAACTCAGGTGTCGCGGGGATAGGCTAGCAATATACTATCCTAACATTATCTAGGGTGTAACAGCAGCACAGTGGCCTCAAGTAAATATACCCCAATACACTTAAACTTATTACTCAATCTATGTCAGGAAGTATTTTTTAAGCATAATAACGTAGCCTTGCTGCAGCCACTTGAAGCCGCTATCGCGACTGCACTTTTATACACAGAGTCTCTGCCCCTCCAATCACCTGTACCGCCTCGACCCACCCAGTAGCCCCCTCACTTACTGGTACAAGGCTCAAGAAGCCTTCAGGTGGTCAGTGCTGCAATCTTCAGCAGGGGCACAGAAAAGCTGAAACGGCACAGGATTTCAAAGTGCCGAGATGAACAGCACAGCGTCTCTGCTCGGGTCACGCACAGTGAGCTAACAGGCTCCCAGCTGCATCAAAAGGAAGATAATGATGGTAATACAGTCCCGGCTAGTGCGGCTGCGCTTTTATACACAGAGTCTCCACCTCTCCAATCACCTGCACTGCCTCGACTGGTAACCTCCTCGCTTACCGGTACAAGACTCAAGAAGCCTTCAGGTGGTCAAGTGCTGCAGTCTTCAGTAGGGGCACAGAAAAGCTGAAGCAGCACACGATTTTAAAGTGCTAAGATGAACAGCACATAATCTCTGCTCGGGTCAGGCACAGTGAGCTAACAGGCTCCCAGCTGCATCAAAAGGAAGGTAATGATGGTAATACAGTTGCGACTGTGCTTTTATATACAGAGTCTCTGCCCCTCCAATCAGCTGTACCACCTTAACTCACCCGGTAGCCCCCTCGCTTACCAGTACAAGGCTCAAGAAGCCTTCAGGCGGTCAGGTGCTGCAATCTTCAGCAGGGGTACAGAAAAGCTGAAACGGCACAGGATTTCAAAGTGCCAAGATGAACTGCACAGAGTCTCTGCTCGGGTCAGGCACAGCGAGCTAACAGGTTCCCAGCTGCATCAAAAGGAAGGTAATCTCCTAAGCACGAGTTCTCTTCCTCCTTAGTTAAGGAGTTAAGGAAACTAGACATGATGGGGAAGAAGACTTTGGCTTCTGCATCCCTAGGACTCAAAACTGTTATTAAGCATATATGATAAAATATCAGAACTGTCTTTGGAAGACTATGGCCACCTTGGCTTAGAAATTGTCAGAGGACCAAAATAAAATACAGGCACAGAAAACAATTGCCAATGGACAAAAGGCTGCTACACACCTGCTGAGATCAGCCTATGATGCCTCAGGTGCTGCGGCCAGATTTGTTGTATCTGGGATTTGCCTCCACTGCCATTGTTGGCTAAGGGTGGCTGGTTTTGCCTCTGATATGCAACAACCTGTGATGAATGCTCCATTCAGGAGAAAGCAGTTGTTCTGAATTGATGTTAAAAATGCATTAAAGGATTTACAGTCCTTCGAAAATGACTGATCCCTGCATACTGTGAACCAAGATTCTGGGAAAGGGGTCAGAGTTCTCTGTAGGTTCTATGCCCATCCATGCAGAAACTATTCCAGAGGCCCGTGTTGTCGAGGCACAGGTCAGGAAGCATACAGAAAACCCAGGAGCAGTTGTAAAATTCCACAAAACTTTTTATTTGTAGTTGCAGTAACATAAAATAAAATAAACTTGTTCAGAATAACTATGTACAGAAGCAAAATAAAATCTTTCTTGTAAGATCTCTCTTGCTTTTCCAAAACAAACCTCTATCCTTCAGCAATTGCAGTTTAGCTATTTTAGAAGGCTTTTCAACCCCCATCCTTAGCAAGCATCCTG
Organism: Neoceratodus forsteri; assembly: GCA_016271365.2. Lineage (NCBI taxonomy): Eukaryota > Metazoa > Chordata > Ceratodontiformes > Ceratodontidae > Neoceratodus > Neoceratodus forsteri. The sequence continues at coordinate 330,082,671 of CM057454.1, forward strand.
TTCGTGCAACAAAATGTTTTTTTCTCATAAATATCAGGCAGGATCTGCTAGAACACAGAGAGCTTCCTGAGGTTCCCACAGCCACTGCAAAAGGCTCAGACATTTGCACTCAAGTAACCTCTAGTTTCAAAGTCATGTCAAAATACAATTAATGTACATTTCACCAGAAATACTTAATATTTTCTAAACAGAAATGATCTCATTATCAGTTTCATTCCATACACTGATTTGCATATAATTTTATATTAGCTGACATAGATATGCAAGGAAGAAAGACAAATAGCAAGAGAAAACTGAGAAAGAATGAGAAAGGCAAAGAATTGCAAGACTGTTCGGGCTGATCAAGTCTGAGGTCTCACAGGAAAATTTGGTTGCACAACCAGACAGAGAAGAGAGAAAAGGAATAAATACAGATCCTTGCATTTACACACCTTCTCCATAACAAATGGGACAGGGTTCTATTCTACCCTGTCACACCCGGGTCATGGTTCTCAAAGTTCCCAACCTTCCACATCCCATACTGCTAACCTACCTCCCGGTGCTCATGCCACATTTACAAAAAGGTCTGACCATTACCGGCACCCCGGCCACTCCTGGTGGCTGACTCGGCTCCCCTTCCTCTGGCCTCACTACCTCAGGAAGTCTTGGTGGAAGGCTGCATCTCTCTCTTCCTACCTGCTGGGGGAGGTTCAAACCCTCCTCCACAAAAGGGCTGTAGAACCTGTCTCTATATCAGAACAGAATCTGGGCTATTATTCTCAGTACGTTTTGGTCCCAAAATGAAATGGGGATCTTGAGTCCATACTAGACCTTCATTGACTGAATCAATTTATTGAATACAAAACTTTTTGAATGGTCTCATTGCATTCCCTCTTCCCCATCCTGCTCACAGGGGATTAGATGGTTGCTTTACATATCGGATTGGATTGAGGTTACAAGCGGGGTGCCCCAGGGATCTGTGCTGGGCCCATGCCTTTTTTAATATTTATATATCGTCCCTTCAATATGAACATTAGAGTGTATGGTTGATAAAGTTTGATGATTGTAGAGTAGGGGCAAGCATTCAAAAACCTGTGGATGTAAAAATACTTTGAGATGCCCTAAGCCACATTTACTAGGATTGCTAGGATTTTAATGACATAAGGGGGCCATCAAGCCCATTATATATGTCTCCCACATAGGTGGGATAATTACACCAATAAATTGTTATAATAAGTACAGTCTAGATACTTTTTAAATACCGTATTTCACTGTTTTGAAGCCGCCCCCGTTTAGAAGCCACCCCCAAATTGAAGCTGCACCTAAAAACAAGTTTAATAATAGAAGCCACCCCCGATTTGTAGCCGAGGGTTTTAAAGGGTTGCAATCTCTCTGTATTGAATGGTAAACGGGACTAAGTTCAGGAATTTACTGGTGAATCTGAGGCTTCAGCTGTGCACTGCAGGCATAGACAAGGAGTACGCTCCTATGACTTTGTTCTGGAAACTGCAGCCACAGGAGGAAGGAGAGCCAGAATGGGGAGCAGGAGAAGGACATTTTAATGGATTCAGCTTTAGAATTGCAGCAGCAGGTGGATTACAACACGCTGGACCAATACATTATTTTGTTCCATTATGATCAAGAGAATAAGTCTCTGATCATCCACATCAAAAAGAATGAACTAACACTTCCACTTTTCCTACCAAGGATCAGAACTGTGTTGTTTTGAGCATTTTCTAAGGTTTTCTTGTTCCCTTGCTCAAAGAGGAATTTAGGATCAAAGTGGATGAGACGTTCCTATGGGAGTTACGATGTTGGGGCTTACAGACTCAGTTTATTGATGTATACAGACTGTGCCACTGTTCTTCATTGCTGGGGGTCTTCTTATTTTAGGGGATGTTCTTTTCTCTCCTTTTTTTCACTTGTCTACCCTCATAACTGTAGTTGTGCTAATGTTATGTTCAGGTCTTAGATTTGGTAGTGCTGGTTGTGGCTTACTAATAGAAGCCACCCTCATTTAATAGCCGCCCCCATTTAGAAGCCACAGCTGAAAAGAGAAAAATGCAATAGAAGCCGCGGTTTCTAAATGGTGAAATACGGTAGTTCAAGACTAGGACTATCTATTGCAGCCTGCAAAAGTTTGTTCCATGCAAGAGAAGTTAACTGTAAAAAAGTAATCCCTTTTAAGTGTTTTGGTCTTTTCAACCAATATTTTCTGATTATGAGAATTTTATGGGTGGTGTAATAAATATAAATTACACCTAAACACTGATACATGTGCAATAATGTATTTAGGAAAGAAGAATTTAAGGCACAAATACTACCTGGGTAATAATATTCTTTAACAGGCGAGTGAGGAAAAAAGACTTGGGAATTACAATGGCTGACGATCTGCAGTTGAAGTTACACTGCAGAAACGTTAGCCAAAAGACCAACAGGGTATTAAATTGTATCCTAAAGCATATTTCTAGTAGGAAACGAGAGGTAATTATGCCCTTCTATGGGTCTTTGGTTTGACCATTGCTGGAGTATGCAGCGTAGGTCTGATCACCATATAAAGTAACGGAGAAAGATATGTTGGAGAGAGTGTGAAGAAGAAAATTACACGTGCCATAAAGGGGCAAAGGGGGAAGGACTACCAGGCTAGATTATTAGACTAGGACATTTTTTTCACTTAAGTACAGAAGGGCCAGAGGAGACATGTTTATGCTTTTTTCAGGCATTTACTGATGATGACCTATGGGATAGATTAGGTTTAAGTTTAAGACAGCAGACATACAACACTAGAGCTCATCCATTACAACTAGAAGGAGGACAGTGCAGAACCAGTAGGAGAATGAACTGGTTTACCCAGAAAGTTATATCACCCTAGAATGGTCTACCACTTGAGACAGTAGGGAGTATGTCCACTGAAAGCTTTAAATTAAAATTGGATAGTCTATATAAACAGGGATATTTTACTTTCTAGGCAATAAGCGAGCATTATCTACAAAATTCTGTCTAGCTCTGAAAACCTATGAAACTTATGAATATGAAGGATGCCTACTTTAACCTTAAAATCTGGAGGTCACACAAAAAATACCTGTGTTTCATGCTTCAGGGCTTGCACTCCCCATTTTGTGTCTTGCCCTTTGGGTTATGCGCTGCACCGTGTATCTTTAACAAAATATTTGCTGTGACAGCAGCTACCCTCCACAGAGAAAGCCTCCACGTCTTCCCTTACACAGATGACTGGCTCGTAAAAGCCCTAAGGAAGCAATAGTTTACATACTATCACGAACTGGACAGTTGTTTATCCAGTTGGTATACCCGTCAATGAACCAAAGTCGGTCCTCACTCCTTACCAACAGCTCCAATATATAGGAGCACTTCTGAATTAGGTCTGGGACGGGTGTTCCTGCCCTCCGACAATGCTATAGCACTAGTGACTCAGGCCCAACTGGTATCATCCAGCGACAATGTCTAGGCCAGATGCCTACTAAGGTTAATAGGCATAATGGCAGCTGCCATAGGGACTGTTCCCAAGCTCAACTCCACATGAGAATCCCTCAGTGGTTTCTCAGGGCAAAGTAGGCACTGCATTCAGATGAACTGGAGCATCTCATACAGGAGACTCCTCCACTTCTTTGCTTACTGCTCTGGTGTATAGGACCACTCCATCTTAGAACTGGGATTACCGTTCCATCAGCCTTCACTCCTCCTGGTGATAACCATGGATGCCTTGGGTTCAGGTTGGGGTGCCCAGCTGGGCACCTTTAGAACATGGGGCCAATGGATCCCTCTGGATACAGTTCTGCACAGCAACAATCTGGAGATGAGGGTAGTTCTGCATGGCCTAAAGACATTGGCTAGGTACATATCTGAAATGTAGGTTCTGGTTGCAGACTCTCCTTTCATTATTTTTTAAAAAGACAGGGCTACATTATGTACTGATCCTCATTTCCTTCCAAAGGTTGCGTCTGAAAAAACACTAAATCCGATTTTAGAACTTCGTGTTTATTTTTATTCTCCCATGGATAGTGGCAAACACTGTTTACATATGCGGGACATCCGAAGGATGCTGCATTGGTACTTAGATTGTACAAAGGACTGTAGAAAACCCTCTCAACTGTTTTTAGATTTTGTCCCCCCAGGATGGTGGGCTCCCTTATTTCCAAACAGGGCCTGTCCAATTGTATTACGTTTTGTTACCAGAAGTGTGGTAAGCAGCTTCCTGATCCTGTTGATGCTCACTTCACCGGTGAGGTGGCTACTTCAGTGGCCTGTTTTCAAAATGTATCTGCTGCTCACAAATGTGTTGCTGCCACCTGCAGTACTGTTCATACATTTACTAAACACTACAGTTTGGACATCATCTCTCAAAAAACATGTTGGCTTTAGTCTCAATGTTCTGCAAGGCTTCCTTATTCAGGATCGTTAGGTCCTGCTGTCCTCCCTCTCTACTTGGTACTACTTGGGAATCATTCCAAGAAGTGGCATAATGGAGGGAGATATCCTCAAAGAAAATAAAACAGTCACCTACAGTAACAGTACATCTTCTACAGAATCTCTTCCATTGAGCAACAGCTCTCCCTTCCTCATTCCTTGCCCCCTTGTCAGATGACAGGTGAGAATACTGTCTGCTATCGCAAGCTGCTTCCCCTGTGCTGTCAAATACAGCAATTCTACTAAGGTTTCCATATCCTCTCCTGTGTGCCTGGTGTACTCCTGGTTGCTTAGGTCCTTGCCGGTCCACTGAGCCTCCGAGCTTGTCTCTGGTGGGGAACCGTGGCATACTGGGGATGCTCACGTTACATAGATGCTGTTGAGGTGCATCGGCGTGGCCATCCCCAGCTTGCATAAATTTCCAGGTGGTCCTGACACTGACAGCTTGTAGTTCCATGATGGGGCTCAACTGAGGAGATTCTCTCGAAGATCTACCGTTAGGGTAGGTAACTATTCTTTATCATTACTGGGCTTAGACCTGGATCCTGGTGTGTAATAGCTGATCTAGATGTGTTTATACCAACATCTACTGTTCACAGTACAGTAGTTTCTCATCAAGCTAGTATTTCCCAGCAGCATGGGCTTTGTTGTGTCATATCTTACTTGCATTATTTTAGTTCATTTTTAGATACTTGTTAGAAAGAGAAATAATAGGAGGAGGAGGAATAATAATCATTGAAAAAGGAACATATGGGACCAAGACCACACATTTTCATGGACATTTACAGCACAGGATTATACAATGCCAATCTCTACTGTTTAATGAATGCACCTATAGACATTTTAATTGGATTTGCATTGCAAAATATGAGCCAATTCTCATTTCCTGCGGTGCAAATCCCTGCTTAATTTGCTAGAGCTGCAAATCACAACCCTCCCCTAGGCCAACACTTCTGCATCCCATAAAAGTGTAGTAGAACCCTCCCCTCAAACATCTCAGCCCTGACACCCTTGCTACTCAGTCCTTAGAAATCCACTTGGCCTTTTTGTCAGCCCTGTTTTACCTTCATATTAGTTCTATAAGCATTCACTCTGTGCTGTGCAAGGATCCCCAACCTCTTAGTCGCACTGCCAGGCATAGATACTGTTAATCTTGTAAGTCTGAGAGGTTAGACAGAGAACAAGGATCTTGGCACTGCTTTGGATGCTTTACTGAACTATTTTAAAGGTGTCACAGGGGTGACAAAGGGCTTAGGGGACTTGGGGCATTCTTCAAACAACTAGTCAGTGAACCCACCCATGATGGGGCAATACTGGACCTGGTACTCACTAACAGGGACAGTGTTGTAGACATCAAGGTGGGAGGCCACTTAAGGACCAGTGATCACTGTACATGTGGTTCAATATAAGAACGACTGCAGAATCAACCCACACTAAGGTCCGGGTCCTGAACTTCAGGAGGGCAGATTTTAAAAAGATGGGTGAATGGCTCAGGGATGACCTAGCAGGGGTGGGTGACCTGCATGGGGTGGAGGAACAGTGGGTGAAGATAGCAGGGAGCACAGTAAAGGCAACAAACCTCTGCGTCAAACAAGTGAGCAAAAGCAAGAGGAAAATGAGACCGTTATGGTTCTCGAGAGAAGTGGCTGAAAAGGTAAAAGCTAAAAGGGTAGCATTTAGAAGGTATAAGGAGACGCAGAGGGAGGAGAATAGGGAGGTGTATCGGGGGAAACAGTAAGGAGTGAAAAGGCACAAAATGAAGAGAGAATAGCCCAGGAGGTAACAAAAGAGGACAATACATCTTTTAGATATGTAAGTGAAAAGAAGAAGACCAGGGGTGGGATTATAATGTTATAAAGGGAAGGGGGGACTGTGCAGAGGAGGCCAGAAAAAGGAAGACAACCTGAACAAATACTTTTGTTCAGTGTTTACAGAAGAAGGAGAAGGGGATGGGCCATAAAGATGGGACAAAAGCTTTGGAGGGAGGGAGATGGACACTAGTCCTTTTTTGGAGGAGAGAGTCCTGAAGGGATTTGCTAATCTGAAGGTGGACAAAGCAATGGGACCAGATATGGTGCATCCAAGGGTATTAAGGGAGCTCATGAAAATACTGGCTGCACACTGACAGTTCTATTTAACAGGTCACTGGAAACAGGAGTGGTTCTGGAGGATTGGAGGAGGGTGGATGTAGTCCCACTACACAAAAGTGGTAGTAGGGAGGAGGCTGGAAATAATAGACCAGACAGCCTGACATCGATAGTGGGAAAGTTAATGGAATCACTGCTAAAGGAAAGGATTGTAGAACATTTTGAATCCAGTGGGTTACAAGACCCAAGGCAGCATGGTTTCACAAGAGGGAGGTCATGTCAAACAAACCTGATAGATTCCTTTCATGGGGTGACCAAGGAACGAGATCAGGGTAGAGCGGTGGATGTGGCCTACCTAGATTTTAATAAGACGTTCAACACCGTTCCACATAGGAGACTAGTAAACAAACTGGGTAGCTTAGGAGTGGGTCCAAAGAGTGTAAACTGGTAAGAAATTAGTTAGGGGATAGAAGAAGGAGGGTGGTAGTTTATGGCATTCACTCCAAGGAAGAGAGGGTGACCAGTGGGAGTGGGGTGCCTCAGGGATCAGTCCTCTTTTATGTCTTATAAGTGACACTGCTGAGGAGCTGGAAAGGAAGGTCTGCCTCTTTGTGGATGACACCAAAATCTGCAATAGGGTAGACACTCCGGGGGTATGTGTGGAAAGGATGAGTAGAGACCTGAGAAAACTAGAGGAGTGGTTAAGGGTATTTCAGCTGGGTTTCAATGCAAAAAAGTGCAAAATTATGCACTTAGGCACAGAACCCAGGGGCGGACTATAAAATAGGTGGAGTGGTATTGATGACCGCCAAGCAAGAAAAAGACTTGAGGATAATCATATTGGATTATCTAAAGGTGGCCAAGCAGTGTGACAAGGCAGTAGAGAGGACAAATAGGATGCTGGGATGCATAGGGAGAGGTGAGGGAGGTGGTGTTGCCTCTCTGTAGATCGCTGGCAAGACCTCACCAAGAGTATTGTGTCCAGTTCTTGAGACCACATCTCTGAAAGGACATAGATAGAGTGGAGGTGGTCCAGATGAGGGCAACTAAAAAGGTGCAGGGTCTGCACCAAAAGCCCTATGAGGAGAGACTAAAGGATCTCAATATGTACACCCTGGAACACAGGAGGGACAGGGGAGATAAGATAGAGACCTTTAAATACCTCATGGGGGTAAATAATGTATAGGAAGGAAGTATTTTTCAGAAGGGAATGTGCTCAAGAACAAGGGGACATGATATGAAGCAGGAGGGGGGGTAGATTCAGGAGAGATGTGAGGAAGTACTTCTTCACAGAAAGAGTGGTGGATTCCTGGAAAAGCCTTCCAGCAGAGGTAGTGGGTGCAAAAACAGTGGTGCGGTTCAAGAATGCATGGGATAAGCACAAGGGAATCATAGTTGAAAGGAAGTGGGGAGGGAGAAAGAGCTGTAGATTGGGCACTGTCTGATGTAATAGGGTAGGTAGGGAGAAATAGGCACACTGGATGGTCCAAGCGGTCTTTATGTGCCGTCAAATTCAAATTCTATGTTTCAAAGAACTGTCAGAGGTTACTATACTTTACAATGGGATACGGATGTGCTGGCTGTGGACAGGGGGATCTCAGGGAAGTCCTACACTGCCTCAAACACTTTACAACAGGAAGTAGAGAATGCAACTATGAATAAGAAGCTGGTGGTTGGGGGAGCCAGATTGCATCCGCAGGCAATTTATATTCAGTAGGGGGAAGAAGGATGCTGCCATTAGGAAGGGGGATGAACAAAACTGTACCCAAAGGGCGCTTTACATTTAGGAGGTGAGATAACTTTGTTGCCAGGTGGAGGGGGGGCTGTTAGGCAAAGCTACCCCACACTCAAACTGGGTATATTCCCTGCTGTTTGGCAGGAGGGATAGACAAGATGGACCCAAAGGCTCTTCCATCATCACAATATTTGCTGTTAATCTGTATTAGCCCCAGTACAGTCTAACTCTCCCCCGCCCCCCGCCGGCATCCAGATACTCACTTCACCCAATCTTCCACCACAGCTTACCCACCGTGATGGGTTGTCGATGGGGGACTCCCCACCATTGAAGAACCTGATCCAGGTTGCTTCCCCCATGGCTTACTCCCCCGGGGCGGGGTCTGATGACATGGGCCACCCACCGACAGTACAGATGTGGTGTGGGAGAGGGGTCCTGCAGTCTGGCATGGAGCTGTGGAGGGCCGGCTTCATCCATGCTACGACCGGCCTGTTTTTTCTAATTATTCATGCAGGGATGGACATGCAATATTGCCCAGATGCCCCATGCACGCTACCACGAGTGGGACATCATCGACTACCCACCCTCCAAACCCAATTACACCAGCGCTGGCTGCTGCCCTCCAAGCATCCACTAGGGGCCAGACAGGTGCCAGGACCAACAACCCTCCCACCCAGAGGAGGAGAGCCATCTTCCGGATGCTCAGGCCCCCTCTCCCCAGCCAGACCCCGGAGACCTGAGTCCATCCCTGAACCTGGGTTGCTGGCGTGGTGGTAGGTGAGGCAAAATGGGTGCCTCTGCCCTCCGCGCTGGCTCATCATCATAATATGTTACTATAGTATACGTTAAAGCTCGGTTATCACTGTAAAAAATGCATTTTGTATAGTGGTCACTGGTCACCACTACGAGAAAATGTTACACTAAAATTTTCACTGTGCACCTAAATCCTGGACTATGGCACCAGTAGCACTAGTGATACCGGAGGGGAGGAATCAGAATTGGTCTGTTTTTTTAGTAACATCTCCTTTTCCACCACGCCCCTGACACAACAACCACAGTACCCAATACTAGTGAAGCATAGAAGTGGAACAAGGAGGGGTGCTGGGGGATGAAGGAGGGTAGCCCAACTGCAACAACAAATGGATGTACCAAAGGAAAAAAAAAATTGAAACCTAATAATAATATGATAAATCGTTCCTCTTACGTGCTGAATAAAGGACTTAAAGTAATTCAACACTATTACTGACCTGCTGCATATCGCTTTGAGAATTCTCTTGGAAATCCTTTGTTGGTCAGTTGGTCAGAGGTACCTGGAAAATACAGTTGACCAAGGTGTGGAACAGGTACAGCCAACAGTGGGAGATATAAGGGGACATTATTTTGAAAAGAAGTTGACTTCTTGCATTTTTCTTTTCTTCTTGCCTTTTTTTTTTAAGCTCTCCACCCCACCCTGCCCTCTGCACAAACTTACGACAAATCCAAACTCCCTCCATTGTCTTCCCCTCTCCCTCCTCCTCCTCCTCCTCCTGCTTCTTGCCAGCAACATCCAACCCAACCCTGACCCCCCCCATACCCCAATCTACATTCACTCCACTCTCACCCTACCGGGGCCACCCCTGATCCCATCCTCTTTACCTAAGGGCTTATATATCTATCACCTTAATGCCAGGAGTCTGCTCCCCAAAATGGATGCCTTAAATGTCTGGCTCACCCAATATCACCCTGACATACTCTGTATATCAGAAACGTGGCTGTCTGCCAAAATCCCTAACTCCTCTATCGTCATCCCAGACTTTAACCCATTCCGTCAGGATAGAGGAAAGCGAGGTGGGGCGGAGGAAGCCTTGTACATCAAGCAATCCATCTAGAGCTCTATTATCCTCAAAGAAGCCAGCCCTACTGGCCACAAATTCATTGTTGCCCACATTTCCCTTCCTTCCTCCGCCCCCCTCTACATTGGTGCTCTTCATGCCCCACCAAAAGCCTCGCCCAACTCCCTCATCAAGACCATCTCCTCTACCTCCACCCTCACCTATAAAGGTGAGCTTCTGCCCTTAGATGATTTCAACCTTGACTGGCTCCCCTCATCTGCTAAGTCCACCACCCTAACTACTGAAGCCCTTAACCTCTCTCAACTTATTCAGAAACCTATCCGTTTAAATCCTCGTTCCCAAAACCACTCCCTTCTAGATTGGATATTGTCCTCCTACCCTCACCACATCTCCACGTCTGGCATCCTCTCTAATGCCTTAACTCATTGTCTCCTAGCAGACGCCTGTAGTCATCAGTAAAATACACTGGTGTGTCCTGAGGACGCCTGCAGAAGTCGGCTACTGACTCCCAGTGTGCCCTTGCAACGTCTGGAGAAGTCACTTACATATTTTAATATATAGTGTAACAGAATATAATATATATTTGGCTGCATAGCACCGTTGGAAAGGTAATTTTATGTTGAACAACTTTGTCACTGATATTTTGTGTATATCATGTATACTTTGGGAGTTATTCGCATTTGTTTATGATATGGTGTGTATGGCTTATGTTTCCTGTTTTAGTGAAAAACATATTTTCTTTGCTGTTTCAACCAGCATAGAAAAAAAAAAAAAAATTGGATATTATTATTTGCATACCACCATTGGAAAGATAATTTTGTGCTGAATAACTTTGCCAATCATACTTTGTGTCTAGCACTTATGATTCTTGAGCTATTAGGATTTGTTTGTGGCATACTGACTATAGCTTGATTTTGCTTAGAAAGGCCCAGGATTTACTGTTAACAGTACACAGGAGACAAGTGGTGTAACTTCAGAGAGCTCCTGTGGAGGCAATGAGTTAAGCGATCGCCGTATCACATACTGCATTGGAAAAATCCATGTTCCCCACTCCCCTCCCAAATTCATATGGTCCTGCCCCCTCCATTCCCTCAACAAACTCACTCTGCTGCAAGACACCATGAATGCTGACTGGCAATCGGTCTTTTCCACCCTGGATGTTGACCTTGCTTTATCACACTTTTCCAACATCTTTAACTGTATCTGGGACCACCATGCACCCCTTTTAAGAGAGTTAGGGTGAAGCGTCACCACCACCCCTGGATTAATTCTGACCTCATTGTCTTGTGTTGTTCTAGGGACAAAGCCTGGAGACATTACAAAGCCTCCCACGCTCAAAGCAACCTTCAATCTTGCAAACAACCTAAGAACATGTGTACAAAAGACATTCGCTAGTCCAAGGCTTCCTACTTCAAAGCAGAGCTTGATCAGAGCCAAAACTCCCCAGCTTCTTTCTGGAAGGTGATCCACTCCCTCCTGGATCCCCCTCCCAGCAAGCCTGCCCAGTCCTTAAAATCGACAGCAGCCCTGTCTCTGACCCTGCCTCAGTAGCTGAGGCTTTCAACAACTTCTTCATTTCTTGTGCTCTGCCTGACTCCCCCTCCCCCTCCTTTCTGTCCTCCAGACTCGTCCCCCTCGCCCACCTGCTTCCTCTTTCCTCCCTTCTCTCTCCTCGAAGTTTATTCCATGCTCCTCTCTCTCAACCCCTCCAAATCTAGCCATGACAGCCTACAACGCAGATTGCTCCACATCTCGGCCCCAGCCATAGTCACCCCACTGACTTATATAGTCATCCCACTGACTTATATACTAACTCTATCACTTCAGCCACAGTTCCCAATGCCTGGAAATCAGCCAAAGTCCTCCCATTGCACAAAGGAGGTGACCCATCATCTCCTGGAAACTAGCGACCCATCTCACTTCTCCCCTCCCTTGCTAAAGTTCAGGAATTCCGCATCCTGGCTAAGCTCTCCAACTTCCTCTCCTCCAATAACTCCCTTTCACCTGTGTAATCTGGCTTTCATAAACAACAATCTATTATCACCTATCTGCCATGCATCACTGACTTTATGTTCTCCACTATGGACCAAAGCCAAATCACTGCTGCTATCTTCATTGACAACCAAAGCTTTTGACTCTGTCTCTCACCCTCTCCTTCTTCACACACTCACTTATTTTGGCCCTGCTAAACCAGAGGTTGACTGATTTTGTTCATACCTTCATAAATCGACAACAATCAGTCTAAGTAGGTGACGCACTTTCTACTCCTCTCCCTATTCTCTCCGGGGGTCTCTCAAGGCTCTAACCTTGGCCCCATCCTCTTCTCTCTCTCTTTATAAATGACCATCCCTCTATCTGTCACTCATCCAACATGCGTATGTATGTGGATGATACTGTCATCTATGCCTTTGGCCCATCCCATGACAGCGTTCTCCCCAATCTCCAACATGATTTCAACAGGGTTCAGTCCTGGTTTCACTCAAATCAGCTAAAACTCAATGCCAAAAAGACAGTTACCATGATTTTAGGTTTGAGACAGAAGCTGTATTCCCTCCCTGCCCCTCCAGCAGTCACCACCCTGGATGGCTCACCCCTTGAGTTGGTTCCAGCTTTCAAATATTTTCTAGTGAATTCATTATATTCTAGTGTAAACCTAGCCAACTGTACCAGAATATCATGGAGGAGGATTCCCTCCTTGTCACTGGGGTGGGGGGCTCCCTTCCTGTCTCCCTATATTCTTATCGAGGCAAAAAAATATCTTTGCTTGTAATCCCCCTTCTTGGGGTATGTTAGAGTATATGGAATTTACATCTAAGTTGACTAGTGAATCGGTGTTCTTAATTGCCAGATCATTTAAAGTTTGCAGAATATCCCCCATATCTTTTATATAGGAAGGCAACCCTTTCACTAAAAGTCCCAATAGGCTGCATCAATGACTCTGTGCCTGCCACAGTGGGCCTACCTGGTAAATTGGACAGTCACCTCAATTTCTCTTCCCACATCGATGCCATCTTCACTAAACTCCAGCCAAAACTCGCTGTCCTCTACCACCACAAAGCCAGCCTTCCTTCTCTAAACTCGTTGTGAACTAGTACTCAAACAATTCTGTCAGTGCTGGATTATGCAGATGTAGTCTATGGCACTGCCTCAGCTTCTTCACTCACCAGACTGGACACCCTTCTCAATTCCTTCTGCCGTTTTGCCATGGCCTCGCTCCCTCTTACCCACCACTGTTTTCTGTATGCTCCTCTCTCTCTCTCTCTTGCGCCGCTGTCCCACAGGATAAAAATTCACAGCACCTCTCTCATTGCTAAATACTGGCTAGGTTCCCTCCCCTCCTATCTCTCATCCTGCTTCACACCAGCCAAGTCCACAACATACTCTCTTCACCACAGGGACTTGTGAACCTTATCCATCCTTCGTACTCACTCTACTGCTGGTCAGTCAGCCTTCTGATACAGCCTCCCCCTCTACTCTGGAACAATCTACTTCCTGACTTGTGCCTAGCCTCCCCTCTCTTGGCCATCAAAAGACTCCTCCGACTCCTCCCCTCGCCTCAGTGCCCCACAATGCTCCTAACCCCTCCACCCACCCACTTCTCTCCCCTCCCTATCTCTCAGTCCTCTCCCCCCCTCTTTGCCTCCCGTGCTGTTCCCCCTGATCTGCTCACCTGCGTTGGTTCACCTGAATTTGTATCAGTGTCAACCACTGCCTGTGGTGTATTTTTTATTTTAGTTTTTTGTGTTTTTGTCTTACCTTGTTTATCCAGTGCCTCAACCAATTTTTCAATTGTCTTTTTGCTCTACTGTAAACTCCTATATTCTCAACTGTTCTGTAACAAATGTTTTACTCCTGTTGTAATTCTTTGTACCCAGGTCACACTTGGGAAACGAGCCTCGGCTCACCAATATTAAATAAATAAATAAACTTTTCTTTGTGCTAGTCTGACTGTTTCAAAAAGCATGTAAAGAAGACTTTGAAAGAATGTTTCAAATGTAGCAGAGAGCTTCATAGTACAACCTCACCATTGACAAGAAAGCAGCTTTGAAAAATTTAAGTGATAATGAACAAAAAGTTATTAAAACTTGCAGATGGGGGGGGGAGATTGCATTGCTATTGGATGTAGCTGATTATAGGAAAGAAGTGTGCAGACAATTAAAAAGCACCTTCTGCGATGGTCCAAAAAGTTACATCTTGCAGCCACTGTATGCAGTAGTAGACCTGAAACCTTGTGTGCATTTGTTATTTTTGGCCAAGGTTTACTCTGTCTTCCATATTTTTGATTTGTTTTTGAGCCCAGCTGCACTTGCCTTGGTTGTTCAGTTGCTGGGCTGCTGGCTTCTGCTGATGTCACTATATGGCACATGACTGACTGACACACTGTGCAATACAGTGAAAGTGCAGCAGTTTTGCAAAGGAAAATTTCCATTATGAGGTGTACATACTGTACACGTCATTTTTCCCCTTTTCCCCAAGATGCTCTGTTAGCAGTGCATTATGCTAACACCAAATGCCTTGTCTGTATGTTATTTTGTAAAGACGAGAGGCAGTTGGATGTATTGTCAAATACTTGAAATAAGTGTTCAACAACTGAAATTCAACTTAAATAAAAGCTTAGCAGAAGTTCAATTTTTGGACCTCTTGGTTAAAAACAATGGAGTGGGAGGGGTTGTATATGGATTGGTTTCGGAAAATGACACAACACCATCCTCTATGCTTCCAACTGTCACCTCTGCCACACAGTGTTAACTCATGAGGGCACGCTGTACATGTAGTCCAGATAAGACTTTGTATCAAGGGCGATGGAGTTTCAAACAAGGTTTTTGGAAAGAGGCTACAGATATGGGGATCTTCGTCTGGCCAGAGAGGAAGTGAAAAAGTTATCCCAACATGAGCTGGTAGGTATATGGGGACAACAAGGGACACAGAAGTGTTCATTTTGTAACCACATTTAGTCTCCAGGCTAGGAAGGTTGAAAAGTCATTGAGAAAAAATGTGGATATCCTCAAAACAGACAGCACATTGAGATAAACTGCAAATAACCCATCCTAAATGGTGTATAAAAGAAAAATATATGAAATGTACTGGTACACAGTGCATTTCCATGTGGGCATATGCTAAGTGACCAAAGAATTGGTCATCCCCACTGCCTGATTGCTGCAGACAATGCAGTCACTGCAAAAATGGTATATTCTTTTGCACAATTAATGTTTTTTAAAGTCCAAGAACAGGTGGAATGGATTAGGTCAGGGGCTTCATAAATTGTGATACTCAAGCCATTCTATACATGGCTATTTACTCATGTGGAGTGTTCTACATAGCTAAGACAACCAGACAATTCAAAGCCAGGGTGGGAGAACACATTAGGCCAACAGCCCAAGATAATCTTGACTATGCCCTGGATAGCCACATCCATGAGTGTGGTCCAGAAATAAAAAAAAAAACAACATTATGTGATGTTTACAGGATTGGACAAGGTCACCAAATTGAAAAGAGGGTGGTATAATGCATGTATATTAAAAAGAGTATCGTAATGGATCCATGAAAACAGGGACCAGTAGATGGCCAGGACTGAATGACAGAGTCAAACTGGTCCAATTTTTAGTAGCTAGGAAGTCGGTTATAGTTATTTCATATGGGTCAACAATGTTTATTCTCTTTCAGGTCATATTCATAAAATCATTCTAGCTTTGCAATGCTGTATACCTGTAGGAAAATGCACCAAGCCTAGGAGTACCCCAGACAGAGAATATCATCAGAAAGCAGATAAAGTGATGGAAGATGCATAGAATGTACCATGTTCTATATACAGTACCTTGTACTTCACAGTCTTCATGAAAGTGCAAAGTACACTATAAAATGATTGCCCAGTAAGTGCTACCTTGAAACCATTATGCAGTAGAAATTACTTATTTTAGGTGAAAGAAGTTATTAATTTTACAGTAATGTTTTAATCCTTTTTAACTGCACACATTTTTGAACTTTTGTGTAGCACTGTTTGCACAGATGCTGGCATTTAAAGGAAAGCGCCCCTAAATCAAAATGGGACACTGACTTTAAAGGGAAAGTCTTCTCAACCTTTTTTTCTGTTTGCTTGTGCAGTTTGTAGACATGAATAAAGAGTCCCTATCTTGCTCCCCCTTAGTTTCATCCTAATTTAAATTTAAATGAAGTTGCTTCCCTCTGTTCTGCTGTGGTGTAAAAACCTGTTTCACTACATTGCAAAGGTCATGACCCTGCTCATGCAAGGCATAACAGGAGCTGATGATGCATATATGCATACCCCAGCAGAAGTGCTGCTGTCAGACAGTTCTATTGTATGTCTTCTGAAATCCTTGCATTCTTGTCTTGTTCTGGCCATCAAACATTTCAAGGCAAGTTCCGTAATGCTTTCTGTTGCTTAAGGTGTGTCCAGGTTGGAAAAATGCAGTTGGAAGGATGCTGGTGCTTGTGATGTTTTGTTATTCAACTGATTAATTCTTATGTGCTAGGAGCTCCTTGCTTACTCCCAGTCCGGTTGATGTGCAAATACACATTATCAGCTCCCATGTTTCCTTTTATGAGTGGGGTCATGACCTTTGCAATGGAGTGAAACAGGTTTTCACACCAGGGCAGAACAGAATGAAACAACTTCATGTACATTGAAATTAGGATGGAATTAAGGGGGAGCAAGACAGGGATTCATTATTCATGTCTACAAACTGCACAGGCAAACAGAAAAAAAGTCTGGGACTTTTCCATTTAAGATACATACTTTTTAATGGGCTCTGTGGCGGGGGGGCGGGTGCATCTCTTGAGGAAGCATGATGACATGAAACATGTTCAGCTGCTACTGGGATATCTGGCATCTGTGCTGTTTGTTGTATTGCACTTCATATTATGTTTGCACTTTATTAATACTTTTTTCTGGCACTGGAATAGTGTAGTGCAGCTTTTGCTGCAGCACAATGTAGGACAGCTTTTACTGAATCACAGACCTTTTATTTTTTTTATTTTAGTCTTTGGTAACCGGGTAAGGCCCACGCACAAGTGCCTGCTTTCAGGGGCGACCTGGGAGCACTGGGCAGTTAAGTAACTTGCTCAGAGTCGCACAGTATGCAAGTGGTGGTTGTGAGAATCAAACTCAGGTCTGGTCTACTGGATGCACCAAGCTCGTTCACACCTTGTTCCTCTAACCTTTAGGCTATACTGCCAGCCCAAGCCTTAGTTTAGTGAGTGCTTTTTCTGTTTATTTACAAAAATGTTAAGAGTAAAATTTTCACAGGGCTGCTAAATCTATCTTGTACAGATTTGCAGGAATTAATTGGTGAGTTCTATTCTCCACACTTTCAATCCTAATGAGGGCCTATCTTCTGCAGGTAAAAAATGAGTAATATTTTCAAAAATGCTGTGGCATATGACTTTGTACATACAGACACAGAAATATAGAATCTGTTGGCAGAAAGAGACTGATGGTCCATCAAATTTGCCCCTACTATACTACCTCACACAAATGGCTTATAGTTCTGGAGGGTTGTCTCCCCTTTCGCCATCTTCCAACTCTCAGCCCCTTGTCCCCCCACCCAGGATTATGTATCTCTTGGTCTGTCCCAGCTGTGTTTAAACCCATTTAGGTCATCTATCCTACACACTTCCACTGGTAGTCTGTTCCACAGTTCAACCACCTCTCCGTGAAGTGAAACTTCCCCACATCCCTCTTGAATTTGCCCTCCACCAACCTCCATTTGTGCCCTCTTGTGTCTGATCCCAGTTTCTAACAAACAAGTCTTCACTATTCACCCTGTTTATATCCCTAAGAACTTATATGTTTCTATCATGTCCCCTCTGGCCTCTAGTGAGCACATATTTAGGGCTACCAGCCATTGCTCATAGGATCTGCCTTTCTGGATCATCTTTGTGACATTCTTCTGCACCAACTCCAGCCTATTCAGATGTGGACTCCAGAACTGAGCACATTATTCTAGATAAGGCCTCACCAGAGACATGTATAGGGCCTGTATTACTTCGCTTTTCCTACTGTCAAAATCCCTAACAATACACCCTACCATCCTAGAAGCCTTACTCTCTGCGATGCTGCACTGACTGGTTTGCTTGAGGCAGCCGCTGATGATGATCCCCAGATCCCTCTCCTCTGTTGTAGTGGCCAGTCATCTAGTATTCTGTGCATGGGTTCAGTTTCCCTAAGTGCATCACCTTACATTTATTGGTGTTAAATCTCAACTGCCAGAACTTACACCACCTCTCCAGCATTTCTAGGTCCTTCTGGAGTTCCCTTTACCCCTTCCTCACCATCTACCCTGCCGCATAGCTTTGTGTCATCAGCAAAGAGACGCATCTTTCCCCGGATACTTTCCCCTATGCCACTAATGAGCATATTGAATAGGACAGGTCTCAGGACTCACCCCTGCAGCAACCCACTCATGACATCCCTGTTCCCAACTTGGCCCTTTCACTACTACCTTCTGTTGCTTTGCCCTCTAACCAGTTCCCTACCCATTTGATTAAACCCTGCTCTACTCCCAAGTTTTCCAGCTTTTCACCAACCTCCTGAGTCGTACCAATTGAAAGCTTTCTGGAGATAATCAAATCTAGCACCTGCCCTCATCTATCGCACTACTGACCCAGTCAAAAAACAGCATCATGTTGGCCTGGGATGGCCTTCTTGACACAAACCCAAACTGCTTGCTGTCCTGCAGCCCACTGTCCTCTATGTAAGCCACTAGACTTACCTTAACTATGGTCTCCATCAGCTTCCCCACAATAGAGTGATTTGTGAGTTCTGGGGCCATTTTCCTTGACATGGACTCATTAGTTGTAACTGAATTCTCAGGACATGATGAAAAAGCAACTGAATAATTCTATTGTACCACTGAGTTCTCCTGTAGTGTCACATCAGTACTGTCATGTTAGGGTGGAAATGTGCACAGCCCAGAAAGTGAGCCTGAGTGGTATTACATTGACATCATAGTTAATATGGATCTATTACTGAATCCGGACAGTCAGTCTCCCAAACTCCATAAGCCCAAGTTTGGAAGACCGACAACGTGTTGGTGCAATCAGTGGGGCAAGACACATCCCCATAACTAAAATAACCAACTCTGAGAGGGAGTGGACCTCGGAGTAGGTTAAAATAGTTTACGGGGGCAAAAGAGCACCACACAAAAGTGTAGACCCAGGAATAAAACCCGGGTCTGAGCACACTGGTGGCTGAGCTACTAGTGGCTTAGCCCTTCACGCCACAGAAGCAGCTCGACAAACCACTGGATTTTTCTTTTCTTGTGGTGCACGGCTAGAGGCAGGGTAGCGGTTCATCACATCTGCTGCCTTAACCCTGCCAGCACCAGCGTCCGTCTGTTGGACAGGTGTGTGTCGGGCAGCCGAACTTGGGATCCTGAATGTCAGGATCCCAACTTTCGACTTTCCGTCGTACTCCCATTAAGATTGATCACATCCAGGTTTGAGATGATAAGGGGTGGGACTGGGGATCTGATTTCTTATACACACAGTCTGGATGGATTTTACAGACCTATAATGAAATACACTTCTGCTTAAACTGGCATGGTCACTATATCCAGTTGCAATACTTCAGTAGTGAAACTTGGGTACAAGAAAAATATGGCTGCTCTATAGGCAGGGTTTTTTTTTGTTATTTATATTTTATGTCCCTTGCTGTCTCCAGCAATCGACTCCCTCAGGAGCAATAGGAGTATACCCAGACTATCCAAACCTCCTACCTGTGTACAGCCATCCTGCACAGTGCCTTGGTTAGGGGCCCCCCAAGGGTGGTGGTGGAATGTACCCCCGAAACCACTGGTGCATCAGGAGGCATTGCATCAGAGGTGCAAGGCCCAGATATACCGGGATCTGTTGTTGAGGGTGCTGGGTGACATTTTCCTTGGCTCTCCTCTCAGGAAGGATGCCAGCACAGTGGGGGCACAATGTGGGGTGCGCACAACAGTGCACTACACATGTTCATCATCATCAATCTTTATTTATATAGCACCTTTCAATATCAAGGCGCTGCACGAATTGTAATCACAAATATAAAAACAAAGAGCTGCACAGATTATAATCACAAATATAAAACAAAGCAGTATAAATTATTTAAAATCAGTCTGGGAAAGCCAGTGAAAATAAATAAGTTTTTAGCATAGATTCAAAACTGCTGATGGTCAGGCATTCTCTTAACTGACGAGGTAAAGAATTCCATGGGGTTGGTGCTGCAAATGAAAATGCACGAGCTCCAGATGTTTTCAAATGAACCCTGGGAATCTCTAGCAATCCCTCATTGGTGGATCAGAGAGGACGATTAGGGAAGTAGGGAGTCAAGAGATCTTTCAGGTAGTTGGGTCCCTGTTCATGTGGGGCTTTAAAGGTAAGTAAACCTACCTAATAGGTGATCTGCCACTGAACCGGCAGCCAGTGCAGTCTGCGCAGCACAGGCGCTATGTGACTGGACCTAGAAGTACCAGTCAATAGCCTGGCTGCAGTGTTCTGCACCAGCTGCAAGCGGCAGATATCAACCCCAGATAGCCTTAGGTAGAGGGCACTGCAGTAGTCAAGATGGGTAGTAATGAAGGCATGAACCAATGTTGGAAGGACACCCTGCAGAACCAGGTGTTTCACCCAGGTGATATTCCTCAGATGGTAAAATGAGGATTTGACCACAGCTGACACCTAAGATTTCAGGGTCAAGCCATCATCAAAATAACACCCATGTTCCACACCCGACCTGAGGTAGTGAGCTAGACACCATCAAGCCATAGGCCAGACACGTACCCAGCCCCCAAACCTGCCCCTGGGTGACCCGGGTCCACGACCAACACATCAGTCTTATCCGGATTCAGTTTTTGCCAACTGGAGCCCATCCAGCCATTGATCTCGGAAAGGCAATTATTTAGCACGGAGATCGCATCAACCTGTCTGGGCACAAAGGACATATACAGGTGAATATCATCTGCATAGTAGTGAAAACTCAATCTGTATCACCTGATGATATCTCTTAATGGTAGCATGTACACTGGGAACAACATGGGCGCCAATATGGAGCCCCGTGGCACCCCGCAGGACAGAGGGAGGAGGAATAAATTCTGGTGACCACCCTCTGAGACCTGCCTGCGAGAAAAGATCGAAACCAACTGAGGACTGTACCTGACAATCCACAAAGGAACCGCAGGGACTCCAAAAGCACTCCATGGTCCACAGTGTCAAAGGCTGCTGAGAGATCGAGAAGGATCAAGATGGTACGAACCTTCTGATTGCTCGCCATTAGGAGGTCATTTAGTACCCAAACAAGGGCAGTCTCTGTGCGATGCCTTTTCCTGAAACCAGACCGAAGGGCTTCATAGACATTGTGAGTTACAAGGTGATCATCCAGCTGCAACGCAACCACCTTCTCAATAACCTTCCCCACAATGGGAAGGTTAGAGACAGGTCAGTAGTTAGCTGGATCGTCGGGATCCAAGGAGGGTTTTTTGAGGAGTGGTTGAATGACTGCCTCCTTTAGGGGGTCTGGAAAGATATCCTCCTCCAAGGATCTCCATACAATTTCAGCTAGGATCAGGCAGATAACATCTGCACACCCCACTAAAAGGGAGGTAGGGCCCGGATCCAAACTACAACAGGTTGGGTGCAAAGTCTGGACGATCTTCACAATGTCCATGAATTCCAGTCGGCTAAAGTCAGTCCAGACAGACCTGGTGCTCACCACCTCCCATCGACCTCCTCAACCCCTCATAGAGAGAGCCGGGCCGATTCCGGACCTGATGCTGGCATCCTTAACTGCGAAGAACCGAGCTAGCTCATCACACTTGTTCTGTGAAAAAGCTCTTCCAGACTGGAGACAGATTGGATTGCACAATCTGTCAATGGTTCAGAAGAGTTGAGCCGGTCGATTCTGCGCAGCAGAAATCTCCCTGGACAGGAACTCTTCCTTCTTATGGGTGATTTCCGATTGACAGCCATTATAATGTGGTATCAATCTAAGCCTGTCAGCATCAAGGCTGGACTTCAGCCATGCTCTCTCCAGCCTTCGACCAACTCACCTCAACTCCTTCAAGGACCAGTCATACCAAGGGGACCTTGGGCGAAGAGTGAGTGGTCGAACATGGACAGGAGCAATCAAGTCCAGGGCATCTTCCACTGCCTTATTATAAGCTAGTACGAGGAACCCTGGACTTATGCTTTCACCCAGCAATCCCAATAGGTCCAGAACCTCCGACAGACCATCAGGAGTAACTCCCCTTAAAGGGCAGTACCGGACCATCTCTGAATGGGTAGGTCCATTTGGGGGGCCCCGAAACTGAACCCTATGGTGTGATGGTCAGACCAACTGACTGGCTCCACCCCCAAATCAGAGCTCTCCATCCCCAGGAGGAACAGCAGATCCAATGAGTGTCCCTCTATATGGGTAGAGGAGGTAACCACCTGTGTAAGGCCCAGCACTGTCATAAGCTGGAGGAGATTTTGACCAAATTATGAGAGTTCATCGTCGACCCAGGCACTGAAGTCCCCCAGAATTATCCATCTGGGAGACTCCAATACCATATCGACGATGAAGTCTGCAACCTCCTGTAGGAAAAAATCCCCAGCACCTGGTGGACGGCAAATGAGGAATATCCTGCAACCTACACCCTCTCCCATGATACACTCAAAGGATCTGGTGGTCCCCACAGGAACATCCACAAGGACAGCTTGGTCTTAATAAAGATGGCTACACTTCCACTCCTTCGATCCAACCTCGGGCAGTGAATCACCGAGAACCCAGATGGCATTGCAGAAGCTAATACTGGGCCTACATTTTCATTCAGCCAGGTCTCACTGATACATGCCAGATCCACCGTTTCAACAAGATCAGCTATAATAGCAGTATTGTTTTTGATGGACCTGGCATTACATAACACTGCCCGGGTTGGATGAGATGCTGAGGAAGACCTTGCTGTTCCTAGCTAATATCCTCCTTCTGAATCTGCCTTATGCTGCGCTGCCCCATCCAGGGTTATTTGGTGACAGCACTGCAGGGAAGGCAGAAATTCTGCCACCTGGAGGACAGCATCCTCTTGAATGCTCAGTCCTACCCCCCACCCTTGCTGGCCATCTACTGACCCAAGCCTGTACCTCATTCCAGGCTGCAAGCATCGCAAGTGGTAGATATACTGCCATGCTGACAGGCTAGCTAGTCAGTTCGTTTTTACACTAGCTATTCCACATGACAGGTGAAAACAAAACAGTATCCTTGTCTGAATTAGGTTAACTGATGTGATCTCCCAAATAAGAAATACAGAAGTATTCTTCTGCTACTGCAGCAGTAGTGCTGCTGCTTCTGACACCAACAAAATTTCAGGAAGAGCCTGGCGCATTGGAGGCCAGTGAGGGTGAGGAGGATCAAATGTTCATCAGACTGCTCTCTTCTGGGAATGGAGAGATGTTGCTCCCAGGGCTCACCTGACCTTTAGTAGTGGCTGGGGGAGCCCAGGAAGTGGGGACTGAAAGCAGCATACGCTGGCACACTGTGTGTGGGATAGTGCATGGTGATGTCATAGGTGTCACTGCATGTTTCCTTCTTCAGGGACAGCAAGGAGGAAAATGACACTGTCCAGGAGGATGATACCCTGCTCATTCCCCCCCATATTCTTATTGGGTCTCACCTACCTGTACGTGGCACCCTCCTGACTCTACTTCCAATGTGCAGGACAACTGGACTGGGTACGATGTTCAGTGAGGAGCAGAAAGCTACCCCGCCTCGGGGTGGGGCAACCCAGGGGGTAGTCATGACGGGTAGTCTGGAGTCCCCGAATAGCTGGTAGGGGGCTTGGGTGGATGGCAAGTGTGGCACTGGTGGACTGTCAGAAGGAGGTCCTTTTCTGAGGAAGGCTGATGCATAAAGAAAGTTAAAGTATTCCGGGGTGCACACTCCATGTTAAGGTGTGACACAGTGACAAGCAGAGTTTTTAACTTCCCTATAAGAAACGTTCTGGTTTTACAAAGTATTTTGTTATTAGCAAACTATTACATTGATGCTGGTGACATTCTAGAAGCTTTGCTACTATACAGCAGCGCTACTGCAGTCATTGTTTAATTCTGTGGGCTTCTTTCCAGATGCTGACACAGCAAACAGCTTGATTTGGCACAGGGTGATGTTCTATCATCCTGAGCTACTTATAAATTCATACTATGTGGCTTGGATGTAGAAACAGTTTTCAGTTTTTTCAGGAGTTATCAAACTACTGCTACATACTGTATAACAGTCTCTGAATCAAATAATACCATTTTCAGCTGTATTCAATCAATTCCGTCCATAAGAAGCTCTGAATAGTCACTCATTCAACCCTCTGTACAGTCACGTTTGGTGACCAACACATGCTCTTTTCCTCTGGTTTTTAGAAAACAGAATCTGGTGGACAACTGTATGAACCAAAAGTTCAAACTGCTGCATACATACATTCAAAAGGCCAACAAATCACAGTATGTTCCTATAATGACAGAAAGGGGGGAAATGCTGCTGGTGGGGACTTCAATCTGCCAGATGAACATTGGAGCCCCCAGCTGTGGCCTCAGTTAGAAGCAGGGCCATCCTAGACTCCCTGCAGGGGGCGTTTCTCAGGCTATTAGTCAGACAACCCACTTGAGATGGGGCAATACTGGACCTGGTGCTCACAAACAGGGACAGTACTGCAGACATCAAGGTGGGATGCCACCTAGGGACAAGAGGTAAGCGTACAGTTTCATTTTACATAAGGACAGTGGCAGACACAAGCCACAGCAGGATGAAGGTCCTGGATTTCAGTTTGGGGGTGGGACCCAACATGGTAAACTGGGTACAAAACTGGTTGATTGATAGACGACAGCGGGTGGTGGTAAACAGCACTCACTCTAATGAGGGGATAGTAACCAGTGGGGTACCTCAGGGCTCAGCACTGGGACTAATCATCTTTAATATCTTTACAAACAACATTGTAGAAGAGCTGAAAGGTAAGGAATGCTTCTTTGCAGATACTCCAGATGAGGTGGAGAGAATGAGTAGAAATCTGAGAAAAACAGCTGGGTTTCAATGCAAAAACATGCAAAATCAAATACCTAGGGCGCAGAAACCCAGATATGGTGTATAAATGGAGAAAGAGGTATTGACGGTCACTAGTAGGGAAAATCATGGAAAAACTTCTCCAGTCGCTTATACTACAGCATATAAATAACACAGAGATGGTAGACCCCACTCAGCATGGTTTTACAAAAGACAGATCATGTTTGACAAACCTTATTCATTTTTTTGAACCCACAAGTGCAGCACTTGATAAAGGGGCTCCTGTAGATATCATCTTCATTGATTTTGCCAAGGCATTTGACAAGGTTTCACATAATATTCTGCTTTCTTTATTACATAAGATCTAGCTACATCCTAACATCATTAACTGGACTAATTCCAGGCTGGATTTGCGCAGACAAAAGGTTGCCATCAAAGGACACTATTCCGACTGGTTACCAGTCACCAGTGGGGTACCCCAGGGCTCTGTACTTGGCCCCACTTTATTTAACTTACTTATATCCACTCTACAAACCCCAGGAAATGAATGGCTCTACAAATATACAGGTGACTGCAAACTGGGTGGAACAGTACAAACCCTAGCTGATGGGAGGCAGGCACAGATAAACCTTGATTTGATTTCCAATTGAGCTTCCTTAAACAAAATGAAATTCAACTAAACTAAAAGTAGAGTGATGCACCTGGGGGTCAATAATCCAAAGAGTGAATATACATTAAATGGGACAGTATTAGAAACTACAACTGAGGAAAAAGATCTTGGAATATGGATTAACAACTTAACATTCGAAAATCACTCAAGAATAAAAGTTAAAAAAATGTCAAAGGATACTGGGGTGTATTCTAAAAAATATTAAATCAAGGAAAAAAGAAAACTTGCTACCACTGTATAAGGGTTTGGTGCATCCACATATGGAATACTGCTCACAGTTCTGTACTTCACATACCTTAAAATAAATTGATTGAAGGTGTTCAAAGAAAATTAGCTAAAAAAATTAACAACATTAGAAACTTGAGTTACAGCCAAAGGGTGAATACCCTGGGGCTGTACTCTGTAAAAAACAGGCAACTAAGAGGAGATCTTTGTTTAACCTACAAAGCTATCAGAGATCCAATAATAAAACAAACCATTGGTTTAGTATCACATGATACACAAATACTAACAAGAACTCATACACATAAACTTAAAGGTGAAAACGTGTGCAACAAAAAGAAGAATTGGCTTCTTTACTCAAAGAATAGTTAACCTTTGGAATATTCTTTCACATGAGATAGTTGACAGCCCCAACATAACTATATTGAAATATAGGCTAGATCAATATAAAGGAAAACATGTTTTTGATTTCCACCCATGACTCTAGGGTGGCAAATTAGCTAAAAGGCATTTCTGTCTATCAAATTTGTAACTAACGATAAAACTAAAGAAGAAAGGGGCCTCAGGGTTATCACATCTGATGACCTAAATGTGGTGAGGCAGTGTGGCAAGGCAGTAGGCAGGGCCAGCGGGATGCTGGGGTGCACAGGGTAGGGAATTACCAGCAGAAGGAGAGAGGTGGTGTTACCACTCTATTGATTGTTGGTGAGACCCCCACCTGGAGTACTGTGTCCATATCTCAGGAACGACAGACATGGTAGAGGCTGTCCAGAGGAGGGCAACTAAAATAATACATGCGCTGCATCATAAGCCCTATGAGGCGAGATAGCAGCATCTCAATATGTACACCCTGGAAGAGTGGGGGGATGAGGGGCATGATAAGTGACATATGGGCACTTCACAGGGGTGAATAAGTTACAGGAGGGGAGTATTTTTTCAGAAGAAAAGGTGCATGAGAACGAGGGGGCATGCAATAAAGCTGGAAGGGGGAAATTTAGAAGGGATGTGAAAAAGTACTTCTTCACTGAAAGAGCGGTGGACACTTGGACCCGGAGGTGGTGGGGACAAAAACGGTGCTGGGCTTCAAGCATGCATGAGATAGGCACAAAGGAATATTGGTAGAAAAGCAAAGGGGGGAGGCCAGAGATCAGGTAGCGTCTACGGTGACAGTATAGGCAGGGACAAAATGGGCAGATTGGGTGGGCCAAGCAGTCCTCATTTACCGACAAATTCTGTGCTTCTATGTTTCCATATAGGTTTTTAGGACCCCCGAGTCCGGCAGGCGGCTCTGGTCCCCTTCCTTGGAAGGACTCTGTCTCTAGCCACACCGTTCCCTGACCTGACACCCCCTAATTCTCCCATGGGCCCCCCCCATGGCAGGGCCAGGGTGATGGGGTACTGGCTTTACCCCCACCCCCGAGCAAAATCCAGATGTCAGGGGGGGCGGCTGGGGTGCTGGTGCAGCCATCATGGAACCAGTCAGCTCCTTTTTCTCCCGTCATCCCTCCCCACTGACGTAAGGACACCGGTGCATGCCCCCCTGACCTGTACTGCCCTCCAGCCACCACCAGAGAGCAGTTAGTGAGCAGGATTACTAACCTCCCTACCCGAGATAGGAGAGCAGTCCTCTGGACGCTCGATCCTCTCTCACCCCTGCTGACCCCTGGAGGCCCTGGCTCGTTCCCGAACCCAGGTCACTGGCGTGGCATGAGGTGTAGCGACCAGTGCCTCAACCTCCAGCGCTACTGGGCCGGCTTGGGCTTCTATGTTTCTACTGTATATTCCTGCATGCTAATCAAAGGTGTCAGATGGACGACACTGGATATGGCGATAATGTTTTTAAAAACATTTGCACAAGGTTGGAAGGTCCATTGAGACAAAAACTGCCTTGATTACAAGAATGCTTAATGTTCTCCGTTTATCCACATGAAAGCATGGCATGGGTGGCCACAGTGCCATCTCCACCTTGTACCACCAATATTTCTCAACCCTGTCATGGAAGGACCACATAACAAGTGAGACGGTGGTTCAAACTCCAAGTCCATTCAGTCCTTGGCCACTCATTTAAAACTGCTGACAAATGTACCAATACATGCCAGCTGTGTTAGTGGTTTAGGAAGGTTGACACATGCTGACTTGGAACTCACTTTGAGATGACCACAGTCCATTATGTATACAGTTTGTATGTTAAATAAATAAGACTGATTTTTAATGCATCATTATCTTACCTGCGTAGCATGCTCTAAAGTACAACACTGGAACCTGGTAGCTGCTAGAATACACAACATGGTACTCATAACGAATCGTTTCTAATGTTTTCGGGAGACCAGCAGCTTGAGAATCATCCAGCACTTCTTCAAGTCCATCCTGCTAAGGTGAAAAAGGAACTGTGGTAAAGGAAGGAACCTTTTAGATTCTTTCTACATCATCTTGTATATATTATATGTTGCTGAGATGTTTGTTTTATGATTTTAAATTTGTTAGGCGCCTTGGCATTTCAAAGGGCGCCTTATAAATAAAGTTTATTATTATTATTATTAGCTTAGCAAGAGATGACTTGTTTACTGCAGCCAATGTTCCCTACCCATGCTCTTTTATAAACACAGACTTTGGCTTATGAGGATGTAACTATCCGACACTAAAGGCATAATATCTGTTGATAGAAGTACAATTGAATGTATTTAATATACCTCAGCTGTGTAGAAAAAACAGCAATACCATAAGGTCTTCTAGAACATTGCCTTCTCCTTTGTGACATAAAATATCTTGTTTCACCAGGATGTCCCACAGCATGACACATTGAAGGCCATCCAGAAGTAACATGAGACGAGATGGGAGGCAATCTAAAATTAGATCTAAGACCACCACTGACAGTACCAAGGTGCAATGCAAAATAAATTACATGCTATGTGGGCCTGGGGGTACAAGTTAAATACACATGTATAAGGACTAGATATCCATATCTTAACCCAGACTAACTGGCCAGAATGAATCCATGTGAACTCTTCCACACAGAGTATGATGGAAAAATTACTAGCAATGAAAGTTCATCTCCTATTTGCAAACAAAATATTCCTTTATTTTATTTTCCATCAAACAACACAATGTTTCATGGCTTCGCCACTTCCTCAGGTAGGTGGTTTCTTTTGCTTATATACAAAAAAACTCACTGGAATAATCCATCTCTGACTACTATCGATGTGCTTTCTCGGTCTGGAACTTTGTTCCCCAGGACAGGCCGACTTCCCACTGGCTTCTATCAGCAGGAAGTTGGCCAGTCCAGGGGAACACAGTTCAGAAACAAGAAACTACACAGAGCAAGACATGAAGGAATAAAGTTGTCTGGGAAGTCAAGAAAGTTGAGATACATTATACGTGACAGCTGGATTATTCCAGAGAGCTCTTTGTATATAAGCAACAGAAACCACCTACCTGAAGGAGTGGCAAAGCCATGAAATGTTGTGTTGTATTTGGCGGAAGATAAAACAAAGGGATATTTGTCTGCAAATAGGAGATGAACCTCTATTGCTACTAATTTAGGGTACAAGTTAAATGTCTGAGATTTAGTAAACTATCTGTGATCTCCAGAAACACATAAACCACCTGCAGAAAAAGGCCCCTTGAGGTTGCACATGCCCTCAGGGGATCAAGACCAACCGTTCCCCCTACCCTGCCCATCCAGAGCCCTTGAACAGACTTTTGTACCAACCCATGCCCTTTTAATGCTCTCCACTGTGTTTGCACTGGCCAGTGCTTTGGTTCTAACCTTACACCACACTTTCTGTGAAGTAGCACTTCTTAAGTCCCTTCTGAACCTCCCCTACCAGTTTCTCACTATTCCCCTGGTAGCTGTATTCGTGCTAGTTGTCAACAGCCCCCTGGAGTACACCTTGTGGATACTCTGCATGTATCTGAACAGTACAGCACAGTACCCCCCTTTTCTTTCTGCCTCCAGTGAGTACATATTGAGGCACTCCAATTTTTTGTTCATATGTCCTCTTCTATTGCCCCTGTATCATTTTGCTCATCTGCATCTACATCTACACTGTCTCCAGCTTGTTGATGCCCTTTCTAGGTGCAGGTTCCAGAATTATATGAAGTACTCTAGGTGCGATCTCACCAGAATGCTGTAGAGGGGCACTATGACCTCCTTCTGCTGCTGCTGCACCCCCTACCAATACATCTCAGCATCATGTTCACCTTCCATACTGCCATATCACACTGTGCTGATGATCTGAGACTGTTGGGAGATCACCATCCCAGATCTCTTTTCTCCTCTGTCACAGTAACTGTCATCCCCCAATCTGTACTCTCCCCCTGAGTTTTTGGTTTCCACATGCACGGCATTGCACTTTTTAGCACTAAAGCCCAGCTGCCAAATTTATGGCCACCTTTCAAGCCTTTCCAGTTCCTCCCTTAACTCACAGATACCTTCTTCAGTGTAAACCCTGCAACAGAGCTTGGTATCATCCGCAAATAGGCAGGTTTTTTGTTTGATGCCTTCACTTACAGAATGTTGCTAAAGATGTTCAAGTGCCAGGCGTAGCACCAACCTCTGCTGTACCTCAACTGATGACTTCTTTCCTTCCCTAGAATTCCCTATTAATCACCATCATGTGTCCTCCCCCCAGCCGATTTTCCACCCCTCTTGTTAGTTTGCTCCACACTCCCCTATACTCCAGTTTTTTTTAACTAGTTTCTTGTGTGGGACCAAGTCAAAGAAAAGACACACTGAGCTAAGGTTTGTTTCGAGGTACGTCCTGGGAGCACAGGGAAGTTAAGTGACTTGCTCATGGTCACACAGTATGCATGAGGTGGCTGTGGAATTCAAAGCCAATTCTCCAGGTTTGCAGCTCAGTGCTCTTAACCACTACATCTTACTGCCTCCCAGTATGTCCCTTATCTACCGCCCTTGCTACCTAGTCAGAAAATTCTATCATATTTGCTTGACGAGACTTTCCTACCACAAAGCTGTACTGTCACCATCTTGTAGCCCATTTCCCCCAAGAACTCTATCTGTCTTTCCTTGATAATGGTTTCCAGTAGTTTCCCCAACTACTGATGTCAAACTAACCAGCCTGTAGTCCCATCCTTATTACCATTTTTGTGCAGGGGTACCATGTCTGCTGTTCTCCAGGCCATCGGCACCTCCCCAGTCTCCAAGGTGCGATTACACAGGTCCATTAGGGGCATTTCGAATAACTGCGCCATCTCCTTCAGTACTCTGGGGTGCAGACCATGAAGCCCTGATGACTAATTTACTTTTGTAAATACTGAAGAGAAGTAATTATTCAGTATTTCAGCCTTGCCTATGCTGTCTTCCACCAACCCCTCCTTCCTGTTTCAGATTGACAGTGCCTTCCTTTTCATTATTCCTAAGCTCTTATACACATTCATCGAAAACAACAGGGCTGACACACTAGCTGAACCTGGTGGTAGTATAGTTTCATTACATTTGCTGACCTGTATCCACCCGGGTATAACTACAAAGTGACCTGGTCTTTAGGCCTTCAGATGGATAGTGCCTCAATTCAATTCATTTAAAAGACCTCGTAGGGTCATGAGCAAATTGCCCATTTTATGGTTCCTCAGGGTTAAAAAATGCAATAGTACAAAAGTAGACATAATACATGTGGTTATCGTACAATGTACAAAAGCAAACATATAATACAGATGGTTATCATGCAAAGTACTTGCAGTATATCTTTACAGAAAAGAAGTACAAACATTACTGATAAGCAAATATTTCTTTAAATTACATTTGAAACCAATAAAGGATCTGCACATTAAGTTCTCAACCAGTACAGAATTTGAAAAGGAAGGGGCCTGATAAGCCATGGAGTGCTGCCCAATGGTTGTACGTGTGAAGGGCACCTCAAAAATCAATCTGTTAGCTTGTCTAGTCAAGACTAGAGATCTGAGATTGGTAAATGACCCAAAAAAGGTTTTAAACAAAAAACACAGACACAAATTTGAACTACCATTCTACGAATAAACTTTGCCCCAGCTTAAGCAAATCACAATGGTGCATATTCAAAGGTCTCTGATAAGTAAAAAAAATTACTTTATGCAACAACACTTCAGCTTTATGTACAGTCGACTCAGAGCTGACCCACAACAAATAATTCCATATTCCAGGACCAACAGCAGAACATTTTGAACAAGATATTTTCTTGCTTCAAGTAGTAGCGAGGAATTCACTCTACGCAACATCCCTAAACGTTTATGAATTGTCTTAGTCAACAGATCAATGTGATTTTCCATAAAATAGAGAAAAATCTACAGTTACACACAAATAATAAAAGGAATTTACTAAATCTAATCTAATCCCACCTAAAGTTTTATTCCAGATTCACCCTTTTGACCAATCTGTTGCACAACATTTCAAAAAATCATAGTCCTGTTCAATGAATGCCAATGATCCACTAACCAGTGCTGTAAAGCATCAAAACTAGTCTGTAGGTCTGCTCTCAGCCACTCCAGATTGTTCCCCCTACAGTACAATATTGCATCATCTGCATAATGCATTACTTTCACTGGGGCACAAGCTGGAGGGAGTAAGTTCAGATACAGACTAAATAAAAGCAGGCTCAGTATGAAGCCCTGTGGGAGACTAAGGGAATTTGTTAAAAATGGGAAAAATTATCAGAAAATGTTTACTCTGTGCTGTCGGTCATTGGAGATAGTCCCTGAACCATACACAAACCTCTCTTGAAAAACCCCAACCAAACTCTCTATCCACCAAATTGAAATAATTGGTGAGGTCCACAAAAATGGCAGCAACCAGATCACCA
Source organism: Neoceratodus forsteri (assembly GCA_016271365.2). Lineage (NCBI taxonomy): Eukaryota > Metazoa > Chordata > Ceratodontiformes > Ceratodontidae > Neoceratodus > Neoceratodus forsteri. The sequence continues at coordinate 330,115,434 of CM057454.1, forward strand.
GCATCTAATACAGCATGCACATCTTGGGTGAACCTTACCAAGGTGGTCATGGTACTATGTTGTGGCTTAAAGCCATGCTAGGCATCCAACAAGGTTCCCATTTTATTCAAGTATTACAGCAACTGAACAATATTAATACATTCAATGACTTTGGCCAAAGTCAAAACTGGTAGCATGGAAAAAGCTGGAAAGTATAGGCCATAGAAACATAGACTTTGATGGCAGATAAGGACCACTTGGCCCACCCAGCCTGCACATTTCCCTACCTATTGGACGAGCTGTAGATCCAAGTTTTACCAACAGTCTACTTCCTCCTACCACCCCCTAGAATTGCCTTATGTCTTCCCATGCATTCTTAAAATTTCCCTCACTGTTTTTGACCCCACAACCTCCTCACGAAGGCTGTTCCATGCATCCACCACCCTCTCCATGAAAGAAATACGTCCTCACATTGCCCCTGAGTCATCCCCCTCTATCTTCAAATTGTGCCCCCTTGTTCTTGCACATCTCTTTTTCTGAAAGATGCTACCCTCCTGAACTTTGCTGATTCCCTTGAGGTACGTTAAAGTTTCTATCATGTCCCCCCTCTCCCTTCTTTCCTCGAGGGTACACATATTGAGCTCTTTCAGTCTCTCTTCGTATGGCTTCTAGTGCAGACCTGCACCATTTTAGCTGCCCTCCTCTGGCTTGCCTTCATCCTGTCTATGTTTGTGCGGATATGGGGTCTTCAGAACTGCACACAGTTCTCCAGATGGGGTCTCACCAACTGTCTGTACAGAGAGATAACAACGTCCTGTTTTCTACTGGTGATGCCTCTCCCTGTGCATCCCAGTATCCCCCCCAGCCCTTCTTACTGCCTTCTCACATTGCTTGCCTAACTTTAGTCATCTGATATGACTACCTCCTGGTCCCTTTCCATTTTTGTTGTTCATCCCCTCCCCACTCACTGTGTACTCTTCCCTTGGGTTTTTGTTTCCAAGGTGCATTACTTTGCACTGCTTTGCATTGAATCTAAGCTGCCATACTTTTGACCATTCCTCCAACCTTGCCTAGTCCCTTCTCATCCTTTCCACTCCCCCCCCCGTGTAGCTACCCTGTTGCAGATCTTTGTGTCTGCAAAGAGGCATACTTTTCCCTCCAGTCCCTCTGCAATGTCACCTAAAAAGACATTAAAGAGGACCAGTCCCAGTACTGAACCCTGCGGTACCCCACTAGTAACCCCCCTTTCTTCGGAGTGGACTCCATCTACTATTACCATCTGCGTCTTGTTGTCCAGACAATTTTTTAACCAGGTTACCACCCTGGGATCCACTCCCAGGCTGGCTAACTTGTTTATTAATCTTTTGTGTGGGGCTGTGTCGAATGCCTTGCTAAAGTCTAGGTAGGCCATGTCCACAGCCCCTCCCTGGCCTACTACTTTGGTCACCCATTCAAATAAATCTATTAGATTCATCTGACATGACCCTCCCACGGTGAATCTATGCTGCCTTGGGTCCTGTGCCCCGCTGGCCTCTAGGTACTCAACAATTCTTTCTTTCAGAAGTGATTCTATCATGTTCCCTACCACTGAGGTCAAACTAACAGGTCTATAGTTTCCTGCCTCTGCCTTGCTCCCACTTTTGTGAAGGGGCATCTCATCCATCCTCCTCCAGTCGTCAGGTACCACACCCTCCTCCCATGATTTGTTAAAAAGGTCAGTCAGTGGTGCAACTAGTTCTCCCCTTAGTACTTTTACAATTCTGTGGTGAATCCCGTCAGGCCCCATTGCTTTTTCCACCTTCAGTTTCAGGAGTTCTTTCAGGACCCTTTCTTCTGTGAATGGACTGGAATCAACCCCACTATCCAGTGTGCTTCTATTATTTGGTTAACATACCTCCCCCTCCTCTTCTTTTGTGAATACTGAGCAGAAGTATTCATTCAGTATCTGCTTTGTCACTGTTACCCTCTGCCCACCCCTCCCCTTTATTAAGCCTCACTATGCTACCCCTGGTCTTTCTTCGCTCCCTAATGTACCTATAAAAGGTTTTATACCCCTTCTTCCCTGAGTTGGCTATCTTTTCCTCAGTTTGGGCCTTTGCTATTCTGACTGCCTTCCCCACTTGTTTCTGCTTTAACTGGTATGATTCTCTGTCCTGCTCCTTCTGTGTTTCCTTATACTTCCTGAATGCTATCTTTTTCTCCCTAACCTTCCCTGCCACCTCTTTTGAGAACCACAGTGTTTTTTTCCTTCATTTTGTTTTATTTGCTTCACACAAAGGCTTGTTGCCACTGTGATGGCAGCTTTGATTTTTCCCCATTGTTCCTCCACCCCCACCTTCTTGCCCGTTTGCTAATGCTTTTCTGAGGCACTCCCCCAATTTGCCAAATTCAGCCATCCTAAAGTCCAATACCCTCACCTTTGCGTGACTCGACTCTACGGCTGTGTTTATGATGAACCACACTGTTTGGTGGTCTCTTGTTCCCAGATGGCTACCCACGTCTAAATCCGAGATCCTATCTCCGTCCCCATTTGAGAGTACGAGGTCTAAGATTGCTCCCTCCTGAGTAGGTTCCAACAGTAGCTGTCTGAGGCATGCCCCCTGTAGGGCATTGAGAATTACCCTGATTTTGGATGTGGCTGCAGCAAAGGATGCCTTCTAGCACTTCCTTGTCCATTTCCTCCACCTGAGATGGGGGTCTGTATATTACCCCCATGCTTCTCCAGGGTGACCCACAGTGCCTCCTCTCCTCCCTGTTTACCCTTTAATTCCATTGCTTTGATCCTTTCTCTTATGGACAGCTACTCCTCATCCTCTTTTACCCTCCCTGTCCCTCCTGCACATTGTGTACTTTGGTATGTTGACAACCCAGTCATGGTCCTCTGTGACTGCCATAATATCCAGGTGTCCCTCTTCCATCAAGGCCACTAGATCAGGGAGCTTGCTACCCAGACTATGTACATTGGTACTCATCGCTCTCCATTTTTTGATAGCCTTACCCCTTTTAGCCCCATCCCTGTCCTTACTGTCTTTATTTTTTTCTTCATTGACCCCCTGTCCTGCTCCTTATCGATTTCTCTACCTCAGTATTTACCTCATTAACTACCGTGTTTTGTGTGTGTGGGGGGGGGGCTGGGATTTTCATGCTTCTTTTCAGTGCTTCCCCCCTTGACTAGTTTAAATGCTTGCCAATGAAGCATTTAAACCTATTACCTAGGATCCCAGTTCCCCTTCCCGACAGATGCAGACCATCGTACCAGTATAGGCCTGTATCCCTCCAGGTTGACCATCAGTCCCTAATGAAGCAAAAACCCTGAGCAGCTCCGCACCAATTTTTCAGCCATTCATTGAATTCCATGATGCAGAGTACCCTAACCTCACCCATGCCATAGACAGGCAGCACCTCTGAGTAGGTTATCATGCATGCTACATTTCTAAGGCCCCTCCCCAACTCTACAAACTCTTCCTGCACTGCTCTGATCCCATTCCCAGCCAGGTCATTTGCCCCTAGGTAGACTTACATAGATACATACAAAGAAGCCAGCAGAAGAAGGCCATTTGGTCTATCAAGTCTGCTCGTATTGCAGGGTCCACAGCTTGAGCTAATGTCCCTGTCCTCCCTCCCCACTCCTCCCATCCTCCCTACCCATGATCCTTACCTTCCCCCATGCCTATCCCAGCCTCTCTTAAAGCTGATCACTGTCTTCAATGAGATAACCTCTTCCAGCAACACATTCCAAATGTTCACCACCCTCTCTGTGAAGAAGTGCTTCCTGACCTCCCTCCTAAACCTCCCGCCTTCCAGCTTAAGACTGTGCCCCCTCATGATATAGTTGCCACTCAGCTTAGAGACTCTCCTTATCAACCTTATTTATCCCATTCAAGTATCTGAAGGTCCCAATCATGTCCCCACTCTCTCTCTCCTGTCTTCCAGACAGTACATGTTCAGTGCCGTCAACCTCTCCTCGTATGCCTTACCCTGCTGACTGGCTATCATCTTTGTAGCCCTCCTCTGGACCTTCTCCACCAGATTAATATCCTTTTTGAGGTGTGGGCACCAGCACTGAACTCTGTACTCTAGATGTGGCCTTACCAGTGACCTGTACAAGTGGCATATAACCTCCTCTCTCCTACTACTGATACCCCTAGATATGCATCCCAGCATCTTGTTTGCCTTTGCTGCTGCTTTCTTGCACTGCGTGGAGTGCTTCAAGTCACTAGTGATCATCACTCCCTTGTCCTTCTCCTCTGATGCACATACTCGGACTCCACCCAGGTAATACTCTGTCCTGGGATTCTTGGCTCCAATATGCATAACTTTGCATTTCTTGACATTGAAGCCAAGCTGCCAGATCCTGGACCACCTCCCCAGCTTTTCCAGATCTTCCTGTAAGTCCTGTATCCCCTCAACTGTGTCCACTCTCCCACATAGCTTGGTGTCATTTGCGAATAGGCACATTTTGCCTTTAATGCCATCCCCAATGTCATTGATGAGGACACTGAACAACACCAGCCGCAGCATGGAGCCCTGTGGAACCCCACTGGTTACCTCTCTGGTGCCAGATAACTCTACTCCCACCATCACCCTCTGGGTTCTGTTCCTCAGCTAGTTTTCCACCCATCTGGCCATCTTTTCCCCAACTCCAAGATCCATCAAATTCCTGATCAACCTTTTGTGGGGCACAGAGTTAAAGGCCTTGCTAAAATTAAGATACAGGATGTCTACCACTTGGCCCCTGTCTACTGTCTTTGTGACACAGTCAAAGAAAACAATGACGTCACACTTCCCCTCCTGTGCCACTGCTCCCGCAATCCTGAGAATTTACATCCCAAGCTTGTGTCCTCCAGAAACAATCAGCTACAGCTCTGATACACCACCCCGGTGAATGTTGTCCTTCCTTTCAGCAACACAACCTACACAACAATTTAAAAGAAAATATACCCTGCAAAAAACAATTTCAATCAGAGAAAAATAAAGCAGTAAACTGTACAACCTGTAAGCACAACCTATAAGCACAAAACAAAATAGTACCTCAACAGTAACTCTGCTTAGCCAAAAGAAGCCTTAATAGTTTTCCTTGCTCTGTTAATGCTGCTCCTTGCTCTGTCCTCTTAAGCAAACCCTAGAAGTAAAGAGCTCAGGTGAAGCTAGGTGCTTTATGCCAGTAAACCTAGTCAGCCTGACATTAGTGGTGGGAAAGTAAATAGGATCACTGCTGAAGGAAAGGACTGTAGAATATATTGCCTCCAGTGGATTACAGGATCTCAGACAGCATGGATTCACAGGGGCAGAGGGGAGTCATGTCAAATGAATCTGATCAATCTCTGACTGAGTGACCAAGGAACTAGATCAGGGTGAAGTGGTGGATGTAGCCTACCTACTATAGATTTCAGTAAGACTTTCAACACTGTTTCTCATAGGAGACATGCAAGTAAACTGGATAGCTTAGGGGTGGTTCCAAAGGTGGTTAACTGGGTAAGAAATTGGTAAGGAGACAGGTGGCAGAGGGCGGTTGTAAACTGATTGTACCCCAAGGAAGAGTGGGTGATCAGTGGGGTGCCTCAGGGATCAATGCTGGGACTGACCCTCTTTAACGTCTTTATATGTGACACTGCAGAGGAGCTGGAAGTGAAGGTCTGCCTCTTTGTGGATGACACCCAAATCTGCAATAGTGTGGGCAATATAGAGCAAGGGGGTAGAGGAAAGGATAAACAGAGCTCTGAGAAAACTCGAGGAGTGGTCAAGGGTATGGCAGCTGGGTTTCAATGCGGAAAAGTGCAAAATAATGCACTTGAGGCACAGAAACCCAGGGCCAGGTACAAAACAGGTGGGGTGGTGCTAACAACCACCAAACAGGAAAGAGACCTGGAGGTGATCATACCGGATGATCTAAAGGTGGTCAGGCAGTGAAAAAAGGCAGTCTGGGGCATACAGGGAAGGGTATCACCAGCAGAAACAGGGAGGCGGTGATGCCTCCATATACTTCACTGGTAAGACCCCACCTATAGTACTATGTCCAGTTCTAGAGGCCACATCTCTGGAAGGACATAGACAGATGGGGGTGGTCCAGAGGAGGGCAATTAAAAGGGTCTGCATCAGAAGCCCTATGAGGAGAGACTTAAGGACATGAATATGTGCACACTGGAAGAGAGGAGGGAAGAAGGATATAATAAAGACCTTTAAATACCTAAAGGGGTAATAAGGTACAGGAAGGAAGCATTTTTCAGGAAAAAAGTACTCAAGAATAAGGGGACATGATACAAAGCTGGAGTGGGATAGATTCAGGACAGATGTGAGGAAGTGCTTCTTCACAGAAAAAGAGTGGTGGATTCCTGAAACAGCCTTCCAGAGGAGGTGGTGGAGGTAAAAACAGTGGCGAGGTTCAAGAATGCAAGGGACAGAAAGAAGGGAATTTTAGGGAAAATGAAGAGGGGGAGGGAAAACAGACAAGAAATTAAGCAGGATCTGTGATGATATTCAGTAACATTCCTAATAGGTGTCATAGAAGGTGCATAGGATGAAAAGTTACAAAAGAAATAAGAGTCGTAGCCATTTCTTTAGAGTCTGTACATAATTTTTCATTCAGATTTAAACTAAATATACTAGAGCTTTAATTTCTCACTAAGAGCTTATTAAGGGCATTTCAAGTTTTTCGAGGGTCACTACCAAATGATTGTTTTTGGCTTTCTTTGTAGTAATCTAGTCTTACAATGATTCTGCAAGTTTGTCTTTTATATATTTTCCAATTTTTATCTCTATCCCTCAGCACAATGATTCTAATGGTATTTAAAGGGTTCAGGGTTGTATGTTTCCACAACTTCTGGGGATCCTATTCTGTCATGACACTGCTCCCACATGGAATTAGGAGACCCTAAGGCCCTGTTCACACTAGGGACCATTTAAAAAACGTTACTAAAAACGTTTTATAAATCGGTCCATAGCACGGTTATCAGAGCTTTCACATTTGATTCAGACAACCGTGCCAGGTGGCAGAGGCTTCCAGGCATGACTGTGGCACCAACTCAAAGCATTATGGGTTCCGGTTGGTGCTGCAGTGCATGACGGGATACCCGTGAAAGCAGACCAAAACCGATCGGGACAAAAAATATATGGGCAGAAACGGGGATTCTGCCTCTGCACAGCGGTGCCTGTAATGTATCCTTTTCTTTATTCTGTGGCTGACAAAATGGATTTTTTCGCTAGACGGGTTGCCTTAACCCGTGTTACAGTACGGTTTGCGTACACACTGCTGTTAATACGGATTAAGGCAACCCTGTTTAGCTAAAACCATGCTAAATACCACATCTTAGCAGGGTTTTAGAACACGGTTGTAACACAGTTTTAACCATGTTACAGTGTGAATGCAAACCGTGTTCCGGAAGCTTAAAACGGTTTAAGGCAGTTAAACCGTTTTAAGCTTCCTAGTGTGAATAGAGCCTAATACCATGTAACCCAAAACCCAAAAAACAAATGCAATATCACTACCAAAATAACACACTGTGCAAAGACAAACAATGTAAATGTAGGTAGTAACTGCAATACAAATACAGTAAGGAAAGGCTTTATTAAGGTGGAACAGAAACTCGGGAACAGGAATCCAGAAGGGAAATAGGTGAAGTAGGACAATGGCCAATAATAATGCAAATAAACAGGCTCATATCTTACCACCCCATAGTCCCTGGCAAGACCACTCCCACTGGCACACCAGTTGTCCCCTAAATCCTTACTGGAGCTCCTATAGCCTGTGTGCACGTGATCTGAATGACAGTACAGAGGGGGTACCAATTGTGTAAATTATAGGGGATGTATACTTCAATAAAACTTCCAAAATTAGGCAATTAAGGTGTACAACAACAGCCTTTTACAACAGTCTTTTATGAAGGTGATCGACCATTTTCTTTGGCCACTTTTAAAATTGTGCTCTCCTTGCTCATTCCATACTAACTAATCTTTAGTTCTCTACAAAGGTTGCAGTACAGGGCTCTATTCAGTAGTCATAGATACCAAGATGCAGGTAACACAGCAATCCTTGGGGGATGTCTGCCACCCTGGTTCTGCAGGCAGTGCTGGTTAAAGGTACAGTGGTATCTGCTGGTTCCTGTGGTACCCAACCCCTCGCAAATGTGTCAGGTGCAGGCAGGGTGTGAAGGATCATCCAAGAATGCCTCTTAGCTCTGCTCCATGCTGTGCTGACTTTTGAGGATTTGCACACTCCCTGCTGGTTCCTGGCAGGAAGGACTTCTTTTCCCTACTCCTTAAAAAAAGAAACAGCCCATGAATTAAAGGGACAGTGTCAACCCCGGGCCTCAAACTGTTCTGAGATAAAAAAAAAAACACATGTTATGATTGCTCACATTCTGTAGAGATTGTTGATGTAGTTGGCAGTTTGATTCTGTTTCCATTTTTCCTTTTAAAAGTGAAAAACAGACTGTCTGCCATACTGGTGTTACCAAACAAAAATGTGTTTTGTTTACATTCTTTGATCAACTTCCACTGCATCTTTCCTGGATTTGGGAATGCACTTAACACAATCTTGCCAGTCATGACAGGAAGAGAGGAGGTTATTGCATCATGAGTGGCAACACTGTCTGGGGTGTTCATAATTTATGCCACTAAGAGTAGATCAAGGATTTGAAGCAAAACAAGTTCAGGTATTACACCATTCCCATGCATTTCAGTTCTAGCAAGAAAGAAGCATATCAAATAACAAATAACTTCAATGAGATTTCGAGAAGGTAAGTAACCACAAAATGTTGGTTTTCAACTGGAAATAATATGAAGCAAAAAGGGTTTACTGTGCCCCTTTAAGATGTATGCCTGGAACAGACTGCCAGCAGAAGTGGTGGAGGCAAAAAAGTAAGGAGCTTCAAGCATGCATGTGATAGACCTAAGGGAATATTAGTAAACAGGCAGAGAGAAGGGAGAGTCGCCGAAGACCAGTTAGGGTTTGCGGAGACAGACTAAGCAGGGACCATCTCAGCAGACTGGGTGGGCCAAGCGGTTCTTTTATGCTGACACCTTCTATGTTGCGATGACAAATTCTATCCCCGACAAGCGCAATTTTAAAAATGATTAAAGATCCAGTATTAATATTAAATACCAAATAATGATTCTTGCATGGAGTTTCTTTAGCATTCAAAGTTTATTACATGGCAGTAAATTCCATGTTCTTTGAAAAAGTATCACATGATATGAAATGCAATAGGCATGTTTGTCTTTGGGTTGTTTTAATGTTTTTTTGTGCCTGGATCACCAAATAAATGCATATTTTGGTGCTCTGATCTTGTTTACAGCAGTCTCACTGCTATGGTGGTGAGTGCACAGTTGTTTATTTAAACTATGAATAACTGCTTCCTTGATGGCACCTGTCTCCTTGTGCAGCTTTTTTTGCCCCCTTTGCTTTTATAGGGTGAATTCCACATCAGTATTGATAAAGGAGTCCCAGATAAGACAGTATATCAAGGGAAACCTAGCAAGAGTGACACAATAGAAAAGGCTGAGGTATCCACAGCACTGTACCACCAGCCATATTAAATTAGGCACACCGATTTTGCTACCTTTCAAATGTAAGCAAATGCCACAAACATTTCAAATATTGGAACACTAGCACTCACACTTTCAAGCACAGTAATCAAACAAACAAAATAAAACCTTTGCTTCCACTGACTTCAGAGAAACACACCACTGGGCAAGTGACTTGCTACCCACACTGACTGAAATCCACACTAAAACATACCTCTGCATGGGCTGTTTCACTACAAAAAATGAAATGTGCACATTATTTTAAATGTTTACAAATGCGTCTTAAGTGTTCCAGTTAAATAGCTGGAAAGAAGGAACCAGAGAATAGTAGGAAGCTCATAGAAAAAGCAGGATATGCTACTGAGAAAGAGAGAAAAAAGATTTCAGACTAATCTTTGAATGGAGAAAAAACAAACACAGGCCGTAGCAGAATTGGGTTAAAAGTCATTAAAGTGCATCTCTAACAGAGAGTCCAAAATTCACCATCTATCTGATGTGTACCCAGATTAATCAGAATGAATGTGGCTGTATGGAGGTGGAAGGAACATCGATTATTACAGACAGCGAGGGTACTTTTCACCAAATCATATTACAACAATCCTTATAACCTTGTTTTAAAGCAATGTGAGATGACCAAGGCAGACAAGCAGTATTAAAGAAATCTAGACTGTTCTGTGGAGTGAAAATTGGCCATGACATTAATGGTCGCCTGTAACTGTCTGTTCCAAACCCCTCCAGGACTCACCTTCTCCGCACATCAATACTCCATCACGGGTATTGGAGATGGTCACACTGACATAAACAGGATATCAGGGGAGTCATTTAGGGGTAGCAAGAGGTTGCATTTGAGTCCCCTGTGATGTTCACTGCAACCCCTAAAATAAGATTTTCCTAGCATCTTCTTATATAAAGTTAGGACTGTATTTTCTAGGTCTGTGTTCTCTAGTTAGAACTGTATTTCCTAAATAGTACGGCTGAACAATGGGTAGAATAGTGGGCTGCAATGGATGTGGGGCAGTGGTTTGGAGGAATGTATTGTGGAAGCTAGGAGGGTGCCAATCTGTCACAGGCTGAGGAGTCTTGAGGAAGACATGCTGTGGCTTCGGAGGGAGCTGGAGAGGATGGGGGTTAGGGGGGAGAACCTAAGGCAGGAGGGGCCCCCTCAGGGAGAAACACGAGGATACAACACGGGAGGTACGCTGGACTGAGGGAGGGGGTTGGAAGCAAAATGAACAAGGAGCCTAGCACTGGAGGGAAGGCTCAAGTCAGGAGGGAGGAACCAAGGCACAGCGATGCAGAGGGGGCAAGCAATAGGTTCACAGTGCTAGCAACATTGGTGGAGGAGGAGAAGGTGCAGGATACTCAGGAGGGGGCAAGAGAGGGAAGGGGGGAACTGCACAAGGGGCAGTAGCCCATCTAAGGGGGGTGGCAGGGTGAAGGGGAGAGGGGCACAGAAGAAGGTACGGTCAAATGGAGCGGGGACGCAGAGCAGGGTGGATAGAGAAGATAGCAGGGGCATAGCAGCTGTGGCAGGGATAACACTGATGGGGGAAGGCAACAGGAACAGGCGGGGGGAATTTTGTGCAAGAGGAGGAGTTGGGCAGGAGAAGAACAGGGAGAGATGGGATTTATGTACAGGTGGAGGAGTCAGGCAGGAGAAAAATGGCAGCAGGGACAGGCGGGGGAAATATGTGCTAAAGGGGGAGGCAGGCAGGAGAGAAACAGCAACAGGGACAGATGGGGGGAATTACGTGCTGGAGGAGGAGAAGGAGGAGTTAGACAGGAAAGGAACAGGGGAAGGGAAGCAGGCAAATGGAAATATGGGGGGAATACTAGTACTGGGAAATTCAATACTAAGGGAAGTAAGGTGGGGTAACAAGGGGGAAAGGCATAGCTGTATATGGGTGGAGGCCATGCCAGGGATGACAGCTGAAAGAGGTGGACAATCAGCCTGAAGTACGCTAGAAGGGAAAGGGAGAGACCTCATCTAATTCTACATCTGGGGACAAACGACCTGGCTGACAGTACATTAGAGGTAGTCCAAAAGAGGTTTGAGGAGCTGGGAATGTTATGCGAGGGGGAGGGTAGATCAATAACCTTTTCTGAGGTATTACTAGTGCCCAAGGCGAGCACGGCTAGAAAACAAAGGATCAAGGAATTTAATGAATGGTTAGGCAATTGGTGTCACACCAAAGGGTATGAGTTGGTGGGAGGGTGGGGACAGACCTAGGAGGACAAGTGGTCTATACGCTAAGGACAGACTTCATCTAAATGAAGAGGATGAGAAGGTGCTAAAATGGAAGCTTGGGGAGTATACTGAGGTAGCTGGACATTTAAACTAGGTAGAGTGGGGTGGCAGGTGGAGGGAGGGCATACAGAGGCCACGAGATGGAAAGCAGAGCAGGCTTACTCCCCAGAACAAGGGCAATGTACTAGGTAGAAGCAATAGAGGGGATGCTGGAAGGGGAGGGCAGAGGGATTGGGAAGGAAAGGTAAAGGGATGGAAGGTGGTCACCATGAATGCGAGGCGCCTGGGGGATAAAATGAATGATCTACAGGCCCTTATGGTGGAAAGGGAGGTGGACATGGCAGCAATCACAGAAACATGGGCCCCCCTAATACCATGACGAGGAACTGAACATGGCAGCAATCACGGAAACATGGGCCACCGAATACCATGACGAGGAACTGACGGTCCCAGGATACAGAATATTCCGTAGGGATAGGGAAAACAGGAGGGGGAGGAGTGGCATTATAGGTGAGGAAGGGGTTAAAGTATATTAGGAGGAGGGGGAGGCAGAGTCATTATGGCTGCTAATCCAGGATTCCAGGAATAGGACGTTCCAGATGGAAGTGGTGTACAGGCCACCCTCCCAGACAGAGGAGTTGGACAAGGAACTTGCAAGGCAGATTAAAAAGGCATGCAGGAAGGGGAGTGCTGTGGTTGTGGGAGACTAACATGCCAGAGGTAGACTGGGGAACTCCAGCCAGCAGCAGTAAAATGGAGCATGTACTCCTGGACGCCTTTCAGGAAAGCTTCATGACACAGGTGGTCAGTGAGCCACCAGCGGGGGGTGGAGGGGTCACCCTAGACCTAGTGCTCACAAATGGGGAATTTGTGAGGGATATCAAGGTGGATGAGTCATTAATGGGGAGTGACCATCACTCAGTATGGTTCAGGTTGGTGATGGGCAAAGAGGGGGTGGCATCCAACATGAAGGTGCTGGATTTCAGGTGGGCCGATTTCACAAAGATGGGGGAGGCAGTGAGGGGGTACCTGGCTGGGATCCAGCCTAGTATGGGCATGGACCAGAGATGGGAGATATAAAGAAGGGGATACTACAGGCTACCAATTCCTGTAGCAGGACTTGGAGAAAAAAAAAGCCAGGGCAAAAAAGCCAAGCTGGACGAGCAGGGGGGGTAGAGGAAGAAAAAGGGTGGCCTTTAGGAGATACAGGAAATCAGTGAGGGGGAAAATTGGGAGGAGTACCTGCAGGAGGCAAGAGGTGTGACAAGGGCAGTAAGAAGAGCAAAAGACACCAAAGAGCTCAGGCTGGTGCAAGGCATAAAGGAGGGGGAGAAAGGCTTCTTCAGATACATTAGGGTGAAAAGGAGCTGTAAAGAACAGATATTAAGGATTAAGAAGGACGGGGGATGGGTAGAGAAGGGGGGAGAAAGGGTAGAAGCACTCAATGACTACTTCTGCTTGGTATTTACGAAGGAGAGAGGGGGGTGCTACTCAAGGGGGGTGGGGGGCAGGAAAGGCTGGGGAGGGATTAATGGATGTGGAGATCATGGAAGCAAGTATCCTGGAGGGATTGAGAGCGCTGAGGGTGGAAAAGGCACCAGGGCCAGATGGCATTCACCCCAGGGTATTGAAGGAGCTAGCAGAGATCCTGGTGGGCCTCTGGCAGGCATATTCAATGCCTCACTAGATTCAGGATGCGTACCCAAGGATTGGAGGTTGGCTCACGTGGTTCCCCTGCATAAGAGCGGCCTCAAAGATGAACCGGAGAACTACAGACCAGTGAGCCTCACGTCCATCGTGGGGGAAGATAATTGACAAGATCCTTAAGGAGAAGCTGGTGTCCCTGTTGGAGGACAATGGGCTGCAGGACAGTAGACAGCATGGCTTTGTCCTGAGCAGATCCTGTCAAACTAATCTGGTAGAGTACTATGACTGGGTGACTGGGCAGATGGACAAGGGCCATGCAGTGGATGTCCTGTACCTGTACTTCAGCAAGTCATTCAATTCGGTGCAACATGGGAGACTTGGAATAAAACTTGAAGGCACAGGGGTGGGACCACAAATGGTGGGATGGGTGACAAACTGGCTGAAGGGAAGGCAGTAGAGGGTGGTGGAAGGGGAACTCTCATCCCCAAGGGCAGTAATGAGCAGGGTTCCACAGGGCTCGGTGCTGGGAACAGTGTTATTTGGGATATTTATTGCAGACATTCCCATGGGCATCAAGAACAGGATCAGTCTGTTTGCCAACGACACCAAGATAGGGGCAGTGGCGAACAACATGGAGGGGTGGCGGGGTCTGCAGGAAGATCTGAATAAGCTGGAGACTTGGTAAGACACTTGGCAGCTGGGGTTCAATGCCAGAAATTGTAAGGTACTGCATTTTGCAGCAAAAAATCCAAGGAGGAACTGCCAACTGGGGGGTGGGTAAGAAGGCAGCAGCGAAGGCCAACAAAATGCTGGGCTGCATAGCAAGGGGAACAACGTCAAGGAGGAGAGAGGTGATTCTGCTGCTGTATAGATCACTGATTAGACCTCACCTCGAATACTGCGTCAGTACTGGTGCCCGCACCTGAAAAGGGACATCAAATTACCGGAAGGGGTGTAGCGCGGAACAACCAAGATGATCCAGGGGCTGCGAGACTTACCATATGAGAGTAGGCTAAACAAGTTAAACATGTACTTGCTGGAGGAGAGGAGGGACAGAGGGGATATGATAGAGATATTCAAGTACATGAGGGGGATAAACAAGCCTGGTACGGAGGGGCTATTCAGGGGAAGGGTGGGGAGGGACACTCGAGGCCATGACATGAGATTGGTGGGGGGGGAAGGTTCAGGAGGGAAATGAGGAGACAATTTTTTACGGAGAGGGTGGTGGCAGGGTAGAACGTGTTACCAGCAGAGGTAGTGCCTGTAAAATGGTGGGCTGCTTCAAATGGGGCTGGGACAGGGCAAGAGGGAGGATAAGGGGAGGAGGGAGGGGCAGCTGCAGAATAGGGCTGCTAGCTGCACAATCGAGCAGACTTGATAGACCAAAAGGCCTTTTTCTGCTGGCAAATTTTGTATGTTCATATAAAATTTGATATGTGGAGGTGCCTTGCAACCCCTTTGACTCTACCGAAATGATGCTAAAGGAGAGGGTACATGTAAATACAAAAATCTAACCAAAGTGTTACATCATATGACTCCAAAAGCCGTTCATGTAAACTCAGTATCTGTGGAGGGAAGTGGCCATTTAAAAACATGGCCACTGGCTCATACCCATATCCCATATACGAATGGTGTGTTCCTCCCCTGGACAATTTCAAGGAGGAGAAGAAAAAGAGCATATTTCAGTTAACTGGGTGTATCAAGTATAAAATTAAGGAATAAGAAATGTAATGAGTACACTGTTTTGTTTTACAAATCACAACCTTGAAAGCGTTATTGAATGAGCAGGTTAAGCTGCCATTTGTACTAACATTTATCACTGATCTACACACACTACATGAGTCTGGCTTAAGACTGAACCCAGTAAATATTTCATTTGTAGTTTAATCTATGAATATGATTAATACAGTGGTTAAATAGATATTTTATTATATGTAATAGCTATTTCTATTATCTAAACAATATGTTATTGAAATACAAAGCTTTGTATAGAAGAATATCATTGTACATAACTGCTAGCTGGAAAAACATTTTTCTATCAGAAAACAACTGACAACATTGTATGTAAAACACTTTATTTGGGGTATATTAACATAATTCACAATCAGTAAGCAGAAATGTTAGGTGCATAATGCAAACTAAATTAGATAGTATTTATCCAAAATTGGAACCTTTGTAAATAAGCACCTGTGCTCAGGAAGGAAGGAAGAAATAAATAAATCCGTAGGACCACCTGCCTTGAGAAAGCCCCAGGGTGAAACATTTGCAACTCCAGTGAAACAAACAATATTGTGAATAAATAAGATGTGCATTGTCCCCCCACTATATCAGCATTCTGGTCTCACCGACAATGAGCTGACTGATCCTAAGCAGCAGTTATGTGTCAGTAAAGTCACAATGCTGACAATGTAGTGGGGTGGGGAAGGGGGCAATTAGAGATACATATGTCAGCTTCCAAACTGAAAGCTGTTCCGCTCATCACACCTAACATCAGGTAACAGTGAGTCTTCAAATTGACCAAAGGGGAAAAAAGTACCTCAGATGTAAAAGGTAATGGCTGACTGGTCTTCTGAATAAACTGCTGTGCTTCTGTAGCCAGACAGTAGCTTACTTTTGAATTTCACAGCTTCTCAGCTCACCCTCAGACTGTGAGAGTGACTCAAATTAAAAAAAAATAATAATTATTTTTTCATTAATTATGATACTGTATACTTTGATAAGTGCTTCTGATAATATTTGGGGCCTATTTAACTGCATTCTAGGATTATTGGGGGTAGCTTTGTTAATTTTTGAGTCTAAGGCTTCTTCAGCCTAATTGTGGTGAATATTTTCTCTCTCTCTCTCTCTCTCTCTCTCTCTCTCTCTCTCTCTCTCTCTGTCCTTCTGACTCCTGCCCCCAATTCTTTGCACCACCCCCACCCCGTCTGAATTAAGTCCTAGGGTTCTTCAGCATCCTGTGAAGAATTTTACTTTTCCCTCTGTCCTGCTGATTACTGCCCCTGCCCCAAACCCTCCCGCCAAGTAAATTGCTCCTGTTTGTCCATCCCAACTAATCCTCAGTCTGTCCCTGCCTCTTTCTTTTGTCTTCCTGCCACAATTTAATCTGTGAGCCATCTCTTCTCCCCTAGGCTCCTGGGCACCCCTGAATGGGCCACTGTGCTGCTCCACACAGCTCCAGGACCTAGCCGAGAGCCCGCTAGCCCTTCCTGAAGCCACAGGATACAAAAACAGAAAGGTATCATTCAAGTCCTTAGGCTGCCCAGTTTTTAATTCTGGCACCTTTTTAGTGACTCCCTGCTCTGCTCTGCTGCTGAGCTAATTAAATGAACTGAGCTCTGCATTTGCAGGTAAGAGGAGGTTTCTGCTTATTTAATCTCTTAAACTGAGTTAATTTAATTTCTGCCTTTCTAGCTGTAAAAACGTCTGCCTTGTACTGCAGCCCCTTGGTCCGTTTCACGGCCTGCCTGCATTTATTACTGGTGGTCTTCTACATGAACTACTGCGCTTCTGTAGCCAGACAGTAGCTTACTTTTGAATTTCACTGCTTCTCACCTCGCCCTCAGACTGTGAGAGTGACTCAAATTTTCTCCCGCATGTCCTCCCCCACCCCCACGGCTTATTAAATGCTTGCTCCTTGGGGGCGGTAACTCTTTGTCCCTCTGTGATTGGTCCATCCTCAGTGTGTGGAGCCAGGGCAGCATCATTTGTGACATTGCTTTGCCTTGTCTCTGTGAGCCGGTACTGTCTCTACTCTTAACTGAGAGCTGTTACTGTCACCACAGTTAGCTCAAGCCTAGATTTTGTTATATCTTTAATCCTGCCTGTTTGGAAAGTATTTGTCCTCCATCTCTGGCACTCTTGAACTTAACTGCACATCCACTTATTAGTCACCCCTCAAATCTTGAATCACTGCGTCCTCTCTTTGCTTCCCTGTGCTACCTGACACACTATCGCTCTACCAGTGTGTACTATGGCAGTCTCTGGGCACCACAGCTTATCTGTAGGACTTTTTTCCCTGGTGATTGTCTTCCACTTCTCTGCAGATCTCCTTAGCCAGCCAGCCACTGACTCTGGCTACTTATATAACTCTGATGACTGGAGCGATTGTTACTCCAACCTAATTGTCAGGGGAGATACCATCATCCCTGAAACCTGGTTCCTAAAGCTCATCCCATTAGTTGGAATAGGTGACTACATCAGCTGCTCCCCTTTTCATGTCCCGCTAGGGGGTATACTCCTAACCTCTCTCAATGAAACCTGGATACCTCTTTGACATCTCTCTGTCTCTCTCTCTCTCTCTCTCAAGGTGACACTGAACTTAACCCAGGCCCTCCTGTTGGCAATGCTCCTATGGACACATCCTACTGGTTCACAAAAAAGGGGCTAAGACTGGCACATATGACTATTAGAAGCTTGACAGCTAATTTTGCACAACTCGAAGCCTGGATGGCCCACAACTCCCCTGATGTCTTAGGTCTATCCGAGACCTGGTTAAAACCCCACACACCTGATTCCTTTTGCCTGATCAATGGATATAAGCTCCACAGACTCCATATAAACTCTTCACTCCTGTCCTCTCTCAAACTGAGAAATAAAACCTGAAGCTAAGCAAAGCTAACTCAGTCCCCATCTGACTGGACTGAGTACAGGAGCCTCCTGAACCTATGTAAGGTTTCCATCAGAACTGTAAAGAGCAAGTACCACCGTCAGTTACTTAGTACCTCTGTTAATGACTCTCGTGGTTTTTGGTGTCATATTAACACCACTGTGAGAAAAAATAATAGAAATGCCATCTCTGATATGGTTGTGGATGGTTGTAGCTGCAATAACCCACTCACTATTGCTGATGCTCTCAACTCCATCCAGATTTACTGACCTATTCTCCTACTCTGCACCTCCAGGGCCCTTACCTGCATCTCAGCAGGGCAACTTTAAACCTTCCAACCCTCCCTTCAATCTTCACCCAGTCTCAGAGTCTGAAATCCTAAGCTTATTCAAGTCCATCTCTCCTGCTGGGTCAGCTGGGGCAGATGGACTCTTACCTAAATTCCTAAAAAACACTTCCCACTCTATAGTCTCTCCAGTTACTCAACTCTTCAACCTGTCCCTACTTACGGGACATGTTTCTCCCCTCTGGAAGACTGCTTGAGTAGCCCCTGTCCACAAAAAGGGGAACACCACCAACTTAGATAACCACCATCCTATTGCCATCCTCTTCACTCTCTCTAAAATGTTGGAGAAAATTGTAGCCACCCAGATCTTGGATCACCTCCATTCATTCAACTTCCTCACCCCAGATCAACATGGTTTTCAACGAGGGCACAGTACAACCACTGCACTCATACAGTTTACAAATTATGTCAGACTAGTGATGGACAATGGCTCTCTCACTGGGACTACTTCTGTAGACCTTACAAAAGCATTTGATTTAGTTGACCACCCACTGTTCCTATCAAAATTGTCTTCTTTTGGCTTCTCCACCTCTGCTACCGCCTGATTCCAAAATTACCTCTCAGTGCATCAGCAATTTGTCCAGATTGGAGGTGCAAAGTTCTCTCTCGCTCCCACCCGGATCGGAGTGCCCCAAAGTTTGATTCTTGGTCCTCTCCTATTTACGATCTTCATAAATGATCTCCCACCGCCTACTAGTCCCTGCTAAGCCCTGCTATATACAGATGATCTGGTTCTCTACTCTTCGTCTCAAAACTTATCAGACATCAACCAGAATCTCAATCATAATTTCAACACCCTTCAGCTCTGTTTTTTGCAGAATAAGCTTGTCCTGAATAAAAAAGAAAACTGTAACTATGCTCTTCGACTCGGGTTCAAAGATTCGGTCCTGTACCCAATCTTTATGCATCAGAGCGCTTGATAGTGCTCCCCTCAATTCAGTTATGTCGTTTAAATATCTAGGAGTCACCCTTGATCCTGTCTTGGACTTTGACCTGCACCTAGCCACAGTCATCAAATCTGTAAATATTCAACTGGGACTGGCATATAAGGTTAGACACAGCCTCACATCCGCAGCTAGGTTGGCCATTGCACAAGGGATCCTGAGACCCAAATTAGCGTATGGATTAATAGCCTATCCAGCTACTACTGGTTGGCTCCTCCGAAAGTGGGATGTCTGCAACAACATTTGTCGCTTTGCGCTGTCTCTACTTCCCATTCAGGCAGCAGGCCTTTGACTTGGCACATACACATTCAGAAACCAGCTTTTGTTTCCTGGAACACAATCAGGACACACAAGGCAGGGCACACACCTTTCAAATCCCTTTCATTTCCCCACACAGTTCTTGGAAAAATTTTGTTTATTTCTGTTTTTTTAGTCTTTTTTAAATAAATCCAGCTTTTCTTGGGATATACTGCAGGTCACGGTCCTTCCCACCCACTGCCACCCCTTTCACTTGTTTCCCCACACATCTGCTGGACAAAGTTCTTCTTTTTTCTGTTTTTTTTCCCTTTTTGTAATAAATTTCCACCTTTTCTTGGGTAAATATATCCAGGCGGTCCTTCCCACCCACTCTTACCCCTTTCACCAATGTTCCTCCATAGATTTGCCCAAAAAGGTTTTCTTTTTTTCTGTCTTTTGTATTTTGTTTTGTTAATACATTTCCAGCTTTTCTTGGGTAAAACCCAGGTTGCGGTCCTCCCCACCCTTTAGTTTCACCCACCTTTTACTTTTCCAGCAGCATTATGCCTTAGGCCCCTTTATTTCACTCACCAGACCTTTTTTGGCTCAGTAGTTTGCATTTTCATTCAGCTCTTCTGCTTCAGTGACTGCCATGTCACTGGCTGCATTTGTTTTTGAACTGTCGACTGCCCGAAGCGTGTTCCTGCCATCCGGCCACACCCTCCGTTTCACGCCATCAAAGCTGTATCACTTCGTTATCGTTTTTTTTTTTTTTAACTGGTTTCAGGATCAGCAGTAACCCTCTTGCTGCTACCCAACCATCCTTGAAGTCACTGCCGCTTGTCCGTGTTGTCCTCCAGGAGTCATCGCCATCACAAAGTTCTCCTCATCAGCTGCTTTACTCTTATCTCATCCTGCTCTCTTTGGCATCTCCAAATCGCTGCTGTGCATCTCTCCAGTCCCTCCATGTGAGCCACTCTCACAACAGAATTAGGGGATGAGAGGCACACACTAGACCACCAGGGAATGTAAGTCAGCACAAAAGGTTGAGGGACCCCACAGTGGGTGGCACTCCTTCATATAAGACAGTGGCAAAGTGCCACATGGTACTTGCTACTGCACTATAAAGGAGCACATTTGAGCGGGACTGTCCTACCTGGAGGATCCAGAATTTGTGGGTGGAGGGGCTAAAAATAGCATGATTGCCACAATCACCCCCCCCAAAAAAAAAAAATTTTAACCCCTGCTCAGTGTAGTGAGCTAGCATTTACATGGTTGAGAATGTGTCCTTATTTTGAGAGGTGGTATCCCACAGTGTCCTTAATTTTGAGTGGCTGCACACCTCATTTCAGTGACAAAACACAATACTGCAGAATACTGCAGCAGAGTTACTGCAGTAAAAATGGCAAATTCAATGGCAGTTAATTGGTTTTTGTCATTCAGGGTGATACTGCACTGCAGCCTGGCAGCTATTTCAGGGGGTCACCACTGGCAGAAGTTAGATGCATGGGTTCATCCAGAACAGCACACCTAAGGTTGACAGCACAAGAACAGCAGAACCCCAGCCGGAGCAAGGAAGCATAGAGGGACAAAATTTCCAACCTGAATAATGGCCATACAGATGAAGCCACTTAAGCAGGATGTGGTTTATAGGGACGTCCGCTTAAGTGGGACGTTTCCCTGGCAACCGATTATATGGCAATTGTTTTCAATGGAGTCTGATATCACTTAAGTGGGATGCTAATTCCACCTAATTGGGACTTTTTTTTTTTTTTTTTATAAATAGCAGTCTACCTCAGGATTGTATTCAGCTTCTGCAGTTTTAAAATGGAGTCCAAACACAAGGAGCTTTCACTAGCCGAGCATGTTAAAGTGAAAGAAACCCTTCACCGGCTGAAGACTTCCCTTTTTAAAGTTGCCTCGGCTTCTGGAATCTCCAAGAGCCAATCTGGGAGGCTCAGTCAGAACCACAGAGTCATCCTGGCAGAATGGATGGCTAACGCAAACCCTCAGCACAAGCGAAAGCATGAGGGAAGGATTCAGAAGTTGAGAAGGCAAGGCTCAACAATGCAGTGAGCAGGAGTGCACAGCTCTCTGGATCTTTACTGAAAAAAAAAAAAAGGTGAACGAGCTGGTGCTTCAATTAGAGCACAATACCATCACTGTCTCAAGCGGATGGCTTTCCTGATGGAAAACTAGGCACACAATTGTGTGTAAAAAGAGCAAGGGCGGTGCCAATGCTGACAGTGGTGCAGCAGGTGACTGGGTCCACGCTGTGCTGCCTACACTTCTCCAGGAGTACACACCTGAGAATGTGTTCCACGGAGATGAACTGGGGCTTTTTTATTGAGGTTACCCCAACTGAGGGCACATTCACAAAGATCAGGAGTTGTTGGGGAAGAAGGCAAAGGGCCGTGCTTCTCTCCTTGTCTGTGCGAATATGAATGGCTCAGACAAAAGACCCCTACTCCTCATAGGCAAAAGTAAACGGCCACGGTGTTTGCCTAAAAACTTTACCACTCACGTGAAATTCATCATCAAATGCATGGATGACAGGCTGGATTTTCCAGGAGTGGCTTGCCTCCTGGGAGCAACAACTAAAGTGGAGGAGGCGAGTGGGAGTGATTGATGAGGGGGGTAATGCTCAAGCTTTAGCCACTGCAAAGACTTTCACACTACTCAACGCTATCTACATGATTTCTAAAGCGTGGAACAACGTCAAACCAGAAACCATTCAAAACTGTTTTAACAAGGCTTTCTGCCTTGATGCTCCTGACACACCAGAGTCTGACAACCAGTCAGCTCTTGCAGATGTTGTCATGCCTGCATTCATGACGGATGTAGAGTTTGTGGACATGGATTCTACTGTTGCTACTGACGGTAAGCTCACCACAGAAGAAGTATGTTCTGCTGTTAAACGGGCACACCTGGGTGAAAATTATGAGGATGTAACTGAGGAGAATACAGACAATTCGCAGAATATCCAGTTAGAGGCCCCAAGAAACCACAAAGCACTCACACACCTTCATTCACATATGGCGTGGTGCCAACAGCATGGGAAGGCAGAGGAGTGAAACATGCTGCAGTGTGTGGAGTCGACTGTTGCCAGTAGGATGTGTTCTTAAGCCGGCCCAGTGGCGCTGAGGACTGAGGTGCTGGATGCCACACCTCACTCTATGCCGGTGACCTGCGTTCGGGAATGGACTCAGGCCGCCAGGGATTGGTAGGAGAGGGAAAGGATTGAGCATCTGGAGGACTGCTCTCTCTTCCCTGGGGAGGGTCTGGGCTTTGCACCGCTTCTTGGCGGCCCCTGATGGAGATCGGGGGCAGCACAAGGTACTTGCAGTGCCGTGACTTGAGGGAGAAGTGGCGGCAGACATCGGCATGTCTATGCCAGGACGTCATTGCACTTCCACGCTCCTGAGGGGCAACCACAAGACTAAAATCCCCATTGGGACAGGGAGGCGATGAGGGCTTCAGTAACCAAGCCCACATCCCAGCATCAGACCACCCCTCCTCTGGTACTCCAGGACCTCTACCAGGACGGATCCTCTAATCTCAGATAGGCCACCACATAGGTGGGTGGGCCCCTCCCCGGGGGAGGGGTGATCAGGGGGGCTGAAAAGTCCTGGTGGGGTCCTGAATTGGGGGGTTGGGCTCAGCGGGGAGTAGAGGCATAGGTCAAGTGAGCACCTCTGAGAGATGCCCTGCCCTACGAAGCATGAGTAAAGTATACAAAAAGAAAAATGTGTTATTAATTTGCAGCACTTCTTGTTTATTGTTTGTTTTAGATTTTTGCATTTACTTCATGGAAGTACTCAACAAAGAGCTTATGCACTATACTAAGCAGTGTCATGAGTACGAATTACTATTTGACTGCGTTGATATGTTTTTTAATGTTATACTTGGGTGCCGTTTGCCTTTGACCGCCTTTCACTGCCCGGATATGAGAGATGGCCGTCTAATAAGGACATTTTGGATGCCGCTGAAGTCATCCCGATTAGCGGCTTCATCCTATAAGAATTATACCCAGTAAAACTGACAAGCATGAGGGCCTGAAGTACTTGTAAGTCTTGAACTTAAAGGCACTCAGAGAGAGACACAGTGTAGAAAGAAAATGACTAAAGCACAAAGGAGGAGAAATTCTGGCTACTGTATTCCAATGGGACGGATCGGAAAAGGAGTAAGCGACTAAAGAGTGTCGCTGTGCAGTACAGGGAGAATATCGGGAGCAAGGGCCACAGAATCAAGTTTGGCCCATCTGATTGATTAGAGATTCCACTTTGCTACTACAGCATTGATTGAATTTAATACACTTATAAATTAGTTTTTGTATTATTGTCAGTCTCTCTAGATATTAATATTCAGCCTGCTTGTACTTTTGTATATTTATACACTTTTTATTAGGATACTATTAGCTATTTAAATATTCACCCTATTTTGTACTGCATTCACTTTACTGGTTACTGTCTGTTTAAATCCTACCTTTAAATGAAGTTGTTGAATTTGTGGTTGCCCCTTCCCCAGATGAAGAGCCCTCATGGATTCAAAGCGGTGGGGCCTTTTGTTTTCTGTCTGTCTGTTATTTTTGCACTAATAAACACTGAGCATCTTACTTTGTTGCCTTTGCTGCTTTGTTACAGCTACAAGCTGGTCTGGTGTCTTTTTTGGGGTGCAGCATTTAGCCTGAGCCCCAACAATTTTTTTTTTCCTGCCACAGAATCATGATAGTAAATGGTGTTGATTGCTGAAGTGAAACTTTGAAGGAAAGTAGCAAAGATCACTTAAAAATTATGAAGACTCCTCAAACACTAGCAGGAGCAATGAGGGAGACCTGCACTTTCCAGTGAAGGAAAGGACAGGGTGTAAAGGGGTGGAGCCAAAGGACCACCTGGTTGGGTGGTAGGAGGAGTCAAATCTGAAGACTGTTCCAGTGACTGAGGGTGCTCAGTCCACCTTAGTGTGGACAGTAAACTGAATCTAGTTAGGATTTGCTTTACCCCACACTGCTTAAAAACACATACTACTGCTTTAGGCCCACATGGCCAGCTTATCCCAATAGCAATAACTTCTGACTTGCTAATGTACTGACTCATAAGCCATTCCCTTTACACAGTCTTCATCTTCTAGTTCCCAAAAGACAGAACACAACACTCTCCCATTTATAACAATCAGGTTGCTTAATAAGTCACACAGTCCATAAAACACTACAGTCTTCTGACAGCCCAGACTAGGCACTTTGGGTGCCAGGTTGGGTTCAACCTTTCCCCACAAGTTACAATTTCCTCTCAGTTAGTCCAATCTTCCAGCCTCAAGATCCAAAGACCTTAGTCTATCACTGACCCTCACACCAGCCACAGGTTACTGGTGACTACCTGTGTTCATCACTGAGTACAAACAAGGCTGAATCCACATGCTTAACCATCCTAAAAGCTAAGACCACACTGAAACAATTGTTTTTCCCATTCATGGATTGGTCACTCGAACCCAGTGTCCCACCAAAATGGAAGCCTCCACTTGCTATCTGCCCAAGCCTTCATTTTTTTCTTCCGATGTCCAATCTGTGCCGTATCCTCCAGCTTGTTCATACCCTCTGGGCAGTATTGCCATGTTAAAAAATGAACCAGCACATCCAGAGCTAAATGGAAAGGTTGGCAATTATGAGCTACAATGAAGAACGTCCTGTGCTATAACACAGGGCTAACTGACAATGCTGAAGAGTGAAACACAGGGCCCCCAAAATGGCAATCCATGTATGCAATGCTACTTGCAGGCCCTGTTTCAGCATGTGTTTAAAATGTGACTGCACCATTCACCTCTGGATGCTAGTATGAGGTTATAGAGTGCAATGGGCAATGACCCAAGCCTGAAAAACCACAGAAACCCCCATGAAAAACAAAAACAAAAAAACTGTGGCCCACTGTCCGTGACAATTGACTTTGGCAGTCACCAACAACAAAACAACAGGTCCAACTGCTAAATAATAACATCCATATTGGTAGAATCCACCGCAATCACCTCCAGTTAGTTACATAGTAGTACGAGCTGTACCGCACCAGCAGAAACTGTGGATGTGAGGGAACCACAGTAACAGGGCCGCAAATATCAAACTGCACCATAACCCAGGGATGGGACTGCCAGGGCACTGGCTGCTATGGCTCCGATCTAAGCAACACATTCTTGCTACTCATCACATGGCACATGGTAGTCCTGAGTGAGGCTCTCAATGTCCCAGTTAATGGAGAACCACAAAACTGTTTCACAGCAGTGCTGCTTGACATTAACAAGCCTGATGAGCCGTGCATGAGCTAGCTATAAGACTTGGACCCTAAGAGCTCTCAAAATAATGAAGTGAACTCCTTCAACTAGAAAGTTAATTTCCCAACACAAAAGCTCATCCCCTCAGCAGAGGATTTTAATACCTCTGAAACATGTACTGATCGGCCAATAATCACATAAAAAGCCAACTGTCCCACAACTGGATAGGCTGCTGATAATCTCTCCAAGATATCCACTAAGATAGCTGACACCCAAGTTGCATGCAGAAGTAACATCCACACATCTGTGTCTGACTCAGTGGAAGGGGAACGGTCCAGCTGAACCCTCATTTAGTGGTTGGCCACCTGTTTGAACTTTCCTGGGCAGAACTGCATGGAGACGTTATAGGCATGCAAATGTTGAGACCAATAACACAAGCACAGTGGTCTCTGACCAGTACCAGACATGAAGAACAGCACTGTAAGCATGTGGTGGTCTGTGTAGTGATTGCTATGAAGTCTGCATACGTACCAGTGTCGTTTTCTACTACCCACAGGCAGGCCAAGGTTTTCTGCTCCTTCCCAAAGTAGTGATTCTCAGTATCTGACAGTACATGTAAGGGAATATGCAATAGGCAATTCAACCCTGTAAAACAACTGGGCATGAACTGCCACAAGTAGCTGCCATCATTTCCATCGTAATAAAGATTTCCAGCAAATGGCTGAAATGGGCAAACACCAGTCTCTGTGAGCCACTC
The DNA here is from genome assembly GCA_016271365.2 of Neoceratodus forsteri. NCBI lineage: Eukaryota > Metazoa > Chordata > Ceratodontiformes > Ceratodontidae > Neoceratodus > Neoceratodus forsteri. The sequence continues at coordinate 330,141,978 of CM057454.1, forward strand.
TTTGACAGTATAACCATCTGTAATACAGAGAGAGATCTACTACTACTGACAGTCTTTTCATAAAGGTCCCACACTGGTTCTGCCACCGTCCCATAATCTGGCAGGAACTTTAATTAATACAGTCATACCAAGGAACAAACTCAAGTACTTAGTATCCTCCAGGTTAGGTAACTCTAGGATTGCTTTTTACACTGAAAGACACTGAGGCAATATTTTGCATTAAAATCGTATGACCCACAGAAGAAATACAGCGGTCAACCAAGTACATTTGTCCAGGTTTAGTGTGCAAAAGTCCTGGCTCAGGTGCTGCAGCACTATAGACAAGACCGGATTGTGTTGCACTTCTGAAGGCACATGTACTGTACTACAATGTCACTGAGATGCACCACAATATGAGGAACTTATTGTGATAGCTCCTTCCCCTATTACTTTCTGGAAACACCTAGCGGCAGATGTCAAGCCAAACAGCATATATTTAAACCATAACACCCCTGTATATGTGTGACAACCATCTACCCCACTGCTACCAGTCTGTCACACACTTAACACAGGAGGAACTAGACACACGGATGGCACCTTGCAGTTCAGTGCTTCCACCACCTGGATGACTATATGGGTATCTTGATCGGGTTCTCATCCCACCACTGGCCACTGCTCACCCAGTGCAAGGCCATCATTTTGATAAAAAGAACCAACCCTTCAGTTACCCCCAGGAACTGCACACACGCTCTGTATCAGAAAAAGATTACTTTCCTACTTTGTAGTCATGCTCTTTGGCAGCAGAATACCAGTTTGCACAATAAAAAATGGCTTTACCTGCCCCATGAAACACTGCACAGTCACCAAGAATAGTACAGATATATAAATATTTAATATTTGCACTACTAAGTTACAGAATATATAGTCAAATGCAAATAGGATAAAATACACTAGGAAATGAAAAATAAAACAGTTAAACAGAAACATTGCAAAAATAAGAACATCTCTAGTCTCTAGACTACAGTCTCAAAGATCTCACTCTAATTACTGGGTTTCTTCCTCTCTTAGGAACCATGCTGGCACTAAGGCCTGAGATTCAGCAGATACAGCATGCTCACCCCTTTTCTCACAGTGGACATCTGATACGTTGTATTTTCCAAGTTGACCTGAAGGAGCCTGACCTATGTTGCTAGGTTAACCATCTGAAGGTGCCCACTCACCTATTGCATCATTACCTATACCAGTCACTCACCAAGGTCGGCCCATTCTTTGTTCCATAAGCCCCATCAGTTCTAAAAAACAACTAGCTGAGGACAGTCTGCATACTAAACTGCACCTTCCATATGGGCAGAGGTGGATTTGATAGTACCCACACAAAACCAGCTGTCACTGTGCTCAGGATGAGGCACTAACACCACACGTGGCACCTCAGAAGCCTGGTTTATTTTCAGACATTACATTCATGAGTTAAGGTAGAGCTGTCAGACAGTAATCCCAGTCCTGTTCTCCATATTAAAATCCAAAGAGAGGGTACTCAGACCTTAGTACTGTTCTTCCTTCCGGATAATAATCTGATTACCATAGGGGTCTTTCGTAGTAACCCCGAATGGACTACAGCCCCTTAAAAATAAGCCAAGTGTAACCTAGCCCTGCTCCTGAGACGTTCCTTTAAACTAGGAACAGTTTTTGTAACTTTTAACCTTATCAGACCACCCAGTGAATGCAACAAACATATTTCTCAAGTAGATCACATATCTATGATATATATATCAGGTATATGGCATTAAAAAGTAACAAAAGGTGTGATGTTCCTGGAATGCTACCCAAATGAAATCTGTAAATACCCCATTTGCAGGTCCAATGTGGTGAACAATGTAGAGACTGCAAACTTCAACATGATCTCCTCCATGGCTGGCAGTGAAAACCAGTCGTTGGGCACTGCCACCTTATTTACTTGTATCAAATCTAGACAAAAACAAATCCCACTATCCTTCTTTTCTACCCCCTCCACCAAGTTGCAAATACTGTACTAAGTGGCACTTCAACTGACTCATTATCCTACAATGAGACCTGTAATTCACAAGCTACAATAGTTTGTTCTGAGGCACCATAGGAAGTTATTGCAAGGTTGCATTACTGGTGATACTGACAAAAGGACATGAGGTGTGTGCTCAAAACACTGAACACAGTCCAGCCCTTGGAACAACAGCGGAGACTGTTAGGCCCTGGACTGTAATAGTGGTCACAAATGCTTCCTGCCTGCCCTGTAATTAAAACCCCAAGTGCCTTAAACAAGTCCAGCCCAAGTATGTTCAGTCCCTGATCCACAATAACAGCAGGCACCCCCAGAATCTGCTGGTGATACAGTAGTTGTAACAAAAGCAATTGCAATGCAAGAACAGGATAATTTTTATAAGCTGCTAGCTGGACCTACAGCAGCTCCAAAAGCTTATAAACAAAGCATCTATCGAGGGTAGGGGAACCAGGGCACCTTATCCCACATTTTCAAAGGAGATGTGTGACACAAAGTGGAGATGTAGCGTACATCTCAGAAATGAGCAGAACCACAATATTCAAAAGGGAGAGATGAGTCACATCTCAGGCGCCATTAATGCATCTATAATGTCTGGTAGCAGCATGTATGACGTTTCCATGAATGTAGCACGCATCCCTATATTCAGCCAAAATGTCTGCCGCATCTGCTGCGCATCTCAGAGATGAGCTGCCCAAAGTTAGGCATGGAAAAAGCATACCTAAATGGCCAGCCACCCACAGGCATGCCACAGAACTGCAGGCAAAGACAGCCCTTTGAGGTGCACCAGTGGTGTTGTGTGGCCCCCCAAACATACCAGTGGACAACAACAATACAGCAAATTACCAGGGGGCCATGGCCTGCACCCATGTGGCCTACAAGGTGCCACCTAATGGTGGCATACATCCAGGGTGCCATCTGGGGCTCTGATGCACAGGAAGCCTGGTGGATGGGTGGCAGCCTGGCAAAGGCCAGGGACTGACCTGTGGCACACATCCATGGTGGTACACCATAGATGCACACAAGTGGGACCCACCCACTAGTGTATCTGGTCTCCCTCTGCACATTGCCATTCCTTGCAGTCATCACCACTTCCACTCATATGGGGGGGGGGCACTGCAGGTGACTGTATACTGCATATGCAGCTGATTTATCATATGCATATAGTATACCGATCAGACTGTGTCATCCTGTGCCCTCCCCTGTTGCATGTCCAGATGGGCCCCTGTGGCCACAGTCCAGGTGGGCCGCCCGTACCCCAGTCTAACCCTGTAGATGGCTATGGGTAATAGCACTGTACCCAGGCCAATGCAGTCCACCCACCCACACACAAACAGTCCATCACATCTGCCTGATAAGCTGCAGTACCTCCTGTTCACCTTTGTGGGGTGGTGGTGCAGCCCTGCACAACAGGAACTAAGTATACCCGGTGTATGCAAATGGACTGAATACATTCCAGTAATGAGCTGCACACAAGGGAGATGGGCTTGGAATGTGCAATGAGATCATCTGGATATCCAAGCTGAATATTGCAACTTTGCACATCACGTAAGTGGTTTTGCATTGTGCATTCCCCGCCGATCCGCATGGGACTTGGGTCACTTGCTGTGCCGCGCATCTCCCAATGCGTGATCGTGCATCTTCGGGATATTCAGATGGACATGCATTAGTGCATCTCATGGTGCATCTTCTGAATATCTTATTTTGAGCCGGCCTATCTCAGATGTGTGGCGCAGGTACTTGTGCGAGTTTGCAGGGGACTTTTGAATATGGGGGCCCTTGTCTTTTTTAGTCACTTGGGCTACTTTCTGACACTCAGCACAAGAACTACAATAGGTAGCAACATCTTCATGAATTCCAGGCCAGTAAACTCTGTACACCAATCTGGCAAGGGTGCGATCCCTCCCCGAGTGACAGACATAGGACTGTCATGTGCTGTTATCCATAACAACTCAGATCTATACTTTTGTGGTATAACCAATTGTTCTATCTGGTCCTGTGTCTGAGGTTTAAGTCAAACTCTGCAGTAGCCCATTACATTTTCTAAATATAGGTTCACCCTATTTTCCTTTCACCCCCAGCTGCTTAAAATAACCATGGAGAGAAACACTGTTAGCTTGTTCTAAGAAAATCACAATCAGTGATCAGTTTAGTTTCAGTATTTTCATATGTTAACACCTTATGTCCATCAGTCTTTTGTTGTCACTGTTTCTTCAGGCATCGTCTCTCTTTCCTGGATTTCCAGATCTTGGAGCTGTGCTCAAACAAGTCTGAATCAAAATCACTGAAAGTAAAAAGAGTCCCCACATTCGAGATTTTTGACTGAGCTCTTCTCATTACAGCTGCTGAAATATCAGGATTTACTCCCTCTTTGATTAACTCAGTAAATCATGGAAAGTAATTTCCAATAATCACAGGTTCAGGTAACTTCGGGACTACCCCCACTTTAATTTGGTGTGACACACCCTTAATATTCAGAGTCACTTGGGTGGTAGGATAGTATTGAGTGTCCCTGTGGATGTAGATGACACCAGTACAGGGATTTATTTAACTCCAAAAATTGATTAGCGTTTTGCTCATAAAAGTGCTAAAACATTGTGAAAATGCATAGCACTCACCTCACTGTGTTTAACAAACATAACACTTCTAGAAAACCTATATAAATACCTTCTGTACAGTTAGCATTGTCCCAAGAAAAAACTGCTAATCAATTATTTAAAACCCTGCAGTACCTGGTCCTTTTGCAGTGTTTTCCCAGCACTTCAATATGTACTAGGATCTGTCTGCTTCCTGAATCTATAAGTCCCTTCACAGTCTTATCTTCCACCTTCACATCTGTTAACTGCTCCATTACAAATGTTTTGATGATATGTGGGAGTGTTTTGCTCTCTGGTTGGAGCTATTTCATAAGGAGTTCTCTTAGCTGAGTGAAGGCTTCTTGAGGATTGTCAACTGAGTTGAACTTCAGAGACTGAAATCTCTGCCTGTTGGTCTCTCCTGAGATGTCATATCTTTTAAGGACCTCTCTTTTCACCAGGTCATAGTTTTCTGACTGTGCAGTGGCCATATTGCTGTAGGCAAGTTGGGCTTTCCCTGTCAAGTAAGGTACCAGTCTGATTGCCCATTGCTGCTTTGGCCACTGGCATGCTGTGGCAACCCTTGCAAAAGTTGTCAGGTATGCTTCGATATCATCCAACGGGACAGCACTTTGTTAGTTTAAGGTTTTTTAAGTTGTTGGTGTTTTGTTGCTCTGCTTGACCTATGCCAGAACCTCCAGCTTTGATAGCTTGCAAGGCACCCAGCCATCGCTGCTCCAGTCACTACATCTCTTCTTTTCTTTGCTGCTTCTGTCACTGCATCACTTCTTTTCTTTGCTTCTCCGTCTCTTGTTGTTGTACAGCCCACCATTTGAAAAAGGCAGTCAGGTTTTCCAGTTCTGCCACTGCCTGTTCTTTTTTTCCATGACTGGTTCTGGCTGTACAGTCTCAGTCTGGACTTTTGTTTCTGCTTCTAGTTTGGCTGCCATTTTTCTGGTAATCACTCCTGGACTTGCTGCTGCAGAATCCATACCTTTCATCTATGCTTCCCTGGTACCAGGTCTAGTACCCAGGCACAAAACGTCTGACTTAGAGTGTGCATGGTGTAAATCCCACTGCTACCACCATCTGTCATCGAGGCACTGGTCAGGAAGCATAAGAAAACCAGGAGCAGTTTCAAAATTTGCAAATAGCATTTTATTTTTTCCAATAACAGTAAACTAAAAAATACATTTTTTCAGCATAACTATTTACAAAGGCAGTACAAACACAACAACAAAGTCCTTCATCTGAGGATATCTCTAATTTCAAGTTACATTCTTGCTCTCTGTCTCTAGCAGAAGCATTGCTGCTCTTTTTATAAGTCTTTGTCTGGGGACTCATTAGGAGAGCCTGCTTCTCACAGAATGTTCTTGTCAGTTTCATTCCTTGCAAGTGCAGCAAAACAGTACATGGTGTCCAGATCTTACCGCTTTCATTCCTTGCAGGTGCAGCAAAACAGTACATGGTGTCCCAGAACTGACCTCTTGTTGACAACTCTGCAAAGGGCTTAAAAAAAATCTGCATCTAAGGTTAACCCCTGGAGTTCCAAATAGCTTTTTGCAATCATTTCAACAGTATAACTATATACTTTTGATCTTTTGAATGTGTGGCCATCCGTGGAGGACCTGATGCGGGCTGCAGGATTTTTCTCATTTATCGCCCTTCTGGGTCGATGGGAGATTTCCTGTAGGAGATTGCAGATTTCGTCGCCGGCGGAACGTTGGAATCCCCCAGATGTCTTTTTCTGGGGGATTTCAATGTGGGTCGACGTATCGTAAATCATGGTACAGCTATGAGTTTTCTCAGATTATGTCCTCCTTAGGTCTGACACAGGCTGTTTCTAAGGCCGACTCATCGGGATGGCCACATGTTGGACCTGGTGTTCTCACTGGGACTTGAGATTAGTGATCTCAGGATTAATCCTGTTCTCTGGTCTGATCACTGCACAGTGCAGTTCACGCTTGGGGCTCCGGCCATAAGCCCTTCCCCCTGTTGAGAAGATTAGCTGTCGCCCTTTGTGGGGTTTGACCCCTGAGGGTTTTTTGGCGGCAGCGAAATTGTCTAGTGTGGGTGATGCATGCGTGGGAGGTGTTGTTGTCGGGGTTGATACCTATAATCGGGTGTTATCCGACACCATTAACTCCCTCGCACCTGTCTGTGTACGACCCAGAACTTCATACCTGAGGTCACCATGGTTTGATGGCAAGCTCAGGGAGATGAAGAAGATGGGTCGGAGATTGGAGCACTGCTGGAGGAGATCCCGTCTGGAGGCAGATAAACTGGTCCTGCGTGCCCATTATGGTGCATATCAGGAGGTAATCAACCGCAAGAAGACAAATTTTTTGTCTAGGGAGATTGCCGCCGGGAAGAGCAGGCCGGCCTCACTCTTCCAGACTGTGGATAGGCTTTTACATCCTCCCTGTCTACGGCCTGGGAGGGTTTTTTCCAACATAGATTGTGAGGAATTCGATCGGTTCTTCTCGGACAGGGTATCCTCGATCCGGCGGGTGGCTTCTTCAGCCAGAAATGTTATATCTGGCAGTGATCGCTTGATGTGTTCTGAGTGCACTCCATCTGGTTTGGGTGAGTTTAGGCCAGTGGAGGTTAGTGAGGTTATCGAGGTAGCAACCAATATGAAGCATACCTTTTGTGAACTGGACCCAGTGTCAACGCGTTTCTTAATGAGATGTGTTGACTCCGTTGGCCCGGTGTTTGCCTCGATTGTATGGTGTTCCCTCTCTGAGGGTGTCTTTCCAGATGCCTTGAAGGAGGCTCTGGTGAGACCCCTTCTAAAGAAGCCATCTTTGGACCCAGAAATCAAGGCAAATTAAAGTCCTATCTCCAATCTTCCATTTTTGGGAAAGATTGTTGAGAAGGTGGTAGCGCTTCAGTTGGAAGAGCACCTCGTATCTCACAAGTTATATGAACCCTTCCAGTCGGCTTTTCGTGCCAGACATAGCACTGAAACAGCACTTGTTCGGGGTGCAAAATGATCTCCTCAGGGCTAGAGATCGGGGAGACAAGACAATTCTTGTTCTCCTTGATCTCTCTTCAGCATTTGACATTGTGGACCATTGTGTGTTGCTTGTCCGCCTTATGGAGTTATGTGGACTCACCGGAACTGTCATCAAATGGTTTGAGTCCTTTCATACCAACAGGAGGCAACGGGTTATGATGGGGAATTCCTCATCTACACCCAGTCTCCTTTTTTTTGTGGAGTTCCTCAAGGATCGGTACTGGCCCCAATGTTGTTCGCAGTGTACATGCTGCCTCTGGGTGGGATCATTAGGAAGTATGGTCTGAGTTTTCATTGCTATGCTGATGATACTCAGCTATATTTTTCCTTTGCCCCAGGAACATCAAATGCTGTGGAGGTGCTTAATATCTGTCTGGCCAAGATTAATGACTGGATGGCTTCCAGCTGGCTGCGACTAAACCCCGATAAGACGGAGGTATTGGTAGTGGAGTAGAAACAGAGTTCATGATAGGATGGCCTCTGACACAGGAACTGGGCTTGTTCTTGGAACTGTGTCATTGAAGGCCTCCTCTTGGGTGTGAAATCTGGGAGTGATTCTGGACAGGGATCTAACCATGGAGGCTCAAATATTCTCCACGGTTCATACCTGTTTTTACCATCTCAGAAACATTGCCAGGATTAAGCCTCTTGTTCCGACTCTGGACCTCCCTACCTTAATACATGCCTTAGTCACATCAAGGCTTGATTACTGCAATGCGCTCTATCTTGGGGTCACGGAAGGATCTCTCTGCACACTGCAGCTGGTGCAGAACGCGGCTGCCCGGTTGTTGACTGGACAGCAGAAGTCCTGTCATATTACACCGGTTTTGCGCGAACTGCACTGGCTGCCAGTCAGGTGGAGAGTCCTCTTTAAGGTGGGTCTTCTCACCTATAAGGCCCTACATGGACGGGGCCCTGGTTACCTGTTGGACCTTCTGTTACCTGCCCTCTCCCCACGCCCTCTTCGTTCCTCTAGTGGGGGCTTCCTGGCCATTCCCAGAACTCGGTTGATATCCGCTGGCGATAGAGCGTTTAGCGCTGCGGCTCCTGTTCTGTGGAATTCTCTGCCAATTATGGTCAGGGAAGCCCCCACAGTAGATACTTTTAAGGCCCAGTTGAAGACTTTTCTTTTTTTTAAAGCATTTGAGGTTTGAATTGACATTTATGGAAATGTTTCCAGCTCTGATTCTGTGTTTTATTATGTATTAATTGTATATCTGTTATTTATATATGGCTGTTTTAAAAAATTTTGTACGGCGCCCAGAGCCTCCAGGATTGGGCATCTTTTAAATAAACTTTGCCTTGCCTTGCCTTTGCCTACAGTTTTAAACAAAGGGAGTCCAGTATCAGGGGCATTTCCACCTAAAGATTCACATATATTTTTATACCCGCAGACATGCAACAGGGAAAAAAAGACAAAAATAGCAAGGGAAGGAAGTCAGATAGTGAGAGGCAGAGAATTGTGAAACCGGAGTGATCAATTCCTAGGTCTCACAAGAAAATGTGGTTGCGCAACCAGACAGAGAAGAGACAGAAAAGGAGAGGATAGAACAGATCCTTGCATTTAACTCTTTCTGCATAACAAATGGGACAGGGCCTTATTCAACCCTCTCACATACATCAGTGGGAGTTGCCATTGTCACTTCAACATGGAAGTCACACAAGGCTCCATTGTGGGTCCCATCATATTTTCCATCTTTTTAAATGACCTCCCTCCTGCGTGTGTCAAGTCACATATTCCCCTGTATGTGGACGACACTGTTATCTTTGCTTCAGGTGCTACGGTTTCAGTATTGGAAGCACCGCTACAGCATGACTTCAACAATGTCCTAAGCTGGTTCCAATCAAATCAACTCCAGGTCAACACTAAGAAAACAGTGTCAATGACCTTTGCACCAGCCAAAATTGGGCCAGGTCTCCCCCTTCTTGGGTCTTCACCACCCTAGATGGCTCTCCCCTTGAAGTAGAGCCCTGCTTTAAATACCTCGGTGAGTGGCTTGGTAGTAGGCCGACTTCTCCACCAATACTGATTTGATCCGCTCAAAGCTGCACCCTAAATTTGGTGCCTTTTACTACAACAAGGACTGCCTCTCTCCCCTATTCCACCACATGCTGTTCACCAAAATGGTGCTTCCAGTGTTTGACTATATGGATATGGTCTATGGTACCACTGTGCCACTTTTGCTCTGCATGCTATCTCTCTCCCCCCCACTCTCACCCCAGGTCACACCTGGAAACAAGCCTTGGCTCAGTGTGCCCTTCTCAGTCACCAATTTAAAAAAAAAAACTAAATTAAATGGAATGAGTCTAACTGAGATAGCCTGTTCCTTCTGACTACTGGGAGTCCATTTCCAACTGTCATGGAATTTTATTAGTTCTGGAAAGTCATAGAAACACTCCATACGAGGGTGATCCCAAATACATACTGTTGATGTATAATGCACCAGATGATCATTCAATATTTTATCATGCAGTGGCCCAAACTTACAGTGCACTGCTAACACACAGATATCAAATACAAACTTCTTCTTAATCTGTCCTGGCCTCTGCACTTACTGCTGAAAATGGACTGACGATCATTACATTATGGATTGTTTTAACATACACTGCCAATAGCCTGTCTGTGTCCATAAATATAGTCTGTACCCCCACAGTTGCTTGGACACTCTGCCCATCCACACCGAGACAGTGAACAAGAACTGCTTTTTTATGTGCATCAAGCATCAAATGCAGGCCAGATGTTTCCATGTAATTTTGCAATGAGTCAAAGCAATGGCTCCAGGCAACCGATGGATCTCCAAGGTGCAGCAGGAATGATGGTGGAACTGTGAACATTGAGATATTGTCCATCTTTGTCTGTAAATGTTATACTGCAGATGTCAGCCACATCTGACACACACACTGCTGCTTCAGGCCTGCAGGGCTAACTCATCCACATAGCAGCAATGTTTGACCCTGCCAATGTGCTGAACTCCCAGGCCAGTCCCTTTTTACAACCTTAGCCCTTTAGCTTCCAAGAGATACTGTAATTCACAACAAAGAAACAGATCTGAAGCTTCCAACCCACAAACAAATGAAAACATGATTTACTTCCCAACCTCAGATGAGTGATAAATGTATAGAAGGTATAACATAATACTAACCTAACTATTATTGCTGAAGTCCCCCCAATAAATATGTTAAATGATGTAAACTGTTTGCTATATGACAATGTTTGTACAATTTATTGTTATTATTATATTGTATATTTTCTTTTGTGATGTAACTGCGATATGTATGCGTATAGTAGGGGTGTCATTTTAAATGAGGCTAGGCTCAATTACTTATCCCTAATAAAACTTAAACTTGAAGAGCAACTGTGCATTTCAGGATGTGCTTTCATAAGTGAGATGTTTCAGCTGTTACAATTTACTAGAAAATTTTCTTTTTCATTTTCTTTTTTTTTTTTATTTCTTTTTATTCAGAAGATTTTATACAGTTCTACACTTAGGACAATACTTTAGGCAGAAGATACATGGATTGTCTATTAAGCTTACAAGCAGTCAGAGCATGTTTAATAAAATTCAGAAACACATTTAATAAAATTTGATTGTCTCCTGGGTGAAGCCTAAGGTCTCTTATTTAATGTAGGAATAAGTTTGGGCCAAGGCATACCATAGATTACCAACCCATAACAGAGTTAGTAGAATTAGAGAACAAAATCTAGATTTTGGGGAGGAAACATACTGAGACCATAAATTCCATTTTCGAGTTTGTATTATGGAGTTTCCCCGAAGCTCCAGGTTAAAAGTCTCAGCTTTATAAATTTCTGACATTATTTGTCTCTAATTATGTATTGTGGGGATCTGTGTTTTCATCCAACATCTCGTGATCGCTTTTCAAGGCCACAAAACATAGCGGAGTATAGTCCCTTCCGGGAGGGTCCGGTAGATCCTCAAAAGGAACTGTTCAACTGTTAATTCAATAGGTTCCGAAAACAGAAAGGACAGTTCACCCTGGAAAGTTAACCAGAACAGCATGACATATGGGCAGGTCCAAAAGATATGAGAAAGGGTGGCCTGAAGGCACCCACACTCCCTCCAGCACCTGCTGTATGTGTCTGGGAGATACTACATGAGTATTGAGGGGGCCCTAAAATATCTCGAGCAACATTTCCAAGCAAATTCCCTCCAATACGGGGATGAGGTTGATTTTATCTCAACCAATGCTGTTTTAAGCCATATTCCTTTGGAAATCTGTAGTTGTAGGTCTCTGTTCCAAGCAGACAACGTTAAAAGTGTAGTATTAGAGAGTTCAGCTTGTAATTCGGAGTGTATCTGACCAATTATATGTGACCCTAGTCTCCCCTCAATGGCATCAATAAATAGTTTCAGTAGTTTTGAGATTGGGGAAGGAATTTTAGGGGATATTACTTTATTTCTAAGAAGATGGTTCCGAACTTGGAAGTATCTGAAAAGGTCCAAGGCTCTTAGGGAGAATTGAGATTGTAGTTTATCAAACAAAATAATGCCTTCAGGTGAGAGAAACTGGTAAATGTGAGAGAGGCCCAAAGATCGCCATTGTGAAAAGGCTTGGTCCATACTGTTAGGAACAAACTTATCATCTTGAGATATTAATTTACAGAACTCAAATATCTGTTGGATGGGGCCTGCTTTTCTCAATTGTTTCCAAAGCTTATACGTTTGGGCCGTAATGCCGGTGAGGGAAGAGGGAGTTAAAGAGTTACCATCTGTGGAAAACAAGATTTTGTTGATATCATGTAAGTCATTAAGGTGGAATTCCATGGACTTCCAAGGAGAATTATAAGAAGATGTTAACCATAATACAAGGATTCGAAGGAATGCTGCTTGTGCATATAGGAGGAAATCTGGGAGGCCCAGCCCACCCTGTTTAGGGGAAAATTTAAGAGTGGAAAGTCTAGTCCGGGGTCGGTCCTTCCCCCAAATAAAATCCTGGATCATTTTGTTCCATGAATTGAAGTAAAATTTGGATGGGAAGTAAGGAATGGTCTGGAATAAGTAAAGTATATGTGGAAGGATATTAGTGCGCAATATTAGAATCTTTTGGTGTAAAGAAATGCAATAGGAGGACCACTTGTTTAGGTCTGATTGTATTTGAATTGTTAGGGGTTCATAGGTAGAGAGTTCAATAACTCCTGGGTCATGTGGGAGATGAATCCCCAGGTATCTTATTTTAGTGGCCCTCCATTTAAATGGAAATATTTTTCTGATCTGGGGAGGGGGGGAATAGTTGAAGGATAATATTTCTGTTTTATCTGTGTTTAATTTAAATTTCAGCTAGTTTCTCGAATTGGGCAAATATTTTCCAGGCTGATCGGATCGAGTTTGAGGGGGATAACAGTATTAGCATGATGTCATCTGCAAATAAGCATAGTTTGTATTCGGTTTGCCCTATTGGAGACCCCTTCCACAGCGAGCGTATTACGTAGGCAAGCTGCCAAAGGTTCGATAAATAAAGCGAAAAGATAAGGAGACAATGGGCATCTCTGTCTGGTCCCTCGGTATAGGTGAAAAGGAGTAGTAATGGAACCACTGACTCTGATATAGGCCTTTGGAGAGAGATATAGGTTTTCTAAGACTGAAATAAATTGCAGTGGGAAATGAAAAGCCGTGAGAGTCTCCCATAAGAAGGGCCAAGAGACCCAATCAAAGGCCTTCTCGGCATCAAGGCTTATAAAGACCGATGGGATCTGTCTAGTCCAAACGTATTCTTGCAGGAGAAGAACCCTACATATGTTATCCATTGTACTTCGGTTTTTAACAAAACCAGTTTGGTCAGGGTGTATTACAGCGGGGATTAGGTTTTCTAGTCTGGATGATAGGATGGCTGTATATATGTTATAGTCGACATTTAAAATGGAAATTGGTCTATATGATTTTGGATCAGAAGGGTCTTTATTCGGTTTTAATATAGGGGCTATTGTGGCGTACTCCCGGGGGGGAGGGGATTTCTCCTCGGGATATATCATTGAAAAGCATCTGAAGTTTTGGGAGTTAAGATTTTTTTGAACTTCTTGTACCATTCTGGGGCAAAACCATCTGGGCCCGGGCACTTTCCTGGCTTAATATTTTTAATAACTTCTTCGATCTCGAGATCCGAGATCGGGGTTAGTAGGGAATGGATTTGATTGGAAGTAAGAGTTGGGAGGTTTGCTTGGGCCAGGATATGTGCGGATTCTATTTGATTTAATGATGTTGGAGGGGAATAAAGTTTGGTATAGTAGTCTATAAAAGCCTTTTGAATATGGGTAATAGAGTGCTGTGTTTGACCAGATATGGGATTCTTAAGACGGAGAATTGTAGAAGATGCTTTATTATTTCTTAATCTACGGGTTAAATTCTTAACACTTCTAGGGCCCCCCTCATGAATATTCTGTTGAAGGTAGTAGAGGGATTGTTGGATCTTATTGTCTACTATTTTCTGAAGGTCCGCCTTTGTATTTCTAATCAGGCGCTGAAGATCTGAGTCCCCATCCCTGTAGAGGAGCTGATAGTTCTTAAGCTGATTAGTTAACCTATGGTACTCAAGGTCTCTTTCTTTATTTTTTTTTGAAGAAAATGCTATTAGTTCACCTCGAATGGTCACCTTCATGGCGTCCCAGAGCATACTCTGAGATATTGAGGGATCAGGAATTTTAATCGATAGGGAGTCTAGAAAATTCTGATCTGATAAAAGAATGGGATTAAGCCTCCATAATGATCTCTTTCCTTCCCTACCCATGTCAGGGTTGATAATCAGAGGATGATGGTCTGATAAAAATTTTGGGCCAATGCTAATATCTTGAATCAGTGATAAGTGTTCATAGGTAGTCAGAAAATAATCCAATCTTGAGTAGGTATTGAACCTAGGGGAGCAGTAGGTATATCCAGGATCTGAGGGAAAAATCCCACGCCATACATCAATCAGACCCAGGTGTTCAACTGACTTCCTAAAGTGTCTAGCCGTGTTATTATTTCTACGTTCAAGGGGTTTTGAACAATCTAGGTGTGGGGTTAATATTAAATTTAGATCACCGCCCATGATTAGCTGTCCCTTCAAATTGGAGAGAAGGACCGAGATGAAACGTTTATAAACTTGGAGGGGTGAACCAGGAGAGAAATATACATTGGCTAGCGTGACCTGAGTACCAAATAGGATAGCTTGAAGAATAACATAGCGTCCCCCAGGATCAATATGTGTGTGTTGGATGTCCAGTTGGGTATTTCTAGGAATCAGAATGGCCGTTCCTCTCCGTCTACCCCTAGAGTAAGAGGAGGCCACCACTTTATATTTCCCCCCATTGCAATTTTAAATGTTCTGTTTCTGAAAGGTGAGTTTCTTGTAGAAAAATAACATCTGAGGTTTGTTTAGATAGGCATTGCATTAATCTGGCCCGTTTAATTGGGTTGTGAATCCCATTTATATTATGGGAAAATACTTTTACTGGATTCAGCGCTGGCATACCTAGTAAGGAGAGTATTGTGGTTAATTATATGTATCTTTTCTGTCCAGGGAGAAGAAAGAAGAGGGGACCTGGTCCACTCCAACCCCCCAGGAGAATAGGACTCTGGCTTCACCCAAACTGTTGGAGATTTCTTACAGTCCTGTATCAATAAACTTATTATATGAAAAATAAAGCAGTCCAATGTGTAGTTTTTTATCAACTTCAATCCCCCCCAACCCCTTTGGCCACACTGTAGGGGCCAAAATGAACCAGTTAACAAAACTATATACAGAACAGAGTTAACCAAACTTCTAATCCCGTTAGTTTTCTCTTGTACTTTGTTATAATGACAATGCAGGGTGTTGGGGATAAACTTATATACAGAGAGACTTCAATGTGGAAGCAGCTCATCTAGAGCTACTTAAGGAGTCTCCACAACAAGGGCCTAAAGGGGCCCAAATGGAGAAGGGGTTCTTAACCTAAGCCCGGAACAGTATACCGGGTGCAGGAACCGAGCCCCTAATGGAGCAGTATCTAGACTACTCCTAGGGTGGTTCAGTATCTGCCTAAAGAAAAGGTAATAACCAGAGCTACTGAATAGCTCAATGCCTCAACCTGTGTGATGTGGCCAAATTAAGATATTAAAAATAGAGGGTATTAGATAGAGTAGTAGAGGGCGAGAGACATGAAGGTTTGCACTATCATGGCATCCGACCCCCCAGTTACCATGGAAGGGACAGGGAGAGAGGAGAAGAAAAAAAAAAAAGAAGGGGGGGAGATGGGAGAAAACTATCACCCCTCAACCTTCCCCCCCCACCAATTATGTAGCCTAACTGGGGGGTCCTAAAATTCATCACCTCACATGGGTGGAGGTGGACCCTCTCCCACCAGTCTCCCAACTAAGGCCTAGGGACCCAGGGGAAGATCCAACCTTCCCTATGATTTGGGGGGGGGGGACTCCGAACGACCAGTCAGAGGGACAAGCTCTCGGAGGTAACTCCTGGCCACAAGGGGGGGTCCTAGGTATACCTCCAACGTAGTGCATTTCACAAGGGTAAGGAAAAGAGCTAAAACTTGAGCAATATGTTTAAAGTGCAACCCTTCTTGGGGAGGTGGGAAGGGAAGGGAGAAGAGAAAAAAAAAGGGGGGGTGAGGAGGAACAGCCACCGTTTTATTCCTTTTTATAGCACACAAAAGGCTTGTAAACTGCAGGGACATTGTGGCTATTGATAGGCTAGAGATAAGTTTCATCTGGTACACCTGGGAAGGGGATCTGAGTGTGCACGTAGATGTTTGGGGGTTTTATCAGTTCCGAGGGACACAGAAAGGGAACCATGTCCCCCCCAAGAGCAGTTCTAAATCACAGATCTGGGGGGACAGAGAAAGGAAGCCATGTCCCCACCAAGAGCAGTACCAAATCACAGGTCTGGGTCCGGTGGACTCATCTTGATTAGAGGTACAGTCTAGCACAGCAAATGTGTGTAGAATAAGGGGGGGGGTCATTATAATTTGGGATGTAAAACTGACCTGTTGAACCAGACTGCTCCCCCCAGAGCCTGCTGACCTGTGAGCCTGTAAATTATGAAGGGTCCTCTCTCCTCCCATCTGAGGTCGACTGGGAAATCCCCCTTCCTCCTTAGCTAGTGGATGAGCCCTTGTCCCCCCCCCATTGGGAAGGTAAACACTGCATGGTCGGGTAGCAAATCTCAGTGCGACAGACTCGATTTGGACCCTTCGCAATGACAGAGGGTACCAAAAGGCAGAGGGAGCTCCAAAAAGCAGAGAACCAAGAGGACCTTCAAAACCCAGGTATCACGCTACTCGAGGGTGCAGCCCAGGGTGTCGAGGAGGGAGGCAACCATGGGAAGCTGGCGGACGGGTAGGGTTAGTTACCACCCAACCACGGCTGATCTACTTGGGTCTCCCCGAGGCAACGCCATACGGCAAGAAAGTCCCCAGGCCTGGTGGGCCAAGATAGCCAAACAAGGAGCTAGCGTAAGCTCTTAGGGAAATCCCTGCAACTAATGCCAGAGCGCCTTTCCAGGACGGTTCACCTCCCGCCTCCTAGTCCCGGCCCCCCCCCCAGACAGAGGTCACCAAACCTGGATCATTAGACCCCATCTTCTCTCAGGGCGGTCACTCGAGAGCCACAAGCTGAGATCCTTCATCGCTGTGCCGAGCCGGCCAGCGGGAGACCGCCTAATAAAAGGAGAGGTAAAAGGAGGGGGGGGTCGGGAGGGCATCAGAAGGAGCAGTGGGGCAAATCTCGGCTGGAGCCAGGTCGTGGAAGACCAGGGGGGGGGGAGATCCCCCAAGAAGGTGCAGCCAGAGGGGCAGGTAGGGTGTCACCATAATGACGGACTATAAAGTCTTGAGTACCACCCCCCATGTTACACGCACATCTAGGGAAAATGGATACTTTCGGACACACAGAGATAACATCCAGGAGGGGGGCCTACCCTTTTCGTAGCCAGTGATAGAAAACCTCCGAAGTGAGGGATTCTCTCTCCCCCCCCAAAAGCCAAAGGGAACCGGAAGAACAGGCAAAGTTCGATAATCAGTTCCTCTCAATACTGAGATAATATTAATAAACTGATAGTTTCAGAGGTAGGCAAAAGGATATGCTGATATTCGCTCAGGTGTCTCTTCATGTTGTTGCACTCCTAAATTGTTGAAGTCTCTGGAGCAAGGTCTGGATCGTTTCAGCCTCAATGTTTTCTTGCTGCTTATTTTGAAACTGTGGTTTCAGGGAACGTCGTGTTGTAATTTCTCTTGATTGCTCTGGGATAATACCTCGCGCCTGGAGATCACTGGAAGCTTCGGATGCTGAGGTGTAAATCTGGGTTCCCGAGGGTAAGTGCACCACTAATTTCGCCAGATAAGGGGTTTTAAATTTAATTTGTTGGGCCCTGAGGTGCGGAAATAAAGGCACATAGTCTCTTCTTTGCCGCTGCATCAAGGGGGCATAATCATTATCCAGCAGTATACGTGTTTGACCCCATAGTATTTTCCCCTTTTTCCAGGCTTTGACTAATAAGGTTTCCTTAACCTGATAGCTTAGGAATCTGATGAGGAATGATCGGGGCCTAGCATCTGGTCGAGTAGGTTTTGGGCCCAAGGCTCGATGGGCCCTCTCAATATCTAGCTGGTACTCCGGATCAAGAGCTAGGACTGTGCAGAGGAAGTAATCAGCAAAAGCTCTGGGGTCTGAGCCCTCCTCCCCTTCGGGGATACCAAATACTCTAATATTTCGCCTCCGACTCCTATTTTCTGCATCTTCCTGACATAGAAACATAGAATTTGACGGCAGATAAGGACCGCTTGGCCCACCCAGTCTGCCCATTTCCCTACCTACTGGATAGGCTGCAGATCCCAGTTAACCAGCAGCCTACTTCTTCCTACCCCCACCCCCCAGAATTGCCTTATGACTATCCCATGCATGCTTGAATTCCACTACTGATTTTGACTCCACAACCTCCTCTGGAAGGCCATTCCATGCATCCACAACCCTCTCTGTGAAAAAATACTTCCTTAAATTACCTCTGAGCCGCCTCTATCTTCAAATTGTGCCCTCTTGTTCTTGCACACCTCTTTTTTTGAAAGATGCTACCCTCTTGGACTTTGTTGATTCCCTTGAGGTACTTGAAAGTTTCTATCATGTCCCCTTCTCCCTCCTTTCCTCGAGGCTATACATATTAAGCTCCTTAAGTCTCTCTTCATATGTCCTCCGGTGCAGACCCTGCACCATTTTAGTTGCCCTCCTCTGGACAGCTTCCATCCTGTCTATGTCTTTGCAGAGATTGGGTCTCCAGAACTGCACACAGTACTCCAGATGGGGTCTCACCAGCTGTCTGTACAGAGGGATAATAACTTCCTGTTTTCTACTGGTGATGCCTCTCCCTATGCATCCCAGTATCCCCAAGCCCTCCTTGCTGCCTTCTCACATTGCTTGCCCACCTTTAGGTCATCTGATATGACTACCCCAGGTCCCTTTCCATTTTTGTTGTTGTTAGTATCTCACCCCCATTGTGTACTCTTCCCTGGGTTTTGTTTCCCAGGTGCATTACCTTGCACTTCTTAGCATTGAATCTAAGCTGCCATACATTTGACCATTCCTCTAACCTTGCCAAGTCCCTTCTCATCCTTTCCACCCCACCCTGTGCATCAACTCTGTTGCAGATCTTAGTGTCATCTGCAAAGAGACATATTTTTCCTTCCAGTCCTTCTGCAATGTCGCTTATAAAGACATTGAAGAGGACTGGTCCTATTCTGAACCCCCGGTGTACCCGCTAGTAACCCCTCCTTTCTTCTGAGTGGACTCCATTTACTATTACTCTCTGTGTCCTATTCTCCAGCCAATTCTTTACCCAGGCTGTCATCTTGGGACCCACTCCCAGGCTGGCTAACTTATATATTAATCTTTTGTGTGGACTGTGTCAAATGCCTTGCTAAAGTCTAGGTAGGCCATGTCCATAGCCCCTCCCTGATCTACTACTTTGGTCACCCAGTCAAAGAAATCTATCAGATTCGTCTGGCATGACCTTCCCGCTGTGAATCCATGCTGCCTAGGGTCCTGTGCCCCTCTGGCCTCTAGATACTCGACAATTCTTTCCTTTAGAAGTGATTCCATCATTTTCCCTATCACTGAGGTTAAACTAACAGGTCTGACGTAGTGATTGTGTGATTTACTCAGACAGGATTGATTTTATTGTGGTCTCCAGATTACCTAAGTGCATAGCATTAGCCATAATCTGTGTGTCGGCTTCTGTCAGTCGGGCCTCCAGATTAACAAGGTCGCCTCTTAACTCTTTCAAGGAGTCGCGGACCTCTTCATGGAAGTCTGAGATAGCTTGGAGTATCGTATCAGTAGAGGTAGAGGTCTCTGGTAGTTTTCTGGACTGTTTGACTTTTTGTTGTTGATGCTGGTGTTTTCTATCGGAGCCATGCGAGGGTTTGGAGCGGGCCTCGCTGTCGTCAGAGAGCATCTCGTCTCTGTCTATTTGGTCAGCAATCAGAAGGAATCGATTTCTGGAGGATTTAGCCATGGCCAGGTAATGACTCAGAGCAATATGGATTGTCCTGAAGAAATATTTTACCGCTGGTTGCTCTGTTTTGAAGTTTGTTAGGCAAGAGCTATTCCAATGAGAGGTTCTCTAGGCCATACCGGAACCGGAAGTCCTCTTCTTTTTCATTTTCAATGTTCCTTTCCAAGATTTACAGATTTACAGCATACCTTGGTAGTCCATCTAAAAAGTCTGTACAGAAAACATTTGCTTCTCCCCTGTTAACCTCACAGTGCCTTTTGACTGACATCATAGTGCTTACCATGAGAACAGACTGTGATGTCACAAACACCAATTGTGCAGTCAGCAGGGGAGAGTCAGATACATTTAGAAAGACTCAATGAAACAACTGCTGCAGTAGCTACAACATTCAGTAGACCAAAAGTAGGGGAAAGTAAACAATATTAATAAGAAAATAGAAAATAACAAAATTTAAACATAACTAGTGTAACTCTAGTGTTTTTAAGCTTTTTATTATAATAGAGAGAGCTCTTTCAAGTCTTAAAAACCTAGTAGGTAGCAGCACTGCAGGTCGCTGTCAGGTCTAGTCAGTTAGTTGGGACATTTGACTTTCTGAAGGCCCCTGACAGATTTTGTGATTTGAAATGAGTCATAGAAAATGCCAATGCCAGAAAATGCTAGTATTACCAGGCATAACATGTTGTCCGCAGCGGGGGTCTGTGCACATAAAATGATGGAGTCACAGACAGGGACATAGCCCCTGTGCCATGTCTGACTCTTTGAAAATTGGACTCCAGGTCTCTGAGTGCTCCAGTCCTTGAAACGGACTCTTCAGGCTTTTGTGACAGCAGCCAGGCTCATCTGAATACTGCCAGCTACTGCTGCTCTGCTCCCTCTCTAACTGCTACACCACAGAGTCTTCGGGCACCAGTTTGAGTTTAGCCAAAATAAAAAGGGAATGGACAAATAACGGCACAGTCTTGTTTGCATCTCATACTTTTGGTATAATTCTTTAAGATTCACTTAGTCTTTTATTAATTTTTGCCACTACTGTAAGAGCTCAGTAAGGAAAAGGTTAAGCCTATCAAGTTTTCTTTATTTTTTGTGCTAGACTGAGACATTCTGAATATCCTGAAGGCATTTTTTCCAAAACAGGAAGCCACAGAGAGGAACAGTCAGTTACGCTAATCTTGTGCAGATCTTTCTGAACATATTTTTTAAATAGTTGTTGAAAGGGCCTTTTTTCATGTTACATGCCACTACATGATTCTAACGTGGTCCTCTAGACATCTAGACACGTCTATGTTTTAGGTTTCACATATGAAACACAGATAACCCAACATCCAACCTTTTATCTTATTGATTTCTTCTAGGAAGGAAAAAAAACAACTGTGCCCAATCATGTGTTTTGCAATTCATGAGTAATTGCTACAATGTAAAGGAGAAATTACAGGCTTTCATTTAAGGAGGCAGTCTATAAAGTTGTCCATATCTATCGTAACAAAGCACAAACACAAGAGAAATACTCTATGATGCTTAACCACAAAAGCATACTGAAACATTAGATTTGTCAGGGCTACATGTATCTGTATTTGATGACCTTTCATATTAAAAAATATATTGGTCCTGTTTTACCAATCGTATGGGTAAAACATACTGCATTTTATTTCACTTGAGCAGTAGGGCCTGTGTTAGGGTGACTCAGACCTAACTGTTTGGAGAACTGTACAGTAGGGATATGCATCCCAAGCCTCAGCTGGACTGCAAACTGAAAATCTAAGACTCCAGGAAAAAGTCACGCCAACCTCCAATTCCGGTCTCAAGGGGATGCATAAGCATGCTAGTCCAGAAAGAAGCTTGCTCTGCAGAATAACTTATCTGCAGAATGCTGCAATTTGTGGGAGCTGTATTAACATAAACAGCAATGTTTAAAAACATAGCTTTTCCAGCATCTGAACTGAGCCTTTATTCCTTTTAAACAATACTCTTTTTTTTTTTTTTTTTTTTGCATCAAATGAATTCAGTGCTTGAGAAAGACACAAGCATTTGCACAGGAAACCGAATGGATCTGTTTTTCTACAGGTCAACTGCAGCATAAGCAAGGACAGCGCAGGCTTCCCCATTTTGTTGCGTCAATGCACTGCAGTACTGGCCTGGAGGGATTACCTCTCCCTGGTGACACAGTGTCTCGGTCTCCATATCACTGCTGTGTGCTGGACTGGACTTTTTTTTTTTAAGGATCAATGTAAAGCACAAGCAGAACAGAGACCACTGAACTCCTTTCACTGGTGACAAGGGTTGCCATTAAAACAACAAAAAAACAGGGCCAAATTTTGAAAACGCAAACAAAAGTCCTTTAAGTCTAGCTAGGGGGAAAAATGTGTGGACAATGGCATGTTATGCCAGCAAATTTTTCTCAGCATGTGGGTATTTTTTCAAAGACTCATCTAATTCACCTAATCATCGCCATTCATCTAATAGAGAGCATGGGTGGAAGCTGGGGGGGGGGGGAATCAGGGGAGAAAGGAGGAGGTGCTACTTCACTGAGAGGGTGGTGGAGCCATGGAATGCACTGCCCAGGGGCTGGTGGAGGCAGAAACAGTGGAGGAGCTCAAGAGGGGGTGGGACAGGTACAGGGGAAGGGTTCTGGAAGCAAAAACCAGTGTAGCGAGAATATCCGGGACTGGGAAGGGAGAAGCCAGAGAGGGAAAGGGGGGCAGCAAGGTCAGCTCCCAGGGTGGGGGCTGACCAAACGAGCAGACACAAAAGACCGTTAGGCCTATTCTGTTGGTATGTTAGTATGTAATTCACGACCATGCAAACTACTTTATGTTTGATTTCTTTTTCAGAACAATTATACGGAAAAAATATGGGAAAGTAGCACACATGGCAGATAACAGAAAGTTACACACTGTTCATCATCATTAGTGGTTTTTATTTACATTTATTTATTTAGAATTATCTGCAAATGTAGTTCTACAGTTAATAAGCAGAGGCAAGTTTGGAGACCGGCACCTGCTTAAGGTTAAAGCAATATTTGCTCAGTTCCATATACTCCAGGACTCGTGGATAAATTTCCAAGCATTATTATGCACAAATATAGCACAATTTCACTCACAGCTTGCATCAGTAATCCACATGTCCTAAGTCCAAGCTCAAACAACCCGCTCCCTAGATCAGAAGTCACCTGATCGGACATCACCTAACGCATGTAACTCATCAAAGCTTTGTCAGAGGTGCTCATCATAGACCCCTAGTGTCTCCTTTATACAGTGAAATTTAAAGAACCAGTACAATTACATGTATTGAGTTCATCAGTTCTCACCACCCCAATATTTTCTACAAGTTCACAAAAGTATTCACTTGACCACATTATACATAAAAACACAGCAGTTCTAATAAAAGCATGAATTTAAAATCACAACAGTAACAACAAGCACAAATATTTTCATATGAAATTCTCTTACTGTTTTGGTTATTAAAAGCAAGCGCATGCCACCCAGTCTAAGAAGTCTAGATATTTGAAGCGGAGGAATAAGGTGAGAGAAAGGAGCATATTTTGGAGGAAAGACGGTCCAAATACTACGGGGCACAGTCTGAAGTTGGAAGGAGAACAGTTCAGAGGTAATAGGAGATGGTACTTCACAGAGAGGGTGGTGGACCCCTGGAAAAGACTATCAGAAGAGGTGGTAGGGGTCAAAATGGTAGGGGAATTTAAGAGGTCATGGGATAAATACATGGAACAACCAGAAGATGGAGTGGGGTGAACCTGAAAAGAGAGGGACTGGAGTCTCCATCGGGGGGCGAGGGAGTGGTACAGAGTTTGGTCTATGGTTACCTATGGGGAAGGGAGAAGGGCAGACTGGATGGGAGAAGGGGTCCTTTTCTGCTGTAAGATTTCTATGTTTCTAAGTCTTCAACCCTTCTTGAAAAAAAATGATTAATATAGGTGATTAGTATTGTTTGAGTGTGGTGTTTACACGATGTCTGCGAGATGTTTTTTTCTTTTCTAGGTATGCACCCTTCGACTGACACATCATTTGTGAGTCAAATAGTAAGTTGAACATTGAAAACAGTTTTATTACTGCTAACTCTGTTTAAAATCTGTGCATTAATACACTTAGATCCTCAGTGCCTCTAGACTTTTTAGACTGGGTGGCATGAGTCTGCTTGTAGTACTACTTACTGAAAGAGTGGTGGACACCTGGAACAGTCTCCCAGCAGAGGTGGTGGGAGTGAAAATAGTGTGGGGGGGCTTCAAATGTGCATGGGATAAGCATAACGGAAATACTGGTAAACAGGTGGGGGAAGGGTTGATGAAGACCAGGTAGGGTCTTTGGAGACCGAAAATGCAGGGGAAATCTGAGTGGACTGGGTGGGACAGGCGGTCCCTTTCTGTCAACACTTTCTATGTTTCTATGAACAAAAGACACACCTCACAAACGCAGAGGCAGATGAACTATACAGGAAATGGGTCTCATAGACCAGACGGAACATTATTATTCATCTAAAAAAAGAGAACAGCTACAGTATTTCAGTCAAAAAAGGAATCCGTTTTGTCAAACATCAGCATTGGGCAGAACCTGAAGGAAGGATGAGATCTTACTGAGTTAAAATAAAGAAATATTGGCCTTTGTAATATACACACCGCCAACTTAGGTCAAGCACAATTCGTTGATACACTAGCTAGCCATCTAAACTCAGCCAAAGACTACAATCTAATTATGGGGGCGGGAGGGATTTAAACCAGGTAACTGATTCGGCACTGTACTGGATTAAATGAAACCCTAACCTGGAAATGACAAAAAACAGAGGCTCCCTGATTCAACTAAAGAGAATTGGCTTGTGGACACTTGGTGCTAAAGCATCCTAATGGCTGGGATTATACTTTTTAATCCAACAGACACCATTTGCACAGCAGAACATATTATGTCTTTATGCCCAGCAGTTTAATTGATGAAATAGTCAAGACAGAAATTAATAGCATATTTTTATTGATCATGCCATGATCAGTGCCTCCTTTATCCTGCAAAAAAGAAAATAGCAGAGATTTTAGGTGGACATATAATATGACCCTCTTGAAACACACACAGTTAGAGAAATGGCTATGAAAGGAAAGCCTAGAATCTCGGAGAACAGTGATAAAGGTGACACATCAGACTCCTGTCTGTGGGAAACTTTGAAGACCTAAATCCGAGAGAGAATAATAAGCTACTCTGCAAAGAAAAGAAAGAATTAGGAAAAAAATGAAATGAAATGAAATGGAGGACTCCCTTAAAAATTTAGAAAGTAAATACAGATTTACTCTAATCCAATAACTAGGTTATCCATACCCCATGAAATCACATAGCTAAAATTTGGAATTAACAAATCCTACTTGGCCAAAGCAGAATTTGCTTTGTTTTGCCCACATCAGAGATACTGGGAATCCTGGAAAAAAAGCTGGAAAGGCATAAGCATTTAGTCTGACATTCAGACAAAACCAAAACATGATTCCAGGTATCATGGATTATGATGGAGCAATCCAGCAGAGTAACAATCCTCCATAAAAACATACATAAACAAGTAACAGGGAAACAAGATATAAATGCTTTCTTTAATAAAGCTCCCCTACCAAGCCCTAACTAAACAAGAAAGAAAAACACTAGGAAGCCCATTATCCCTGAGTGAGATAACCGAGGCAAAAGAAATGCTTGCCAAATGAGAAAACTGCAGGTCCTGATGGATTTACTAAAGAATTTCACAAGTCTTTGAATTCTGACATTGCCAAATACCTACAGGGAGCCTTGGTTGAATCCCAAACAAAAGGTGAGTTACCACCCATCATGTCAAGAGCTTGTATCTCTCTATTGTTAAAAAAAGGGAAGGATGCCACAAAATGTGCCAATTATAGGCAGATTTCTTTACTAAATAATGACAACAAAATACAAAAATGTGAGCACGGCATCTGCAAACAGTCATTAAAGAACTAATTGACAAAGAACAGTAGGCTTCATTCATAGATGATCAAGGGTGGACAATATACTGTACGGAGGCCGATGAATGTGCATCAACAAAGCCAAAATCCTAGAAGCTGCTATTTCTCCTGATATGTTAAAGGCATTCGACTCACTGAACTGGAAATAAATGTTTGCAGTTCTTAAGAAATCTGGCTGTGATTATAATTTCCTTGAATGGATCCACACTCTGTATCGTAATCCTTCATCTGAATGAATATTTTATGGCTATATCTCAAACCCCTTTAGTTTATTTTGTGGTACTAGACAGGAATGCCCTATTCACCATACTTATATATTCTGTTAACTGAACCTTTAATCAGATTATTACAATCTTCACTAGTGATTCGTGGTACTAAAATAGGCAACACTTCTAACAAAATGTTAGCCTTTGCCGACAATACCTTACCAACACTAAACAGGTCTGGACTCAAGCAGCTAATGAAGAGCTTCAGTCTAGTGTCAGGATTAGAGCTGAACTGGGGTAAACCCCAAGTAATGCTCATGTTCTGCACCAAACTCCTGGAAATTTCACTACTTGTCTCCAATATGGACTAATGAAAAAATAACTAATTTAGGCTTCAGCATTTTGAATAACACAGAGAAGAGTTTAGAAGTTAATCAGTTACCCATAATTCAAGACATTCAGTCAGAGCTAAACAAATGGGGAAAATTAAAGCTCTCTCTATGGGGAAAGGTCTATGCTATTAAAACTACTACAGCCCCAAAAAGTCTTTCAAAACATCCAAACTATCATACGAACATATGAAGGTGCCAGCAGAATAAGGCCTTGTGGTCTGTCAAGTCTGCTTGCACTACATAGCCCCTAATGCCAGCTAAGGACTGCACCCCCCCACAACTGATACCACCTCATTTCTGGCAACACCACTTTGGACCCTTACTTTTCCATTTACCCTGTCCCAACCTCTTCAGAAGCCATTCACTGTTTCAAGTGATATCACTTCCTCAGGGAGCCCATTCCATCCTGCCACCACCCTTTCTGTGAAGGAGTAACTCCTGATTTCCTTCCTGAACTTCACCCCCTTCAATTTAAGACAATGCCCCCTCCAATGTTTTTGTTTCTACTGAGCCTGAAGAGGCACTCCTTGTCCACCATTTTTATGCCTGTCAAATACTTGAATGTCTCAATCATGTCTCCTCTTCTTCCTCCTCTCCTCCTGGGAGTACACGTACATGTACACGGCCTCTAGACTCTCTTCATATGTCCTGCCCTGTTGCCCTTCTCTTGACTGCCTCCAGCAGGTTTGTGTTCTTGTTTAGGTAGGGATACCTGTACTGCACACCGTACTCCAAGTGTGGCCAAACCAGCGACCTGTACAATTGCAGTTATTACCTCCTCCTGCCTGCTCTTAATCCCTCTAGCAACGTAGCCCAACATTCGACTGGACTTTGCTGCTGTTTTCCTGCATTATGTGCAGTGCTTCATGTCACTAGTGATCAACACTGCCAGATCATTTTTTTCCTCAGATTTGGTTACCAGGACCCCTCCCAAGCTGTAGTCCATCATCGGGTTCTTGGATCCAGTGTTCATAACCTTACTTTTTTTGCAGTAAAGCCAAACTGCCAAATTCTGACCCACCTTTTCAGCTTTGCCAGTTCTTCTTTTAGGTCCCTTATCCCTTCGCTGTATCCACCCTCCCACAGAGCTTGGCATCATCCATGAATAAGCAAATCTTGCCCTTTATGCCCTCTCAATGTTATTGATGAAGAGAGTGAAAAGCACCGGACCAAGCACCAAATCCTGTGGGACCCCACTGGTGACATCCCTAGCATCTAAAATAAAAGCCCCAAACCAACCCCCCCGGCCCCATCCTGCTTTTCAACCAGCTAGCTATCCATCCGGGCATTTTCTTTCCTACCCAAAGAGCCTCCAGCTTTTTTGCTTAATCTCTTGTGGGCACAGAATCAAAGGTCTTGCTGAAATCCAAGTACAAGATATCCACTGCTTGGCCCCTGTCCACCATTTCAGTGACCCAGTCAAAGAAGTCAATCACATTCATCTAGCATGATCTCCAAACTACAAATCCATGCTGCCACTCATCCTGGAGATCTTTCTCTTCCAGGTATTCTACCAGCCTCTCCTTAAGTATGGCCTCCATAAGCTTGCACACGATTTAGGTCAGGCTGACTGATAGAACAGTTATGTGAGAACGTACCGTAACAGTAGATCTTTGTGGGAATCTCTGTCATCAGGTCACACTTATGGAACTTAACCATCAGGCACTAGGATCCCATGGAAGCTTTTCTGCAGCAGTCTACAAGGGGCTGCCCACACCAACGTCAGGCTCCGACGTCACTCACCCTACAAAAATAAAAACTTCTCCCGTGCCTTTTTTTGTATCGCCTTGTTGCTTGATTGAAGCACTGGCAAACTGTACAAGTCCTGATGTTGTGAGAAAGGCCGAAACAGCAGAAACACACTGTGAATCGTCGTAGATTTTTTCTCCATACTTGCAATACTGGAACAGCATCATTGTTTTTGGCAGCATACAGAATCAGAGCTATTACTAAATTATTAAGGATTACTTTATAAGAAAATAATACATGACAGCTGCTAGGCATATTTGTTTCCACAGGAGGTCCAGCAAGAAGAGTCAACAGCAGGAAAAGAACAGGGGAGAGATGAGGCCATCCACATTTATGTAGACGCTGATGCATGATGTCACCGTGGCCGGACCCCGGCTAGCAAACGTTTCTGTGTGGTCCTAGCGCCAACGCGGGTATAGTTTCAAAGGTGTGGCCTAAGGGAAGAGCTATCCTCGAAGAAGATTACTGCATTACATTTACCAAACAACACAGAAGCCCAAAGAGATGGGTCTTCTGGCAGGAGGGCCCTGATGGTGATGTAATGAACTGCATGCCAGTGTGGTCCACTTGTTATGGGACTGCTCTAAGGTGAAAGGTCTACAGAACAAATACTATATTTGTTCAGAAATTACACAAAATGTGACTCCCAAAATATCAGCATCATTTATACTAGGAAGCTTATTTGATAAAATAAATTAGAATTACTGTATCATCAAAAGATGTGGACTTTAGCGGCACCCTTAGGTGTCAAAAGGCTATTGGTTCAAAACTGAAAGTCTGACAAAATACCTACTATTCAGCAATGGTTTGATTATACGAGTCAGACAACAAACAACTAAAGAATTAGTCACCTAACCTTAGATGAACTGGATGCATATGAAGCCAATATGAAATAACTGCTTTGAGTACATGAAAAGGAAGTTACTGTGGACAACAAAAATGTACAAACAATTAGTGTGTCTTACCATACAGCACCGCCGGGGTTAATTCTCATCACTGATGATAGAACCTACTGTTTTCATAATGCCAAAATCTGTAACCAAGCATGTCATTGTAATTTCCATGTTCTCACAGTGTTTACAGCGTTAATATTACAGTGTTGTAATGTTATTTATTAGTAAGATATAATTGTAAAATGATTAAAAGAAAACCAATAAAACGTTTCTAATGCATTCAGCATGAAAACTAAAAAAAATAAGGAGACAAGGGAACAATAAGGGAGAAGGAATAAGAAAAAAACCAAAGGGTATCAGGAGAAAGGCGGAAAGCGGTCTGCCTTAATGCCAGGAGTCTGAGAAAATAAAATTAGTGAGCTCCAGGCAATGGTGGCAGACACTACGATAGACATAGTAGCCATCACAGAAACTTGGGCCACAAAGACTAATGGTTGGGATCAGTATGTTTAGATGTGATGAAGAAAAAGGTAAAGGATGTGGAATAGTCCTATATGTCAAGGAAGGCACTAGAGGATGGAAACATCGGAAGGTAATGAGGAAACTGAATCGCTGTAGGTACCGCTCACAACATCCTCAGGCAAGAATCTATGAATGAGGGTGATCTACAGACCTCCAGGACAGAGAGAAGAGAGAGATAAGGAGCTAAGGGCAGGACTAGAAATGGGGAGGGGGGGCAAAAGGGGAGGCGGTGGTGGAAGATCTAAACCTACCAGATATTGATCAAGTTATTCCAGAGACCAGAAGTCAGGTGCTGATGGATACATTGCAGAAATGGGTAAACGGCAAGGGCAGCTCAGAGAACCCAGTGTATTGGTTTACTAACTGACTAGAACCAAAAACAAAAAAACACAATCTGTAACTGCTGTGATGCTTTTATGCATTGCTGTGTCTGTCTTATATGTGGTTTTAATTTAATTATTTTCCATTTTCTCCATTACAGGTTTTGATGCATTTATGAATCTTAGAGTGATTATCTACCATTTTGCACTAGCATCTGATTTTAACTGTGTTTAGACAAGCTGAGATTGAAATATAAAATTATGAGTTTTGCACTTCCCGATTTTCTCCTTCTCCTTTAACTGCACTGATTTTAAACACTGGTTGTGGGTGAGAGTCTCGTCTCTTGACAAAGCACAGTGTGCCTGCACAAAATCTTGGGACTTTCAGGTGGACCTGCTGGTTGTTACTGGCTTCTCTGCAACAATAAAGCATTTGTAACTTAGTGATGTTTGGCATAGAATGCATTTTTTTGTTTTTGGTTCTACACTGTAGGACTATCTGCTGATGCAGCTGGTTAAGGTACCCACTAGGCAGACTGCTATTCTCCATGTGGTGCTCACAGCTCGGAAGTGGTAGGAGCAGTGAGCGTAGGAGAACCACTAGGGTCCAGTGACCAAAACTCTATACAGTTCAACCTGGACCTTGGGACAAGTAAGCCCTCATCAAAAGCTGAAGTCCTAGATTTCAGAAGGGCAGGCTTTAACCGGATGAGGGGAGCTGGTCCAGAACAAGTTATTGAGAGTGGACAGTATCAGAAATGTGGAGAAAAGATGGGAGACAATCAAGGGGCCATTCTGGAAGCAACATGTTGCATGAGAAAGGTAGTTAAAAGAAACAGGTAAAAAGGACCAATATGGTTCTCTGGAAAGGTAAGAGACTCAGAGTCAAATAGAATTTCACCAGGTACAAAGAAAAACAAGGGAAGGAAGAATGGGACAAGTACCAAATAAGAACAAGGGAAACCAAGAGGGCAGTCAGAGAAGCAAAGGCAGACACAGAGCTACATACTGCAGAGGGGCTCAAAGAAGAAAGAAAAATAGTTATTTAGATATATTAGTGAAAAAAGACAGATGGCAGGAGAAAATGTCAGGCTAAGAGAGAGACAGGGTAATTTAGGAAGAGTACAGAAAGCAGCCATTCTTAATGACTACTTTTGCTCTGTATTCTCAAGGGAAGACAGATGGCTTCTGATAGAGTGGCATTAAGGCAGCTACGAGGGGGATTCCTGAGATAGGGCAGCACATATTTACCAGTGAAAGGGTTCAGAAAGGGCTAGCAGCCTTAATGATAAAGCCTCTGGATAGATAGGATGCATCCAAGGGTTCTCGAGGAATTGGCAGCAAAACAAAATGAACCCCTAGCAGGGCTGTTCAATGGCTCAATTCAGACAGGGATAGTTCCAGTAGACTGGAGGGTAGCAGATGCAGGACTGCTCCATAAGGGGAAAGGGGCAGGAAGCAACCGGGTAACTACAGACCTATCAGTTTTACCTCTATTGTGGGTAAACTGGTGGAGACCCAGTCAAAGAGGACCTCGTGAACTACCTGGAGAGCAATGAACACCAGGATAGTAAAAAGTACGGAATCGTGGCATGGAGGTCTTGTCAGATCAACCTGATATTATCCTTTGACTGGGTAATGAGGGTAGTGGATAACAGCCATGCTGTGGATTTGCTCTACTTCGATTTCAGCAAGGTTTTCAACTCAGTGACTTACAGAAGGTTATTGAAAAAGCTAGACGATATGTCACATGTGCAGCAAAGGACACAGTTAAATGGGTGAGAAACTGGTTGGAAGGGAGACAGCAGATGCTTGTGTTTAATGGAGTCAAATCAGAAGGGAGGGAGGTCACCAGTGGCATGTCACAAAGATTGGTCCCGGGTCCCTTTTCAATATGTTCACCAGTGACATGGGAGAAGGAATCCAGGGCAAGATGTGTCTCTTCACAGATGACACTATGCTCTGTGGCAGGGTAGACAGCAAAAAAGGAGTTGAGGAGATGCAGAGTGACTTGCAAAGGATAGAGAGAGATGGGTCAAAAGTTTAGCAGTTGGAACTCAATGCCCAAGTGCAAGGTGCAAGGTTATGCACGTAGGGATCAAGAACCCCAGGATGGGTGGGATAAAGCTGGGCACAACCTCTAAGGAAAGAAACCTAATGGCCATCATCAGTGACTCCCTTAAAACAATCAAGCCAGTGTAACAAGGCTACAGCAAGCAAACAGGATGCTGGGGTGTATAGGAAGAAGTACTGACAGCAGAAGGAAGAAGGTATTACTTTTTCTCTATAGATCACTGGTGAGGCCCCACTTGGAGAACTGTGCCCAGTTCTGGAGTCCTTACCTGAGGAAAGATAAGTTCAGACTGGAGACAGTGCAGCCTGGGATAATTCAGGGCCAGCAGGGTAGATCTTATGAGGATCAGATCAAGGCACTGAATGCTTACTTGCTGGAGGCCGACAAGAGAGAGGAGCTATAATACAAACATTAAAGTTCCTGAAATGAGTGAACAAGGTAAACTGCAAGAAATAATTTAGCAAAAGTAGTGATCGAGAATACAGGGTTATGAGTGGAAAATGGGGGAGGGGGGTTGGGGAAGAGGTTCAAGAGGGAAGTGAGAAAGTTTTGTTTTACAGGGGCTGGTGGAGCTGTGGAACTGTCTGCCAGCTGATGTAGTGGGCACCAAAACGATCAATGGTTTCAAACACGGCTGGGAAGAGTGAATTACTTAGGGTATTAAATAAGCCAAAAAACTGATTAGCAGTTTTACATGTGAAAGTGCTATTAGCTGCAAAAATGCATACCACTTGGAATAGAATGCTTAGCAAATTTTTTTAATTGAATTCATTTTGTCTACTGTACCATAGACTCACTGAAAAAATGGTTATCCGTCTACTGCTACACTTTTTTGAAAAAGGTTAACATTACCCCATTTTGCGTAGCATTTTGCTATGCTATACCAGCTATTTAATATCCTGTTAGTGCTTGCTCAGTGTGGTAATGGTAGGGTGGGAAGCATGGGAGTGGACAGTGTGGGTTAGAACCTGTAGGGACAATAGGTCTTGGGTTTCTTAGGGTTTTATGAGCAGACTGAACAAACCAATTATCTTTTTTTTTTGATCATCCTTGTCTATGTTTCTATGTAATATAAAAACAAACAGTAACATTTTAAAAAAAGAAGTCCATTTAATTTTAAAGTGAAATAGTCCCTACATACTGTATATAAGATATGCTACTGGAGGCAATAATATAACGTGCTGCTTGAAAATTTGACACAAACATTCTGAATTGTGGCACAAGAATTTGTGTTAGGTGCTCTATCCCGACTGCCACGACATTTTTTAACTGTTGGTAGTGGTCTCACAATGGAAGGCTGCTGACTCATCAGGTTACGGTATTTTCCTCCCAATTTTATAATTTGCAGTAAATTAAATATTAAAACTACAAGCCAACCTGCCAGAACAACAGTAGTGCTACCACTTGCTGAGTCAATGACCTGGGTTTGGGAACAAGTCCGGGGCACTGGAGGGTCGGGAAGAGTGGGAAGACTGCGCATCTGTCAGACAGCTCTTCCCCTCTGTGGTGGGAGGGTATGGTGCTCCAGCAACATTCCAATGCTTAGTGATGGCTGGGGGTCAAAGCACCAAAAGAGCCTATCGGCTGTAGAACTGGTAGCATGGCAGGCACCCGCATGTTGGGCCCGGGAGCATGCCCAATCCTGCCTCTGATGTCACTGCATATGCCACCAGAGGAAACAAACAGAAACCTCCCTGGCCCACGCTGAGTGATGCTGGTTCCCCTCCCGAATGCCCCCACCGATCATAGACCCTGCCCTGGATTAGCCTAACCTCTCTTCCCTCCAGCTGGGGAAGCCTGCTGGATGGGTTATTCTGGTAAATCTAGGGGTCAGGGCACACCACTGGGCAGATATGGGGAACATCCCCACACCGGTGCAGGTGAGCCATACAAAGAGTTGGAAAAAAATATTAAAAATACCAAATGGGTGTACAGAGTTATTCTAACACTCCATAGAGCAGATCTCAAACAATAAGAATGGTTTAAAAATGGTTTTGTTTTAAAATATGTATTTTGGGGATGCCAATATACCATGGTTAACACTCACTGGTCCAACACTGAACGTTTTTCATGCTACAGTGCATTTTTCTATGTTAGTAGACATGGAATGGCAGAAGTTTCCTTCTCTACGGTGTCCGATTACAACAGAACAAAGTTCTACCCCCCATGACTTCTATAAATCCCTCAAATTGATTTATTATGGCTGCACTGCGTCATGACGCTATGCTGACGTACTGCTATCAGAAGAAGGGGTCTATGACTGGAATGCTTAACACAGCACGGCTTTTGTTGTTACAATGGAATGGAATCAAAACACGACTTCCTGAAAATCTCTCCACGTCCTCACATTCACTACAATATGTTTTCTTTTTCTCCCCCCACTGCACTATTCTCTCTCTCTTCCCCACTGCACTTCCATACGAGAACAACCCCAACCAGCTCTTCAATCAGCATAACAAGCATCTTTGTGCATCATGACCACCACACTCCACCCCCCCATTACCAGCAATTAGCTTCAGACATGGAATTTTAATTATTGCTAAACCACTGAAGTTATCAATACTGCAATCTATAAGCAAAGTGGCCCTTATTTTTTACCGCCCCCCACACATACACACAGTTTGCAAATCAGTAAAGGTTGAAACAAGGAATCAAGGATTTGACACAAGTTACTGTGCATACAGTATAGCTACAAGGAAAATATTTTTTTTATGTCTACTTTTACCTTCCACTCAGCCAGGAACCCCGATTCCCAAACTTTACCAGCACTACTGATCGGCTCAAATCCCTCTCTCACTCGCTCTCTTGGTAAATGCTAAAGTGGAGATCAAGGATCTGACACAAGTTACCGTACACATAGGGTATAACCACAAGGAAACATTTTATTCTTAATGTCCACTTTTACCTTCAGTTCAGCCCACTGTTTAATGAACACAGATGAAGTCGCTAACAGCAGCACTAGTAATTGGCTCAAGTCTGTCTCTCTTACTCGCTCACTCGATAAAGGCTGAACTGAATCAAAGATCTGATGCAAGTTACACACAGTATAGCTACATGGAAACATTTTATTTTTAATGTCCACTTTTACCTTCAGCTCAGCCCGTATCCCCGATTCCCAAATTTTACCTCTGGAATTTCACTTACAGTACTGCTTCTAACTGTGCTGTTTAAGGAGGCAAACCTGAACATGCAGGGGGCACCTGGCATGACACAGTGTAGTATACATCCCTATCTGTGCAATTTAAAGTGCTGTGCCCCATAAAATAATAAAATACAGTAGTGTACTTAGCACTCAATTATGACATGCTGAATCAGTACAGGATGCACTGGTGCATTGCCACCGGAGCAGGATGGATAATCAGAGGAGAGTAACACTATCTCCAAAGAGACAGTAAACAAAGTTCCCCTGGAGGATGGTGGACAGCGAGGGTGGCGGTTAAAAGAGGGAACTAACACTGGTGGAAAATAGGACAGAGGCTCACAATAGCAGTAAGTGAGGGTGATGGATAAACGGGTGGGGAGGCAGATAAATGAGGGAGCACTGTACATCTGTAAAGCAATGACAAGCATATTATATGCTCCAGTAGCCTGCTTTGCTAGTAACATTCCTATGATTCCTGTGATGATTTGATGATTTTAAATGTCCATGGTCAGGGCCCTGCTCTAACTGAAAGCAATGGCTTCAGCGCAGGGGGTAGATACAGCATTTGAATTATTTTCCCAGAATCTTTTCATTAACATCTCCTGGTATCTAATGATGGACATGGGGATAATCTTTATTGACCATGTCATGCCTAGGTGACTAGGATATCTTTTTAAGGCTTTGAGTTTTCACATTTCTTTATGCCTTATACTGCTTTGAGTCAGTTTCCCCTCATTGTATTTCCCACCAAGTCAATTTCTATGTTCCCTTTAGGACAGAGTGCTATAAAATTATTAAATATTAGGAGCTGATCATCCCTGGATAAAGTGCACAGCACACTTAAAATGTTCTTAGTTTATTGGGTGTATCACTGAACTATTCCTACTTGTAGTTTGTGCCTAACAAAGCACAATTTTTAACCTGCAGTCAGCCTTGTGACCTTTTTTGAAGCATGACAGATACCCAATTTTGTGTCTGTGGTTTCTTTACGTGCCTACTGCAGATCAGTAGTTTTGTGTGACCAAAGTTGGATGGTTTCTTTTGTTATGGTTGCATTGTGTCATGATGCTATACTGACCTACTGCTATAAGTAGAGGTCTATGACCAGAATTCCTAATGCAGCACAGCTTTTGTTGTTATGAGGGAGTGGAATCAAAGCACAACTTCCTGAAAATCTCTTCCTGTCCTCCCATTCACTACAATACGTTTTCTCCCTCTCTTCCTCCCCCACCACACTATTTTCTCTCGCTCTCTCTCTCTCTCTCCTGCTGCACTGCCATATGTGTCATTACAAAATAATTTTCTTTCTCTCTCACCTGTAACCCTGATCAAGCACAGAACTGGACTCTAATTGTCTTCATATTCCTCTATTTATAGGCACCAGCAAGTGTAGCTTGTAGGTGCCTTCCGTGATCATGTGTACTCTTTTTTTGAATTTCAGTCAGGTTTAAGGACAGCTTTTACAAGACTGATTAACCCTGTGTCATTATCTGTGAGTGATGCGCCATGTGTCACGGTAAGGCAGAAAGTTCTGTCTACTCTGGTACATGGCACATTACCGCGCATAAGTTCTGATGCCCATGGATAACAGAAACAAAACAGATACAGGCTAAGCTGCTCTCTCGCTCTGTCCAGTCCCTTCTCCTCCCCCTTCCTCTCCCCCTCATGGTGATACCTCGCTCAGTTTGCTGTTGTCTGCCATGTTGTAAAATAAAAAAAACGGAGTATCTGAAGCTGTGGTAGTTTTTTTCCTTACTCTTTATTGTTTATCCCCAGTCTCCTGTTACATGCTGTGAGTGTGGTCTGTGTGTTCTGAAGGTTATAGAGGTTCTTTTCTCACTTTTAGCCCAGAAGAGCTAACTTTGTTTACCACCCACCTGCTGCATGCTGTGAGTGTGCTCTGTGTGCGCCAAATGACTGCAGTGGTACTCTTCTTACCGGAGTGTTTCTGAAGCTGTCCCCTCTCCTTACTACGATGTCGCTCTATTCAGTCTCTGTACCTCATGCGCACAACACAGAGGTCGGGGCAGGGGCAGGTAGGGGAGCAATGCAACAAGGAGCTGTGAGCTGTGATCAGAGACACAAAAGGTGCTGTGAGCTGAGACTGAATGCTTATGCTCATCAGGAACAAAACCACATAGTTGGGGTGGGCAGCCTCCAAGTGGGCATAGGAGTTGAGGTGAGTTTAACTTGCATTAATTGTATTGCAGTTGAACAGCTAAAGTGGCTCTTTTTTCACCAGAGCATTTCTGGAGTGGTCTCCTCTCCTTACTGTGGCATTGCTCTCTCCAGTCTTGGTATCTTTCAAGCAGAACACAGAGATAAGTGGCAAATGCAGTGGCAAACAAACCACACAGTTGGGGTGGGCAGGCTGTGAGCAAGCAGAGGAATGGCAGAGAGTTTATTACATATTATACAAAGGCAAGAACATTTCCTGGACTCTGACTGGTCAGTGTGTACTTGTTATACTGAGGTTATCTGAGCACAGCCTCACAGTGTCAAGTCCAAACATACAGATGACTGCATGCCAGACTGAATAACAAGTCACAGCTTCTCTTGCCAAGAGAGTTTGAAGCCTTGCAATTATAGTACAGAGGCAAAAGCTTAGTTTCATTTAAAAAACATATTTACTTATATTGTGGGGGGCAAACATTTTTGTCATGGCTAAAACATTTCATAGTTAGGCAGAGAACAAGTATCAGAACATCTTCTTTACAGTGTGGGAACATCTCTTTTATAGTACCAGTTTTATAGTTTTATTTTTTATGCGGAAACACACCACATATGAATGCACAGCATCATGGTTATGCAAATACTCAATTGTCTGATATTGCATAACACACTACAGTGATAAGACAATTGATTATTTGCATATCCATAAAGCAGTGCTTTCACACGGGGAGTATTTCCTCAAAAAAAAAAAAACTGAATAAAAAAATAAAACTGTACAACTGATACTATAAAATAGATGTCCCTACACATAAAAGGGATGTTCCAGCACTTATTCTCTGCCTAATAGTCAACTACATGTGTTCATTTGTGTCCCCACAATATTAATAAATAAGAGCCATTATATAATAGCAATAATGCACTCCAGAGTGTTGGTTGTGCTGAGATAACCTCACTTCTAGGGCATTAAATGCACTCGGCCTTCGACCTCGTGCTCAGCAACTCCAGGCGTGAAATTATTCCAACACAACCCGCACCCTGTCGTGCATTATTTAAGCAATAAGCCACGAGGGGGTGTGGGTTATCAGGGGACTTACCACAGCTGGGGTGACTTGCCCATGAGGCTCAGCCGAGTGGGTAAATCCACCCCAGCCGTGGTAAATCCCTCGATTAACCCAGATCCCCCGAGTGGCTTATTGCGATTATACCAACTACTGCTTTTTTTATTATTTAAAAAAAGCAGTACTTGGTATAATGCATAATAAGTCAGTCACTATTACAGCACTGTTTTTATTTTGTTTGGTTTTTACTGATATACGGAGCTGCTCTTTTACGGTCTCCGCTTAGCAGGGAAACAAGATGGTGGTCGGAGTTTCGTGGTTTCGACCTCAGATTGTTTTTTTTTTTTAAAAAGATGCGGCTGGCAGGCACGTTTTGCAGTGATTATCAGTAGATAATCAACGGAGGTAAGGTGTCAGCCTGCCTATCTCATTGGTCAGTATCCGAGGTGCACTGTATAATGCTCAATTTATGACTCTGATCACTCATTTATATATTTTGTTCACTCAGTCATGTTTCTTTATTTTGTGGGTGAAGGAGTGTTTCTAAGTGCCCACTTTCCCATTTGCAGCTTATACTTTCTGGCCACTAGGAGTCGTTGCAGAGCTCTTTCAAGTCCCAGTTTTCCTTCCTCATACTGCTCTGCTTTCCTTCTTTAACTCTAGTCCTCCACCCTTCCCACACATACACCCTGCTATTAACCTTAATACTCCCCATATTTTTTCCACTGTCCTCGAACCCTGGACCCTTTGCACCAAAGTCTGCAACTCTTTCACTAGGCCATCGGGTCTGGCTAATTTCTTCCTGCTTGTTAATACTCTTAACCCTTTGGCACCTCCCCCCATACCCTGTGCTCAGTATGACCCCTCATAGTGGTACCACTATTGTCTCCTGGCTTGGACTCCTAACTCTAGCCTCCCCTCTTCCTGCTAGATCATGCTCCCCACATCCATCAACATGGTGAGTCTGAACCGTTTCCAAATGGGCATTCACCACACACACACCCCCACCTCCACCATAACAACACCTCTCTCACCTTGCCTGTATACTAGGCTCTCTCCCCCACGTCTCCTATTGGCGCTGCCACAGTACACTGATGGTCACTGCTCTGCCTTGCCTCTCCCTCCCTACAGCAGCTACCCATCCCCACCTCCGTGCGCTGCTCTTCCCCCTCCCTGCAGGCACCCAAGCTGATGTAAAAGCAGTTAAAATTGGCATCCTTGCGCATCCTCCTGCTCCTTCTCCTTATCTCAGGTGACGTCCACCCCAACCCTGGACCCACCCAACCACCCTCCTCCATGGTTACTGCCCCTTAAGGATCGCATAATAGCCTCCCTTAACATATGTAGCCTCTTCAACAAATTTGACACTTTTCAGGGCTGGGTTGCACAGAATCGTCCTGTCGTCATCTCGGTAGTTGAAACATGGCTCAATGACCATACCCCTGACTCCGCAGTATCACTCCCCGGGTTCTCAATATACCGCACTGACAGAACCTCCAAAAAAGTGGTGGTTGTGCACTATACGTCCAGGACTCGCTCCAATGTCTCGCCTTCCCACCCCTTACCCTTGAACATGGTGCCCAGACGCTCACTCTGAAAATCTTACTCACATCAAACAGAGACCCCCTCTTCATCTCTTCGGTCTACATTTCTCCCCGAAATCAAAAGAGAGCCTTCCACTCTGTCCTTGATTATCTCCAAACACTCCCTAACATGGTAGAGATAATTGCCTTAGGGGACTTAAATATAAATTGGCTTGCTGACTCGTTGGCACCCATTAGGGATACGGTAGCCTCTCATAACCTGTCCCAACTCGTGACCACTGCCACTAGGCCCAACCTGAGGACTGGCATTGCCACCCTCCTTGATCTTCTGCTCACGAACACACCCCACAAAGCTACCCAGGTCAGGGTTGCACCCAATGCCCTGAGTGATCACTCCCCGGTGCTATGTCACTGGTCGTATGTTGCAAGGAAACCCTCACCCAAAACTATCTTCCAACGTCGTCTCAAACCTGGCAAACTCCGGTCCCTAACGCAATGGCTCTCAACTAGTGACTGGTCTCTTATCGCGACCGCTATAGATATAGACACTGCACTAAACCATTTTATCAACACTTTTAATGCGGTTTGCGCCTGCTATGCTCCCCTAACCAAACAGGTCATCAAAGAAGTCGAAACGCCATGGATGTCACAAGCCTTGTTAGACCAAATGCGAGACCATGACAACCTATGGCACATCGCTCTTGAAACTGGTAAAACCACTGAAAGA
This sequence comes from Neoceratodus forsteri, assembly GCA_016271365.2. Lineage (NCBI taxonomy): Eukaryota > Metazoa > Chordata > Ceratodontiformes > Ceratodontidae > Neoceratodus > Neoceratodus forsteri. The sequence goes on from CM057454.1 coordinate 330,182,828, forward strand.
CAGTGCTACCATCAGGCGTGCAACAAATTTACTTGGAGCATCCATAAGGCCAAAGCCGAACACTACCGCGCTTCTCTCACTGCCACCTGGGGCTCAGGCCGCAAGGTTCTGTGACTCTCTCAAAGAGCTCAGTGGCAAAGCCTACACGGCACCCCCCTCCCAACTTTGGGCTAATGGGTCTCTCACCACAGACCCTGCCCGGGTTGCAGATATGTTTAATGTCTCCTTCTCCGATCTTAGCAGTGTCCTCCCTCCCCCCAATTTCTTCTCCCCCACCACTCCTGCACCCCCTGTCACTCCTTCCACTCCTCCATTCCGCTTTAAAACCATGTCACAGCGTGATGCTGACCCCCTGCTCCTCAAGGCTATCAGCAAATCACGTTTCAGCAGTGACACACTGGATCTTAAGCTGCTTAGGCTAACCTTCAGTTAAGTTCTCCTCCCACTCACCATGCTCCTGAATGGCTCTCTATCGCTGGGCCAGTTTCCCTCTAAATGGAAATCTGCTCTCATCACGCCCATTCTCAAGAGTGGCGACCGCACCCAGCCAGGGAACTACCGCCCCATCTCAACTGTGCCTCCCCTCTCCAAATTGTGGCCACACAACTTATGGATTACCTCTCCAAATATATCCTCCTGTATCAAGAAATGAAAATTACGTACCTACCGTAATTCCTGATCTTCTCTTGTATCTTCACCATTCATTACTTCCTGGGTGTTAGCCGGAGGCGCGCACCCGCCACCCGAGCTTTTTTTTTTTTTTTTTTATTGCCTAACGGCACCGCCCTCGAAAGTGGCGTCATTGCAGGGGCTGCGTTAGTAGCGACCGACTCCTCCTCCAACTCAGTTCTGTGAGCCGGAGGCAAAAGTGAGAGCAGAGAATATAGATAGCGCAGGCAAGATAGCTGTATATAGCAAAGCAAGGAAGAATGAACTGAAAAGGAATAAGCCGATGGAGGAAGGACAGAGGAGATAAATTATCCTAGCCTAGGACTGCAGGGCCTCTTACCTGGGCGACTCTAGGAGGAGAGATAAAGTAAGGAGATGAGAAAATAGAAGAAGAAGAAGAAAGAGAAGAGAGATGGGATGTTGAAGGGACCAGAATGCCCAAGAGCATAGTTAGCTTAGCGCTGAAGGCTCGACTAAGAGGGAAGCAAGAATCCCCGGAGATAGAGCTGAAGAGAAGGTTCACCAAACCCGCTAGACAGACTCTGGAGGGCATAGTCCTTATCCTCAACATGCCATTGTTATTGATACCCCCCTCGGGTTCCTGGCCGCGACAGGCCTAGAATTCGAGGACACCCGAGGAGGGAAAAGGAACCCCAGGCAGCAGGAGAGTGCTGCTCTGGGACTTAGAAAAGGAAAATGTAAGCCTTTCAGGTGTTTTAAGCATAGAAATGGGACTCAGACAGACTGGCCAAGGCTTAGGCTGGCCGGGATTGGATATGGTCAGCACAGCTCTTCTGTAAAAATTGTCCAGGAGGACACTTAAAAGGAGAAACCAATATGCAAACTAGCGAGAAGGGAGATTACCTTCTCATTTCCCCTCTTGTTTGTTTTCCTTTTTTTTTTTTTTTTTTACAGAAGAAATTTGAGGTTGGTTGCATGACCCCAAAACCAAGGTGCCTATAGCAGTCGAAAAGAGTTCCCTCAGCATTTTTCCTTTTTTTTTTTAAAAGAAAAAGAACAGACGATCTCCGTTCCTCTGCTCTGCAGGGCAAGAATAGAGGGGGTTGATTCAGGCAATATCTGGAACACGGATTGCAGGATCAACTGAATAGCCTGAACCAGGCCAAAACCCCAGAGATATCTTGTCAGGATAGCGGCAAGAGATAGTTGTGCAGTCTGATTGCCAATGCAATCCACAGAGATAGCCGCGAATCTTAGAGTAATTAATTTTTCTGGAAAATTAGACCCCCAAAGAAGGATTTTTTTTTTTTTTTTTTTGAAAATTAAGCAATTTTTCTAGTTTTTAAGAAAACATTTTTTTTTTGCAGAGAGGAAGGACGGAGGTGGAGAAGCCACAGGAAGAGGCCACTGAGGGGATGGTGGGCGGAGAAGTAATGAATGGTGAAGATACAAGAGAGATCAGGAACTATGGTAGGTACGTAATTTTCATATCTTCCTTGTCAATCTTCACCATTCATTACTTCCTGGGTGAGTACTAGGCCCTCTTCCCTGGAGGGGGAAGAGGTGGCACCCTGAGGGAACAAGACTCCCAGCCTTCTGCTGGTGAGAAAGCAGAAGGAGAAGACCCTGGCTTATTCAGAAAGCCTAAGAGGGAGAAGAGCTAGGAGGTGCCTCCCGAAGGCGAGGAGGCGGAGGAGCCCTGTAAAAGTCTCCTAGCTCTGGAAGAAAAAGACAGGTCCCCGGAGTGCGGAGAGAATCACCCTACGCCCGGGCCAGGGGTGACAACCTGGAAAAGCGAAGCTATGCCGTCCGCCTGATGCAGATCGCTGTCCCGCAAGCCTGGAAGCCACCTCACTGGCGCCATAAGATGCCCTTGCTTGGTGTCTTGCCAGCTCCAGGCCTACCGTGGAGAGGCAGCGGCTTGTCTGGTTTGCTCCGTGTCAGGCATAGATGCCAGCAGCTGGGACATCATCGACCACAAATGCGGTTATAGGCAGCGTGGTGAGCCTGATGTGATGCAATACATGCACTCCGCGACGAAGAAGAGAACACTCTTCGCCCCCAACGGTCGAACTGGAGAGAGTCCGAATCCGGTGGGCGGTCGTGCGCCAGGCAACGGCGCCCAGAAGGAGTATCCAGGTATACCAAACCTGAGGACGGGTTGGGAAGGGAACCTAGAGACTCAGAGGGGGCACAATACCTCCGCTGGCAGTCCGCCGGGGCTGGGGAAGAAGCGGCAGGGAACTGCCAGGACCGGATAGACGCCTCCTGGAAGGGGATAGGCCAGGAAGGTACCACCAGATGCTGGGCACTGAATTCACCAAGGAATTCACGCGTCTCCCGTTCGGTATTGTCTCTCCGAACATAGGAAATCCGGAGATCCTCACCATCCTCGAGAGAAGCGTTGATATTCTGTGAAATCAGCATCGGAGGACAGATGAGCAGGGGTTCTTTTCCTCAGAGGAGGGAGACGAGGATGATGGGGAGTGGAATGCTCAGAGGATTCCTGCGGCGGTGGGGAGAGTCGAAAGACCCGCTCATGCATGTATCTAACATATGAGGGGAAGGCCGCTGCAGAACCTCTGAACTGCTCCCAGGATAACGGACCCGTAGGACCGACATGGCCCGGGAGCAGGGGGGTGTGAAGGCAGAGAGATGGGAGAGGGGCACCTCTGAGAAGGCAACTGCTCTCTGCGAGGGCTCTGGAATCCGGGGAAAGGAGCCCTAGTAGGAGGGATCCCGGATATCAAACCAGGCCGCAGAACGGAACTCTGGGGAAGCGGAGCCTGGAAGAGCCCTGGGGGAGAAACTCCCCTGTGACGACGCCTGGACTGTATGGATCCAGAAGGGCAGTCCACACAAACGCCACTGGAGGACACCCTAGAACCCTGGGTGTGGGACGGGCCTGCACTACGTGCCCTGGCCACCCCTGAGGTGGCTGAAGAAGACCGGCAGCAGGCCGCCTGCCCTCAACCCCTCGGATTCCTAGAGGGCCTCCTCCTCGACTGCAACGCCCCCTGTCCCTAAGGAGGCAACAGCACCCCGGGGTAGCGCCACCGAGCCTCCAGAGGGAGCCTCCCCTCCGTCACCCCGTCTGCCCCCGGGACTCGGCCACCCCAGCGAGGAACCCTCAGGAGCAGCGGTAAGGGGACAGAGGGAGGGTCCGCTGCGCCGCCTGGTACCCCTAGCCACCGAGGACCCAGATTCCGAAGAATGGGGGTGCCAGGATGGGTCCACATCTGAGTCATCGTCCTCTGAGGAGGGACGAGACCAGCTGAGACCTCGATGCTGGCCACCCAGGGCCCGAGCCCGCAGGGGCTGCAAACGGCCCGGTACCAAGGGCAGCTCGCCCACGCCGGCAGCAGGAAGGCCTAACCCCACCCCAGCGGCTCCGGCAGGCCCGGCACCGCCCGAGGAAGAAAACCAGCGGCGCGCCGGCCGCGTCCGGAGGCAGAGGCGGCACCGTCGGCCGGTGCCGCCATGTCCACCGGCACCCTTGACAGGCGCCGAGGCCAGCAGCACCGCCAATGGCGCCCGCTCAATCACCGGCGCCCGGGATCAAAGCGAGCGCCGCCAGCACGCCGCCCGATCACTGGCACATGAGCAGCGCCCGGGATCCAGCCCAGCGCCGGGAACACCGCTGCCCGATCACGGCACATGAGCGGTGCGGGATCAACAGCCGCAGAAAGCGTCGAGGTCCACCAAGCGAGCCCAAAGCCAGGCCTCGACACGGGAGCCTGCACCCAGAGGTGACTGCCGAGCGGTGTCAGCGCTGCGGCCCCGGGAGGGGCTACGACGCTCCCCCAACACCGCGGAAGGGGCCTCCTCCTCGGCAAGATAGGATGAGGAAACCCCCTCCTCCTCGGACCGTATAGGCCCGGGAGGGGACCGGGAAGGGCCTAAAGATCTCGCCGAGATTCCCGTGAGCGGCGCGTCCCAGTCGGCGGGGCCTTGCCGAGCTTGAATGCGCGGACTTCGAGGACGCGACGGTCCATCGAGAAACAGGCGTCGCACGAATCCATATCATGGTTGGGTCCCAGGCAACGAAGACAAACGTCATGCCGGTCCGAGATGGAGAAATGCCGGCCACAGGAGCACCGACGCATAGGGGCGCGGCCCGTCTTCGAAGAACGCTTAGCTCCAGAACCGGACATAACGCGAAACCAACGAGACTAAAACACAGTAGGAAATACACCTGGCGCCGAAAGAAAGAAAAAGAACAGTCTTACCATATCGGCGTCGAGTGTCAGGAAAAACGGAGTCGGAAACTACTACAACTACCAGGCGCTCTGGCGTGGACAGGTGCTGCCTCGGACGGCGGGAGAAACAGAACTGAGTTGGAGGAGGTAGATCGCTTTACTAACGGCCGCTCGAGCATGATGCATGACGGCGTCACTCTCGAGGGCGGTGCCGTTAGGCAAACTTTAAAAAAAAAAAAGCTCCCGTGGCGGGTGCGCGCCTCCGGCTAACACCCAGGAAGTAATGAATGGTGAAGATTGACAAGGGAAGATCAGCATGGCTTCCGCAACAGCCACAGCACCACCACTGCCCTGCTGGAGTTTACCAGTGCCCTCCACTCCTCCCTTGACATGGGTCACATTGCTGGTGCCGTATTTATAGACCTCTCCAAGGCATTTGATAAGGTGCACCACTCCCTTCTACTGGATTTCCTCACACAAATAGGGCTGTCTCCTGAGTCCACTGGATGGTTTGCTAGCTATCTGTCCCAGAGAACTCCCGAAAGTCAGACTTCCCAAAACACAATCCTCCCCCTCCAAGTCAACTCTGGGGTCCTGCAGAGCTCTATTCTAGGCCTACTACTTTTCTCCCTGTTCCTCAACACCCTGCCCAAGGACTGCTCCTGGAAACTACTCCTGTATGCAGATGATGCCGTTCTCTACAGCTCCCATACCAACCCCACCGCTCTTCGATATGCCCTCCAAAAAATCATTTACAGAGGCTGAATCCTGGTTTGTCCAACATAGGCTAGTCCTAAACTACAAAAATACAAAATCCATGATGTTCGCCCGTGCCCAAAACAAGAACAACTGGCTACCCCTACTCATACTGAACTCACTAAATGACCCACTTGAACAGATCACCTCATTTAAATACCTGGGTATCACGCTAGACTCTGGGCTCACTTACCATGAACACATCCAAAAACTAAGCACTGCAGCCAATGTGCGCATTAGCTTACTTCACCGGTACAAGCACTGCCTCCCTCCCCAAGCTCTCCACTTAGCTGTCTCAGCATCAGTACTATCTCTCATAGATTATGGCATCATAATCTATTGAGTGGCTGACAACACACACCTTAACAAAATCAGACTGGCCCTTAGTAAGGCCTGTAGACTGACCATGGGCTGCGACAGACTTACACACACCTGCACCCTGTACTCCACAACCAACTGCTAAACTTTGACGGGAGGCTCAAATATCAGACCTGTCTCTTTGCTAAAAAGATTACAGCAGGACTGCTCCCACCTGCTCTCAACCCATTACTCCAAGCACCCGTGTTCACCCACTACACCTGGCAATCTGCAACAACCCGCTTCCAGGTACCCCTTTGTAAGACCTCCTTGGGTCAAAGAACCTTTAGGTACCAGGCTCCTGGCTGGTTCAACTCCCTCCAAAATTTCCTCCTCACAGAACCCAAGCTTGGCCAGTTCAAGTCCCAGCTGTGTAACCTAATCTCCCAAGGCTCAGTTTGTGACTGTCTTTGATTCCTAGCAATGCCCATCTTTCCATTTAGATAATGGACTAAACTGTGGTCCTGCCACCCAGGGGCGTACCTCTGTTTGACAATGGACACCCATAGTCCTGCCTTATCCTTACTGCCTAAATAACTACCTGGTCTGGTAGGGTTCCACCAACCTGCAGTGTATGTATTTCTGTGAACTGCTGCCGTTTGTACATTGTTCCTGTTTTTTGCAACTTTGTGTACTTATGTATCACCTAATGCATTTCTCTGTTACCTGTAACCTCTTGGAATCTTACGAGTCACTGTACAAGACCCTCATTGTAACTGTCATCTAGATGCTACCATTGTTTTGATGTCTCTGTAATCCATGACATGGAACCTTTGTAAAGGAGTATTTGACTCAAAGGTATGTTATCCGATATCTTCAATAAATAAATTTGGGAAACTGGAAAAACAAACTGAACATGCTTCTCGGATATCTCATACAACCTCTTATAACAAACAATACATGATCACACAGAGTACTCTGTTATAAGTGGCTTGCACTGTACTAGTCTTTACACAGAGGTGGTGGTGCTGATGCAAGTTAAAATCATTGTCTGTTGTCAAGATGGTTCAGCATCCTCTTGTCCTGTACAGCGATGCTCATTTTGATGAGATGAGCAACAAATGTGAGCCCCAAATATCCACTACCCACCCAGTTCAGCACTCTCAGACCTGCGTGTGAAGCTCAGGAAAGTGGAGCCATCAAGAGGTTGTGGGGGTCAACACTGTGGGGAGGATTCAAGAATGCATGGGATAGATACAAGACAGCCCTGACTACAAAGGGCAACTAGAGTGTCAAATAGGTCTAAAACAAATAAGCAGACTAGATGGACCTAGCGGTCTCCTTCTGCCGTCAACGTCTTTGTTTCTATTAACCTGGACAAGGCAGGTGCCCCCCAACATCGCCACTCAATCCCCCCACCACAAAACCCAGTCACCTCTCTTGTGTTTTCTTTTAAGTTAAATCCATTCATGAAGCTGCAGGCTCTTAATATGAATACACAGCCTGGAGATTGTGGTGCTTTCAGCAGGTCTTTGTTATAATTAAATAATTCTGTTCCATGGTCCGCTGCCCAACCACCATCTGATCCTCATGAACACTACCTCCACCACCAAAACAAATCTGGCATCTCCTGGTCATCCCTTTATAGTTTGCTCAGTTTTTTTTTTTCTATATCAATTAAATGTCTGCAAACATTAAAATTTATGTAGAAAAAGTGCTGCTAAATGTCTAAATGGGGATGCCCTGGAGCCAGCCCACCCAACCACTGTCCCCTCCTCTCAACTCCAGTGTCTCATGGCATTATATAAAAAAATCAACTGGTCAAACAGCCTTTTTTGTTAACATTAAATAATTCTGATTCATAGCTGCCACCCATCTTCTGAGGCATTTACATGGCTCATGGAATCCCACCCCAATGCTCCCCCCAAAACCACGCTTAATTTTGTTTATAATCTACTAAGTCCACTACGTAAATCTTAGTCACAGGAACAATTTCTGCAGCTTGGAGATTGTGGAGCATTCTGCAGGTCTTTACGTTGTAATTAAATGCTGCCTGATTTTATACTTTTTGTTGCAGTTTTCTTAATAATAAAAAATGTACCCCTTGCACTGATCCCCCTACTGATCGAAACCTTGCCTGCCTAAAAGAACATGGCTAGTAAATCTTTTTATATCCCTTGTCAAGTTAATGCATTCGCAGCCATAGTGGCTCTGACCAGAGTTTGTATTACTAGCATACACTGAATGCAAAGCAAGAGCACTCACAAAATAATCTATTCCTTTAGTCTGGGGCAGATGCATTTTACCTGATGTTCCATAATATGAACAGTTTGTGACTTCCATCATAAAATACATTCCTTATGTTCACTAATCAGACAAACAATTAAACAACACATAACAGGGTGTGTACTCTGCTCTAATAAAGCACAATATGGGTGGATGGCAGCCATGAGAAGCCGAGTGGCTTTAATCACTAGTTGATGGATAAGTACAGCATAATCCCCAAACATTTTTCTGAAGAAAGCAGAATCACGCCCCCTGAAGAAGCCTTGACTAAAGAGGTGATACACAGTGTTATTGGCCTGGCTGCTGGTCACACTTTGATTAAATCAATAAATACAGAAACTGGATTTGGTGTGCGCCCAGTTTCTTTTCATTTTTGTTTGTGCATGTTAGCTGGAGCACCTTTATTGACAGTAGAGATATGTGAAATTAGAAAATTTCATTCCATGAAATATTTAGCAAAATTCACGCATTTCATGAGCGCAAAAGAAAAAATTGCTCACCTTAGTAATGTTGTTTCTTCTAATGGAGTCTTGCTATATTATGACATATGCAGTTTGTCCCAGCCTTAGAATTGCTCCGGAGGTGAAAGAGTTAACTTCCATGCCAGGCATGGAATCTTGAGCGCGAGCTCGGTTGAAATAACTCTGTCTATTGATCTTCAAACTGAAACTGTCAGATCTTTATGAGCAAAACTCACTAAGGTTCTGTGTGGAAGCTGTAAACCTACACTAGCCAACTGGCTACTAAAATATTAACACATTTTTCTGGTCCCAAAACCAAGACTCAAGTCAGGGGATCCAAAAAAATAAAATAAAATAAAATACAACACCCAAACACCCCAAAAAGAGGGGTGAAAACACAAGGTGGGCATCATTAAGTGCCAACACTGCACTGCCCACCCACATCCCAAGAGCAGAGGTTCTGAGAGGGGCAGGCGGAGGTCATAATATAGCAAGACTCCATTAGAAGAAACAACATTACTAAGGTGAGTAATTTTTTCTTCAAACAACATGAAGTCTTGCTATATTATAACATATGCAGACTACACAGCAGTATCTCCATGGAGGAGGGACAGAACCTACTTAGGAAATAGGCTCTGAAGCACAGCTGTGCCAAACCGAGCATCATTCCTAGCCTGGATGTCCAGGGAGTAATGCTTGGTGAAAGTGTATATTGTTTTCCAGGTAGCTGCTTGACATATCTCTAAGATAGGGATGTCCCTGGCCGCAGCTAGGGACGCAGCTGTACCTCTGGTAGAGTGAGCCCTCAGGCCTGAAGGGGAACCTTACCAGTTTTGATATGCAAATTGGATACAAGAGACAATCCACCTGGCAATGGATCTTTTAGTGGCAGGTTTCCTTTACCAACCTCACCATAAGTGAGGAACAGTTGGAAGGAGTCAAACCTGTGACCCTTAGTGCTCTATGTAGTAACTAAGGGCTCTTTACATCTAAACTGTGCAGCCTCCCTCGCCAGAGGAGAATGGTCAGTGAAGTACACTGGAAGAGATATAGATTGATTAAGGTGGAAATCTGAAACCACCTTAGGCAAGAACTTCCTGTTAGTCCTGAGGACTACCTTATCTCTGTGAAAGGAGATAAAATCAGGCTCCACTGACAAAGCTTGTAATTCACTTATGCGCCTGGCAGAAGTGATGGCTACTAAAACACAGTTTTCCAAGTCAAGTACTTAAGCTCTGCTGAAGACAAAGGCTCAAATGGGGGTTGCATTAGCTGAGCAATGCAAACATTAAGATCCCAGGCAGGAGCAGGGTCCCTGAATGGAGGGTTGGTGTGAAGCGATCCCTTGAAAAACTTGGAGAATACAGGGTGAACAGAAAGAGAAGAGGGCTTTCCTGCTGAGACAGCTGCCAAATGCACTTTCAGGGTAGCTGGCCTCAGCCCCAAAGTATTTAGATGGACCATATAGTCCAGGACTGTGGGCAAATCAGCAGATTCTGGGGAAATATGCTTTCCAGAACACCATATGGAAAACCTTTTCCATTTAGAATTATAAGTAGCCCTGGTGGAAGGCTTCCTAGAAGCTTTCAAGATATCGAGTACACCTTGAGAAAGGTGCAGGTCAGCAAACTCTAACTCCTCAAGAGCCAGGCCTTGAGGTTGAGGGATTTGAGATTCGGATACCAAACTCTCCCCTGGGCACAGGTTAACAGATTGTGATTCCTGGGGAGACACAGGGGAAGGTGGACTGCTAAGGACAGAAGGAGTGGATACCAGGGCTGTCTGGCCAATCTGGAGCAATCAGAATCATCTTGCAAGGTTGAGATCTGATTTTGACTAGCACCTTGAACAAGAGAGGAAAGGGGGGAAAGGCATAGAGGAACTTCCCTTCCCAATCGAGAAGGAAGGCATCCAGAGGGACTGAGCCCAACACTGGGGGCCTGCAACAAAAAAGCGGAAGTTGGTGATTGTCTGGGGCTGCAAAAAGATCTATCTGAGGGGTGCTCCACCTGGCAAATACTAACCCCAGTACTAGGGGATCCAGTGACCATTCGTGATGGCCCTGGGAAATCCTGCTGAGAGCATCTGCCAGGACATTGTCTTTGCCTGGGAGGTGAACTGCCATGAGGGAGGTGTTCAGGGAATAAGCCAGAGACCACAACTTCATTGCCTCGGTGCACAAGGCCGAAGACAGAGTGCCCCCTTGCTTGTTGATGTACCACATTGTAGTGGTGTTGTCTGTTCTGACCTGTACCACTTTGTTCTGAACAGATGCAGAAAAAACCTGAAGTGCTAGAAAAACAGCTCTGAGTTCCAACAGATTGATGTGGAGCAGAGATTCCTGAGGGGACCACAATCCCTGGGTGGTGAGGTCGCCCATGTGAGCTCCCCATCCCAAGAGGGACGAATCTGTAGTAAGGGTCAAGGAGTGAGATTGAGGGATGAAAGGAACCCCCTGTCTCAGATTGCTCTGATCCTGCCACCACTGCAGGGCCTGGATCAGGGTTCGAGTTACTGAGATCAATTTGGTTAGAGGATCTCTCCTTTGAGACCAGAAGGCTCTCAAATGGAACTGGATGTCCCTCATCTGAAATCTTGCTCCTTGCACTACAGCTGTGGAAGCAGCCATGTGGCCAAGGAGCTGTAGAGTGCCTTGCTGGTCGAGACCTGCAGAGTGAAGGAGAAGGCCAGAGCCACCAGGGTCTTTACTCTTTCTAGAGGAAGGAAAGCTCTGGCCTGCTTTGTGTCCAGTTCTGCGCCTATGAAGGTGAGTAGCTGAACAGGCTCTAGAACTGACTTTGGAAGACTGAGAAGAAAACCTAGAGATGTAAGCAGCTGCTGGGTAACCTGAAGGTGTGATTTGACTTGGTCTGGAGACTGACCCACTATGAGCCAGTCATCCAGGTAAGGAAAGATGGCAATCTTTTGCCTTCTTAAGTGAGCAACTGCTACTGCCAGGCATTTGGTGAATATCCTTGGGGCAGAGGTGAGGCCGAAGGGCATTGCTCTGAACTGGTAATGGCCTGAGGGCAGTTCAAATCTGAGGTACTTTCGGTGGGAGCTTCTGATGAGAACATGGAAGTAGGCATCCTTGAGGTCCAGGGATGCTAGCCAGTCCCCTGGCCTTAGGGAGGGTAAAATAATTCCCAGAGTCACCATTTTGAATTTTGGTTTTAAAAGGTGCTTGTTTAGGTATCTTAGATCCAGGATGGGCCGCCATTCTCCTGTCTTTTTTGGGGTAAGGAAGTACCTGGAGTACAGTCCTTTGCCCTGGTGTGAGGAGGAACCTTTCTACAGCTCTGAGAGCCAGGAGGGTTGAGACTTCTGTTTCCAAAGCAAGAGCCTCTAATGGATTTGCAGGTGGAAAGGATCTTGTTCTCATCTTTGAAATTTTTGAAGCTGAGAACCAGTCCCTGGCTTACTACTTCCAGGACCCACTTGTCTGATGTTAAAGACTCCCAGTCCTGGACGAAGTAAGCCAGCCTGCCCCCTACAGGTAATGGAGAATCGGCCCTGGGCATCCCATCAGGGTGCCTGTTTGGCAGGGCTTTAGGCTGAGGGGTGGGAGCAGGCCTGCTCGCACTCGCCTGCCTCCCTCTGAAGAACCCCTCTGGGCATAAGCTGAAGAGGAGGCCTGGGCTTGGTAAAAGGACTGTGAAAGGCCTGCCCTGCCCTGGAAAGCTGCCTCTGAGGAGTGGCTTGTCTCTCCTTGGCCTGTGCACCCTATAAGTGGTCCTATACGCATCTATTTTCTATGTACCCTCTGTCTGCTCCCAAACAGAGAATTACCCACAACAGGAAAATCCATGGCCTTAGCCTGGGTATCCTGTGACAGGCTAGTACACCTGAGCCAAGCCATTCTACGAAAAGCCACAGATGTAGCCATGACTCCTGAAGATACATCATTAGAGTCCACTGCAGCATGGAATTGCACCTTGGATGCCTCAATACCATCAGCAGCCACCTGTTCCAGCTCCTTGGCAAGCTGGCCAGGGACCTGTTTCGCTAAAGCCATAACAGTATCCCATCTGGATTTCTGGTATCTTGCAACATAGGCCATATAATTTGCCTGTCTGAGTCCCAAGGATGCTGCCATGTATTGTTTCTTTGCCATGGCATCAATCCTCCTGGAGTCCTTGTCAGGCGGGTGTGAAGCCAAGGGAATATTTGCCTTATCACAGGCTGCAGCCTGCACTACCCCAACATGGCTGCATTGTTGTGAAAGGAACTACCTATCAGAGCCTGACAATGTATACCTCCTGTCCATCTTTTTATCCACAGGAGGTAAAGAATTAGGAGCTTTTAAAATTTTTATTGTCTGTTTCCTAAAAGATTTATGTAAAGGAATAGACAATCTCCTGGACTCTGGGATATCCATCATTTCCACATAGTCAGGCTCCTCCTGTTCATCCATAGCTTCTTCCAAAGGGAGCTGGAGGGTTTCAGCAACTTTTTTATAAAACAGAAAATGAGAAGGGAACTCAGAAAGCCTAGGGGGAGACACTCCTGAAGGTCTGTCTGGGGAGATGTCCGGTTCAATGGGCACATCCAGACTTTCAAAATCACATTCACTCTCTTCATAATCCTCCTCCCCCTCCTCCGGTTCATAAAATTCTTCTATATCATATTCTTGAACCGGTGGAACCGACCGAACCGACCGCTTACCTGATGGTGCTGGTTCGGACGGAACCGGGGAAAGCGACTGGACAATTTGGATCGCTTTGGCTATCTCTGCAGCGGTTGGAGAAGAATTTGGCTCACACCTGCTGATTTTCTAGTCCTCTTTGCTGGAACTGGCTCCTCCGGTCAGCTCTTCGTTTGCCAGAGTAAGTCGCCTGGTCAGAGGGCACTCCTCTCTGCTCGGTTGGCACCGAACCGGGCTGCCACCGGGTCAGCGGACTTTTTGGCCTCGCCCCTGAGCCTACCAACTCTCTTATCCAGGTAGCTGCAGGGAAATTCTTGCAAATCTGGCAGTCTGCATTGAGGTGGTCAAACCCCAGACAATAAACACATGGGGTGTGTGGGTCAGCCTTGGCAAAGGCTTCCCCACAGACACTACAGTGCTGAAACCCAGTGGGCCCGGTTTTTCTTTTGGGTTTCTCAGACATAATGCCAGCCTAACCAAAAACTTGCCCTTTTCCGGCAAATCGCCAAGCAAGACACCCTTATCGGTTCCCAACCGTGTCACGGGTCGTGGAAAAAACCGTAATGAAATCCGTTTTTTTTAGAACCGATAAGAACCGGGAACTGCACTCTAAATGTAATTTAATAAGTTTAACAACAACCTGATCGGTTCAAACCGAACCGATAACGTTTGCAAGTTCCACACAGAGAAATGTAAAACCTATCTATTACTTACGATACCACAGACAGAGCTTGAACCGACCGGTTGCGGTTAAAATATACAAATGCGGTTTAAAAAACCGAGAAATAACACTTTTTTAACCGACAAATGAACCGAGCAGTAGAAGGAATCTCCGGAGCGACTGTTCAGTGAGGCGGAGTAAAGAATCTGACAGTTTCAGTTTGAAGATCAACAGACAAGAGTTTTTTCAACCGAGCTCGCGCTCAAGATTCCATGCCTGGCATGGAAGTTAACTCTTTCACCTCCGGAGCAGTTCTAAGGCTGGGACAAACTGCATATGTCATAACATAGCAAGACTTCATGTTGTTTGAATGCAAAATTTCACCACGAAATGCAAAATTCCACCTGCAAAATGTCAAAATTCGGAGAACATTTGGGCAAAATGTGGTGAAATTTCAAATTACGTGGCGAAATTTCACAATTTTGCACCTGGTGAAATATTTTGTGGAATGGCAGAATGTTGCAAAATATTTCGCGTTGCAAAATTGCTGATTTTGTGGCAATTTCACTGGCGAAATTTAATTTCACAACATCTCTAATTGGCAGTAGTGTGCACAATGACAACATTACTTACCATAGTAATCTTCTTTCTTCCCAGTGATGCTCAGATATTCATAACTTTATGCAGTCAGCCTGGTGGGTTGGACTGCCCAGAGGGATGAAACACATGCAAATGATGGAATTCTTTGCACGTGAGCATCTTTCAAACACTGCCTCTACCAACTGTAGTGTTCTAACCCCTTTAGATTTGTAAGAAGCTTGGAAGTCAGGCACTATGAAAAAATCCAACAGCTAATTTTCAATACATTTTTTTTTTTTTTAGGGTTACCCTAATAAAGAGAATTTACCCAAAAAAACTCTTAAGGAGGAACTACATCAAATAAATAATGGCGTTCACCAAACAGCATGAGAAAACTATTAAGAGAGACAGAAAAACTCTGTTTAAATCTATTTGGTATAGAGAAGTGTACCCAGAAGGGTATGGCTATGTGGCACTAGCATGCGGAGTGCAGAGGCTGAAGTTCTGGAATGGGAGGATGGGATGGAGTTACGAATATTTGAGCATCACTGGAAAGAAAGATTACTATGGTAAGTTATCCTCCTGCTATGTTCAGGCAACATAGAACTCAACCCTGGCCCCCCCAGAAGCTATTGCTTCGCCAGCAGAACTAGCAAATTTAAAAGGAATACGCTTCTAGCATATTAACGTATGTAGCCTCCTTAAAATGACAACCTTAATACAAACCTGGGTAAATCATACCTCTCCTGACATACTTGTGATTTCCTAAACTTGGCTTAGACCCAGCACCACTGATAGAGAAGTAAACATCCCCAACTATGCCTTGTTCAGAGCTGATAGGCATGCCAGAGGAGGAGGCGTAGCTATTTACGTTAAAGACAAATTTTCTGCCTTCTGCTTATCCTTCGAATGCCTAATTCTCAAAGTGGAAATTACACAGACTACTACACTCTGCGTAGTAGGATGCTACAGACCACCGTCTGCTGACCTACAGCTTGTGTGTGTCATATCTAAGTGACAAGTTGGGACAGGGGCTGCCAGAAACTATTATTTTAGGAGACCTCAACTTTGACTGGCTCTCTAACACAGCTGCCCCCCTTGCATCCTTCTGTGATGAACATGGGCTGACGCAACTTATTATTAAACCAAAACGCCCAAACGTGAAGAACCCCAGTAAAAGTACACTTTTGGATGTGCTAATGGAGAGCAAACCTCATCTCTTCTCCCACGCTGATGTCTTCTTCTCAGACGCCAGCGACCATTGTTTTATCGCTGGAGCAAGATCCACCAACAACCCAGCACCCATCAGCAAGTTCTCTATGAAGAGATCCAGGCGCAACTTCAATGAACATGCCTACCTAAACGAGCTTAAGTACTTCCCTCAGTGACAAGATTTCTACCTGGCCAAAACGATTATGTCAGCTTACAATATCTTCCATGACATTCTATCAAGGGCCCTTAATAAGTATGCTCCCCTGATTAAAGTTCGAACTAGGACCAAAACCTGTAAACAGTTCACCCCTCAGATCAAGTCCTTGCTTCTAGAAAGAGATAAGCTCTGGAAAACAGCGCGCAGACTGAACACTGCAGAGGACTGGAACCAGTTCAGGAGACTATGAAATTTATGTACCAAAACAATCAGAGAATCGAAGGCCAGCTTCTTCAAATCCGAACTCGACTCTGCCACAAAGAGCCCAATCAAGCTCTGGAACACAATCAATGATCTGCTAGGCCACTCCCCAGGAAATTCACTCCCAACCAAGATTACCTCTGGCACCTCAACTATAACCAAAAAGATGGATATACTTGATGCATTCAATAACCACTTTGCTACTGCAGGCATGGCATTTAATAACTCCCCTGCAAACATACTTTGCTCCCAACTGCCAGCCAACTGCCTGAAACTCCGATAGCTTCGCCGCCTTTCTCGCTTCAACCTGCCTCACTGAAAGAGGTAGAGGACCTCTTGCTTCAGTTGGATACTAGAAAAAGTGCTAGGGCCGACACCCTTGACCCTTACTTCCTAAAAATTGCCTACCACGTACTAGCAATACCGTCACCCACCTTTTTAACTTATCCCTGTCTCAGGGCACCTTACCACCTATATAGAAGAAGCACATGTCATACCACTGTTCAAATCAGGTGACCCTAGCGATCTCAATAATTGCAGGCCAATTTCTCTCCTTCTGGTCCTGTCCAAGCTCCTACAGAAAATTGTAAATGCACAGCTGAGGACTCACCTTGAGTCTAGGGAACTGTTAAACCCTATGCAGTCCGGATTCAGAGCTAAACATAGCACTATCTCAGCCCTCACCAAAGTTACTAATGACTGGCAGCATAATCTTGAGAGCAAAAACGTTATTTGTGCTGTTTTCCTTGATCTAAGCAAGGCTTTCGACACCGTCGACCATAGTCTGCTCCTCTCCTCCCTTCAAACCATAGGTGTGGACCCCTCCCCTCTGCGCTGGTTTACTGACTATCTTACAGGGCGCCTTCAACAAGTTAAAGTCAAGGAGGCCTGTCCCCCTTAAAAACTCTGCAAAGAGGGGTACCTCAAGGTTCTATATTAGGCCCTTACTTTTTGCAATCTACATTAATAACATCGACTACTGTATAAAAGAAGCCAATATCCATCTGTTTGCAGATGATACAGTTCTCTACGTGAGTCGCCCAACACCTGAAGCTGCCTGCAATGACCTACAGTCAGAATTCAACCTTTTGTAAAGCCAACTCCTCCAAAAAAAGATACTCCTTAACGCCAAAAAAACTAAATCGATGGTCCTCTCCCCTTTCATCCGTACAGCTATCCCTGTGTCCAGTGGGACAGTTCCCCAAATTACCACAGTTCTAGGTGAAAAACTAGAATTTGTTACAAAATTCAAGTATCTGGCAGTTTGGATAGACCAAAGACTCTCCTTCATTGAACATATCGAGGACTTGCTAAAACGACTTCGGCAAAGGCTTGGCCTGTTTTTTAGAATCAACCAATTTTTCACCAGAGATCCCAAGAAACAACTGGTCCAATCCATTTTCCTATCATTGGTTGATTACGCTGATTTCCTCTACAGCCAATGCCCCAACTCTTACATGGCTAAACTGGACACACTCTACCATCGAGCACTGAGGTTTATAACGGGACTTCCTGTCGACATGCATCACTGCACCCTATATACGGCAGTGGGGTGGACATCACAAAAGTTCAGGTGCCACAGAAACGCCGCTCTCTGGACCTATAAAGCCATCTCTAATAAGCTGCCTTACTATATCTCCTGCTGTCTTCCCCTGAGTATAATTGGGAAATATGCGTTAAGAAGTTACTCAGCTATCATACTTAAAGTACCCAAAGCAAAATCCCGCTTCGGCAGGGCAGCCATAAGCTTCGCTACCTACCTTATGGAATGATCTACAAAAAACCCTCAAATTAAGCACTCTAATCATTATAAATGCCTTCAAGATGCTTTATTTCCGTATAATCAGAGAAGTATGTAACTGCTTCACCCACTCAGACCCAGTACCGGTGTCTGCACTGGTATATAGCTATGCCTAGATCCAATTTTAAGTACTGACCCCCCAGCTTGCTCCTCACAAGCCTAACTGTTCTCTCTCTTATCCCCCTGTCTTATCAACACTAGGCCCGTCCATCCCCTTATTCTTCCTTTCCCAACCTCGGATAAGAGCTCACTACCCCTGGGTTGTGACATCCTACCATGCCCCATACTTTATAGCATTCAATCCCGGGGCTCACACATACTCCTTTTCTCCATCCACCTTCTCTACATCCCATTTTACCAACTCCTCTCTGTGCACCGTGCCCTCCTAGCCTTTCTCCCCACCTCCCTCCCTTCCCCCCCACCTTCACCTCTACCTGGTGTATATTTTTATTTTATTTTTTTTCTTCCGTTACTTCCTCCTGCAACCTTAGATAACCTGCTTTATCTTCCTATAGACACTTCCATATATGTAAATACCCTGTAATCTGTACAATATCTGTATAATTCTATGTACATATAAACTTCTTTTTCTTCCTCTCTGTAAACAGTATTATCTGTATTGCCTTGTAAATACCTGTGTTGACCTGTATATACAATTGTTCATGCTCCACCCAGGTCCATCTTGCAAATGAGCTTCTGCTCAACGATGAACACCTGGTTAAATAAAGACTTGACTGATTGAAGTAATTTTTTTCTTCTAACCCCAGTAATGCTCAGGATACTCGTAACTGTGCAGACTACCAAGCAGTACCCCTGGAGGTGGGCACAGAACTTATTTTGGAAACAGACTTTGCAGGACTGCTGTGCCAAACCTGGCATCACTTCTGGACAAAACATCCAAGTTGTAATGCTTTGTAAAGGTGTGTACTGATTTCCAGGTAGCTGTTTTACAAATATCCAATAATGGAACCTCCCTGGCAGCTGCAAGACTGGCAGCTGTTCCTCTTGTCGAGTGTGCCTTCAGCCCAGCTGGGGATTCCCTACCTGCTCTAGTGTAGCAGAATTGAATACACTAGACAATCCATCGAGAAATGGATCTTTCTGAGGATGGTTTGCCCATTCCGACATCCCCATATGTAAGGAAAAGTTGTTTTTTTATCTTGCCTATGGCCCTTAGTAGCTGTCATGTAATAGCTGAGAGCTCTATTCACATCCAGACTGTGGAGTCTTCTTTCATCAGAGCTTGTATGGTCTGTGAAAAAGACAGGTAGAGTGATTGATTGGTTCAGATGAAAGTCTGAAACTACCTTGGGAAGGAATTGTCTGTTTGTTCTGAGGACTACCTTATCTCTGTGAAAGGAGATGTAGTCCTGGTCAACACAGAGAGCCTGAAGCTCGCTGATTCTTCTTCTTGCTGAGGTAACTGCTACCAGAAAAACTGTTTTCCAGGTAACATACTTTAAATGGTCTGTAGCCATGGACTCAAAAGGAGCCCTCATTAATCTGGCTATACATATATTAAGATCCCAAGCAGGCACTGGTGCCCTGTGAGGAGGATACAAATGCATCAGGCCTTTAAACAATCTTTTGAAAATGGGATCTGATGCTACTGACACCTTTGTCCTAGTAGAAAGATATGCAGACACTGCTGCAAGATGAACCCTTAGAGAACTGGGTTGTAGACCTTGTGAATGTAAGTGAGTCAGATAATCCAACACCACTGAGACTCCTGCATCATTTGGGGTGAAATTCCAACCAGAGCACCAAAAAGAAAATCTCTTCCACTTAGCAGAATACATTTTCTTAGTGGAGGGCTTCCTATAACCTTTCAAGATAGTTAATACAGCTTCAGAAAGGTTTAAGTCTGCATACTCTAATTCCTCAAGAGCCATGCCTTGAGGTGGAGGGACTTGAGATTTGGGTACAACAATGTTCCCTGATTGGAGGTCAGGAGATTGTGCCTGAGAGGCAAACTTATTGGTTTGCTCACTGACATGGAGAGCAGAAGGGAGTACCATGGCTGTCTCGGCCAATCTGGAGCTATCAAGATCAGAGAAGCTGAGAGGGATTTGCGCTTCAGTAGTAATCTGAAAACCAGAGGAAAAGGGGGGAAGGCATAAAGAAACTTGCCTGACCAGTCCAGTGCCAGGGCATCCAGAGGGATTGTGCCCTGGGCCAGTGGTCTGCAGCAATACTGAGGCAACTGGTGGTTCTGGTGGGATGCAAACAAGTTTATCTCTGGAATGCCCCACCTCCTGAAAATTACCTGCACCACCTGCTTGTTCAGTGTCCATTCGTGAGGACTGATTGATTTGACTCAGTGTGTCTGCCAAGGTATTGTCCTTTCCTGGCAGATAGACTGCTTGCAAGGACACCTTTACAGAATACGCCAGAGGCCAAATTTTCATGGCTTCTGTGTATAGGGGACTTGATCTGGTGCCTCCCTGCTTGTTTATGTAGTATATGGTGGTGGTATTGTCTTTTCTGACCTGTACCACCTTGCCCATCACCAGTGTAGAGAAAACCTTTAGTGACAGCCACACTGCTCCGAGTTCCAGCAAGTTTATATGCTGAAGGGACTCTGCTTCTGTCCAGGTACCCTGAGTTGTGTGCTCCCCCAGATAGGCGCCCCAGCCGATGCATATGTCGTGAGGACTAATGAAGGATCCTCCTTCTGAAAAGGGACTCCTTGCCTTAGGTTGGATTCCTTTTTCCACCACGAAAGGGCTTGTAACAGTGCCCTTGTCACTGGAATGAGTTTTGAAAAGGGATCTTTTTTTCTGACTCCAATGATTCCTGAGATGAAACTGGATGTCTCTCATGTGAAACCTGGAACCCTGCACTGTGCCTGTGGATGCAGCCATATGACCCAAGAGCTGAAGGAATTGCCTGGCTGTTTTTTTGCCTGTGCAACCTGAAGGAATTTGCTATGGCCTGAAGGCTTTGCACCCTGTCCAGTGGCAAAAAGGCCCTGGCATATAGAGTACTGATCTCTGCCCCTATGAACTGTAAAGTCTGTGTAGGGGTTAAGACAGCTTTTTTCTGGTTTATTATGAAACCCAAGGACTCCAAAAGACCCTGTGTGAGCTTTAGAGGGGTTCTGACTTGTTCTGGTGATTTGCCCACCACCAGCCAGTCATCCAGATATGGGAAAACAGTCACTCCCTATGTTCGAAGAAATGCCACCACAGCTGCTAGGCATTTTGTAAACACCCTTGGTGCCGAGGAAAGGCCGAAGGGCAGGGTTGCAAACTGATAATGACCTAATGGGAGTCTGAATCTGAGATATTTCCTGAAAGATTCTTTTATGGAGATGTGAAAATAGGTGTCTTGTAAGTCCACAGATGCCAGCCAGTCCCCTTTTTGGATTGTTGGCAGAATCCGAGCCAAAGTTACCATTTTGAAATTTGTCTTTTTCAGGTGCTTGTTTAAAGCTCTGAGATCCAAAATTGGCTGCCACTCCCCATTTTTCTTTGTTGTTAGGAAGTATCTGGAGTAAAAACCTCTTCCTCTCAGGGTTGTAGGAACTGGTTCCACTGCTCTGAGCTGTAGCAGCTTTTGAACCTCTGCCTTTAGCAATGAAGCTTGTGCTAGGGGAGGAGAGATGAAAACCCTGGATTTTTTTAGAGGAAGAAATCTGAAGTCCAGAGACAAACCTTTGCCCACTACCTCCAACACCCACTTGTCTGTGGTGATGGTTGACCAAAGGTGGAGGAAATGGGACAGTCTGCCTCCGACAGGTAGGGAGGAGGCGGCCTGCATCTCAGGGATTCTGTTTAGGCTGGGGCTGAGGCTGTGCCTGAGACCCTCGCCTAGAGCCCCTTCTACCCCAACCCTAGAGTAGCCCTGTTGGAGGTACTGCTGGTATTGGGGCATGGCTACTGGCTAGAAAAAAGGTCTTGTCATGAAAGAGCGACCTCTGCCCCCATAGGGCCTGGTGGATGAAGGAGCTCTGTCTCTGGCAGAGTTGCTTCTATAAGTAGCCTTATATTCATCCACCTTCTTCATACAGGCCACCGTGGATTCCCCAAAAGAAAAAACTACTCACCTTAGTAATTATGTTTCTTCTATTGGAGTCTTGCTGTATTCTGACTAATGCAGTTAGCTCCAGCCTTTAAACTGCCCCAGAGAACAAAGGGTTCAACTTTCTATGCAGAGCATAGAATGCCGAGCTCAAGCTCGGTTGAAGTCTCTGTCTGTTTCCCTTTGAAATCTAACCGTCAGATTCTTATGAGCAAAAACTCACTAGCTATCCTATGTGGAAATTGTAAAATTTTTACTAGCCAACTGGCAACAAAAAGTTTTGGATTTCCAAAGGAAGACTCAAGTCAGGAAACCCAAATCACAAAACCAATCAAATAAGAATAACAACAAAATAAACACCCAAACAAAAAAGCAGAGGGTGTAAAGGAGCACCCCTGAGGTGCACCACTTCCCAAAAACCAGGTTCTGAGAGGGGAGGTGGGGGGGGAGGTCAAAATACAGCAAGACTCCAATAGAAGAAACATAATTACTAAGGTGAGTAATTTTTTCTTCAAACAACATGAAGTCTTGCTGTATTCTGAATAATGCAGACTACCAAGCAGTATCTCCATGGAGGAGGGACAGAACCTACTTTGGGAATAGGCTCAGAAGTACTGCTGTGCCAAACCGAGCATCACTCCTAGCCTGGATATCCAGAGAGTAATGCTTGGTAAAGGTATAGACTGTTTTCCAGGTGGCTGCTTGACAAATTTCTAAGAGAGGAATATCCCTGGCAGCAGCCAGGGAAGCAGCTGTGCCTCTTGTAGAGTGAGCCCTCAGGCCTGAGGGTGGAATCTTTCCCAGTTTCTCATAACAGAATTGTATACAAGACACAATCCACCTGGCAATAGTTCTCTTGGTGGCAGGTTTGCCCTTTCCTGCTTCTCCATAAGTGAGGAACAACTGGAGGGACTCAAACCTGTGACCCTTGGTACGCTCTATGTAGTAGCTAAGGGCTCTTTTAACATCTAAACTGTGTAGCCTCCTCTCTCCTGAGGAAGAATGATCAGTGAAGAAAACAGGAAGAGACATAGACTAATTCAAGTGGAAGTCTGAAACCACTTTGGGAAAGAAGCTTCTATTGGTTCTAAGGACCACTTTATCCCTGTGAAAGGAGATAAAATTGAGTTCCACTGACAGGGCTTGCAATTCACTGCTATGTCTGGCAGAGGTAATGGCTCCCAAAAACACAGTTTTCCAAGTCAAGTACTTAAGCTCTGCTGAGGACATAGGCTCAAAAGGAGGCTGCATAAGTTGAGCAATGCAAACATTTAAATCCCAGGCAGGGGCAGGGTCTCTAAAGGGAGGATTGGTATGAAGCAATCCTTTAAAAAATTTACAGAATACAGGATGAGATGATAGTGAGGAAGACTGCCCCACTGACAGAAAAGCAGAAACAGCTGACAAGTGTACCTTGAGAGTAGCTGGTCTGAGGCCTAGGCCATTAAGATGGACCATATAATCCAGAACGGTAGGCAATTTACCAGTATCTGGAGAAATATGCTTCTTAGAACACCAAATGGTGAATCTCTTCCATTTGGAGTTAAAAGTCTTTCTGGTGGAGGGTTTTTGAGGAGCTTTGAGAATATCCAGAACCCCCTGAGATAGATGCAAATCTGCAAACTCTAACTCTTCAAGAGCCATGCCTTGAGATTGAGAGACTGAAAACTGAAGTACCAAATCCTCCCCTGAGAGGAGGTTAACACGTTGTAATTCCTGGGAAGATACAGAGGAAGATGGACTCTAGGGACAGCAACAGGGGGTACCAGGACTGTCTGGCCCAGTCTGGAGCAATCAGAATCACTTTGCAAGGTTGTGACCTTATCTTGACTAAAACGTTGAACAGAAGAGGGAAGGCATACAGAAATTTCCCTTCCCAGTTCAGAATCAGAGCATCCAGGGGGACTGAGCCCAAGACTGGGGGTCTGCAACAAAAGAGAGAAAGTTGGTGATTGTCTGGGGTTGCAAAAAGATCCATCTCTGGAGTGCTCCACCTTGAAAAAAATCACCTTCAATACCAGAGGGTCCAGGGACCATTCGTGATGGCCCTGTGAGATCCTGCTCAGTGCATCTGCTAGCACACTGTCCTTTCCTGGAAGGTGAACTGCTATCAGAGAGGTTTGCAGGGAATAAACCAGGGACCACAACTTCATGGCTTCTGTGCACAAGGCCGTAGACCGAGTGCCTCCCTGCTTGTTGATGTACCACATGGTGGTGGTGGTGTCTGTTCTGACCTGAGCCACCTTGTTCTGTACTGACAGAGAGAAAGCCTGCAGGGCCAGACAAACTGCCCTGAGTTCTAGGAGATTGATATGGAGAAGGGATTCCTGAGGGGACCACAATCCTGGGCAGTGAGGGCCCCCAGATGGGCTCCCCAGCCCAGAAGGGAAGCATCCCTGGTAAGGACCACTGAATGAGACTGAGTGGCAAATGGGACCCCTTGCCTTAAATTGTCCTGATCCTGCCACCACTGAAGGGCTTTGATCAAGGTCAGAGTCACTGGGATCAGTTTGGTAAGGGAATCCTTCCTCTGAGACCAAAAAGCCCTCAGATGGAACTGAATGTCCCTTATCTGGAATCTTGCCCCTTGGACCACTGCCGTAGAAGCTGCCATGTGGCCCAAGAGATGGAGGAAATGCCTTGCTGGTCGAGATACCTGAAGGCTGAAGGAAGAGGCTAGTTCTATAAGAACCCTTGCCCTTTCCAGGGGAAGAAAGGCTCTTACTTTGACCATATCCAGCTCTTCCCCTATAAAGGTAAGAAACTGGACTGGCTCGAGAACTGACTTGGGAAGGTTGAGAAGAAATCCTAGAGAAGTGAGCACTTGCTGGGTCAGTTGCAGGTCTGACTTGACTTGGTCTGGAGACTGGCCCACTATTAGCCAGTCGTCCAGATATGGAAAAATGGAAATCTTTTGCCTCCTTAGAAAGGCAACTACTACTGCCAGGCACTTTGTGAAGATCCCTGGGGCTGAAGTTAGGCCAAAGGGCATTGCTCTGAACTGATAGTGGCCTGAGGGCAACTCGAACCTGAGGTACTTTCTGTGGGAGCACCTGATGGGAATGTGAAAATAGGCATCTTTGAGGTCCAGGGAGGCTAGCCAGCCCACTGGCCTTAGAGAGGGAAGGATTATTCCCAGAGTTACTATCTTGAACTTAGGTTTTAAAAGATGTTTGTTTAGGTATCTTAGGTCTAGGATGGGTCGCCACTCCCTTGTCTTTTTTGGGGTAAGGAAGTACCTGGAGTACAGACCTTTGCCCCAGTGTAGGGTAGGTACTCTCTCTATGGCTCTTAAAGCCAGCAGAGATGAAACCTCTGCCTCTAGGGCAAGGGTTTTATGAGAGACCTGCAGGTGGAAAAGATCTGGCTCTCATCTTTAGAAATTTTTGAAGCTGAGAACCAGTCCCTGGTTTACTACTTCCAGGACCCACTTGTCTGATGTAACAGACATCCAGTCCTGGATGAAGTAAGTCAGCCTGCCCTCTACTGGAACAGGAGAGTCGACTCCAGGCAGGCCCATCAGGGTGTCTGCTTGGCAGGGCCTTAGGCTGAGGAGTGGATGCAGCCTGCTCATCCCCCTTCTGCCTCTCCCTCTGAAGAACCCCTCTGTGAAAGGGAGAAGAGGCCTGTGCTTGAGTAAAAGGCCCAAGAAAAGGCCCCCTGCCCCCTAGACTGCTGCCTTGAGGAGCTGCCTGCCTCTTGGTCTGAGCACTCCTGTAAGTGGTCCCTGTACTCATCCATTTTCTTCATGTAATTCTCTCTGCTCCCCAAACAGAGAATTACCCATCACAGGAAAATTCATGGCCTTAGCCTGGGTATCCTGTAAGAGGCTAGTACATCCGAGCCAAGCCATTCCAAGAGCCACAGATGTAGCCATGACTCTTGATGACACATCACTGGAGTCCACAGCAGCATGAAACTGAACTTTTGATGTCTCAATCCCATCTGCAGCTACCTCCTCCAGCTCCTTGGCTAGCTGGGGAGGCCTGTTTTCCAGTGCCAGTACAGTGTCCCCACCTGGACTTCCTGGTACCGGCTGTATAGGCATATGAATTCGCCTACCTGAGTCCCAAGGAAGATGCCATGTACTGTTTTTTTGCCATGGCATCAATCTTCCTGGAGTCTTTGTCTGGGGGGGTGTGAAGCCAAGGATATGTTTGCCTTATCACAGGCAGCAGCCTGCACAACCCCAACATGGCTGCACTGCTGATATAAAAACTCCGTATCTGAGCCTGCAAGTGTATACCTCTTGTCCATTCTTTAATCAACAGGAGGTACAGAATTGGGAGGCTTCAGGAATTTTGGTGTCTGCTTCCCAAAAGATTTATGAAGGGGAATAGACAGTCTCCTGTACTCTGGGATGTCCATCATTTCCACAAAATCAGGCTCCTCTTGATCCTCCATTGCCTCCTCCATAGGAAGCTGGAGGGTCTCAGCCACCTTTCTGTAGAACATGAAGTGGGAAGGGGACTCAGAAAGCCTAGGAGGGGGTACACCTGAAAGTCTGTCTGGGGAGATGTCCGGTTCAACAGGCACATCCAGACTTTCACCATCACCATCATCATCTTCAAACTCCCCCTCCTCCTCAAACTCCAGTTCATAAAATTCTTCAAGGGTATACTCGTGAACCAGGGGAACTGACCGAACCGAGCCCCTGCCAAAAGGTGCCGGATCAGTCGGAACTGGGCGAAGCGATTCCACAATCCGAATCGCTCTGGCTATTTCCTCGGCAGTCAGAACATGGACTTCTGGATCCAAACCGGATGATTTCTCTTTGCGTTTTTTTTTTGTCGGAACCGAACCCTCGGGATCGACTCTCCTTTTGCCCAAAGAAATATCTCCCTGGTCAGAGGGCACTCCTTCTGGTTCGGTCGGAACCAAACCGGGCTGGCCATCCGGGTCAGCGGACTTCTCGGCCTCCTTTTCCCTCAGTCTGCCTAATCTCTTTTCAAGGGTAGATTTGGGAAAGATTTTACAAATTTGGCAGTCTGAATCGAGGTGTTCAAACCCCAGACAATAAACACAAGTGGTGTAGGGATCAGCCTTAGCAAAGACCTCCCCACACTCACTGCAGTGCTGAAACCCAGTGGGCCCGGTTGTTTTCTTGGGTTTCTCAGACACGGCCAACCTAACCAACTTACCCTTTTTTTGGCAACCGCCAGGCAAGACTCCCTTACCAGTTCCTAACCGTGTCACGGGTCTTGGGAAAAAAATTGTACCAAACACGTTTTTTTTGAACCGATAAGGACCAGTAACCACACACTAAAGTAAGATACAAGAATCAACAAATGATCGGTTCAGCTGAACCGATCCACACTTTTACAATTTTCCACACAGAAAAACAGTACAAAACCTATCTAGTACTCACGGTACCACAGACAGAGACTGACCTGACTATGCGGAAAATAAATTTCGGTTAAAAACTGACAGTAAACCGACACTTCAGTCAACTTTCGAACCGAGCTGCAGAAGGAATCTCCGGAGCGACTGTTCAGTGAGGCAGAGTAAAGAATCTGACGGTTAGATTTCAAAGGGAAACAGACAGAGACATCAACCGAGCTCGAGCTCAGCATTCTATGCTCTGCATAGAAAGTTTAACCCTTTGTTCTCTGGGGCAGTTTAAAGGTTGGGTCTAACTGCATTAGTCAGAATACAGCAAGACTTCATGTTGTTTGAAAGAGAATTTCCTTCTAATGGAAAATCCAGGGCCTTCAATTGGGTATCCTCCTCTGAGCCACTGTGTTAGCCATCCATCTGGCTGCAGTGTCATTCGAATCAGCAGCCATCTGGAACTGGTACTTAGCCGCCTCTAGCCCAAACCTGGCAGTTTCAGCCAAGCCATCTGACAAGGGTGAGGTGGCTTTCATGGACATTGCCAGTACCGGCTGCCACAGGAATTTCTGATACTGGGCAGCATAAGCTTGGAAAGTAGCCTGTCTCATGGCCAGTGAGGCTGACAAATAGCCTTTTTTGGCCATACTGTCCAATTTTCTGGAGTCCTTGTCTGGTGGATGTGAGGACAGAGGGACCTTAGCTTTATCACAGGCTGCCTGTTGTACTACCCCTTGATGGTCAGGATGAGAGAAGAGGAAGTCAGCTCCCTCCCTATCCAACTGGTAGTTTTTGTCTATTCTCCTGTCAATTGGAGGAATAGAATTAGGGGTCTGCAGGAGCTTCATAGCATCCTTAAAATATGTATATACTGGGAGGAGGAGGGCCTTTGTGGGTGTTAAACCCATCATACTAATGTACTCAATTTCCTCCTCATCCTCCACTTGCTCTGTTGTGGCGATATCTAAGGCATCTGCTATTTTCCTTACAAAGGAAAAGTGGGAGGAAAAATCCTCAGACACCCTGGGAGACGAGCCAAAATCCTGCTCAGGGGACACCTCTGGGGGGATAGATTCGTCCTCCTTATAAGGCTCATCATCCTCTTCAAAAAATAGTTGCTCCGGTGCAGAGGGCAACACAGTACTAGCAACCTGGGGACCCTGTGAGGGGACAGGAGGCTGAGGGATGATGCTCTGCAGAGCCTGAATAATTCTGAATGCCTGAGCTATCTCTTGAGCTGAAGGCATTGCAGACACTTGCACAGAAGTCCCTGGGTTAACAGGAGAGGGTTCTGCATGTTTAAGTTTCTTTGTTTTCTTCGAGGGAACCGAAGAGTCAGCCAGTTCTTTTCCTCTTTTTGCCCCTTTTTCGCCCGTATCGGGCTGGGGTAGTAGCACTTGTGGGTTCAGCCACAACAGACTGGGGTGTCAGCTGGTCAGAGACTGAGGGACCCCTAGAAAACTTTTTATTGAGCTGTTCAAGGCGCTTTTCCACAGTTTTATCTGGAAAAGTTTTACATATCTCACATTCCTGGTCCAGATGATCGAAACCCAGACAAGCTACACATAAGGTGTGCTTGTCTGCCTTGGCAAACACATCTCCACACTTTAAACAGTTTTTAAACCCGGGCTCCCCGGTTCTCTTCTTAGGTTTCTCTGCCATGGCGAGAAGCAAAGAGGAAAAACACCAGCCACTAAATAATAGATACTGTTGCAGTTATTTAAACAGCTTTTATATTATTTATTTTTTTTTTTTTGCGGTCAGTTCCGGAACTGATAAGGAACCGGAGGAACCAAGCAGGGAGATGAAACATGAACCGGTTCAGCAGTTCTGTAACCGATAAAAGAAGGTTACAAATAAAGTTTGTAAGGACCAAAATTTAGCGAAAATAATATAGGTACTTTAGTCAGAGAACCCAAATTAAACTAAACTAACTCGGATCCCTCACGGTTATGCCGAACCGCTAGGAACCGAGAAAAAACAACTACTTTAATAATAAACTAGATCTAAACTCACAATCAGTAGAGGCAGTAAAAGAAATTAAGTATACTTATGGTTTTGATGATTTTTTTTATCTTTCTTCACGTGAAAAAGGGCGACAGAGACCTCAAGCAACCAGACTTTCAGGCAGAGAGAAACATCTAAAGTGGTTAGAACACTACAGTTGGTAGAGGTAGTATTTGAAAGATGCTCACATGCAAGGAATTCCATCATTTGCATATGTTCCATCTCTCTGGGCAGTCCAACCCACCAGGCTGACTGCACAAAGTTATGAATATCCTGAGCATTACTGGGGTTAGAAACTGGCTACTTCCTTGTCCCACCAAAACATCAGCAGGTGCTGTGCATGCCTGTGTTGGGTGTGCTCTCACCTTGCTCTACTACCTTGGTGAAGGAAGCTCACAAAACTGTTTGCAGAGAGTTGTTGCTACTGATACAAGTGGTGCCTGCACCATCAGGCCTGATGCTGGAGACAGGATCAAAAGGTAGTCATCTTGAAAGCATCCAGGACTTTTCTGCGCTGAAGTCCCTGGCATGAAACAAGCACAGATTCTACTGCATCAAACAGATCACTGAGGATTATCCAGCTATGGTTTGGTACTAAGTCGGGTAAGCACTGTCTGGGAATTTGCAGGGAGCCTGCAGCAGCCAGCCCCCGTAACTGGAGATACTCAATCTTTAGGGAAAAGCTGAGGCAGTGCCTGTAGTTCTGTTCAAGTGTCAAGTGCCAGTATGTGTTCTTGTACCTTGTACAGCCAGAGTGCACAATCAGATCTCTTGCATCACAGTGAGCGGAGACCTTTGGAATCACATGTGGATCAGTACTATACTCTACATGTGCTAGTCAGAGGCTTGAGCCCAGGGTGGGAGTTACAGTTCCACCCCCCCCCGTCTGAAGACCAAGAAACACCAGGAATACAGTTCCTGGTTGAGTATGGCCTGAGGTACCAGTGTAATGGCACTGTGTTGCAGCAATACTTGCCTCATGACTCTGTATAAGGGGAGTGGACTACATTATGTCCCTTTATCCTGATATATGCTTTAGGGGCTCCACACAGAGACTGAAGTATGGTAATAAATTCCTGAGGGAATCCCATCTTGTCTAAGATGGCAAACATGAATTGCCACACCACCCAGTCAAAAGCCTTCTCTGCATCTAATGGGGTGATGTGGTGAAGAATGTGCAAAGTTCATTTCATATTATCTTGAATCCACCTGGCTCTGACAAACCAAGTCTGGTCTCATTTTATCAGGGATGGCAGAACTTTAATCTTATGGCTAACAAGGAGGAGAAGAGTTTATAGTCTATATTTAAGACTCATATCGGTCAGCAGGATGAAAAGAAGGTATCATTTTTATTCAGTTTGAGCATGACTGAAATAATGACCAGATCTCACAAAGGGGGTTGGCAGATTCCCTGCAGTGACCCAGGAAAAGGCATCTATTAGAGAAGGCAAGAGACACTCTTTAAAGTTCATAGGTTCATAGAAGTGTACGAGCAACGTAGGCAAATACAAAAGATGCCCATTATTGTGCTCGCCACCCATAGCCTATGGGTGGAAATCAAATTTTTTGTCCCCCATGTATTCGTCTAATCTCTGTTTAAATGTACTTAGATTAGTACTATTAACAACACTTTCGGGTAAATTATTCCATATTCCCACAACTCTTTGTGTATAAAATAGACTCCTTTTAGTGGATATGCATTTCTCTCCAATGAGTTTATATCCATGACTCCTGGTCGACTTTAGGTTGGGAGCTGTAGTAAGTCCTATTGTTGTTTTTAAGTAATCATTTTTTAAAGTTTGATATACCAAAACTAAATCTCCCCTTATTTGCCGATGTTTAACAAAAAATAGTTTTAATTTTTTGAATCAATTTTCATAACTTTTATTATGTAAAACTGTAACTTTCTTAGTAAATTTACGCTGAAATGCCCTCAGCTAGTTTTAAACCCCCAACTGAAGTTGGTGCACAAAATTGAGAGCAGTATTCCAAATGGGGACGTACCAAACTGGTGTAAAGTGGTATAATAACTTTAGAGTCTCTGCTTTTGATATTTCCTAAAATTGAGCCAATAATTTTGTTACATTTTTTAACTTTAATTATATTATTTCTATCAAAAGTAACATTTTTTGAAATTGTAACTCCCAAATCCTTTTTTTCAGTAACACTTTTTAATATAATATTGTTTAGAGAGTAGTCAAAAGCCATATTGTTTTTGCCCAAATGTAAAACTTTGCATTTATCAACATTAAAAAACATTCCATAAACGTTTGCCCAGTTAGATAAGTTATTTAGATGTTTTTGCAGTAAGCACTTATCATATATAGTGCTTACCAAACTTCCAATTTTACAATCATCAGCGTATTTCGAGACCCACATCTTATCAGTTGTAGGCATTGTGGAAACCATAATATTAAATAGTATCGGACCCAAAACAGAGCCTTGGGGAACTCCACTAGTCACTGTACCCACATCAGACAGATGACCCTTCACTGATACCTGTTGTGTTCTATTGTCCAATGGGTTTGTATAGTTTGCTAGTATATCCATTAGGGCCTGGGATCTTATTTTTAAATATTCACAATACCCAATTCTTCAGCCGAGATAGGAGCATTAAAGATGGCCAGATGGCCAGATGGTCTTTTGTCAATGATGGAAAAAGCAAAGAGAGCCACACTCCAGATCCACTTTATCCTTTGTATATCCTGAATTTCCTGTCTATGTTTAGACAATATAAGGGCTGCTGTAGCATCTCCTTGCATGTGTTAAAGTTGGATTTCCTGTAACAAACATGTGTCTTCCAAGGTAGGGAAGCCAACTGCATAGTTCCCTATAAATCCTGAGGCATTGTAAGATGGAAAATTGAGAAAACATAAGTAGGAGAGAAGATGGTTCCTGAGGAGACAGATATTCTAGAGTTGGGTGGATCCCACCTATATAGGGCAAAGGATTCTCCCTCAAAGGGGAAAGGAAAGAGATGTTACACAACCCACAGCTGGTGGTAAGCTGCAAGAACACACACAGCAGTCAGGACTGTATCACTGGAGTATGATCACTGGCTCCATTAGATAGTCTCAGTGAGAGGGGAGGAGTGATCAGAAATAGTAATAACATATAAGCAGCTAGGAGGCTAACTCAGTCAATAATAATCAAAATTTCTTCAGACCCAATTTATTTAGCAATAAAACAATAAGCTGAAACTAAGCCAGCATAAACATTACCAGAAAGGTTATATAAAGAAGCCATCAAAAAGGCAAATTATACCATTGTAACATGTCCAAAACTGGATAATATGAAATGTCCCAGGAAACAAATGTTCGAATACAGGGCATCCATGCCTCCCAGTAGCAAGAACAGATCCTAAGTTAAATAGCACAGCACTCTTCCAGGGTGTGTTTCCCTCAATGGGCACCTACGGCTACTGTATCAAAACCCAAAGTGAAACTACTGTGTTGATAGGGCCTGCTGCCAAATCCCCAGCAGGCTAGGAGATCAGGGGAAGGGGACTTACCAAATGAAGATGCATCTTGGGAATGTCGGTGGCTAAGTCTCAATGGCCGAGATAGAAGGTTGGTGCAGTTCAGACACCATGTGGATAATTCAGTGGCAAGCAGAAAATCCACAGGTGAAACTACAGACATGCCCAAGTACCACTGGGAGTAGAAGAGTCACTCAGGATGGTAAGAAGTATTAAGAGAATGTCTGCAGCAATGCTTGAATATCCTTCATGGTGGCAATGGGGTAAGTCTTTCTTTCCTGTAGCATATTCAAATCCAGGAGGGAGAGAGGGAGAGCCAAGTCATGTTTGTTCCAGGTGTGTTGTGGTTTAGCACAGGTGAAGCCCTTTTTTTTGCAGTTCATTCATGCTTTCTCCAGAGAATTGTACATTATAGAGCCCTCCAGAAAGAACATCTGAGCCGGTCTGGAAAAAGGGTGTGGAATTTCAGTTTTATGTCTCGGAAGACAGCTAGGATAGAGCTGAGGTTCTTTTGCTGCTCCACAACTGTAGGAAAGTAGATATGGTCCACATAAATATGCACCCCTTCAAAAAACACCCAGAGCCAGGCTGGAAAAGGAGTATGGAATGCCCGTTTTTTGTCTTGGATGACTGCTAGGATAGAGCTGAGCTTCTTTTGCTGCTCCATGACTGTAGGATAGTCATGGTCTGCATAAATATGCACCTCTTCAAAAAAAAAACCTCCTTCAGTTGCCATAAGCCAGTAAGTATTTGCTGTTTGGTAGTATGGGACATAAACTGAAGGACTACAGAGCGTGGCCTCTGTTGTTTATGTGTAAGCACAGATCCTAATGCCCTGTACACTTGTTCAGTGTGCAACTGAAATTCTTGTGTAATTTTTAGCTTTTGTATAAAAATATATGTAACCCCCCTGTTACCCGGGGTTACTAGAATCCCAGTAAGACCTAGTGGTAGGCAGGGAAGGCAGCTAGTGAAACTCCAGTTAAATGGATTTCACACTGTCTCACTCTGTTCTCAGTCTCAGCTGAGACTGAGGGATGACATCACCATAGAACTTTCGCAGCTGCATAAGCAACATTGGAATCTGCAGTTGGGAGTTAGGTTAGAATGTTGGGAGTTTTTGAACAGCAGCAGCAGTTGTGTGTGAGAAGTCTTGAAAGGAGAAGCACAGCAGTCTGTGCACAGGCTCTTGGAGCCTAAAGCTTTGATATAGAGCTACTTTAAGGGAAAGGTGTGTGTTTCCACCAAAAGAGGAACACAGTAAGCTGTTCGTGAAGTGGTGGAGACCGCTGTTACTGGTCTCTGTGCCCCATCCCTGAGGGGATGGGGGGGTTAAAGGTTTGCCTGTTATTCCAGGGGTAACCCTCCTGGTTTCGGCTAGGGAAGAAGCTGCCTTATTTTCTAAGTTGTGCTGCGGCACCAGAAGCTATCAAGAATCACCTGTGGGGCACCTGCAACCAAAGGGTGAGTTCTGCTCTTACATGGGGCCTATGTTTCACCTGAACTGTTGTAAAGTGGGGATTGGACTGCTTAATCAGTGGGCGACCTAGAGGAATAGGCTAAGCCAAAGTAAAAGTATGTTCAAGTCCAGCACAAGGGGAAAGTCAAGACATGTAGAGGAAATGTGCCTAGCATTTACCCTTTAATCTACACTGCCAAGCTTTTCAGAAAGAGATGTTTAAGTATGTTCAAGTCTAGTACAAGGGGAAAGTCAAGACATGTAGAGGAAATGTGCTATGCATTTACCCTTTAATCTACATTGCCAAGCTTTCTAGAAAGAGTTGTTTAATGTCCAGAGAAATGGCCGGGTATGGACTGTAGAAGCTAGAGGTGGGAAACCCCCCATCTTTAGTAACCAGGTTCACGTCTATGGATTTGCTCTGTGGCCCTTTTACTTTGCCCCAAGCACCTGGCCACTGCTGAGGGAAGTACCCAGATGTGGGATTGAAAGGAAATTTCCCTTATGGAGTCGAAGGCTCTAAGGTGGTTTAGGGAGCCACCAGGAAAATGTGTCCATGTCATATGAACGGGGTTCGAGTGGCCGGCAGGGGAGCCGGGCCAAGTAAAACCCAAATAGTGTACAAGTCAGGCTGTGTACCCAAAGCAGCGTGCAAGTCCGGGCTGTGTGCCTGGTGGATCCAGAGCCTGAGGGCTGAAGTGTTGAGGAAATGTTCTGTTTATCTTATCTGCATTACCAGGAATGTAGCCCCGTGGGGGTCCATCTATGCTTTGTTTGTTCAGTTTGGATGTGAATAAAAGCCACACTTTAGAATCCCATTCCTGGTATTGGACATTACAGTTATTGCTTCCTGTGTTCGGATTTACTTGGGTGCCCCTGTGCAGAGTAGCCAAACCGAAGCCCTTGTGTCGAGTAACCTAATCCTCCCCGAACCCTGTCCCCCACCTGGTACTGCTGTCAGCTTCAACAGCATACCACCTGTCGTTTGCAAAAAGTACTGGGGTGAGGGGCTTATATATGTCTTTAGAAAGAAGGTCAGATCCGAGCCCTCTGCAGCCTCCCAGAACCCGTATAGGCATATATTTTCCCCCTGGATCTGCCTTCAAGATCATCACAGTTGGCAGTAAGGTTTTGGATTTTTTTTTCCAGAGACTCCAGAAATAAGAGGTTGGTGCAGTCTGCTCGGACGCCTAGTTCGTTAATTGCTTCCTGTTGCTCCTGAGATGTCTTCTGTAGATCTGCAATCTCAGAATGCACTTTTTCGAAGTCGGCCTTAGTGTTCATCTGAAATGCCTACAGTTTGTTCAAAATCAAGTCTAGTTTCTTTTTCTTTGTAATACTGGGAGGAATTACAGGGTCAGACAACACCATGTGAGAGCTAGTTGAGGCCTCACTCTCCTATGGTGCCATCTTCCATCCATCATCATCCAGAATCTCTACCTCCTTGTTTATGTTGTTCCTCTTCCCCCTATAAAGGTGGCAGCTTGGTAAGTGCAGAGAAGTTGTTATTTGAAAGAAACAGTTTTTGGCTGAAAGTTTAGTAGGGCTAGTGGAGCTCAAGATTCAGCTGACTATCATGGCCAGTGACATCACTGGAAGTTGTGTCTGGAGAATTTCTGTCCTTCAACAGAGACTATGGTAGCGTTAGCAGTAATAGCAGCCATTTTGACCAGAAAAGAATTCTGAGATGTGGTATACCTATGGGCTTTCATCTGGTTCTCTAGGTATCTTAATCTATGGCTCCTAGAATGTAGGGGACCAATCAGGATGCTTTATTTAATGGTTCCTTTTTATAACTGGCTTCATAGTAAGCCTTTCAGAAACAGTGTATCCCTAAGTGTTTTACAAGCAAGAGCGGTTGGCGGCAGTCATTAAGCATGCACAGAGAGGTTAAGTGAGACACAAGGTGGCTAAAGAAAGCTCAGGATTAAGCAGAAAGAGAGAAAGAGAGAGAAAGACACAAGACAGAAAGGAGTTTTAGCCCAAAAAAGTTAAATGACTTGCTCAAGGTGCAACACTGTAATTGAAGCGGTGTGATTCAAACCTAGGTCTCCAGGTTTACAGCTACAGTATTTGCTCTCACAACTAGTCTATACTGCCCCCTATATAGTACCACACCAATAATCTTGTGGTGAGCCACTACACCAGCCTTATGCCAAGAAAGATGCTCCAATATGTTGTCACATAAATCTAGCTAAAATAACACAGAGTTGATAAGGAAAACACTGTCAGGTTTTATCAGTATTCTTCGTAAACTGGCTGCCAAGAATTAAAATGATGTTATTTAAGCATCAATCTATGAAAGTGAAAATGCATCTATGTCACACTAACTTGTCACACCAGGGTGAAGCAAAATATAATCAAGTTTCACTGGTACACCAGCTTTTAAAAATAGTCTGGTAAAATCTTCCCTTTCTTACTAGACTGGCAGCCCCCTCCTCCACCACCACCACTGAAAGGATCTTGAATATTCTGGGAATTGTGCCCACTAACTTAAGTAGCTCATGACAGATGTACCGCCAGCTACTGGGCAGTGCGGTTAGCTCTAAAGTACAAAAGAACGCTGCAGCAGAGGGAACGCAGATGAGTTCGTGGCCACAAAACAGACAACTAACATCACTAATAAAATACTGTATACAAATGTCCCACTAAATAAAGCCTTTTTGCTAATGCCTACTTCTGTTATCAGACTGCTCTGTGCCTTACCCCCCCCCACCAATGAAATGCATTATTACAATCACCCTCAATATAACAACACTATGCTGTAGCACTTGAAAGTACTCAACTCCCAAGAAGACCTTTCATGTATTGGGATATTATGGATAAAGTTGTGTTTATTTATCTGTACTTTATTTAGGCATTTATTAGATGCTTTTCTCACATGTTTCAAAGCAACATTACACGATACCATATCACAAATGTTCCACACTATATTTAAAATAAAATAAAAAATCTTCAACCTTTGTTTAAAAATTCTAAGAGAATGCTCAGCTCTATTGTCAAAAGGTAAGTTGTTTCATATGGCGAGCCCCATATGCATGAAGGCTTGCTGCTTTATTCTGTGTGGGTGTAGCCAGGATTTGGTGTTGGGGGGTCCAAATATTTCTAAGTGGGGTCTGGGGATATGCTCCCCTGGAAAAATTTTAAAAGTTCAGAATGAAATAGTGCAGTTTACTGCATTTTTAGGCACTATTTGTTATGTTACAAAATGCATCAAAATTCAATTGTCAGTCTCATCCTTCCCCTGTCCCAGGTCTTTGTGTTGAACTCAGGATTCTCTTCTCCCTTTTTATATTTCCATCTTCTTCTCTAGATCTCGTCCCATTCAGCCCCCTCATTTGAAGGACATTTGCCAATCTCTAGCCATTGTCCCCAAAGCCAGCTGCTGCCAGGAAAGGATAAGGGTCAGAGTTGGGACTCAGACTGTGGCAGTTCTTTCTTTACTTTAAAATATATACCTATGTTTAGTGTTCATGAAGAGAAGTCACATTGAGAGCACTGGAGGCTGATGTTTTTTATTTATCAACATGATACATGCAGCATGGGTGACCAAAGTGAGAAAGCTTAATGCTACCCCCACCCCCAACCGAGGAGCCTCGACTCTGTTCCACAGAAAGCTGCTCTAGTGGGTGAGAGGGTAGTTCAGGCTCCATCCCCATTACTCATTGGCCTCTTAAGTGAAATCAATTCATACAAGACACTGAAGAGCCCATCAGGTGAGAATGTTTTTTTTTTCACCTCTACAGACCTGGGTAATATGACCTGACCTACAAGTGAAAGAAACTAGAAGAATACTAATAAAATATGAGCAGAACAGGACTATCTCTGGAGACTGACTGCACATTTAGTTAATTCTAAAAAATCAACACAGTTTTTTTGACATTATCATGGTGTTCAACAGCACCATGTGACAAACTCACAGTACTCATCCAAAAATATCCTACTTCCCAATCAGGGGCTCGATTTCACAAAACTCTACCCTGGTGCAAATCTGTGCTGAATTGGTATTCACAAAAGCCTGGTTTGCATGCTCAAACCAGGTTTTTCGCCAGGGCAAAGTGTGGCTATATCCTGGTGGCTAGTGGACTAGTGGTCCCTCACCCCATCCAATTCCAAGCCCCACATAAAAATGTGTTCTCTGGTGGCTAGCGGTCCTTCCCCCACCGACCCTCGCTCGACATATTTAAAACAAGTGGCCCTGGTGTCCAGTGCATCCCCCCTCCTCATCCTGATCCTCTGTACAGTCAAGTGAAACATTTCCCTGGTTGTACCTAGTGTATCAAGCATCAATGATGAAATCACCATAGAAACCCATGACGAGTATATGGCCAAAAGCATTCAAATCTAATTTTAAAAAACAATCCACATTTATGCCACCAACTCCTGGAAGTGAAATCTTGAAGATGTTTCAATAATTTGTTTTAAGAGATGTAGAGGATAGCATTGAAAACTCTAAAGCCCGTAATCACTGGGATAATTTAACTATAGAAGAAAGGATAGCATTATTAGAATTACAACAAATGGATGACATCATAATCAATCACTCAGACAAGGGTGGAAACAGTGTTGTGCTAGACAGAGAGTATTATGTGGAGAAAGCGGCTAGGCAATCAGATGATCAAGTGACTTACAAAAAGTTAACTCAGAATCCCTTAAATCTGTTGAAAGCACAACTTGAATCCTTTCTAACACATGCCTTAGAAAAAGATTGGATAACTGAACAGGATTTCGATTTCTTAAACTGTGCATACACAGTGATTCCAGTCTTTTATAATATACCTAAAATACAGAAAAACAGATTCGCCTCCAGGACGCCCTATTATATCGCACGGCAGCTCTCTTTTGGAGCCGCTGGCAGTATATGTGGATAGTTATTTACAGCAAGAGGTAGTCAGATTGAAGTAATTTTTGAGAGACACTACTGCAGTCTTATACGAAATAGATAATCTGGTTAGGAAAGAAAGATAAGTGGCTAACAGTCAATGTTACCGCTCTTTATATCGGCATAGAACACACAGTTGGTATTAGATGCTATTAGACTAATGTTGAAGAAGTTGCCACTATGTTACCCAGTTGAATTTTTCATTTCAGCTTTAGAGCTTATTTTAAAATCTAATTTTTTCATCTTTAATGATGAATTTTATCAGCAGAGGTGTGGAATAGTGATGGGCTCCTCGGTCGCCCCCTCCTATGCTAACCTGTTTAAGGGTTTGGGGGTGGATCTTGGACCCCATCAAAAATCCTTTTTCCACTAACATTATTGAATACAAATGGTTTATGGATGATATAATTTTATTTATATATTTAGTTTTTGTTGACCGGGTAAGTGCACTAGACAAATCCTGCCTATTTTCAGGCACGACCTGGGGGAGGGGGATACCGATGAATGCCAGCTGATCTTAAACCAGATTAAGCTGCTGGTGGTACTTCTAGTGAATGAGGGAAATTTGGCCAGGACACCAGGGAAATTCCCCTACTCTGCCTGTGGGGGGCTTTGCCGTCCGCTGCAGAGGATCAGTCTCTGCTAGGCTGAGCATGGAGGAGGATGTGGTGAGGAGCTGTGTGCCTGCGGAGTTGTCCGCTGTTACTGAGGATGTCTTGGGTGTACTACCTAGCCCTGCCTGCGTTGCTCGTCTAAATGAAGTGGCTTTATGGCTTTTCCTGTTACACTGAGGTTTCACCGTGCTGTCTGGGAATCTGGATGTTAGCTACTCATGTGTCCTGTGGATGATATGACGGTTTCTCCTGTGATTTCTCCTGCTGTAGATTCGGCTCGAGTTGGGGCGCCTCTTCCTCGCTTCTTCCTCGCCTCTGCCTGTATCTACCCCGGAAGAAGTCGTGAGTCCTGTGGTGAGTGGTCCGGCGATAATACCTCCTCCAGCTGCTCCTGCTCTGCATTCGCTTGAGGAACTCTCCCGCTCTGGTTTTGTGGCTGAGCCGGTTGTTTTCCAGACGGAACCCCTCAAGCAGGATGGGGTTTCCACCTTTTTCTTTCCTGTTTCCTCTAAGGCTGACCGAATGGTTTCCGAAATGACTGCCTGTGCCCCGCAACATGCATAGACGACTGCCTGTACCCTGCAATGTGAACCAGCGGCTTCTTCACTGGCTTGGGCGGATTTGGTGCCTGACAAGTTGGAAGGGTGGTCGGTGGAATCCTCTCTCCGGGCGGTGGGCTGGGTCCGCTAGCCTGATTCTCAGAACTGGACTTCGGGATTTGCACCCATTAGGATCCCCGGAGTGCAACTGCGTCCTTTGTCTGCTGTTTCCTCATCTGCACCTTTACATCCTTCTCAGAAACTGTCGGGTGAGATATCATCTTTTTCTTTGGATTCTACTTTTGATTTGACTCCTACTCCCAACGTGGTTTTTCCTTTACTACAGATGTTGCCACCTTTGGATTCTACTGGCGTAGTACCTGGTCCCCGTGTTCCTCCAGGTGATGATCTGAGACGCCTCCCATTCGCAGCCCCCTCTCATTCTCAGCCTCCTTTTTATTTTTCCAGATCCTTGAGGAGACTCTGCATCTATTTTGGGAACTGATAACACTGGTGGCTCTAAGTCTTATGCCTCCTTTTTCAAAAAGAAGGTGGTGCCTGCTAAAAGACATAACGTTCTATAGTGTATAAAGGGGGTCTTGAGTTGTTTCCGATAGGAATATGGGGAAAACTTTATTGATGCAAAGTTTAAATTTTTGGCTGCTGAATTATATGCTCTTATTCATGTGTCTGGGGAACGCCATTTGATGTTAGCTTTAAGTTGGCTGGGTTTAGGCGTTTTGGAATAGCTATGGGAGTTAAACATACTCCTTATGGGCCCTTTTGCAGCCATTCCCCTGACCAGGCCCGCTCAGAAGTTCATTACGGTTCTTTTTCGTAATGAGGGTGTCAGTGTGACTGGCTTGCTTTTTTGGTTACAACAGCGATGTACTGTGTTGGGCTCTCCTGAGGCTATTTTTGATAGTGAGGGCATATGGACGGGGGGCTGGAAATTTAGGGTCATTCTAAGAGAATTGAATGGTTCTCTACAACATTTGCCCAATTCATTTTTTTTGGGGGGGTGACCGTGGTGTCTCATTTTATCCAGGACAGCCTAAATCATGTTACAAATGTGGTGCTTCGGGTCACCTTAGTGGGGTTTGTGATAAAACCCGGTGCTCACTATGTGGTAAACTGGATCATGTGTCACAACATTGTTCTGAACCTGTCTGCTGTAATTTATGTGGTCTGTTAGGTCATACTTGTGATGAATGCTCCCAGGCTGCTTTTTCTAAATCAGGTTCTGGGGCTTTGGAGAAACAGAAATTGTTAGTTGCACTTGCCCAACAGTCGCATGTCCGGTCGGAGACTGATCCCTTACCAGTGGAACCTCAACTTCCTCCATCCCTATCCATGGTACCCCCTCCCCCTGAATTTTGTTCCAATCCTCCTCTGGTTGCTCAGACACCTCTGGAGGTCCCAACGGTGATAGACCCTATGAATGCCCCTTCTGTGGTTTTGGATCCTCCTTTGCCAGACTGAGGACCCGAGTGGTTGTTTCTCCTCTTGCTATGCCCTCCACCTCCTCCCTTGACCCAGGTCGATCCTGAACAGCGGATAACATGTCGCCGAGCTGGAGAAAGCCGCCCCAAAGGTTCATAAATTTCGAAACTCAAACGCCAAATCGCTTTTCAACCCCTTCTTCGATACTGAATTACGGAAAAAGCCTCCCAAGTTTCTTTTGGAAAGTTCCTTACATGCTGATCCTGATTCTAATTCTGATGCGAGTATAGTGAGTGAACAGATTGTGGGTCCTATGAAAGGTAAGCTTCCCTCTAAGGGATGAAAGACACGAGCCTCTGGTAGAACGAAAATGTTTAAACCCCCTTAATTTTCTCTTCATATGCCTCCTTTTGCCCGACTTAAATTTTTAACAATTAATGTTAATAGCATTAAAAATTCAAAAAAGCGTGGAGGTGTGTTTTCTCACCTAATGTCCATCCCTGTAGATGTCATTTTTTTACAGGATACGAGATTACATACTACCCTGGAGGTTCGACATGCTAAATCTGACTGGTATAAGGGTCCTTCATACTGGACCATTGGTCAGGGTGCATGCACGGGGGTGGGTATTTTGTTTACACTTCCTTTCCAGCTCATAAAGCTGATTGATCTAGTACCTGGACGAGTCCTTATATTGGATGGTAAACTCCATGATATGTATTTTCGTCTTATTAATGTTTATGCCCCTCAACAGAAAGCGGACAGGGTGGATATTTTTTTTCAGATTCGGCCTTTTCTTTTTTCGGCACAATCTGTGCTTTGGGGAAGGGATTTCAATTGTGGCCTTATGCTACAAGATCGTGGTGGTGGTACTCCTACTACTAAAATATTCTGTGATATGACGGCTCTACAGGCTACGATTAAACTAGCTCATTTGAAAGATGTGTATCACTCTTTTCACTCTCAGGGATTCCCTACTTTTCAGCAGGGTAGACATGCAACTCATATTGATTTCTTTTTTCTTAGTAATTGGGTTCCAGTGCTTAATGCGCGAGTTGATTCGGTAGCCTACTCTGATTATAATGCCCTTTCAACAGTGGTAGGGGAATGGGATTCTCCTTCTGGCCCTGGTTTGTGGAAATTTAATACCTTATTGCTCTCTAAGGGCTCTCTGGCTCACCAATTGGTGTATTTTATAGAAGGTAAGAAATCTTTATTTCAGTTATTTGATACTCCTTTTCTATGGTGGGAAAGTTTGAAATCTGACTTACGATTGTTTTTATTAAGTGAGAGCAAATATTTGTCGAATTTGGAGAAGGTCGCATATCGAACGCTCAGACAGCAGTTACAACACTTAATGAGTTTAATGTATACTACTACACATGATTATGGTGATCAAATTCGGTCCATTAAACAACGCATGAATGACTTTCATGTGAAACATTTGGCCTCCTTGACTATGCAACAGCAGTTTGGGACTCAAGGGTCTTTTGCGGATGTATGTCCTTTTTTGAGCTGCTCTTCTCGCGTTCAGCGTAAAACCATGCGTGCTGTCCGGGATCCTGATATGGTGACTGTTACGAAACAACCTGATATCATGTCAGTGGTGTCTTAACTATTTAGGTAAACAATTTGATTCACAGGGTCAAAATCCTGATGTTTCTTCCCGTTGGTTGGCTTTTTTGAATATTCCTGTCCTTTCTGATTCTGTGCTCACTGCCCTTACTTCTATTGTTTCCCCCTTGGAGGTTCAGACAGCTGTGGCCGCTTTGCCCAAATGGAAGGTCCCGGGGCTTGATGGCCTCCCATCTGAATTGTATGCTTTTCTGATTCCTTATATTTCTCATGAATTGGCACAAGTTTTTACTTTCATGTTGCATGAGTGCTGTTTCCCCATGCATACGACTTTAGGGGTTGTTACATTGTTATACAAAAAGGGGGATACGGCAAAGTTGGATAACTGAAGGCCAATTTGCTTGTTGAATGTGGACTTCAAGATTCTAATGAAGATCCAGGCATTACGTTTATCGAGGGCTGCAGCATGTGTTATTTCATGTACTCAATCTTGCACTGTTCCTGGCAGGAAAATTTCTCATCAACTGATTGTTTTACGAGAAATTTTTGAAGCTAGTTCTTTTTCGTCTACTTCTGGATTAGTGGTGTCTTTGGATCACCGGAAGGCCTTTGATTCAGTGGAATTTGATTTTCTATGGCAAATTCTCTACAGATATGGTATTCCAGTTTTGTTTATTTCTTGGTTGAAGGCTATTTATAATTGTCTTTTCGTTAAACCCCTTGTGAATGGCTTTTTAGGACCTTTGGTTCCGGTGAAACGGGGGGTACGACAGGGATGTCCCTTGAGC
The DNA here is from genome assembly GCA_016271365.2 of Neoceratodus forsteri. Lineage (NCBI taxonomy): Eukaryota > Metazoa > Chordata > Ceratodontiformes > Ceratodontidae > Neoceratodus > Neoceratodus forsteri. The sequence goes on from CM057454.1 coordinate 330,226,912, forward strand.
CCGTTATTGTTTGTTTTTTGCATTGACCCGTTGCTTTGGTTACTGAATGATGTACGCCTTTTTACCCCCGTCCAAATTTCCGGTTATTATGCTCCTTGGACTGCTGCCGCATATGCGGATGATATTTGTTTGTTTTTGAAGTCGGAGGCGGATTTGATTAGGACTTTGGAGTTCTGTAAGTTTTATGGTACTGCCTCTGGCATTCACCTGAATTATGAAAAGTGTGTTCTTCGATGTTTAGGGTTTGATGTTTCTACCTCTCACATGGCTGATATCCCAGTTACGCAAGGTTCTATTTCAGTTTTGGGAATTGTTTTTGACACTGGTAGACAAGATTTAGTTAACTGGGACCTAATGTTGGCTAAGGGCAAGACTTTAGTAGATAGTTGGAATAGGTGTACTATGGGGAAGCTCAAACGGGTGTACATGATTCGGACTTATTTGTTGCCTCTGTTTTTGTATATGAGTATGATTCCCCCCACCCCAAGGAATGGGATGCTGTACTTTATGGTTTATTTTTCAGTGCACTATGGTGCAGTAGATTAAATCCCATTAAACGTAATGTGTTGTATCTGAAGGAGGTGGATGGGGGTTTGAATATGGTTAATCCAGTTCTATTTCTGTTTCTTCAGTTTTTGTTTGCTAATCTCTTCCCGGTTTGTAGTGGGCAGACTACTGGTTGGTCACCGTTGTTTCATTCACGTATTCGGTTTTGGTATGGCGGTTGGAGCTCTGATTCTCTGAAGATTTTTAAATCTGTTTCTTTTTCATCTGATTATTATAGATTTGTTTTTGTGCGCCTTAAACGATGGGGTATTACATCTAACCTTGTGTTACATTTTTCCAAGAAATTGCTTTATTCGATGATACAGGATAAACATTTTAAGGACCCTATCACTTTCCCTTTATGCCCACTGCATCTGACACCTGCTGTGATGAGACTGTTTCGTAATACGAGAGTACCTACCAAATTTCGAGATGTTTTATGGCTTTGATGCCACGAAAAATTGAATGTTAAATCAAATCATAAACACAAGGCTTTAGATGACAGATTTTGTAGTAGGATTCAATGTGTACAACAATACGAAACAATGTCTCATCTGTTTTTTACGTGTTCTTTCATTACTTCCTTTTGGTCCTATGTGGCCACTTGTTGGCATATGGTACCTTTTCAAAGTCTTTCTTATGACTCTTTGATTTATGGTGCTTATGGCAGGGAGTGGTCCTCTTGGGATTCTAGTACTTTAACTGTCTTGTTTTCTATTCTTAAATGGAATATTTGGAATGCTCGTTGTTTATTTACTTTGCAACCAAAGCTTTTGACATATGATGATATTGTGGGGAAATGTGTGTAAAGAAATGCGATGTTTATTTTTTAAAGAAAAGGCTTTCCAAACTGATCAATATATTTTCAATGTATGGCGTAATCTACCTTGGATCACTGATTCTGATGTTCCAGTGACATGATTTGTTGTTTGTTTATTTTTCTTCAATCTTTGTTTATGGATGTGATGTTGTTCAATACTTAATAAAACAAAATTCCCCTACTCTTTTTCGAGAAGTGCCATGGGATCTTTAACATCCACCTGAACTACCACCAATCCAGGCACATGGGACCTTGGTTTAACTTCTCATCCGAAAGACGGCACCTCAGAAGTGCAGCACCCCTCTCATGCGGCACTACAGTGTCAGTACTGGGATATTAACCCAAGTGCCAGACGTGGGAACTGAACCCACAGCCCTCTGATCTCCCAGCCTCAGAGGCGAGTGTGTTACCTACTGAGCCACTGACACTGATAATAATTGTGTGGGAAGGATCAGAGCACATATAAACAATTCTTGTGATACATTAATCAAAATAGTATAGGTCTAAAATTTACAGCACAATTTGACAGGGAAGTGACCGATTTTTTGGATCTCACACAACAGGGATTCCTGATTGCCCTATACTAACCAAAGGGTTTTAGAAAAAACCGCTGGGAATAGTGTGCTTCATGCGCAAAGTTCGCACCCGAAACAGACAATTTGAATGTACCACATGGTCAATTGATCCATCTGAAAAGGAACAGCTGTAAGCGAGAAGACTTTCTGACTGCAAAGGACAACTTGTTTAAAAGATTAAGGGCTAGAGGTTACCAGGATGACATCTTACAGGAAGCACTCAATAAAATAGAAACTGTAGAAAGACAGGACCGTCTAAGATATAAAGAACATTCAAGTGGACCAGAACGCGTAACATTTGTGTCCACTTATGGGCCTGTCTCCATGGACCTAACAGTAGTGGTTTTGAAACACTGACATGTACTTGGTTTGGATAAAAATCTAAAAAAAGTCCAGGAGGCAGGCCCATTAATTACCTTTAAAAGAGTTAAAAGATTTAGGGATCTGTTAACCAGTACTGAATGTAAAGAGCATACTGATAAGAGCATCTGGCAGGAAAATAAACCAGTGGGCTTTTTCCCATGCAAAAGATGCATAACTTGTAAACAAGCAGTGCAAGGTAAACGTTTTGTAAACCCAGGTGCCTTGGGAATAAAAGAAGTCCCTGCAATACTAGATTTATTATTTATGGTCTGTGGTACTTCTGTTGGAAAATGTATGTGGGTCAGACCACTAGAATTTTAAAAGAAAGGATACAGGAGCACTACAGAGTCATCAGGACAACTGATCTAACACATCACATTGGTAAACATCTTTCTGAAGTCAGGGACATAAAAGAACTCTGAGTGCAATACATGGGAATTGATCATGTACCTCATAAAATTGGGGGGGGGGGGGGAGACAGAAATTTGACACTCGATCAAACAGAATCAATATGGATTTTTAAAACTTAGGACCTTGAAGCCAAGTGGTTTCAATGATCAAATGGATTGGCAACCCTATATTCATTAATTGATTTTTTGGGTAGACTGTGAATGCTGGTTTATGTATTTAAAACGTATTGTGAAGTAACAGTTATATTTTAAATGAACATCATTAACTCTGTGTGACTACTGAAAAATATCAGTGCAATATTGTCTCATACTATGGCGCCATATTATCCTTAGAAATGGTTGTCTTATGACAAATAAAATAAGGTTTTAAAAATAAACCCCAGTCGTGGCCTGTTCCTGTCTCTCGATGTCAGCCATGCTGCAAGTTTGTCTCTTGGGAAATTCTCCTTAAAGTTGGTTTGCCTTAATTTTCAAGCCAGCTTCAAGGAGATAGCACTTTTTAGAGCTGACATTGATAGAGATGGATACAGATACCGACTGAACTTATTTGTGTGACCAACACTATAGCACTTTGAATTTAATTGTTTTATGACACATACCTGTTCAAATTGGTATATAAACACTAAGGAATACGGCTAGCCATGCCTCCTGATGAAGGGGTAGGACACCCCGAAGTGCTGAGGCTAGCATAAGTGTGGGAGCTGGAATGTACTCCTACTGAATTTCTGGTGTCGGGAGTGCTGGTTCTTTATTTCATATAAAAAAAGTATCCCTGGTGTCCAGAATACTCCCCCCCCATCCCAATCCCTTGTAGAGTCAAGTGAAACATTTCCCTGGTGGTCTAGCAGACCCTATCCCTGATCACCTGTATAGTTAATGTAACCCTTTCCTTGGTGGTCTAGTGGAACCCCCCCCCCACTCCAGCAGGTAGTGACCCACCAACCTGCTCCCTCCAACCATCAGCTGGCAACTGGCACAGCCCTCCTCTCTCCACCACGGCTGGCTGCCAACTGAGATGCCACCAAGTGCTTACTATATAAAGTATGTGCTCACTGATTGACAACTGTCAATCAATGAGCACGTACTGTATATAAGAATATAAGTGTCGATAGAAGGGGACTGTGTGGTCCATTTAGTCTGCCCGTGTAGGCTACCCCCCCCCAGTCTCTTGACATTCCTAGATTTCTGCAGTGCCTATCCTACGCTAGCTTGAACTCCCTTACTGTTTTTCATGCCACGTCCTCTGTGGGCAGACTGTTCCAGGTCTCCACCACCCTTTCAGTGAAGAACCTCCTGCAGTTTTTTGTTTTTGAAACTACCTCCCTTTAGGTGCATGCTGTGCCCCCTTGTTCGTGCAGATGTGTTTTCTCTGAAAAGGTCTTGTGTTTGCACCGAGTTGATTCTACAGAGATATTTAAAGCAGCAGTACTACCAAATCAGGAAGTGCTCTATCAAAGTTCTGCTTTTTGGCTGTAAGCATGCTGCCAATGTTCCAGTTTCCATACCTGTAAAAGTTTTTTTCAGTCATCTTTAGTTTTTTAGATATTTGCAATTTATTTGAACTGTTGTGGCGCTACAATAAATATGGTGGCTGACTAATTTTCAGCTGCGGTTTTCCTTCAGGTTGCATCACATCTTTTGACTACAGCAGTGGGACCCTCTGCTGACCATTCCCGATGTCCCTGCAAGTCATACACATGTGCAGCTGGCAGCAGAGGGAGTTCCAGTGCAACGTGCTTGGTGGCAGAAATGTAAAAAAAGCAGAGGATAACTGAGCAATTTACTCAGTGATAGTACAATGCCAGCGGGAAAAAGTACCAGGTATATGATCAGCAGAGTACAAGGAATAAACTGGCAAAAAAGCGCAAATATTTCTTTTGTAGTACTGCTGCTTTAAATGTTTCTATCATATCCCCTCTGTCCCTTCTCCTTTCCAGTGAGTACATGTTGAGGTGGTTTAGCCTTGGTTCATAACGTTCTTTGTGTAGTTCATGTATAAACTTGGTTGCTCTCCTCTGCACGGAGTCCAGGTGATCCCTATCCCTCTTGAGGTGTGGTCTCCAGAACTGGACGCAATACTCCTGATGCGGCCTCACCAAGGAACTGTACAGCAGCATATAGTAAGCGCTTGGTGACAGGTCAGTTGGCAACCAGCCATGGTGGAGATAGGAGGGCTGTGCCGGTCACCGGCTGTGGGTCGGGATGGGGAGGAGCGGAGTGGTGGGCCACTACCTGCTGGGGTGAGGGGATGGGGGGTCCACTAGGCCACCAGGGAAAGGGTTACATTAACTAAACATGGGATCAGAGCTGGGAAGAGGGCCTACTAGACCACCAGAGAAATGTTTCACTTGACTCTACAGGGGATTGGGTTGGGGGGTTACATTGGATACCAGGGATACTTTTTTCTCCATATGTCGGGCAAGAGATCGGGTGGGGAGGGATCGCTAGCCACCACGGTCTATTCTTTTTTCCTGGATCAGCAATCACAGGGAGGGAGGGAGGAGGCACTAGCCACCATGGATACAACTTTTTCTTTTTTAAATAATCGAGTCAGCGATCACAAGGGGGGACTAGTACCAACCATGGACACATTTATTTTTTAATTTTTAATAAACGGACTGGCAATCAGCAATCACTGTTGGGGGGGGGATGGAACCACTGGCACCCCAGAGTATTCATTTCCTTTTCTCGGGCAGGTGATCGGCAGGGGGAGGGACCACGAACCACCAGGGATACATCTTTTTTTATATATTCGGGCCAGCGATCAGTGGGGGGAGGGACCACCAGCCACCAGGGAGCATGCTTATTTTCACTCCAACTGACGAATGGTGGAAGGGATCACTAGCCATCAGGAAATGTGGCTGCGTGTTGGTCAGGGGCTGGGAGGGGACATGCTAAGCTCCACACTACCTACATAAATGGGCCCATAATGGGCATGCAAATGGTCACCTAGCACCTTGAATGCCCAATAGGCTCATTTACATAGGTGCGTTTGTGAACTGGAAATTGCACACCAGCGCTATCCGTTACAGGGCCATTCACTTGGATGTGGCTCAGGGCAGCACTGGTGGTAGAGGGGTTACCCACCAATGCAACCTAGCCCCTAGCCACAGTTGTTATCCGACTGTTAATAGCAAAATCTGAAAAACTACGCAATCGTAAATTGCAGTGCAAAATTTTGCGTTGCTCTTTATGATTTTTTGTGACTCTGGCCCCATTAATACAGGGTGCAGCAGCACACAGCAGTTAAATAAAAAGACTCCTTTCCAAATAAGAATCAACTCAAACACCTGTTTTACTATATTTCACATGCAAGCTCCAACTACCTACTTTCCCAAATGCTTGAACGTCAGTGTTCATGCACCAGCTGAAGTTCAACCGAGTCTGACAGCAGCACAGGGAGCAGAGCAAATTGGATACAGAACAGCAAACTGCAAGAGGCCAGTACATTTTCCTTTTTGATATTTTGCCCATACTGTAGTGTTATATTTTTAAGATTACATTTTTCCAGCGTTTGCATCATTGGTGCCATACAGAGCACAGGCCTGATAGTCAATGGATGCATCCTGGCTGCCACATGCTGACCTAATCTGCTTCAGCTACGCTCCACACTACAGGAAAGAAAGACATCTTTCAGTTCAGCATTCCAATATTTATAGCAGGTGTTTACTGCTGTCCTTCCCTCTACCCTAATGCTGTCATTGACATACTGCCATCCCTATCTGACCTCGCTTTCTCGGGTGAACTAATAATTCTGGGCAATTACAACCTAAATTGGCTTGCCTCTGCCCACTCCTCCTCTCAATCAGAAATCTCCACCCTAAATCTATCACAACTCATCACAGATCCAACACGTCTAAATAACAACACACTCAACCACTCCCTCATTGACTGGGTACTGGCCTTGCACCTGTATTGCATTATAAACGCAGGTATCCTGCCAAATGCACTAAGCGACCATCACATCACCTACTTTGTATGGAAAATTTGATTTCGCCCTTCCCACATACAAATTCCTACACATTCACTCTTTCAAATCACTCGATCTCACACCCTTACTTGATGATCTGACAAGTTTAGATTGGTCACCCATCCGCACTGCCAAGTCCATTGACATGGCTCTCGACTATTTCAAATCTACCTTCCTCAGCATCTGGAATCGTTATGCTCCCATCAAATGCACCAGAGTCCAAGTACCCACCTTCCTTGGATCACATCTGACCTCCTGAACTGTCTAAGGACTCATGACTTAGCTTAGAAGGCCCACAAACAATCTCCCTCCACCACCGCCTACCAAAAATATCGTCAACTCCAAAATGCATGCACTAGATTAGTTCATCAGGCCAAAGCTGTCTACTTGTCTAGTATCTTCCAGTCTAACATAAATCATCCATCAAAATTCTGGAAGGTGGTACATGCCCTTTTTTCTCCCCCTAATAACTCCCCTGCACCTACCCTTATAGTGACTGACTCAACGCTATCTGACCTTCTCTCAGTCGCCAAAGCATTTAACACCTATTAATTTTACCTCCTGTGCCTCCTCCCTTCTCTCCAAACTCCTCACATCCCCTACTCCCACACGTCCGTCCCCAGTACCTCCTGTTCCTCCTTTCATCTTCTCTCCTGTCTCCCCCTTAAACACCTGCAATGCTCTCATGGCACTGAATCTGGCTAAAGGCAAAAGCTTGGATGACCTTGACACTTAACTACTGTATCTGTCTGCTCCTGTCATCGCCTATCCAATTGCTGACATACTAAATCTTTCTTTTAAGCGATCCTATGTCCCAGCAGCCTGGAAACAGGCTACCATCATCCCACTCCACACAGAGGCTGACTAGAGATGCAGAGAATTTAAAATCCACCTGTGAAGTGAACGCTAAGTGGCCACTTCGTGTTGGCACTTCGCTACGCGGAGTGCCCCATAGGAAAGGCTCACTTCGCCTTGTTATTATTACTTTGCGTTGTCATTCTGCCTTAAACGCGAAGTAAGGCAGAGTGACAACAATATTGGCAGTACCCCGCCCACATAGTCACCAGAATTAATGTGCATCCCCGAAGTGCTACTGTCTTGTGTCCAGAAAACTCCCCAGTGCTGGCAAAGTGAAATGAGAGCATAACAAGAAATGCAGTCTCCCAGAATTAATGGCACACTCAGTCATGCACACAGTGGTCACACACAGAGTCACCAGAATTAATGTGCATCCCCAAAATGCTACTGTCTTGTGTCCAGAAAATTCCCCAGTGCTGACGAAATGCTACTGTCTTGTGTCCAGAAAATTGCCCAGTGCTGACAAAGTGAAATGAGAGTGTAACAAGAAATGCAGTCTCCCAGAATTAATGGTGCACTGCAAACGCACAAACAGATTAAGATTGCGCTGTGCACTCAAGGGATGCATATGAAAAGGCACAACACCTAACCAGTGCTCACAAGTCACAAATCCAAATCTGGAAAGGAATACATTTTGCCAGTTCGGGGACTAGTGCATGGTAGTAACAATCCACTACCAATAAAGATACCACAAAGCAGTATAAAAAATTCATGCAGGTGCAGTGGATAGCAGGTTCACACTGCTGCAATTACTCTGTGGCACAATAAAAGGTGTTTGATTTAATGGCACGCATCGCACACACATTCACACACACACACACACACTACAAGTAATGCATAGCAAATTGAAAACCTTTAATAATATAACCAAATGTTTAAACAGACAAATTATACACTGCTGCACCACAACAATCAGCAAAAAAATGTCAAGAATTACTGAAAATATTACTGTGTGTACAGTAACACAGTTATACAAGAAAAATATAACCAAAACAGAAAGACTGCCTTTTTCTCCCAGTTAATGTACCTACACCACAAATACACCCCTTCCCCAAAGCACACTTCACAGTACACAGACTGACTGTTCTAAATTTATCATTCAAAATCCACACACAACAATAAGCACTCGAAGATATGAACACAGAAGAGTTTCCTATAATCGATGTACTAAATTTTGAGCAAAAAAAAAAAAATGACTCAAAAAGGCATTTAAACAGCTTTTAGAGGTTTTGAATCGCAGAGCTCTGAGAGCAAACTGTCTCCAGCTACCATTACACACACACACACACACTACCCAGGCCAGAACTGAGGCTGTGCAGAACAATCTAGAGCCCATGTGACCTGCAATCCCATGAATCACTGCAGAATTTCATTTGGAGCTCAATTACAAGGCGAAGTGAGGTGAATTACATTGATGTCAATGTACTTCGCCTTAAAATTGATGGAAAAGTGGTTTGGGGAAGGCAGAATAATGCAAAGTCATTGGTTTCAATGGACTTCATGTTCCTCATTATGAAACGAAGTGCTGCGCTTCACATTGTGGAGTACTCCGCGGATTCCACGTTACTCCGTGAATCACTTCGCGGAGCAAGTTGGAGCCACTTCGCCCACCACTACTTACAGTACTGTAACTCACATGCTGTACAGGAAAGAACGTGAATGCCTATGGCTGTACTTCCCTGACGAGTGGAGCCTGTATCATAAAACTCCCCAATTTAAAAACTCTTAATAATGAGTACAGTGGTGGGGTGGTGAAGCCTGGAGAGAGACTACGAAACAGGCTTACAATACAACCAAGTAACTAGTAAAAAAATGAATGTGATTCGTGACGTGATCGTGAATCGTAATTTGTGAATGCATTTGTGACCGTGATGATGAAGAACGTGATTCGGTGTCGACGGTGTGAGATAACCAATATGGAACTGTATTGGGAACGCGAATGGCTATGGCTGTACTTCCCCGAAGAGCTGTAGCACAAAACTCCCTGACTTAAAAACACATATTAATGAGTACAATGGTGGGGTGGTGAAGCCTGGAGAGATACTACAAAACAGGCTTACAATATATCCAAGTAACTAGTAAAAAAATTAATGTTGTGATTCGTGACGTGATCATGAATCATGATTTGTGACTGCATTTGTGACCATGATGATGGAGAATGTGATTTGTATCACGACTGACTCGTGATGATGGTCCTGACTTAAAAACGCATATTAATGAGTACAATGTTTGTGCAGAATTATGCACCACACCAGTCCAGTACTCTGAAGGGAAGCCAAAGAAACAACTGTGACTTAAATTGCAGATGGAGATTGGGCCCTAAAGAGATGCAAATGAACAGACAGTTTAAGACTGCACTGTGCACTAAAGAGATGCAGACGCAAAGGCACAACACCTAACCAGTGCTCACCATCAGAAATTCAAATCTGGAAAAGAATACCTTTGCCTGTTGGGGTGGGTCGGGGGAGGGGAGTGTACTGCACTGCTGCAGTAACAGTCACTAGTACTAGTACCAGTAAAGATACCACAAAGAAGTACAAAAATCACACAGCTGCAGTGGATAGCAGGTTCACATTGCTCAAATTACTATGTGGCACAATAAAAGGTGTCTGATTTGATGACACGCGTCACACACATACTCACACACACACACTAAGTAATGCATAGCAAATTGAAAACTTCAGTAATATAACCACATATTTTAAACAAACTAAAATTATGCACTGCTGCACCACAACAATCAGCAAAAAAATGGCAAGAATTATTGAAAATATTACTGTGTGTACATCAACACAGTTATACAAGAAAAATATCACCAAAACAAAAAGAACTGTCTTTTTCTCCAAGTTAATCTACCTACACCACAGATACACCCCTTCCCCAAAGCACACTTCCACCGTCTCTCAGTACACAGACTGAATGTTGTACATTAACATTCAAAATCCACACACAAACAATAAACGCTCGATGATATGAGCACAGGAGGGTTTCCTACAAATCGATGAACTAAAGTTTCAGCAAAAAAAAAATGACTCAAAAAGACTTAACAGCTTTTAAAAGGTTTGAATTGCAGAGAACTTTCACAGCAGACTGTCTCCTACAGCTTCCTACACACACTACCCCGAACTGAGGCTGTGCAGAACAATCTAGAACCCATGTGACCTGAAATCCCATGAATCACTGCAAAATTCGCCTTTGGAGCTTAAAAACAAGGCGAAGTGAGGCGAAGTACATTGTTTTCAATGTACTTCACCTTAAGAATTGGTGGAGTAGTGGTTTGGGAAGGCAGAGTAACGCGAAGCCATTGTTTTCAATGGACTTCGCGTTCCCCATTATAATGCAAAGTACTCCAATTTGCCTTGTGGAGCACTCCGCGAATTTGCTTTCGCTTCACGATTCACTTCGCGGGGTGAACTGGGGCCACTTTGCCCATCTCTAAGGGTGACCCCTCAGCAGCTGGCAACTACCGTCCCATCTCTCTTCTCCTTATTCTTGCCAAACTACAGGAACATGCAGTACTCTCCCAGCTCTTCCCTTTCCTTGACGCCTCCTCCTTTTTCACCCCTTTCTAGTCTGGCTTCCGGAAGAATCACTCTACATCCACCTCCCTTCTCTGGCTTACTGACTCCATCTTCCATGGCATGGATCAGGGGCTAACTACCTCTGCCATCTTTGCTGACCTTGCCAAGGCCTTCTACACTGTCTCCCACTCCCTCCTACTGGACAAACTCTCAATTGCTGGGTTATCTCCCTCTGCCACCAACTGGTTCAAATTCTACCTATTAGGCAGATCGCAATCAGTAAGAATTGGGTTCTCTCTCTCTCTCTCCCCCATTCTCCATCCACACTGGGGTTCCCCAAGGCTCAATCCTTGATCCGAGTCTCTTCTCCATTTTCCTTAATGATCTCCCCCAATCTGTCAATCTGCATCCATTCACATGAATGCAGATGACACCGTCCTGTATGCATCAGTCCCTCCTCCCATATGGTGGCATCCACACTTCAGCTGGACTTTGATAATGTCTAACAGTGGCTACGTTCCAAACAGTCATTTTTAAATGCTAAAAAGACAGTCTTCATTACCTTTGGCAAAAGGCAAAGACTCCCCAGACTCCCTTCTATCCCCTCCTTCCACACACTCAATGGCACTTGTCATCGAGGCAAAGGTCAGGAAGCACAGGAAAACCAGGAGCTGTTGTAGAATTTACCAAAAAGTATTTATTTACACTAGCAGTATCATAAAATAAACTTGTTCAGTATAACTATTTACAAAAGCAAAATAAAATAAAGTTTTCTTTCAGTCTGTGTGTCCCTTGTTCTCCTAATCTTTTTTGCAGTTGCAGCTTAGCTCTTTCATAAGTCTTTTTAACCCCATTCTTAGCAAACATCCTGTTCTTTTAAGTTTCAGGAGCTGCTAGAACACATTGTGCCTGAGCTGAGAGGCCCCTTTTGCAGCATTTGCAAAAGGCTGGAAGATCTGCACTCAAGTAACCTCTAACATTTACAATAGCTTTCTGCAATCATCTCAAAATATAATTATATACATTTCAACAGTAATACTATATATTTTCTAAACAAAAATGATCCCACTATCAGTTATATTTTCATACAATGATTTGCACATATTTTTATGTCAACAGATATGCAAGGGAGGAAAAACAAACAGCAAGGAAAAACAGAGACAGTGACAGCCAAAGAATTGCGAGATTGTTGGGGTGATCAAATCCAAAGTCTCCCAGGAAAATTTGGTTGCGCATCCAGACAGAGGAGAGACAGAAAAGGAAAGATCCTTGCATTTAAACATTTACTCCATAACAAATGGGACAGGGTCCTATTCCACCCTGTGACATACACACAGACATACAGCCTCCCTCCTTAAGAGGGAACCTGTTTTATAAAACAGGTTTTCAAAACGTTTTATTCTCTAATAACATTTGTTGCTTCAAGCAATTAAGCACATGTGCATTGTCAGTTTTTATATAACAGTACAGCAAACAGTAAAGTTCAAATCCATAAATCAGCATTGGTATTCTCTTTACCAGATTTATGTATCACAGTGAATTTAAATGGCTGTAGTGCCAGGTACCACCTTGTGATTCTGGAATTTTTACCTTTCGTCTTGTTAAGCCAACAGAGAGGACTCTGATCAGTTATAAAAACAAAGTCAGTTCCTAGCAAATAAAACTTAAGGGACTCCATGGCCCACTTTGCTGTTAAACATTCATTTTCGATAGTGTAGTAACTTTTCTCTCTGTCATGCAATTTCCTACTTATGTACAGTATAGGACGTTCCATCCCATCTCTGTTTTGACTCAATACTGTACCTAGGCCTACCTCTGATGCATCTGTTTATAACAAAAATGGTTTCTCAAAGTCTGGGCTTCTTAAAAGAGGGGCTGAACATAATGCAGCCTTTATGGCTTGAAAAGCTTCATCACATTCTGAGGTCCATTTCACATTCTTTGGGTACCATTTTTTTGTTAGTTCAGTGAGGGGAGTAGCTAACTCAGCAAAGTTGGGAACAAATCTCTGATAATAACCATTCAGCCCTAAAGATGATGTGACATGTTTCTTTGTTCTGGGTACAGGGCTGTTAGCAACAGCCTCTATTCAATCAATCAATCAACATCTTTATTTATCCAGGCGAACATCATTGAGCAGAGCTCTTTTACAAGATGGACCTGGTTAGAACAGGGTCGGGTAACATTCATCATAAAAACATATAAATACATGTAAATAAGTATATAAACACAAACACAATGATGCAGTAATAGGGGAGTCAAATGATAGAAGGAAGACAAAGCAAGCCATAACAGAGGAGGATTCAAATACAAGGGGGCAGGTCCACCACTGAACCATGTAACTGTATATAAACCATGTTCTCTGTATAGAAGTACCAGTTAGTTCATTTACCAGGGGCAGTCACTAGTACTAGCCATGAAAATGGCTTGGAGAACCACCAACTTTGGCAGATGGGGTACCAGGAAGGGTATGTAATATGTAAGTGAAGGATAAACATTGTAAGAAGTGAAGTCCCAAGAATAGGTCGGTAGAACTGATGCGGCGGTGGGGGCCTATGGGGAGAGGGAAAGGGGAGTTAGGACTTTTACAGTATGATTGCGTGTAGATTGTGGATGAGTGTAGTATAGAGTTGTGAAAAGAAGGCTGGAGAAAGCAGGAAGATGGACCAGTATCAAAGGGAGGACAGAGGCATCAAGGTGTTACATGAAAGCATGATGACAGATCAGGGCCAAGGAGGAGACAAGCACTAGAAGTAGTTTGTTCATGGTTAAATGGTACAGGTTAGCATGATGACAATTCATGGTCATGGGAAACAATTGCACTGATCATTTCTGAGACGTGAATATAAGAGCTTGAAAGATGAGATGCTGATGGGTGACCTCAGTTTCAGTTTTTTTTGCAATTTATTCCACAAGGAGGACAGTGTTTTAGAAACCTCTGGCTTAACTTCTCCATTTCCCAATACATAGCCCAAATGAAAAAATTACTCACCTTAGTAATTACGTTTCTTCTAATGGAGTCTTGCTGTATTCTGACTATTGCAGTTAGCTCCAGCCTTTAAACTGCCCCGGAGAACAAAGGGTTAACTTTTCTATGCATGGCATAGAATGCTGAGCTCGAGCTCGGTTGAGGTCTCTGTCTGTTTCCCTTTGAAACTCAACCATCAGATTCTTACGAGCAAAAACTCACTAACCATCCTATGAGGAAATTGTAAAAATTTTTACTAGCCAACTGGCAACAAGGAGTTTTGGATTCCCAAAAAGACTCAAGTCAGGAAACCCAAAACCAAAAACCAACCCCATTACGGGATAACAACAATAACAAACACACCCAAACAAATAAAGGGAGGGTGTATAATAGGCACCTCTAGGGTGCAACATTGCACCTGCCTACCCACTTCCCAAAAACAGGTTCTGAGAGGAGGCAGGGAGGGAGGTCAGAATACAGCAAGACTCCATTAGAAGAAACATAATTACTAAGGTGAGTAATTTTTTCTTCAAACAACATGAAGTCTTGCTGTATTCTGACTATTGCAGATTTACCAAGCAGTACCTCCATGGAGGAGGGAAAGAACCTACTTTGGGAATAGGCTCTGAAGTACTGCTGTGCCAAACCGAGCATCACTCCTAGCCTGGATATCCAGAGAGTAATGCTTGGTAAAGGTATGGACTGTTTTCCAGGTGGCTGCTTGACAAATTTCTAAGAGAGGAATATCCCTAGTAGCAGCCAGGGAAGCAGCTATACCTCTTGTGGAGTGAGCCATCAAGCCTGAGGGTGGAATCTTTCCTAGTTTCTCATAGCAGAAGTGTATACAAGACACAATCCACCTGGCAATAGTTCTCTTGGTGGCAGGTTTGCCCTTTCCTACTTCCCCATAAGTGAGGAATAACTGGAGGGATTCAAACCTGTGACCCTTGGTACACTCTATGTAGTAGCTAAGGGCTCTTTAAACATCCAAACTGTGTAGCCTTCTCTCCCCTGAGGAAGAATGATCAGTGAAGAAGACAGTGAGAGACATGGATTGATTCAAGTGGAAGTCTGAAACCACATTGGGCAAGAACCTCCTATTGGTTCTAATGACCACTTTATCGCTATGAAAGGAGATAAAATCAGGTTCCACTGACAGGGCTTGCAGTTCACTGATATGTCTGGCAGAGGTAATGGCTACCAAAAACACAGTTTTCCAAGCCAAGTACTTATGTCCTGCTGAGGATATAGGCTCAAAAGGAGGTTGCATAAGTTGAGCAATGCAGATATTTAAGTCCCAGGCAGGGGCAGGATCCCTAAAGGGGGGATTGGTATGAAGCAATCCCTTGAAGAATTTACAGAACACCGGATGAGATGATAGTGAGGAAGACTTTCCCACTGACAAAAAAGCAGACACAGCTGACAAGTGTACCTTGAGAGTAGCTGGTCTGAGGCCTAGGCCATTAAGACGGACCATATAATCCAGAACTGTAGATAATTCAGCAGTGTCTGGAAAGATATGCTTCTTGGAACACCAAATGCTGAATCTTTTCCATTTTGAGTTATAAGTCTTTCTGGTGGAAGGCTTTCTAGAAGCTTTGAGAATGTCCAGAACCCACTGAGACAGGTGCAAATCTGCATACTCTAACTCTTCAAGAGCCATGCCTTGAGATTAAGAGACCGAAGATTGGGGTACCAAATCCTCACCTGAGAGGAGGTTAACAGGTTGTAATTCCTGGGAAGAGACAGGGGAAGATGGACTGTTAGAGACAACAGCAGGGGGTACCAAGGCTGTCTGGCCCAGTCTGGAGCAATCAGAATCACTTTGGAAGGTTGTGACCTTATCTTGACTAGGACTTTGAACAGAAGAGGAAAGGGAGGGACGGCACACAGAAATTTCCCATCCCAGTTCAAAATCAGAGCATCCAAAGGGACAGAACCCAAGACTGGGGGTCTGCAATAAAACAGAGGAAGTTGGTGATTGTCTGGGGCTGCAAAGAGATCTATCTCTGGACTGCCCCACCTTGAAAAAAAGACTTTCAAAACAAGGGGGTCCAGAGACCATTCGTGATGGCCCTGGGAGATCCTGCTCAGCGCATCTGCTAGCACACTGTCCTTTCCTGGAAGGTGGAGCTGCTATCAGAGAGGTCTGTAGGGAATAAGCCAGGGACCACAATTTCATGGCTTCTGTGCACAAGGCCGTAGACCGAGTGCCTCCCTGCTTGTTGATGTACCACGTGGTGGTGGTGTTGTCTGTCCTGTCCTGAACCACCTTGTTCTGTACCAACTGAGAAGACGGCTTGCAGGGCATGAAAAACTGCCCTGCGTTCCAGGAGATTGATATGAATGAGGGACTCCTGGGGGGACCACAGTCCTTGGGCTGTGAGATCCCCCAGATGAGCTGCCCACCCTGAAAGAGAAGCATCCGTGGTAAGGACCATCGAATGAGACTGAGTGACAAAAGGGGCCCCTTGCCTTAAACTGTCCTGATCCTGCCACCACTGAAGAGCTTGGATCAGTGTCAGAGTAACTGGAATCAGTTTGATAAGAGGGTCCTTCCTTTGGGACCAAAAGGCCCTCAGATGGAACTGAATGTCCCTCATCTGAAATCTTGCCCCTTGGACCACTGCTGTGGAAGCTGCCATGTGGCCCAAGAGCTGGAGGAAGTGTCTTGCTGGTCGGGACACCTGAAAACTGAAGGACGAAGCCAGTTCTATAAGAACCCTTGCCCCTTCCAGGGAAAGAAAGGCTCTTGCTTTGACAGTATCCAGCTCTGCCCCTATAAAGTTAAGGAGCTGAACTGGTTCAAGAACTGATTTGGGGAGGTTGAGAAGGAAACCCAGAGAAGTGAGCACTTGCTGAGTCACTTACAGGTCTGACTTGACTTGGTCTGGAGACTGACCTACTATGAGCCAATCGTCCAGATACGGAAAAATGGAAATCTTTTGCCTTCTTAGAAAGGCAACAACTACTGCCAGGCACTTTGTGAAGACCCTTGGAGCTGATGTTAGGCCAAAGAGCATTGCTTTGAACTGATAATGGCCTCAGGGCAACTTGAACCTGAGGTACTTTCTGTGGGAGCACCTGATGGGAATATGAAAGTAGGCACCTTTGAGGTCCAGGGAGACTAGCCAGTCCCCTGGCCTTAGAGAGGGAAGAATTATTCCCAGAGTTACCATCTTGAACTTTGGTTTTAGAAAACGTTTGTTCAGGAATCTTAGATCTAGGATGGGGCGTCACTCCCCTGTCTTTTTTGGGGTAAGGAAGTATCTGGAGTACAGATCTTTTCCCCAGTGTAGGGTAGGAACTCTCTCTATGGCTCTTGGAGCCAGAAGAGATGAAACCTCTGCCTCCAGGGCAAGGGTCTCAGAGACCTGCAGGAGGAAAAGATCGGGTTCTCATCACTGGTAATTTTTGAAGTTGAGAACCAGTCCCTGGCTTACTACTTCCAGGACCCACTTGTCTGATGTAATAGACATCCAGTCCTGGACATAGTAAGCCAGCCTGCCCCCTACAGGAATAGGAGAGTCGACCAGGGCAGACCCATCAGGGTGCCTACTTGGCAGGGGCCTTAGGCTGAGGGGTGGATGCAGCCCTGCTCATCCCCCTTCTGTCTCTCCCTCTAAAGAACCCCCTCTGAGAAAAGGGAGAAGAGGCCTGTGCTTGGTAAAAAGGCCTGCATCTGCCCCTAGACTGCTGCCTCTGAGGAGTTACTTGCCTTTCTTTGGTCTGAGCACTCCTATAAGTGGTCCTATACTCATCCATTTTCTTCTCGTAATTCTCTGTCTGCTCCCCAAACAGAGAATTACCCACTACAGGAAAATCCATGGCCTTAGCCTGGGTGTCCTGTGAGAGGCTAGTACATCTGAGCCAAGCCATCCTCCGAAGAGCCACAGATGTAGCCATGACTCTTGATGACACATCATTGGAGTCCACAGCAGCATGAAATTGTACCTTTGATGCCTCAATCCCATCAGTAGCCACCTCCTCCAGCTCCTTGGCCAGCTGGGGAAGCCGGTTAGCCAGTGCCAGTACAGTGTCCCACCTGGACTTCTGGTACCTGGCTGTATAGGCCATACTGATTACGCCTGCCTGAGTTCCAAGGAGATGCCATGTACTGTTTCTTTGCCATGGCATCCATCTTCCTGGAGTCTTTTGGGGTGTGAAGCCAAGGGAATATTTGCCTTGTCACAGGCAGCAGCCTGCACTACCCCAACATGCGCACCCAGACTTTCATATCATCTTCAAACTCCTCCTCCTCGTCAAACTCCGGTTCATAAAAGTCTTCTGGGGTATAATCTTGAACCGTGGGGACCGACCGAACCAAACCCCTTCCAAAAGGTGCCAGATCGGTCGGAACCAGGTGAAACAATTCCACAATCTGAATCGCTCTGGCTATTTCCCCTGCAGTCGGAACATGAACCTCTGGATCCGAACCGGTCGATTTTTCTTTGCGTTTTCTTTTTGTAGGAACTGATCCCTCAGGATCGGCTCTCCTCTTGCCTGAAGAAGTATCGCCCTGGTCAGAAGGCACTCCTTCTGGTTTGGTCGGAACCGAACCGGGCTGTCCATCCAGGTCAGCGGACTTCTCGGCCTCCTTTTCCCTCAGTCTACCTATTCTCTTTTCAAGGGTAGATTTAGGAAAATTTTTACATATTTGGCAGTCTGTATCAAGGTGTTCAAACCCCAGACAATAAACACAGGTGGTCTGGGGATCAGCCTTATCAAAGACCACCCCACACTCACTGCAGTGCTGAAACCCAGTGGGCCTGGTTTTTTTCTTGGGTTTCTCAGACATGGCTAACCTAACCAAACTTACCCTTTTTATGGCAACTGCTAGGCAAGACTGCCTTATCGGTTCCTAACCGTGTCATGGGTACTGGAAAAAAGCATTCAAAACACATTTTTTTTAGAACTGATAAGAACCGGTAACCACACACTAAAGTAAAACACAAGGATTCACTACAAATGATCAGTTCAGCCGAACACTTTTACAATTTCCACACAGAAAATCAGAACAAAACCTATCTAGTACTCACGGTGCCGCAGACAGAGATTGAACCGACTATGTGGAATAATTTTCAGATTAAGACCGACACTTAACCAACACTTTAACCGACTTTCGAACCGAGCTGCAGGAGAAATCTCCGGAGTGACTGTTCAGTGAGGTGGAATAAAGAATCTGACAGTTCAGTTTCAAAGGGAAACGGACAGAGACCTCAACCGAGCTCGAGCTCAGCATTCTATGCTATGCATAGAAAAGTTAACCCTTTGTTCTCCGGGGTAGTTTAAAGGCTGGAGCTAACTGCAATAGTCAGACTACAGGAAGACTTCATGTTGTTTGAAATCTGGTTTCCTGCATGCCCAATGCACATTTGGTAGGATTAATAGACCTACATTTTTGATGGCTTTGATAACTGTTTGTAGGTGTTCCAGGTGACTTTTCCAGTCTGGACTGTACACCACGACATCATCCAGGTACACAGCACAATTACCAGTGTGAGGGGATAAAATTACATTTATGTACCATTGGAATGTAGCTGTTGCACCATGTAAATGAAAAAGCATGGTGGTAAACTAATAGAATCCTATAAGGGTGGAAAATGTAGTTTTATCTCTGGATTTTTTAGCTGAAGGTATTTGCCAGTAACCCTTGTTGAGATCGAGGGTACTGATATACTTTGCACTCCCCAGTCTGTCCACCAAATCATCTATTCTGGGCATAGGATAACTGTCAAATTCTGACACTTGATTAAGTTTCCTAAAATAAAGGCAGATTCTAACACCCCCTTCTTTTTTGTTTACAATTACCATGGGAGATGACCAAGCACTCCTCGACTCCTCTATGATATCCAATTCTTTCATTTTTTTTGTATTTCTTTAACCACATCAGCTTTTAACTGCTCTGGCAACCTATATGTCTTTTGCCTAATAGGACGAGCATTCCTCGTCACTATTATGTGCTCAACCACTTTTGCTCAGACTGGTACCATGGTAAACGTATTGTTAAATGTCTTTAGCACATTACAAATATTTGCAGTTTGTTCTGAGGTTAAGGAAATGTTCACCTTTACAGCATCAGCATTTACAGTTTGTTCCAGTCTATCATTAGCTACATCAATATCTTCCTTATCAGTTTCTGGTAAAACTAGCAAAGCAGCTTTAGGCATTTTTTCAACCCATATCTTGAGGAGGTTAGCATGGTATATCTTAGAAGGATTTTTCCTGTCAGGGGTCTCAATCTCATAGTTCACAGTGCCAGTACATCTAAGAACCTTATATGGACCTTGCCACTTCATTAACAGTTTATTTTCTGTTGTGGGCAACAGTAGCAAAACCTGCTGGCCCGGTGGCATTGAGGGTTGAGGTGCTGGATGCCACACCTCGCGCCACGTCAGCGAATCGGGTCCGGGAATGAGCCAGGGCCATTGGGGGTCAGCAGGGAAGAAGAAGATTGAGCATCCAGAGGACAGCTCTCTTCTCCTAGGGTGGGATCCGGGGTGTACCATGCTCCATGGCGGCTCCCGGCAGAGGCTGGGGGCATTTCGCTCAGTAGCACGGCAGGTAGAGGGGTTGGTGTTGGCAGGCCATCGGTGGGCGGTCCCGCGCTTGCATCCATTGCATGCCATGCCAATGGGGGAAAAGTAAGTAAAAATCCCTGCCTCCTGATAGGCGAAGGATGGTCCGGGGGCTGGCCACCACGCCCAGTGTCGGGTTTCTCCACTCGCTTCCTCTGTTCTCCTCACTGCCTAGGCTGCTCTTCTAGATTGTAGACAGAGTGCCAGATAGAAGTAATGGTGGTCCCGCCTCGGGGAGCTCAGAGCCAGGTGGTTGGGCGGCCAGGCTAGTGGATGGAGAACCACCTCCAGAGGAGTCGGGTGGAGGACTTCAAATGGGTGGGATCAGGCTTCAAGCCGTGTGTCCATTGGGAGAGAGTTCAGGGTAAGGCAGAGCCATAAATAGAGTTAAAAAAAAAAAAAAACAGTAGCAAAACCTTTTCACCTGGCTCGAAAACTTTTCGTTTACCCCACTGTCATAATATACCTTCTGCTGATTTCGGGCCTCTTCCTGATTACTATGGCCAATTTCAACATATTTTGCCAGCTTCTTTCTTAGGGCACACATATAAGATGTTATAGATTGTTTCTGAGTGGGGCTATCTTCCCATGTTTCTTTTATCATATCCAGTGTGGCCCTCTTAGCTGCCTACCATACACCATTTCAAATGGCGAAAACCCTGTTGATGCCTGTGGCACTTTTCTGTAAGCAAAAAGTCGGTAATGCAAGTACTGGTCCCAGCCTTTCCCCTTCCCCTTTTACAAACCTTTTTAACATGCGTTTTAGGGTTTGGTTAAAACACTCAACAAGACCGTAAGTCTGAGGGTGATAGGGGGAGGTTCTTATGGCAGTGATACCGAGTAGTCTGTACAGCTCCTTAAGTAATGCAGCAGCAGAATTACTATCCTGATCAGTAATAATTTCTTTGGGTATGCCCACTCTGCTGAAAATTTTGGCAAGCTCTGCTGAAACTTTTGGGGCTGTAACAGTATGCATTGGAACTGCTTCTGGGTATCAAGTAGCATCGCTACATACTACCAGGATAAATCTATTACCCTTTTCACTTTTGTCTAAAGGACCAACCACATCCACTGCAATTCTCTAAAAAGGCACGCCTATCAAGGGTAGGGGCACCAGGGGGCACCTTGTCTTTTCTAGTGACTGGGGCTACTGTACTTTCTGACACTCAGCACATGAATTACAATAGGTAACAACATCTTCAGAATTCCAGGCCAGTAAAATCGATAAGAAATCTGGCAAGGGTGGGATCCCTCCCTGAGTGACCAGCCATAGGACTATCATGTGCTATCTGTAATAACTCTGTTCTATACTTTTGTGGTAGTTTAACCAAAACTCTGTACAGTAACCTATTACATTTTTTAAACATTGGTCCACCCTGTTTTAGTTTCACCCCAGCTGCTTAAAATAACCCTGGAGAGAAACATTCTTAGCTGCTTCTGAAAGAAAATCACAATCAGTTATCAATTTAGTTTCAGCATTTTCATATTTTAACCCTTCATGTTCATCAGTCATTTTTTGCCATAATTTCTTCAGGCATCGTCTTTCTTTCCTGGATTTCTGGACCTTGGAGCTGTGCTCAAGCAAGTCTGAATCAAAATCACTGAAAGGAAAAGTGTCCCCACCATCTGAAATTTTTTTTGCTTGCAATCTTGTCACCACAGATGCTGAAACATCAGGATTTACTCTCTCTTTGATCAACTCAGTAAATCCTGGAAAGTCAGTTCCAATAATCACAGGTACAGGTAACTTTGGTACTACCCCCACTTTCATTTGGTGTGACACACCCTTAATGGTCAGAGTCACATGGGTGGTGGAATAGTATTGAGTGTCCCCATGGATGCAGATGACACCAGTACCTGGTCCCTTTGCACAGTGTTTTCCCACCATTTTAACATGCACTAGGGCCTGTCTGCTTCCCATATCAATGAGTCCCTTCACAGTCTTGTCCCACACCTTCACATCTGTTAAGTACTTGCCCCAATTTGCCAAGGACAAATCTGCTCCAGTGCCACTCTCCTTACTATGGCAGTTTCTTGCAAAATGCCGTGGCTTATTACAGTTATAGCAGATAATGTCTTTGGGCACAGATTTGTTACCCCCCACCAGAGTTCTTATCAGGCTTGGAGTTTAAATGGGAAAAACAGCGTCTTACCAGTGCTTGGCTCTTACCTCACTGCTGTGGCGTCTGTCTGGCCATTTGGTAGTCCTCAGCCAAAGAAACAGCCTTTTCCTCAATTTCTGGTTGGTGTTCCTTTACCCAAAGCTGCACATCTGTAGGCAGGATGTTGATAAATTGCTCCATGGCAAATGTGTCGATGATCTTTGGGAATGTTTTGCTCTCTGGTTGGATCCATTTTATCAGGAGTTCTCTGAGTCTGGTAAAGGCTTCTTGAGGATTGTAGACTGAGTTGTACCTCAGAGCTCAAAATCTCTGCCTGTATGTTTCTCTGGAGAAGTCATCCCTTTTCAGGATTTAGCTTTTCACCAGGTCATACTTTTCTGACTATGCAGTGTCCATACTGCTGTAGGCAAGTTGGGCTTTCCCTGTCAGGTAGGGTACCAGTCTGATTGTCCATTGTTGCTTTGGCCATTGGCAGGTTGTGGCAACTCTTTCAAAAGTTGTTAAGTATGCCTTGATATCACCTGAGGAATACAACTTTGTAAGTTTAATGGCTTTTAAGTTGCTTGCATTTTGTTGCTCGCCTGGATCTGTGCCAGAGCCTCTGCCTTTGATACTTGCAAGGCATCTAGCCATCGCTGCATTTCTTCTCTCATCAGCTGCTCCTGTCATTGCATTTCTTCTCTCCTCTGCACTTCTAAACATTGCATCTCCTTTTCTCTCTCTGCTTCTCAGTCTCTTTTTGTTGCATAGTCCACCACTTGAAAAAATCCATCAGGCTTTCAGGTTCTGTCACTGCCTGATCTTTTTCCATAACTTATTCTGGCTGTACAATCTCAAATGGGACTTCTGTCTCTGCTAGTTTGGCTGCCATTCTCCTGGTAACCACTCCTGGACTTGCTGCTGCAGAATCCATGCCTTCCTCTGTGCTTCCCCGGTACTAGGTCCAGTACCCACACACAAAACTCCTGTCTTAGGGTATGCACGGCGTAAATCCCACTTAGGCTGACACCATCTGTCATTGAGGCACAGGTCAGAAAGCATACAAAAACTAGGAGCAGTTGTAGAATTTACCAAAAATTATTTATTTACACTAGTTGTATCATAAAATAAACTTGTTCAGTATAACTATTTACAAAAGCAAAATAAAATAAAGTTTTCTTTCAGTCTCTGTGTCCCTTGTTCTTCTAATCTTTTTTGCAGTTGCAGCTTAGCTCTTTTATGTTTTTTCAACCCCCATTCTTAGCAAGCATCCTGTTCTTGTAAGTTTCAGGAGCTGCTAGAACACATTGTGCCTGAGCTAAGGGGCCACTTCTGCAGCTTTTGCAAAAGGCTGAAAGATTTGCATTCAAGTAACCTCTAGAGTTTACAATAGCTTACTACAAACATATCAGAATACAGTTATATATATTTCAACACTAATACTATATATTTTCTAAACAAAAGTGATCCCATTATCAGTTACATTGTCATACAATGATTTGCACATATTTTTTATGTCAACAGGTATGTAAGGGAGAAAAAAAACAAACAGCAAGGGAAAACTGAGAGACAGCGACAGCCAAAGAATTGAGAGATTGTGGGGTGATCAAATCCGAAGTCTCACAAGAAAATTTGGTTGCGTTACCAGACAGAGAAGAGACAGAAAAGGAAAGATCCTTGCATTTAAACATTTTCTCCATAACAAATGGGAAAGGGTCCTATTCCACCCTGTCACAGCACCATGTTGGAAGATACTGCAGCCTTCAGATACCTAGGAGTCTAGCTTGATAAACATCTTGACTTCTCTAAGTCACGTGGACACAATGTACAAGAAACTGTTCCCCGAGCTGGGTGCCCTTTACTGGAATTGTGACTGTGTCCCCTTATCTGCCCCTAGAGAAATTCTACTGAAAATGATCCTCCTGACATTCGACTATGGCGATGTAGTCTACAGTGCCGCTCCCACAACCACCCCAGCCAGAATGGACACACTCTTCCACTCCATCTGCCACACTGCCCTTGACTACCTATCCTGTACTCACCACTGTTCCTTATACCAATCCCTGTCACTCCCCTTCCTCTCTGATCTCTGACTGGCTCACTGCACCAATTTATTGGGCAAGTTCTGGCTTGCAGCGCTCTCGTCTTACCTTGCATCTTCAATCTCCTCCCAACAGCCTCTTGCTCTCTCTAGAGCAGTTCAGCCTGTACCCTCTCCATCCCCTCCAGGTTCACCTCTGCTGGGCAGGCAAGCTTCTCATTCCGCCTTCCCAAGCTCTGGAACTCCCTCCCCATCAACATTCAAAATGCTCCTTCATCTGGTGCCCTTTCCTCTCACAAAAGCCGCTTGTACACTACCCCTACATGCAACTGCATCTAAACTTCACCTCTTCCCCACCCTCCCCTCATCATGTCATCACATTTCGCATT
The DNA here is from genome assembly GCA_016271365.2 of Neoceratodus forsteri. Classification (NCBI taxonomy): domain Eukaryota; kingdom Metazoa; phylum Chordata; order Ceratodontiformes; family Ceratodontidae; genus Neoceratodus; species Neoceratodus forsteri. The sequence goes on from CM057454.1 coordinate 330,252,053, forward strand.
GACCCCTAGCTTTTCCTTCTTGCAAGTATCTCCCCCATTGCTCCCATTCTATTGTACCATGCTATTGGACTATGTAAATACCCATTGTATCCCACTTTATCTCCAGGGACCACAATGTCAATGACCTTTCTGTTTGTGTCCTTCAGCACGGCTTCCGGGATCCTAACCATAGAAAAAACATGGAAGCCAAGCTGATCATCCGCCTTGGCTCCCAGCAGCCCTCTGGTTTAAATGATAGACTTATTTTCCACTAACATCTTTCAGCCTCCCTTTTTTCCCTAAAGTCAATTTGTTTTGTACTGATTTATTTTTCATTTTCACCATATGTCTCCATTTCTGTCTCCTTCTCACACATTTGTCACCTTTCAGCCTTCTTACAAGGCCCTGTTAATCAGTCTCTCTACCTGGGAACTTCCCAGCTCTTTCTCTCCCATTATGTTTTATCCTTCCCATCATCACCTTTTGTTTCACAGATTCTCTCTTAATCTTACCATTTATACTTCTTCTCCTTAGCCTCCCCTTCTTCTTTCTCCATATATCTCTCTCATTTACCTCTCCTCTACACTAACTTGTTTTTTTTCTCTTTTAGATATTTCCTGAAGAAGACCTAAGGTCGAAACGTAGATTTTTAACTCTATTTTCTATTTTCAGCGTGCATTTAATATAACCATTTTGTTTTGCTTTTAGACCACATGCTGACGCAGCGTCTTGTCTTTGTTTTTTTACAATATGTAAATTGAATGTAAACTGTATGTATTCCTATGATTTAGCACTTGCTGATGTTATGTGATGTTTTGTGATGTCTGTATATTAACTCCTTAATCATATTGCAGCACTTGCTATTATGTTGCCTAGTGGTAGCAACTTCGTACTATCTGCTGTACTGTCCCACTTCCCCTACCCCGAAGACACATCTAAAACAAGTAATGTTTGCTCAATACGTATGCCTGGTGAAACATTTCAATTAATAAAATAAATAAATTCCATCATACACATGAGTAGTTAACTACCTTTTGTTTTTTTATCAGTTTTTGTACTTACACAAAGCCAGCTGGGGTTCCTAAACTTTAGGGTATTTGACTGCTGCTCAGTGCTGTTTTCCTTGAATTCTATCCCTCCCAACAGTGTCCAGTCCAGTAGCTGCTTTTTCTCTGTGGACCCGGGGAAGGGAATGCTCAGTGCTAATTACTGTGTGCCCGGCACTGCCTGACCACAATGGGCGAGAGTCAAGAGAGCTGAATGAGCGCTGCTGCCACCGCCACACAGCTCGTACCAGGCATAAACAAAAAATGGGCAAACAAACAGCCATCATGAAGCCTCTAGCCCAAAGTCATGCCACAAAAAGAACGGGCCAAACTTGTAAAGCCTTAGCCACCTCCTCATCCTCGAAGCATCCAGTCACCACTGCTTCGCAACAATCCTGCCAGAAAAAAACAGGTTACTCACCTGTAACAGTAGTTCTAGGAGTGGTATATGTTGTTCATCCACACTCTTTGGCATTTCCCTTTCTCCTTTAAATCTTGCCGGAAGTCTTCAAGCTGTCTCCTCCCACCCACCCGGGTGGTATATACCTCAGCTCCGCCCCATGATGCCAGATCTTAGCCTGCTGGAAGCAAGATGATGCGCCTAAAGCCGGGGAGGTCGGGTGGGTGCGTGTGGATGAACAACATATACCACTCCTAGAACTACTGTTACAGGTGAGTAACCTGTTTTTCTAGAAGCGTGGATATGTTGTTCATCCACACTCTTTGGCAGACTCCAAGCAGTTCTCTGGGAGAAGGGAGGCAAGGCGCACACTCCCTACTTTGGAAATAGAGATTGGAGAACCGAGGCCCCAAAACCAGCATCCTGGTGTGACTCAAGATCGATGTGGTAGTGGGTAATAAAGGTCTTTGCTGACTTCCAGGTAGCAGCCCGACAGATTTCCTGGATAGGGATGTCCCTGGAAGCAGCCACCGATGCAACAGTATGGCAGGTAGAATGAGCTCTTATCCCTCTGGGAGGCTCCTTGCCCTCCAACTCATAGCACAGACCTATGCATGAAGTAATCCATCTTGCAATGGTCCGTTTGGCTGCAGGTCTGCCAGAAGCGGCTTCAGCGTAGGTAACAAACAGCTGGCGAACCTCTCCCCTAATTTCCGCCGTCCTCTCCTTGTAGTAGGAGAGAGCACGTCTAAGGTCCAAGGTATGGAACCTGTACTCGGCGTCCGAGGTATAATTAGGGTAATATACTGGCAGAGTCAACACCTGATTAAGGTGAAATTCTGACACCACCTTTGGAAGGAATTTCGGGTGAGGGCACAGGACAACTTTGTCCCTGTGAAAGACCAGATAAGGGGAGTCCACTGAGAGCGCCTGGAGCACCCCTGTCCTTCTGACTGACATGATTGCCACCAGGACGGCAGTCTTCCACGACAAGTGTGAGAGCTCACACTTGTGCATGGGTTCGAATGGCTTGCCCATGAGCTTTGTCAAAACCAGCGGATGATCCCACGGAGATGGAGGTTCATGCAACAGAGGGGAAATGTGATCCAGGCCTTTGAAAAAGCACCCAACCACAGTCTCCTGTGCCAATGTCGACTGACCGGCCCACGCTCGGTAAGCAGAGATGGCTGCCAGGTGCACCCAAAGGGTCGATGACCAAAGACCCTCTTTGGAGAGAGACCAAAGGTAGTCAAAAATGTTAGCCACAGAGCAGAATAAGGGGTCCAGACTCTTACCCTGACACCAAATGGAAAACCTTTTCCATTTGAAAGCATAACATTTCCTGGTCGATTCCTTACGAGATGCCTCCACCACGATGTAGACATCTTCGGGAAAGACCCAGAGCCTGGAATTCTAGCCACTCAGGTACCAAGCTGTGAGGTGCAGGGATTGAAGGTCCGGGTGGAATACCTTCACCTGGTTCAATGATATCAGGTCCTGGCATGTACAAAGCCGCTCCAGGGCCCTGCAGCTGAGGCTGAGGAGATCTGGATACCAGAACTGGCAGGGCCAATCTGGGGCTTACAGGATCACCTTCGCCTTGTCCCTCCTCACCTTGAGAAGCACCTTGTGGATCAAAGGAAATGGAGGGCAGGCATAGAGGAGGCCTGGGGTCCACGGCCTCGAGAAGGCATCCCCCTGCAGCGAACCCTGCAGAGGGGGGGCCGGCATGATATAGCCTCAATTTGGTGTTCTCCCTTGAGGCAAACAGGTCCACCAACAGTTTGCCTCAATGGGAGAACAGACTGTAAGCTACCTCTGGATGGAGAGACCATTCGTGGGATGTCTGGCCTATGCGGCTGAGGGCATTCGCCAGTTGGTTCGAGACCACTGTCACATGGATGGCAAGGAGATCCGCCTCCAACCGGCTGACGAAGGTCCAGATCCGGAGCACCTCCTTGCATGGCAGACGGGAATGCATGCCACCCTGTTTGTTGAGGTAGTACATGGTCGTGGTATTGTCCATCTGGACTTGAACCACTTGACCCCGGAGCTGAGGAGCGAAAGCTGACAATGCCAGTCTGACTGCTCTGAGCTCCAACAGGTTGATGTGGCAATGGGACTCCTCGGGGGTCCAGAACCTGTGGGCTCTGTGGTCCACCATGTGGGCTCCCCAGCCCATGAGAGAGGCATCGGTCGTAAGGACGACCGTCGGCTCAGGGCGGACAAATGGAATCCCTTCCTGCAGATGACTTGGGACGGTCCACCATTGGACAGCGTCCCACATCTTCTGGGTGACAGTGACCAGCTGGTTGAAAAGGCCTCGGCGCTGAGTCCACTGAGTGGTCAGCTCCCACTGGAGGGGACGCATGTGCAAACTGGCCCAACGGACAACTGAGGTGCACGCTGCCATGTAACCCAGAAGGCGCAGGAAGTCCCAGGCAGGGCGCAAGTGCCCAACCAGAAATGACTGGGCAAAGGAGGAAAGAACCTCCGCCCTGTCCGCCGGAAGCCGAGTTGTACCCCGATAAAGCCCATCACCTGAGAGGGCACGAGTTCAGACTTCACCTCGTTGATCAGGAGGCCTAATCGGGAACAGGTTCAGAGGGCCAGGTCCCTGAACCTCTCCAGCTCTTGCAGGGAGGAACCCGCCAGGAGCCATTCGTCGAGGAAGGGGTATATGCGAACCCCTTGACACCAGAGATGGGCTGCCACCACTGCAATGCATTTGGTGAAGACCTGAGTGGCTGATGACAGGCCGAACGGCATGGCTCGGAACTCGTACAGGGTCCCTTCGACCCTGAAGTGGAGGAACCGCTGGTGGGATGGACGGATTGGGACATGAAAGAACGCATCCTGTAGATCCAGTGAACAGAACCACATGTTTCGCTCCAGAGATGGTATGATCTGGTTCAGAGTTACCATCCGGAAGGTGCAAGACTTGAGATACTGATTCAGGTTGTGGAGATCTAGGATGGGGCGCCAACCCCCCGTCCGCTTGGGCACCAGGAAGTACCTGGACACAAAGCCTGGGTCCGCAGGAGGATCCAGCACTGGAGCTACTGCCTCTTTGCGGAGGAGCTGAGCAATGTCGTCCCGAAGAGCCAACTGAGCACCAACTGAGATCCTTTCCTCCCGTGGGGCACAGGCTCGGCAGGGAAGGTACTGCTCGAACTCTAGAGGCAGTTCCCGACCGACCACTTCCAGAACCCACCTGTCCAAAGTGATATCGGACCAGGCGAAAAGAAAGTGGCGGAGCCGGCCCCCCATAGGAGGACCCAGAACTGGTGTCACAGGAATAGGGCTGGCCAACCCCGACCCATCACTGCGCAGGCTTAGAAGAGGAGAAGGCTCCTGGACTGGCACCTCGACCTCCTTTGCGGGGCTGTTGGGGACCCTGCTTGGGTCTAGGGCACCAAGCTTGAGCCTGCTGTTGCTGCTGATGCTGCTGACCTCCTGATAGAAGGGCTGCCTAACCGCAGGGGAACAGTGCCGAAAAGGCTTCTTCTTGCGCTTCTGCTGGTTCTTGCCCGAAGAACCTTTTGCAGAGGTAGCATCCAAGGTGGCAATGGACTGCTCTATGCGCTGGAGATGACCTGCCACTCCAGGACCGAAGAGGTCAGTGCCAAGGAAGGGCACGTCAGCTAGTTTATGCTGAGAATCCGCAGGAAAAGAGGATAACCTCAGCCATGCCCTGCAGCGATTGGCCACTGCGGCTGCTAAGGAGTGGGCACAGGAAACCTCCAATGTCCAGGGCCGTCTGGAGCTGCTGTTTTGCAACAGCATGGCCGTCGTCACGGGCCTGCTTAACCGTGGTCTGCATGTCCGCTGGGAGATGAGGGAGGACTTCACCTAGTGAACCCAAGAGGGCATGAGAGAAGTGTGCCATAATTACAGCCGAGCTGTCCTGACGAAGGCCCAAGGATGAGGCTGCATATACCTTCCGGGCAGAATGGTCCCGTGGAGCTGGGCAGGAGGCAGGGCGCTGCCATAGCTCAAGGGCCGGGCCAACAATGGCTTTGGCCACTGGGAAGGCCTCCGTCGGGGTATCCCCCCTCTTAAGGATATCTGTGAGAGGATATTCCGCCTTCTTTTGGATAGGCTGCAATGGCATACCCGTGGACTCAGATAAGAGTAGAAGGATGCCTTGGAAGCAATAAGGACCTTCCTCCTGGCCTGGCACTGACAACTCATCATCAGGGTGTGAGTGAAGACCAGTAGTATCTGAGTCTGAGGAGTCAGGATACAGGGGTCTCCCGCCTACGTCCCCTTCAATGTGCCTAGGGCGATCGAGAACAACAGTGATGAACAGACAACGGGGCAAGCCCATATCTGCCTGATCCTCCTTTGAGGGAGCCCCTCCCTGATGCTGTTTAGGCGGTGATTCCACCAGAATTGGTGGGGAGACTGGAACAGGCCGAGTAGGAATGCGTGCCAGTCCTGCCGGAAGGAGAACCGAAGTCCTCGGAACCGGAGGAGTCGGTGTCGGCCTAAGAGGCTGGGGTCAAGTAATGGCTGGTGTAGCCGGGGTAGCCGGCTTCTGACTGGTCAGAATTAGCTGCAGCCACATGAGGTCCTCATAATATCGACGGAGCCTCCGTCTAAGTCTGTCCTCATCCGAGGAGGATGAGGAACGGCGGCGGCACCTCTTCCGGGAGTGTTTATGACTCTTTTTCGGTTTCTCGACTGACAGGGTCCTACTCCTCAATCAAGACCAATGGTGTCGGCTCTGTCAATCGGGAGAGACCGGATTCAGTGAAAACCGAGGATCCGGCTTCTGTCCCTCGATCGGGATGCCCGCAGGACGGTCTCCTCGTCTGGGAAAGAAAGGATGGGTGTCCTTTCCAAAGAGTCATCGATTGGAGTCTGCAACAATGGCTCGAATGGGTCGAGAGAAATCTCGGCCGGTTCTGCCGTATCCTCGGCCTCGGTGCCTTGGCCTGACCGAAGGTCCGAGAAGCTGGCGGCCGAGGAGGCAATCTCGACCGTGGCTGAGACCGTCTGGTCCTGTGAATCGGACTGCTCACAGTCCTAGGAATGTCTTCTTCGGCCAGAAGAAGATGATTTGGGGTCCTTGTCCCTTTTCTTGGGGCGGGAGGACTGAGAGCCGAGGGCACCTCACCCTTGGTAGGAAGAGAGTGGCACAGCTCCCGGAAGGACCCAGTAATGGTGGAGCCCAGGTTGAGCGGCACAAAAAAACTTCAGCTGGCTGAAGCTTGGGCAGCTTCTGCTTCAAAAGCCGCCATCTGTTCGAGCTGCTCGGCAGATCCCACGGCCGCAGAAACCACCCACCTGGCTTCTTCGATTTCATCGGTGGATTGCGAAGCTCCGGTCTCCCTAGCTGTAGGCGTGCCTTGCAATCGTCCAGGATGTTAGGATGGAAGGCCAGACAGATGGTGCAAGCAATGGTGTCATGCACGGCACCCAAGCAATAAACGCACAAAAGGTGGGGATCAGTGTGAGACATTTTTTGTCTGCAAGGACACCAGCGAAAACTGGGGGATGACTTGTCCTCCATGTCCGATGCGCTCTGATTGGATTCGTAAACTCTTAAGAGTTTAAAGAAAGCAAATGCGGCGAAAACCGTCGATTAGACTCCAGGGCCTACGATACTTGAGAAAGGAGCACGAGGGAACCTGAACCTTCCAGCAAAAAGGAAGATCTGGAGTCATGGGGTGGAGCTGAGGTATATACCACTCAGGTGGGTGGGAGGAGCCAGCTTGAAGACTTCTGGCAAGATTTAAAGGGGAAAGGGACATGCCAAAGAGTGTGGATGAACAATATATCCACACTTCTAGAAAAGAAGTTAAAGAATGGGCCAAAAGCCACCTGAAGCCTCAACGCCTCGACACCTCATCAGAGACAGTGGTACATGTCAGTGGGAGTGCATGCTATGAGGGTGATGGCCGTCACAATGCAAGTGCAGACCGCATGTTCCTGTCAGCGGCTGCCCTGGTGGCATGGTGGGAGTTCGATGAGCCCAGAGTGAGGAGCTGGCATAAATGCGTGTGCGCTGACTTCAGAACTGCATAAACACATCATTGTAGAATTTAAGAAGTATGGGTGCGGTGCTCCCTCCGAATATAAAGTGAGGGGTCGGTGCTCCCTCATGACCCACCAGACTACACCCCAATAAAGTGTATGTAAACAGGGCACTTGGAGGTACCTGCCTATGCAGGCAGGTACCTCCAAGCTGCAGCTATGAGCCCTGTCAGTTAATGTGACCACAATGGAGTTTTTAAACATTAAGGCAAGTTGGGGGGGGTGGGGTCTGTGCACCCAGAAACCCCCCCCCCCCCCGGTGAAGCCTCTGCTTTGGTGCCAATAAAAAGTGACCCTCTATGGAACCCAGTAATTAAACAACACCTCCTCAACTCTCTCCCTCTTGGAGATGCTCCTGGTCCAGATGGGATAGAGTGTAAGTTATTTAAGCTTGGGGCTCACTTTCTCTCCATCCCCATCACCCACATCTTCAACCTATCCCTCACATCTGGTGTTGTCCCATCTCTTTGGAAAGTCACCAAGGTAGTCCCTGTACCCAAAAAGGGTGACCCCACAAACACCTCGCAGTACCGTCCCATCGCTCTCCTGCCCATACTCAGGAAGCTGCTTGAATAGAGAGCCACTTCCCAGCTTACAAACTACCTGCAAACCCACAACCTCCTCACCTCCTGTCAGCACGGCTTCAGCAAGGATCACAGCACCACCACTGCCCTCATTACGTTTACTGGTGACGTTAAGTCTGCCATCGATAAAGGCTCTCTCACTGGCGTCGTATTCATTGACCTATCCAAAGGCTTTCAACCTTGTTGATCACTCACTCCTAAAACAAAAATTAGTAGCCCTCAGGATCTCCCCCCATGCCAATACCTGGCTCTCCAACTATCTGTCCGGACAGCACCAATCTGTCAAGTTTGGTACTGCATCCTCACAGTAGCTGCCCGTTACCCAAACCTCTTCTCAATCTTCGACAACGACCTTCCATCTGTCTCTACCTCCTGCTTAGTAATAATGTATGCTAAAGACATTGCCCTATATCACAGTGCCCAAAACTCCCAACACATCAGCACCCAGCTATCTAAGGACTTCTCCCACCTGAAAAACTGGTTAGTGGCCAACAACCTGATACTCAATGTATCCAAAACCCAAGTAATGCTATTTGGCTCTCAGGCACGCAGATCATCCTGCCCTCACCTCCTGGACATCAGCTGACTAAATGGCTCCCCTCTCACTGTAGTCGAGGAATTAAAGTACTTAGGAGTCACCCTCGACCCGGGTCTAGACTTTTCCCTCCACATTTCAGGCGTAAGGCTACAAATTCTAGAATTGGCTTAGCCTACCATTTCAAACACTTACTTACTCTCACTGCCTGTTTGGCTATCACCCAGGGTGTTCTCCCTGCCTGCAATATGGATCACTCCTCTATACAAATGCCCCCTCAACTTATTTACACAAGTGGAACGTTAATTACAACAATATCTGCTGCTTTGCCCTCTCACCTCCACGCTTCATGCACCATTGTGCTTTTTGCTCCTCCTCCTCCTCTTTAGGTTGCTATCCCCCTCCACCTCCCAAGTCTATGCCCTTGGTTGTTTCATTCACAAAACTCCAGGCTCACCCTCAAGCCATGAACTTCCCACTTCTTCCCAGCTCCCACTCCACCTACTCCCTTAGGTCCCTGGACTCTACCTCACTCACCACACCCCAATGCTCAACCAAGATGGGCGAGAAGGCTTTCTCTTCATTTGCTCTCAAGTACTGGAACTGTCTCCCCCCTCATGTCTGCCGCTCCACCACCATCTTCTCTTTCAAAGCCGCCTTCAAATCTTACCTCACCCAATCCATGACTTGCACCTGTTTCCAAACCCCTGACCTCAGCTGATTGGTCACTGCATAATCTGATTATCGCACCTTTTGACTGTCTCTGTCACAACCAACTGTATTACCCACCTAATTATTTGTCTGTTTGTTATATGTTGATATTGCACTGTTCTTGACTTTAAATCTTGCACTTGCCTTATTCTTAAATGTTCATTATTCTAATTATTTGTCACCTTGCAATACTCCTAACTGTATACACCCACACCCTGGAACAATTAACCTGTTATAAGAACATAAGACTTTGACGGCAGATGGGGACCGAGTGGCCCATCTAGTCTGCCCATGAACCTAACACACCTCCCCTATATTTTGCTGTTTTTGTTTATACTGTAATGCCGATCCCATGCATGTGTAGATGCATTCACCATCTTTGCTGCAACCACCTCTGGGTGCAGGCTGTTCCATGTCTCCATTACCCTCTCTGTAAAAAAGTACTTCCTAATATTGCCTTGAGCCTTCCCCCTCTCAGTCATAGGTTGTGCCCTCTTGTATGCACCACTCCATTTGCATGGAAGAGTTTGTCTACCTGAACAGTGTTTATAACCTTTATGAATTTGAACATTTCTATCATAATCCCCTCTGTCCCTTCTCTGTTCCAGGGAGTACGAGTTTAGGTCTTGGAGTCTAGACTCATATGGCTTGTGATAGAGGCCCTGCACCATTTCATGGCCCTTCTCTGAATTGATTCCAAGTGCTCTATGTTTTATGTTTGTATTTTGCTCAATTTAAGGTACTTGTATCTTGTTTGACTTAATGAACTTGTGCTTTTGAACCGCTGTTTTCTCATGCATTGTACTCTCCTGGGTTGTTCCTGAAAATAGGCACTCAGTTGCCTAGCGTACCTAACTGGTTGCCAAAAACCAAATAAATAAGCAGGAGAGAGACAAGATCATGCAGATAAGATCGAAGTATATCCCATGTTGCCTAAAAATGAAAACCATCAATTTTAAGACTGACCTAGTGGGAACTTTATGCCAGTAAAGTTCATAGAATAAGGGAGTAAAATGCTTATGCTGAGATTGCACAAAAATAAGACTGGCCTTCCACTTTTTTGAACTGTAGATAATGGGAGACCAGATCTCTGAGTTCCTGTTGTGGATGGTGGAAGGTGTGTGACCGATGCAGAATCTCGCTCTCTCAATGTGTGGAGTAAAGGGGAGAAGCAGGGAAACTTCGCTCGTTATTATTTTACAACAGGTATGCCACTGTTGCTTGTGTATGTTTGTCTCCTTACCAGCAAATCTTAAATTCTGCCTTGTGTTGCTCGGAGTTTTTCTTGGTGCCTTTGTCTTTTTTCCCCGCAGAGAAGAAAGGGAAAAAAAGGAGTGCGCAGTGTGGAGGTGTCCACTAGACCGTGGCAGCCAGGAGGGTCTCCCAAGGCAGATTCCCCAGCCAGGGGGTTAGACAATAGCCAGTCAGAATGGCTTTGCACCAAAGGGAAAGAAAGCTTCGGTCCCATTTGCAAATTGTGTATTCTTCTGCCATAGATGTTACCGATGCTTGTGTTCCTGTTCTACAGCATTAATCACTGCAAAAAAATCTAAGGGATGTAGATTTTTATGTTTTATATGTTTATATCATATCTTACATTTTACGCTCTACGATCTACATTTTATGCTGTAGTCTTTTTGTGGTTACTTAAAAAAAAAGAGATAACCAAGATTAATTAAGTACACTTTTAAATTTAAAAAAAAAAAGTTTATTTTTATTTTTCGCGTCAAAAGTGCATCTCACTCACGTGAGCTAGATATTTATACGCATGCGGGGTGTTTCACCTCAGATTTCGCTCTTGCGTGTAAAGATTCATCACGTCCTTTTGAGTGCTGCCAAGCAAAAATATGTTTCTATATAGTGAACCTATAGTTTCTGGCTTTTGCTTTTGCCCCAAGTCGGGCCTTTACTATCTCTGAGTTTCCTACGAGGAAAACGATTGTTTACCTAATTGCCCCGTGTCTCTTTTTCTGTAAAATCAGGTGCGAATGTGAATGTGGCCGTGAACCTTAAGCCTGTTGCCATTGCTTATGTGGATCTAGTCGACAGAAGCTTCTGCATTTTTCAGATATATTTGGCTGCTTTTACTCGCAGAAGTAGGTTTAAAAAAAAATTTTCATAGCTTTTGAATTTATGGTACAATTGATTTCAATTACTGGGAGTTTATGCCTAATATTTTATGTTATATAGAGAGATATTAAAATTTTAATCAGCCATACAGCAGTAAAGCCATAGGCCTCCTGTGAGAAATTTTTGACTGAGTAGTACTGCTGCTGCGGCTGGTGCTATCTGTAGTTAATTAGTCACTTATTAATTGTTACATTGTTGTATCATATTTTGTTTGTCACTTATACACTTCCTTTTTGTGTTTTGCTTGTTTCAGTGCTCAGTGTGGATTCAACGAATATTGGAGATTTTGTTATATTGCATTTTACAAGAATTCTCCAACAGACTTTTTTGGGGATTTTGGCTGGGAAACGAACTTCTGAATTAATAGTGGGCCTTGATAAGTTCTGGTTATTAAGCCGAAGATTCGGCCTCTATACAAAACTTTGAGCTGAGAAGTTTAAAACATCGCCTTTACAGGATTTTAGACCTTGAGACTTTGAGACTTAATGCAGATTGTGAAGTTAGAAGCGTTTGTTTTTAGGGGAAGAACTGACAGAACTCAAACCTCATTGTTTAGGACCTGTAACTGCACAATCAAGGATTTGAATTTTGTTTTTTTTTCTCTTCCTTCTTTCCTTTTTGACATGTCTGCTATTACCAGAAGTAAAATGCCTCTTAGTGATAAACCAATTTTGGCTGAAAATACATTTAAGAAAGTTAAGCAAGGAGGATCATCTAAGGGTATTCAAAAAAAAAAATGACTTTCTTTAAAAAAAATTAGCTGCAAAGTCACTTAGCAAAAAATAAAATTTGTTTAATGACAAGTTTGTATTGCAAGAAAACAGTAAGAAAATTAAGGAGAAAAAAGGGTTGCTACCCAATTAACAGTGTCAGTGGCTCAGTAGGTAGCACACTCGCCTCTGAGGCCAGGAGATCAGAAGGCTGTGGGTTCAGTTCCCACATCTGGCACTTGGGTTAATATCCCAGTACTGACACTGTAGTGCAGCATGAGAGGGGTGCTGCACTTCTGAGGTGCCGGCTTTTGGATGAGACATTAAACCGAGGTCCCATCTGCCTGGATTGGTGGTAGTTCAGGTGGATGTTAAAGATCCCATGGCACTTATCAAAAGAGTAGGGGAATTTCCCCGGTGTCCTGGCCAAATTTCCCTCATTCACTAAAAATACCACCAACAGCTTAATCTGGTTCAAGGTCGGTTGGCATTCATCTGTATCCCCCTCTCCCGGGTCGTGCCTTGAAAATAGGCAGGATTTGTCTAGTGCACTTACCCGGTCAACAAAAACTAAATAAATAAAAATCTACCCTGAATGAAGGTATTTTGACATTTTTTAACATTGTCTCGCTACAAGATAAACAAGCATTTGTCAATGCCGAACGTTCACTTGCAGGTATTTGCAGTGGTGTTTGGCATGTATGGTGCTTTACCCTAATGCCCTGTGCGATTGCTGGTATTTGCACAATAAATTGTCAGCATGACCTTGTTGCTACCCCCATTGTGCGCTACACAGGCGGAAACACGTTTTGGGCAGGATGTGACAAAATGACAGCTGTACTGCTCATAAGGAAGTGTGGTAAAATGGCAATGTTGAAAATCTGGAGTGGAAATATTGAAAATTACGCAAAACTATGAGCGTGTGGGAACTGTGCAACGCACTGTAAAACAGTCATTTGTAGGATTTTTTCACCAAATTTTCAACATTGCCATTTTAAAACCTCTGCTAATGAACAGTGTCACTGTAATTTTCTTTACTGTGTCCCATATATTGATTTCAGCACTGACTCACCATTGTGCACTACATGAGAAGGAAAGGCGTTTTGGGCAGGATGGCAAAATGGCAGCTATACAGCTCATAGAGAATTGTGGTAAAATGGCAATGTTGAAAATCTGGGTGAAAATATTGAAAATTTGCAAACTTACGTAGCGCATGAGGAACCGCGTAACGTAGAGTCACAAAACAGTCATTTTAGAATTTTCACCAAATTTTCAGCACAGCCATTTTAAGACCTCTGCTCATGATCAGTGTCACTGTGATTTTCTTTATGTCCTATACATTGAGTTCACACACCGATCAGCGCCATTGTGCTTCATGGGCAGAAACACATTTTGGGCAGGATGCAAATGACAGCTGTACTGCTCATGAGGAGGTGTGGTAAAATGGCAATGTTGAAAATCTGGAGTGCAAATATTGAAAATTAGAAACATATGAGCGCATGAGGAAACTGCGACGCCGCTGAAACACAGTCATTTTAGGAATTTTCCACCAAATTTTCAACATAGCCATTTTAAGACCTCTGCTCATGAACAGTGTCACTGTGATTTTCTTAATGTGTTCCATACATTGATTTCGCATACTCGACGCGCGCTTCATGGGCGGAAACACGCTTTGGGTGAGATGAAAAATGACAGCTGTACAACTCATAATGTTAGTGATAAATGGCAATGTTGAAAATCTGGGTGGAAATATTGAAAATCGCAAACCTACTGACGTGCGTGGAACTGTGCAATGCACACTCGTAAAACAGTCATTTTTAGGAATTTTTTCACCAAATTTTCAACATTGCCATTTTAAAACCTCTGCTAATGAACAGTGTCACTGTGATTTTCTTACTCTGTCCCATACATTGATTTCGCACACCGACTGCGCCATTGTGCACTACATGGGCGGAAAGACGTTTTGGGCAGGATGTGAAAAATGACAGCTGTACTGCTCATAAGGAGGTGTGGTAAAATGGCAATGTTGAAAATCTGGAGTGCAAATATTGAAAATTTGCAAACTTACGACGTGCATAGGAACTGGTGCAACTTAGAGTCATAAACAGTCATTTTTAGGAATTTTTCACCAAATTTTCATCACAGCCATTTTAAGACCTCTGCTCATGCGATCAGTGTCATCAGTGATTTTCATGTCCCACATTGAGTTCGATACCGACTGGCGCCATTGTGCGCACATGGGCAGAAACACATTTGGCAGGATGTGAAAAAATGACAGCTGTACTGCTCATGAGGAGTGTGGTAAATGGCAATGTTGAAAATCGAGTGCAATATTGGAAATTGTAAACATACGAAAGGCATGAACTGTGTAACGACGCCAGAAACAGTCAATTTTAGAATTTTTTTCACCTACTTCAACATAGCCATTTTAAGACCTTTGCTCGCGAACAGTGTCACTGTGATTTTCTTAATGTGTTCCATACATTGATTTCAAGACACTGACTGCGCCATTGTGTGCTACATGGGCGGAAACACGCTTTGGGGAGATGTGAAAAATGACAGCTGACAGCCCATAAGAAGGTGTGATAAAATGGCAAATGTTGAAAAATCTGGAGTGAAAATATTGAAAATTCGCGAACTTACGTAGCCTGGCGAAGAACTGGCGCAACGCACGCCAGAGCAGTTTTTGATGATATCACCACAGCGACCTTTTCATGAATGATGTCATTGTCATGGCGTTAGCTCGAGGATCTGGCGGGTGATTTCGCCGCAGTGACCGCACAGTGCCCGCGTAAATCACCCTTCGGCCCGGCCAGCCATGACAGTGACATCATTCATGAGAAGGGTCCCAAAACCCTATGTTGAAAATTTGGCAAAAATTCCACAAAATGACTGAGATATGCAATAAAGTTGAAACCCCTATGTAGCCTATTATACAGCTTACCGCATTCTCAGTTCGCGGTCGGGCGTTGAAGAGTGCAGACGTGTTCCGGTCCACGAAGATCATCGGCGGGAGTCTGGAGGTAAGTATGGGGTGGGGTGTGTGAGGAGGCTGGAGTGCGCAGTGGGTGGGTGCGGGTTGTGGGAGGGGCTGGGAGACGCTGCGGGACCGTTTTTGTTTTACAGGTTTAAAAAAAAATGACGACGTGGGGCGTTTTACACTGGGGTGGGCTCCCAGCATGGCAGAAGATGGCTGGGGGCGAGGCCGACGGGATTGGGCACCCCTGCCGGCAAACTACGCTGAGGCGAGGAGCCAACGGGGATTGGGCACCCGTGCCGGCAAAGTAAGCGGAAGGTTTGCTATGCTGGGGTGGGCTCCCAGCATGGCAGCAGGACAGCTTGGGGGCGTGGAGCTGACGGGGGATTGGGCACCCTGCCGGCAACAACATTTGCCACGCTGGGGTGGGCCTTCAGCGTGGCACCAAAGCTTTGGGGCAGCGGAAGTGCCGTGGGGAGGTAGCGCATGACGGAGGGGGCGCAGTATGGCAGCAGTGCTTTCCTTTGAAGCAGAGGAACACCGCTGTCATACTGAGCTCCTGCACCCATTGGTGCAGGACACCATGCCTGCTCAAGGGAGCAGTGCATTGGGTGGGAGAGGGACACCTCCAAGTGTGCTACTCTCCCAAAACGTTCTTTGCGTATGCACGCAAGCGAACGTAAAAAGACAATCTAATGTCTACAACAACAGTAGATTTTGCATCTCTTATAAGCAAAGAAGGGATAGCATGTCACTCTCCTAGTAATAATAAGGTAGAAAGGTGTAGTCCACTTAAACGAGGGATCAGCAAGGAGTCTGAAAAGACTCACAATTGACCATATTAGACACAGAGGTGAAAAGTAAGAGAGAAACCTTAAGGTCAGATTTTAGTGACTCTGTGCAAAGGGAAGTTGTCCAGTCTGGAAAAAAAGCCCTTATAAATAAAAGAGACACAAAGGGAAATATATCTGTGAAGTACCCAGAGGGGGAGAATCAGATAATGGTGGCTTTAGATCGCTCTATTGGGGATGAATACACCTATACATCATGGACAATGAGTCCTGAGAATAGAAGTGTTCCAGATTTTGAAGGATTAACCAGAGACATTATCAATGTATTGAGAGATCCACTTAATTCCAACATATTTTTGTTTAAACAGCTATTGGATATTAAACATGACCTTTCTTTTAGTAAAGGGGTATGTCTGAAAAACAAAAATAGGTTAGATCTAATGGGTAAAGGACATGAGGGAGAGGATGAGGGAGAGGTTGTGATCACTCAATGCATTAGAGATAATCTAACTTTAGATCAAAGCATGATTAATCCCCCCTTGGGCCAAACTTTGGGTTATAGTGGTCAGTTTTATCAGGAGTCCTATATCTCAGAATCCAATGATACTTCAAGAGTGAAAGCTGACAATTTCTCAAAACAGTCAACTATCAGCAATGGCTCAGAGTGTATAATGCTACCCAGTAATATTTTAAGAGATACCAGCATTTGCAAAGAAATGGCAGAGAAATTTCCAATTCTATGGAAAAAAGGAGAGGAGCAAGAAGGCTCTAGAGAGATTTTTAAGGCTAGTAGAGGCAAGAGTAACTACAAACGCAAGAGTAAGTGTAAGTGTAAGAGTGTTAAGGGGAGTAAGATAAAAACTGGTGGGCAACAAAAGGGAAAGGGAAAATAAAATAAAAAAAATAGTGAAGTTTTAGCAAAACTTAAAGAATATTTTGAAACAACTACAAGCCAAACAAAAACTGACACTGCCCTATTACCATTAAGTGTTGCAGGTGCTAGTTCAGATTTAAATGAACACCAGGGATTAGGAAAGAAAATAAGTGAGAGCAGCACCAAAAAGAGAATTAGTTTAGAGAAGCTGAAGAAATCAAAGATAAGTAAGAAAATGCAAACTAAAAACCCTGTATCAATAAATAAGGGAGATGCTATTAAGGTACAAGAATCTAGTTTACTGAATAGTCAGGACAGAGCGACTCAAGAGGATACTAAATGCTTTAGAAGTTTTTTGTTAAAAACTTTAGGAAGTGATTTTGTGTTACCATTATTTAATGTGCCATGTATTCCACAAGAAACGCAGGATAAATTAACTGAACTAATGAGTGACTTACTAACAAATTTATTGGATGGTTGTACTCTAGTTAAATATTGCACCAGCAAAATTAGACCAATCTCAACCCTGGAGTTGGTCTTGCTGGTTTCTAATCAATATTATCTTTTAAAGGCAGTTGCAAAAAAAACTAAGGAGTTTGAGAGGATGGGAATTCAAGTTGGGGATTTGCTGACCATGAATGAATTGTTTCCTGAATTTTACACTGTCAAGGGATATGCAGTAATCCAACAGGAAACATTAGTTTCTATTTTTGGACTAAAACAATTGTATAAAGAGAATAAATTAAATCTAAAAAGAAAACTGACAGACTTTTTGGGCTCCTGTTTGGGAATTTTTGTTGGTAATTCCAACATTGATAGTGTTAAGAGACTAGAATATGATGGACAGGTTGTATTTAAGGTTAAACAAGAAAGACTGGTCACTGAATTAAACAAGAAACAGTTCATTTTGGATCAGTTAGGTATTTATGTATGTACTGAACGTACCAGAAGTAAATTTGAGGATATTTTTTATCTATACAGCAGAAGGGACAATGCTAGGAGACCTTGGTTGAGACAGCCAATAGATGTGAAATGTTATCTTCATTGAATCAGTGACAAACAGATTCTGTTACAGGGAGGCCACAGGGATCAATTTCTAATTTCTTATATATTACTGACCCCAATAGACGTGATATGTTTATAAATAATCATGATACGCTCAATATTTTGTCATGAAATCTAGCAGGACTTGGGGAAAAAGTTAGGGGATCCGGAAACAATTCAATATTTGAATTTATTTGATCTGATCTGATCTGTGTACAAGAAACATGGGCATTTTCTAATTCTTATTTAGATGGATATAAGTCTTATAACAAATTGGCCAGCTGAATTAGGAAATTTGGGAGGGGGTCTGGAGGGCTAACAATCTTCATTAAATTGGATAGCAACATAAAAACTGAAGAATTAAGCAGCAATAGTAATGGTCTACAGGTGGTTAAAATAATGGATAGAGACAAGAATTCGTGGTTTATAATTAACGTTTACCACAATCCTGCTGGAAGCAAATATGGAGACTCAGATCTTTTTGGGACCCTTAATGATGTAGTGACAAGCATTCAAAGTGATTTCCCGGATTGTGGATTGTTAATTATGGGGGGCTTTAATGCCAGATTAGGTAGCTTAAAGGTCTGTAACAAAGATATAGAGGCGGTTTTGTCCTTAGATGAAAAATCCAAAGTACAAATTACAAGAAAAGCAAAGGATTTGGTTATAAATAAACGTGGAATTGAGCTGCATAGGTTAATGATTGACAGGAATTTATGTTTTTTGAATGGAAGGATATCGCTGGACTTAGAAGGAGAAATTTCATTCGGGGGGTAATGGTTCATCAACCATTTGACTTTGTTTGGACAGATTTAAAACTGATTGATCAATGTTATTCATCATATTTGAATCCAAGACCTGAGAGTCAGCACCTAGGAGTTGAACTTAGCTTAATCAGGAAATCAGGAAATCTGGTACCAATAAACTAACTAAATATGAATCATTATCGATCCAGTTGAAAAAAGAATAGAGTTGAGTGGGATACGATTGAAGCTCCAAATTTTGAAGAGATTCTACAAAATGCAGGTATTCTAATGAGATTATCAGAATCAGTGGATAATGTTTGTGCTAATCAAATAATATCTGACTATAATTTTATTATAAATGCATTAGCTTATATAATAACAAGATAAAGATAAAGAAGAAAGAAGGACAACCCTGGTACAATACAGAATGCAAACAAGCTAGGAAACTTCTTAATAAACAATTTAGATTATTAAAACTGCACCCAAATAAAGAGAATAATAAAAAAATGAATCAAATAAGGAGAACTTATAAGCTGGTGCTAATTAATAATAAAAGAAAATATGCCAAACTTTTTTTTTTAAGTTGTTTTTAACCAGGTATAGCACACTAAGCTGAAAGTTTTTTTACAGGAGCGACCTAGGAGCACAAGGAGGTTAAGTGACTTGCTCAGGGTCACACAATATGCAAGGGGAAGCTGTGGGATTCAAACCCAGGTCTGGTGTGCTGGATGTCACCAGATTTGCAGCTCAGAGCCTTAGACCACTGCACTATACTGCCTCCTTAAATATGGATGGAATTAAAAAGGGCGGTCCACTCAAAGGACAACAAATCATTTTGGCATATTGATAGATTTGGAACTAAAACTTTTGATAAAATTGAGGCACATATTGAGCCCAGTACTTGGGAAACTTATTAAAAACAAATGTTTAGCAGGGATGAACCTGATTAGCTCCTTAAAACAACACGGTTGAAGATTAGTGAATGAATATATAGACTCACTGATGAGATAACCATATTAGAGATAGAAAATGTGATGGACTCATTCAAAAGAAGAAAGGCTCCATGCCCCAACGGGGTTCCTTTGGATGTTATAATTAGGACTAAGTACCATTGGATTCCTTTTCTTCACAAATTGTTTAATCATGTATGGATTACTGGGCTATTTCTGAGAAGTTGGAATTTAAGTATTATTGTACCAATTTTCAAAAAGGGTGACAGAAAGGATCCTAGTTTTTATAGGCTAATTAGTTTACTTGATAATTTGGGAAAATTATTTACCAAAATTATTAACAGAAGACTGTATTTATGGGTATAGTCCAATAATGTAATTGATGAAGCACAAGCTGGATTCAGAAAAAATTATTCAACAATAGATCAGACTTTTGTTTTGGCTCACTTTATTCATAAATATAAAGTAGTAAAAAAATAAAAATTATATTGTGTGTTTATTGATCGTAAGTCAGCAATTGACAAAGTCAATATAATTCTCCTTTGGGAAAGACTATCAGGCCTTGGAGTAGATCCCTCATTGTTGGAAATAATCAGGCTAATGCACCAGGACAATTATGTCAGTATTAGATATAATAATGAAGGTGAAATTAGTAAATGGTTTAGTTCTAATATAGGAGTTAAACAGGGTTGTTCATTGGCACCACATTTGTTTAATCTGTTTTTCTGCACTGTATTAAACAAAATGTATAACGAAGAATTCATTTGCCTAAAATTGGACTAAGAGTATTACCTTATTTGGCTTATGCCGATGATGTAGCTTTACTTTCAACTAGTCCTTTAGGCATGACAAGAAGCTTGGACAAGTTCTATGCAGAATGCTTCAGTGCAGATTTACAGATAAACTATAAAAAAACTAAAGTATTGGTATTTGGGGAGAATAAGAACAATTATAAATATTACATAAATCAGAATAGAATAGAAGAGGTAAAGAGTTTGTGTTACTTGGGAATAACATTTAGCCAAAATGGGAACTGGTATGAACACTTGAGGGGAAATTAAGATAAAGGCAGAGAAGTTTTTCCCTGCCATTTTGTCTTTTTTTTTTCAAGGTTCGGAGAGAACTCTATTAAGGGGAATCTGATGGTTGTTGATGCCAAAATCAGATCCCAGTTTCTTTATGGAGCTGAGATTTGGGACATCAATTACAACAGTAAATTGGGACTTGATCCGAGCTTGAATAAACTCTATAAGAAGATGTTGAGACTTCCAATCTCTGCCCCATCCTCGTTAGTGATGGCAGAGCTTGGTAAGATCTCAATTGAATGACAAATACAGCAAAGGCTGGTAAACTATTGGTTAAAAGTGTTCAGAATGAATCAGAATAGACTCCCTAGAGTTTGTTTGGAGGAAGGTTTAACATATCTTCATTCTCAAATAACCTTCCCTTGTATGAAAGTAGTAGAAGAAATTATTAAACCCCTTGGTCTGATGTCGACCATAACAGATGGTTTAAGACTTCCCTTAGTCCAAACAAGAGAACAAGTCAATTCCAGGATAAATAATGTATATATACAAAAGGAGTTGGAGACCTGCAGATTGTCAAAAGCATGCCCATAGTTAGCTAAAAACAAGAGATCTCATAAATTTGAATTATATTTGGAGATTTTACAAAATCCCAAGCGTAGAAAAGCAGTTACTAGATTTTGCTTTGAATGCTTTTCAAGTAATGTTAGGAAAGGAAAATTTGAGAAAAGTAAAAATGAAGAACTTTATTGCAAATGTGGGTTAAGTGAAGATAACTTATTACATGTGGTCTTGCTTTGCCCCTTGTATGAAAAAAATGAGGACTTCCCTTTTGGGTGGCCTAATTCAACAACTTACATATCAGCCATCTCACATATTGACTTTTCTATTAAAAACTCAGAAAGAAGAGGTGCTTGTCCCTGTGGCCTCCCTCCCTCCTAAGATATAGGGAACTTAAATGTTTCCACCTAAAACCGTCCCCTAGGTAAAAGAATCATGTGATTCTTGTGTAAATGGATGGTGAAAAAAAAAAAAGGTATATATTTTGTATCTTATAACTAAATTATGGTAAACATAAGAAAGATTTTATGGCAAATGGATTTAAATTGTAAGGTTAAGACAGTGTTGTAATGGGTATGTGATGATTTGACACTATGTGGCTTTTGGGTATTGTAAATGTGATTTTATATTACTGAAAACTGTTCTTAATAACATGTCAGCTTGACATGACTTTTATTAATTTAATATTTATGTCTGAATTTGTAATGGCATGATATGCCGAGCAATAAACTTGAACTGAACTGAACTAATGGGAGACCAGCATACAACAAGTTGCAATAATCCAGTCTTAATATCACAAGAGCATGAACTAAGTTTTAGTAGTATCTTTAATTAAGAACTAATAAATATAGAAATATTGAGCAACTAAACTAAGAATCAAAAATTAAACATAAGTTTTCTACCATAGTAATAAGGTGAACTTCATTCTCATACTTAAATCCTTGATACGCCCCAGTCGTTGCTCTGAGTCCAAAAAAATAATTTCAATTTTAGCCATGTTAAGTTTTTGCAAATAAGTTGAAGTCCAAGAAGAAGCAGAAGATAGACAAGATGAAATGGCACCCAGAACGTCATGTGGTTAAAAAAAAGGAATAAATATGGGTGTCCCCTGCACAGAGACAATGGTTAAACCCAGAAGACAGTAATAGCACCAAGTGGTTGAATATAAATCGAAAAAAGTAAAAGGCCCAGCATGAATCCTGAGGAATACCCATAGAAACTGGAAAAATTCTGAAAGGTGCCGACTCCAAGAAACCGTAAATGAACATAACAAAAGATAAGACAAAAATCAGAATAAAGCTAGCCCCTGTAAATTACAAGTGTGCCATAGTCCATCAGTAAGGATGAAATCTATTTATTTAGAAACTGGTGACTGCAAAAGACACACTGAGCAAAGGATCATTTCCTAGTACAACTGGGGGAAGGGTACATGGGAAGATATATCACTTAGACAAAACCAAACTAACATTATAAACAGAGCGGAAACCTACAAGTTAGTGCAAGTAGAAAACAGTACAGACCTAAAAGATGAACAACAACAACTGCACCATGGTACTAACAATAAATTACATAATAAACAAGGTGCAAAGTACCTACAGTGGACAAAAATCAGCTGTTATGGATAAGAAGAGTACTGGTTGGCCAAAGGGGACACACAACCAAAAGTCCATAAAAAGACTACTGGATGGCCAGAGAGGAACTAGAAGCAGAAACAGGAAGGAGTAAACACTCCAGTTGGGCCTCATAGCATTCTTCCGCCTTTAGATTGCAGTACTAACTGCTAGGAGCTGTATAAGTGATCGGAAAGAAGAAGCGAGGCAGACCTGAGGGAGTAGATTATTCCAGAGGGAGGGAAGGCGGAAGGAGAAGGCAGTTTTCCCTACGGTAGTTTTGCAGTGAGTGAGGGACAGGAAAAAATCAAGAGTCAGCAGATCAGAGTAGGACGGTGGATTGGGGAGGAGGACAGAAGGGAGGACAGCTACCAAATAAGTAAGGAGAACCAGAATTTGGAGAGACAAGAGGAACAATTACAGAGGTGTCTAGACATAAGCGGAGGGAGGGTGAGATTAGTGTAGAGTGAGCAGTGATGGGTGAGGGGAGGATGGTTAATGGCAAAATGGCAGAAATTCTGCCTAGAAGGAAACAGCTGGGATTTTTAATGTATAACAATGTAAAGTGGAATTTTTAGTAGCACTGAAGCTGATTCTGGATTGTTTTCATAGTTTTTTCCTCACATAAAGAATAGACAGACATCAATGTAAACTCTATAATTTTGCCACTGTCTGCAGGCAATGGTGGAATTCTGTGGAAATCACAAAATGCAATAAAGCTTCCACAAATGCATAATTCATAACTTTTACCCAACCCTATCAGGGGCTACTGTAGGGTTGGCAGGAGGCTGGTACAGCATCCACCGAGGTGAAGGGGATGTAGGCGAATTAGTTTGCTGGTGAAAGTACACCCTCCCTTCAGTGGCCCAAGGCAGATTTGCATTAATCTGGAAAGGATATACTGGGCCAGTTTGTGATTCACACTATATGTGAACACACTAAGCCAACTGTGCCACGTATTGAAAAATGCAAAATGATGTGCATGGTGACTGATAGATATCAGCTACTTTG
Source organism: Neoceratodus forsteri (assembly GCA_016271365.2). Lineage (NCBI taxonomy): Eukaryota > Metazoa > Chordata > Ceratodontiformes > Ceratodontidae > Neoceratodus > Neoceratodus forsteri. The sequence continues at coordinate 330,275,779 of CM057454.1, forward strand.
TACTCTGTTCCCAGCTTACTTTGGATTCTTGGGGCCACCTAAGAGGATTGCGCTGTCTGATTCCTCCCATCAGCTGGGTCCATTGGGAGATGGGGTGTTAAACTACAGGGGCTGTTTTGGTCTACATTGGCAGAAGACTTCGGAGTTCAATAGCCTGGGTAATGGATGCCAGCCGAGTGGAGTGGTCCAGCCAGGAATGAAAGCTGACACTGTGGGTCAGAAATTGCAAGTTGAAACTTAGGAAATACATGAATTAAATAAACGGACATTTGATGAGAGAGATGCTCTACTATTGGTATAAAATGGGAATTGGGGTCCTTCAGAATTCTAGTAACTTCATTAGTCCAAACACATTACCGAACTATTCATTAATTCCCAGTAAATGCACCGTTTGTCATTCACCCAACATAATCTACCTAGCAACAGCCTAGCTAAATAAAAATTAAAAACTTTTTTCCATAAGGATAAGAACTTGTTCAATTATTAAAACACAAAAACCCATGACAGGGCATAGGTTTCATCAAAATGAGTGTACTTCCCCAGTGTATTTAAAGGCACTCAGCGTTTGTTACCGAACTCGCACATTCTACCTAGTAATAGGCTCACTACAGGACAATAAAACCTTTTTCCATTTTATAAGTGCCATGACTCATTTCAGGCCATACATTGTTTGAGAATTAATGCACTTTCCAGATGCAATTTCCATTTCACCTGGTGCATGCATTAATTCTCTAGAAACACCTGCCCTGTCATGGGTTATTGTTTACCTAGTGAACACAAGATTTGCACTAGACAGCCCAACTGGAATTCAAAGTTTATAACGGGATACTGAGGATTTCTAGTGACGTCATCATGGTAATGGCTGCCTAATTTTGTGCCTCCATTAGATCATCTGTACACTCAATAGCAATCCGTGCTTTATCCAGCTTCCAACTGCCTAGAAAATGGACAACAGAAGATTTTCTGATGGCCACTACACAAAGGCTGAAACATAGTCCATCTAAGATGCTCCCCCAGCCTGAGACAACACAGGATAGAAGCAGCAGTCAATTTTCTTCCAAAGAGCTTACGCCACCGCTACCCGACAACGATCATGAAGAAAGGGAGAAAGCCTACACAATAACATCTAAAAGGCTGTGTTCAGAATTTAAAACTATCAGCTCTGCCCTCTTAAAACTGGAATTCACTGTGGCCGATGGCAGGAGAGATGCTAGTGGAAAAAAGAACAGCAGAGTTAGAAACCAGTCTCACAAAATACAGCTTAAAAACAGACATTTAAACAGAAGTGATTCTCAGTCTACACAGCAGAAGTCTTGAGCTGGAGTGGAAAATGGAAGACCTGAAAACAGACGTCACTGCAACAACATTCACATACATGGTATCCCAGAGGAAGAAGAACTGGGAGACAAGATCATTTTCATGGAAGGGCTAATTAAAGAACTGTTAGGCCTTCCTCAAGATCAGCCGTTAAGCATCACTCGTGCCCAAAAAGCCCTAGCTGCCCCACCAGCAAGCCCATCGGCACAACCCAACCATTTATTTTAGCCTTCTTAGACTACTGCACTAAAATGGAAATTCCCTATAAGGCTTGTGCTAAAAAGAACATTGTTTTTGGGGACTCCAAACTCTATCTTGAGCACGATTTTGCTCAGCTTGCATAGATCAAGCTACGCAGAGTGCTGGCATTGCAGAAGGTACTTAAAGCTAAGGGACTGAAGGCACGGCTATAATATCCAGCCCAGTTCCTCATGTACTTGGACACAGGCTCCAAAGTGTTTGAGACAGAACAGGATGCAGCTCTATTCCTGTCAAAGCAAGGGATCTTGGTACTGTAGATAATGCTCTCCAACTCCCACAGCTTAAAGAAATGAAGGAACAATATCTGGTAACAAGTGGGATCGACTTCTGGTGCCTCTTCACAACCCACACGGACATACTGGGCTTAATTGAAGGCTCACAGGAAGGACAGAGCATCTAAAATCAGCCAGCAAAGATGATGACCACTCGAACCGAGCCATGTCTGTGCCAGCTACTTTTGAAGCAGCTTTGATGGAACTTCTGCAGGCTCAGTATCCTTATTTGTGTTACGGAACACTATTGTTTAAGTGCTACACAATGATACACAGTTAACTCTCACATTAAAGTTTAGATTCAGGATTTCTAGCTAAGGTGTTAATGACATTAACAGGCATGGACACTAATAACAGGAAGGGAAACCGTGGATGCAGTGCTTGGTATATTTGGTAGTTTTTCTTTCTTCTTTGAAGTGTGTTTTTTTTTTTTCCCTTACCAAGAGAAAATCATCCCGGCCTTCTCAATTCAGGGAGCGGGGGGCATGGGGCAGGTAGACTGTGAGGAGTGAGGAGCACAGAACCGTCCCACAACCAATCTACAGGTAAGACCTCATCAGCATCTCACATCCATATACTACAAAAAAACAACAATTAGGTTCCAGTGAATCACTTGGCTGTAATTCAATCTCAAGATTATCTATGTCCCCAGAACCCCTCGATGGAATTACAATCCTGTAATTCACTGGGACCTATCTATTTTTCATGCTGTACTGTACTTATTTTGGGCAAGGATAACAGTCAGTAACGAATCAGAAACTACAAACTAAAATTGTGGCAGATTATTACCTATCTTTTCCATAATCACAGGTACTGTATTAGGGAAATCGTTAGACCGCTCTACAAATACAAATATTTTGGTGTACTTGTGATGTAAATGCAGTCAGTTGTAATGAAACATCTGAAACAAAGCTGCACACTTCCAGATCCTTGCTTGCCCAATGAGAAACAATGAAAAGCAACACTATATTAGATTTGTGTAAGTTGGTTACCTTTGAAAGAGATACAGACTAACTTTAAAAGACATACACAATAACTTTGACAACTCTGAAATCAGTGCCACAGTGTTAATAAATATGTTAACATAAAAGGGCTACAATGTTGCTTTTCATTGCCCAAGCCAGGATTATGGAACTGTGCAGGTTACTTCTTAGGGTAAACATTAAGCCACAATGAAGGAGGCTTCTGCTGGAGAATTAATGCATGGTGGGGACTTGTGGCATGAGGCTGAAGGCCAAGTGCCTACTACCACTCAACCATACATTAATTCCCCAGTAGAAGCCTCCTTCAGAGTGGTTTAATGCGCTTGTAACATGACAATTTGAGATCACATTTCAGGTTCTGTGATAGGAAAAAATACACAGAGGCACTATTTCATATATGCAGCACTTTACTACGTAGAGAAACACATGTAAACATATAGTCTTCCTGATGTGAGGTCCGATTTAAACATTCAATTACATACTTATGTAGTTAGAGTAATACAACACTGGTTTGTTTTGTTAAACGGCACAAATACTGAACTCGGTATTTTTTCTACCTTTTCCCCCGATCAATTTTGTTGTATTCGATGCAGAAAAGCTGATCATGTTCACTTTATTACACGCCATTTCTCTCATGGATTGCACTGTGGGATTGTTTCTTATCTCTATTTGCGGAACTAGAATGGAAGTTAGGCGTCACACTGCCAACAACAATTCTAACATTTTAACATTTTAATTATATACCAACTATTACTATTTATTTTTATCATGTAAGAATCTTGCTTAATTATTTCAATTATTTCTACATATGATTTCTATTGATTAGTTCTGTGATTTCCATGCTTGTTCCATGCTGGTTTTGATGTTCCTATCCACGCCGCTATTCCACCGCTTCCACATATTTCAAATGTGAGTCTATTTGACTTCATGTTTTGTATTGTGTTATTTCTCTCGTCATGCTTTCCAATACTATGCTCAGAATTGCATTACTAGATCATCACGACCATTGGGTGGGTTTGGGTGGGGCGGTGGGATAGTTAAAAGCCATTTTTCTTTTATTCAGCTATGTTCCTGGTGCTTTTATTGTGACGATACTGTTTTTTTCCCTTGCACTGTCTAGCGCTTTTACTCTGGTTACATCGGGTACTACTGTTTGGAGCGGGGATTATATAGCTGTTTGGAGTGGGTATTACCAGTGATTAACAAACAAAACAAAACAAAACTAAAACGAACAAGAACTAAATAAAATAAAATAAATTAATGCCATGTTCAAGTCTGGTCACCTGTTGTGTTTTGTCCCATGATTTTTCATTATTTGATGTCTGATTAATGTCATGTTACAAGTACACACACAACGGTACTGCCAGTGAAAAAGCAAGGATCCACTGTGTATACAGTAAGTATAAAAACCTCCAACTCCCAGAAAGGCCAGTTGTAGTCTCTCTTCCCTCTCACTGAGTATAATCACAAAATACATACTATGGCTTCAAGAAATGCACCCCTCACATCTAGCCTCAACAGCTCTTTCAAGCCAAAAAGCAACCCCTGCCCTAATGGACCTGAGTCACACATACGACTGGTGCCTGTTATCATGCTGATTGACTGGTCTTCACACACTGAATGCTCTTAACTTCAGAACAACAGGTGAGAAGGGGATTAGTCCACCCCTCCCCCTACTAACTTGCTTTCTTAAAATGTCAAAGAAATCATCTATTGCAGTGTGGTATACTGTGCGACTCCGAGCAAGTTACTCCACACATCCTCAGTGCTCCTGGGACACACCTGAAAAAAGGCACTTGTGCCTCATGGGCCTTACCAGTTTACCAAAAAGAATAAAATGTTAAATTAGGTTGAAGGTATGAGGCATTAGGTTGAAGGTACAGTGGTGTTATACTGAATTTTAATTCATTGTTTACTTGAGAAAAGCAGATGGCCACATTTGTGAAGCTGATTGCCCTATTGACCTCTGAGTGACAAGGAGCTTTGGATATTAACTGGTACAATACACAGAACAAACCCCCTTGCTCCAGTCCACCTGGTCCTGATAGTTATAGTTATGGCATTAGTCACTGGTAGTTTTTCCCTTTGCTTTTTTTGTATGTGACTGGGTAATCTTTTCCAAAGTTCTTTAAGATAATTCTGTTTTGTTTTTGCTTTTTTTTTGTGTGGTCGTGTATATAGTAGTTTGAAGAAATAAAAAGCTTTAAAAACAAAATAATTACTGCTGCCATCTAGACCTAGGCACATACCTAGAAAAAAAAATATTGGATTGAAAAAAAATGTGTCTGCAAAAAACAGTCTGCAACAGCTATCATTCCCTGAATCAATGGATATGAATACTGTATTAAAACCAGTAAAGTTTCAATTTGTGTTATACAATTGTAAATTGTTCTGGCTCAATGACTATAGATTGTGAATACCACTGAAATACAGCATTCCAACTCATCTGCCGTGGTCAAATTAGGCAGCTATGAACTGTGCAAGTGGGTGAAATGTCCTGCTGTCTGATACAGTGCCTTATCCATGGTAGAGGAAATCATGCGCAACTGCCCATGAATTTTCAAGGCTGCATCAAGTCTAAATTGAGCGGGAGTTGCAGTATAGTAACTGATTTTCATTGCATGCGCTTACTTATTTTGCACACTAGGTTGCTTCATTTGGGTGTAGCACTAATTTTTTGAGATGGTCCCAGAGCGGCAAACACCATAGAAGATTTGATACAAGCAGGAATAAAACAAACAAACAAACAAAAAAAACAGGTTACTCACCTTTAACAGTAGTTCTAGGAGTGGTATATGTTGTTCATTCACACTTCATGACAGGTACCTTGCCGCTTTAAGATGTACTGGAAAGTCTTCAAGCTTGCTCCTCCCACCCACCTGGGTGGTACAGTCCTTGGCTCTGCCCTATGATGCCAGATCTTAGCCCACTGGAAGCCAGGTTTGTGCATCAAAGCCGGGGAGGTCGGGTGCGTCAGTGTGGATGAACAACATATACCACTCCTAGAACTACTGGTACAGGAGAGTAACCTGTTTTTCTAGAATTGTGGATATGTTGATATATCCACACTTTATGGCAGACTCCTAGCAGTTCTCCGGGAGGAGGGAGGCGAGACGCACACCCGCTACTTAGGGAAGAGGGACTAGAGAACTGAGGTTCCAAAACCAGCATCCCGGCATGACTCAAGGTCGATGTGGTAATGGGAAATGAAGGTGTGTGCTGACTTCCAGGTAGAAGCCCTGCAGATTTCTTGGATAGGGACGCCCCTAGAAGCAGCCACCGACGCAGAGGTATGGTGGGTGGAATGAGCCTTAAGCCCTGCTGGAGGCTCCCTACCCATCAACCTATAGCAGAGGTCAATGCAAGATATAATCCATCGAGCTATTGTCCACTTGGGTGCAGGTCTGCCAGGTGCGGTTTCAGTGTAAGTGACAAACAGCTGGCAAACCTCTCCCTGAACTTCTGCCATTCGCTCTTTGTAGTAGGCAAGCGTTCGTCTTAGGTCCAGAGTATGGAGTCTGTACTTGGCCTCCGAGGTGTGACTGGGGTAGAACACCGGCAGAGTGATCACTTGGTTAAGGTGAAACTCCGACACCACCTTTGGAAGGAATTTTGGGTGGGGGTGCAGGACAGCCTTGTCCCTGTGGAAGACCAGGTAAGGAGACTCAAGGGAGAGGGCCTATAACTCCCCAGTCCTTCTGGCTGACGTGATAGCCACCAAGAAGGCGGTCTTCCATGACAAATGTGACATATCACACTTGTGCATAGACTCAAATGGCTTGCCCAAGAGCTTTGCCAAGACCAGCAGTAGATCCCATGGAGGTTGAGGTTCACGCACCAGAAGGGATATGTGATCTAGGCCTCTGAAGAAGCACCTGACCACCTTCTCCTCCGCCACCAACTGCTGACCGGCTCATGCCCGGTAAGCGGAGGTGGCTGCCAGGTGCACCTTTAGGGTCATCGACCGTAGCCCCTGCTGGGAGAGGGACCAAAGATAATCCAAAATGCTAGCCACTGGACAGGACGAGGGGTCCAATCCTTTGCCCTGACACCAGATGGAGAATCTTTTCCATTTAAAGGCATAGCATTTTCTGGTAGATTCCTTATGGGATGCCTCAACAATGTTGAGGACCTCGTCGGACAGACCCAAGGCCTGGAACTCTAGCCACTCAGGAACCAGGCTGTCAGGTGCAGGGACTGAAGGTCCAGATGGAATACCTTCCCCTGGTTGACCAAGAGCAGGTCCGGGCATGCTGGAAGTCGCCTCGGGAGCCTGGAGCAGAGGCTGAGGAGATCTGGATACCAGAACTGGTGGGGCCTGTCTGGGACCACCAAGATCACCTGCATCTTGTCCCTCCTGACCTTGATAAGCACTTTGTGAATCGGGGGGGGGGGGAGGCATAGAAGAGGCCTGGGGTCCACGGCCTCGAGAAGGCATCCCCCTGCAGCAAACCCTGCTGAGGAGGTGGGCATGGAACAGCCTCAGCTTTGCGTTCTCCCTGGAGGAGAACAGGTCGACCTGAGGGTGCTCCAGAGGGAGAACAGATCTTGTACTATCTCCTGGTGGAGAGACCACTCGTGAGATGCCCTGTCCAACCGGCTGAGGGCATCGGCCAGCTGATTCGAGGCTCCTGCCATATGGATGGCCAGGAGATCCGCCTCCAGGCTAAGCACAAGTTACCAAATGCAGACAGCTTCCTTGCAGAGGGGAAAGGGGTGCATCCCACCCTTCCTGTTGAAATAGTACATGGTCGTGGTGTTGTCTGTCTAGACTTGAACCACTTGACATCAGACGAATGGAGAAAATGCGGTTAGGGCTACGTGAACCACTCGAAGCTCCAGCAGGTTGATGTGACTTTGGAACTACTGAGGGGACCAGAGCCTGTGGACCCTGTGCTCTCCCAGATGGGCACCCCAACCCATTAGAGAGGCATTGGTCATCAGGATGATCGTCGGCTCGGGCAGACAAACGGGAGCCCTTCCTGCAGGTGGGATGGGACGAGCCACCATTGGAAGCTGTCCCACATCCTCTGGGTCACAAAGACCAGCTGGTTGAGATGATCTGAGTGCTGAGACCACTGGCTGGCCAGTTCCCACTGAAGGGCACTCATATGCCAGTGGGTCCATTGGATCATGCTGGTGCAGGCTGCCATGTAGCCCAGAAGATGCAGGAAGTCCCAAGCAGGGTGCAATTGCCCAACTAGAAATGATCGGGCAAAGGAAGAGAGAACCTCTGCCCTATCCACTGGGAGTCAAGCTCTGCTACGATGAACTGGATCACCTGCGCAGGCACAAGTTCCAACTTGGCCTCATTGATCAGAAGGCCAAGTTCTAGGCAAGTCTGGAGGGCCCATCCACCTCCAGCCTGGAGGGACCTGCTATCAGCTAGTCATCCAGGTAAGGGTACACCTGGAACCTCGGTGTCTCAGGTATGCAACCACCACTGCCATGCATTTGGTGAAGAACCTTGGGGGCTGAAGATAGGCAGAAGGGCATGGCTTGGAACTTGTAAAGGATTCCCATGGCTCTGAAGCGGAGGAACTGTCAATAGGATGGACGGATTTGGACGTGAAAGAACACGTCCTGAAGATCTAGGGAGCACAACCACATTCTTTGATCCAGGGATGGTATGATCTGACCTAGAGTTACCATCCAAAAGGCGTGAGACCTGAGGAACTTGTTCAGGTTGTGCAGATCTAGAATGGGGCGAAAGCCCCCCATCTGCTTCGGCGCAAGGAAGTACCTGGAGACGAATCCTGGGTCTGAAGGTGGGTCCGCTATTGGGTGCACCACCTCCTTGAGGAGGAGCTCAGCCAGGTAATCTCAGAGCCGACTGAGAAGCTGCGGACACCAGATCCCCCTGTGGGGCATGGGCTCCATAAGGAGGGGCCTGCTCGAATTCCAGAGGCATGCTTCGACCTACCACTTCTAGAACCCAATGGTCCGTGGTGGACCAGGCGGAAATGAAGTGGCTGAGCCAGCCCCCCACGGGGGGTCCCAGGGGAGGTGTGACAGGATTGAGGGAGGCACCCCCCAACCTGTCACTGGGCAGGCTTGGAGGACAATCCAGCGGAAGAGCCGTCGGGACCTTCCCCCTGGACTTCCTAAACAAGGAGGCCATGGACTTGGCCTGAGGATGCCAAGTTTGAGCCTGCTGGCCCTGCTGCTGGGCCAGTCTGGCCGCAGGAGTGGGCGAGCGAAATGGCTTGTGGTTTTGACGCTTAGAGCCCTTGTCCTTTTGGGCTGACGTGGTGGAGTCCAAGGTGGCATTGGACTTCTCTATACGCTGGAGGTGACCCTCCATGCCAAGCCCGAACAAGTCGGTGCCCAAGAATGGGACATCTGCCAGCTTATGCTGAGTATCTGCCATAAAGGTCGAGATGCGTAGCCAAGCCCTGTGGTGTATGGCCACTGTGGCCGCTACCTAACTGGCACATGAATCACCAATATCCAGAGCCATCTGGATTTGTTGCTTCCCCACTGTCCTACCCTAGACCTGCTTGACCATGGTCTGGAGGTCCACTGGGAGATGAGGGATCACCTCGTCCAGGGAGCCCAAGAGGCCATGGGAGAAATGTGTCATGATAACGGCCGAACTGGCCTGAAGAAGGCCAATGGAGGAGGCTGCATAGACCTTCTTCCCGGAATGGTCCAACTGTTTGGATTCCCTGTCTAGGGGTCTGTCCGCATCCCCTTTGTTGCCTGAGCACTGAAACAGAGTCAGCCACCAACCCCAATGCAGAGGGGTGCTCCGAAAAGCCTGACAGGGACCCCATGGGCACCGCGTACTTGAGGGCCATGCGGGCAGAAGGCGCAGGACAAGGTGCCGAACGTTGCCACAGCTCCAAGGCTGGTCCCACAATGGCCTCAGCCACTGGGAAGGCCTCAACAGGAGTGTCTCTTTTATCCAGAATCTCTGTAAGGGGATACTTAGCCTGTTTCTGTACAGGCTCCAGCTCCATTCCCGTGGATTTGGAAATGAGTCGATAAATACCTATCAGCGAGGAAGGGCCCTCGTCAACGGAGAGACCCCCCAAGGACTCAATGTCCGCTGGACGGGAGACCATGGAAGAATCCTCAGACTCCAAAGACTCCTTGTAGAGCGGGCGCCCACTTGTGTCGCTCTCCACCTGCCTTGGACGGTCGGGAGTAAGAGTGACGGACAACCGATAGGGCAACCCTTGGGCCAACCGAGAATCCTTGGTTGGAGCCCCAGACTTCGGTTACTCGGGCGGCGGCTCCACCCAAATCAGTGGAGTAGCCGGCTTCAGTTGAGCTAGCGGGGCCTGAACCAGCACCTCGGTGACGGTGACCATGGCCAAAGATGGTCGTTCTGGCAAAACCCACTTAATGGCCGGAGTCGAAACTGGGAACGGTTTGGACCTGGATAAGACCAACTGCTACCACATGAGGTCTTCGTAGCACTGATGCAACTTCGCCGAAGCCTTTCCTCACCAGAGGAGGATGAAGACGAGGAGTGGTGGCACCACTTACTATGACGGTGAGAACGAGATTGTCAGTGGGAGCGAATCTTGCCCAAGGAGCGGGATCGCGGCCTCGAACATCAGCGGTGCCGATGGGGGACCTCGACAGGAGTCAGGAAAACCCTCGACTCCTGGTCCGGTTCCTTGGTGGGTGGGTCTGGCCCAGTGGGCTGGGCCGACCAATCCGAGGACACCAGGAGCACCGGTACCTGAAAAAGAGAATCGTCGGCTGGAGCGGGCGACAACCCACCAATTGGTTCGAGCAAGATCTCGGTCACGTCGACAGGTGTCTCAGCCAACTGGTCTGACGGGGGTACTGTAAAACCAGTGGCCTCGGCCGTGAATTCGACCGATGTCGAGACAGGAGATTCCTGTGAGCGGGACCGCTCTTGGTCCCAAGAATGTCGAGGTGTCCTTTTTTGACTCCTCTTTCTTGGAGCACGAAAAACATGTGACCCCGAAGGGTCCTCTCCCTTGATAGAGAGAGACTGGCACAACTCCCTTGAAGGAAGCCGAATAGGAGGATCCCAGATGCAGCGGAATGAAGGCTGAAGCCAAAGAGGAGCCTGCTGCACCTGAGCCACCTCCTCCTCGAAGGCCTTGAGCTGTTTCAACTGCACAGCGGACCCCGCAGCCATGGAGACCACCCAACGGGCATCCTTCGATTTGACTGGCGGGTAACGCTTCTCCGGTCACCCCAGCTGAAGTCGGGCAGCACGATTTTCAAGCACATTCGGAGAAAAGGACAGACAATGATCGTAGGCCTGTGGATCGTGGTCCAATCCTAAGCAGTACACACATGCGGCATGAGGATCCATGCGAGACAGCTTCTGCCTGCAGGGGCACCGACGAAACCCGTGGCAAGACTTTTCCTCCATCACAGGAGCAAGGGAGAAGAAGATTAAGACTGAACTCAAGAGAGTTTTAGAATCAGTTTTGGAAGCGAATCTATAGATTCAAGAGCCAGGGCCTACTACACGCGGGAGCACTAAGGAGGGAATCTGAACCTTCCAGTGGAAAGGAAGATCTGGCATCATGGGGTGGAGCCGAGGACTATACCACCCGGGTGGGTGGGAGGAGCCAGCTTGAAGACTTTCTGGCACATTTTAAAGCAGCAAGGTACCTGCCATGAAGTGTGGATAGAAAGTACAGTTACGTAAGAACTTACCGTAACAGTAGATCTTCGAGAGAGGCTCTTGCAGTAGGTAATTACATATAGGACTGACGCCGGCCGGCGGCAGGACCCCACGGAAAAATTTCTAGCTAGCAGTCCCTCGGCAGGGACCGCCCCCCGCTGCGGTGACCGCGCTACACGACGCCGGTATAAAGGGGCGGTCCCGGACGCTACTTTTCCAGTTCTTCTCGCTACAGGCCCGAAGGCCCGGACAAGAGAGAAGCAGATATTTCTTCAATGGAAAAGGAGCTGAAAAGCCTAGGGGATGCTAGGAGGATTATTTACTGTAAGAGCCTCTCTCGAAGATCTACTGTTACGGTAAGTTCTTATGTAACTGTACTATCTTACTTCGAGAGGGCTCTTGCAGTAGGTAATTACATATAGGACAGAATCCCAAGCAGTCTGGAACAAATGCAAGGCACTGGGAGGAGGAACTACTCCAAAAAGTAGCAAATAATCTAGCAGGTCTCAAGAAAGGAGGCCTTGCAAAAGAGCTAACCCGAAGCCTGCTCTACGGCGAGAGGCAATGTCCAAACTGTAATGTTTAGTAAAGGTATGGACTGAAGTCCAAGTGGCAGCAGCACAGATGTCTGCCGGAGACACATTCTTGAAACAAGCTGCAGAGGCTGCAACTCCATGAGTGGAGTGACCTTTGACTTGACCCGGGAGGGTTTTGTTGTACTTGTCATAGCAGAAAGTGATGCAATGTGCCAACCACTTTGATAGGCATTGCTTAGAGACAGCATTGCCTTCTCTTTTGTGAGCAAAAGAGATGAACAACTGATCAGTCTTTCTGAGATCCTTCGTCCTATCAGTGTAGTATCTCAGAATCCTGTGAACATCCATGGTATGGAGCAGATATTCTCCTTGATTGAAGTACGCGTGAAAAAGCAGGTAATTCAATAGACTGATTTAACGTGAGATTCGCTACCACCTTCGGGAGAAACTTAGGATTCGTGTAAGAGCTACTCGCTCTTTTGTGAAAAGTCAGATAAGGATTTTGCACATCAGGTCTGGAGTTCGAAATTCTGCAAGCAGAAGTAATGGCCACCAAGAAGAGCCGCCTTCCACGATAAAAACTTCAAGTCTGCGGAAGCCGCAGGCTCAAAGGGAGGAAGGGTAAGTTTCTCGAGGACAAAGTTTAAGTCCCAGGGGGGAGCTGGAAAGTTTTGGATACCTCCAGCTGGGCAAAAGCCTTATCAGTGAAAGGGACATGGTAGGCTGAAATAGCCGCCATATGGACTTTCAAAGAGGAGTGACTGAGACCCAGGTCAAAAAGATGATGCATGTACTCAAGTAGAATGGTCACAGGACAGGAAAAGGGCTCCACGTTCCTGGACGCAGCCCAGATGGAAAATCTTTTCCATTTCATGGCGTAGGTGGAGCTAGTAGAGGGTTTTCTAGCCTCCGCCAGAATCTCGGCCACTTTAAGAGAAACGCCAAAACGAGATTGAGCTAGGTCTGCAGGAGCCATGCATGAAGTTGAAGGGACTTGAGTCCCGGATGAACCAGGGTCCCCTGATCCTGGGTCAGCAATCCTAGAGATAAAGGAAGAGGAAGAAGAGGAACCTCTGAGTATTGTTGTAGAAGAGAGAACCAGATTTGCCTGGGCCAGAAAGGAGTGATTAGAATCATTCTCGCTCCTTCCAAAGCAAGCTTCTGCAGGACACTTAGGGACCAGAGGAATTGGGGGAAAAGTATAGACGATCTGTCCTTCCAGCTTAGAGATAGAGCGTCGTTCCAGAAAACGCCACTTGGAGCGAGCGAAAGCAAAAGACTGGAAGCTTTATGCTTTGGGAGGAGGCGAACAGGTCTATCTGAGGAGTCCCCAAATCTGGAAGATGCTTTTAGAACTTTTTCGCCTCAGTTCCCACTCGTGTGGTAGAGCCGACGTGAGACTTAGTCTGTCTGCCAGGACACTGTCGACTCCCGGAACACGGATCGCCGTGAGGTGAAGGTTGAGAAACGTTGCCCATTCCCAAACTCTCATCACTTCCCTGCACAGCGGGTAGGACCGAGTCCCTCCCTGCTTGTTGATGTACCACACCACGCACATGTTGTCCATTTGGACAGCTAGGTGACCAGGAAGGATGAATTGGTGAAGGGCCTGAAGAGCATACAGCACTGCTCGAAGCTCGAGCACGTTGATGTGGAGAACTATCTCCAGGTTTGACCATAGGCCCTGGGTTCGGTGAGGACCCAGGTGGGCTCCCCAACCTTCGCCTGAAGCGTCCGTGGTCAGAGTCTGATCGGGGGGAGGATGAAAAAAGGGGGCCCCGAAAAGGTTCTCTTGAACCATCCACCATTGCAAGTCTCTTACCATCGGCGAGGAGATCAGAACGAGATGATCTAGGTCGTCTACCCATTGATCCCACTGAGATCGGAGAGTCCACTGAGAGATTCTCATGTGGAGGGGCGTGAACCGGGGATGGCCGCCGCCATAAGCCCCAGTAGACGGAGCACTGACCTCGCCGGAACACTCCTGTTTTCCGATAGGAGGGAAATCTGGGACTGGAGTGAGGCGCCCCTGTCCAGAGGCAGGAGGGCCCTGCACATTGTCGTGTCGAGGATTGCCCCGATGAACTGGAGTCTCTGCGAAGGATCCAGGTGAGACTTGGAATGGTTGATGGTAATACCCAGGCCAGTGAAAACCTGCTGGGTGAGGGAGAGAAAATGCAGGAGTTCCTCCCTGAATGGGGCTGCCAGGAGCCAGTCATCCAGGTAGGGAAAAACCTGAACTCCCAGAGTACGCAGGTGGGCCGCTACCACCGCCAGGCATTTGGTAAAGACTCGGGGAGCCAAGGAAAGACCAAAAGAGAGCGCCTGGAATTGGTAGTGGTCCTCCTGGAACGCAAATCTGAGGTACTTTCGGTGCGAAGGGCAAATGGGGATGTGCATGTACGCATCCTGCATATCCAGTGCACAAAGCCATTGGCCCGGCCGGAGCAGGGGCAAGAGGGTTTGAAGGGAGAGCATCCTGAACCTCTTGTATTCCACATATAGGTTCAGGGAGCTGAGATCGAGAATGGGTCTGAGATCTCCCGTCTTCTTTGGTACGAGGAAGAAATGGGAATAGTAACCCATCCCGTGGAGGTGAGGGGGGACGGGCTCTATAGCCTGCTTCGCAAGGAGAGCAGAGATTTCTTCCCTGACCAAAGGAAGATGGTCCCTTGAGTAAGAGGAGTTCAGATGGGGGTGACGTGGAGGTTTCTGCTGAAACTCTATGGAGTGCCCCTCTGCTATGATCTGAAGCACCCATGAATCTGATGTTATCCTCTCCCAACCCAGAAGGTGAAGGGAGAACCTCCCTCCTACTGGTTCCTCCGGAGAGTCCGGAGGTGGTGGGAGAGGGAAGAAGTCAGGTGGTGTGAGGCAGCGCCGCAGCTGGGGCACCTGTTGCTTTTTTAGGCGGCGGGGGCCTGGCAGCTGTGGGGGCCCAACGTTTAGTGGCCCGCCTTCCCTGAGGTTTCGCTTGAGGCCGGCTGCGTATGCAAGGGACGAAGCTGTGGGGGATGGGGATCGTACATTGAATCAACAGACGGCGCCGCCCCTTCTCCTGTAGTCCAGTGATGATGTCTTTGACATCCACCGAAAAGCACAGAACCCTGAAAGTTGTTTTGAATTGCGGACTGCACCTCCGGGACCAGACCTGACACACGGAGCCATGCGTGATGCTGAAGACTTACGGCGAACGCAGAGCTCCGTTCTGCCGTGTCCACTGCATCATAGGTCGTCCTCAGAATGTGACGACTGGCCGAACGAGCAGAACAGACCAGGTCGGCTAACTCCTGCTTGACTTGAGAGTCAGGCAAGGAGTCAATCTTAGATTCCACCTGGATAAGAACAGCCTTGTGGTAATCCCCCATATGTGCTACATAATTCAGGACCCTAATCCCCAGTGTGGAAGAAGCGTAGCTCTTCCTTCCATACTGATCCAGAAGGCATGATTCCTTATCCGGGGGAGATGAGCTCAAGTTGGTGTGCAGACCAGCACGGCCGGCGCTTAATCACAACTGAGTCTGCACGGGGTGACAGTCTATGAAGTCTACACCTCCGGGAGCCTCCTGGTGGTATAGCCTGTCTCGACTTCCCAGGAAGTGGGGCTAACGGGCGACGGTTGCTTCCAAATAGTGGAAACAAGGTGCTGTGAGGCTCGATCCAGGGTGGCACTAGGTAGGGAGAGACGAAGGGGCAAGTCCAGATGTTCCATGAAGTTTAACCCTGCTGAGGATCTGGCCTATGAATGCCACTGATGGACTTCTTGGATCTTTCTGAGCAACTCCGTGAAGGAAGGATCCTCCGGAGGAGACTTCGGAGGAGTCCTCGGCCGGGGCTTGGAGCGATAAGAACTTAACCGCGAGGTGCTGCATGAGCTGATGGCGGGAAAGAACTGGAAGGCGGGCGTCCGGGACCGCCCCTTTATACCGACGTCGTATGATGCCGGTCACCTGACGTGGAGGCGGTCCTCCAGGGACCGCTAGCTAGAAATTTTTTCCGTAGTCCTGCCGGATGGCGCAGTCCTATATGTAATTACCTACTGCAAGAGCCCTCTCGAAGTAAGATCAACATATCCACAATCCTAGAATATGGATTCTTAGTGCAAAGGCCAATGCAATTCCCCCATCACATAATGCATGCAGGCTATCACTCATCCGGGCACACTCCGTTATTGAAATATTGCATGTTTGGAGCCATGGATATAGTATGTTGTTTATAAAGCTAGCAAAAACCAAAAAAAAAGATTTTTTTTAAATTGGAAAAGAATGAATATTACAGCTGTAAAGTATTCATCATCTCTTAATAGTAACCCCTCCCCAGAGGAGGTTCCAGAACCGGGTGGGGGAGGGGCTTTTCAAAATGTAATTTTTAGTCTAAAACACTGGGTAATTTCATGAAAAAAAAAGAATGGGGGTGGCTTCAGCCCTCATGCCCTCCACCACCACCAGCCACTGCTGCTTTCCCCAGTCTCTGTAATAAGGTGTAGAACAATGGATTTCGATTCCAGAGATAGAAAAGAGTGGGGGTTGCGTTCAGTCAGTCAGACTTTATAAGCAAAACCTAGAAAAATATAAATACTCAGGTCTCATTCCCAACCATATATGGTGCAACTTGGAAGGCCAATGTAAAAAATCCATATTAGAATGAGCGTGGGAGGAACACAATAAATTGGTGGTTATTCGATTACATATACACAGTGTTAACACTGAAACCCAAAATTGAGGATCAAACTCATTTCATTAGTCTTGCATTCAAATGTATTATTTTTATAATAAAATAAGCCTGGTTCAGTGGTTAAAATATCATCTCAGGGCGACAACCCACCAATCGGCTACAGAAATATCTCGGCCATGTCGACAGGTGTCTCAGCCCACTTTGCTGCTCATTGTTTCTGCTGCCTGTTGTTGCCCCTCCACCTAGCACTTTGCCTACACCACTGCCCATCTGATGCACTTACCCCTGTCCATCCTTGACAAAGCCCCCTAGGCTGCCATACCCCCGTCCCGGTCTCACCCACCCCCCTGCCCTCTCCTTTCACCACCTCTCATTTCTCTTTTTCCCTTGTTTGTGTACACTTCCTTGTGCTTCATGTAGTAACTTTGTAATAACATGTTATGACCATCAGTGTTACTGACTGCGCTATACTGTAATTGAAACTATATGCCTGTACTCACTGACGTGGAACATTTGCAAAAGAGCCCCTGCTCAAAGGTACTTGTGTAACCCCTTATCCCTGCCTTTTTGCCAAAACGACAGGTGGCATGCTGTTGAAGCTGACAGCAGTACCTGGTGGGGACTGGGTTCCGGGAGGATGAGGTTACTCGGCACAGGGGACCTAGGTTTGGCTACTCTGCACAGGGGCACCCAAGTAAATCCGAACACAGGAAGCAATAACTGTAATGTCCAGAACCAGGAATGGGATTCTTCAGTGTGGCTTTTATTCACATACTAGCTGAACAAACAAAGCATAGATGGACCCCCATGGGGCTACATTTCCTGGTAATGCAGATTAGAGACTACAGAACACTTTATCACCATTTCCAGCCCTCAGGCTCTGAACCCACCAGGCACACAGCCCAGACTTGCACGCAGCTTTGGGTACATAGCCCGACTTGTACACAATTGGGTTTCCCCCACTGGCCCGGCTCCCCCGCTGGCCACTTGATCCGCGGTCCATTGGAAGAATGAACCAATAATCCCATTGGCACAGTCCACTGGAAGAATGAACCAATTATCCCATTGCACACGGCCCATTGGAAGAATGAACCAATTATTCTGTCATGGCTTCCCACACCACACTAGAGTCTGCGAATCCTAGAGAGAATTTTCCTTACAATCCCACGTCTGGGTACTTCCCCCATCACTGGCCAAGTGCCTGAGGCAAAGTAGAAACCACAGAAGAAATCCGTAGAGGTGGACCTGGTCACTAAAGATGGGGGGCCACTCACCTCCAGCTCCCACAGCCCATACCCGGCCATTTCTCTGGAAAAACTGAGCAATTCTTTTGCTGAATTTCTAAATGTAGATTAAGGGTAGACGTCTGTCACATCTCCTCTACATATTATTAGCATCTCACAAAACTCTGAGGTTTGACACTACTTTTACTTGCTTGGCCCATTTCTCTAGGCTTCCCAATATGTAGTTCAATCTCTAGATTTTCACACAAGTCCCAGGGTGAAGAAAACATATGCTCTTTTAGCCAGAGCAGACACTCACCCTTAAGTTGCAGGTGCCCCACAGGCGACTCACAAATCTTCCATCTTCCAAAATAAATCTTGGACTAAACAGGCAGCTTTTCCTCCACTTAGCAGAATTAAGGGGATTGCCCCAGGAATCTGCTGGGAATCTTTACACACCCCCCCCCCCGGAGGGAGGGGGCACTGAGACCTGAACAGCGGTCTCCACCACTTGAGTACAACTTCACTCCTTCAAGCCAAACTGCAGACTCTCACTTTGAAAACTCCCAAAGTTCTATCTAACTCCCTTTGCTGCAGATTCCAATGTGTCTTACGCAGCTGCGAAAGTTCTATTGGTGATGTCATCCCTCAGTCTCAGCTGAGACTGAGAACAGAGTGAGACAGTGTGAAACCCATTTAACTGGAGTTTCACAAGCTGCCTTCCCTGCCTACCACTAGGTCCTACTGGGATTCTAGTAACCCCGGGTAACAAGGGGGTTACACTTGTAATCCTAGACTCAAATAAATAAACAAATAAAATAAACAAATGAGTGCAACTTCAAACCACACTAGAGTCTAATATTCACAGTGTAATTTTGAGGAATTCACTTCACCTCTCAGTCAGTGCCCCCGTGTACCTAGCTGCGGAAATAAGTAAAAGCAGAAGCTGGACTGTGTGTGTGTGTGTATGTGTGTGCGCACGTGTGTGTGCATGCATACGTATGCAAAATAATTTAAAAGTCCCTTAACTTGTCAGTGCTCTAGTGCACCCAGCTGCAGAAATGGTAGAAGCAGCACCTCACAGAAAGCGGGATGCTATAGCACAGCAAGCTTATCATGGGTGGGCAAATAAATTAAGTAAAAATAAAATTAAAATATATGCTATATTCTTATATCTCTGCTAAGATTATTTCCAGGACCAGAGTGAAGCATTCTAATTTTCAAAGCAGCGAAGGAACGAGGAGCCACAGCACTAATAACAGTGACAAACCTGAGCTTCGTCTTGTGTGTGTAATTTTTTTGTGTATGTTTGCTCTAAGTAATTCTATATTTCTTGGGGGGGTGATTTTATTTTATGAAACACAATATCTGACAAGTCTCAATTATGAATATCATTTAGAAACATTGTATTTTGTCTATATATATATATATAGTATTAACATGTGCAGTATTGTGCAAGGGCTCTTACACAGCCTGTAGTGCCATGCAAATAATGCAATTGATGTGGTACTACGTTTAACATGATACAATATTGTAACATCTTAATTCTTTACATTTTACCTTGCATTTTAAGCATCATGACATTTTAATGATTGTTTTCTTGTGTATATTGCTTTGGTTTAATGTTTGGTTGGCCTGAATTCAAGTTGTAATCCACCATAAACATTTAGTTGGACTGTTGTAAAAGAATGTCTTTCTTGGTCTCAATCCAACATATAGATACACAACAAAATACAGCACTGTTATTAGGAAAAGGTGTTCACATTTTACTGTTCTGCATGAGATCCTTAAAACTGGACCCATTTTAATTATTTATACAGTAGCAGCTGACAGACATAACATGAAAAAGTTAATATGCATCAAGGACTTGCAGCATGATCATGACCAGGGCCACTGGAAAATTGCGGAAAAGGTTACCCAAAATTGCGGAGCGTTTTGCAAAAATTGTAGGAAATTGTGGGGGTTCTACTATAGATCCAGAGTGCTTCACAATAAATATTTTAATGTTTTCTGCAGCATATATTAGTCAATATAAATTGCTAAATGAATACACTGAAACCTTAATATGTTTAAAACATATAAAGAAAAGTTTATGTTCCTAACAAGAATACTAAACTGATAAGCTAACATAAGCGTTGCCTAGCTTCCAAAATTTAAAAGCATCTGCCTCAAACAGTGCTAAATAGATTCTATAAAGTGAGCCACAGCAAATAAATATTAAATAAAGCCAGAATAAATATTTTTTTTTGTTTCTGGCTGTAGAATAATGAAGCCTAATCAACAGCTGTTTACAGTGCTCTGCCAGCTATTCACCCACTTTGGTACAAGAAAAAATAAGCAGACAGAGTGGTGAATAACTGAGTTTTAGTAAAATGTTCTTAAAGTGTTTAATGGTCATAATTTGTATTGTGGGTACTGTACACTATTTTTGAAATCACATATTTAAACATTAAATCTGGGGGTTATTGGGGCTGGCAGTATAATCTAGAGGTAAGAGTAACAAACTGTGAATGAGCTGACGACATCTAGCAGACTTGGGTTTGATTCCCACAACCTCCACTTCCATACCATGTGATTCTGAGCAAGTCACTTAACCTCCTCAGTGCTCCAGGGTTGTACCAGAAAACAGGCACTTGTGCCTAGTGGGCCTTACATGGTTACCAAAAAATGTAAAACAAAAATACCAATATATTTTTACTACATTATACAGTAGTCAGGGTATCCTGTAATTTACCTTTGTTTTACTCTGGCTGCAATGATTTGGTTTAGTTAAAGATAAAAATTTGGATGCATTTTGTGTTTTATAAGCTTGTTTTTAGACTTTATTCAGGTTTTTATTGTAGTCTTTGCATGTGAGCATCTAGGGGATAGTTGCTAAGAGTGAGATCACTGTTAGCAAGTAGCTTACATCCAAAAATTCTCAGCTGTTTGTATCAAAACTAGTCTGAATGAAAGTATGCTCACAAGGAATAACTTGCCCTGCCACTTACAAAAAGGCTTCATACAGTAGTTAGCATCCCATTTAAGTGAATGGGATAATTTGCACCTTTTCTCCCATCTTTTGTTTTAAATCTGTGTGTCAACAAAAAGTTTTCTGATAGACTGCTTCAACACAGAACAATGTTAAGTGTTTAAGTGTACTTATGCTTGGCCAATGGATTTTGAAGCCAAACAAGACAAAAGGCACGTTTACACACAGGTTTATGTAATGGAATAACTGTTACGAAAACAGTATTCCGTTACATCCCTTGCGTGTAAAGTGCATCTGTTTCGTTCCACAGGCGAACGTCCGTCCAAACTGCAATCTCTGTTACAGGGTTTGCACTGTTGTGTTCCATTTCATCTGGGCTGTGTAAAACAGCCATTCTGAAGCAGTGCACAAACAGCAATAGAGCAGCAAGCTTTGTGGGGGTGCCGAAACACAAATAGAGGTGGGAGCTGCCGGAAAACTCGTGGAGGTAGAAGGGATCCTAAAAATACAACAGTGTCACAGGAAATGCTCATTTCATTTTAAAAACCTGTGTGTAAAAGCGCCTAAAGATTCAAAAGAAATCAGTGTCACATAAAACCCTTGCTCTACCTTGCACTGCATTGTTTTGGCCAAACCCAAGTCTGCATGCAAAATTGTCACTATATTGAGAGTATTTTATTAAAAATGTTAATGCTTTTTACACAGTTCAATATAAAAACTCAAAAATTGCAAGAAATTGCAGAACATGTCAGTTTTTGCAGAGAATGGTGAAAATTGCGGATTCCGCAAAAAAATTGTGGGCGCAATTTTCTAGTGGCCCTGATCTTGATGCATCTGATGCATGCAGCTATAGTACTATATGTTGTAATCTAAAAGAACTGTTGTTCTAGAACAAAGTTTGGCACTTGTGCCCAACTGCGTGGGCTCAAAAAAAAAAAAAAACAACTAACAGGTGGGAGATCAATGGATCGGGGACTGGGGAGGGACCCTATGCTATGGAAAGCATTTTCTTCATTAATGGGTGGGAGATCAGGGCATCTGGGACTGGGGAGGGACCCTATGCTATGAAAAACAGTTTGAAAGAGTGGCATCTGCCAATGAATGAATCATGCACTTAAAAAAACTGACAATTGCACTACAGGACAGCAACCACTCTCAGAGGAGATGTGATTGCCATCCTGTGGTCAACTTAGGAAGTGCATTTACGCAACTAGTGTACCGCGTATTGGATACTGCATTACCGCCTCTATAACAAGCATCATGCCAGGGTACCAGGAAATTTTAGTATAACTACCACTGTATATGACATTTTTACATGGTGGTACAGTCGGACTAGAGGTAGTAATGATGCTGTCAGAACCAGCAGCATAGGGTAAGCAGTACGCCTAATACAAGACTGCGATTGCCGACTTAAAGAAAAATAATACAGAGAGCACTTCCAGCTAGATGCAGTAGGATAACACTCAAAGCACAATTATATGGGCAAGCAGGATATATGATACAGATAGTGCTGTCAGATATGCAGGGTAATATATACAACCCAACATGCATGAATACTTTTTTTTTTTTTCACACTCACAGTACCGACAGTAGTGTGGGGGGGGGGAGTTGGGCAGAATCTCCTGGCGACTCTCATTCCTGCTGTGCCACTCACCACAGGACCACTAGGAAATAGCGGGATATGACAAATGCTTCACACTGATTGGATGCAAACTTGAAAAGTTCAGAAACAGCTCCTGCTGTTTCTATAATAATAATAATCTTTATTTTTGTACTGCAATTCAAAAATATCAAAGTGCTGTACAAATGTTGTCAATAAAAACATGTTAAAACAATAAAATACAATTCCAAACTTCAAACCAATATACATTAAAAACAGTTTACAGCATAAAATCCCCAAAAGCAAGATGAAACAAATGGCTTTTTAAGGCTGTCTTAAAGCTCACCATGTTCAGGCACTCTCGAATCCGACAAGGTAGAGAGTTCCACAGGGTGGGGGGCCATGTGCATAAAGGCTTGCGACCCTGAAGTTTTCAACCATACTCTGGGAACCTCTAGCAACTCCTCATCGGCTGAGCGAAGTGGTCGGATGGGGCAGTAAGGATTTAGGAGCTCTTGCAGGTAGCCCAGTCCCTGTCCGTGTACAGCCTTGTAGGTCAGAAGACCGACCTTGAAGGTGATCAGCCACTGTACAGGCAGCCAGTACAGTTCACGCAGCACAAGAGAGATGTGACTTGAACGTGGAACCCCTGTCAGCAACCTTGCCACCGCATTCTGCACTAGCTGCAAGCGACAGATATCAAACCCTGGAAGCCCTAGGTAGAGGGAGTTACAGTAGTCCAGGCACAAGGTCACAAAGGCGTGGATCAATGTTGAAAGGTCGCTAGACGGAACAAGATGCTTAACCCAGGCAATGTTCCTCAGATGGTAAAAAGAGGACTTGACTACTGCTGACACCTGTGAATGTAATGTCAGCCCATCGTCAAGAATCACCCCAAGGTTTCGCACCCATTCAGAGGAAAGCAGCTGGTCAACACCGAGCCAAAGCCCCGAGGGAGACCCTGCCACCGATCCCTCTATCCGGCGACCTGGATCCACCACCAACATTCAAGTTGTGTGCCTAGCGAGTGGTAGGGTTGACTGGGAGAGTCCACAAGTGCAAAGAGACTCCCACCCTAGGACCGATGGTGTCCTCCTCATAGCTGCTATGGTGGGCAATGAGGGTCGGTAGCCAGGGACTGTGGTCTTTGTCCCACGTGGCTACAAGCGCTTCATGCTCTGACTCGCTGCAAACTCAGAAAGTTCAGAAACAGCTCCTGCTGTTTCTATTCAAGCTGTGTGGCTCACGAGTGATGGGATCGACCACAGGAGTTCAAAAGGGGCAAATAGATTCCCACCCTGGGACCGATGGCGTCCTCCTCGTGGTTGCTGCGGCAGGTGAGTGAGGGTTTGTAGCCAGGGACAGTGGTCTTTGTCCCACATGGCTACAAGCGCTTCATGCTCTGATTGGCTGCAAACTCAGAAAGTTCTGAAACAGCTCCTGCTGTTTCTATTCAAGCTGTGTGGCTCATGAGTGATGGGATTGACCACAGGAGTCCACAAGGGCAAATAGATTCCCACCCTGCGACCGATGGCGTCCTCCTCGTGGTTGCTGTGGCAGATGAATGAGGGGTTGGTAGCCAGGGACTGTGGTCTTTGTCCCACTCAGCTATGAATGTTTCACACTCTGATTGGCTGCAAAGTCAGCTGTTTCTATTCAAGCTGTGTGACTGGCGAATGATGGGGTCAACTGAAGAACCCACAAGAGCAAAGAGACTCCCACCCTGGGATCGATGGCGTCTTCCTTGTGGCTGCTGCAGCGGGTGAGTGTTTATCTTAAATAAAATGTTGCATTTATGCTTTAAGACATAAACTTAACTCATCACCTCCAATAGCTTCTCCAGAAGTACGAACTATCCATTATTTACCTGACACAAAATGGTCACCCAGGATATAATGAGTTATCCCATCCCAAAGTTTCATACAAAATACAACTTTGGTTTTAAATAATGCATTTCTTATGAATGCTGGTGGGCTACTAATGTACAGGTGAAAAAAGTTTGAAATAGTTTGAAAGAGACATCATGTCAAAAAAATAAAAGTATCTAAAATTGGCTAAATTATCATACATGCATTGCTGTGATCTACAGATACACCTAATATGAATCACTGGGAACAAAAATATCACAGACATGTTGTAATCTGTATGAGGGAATTAATCAAATCTAATTCCATGATGTAAAAAGTACTGATATTTATTAAACAGTAGAAATTTTGCAATGGTACAGTATCATGGTGTTTCTCCAGAAGAGTAATACAGTAGTTTTTTCACTAGGGGGCAGGCCAACCTTGGTACTTTTATCTAGACAGATGCACTGGAGACAGTATAGTCCAGTGGTTGCAGTGCAGAACAATAAAACAGGACATTTCTCTGTTACAAATGTCACTCAAGCTACTTTCTTACCCTGTAATGCTGAGCAAACCACTTGGCCTCCCTTTACTTCAGTCTTTCCACTCATACAGACAGAAGCAGGTACTGATGGAGAAGAGATCAGATATAATCCATTTCTACCTCAGTCTAAATGTGCATGACAACTAAACCATGCAAGTGAAACAATTTAAAAAGTTGTGCAAAATTACATTATTAACTACTGTTTAAAGCAATTATGCAATGAAGTTGCACAGTAAATGTGGCAGCCTTCCTCTTCTGGAGGCCCCAGTTTAAACCTTGGCTTCAGCAACAGTTGCAATGAGTATATGACGCTCAGTTTAGTCCCTGGTCAAAGTTAGACTAACAACTGGACACACAGGGCAGCTGCCTAAGGCCCCACGTAGGGGAGTGGGTGCTATAAAATAATTAACCAATAATGGATGCCATGTTCTTACTGTAGGAACATTAAGGAGACATTGGTCTCTGCTCAGTTCAGTGCAAAAGTAAAATTATGACAGTGGAATTTGGAAGGGATTACAGATTCTGCTTCCAGGAGATTCCACAAAAATCTGCAAAATTTTCACAAAATTTTGCCAAATAAGTAATTGGTGGGATTTTCTCAGCAATGATAAAACTACAGTACTTAACAGAATTTCTCCATATTTAATTATTAAACCATTTGGTTCTGATGTGTCCATATTTAAGTTGTTCTTAGACATACAGAGCCATTTCAGCAGAATTACAGGGGTTGCAAATCGCCATTTTAGCAAAACAATAGGAGTTGCCAAGCTTAGAAAAGTGACAGGCAGAAAAAGACCTGATCAGTCCATTTAGTTTGTCCCAAGATTTCCTACTTGGAGATGCTTTAGTCTCCATCTTACCCCCCCCCCCCCCAACTCCTTTTCCACCCTCCACTTCCTGTCTGATAACTACTCTATGTATGTTTCACTTCCTCTTGAATCACGCTATTGTGTTAGCTTCCCTACCTTCATGTTTTATGCAAACAAATCCAGAGGAAACCTTGTTTTAGGATTTGCAATGGACATCACAGGGGCTGCAAAGAAACCATAGGGGGTCTTCACTGCAGCACCCCCCTCACTCCCATTCCGGAAGTCCCTATGGGATCATCTAAAGTCCAGCTCGAGCTACACCTGTATGTGATCTTCAGTTTGTTAAAGTGATGCGGCACTATACCAAACTCTTCTTGGACTACCTATATTTATTTAATACTACTTGTTAATTTCTGTACTAGCTTATTCCTACCTGTTACTCTTATTAGATCGGACTACTGTTCTCCTGTCTGGTGCTACTTCAGTTGCTGCAACGCTCTTCACTCACTTTGTATTATACTATTTTTATGGTTTCTCGCCAATAAAATGTACTACTGTACAACTGCCTGTTCATGTACTGTTCCAGGTCATACCTGAAAACAGGCGTATTGGTGCCTAGTATACTTACCTGGTCAAAAAAGCTAAACAAATAAAACCCCTGGCTTCCTCTAAATGATGTCCCAGGACCATTCCACAAACAATATGGCAATTTTCAAGTCTCTAACTTGAAGGGCAGCTGAGTAAAAGCAGCTAAATATTTGGGAAATTTTCATAAAAAGCACAAATACATAAACTTCAAGTTTGTAGCCCCACCAACATTATACATGCTCACCTGAATGTCCCCCAGTTATGAGTATACTCTAACACAGAAGTTATCCATGCCAGTATTCAGCTCACTAGTTCTAAGGGCAACTTAATCACAAGCAGCCATACCCTTGAAAAGTTTCATGAGATTTCACAAGTAAGTAAACTACAAGATTGTGATCCTCTGTAACTTTACTGCTGCTTATCAAAATGCCACCATGTCTGCAGGTTCTAAAACTCTGCAACAAAAGACGTGCAGGTCAGTTGCTAGGTCTTGTACCTAAAGGATGGCTGAGTAGTGGACAAAAACTGCAATTTAAAAGAAGTGCCTGGGGCATACTGTCACTGGTTATTGAGAAAACTGCAGAATTTGGTCAAAATTGAATGGAAATGATATGTGTGTGTTTGTGTGTGTGGGAGGGGGGTGTCCTCACCCCTAAGGGGTACCTTCCTAGCTCACACTGTGCATGACATCGGCTCATCATCCCTTGTCACCCATTTGTGATTGTTGATCTCTTTCAGCATCATTTGGGTCGGGAGTGAGGAAGCAGTGCACCCTAAAATACACTGACTATGGTCCATCTACTTCACAGCTCACTGTAGCACTACTGTGTTAGGCACCATACCAATGGCCTAATCAGAATGTCTCCTTATCCCCCAAAAGGCAGCCTTCTAGTCTGCAGGATGTCTCCAAGTAGGCACTTTCTTTCAGTGCTCGCCAGTGTACCATAGTTCAGCTGCAGCACATCACTACTTAATAACAAGTTATAAGGAAAAACAATTAGCCTGTTTCTGAAATTTTAATGAATGATTGTGTTCCTTTTATATACCGGAGAGCACGTAAACTCAGATTCAGAGGCCCAAGTGATGTTTAAATCCATATATGGGAGGTGGCCCTCAAAAGAATGTTTGTCACTGTTCCTATTTATAGATTACAATTACATGTATAAAGGGCTTTCCTCAAGGGACATCCTCCTTAATGTAGGGCAGTTGGGATGCATGTGAGATTCTGAGTGGTTAAATGAGGGATGCCCCTCCTGATGTGCGGCATTTAAGATACATGTATGTGAAGAAGTTCAGAGTAGTGAAAGGAGAGACATTCATCATAATGTGAGACTGTTGAAAGGAATGCATATGGGATTTCAGTAGTAAAATGAAGGATGTCCTCACAATGTGGGGCAGCTGAGAGGTATGCAGGGGGTTCTGAGTAGCAAACTGAGGGACAGCCCTCCTAATGTGGACGTGAGACAATTAAGAAATACACAGAGAGGTATCAGAGGTGAAATCAGGGATGTCCTTCCTACTATGGGTATCTGGTCAGGGCTAGAATTTCAGAAACAAAACCTGGTGTATTTCACAGAATACCAGATGTCATGTTCTGGTATTCCATCTGAAAATCTTGTATACAAACCCATTTTTTGTATATCACGTTTTTACCACTGCATTATGAGAAACATGCAGTATTAGTAGAAATCTAGAAAGAGCTGTTATTACCTCAATATGTATTTTCTGGTAAATCTTTTTAAATTAATAATTAATGTGTTAACAGTATTGTTAAATAAAAACAAATTAAAACTACAAGTTTGAGTGGTCCTGCAACCATTTTGCCTCCAGGTGTTCCATGAGCCTCTCCTTCAGTACTGCCTCCATTACCTTCCTGCCACTGATGTGAGGCTGACTGGCCTGTGGCTGCTATCATCCTCCCTACTGCCACTTTTGTGCAGAAGGACAGCATTTGGCCCTCCTCCTGTCCTCTGGAACTTCCCCCATCTCCACTGAGGTGCTAAAAAGCACTGCCAGAGGGGTGGCCAGCACCATGTTTGGTTCCTTTAGGATCCTTGGATGAATTTCATCCGGTCCCATCGCCTTATTCTTCTCAATACCAACATTGTTACAACAGGACACATACACACACAGCTAGCCTAATACATTATGTGAACAAAATCATGCAAATTAATCACCATGTGTGCAAATTAAGGACGTTTACGACCAGAAGGCGATCATCTGCTCACACTCCAAAACAACCCTTCAGCATGCTAAACTGTGTGTGTGACAATAAAACTGCAGACAGTACATCTTCATGTATACTGACCTACTGCATCCTACAGTAGAATTCTGTATAGTCACAGGTTGAGGTAGAGAGTGGTATTAATGGTCATAGCAGGTCATTACCATGTGTATCAAATCAAATGCAGGAGGCTCTATGAAAAGAAGATGACAGACCCGTCTCACTGATTTCATATATTGGGGGGGGGGGCACCCACACTATGCTGGTCATTCCATTTGATATGTACATCAGCATCCCAGTAGCCCTTCATACTGCAATGGTCCAATGCATAGCAGCCTTCCAGTGATTCAATGATATTTTGGGCAAGGTTTCTTTCCAGCTCGATCGCTATAACGATCACACTAGACAGTATAGGTGCTTTTACACACCGTTGTCTGTTAACGGAATGACCATTACAGAACCAGTGTAACATTACTTCTGTTCACGTGTAAAGCAGATCTCTTCCACTACCACAGTGAACGTTTGACCAAAATGCTTTCTCTGCTTGCTATGGTTCACCCAGATGTGTAATCAGGAGGTTCCTTTACCTCCTGAGGAAATCTCTGATCACAGCAAACTCCATGGGGAAGCCAGAATGAAAATATGCAAAATGGAGGCGGGGGGTTGCTGACATACTTGCTGTGTGTAAAGCGAACACAGAATGGAACAGACTAGAACAGCGCCACATTGATAATCATCATTTCGCTATAGAAACTTGTGTGTAAAAGCACCTAAAGTAATCTGCACCCAAGAAAATGTGAAGACGGTGCATAATGATTCCTTTTTTTTTTTTTGTAACATTACACTCCATCTTACGAACCGCAGGTTGCTCTTGCACAATTTCCATATACATTCCCTTGATTTATAATGACTCATAACCGAAAACTGACAAAAAAAACAACTCAAAACAAAAGTTGCTGTCGCGAAAAGATAATCTGAAGTGCCTTTTATGAACACAATTACTGTGACGGGCATCACACCCCCCCCCTCAAACCAACAACCCGGGACCAGAGGTTCATGTACCATAGCTCACCAGAACGCCTTAAAACAGAAGCCCCTTTTACCACAGTACAGAGGTACTGAACAAACTAAACATTTCTTTACCTGTCATTGCATTACACTATTGTGATACTCAGGTATGTGGAAACGTGAATGATTTTCCATACCAGTCATCCACAGACATCTCAACACTGTCATCAACGTCCCTGCTGTCACTGGAGCTGTAATTGAGATCAGGGGCTGTCACTGAATAGGTTGTGGTTCTGCTAGCAGATGCCACTGGCTCAAACACATAAGGATCGATAGTAGACACTGGCATGACACTGCTTCCAGCTGAGGTACATCGTCATCGGATGACATTGCCTCACTTAAGAACAAGTATTAGATAGTTCAAGTGTATCAAAAAAATTTGTCAGCCACGAATAGTTGCTACTATCATGCCACTGACAGCTCGCAGCCACCCAATGATGTCACCTCTCATCACATGGCCCCACTGTATGGCGGCAATACCGAACTGAAACTTGCAGCGTGGAGACACAGGACATCTGTGAAAGACTAAGGTAAAAAAACAAATTAAAACCAATAAATCTGTTCACAAATAGTTATGGAAACATCTTAGCTAAGTACAGTGACCAGAACTATGGAACAGAAACCCTTCAAATGCGATCTGTTTGCATATGATCTTTAATGCTCCAGATCCCTTCTGGACCCTCTCCACCAAGAATGGACTTGTGTCCACTCCCTCTGCTCCTTGTTGCTTACTGCAGCATGCTGGTCCATTCCCCTCACTCTCTACCATGAAGACTGAGTAGAAGTACTTGTTTAGTATTTCCACTTTCTCTTGATCTTCCTCTGCACAGTCCCCCACCACCACCATCCTGATTATCACTATCCCTCCCCTTGTCTTCCTCGTCCCCCCATACACCTAAAGAAAGTCTTGTCCCCTTTTTTAACCTCCTTAGCTATCCTCTCCTCTGTTAGTGCTTTACTTGCTCTCACCCACCTTCCTGCCTCCCTTTGTTTTGCAGGTATGTCTCCCTGTCCTCATCCTTCTAAGTCTCATTGTACTTTCTAAATGCTGTTGTCTTCTCCTACACTGCCTTTGCCACCTCCTTAGAGGAGCAGAACAGCCTCTTCCTCCTCCTTCCCTTGCTACTTCCTTCAAACAGCATGCCATCGCCTGGGCTATACACCCTTAATTTTTCTCTATTGAGCCTCCCCTCTCCCTCCCCCTCCCCCTCCCCCCCAGAGGCATTTTCTGAAGCAGTTTACCATTTCTTTAAAATCTTCCCTCCTGAAGTCCAGGACCCTCGTATTGGTGTGTTTTTGTTTTTCCTGTCCTATCCATGTGCCAAACCACACTTGTGATCACTTGTACCCAAAGGATTACCCACTGTGACATAAGCAATGCTGTCTCTGCAAGTTCCAGAACCAGCACTGCCCCATCCCTAGTGTGTTCCAAAATCAGATGCCCAAGGAATGCCCCTTGTGTAGAGTAGAGAATGGTCCTGCTTCTTGATGTAGCTGTGGTTAGAATGCCTCAATCTACATCTGGCAGATTGAAGTCCCCCATTATTAAAACTTCCCCCTTGCTGGACATTTTGCTAATGGCTTCTCCCAGGGCTCTGTCTGAACACCACCCCTGTGCAACGGTACCCGACCCTGTCTCTAGGCTGACCAATAGTACCTCTAGCCCTTCATTATCCCCCTGCTGCTCTTATATCTCAGTGACCCTTATACTGTCTTTCACATATAAAACAGCCCCTCCACCTTTTTTTCCCTGCCCTGTCCTTCTGTAACACAGTGTAGCCTGGGATGACCACTTCCCAGCTGTGGTTGTCCATGCGCTATGACTCCATTATGCCCATCAGATCCAGGTCTGCCTCGGCAATAATTGTCTCAAGATCAGGAATTTTGTTTTCCAGACTCCTTGCATTAGCACACATGGCTCTCCATTCTCCTCGTCCCTCTCACCCTTTCACCTGCCTCCCCTTCTTGCTCCCCCGGCCCTCTGTTATCCCAGTCCTGCCCACCCCTGCTACACTGTCTTCCTGCCTTCCTTCCTTACCCTCTCTGCCAACTGAAGTTCCTCTTCCAGACTTACCTGTCCTGCCTTTTTCTTCAACCTCCAGGGAAAATCTTCTGCCTGGGTTAACTTTCCATGCTGCACCAGCTTCTCTGTGAGGGGCTATCTCTGCCTTCCCCGACTTGTTTAAATGCTCGTCCAAGTAGCACTTAAACCTTCTATCCAGGACTGCCATTACCCTCTTGGATGGATGGAGGCCATCTCCCTTCCCTTGTACAGGCCTCCATCCCCCTCAAGTGTGACCCCAGTCCCTGATGTAGCCAAAGCCCTCCTCCCTGCACCATGCCTTCAACCACTTGTTGAAGGACCTGTGAAGAGTTCCGTAGTCTTCCCCGACCATGCACGGATAGGACCTCAGTGAAGACCACTGTGAGAGCTACCTGCTGTCAGGTCCTTCCCCAGCTCTCTAACCCTATCCTGCACTACCCACTCCAGCTTTCCTTGCCAGACTGTTAACACTCAGGTGGACAACAACAACATCTAGCTCTCTCCCTACCTCCTCCTCCCCAGCAGTCTCCAAGATCTGCCCTCCAGTTCCCCAATGAAGCACCTGGAATGCACTGTACTACCCTGTCCCTCCCTTCCCTTGCCCCCAACTCAATCCCCATGACTATGGGGTCTCCCACCAGCAACTGCCTCCTCCTTGGACAGGGGATTCGCCCACTCTCTTTGGGGTCTGGTACCTTGAGGACCCTCACCACCTTTCTTACTCCTGCCTCAGATGCCTTCTCTTGGCTTCCCCATCCTACCAGAATGGCAAGGGAACTGCACAGCATTAAGGTCTGAAGGACTCTCCCTTCTTCCTCCCCCCACTCTTCCGGAGCTCACCAAGGTCCAGCCACTCTGCCTCCTTGCTGGCTTCTTTTGAGGGAGCAATGGCAAACTAGCTGGCCCCTGGATAAGGCAGATCGTGCCCTATACTCATGCCAGTACAGCCCAGAGTCCAGCGACCAGTGCTCTCAGTCCAGAGAGGTGCCTGCATATGGGGCAACACTTCAGTCTCCAGAACGTGTCTTGAAGATTGTGGCACCGCATCCATTACAATGCACCATTCTCATGCCTGATGATTTATTTATCCTCCTGACTTTTTGCTTCCCTTATCACTAACCCACTCTTGGCTTCCCTTTACCTTTCCCCTTCCAAGTTTGTGTTAGACACCTAACCCTAGAGAGGGTTTTTCCTCAATTCTCTTTTTTGGTCCCTTGGTAATTTAGGATAGTTGGCTTCCTACACTCACTTTCTTCTCCTCCTACCCTAGAGAGGGTGTTGCCTCTATTCCCACACTACTGTGTGTTTCAGTTGCCCTAAGCTAGACCTTTGTAGGTTTTACCCTCCCCACCCTACACCGTTGTCTACCCCATCCCACTGACAGTACACCCTTTTAAACAAACAGCAGTCAGTACACAGGTAGTCTACCTTACCGGACCAGCAGAGTTCCCTGCATGCCTGCTGTCGCCTGCTGACAACTGGATCTAGGTGATACTGCACCTTGGAATCGAGTCAGTGCATGTAAAGGGTAAGCAACCCCAAGTAATCCAAACAACCAAATTACTGCACTCAGGAGCCTAAGTACTGTCTCAGGAATGAGAACAAAAAGTTCATTTTTGATCAACCAAAAGTGAGTTTATTCAATGAATGACAGCCAAAATAACAAAGGTAAATCAGAGAACCTGCTGCCACAATGCAGTTACCCCAGTGTTTCACTCTATGGAGCTTCCTCAGGGGGTGCTATACTACAATTCATAACTTCCTTTTATACCCAAAATTCAAGGTACGAGTGACATCACAATAATTCAATTTACACCTTGAATTTTGGGTATAAAAGGAAGTTGTGAATTGTAGTATCGTGTCACCTGCTGATGCCTGCCAATGCCAATCCTACAGAGTGGATTACGAGCCAACACTATTTGGTGTTCCATGCAAAATTTTTGGTATGCATGAAACGCCAAATAACAGGGAATTTCGAGCCTTGCTGGTGCCAAACAGCTTCACACATTCTAACCATTATTCCCAACCCAAGAGTTCACAGCACATGAGCATCATAATTATGAACATACAACTTTTGGTAAGACCATTAGCCCATCGTGTTCTCCGCCCCCTCCACCCCACTGCTCAGTGGGAATACCTTGTTACCCAAATCACAAATGCTTCAGAACAGTTGGTTATCTTTGTTCAAATGAGACCCCAGAGTGAATAGGCATGAAAAATGTACTGTCCTATCATTCCAGAGAGGCGCTTCCTCCAAGTTACTGCTCAGTTTGCACCACCTACAATATCCTTCTCTTGTGAATTATTAGAGGAGGTCAATTTCAGTGACATCAATAGTGCACCTTTCACAAACAATAAATGCATCACTTCTGTAATCGTTAGAATGACAGCAGGCTTCCTCTTTAGATAGTGCCCACAGTGGCAGCAGAGAGCTAGAGTGGTTCACAAATGTTAAAGGTACCATCTGAAGAGGAGGCCCACTCACCAAATTACTGTATTACGATAATAAATTATCTAAAAAAAAAAAGTCACTCCAACCACTGCTATGCTTCGTAGTAGAGACAAAATGAGATACTGTACATGAATTTCCAAAAGCCAAAAGCTTTGTTTTCATGTCTGATCTCTAACATGCACTTTTACCACCCAACTCAAAGAAAGGGAAGAAAGATAATTAATTGTATTTAAGGTTTCAATGCTGGCACATACACATAAGTTGGTGGTAGATAAATAAAAATGGAATGCAGTGTTTTCTTGTTCCTGTTTGACCACAGACCTGGAAATCTGGAGATTAAGGTTTGAATCCCACTAGAAACCATCCATGAACTGCTTCACCAAGAGCAGATTACGTACCACCACCACCACCGGCTGCAAACTGGGTAGCAGCAGGACCCTACTGTAAAAGAAAGGTGCTACATCTCAGTTGGGCAAGCCAAAGTAAAATGAACTGTGAAAAACAGCATAAAAAATAAGAAAGGACACTGACTAACTGTAACAAGATTTAGCTATCACAGTAGGGTAATGTGTGAGTGTTCACTAAGGTGCTGACATGCTCCACAACACGCTCCACAGCTAGGAGCGTTTTTAGCTCCAGTGTCTTGTCAGCCATCATAAAGAGTTCATATCAAAAGTCCTCCAAATAAACTTTGCCAACTCTGTCAAACCTTCTGGGATCTCGAGAGCATGCTTTGCCACATAAAATATAAACGGCCAGAAATGTTGCACTACAGTTGGTCTGATAAGCTTTTAAATGTAAAATAGCTAGAGGAGCTCTAGTAAAGTTTCTTGCTTCTCAGTTCAGAATTCTGGAGATTACAAAATGCAGAGAAGCACCAATTACACAGACACACACACACACACCTGCTGCAAAACCCCGTTGTCACTACTGTATGTAATAAGCATCGCATAGTGCTGCTTTACTGTGTCAAACCTAAGAGAGCCATTAATAACGGTGAACATTTTTATTTATTTTGTTGTTCGGAAAAAAGCTTTGAGCACAGTGCTCTTTTTCAAAGGTTCAAAGGTTCCACGTCAGCAGATGGTAGGACAAAACAGAGGAAAAACATTACAAAGATGCATGCTCACATTACATGACTAAAGAGAAGAGAAATAGTACAGTCTTAAACTATGCACAACAGTTGCAAAAACTCATAAACCAAAAATGAACCAGGGTACAACAAAGACCAAACCTAACAAAGTGATTGCAAGTCCCCAAAGATTTAAAAGCGGTGAGCAGCCATATGAAATAGGCTTTGTCACAAGAATTCAGGGGGAAGGGGGACGGTGGGGGAAACAGGGGGGGGAAAGGACCATACATTTCCCAGTGATAGTGACGAAGAGTGCAAAATAGGGTAGGTTGTCAGTCAGGCATTAAGGTAGTGCAAAGAGGGAGAGCAGGAGGGCAAAAGATGAAATATAGGAATAGAATGTAGGGGAGGGGCTGGAAAGATGAAGAGCTGTTGGACAGGGGACTATGGGAAGGCAGGGGTGGTATAAGTAGGGGGTACAGGGGGATCCAATGGTCAAAAGGGTGATCAATAGTATTTGTGTGATTAACGCAGCATAGGGCTGGTGGGAGCCAGTAGAGGAAGGGGGAAGCTATCACAGGCATAAACAGAGACTGCATCATATCTAGTTAAAATTCCATCAGCCCTATGATATTTGGGCAGGTTTATATTGTAGCACTGGTTTTGTCAAACAGTGCATGGCTTGCCTTGCTTGTGAAGACCTCTTACTGCCAGAAGAGGTATTTCTTTATCTGTCTCATAGTGCAACATTTACAGTAAATAGGGAATGACAAAGGGCTTACTGCATTATTAAAGCTATCTTTTGCGAGTGCTTCTTGACACCTGTCCTCTCAAATGATGAAGCCACTAATGAGAACAACAGGGGTCAAACAGCACAAGCAACAGATATTTTTGATACCACAGGTAGCCTATGTCATATTTGATGAATGCACCACACCAGTGGTAAATAAAAACAAGGCAGTGTTGGATAAATCTCCTATCCATATGAGTTGTGGTGACCTCAGATGACCTCACGAGTGGTGGTGAGAAGTACTGCCATGCATGACGTGTATCCAAGGTCACCACTGCACGTATGAATGTAAAATTTATCCAAACACTAACCTTGTTGCATATTAGATTTAAGCAATATAGTTTTTTTTTAGGTATCATTTGATTGACTTAAGTTTATACTATGTGGTGTGTATCTATGTAGAAACTGTATATGAAGTGTGGAAAAAAATGGCAATACATGTCTTACCCCCACCCAAGACACACATGATGGTTCACAGCATTTACACACAGTCCATCTCAGGTAGAAGGCCTATGTTTTAGATGCATACAGATCTTTATTAAAAAACAGGCAGTACATCATAGCACGTTAAGTCTCGGGTGGGTGTTTACTAGATCAAGCAGTAAGGCTTGTGGATAAGCTCCTTTTTGACCTGTGTGCATGTAGACACAATGGGCAGAATGAGGATGCAGCTAGTTTTAAGATACGAAGCTATGGAAGGCCTACATAAAAGATAACAGAAATATCTGCACCTTAGGCCTTCATAGATCTAGATATCATTTTTAGCTTGCATAAATATCTAAACAGCCACTGCATACATATATTTATATTGCAAATTTTTATAAACAGTACCTGTGTTATACGGTGCTTTGCAGAACAATGAATTTGATCTTGCTGTACTGTAACTCTAGGCTGGCAAATGTAATTTATTTATTTATTTAATAGTTTTACCATTGTGGGGTTTAGGGTGGAGGGCCTGACACGGGACATACTCTGTCTTCTTGTATCTGTTAATGTAATCTGTCAGTGTTATGGCCCTTATGGGTAAAATTCAATAAACTTAAATTAAAAAAAAAAAAAAAAAGTTTTACCAGGAAAGCATACTGAGCAGACAACTGCTTGTTTCCAGATGCGTCCTGGGGGGAGGGGAACATTTGGGAGACATTGCATAGTTATGCAAAATTGTGCAAGCAAAACGTGAGCAGGAAGTAATACAGCAATGTGTTACCATACCATTCAATACAATACAGTGCAATTCAAATACAATAAAATACAATACAATATAACAAACAATAGATGATGAGAAACGGCAACCAAAATAGTGTAGCAGAATTCTACAATAGGCTGCTGAGCGATGCAGTGTCTGGTAGCCCAGTCTAGGACAGGTATGCAAGTGCTAGGGCATAGTTAGCAGCAACAAGGTTAGGAGCAGGAGGTGCGGAAGTGGTCTTCAAGGAGGATGTTAATGTAAGAAGGGGAAGAGGCATGGCGTATGGTACGGGGATGGAATTCCACAATTTATGTAACTGATTGGAGAAAGCAGCTTGGTCTACAGAGGTGGACATGTGAGGGACCAACAAGGACCGAGAGTCGAAGTGCCTGAGGGAATGGGTAGCGAGGGGACAGGGGGAAAGAGCAGAAGAGAGGTAGTTTGGCAGAGACTGTGACCAGTATTTGACTATAAAACTAATGCAATGTGCCTGCCTCCTGTCCTGCAGGGCTGGGAGGGACAGGGACTGGTAGAGGAGACAATGGTGGGTACTGGGTAGACAGCTTAGGACAAAACGGCAGAAAGAGTGGTAGAGGGTGTCCAGTCTGGTTAGGGAGGTTTTGGGAGCAGCACTGTAGACTACATCCCCGTAGTCAAAAATAGGGAGGATCATTTTCTGTACTATTGCACCCACGGTTGCGATACAGGGTGCCCAGTTTGAGGCACAGTTTCTTATGGATGGCCTCAATGTGTACAGAAAAGTCGAGGTGCTTTGAGCCAGACCCCAAGGAATCTAAAGTAGGAGCAGTCCTCCAGCTTTGTCCCATCCAGGGTGTGGAAACTGGGGAAGGAAGGGAACCAAGAGAGTCTCTGCCTTGTGCCACGTGACCTTTATAAGCCTATAACATCTCGCACAGAGCCCTGGCCAAAAAGCCTGTCTTTTAATTACAATGGGTAATCTTAGCCAGAATATTTGGGTTATCCAACCACAATGACACCGGAAACATGGCTCAAAGGGCTTTCATTTAGCTTCTCATCAAAGGGATAATGCCTCCACATTTTTCAGCACGCTCCTATAGTAGTAGTACTGGACTGACATTTCAGCACTTGAGACAAGCACAGGCTATGGGGTAGGACTTAAACCTGCAACCATACCTCTCAACTTTTTTCCCCCAAATGTGGAACATTGCCTCTCAAAATGTGGAACAAATGAGCAAAATGTGGAACACTTAATCAAATCTTTACCTAAGAAGCTCAGAACACTGTTAAAATGTTTGCATTTATATTCAGAAAGTCTGTTATTAATTGAATAATATATTTTCTGCATCATTTACTATAGATTTTTGCTTTAAAATGTTAACACTGAATGTGGGAAAAGTCCTCACAATGTGGAACAGGGAGCTTTTGTGAAGTAAAATGAGGAACGTTCCTCGTAATGTGGTACAGTTGAGAGGTATGCCTGCAACAGTCTGGCCCAGCAGTCAGAATGATACCAACTGAGCCTTACAGCATGTTGTAAATATGTCTGTGTCACTCTTAAGTGATTTTATTTGAAGAACTTATAGTTTTTGCATTTACCTTTCAGATTCAGCTCCCAATGAGCTCATCCCATAGCCATGCTTAATTCACTGTCAAAGAACAAATCTAAGTGATGGATCCAAAATCTCAACTTTGTTCTTACCTCATTTTTACACACAGATGTATCATTCTGGCTATCCTCGACAATGCAGTTTTTAACAATGGAATGGGTTTTGCTGGGTTTTGTTGTGAAAAGCACCTTACTCATGTAACCTTCATCACAACCCTGTTGGGAAAAAAATAGTTAAAAAATATAAACAGCCATTTGTTTTTCTATTGACCTTATATATACATAAATTACTATTCAATCCATAACTTACTACTGTCAATATGTATCCACTGTGAATGGTAATTTTTAGACCAGACAGTAATTTCTTAATGTGTGATAATGCCTTAAAGCAACAGTGCAAAGAAACCCAGCAACAAAATTGATCCTACCTTTTTCCACTATAAAAGATTTCAGGCATCTTCCAGTTTTATTTGGTGATAAAGGGCCCGATTCACAAATGGTGCAAGCTGCACTGAAAGCAACTTGCACCAACCACTGGTATGCCAGGGACCCTGCACCTGATTCACTATTGGGTAGGGACCCAGCGGCAAAGTCCCATGGCTTGTGCCAACCCTGGCACCATGCCAAACAGACAGCACATCCTGAAGGTGTGCTGCAAGCCATAGGGCAGCCATGTGGCAATAGCACCATGGACAACAGTCCTGGGTGGCTATCACCCTCCCCAAGTCGCAATCCCCCGTAATGTTATATGTTATTATCCCTGGTAGTCTAGTGGCCCTCCAAGCCCCGATCTCCTGTTATGATATTTAGTATCATTTTTAATATAATAGTTATATGCCCTGGTGGGCTAGCTAACTGCCCCAGTCCAGATCTGCCGTTAAAAAATATTCTGAAATTTCTGGTGGTCTAGTGGACTCCTCCACCGTCTGCCAGCAGTGCCTACACACCGCTCCCCCCGCATGCTGTGAGCTGGTGACTGGCACAGCCACCGCTTTAGCAGCAGACTGGGGCTGGGGGCGGTCTGCCTAGACCACCAGGTCATATAACCATTATAATAAAAATAGTACTAAATATCATAATGGGGATTGTGGCTTCAGGGCAATGAACTACCAGGAATAACAACATATAACATTATAAAGGACAAATAAGGGGTGCTAGACTACCAAGGATAATAACACAGAACATAACAGGGGATCGGTGGTTGGAGGGGCAGCTAGACTACCAGGGATAATAAATATTTAATTATACATATTAATAAATATCATAATGGGAGATCGGGCTTGGGGGTGTTAGACCACCAAGGATAATAATTAAAGCATTATGGGGAATCAGGGCTGGGGGGACTGGGGCATGTTGCTACAAATGTCAAAACCCTTCCAAAGGACACATCTAAGTACCTTTAGACCAGCCCTGCCTGATCTAAGGGTACTTAGACTGTTGCTCTCCGGGAGGGTTTAGTAAATACTGAAACAGGGATATGGCTGCCAGCGTCTGCCGCATGCCGCAGCCCATTTTGTGGCACAAGGCTGGCACAAGTCTCCTTAGGAGCATGCAGCCTGCGTTTGATGCAGGCTGCCTTTCTGAATAGCTCCTTGGACATCTTTTAGCGCAAGGTGCCACTTACGTCATTTATGTAAGACGCAGGCACCTTGCGTTGTGCTTGGGCCTTTGTGAATTGGGCCCAAAATGTTCTAGTTCCACAACAATTTTCTTTTTTTTTTCCCCCAAGAAGAAGAACATTTCTGCCACATTTGGCTTAGAAATTGCACTGGAGACCTGGCATGCGTTAGGATCGAGAAAATAAAAAAACTCATGGTGCAAAGTATAGCAGGCACTCACAAAAGTTGATTTGACAGTTATGCAAATGTTTTTATTAACTATAGCTCAAAGTAGCTTTTTGAAAAACATTTTTCATTGCATTGCCACTTAATATCATAAATTGTCGATATGTGTTTAAAATGTTTAGAAATATATATGTTTGATTTATACAGAGCGCAAGTGAAACAAACTCACTCATGAACTGTGTTGCACAAACTTCATCTATGTTTTTCACGGTTGCAATGAGGAGCAAAAATACTACCACTTGTATGTAAAACAATACTTTAACACAAGTCTGGCAAGGTGGCTCAAGATGCTGTGCTGAGTTGTGAATCTGGAGATCAAGGTTTGAATCCCACCACTGGCACTTATTCACTGCGTATCCTTGAGCAAATCACTTAACTTCCATGTCTTTAAGCCTTCTCTCCATTGATGCATGATATCTCTTTGCTTTCCAGAACCATCCTCAATTTCATTTCAGGCCTGGGTGCACCTAATGGTTGCTGCAGTTGTTCATAGCTTGTATAGCACTTTGCGACACATAAAAAGTCACTATATAAAACCTCATCCCTTTCATAATAACCTCTAGTAATATAGCAATTTACGGTCCTAAGGGACTCTAGGTCCATCATGTCTGTGCCTCTATTTCATAGGCAAGGATGAACAGGTACAGTTATGGCTACTTTAAAGAACACTGTTGCAAGAGACTGTTTAAAACCCTGGAAATACTGGTTTGATAAAGAACTGTAACTGAGGTATTATACAGCTTGCATATTTTGGCAAAGGGGTATTGTCTGGAGCAGATGATCTCTTGGACTTCAAATCTGAATGGATAGGGACAGCGTCAACTGGCTAGCGACCTCCGCTGCCCCTTACAAGGACACTGTTGTGGCACTGGACCTCACCCAAGTCGTCCAGTCCCCCACAAGGCTCAATCGTAAAACTGGCACCTCCACATTCATTGACCTCATATTCACGAATCAGCCCACCCACATGTCTGAGGTCTCAGTACTTCCGGATGCACCGAGCGACCACTCGCCAGTCCTCTGTAGATGGTCCTCAATAAAAATCCTGAAGTGGCCACCCAAATATACCTTTATACGTCACCTAAAAAAGGGATCTCTCACATCTCAAACACCTATTACAATGTAAGTAGACCCCCATCAACACTGCACAGTCTACTGACAGTGCCCTGGAGTCCTTTATCTCCACGTTTAACTCTGCTTGTGACCGCTATGCCCCAGTCTCCAAACAGAGAGTCAAATATCAGGACACCCCCTGGCTCTCCTACGCCCCATCTGACCTCATGAAGCAATGCGACAATCAATGGCATAAAACTAATGAATCAGGCAAACCGCATGACCGGCAACTCTATAGGAAACTTAGGAACAAATGTACCTGGGAAATTCGGGAAGCCAAAGCTATCCACTACCAGGAGACACTCTCCTCCTCCTGGGGCTCTGCATGCAAATTTTGGAACAACATTAAAGAACTGAATGGAAAATCTGTCTCCCCCCCACCACCACCACTCTCCCAGGACCCCCTGTTGATTACCGATACCCTCAACACTACATTTTCTGATCTTAGCGGTATCCTTCCCCCTAATTTCTCTGACCCGGCCCCAGACTTGCCCACCAGCCATCCCCTTAAAGTGTCTACCCCTGCTTTCAGGCTCCCTACAGGCAAGACCATATTTGACCAAAGCCCTCGGGAAAACGCGCTTTAGTAGCAACTCACTGGACATAAAACTAGTCCTCCTCACCTTAGACTCCATTATCTCCCCACTCACTGACATCCTAAACCAGTCCCTCTGCCATGGACAATTCCCCTCACGCTGGAAAGCAGCTGTCATCACCCTAATACTAAAAAGTGGGGACCGCACCTCCCCAGGCAACTACCGCCCCATCTCCATTCTTCCCCCCTCTGCAAGACGCTAGAAAAAATAGTGTCAGATCAATTCTTGGACTATTTATTTTTTAATATATTTAGTTTTTGTTTACCGGGTGGGTGTGCACTGAAAACAGGTATTTAGAAAGCTAGGCAAAAATCTAAATATAGTTATAGGAATTGAACTGTTTTAAACCTTGTTTTGTTTAAAGATATGTATGTCTTGTGTTAGAAGAGTTCTGTATT
The DNA here is from genome assembly GCA_016271365.2 of Neoceratodus forsteri. Classification (NCBI taxonomy): domain Eukaryota; kingdom Metazoa; phylum Chordata; order Ceratodontiformes; family Ceratodontidae; genus Neoceratodus; species Neoceratodus forsteri. Next base: position 330,318,402 of record CM057454.1, read on the forward strand.
GTATGTCTGACGTATTATTATATATTTTAGTAAAAACTCTAAAATTAGAGCAAACCTGGTCTGTCTTTGAATTGCTTTCTTTTGCTAAGAAATATTTATGGTTGCAGCAGACAGCAGACATAAGCTTGTAGGGTGGTACCAAACTGGAAAGAGAAGCGTTTTAAATCTGAAGTCTTTATTAAAGTTTTAAAGGGTTCCTCTCTGAATACCTGGTTAGGTGCCCGTAGGCAAAGATATCTGGCCCCCCCGAAGACAGATATATCTGAGCCTGTGCATTGGGTATGCTAGCAAGAGGTTACAGTTTGAATCCCTCCAGAACTGAGACCAAAGGTTGATCCGAACTCACAAAAACAGACAAGAGGGTTACCTTGTCTGTTACACTGTTCACAAGACTGAGCTCAGAGGTTGGCACTTTGGGAGTAGAGGGCCTGACCTGCTGAGTGAATCTGTGACAGTATGCACAGATAATATGCAGCTTTTTTGCCCCAAATGTAAGGAGAGAGTGAAGAGTCTAGCTCATTAAATATGACCTTCTCTGCCCTGAACAGCATGGTTTAAGGAAGGGCCACAGTACTACAACTGCCCTTCTTGAATACACCACTTTTATAGGCAAAGCCCTTGGTTGAGGGCACCTAGTTGTATCTGCCTATATTGACTTAACCAAGGCGTTCGACTGTCAGCCATACGCTCCTAATCCAATCCCTGCATTGCATGGGCCTGTCCCTGGACACTGCCACATGGCTTAAAACTTACCTCAGTGACAGAACCCAGAGGGTCAAGTTAAACTCCACACTCTCAGCCAGTAAACCGGTACTTTCAGGAGTCCCCCAATGCTCAATACTGGGCCCCCTCCTGTTTAGCATGTACTCGAATACTCTCCCAAAGGCCTGCTTGGGACAAATGCTTCTGTACGCCGATGATGTAGTTATATTTGACAGCCACTCGGACCCCCACTCCCTTCAATCCTCCCTGCAACACTCCTTTTCCGAACCCGAGGCCTGGTTCTCAGAGCACAGTCTTATCCTGAATTACAAAAAGACCAAGGCCATGCTTTTCACTCACAGACAAAATGAGCTTAAACATTTTCCCCTCAACACCATTAACATTCAGGGTCTCCCCCCCCCGACCTTGTGCCCACCTTTAAATACCTGGGCATCACCCTTGGCTCCTCACGTACCGCGATCACATCAATCTGCTCAGCTCAGCTATCAATTCCAGACTAGGACTCCTACATAGGCACAGGGGGTGTCTGCCTCCTGAAGCCCTAGGTCTTGCCATGACATCATCGGTGTTCTCCCTTATTGACTACAGGATTGTTATCTATGGCAGGGCTGATGCCACTGCCCTGCATCGAATCATGATCTTCCCAAATGAAGTCTGCCAGTTAGTCACTGGATGCAACTGTTGGACACACACCTGTGAGCTCCACAGACACACTAACTGACTTAACTTTGAAGGCAGACTCAGGTACCAGACCTGTCTCCTTGCTAGGAAACTCTCCCTAAACACCTCCCCCCCCAGGTCTCTGCCACCTTGTTCAGCCCTCCACTCAGCCACGGTCTACACGGAGCTCCTTGCTAGCCCCCCTTCTCTGTACCCCACTGCAGGACCTCTCGGGGCCAATGCTCGTTTTACTACAAGGCCCCCCTCTGGTTGAATGAAATGCCACTGGCCATCACCCTGGAACAGCGACTAGGCCCGTTTAAAACCCTACTCCATGCTGAAATCCTCTCCCACTCCAACTGTGACTGTGCTTAGTCCTTCTCCCCCTTGCCTGTGACTATAACCTTTTGATTTCTGTATAATGTTATTGTACATGCTGGACTTACAATGATTTGACACAGGTTGGTCCATTCCACCCTTGAACTGTAACTTGTCTTCACTATATGCCTCTTATTGTATATATCATTTCTAAACTTGCAATGTATGTACTCTGGTGTGCTCTCTGTATATTTATTATTGTATAGCTTGTCATTTTTTGTAATGCATGTCTATCTGACGTGGAACCGTTGCAAAGGAATCCTTGACTCAAAGCTTGTAATTCTGATTCCTACAATAAATAAAAAATAATAAAATAGTGCCAAAGGTCAATGACCTGAAGATTTGAAACTGTCAAAGATGATGACTCCAACATCCCTCTCCTCTGCCATCTCTATTATCCTTACCCTACCCATCCAGTATTCCATGCATGGGTTCCTTTCTACAATGTGCATCGCCTTGCACTTCTTGATGTTAAACCATAACTGCCATAATTTGGGCTACCATTCCAGTTTTTCCAGGTCCTTCTTTAATTCTCTGACACTGTCCTCACTGTCCACTCTACTGCAGAGTTTTGTGTCATGTGCAAAGAGACATCCTTCCCTGGATACCCTCCCTAAACTCTTTGAATAGAAAAGACCCCAAAACATACCCTTGTGGCACCCCACTTGTGCCATTCCTGGCCTCTGAATTAATCCTGTTCAATACCACCCATTGTTCCCCGCCAACCAGTTCCACCAAGTTATCTGTTTCTCACCCAAGTCCTCCAGTGTGTGGGGTATCCTAATAAATTAGTACTCATCATATTTGCACAGTGTAATTACTAGTCCCTGCTTATGAAGCAGTAGAGGGAGTGGGCCTGATGGACCTAGAGTCCCTTCTCACTTCAAATTATATTATGTCAATATGCTGTTTCATATGCCATCAACAACAACCAAAAAAAACAACAAAAAAAAACAGGGTCGCTGGCAGAAGTGCTACCGCTTGCGACACTGACAACCTAGGTTTAGGAATGAGAAGGGTCATCGGGGGCCAGCCAGTGGCAAAGGACGGAGTCTGCCAGAGAGGGTCCTGTCTGCCGCTACCATACAGCCCCTCGATGAAGGGGATGGTAGGGAGCAGCGTGACCAGGGGTGAGAGGAGCCATGCTAGCTGCGGATGCCGTTATGCTTGCGTGCGTATATCCTTGCAGCCCTTGTACACACAGCTGCTGTAGAGCAGGGACAAGGAAACAAGAGGCAGTGTAAGGAGGTGATTCCACTTGGAAATAAATTTTGTTATACTTTAAATACTTTCAAGCTTGCGTGCTTTTTGATGCTTATGTGTGCGCCAGAACCTTAAGGACCTTTGTGATACTGTGGGATAGCTTCCCGTAACACTGAGGACACCGCTCATCTCTGGGCGCAGGTGAAAAAACCTTTGCCGGGACTGAAGGAAACAAAGTGTCCTGCCCAGACAATGAAGGGCTTCCAATGCCACTGCATCCCCCTGCCTGGCCAGAAAAGGGTTGCCTCCTAATGAGACAAAGAAAGTTTGTGGGTATATCCCCTCCACACATCCTCGCCTGGGGGCAAGCCATGGCTCAGTGAAGGATGGCACCTCAGGAGCTCCAGTAGAACCAGGATCAATGGTTGACCTTGGGGGACCTGAGGGAGTTCAGGTGTTGCATAAGAAGGAGGCAGAAAAAGAAATTAAAAAAAAAAAAAAAAAGTCAGAACTTACAGATAAATGATTTAGCTCAGCTAATAACTAATTCTAATTTACCTCAGCTGCTGATTAATTCTATATGAATTTAAATCATGTATCTCAATGTTGGGAGCATCATTAGCATTTGTCTCCACTTTGGATAAGCCACAATGGAATCCTTAACCAATGATAAAGCAGCCTGCACAATGCCTGATGACATCACAATGGCCTCTGTTCCACTTAAAACAGATCAATGAAACCAAATAGAAACAGTCAAATCATCATAAAAAGAACCAATTTAAAAGCTCTGCCATGTAAAATACATTCTATAAATTGGACACACAATAGCCATGTCTCAGAATATGGCATGTGTGCATGTGTGTGAGATGGCTGCCTAACTCTTCAGCTCCGAGCCATCCTGTCTGAATCTCCAGCCATCCAGTGATTATTTGCACAGTGCAGGCATTTTCTATTATGTCAACTGATTGGGCCATGTATGGAACTCCTAGCACTTCTGTGAAATGGAAAAATGTTAGAAAACTTGTCTCCCTCCGCCCTCCTGCTTGCAGCCAAGATGACGATGGTCCAGAGTTCCTGCTCATCTTTACTGGTGGATCCAAACTCACCTCAACAGGCTTCTCTTCTAGAATGAATGGCAGTAAGTGTGGAGCAAATCAGAACAACAGTGATCAACATGCAAACCACGCTAGAAGCCCTCACTTACAGAGTATCCCACAAGGAAACGCAGTTTGTAGCTATCACGGAGATCCAAGATGAGCAAACGGCGAGGATCCAAATGACGGAAGGGCAGGTCACCTGGTTGACTGCAAAACTCGAAGACCTAGAAGTGAGAAGTCACAACAACAACCTCTGCATCCTCAGCCTTCAGAAGGGACTGGAAAGACAGGACCTGTTGCAATTTCTTCACATCAATCTGATGCTTTGAATGCAGATGGATTCCAACGTGTTTGATTTTGAAATCAATTGAGCACACCAGATTAGGAGAGCAATGGCAGCTCCTTCCACCACCAAACCACAGCCCCTTATCTTCTACTTCCTCCAGTACCAGAATAAGGAGATCATCTTGAAGGCCATCCGAGATCTCAGACACGTTATGGTGTCAGTACAGCGCATCTTTCTTTGAACCACACAATCCAATTAACATTCTGCAGAGGAGGCAATCATTTGATAAAATTAAGCAAGACCTGAGGAACCATGGCCTGAAGTATTTGCTCCTATACCCTGCTGTCTTATTGGTGCAGTTCTAGGGCTAACAGCTCACGTTTCAAACCATGGAGGAGGCTGATGTTTTTTTCTAAGCTCAATTGGGCCCTCTGAGAAGTACACCACCTCAAGCCAACAATGTAGAAGAAATGAAAAAGAGCTGATGGAGAATGTGACCACACAGCAATCCTCCCCACAAACTTGATGGAATCTCTTGTAATAACTGTGAGTACTGTGGGAGATCCAAGTGTTTAGCTGGGAGGGAGGACATGCAGCACCCAAAATGAACTCTGCCAGGCCTCAATTATTTTTTCATTTCGATACCGTCAGACAATCTGGACCCACATATGTGACCTTGGCCCCTTTGAGACACTTACTCTCACTTATTTCACTGGCCGTGTCTGCATGTGTATTCATAGGCCATTTCCATCGTGGGCTAGAATTATACTTATACCATACCTGTCCCTGGCTACTTGCCCCCACAGTACCTGGTGATATTTGAACTACCGGTTTTCCAGGGGACACAGAGGCAGGGCTATCCTTGGGCAGAATTTACTTTTTCTAAGCCAGCTGGATAAATTTTGTGTTGAACAAAAACAATTTAAAAACTGTTGAGTTGTGCTGTGGGATGGGGAAACACTACTTTATAACTGTTTGGGTTAAATCAATGTTCACTTTTGTTGCAATGGGAAGATGGCAATTTGTTGGGGACCCTCCACTACCTATAGCAGTGAGCTAGTGTGGGAATGTTTGGCCTGCAGCTCTGGATTAGTCACTGCGTCCCACTCTGCACAGCCTGTTCACATGCAGCCCCAGACTCCTCACTCCATGTGAGACAGGTGCAGATAGAAGACATAAGTAGCCTTTATTCCCAGGGCTATACTGCAGCTGCATGAATTTTAAAACATTAACAGTCATGTCTATGCACAGGAATGCCAACATGGTTTGAGGGGTCAGGGCAGGATATGAACTGCCACCTTTCAGTCTGGGGATTTCTGATATAAAGGGAAGGTTAATAATTGTACAGGCACCTATCAAGGTGAGCAAATCACCCTAGGGAGTGTTTATACCCGCAACACTCTGGATATCGCCCTTTTCAACTCAGCCCTGAAGTCCTTGCTGGGTAGCCTGGGTAGTATCATATTGGGGGAGGAGACATGACTTTGACGCTAAATCCTGCATTAGACAGGACAGGCCCAGGGGGAGAATGGAAGCTCTCAGATCCTGCATGTATTGGAAGCTTTTCGGGCGACTGGTCTACAAGACGTGTGGAGGGCCTCCCATCCCACAGAGACAGACTTTACAATTCTACCCCTCAGTACATGAATCCTGTAGTAGGATAGCTGTGATTTTTGTTACACAAGATCTAATACCTAGATCATGGAATATCTGCTTAGGAAACAAACTAGTCTCCAACCAAACCCCCGACAAACTGTCGCTAGCTTGGGAGAGACTAACCTCTCCGCAAAATTCCAGTAAGTGCCAACTTAATATGACCCGTTTACAACAGGAAACCTTCCGGGAATGGCTTAAATTAGAGCTACTTGAATACTTTAGCCATAATGAGACCCCAGATAACACTGTGGCAACCCAATGAGAGGCTATGAAAACCATGAGACGGGGAAAACTTACTGCTGATCCCTACAAATTACGTAAAGATAGGGATCGCGTACACAGGCAACTAGTGGGCACCCTTAAACAGTTGGAATTTGAGTTGTTCCTATACCCAGCACACAGGACAACCCTTAGACCACAGATTTCTGAGACATAAGCTGCTCTAGAGGAAACCCTTCACCGCCAAACGGAGTATGCTCCATTTAAACTCAATTAGGCTTACAGGGAGCACAGAGAACAACCCGGTAAGCTCTTTGCCCATCACCTTCATACCTGGGAGGTGGAATGTTACACTGCAATCATTCACAGGCAGACAGGACAACCACCTCAGCTCCAGACTTAATAAACAAAGAGTTTTAACACTTATCTAAATCTTTACTCTTCTGAAGTGGCCCCTACACCTGACCTATTAGACAAATTCTACAGGGATATCACTGTCCCCCAACTCCCCAACCAACTCAGTACCCAACTCCTTCTGCCTAGCACCTTCAAGGAAGTCTGCAATGTGATATGGGTGTGTCTAAAGGAAAGTCCCCAAGCCCACATTGCTTTCCTACAGACTCTTATCAGGCCCTTGCAGTGATCTTGGTGCCCCACCTAGCAGAAGTCTACAATGATGCCTGATCTCAGGGAAGACTACCACCTTCCTTTCAACAAGCCTTGATTACTCTCCTCCCCCAAAAAGCAAGGGCAGTATACTGTGTTCCCAGTACCATCCTATTTCATTAATTAATGTGGACGTCAAGATCTTTGCAATGTGCTGGTACGGCACATGCACCCCATTATGCCTACCATAATCCATTCTGATTAAGTGAGATTCATTCCTGGATGTCGGGACTGATAGCAGTAGGAGACTCCTAGAATTGCTTTAGTAGGTTTCAAGATCTTCAGAACCCCTTGCCACCCTGTCATTGGGCAGAGGAAAAAAAAATTTGACAGGGAGGAGTGGGCATACCTATTGGTGGTGGGCAGATCCCTCAAAAATCTCCTTGTCAGACAAGATCACATTATTCCTGACCAACTTACACAAGGCATTGCCTGCACTTGCTGCCATCATTCAAGAGTATGCTCACCTCTATGGGTATAAACTGAATGCTGCCAATTCTCAGGTCCTTCCTCTCACACCTGCCTGTCAAAAACCTATGTTCTCCTGCTATCCCTAACTGTGGTCACCTGAAGAGGTGGTCTGTCTGGGCATTCAGGTTAAGGCTATAGTTTCAGTTACAATTTTTGCTAACCTGACCTTCATGTTGGACAAACTATCCACTGATATAAATGGTTGGAAAAATCTTATGCTTTCTATCCAGGGCAAGGTTAACACCCTCTAACTAATTACACTACCCAAAATACAGTACATTTTGTCCAACCTTCCTGTCCACTTGCCAACAAGCCATCTGAGGCCTAAACCCCACTCTCTCGGACTACTTTCCCAGATGGATGTCCCTGGAGCAGGCACAAATGGGTCTACCTACCCACTCAGCATTCACTGCTCTTCTCAGACTGGGAGTCTAAACTGAAGGCCTCACCGTGCCTTAAACACACCCGCCAGACTTGGGCTAAACATTCCGGTTACTTGGATTGGTCTCCTCATATCTCTCGTTTCCACCCCCTTGGGAACAATTACACTCTGTACATTGCAAATTGCCCCATAAACTAGGAGGACTGGAAACAGGTGGAATGCATACTCTAGCTGACCTATATGACCCTCTGATGTGAATTCTGTATAGTTTTACTGACCTGTCTGCAAATACCAGACCCTGAAATCCTACTTTTGGAGGTACTTGCAGCTTAGGGACCTTTTACAAGTGAAAGTCACCCATACTCATGTACTGCTCCTACCTGGCCTGCTGGAGAAGTGGGCTCATCTCCCTGACCTGCCTCAGAAACACTACTCTGGGTCTGAAGACCCTACACTCTGTTGCTTAAAGCCACACTCCTACCTCAGACCTGAGAGAAACCTGGGAGAGGGAGCTGGACTTATCCATTTCACAGCAAAACTGGAATGCCTTACGGCCTAGAACATATGAAGCCTTCCAAGAGCTTCAGGTGAATACTCATCAATAGAAAACTCTCCACAGAGTTTATCGTATCCCTCTCTGGCTATATAAGGCAGGGCTCATGAATAACTGTGACTATTGGAGGTGTTCTTTGCCTCAGGTCTCTCTGTCACACATCCTATGGTATTGTCCAGCCCTTGAAAATTACTGAAATGCAGTCAGGGAGTCCTGCCGGCATACAGTACAACTCCCTAGGGCAAAAGACCCACAAACTGCAAATTTAGGCTTTATACAGCAAACATCTGCCTTGTCCCCCACTCAAATCTTGTGGACTGTAGGGGCTCTTGCACCTGCCATAAGGATATAGCTTCCCCATTGGAGGGAGTCTGAGCCACCCTTTCACAAGGAGTGGGTTAACCCGTTATCCCTCACAGCTCACTACAAGTGCCTGGCACATGTGGCCAATGGCAATCTCCTCATGTATCAGAAAATCTGGGGCCCATATCTACTTATTAAACCTGCTTTATTGACAAGGGTTGCCCCTCATAGGAGAAGCTTAACTCCTACTACCATCAACCTACCTAAAGTTTACTCCACCTGTTCATGCGTTTCTCCTGGATAACCTCAACTGGGTCTTTACCCTTCCCCAGGTCTCCCAATAATTGGACATCACCTGCCTGTGACACGTGAACTCTTGAGTCTTGGCCTGCCACTCTGCACTCCTCCTCACCCCTCCCATCTCCCAGCACTGTAACACAGACATGCCACAATGAGAGAATATCTGCCTACTCCCAGCTGCAATACACCCATAGAGTAATCTGCAAGAACTCTCCAAATGTTGATTGACAAAAACCTACTGATGTGTGGTTCAGGGCAATTGTAGAAAGAGGACTGGATGGCTCAGATAGGTGCTTGGGCTCTCATATCGATAATCTCTGTGCATTTTGAATTTTGTGTAGTGTTTGGCTGCTGATCCGTTAGCTAAGGGAGGAGGGCCGCAGAAGGAAGGATGAAGGAGGAGCTGAGCTGGGCTTGCTGGCCTGTGATTGGAGTGCACGTGTGGTTGCCTGGTTACTCCCCTCTAATATGGAGACTGTAGTGGGCTACATTAATGTCATCACAGCGAGGTACCATCCTAGACTGACAAAAAGCTGTCGGTGTGTAGTTCAGTAAGATCGGAACAGGAGGAGGATTGAATGGCATGCTACGATAAGTGTCTGAGCTCTCACACCAGTAATCTCTGTGCATTTTGAATTTTGTGTAATATCTGGCTAGTGATTTGTGGCTTGTAGGGGACAGGAGGAGAGAGGAGGGTGCAGAGGGAGGGATGAGGAAAAGAGTTGAGCCAGGCTAGCTAGCTCCTGATTGGACTGCACGTGGTATTGTCTGGCTACTACCCTCCAATAGGTAGGCTGTGGTGGGCTACATTAAAGACAGCACAGATGGTTCCGCTCCTAGACTGGCAAAAAACTGCTGGCGTGCAGTACAGCATGATCAGAGGAGAATAATCAGACAGCAATCTCAGATAAATGCTTGGGGTCACATACCAGTAATCTCTGCACATTTTGAATTCTGTGTAATGTTTAGCTGATGATTTGTTGGCTGTGGGGGAAGGGAGGAGGGCTGCAGATGGAGAAATGAGGGAGGGAGTTGAGTGAGCTAGCCAGCCCCTGACTGGAGTGCACGTGCAATTGCCTGACTACTGCACTACAATAGGGAGGCTCTAGGGCTTATATAATACCCACAATCCCTTGCAATCCGAAAGCGTGAGTGACCCCCCAAGCGTGAGTGCCATGAGGAAGGAGTGTGGTGTATATCTACATGATACCTGGGAGCATCGGCAGGACATCCGCAGGGATGACTGCTCATAGGAGGGCGGGTAAGGCAAGGAAGAAAGGGAGAAGCAAGAGAGGATTCGTTAGGAATCTCAGATATTACATGCCTGGGGTTCATCTCGAAAGTAGACACTGGTAGGGGCTGCAGTTAGTTCCATCTAGGGCTGTCCTGCAAACAGCCTAACAGTAAGAGAATTCCATGGGAAGACAGTTATCTCTCAGCAAAGAGTGGAAAGCTACACTCTATCTAGTGTCAGCATACAGCGGAGTCAGCAAGTAGGTAATTCAGTTGTGAAGCATATGGTTCATATTTAGGTAGCAGTGGGCCACAATTAATCCCCATCTGGGGTCAGCCTACAGGGGAGTTAGCAGGCAGGTGACTCAATACGAAGACTAACACTACATACCTAAAGCAGGCTAGGTAGCTAGACAGCAAAGCTGTAAATGCAGTAGTCAACTGGAAGGAAAGAGTGTGCAGCTCTTCAGTCACCCCAGTTCAGGTTATAGCTGATTAAGGGGAAGGAAGGGGTTATTATTTTTAAACCACCCTTATCACAGTCTGGGGTAGAAGTTGCATAAGGGCAAAGGAGATAGCGAAGTCAATTATTAAAGAGCGCCTAGAACATAATATGTGGAAAGGGGGCATGCAATTGGGGTAGAGGGATGCAGGCCGGGTGGTATGGGGCAGCAATGGTCCTGGGAGATCTCTGGGAGATGGGAGGGATGCCTGGTTTGCAGACATACTGGAAAGCTGAGGACGGAAGTGTGCCAGCTTGGACAGGAGACAGGTACGATGGTAGGGGAAACTCATAAGGGTGATGGGCGGCACAGAGGCCACAGGGCCTGGAAGCGAGCAAGGGGGAAGAGAACATAAAGAGATCCAAGGTGGGGTGGGGAGCCAGGAAGATAAGAAAGAAAGTAGCAAGGGAGTAGGCAGAACCCGGGTCCATCTCCCCCAGTGGGAAAGGAAGCCAAGGGTGGGGGTGTGGATAACAGTGAGAGGAAAAGGCAAGGCATGGTGGGGATGGTGTCCAGTGGGAGCAACACCAGAGGTGCCACTGCAGGTTCCTCCAACTGGAAAGAGGAGAAGAGGGGGAACTTGGAGGGATGGGTAAGGAAAGTGAGATGTAGAAGGAAGGAGGCAGTAGGAGTAAGGACTTCAGAGATGGTAAGAAGAGGGGGCCAGAGAGAAACAGACAAGAGGGAGCAGGCAAGCGGAAGTGGGGAAGAGCAAGAGAAGGGATAGGCTGGAAGGTGAGCAGAAGGGAAAGGCACAGGGAGTGCCAGGGGGAACTCAGGAACAAGTGGAGGGGCAGGGATAGGATGGCTGGTGCAGTGGGTCAAGGGGGACTTCAGAATGAGTAGCAGAGGGATGGGGCAGGCAGAAGTTTACAGCAGCATGAGCCGGGGGTAAAGGCCCAGGAAAGCTAATGGAGAGTGGTGATTTGGGGGGATTCAATAGTAAAGGGATGGGGGAGGTAAGGGTCCAGAGCAAGCCATTGGAGGGTAGAATGTATGCCAGGGATGACAGCATGAAGAGTGAGTTCTTTTATAGCCATGCACATGGGACAGGAGGGTAGGAAACCCAACGTAAAGTGGGAGAGCTTTGAGCAGGGGCTTTAATACTAGGAGTTTCTGCTGCCCAGCACCACTTCAACCTGAGAACGCTGACTTCCCCAGCCACGAGGAGCTGCCACTATCTTTGGAAGGGTTGAGAGCCACTTGTTTGACTGTAGGCTGTCCCACCAAGTCACCAGATCACCAGAACTTGAACTTTTGAACAGCAGGAGCTATTCAAACAAATGGTCAATCAGCAGCCCGATCACCTGTCTGTGGGCAGGCTTTGAGTAGGGGTATTAATACTAAGAGTTTCTGCTGCCCAGCACCACTTTGACCCAAGAATGCAGACTTCCCCAGCCAAGAGGAGCTGCCACCATCTTTTGAGGGGTTGAGAGCCACTTATTTGACTGTGGGCTCTTTCCCTTAAAGTCACCAGATCACCAGAACTTGAACTGTTGAGTAGGAGGAACTACTCAATCAACAGCCTAATGGCCTGTCTGTGGGCGGGCTTTGAGGTCTTTTCTTTTCCACTGAGTATTTAAACTTCCCTGTCAGGTATTTGCTAGCCCCTAGTATATTGTTGCTCTGTACTGGCAATGTCCGCTTACCGCTCTGAAGTACTCTACTATGCCAATACTGTTTTAGCCTATAGGTAGGGAAATGGGCTGATTAGGTGGGCCAGGTGGTCCTTATCTGCCATCAAGGTCTATGTTTCTATAGCCTTCTGCATGTCCTATGCATACTAAGTCCCTACGTCATTACCACCTATTTAACTTGGTCTGCACATGCAAATAGTTCATGCAAAGCTATGTTTGTACCTGTTTGCACACCACTGCCTTGGCTTACTATGCAATACTGCCTCCACAAACTTACTAGTTATCATTACCACTATTAGTCTGGTCCTCCCCTGAATACAGCTCTTTAGTGCTTTGGATTTACTCTGCCTACTGCTTCCTATTCATACTGCTTGTTTAAAATTGGTCTAGTTCTGCACAAAAGGGCACTTTCTACCAGGGGTTTGATAGGGCATTCAGGACCTGCTTTCTACAGTGCCCCCCCCCACCCCCCACCACGACTGCCAAAAAGCCAGTGGGACTTCCTGAGCCTGCCCGTGGCAAACTTTTTGTTCTCCCTCTCTCCCACCACCCGCCACCCGCCCAAGTATTGAAAGGTCTTCCAAATGATTGACAACTGTAGCTGTTAAAAGGTGATAGGAGCTGGGGTGACACATTGTGAATAGGGTAGATTTATGTGTCTGAGAGTGTAGTTTAATCCTCCTGTCCCTGTTGCTGCAGCAATAGTTTGTCTATTAATGTGGGCTGTATGTAGTAGCTGCTGTATTCCACTACTGACATGATAATTCCAATGTCTTTTTATGTTATTTTACTCCGCTGCAGCTGCCTTTGTTGTTCTTCAACCTCTATGGATGTATGTTGTAGCTGCTGCTGTATTTCCAATAGTGACATTGTAATCCAACTGTCCTTTTAATACTACTGTTGCTTGCAGCTGCCTTACTTGTTCTCAAACCTGTAGAGCTATACTGTATATGTGTAGTTACATTACTTTCTGCCACAGTACTGTCATCTAGTAGGTAGATACTGCATTGAAATTTAATTATTATTGTATTGCTCTGCAGCAGCCTTGCTGCTACCAGTCTATTTGCTATTTTTGTTTTTATATTTGTTGCTATCACAATCTTTTTGTTAGTTGCATTTATTATACTTAGCGTTAGTATAGTGCTTGTTGACTTGTTGCTGCCACAGTATTATTTGCTAATTGCTTTCATTATATTTATTGTTATTCTAGTGCTTGCATGTTTACTGCTGCCACAGAGCACTTGCTGTCTCCTACCACTCTTTGCACAGGTGTTACAATTAGCGTTATTGCTTCATTTATTTTCATACCTTTATTCCTGTTATTCCCTTTACTCCCTATTTAGGATCCCTCAGCTTTCCTCTCTCTCGCACTATTTCTTGTAATTTCTACCTAGGGCCCTCAATCTTTCCACTTCCTGCTTCCTGATGCTACTACAAACCTGTTCTACGGTTCCTTTCTTCACCGCTGCAATCACTCATACTCCCTTCCCTGTTCTCCTCTTAGCTACCTGCCCCTCTATTTCCTGATCATGCTACCATCTAGTAGGATACCTATCACCCATTCCCTCCTTCCCTTTCTGTTTCACACAGCCTCTCTCCCTCCTGCCAGGTTTCCTGTTCCCCCCTTCCTTCTCCCTCCCCCCGCCTCCTCCCCTACCCTCTCCTGCTACTGCCTCTCCCCCCCTTTTCACTCCCCCTGCTCCCTCCTCCCCTCAATTTCATCCTGGCTCCACCTCCCTCCCTCCTCCTGACCCACCTCTCTCCACTTCCCTTTTTCCTCACAGGCGAATCTCAGTCCCTACCAAAACTCATCATACCTCTGTTGCTCCTCATACCAAGTGATACTGAGCCCAACCCGGGCCCTGCACACTCCCCTCCCACCGACCTCCCTAAAGAGCTATGGGAGGCCCTTATTAACCCTTGCTGTGCTGCCAGCATGTGTGCATGTGCTAAAAAACTATATATTCTAAATCTTCTGGCTGCCAAAGGGTTAGTATCCATAGTCCCTTGCCTAAAATTGATTTACTACAACCTCTCATGGTTTCCCTTCTTCGTGATGTCCTGATAGTTTTGGAATCATGGCTCTCCCCCCCAAAAAAGATTCCCGACTCTGCTATCACCATCCCTGGTTACACCCTCACCCATCAAGACTGTGCTAACAAGCATGGTGGTATCGCCATCTACATCTCTTCCACTATTCAATCTACTCCAGTGCTCTCTGCCACCACCCCTGCTGCATACGAGATCCTCGTCCTTCAACACTCCTTCCCTTTTACTGCTCCCATCTACAAGGTTGGTGTCTACTGCTGCCCAGGGCTATCCCATTCATCTGTCACTGAACTCATAACCAAAATCTCTTCTCATGCCTTTTCCGGTGTACTCCTCATCCTGGGGGACTTCAGTATAACTGGCTTTCCCACTCTCACTCAAAACTTTGCCAAAATATTAAATCCCTACATCTTACACATCTTATTTCAGTCCCTGTCTATCACAATTCTGGATCCCTGAACCATTCACTACTGGACCAGGTACTCACAAATCATCCACTCCACAGCATTGATGCTGGCACCCTCCTTGATGCTCTCATTGACCACCATATGGTCTACTGTGCACACCAAATTCACCGCCCCAGAGTTCACCCCAAAATTATCTAGAACAGGTCCTTCTGGTCGATTGACTTAACTTTACTACAGCAGATTTGCTAACCGCCAACTGGTCCCCTATCTCTTATGCCAGTAACATCAACCAAGCTAGCGTATGCTTCCACTCCAAATTTTTATTAATCTGGGATCTGCATGTCCCCCTAAGGAAAACAAGGGTCCGAGGTTCTCACCTCCCATGGATCTCAGCCGAACTCTTAGCCTGCCTCTGTGCACAGGACCTGGCATGGAAGACTTAAAAGTTAAATGGTGCACCGGTACATCTCAACAGGTATTGTGCTCTGAGATATACTTGTACCAGAGCAACCAGGCTTGCAATGACCGAGTTCTTTTCCTCCTCTTTCCAGAACAATCTTGATCACCTCTCCAAGTTCTGGAAAGTCATCCCCACCCTCTTCTTCCCCCTAACCAGTCCCCTCGCTGCCCCTCAGGGCAGGGAGACACCACCATCTCCAACCTCCTTCTGTGGCCTCTGCATTTAACTCTTACTTCATCACCTGTGCTTCCTCACTTATACCCACCTTCCTCCACCACCATCCCTCCTCCCACCCTCACTCATGCCCCTCCTTCACTCCCTTCTCCTTCACGCCAGTTACCCCTGCTACTGCTGTAAGTGCCCTCCTGGCCCTCAACCCTCTGAAAGGCAGGAGCCCTAATGGGCAAGACCTCAAGCTCCTACACCTCTCTGCCCTGCCTATCCCATCTGCTCCCTCCTCAACCTCTCTTTCTCTCTAGCCTCAGTCCCGGACACCTGGAGGCACACAACTGTCATTTCCCTTCCCAAAGGAGGTAACTCCTGCCCTCCAAGCAACTTCCACCTTATCTCCCTCCCTCCTTCCAACCTTACCTAAAATCCAGGAGTACATAGTGCTGTCTCAGCTCTCTCCTTTCCTCAACTCTCCCTTCTTCACCCCCTTCCGGTATGGCTTCGGCAACCACCACGCCACCATCTCCTTCTCCCTCCTAATGCTCACCGACTCCATCCACACAGGCATGGACCAGGGCCTCATTACCGCCACCATCTTTGTTGATTTAGCCAAAGGTTTTGACATGGTCTTCCACTCTCTTCTCCTCAACAACCTGAAGTCAACAGGGCTTACCTAGTGGGTAGATCTCAATCAGTGAAAATTGGAGAGTCCCTATCCCCCCTCCCCATTTGTACCAGCATCCCCCAAGGCTCCATCCTTGGCCTGCTACTCTTCTCCATATTCCTGAGTGACCTTCCCTCTGCCTGCTCATCTGCATCCATCCACATGTACACAGACGACACGGTCCTGTTTGCCTCTGGGTCCTTCACAACTAAGTTAACAGCCAGGCTCCAACTTGATTTTAATGCTGTCCAACAATGGTTCAGGTCAAATCAACTATCCCAAAATGCAAAAAAAAAAAATGGTCTATGTCCTTTGGTACTAGGCAGAGGCTTTCCAGGCTCCCATCCCTCCCTTCCTTCCACACCCTAGATGGGGGTCACAACTGATGATGTGGCCTCATTTAAATACCTTTGGGTCTGGCTTGTCCAGCACCTTGATGTTTCACAGCATGTAGATGCCATTCATAAAAAGCTCCACCCCAAACTTGGCGCTCTATATAGGAACAAAAGCTGCATTCCACTACCCGCCCCCTGAGACATCATCACTAAAAATGATCCTCCCCATTATTGATTATGGCAACATTGTCTATGGTGCTGCTCTAAAGTCTACCCCGGCCTAACTGGACCCCCTCTTTCACTCCTTCTACTATTTTGCCTTGGACTGCACACTCCGCACTCCGCACTGTTCTTTGTACTCTGCCCTCTCCCTCCCCTTCCTGGACGATCGTCATCTAACCCACTGAGCCTCTTTTATTTCAAAATTCTGTCTGGCATCACTCTCCCCTCACCTCAGCTCTCTCCTCTCCCATTTGCCCCCTCCTCACACACCCACCATAACTCAGGCTATTGTTCCCTCATGCTTTCCTCTCCAAATCGCTTGCTGGTCAGGCTGCCTTCTCTTTCCGCTTTCCTAAACTCTGAAATTCTTCCCCTGTAACCACTTGCTCTGCACCTTCCAAACGCCCTTTCTCCTCTCTCCTCCATATCCACACTGCTCCCCACCCCGTAAATGTCCTTAGTCAAAGCCCAACCCTGCTCCACTTCTTACCTGCTTACCATTTTTTCTCCTACCCTTGCCATTTCCCACTCCTACCCTTCTAACTCAATCCTTCCTCTCCTCCCTCTCCTATTCCCTTCCACACTAGTTCTCTACTTCCCTTGTTTCCTTCTCCTCTGTGCTCTTCCCCACTGCACTTATCCTCTACTGCCTCACCATAATGTTCTTTTCTCTGTTCATAATGGGATATATCTCCCGCCCAGGCCTTGTGTTATTGATATTTATTATTTCTTGTCTGTGTCTAGTATACATACACTACACACTCCTAATGTACAAAGCATTGCACTGTATAAATTATATCTCTGTATGATACTGTGTTTTACTGTTTAATCTATTGTTCTATTCTGTACTTGTCCCTCTTTCCCTTCCCCCCAGGACACATACTGAAATAAGCTATTAGTTCAGTATGTCTTGCCTGGTGAAACTTTTGAAATAAATAAATATAATAATGCACCTGGGTATGAATGACCATGCAGGATGTGAGGTGGGTGTGGTTCAAGAAAGGTTCAGGAAGGTAGGGAGAATCTGCAGTGAGGTGGGGAGGTCAGTAACCTTCTTGGAGGTGCTACCAGTCCCAAGGTCTAACATGGAGAGGTAAGCTAGAATTGAGGATTTCAATGTATGGCTCAGAGGGCAGTGTAAGGTGGAAAGGTATGGGATAGTTGGTAAATGTGGAGGGACCTGGGAGAACAAAGACCTGCAGGCACAGGACAGGTTATATCCAAGTAAAAAAGGCACAAGGTTCCAGAAGGGCAATCTGGAGGATCCATGGGGAAAAAAACCTTAATTTAAACTGAAGGGGGTAGTAGCAGGGTGCACTGTACCCACAGTCACCTGATGGAGGAGGCCAATAGGCCTCCCCCCAAACAGGATAAAATAGTGAGAAATTAGTGCAGGGGAGATGAGGGAAGGAGGGACTGAGGGAGGAGGAGGGCAGGACAGGGATAAAGGAGGGCCTGGGTCACAGTACAGGGTGATGTCTTTGAACACCAAAAACCTGGGAAACAAAATGGCTGAGTTGCAGGCGTTGATGACTAATGGACAGATGAACATAGCGGCCATCACAGAGGCATGGGCCACACCAAACCATGACTAGGATCTCACAGTCCCTGGGTACAGAATGTATAGGAAGGATAGGAAGAGACAGGAAGGGGGAGGCATGGCTCTATATGTGAAGGTGGGAATAACCTGTACCAGAGAAGAAGGGGCGGTTGGAAACATAGAAGCATTATGGGTGCAGGTGTAACACCCGCATTTGGGGGCTTACCTTAATGCCTCCCATCTGCTTGTTCCTCCTCCTGGTGTCCTCGTTTGTTCTCCTGATTTGTCACCACCACAGCCAGAGTCCTGTATTGTTCCCCAGGGCCCCCAATCAGTCTCATGATTGTTTAGCCCATGCTGGGCTCATGGAGCAGAATTGTGAGCCGCCAGCACTTCCTGGTCTACCAGTGCTGGCGTACGCGCTAAAAGGCGCATTTGACTTTCTAATCACCATTGTGGTCAGAACTGGGGACGTTCTGGTGGTCTCGGTGCCCGTTGGCTTAATTGGGGACTGGAGACCTGGGCAAGGTCTAAGAGAGCCCTCTGGATATTTTAAATAATGAGTGCTGAGAAGCACTGATTTGGGGCATAACTCGGGGCTAATAAATATGCATGAAGCCCCTAAGAATATTAATGAGTAGCTACCTGCCGCCTTAGGGGTATGTGTTTCAGTGGCAGTGACAGGGACAACCAAGCAAATAAATGCAAAATAATAACAATGTTTGGAAAAGCATAGTTGGGGCTATCATACTGTGGGGTTATTATTTAAATAAAGCACTTTATCTGGCTGCACCAGAACGTTATATGTGTGTAACCCCTAGGTGGCGCTATCTCTAAGGTTACAACTCTTGCCTGTACTTCTGACCACAGGTTGAGGGGCCTGGATTCGATATTATGGTGCCTCCACCCACAGCAATAATAGTGGGGGGTATCTGCCTAACCTGGTATAGCCCTCTGGGAAGCTATAACCACCCACAAACCCACCTAGTGACCAAATACCTTCTAACAGAAGATAACCCTTTGCAGTAGTTGACACACAATTAGCAATGAGCATTAATAATATCCACACACCCCTTGCACTTACCACCAGTCTTCAGCAACTCCCCTGGAACCCCCTGTAAAGACAGTGTTAGCAGGCAAGCATGCACTTTCAATACTGTACACCAACTAAGAATATGCTCATATGCCAGTTTAAACGTGAAACAGCAAATCAGGTTTATTAAGGGGACATGAACAAGGATGGGGGCGCGAATCTAGAAGAATGATTACTTTACTGATTTGATTCTGGATATTCTGCATACATGCACTTTAGTCCCACAGTAAAACAGTCTACCACCACTTGGTATCCAGAATGTTATGCTGGCTGGCCAAAATCAGTGCCCGGGGGTGGCCAGCACTGCAGCTGTCGGTGGGGCCCTTGACGAAAAGAAAAGGCGGTTAAACATGCAAAAATAAGGCTTTGGTTATTTGTATCCATGGCCGGTTGGCCAGTTCTTTGAAACCCTGAAAGCACACTGGAGCAATCAGATGATACGACAGAATGATTCAAAGAAAAGTTGCAGGGAGCTACCCTGGGTTTACTCACGACACCAGTTGGTTGGAGACAGTCTGGTGATATGAAGACCTGCTGCAGAACACTGAACAGCATGGGGAAGCTGGGCCTGCATGACTCACCTCCATTTCACGGCCATTCCCTCCAGGTGGCCGCAACCTGCGATTCCTTGCTGCACAGGGGCTGGATCCCCAATCTGGTCTCTTGCCAAGAAAACAGTCACTGGTGCAGAAATGGATGGCTTGGGCCGAGTTTGGCATAGGCCCAAGGCTGGATACACTCTTCTGGCAAAGTTCAGGTATTGCTGGTGGAAACCTCCAGCTGACAGATGGTTCGGTCACTGGCAAAGATGGGCTCCTTTCTGGCAAGCAGGAGTCCCTGAACGGTAAGCCGTAACCCAAGATAAACATTCAGCACATTTAATGAAAACAGAATTCACTTCTCTACCTTTCGGATTGGTTTCAGGCCAGTTCACTATTTCAGTAGATTCACTGAGCAAACCTCTCAATTCACAAAAGCAGTCTCTCACACAACTTTTGGGCTGAATGCTTCACAGGAGCTCCTCTTGGTCCAATATCTCAAGCTGCACTTCCCAGAGTTTCGGGCTAAACAGCCACAGTTCAAAGATTAGCTTCAGATTAGTCCTATCTCAGCTATCAAGCAGTCCAATAATGGAAAACAATGGCAGGAAGGCAAGTCAGGTCTTTCCTTTCCAAATCTCCTCAACTCCTTTTCTGGAGCTGCTTCACAATGGCTCAAGCTGCTCACCGTCTCAGCTCTAACAGCAACTGCTCCTTTTTTCTAAAAGTTCTTGAACTAGTCTGGTTTTCTAGCAATCCGGTTGGCTAGTGGAGTTGTCAATCACAGTTCTGGTGCTCGCATTAGTCAGTTTAGGTGCCATCCTGTAAAACTAAAAGAACTACAGTTTTCCTTCCCATGAGGCACCTGAGCTAAGGACCCCTTGAGGTCCCTTGTGTCCCAATTGGTCCAAATACCTGTAAGTCCCAGTCCAAACATGGTGGCTCCCATTTGGAGGAATAAGCTACAAGAAGGCAGGTTAAAGCAAACACTCTTATTCAAATATAACAGTAGATCAGAAATAAACATTTACAGTAATAGCTAGAGCTCCCTCTACTTCACTATCGACTGTAGAGTGGAGCCAATTAGAACGGTGCCTGGCTGATCGTGAGCTCTGAAGCACTCGGACCCAGCCCAGACCATTGACCGTATACACACTGGCTAATGTCTTAAAGGGACAGGTGCGGAGGCACATCATGGCACTCTCACTCAAATCAAAAGGATTAACAAATAACTATGGATTTGCTACTTATTTTATTTTATTTCAGATTCAGATTCAGATTAATACCTTTGAGCCAAGATGGCTCCTTTTACAAAGGTTTCAAGTCAATAGAGGATATACACCACATAAGAATACATAGGGTAGAAAATAATGACACATATTACAGTATCAAAAAATGCACAATGGACAAGGATTTTTGGTTACATAAGTGCAAATGATTTGAATATCACCGTTACAAGATTATGCAGTAAAAACTTTGTTAACACAGATTGGTTACTAAGTGCAAAGTAGTAAGGTGGTAGCAGCCAGAGAGGGATTTGTCTAGGGAGGAGGTAGAGGAGGGGTTAGAGGGGAAGTAGCTAGGTAGATGGGTGTTGGGGGGGGGGGGAAGTAATCAAGGAGTGGGGCAAGGATATCATGTGATTAGTACAGGCAGTCATGGTGGTTAGCTTGGTCAAGGAGGAGACAGAGGTCTTTTTTGAAGGGGCCAATCTTTTCATGCTCGAGAAGGGAGGTTGTTTAGCCACTGAGGCCCACAGTAAGCAAGTAAGCACTGGGCAAAGGAGGTACGCTTGAAGGGGACATGTAGTACACCCTTAGTCGATCTCATGGTCATTTCTGTAGTTGTACTGCGTTGAAACAAAGCTGCCATGGACTCTGGTGTTAGACCTAGGAGGGCTTTTTTCCCCAATCAGGCAGGCGTGGTACCTAGCCCTTTGGTGCAGAGGGAGCCAGCCAGTTGAGGAGCAGAAGCTACAAGTGTGTGTAAGGTGTCTGGCCCCTAAGACCAGACGACAGGCCTGGTTAAGTAGTAATCTGACCCTTTTCAGCACAGTTTCAGTGGCAGCACAGTAGATTACTAGGCCATGGTAGACAAAACTGAGCTCTGTGTTACTAGATTTACGGCATCAGGTGTCATTGCTTGCCTGTGGCAATATAGGATTCCAAGTTTAATATTAGCTGATTTGATAACATGGTCTATGTGAGAGGTGAAGGAGAGGGTGTCATCAACGTGAATGCCAAGATATTTTAAGGTCGTTACCTGTTCAATGGTATCTCCTTTTTGACTAAGGATGGTCAGAGGGTTGGTAGTCTTCTTTGAGTTAGGCAGAGTGAAGTACATAATTTTGTTTTTTTATAGTTTATGAGCAGCCGGTTTTGAGAGAACCAGGACTCAAGTTCTTTGAGGCTATATTGTAAGGTACCTTCTATTTTAGTTAGGTGAGTGCCTGGTACGGAGATTACTGCATCATCTGCGTAAAGCAGCATCTTGGCTGGGCAAGTGTTAGGTAGTGAGTTTATAAAAAGGCTAAAGAGTAGTGGTCCTAAAATGGATCCTTGGGGGACCTCTACAGTTACATTCCTTGAGTCAGAGGTTACCCCTTTAATTTTCACACACTGCAATCTGTGAGCCAAGTACCTATGAAACCATGACACAATATTGTTGGACAGTCTTAGTGATTAAAGGCTGTCTAGTAAGATCTGGTGATTCATCGTGTCAAGTGCTTTAGTGAGGTCTATGATGATTGACCCCACTATCTTCTCAACATGTAATGCATCATACAGGTGGGAGATAAAGTCTATGAGCACTGTGATGGTACTGTGGTTTTTGTCAAAAATCCATGTTGTTGCTGACAAAGTAGATTACATTTGTTCAGTCAGTTGATCTGATACAATTCTCTCTAGAGCTTTAGAGAGTGGGGGTAATATAGAAATAGGTCAGTAGTTGCCAAGGTTGGGTTCTCTCACCATTTCTGAATACAGGAGTAACCAAAGCCATCTTCCACCTGTCTGGGAACACTCTAGTCCTTAGGGTTACATTATAAAGTTTTGTAAGTGGAAG
Organism: Neoceratodus forsteri; assembly: GCA_016271365.2. Lineage (NCBI taxonomy): Eukaryota > Metazoa > Chordata > Ceratodontiformes > Ceratodontidae > Neoceratodus > Neoceratodus forsteri. The sequence continues at coordinate 330,341,215 of CM057454.1, forward strand.
AGTTTGTTCATGCAAAGAGAGGGCAACTAGCTTCATATTGATCACGCCACTGGTGATCCTGGTTTTGCCTAGGACCCTCTTGACATATTTAATGGTTTGTGATCTTGTGATTTCCTTGAAGTAGACTAGGGGTTGTCCAGTGTTATGAGTGGAGGCAGGGTTGTTCTTAGAGGACTTACTGGTGGGCTGAGATATTAGGTACTCAGGTAGTAGAACCAGCACTTAAGTCCATGAAGGCATGGTTAAATGCACTTGCCAGGACCTTAGGTAGTTGAACTGAGCCCAAGGAAGTTACAATGAGGTCTGGCAGTGTTCTTGATTCCTTACCAGTCAGGAATTTAATGTTGTTCCAGAACACCCTTCTATTCCCCCAGTAGCTCACCTTTGCATTCCTCATGAGTCAGGTACTTATTTCTGTCTGCTTTGTAAGCAGAGAAGTCAGATGATTACCGGTCGCTCCAGCTTTGTGCCAAAGGTTGTCCCTATGGTTCATATGCTCCATGAGGGAGCCTGAGAGCCAAGGATTTATAGAGCCTTTGACTTTGGATTTTCTTACGGGGCGAATAAGTCGCAGGCATTAGTAAAGACTGAGATGAAGTAATCAAGAGTCTGGTTAACATCATCACGTACTTCCAGTGGTGTCCAATCAGTGTTACCTGTATACCTTTTGAAGTGCTCCAGCTGCCATTTTCTCAGGGATCAGCTTCAAGTTGTCTGGTGGGGGGGGCCTTTTGTATCCTTGTTTGTCCATATGCAAACTACTGGCGAATGGTCGCTTAGGGTGCTGGTAGGATGGAGAAATTTTTTATATGTGAAGGGCAGGAAGAGAGAAGCCAATCTATAAGGGTGCTGGTACCAGTGCAATAATTCCTTCTAGCTGCTGGGAGACCATCTGCATAAGGTATAGGCTGCGTATTTTATCTCTGGTAGCCATGGTTTCCTGCGCTAGCCAGACGGTATTAAAATCCTCTAGAATTATTTGTTCCCAGCCCTGCTTGGCCTGACTAAAGTGGTCATAGAATTGTTCTAGACGTAGTCCTTGCTTTCTTGGAGGTATACATACTGTAGTTAGCAAGAGGGTCTTACTTTGACAGCCTATTGTGAGCTTGATTGATAGTATTTGAGTTTCTCTAGTGTTCATATTAGTAGGCAACACCTGCCCTCTAATATTATTTCTCAGATAGACAAGGCACCCACCCCCTCATTTGGTTAGTCTGTCAAGTCGGAAGGTGGTATAGCCATCAAGTGAGACTAAGGTATCTGGTATTCTGTGGGACAGCCATGTTTCGGTGAGTAAAATTATGTCAGGCATGTGCAGTGCAACCCATGCCTGGAACTGGGGAAATTTAGGTAGGAGGCTGCCAATATTAACTGAAGTGATTTTTAGAAGCCCTTGGGCCTTGGTTTTCCCAATAGCGGTTGGACCTGGGTTGGGCTGTACATTCCCCAACAGCAGTAGAAGGATGATAACCCTTTTAATGTAATGATTCCTGCAGCTCCTCATCTTGCGTGCCTGTCTGTGCTAGCCATGGCTATGTCTTCAGGTGGCTTTGTTGGTATGTGTGCACATCAGGGATGAAACAGGCGTGGGTGTGATGGGTGGAGATCTGTTCATCTCTGTGTGGTGGCTGAACAGAGGGGGGCCTTTTGGATTGTCAGCCTGATTTACCAAAGTGCCATATTTTTGCATTGGTGGGCAGCTAGCTAAAGGCAGGTCACTGTGGGGGAGTTTTGCAGTAATTCCTTCACAGACACCTACTAGTGAGGGCAGGAGTATGAGTGCCATAATCCTGAGGTGCATAGAAGGTCCTCTCTTAGTATGTCATTTAGTTATGTACATGATGCAGGACAGGGAGTCAGTCCCTCTAAGAGAGAGAGTGAGGAACACAGCTGTACGGTGGGGGGAGCTGGCTCAGAGTGCAGAAATCTGTATATAAAGAGTGTCGAGGAGGGGAGGGTGGGCTGAAAATTCTAATGCAGTATACTAACTGAGCTATGGCAGGATGGCCTACTATTATATACATATCATAGCTACTATCTATGCGGGATGGCTGCCTGGCAGTGGGCATTATGGGAGCCCAGAAAGACACGCAAGGTAAGCCCCCAAATTGTGGGGGGGGGGGGGCTACATGTGGGACACTGACTGAACTGCTATAAATACAGGTTACTCACCTGCAACAGGAGTTCTAGGAATGGTATATGTTGTTCATCCACACTGTCTGGCAGGTTCCTTGCCACTTTAAATCCTGCTGGAAGGTCTTCAAGCTGGCTCCTACCACCCACCCAGGTGGTAAAACTCTCTCTCCGCCCCAGCCAGATCTAGCCGCTGGAAGCTAGGTTGTCACGAAGCAGGGAGGTCGGGTGGGTCGTGTGGATGAACAACATATACCATTCCTAGAACTCCTGTTACAGGTGAGTAACCTGTATTTCTAGGGACATGGATATGTTGTTCAACCACACTGTCTGGCAGACTCCTAGCAGTTCTCCGGGAGGAAGGAGGCAAGGTGCACACCCCCTACTTAGGGAATGGAGACTGGGGAACCGAGGCCCCAAAACCAGCATCCCAGCATGACTCAAGGTCGATGTGGTAGTGGGTGATGAAGGTATGTGCTGACTTCCAGGTAGCAGCCCTTCAGATTTCCTGGATAGGGACATCCCTGAAAGCAGCTACCAATGCAGCGGTATGGTGGGTAGAATGAGCTCTTATCCCTCTGGGAGGCTCCATGCCCGCCTACCTATAGAAGAGATCTATGCAGGAGGTGACCCACCTGCCTATCCGCTTGGCTGCAGGTCTGCCAGGTGCAGCTTCAGAGTAGGTGACAAACAGCTGGCGAACCTCTCCCCGAACTTCAGCCATCCGCTCCTTATAATAAGCAAGCGCTCTTCTAGGGTCCAAAGTATGGAGCCTATATTTGGCCTCCGAGGTGTGACTGGGGTAGAACACCAGCAGAGTCAACACCTGGTTAAGGTGAAACTTCAACATCACCTTCGGAAGGAATTTCAGGTGGGGGCGCAGGACAACCTTGTCCCTGTGGAAGACCAGATAAGGAGACTCGATGGAAAGCGCCTGGAGCTCTCCCATCCTTCTGGCTGACGTTATGGCCACCAAGAAGGCAGTCTTCCACGACAGGTGGGAGATATCGCACCTGTGCATCGGTTCGAATGGCTTGCCCATGAGCTTAGCCAATACCAGCAGTAGATCCCATGAGGTGGAGGTTCTCGCACCGGGGGGAATATGTGATCAAGGCCTTTGAAAAAGCGCCAGACCACCTTGTCCTGCACCACCGACTGCTTCCCGGCCCACGCCCGGTAAGCAGAGATGGCTGCCAGGTGCACCTTAATGGTCGTCGACTGAAACCCTAGCTGAGAAAGGGACCACATGTAGTCCAGAATGCTTGCCAAGGAACAGGAGGAAGGGTCCAGGCCCTTGCCCTGACACCAAATGGAGAATATCTTCCATTTGAAGGCGTAGCATTTCCTGGTCGACTCCTTACGGGATGCCTCAACGACGTTGAGGACCTCATCGGAAAGACCCAAGGCCTGGAACTCTAGCCACTCAGGAACCAGGCCGTCAGGTGCAGGGATTGAAGGTTCAGATGGAATACCTTCCCCTGATTGATGCAGATCAGGTCCGGGCAGGCTGGAAGCCGCCTCGGGAGCCTGGAGCTGAGACTGAGGAGATCTGGATACCAGAACTGACGGGGCCAGTCTGGGGCTACCAGAATCACCTGTGCCTTGTCCCTCCTCGCCTTGAGAAGCACCTTGTGGATCAAGGGAAATGGCGGAAAGGCGTAGAAGAGGCCCGGGGTCCACGGCCTCGAGAAGGCATCCCCCTGCAGCAAGCCCTGCTGAGGGGGGCGGGCATGAAACAGTCGCAGCTTCGCATTCTCCCTTGAGGCAAACAGGTCCCCCTGAGACGTGCCCCAGTGGGAGAAGAGATCTTGTACCACCTCCGGCAGGAGAGACCACTCGTGAGACGCAGCCCCTATCCGGCTTAGGGCATCGTCCAGGGTGTTGGAGGCTCCTGCCACGTAAATGGCTAGGAGATCCGCCTCCAGGCTGTGCACGACTGACCAAATGCAGAGAGCTTCCTTGCATAAAGGCATGGAGCGCGTCCCGCCCTGGTGGTTTAGGCAGTACATGGTCGTGGTATTGTCCGTCAGGACCTGAACCACTTGACCCCGTAGAAACGGAGCGAAGGCGGTGAGGGCTAGACGAACCGCTCGGAGCTCCAGCAGGTTGATGTGGTATCGGGACTCCCGAGGGGACCAGAGGCCATGCGCTCTGTGCTCCCCTAGATTGGCACCCCAACCTATCAGAGAGGCATCGGTCGATAGGGAGACCGTCGGCTCGGGGTGGACGAACGAGATGCCCTCCTGCAGATGTGCTAGAACGGTCCACCACTGGAGAGCATTCTACATCTCCTGGGTCACTGTCACCAGCTGATCCAATGGATCGCAGTGTTGTGACCACTGGCTGGCCAGTCCCCATTGAAGGGGATGCATGTACCAGCGTGCCCAACGGACCATGCTGGTGCAGGCCGCCATGAGGCCCAGGATGCACAGGAAGTCCCGGGCAGGGCGCAATTGCCCAACCAGAAATGATTGGGCAAAGGAGGAAAGAACCTCAGCCCTGTCCACCGGGAGTCGTGCTCTGGCTCGAAGAGAGTCAAGCTCTGCCCCGATGAAGTGTATCACCTGCTTTGGCACGAGTTCCAACTTGGCCTCGTTGATGAGGAGGCCAATCTGAGAGCAAACCTGGAGGGCCAGATCTCTGGACTACTCCGCCTCTGCTCTGGAGGGGGCTGCAATCAGCCAGTCGTCCAGGTAAGGGTACACCCGGACCCTTCAGTGCTGCAGGAATGCCATCACCACTGCCATGCATTTGGTGAAGACCCTGGGAGCTAGAGAGAGGCCGAAGGGCATGGCCCGGAACTCGTAAAGGGATCCCTCCGCTCTGAAGTGGAGGAATCTCTGATGAGACGGACGGATCGGGACGTGAAAGAACGCGTCCTGGAGGTCCAAGGAACAGAACCACACACCTCGTTTCAAGGATGGGATTATCAGAGCCAGAGTGACCATCCTGAAGGTCCAAGACCTTAAGAACCTGTTCAGATCATGCAGGTCGAGAATGGGGTGCCAGCCCACCATCCGTTTTGGGACCAGGAAATACCTGGACACAAACCCCGGGTCTGGAGGAGGATCCGCCACCTTCCTGATCACCTCTTTTTTGAGGAGCAGGGCAATATTGGCTTGGCGGGCCGACAGCAGGCTCGGACCCGTGCCCCCGGGAGCGACGTCTCGAAGGGCGGGGTCTGCTCGAACGCCAGAGGCAAGCTCTTTCCTACCACCTCCAATACTCAGCGGTCCGTGGTGACAGTGGACCAGGCAGAAAGGAAGTGGTGGACCCGTCCTCCCACGGTAGGAACCCAGGGAGGAGTGATGAGGCTGGGGGTGACACCCCTCAACCCATCACTGGGCAGGCTTGGAGAAGGGGCCGGCCGAGGGACCTCCTGGGCCTTTACCTCCCTGCTTCCTGTTGGAGGAAGCCGTGGGCTTGGGTTTGGGATGCCAAGCGTGAGCCTGCTGGCCCTGATGCTGGTGTTGCTGGGCCGGACGTGCCACAGGCGCAGAAGGAGAAAGGACTTGTGCTGCTGCTGATGGCGGCCTTTGTCCTTCTGGGTGGAGGTGACTGAGTCCAGAGTGGCATTGGACTTTTTGATCCGCTGGAGGTGTCCTTCCACTCCAGGGCCGAAGAGGTCAGTCCCCAAGAAGGGGATGTCTGCCAATTTGTGCTGGGTATCCGCCATGAAGGTGGGTATCCTCAGCCATGCTCTGCGGCGCATGGCCACCGCGGCCGCAACCGATCTGGCACAGGAGTCACCTATGTCCAGAGCAGTCTGGAGCTGCTGCTTCACCACCGCCCTACCCTGGTCCCGTACCTGCCAGACCATGGTCTGCAGGTCGGCTGGGAGATGAGGGATCACCTCATCCAGAGAGCCCATGAGGGCATGGGAGAAGTGTGCCATCAGCATGGCAGAGCTGGCCTGGCAGAGGCCGAGGGAGGATGCAGCATACACCTTGAGCCTGGTGTAGTCCAGCTTTTTGGACTCCTTGTCGGGGGGGCTTGTCCACGTCCCTAGCGTTCCCCGAATGCCGGAAAATGCCGTCGGTGACCAACCCCTCGGCAGGGGGGGTGCTCCGTGAAAAAAGGCAAAGAGCCAGTACGGACTGTATACTTCCTGGCCATCCTGGCCAAGGGCGCAGGACAGGAAGCAAGCCGCTGTCAAAGCTCCAAGGCTGGGCCAACAATGGCCTCAGCCACAGGAAAGGCCTCCATGGAAGAATCCCCTCGGTCCAGTATCTCCGTCAGGGGATACTTGGCCCATTTGGATATGGGCTCGAGCTGCATCCTGGTGGACTCCGAGATGAGCCGAAGCAGACCCATGAAGGACGATGGGCTTTCGTCCAGTGACTGGCCTATGGAGGACTCCAGGTTGACCTGCCTGGAGAACAGGGAGGAGTTGTCGTTGGACTCTGAGGAGTCCACGAAGAGCTGTCTAGGACCTGAGCCACCCTTCACCTGCCGAGGACGGTCGGGAGTGAGGGTGACCGACAACCTGTGAGGCAGGCCGTAACCTGACCGAGAGTCCTTGGTCGGTGCCCCCGATTTTGGTTGTGGAGGTGGAGGTTCCACCACAATCGGTGGGGCAGCAAGTTTCGGTCGAACAACCGGCCCGGATATGGGCATCTCGACTGCAGCAAGAGGTTGCTTCGGCCGTTCGGGTGACAGCCACTTGATGGCCGGGGGATGCGTCGGTGTTGACTTACTCATGGACAAAAGTAACTGCTGCCACATCAGCTCCTCGTAGCGTCGACGCAATTTGTGCCGAAGCCCCTCCTTTTCCGAAGAGGAAGACGAGGAGGAGCGGCATCGCCGCTTACTTCGGTGCCGGGACCAAGACCGCAGATGTTGGCGGGATCGGCTGGACGGAGATGAAGTCCGAGACCGAGACCCTCGGTGCAACCGAGGATGGGGCTGGGAAGGGGTGGGGGACACCTGCTCTTCCGTCGGCTGGGACACTTTAGCCAGGGACTGCTGCACCGAAGGCGCAGGCAGGTCCTCGGCCTCCACCAGGGGAACCGGCAAAGAAGGGTTGTCGGCTTCACCAGTCGACAACCCGTCCGATGAGTCGAGAAATATCTTGACTGCGTCGACGGGTGTCTCGGAAGGCTGGCCTGACGGGGACGCCGTGAAGCCAGCGGCCTTAGCCGTAACCTCGACCGAAGTCGACGGTCGGTTGTCCAGGGAAGGAGACCCCTCCCGCTCCCATGAATGCCGACAGTGGGACTTACCTTTCGAATCCCTCTTCTTGGACCTAGAAGAATGTCCCAATGGCCCCTCTCCCTTCATAGAAAGGGACTGGCAAAGCTCCTTGAATGAAGCAGAATACAAGGTACCCAAAGAGAGTGGGATAAATGCCGCGAACAAGGAGGAGGAAGATGCGGCCTGGGCCGCCTCCTCCTTGAGGGCGATCATCTGCTCGAGCTGCTCGGCCAAGCCAGCCGCCACGGACACCGCCCAATGGGCCTCTTCTGATTTCACCAGCAGGTAACGCTTCTTGGGGCACCCAAGCTTCAATCGGGAAGCGCGATCCTCCAGGACATTGGCCGAAAAAGAACAGCAAGACTCGCAGGCCTGCGGGTCGTGGTCTAGGCCGAGGCAGTAGATGCACGTGGAGTGCGGATCCATCCTGGACATCTTCATTCGCAAGGGCACTTCCAAAGCCGAGTCGACGGTCCATCGTGAGTCAGCGAGGGAAAAGGAAGACTGAAATCTTGAAAACTTTAAAACAAGTTTCGGACGAACCGAAGAGTTAGGATCCAGTCTAAAATGCAGAGCGCTAAGGAGGGAACCTGAGCTTCCAAGCGGTAAGGAAGACCTGGCGTCATGGGGTGGAGCCAAGAGTTTTACCACCCGGGTGGGTGGAAGGAGCCAGCTTGAAGACCTTCCGGCAAGATTTAAAGCGGCAAGGACAGTGTGGATGAACAACATATCCATATCCTTAGAAAAACTGTTCAGCAGCAGCCATCTTTGCAGACTAGCAGCCAATCACAAGTCAGGATTGTGTGAAAAAACTCTTGGAACAGTGCCAGAGACTCTGGGGGACAAATTTAGGCGCCCAAATGCTGTCCAGTTAAAAGACTGGAACTGTGACTAACAGCTTGGGCAGGCAATCGTATTGCTGAAACTTTGCTCCTTATTTATAGAGGGACTGTTTGAAATGGGTTCAGTTCTAGAGTTGGTGGTCAGTCTGGCTGGAGCTTCCAGAGCTAGAAGGCTCCCTGGCAGCTCGGGGAAATTTGGAGAGAGGCCTGCTTTGCCTTTTCCTCGGCCAGAGCTCTTTGTGAATCATTGGGACTGCCAAGTCTGCAGACTGAGCTGCACTTCTCCAGAAATGGAGAAAAAGAAGCAATTTCCCTTGAACTAAATTCCAGATTGAAAGTGGGATCAGAGCTGGAAAGATCCCCAATCTACATTATGGTGAGAAGCTGTTTGCCTCAGACACTGTAGCCTAATTCACAAACCTGGGGACACCGGAATTCTCTCGAGCCAATTTGCCAGTGGGAGACCTGACCTTTTATATGTCAGCTTACATTTCCAGGACTGCAGATAGCAAGTAGGTAAGCTGTATAGCCTAGGCCGGAACTGCACCAAAGCTGAGCCTGTGATGCCAATTAAATGATCTAAGAGACTGTTGCTGCCTGTGAGACCAAAGCTGCTAGATGACCAGATAAGGGAGTCAGCTCCTGTGACAAAGATCAATGCGGGTTGCGGCCACCCTCGAAAAGGATGCCTTGAAGTGGGGGTGAGTCTTGCCAGCCCAGGTCCTTGTATCCTGGTCCTGGCAGGCTTCAGTGTCATAGTTGGGGCCTAGACAGATGAGACAAGCAGGGTGGCCATCCTTTTCAGGTATATTTGCCGCAGGCACACCTCGAGGAGCAGTCGGAAGATGAGGCTGGTGGAGAATACATAAACTCTTCAATGAGAACACCGAAAATTCAATGTTTTACACTAAAAAAAAAAAAGAACAAAAAAAGGATGGTAAGCACAGGAAATGGCAGTCGACTGTAGCTGCAGTGTCCTCTAAGGTTCGATGTGTGCAGGTCGATGGCAAGAAAAGAACTGAGGTAGGTGTGGGGGACTGCCCGCCTATATAGGCTACACTGACGTCAGCTGACTGATGGCGGTGGGCAGTCCCCATGACAGACTGTTAGCTAGAATCTTTCCGTGTGGCCTAGAGCCTGGCAGCTTAGTTTTATTGATGTGGCCTGCTGCAAGAGCCTTCCTTGAAGTAAGATCAGCTGTTTCTACAGTATGCGCACTCACTGACAGCTCATACGCTGCCGGCTGCAAATTTGACAGGAGTGCTGTTCCGGTCACAGTATGTGGCTGGTAGGAGCGCCGGAAACCAGGGTAAGGGGGGTTGTCAGGAGATGGGATGTCAGTGGGTAGGTCAGGTCAGAGGCTCTTGGGGGGCACTGGACAACCAGAAAGTGATATAAAAATGTGTACTGGGGATCGAGAGGGGGTGAGGGGAACCACTGGACCACTAGGGTGCATAAAGAAATACTGAACAGGTGATTAGGGGATGGGATTGCACTAGACCACCAAGGAATGATAACAGATTGTGTGAATGGGTGATCGGGGGGTGGGGGGACCACTGGACCACAGGACTGAAAGTGGTACTAAGGGGCTGCTGCGCCCCATGCAAATGAGCCCATAAAGGCAATGAAATGGTCCTCTCGCATGTTGCATACCCAATGGGCTCATTTGCATGCTTGGGCTGAATAAAGACCACAGGGGTTTCAGTACTATCCCATTTCAGGCAGAGCTATTCCCAGTGGCCCATATACAGCTCTGGTCCACGTCAGGGCAGCACAGATTCACAGTGTTGCGCTGACATGGCCCAGTATTTAATTGATAGTGCCGTCACCTATCGCAGCAGATGGGGCACAACACAAATATTTCCACTGCCCTTGCCCCATTTTCTGAATATGGGTCCCAAAGTGTAATAATCAAAACTTTTTGTTGAAGTAGTTCAGGAAAGGAAGGGATCATACTTTGACTCCCTGGAACCCGCAGACCATTCCTTCTTTCTTCCCTGCGTGAAGCCTCACCCCAGCAGACATTTCATGACATCTTAGTTTGGAGATAGCTGTGGCACTCTCCACAAAAGTGAATGAGGAAGTACTTTTAATGATTTTTTAAATATTTTTTATAATAGATTTTTTTTTATAGTTTCCCCCCCAAGGAACACTAGGGGGCCAGGCTAACGTCTTGTGCTATAACCCTCCATCTCCCCAGGAAAGAACAGCAGTCTTCTGGATGCTCTATCCTCTCCTGCCCTGGCCAACCTCCGACAACCCGAGTCTGCATACCAGGCCGGGTCACCAGTACAGTCTGGCACCTCAACCCTCAGTGCTACTGGGCTGGCTTCTATAATATCGTTTTGTGATAAAAATGATGTGTAGGATAAGAAAAAATGTCTATCATGTCTAACTGAGCAGGTGTGGACTGTACCTGGATGGCCATCAGTTAATTTGTGCATGCATGGCCTGTACCAAGATGGCTTCTGCTTGGATAAGTCAGATTAGAACTCTCAAAATGGCACCTATTGTGCATGCCTAGACAGACGTGCAGGAACCCCCAATAGTGGGTGCTGCACTCACGGCAAAGATGATCCTCCACAAAGTTAGGAAGGGCAACTGGCGGCCTTTAACAGGCACTAGAAGTGGGTTGTGGGCTGTAGCAGCCCTTATCAGGCATGGTAGCATAGGGGTACCAATCCTACAGCAGGAGGAGCAACACTGCAGAATGAAAGTCCCAGTCCTATAGCATCTTAATAAAGAATCCTCTTCCTGAAGTTAGAATTGCAGAATTCAGTGTTTGACAAGGAATAAATACTGTAAAACATAGCACAGGAATTCCATTCTGAGCAGAGATCTATCTAATGGCTAGGTCAGGTTGTAAAAGACTAAGAGAAATTGGGAAGGAATATGTCCTAAGGTTTCTCTCAGACTGTTGCTACCTTTCCCAGTTAGCAAGTGAGGTCAGTCTATTCCATACAACAACCCAGAAGAAGCGACACGCAAATTATTTCCGAAAATGTTTGTAAAAAAAACACCCCTTCACTCCCCAAACTAGGATGTCATGAAATGTCTGAGTGGGTAGGGATGGGCTACACAAAGGAAAGTGAAAGGGATTCAGCTGCTGGCTGCAGAACCAGAACACAATCCCTGGTCTTCATGGACTATTGCAACAAATAACTGGAATTATTACTTTGACTTTATTTGAAGCTTCTTCAGGTTGATATGACTGGTGATCTTGCTTACATAATGAACCAATATTGCACGCACTGTAAATAATTGCACTTCTTTATCTTTCATTGCAATTTCATCTGTAAATCAGAAACTGCATCTTTCTAAACAAGTTCACAATTTATTTACCCAGAAAAGCATCAACCGAGATTCACCATCTCATTTTCAGTGGGGTCATTATTCTTTCTATCCAACTTCACCCACACCTGTGCCCTTTAAGAACAATCTGGATGACTCCAACACTCCAACCGTATAAAGTATCTCACATGTGCTATATCAGGAAACACCAAACTTGGCCTCACACCCCCCCGGTGTTACTGTCTTGTTACATCAAAACCCCAACAGACAGAACACCAGGAGCTCGACAACCCAGATTCTACAAGTTCCTCGCTGTCGAGCTACGCAGGGCCAATGCTCATTCATGCGTCCTAGCTGTGTTCACCATTTTACTATAGCTGCCTCTGTTAACTACCTACATTTCTCCTCCTCCTCCTCCTCTACACCTTACTCTTCCGATAATTGACCCCTTTTCAATAGCACTGTTGTACATGAATTGTTTACTGTTATTTCACTGTTTGTTATTTCTGACATGGAACCTTTGTAAAAGAACCATAGCTTAAAGGTACTTGTAATCCTAGAATAAATAAATAAACAAAAATAAAATAAAGCTTTATAGCTAGGAAGTGAAGGTACTTTAGATAACCTGATTGAGTTCACAGTGCATGCCAGTGGCTAGGGGGAGTTCAACCTGTGACCTTTTATTGTTCAGTTTTGTGCTCTTGAGTTTTATAAAAAAGTTACCTCAGTTACATAATTTTTAATAAATTCAGAAATAATCAAACCTTTATCGTTTTCCACTCCCATCCATCACCAATCTTTTCTGAATGTTTGATGAACTCAGAACAAAAATGCTGAAATGGCTTTTCTCCGAGGTAGAAGTCATCATTTTCTTGTAACTTAAGTGACATCTATAGGAAGAAAGAACTGTCATGTGCACTGAAGAAGCAGAATATTAAGCAATTATTTTATAATACAAAATACTTAAAGAGCATCCCCTTTTTAGGGACGCTATAGAAGGCAGGGAACAAATTCATTTAATTGGACAAATATATAAAGCAATAAGAGATTTTTGGAAGGAATCCACTGAGGATATTTTAGGGAGATGGAATAGAGAATTAGGGACTCAGATAACTTATGAGAAATGGTTGGAACCTATTCCCCACTCAATGACAGTATCACAGTCATCACACTGGTCAGAATATATATGGAAATGTCATAGTAGATATTTTTATACCCCTGACAAAATTGCTAAATTTGTAGCTATGGGACATGGCCTTTGTTGGAGAGAATGTGGAGAAAAAATGGCAAATATAACATATACTGTTTGTGCTTGTCCGAAAGTTACCCAATACTGGTTAGATATAGAAAACAGCATACAGAATATTGTGGAACCAGAAATTAAATTATCCAATCAGATGATTCTGCTTTATACTGGGGAAGACGGAAAAGTTAAACCAAGTAGAAATAAGTTATACCTGTAGCTGGCAGCACCTAAAAAGGTTATAATTCACCTATGACGAATGGCTAAAGTACCCACCCTCTCTGATTGGCATTCATTGATGATTGAGATATACTATCTAGAGAGAACAGTAGCTTCTAGAGCTGGAAGGAGGTCACAATTTGAGCTCCAATGGAGGCCATGGGTTTTCTATATCTCCTAGCCTCTGGATGAAACATTTGTTCCCTGATACAGCTATTTGAAAGAGACCAATGTTTGTAGGATATGAATTTTGATCTAGTGTCATTTGAAATATAACAGAATGATGTTGTAGAAACATGAATTGCCAACCTGAAGAACATTCTATGTATTAAGACAAAACAGTAATACTGTATAGATGTACTCCTGCTGTCATATACAGTATATATATAAAACTATATAAAAAACAATAAAAAATAAAGAATATAAAAAAAAAAGATTTACACTGGAAGCAGCCCCACGAGGTACAGTACCTGTATATCAGGTGCAGGGGCAGCATCATTTAACTTGGTAGGTCTCTTTAATAGGAATATAATCTAAAAAAAAGGAAAACTGTTCTGCATAAACAACCATCCCATAATGTAAGTAGCAGCAGTGCTGCTTAGCACACCAATAGCAAGGGTTCGCTCACCAAGCCCAGGATGTTGGTCAGTATAGCAGGAGACAGAATGAGCATTTCAATGGATGCTCTCCTAGAACAATACTGTAGATATTCTACGTCATAAGTACTTTCCGTAACTATGATTTCAGCAAGACGACTTTGTAAAATAGGGCTTATAGTCCTAAAGTTATCTCCTGTCAAATATAAAGGTATTCATCCATCTATCTAGGTTTCTCTCTCTCTCTCTCTCTTTCTTTCTTTCTTTCTCCATTCCAGTTGGGTTGCAAAGCCTTGCAGTTTGGCTTCCACCTGGTGGCCATTAGATGCTACAAAGAAGGCAGGGCAGTCACCGAAGAGGATTTATTTTATTTTATTAATTGAGAATATGATAACCAGGTAGGTACACCAGACAAATAAATGTCTGTTTTCAGGTACAACCCAGGAGAGTACAAGAGAAACAAGATTACCATAAATCAAGAATTACAGGTAAAGCAAGGCAGAATAAAATTACAAGTGCAGTAGAGTAGCAAAGGCCTACTGGAAACAAACTACAACACAGTAAGATTAAATACAACAAAAGCAGCCAACAATAGCAGTGACAAATGACAATTTTCCAGCCTCTTTATCTTTATTTATTTACGTTTTGAATTTGTTGACCAGGTAGGCCCACTGAGACCAAGTGTACCTTTTTCAGGGGTGACCAAAAATTAATTACATTAATGTATACACTGAGAAGAATTTAAACATACAGTAGCAATTGGAGACAGCACTTGGTTATTACAGCTTAGACTGAGAACAAATTTAAAAACAGACAGTATAACAGTTAGCCAGCATGAATTGAGAATAGCATTACTGCATAAGTAGCGGTTAGTTCGGGTCACATGATGGCTGCCTAACCGGATGGATGTGGCTGCTACTTTTTCTGATAAGATTGTTGCTGGCACTTACCTGGGAACATCTGCATTGTGTCCAGGATGTGAATTACCCACCATTGGGCAGCGATTATGGAGTCCAAGATGTGCGATGCCCTACCTTGACACACTCCCCCAACCACGCCAGACAAGGCCGCAAAAAAGCCTAAGCAGCAGGTGGCTACTACTGCAAAAAAGACAACCACATTGGGAGCCCTCACGGGGAAGCAATTTCTCGAGGAGCATGGTCCACTTAAAGATGCCATCACTGCCCTAACAACCTCGATCTCCCAACTGAACTGTTTGGTGGAGGCTCTAGCCAGGCGTGTGGGGGATACTGAAGTTCATACTTCTTTCTTGGAGGACTGGCATGCACAGACTGAGCCAGAGCTCGTCACCCTCTGGTGAAAAAACATGCAGCTAGAAGACAAACTAAATGATCTGGAGGCCTGGGGTAGACTAAACAACTTAGTAGTGTGAAGCTACCAGAAAAAGAGGGGCCCCAGACTACTCTCTTCATCCAGAAGCTTTGTGAGAAGCTGGCTGGTCCTTCTCCTCATGGACCGGCCTACATCATCGAGAACTCATTGCGTCCAATGCCTCCACTGGGACCCCCCGGCCCTTGATTTTCTGCTGCCTCAGCTACTTAGATCGTCAACACATTTTGGAGTTCACTAGAGACATCAAGGAAGTCCTATGGGAGGGGCATCGTCTGCGCATTGCACAAGATCTCCTTTGGCTGGCCAGTAGAAATGCAGGGAGCTGCACCTGCTAGTCTCCAAGCTAATTCTGGCTAACATTCATTTTTGGGTGCGCTACCCGGCAATGCTCTAGGTGCTTCACAATGGGAGCTGGCATACCTTTGACTCACTGGAGAAAGCTGCATCAGAGCTCCAGGTACTGTTTCCTGACTTATTTAAGCCTGCTTGATCAGTGAGATCCCTTGATTTATACTGCCGACTGACGTTTTGCATGTTTAATACTGGACACCTGCTGCATGTCATTACTTGTTACTGCTCCTGGTGTTTTATGAACTGTTGCCATTAGTTTGCTGCTTCTTTACACAGTTTATTGGATGGACCTTTGGAATTTCCATAGGGTGCTCATATGAGGATCTCTAACTGCTAAAGCCCATCTGAACTTACATACAGTAGACAGGCATTGTTTCTTGGTTGCTGCTGCCCTGACTGCCTGGCTCCACTAGTTACAATTCTGCAGACAGCTGGTCCAGTGGGGACTCTAGCATAACCCTCTGACCTTACTGGACTCTGGGGGACCTCTTTGGCACATGCTACTTGAAGATCCTTTATATTTTTTGGATTTCAAACCTCACTGGCTGATTGCAGTCTGAGTTGCTTCAATGGTTAACAGGTAGACAGTTGGCCAAGCCTACACTGCGTCAATCATTGTTTTTATCCTGGCATAGTGCAGAGGGTCGGACTGCACCCTCACATTAGTGCTGTCAACCAACCCCTCATGGTATAATTATTTTTTTCTTTTTGTGGATTTATACAATCTTGAGCATTGGCCCAGAACCTGACACAGCTGTTAGGGTTACTTCTGAGGAACTGCCTTTGGGTTGCTATATTTTGCAGTTTGGGTAATCATATGGGACCTCCTGACTTGGACTATCTGCATTATTTAAACAATTTTGCTTGGGGGGGGATTATGTTACATTACTTTACATAATTTTTGAACCCTCGGACTGCAGAGGGGCATGCTCGGTTCTAACAGAAAAGCTGTTTCTCTTCTTGTGGGGACTGCATGTCTCAGGGTTTCTTGGATGGGACGGTCTACATCAGACTTTAGAAGGGATTACTTGGCCGGGTCACTTTAGTGTCTGATTTTTTGTACTTGATGAGCATATTTTTCTTGGGGGGGGGGGGCTGATGGCAGAGGTGTGGCAGGCCCATCTGACTTAATATGCTGGGGTGGGGAGAGACTGGGAAGGCAGATCTGGATATCACAGGCTGGGCTATTAGAGGAGTGCGGTCCTTGGGACTGGGGGAGCGTGTTGTAAATAGTTCATTACTGATATCGTTTGGGTTTTTTGGGTTTTCTTGGATAGCTCAGCTGGGGGAGGGTTCCATCGGAAGACAGGTTTCTGTCAAAATGCCAGATTTTCTTTCTTTCTTCTAACTGCCTCTATGCTTCTATGGCCCAGTTTTCATTATCACCTCAAATTCCAGTATGGCTGCATATAGTTTTTGTACCTAAAAAGTGAAGGGTGCTCAGTCCCCTACTAAGCGAGCCAAGCTCCTGCTTCACTTGAACAAATTACAGGTGGACGTTGCATTTTTGCAGGAGACTCATCTGCCCCTATCCCAGGTCTTCCTTTTTAGTTGGTCCTGGGTGGGCAGGCATTTGGTGCCGCATCCGACTCCCGCAAGAAAGATGTAGCTATCCTTATATCCCGAAGGATCCCCTTTCGTCTTCTTCAGGAAGTAGCAGACCCCCAGGGTCGCTACATAATTATCCAAGCCCTTCACAGGCATTTAGAAGTGGTTATGAGGGCTGTTTTACAGCCCTACGGCTGAGGATTCCTCTTTCTTTACCAATCTAGTGACTGTCTTAGCCCCTTGGCTTTCCCTCCCTATCATTCTTGGGGGAGACTGGATCCTCGTTTTGAGTAATGACCTTGACAGGTCAGGTAGGTCTCGACAGGCCCTTCTCCTGCCCAGCTGGCTCTCCAAGACCTGATGTACTGGGCAGGCTTGGTGGATTCATGGAGGACACTGAACTCAGACAGACGTGAATATTCTTTCCATTCCTTACCACACAATTCATTCTCTAGACTGGATTATTTTTTACTGGGAGTGGAACATCTTTCCGGGGTCCTTTTATGTCACTATTCAGCTAAGGTGATCTCTGATCATCACCCCGCTCTTCTTCACTTAAACTTCACTCCCTCCTGGACTAGGGATAAGACCTGGACCCTTAATAATCAACTAATTGCTGGCCCGGTGGTGCTGAGGGTTGAGGCATGGGACACCACACCTCACGCCACGTCGGCGACCCAGGTTTAGGAAAGAGCCGGGGCCGCGGAGAGTGACAGAAGAGGAAGAGATTGAGCATCCATAACTGCTCTCTCTTCCGGAGTGGAGTGCAGAGGAATACATTCGGCTCTTGAGGCGATCTCTGGCGGTGGCTGGAGGATCGCCAGTGTAGAGATGCGGCGCAATGCCTGGGGTGGAGCCATGGCAATCCATAGCCTTGCTGGCCGTGCTCCGTGGGGGAACAGAAAAAGCAAGAAAAAGCCTCCTATACTAGTTGGGAGATGACGGTGGCCCCGGTGGACCCTCCCACATCCCAAATACTGGCCTAGATGCGCCCAGGATCTCTCTCCGAGCGACCCGACGACTTGCAGGTAGGCTCCTCACAGTTAGGAGGTAGCCGCCGAGGGAGGGCAGAATCAGCCCGGAGATGGTACCGGGGGTTGGGCCTGCCTGTAGCCGTGCGGGGAGAAGGGGTCAGGGGAGATGCCGGGGTTCAGGATGGGAGTAGATGGGCTCCGTGTGGGCACTCCTGAATGATGCCCGGGGGTGTAGAAGAATAAATAAAGTTAAAAAATAAACAATCAACTAATTAAGTCAAGGGAGATACTGCAACACATCCAATCATTCATCACTTCCTTTATGGGACTTAATTTTGCCTCCACACCTTCCCTTGATATTTTGTGGGGAGCCTTGAAATGTACCCTTAGAGGAGAAATAATTTGCTTTGCAACCAAGCAGAAAAAAAATTCAGCTACCCAGTGCCAGCCCATTGGCGCAGTTGTTGGATTTCCACTTGCGACACCAGCGACCCGGGTTCGGTAACGGACCCGGGATATCAGAGGGCCAGCCGGGGGAGAAGGATGGAGCATCCAGAGGACTGCTCTCCTTCTCCAGGGGAAGGAAGGGAGTGCGACCGATGCTTGACGGACCCCTGACGGAGACCGGGGATATTGCAGCGACCAGTGCCAGAACATTCCAGGGGCTAGGGCAGACGCCGGACGTCACTGCACGTCCCCGCCCCCAGGAAAAAAACTAAGAAAAATCTCAGCTGCCGGCAGCCCTAGATGAAGCCCGCCTCAGCTTCAATTAGCCTCCAGGCTGGCCCTCCCACCTATCCCGTCATTTGCAGCACTGTTAGAGGGGCTTGTGCCACAACCCCGCCCTGGGAGGTAAGTCAGGGGGTATCGAAGGGTCACGGCCAATTTGGAGGTGGAAACCAGAGGTCCGTGATCAGGCTGAGGTTCTAGGTGGCTGTCGGCAGGAGAATAATGCATAATAAATAAAAAAAATTAAAAACAAATTCAGTTACCCTCTCTTCCCTACTGCCCAATATATGTCCTTTCGAGGGACGGATCTCACATGCCTCTACACATTTGGAATGGGAACACTTGGAAACTCTTTGCTTCCAATACAACACTCTACTGGGTGAGAGGGCTGAACACCTACTTTTGCGCTCCAAAGCACGATACTTCGATCAGGGTGAGAAAGCGAACAAATTGCTAGCACTCCAGTTAAGGTCCCAAGCCATGGACAAGATCATTCTTTCTATCCGAACTGACTCTGGCTGACTCCTCACTGCACCACAAGCCATTGTGGATTCCTTCAAAACATTTTAACAATAACTGTACGCTCGGCCTTCCTCCCCTTTCTGTCTAGCCCAATTCGAGGATTTTTTGCGAGATGTCCCTCTTCCCCAACTTACCAATACATAAGTGGCTACCCTTCAGGCCTCACTGTCCCTAGCTGAGGTCTGCCAGGCCATTGACTCTCTGGCTTTTGATAAGTCCCTTGGTCCGATGGGTTCACTGTGAACTTTTACAAAGCCTGCTGAGACCAAGTGGCTCCTATCCTGCTCGATATATATTTTTCAGGAGGGTGCTCATTGGGGGAGCCCATTGCAGCCCGAGGGACGGGCATCATAGAGGCGTCGGAGGTGAGCGGAGTTTTTTCCCTTTATGGGGGGCCGGAGCGTGCAATGACGCCAGCGTCTGCCCCGCCCCCATCTGACTTCAGGTCCCGAGTGCTTGGGGTTCTCCCGGTCTCCACCAGGAGTCCACCGTGCACTGGCGACTCACCACACCCTCCCCCCGGATAAGGAGAGCAGTCGTGACACGCTCGATCCTTCTCCCCCCGACCGGCCCTCCGGCGACCGAGTCCGTTCCCGAACCGGGTCGCCAGGCGTCTGGCAAATCCAACGCTGCGCGGCCTCTTTCCCTTTCTATTTAATCTTTTCCTGAAGCCCCTTATTCACAAACCTTTTTATTTTTCAATCTCTTTTTCCCTTCAATCATGGTCTGGGGGGCCTCTCTCAGGCATCCTGCCTGTTTCTGCCCTGCCTGAAGTCCACCTACCTGTGCCTCCTCTCTCCCCTCCTCCTCTGTCCACGATCGGCACCCCCGGCTTAACCCCTCCGGGGTGGGGCCGCCCCTCCTCTTTGGGCGCACTTTTAGACAGACTCCGACATGGGAGAGGACCCGGGTGGAGGAACCTGGAAGGCCAGGCAGAATGGATTCGGCCTTGAGCATGAGAGCAGGTGCTGTCGTCTACTCCCCAAGCTGGGCTTTTCCTTGTTCTGGAGATCTCTCCCCCTTCCCATACATGTACACGTCGCCAACACAAAGCGTACATGGCAACCTCTGCCTGCGTCAGGGCACGTGGATTATATGCTACCGAGCATGCTGCAGCGCCCCCGGTCTCCACCAGGAGCCACTGGCACGCTAGGCAATCCCCTACCCCCCCCCGGGGAGGAGAGCAGCCCATCAGGCGCTCAATCCTTGCCCGCCCCTGCCGCCCCCCAGCGCCCGAGCCTGCTCCTGAACCTGGGTCGTCAGCGCAGTGTGAGGCGTGGCGCCCAGCGCCTCAACCCTCAGGGCCGGCTGCCTTATTCGCAAACTTAATCTTTCCCCTCAAATTACTGGTACTTCTGTAGCTCAGACAGAATATAATATATTTGTCTATGCAGATAATATTTTACTGCATATTTCCTCCCCTGCCACGTCCCTGCCGACTGCCCTACAGATCATTTCCCAGTTTGGAACTGTTTCTAATTATATGTTAAATCTGACTAAAAGAAGAAGTGATG
Source organism: Neoceratodus forsteri (assembly GCA_016271365.2). Classification (NCBI taxonomy): domain Eukaryota; kingdom Metazoa; phylum Chordata; order Ceratodontiformes; family Ceratodontidae; genus Neoceratodus; species Neoceratodus forsteri. Next base: position 330,361,723 of record CM057454.1, read on the forward strand.
CCCCTTAATGTCACTTTTTGAGCGGATATTGAGCACTTGGGCCTGGTCTGGAAAAAAGATAAGCTGAAGTATCTGGAGATTTACCTCAGTTCTTCACTCCACAAAAAATGAGACAATACAATTTGGGTCTGGCGGTTCAAAACATCAAAGTAGACTTGGATCGATGGTCCTTACTACCCCTTTCCTTATGGGGCCACATAAATGTTGTCAAAATGAATGTTTTATGCTTGGAGTGTGGTAAACAGAATATATGATATGTAAACTGAAGATGCTTGTAAGAATGTGGGTAGAATGGATTTCTTTTTAACCCCCCCAAAAATGTATTTATACTTTTCGGAATTCTATTTTGTGAATCTTATTTTTAAGATGAACTTTATTGTAGGTTCATGTATCCTCGTTTTTGAAATTTCTCTTTGAATAAAAAGAAAGTATAAAAAAAAAATGAATGCTTTACCTAGATTATTGTATCCCCTTCGGATGTATAACTTTGCCCTTCCTTCACAGACTCATCCCCTCTCTTTTGTGGCAAGGCAAAATGGCCCGGCGGGCATTGGTTAAATTAATGCATAATAAGCAGGATGGTGGCTTGCAGGTCCCCAATTTCTTTCTGTATTACTTAACACTACATCTTCCTAAGCCAAGGGGGGTTATCGTATTGGGGTAGTTGGATCCAGAAGGCACCCTTGGGCGAAATGGAATCCAGGTCGTGGTTTACCCTGCCTAGTTCCCATACCCAAGGACATTACAGAATTTAGTAGGCAGATGGGCTGGACAGCCTCCGAGGTTCGTCCAACTCGGGCGGTGTTATGCAATGCTAGGTCCATTAGAAACAAGGCTGGTATTATTGCCGATCTTGTTGGTTCCGTGGACTTGGCTTGCATCACCAAGACCTGGCTGGATGAAAATTCCAGCCCCACATTGGAGACCATGACTCCGTCTGGGTACTCAGTGATTCACCGCCCGAGATTGGATCGCAGAGGTGGGGGGGTTGCAGTCTGTTTCAAGACTGAACTGGGCCTCACGAGTGTGGTTGTGTGGGAGACTGAGTCCTTTGAGTGCACAGTGGTAGCGGGTGCAGGTGTTCGAATCATACTCATCTACCGTCCACCCGGGGATGGGAAACATTTATTACAGGAAGTGGCAGATTTCATCGTCGACATGTCTTTTGAGTCGCCCAGGTTGATGGTTCTGGGTGACTTTAACGCCTGGGTTGATGATGAACTCTCGCAATTTGATAATCACTTCCTTCAATTAATGACCTCCTTGGGTCCGACACAGGTGGTTTCCACTGTTACCCATAAATCTGGGCACTCTCTGGACTTAGTCTTTCTCCTAGGGATTGATACTTTTGATTTGGGGGTGGAACCAGTCGTATGGTCAGATCACTACACCGTGAGGTTCAGTTTTTGCACCCCCTTGAGAAGGCCGACCCCTGTGGAGATGGTAAGGTACAGTCCTTTATGGGATATTAGTCCTCAAGGCCTTGCAACGGTTCTTGACCTCTCGTCCCCTGGTTTGGTGAGCAATAGTCCAGAGGCCCTGGTGGCGGCCTATAATAAAGCTGTCACGGTGGCTCTGGATTCTATTGCTCCTGTTCGTGAACGCCCCTTATCCCTTCTCCCCAAGTCCCCTTGGTTTGATGGGACATTGAGGGAGTTGTGGAGACGGTGCGAAGGCTGGAGCGTTGCTGGCGCAGGTCCGCCCTTGACGCCGACCACCTTAGATTGGTGGACCATTATTCCATCTATCAATCTGTGATCACCCGTAAGAAGGCAGAATTCCTGTCCAGGGAGATTGCAGCTGCTAGGAACTGGCCGGGTCAACTATTTCAAACTGTAGACAGACTGTGCAACCCAGCCTGTCTGCAAGTTTGGAAAGCTTTATCGCCATTAGAGTGTGAGGAGCTTACTCGTTTCTTCGCATTAAGGTGGCCGACATCAGGGCGTATCGGCGTCCAGCAAACTCTAAGGGGGTGGCTGTTGAACAACATGAGTTCACAGTACCTCAGTTTTCTTGGGGTTTCTTCGGTCGACTTGATTTCACGGATGTCATGAGGATTATCCACAGTGTACGCCCTACTAGCTGTAGTTTGGATCCTGGACCAACCTCCCTATTGTTGGGTTATAGTGATATCATCGGTCCAATCCTTGTGTGAATAGTCTGGTGCTCCTTGGAGATGTGTGAGTTTCCTAGCTCTCTGAAAGAGGCAGTGGTGACACCTCTCTTGAAGAAAGCTACCTTGGACCCGGACAGTTTCACAAACTACAGACCTATCTCAAACATTCCCTTTATTGGGAAAGTGATTGAGAAGGTAGTGGCAGCCCAATTGGAAGACCATTTAACCATCAATGACATCTATGAATCTTTCCAGTCCGGTTTTCACAAAAGACATAGCACTGAGACTGCACTGGTTTGGGTGCTTAATGACCTTCTAAGTGCGAGCGATCAGAAGAGACGTTCTATCTTGGTCCTTCTCAATCTATCATCAGCCTTTGATACCATGGATCACTTGGTGTTGACAGCATGCCTGAGGCAGTTTTGTGGAATATCGGGAATCGTCTTGCAATGGTTCACCTCATTCCTCACTGAGTGATCACAAAGAGTTGTGTCTGTTATTTTTTCTCGAGCCCAACTCCTTTGTTGTGTAGGGTGCTTCAGGGTTCAGTGCTGTCTCCCATGTTATTCGAGGTATATATGCTGCCCCTTGGAGACATTATAAGATGGTATGAGCTGAGGTTTCACTGCTACGTAGATGATACCCAGCTATACCTGTCTTTTGCACCTGACCAGGATGGAGCTCTCGGGGTGTTTAACAACTGTCTGAAAGAAATCCAGGACTGGATGGATTCTAGTTGACTGAAGTTGAACTCAGAAAAGACAGAGGTTTTGGTTGTGGACCCGGGTCATCAGATAAAATGGTCATTGGCTGGTGCGCCCTCAGGAATTTTTCTTGGTGGCATTTTACTTCCGGCCTATGAACAGGTGCGTGACCTGGGGGTCATCTTGGATGACAGGCTGACACTATAGTCACAAGTGTCAGCAGTTGTCAAGACTTCCTTTTACCATTTTAGGAATATTGCCAGATTTAAGCACCTTGTTCCAGCTGACATGTTACCAACATTGGTCCACGCCTTTGTGTCCTCGCATTTGGACTACTGCAACTCCCTGTACTTTGGGCTTTCTGGGGTTGAAATCTGCCGCCTTCAGCTACGGCAGAACACTGCAGCCCGGGTTTTGACTGGGACAAGTAGGTCCTGTCATATTACCCCTGCAGGCATTTAATCAAATGCATACCTAATGTATGGATCACCTTGAAAGTCAGTTTACTGACTTTAAAGCTCTACACCATCTGGGTCTGGCCCATATGAAAGAACTCCTGGTTCCATACTGCCCTGGCCGATCACTTCACTTGGCCGATGAAGGGTTGCTAGAGATTCCAAGAGTGAGTTTGAAATCATCTGGTTGTAGGGCATTTTCCTATGCTGCACCCACTCTGTGGAATTCTCTACCACGCCGGTTATAGGAGTGCACCTCCATGGAGGAATATAAGAGGGGTTTAAGAACCCATTTTTTTCAAACAGCTTTCTTGGAGCACTGATTGCACTGAAATTGTGGATTATAATGTAGTTTTATCTGTGTTTTAGACTGAATTTTATGCCTGATTTGTATAGTCCTATTTTGTACAGTGCCTTGATAATGGAAAGGCGCTTTATAAATAACCTTTATTATTATTATTATATTATTAAGCTTTCCCATTAGTTGGAGATGTCTGAGGCGGACCATTTAGAGGGGTACGTTCCCCAATGGGTAGACATGGAACATGCCTTATGCTCCCAAACTATATGGTCATTTCCCTATCTCTCCATGAAAACCTTCCCCAAATCTCTAAAAGACCCCCCCCCCCAGCAGCTTCCCTCCGAGTCCACATACAACTGTGCTCCCTACTTAGGACTTGTCCCCACAAAGACACATCCCGACCCCTACTCAAGAACTCTAATCTCCGTACTGCCAGCAAACCACTCCCTAGGGTTTTTTTGGCCCGACCTAGGGGCCCACACTGTTAACAGTCTCATGTTTGATCAAAAAATTATCATTCCAGGAGGCCTGTGTCAAATTCCACTGGCCTAACTCAATTTCCTTCTGTTATTTTCAGGTGTCCCATGTGCTTATACAATGCTTTGGTACTGGTCCCTGATTTTGTTCATTCAGTAACTTGTTTTTTCCCCTTATTCGACAGGCTCCTACCTCCTACTACTTTTCTTACCACTACAGGCTACTGCAAGACCTCATGGCTTCTATGGAAGGCGCGAGGTTCTATTGTTGGGACCAATCTCTCTCGAGTCATCCCTCCCCTAGAAACTGGTCTATTATCTGGAAACACCTCTATAAATTCATAAAGTGGGACAGGTATCACTGTATGCAATTCAAAATCATACACAACCTTTACTATACTCCAGTTAAACTTTGCAAAATGGGGAAACTACCGGTTAACACCTGTTCCAGATGTGGTAAAGAAACCGGCACCTTGCTTCACATTTTGTGGTCCTGTGAGAAAGTAACTCCTTTTTGGGAATCCATTTCCTCTCGCTTAGAACCTTTGTTAGGATTGTCTGATGCCTTTACCCCCAATATTTGTATCCTGGGTGAATATACTGACCCCTTAGTTGGAAACCAGAGACCATACATGGCTTTTAGCTTGCCCTGTGCAAAAAAAGTTATTATTCAACACTGGCTTGACCAGATGTGGTAGTGTGGGTTCCAATAACAGATCTTACAACCAGTTTAAGATGCATAAAAAAACTCATACTTCTGCATTTATCATTTTATTGTCTCAATAAATCAAAAAAAAAAAAAATAAAAATTAAAAATACTTGTATACAGAAAGGAAAATAAATGGTGTTAAGACCTTCACACCTTCAGACAACATAAAAGAATTCCTGCAGTCTCTCCTTTCTATGGAACAATGTGAAAACTGGCACACTCTCACTAGAACCTTCTCTCACTGTGATCAGAAAGCTACTGATCACCACACCTGTCTCAGCGCCCTAGAGGAGCACTTTTTAAGTCAATCAGAGATGACCTCATAAGTCATGTGACACCCTAATTTATTTATTTATTCAAGAGTTTAACCAGGCAGGCATACTGAGCGGAGAACCACTCGTTTCCAGATGCAACCTGGGGAAGCGAGACATATGGGAAGGAACAGTAAATACACAAAAATTCTGTACAATTGAGGAGGGACTGTTAGGGAGCCTATACAGTTGGTAGCTAGGGCAGACAAGTAAAATGTATCCAAAACTAAGACCATCAGAAAGACATAGCCATTGCAGTAATGAAATGAGCACAGCTACAGATTTACAGAACTAGAGTAGGTGAGAAGGAGCGAGCACCAAGCGTCCCTTGCCAGAGCTGGATAGTTATAAAATGCTATAGTAGGCCATCAGGAGTTTGGGCCTGCTATTGAGCAGGGCGGGAGCAAGAGCAGACCGTGAGGAAATGTTCTAGGAGGCGGGTGTCTTTGATTGGAGTAGTGGCGGATATCTGCTGGGAGGTCATTCCAGAGTTTTGGCAGTCGGTAGCTTAGTGCTGCCTGACCCATTAAGGCAAAAAGATCTACTGGAGCCTTTGGATACACCATACATATATTTTACATCATCAAACAATGTGTTCAAGTCCTTATCATTTAAACATATGTTCATTTAATGCAGCACACCAAGACAGAAGGGAGCTAAATGCTTAATTATAGGGCTAATGATGTCAGAGCATTAGCTTAGCTCCTCCCCACACATGACATCACTCTCTCCTGGGTCTATAAAACCTGTCAGTCTGTGGGCAACCAGCCCTGTAGCAGCACCTGTCTCAGCTACTGAGGACCTATCTCAGTAAACAGGGTAACTATACTTGATATTTCTATTGAGTCTTGTTACCTTTTATACTTTTTTTTTTACTAGAAGAAAAAGGCATTTATCTTGGAAACCCAAACAGACAAGGGCGTGCTCCTTTATCTGTTTGTTTTTGCAAGGGTATGACTTTCTATTTCAGAACCATTAAGAAGGCAGAATCAACATTTTCATTTGCAAAGGACTTAGGATACACATAGCAGCTTAACTAAACAAAAACCATGTCTCCTTTCTTCATTTGGAAACAGAAACCTAATGACAACTTTTTGAACAGCAGCCTTGGACTCTCAGTACACAGATACCTTTGTTTATTTAATTATGATTAAGGAACTTGTGTAATGGGGAACATGTTTTAAGGATGTCTTTAAGACAAAACGGTGGGGGGGGGGGTTCAGGCTGCATTTCAGACAAGGGATAGATAAGAATGAAGAGTATCAGGTTGGCCACCCTGATAAGAATAAAAGGATAGTCAGAAAAAGGAAAGAAGATAGGAGAGAGTGAAAAGGAAGTTGAAATTTTAAGCTATGCCTGATGTTTGTTTATTAACATCCTAGCACACCAGAACATGCCCCACTTTCTTGAATGGTACAAGGAGATTCTGTTTGCTCTGCAAGCAGAACATGTAATTGCTAGCATGGCCAACAATCTATCCAAGTATCACAAGATTTGGGAACTGCTACAAGTCCTCCTGACCAATTAATACACCATATTGCATCCCTCAAGATTTCTCCTCAAACTGCAGAGTGGTCTAGATTCAGCCTAACTCCAGCCCCTGCAGTGTGTTCCTGCATATCCTCTAGTAAATGGGATGGGAGAGTGAGTTAGGGCCTTCAATTGTGTTTTGTTATTGTTGTTATGCATGTTTCTTATGTTTATTTTGTTTCTTGAAAAGTTAAATAAAGCATATTAAATTGAAAAAAAGTAGTGGTTAGTTCCTCAGATACATTTACAAGCAGGGGAGGCCTGTGAATGTTTTCTCAAGGCACTGCTGATGAAGGGTTAGGAGGGAGTATTTCTTAAGGGAAATGAGGCGTTCCAGAACTTGGGAGCAAATAAGGAGAAAACCTATTAACCCATCTTGGTAGAAAACTTGGGAACATGGTGTTGGGACTTGTCAGAGTATCTGAAGGGGCAGGCCTGATGGGAGTACTGAAGGATCAAAGCAATAGAGGCTACAGTAGTGAAACTTAGGAGTTTATCTAGTAAACACCTGAGAGCACAAAAGTGCCCAAAGGATGGAGGCACCCATCCAAGGGCAGAATACAGATTGCACATGGATGTTCAGTCCCTGTACCTCATGCCCTGGTTCCTGAGTGGTGTGGGTTCCAGACCATGTGCCTTTCAGAAGCGGTGCTCCGTGCTGTGAAGCCTCTCGAAAGGAGTTGACTCATTGATGCTACACCTTTAAATGGAAGAGGTTTTCTATTTGGATCATGAGCAAGATGCAACAAGAGAGGGTGAGGACTCAAAACAGCCAAGCCAGGGCCAGGACAGGAGTATTAGGGGGCACAGATGAGCATGAGTTGATGCCTGAGTGAGCAATAGGAGAGAACATACAAAGGGGGGGGAGAGAGGCTGTTCTAGATGGCAGAAGGAAGGAGAAATCAGGCTGACAAGCAGTAGAGTATGAAGAATGAAGCAGGTTTGAGAGCCCCTAGTGTGAAGTGAGTATAAAGAGGAGTGAATAGGGGAGAGAGGAGAACCAGTAATTAGAAAGAGGTACAGTAAGCGAGGCAGAGGGATGCAAGAGGTAGGAGAGAGAGATTTCATACTTGAATAACAGTGACAGCAGAAGACAATAGTCCATAAAGTGCTGACATCCCACTAGCAGTGATAATAACCCTTCAATTTTTGTGCATTCGTATATTTGTCTAATAGTGCATTAAATGTTGCACTGGTCTCAGTAGTTACCACTTCTTCCAGCAGAGCATTCCAAATGCCCACCACCTGCTGTGTAAAGAATCTCCTCCTCAAATATGTTCTAAAGTGTGTTATACAGAGTTGTTTACTGTGGCCCCAGTCACCTTACTGTTGACCTTGTAAGAGAAGACCAGTTCACCCATTAATTCTTTGCTGTCTGTTATATTAAACATCAGCAAGAGGTCTCCCCTTATCTTCCTTCTGTGTAAAGTATGTAACCCTATTCGTTCAAGCCTGTTGTTGTAGGTTAATATAAAGGGAGTACTGGTGGGTGTGGGAGGGGACATCAGAGGCAGAGTAGCAGAAGGCATGAAACGGTGTGTCCATTCTGGCAAGAGAGGAATTATGGGTAGTGCCACAGACCACATCTGCATAATCAAACACCAGTAGAAGCATCTTGGTGAAATTTTCCTGACACACAAGGAGCGGTTAGCAATCCTTGTTGCGGTAGAGGACACCAAGTTTGGGCTGGTGCTTTCTGTACATGGCATTAAAGTGGGTAAAGAAGTTGAATCTTCCTTCCAGCCACACACAGAGGTGCTTGATGTAGGGAACAACTTTAAGGGGAGTGACATCCAGGATAGTGAAGACTAGGGGGATGGGATCCTAGCAAGCTTGTGACTTGTGCCAAAGATCACAGACACCGTCCTCTTGGTACGTACCCAAAGTTGGTGAGTTTGGAACTAACACTGGACACTATTGAAGCACAACTTCAATATGCAGGGAGTAATCCAGTGAGGGGGTCAAGTGTGATGCCAAGGTTTTCCAACTGGTCAACCAAGGCAAGTAAGAAGTCATCAGCACAAGTGACCACTAGGGCATCTGCACAAAACCTAAACTTGGCATTAGAACCAAACGGCATAGCATGGGTCTTTTGGGCATTAAAGGGACACTGTCAACCCCCTTAGGCCTCAGATTGTTCCTAGTTTAACAAACTCATTTTATAATTGTTTAAATTATGTAAGATTGCTGATGTTCTTTAATTCTTAATTTTTTTCTTTTGAAAAGTGAAAAACTGCTTGCCAACCATACTAGTGTTACCACACAAAAACATGTTTGTTTATATTCCTTGATCAACTTGCACAACATCCTTTCTATACCTGGGAACATCCCCACACAGTATAGCCATTCATGATGCAGTGGGAGGAGGGGAGATGACTGCATTATGAGTGGCTGCACTGTTTAGGGGTATTCCTAATGTTCAGGAAGTATGCTGTAAGAGTAGATCAAGAATCTGAAACAAGGTTGGGTATAATTACACCATTCACATGCATTTCAGTTCTAATAAGAAAGGAATCAAATAAAACAGTCAGCAACATCAATGTATTTTAGAGATGGTAAGCAATCATAAAATGTGTGTTTTCCACTAGAAATAATATGATGCAGAATTGGTTGATGGTGCTCCTTTAAAGAGCTAGTGTACTGCTTGAAATTAATAGCAATTTTCAGATGCAGTCAGCTATCACTTCCAATATCTGAGGTATTTTTGCATTTTCTATTTGCTAATTAGAAGATTTTCCACCTGGCAGTACTGGGGTGTGAGCAGCACCTAGGGAGAAAAATCGGTTCTCATCTCCTCCCACTACATCGACAGAAATGAGACCAAACACCTTGAGGCACCACAATTCTTGCAGCCTGAGCAGTGACTTTCACAAGCAACCAATCAAAATGCAGGAAATTGTGACATCACTAGTAACCAGGGAGAGCCAGTCCCTGCTGCTTCATGTGAAAGTGAAACCAGCGGTGAGAAATGGTTCTCATTGGTTGTTAGTGATGTCATAGTTAGTGTGGTCTCAGTGTTGATGTAGTGGGAGAGACAGAATTGACTTTTTTCTCCCTCCAGACAGAGTGCTGCTCCACACATCACCCCAGTACTGCCAGGTGGAAAATCTTCTAATTAGCAAACAGAAAAGAATAAATACTTGAGGTATAAGAAGTGATAGCTGACTACATCTGAAAGTTACAATTAATTACAGGCAGTACACTAGCTCTTTAAGGACTAATTTAGTTTTTTTTAGCCAGTTGTGAATATGCCAAAAGTTGCAGCTAAGCTGCAAGTTAATATGGCCTACAATGTGGGAACTAAAATAGACAGCAGTTATCTGCATATTGTAGATGAGAGAGGAGCACAAGACAGACAGAAGAAAGAGACTGCTGATAAACAGAAAAGAGCAGGGGGCCAAGAATAGAGCACAAGGGAACACCAACTTCAATACAGGCACAGATTTGAACCAGTCTGAAAGGTAGTTCACTGACCAGGAGACAAAATGGGAGAAAAGGTTATGCATAATCAGTTTTGAACACAGTAACAGGTGATCAACCAAGCTGAAAGTCTTATGCTTCCATGTGTCAGCATCTCCAAGAGGTGGGGCACTGAAATAAATGAAAATGAAATGGTGGCTTGGGAGGATGACACCCCCTCACATCCCCACAGCTACCCAGTAGGGCTCTCCCATGACTACATCCGAGCTAAGAGTTTTGGGGAAGGTCTCTTCCCCTACTGAAGAGGAGGTTATACCATGGGACTGGAGTTTGGTAGCAGGGTGTGGACAGCAAGCTGCACTCCATCCACCAGCAGCAGGTTAGGAGGCTTATACTGCCTGAAGCAAGTCCCAACCATTCTGTGGGAGCTGGAGCAAATAATGCAAGAAAAAAATGTACATGGACTGGATTCAAAAGTTGCAGTCTCTGAAGAGTAGCAAACTTGGTGTTCAGGAAATAATATGAGACTCCTCCTCATGAAAAACATTTTGATAAAATACACAAGAGTCAAAGCTATGACACAATGGCTAGAAACAGTGATTTCAGATAGTCTGACTGTATTCTACAAGGATTATTTTTAAAGCTGGAAAACCTCATTTACAATTAAGCAATAAGAATTTAAGCTACAAAAACCCTCAGTTAAACAAAATAAAAAAAAGAAAAAACAGTTTAGTTTAAATAGCAGCATTAGAACACTCCAGTGGTTGGGTTACCTCTGTTTATCTAAATCTGCAAGCATAAGGCACTCCGGCTTTGCTTCATATCTCATGATCCCCCTAGGATTAGATTAACCGATGGTAACACAGCCACTTATCATGCCTTAGCACTTAACCATTAGAACAGTTAAATGAATGAGATTTGGAAACATCTCACAGTAAATGACTTTTCAAATATTTTCTGAAATAACATGAACTCCTTACTACAGTAATACAGCAGATAAGCATCCTTTTCCTTAATAACTTGGCAACCGTTCAACAGAGTTGCATGGAACACTGCATACACAGTCTCCTGGGGTTGTTCTCTTGACGTACCGAATTTCCTTCTGGTCAGATGTGCGGATTTTGAGCTGCACATAGTGAAGAAATTTAAAAATGCGCCATTTTTGCTGTTTATTTGTCAGCATGCTGCACGTAGACAGTTTGGAACTTTGCTCTGAAATTTTCAGGGTAGAAAGGGCTTGGGTCACAGAAGTGCCTTTCACTTGTTTGGTGAAAAAATATCACTCCGGTCCAAAGTTATAACATTTTAAAGTTTCCAGTAGTTTCAATTAGAATTTCACTCTCCAGTATGGCAGAATGAAATGAAAAAAGAATTTGGTCAAAGGAAAAATAATTATTTTTCATCAGGGGCTAATCCTTTTTCGTGAGGGAAAATTCCTTTTTTGTTTTTTTTGTTTTCTGCCATCTTGTTTTCCATTTTTCCAGGCAAAAAAAATTGAAACCCCACAGAAATGAACTCCTCCACAGACATCAACATATGTATCTTGTTCATCTGGACTCAGGTGGATTCTGCAGTTATCTGGTGGAAACATGACCTTGCGATATGATTTTTAACATCTGAAATCCTTTTTCTTCACTCGCTAACATCCTTTTTCGTGAATGCTTTTTTCGTTCTCACGAAAAAGAATTTCTGACTTGGTTTTTATCCAATTTTTTTCATGTTTTTCTTGAGAAAAAAATTATCTCTTCTCACAAAAAATGATCTAGTCTCACGAAAAAGGATTTCAGACTGTTTTTTCCCCCTAATTCTTTTTTCATGAGAAGGAATCCTTCCTTATGAGCTTTTGACATTCTCACAAAAAAAGGATCCCTTTTCACAAAAAATGATTTCGAACTTCAGTTTTTTCCAATTCTTTTTTCATGACAATGGATCCTTTTCATGAGCTTCTTTCACTCTCACGAAAAAGGATCCCTTCTCATCAATACTGATTTCAGACTTAGTTTTTGTCCCAATTCTTTTTCCAAGGGAAAGGATCCTTTTTCATGAGATTTTTTCGTTCTTACAAAAATGGATCCCTACTCACAAAAAAGGGTTTTGGGACTAATGTATCTCATTGGGGTTTTACAATTTTTATGCATAACATTGCCATTTTTGCATATTTCTATACCCGGCCTTTTTGAGACCCCCACCTCATGAACAATGTTGGTGGAATTAGGAAAATCCAGCACAAATGGCAATTTAGAAACATAGAAACATAGAATTTGACGGCAGATAAGGACCGCTTGGCCCACCCAGTCTGCCCATTTCCCTACCTACTGGATAAGCTGCAGATCCTAGTTAACCAGCAGCCTACTTCTTCCTACCCCCACCCCCTAGAATGGCCTTATGACTGTCCCATGCATGCTTGAATTCCACCACTGTTTTTGACTCCACAACCTCCTCCAGAAGGCCGTTCCATGCATCCACAACCCTCTCTGTGAAAAAATACTTCCTTAAATTACCGCTGAGCCACCCCCTCTATCTTCAAATTGTGCCCCCTTGTTCTTGCACACCTCTTTTTTTGAAAGATGCTACCCTCTTGGACTTTGTTGATTCCCTTGAGGTACTTGAACGTTTCTACCATGTTCCCCCTCTCCCTCCTTTCCTCGAGGCTATACATATTAAGCTCCTTTAGTCTCTCTTCATGTGTCTTCCGGTGCAGACCCCGCACCATTTTAGTTGCCCTCCTCTGGACAGCTTCCATCCTGTCTGTCTTTGCAGAGATTGGGTCTCCAGAACTGCACACAGTACTCCAGATGGGACCTGACCAGCTGTCTGTACAGAGGAATAATAACTTCCTGTTTTCTACAGGTGATGCCTCTCCCTATGCATCCCAGTATCCCCCCAGTCCTCCTTGCTGCCCTCTCACATTGCTTGCCCACCTTTAGGTCATCTGATATGACTAACCCCAGGTCCCTTTCCATTTTTGTTGTTGTTAATATCTCACCCCCCATTGTGTACTCTTCCCCTGGGTTTTTGTTTCCCAGGTGCATTACCTTGAACTTCTTAGCATTGAATCTAAGCTGCCATACATTTGACCATTCCTCTAACCTTGCCAAGTCCCTTCTCATCCTTTCCACCCCACCTTGTGCATCAACTCTGTTGCAGATCTTTGTGTCATCTGCAAAGAGACATACTTTTTCTTCCAGTCCCTCTGCAATGTCGCTATAAAGACATTGAAGAGGACCGTCCTAATACTGAACCTCATGCGGTACCCCACTAGTAACCCCCTTTCTTCTGAGTGGACTCCATTTACTATTACTCTCTGTGTCCTATTCTCCAGCCAATTCTTTATCCAGGCTGTCATCTTGGGACCCACTCCCAGGCTGGCTAACTTGTATATTAATCTTTTGTGTGGGACTGTGTCAAATGCCTTGCTAAAGTCTAGGTAGGCCATGTCCACAGCCTCCCTGATCTACTACTTTGGTCACCCAGTCAAAGAAATCTATCAGATTTGTCTGGCATGACCTTGCCGCTGTAAATCCATGCTGCCTAGGGTCCTGTGCCCCTCTGGCCTCTAGATACTCGACAATTCTTTCCTTCAGAAGTGATTCCATCATTTTCCCTATCACTGAGGTTAAACTAACAGGTCTGTAGTTTCCTGCTTCTGCCTTGCTCCCACTTTTGTGAAGGGGAATCACATCTGCCCTCCTCCAGTCCTCGGGTACCACCCCATCCTCCCATGATTTGTTAGAGGGTAGTCAGTGGTGTCACTAGTTCTACCCTTAGTTCTTTTAGAATTCTGGGATGAATCCCATCAGGCCCCATTGCTTTGTCCACCTTCAGTTTTAAGAGTTCTTTCATAACCCTTTCTTCTGTAAATGGGCTGGTATCAACTTCTGCATCCAGAGTGTTTCTACTGTTTGTTTTAGGTACCTCGCCTCATTTGTAAATACTGAGCAAAATATTTGTTTAGCATCTCTGCCTTTTCACAGCCTCCCTCTGCCCACCCTCCCTCCCCTTTATTAAGCCTCCACTATCCCTCCCTTGGTCTTCCTTGCGCTCCCTGATGTACCTATAAAGGTTTTATCCCTTCTTAACTGAGTTGGCTATCTTTTCCTCGGTTTTGGCCTTTGCTGTTCTGACTGCCTTCCCAGCTTCCTTTTGCTTTTACTGATACAGTTCTCTGTCCTGCTCCTTCTCAGATTCCTTGTACTTCCTGAATGCTTTCTTTTTCTCTTGAACCTTCACTGCCACTTCCTTTGAGAAACATAGTGGTTTCTTACATCGTTTTGTTTTGTTTATTTGCTTCACACAAAGGCTTGTTACCTCTGTGATGGCAGTTTTTATTATTCCCCATTGTTCTTCCACCCCTCCTTCCTGCCCATGTGCTAGTGCATTCCTTAGGCACTCACCCATTTTGGCAAAGTCAGCCCTCCTAAAGTCCAGTACTTTTGCCTTTGTATGGCTTGACTCTATTGCTGTTTATTATGAACCATACTGTTCGATGGTCGCTAGTTCCCAGATGGCTACCCACTTCTACATCTGTGATCCTCTCTCCATCTCCATTTGAGAGAACCAGGTCTAAGATTGCTCCCTCTCGAGTGGGCTCCAATATTAGTTGTCTAAGGCATGCCCCCTGTAGGGCATCTAGCATAACCCCACTCTTCGAAGTGGCTGCTGCAACTGCACTCCAGTTAACATCTGGCATATTCAGATCACACATCAGCAATATCTCCCCTTTTTCTGCCATTCTAAGTATACTTTCTATCATTTCCTTGTCCATTTCCTCCCCCTGAGAAGGGGTCTGTATCCCCAACCTAGCGGATTGTGGTCCATTGCCTGTCTCCAAATTTACCCACAGTGCTTTTCTCCTCCTGTTTACCCTTTTGTTCTGTTGCTTTTATTCCTTCCCTTATGTAAAGAGCTAATCCTCCTCCTCTTTACCCTCCCTGTCCCTCTTGTAGATAGTGTATCCTGGTGTGTTTACATCCCAGTCATGGTTTTGTGTGTACCATGTTTCTGTGACTGCCATGATATCCAAATGTTCCTCCTCCATCAAGGTCACTAATTCAGGAAGCTTGTTACCCTGACTACGGGCATTGGTACTCGTTGCTCTCCATTTTTTGATGACTTTACCTTCTGTTGCAGCATCCCCCACTGACCTTTCTACCTCGGTCTTTTTCTCATTTAGTACCCTGTTTTGTAGGGAAAGGCTGAGATTTTCCTGCTGCTTATCAGTGCCTTCCCCTTTGACTAGTTTAAAAGCTTGCCAATGAAGCATTTAAACCAATTGCTCAAAAGACTTGTTCCCTTCCTGGACAGATGCAGACCATCCTGCCAGTATAGGCTGGTGTCCCTCCAGGTGTAACCCCAGTCCCCAATGAAGCCAAACCCCTGTGCTCCACACAGTTTTTTCAACCATTCATTAAACTGCATAGTGCAAATTACCCTTGCCTCCCCCATGCCATTGACAGGCAGTACCTCTGAGAAGGATACTGTGTGTGCTACTTGTCTTAGGCCCCTCCCCAACTCTACAAAGTCCTCCTGCACTGCTCTAATCTCATGATGAGCCAAGTAATTTGTCCCTAGGTGGACAATGACATCCAGCCCAGACTCCTGTGCAGCTGTTCTCGTGATCCTGAGGATGCACTTCCTGTCCCTCCAAGCCATGGCACCAGGCAGGCACCTTACTTCAGTTTTCCCTGCTCTCCCCAGTTCTAGCCCCATAATAACTGAGTCCCCCACCAGGAGCTGCTTCCTTTCCCTGTGGTGCCCTCTGCCTCCTTCCTGTGGGCCTCCCTTGTGACAGTTGTCATCAGTCTCCTCTGCGGGTGCATCCATAGGGGAGCTATGCTCCCCTAGAATGGTGTATGGATTGTGGAGTGGAACAACTGACTGGGTGTGCCTCTGTTCCACTATCCTCACCTCCTGAGCCCACTGTGATCCAACTGCTGTGCTTTCTCGCAACCTCTGAGGTAGTGGTGGTGGCTCTGGTGCTCCCTGGATGGGAGGTTCCCTTCCTACTGTCCAGTGTGGCCTGGGGGAAGGTTCCCTTACTACTGTCCAGTGTGGCCTGAAGATGGGCAACTTCCTCCCTCAGGGCACAGAGTTGTCTGCAAATAGGGCAGCATCTCAGCCTCCAGAAAGACTCCCAGAAGACTGCTGCCCCACAGCCATTACATTGCACTACTCCCCACATGTTTATCTAATTTTTTTTTTGTGTGTGTGTGTGTTTGTGTGTCTGATTGGTTTGTTATATAGAAATATATATATTATACAATGGGTATGCTTATATTGTCAGTGCAATGTGCTAGAGAGGATATGACCGCGATATGCACCTTGATCTCTTGAGGAAATGATGTCAGAACCCCAGGTATAAAGGAACTATTTCCAGGGTTGGGTGGGGTGAGGGGTGGGAAGGGGTTGGGCCTAAACTGTGCCCTCACAAAACAGTCAGCTAAAAGCTCTGACCCACCGCTACGATGAGTGCCTTCCTGTCAGCAAGATGCCCTATACAACAATTTGACAGAGAAAATACCCTGCTAATCAAACAGAGAAAAATCCAGACATCCAAGTCGGACACAGGTAAACCTCCCCAGCCCCAAAACAGCCTGGTGGTTTGTTAGCCACAAATGAAAATCAAATATGCAGTTATTTCAACCCTTCTGAAGATGTTCACAATATAAGCAGTTTTGAAAACCCCTTTCCTGAATTAAAAACTAAAATAATTAAACACAACGCAATACCAATGTAAAAGTAAGGAAAACTTCCATCAGATGTAAGCAAGAGAGATTTGTTGCAGATATCTAGTCCAATATAGTATATCCCATGCAGCTTTTCAGTTGTTTCAAAGCACACCCAGTTACACAACTTGGAAGAAGATGGACTTCACTGTCAATTGGTGAGATCATCTTTCGGTTTAGATATGAAGATTTTCATCACGCCTGTTCATGAGGATTGGAGCATAGGGCCCAAAGGGCCTTACGCTCCATCAACAAATAAGGATACGATTACACTATCTCAGGAACTACAGTTGTATGGAAGTGCAGGGCCCTGCACTCCAACAGGAAAATAAGGATAAAATTATACTGTCTCAAAAAGTAAGGAAATTCTTTGTAAAAAACTGCATTAATGCACTATTTAGGGTTTATTTATACAGCAAAAAAAGTAGGGATGTGGATTTAAGGTTTACAACCCTAAAACCCCAGCCCCACCTTTAAAACAGATCTGGATGGAGTCTTCATAGGGTTTGTCAGCCTTAAAGCTCACCCCATTCTATACACCGCAGAAACATACATACCTAAAGGGTATGCCACGCTAACAGCGACATTTCTAAGGTGACATGCGTCACTCTCAACAATAGCATCATGCCACCATAGAAGTGCCACTGGAAGGGGGCAACCACTTCCCCCGACGTGCACACCTCCCCCAACTAACTCTGACCTGAGTTAGAATCCTTTAGTTCGGGGGTGCGGGAGCAAAGCCATCCGTAGGGTTTGGGGCAAAGGCCCCTGATGTAAAGAATAGAGCTAGATCATGGCTCCATGCCAACCGCAACTTGCAGGTGACATGGAGCCGTAGCTGTAATGCCGGTCGCTATATTTTTTGTCGCGCTGGCATGGTACAGCCCACCTAAAGGGGTAAGCTTTAGGGTTGACAATCCCTATG
Organism: Neoceratodus forsteri; assembly: GCA_016271365.2. Taxonomy (NCBI): domain Eukaryota; kingdom Metazoa; phylum Chordata; order Ceratodontiformes; family Ceratodontidae; genus Neoceratodus; species Neoceratodus forsteri. Next base: position 330,379,395 of record CM057454.1, read on the forward strand.
AAGACTCTTCACAGATTTGTTTTAGAGGTGGGGCTGGGGTTTTAGTGTTGTAAATCCTAACACCACATCCCTACTTTTTTTGCTGTAACCGGAATACTAAATGATGCATTAGTGCAGTCTTTGCTAAAGATATACATATAGTTAATACATTAAATATGTAAGAATATATCTGATAGGGTGGTGGTGGTATAGGCAAATACCGGACGCCTAGGTGTAATGAGGCCTGACGCCGGAGAGGCGGAGGGTCTTATAGCCCCTGGCAGGCCGGTTGCCCATACCGCCCACCCTGTCGGTATTATTGCGCTTAGAAAATGGGCATGTTAGAACAAAAATAAGTTTAGTAAAAAATGTTTGTAAAAAATTAGTCTAATATAAGTTTTGAAATAAAATAGTTCCCTTTGCTGATACTATCCTTTTACAGCCTCTGTAGTTTAAGATCTTGGTCCTGGTTGTCATAGTTACTCTACCCCCCCATCACCAGTAAACCTGCTAAGGCTAAGGGAACAAGCGTATTTTAAATCGGATGGATGGGAAAAATGTCTTCTGTGGTTTACTTCTATCTTTTTTTTTTTGCCTGCCCCTGCTAGAGCTACGATAGAAGCAAGAGACCGCGAGTGCACTGAGAGGGACAAGGGAGCAGAGCATCGGGAGCCCGCCAGCAATCAGGTGCGAGTTGCTAGTATCTAAAAAAAATTTAACAAAATGACAAGGCAGGGAGTAGGGTGGAAGAACGCTGCGAGGGCGGGCGGCCATATGATTTTTTTTCTTACTTTATCTTGCTGAGTTTTGAGAAATTACATTAACGCTGTTAGCTGTTGCCGAGTAACTCTTGTGTGGCAGGCGGCCGGGGAAGCGGGTCATGCAGACTGACAGTTACTTCCTAAAGGAGTGTTATCTTAGTGCCAGCACTTTTTTCCTTACTAAAAACAGTGTTTCAGCAGCTAGACCTGCTTAAATTCCTCCTTCTGCAATAATTAACATTTTTTTAAGAGCCGTTTACGTCACCTCTCACCATCGCCCCCCATACTGGTGAAAGACCCAGATCTTCGTGTAAATTCTGGCAGGAGTACAAGCTGTGGAACTGAGGGAACAGTAAAACGGAAAAAAAAATTAAGAAAACATTGAGTGATATACAGCCTACCTGCTCGTCCAGTCGCTCTAATTAGAGCTGACACAGTGAATGAATGAAAGACGAATTTGGGAGAATGGGGCAGCGTGTGGCCATGATTATATTATACATCGCTGTTTTAATGCGTAGCTTCAGTTTGAAGGGGAGGGTCAAGGTTAAAGAAAGACAGAAAAAAGTCATAAATGAGCCCAGTGAATTAGAGGATTATGTATGATTTCAGAGTTGGCACTGAGTGTTGGGGAGCAGTATTTCTCACTAAGCGAGGGGGAAAAAAATGGCAGTTATTTGAAATTCAGCTGTGTGGTTTTGGCCAATCAAGCAAGATGTGCACAAAGATACTTGTATGGGTGAAGGGGCATTTGGGCTGGCACCTTTTATTTCCTGGGCATCTATTGAAAGTTAATGTACCCCCCTGGCAAGGGTACTAGCCAATCAGATGCCAGGAAATAAAAAGCCCATTTTCTAAGTAATTATCATTAACTAAAACAGAAGGCCAGATTAAATAGGCAAATTTTTGTGATCCCTTGAAGGCCTCCATGGAGCAGGCAGAATGAACATATGATGGTAAGGAACTTTTAAACAGATGGTACAGACATCCCAAACACACTGTTCCCTGATAGTTGTACACCAGCTGGAATCTAGGCACTGCTAACAAGTCTGCTTTGCTGGAGCAGTGAGGGTGGGTAGAAGCATAAGAACACAAGAGCTCTTTACGGTAGCTAGGAGGCAGATTGTGTAGGGCCTTGTATTTTAACAAGCATATTTTGAAGCTGCTGTGCCACCGAATAGGTAGCAGAGTAAGCAGAATTGACATGATATGCTTGTTACAAGATGTTCTGGCAACCAGAAGGGCTGTAGCATTCTGGACCAGCTGCAGGTAACACATCAGATCCACAGATAACCCTAGTAGAGAGCACTGCAGTAATACAGTCTCGATGTTTCAAAAGCCTGGCCTACTGCAACCAAATTCAGTCTCAATTTGACAAAAGCATGGACTATTGTAACCAAGTCCCAGGGCATAAGATATGACTTGATCCAGGTAAAGTTAAGCAGATGGAAAAAGCCACTACGGACAATAGCCAAGACATGATGTTACAGTGTAAGGCTTAAGTCCACAGTGAAACACAGATTTTTAACCACAGCTCAAAGTGTGATGCCATTTAACGACTACGCTGAGGTATCTCCACTTATTACTGAACCATGGGAACCTGGTTCGACAGTTATCACCTCTGACTTATCTGGGTTAAAACGTAGCCAGTTTGAGAACATCCGGGCACTGATTACATGAAGGCAACAGCACAGAGTTTGCATTACTCCAGTCAGGCATACAAGACAGGTACAGAAGCATATCATTAGCGTAACACTGAAACTCAGCTCCATGCCATCTTATAATCTCACCTATCAGCAGCATGTGCAAGGCAAATAACATGGCTGCAAGGATCTAGCCTGGAGGCACACCACAGTTGAGCACAGCAGTCAGAGATGGGATTTACTAGAACAACCTGCTGTGCACTCCGTAAAAGGTAAGATTAGTTCTTAATGGGTCTAGATAAAAAGTAGAATGACCTGTGTGAACATAAATTATTCCTTAAGCACAAACTGAGTGGCTTGGATCTATTATGGTGATTCATATTGGTTTATCCTAATGGAATATTATGTCACATAAATGTATGGAACTCAAAGGATTTATTGCACATTTTGCATTTTTTCTCTGTTTGACATGTAAAGTGTACTATATGTGTTCTTGTATGACTTGTAAACTGATTGTTGTGCTTTTGTAATTATGGTAATCACTTACTTTCATGTTTTTAAGCATGGTAGGTTATTATTTATATTTATTAAATGGTCACCCTATATAATGTGCGTTACTGACTAAGCACTTTAGCATCTGGTTAAAGCACGCAAACGTGACACACTGATGTCTTTGTGGTGGGCGCACGTTTGTCTCTACGGGCATGGTGTATTGCATATTAAATATATTAACTTTGCTGCATTCCTCACTCCTGAGTGTGGGTTTCATATTTTATTCTTTAAGCAACCAGGTACGCCTATGGGTACAACGAACAGCAAGTGGGGTGTAGCCCAGAAATCCCTGGGAGCACCTCCTCCTCTGAAACTGGGAGAAACTTCCTCAGAACTGCAGCTCATTAGAGTCCACTAATGCCAGGGTACTGCCATCTGACAACAGTCCACTTCAGGAGATCCTGGCCAGAATAAAGGCCACCCTGTCAAGAAACACTGATTGAAAGCCATCCCGGTGGCACTGAAAGTGGAGGCACTGGACGCCACACCTTGCATATGCCGGCCACCCAGGTTGAAACAATCTCATGTCGCTGGGGTGCTGGCATGGGGGTGGAGGAGCGGACCAAGCATGCCATCAGGCTGCTGTCTCCTAGGGGTGGTGGGGTGGGTTGTTGATCCTCCTTAGTTCCGCCCCCATGGGGTGGAGGCCCAGTGGATAACGAGGTGGATAGGGCGGCAACACAGGTGGGCGAAAGGAGCCGAGCTGGCTTCCGTGTGCGGTACACTCCACATGCACATACAGCCATGTGCCAGGGCTCCAGGAGGGGAAACGGAGAAACCCAAGAAAAAAACAAAATCTAAATCTAAAGAAAAGAAAAGAAACATTGATAGAACTTCTGTCTCCTTCATAGGTAAAACGCTCTTTCAGACCGCAAATGGGGAGTAAATCAACCTGTCTATGGTGCAAAGAGTCATCAGGATGATTTTTATCTTCAGCAATCATTCTTGACAGGAACTATGTCTTCTTTAGGGTAACTGCCCACTGATACTCACCATAGTGAGTCCTAAGCATCCACTTGTCCTCCTCTGATCTGGAACTTTGCCAAGAGTGCTCCAACCTCTGTCCCTTGGTCTACAACTACCTAAGCACATCATAATACCATGGTGAGCTATGGTGGGATATCAAGGGATGAACATGGTAAGCTGACAGAGTCCAAGGTGGCTGCAAAAACCATATTATACCTCTTCTTGACCGTCTCAGCTCCCTCAGCACATGATGTCACCAATACCACCACCAGCTTTGCTAGGCTCCAAGCTGTGCTTTGGACAGTACCAAAACATCTCCACAGGAGGAATGTTCAAAATATGTGGGCCACACAAAGGAACAATATGATGTGATGATCCAACCAAATGAGTGGTGCAACCTTAAAGGGGAACTACAGTCAAAATTGACAAAAATAAATAAATACATATATTGTGCAGAGTGTTTGGATTTGTAGGTGTAGTCCTAGTGTGTCCTCCCCCTTGTTTGCTGTTAGTTTTTTCTAAATTTTCCTGCTAATTTCATGGCCCCTAGGGATCACAATGTTTACATTTTTCTTGCTTTTTTCCCTACAATGTCTCCTGACCTATGTGACTGTGATGTGTCTGCAACCATTGATTCAGCAAGTGCTGGTTTAGTACTGGGTTTACAGCACTAGAGTTGTGATTTTAAGTGCCTTTCCTTATTATGTCAGCATTAATTAATTGTGTGTTTCTATGCTTTGTAATTAACCCGGGTCGCCCCTGAAAAAGGGACTCCATTGTCTCAGTGGGTTTACCTAGTTAACAAAATTCAATAAATAAATTAAGACTACGTCCACAGTTTGGCAAACAACTGAGGGATAATTGAGTGGGTTGTTCTGTAAGGAAACAATGAGGGTCTTTGCTGATTATAGCACTGATGCTCTGGAGGTGACTGGTGTGCTTTTTTATGGCAGAGTGTAGTTTGATGAAACAAAAAGCTTTACAAACATAACATTAACTTCTGCTGGCTAGTCCCAGACACATACCTAAAAAAAAAAAAAAAAAAAAAAAAAGACCAGATTAGAAAAAATTGTTTAGGGCCGGCCCAGTGGCGATGAGGGTTGAGGTGCTCGATGTCACACCTCATGCCACATACCAGGGGGGTGGAGCCGCGGCAGCACATTGCCTTGACAGGCCTGGCTCCACTGGGGACTCCAACCATAAAAACCCTCCACGATAGGCAGAGCCTCTCCGCAGTCCACACTCCCAGAAATGGATTCAGCCCCCTCTACTGCCCCCCCAGCCTGGTGTCTCAATACTTAAAGAATGAGCGTCCTGGGTGGAGGAAACTATTCCCTGGAGGGTAGACCTGGGGGATGCCTGGTGGCGGAGAGGAGCTGATGGGGCAGCCGAGCCATGTAGGGAGGTAAAGACTGCGGTCCCGGAGGTCGCTGGAGAGAGTTCAGTGACATGGTAGGGGCGAAAAAATAGAGTTAAAAAAAAAGAACTGTTTAGTTGAGGCCAGCAAAGCATGCTCCTAACAGCAGATTGGTGCTGCAGAAAGATAAAGCTATCAGTCACTGAATCAACTGTCTTGAATGCATCACTGTCACATGGGACAGAAAGCACTGTGGGGAAAAGGAAAGACCATAAATGTTACAAGCATGGAGCTCCCCAGGTGTCATAAAAGTAATAGGCAAATTTAGAAAAAAAAGGAAAGAACACACACACACACACACACACACACACATTTTTGACTGTACAGTACTTCTACTTAAACCTTGCAAATGCCAAGACACAATGAGAAAACCAGGTCCAAGATGCAACACTGCTGGTAGGTGCTGAAGGTAACAGCCTGTGTAAGGTCCAGTTATCCAAAAAGCAAGGCATCATCTTTGACCCAGGCACTGAAATCCTCCAGCATAAAAAGTCTAGGGCCTCAAACACCAAGCTGACCATGAAGTCCACCAGGTCCTGCAGGAATGTATTCCCTTTCCCCATCGGCCAGTGCCTAAGAATGATTCTGCATCCTACACTTGGCCCAGCCTTAATGACCATGCATTCAAATAACCTGGCTAGTCCCATAGTGTAACAGATGCCTCTATCTCAGTTAATTCACCTTAGAGTACCCTAAGGGTATGGATGGCTCTGACACAGGACCAGCATCATCACCCAGCAAGGTCTCCATGATGTACATAAGGTCAGCCGAGAAGTCCACAATGAAACATGCATACACACAGTGCACACAAAGAGCAAGCAACCAGTAAGACTCAAGATCCAGTCAGAAACAGCTGGTTAGTTTTTTAAGACTAGAATTATAATAAATAAAACAAGCATTTGTCAATGCCGAATGTTTATTAGCTGGCATTGGCATTGGTAGTGTAGAAGTTACAGAGCTGCATAATAGGAATGGCAGCGAAGTATTGAACTGAAGCCAACCACACCACCACCCTGCAGAGAGTGACAGGCATTGGGGTGTGCTTTTAGGTCGTCAGGCATAATGACCACACCATTTCACCACACCCCACCCTGCAGACACTGACAAGTGTCACGGTGTTCCTTGGGGTCTTTGGCCCTTATGCGCACCCCTTTCCATCAGGAAATACGGTGAGATGGGTGCGGTATAGGAGAATGGGGTGAAGTTTGTGCCCGAAGAGTCCAAGGCACACCTTGATGCCTCTCACTGGCTGCAGGGTGTGGGTGGAGGTGGAATGGAATGAGCCTTATAGGCAAGAATCCCAAGTCACACCCCTGATGCCTGTCATTCTCTACAGGGTGGGGCATTATGGTTGGAAACCCTAATGCCTCAGGCATTCGTTGGTATCTTCACTCCAAATTTTCAACATGGTTTTTTTGTGACCCCCCCAATGAACAGTGGCAATATCAGTTTGTTAGCCGAAAACTGCTTTTGCACAGCGACTACGGCATTTGGCACCACAGGTGCAAAAACACATTCTGAACAGGATGTGAAAAATGATAGTGGTACTGTTCATGGGGAGGTGTAAAGAATGGCGATGTTGAAAATCTGCTGTGAAAATCTTAAAAAAACTGGTGAAGTTCAAGTTTACTGCAGGAAAACTCCATTAAGCAAGCTCATTCACAAGGAGGTCCTGTGACATATAGACTAAACAATGAAGAACATAACAGGTAATAACAGTAAAAACATGAAATGCACATTACATGGTAGAGACTGAATATACATACAAGAGCACCACAAGGGAAGACCACAGGTGGTAAACACTAGTCTAACACAGGGTAGACTTACAGGTTGCATATTGATAAATGACACATGAAGCCTGGTGTATACAATACATATAATTTTGGCAGCTAGAGAAAACAGAATACAACTGATAAGGGGGGGTAGGAGAGATTTAATAGTGTAGCATTAGAGCTTAAACATAGGTAAAGCCAGGAATAGATGGGGAGGGAGAGCAAATAATATGACAAGGCAATTATACCTTACCCGTGGATAAATATGGAACAAGTGGGGAAGGGAGAGACTTAATGACAGTTACAGATGTCTTTTATTTTGGCTGAACTTAGCAATTTGTAAAAGTTTTTCGAAACTGTGCCAGTTAGTTTCAGTACGGCTTATAATTGGTTCCAGGTGGAGGGAAGGACATATGCAATAGCACGTTTACCAAAGGAGGTCCGCGTCCTTGGTATATCAAGCATAATAAAGTCAGATTTTCTTAACGAATATGCACTATATGAGATACTAATGAGGGATGAGAGATAGCTTGGCAATTTCTGCAGGAGCAGTTTGAGAGTCCATAGGCCAGCATGCAGCAGGCGTCTAGTAGTAAGGGATGTCCAACCAACAGCTGCATATAAGTCACAGTGATGTGAACGGTAAGGGGAGTTGGTAATGAACCTTAACGCACGGTGATAGAGGATGTCCAGTTTGCTTAGATTTGAAAGAGTGGTAGAGGAGTAGAATACATCTCTATAGTCGAGCAGGGGGAGAAAGGTGGCCTGGACAAGCTTGTTACGAGTTTCAAGGGGGAAAAGGGGCCTATTTCTATAGAAGAACCCTAACCTGGCTTTTAACCTTCTAGCGACATCTTCGATGTGGTCATTGAAAGATAATTTATTGTCAATCCAGATACCCAGATATTTAAATTTAGATACAACTTCTAAAGGCTCTTTTAGCGTGATGACAATGAAGTCTTGGGCAAGGGTATTGGGGGGGCCTGTGACAACACTGCGGGAGAATATCATCGCTTTAGTCTTCTTAGCATTGAGCAGAAGCTTTGCCTTTATTAGATTATGCTCAAGTTGTGCGAATCTGCTTGAAGCACCCCTTGACTTCAGATAATGATGAACCAGAAGTGTACAACACAGTATCATCCGTAAAAAGTGCAGGTTGGATGTAGATATGTTAGCGCCTAAGTCATTAATGTATATGGAAAACAAGATAGGGCCTAAGATGGATCCTGAGGGACTCCTCTTGCAACTGGCAAGGCAGCAGAAAAAAACCTTCTGCCTTTACTTTTGGGATCTCCCAGTTAAATAGCTAGAGAACCACTGGGTGGTATGGTAGGTATAGTCCAACTTAGCAAGGCAATTGACTAATAGTTTGTGATCAACAGTATCAAAAGCCTTGCTTAGGTCCAAAAAGACAGCGCCAGTTACCATCTTAGCATCTATAGCAGAAATCCAATCATTGGTTACTTTTGCTAGAGCAGTGATTGTGCTATGATTAGCCCGAAAACCAGATTGCGCTGGGTTAATGAGAGAGAAGGTTTCCAAGTGGGATTTTAACTGAATATGGATCAGTTTTTCAAGAACTTTAGAAAGGATACGTAATATGGAGATAGGCCTATAGTTGTTTATATCGCGCAGGTCACCAGATTTAAACAGGGGGAGGATATGAGCTGATTTCTAACAGGACGGCACAGTAGCAGATGTAATAGAGAGATTGAAGATATGGAGAATTGGGGCCGTGAGATGGGCATAGCCTGACCTTAAGAAAAAGGATTCCAAGCCATCATCCGCTGCACTTTTTTTGGTGTCTAAGTTAAGAAGAGAATCTTCTACTTCTTTATACGTTAACTCACGCAGTTGGAAGGGGCTGGGTACAGGGCTAGATATAGTGGAAGGGGTATGCTGGCTCACCACAGAACCAGCATAAGGTGACGAGTCAAAAGCTAGTCCAGCTGTGGCAAAGTGAGAGTTAAGTTCCTCCAGGATTAGGGACTTGTTTTCCACAATCTTGCCACATGCAACTATCTTTGATGGGACAGAGGGGGCTGTGGGTCGTCCTTCTATAGATTTGATAGTCTTCCATATCTTATGCGGGTTACCTTTAGCTTGTTCGAGAGTAGAAATATAATAATTAGCTTTGGCAGAGCGAATACTTTTCACACAGGTATTCCTGGCTGTTCTAAAGTCCTGCCAATCCGAGGATTCTTTGGAATGTCTAGCTTTAGCCCAAAGCTTATCTCGAGCTATAAGGGCTGCCTTGAGATCTGAGGTGAACCAGGGATTGGAATTATTCCGTACCCTTACTTTGATGAAAGGGGCATGCTTATTTATTGTTGTAGTGAGTTTGTCATTAAAGGTATAAGCAGCCTCGTTGATATCTTTAGCTAGGTAGAGATCCTGCCATCTAATCATACTCAGGTCAGATAGGAAGTTTGCTACACTGAATTTGCGAAAGGATCGTTTTGTTATAAAGATGGCCTGTGGACGGGCCTTAATTTGGGATCTTATGCAAGCAACAATTCCATGATCGCTCAAGTCGTTGTGAAACACTGCCGAATGAGATATTTTATGTGGGTGGGTGGGTGGTTAGCACCACATCTAATAAGGAACTGTTAGCAGTATTTAGAATGTTGTTCCTAGTAGGTTCACTGACTACTTGCCCAAGACCTAGCTCGTCACAAAGGGATTTAAGGTCGGAAGTCACGAGCATGCATAGAAACTGCAACTCACACCCGTAATATAACTAGGTTGGGGATTTTTTTACAGCAGATTGTTAACACAGGCATTTTGGGACCTCCGATCGTGAACAGTGTCAGTGCAATTTTCTTTATCTGTCCTGAACAATGATTTCCCACAGTGACCACGCATTTCTGCGCTGAAAGTGTGAAAACATATTTCAGCCATGTTGTGATAAATGACAGCTGTACTGTTCATAAGGAGCTGTGGAAAAATGCCACTGGTGAAAATCTGGACTGAAAATATTACAAATTCATGAACTTATGAGGGTGTGTGGAAACTGTGCAATACTCACTCGTAACACAGTCATTTTATGGAGTTTTGTCACCAAATTTCAACATAGCCATTTTAAGACCTCTGCTCATGACCAGTGTCACTGTGATTTTCTTAATCTGTCCCAAACATTGTTTTCTGACACCGACTGTACCATTGTGCATACATATGCAGAAACACATTTTGAGCGAGATGTAAAATGGTAGCTGTACTGCTCAAAGGAAGTGCAAGTGGCACTGTTGAAAATCTGGTGTGCAATATTACAAATTGCAAACTTGTCGAGCGCGGTAAGAACTGCGCAACGCGCGCTCGTAAAACAGTCATTTTTAGGAATTTTTTCACCAAATTTTCAACATAGCCATTTTAAGACCTCTGCTCATGAACAGTGTCACTGTGATTTTCTTAATGTGTCCTGTACATTGATTTCGCACACCGACTGCGCCATTGTGCGCTACATGGGCAGAAACACGTTTTGGATGAGATGTGAAAAATGACAGCTGTACTGCTCATAAGAAGGTGTGGTAAAATGGCAATGTTGAAAATCTGTAGTGAAAATATTGAAAATTCGCGAACTTACGAGTGTGTGTAGGAACTGCGCAACGCACACTCGTAAAAGTCATTTTTAGGAATTTTTCTACCAAATTTTCAAAGTAGGCTTTTTGAGAGCCCACCTTATGAACACTGGCAGTGTCGGTTCATTAATTGGTCCCGAAAGGTGATTTCGCGCAGTGACTGTGAAATCACCCTTCGGGCCCGATTAACGCCATGACAGTGACAGCACTCAAGAGAAGGGGTCCCAAAAACCCCATGTTGAAAATTTGGTGCAAAAATTCCAAAAAATGCCCGAGATGCAGCAAAGTTGAAAAACCTATCTATTACATTATACAGCTTACGGCATTTCTTAAGTTCGCGACTGACTTTGAAGAGTGCAGGCGTGTTCCTGTCCACCGAAGATCGTAGCACGGACTGGAGGTAAGTAGTGGGGTGAGGGGCTGGGAGGCAGGGTGCGAATGGGTGTGCGGTGGGGCAGGGAGACTCGCGAGGGACTGTTTTCAATTTATAGTTTGCTTTTGTTTTATTATTAAGGAGACACAAGGCGTTTGTCACGCTGGAGTGGGCTCCCAGCGTGGCAGCTGGAAAAGCTGTTTTGGGGGCTGGAGCCCGGCGATTGGGCACCCTCGTCGGCCCATACGGAGCTTGTGCCACGCTGGGGTGGGCTCCCAGCAAGGCGGCTGTTTGGGAGGGCTAGAGCCAACGGGGATGGGCACCCCGCCGCCATACGCACGCGTGCCATGCTGGGGGCCCAAACGTGGCACCAGGAAAGCTTTTTGAGGGGGCAGTGTGGAGCCGACAGGGCATTGGGCACCCTTTGGCTATACAGTACTGTATGTGCGTGGGGAAGCGTCCAGCACGGCAATATGCGTATGGCGTGTTGGGGGAGCTCTGCTCTACTGAAGCCGGAGCCTCCCTTCAACCGTAGGCCACCATTTTCAACTCGCTGTCATAGACAGCTGAAGCAGTGATTGACGCACTGCGACTGCACCTGCAAACACACTGACTGAATTGAAAGAGGCTGACACACCTCTGGAAAACTCAGATTATGGCACTATGTTCCTTGCACATGCGTGCAAGCAAACATAAAAACTGATCATTACAGCTTCACTTCTACCAGAGGTCCACTGGAATGTATAAAGCATGACTGGTTTCACTTTTGACTTTCATTAGGCACCCTCAAGCCAAAGTGCATCACAGTTCATTACCCAGGAACCCTGCCTGCCATGACAGGGACTACTGTTTGGAGAGAAAAATAGGAGCAACTATATGAAAATATGAGTAGACAGCACTGCTCTTTCAAAATGCTGCTATTTGGTTGGAGCATGGTGAAAGAATCCAAAGAAAATGTATACATGCCAAGCCAGGTAGAAACATCCACTCTCACTTTCACAAGTCAAGGAGGAGGCTGACAATTCATTCAGAGATGCTCTTAAATATATATTTGAAATCACCCACCAAAACATTATGCAATAACAGGGTTTTATTTAACTCTAAAAACTGATTAGTATTTTGCTCATAAAAGTTCTAAAACATTGTGAAAATGCATAGCACTTGCCTCACTGTGTTTAACAAACATAGCACTTCTAGAAAACCTATATAAATACTTTCTGTACAGTTAGTATTGTCCCAAGAAAAAAACTGCTAATCAATTATTTAAAACCCTGAATAAGTGCCTCCATAAGCCATACCTAATTTAAAGGCACATATTGGCTTATGTGCTCCTTTCTCATTCCAGCAGGACAATTTCACCTAAATTATAAGCTTCTTTAAATGGACTCTTGCCATCCTCCACTACTTCTGAAGGACAGAATGGAAGCTACTACCAGTATAGATGCATTTATATTGCTTAAATTAAATTTTGATTTTATGCAACACCTTTCATACACAAAGAATCGCAGAGTTAGATACTTGTAGAGCAATGGCTGTACACAACGTAGCAGAGCTGTTTTTATACAGGCAACAGCATCCCACAACTGTTACGGACAACTAAAACATATTCTATTGAAAGAAGGTTTATTGGCTAAGGCAGAGAGTCATACCCTATTTTTTCAATGTCATTGTGAATTACTCTTTAGTCAACAGCTTGGTAAGGATAGGCACGTTTATTTGTATAGCACCCTTTCCTGAGGCTAATAGTGCTTTCCTATTAGTAAACACAGTAACAATAATAAACAATAAGAATACAAGCATTTGTCAACGCTGAACGTTTACTGATTGTTAAACAATTCTTTATTTTTTTTTTTATTTTGACCCCAACTTTTGAAGATACGTATTTTAGGATTTGCCTTACAGACATGCCATGCACCATTTATAGTATATTGACCAAAATGTCATTTCCCACCAGAGGTGTGAAAACGCATCTTGTCCAGGATTTTAAAAATGGCACGTCATGGTTATGAAGTGGTGTGGTGTGGAATAATGGCTATGTTGAATGTTTAGAGTCAAAATATTGAAAATTAGCAAAGTTATGAATGAACACTGAAACAGTGTAATATTCAGGAAATTTTCATCGTAGCTTTCTTATTACCACACCTAATGAACCCATGAGGTGACATTTGTCAAATTACAGCCAAAACATCATTCTGTGCCACAAGTACAAAAACATTTTGGCCAGGATTTGAAGAATGACAGCTGTTACATTCATGAGGTGCTATGAAGAAATTGCTATGTTGAGAATTTGGGGTCAAAATATTGAAAATTACCAACGTTACGAGCCTGCATTCGCAAATTTCAATGTAGGCGCATAACGTTGTTTTTTAATATTTTTATGGCAATTTTTCAACATTGCCTTCTTATGACCCCATCTCATGAACAAGGGCAGAGCAAACTTTCAACTTCTGCCCAAAAGGTGATTTTGCGCAGCTACCGCAAAATCATCTTTCTGGACAGATTTGCCTAATTGCACTGCCATTGTTCATGAGTTGGGATCCCAAAAAAGGCATGCTGAAAATCTAGGGCAAAAATATTCACAAATTACCAAGCTATGCCACTTAGTTCAAAACCCCATTGAAATACATTGAACCGCATACCTGATTTCCTCAGTTTACGGTCCAGCATAGAAGAGTGAAGATGTGTCTGCGGTGCAGAGAGGATTTTGGTGTTGTACGATGGGGAAGGGTGGGTGCTGACTGGGGCTTGGGTGGGGAGGACTAACAGTGCAACAGACAACGATGGACAGTTTTCTTTTTTACAAGGACTGAAACAAAAAAAATAGGCACGGGACAGTTTTCTATATTTTATATATATTCTGACACTGGGATTAGACACCCCAGTGTTGGGCTTGTTAGGGAATGGTGGCGAGCGACCTGGAGAGGGAGGGTCTACAGAAGAAGTATGGGGGGGGGCACCCCGGACCGCTTACTTTTATCAGCTTTTCCGGTTTGCACCGCAATAGTAGGTGTTACAAACACAGAACTAGAAAACCCACTGTCAGCTTCAGTACCTGCACTGCCACCTGTTGTCACCCAGGTGACAGTAGTGCAGCAAATCCCCTCAGCCTTCCCTCCCTCTCCTGAGAAGGAGAGCATCCTTTGAGATTTTAAATCCCACCCCCCCCTTCAGCCGGCCCCCTGACATGCCAGGTTCATTTCCAAACCTGTGTCACCAGCATCACGAGCCACAGCCCTGGCACTGTGTCAATGGGCCAACAATCATTCAAAAAGTGCAGGAAATGTTATTTCATTTGGTTGACTGGGAAAGAACTAGAACACAGGTTACTTTCACCCTCATGCCAGAAAGAGGAGGGGGAAGAATACAGATGCAAACCTACTGAAACTAGACCTGATTAAGCTGTTGGTGGCATGTTAGCGAATGACAGAAATCTTGGCCAGGACAGTGGGGAAAATTCCCTATCTCTTTTCCAGAAGTGCCATGGGATCTTTAACGTCCAATTGAACAAGCCCCAGAACAGACAAAACAGGACCTCAGTTTAACATCTCATCTGAAGGGCAGCACACCTCAACAGTACAGCATCCCCTTTGTACTGCACTCAGGTACCGGTGTTTTAGATGTGCTACCAACTGTGCCACGCTGATACCTTAAAAATTAAAGCAGACAGCAGGGTAGTGTAAATTTTATTGCCCTGTGCTCAGGGGGTGTAAAAGCCCTTAAAGGATAAGTACAAATACAGATTTGATCTCACTATAAAGAATGAGGTGCAAGTGCAAATTACGGACATACGAATGTGCCAACAGAAACAGACTACCTGGTCCATCTAAGTCTGCTCGAGTGTGCAGCCAATACCCCTAGTTTGCAGCTGCCCCAACCCCCCTCCCTTCTGTCATCCCACTGCCACCCCCCACCCTCACTCTCCCCTGTCACATGCCCTTTTGAAGCTGTTCACAGATTTACATGATACCACCCATTCTGGTAGGTGTTCCATTTTGCTACCACCCCTCTGTGAAATAGTGTCTCCTCATTTCTTCCTAAATCCCCCGCATTCTTAGCCCATGCCCTGGTGGCCCTCCTCCTTAACTTAAAGACCCATCTGCCCCATCCTTATTGATTCCCCTCAGATACTTGAATGTCTCTATCCTGTCCCCCTTGTCCCTTCTATCCTCCAGGGTGTACATATTGAGGTCTCCCAGCCTGCTGTCATAGTCTCTCCCTTCCATGCCAGATATCATCTTTGTTACATAGATACATAGATACATAGACAGTGTCGGCAGATAAGGGCCTATGGCCCACCCAGTCTGCCCATTTGAGCTTGTAAGTTCAGTTTATGTTTTCCTAGAAGTCTGTTGCCCTTTACCCCTGACCTCCAGAATTCCTTTATGTCTATCCCATGCATTCTTAAATCCTGTGATTGTTTCAGCCCCCACCACTTCCTCTGGCAGGGTGTTCCACTTGTCCACCACCCGTTCTGTGAAGAAATTCTTTCTCACGTTTCCTCTGAATCGTCCTCCCTCCAACTTCATCCCATGCCCTCTAGTCCTGGAACATCTTTTTCGCTTAAAAATAGTGTATTCCTGCACCCTGTTCCTCCCTGTAAGATACTTGTATGTCTCTATCATATCCCCTCTCTCTCCTCCAGGGAGTACATGTTCAGTTCCTTCAACCTGTCTTCATAGGACTTGTGATGCAATCCATGCACCATCTTTGTTGCCCTCCTCTGAACCTTCTCTGTCCTGTCTGTGCCTTACATGGGTAAGGTCTCCAGAACTGTACACTGTACTCCAGGTGGGGCCTCACTAGTGTCTTGTATAGTGGAATTATGACCTCCCTTTTCCTGCTGGTGATGCCCCTGCCTATGCATCCCAGCATCCTATTTGCTTTACCTGCTGCCTTGTCACAGTTTCTCCTACCTTGAGGTCATCAGAGATCATAACCCCAAGATCCCTTTCCTGCTTGGTGCATGCTATATCCTCACCCCCAACTGATTTATTGTGCCAGGGTTTTTGTGCCCCATATGCATTATCTTGCACTTCTTTGCATTGAATTGAATTTCAACTGCCAAACCCCTGACCATTCTTCAAGTTTCTGCAGGTCCCTTCTCATTCTGTCTACACCCTCTGGTGTGTCTACTCTGTTACAGAGCTTTGTGTCATCAGCAAACAGTGAAATTCTGCCTTCTAGGTCCTGCGTAATGTCACTGATGAAGATGTTGAATAGGACCGGTCCCAGCACTGATCTCTATGGTGCCCCACTGGTCACTCTTCCCTCTGTGGAGTGACGGCCATTTACCACCACCCTCTGTGTCCTGCCACCCAGCCAGTTACCTACCCAGCACACTACTGTCCTGCCCACACCCATATTCCCCAGTTTGTGTAGTAGTCATCTATGTGGCACAGTGTCAAAGGCCTTGCTGAAGTCCAGATAGGCCATGTCCACTGCCCTCCCCTGATCCACCTCCCTAGTCACCCAGCCAAAAAATTCAATGAGGTTGGTCTGACATGACCTCCCCCTGGTGAAACCATGCTGCCCTGGGTCCTGTAGTCCATTGACAACCAGATGCGCCAGCAATCTCTCCTTCAGTAGTGCTTCCATGATCTTTCCCACTACCGAGGTGAGGCTGACTGGTCTGTAGTTCCCTGCTTCCTCTTTGTTCCCACTTTTGTATAAGGGGACTACATCTGCTGTCCTCCAGTCTTAGGGTACCTCCCCTGTTTCCAGTGATCGGCCAGAGGTTCAGCCACCACCTCTTTTAGTTCTTTAAGGACCCTGGGGTGCACCCCATCTGGCCCCATTGCTTTATCAACTCTTATTACTTTCAGTTCCTTCAGGACCCTTTCTCGTGTAAAGAGACTTGTATCCATTTCTGCACCATTCTCACTCCTTGTACTCCCTTCAGACCCATTACCCTCCTCTTCCTCAGTAAAGACTGAGCAGAAATACCTGTTCAGTATGTCAGCTTTACTGTTGTCATCCTCCAAGCGGCCCCATCCTCTCTTCAGTCTCACTATCCCTCCTTTGCCTTTCTTTTTTCACTTATGTACCTGTAAAGGTTTTGTCCCTCTACCCACTGATTTTGCAATGTGTTCTTCTGTCTGAGCTTTGGCTTCCTTTACTGACCTCCCTGCCTCCCTTTGCTTCTCCTGGTACTTCTCCCTATTCCTTCTGCCTGTGTCTTTTGTATTGCCTGAATGCAATATTTTTGGCTTTCACTTTCTTTGCTACCTCTTTGGAAAACCATAATGGTCTCCTCTTCCTTTTCCTCTTGCTAACCTGCTTAATGCATAATTCTGTTGTTCTTGTAATCCCCATTTTAAATACTGCCCACTGTTCCTCAACCCCTGATTCCTGCCCCATTCCCCTTAATGCCTCTTTCAAGTATCTCCCCATTTTCCCAAAGTCTGTCCCCCTAAAATCCAGGATATGTGTTTTTGTGTGGTTTGGTTCTGCTCTTTCTGTGATGTGTTCTGTGTTGCCTTCCTCTGCACCCCCTCCAGCAGCCTGCTATCACACTTTAGGTACAGCCTCCAAAACTGTACACAATACTCTAAGTGCGGCCTTACCAGTGATCTGTAGAGGGGCAAGATCACCCCACTTAGCCTGGATGAAAACACTCTCACTGTGCACCCCAGCATTTAGTTCGCTTTTGCAGCCGCTCTCCTGCACTGGGAGGTGTTGTTCATGGTCCCTGTTATCATTATACCAAGGTTTTTCTCCTCCTCAATGATCCCCAGTTTAACCCCCCCCCCCCCAGGCAGTATTCTCTCCTTGGGTTCTTCACCCCAAAGTGAATAACCTTACACTTCTTTGCATTGAACCCCAACTGCCACCTCTCTGACCACTCCTCTAGCTTGCTTACGTCCCCCTGCAGCTGCTTCCACCCCTCCTCTTCAACCACCACTGCTCCGATTTTGGTGTCATCAACATGACTGACCTTGCTCACCACCCCATGTCCAATGTCTGATATGGAGAGCCCAAACAATACTGGCCCCAACATAGAGCCCTGTGGCACCCCACTTGTCACCGGCCTTGGAGTTGAGAGCTCCCCTCTCACCACCACCCACTGCAGCCTCCCACTCAGCCAGCTTGTAATCCAGTTCATAATTTTTGCCACTACTCCTACACCAGTTAGCTTCCCCCCAAGCTGCCCAAGAGGCACTGAATCAAAGGCCTTGTTGAAGTCCAAGTACAGAACATCCACCGCCTGACCCTTATCCAGTTCACCTGTCACCCAGTCATAATATTGTATCAGGTAGGTTTGACAAGACTCCCCTTAAACAAACCCATGCTGCCTCACATTATGGAGGCCACTGTCCTCCAGGTACGACATCAGTCTTTCCTTTAGTATTGTTTCCATGAGTTTGCACACTATGGATGCGAGACTTACCGGATGATAATTACCCGGTTCATCCCTTGGCCCATTCTTGTGATGTATCTGAAGAAGTCTTTCTCCACCCCATTAATTCCCTGTGCTAATCTCAGCTCCCTCTGGGCCTTGGCTTCCCTCACTTTTCTGGTCACCTCCCTGGATCATCTTGCATATTCTTCCCCGTCCAATTCCTTCCCTGTTCTCCTAAACCTCTGGTGAGCCACTCGTTTTGCCCTCACCACCTCCACAACCTCGCTGTTCAACCAGCATGGCTTTCTTGCTCTGCTTCTCTTACTCTGTGCCTTGGGGCAGGCTTCTGTTGCCTCTGTAACCCCGTTTAATAATATCCCATTTCAACTCCACATCCATCTCATGCCTTATGCCCTCCAGTTTAGAAACATAGAATTTGACGGCAGATAAGGACCACTTGGCCCACCTAGTCTGCCCATTTTCCTACCTAACAGATAAGCTGCAGATCATAGTTAACCAACAGCTTACTTCCTCTTACCCGCCACTAGGACTGCCTTATGCCTGTCCTATGCATTCTTGAAGTCCCCCACTGTTCTTGACTCCACAACCTCCTCAGGGAGGCTGTTCCATGCATCCACAACCCTCTCAGTGAAAAAATGCTTCCTCACATTACCCTGAGCCGTTTCCCCCATCTTCAAATTGTGTCCCTTGTTCTTGCACATCTCTTTTCTGGAAGATGCTTCCCTCTTGGACTTTGTTAATTCCTTGAAGTACTTGAAAGTTTCTATCATGTCCCCTCTCTTCTTTCCTCAAGAGTATACATATTAAGCTCCTTTAGTCTTTCTTAGAGTCTTCTGGTGCAGACCCTGCACCATTTTGTTGCCCTCCTCTGGACAGCCTCCACTCTGTCTATGTCTTTGCAGAGATGGGGTCTCCAGAACTGCACACAGTACACGATGGGTCTCACCAACTGTCTGTACAGAGGGATAACAACTTCCTGTTTTCTACTATTGATGCCTCTTCATATGCATCCCAGTATCCCCCAGCCTTCCTTACTGCCTTGTCACATTGCTTGCCCACCTTTAGGTCATCTGATATAATTACCCCCAGGTCCCTTTCTATTTTTACTGTTGTCAGTATCTCACCCCACATTGTGTACGCTTCCCCTGGGTTTTTGTTTCCCATGTGCATTACCTTGCACTTCTTTGCACTGAATCTGAACTGCCATACATCTGACCATTCCTCCAACCTTGCCAAGTCCCTTCTCATCCTTTCCACTCCATCTTGTGTATCAACCCTGTTGCAGATCTTTGTGTCATCTGCAAAGAGACATACTTTTCCTTCCAGTTCCTCTGCAATGTCACTTATAAAGACATTAAAAAGGACCGGTCCCAGTATTGAACCCTGCGGTACCCCGCTAGTAACCCTCCTTTCTTCACTGTGGACTCCATTTACTACTACCCTTTGCGTCCTGTTGTCTAGCCAATTTTTTATCCAGGCTACCACCTTGGGACCCACTCCAAGGCTGGCTATCTTGTGTATTAATCTTTTGTGTGGGACTGTATCAAATGCTTGCTAAAATCTAGGTAGGCCATGTCTACAGCCCCTCCCTGGTCTACTACTTTGGTCACCCAGTCAAAGAAATCTATTAGATTCGTCTGACACGACCTTCCCATCGTGAATCCATGCTGCCTTGGGTCCTGTGCCCCACTGCCCTCTAGTTACTCAACAATTCTTTCCTTCAGAAGTGATTCCATCATTTTCCCTACCACTGAGGTCAAACTAACTGGTCTGTAGTTTCCTGCCTCTGTCCTGCTCCTCTTTGTGAAGAGGAATCACATCTGCCCTCCTCCAGTCCTCGGGTACCACCCCATCCTCCCATGATTTGTTAAAGAGAGTAGCCGTGTGTCACTAGTTCTACCCTTAGTTCTTTAGAATTCTTGGTGAATCCCATCAGGCCCCATTGCTTTGTCCACCTTCAATTTTATTAGTTATTTCAGAACCCTTTCTTCTGTAAACGGACTTGGTATCGACCCCCGTCTTCAGAGTGTTTCTCTTGTTTGGTTTAGGTAACTTCCCCTCCTCTTCCTTTGTGAATACTGAGCAGAAATATTTGTTCAGTATCCCTGCTTTTTTCTCTTTCAGTACTTCCTGTATCCTCCCAAAGACCACATTCCTGAAGTTTACCACCCGAGTAACTGATTTCTCTGGCTCCCCACACATCATGATACTAAACCACACCGTTTGGTGATCGCTGTCGGATAGTGGGTCCTCTACTTTTATTTCCCTCACTGCCTCCCCATTCGACAATACCAGATCTAAAGTGTTCTTTAGCCTAGTAGGTACAGTAACCAACTGTGTCAGGAGACCGTCCTAGATTGCATCCAGGAGCACTTGCTCCCTAGCACTGGAGGTGACCGGAATGCTCCACTCAGCCCCCGGCAAGTTGAAACCCCATGATGACCACCTCCCCTTTTCTACATACCTTTTTGATTTGTCCCGCCAGCTCCGTCAAGCTCCTCAGACTGGGATGGCAGCCTGTATATCACCCCAAACCTTAGTTTCCTACCCCTTGAGTCTAGGAGCTGCAGCCAGATTGCCTCTGTTCTCCTTTCTTCTCCCTCGTCCTTTGTGCATGTGATCCCATCCCTCACACAGACTGCCACCCCACCCTCTCTCCCCTCCTTACGGTCCCTCCTGTATAATTTGTATCCTGGGATTGCCAGATCCCAGTCCTGGTGCTCAGTTGCCCACATTTCTGTGACAGCTGCAATATCCACTCTCCACACTGCTAAGAGTGCCTGTGGCTCAGCAGATTTGTTTCCTAGGCTTCTTGCATTCAATGAGACCACCCTCCACAATGCCCCCTTCCTTTCACTAGCCTCCATCTATTCTCGGCCCGTCTACTCCCTCCTTTTTTGGCCTCCCTGAGGCCTTCCCTGCTAGCCTGGGGGGTAGGCTGTGACTCCACTCTATCAGATCTCTGACTACCTGCTGTCCACTTGCCACCCCCCATCTAGTTTAAATCCACCCTTGGCGCAATATACCTCTCCAGTCTTTGCTTTAATACCCTCCTTCCCCTCCCCATTCAAGTGCAGCCTATCCCTTGCAAACAGATTATTATCCCAGGTACTACCCTAGCTGCCCACAACCCCATACCCCTTAGTTCAACACCATTCTACCAACCATGTGTTCAACTCTCTAATCCTCTCCTTTCTGACTGTGCTTGTGCAGGGTACTGGGAGCACTTCGGAGAAGGCCACAGACTCCCCAGTCTCCTCATACAACCTTCCCACTTCCTCAGTCCTCTCCCTTGTTACCTCCACCGTTTCCCCCACTAGGTTATTTGTCCCCACATGTACCACAATGTGTAGTTTCCTTCTACCCCTCTTTACGCACCTTAGGACTGCCTGTCCTGCCATGTCTGCCTTTAATCCTGGTATGGACTCCATCCATATCAGACTGTGCCTCTCCCCCTTGCTGCCCCATCTGATCCCCTTGAGTATGGAGTCCCCAAACACTAGCACATCTCCCTCTTTCCTTGTGCCCGTCACCACCCCCCCACCCAGGTTCTCATTTTTGGAGCCACTCAAAACTGTGTTTTTACCATGTGCCCCAGTGACTTCTCCCCTGTCCCTCCCAATTAAGACCCCTTCCTCTCCTCCTGTTTGACTGCCAACCTCCCTCTCCCTCCTAACCCCTCTGAGTATTATCCCTTCCCCGTCACACCATGCTCAATCTCTCCACTAGTAATGTCCCTCACACCCTCTTCTTTGTAAGTGCTATCCCTTGTGCAATCACCTCCTGCATCCTCCTTTCCATGTGTTTATAGCAAAGTAAACATGTTCCCTATCCCCTTTGCCTTACTATGTGCTTTCCCCTCTCTCCTACCTACTGCTGCTTCTATTTTTCTAGGTTCTACTACAGTCCACCTTTTCATCAGCTGGCTTCCTATTTAGTTTGCCCCCTCCCTCCTCCTTTGACCCACTGTTCTTTCTCTGTGGAGCCCCACAATACTCTCAGATGTCAACCTTCCTACTGATGAAATCCTCCCCTCATCCCTCAACCTCCCCAGCTCCCTGCCCAGCCACTGAACCTCTTCCTCAAGCCTCCTTAGCCTGTGGCACATTGGGCACCCTCTCAGCCTCCACAGTATATTCATCTGCGTGGCCCACACTACCTATACAGCCTCTGCACACTAACTATCCCTACAGCAAGTAGAATTAAGTACAGCCCTAACAGAAATACCTGATATAGTCTCTCACAATATCCACCTATCACACTATCAGCAACTCACTGTGGATGCTGTACTCCTATTTGAGACCTACCTTTGTTTTTTCCCTGCCTCATGGCTGCATTATTGGATAGAAGTAAACAAGCTGCACCTGAAGCCCCTTCCTCTAATCGCAGGGCAGGTGTTCCCCTATAAATAAGCTGTGATCCGGGGAGGGTGGGATTAGGGCCCACACCACACTCTCACGAGAGTGTATCAGCCCTGTGTCTGCCCTCGCTGCACCTCCAAGCACTGCAACCTCCTCTGGAGGAAGGTCCCACACAAACACTGTATTAAACAAGTCGCACTACTGCCCTGAAGTCCACAGACTGAAAAATAATGTAATGCTTATCCAGCAACTAAATCCTTTCCCCAACTGCTCAGCAAAAGAAGTTTCAGACAACCTCTGCCAGACCCCAACTGCTTCTGCAGTTGACAGACATCAAATACAATTTCCAACACACAGAAATAGCAGCTAAAACACTACTTTAAATCAACTTACAAACACACTCAGCAGCTAAAGGTCCTTTCTCCCTCTCCTCTAGCTAAAGACTGACTGAGATGGCAGTTAACCATCCCATTCTAACAGCGCTATTCAGCTACTGTTGTCATTGGACAAATCCAAAAACTTTAGTGTTGTCCAGCCCTGACAGAGTCTAAACCCGAAAACATTTTTTTCACCTACATTTGCCCATTTGGCATCTCTCTCCTTCAAGCCTCCTCTGGCTTCATGCCTGCCAAAGGCCTGTCTCCCCTTCCCCCATGCATTCTAGCCATCATTCGCTCTTTCCTTTCCAGCCTCTATTTTGGACCTCCCCAGGCTAAGGGCACAAACTGAGGCAGCCAGCATGCTGAACCATACCTTACCATGCGGCACCACAGAGCCAGCGTGTCACAAAATGGTTCACAATTAGCCCACGTTGGGGTTTTGATGACAAGCAATTAAACAAATGAGGGGGGCACAAGTAAGTTCTGGGAGGCTAAACACTGTGAACTTGGGTTTGAACTAGAGACCACCGATCAAAATCAGCCTCCCAAAAATCCTAGTGATATGTGTGGTCTCGTAACTTGTGATCATACCCAAAGCTTTCAAAATCATAGGTCTTATGTTCAGAAAGTGGCCCTAGTGCCCACTGTGCTCCACTGCCAAGCTGATGGCCCTGTTAAGCCCTGCTCAGCACAGTCACAAACCTGCACAGGCAACCAGAAAAGCCATTTGTTATAACACAGGTAAGGACAGGGCAGCATAGCACATTCTGGTCCTTGCATCACAGGTCACAGGCTGTGGCGCCCTCCCAGAATTACCACCAGCTAAAATAAGCAGAAGAAGCACCCACAGTTTTAAGGGAACCTGCATTCAGACATCAGTAATGCAAAAGTGCTTTATTTAAAGTGCAAATGTGCAGCCCTCCATGACACTTACCCCATGTGCATTCGGACCCCACGACGAAGGAGCTCCAAATGCACAAGGGGTGAGTATCTAGGAGGACAGCACATCTGCACTTTAATTAAAGCACTTTTGTACTGCTGCCTTGTGAGTGTAGCTTCCCTTTTTCTTGCTCTGCACTGGACCTGAACCATAGAATGTTAATGTACTTGGGGCTTGCTTTTTGAGCTGGGAAAAGTGGGGAAGGATGCTAACATAGAAACATTGAATCCAACTACAGATAAAGACCACTTGGTCCATCCAGTCTGCCCATTCCTCCCTACCTACACTACTACCACAAATTGTACCCAATCTACAGCTTTCTCCCTCCCCCTTCCTGTCCACTATGACTCCTTGTGCTTATCCCATGCATTCTTAATCTCCACCACTGCTTTTGCCCACACCACCTCCGCTGGAAATCTGTTCCAGGAATCCACCACTGTTTCTGTGAAGAAACTTGAGCACCATGGACAAGGTTGGGGAGCAAAGGGAGGAGACTACTGGTACCAGGAAAACAACAGTCAGTGTTGGAACCTGCAGTGTTAAAGGTGGGGGAAGGGAATATTTTTATTTATTTATTTGAAAGCTTGTGACCGGGAGAGGCACACTGAGCCATGGCTCATTTTCAGGTGTGACCCAGAGGAAAGGGAAGGGAAATATGTGTACAGATGCAAACCGACTTACAGAGCCAGATCCAGCTGTTGGTGGTATTTTATAGTGAATGGGGGGAATTTGGCCAGGACACAGGGGAAATTCCTGCGATGGATCGTCAGTCCTGGCTGCCCCAGCTATGGCCAGACAGGTATGAGCCATACATATTTCAGCATCCACATCTAAAGAATGTCTACCCACATTAGTGACTATTCTTCTGTAACCCACGAAGGAGTTACCTCCAGACCCCAGGCTTAAACAGGGTGCAGGCCTGGGTTAAAAAAATAAATCAGTGAATTCTTAACGATTTACATTAGAAATGCATTTCCACTCCTTCACAACCTCATTTTCCTCCTGCTCTACTCCAGTCACCACAGACCTGGGTGCCAGCCCAAGACTAACAGTCCCAGACAAAAGGATGAGCTACATGGGCCAAAGCACAGGCATCCATGGCCTCCAGGGACTTCTGTTTCCCCAAGGCTAATTATATACTCCCCCATCTGGAGATGGAGAAAGGCCCCAGGCCAGGCCAGGTAACATCTGCTTGATTTCCCTCACATTTCTCACTTCACAGTACCTCCTCCACCCCATGAGCGAAAATCTGATGGCACTGACTGGCACCCTACTGCTGTTGCTCTGCTCTCTTTGGGGGGTCCACCTTTTCCCACCAGAGGTCCTCATCATGAGGATGACAGCAGAGTACCTACTTCCTGGTGGAACTCAGGCCCCTATGAGTCATTAGGACATGCCGCTTGAGGAGGCACCTGCCTCAGCCATTCTTATTCCTCCTTCAAACTTCTCACTTCAACTGCCAGAAAGGAGTGTGGCTCATGTTGCTGCAGCAAGCCCTGCCCCACTGAAAGTGGCACCAGCCATGACCGGACAGTCAGACCCTTGACAGATTTCAGTGTAGTTAATGCAGACACCAGTGGGAACTGCCATACCCCCCAAAATCTCATTTGGTTCACCACTGCATAATTCTCAGTATACACGCTTTGGGCCTATTGACTAAGGACACCTGCTAAAAACCAGCATATTATGATGTAACTGACAATAGGCTGAGATCTGTATACAAAACCTTGCAATAAAAACTAATTTAAAAAAAAGTAGCACTAGCCCAGCTCTAGGAGTCATCCCTGTGGTTGCCAGCTGGCAACCTGCCTGCACAACTATGCAAGCACCCCTTTGGATGTAATGCCACATACATAGTAATGTGCATCCCAGAATGGAGAGCATTACAGTTCATAATACTTTGCTGAGATATTATGTAGTCTTACTGGTTATTTGTTGGTATTTGTAATGCTTCCCACCCTGGACAGATGAGGATTGCAAAGCATGCTTCGCTCACAATCTCAGGTACTACACAAAAACACAGCACTAGATGAAACAAGACTAAATGGCCATTAGTTTTGACTTGTACCATCCAATAAAAATCAAGCTGTTGCAATGGCAGTGTTAGTGTCAACTGCTGCTGTCCTACACTCTGGATTGTTTCTAGTCTGCTACTGTCTCTTTTGCCACATACTGTCAGCTTTGCAGTGTTACCTATTCTTTAAAATCAAAATCTTATGGACAAAACAACAACATTCACTAGTGCTATACCCTCCCCCATCCCAGGTTAGTGCAGCCAGTCACATGTGTGGCCAACCAGGCCAACTGTGACTCGGGGGTTTTCACTGATGGGAGGAGTTACAACATAGCATACCAGTTGTTCTGGGGGAGGGGGTATGAGTTACTTTGACCCCAATTTACACCCAAAATATCAGGTTTACAAGGCAGTAGGAGAGCATAGTATTCTCAAGCAGCAGCACAACAACTGTTATGCTGTCACCGAGAAGGGGGGGGGGGATGTTTGTCAAAGTCCACCCCAGGGCTCTACCAGTGTACTTCCTTCCACATTGGGGTACACCTGATGCTGAGGACCCCTGTGTGTGATACCAATACTGGCTCTCTGAGAGAATGGACACCCAAGAAGGAGCCAAGCCTCCAAAGGATGGACAACATGCGGTTCCTTTGGGAGTCTAGCTCTCTGTGGCTGGCTGAGACCCCAGTCAGAGGCTTGGCCACCCACCTCCAGTCCATGCTCCCCCACCCGAGACTGCTGTCGGGAGGTCTCAGAAGAGCAGGGAGTGATTCTCTGCTGCTGCCCTGACTCAGCTAAATGTGCTCCGGTCTGCCCGCGAGCCCTCCAGTCTGCCCGTCTGCACGCACAACTGCCTTACCTGTTGACATGAACATGATGTCCTGCTGCTAATGTTATTGTACAAAGTGTGTCTCTCTCTCTCTCTCTCTCTCTCTCTCTCTGTCGGCTCCTTCACTTGTTATTCAATGTTTCCCCTCAGGGCCTGGCAGTGCATTTCCTGACTCGCTCACTCAGCCACTCACGGAGACAACAGCCAATTCCAGGCAGCCAGGGGGCCTCACGGACATGAAGGTCTGTCCGCTCCTTCCACATGACTGAAAAACCCACTGCAAGTGGGAAATCAACCTGTGTGGAAAAAATAAACAGGATAATTCGTGATTTACGCCCACCGCCAGGTACAATAATAAGGCAGAGCTGCCAGTGGGGTTAAAGGCTGGACTGCTGCCACACACAGTGAGGTGGGTATGCAGTGAGGGTCCCAGTCAACGAGAATCTTTGAGAGAGCACTTGCTGTCATTCTGAAACCACAGAACTAGAACAAAAATGTTTAGCACATTAAATGAACTACTCATTCATGCACAAGTTTACCAGCCGACAGGAAGCTGACAGAAAGCCTCCCTCTGTTGAAAGCCGATCAGCTGTCTGCTGACTGGCTTCATGCAAATCAAAAGACTGAAGCCCTCTCTGATTAGAGTGGCTTGGTCCTTTAATACATGAAGTTTCCACAACAAGCGGCGGTGAGTGTCCTGACACACAGTGTGTGGCGTTAGTCAGACTGCCGAGCCCTTTGCAGTTTCAACTGCAATAGGTTTGGCAGTGACCCCCAGAAAAAAATCCCCTTGTACTTATCACAAAACGGTTGGTGTGCAAGTGCAACAAACATAAAAAGTAAACACATAAAATATGCAACAAGGCACCACCACAAAATTAGCTTTTTTTTTTTTTTTTTATTCTGTCTGGAAAAAAATGAGGGTTATGCACCTGTAACTGTAGTTCTAGGAGTGGTACATGGTGCACATCCACACATCTGGCAGTCTTTCTTTCCCTTTAAATCCAGCCAGAATGTCTTCAAGCTAAGCTCCCATCCACCGAGTAGTATCCTCCTCAGCACTACCCCATGACGTCAGAGCTTGTATGCTGAAAGCAAGGATCCATGTGCCAGTTGCCAGCGGAGGTCAGGTAGGTTGTGTGGATGTGCACCATGTATCACTCCTAGAACTATGGCTAGAGTTGAGTAACCCTAATTTCCAGGGACGTGGATATGGTGCACTATCCACACTTCTGGCAGATTCCTAGCAGTTCTACGGGAAGAGGGGGCAAGTTGCACACCCCTACTTGGGGAAAAAAGGACTGGAGAACCGAGGCTCCAAAACCAGCATACCGCCATGACATAAGGTCGATGTGGTAATGGGAAATAAAGGTGTGTGCTGACTTCCAGGTAGCAACCCTGCAGATTTCCTGGATAGGGATGTCCCTGGAAGCAGCTACTGAGGCAGTGGTATGTCTGATGGAATGAGTTCTAAGCACTACAGGAGGCTCCCTACCAGCCAACCTATAGCAGACATCGATGCAGGAGGACAATACACCTGCCAATTGTTTGCTTAGCTGCTGGTCTGCCAGATGCTGCTTCAGCATAGGTGACAAACACCTAGTGAACCTCTCCCCAAACTCCAGCCATGTGCTCAGTATGCTAAGCGTGCGCTCACCTCAGGTCCAATGTATGAAGCCTATGCTCAGCCTCTGATGTTGGACTGGTGAAGTACACAGGGAGACTGATCACCTGGTTAAGGTGAAACTCCGAAAACAACCTTTGGGAGGAACTTTGGGTTGGGGCAGAGGACAACCTTCTCCCTCTGGAGCACAGAGTAAGAAGACTCCATTGATAGCACCTGGAGCTCACTGATCCTTCTGGCGGAGGTGATAGCCACCAAGAAGGTGGTCTTCCATGACAGGTGAGAGATGTGGCACCTGTGCAATGGTTTGAATGGCTTGCCCATGAGTAATGCCAGTACCAGCAACATGTCCCAAGGTAGTGGAGGGTCATGCACCGCTGGGGACAGGTGGTCAAGGCCCTTAAAGAAGCATCCAATCACCCTTTCTGCACCATCATCAGCATACCAGCTGCACCTGGTATGCAGTGATGGCTGACAGGTGTACCTTGAGGGTCATCGACCTCAGGCCCGACAGAGAGGGACCAAAGGTAGTCCAGGAGTCTAGCTCCCTGCCCTGGCACCAAATGGAAAAGTGCTTCTATCAGAAGGCATAGCACTGGCATGTAGACCCTTCCAGGAGGCTTTCACAACCCACAGAACCTCCTCTGAGAGACCCAAAGTGTGAAACTCTAGCTGCTCTGGAACCAGGCTGTCAGGTGCAAGAACTTAAGGTCCACATGCAAGACCTTCCTCTTGTAGGAGAAGAGCAAGTCCAGGCATAGAGGCAAGTGCCATGGAGGCCTGCTGCTGAGGCTGAGATCTGGGTACCAGAATAGTCAGGGGCTACTAGGATCACCTGTTCCTTGTCTCTCCATACCTTGACACCACCCAGTGGATAAAGGGAAAGGGTGGGAAGGTACAGAAGAGGCCCAGGGTCCAGGGCCTCGTGAAGGGATCCCCCTTCAGTGTTTCACATTGTGGGGGGGTGGGCATAGAACAGCCTCAGCTTTGCGTTCTCCCAGGAGGCGAGCACGTCACCAAGGGGAGTGCCCCACTGGGAGAACAGCTGGTTCACCACCTCCTGATGAAGACATCACTTGTGAGACACCTTGCCCACTCGGCTAAGTGCATCTGCCAGTTGGCTGGAGGCTCCGGCCACATGGATCACCTGAAGCTTGACATCCGAACTGCACACGAGGGTCCAGGTGCAGAGGGCTTCCCTGCACAGCCAGAGGGAATGCGTTCTGCCATGTTTGTTGAGGTAGTACATGGTCGTGGTGTTATCCATCTCGACCTGCATGACATGACCCAAAACCAAAGAAGCGATCACCGTCAGGGCTAGATGCACTGCACGGAGCTCCAAGGGTTGATGTGGTATTGGGACTCCTTGGGGTCCAGAGCCCATAAACTCTGTGGTCCCCCAAGTGGGCTCCCTATCCCACCAGAGACATGCTGGTCATTAGAAAGATTGTCGGCTCTGGGCAGACAAACGGGACTCCTTCCTGCAGGTGTCCTGGGACCAGCCACCATTGGATGGCATCCCACACTGGCTGCATCATCATGATCAACTGGTCAAGATGACAGGCAGAGACAACTGAAGGGCTATCTCCCACTACAGGGGCAACATCCGCTAGCAGACCTACCAGTCCACACTGGTGCAGGATGCCACATACCACAGCAGCCACAGGAAGTCCAGTGCAGGGTGTGAGTGGCCAACCTGAAATGATAGGGCAAAGGAGGTAAGGTCTGCTGCCTGGTCCGTTGGGAGTTTGGCCTTGGCTGGAGGGTGTCGAGCTCTGCCCAGATGACATGTATGGTCTGAGAAGGGTTGAGTTCCAACTTGGTCAGGTTGACAAGAAGACCCACGGCCGAGAAAGTCTGGAGGGCCAGATCTCTGGAATGCTCCACTACCTCCCAGGATGGACCGGTAATCAGCCAGTTATCCAGGTGAGGGTAAACCTGGACACCGCAGCGCCTCAAGAGGATGGACTGGTATGTGAAAGCAAGGTGTCCTTGAGGTTCATAGAGCAGAACCACATGCCCTGCTACAGAGACTGGATAATCTGGTTCAGAATGACCATCCCGAACTTGCTCTTCCTCAAGAACTGGTTAATGTCATGCAGATCCACTGTGGGGCACAAACCCACCCATTCACTTTTGGACCAGGAAGTACCTGAACACAAAGCTCTGACTGGCCAGGCATCCAGGACATGAGCCATGGTGCCTTTCTCTAGGGGCTGAGCAATGTCCTCCCTGAGGGTGGACAACATGACCAAGGAGGACACAGATTCCCGTAGGCAGGACAGCCTCGAAGTCTAGAGGGAGACCTCAACCCATCATGTCCAGCACCCACTGGTCCATAGTAATAGTGGAACAGGTGTGCCAGAAATGGCAAAGCCGACCACCCACAGGAAGCTAAGGCGTGGATGCGGCTAGCGGGAGGCAAATGACCCTCAATCCATCAATGAGCACCCTTGGAGGAGGAGGAGGAAGAGGATCTGTCACTGGTTGCCGGAGGAGTGCTGGTGCTCTGACTTCCACTTTCTGGAGCTCTAGTTGGCCAACTTGGGCTTGGGCCACCAGATTTGGGACTGCCCCAATTGGGGCTGGCGTTGCTTATGCTGCTGGGGCCAAAAAGGCCAAAATGAAGAGTGCTTCTTTTTCATTCATTGGCCTTTGGGATCCTTCTGCGAAGATGTGACAGAGTCCAGGGTGGCATAGGACTTCTCAGTCCTCATAAGGTGGCCCTCTACATCCATTCTGAAGAGGTCAGTGCCCAAGAATGGTACATCCACCAACCCATGCTGGGTATCCACTGTAAAGGTGGAGCTCTGGAGTCAGGCTCTGCAGTGCATGGCTACTGCTGCCATCACTGACTGGGCACAGGAGTCACCTTTGTCCAGAGCCATCTGGAGCTGATGGATAGCCAGAGCATGGCCCTGGTCATGGACCACTTTTACCACAGACCAAGTCTGTGGAAAGGTAAGGGATGACGTGGTCTAGGACCCCCATGAGAGCATGGCTGAAACTGACCATCATAACGGCAGAGCTAGCCTGCCTGAGGCCCAGGGAGGATGCATCATACACCTTTTTGGCAGTGTGGTCCAGCTTCTTCAATTCCTTGTGGAGGGTTCATTGACATCCCAGACACTGCCTGTGCAGCGAAAAATGAAGTTCACCAATAACTCCTCAGCCAAGGGGTGATTGAAGAACCTAAGAAGGGACCCAGTCAGGACTGCATACTTATGGACCATGCCAGCAGAGGGTGCAGGGCAAGAAGCTGGATGTTGCCACAACTCCAGGGCTGGTCCAAGGATGACTTCCACCATGAGGAAATCCACCGCTGGCAAGTGATCCCTGTCCAGGATCTCAGTCTGGGGATATTTAGCCCTCCTCTGAACCAGCTCCAGTGGGATCCCCACAGACTGAGATACAAGTTGAAACAAGGCCCCAAAAGACAAGACACGGGGCTTTGCTCGGAGGCCAGGTCCTCAGAGGACTACCGATGAAAGCCATGGGTCTTCGAGAAGTGCACTGAGCAGCCATCCATATCCGATGACTCCTCAAACACCGCCCTCAGTACCCAATCCTCATGAAACACTCTAGCGTCACCAGAGTGGGCGATTTGGACAGAAAGTTGGCCAGGGAGACCAGAGGCCAGCTGAGCAGCTGTGGACAGAGCCCCGTGCAATTGCTGCTTGAGCAGAGACTCCACTGATATGGGCAGAGAAGCAGAAAAAAGTTTGGTCAACCAAGGTTGAGCTGGAACCGGCCCCACTGGGGAAGACCATGGAAGTGCTGGAGCCTGCTGTAGTGACTGGCCCTGACCAAGGACCCACTGTTGCCAAAGGAGCTCTTCAGACTGCCGACGATGCTTGCACTGAAGCCTTTCCTCGTTCGATGACGAGAAGGAGGAACAGCACTGATGGTGCTTCCAAGAGGGTCGAGAACAGGAATGGTCTGAGTCCTAAGACAGGGACCAAGTTCTCGACATGGACCCCAACCGGCAATGGGAAGGCCACCATTGAGGGGATGTGGCAGGAGGGGCCATGTAAACCACATGGACCGGGTCCAGTTGTGTGACCCCAAATAGGGCAATCTCCTCGGAGGATACAGCCTGGACAGCCAACCTCTCCTGTCCCTAATTGGAGTGGGCTGAGAGGACTGGAATTCAGTAGAGAGAGTCGTTCCCCAACTCATCTGACAACAGGTTGATCGGGTCAAGAAAAACCTAGGCCAACAAGCCCAACAGGACCCTAAGGAGCTTCCCATCAGCCCTGGTGGTTTCAACTGAAGCCAACTGCTCGACAACCATCAAGCAATTGAAAGAATCCCAAATGCACGAAGAACGAGCCCGCTCGTGGTCCCAAGGCCTACGGCAGGACTTCTTAGGCTGTGCCCTAGAAGAGCAATCCTCTCAGGAAGGATCCCCCCGAGGGTTTGAAGGGACTTACACACATCCCTGAAGGACCCAGTGAAGGAAGACACCGAAGAGGCACCCACTAGGAGCAGCACCGGGGGTGGAGAAAAAGACCGCAGTGGCCAGAGCTGCCGCCACCTCAGGGCTGGCAAGCTGCTGGACAGGTATCTATGTACTAGAAGAAACAATGTATATGTCCATTGTTAGGCTCCAAAGGCTTAGACTGGACCAGAGGATACCGTCTTGCCAGCCAGCCAAACAAAAGGAGGGCATACCGGTCCTCTAAGGAGGAGGGAAGCAGGCACTTGCACAGACTACATGCCTGCGGGTCGTGCTCTGTACCCAGGCAATAAACACACAAGGCATGGGGGTCGGTGTGTGACCCTTCCAATTACAGGCCACGCACAATTTAAATCCGGGGCCGGTTCGAGAATAGTCATGCTCCATGGAAGCAGAGATGGATAACCTGCCAGAAATTGCAAAGCGATGAAGAAAATTTGCCTGAAGATGAAGGAAATAAAACGGGGCCTACAATGCATGCAGAAAGCTGCAAAGGAGGAGACCGACTCTTCCAGTGGAAAGGAAGATCTGATGTCACAGGGTAGTGCAGAGGAGGATACCACCTGGGTGGGTTGGAGGAGCTTACCTTGAAGACGTTCTGGCTGGATTTAAAGGAAAAGGAAGACTGCCAGAAGTGTGGATTGTGCACCATATCCACATCCCTAGAACAGGTGTTTGCATATCCTCTGAGTAAGCTTGTCAAAAAAAGATGGCAAGTCAGCTGCTTTTTAAATGACTCTACTGAGAGGCCTCCCCAAGACTGATATGAAGGGCTTCCAAATTATTGGAGTGGCTACTGTGAAAGCTCTGCTCCCTGACAGCAATAAATGAAACTGGGGGTAAGCAAAGCATCAGCCTCAGTGGAGTGGAGTAAGTAGCATATGAGGCCAGCTACAGTATCTTTCACATATCCAGGACCCAGACTGTGCAGGAATTTGCATGTTAATAAATCAGGTTCCAGCTATACAGGGCGCCGGTGGCAGTGTGGCACCACGTCCCAATGTCGCCATCCCCTCTTTTTTGTGGGGGGCTTAAGGTTATCAGTTTTTTCTTTCTATTTAATGCACCCTGAAAAGTAAATAAATGAAGAAGAATGGCTATGAAACTGTGTTATGGATTTTTTTTACATACCGAGGATGTCTAAAAAAATCCATAAGACATGTAGCTGCATAGCCTTTGTTTTTTTACAATTACTCGTACAAGGCAGTAAATGGCAAAGCTACTGAAGCAATCCTATCACACACAGACACACACACACACACACACACACACAGAAAGAGAGACTCTCTCTCTCTCTCTCTCTCTCTTTGCTTTTGCTCTAAAACATTAAACTGCCAAACCATGCCTAAGTCGCGGTGTAGGAAGTCAGTGAGCCCAGTCAGGCACAGTCCCAGTGCTGATTGCACTGGGTCGGACTTAAGATTTCTGAGCCGGACGCGTAGCAGGATCAACCAGATGCATTTTTCAATTAGTAAAGGCAGGATCAATCGGATAAATACTAATAAAAAAAAAATTTGAAGACTCAGCAAGGCGGGGAAACGATCTGTTGCTCTAGCAGCTCAATGCTAAGTGATAAACGGAGCCGCCATGTTTGTGGAACTCTTAAGCCCGTCCACACATGGAATAAGAGCCAATCAGGTAGTGCAATGTTCATGACTGACAAGAGAGTTAAACAAAATGCCATAATAGCATATTCTACTGGTTATTACAGCCTTTGAAACAGAGGTTGATTCCTTGCATTAAAGGGGGTCACCAGTAATTATAGAGTTATATTGCCCACTTTCACTTCTATAAATGCTACAAATAATTTTTTAGCCCTTTTAATTTCCTTGCAAACTGTGCTTTCACTTTACTTTTAATGTCTGTGCACAATGGCGGTCATCATCAAATGAACGCCTTCTTCTTCCTTTTAAACACGCATGCCAAATCTAACATGCTGAGGACAATGTTACATGTAACTACATGTACACATCATGATGTCGAGACATCGTATTCACCAAAGAAAGGGGTAAATTCACCTACCTGCCTGACCTGTCATAAGACAGCAACCACTAATATTAGTGGTTGTCAACACAGTGAAACCTCACATACAAATAAAACACTCTCTAACGTTCTATTTCTCCAATTGGCACCGAAACTTATATCACCGCTCACTATATTCTATTTTCAACTGCAGTGTGCATGGTTGCTATGGGCACCTTCTACTGGGTAGAAAATACCACAAACTCTATTGTTATTCTAAGTACATTCTCATATTTCTTCCTTTCCAAATTTATTACATCTGAAATTATATATTTTGTCCACATTATCACATAACTGTCTTTGATCATTTCCAACCTCAGATTAGCAGTACTGTTTATTAACATACGACTCTGAAGTGGTGGGAACGCATTCTATTTCATTACAGTCATGTTCTAATTCTCAAACTACTAGATACTATTCTCTCTTCTAGATGGTTTATTAAATAAAACTCTCCATCTTTGTGCTGTATTTTCTCTCTTTAATTTTTCTTTCATTTATTTATATTCAAAATAGTTTTACCAAATCTATTTCTTCATTTAGACCAAATTTCAGATCTAGAGAGTTAAATTTAACAATCTACTTATCCTCCTGTAGTAAAATTGCCTTTTCCGAATCTCCACCACTTTTGGGTTTTGTAGCTCTTTCAATGACCCAGAACTGTAGTTGAGGTATGGTATGGTACTTTTCTTTAAAATGGTGAGCTACTGAGGAGGAAACATCTTCACATCTTGTACTGCTTTTGTTTTGAAATTCATTTGGTTAGTGCCCTAGTTGTCATACCAATGTATATCAGGTCATGTGGACATTTTAATATGTAAATCAGGTGCACAGTTTGGCAAGTGCTATTCTGATCATCTCATCCTTTGCAGCATTTCTAAATTCTTTCAGTCTATGTATGTACAGTATGTAAACATTGGAAACATTTCCAATAATATAATAATATGGAAAGCTGCCCATTATACATTGTACTTGCTAAGTCCACCTGTATCTCTCCTTTCCTGTGGTTTACTGGGTTGTGAATGGCACGGTCTGTCTTAAGTTTCTCACCTTTTTAAAAATAACCAAAGGTCTTTCCTTAAATGTTTCAACTCCACATGGATGGGAGGATAATATTCTCCCAATTTTTATTGATCACTTTAATCTTATAATGATAGTCTGAAAAAGCTGTGGATGTGGACAATACTATTGTGTCCTCAGCTTTTTGTCTTCCCCCTCTTTTGTTCATTAAGTCTTTCCTAGTCTTATTATACACTTTCTGCATTGTTTGATCTAATAAGTCTTGCTGGTAAACTGTCTCTTTAAATCTGTTCTCCAAATCTTTTTTTGAGTTCTTACAGTCCTCATATTTTGTATTATTTAGTTTCATTTGCATAAACTGCCCTTTTGGTATGTTTGTGACTATATGTTTGGGGTGGAAGCTACTTACTTCCAACAAAGTGTTCTTATCAGTCGGTTTCCTGTATATCTTTATCCCCAAACTTTCCTGTTTTGTAAATTCATAAATCCAAAAACTGAACTTCCTTTCCATGCCAAGTTACAGGAAACTTAAAAAAATTAGTACAATTTTGTAAATACTGTATACACTTTTTACAATTCTTCAACTGCATTTGTCCATATAGAAAACACATCATCAATACACCTGTTTCACAGCACAATGTTGGTTTGGAAGAGGTTTATATTCTTGTCAAAAATAGTGTTTTTCAAACAGAGCCATGGTCAAATTAGCATATGATGATGCCATAGGCAACCCCAATAGCTGTCCGTCTCTGCTATAAGTAAAAGCTCTCTTCAAAGCTAAAATGGTTATATTTCAAAACCAGATTTGCTAATTCAATCAGAAACCTGTTAGGTGGTTTCATGACCAGTCTGCTTTTGAGCAAAACCTCCAAAACTTTCAACAATGCCTCATGGGGAACTGACATACAGTATATATGACTTTTATATCTGCAGTACACAATAAAAATCCCCTTCCACTCTGACTTTCTTCTATCTTCAGACCCGCTACCAAATTTATGATGTCTGTTGGGTCATTTATAAATTTATAACAAAATCTTTTACGTGATAATTCACCAGAGCTTAAGCCAGAAACAACTGGCCTTCCTAGAGGTGATGTTAAATTCGTATCTATCTTAGGTAGCATACTGTATTGTAAGCTGGCATAACTGGATGTGTTTAACTAAGTGGCATTAGTTCCCATCCAACTTCCTGTTTCACTTTTTCTGTATAGCCTCGAGGAAAGGAGGGAGAGGGGGGACATGATAGAAACTTTCAAGTACCTCAAGGGAATCAACAAAGTCCAAGAGGGTAGCATCTTTCAAAAAAAAGAGGTGTGCAAGAACAAGGGGGCACAATTTGAAGATAGAACGGGGCAGCTCAGAAGTAATTTAAGGAATTTTTTTCACAGAGGGTTGTGGATGTATGGAGCGGCCTTCCAGAGGAGGTTGTGAAGTCAAAACAGTGGTGGAATTCAAGCATGCATGAGACAGTCATAAGGCAATTCTAGGGGGTTGGGGTAGGAAGAAGTAGGCTGCTGGTTAACTAGGATCTGCAGCTTATCCATCAGGTAGGGAAATGGGCAGACTGGTGGGCCAAGCGGTCCTTATCTGCCGTCAAATTCTATGTTTCTAATACCCTATTCACTATGTCTTCTATTACAGGTATATAATTTTCTTTTACCTTGTTATATATACTGTTGTCCTGTAATTGTCTTAAGCATTCATAGTCCAGTCTGCTTGTTTTATAATTATGTTCCAATCATTCTCTAAACCTCTTAATGCACTAAATTATTTAGATGTCAAATTAAATATTGTTCTCCAATCAATATATCTGTGTTGTTTCTCCAATTTCTCTAAAGCCGTGCTTGAAACTATCCAATGCTTTTCGCTCACTGAGCTGTCTGCGGACTTGCCGTTTCAGTGTTTACACAGCACCCCCTTGCTGCACTGCAAGTCATGGCATGGGGTGGCCGTTCCTTTAATGGGGGCATGTTTCCAGATGCAGGGAAAATACGACTGCAGTCGACTGAGCGCAGAAGTGGGTTTACAGTACAGGAGAAGACGCTCGATCCGCAACATGTCCCCACAACTGCATAACTTCAGAAATGGGAACGGAATGCATCCTGAAGCGATCCGGTGAGTGTCTACAAGGCAGTATTAGCAGAATATCAACCTCTGCACATGGGTTGATGCACTGCAAATAGTGCAGT
This sequence comes from Neoceratodus forsteri, assembly GCA_016271365.2. NCBI lineage: Eukaryota > Metazoa > Chordata > Ceratodontiformes > Ceratodontidae > Neoceratodus > Neoceratodus forsteri. Next base: position 330,417,624 of record CM057454.1, read on the forward strand.
GTAAACAGGGCTTAACTCTCTCTCCACACTCTTCTGAAAAGTTAAAATGTTGTGTGGAACCGGGCCAGGTGGAACAAAAAGGGATTTAATTACCATGTGTTGTTCTATTTGGTTTTTCCTACTCTGCTCATAACACATATCTCTCTGGTGTGTTGTTTCTTCTAAAATACAGAAATAGAAACTTAGAAACATAGACTTTGACGGCAGATAAGGACTGCTTGGCCCACCTAGTCTGCCCATTTCCCTACCTACAGGATAAGCTGCACATCCTATTTAACCAACAGCCTATTTCTTCCTATCCCCCACAAAAATTGCCTTATGTCTGTCCCATGCATTCTTGAATTCTCCCACAGTTTTAGACCCCACAACCTCCTCAGGAAGGCTGTTCCATGCGTCCACCACCCTCTCTGTGAAAAATATCTCTCACATTGCCCCTGAGCTGTCCCTCTATCTTCAAATTGTGTCCCTTGTTCTGTAATCTCTTTTCTGAAAGATGCTACCTTTTGGACTTTGTTGATTCCACTGAGGTACTTAAATGTTTCTATCATGTACCCCTCTCCCTCCTTTCCTCAAGAGTATACATATTAAGCTCCTTTAGTCTCTCCTCGTGTGGCTTCTCTTGCAGAGCCTGCACCATTTTAGTTGCCCTCCTCTGAACTGCCTCCATCCTGTCTATGTACTTGTGGAGATGGGGTCTCCAGAACTGGACGCAGTACTCCAGATGGGGTCTCAACAACTGTCTGTACAGGGGGATAACAACTTCCTGTTTTCTGCTGGTGATGCCTCTCTCTCTATACATCCCAGTATTCCAGCCTTCCCTACTGCCTTCTCACATTGCTTGCCAACCTTAAGGTCATCTGATATAATTACCCCCCCCCGGTCCCTTTACATTTTTGTAGTTGTTACTGCCTCCCCCCATTGTGTAATCTTCCCCTGGGTTTTTATTTCCCAGGTGCATTACTTTGCACTTCTCTGCATTGAATCCAAGCTGCCATACTTCTGACCATTCCTCCAACCTTGCCAAGTCCTTTCTCATCTTTTCCACGCCTTCTTGTGTATCAACCCTGTTGCAGATCTTTGTGTTATCTGCAAAGAGGCATACTTTTCCTTCCAGTCCCTCTGCAATGTCACTTACAAAGACATTAAAAAGGACTGGATCCAGTACTGAACCCTGCGGTACCCCACTAGTAAATGGAGTCCACTCCGAAGAAAGAGGGGTTACAATTACCTTCTGTCCTGTTGTTCAGCCAATGTTTTACCCAGGCTACCACCCTGGTACCCACTCCCAGGCTGGTTACTTTGACTATTAATCTTTTGTGTAGAACTGTGTCAAATGCCTTCCTAAACTCTAGGTAGGCCATGTCCACAGCCCCTCCCTGGTCTACTACTTTGGTCACCCAGTCAAAGAAATCAATTAGATTCATCTGACATGACCCTCCCACTGTGAACCCATGCTGCCTTGGGTCCTGTTCCCCACTGGCCTCTAGGTACTCAACAATTCTTTCCTTCTGAAGTGATTACATCACTTTCCCTACCACAGAGGTCAAACTGACAGGTCTGTAGTTTCCTGCCTCTGTCTTGGCCCCACTTTTGTGAAGGGGAATCACACCAGCCTTCTTCCAGTCCTCAGGTACCACACCATCCTCCCATGATTTGTTAAAAAGGACAGTCAGTGGTGTCACTAGTTCTCTGCTTAATTCTTTTAGAATTCTGGGGTGAATTCCATCTGGCCCCATTGCTTTGTCCACCTTAAGTTTTAGGAGTTCTTTCAGAACCCTTTCTTCTGTAAAAGGACTGGGATCGACCCCCCTCTCCACAGTGCTTCTGTTAATTGGATTGGGCACCTCCCCCACTTCCTCTTTTGTGAATACTGAACAGAAGTATTCATTCAGTATCCCTGCTTTTTCACTGTCACTCTCTGCCCACACACCACCCTTTCTATTCAGCCTCACTATCCCTCCCTTTGTCTTTCTACACTCCCTGATATACCTATAAAAGGTTTTATCCCCCTTCTTAACCGAGTTGGCTATCTTTTCCTCAGTTTGGGCCTTTGCTATTCTGACTACCCTCCCTGCTTCCTTCTGCCTTAACTGGTACAGTTCTCTGTCCTGCTTCTTCTGTGTTTCCTTATACTTCCTAAATGCCATCTTCTTCTCCCTAACCTTCACTGCCACCTCTTTTGAGAACCATAGTGGCTTTTTCTTTCATTTTGATTTGTTTATTTGCTTCACACAAAGGCTTGTTGCCTCTGTGATGGCAGTTTTGATGTTTCCCCATTGTTGCTCCACCCCTCCTTCTAGCCCGTTTGCTAGTGCTTTTCTAAGACACTCTCCCATCTTGCCAAAATCATCCCTCCTGAAGTCCAGAACCCTCACTTTTGTATGGCTTGACTCTGTAGCTGAGTTTATTGTGAACCACACTGTTTAGTGGTCACTTGTTCCCAAATGGCTACCCACTTCTAGATCTGAGATCCTCTCACTGTCCCCATTTGAGAGAATGAGGTCTAAGATTGCTCCCTCATGAGTGGGTTCCAAACTAGCTGTCTGAGGCATGCCACCTGAAGGGCATCAAGAATGGCCCTGCTTTTGGATGTGGCTTCAGCAAAGGTGCTCCAGTTAACATCTGGCATATTAAGGTCCCCCATCAACAGTATCTCTCCTTTCTCTGCCATCCTAAATATGCCTTCTATCATATTCTTGTCCATTCCCTCCCCCGACATGGGGGTCTGTATACCACCCCTGTGCAGATTGTAGTGCCATTTCCAGTCTCTAAGGTGACCCACAGTGCCTCCTCTCCTCCCTGTTTATTCTTTTGTTCAGTTGCTTTTATCCCTTCCCTTACATAGAGAGCTACTCCCCCCTTCTGCCCTCCCGTCTCTCCTGAAGGTGTATGTTTAAGTCACAGTTTTCTAATGAATTTCTATAAATCCAATTTAAGTTAAAACCAATTTATCTTGTTATGTGGGCAGAAGGTTAAACCTTTAAAGTATTTCTAATTCCTCTTCTGTCAAGATTCTATTTGATGGATTATAGACTATTGTTTCTTTTGCCTCCTCTTTTCTTGCTGTGTTGTTGTCATGCCCCGGTTGTGGTTTTTCCTTTGTTATTTTTCTTTTGGCTGTTTCTTGCCTCCTGCTTTCTTCTCTGTTTTTTTCCTGTTCTTCTAAGCATGTCCCTGATGGTCCTGGTTGATCCTCTGTCCTGTCTGAACCTCCTCTGCTAAATCCCATAGCCATGCTCAATGACCATCAGCCCCCCTGGTCTGCCTCAGACTGAAAAAGGTTTCCCTCCTCTTCCCTGTTGTTCCCTATCAGAGCTTTAATCTGAGTATAATGATTCTTCTGAGTACAAATTGATCACCCGTCTCTGATAAAACTCCCTACTGTTTAGTCTCATAAAATTATACATATTCTTATAATCTATAAAGTCCCACCTGTATTTTTTAATTTTCAATGTCTTTATATTCTCCTCAAACTCCTCTAATGATTTTTTTCAGTTTCTCCAAAACCTCATCCATTAAACTCATCCATTTCCACTGCTTCAAACTGTAACTTAATCTCTGATTCTAACTGATGAATTTAACTAATGATTCCTTTCTTTGTAATTAACTTTTTATTACCTTGTCAGCAACATTAACAAAATGTAAACAGGTAAAAAGTATCTGTACAAATCTCAGCTTGTTGAATAACAATACATATAAATACCTAATATTGTTATCAGTAATAGATTAAACTGTCTTTATCATTAAATGAGGAACGGTGTGCATGAAAATCCTCAAAATATTATATTTCAATATAACCTTAGTCAAAATTATATGATATTACATAAGGTAATTTACAGAACCACCAGTATAGAAAACGGTCCCATATTCCATAAAATGTGTCCATTCTTGAATGGGAAAAATGGCCGTTCTTTCATAGTTTGCTCTGTGATACTTATTTAAGCCATTCTCCAAACGTCAGAGACTCACCTTGTCCAAAATGCCTTAAAATTATGTTTTTTTAACTAAGATCAATGCCATGTGTAACCACAAAATGTTAATATATCTATATGTAAGAGGCCAGAATCTACACCAAGTATAATACATTTAGGAGAGCATGGGATATTGCAGTTAAAAGGCCTGCCATATTTCCTCCCAGAAAGGGGTCCTTTTGACACAATGCCACATGACATAGTATATGGTACTGTTATTTGTATCACACCTCCAGCAATTAGCTTCTGTTGTCATTTCCAGTATACCATTATTTGGGCACCACACTTAGGGCACCACAACCAGTTCGCCTGTCATGCTGCTGAACTCGATTTTGCTGCACTTGGCAGGGATGGTGCCCTAGGGCTGTTGTGCCCCTTGCCCCATACACTTCCGACCTGGAGGTGATCATCATATAGTGCAGGGGTGCGGGGGCAATGCCCCAGCAGTGGGGAGTGCTGGGGGCACAGCCCCCTAGCAACCAGCCAGAACATGCCCCAGGGCATTCGGCATGATGGGGGTCTGACAGCACAATGGTTGGGCGCAATGTTCGCTATTGGCATTGTGCTGGTGCCCTCATGATGATCACCCTTTTTCTTGTTGCCACAACATAAATGAACTGTCATTCTTAAGTCATACATTTTCACTGGAGTGTAATGCCACCTGTGAGCCATTTTATACTGAGTCAGTCTGCACTTGGATTCCCTACAAGATCTCAGTGTAAAGTTCCAGCTACGATCCCATTCCTCAATCGAAATATTTCTCTAAAGTTCTCTTCCACCAACACTCATATAATTTTTCCTGTGGGTTTTATATGCATCCAAGAGTAGAACATAGACTTTCCTATATCCAGCAGAGCTGGAAAAAATATTGTCTAATAGGTTTACAGGTGGGAGTATCAAATCTTGGTTAATTTTCCCCTTTAGGATTTCTCTGATCAGTAGGTATCAATGAAATTCTATTCTCAACAATTTATGTTTTTCTTAAAAAAAAAAAAAGTAAAGATTGTGGCTGTGTTTAGTGCAGGGTCAATAAGATCCCCAGGTGTGAGGATACCTTTCACATTCCATGAGTCTCAGTTTAGGATCTCTCTGTCAAACTGAATCAAATAGGTTCTCCATAGCACAGTGGGCAGTGGTTAGAGGCAGAGGGACACCAGTTTAGCATTTTGGAGATCATGAGCCAAAGGTTATGTGTGGAGCCCATTATAGGATATAATTTTAAATTATTAGGGAGCCCACCAAAAAGAGCAATTTTAGGATGTAGACTGTTTAGTATTTTTTCAATATAGAACCAACTTGGAGGATTTTCCTGCCCCTCATGCCATATTACTCTCATATTGTTTCCTGTAACAAATGCAGCATGGCCCAGCTGCAAATCTGGTAGACAGAAACCTCATTTGTTCCTAGGCTGTTGTAACTTACAAGCGGAAATTCTTGCAGTTTTATGTTCACAAATAAAGTGCCTAATGATCATGTAGATCGTATTACAGATGTATACTGAGTACTTTTAGTGGGAGGGGGTTGAAGAACATAGTAAACGTTAGGGGCAGTCATCATGTTAACCACTTGACTTTTGCCCCAAAAGGATAGGTGCATAGTTTTCCAGCTTTAAAAAAATCTAAGTCCATTTTATTCAATAAAAGGTAGCATATCTTTTCTTTCAATGCAGTTTAGATCTTTATGGAGTATGATACCTAGGTACTTAATCCCTGGGGCTCAATTTTCAAATGCTTTGGAATGATGCAAGGGATTTGTATCAAAAGGGTATGACCCTTGCACCAAACATGATTTTCCAGAACAGCCTGATTTCTGATCCAGACACTGCTGTGCCAAAGCTCCCTTGCAACAGGGTTGTATCAAACAACCCAGTGCGCCTGGTCGCAAGGGAGCTTGCACCATGGTGGGGCTGCAACATCCCCTTTTTGGGAAATTTTAAAGCCCCACCATGGACACATCAAGGGGCACCACTTAGACCAGTCAGGAGGTGGTTTAAGTGGTTGTGCCAGTGGTACGGGGTAGTACAATGGACAGTAAGGGCATGTGAGGAGGCACTGGGGGTGTCATGGCACAGCTGTGCATAAGTCGCAGTGATGTGGCACTCGGCGAGTGCCATTGCAGTGTTCGAAAATAAAAGTTATATTTTAAAATGCTGCCCCTACTATAATCAGATATTCCCTGGCAGTTTAGCGGCCCCCCTCCCCGATGTGGACATATCTTCCCTGGTAGTGAAGTGGCCCCCCCCACCCCCATCGATCCCTCCTGAGTATAATAGTAAAACTGCCCCGGTCTATAGTGCCCCCCCTCCAATCTCACACGACAAACAATGTGTTAATAGTCCCTGGTGATCTAATGCACCCCCCACCTTGTCAGGTACTGCCTAACCACCCCTGTTGCAGTACACACTCCTTGATAGTGCATTCTGTGACCAGCCGTGGTGGTGAGCGAAGGACTGTGCAGGTCATAGGATCGGGGCACGAATGGGAGGAGCGGGGTAACTGGGCAATGCCTGGCAGGGTGAGGAGTCCACTAGACCACCTGGGACTAATAACACATTGTCTTTCTGGTGAGATCGGGGGGGGGGTGCGCCATAGGCCAGGGCAGTTTTACCATTATACTCAGGGCAGATCGGGGATCGGTGGGGGGTCTACTACACAACCAGGGATGACATGTCCACATTGATGATGGGATCGGGGGCTCTAGACTACCAGGGAATATTTGTTTACAGTACAGGCAGCATTTGAAAAATACCTTTAATTTCGCGGAACACTGCAATGACACCTGCCAGGTGCAACATCACTGCAGCTCATGCACAGCTGTGCCATGACACCCCACCTGTCTTGTCCCATGCCCCTATACTCCAGGGTCCCTCCTGGCAAAGTGTTTCTCCCCCCCCCAAACATCCTGGCCCCTCTAGTGCCGGGTGGGGGTGGGGGTGGGACTGCTCCCTGCGTCAATGACGGCAGATGCACCAACTCTTTGGCGCACCTCCACACTTGCGGTAAACCTGAGGAGTGTGGCACAGGAACCCTCCAGTTTCTGGAACTAGGCACAGGGTCCCTGGCACATCCAAAGTTTGCTGCAACCTTTACAGAGACGCAACTTGTGTTATTCTAAGGGCCCTTTTAAAATCGGGGTTCTGATGTACAAATTTTGATATCAAATACACTTAAGTGACTGTAATCAATTATCCTTGATAAAGGCATAGCCTCAGATTTGCCCCAGTTAATTCTAAACCTAGCAAATTTTGACAAGTTCTTAATGGTGCTAGAAAGAGGTGGGAGAGAAAATGAAGGGTTTCTTAAAGGCAGGAGGACATCATCTGCATAGGCTGTTAATTTTTATTCCTTACCAATTTTAGTTCCCCAAACTGATGCAAAAGATATATAGAATAATACATGGGGTGGTGTGTGTAAACTTCCAGTTTAAACACACTACCCCAAATTTTATTTTATATAATTGCTGGGTTTCCCTTTTTCGCCTCAGCAATTATATAAAATAAACAGCTCCCAGTGTATCCTACGGTCGTTTTCCTTTTAGTCTGGTGCCAAGATTTCCGTATTTTAAAACTTTTTTTTTTCCCTTTCTGCAGGTCTTTGTGTGTTTCCAGGGTATATGGGGAAAAAAAGAAAAGAAAAGGACTTACCGCTGAGTTCTTGTGGCAGTTCTGTTTCAAGCGACATGGAAGCAGGGGGCAGTCTTGACTGGTCGCGCTGCTGCGTGAGCATGCGCACAGCAAGGGAAATCGTGCGCGTGTTTGCCATTATAAACACTCCTTCATAACGGCAAATTACACCACGGTTTCCCTATGGGAAAAAGGGAGACCCATTTATTATCTAATTTTTATTAACAGTGGTTTGAGTGCTAGAATGAATAATAATGGTGATAACAGACAGCCTTGTTTTCTACCTCTAAATAGGGGAAATGATTGTGATACTACATCATTACCTGTAACACTGGCTTCTGCTCCTGAATATAAAGTTTTAAGGAGGCTGCAGATACAAGGGCCAAAGTTATACAGATAAAGTGTAAATAATTCCATGCAATGCAGACAAAGGCATTGTCTGCATCTAATGATGAGCAATGTGAGTGTAGTTAGTTTACTGGCAGTTTGGATAATGTGAAGGACCCTATTAAGATGGTCTATGTTGTGTCATCCTTGTACAGAGATCCAACCTGTTCCAGATGAATAATCTTTGGCTAAAATTATACAGCCTACATTGATCAGGGAAACAGGGTGGTAATTTTCACAGAGAGTTTTGTCTCTGTCCTTTTTGGGGATGACTGAGATGTTAGCTTTTTTCAGAGTCAGGGAGAGAGACAGTTTGGTGAGCAAAGGAGAAGGTATTTAGCAATCTTGGAGTGATGTTAGAAGATGTGACCTTATAAAACTCCACAGTAAATCATCAGTTACAGCTGCTTTACCAGAAGGCATGGAAAGAACTTCTTTTATTAGTTCTTCTTTTGAAATAAGTTTTTCTAGAGTCTGTTTATCCTCATCACTAACCCTTGGTAATTCAGCCCCACTTAAGAAATTTCGGAAGTCTTCTTCTGTGAAAGTTGTCTCAGACTGGTATAATTTACTATAAAAATCTCTAAAGGCAGAGGCAATTTGTCTTGAGGTTATCAGTGAATTCCCAGAAGGGTTTTGGATAGATGTTTCTGTTAACTTCTTTGTAATTTCAGGGCTGGTATCCTACCTTGGCTCTCCCCTGCTTCCCAGTAAGATAAAGCCTAAAGAGGACATAGTCAGCTTTTTAACTATAGGTTCCATTTATTTTAAATTTTAACCCTACAATTTTGCTATGTAGAGAATGTTTTTTACATTTAGAAGTAATACACTGTTTTTCCTTAAGACCTCCAAATTGACCAGGTCTTGTAGCCTTTTTTCTTTTAATAGCTACAGTATGATATAATTCTGCCTCTTAAAAAGGCCTTAAAAGCACCCCATAGTACATCAGGAGTAAAAGAACGGTTATCGTTGGGATCAAAATAGTCCTTTATTTCCTTTTCTACCCATTTTGGAAAATCTGGGTCTTATAACAAGGCATCATTACATTTCCAAAAACCTGTCTTCTTGCTAGGCATCTCCAATTATCAACCCAGCCGTAACAGGGGCGTGGTCAGATATAACTATTATTGCCGATGCTACTAGATGCTAAATCATGCAATAGGGAAGCCAAAGTGTTGCACAGCGGCAACAATATCGGGTCAGCACCTTCAAGTTAATAACACCTCTGTTAAATAATTGATCTTTAGAGTTTTTTCATTTTTAAACATCTTGCACAGCTTTATTACTTTTCAGGCAGTTATTTAGTTGAAAGACCTACTGTTCCCAAGAACCACAAATAGGCAGGTCCATTTTCAGCACTGTATCAACTTTACATATTTCCAGCCAGGTGAAACACTGGTCTAGTGGCTCCGGCTGTGAAACAACAACTTAAGCTTACGGACCCACTTTGCCAACCATACCAACTGCCTGCCCAGTGCATGTAGCCACACCCTTAACGTTTCTACGTTGTAACTGATGTTTTCATTGGAAGTGGTGTGCTGTCCTACAAGTCAGACGTATAAGGACAACATTTAGAGACATAGATATAATCACATACAGTGCCATAAAATGCCCACAGTGCTAATTAATACCTAAAAATCCATACAACAGTCTCAAGGTGCTTACAGTGCTACCACATACATGTGCCACAAAATGAAACTTGAGACATACAGACAAACTACTAATTAAAAAATGTTATAATTTTTTACACAACCTAAGGGGAAAAATTCCTGTAAAAAGAAAAGAATAGTCCATAAACAGTCCACAGCCAATTAATAGTTCATAAATATGCATGCAAAGATATTTCATCATTAAGCCCATTCGACTGTACAGTTCCCAATGAGGATATCCAATAAGCTTCCCATTGTAAACATTTTTCCACAATATTGCCTCCTCAAACACCTAGTTCCACTCTGTCAATCCACGTAAACCTCAGTGCTGTAGCTGATGGAAAGTGCTTGGCCACAGCATGTTGTACATTTTTAGTTCTAATCACCGGTTTATGTTCCTCCCACCTGTCGTTTCAATTCTCATTTAGTTTGCCCCACATACAGAAACGTCAAAAAAAGCAAATCAAAATGAAAACCACTCCTGTGAAACTGCAATTAACGAACTGATTTATTTTAAATCTTTTTACAGACCTTGGATTCACAAAGGAACTTGTATTGCATGTATTGGAAGAAACACTGTGAGCTGGCCCGTCGGCGCAGTGGTTGGATTTCTGCTTGCGAAACCAGCAACCCAGGTTCAGGAACAGACTCTGGTACTGGAGGGCCATCCAGGGAGAAAAGGCACAAGCATTGGATGACTGCTCGCCTTCTCTCAGGGGGAGGGCAGGGAAGCAACCCGGCGCTTACTGACCCTTGGCAGAGGATGGGGGCATGGCAACACGTGGGGTCTCACTAACTAATGGGGCATGGTGAACATCAGTGTATGCCTGACATTGGTGGCATGCCACACCCCCAGGGAGCAAATGGGAAAAGAGCCCTGTGACTGACCGAATAATGGTTGCCAGCTCCCGCGAGACCTCGAGCAGTGCATGAACCATTCCAGCAGTACCTGGGGCCAAGAATTGTGCTGGTTGCCCCACCGGTGCCTTCCCCCTCTTAGGAGAGGGACCTGACCGGTGAAAGGTTATGTCCAGGTTACTCCGGGGGCTGCAGTATGGGGTGATGGGTGGCTGCATCAAGGCAGTGTGACAGCGAGGGGCATAGGTAGGCCTGAGGGAAGAGGCCGGCCTGGAGCTGGGGGGAGCAAAGAAAAAAAGAAGAAACACTGCAGTGTCCACATGTATGGTTGCCAACAGGTGGGGGCAGTAGCCAAATTTCAATTGGTGGTTTTGATAGTACAGTATGCAGAACCATGTCTCTTATGTTGCACCCTCTCTGGAACGTCACTCTAGGATTTTGCATTGAGTTATTCAATCTAGGGTTCACATTCAGTAAATGACAATTTTTTTAAATTGCATTAACAATCTTTGTGGCTTATGGGTTGAATTGTGTAACAAATGTTGGTCTCCAAACACTGGGTATATCTTTTTATTGATTTCCCCATTAAAACTTGCTCTTTTTGTATTTGTTTCACATAATCTGCTGACTATATACAGTATGTTCCCTGCCACACTGTCTCTGCTCAAACCTTTTTATCATGACCACACTCTCTTGTTTGAAAATATACCTAAGGAACTGTGTCTTTGATTAAAATGGACTTGGAAGATGATAGAGATTTCAATTAGTGGTTTCAGGTGGCAAATGTCTGCTCTCAACAACATGTTAAGTGATGTTGGCTTTCTGTATATTTTTAATTTGAGCTTATTTCCAATTTTAAAGATTGTTAAATCAAGAAAAGAACAGTTATGTAAGAACCTACCGTAAGTAAGGCCACACCTTTGGAACAATACCACATCAGTGTTAGGACCACATGGAAACTACAGGCCAGGGGCTGCCCACAATGACATCATGCACCAGCGTCTGCACAAACATGGGTAGCCCCACCTCTCCTCAGTTCCCAAACATAGATCATGCTTGGAGGACCTCTAGGGAACCAGCAGAGACCCGAGCACTCTGCATACCAGGCGAGTCTGAGCGCTAGGAAAAACAGCAATGGGAACAGCAAGACAATAATCTGTTGTCACAACCCTGAAGGGGGACGGCATGGCTTGATGAAAAATTAGAAGATCTACTGTTATGGTAAGTTCTTATGTAGCTGTTCTGTCTTCTTTGAGGATATATCTTTCATCATGCTACACGTTTGGAACAAGTCCCAAGCAATACCAAAAGCTAACAGTCTGGGCAGATGGAGCCTATAGGCTTATAACAGGCCTTGTAGCACAGTTAGGCTAAACCCAGCTTGTCTACGAGAGACAATGTCCAGACTATGCTTTTTTTTTTTTAAATATTTTATTTTTATTAATGAAAATTTTACAGTTCATGCCAAATTGCAAATCATTTTTACATAGCATTGAGCTTAAGTTAAATAAAATGTAGTGCTTTGTACTGGCTAGAACATATTGCCTTTTTGGTGTAAAACACAGTTATCTGTTGTTTCTATATCAACATTACATGCCTGACCATTGTTAATTGAAAATACTCTTTTGTCTCTTAGTCTATAATTGTTTCATGGAGATCTTTAGCTTTAATAAACTTACAATCACTGATGTCTCTGTTCTTTATATCTGATGCTGCTATTACCCAAAGGGTAGCTCAGAGTCCCTTTTATTTAGGTATCATAGCGAGAGGAGTTCTTCACCTAGACCTCCACGCTCTACGTATCAGTATATGATTCACTGATATTTCTAATTAACAACATCTCATGCCCAGCATGCTGTTTACGACTACTACATGTACTTTTGATATAAAGATTAATTTTTATTTTAGGCTATCTGGAGAGATGACAGATGGGGAAGTTTGTGACAGAAAAGAAAGACTGGAGGGGTTAGAGGACATAAAGGGAGGAAAAAGAGGGAGCTAGAAACTGGTGAGTGAGGGTACTACTTGCCCCCCCTTGTGGTATGAAATCTCAGGTGAGGTTCATCTGATATAGGACCCACTTGTGCCAACATTTCTCAGAGAGTGAGTATTTATTTTTGTATGTGTATGTTAGGCATTCCATTGTGTATACATTGGTCATTATTGCTTACCAACTTTCTACAGTGGGAATTTCTCTGTATGTCATATGCCACAACTGCTATCTATACTAGCTTCATGGTGAAACATCCTAGTCATTACCCTACTGTCGGGACTGCCATGAGTACCAGTGAGGGGGTGATCTTTCCTGGCCAGTCAAAAATATCTTCTACTTCATATACAATGGCTGCCCAAAAGGATTGGAGTTTCAGCAACTCCACACTGTGTGTTTGACCAGCCTGGGCTTGGTCATATCCTCTTCAATAGTGACACCTCTCTTGACCTGCATATTTTGCCACAATATCTGGCGTGCAAAAAAATCTATATCTGCATTTCCATGCATATTTCCACCGGTATGTGGATGTTATTATTCATAGTGCAGGGGAAGCAAATTTGTGCCATATGTCTAGAGCATGGGCTGTATCTAATTCTGTATTCCATCGAATCAGTATATTTTCTGTAGACTCAGTGGTTGTTTCTTGCACCGCCTTATATACTGTAGGTGATCTATTAGGTGAGTCCATGTGTCTTCCTAGTGTAGGCCCTTAATATTTGTACAAGCTTTTGGGCCAGCTGAGGCAATGTACGATAGCTCTCCTGCCTATCACTCAAGTAAGATCTAATTTGTAGATATCAAGAATGGTCGGATGCTGGAAGGTGGTAGATAGTTTGCAGTGTGTTGAATGGTAAAATCCCCTAGGTGTCTAACATCTAGAAAATGTGCCTTAATCAGAGTCTGCTGCATTGCAACATAGCCTGGTCAATTCTATTTGGTGGGTAATCAACATCATAGGCTATGGCTCTAAGTTGAAATGCTATAGCAGGGGTCAATGTTTTTGTAGGGCCATTTGCCATTATTGGAAGGTCTCTGCCATGTACTTATGGAATCTAGTTAGTGGAAGCAATTGTGGTGGATTACTGAATGGATATTTGTTGCAACTGCAATTATCATTTAGGGCAAACTCAATTTGTTTCCAGTAAGGCTGTGTAGATGGAGCTATCCACATACATGCTGATCTTAAGTGAGTACTGTAGCTAGGGCAGACCACCTGAAATTTAGTAGGTTCATACCTCCCTTCTTCCTCAGCAACTGTAGGACTGAGGGCTTAGTTCTTGGAGATTTTCCCTGCCAGATAAAACCTGATATGGCTCAGCCCCATATTCTAAAGTATGTGTTGTCCGGCATCACTGGTAAAGTCTGTAGTCAGCACAATATTCATGGTAAAATATTCTGGCGGAGCGTGTATGTTCTGTTAAAAAGGTCGACTGTGAGCAAGGTCCATCTGGATAGGTCTACAGTTATTTGTTGGGTTAAAGGTTCTAAATTAAGCAGTTCTTGGTGGTCTAAGTTTTTTATAATTTTAATTCCTAGGTAGTGGAAAGCTATCTTTGCCCATTTAAATGGATATGTTTGTTTGAGATACCGAGATGAGACAAAATTATACAGAAGTACTTCCACTTTTATTATATTTAGCTTGTATCCAAATACATCCCCAAATGCTCAGAGTATAACCCAGACAGCTGGAATAGATTCTTCCAGTGTGATTACTGTTACTAGAATGTTGTCAGTGAATGAGGCATGTTATAGTCCCTTCCACCGACTGGGATCCCTGTTATTAGAAGTGCTGTCAGAGTCAAACCGCTCCTGTCTGGTAGTTCATCCCAGCCTGTGTTCATGTCTCCACCTACAATTATACTGGGGATGCCCTGTGAATCTATGATATTTGCAACATTTGCGAAAAATTCTGGACAATTTTCATTTGGGGCATAAATATTCACAAAAAGAATATACTGACCTTCTATTTGGCAATTAACTATTACAAATCTTCTCTGTGGGTCTGATATAACATTCTTCACAGTTATAGACATATTTTTATGACAAAGTATACAAACACCTCTACTCTTACTGTCTAAAGAGCTGCTAAGTACTTCCCCAACCCACTTTTGTTTTTCAGTTTCAGGGTTTCGTCATGCGAAAGGTGTTTTTTTTGTAAAATGCTACATTCGTTTTTAGGGATTTTGGGTGCGCTAATATGTCTGTGTGTTTGACCAGACTATGGCATCTCTTTATATTCCAGGAAATAAATTTATAAATCTTAGCTGTTCCTGTTCTTACAATTTTTACCACAAATTGTCAAAATGTCTCTATATATTTGAACAGTAAACATACTATATAATAAGGTGACATTGTTTAAAAGCACACAAATATGCTTCATTGTAACTATCTATTTTTTACCTAAGGTTATAAAACCAATATATTACATTACTACAGAAAAGTATGCATCTGGTCAAAGGCAGAACTAGTGGAACTAGAAGTAAATCTTTCATGCAACACCATCCCCTATATGAGAGTATTAAAAACTTATAAAAATGCATAACATTAGTATTAAATATGCAAGTGAAAGAGAACATAAACAGCAGTGACAATAACATCTTCACAGTAGATCATTTACTCTTTTTTTTTTTTTTACTACACATTTATCCAAGATGGCTCCCCCATCAGCCCATGCAACATGCCCGTGTCCATCGCCGTGGTACCAAGGCCATCCCAGCCGGTGTTCCTCCCTGGCTTACCCCCCAGGGTGGGGCCTCCATGACCTCTCCTTACCCTTTCAGATGCCACATCTGGTGTCCGGACAGGGAGCCTCAGGCAGCTACGTGGTGGCAGTGACACAATTGGGGCATCACAGAGCTTGTCCAGTGTGATTTTTTTGTGCGACTGCAGGAAGTGTGGCATACAAGGACGCTGCAGAGTGAGCATGCCACACATTCAGTACACCTCCTGCTGGGTCGCCAGTCACAGGACATCCTGTGGTTATCCAGGAGCCCTGCACTAAAGACACAACTCCCTTCCTCCCGGAGGTGGAGAGCGTACAAAGATTGCTCAAGTCACCTCCCCCCAGCCATCCCTCTAGCAACCCAGGTCCATTCTCAAACCTGGGTCACCAGTGCCCCGAATGGTAGTTCTACCACTGTGCCGGTGGGCTGGATGAAAATTACTATCTAACTACTGACTCCTGTTCAGATGTTAAGGCTTCAGTAAGTAGCAGAATAACATTTTGTGAACAACAGTTATGAACCCTTTTCCATTTATTTTCCAATAATCATGCTAATGAAACCCAAATTAAGTTTCACAAAAATTCTGAGTCCCCTGAGGATTCTTTCATTTTCATAAAATTTGGCTAAGGTAACCGTAAGCCATTCCATCTTAATCTCCTTCTCTTTTAAATAGAGTTTTTCCTGGTAAAAAAAAAAAAAAATGTTCCAACCTATTGATCATTTAACACTAGAAACAATTGTCTTTTACATTTAATACTTTTTAATACTGTTTCCTCATCTATTTGTGAGATGACTAATGGAAAAGAATTGCGAGATGTTAGAATATCAAGTTCCTGAAAAACATCTATGATAATAAACAAGTAAATCAATCTGGGAAAAATACAAAATATTAAAAATCCCAAGATAGAAATACTTGCACCCCACCTATTATAGTCAAATTAAATATGAACAATGTTGATGTATATCAATGCAGTCTCAGAAGAAACTTCCTGATTTGACCTAGAATATCATGAAACTCCATATAATGTCCGTGTATGGTTCCTTAAGAATTTTTTTGTATTCTTACAATCTTGACTCTTCTGGTTTTCCCTTCATGTCAGAAGAGATCTGCTGCTAGACATCCCACCTTCACTAATGTCCTTTCAGGTAGATCCTAACAGTGTAGCATGGGCCCCCCTCCCCTGGAGAAACAAATTCTGAAGCTGAAAGGTTAAGCTTCCTTCTTCTATCCAAACTGTTTTCATTTCTTACATTTTTGTCTATGTCGTTTTGCACTAGGTCACAGTAGGTCTATATATTTGCTGGTATTGGTCCTGGTGGTAGGAAATATGATTTTTCCCCCCAGTTTTTTTCCGATAATTCCATCTTCAAAATTCAGAACACTTAGAAATCTGGAGAATGACTGAAATATTATTAAAAGTGCAGATAAGGGTGGGTCCACAGTTGTACTGCATTATGAGGATTACAAAGAGGAATGGGAGAAGCAGTTGAGAAACACAGAAAACTATGTTAAAGCAGGGAAACACCACTGGAAGGGATTAAAAGCACATAAGGGTCCTGCTGAAAAAAGGTATTGACCATAAATGGATGACAGAATGGGAATACAAGGTTTAGAGTGTGTATACCCTCCCCAAAGTACATCAAAGTTCGATAAATCCACCAGACAGTCTGATTATGGTTGGAATTGCAGGGATTTTAGAATATTGTCCACTTTTGTTGATTACAACATCAAGGGGTCGGTGGAGGCCACCAAGTCCTATGTTAAGGACAGAGCAGATGTGATAAGAATTCTGGATGTTATGAGTGTTTTGATTTGACTGACTGCATATTGGTGATGTGGGACCTGAAGGATTTATATACTTTGATTTCCCAGCTAGGTAGGCTGGAGGCACTGAGGGAGATTTTGACATAACACAGAATAGACAACACACCACCAAATTAATTTTTGGTCAGGCTAGCTGAGATAGTACTCACAAAATTACAGTTTGTATGAAAACACTTTTTACTGGCAGAAAAAGGCTACAGCAATGGGGCTGATTATTAACCCGACATAAGCATACATTTATATGGATGCTTTTGAAAAAAGATATGTATACAAGGAGAAACAGACTCACTACCTAGATTGTATTGTCCTGTGGAAACATTTTATGGACGATGCTTCTGTGATATGGAGGGACACAAAGGAGGAACTGGAGAACTTTCATCTGCATCTGAATAGCAAGGCAGATAATTTATTTTTTACAAAAAAAAAAACGGAACAGAGAATGCATTAATTTTTTGGACATAGAGATCCACAAAAGGGATAACAAACTGTGCACCAGGCTGTACCGAAATCCAGCAACTAGGAACTCTGCTTTACACTCAACAGCTTCCACCTGCAGAGACTGAAAGACAATATTCCTGTGGGGCAATTCTTGATGGCAAGGAGAAACTGTACAAAACAAAATGAATATGTTAAAGCAGCAGAGCACAGCAGATGGAAAACCGCTTCATGGAAAGAAATTACAGACAAGAGACTATACAAATTGCATGGTCCAGGGCTGATGGAACAGAAAGGAATAACTTATTGATGGCAACAGGGAATAACAGAGATCTGGGCACTGAAAAAGGATTGTTTTTTCAACCCCTTACTCAGACAGTTTTGAGAACATTAAAAAGATTATATACAGTACAGACATTTGGGTGTGTTGCATTCCACTAGAAAAGGACAAGAGGTTTTTAAGGAACCACCATTAGTAGTGGCAAAAAAGGCAAAGAACTTGAAAGACGGGTTGGTGCACAGTGATCATCCTGTAACATAGTGATCATCCTGTACCAAGGGACATAAGTGGAAATTCTCTGGCAGGTTTAAATATAACAGGAAATTATCCATGTAGGAGGTGTGTCTACTGCTTCACACACATATCGCCTAAAGGAAATTCATAATAATGCTACTAACAGCAAGGTGGAAAGCAAATAATTTAACTGTCAGACTGCAAGGGTGATTTACCGTATTAAGTGTCCATGTGATTTGATCTACACTGGTAAGACGGGGAGAGAACTTAAGAAAAGAATCAGGAAACATAAGAGTGATATAAGAAATTAAAGCCTAAATTCTCCTATGCCAAGGCACTTTAAAAACAGCTGGATACACTATGGCCACATTTAGATTTTTCAGTATACAGAAGGTTACTTTACCACTGAGAGGAGGAAACATAGAACGGAAGTTGTTAACATGAGAGGCTTTTTACATTAATTTATTTAAATCAACATAGAAGAGATATGGGCTGAATGAAAAAACTGATTGTCTACCTATAATCTAACCTTGTTCTACCCTAGGTATCTATCTACTTTCTGTCTTTTCTATAAACTTGGGAGGTGCATCTTGACCTCATACAGGTTCTAGCTGCACTGGTTCAACAGGTGACATCACCCTGTCGCAGATTCAATTCTAACTGCCTGGGTATTTATAAAATGCTCCATATTTCTTATCCATAAAGGTAAGCACTGTGGGTCCCCCAACCCATTTGGGTTTTTTATTTATTCAAACTATTTAGCCCCCCCCCCCCACCTGTTTATCTCTTTATTTTAGCATACAGGGCTTGTCTATGGTTTCTGCATACCAGGAACCTTTAATATAAGGCTCCACATATAATAGCAATATACAAGTAATATGCACACAGGATTGGACCTTTTTAACCTCCTGGTGTATTGGGTCTCATCTGCCAACACATCTGGTCATGATGTGGTCACAGGTTTGTTTGAAAGTGGTTAGAAAAGTAGATAAAGAGGATGGTATTACCTGTTTTAAAGTTTAAATTAAACAACTCTGAAAACTGATTTCCCACTCCTGGCATTATGCCTAATGAGTGTTAGTATCTTTGCTAGAATGGAAGCATGGCAAGAGAACACCCTTGTCTTTATACTTGTGAGCAAGTGATGTTTGCCATGATGTCACCACATTCCAGTGTGCTCCCCCGTGGAAGCCATAATAAATTACCGGGGCTCACTGCTCAGTGCCAGAAAACAGTTACAATAAAGGAAGGTAAGAAATTCTGAAGAAAGCAGTATATGTAAGCTTTTAAAGTATTAATATGCTTCCATGGCTAAGTTTATAGTTAAAATAAGAGGCAGCTGCAGATTTTGCAAGTTTGTGAAGAGACAGCATTAGCATGTGGGCTAGAAAAGAAACAGAAGAGAGAAGTATTTTATAATTCCTATGCACAACATTAACAGGGAACAAGGACAGTGACAGTTGGGGTAAAGATAACATTTGCTGATATATGAAATAGAATACTGACAGTAGTTGGGTTTAAAATAGTTGAATGTTTTTTCATTTTATTTTATGTGTAGCAGATTAAGATGAACCAAACGGCACTTTAAATGAGAAATACAACAAAAAAGTAAGGATTTTTGTCTGGTTTCTAACCATTTTTATTGTTAAGTTACTAGAAGGCATGCTAAAAGGAGTATATGAAATTGGGTGAATTTTATTAGCCTTTTTTTGTTTAACACTATGAGTGGGTGTAATATGTTTTAAAATACAGTAGAACTGAGATATAAGAATATTATGTTTGGTTTATGCCTAAAAACACCTTCCACTCTGAGGAGAGTGTATTGTGGACATCCCAAAATGCTGGTGGGACAAGGTGTGTTTTAATGGCTTGCTCTTTTTTTAAATACACTTTTATGCTTAAATTTAGAATTTGGTGAGTGGTCCATTGTTCCTATGCATTTTATGGATTACTGGAATAGTCTACCAACTGAGGTGGTGGGACAAAAACAGTGGTGGGATTCAAGAAAGCGTGGGATAGGCATACGGGAATCTCAGTGGAAAAGAATGGGGTGAGGGAGAAAGAAACCGGAGATCAAGTAGGGTCTGTGGTGATACTACAAGTAGGAAAACATGGGCAGACTCAGTGGCCCATACAGTCCTTTCCTGCTGACAAATTCTATGTTTCTAAGAAACTATATCTTCTGTCCACATGATCACGTAACTGTTATTTCTTAATTTATTTAGAATTCTGGATATAGGGAGTCCCAATTTAACAATCCACTTAGCCATGGTGGCTAAGTGGATTGTTATATTGAACTATGGCTAAGTGGATTGTTAAACTAAACTCTCTAGATCCACAATTTGGTCTAAATGAAGAAACAAACTGGGTAAAAATATTTTGAATATAAACAAATTAAAGAAAGAAAAATTAAAAGAGATAAAATACGAAAATACAGGAAGAGTTACATGTAACAAAAACCATCTACAGTAGAAGGAAGAAGGAATAGTATGTATTGTGTTAGTTTGAGAATTAAAACATGATGGTAATGAAACAGAATTGTTTCAAACCACTCCACAGCCACTTTTTTTTTGTATTATTTATTTATTGATTTTGTAAGCCAGAAAGAACGTTCAGCACAAAATGACATACGATAACCAAATACAGTGTCATACAGAGCATATTCTTATCAAGAACTAGTGCAGGACACCCCCTCCATTGTTACATAATGAGGGGAATTACCAAAATAGATATTATGATATAAGAAAAATTGAGTTCAAATAATATTGAGCACATAGCCAGAGAAGCCAAAGGGGAGACATTGTAAGGATGATACAAGACCACATCACCCTATTACCATAAAAGACTGTTGTATAATCGTTTCCCCCATAGAAACAGTAAATTCAAGAATATTAGAGGAAATTTCCCTAAGCTCCCCGAGAGAAAAAATAAAAGGAAAACCAATGAAAAGGAATACAAACAAAGCCATTCATGCACCCATTCCCAAATGAGACAAACTCTATTCAACTGCATCAACAGATGTAGAAAAACAGTACTGTTAGCATAAGAACTGATCACCAATGTCCATATATTGATACTGGCAATACAGTCCAGATTTCACCCAAAAGGGAACTTAAATGAGTGTTTAAACATTGTAAACTGTTAATATGCCACTAAAAGAAAGTCCTAGATCCCGAAAGGAATCAAAGCTAGAGTTGAACATACAGTAGGCATCGTAGCCGAGTCCTCAGACATTCTAGTCCCACAGACAAGCAGGAAAAAGAAAATATAAAAATAGATGATGACATCTATAAATTATACAAATACATTTCAACACATATACACAATCAGTCAAGTCCAATATTGCACAAATAGGGATCTCAAGGTCCCATTAATTACATCTCATGCATGGGTATCCTGAATATGTGATGGTAATAGCAGAATGGAATGATAGGCCTTACCTAATTCTGTGTAAAAGAAAAAGAAAATGGAAAATTCCCATTATCCAGGGGGATCGGTCCTGGTTACCTACATGCCACACCGGTACCTTGCCATAAGGGCTCCCATAATCTCTAATGACCAACAAGTGGTCAAAAAGAGGACATACAAAGATCATTACAGAGCTTTTAACAGGGAAATCTATAAGCTACAAAAGTTTCATATATTTTACCATCTTATGCTTTTTATTAATAACTTTCAGGGAGTTAATATCCTCTGAATTGTAGCAGGATCAGCAGCATTCTTTTGAGGAAAGAGACCTAGGGGTAAAGATATGTAATAATCTTGGCTTTAGACCGCATTATAATCAGATAATAAAACAAGCCTGTAGTATACAATACTGCATAAATAAACATGTTAAATGTAAAAGAAAAGAAGTTCTTTTACCACTGTGTACATCCCTGGTGCAGCCACACATGGAATACTGTGCCCAGTTCTGGGCCCCTTGGGGTAGAGGTGACATAAAATCATTGGAGAGGGTACGAAGGAGAGCAACACGGAGGACAGCTGGGCTCCAGGGCCAGAAGTACGAGCAGAGGCTGCGATCCTTGGGCCTATATACTCTGGAGTATCGTAGATTACGAGGCAACCTGTGTCTGATATATAGGGCATTAAATGACACAACACTCTGGGAACAACTTAATCTGGTACTGAGAGATCAACCTTATAATACCAGAGCCCACTCCTTACAGATTAAACCAGATAGATACAACACACTGAGGAGGAAGTTTTGGCTAACAGTGAGAGTAGCAAATATATGGAATATGCTCCCGATTGAGATTATAACCAGTAGAACAATGGAAATATTTAAGACACAAATTGATAAATTTTTGATCAACAAGAACATATGTGGATACACATAAGGATACACATAAGGTCATGGCAAGCATATGGACTACGGTTTTCAAAAGCTCTGATAAACATATGAATTCTTCCAAGTTTAAAAAGGCTTTAGATAGTAAGTGTTTAAGGAAGAGATTCCTCTAAACAGAGAATTTAGGACAAATGTATAGAACATGCAGAAGGTCATACTTGTGGCAAAAGCCACAGCCACACAAAGAGCTAAGCTCCTGTATTTACTGTGTTGGTTTGGTTGTAGTTCAGTCTCATATAATTCTAAATGAAAATGTGTAAACAGTTTTCTTTCATATAGGGAAGTCAAGCAAGATAAGTAGGGCTCAAAAAATACTAGCTTTTTATTTCTAGACACCTATTTGCTATTTTTTTGTTCTCCTATTTTCATTAACTCTAGCTGCCAAGCTTGTTAGCCTGTTTTAGATTCGATTTTACATTTTCACAAAATTGGTTGACCCTATCAAAGGGAAACCCCATAAATAAAGTCCCAACCTAAGATTTTTCACAAAATAAGACCATGGTAAATGATAACCTTCTGAGAAAAAAGTTCTCATTTCAGCTAAGCAGCATTTAGGGTATTATCCTCAGGCAGCTTTGCAAACTTCACCCAGAAGAACAATAATCATATATATATATATATATATATGTTTGTAGGTTTGTCTGCCCCAATTCTGCTCTAACAATACAAGATGGCGCTGATGTTGGTACTTATGTCTAGGATGCTACTGGAAATGAGCCTAGGCTCAATTGCTAGTATCCCAATAAACATAACCTTGAACATGTAAGACAAGTACAGTAAGCACAGTTACTTATAGGCAATAGACCCACTGACTCTTTAAAGCTTCAGACCTTAGCTCCATAAAGAAGTTGTAACCTCAATTTAGCATTTATGGCAGTTACTACCCCTTTTACACTGCCATACCTATGATTATTTTTCTGTATAGCACCCAAAGTTTGTTTTGCTTTAGTCCTACAGTTCTCCAAGTTATTTGGTCATGGCCTACTATAAGAGAATCTTATTCCCAAGAAGTCATAATAAGAAGCCTGTGATAATCTAACACCGTCAACAACAGATCAGCTTTACAGGACTTCATTTTCTATACGTCTGCACTCCTTGTCTTTTTCACATTTATTTCTAAGCCCTTTTCTTGACAAAAAGTTTGGAAATAGTTACATTTTCTCTGCAACCCCAATTTGCTTAGAGTTAACAGTATGATATTGTCAGTGTTTGCAAGGCATCACACCGTGGTTTCCTAAATGCAGGGAATGTGATAATCAGGGTCATTAGATCCATCAGTGTGGGTTTAATGAAAAGATTAAAGATTAAACAATATTGGGGACAAAATGCACCCTTGCTTTACTCCAGTGTTCGTTAAAATGTTATCTGTTTATATTTCCTTCAAGTGTATACCTGACTTTACACCACTTATCACTATGCATCCTAAAGGTAATGTTTAGTAAGTTCAACACCACCAATTTTATGCATTCTTTCCCACTGGAGTTTTTGTACTCACTCTATTAAATGCCTTAGAGAAACCTACAAACACCATATGCACTGGTTGTTTCTTTATGATGTTATACTTACTTACTAGGTCGATAGGGAGAAGGGCAGGGGTAAATGGAGAAAGTGACAAAGGCAAGAAGGACAGAAATGGGGCAAAAAGGAATAAGGCCATCAGGAAATGGAGGGTAATGAGTATCAATGCCCGTAGTCTGGGCAACAAGCTCCCTGAGCTGGTGGCCTTGATGGAAGAGGGATGCCTGGATATCGTAGCAGTCACAAAAACATGGTACACAGAGAACCATGACTGGGACGTTAACATACCAGGGTACATAACCTACAGGAGAGACAGGCAGGGGAGAAGAGGGGGAGGAGTAGCTCTCGATGTAAAGGAAGGGATAAAAGCAACTGAACAAAAGAGTAAACAGGGAGGAGAGGAGGCACTGTGGGTCACCTTGGAGACTGGAAAGGGCACCACAATCCGCACAGGGGTTGTGTACAGACCCCCATGTCAGGGGGAGGGAATGGACAAGGATATGATAGAAGGCATTCTGAGAATGGCAGAGAAAGGGGAGATACTGTTGATGGGAGACCTGAATATGTCAGATGTTAACTGGAGCACATTTGCTGCAGCCACATCCAAGAGCAGGGCCATTCTTGATGCCCTACAGGTGGCAGGCCTTAGACAGCTAGTTTCGGAACCTACTCGTGAGGGAGCAATCTTAGACCTTGTAGTCTCAAACGGGGGCAGTGAGAGGATCTCAGATCTAGAAGTGGGTTGCCATCTGGAGACAAGTGACCATCAAACAGTGTGGTTCATGTTAAACTCAGCTACAGAGTCAAGCCATACAAAAGTGAGGGTACAGGACTTAAGGAGGGCTGACTTGGCAAGATGGGAGAGTGCCTCAGAAACGCACTAGCAAACAGGCTAGAAGGAGGTGTGGAGGCAACAAGCCTTTGTGTGAAGCAAATAAACAAATCAAAATGAAAGAAAAATCCACTATGGTTCTCAAAAGAGGTGGCTATGAAAGTCAGGAAGAAAAAGATAGCATTCCGGAAGTGTAAGAAAACACAGAAGAAGCAGGACAGAGAGCTGTACCAGTTAAGGCAGAAGGAAGCAGGGAGGGAAGTCAGAATAGCAAAGGCCAAAACTGAGGAAAAGATAGCCAACTCAGTTAAGAAGGGGGATAAAACCTTTTATAGGTATATCAGCAAGTGTAGAAAGACAAAGGGAGGGATAGTGAGGCTGAATAGAATGAACGGTGGGTGGGCAGAGGGGGACAGTGAAAAAGCAGGGATACTGAATGGATATTTCTGCTCAGTATTCACAAAAGAGAAGGGGGAAGTGCCTAATCCAATTAACAGAAGCACTCTTGATAGGGGGGTCGATCCCAGTCCTTTTACAGAAGAAAAGGTTCTGCAAGAACTCCTAAAACTGAAGGTGGACAAAGCAATGGGTCCTGATGGAATTCACCCCAGAATTCTAAAAGAATTAAGGGAAGAAATAGTGAAACCACTGGCTACTCTTTTTAATAAATCATGGGAGGATGGTGTGGTACCCAAGGACTGGAGGAAGGCGGATGTGATTCCCCTTCACAAAAGTGGGACCAAGACAGAGGCAGGAAGCTACAGACCTGTCAGTCTGACATCTACGGTAGGGAAAGTGATGGAGTTACTTCTGAAGGAAAGAATAGTTGAGTACCTAGGGCCAGTGGAGCACAGGACCCAAGGCAGCATGGGTTCTGGCGGGAAGGTCATGTCAGATGAATCTAATAGATTTCTTTGACTGGGTGACCAAAGTAGTAGACCAGGAGGGGCTGTGGACATGGCCTACCTAGACTTTAGCAAGGCATTGACACAGTCCCACAAAAGATTAATAGTCAAATTAACCAGCCTGGGAGTGGGTCCCAGGGTGGTAGCCTGGGTAAAACATTGGCTGCACAACAGGACACAGAAGGTAATTGTAAATGAGTCCACTCTGAAGAGAGAGGTTACTAGTGGGGTGCCGCGAGGGTTCAGTATGGGTCCAGTCCTTTTTAATGTCTTCATCAGTGACATTGCAGAGGGACTGGAAGGAAAAGTATGCCTTTTTGCAGATGACACAAAGATCTGCAACAGGGTTGATACACAAGGAGGAATGGAAAGGATGAAAAGGGACTTGGCAAGGTTGGAGGAATGGTCAGAAGTATGGCAGCTAGGATTCAATGCAAAGAAGTGCAAAATAATACACCTGGGAAACAAGAACCCAGGGCAAGAATACATAATGGGTGGGGAGGTAGTAACAACAAAAAAGGAAAGGGACCTGGTGGTAATCATATCAGATTACCTTAAGGTTAGCAAGCAATGTGAGAAGGCAGTAAGGAGGGCTGGGGGTATAATGGGATGTATAGGGAGAGGCATCAGCAGCAGAAAACAGGAAGTTGTTATCCCTCTGTACAGCCAGTTGGTGAGACCCCATCTGGAATACTTGTTTCCAGTTCTGGAGACCCCATCTCCGCAAGAACATAAACAGGATAGAGGTAGTCCAGAGGAGGGCAACTAAAATGGTGCAGGGTCTGCAAGAGAAGCCGTATGAGGAGAGACTAAAGGAGCTTAATATGTATACCCTTGAGGAAAGAAGGGAGAGGGGGGACATGATAGAAACTTTTAAGTACCTCAGTGGAATCAACAAAGTCCAAGAGGGTAGCATCTTTCAGAAAAAGAGACTTGCAAGAACAAGGGGACACAATTTAAAGATAGAAGGAGGGCGGTTCAGGGGCAATGTGAGGAAGTATTTCACAGAGAGGGTAGTGGATGCATGGAACAGCCTTCCTGAGGAGGTTGTGGGGTCTAAAACTGTGGGAGAATTCAAGAATGCATAGGACAGACATAAGGCAATTCTTGTGGGCGGTAGGAAGAAATAGGCTGTTGGTTAACTAGGATCTGCGGCCTATCCTGTAGGTAGGGAAATGGGCAGACTAGATGGGCCAAGCGGTCCTTATCTGCCATCAAAGTCTATGTTTCTAGGTGTACCAAAGTGAAGTAGTTATCAAGAACTAAGTGGTGTATATGGAAGCCAAGTTGAGGCTTCACCAAAATATTCATTACCCTGACCCAGGAATGTAATGGTTAGAATTTCACCTCATTATATATCAACAGGTCTGCAATGGGCAACAGCTGGGAGGAGAATGGGGGTTGGGGAGGGCTGGGAACCATGGCTAAACAGAGAACTCTGACAGACTGGCTGGACCATGGGTCTTCTTCTACTGTCATCGTCTATGTTTCTATTCCTGAGAAAACTTTCTGAATATTATCTAGTAGACTAACAGGCCGGTACATAAGAGGATTATTAAATTCTCCCTGCTTATCTATTGATAATAACCACACCCAGCCAAGAATCAAGCTCTCCTGTGAATGCCAAATGGCATTAAAGAGCTTCACTGAAATAGGAAACCACCATTCACTCCCTAGTTTAAAATATTTCAACCAGGACCGTGTTGGAGCCAGGAGTTTTTCCCAGTTTCTGTTTATCAATATTCTTCCTTATCTCAGAATTATTAATAGTTTAATGCATATCAATATTCAAACTGTATGGTCAGTTCAGACTCTCTTTTTCTATCTGAGAAAATAATAATTTGGAGTAAAACTCTCCACCCAAGTCTCTAGGGAAATTGCTGCATTAATGTTTGATTGCCACCTACTGTAGATAAGCCTTTAGCTGTAATCAGCTAAAACTTTAAGACACTGAATGCAACAGCCCTTTGTATTGCTGTCCAAAGCTCTTTTTTGAAATAATGCTTTTTGTTCTATTAGAGTCTGTTTTTACCTTCTCTGTTGAGTAGCAAGAGTTCTCAGACTTTTTTTTACTTTTATAACTCTTAGTCTTTCTCAGAGACATATTTAATAGGGCTGTGCAGGGGCTGAATATTATTTCCCGAATACCATGAATAGTAGGGTTTCAGAATATTTAGAAGCCCTTCACAAGTAGGGGACTATCTGTATTCAGGAAAGAGCTTTCGGCCAGCTACAAAATAAAATAAAAATAGAAAAAGCCTCTCCCCCTCCTTCTCAGCCACCCAAAAAAAACTGTAAAATGTAACTCACATCCTCCCACCCTCTATCAGCAGTCTAATCCCACATTCCTTCCCCCAGCACCCACAATTTGCTATAGTTAATTATAAAATGTTAAATAAATCCATCGATGGATGACTACCACAACCCACCCACCGGCTGGCAGCCATCTTTGTTATTGTATAGCTCACTGTTTGTAAAATGAAATGCCTGGTAGCACCCTACATCCACTCACCACCCCCCCCCAACACCAGATTCTTTATAGGAGAAGGCGACCAGCACAGACCCACCCTCCTCCATGACTGTCCACCTCTCATAAATGAAAGTGCATGTTGTTTGTAGAAAAAAAAATCAGTTATGTCCCCCCACCCTGACAGCACCCTACTCCACCCTCCACCCCCACCACCCAATTATTAATAGGAAAAGGCAACCGACAGAAAAACACCCACCTCCATGCCGGTGCTCTCTCTATAGTAAAACCAGATCATCTGGTTTTACTATAGAAAGAGCAACACGAGTGCTTTCATTCATGAGAGGCAGTCAGCTGTGGAGGAGGGTGGGTTTGTGGCAGTCGCCTTCTCCTATTAAGAACTGGGTGCTTGGGGTAGAAGATGGGAGTAGGCTGCTGTCAGGGTAGGGGGTGGGAGGGACATAATCATTTTTTCCCCTTTACAAACATCATCATCATTTATTGAAAGCAATTTGAGAACAATCTCTCATTTACAACTGTGTTCAATAAGGACAAACATTAGAAATACATATACTTTACATACATACAAAGTCAGGACAAAACATATTTGTTCCATATAATTAATAAAAATCACATTGAATACAAAGTATTTACCTCAGATCACATACCTATCACCCAAAACATTCACAGTGATTGTATACCAAACTATCTAATGAAGCTCTAAATCAAGCAAAGGAAGGGAAGGTAATTATCCTGAGTTTTTTTTTTTCAAATATTCCCATGTTTTAGGAACAGATACAGCTAAAGCAAAGTCTCCCATCTTAGTTTTATGCATAGACACATGATAAGCCAATGTCTTAGATGAGAGAAGGGAATGTTTTGATACGCTTTTACATTTAAGTATTTGTAACAGATATACTGGTACTTGATTTATAATGAATGTATATACATACAAATACTAGTGCATGTCTCTCCGAGTGGTTAGTGAAGTTCACTGTACTTGTTCATATAGCTGACAGTGATGTGTAGAATATGGAAGTTTAGTAATAAATCTGAGGGCACTGTGGTATAAAGAATCTAAATAACTTAAAACTGGTAATGTAGTGTTTTTTGTACATACAGTCCCCATAATCTATTTGGAAAGAAATAATGAGTTTACCAGCATTTTTGTGACTGGGTAATTAAGATGTTATTTATGTCTATAGAAAAAAATGAACACTTTTTTCAGCTTATTCAAGAGATAAATAATGTGGGGTTTAACATTTAGCTGCTCATCTTGGATCATGCCTAAATATTTGTAGTAATGTACCTTTGAAATGATGTCACCTTTAAGTGTGGTTATTTGATGTTCAGAAGATACAGTAACTGTTTTTTTCCTTGTGAGTAACATT
The DNA here is from genome assembly GCA_016271365.2 of Neoceratodus forsteri. NCBI lineage: Eukaryota > Metazoa > Chordata > Ceratodontiformes > Ceratodontidae > Neoceratodus > Neoceratodus forsteri. The sequence continues at coordinate 330,447,065 of CM057454.1, forward strand.
CATTGTTTTTTTTTTTTTATCATTAAACAGTAACCATAATTGTAAAAGGGCTTCCTGTACCTTATTAAAGTCATGTTGCAGCTTCTGAATAGCTATATCCAGGGAGATATGATGAGTGTATAATATTGTATAATCTGCGTAAAACTGTATTTTCACACTATCAGAACAACAATTGGGCAAATCATGTATGTACAGCAGACATAGCAGGGGCCACAGGACAGAGCCCTGGGGAATTCCTTTATTAATGATGTTGTATCTGAGGCAACCCCTCCAACATTCTGCATTTAACATTCTGTTTAACATTCTGCAAACGTGATGTCAGAAATGAATGAAATCACAACAAAACTGATGGTCCAATTACAAGTATTTGTAAAGTACTGAGCAAGATGTTATGATCTACACTATCAAATGCCTTGGACAGGTCCAGAAACACTGCTAGAGTAATTTCTGACCTGTCCAAGGCAGTAAAAATATCATCAGTAACCTTAGAAATAACATGCACTGTATTATGATGTTTCTTGAAACCGGATTGTTTATCTGAGATTAAATTTATCTATCTAGGCAACCAATGAGTCGTCTGTATAACACTTTCTCAAATGCTTTCTGAAAAACACAAAATAATAGAAACTGGTCAATATGAATTTGGACTTGAGGGGTCCCCCCTTTAAATACAGTAGTAACAGATGCTGTCCTCCAATCATCAGGCAGACATGAAAATCTTATTGACATGTTAAACAAGTAGGCTAAATGTTTGAATATTACCTTAGTACATATTTTTAAGAAACTTGGTGTGATGCCATCAGGTCCTGCCCCTTTACTGGTATCTAAATTTATTAAGTTCTTTATTAACTTCTGCCTGTGTTATGTTTTTAAAAGTAAATAGGGGTTGTCACTAACCTACTCAGCAGGTCAGGCCCTCTGCTCCCACAGTGCCAACCTCTGAGTGCAGTCTTGTGAACAGGTAACAGAAACAGGGTAACCCTCCTGTCTGTTTTATGGATTCAAATTAACCTTCCCAGATGGCCAGACAAGGGAATATCATGTGCAGTCTTGAGCAACTGCTCGTGATACCCCTGGGGAACAACAAGCTGCCTGCCTAGTACCCCTCCCTCTGTCTGCACAGCCTGAGTATACATATGTCCATTTTCCCAATAAACCTTTTGTCTGCCGTCACCTCCCTGTGCCCCATCAGAGTCTGCCCAAGCCCTCAGCTTCTCTAGACTAAAGTCATTTCTCTGAGCAGCTGCAAACTCCTCACACATTCCCAAGGCATGGGACAGGTCTCCTTCAGTCACTAAACTAGGGTCCCTAGCACTAGTGTCAGGGCACTCAGGATCGCTGTCAATCCCAACCCTCTGACAGTGGGCCACCCCTCCCTCTTCGGAGTAACCCTACGTAGCTGTGTGGTTAACTGCTACTGGGGAAATTTCTACCCCCTTTTCATTATTCTCCCCATCTGGAGACACAGGCTGGGGAACCAGCCTCCCTGTGGTTTCCACAATGGCTTCTGTGGGGTCCAGGGAACTACAATTTTCCCGTGCCGCTTGGCTACAGGTAACTGCACACACCGTCCCCTGTTTGAGACTGTTGCCCAGGATCACATTCACTGCTAAGGTTTTGGCTACAGCCACCTGTTGCACAGTCCCCCCCCTTCACTCCAGTCTAGGAGAACACTGGCAAGTGGCAATATTTTCTCCCCATCAGTAAAGTCTTGTACAGTGACATATTTATTGGGTATCAGCTGACCAGGCTGTACTAGATCCCCTTTTACCAATGGCAGGGATGCCCCTGTGTTCCTTAACCCTTGCGTCTGTACACCATTCACCATGACCGGGTGCATGTGTTCCCTCATGTTCACAGGCATGCTTTCAGGGACACACAAACAACCCACTTCCTTCCAAGTACCACCTTGCGTATTGCTCATCCATTTGGGACACTGTCTGGCAATATGCCCAGTGTCTTTACACAACCAACATTCATTCCTTTTCTCAGAGAAATCTTTTCCCTGAAACCTGGGGCTAACTGGTTTTGGTGGAGGCAGTGAAGGTTTTAGCTGCCCTGAAGGGGCGCTTTTTGCTTTCTGCGCTGTCATGCCCACCCCATTCACTCTAAGAGCAGGTCTGCTCTTGGCATAGCGGTCCGAGAGTTCAGCAGCCTCTTGCACTGTTTTGGGATCTCGGTCCTCCAGCCAGGTTTTCAGCTCTGCTGGGTATGCCCAGAAAAACTGTTCTAACAGAATCACATTTTCAATTTTATCTATAGAGTTGGCTTCAATTCCTTCCCACCAATGTTTTAAAAACTGACGTTGTTTCGTGGCTAGCTCCTCATAGCTCATTTCAGGGCTTCTCCTGAGCTTACAGAATTTAGCTCTGTATGATTCAGCAGTCAATAAAATTTTTTTTAACAGTGCAGCTTTATGTTTTGCTGTAATTATTACCGTCCTCATTGTTCACTTGACCCAATGCATCCCGAGCTTTCCTGGTAAGTAGTGGGGATAGCTGGAAGCTCCAGGACTGCCTTGGAATTTTAGCCTGAATACAAACTTTTTCAAAAGAATTTAAAAAGGCATCCATATCCTCCCCCTCTTTAAATTCGGCTATGAATTTGGAATTCAATTTGTAACCCAGTCCTGTAGTCCCAGTTAAACCCAAGCCACTCACCTGCTCTGGTGCTGTTGGTTGGAGTTGTAGCTTCTCCAGTTCATGTTGCCTCTGGCGCACTCACTCCTCACGGTCCGCCTCTCGCTGTTCATGGTCCGCCTCTCACCATTCTTGCTCCCTATTCTCTTCAGCAGCTCATTGGTGCTCACGCTGTTCCCGCTCTGCCTCTCATCTCTCTCGTTCCACCTCTCGCTGTTCTTGCTCTGCCTCTCGTCTCTCTCGTTCCACCTCTCGCTGTTCTCGCTCCCTCTTCTCCTGGAACTCCAGCTCCATTCGGCGCAACTCAATCTGCAGCCTGAGTACTTCTGGCACCAGAATACTGGTGACCTTCCCCTGCTGCTGTGGCCCTTTGCTGGCACTGGCCCTGCTGCCCTCCTCATCGGATCTGGACACTGCACTGGCCGCTAGCCCTTCCACACTCAAGGTTCAGTCCTTTACAGTCACTGTCTGTGACTCGATGCTCTGGGTATCTGCTACCATCAGGGCATCCACAAGGTTCTGTTTGGTGGCTTTCACCTCGTACGGGACTCCTCTGTCCCTGCACAACTGCGTTGAGTAGTCTACAGTGTGCCTGCTGTAGTTGGAAGCCATCTTCTTCCCTAACTACGTCTACTCTCACTTGCACTTTGGAAATAAAAATAAAACAGGTAGGAACTTGACTGTAAGCCAAGTGATATAGTTCTGTTTCCTTTTTTAAAAAAATAAACCACTGCCCTTTCTTTGCAAGTGAGCTGAACAGTATCACGCTGATACACTGAACAATAAAAGCTTGTAATACCAAAATTATCCACACCGCTGCCAACCAATCTGTCACTAACTTACTCAGCAGGTCAGGCCCTCTGCTCCCACAGTGCCAACCTCCGAGCGCAGTCTTGTGAACAGGTAACAGAAACAGGGTAACCCTCCTGTCTGTTTTGTGGGTTTGAATCAACCTTTGGTCACAAGTTCTGGAGGGATTCAAACTATTAACCTCTTGCTAGCGTATCCGAAGTACAGGCTCAGATAATTCTGCTCTTCGGGGAAATGCCAGATATCTTTCGCCTATGGGCACCTAACCAGGTGTACAAAATGAACCCTTAAAAACTCTATGAAAGACCTCAGATAAACTCTTACCTTTTCCCAGTTTGGTATTACCATTAAGCTATTGCACAGTGTCAACTTTAACCATATATGCTTCACTTGTCAAAGAAAGAATTTCGAAGGCACACCAGTCTCTTTAAAATAGAGGTTTACTTTAAATAAAAATGTAAAATGTAAATACAGAACAATATATCACAAAACATACAATCACTTAAAAGAACAAGGTTTAAAAAGTGCAAATTCCTACCAACAATACACTTAGACTTGTCTATCTAATGTATCTCTTCTAACAGTGCTGATAGATGTTGTTGCTTCAGAGTCCAAACATGAATGTGTCTAAAGGTCAGCCACAGCATAATCAAAAACTGTCATTGAACCTGCCCTTCTATGATGTCACCAAGCTCCTCCTCTGTTTATTAAAAATTACACAATCAGGATGTCTTATACTTAGGAGGTATATTAAATAGGTGACATCAGCAAAAACTCATTTCCCCATATGACTTCCCAATCAAGTCTGTGATTTTCCAGTGTCTTCTTTCATCCATGAGCAGTTTCATGCTTCACAAAGACATCAAATAACTTTTTATGACTAACTGTTAGATCTCACTGAGGTGTAATATGCTTTGTAACACCAGGTGCAATTAACTGTGCTTCCTCTGAGACACCATCAAATGGATATTTTCATTTCCTTTGGCTTCAAAGAAGTACAGCTCAACAACAAGACCATAAAATGCGAGTCTTTGGAAGTTAATACCATCACAGAGATCTGCTGTTTAACATATATCATGTCCTTTGCCAGGAGCACATGATATCTCATGAGAGACATTCAATAACACATTTTTATTTTACAAAAATCATAGAGCAAATCAGAACCAGCTGGCCAAGTGTAACAGGGGTGGCATTTGAAGATTAGGATGTTCTTTCTAAAAGGAAAAATCAAATTCTGCAAAAAAGTCACTGAATAACTTTGCTTGCTCTTCTGACTTATACACAATTAAATTGTTATGATTCAGAAACTTAGCCAAAACTGTAGCAGTAACTTTACTAAGTAATGAATTAATACCTTTTCTTATTTTTAGGGGGGTTCCTGAGGGATCCAAAAACTGAGTTGTGTAACAACCCAATTTAGCCTGCCTAATTGTTTTTGTACACTTGTTCCTTATTTCCTAAATGCTAATTTATCCTCTGGAGATTTTGTTTTCCTTGATTGATTCCATACACTATTTTATTCCCTAATAAGTTGTTTGATTTGATTTGTTAGCTAAGAAGTTGCTCTATTACTGACCCTTTTTTTAGTTTCAGGGGCATGTTTATTTATAATGTCTAAAAAATGAGGACTTGAAAAAACACCATGCAGTTGAAATAGCTGGGCATACATATAGTAGCTCCCAGTTAATTTCAGCCAGGTCCCACAAAGCCAGGTCACCAAATCTAGAAAAGTTATGTGTAATTATTGTGTGTGCAGAAAATGTAACTTTCGAATTATCTCTTATGCATGCAATGCAGCAATAGTCACTAATATCAGCCTCAAATACTGATGAAATATATTTCTGTGGTGTTGTTGTTAATATAATATTAAGTAGGGAATCCTTTTCATGGTTAGTTTTTTGTGGCCTAGTGGGTTTTCCTATCATATGAGGAGATTCATGGAGGCAAACCGATTTTATAATGTCCTGGTCAGGGCTAACAAAATCCCAGTTTAAATCTCCCAACAGGATAAACTCTTGGTTTAGGAATGGTGAAATTAAACTACTCAGTAAGCATAGCATATATGACAAGAAAGGCGGCAGCCGGCCATGGGGCGCAGGTTGTGCTGGTCATTCACTGTGGGATTTCTTTAACGTTTTGTAATTAAATATAACAAACTGTGGGTGCTGGGGGGAGGAGGGTAGGACTGGACTACTGATAGTGGGAGGGACAGGGTTTACATTTTACTGTTTTAAGGGGGCTGGGAAAGATGAGAGCACCTTTTTTTGGTTTTTATTTTATTTTAAATGGCTTCTGAATATGAATACCTGAACACCCAAATAGCTGGCTGCCAAATATGAATGTTCAGGCCAAATATTTGGGAAAAAGGTATTCACACAGTACTGACACTTATGTCTTCCTTCTGTTCTCTACACACTGCATTAAACCAATTATTTTTCCTTAACACAGAAGTTTTTTTGTTTTTTTTTTTTATATTTGTTTTGTGTGTGATACAATATAATACATTGGAAAACTTTTTTTTTTTTTAAGTGGCTCTTTTAAATATCTAAAAACACAAGTTTTAGATTTATTACATCAGAATCAAGAAGATTTTCAATATGTCCCCTATTTAAATTCTGTCTCAGATCTTTGTGTTGATAGCAACAGGGGCAGCAACTTCAGAAGGAAGCAATAAAGCCAATCCAAACTTTAAATAAAGTGCTGCTGGTAGGTGATCACTATCCACTCTGAATACGATCTCAAGTTTTGATACTACCTGCCAGGCCTGGAATTAGTAGTGGGACTTAGCATAAATTAAATCAATTGTTGATACACCATTGCCACCAAAATAAGCGTAAGATCCCTCTAAGTCATGCTGTGTTCTTCCAGTTAGGACCAAATTAGCAAAACTAAAAATGATATCAATTAACGTTTGCTCTGGTGCATTAACTGTGGCATCATCATAACTTATTTCTGCCTAATGCTAAGAATATTCCTGGCTTCCATTTTTTGATTGTAAATCATTTAATTCCAAGTTTACTATTCTTGCATTGAAGTCACCCAGAACAATAATGTTATCCAAAGGATAACCCTCTTCCATGTAAGTCAGGGGACTGTGGAATTCATGCTCTTATTTCAGCATTATAATATCTGAAGCAGGTAGAGGATGATAAGTATTCACAATAGTAAGTTGAGCCAAACCATAAGTAATTTTTATGACTAAATATGTTTTACTCTTTTCTGAGATTTTCTTTATCGAAGTATCTTTCATTTGTAAACTATTTCTTATTAGTGGCATTAAACCCCTAACGGCCCTTACTTCTTTACTGTATTTCCTTGTAGGAAAATTAAATCTTATAAAATCTTTGAAGGAGCACAATATTGAACTCCCTTAGGAATTATTTGCATTCATTATCCTCCGGTTTCTCTGATAATCCTGCAATATTTCAGGATAATAATTTTAATGGCGACAAACTGGGAAACATTTATCTCAGGATTTCATCATGCCAAGGAATTTCAGCACGTTCCTGAATTTGCTGCCTCATAAATGCCCCCTGAAGATTTGTCAAAGTAACAGGTTGCACTGTTTGAAGTGGTAGGCATGGAAGTAACTGTCCCCAATCTGTAACTGAAATCCCAAGAGCATCTAAATCCCAATGGCATACAATTTCTCTGCTTCCACAATAATTTGTCTAGCCTATTCTCAGTTGCTTACCATTATATCAAGTTGTGAGTTATCTGACTCTTCCTGTATCCTTTGGACCCATTTTATACCTCGGTTACCAGAACTTATAATATTTGCAAGTAAACTGCAACCTGTCTTTAAAAGTTTTTGATTGGTTTCTCCTTTCTTCCGTGGTAAACCAAAGACTGATAATACTAGTTTCATGGTCTGCTGTTTCCAGAATTGTTTATCTAACATTGCATGCATCTCCTTTTTGCTGATGATTTAAGTATTGTAAGTAGTATGAAAGCCATTTGGGTTCCTCAGTAAGAATTTCCAAATAACATCTTCTGCATCAGAGTTATTAAGAATAACAGTAACTGATCCTTGATTCATATATCTCTCATTCCTGTGCACCAGGCTAATATGTTGTTCCAATTTCCCACTATAAACTTTTTCTAGTATGAATTGGACAACTTTTGCTATAGTTTTGGGATCTTCATTCAAATGTTTAGTTAGGCCATGTATATTCAGGACCACTTCTTTCCCTTTAATTGGGAAATGAATAGTGTCCTTGAAAATTTGGGGACCATCATTTTTGGCCACAGATAGACCATCAGTTTGTGTTCCAATATGGCTCTGTATATTATTTTCTAGCTTGTCATCTTTTGTATTATTATTTTCATTATTCACCATATTACTTTATCTCTTTCTGGTTTATTTTCTTGATTCATCGCCTTGCCATTGCTAACCGAAATTTGCTTTGAACTCTATTCTTCTGAGTTAAGAACTCTCTCTGTGCTAATAAGCTCACACTATCTGCTAGCTGTCTTTTTTTTTTTCCTTTTCTGCATTACACTGTGTTTTATCATTATTATGATTATCTTCCAATTTTTCTCTTTTTGCTTTAAAGGTGTGTTCGCGATTTCCACTAAAGTCCAACTGTTGGATCCGATTTTGTTTATCTGAGACAAATACTACTTTAGTTCCTTGAGTATTGTTTTGACGTGTTAAGGTTAGTGTATTCAATTGTGCTCCCTGTATTGCTGTTTCAGTCCTTATCGTATCGAAGTCTCTTTTCATAACTACCAGTTGGCCCATTAATATTAAATTAGATGCATGCTGACTTTTCATTATTTCAACTATCTCTTTGTTCAGGTATATGGTGACTTATTCAAATCCTTCCTGAACCTCTGACTGGATTAACTCATCAGGTGTATATGGCTTCTTTCCTGCCTTAGCTGATTTGGCTTTAGGGGTTATTCATTTGCTATTTAGACTTTTTAATCCATTTATTGTTTGTTGTAGTTCTATAGCAAGATCTGGTAAAAACTGCCTCATTATTTAAATTAACAGTAGGTGAGCTCTTCTTTGCACTGTCTAAAGCAGAATTCCTTATTGAAGCCTGCTGCCTGTCTGGATCCTGTAATGAAGGGGGGAGGATAGCCCTCCCTTGGATGCCCAACACAGAGGTGGAACCATGGAGGACAAAAGAAGCTGCAGGTTAAAGGAGAGTGAAATGAGATGGTTGCTCAGAGTCAGAAGAATACCGACTTCTTGCCAAAGGGAAGAAAACCCCTATACAAAAAATAAATGCCTAAAGTGTGCTTACAGAACTGAGACAGTTACAGCAAGTGGGAAGTCTTTGCAGAAGTCCATGTAAGTAGAATTAAAACTCAGAATGCAATAGGAAATTGACTTCATCTCAGAAATATTGACAAGGGCACCAGTGTTGGGATCAAACAGTAAAATGTTATGGAGGGGTTCAAAGAGGTTGGACTAGGATGCAAATGCATGCTGCACCTGGGTCCATCCACTTGTGGCTTGGCAGCCCTGCTGCTACTTTCAGCAGTTGTATCTGTTTATGACAAAAAGTCATAATTTGCAGCAGAAAACCAAAGCAATTGTGAGTTGAATCCAGTCTGGACACATCTGTGTTGGTTTTTGGACACAAACTTTGGATGCTGTTAGGCCATCTAATAGACAGTTTAGCAGGTATGGATACATTTAGGTTTTGAAAATAAGAACAAATGCATCTTGAGTAGATCCTTTTGAAAATCCTGCCCTTTGTGAGTAATTTTATGAAAATAAGCCGAAAATGTTCAGAGAGGTTGTGAGAATGGCTTACAGTAATTAAAACATGAAAGTCGTGCAATACAGTCGTTGCTTTCAGGCAGTAATGGAAACAAACAGTTCTAATTTGGAGAACAGCCCAGGATCCTTAGTGCTGTCTCTACCAGATAAACAACCTACAAGAAAACAAAATAATCTCAGCAGAAAATAATTCAGTTCCTCCAGAAATTAGAACTTTTACAACGTAAGTAATACCATGTTCAAAGGAATTATGCAGCAAGGAAGGATATAAAAATTATATTATGAAACTCAAACAAACTGAGAGCTGGAGGAAAATGGTGGGACAAATGGAAGATCACTCTAAAAATGCAGCAATCTTGATCACATATTTTCTACAGTCAGACACAACTGGTAAAACAACTTTTGTTTGTAGGTTAGAAAAAAAGAGGCATGACATGTAAAACCCATGGTTATTTTTTTGTCATACACTTTTTTACTCCACTTTTTCCACAGACAGGAAACAATTTGCACCAATGATCATATCCCTAAAGGAGAAGGGAGTAGAATTCAGGAGTCCATGTTCCCTAAAGCTAAAGTGAGGTAGGATGAATCATAGACATTAGGAAAAGAATTTAGAGGTGAGAGTTGTTGAAAGAGGATTTTGATTTCTAGAGGTCAGCATGGCAGTCAGGAAAGCTGAACTGATGTAATGGAATGCCAATAGCTTAGAAAGTCAAGTGAAAAGAGACATGGTTATTGATTTGGAAGCAAAATACTGTAGCTCTCCTTTTCAGTGGCAACAGCATTGTGACATGAATGGGAGCTCTTAAGAAATTCTGAAACCATTTCTGGGCTTCCAGCATTTAGCAAAGATATGTGACATATTAGCAGCTATGGATAGAACTCTGTTGAATCTGCTGCTGTATTCTTCAAATATATTTGTTATAATGCATGTGATTTTAATTGTAGTATTTTAAAGACTGCAGTTGGATAGTAAAAAGTGTACTACATGTACTACTACAAGCAGAGTTAAAATAAACGGTCAGTACAGCAGCTCAAGCAAAATGTGCCCACAATAAAACTCTGTCTCTTACGCATGTGAATAGCTTTCAGTTCAGAAAAGGTAGTGCAGGAATACTCACTGGAACATAATCCTGCAGATATTGATGTACTGAATTATTTTTGGTGGGGACTTTTTAAAACATCTGATATTGTTGTTGAGTCATTTTGAGGAAACCACCCATCAAATTACCTTGGAGAACACCTCCCTCAATTAGGTCATTTCCATTATTAACATCTTGAACAAAGAACTAAAAAAGCAGCATTTGTGGTTGACAAGTAAGTAATGAAGCTGGTGTATAATGTTGCTGACATATTGTTACCACAATTGAAAGACCACAAAGGAAAACTCTGACAAGTTGGAAAACAAATATTATCTCTTTGCCACAGTTCTTGACAGTTAAGTTACATCATCTACCTCCTTCAGACAAGCGAGTCTGGTGAAGAATACACAGAAGTGCTGTATACTGCTATACAGTAAGTCAGAAACAGGAAGACAATGGCTCCTTATAGGAAAAGATTACTGATGCAGACTGTTAATGGGAATTACAGATTTGGGTTCTGACCTACCTTTTACTTCTTTCCAACTTATGAAACTACAGAAGATAGCCGTCAGACTGGAACTTCATGTTTCAAATCCTCTTAACATGAATCTAAAGAAACAGAGACTGCATCTCACAGTTTTAGGTCTAAGCTACCGAAATTCTAGACACACATTTTTTGATGTTACTTTTAACCAGTTACAGTTATTGTTTTGGTGTTTTTGATAATTTAAATTTAACTTACATTTTTAGGAATTAGCCAGTCGTTAACTTGCTGAATATTAAGAATCAGTGTCCCTTCCCCTCCTACTGCTTTGTTTAATAACCTTAGTGGGGATGAGTAGGATGACACAAAGGAAAATTAAGCCTGAGAATGATATTATAGCTTTAAAGCTCACAACTGTAACAGGTATCTACTGTATTTTGACTACCTTTTCACACCTCACACCATTTTAAAATGGGATGAAATTAAGAGTTTAAATCCCCACGTGTTCCCACTTAAGACTAATGACAGTAATCAAAAAGTGCTTAAGTTGTCAATTTTACTTATTTTAATTTGTTAACCAGGTAAGAGCACCGGACCGAGGGTCCTTTTTCAGGCTCGACCCGGGCAAATTATGCAATACAAAAAATGTGCAACATACAGCAAAAACATTCAATTACAGCTACAAATACATAAATCAAACATATACAATTTTAGCCACTTTTTAAAAACTTAAGAACAGTTTGCATGTAAACTATTCCAGAGTCAAGGAGCAACTGCTGTAAAAGCACATAAACCAGCTCTAGTTTTACATGAACTAACATTCAGAGCAACCCCAGATGATGATCACAGACTAGGCAAAATATCCCTGATTAAGAGAAGATCAGAGGATGGTGAGGGGGTAGAGTGAAAAACATTTTTAAAAACTATAAAACCAAAAAAATATTAAATATATGTTGTACCGGGGATAACCAACCAAGTTGTGAATATAAATGATAATGGTGGGTACAAGAAGGAGCAAATAAAACAAAACAACAAATATTATTGTAGACAACAAAAATATTTTGTAACTCCTTAGAACCCAATTAAAAAGACTAGATACATAATCAAATTGAGGTAAAAGTGAACCAACAGCAATGGTTCTACATTATTCAAAAGAAAAAAAGAAACATTTCAGCTTATAAAGAACTCCAATTTGCAGGTTGGGCTGGCAGTATAGCCTAGAGGTTAGAGGAACAAGGTGTGAACGAGCTTGGCACATCCAGCAGACCAGACCGGAGTCTGATTCTCACAACCTCCACTTGCATACTGTGTGACTCTGAGCAAGTCACTTAACCACCCAGTGCTCCCAGGTCGCCCCTGAAAACAGGCACTTGTGCCTAGTGGGCCTTACCCGGTTACCAAAGACTAAAAAATGTTTTGATTAATATTATGACATACAAGCTTAATGTGGTCAGAAAAAGTGAGCAAGGGGTCCAAAGTAACTCCCAGGTATTTAAACTGAGAAACTTGTTCAATTAAGTTACCTTGATTGTCATATAGCTCAAGAGAAAGGCAATTATTTAACATAAAAGGTGACCCAAAAATCATAGATGGTTTTCTTTAAGTTAAGAATGAGTAAATTCTTAGAAAACCAATTGTGAACAGAAATAAAAATCTGTCTTAAGATCATTAACTAACTTGGAGAATTCCCTACCTGAAGAAAAACAAACAAGAACATCAGCGTAAAGTAAAGGCTGACAATTAGAAGTAACAGCTGGCAGAGCGTTAATGTAAATATAAGTGGCCCTAAAATTGAACAGGAACAATTTAGGAAGGGGATACTGGTGAATCAGCACAAACAATTTGGCTACTGTTTAGAATGTTTTTTTTTTATTATTAGTCTATTGTTCTGTGGAGATATTAGTCCAAATCTGGGCCCAACTTACTCTGAACAGAAAGACAGTACTATTTTCGGCCATGGCACTTCATTTGTACATGCAAAAGTTTCCACTATTATATGTAAAATGGATGAAATTATGGATTTTGCAGTGAACAAAAATCCAGATAAATGATTTTTTTTGAGTCATGGCTAAATGCAAAGTTAGTAACTAACTTATAGATACATGGGTACAATTTTATTAGAGCTGATAAGAATAAAATCAGAGGCGGAATAATCATTTACCACTGGGACTCACTGATTAAGAGAATAAATTTGGGGATCCAGTCCGACTGCTGCGAATATTCAGCAATGGAATTAAAAGTAAGACTTGGCAAACCAGTATTATTACTTGGGTGTTATAGACCTTCAGAAATATTTCCCGCTAAAATTGTACAATTAACAGAGGTCTTAACTCCATATGCAGACTCCCAAAAGCTTTTGCTCATGGGAGACTTCAGTATCAACTGGCAACTTCCTGAAAAACCAAAATATCTGCAAAATGTATTGGTGGAGCCAGGACTAAACCAATTAATTACAGATTCAACACGTATCAGTAAAAAGAAAGTAGAAGAATCCCTAATTTTGTACTTAATTCTGACAAATCAGCCACACAATTGTAGAGACATGGGAGTAATGCCTGATCTACTTAGAGATCACAATACCATTTTTGTATCATCACAAGCAGAGGAAAATCAAATGGTCCTGCAAAATTTGTCCATTATAGGTCCTTTAGGAAATCTGATTTCTTTTGCGTTCATAAGAGATCTAGAAGGCATCCAATGGAGCAGATTAAAGTTAATACAGTATGCCCTCGATTATCCGCCACCCTCTCTATCCACCAACATTACCTCCTGTACCGTTCATGGTCTATGTAAATTCCCTCTGATATCTGCCACCCTCGGCAACCACCATTTACCAGCTTCTCCACATGTACCGTCTGCACAGACTGCTGTTCTGTTCTCCCTCTGTCATCTGTCAATGTGTCTGTCATGAAACCGTGGCGCCGTGCATCACGGTCCCGTTTTCGTGATGTTACATTTTTTTCAGTACATGTATTAACTTTTAATATTAGTAATGTATATAATATAAAAACTAGCATTTTTGTTTGATGACGCCCCTGATGTGAATAGGTAGTATACCGAGTTTCCTGCAGTCTCGCTTTGTTGATTTCATTCGGACCGTCAAGAAGCTACAGTGACCTACTGAAGTGTATTTCACATCAGTAAAGTAGAAACAGCATTTTAATTTGTGATGTTCCCTAGACCTTTGCTCTTTTGGGTGACTGCATGAAGTTTGTTTTGTTTTGTTCTGAAACTGCAAACCAAACTGTAAGAAATGAACTGAACATAATCGAATTAGGATCCAGCCCCTTCCCTGCCCAAGGTCAGTTTCACATGTTATGCATGTGTACAGCATTTGGAACCTGGCCAGTGATGCCTGTCACTCACACATTAGGGTTGAACTTGATAAAGTGCGTCAAGCTCTGAAGTTGAGGTGGCTACATTTCTTAGTGACTGTAAAACCTGTGTGGGTGCATGCTCATTTTTCCATGGTCCCACAGTCTGTCTTTGTTTGTTTGTAAGTTTCACTCAGACCATGGGTACATTTCAGGCTGGAGTGAATCAATTAAGTGCACTGTTTACATCAATCAATCAGTTTGGGGAATTTTTTTTATTTATAGTTTTGATGTTTATTGACTTGGTCAGGTACTATACTGTACTTTGTATGCAGAGTTTCCTGCGGTCCCTCTTTGTCAATTTCACTGGGACCGTCGGGGAGCCAAAGAATGGCTGACAAACCTGACTTTTTTTTTTTTTTTTACTGTTATTGTCAGGGTTACATTTTGGGGGTGTTATTCAGATGCAGCATTTTCACTATGCAAGCCCACAGACTTTACTGACTGAATTGGTCAGGCACAGGTACGGAGTACCTGGAGTTTCCTGCAGTCCGTCTTTGTAAGTTTCACTTTGTCAGTTTCACTCAGACCATTGGGGAGCTGCGGTGTGGTTGACAAACCTAACAAAGGGTATTTTTACTGCTGACTGAAGTTCATTTACAATCATACAACTTAAACCAGATGATTTTAAATGTTTTTTTAATGATTTATTTTGCACACAATATGTACACAGATAAAGAAAAATATTACTTTATACAGTAACTGTAGTCCTGTCTTGCTTTTTAAAATTTTCACCTGTGCAAACTATTACACCTCTATTATCTGCCACCCTCTATTATCAGTTAAAAAGTTGGTTCACCAATGTTGGCAGATAATAGAGGGTGCACTCTACCTGCCCTAGACTTGGTTTGGGATTACTCTGTAGCACAATTTTAAAAAAGTGTATAATACACTTACAAGTAAAAACAAGGAGAGTTAAGGATAACAGTGCAGCTTGGTATACTCATTTTCTGGCAAATCAATGCCAGATAAAGAATAAAAAATGGAAGACAGCTCAGAATTCAAAAACACCTAGGGGCTGGGTAAGTTCCAGAGAAGCTAAGAATAAATATGTACACAAGGTTGAAAACTGCAAATAAAAGAGATATTTTAAAAAGAAATGGAGGATGATGCATCGGACCCCAAGAAATTCTAGGACATGAGCAAGAATTTAGGTGGGCAATATGCTGCTCGAACAATCATTAGTGTAAAGGGTAAAGATGATAAGCACTTTGTGTGGGGAAGACATGGCAAATTAATTAAATCAGTTTTTTATTGATTCTAGGCATTTCCCCCTTCAAAAAACATGGCAGACAAGGCAAGGAAAAGTGAAGCAAAGGGGGAAGTAGGGAATTTTAAATTAAAAAATTTCTGAAATTTTGAAGTGTGAGGCACAGGATTTATTATTAAAGCTAAAAGAGAACAAAATTACCTACCCAGATGATTGACCTCTGAAGTTATTGAAAATGTCTGCCTGTTAGATAGCTATATCACTGACTTACATGTTTAACTGGTCACTCGATTCTGGTCTAGTAACTGAAGGCTGGAAACTGGCAAAGGTAATCTTTATGTTTAAGGGAGGGACACCTGATCATATGACAAACTACAGACCAGTTTCAAGTTTACCAGTCATTTCAAAGTTATTGGAAAGGCTAATATATAATTAGCTTAAAAAATACACAGACAGAAATCATCTCCAAGACCGTACCAGTCAGGGGATCAGAAAAAATCACAGCACCATCTCCTCCATGTCAAAGGAACACTGGTCAGCATACTGGGGCCATCTTTGTCAACCTCTCCAATGCCTTCAACATGGTGGACCATAGACTGTTTTTGAAAATAAATTAGCTGAAACAGGACTTGACACTAGGGCACAAAGCTAGTTTAAATCCTACTTTGCAAATAGGGAACAATTTACTACTGTAAATGGCAATTCTTCTAGCAGCCTGGACATACTGAGAGGGGTCCCACAAGGGTCAGTACTCCTCTCCTCTTTACGTTATACATGGGATGCTTAGAAGAACGTTTTAAGACTGTGCATTATCATCTCTATGCAAATGATACTGTGATCTATGTTGCCGGGTAATCGCTCCCAGCTGTACAGGCTGAATTGCAAAAGGGCTTTGATGCTCTACAGTCCATTTTTATTGGGTTCAAAATTAAACTTGATGCAGAAAACACTAAGTTGATGCTTTCTGCATCACCTGCTAAGTTAAAAAAGATAAAACACTTTCCTTTCACCATATCAACGCTGGACGGCTGTCCCTTAAACATGGTGGACAGTTATAAATATCAGGGTTTTTGGGTTGAGTCCAGTGGTACTGGCAATACATATGTTGACATCCTGTCAAAAAAAGCTGGAATGAGAATAGGCTTGCTGTCCTGATATAATAACTGCCTGGCCACAGATTTGAGGAAAAAAATAATTGAAACACAAATTCTACCTTTGTTTCATTATGCAGACATAATTTACAACTATTCTGCACAGGAGAGGCTATACAAGCTTGATGTTCTATATAATCAATTGGCAAGAATGATTTCAGATTGCCCAAAACTTACCACTGTGATCTTTATAAACGTTTAGGATGGTTGTCATTAAAGAATCGCACAAAATATCATAAGATCATACTTGTAGTTAAAAGTGTGCATGATAGGGGGCTGGCAACTGAGCAGTCATGACAGACCAAAAGACCTATTCTGCTGGCTTTTAATATGTATGTTAGTATAAGCACCATGATACGTAACTGACCGACTGACCCCTTGGAGGAAAATAACTTTCTTGAGAACTGCAGAACAGTTTGAATTTGTTACAAGAACCAAAACTCAATGAGTCACACATTTCTTTGCCCATTGTGCTCCTTGTCTGTGGAACTCCTTACCCGCAGACTTTAAAGTTATTTGCAGGAGGAAATCACCAGTGTATTCCCTCACAAAGTGGTTTAAGGGTACACTGCCCTTACATGACATCTGCTGTGCAAAGGCCAAAGGTTTGTCATAGCAACATAAAAGTACAGTTGTACAAAAGTATTTTGGGGTCATGCAATAACTGACTTATTAAATTTTCATTTGTGAATTATTTAAAATTCTTGTTAAACATGTATTGTTGATTTGTGCCTATTGTTTTTAAAATGCCGCTATAATGTTAGAGACTATGCTGTTATAAGGATACCATTGTAAATGAGACTTGTCTCAATGAGTATTCCTTAATAAACTGAATTGAATATGGATATGTCACATGGAACATTTCCTGTCCTTGTCAGATGTGGAAGACACCTATTTGAGAAAATCCATATTAGTTTTAGTGTTGATCCATTTGAGTACAGGAGGGAAAATAAAACATTTTGCCTACCTTTGCATCATTTGTTAGCCCTAGTTGTCTATTCACTAACATTAATTATAAATGCAAAGCAGGAAGTGTCATCTCTCAACGCAGACAAAGTTTCAGTCCACAAAAAGAATAGTCTTTGCTTTACCTTCCTTAAAGCAGCAGTACTGCATCATCAGGAAGTGATTATCAAAATTCTGTTTTTTGGCTGGAGGCATGCAGCCATAGTTCCAGTTTCCATATCTGTAAATATTTTTTTCTAGCGATCTTTAGTTTTTTTTTAGTTATTTAAAATGTATTTCCATTTCTGTGGAGCCACAGTAAATATGGCTGTTACCTAATTTGCAGCTGAGCTCAGCCCTCACGGCACATCATGTCTTTTGTTTACTTCTGTGGGACCCCATGAAGTGCATTCCCGTTGTCCCTGTGCAGTACTGCGAGTCATGCGCATATGCGGTTGGCTGCAGAGGGTTCCAGTTCAACATCGTGGGTGGAAAAAATGTAAACAAAAACAAAAATGGAGCAAATTACAGGGTGATAGTACAGCAAAAACAAGAGAGATTACCAGGTGAGTTCTGAACAGAGCACAGGGAACAAACTGTTGCAAAAGATCCAATTTATGTTATCTAGTACTACTGCTTTAAGACAAAGTTAAATTAAAATATAATTAATGGTTTCCGTTTGACTGCAGTATCAAGAAGTCTTAACATCTGTTAAGAACATCTTTTTGAACCCAAATCTGTCACTCATTTCAACAAAGTCATTAAGAATGATACTTTTGCAATAAATCTGTCAAACACATCTTTCATTACAGCATGAATGCACACAGCTGTTGTTTTAACTGCAACTGAAGGTGTTTTTTTTTTTATCTTAGTAGCTTTATGTTGCAATTGTCTCCAGTCTCGAAAACAATGCTGTTTTCTAATCCCTGATTTAGCATTTGTAGTGATTCTGAAATGCTTGTTGTAGTTGTTTTTAGGTTGATGTGATTTTGTATTGTGTGTATTTACTTCGTTTTTGTTTTGTTGTTCTAACAATGTTCCACAGGTATTTGTTGTAAATGGGGATTTATTCTCCAACAAACTAACCTGTACAGAAATAAATTTTAAACAAACAAACATGTTTGCAAAATGAAGTAACCCTTATAATAATAATAAAAAAAAATTAAGAACAGCTGTTTCTTTATCACCTTGTGGGTTCTGTGACATCATGTTCTTAACACCTGGAGGTTGTATATTCTACTATGTAATTGCTAAGAACAAGAGTGGCATGTTGGGGCAACGGTAGGGCTACCACTTACAACACCAGTGATCCAGATTTGAGAACAAGCTCAGGCTGTCGGGGGTCAGTGCGGGGAGGAAGATCAAGTGTCCCAGAGGACCTCCTCTTCCTCAGAGGACAGATACTACTGCTACCACACTGCTATCTTGGTGATCACAAGAGGTCATCCAGTGGCAGTAAAAGTGAGATGGGGGACAGTCAGATGGTGTCCATGTGAAGCAGACTGTGTGTGCATGAACATGGGCCTCCTAGCACACTGACCTCCCAGGTGATGGGATCACAACAGCAGAGAAAAAGACAACCTTCCTCAAGCAGAATGAGCCCAGGTATGCTCAGGCCCCAACAACTACTTTCTGGAGTGGAACCCTGCAAACTCCTGCCTCCATGCTCAAGAGAAGGTAGGAGGATGGATCTGGCTAAGCTGGATACAGCTGAGGGGGAGTCTTTGGGGTTGAAAACTGCCCAGATAAATGATAGAGACACGTGGTGGGGGAGAGGGATTGGGCCTGCTTTGAGGCGATGGGGGCAAATGCATGGCAGGAGTATAAACAGTAAATCAAATAAAATAATAATAACTGCCACAAAAAATGGCATGATGATCCAAAGAAGGAAGATATTAGTGATATCTAGCATAAGCAGAGCACTTCTTCGGTGGTATTTGAGGATGACAGAGATACTGTTGACCACCCCAATTAAAAATGTCATGGAATTGCCATGCTTCTTTATCTTTATGTTAGGAATGAAAAAGATGTGCAGCTGATTGTGTTATTATTATGTCATGTCATGTGCACAGTATTTGCAGCACATACTGTGTTCTTAAAGGATACCTAAACCCTGCTTCTCAGTGATCATTATTTCACTATTTAAAAAATCCGAGATTGTGGTGACTTCGATTATGAGCAGACATTTCAGAATATGGTACTCTTTACCTGAAGTTTGTCATTTACATAATTTTTATCAGGCTTAAAAAATGTAACGTAATCTCTCCTCCGTTTTGAAAAGCCACACCATGATCTAGGCATCGGATGGTGCCGACATTTGACGTGATGACTTCAATGAAGCGAGATCGAAATTAAATAGCCATACAAGCCCTATGTGCTGTCCCATTTATGCGAGTAATATTTAACTTGTAAATCACACCAACATGCAAATCAGTATTTAACACATTCATCAGACAATAGAGGATAATAACTCATGCAGCAGGTAAGAGGATCTATGTGCTGAGGGTTGCCTTTTCATACCTGCAGCGTGTTACGTGGTGGTGGGAGGAGTCAAATCTGACTTGGGCCTCCAGGTTTACAGACCAGCACTGTAACAAACTTCTGAAGTGCATTGCTTGTGGTCACAGAAAGCAAGTTAAGGGAGTGAAATATTGATTTCCGGGTTCATTGCTTGATGCTCTAAGTGCCCCTATAATTAGGGTTGAGTAGGGTGTTTAATGTTAAATCCCTAACTTTGCACCTTAATAGCTTTGCCCCATTCAACGGAATCACATAAAAGTTTGCATGCATGGTCTGGGGGGCAAGGTCTCTTAATCTGGCAAGTTTTGTAACAGTTGGATATCTGGATTTTGAGAACCAGAAAGTGAAAACATTTGAGTTTGTTTTTTTTTGTTTTGTTTTTTGCTCTCACTTGTGCTGACATTTTCATGGTAGAAGAGGCTTGCCATAAAACGTGCTTTTTTTGGTTTGGTGAAAAAATATGAATCCATTCAGTTATAAGGATTTGAAATTTAAGTTCTAAACATGTTCAGTAAGGTCATTCATTTGTATGTTTGATATGAAAGAATTCCTGGCTCATGAAAGAAGATTCTTCTTTTGTTAGCCAAAAATTCTTCTTTCTTAAGAAAGCCAATCTTCTTTCGTAAGTCAGCCATCATGCTTTTTATTCAAAAAAAAAAAAACAACAAAAAAAAAAAACTGAAAACCCATAAAAATTATGCCCTGGAGAAAAACGGTCATATGAATCTAGCCAAACAGGACCTTTACGTAGATTCTGGTTGTTTTTTTTTTTGAAAACAGGCCCCAAAATATGGTTTTAGGACACCTCTAAAATCCTAGCTGGAAGGCTTAGGAGGAGGTCCTGATTCTTCTTTTGTGAGCCAAACTTCTTCTTATGTGAGAATCTTGGCTCATAAAATAAGATAGTGGGACTTGGTTCTTTTTCATAGTTCATTTGTGAGCTGACCTTTTTCTTTCTTGAGTCATAAAATAACTAATAAAAGAAGAATCTCAGCTCACGAAAGAAGGTGGTGGGACTTAGGGATTTTTTCATGGTTCTTTCGTGAACCGATCTTATTCTTTCATGAGTCATGAAACAAATCACTAAAGAAGATGGTCCACTCATGAAAGAACTATGAAAAAAAAAAAAATCCTACCATCTTCTTTTGTGAAGCAAGATTCTTTCATGATTTCTTTCATGACTAACGAAAGGAGGTCAGCTCATGAAAGAACTGTGAAAAAAAAAAAATACATCCCATCATCTTCTTTCATGAGCAGAGATTCTACTTTTGTGAGTTCTTTCATGCCTCACAGAAGGTCAGCTCATGAAAGAAGAGGTTAGGACTTACCCTTTTTTCACAATTCTATTGTGAGGTCATACAAAACAACTACTGTTCTTTCATGACATCTCACAAAAGAATGGTCTTTGACCGGGACTTTCTTGAATTGTGAAACTGCAGCTAAAGTCGTGCTGCTGGCTTTGGCTAGAGCAGTGAGCTGGTGATCCCTTGTTCTGTTTCTTTCTCTCTCTCTCTCTCTCTCTCTCTCTCTGTCTCTCACTGTATCTGTCTGTCTGTCTTGTCTATCTATATCTACCTTTTTTTGGTTCTCATTAAGAGGACTGGGTACCCCCCCCCGTATCGCTTCTCTTGCCCACTCCCCTCCGGGTCACTCTTCCTTCAATACACATGGTGGCACCAGAGTGCCTACCACCAGAGCTGCTGAAGATCATCCCAACACTGCGGTGCCCAATCCCCAGTGTCGGCAATGGTCCCCCTACAATACAGAAACCGTCACTCAACAGTACTCTATAATAATGAAAACCATCCCTTGATCTTTTTTTTGACCTGGAAAAAAAAAATGGTCCACTAGTGATCCGAGTCCTCCAACACCTCCATCCTCCCCACACATACACCTCCACACACACTCACTCACCTGAATGTTTCCCATGATGCATTTACCCACATTCTTAGTATGAGAATAGCAGGACTTTCTTGAAATGTCAAGCCGCAGCTGAAGTCATGCTGCCAGCTTCAACTGGAGCAGTGAACCACCAATCTCTTAATCTGCAGGGGTCAAAATTAAGTTTTGTAGCCACTAGCTAGCCAGGCTAGTAACTGGGAACATCTACTTGCCCCACAGACTTTTCCACTGGTCCAGCTGGTGTACTTACTGAAATGTTACCTTCTCCACTACAAGCCTGCAGTGCTAGTTAAAGGAAAATCTAACTAGCCCAATACAAAATCAATCAGCATTTGGCTAGCAGGCAAGTGCCAATTTTGATACTTGATAGGTCTCTCTCTCTGTATCTGTCTTGAGTGTCTATATGTCTGTCTGTCTATATCGCATTTTCATTTACCAGTATTCAGTCTCTGAGTGCATTGCAACCCATTAAATACACCCATCAGGACAGGTTGTTGCACTGTTTCATTTGACACATTTATTTAAATGTTTCACCAAATACATTTGGGGTTAACACTGTGTTCAAGCATGATGTGGAGAAAAGTGCAAACGCATCTTGCTATTATTTACAGAGCGTTTTTCTTGCCCTCTGCTTAATGTGTTAAAATATTCTGTAGCATGTAGACTGGTATGCAAAGCTTCCAGAGAACACGAATATTCTGCTTAATGAGCAGGCTTTATTTCACGACATATTTTGCTAAACAAATGCACTGACTGCAATGAATTAAATAACACTCGCCAATGGTATGTCTTTTACTGAGCGACGGTATCCCTGTGAAGCCTCTACACAGATTTTCATCCAAACCTAGTTTATGTACTTGATTTCCCTGTCTGCACGGTTTCATTTCATTTTTATTTTTATACTGGAAGGTTTGTGGGACGAGTCTTTTTTGCAAACGTCCAGTTATTACAAAACATAAACATTTATAAAACAGTTAATCAATAAATATACATTATGTAAAACATTTGCAAATTGAGTTTACAAGCAGATTATTTCTAAGAGCTGTCTTAAAGGTTGCTAGCTTCTTTTGACCGATAACACTACTGGGAAGGCTATTATACAACCTAGCAGTAGCAAAATTTAATGAGTTTTGACCAAAGCCTGTGTGAAAAAATGGGATCAAAAAAACACCCCTACTCTTCAATCTTGTGCTACCAGATTTAATGATCCTAGGAAATAAACTAAGGATACTTTGTGGCATTATATTCAAATGAATCTTATGTAAGAACATCAGTGACCTAAAATTACAATGCCCTGCCAATGACAAACAACTGAAATGTTTATAAAGAAAACAATGATGTGTTAACCTAGAATATCTGGTAGCAAAATGAATAACAGACCGATATGTGGCCTGAAGTTTTGTTAAAATTCTGTCAGAGGTATATAAATAAACCATGTGTGAGTAAACACCTACTATCAATTGTAAGATTACCTCTAATTCAATAAAGAAACCCTAATCTTTTATGTAATCTATTAATTAAATCCAGAACATGCAACTCAAATGTTAGATGACAGTCAATTAGTATACCTAAATATTTAAACAATCTGACTTGTTCTATTAAATTACCCAAACTATCAAAGATAGTGAATTCAGATGTTGGTGATCTCCTGGGGTGAGAAAATACCATAATCTTGGTTTTGGCAGACTTTAACACCAGTTTATGTTTATCAAACCAATAATGTAATAAACTGAAATTAGATTGTAATGTATTTTGAACAGTGGATAAATTAGGACTGGAACAAAAAAGAACCGCATCATCAGCATATATAGTATGAATCACTTATTGCAGTCGCCGTTAGTGCAGTCAATCATTTTTTGCAGATGCATGTTGTTGTCCAAATGCCCAAAGCTATACCTACAGAGCAATATTACAGTGTTACTGCGGACCTTGCCCTTCGGCAATAGCAGACATGCCTGCCACTCATTTTGCATTATCTGAAAACTAAAATAAAGGTTTTTTTATCAAAAAATGTGCTCTTTCAATAGATGAACACAACACTGGTTACATACCGAACCAAATAAATCCACCACGTTTTGTAATGATGGTCCGTAGAACTCTATTTTAAAAACTGACGATTGCAGCTCGGCGTGTGACGTCACCAAGCTCGTGGTTCATCAGCCAACGAGCTGACTTCGTCCTAGATAATTGCTGTCCCCTAGACTACAGTTGCCATGAGCAACAGAAAACAAGTAAGTTATGGTGTCAAACTCCTCATCCAAACGTTGTGCTCTAACCCTGCAGAAAAATGCAGAGATGCTGCAGGAAATAGACACCATGCCCAAAATGAGTATTCGAAACCTGACACTCCACTTTGGCCTCCCTAAATCAACAATGGGTGATCTTTTGCAAGTGAAGGATGACATTTTCGCTCAATGGCACGTCAACCAGAACCCTGATCGCAAGAGAAAGCGGGAGAGGAAGGATGTGGAGGATTCACTTCTGCGTTGGTTCTCCAATGCTAGGGGTAGGGAAGCTATGCTGAATGGGCCACTGCTTAAACAAAAGGCACAGCAGCTTGCCGCTGCTCTTGGAAAGCAGAATTTCATTGCAACAGAAGGTTGGTTGCAACGTTGGAAGAGATGACACAACATCGGGTTTAAGCTGGCACATAGTGAGAAACTGAGTGTTGACCACGACAATGCTCGTCGGTGGGTCTCCGAAGTTCTGCCAGGGTTACTGCTTGGATATGCAGATGGCGACATTTATAATGCTGATGAGACCAGCATGTTTTTCTGATGCGTAGGTTATGGCACATTAACTTTCAAATCAGACACCCCAATGAGCATGAAGTGTGCCAAGGAGACAGTTTCGTTGATGTGTTGTTGCAACAAGTCAGGCTCTGATAAAAAAGAGCTTTTGGTAGTTGGCAAATCTGCCAAGCCTCAATGTTTAGGGGAGTACACCACCTACCTGTTGTCTATTGCAACAACAGAACAGCATGGATGACAGGAGAAATATTCTCTACCTGGCTTAAGGATTGGAACAAACATCTTCGTCGTTGCAAGATAGCGCTGTTGGTGGACAACTTTAGTGGGGACCCTGGCATCCAATGGCTTTGTAACATATATCTCATCTTCCTACCACCCAACACCACTTGTATAGTTCAGCCTCTAGACATGGGTATCATAATGTCACTGAAACGACACTATGTGCATGCCATGCGCACCAGAGTGCATGAAGCTATCGATTCAGCTGGAGAGCTTACAGCAGCTGATTGCGTCAAATAGATCAACCTGCTTGATGCTGTACACCTCATGAAGACCGCATGGGACACTGTCAGCACTGACACAATTCAGAACTGCTTTCGAAAAGCAGGCTTTGCCAGGGTAAAAACTCCTGAGGAGGTCCAAGATGTCCATTACATCCCTGATGTTATAGATGCAGTCCCACCTCTGAATGACCTTATGGAGAAGGAGTTCCAAGCAGTGTGTTTCCTGGGGGAGTCAGAGGAAGACCAAATGCCTTCAAATGACATCGATGAAGTGATTGATGCAATGTCACAGTTGACAACTGTGACAAATGAAAGCAGTGACCCAGAGGCTGACGATCTGCTCGATGAAGAGCAACCAGTGGTGAGCACTACTGATGTTAAGGCAGCCTTGCAGACACTATGAAGGGCGATGGAGCAAAGAGACGACATTGCACCAAAATGGGATAACCTAACAGTAACTGAACGTATGTGGCAACCTTACTGCACCGCTAAGACCCGACAAGCATCAATCACCACTTTTTTTGAACAAGATAAATAAAACCAAAAAAGAAAGAAAACGCACAAGCACTCCCACCAGTTAAACACTACCTCCCTCCCTCCACAGCACTACCGTAATCACGACAAAATGAGCACAAGCACACAAGCATTATGCAAAAATACGAAAATAAAAATACAGAACAGTAAAACGGACAATGCCAATAATGGATGTGGAGCATCTGCACAATTGTGTCCATTCTAAGTGCTGTATACTGTAATATTAGTTCAGTATGTGTGAAATTAACTGATAAGGAATTCGCAAATAATGAAAAAAGCAAAGGACCCAATATGGAGCCCTGTGGGACTCCACATCTTAACACTGCTGGCCCAGATAATGTTCCACTGATTAGTGTCTTCCGAGTCCTATTGATTTCTATTCAGAATGGCTATATTAAAGCTCAAGTCTGAGACCAGCATGTCTTGGGACTGTGATGCAATAGATATACAAACAGATATATATGCACATCAATCTGCTTTCCATTTCCAGTGCTACTGGCTTGATCATGTTAATGACTTATGACTAAAAAGAAACAGACATTGCTGTAAATATTTATTAGGCATTTTGAGGCACTCCCGTGAAACTACAGTTGTAAAGAACCACACCTTCAGGAATACTAATGTAATGCCCCAAAGTCGGGGCATCCCAGGAAAATTAACTGCAATAAAAAGATTAGGGGTTTACAGGTGCCCAGGGTGCCTGCCTTAGGTATAGGCTGCAGGGCATAGGTAAAAAGGGACCCCTCAGTAGTTGATTCCCCTCCCTGTACAGTATAAAAACCCTGTAATTAATAAAGAAAGTGCCCCGTGCACTTAAAATGCTGTGAAAAAAATAGAATTCAGGTAGCTTCAAGAACAATGGCCTGGATGGAATGCTGTGCTGAGCTGCTCATGCACAGCATTCCACTCCAGCCACTCTAGAACCCTGGGAGGTTTAAGTTTAAAAAACATTTCTTCAGTTGGTCAGTTGTTCCTGGGCAGTGGTTGAGGAGACAGGACACAGAAGTCAAGGGACAGTTTAGGGTTTATCTTGTGTTTAAGCCGCCCCTCTGGGCTTGCTGTGGTCCTGTGGTGCCTCCCCTGCCTGAAGACTCCTTGCTCTGCTTTGTTCTGCGGTCGGTGGTGCTGTTGGGGCACTGTGTAGAAGTAAAACGGCCGTTTGCCTGGCGTTGGGCTGAAGAGCCCCATCATTTTATTATTTTAACCCCCTCCCATATATTTAAAGTTTAATTTTGGTCCCACGTCGGCAGCATTGAAGAGCCGCATCGTGCCAGAGTTCCTGTCGGCCGTCTGAGGCCCCCCCAGTCTGTCCCTCGCTCCGCCTGCCGTTATTTTGCTCCCTCCCTCTGCCAGCGAGACCTCCCGCCTCCCGATCCTCCAGAACAGCTCATTGGAGCGGTGAGCCGGCGACAGCATAGATTCGGCTGTTAGCCCCCAAAACAAAGACTGTATTTATTTTTTTTATTCATCAGCATACAAGGCGCTTGTTCTATGCAGCTGAGCGTCATGGGGCAGGGAGGAAGGACCCCAATTTAATATTCAGAAGGGGGCAGAGAGGTAACAATACCCACGGGGAGGGGCCAATGCAGTAAAGACAAGCAGTGGCCTGTTAAATATTGATGAGGGGGCGGGATTAAAGGCGGCGATCTGCCAAAAGAGTGACAGCTCTCAGAGAGCCTTTCAAATTAAAGGGGCCACACAGTTAAAAGGGCAAGTCAGGCACAAATTTAAAGGGAATAGGGCTTCTCAGGCCCACTGTTAAAGGGGCTATTTGGCCAATTATGAAGAGGGCAATTCAGGCCCATTTCTGTTAAGGCACCAGGCCCAGCTGTAAGAGGGCAGTTAGGCCCACAGTCTAGAGGGCGCCAGGCCCATTTCTGTTAGGGCATCAGGCCCAGTTTAGAAAGGGCTATTTGGCCCACTGTATAGAGGGCACCAGGCCCAGTTTGGAAAGGGCTAGTAGGCCCACAGCCAAGTGTAGGGCATCAGGCCCGAGGTAAATGTAGGGCATTAGGCCCGAGGTAAAGCAGGGTTCCAGAGAGGCTCCCGGCCTAGTGTATTAGGGCAAGCATGCCTAGTAGTAGTAAGGGCAGCCCCAGCTTAGTGTATTAGGGCAAGCTAGCCTAGTAGTAGTAAGGGCAGCCCCAGCCTAGTGTATTAAGGCAAGACAGTCTAGGAGTAGTAAGGGGCAGCCCCGGCCTAGTGTATTAGGGCAAGCCAGCCTAGGAATAGTAAGGGAAGCCCCGGCCTAGTGTATTAGGGCAAGCCAGCCTAGGAGTAGTAAGGGCAGCCCTGGCCTAGTGTATTAGGGCAAGCCAGCCTAGTAGTAGTAAGGGCAGCCCCGGCCTAGTGTATTAGAGCAAGCCAGCCTAGGAGTAGTAAGGGCAGCCCCGGCCTAGTGTATTAGGGAAAGCCAGCCTAGTAGTAGTAGTAAAGGCAGCCCCGGCCTAGTGTATTAGGGCAAGCCAGCCTAGGAGTAGTAAGGGCAGCCCTGGCCTAGTGTATTATGGCAAGCCAGCCTAGTAGTAGTAAAGGCAGCCCCATCCTAGTGTATTAGGGCAAGCCAGCCTAGGAGTAGTAAGGGCAGCCCCGGCCTAGTGTATTAGGGCAAGCCAGCCTAGTAGTAGTAAAGGCAGCCCAGTCCTAGTGTATTAGGGCAAGCCAGCCTAGGAGTAGTAAGGGCAGCCCCAGCCTAGTGTATTAGGGCAACCCCGCCTATTAGTAGTAAGGGCAGCCCTGGCCTAGCGGATTAGGGCAATCCAGCCTAGCGATAGTAAGTGAGGCATATAGGCCCCATAGTAAATAAGGCATTTAGGCCTTTGGTGTTCCTAGCAATTAACCTAGGGCAAGTGGTACCCTCAGTAAAGGGGTTAGGGCATCCTTAGCAAAACGTTCAGGGGTAGCCAGATCCTATTCGGGAAGACCCTACTTTTAGAAAAAGGGGTCCATCCAAGGGTGCTCAATTCACAAATACTGTAAAGCTCTGTAACAACTGTACTGCTCATACATCTGTTATTGCTGAAGTACTTGAAAGACTGTGAACTTGCTAGGAACCACCAAGACTGTATTGTAACTGGATTGTGGTTATTTGCCTCTGGTTATCTGAATTATTGCCCTAAGCATCTGAACTACTGCCCTAAGCATCCAAACTATTGCCCTAAGCATCTGAACTATTGCCCTAAGCATCCGAACTATTGCCCTAAGCATCCAAACTATTGCTCTAAGCATCTGAACTATTGCCCTAAGCCTCCAAACTATTGCTCTAAGCATCTGAACTGCTGCCCTAAGCATTTGAACTATTACTCCTAGCACCTGAACAATTGCCCCACCTGTAATAATTACCCCTAAATTTATAATTTGCCTTTCCCCAGCAAATTATCGGATCACTCCGCAGTCCTCTTGGCATTACAGGAAGGTGCATCTTTCAGCTACATTGTTACCAGTGTATGGGGACAGTCTCAATCTTCTACCACACTGCAGTCCCATAGTGTGGTTTGTAATACTTCGTACTCAGAATCAGTCTCTACGCAGAAGAGGACGTCTTCTCATCATTCTTCATCCAAGTGGGATCGTCCAACAGATCATCTCCTCCGACTGTGTCGTCCGCCGAAGTCGAGTCCGTCGCCAGTCGTACAAGTCGTACCCACCATTTCTTGTTTTCCCAGCTCGAAGTTACGTCCACCGAGGTGCATCACAACAGCCTCACCAGTGTCGTTTCATATGGTTCCTGTTCCAGATGTCCCGAAGTTGGTTGCCCTCCACAGAACAGTGTGCTCATCCTGGAGAAGCTGGCCTGCACCCCTGGTCGTTCGCCGAAAGTCGAGTCCGTCGAAGCCCAGTAAGGGACGCGTCCGCCATTTCTTTGTTTTTGTTCTAGTTTCTGGTGACAAGATTGCAGAATCAACCATCATCTCTACAGATTCTTCTGGTTCCTGGTCCTATCGGAGATTCTTCAGAGTTTAGCTGGCCCCTGGAGTGCTGCAGCATCAGTCAAGTCGTAGTAGTCCTCGATTGGATTCTTCGCCACGCAGGTCCTGATTTCTCCTCGTCCTTGGCGACCCTGGAAGTGGGTTTTGGCCAAGAAACCCTTTGTTTTCAGTTTGGAATCCGACAGCCCATTGGTGGGTTATTTCAGGAACCAGTTGCTCTGGTTCTTTTATTCCGGCAGCCTTGGAGAGAGTGGGCTTTTGCCGAAGAATCATATGGTCTGTTTAACAAACCTCTCACCACCCAGTGACCTTTACAAGGGAACTGTGTTAGCATCTACTGTTTCGTTTGTTTCCCCTTCGTAGCTACCATCGTAGATCAACGGTGTACACGAAGACGTCAGACCTCTGGACTCCTGTAACATCTGGACTTTGGTAGAAGCGTGTAGTTATAGCTAAACCAAATACTGTTATGGGTAGTGTATGTCATCTGATCTTCACCTAAGCTTATTGATAGGAATAAGAATTGTAGAATAATTATAGAATTAGAGTGGCAGTAGGCCTCAGCATCTATTCTATTCTTGTTGAAATCATTTTAGCAGTCATAGATAAAGTATCTGTCTTATTTACTGCCCTATTCTTTTGGGTGACTTCTCTTCCTCTTGTGACTGTGTCTTCCTACCCACTGGTACAAAATAAACACCCTGCGGGCACTGAATCTCTCAGATGACTCCTGCCTCTCCTTGTCTGGGTAACAGTGATCTTATCCACAATAATTCGGACTTTGGTGTCTCACTCATCTCTTTTCACCATCTTTAGAGCAAAGTACCTCAGAGCACCTCTACAAAGCCAATGACAGTGTCTGTCCTCAGTATCTGCCCCACAGGACCTCACCAGATGCCTTACTGTCCCTGACCTCATGATACGGCCTACATAGCAAACTACAGTCCCTGTCCCCGGTATCTGCCCTGCATAATCTCACCAGATGCCCTATTGTCCCTGACCTCATGATCTGGCCTACATGCCCGCCGACAGTCCCTGCCCTCAGTACCTGCGCCATATGACCTGACCATCTGACCCACCGTCCTTGACTTAATGATGTGACTCACATACACGACGACAGTCCCCTTCCTCAGTATCTTTCCACATGCCTGCATCATCTGCCCGACCATACCTGGCCACTTACTCTGGACATGATAGGCAACAAAAGTCCTTGCCTTCATTATCTGCCCCACATGTCCGCACCATCTGCCCTACTGTCACTGACATCATGATGCGACCTACATATGCACCAACAGTCCCTGTCCTCAGTATCTTCCCCCACATGACTTAATCATCTGCCTGACTGTACTTGACCTCATGATGTGGCCCACATACCTACCGACAGTCCCTACACCTCATTATCTGCCCAACATGTATGCACCATCTGCCTGATCATCCCTGACTTGATGATGTGGCCCACATACCCACTGACAGTCCTTGCCATCACTATCTGCACACATGCCCTCACCATCTGCCCTACCGTGCTGTACCTCATGATGTGGCCCACATACCCACCAACAGTCCCTGCCTCAGTATCTGCCTCACATGCCTGCACCATTTGCCTGACCATCCCTGACCTCATGATCTGGACCACATAGCCACTGATAGTCCCTGCCCTCATTATCTGTCCCACTAGCCCACACCATCTGCCCTACCGTGACATACCTCATGATGTGGCCCATATACGCACCAACAGTCTCTGACCTCAATCTCTTCCTTACATGTCCACATCATCTGCCCAACCACCCCTGACTTCTTGAGCTGGCCCACATACCCACAGAATGTCCCTGCCACCTTCCAAAGGTTAATGGAGCGAGCTGTAGGAGACATGAGTCAGCCTGAATGCTTAGTTTATGTGGACGATGTAATTGTGTTTGGCAAGATACTTGAAGAGCATGAGACTCGCTTGTTCAAGGTTTTGGAACAGTTAGAGGATTTTGGCTTAAAACTTTCGATCGACAAATGTCAATTTTTCCACCAATCTGTGAAATATGTAGGCCACACTGTGTCCCCTGAGGGAATTCAAACTGATCCAAGCAAAGTAGAAGCTCTGACCACCTGGCCACAAACTAACAATCTCAAAGGACTGCAAAGATTCTTGGGTTTCTGTGGCTACTACTGTCATTTTGAGAGAGCTTACACCAAAGTCCTCTGCCCTCTGCTCAATTTGACTCAAGGTTATCCGCCAATAAACCACAAATACAAAAAGAGTGCTGTAAAAGGGGGAAACAAAGCCTATTTCAGAACCAATGAACCATTCGGGACAAGGTGGACTAAAGAGTGTGATGTAGCCTTTTGCAGTATCATTCATCAGCTCACCCATGCCCCTGTACTTGCTGACAGAGATCCAGCTAAAGCTTACATGTTGCACACTGATGCCAGATTAAAGGGACTTGGAGCTGTGCTCTACCAGGAGTATGAGGAAGGACTGCGCCCAGTGGCGTTTGCCAGCAAAAGCCTGACACCCTCTGAAAAAAAACTACCCAGTACACAAACTGGAATTTCTCGCATTGAAATGGGCTACAGTAGATCAGTTTCATGAATACCTTTATGGTGCAAAGATTCTGGTAAAGACTGACAGCAACCCTCTTACGCATGTTCAAACCTCAGTCAAGTTGGATGCCACTGGGTACTACTGGTTATCAGCACTTTCAACCTATGATTATTCAGTAGAATACCATCCAGGCCTAAATCACACTGATGCTGATGATGCCCTTTTTAGAAGGCCTGTATCCAGCTCTGAATGGGTGAAGATGTCAGAACAATCTATTAAAGCACTTTGCCAAAAGTTTGACAAAGATGAACACCAGTCCTCTGTAACAGTTGATTGCCTGGTAGATTGCTTAGGTCCTCCTGACACCTGAATCCTTGCAGCCTATTGCAATTTCACAACATTGGATCTCAGTGCTCTGCCTCAACTTAAGCCCATCAATATCCAGAGGGAACAATCCAATGACTCCATGATTAAGCCTGTATTAGAGACCATAAATGCTGGAAAACATGTCTCCCAGCTTCGCTCTAAAGACCAGAGAACTGCTTTGTTATTCTGAGAGGGGCCTAAGCTCAAGTTGCGCAACAAGTTACTTTACCGAGAGACCACAAATAGACAAGGTCAGGTTGTCAAACAGCTAGTGCTGCCTACTGCATTTAAACGTGTGGTTTTACATGCCCTCCATGACCAAATGGTACACCTGGGTTGTGACAGAACTTCAGACTTAGCCCGTGCCCACTTCCACTGACCTAAGATGGATGCTGACATTGAAGTCCACATCAAAACCTGTAGCTGTTACCTCCAGAAAAAAGCTCAGCCTCAGTGGGCTGCACCTTTAGTTAACATCACCAGTGCTCCCATAGAGCTTGTATGCATTGACTTGTTGTGTTTAGAGCCCAATCAAAAACACAGGTAACGTGCTGGTTGGGACTGACCATTTTACTGGCTATGCTCAGGCCTATCCGACTAAGAACCAAAAAGCAGCCACAGTAGCCAAAGTACTCATGGAAAAATTCTTCGTCCATTACAATGCCCCCAAAGAATTTATTCTGACCAGGGGATAGACTTTGAAAGCCGTCTAATTAAAGAAATGCTCTCACTTTTGGGGGGGAGTAAGAAAATCCAGAATTATCCCCTATCGCCTTCAGGGGGACCCACAGCCCGAAAGATTTAATCACACTTTACTAGACATGCTGAGCACACTTCAACCCAGAGACAATCCAAAATGGAGTCAGCAAATAAGTACTTTAGTTCATGCATACAACTGTACTCTTAATGATGCAACTGGATTTTCTCTCTGCCACTTGATGTTTGGTCGAGAAACAAGGCTACCTGTTGATGTTTGTTTTGGGGTATCCCCTGATGGAGTCCATGCAGACAACTATCTCCAGTACGTACTAAAACTAAAAGCTCAGCATTAATCATGCTTATCAGTTAGCCAACACAATGGCTGCCAAGAGAAATCTAGCAAAGAAAGACATGACAAACATGTCAAGGCCCAAGAGCTACAACCTGAAGAGCATGTCTTGTTAAAGGTGACTCGCAAAGAAACACTGCAGCCCGCTCCCATCCCCACATACCTAACAATGCTACTGTGGGAATCGGGGGCTGCAGTGATCTCAATTTAATTCACCATTTTTTCTATAAACTGCGAAACTTTTCGTCGACAGCATGAAGTGACACGTGGTTCCCAATTAGTGAGCACAAAGGTCATGGGTATTGCACCCGTTTAGTGGCGTCGGCTACCACTGCTCTTATTATAGCAGCAGTGGTGGTACTCTATTATGCTTATTTTAAGGCATCTAAGGGGGTCTTGATACCTGTAATGTTACTTACAGTAACACCTGTGCAGGCTGTTACTGTAAGTAACATTATAGGTATTAAGATCCCCTAAGAAGCCATAAAATAAGCATAATAAGTACTGCCACTGATGCTATAATAAGAGCAGTGGTGGTAGCGACGTCACTAAATGGGTGTAATACCCATGACTCTTTGCACCCACTCAATTGGGAACCGCGCGGCGCTTCCGCGTTCGGCTGAAAGTTTCGGCAGTTTATAGAAAAAAACTGGTGGATTAAAAATTAAGATCACTGCAGCCCCAGACTCCCGCAGCAGCATTGTAAGGTATGTGGGGATGGGTGCAGCCTGCAGTATTTCTTTGCAGATCACCTTTAAGAAACTTGGGACTGCACGGAAAACGCAAGATAGCCGACAGGTGGCAACAAACCCCATACATTGTTGTCAGCAAGCTGGAGGACCTGCCGGTTTACAAAGTGTGTCCAGAGAATGATCCATGAGCTATAAAGGTAATGCACAGAAATCATTTTTTACCAATTGGGCAAATCATCATTGATTCCGCTCCTCAAAATAATGCCCCCACCGGGCCTGTGACCCGGACTGCGGCTAAAAAGAGACAGTTAAATTCTCCTCCAGTTATTCTAAATCCAAAGCCTTCCACCAGTAGCATTCTCATTGAAAATGACAACCAATCTGAATCGGATGACAGTGAATGTGGGGTCATCTATTATCCTTCTTACGAACTGAGCCAGTTGTTTCAAGGAAATCCCGTGTAACATGGGAGATGAGGCTGGATCCTCAGGACTGTCCAATCATCCAGCCCTCTCAACTACCTCTGTTCCCTCTGATAGTGAGATGCAAAGTATAACGTCCAAGTCAGCCAACTCTCTATGTCTCGTGGAACTAACCGAACCTCAAGAGGCAAATCCTGACCATGAGAGCTGGACTGGTGAAATACCAGGTGAAGCTGAACTGTCTGAAGATGATAACTCTGATGATATGATAGACAATGATGCTAGTCTGAATGATGAATCTGAAAGTATCAGCAATGTATTACATGATTTAAATTTCAGGGAATTTCCTCCCGAAGATGAACCTGGAATTTCTGAGCAAGCTAATGCAAGTGCTCCTTCCAGTTTCGAACCAATAGCCAGTGCAGAGGAGCCCCTTTCATCAGAAGCTAACTTACCGCTGGACAATGAGCTGCGACTGATCAACCCAAATGCCAATGTTGAAAGGACAGCCTGTGCTTGCCCCTCCCAGAAAGTCTGGAAGAGCCATTAAGCCTGTATTATGCTTTTGTTATGATTCCCCAGGAAGGCCTGTAGATCTTCCCAAGAAAGTAGTTCATAAAGGGGTTTACATTTCTGAAAATTCTCTTCCAAACATAGGTTACACTGTAGCCTCTAAGTTAATAATCAAGCGCTCTAAATCAGTATCTTAGTGACCCCTCCCCACGCAGCCCAAGATTTGCTGATAGGGTCAGACCCCGAACCATGTGGGTTAGTGTGCAGGAGATAATCCAGACAAGGGTCGTATGCTTAACTACTTGAGCTAGTTTTCTGACAGTAATATGTTTCATGTACAATATTCCTTGCAAAATATGAAACGTTTAAGCAGTACTGTTACCTATTGACAAGCGTGCGTAATTTCTACTGATGCATTAGATATGAACATTTATGTTACATGAATGTAATGGTTATGGTTGCAACATATATTATATATGTATATATTCACGTATAGTGTTTTCTATTTAGAACTGTTTATGTGTAGACTTGACATGGACGCCAAGTTTTTCCAGGCAGGGAAGCGTGTAACCCCCCTACTAATTTGGGGTTTACCTTAATGTCTTCCTGGGCTCCTTCCATGCCCACTGCCAGGCTGATGTCCAGTAAAAGTGATAGATCCAAGGGTATCTGCTTGCTTCTGTTCATTTGCGTGAGAGTGCCATGCTGTGCCTCCACACCAGTCCCTTTAAGAGTCTAGCCAATGTGTTTATAGTAAATAGTCTGAGCTGGATCCGAGTGATTTAAGGCTTGTGACTGGCCAGACACTGCTCTGATGTGCCCCACTCTGCAGTCGATACCAGTGCAGAGGGAGCCTGTATGGGAACTGTACTTATTTATTTCTAATGTATTGTTATATTTGAAATAGAAACATTTGTCTAACCTGCTTTCCTTGCAGTTTGCCTTTCGAATAGGAGCCACCACGTTTGGTCCAGGACTTCCAGTAGTTGGACCAAAAGGACTCCAAGGATCTCAAAGGGTCCTCAGCCCAAGTGTCTCGTGGGAAGAAAAGAAAAAATTACTTACCTGTAGTAATCTTCTTTCTTCCCAGGTATCCACTAATATTATTACTCTTTGCAGTTCTCTTTGAAGTCAGGATTACCCCAGAGAGAATAGAATGATATGCTAATCATGGAATGTTTAACTAATGCATCTATTTTCAAACAGCCTTGTGCCAACTGTCTACATTCTGTCTCAGATTTCTTCAAAGCCTGCAAAGAGGCCATAACAACATGTGAATTATAATTAAATAACCATACAAGAATTTTAAATGCCCAACAGGGCCATTTCAAAACAGTAGCCAAGGGCTAATTGAAGCAAAAGTTCCCTTTTCTAAAGTTAGATATGCTCTAAGAAAAGAACCTACAAGCTATAGGTATTACCAGAATGTGCCAGCAGGTGGCATACCATTCCAACTGTGTATTTTAACTGTGGAGAGTATTTTTCTAGTTATCGATTCTGAAGGGGAGGATAAGGGAGGGGAGTAATAATATTAGTGGATGCCTGAGAAGAAAGAAGATTACTACAGGCTTGTAATTTTTTCTTTTAACCCCAGGAATCCACTAATATTATTACTCTTTGCAGACTATGTAGCAGTACCACTAGGAGGTGGGCAGAATCTATTTAGGAAAAAGACTCTGCAAAACAGCTTTGCCAAAACTGGCATCACTACTAGACTGGGTATCCAGACTATAGTGTTTAGTCAAGGTGTGGACTGACCTCCAGATAGCTGCTTTACATATTTCCAATAGAGGTACCTCTCGGGCAGCTGCAATAGTGGCAGCTGTGTCCCTTGTAGAGTGGACTCAAAGACAAGAAAGAGGAACCTTGCCTGCTTTTAAGTAACAAAACTGAATACACTGGACTATCCATCGATATAAAATCCTTTTCGAAGCAGGAGTACCTTTACCTACTTCCCCATATGTACGGAACAGCTGTTGTCTGTCCTACCTATGGTCTATGGCATGAGTTATATAGTTACTCAGTGCTCTTTTGACTTCCAGGATGTGCAGTCTACACTCACCTGAGCTGGAGTGCTCAGTAAAGAAACTGGCAATGTTATTAACTGGTTCAAGAGAAAGTCAGGGACCACCTTGGATAGGAACTTCCTACTGGTTCCCCACACTACCTTATTGCTAAGAAAAGAAACTTAGTCTTTTTCCACACAAAAGACCTGTGGCTCACTAATCCTCCTGGGAGAAGTGATTGCTTCCAGAAAAAAGACTACCTTCCAGATAACAAATTTAAGCTATGCAGAATTCATAGGCTCAAAGGGCAGAAGCATAAACTGGGCAATGCAAACATTAAGATCCCATGGTGTCACTGGTTCCCTGTGAGGGGGAAACAAGTGAGATAGTCCCTTAAAAAAAAAATTCTTGAGTATGGGATTCAATGCCACTGAGGTATCCTTTTAGGTGAGAGGTATGCTGAAACTGAAGCCAGGTGCACTTTAAGAGTCTAGTGCTGCAGCCCCAAGGAGTGCAAATGAGACAAATAATCCAGAAGGGTTGGGATCCCAGCCTGGGCTGGGGCTACACCCTTATCATTGTAACAGATGGAAAAATCTTTTCCATTTTGAGGCACAGATTTCTTTAGTGGAAGGTTTCCTGTAACCCCTAAAGACTTCCAAAACTGCTTCAGAGAATTGGCAGTCTGCATATTTTATGTCCTCAAGAGCCATGCCTTGAGCTTGAGATTGGGAACGCTACCCTCTCTGAAAGGAAGTCAGCAGACTGTACCTCTGAGGAAGGTGGATCATCTTGCTCACAGGCATTGAAAGCATAGGGAGTACCAAGGCTGCCATACCCAGTCAGGTGCTACCAGGATCATCGAGACGGTTATGACCTGGGTTTGATGAGAGCCATGAAAATCAGTGGAAATGGAGGAAAGACATAAAGGTATCTGCTTGTCCAATCGAGAATAAGGACATCCACTGGAACTGTCCCTTTCATTGGGGCCCTGCAACAACAGAGAGGCAAGTGGTGATGTTGGTGGGAAGCAAGAAGGTCTATTTCTGGGATCCCCCACCTCCTGAATAAAGCATTCACCACTTGCCTGTTCAATGCCCATTCATGATGGGCATGAATTATCTTGATCAAGGCATCTGTCAGGGTATTGTCCTTGCCAGGCAGATGAATTGCTTGTAGAGAGGTGTTTAGGGAGTAAACAAGGCTCCATATCTTCATTACCTCTGTACAAAGAGGAGTGGACCTTGTCCCTCCTTGTTTGTTGATGTAGTACATTGTTGTGGTATTGTCTGATCTGACTTGTACCACCTTTCCCAGAAGACGACGAGAGAAAACCTGAAGGGCCAGGTATACAGCCCTCAGTTCCAGCAGATTTATGTGCAGGAATGAGTCTGCACTGTCCCAGGAGCCATGAATGGTGTGATACCCTAAGTGGGCACCCCATCCTAACAGGGAAGCATCGGTTGTGAGAACTCGAGAAGGTGGCTCCTGCAGAAATGGAACCCCTTCCCTTATGTTTTCTAGTTCCCTCCACCCTTGGAAGGCCTGTAGCAAGGATTTGTTACTGGTACTGGCTTTAAGAGTGGGTCTCGCCTCTGGCACCAGTGTGCTCTGAGGTGGAACTGGATATCTCTCATCTAAAATCTGGCACCTATGACTGTGCTTGCTGCTGAAGCCATGTGCCCCAACAGTTGAAGGAAATGTTTTACTGGCTTTGGCCTGCCCAGGGAGAATGAGCCTGCCAAGAGCCGAATGGCTTCTGCCCTCTCTTGAGGGAGAAAAACTGTTCCCACTACTGTATCCAGTTCCGCCCCTATGAACTGCAGAACTTGCACAGGGGTCAGCACTGACCTTTTGGTACTGAGAAGGAATCCCAGGGACAGCAGCATATCCTGAGCTACCTGGAGTTGGTCTGACACCTGTTGGTGGGATTTCCCTACGATTAGCCAGTCATCCAGAAAAGGAAAGACTGTAACACCCATTCTTCTAAGGTGTGCCACTATCACTGCTATGAACTTGGTAAAAACCCTTGGTGCAGGTGAGGCCGAAAGGCAGTGTTGAAAACTGGTAGTGGCCTGAAGGGGAGTCCGAATCCGAGATACTTTTGTTGTTAGGAAATATCTGGAATAGAACCCTTGTCCTCTTTGGTTGAGGGAAACAGGCTCGACTGCTTTTGCCCATAATAAGGCCTATACCTCCTGCTCCTGCAATTCTCTTTCTGAGAAGGGAGCTGGTGCAAACCGTTTCAACCTTGGAGGAAGGGACTTGCACAAAGGGAGAGACCCTGATGCACTATTTCCAGAACCCATTTGTTAAGTTTGATCATTCCTGGAAATAGTGGGCGAGTCTGCCCCCTACAGGATGGGGAGAAGGAGCCTGAAGGGAAAATAGGCAGAGGTTCTATCTGCTGTGGCTAGTAGGGCTGTGCAAATACCTTTTTTTGAATATTCGGCCAAATATTCGGTATTCGGAGCCCATGCGTCCGAATATTCGGCCGAATATTCTATTCTGGCACTTTTGCTGATTTTTTATAAAAATACTAAAATTGCCCCCCACCTTCTTTCTCATTTGCCTGGCAAGATAAGAAAGAACTCTCCTTCACTCAGATAGCATCTAAACCCTTCCTCCAATCATGTCGTATAAAAAAAGCAGAGAAGCAGAATCTGTGGGTGATCGCACAACCATCGCCTGCCAGTACGCCAAGCTCACAGCCTGTATCTCACAACACACACACACACCATACTACCCCAGTAGCAGCACGCACCACAGCCAAAGAGAGTTTACAAAAAAAAAAGGCATTTGCAGCCGCTTCTCTGTCGGGCTGCCTTCAGGAGCTTGACTGCTATATAGTAGAACAGCTCAGCTGTTCTACTATACAAGCCAAGCAAGTGAATGATTTTGTTCACAAGAAGGCAGCGCCGAGGAGGGCGTGGCTGCACTGGCTGCCTTTTTTTTTTTTTAAAACATCTCTTTAGCTGAGGGTACGAGCCATACTGGGATGGGGATGGGTGGGTGGTGTGTGTGTGGGGGGAGACACAGTATTGAAAACTTGGCAGCTGGGCCATGGAGGTGGTGGGCTGTGCTGGTCGCCCATTGATTCTGCTTCCATTTGCTTTTTGCTATTACGACTTGGTTGGGGGGGAGGAGGGGTTTGGGTGCTATCTGAGGGTGGAGGGAAAGGGGTTCTTTCTTATCTTGCCAGATCTGGGCTAGGGAGGAGGGTGGGAGGCGATTTTAGCTTTTTTACACGTGTTTCCCGAATACCGGACGAATAGTGCACTATTCGTTATTCAGAATCCGAATAACGAATAGCTCATTATTCGTGGAATTCGGGGAAATAATATTCGTTATTCACACAGCCCTAGTGGCTAGTACTGCTGCTGAGTGACAGCTTATACCTGCAAGAAAAGGTCTCCTAAAAGAAGATCTGCCCCTGCCTCCCCTAGAATAAGAAGTAGAAGGAGAGGATGTTGAGTTACTTTTAAAAGTAGCTTTATATTCTTTTTTTTTTTTTTTTTTATGTAAGCTTCAATCTGGGCAACAAAAAGAGAGTGGCCCTCGACTGGAAAATCCATTGCCTTAACTTGTGTGCCCTGGGTGAGGTTGGCTGCCCTCAGCCAGGCAAATCTCCTCAGGGCTATTGCACCAGCCATCCATCTTGAAGCAGTATAATTAGTGTCAGCTGCCATTTGAAATTGGTATTTGGAAGCCTCCAAACCCAAGTTTGCTGTATCCAATAGCTCTGACACAGTTAAAGAGGGATTAGCCTCATTATTGTTGACAACTGACTGCCAGAGAGCTTTCTGGTAGAGGGCTGCATAGGCCTGGCAACAAGCTTGCCGGATTGCCAGGGATACCGAAAGATACTCCTTTTTAGCCATACTGCTGAATTAGGAGCCTTAAGGATTTCTTACGCGTTTTTAATTTACAGATAGGTAAAAAGAGCCTTTTTAAGGGTGTCAGCCCCATAAGCTCCATATATTGTGCCTCCTCTTCAGCATGGATCTCTTCAGCTGTTTTTAGATCCAGGGTCTCTACTATTTCCTTCACAAAAAAGAAATGGGAAAGAAATCTTATGTGGGTCGGGGGGGATGTAACTAAAATCCTGTTCTGGTGACACCTCAGGTTCTCATCCTGGTTATAGTTATCAATATCATCATCATCACCATATGCCAAAGTAACAATAACAACAATATTCTTTATTTTAATGGCACCTTTCAAAAACCAAGGCGTCTAACAAAGTTTAAAAACGCATCAAACATCTCAGCATCTTAGAAAATGTATAAAAGCAGTAGGCACCAGAGGGACAACAACAGCGGCTTTTTCAGCAGGAGTAATCACAGGCTGCTGAGGAGAAAATAACCCCTGCAGCACCTGGAGTAAAGCTAAGGCCTGTTAGATCAGCAGGAGAGGGAGCTTTAATAGGCACCTGAGGCACTCCTTGCGGCGTTTCAGCCGGGGTGTCAGAGTACTGTTTTCTTCAGGTTTTTTTTTTTTTTTTGACAGGCACCAGAGAGTCAACTGGCTGATTGCCTCTCTTGCCAGAGCCCTCACCCATATCAAGGGTGGAAATAGAGGCTCTGGAAGGACTTGCCATATTCATGAAGGGGGTGGACTGGTCAGAGCCCAGGGACCCCTCCTCAAGCCAGAGCCCTCACCCATATCAGGGGTGGAATTAGAGGCTCTGGAAGGACTTGCCACATTCATGGAGGGGGTGGACTGGTTAGAGTCTAGGGACCCCTCCTCTAGTTTCCTTTTAAACTTGCCACATTCTTGGACAGGGTGGACTGTTTAGAGCCCAGGGACCCCTTCTCTAGCTTCCTTTTAAACCTCTCCCTGCATTTTTCCCACTGTTTTACCAGGAAAAGACTTAAATATATCACAATCTTCATAAAATTGTTGTTGCCAAAGGCAGATCAAGCAAACATCATGCTTATCTGGCTTAGCAAATTCTTAAAACCAGGAGGTTCTAAAAAAAAAAAAAAACTTCAACATTTTAAACAGGGTTTTATTTACTCTAAAAATTGATTCACTTTTTGGTCATAAAAGTGCTAAAATATTGTGAGAAATGCATAGCACTTGCCTCACTTTGTTAACAAACATAACACTTCTAGGAAATCTATATAAATACTTTCTTTACAGTTAGTACTGCTAATCAATTATATAAAAAAACCCTGCTGTGAGAAAAAAACAGTAAATAACAATAGACACAAGGCAGTAATGAAAAAAAAGACAAAAATACTTAAGTTTTTTTGGTCTTAACAGTAATCAGATGATCTTGATTGAGAAAGATATCTCTAGGACATCTGATGTCTTCAGCAGAGAGAGAAAAAATCTGAGGCAAAATGTAGACAGTTGGCACAAGGCTGAAAATAGATGCATTAGCTAAACATTCCATGATTAGCATATCATTATATTCTCTCTGGGGCTGTCCTGACTTCAAAGAGAACTGCAAAGAGTAATAATATTAGTGGATTCCTGGAGTTAGAAACTGTAGTTTTTGGGTTGGCACCTAAACTGAACGGAGGGAGAATCCAACCTGTGACTGACAGCTTCCCCAACCAACCCAAACCTGGGAATCGAAGGGAAATCCCCAGAACTGTAAGAGACAGTGGATCAGTTAGAGTTGGAGCTTGAAGTGTGAGCAGCTCGAGCTTTAGAGCAGTGGCTCCTTGAACGGAGCATAGGAGAATCGGCGGGAAGAGGCCTAACTTGCCTCCCGGCCACGTTTCTCCTGTCTTGGACTGCTTGATTGAAGAAGTCAGAATTATCTGATTTAAGACTGAAACTGCAGCAGGAAATATCAAAGAGTTTGAAAGCACCGCTTGCGTTTTGGACTGAAGAATTGCTCTTGTGAAGTGATCGGCCCAGCTAGTGTGCGAGACTGATTTTGGATCAAGAGGTTTGCTCAGTGAATGTACTGCAATAGCAACTGGACTGTACCTGAACTGTAAAAAGCTGATGCTGTTTGATTTAAATGTGCTGAATGTTCCCTGTGGGTCGAGGCCCGTCTGTTTGCGACCCGATTTCTATGCCAGCTGCAGGTTTCACCAACAAAAACAAACTGAACTTTGCCAACGTGCTCATCACATCTGGGCCTCTGCCATCCCGGCCCAGAACGACTGCTTTGCACCACAGACTGCCTTTGGTGAGAGACCAGCTTTGGAGATCCAGCCCTTGTGCAGAAACAACTCACAGGTTGCAACCACCTGGAGGGAAAGGCTGTGTAAGGGAGGTGTGTCGTGTCGGCCCTACTTCCCCATGCTCATCAGTGAACATTACGAGGTCTCCACATCGCCTGCAATACTACAGCCAACTGATAGCGTGAGTATAATCAGGGTAGCTCCCTTCAATGAGTCATTTAATTATCTGTGGTACCATCTGATTCCTTTTCTAAATTCTTGGGTTTCTCGAAACTAGGCCAACCGGCCAGGATTACAAATAATCA
Organism: Neoceratodus forsteri; assembly: GCA_016271365.2. Lineage (NCBI taxonomy): Eukaryota > Metazoa > Chordata > Ceratodontiformes > Ceratodontidae > Neoceratodus > Neoceratodus forsteri. The sequence goes on from CM057454.1 coordinate 330,490,663, forward strand.
TCTTGTTGTTGTGCATGCTAACTGCCTTTTCTTTCCATCAAGGGCCCCAACATCAGCTGCAACGCCAGCCACCTCCGGACAACACCTCTGGCTAGCCAGCTTTCCATCCTGGGTACCCAGTGTTGTAGAACTATTTGTTTGGGACTTAACAGTGCAAGCCCAGAACCTGAATTTAATCAGAGTACCAATCATTTAACTAAATTCGTGCCCCTTCCTTGTTCACGTCCCCTAAATAAATCTGATTGTTTCAAGTTTAGCCTGGCTATTATGCATATTATTAGTTGGGTTACAGTACTGAAAGTGTACAGTTGTGTGGCTAACCTTGTTTTACAGAGGGTCTCTAGGGATATTGCTGAAGGTCTAACCCTGGTGGTAAGTGTGAAGGGTGTGTGCATACTGTATCATGACTGCTATTTACTGTGTGTTAACTGCTGTTAAAGGTTCCTAGCCACTAGGAGGGTTAGTGGGTGGTTACAGCTTCCCAGAGGGCTATATCAGGTTAGACAGACACCCCTTTTACTGCTTCTCTGGGTGGAAGCACCTACATACTGAATCCAGGCCCCTCAACCTGTGCTTAGAAATACGGGCAGGGGTAGTAATCATAGGGATAGCACCGTCTAGGGGTTACAAAAGGTTTCAAGCTGCTCTGTTTCTGGCCACTCAAGGACTCTACCTAGTAGACTTTTCTGTCCCCAACTGATCTGGCTACCCTAGGACATGGGGCTGTCATCGTGGTTGCATTCTCTCTCTCTCCCCTTTTGTAGCAGCGGCCTCCTAGTTGGGAACAGGGAACTTATTTCAGAAGTGCCAGTGTCGGGTTTGGATCAGACATTGAGTGACAGTGAACCTGGGAAGTGGCTGGGCAGTCCATCTACTATGCACCAATCAGAGGGGACTTCGGGCCCAATCAAACCCTCCCACCACCATACACTGAATGTGAACATAAACTCACCCTATGGAGGGGGTTCCAGGCAGCACATGGTCACCCATGCTACCGATGGAAACTGCTTAGCCATTCCTATTTTATTATTTAGTTTTTGTTGACCAGGTAAGTGCACTAGACAAATCCTGCCCATTTTCAGGCATGACCAGGGGGAGGGGGGATACAGATGAATGCCAACTGACCTTGAACCAGATTAAGCTGTTGATGGTATTTTTAGTGAATGAGGGAAATTTGGCCAGGACACCGGGGAATTTCCCCTACTCTTTTCAGTAAGTGCCATGGGATCTTTAACATCCACCTGAACTACCACCAATCCAGGCAGATGGGACCTTGATTTAACGTCTCACATTCCTAGGTGTAACTGAAACTGTGGTTGAACTTAACCAATCATCCCTTACCTGCCACGGCTGCCGGCCTCTGCTCTAAAGTCCCGGGTTCAGGTATGAACTGCCATCACCAGCGTCTCTCATCAGTTCTCCACTGTTTGGTGCCAAGAGGCCAGCTGACAAAGAATTCTTCATGTCATTTGTTCATTTAATTACAAACTGCACGGCAGAACAAGTCCTTCTGTGCAAAAGCACAGAAGCAAGGATTACCCTGGAAGAGCACTGGCAACAAAGCCCAGGTTCAAAGAAATAAATTACACATACCTTACTAATGCAAACCATCATAGGGACTACATGCAGAATTTGCATAAACATCCCATGATGCTTTGCATTAATGGGGTATGTGTAATTTGGCATATAGTACTATACAAATAAGATGATAGGGAATTATGTGTGCCAGCCCTGTGGCACAGAGCGCTGAGGTGCTGCAAGTGCCTTACCTCCCACGATATTGGCGACCCAAGTTCGGGAACAAGCTTCAGTCACAAGGGGCAAGTGGAAGAGGGCTGAGAGGAGATCAAGCAGCCACCTGGCAGCTCTCCTTTCTAGGATCAGGGTGGTGGTCCTTCCAGGCTCTGGGCTGCCAACCAGGTGGAGGCCTCGTGGCAGTGCAGACATATGGGAGGCAGACATAGATCGGGAGAGTGGAAGAAGTCACAGTTCTGGAAGGCATGCATGCCTCCACATGTATGCATCCTTCATGCTGCCACAGCTTTGGGAGTTAGTGGGAGAAAATGTTGGAAACTGAGTAGATTGGGCTCTGTGACTCCTCACTCGGGCACCTGGACCCGCCCTTCTACTACAGCTGGTAAGGCATTCTGGATTATGTGCTCAGGCTGGGACGTCCCTCCTCCCCCGGTCCCACCATGGGGTTGAATCTGCGGGGGAACTAATCCCCAGTGTGAAGAGAGGATAGGGATGGTATGAGGTGTTCGAGAATGTGACTGAGTAGCTGCCCAGTCTGGCTCCAGAGGATAAAAACCTTTACGGAACAAAAAATGTATTACAAGGTTATAATTTCACCGAGAGGTTCTGTAGACATATGAACTTTGACAGAGAAGCTTGAAAGGTTCCAGCATATTACCTGAACCTCAAGATGGTATTTTAGCCATTGTTCCCAGTTTGTTATTTTTTTAATATTGTAACTGGGAGGGAGTCACTGGAAAGGCACACTGAAACATAGATAATGATGGCAGAAAAAGATGGTCTGCCTGAATTGCCTATCTAACCCTGGCACCTACCATCCATCTGGGGTCCTAGCCCTTCCCCTCCTTCCTGACTTTGACACCCTGAGCAATCAGCATACACTTTATTCTGTCCCAGCAACTGTTTTAGCGCCAACCACTTTGGCTGGTAGACTGTTCCACTGCTCTACCACCCTTTCTGTAAAATAATACTTTCTCATGTCCCTCCTGAACCTCTCTCCTGTCAGTTTCCACTCATGACCCCATGACCTCGAACTAGCACTCAGGCTAAAATGTTCCTTGCAGTTCACCTTGATTACTCCTTTTAGGAACTTGAAGGTCTCTATCAAATCTCCCTGTCCGCTTCCTTCCGGTCTCCAGCGAATACATGCTCAGTGTCTTGAAGCACTTCTTGCTGACCCCGAATCATTTTTGCCACCCTGCACTGCACCATCTCCAGCCTGTCACTATCCTTCCTGAGGTGAGGGCTCCAGAACCGGATGCAGTACTCCTGATGCAACCTCACTAAAGCTCTACAAAGGGGTAGTACTGTTTTCCTCCTGCTGTCAATACCTCTCTGTATACACCCCCCAGCATCCTACTTGCCTTACCATAGGTCTTGTTGTACTGTCTCGACTGCTTGAGGGTGTCACTGATAATACTTCTTAGGTCATGTTCCTCAGCCGTAATGCCAAGTCTCATCCCACTCATTAGTACTCTGTTCTTGAGTTCTTATTCCCTAGGTCCATTACTTTGCACTTTTTGGTGTTGAATTTCAACTGCCACATTTTAGACCACCCCTTTAGCTTTTGTTAAGTTACTATACATTTCCCCCTGATTGCCTCATTGTTATCCACCCTACAACTGAGTTTAGTGTCATCTGCAAAGAGACGCAGTCTGACGCAGATACCTTCTACAATGTCATTGATGAACATACTGAAGAGCACAAGGACAGATCCCTGTGCAACCGCGCTCATGACCTCCCTCTCTCCTGACTCGACCCCACTGACTACAACCCTCTGCTGACTACACTTTAGCGGTTTCCTATTCAGTTCACTACACCCTTAGCTGCACCCAGATCCTCCATCTTCTTCAGCAAGCATCTGTGGGGCACAAAATCAAAAGCCTTGCTGAAGTCAAAATAGAGCAAATCCATGGCATGGCCCCTATCCAATTCCTTTATCACCCCATCAAAGAAATCCATCAGGTTCATCCAACAGGACCTCCCTACAATGAGCCTATGCTGTTTACTATCCTGGAGACTGCTGCTCTCCAGGTAGTCCATGAGGTCTTCCTTAATCAGTGACTATATCAGCTTCCCCACAATGAATGTCAGACTGACATGTCTGTAGTTCCCCACTTGTTCCTTGGCCCTCCCATGTAACGGAATGGCGTCAGCCACCCTACAGACCTTCAGAGCTACCCCTGTCCTTAGTGATCAGCTGAACAGTCATACCAGAGGTTTAGCAAGTTCTACTGGCAGTTCCTCAAGAATCCTCAGATGCAACCCATCAGGTCCCAGCACCCTATCTATCTTTAGGGCTGCCACTCCTTTCAGGACCCTGTCACTTGTAAATACTGACTGTCTCATCTCCGAGACCCCATTATCAGCCACATTGATACCACTCTCAGGCAAGAGCCCACCTTCCTCACTTGTGAAAACTGAGCAAAAATAATCATTAAAGAGGGCAGACTTTTGTCCACCCTTTTCTATTACCCTACCCCGACAGTCTAACGATTCCCTCCTGTCTTTCTTTTTCCCCCCGAATAAATCTGAAGAAATTATTTTCTCCACCCTTGACCCCATCTGCAATATCCAGCGGTGTCTTCTTTGGCCCCCTAACTGCCCTCATTGCCTCCTCACTTCTCAGTAAATATTCTCCCCAGTCTTCCTCCCTGCTTCTCTTCGTGTTTGTAGACAGTCTTTTTCTTGGCCCCAACAGCTTCCCTGACTTTTGCATAAGACCCACAGAACTGGCTGAAACACAGTTCAGCAGTGTTCTTTTATTTAAAGATCTTAAAATGTCTTCACAATGCGATTCGCAGGCTGAACCACATGACTCTGGGTAAGCATTTGCAGCAACAGTTTTTTCACTCAGCCTCTCTCCTGAACCTTCTGGCTGTGACCACTTTCTCAAGAGCTATTAGAAAATTCCCTGAACAGTTGTGCCATCTTCTTTTTCAATTGTCTAGCACTTCCTCGAGTGGTGCTAGCTGTTCTCACACAGCAGTCTGTATACTACTGTGTGGGCTTCGACAATCAACTCTTAATCAGCTCTGATGCATCATCTGTATCACTCCCTTAACTAGGGCCTTTTATACTATTCAGCAGTCACATGACCCATCACTCAAAGGTCAACAATTACAAATAATATGCAAAACAAATATTATATACAGATAAATTAGGACATGCTCCTTGTACAGCAGCTCGGAGGGAAATACAGTATCTACACAATTCTAGCCCCCTAGATATCAATAACAAATTAGGCAAAGTAACATACACAGTATAACGAAACAACTCTGATCACACAGGAAGTGCAGTGCCTCTCCTGCAAGCAGGATAGTTCCCCTTCATAACACCACAGCTCCTTTCTATAACAAACATTTGTCAATGGCAAATGTTTGCTGCTTTTTAAACAATTTTTGTTATTTTGACCCCGACTTTTCAAGATACTTGTTTTAGGATTCGCCTTACAGACATGACATGTACCATTTACAGTAAATTGGCTGAAATTTCATTTCGCACCAGAGTTGTGAAAACACATCTCGTTCAGGATTTTAAAAATGACATTACATTCATGAGGTGGTGTGGAAAAATGGCTATGTTGAAAGTTTGGAGTCAAAATATTCAAAATTAGCAAAGTTATGAGTGAACGCTGAAACAGAATAACGCTGCCTTCTTATTATCCCACCTAATGAACCCCACAGGTGAAAATTTTTAAATCCATGCCATAGGTCATTCTGCGCCACCAAAACGCCATTCTACGCCACAGTTATGAAAACACATTTTGGCCAGGATTTGAAAAATGACAGCTGTCACTTTCATGAAGTACTGTGAAGAAATTGCTATGTTGAAAATTTGGGGTCAAAATATTGAAAATTGCCAAAGTTACAAGCCTGCGTTCACAAATTTCAACACAGGCTCATAAGTTTATTGTTTTAATATTTTTACACCAGATTTTCAATATAGCCTTCTTATTACCCCACCTCATGAACAAGGGCAGAGAAAATTTTCATCTCCTGCCCGAAAAGTGATTTTTCACAGCAACTGCGAAATCACCTTTCAGGACATATTTGCCCAATTTCACTGCCATTGTTCATGAGGTGGGGTCCCAAAAAAGGCATGTTGAATATTTAGGGCAAAATACTCAAAAATGGCCAAGTTATGCGACTAAGTTCAAAACCTCATTGAAATGCACTGAACCACATACCTGATTTCCTCAGTTTGTGCGCGGTCTGGCGTTGAAAGGTGAAGACGTGTCTATGGTCCAGAGAGGATTACAATGTTGGACCCTGGTGGGTAAGTAAGGGCTTGGGGGGTGTGGGGTGGTGGGTGCTGAGTGGGAGGGTCAGGTAGGGTGACTAACGGTGCAACAGACATCAATGGACAGTTTTCTTTTTTACAGGAGTTTGAAAGAACAGAAAACAGTGAGGGATAGTTTTCTATATTTCAGATAAATTCTGACACTGGAATTGGGCACCCCAGTGTTGGGTTTGCTGGATAACAGAGGTGGGTGACCTGGAGTAGAGGGGGGGAATTAAAAGAGGCAGTACCAGGCGTGGGCACCCCGGACCGCTTACATTTAAAAAACTATATATATGTATTTATAAAGATTGGAAGGCCTGCGGGTGAGCGAGTGATGTGGAGGGGATGGAGAGAAAGAAGCGGTAGCAGAGGGTGGGCACCCCACTCCACTTACATTAAAAAAATAAAATTTATAGTGATGGGAAGGGTGGGCAGGTGAGTGACCTGGAGGGGACAGGGAGAAAGAAGCGCTAGCAGGGCTGGGCATCCTGCTCTGCTTACAGTAACACCAATATCTGAACTAGTGTACAGGAAGCTGTTGGATGTGGAAGACCAACATCTGGCCTATTTCAGCACAAACTGCTATAAATTATGTTTCTGATTCCTGTTCCATTATATATTCAGAGCCAATCTAAAATGCTGACAGTCCCCTGAACGTAGCAAATTATCTTTCCAGTGAAAACGAGCACTCAAACACACAGAAATATAGAGCTGAAAACTGAAGCTGTGACTCTGCCGAGAGTCACAAGTTCAGATTTCAGCTCCACATTTCTGTATGTTTGAGCTCACTCATGATAATATACTTGCTACGCTCAGGGACTGTCAACAGCATTTTAGAATTAAAATCTACAGCAAGTTAAATGAATTACTTGTGCATGTACGAGTTTACCAGCCCCGAGGTTGACAGTGTCCCTGACAGGAAGGCTCCTGGTGTCGAAAGCCGATCAGCTGCTTGCTGACCACCTTCACGCAAATCCAAGAATCGAAGCCCTCTCTGATTGGAGGGGCTCGGTCTTTCAAAAGTACAAGAACTTTCCTCCCAGCAAGTAGCGAGTGGTACCATGACCACAGTGCATGGTCATTGGTGTAGAGTTTACTTTATGCCTTGGATATAACCCCAGAGGTGGCACTTTCTATGCATTGTGGTACGCATCCACGTCTGCAAAATCGCGGAAAAGGGATGTTTTTTAAACTGCAGATGCTTGGCTCCTTGTATTTTTTTCATAGTGTATTTTTTGGCCCCTTGTCATGGAATGTCACTCTGCGTTTAGTAAAAATAGGGGTGTGTCTGGAGTGGTGGTGGCCTGGGCGATGGGCAAATGTAACTCTCCCTCTGTCTCCCCGGTCTGTCTCCCAATATGTACTGGGTGACTAGGCAGGTGGATCAGGGAAGGGCAGTGGACATGGCCTATCTGGACTTCAGCAAGGCCTTTGACACGGTGCCACATAGAAGACTATTACACAAACTGGGGAATATGGGTGTGGGCAGGACAGTAGTGTGGTGGGTAGGTAACTGACTGGGCGACAGGACACAGAGGGTGGTGGTAAATGGCTGTCACTCCACAGAGAGAAGAGTGACCAGTGGGGTACCACAGGGGTCAGTGCTGAGACCAGTCCTATTCAACATCTTCATCAGTGACATTGCGCAGGACCTAGAAGGCAGAATTTCACTGTTCGCTGATTACGCAAAGCTCTCTAACAGAGTAGACACACCAGAGGGTGAAGACAGAATGAGAAGGGGCCTACAGAAACTTGAGGAATGATCAGGAGTTTGGCAGTTGAAATTCAATGCAAAGAAGTGCAAGATAATGCATATGGGGCACAAAAACCATGGCACAATATATCATTTGGGGGTGAGGATATAGCATGCACCAAGCAGGAAAGGGATCTTGGGGTTATCATCTCTGATGACCTCAAGGTAGGGAAACAGTATGACAAGGCAGTAGGTAAAGCAAATAGGATGCTGGGATGCATAGGTAGGGGCATCACCAGCAGGAAAAGGGAGGTCATAATTCCACTATACAAGACATTAGTGAGGCCCCACCTGGAGTACAGTGTACAGTTCTGGAGATCTTACTTACGTAAGGACATAGACAGGGTAGAGAAGGTTCAGAGGAGGGCAACAAAGATGGTACATGGATTGCATCACAAGTCCTATGAGGACAGGTTGAAGGAACTGAACATGCACTCCCTGGAGGAGAGGAGGGAGAGAGGGGATATGACAGAGACATACAAGTATCTTACAAGGAGGAACAGGGTGCAGGAATACACTATTTTTAAGCGAAAAAGATGTTCCAGGACTAGAGGGCATGGGATGAAGTTGGAGGGAGGACAGTTCAGAGGAAACGTGAGGAAGAATTTCTTCACAGAATGGGTGATGGGCAAGTAGAACACCCTGCCAGAGGAAGTGGTGGGGCTGAAACAATCACGGGATTTAAGAATGCATGGGACAGACAAAGAAATTGTGGAGGTCAGGGTTAAGGGGCAACAGACTTCTAGGAAAACCATAAAGTGAACTTACAAGCTCAAATGGGCAGACTGGGTGGGCCATAGGCCCTTATCTGCCGACACTGTCTATGTATCTATATATCTACGTACCCCCTCGACCCCTCCAGGTCGCTGTGGTGGAGCTTCTGCACATGTGCAACTCGGGGTCCAGCGTCGCCTTATGTCCCCGCTTACATCATCGCACATTACCAGAAGAGCGGGAGGAAGGCGAGTCGGGAAGACAAGGAAGCTGTGAGGAGTGGAATTCGACCCCAAATTCGAGGGCATGAAGCTGGGAGTGAAGGCCTGAGTGAATGGCCCGGGTGAAGGGGCAGTGAAGACCGAAGTGAAGGACTCCCTGAAGGACTTGAGGAGACGTGGACCTGCGGCCAAAGTCGCACCTGGTGGACTAGGTCAGTGGAGCACCGTCAGGAGCACCGTTTCCCCTGGGCGTTTATCGCTACCGTTTCAATCCAGGAGACTGTTTGCCTGGACCATTTGTTGCCCATGTTTGTTGCCCGGGGTTTGCTGAAAAAAGACCCAGAAAAAGAGCCCGGAGTGAAGAACTGCATTTTCGGCCCTGTTTTCAGCAAGTTTTACTCCCTTTCCTCCCTCCCAGTCCTCCTTAAGTCGCCCATATCCATTGCCCATGTTTTCTGGTACTCGTTTTGTCCGGTCCTTGTCGTTTTGCCTGGGCATTTTGGCACCCGGTTTTGGGACGTTTGGCACCCCTCTCCTGGACGCTCCTGGACCTCTAAGGTTTTCCCTGCTGGTTTGATGTTTTGGGCTCGGTTTTGGGTACTGTCGTGTATATTTTTTCTAGGGGGGTGGAGGCAGCCAATGAGATGTTTGAGACACCGGGGGAGTGTATGGTTATGGGGTGTTGAGCTCATCCAGTCACAGCAGGTAAAGAAAATTTAATTTTAGCAAATTGTTGCCTCACTTTCCAGTTACCCTAGTGCAAGCCCCCGTCCAAGCCCCAGTGTCCAAACCATGGCATCTGTAACCACTCACCAGTATTATAAAAGCAGCAAGGCCAGAGGGCAGAAACAACTTGGCCAGCATACATATAGCCAGTGTTAGGGCAATGGTAAGCTCAGCTGTAACAAGGCTGTAGCTGGTACTAGGGATCAGACTAGTAGCAGTACAGCCTATGGTAACTGAGAGCCACTTGTCCTGGGTTTTGGCTACAAAGATGCATGCCCAGCTGACCCCGGGAGCCGACCACATGTCCTAGCAAATGGCCACATTGGCTTAGCAGCTGGATTTCTGTTTGTGACGCAGATGACCCGAGTTTGGATTTGAGCTCAGGAGTCATAGGGCCAGCTGAGTCAAGGAGGAATGAACGTCCAACTGACTGCTCTCCTCAAGGGATAGGGTTGGGAAGCACTCACTCTGCAATCGGCCCTCAGCGGAGGCTAGGGACCAGTGCAGGTGAGGTTTAGCAGTTCCAGGAAGTGTGCCGGACATGGGCGCTTGTGGTCATTGCACGTCACACCTCCCACCTAAGGGGGGGAACAAAATAGACATCCAGTAACCCCGGTCATAGAATTTGACTCTTCCCCTGGGTTTTTGTTACCCAGGTGTATTACACTGCACTTCTTTGCACTGAAGCTGAGTTGCCATACATTTGACATAGAAACATAGACTTTGACTGCAGATAAGGACTGCTTGGCCCACCTAGTCTGCACATTTCCCTACCTGATGGATACGCTGCAGATTCTAGTTTACCAACAGCTTACTTCCTCCTGCCCCTCCCACTAGAACTGCCTTATGTCTGTCCCATGCATTCTTGAATTCTCCCACTGTTCTTGATTTCACAACCTCCTCAGAAAGGCTGTTCCATGCATCCACAACCCTCTCCATGAAAAAATACTTTCTAACATTACCTCTGAGCCATCCCCCCTCTATCTTCAAATTGTGCCCCCTTGTTCTTGTACATCTCTTTTTCTGAAAGATGCTACCTTCTTGGACTTTGTTAATTCCCTTGAGGTATGTGAAAGTTTCTATCATGTCCCGCCCTCTCCCTCCTTTCCTTGAGGGTATACATATTAAGCTGCTTTAGTCTCTCTTTATACGTCTTCTGGTGCAGACCCTGCACCATTTTGGTTGCCCTCCTCTGAACAGCCTCCACTCTGTCTATGTCTTTATGAAGATGGGGTCTCCAGAACTGAACGCAGTACTCCAGATGGGTTCTCACCAACTGCCTGTACAGAGGGACAACAACTTCCTATTTTCTACTATTGATGCCTCTCCCTATGCATCCCAGTATCCCCCCAGCCCTCCTTACTGCCTTCTCACACTGCTTGCCCACTTTTAGGTCATCTGATATAATTACTCCCAGGTCCCTTTCGATTTTTGTTGTTGTTAGTATCTCACCCCCTATTGTGTACTCTTGGAAGCCCCTGAATCCGAGGCCGGAGATCCACAAACCGCTGGACTAGACAATGTAGCACCGTTCAGAGGTGTACTGGGGGCTCTCCCAGCAGTCCTGGCCCCAAGGGCACCCGCCTGATGGCAGGAGGAACATGGTCCCAGGGATGGAAGAGGTGAACTGGAGGAAGGTGACGCACTTCCGAAAAAAAAAAGCACAAGGCCACATTTTTGGTCTTCAGATATTATTAATGACAGTTTAAAGATTCACTAAATGTGTTGAGGTGTTTTTCACAGTCATGTTTGCTGCTGCTGTAGGTACTGTACTTTTAACTTTGTGCTAAAAAAAGTGAAATGAAAAAATAAGACTACCACGGCCCAGTGGTTTTCAGGGATGAGGCACTGACTACCTCACTGCCTGCGGCTCCAGTTATCTGGAATTTGTGCAACCAAAAAAAGGCCTCTTTGAGCCCCACCTTGCTCACTTCCACTTCCCACATTCTGCACCCACCCCACTCAGCTCCTCCCCACTTTAGGATCAATAACTTGTAAAAGATGTTTCCCAATCCCAGCTATCCACACCATGTTGAGACATCTCGGGAGACATCTTGTACAGCGGGTGGTACAGGAACAGGCCCTGGAGCAGGCTGCTTCTGATTGCCTTCAGGCTGGGCTCTGCAGAAGATGGGACTGGAGCTGAATTTCCCCCAGTGGTGAAGGTCCAGGGTGAAGGCGATCATATAGCATTAAATGAGTCCTGGATAGCACTGGAGCTGCTTGTAGAAGTTGAGAAGGGAGGCTTCTCTTCCTGCTTTTAGAGTGGTGTGCAAGTAATGGGTTGAGGCCCGGTCTGTTGGAGGATCAGGCCTGCTGTGGCCTGGTGCTGTGGCATCACATGGCTTTGGTGCATCTGGTGTTGACCCACCATTCAGGAAAGGACTTGGACAGGGTGAGGTGGTCCAGAGTAGGGCAGCTCAAATGGTGCTGAGGTTGCATGAGAAGCTCTCATGAAGAGAGACTGATGGATCTCCACACTTACACCCCGAGTCTTTCTCTGTCTATCTGTCTTGTGTGTGTCTGGAAACTTCATTTACCAGGAAAGGTAGGCTAGGTCAAGGACCGGCTTGCAGATCCATAATACAGAAGGCAAAACCAATAAGTACTGTTAAACTGCAGCAGTGAAATACAATCAGGTATGCTTAAGAATGAAAGTCTGTGTTGGTTTTGGAAAATTAAAGCCACTGCATCTGGGCATTGTATGGTGTGATATCTTAATCTGGACCAACATATCCATAGAACAAAGCAAAGTTATTGTACCCAGGCCTTTGGAGACACAGAAGTCCCTTCATCAGGTGTTGTATAAACCTCATGGAGCATATGATGAAGGGGCCCATGTGGTCCAAAACTTATATGCTGCAAGATCTCATGTACAACATACTGCCTATGCCGCTCTAACAGAAGGCATTAAACTATGTAATGACTGCAATGATACACTTTTAATCATGGCTACCATGATGTGCTAATGTTCCTCTTGTAAGTAAGGAATACTCCACGCTGGGTGCCTGGCTGGGTGTGTGGCAATATTTCAATAATCGAATGAATCCTCCTGGATGGGGTGTAGGGCAAGGTGTAGCTAAGGCCCTTTTACCACCCAGGAGGTGAGGCTGTTGCAGTGCTGATGCACACTTAGAGTGGATTATTGCAGTAATAAGAGCAAGAAAAAGATCCAAATTGTTGTAAAACCAATTAATGTGTACAGAAACATCACACACAGGCTGGAGGAGACAGGTAATCCTGCCAAATCTGCCCACCCCCGAAAGGGAGGTAACCCGAGACAAAGTACTACATTCCCAACAGATTGAATTCTTTTTTCAAAATCACTGGACATTTAAAGCAGCACTGCAAGATAGCATTAAAAGCTGTGGACTATACTTTTTATTCTATTTTAGATTGCCCCTTGAACCTTGTCTCCTGACTTGTATGATACCCCTCTTTCCCAATTTTGAGTCTGCTTTAGCACTTTGTCACATTTATTTTTTTGAAATTATATTTCTTTATTATTTTATATATAAAGATAATATACTTAAGAGAATAGTACAGGGATTACACATTATGACCAATGACAAAAACTGTATGGCAGCTGTAGAGTGACATTATACAACGTTTTGCAGAAATCCCTGAATCTGGAAAAACAATGAACTTTGTCACATTTAGAATAATAAAGGGAGCGTTCCTTGTAATATGGGTCCGATCTGATTTCCAGCAGTATTCTGAGCAACGTTTGTACACCTGCTGTCCCATAAGGTCAGGGAGCGGTGTCTGCTGCAGGCTGGTTCATTCTAGTTATATGAAAGAGATGTTAAACAATGGATATTCAAAATCAACAGAGAATCCTGATGAAAACTGGTCGGTACAAGCTATAATAAAAGAAGTGCTCATTTTATTATTTCAGCTGTAAAAAAAAAAAAAAAAGTGGTAAAGCAAACTCAAAATGGGGAAAAATGGCATCATAAACGTCTGGAGGAAAGGGGCACTCTAAAATAGAATAAAGAGAAAAGGTCAAAATGTTCACCACTATCATGCACTACTGCTTTAAAACAGATTATCTACCTAGCAGCATGTACTAGTAACAGAAATGAACTATAAGTAAATAAAGTAAAAGTAAATAAATAACGTGTAATATGGGGAATCAGCCGTACTAATGATCTCATAATGTGCATGCTATGAACTAGAGCTACAGCCAGGGCCTACAGCTACAGTTGAACAAATTCCCAGCCACAGTGCCCGTACTGTCCAGGCCCGGTCCAGGCCTACGGTTAATCCAGTTCAGGTGTTATGTTTACACCGTGTTTACAATGAAAACACTCAGCAACATATTTGGTTTCTGGATTTTATTTCTTATGAAATACTTTCACCAGAGCATTTTACTACAGGCTGCTTCACTACTGTACAATACAATAACTTAGTGTACTTACTGCAGTACAATTCGGTTAAAATTGTATCATGCTGTCAAGGTAGGGAGGTATCAACTTTATTACAGGGTCTACATGAAGGTTATGTAAGCCTGGTATAGGCCTCATAATAGAAAGTATAAACCTGGGTATATTGTCTACTACAGGACTGATAACCAGGCTCGTTTAAATTACCTGAAAGCACTGTAAGCAACTTTAAGAAAGCATACATTCTAAACATGTACACAAGCTTTTACATATAGTTATTACTGTTTAACATTATGTGTACATGTGATGCAAACCCATTACCACCGGGACTACCACGTTGGTTCCCATGGTTGGTTCCTTACTTAAAGCAAAAGGGGTTGGAGGTCAGAATCGACTCTTGTTTTGTATTAAGTGTCCATTTTTTTCAGAAAAACAAGGAAAGGGGTCATTTCTAAAATGTGCAGACTAGCATGGGTGCCACTTTTACAGAGAGTGCCTCCACCGGGATATACCTAATCTGGCAACATGGCGGGGACTTTGTCACAGAAAGGCTGCTTTAAAATCGTTACAATTTCGAACTGGGATAGTGTCCTGACCCTATCAGGCACCCCAGCCTAGAAAGGAATCGGTTCCTGCAAAGGAGGTTTCTATACCTTTCTTCACCTTTTAGTGATTTAACACACCAGGAACAGACTCTCAGATGGAACATTTTATCAGGACCACCAAATAAACAGGAGATGACCTCCACCAGATCTGACACAGGTTATGCATTACTAATCCAGGCTCTGTTAACTCATTTACATTTTTGTACTGTTTTCGGTCACGAAAGAAATAAATGTGTCAAGTTAGGTACCAGAGCAGGTGTAAAGAAGTCACCAACCTCTGACATTCAAGAACTCTACCCTCAGGGACCCACACAAACCCAGGAGAACTATCCTACTATTCTCCCACAGGTCCCCCAAGAGTCATCTCTCCACAACTCGCACACCTTCAGACTGCAAACCCAACAGTCACATATACAATAGGAAGTGGTAGTCTTCTAGGGAGTAAACATAACCCACTCCACAGGGAAGTCCACCTCCGTTCATTCTTTTAACCTAACAACTCTAAAGGGGCCACCTTCTTCTTTTTTTTTTTTATAGTGGCTTTTTCCCTGGTAACCAGCCTGCCTTACCTTCGTCCAGGCATCCTCTCTTGGCCTCCGGCTGACGTACCAAGGACTCCTCTGCTCCAAATCGTGCCCCGCGGCTTGCCCCCTGCGGTGGGGAGGTGGACAGCCCCCCTCACTTTACCACCAGGACCGGATCCAGTAATGCTGCATGCCCACAGAACCGAGCGAATCCCCCTCAGAGACGGCTATCGTGCCGCCACGACTGGTGCCCTGTTTTCCCCTGTTCTCCCATTGCTTGACGTGTGAGGCATGCAATGATGCCAAGGGACAGGAGCACACACGTGACCGCACGCACTCCTTCTCAGCATCGGCCTCAGCACGTCCCCCTTCAGAGACTGCCTATGCACTGCAATGCCTCCAGCCATAGTCAGAGGCCACCAGCACACCGACGACAGCACACCCCTTCCCCGGAGAAGGAGAGCAGTCCTACGGATGCTCAATCCTTCTCCTCCCCTGCCAACCCCCGACGACCCAGGCTCATTCCCGAACCCGGGTCGCCAGCATGGTGCGAGGTGTGGTGTCCAGCGCCTCAACCCTCAGCGCCACCAGGCCGGCTAAAAAGGGGCCACCTTCAAAGGAGGATGAGCACAGATACCCACACCTACTCAAGAGTTTTAAGAAAACCCAATCTGAGTACCATTTGCAGGATTCCCCATCCCACACACTGCTTTTTCATGTTGCTATTTTGTTTGCATCCCTTTTTCCATTAATAGAATCATTATCTTTTTTTTTTTCTTTTTTTTTTAATGTTTACCTACGACACCTCAGCCTACTGGCTGTACTAAAATTTCTACAGTACGTTAAATCATTTAGCCATATTTTCCTACTCTTGGGGCTAAGACCCTCACATTCTTTCCATTTGCATTTAGAATTTCTTATTTTTTTATCCCCACTTTCAATTTTCATCCTTCTCCCGATGATTACAATATGATTAAAAATTGTTCATCCCAGATGGTTAATCTATTTCAGAATACACATTACTTTTCATTCTAACTTCTTAAAGAGAGACACTATATCTAATCTTGGAGGTATTTCCCACCTCCAAGAATCACTCCCCAGTCTTACTGTCAAAGGGATATAGGATTCCACACATCCTAACTCCTCCCACATGGAATCACTGAAGGGGTACTACTCCACCAGCCCTTAGCTGGCTCTAACTGACTTTAGGTTGGTAGCCTCCAGCTCATACATGTAGTAGATGCTCTTTCTACAGAAAATCCCTTTTTATTCCTTGGGATTATTCTGGCTGTTACCCAAGTGATTGCCACCACACCCTGACAAATTATACAGGTCCTGAGGAACCGAACAACTACCCGGGCCAGTAGAAATAGGATAGTATGTGATTTAACATCCCATGGTGCCTCAAGTGCCCTTTTCTGAGGTCAAAATGTGCTGCCTGAAGAACCTGTAGTCGAAGTACCCAGGGCACCACCAACTAATCTTCATTACATTGCTCTGGAAATTCCTCTGACAGCTGTATAGGACCCGCTCTTTGTAAAGTAAAGGGTCTAGTACTATCCAAACTTTCAACATCAATAGGCACAAAGCAAATAATCTACCTGCACAGGTAGTATTCTGCCTGGAGCTTACTCCACATCTGGAAGACAGTTTTAGTTTTAGGCATTAAACATTTAGTCACTCTGTTCTCAAAAACACCAATGGTTCTTCATAGCTGCAATGCACTGAAATTACAGGACTCTTCTGGACGCTGGCACCCAAGTCCAGAACATGTTCACAGAACCAACTCGGCTCTCTTTCACTATTCAAGCTCTATCAGCTAAGGCAATTTTATCTGTACTCTCTTAACCTCCTCCAACTGCAGCAGCTCCACTGTTTCCACGACACCACACTGATCTGCAGGGGGCACATCCGGGGACTCTCTATCTGACAAATGATCCTCACTCTCCTTTGCAGAATTAGATGGCACTACTCCTTCTTCATCGGCCTTGTGGTTCTGAAACAGCAGCTGGTTAGAGGTCACAGCTTCCAACCACTCCAGTGTCTGGATTCATTTTTCTGACACAGAGAACAATTCCTCAACCTTCAGCCACTGCTCAGTCAGCCACCGCACCATCTTTGGGAGGCTCATCAAAATCTTTTTCTCTGACAGCACCTCATCTGGGTCCATTTGCCCTTTTGATGCCACCAATTCCTCCATGGACTTCACTCTCCCCTGCACAGTTACCACAGAATCAGTCATTTCATCAGCAAACTGTCCTGACGTTTAGATTTACTGACTTCTGTAGATCTCCCTCTACTTTCAGTATCAACACGTCTAGTACCGGACCAGCCACACTTCCTCTCAACGTGTGTCCTGGCATCCGCTCTTCTGACACCATATGTAACTGAGTGGGTCACCAAGAAGCCACACGAGAATCACAGAACTGGCTGAACACTAGCAGTGTTCCTTTATTTAAAGATCTTAAAATGTCTTCACAGAATAAAACAAACTCTGTGAAAAGCTTTAGGAGTGGCAAGAGAGTGGAAAAAAACATGGTGCTTTCACTGCACCAGAGTCAGCGAACAACAGTTTAGCAATTACAGTACTGCACATGCATGATACCGCCGCGTGAAGTTTGCCCAGTAGTCGCCTTGCACAACATGGTGATGCTGATATAACCGTGTATGCACGATAGTCATGCATGAACAGTTTGTCAACATCACCATGTTGCACATGGTGGCTATCAGTACTGCAGTTGCAGTACCAAAAATTAGTGCACCGAAGTGGGTATGTTTTGGCGCGGCCCATGGAGGAAGGCTGCATAAACAGAATCACTGAAACTATGTCAAGCACTGTGGCAGCACATCAGACAGCAGTCCGGTTATTAAGCTTCCACAATGCTGTTATACAAATCTGATAATGGCATAACATCCATGGAGCTTGGTCACACAGCTGTACAAATCAGACACAGGAGGAGTCTATTAACAAACTAGAGAGCTGGTCTGGGACTTGCTCATCATCACAGTCATTTTCTCATTCTTTTCTAAGCAGTAATTTCTGGCAAATGTGCCATAACCATATTGATCTCAGTGCTGGTAGACTACTTCTGGTTTTCCATGATTGTATTAGGTGGGGGTAGTAGCAGTCTTGAAGTGGTAGCTGCCGGTGGTGGCATGCTCTGGAAAAAAGTGGTCCCCATGCTCATCTGCACATTTTAGAAATGATGCCTTTCTTTGTTTTTGCTGTAAATAAACCGATCCCCTTAACACAAAAACAAGGAGTCAGTTATGGCCTCCACCCCCCCCCCTTTTTGCTTTAAGTGAGGAATGTCATTATGGGTTTGCATCAGATGTGCAGTGGCAGCCATAGATGCAAAATATTGTTAAACAGTAATCACCTGTATGTAAAAGCTTTTTTTTTTCTTTTTTTTTAATGTGTGCTTTCTTAATGTTGTCAATACCACTCCACTCATGTGTACTCTGCCCCAGGATTTCTGTACCTAAGTATTATTTTACATTTTGTGCTCAGGACAAAAATGGCTTTCAAATGAGGGTAGTCACCAATCTAATTTCTTTATAGTTTTTTTTTTTATGTTGCATGTGCAAGAAACATCTTGTGGTATTGTAACCCTAGATGGCGCTATCCCAGGGGCTACTACCCCTGCCTGATTTGCCACCAACAGGTTGAGGGGCCTGGATCCAATGGCGGTGCCTCCACCCAGAGGTCAGGGTTTGCAATAGTTAAACTAACTTGGTCACAGCCCTCTGGGACACTGCAGCCCCTTTCTTCCCACTAGTGGCACACAATATATCAGAATTACCTTCACAGTATACACTTACCCCCAGGACTGATTCCGGCACTGGGACCTCCTGTGAAATAAGATACAGTGCAACAATCACAGTACAGTACTTAACATAGACAATTACCTCAGGCAGTATAACTTTGCTGAAACAAGCAGCTCTGATTTATTTAGGGGATATAACAAGGACAGGGGAAATCAGGTTAATTAGCTTATCACTCTACTCATCTATTTATGGCTCTGTGCACAGGCCTATCCAGTTACTCTCCTGGGTAACCAAGCCCTAGAGGCTAGTCCAAACCGGCAGCTGGTAGGGCCCTTCCCACAGAGAACAGAAAATTAGTTTAAACAGTCAGCAGTACAGTGATTCCATTTGGATTCAATGTGGTATTCAACAGGAGCTACTCCTGAATTAGTACTCACGACCTCCAATCAAGATAGGGTCCTTCAATGTCAGCAGGGCTACTCTTGAGCTCCAAGAGACTCCTCACACATTTATATGGTAAACAGTCACAGGCAAAAGTCACTTAATGGCAGCAGGATTCACTTGAGGTACACAAACCTCTTCACACATTTATATGGTAAAAAGAAAGCACTATACCAGGCAGGCTGCATCTGTATCCCGATCGCAATTACTGCACAATACCCGGGAGAACACACAGCAGATTCAGTTCCTGACAGACCGAGTGCAATTCCGCAATTCCTCCAGTCTTCTACAGGGTGAGCCTGGTTTCTACTCTTCAGATATCCTTGATTCTCTTCACAGGACGGATTCAGTCCTAACAAGCAGTTACACAAGCTGCAGACCGGAACTCTGGACCTTACACATGTTTTTTGACTAAAACTGTGCACTGAAGGAGCACAGGTTCCTTTCCCTTCACTGCCAGAGCTAAACTGAAAACTCCAACCGACAAAACCGGGCACTCTTTGAGTTCCTCCCAGTTCTTGACTGGATTGGCTGTCACCACAATAGACTGCTGCTGTTGGTCCAAAAAGGCCAAGTCTAAACTACATCTCCCAGAGTCACTGCCCATACAATCCTCTTGTGGCTGGCTCAGATTATGAGTCCAAGTTCTGATTCGTCCAAGGCACCATTTTAGAGCTAGCTTACCCCACACTGATTGGTCCAGTTCAGCAGTTCAAAACCAGAATGGGGAACTAGGCAGACACAGTTCTGACTGCAAAGAAAGCAGGTTAGACAAACTGTACTTTCATTATTACTCTAAATGATTTCTGGTAAACAGTTACATCTTTCAGATAGGTTCCTTTGCACTCTAGTGACTGCAAAATGGAGTGAATTGGCAGCAGTCTGAGTGGTACTCAAGCAGAGAAATACACAGTCCCCCACAGAACTAATTATGTCTGCAAGCAGACAGCTCTTAAAGAGACAGTACCAGAGGCTCTAAAACCCCTCACTGATAAATGGCTTAAAACGCCAAACACTATTCAGGCTTGGAGCATTCAAGCAAGCTCCTGAAGTCTTTTGGGAACCCCCATTTGCAGGGGGTTACAGTATAATGACATTTCAGAGGTGTGTCAGGACGAGTCCAATGCACAGCAGTCTACAGTGGGCTTGTCCCTGACAGACCAATGAGCACACAACAAGCCTGTGACACTAATCATAGTTCCACAGCTAGAAGCTGTTCTCTAGTTGAAAGAAATAAAGCTTGAATGAGAGCATTTCATTCCTTTCATTCATGCCCTTACTTACTTTTACTACTGCCTCCCCACCCATCCTGCTGATGTTTGGGTGCCCAGCCATACACTGCATCCCCACCTCTGTGCCATAAGCAGTAAACAGTCCTAGCAGTAAAGAACAAATAAATATTATTTATCCTTCCCCAGACAGACATCTGTGTTGAACTTGTGAGTGTCTCTGTGTGAATGACAGTACGTGTTCTTGTCCCTGAGCTCCTCTCTCTCTCTCTCCAGTGCTTCACGTGTGCCACAATGCCCAGACTGCGCACTGCTCTCTGTGATGGTACCCACTAACCCGTCCCGTGGATCTTCCAGTGTCCATGCTGCCTCAGTGTGCCCCCCACCCCGCCACACAATACAAGGAGCAAGAGTGTTGAGAAGTGAGGCAACATTGCTGCAGAACTGTAGCTTAACCCTGAATGGCAGGGAGAGAGAGAGAGAGAGAGAGACACAGGCTGCATGGACAGACACCGGAAGGAGAGGCAGCGCCCTCCTCCTCCGAAAAAGAGTACAGGATCGAAAGAGGTGGTGAGTGGTACCAGTGTCAGGGACAGAGCAGAGACAGAGCCTCCAAACAGTGACAGCAAAATGCTGAGATGTGGCGAGTAAGCAGAATGAGAGTGATCACCAGGTGACAGGCTGTCACTATTGCAGCACCACCTTGGCTGTGTGAAATTGGGGCAATGCAATGTAGTGGCCATAACGACGATGACTGGTGGCTCCAAACCTGCACCTGAACAAACATTCATTTAATGGGTGGCTTGTCCCTAGCAGTGTCTACTCCTCCCCAACCCCAGCCCACGAGAGAGAGAGAGAGACACTGTAACAGCGAGCCGCTCCAGTGCAGCATATATGTGCAGGTCCAATCTATTCCAGTCAGAGATGGGGTCAACCCCCCCCCCCAAACAGAGAAGTGGAGTACAGTGTGCACCCATGCTTGGTTGCCATCCATTTTATTTCTGCTCACTTTTCCAGCACCTTGCTGTTGGTCTGACTCTGTCTTTCTGAAGCTCAGTAGAAGCAGACAGCACATACTGAGAGGCAGAGAAAAAAAAATTACTCACCTTAGTAATGTTGTTTCTTCTAATGGAGTCTTGCTGTATTCTGACTATTGCAGTGATCTCCAACCTTTGAACTGCCCCGGAGAACAAAGAGTTAAGTTTCCATGCAAGGCATGGAACGCTGAGCTCGAGCTCGGTTGAAGCCTCTGTCTGCTGTTGTTTGAATCCCAACTGCCAGATCTTTACGAGCTATACTCACTGGGAGTTCTGTGTGGAAACTGTAAACTCACACTAGCCAACTGGCAACTAAATTTAATAAAAAGGGTTTTAGGTTTCAAAGCAAAGACTCAAGTCAGAAAACCCAAAAACAAAACACAACACACACCCAAAATAAAAGAGGGTGAGAAAAGGGGCACCTCTAGGTGCCAATACTGCTTCTGCCCACCCAGATCCTAAAAATCAGGTTCTGAGAGGAGGCGGGGTCAGAATACAGCAAGACTCATTAGAAGAAACAACATTACTAAGGTGAGTAATTTTTCTTCAAACAACATGAAGTCTTGCTGTATTCTGACTATTACAGACTACCAACAGTACCTCCATGGAGGAGGAACAGAACCTACTTTGGGAAAAGGCTCTGAAGTACTGCTGTGCCAAACCAAGCATCACTCCTAGCCTGGATGTCCAGAGAGTAATGCTTGGTAAAAGTGTGGACTGTTTTCCAGGTGGCTGCTTGACAAATCTCTAAGATAGGAATATCCCTGGCAGCAGCCAGGGAAGCAGCTGTACCTCTAGTAGAGAGAGCTCTCAGGCCTGAGGGTGGGATCCTACCCAATTTTTCATAGCAGAATTGTATGCAAGAAACAATCCACCTGCCAATAGATGTTTTAGTGGCAGGTTTTCCCACTGACCTCTCCATAAGTGAGGAACAATTGGAGGAGTCAAACCTGGACCCTTGGTGTGCTCTATGTAGTAGCTAAGGGCCCTTTTACACGTACAGGCTGTGCAGCCTCCTCTCAGAGGAGGAATGGTCAGATGAAAACAGGAGAGACATAGACCGTTAAGGTGGAAATCTGAGACCACCTTAGGCAAAAACTTCCTGTTAGTTCTTAGGACCACCTTATCTCTATGAAAAGAGATAAAATCAGGCTCCACTGACAGGGTGTTTCACTGATGCGCCTGGCAGAGGTAATGGCTACCAAAAACACAGTTTTCCAAGTACTTAAGTTCTGCAGAGGACAAAGGCTCAAAAGGGGGTTGCATAAGCTGAGCAATGCAAACATTTAGGTCCCAAGCAGGAGCAGGGTCCCTGAAGGGAGGATTGGTGTGCAACAATCCCTTGAAGAATTTGCAAAATACAGGATGAGCTGAAAGAGAAGAGGGCTTGCCTACTGACAAAAAAGCAGAAACAGCTGCTAAATGTACTTTGAGTGTAACTGGTCTGAGTCCCAAGCCATTGAGATGAACCATATAGTCCAGGACTGTAGGCAACCCAGCATATTCTGGAGAAATATGCTTACCAGAGCACTAAATAGTGAACCTTTTCCATTTGGAGTTGTAAGTCTTTCTGGTGGAAGGCTTTAAGTCTTTAGAATATCCAGAACACCTTGAGAGGTGCAGATCAGCAACTCTAACTCTTCAAGAGCCAGGCCTTGAGATTGAGAGATTTGAGATTCGGATACCAAACCCTCCCCTGAGAGGATGTCAACCGGTTGTAATTCCTGGGAAGAGACAGGGGAAGGTGGACTGCTAAGGACAGCAACAGTGGGTACCAGGGCTGTCTGGCCCAGTCTGGAGCAATCAGAATCACTTTGCAGGGTTGAGACCTGATTTTGACAAGTACCTTGAACAGGAGAGGGAAGAGGGGAAAGCATACAGGAACTTCCCTTCCCAATTGAGAACTAGAGCATCCAGGGGGACTGAGCCCAATACTGGGGGTCTGCAGCAAAAAAGAGGAAGTTGGTGATTGTCTGGGGCTGCAAAAAGATCCATCTGTGGAGTGCCCCATCTGGAGAAAATCACCTTCAAAATTAGGGGATCTAGGGACCATTCGTGGTGGCCCTGAGATATCCTGCTGAGAGCATCTGCCAGGACGTTGTCCTTCCCTGGGAGGTGCACTGCTGTCAGAGAAGTTTGCAGAGAACAGGCCAGAGACCACAACTTCATTGCTTCTGTGCACAAGGCCGTAGACCGAGTGCCCCCTTGCTTGCTGATGTACCACATTGTGGTGGTATTGTCTGTTCTGATCTGGACTACTTTGTTCTGAACAGACTTGGAAAAAGCTTGTAGTGTTGAAGCAGAGATTCTTGAGGTGACCACAGCCCTTGGGTGGTCAGATCCCCCAAGTGGGCTCCCCAGCCCAAGAGGGAGGCATCTGTGGTAAGGATTAGAGAATGAGATTGAGTGACAAAAGGAACTCCTTGCCTTAGATTGTCCTGATCCTGCCAACATTGCAAAGCCTGGATCAGGCTTCGAGTCACTGGGACTAGTTTGGTCAGGGAATCCTTTCTCTGGGACCAGAAGTTTCTCAAGTAGAACTGAATGTCCCTCATCTGAAACCTTGCCCCCTGGACTACTGCTGTAGAGGCTGCCATGTGGCCCAGGAGCTGCAAGAAGTGCCTTGCTGGTCGAGACACCTGAAGGGTGAAAGAAGAGGCCAGTTCTACTAGTGTCCTTGCCCTGGGGAAGGAAGGTCTTTGCTCTTCTTGTATAGAGCTCCGCCCCTGTAAAGGTGAGGAGCTGCACTGGCTGCAGAACTGACTTTGGAAGATTTAGGAGGAATCCTAAGGAAGTGAGCAGTTGCTGAGTTATCTGAAGATGTGATTTGACTTGGTCTAGAGACTGACCCACTATGAGCCAGTCGTCCAGGTATGGAAAGATGGAGATCTTTTTACTCCTTAGGAAAGCAACCACTACTGCCAGGCATTTTGTGAACACCCTTGGGGCTGATGTTAGACCAAAGGGAATTGCTCTGAACTGATAGTGGCCTGAGGGCAACTTGACCTGAAGTACTTTCTGTGGGAGCACCTGATGGGAATGTGAAAATAGGCATCCTTGAGGTCCAGGGAGGCTAGCCAGTCCCCTGGCCTTAGAGAGGGAAGAATTATTCCCAGAGTCACCATTTTGAATTTTGGCTTTAAAAGGTACTTGTTTAATTATCTCAGATCCAGGATGGGCCGCCATTCTCCTGTCTTTTTGGGGGTTAGGAAGTACCTGGAGTACAATCCTTTTCCCCTGTGTAGGGTGGAACCCTTTCTATGGCTCTGAGAGCCAAGAGGGAAGAGACCTCTGCCTCTAGGGCAAGGGCCTCTGAAGGATTTGCAGGTGGAAAGGATCTGGTTCTCATCTTGGGAAATTTTTTGAAGCTGAGAACCAGTCCCTGGCTTACTACTTCCAGGACCCACTTGTCTGATGTTAAAGACTTCCAGTCCTGGACAAAGTAAGCCAGCCTGCTCCCTACAGGTAGTGGAGAATCAGCCTGGGCAGACCCATCAGGGTGTCTGCTTGGCAGGGGCTTTAGGCTGAGGGGTGGAAGCAGGCCTGCTCATACCCCGTCTGCCTCTCCCTCTAAAGAACCCTCTGAGCAAAGGCAGAAGAGGAGGCCTGGTTTGAAAGGCTATGAAAAGGCCTGCCCTGCCCCTGGAATGCTGCTCTGGGGAGTGGCTTGCCTTCTTGGCCTGAGCACTCCTGTACGTGGTCCTGTATTCGTCCATTTTTTCATGTAGTTCTCTGTCTGCTCCCCAAACAGAGAATTACCAATGACAGGAAAATCCATGGCCTTAGCCTGGGTATCCTGGACAGGCTAGTACATCTGAGCCAAGCCATCCTTCAAGGGCCACAGATGTAGCCGTGACTCTAGATGAAACATCATTGAGTCCACAGCAGCATGAAATTGCACCTTGATGCCTCAATCCCATCCGCAGCCACCCACTCCAGCTCCTGGCAAGCTGGTCAGGGGCCTGTTTAGATAGAGCCATCACAGTGTCCCACCTGGACTTCTGGTATCTAGCTGTGTAGGCCATATAATTAGCCTGCCTGAGTCCCAAAGATGCTGCCATGTACTGTTTCTTTGCCATGGCATCAATCCTCCTGGAGTCCTTATCTGGGGGGTGTGAAGCCAAGGGTATATTTGCCTTATCACAGGCAGCAGCCTGCACTACCCCAACATGGCTGCATTGCTGGGAAAGGAACTCAGTGTCTGAGCCTGAAAGAGTATACCTCTTGTCCATTCTTCTGTCCACAGGAGGTATGGAATTAGGAGTTTTTAAATTTTAAATGTCTGTTTCCCAAAAGACTTATGGAGGGGAATAGACAATCTCCTGGACTCTAGGATGTCCATCGTCTCAACGAAATCAGGCTCCTCCTGATCCCCTACTGCTTCTTCCATAGGAAGCTGAAGGGTTTCAGCCACTTTTTTATAAAACATAAAGTGGGAAGGGGACTCAGAAAGCCTAGGAGGAGAAACACCTGAAGGTCTGTCTGGGGAGATGTCCGGGTCAATGGGCACATCCAGACTTTCATAATCACCATCACTATCTTCATACTCTCCCTCCTCCTCCTCCGGTTCATAAAATTCTTCTAAAGTATAATCCTGAACCGGGGGAACCGACCGAACCGAGCCTCTGACCGATGGTGCCAGTTCGATCGGAACCGAAGTTAGTGACTGAACTATTCTTATCGCTCTGGCTATCTCATCAGCGGTCGGAGAAAGAACTTGTGGATCCAAACCGGCTGACTTATCCCTTATTTTTCTTTTAACCAGAACCGACTCCTCAGAATCAGTTCTCCTTTTGCCCGAAGAAGTTTCGCCCTGGTCAGAGGGCGCTCCTTCTGGTTCGGTCGGAACTGAACCGGCCGCCATCTGGTCAGCGGACTTCGCCTCCTTTCCTCAGTCTACCTCATTTTATACAGGGTAGCTTTGGGAAAACTTTACAAATTTGGCAGTCTGAATCGAGGTGGTCAAACCCAGACAATCAACACAGGTGGTGTGGGGATCAGCCTTAGCAAAGGCTTCCCACACACACTACAGTGTTGAAACCCAGTGGGCCGTTTTTTCTTGGTTTTCAGACATGGCCAATCCTAACCAAAACTACCCTTTTTTGGCAATCCGCTGCAAGACACCCCTATCGGTTCCTGACCGTGTTACAGGTCTTGGAAAAACGTAATGAAATCCTTCTTAGAATCGACACGGACCGGTTACCACATTCTAATAGAATAGAAAACTTTTTTTCACAAACCTGATCGGTTCAAACTGAACCGATCCAATGTTTACAAGTTCCACACAGAAAAATATAGTATAGAAAAACCTATCTAGTACTCATGGTACCACAGACAGAGACTTAACCGACAAGTTAGATTGTAGAGATTCGGTTGAAACCGAGAGAAAAACAACACTTTAACCGACTTTTTTGAACCGAGCGAAGGAGAAATCTCCGGAGCGACTGTTCAGTGAGGCGGAGTAAAGAATCTGGCAGTTGGGGTTCAAACAACAGCAGACAGAGGCTTCAATCGAGCTCGAGCTCAGCGTTCCTTGCCTTGCATGGAAAGTTAACTCTTTGTTCTCCGGGGCAGTTCAAAGGTTGGAGATCACTGCAATAGTCAGAATACAGCAAGACTTCATGTTGTTTGAAAGTGGCAGCAAGAATGCCTAACCGGAACAGAGAGCAGTGCTGCAGAGTTTTCCTTTCACTATGGGGGAGCGGATGTTAGAGAGATAGAGAGTGAGAGACCTGGAGAGACAGCATAAAACAAACCTGGTGCATTTATTCCACCACTGCACAAAAGCAGCACCCGGACAGAGCCAGAGACAAAAATGTGGGTCACATATCTCCCCCTTCACACTGACTAGCACAGTGTAGGATGGGCACTGGATGGGCACCTCTGCATAGTTGCTGCCCCCTACACCTCCAGCTCACAACAGCACATATGGAACAATCTGCAGTAGCCAGACTGATGTTGGTTACTCAGCTTCCTCTCCACACCCATCCCACTCCACACAGGCACAGTGACAATGTGACCTCCAAGTGGGCAGCCCAAGGTCAATAGTGGACTGTGGCCTGGCAGAAGTTGGTGACTGGTGCCCCCTCCACAACCGTCCCACCACTGCACACTGGCTGCCCCAGCCAGAGACAGAAATGTGAGTTTCACATTTGCCACACCACACCTGTCTCTATCTAGCCTGGTGGGTGCCAGGTGGGTGGAAATGGGGTTGCAGTCCAGATCCACTGGGTGGCAGAGGTCACTGGTACCCAACACATCTTTCTGCATTTCTGCTCATGTGAAGCATTTTCTCCATTCATTCCACTTTCTGCACATTAGAAGCACTCTGCAGGAGCTAGTGACAAATGTGGTTCACACATCTCGTTATCTTCACCCATCAGAGTTCCATAAAAGCCAGCACTGGCATTAGGTAGGCCCCAGGCAGGTGGCTCTGAGAGAATGATGCCCCATCCCCCCTCCACATAAGGGTAGCACCCTGCAGCAGCCAGGGATAGAGATGCAAGTTGCACATCTCCCCCTTCATACCCATTCCTGCTCCACCAGAGCTAGCATGAAGGCTGGAGTGGGCTTTGGGTGACTGGCACTTCCTCACCCTATGCCACACCTCTACACTTGCAGAACACTCTGCTTCAGCCAGAGGCTCTCCCACCTAACGTGCTCTACCCAGGAGAGCACTCTAAGATACTGAGATATAAAATGTGGATATTGTATCTGTCCCTCCACAACTGTTTCCACTCTGCTGGGTGGGTGGTGGGTAGGCTACAGCGGGTGCTCCTGAGTAACTGGTGCCCCTCTTGCACCCCCACCTGTCAACCAAATACTTTACAGCAGCCAGAGATGAGATGTGGATTGCACATCTGCCCCATTACAAACTGTGCCCATTCCAAAACGTTTCACACACAGGCTGGAGTGGGGTCTATGATGGTGACCGTTAAGTGACTGCTCCTCCCCCCCCATCCCACCTCCACACATGGTGAGCACTCCTCCCCCTCCATTACACATTTGCACATAAACAGCACTCCTCCCCCTCCATACCTCCTTTGCATATGGGGCCCAATTCTCCTTCTCCTTCTCCAGACCTCTTCCACATGGTGGACACAGTGTCTTATGTAATCATATTTGGTCTCAACCCTTGTTGAAAGCAACATTGTACATATTGTATATACTAATGTTAAGAAAATTGCTTTATTTTAATATATATTATGTGTCCTTACTTTTTGTATCTCACACCATGTATTATCTTTATCATTGCTTGTACAAGGGATCTCCTTGTAAATGAGCTTACTCAATGGATTTTATCCCTTCACAATAAAACTTGAACTAGAACACAGAAAGCACTCTTCCCTCCATTCCATCTCCAAACATAGGTATCATTGCTCCACCTCTATACACTGTAAGCGCTCATCCACCAGACCCCTCCAGTACTTCTCCTACTACATTTCACCTCCCCTCATGGAGAGCACTCCTCCCCCCCCTCCATTCAACCTCCACACATGGGGAGGTTTCCTCCCACTCCATATCAGCTCTGTATATGGGGAGCACTCCACCCCTTCATCCCAATGCCCCTAGATAGGGAGCACTGCTCCCCATACATCCCACTCCTACACATGGGGACTCCTTCACACATCTGCATCACTCCTCCTCTACCACCATCCCACCTCTGCATGTAGAGAGTACCCCTAACCCCATTCCACCTTTGCACATGGCAGCACTCTGCAACAGCCAGAGACAAAGATGTCAGTCGGGCATCTGCCTTTCAACACGTATTCCCACTCTACATGATAAGCTCCAAGTTGGGCAGAACATCAGTGGGATTGAGATGTAATGAGTGGGTTGCCCTGGGAAATGGTGCCAATACCCCTCACCACCTCTCTGAATGAGAGAAGTTCCACCCCCAAAAAACATCAATCGTTATGCTTTTCTTCATGCACCACTTTCTGCTGATTATCCTCCTGTTTCCTTGTCTTACCAGTCGCTCCCCTCCCAAGACAGGACTACAAGCCACTAGGACAGGGCAGATTTTTCCTCTACCTCTCCTGTCTTCTCTTCGGACCACACCACCAGTCCAGCCAGCGTCCAGCACAGTCAAGAAGACGCGCTGCGCAATACTCACTGCTCTGCACTGGACAGGTCAGTTCTTTTTCTAGTAGACAGTACTTCAAGTTCTCCCACAGTTCAACTGAGGCTAGCGAAGAGCAGCACACAGTCCCACTTTACCACCAAGACAGTCAACAGGATACCACAACATTCTCGGCGCAGTACAGATGATGCAGCAAAGCAGCATACTCACTAGTCTGTCTCACCAGGCTTCTCCTGCTCTCTCTGTTGATAATGTCTCCATCTCCCCTAGCCATCAATGGTCCCGTGCATGCACACTGTGTTGCAGCTAGCTCTAACCACTATGGAGACTGCTGAGACACTGAGTTTTTTAGCAGCTGTGCCTGTGCCAACCTGAAAATAAAATACAGGAATTTTAAATTTTCTGAGGTAATTTTTTTTTGGGGGGGTTGAACACCCTAAACACCCCCCTGCCTACGCCCATGCAATCCACAACAGTTCAGACACATGCAGTGCTTACACTTAAAGGCAATCCTCCCAGCCCAGCTAGCCCCCCATCTATCCCGGCACACAACTGAACACCAACCTCGCCCTCCCACTTCCTCTGCAAGCAGCAAGGATCCCTCACTCTCAAGCGGTCAGTCCTGTACAAGTAGCAGAGTTAGGGGTCCAGGGCTCAGTTGGACCTGCTGCTGCAATGGAGCTCGAGCCTGCCTGAATACAACAGGACAGCTAAACTGAGCCCCCTTAACCCCTACATATGGAGAGCTGCTGCACAGATGATTACTACAGCCACTCAGGCACCACCAGGGATTTAAAACAAGAGCTGGACTATGGCAGGCAGCCTGCCATCCGCCTCCTCCTACAAGGACTGCTTGCAGCACTCGTCCAGCTCTTCCTCTGCTACCAGTGCTGACCAACGGTTAGTAGTGTCAGTGGGTGGCCCCCGTTGGAGTGGTCAGGTGGGCTGATCGACTTGTTACTAGCCCCCACAACCAATACTCTCTTTTGACTTCCTTCTGTGTTTGGCTGCATTTGCCTATTTTCAAACACCCAATAGACTTTTTTTTTTTTCTAGTGTCTACTTAGATACAGAATATTAAATATATCAAAATAAAATATAATTGCTTTGAAGATGATAGAAGCCTTTATTATGGCTCGGCTTCAACGTATGGTTGGAGAACGCTGAACTCTCATCTTGATTGTTTTACTTCCTTATTGCTATTTTATATTTTCAGGCTAAATCAAATGTAATAAAATATATATATATATTTTTTTTTTTAATGAGAAGATAGAAGCTTTTATTATGGCTCTTTTTGGCTTGATCCACACACAATGAAGTGTTGAAGCAGTGAGATCACCACGATTTTGGAAGCTTTGCACCATTCCTCTGATCCTAAAAATATGTATCACAATGGTTGTATAAGTTGAGGTCTATATTCAAATGGCTTTCATTCATTATAATTACTCACTAAGAAGAATGGTCTTAATGAGCTCATTTAAAGTTTCATAATTTGTCCTTTTGCAATTTTAAAGGATACCTAAACAACATTTTGACAACAAACTATTCAAAAATCTGACTTCATAGGGGACTGAAGGAAAGGCTGCTGTATTCATTCATGCTAAAACTACATTTAAATAATTTACCTAAATTCAGTTCCAAAGCATTTGAAAAATGTAAAATCAGCCTTTCAATTTAAAAAAAAAACTGCCGTACCTGCTTCTTAAAATGGCCGCCAAATGTGTTAAGTGATGACATCATTGGAGCCAGAGTCAGAGAGCTATATGGCTCCCCATAGTGCTAACTAGTTCTTTTTTCCCTTTCTAAAGAATTGTTTCACCAAAATGGTCAAAACCATGTGCATTATTTTGATCAATACATGTTAGGCTATGGTTCTGTTCATTCTGTTTACTTTAACTTGCTGAAATTGTGTTTTAATCCAACCGACTTTCTCTTTGGCAAATCACAGTGCAGTACAAATCTTAAATAACCTGATGGTCTAGTGGTTATGGCGGATCCAGGATGTTACAATGGGGGTGCTGGGGTGGTGTGCATACTTGTTTGTACTTTTTAACATATTTATTAAACCTTTATATTGTCTGCTATTATTCTTTTTTAGTATGTTTTTGACAGAACCTACAAATGTAATCCATAATTTTGAATGTAAACATTTGTACAATCAATAAATCAGACTTCTTCAACAAAGTGAAATGCAGCAGCAGAAAACAAGTAAGTTACAATGGTGGGGGGGAAGGTGCAGCTGCACCCTTCACCACTTCCTAGATCCACCACTTGTTTGCAGCAAAGTTCTTGTGTAATCCAATGCCAGGGTTCATACCTTCGCGGAAATCAAAAATATACCAACATACAAAAAGCCAGCAGAATAGGCCAAATGGTCTGTCTTGTCTGCTCGAAGCCAGCAACCTAGTGGCTGCTCGCCTCATCACCCCCAGCCCCCAAGAGGGTCTTCTTTAGTTTCAGTTTCCTCTTGTACCTGTCCCTCCACTGTGCCCTCCTCCACCAGCCTCCCAGGTAGCGCATTCCATGGCTTCACCACCCTCTCAGTGAAAAAATGCTTCCTATGCTCCCCCCCCCGTAGTTTCCACCCTCCAGCTTCCACTCATGGCCCTGGTTTTCCCCTTCTTTAGTCTAAACAGCTCATTGGTTCCACTCCTGGTTATTCCTTTTACATGCTTGAAAACCTCTTATCATTTCTCCCTGTTCCTCCTCTCTTCCAGTGAGTAAAGCCCAAGCTCTTCCAGCCTCTCTTCATAAGGCCTCCCCTTCATGCCCTGAATCATCCTGGTCGCTCTCCTCTGAACCCTCTCCAGCAGTGCTATGTCCTTCTTCAGATGAGGTCTCCAGAACTATACACGGTACTCGAACTGCAGCCTGACCAAGGCATTATATAGAGGGAGGATCACCTCCCTCCTTCTGGACGTAATTCCCCTGGCTATGCAGCCCAGTATCCTGTTTGCTTCGGCTGCAGTTCTTCTACAATTTGCTGTCTTGTCTTCTTTTTCCATGGGAAATAATAATAAGAATCATCATCAGCATTTACATGGTGCTTTTCATACACATTTGCATCCCAAAGTGCTTTACAAGCAATGCTAGACTGGTAGTGAAGTGACTGAACGTGTAGTGGCAGCTATTTCACACATCAATACCCACACACAGCCTTGGACAGTTGCATGAACTGGTTTTATGGGAAGAGGAATGTTGGCTAGGACAATGGGGTCAGGTAGTGATCATGGTGCTGACAGCCCCACATCTTATATCTCACAGTGATCTGTACATATTTCTCCCCTTCCGTCTTCCCCCTTCCCCGAATATAGCAGTTCCTTGCAGGAGTGGCCTTCTCAGTCCCCCTCTGGTATTCATTCTTCACTCCTTCTCCCCACACCAAAAACTGGTGAGCTCATCACCCTTCTGCATCATGAATGCAAGTAGTACAGTCCCCGGTTTTTGACAAATCAAAAATAAACAAATCTTTCCAGTGAGTCAGGCTGGTAGTAGCAGCAGGGAACAATGAGAAAGATGGGCTTTCCTATCCTTAAAAGATCTAGGCTACCTTTAATTAGGGCACTATTAAATGGCAGGTGTGCACATGATTATGCACATCATTTAATAGTGCCTAATCATAGGTGGCTTAGCTCTTATATGGGTAGGAAAGACTACTTTTCCCCTTGTGCCCTGCTATTGGCATGGCTTACAAGAAGATCATGTTTATTATTATTTATTATTGTTTATTATTATTATTAATTTGGGCTGGCAGTATAGCCTAGAGGTTAGATTAATGAGCTGTGAACGAGCTTGGTACATTCAGCAGACCAGAACTGGGTTTGATTCTCACAACCTCCACTTGCATACTGTGTGACTCCGAGCAAGTCACTTAACTGCCCAGTGCTCCCAGGTCACCCCTGAAAACAGGCACTTGTGCCTAGTGGGCCTTACCCAGTTACCACAGACTACAAAATATAATAATAATAATAATATGTAAAAATAACACAGGAGACTGTACTAACTGCATTTATGATGCAGAAGGGTAGTGAGCTCACCAGTTTGTGGTGTGTGGAGCAGGTGAGAAGAATGAATGTCAGATAGGGACTGAAAAGGCCATTCCAGCAGGGTACAGCTATATTCAGGTTAGGGGAAGACAGGAAGGGGAACGTTGAGCAGATCATTGTGAGATCTGAGATGTGGGGCTGCCAGCACCATGATCACTACTTGACTGTGGATGAGAGCAACAAATACTCAGAGTGGCAGGGCTGCACCTAAACTGTTACTTGAATTCAGTGTAGGGAGATTACCCTCGGGTTGGGGTGAGGGGATGTTGATGTTTGTTAGGACAATATCGAGGGAGCTGTGTATAGCTCATTTAAGATTCGGAAGGGTGGTAGCCAGCCAACTCGTATTGTGGAGTAGGGCACAGAAAAGTACTGGAGAAGAATTGCCGGGAACTGTCCTGTAGGGTTCTTCAGATCACAGGTAAAGGAGTAGAGCGATACTGGAATTTGGAATAATTCGCTCAAGGCATTAGTATGCCTCTCCTGCTAATAATACTGTTATCCATAGTAAGTGCAGCCCTTATGAGGGTATGAACAGCAGTTTTTTTGGTGAGTCCTGATGCTTATTGCTTGGCCCTCCAGGAAGACCTAGTTGTTGGTTAATTAGGTGGGGAAAAAAACAACAACAAGGGGACTGTACGTACTGCCTTCACTGTGCAGAAGGGTGGTGATCCACTCAATGTTTACTGTGGGAGCAGAAGTCAAACACTGAGAAAGTGGACTGGAGAATGATTTGGGAGGCATTTTTTAACAGTGCCAGCTGATGAAGAGTATCAGTATAGGTGTGCACAACTTTCTGAGATACAAGATTTCAATTTGAGGTGTGATAATTCTCTTCATGAGACCGCAAGCTCATATGCGTCCCCAGGCAGTACTAAGGACAGAGTATGGATGGTGGGGTGTTCACCAGAAGGCAGGCTAGGTGCAGGGGGTTCACATGGAAAAAAGACTACAAGAGAAGCTTATTGTGGATTACCAAGAAAGCATGAGCTTTGGAATTGGACTAGACCAGTACTTCGCTACAAATGTAAGGGCATCACGTAACCACTAGATTATTAGGTATTTGAAGTGTTGTACTGTACTGCAGTTTGCCAAAGAGAAAGTCAGCGGGATTGCAAAACATTTTCAGCAAGTTAAAGTAAACAAAATGAATGAAATCATAGCATAACGTACTGATCAAAACAATCCATGTGTTAACACATGGTGTTGATCATTCTGGTGAAACAATTCAAAAGAAAGGGGGAAAGAAGAACTAGTTAGCACTACAGTAAGCATGTGGATCTCTGCCTCTGGTTCCAATGATGCCTTCATGATTCATCACTTAACACACCTGGAAGACATTTTAGGGAGCAAGCAAGGCTGTTTTTTGAAAGTGACGGGCTGATGTTTACATTTTTCAAAAGCTATGAAACTGCATTTATGTTATTTACATAAATGCATTTTTAGCATAAATATAAACAGCAGCCTTAACTTTACCTCAGTATGAAGTCAGATTTTGGAGTTTGCAGTTACAAAAAATGCTTGTTTAGGTACACTCTTTAATGACCTCCCAATCCTGGAGTTTTCAATGTGTTTTAGCTAAACATTTCTTTGCTCAGTTCATCAATAGTCCAATAAGATTTAGAATAAAATTACTTTAGAACAAAAACTGTATAAACTTTGGGTTTGATTTTGTGCAGATTTAACTTCTCTCCAAGTTGAACATGCATAGGATATTAGTTGCACATACTTTTGTATTTCTCCACACTTACTGTGAAAATTTGTAAAAAAGGAAAATGAAAAAATAACACGACCTTTTGCACAGGACTTGACCTCCCACAAAGGGAATGGCTTAAAACTTATTTAGGAGTCATTCAAGAGTTATCCCAAGGTCAAGATTTAGTAAACTATACAATTAATGCGTTTTAATAATAGAAGTTGCCAAAGAGGGCATAATAAATGTAAACTGAACTTCACTGTGTTCACTGATATAAACAGTTTCTTTATTGTTTAATAACATATTAGATTGCAGTATTTATTACAAATGTTGTGGCCATGGGGATGGTGTGTGTGTGTGTGTGTGCGAGCGGCCCGCAGCGTTTGCTGTAGCTCAATATAATTTTTTTCCCCAAACAGCAAAGTAAAAAATGCCTGATTGCTATATATTTCTCCTGGATACTTCATAGAAGACCTAGCATACATCTGAGGCAGTGCTTATCAGATAGTGTCTTAAGAGGTAAAAACAACTGTAAATCTTTTTAGCTTTGCTGGGAAAGGGTGACATTTATAAGGTATGAATCTTTCTTGAAAGGCAATACCTGCCCAACTGAAGCTTGTAGCAAGAGCATGTTTAAATGGCAAGTATTTAAATGTGCAAGTTGTTGCATTTCGAAGGGGGTAAACAAATCTCCAGTTTAATAGGCAACCAATATTTAACAAGCTGTTTCAGTTTCCTAATGGCCATCTGATAAGCAGCTTGGAGTTATTTCTCCAAAATTCTAAACAGAAAGAATGGAGTATTTTATTTCAATTGGCATAGGGATTTGTAGATGTGGAAGGATACATTGCAAATGCCAAAATATGTGTTCCACGATACTCCATTTTTCCAGCTACAGACAGCAAGATGGCTGTAGTCTCCACCCACAGCCATAAAAAGATGGAACACAGGCATACATACATAGGAGTATACAGGCAAGAGGGAGCTTTTGTCCATTTAGCTTGCCCACTGTTTTTCAGTGGGTATACACACCAAATCCTCCCTCTTAGATACTCATCTAGTCTATTTTATTTTAACTGCCACAGTATCACTCATTACTATTGCATCTGGTAATTTGATCCAAAATTGAACTACCATCTGCGTAAACCACCTTCATTACAGTTTTATAATCTTTACCTTTCAATTGTAATCAGTGCCCTCTAGCAACCCTGCTAAACTGCCTGAGATGAAGTTAAAGCCAAACCTCTCAGTATTGAAATTCATACCATTGGCCTTCAAAATCTAGAGTAAATGGGAAGAATGTGTAGCATTTTCTTCTTTTAAAGAATAATATGTCTAAAAATAGTGGGTCCCATATATTTAGTATTAAGGAAATGTTTCCATCAAGTTAGTTCAATGATTTAACTCCTTTGTTCCCATAGACGTCATACGGCATCGGAACCATCCATTACTGGATCCAACCCAAAATGGCCACTGGGAGCAAATGACTAGTAATCTACTGTGGCCACTTTCTCAAGCGCTACTAACACAACCATTCAAAATTTTCTGGATTTCTTTTTCAAAGGTCTAGCACTTCCTTGAGTGGAGCCAGCTGCTGTCTTTTTGGTCACACCAACCCCCTTCCTTCACCTGGACAAATGAGACAGACCACGTGCTTGGAGGAAATGGCCACAGTCATGTATTTATCATGAGCCAACTAGAACTAGAATTGTCAACTGATTATCTATGTCAAAAACATATAACCACTTGGCGTGATGTGTGCAACAGTGTAGTCGCAGCTAATGAATTTATCAAATCTGGTTCACTGAATATATATGTCCTCCCTCCCCTTTGGTGGAGGCAGAAATAATGATTACAACATTGTAAGATCCACTGGCAGCCAAGGCATGAGGAATGTCTCTTAAAGAGGCCAGTATAGAAACTGCCCCCTTTAGAGGGTGCCGCCAACTGGTGACCAAAGTCAGACTATGGCTGGTACCCCTCTGGTACATGGTGCCAAGGGGGTATGAGCATGGTGCCACCACTCTCTCCGTATCAAGTGGGGCCACATTATCTGCACCTCTAGCCCCTCAAAATGCAAACATCCCAAATCTTCTCATCCTGTTCCTCAGTTCGCTGGACTTCACAAGTCCCAAACTGTTTCTTCCAAGGTGGATGAAGAGCATGTCTGGAAGGATAAGGTGTTGTGCTTCATCTGAGATCCTGAAGAGCAGCTCCCTCCACACTTCACTCCCCTCTGGCCCATCCAACGTATTCACACCTGATGGTGATCCATTAAGAGATTTGTACCCCCCCACCAGAACGGCCTCGTTCTTGCCACCACCCAGTGGACAAATGATTGGCCACATATTCATATTCACTTTACCAGAGAGTCCTGACCTCCAAATAAAATAGAAACAGAAGTTTAAGCAACTGCAGACACACATAATTCTCAAATGCTTAAGACATCCGCCGCCCCAAGGACTGCATCTGCGTATCCGTCCAGCTTTCTTCCCTAGCATGTGAGGCAGCACCTACAGTATTTGGAAGAAGTGGGTATTATACTCCTGTTACACCATTCCTAATGCCCACAGGGCCTTTTCCCAGCACATGGTGGAACTGGAACAATGTGAGGAGGGAGCCATCGTCATGGCGTAAAAATGTCTGCCTCCCAGGATTCAAGTGCTGGAAGTAACCGGAAACTCAACCCCAGACGTCCCACTGAACCCTGGGAGGGAACCTAAGGCTGCACCAGCAACCCCTGGACCCCATGTCCGTCTTACTCTGCCGTAGGTAGGCAAACACCCCCTTAGTGGTTAATGCCACATCGTCCCCACCAAGCACCAACGGCGAAGCAGATTTGCTCAGTTGGGTTATCTCGGACACCCTAAAGCCCTGCAAAAAGCCACTAAGAAGGCTGCCTGAAACAGATGTGTCGCTGTTGCAGATGAGAAAACCTTGGGGGAGGATAGTCATTATTTTAACCAACTACACTGGGCCCATCCGGTGTGATGTGTCCAACTTTTTTGGGTCCCTGCAAGCCCATCTTTCCAACATCTAGTACAACATCTTGAAAGGCCCACATGGTATCCCCCACCCCCATTGCCTTAGCAAACCAGGCAATCCCTGCCAAGTGCCACCCCATCATTGCCGGTGTAAAGCCTTGGTGCCTCATGTGGAGTAGGTACGCACATAGTTAAGCTTCCAGTACCGGCCCAGCAGTTTTCCAGCCCAGTTGCTGCCTCATCCCAAAACTTTCTCCACCCCTCTCTGATATGCAGCCCTCTTGCTGGGCGCTAATGAACACCTGAGTAGTTCCTATTCTTCTCGATCATCAACTCCCATGGGTAGGGCGGAACTTCCTTGGGGCACGTCTTTGCTTCCGGCATCAAGTCTCGGGATCTCTCCCACTGTAAATGATAAACAGTGTAAGCCACATCATTATCTACCCCAAGTACATGCATTGCCTTGAATTATATGTTCAAGATCAAACACTTCAGTATGAATACCCTCATCAAATTTCCCATGGAGCCTTTACCCCCAACTGCCTGTTTATACTATACACTACCCCTGTACTGTCTGTCCTAAATGTTACATTTGTTGTGAAACAGCTCCTCCAAATCACTAACACCACATCGATGGGGGAAAAAATCTGTGGAGTGTGGCCTGATGTAGCAAACTGGCATCCACTCAAACCCCGTGCACCAAGACCTGCAAAAGTAAGTCCTAAATCCCATACCCCCAGAGGCGTCTGTGTACAGCTCCAACTCTTGGCTTGTGACCTCTGTGGGATAAATGGCCACCCCAATAAGACATAACAGGAATGCCAACCATACCTTGAGATCGTCCTGCATGGACTCAGTGACACGAAGCCTGTGATGGGAGTTGTTGCAGCCTGACCCACACATCGCTACCTGACAAAGAAAGGTTCTCCCCATTCGAATTATTTTGCAGGCAAAATTCAGATGCCCCTGAAGTTGCTGCAACTCTCTCAGGGTGATTTTCCGCACCTGAACAGCCTTGTGCAACAATGCTCTCAGAGCACTGACCTTCTAATGTGGCAGCCAAAACTCCCCGGCAACAGTATCTATTTCGATACCCAAAAAGGACAGGTGTGTGCACAGCTCCTCCTGCTTGTCATTGGCTAATGGTGCTCGCAAGTCTTCACATACGGTATGAAATGCTCCCATCAGTTGTGAGCAGTAATCAGTCACCACCTTGCCAACAAACAGGAAGTCATCCAGGTTGTTACTCGAGGTTTAGACCTTCTGACAAGGTAATGAATGAGTTCCAATCTGCCTGCCACCTTAGTAGTGCCCCAATGTAAGAAGGTGCTATTGTTCAAACACTTCACATGTCAAGGTACAACCCATGGGCATACAGTTATCCATGCAATACTGGCCTTTGAACTTCATGACCAATAAGGCCCTGTCCTGAGGGTGTACTGGCAGCAAGCAAAAAGTTGATTCGATATTGGCCTTGCCCAGTAATGCTCCCTTTCCTGCCCCATTCACCACCTCGATAACTATGTCGAATAGCATATACAATACTGCTGTATCTGACAGATCAATGTGGTGAGCGACTGAGCAACCCTCCAGGTAAGACAAGTGATTAGGCGATTTCGCAGCGCAATTTGCAAATCAAAAACTGGCAATTGCGAATCAGTTTCCGTTTTGATTCACGGTAGGTGCTAACTGAATTTCTCCAGGACCGCAGGGCTTGGAATGCACGTATGGCACTATTTCTTAGCCATCTCCCCCACATTCTGGACCCCCACTGCTAATCAGCTTTGACCAGTTGCTAATCATTTTTCATTCTGATTAGCAAAGGCCGCTAGTCAAGTCTCCGACATTAACTTAGGCCGTGAACTTCCCTGGTGCCTTCTTCAGCACCAGGCCTATTAGGGATACCCAGAGATGGGGTATGATGGTTGTTCAGATGGCCCATTAACCCTGCCTAATGCTACTTCCTTCTCCAGTCTGGCCCTAAACTATGTCCGGACGGTCCCTGGCAGATTTCAAGTTCTCTGCCTCACTGGCCTTGCTAGGGCCATTATTCGGTATCCTGAAACCCTGTGCAAAACCCTCTGCCCCTGACCAAGCAGATCATCTGTCCGGGTAGCCCTCCAACCAGCGCTCAATTTACTCCTCCCTTACTGGGGTTGAAAGGTTTTCCCTGTCCTTTCCAAAAGGGCTGCGGCTGATCCGTTTTGTGCACTGTACAAATGGGCGATTCTGCCCACAAGCAATGCACTCTTGCTTGTACTAACAGGCCTCTACATTGCACGTCCCATGACTGTAATGGTAGCACTGCCCCACCTTCTCCACCTCCTTTTCCCACATTTCCTACTGTAAAACCACTGCTCCCCATTACAAAGCCCTGTCTAAGAGACTGGGTACAGCATACCAGGAAACAACTATCAGAATGCTGTACCCCCCACCCCACCAGTCTCAACAGGCCATAGCAAGAAGGGATCCAAAGCTCCCCAGGCCCTTGTTGGGGTCACTCTGTTTACTCCTACAAAACTTATCATACTCTAACCAGCCCCATCCCCCTTTGGTAGCATGTATCGTCATGATGAGTCTGTAGTAATTCCACAAGCCCTGGGCTTTTTGCTGGCATGATTCCATTAACAATCTTGCATAAATGGCAAAGCCCGCTTCTGCTCCGCCACTATTCGGCAAACAATACCCCCAGCCTCTGTCCAATCAGGTGTTGTCCGCGGGCGGCACGAAGACAAACCATGCCTGTGGCTATTCACTGCAGGCTCTACTGTTCTTACATAGCAGTCAGCATACTACTGTGTGGCCTTCTTCGATCAACTTCTGACCAACTCTGATGTATCCAGAAGTGTCATTGGCTCAGCAGGAAGCACACTCACCTCTGAGGCCGGAATATCGGAAGGTTGTGGGTTCTAGCCCCACACTTGGAACTTAGGATAAATCCCAATATTGACACTATAGTGCATCATGAGGGGAGTGCTGCACTTCTGAGGTGCCGTCTTTCCGATGAGATGTTAAACCGAGGTCCCGTCTGCCTGTTCTGGTGGTTGTTCAGGTGGATGTTAAAGATCCTGTGGCACTTCTCGAAAAGAGTAAGGGAATTTCCCCATGTCCTGACCAAATTTTCCCCCATTCACTAAAATACCAACAGCTAAATTTGGTTCTATATGTCAGTTTGCATCTGTATCTCTCCCCCGGGACGAGGCTGAAACTAGGCAGAATTGCCCAGTCCTCCTTTCCCAGACAACATAAACTAAATAAATAAATAATATGTATCATGCCCTTAACTAGGGCCCTTTATTCTGGTCAACAGTAATGTGACCTGTCACTCTGAGCCAACAATTACAAATAATATACAAAATGATATGGGATAAATTAGGACATGTTCCTTATAAAGCAACTCATGAGAAGTGGTATCACTACAACCTAGCCCCCGATATTTATAACAAAATAGGCAAAGTAACATTCAAAAAAACTTCAGACAGAAGTGCCTTCCTTACAAGCAGGTCAGTTCCCTTTTATAGCACTGCTCCTTTCTATAAGAAGGGAATGCCGAGACCTACCCCTCTAAAGGAGCTGGAGGGAAGCAGCCATGGCTGGACCAGCTCAAGGCCCAACTCCCAGGAGGAAATCAACTATCATCTCTGGTAAGAAAACAATAAACCTCTAATTTGTTAATGTACAATGTCACTGCAGGCCTCATCCTAATTTTTTGTGTATGTGACAGCCCTGAATAAACAGGTGAAACAAGCGCAGTTGATGTATGTAACTTAAAATTGGCAGGCAAGTGCTGGGACTTTACTTCAGTCACATTGTTAAACGGAATTTATTCAAACTGTTTCACATTAGACAGTTCAGATACCCAGATTCTGTAGCAGTACCCTTCTGTCCAAAAACTCCAAGCTAAGAAACCTTTTCCCATTTTGATGTTTTTTACCAAAAAGCAATGAAGCTCTCATGGCTTCACATCTACGTTCCCTCTCCTACTAGCTGCAGTCTGGAACAGAAGGGCACCTGTAGTCATTTTCCTTTCATGTTTAATTAAATACAATATGGTGCTCCCTCTTTTGAGCTCAACAGGGCTGTACATGATTTTATACCTGCTCATACACTTTCTTT
The DNA here is from genome assembly GCA_016271365.2 of Neoceratodus forsteri. NCBI lineage: Eukaryota > Metazoa > Chordata > Ceratodontiformes > Ceratodontidae > Neoceratodus > Neoceratodus forsteri. The sequence continues at coordinate 330,533,030 of CM057454.1, forward strand.
TAATCCACATTTCTTTATGGCTCTCTTGTGGAGTTCAATGGTGAAAGGTGGCACATATTATTTTAATACAAATGCATGCTTTGAGGACCAGAGCAGTTCTCTATACTGAAACAAGCTTCTCCTAGGTGTGAATCACACTCCAGAGTAAAAACTTTGCATTTTAATACTGGGGAGAGGGGCTGACTCACCTCCTACCACCTCCTGTATATCAGACAGGGAAGCATAATATTAATTGTACCAAAACTAGTTTTCCATCTCTCCAATGACAGCAGAATTTAAAACCAAACTTCCTGTAGCTTGCTTTCAGTGACTCTCTAAAAAGGCAGCCATCTCTGCAGATCAGTATGTCTGCTGCATTTTTATGAGGGGTGTCACAGAACACAGAAGAAACCTAGACAGAAGAAGAAGAAGTACATCTTGATAAAAGCAGCTAGCGAGACACAGTGAAATACCAAAGGACAGACTGTGAAGCGCAACAGACTTACACAGAGGAAAGAAAACATTTATTTTACTTCCAGGGTTTACTTTATGCCCTGGATAAGTAAATTCCTTCATACGTACCATAATTTCCTTTTCTGTTAGCTCCAACGTTGTCAATGGGAAATAATTACACATGGGTAATGCTCCCCACTGGGGTAGTGGTGCAGTTTAAAGCTGTGACCTCAGCATAGAACCTTGAGGACATGAGGATCCTGTTTGAATCAGCCACCCAGTGCATCTCTGTCCATGCAGTCCAACCAAATAACATATATAGATACAGACTCCATTCCCCAGGTGAACCCCGTAAACACCAATGTCAGTCTCTGTTAAAAAAAAAAAATTCACCTTATCAGAACTTGACTCAAAAATGAAAAAAGGTACACAGTCCTACCCTCTCCTGGATGATATCTTCAGTAACCTAGCTGATCGCACTTCTCATCCCACTTACAGGGCCATCGGAAGAACTCTGTGACTTCCCAGGACAGAGAGCCTTCTACTATCACTGTAACTGGGACAACCTACCCTTTGGGTCATACCAGCTTCTAGGGTAGTTTGGTTCGATTCACTTCTCCTGCTGCCACCACCTGGTTATACCAGAAAAATACCTATGTCCTGCTCAGGAAAGTGGAAGGTCCAACACAGTAACAGTAATATTGGGTAGAGTGCACTTCAGATGGCAGACTTTAAAACAGAGAATACTCACTTTGCCAGCAGAAATATTGCATTTACCTTTGCAATAAGGATGCTCAGCCAGTGGTTCTATAAAAAAATATAGGGCCCGATTCTAGAAGGGGTTACGCCTGGCGTAAATTGACTTGAGCCCAAAAAAATTGTGCAAGTAGCACTTTACGCCATGAGTTGCAACATTTGGAATTCTGCAAAGCAGCCTGCAACATGTCGCAGGCTGCTTGCACCAAAGTGGACTTACGGCACCAGTTATGCCATAAACCCCCTGTGACATGGCGCTAGGGGGTTTACGGCAGCAGTTGCGCCCTATTCTGGAAGGGCAGCTGCCAAGTCCCTGATTCTGCTATTCTGGAACAACCCCCTAGAGGTAATCAAGATGACCCCCAACCTTTTTAGCAATCTCCCCTACTCAGGAAACTTTTCCAAAAGGAGCTACATTGCCAACCATGCAGCCTCTTGTTTGGATGCAGGATTATCCCCAACTGAACAAGCACCTACAGTATGGGAGCCAAAGTGAAAACAGGTGCTTGCACTGCCGGGTTTTACCGATCTGAAAACCATGTACTTCTTAGCACTCCGAGGCTATTTAAGAGACTCCCTCCTGGTCGCTGAATTTCTTAGCATCCCCAGGATAATGGAGGAAGCAGAGGAAAAATAATACATATTGTTGACCGAGCAATCACCGCTTCTGCTCAAGAGCACTGAAAACTGACTGAAAAACTTCTGCTCCAAAGCATTTTACTTTTACAAGAAATTAACCAGCTGAAGATGACTGAACATTCTGTAGAGCAGGTTGACCACCTCTGAGACCAGGGATCACACCCAGATACCCCACTCTGGAAAATCATAATCAGGGACAATTGCTTGCTGTCCACCCACTGAAGGAGCTAGTCACTTTTGTGAGCATGCCTGTGGCCTTCTAGACTGGAGCTGAAGGACACAGTGACAGCATTGGGTGTGACCTCACCTTCACCAACTGTGACCAAACTCAGTCCTGACTGGAGTTCCAAGGCTAGACACACTGCCCATAAATCAAACACACTGACTAGAAAAGGCTTTGCGGGCTTTCGACTTCCTTGACCACAATCTGAATTAGATGGACCTTTAGCCTGGTCGACTGCTCCATCCAATCCAAGGCGGCATTGAGGAATTTCCTCTGACAAACTTGATATTCTTCTACCATGGGAGCGACCAGAACAACAATCTGGATACTGCACTGAGATCTGGTAATTTTCTGATGCCAGAACTCATTCTGGCAATATCCTATTTGGAGCTATCTCATGAAAAATATTTGGCTCTCAGTATCAATTTTAACACTGAGGACATCAGATCCAGAGATGGAGCAGTCCACCAGTGTAAACTGTTGACTAAATGCTCTGCCATAGTCTTCAGAGCAGGGTTCTCCTACCCAGTCAAGTGATGTGAGGACCTTCTGACTGCCTGGCTGACATACTGCTCCCAGGTGCTGCAATCACCACGATGGCGTGAGAGAGGATGTCTCCCTATCAACTATCCAGTCGTATGTCTCCAGGATATTCAATATCGTAGTCACAGACTGCTGCATCAGCCACGTCAGTGAACACCATTGATAAGCTCAGCAATGAAAATATCGTTCCTGTATGACAACATTTCGACACTTCTGATTCATGACTGGCAGAAAAACTTTGTGAACAGATGTCCCTTTAAACTCTGATCATCACCTGGGTTCTTTGCTGGGAAGGATACTGCAGACTTCCACCAAGCTTTAGGCAGAAAGATATATTAGCATACCTCAATTGTGGAAGCAAATACCTCAATTGTGGGGGCTTGCTTCTCCTGCCTGCACCCCCATTGTGCCTGCAAGGGAGTGAGTCTCTGCTAACGCTGCCTCAACACCAGAAAAAAGGAAAGAAAAACTCAGTTTCTCTGATTACAGATGATCTGAAGAGGCCAAAATCTGCTTATCATCTACCTAAGTAGACCTCCAAACATGAGGAGAAAATGCTGACTGACTAGACCGATATATATGCCAAAAGAATCATCTTTAGCCCAGAGAGATCTGAGCCCTAGTCTCTATCTGATCATGTGCACAGGACTCTCTGCATTCCCTGGTTGAGTATTATAATAACTGGGTTGAGTCAGTGGTAGGGGAGAGAGTCACACCTCAGATCAATAATCCACAAGGATCTGTAGCACTCTGAATTGAGACCATGGAAGGAGCTGTAGCTCACCTCCCCTCCCAACCACCTGCTGCTGAAGGTCGCACTTAATAGCGCTACAGGAACTTCTTTGAAAAACTTCACTATCAGCACCAAGAAGTGAAAATACGTGTTTACCAGCACTCAGCCACCTGAAGCTCTGGAGCAGCTCCTCTTGTGGGCAAGCTGAGAGGAGTGAGGTAGGTGGCAGGGAAAGTGCACGAGCGCTGATGTCACAAGAACACATGATATCTGCCTGCTACCTTGTGTACACGCTCTTACGAGGGTCCCAGCACTATCTGGCCATTACAGCCACACTGAGATGACCTGAACAGTAGGGTCCCAGTGTCACACTTGGACAGATGGTTCCGATCCCTGTATCATTTTCTGTAAATATAAAAAAAATGTGTGATGGACTGTGTCAAGAGAAACCAGTGTCTTGCTAAAGTTGACACAAAAAACCCCAGGGATAAGTTCAAAGGACAGGAGGTATTTTAAACTACAGATTTCTAAAATGCAATTACCTTGTCAATTTGCTTTGATCCCAGGAAATAAAATTAGCCATTCATGATGTCCTCAGGGAAATCCTTTGATTTTGCACTAGGTGTCATAATGGAAAGAGCATGCTTGTGTTTTGGGTGTCTCCCAGGAAGCCAGCTCACTTCATCAACGAGACCTTAGATGTACAGGTCCCAGACTGCATTCTAGTCCAATATGCATGTGTTGGGGGGTGTCGTCAGAGGGAAGCCAGCATTACATCAAAGAGACCTTTGATGTCTGTAGATATCAGGGCCCAGACGAAATTAAAGAGGCCAATGCACTTTTGCTTTGAATATACAGTGACTTATATCAAAGAGACTTTTGATGTGTGTGTGAAGCAAAGCACAGACTGGTTTAGACCAGTCAACATGAGAAGAGGAGATTTATTATGTCATCTCTTATTTTTTTTAAATAACTTAGTAGGCCATCATGTGTTAAAATATAGATTTTGTTACACCAAGGCGAAGTTTGGTGACCTCAGAGAAAAGGCCGGCTCAGGACTGTTTTAAACCTATTGAGCAAACCTTGAGTCACACACTTTCATATTTCTGACAGAGAGGAAGAACATCAGAGCACTGAAAGATTAAGTAAGCATACATTAGATGAGACCAGTCTGAAATGTATGTATTGTAGGAATTTGCACTTTAAACCTGTTTTGTTTTTAAGATTGTATGTGTTGGGGATATTTTGTTCTGTAATATTTTCTGTTTCCGTATTTTTTTTAAAGTAAAGATATATTTTAAAACGGAAACTGCCTGGTTTACCTTGAAATATCTTTTTAAATAAGTGGAGCTTTAAAGGTTATAGTTAACATTGTGCATGAGCTTATTGTTACACCAAACTGGGAAACAGAGTTCTCTAAGGTCTTGCATAGAGTTCTATTGGTTCATTCTGCAGACCTGGTTAGGTGCCCGTAGGCAAAGATATCTGGCCCCCCAAAGACAGAATTATCTCAGCCTGATAACTGGGTATGCTAACAAGAGGTTATCAGTTTGAATCCCTCCAGAACTTGACACTAAGGTGACTCGAACCCACAAAACAGACAAAAGGATTACCTTGTACTGTTAACTGTCTACAGATCCTACGCTCAGAGGTTGGCACTTTCGGAGTAGAGGGCTGACCGGCTGAACAAATTTGTAACAGACTGGTGGCAGTGGTGGGATAAAAAGTTTGGTGGTATAAGCTTCATTGTTCAGTGTGTCAGCTTGAGACCATTCAGCTCACTTGGAAAAAAGAAAGGCAGTGTTTTATTTCAAAAGGAAACATAACTATATCCCTTGACTTACAGTCAAGTTCCTACCCATTTAATTATTTTTTCTAAAGTGCCAGTCAGATTAGCAGTAGTCAGGAAAAATGGCATCCAACTACAGCAGGCACACTGTAGAACACTTAAAACAGTTGTGCGAGGACAGAGGAGTCCTGTTTGGGGTGACAGCCAAAAAGTAGAACCTCATAGAGGCCCTGACGGTAGCAGATACCCAGAGCAGAGAGTCACAGACCGTGACTGAAAGGGACCAGACCTCGAGTGTGGCAGGACTAGCGGCCAGTGAGGTGTACTGAGCCAATGAGGAGAACAGCAGGGCCACTGTCAGTGAAGGGCCACAGCAGCAGGGGAAGGTCACCAGTATCCCGAATCCAGAGGTACTCAGGCTGCAAACTGAGGTGCACCAGATGGAACTGGAGGCAGAGCGAGAACAGAGAGCGGCAGACCATGAGGAGTGTGAGCGCCAGCGAGCTGTAGAGGAGAGAGCGAGAATGCAGAGAGGCAGAGGAGAAGAGAGAGGAGCGTCAGTGGCAACACAAACTGGAGAAGCTACGACTCCAACCAGCGGCACCATGGCAGGTAAGTGGCTTGGATTTAACTGGGACTGCAGGACTGGGTTACAAATTGAACTCCAAATTAATAGCCAAGTTTAAGGAAGGGGAGGACATAGATGCCTTTTTAAATTCTTTTGAAAAAGTTTGTATTCAGGCTAAAATTCCTAGAGAGTCCTAGAGCTTCCAGCTATCCCCGCTACTTACCGGGAAGGCTCAGGAAGCATTGGATCAAATGGACAATGAGGACAGTGATGATTACGGCAACTTAAAAGCTGCACTGTCAAAAAAGTTTGAATTAACTGCTGAATCATACAGAGCTAAATTCCGTAAGCTCAGGAGAAGCCCTGATATGAGCTATGAGGAGTTAGCAACGAAACAGTGCGAGTTTTTAAAACGTTGGTGGGAAGGAATTGAGGCAAACTCTGTTGATAAAACTGAAAATGTGATTCTATTAGAACAGTTTTATTGAGCATGCTCAGCAGAGTTAAAAACCTGGCTAGAGGACCGAGATCCAAAAACAGTGCAAGAGGCTGCTGAACTCTCGGACCGCTATGCCAAGAGCAGACTTGCTCTGAGAGTGAATGAGGCAAATGTGGCACCGCAGAAAGGGAAAAGCGCGCCTTCAGGGCAGCTAAAACCCTCACTACCTCCCAAAAAACCAGTTAGCCCCAGATTTCAACTAAAAGATTTATCTGAAGTAAGAAATGCATGTTGACTGTGTAAGGAAACTGGGCATATTGCCAGACAGTGCCCCAAAAAGGCGAGCCTTAATACACAACAGGGTGCTAGAAAAGAAGTGGGTTGTTTGTGTGTCCCTGGAAGCATGCCAGTGATCATGAGGGAACACATGCACCCAGTCATAGTAAATGGTGTACAGACGCAGGGGTTAAGGGACACAGGAGCATCCCTGACATTGGTAAAGGGGGATGTGGTACAGCCTGGTCAGCTTATACCCAATAAATACACAACTGTACAAGGGTTTACTCGTGAAGAGAAAACACTGCCACTCGCTAGTGTTCTCCTGGACTGGGGTTAAACCGTGGTAACTGTGCAACAGGTGGCTGTAGCCAACACCTTAGCAGTGGATGTGATCCTGGGTAACAATCTCCAGCAGGGGGTGGTATGTGCAGTTACCCGTAGCTAAGCGGCAAGGGAAAAATACAGGTTACTCACCTGTAACAGGAGTTCTAGGAATGGTATATGTTGTTCATCCACACTGTCTGGCAGGTTCCTTGCCGCTTTAAATCTTGCCGGAAGGTCTTCAAGCTGGCTCCTCCCACCCACCCAGGTGGTAAAACTCTCAGCTCCACCCCATGACGCCAGATCTAGCCCGCTGGAAGCCAGTTTGTGCGTTGAAGCCAGGGAGGTCGGGTGGGTCGTGTGGATGAACAACATATACCATTCCTAGAACTCCTGTTACAGGTGAGTAACCTGTATTTCTAGGGACATGGATATGTTGTTCATCCACACTGTCTGGCAGACTCCTAGCAGTTCTCCGGGAGGAGGGAGGCAAGGCGCACACCCCCTACTTGGGAAATAGAGACTGGAGAACCAAGGCCCCAAAACCAGCATGCCGGCGTGACTCAAGGTCGATGTGGTAGTGGATGATGAAGGTATGTGCTGACTTCCAGGTAGCAGCCCTGCAGATTTGCTGGATAGGGACGCCCCTGGAAGCAGCTACCGATGCAGCGGTATGGCGGTAGAATGAGCTCTTATCCCTCTGGGAGGCTCCATGCCCGCCAACCTATAGCAGAGATGTATGCAGGAGGTGACCCACCTGCCTATCGTCTGCTTGGCTGCAGGTCTGCCAGGTGCGGCTTCAGCGTAGGTGACAAACAGCTGGCGAACCTCTCCCCGAACTTCAGCCGTCTGCTCCTTATAATAAGTGAGCGCTCTTCTAGGGTCCAAAATATAAAGCCTATATTCGGCCTCCGAGGTGTGATTGGGGTAGAACACCGGCAGAGTCAACACCTGGTTAAGGTGAAACTCCGACACCACCTTCGGAAGGAATTTCGGGTGGGGGCACAGGACAACTTTATCCCTGTGGAAGACCAGATAAGGAGACTCGATGCAAAGCGCCTGGAGCTCTCCCACCCTTCTGGCTGACGTGATAGCCACCAAGAAGGCGGTCTTCCACAACAGGTGAGAGATGTCACACCTGTGCATCGGTTTGAATGGCCTGCCCATGAACTTAGCCAATACCAGCAGCAGATCCCACGGAGGTGGAGGTTCTAGCGCCGGAGGGGATATGTGATCGAGGCCTTTGAAAAAGCGCCCGACCACCTTCTCCTGCGCCACTGACTGCTTCCCGGCCCATGCCCGGTAAGCAGAGATGGCTGCCAGGTGCACCTTAAGGGTCGTCGACCGAAGCCTTGCTGAGAAAGGGACCATAGGTAGTCCAGAATGCTTGCCAAGGAACAGGAGGAAGGGTCCAGACCCTTGCCCTGACACCAAATGTAAAATCTCTTCCATTTGAAGGCGTAGCATTTTCTGGTAGACTCCTTACGGGATGCCTCAACGACGTTGAGGACCTCGTCGGAAAGACCCAAGGCCTGAAACTCTAGCCGCTCAGGAACCAGGCCGTCAGGTGCAGGGATTGAAGGTCCAGATGGAATACCTTCCCCTGATTGACTGAGATCAGGTCCAGGTGGGCTGGAAGCTGCCTCGGGAGTCTGGAGCTGAGACTGAGGAGATCTGGATACCAGAACTGACGGGGCCAGTCTGGGGCTACCAGAATCACCTGCGCCTTGCCCTCCTCGCCTTGAGAAGCACCTTGTGGATCAAGGGAAATGGGGGAAAGGCGTAGAAGAGGCCCGGGGTCCACGGCTTCAAGAAGGCATCCCCCTGCAGCGAGCCCTGCTGAGGGGGGCAGGCATGAAACAGACTCAGCTTCGCATTCTCCCTGGAGGCAAACAGGTCTGCCTGAGACATGCCCCAGTGGGAGAAGAAATCTTGTATGACCTCCGGCAGGAAAGACCACTCGTGAGACGCAGCCCGTATTCGGCTCAGGGCATCGGCCAGGGTGTTGGAGGCTCCTGCCACGTGAATGGCGAGGAGATCCACCTCCAGGCTGCGCACGAGAGACCAAATGCGGACAGCTTCCCTGCACAGAGGCATGGAGCGCATCCCGCCCTGGCGGTTTAGGTAGTACATGGTCGTGGTATTGTCCGTCTGGACCTGAACCACTTGACCCCGTAGAAACGGAGCGCAGGCGGTGAGGGCTAGACGAACCACTCGAAGCTCCAGCAGGTTGATGTGGCATCGGGACTCCCGAGGGGACCAGAGGCCATGCACTCTGTGCTCCCCCAGATGGGCACCCCAACCCATCAGAGAGGCATCGGTCGATAGAGAGACCGTCGGCTCGGGGCGGACAAATGGGATGCCCTCCTGCAGATGTGCCAGAATGGTCCACCACTGGAGAGTGTTCCACATCCCCTGGGTCACTGTCACCAGCTGATCCAATGGATCAAAGCGCTGTGACCACTGGCTGACCAGTCCCCACTGAAGGGGACGCATGTACCAGCGGGCCCAACAGACCACGCTGGTGCAGGCCACCACGAGGCCCAGGAGGCGCAGGAAGTCCCGGTCAGGGCGCGATTGCCCAACCAGAAATGATTGGGCAAAGGAGGAAAGAACCTCGGCCCTGTCTGCCGGGAGCCATGCTCTGGCTCGAAGAGAGTCGAGCTTTGCCCCGATGAAATGTATCACCTGCTTTGGCACGAGTTCCAACTTGGCCTCGTTGATGAGGAGGCCAATCTAAGAGCAAACCTGGAGGGCCAGATCTCTGGACCACTCCACCTCCACTCTGGAGGGGGCTGCAATCAGCCAGTCGTCCAGGTAGGGGTACACCCGGACCCTTCGGCGCCGAGAATGCTGTCACCACTGCCATGCATTTGGTGAAGACCCTGGGAGCTAGGAGAGGCCGAAGGCATGGCCGGAACATGAAGGATCCCTCCACTCTGAGCGGAGGAATCTCTGATGAGATGGATGGATAGGGACGTGAAAGAATGCATCCTGGAGGTCCAGGGAACAGAACCACACGCCTCGTTCCAAGGATGGGATTATCTGTGCCACAGTGACCATCCTGAAGGTCTGAGACCTTAGGAAACTGTTCAGGTCGTGCAGGTCGAGAATGGGGCGCCAGCCCCCCCGTCCGTTTTGGGACCAGGAAATACCTGGACACAAACCCGGGTCTGGTGGAGGAACCGCACCTTCCTGATCACCTCTTTCGGAGCAGGAGGCAATATCGGCTCGCGGCCTGACAGCGCAGGCTGCGGACCTCGTGGCCCCCGAGGGGCACGGCTCAAAAGGGTGGGGTCTGCTCAACTCCAGAGGCAGGCTCCTTTCACCACCTCCAACACCCAGTGGTCCATGGTGATAGCGGACCAGGCGGAAAGGAAGTGGTGGAGCCGTCCCCCCACAGGGGGAACCCAGGGGGGAGTGACGAGGCTGGGGGAGACACCCCTCAACCCGTCACTGGGCAGGCTTGGAGGAGGGACCGGCCAAGGGACCTCCTGGGCCTTTACCTCCCTGCTTCCTGTTGAAGGAAGCCGCAGGCTTGGGTTTGGGATGCCAAGCGCGAGCCTGCTGGCCCTGATGCTGCTGCTGTTGGGCCGGATGTGCCGCAGGCGCAGAAGGACGAAAGGGCTTGTGCTGCTGCTGACGGCGGCCTTTGTCCTTCTGGGCGGAGGTGACAGAGTCCAGAGTGGCATTGGACTTTTCGATCCGCTGGAGGTGACCTTCCACTCCAGGGCTGAAGAGGTCAGTCCCCAAGAAGGGGACATCTGCCAACTTGTGCTGGGTGTCCGCCGTGAAGGTGGATATCCTCAGCCATGCTCTGCTGCGCATGGCCACCGCGGCCGCATCGAATCTGGCACAGGAGTCCCCTCCGTCCAGAGCTGTTTGGAGCTGCTGCCCCGCCACCACCCTACCCTGGTCCCGAACCTGCCGGACCGTGGTCTAGAGGTCGGCCGGGAGATGAGGGATCCCCTCATCCAGGGAGCCCAGGAGGGCGTGGGAGAAGTGTGCCATCAGCATGGCCGAGCAGGCCTGGTGGAGGCCGAGGGAGGACACAGCATACACCTTGCGCCCAGCGTAGTCAAGCTTTTTGGACTCCTTGTCGGGGGGCTTGTCCATGTCCCTAGCATTCCCAGAATGCGGAAAATGCTGTCGGTGACCAACCCCTCGGCAGAGGGGTGCTCCGAAAACCCGGGCAAAGAGGCCGGTAGGGACCAGATACTTCCTAGCCATCCTGGCCGAGGGCGCGGGACAGGAAGCAGGCCGCTGCCAAAGCTCCAAGGCTGGGCCGACAATGGCCTCAGCCACAGGAAAGGCCTCCGTGGGTGAATCCCCTCGGTCCAGTATCTCCGTCAGGGGATACCTGGCCCACTTGGATATGGGCTCGAGCTGCATCCCGGTGGACTCCAAGGTGAGCCGAAGCAGACCCATGAAGGACGATGGGCTTTTGTCCAGTGACTGGCCCCCGGAAGACTCCAAGTCAACCTGCCTGGAGAACAGGGAGGAGTCGTCGTCAGACTCTGAGGAGTCCGTGAAGAGCTGCCTGGGGCTTGAGCCACCCTCCACCTGCCGAGGACGGTCGGGAGTGAGGGTGACCGACAACCTGTGGGGCAGGCCTTGACCCGACCGAGAGTCCTTGGTCAGTGCCCCCATTTCGGTTGTGGAGGTGGAGGTTCCACCACAATCGGTGGGGCAGCAGGTTTCAGCCGAACAACCGGCCCAGGCTTGGGCATCTCGACTGAAGCGAGAGGCCGTTTTGACCATTCAGGTGACAGACACTTGATGGCCGGGGAAGGCGTCGGTGTCGACTTGCTCCCGGACAAAAGTAACTGCTGCCACATCAGCTCCTCATAGCGTCGACGCAATTTGTGCCGAAGCCTCTCCTCATCCGAGGAGGAAGATGAGGAATTACCTCGGTGCCGAGACTGAGACCGCCGATGTCGACAGGATCGGCTGGACCGAGAAGAGGTCCAAGACCGAGATCCTCGGAGGGAGCAAGGGACACCCGCTTCCTTCAGCTCGGACGCCTTAACCGGGGACTGCTGCACCGATGGCGCAGGCAACTCCTCGGTTTCCACTGGGGGAACCGGCGAAGAAGGTTGTCGGCTTCAGCAGTCGACAATCTGTCTGACGGGTCGAGAAAAATCTCGACTGCGTCGACGGCTGTCTCGGCCGGCTGACCTGACAGGGATGCTGTGAAGCCAGTGGCCTTAGACGCAACCTCGACCGAAGTTGACGGTCGGCTGTCCGGGGAAGGGGACCTCTCCTGCTCCCACAAATGCCGACGATGGGACTTACCCTTGGAATCCTTCTTTTTGGACCGAGAGGAATGTCCCGATGGCCCCTCTCCCTTCGTGGAAAGGGAATGGCAAAGCTCCTTGAACGAAGCAGAATATGAGGTACCCAAAGAGAGCGGGATAAATGCTGCGACCGAGGAGGAGGAGGAAGATGCGGCCTGGACCACCTCCTCCTCAAGGGCGATCATCTGCTTGAGCTGCTCAGCCGAGCCAGCCGCCGCGGTAACCGCCCAACGGGCCTCTTTCGACTTTACTGGCGGGTAGCGCTTCTCGGGGCACCCAAGCTTCAACCGGGCAGCACGGTCCTCCAAGACGTTGGCCGAGAATGAACAGCAAGACTCGCAGGCCTGCGGGTTGTGTTCTAGGCCAAGGCAGTAGACGCACGTGGAGTGCGGATCTGTCCTGGACATCTTCTGCCCACAAGGGCATCGCCGAAAACCGGGAGTCAATTTGTCCATCGCAGCCATGAAGGAAAAGGAAGACCGAAGTCTTGAGAATTTTGAAACGAGTTTAGGACGAACCGAAGACTTAGGATTCAGTCTATCACGCAGAGCGCTAAGGAGGGAACCTGAGCTTCCACGCGGTAAGGAAGAGCTGGCGTCATGGGGCGGAGCCGAGAGTTTTACCACCCGGGTGGGTGGGAGGAGCCAGCTTGAAGACCTTCCGGCAAGATTTAAAGCGGCAAGGAACCTGCCAGACAGTGTGGATGAACAACATATCCATGTCCCTAGAACTACTAGTTCCCTGAACCCCACAGAAACCAGTGTGGAAACCACTGAGAGGCTGGTTCCCCAGCCTGTGCCCCCAGATGGGGAGACTGATAAAAAGAGGGTAGAAATTTCCCCAGTAGCAAGTAACCACACAGCTACAGAGGTTACTCCGAAGAGGGAAGGGTGACTCCTTGTCAGAGGGTTGGGATTGACAGTGATCCTGAGGGACCCGACGTTAGTGCTAGGGACCCTAGTTTAGCGATGGAAGGGGACCTGTCCCATGCCTTGGGACTGTGTGGGGGGGTTGCAGCTGCTCAGAGGAGTGATCCTAGTTTAGAGAAGCTGAGGGCTTGGGCAGACTCAGAGGGCACACAGGAAGGTGATGGCAGACAAAATTTATTGGGAAAATGGACTTATGTATACACAGACAGTACAGACAGAGGGAGGGATGCTAGGCAGGCAGCTTGTCGTTCCCCAGGGATATCGTGAGCAGTTCCTCAAGGTTGCCCATGATATTCCCTTGTCTGATCATCTGGGAATCGCACACACTACGCAGCAGTTAGCCCAGAATTTCTACTGACCTAACTTCACCCAGCAGGTGAAAGAGTATTGCAGGTCTTGTCACCAGTGCCAAGAAATAGGGAAGCGGGCAAGAAAACTCAAGCCGCCCTGATCCCCTTGCCCATAGTGGAGGATCCATTCCAGAGGGTGGGAATGGATAGTGTGGGGCCTTTAAATACCCCCAGCTCCAGAGGGAAGAGATTCATCCTGACTGTGGTGGATTATGCCACCCAGTACCCAGAGGCAGTCACCCTATCCTCTCTGAGGACAAAGTGGCAGATGCCTTACTTGCGATTTTCTCCCCTGTTGGGTTTCCGCAGGAGGTAATCACTGATCAAGGAGATTCCTTCATGTCGGACCTGATGAAATGTTTATGGGAAAAGTGTGGGGTGGTGCAGAGATGCACGACACTGTATCACCCACAAGCCAATGGACTTGTGGAATGATTCCATGGTACCCTAAAAGCAATGCTCTGGGCGTTTGCTGAACAGTATGGGAGGGACTGGGAGAAATACCTTCCCCACCTGTTTGCATACAGGGAGGTGCCCCAAGAGTCGACAGGATTTTCTCCATTCAAACTCTTACATGGACGCCGGCAACTAGGCTTGATCCGGGAGGACTGGAAAGGCAAGCACGCCACCCAGGGAACTCCCATTGTGGATTATATCCTACAGTTTAGGGAAAGGCTGAAGGAGCTTATGGAGACAGCCCAGAGCAACCTGGCAGCTGCCCAACAGAAACAAAAAGTATGGTATGACTGCAGAGCCAGAGCTCACTTGTACATGGTGGGTCAGGAAGTCATGGTCCTTATTCCAGTCCGGAAAGATAAGCTGCAAGCTGAGTGGGCAGGACCGTACAAAGTGGTTAGGAAGGTAGATGACGTGAACTACATTGTGGAGTTACCTGACCGAAGACAGACAGAAAGGATGCACCATGTCAACATGATGAAGCCATATGCAAATAGGGCTGACATGGTGTTTGCAGTCCATAGTCATGGGGAGGGGACGGACGAAGGAGATCCCTTCTGGATTTGCTGGAAGAAAGTAAGTGGGAGTCCTCTGTGGAGGCAGTAAAATTGTCTCCCCAGCTGACCCTGGGCCAGATCCAGAAAGTAAGGGAGGTTTTAGCAGACTCTGCCCCCTTGTTTAGCGCCAAGCCGGAACTAACCCCCTTAGCAGCACACGATGGGGAGACAGGGACACAGACGCCCATATGGCAGACAGCATATCGGGTGTCAGAGGCTGTCCAAAAGGACATTAGGAGGGATGTGGAGGAGATGCTGGATTTAGGGGTAATCCAGAGATCCCACAGTCCCTGGGCGTCACCCGTAGTCCTTGCACCCAAGCCACATGGCTCGACTCATTTCTGTGTCGACTATTGTGGACTGAGTGCAGTCGCAAAGTCAGACGCCCACCCAATGCCCTGGACGGATGAACTCCTGGACAAGTTGGGAGGGGCGACCTACCTTACGACCACTGACCTGACAAAGGGGTATTGGCAGGTAGAGTTGACGGACAGAGCTAGGGAGAGGTCGGCCTTCATCACTCCGATAGGCTTATTTGAGTTCAAAGTAATGCCTTTCCGAATGAAGAACGTCTCAGCCACTTTTCAAAGGTTGGTGAACCAGGTGTTAAATGGTGCTGAGGAGTACGCCGTGGCCTACCTGGATGACACTGCCATCTTTCGTACCAGCTGGGAGGAACACCTTTCACACCTTAGGGAAGTGCTGGACAGGATACAGAGGGCCGGGCTCACTGTCAAAGCCATGAAATGCCAGGTGGCCATGGGAGAGGTGTCATACCTCGGGCATGTGGTGGGCCAGGAACAGCTCCGTCCTAACCAAATAAAGATAGAGGTAATCCAGGCATGGCCCAGACCAGAAACTCTGAAGAAGGTAAGGAGTTTTCTCGGGACAGCAGGATACTATAGAAAATTTGTACCCAACTGCAGTACCATGGCTGCTCCCCTATCTGACCTGACAAAGAAACGGATGCCCAAGAAAATTACCTGGGGCCCAGCCTGTGAGGAAGCCTTTTCCAAACCAGGGTTTTATTTAACTCGAAAAACTGATTAGCGTTTTGCTCATAAAAGTGCTAAAACATTGTGAAAATGCACAGCACTTGCCTCACCGTGTTTAACAAACATATCACTTCTAGAAAACCTATATAAATACTTTCTGTACAGTTAGTATTGTCCCAAGAAAAAAACTGCTAATCAATTATTTGAAACCCTGCAAACTAAAGGAGGCAATGTGCAGTGCTCCTGTTTTAACAAGTCCTGACTATAGTAAAACCTTTATAGTTCAGACTGACGTCTCAGACGTGGGTATTGAGGCAGTAGTGAGCCAGACATCCAGCGAAGGGAGGGACCACCCCATAGCCTACCTGAGTAAAAAAGTTACTTCCCAGGGAGCAGTCATACTCCACGGTGGAAAAGGAGCATCTTGCCATAGTGCGGGCCCTAAAGAAATTGGAGCTATACTTGTATGGGCAGCATTTAGTGGTGCAGACTGACCACAACACCCTAGTTTGGCTGACGCAGATGAGGAAAAAAACAATGGTCAATTACTAAGATGGAGTCTTGCTTTGCAAGGATATGATATGACCATTCTACATAGGGCTGGAAAACAAAATCAGAACTCAGATGGGTTGTCCAGGGTGTATGAGAAGTGAACTGATTTGGAAAGCTCATCCCTTGCAGGGAGATACAGCCCCCAAATTCAGTCTAGGTGAGGAGGAATTGTTACACTTGGACAGCTGGTTCTGATCCCTGTATCACTTTTTTTGTAAATACAAAAAAAAATGTGTGATGGACTATGTCAAGAGAAACCAGTGTCTTGCTAAAGTCGACACAAAAAAAACCCAGGGATAAGTTCAAAGGACAGGAGGTATTTTAAACTACAGATTTCTAAAATGCAATTACCTTGTCAATTTGCTTTGATTCCAGGAAATAAAATTAGCCATTCATGACGTCCTCAGGGAAATCCTTTGATTTTGCACTAGGTGTCATAATGGAAAGAGCATGCTTGTGTTTTGGGTGTCTCCCAGGAAGCCAGTTCACTTCATCAAAGAGACCTTTGATGTACAGGTCCCAGACTGCATTCTAGTCCAATATGCATGTGTTGGGGAGTGTCAGAGGGAAGCCAGCATTACATCAAAGAGACCTTTGATGTCTGTAGATATCAGGGCCCAGACGAAATTAAAGAGGCCAATACACTTTTGCTTTGAATATACAGTGACTTATATCAAAGAGACTTTTGATGTGTGTGTGAAGCAAAGCACAGACTGGTTTAGACCAGTCAACATGAGAAGAGGAGATTTATTATGTCATCTCTTAATTTTTTTAAATAACTTAGTAGGTCATCATGTGTTAAAATATAGATTTTGTTACACCAAGGCGGAGTTTGGTGACCTCAGAGAGAAGGCCGGCTCAGGACTGTTTTAAATCTATTGAGCAAACCTTGAGTCACACACTTTCATATTTCTGACTGAGAGAGGAAGAACATCAGAGCACTGAAAGATTAAGTAAGCATACTTTAGATGAGACCAGTCTGAAGTGTATGTATTGTAGGAATTTGCACTTTAAACCTGTTTTGTTTTTAAGATTGTATGTGTTGGGGATATTTTGTTCTGTAATATTTTCTGTTTTCATATTTTTTTAAAGTAAAGATATATTTTAAAACGGAAACTGCCCAGTTTGCCTTGAAATTTCTTTTTGTACAAGTGGAGCTTTAAAGGTTATAGTTAACACTGTGTATGAGCTTACTGTCATACCAAACTGGGAAATGGATAGAGTTCTCTAAGGTCTTGCATAGAGTTCTATTGGTTCATTTTGTAGACCTGGTTAGGTGCCCGTAGGCAAAGATATCTGGCCCCCCGAAGACAGAATTATCTAAGCCTGATAACTGGGTATGCTGACAAGAGGTTATCAGTTTGAATTCCTCCAGAACTTGAGACTAAGGTGACTCGAACCCACAAAACAGACAAGAGGGTTACCTTGTATCATAAACTGTCCACAAATCCTATGCTCAGACGTTGGCACTTTGGGAGTAGAGGGCTGACCGGCTGAGTGAATTTGTGACACCCAGCATTGAACCATGAATGAAAAAAGGTCGCAAAATAGTGGTGCTCCTCTCTGCTGGCAAACAGACAGCATGCATGCTGAGAGAAAAAAGGACAGTGCGACTTGCAGCACTCAAACATTACTTACTGACCTCGAGATCTAAGAAAAAATAAAATAACACTAATGCAAACAGGTCTAAGGACCAAAGATTAAGGCAAAAAAGGGAAAACACTATTAACCTCAACAAAGAGAAGGCGCAATATGCCCCACAGCGCAGCAGACAAGCTGCCAGGCTCTTTCCTGTAGTGTGAAAAACACACAATCTGTTTACAAGACAATCATTGACAGGGACAAAGAGTGCCTAAAAACAAAAATGCCTACCTAGGTGCACACTAGCCAGGGAAGGAGTTCTAATCTGAGGTCTCCTTGATAGATGCTGTAGGGGGGATAAAAGGTGAGGCACAAGCAAATGAAAAATCACAACTCCACCTAGCTATCTGACTAGCCCCCTCCTCCCATAAAAAAATGAAAAAGAAACCCTCACTTACCTGAAGTCACCCGACTGTGTTATTGGAGCAGGCCCATAATAAACACTCTAACAAAGGCATGTGGTCATCTGTCAGGCACTGTAGGCAATGACAGTGAGATTCATCATCACATTGTTGGTTTTGGCACCCTGCCGGACACTCTCAGTGACACTCTCGGTGACCACCAAATGGTTTACAGCGTTCTTAAAGTTCAACATCCCAAAGCTCCTCTTGACCCTGTCCTTTAGATCCCTGGACCTATCTGGCATACACAAGGACCTGTTTAATGCTGACTGGTTGTCCATCTCTTCATCTAGCTTAATCGACTCAGCCCTCAACCGCTTTCCATTCACCTTTTTATCCATCTGAGATAAGCACGCTCCCTTAAGGAAAACAAGAGTCAGAGGAACCCACCTCCCCTGGATCACAGCAGAACTCCTTGCATGTCTGTATGCTAGAGACTCAGCCTGGAAGGCTCACAAGTCCTCAGGCTCTCCCCGTAACTGACTCAAATAAATTGCACTGCGAAATTCCTGCACCAAAGCCATCAGGTTAGCCAAAGCAGAGCACTTTTCCACCGACTTCCAGAACATTAACCACTCCTCCAAATTCTGGAAGATTGTTCATGCCTTATTCTCCCCAAGGTCCAGTCCAAGGTCCCCATCTCCAAAGGACATGACACCCTTTATCTGACCATCTGTCAGTGGCCGTGGCCATTGAGTTTAATACCTACTTCACCTCCTATGCATCCAACCTTCTCTCCTCCCTCCCACCAGCATCTCTTCCGTCTCCCAACCCAAACACTCCTTTCTCCATCCTCCTTTCTCCTTCTCTCCCATCTCACCTGATGCCACCTTCAAGGCTCTCCTATCCCTAACTCCCACTAGGCTAAAGGTCCTGATGGTCTCGACTCAAACTTCTCCATCTCTCTTGCTCAGCAATTGCTGTCTCCATCTCCTCCCTTCTTACTCTCCGATTCTCCATCAGCTCTGTCCTTGTAGCCTGGAAACACGCAACTGTTATACCCCTCCCAAAAGGTGGCAACTCCTCTCACCAACGCAATTATCACCCCATATCCCTCCTTCTTTCTCTTGCTAAACTTCAGGAGCACCTGGTTCTATCTCAACTCTCCTCCTTCCTTGACACCACATCTTTCTTCACCCCTTACCAGTCTGGGTTCGGTAAATCCCTCTCCACCTACCTCCTCCGGCTAACCGACTCCATTCTTTCTGATATGGATCAGGGCCACATTACATCAGCCGTCTTGGTCAACCTGGCCAAAGCCTTCGACACTGTTGCCCACCACCTCCTCCTCACCAAGCTTGCTGCAGCAGGGCTTTCCTACCCTGCCACTAACTGGTTCCACTCTTGTCTCGTAGGAAGAACTCAGTTAGAACTGGCAATTCCACTCCCCCACCTTCCAGTCAGTACTAGTGTCCCCCAAGGCTCAGTCCTTGGTCCAGTACTCTTTTTGAGTTTCTTAAATAACCTCCCTGCTGCCTGCTCCTCAGTGTCCATTTACATGTACACTGATGATATAGTACTGTTTGCCTCCGGCCCCACTCCCTCTGATTTACTGCACAGTCTTCATCTGGACTTTAATAATGTTCAGCGCTGGTTCCAGTCAAATCAGCTGTCTCTAAACACCAAGAAAACTGTCTCCATGACCTTTGACTCAAGGCAAAAACTAGTCAGGATTGCTGCTCCACCCTCTCCTTCCGAGCCCTGGATGGGACCACCACTGAAGCTGTCCCTACCTTCAGATACTTCAGAGTCTGGCTCAACAGTCACCTCAACGTTTCCGAACATGTGGATGCCATTCACAAAAAATTCTTCCTAAACTCAGTGTGCTTTACTGCAACTGTGGCTGCATCCCTCAGCAGGCCCACAGAGCTGTTCAGGAAATGATTCTGCCTCTATTTGACTATGGAGACACTGTCTATAGTGCTGCTCCCAAACCACCTTGTCCAGACTGGACTAACTTTATCACTCCTTATGCCGCTTCACTCTTGATGCCTCGCCATGAGCTCACCACCTTCCTCTCCTTCCCTTCCCTTGAGGACAGACGCCTGGCCCAGTGCACCTTTTTCATAGTCAAATACTGGTTAGGCACTCTCCCTTCCAACCTTTCCTCTAACATCTCCCCACCTCCACCCTCCACCTATGCCCTTCATAACTCTTCTTTCCGTTCCCTGACTCTCCCGCCCAGGTCTATCTTGGCTGGCCAAGCAGCATTCTCCTACCACTTCCCAAAACTCTGGAACTCACTCCCATTACACATCCGGTCTGCCCCTTCCTTCTCTCTTGCCTGCACTCCTGTCTGAACTCACCACTCCCTCTTGCAACTGCTACTAACTCACCACTAATCCCCTCCATTCGCTGTTTTCAGCATTGAAGGCCCACAATTCATTAGCCGTAGTTGAACTTACACTTGCTTCATCTACACATGGCTAGCCTTCATCTCAGGTAGAAGTCCAGCTCCAATCCTCTCCTCATCCCCCATCACTCCTCGTCCTACCTCCTCTCTCTCTCTCCCCCTCTCCCCACCTACCCGCTCTCTACGATTCTTATCTTCAGTCTGTTTCTATGGCAATTAATTTCAATCTAATTTTTGCTACTAGCCATCTCACCAGTCTGCACCCCCTCTTATATTAGTCGTTGCTTACCTGTGTATTCTATACCCTATCTGCTTACTACTCCAGTGTACATATCAACCTTACCTGGTATTACTTGAACTTGCCACTCTAATGATCTAATGAGAACATGCTGCGTAAACAAATGTGTAATACATGTAATTACTTGTATATTACCTGTATATTCATGTATAGTTGTTTCCCCATATTTAATCTACGCTGTATTTAATCATGTTGTATTCCATTCTCCATCTTCCCCAGGAGACATCTGGAAGCAAGACATTTCAGCTCAGTATGCCTTTCCTGGTGAAACTCTTTCAAATAAATAAACTTAGCTGGCAGGTTAGTCAAATTGAAAGCCTCAGCTTAAAATGCATGGATTCTTAAATTTAGGGTGCCTCCTGTCACCAGGAAGCCTCAATCTGCCTCAGAGTCACATAGTTCCTCAAGATATCAAACCGATCTTTCAAGAAACTCTATCTATGTTGCTAACCCTACAAATGGTACAGCTGAAACTGGATATCTGATGCGACTGGGATACTCATGTCCTCAGGGTTCTATGCTGAGGTCACAATATTGAGCTATACAACTACCCCAATGGGTGAGCACATTACCCATAAGTAAGTATTCCCCACTGACAATGTGGAGCGATACAGAAATCCCTAATCTGGCATCATGGGGGCAGCTTTGTTGCAGCAGACTGATTTAAAAATCATAACAATTTTTGAACTGGGATAGATATACGGATCTGAGTTCTGTGTCTCCCTCAGATATCACACTCGTATTAACATTGGCCAGTAGCCCCCTCGCAATTGCCATTCATGCCACCACTGCAGAAGTCCAAAGATATACTCGTTTTTAAAAAAATACCTCTTGGATAGCAATGTCTTCCTTTCTTGTAGTCCATATAGGTGAGACTGCTCAAAGTCACCAGCTTTCTTTTCTGTACCCAAGAGCAAAGCGACTAAAACTTGTCATGAGGTTGCTTCTGAATATTCGAGCCCTTATTCCTATCACTGTGATGTCACAATGATAGTATTATGGAATTTCAATTTCACCGTTTCCCTACAGGAAACAAGCATTTGTCAATGTCAAACATTCACTTGCAGGTATTTGCAGTGGTGTTTAGTACTGGTACTAGCTTCAGAGGAGCGAGGAGGCAGCAATGAGAGTGGCGGGTGCTGCATGGTGGAAGCTGCACTGTAAATGCAGTAAGCAGCTGCTAGTCAGAGAAGCCACCCCTGCTGGCTTTAGTGGATTGGGGAGAGAGAGCGAATGTGCCAGGTGGCAGGAGCCACCAATACTAAAGCCACACTGTGACTAATGAAGAAGTCTGGGGGGGGGGTCACAGGAGTGGGGAGAGAGAGTGTGCCGGGAGGCATGATCCGCCAATAAGTGAAGCCACACTGCGGCTAATGTAGGAGGTGTTGGGGGAGGGGCAGAGGAGTGAGGACCAGGGAGAGAGAGAGTATGGTAGGTGACAGGAGGCGATAACCGTAACTCCAGCCATGTGCAGTAGTGTCAACTGTAATGCTAATGACCGGAGTTACATCCCTCCGTAAATGTGTGACCAAATTATCAGCATAGCCATCTTATTACCACAGCACATGTAGACGGTAGACAAAATGTTCAAATCCGCACCAAAACATAACTGTGCTCAAGTAGAATGCCATGGCATGCCACAGGTGGCAACACACGTTTTGGATAGGATTTGGAAAATGACAGCTGTGACATACATAAGCTTAGCTAATAAGAAGGGTAAGTTGCAAATCTAGGGTGAAAATATGTAAGATTTCCACAGTTAAGCTGGTGCATACTGAAATTGCAATGAATGGGCATATGTTTGTCATTTTTTCATATTTTGACCCCAAATTTTGAACATTCTTCTTATGAACCCACCTCATGAATCCCCCTAGGTGAAAAGTTTTAAATCCATGGGAAATCACCATTCGGCGCCACCGGTGCAAAAACATGTTCGGGCAGGATGTGGAAAATAACAGCTGTACTGTTCATGAGGTGGTGTGATAAAATTGCTATATTGAAAATATGGAATGAAAATATTGAAAATGACCAAAGTGATGCACACGAATAGAAAATTGTCAACAACCGTGTGTAGCTGTTCAATGAGAATGTATTCTGGACTTTGTGTACTTACAGATATGTGCTCCATTTTTGTTGTCGACTGTTGTTTTCCCTTCTGCACCCCTTGCCCTAGGCTGCACCTAGAAAAAAGCATCAGCTCAGTGTGCCTATCCAGGTCACCAAATTTATAAATAAATGAAATACATTAGGAAGTATAATTTAGTGCTCCCCTCCCATCCGGAATCTTGGCATGACCTAGTTTGCTATCTTCCTTCCCATACAGTGTCTCACACTGAAGGGTGCAGATGAGCGGCAGGAGCCACCAATAAGTAAAGCCGCACCACGGCTAATGTAGAAGCGGGGGGGGGGTTCAGAGGAGACAGCATGGCAGGAGCTGCAAATAAATGAAGCTGCACTGTTGGTAATGTAGAAACGGAGGGGGGGACAAAAGCGAGGACCAGGGACAGAGAGTCCAGTGGGCTGTAACTCCAGCCATGCGCATTACTGTCAACTGTAATATGCATGGCCGGAGCTAGGGCTACAGAAAGAAATGAAACACTCTCATTGGAGGGGTTCATTTCTTTCAAGCAGAATACACGCCACGTCAGCAAAGCAGAACCACTGTCATGATCAGAGTGCCTGGTCATTGGTGTACACTGCCAAACCCATTGCCGTTTCAGCTGTAATTTGTTTGGCAGTGACACACCTCTAAAATGCCATACAGTCCCAAGACGTTCCTTGCACAAGCGCAAGTGAACACAAAAAAGAGCTAGTGGAGCCAAAACAGGCAGACAAGAAAATAATACAAATTTAAATAAGCAGTCAGTTGTAAATGTTTTATTTCTAAAGTATATTTCTTTTTCCTGTTGTGCATTAGAAAGTCTTCTAAGTAATAATATTGTACTAAATGTTTTTCCATATCATTTTTTAACCCCGTCCCCAACTCCCCAAGACTGGCTGTCGCCTCCCCCAGATTTACCCTCTCACAGGGTCCCCCATGGTTACCCCCCCCCCTTACACACACCAAGAATGTGTGGAAATGTTCAGGTGGTGGTGCAGGTCCTGCTAGGCATGTGGTGCGCCAGCCAACCCTCAGGTCCCTATTTTCATTTTCTGGAGATCTTGGAGTTATGGTGACACAAGAGGCACATGCAGGGGTGCAACTGCTCTACAAAGTCATCACTCCTTTCATCCACCCGACATTACATTGGCCACTCTGACAACTAGCTCTGGCCATCTGGTGGCAGCCGAAAAGGCACTCCACCCCAGTTCAGGAGGAGAGAGCTGCGAGGCAGCCACGTGATCCTCTTCTAGCCACACCCCTCCACCGACCCAAGCTCGTTTCCAAACTTGGGTTATCGGTGTGGAAAATTTCAAATAAAATTAGTAAGTATAATTTAGTGCCCCCCCCCTTCCTTCCCATATTATTTTTGGGAGGGGAGGCACATATAAAATAATTTTCAGACAAAGTCACAAATCTCTATTTTCTTTAAAGCAGCCACAACAGGACATACTGCACAAGTCAGTGTGATCTTAAGTTTAGAGCACTGACCCAAGAGAAACTCACCCTGTGGGCTCACCTTATGACCTGGGGTATGTCATAACCTCCCCATGAGCTTAGTCCAAGCAGCAGTAAAATGAGGACCCATACCCCCGACTGCTCCAGATAAAGAGACAATGCCTCTCCTGTAGTGTCATGTTGGGTAAACTGAAGCCCTTAAATGGTGGAAGAACTTCATACCATTGTCTTATATTGCTCGATCTCACATCTGTAGGATGGATCTCTCTCTCTCCCCGAGTCATGTACTTGCAAGAAGGTTCTCCCAAAGTGATTCATCGCATCAGAGTGCAGCAGCTCTTCATGCAGCAAGAGCCTCACCTTAGCCAAGTCCCCGGCAGCAGCCCTGGTCAGCCACTCACCGCTCACCTCATCAACAGCATCACATCTCTCTCTCTCTCTCTCTCCCTCCCTCCCTCTCCCTCTGTCTCTGTAGTGCTGGTCCCGTTGTGTGTGTCACTGGCTCCCGAGGCTGCTCCCTCATGCCAGTTTAGTTCCCCCAGTCCCTGAAGCTGCACCCTCTCCTCTCAGGCCTTCGCTCATTGACCAACTGATGAAACAAGTAAATAATGATGCCACCAGACGGCATTGGTTGCCCCTTCAGTAAGGATTGAAACAAAACTGCCCTTCCTGGCCCCGATGCCAATCATTTTAACCTTTCTAATGTGCTTACTGCCCGCGCTCTTCTTCGCTCTCCTTCGGCCAGCAGCATGCTACTCCTTAGTCCGCCCACCCGTGCTACTTCCATGTGGGTTGCATCACTCCAATGTTTGTGTTTTGGGAAAGAGATGCCCAGCCACAGTCAATCAGTGCCCACCCATCTCTCCTCAGTGTTCGAGCCTGAACGCCACCGGCCAGTCGGTGGCGGCAGGGAAGAGCCTCACTGGCAGGCGGGGGCACTTACTTTGTGTTGAAGTGACAGGAGGGGCGTGGCACATCATGGCTAATGTAGAAATGGGGGGGGGGCACACAAGTGAGAACCGGGGAGAGAGAGAGTCCAGTCGGCCATAACTCCGGCCATGCGCATTACTGTCAACTGCAATGCGCCCGCATGACTGGAGTCAGGGATACTAAAGGAAATGAAGCGCTCCCATAGGAGCAGTTAATTTATTTCAAATAGACAACGCACCAAATCAGCAAAGCTGAACTTGTGTCATGACCAAAGTGCCTGGTTATTGGTGTACACTGCCATGCCCATTGCAATTTCAGCTGTAATTGGCCTGGCAGTGGCACACACCTCTAAAATGCCATATTGTCCCAAGATGTTTCTTGCACAAGTGCAAGTGAACACAAAAATGACTGCCCATATATCACAAATCCTTATATGCACATAAAATAAATTGGAGCAGATCTGAATTTCCATTTTGAGGAGCCCCATCTAGCAATACTTGCTCTCTTTACTTATAGAAATATACAAGCGGCTGATAAAATATCTAAGTATTATTCTGTCTAAAGAATATCAGGAGCTATATTGACATTAACTTTGCACCATTATTGAATATTATCTTAGAAGATCTGGATAGAGAGACCCCTCCCTTGGAATTTAATCCAGCGGGTAAATGTCATTAAAATTTCAATCCCCCGCAAGCTATTATTCCTGTTTCAATCCATCCCAATCAATCATCTGGACAGTTTTTTTTTTTTATTATTATTATATTAATTAAAGCCATTACTAAGTTCCTATGGAGTTTAAAGAAACCTCAAAATACCATGAATAAACTAGTTCTTCCCAAGGTGGAAGAAGGCTTAAGCTTGCCTAATTTTTCCAATTAAACTATTTTGCTGGTCAAACAGTCAACTATAAAGCTGGTTTAAACATCCTAGATCTACTATCTATACCCTATATAATTAACAAATACTCAGTACAATTCATTAGAACACATTTGTTTGCCCATTTTCCCCAAAAAACAAACAGCATCTATTTTACCCTCTACCGCTTTATCCTGTTATATTTGGAATTTAATATTCCACCATTGATTAGAACTTTAGATTTTAAGAATACTTCCCATTGGGCCTTGCTCACACTGCCTAATATTTTCATAATTGAAAGCTCAAAACCTTTGAGCAGTTAAAGGACAATTCCATATCTGATAACAATTCTTTAGATTTTTACAATTAAGAGACTTTTTAGCATAAATACAAATGCCTTAAACGCATCACATGAATTACTATACATTGTCCTAAAAGAAGCCATTATAGGCTCGTCTTCTCTGCTCATATAAAACTTAGAAACTTAGGAATTAAACCCACCACTATATTCACCAATCTCTGCCCTAGTAGCACCTGAATCACCTTCCAATGAGTTAATTTCATGTGTCCGTTATGTTCTTCTATTTTTCTTTTTTTATTATTTTTCCATTTCATGTTTACTATTTATACTGGAGAGTATGAGGAGCTATATCCCTTTTTCACAACTGACCAGTTACACAGAAAAGGTACAGAGCAGACAACATCACAATTAATACAGGTACAGTAATAACTTTAACAGCGGGATACAATGTAGTTTTAGGCCATTGTTCAGGAAGGTTACGACCTAAACGTAAAGGTATAGGGCAAACAATATCACAATGAATACAGGGTACAATTAAAAAGAAAATTAAGTGAATAATAGGCAGTTTTAGGATGTTAGAGATACAGCTGCAGTGTGAACTGTCTGACACATGCTGGTGAAGCCAAAAGCTGAGGGAATGAATGTTACCAATAAGAGTGAGGCAGGTGGGTAAATGGTTGTAAGGGCCAATGGCTATGTAGCAATGCCCTCTGTCCGGCAGTGGTTTTCCTGAATGGGAATGTGAAGGTAAATCTAGTCTGGGAACGAGTCCCCTACAAGTTGGACAAGCTCAGAAATGCATGATGGGACTTTCCCCAAGTGCCACCTTGTGGAGGAATACAGCTGACCTATGGGCCAGGTAATCCTCCAGGGAAGGGCAGGAGGCAACAGACTTCAGATCCACTGGAGGTGTGAAATGGCAGACCTGTGAGAAAGTGACATACACTGCTGTAGACAGTCAGTGCACACCTTGGAGAGGATCTTGGCAGGGACATCTGCAGATACTAGGAAGCCACAGTCAATTAGAAGGAAGAGGAGTAGAAAGAACCAAGTCTCATGTCAACAGAATTGACCAGGTCATTTACATGCGAGTCAAAATTTAGGAAGCAATCTAGCTACAGACCCAGATATTTAAATGGAGTGACATGCTCCACTTCAGTGCTGTCCATATCAAAATGACGGAGGGGGTACTGGTCAATTTTTGTGGACCCTGCAGAAAACCATAAGATTTAGTTTTTTTGTTGTTGAGAACTAGCCTATGCTTTACAAACCAGTCCTGAAGTAGGTCAAAGTCCCACTGAATGACACTGTTCAGGGATACCAGGTTCTTGAACATACTGAAGATGACAATAGTGTATGGGAGAGCTTTGT
Source organism: Neoceratodus forsteri (assembly GCA_016271365.2). Taxonomy (NCBI): domain Eukaryota; kingdom Metazoa; phylum Chordata; order Ceratodontiformes; family Ceratodontidae; genus Neoceratodus; species Neoceratodus forsteri. Next base: position 330,560,600 of record CM057454.1, read on the forward strand.
TGTTCACTGAATTCCATCAAAAGATAGAGTTGTTGTACCATCGATGTGACGTAAAATTGCTACTGTACCATCCTGAGTATGTCACATCGATGGTACAACAACATGGAACATCCCTGCGCATGCGCATTAGTCAGCACTCAGCCGCGCGGAGGACAGATCTCTTGCGATCATGGGGAAACGGCCACAGAGGTGAGGATAATGTATAGGCATCAGTTAACAACATCGCTGAATTCACTTCTTGAGGTTACCAGGCAACAGTAAACCTCGCGAGCTTCGCTCTCCAGGTTTACACAGTTGCCATGGTAACCTCTCGAAGTGAATACAGCATTGTTGTTAACTGATGCCCATACATTATTATTTATGTGTCATCAGCATAGAGTATGGTTTCTGTTAATGGGCAGGCATTAGGTAACATGTTCAGAAACATGGAAAAAAGTAGACAGCCAAGAACAGAGCCCTGTGGAACCCCACCACAAATTTCACAGAAGCAGTCTTGTGAACATGGTTGATCAGATATCTGTCTGTACCAGTAGGGAAGAAACTGAGGTAGGAAAGGCCTGGATCTGTAATTCGTGGTCGACAAAGTCGAAGGCTTTGGTGAGGCCCACAAACAAAGAGGTTATGAAATTAACGGAGTCAACTGCTCAGTGTACAAAGTCTGTAAACCTCACCAAAGTAGTCTCTGTTGTGTTGAGGGCAGAAACCATACTGGGGTGGATCAGAAGACTGTAGTGCTGAATGTATTCTATACCCTGGTAGAAGACAATCCTTGAACTGAAACAAAATGCAGCGCACTACAGTGGAGAAAGAGATGCAGCCATTAAACTTAGCAGAAACGCAAACAAACAACAAAACAATTACCAGTGCAAACAAATAGTATAGGCTGCTAAATTGTTTTCACTCACCATCAGGCACAAACGTAACAATTCCCCAGCACTTCGAGGCCTCAGCCTCTTCGGAGGGGGGGTTAATGTGACTTAGTTACACATCTGCAATCACAGTTTTAAAGGGCTACATTGTACATATTAATTTAAACAGTAATATGTATTAACTCTGCAAGTGCATTCCAATGGATATGCCCTGCTAAGGGTAATAACCTAATGACATAGTATGCAGAGCTCCAAACTGTTACACTAACACAGAACCTCCACCAAAAACAATAACAATAATGAAATTAAATATAACTTTTAAATTCCTTACAATTCAAATACTGTAAAATTGTTCCCGGAGAGGCAGATAAATTAAAAAACAACCACTGCTTTATCCATATTGGTCCCACCCAATTACCCTAATAAGAAGGAAGAGGCAATCAAAAATATCGTAAGTCATTACAAAAATTTTTTCCAAATAGTCAAGTCCTGCAACTAATAGTCCTCATGTAAATAAAACTGCCCACATAATAAATCATTGGTTTAAATCAGCCAAACAACGATACCACAGTTCATGGTTATACAAGTTCTTATGACATCAAAAGGGAATATATAAGATTAGATCATGAGCCCTACTATTACTAAACATGTTTTGGAAAAATACTGTATGGTCAAGATCTTCATTTAAATGTTTCATAAAAATACTGCATAGTCAAGATTGTCATTTAAGCCCTTTTGCTTCAATGCTCCGAGATAAAAAAAAAATCCATCTTAATTCTTTCTGTAATAACGTCATAACGGTCCACCACCACCACCACCCGTTTCACTGGCTCACGTTCTATTCTTTAAAATTTAGACAGATTCTCATCTTGCTGATGTGCCTCAATGAAATGTCTCCCTACTGCCGGTTTAGTGTTTTCCAATCTGATGTCCTGGAGATGTTCTAAAACCCTCTCTTTGGCCTGTCTGATAGTATGTCCCACATATATACGTGGAAATGGACAAACCAGGACACTGATTACAAAAAACAGGTATAGCATTAGGTAAATTCCCTTATGGATACAGTAATATTAAGTTCTGGTATAATAAATTCTTTGCCAGTCAGTCCAATACTGCAGGCCCTACAGTTTCCACAAACATAAAAACCTCTTAGTAATGGTGACAACAACGTTGGATGCAGTAAACTACCGTATCTGGTTTTAGGTGGCTATGTGTGACCAAGTCTGTAAGGTTTTTCCCCGTTATTTTATTCTTGGGGCATCCTTAAATAAATTCTGGATACTGCAGTGTTTTAACAAGGGCCAACTGATAAGCAGAATGCTCCTGATTTTATGTGTCATCTGGTTATATTGAAGTATCACTGTTAATGGCCCTTCATTTTCATCTTTTCTTATACGGACCATTAAAGATTCCATTTCCACATCCTGTGCCCTTTGAAGTGCATTATCCAGTACTGAATTAGAATAACCCTTTTATGAAATCTAGAATACATTTCCCAGGACTGTTTATCAAAATCTTCCCTGTTAGAATACTTACAACACAGCCAATAAGATGCTGAGGGTGAGCTCTAATAGTATGTAACACTGTGTTGCCTACCTGTGGTTTTCTGCATCCTCATGGTATTATTTTTCACCCAGACTACCCTCCAACCTTAGATCCAAAAATTCCATCGCACTCTCATGTATCTTGGCTGTAAACCGCAAATTCAAGATATTGCAATTCAATTCATTTACAAAAGCCTAAGCTGACTCCTTAGACTCCAGTCCAAATGATAAGTATTTCATCCAGAAAACGATGGCAATGTACCACCTGTCCCAAAATCTGTTTTCAGTATCGCTAAAAATATAATTGTTGTTCCCACCAACCTATATAAGATTCACAAAGATGGGATGACAATGACCCCCATAGCAGTACCTTTTGTTTGTAAAAAAATATATCACCATTGAAGGTGACAAAATTATGCTCAACTATGAAATGAGGATCTAAGACAAATACTATAGGTTGAAGAAAGTAATCGACAAATCTGTTTAAATCTTCTGTCAGAGATCCTACTCCCGAGACTATGGGTCTGCCGGGGGGGTTCAATGTCCTTTTGGGTTTTGGGCAGATAATAAGAGGTAGCTACAACCAGAGATTTCATTTTAATAAGTTCAGCTTCTTGTTGTGTAATGCTACCCTGTTGAACTGCCTCATCAACCAGACTGAAAGTTCCAATTTAAATCTTTCAATTGGATTCCTGTTCAATCTGGTGTAAGTCAAACAGTCATTCAATAATTGATTAGCCTCAAGATTTAGTCCTCCCAGGGTTCCAGATAAGATGAGTAATGATGTATTTACCTTACCTCATTTTAGGAAATACTCTTCAGAAATGTTTTTATTGAGTACCAATACTCACCCAACATTTGTAAATGCGCCACACTCCATAGAATAGTGCTTCACAACATAGAAACATAGAATGTGATGGCAGATAAGGACCGCTTGGCCCACCTAGTCTGCCCATTTTCCTATCTAACAGATAAGCTGCAGATCCTAGTTAACCAACAGCTTACTTCCTCCTAACCCCCACTAGGACTGCCTTATGTCTGTCCCATGCATTCTTGAATTCTCTCACTGTTCTTGACTCCATGACCTCCTCAGGGAGGCTGTTCCATGCATCCACAACCCTCTCTGTGAAAAAATACTTCCTCACATTACCTCTGAGCCGTTCCACTCTATCTTCAAATTGTGCCCCCTTGTTCTTGCACATCTCTTTCCTGAAAGATGCTACCCTCTTGCACTTTGTTGATTCCTTGAGGTACTTGAAAGTTTCTATCATGTCCCCTCTTTCCTTCTTTCCTCAAAGGTATACATATTAAGCACCTTTAGTCTTTCTTCGTATGTCTTCTGGTGCAGAACCTGCACCATTTTGGTTGCCCTCCTCTGGACAGCCTCCACTCTGTCTATGTCTTTGCACAGATGGGGTCTCCAGAACTGCACACAGTACTCCAGATGGGGTCTCACCAACTATCTGTACAGAGGGATAACAACTTCCTGTTTTCTACTATTGATGCCTCTCCCTATGCATCCCAGTATCCCCCCAGCCTTCCTTACTGCCTTTTCACATTGCTTGCCCAACTTTAGGTCATCTGATATAATTACCCCCAGGTAACCACATAATTGGTGATTCAAAAGGAGCAGTTTTTTTCCCCCATTTACAGCACTCATACACATTCTAACGTTTGTTTTATTCACTATATTTTAAAACTGGAGAGTAAACTACTCCTACCTGCCAACATTATCTGGAGCTCTGCTGGCGCCTGATCAGTTCTTATTGAGAAAAAAAAACCACATTGTTTTTAAAAATGTACTCCTCCACTTCATCCAGATATTTGTACACATTTGAATTTGGTTTTACTCACCTCACTTTCATAATGAGTACAGTACTCATCCCAAAAAATCTGGTTGCATTCATATCAAATAATGATTGTGTCTCACTATTTGACATTGAATTATCACTTTCCAACACATCAATCAAATATGACAATTCTTCTTTACTATGGCCAAGTTCAGACCTGACTGGGAAAACCCCCATATTATTGTCCCCACAGATATTGACAAAATAAAACCATAAATTCTGTTGTTTTTTTGTCCATCCTCAGACCTCTCAGAGCACGATTTACTTGAATGTACTCTTCCAAACTTGTAAAACTATACCTCAAACTTATCTCTTTTTAAGAGCAGTATCTCCAGACATACAAACTTTTTAGCTCTTGTACCTTTGAGATTTATTCGGTATCTGTGGTCAGTCTCTTCTGACATCTATTAAATCTCCTCTGAGCAACATTAAAGATTCAGTACTCCCTCATTATAACGAATCTCATTATAATGACTCCCAGTTACAGCGAACAGCTGTGATGGCTCCCACCATTTTCAGCTTAATCCATTAACAACCGTTAATATGTATTAAATGGTTAGGCAGAAAACAATGGGCACCATTACAGCTGTCTCTCGATGACGGCCTTTTCTTATTCCCTGACAGCTCCCTGTGTATCACCGTAGCTTCATTTCCAGACAAGCATTCAGTATCCTGTGGTTTGTGCAGGAGCGCTGTTCTCTGGCAGCCTTTCCTTTTCACACCTTGCTCTCATCTGACTCACAGCAATGTACTTATTCCCCAGAAAATAACTGCCTAAGTGTCTCACCTGACACTGAAAGGAGATGACATGGCACAGCAGTTCTCCAACAGCCTTTCTTTATTCCTTGACAGTTCCTGTGATCTGTACTTCACTCTCAGCCCTGAAAAACACGATTTCACATCCACTCACAGAAACAAATGCACGCATCTTATCAGGAATGCTAAGGCTAATTTCTACAAGGATCAATTAGAAAGAACCTGGGGTGATGGGAGGCAGCTTTGGGACAATATAAAGGCATTCACAGGGAAGGTCGACAAAACACAGCCAGCACTGCTAAACATTAATGGCACAAATACCATGGACCCCCATACCATTGCCGAAGATTTCAACTCCACCTTCACGGATCTTAGCTCTGTTCTACCGGCTGAATATCTCAAGCCTATCAAAGCTGATAATGAAGCCACGGACATCAACCGCACCCTCAATTTTACTTCAATAGAATCACTGTCAATGAAGCACTGGGTTATGTTAAAAGGTCCTGGGGAAAACCAGAATGGGGTCTGACAACATTGACATGAAACTGCTGGTGCTGGCAAACAACGAAGTCATCGCTCCCATCACTACGATTTTCAATAAATCCCTCCAGCTTGCCAAATTCCCTTCTCCTTGGAAACAAGCACTGGTGACCCCAGTGCATAAGGGAGGCAATAGGTCACTGACAGCAAACTACTGGCCCATCTCTATCCTCTCCCCCCTCTCTAAAGCACTGGAAAGGATTGTGGCAGACCAGTTTACTGACTATATTCACAAATACCAGCTGCAATGCCCCCAGCAGCATAGCTTTAGGAAATGCACAGCACGGACACTGCACTGGTGGATTTCACCGAGTATGTCCATAAGGCATTGGATGAGGGAAACTGTTGGGTCCATCTTCATTGACTTAACAAAGGCATTCCACACAGTCTGCCACCCACTCCTCTTGTCTCAACTGCATGCCCTTGGTGTTTCCCCAAATGCCGCTCTATGGTTCCAGGACTACCTAACCTCCCGGTCTCAAAGGATCAAGATAGGTCACTCCATATCTGCATCCAAGGAAGTCTCACTAGGGGTGCCTCAAGGGTCCATCCTGGGTCCACTGCTCTTTAGCATGTTCCTGAATTACCTACCTGATGCCTGCACTAGCAAAGTCATTCTATAAGCCGATGATGTTGTCCTACTTAGCTGTCACTCTCGCATAAAGCATCTACAGGCTGAGCTACAATCATCCTTCCAGCAACTGGAGACCTGGTTCTACTCCCAAAGGTTGCCACTAAACTACAAAAAAAAAAACAAGAACATGCTCCTCTCTAGCCCCCAACTAAAAAGGAGATGCACAGAACTAAATCACAAATCACCTGACTGCCCCACTGGAACAGGTTCACTCCTTCAAGTACCTGGGTGTCACTGTGGATGATACCCTCTCGTGTGTTCAGCACATTCACATGGTGGTGAAGCTGTGAACACTAAATTAGGAATCCTGTTTAGGCACAAGAAAAGTCTAACTGCTGAAGCCCTCCAGCTCTCAGTCTCCAGCTCTGTCCTCTCCCTGGTCAACTACGGGCTGGTGGTTTATGGTGCTGCCACTGATATGGCCCTCAAAAGGGTTTCCACTGCCCTTAACAAGGCTTGCAGACTGTTGCTAAATGCTGACCGCTTCACGCACACTTGTACCCTGTACGGTCCGGCCCACATACTACCACTTCAATCCAGAATCAAATACCAAACTTGCCTGCTAGGTAGAAAGGCAATGCTCTCTCTAACCCCTACCTGCATTGCAGACCTGATAAAGGAAGCAAGCTCCAAATTCGACACACGAAGAACAGTGACAACACAGCTTGATGTCCCATTTCGTAGAACTTCCCTAGGACAAAGATCCTTCATGTACCGAGCTCCACAATGGCTAAATGAGATCCCTGCTGCAGCTCTTAATACAACAAATGTTCGGTCCTTTAGAAGAGAACTGAAGCAATACCTGCGACTGCCTTACTTGAATCCATATCTTCAACCTGGATACCCGCTCTTAAACACCTCTGACTCCCTTACCTGAGTCCATATCCTCAACCTGGATACCGCCCTCATCTGTCTGAGCTTTCCTTCTGTTTTACCTACCCTGGACCCCACCTGCCATCCTTGCCACCCCACTCTAGCTCCTTCCAGCTCCTCCCTCCATACCCCAACACCTCCCTTTCCACCCTCTCCCCCTAAATATTTTCCTCTCCTCTCTCTATATAATCTACCCTGGTTCACTCTTCCCCCTTTTTTTCCTACCCTTTCCGATACTCTACCTTGACAGGCCCCCCCGGGGCAGCTATGCAACACATTGTTAATTGGGAAACCTTATTCGCACTCTCCCCCCTTTCTTTCTCCTACCCTTTCCGATACTATACCTTGATAGGCCCCCCCCCCCGAGGCAGCTATGCCATACGTTGCTAATTGGGAATCTCCTCCCGCTGTTTAATTTCAGTTGTCTAAGTTACTCAAATGTATAATTTATTTATATTTGTATTACATAGCAATCTTATGTTTTGTGTAAACTGTCAAGTTTTTGTTATGTCTCTTCTGTTTTGCATCCTGATGTGGAACCTTTGTAAAACAGTGTATACTCAAAGGTTATATTTGAATTACCAAATAAATAAAAATAAACTCTGAAAGGGAATGCCACATACAATACATAAAATAGAGCTGTTGTCTGACAGCCTTTCCTTTTCATGTCCTGCTCTCACTCACTATTCTCCAGACCGTAAATGACATACTGTCATTTCTACATTTCTTAGCTACTGCCCAGGAGCACAGCAGAGGAGATGAATCCAGCAGCTGAGGATCAGGGGCAAAAATACAGGCCACCTTTTTCCTGCCAGATACATTTTCTTGTTGTTATGAACCCTCTCTATAACAAACTAATAGGATGGACCCAGAAGCATTCATTACAGTGAGGGAGTACTTATCTTCTAGGGAGGAAGCTCTCCATCCGCTCCACTGGTCCATGTTATTTTCGTATTGCTGCTGCTGTTCTGAAATTTCAGTCTCACTGGCTTCAGCTCCTCTCTCTAGTAGAGCGGTGCAGCCATGCTTGGGCTGGAAATACTGAGGATATACTGCCACCGTGGAGGCTGAATACTGAGTTATCAAAAACTCACTGGGAGTGCACAAAATACACATATATTTATATCTTATTAACCAGTACTCCACAATCGCTCCGGACATTACTTCTGCCACTTAAACTGAAACAAAAAGTGGCACACTACAGTGCAGAAAGAGGTGCAGGTGAATAAACTTAGTCTTAGTAGAAATGCAAAAATAAAATAAAAAAAAAAAAAGAGACAATTACCAGTGTACGCAAACTGTATAGGTTGCAAAACTTTATCTTGCTCACCAACTATAATAAATCCTGCTAATTCAATTAGTACCAAGGCTCACTGCTTCTTCGCTAGGGGGCATGGCTATGTTACAAAGTTCCAATCACAGTTTTAAAGGGCTATTTTATATGTATTCATTTAAACATTAATATTTATTAACTCTGGAAGTATATTCCAATAGAGCCGCCCTGCTAAAGGCGATCACCTAATGAAAGTATTCAGAGCTCCAAACTGACACTAACATAGAACCTCCACCAAAAACAATAACAATAATGAAATTAAAAATAATATATAAAAAACTGTTAAATTCCCTACAATTCAAATAACATTGAAATTAAACAACCACCATTTTCAACATTGATCCCACCTAATTATCTCAATAAAGAGGAGGGAGAGTTAAACACAAAATTCACAAGTCATTACAAAAATATTTTTCCAAATAATCAAGTCCTGCAACCAATTGTCCTCATGTAATTGAAACTACCTTCATAATTAATCATTGGTTTAAAATCAGCCAAACAATGATAGATATCACAATTCAAGGTTATATAAAAGTTCTTATGACAACATCGGGAATATACAAGATTAGATCATGAAGGCAAGGCAGAATTTTATTTTTATGGCACTCAATCCCAGAGACTCTGGGCGCCTGACAATAAAAAAATAATACAAATAATAACATTAAAAGGAATAAGCATACAAAAGTACATACATCATGCACATTTAAAACACTAAAATGAATTCATCATCAAAAGCATAGATCACTAATGTTTTCAATCAGCAGTCGGGCAGATCACATAGTCTCTTCCGGGTAAGCCAGGCGGAAAAGGCGGGTTTTTAACCTCTGCTTGAACACCTCGATGGAAGCCTCCCGGACTGCAGATGGTAGCGAGTTCCACAGGGTTGGCCCAGCGACACTTTAGACACGGTCACCAGGCGTCTTGAGCCAAACCCAGGAGACATCCAGGAGGCCCTAGATTAGGAAAGGAGAGAGCAGACCAAGGTGACAGGTGTGGAGGAGCTCAGTCAGTTAGGCTCGGATTCAGTCCATACAGGGCATTGTAAGTGAGCAAGCCCACCTGGAAGAGGACGCTCCACCTGATAGGCAGCCAGGGCAGAGCCTGCAGAACTGGGATCATATGACTGGACCTGAACAGGCCCATCAGTAACCGAGCCACTGTGTTCTGCACAAGCTGCAACCCTGCGGAAGGTCCCTGCTGTGACCCTGAAGTACAGAGAGTTACAGTAGTCAAGTCTCGAAGTAACAAAGGTATGCACCAGTGTTGGCAGGTCTTCGGGAGGAACGAGGTGCTTAATCCTGGCAATGTTCCTCAAGTGGTAAAAAACACTTTTGACAACAGAAGACACCTGATCCTCAAGTGTCAGTCTGCTGTCCAGGATCACACCAAGGTCTCGCACCCCAGGGAGGACACAAATGGAGCAGACCCCAGAAAAAGTCCTGTGTCAGCTCCAGGTGCACTTCCATCAAGCCTGCGACCTGGCTCAATCACCAGCACCTATGTGTTGTCTGTTTCAGTCGCAACCAGCTGGAGGACATCCAGTCATTGATTTTTGCCAGGCAGTTGTTAATCACGTCTGCAGCATCAGATGTTCCAGGGGCAAATAACAGATACAGTTGGGTGTCATCTGCATAGCAGTCAAACTCCACACTGAATTGCCGAATTATCTCCCCCATAGGCAGCATGTACATTGAATAACATTGGTGACAGGATCAAGCCCTGGGGTACTCCACATGACAGGGGCATTGGGAAGGAGGAGAAATTCCCTATCACTGCCCATTGCACCCTATCAGAGAGACAGGACTCAAACCATTTGATGAAAACACCAGCGAGTCTACAGTACTCACAGAGCCGATCGAGAAGCACAAAGTGATCCACAATGTCAAAAGCCGATGAGAGATAAAGGAGAACAAGAATTGACCAGTCTCCTCTATCTCTAGCCCTAAGCTGATTATTATGCACACTAACTAATGATGTTTCAGTGCTGTGTCTGGCCCTAAAACCTGACTGGTATGGCTTATACATGTCAAAGGACACAAGGTGGTCCTTGAGCTTTTGCGCGACAAGCTTCTCGACAACCTTGCTCAAAAATGGCAGGTTGGAGATAGGATGGTAATTCACCAGGATGTCCAGGTCAAAAGATGGTTTCTTCAGGAGGGGTCTCACTAGGGCCTCTTTCTAGACAGCTGGGAAGACACCCTCCGACATCGAGTACTGGGCAATTCTGGCGAACACCGGGTCAACAGCTCCAGCACATCTCATCAAGAAATACATTGGGGCTGGGTACAGTTCACAATATGTGTACTTTAGCTCTGAGATCACCTCAATGACCTCTGCCACATCCACTGGTTTAAACTCCTGTCAGATTGGCGGAGTAACTCTGTTCCTCCCAGTCTGACCACTGCAAGGCAACAATTGCCTCACTGATGGAATTTCCAACCATACAGAGGACACTCTGTCAGAGAAAAACAGAGCAAACTCATCACAAGGTGGTTGAGAAAAGTATTCCTCGCTGTAGACAGGCTGGGTGAAGTAGCCATCCACAGTCCGAAAAGGCTGAGAAGGTCTGTTTTTTCCTGCAGCAATTTCCTGCACAGGAATTCTTCCTTCTTCGAAATTGCCTCCTGGTACTCACCATAGTGAGCACGCAGGACAGTTTGTCCTCCTCCTCCGACTGGGTCTTCCATCAGCAAAATGCAACTTCCAACCTCTGATCGTCATCATCTTGAGATCCCCATCAAATTAGGGGGATCTCAAGTGAGAGGATCTGGGTCAATACATTCTGGTGCGATGACATTAAGCACTTCGGATATCACCTTATTATAGGTGGCCACCGCCTCACCGCGCCAATCGCCAATCCAGTGAGCTCTACTATAGAAATTTATTAAGCACGTGTCAGACTTTCCACAAATTCGGCAGAGTAGTGCTTTCTCCATTCTGTTCTTTATAATTATTAGGTGACTGGCCAAGGGAATGACAGATATTTCTTCATGTTTCCTTATCTTTGATTCTTGTTCTGACCTGTATGTTGATATTTTCTCAGAAGAAAAATTCCTCATATGTATTCTCTAAGGGTATATACTTGTGCAGGCAGGGTTAGGCAGGAGAATGAGCAATTAAAAAGCAATGCCTGTAGTTCAATGGGAGAGCAACCAGCCACTCCCCCTTCCTGAGCTATATAAACAGCTTCTCCCAGCCTCTCTCTAAAGCACTTTTTCTGTGTTGGCGGAGGCCCTGTCAGTCTGTCTTCTCCCTGGTGTCTGGGGCTTTGCCTGCTTTGGTTTGTATTCCTTGCTCCTGCTTTTTGGTTTGTTTCATTGCCTCCAGCTGTTGCTGTGTGCTTCCTTGTGTGCCTGTTTTCTGTTATCCCATGTCTGTGCTTTTCTGTTTGTGTTTCCTTTTGGGTTTTCTGTTGTGTTTCCTAACATATTGCTGCCCTTTGTTTGCTCTGTGCTCATCTTGCCTATATCCAGGCTCCTACCACCTCAGTCTTCCTGCAATTGTTATTGTATGTTTCAGCTCACACTGTAGTCAGTTTCTGCAATTGCTGTAGGTTTTAGCTACATTCCAACTTCTGCTGCTGCTGTTTCCATTCATTCACTACACCTGGTCTTGGCTCCTACTATCAGCTAGCCAATATAACCTGTTGCAACTCTGCTCAAAGTTTATCCATTCTAGCTCACTTCATTCATTACTGGAGTTTAGTGTGCATTGCTCCCATTTTCCAGTATTTGCTCAGCCTACTAATGAATGCTGTTTGGTCCAGTAAGACTGCTGTTTAGTCTCATGGTGCTCAGTTTGCACACAGCCCTTTTGGGGATTTACAGCTGCTCAGTCATGTTTATTGGTACTTGGCGGGACTGAAACCTGAGTCTCCTGCACTTCTATCAACTTCTTCATAGGATTCAAACTAGCTTGCATGCAATGGTACCATACAGTTATTGCTGTTTTCAGTGCATTGTCCCTCCCTACACTTCCTATGCTATTTCAATTGTTCAGCTTAGCTACTCCCAAAGCTATTCCTACTTGCTGCTGGGCACTGCCCAACTACTTTTGCACAATGCTTCATTATACTCTAGAGATCAGCTCAGCTACAGCTTTCACTGTAAAACTAGTTTTACAATCTGGTTGTGGGTATGCGCTTTACTGTGGCTTCCTTGTTTTTCCTACAGTGGAGGACTGGGGGATTATAGTGCAGAGTCATAGCCCTATGTGGTCCAAATACCTCATGTTCGAATACTGCCTTCACCGCCAAAATCTTCCGCGTATTTATGTCACCTTTAATTGACTTCCTTAATGGAACTGGTTGGCTTGCTTCCCTGCAAGTCATGCGAATTGCTGCCTCACAGACCTACATGCAGGTCCAATCATTGCTTACACTTCCTCACAGACCTACGTGCAGGTCCTATCATTGCTTACGCTGACCTTGGAGGTTTAGTCTGCTATGTGCTTGCTATAAAACATGTATGACCTACGTGAGGGACTACAGAACTCAGCACTTCCTTTAAGCTCTCCTTCCCATTTTGTTTCTTCCATAAATCAGGGGCATGCCAACCACGACCATTAGTTATCATGGCTCAGGGCTCACCCTGCAGCCACTGTCTGCCTGCACCCACGAAGTCTGCATCATGAGTATGTAAAACTTGGGGCGGGGTCCTTCTCATCTGGCCCATAGTGGGAATGTCTCCGCTCCAGGCAGAACTTCAGCCATGCAGACGTAGTAGTGGCATCTCGATGCAGAATTTAAGACTTCAGCTGTGAGGGTGGGCCTTTAAGCCCAAAGGAGCCCTTTAGCTGGCTTGAGCAGGTTCAGTGGCACCTTCTAAACTATTCTCCCTACGACTGCCTCTGGTTCACATGGTTTGTTTTTAGATTGGTAGCCTGGCTGAGTGCCTCAGCAGTCATCGCCTCCTCCTCCTGCCTTGAGGGCCAGTTGCTGAGAATGCTCACAACACTTCATGATGCTACCATTAGAGGGACAGAATGACAGCCTTCCTCCAAATTGGAACATTTACCACCTGGTTTAATTGGGTTTTCAAACTGCAGCAGCAGAGCCGTCACTAAACAAAATATCCCAAGCCTGGAGGGAATGCGACCTAGGCCTTGGATCCCCAGAGATTTCCTCCTCAAAGGGATTTTTTTCTCTCCTCCATGCTACAGGTCATAATACTTTGTCTTAGTCAGTATTCCCTAATTTACTTGGGTAGATTCCGCTGTTGGATAGAGGTGGATGGTGGTTCTACTTACTGTTCCCTTTCTCCTTAGGAATACCCCTGCAATCATCAATGCAATCCATTGTACCCATGCTATTCTGCTAACCTGTGCATCTCATTTATGTTTTATCAAAGTTGCCTGTTGCTGACACTCTACTTCTCTGCCTTGTGGCCACCGATCACTAATGTTCTTTTTGGAGCTGCTACAGTTTCTTTTGGGGATTCTTCCTCAGGTACCTTTAACCAAGGGAACCTTCCCATGGCACCTCTAGGGCTGCAACCCTATTTGAGGGTTCCTTACCTTTGGTACCCCTACAGGGTGGTAATTCATCATGGAATAGAGAGTGTGAATGGACAAAGCAAGATAACACAGTTGCACAAGCATAATACTATACTGGTTGCATAGGCAATTGAATTAAAAAGCTATGCCTGTACTTCAATGGGCAAGCAACCAGCCACTCCCCCCTTCCTGAGCTACATAAGCAGTTCCTCCCAGCCTCTCGCTGAAGCACCTTTTTCTTTGTCCCTCCTCCTCCAGCGGCTCGCCTCTCTCTCCTCTTGGGGATTCTTCCCAAGATACCTTTGGCTAAGGGAACCTTTCCGAGGCACCTCTAGGGGTGGAAACCTCTTCAAGGGTTCCTCACCTTTGGTACCCCTACAGGGTGGTAATTCCTCATGCAAACGGCTAAAGTAAGGTAACACAGTTGCACAAGCATAACACTATACTGGCTGCATAGGCCACTGAAATATAGTTTATGAGAAAAGGGTAATTTGCAACCGCTTCATTGTAAATATCTGTACTGTGCCCTTTTGTGCTCTACACAAAGGGGTCGCAACGCAAGTCTCTCCCTGTGCTAGCACGCACGTCAGTACACTAGAACAGGAAAAGAAGATGGGGAATCTGACTTAATTAGGACATAGGTATGCACAGAGATACTGTGCTATGTGCAGTGTCTCCCCAGTACCCAGACCCCTTGGTTGCAAGGTGCAGCAACATCTACTATGGTCGAAATGTGGAAAATAGAAATTGAAATGCCTGTAAATTTTCTTTCTCCAACTGCTGGTCTCTGGGCTCATCACTTCTGGAAGGTCCTTCCTGGAACCACATGACAGGCAGGATGCAAACAGACTTTTGCAGGACAGCTACACCCTCCCACTCGTTTCCTCGAGACGTCAGTGATTCTATAGCAGCTGTCCACTGAGGAAACACATAACTTGGGAACAAACAGAAGAAAGGTTAGTCTAACATGCGGCCGGAGGCTGATTTTCAGCATTCTGGGAAGGACGGAGCCCAGAGACCAGCAGTCAGAGAAAGAAAATTTACAGGCATTTAAATTTCTATTTCTCTCTCCTAAAGCTGGTCTCTGAGCTCATCACTTCTGGGATATACTAAAGCAGTACATCCCTCCACTTCCTGGGTGGGAAGAATGTCTACAGTCTCTTATGGGTCCACCACTGCCTGGGAGGACCCTGCAGCCAAAGGACACCTCAGCGGAGGCAGAAACATCCACCTTGTAGAACCTTGCGAAGGTATAAATGGATGACCAAGTGGCCGCTCTACACAAGTCTGTCGGAGAAGCTTCTCTGAAGTCCACCCAGGACGAAGCCATCACTCGGGTTGAGTGAACCCTCACTGGTCCCGGCAGGTCGATCCCGGCCTTCTGGTAAGCCATGGTGATGGTGGAACAAATCCACCTAGAAAAAGAGTCCTTTGATGTTTTCTTACCCATATTCAGGCCTGATGAAAGGATGAATAGACTTTAAGTCTTACACACTGACTCAGATCTCTTGATGTAAATCTTGAGAGCCCTCTTTGGATCAAGCGTGTGAAATTCTCTTTCCTCGTTCCTGGGATGAGGACAGAAGGAAAGAAAATTCAAGACTTGGTTGCAGTGAAAAGGAGACATCACCTTTGGTAAAAAGGCGGGATCTGTCTGCATAACCACGGAGCCCTGATGAAAGACAGTGTATGGTTCCTTGGATGACAGGGCTCCTATCTCACTGATGCAGTGGGCTGAGGATTGCAGTAAAAAAGACGACCTTCATAGTGAAATAAAGTAAAGATACTCCTTCAGGGTCAAAGGTGGCTTGGTGAGTGCTTTAAGTACCAGGTTGAGCATCAAGGTGGAACCTACGGGCTATATTGGAGGATGCCTCAATGTTGCTGCTCTCAGAAATCGCGAACATGAGAGAGAGCTCCTAAAGATTCCCCTGAGTCCGCCAACAGTAGCACCCCTAAAGCAGAAACCTGGACTCTTAAGGTAGCCGGTTGCAAGCCCTTGTCGAAACCCTCCTGAAGGAATTGAAGGATGGTAGGTAGAGACACCGAGTCATCTGGTAGAGAGTTGGCTCGCAACCAGAACAGGAATTTTCTCCAGACTCTATAATAAACCTTGGAGGACAAGGCACGTCTGGATTGAATCATTTCAATGACAGGTGCAGAGAAACCTAACTCCTTGAGAGCTTCCCACTCAATCTCCACGCCGCGAGAGCTAGACTGCGAGGACTGGGGTGCAGCACCGGTCCTTGATGTAGCAAGTCTGGGATTTCTTGGAACACCAGAGGACAATGTAGAGACATTTGGACCAATCGAGGAAACCACGGTCTACGGGGCCAGCATGGGCAAACCAGAATCATCTCTGCTTTGTCTTGGGCAATCTTGTGCTGCACCCTTGATAAGATCAAAACTGGAGGGAATTTACAGAAGATCAAACTGTCCCCAGTTGATGGAGAAGATGTCCCAGGTTATGGCCTCTCATCCTTGATGAGAGAGCAGAACTTTAATTTTTCAGCAGGTGAAAGATCTACTCTGGGTGGCCCCACCATGCCGAGATGAGTTGGAAGGCACTGTCCTTGAGTTCCCATTCGCCTGGCAGGATGTCCTTTTGACTCAGCCAATCTGCTGCAGCATTTTCCTGGCCTGGGATGTAAGTGGCCCTTAGACTCCCCAGGTTGTCTTCCGCCCACTGAAAGAGTAGAAGAGTCTCTTGCAACACCCGAGAGCTCTTTGTGCCTCCCTGGCGGTTGATGTAGGCCATTGTTCTCTGATTTTCCGTGAGAATGAGAACATCCCAGCTGAGAAGCTGTGCCTTGAACTGCTGCAGTGCCAAGCGGATGGACCATATCTCCAGCACACTGATGCTGCAGCGAGACTCCAACAGTGATCACTTGCCTGTGCCAAGAGCTGTTCCAAATGTGCCACCCAGCCCCGGAGGCTGGCATTGGTGGTGACTCATCTGGTGAGGATGTCCCAGTTTGAGACCCCTCATGATGTTACCATGCTGAGTCCACCACACAAGGGAATCCTACCTGGCAAGATATCTGAATCCTCTGTTCCATTGTGCCCCTTGATTGAGATCATTGCTGGAGGAGGCCTGACTGAAGAGGTCGCATTTGGACTAGCACCCAGGGGACCGAGTCTGCTAGGGAGACCATCGTCCTTATGAGTTGCATGAAGGAGCGAGCCAGCAGTGATTGGGCTGGTTGGAATTTGCTGATGAGTGCCCTCAGTTCCATGAATTTCGACTCTGTGGGAAAATCTTTGCTCTGGATCATGTTGATATTCATCCCCTAGATGATTCAGAGACTGTGACGGTCACAGGGAGCTCTCCTTCTGGTTGATTACAAACCCCAGAGAGGAGAGGCACTGAGTGACCTCTGTTACTGCCTGGACTGTTTGATCATACATTGGGGCTTCGATGAGAATGTCGCCCAGGTATGGGAAGAGCTGGATCCCTTACATTCTGAGTCAGGCGACCACTGTCACAAGGACTTTGGAGAAGACCCTGGGGGCTGGGGACAGGCTGAAGGGTAGCATCGTGAATTCAAAGTGCTGTTCTTCCACTTTGAACTGGAGGAATTGCCAGTGTGCCTTCCAGATGGGGATATGCAGATAAGCATCTTGTAAATCTACTGAGGCCAAAAAATCCCCCTGATGGATTTCTCAGATGATGGAGGGCAGGGTCTCCATCCTGAATGTCCTGTGGTGAACAAAACCATTTAGAAACTTGAGGTCTAATACTGGCCAGAAACCTCCTGAGTGTTTTGGCACTATGAAGAATAGGGAGTACACTCCTTTGTTCCTTTCTTGAATGGGAACTTGTTCGATTGCTGCTGCTTGTATAAGATCTGTAATTGCTTGCAGGGTCGCAGCTCTTTTTACTGGGTTGTTTGAGATGGACGAGGGCACTATGGGGGGGGGGCCTGGAGTCCAACTTGATGAAGTAACCCTTGTGAATTACATCTAGCACCCACTTGTCCGTGGTGGTGGTATGGATCCAGTCCCCAAAGCTGGAAAGCCTGCCCCTACACAAGGATGGGTCCATGAGTCCTCATTGTGATTTTCTGGAGCCTCGGCATCTCGGAGCCACCTCTGCCCCCGAAGCTGTGTTGGTTGCGCAAGGTGAACCAGGATTGTCTGCCTGCAAATGACTTATTCTGAGCCCTGGAATGATTTGGGAAAATCTGTCTGGATCCCAAAGTCCAGGGCCTGCTTCTTCCCGGGATTGTGGCATTCTATTTTTGCCATTTACCCAGATTCCTTGACCGCCTCCTTTAGAGCTGACCCGAAAAGAAGGCTCTCTCGTAAGGGGTATTTCTTATCAACACATTTCGAGGAGGCATCCGGCTGCCATGCCCTACAGCCATAAGCTGCGCCGAGCTGAGGTCTGGTAAACATAGTTTTGCTGCACAACTGACTGCCTCCTCCCATACGCCAGCTGAGTAGGCCGGGCTAGCCCCATTAGCTGCAGGTGCTGTAAATGGATTTATTCTTCTCTGCTCATCAGCTAGCTAGAATGCCAGATCAGTGGCCCAGGAGAGAGCAGCCTGAGCCAAGAAGAGATTCGCCAGCCGCTTTGAGAGAGGTTGCAGTGACTGAAAGGCTTTCTTTAGAGAGTTGTCCACTTCCCTATCCACTGGGTCCCTCAGGAGACTCCACCCTCTGCTGGGATAGCAGTCTTCTTAATGACGCTTGAGATTAGAGGGTCAATCCTGGGACAGTCTAACCATCTCTCCAAGGTTTCTTGTCAATTTCAGTAGCTTGATTAGGCAGCGAGGGATGGGTAGGAATGCTCTGGTCCATGCCATTCTTCCTTTAAGAGGTCCTCTATGGCCAGAGGGATAGGAAAGCCGTCGGTGGCTTTGAAGCAATGCAAGCCTGAACACTAGCTTCACTCGCCTGGGTTCTGGAGAAGATGGACTCAGGTGGATCTCATCTGACACATGTTTTAATAAAGAAATTTAGTTCTTCCAAATCAAAGTTTCTGGCTGGGGAGAAGTCAGAGTCGGAATCAGAGTTTGGGAGTTCCCCCTCCTCTGTAGATGAATCGCCAGACACTAAGGGCGACCTGTCCAGTCTGTGCTTCTCATGGGTGGCGTCCCTGGATCTGGATCTACTCCTGGATCTGGGCCGCTTCTTCCTTCTGTCGCGTCGTGAGGATTATGCAGTGTCCTCGTCAGAGGATGGGGAAGAGGTGCGCTTGCGAGTGGCTTTCCTATGGGTCCTGGGCTCCGGAGACTGCTAAAGGACATCAAAATATGAGGGGCTGAGGGCAAAGGCCCTGTTGAGTTTCTCTATTAGGTCTGGGGCTAGAGCCCTAGCCGAGTGTTGGCACCCCTCTGAGGTGGAAGACTGCCCCTGATCCATGGGCTGGTTTTGTAGGTCCTGAGATTCGAGGCGGAAGCCTCATCTGCCTCGTCCCAAGGCTGCTGACATTGCGCTGTCGCATTTGACACACAGAGACCCTGCAAATGTGGCCAGCATGGGTGTTCTGCACTTGTGGCACTTTCTGCCTCTGGGGGGCCTGTCTGATTTTGCTGAGGACATGCTCACAATTTTTATTATATTTTTATTTTATTTTGATCCCAAATTTGAAAACTCTGTGTTGAATCCAGTCCCTTTAATGTCTAGGTGTCCCCTGAAATGTTCCATCAACAAGCTGAACACGTGATGCTCGTCGACGAGCAGCGCAATGCTCTGCCCCCTTTCCCGCTCTAAATGGCCTGCCTCTCCGCTTGCAGAAGAGCACAACTGCTCGAATGTTAGTCACTCAGCGTCAGAGAACCCGATAAGACCATGCAGCTCTCTGGCTGGCAGGTGCATCAACGGCCTAAGCCTTCAGTGGCAGTCGACAGGAAAGAAAGCTCTGGGCGTCCAACACCATCGACGAGCCGAAATTCCTCGGGGGCTCATTAACGAGGAGGCTGCTGCTAAGAAACTCCTGGAAGCCCTGAGATGCTGCAAACAGCCCTGGGCCAAATTAGTGCTGATCCACTGGCCCCAGCCCCCGATGAACACTATGACTGCCTCCTCGTTGCTCCGCTTGATTGTGTCGGGTGGGACTTCTAGCGCAGGAAGGAGGCCTCGTTGCTTCAGGGCATAGCACAATGCACTTATCCACTAGTCCCCAGCCCCCGAGGCTGAAATCCGTGGGGGGGGGGGGACCAAGCACAAGAATGGCGAGAGGGAGTAAGGAGCCCGTCTGTGCAGCTTAAAAGGCTGAGACTGGGGTCCCTGCGCTAGCGCTCAATAGTGCTGCTGAAATTGTCCAAAAATAGAAAAAGAGATGCACACTCACAGATGAAGTCTTGGCTCTGTCACTCCTGTGACAGAGGTCCTGCAGAGCTCCTACTACTAGACAGGCAGGAAGTAAATGGACATCTGGAGGAAACAAGCAGGCGGGTGTAGCTGTCCTGCAGAAGTCTGCTTGTATCCTGCTTGTCACATGGTTCCAGGAAGGACCCCCCAGAAGTGATGAGCCCCGAGACCAGCTTTAGGAGGGAGAAAAAAGGTTTTGCAAGGGTTGTAGCCATGTGAAATGGAATGATCATTCCACCAGGAGGTAAGATTAAGGTGGTCCACTGAACACTAGGGATGTGGACAACCAATTCACAGGATTCCAGGACCACAACCACCAGGGAAGAATGTCGAAGAACAGTATGCATATGTATATATCGGTATGACAAGCAGCAATCAAGTTATGGGGCAAAGAAGATTACTTCACAGTAGCACCATGTGCCCTGGGCACAGGCCACAGCTAGGCACCACACATGCTTGGTATCACACCATGTGCCAATTTCTATAGCAGTTGCAGTCCAATATGTTAGTGATCACTGTCAGTCAGGCCATATGCAACCACTAACATTTGAACAAGTGCTGCACCACTAATACAATACAGGTGGAAGTCCACCTCATGTAGTGGCATTCATTTGTGTAAGTCAGTTTGCTAGATCCTAGCTAAGCTACACCAGCCTACAGTACCACTGGTCAAGGTTAGGCTGAGTTGGCAGGCCAGTGGTGCCGAGGGTTGGACGTGCTGGACGCCATACCTTGTGCCATGCCAGCGACTGGTTCGAGAACGCAGCCCAGGTCAACGGGGTTGGTAGAGGAGAATTGAGCCCGATGGACAGCTCTCTCTCCCGGGGCGGGCTGGAGTTTGTCCAGTGCACCAGCGGCTCCCGTGGAGATCGGGGTGCTGCAGTGCACAGACATCACAACCAGCGTGGGTTGACGCCGGCAGGGTGCCATGTGCATGACGTCGGGGGTGCCCACGCAAGGGAGAGGAGGAAGCAAGGAGAAGATGGAAAATCCAGGTTCCAGGGGTAGGCGACAGCACCAATCCCCCAAGCTCATGACCGGGTCCAACTCTGCCGACCTTCGTAGATCCTTCACCCATGGCCCACGTCTCCAGCTGAAGTCTATGTGTGAGAGCGCCCAAGGCAGGAGGGGCAGCCCCACCCCGGAGGGGTTAAGCCGGGGGTGCCAGATGCGAGGCGGGGCGGAGAGAGGAAGGTACGGTTGGAGGGGGACTTCAGTCAGGGCAGGAGTAGGGTTGGATGCCTGAGAGAGGCTCCAGGGACCGTGACCGGAGGAAAGAAAGTTGAAAAGAAAAAAAAAAGGTTAGGCTGAGTTCTCCATTTGTAGATCTGCATCTTTTTCTGACAGTACACTCTATGTGCAACCACTTACATCTGGACAGGCAATATGCAGAAGAGGTTTCTGCACCACTGTCACAGGAGAGAATCTACCCCCTGAAGACAGTCGCACCCATATGTGTAAGGCAATTTTAGTGGATGGCAGTAAGTAAGTCTATATGCCCCCAAATAGCACCACCAAATACTACAACTATATACAAGACCCACATTACTTCAGCCTAAGGAAAGGGAGAAGCTTGCCGTTTAATTATATTTATTTGAGCCATGGTGAGCCCAGAATAGCAAAGCAATTTAAAATGCAAGAACTGCAGTACAAAAGCACTGATACAAGATTAACCCTGGTGGGCCACTGGCAACAAGGCCAAGTTTCAAAGAAATACAAAATTATAATATGCCTCATTAATGTAAAGCAGCAGGTAAAGAATATGGATTGTGATTTGCATATTCTTCCCATGATGCTTTGCACTAGTGGAGCATGAGTAATTTGGTAAACTATACTGTATAAACTAATATGCATTCATTATGGTTAATCATTGACAGGCAGGGTATACTATCCAAGTCTTCATATGCAACTTATGGGTATATCCTTGGACAAAGGCACTTACAAATGTAGTCCATTAGGGAAGGGTACATTTTCATTTCCTTTCTCTCAGTACCATACCTCTTGTGTCCACAATAAGCCTGTTGGCAATGCCAAGCAGCTGTAAACAAACAAACAAAAAAAGTGTGTGCTTTGTCACGTACAGTAAGGGGTTTTGACAAAGCTATAGCCACTCAGAATCCAACAAAAGAAAATCAAGTCACATCCACTGCCACAAGTAGTAGTATCAGAGCCAAATTAAGACTTACTTCATTTATTCAAAAAGTTAACAGTAAACTTGGAGACACAGAGGTAAATACCATGCCTTAAGTCACCTCTGCTGCTCCATATGGTTGGCAAGTATGCAATGCACTGCTGCAATGCTTGACTACCTTAGCAAGACTAATGAAATAATTCGGCTCTGCCACATTCTTCCAATTGCTAACAGAACATGTTTTCCTACTTAAACTGCAGGTTAGGAACAAAATGTACTATAAGAGAGGGCATGCATATCTGATTGGAAAGATAATTTGTCAGTCTTAATCTGCTTCAGCACATACATTAAGTGCTGCATAAACAATTTAACACTGCAAGGTTCTTTTTCTGTGCAGTGCAGTTCTCTGAGCACAATGCCACAGATGTAGGAGCTTCTCCACTGTGTTTCAAGTGTCGGAGGTTACTTATCTCCTGCCAAGATTGCAGGCCCATTGCCAGGATTTTGCAAGGGATGTTCTTTTCTTGTAGTTTGAGTCTTTTCATAAAAGCTGGGAGTCTGGGGGCCACCAAGGCTCCCAGAAGCCTGGGGTAATAATGCACTGTGGTGCATTTTTGGTTTATTTGAAGCTAAGCATGTCATTTCTGAGCTCTCCTCCACCCCAAGCTTCAAGGAAAAGTATTATTATCTGGTTAGCTGCAGGTACACATATGCATTCAGTACCTGAGACTAGCAAGATGTTGATAATGTACAGTATATGAGGCATGGAATCTGCAGTTGTGGTTGGCCGAATATTGTACTGCCTTGGTGCTGTACTGCCTGCTGGCTTCTAGGCCAGGGTCTGGAGGCTGCTAGAGCCCCAGAAGCCCTGGAGAATGAGATGCTCTCTGGTGCATTTTGTGGCTTATTGTGACGTTAAATAATTCATCTCTGAGCTCTCCTGGTGGAGGAGATGCCTCTGTTGGCCTCACACAACCACAGTCTGCCCTGTGGCAGAAGCATACCACCACCTTCTGAACCCGGTTATCAGCATGGCCTTGGGCCATCAGGAAGCCTCACAAGCTTTTGAAGTTTAAATAAATTCATTGGATAGCACCATCCAGCGGTAAAGTTGAGCAGTGCCAACTGCTGTCTGGGGTATGCTATTGTGAAAGGGTGTTGAAGGGTCCATCAGATATCAGGTAGCCAGGCATGGGGTTATTCCAGCAGGTGGGGTGTCATTTTGTTGGTGGAAGGAGGTAATGGTGTTGGGGGCAGGGTATTCTGGCCTGAGGAGCACAGCAGAATCAATCTGGAATGTGCCCAGAACTAGAAAATTCTGGTTTTACTTTTGACATAACCCCTGACCTGCCAGAATGACCTCTACAACCTGTCTCAGTGCCCACCCTGACCCACTAGCATGGCCCGACCCATCAGGATGACTCCAACCTGCTGGGATGGCCACTGACTGTCGGAATGCACCCCCCCCCCAATGTGTCAGAATGGTAAGACACTGACCCATCTCTATGGCCTTCACTGGAATGCTTCCAGAAGGGAAGGGACCTTCCAGCAGGACAAGAAGTTTACTAATTTAATGGCGGATCTGATCGCTCTGGTGAGCATCCCAGCTGGATAGGGCAAGGCCCTGCTTTTCTGGCAAATCATAGATCATGCCATTCTGCTTGCATGTGGTGCCATCCTAGCAGGTTAATGAACCCCTCTGGCAGGTTGGGACAATGCCAGCAGTTCAGGGTTGGCATCTGGCTTGTTGGGGGTTGTGCTAAAATGTTCAGTTTCCACTCATTCCCAAAGTTTTAATCTCTAGCAATGCCTTACAAATAATGGCTCACCATGCCTAAAAATATTTTCAGAAAAGAGGTTCATAACGTATATTGCAACTGCAATCCCATCTCATTACATACACACACACAAACACACACACAAAACCTTTCACTCCCAAAGAATAATTATCTACACACAAAACCACTGGCACAGTGACATTAGTAGCCTTTACACAATATTTATACTAGACATTACGCCATACGACAGTCGGTGAGGCCCACAACAAGTAATGGTGTGAGACTCAGAGAAATGGCTTCACCTGTCCCATATGACATCAGTTCATCTAGATGCGGCCAGGAGAGGGATACTTTTTTTTTTTAATTAGCTGCAGCAAGTTTACCTTCCCCCTGAAAACAGCAACTAATAAGCTGACATCCATGACTGCTTAATTTCTCTCTGCTTGTCCTCTAGGCCACCAGAGCACTTCATCTCAAATGATCATCAGCACTGTGGCGCGAATATATGAACATACGAAGAAGCCAGCAGAAGCAGCCATTTGGTCTACCAAGTCTGCTCGTATTGCAGGGTCCACAGCTTGAGCAAATGCCCTTGCCCTCCCATCCTCCCTACCCACAATCCTTACCTCACCCCCATGTTTATCCCAGCCTCTCTTAAAGCTGCCCAGTCTTCAACGAGATGACCTCTTCCAGTAACGATTCAAGTGTCCACCACCTCTCTGTGAAGAAGTGCTTCTTGACCTCCCTCCTAAACCTCCCACCCTCCAGCTTAAGGCTGTGCCCCCATGTTATGGTTGCCACTCAGCTTAAAAAGACTCTCTTTATCAACCTTATTTATCCCTTTCAAGTACTTGAAGGTCCCAATCATGTCCACTCTCTTTCTCCTGTCTTCCAGGGAGTACATGTTCAGTGCCCTCAACTTCTCCTCGTATGCCTTACCCTGCTGGCCAGCTATCATCTTTGTAGCCCTCCTCTGGACCTGCTCCAGCAGGTTAATGTCCTTTTTGAGGTGTGGACACCAGTACTGAACTCCATACTCTAGATGTGGCCTTACCAGTGATCTGTACAAGGGCAGTATAACCTTCTCTCCCTACTACTGATCCCCCTAGATATGCATCCCAGCATCTTGTTTACCTTTGCTGCTGTCTTCTGCACTCCTGTGCAGTGCTTCAGGTCACCAGTGATCATCACTCCCAGGTCCTTCTCCTCCTTCTCCGATGCAGATACTCAGACTCCACACAGGTAGTACTCTGTCCTGGGAATCTTGGCTCCAATATGCATAACTATGCATAGTTTGGCATTGAAGCTAGCTGCCAGATCATGGACCACCTCCCAGTTCATCCAGATCTTCCTGTAAGTCCTGTATCCTTCGGCTTGTCCACTCTCCCACAGAGCTTGGTGTCATTCGCGAACAGGCACATTTTGCCATCAATGACATCCCCAATATCACTGATGAAGACACTGAAACACCGCGCGCAGCACAGAGTCCTGCGATCCCACTGGTTACCACTCTGGTGCCAGATAACTCTCCCCCACAACCACCTTCTGGGTTCTGTCCTCAGTCAGTTTCCACCCATTGGGTCATCTTTTCCCCAACCCCGAGATCCACCAACTTTCTGATCAACCTTCTGTGGGGCACAGTCAAAGGCCTTGCTGAAATCAGGATGGAGGATGTCTACAGCTTAGCCTCTGTCTACTGCCTTAGTGACAGTCAAAGAAGTCAATCAGATTTGTTTGACACAATCTCCCCCCTCACCCATGCACCCATGCTACCTCGCATCCTGGAGACCATGCTCCTCTAGATATTCCACCAACCTTTCCTTTAGTACTTCAGCCGAGTGGTCCTGGCACTGCTACCTGCTGGTGGCCGGACCTCTGCATCCAGCTCGCCACCCCCTGACCAAGGAAAGCAGGTACGTTTGGTCAACTCCTAGCTCGGAGCTGTCAGGCTTCAATCCCAGTAATTGGACTGGCTCCTGGGGACTGTGGCTCCTTCCCGATTGGATGCTGCAGATCCCCATTGAGAAAGAAAGCACCCAAGGCACTTTTTTCCAAACACAGCTCGGCCACTGCCTTGCTATACTGCTCTCTGGACAGTTTTCGCCCACCCCCTCCTCCCTCCTTTATTAAGTACACTTCCTCAGTGATCCTCGCCACCTGAGGCCTCACACTAGTCAATTACAGCAACTCCTTAAAGATGCTCTCCTTTCTGTAACTTCTTAAAGGGGTGATCCTCTCTCGTGCTCACATAACTTATCGTCCTCAATGCACCCGAGATCAAGTGCATTGACACGGACTATGGTCCTCCTCCTACTTCCTACACCAGACCCACCTCACTTAGGCCCATCACCCTCTACCCATAGTATGCCCACTCTTATCTACAACACCTCTACCAGACCCCCCTGATGCTCGACCACCTCCCCCCCTCAGTACTCCCCCACACTTCCACCCCTGCTACCTCTTACTTCCCACTCAAACTTTGGTCTCTTCTCCTCAATGCCTTTCCCACCCTTCGTACTCTACCCACCCCTTGCACCCCAGCACCTGGCCCTGTGTCCAGTCGCAAGGGGAGATGTCACAATCACTACCACGCTTTGGTGCGCCTAATCACCCTCCTGTTGCTTCTATCAGGTAACATTCATCCAAACCCTGGCCCCATGCCCAACCTTATGAACAAGCCTGCCAAGGCTTAAGGACTCCGCATAGCTTCTATGAATATTTGCAGCCTCCTTAAGAAGGCTGCTGCATTCCAATGCTGGGTTACTCAGCACCAACTGTCAATCAACATTATTGTCGCACTTGTCGAAACCTGGTTATCCAAATCCACCCCTGACTCCTTCGTCTCCCTCCCTGGTTACACCCCTTTCAGGGAAGATCAGGTGGGTAAGTGTGAAGGTGGTTGTGCTGTCTACATGGGTGACTCCCTTCTTGGACATGCACTTCCACCACCCAAGCTTGATAACAGGGTGCAAGCCCTCATGCTAAAAATCTCCCCCAACCCTGGTAAGGGCCCACTCTTTCTCACTGTTGCCTATATTTCCCCCAGGAAGCAAGACCTCACCATTCAGGCGTTCACCGACTACCTTTCTGGCCTACCGCCCAAAATGACCCAGATAATTGTTGGTGACCTGAATATCAACTGGCTCTCTGCCATGGCCTCCCAAACCAGAGATATCTTTGCCCGCCTTGACATGTCTTAGCTTGTCAACACCCCAACTAGATTCAACCTCTACTGGCTCCAGCAACCTCCTGGATATCACCATTACCAATCGCCCCAAGAGGGTGCTCGATATCAGTGTACTTCCCAACTCACTTAGTGACCACTCCTTGGTCGTATTCTCTTGGTCTGCTGCCAACAGCAAATCTGCATCACAAACCACCCAGCGACGTCGCCTACTCAGGCAGCCTGCGTTGCCTTAAACTGTACCTCTCACAACTGGATTGCTCCCTCAAGCAGGCTTGCACCGTCCATAGACAAGGCACTGGATTTTTACACGCACTTTAACACTGCCTATGACCTCTATGCCCCTTCACTAGAAATCGCACCAAAAGCTACCCCTCCTTCCTTCACAAACTTAAAATGAGAGACAACCTATAGCACATTGTCATGGAATCTGGCAAGCCAGCTAATAGGCCAGCGTACAACACCAAGCGCAATAAGTGTACTTGGGCCAATCGACAGGCCAAAGCCCAGTACTACCAATTCGCTCGTGTCTCCTCCTGGGGGTCGGCTAGAAACTTTTGGGATAATGTAAAGAGCTGAATGGGAAATCCCACTCCCCACCCCTCTCAACTCTCCTTTAAATGGAACTGTCTGCTCTGACCCCTTGGCATTGCAGACTGCCTAAACCACAGTTTCTCAGACCTGAGTTCAGCCCTGCCCAGTTACTTCTTTGACCCCATCCCAGTAGCATCCCTGCCCACTCTCCAGAGACCTCTTTTCTATCTACGTACCATCTGCCCACTGGAGGCAAGACCCCTTCTGCAAAAAGCTGTTAGTAGTAACAACCCCGGCACCGACCTACTGGACACTAGGCTACTTCATCTGACGTTGGATTCTATCCTGGTCCCACTTACGAGCTGCTCAACTGCGCTCTGTGCCTGGGGCAGTTCCCCAGCACATGGAAAACTGCCATCATCACTCCCATCCTTAAGAGCGGCGATCAAGCAACCCGGGTAACCATCGACCTATCTCCATCCTCCCCCCACTCTCTAAGCCCCTTGTAAAAGTAGCTGCCAACCAGCTTGCCGAATACCTGGCCATGCACAATATCCTGTGCCCTGAACAGCATGGCTTTCGTGCAAGTCACAGCACCACAACCGCGCTACTTGAATTCTCCAACTTCCTGCACTCTGCTCTTGATGCCAGAAGTCCTGCCGGTGCCGTGTTCATTGACCTCTCCAAGGCCTTTGACACAGTTTGCCATCACCTCCTGCTTGCCTCCCTCAGATGCCTTGGTTTCTCCCCCGGGCCCCTTACATGGTTCACCAGCTACCTCTCTGCCTGAACTCAGTGTGTAAAAATCAATAGCACCCTATCTGACACAACCTGTCTGCTCTGGGGTTCCCCAGGGCTCCATTTAGGCCCTCTCCTCTTCAGTTTCTACCTCAACTCCTCCCTCGGCCTGCCCAAGTAAGATCTTCCCCACGAGATAATGCTGTGCTCTTCACCTCTGACCCCTATCACAACACACCCAGGCCACCCTCCAACAAGCTTTTGATAGAGCTGAGCATTGGTTCACATCACAAGGCTAGTCCTGAACCTAAAAAGACCAAAGCTATGCTCTTCTCGATCGCCAAAGCAAAGCCAGTGGTGCCCTCTCGTGATACTGCCTAGCACACTAAACCCCATTGAACAGGTTTCCTCCTACAAGTATCTGGGCATTACCTTTGATTCGGCACTCTCCTTCCTTCCATTCCCATATCAATGCCCTTCTGCTGCCACCAATGTCAGGATTGGACTGTTATACCACCATAGGGGCTGCCTACCACAAGAGGCCCTTAGATTGGCAATCACCTCCTCTGTCCTGTCGCTAATCGACTATGGGCTTCCCATCTATGCTGCAGCCGATAACACTGCGCTTGCAAAAATCCAGCTCTCTATAAACAAGGCCTGCAGGCTAATGCTGGGTGCCCCTAGGTGCACCCATACGTGCCTGCTGTACTCCACCACCAACTTGCTCAAACTTGAAGAAAGACTCTGCTTCTAAACCTGCCTTCTTGTAAAAAAGACCCTGCTAGGGCTCTCTCCCCCCCTGGGGTCACCACCTCCCTGCAGCGTGTCTCCTCCTTAGTCTCCACCCACAGCACTGTCAAAACCTCCCTATTTGTCCCCAGGGTAAGGACCTCTATGGCCCAGAGATCCTTTTGCTATCGGGCTCCCTCCTGGTTCAATTCCCTCCCAGCCAACAAACAGTCGTGGCCAAAAATATTGGTGCCCTTGCAGTTTTTTCTAATAATGCACCATTCCTTCCAGAAAATTGTTGAAATTAAAAAATATTTTGGTATCCACATATGTATTTCTTTGTTTTGCAGTGGAATAAAACACAAAAAGCAGAAAAATTTACTAAGTCTTAGCTTACTCCACACAGAAATCCTTAAATGGTCCAGACAAAATTATTGGCACCTTTTAGAAGTAGCTAGAAATAATTAGATTTCAAGCAGGTGATTCTCCTTCACTTTGGAACTGAACTCACCTGTGGTGAGTTGCAGGTGTCTGCAATATAAAAATCACTCATTCAACCAGTTTTAATAGAGAAAAGGACTCATTCTCCTGTTTTATGTCACTGTGTGTACCGCAGTGGGCATGGAGAAAAGAAAGACAGCCAGAGAATTGTCTGAGGAGGTCAGACAGAAGATTGTAGCCAAGCATGGACAATCTCAACGCTCCAAATCAATCTCCAGAGACATTGATGTTCCTGTTTCCACCGTCATAATGTTATCAGGATGTTTAAGGCCCATGGCACTGTAGCCAACCTCCTGGACGTGGCCTACAGAGAAAACTTGATCGAAGATTGCAGCGCAGGATTGTTCGAATGGTGGAAAAAGCACCTCGATCAACTGCCAAACAGATTCAAGCTGACCTTCAGACACAAGGTACGACAGTTTCAACTCACACCATCCGTCGCCAACTCAATGAAAAGGGGTTATATGGTAGGAGGCCCAGGAGGACCCCACTGCTGAGAGAGAGACATAAGAAAGCCCAACTGGGGTTTGCCAAAACACACCTGAACAGGCCAAAATCCTTCTGGAAGAATGTCCTGTGGACAGATGAGACCAAATTAGAGCTTTTTGGTAAAGCACATCACCTCTGTTTACAGAAAACAAAATGAAGCCTTCAAAGAAAAGAACATCTTCCCTACAGTCAAACATGGAGGAGGTTCAGTGATGTTTTGGGGTTGCTTTGCTGCCTCTGGCACTGGGTGCCTTGAACGTGTGCATGGCATCATGAAATCTGGAGATTACCAGGCCATTTTGGAGCGCAATGTTGAACCCAGTGTCAGAAAGCTGGGTCTCTGTCAAAGGTCATGGGTCTTCCAGCAGGACAATGACCCCAAACACACTTCAAAAAGCACCCAGGAATGGTTCAAGACAAGACGCTGGACTGTTCTGAAGTGGCCAGCAATGAGTCCACATCTAAATCTCATTGAAAACCTGTGGAGAGATCTGAAAACAGCAGTTGGGAGAAGGCACCCTTCAAATCTGGGAGAACTGGAGCAGTTTGCACAAGAAGAGTGGGCCAAACTGCCAGTAGAGAGGTGCAGGAAGCACATCCATGGCTATAGGAAGTGGTTGATTGCAGTTATTTTGACCAAAGGCTGTGCTACCAAATATTAAGTCTAGGGTGTCAATAATTTTGTCAATGCCATTTCTTTTCATTTTCTGATTTAAAAGGATATAATAAATTCTGAATTAAAAACAAAGGTTCTGTAATATTAACAGAGAAATAAAGAATTGTGGAGACCAAATACTGTACTGTTGTTAATTTCAACTTATGTTTAGAGGAAATTGTGAGTTATTTGAAAAAGTGCAAGGGCGCCAATATTTTTGGCCACGACTGTAGCTGACTCTACTAAGCTCGGTCCTTTCAAGGTCTCCCTCAGAAGCCATCTGACAAGAACTCACTGCTGCAACTGAACATAATCCCCCACCTGCCCCTTACCCTCACCCCTAGGCTGGGTCTGCCCTGTCTACTTTTGCTATATATGCCTGGGGTCTCAGGCAACATCTACTGACTAATGTAATAAAATATCTCTGGTTGCTACCTGACATGGTACTCGTGTACTTATATTATAACTACTATGATCTACCTATTACCAGCTTGTACCACCAGTGAATGCCTGTAACACTGGTTGCTTTTTAATCTAAGCGCTATCTACTGTACTGTTTTGTTTGCTGTGATGCATTGCTCTCTTAACAAGGTGCCTTTGTAAATGAGTCTTTGACTCAAAGGTCTGTAAACCGATGATCTAATAAATAAATAAATAAAATAAATAGTATGGTCTCCATAAGCTTGTCCACAATTGAGGTCAAACTTACCGGTCTGTAATTCCCTGGGTCATCCTTGGGACTGCTTTTGTGGAGGGGCACTACATGTGCTATTCTCCAGTCCTGCAGCACCATGCCTGACTCCAGTGAACTATTAAATAGGTCTGTCAGTGACCCTGCCAGCTCCTCAGCCAGTTCCTTTAGTACCCTTGGATGTGCTCTGTCCGGGCCTGGTGATTTGTCCACCTTCAGTGCCAGCAGCCCCTCCCTCACTCTATCCTCCTTTGTGACTACATCTGTGTTTCCACCCCCTCCTCTTTTTCCTCCTGCAGGCACTGGTCTGTCCTTCTCCCTGGTGAAGATGGAACAGAAGTATTCATTTAGTATTTCTGCTTTCCCCCCATTATCCTCCACCCCTTTCTTAAGCCTAACAATCCCTTCCTTTTTGTCCCTTTTCTCGCTTATGTAGCGAAAGAAAGCCTTCTCCTCCTCCTTAATTCCTTCAGCTATCTGCAGCTCCTTCTGTGCCTCTGCTTGCCTGACTTCCTTACTTGCCTCACTAGCCAATCTTAGGCAACTTTCCCTATCCACCTCTCTCTTGGTCTTCCTGAATTTTCTATTGGCCAACCTCTTTTCCCTTACTGCCTGTGCGACCCCAGAACTGAACCAGCTGGGGGCTCTGGCCCTTGTGTTCTTCACCCTGAGCCTAACGCACTCATCTCTGGCAACCAATATTCCTTCCTGAATGATGGACCACCTTTGGTCCACCCCATATCTGCTCGAATGCCCGCCAGATGGCTCCTTAGCACTTTGCCCATTTTCCTGAAGTCCGCCCTCCTGAAATCCAAGATTTTGATCTTAGTCGGGATGCTTTCCCTGCCCATATCCAACTGGAACCGCATTATGCAATGGTCACTTCCACCCAGTGACTCCCTGACCATTATTTCCTGTATATTCTCCCCATTTGTAAGCACCAGATCAAGAAATGCCTCAGCTCTTGTTGGTTCAGTGGCACCCTGAGTCAGGAACCCACTCTGCAGTCCTTCCAGGATCACCTGACTCTTAGCACATGTTGTGGAGTGTATGCTCCAGTCCACCTTGGGCAGGTTGAAGTCCCCACACCACCACCTCCTTCCCCCCGCAGCATCCAATATTTGTGAGCTCAGTTCACTGTCCTTACCCTCATCCTGACTGGGTGGTCTGTAAACCACCCCCAACCTCATCTTTCTCCCTCTATTGGACCTTAACTGAACCCATAATGCCTCCACCTCCCCTTCCTCAGACTCCTCCCTCGTGCAAGTTATTCCCTCCCTGATATAAACTGCCACCCCTTCCCGACTACCCTGTCCCTCCTGTATAGTTTATATCCAGGGATCGCAAGGTCCCAGCCATGGTGTGATGTTGCCCAAGTCTCAGTTACTGCAGCTATGTCCACCTTCCTGTCTGCTAACAGTGCCTGCAGGTCATCCATCTCGTTTCCAAGACTCAGCGCATTCAGGACACCACCTCCAACTAGAATCTGACCTTCCTTCTCTTCCTCTATTCTTCTATTCACTTTATCCTCTGTGTCACCCTCCATGTACCCTTGTTATGTGTTCTCACCCCTCCACCTTTGCTAAATGTGTTCTCACCTCTTCCACCTCCTCCTCCAGACCTCTTCCATCACTGTGGGGGTTCACCACCTCCTCCTCTCTGAGTCTGGGGGTCTGCAGGCCTGCTGCCCCCCCCCAGTAGTTTAAATTAAGTGTAGTGGTTATGCATTCCCCCAGTTTGTCCCAGAGAACCCTCACACCCTCACTACTGAGGTGTAGCCTATCTGGTTAAAAAAAAAAAAAGAGTGCTTCGTTTGATCAGGTCTCTTCCCAGTCCCCAATACAGATAAAAATCTCCTCCCTGCACCATTTCCTCAGCCAGTCATTAAAATCCTCTATTCTTCTTTTCCTGGCTGTGTTGGCCCTTGGTACTGGTATAACCCCGGAGAAGGCCAGAGAACTTCCTTCCTCCCTGCAAATCTTCCCTAACTCCCCTAACCTACTTCGCTCTACTTCAACCTCCTCCCCAGCTAGGTCGTTGGTTCCCAAATGTATAACTAAATTAGGTTTTCTCCAACCTCCCTTACTATTTCCCATATTCTTGGGCCCACCTTCCCCACTGTCATCCCTGGCATACAAACCACCCTCCTGCTTGCATTTGGGTCCCCTTTTCCTTCTCCAGTGAATACCCCTAATTATGGAGTCCCCCATGACTGCCACCCTTCTATCCCCTGCACCCGTGCTCCCCGTCCTTCCTTGCTTACATCTGGTACTAGCTGCTTCCCCACCTAACTGCTCCCTCTGCACCCTGGTGAACTTAGCTCCACATCCACAATTTATCCCCTTAACTGTTTTTCCATCTCTCACTCTGCTCTTCCCTTCTGACTATCTGTATCTGCTTTCAGTTTTCCTCCCCTCCCTCCCTCTTCCTTTCCTTTCTCTCCTCCCCATCCTCCACTCAGTTTTGCCTGCCTCCTCTTTCCTGCCCACCCTGATTAGTTCCTCTCCCTCCCCTGTACTCCCTACTCTCAGCCCTGGCTCAACTTGACCTCCTACCTCACCTCGTGCTGCCCCCTCCCTCCTTCCAGACAGTGGTGCAAATCTATTCAATAAAGACACCTCTTTAGAATCTTCCACCCCGATACTACTCTCACATTCCCACCCCTTCCCACTTGCCATTCCTCCACCCTGGGCTCCTAGTCCTCTAAGGAAGAGATACTCCTGTATACTGGGTGCTCCTCCCCACTCCCATCCCCTTCCCTGCCTGATGCCCTCACTCCCCTGGGCATCACCCCTCTGCCTTTCCCTCCACTGCTCTGCTCCTCTGATTTCCCACACCATCCTCACTGGCTCATCTGAGCAACCTTATTTCAGCCCTTAGCTGCTCCAGGCTCTTACACAGAACAGCCCTTTTGCTCCCTAACACCCCAGAAAGCTGCTGCCCACAGCTGTTGCACTTTACCACTCTCCTGATTCCCATACATCTATCTATTCCCCATCCTCCCAGCTCAGCTTCTCCAGCCTCAGTTATATATGTGTAACCCCACCTGCAAATGGGGGTTCCCAAAAGTCTTCCAGGAGCTTGCCTGAATGCTCCAAGTCTGAGCGGTGTTCGGTGTCTGAGCTGTTTAAATGTGGTTCCAAGTGAGTGCTATTTGAGCCTCCACGTACTGTCTCTTTAAGAGCTGTCTGCTTGCAGACTTAATTAGTTTGTATGGGGGGACTGTGTATTTAATGCTCGAATCCCACCCGAGCTGCTGCCAATTCACTCCATTTCTGCCGTGCTATATGTGCAGAGGAACCTTGTTGAAAGATATAACTGTTTGCCAGAAATCATTTAGAGTGACTGAGAAATGTAGTTTGTTCTAACCTGTCTTTATTTCAGCATGAACTGTTTCAGTGTAGCTTCTTTCATTTTGTCCTGAATTGCTGACTTGGACCAATCAGGATGATAGGAGGCCTTAAAATGGAGCCTGTGGACGAACTGGAACTTGACTCTCAATTTTGAGCCAGCCACAAGGGGATTGTAAGAGCAGTGACTGGGAAATGTAGTTCTGACCTTGCGCCTTTTTTCACCAACAGAGGGAGTCTTATTGTGAGTGACAGCTGAACCAGCCAACAGAATGGTGTGGAGCTAAAGAAAATCGCTGCTCTGCTTGGAAGATCAGATCAGTTGTGACAGTGAAGAGAAAGAGCTCTGTGCTTCTGCGGTGTATAGTTTCGGCGGGGAAGCGCTGTGAGGTCAGGAGGTTCGGCCTGCAGCCGCTGTGAGTGCCAGTTTGGTCTGAATCCGACTTGTGAGGAGAAAGAAGGAAGTCTGAAAGGTAGAAACCAGGCTAACCCTGTAGAAGACTGGAGAAATTGCAATCAAGGCTGGTCTGTCAGGAACTGAAGCTGCTGTGTGTGCTCCCGGTATTTTGCAGTAATTACATTGGGATCTCAGGGAGCAGCCTGCCTGGTATAGTACTTTCCTTTTACATATGAATGTGCGAGTGCTTGTGGGAATCACTATTTCCAACTCCTGTGCTGTGTCTGAAGCTGGAAGCAAACCCCAGCTTGTCCCGGACTAAACCTGCTTGCTATCTACTGCAGTGGGGTCCAGTCACAAGGACCTTGTCTCCATGCCCTGTTGTTCTGGCACCAGAAGAACATCCACCATCCGGTTCTCAGCTTGGGTATTTGAGTACAAATCAGGGTATTCCCCTGCAGCCTGTTTTCACTATAAGTGTGTCATCTAATTGTTGTTGTTTCACTCTTCATGGACTGAGCCATCCGCCCGGATTACAATTGGGTGTTGTGCATATATTTTCTTCTACAGGGCCCTGTCCATCTGCACCTGCCGGCCAACCCTGGGCAATGGACCTGGCTAACCCCGAGGTGGAGACTTTTCCAGACACTGTATGTGCACAGTACTGTGATTTAATTCTGCCAATTAACCTGATCTCCCTCCGTGTTTTATTCCCCTAAATAAACCAGATTTGATGTTGTTAAACTTTAAACTGTCTGAAGTGTCAGTACCATAATATCAAGCACTGTATTAATTTGTGTATGTTGATTAACCTTATTTTACAGGGGGTCCCCAGAGACGAACCTCAGAATCAGTCTTGAGGGTAAGTGGTACTTTATGAATGAACAGTGTGTACATGTGGTGTATAGGGACTGTAACTTCTGTGCATTGTGTGAACCACTAGAGGGAATAAAAGGGGGTCTCAGTGTCCCAGAGGGCTGTGACCAAGCTAGTCTAACCACTACAAACCCTGACGTCTAGGTGGAGGCACCCGCCATAGAACCTAGGCCTATCAACCTGTCAGTAGTCAAGCAGGCAGGGGTAGTAGCCCTTGGGATAGCGCCACCTGGGGGTTACATATAACCATGACATCCAAAAATAAATAAATTCCTATTTCACTTTACCATCAAAACATAACAACCTCAATAATCTAAAACTCAGTAGGCTGCTACTTCCAGTGTTCTATCAAAACTAGAACGCTATACCATGGAAACTGTTTCTTAGCAACCACCTGATTCAAGCTCAAAAAATATTCTTAATAAATGCCTTTTAAATTATCCACCCAGAAATCCCATGAAACATTGATAAACAAAGTCACAGTACCACCTAAACAACATGCCACCACCCAGCAACAAGCCAGTTAATCCTGGTGACAAGGACAAGCCCACAAAAATCTCAAACTGTCTATCTACTTTATATAAAGAAAATGAAGCCTACACAAGATATGATTCACCACAGAACAAACATGCTGACTATACTGTTCCCAGCTAATATAAAAACACACACTTCCCACACCTCCCTGTAGGCAACAATACCCTCCTTCTCAGTTCACAAACTATATAGTCATACCGCCGCAACCATATGGCTTCATGATGCTCCGAGACGAGTCACGCCTGCAGCTGATTGGCCTATCATGATGGGGGCATTGGAAAGGTGAGAAGGCAGAGGTCAACCATGCACACCACAATAACTCCACTGCCCGGGATAATTTAATGGGACAGTACAATACCAGAAAAACAAACCAAAAAGGTAACTATAAAATGGGGATCCGCTCAAGCCTGGCGAACTCCGGCTAGCAACAGGCCTGGACTGGCCCAATGTAAGTACCAGTGCAGAGTCTTGACCACTGGATATGTAGAACAACACCTTTAATTAATAACAGACCAGGACACTAAACAACTGGACATGACAAGTAAATAAGAAATTTCACATTCCAAACCTTGTTACACAATGGTGAAATATTAACGCTCCTGTCAGTGTACACACTGCCACTCGCCACATGACATATTTATCTAAAATGTTTTTTCCTGGAAAAAAAATATTAAGCTGAAATAGGTATTTTCCATAAAAGGCCTGGGGCAAGGGAAGTATGCAAGTGGAGGACTGTGGGATTCAAACCCAGCACTCCAGTTTTGCAGCTCAGTACCCTAAACCACATGCTATACTCAAACAAAAGAGACAAACAGTTATACAACAGTCACCTGGAAACAATATAATCATATAATTACTTGTGACCATAAATATCAACTGGATTACTGTTTTGTTAAAAATGCATATCAACCGGATTTCATGTTATTATACTCCAAAGGCAATAATAACTCGAAATCTGGTTGATAGGACACTCCATAATAACCCAAAATCCGGTTGATAAGACATTCCCCAAAGAAAAGACTAAAACTGTTGCATTCCATTGTTTCACAAAAAGTATTTAAACTGCAGTATTTTCAACTGTGTTTTATTCATGTACAGTTCAATTTCTTCAAAAATAAAACTGCACTCTAGCTAAAAAAATTATTTTTCTTTCAAGCTGCTAGAAGTACTGTCTAAACCTCCACACCAGCAATTATAAAAAATAAAGGCTAGGTAAGTTTGATGTTATGAATTTTTTTCACACACCCTTGGTGTGTGATGACCACATGAACCTCTCGAGCTTCATCACACACCTTGGGTATGTGAAAAAAATCCATAACACACACTTATCTATCCATTATTCTCTATATAATGTATAGTGAGAGTTTGTTCTGCATGGATTTCCATGTCAGCTGAAACCTTGTTGTACCACAGTTCACACAAGGTTCCAGCTCAGTGGAAAGCCTGGAGGCAACTGGTGTTTTTCACAGTGCTGTTGTGTGAACAGCGATCAGTTCAAGTTCTGAACTGAAACCACTTGCCTGCCATGGGAGCATTATGAAAACGCTGTTAATAAAAAAAAAACCCTATACACGATAAAAAATGAATACAATTTTCCTTCACTATACCGAACCCCAGTATTATGAAAACTCGGCTATAACGAATGGCATGCATGGCTCCCGATATTCAGATATTGGCTCACCCCAGCTCAGAAAAAGAAGTCTGTAACATAGCATAGTAGGACTCTGAAACAGCAACTGAATTAACTTTAGTCTACTTTCATTTTTGAACAAGCGAGGAGAAAGAGGAACACGACTTGAAAGTGCACCAGCTTAGCGTAAGCCCCGTTTTTGTCAAGCACTGCCTGCAGTTTCCCTTTTTTCCTTTTATTTTTTAGTAGCAAGAAAATAAACTCATCCGGAATGCTGCATATCCCGTGGTACACTGAATTTAACCTCTGAATTTTCATAACCCGCCCTGCTTTCATGCAACAGACCTCAGTAAAAGAGAAAGGGAAAAAGAATTACAGAAAATGTGTATGAAATATTAACTGAATTATGTCTAAAGCTAACATTTTTACAGTTTTTTTTAAATTCATTTAGTGGCTCACCAAAACAAAGGTTGTGAATCAAGCACGATTCAGTTGAGGAGACTGTAGAATGTAACTACAGAGTAAAAACAGTCCCATCTGAGGCTGGCCCAGTGTTGCTGAGGGCTGAGGTGCTGGGCCACCTAGTGCAATGCCGGTGACCCATGTTCGGAAATAGTACGGGCGCGCGGTCAACAGGGAGGAGAAGAATCGAGCATTCAAGGGACTGCTCTCCTTCTCGGGGGTGGGTGCCAGTGGTCGGCGTACAACTGGCCCCTAGCAGAGGCTGGGGGCAGCGACTGACGCTGCAGAAGTGGGTGGAGGTGGGGCAGATGCTTGGAGGACACGCGGCGGTGCATGCTCCTCCGCCAGCATCACTGCATGCCGCATCTCCAAGGGACAAAAAAAAACTGAGAGAAAATACGTGCTGCTGGCGGGTGCATGATGGAGGGCGCCTGGCAGTCCCGCCTCCCGACTAACCACGGTGCTGGCCACACTGGATCCGGTCTTCGGTGGGGTTGGGAACCCGCCAGTGGGGAGTAAGCCCTGGGGTAAGGGTCAAGCCGGCTGGTGGATGCGGGGGCGGGCTGGGGCCCTCCAGATGTAGAGGCCGCAGCAACAGGAGCAGAAATTAATCTAGGACTAGTAAAGGCTTTCACAGTTATCTAAACTCATGTACTAAATAAAACTACCTGTTTTACTCTAGTCTGTGCTGCTGTCTGTATTTCTGTATCTCCGTAATCTTGTATATGATATTACAGCTCACCTTTACTTTTCACCATCCCTCGATGTAACGAATGGAGAGCTATAACGAACTCATGTTATGGCTCCCATTTCATTCATTATAGTGAGGGAAAACTGTACTGGTTGGGCAGCCACATGCCCAACCAGCCAGGGCTGCCATTTCAGGCTTCTGATTACATCTGACCTCTCGCATGTCGCTTTCAAGGTCTCATGTAATCAGAACCCCTCTGTGGCAGCACAGGCTGGTTGTACATGGTTGCCCGACCAGTATTCTCTTTATAGCATAATAAATAAAAGTGCAACAGGCAGGAATGACTAGCAAGTAGAGATGCTGATGTAACCCCTAGATGGCGCTATCCCAAGGCTACTACCCCTGCCTGATTTGCCACTAACAGGTTGAGGGCCTGGATCAATGGCGGTGCCTCCACCCAGAGTCAGGGTTGCAATAGTTAAACTAACTTGGTCACAGCCCTCTGGGACACTGCAACCCCTTTCTTCCCACTAGTGGCCCACACAATATATCAGAATTACCTTCACAGTATACACTACCCCAGGTCTGGTTCCGCACTGGGACCTCCTGTGAAATGAGATACAGTGCAACAATCACAGTACAGTACTTTAACATAGACAAATACCTCAGGCAGTATAACTTTGCTGAAACAAGCAGCTCTGATTTATTTAGGGATATAACAAGGACAGGGGGAAATCAGGTTAACTAGCTTATCACTCTAATAATCTACCTATGGCTCTGTGCACAG
This sequence comes from Neoceratodus forsteri, assembly GCA_016271365.2. Classification (NCBI taxonomy): domain Eukaryota; kingdom Metazoa; phylum Chordata; order Ceratodontiformes; family Ceratodontidae; genus Neoceratodus; species Neoceratodus forsteri. The sequence continues at coordinate 330,600,967 of CM057454.1, forward strand.
GCCTATCCCTATCAGTTACTGTCCCTGGGTACCCAAGCCCTAGTGGCTAGTCCAAACCGTGGCAGCTGGTAGGGGCCTTTCACACAGAGAAAGGAGAATTAAACAGTCAGCAGTACAGTAATTCCATTTGGTTTAATGTGGCAATTCAACAGGAGCAACCCTGAATTAGTACTCACGACCTCCAAATAAGATAGGGTCCTTCAATGTCAGCAGGGTTCACTTGAGGTACACAAACCTCTTCACACATCCATATAAAAGAAAGTACTATATACCAGGCAGGCTGCATCTGTATCCCGATCGCAATTACTGCACAATACCGGGAGAACACACAGCAGATTCAGTTCCTGACAGACCGAAAGTATTTTCAGCAATTCTTCCAGTCTTCTACAGGGTGAGCCTGGTTTCTACTCTTCAGAGATCCTTTGATTCTTTTCACAGAGGGAGTTCAGTCCTAACAAGCTGTTACACAAGCTGCAGACCGGAACTCTGGGCCTTACACCGTTTTTGACTAAAACTGCACACTGAAAAGCACAGGGCTCCTTCCTTCTTCACTGCCAAAGCTCAACTGAACTCCAACTGAGCCGAAACCGGGCACTTCCTTGAGTTCCTCCCAGTTCTTGACTGGATTGGCTGTCACTCACAATAGACTGCTGCTGTTGGTCCAAAAGGCACTGAAGTCAAACTACATCTCCCAGAGTCACTGCCCATACGATCCTCTTGTGCTGGCTCAGATTATGAGTCAAGTTCTGATTCGTCCAAGGCATCATTTAGAGCTAGCTTACCCCACACTGATTGGTCCAGTTCAGCAGTTCAAAACTAGAATGGGAACTAGCAGACACAGTTCTGACTGCAAAGAAAGCAGGTTAGACAAACTGTAATTTCATTATTACTCTAAATAATTTCTGGCAAACAGTTACATCTTTCAGATAGGTTCCCTTTGCACTCTAGTGACTGCAAAAATGAAGTGAATTGGCAGCAGCTGAGTGGTACTCAGCAAAGAAACACACAGTCCCCATACAAACTAATTATGTCTGCAAGCAGACAGCTCTTAAAGAGACAGTACCAGAGGTTCTAAAAACACTCACTGATAAATGGCTTAAACGCCAAACACCATTCAGGCTTGGAGCATTCAAGCAAGCTCCTGGAAGTCTTTTGGGAACCCCCTTTTGCAGGGGGGTTACACCCTTCCTGGCCTGGGAAAGCTTGACGTCCGCGTCAAGCAAGTACCCCCATAAGTTTCAACTGCAACCATATACATTTGCATTAGGCTCACACATGTAATCATCAGTCAATATATCATTTTACCAAGAACACATTTCTGAAACATTGCAGTACGTCACTCTTTACACAGTATTACATACACATTGTACCATAACTCAAGTTATTACCTCTTGTACATGAAACCTGAAGAGAGGGGCCCTTCCTATGAGTTACCTTTGGGCTGGACGGGCAAGGGCACCATACTTAGAGGGCAACACAAGTAACTTGGAGTTAGCACTGATGCTCAGTTTGGGCAATGAGCCTCGGGGACACATACACTCCTTTATGGACAACATTGAGAGGCAAATCCACAGGCCTCCCAAGGAATCATAACTGAGGTGCACCACAGGCTTTACAGCTCGACCAGTCTTTCTAGGGGGAACTGTTACAGTCTCTGCACTCTGAGCCTCATTTTCAGCATTGTCCTCACTTGTCAGGGAGTCTCCATGGGGGTAGAGAGGCTAGAACTTGGGGCACTTTCAGCTCCAGGAGTTACAGTTTCTGAGTCCACAACATTTGGCTCGCATGGAGAGCTTTGGGACACTGGCAGTGGACTGTCAGGGCACTCAAAATACTCTTCTTGTTCGGTGTATCACCAGTCTGCCCCAATCTATCATTTTCCTCCCTGAAAGCTCAAACAGTTCAACCATGCACAATGATTCCATTTCATCTGATCTGATGCTTTGCACTTCACTTTCTGGGAGCATTGGCTCAGGGATGAAGCTGGGGGCTTAGACAGTCCAGAAGGCCCAGCTTTGTCTCCAGTATTGACTAGGGATTGCCCGAAACAATTGACTCAGTTCGTAAGAAGGATAGTATTCAAAGTCACTCTCACTTTCTTCCGATATGGACTGACATTCATGCTCAACTGGGACTTGTGGAGGGAACACTTTAACTTTGCTTCTGTAGGTGCAGACTTTCTTGATCTTTTCTTAGCAGCAGCTCTAGTCACTGGTCCAGAGGGGGCATCTTCTAGGGGCTCAGACTCAATTAAGATTTGTCCAATGGGCAGTAAATGATTTCTATGCATTGTTTTTTACATCTTTTGAATTATTCTCAGGCCTTACTTTGTACACTGGCAGATCATCTAGTTTGCCCACTACAATGTGAGGGAGATGGTGCCATCTGTCAGCAATCTTGTGCTTGCCATGCAGTCCCAGATTTCTTAGCAATACCCGATCTCCCTCCTGGAGTTCCTGTGCTTTCACCTTTTTATCATACCTTTCTTTGTTGGCCAGATTTCTTTTGGCAGCCATGGTTTGAGCCAGTTGGTACGCATGAGTTAGCTGGGCCTTTAACTTTTGCACATACTGTAAATAGTTGTCAGCTTGAACCCCATCAGGAGAGACCCCAAAACACACATCTACTGGTAGTCGAGCTTCTCTTCCAAACATCAGGCGGTAGGGGGAGAATCCAGTGGCATCACTTTTGGTGCAGTTATAAGCATGTACCAGGGTGCTAATTTGTTGGCTCCATCTAGGCTTGTCCTTTGGGTGCAGGTGCCTAGTATATCTCAGCAAGTGCGGTTGAAACGTCTCAGGCTGTGGGTCCCCTGGGGTGGTAAGGAGTGGTTCTGGACTTCGTGACTCCCCACAGAGAAAGCATCTCTTTGATCAGACGACTCTCAAAGTCTCCCTTGATCAGAATGGATTCTTTGTGAGCCCCATAGTGAACAAAAAAGTTTTCTACAAGTACTTTGGCTACAGTGGATGCTTTCTGGTCTTTGGTGGGAAAGCTTGGGCATATCTGGGTGAAATGGTCAGTGACCACCAGCACATTACTGATATTTCTTTGATCTGACTCCAAACTTAGAAAATCAATACAGACCAGCTCCATGGGTGCACTGGTGGTTATGTTAACAAGGGGCAGCCTCTGGGAAAAGCTTTCCTCTGTAAGCAGCGACTACAAGTTGAATGTGTTGCTCCACATCAGCCCCATCTTAGGCCAATAGAATCTGGATCTCACCAAGTCAAGTGTTCTGTCTCATACCAAGGTGCCCCATGTGGTTGTGCAAGGACCTCAATACTGAGTCTCGAAGGTAGTGGCAGCACTAGTTGTTGTTTGTCTACTGTCCCCCTCTGTCTACTGTTTCTCTGTATAACAGTTTATTGATCAGTTTCAACTTAGGACCTTCTTTGTATAACAGTGCAGTTCTCAAATCAGTGGGCGAATTTGGACACATCTTTTCCTGCATGAGGGCTTCTAAGCTGCTTTGATCATGGGATCGCGGGTTGAGCCCGCGAATACTGTCATTGTCCAGCTGAGGCAGTGCACCAATGTCTATTGCAGAAAAGTGGCAATAAGCAGCAGGTATGCAATTCTCAGAGGCTCCCAAGCAATCCACCATGCAGTCCACTGCGTCGTGGACATTGTTCCTCCCTGTCAAACTTCCGGCAGAGTGCCGAATGTCAGGTTCTGCCAGTCGGACCCAATCATTCTGGGGAACAGGCCTCGGAGAGAGCATCAGCATCTATGTGGTTCAGACCTGCTCGGTATTCGAGAGCATAGTCATATGTAGATAATGCAGAAAGCCACCTATGGCCATGGCATCCAACTAGCTGAGGTCTGCACATGGTCAAAGGATTATTGTCAGTTTTACTAGTATTTTAGCCCCATACAAGTACTCATGGAATTGGTCAACAATAGCCCACTTCAAAGCTAGGAACTCTAACTTATGTACAGGATAGTTCTTTCGGATGGGGTCAGGCTTCTACTGGCAAAGGCCACTGGTCTCAGGCCATTCTCGTGCTCTTGGTACAACACAGCCCCCAACCCTTGCAAGCTAGCATCAGTGTGCAGGACGAAGGTTTTCTTGGATCGCATAGGCCAGCACTGGAGCATGGGTAAGTTGATATATGATCTCATGAAAAGCAGTCTCACAATCAGGGTCCAGGGCCCCAAATACTTCACTCGGATGAAAATACACTCTTTCAGTCTTGAGGATGCTGACTTTTGGTATTTTTGTGGGTTGGGGATACCCTTGAGTAAGGTTAAGTAAAGGCGGATCACTCTTGAATAGTCCTTGATGAAGCGCCCGATAACCACAGAATCCCAGGAATCTTTGTAGTTCTTTTAGATTTTTGGGCTGTGGCCAGGTGGTCAAGACCTCAACTTTACTTGGGTGGTCTCTATTCCCTCGGTGGATACTATGTGTCCCACATACTTTACTGATGTTTGAAAAAATTGACACTTATCAATGGACAGTTTAAGGCCAAAGTCCTCCAGTCGTCCAATACCTTAAATAATCTGCTCTCATGTTCCTCCAGTGAGCTGCCAAACACAATAACATCATCTAGGTATACAGGCACTCTAGTAAGTTCATGTCCCCACTGCACGCTCCATCAATCGTTGAAAGTGGCTGGGGCACACAAATCCTTTGAGGCATCCTCATGAATTCATAGAAGCGGACAGATAAAGGCTGTCTTTCACGGTCCTCTGGGGCCATCGGATCTGATAGTACCCACCGCGGAGATCCAGCACAGAGAACCACTTGCTCCTCGCTTAGGCAGTCCAAAGCATCCGAATGCGGGCATTGTGTACTGATCAGGATAGTCCGCTGTTTAGTGCGATAATCCACACACATCCTTACTGTTCCATTCTTTTCCTCACTACCACAATGGGGAAGCATAAGGGCTTCTGGATTCTGTATTACACCAGCAGCTAACATCTCTTGCAGATGCGTCTCACATCATCTATGTCAGCAGGTGCCAGGCCGAGACCTCTCACGAATGGTCTTTCGTCATGCAGCCGGATATTGTGCTCAGCTCCTTGCACGCATCCTACATCCCATTCCTTTAAAGAAAACACCTGGTCTCTCTGGGCAAGCTTCTCACTGATCTTCACTTTCCATTCAGCTGGCAGGGGAGTCGCGAAATCAAACAAGTCAGGCGTTACTCTGTCATTCTTCCTTGAACTCTGTTGCTGGGTAGCACTGCAGTGTCTGCACAATGCACATTAGCCAGGATGCAACCTCTGTTTACTCGAATGTCTCTTTCAGACACATTATGAACTTGGACCATTACCTTCTGGCATAAGCATGGGCTCTAGCGGGCAAAATACTAGGAGCTTGACAGCAGTCCCTCTGGCAATTTTCCATCGCCTGGTGCATCCAACATTAATATTTTATTCTTAACATCCTTTCTGATACTGACCCTCCTGTAAGGTACACTGGGCATTTGCGCCAGGATCAGAGACTCAGGATCCTTCTTCCATACAATTCCGACTGGTTCCTCTGGTTCTGTTTTTCAGCATCTCTCTGTGCCTCATAGGCCTTCTTAATTAAAGCCGGAACTCTTAAAGCTCTACTAGTCTTTGACCCCTGTTTTCATAACACAACTGTGCCAGCCTTCCGAACATATGAGCATTTGTTCCAATCAACAAGGGACACCATCATACAGTCCAGTGGGGGACACACTAAGGCTAGGGTCTCTACTTGATAGCCACTCCAGCCACGGAGGTGGGGAAAGACAGCCAAATTCGGATATACCGAATAGGGTAGGCCTTCTCACTTAACCCCATACATGCAGTCCTTCTAATGGTTGTAAGTCGTCTGACAAATGCTTCTGATACCAATCTTGGAACATAATTGTCACTTGGGAGCCACTGTCTAATATAGCTCTTGTAGACACTCCGTTCACCTTTACAGTGGTCTCCATGGAGGGACCCACTATTCTGGACCAGTCTGGAGGCGGTAGTGGGGGCCTGGGCAACTGACCTTGCCACAAAGGGCGTGAATTAGCATTTTGGTGCCTCACTGGGATCATGTCGTGCACCTCTTAACCACTGATTTCTTCTCGAAGCTCTCCTTGTAGCCTATATGCAACTTTGTCAGTGTCTTTTGGGGACTGGCATTCCCTTTCATGTGCCATCTTCCCACAATTATAGCAAACATACTTTCTGGAGTTTGAGCTGGCGGGCGCCACACTGGGAGCCAGGGCGGGGTATTACTAACTGGAAACCTTGGTGCCATCTCTGTCTGCGGCGTGATAAGCATTTGGAGACATCTCGTCAGTTTCTCCACTTCCATGGTCAAGGAATCGAGTTCGAGCTGTTATCAGCAGGAGATACATGGTGGGTACCCCACCCCTATAGCAGATGCAGTCGGATATAGGTCAGGGTCTGTGACTTGCAGGCGTGGCCTTCATAAAGGACTGTTTTGAATTCTCGGATCTCTCTCAACAGTTCGCCCCATTGTGACATATCTTTTCCTTGTCAGAGCACTCATTGACTGCCAACCTCTGCCCTGAACTTCACTTGATGGGTCACCCTCAGTCACTGGTCGTAGCCGCAGCTATTGGTGCAGGTCCTCCCGAGGTCGCTCTTTTCTCAACTCCTCGAATTTCTCTCATTAACTCATCATAGGAGGGTGGGGATTCCAGTCGATCTGCCAGGTGTAACTGAAGCAACAGCAGTTCTGAGAAGGGGCAGACTTAAGGATCCTGTCCAGCCTGGTTCGGTCCAGTTCAATCGCTGGCAAACTACCTTTTCTGAGGCATTCTTGCAACAATTTTTCCAGACGAGATACATACAGACAACAACTCCCTTGGTACTGTTGTGCATCTCTTACTCTCCACCATAGGTCCTCATCAGAATCTGGGCTCCCATACACATTCTCCAAGGCCTCAAGATAGGCCTGTGCAGTCGCTTCAGGGTTACTGGCCTGTTTGCCACGGATGGTAGCCAGGGCAGGACCTCGGAGGCTCTCACTAACCCTCTTCGCTTTCACCTTCCGAGCATTGCCATTCTAGCACTTGGGGCAACATAGTCTATCCAGGTCTCCCAGTCATCCTCCCTTGGGGGTGGGAGGGTGCCAGAGAAGATCCTCAACCTTCGTAAGAGTCGTGACTAATGGCGGTGCAGAAATAGGAGTCTGCATTGGTTCAGCCACCATTCACGGGCACTGGAGCAGGAGAGGTGTTGGGGAAGAACACCCCCAGGTGGCAAGAATAGTTTCTTCAAGTCCTCCACAGTTTTCCCTCCCAGCAACCATTCAGCAAATTTCTCCTCAAAGTTTCAGATAGTGGTGGGGCTGATTCCCCGGTCTTTACTGTCCTTAGTTATCACCTCCAAGCAGTGAGGGCTCCCTCTGGGGTAATGGTCTGTGGCACTTTGGAGCTATCTATGGGATCCTTAAACTCTACTAGGGCCAGGAAAGTGTGGGTGAGCAGATTAGCATGCCGACCCACCACCACAGGGTTTTGTAAACCTTCCACCTTGGAAAGTACTCCTGCACAGTGTCCGTATTGATACCCAGAGGATGTCCAGGATAAGCATAGCATTTTGGGGGTCGATCTCCTCCCCAGTACACCACTCCACCAGCCGGTGCACAGCCACTTCTGTCGGGGTACCCATTTTTTCTTAACAGTGGTTCGTAAATATGGCCACTAGAGGACACACAATCCCAGCGGTGAGCCTCCAAGATGTAACCCCTAGATGGCGCTATCCCAGGGCTACTACCCTGCCTGATTTGCCACTAACAGGTTGAGGGGCTGGATCCAATGGCGGGTGCCTCCACCCAGAGGTCAGGGTTTGCAATAGTTAAACTAACTTGGTCACAGCCCTCTGGGACACTGCAACCCCTTTCTTCCCACTAGTGGCCCACACAATATATCAGAATTACCTTCACAGTATACACTTACCCCCAGGTCTGGTTCCGGCACTGGGACCTCCTGTGAAATGAGATACAGTGCAACAATCACAGTACAGTACTTTAACATAGACAAATACCTCAGGCAGTATAACTTTGCTGAAACAAGCAGCTCTGATTTATTTAGGGGGATATAACAAGGACAGGGGGTAATCAGGTTAACTAGCTTATCACTCTAATAATCTACCTATGGCTCTGTGCACAGGCCTATCCCTACTAGTTACTGTCCCTGGGTACCCAAGCCCTAGTGGCTAGTCCAAACCGTGGCAGCTGGTAGGGCCCTTTCACACAGAGAAAAGGAGAATTAAACAGTCAGCAGTACAGTAATTCCATTTGGATTTAATGTGGCAATTCAACAGGAGCAACCCTGAATTAGTACTCACGACCTCCAAATAAGATAGGGTCCTTCAATGTCAGCAGGGCTCACTTGAGGTACACAAACCTCTTCACACATCCATATAAAAGAAAGTACTATACCAGGCAGGCTGCATCTGTATCCCGATCGCAATTACTGCACAATACCGGAGAACACACAGCAGATTCAGTTCCTGACAGACCAGTGAAATTTTCAGCAATTCTTCCAGTCTTCTACAGGGTGAGCCTGGTTTCTACTCTTCAGAGATCCTTTGATTCTTTTCACAGGACGGATTCAGTCCTAACAAGCTGTTACACAAGCTGCAGACCGAACTCTGGGCCTTACACGCTTTTTGACTAAAACTGCACACTGAAAAAGCACAGGGCTCCTTCCTTCTTCACTGCCAAAGCTCAACTGAACTCCAACTGATAAACCGGCACTTCCTTTGAGTTCCTCCCAGTTCTTGACTGGATTGGCTGTCACTCACAATAGACTGCTGCTGTTGGTCCAAAAGGCACTGAAGTCTAAACTACATCTCCCAGAGTCACTGCCCATACGATCCTCTTGTGGCTGGCTCAGATTATGAGTCCAAGTTCTGATTCGTCCAAGGCATCATTTTAGAGCTAGCTTACCCCACACTGATTGGTCCAGTTCAGCAGTTCAAAACTAGAATGGGGAACTAGCAGACACAGTTCTGACTGCAAAGAAAGCAGGTTAGACAAACTGTAATTTCATTATTACTCTAAATAATTTCTGGCAAACAGTTACATCTTTCAGATAGGTTCCCTTTGCACTCCTAGTGACTGCAAAAATGAAGTGAATTGGCAGCAGCTCGGTGGTACTCAGAGAAGAAACACACAGTCCCCCATACAACTAATTATGTCTGCAAGCAGACAGCTCTTAAAGAGACAGTACCAGAGGTTCTAAAAACACTCACTGATAAATGGCTTAAACGCCAAACACCATTCAGGCTTGGAGCATTCAAGCAAGCTCCTGGAAGTCTTTTGGGAACCCCCATTTGCAGGGGGGTTACACTGAGAAGTAACATTTTGCCCATATATACTTTTGCAAAATCAATACTTTGTGGAAGGGAAAAAGGCTACAAAATGCAGATTTTCCCACCACGGGATTTATTTCCACAAAGTATGTACTTTGTGAAGTGAAAAACTGCAAAGACTACACAGAGCGTAGTTTCTGAACTTCATCCAGCACTACTAGCAAGTACCAAGTGAGTGAGCAGGAAATGCAGAAGAATATAGATGTGTTATAATACAAACTTGGTGGTCTGGCATGCCTAGTTATAGTGACATTGTGAGCGATTACATGGCAGCTGTACAGTACTAATCTGGGAACAAAACAATCATAGCACAATAAAATAAAATGCAATAGGTAGAGCATGTGGCAAGTACTGTGGTAGGCAAGTGAGCAGGAGAATTCAGCTGTACATACAAGATCATAACAGTCAGGCAGGCCTAGTTACAGTATGAAGGGCTCGATCACATGACGAGGAAAAGTGTGTGACATGATAGGAGGACTGCAGGTGAAAGGGCAAGTTGTTCCAGAGTGCAAGTGGCCTAGGAGACAGGTGCTTGACCAAAGGTGTTTCTACGGTGTGGAACAAGGAAGGAGTGTGTAGATGTGACTGCCTCAAGGAGTAGGAGGAAGCAGAGGTAAGGGTAAGGAGGTAAGAAAGGCAGTTAAGGAGATTGCCAGTTGAATATACTGTAAAAGATGCACTATGGGAGAGATGCCCATCTTCCAGGAAGGGCCAGACCAAAACAGAATACGGAGAGCAGTGGTGGGTGCACAGAGGGCAGAAGAAGGCAAAGTGACAGATGGCATTGAAAAGTGGGTCCAAGCTGAAAGGATAGCATAAAGCAGCATTACTGCTTGCCATTCAGATGACAAGAATTTGTGTCCAGACTCTGGGACGTCAGGTGCCGTCCAAAGAGTATGTTCTAGCCTACTGCTCTGGGAAGGAAAGACCCTCCTTCTGATGCACAGCTGCCCCCTGTAGTCCAATGGGAGGGCGCATAGTGAGGAAATAAACTTGTGCTCCCACAAAGGAGCCTTACAGTACACACCCACTCAACTGCCAGGTGACACAGCGGCATCATGCACCCAGAGATCAGCCAGCTGAAGTGTTCTAAAGGAGGAGTTAAGTTCACCTATCCCTCTGATGGCACAGATGGCCAGACTGCAGGGTCACTCCATAAGAGCGTGCCCTCTGGGAGGGATAACAGCTGGGGTTCTGGGGTGAAACAAACTGGAGGGTGAACTTAGACAGGTGAAGTCCCTTCATTCCACCATGCCCATCTGGGCGGCCTGGCTTGCCTCCTCCTCACATGTTTCTCCTTCTGATCTCCCATCCAGTTGAAAAATACTACGTTCCTGGAGTTCTGGTCCTACAACCAATGTCCCAGTGTGGGGGATAATCTGCATTGGTCCAGGGGCAGAGTTGGGAGTAAATGAAGGCAGGAAAGAAGTGTCTGTCATCACAAGTTCCAAGGGCAAGAACAGGACATGGAGAGATACAAAGGAGGTTCTCGGGTCAGGCCCAGAAGTACTAGAAAAAAACAAGTCTGCTGGCCTGGTGGCACTGAGGGTTGAAAAGCCAGACGCCACACCTCGTGTCACGCCAGTGACCCGGGTTCAGGAACAAGCCAGGGCCATCGGGGGATCAGCAGGGAAGGGATGGAGAGGAATGAGCATTCGAGGACAGCTCTCTTCTCCTGGGAGGGAGGGGGGATACCTGCTCGGCACTTGGCTGGCCTCTGGCAGAAACTGGAGGCATAGCAAGCACAGGAGCATACAGAGAAGGTTGGGAGTGGTGGACGTCGGCGGAGACCTTGGGACATCGGGGTGCAAGCCACTCCCTTAGAACAGAAGGAAAAACATCACCGCCGGAGCATGGGTAGACGGAGCCCCAGTACCAACCCTAATTGCGACTGCCTTCCTGACCACTGGGGGACCCGGCGAGCAGCGAAATATCGGTGCGTCAGGGCCTGCCCCATACCACGCCTGGGCGTACATCCACAGCTCTTGGGGAACCCCTGGGGACCCAGGTAAGGCAAGTAGTGGGGTGGTACTTAGGTGTCTCCGGAAGAAGCGTGAGCTCCAGGGTGGGGAAGGAGGGAGAAATAGAAAGTAAAAAACAGCAAGTCTAGTCTGCCAGAGGAGATCTGAATCTGTGTTATAGACCACATTATAGTCAAAGACTGAGTAACATAGTAACCAAGTAATTTAAAGTTGAAAAGAGCTTTAGGTCCCTCATGATAGACAGACACACACACACACACACACACACACACACTTCAGAAGCTGGGATAAAATAAGTGTGCTGTGCAAACATGAACCAATTTATATGGTTTCTACACCACTCTACTACCCATGAAACCAGATCATTCCCTCCCTCCCCATGACTACCCTGCACCAGCTGGATACATTCCATATCTGCCCTTGAAATCCAACTCACTGCCCATGACCCTGATTTACCTGCTACTGCAAGACAGCAGCAATCATCTGGTGGGCTCAGAGGCAGGGGAGGGAGAAAACTAGCTAATCTGGGGCAAGGTCTAGGGTTGGTAGTATCATGCGGGGCGCCGGCATCATGCTGCGCTGGTCAGTGGGGTTTTCCCTTCCCGCCCCCCAGTTTCCCCGGCAGCATTATGTCCAAGCCTCTCGTGGCTGATGTACCGATGCCTGACACACCACCAATCCTGTTGTAGATGGGCTCCATTGACACACTCACCCCCAGCCATCGCTACGGGTCAGAATGCTGCCAGAGCACCAAACCTCCCACTCCAGAGAAGGAGCAGAGCTGCCCAAAGGACGCTTAATCCTCCTCCCCCCACCCGAACCTAAGACACAGTGTGCTCGTCCAAAACCCAGGTCATCAGCGAGGACAGAAGAGAGGAGGGGACATGATAGAAACCTTCAAGTACCTTAAGGGCATAAACAGGGTTGGATCGGAGGTCAACTTTAATATAAGAAAGGAGGGCACAACAAGAGGGCATAGCCTGAAACTAGTGGGGGTAGATTTAAGAAGGAGATGAGGCACTTTTTCACTGAAAGGGTGGCGTCAGGGTGGAATGAGTTACCAGAAGAGGTTGCAGCAAATACGGTGGCTAGTTTCAAGGGGGTGGGACAGGTGAAGAAAAAATTTGGATGGGAGGAGTCACATTGGAAAGTGGAAGGAGATAGATAATTGGGGTGGAGGTGGTAGACTCCAACAGGAGTACGGAATGGGGGGGGGGTCATTTCCAAGGAACTAAACTGAGCTGCACACTCGAGCAGACTTGATAGACCATTATGGCCTGTATCTGCTCGCAAATTCGTATATTTGTAAGTCTGCATCCAAACTAGAAAATATTTTTGAATGTGGGTCCTATAGAAACGCTGCTAGAGGTATTGAGTCATTTAGGCACCTTTCTGTATAAGCTGCAAATTTATAGATCCAATAGCTTCCTCTGCTTCCCAACCTGCCTCTCCCAATCGCCCCCTCTCAGGTGTCTGGACACTTTCTCAATATCCTGAAAAGATATATTGTGTACGCCTCCTGGTGCAGAATTTATGTAAGCATTAATCCTCGACAGAAGAGGGCTCTACCGGTGGATTAATGCCCGGGTGGGGGGGACACAGCCCGATTCTGGAGGGGATTAATGAGCTTGTAACATGGCAAGTGCCAGTGTTACACTACTATTACATGCATACATGCACAAACACTTACAGATTCTGGCGATCGGTTACTGCTGTGGAGAAAACATGCTGCGGGTTGCTGATTTTCTTACACTGAAGCTGTAACACCGTGCGCGTTCACGTTCGCCGGGTCACATACATTCCTGTAGTGGACACACATTTTGAACAAATGCTTACATTATATTGCCGTGTGAAACACGGACAAGTTGAATTTTTTTTTTTTACCATTCTGACTGACGTTTTTCATCTATTGCCATTCGTTGTTACATCGGGGACATACATCACAGTATTGCATAGTGGGACAGATGTATTTATTACTGTTTATTGTGCAGCACTACTTGGAAAATTCCTTTTTTCCAAGATGTACAAGACATTCATGCTCAGCACTTTATTTCACCAATTGTTGAGCCTGTATATGTCCAAAGAAGCGGTACTACATGTTTACTGCTATTCAGTTACTTCGTGTCTAGCTCTGAGGCACTTGTTCGTCCTGCCGGCATATTTCTCCTAGTTCCCAAAGCGTGGCTACGATTGGTTACTGCCTACAGCTGCTGCCCACAGATACATCACTTTCCTTGTCCCGATATGAGGTGTATTATGATTCCCTACTTCTCGCGTTCCTGACTTCAGGAACATGCACTAGCGACCGCCTACATTTCTATTTTGATTGTGGACATTTGCTATCTCTTGTGGCTGCAACTGGTATGAAGCTGGCTCTACTGCTGCATTGATACTCCCTCGCTTTTGGTCAGCTGATGTCTTTACACGAATCTCGTTTCTCCATTTGAGCATGATGTTTTGTGCCATGTTACAAGTGCTGCATAATAGCACAGGTGTGATCCCCTCTCCGAATAGCATGAACATGTTCACCAATTTGTGTTTTAAATTGCAGAATGATGTGCCCTACGTAGAATGCACCACAGGTGCATGACAATAAATAGGACCCAAAATGTCTCATAATTATTAAATGTTTCAAACTGAGAATGTTTCCTGAATGAGGGTCTACAATCTATCTACCTGAATTAATGTACAGATAAATATGCATCTCCCACAACAATAAGTGCCTATACGAGTCATATATGTGTGTATATGTAATAGATAACCCACTCTTGGGTGTTTTGGGGGGGGTTAAAGTGTGGGTGTCCGGTCGCACTCTGATATACGGATGGTCATGTGATGTGTTCTATACAATCAGAACATAGGATACATAGAAACATAGACTTTGACAGCAGATAAGGACCACTTGGCCCACCTAGTCTCCCCATTTCCCTACCTAGAGGATAAGCTGCTGATCCTATTTAACCAACAGCCTATTTCTTCCTACCCCCCACAAAAATTGCCTTATGTCTGTCCCATGCATTCTTGAATTCTCACACAGTTTTAGACACCACAACCTCCTCAGGAAGGCTGTTCCATGCGTCCACCACACTCTCTGTGAAAAAATACTTCCTCACATTGCCCCTGAGCCATCCCCCCTCTATCTTCAAATTGTGTCCCTTTGTTCTTGCACAACTCTTTTCTGAAATATGCTACCCTCCTGGACTTTGTTGATTCCTCTGAGGTACTTAAATGTTTCTATCATGTCCCCCTCTCCCTCCTTTCCTCAAGGGTATACATATTAAGCTCCTTTAGCCTCTCCTCATATGGCTTCTCTTGCAGACCCTGCACCATTTTAGTTGCCCTCCTCTGAACTGCCTCCATCCTGTCTATGTCCTTGCAGAGATGGGGTCTCCAGAACTGGACGCAGTACTCCAGATGGGGTCTCACCAACTGTCTGTACAGGGGATAACAATTTCCTGTTTTCTGCTGGTGATGCCTCCCTATACATCCCAGTATCCCCCAGCCCCCCTCCGCCTTCTCACATTGCTTGCCAACCTTAAGGTTATCTGATATGATTACCCCAGGTCCCTTTCATTTTGTTATTGTTGTTGCTACTACCTCCCCCACTGTGTAATCTTCCCCTTGGTTTTTGTTTCCCACGTGCATTACTTTGCACTTCTTTGCATTGAATCCAAGCTGCCATACTTCTGACCATTCCTCCAACCTTGCCAAGTCCCTTCTCATCCTTTCCATGCCTCCTTGTGTATCAACCCTGTTGCAGATCTTTGTATCATCTGCAAAGAGAGATACTTTTCCTTCCAGTCCCTCTGCAATGTCACTTATAAAGACATTAAAGAGGACCGGACCCAGTACTGAACCCTGCGGTACCCCACTAGTAACCCCTCTTTCTTCAGAGTGGACTCCATTTACAATTACCTTCTGTGTCCTGTTGTTCAGCCAATGTTTTACCCAGGCTACCACCCTGGGACCCACTCCAAGGCTGGTTAATTTGACTACTAATCTTTTGTGTGGACTGTGTCAAATGCCTTGCTAAAGTCTAGGTAGGCCATGTCCACAGCCCTCCCTGGTCTACTACTTTGGTCACCCAATCAAAGAAATCAATTAGATTCTGCTGACATGACCTTCCCAGCCAGAACCCATGCTGCCTTGGGTCCCAGCCCCACTGGCCTCTAGGTACTCAACAATTCTTTTCTTCAGAAGTGATTCCATCACATTCCCTACCACAGAGGTCAAACTGACAGGTCTGTAGTTTCCTGCCTCTGTCTTGCTCCCACTTTTGTGAAGGGGAATCACATCAGCCTTCCTCCAGTCCTCAGGTACCACACCATCCTCCCATGATTTGTTATAAAGGGTAGTCAGTGGTGTCAATAGTTCTCTGCTTAATTCTTTTAGAAATCTGGGGTGAATTCCATCTGGCCCCATTGCTTTGTCCACCTTCAGTTTTAGGAGTTCTTTCAGAACCCTTCTTGTGAAAGGACTGGGATCGACCCCTCTCCAGAGTGCTTCTGTTAATTGGATTAGGCATATCCCCCACTTCCTCTTTTGTGAATACTGAACAGAAGTATTCATTCAGTATCCCTGCTTTTTCACTGTCACTCTCTGCCCACCCACCATCCATTCTATTCAGCCTCACTATCCCTCCCTCTGTCTTTCTACGCTCCCTGATATACCTATAAAAGGTTTTATCCCCCTTCTTAACCGAGTTGGCTATCTTTTCCTCAGTTTGGGCCTTTGCTACTGTGACTACCCTCCCTGCTTCCTTCTGCCTTAACTGGTACAGTTCTCTGTCCTGCTCCCTCTGTGTTTCCTTATACTTCCTAAATGCTATCTTTTTCTGCCTGACCTTCACCACCACATCTTTTGAGAACCATAGTGGCTTTTTCTTTCATTTTGATTTGTTTATTTGCTTCACACAAAGGCTTGTTGCCTCTGTGATGGCAGTTTTGATATTTCCCCTTGTTGCACCACCCCTCCTTCTAGCCTGTTTGCTAGTGCTTTTCTAAGGCACTCTCCCATCTTGCTAAAGTCAGCCCTCCTGAAGTTCAGAACCCTCACTTTTGCATGGCTTGACTCTGTAACTGAGTTTACCGTGAACCACACTGTTTGGTGGTTACTTGTTCCCAAATGGCTACCCACTTCTAGCTCTCAGATCCTCTCACTATCCCCATTTGTGAGTACGAGGTCTAAGATTGCTCCCTCATGAGTAGGTTCCAGAACTAGCTGTCTGAGGCATGGCACCTGAAGGGCATCAAGAATGGCCCTGCTTTTGGATGTGGCTGCAGCAAAGGTGCTCCAGTTAACATATGGCATATTAAGGTCCCCCATCAACAGTATCTCCCCTTTCTCTGCCATCCTAAGTATGCCTTCTATCACATCCTTGTCCATTCCCTTCCCCTGACATGTGGGTCTGTATACAACCCCTGTGCGGATTGTGGTGCCATTTCCAGTTTCTAAGGTGACCCACAGTGCCTCCTCTCCTCCCTGTTTACTCTTTTGTTCAGTTGCTTTTATCCCTTCCCTTACATAGAGAGCTACCCCCCTCAGCCCTCCCTGTCTCTCCTGTAGGTTGTGTACCCTGGTATGTTAACATCCCAGTCATGGTTCTCTGTGTACCATGTTTCTGTGACTGCTACGATATCCAGGCATCCCTCTTCCATCAAGGCCACCAGTTCAGGGAGCTTGTTGCCCAGACTACGGGTATTGGTACTCATTACCCTCCATTTCTTGATGGCCTTACCCCTTTTTGCCCCATCCCTGTCCTTATTGCGTTTGTCACTTTCTCCATTTACCCCTGCGCTTCTCCCTATTGACATCTCTATGTTGGTGTCTACCTCACTTAGTAACCTGATTTTTGGGGGCTAGGATTTCCCTGCTCCTTTCCAGTGCCTCCCCTTGGCTAGTTTAATGCTTGCCAATGAAGTATTTAAACCTCATCACCTAGATCCTGGTTCCCTCCTGACAGATGCAGACCATCACGCCAGTATAGGCTCTGCATCCGTCCAGGTGGACCCCCAGTACCCAATGAAGCCAAATCCCTGAGCTCTGCACCAGTTTTTCAACCACTGATTGAATCCCATGGTGAGGAGCACCCTAGCCTCATCTGTGCCATAGACAGGCAGCACCTCCGAGAAGGTTACCGTGTGTGCTATTTGTCTTAGGCCCCTCCCCATCTCCACAAATGCTTCTTGCACTGCTCTGATCCCTTTCTTAGCCAGGTCATTTGTCCCTAGGTGGACAATGACATCCAACTCCCTCTCCTGTGCAGCTGCTCCTGTGATCCTGAGGATTCGCTCCCTGTCCCTCCAAGCCATGGCACCAGGCAGGCACCTTACCTCCCTCTCCCCTTCCTCCCCCAGTTCTACCTTCCTAACAATGAAGTCCCCCAACATGAGTTGTTTCCTTCCCCTGTGGGGTTCCATGCCACCCTCCTGTGGGTCTCCTTTGTAGAGGTTCCCAGCATCCTCCTTGGTCTCCACTGTGGGTGCCTCCATAGAGGAGCCACACTTTTCCAGAACAGCACAGAAATTGTGGAGAGGTACAACTGGAGGGATGCGCTTCTGTTCCACCACCCTCACCCTCCCTGAGCCCACTGTGGTCCAACCGCTCCTCTTTCTTGGCAACCTCTGAGGCAACGGCAGTGACCCTGGTGGTCCTTGGGTGGGAGAGCAGGTCCCACAAATCCTGGCCAACTCAGCCTGGAGTTAAGCAACCTCCTCTCTCAGCCCAGAGAGGTGCCTGCAGATGGGACAACACTGCATCCTTCAGAACGTCTCCCGGAGGACTGCTCCACAGCCACTGCACTGTACCACTCCCATCATGTCTTTTTTCTGGCCCCCTAACTGTTGTTTGGAATACTTACTCTTTCCTCTGTTTATTTTCTTATTTTTTTTTTCTTTTTTTCTTCCCCTACTTACTGCCTCTGTGCCCTTTTAGCTCCTGATCTTCCTGTTCTAATACAAGAAGTTCCTATATTTCTCAGTAGTCTCCTTACTTACTCAGAGTCAGACCTCCAGCAGCTGGGGGGACGGAGAACTACTCTTGCCCTTCTAGGATGGTAAGTCTTTGGTTGCTCTGTGATCACTCACTTCCTGCTCCCAAACAGGAAGTTCCTGTTGTCAGTTAAATCCTGTGCCTATAAAAGTAGAACTGGTTTAGGTGGGAGGGAAGAAGGCAATATAGTCCCAGTAGAGAAGTTTTAGTTATACCAGTAGCTCCTTCCTCCTGGTGTTCTGTCTGTTCTCTGGCAGAAGCTATCTAGGGCAGTGCTTAAATCTGGTTTTAACCTGGCTCCTTCCAGCTAAGCCACTCCCCCTACTTTGCAAATCTTTCTACACTTAGTTAATTTCACAGATAACAATTCCCTTCTGACACCTGTGACAAGTACCTAGATAAGTACACAGATAACAGATAACAATTTACTTCAACTACCTCTGACAAACACACTAACTCTTTTTTATTTTTTAACCTAAATTGAAGGTCCCAATACAAGATTTCTAGTTCTTAGTCCCAGTAGACAAGTTTTAGTTATACCAGTAGCTTCTTCCTCCTGGTGTTCTGTCTGTTCTCTGGATTTGGATATTCTTCTTTAACTATATCTAGAATGAACACGTTATAGAAACTCAGTAGGAACACTTAACCAAAGGTGTACAGGCAGGGCAGCACTGCTAAATCAAAACACAAAAGGCAGAAAAGCGTCACACATAGCAAAAATTACAGGAAAATCCAAACTTATTTTTCCTTGTGACTTTGACCTCCAGAAAGCACATACGAACATACGAATCTGCCAGCAGAAACAAGCCTTACGGTCTATCAAGTTAGTCTGCTCAAATGCACAGCTAGCACCCTTATATTGCAGCTGCCCCCATCCTCTTCTCCCCCTCACCTTTACCCCTTGCACCTGTCCCATGCCCTTTTAAAACTGCCAGTGTGCTACAGGATACCACCTCCTTGGGTAGAATGTTCCATTTCTCCACCACACCTCTGTGAAAAATGCCTCCTCATCTCTCTCGATATCTTCCACCCTCCAACCTGAGACCATGCCCTCTGGTGTCTCTTCTTCTCCTCAGCTTTAATATCCCTTCTGTGCCCATTTTTTTAATCTCCTTCCAAGTATTTGAAGGTTCCAATCATATCCCCCTGATCTCTCCTCTTCTCCAGGGTGTACATTTTCAACTCAGTTAGCCTGTCCTCATAGGCTTTGCCCTCCAGCCCCTGGATCATCATATGGTTGCCCTCAGCTGCACCCTCTCCAGCAATCTGATATCCTTCTTCATAAAGGGATGCCAGAACTGCACGCAGTACTCCAAATGTGGCCTGACTAGTGACCTATACAGCGGCAGGATCACATCCCTATTTCTGGATGAGAGTCCTCTCGCAATACACCCCAGCATCTTGTCAGCCTTAGCTGCCACCTTCCTGCACTGAGCAGAGTTGTTCATGTTACCCATTATGATCACCCTTAGGTCCTTCTCCTCCTTTGTGACCTCTATCTGAACCCCTCCCAACTGGTAGCTCCTCCCTGGGTTCCTTGCTCCGAAGTGCAAAACCTTGCACTTCTTCGCACTGAAGCTCAATTGCCACTTTTCTGACCACTCCTCCAGTTTGATCTGGTCCTCCTGTAGCCCCTGCCACCCCTCTATGTCGTCCATCACTGTCCCTATCTTGGTATCATCTGCAAACAGACTGATCTTGTTCCTAATGCCATGTAGGATATCTGATATGAATAACCCAAACAACACCGGACCCAGGACTGAGCCCTGCGGCACCCCGCTTGTCACCGCCCTTGGGGAAGAGAGTGCCCACCACCATCACCTGTTGCTGCCTCCCCTTCAGCCAGTTCACAATCCAGTTTACCATCTTTGTCCCTGCCCCCACATACTGCAATCTCTACCCCCAGCCTCCGATGAGGCACTGAATCAAAGGCCTTGCTGGAAGTCTAAATACAACACATCCACTGTATGGCATTTAACCAGTTCCTTGTTACCCAGTCATAGTTAAGCTGGTTTGGCAGGATCTTCCAGAGGCAATCCATGCTGTTGCCTGTCCTGGAGCCCATTTTCCTTCAAAAATGTCATCAGCCTCTCTTTCAGGATTGCTTCCATATGTTTTCTACAATGGATGTGAGTCTTATAGGTCTGTAATTGCCTGGTTCATCTGTTTGGGCCACTTTTGTGGGAGGGCACCATGTGAGCTATTCTCCAATCCAGTCCTGTGGGTACATGGGGACCCAGTAATTTACATCAACAGACACTTCATCAGGAGGGCTGTCAAATGCTGTAAGTTCATCATTTAAATGCCCCTCATTTTAAGAGATAATGCCATTTCAGTTATAAATAGCAACAGTTAAAGTGATGGGCAATGTAATCCAAACAACTGTGTCTTAAACCCTAATATAAATTGTATACAAAAGTGGAAATAAAAACCCAGTATCGCTTAATTTGATACTCATTTGTAGTGATTCATAGCACAGGCAGGATATACAAACAAAAAGCTGTACTACCAACTACTGCTGTTTTGATGGACTCCCATTATCTCACTAGGATCAAGAATTGTAACTTAAATAAATATACAGGAAAAACATATGCAAGAAAAATTCTATGTATGAAAACACTGTTCCAAGTATGAGAGCCATTAAGGCAATTTGAATATCAAAATTCAATGAGGCAGGTCTTGAGGGTCCATCAAAGTAGCCAATTACAAAGTAGGTCTGTAGTAAATGCTGAGCAAAACTAATAACTTGGCAAATTTAAATGGCTAAACTACCTGACTCTAATGTACAGGCAATACAAAGAAATGTGTAGAAACAGTTGATAACTAGAGGGGTAGAGGCAAATAAGCATTACCCCTGGATACCAAAGAGTGTGGACAAGGGTGTGGTGCATAGAAACAAACAGTCATAGACAGAAGATAGTTTCCTGCATTTACCAACCTTAAAGCAGGGACGCCAGACCAGTTGCTGAAGTTTATAGCAAGTTCGTTATTCATGGTAGACACACAGGCATGCTCCCTGCCTGACATTTTTCAGACCTGGTTCCTTTAGTAAAGGGCTGTTTTGATAGGGACCCAGATCATAGCTATGTAAGACGGGAGCTTGTCTGTGTATGTCTACATGAATGAATAAACTTGCTGTAAACTCAGCAACTGGTCTGGCGTCCCTGCTTTAAGGCTGGTTAGTGCAGGAAACTATCTTCCGTGTAAGTACCCATATTCATTAATACAGAAAATCAAAAGCCCCATGACATAGAATTTGCCAGCAGATAAGGACCGCTTGGGCTCACCTAGTCTGCCCATTTCCCCTACCTACTGCAGATCTTGCAGACCCAATTGATCTGCAGCTTAAAGATTAAAAAGGAGCTTAAGGGGGCACTATGGAGCCTGAGCAAGATGGCTACTCGGGAATAGAGCTCAACAGCTCAATCTTTTAAAACTGCTTTTAAATAGAAACATAGAATATCACGGCAGATGAGACCAACCGTCCACCTAGTCTGCCCATTTCCTACTTTGGTTTGGCAATCCTACTTTTATCTGGACTGCCATTCCCCACTCTGCTGCACAGCAGGTGCCTTTACTTATCCCATGCACTTTTGAATCCCCATACTGTTTTTGCTTCCACCACCTCTGCTGGTAGGCTGTTCCACGGATCCACCACCCTCTCTGTAAAAAATACTTCCTAGCATTCCTCCTAAGCCTCCCTCCTCCAGCTTCATGTTATGTCCCCTTGTCCTTGTGCAGTTTATTCTCTGAAATATACTCCCTCCTGTATCCTGTTTATTTCTCTAAGGTATTTGAAAGTCTCAAACATACATATCTCTCTCTCTCTCTCTTCCAGTGAATAGATGTTAACTTCCTTGAGTCTTTCCTCATAAAGCTTGTGGTGCAGTGCATGTATCATTTTTGATGCTCTTCTCTGGACTGCTTCCATTTTGTCTATGTCCTTCCTGGGATGTGGTCCCCAACTGGACATAGTATTCCAGATGAGGCCTCGCCAGTGATCTATACAGTGGCATCACCACTTCACTCCTCCTACTGGTTATGCCCTTCCTATGCATCCCAGCATTTCTGTTTTCTTTCCTGTTTGGACAACTTCAGGTCATCGGATATAAGCCTCAGGTCTCTCTCCTGACTTGTGGTGGCTAGAACCTGCCCCCAATTCTGTATTCCTCTCTTGGGTTTCTGTGTCCTAGGTGCATTATCTTGCACTTCTTAGCATTGAAACCCAACTGCCAAACCTTGCCAATTCCTCAAGTAGTCTTAGGTAGTTTCTCATTTTATCTAGCCCCTCCTGTGTATCTGCTCTGTTGCAGATCTTGGTGTCATCTGTGAACAGGCATACTTTACCCTCCAGTCCCTCTGCAATGTCGCTTATGAAGACATTGAATAGGACTGGACCCAGCAACCATCCCTGTAGCACCTCTGGTCACCTCCCCTTTGGATTTTATGCCATTTATTACTACCCTCTGGGTCCTACCTTTTAGCCAGTTTCCAACCCATTTACCACTTTAGAGCCCACACCCAGATTCCCCAATTTGTTAAGCAACCTTCTATGCAGAATGGTGTCAAAGGCCTTGCTGAAATCCAGGGTAGGCCACATCCACTACCCTCCCTGATCCACCACCCTGGTCACCCAGTCAAAGAAATCGATAAGATTAGTCTGACAGGACCTTCCCTCAATGAATCCATGCTGCCTTGGATCTTTTGCACTGCTTGACTCCAGGAACTTGACTACCCCGCCTTAAGTAGGGACTCATTAGCTTCCCATCACCTGCGGTCAGGCTTACAGGTCAATAAATCAATAAGACACAGCAGCAGCATAACATTGCAAACCTTTTACTTTAAGATCTATTCTTTAGGTTGCAAAGCTTCAAAAGGAAAAATAGCAGGCCAGAGGAGCAAAATGCTCCCGCAGCCCACACCATGTGACTGGTAACAGGCCAAGCAGCAGCCACCATGGAGGAAGAGTCAGAACAGCCACTTCAGACTCTAGGTAGGAGTTAAAATAACTCTTCTGATTACCACTATGGCAGAACTTGCAGGCAAATTTGGCAACAGAGCTGTCGGTCTGGAAACATCAATGGACTTAGTTAAAACAGAGGCTTCTGATGTAAAGAAAAGATTGGAAGTGTAATGGTGGCCACCGTTAATGTGGTAAAAGAGGACGCTTATTTAAAAACCAGTGGGTTCTGTCAGCTTTGGTCGTCCATTTTTGTCTATACGCATGTAATTTGCCTCTTGGCACACAAGTATTAAAGACGGAGTCTACTATGCCCTGATACATCACAAATTGAAAGTAATTTAGCCAGTTATGCTTATTTGTTAGAAATTTGTTTGCCGGTCGGGCCAACATAAACTCACTCACCACCCGGAAGCACGTGCTGGAGCGAGACCGCTCGTCTGGCACAAAAAGTCTCAGAGATGTAGCATGTAAATCAAGATCATCATTACTCTGGGTCTTCTGAGGTGCTGTCTGTGCAGAACGAAAACCCGGAGGAGTCGAGCACTTACTTTAAATGGGGTTGAAATCCCGCGCATGCGCAAAAAGCGACGTGTCTTCGTACACGCGTGAGATCTATACTCATTCCAGCTTGTGCATGTGCGTAGATTTCGCCCCGCTTTAAAAAGTAAATTACTTGACTCAGTGCTCGGTTTTTATTTGTGCATACTGACAGCACCTCAGAAGACCACAATGGTGATGATAATCTTGATTTTACATGCTGTATGTCCTAAAACCGCATTTCAGGAACTACACGCTTGTGCCAGACGACGGTCTCGTCCAGCATGTTCTTTCGGGTGGTGAGTGAGTTTATGTCGCATGACCGCAAACAGACTTTAAAATATAAGCATAACTGGCTAAATTACATCAATTTGTGATGTATCAGGGCATAGTAGACTCAGTCTTTATTACTTGTGTGCCAAGAGGCACATTACATGGATATAGACAAAAACGGATGACCAAAACTGACAATGCCTCTTTAAGTCACTTGAGAATCTGGTGAGGGCTGCAAATTTTCCCACTTTTGGGATGTTTGAAGGCAGTGAAAAGACCACCTGCATTTGTTCCCGACAGGTTTGAACAGCAATGTGGCAACACCATTACAACAGGCTACTCAATATTTTAAACGACTACAGAGTGATACCAAGTGGGAACCCTGACAATGTGGAAGCTCCCGCTGATTGTGGTGGTTACTGATGGAGTTGGGAGAACAGACTTTATTCTGGCACTCTCACAAAGAAAGGTGCGCTCTTACAGGATAGCCAGTTGGTGTGGTTGAATCAGAACATTAGTTTTGCAAGCTGACAAAAGAAATAAAATGGTTTAATGGAATCTGGGCTCTGCTTATGTAACCCCCTGCAAATGGGGTTCCCCAAAAGACTTCAGGAGCTTGCTTGAATGCTCCAAGCCTGAATGGTGTTTGGCATTTAAGCCATTTATCAGTGAGTGTTTTAGAGCCTCTGGTACTGTCTCTTTAAGAGCTGTCTGCTTGCAGACATAATTAGTTTGTATGGGGGACTGTGTGTTTTTGATTGAGTACCACTCAGCTGCTGCCAATCACTCCATTTTGCAGTCACTAGGAGTGCAAAGGAACCTATCTGAAAGATGTAACTGTTTGCCAGAAATCATTTACAGTAATAATGAAATTACAGTTTGTCTAACCTGCTTTCTTTTGCAGTCAGAACAGTGTCTGCTAGTTCCCCATTCTAGTTTTGAACTGCTGAACTGGACCAATCAGTGTGGGGTAAGCTAGCTCTAAAATGGTGCCTTGGACGAATCAGAACTTGACTCATAATCTGAGCCAGCCACAAGAGGATTGTATGGGCAGTGACTCTGGGAGATGTAGTTTAGACTTCAGTGCCTTTTGGACCAACAGCAGCAGTCTATTGTGAGTGACAGCCAATCCAGTCAAGAACTGGGAGGAACTCAAAGGAAGTGCCCGGTTTTGTCGGTTGGAGTTTGAGTTGAGCTTTGGCAGTGAAGAAGGAAGGAGCCCTGTGCTTTTTCAGTGTGCAGTTTTAGTCAAAACGTGTGTAAGGCCCAGAGTTCCGGTCTGCAGCTTGTGTAACAGCTTGTTAGGACTGAACTGGCCCTGTGAAAAGAATCAAAGGATCTCTGAAGAGTAGAAACCAGGCTCACCCTGTAGAAGACTGGAGGAATTGCTGAAAATTGCACTGGTCTGTCAGGAACTGAATCTGCTGTGTGTTCTCCGGGTATTGTGCAGTAATTGCGATCGATACAGATGCAGCCTGCCTGGTATAGTGCTTTTATATGGATGTGTGCAGAGGTTTGTGTACCTCAAGTGAGCCCTGCTGACATTGAAGGACCCTATCTTATTTGAGGTCGTGAGTACTAATTCAGGGTTGCTCCTGTTGAATTGCCACATTAAATCCAAATGGAATTACTGTACTGCTGACTGTTTAATTCTCCTTTTCTCTGTGTGAAAGGGCCCTACCAGCTGCCACGGTTTGGACTAGCCACTAGGGCTTGGGTACCCAGGGACAGTAACTGATAGGGATAGGCTCTGCACAGAGCCATAGGTAGATTATTAGAGTGATAAGCTAATTAACCTGATTTCCCTGTCCTTGTTATATCCCCTAAATAAATCAGAGCTGCTTGTTTCAGCAAAGTTATACTGCCTGAGGTATTTGTCTATGTTAAAGTACTGTACTGTGATTGTTGCACTGTATCTCATTTCACAGGAGGTCCCAGTGCCGAACCAGACCTGGGGTAAGTGTATACTGTGAAGGTAATTCTGATATATTGTGTGGGCCACTAGTGGGAAGAAGGGGGGTTGCAGTGTCCCAGAGGGCTGTGACCAAGTTAGTTTAACTATTGCAAACCCTGACCTCTGGGTGGAGGCACCCGCCATTGGATCCAGGCCCCCAACCTGTTAGTGGCAAATCAGGCAGGGGTAGTAGCCCCTGGGATAGCGCCATCTAGGGGTTACACTTAGAAAAGTAAAGATCTCACATGGGATGGTCTTTCCTACTGGGCTTTGTACTGTTCACTGAGGTATGACGTTTCTTTTCTCTGATGCTCTGAAGGGGACCCAAATACATGCTTTATCTCGACCATCATGGGAAGATTACCAGGAGTCTGATTCCAAAGATAAGAGACTTGATTTACAATTTGAACTTACTGTTATGGGTGACTCTAAAAAGGAGCTCAGAAATAGCAAACTAATGTTATTAGTATTTAAATAGAAAAGGGTGGAGAAAGGCTGAACAAATGTCCATAAACCAGACACTCACATACCAAGCATTAAATACAAAAAGTATTAGACCAGATAACTGTTTGCAACATAGGATATTGGGTGCCAGTTACAACAGCACTTACAATTACACACACAATATTTAATGCTCAGTCGTCTAACATTATATAGAACTTTTCCTCAGCATAGCTCAAGCTTCCACATTCAAGACTTTGCAACAACAAATCAAAAAGAAAAATGATGTATTATTTATAATTTCAATACCCAATTTTTTAAGGTATCAGAACTATACCATTAAAAACCAGCTCTGGCCAAAGCCGACAGGGCTGCAGCCTGTATAGAGTGGGGTAAAATATTCCAAATGAGTTTTTTTTTATATATATATATATATTTTTATACCAGTGATGGGATGGTGGATCATGAGGATGCAGTGGTGGATTTGCGCTTAACACGGCATATAAAGGGGACAGGTTGCCACTCGTAGTGAAGTTGTCTACTAAGCATCCTAGTCCACAGTTGTACCTGGCATGTAGTGGAGCCAGCCCAGGGACTTGTTTAAGGTGCACTGGGAGTGAATAGGGAGCAAGTAACGCAAATCTACAGATGCTGTTGTAGGCAGTACTGAGTCTTGCGAGCTGGTTAGCAGTTGTATGAGAATAGATGGGGGCGAAGTAGTCAACTAGGGGGGAGGAGATTGCCTTGGGCTATGGCCTCTGTGGTCAGACATTGTTTGACTCAGTAGAATACCCCCAATTTCTGGTTGATGTGCCTAACTATGGTGTTAATGCGGCACTTGAATGTGAGGGAGGGGTCTAGGGTGATGCCCAGGTACTTAAAGTAGGGGACATTCTGCAGAGGGGGGCCTTCTGGATATGTTACCATTAGAACAGAATTAGTTTTAGTGAGTTTTGATAGATAGGGTTTGAATCCAAAGAGCACAACTAGGAGTCTACTGGACTGGAACTAGTTGTGGGCTGCTCCATAGTTTTGGATGAGGGTGGCGGATAGCGTGGTCAGGGATTTGTTACTGTGGAAGAGTACAGATTGTTCTGATAACAACAAGGCCTCAGAGGAGAGGCAGTCAGCAGGCAGGGAGTTAATGAAGAGTGAAAGTGGTAGAGCCCAGGATGGAGCCCTGGGGGACCCCACTGGACACAACCATGGGCAGAGAGGTGGTGGACCCTCTGCTGACTGGGTTCACCCTGAGAGGTAGCTTTGAAACCACGTTGCAGTGTCAACTGAGCAGCCAAGGTGCAGCAGTTTGGTGTGTATTAGGCGGTGATCAACCAGGTCGAATGCCTTAGTCAGGTAGACGAAAACGGCACCTGTAATGTTGCCGGTGTCCATGTTTCTGTAGACATGGTTGATGAAATGGGCTAGGGAGGATGTGGTACTGTGGTGTTTCCTGAAGCTGTGTTGCTGTGGGCAGAGCAGGTTGTAGTTGTTCATGTATTCATATACTGTAGCTGGTGGTGTACGATCTTTTCAAGTAATTTGCTTGGGTGGGGAAGTATTGAGATTGGCCTGTATTTGTCAGGGGACATAGGGTTACCTGCTTTGAAGATGGGGACCACTTTGTTGTTCTTCCAAGTGGTGGGCATTGTAAATGTGGTCAGGGCAAGGCTGAAGATACTAGCCAATGGTTTGGAGATGCAGGGAGTGACGAGTTTGAGGAAGTGGGGTAAAGTCCGTCCCTTCCTGGGCTGAAAAATTATAGCTGTTACATTCATGAGGTGCTGTAAAGAAATGGTTGTATTGTAAATTTGGGGTAAAATATTGAAAATTACTATTTACGAGCTCATGTTCACAAAATTCAACGTAAGCTCATAACTTTATTGTTCTTTAATATTCTTGCACCAAGCGTGGCCTTATAACCCCACTTCATGAATAAAGGCAGAGAAAATGTTCAACTCCTGCCCAAAAGGTGATTTCATGCAGGGACTCGTAAATCACCTTTGGACAGATCTGCCGAATGACAGTTCAACCTGTTCATGAGGTAGGATCCCAAAGAAGGCATGCTGAAAATCTGGGCCACAAATATGCACAAATGCTCAAGTTATGCCACCAAGTTCAAAACCCCACTGAAATACATTGAACCACATACCTGTTTCTTCAGTTCGCGGTCTGGCTTTGAAGAGTGAAGAAGTGACTGCTGTCCAAAGAGGATTACGGCATTGGACCCCCGATGGGTAAGTAAGGACTGGGAAAAGGGGTGCTGAGTAGGAAGGTTGGGTGGGGGGATGGTAAAAAAAAAAAAAAAAATGATGGAGGATTGCAGATTGCAACACAGAGGATTGGGCACCCCAGTGTCACTGTTATGTTTCGGGGTAGGTGCTGAGAGGAGGGTTGGGTGAAGGGAAAGAAAAGAAAAAAGAAGAGAAAAAGGTCACCCTGAACACAATCGCGACACTGGGTGATTGGGCACCTCCAGTGTCACTGTAATGTTTCTGGGGAAGGGGTGAGATATGAATAATTTAAAAAGGAAATTGGCAGTCATGGCGGAATACAGTACAGTCCACTATAACCAAGATGACCATCGCACAGTACTGCACATGCGATAGTGGTCACGCAAGCACAATAGAGTTTGGTGGCTATCTTGGACACAACGGAGTGTGCCGTGTTCCCCGTGACCACCAACAGACAAAAAAAAATAGTGCGTGTAATCTCGCAATGCCGACAGTGAGCAGAGTGCTTCATGGTCACAGAGGCGACTGTGTTGCAACTCCAACATGTTCGGTCAGAAGGAATGCATTTCCTGCTTTTTGATGAAGAGGTCAGCAGGGCTACGCCCACTGCAGCCCTAAAAGGCATTAAATCAAATTGATAAAGTTCAATACCCATGAAACTGGATCACTCAGATGATACTGTTTACAGTGTACACCCATACAGAATCATGGCAGACATGCAAGATATCTTTTACATGCTCAAAAATTCTGGTTTTAAGGCAATGGATAGCAATATAGTTTCACACAACTACACTGCATCACATACAGTATACAACAAAAGCGGTTTACATTTGATAAATTCTGCACCTCACTGGATGTGTTAAAGAGTAGGATGTGTAAACTACAGCTGTGCTAATACCTTTTTTCAAATATAGTATTCAGCCAGAATATCACATTCAGGGGCCCAAATATTTGGGTATCCATTACCTGGTTTGAAGGTTGGGAAACAAGCCCTTTTCCCCTCAGCAGGTGGCCATAGCTAATCTCCTGGCCTCCTCCCTACCTAGTCGAAGTTTCTCATTGACCTCCCCCTTCCCCAGTGTACCATGGACAAAAACAAAGAAACACAGAATTTGTTAGCAGAAGAGGACTGCTTGACCAACCCAGTCTGCCCAGATTGTCTCTGCTTAGTCTGTCTCCGCAGACCCCAACTGGTCTCCAGCAATCCTCCCTCCTCGTTACATATTTACTAATATTTCCCTATGTCTATTCCATACATGCTTGAAGCACCCCCACCACTGTTTTCACCTCCACCACTTCCGCTGGCATTTTGTTTTAGGTGTATACAATTCTTTCACTAAAAACAGTAAAACATTAAAAAAAGTTCTAAAATTGCCGACTCCTGGCCCTATGCCAGAAGTCCACAGCATCTTTTCCATAACCCCCAGCTCCACTCCCCATTCCCAAAACCATAAAATTTACAACTGTGCGCCCATGATCTTAATCCTTGATTTCTGGTTGGTGAGGGCTAGTAGCCAAAAGAAACACAGCACCAACACTTCTTCGAAAATATATGTAACTGTATTAAAACTCACATACAATAGATGAATAACAAACACAGTGGCGACATGCAAGGTAACAACAGCTCCCAGACAAAAGAACAGCCCGACCGGTGTCTGGGAGCTGTTGTTACCTTGCATGGCGCCACTGTGTTTGTTATTCATCAACTGTATGTGAGTGTTAATACAGTTACATATATTTTTGAAGAAGTGTTGGTGCTGTGTTTCTTTTGGCTGCTATCTTATCTTTCACACTGGCACAACCTGTACTGGAGCTGCTATTGCTGTGATGTTCAGTGAGGGCTAGTGCCAATGAAACCCAGTTGGCCAGTCGGTACCCTTCCGGCAGCACTCCTAACCCGCTCATCTCCATAGTGCATTAACTCAGCTTCATGACTGGAGAAAGCAAGCAGGAGTGCAACCACAAGGTAGAGGGCAAAGCAGTGGCACCATTAGTGATGACTGGTCAGGGTCCTAGCACCACTACTGATGCTACTGCCCCACCCCTTCAACCATAATCAGGTGCCTGCTCACCCTCGCTTGCTCCACTTATTAAGCTTAGCCAACACATTATGGCTGAAAGTGGGTTGGACAAGCTGCAGAAGGGTGGCTGACTGGCTTGCCAGGTTTCATTGACACTTGCCCCCCATGGGGGTCAAGGTATGCCTGCTTCGCAACAGCTGAGATCCTACTGCCCCTGGCAACTATCATCCTATCTCCATCCTCCATACTCTTAAGTTACAAGAAAAAAAATAATCTATTCCCAGCTCTCAGACTTCCTCTACTCCACTAATTTCTACTCTCCCTATGTGTCCATGTAGATTTTCTGATACAGGAGAATGGGGGAAGAGACATCATGCAAAAAAGTTCTGTCAGCTCCTGGCACAGTGCCAGAAGTCTGCAATCTAGAACATTTTTTCCCCTCTGTGGGACACCAGGGGAATGTGGGTGAGAAAAGACTAGAATGGGGAGGTAGGGTTGCCAGAAGACTATCCCTCGTCATTTGGGGAGGGGAATGTCTTTTACAATTGTAAAAACTTTTCTCCCCCCATTCTTTATCCTCCCAGATGTATTGGGCTGCTGCACAGTCCTGTCTTGTTCCCACTCACCGGCAGCTGTCTCCCCGGGATTTACCGCAACCTGATCCCCCATGGATTACCCCCATGGCAGGGTTACATCTGTGATTGCTTCTCTACTGTAGCCCTCCCCCCACAAAAGATCTACAATAATTGACTTTTCCTTGGAACTTTATTTTATTTAACACAAAATAGAGGACTCACTCCTGTCTGCAGGGAGCTAAGACGACCTACAGCTCCACATTAGAAGCTGGTAGGTTTTTTTTGGCCCTCGAGCCGACCCCTCTGTCTACCCAACTAGTAACTAGGTTTCACAAGATGATTGACACCTGAGTCTGCATCTCTGTGGTTGTTTGCCACAGTAGTGTCATTTTCCAATAGATGTGGTTTATGATGTTTTGCTGTAGGTGGGTTTGTGTGGTGAACCTTTCTCAGAGTAGGTTGTTACTGCTCCCTCTAAAATTGTTACACCTTACTCAGTACTCCAAACCCGAACTGCGGAGTTGTATCAAATTAAGCATCCTATTACAGGGTTCATATTTGTCTTCTAGTCACCAATGCTGGTTGATTTTACAGCTGATTACAGCGCATGTTTATTTGCAGTCAACTTGTCAGCATGTCTTACAGCTTATATCTGTGCTTCAGAGCAGTGTTATTGTCTACCCTCCCCAGCTAGATATATGCTACCTATTACTGTCCATCCTGTTTTCACCTCTCTAGTATGTTGATTCCAGTCACTGTTAAGTACTGTTGATTTTAATTTACTACATCTATGGATTACGCTAATCAACGCTGCTGATAGCCGTATGTTTTTTTTAATTCTCAAGCACATTATGCCTCTCTTGAATGCTTACTGTAGTCACTGTTAAGTTCTATCATTTAAGTTTACTGCACCTCTGGCTTACTTGAATCAACGCTGCTGCTAACTCCATATTGCTGTTTATCGCTCATGCAATAATTTAGTCTGTTGGATTCCCAGCTCTCCTACTAGTATCCCTTATCCCTACTTCTGTCCTACCCCCCTAAACTCCAGAGTTCAACCCTTAGTTCAGACATGATTTTGTCACCCTTTCTATCCAGCCCTTCCTCTTCTCCTATGCCTCCCTTCTGCCTACTACTCTACCCTCCTTTCCTCCCTCCTTCCTCACCACCCCATCTACCTCCCCAACCTTTCCTTCCTCCTGCCTACCCACTCTATCCCACTCCCCTGGGCTATGCAGCTATCACTCCTCTCACCCCCCCTGCATCCATCTGGCCTCTCACCAATCCCGGCAGCCCCCCTCCCCTCTCCGCCCCCCCGCAGTCCTGTTCCTCTCCACCCCGTAAGCGGGTTCTGTCACAGCTCAGCTCCTAATCTTGTGCTCCTATTGATGGCAGGTGACATAGAGCCCAATTCTGGCCCCCTCCTCCCCAATGGTATGAGAATCACGCACCTGAACATCAGGAGTCTCCTCTCTAAGGCTGACCTCCGCAAACAATCATGGTCAACCTCCAGCTAGATGTGCTAATTATTTCTGAGTCATAGCTCTCCTTCCAAATCTCAGACAGTACCATCTCTATCCCTGGCTACTGCCTAGCTAGGCAGGATTGCTCCAGCGGGGTATTGCATTTACATTTCCTCCTCCATCCAACACACCACTTTACTTTCAGTATCTCATCCAGTAAAGAGGTGTCTCATAACCAGAATAGGAATTTTCTCCAAATCCTATAATAAACCCTTGAGGAGGAGGCCCGCCTGGATTGAATCATCATTTCTATGACAGGTGCAGAGAAACCTAACTCCCTGAGTTTCCCCGCTCAATCTCCATGCCAAGAGGGACAGATTGTGAGGACTTCAGTGCAGCACTAGTCCCTGATGTAGTAGGTCTGGGCTTGCTTGGAACGCGATGGGAGACTAAAGAGACATTTGGACTAAATCGAGGAAACCACACTGTGCAGGGCCAGAGTGGGCAGACCAGAATCACCTCTGCTTGATCTAGAGCAATCTTGTGCAGTACCCTTGATAAGATTGGAATTGGAGGAAAGGCATACAGGAGATCGAACTGACCCCAGTTGATGGAGAAGGTGTCCTGTGCTATGGCCTTCTTGTCCTTGCTGAGAGAGCAGAATCTTTTTCTGCAGGCGAAAAGATCTACCTGCGGGTGGCCCCACCCATGGTGAGCTGGAAGGCACTGTTCTTGAGCTCTAACTCCCCTGGTAGGATGTCCTTTCGACTTAGCCAATCTGCTGTGACATTTTCCTGGCCTGGGATGTATGCCACCCTTAGACTTCCCAGGTTGTCTTCCGCCCACTGGAAGAGAAGAAGAAGAGCCACTCGTAGCATCCGACAGCTCTTTGTGCCGCATCGCCAGTTGATGTATGCCATTGTTGTCCGATTGTCCGTGAGTATGAGGACGCCCTGGTGGGAAAGCTGCATCCTGAACTGCTGCAGTGCCAGGCAGACCGCCCGCATCTCCAGTACATTGATGCTGTAGAGGTACTCCACCTGAGACCACTTGCCCTGTGTTGAGAGCTGTTCCAATGCGCCTCAGCTCTGGAGACTGGCATCGGTGGTGACTCTGATCTGGTGGGGTGTCCCAGACTGAGACTCTTCATGATGTTGTTCTGCTGAGTCCACCATATCGAGTTCCTTACCTGGTGGGATACTCGAATCCTCTGCTCCATTGTGCCCCTCAATTGTAACCATTGCTGGAGGAGCCACTGACTGAGAGGTCGCATGTAGACTAGTGCCCAGGGACTGAGTCTGCCAGGAGAGCATCGTCCCTATGAGTTGCATGAAGGAGGCGGGTGGCAGAGATTGGGCTGCCTGGAATTTGAGGATGAGGGCCCTCAATTCTTTGAATTTCGACTCTGTGGGGAAAACTTTGTTTTGGGTCATGTTGATATTCACCCCAAGATGGCTCAGAGACTGAGACGGTCGCAAAGAGCTCTTCTTCCAGTTGATCATGAACCCCAAAGAGGAGAGGCACTGTGTAACCTCTGTCACTGCCCGAACTGCTTGATCGTATCCTGGGGCTTTGATGAGAATATCGTCCAGGTATGGGAAGAGCTGGATCCCTTGGATTTGGAGGTGAGCGACCGCTGTCACTAGGACTTTGGAGAAGACTCTGGGGACTGTGGACAGGCCAAAGGGCAGCATCGTGAACTGAAAATGGTGACCTTCCACCTTGAATCTTAGAAATTGACAGTGTGCTTTCCGGATGAGAATGTGCAGATAGGCATCCTGTAAATCTACTGAGGCCGAAAAGTCCCCCTGATAGATTTCTCGGATGATGGAGGACAGGGTCTCCATCTTGAATGTTCTGTGATGAACAAAGCCATTTAGAAACTTGAGATCTAACACTGGCCAGAAGCCCCCTGAGCATTTTGGCACTATGAGGAATAGGGGGTATACCCCTCTGTTCCTTTCTAGGGCAGGGACTTGTTCGATCGCTGCTAACTGAATGAGATCTGTAAATCGCTTGCAGGGCCACTGCTCATTTTACTGGGTTGCTTGAGACTGTTGAGGGCACTATGTAGGGCAGGAGGGCCATGAGTCACACCTCTAGGCTAACCCTGGCAGATTAGTCTAACACCCACTTGTCCGTGGTGTGTGGACCCATTCCTTAAAAGCTGGAAAGCCTGCCCCAACATGAGGATGGGTCCATGAGTCCTCATTGTGATTTTTTGGAGTCGCCCTTGGCATCTCGGGCTCCTCCCCTGCCACCTCGGAAGCTGCGTTGGTTATGCGAGTTGAACCAGGAGCGTCTACCTGGGGCCATCTTGTTCTGCCCCCTTGAATAATTTTAGGCACGAAAATTCTGTCTGGAGCCTAAGGCCCAGGGCTTGCTCATTCCCTGGTCTTGCAGCATTCGCACTTTCGCCATTTCTCCAGATTCCTTGACCACCTCTTTTAGAGCCGAGCCGAAGAGAAGGCCTCCTTCATAAGGGGCATTGACCAAATGCATCTTCAAGGAGGCATCTGCCTTACAAGTTCGAGCCATAAGTTGTGTTGAGCCAAGGTCTGGTAAAACATAGCCTTTGCTGCACATCCAACTGCCTCCTCCGATACGTCAGCAGAATAGGCCGAAGCTAGTCTCACGAGCTGTAAGTGCTGTAAAATGAGCTGGTTCTTCTCTGGCTGATCAGCAAGCTGGAATGCCAGATCAGTGGCCCAGGAGAGCATGGCTCTAGCTGAATAGAGGTTAGCTATTGCTGCCTTGAGGGAGGTTGCAGTGAACTGAAAGACTTTCTTTAGAGAAGTGTTCACTTTCCTATCCACCAGGTCCCGTAGGAAGGCTCTGCCTTCTGCTGGGATCACCGTCCTTTTCGTGAGGTTTGAGATAAGAGGGTCTATCCTAGGGTAGTCGAGCCATTTCTCTGCAGTCTTCTTGTCGAATTTCAGGAGTTTGGTTAGGCAGCGAGGGACGGGAAAGGAATGCTCAGGACCCTGCCATTTTCTTCCTTCAAGAGATCCTCTATGGCCGGAGGGAGGGGGAAGGCTGTTACTGGCTTCGAAGCGTGGGCTCTGGAGGAAAGGGAGAGCTCAAGTGGATCTCCTCTGACACCTTTTTAATGAAAAAAATCTAGATCTTCCAAATTGAAGTTTCTGGCTGGTGAGGAGTCTGAGTCGGAATCCAAGTTTGGGAGTTCCCTTCTTCTAAGGATGTATAATCAGACCCTGCAGGACCTATCTCGCCTGTGCTTCCCTTGGGCTGCGTCCTGGGTCTGGAAGACTCCTGGATCTGGGTCTCGTCCACCTCCCTATCGTGCCATGAGGCATGGGGAGTCCTAGTCCAGGATGGGGAGGGGTGGCGCTATGTAGCTTTCCTATGGGTCCAAGGCTCCTGAGACTGCTGAAGGATGTCAAAACATAAGAGGGTTGATGGTGAAGGCTCTGTTCAGTTTCTCCATCAGATCTGGGGCTAGGCCCCCAGCCAAGTGGCAACATCCTTCTAAGGTTGGGGACTGTCCCTGACCCCGTCTCACGGATCCTGAGATTCTGAGGTGGATGCCTCATCCACCTCGTCCCGAGCTGGCGAGGTTGCACTGTCGCATTTCACACAGAGACCCTGCAAATGTGGCCAGCATGGGTGGTCTGCACTTGTGGCACTTTCTGTCCCTGGGGGCCTGTCCTTAGTGGAGGCCATGACCCTTTGATAAAAAGAATTTGAAGGGGCAATTTAAAATTGCTTGGCAAAGTGGGCTTAGTGCTATCCTGCCCCTTTACAGCTTTGGATATTGCTGTGTGTGGTGTAGTCCCCTTTGAAATTGCTGAGAGGGACTGTGCTTGTGTAGTCCCGTTTAAGGCCTTGGTTCTTGTTGGGCTGCTTTGAGCCTTGGTGCCCCCACAAAATTCAAGTTCCGACGACGAGCTGAGCCAGAATGCTCACCGATGAGAAGAAAACTTGACTGCTTCCCTTTGCCCCTCAAAAAGGACTGCCGCTGTAGTGCTACTGTTCCCGAGCTAATTTTCCTGCATCGGAGAGCCTAATGAGGTAATGCGGCTCTCTGACCAGGAGTCACGTTGACGGCCTGAGTGTCCTGTGTCCGTCAACGAGAGGGAAGCTCCGGGCGCCTATAGACAAGCCGAATCCTTCCTTTGCTCGTCAGACGCGGCTGCTGCTTCTGGCAATGCCTGGGGACCCACCTGCCCAGAGTCCCAGGTGCACCACAATTGCTTCCACAATGCTCCGGAGGGGGTCTCAAGTGCAGGAAGATGCTGCAACATAGTGAGGGAGCACCAGGAGCCCATCTGTCCAGCTTGCAAGGCCGAGACTGGGGTCCCTGCAGTAGCACTCCAGAGCGCTAATAAGTAGTCCTTGGTGAGGAAAGAAAAGCAAATAACTCACTGAACTCCAGTTCTGTCACTCCTGTGACAGAGGTTCTGCAGAGCTCCTGCCATTAGACAGGCAGGAAGTAAACTGACATCTGGAGGAAATGTGTGGGAGGATACTCTCTTCCTGCAGAAGTCTGTATACCTCCTGCCTGTCATGTGGTTCCAGGAAGGACCTCCCAGAAGTGATTAGATCAGAGACCAGCTTTAGGAGAGAGAATGGCTCTTCTTGCCCTCAACCCTCACAAGGGTAAAAGCCCTGATGACCTCGACTCTAAACTCCTCCATCTCTCTGCCACTGCTGTTACTCTCACCATCTCTTCCATCCTCACCCTCTCCTCCCTCAGCTCTGTCCCAAGGCCTGGAAACATGCCACCATTATTCCTCTCCCTAAAGGTGGTGACACCTCCACCCCAGGCAACTATCACCTTATCTCCCTCCTTCCCACCCTGGCCAAACTCCAGAAGCATTTCGTATTATCTCAAATCTCCCCTTCCTTGATTCCACCCTTCTTCATCCCTTAACAGTCTGGGTTCCAGAAATCTCACTCCAATTCCACCTCCTCCTCCCGGTTTACTGACTCCATTCTCACAGGAATGGATCAGGGCCACACCTCAGCCATCCCACCCCACCCACCCACCCACCCACCCCTTGGCTCTACCACCCAACCACTGCCCCTGCACTTCTTCAAAAATCCCCTACCCACAAAATACCTACCTTGCATAGTCTACACTACAATAAACTGTCAACCTCCACCCCCAAAGATCACTCACTCGATCAACTACATACATAAACATCTGACAATGCCTACTTGGGCTGCTTCCCACCCCACCCCATTCTCACCCCTGCCCACCACTGGTGAGCTCAACCTACCACTCTGGCAACCGCTCATGCCCCACCCCACTTGACCCTGTACTACCCAGTGGAGACTCAATCCCTGGTCTCTCCCCTCTTTCCTGTTTCTAACACTACTATGCCTGCACTTAGTGCTGTTATTTACAATGTTTGACTCCTATGTACTAGCGAAACCTAGACTCCTATGTATTAGTTAAACTAAAAAGGATGTGCAACCCCCTGTAACCTTATTTTGTAATCCACCGCTGTGTTATGTGTTATGTTGTCTGTATCTGTTCGTTTAACTGACTCGGAGCTTTTGAAAATGAGTCCTTGACTCAAAGGTATTAATCCTAAACAGAAATAAATAAAGTAAAACAAATAAAATCTTTGTCGGCCTGGCCAAAGCCTTCAACACTGTAGCCCACCACCTCCCTCATCACCAAGCTTGCAGCAGCAGGACTCTCCATCCCTGCCGCTAATTGGTTCCACTCCTACCTTGAAGGCATGAGCCAGTCAGTCAGAATTGGCAACTCCACTCCCCCCCCCCGACAATCAGCACTGGTGTCCTTCAAGGCTCTGTCCTCAGTCCAATACTATTTTCATTAATCCTAAACAACCTCCCTGCTGCCTGCACTTCAGCTGCCATCACATGTGCCGATAACACTGTCCTATTTGCCTCTGTCCTCCCCTCCGATTTAATGGTCAGACTCAGCTGGACTTTGACAACATTCTGCTATGGTTCTGTTCAAACTAGCTGGCTCTAACACCAAGTAGACGGTCTCTATGACCTTCGGCACCAGGCAAAAACTCACTAGGATTGCAGGTTCCTCCCCCTCCTTCCGCACCCTGGGTGGGTCTCGACTTCCACTGAAGTAGTCCCATCCTTCAAATACCTCGGGATCTGGCTTGACAGTCACCTCGACTTTTCTGAACACGTGGATGCCATTCACAAAAAACTGAATCCCAAACTAGGAGTGCTGTACCGCAACCACGGCTGCATTCCTCTGCAGGACCATAGAGCAATTGTTAAGAAAATGATCCTTCCTATTTTTAACTATGGCAACATAGTCTACAGCACTGCTTCCCAATCCACCCTATCCAGACTGGACTCCCTTTTCCACTCCTTTAGTCATTTTGCTCTAAATTGTCCATCTCGCACTCACCACTGCACTCTCTATACCGCCCTCTCCTTCCCCTCCCCTCCCTTAAAGACAGGCGCCTAGCCCATTGCTCCTCTTTCATAGCCAAGTGCTGGCTGGGATCTCTCTCTTTCTACCTCTCCTCTATACTCTACCAGCCCCCATCCACATCCTACACCCTTCGCAGCTCCAACTTCTGCTCCCTTGCTTTCCCTCCCAGGTTCTCCGCAGCCGGCCAGGCTGCCTCATCTAATCATTTCCCTAAACTTTGGAACTCACACCCATCGCACATCCAGTCTGTCCTCTCCTCACAATCTCTAGCCTCGATTCTGCTTAACTTCACCTCACCCTCCTGTAATTGAGCCCCCTTTTCACCTCCCCTGCATTCCCATACCTTCTCCTAACTCCCTTCCACTCTCCCCTTCCTGTTGCTTCTCTGCGTCTTCCTCTCACTTCTCTAGCCTCCCCAATGTTTAAATTCACCTCAATCCCCCAATAACTGCTACTGTTCCCCATTTCTTCCCCTCTGCATTCTCCCTCCACCCCCACCCTCTTCCCCCCTTCCCTCCACTCTCTCCTAGTCTACTCTCTCCTAACCCCTGCCCACCTCAGATCTCAAACTGTTCCTTCTAAGGCCAGGATACCAGTACCTGGACTAAGTGTGCACTGAGCTGTGTCTAACCCTGTGGGGTTTGCACCCAGAGGATAAAAAATCCAGTACCCTCTTTTCTTGGCAGTCCTCAAAACCCAGACACGGACTGGGTATGCATCGAGCCACGTCTGGCCCTTGTGGGGTTTGCATCCCAAAGGGACAAAGATCTGCCAACCATTCTCTATCTACCCTCTTGCCCCCTTCCTCTTTCTCTCCTCAGTCCCTCCTCTAACAATTATCTTAGAACTCTCTCCCTTCCAATCCAGTCTGCCCCATCATCCTTCACACCCTCTCTACTATATCTCCAGGTTCCACTCTATGCCTCCAACAACTCCTTAATTCCATATGGCTCTCAGATGACCCTCTGTGCATTTATGTTCTACCTGTATAGAGTAAATAATGTACTTTCTGTAACAATTGTATCCATATTAGTTTATTAGTGATGCTTATTATGTAACAGTCGGTGCATTGCTGTGTACATTATACTGTATTCCTCTTCCTCCTCCCCCCGGACGCATCTGGAAATGAGCTGTTTCAGCTCAGTATGTCTTTCCTGGTAAAGCTTTTCAAATAAATAAATAAACAGAGGGGAGGGCTGTCCCTCCCCGAAGCACTCATCCATATAAGTTGAGACATCCTGGGTGATGGCGCGCATCTGCGGATGAATGGACAGAACTTCATTAAGCCCAGCTCCATTTTCCACCTCCATTTTCATCCATATCCCTTGCTGCAGCCAGCGTGGTGCATGTGAGTGGAGGCACACGTGTCACAAGAAACATAGAACATAGAACATAGAAACATAGAACATAGAATTTGATGGCAGATAAGGACCGCTTGGCCCACCTAGTCTGCCCATTTCCCTACCTGATGGATAAGCTGCAGATTCTAGTTAACCAACAGCCTACTTCCTCCTACCCCCCACTAGAATTGCCTTATGTCTGTCTCATCCCATGAATTCTTGAATTCCCCCACTGTTTGACCCCACGACCTCCTCAGGAAGGCCGTTCCATGCATCCACAACCCTCTCCATGAAAAAATACGTCCTCACATTATCTCTGAGCCGTCCCCCCTCTATCTTCAAATTGTGCCCCCTTGTTCTTGCACATCTCTTTTTCTGA
Organism: Neoceratodus forsteri; assembly: GCA_016271365.2. Taxonomy (NCBI): domain Eukaryota; kingdom Metazoa; phylum Chordata; order Ceratodontiformes; family Ceratodontidae; genus Neoceratodus; species Neoceratodus forsteri. The sequence continues at coordinate 330,641,831 of CM057454.1, forward strand.
AAGATGCTACCCTCTTGGACTTTGTTGATTCCTTTAAGGTACTTGAAAGTCTCTATCATGTCCCCCCTCTCCCTCCATTCCTCAAAGGTATACATATTAAGCTCCCTTAGTCTCTTCATATGTCTTCTGGTGCAGACCCTGCACAGAATTGTTTTCATCCATGTGGAGGGTAGCAGGATGTAGTGAAAGCTTCAGACTTGGCTAGAGCTGAGGATTGTACCAGCACAGCCCTGGAAAAAAAACATTTCTCAACTCTATTCTTCAATCTCTACTATGGATAAGAAACTGGACTCTATAACCACCACATGAGCAACTGTGGAGCAATCTGACCCTAAGTGATGAAAAGGCATTTGATTGCATAGCGTGAGAGTATATGTTCACCACACTCAGGATCTGGTATGGGGAGAACTTGCTGAAGTGGGTTTCAGCACTATATAAACTAACAACAGCACAAATCCTGGACAGTGAGCAGTGTCACAACCTTCCACCTCATCAAGGAACTAAACAGAGGTGCCCCTTTCCTTATCACTATATGCGATTCCTGGAACCCCTAGCTGTAGCAATAAGGCATGATCAAAGGTTGTTGGAGATACAGGTGGGCAAACAGCACCTTAAGGTCTCTCTCTTTGCTGATGATTTGTTGATCTATCTGCAGAATCCCACAGAAGGTATCTCAAGGTTACACTGTTTGTTAAAGTGTAGTAACATATCTAGCCATAAAGTGATCCAAGAGTGAGATCCTGCCCTGGGGAAAGTCACCAATGAACACCTCTCCAATAATCTGCTGAACATGCAACTGGTTTCATCCCTCTACTATAAGTGGGAGTAAGAATTCCTAAGACTACCTCCCTCTCGTGCAAGAAGAATGTCAGTCTGCTGTCCAACATTAAAGGACTGTGAAAGATGAGAAGCACTCCTATTAAACTGACAGGCTGTATAAACATGGTTAAAATGTGTGTAGTACCAAATCGTATACCCATTTCAAAATCTCCCATTAGAGTACCAGAGAAGTTTTTTAAGCAAATGAACAGCATTTTACATAGGTTCATGTGTGTGTGTGTGTGGGGGGGGGGGTAGACAGGCCGTAATCAAAGGAGCATTCTGCAGCTCCCCATTAAAGAAGGAGGACTGGTCTTACCTAATCTAAAATACTACTACTGTGCTGCCCAGATGGCCTTCTTAGTAGAAGGAAATGGGGGACAGACCCAGTCTTGGTTGCAAACTGAGGGAGAGAGACGGAGCAGTGGGTTGATCCCAGAATATCTCACCAGCACTGAGAACAATGCAAGTTCCTGTATGGAAAAATCCTTTTACAAGGCAACTGGCCAGGCTGTGGCCAGGAACCAATAAATTTAAAGTCCACACCAAGAGAATGTCACCAAATGTGGCTTTAAAAGTTGCATTTAAGGGTCTGCAGGGGTGCAATGTCTTTCTACAGCAAGCATTTCTAGCGTGTACAAAATGTGGGGTACAGAGAGAGGGGAATCTATATGATGGGGCACTCTCAAATCGTTTACTGACCTCAGACTGGAATATAATCTGCATCCAGGTGACTTCTTTGCATACTTTAGAATCGGACAATACCTCTTGTAAGTATCTCTGACACATTCCCCCACTGAGGAGATTCTTATTATGCTGCAGCCTTGTGTCAGGCCACTAACAGCCTTTTACAAGCCATTTATTGGTGCAGCAGCACCCCGCCAAATCAAGGTACAGACTGAAAGGATTGACGCTCCTGACTCAGAACTAGAAGCGTCTTCATGGCAGGCAGTGATACAACATGTACATTTGAGTGTTTGTCTGAATAAGCTACACAGAATATAGCTAATTCTCTCTATAGGACATACCTCACCCCTGTGAAGCTTCACAGATAGACACACTGAGCCTATGTGCCCCAAGCGTGACATTGAAGGGGTGGGGGACTTTCTGCATATGGCATTGACTTGTAGCAAGGTGGAACCATTCTGGGTAGTAAGGCACCAAATTATGGAAAGACTGCTTCACCAGCACCTACCCCATGGTTTATGGTTTATGGTGGATGCTAATAGGGTCGATAACCAGGGTAAGAGTAAGTTCAGCCTATGGTACCTTGCCCTAGTGAATACCAGGAGAACTGCTGCACAGCACTGGATTAGTGCCTCACCCCCTAATCTGACATACTGGCTAAACAATTCACAAATGTGTATGAAACTGGAGAGAATCCAGCTCAATGCCAATGGGCAAGAGCTTATCTTCCAAGAGACCTGGCAGCCTCCTGGGACGCCTTTGAGAATAACACGATCACACTATAATTGTTTACCTGAATCATTGCAATAACCACTTCCATTATAATAAGGATATACACCATAACTCTCTATGATGTCAAGAGACCAAAATCAGTGTAAGACAGTCTACTTCACAAGTGGCAAACACATGCTCAAAATCAACTGCATAATGAGAACACAGGGCAGGCTGGCTATCTACTCTGTGCACTGTATGTCCCTCTTAACAAGTTATGTATTGCTTTACTCTAACAGGATCAATTGTATTATATAGTTGTTTCTGAATATATACCTGTCCATAATTGCATGAATTTCTAGTGTTACTCCAGTGCATCTTGCAAAAACAAAGTTTTGATAATACAGCTTCTTTACCCAGGTGTATAAATCTAATGTCTCAAGCGATGGATGTCAGTTTCAGAAGTATCTCATAAAACTTTGTTTAAAAAAAAAAAAAAAAAGATGGAGTATTTTATAAATGTTTTAATTTTTTTCTCAAGAGAAAATGATGGCCACCGCATTTGGTTTAGAAATAGCACTGAAAACCCGGCAAGGGTTAGGACTGAGAAAATAAAAAAAAACTCATACTGCACAGCGTAGGAGATACCTAGAAAGCAGATTTGATGGGTATGTTAATATGGTTATCATCTGTAGCTGAAATAAGCTTTTTTCCAAAAAACATTTTGTTGCACTGCTGCTTTAATTCTGGTAAATTAATTTCATATAAATATTCAGTTCAGGAAAAAAACTCACACATCCTACCCTTAGCACATCAACTGAGATATAGGAATACAATATATCAATGTAATACAGTCACTGTTCATAGAAACATATACTTTACGGCAGATAAGGACCGCTTGGCCCACTAGTCTGCCCATTTCCTACCTAGAGGATAAGCTGCAGATCCTATTTAAACAACAGCCTATTTCTTCCTACCTCCACAAAAATTGCTTTATGTCTGTCCCATGCATTCTTGAATTCTCCCACAGTTTTAGACCCCAACCTCCTCAGGAAGGCTGTTCCATGCATCCACCACCCTCTCTGTGAAAAATACTTCACATTGCCCCTGATCCATCCCCTCTATCTTCAAATTGTGTCCCCTTGTTCTTGCACATCTCTTTTTCTGAAAGATGCTACCCTCTTGGACTTTGTTGATTCCACTGAGGTACTTAAATATTTCTATCATGTCCCCCCCTCCCTCCTTTCCTTAAAGGATAAATAAACAAGGAATTAGGGGGGTGAATGAAACTGGAAACGCTCCTGTGGATGTGTAGAATAAGGGCTACTGATTTACATGATGCCAGTATTTACCTGAAAATCAGCAATTTTTCATGGTTTCGTCACTAATGAAAACTTCCCAAATGTAAACAAAACGCCATCGCTCCTATTTGCGGAAGTCGTTATGGATTTGATCGATGATGAAACATCATATGATTTCCGGCTTTTCTGTTGAATTTATACTGTTTCAATGTTTTATATTGTTTCTGACGCGGGTTTTCGTATCGATACTTTCAGCTTGCATCGCTGGGCGCACAAGCCAGCATCGACATATATGACGAGAGCCACGATAGAGGCAATATAAAGCATTAAAACAGTGCCCAGGTTTCAACAGAAGAAGCGGAGCGGAGTCGCTATGATGACATCATCGCGTATGCACGTCCACTCCATTTTGTGAGCCGAGCTGTTCAAGTAAATACTGGCATCATGCAAATCAGTAGCCTTTATTCTACACATCCACAGGAGCGTTTCCAGTTTCATTCACCCCCCTAATTCCTTGTTTATTTGTCCTTTAAGGGTATACATATTAAGCTCCTTTAGTCTCTCCTCGTATGGCTTCTCTTGCAGACCCTGCACCATTTCAGTTGCCCTCCTCTGGACTGCCTCCATCCTGTCTATGTCCTTGCGGAGATGGGGTCTCCAGAACTGGATGTAGTACTCCAGATGGGGTCTCAACAACTGTCTGTATAGGGGATAACAACTTCGTATTTTCTGCTGGTGATGCCTCTCCCTATACATCCCAGTATCCCCCCAGCCATCCCTACTGCCTTCTCACATTGCTTGCCAACCTTAAGGTCATCTGATATGATTACCCCCAGGCCCCTTTCCATTTTTGTTGTTACTACCTCCCCCATTGTGTAATCTTCTCCTGGGTTTTTGTTTCCCAGGTGCATTACTTTGCACTTCTTTGCATTGAATCCAAGCTGCCATACTTCTGACCATTCCTCCAACCTTGCCAAGTCCCTTCTCATCCTTTCCACACCTCCTTGTATATCAACCCGGTTGCAGATCTTTGTGTCATCTGCAAAGAGGATACTTTTCCTTCCAGTCCCTCTGCAATGTCACTTATAAAGACATTAAAAAGGACTAGACCCAGTACTGAACCATGCAGTACCCCACTATTAACCAATCTTTCTTCAGAGTGGACTCCATTTACAAGTACTTTCTGTGTCCTGTTGTCCAGCCAATGTTTTACCCAAGCTACCACCCTGGGACCCACTCCCAGGCTGGTTAATTTGACTATTAATCTTTTGTGTGGTACTGTGTCAAATGCCTTGCTAAAGTCTAGGTAGGCCATGTCCACAGCCCCACCCTGGTCTACTACTTTGGAAACCCAGTCAAAGAAATCAATTTGATTCGTCCGACATGACCTTCCCGCTGTGAACCCATGCTGCCTTGGGTCCTGTGCCCCACTGGCCTCTAGGTACACAATAGTTCTTTCCTTCAGAAGTGATTCCATCACTTTCCCTACCACAGAGGTCAAACTGACAGGTCTGTAGATACCTGCCTCTGTCTTGGTCCCACTTTTGTGAAGCGGAATTACATCTGCCTTCCTCCAGTCCTCAGATACTACACCATCCTCCCATGATTAATTAAAAAGGGTAGTCAGTGGTGTTACTAGTTCTCTGCTTAATTCTTTTAGAATTCTGGGGTGAATTCCATCTGGCCCCATTGCTTTGTCCACCTTCAGTTTTAGGAGTTCTTTCAGAACACTTTCTTCTGTGAAAGGACAGGGATCGACCCCCCTATCCAGAGTGCTTCTGTTAATTGGATTAGGCATATCCCCCTCCTCCTCTTTTGTGAATACTGAACAGAAGTATTCATTCAGTATCCCTGCTTTTTCACTGTCCCTCTCTGCCCACCCACCGTCCATTCTATTTAGCCTCACTATCCCTTCCTTTGTCTTTCTACGCTCCCTGATATACCTATAAAAGGTTTTATCCCTCTTCTTAACCGAGTTGGCTATCTTTTCCTCAGTTTGGGCCTTTGCTATTCTGACTACCCTTCCTGCTTCCTTCTGCCTTAACTGGTACAGTTCTCTGTCCTGCTCATTCTGTGTTTCCTTACACTTCCTAAATGCTATCTTTTTCTCCCTAACCTTCTCCGCCACCTCTTTTGAGAACCACAGTGGCTTTTTCTTTTGTTTTGATTTGTTTATTTGCTTCACACAAAGGCTTGTTGCCTCTGTGATGGCAGTTTTGATAGTTCCCCATTGTTGCTCCACCCCTCCTTCTAGCCTGTTTGCTAGAGCTTTTCTAAGGCACTCTTCCATCTTGCCAAAGTCAGACCTCCTGAAGTCCAGAACCCTCATTTTTGTATGGCTTGACTCTGTAGCTGAGTTTATCATGAACCACACTGTTTGGTGGTCACTTGATCCCAAATGGCTACCTACTTCTAGATCTGAAATCCTCTCACTGCCCTCATTTGAGAGTATGAGGTCTAAGATTGCTCTCTCACGAGTAGGTTCCAAAATTAGCTGTCTGAAGCATGCCACCTGAAGGGCATCGAGAATGACCCTGCTTTTGGATGTGGCTGCGGCAAAGATGCTCCAGTTGACATCCGGCATATTAAGGTCCCCATCAACAGTATCTCCCTTTCTCTGCCATCCTAAGTATGCCTTCTATCATATCCTTGTCTATTCCCTCCCCTGACATGGGGTTTTATACAACCTCTGTGCGGATTGTGGTGCCATTTCCAGTCTCTAAGGTGACCCACAGTGCCTCCCCTCCTCCGCGTTTACTCTTTTGTTCAGTTGCTTTTATACTTTCCCTTACATAGAGAGCTACTCCTCTCCCTCTTCTACCCTCCCTGTCTCTCCTGTAGGTTGTGTACCCTGGTATGTTAACCTCCCAATCATGGTTCTCTGTGTACCAAGTTTCTGTGACTGCTACGCTATCCAGGCATCCCTCTTACATCAAGGCCACCAGTTCAGGGAGCTTGCTGCCCAGACTACGGGCGTTGGTACTCATTACCCTCCATTTCTTGATGGCCTTACCCCTTTTTGCTCCATCCCTGTCCTTATTGCGTTTGTCACTGTCTCCATTTACCCCTGCGCTTCTCCCTATCAACATCTCTATGTTGGTGTCTACCTCAATTAGTACCCTGATTTTTTTGGGGGGGAGGGGTTAGGCTTTTCCTGCTCCTCTCCAGTGCCTTCCCCCTTGGCTAGTTTAAATGCTTGCCAATGAAGCATTTAAACCTATCACCTAGGATCCTGGTTCCCCTCCTTGAAAGATGCAGACACGCCAGTATAGGCCTCCATCCCTCCAGGTGGACCCTCAGTCCCCAATGAAGCCAAATCCCTGAGCTCTGCACCAGTTTTTCAACCACTGATTGAATCCCATGGTGTGGAGCACCCTAGCCTCACCCATGCCATAGACAGGCAGCACCTCCGAGAAGGTTACCGTGCATGCTATTTGTCTAAGGCCCCTCCCCATCTCCACAAACGCTTCTTGCACTGCTCTGATCCCTTTCTTAGCCAGGTCATTTGTCCCTAGGTGGACAATGACATCCAGCTCCCTCCCCTGTGCAGCTGCTTCTGCGATCCTGAGGATTCCCTCCCTGTCCCTCAGCCATGGCACCAGGCAGGCACCTTCCTCCTCTCCCTTCCTCCCCAGTTCTACCTTCCTAACAATAGAGTCCCCACCAGGAGTTGTTTCCTTCCCCATGGGGTCCCATGCCACCCTCCTGTGGGTCTCCTTTGTGGAGGTTCCCAGCATCCTCCTTGGTCTCCACTGTGGGTGCCTCCATAGAGGAACCACACTTTTCCAGAACGGCATAGAAATTGTGGAGAGGTACAACTGGAGGGATGCGCCTCTGTTCCACCAACCTCACCCTCCCTGAGCCCACTGTGGTCCAACCGCTCCTCTTTCTTGGCAACCTCTGAGGCAATGGCAGTGACCCTGGTGGTCCCTCATGTGGAAAATTGAACAGTATATTTTGGATGCCAGCACAAATCCCTACTGAGAGTCAATAATAATTTGGAAATGCTATACGGGCAATATTATTTTCCTTTGGAAAGGTGACAGGAAGAAGTTGCAAGAATTTTTTTTCCAATACATGAATACAAGAAACAAGAATTTGACAGTCACACTAAGTATGGATCTGAAACAGATTCCTTTTCTTAGACTTACTCATCATAGTACTCAGCATAATACTCGGGATTAGGACAACAGAAGGCTATTGCCCATAAGTGCTGTCCCCACTACTCAGTGGAGGTAACAAGGTTACCATCATTAAAATACATTTCCAATCTTGCCTTGAAGTTATTGAGGCAAGGCACATTAATCACATCGCCTGGTAGCTGACTCCATAGTCTGATTGATCTGCCTGTTCTGGTGGTAGTTCAGGTGGCTGTTGAAGATCCCACGATACTTCTCGAAAAGAGTAGGGGAATTTTTTATTTGACAAAACATGAGAACAAGAAAACAATACAGTCAGTCTTATAAATCAACTAAAAAGAGAAACAGAAAATAATACAGAAGAGTAAGTCAGCATATAAGTGAACAAGAAAGTAACCAACACCATACCCCACACATAAAATCAAAAATAATCAAGGTGTGCAGAAATGTAAGTCAGAACAAAAAAACAAAACAATTGACAAATATTATGTATTCAAGTAATTGGGGCATCAGTAGTAGTTAACCAGGGCAAACTTTTCCAAGATTCTAACAATTGTGTTTTACCTAACTTCTGTACAATCTTCAGAATAACAAGTTCTCAAATCTAACATTACTTTAGAATACATTTCTATGAACGTACTCTCTTTTTGCTGCAATGTATACCCACATCTAGACAATCAAATATTCCATTTTAATATGACCATCATCAGTTGTAGTGTGTAAATATTCCAGTGATACCATTCATCCGAGAATACTCCATAAATCAGATTATCCAGAGCTATTGAACTTCAGATGCCTGAGCCCCATTTGCTTGCTAAAAAATCCCAAAAACCCTTAATAAAAGAACAGTCAAAAAATAAATATACCGTAGTTTCCTCCTGTTGAATACAATCCAATCTATTGCAGAAACGTTCCTGAAGTTTTTATATTTCCGATTTGCTTTGATATTTATTTTGTCATGACATGACAGCCAGTGAAAATCCCATATCTTAGCAGGAATCCTTTTATTATTAAGAAACTTTAGCAAACATATTGAGTAATCTAATGGGCAATGCCGAAAACCACATCCTCATGACAAACAACATCCAAAGATAAAATATAACTGCTTTCTAGGCAATAACCTAATCTGACCCTCAGCCAACATCCATTGTTTAAGTCAAAGAAAAGTACATCTGAGATATTCTGGAATATCTGGAGATCGCTTTAAAACCTTAAGCTTGTTGGAGTGCCACAAGTCTAACCAATGCCCACACTTACTTTTAATCAAAGGTTTCCAGTCAGCCCTTGAACAACCAATAAAGGCCTGATATTTTGTGAATAAAGAAACTATTAAAGAACACAACAGGATTCACCATGTTTAAACCCCCCCTCTTGAGGGGGAGATATAAAATATTCCTTTTTACTGGGTTAAGTCAGCTGCCCCAACAAGCTTGAAAAAATATACTCAGCAATTCCGTTTCCTTAGGTTTAGGAGAGGGGGAATATATAACTAAGAAATATAAAAATAGGAATCAAAAAAGTTTTAATCAGATAAATTCTTTTTTTTTTTTACTTTTTTCCATTTATTCCAGGACATTACCTTTCTCTTACCCAAATCTAATTTCCGTCTCCAATTTAAATCATCCAGATCGTCCTGCCCAAGTAGAATTCCCAAAATAGAGATAGGACCCATAGAAATAAATATATTAGCTACAGTACCCAAATATCCCAGTGAAAAATTCAAACATAACTCCACACACTTCTGCAAATTCCAAGAAGCTCCAGAGATCTCACCAAATCAAGCACAACGGCCAATAGCCTGAGGTAAAGAATTTTCATCCTGAACTACAAGAGTCATATTATCCGCATAAGATAGCACTTTGCATGGACAGGAAGTGCCCTGGAGTGTAACTGGAAGAAGCAAATTAGAAACCTTCAACTTTCTCAACAGCAGATCCAAAAAAAAACCAAAAAAAAACACGTAGAGAATAGGGCTAAGTGGGCATTCCTGTCTCACACCCCTCAGCAACTGTACTAGGCATCCTTTCCAGCCTTGAACTACTGGGACAACCATAGCAGTTCTGTAAATACATCTCAGCCAATTTACCATTGTAGGCAGAACATGATAGTGTAACAAAACTTTCCATAGAAAATCATGACTAACCCTATCGAAAGCCTTCTCCTGGTCAAGTGAAACCATAAAACCATCCACCATTCCCTGTTTACCTGACTCAACTATTTCCCGAAGAAGCAATAGATGATCTTGAATACATCTTCCTGTAACAGCATAAGACTGGGCTTTGGAAATTACTTCTGAAGCTATAAACTGCAGTCCATTCGCCAATAATTTAGCCAGAAGTTTAAAGGCCGAATTTAACAAACAAAGAGGTCTCCAATTATCAAGCACTGTGGCATCCCCCTTTTTAAAAATAAAAGACATGATCCCCATATTCATTGAAAGAGGAACAGTCTGAGTAATCAATATATGATTAAAGACCAAAGTCAGTTCTGGGAGCAGCTCCGGCAATAGAAGTTGTAAAACTTCATTTGGCAAACCATCAGGACCTGGTGATTTACCAGATTTTAAAGTTTTCAAGACTTCAGTGACTTCAGACTCCTGCAATAGTCTAGTGACTTCATCTAATAAGGCAGGATTCTAAGGTAGGAATAACCAAAGCAGACAGATAGTCAAAATAGCCTCTGTACCCACAGCTAAAGGTGCACACATAGCTCTAGTATAGTTCTCCACAATACTCAAGAGGGGCGATTTCTCTGTACAAATTTTATCATCATCCGCCCTTAGAGATGTCATATCTTTAGCCTTTTTAGCTCTAGCAAAGTTCTCGTACGGACATACTACCTCTGCCCTTCCCTGTGTCCCGTATCTATGCTGAAATTCCAATAATCTAGCCTTACCAGCATGATATTGTTTCACAGCCATAGTCACCTTCGCAATCTGATAAGTAAAACATGTCCCCTCTCAACAGAAAGGGAAAGCAATCGTTGGAGCTGCAATCTGTTTTGCAGATACGCAAAATAAGATCTATGGGAGTTATTTTTACCAAATTGTTTACAGAGCTTCTGGAGATCCATTTTGGTATCTTCCCACAAGAGACAGGGATCATCAAATATATCAAATATCGATTTTTTAACATTAATAAAATCCTTTAGAAGATGCAGAAAAATATACATCAGAAAAAAAAGAAATATTCAGTTTCCAAAATCTGGGTCTCCTTTTAACTATCGAGGGATTTCCTAGTTCAATACCCACAACTCAATTGTCCGAAAATTCCAAAGGAAAATTCTCCGCCCCAAAATAGGCAGATAACTAGACAAAAAAACATAATCAATTATAACTGTCATGGAACCTTTCTGAAAAGTGAGAACAAGCTTATTCATATATGTATAAAAGGAATCCTTCAAATGTGATTGTGAGATCATATTGTGCAACAGATGGGAATCACAGTAAGTTTTCGGAAACTTGACAATCAGAGGACAGTTGAAGTCTCCTGCAAAAATCAAATGGTGGGACGTGAACAAAAATGGCTGTATCAATTTTAATACAGCACAAAGACCCACCTTAGTTTGGGGTGCATATAAAGTGATCAAATGAAATGAGTCTCCCTGTATGACAGCATCCAAAACAAAAGCTCTACCCGGCAACAGATCATAACCTTTCAATAACTTAAATTCAGGCAATCTAAATAAAATCCCTACTCCTTAACAGGCTTCCAGCCCCAAGGACCAAAAAGAAGGCTCTACCATCCACTCTCTAGAGGCCAATTGCAACTCTGTCAAACTGTGAAATCTCACATCCTGTAAGAAATAAATACCAAAGGAGAGAGATTTCAGAAAGGAAAAAAACTATTCTATACTTACTAACCCTCTAAATGCTATTAACATTGAGGGTATAACAGGTAAAAGGAATAAGCATTGATTAAACCATTCATTTATATTTGCCTCTTCTAGTAGTCTGCCGTTTCAATTTTGCTTTCCTTTTCTGAGGACCTTTGACAGACAGCTGTTGTTCAGAATCTGAAGCAGCCACTGGCAAGAAGATGCAACTGAAGAATCATCAGATTCTTCACCAGTGTGATCAGATTGCAGGATATCAAATTTATTACCAGTAGGGACAGTAACAGAATATTCTTGATGTTTTAGAGCAGAAACCCTAGTATTATGTTTAGAAATTTGGATCCATCCCTCCGACCTATCCGGGGCTGTGGAGGTAGGAACATAAGGTTCACAGGAACCTCTAACACAGAAGTGAGGCAGCTTCTAGATTCCTTTCCACCACCTGAGAATCGTCATTTACAAAGTTGTCTGCTGAGGCAGCAACTCCTGTACCTGTCCAGAAACTAACCCCGTAGCAGCTCCAACCCCAGCAACATCTGAAGTAAGCTGAGCAGCAGGAGTATGCACCATAGTCTGCCGTACAGCCATTACACCCTGTTTGTTACCCAGGTTTTTTCTGTGTTAGGGTAATGAGCAAACACTGCTCATCCCCAGCAGCCTGATCAGGAAGACTGTGTGCAGCCCATCTGCAGTTCTGAAAAGTGTGACCACTCATATCACACAGGTTACACTTACATTCATTAGTGCAGTCAGATCCCAAATGCCCCAGTTCCCCACAAACATTACATCTCGCCTGATCACATACACTACTAATATGCACCACTGATCCACAATGGTAACACATCTTAGGTTGTCCTGCATAAAATAAGATGCCATGATCCCACCCTAGAAAAAAAGAACTAGGCAAATGTATCACCCCTGTATCAGAAGTTTTAAGCAGAACCTTAACCCTCCACCCCACCCCACGGTCCAAATGTTCTCAGAATCTAAAATAGCCTCAGGATCCTCTATATTAGCACATCTTTGCTTTAACCAGTAAATTAAGTCATTCACACTAACACCCTCATTCCGAAACAGAACCGTGATAACCTTCTACGCAGGCTTAGAGAGGGGTATCGCAGCAAATGGTGCCCAAAAAGGGAATTTTTTTTTACAGCTGAGAATATTTCATCCAGAAACGTTCCAAGCTTGACACAGACTTAAAATTCACGCCAAACATAGTTTCTCCTGAAACATGTATCAGAGCATAAAGCTCAGTAGTGAAAAACTTAATTGAGTGTTTTAACAGAGTTTTGGCCACGAATAATCTGTCTGGAGGGTCCTGCATTCCACCGATATAAGACAAACGGACAGCACTGTGCCATTTAGCTGGATAAATTGGCAGTTTAAAAAAAAGAAGAATATGAGCAAGGAGCATCCCTCTGAACTACATTCAGGGGTCTCTGCGGTTTAGGCAACGTAACGCTAGGGAGTGCTTCAATCATAGCCGAGCAGGCAGGGACATGTTCAGGCTGAGTAGAACAAACAACCGGTATCAGTCTGAGTTCCTCAGGCAATTCTAGTGCAGAATCCTGCAACTCCCCATGTACCGTAGGCATTCGTATAGGGGAACTCCCTGCAACCTACTGACCTGAGGTGGTGGCCCTCTCCCAGCCTGCACCAAGAAGAGCCTCAGCTACCAACCACTGTTTTCTCTCCAGTGTCCCAAGTTGCCGACTGATTCCCAGGGTGTCTTAGGCCAGGCTGTATATCGCCCTTCATCGCCATTCCCGACGCAACAGCTACATGCTGTGAATTCAGAGGATACATTCAAACATTCCTCCTGTTCCACGGTCTCCACCCAAGAGCGTGGTAAAACAGTGCAGTTGTCAAGTTTCTTGCCTTGAGAAGGTAAAAGAGGCCTCAGCCCCTCACCAGCCTGTAACTCCCTCAGCTGCTTCTTCAGTTGCATTTTACAAAACAAGAATGCCCGCTCCTCTGCATCCAAAACATTAAACAAGTCTGCTTCCTCCAAGTCTGAAACACCCTGTTCAGGTAAAGGCACCACAGCAGCCGTGGTAGCGATATCACAGCCTCACAAACCATTCTCTGGTATCTCCGAATTAGTGACCATCGTAGCATCAGCAGGAAGCACTGAAGCCGCGTCATTCACACCCACTTCAAGCCGGGAAACAATCAGTCTGTTCATCAAACCATTAGCAGAAGAACTACTGATTTCTGCACTCACATCCTCCAGCTCCATTTCTTCCTGATGCTGCCCACCAACTTGCAGAGCAGCCATGTTGGATGACAGCCCGGGAGAACAGCTCTCCCCCTACTGAGCAGTAGGGGAATTTTCCCGGTGTCCTGGCCAAATTTCCCCCATTCACTAAAAATTCCTCCAACAGCTTAATCTGGTTCAGTTTCAGTTGGTTATCATCTGTAGGTTTGGAGAAAAGCACTTCAGAAAATATGTTATAGAGAGGGCAACTGAAAGGACAACACAACTTGGCAGAGAAGATGCACTCAGACCTGAAAAGTAAAATGCATTGGAGAACACAATGGTTATTTAGCCCAACTTGTACTGAATAACATAAAAATCCAGGAAGATCCTACACAACTGGCACATAATACAAGCCCAAGGTATTGGGATTACCAGGTTTTCCCCAGAAACCTATCACAAGCTTCCAAAAAGAATCCCACAATTAGAGAAAAATTAGTACAAAAGGTTCTCCAACTTCACAGCCACCAAAATCCATATTCTGCCTGGGTCTTCTGAACAATGGGTATTTATCTGTGGAACATGTGAACAATGTCCCAATATGTTGAAAAAGGAGGTCTTCAAAAACTGCATAATGACAAGACTTTAGATCAAAGGCCATATTACCTGTAAATCTACAAACATCATTATATACTTACTTGTCCTTGTGACTGGAAAGACTACAAGTATGCTTAAACAATGTGTCTCTGAGTGTAACAGTAGTACGAAGAATGAAAAGTCATCGGTGGCATGCCATTTTAATGAAACAGGATATAATGCATCAAATTTAAGATTTGGGTGCAACAGCCCACACATGGTTCTGACTGAAACTTACAGTTATGATCAAAGGAAAATGTGCTGTATACACTGTCTTTTTCATTTATTTAAAATCTGGTGACCAGGATAGGAACACAGAGCTGGAGCTTGTTGCCAGGTGTGACCCAGGATGAGGATAGAAACGGGGAGCAATCACAAAGTGACAACAATAGGTGCTTGACCATGTACAGTAAAAATAAATATCAGTACACGTAACACATTTCAGAGAAATACAAAAACAATGTAAAACATGTACAATGAACTTGGGTATGGGATAACCAGACTGAACTATGGAAGCGTGCTGTCAATGTAGGGCAACGCATTTGTACAGAAGCAGTGATGCATAAAATTCAGTTTACAAAGTACACTGATTGAGACAGAGTACATTGAGTTGTAAGATATATAACTGAGTAGGCAAAATGGTACAACAGATAAAACAGCAGAGGGGGATGGCTAGGACATGGGTGGCTGTAGTGAGCATAGAAGAGAAAGAAATCTAGATGCAGGTGCATTCGTATGTGAAGTGTGTATGTAACAGTGGTTTGAGAGGGTGCAGGGAGAAAGAGATGGATGGGGAGAGGAAGGCTGTTTCAAAGTGCAAAAAGCCAGATAAAGAAAGCAGACAGGACAGCTACACATTTACTGTGGGGGGATATGAAAGGATCAAACAGCAGAGGAATGGAAGGAGTAGGAGGAGAGGATGACAGGGATACAGAGAGAGGAGAGAGAGAGAGAAGTGAGAAGTGAGAACAGAGACCAGCCAGTATCTGGCCATGAAGGAGAAACAGTGTGAGAGACACTAGGCCTGAAGAGAGTGGAAAGAGAGATTAGCTTATAGACAGCAGTGATGGCTGAGAGCGGAGCACTAAGGGCAAAGTGGCAAAAGGAGATCTAGCCTGGCAAGTGTAGAATTTGGGGCAACACTATAGATTACATCTGCATAGTCAAACACTGGCAAAATCAATAATCTTAAGAATGACCTGTTGGAGAGGGGTGGACCAGAAAAGGGAGGCATGATTTAGATACAGACATAGACAGTGTCGGCAGATAAGGGCCTATGGCCCACTCAGTCTGCCCATTTGAGCTTGTAAGTTCAGTTTATGTTTTCCAAGAAGTCTGTTGCCCCTTACTCCGACCTCCAGAATTCCTTTATGTCTATCCCATGCATTCTTAAATCCCGTGATTGTTTCAGCCCCCACCACTTCCTCTGGCAGGGTGTTCCACTTGTCCACCACCCATTCTGTGAAGAAATGCTTCCTCATGTTTCCTCTGAATCGCCCTCCCTCCAACTTCATCCCATGCCTCTAGTCCTGGAACATCTTTTCACTTAAAATAGTGCATTCCTGCATCCTGTTCCTCCCTGTAAGATACTTGTATGTCTCTATCATATCCCCTCTCTCCCTCCTCTCCTCCAGGGAGTACATATTCAGTTCCTTCAACCTGTCCTCATAGGACTTGTGATGCAATCCATGCACCATCTTTGTTGCCCTCCTCTGAACCTTCTCTACCCTGTCTGTGTCCTTACGTAAGTAAGGTCTCCAGAACTGTACAGTGTACTCCAGGTGGGGCCTCACTAGTGTCTTGTATAGTGGAATTATGACCTCCCTTTTCCTGCTGGTGATGCCCCTGCCTATGCATCCCAGCATCCTATTTGCTTTACCTGCTGCCTTGTCACACTGTTTCCTTGCCTTGAAGTCATCAGAGATGATAACCCCAAGATCCCTTTCCTGTTTGGTGCATGCTATATCCTCATCCCCCAACTGATATATTGTGCCAGGGTTTTTGTGCCCCATATGCATTATCTTGCACTTCCTTGCATTGAATTTCAACTGCCAAACCCCTGACCATTCTTCAAGTTTCTGCAGGTCCCTTCTCATTCTGTCTACACCCTCTGATGTGTCTACTCTGTTACAGAGCTTTGTGTCATCAGCGAACAGTGAAATTCTGCCTTCTAGGTCCTGCACAATGTCACTGATGACGATATTGAATAGGACCGGTCCCAGCACTGATCCCTGTGGTACCCCACTGGTCACTCTTCCCTCTGTGCAGTGACAGCCATTTACCACCACCCTCTGTGTCCTGCCACCCAGCCAGTTACCTACCCACCACACTACTGTCCTGCCCACACCCATATTCCCCAGTTTGTGCAATAGTCTTCTATGTGGCACAGTGTCAAAGGCCTTGCTGAAGTCCAGATAGGCCATGTCCAGTGCCCTCCCTGATCCACCTCCCTAGTCACCCAGTCAAAATTCAATGAGGCTGGTCTGACATGACCTCCCCTGGTGAAACCATGCTGCCTTGGGTCCTGTAGTTCATTGACAACCAGATGTTCCACCAGTCTCTCCTTCAATAGTGCTTCCATGATCTTCCCCACTACCGAGGTGAGGCTGACTGGTCTGTAGTTCCCCGCCTCTTTGTTCCCACTTTTGTATAAGGGGACTACATCTGCTATC
Organism: Neoceratodus forsteri; assembly: GCA_016271365.2. Taxonomy (NCBI): domain Eukaryota; kingdom Metazoa; phylum Chordata; order Ceratodontiformes; family Ceratodontidae; genus Neoceratodus; species Neoceratodus forsteri. The sequence goes on from CM057454.1 coordinate 330,658,830, forward strand.
CTCCAGTCTTTGGGCACCTCCCTGTTTCCAGTGATCGGTAAACAGGATAGCCAGAGTTCAGCCACCACCTCTCTTAGTTCTTTAAGGATGATGGGGTGTGCCCCATCTGGCCCCATTGCTTTATTAACTCTCATTACTTCCAGTTCCTTCAGGACCCTTTCTCATGTAAAGGGACTTGTGGCCATTTCTGCACCATTCTCACCCCTTGTACTCCTTCAGACCCATTACCCTCCTCTTCCTCAGTAAAGACTGAGCAGAAATACCTGTTCAATATGTCAGCTTTACTGCTGTCATCCTCCACACAGCCCCCATCCTCCCCCTTCAGTCTCACTATACCTCCCTTTGCCTTTCTTTTTTCACTTATGTACCTGTAAAAGGTTTTGTCCCCTCTACCCACTGATTTTGCAATGTGTTCTTCTGTCTGAGCTTTGGCTTCCCTTACTGACCTCCGTGCCTCCCTTTGCTTCTCCTGGTACTTCTCCCTATCCCCTTCTGCCTGTGCCTTTTTGTATTACCTGAATGCAATCTTTTTGGCTTTCACTTTCTTTGCTACCTCTTTGGAAAACCATAATGGTCTCCTCTTCCTTTTCCTCTTGCTAACCTGCTTAATACATAATTCTGTTGCTCTTGTAATCCCCATTTTAAATACTGCCCACTGTTCCTCACCCCTGATTCCTGCCCCATTCCCTTAATGCCTCTTTCAAGTATCTCCCCATTTTCTCAAAGTCTGCCTCTAAATCCAGGATACGGCTTTGTGGTGGTTTGCTCTGCTTCTTGTGATTTCAAACCACAGTGACTGGTGGTCACTGTTCCCCAGATGCTCCCCGTTACTCCCATCACACTGTCCCTGTTTGTGAGCACAAGGTCCAGTATTGCCTTCTGCCGAGTTGGTTCCATGACCAGTTGCTTGGAGGAAGGCACCCTGAAGGTTGATTTGTTTGAGAACAGCACACCAAGCTTATGGCGGTTTTTTGTGCGTGGCATCAGTGTGGGTTCTGATCTAACCACATCCCTAAATACCTGAAATGGAACTACCTGTTCAAGCAAATTGCCATCTAGAATTGAGAAGACAAATGTATGGTGGAGACTTTCTAATGTCTGCCTAATGCCCAATGTAAGAGAGACAGAGAGAGAGAGAGAGAGAGAGAGTTTCTTTGGCATTTAGTGAGAGCTGCTTTAAATGGAACCCAACCTGGCCAGTGTCAAAGTCACGCTGGAGTGAGGACTCCAACTTGGAGACTAAGACACCTGAAGCAAACAGAACTGTGTCCTCTACATACATGTGTATGTGGGAAGAGACACAGGTGGAGAGAAGGTCATTTAAGAAGATATAAAAAAGGCCTGGGCCAAGTATGGAGCCATGGGGGACACCAGACTTGATGGGCAGGGGGTTAATAGGGCATCACCAAACTGGACCGACTGGAGCAGATCTGAGAGGTAGGAGCTGAACCATCTGACTGCCAGTTTGGATAGACCTGCAGCACTAACTTATCCAAGAGAAGGGAGTGGGTCACTGTATTAAAGGCCTTTGCAAGTTTTATGAAAACTGCCGCAGTGAGTAGGTCCAGGTCCATGTCTTTCAACACAAAGTCTATGAACCAGAAGAGGGAGGAGACACAGGAGAGGTTCTTCTGGAAGCCAGACTGGAAAGGGGAGAGGAAAGAAGAGGAGTCAAGGTGGGCAGATAGCTGGGAGAATCCATACACTTTGGATTTAAGAACAGGAATGAATCAAGAGAATGACTGGACTGTATTCTTTTAGCACTAACAGACATCGATTTGTCTAGTTTGGGTAGTAAAAGGATCATGTGAATCTTCCCTATTTTGGATTGATTTTATACCAGTAACTATTAATATATCTTCTTGTGGTTAGGACCATAATGTAATATAGTATGAGAATTTATTCAGACTTGGTACATATAGAATTCTCTCTACAAGTTACTAGTAAAACGGAAATCTAGGTAGTTGTCACACGTTCTGTTCAGTACAGGATGTATTCTCCAAGCTTAATAAGGAACATAAACCTCTTTTCACATAGCCTCAATACATATTCGCTATTAGTCCGCTAGTACTGTATAGCTGTTGGTTAAGTAAGCAATAAGACACGACAAGGTGTGTGTTAGACACTTTAACTCATTCACTCCCAAAAGCTCTTTTGAGACTTCCACCACTTGTGTCCTGTATACTCTTAGCACTGCATCCTGGGCCTTGCTAAGCAAAATCTAGCCATAATAGTATGCTACCTAACAAATGTGAACACCTCTTGGACCGTAAGTGCTACACACAAAGTACGAGGGGCAAAGTTGTTCAGCACAACATTACCTTTCCAGTGGTGCTATGTAATCAGTTGTAATCAATTTTTTTATTTTATAATAGCTGAAATACCAAACAACTGTGTTTTTTTTCCATATTTTTTCAAGGTGCTTAAGTGAGGCTTGAGAAACAAATGTCATTCATGCACACCACACCTTAAACAAATCCGAATAACTCCTAAAGTATACAAAGACACAAAGTATCAGCTGCAAAATTGTTCAGCACAAAATTACCTTTCTAAAGGTGCTATGCCATCCATTGTAATCCATTTAGTTTTTATTTTATACCAGTTGAAGTACCAAATAACTGTTTTTTTTTCCAGATTTATTCAAGGTGCTTAGGTGAGACTTGAGAGACAGATGTCAGCCACACCATACCTTAAACAAATGTGAATAACTCCTAAAGTATACATGATAGACACAAAGTATCAGCAGCAAAATTGTTCAGCATGAAATTACCTTTCTAATGGTGCCTTGCAACCAATTCTAAGCAATTTGGTCTGTTAATTATTAGGTAAAAACTGCTGACTTCCTCATACGATTCCAGGCCTGAGTAAGTCAACCGAGTACGTCTACAGGCATTATTGTCCTGAGCTGCTATGCTTTCAGATGCCACCTACAGGTGTATCTAAGCCTGAATGAGTCAACACACGACTAGGAGGTACAATGAGGCACAAGGCCACCAGCCGAGTGTGTCCAGCCTCCTAGCCTTGTGTTGAAAGTGTCTAACACACACCTTGAAATGGCTTATTGCACTTATGAAATGGCTATTTAAATTATAGAGACACGTGAAGAATAAAAATAAGTTATAGTAATAAAAAATTACATTGTTTTCTTTAATTTAAATAAAATAGTTCCTCCACAGTTTGCCGACTATGTGCTTTTTTTTTTTTTATTTGAGGATTTGTGACCTGGGCAGGCTGCCGTAGCTGTAGCGTTTTCAGTTCTGTGGTTGTCATGGCATTGAACCCCCCCCCCCACAGTTCCGTTTCTTTTGCATAAAAACAGTAACAGAAATTGGAGGGATAAACTAAGGATGCATCGAGCAAGTGGCAGCTATGATTGAAAAGGACTGTGACCGAGAAAGCAGACGGGCAGCAAGAACAGGAAGAGATCTCAGCGAGTCAGAGCGAGCAAGCGGACGGGTGAGCGGAACAGGAAGAGATCGCGGCAGTAAGTGACTTTTTTATTAACTTGTGGCCAGTAAGTTAAAAAGAGCAGTGTGTGAGGTGATGAATGGGACCCGGGGAAGAAAGTATCTATCGGCTGGCAATTGAGGACTGCGAGCGAAGGGCGGGGCAGACTACTAGGATTGGAAGACATCGTGGCAGTCACAAGTTTGGTTGTTTTTTTTTTTTATGTGTTGTAACACACTGAAATAAGTTTTGTTTGTTAAACTTGGAGACTGTGGCACACATTACAGTAAGCTGCTTGACTACTGTGGCTAGTGGAGACAAAATGGCAGCCATTTCAATTTTGAAAGTTCTACTGTGGTAGTATCACCCATATTGATGCCCACTGGGCATTGCTGGATCTTCTTCCTGTGTGTTAGACACTTTATCGCAGGGTCAGTGGCCAATCACATTGCTTATATTTTGATAACCATTTCATAAGAAATCTTGTATGTGACTGTAGAGTTTGTGCGTCTATTGCACCAGCATTTTAAGCAATGACAATGTTATGCAAATAAATGTCTTTAACATACTTGATCTGTCAAACTTGAAATATAAAATGCCAGTTTCCTGTCACTGCTGACTTGTATGTATTGTTATATGTTGCTAAATAAAAAACCTTTTTATAAAAAGTATTTATAAAAAAAGAAATCTAGGAGATCACTGTATTATATAAAAATAAATAAATATTGCAGGGTTAGAGTTTCGGATTACACAGTAACAATGCAACCTGAACAATTTTCATCATACAGAAATCATGCTTGTAAGGCACCTTAATTGCCCCTCTGTGAATAATCAATATTACATGTTACGGGGTAGTTCTATTTGTCTGAGTATAGGTCTGATCCATTATTAACAAAACACTTGCCTGATGTAGGTCTTCTCCATGGCTCTTGTAACTCATCTTAAACAGTAAAAGAGCACTGACTCAAATTTCAAACTAACAGTATACACAGTGCCCCCTCGATTATCCACCAACCTGGCAGAAAGTCAAGGGTGACAGATAGTCAAGGTTAATAGGATTTAACAGAAGCAGTGCTGGACACTTCCAGCCTTAACACACTTTACATTTTATTAGCAGCAGCGAGATGCAGGAATGGCACAGCAGTCTTTAAACTTTAAACTTAAATCAGCCTTTTTTTCTTTTTTTTTTTTTTAGAATAGCTGACACTCTTGATGCGAGATGCGCTGACATGACACTGACAGAGCAGAGCAAATTCTCATATTTAGCACAGGAATGGCAGAAGAACGCAGTCTAGTAACAGTTCTTTTGCAAAGCTGAGCCTTCTAAACTTTAAAGGGGCACTGTCAGCTTTACCCCTCCCTGTTTTGTTAATCTCATGCAGTGTGCCTTTTGGCACACACCTAAGCCATTAGCACTGCAGAATAACCCCACAGACGTAAAAGTTCAGCAAAAATACGGATTAATAAATATTTAGTAAAGTTCGCTCTTCCCGCTGGCCGTCCATAACTCCAGTGACAGAGGAAGCATAACCCCATTGAGGACACGTATCAGGACCAAGCACAGTCACAAAGTGTCATTTTATGCCAAGCCTGCTTTAATAACATGCTGCCCATATAAACTCCTACATCGCAAAACTGCTCCTAGTAATTTAGAATTAAAACGACCTGTGTGGCTCGAATTTACCAACTGAGGTTAGACAACAGACTGAAAAATTATTTGAGGCATCTGCAGTTTTGCATGCACCAAAATTGGAGGAAGAGATGAAAGTTGCAAGTGGTCTGCCTGAAGAAAATTCATCAGAAAGTTTGAGAATACAAATAAAACATCGGAGGCTGCTACAAATATTATAGGGCAGAAACAAGCAGATGACTTATGGCTTTGCTGGCAGAAGAAGAGGAATGGTTTGACAAGAGGGAGCGGGAGTTCTCTGCGGCACTAGCATACACTATTTCAAGACTGGATGCGAGATGGTCCGTCTGCACTCAGCTACCAGATTCCAAAGTTTTAATTTTGCCTTGAAACCACTGGAGACGCCAGGACTTCTTACATAATACAAAAGGTGCTGTTTTTCAAACTGCTCCAAACAACCAAAGTCACGCTACTGTTTTTTCCTTTGCTGCTCGCTCTGAGCAGCACGCTATCTAGAAAGTTATTAAGCCCACAGAGAAACAAAGAAGTTCATAGGCAGACCAGGCAGTGACAGCCGACATCCCTTGGTCTGTGGAAAGCTCTCTATGGGCAGCTGGCTGGCCAAATGGCCACCACAGAGTAATGGATTTTGGGGGTTTCCCTGTTTAAAAAAAAAAAAAAATAAAAAAAAATCCCAGGAGTACGAATCAATGAGCATTGCTAGCAAAACTGTAATAGGGGATGGTGTTTTAGGAAACATATCAGACAAAACAGCAAATGTGGAGGAAAATAATAAAAGTATGTGGATTCAGTTTCTAAGGGTGACAACTCTACACCAACAGATTCACCCCTTGAGATTCCACCTGAACTAACTGACTCAAAACCTCGTACTAAATTTAGATAATAATATTCCAAATCCTCCCCCACCACCAACTTCTGTGGAGGACAGGGTGGGACCCCAATGAATGATTTAGCTACAGTATGTCTACAGAACTGTTGAATCAACATGAGGGCTCTCCAGCGAATACATCTACAAATGCTGACCAGCCTACATAGAACTCTCAGTCACATGCCTCTTTTTATCAAACATCTACCTATGCTGCAAAAAGACATAATGCTGTCAGGCTCTTATACAAAGGAGGCATGGAGGTGTTTCCGGAAATAAAATTTGTTGCCAGAACTCGTTTGAAACATAACTTGCATTTTCGTTCTTCTGAAATCTGTGCTGCAATTCATTTCTCAGGGAAGACAAATTTTGATGTGAGCTTTAAAGCAGCAGTACTACGAAATCAGGAAATGAGCTATCACAATTCTGTTTTTTGGCTGTAAGCATGCCGCCAATGTTCCAGTTTCCATACCTGTAAATGTTTTTTTTCCAGTCGTCTTTAGTTTTTTAGATATTTGCAATTTATTTGAAGTGTTGTACTGCTACAACAAATATGGCGGCTGACTAATTTACAGCTGCGCTTTTTCTTCAGGTCGCATCATATCTTTTGACAACAGCAGAGAGACCCTCTGCTGAACATTCCCGATGTTCCTGCAAGTCATACACATGTGCAGTTGGCAGCAGAGGGGGTTCCAGTGCAATATGCTTAGTGGCAGAAATGTAAACAAAAGCAGAGAATAACTGAGCAAATTACTCGGCGATAGTACAATGCCGGCGAGAAAGAGTACCAGGTGTATGATTAGCAGGGCACAGGGAATAAACTGTCAAAAAAGCGCAATTTTCTTTTTCGTAGTACTGCTGCTTTAAGCCCAATAGTGGCCTAGAAAATTTTGGGAGAGGTATAAAGTTAAAAATACCCCACTGTGGTCTCCTTGAGGTAATACCACTGACCAAACCAGCTCATAAAACAATGAGTGCTTTTCGGGAACGAGGGGGTTAGCATCACAGACTTAATCTTTTGGTTAAAACAGAGATGTACAGTGGTGGGGTATCCAGAAGCAATCTTTGATACTGAAGATATCTGGACAGGAGCTGGAGAATAAGTTATCTTGAGGTCTACAGATGCAGGCTTACAACATTTACCTGTGTATTTTTAGGGAGAGACAGAAGCGTTCTGTTTTATGCAGGACAGCCAAAAACTTGCTACAAAAGTGGTAAGCCAGGTCATACTAGTAGTATATGTGACCGTCTATGCTGTACTTTGTGTAATAGTTTTGGTCATTCGAATGGGCAGTGTAGAAACACTGCCATTTGTAACTTATGTAACTTTGGCATGGTACTCTCATTCAGCATGTCCAGAGGCAGCGCATAGGCAAGCTGCACCAACTGATTCTGAGGAACAAAGATTACTTGTTACTATTGCACAGAGGTCACATTCCACAAAGTCAGGCCTTCTCATCCCATGTCAGAATTCATACAGGTCCCAACTGAACTGAGGGAAGGGGAAAAAGAGGAGACTGCAACAGGTACAGCTGACCCCTCTACCCTGCTAGAAGATAGTGATGAAAGTAATTATGAAGAACCCATCTTGATGTTGAAAAGATTAATAATACCTCCACGCTGGCAGATACTGAAGCTATGTCTCGCTTCCCCTCCCCTTGAGAGATACAGAAACAAATGGTTACTAGGCATAGACGGAACTGGGGCCAGACAGCCTCAAAGGTTCGAAAGATTTCTTTGACACCTACATCAAATAGATACCAGATCCTGCAGAAAGTTCAGGATCCTTCAGATGTTGATTGTGAGGGTTCCCAAATAGGGTCAGAGCTGCCAGAGGGCATCTTAGAAACAGAGTCAAAGGAAGGAGCAAACTCCCCAAAATTGACAAAATAATAGGGTACAAAGAAAAAAATGGGAAAAATCCAAACATGAACCTACATAAAAGGTTCTGGGTTTTTTCATGACTTTCATGTAAATGTCTGTTTCCTTAAACTGCTGTTCACACCGACGCGCCACTTTTGTGGCGCTTTTCAGCATTATTTATATTTGAATCAGCTAAGCCTCGAAAACTTGCCATTTTATTTTGTTCCCAAATGAAGTAAACACCAGCATATGTTGATTGCAAACAACAAAATATTGAAATGGGCAATATTTTTTGAAGGATTTATCTTTATTTCGGCACTAAAGTTTGTATTTATAATGCTTGCCGAAACCGGAAGTACCTAGGAGCGATCGGAAGTTTGAAAAATGCTGGTGGCATTTCTAACGTTTTTTTATTCCTCCCTTGAGCAGCAGTGCAGTTATCTGTAGTCTGGAGCCTTACTGAGTGCCACTAAAACAAATAAAATAACTAAATAGGTATACCGCATATTACAAGGATCTGCACACCACATCGACGAGCGAGACAACCAGATGCGATCCCTGTGCTTTTAGTAAGTAGCAACCTTCCAGGCAGAGGGGAATTGCCCTAGGCAGAGGGACTTATTAAAGAGGCAGCTAATAGGTGAGATGACCTGGTCCAGGACCTGACGTAGAAGACAGGGAGCAAGGGAGTCATTACCAATAGTGTTGCTCTTTAAGGCTTTAAGTAAGTATGGCCTGACTTCCTGGGCAGTGACCCGATGCAGGTGGAACAGGGGGCGTGAGATGGTAGGGACAGTCCTGATGGGAGAGGGGGTTGAAGAAATTATCTGGGAGCACCGAGCTAAGGTCAGTGAAGGAATTATTGAGGTGAGAGGCAATAAGGACAGGGTCTGAGGAGACTGTACCATTAATGTTAATAAGCGAGGGTGGGGGGGAGCGTGTACCACCATTCAGCTGCTTGATGTTGTCCCAGAAGGACCTGGGGTTCCCCCATGAGGAGGTGAGGGAAGCTTGATAATACTCAGCCTTTGCTTTGCAGGTAACCCAAGTATACTTGTTCCAGGCAGCAGCATAGGCCTGTCTGTCCGCTGGGCGGCCAGTTTCAACAGCAAGGTGCCATAGGTTATCCCGCTGCTTAAAAAGTAGGTGCAGGGCGGGGATGACCCAAGGGGCATGCCTTACTTTGGACCTGCGTGCAATTATGGGTGCAAAAATGTCGCAAGCAGAGTTGAAGGTGCGGATAAAGAAGGCCAGGGCCTTGTCAATGTCTGGGGTGTTATGTAACAGGGACTAGTCCGTGTGGGCTAGGTGAAGCTTAAGGTGTTTCAACCCACCAGGTATAAGCCGCCGCTGATGGGTAGTTTGTACAGTGGGCTTGGGCAGAGAGGTTGACCAGTTGAAGAGAACAGGGGAGTGGTCACTAAGACAGTCAGGGAGAATTTGGATATTGTGGACGCGGCAAGGGCGATTAGGGAGGACCACATCCAGGAGAATGCTAGAGCCCCTTCTGGGATTTATTCTAGTAGGCTGGGAGACTAGTTGGTTAGATCAATAGCAGCAAAGCCTCACAGGAGGAAGAGGATGTGGGACTAAGCCAATTGATGTTCAAGTCCCCACCAGGATTTGGTCGGAGGAGTTGGGTAAGGAGGTAAGATAGTCAATTAATGGGCCCAGTGCCTGTGCTTGATTTTTAGCAGGCATGTATGCCGAGTCAGGAAGATGGGACTCATAGAGGGAGATAGTTTTAGTGTTAGGGCCTGGGCCTTGTGGTCAAGGTCAGGGGAGGAGGGCTAGTCCAATAAGAGGGTCTTTGACATAAATGGCACATCCCCCACCTCTCCTACTCGACTCGGTCCTGCCGGTGGAGGGAGTAGCCAGGAGTGAGACCGGGAGTCAGGGTGAAGTTGGACAGCCAGGTTTCACCATAGCAATCACATCTGGTTTATGAACCGCCACCCAGCAATGTAGTGAGTCCAGTTTTTTAAGGAGGCTACAAATGTTCATAGACACAATACGAGTCCAGAGGATTTCAAAGGGGAGCCATTGTTGCAGGCCCAAGACTGGGATGTATGTTACCAGTCAGGAGCAAGAGGAGGAGAGCCGCCCTTGAAAGCGGGTGGCAGAAGAAGAGTTTACGCCGATTGGGATAGGAGGGATGGGGGGGTTTAGTAGCACAGGGGGTAGGTAGGGCAGCACAGACAGGGAATGCAAGCGTGATAAGATGCACGAGGGAGCAAGGCGGGTGGGAGAGGAGGTGCCCAGGTGGATGGTGGTGTAGAGAGGAGCAAATTGGATGTGTGGAGGAGGAGGAAGGGGGGGAGCAGAGGCAGAAAGTGGGGGAGCAGGAGGGCAACTAGGGTGCAAGAGTAGCTAGTTCATGGGCATACAGTGACCCTAGGGAAGGCAAGGGACATTAGTAGGAGGGGAAGAAGAGACAGACAAGCAGGAAGGAGGATGACAGGCATGACAGGAGTGGGGCGAGAATTTTAGGGAGTAAGATGCGGAGCTTGGATGGCAGCGGAGTGGGTGGACAGCGGCGGGAGATGCAGGAGGTGAGGTAGGGAGACAGACACAGAGATAGAACTGGATTAGCTAGGTAGGAGCAAAGACAGATAGGCAGGGGCACAGTGACCTCTGGTGGCCAGCAGGTATAACCTGCAAATGGTAAAGTGGGGACTTAGAATTTGGCACACAGGAAGTGATGTAACAGGAAGTGACGTACTCAGTGCGGGCCAATAAATTGAGGGTCACCCCTGGGTGGATGGTTGGGGCAGGTGGGGCAGACGACGCGAAGCGTCATCGGGCTAGCACCCCACAGCAGAAGTCCGCAAAAACAATCAGTGGGTTGTGGGACAGAGAAGCCTAGAGTCCTTTGGCTGCACGCCGAAACGCCACGGCCGCCTACAGGAGTTGAAGTGCAGAATGCCTTACCTGGAATTTCAGCCGGTGGTTTGAAAATGAGAAAGCTCCAGGTAGGAGCTTCTTCCTCCATTCCTGCCATGGGGTTGGCAGCGTTTCTGTGGGGAGGGAGGCCCGCCTGTAAAGGTAGGGAAGCAGGGAACTAGTATGCAGCGGGAGGATTTGAATGTGGTAATTCTAGGTGTCACACTGCGCATGCGCAGACAATGTGGAGCTATACCACAATTCAAGTCACAAGTAGACCCTTTTTTAAACTTAAACAGCACAAAGAAAAGGCTACAAATATAGGCTTGTTGAACACGAAAGAGTAACGTTGCAATTACATACACTTTGCTTATCTAAAATACAGGACACAGGTTCCAACAGCTAACCCTAGATCAAGCAATTCACTGTATAAAACATGGCATTCCTGGCATGCTAGTTGCTGAGGTTTTACATCTGGAGTACATCTGAGTACAGCTCTAAGCACTAACGTGGCAATCCCATACTGTAATTAGCAATTGTAATACATAGTGTGCAGGTACAAACAATCAGGTCCCACTGTAACTTGCCTATGCTCAGACTGACCCCAAGTCCCACACCACCCTCTCAGGTAGCACCCCACAGCAGAAGTCCGCAAAAACAATCAGTGGGCTGTGGGGCAGAGAAGCCTAGAGTCCTTGGTTGCACGGCCGAACGCCTAAGGCCGCCTAAGGCAGGAGTTGAAGTGCAGAATGCCTTTACCTGGAATTTCAGCGGTGGTTTCAAATGAGAAAGCTCCAGGTAGGAGCTTCTCCATTCCTGCCGCGTCGGCAGCTGCTCTGTGGGGAGTGCCCGGGCCGAAAGGTAGGAAGCAGGGAACTAGTATGCAGCGGGAGGATTTGAATGTGATAATCTCAGGTGTCACACTGCACATGCGCAGATACGGGAGCTATACCACAATCTCAAGTCATAAGTAGCCCCTTTTTTTTTTAAACTTTAAACAGCACAAAGAAAAGGCTACAAATATAGGCTTGTTGCACACGAAAGAGTAACGTTGCAATTACATACACTTTGCTTATCTAAAATACAGGACACAGGTTCCAACAGCTAACCCTAGATCAAGCATTCACTGTATAAAACATGGCATTCCTGGCGTCCTAGTTGCTGAGGTTTTACATCTGGAGTACATCTGAGTACAGCTCTAAGCGCTAACGTGGCAATCCCATACTGTAATTAGCAATTGTAATACATAGTGTGCAGGTACAAACAATCAGGTCCCACTGTAACTTGCCTATGCTCAGACTGACCCCAAGTCCCACACCACCCCCTCAGGTAGCACCCCACAGCAGAAGTCCGCAAAAAACTATCAGTGGGCTGTGGGGCAGAGAAGCCTAGAGTCCTTTGGTTGCACAGCCGAAATGCCCCACGGCTGTCTAAGGCAGGAGTTGAAGTGCAGAATGCCTTTACCTGGAATTTCAGCCAGTGGCTCAAATGAGAAAGCTCCAGGTAGGAGCTTCTTCCTCCGTTCCTGCCGCGGTCGGCAGCGTTCTGTGGGGGGGGGGTGCCCGCCTGGAATTTCAGCCGGTGGCTCAAATGAGAAAGCTCCAGGTGGGAGCTGCTTCCTCTGCCGCTGGGTCGGCAGAGTTCTGTGTGGGGAGTGCCCGCTTGAAATTTCAGCCGTGGCTCAAATGAGAAAGCTTCAGGTAGGAGCTGCTTCCTCCGCTCCTGCCACGGTCGGCAGCATTCGGGGAGTGCCCGTCAGAATTTTAGCCGGTGGCTCAAATGAGAAATTCCAAGTAGGAGCTGCTTCCTCCATTCCTGTCAGGTCAGCAGCTTCAGAACTACTACTGATTCTGTATGGACACACATTGATTGTGGCTCATTTTCAGTGTTTTTGTTGTTCTGTACCTTACAATACAAATCTGTAAAAGCGCCAGATTGTGACTTGCCATAGGAAAAGCTCATTTTCTCAGCAATGCAACAAAATATAGACATAAGGTTTTCTGTTTTGAGTGCAGATTTACCTGGTCTTTCACAACTGACCCTGTGCAGACCAAAAACCTTAAGACACACCTTAGGTACACAAACAGCACAAACGTGACCATAAAATGATGCTAAAATATCTTCTGGCTTTCACAAATGCACTGCCTGCCATAAAATTATTTTCTGCAGCACTGTCCAATATAACTTCAGAACTCCTCTCACTAAACATAAATATGTTTCAATGATTTATAACTCTGTCCGTCTCTGTCTCTTTCTAGTCTTGTCCTGCAAATCAGATGTTGTACATGTATTTATAGCACTGTAGAAAATAGCATACAGTAGAAATGATTGACTCACAGCATCAATCTCCTTTTTCAGAACTGCCACACTGGTTTCCTACTGCAGAGAGGTGTGTGTGAGCTTCTCATCTTTTGAAAATGGCCATGCTGATTGCACTGAATCACTTCCTCTTCCCCTTCCTCTCCCATTCTACACATAGCCTCTCTCTCTTGTCTCCATGGTGAAGTAGTAAACAAATATGCCACATCTACCTTCCACAAGTAATTTCATCTGAAGAATGAAGTGTGTGTCAGTGTACATCTAGTTCTATGGCATACTTTTATTTTATTTTCAACAAATAATCAGTTGTGTACCCCATATATATATATATACACACACACATATATATATATATATATATATATATATATATACATACATATACATACACATACATGAGTATGTGCCAGTAATCATTCATGACCAATACTGAAACCAAGATTACAATTCATATATTTTCAAGTACACATTATGTCCAGGCAATGTCCAGCAATAGGTCAGATATTTTATGGTTGTCCCTGTCATCTGTTATGCTGACACAAACAGGAAGTGAAAACTGATGTCATATTTTGAGGAGTCAGTCAGATATAATTTGTGACCAAAAAACTTGTAAAAATGGCCTCAAGGAAATTATTCAAAACAGGAGACGAGGTACTAGCTTCAATTATGGATGAGGAAAATGCATCAACCTCAGATTCTGAGAGCAGCACAGAATCAGAAAATGATAATGAGGTAATGTGGCCATCATTTCTTGTCAGTGACACGGAGAGAAAAAATAGCAAAGAACTAGTAGACGATCACACTGCTGTTGTCACTGATTCCACAGCTCCTAATAATTTAACATTACCCTCCACATCAACTGGAGACTATGTAATGGGAAATGTGGCCGATGAAAGAGAGACAAGTAAAATAAGAAAATACTTACCAAAAGTCACCCACAGACAACCAATAAGGAAAGGGCCACAAAAAAAATGTATTACACATGTTGCAACTGAGGTGGTCCCTGCACAAACAAAATCGTGTAGTACGCATATTACTACATGTGCAAAAACAGATGGAAGTAAATGTAGAAGAAACAGTGGGATGAATATTGCTGCCAAGGCAAAGTCACTGGACAGAAACATAAATGTAAGCAGCACAAAGCAGAGAAGAGCAAATGGGTGTGAGGAAAAAACACTTGAAGTAGGATGTGTTTCAGCTGTTAATGTAAGTGAAGATGACTACATACCCTCATACAAAAAGAAAAAATCAAGGTATGCGTGTGATTGATGCCACATCAGAAAGTAGGTGGTCTCGCACAGCAACCAGTGCTGTCATTGAATAATTTAACAGACCAATTGGTCCAACCCACAGTATCCGGGGCAATACTGATGACTATTCATGTATGAGAAGATTTTTCTCAGATGAGATATTTGATCTGATCACAATCTGCACTAATAAATATGTAGTATAAATTAGATCTGCACAGCCAGAAAAGCACAAAATGGCATGGGACCCTACCACTACAGATGAAATAAAGGCACACATTGCATTCTGCATAATAATGGGCATAGTTCATCTACCCAGAATATGCACGATTGGTGTATGGATACCTTCATTCACCAACCAGATATATGTCATGTCATGTCAAGGGATAGGTTTTACATGCTGAACAGGTATCTGCATGTCGATCAAGACACAAGAGGTCTGCTTGAGAGCTTAGTGCCAAATTTTAGAAAGAGTATGACTGCACAAGGAACTCACTGTGGATGAGGCAATGGTGCCTCTACAAAGGACGGTTATCTTTGTGCAATACATGAAAGATAAACCTCATAAATGGGGATAAAAGTGTGAGTCTTGTCTGAAGCAAAAACTGGGTACATTTCAAGATCCAGATATACACTGGCAAAATACAGATGAATGCACAGAGATAGAAGATGCAACCTTGCTCACAAGAGTTGTTCTAAATCTAACCAATGACCTGTGCAACATATACCATCACATCTACGTGACAATTACTATTTCAGACTTGAACTGATGAAGAACCTTTACAGCAAAGGTATTTATGCATGTGGTACAATTAGAACAAACAGAAAAGAATATCCAAAAGAAATAGTTGTCCCCAAGAAAGACGTCAACAAAATGACTTGTAGCAGCACTGACTGGAGGCAGAAAGGAACTATGCTGGCATACGTGCAGTATACTGCCTCTCTACAATCCATGCCCCACATGCAGATGGAGAACAGCTTCTCACAGTGCAATGAGTGCAGAAAGATGGATCAAAACTTGATGTTCCTTGCCCATCCTCCTTGGTGGACTACATGAAGTTTATGCGGGGATTTGACAGAGGGAATCAGATTATCTCTTTATACAACATATATCAAAGAGCAAAAAATGGTGGAAGAGGCTATCTGGATACCTCATTGAGTGTTCGCTGTTGAACGCGTACATTATTTACAATGCTCATACAAAGGAAAATGGCAATTCCATAACATCAACCACCTCCAAACGCAGAGCGGATTATCTGGCTTTCCACCTCACTGTTGCTAGGAACTCACTGGTGGATTTACATCAAGGAAAGCACCTGGATGACTCATCAACTCCACACCCAGCATGCATGCTAAATGCTGGTCACATGCCAGTAATGGCAAGTGAGACAAACTAATGCAATGTGTACAATGAAACACACAAGAGAGGAGGACAAAACCACAGGGAAGGCCATCACAGATCTTGAATCATGTGCAGTGAGTGTGGTGTCCACCTTTGCCTGATGGCTGAGAGAAACTGCTTCCAGAAGTACCACACTAAAACAAAATACTGGCAGTAAAAAGGTATGTATCTTTATTATACAACTATTAAAAACTGCCAGCAGCTACATGCCTACCAGTCTATTTAGTCTGCTAGACTCATTGCACCCCTTGATTTTTCCATAGTATCCAACATTTCCAATCCCTGCTCCACCATTGGTCTGAACACTCATTCTAAATCTGTCCAGCCTTTCGTTTTGAAGTTGCCCACTGTCCGTAGTTATATCATCTCTTCAGCAGCATGATACAGACTGCCACCACCCTTTCGTTTAAACAGTGGTTCCTCATTTCCCTTCTGAACCTGCCTCCTACCAGCTTCACGCTGTGACCCCAGGTATACCATTCAGCTTTTACTTTGAAACTACATTTGGCACTTACTCTGTTCATACTCTTCAGGTACTTGAAGGTCTGAATCATATCTCTCTCTCTCTCTCTCTCTCTCCTGTCCTCCAAGGAATACATATTGATTCATTAGTAATGACTTCAGCCAAGATTCATAGTTTAGTTTATTTATACTTTATTTGTTTCAAGAAATATTTTCTGTGTACTTTCTTGTTTGTTCATTTACAGGTCTGCACAACTTACATACATTGCTACCTGAACATGAAGATTACAGCCCACATGTTAAACGTATGGAAATCTTGGTGAAAAACGAACGGACTTGACAACACTACAGTATCTGACAATGAGAATGAAATATAACACTCTGATAGTGTATCTGGAGAACTACAGAGGCTGATATAGTGCATTGCTATTATTATATTTATACAGTACGTTATTACTATAAATAGTTTTGAACTGTTCATTTGAGCTATTCAAATTTACTGTTTCACAAGAAACAAAATACGATACCAATTGTATGTTCATGATTATTTGTCTTTCGGTTTTTAGTGTTCAACAAGTACATAAACTATACTCTTACAAAGTTCTACATGTGTAACTTTTGGGTTTGTTTTTTGTCATTTTATTGTCTACTCACTCATAACATGTGAACAAAGGGATTTGCCTGTGAAGGTTGCAGGGTAGGAGTCCAAAGGGAGATGCCAAGGAACCTGAAAATAATAATAATAATCACAAAGGATCAACAGCTCTTTGGTCATCCAGTACAAGCCTGAAGTACACAGACCTACATTTGGTATTCTGCACATCAACAAGGGCACCAGAACTTGATTTTGACACCATTTATGAGCAAAGTTGTGTTGTTTGTACACCTGTAGTGTGACGTTATGGTCTCATATCGGTCAGTACAGGGCCTGCTAAAATACCTCGTCAATCCGCATCCAAAACAGAAAATCTTAGGCCTCTACCATGTGGCACTGCTGAGAAAATGAGTTTTAGGTATAGCAAGACCTGAATTCGTGATTTCTATGAGTTGTGTTGAGGGGTCTAGACTAACAAAACACACGACAATGTGTCACAAATTATATAAAACTAACCCAGATCATACTTTTTCATACAGTATGGTGTGAGGTTGTCGCTCAACACCATGCATGAAGTACACAGACCTACATTTGGTACTCTTAGGACCAACAAGGGGCACTAGAACTTGATTTTGACACCATTTTATGATCAAAGTTGTGTTGTTTGTGCACCTGTAGTGTGACATTAGGGTCTAATATCGGTCAATACGTGGCCTGCTGTAATGCCCCAGTCAATCCGGCATTCCAAACAGAAAACCTTATACCTCTACCATGTGGCATTGCTGAGAAAATGAGTTTTAGGTATAACAAGGCCTGAATTTTGCGATTTCTCCAACTTGTGTTGAGGGGTCTAGACTAACAAAAACACACGAAAATGTGTCACAAACTATTTGTTGCCAACCCATATCATACTTTTCATGCAGTATGGCATGGGATTGTTGTCTCAGCACATGCCTGAGGTATACATACCTACATCTGGTATTTTGCCGACCGACAGGGGACACCAGAACTAGATTTTGACACCATTTTATGATCAAAGTTATGTTGTTTGTGCACCTGTAATGTGATGATAGGCTCTGATATTGGTCAATACATGGCCTTCTGTAATGCCCCAGTAAACCTGGCATCCAAAACCGAAAATCCTATGCCTCTACCATGTGGCATTGCTGAGAAAATGAGTTTTAGGTAAAACAAGGCCTGAATTTTGCGATTTCTCTAACTTGTGTTGAGGGGTCTAGACTAACAAAAATACACGAAAATGTGTCACAAACTATTCGTTGCCAACCCATATCATACTTTTTATGCAGTATGGTGTGGATTGTTGTCTCAAGACATACCTGAAGTACACATACCTACATTTGGAATGTTATAAGCAAACAGGGGCACCACAACTTGATTTTGACACAATTTACAATCAAAGTTGTGTTGTTTCTACACATGTGGTGTGACTTTGGGGTTTCAGATCAGTCCATGCAGTATGTTTTAGTAGGCCAGGTCACACTGTATCGAATATAGAAAACCTTGTGTCTCTATCTTGTGACATTGCGGAGAAAATTATTTTTTTATGCAACATGCACAATTTATTAATATTCTAAATGAAAAAAATTCAGGTGTGAAAGGGTTAATGTCAACAGCATAAAAAACAAAACTAAGCAGGCTGCAGTCTTTTCATATCTACAAACCAATAAAGTAGATGAGCTTTTCTTACAAGACACCAGACTTCATATGACAGAAGTATATGCCACAAAACATCGGCATGCAGGGGTGCCATATTGGTCCTTGGGTATGGAAGCTTGTTGAGGGGTAGCAATCCTTTTTCACAATACCACAGTGAAGGTTTTAAAACTTACTGATTTGGTGCCAGGACATGTTTTGATTCTGGATATTGTCTATAGTAATGTATGCTTTAGACTAATTAATACTTACACCCCACAAACAAAGGCTGGAGTTTTTCAGTCAATCCAATCCTATTTGCACACATCAAAAAATATTACTTGGGATGGGGACTTTAATTGTGGTTTGACCACAAAAAAAACAGAGGTTGTAACATGACTACAAAAAAAATATATTCTGATATATCTTGTTTAAAAAATATTCTACAAAACAGCAAATCTAAGTGATGCATATGTTAGAGTAACCTCCAGGATAGATCCTGCCTTTCACAACTACAGACCTGTTAGTTTGACATTAGTGGTAGGGAAAATAATGGAATCACTTCTGAAAGAAAGAATTGTTGAGTACCTAGAGGTCAGCGGGGTACAGGACCCAAGGCAGCATGGATATGCAGCAGAAAGGTCATGTCAGATGAATCTAGTAGATTTCTTTGACTGGGTGACCAAGGTAGTAAAGCAGGGAGGGGCTGTAGACATGGCCTACGTAGACTTTAGCAAGGAATCTGACACAGTCCTATCCAAAAGATTAATAAACAAATTAGCCAGCCTGGGAGTGGGTCCCAGGTAGTGGTGAAGGTAGTGGGCTCAATCAGCTCCTTGAAGCGGTCGCGGCGCGTAGAGACGGATCCGCATGAGCGCTCACGCAATGCAAGCGGAGTACGCGTTATAATGAGGAACGTAAGTCTGTTAGAAACAATGACTTCATGTTACTCCACCTCTCAGGCCACTATTCTGCCAATTTTAATGGTGTGCATTGCAGGCAGTGCACTTCACCTCTATTCACTTTGTTTTTGAGCTCCACAGGTGAACTTTTGTATTGATTCATGGGATTTCAGGTCACAAGGGCTCTATACTGATCTGCACAGCCTCAGTTCAGGGTAGTAGAGTACTGAAGGAGTAGGAGACAGTGTGCTCTGATAGCTGTCTGTGATAGGAATCTTGTAAAGCTGTTCAAAAGCATTTTAGCTTTTTGGGGGTCCAACTTTAGTTCATCGATTGTAGGAAACCTCCTGTGCTCATATCATCGAGCATTTTTGCTTTTGTGTGGATTTTGAATCTTAATTTACAACATTGAGTGAGTGTTGTGAAAGACAGTGAAAGTGTGCTTTGGGGGAGGGGCGTATCTGTGGTGTAGGTTGATTTAAGCTGGAGAAATAGTGATTTCTTTGTTTTTGGTTATATTTTTGTTATATAACTGACTGTGTTAATGTACACACAGTAATAGTAGAAATGTTCTTACCGTTTGTTGTGTGGATGTGGTGCAGCATTTCATAAGTTCAGGTTGTTTAAATTACAAATGTACAATACATAACATGGCATAGTACTGAACTTTTGTATTTGCGGCACATTCCTCGTTCAGCATTGTACACAAACTGTTCTGTGTGTGTGCAGTGTTGCGTGCATCAAAAAATACACCTTTTATTGTGCCACAGACTAGTGTAATTGTAAGCACAGCAGTGTGAACCTGCTATCCACTGCAGCTGCCTGATTTTGTACTGCGATCGTGGTATCTGTTCTTAGTTTTGCTGCTTGTAGTGCCATAAAAATCAGCACTGTCTGTATTCAGTGCTCCCCCACCCCACATTCAAAGGTATTTTTACCAGATTGGATTGTTTTGAAACCTCATCAGCACCACTGGTTACTGAAGTTGTTTTAATTAAGTGGCAGCCTCAGAGTATTCTCTTCTCTGTTGCTGAAGCCATATAGTTGTTTATTTGGCTTCACATCCAGCCAGCGTCCCTCAATCAGAGTGAACGTATCAAAATCTGAATTTGGTTATAATATTTGTGGTTGATCCCCAAAATGCCTGCAAAGAGAACATGCAAGCAAAGCTGTTTCCACCATGGCAATGTTGGCAGTAAGATGGTCTGTGGGCATGGTGGTAGTATGCAGACGCAGAAGTGCATTGCTGATGTGAGGAAAGGTATTTCTCCTGCAATGTTTCTTATAGCCCAATCAGTAGCTTCGCTCATAGTTGGAGCTGTTTTCCCAGTCGGTGGTGTTAGTGTTACTGGTGTTAGTGGTGGTGGAGGTAGTATTAGTATTGCTGCGTCAAGTTCTAATTCTGACCAGTGTACCATTTCCAAAAATATTGAGTGTGAAGCAGTGCAAGTGACTGGCAGTGTAGATGATGTCATACTCCCCAGTAACATCCCAGTAACTGAACCTGAGGATTTTGATGATCATGTCAACAATAGCATACAATGTGATATTCTGTCCACCGTGGAACTTAACATTACGCATTTTCCATGCAGTGATTCACAGTGCGGTGAAAAAATATCAGGTGATAATGGTGTAGATGCTGACGATGATGATGTTGTTGTTGTTGCAACATGCAGTCCACATGCTAGCATCCAAGCAGAAGATGTGGATGTGTGTGACGCTGATAAATATGATGATGATGTAATTGACCCCAGTTGGGAATCGGAGAAAAAGAAATTAAAAGTGGCTATGTCTGAGTCTGTTTGCAGGAATTCCCACCTGTAAAAACTTGTGATCTACCAGTTTTAGTTGATGATGATGATGACCCAGTAATCAATATGATAGGTAGTCGTGGTGGTCAGTTGCAGTCCAGGGGCAGGATTCACACAGAAAACCGAAATTCCCACAGCTACAGAGAAAAGACTTGCTGCAGTGTGGAAACGCAGCTGCGCTGTATTCTCAAAGAAAACCAGCGCAGGCTGCTGGATTTCCATAAAAGTGCCGTGAGGCAATTCTAGCTGCCACACCTATTCTGGCAAAAGTGCTGCAAATCTGTAGCTGCAGAGGCTGTGAAGGCACAGCAATAGGGGACCACAGTAGCTGAAGCAGCAGACTGTAAAAGTGCTGCTATAATATGAAGCTGACAGCACACACAGAGACCAGCAACCAGTCCCCAACTGGGACCACAGCAGCACCACAGGTACCTGTGATACCTTGGCACCACAGTGGCTGACTGTCCCTGCTGGTCGCCTCTCTGGGGTGTTCCTGTAGCCTGGAGGGTAGCACTTGCTGCTGGCTGGTCAGACTCTACTGCTTGTGGGGCTCTGTCATGGGCTGCACTGGGTCTAGTGGTTGATGCCTGTTGCCATAGCATGGCAATGTGTGCTTTCAGTGCTGTAACATCAGCCACTGCTATACTGTTTGAGATGCTATTACCTGTGGTACACCTCCACCTTAATTGATTCCAATTGCTGGGGCACTACGCAGTGTGCTGAGGGACAGTTACACCTCATTCCACAGTGTGTAACATTCTTTCCTCAGCTACGGGAAAACCTGGCTGTGAATAGCCTTTCAGGGCTGTGCTCCACTGATCTCACACCTTATTGTCCTAAAGAACTTTTGCAGCTGCACTTTTTCCACAGTCCATAGTGGTTTTTCCAGCCGGGGTTTCGTGAATAGCACGTGGAGCAAACTCCCCTTTTTTCCCATAGCTGAGGGAGTTTTGGGGACTTAGGGAAGGTTTTGCACCTGCTGAGAGCTTTAGAATCCTGCCCCAGGTGTGTACTGCCCGAAACATCACGTGCCCCCCCCCCCACTTCAGTGCTTAAAACAACAAACTTAAATAAGCCACATCATCATGGACATGTTAAAAGCAGAGCATCACACTCCCTTGTTTGGGATTTTTTTGTTCAAGATGCAAATGATGATTCAGTTGCAATCTGCCAGGTTTGCCATGTGCGTGTGAGTCGAGGTAAAAAGGGGAGCCATATGGGCACAGGAGGACAGCATACGCATCTTAATAATAGGCACTTGGCACTGTGGACCAAGCACAAGCTGGCAGCTAATACCACAGTGAGGTGTCATCCATGTCACCGCAACTATAGCCAGCATGTTATCCCTTCCATGGATCAAGCCCAGTAGGAAATTAAACATGTAGTAGTGGTAATAAGAGCAGAGGATTACTACCGCATGATGAGGTGGAGGACCATAATGACTTTGAAATGTTGTCCAGTGCTGGTGAGAGTAACAGTTTTTGTGGTGGTGGTGGTGAAAGCAGTATGTCTAGTGCAAGTGATACATCAATCCCAGTTGGAAAATCTGACAAAATAACAATTTCTGGGTTTGTCATCATCAAATGTCAACACTCCATGCCCTGCCAATGCCATTCATCACAGAGCACAACCATTTGTGATCAACACACCACGTGTAAAATGCTTAAGTCAGTCCACGTTACACAGTGTTTTTGCCAATAAGCTGAAGTACTCCTGAATCATACAGTGTCACGTGAACCCAATGCTGCTGTAGCGGAAATGCTGCCAATTGATCTTTTGCCTTCTCCTAGTGGAGAATTCTGGTTCCAGCAGTTTGCTGCATGTGCCTGTCCAAATGGAAACTCCCATCCAGGACATACTTTTCTAACCGTGCTGTCCTAGAATTGTTCCGCACTGTGTCTGACTCAGTAAGACATGCCCTTCAACATTCCTCCTCGCCATTCATCCATTTAAGTATGGATATGTGGACAAGTGGCAAAACAGCGGGGAGTTCATATCTGTGTATAACTGCACACTGGGCGCAGGTGCCGGGGGTTGTTTGTGATGTTGGTAGTGTGAATAATCAGTGCAGTACGGTGGACTGTCACAGTAGCAATCTTCCTGGAATTCTACAGCGTGCAATGATTGCTATGCACAGTGTGACCTGTTCACACACTGGTGAGAACATGTTGGACATGGCACTGACTAAAATTGACAGATGGCTAAACCCTCTGTCCCCGAGAGCTGGGTTCATAGCAAGTGACAATAGGTCAAATGTGGTGAAATGCATCACAAACGGTGTTTTTTTTCGTGTTCCATGCTTGGCCCACTGTTTAAATCTTGTGGTTCAGGAGTTTCTGCAGCACACTGATATAAAGGTAATGCTGACCATTGCATGACGTACCTGCTCTCACTTTTCAAGATCTGGAAAGGCCCATGACCAACTGTGGCAGTTGCAGATACAAAAGAGCCTGCCTCAGCACCGCTTGAAGCTGGAAGTTGTCACCCGATGGAACTCCACGTTATACATGGCAGAGAGGTTGTATGAACAATACAAAGCCATCTCAGAATATCTTGTTATGCACACTAGCCGTGACAGTTCCGGGCCTCCATGTCCATGATGACTGAACAGTGGCCTCATGGACTCTGTAATAACAATCGGCCTTTTGAACATGCCACACAGGTAGTAGTGGCAAGTCTGCCTCCACTAGCCAATCAATTCCACTGCTGTGGGTGCTGAGGCAGACATTGGTGAATGTACAGCATAGCCTTGATGTTGCCAGAGGCGGTGGCAGCAGTATGTTGCTGCAACACATGCTGACAGTATTCAACCAGAATTGTCACATTGTGAGCATTCAGCGAGTGACAACTTTGCCATGGCAACAATGTTGGACCACGTATACAAACGCGGAATTGCATCAGTACTGGAGGAGGGCCTGAACAGGTAAAAATATCAGTGGTCAGCTGGTGCACTTGGTTCATGGGGCACAGAAGTCACATGCCAAAGTCAGCAAACCTCAGCAGCATAATCCGGCTGAAGATGTACCTGGAGGACCATCAAGCATATCCTGCAAGGGGAAGAGGACTGTAGTTTCAGGGTCTGTCATCCAAAGTGGCTGGCGTCAACCGCTTTGGGAGGCTTTGTCCCAAGTGGGTATTTGTGAAATAAATGATTCGGGAGAACAGGATGATGCATCAACAATTGGATTTAGTGCGGCACTGAGAATGGCTGAATCATATTTGTCTGAAAACAGGCATCTGACAATAACTGAAGACCCTCTTTTGTATTGGAGTGGAAAAGTTAGTGACTGGCCAGAGCTGACTGAAGTACTTCACATGCCCACCCTCCAGTGTCAGTGTAGAGAGGGTATTCAGCTCAGCAGGTGCAACAGTCATAGATCGTCAGACAAACCTGTCTCCAGCAAATGTTAGTTTGCTAACATTCATTAAAATGAATGAGAGGCACATGCCAGCAGAGACTGCAACCTCGGTATTTGTACCCCAGCCTAGTCATGGTGGTCTTACTGATGTGGAAATGGAGCATCCTAGTGGCACTGGCAGTGGCTGCCTGAAACGGTCCACCATTGACGTAGATGATGACACAATGGAGAAAGAATTTCCCAGTGGTCAGACTTCAGACATCGATGACTGTGAGGGCAGTTTTCTTTATGAGGATGATGATGTGGTTAATGTTGGCAGGTTTTAACTGAAGTTTTTAAAAGGCGGTGTGCCCCCCTCCATGGACCACCACCACCGGGACTGGTGTTATCCAAGTCTGCCACCATAAGTCTGTCTGCCCCCCCCCGGACCACCACCACCGGGACCGATGTTATCCACTGCCACCATGAGTCTGTCTGCGCCCCGGACCACCACCACCAGGACTGATGTTATCCACTGCCACCATGAGTCTGTCTGCACCCCCGGACCACCACCACTCGGACTGATGTTATCCACTGCCACCACTGCCAACATGAGTCTGTCTGCCCCCGGACCACCACCACCAGGACTGATGTTATCCAAGTCTGCCAGCATGAGTCTGTCTGCCCCCCGGACCACCACCACTAGGACTGATGTTATCCACTGCCACCATGAGTCTGTCTGCCCCCAGACCACCACCACGGGACTGGTGTTATCCACTGCCACCGTGAGTCTGTCTGCCCCCAGACCACCACCACCACTGGGACTGATGTTATCCAAGTTTGCCACCAAGAATCTGTCTGCCCCGACCACCACCACCGGGACTGATGTTATCCACTGCCACCATGAGTCTATCCGGACCACCACATCCATCAGCCAGAGACAGAAATCTTCTTAATATTTAAACCACAAAGTGAGTATGTGTACTCATGTTTGTTATGCTGCTTCACTTCCTTTAGTTGTATGTTTTGTTTTCTGCAGCTTTTCAGCGCCGCAATGGTAAAACACATAAAGTACACTTCTTTTGTTTCTTTTACAGGGTAACAAAAAAAGGCTCCATTACTAAAACTCATCGGGAATGGTACTGTAGCTGTATCGTACAGAGAGGAAGCGATGTAATATCCATGTGAAATCCATTCTGGCAAGTATGAAGATTTCATTTCATCCATTTCATTGTTTTGTAAAGACTGCAGCAAATATTGCACACAGGTTGTGTTAGTTGACAAGATGTGGCTTTGAAATGTAACTTGACTTTAGGGACTGAGATTTGAGAACCAGGGAGGGACACATAACAATTAAGTTGTAAGAAGTCATTCATTTCTTTTTTTTGGAAACTTCCAGATGGTTTGTTGTTCTGACAAAGTGGCCTGATCCAAACAAGTTCTTCAACATCAGCCCCCGGGCTGGAGCGCACATGCAACACACAGAAGTCATTTCATTAGATGACCATGACCATCATTAACAACCAGGCTCGAAAGGATGCAGAGAAATTGTGAAGAAGTAAGAAAATAAGAAACCATTACAGACAAACCTGCAAATGTTTCCCCCCAACCAAAAAAAAAAATACTTACCTTCATGTGCTTGACAGTTATCCATTGCAAATTTCTACGCTAAAAGTTCTAGTCGAGCACTGGAATACGCACACCAACACCAACAGTATCTGTGACCTGTGATACAGAACAATACCATGAGTACATGTCCATGTCAACCCCCTCACCTACAAAATACAGAAATATATATCTGTCTCAACTCACCAAGGCTACTATTAGTGTACAGACAAAGGGCATCCTTCCATCCAGTTGAGATGATCACATTGCATTTGCTTGAATCGCAGCACACATTGGACCAGCAACAGTTTGCTCCCGGTCATCATTTTATGCTGGGGCACTGCGCGCATGAGTGACTGCGCAATAAATTCTAGGGTACTTTGCATGTGCTGAAACAGTCTCATTTCGCTGTATATCTACTTGTCAATTTTCTGCACACAAGGAGGATGCATTTCGGGCCAGCAGAAAAATCTGGAGACTCTGTGCCACCACTGCCGTGCATGACTGCATGTGCCATTAATTCTGGGGACTTTGTATGTGCTGAAACAATCCCATTTCAGGGACGGCAGAAAAAATCTGGGGACTCTGTGTGCCACCATCAGCACATGACTGAGTGCGCCATTAATTCTGGGGACTTTGTGTAAAGGAAATAATCTCATTTTACTTCATTACTACTTGTCAATTTTCTGCACACAACGAGGACTCTGTGCCACTTTTTGTGTTCTGTGATCGTTGCTTGTGAGCTCATGATGTCATACTGACATTTTTACAATTAAAGCAGCATTGCAAGAATGTTCTCACAGTTCTGAACTGTACTTTTTATGCTACTTTACATTGCCACGCCACCACTACTTACCCCAAGTTGTGACTTGAATGATACGATTCTTTTCACAATTTATGTCTGCTTTATTTATTGACTACTTTTTCATGTATGAAAAAAAATGAGTGCTGCTCTTCCAATATTGTTCGGACCAGGTTTGTATTTATTTGCAGCTGCTTTTCAATAACTATTGTTCCATGGTGTCATAAAACACTGCCTGATTCATAACTGTTAATTAACAACAGAAGTGATATATAACAACTACTTGATGTGATGGAGAAAAGCAGAAGAAAACAATGACAAAGACCTGGTCAGCACCAATTTAAAAGGAATGCTCCTTTCATTATTTCAGACATGAAAAAAGGTAGCACAGCAGACTCAACTACTGTAAATTCTCATATCATTCCAGTCAGTCAGGATGTAAGTAAAGGAAGTTGTAACATAGCATTAAAAAATATAGGTCAGAGTTATCAACAGATTGTTGCGCTGTTGCTTTGCAGACATTCACCACATTACATAGTTATGGTGATGCACGTAAACTAATATGTGGGGGCATTACTACCACTGGAATATTTCTTTTTCCACGGAGTGCAATATATTTCTGTGAAAACCACCCGTAATTTCATTACAGTGAGTCATGGGACAGAGGAATTACCGATCAGAAAAGCCACCCACATTCTGCCACCCTTTCTCAGCAACGTTAGGACGTGATGCCAGGGGGAGCGCAGGTGCATACTCCACTATAGTGAATGTCCGGCAGCTATCCCAATGTTTCCTTATGTTATAAGGTTACTTTGAGGTGAAATGTGGATGTTTCCACCAACAAAGCTCTTCTTACTGGAAACGGGCTACACATTTCACCACAAACTGACCATTATAACATAGATTACATAGACACTACAGAGCATAAAGACATTTGTCCATGAGCTTGCCAATCACAATTTATGTATACCCATTTATATTTTTACTTATAAGAAATTTATCTAAATTTGTTTTAAATTCCAACATTGTTTTACTTCACTTAATTTAAACGCTGCATGTTCCAAATTTCTGTTACCTATTGTTTAACCAATATTTTTTTATTTGTTCTATATCTATCCTTTAACAATTAGTAACAATGGGCTCTGGTATTGTATGGTTGGTCCTTTTGCTAGGCCTAAGAGATCCCACAAATTGGTATCGTCAATGCCCTATAAATAAAACACATGTCACCCTCATTCTATGATATTCCAATGAGTACAACCCTAAATACTGCAGTCTCTGCTCATAGCTCAGTCCTCTGTCCCTCTGATCCTTTTGGTGGCTCTCCTCTGCACTCTCTCCATCATTCCAATGTCACCCTTTTATATGGGGCCAAAACTGAACACAGTACTCCACATGGGGACACACCAATGCATTATACAAGGGCATCACAACCTCGCTATCTCTACATTTAATGTGTCTCTGTATACAGTACGTTATGCTGCAAGCCTTTTTAAACTGTATTACATTGTAAGCTAAAGCTAAGGTCACTATTAACAATGAGCCCCAAATCTTTTCTTTGCCTACAGCCTTTAATACAGAACCACCCAGGCATATTGAACTGGTTATTTTTCTTGCAAAGTGCATAACTGTGCATTTTCAATATTAAAATAGATTGCTTCTGGGAGGCCCACATATCCAAACTATTTAAAGTTGTTTGTAAGATGGACTGTTCCTCTATATTATTTACAGGACGCCCAGTCCTAGTGTCATCTGCAAATTTAGACAACCAAACCCCTGAATGAACCTGCATGGTTGAGGTATACAAATTAAACAGACATGGTCCCAATACCGAACCCTGGGGAATGCCACTAGTCACTCTAGCCTGGCCAGAGTATTCCCCCTTTACACAGACCTTCTGGCCTCTATTTGCAAGCCACGCCTTATCCCATTTTTGTACCCAAACTGGTAGATTTAGCTCAAAAAGTGATTTAACAAGCTGCTCATGGGGAACTTTGTTGAAAGCCTTTGCAAAGTCTAGGAAAATCACATCAACCGGGTTTCCCATATCCATGGCTTTACTAACCTTGTTATAAAATTCCAAAAGGTTGGTTTGACATGACCTTCCTCTAGTAAACCCATGCTGGGTCATATCTATCCTGCCTGTAGCTACTAGGAATTCAACAGTGTAGTCTTTAATTATACCTTCCAGAATCTTTCCTAGTACCGAGGTCAGACTAATGGGCCTGTAATTTGAGACCTCCTGTCCTGAGCTTTTTTATGAATAGGTATAATTACTGCTTGCCTCCAGGCCTCTGGAACCTCACTAGTATCTATACTTTTCTGAGAAAGATAAGATACGGACCTATTAGTACTACTGCCATTTCTTTAATTACCCTGGGATGAATCCCATCTGGCCCCTGTGCTTTATTCTGATTTACCTTTTGTAATCTGATTAAGACATCAGCTGGGTCTATCCTTAGCTTTCTCCCTATGTATTATTTCACCACAGTCCTGGATAACTCTAGGGCTAGCATTAAATACTGATGAAAATATGCATTATATTCCTCAGCTAATGCCCTGTTCTCTATTATAAGATTCCCATCTTGTGTTTTTAAGGGTCCGATAGTATTATTTTTTCCTTCTTACTACTGATATATGTGTAGAAGGTCTTATTATCCTGGATTTTAGTTGCTAGTGTGTATTCATACACTCTTTTGGCCTGAGCCTTTTTTGCAAGTTTAAGGCTCTTTCTATATATCTCCCATCCAGCTTCTGTGTTGTTATGTCTTGCTTGATGGTATGCTTTTGTTTTTATTTTAATTAATCCCTTAACAGATTGGGTCATCCATGGTGAGGATGGAATTTTGGCCTCTTTGTATTTATTTCTAGTTAGTACGTGTCTCAAAGTTAAGCCATTTAGGGTTTCTGCTAACTTGTCCCACATTTGAGCGACTATCTGGTTTTCAAAATCTGATTTCCAATCCCATACAGTCAATTCATACCTCATTTGGTCAAAATTGCTGAATTATACCTATGGACTACAGTGATGCTTTTTTATCTCCAAGAGTACCAGAGTACTGAAAACCAACTACAGCGTGATCACTAGAACCCAATGGGGAATAATTATAATTTACAATATTGTCCCCAAGATTATTTAATAGTAAGTCCAGAATATGATTTCCCTTGTATTGGCTGTAACATACTGATCCAATCCTGTGAGAATAAATGTCTCTAAATATTTAGATTCTACAGATGTATTTGCTTTTAATGTATCCCATCCAATACCAGGGAGGTTGAAGTCACCAACCAGTATTGCATTCCCTGCCAGAGAAAACTGGCTGATAAAATCTAAAATGACCTCATCCTCCATTGCCCTAGTGGATGGTGGCCTATAACATAAAGAAACGTTCGGAAACCTGCCGGACAATCGGATATTCACTGTAAGGAGCACGCACACGCGCTCTCCCTGCCATCATGTCCTAACGTTGCTGAGAAGGGAGGTAGAATGTGGGCAGATTTTCAGAACGGGAATTCCTCCATCACGTGACACACTGTACTGAAATTACGGGTGGTTTTCACAAAAATGTATTGCACCATGTGGTGCAAGAAAGATTCCCCTGAAAGGGAAAATGTGTATGATTAAACAATAACAACAAAAACACACAAACAAAACTACAACACAGTAGTGGGTGGGGTCAGGGTGGGGTGGGGAGGCAGAAAACAATCCCCTCACTTACTATGGCTGTGGGATGCCGTGGTGGTCCAGCAGCAGGTGCAGCACTGAAATTATTTGCTGCTGCTGTGCTTCCACTCTGTTCACCTGCTGCTCCAAAGCACTGAACCGCTCATTATTTTCCTCTAGCGCTGCCCACACCAGGCCGATGTCAGACTGGGTTGCAGGGACTGTGGCGGGGTCCACTGCAGCGGGGAATCCAGGTAGTGGGGCTGGTGGTGGCTGTGGTAGTGGTGGTGGAGCAGCTGCTGTAGTAGCCTTCCTCCTCCTCCTCCTCCTGCTGTGGTGGTGACTGCGAGGCACATCTCCCATCCTGGCAGCATCCTCAGCCATTGCCACGGAAGGGCCAGCAGGTGGGCGCCTGGCCCCTCTCTGTGGCAGCCTGCCACTCTGCCCTGTGGTGGTTCAGCATGTGGGTGCACTGGCCACCAGTCCCCAAATGTTTCCTAGGGGCCCACGGCGCACCAGCACACCACACACATGGCACTCCACCACTGTGCTGTCTCCCCTCACACAATTAAAAAACTCCCACACTAGGGATCTGCAAGGGGGGACCAGACACAGTCCTCACACGTTGGGCATGAGTCCCAACCACCACCTACAATTTCCAGGGACACCTCCTGTGGCTGTGGAGGTGGTGGAGGGGGTGCTGCTGGAGCCCCAACAGCTGCTACAGTGGTGGTGGTGGTAGTGGCGGAGAAGGTGGGCGCGCAGCAGCCACCGGTGGCTCTGGTGCTGCTGCTCCTGTTGCTTCAACGGGGGAAGCAACACCGGCCAGGAGTCGGGAGCAGTCCAACATCACACGACCGCCCCGCCCCCCACGGGTCCGCACCCACGGGCCAGCAACTCGCCTTCTCCTATGTGACCATCCATCCTCCTGAAGTCCACGGGCTGACACACACATAACAGACAGTGGACACACACACACAGTCAGTCACACACACAAAACAAAACAAAACTTACACAAAAAAATTTGCTAACCAAAAAAAAACACAAATACAATACAAAAACTAAATACAATAGCTTTTAAAAAAGCTATTTGTTTTGTTCTGGCACTGAAAGCAACGAAAGGCAAGCAGTAACTCCTCCTCTCACAAATGCTTTCTCCTCTACAAATGTAAAGGAGAAAGTGAAACTGCTTCTGTGACTCACTTCCTTCCTGCCTGGCTAAAGCATGTGACTTACAGTACTGCAAGCCATGTGATGTGTCTGTTTTCTTCTCACTTTGCCTTGCTTGGCGTTAAGGCATAATGGCAACATGAAGTGGTAATAACAACATGAAATGAGCACTTTACAGGCCCACTTCACGCCAGTGCTCCACGGACGCAGTGCTCACTGGGATGGATTAACAATTTGCTGCATCTCTAGTCCCAGGGTGGTAGCCTGGGTAAAACACTGGCTGGACAACAGGACACAGAGGGTAATAGCAAACAGAGTCCACTCTGAAGAAAGACTGGTTACCAGCGGGGTACTGCATGGTTCTTTACTGGGTCTAGTCCTTTTTAATGTCTTTATAAGTGACATTGCGGAGGGACTGGAAGGAAAAATATGCCTCTCTGCAAACGACACAAAGATCTACAACAGAGCTGATGTACAAGCCGGGGGGTGGGGTTAAAAGGAAGAGAAGGGACTTGGCAAGGTTGGAGTATTGGTCAAAAGTATGGCAGCTTAGATTCAGTGCAAAGAAGTGCAGAGTAATTCACCTGGGAAACAAAAACCCAGGGCAAGAGTACACAATGGGGTACTAACAACAACAAAATGGAAGGAGGCCTGAGGGTAGTCATATCAGATGACCTAAAGGTAAACAAGCAATGCTGAGGGGATACTGTGGTGTATAGGAGGTGGCATCACTAGAAGAAAACAGGAAGTTGTTATCCCTCTGTACAGACAGTTGGTTAGACCCCATCTGAAGTACTGCTTGCAGTTCTGGAGACCCCATCTCCACAAGGACATAGAAAGGATGGAGGCAGTCCAGAGGAGGGCAACTAAACGGTGCAGGGTCTTCACCAGAAGCCATACGAAGAGAGACTAAAGGAGCTTAATATGTATACCCTCACGGAAAGGAGGGAGAGGGGGGCATGAAAGAAATGTTCAAGTACCTCAAGGGAATCCGCAAAGTCCAGGAGGGTAGCATCTTTCAGAAAAAGAGACGTGCAAGAAAAAGGGCCACTATTTGAAGATTGGGGACAAGATCTGCAGTTTATGCAATAGGTAGGATGGGCAGACTGGTGGGCCAAACGTCCTTATCTGCCATCAAAGTGTATTGTTTCATAAGGGCCCTGGCCACACTAATTGATTCTTTACCAGTAAAATTTACTCTTACACGCAGCTCACGTAGTCACTATAGTAGAGTATTCCACCACTGCTAACTGTATATAATCGGTTGGAAACACACTCTGCCCAAATTTTAGGTTCAGGGTCTTGGAAATTAAACTCCACTTTGTTACACAAGGAGGAAATTATGCAACACTTAAAATACTTCATGATTATTAGAAAATCAGTGTATGCAATGTATGAGGATCCTCTGCTGTGGATTGAAAGTAAACATGATCTCCTACAATTACTAAAAATCAATCAGTAAATCTTTTCGGGACAAAAACTGTTTTGATTACTTACAATATAAGAAGCAACTACAACATCTCATATCTCTTGCTCAGACTATAAAGCATAACTTTTTTGCACAAATCAAAGTCATCAAAGATAATATAAAGCAACTTTATAATAAACACTTGCACTACAAATGCAACAGGAATATGGCACGCAGGGGAAGTTTGCAACAGTTTGTCCATTTTTAAGCTGTAGGGATAGGGTTTAGAAAAGTTTTTGAGGAAGTAAAGGGCAGTGATAATCTTTTAAAAACAACATCCCAGGATATTATGACAGAAGTAACTAATTATACGATGGCCTTATTTCAAGGGTAGAAAGTGGATACAGGTAATATAATTCCTTATTTGCAGACTTCAGAGATCCCAGACTACCTTTCCTCAGTATTGCAGGAATTGATAAGACCTATTGTTTCAGGGGTCGAAATTGGCACCGGCCCGCTAGCCAGATAAGGGTAGAATTTGTATTGGGCTAGTAAGATTTTTATTTAACTAGCCTTGCGGGCTTGTACAGGAGAAGGTAACATTTCAGTATGTACACCAACTGGGCCAGTGGAAATGTCTGTGGGACCAGTGGATTTTCCCAGTCACTAGCCCTGCTGACTAGTGGCTGTAAAACTTAATTTCAATCCCTGTTGCTTCTTCAGAAATAGAAAATGCAATAGCCTCCTTTGAGACAGAGAAAGCGCCTGGCAGAGATGGGCTGACACCTGAACTTTATAAATTATTGAGTACAGAAATATCAAGGGAGTTAACTGATGCATATAATCATCTGTTAAATACTTCAAATTTCCACGGAAATGGTAGGTGCATTCTTATTTTCTCTATAAAAAGGAAAAACAGGACCTAAAAATTGAGACCTACAAATCTTTTAAATGTTGATTTTAAAATATTAACCAAAATATGAAATAAACACCTGTTAACAACTGCTCAGTATCTCATAATACCAGCAAAGTCTTGTGCTATGGCTGGAAGGCCATCTCTGATCAATTAATTTTACTAAGGGAAACCTTTGAGAAAGACTATAGGTCTGGTCTACAGGGTTATGTTCTCTCTCTGGACCACAGGAGTGCTTATGATTCATTGAGCCATGATTTTCTGTGGCTTACTCTAAAGCAGTATGGCATGCCAGATATTTTTGTTAACTGGCTAGAGAAACTTTGTAAAAATACAAGTGTCTCCCCGCATGTTAATGGTCATATTGGACCCTGGGTACCTTTAAAAAAATGAGTGAGGCAAGGCTACCTGATCAGTCTCTTATTATATATTTTAGCATAGACTTGCTGTTACGAAAACTTAAAGAAATCCCGGCTATTCTGTCAGATGGAACACGGATATTTGCATTATAGCACCCAGTGCCGTGGCAGCAGAACAGGCTATTAGGCTCTGTGAGGAATATGGGACAGTGTTAGGGGCTTCCTTTAATAAACAAAAGCGTGTAGGCAGGGAATTAGGTCATAACTCTTCTCCTGATCAAAATATTGCAGGTATCAAGTTAACCCGAGACACCATTAAAATTTTGGGGGTAGAGTTTGGTGCAGCTGCCCCAGATTTACACAACTGGGATTTAAAATACAGCAAGGAAAGCAATGGTCCAAGGATAAAACAGATGGCTTCTAGTAAAACAAAAGAATCTATTTAATTAAAACTTATCTGTTACCGCTTTTATATTTTTACTAATATTTTTCCCCCACCTAAGCAAAGAGAAACCACTTTATTGAATATATTTTTCCAGGCCATATGGGGTAGCTGCCTTAACCCAATTAAAAGGAATATAGTTTATTTACCAGTAAAACATGGTGGACTTAACATGGTGAATCCTGTGCTGTTTTTATATTGTCAATATATATTTACAAACTTGCAGCCATTGTTAAGAAATATTAGGAAATTTGTGGTAGAATCATTTCAGTCATCAATAGCACTATGGTTTTTAGCATGGGAAAATGGGGCACAAAATGTCATAAAAACAAACCTACAGGCAGTTTTGTATTTAAGAGAGGTATTTGTTAAAATTAAATCTTGAATATTTCCAGTTTATCAAACCTTACAAATACGAAGAAACAAGTTTATCAAAGGTAATGTACACACACTTTACTGAATCAATTACATTTTCAAGTGTCCAGAAAAACATCTTTGAAATTTATAAACGGGGAAAGAAGGCGCCGATAAGTTGCCATCTCACCCCACAGGAGAAAAGATGGGTTCTCCGGTAGGCAGAGGAAATCACCTTCACGCCTGAGCCATGGCTTTACAACCAGGAAAGATGAAGCCATGCCGCCTACCTAGTGCAGATCACTGTCCCTACAATCCTGGAAGCTATCTCGTTGGCCTCGTGGATGCCCTCACTTGCGCCTTTAGCTCCAGACCCTGATCAGAGAGGGCAATGGCTCATCTGGTTACCTCCGAATCAGTCAGAGAGGCTATGCGCTTTGACTCAGCTCTGGACCACAAGAACCTGTCATAGGATGCATAGTGGGCCTGATGTGAAGCAATGGACATCAAAATCTGTACTGAGTAATATCTCCTCCCCCAGAAATCAAATTCTGCAGAGTCTGAATCTGGGGATGGTCACGGTGAAGGGTATGGAACCCAGAAGGAGTGCCCAGCTGTGCCAAACCCAAAAGGGGTGATGCATGTGTCCTAGAGACCTGGGGGAGGCGAGGACGCCCCCAGAAAGGGACAGGCCAGGCGGAACCACCAGGTTGGCTAAACCGAACTCACCGGGAGGGTGCGTGTCACATGCTGGGGATTGCTTGAGGTAGGGGTAATCCGAGGCTGTCCATCATCCTCGCAAGGAAGCATTGATATGAGGAGAGATCAGATGCAGGGAAATGTGGATCGGACATCCTCTCCTCCCAGGAGGGGGATGAGGATGCGGATGAGTCTGGAGCCAGGGTTCGGCTGTGTGGGAGTGGGTGGAACACCCTCTCGTCCCATGGCCCTGACATAGGCTGGGAAATGCGAGCCAATCCCTGAATTGCTCCCAGGTCAAAAGCCCCTAGGACTGAAAATACATGGCAGAGAAGCAGATGGAGACAGAGGAATAGGGCCAAACCCCTCATGGGAGAAGAATGTCCTCCGCCTGGGCAGGAGGGTTCAGCAATGCTCCCAACTGGGAGGGAGAACCGAAAGTCCAGCAGCCAACAGCTGTTCAACCGCCCGAACGGCTGTGACTGTGCCCAGGGTAAAATCCCCTACTTGAGTCCAGAAGGACAGTCCCTGGCTCAAAGAAGAGGTCCCTCTCAGAGAGAGGGAGGAAGGGTGAGAATCTGCATTATGACTCCTCCCTGAACCTGGAGAGTCCCAGGAGAGGCCGCATGCAGAACCCAGGCCCTCAACCCTCGGACTCAAAGGAGCCCCTCTGCCTCGAAACCACCAGCCTAGGCAGTTGGCAACTCCAGGCAGACCCCAAAGAGACCACCCAAGCTGCAGCACCCTTCCCTTCTATGCGTGCTCCGGGCTGTCCCAAACTCAGACTGTCCAGGCACACCAAGGAAGGGGGTGTCCCAGCTAAAGGGACCGACAACCCCCCCCCCAACTCCAGGCTGCACAGCAATGGCTGTCTGGACTATTGCTGGCTGGTCAGTGCCGCTGACCCCAGAACTGGCAGGAATTGCCCATCCCGCAGAGGGAGGCTGAATGGGGGCCAAACTGGTGGACACTGAGGGGTCAAAAAGCTCTGAGGAGTCCTTGAGCCAGTCTGGATCTGACGCGGAGTCCTCCTCCAAGGAAGTGGACACAGAGACCCAATGCCAGACCATTCTCCGACCCCTGCCCTCTCCTAGGCCACAAGCAGTACCAACTCCAGGCACGACGCCATCTCCCCTGGTGCCACGAACGGCACCAGAGTCTGAAGCAGCACCATCCGGTGGTGTTGAGCCTGCCACGGGCCGCCCTCCTCCCCGGTGCCACGAATGGCAAAGGAGCCAGAGACTGTGCCGACCCCGGCACCACCCTCTTCCCCGGCACCATGACTGGCATCAGAGGTGGCACCGTCCCCAGTCTCGGTGCCACAAGTGACACAGAGACCAGGAACGGCCTGAAGAATGCCCAGTGCACCTCCCACGGCACTGCTCCCATCACCAGCACCGAGAACAGCACCGGCAGTGAGAATAGTGCTGAGGGACAGCCCAGTGCTACTCAGGCCCTTGACACCGCAAGCGCACCAGAGCCCAAAATGGCGCCAGCAGACAGTGTCCAGGACGGCCCCAGGACGTAACACCAGGGGAGCCCTCACTTATGAGGAGGTGATTGCAAGGGCAGTGCCTCCTACTCGACTCCTGAGAGGGACGGACTGGGCCTTCTGCACCGAGAAAGTGGCCCCCGCCATGGCAAGGCTGAAAGAGGTGGATCATGACAAGCTACAAATACAGTGGATTGTGTGAAAACAGATTCTAAAGTTATTATTTTATCTGTTTAGGGCCACTGTTTAGCCTTAAAGAGGTGGTAAAGGCCATAAAACAATGGCCTGAACGTTTGTATAATAATTTTATTTTATAACAATTTAGAGCACAGTCCTTCTCTTCATAGTGCTCTAAGGTTTCAGGGTAGCGAGTTCAGAACTGAATGTTATGCCACGGTGAAACACCTGCCTGATGTTTTCTATCTACTTTATAGCACACTACTGTAATTTATTGCCACTGATAGTGTAAAAATAGTGCCAAGATTTGAACTGGAGACTCTTGAAACTGTAAAACCTGACATGCTACTAGGTGAGTTAAAGGAGCAACTCTAGCTAGCATAAGGCTCATAGAAACATAGAAGTTGATGGCAGATAAGGACCGTAAGGCCCATCAAGTCTGCCCATTTACTTTTCTACCTTATGAATGTGCCATCGGCCTTTGCTCTGTTAATGGCCTATCTATTCATACTCATTTGTATTGCTCCCTTATGCCTATCCCATGCCTGTTTGAAGCCATGCACTGTAATCATATCCACCACTTCCTGATGTAGGCCATTCCATGCATCCACCACCCTTTCTGTGAAAAAGAACTTCCTCACATTACCCCTTAATTGGCCTCCCTCTAATCTCATGCTGAGTCCTCTAGTCCTGCTATTTCTCTTATATTGAAACATGTTAGACTCTTTCACCTTGTTAATGCCCTATAAGGTGTCTGAATGTTTCAATCATACCACCTCTCTCTCTCCTTTGCTCTATGGTTTACATATTGAGCTCTGTTAATCTGTCCTCATATGTTTTCTGATGTAGTCCCTACACCATTTTGGTTGCCCTTCTCTGGACTGCCTCAATTTGGTGAATGTCCTTGTGAAGGTGTGGCCTCCAGTACTGCACACAGTACTCCAGATGGGGCCTAACCAGTGTCTTGTAAAGAGGAATTATTACCTCCCTCTTCAGGCTTGTGATACCCCTACTAATACAACCCAACATCCCCTAGCCTTACCTACTGCTTTAGTGGCCTGCTTGGATGATTTCAGGTCATCACCGATGATGATGCCCAAGTCTTTGTCTTCCCTTGTGACTGCCAGCAACTCCCCTCCCGGCCTATAGGTGGCTTCAGGGTTTCTCTTCCCTATGTGCATGATCTTGCACTTCTTTGCATTAAACTCCAGTTGCCACTCTTCCGACCATTTTGCTAGTTTATCCAGATCTCGTCTCATTCTGCCCACCCCATCTGGGTCATCTACTCTGTTGCAGATCTTGGTGTCATCTGCAAACAGACAAACTTTACCCTCCAGTTCATCTGTAATGTCACTGATGAAGATATTGAAGAGGACTGGTCCTAGGACTGATCCCTGAGGTACCCCATTTGTGACTTGCATCTCTTCTGATTGTATACCGTTCACCGCCTCTCTCTGTTTTCTGCCTGTCAACCAGTTTGCCACCCAGCTGACCAACTTCTGACCCACCCGAGCCTACCCAGCTTATTAATCAATCTCCTATGTGAAACAGTATCAAAAGCTTTGCTGAAGTCAAGGTAGGTGACATCAACTGATCCCCCTTGGTCCACCACTCTGGTTACCCAGTCAAAGAAATCTATGAGATTAGTTTGACAGGACCTTCCTTTTGTAAACCCATGCTGTCTTGGATCCTGTGCTCCTATGGATTCCAGGTGTTGCACTATCCTTTCCTTAAGGAGTGCCTCCATAATCTTGTCCACTACTGAGGTAAGACTGACTGGTCTGTAGTCCCCTGCCTCCTCCTGCTACCACTCTTGTGGAGCGGGATCACATGAGTTGTATTAAAACCTTGATCCATTACAGAGTATACAATAAAGCTCATATACTTCACTGTGTTTTGAACTGGCACCTGTCAACTGGCCATGTGTTGGTAGATTTAAAATTTTATACAATAAGGATGAGATGACATGCCATTCTTTATTTCACTATGAAACAACATAATATACTGATTTGCATACTCATGGCTTCGCCACTCGTGAATATCCAGGGTCACTCTAAAGGAGTGAAATATTTCCATATCACACTCATACCATCATAACATTCTCTAGTATCAGGCAGGTAAAATTTCCTTTAATTGGACCTGTGAGCTTCTATGGAAAAGGTAATATTTAGAAAAACAAAACAAACAAACAAAACACTACTAGCACTGATCTGTTGGCTAATGGATATGGACAACATTTTAAAAGCTCTCCAAGGACAGATCATTCAAGGTGCAGTTTGTTTTATTTTCAGCATGTGACATTTTACTCCAAATGCTCTTTTCATGATCACACACTGCAACTGCCATTCAGCTTTTAGCCCAATCCTCCAGTGCTATCTCCATACTAAGGCTCACAAACCCCAACCTTACCACAATAAACATGAGCATCCACACACATATTGATTTATCAGATGCCTTGAACACAAATGTCTCCCACACCCTCCTGCTGAACATACTAGTCGTTGCATTGCTGTCTATGTAAATAACCACCTGGTTCGCTCCTACCTGACAAATCATGTACTACCTGCTGTCCAAGTAGGTGAATCTATCTCCCTTCCCATTAACACAGGGCTCACTCCTTGGGCCCCTATACTATCCTCCACTGTCCTAAATAGTTTGTTCACTGCCAGTATCTCCTCCCATATCCACATGTATGCAGATGGTACAGTGCCTTTTACCAGTATTCCAGATAATCATATTATCTGAATATAGAATTCAATCTATCTCAATGCCATTTAGAGGTGGCTCCAATCAAACCAACTGATCTTGAATAATGCCAAGAAATCAATGACCATGACATTTGGCTCCAAGCCTAAACTGTCTTATTTCACCTCTCGCCCATCCTTAAGACCCGTGATGGCACCCCAGAACCCATAAATGCTTTTGTTATCTTATGCGATTTGGTTGGACCAGTATGTTGACTTCTTCACCCACTTTGACTCTGTTACCTCAAAATTGCTCCTGCTTGCTACCCTCTACTGAAGAAAATCCTGCCCCACCCTGCAACCAGACAGGAGATTGATCATATAATAATCCTCCCAGCCTCTGACTATGGCGATATTGCCTATGGGGCAGCACCCACATGTAACCCCCTTCTTACCCAGGGTTACTAAAATCCCAGTAAGACCTAGTGGTAGGCAGGGAAGGCAGCTTGTGAAACTCCAGTTAAATGGATTTCACACTGTCTCACTCTGTTCTCAGTCTCAGCTGAGACTGAGGGATGACATCATCATAGAACTATCGCAGCTGCATGAGCCACAATGGAATCTGCAGCAGGGAGTTGGAATAGAATGTTGGGAGGTTTGAACAGTATTCAG
The DNA here is from genome assembly GCA_016271365.2 of Neoceratodus forsteri. Classification (NCBI taxonomy): domain Eukaryota; kingdom Metazoa; phylum Chordata; order Ceratodontiformes; family Ceratodontidae; genus Neoceratodus; species Neoceratodus forsteri. The sequence goes on from CM057454.1 coordinate 330,699,709, forward strand.
TGGGTCAGTTGGAGTTGGGAGCTTGCTGTGAAAGCAGCACAGCAGCTCTGGTTAGGCTCTTGGAGCCTCAGCCTTGACAGAGGGCTATATTTAGGTAAAAGGGTGTGTGTGTCTCCACCAAAAGAGAGACACAGAAGATAATTGTAAGTGGTGGAGACCGATGATTTCGGGTCTCAGTGCCCCCACCCTCCGGGGATGGGGGGCAGGAAAGGGTTTCCTGCATATTCCTGGGGCAAATCCCCTGGTTCTGCTACTAGTGGAGAAGCTGCCTATCTGTTCCAGAGTTTTTTGGAAAACAAGAAGACTTGTGAATCGCCTGTGGGGCACCTGCAACCGGAGGGTGAGTGTTTGCTCTTACTAAAGGGCCTATGTTTTTCACCCTGGGACTTGTGTGACATGTGGGGACTGGACTACTGAAATAGTGGGAGGCCTAGAGTAATAGGCTTAGCCAAAAGTAAAAGTATGTTCAAGTCCAGCGTTTATGGGAAGTCAAAAAAGACATGTAGAGGAGATGTGACATACGTCTACCCAGTAATCTACATTGCCAAGCTTTCAGTGAAAGGAATTGTTTAGTTTCCAGAGAAATGGCCAGGTACGGATTGTGGGAGCTGGAGGTGGGAGACCCCCCTTCTTTAGTGACCAGGTCCACCTCTACGGATTTGCTCTGTGGATTTCTACTTTGCCTCATGCACTTGGCCAGTGATGAGGGAAGTACCTAGATGTGGGATTGAAGGAAAATTCTCTAGGAGTCAAAGGCTCTAAGGTGGTTTGGGAAGCCACAATCAGGAAAATTGGTTCATTTCCCAAAATGTACATGAGATCAAGTGGCCAGCGGGGGAACCAGGCCAGTGGGGAAAACCCAAGTAGTGTACAAGTCGGGCTGTGTACCCAAAGCGCGCAGGTCGGGCCAGTGCCTGGCGGGTTCAGAGCCTGAGGGCTGGAAATAGTGATAAAGTGTTTCTGTTGTCTCTAATCTGCATTACCAGGAATGTAGCCCCGTGGGGTCCGCTCTATGCTTTGTTTGTTCAGCTTGATGTGAATAAAAGCCACACTGTAGAATCCCATTCCTGGTTCTGGACATTACAGTTATTGCTTCCTGTGTCTGGATTTCACTTGGGTGCCCCTTGCAGAGTAGCCAAACCTAGGTCCCCTGTGCCGAGTAACCTCATCCTCCCAACCCAGTCCCCACTCAGGTACTGCTGTCAGCTTCAACAGCATGCCACCTGTCGTTTTTTGCTAAAAGGCAGGGGTGAGGGGTTACACACATCTTCCCTATCTAGACTGCACATCCTTTCCAGTGCCTTGTTTTATCTCCCTCAACTGTCCCCAATCTACAACTGTGATGTGTACTCTAGCCTAGGCTGGTGTCTGGCTATATATCCTACCTTTTCATGCCTACTCCTCTCTCTACTTACCCCCTGTGCCATTCAGTTACCTTCTGCTAGTATAATTCAACAAGTTACCACACTGCTGAACAAGCTGCATTCTCTAGAACACTTCCCTCCCTTTGGAACACCATTTCAGCTGAACTACAGTCCTCCTCCTTGCAGCTAACCCTAAAACGGCAGCTCCAGAAGTTACGTATGCCCAACTGTGCATGCTGTCCAACCTGGATAACAGGAATAGCCTCACTGGGCCACTTTTATAAAATCTATCAAAACTTACCAATTTCTAAAATCTCTATACCAACATGAATGATTTAGTTTCCGTCCTACGTTTTCAGCCTTACATCCATATACTGTTACTTTGATTACAGTGCACTGAAATTTTGTATGTAGGTTTTAATATTTTGCCTTGCTAGTGTATACCCATTCCTACTTTAACTTGCCTACCTAATTTTTATTCCTGTTTGTTTGTTTGAACATTTCTGTGCTTCATGCCTTCTACTTTGTACAGTTTCTCCCTGGATGCACCAATAAGCTACTGTCCACAGCTTAGTGTGTTTTTTTTTTTTTCTCGTGGTCAAATATTTTTCAAATAAATCAATTCAGATAGTCTTTTTACAGCAGGTCTGCCACAAAGGCCTCAAAGTTGTACAGTAATCTCAGAATTTTATAAGCCATGTTAAACCTAACATGGTAAAACAGGAATCAGATTTTGGTTTTATTCAGCACCTTTATACACACTGTATCTCAAAGCAATGAGTTGCTATACTGGTTGTCTCTGTGACTGTGTATAGACCACAGAGCTATCATACATGGCACACTCAACAACACAGATACAGACAAAGACACTGCATTAGAACCTGTAAAATGAGTGAAGATATGTTGAAAATAAAGGAACAGAGCATTCTGAGAACGTAACAAATATGGCAGAATCCAGTTATGCCAGCACTCTGCTCTGATGGGGAAGGGGTGAATTTATGTCCAGCTGAGATCCATCACCTGGCCAGTATAGAGACTGTAACTCTTCACCTTACTAGTTAAGAACAGAAATGTTTCCTGCCTAAGCCTTTTCTGTAGTATATCTCTATAATGAGATCACTGAACACAACCACTAGGAGGTGGATTCAGTTTCATTCCTTGGCCTTGATACCATATTTACACTATAAAACATAGCCTTAGCAAAATGGACTAAAATTAAAACTCCACTATGGGGTAATACTGATCAGATGAAGGCTGAATATGTGTCAGAGTGCATGGAAAGGTCAACTTTAAGCTATCAGCCAATGCCATGCCTTAAATACTGCATAACATTGCACAATATAAACAGTAGATTTAGTAGTTGCCGTATTGGTCCTTGCAAGAATAGATCCAGAAGCAAATGATTTGATACCTTTTAATGGACCAACATAGTATAACAAGAATAGTATAGTTGATCAACAGTCTTTTCAGAAGCTCATGGCAGTTGGCACAACTGCCATGAGCTTCTGAAGAAGGACTGGTTGGTCCGAAAGCTAGAGCACTTTGTTCTTGTTACATCTATGTTGGTCCATTAAAAGGTATCAAATCATTTGCTTCTGGAACAATATAAACAGATCCTTCCAGCTAATCTGTTACGTAATTTAAGAGGGGGAAGGGGCAGAGAGCCACTACAAACTGCCAAACGGCATGCTGCATATGCCCACCTGCAGTGTCCCCATGTCCCCAACCTGACGCTGCTTACCCCAAGCTAAAACCAAACTAGCTACACTTAGCCACTGCAGTAACGAACAAGTACGACAAGGTATCACATCAAGTCAACAAAAAACTTCTGTGAGCATCGTATTTGACCACATCTGCTAGCACAGCCCCCTTGTTTAGTTCACTATCATCAGTGATTCATCAAAACTTGCTTATTGTCAACTGAATCCTATTTGAAGAGAATCAGACAACAGTAATCATTTGCATGGAATTTACAGCTACAGCAACAGTCGGAACAAAAACAAAGCACGCAAATAATGCATGATTTGATAAAATGGAGGCAGTTGTGGAACCTTCACGTACCCAAAAGTTATGTTGACAAGACTTTCGACAGGGTTGAAATTCTGGGCGAGAAACTTCCGGGATAATGAAAAATCGGAGGGGGGCAAAGGTAACAGCAAATACTATTCAGGGGAGCAGTTTCAAGTCGCCCTTGCTGGGGAATTACTGTAGTCTAGGTAAGGCTGCTTCCACTAGGTGGAAATCGGCGGGGGGTAATGCTAACTGTAAACACGCTGTCCAAAATCTTCTTGAGTTAATTTGGTTGCGTCCTACAAATTAAAACTAAATATTCAACTGAAATAAGTTAAGTTATGAAACAAAAACAGTTTAATGACTGCGAATATTTATTTCCTGCCAACTTTCAACACAGAAAAGCCCTCCTGCTCTCAAATGGGACGCTCCAAAATTTATTCTTGGGAAGACTGACAGCCAGGGTCAAGAAACAGCTGTTGAAGTTAATGTTTCTTCCTCCCACTTCGTCTGATGCTTGTGCCAGGCCAAGACAAAATGAGCAGCTCTGCTGTAGAGTGTAGACTCTTGTATAGATTTTAATTTTAAAAAGACCAGACTTGATCCGTATATTCAACTAGAATTTGCACTGTTACAGCTGTGACTCCTCAATTTTACCTTGACATAACTTGATTATGTTAAATCAAAATGTACCTTATTTTCTGCAGTATTGTTTTCAGAAATACAGTTGTCTAGTACTAGCTTATTATTTTAGTTTACAAGCAGGTGCTGACTTTTATATTGAGGGGTATAGGTCAGGGTTTGGGGGCACTGCTTAAAAGATGACAATGGGGGCGGCTCAGTGGGCGCTTGAGGTTGAGCGCTTGGATGCCAGCGACCGGGTTCAGGAACAAGCACGAGCAGTCGGGGTCGGTCGCAGGAGGACTAGGATCGAGCACTGCTGACAGCCTCTCCCCGGCCCTGGGAGGTTGAAGCCCCACCATGCCTACGGTCCCTGGGGACACCCGATGGTACCGCAGGCACATGGTGAGTACTAAGAGGGGGGCGCGGCGGATGTCTGCACACAGTGCATGAATGACATTGCACGCCCATGCTCCCGCTGGGGGGAGAAAAGAAAAAAGGCTGGGTGCAACCCTGCAGCCTGATGGCTGTGCCCTGCCTTGCCAGGAGGACTTCATGGAATCGTGCTGGTGGGTCCGGAGCCAGTCCGGCTTGGTAGGGTCTGGGGAGCCCTCCAGTGGGTCGGCGACAGCTGTGCCAGACCCCCCATTATGCGAGTGAGCCTGCTGCTCTCCCGGAGGGCAGAGCCGGTGGCTGGATGCCCCAGCCAGTAAGCACCGCAGCAAGGCGCAAGAAACAGTCATGTTAAAAAATATAAATAAATAAAGATGACAGAGGAAACTTGGTGAACTTTAGGGGGTCTTATTTTCAGCCCTGCCCCTCCCCAGCACCTACCTTGCAAGCATTTACCTATATAGTTCTTTAGCTCTTCATCAGCAGTGTGTGTGTCCCAATGACTAATTCCTTGACAGTATACTAGTCCTTTAAAATACATCCTCCGGACAATCCTATTTACCATACTACAAGACAAAAGAAGCTTAGTGTGCAAGCACTGAGGTAAGGGTTACCCAAAGGGCACTGGCGGGAAGCCAAGTTTCAAAGAAATGCAGAATCACGATACCCCCATAATGCAAAGCATCATGAGCTGTATATAAATCACTACAAAATATTATGCTGGTTCAACTTTAAGCAGAATTGCATAGTGCCAAAAGGCCTCTCACACAGTCTGCAAAGGGTGCCAATAGAGGACACAGACACCTGTTTTGTCCTACCAGGACTCATCAGTATGCCTCATCTGTATAACACCCCAGTGGAATGAACCAGCTACCCCAAGTTGGTCTGTCTGGGTTGGATTGTGGTGACCCCAATAAAAACAAGCTCAAAGATAAAGAACTTTAGCGTGCAAGCACTGAGGCAAGGGTTACCCCAAAGGGCACTGGCCGGGAAGCCAAGTTTCAAAGAAATACAAATGGTAGCTGGTTCATTCAACTGGGGTGTCATATAGATGAGGCACACTAATGAGTCCTGGTAGGATGAAACACGTGTCTGTGTCTTTTGTTGGCTCCCTTTGCAGACCATGAGAGGCCTTTCAGCACCATGCAGTTCTGCTTAAAGTTGAACCAGCATCATATTTTGTGGTGATGTGCATATACAGCCATGATGCTTTGCATTATAGAGTGCGATGTGATTTTGTATTATGAAATGTAACAAAAATTACATTAGGTGTTTGTGTTCTGATAGAGTAACCCATTTACATCCATTTTTACACTTCGAGGGCAGGATTCACAAAAGAGATGCGCCTGGTACAAGTGAGATGAGCCGTCGCAAAGAGGATGCACCCACCAAACGCTGAGCGATCCACAAAGTGCTGTGCCAGGAGATGCACCATGTGCAACCCCACTGTGAATCTCATGGAAAAGGCAGGACAGAAGTGGAGATGTGCCAGCACAACCGGGATGCGCAGAGCCACCTCGGGGAGCAACATAGTGAATACGGAGCAAGCCAGCAAGGCATGTGGGAGCAACAGGGGACAAAGCAGTGAGACAAAGGAAAGAGGAACACAGGACCAGTGGGACACACCAGAGAGGCCAAGGGCACAACAGTGGCCACAACAGACACAGAACCATGACAGGGACCTGAGAACACCACACAGAGCCCCAGGCCACAACCCACACAGGTCCATGGCAGGCACACAGAACAGGCACACTGTAGCAGGCATGGTGCCACACAACAGCATGCAGGTGCAAAGGCTAGGTGGAGGGCACTGGACATGGCCAACCCCACGTGTGGCCATGACTGTGGCCGCGAGGGAGGGGACACACAGGGTGACACTGTGCCAAACATTGGCCAGCACACTGTGCCACACAGCCAAGCCACAACCCCAACCACAGGACACACCACACAGGTCCACAGAGCAATAGTGCAGCAGTGCAATGTATGCAGGCCACAAGTAATGTGGACATAGAGATGAGGGACATGAGCAGCAGGACAGAGGCCCACGCACATGCCACAGGCAGCTGTGGGGTCGCAGCAGGGGGCTGCGGGGAGACCAAACAATGCTGTGGGCACACAGAGCCATGGCAGGAACGGTACAGGATGAGACCCTGACAGTACACACACCCAGAAATGTGGAAAGGTGAATGACCATAGATACCATAGCAGAGTTCAAAAAGATTTATATATAACACAAACAGAACAGACAATATATACAACAGCAATAGCAGAACCTGTGTACAAAGTGCAATCAAAAGTGAAGGGGAGTGAGGGACTATATACCGGTACATGTGTGCAGAAGGGGGGAGGGTGCGGGAACAACAACAGAGGAATGGAGGGTGTGTGTAACAGCTGGCTATGTACAACAGAGATATGCCTGCACACGGAAGGTGGCTACAGGCGTGGCCACAAACCTCTGCGCCCCAACCCCAGAATGGCCACGTGCCAGCATGAGCCGGAGGATGGCCCCAATGGCCTGGCTCAACACCCAATGCTCCGCTGTATGTGCCAGAGCAACCCCTGGATTACCCGAGCACCACCAGTCCAGGTCTTCATGACGGTCCATGGCACCTCCACCTCTGGCCGCTGCATGATGATCCCAGGGACCTACAACAAGGATGGAGAGAACAGATACTAAGGACCATGGCGGACACACAACCCCACCAAGCAGTATCCCACCACACCAGACAGACAAAGCACACAGAAGGGTGCCACCTACCTGCTCCTAGACGGACACCTTGATGAGCCCCTGCAGCCCCTTAACGCCTCTACTCAGCAGCCTCCGCGGCCCGCTGCCTGGCCTCCAGCCCTGCAAGACACAACCAACAGATACCGCCATGAGTAGACACATCAGTGCACAAACCCATCCCAACACCAGTGTGAGCATGCAGTGTAGGTATACACAGCTGGCACAACACCAGTGTCCATCCATGCAGACCACAGCAGTGCACAGCCACCATGCGCGAATCCCCAGAGTGCCCTCCTGTGGATGTGCACCACACATGGTGGTCCCACCCCATATGCAACACAGTGTACCCACACCACACACACCACTGCGGAGTGCCCACCCCATGTTGCATGCAGGACAGGACACCACAGGGCAGGTACAGCCACAGCCATGTGTACATGATGTTGTGTACCCATGTGGGTGTGATGTTGTGATGTGTCCCATCCCCACCCTGCATGTGCCTGTGATACACACACGCACGCAACATACCTGGCCATGGAAATACACCCCTGCGTGTATGGCTACACAGCTGCCAAAGATGGTCCCCATCCCTCTAGCCAAGGTCACCCTACCGGTGCCTGCACTGTTCCTCAGTGCAGGGAACCCCTGAGCACCACACCAGCCACCGGGCAATGGTAGCCCACACCTGTGACCTGGGCACCTACAGGTCCTTACGGCCAAACAGCTGCCCCTCCACAGACATCACTAGGGCCACCAGTTGAAGCAGTTCCAGTTCAGACCAGTTCATGGCCCTAGGCCCAGTCCTCCCGCCCTAGGCATCCCAACACCAGATGTAGCCCAGTGGTAAGCACGGATGCGCAGCAGAAAATCAAATGGTGCCACATGTGCCAGTAGGCCACATGCAGCACACAGTGGCATGAAGCACGATTGGTCCATCAGGTGCCCATTGGCGAACGCGCAATGTTAAGGCAGGAATGCGTAGAATGGGTCATGACTGGTCAGGGTACGCGCCGATTAGTACACCACCGCCATGTTACATGTGGCAAGCGCGATGATGCACAACGCCTATGAAGTGTGTGGTAGCACACTGTCACGCACTGGTACGTAATGCACCATCCGCTGCACAACACTGTCAACCAGCACAATGGGCACCACGCAGGTGGCCGCAAATGCTCAGACTGACTGGACAATGTGACGGGCACCATCTGCATGTCTGCAATGTGATCAACAGTACAGCTGCACACCTGCGGGTGTGCTATGGTGACAGCACACAGCGCATGCACGCAGCTTGGCGCCGAGGCATATGTGCCCAATTCAGGAAGATGTTTCAAGCACAACGCACATGCATGGGACATGTGCTGTGTAGGGATGCACCCAACTCAGCAGATGCACTGTGCTGATGAAGATGAGCTGAGGGCAATTATGCGATTTACAGACAATGTCCCCAAAACAGCCTTGTATCATGTGCAGGGGCATCACAGCTATTGAACATCTCATTAACACTGCCCAGACCTCATTTGTATGCCCTGAGCCATAAATGCTCCCAGCTCAGCCCACACTGAGAATAGGTGACTGAGAGGATTCACAGCCATGAGGGTGAGTACACAGCTAGTCCTACATGTATTACTGCAGGTTCTGTGGAGTGGGTATGTGCTGTTGTAGACCATTGCCTACACCCAGGTACATCCCAGGGGTAGGGGATACAGCAGACTGGTACAGGAATGTATGATATAGACATCTGTTTGTGTACAGGCCCAATTGCAGTGTAGCCAAGCCACATGCTAGGGCTGGCTGAGCACATCCCGTCGCCAGGCTGCCATGTGCAGGGACACCTGGTGGGCGACATGGTGTGCCACACACACTGCCCCACAGGCTGCACCATGGGGAGGGGCATGATGGCCAACGTGCCTGCACCAACAGCGTGGCATGCATAGTGCGTGTGATGTGCTAACAACTGTATGTGTAGCTGGACATGCGGCACAGGTGGCACAGCCATGGCCTTGCAGCTGTCCATGGCATGTACGATGCACACACTGGACACAGTTACAGCCACCATGGCACACCATGCACACCCATGCATGTTCACTGCCTACAGGCCCTGGCTGACAGGTGCTGGTGTGTCCTACCTCAACCACTGTCTGTCAGTAATGGCCACACAGGAATCTACCAGAACATAGCTAATGTCTGTCTGTACTCTCCCACAGAAACCACGATGTCAGGAGGCAACAGTGCCACCAGTAGACGGCGGTCTAACTTCACTAAGGATGAGGAGCAGGCCCTCATCAAGGCATACCACCTACGGCATGGCATCCTTATGGGCAGGGGTGGCAGTCATATGGCACAGGAGGAGGGCTGGGGGGCAGTGGCCTGCCATGTCAGCGCCATGGGGATATTCAACAGAACCCCCGGAGTGCAGGAAGTATTTGAATGATGGGAAACAGAGGGCTAAGGAGAAGGTGGCCCACATAGAGGCTTCCTGCGGGGAAAGGGGTGGCCCACAGGGATGTCCACCTGAGCCCCAATGGACAGCTACTTGTGGCAACCATTGCCAGAGCTGCCATGCAGGGTGTCCCAAGTAGGGGGTTCCAGACCGTGGAAGACCATCACAGCACTGTTAGTAGCCATGGACAAGACACGCGCTTGGCCACATGTGTGCCCTGGCTGCCATTCCTGTCCCAGTGTGCTGTGCAGTGCAACTGTGTACCCAGGGGCTGTGCCATGCGTGGTGGATGTGCATGGTTGTCCCATGCTGTGCTACGCTTGGCTGCACCACCCATGCCCATGGTGGCGCATGTGTGGTGCCACCACCAGTTAGGCCACTGGGTCACACACACTGTTGGGTGTACCCATTCTGCCAACGCCACACATAGTGCCATGTGGTCATGGCTTGTCACTATACAATACCGGTCACAGCACGCGCATGAATGGTGTGGCGTGGTGGGCACAGCCGTGCTGCGGACTGTCATGTGCACCCATGGCACTACACTGTGCCACACTGTACATGTCTGTCTGTCTGCATGTATGTATGCTACTGTATATTCTAGTGCACTAACCATGTTCTCCCATCTTCTTTCCACAGCTCCATCACACCTCACACCTAGCGGGTGATGATGCAGGCCCATCGCACAAGGCTGTGGTCACTACAGTGATGATACTGTGCCTGGACTGTCCACCAAATCAGACCCACCAGACACAGCCCCAGTGGTGGCGAGCCCATCAGACCCTCAGCAATGCTGGCATGGTGGCTGCCAATGAAAATGCATGGCTGGGGTGTCTAATTGGGTTCTCTGATGATCATGCAGATGCAGTGGACACTGCCACACCTCCTCCTGCTTGCAACCAACACGCAGGGGCGACAATGATGACACCGCAGATGATGATGCAACAGATTGAAGGGGACATGGTCGACAACGGACACGCAGCACTATAGACCTATGCGGGTGGCTCCGGACGCCTGGCCTGCATGGTCTAGTTGTATGGCACAGCTGCAGTGGCCACACAGCTGCCCACCTCAGCAGGTGCTGTGCACCCTGCATCTGGCCCAGGTGCAGTGGCCAGGCCATCAGGGCATCTGGTCCAGGTGGTGCAGGGCACATGTTGGAGCATGATGTCACCGCAGTGGGATGTAGTGGCTGTGCATGGCCAAGGCCACCATACCACAGCCTACCATGGCACAACTGAGCCCATGCATGTCCCTGGGCAGGCTGTCTCACCCCTACTCATCAGATGCCTCCGTGACCTTCACCCACCCACAACATGAAGGGCTATGTCTGCCTCCTGTGTGACACCATGGAGGCAGGCCCTCCGTGTGGGAGTTTAGGAACCACAAGACAGTGATAGTCCTGGCGCATGAGTCCGCGGCTGCATGGCATGCCCAGATGTTGACCGAGGCACACTTCCTGCAGGTGGACATGACCGCAGCATTGGAACGGATTGCAGCTGCTGCGGAGACGGCATCTGCAGCTGTTGCACACCGTGGCCATTGAGCATCCAGTTGGACACCCAGGAGCACCTCCTGCACACCCAGGCAGCAGCGTCAAGTGGACCCTCTGCTGCTGATACCATCGCCGCATGTAGCAATGCCCAGCGTCCCCGGCCCAGATGTGGTTCACGGGGCCACTACGCCAATGAACACCTGTTCACAGTCTTATTGCAGTACCTCTACAGGGTGTTGACTACACCACCGTGTGGCTGGTGGTGTTGTGGCTCAATCCAGCAGGTGGAGAGGCCGCCACGTGTCCGGTGGCGGCCAAGGTGCTGCCCTCAGGCATCCTGGTCCCGCTCCATCGGCAGCAGCTTATACCACCACTGTGTCCCCATGCCTGTGATGATTATGCCTGGTGGCGGTGGCAGGTACCTGCCTCAGTGCACCACCACTGTTGGCTCCCTGTACAGTGCCACCTGTGTGTCTGTGTGTATCAGTATTGTGCCGTGGCATGGGAGTTATGATGGTGCGCTTGCGATGTGTGCTTTGTTGTACCGCTTCTCCTCCTCTGTTCCAGGTTGTCGGATGGGGGTGAGGAGCCAGAGCCTCAGTGGGTATGCTGCGCCACCTTTGCGGGGTGGCCATTAGTATCTTGGTCCCATGTGTGGCATGCCCCATTCCCTGCTCCAGTACACACTGGTGTGTGTGCTAGGCATCCACCACTGCCTATGCCTGTCCCTTCCCTGCATTCTTACCACTCTACCCCGGTGGCTGTTGCTGGGCCTGCACCTGTTGTTGGCCCAAGGCCACCAACGCCATTGGGGTCACACGTGACAAACCCACCATTGCCCTGCCAGTGTGCATTCTGCCTCTGGTCACAGCCTGCTTGTGTTGTGCATGTCCCTGCCTCACATGCTCCCCCATGGCACTGCCCCACACATGCCGTACATTACACATGTGCCTCCTTGTACCTGCTGTTGTCTGCCTGTGTACCCTTTTACACCAACCGCTGTCCCACGGCAGCTGCGCCACTGTGCATTGTGCATGTTGCTCCCTGCGCACGCGCACACACACACACACACACACTCACACACACACACCTCTCCTGTTCTGGCATTGGTGCCTGTCGGTGGGCTGGTTGCCACATCCCATGCACCTAATAGATGGCTACTTGGCATGTCCCCTGCCTGGAACCTCTGGTAGAGGGCTGACTGTTGCCATATGAAGGCATCTTGTGTGCTCCCAGTGTGTGTGTTGCAGACATTGCTGATGCATCCTGTGGCATTGCACACCACCTGGCAGTTCACAGAGTGGTATCCCTGCGTGTTGACATAGGTGATGGCGCCCTCGCCAGGTGGTGCGTGGATTGCCACATGGTGCAGTCAATGGCCCTTATGACACCTAGCATGCAGTGCCACCCTGTAGAACCCCTGCATGGCTTCTGTCCACTCTGCCTGCATGCTGGAGAAATGGCTGTATTCTGAAGCATGCGGTAGCAGTGCGGTGAGGAATTGTGTGAGGAGGCGGGAAGTGGAGGTCTTTGATATGCCAGTGGTGTCCCCAGTAGGCCTCTGGATGGTTCCCGTGGCAAGCAAGCACATTACTGTTGTCACCTTGGTCTCCTCCGAGATGGCATGACCACGTGCAGTGGGTGCCTGCATTTCTTCATGGCACAGCTCACAGAGCTGCTTCAGAGTGGCCCTGTTCAGGCAGTATCAGCCTACTGTCTCCTCATCCATCAGCTACTCAAATGACAGCCTGGCACAATACTGCTATGGGGCAGGCCACCTACGGTGCATTCTGCCTCTCCGTCTCCTCATCCTCATTAGTACAACGACCATGGCAAAATGGTGCTGCAACCATGTTGCTAGTGGTGGTGTGCTGTCTCTCTCTCTCTCATTCTCACTCTCTTCCCTTCTCTCTGCCACAGTGCCGGTTCTGCTGTTCTGCCGCTGACCAGCTGGTGGCTTGCACTTAAGTCTGCTTCTTTTATACTTATCTTTTCATGGCGTATTTGACACTTGTGCTGGGTTTGCTGTCTCGTTGCACCTTCGTTTGCACTGTGAATCACTTTGCGCTGAGTATGCATGTGTATGCCCCCTCTATATGCACTGCATAACATTATGATGTGTCTACACTACATCTGGTTTGGCATGACACATCTGGAATGCGCCGACGCATCCGCCCTGTGTGTGAATCACTTCGTGGTGCATTTTTGGTTTGCGCCAGCACATCTCACTTGCACCTGGTGCATCTTTTTTGTGAATCCTGCCCCAAATATACTGCATACAGAATGCCAAATGTTTACATAAAAAGAATCAATAATTGCTTTGACTTGGTAATTTTCTTAAAAAAGAAATTGTCTTCATGTAGTGGCTGAGTAAAGATGCCCAAAATTACACAAATTCCTCTAATGCAATGCACCATGGGTAACATATGTAACTACCAACAAGGCATTAATTATTCTTGGGTAAGTTTCAACACAGGCTGGTTGGTTGGTTAGTTAGTTACCAGTAACAGTAGCTCTTCTAGAGGGTCTCCATAGAGCCATAATACATTGAACTGTAAGCCATTGGTGCCAGAACCGCACAGGAAGCTTTTGCAAGAGGGGGCAACCCATGATGATGCACCTACATGCACTTTGTCGGCATACAGTGTCGCCTATACAATGTATGTGGTCCTGTTCTAAACATTTAACAACAGCAGGCTTGGAGTCACCTTAACCAGTCATTTACAGAAAGGCAAGGGAAACAAAGCAAACACTGCCCAGCACATTACAAGTGGTGGCATATGATAAAAGTGGTAGACTCACTATGCAGTGCTGTGCCAAGAGATAAAAGGAAGCCGGCCTGTCAGTGCAGTGGTAAGGCTACCACTTGTAACGCTGGTGATCTAGGGTTTGGGAGATGCCTTGGTCGTCATCTGATCAGCTAGGGGAGGAAGATAGAGTGCCTTAAGGGCTGCTCTCCTCCTCCTCCAGGGAGGAGGTTGCCACAACTCCTGCACTATTGCCACCCGGTGACCACGGATGGCAGTAGAGTAAGGGATGCCACGAGGAGGGGCAGTTGTTGGCTAGAGTCTGGAGCAGCTGCACATCTCTGCGTGTGCATGCCCCTGGTCACCCTTGCACGCCTTCATCCTCGAGGAGGGAGCTAACTTGGACGCTGAAAAACCCGACATTTGGACCTCCTGGATCGGTGGTGCCCTGACCCCTGACATGGTTGCAGCAGGTATGCATGGTACGGGACCATCCTTGGGACAGCCCCACTGCAAGGGGATGAACTTTGCAGGTAGATATGCCATAGTAGGAGTGTGGATGGGGGGGTGTCCGGGGATGAAGTCATGGCCAGGGTAAGAAAATATAAATTAAAAAAAAATAATAAATAAAAAAGAAGGGTCCATCACACCAGAGGAACAGTGGGCAGGGAGGTTATGACTCTACTGAGGCATTCTTGAATATCTACAATTACTGGTAAGTAAGTAATTTATCTTCTTTGAGAATATCTCCATAGAATCACAATACATTGGATGATTATCAAGCAGTACCAACCCCAACCAGGTGGCTGGTACAGTCAGCACTCAGATATATGAAATACGACCCCATCTGTTCCCATTGTCTTAGACTGATACGTGAGTGTGACGGTTATCTGAGTGTGTATTCTATGACAAACTTAGCAAAATGTAGCTCAGCCACATGGAGTGTGATGGATAAGTGAGAGGCAGAGAAACGAGTGCTGACTGTAAAATAGTGGACCAATTCCTTAGGAGAGCAGGCCTTACAACACAGCAAATACAAAACCTGATCCCCTACAGGAGATCAGATTCAGACTGTAATGCTTAGTAGAAGTGTGGATTATGTGCCAGGTTGCAACTCACCAAACATAAATGGCTGAAAGGGACTGAAAAGAGGCCACTGAAACTGCCATGCCCCATGTGTAGGCCCTGTAATGGTGCCCTCAGTTTATCCTGAACTGCCTGCCTGTATCAGAATGTTATACCGAGGAGATCCATATGCAGAGGTACTGTTTGAGAGTTGTGTGCCTAGTGCCAGGCAAAAGGAAACAAACAGCTGGGAGGACTTGGCACAGTCTTTGTTTGATTCAGGTAGCACTGAAAGGTTCTACGGACATCCAGGGAGTGCAACAGCACCTCACTGAAATTCTGGGGGAAGAGCATCTGCAAATCAATGATCCGATTTAACATGAAATTAGACACCACCCTAAGCAAGCATTTGGGGGTGAGTACATAATGCCACCCTATCCCTGTGAGAACACCTTAATGAATTTATATTTTAATCAAGGTTCCCAGGTGGTGTGTGCAGCTTTTTTTGCTTTTATGTCGCACAATGTTCTTTTATAAGGGTAGCACCTTTGTATGTCAGGGGTGTGCGCGGATTTTCTTGCTTTTTACCTTAGCTTTATATACGATGTTTTGATTCTAGCAAAGTTTGGTTTGGGTGGGTGCTAATCACCCTGCAACAAGCATTTCTACAAATACAAATTTATTCTGGCACAGCCACCTCCCAGGTACAGCGTATCTCCCTGCTTGGTAATATTGTCCTTGTCAGTGCAACAGATGTTTGTCCTGTAAAAAGGAGGAATGGACGATCAAATCAAATCAAAATCAATCAAGTCAAATCAAAATTTATTTTTAAAGCGCTTTTCAATAAACCAAAGCGCGTATACAATATAAAAACTTTAAATCCAAGAATAAAATCAGGTAGCACAATAATACTAAACAGTTTCCAAATGCCATTTCAAATAAATATGTTTTTAATGAGGATTTGAAAGCCTTTGTGGACAGGCACCTCTAATCCATTGAGGTAGAGAGTTCCACAGGGTCGGGCTGCAGAAGAGAAGTCTTAGCACCAGATGTCTGTAAACGGACCCTGGGAACCTCTAGCAATCCCTCATCGTGGAGCCGCAGAGGGTGGATGGGGCAGTATGGCCAAAGGAGGTCTTGCAAGTAACCCGGTCCCTGTCTGTGTAGGGTCTTATAGGTCAGTAACGCGACTTTGAAGGTGATCCTCCATCATATCGGCAGCCAGTGTAGTTTGTGCAGCACAGGTGAGACATGGCTAGATCTTGACAACCTTGTCAACAACCTGGCCGCAGCATTCTGCACCAGCTGCAGGTGACAGAGATCCACCCCCGGTAACCCTAGGTATAGAGCATTGCAGTAATCCAGACGGGAAGACACAAAGGTGTGAACCAATGTAGGAAGGTCCTCAGGTGGAACAAGGTGCTTTATCCAGGTGAGGTTCCTCAGATGATAAAATGAGGACTTGACAATGGCTGACACCTGAACTTTTAGCATCAGTTCGCTATCAAGCACAACGCCCAGATTCCATACCTGTTCAGAAGGTCTCAACTGGTTACCCCCTAGCACAAGGCCAGATGGTTCTCCAGGAGTCAACTTCTCTACCCGCTGACCCGGGTCCACCACCAACACCTCAGTCTTGTCTGGATTCAGTCTCAACCAGTTAGCACTCATCCAGTCCTGGATCTCAGTGAGGCAGTTGTTAAAGACCAAGATCGCACTGTCCTGTTTGGGTACAAAAGACATGGACAGCTGAGTATCATCTGTATAGCAGTGAAAACTCAGCCTATACCACCTTATAATGTCTCCCAATGGCAACATATACACTGTGAACAACATGGGGGACAGCACAGAACCCTGCGGCACCCCACAAGGCAGGGAGAAGGGGGGCCGAAGAAAGCATCCCGACACCACCCTCTGAGTCCTGCCTATGAGGAAAGAATGAAACCACCTGAGGACCATCCTCGACAGTCCACAGAGTAGCCGCAGGCATTCCAGCAGCACCCCATGATCCACGGTGTCAAATGCTGCAAAGAGATCAAGGAGGATCAGAATCGAATGATTCCTCCGATTCCTCGCTATTAGGAGATCATTAAGTACTCAAACCAATGCCATATCATTACTATGCCTCTTCCTGATACCAGACTGGAGCGGATCATAGACTTCGTGGGTGGTAAGAAAGCCTCAAGCTGCAACGAGACTATTTTCTCAATAACCTTGCCCAAAAGGCAGGTTAGAGACCAGTCTGTAGTTAGCAAGACAGTCTGGGCTGCAGGAAGATTTCAGGGTGTCACCACAGCTGCCTTTAATGGGTCTTGATCCAGTGAACACCAGACTATCTCAGTAAGGAGCGGTCCGATGACATCCAAGCACTCCACAAGGAGGTGAGTAGGACCAGGATCCAAGCAACAGTAAGTCGGTCGAAGCTCTAAACAATCTTCATGATATCCATGATTGCTGGCTGATCGAAATCTGTCCAGACCAACTGGGTGCCTGCGTCCTCAGATCGATCACTGCCAGACTCGCTTGAATGAGTCAGGTAGATTTCGACCTCATAGAGGACACCTTATCTGCAAAGAATTGAGCGAACTCATCGCACTTTAATTGCAAAAGACTCTTTGGCCCTGAGGCAGGCTGGATTGCACAGCCTGTCCACGGTCTGGAAGAGCTGAGCCAGTCAATTTTGCTGCAGCAATCTCCTGGACAGGAACTCTGCCTTCTTATGGGAGATTGCTGAGTGATAGTCTGAATAATAGGCATCAACTTAAATCTGTCCTCCTCCAGGCCAGATTTCCGCCAACACTGTTCCAACTTTCGCCCACTCTCCTCAACTCCCTCAAAGTTCCATCAAACCAAGGGGACCGAGGACGAGAGGAGAGGGCGAACTCAGACAGGAGCTACGGATTCCAGGCCCTCAGCACCATATTATTATAGTGTTCTACTAGGTCCCTGGATCCAAGCATTCCAATGGCTTACTCGATAGATCCAGCACCGCCATCAGACCTTATGGGGTAACACCCCTCAAAGGGTGGTACTGGACCATCTCCAAAGAGGCAGGTCTCACGGGGGAGCCATGAAACTGAACCTTATAGAGTGATGGTCCTACCATCCAACCGGTTCCACCACCAAGTCAGTGGCCTCCATCCCCAGGAGGAACACCAGATCCAGAGAGTGACCCTGAACATGGGTTGCAGCGGTAACTACCTGTGTGAAGCCCAATGAGATTATCAGTTGGAGGAAGTTCTGACCAAAATGTGAGAGTTCATCATCGACCCAGGCATTGAAATCCCCCCCCAGGACCAACCACCTGGGGATTTCAACACCATGTTGACCATGAAGTCCGCAACTTCCTGCAGGAAAACTTTCCCATCTCCGGGTGGACGGTAGATGAGAAGAATCCTGCTGCCCACACCTGCTCCCATGATACACTCGAAGGATCTGGTGGTTCCCACTGAACCTCCACAAGGCCCAGTTCCGTCTTAAAACAAATGGCTACACACCCGTCCCTATAATCCAATCTCGGCAGTGTATCATCGAGTAACAGTCTGGAACTGCTGACTCCAGTGCCAGACTGGCATTCTCATCCAGCCAGGTCTCAGTGATACAAGCCAGGTCAGATGTCTCAACAAGATCAGCAATCATTGCTGTCTTGTTTTTTATTGACCTGGCATTGCATAACTCCGCCCATGTTGGATGAGAGGCCATGGAAGAGCGGGCTACTTGCCCACTACCCATGGAGCCCTCGGGTACGGGAACCAGGCAGGGAGGACCCTTTTCCTGGACCCATTTTGCCCTGGGGCGCCTCCTTGGTCTCACTACCCCAATCGGCCCACCCTGCGCCCCCTCCCCCAGACCTGGAGACCCAGCCCTCCAGCTCTTCCATGCAATCCCCAAAGCACAACACCTATATACAATAGGATGCAATGGGGCTACAAAAGGGTAATTGGTCTCTGAGCCTGGAGGGAGTAGCGCCTGCCCACCCGATGAATGGCCCCAACACATGCTGCCAACACAATATCAACAGTGAATCCAAAATAAACTATTAACAAAAATCCCCTTTTATAAAAATAACACCTCCCAAAAAATGACCCCAACACACCCTAAAGATTAACAATGAATCAGTAACTCATAGAAGTCCATAAAGTAGTCTATTTAGTCTCTTCACACCAGTTTGTAAAATAAACAACCCCACAAACTCTCACTCAGGGGTTAAATCAGTAAAACATCCAGGAGGCCATCAGCTCTCACCTGATCCTCCAGGAATTAAAAGTATAAAGTATAAAAAGCACAACACTCTCACTGCTTAAAAAATGTTCGTCTTCTTAAGCCAGACAGTAAGGAGGAAAAATAAAGATCTCTCAGACCAGGTCTACAAAGATCTGGAGACAAATTCCTTGGTCAGCTGATCCAGTAAGGAGTCACTAAAAGTTCTTCTGCTTGCCGTGAATAATCCTCGGTCTCTGCAAACAATTGCCCGAAAACACAAGGCAAGCTCTCACACACCCACCGCCTGAGGGGGAAGGGTAGCCCGAATAATCCCACAGACTACAGACTCGAGGGACCGCCTCGTTAACACCAGATGTCCCCTCGAGTATCTAGGAGAGTCCAGGACCATACCCATCCCTATGGCTGACTCTCCCTCCGACCTTCCATCTAGGAACCAGGTACCTTTACTCATGCACCGCCTCAATGGAGACGAAAGAACTTCTTTCAGGCCTCTACCACCAGCACCGAGTTTTGCAGTGGTCCGTGATCAATCTCCATTCCGTGATCTCCCGATGTGGTACGCTACCCTGCTCAAACAATCGAACAAACTCAATAGTTCCTCCAACACCCCGATGATAACGATCTCTCCTCCTGTGCACCACCAGGCTGCAAAAGCTCCAAACAATCTCCAAGCAATCTCCAGACCAGCCCCAGAGTCGATCCATGCCAGGTATAGGTGTATTTTATGTTTTCACTCTTCCTCCTTTCACCAGCTCAGAATCTTAATTCAGTAGTCGCGTGTTCAAGAGACTAAAAAGAGCCTTAATGGTCGAGCTCATGTTTATTTTCTACAGCTCTAAACTACACCCGAAAATGCCTAACAAAATCTAACTATCTCACTTAAATCCCTAACTAAACTAACCCTCACTAACTCAAAAAAAAAATAAACAACTAATATTTAAATTACAAATTAAAAATGAAAAGTTAAAATCACTGCTGAGAGTAACTATTCACCTTGACTCATAATAGCAAGTCCAGCATGGCCGCCATGCACTCCAGTAGTGGACGATGGACATACTGTAGATAAGCAGTACTGTGTGTAACTTTCTTTCAAAATCAGTGAGGGGCTTCTAACTGCCAGTATGTGTTATGCCTTTTCTGTAACAGAGACGACAGGAAGAATAACAGTGCAGTGGTCTGGGGCATGCAGTGGCACCAACTGAATTATGATGAAGAAAACAAGAAGAGGAGTCACATAGGGACAATTTACAACAGAAAGAGTGATGGCAGTCGGGCCTGCAGTGGCAGCAACAGAATCATGATGGAAATAATAGACGAAGTGGGACAGTTTCACTGTAAATGATATAATGGTGACATCAATAGCAAAAAAAAAACAGAAGACTATGAGTAATATTGTTAATATTACAAAACCGGTCTGGAGCTGCTACACTGAAAAGGCTGGTGTGAACCAATGGCATAATTTCTTCCTTCATTTGTTCCATCCCACCCTCCTCCATTGGTACAGTTTTATAGATGTATAATGTTAGCCTTGTCAGTGCAACAAATTTTATTTTTTTCTGTAAGGGAGGAATTGAAAACGAGGATAGATACAAGCAGTACTGTATGGCTGGCCTGCCAGTGCAGCAGTTGCGTATCGCCTGTGGTGCATATGATCCGTATTCAGGAGCAAACACAGTACATCAGAGGTTCGGCTGGGGATGTAGAATAATCCTCCCATAGACATCTCTCTTCCTCCGGGGAGGGAGGGTTGTGATTTCCTGGCAAGTCAGCGACACCCAGTGGAGGCTGGGTGTGCAACAGCTGGGGCCACCCTTCAATAGAGAGGTGACGGTGGACGTCTGTGGTCAGGTGCATGAGCACGCCTGACTTGCACTAGCAACATTGCATATCTACACCTCCATGGAACTAATAGGAAAATCTCCTGGGCCAGCAGCACCGTGACATCCCGGGACCTCTGCCCAAATGACACCCCAGGCACTAGCCTCGACTGGGGCCTCTGGTTGATCTCAGTCACTCCCCCCTCTCCACCAGGGGGGTACGCTGCCACAGAAGGCAAGCTGTGGGCCTCCCTAGTTCGGGCAGCCTGGGGGATGCCAGGTGCAAGGTCCGGGCATTGTGAGGGGGTAAATCCCCTGTCCATTCCAGAAGCAAAAATAGAGTTGGTAAAAAAAAAAAAAAAAAAAAGTAGTACCATGTGAAACTTTTTTTTTTCTATTTATTCTTTTTGCGCCATTCCTCTCTCTCTCTCTGCCAGCCATCCGCCCAGTCATGGACTCCTCAGCTACAGTATTCCCACATGAGCCGTTCTCCTGTGACCCCCTGGATTACCCCCCACAGGGCGGAGACATGGCGCCCACCCCTTAAGGTGCCATGAACAACGGGATAGGGCGGGAGTCGGCCTGGGGAGTCAATTGCAGCCGAGGAGAGGGCATCATATAGGCAGAGAGGAGGCTGGTTTGGTTTTTCCTCACTCTGAAGGGGGCAGGAATGTGCAATGATGCCAGTGTCTGTCCCGCCCCCTGGTTACCTTGTGGCGCAGTATGCTTGTGGCATGCCTGGCTTCCATCAGTGGTCCCCCTTGCACCGGTGACATCCCACCCACTCCCCCCCGGAGAAGGAGAGCAGTCATGGGATGCCCCCTGGCTGGCCCTCCGATGACCTGAGTCCATTCCCGAACCCGGGTCACCAGCGTCGCAAGCGGAAATTCAACCGCTGTGCTGGTGGGCTGGCTGAAACTTTCTTTGAAAATCCATGAAGGATGTCTAACTACCAGTATGTGTCAAAGTCAAAGTCTTTATTTATTTAACCAGGTGATCACCGTTGAGCAAACTCATTTGAGGTGGACCTGGGTTTGTTAACAGGAACAAGGGACAATATACATGGGATGCGACACACAAGAAAATAGTAATATTACAAATAAAGTGAGATACAATAATACAGTATATAGAAAGTATCAGCAGGTAGCATTGGCAGTAGTATATGTTTGGAACAGAAGATACAGCTAGTTTTGGGTAGGACACAATTTTTCATAAAAGTAAAGAAATATGCATATCAGGTGCACTGAACACAAATAAAACCTAATATAAAAAGATATATAGTGATACGGTATGAAGAATTTAGAGCTGGAACCAGGGTCAAAGGAATGTGGAAGGGACCGATATGGGGGTAGAAAAATGGGAGAGGGAAGGGTCAATTATAGATGTGATCAGTCTTTTAACAGTAGTAATTAGAGTGTGCCTGGACTTATAGGAGTCACTATTTAGGGTAGACAGGCACAGGACTCCTTATTATGACGTAGTTATAGAGATTTAAAAGCTGCTAGGCTGATGGGGTGAGTTAATTTCAAAGTTTTTTGCAGCTTGTTCCACAGTTGAGGGAGCACAAAGCTGATGGCTGCTCTGCCAATGTGAGATTTTGCTTTGTAAACATAAAGGTAGATATATGAGGTGCTTCTCAGGGCATACTTCCCCAGAGTGCACAAAGTTAAACAGACAGAGATATACTGGGGCAGTTTATTTGAGATAGCTTTGTATGTCCAAACCGCAGCATTTTTTTGCCATCTGTAAGCAAGGGATGACCATCCCACTGTCGTGTACAATGCACAGTGGTGGGTTAAGTATGGAAGACCCATGATAAATCTTATGGCTCTGTGATAAAGTGTATCGAGTTTAGCTAGGGTACCTGCAGGTCCCTGACTATACAGAAAGTCTACATAATCCAATAGGGAAAGAAAGGTAGTTTGAACCAGTTTCAGTTTAGCGTCTCTTGTGAGGAGATTATTAATCCTAAAGAACAGACCAAGTCTTTGTCTAAGTTTCTTTGCCAGTTCTTCTAAGTGATCTACGAAAGTAAGTCTGTGGTCTAACCTGACCCCCAGGTACTTGAACTTCGGTACGTAGTCCAACTGCTCACCTAGAATGGTAGTGATCTGTGGGAGTGTCCCAGCAATTGCAGGATTTATTGCATTTTGAAGGGGTGAGAGGAACATTGCTTTGTTTTTTTTTGCATTTAAGAGCAGTTTCTGGTTTACAAGCTGATGTTGCAGCAGATTAAATTCATTTTGAAGGGCTTTACAGGCCACTTCAGGTGTGGGGCTACTAGCATAGAGTACCGTATCATCCATGAATAGGTGTATTTGTGCTTCTTTGATGGGGGCATCTGTGTTGTTAATACAAATGGTGAAGAGCAAGGGACCAAGAATGGAACCTTGCGGTACACCCCTCAATAGGGATTTTGGTGGAGAAACTTCCCCTTCTGACTTTACTTGTTGAAGTCGTCCTGAGAGGTAGTTGGAGAACCATTTAATGGATAGAGAATCCAAACCAATGTTCCGGAGGGACGACAGAAGCAGCCTGTGATCAATGGTATCGAATGCCTTGCTTAGGTCCAAGAAAACTGCACAAAGTTTTTTTTGTCTAATTCAAGCTGCCAGTCATTTGTCACCTTGGCTAGAGCAGATATTGTACTGTGCTGTGCTCTAAAACCGGATTATAATGGGTTGAGCTATTTTTCTGATTCCAGGTACTTCCGAAGCTGGGAGTTAACTATTTTCTCCAGCATCCTTGACAGGATTGGAAGTAGGGTGATTGGCCTATAGTTATTGAGGTCACTAGGATCTCCTGACTTAAACAAAGGGACCACAAGTGCATTTTTCCAAATGGGCGGTAGGTAACTCTGGGACAAGTATAAGTTGAAGAGATGAGAAATTGAGACTGCGAGGACACAGTAGCCAACCTTTAAGAAGTATGGGTCAAAGAGGTCGGCCCCAGCACTTTTCCTAGTGTCCAGCAGAAAGAGAAGATCAACTTCTTTCAGGGAGGTAGGCTGCAGAGAGAAGGATGGACTGAGGATGGGTTTTTCTTGTGTATCCAATCTAAGTTGTTGGTGGAGGATATTCACAGGAGAGAAGTCAAAGGCTAGCGATGCAGTGGCAAAATGATTATTGAGAGCATCGAGGATAGACGGTCTATCGGAGATGACAGTATTGTCGATCAATAATTTAATAGGTAGGGAATTTACAGTGGTGTGACCTTCAATGTCTTTGATAGTCTTCCAGAATTTGGAGGCATTTCTTGAGGAGCTCTCCAGCTGAGAGTGGCAGAAATTAGCTTTGGCTTCTCTGACCATTTTGGTGCAGAGGTTCCTCGCCCTCCAGAAAGAATTCCAGTCATTTATTAAATTAGTTTTCCTAGCAGTTCTCCAGAGTACATCCCTACTCTGCAAAGCATCTTTCAGGTCTTCTGTAAACCACCGACAGGATTTGTTTCTGGCACGAACTTTTACTATGGGAGCATACTTGTTAAGAGCCCCTAGCACAATTTCTGAGAAAATATCATAAGCCGTAGTCAGGGACTGGGCTAGATAGAAGTCCTGCCATCGCATGGAGTCTCTTAGGTCTGATATATACCCATGGAGATCAAAGTTGCGTATGCACCCTTTAAAGGAGAATTTTGGTACAGTTGTGGATTTAAGAGTGGATCTTACACACGTGATGAAGCAATGGTCGCTAATATCAGAGAAAAAGACGCCAGTATGGGAGAATAAATGGGGTTTGTTAACTAAAATGATATCCAAGAAAGTACTGTTATTAGGGTTGAGCTTGTTAGGATGAGTAGATTTGTTTATTAGCTGTGACAACCCAAGGGAATCACAAAACGTTTTAAGTGGGGTGGATGCACTGGAGAGCCAGTCTAGGTTGAAGTCCCCTAGTATGATACACTCTGAAGATGCCGAACCCAGGATGTTTTCGAAATGTTTTAACAACTGTAGTCCAGCTGATGGGGGTCTGTAGCATCCTATTATACTTAATGAGACACCGGTGGCAATTTCAATCTTTAATGATAAGTTTTGAATTCTTTTGGGACAGAGGTTGAGTCAATTATGAAGGCAGGGAATTTATCCTTTATGTAAATAGCTACCCCACCACCTCTGGTTTGCCTGTCAGCTCTGAACAAATAGTAGGAGAGGATGTTAACTTCATTGTTACTGGTCGCCAGTCAGAGCCAGAACTCCGAAATCACCAGAACATCTGGAGCAGTATGACATACCCAGGCCTGAACAGAAGTGATTGTTTTAATAGGCTACATACATTAACATGCAAGAATGTAAGCCCCTTGAGGCTTTGTAGCTCTGCTGGGGATTCCATGGGTGCCAGAGGGCCTGGATTAAGCTCAACATTTCCTGAGCATAGTAAAAGCAGGAACAAGAGTTTCCTGCAGAGTCCTAGGAGAAGTGTGGATGGCTGGGTCTTCTTTCGGTTACGTGATTTGTCTGCGGCAGTATAGGGAGTTCTGAGGCTGTTTACCTTTGTGCACTCTGGGGAAGTTAATATATTTTGTTTTGTAAAATCTGTGCAGCCTCTGTCTTGAGCCCAAGGCTCCTGCCCTTGACTTTCATTCTTAATCATCTTCATTTGTGCCCCTGTCCTCCTCTGTCTCTGTTCTGTCCCTCCTGCCCTCCCCCATCAGTCTGCTCTTTTGTACTTGTTTTGGATTCCCGAGTTAGCCGGCACCTGGCATCTTTGAATGTGCTTGTAGAAATGAAAGTCTCATTGATGGAAAGGGCTATCAGACCCTGCCATATCCCAGTTTTCCTGATGCTGCATACAATAATACCCTGACCAAGAGAATCAATGGGAGTAGGGGGGAGTATGCAGAAGGTGGTGTAGCCCTGTGGGAAGGCTCTAAGAGAGTTACTGTATGCCAGTGCAGGTGAAGGACCAGCAGCAGGCTAGGGGAAATTAGAGCACATACAAGTTCCTGTACTTGATAGGAAAAGTCCTGGTTGGACAGTGTAAAAAGAGAGCCATTCTCCACTCTAGGAGTTATTTTTTGATTCACGTTCGGGTCCAATACATGTAAGATGAGCAGAGACAAGCATAGAAGCAGGTAATATGCCCTCATTATGGACTATCTTAATGGGCACTACAAGTGCGGGCAAGAGAAGGGATTCTCAATGGAGGAGATTTCTTAATCCTGCAGAATACTTCTATAGCCAGTGGAGCCTGAAGCAGTAATCCTTGTACAGCTCTAGTCAGGCTAATGAAAGAGTTCACCTGACTATAGAGTAGTACTAGGGGCAGAGAGGCTTTGAAGCAAATTTCTTAGCTACTACTCTGGAGCAGACTAAGTACTAGAGAGATCACCTGACCTAAATCAACTGCCTTAGCAGGACAAGATATGATAGTCAGCAATAAGCAAACCTAAAGTACCAAAATGGTATGCCTCAGCAAGACAGAATGACATAAAGCTGCTAGAAGGCTTAGTGCAAAAAGGGGATGGGAGGAATTGCAGTTGTTGACAGTACGTAACCAATAAATTGAAACATCAGATAGGAGTGGGTGGAGACTATGTGCATTTAAAGGAGGCCAGGGGGGACAAAAAAATCAAGGGGAAGTTTGCAGAGCTAGCACTAAATCAGTGAACATACAGTTGGAGAGAAACTGCAGCGGGGAATGGTAAGTTACTTTACACAGGCCAAGCAGAACAGGCTAAATTAAAATATATAAATTAGAAGCCAAGTACAGGGATGCAGGCTTACATTTAGCCACACGTCTCGGGTGCTCCTGTCTCAGGTGAGTGAGACCAACCAATCAGGGAGCTCTGCACAGGCGTGGAGCCAATAGCACTACCCTGAGAAGGTGCTGAAATTAAAAACAGCAAATTGCAAGTGATGATCCGGTTCAGCGTTCACACAGCCCAGAGAAATCGTGGCAATTTTTCAAGCATCGTACCTTATCTATCTCTTTGGGGGGTGGGTGGATCAGGCTCCTTGCACCATAGAGGTGCTATGGGTGGATCGTGACTGCTGCCCGTGGGGGCAAGTGGCACCTGTAAGGAAGGAGACATCAGATTAAATAGGAGCAGATGGGGGGGTGTCTAAACAGAGACACAGAAAGAGAGCTGAGCACCAACTTGAAAGACAAGTCAGGGGGCAGTCTCAGACAGAGGCAAGGTGCCAGCTAGACGGAGAATCCAAAACAAGCACAAAGAACAGACCGATGGGGGAGGCAGGAGGGACAGAACAGAGACAGAGGAGGGCAGGGGACAAGGAAGATGATTAAGAATGAAAGTCAAGGGCAGGAGCCTTAGGCTCAAGACAGAAGCTACACAGATTTTACAATTCACTGAATTTTCTAACCAAGTCCATAGCAGTAAGCATGTAAACCCAGTACAGTCTTAAATAGAATTAAAAAAATATATATTAACAAAGCCAGTAAAACTTTTTTACAAACACAATTCAAGGCAGTGTACAGAGTGAAAGCTTAATTAGGGAAAAATCAAGGGGAAGTTTGCAGAGCTAGCACTGAATCAGGGCACATACAGTTGGAGATAAACTGCAGCGGGCGGGAATGGTAAGTTACTTTACACAGGCCGAGCAGAACAGGCTAAATTAAAATATATAAATTAGAAGCTGAGTACAGGGATGCAGGCTTACATTAAGCCATACGTCTCGGGTGCTCCTGTATCAGGTGAGTGAGACCAGCCAATCAGGGAGCTCTGCACAGGCGTGGAGCCAATAGCGCTACCCTGAGAAGACACTGAAATTGAAAGCAGCAAATTGCAAGTGATGATCCGGTTCAGCGTTCACACAGCCCAGAGAAATCGTGGTAATTTTTCAAGCATCGTACCTTATCTATCTCTTTGGGGGGTGGGTGGATCAGGCTCCTTGCACTGTAGAGGTGCTATGGCTGGATCATGACCACTGTCCATGGGGGCAAGTGGCACCTTATCTATCTCTTTGGAGGGTGGGTGGATCAGGCTTCTTGCACCGTAGAGGTGCTACGGCTGGATCGTGACCACTGCCAGTGTATGATGAATATTTTATAATGACTCTGGGACAGTGACAGCTTGAGGAATAACAGTTGTGTGGGGTGTGCAGTGGTAGCAACAGAATTGTTGCAGATGGTGGTTTCAAGAAGACACGAAGTAAAACTGAAAATCTTTTGAGTGTCTGTTACTTTAAATTACATTTGACTGAGTCCATAATTCAGGCCCAAACTAGTTTTACACTGAAAAATGGCCACGTGGGTCATTTTGGGAACTGCTAACAAAGATTAGCAACAGAATAATGAAAGGTGACAAGCGGTCACCTACACATGTGAAAAATAAGATATCACTGAAGCTGGGTTGTACACACAGAAGAAAAAAAAAATAGCCAGGCTCAGTAAGGGAACCGGTTTTGTTAGGTCACAAAATTAGTTTCAGTTTCAGGTTATTTATTATGAAAATAAATTAAAATCACATAATTTATTATCACACATATCCTAAGATGAAAAAAATTATATAGACGTAATCAAGACTTAACATTCATAATTTAAATATCCAGCAACTTTCTTCAGTCTATTCATGACTTTGTTAGCAAATTGTGCAATAGAAAATATAACTATTTTCAGTGATAACAAATATTAATTTTTTTTGCTAGCTGAACAGAATGATTTCTTTGTAATACTGATAGCCCTTTTTCCCCATTGATGTTCAACTCTGGACAATGCAATATGAGATGGTCAATGGTGATGAGACTTTCATTTCTACAAGCACATTCAGAGATGCCATATCTACTAGTTATTTACAATGACACCTACGTATGTAAATGTAGATTGTCTATGCACCAGTGATCCGTGGCACATAGGTAACCCTATAGCAGAATGCCACTCTCTGGGGGGTCCAGGTGGCATTCACAGAAGAGACACATGTCCCTTCTGCACTGGATCCCCGAGGCAGTCACGCAACTATGTGCGTGGCTGGTCCGGGGTGGGTTTCCGGGCATGCCTGCACTCCACACCATTCACAAAGGCATGGAGAGTCTGGCAAAAAGGGGTGCAGAATTCAGCAGTGTGGACCCTGCCATATCTGTTGTGTCCCCCCCTCCAATTGCAACTGTAGGCTGCAGCAGGAGCAGGAATACCAACACTGTGCTGCCACAGCCCTCTGGGCTGGCAAGAAGGGTTGGAAACAGCCATTCGCGCACTCACCTATCTTTATCAGAATTGGACATCCCATGCTTTCCTACAATGTCCTGCTCACATGGAGCAGGGGATCCACTTTGGGACCAGGACAAGCATATGATTGGATGCCTGCCTGCATCCTCCAATCTGCCTCGTGTGGCAGTGCACCAGAAGGATGGGGCCATAGACGGGTGCATGGGAGTGGCCAGCATTTTTGCATGCTAGCCACCACACAGCTGTCTGGGGGTGTGAAGCTATGTGGGCTGTGTACACGTGAATCGCTCATACCAGGCCCAGCAGAAGTGTATATCCTGCCCCCCCCACTCAGAAGATAACCAAGTAAGATCCCATATCTAAAATTACATAGCATTTTCCTGTTGCAACATAACATTCCATTCTTGGGAGGATTGATTTACACCACAGAAAAGGTTATAAAGATTGCTCTTTTATCTCTATTTTTTTTATCCAGTTACTGTCCTTGGGTATCAACAGAACTGTCCCATCCACCCCAAGTCTGCTCGTGTACTTTAAAGTGATTTCTTTGTGTAACTGCCATTTTCTGGCGAAGGATTCTGCGTAGTCCGAAAGCTTAAAAACATTCTGTGAATCTTTTGTAGGTCCAATAAAAGGTATCAAATCTCCCATGTCACGCATAACATTTTCCTGTGAGTTTTATTCTTGTAGTAAAGCAGATTGCTTTCTGTAGCAAATATGCTTTTAAACCTAAAATAACAATTATTAGTGTCCAAAGTATGAATCTTTTCTAGGTCCCTACTGGCATGAGGGCCTAGAATCTTTTGCCTGGCCTATGAAGCATATGTCACAGGGGGAATCGCAGGCAATCCATGACCACAATTAAAATATGCCATTTGTTGTCAAAGTATTGCTTAATTTCACAAAACAGCTATTGCTCTTATTCTGTACAGCACCATGCCAGCAGATTTTGGGGAGCCTGTAATTGTTCATATTTTGTATGTGCGTTCCCCGAGACCAATTGTACCAACTGTCATTCTGCATTCAAGTGTGGACATACCAGATTCAAGACACAGAAAAAGGCAGCGGGTGTGTCCTTTGGTATTTATACAACTCAAACAAAGAAGTATTTTGTTACTTCTAAACTCAGGAAATCTTTTAGAGATGATCCAGACTTCATTCCCATATAATTGACTGATGACTTTAGCTTCAAAGGCAATCTTAAGCACTCTGAAGGAATTATCTGCAAATTTCATGGAAAATCTATGAATATCCCATATGGTTTTGTTGGAATTTTCTTTGATGGTGTTTGAGAATTACAGGACATGTATTTATCAAAAATCACACCTAGCTATCAGAACTCATTCACCTCCTCAAACCTTTTGCTCTTAATTATCCAATCCTGGAGTCTTCGGCTTTTATTTACAGGTGTAATTATTTTTGACTTCGAAATATTACGTTCTAAGGCTGTTAACAAATTTCAATAAATAAATAAATATTATGCCCAGATGGTCCGTGATGGCTGCCAGCCCTCTTTTTCAGGCTTAGAGGAGTCTTTTGACAAAATCATTGCTTTACTGCATACTGTAGGATTTTAATCCCAGGTTATTAATTTTAGGAGGGAATATGTTTGTCTTCTTGGCACTGCATCTGACTTTCTGTATAGAGATTAGAGAGGGAAGGGGCTAAAACGTATCCGCATTGGACTCCAGTCTTAGTTGTAATTGGATTGGTTAGGGCTGCATCTCTCAAAAACCTTACCATAGCCAGAGTGTTAGAGTGCAACAACCTCAGATTGGCCAATAGACACCTATCTATATTCTGTTTTCTCAGCATGTTCTATAAAACTTCTCTGCCGACTGAGGCAAAAGCTCACTTAATATAAATAAAAAGGTAAAAATCTGCCTTTCCTGTTTATGAAATATATACCTAATATACAGTTCAGTGTGAAACTAGATCCAGAGTCGATTGTTTGCAGAAACTGCATAGGAAGTGTGAAATAGGTTTTTATCTGCAATCCATTTCTCTAAGCAGTCCAGAATTAGTCTGGCACAAATTTTCAAGCCAATCAGTAGTAGCATTATAGAGTGATAACGCCCTGGACCACCTTGAGGTCCTTTTTTTCATTTTAATATTTCTTTTAGGCTTACTTCTGGCTGGGGTGTTCCTATGGATCCCCATCCGGATACTGCTAGTCGCTCTTGCATCCGATGCCTTGCCCGAGCTACACCTCCTCTCCTTCACCCTCTCTCAGGCCACATCACAGTCCCCGTGATGGAAGGCCAAGTGGTCAGCACCAGAGGGAACTGCTAGGAGAGAAGAATGCAGCACTGCGGCCCTGCCATCGTGCGCTGAAGGTTCAGCTGGTATTTTAGTCCACGATTCTCCCTTCACAGTATGAACATATAAGGACATCAATGACACGGTGGTATGTGCTCCCGCACACCGCTCGCTGGATATCTTGTCATGCCAGCCCCTTTATTTACTCCGCGACTCGCCCTGGCCCCCAGCCACTGCTAGGAGCCAGCACATGCATGGGTGTCCCTCCCCACCCTCCATGGAGGAGGAGAGCAGTCCCTGGAACACTCAATCCTCCTTCCCCCGATCAACCCCTAATGACCCGAGCTCGTTCCCAAACCCGGGTCACCAGTGTGGTGCGAGGTGTAGTGTCCAGCGCCTCAATCCTCGGCTCCTCCGGGCCGGCAATCTTGAGATCCTTTTTTGAATCACAGAACAATGATTCCTGTATTCCAATTTTGTAGTACCATAATGGTATTAATAATAGTGAAAACTGGTGCTAAACGTTCTTCCCCTGAAGCTGTGTTATGCAGAAACATTTCTGCTGTGAGAGCATCTATCTCTGCAGCTTTTTTTCTATGCCTGGATTGCAGCTATAACTTGATTAGGGTGGACAGTGGGCCACCTTGCAGTACTTACAATACTTTGTTAAGCATAACAAGCTCTTCCTCCAACTTCCACCAGACTGAACATCATTTACTTTATATACAGATTTAAAGTGGGTAATCCATTTGTTTGCAGTAATAGATAGACATATATTGTAGGTTCTGTTTACTTCAGCAGTGCCATATGCTACTAAAGTCCAAAAGGACTGATTATCTGCCAGGCCCTGCCACTGCTCTAGTCTCTGTCACTCTTTTAAAAATGTTTTTTTTTGGGGCTCCAGTCCACCTCCCCACAAGGCCCAGTGGCCGTTGCCTGGACTGCCTTCATGGACCTGGTACTGCTCCAGCCTCTCTGCTTCTCTCTGATTTTTTTTATTTTTTTAAAGATACTATTTTTTTTCTTCAGGTTAGGTATTGTTTCAATTTAACCAGAGCTTATCTGACTCCAAAACATCCTCCTTTGCATTTCACCAAGATCAGCCAACCGACATCCCCCACTGTCTCTCTGTGTGTAAGCTGTGCTGCTACTGCAGCATGATCCCAGTCCCCAGAACCAGCCCTCAACAGCCAGCCAGTCTTCTTACCCCATCTAGTCTTTCCCCGATAGACCACAAATTTAGACCATGACAGCATAGAAACTAAAAAGGTATTGACTGATTTGTTTACTCTAGATGCCCCAGTCACTATAATGCCTTCCAATCAGCCTCTCTGCTCTAGTTATTCACTGCCGGGTTCCTTCTCCTCCTCCTTGAGCCAGCACTACCACATAGTCCCACTTGACTACCATTCACATTATCATCCCTGCTCAACTCCCCCCCTCAAAGTCCTCTGAGGCACTCACACTGCCTTGCCCAGCTCAGCACAACAGCCCATTCAGACATTCAATGTACCTCTATCCTCTCCTCTGACCAACTGAGTGCAATGCGCATAAGTCAGTCAGAGAGAGGATGCTGTGATGCCCTAGTGCCTATCACTTTTGCTGCTGCCTGCCCTGACACAATAATATTTTTTTGTAAAATGTGTTTTGGACAATTGCCCAGTAATTACAGCAGTTTACAACAGCAGTGGGTCAGAAATGGGTAGGATCAGCTGTGGCCAATTCTAGCCCTCTAGATTGAGCTAGGCAATACTTGGCCAGACCAATTATCTGGCCCGTCCTGCTCTGCACACCCCTAGCAAGTGTGCCTGGTAGAAGGTTTCCTAGCAGGAAGCAGAACAGACAAAACTTTGGCTGAGATCCTGAGATGTCCCAGTCTCACCTGCACAGGGCAAGTGATGGGGGTGTCACCTGGCCCCATACCGTGAAAAGCTTCCATGTTTTCCAGCATGAAAGTAGGATCGACTGAGATCATGGGTGAGGTCTGAATTGAGGGCTCTAAACATCCAGAGGAGCCTGGCAATGATCCTACTTTTAGATGATATGTTAAACCACGGTCCTATCTGCCTGTTCTGGTGGTAGTTCATGTGGACGTGAAAAATCCCATGGCACTTCTCGAAAAGAGTAGAGGAATTTTTTATTCTAAAAATCATTCCAAAACTCAAAAGAACATACAGAAAAATGTTTTAGAAAAACTAACAGAAAATTTTGGCTACTCAAACATTTTGGGTTCCACCCTCAGAAAGCACTAGCATTCTGGTGCCATCAATTAGGGTACCAGTTGGCAATGTCGCTGATCACCCTGCACCCCCCCCTTGTGGGGGGCTGTGCCGCCCACACACTCCTACTTAATAATTCCTACTCCGTGGGGTGGACTTCGGGAAGGGGGTGGCAAATCCTAAATTTGGTGCCCTGATTGTCTGAGCACCATAAGGGCACATTTTGTATAAAAATAAAATAATGTGGAACATTAGAAAAAAGGAAAAAACAACATCTCTCTTCTATACAGAAAACAAATTATTTACAAGGAAAACAAAAAGGAAGAAAGTTAATTAAGCCAGCGAATGTTGTTCCACAGTGGTGTAGCCTTCCTACTACATAGTTTCTTATAATCAGCCTAGGCTTGTGGCTTTGTTTCACCTCTCCCTCCTCTTCTGTCCTCCCTTGCTACCTTCCACTTCTCTGCCCTCCATCCCTGCTCCCTGTCTCTCTCCCACCCACCTACCATTTACCCCTCCTCACCTCCACCACATTCCACCCCTCTCCGCTCCTCTCCTCCTGTCTCCCCTCCCTATCACCCTATCTCTTGTTGCTCCACCCCCAGACTACCTAGCACTTATCGTTCTGTTCTTGCACTACGACAATGTCAAATCCTTGACTGCCTACCCTCTTTTCCCACCTCCCCTCTTATCCCCCACCCTTGCTCCACTTATGTCACCCCAGGATGGTTTTATTTGTATTTGTGTCTTGCTGTATATACACACCCGTATTGTTAATTGTGCATTGATATTTGCCACTGACTGTTTGCTACTGTGCTAGTCTATACACATGTACTGTCTTTTGCTACAAAGTTAACCTCCTGACCTGTATTGTATCTTACCTCTGCTTACTTCTATGTTACCCTCCTGACCCTGTGTTGTATCTTACCACTGTTTTGCTTGAACCCATTGCTGACGCAGAACCTTTGTAAAAGAACCCTTGGTTCAAAGGTATTTGTAATCCTAATAATAAATAAATAAAAAAAATTAAAAATAATCTAGAGTTCTGGTTTGACTAACAGCAGGCTCTATCTGTAGAGCTACAGTTAGATTAGTGGTTTGCAATTGCTGTAACAAATAGCAGCATTTGGCTTGCAATGAATACAACTTTACGCATGCAAAGGTCACATTTAAACTGCTTGGGTGATAATTACTATGTCTCCTAGAGTAAATTCCCCAAATTATCATTTCATAAGTAATAATGGTAATAAATTGCAATTGCCATTTTTGTGCTAGAAAACGCCAAAATGGATTGGTATATGGACAGGAAACAAAGAAAAAATGATTGTGAGTTTCCACTACCTGTACACAACATTCCCAGAAATGGTACCTTTCATCTAAGGGTTTGCATTTTAGATTGCCTCTCACCTCTGATGTTCCATAACAACATAACTATATGAAGTCCCAGCATTTTGAGGGACCCTATTGTCATTCAGGACTATAAGCGGATTTTGTTGTTTTGGGGGGGGGGTTACATAGGGAAATCTGCTCTATTTGCTGAGTTTGTCCATGATCCAGACATACAATTGTTTCCTTTCCAACCCAAGTATATTGGTTTTACACAGATTCCACTGTCTTGCTTTCCTAACCGATGAGACTGCAAAGTTGAGTTTCTGCAATAAGGTAATTATCTTTGGTGGTACAGTTTCCTATTTTTCCATCAAAGATCTAAACAGATGTGCTTTCCACTGCTGCCATGGCTTTGTGCCTGTTCCCCATCCTGTCTCAAGTGTAGTATGCAAGACAAAGGTGCGATAGAACACAGTGGGGTGTATCATATTTAGGCCTCCTTTTTTCCCTGATAAATAAGTGAACTCTCTCTTTATAGGGTTTAATTTGCTGCCCCATAACATTTGGAAACAGATACTAAGAAGTCTGGTATCTAAATTAGCTGGGAGTGGGTAGATATGGTATACATAAGTGAAGACTGGCATTAGAAATTTCTTCATGATGGAGACCTTTTTTTTGGGGGGGTGGAGTTCCATGATTTCCAAACCTGAACTTTCTTATCACCCAAAGCTAATATTGTTTCCCAATTTAATTGTGCCAGATTGCCTTGTCCGAACATGAGGCCCAGTGTCTTAATTGAGTCTTCTGAGAGAGCTATTTGTGCCACTTCGGAAACATTGATTCCATTGCCCAAAGGTATCCCTATGCTTTTCACCATATTTATTTCAGCTCCAGAATACCTAACAAACTCTCTTATTATGCTCATAGCCTTATCCCCTGACCTCTGATCCTGTACAAAAAGGTAGACATCGTCCACGTAAGCTGCTATTTTTTGTTCTGGTATAGAAATATGAGGGGTGATTCCTTTTATACTTGTATCTTCTAAAATTATTCTAATCATAGGATCTAATATAAAGTTATAAAGTAAGAGACTTAGCGGGCACCCTTGCCTTGCCCCTGTTTTGGGTGGGGATTCCTGGCCAAGTATACCGTTGACTAAGGGTACAAACGTAGCGTTATTATATAATAGTTTTAACTGTGAAATGAAATTCAGTGATATTCCATACATTTGTAAGACCTGAAATAAAAATTGATGTGAGACTTTGTCAAAAGCCCTGGCTTGATTTAAAGCCAGGATAAAACCTTGTATTACCTCTTAAGTACCAAATTCAAAGATTTCTCTTAATAATTGCAGGTTTTGTGCTATGTTCCTTCCTGGAATGGAGCAAGTTTGAACCGGGTAAATTTAAATGGTTGCTGCCTTCTGAAGGTGTTTGCACAAAACAGTTGACAGAATCTTACAATCGGAGTTTGATATTCATCTCGATTCTGGTCAGTAACATCGTGACCAATAACATTGTGGCCAAAAATAAAGCAGGGATTACATCGCAGCCAACAATATAGGCTTGCAATGTCATCGCTTCCCCAAATCTCGCAGGCAGTATGATGAATGGAACCATGGTTGCCTGTGGTTCCCCAGCCCACCTGCTGCATCTCAGTCCCAGCCACAGAAGACCCATGAGTGATCCCCCGTGCAACCCCCCACCATCTCCAATCGCTGATTTGCCCGCCTGCACCACTGCCGGAGTATGCGGTACAGTGTAACATATCCCTGGTGTCTAGTGACCCCCCAGTAGTCTGCCACCTACCTGCTCCCACCTTAACCCCTAATGGGTGACCAGCACAACCCTCCAGTCTCTGCCACAGCTGGCCACCCAACCGAGATGCGATGCATGAGTGTATACCCTCAGGGTGCATGCTCATGCACTGCATCTCGGTCAGATAGCCAGCTGTGGCAGAGAGTGGAGGGCTGTGCTGGTCACCCATTAGGGGTTGGGGTGGGAGCGGGTAGGTGGCAGACTACCTAGGGGGCCACTAGACAACAGGAATATGTCGCACTATACTGCATACTTCAGCAGTGTTGCAGGCGGGCAGATCGGTGATTGGGGATTGTGGTGGGTTGCATGGGGGATCACTCATGGGTCTTCTGTGACTGGGACTGAGATGCAGCAGGTGGGCTAGGGGAACCACAGACCACCATGGTTTCATTCCTCATATTGCCTCGTGATTTGGGGAAGTGATTATACAAGCCCATATTGTTGGCTGCAATGTAATCCCTGCTTTGTCCTAATATAATCGGATGTTACTCACCGAACCACTGGTCTCCAATTGTCCAGTTGTTTTTTCCCCCCTTTTTATGTTAAAAAAAATATGACTATTACTTTTGCAAACTCTGTGAAATTGTGTTGGTCCAGCATCATTTTTGTTAAAGATATCCACTTCGAAACCCCCTAAAGTATCAGCGAAGGTTTTATAGAAATCATTGGTAAGGCCATCTAAGCACAAAGAAATTCTGGGCTTTAAATGTGCCAAAACCATAAGAAACCTCATCTAAAGTAATAGGTGCTTCTAGCCTTTTCTTTTTCTCCTGAAATTAGAGGAGTAGAAGATTTAAGCAAATATTCAAGGAGACAGACCGAATTGTATTCTTCACTAGAGGTATTAATTAATGAGTCCTGAACTATTTCTAACATTTCCAGATCCGTAGTTTTAAATTGTCCACTAACAGAATATAGACCATCCATAAGTCTGGAGTCTAGCTTCTGTTTACAGGCCTGGAATGGGTCCGAATAAGGAGGAAATTAATTTCTCCTTCTAAAGTAGTGGCCTGGTTATACTGGAATTGAGACATTTGTTTTTAATGTGGTCAATCTGTGCCTTATAGTTTGCTCTGTCTGAGGACTGTACAGACATAAATATATAAAGCTGGTGTCTATAGTCCAGGTATTGCAAATAATCTCTGATAGATTTAGACTTCCATACCTGGAAGAAAAATTATTTTACTATATTTTAGTATCCTTCCACCATGGTCATTTGCCATTGTTCATACAGGCTACTAATTCTCTATCTAGCAATAACTGTAAAATATTTAACCTAATTTCTTCCTCTTCAAGTAGGGATGTGTTCAGCTTCCATCTCCTAGTCATGCCTGGAAATTTTGGGGGAATATTTTCTAAACTGTAGTTACATGGCAGTAAACAATGGTCAGAGAATTCACATGGTGAGGTCCTAACTTTCCTGGGGGTCAAATATTTAGATCTGAAAATGAAATCGAGTCTAGAAGAGTAGGTATGTCTGTGATATGTGTATCCAGCATCCTTATTTAAGTCCCTGCATGTGTCCTCTAAATTGGGATGGCCACTGGAAACAGCTTAGTAAAAACAACTAAGTCAAATACAGCAACTGAAAATTGCCACCCTCCCTGAGGTGCATCCCACTCTTGCAGTTGTTATATATAAGAAGGGAGGTGTGGCGGGGTGAAGCTGTTTTTGGTGGTCACTGTTTTTGCTTAGCTGTTTTCACATGGTGCTGTAAATTGGCTGTAGTTAATATGTTTTTAAGTGCATTTGAGTCACAGTAGATTTTTTTTGTATATTTTCTCTCATTTTTACATCTCAACTACAGTTGAAATCCCCTCCCCATAAAATGTGCCTAGAAGTGAATAAGAAGGGTTTTATGCTGTCAAATATCTATATTCTAGTTTTTGTTGTCTGTGGGGCATAAGTATTGATGATTCTTAATGAGAACCCTCAGTAGTTACAGTCCAAAAAAAGAACTTCTCCTGGCACTTCGTCTATCAGTCTGTGAACCATAAGTTCTGTGCTCTTAAATAGAATGCCTAGGTCGTCTGCCACATCTTGCCCAAAGGACCAGAAAGATGGCCCTTCTACCAACTTTTTGCTTGTTGAATGTCCCAATTTGAATTGAATTTAGTTTTTTGAAGTAAGATAATATTGTAGGGAGAGTGTTTTGAAATGTGATAATACAGAAATTATTTTTCTATATGCTTTCATACTGCAAACTTTTACTGAAGCAAGGTGAAGTGAGGCCATAGAAACAAAAATTATCTAGAGAACAAGTTTCACACCTGCGCTTTTTTTTTTCCTCTTCTTTCCTTTTTCTTCAAATCAGAAGAATCAGGATGCTCTATCTCTTCCTCTATCTTGGCTCCAGAAACCACCCCTGACATAGAGGAAATTTAAGATTCAGATGTACCACTTTTTCTGATCTCTTGAAACACTTGGTATGCATTCTCTACTGGAACTCAATGTGAAGTTAATTTTGTAGCTGCCCTAGTAAGTCTCCTGGTGCTGGGGGTTTGAATGTCTGACGGAGGGGCCATCAGGCCAGGAGGATTATTCGGTCCTGACTGGTCCATACCTGGCACCTGTATCAATGTGGTTTTGTCCCTGCTGGGGAGAGGTAGCTTTGGGGGGAAGGGATGGGCATTTTTCAGTACCTTCAGCCACTTCTCCTTGTCCTTCAACTTCATCTGTGCTGTTTCCAGGCTACCTCCCTAGTCTTGTGTCTGCTGTGTCAGTTGTCCCTCCTGTACCCTGTGTGTGTCCCCTAGTCTGCTCCTGGGCTTGGGTGACAGTGATTTCCTGATTTACATTGGAATTATTGTTTTGACCTGCCCAAGGGCACTTGTGGTAAGTATGTCCTGATTCGTCACATAGATTACATTTGTGGATATTGCAACAGACCATGCTAATGCGACCAAATTCTCCACATAATACATATCTCATTTGATCACAGGTACTGCTCAAGTGGGTTCTATTGCCACACTTGTAGCAGGCCCTTGGCTGGCCCAGGTAGAACCCCCCCATCTCTACCAAGAAAAAACTGTTGGGAATATGAAGTACATCATTATCCCCTATAACAATTTAACTTTAAACCTGCACCCCCCCCCACCACCACCATATGCCTTCTGAACCAGTTATAGCAGCCGGGGAACTAAGACATTACATTTCTCCTCCAACCAAAATTGAATATCATGGATGTTAAACCCTCCATTCCTAAACATAATAGTTACTGATTTAAACAGGGGTTTTGTGAGTGTGATGGCCATAAAGATATCCATAGTGGGAAGACCTGGGGGCCTCATATTTTTGCCAAAATCTTTCTAATAGAGAAAAGGTTTTAAAACTGACATCAAATACATCCTCCCCTGAAACATGTATTAATGGAAACACTTCAGCAGTTTAAAAGTTCATAGAATTTTTTAACAAAGTCCATGCTACATAAAAGGGTGTTCAGCCAGGCCCCCTCTATATCACAGCCAGACTGCATTCTGCCTAGGAGCTTAA
Source organism: Neoceratodus forsteri (assembly GCA_016271365.2). Taxonomy (NCBI): domain Eukaryota; kingdom Metazoa; phylum Chordata; order Ceratodontiformes; family Ceratodontidae; genus Neoceratodus; species Neoceratodus forsteri. The sequence continues at coordinate 330,739,852 of CM057454.1, forward strand.
ACAAGCCTGTTGTGGAACAATTCTGAAAAAGTAGGCCTTGTATTTTGCCTTTGCCTTTGTTGTCTCTGATCGTTCGACCCAAGTAGGGAACTATGGTCAGAATCTGAATCATTATTTTCCTGCTGTTCCCCCATCCTGTCCCAAATGAGAATTGTTTTGGTCTGTGCAGTAGAGCTATTGTTTTTAGAGCCCATAGCCAAACATACCTGACTGGGAGGCTGCTTGGGAATAACACCTGACAGTCCACTTGTAGAAGATATCTGTAACCACATAGTCCCCTTACTAGAATCCCATCAGGTTAGCCCTAGGAAGGTAGAGGGATCATTAGGAGCTCTGTGTAGATGACAACATTGTTTACTCAGCTAGGCTGAGCAGAGAATGAATTATGTCATCTAGAATTCTCGCAGCAGCATAAGCCACTTTGGAATCAGCTGCTCTGGGGAGGCTGGGGAGGTGTAGAATGTTCAAATGGTAGTGCAGACAGAGTGTGTAGTCAGCAGCAATACAGAGTGGAACTCTGAGTGTGAAGTGCCTGCCAGCTTAGCCAAATAGCGAACCCTTATTCCAGTATTTTTCACCCTAGTTAGTGTCTAGAGTGTCTGTGCAAGAACAGTTTTCGACAGGCTTCGGCCTAGGAGAGACTTTTCTTGTGTGAAGTGCCATGTAGTATTGCAAATGTTGTTTTTCTGGGTTTTTTTTTTGTTTGTTTGTTTGTTTTACTGTTTTTGTAGAAACCCTTTTAAAAATACTTTTTGGGAATGTGTAGTGTCTTGCTTGGTGAGAGGTTTGGTCACTTGTTTTCTCGCAGGTTGTTTCTTGCTTGCAGGTTTTTTGGTTTTTTTACAGGTGTGCCTGGGAGAGGAAAAGAAGACAAGAAGAGGATGCTTAGAACTCATTGGAGTTCTCTTTTAGAATGTTTTGGGGAAATGTGTTTAACTAGTAGATGTTAACCAGTTTTTGCTTTTCAGATTTAGAGTGTGTAGTTCTGGGGATTGGGAAATGCACAGCAACGTCATATGTATGTTACTAAATCAGTCTGCAGTTTAAAAGTGTGATAAGTGTAGGGGGATAGGTTTCCCTGGTAGGTAGCATAGGTTGGATAGCTTTTCCCTAGAGGGCTAGAGGGATATGCAGGCTGGTGATCCTTATCCAGATAGGGGTCTCCAGTGCTGTCTGTCAGGGCATGCTTCAGGCAGTCTCTTGGAGCCACTGGAAGTCCTGAGGTAGTTGTTAGGTGAAGCTGAAATGCTTCAGTGCCTCTGTTCTCTGGTGCAACCTGCCTAGGTTTCGGCCTAGGTGGGGGTGAGCCTGACCAACTCACTCCGTAGGGTGTCCAGAGGTTGGATGGTCTGCATGGCAGACCATAGCACTTGCTGCGGACAGCAAGACTTGTCTGGATGGTAGTGAGTGTAACCATCCTGTCCTTTGGGGTTAGCTCTAGGAAGGTAGAGGGTTCGTTAGGAGCTCTGTGTAGATGACATAATTGCTTACTCAGCTAGGCTGAGCAGATAATGATTGTCATTTAGAATTCTGGCAGCAGCATAAGCCACTTTGGAATCAGCTGCTCTGGGGAGGTTTAGAATGTTCAGATGGTACTGCAGGCAGAGTGTGTAGTCAGCAGCAGTACAGAGAGGAGCTCTGAGTGTGAGGTGCCTGCCAGCTTAGCCAAATAACTGGGTGAAGGACCCTTGTTCCACTATTTATCACCCTAGTTAGTGAGACAATCACAGTGTCATCTGAAGTGGTGGAAACAGTTGATTCTAGGTCACCTGTGTATCATTTGCCTTTGAGAAGGGAGAGTGGGACTGCAGTTCAGTGTGTCCAAGGGGAAATCCCCCTGATGAACAAAAAGAAAGTCAGCTGCCCTTGAGGAGCCAGGGAGTGCTTCCAGGTTTGAAAGCTATGCAGAGGTATGATGCAAGTGTGAATTTCAGTCAGATGTCTGTACAGAAAAGTGCAACAAAGCTCTAAGTACAAAGACGGAGACTAAATGGAATGTGTTTTTTCTGGGTTGCTGTCTGCTGGTTTTGTGTGCCACAACTAAGGCTAGAGTACATCAGGCAGAGCCCCAGCCTCACCACAGATATGTGCCGAATATTTTTAATTCACTGAGGCTGCCTCTAGCACCCTGGTGAGGGTGGAGGGTAATTTTTTTGTGTAACTCCAAAGAGATGGCAGAGGATGGCTGAGGCTATGGTGGGAGGAACACCATTCAAAACTCCAGTCGGGGCTAACTAGTCTTGGAAGGGCACAAAGATTAAGCCTGTGGATGTTAACTAAGCCCATCAAAGTCAGAAGATGTTCCGAGTGTGTGGCAACCCACCACATAAATAGACACTCGGAGAAGAAATGTTCAGTATACCCCTAGGAAAGAGGGGTGGATGTTGCCAGTGCTGGAAAGAGTAAAATGTCTAGATATCCTTGAACATAAGGGTGGGACAGTGTTCCAACTGTTGTGCTAACAGAAGGAAGTACAATTTTGCCTTGTGTATTCTGAGAAAAGAATGTCAGCATTCCTCACCTGTACAGTGACAAACATGGGGGACCACCCTGTTCTGCATTTGTTTGCCAACTTGTTGTTAGAATAAAGCCATACTTCAAAATCCCATTTTTCTGTTTGGGCATTAAATCTCTGCTTCCCGAGTGAAATGTTATTGGGGCCCTTACTGATAGTTTTAGACCTAGCATATGCCTAGCACCTCTCCTCTGAACCTGGAATAAGTATAAATGTTATTTTGTGCCCTACACCCCGACCCCTTTAGACTGCTGAGCCTGGTATTCACCTCAGAGATAGGGGTGATGCCTTTTGTTTTGCAACTGGTGGCCTGTTGCCTTGTCTGTGGCACAAGTTAGGGGGATCCCAGTCTGTGCCTGGCCAAGGCATGGGTTACATATCTCTATCTTTTGTTACATTGGAGGCCCCCTGAGAACTTGTTTTTGTTTGTAAAAACTACTCCCAAGTTGGATCCGGTATCCACTTGCTCTCTACTGTGTTTGTCCAGCCAGCGTTGAATAGAGCACTCTCTGCAGACCAATCCTGACTTTCTTGAGCGCCCTCTGCAGGAGTTATTTCAAAAGTGGTGCTGATCACGCTGTGAACTGTCTGTGTTTTGTCTTCTCTTTGTTTGTCCTGTTCCAGCCAAATACAATTTTTGGAAGCTGAGTCCTGTTGTGCTATTACCGAAATGGGCCTTTCATCAGGCTTTGGTGCCTTCTCCAGACTGCTTTTTTCAGAAAGTTCCTCCACCAGATTGCTTCTAGTACAAACAACCTCTTTTGCTTCTGCACACATTATTACCTTGACGTCTATTTCAGTTTGTGGTTCTGAGCACTCTGATACCAGTATATGCTTACTATGATCGTATAAGCTGCTTGGGTGCCTTAAATGATTATCTCCTGATGTGGTAATTCCATTTCAAAGTTTGTACCTTCAGTGTCCTATGTGCGCTGAATACCGCAATCCATATCTTCATCCCCATAAGCGATCAGAACAGGGGCTGGGGACCGAACCCACATGTGCTGCTCCACAACCTCCACCTCAGACTCCATCTTAGAAATTGCCAGCCATCAAACGGACCACAGTGCCCCCTACCAAAGAGTAGGGGACTTTCCCTGGTGTCCAGCCCAAATTTCCCCCCATTCACTAAAAATCTACCAACAGCTTAATCTGGTTCAATTTCAGTCAGTTTCCATATTTATCCCCCAACCTGGCAAGCTTGAAAATAGGCAATATTGCTTAGCGCTTCTAAGGAAGGAAGGAAGGAAGGCTGTGAGATGGTCATTTAGAATAACAGCCAGCAGGAGGCATGAAGAAAGGAGACGTACTGAGACTTACTAGAAATAATTGCCTTGTGTTTTTTGTAATGCATCTGATTTTAATCAATCCAATAGTATTGTGAAATAAAGTATATATTTTATTTTTGACATAAATCTGTTACCACCTCTCCTCCTGATGTGTCCAGTTACAGTTGTTGGTAGGCACCTTCATTCATACTGCTTCTCCCATTTGCCATGTTCCTGTCCCCCGTGCAAACTAAATGGGCTGTCAGTATAACTTAGAAGTAAGAGTAATGAGCTGTGAATGAACTTGGTGCATCTGACAGGCCTGGGTTTGATTCCCACAGCCTCCACTTTTCTACTCTGTGACCCTGAGTAAGTCACTTAACTGCCCCAGTGCTTCTAGAACATACCTGGAAATGATCCATTGGAAACCATTGTAAATGAGTCCCTGACTCAATGGTGTATCCATTTCTCATAAATAAAAGGATAGACTTGTAAAGAGGTTGACACAGCAGGCAAGGGCTGGAGTCCATACAAAACTGCCCATATACAGTACCCATACTTGTGTGAAGACTATATTTTATTTATTTATTTATTTATTTGAGTTTTGGTAACTGGGTGAGTCCACTGAGACAATTACAGTCCCTTTTTCAGGGACTACCTGGGAGTGCAGAAACAAACAATAAGGTACAGAGCAAAAACAAGGGAATTCAGTTACGGTGACAATCAAAGTTAACATACAGCAGTAAGGGGATAAAGGAACTATAAAGCATACATAAATGTAAAAGTAACAGTTAATAACAGCTGACAATAAAAATAGAATATATGCATAATGGTAATAACATATTGCAGTTCATTTATGATATGAACATGAACTGTGATAGAATAAATATAACAGCAAGTAAGAATAGACATTTACCCATAGGTAATTACAGGTTACAGATCAGTTAAAGGAAGACCAGGATCAGTGAAATCTAAGGCAGAAGAGATGTTAGCGGAAGTAGGAGTGTGACACAGTGGCTGAGAGGGCGGCATACAGGTAGATTGGAATAGTGAGGGTGAGGAACACAACAGGATGGAGGGAGGAAGGACGTTCCAGCCTGATATTACCACACAGACGAAGGACCTAAGGGCAATGGATAACCGCAGATTTGGTAAGACAACAAGGGGGAGAGAGGCAGAGTGAAGGGCATGAGGTGCGAGTTTAAGGCAAATCAATTCACTAAGACAAGGAGGCGTGGCAATGTGGACAAACTTATACATGAGACTTATGGAGTGATACTTTTATTTAGCTTCATTGATTAACCAGCCCAGAGAGGAGAGGACGTCACAGTGGTGCGTACAGGACTTAGCCCCTAAGGCAAACCTTCCAACCCTATGATAGACCTGGGTGAGAAGAGACAGGGAAGAGGAATTGATAGAGAATAGCACAGGAGCACCATAAGTTAGGAAGGGAAGGAGGGACGAGGAGGCAATCTTAAGGCTGGAGGTGGAGGTAAGATAGGGACAAAAACGATAGAGGAGTCTAAGTTTCTGGTTAAGGGATTTAATCAAGTTAGTGACATGAGTGTTAAAGGAAAGCGCAGTGTCCAAGGTGAAACCCAGGTACTTAAAGGAGTAGATGGACTCAAGGGTATCACCATTAAGGGATGAAATGCTTCGAGGTGGGAGCATAGGCTTTGAGGGAGTACAGTGAGAGAATAGCATACATTTATTTTTTTTATGTTGAGAACAAGATGATTGCTGTTGAACCAGCTCTCAAGGATTGCAAAGTCAGAGGCAAGTTCTCGACTAATGAAATCAATATCTGTTGAGGAGTGGTAGATGATTGCGTCCTCTGCGTCATTTGGGTAAATATAAACAGATACCCCTCCACAGAATCTGGGTAGGTCATTTATGAAACGTGAGAACAACATAGGACCCAGGATAGATCCCCATGGAACGCTATGAGTAATGGGCCTTAGATCAGAGAGTGAACCTTCCCACTTAACTTTATGTGAGTGGCAGGACAAGTAGCTACTAACCCAAGTAAGAGCACTGGTATCAAAACCAAGAGCACAAAGCTGATGAAGGAGAAGATCATGGCTTACCAAGTCAAACACTTTTGTGAGGTCAACAAAAATGGCACCTGTGGCATGGCCATGGTCCATTGCCTGGAAAATGTCAGTGGTCACTTTTATCAGAGCGGTTAGAGTACTGTGCTTCCTTTTGAAATCATGCCGATGGAGGAGAGAAGATTATGACATTCCAGGTAGTGACTATTCGCTCTTGCCAGAGGTATTTGAACCCCCTTTATAGACAGGGACGACTACAGCCACCTTCAAATTTATCTGGTACAGTATTAGAGAGGAAGGACCAATTGAATAAATCACAAACAGGGTGAGCAAGGGCTGAGGCACCAAGTTTCAGAAATTTAGGCTCAGGGAGTCATGGATGACGGAGGACTCCATTTTGAGGTTGTAGAGAAGCCTCTGGACCTCTTTGAGGGTGGCCAGCTTCAGGTGAAATGCAGGACAGGCAGCAGGCAGGCTAGGTGAAGTTTGGGTGGGGGGAAGAGGAGTTATGGAAGAGAGAGGTATATTTATGAAGATCGGTAAAAACGTTTTTAAAACTGGACGCAATGGACACGGAATCTGCCAGGGTAGAGTCACTAATTGTAATGGAGCTGGGACTTCAACATCTTTCTCTTTAATCAGAGAGTTAATTTGCTTCCAGAATTCCTTGGGATTGCAGAGGTGTTCAGTTTGTAAGGATTTATAATGGAGGCACTTGGCTTTGTTGAGAGAATTTTTGCACTTGTTCCTAAATTGTCCATAGATTTGCTAATCTGAGGGAAGACAACTCTTTTAGTAAGTCCTCCAGGCTTTATCCCAGAGTGACATCAGCATCCTGATGTCCTTGGTGAGCCAAGAATCCTTAACACCTATATACTTGCAGTTAACATGACCCCTGGGACTTGGAGAACCTGCAGTAAGTGGGTGCCTCAGTTGGAGGCGTCCATTGTGAGAGGATCACCCATTGTCCCTATCAAAAGGAGAACCTTCCAACACAACAGGATATCCCAGAGGGGATAATAAAACAACAATTAGTTAGTCCAGTGGCTGTGAGGTTCGCAACCTCTAAGGATGCACTGAGCCTTGAGGAATACTCGTCTTCATGTGGGGTCTTCACCTTGGTTAGGCCCAGAACTGCCCCAATGTGCTAGAGCTTGAGACAAGGAGCCAACCAGAACAGACTGTCTTACTTCCACTGGCACCCTCAGATTGTCACTTGTCAGGGATGATGCAAAGTGTACACTGGCTGTTGATACCCCTTTCAGGAACCTGTTATTCAGATGTAGGAAGATATAGAGCTTCTCCCAGTGTAGTGCCGCTGCTTCCACAGCAAAGAGTTTGGTACATACATGCAATAGTGATGACAACCCAAGTAGCAAGGCCTGGAATTAATAGTGTTGCCCCTCTAGGCAAAATCTGAGGAACTGCCTGTGGCATCATTTCAAGTGCGCTGGTAGCTGTCCTGCATTTCCAGAGTGCACAGCCAATCTCCCTTTAACAGGAGGGGGGAATAGGGAGCCCAGAGATAACACACATAACTTTGTGTGTGCTATATATTCTTTGAGTCCATGAGGTTTTCTTGAGTACTGGGAAATACCTGGTACAGCAGTGTCGGGTTAAGCAGTGTCAATGGCTCAGTAGGTAGCATCCTGTCCTCTGGGGCTGGAAGAATAGAAGGTTGTGGGTTCTAGCCTTACACTCTGTATGTGGGACAATACCCATAACTAACACTGTAGTGCAGTACTGGGGGTGCTGTACTGTTGAGGTGCCATTCTTTGGATAAGACATTAAACCAAGGTCCCTTCTGCCAATCTTGGATCACTATTCAGTGAAAGAAATAGATCCCATGGCACTTATCGAAGAAGAGTAGAGATGTTTCCCTGGTGTCCTGGACAAACACTTCCCCATCAATAGAAACTGCTCCATGTAACCCACTTTCCAGGATTTACCTGGAAACAAGCTGTCACAGCTTAGTGGACCTTTCCTGATAAAAAATTACAAATGAAGAAATAGAACCACTGGGGAGCTCTGCTGGGGGGGGGGGTGGCTGAATGGATTGTTTCTGCAGCAACACCTGAATTACTTCCCTCAGGGTGGTAAGATGATTGAGGGAGTAATGGCAGGACCTGTGTGGTGTCACTGGAGGTTATCACACTAATTCCAGGGTGTATCTGTGCTGGCTATCTCTGGTCACAGCCTGCAAGTAGGATAAGAACAGAGAGCGATCCTGCTCCTCTCTTGGGGTCCAGAGGAGGGATCCGGTGGAGGGGGTGGAGAGTCAGAAGGAGGGGGTGGGGATGGCTGACTGTCCCCTTTCCCATGTTCCTTGTGGGCTTTGTAGGGAACCCCATGAACTGCTGCTGAGTAGCATCCTCATCAGGTAGGGTTAATACAAGGTCTTCTCTGAAAAGGAGCCTCTGCCCTGGGCATTTTGGAAAGTATTCAGTTTCAGGGGTGGAATAGTCTGAACAGACTTCTTGGAGGTCTCTGGGTAATTGAGAATGACCTCAACATCTAGTCTGAAAAGTTGGGTACCCTTAAAGGGAGCATTCAGGACTGAGTGCTGTACATCCTAGGAAAAACCCACAACACAGAGTCTGGAATAACGTCTTAAACAAACGCCAGAGGCAGCAGCCCTGACAGTGCCATCTGAGGCATCAAGTGATCAGAAAGTGCTTGCCAGTGTCAGAGCCCTGGAAGGCACAGGTGAGGGCTTCTGACTTCAGGGACACATCAGGCATGCTGTCGACAGTACAGCTTAGATCTCTCTACATCTGGTTCTGGTACTTGGCTGCTCTGTTATTTGTACTTCCTTGACACGGTACTACTTGTGGTACTTGCTTCCATGTAATTGTTAATTCCTGTTGTCCTTGCTGTATTTAAAATTTGTGTCATTGCTGTATTGTACTGTATCTAAAGTCTGTGTATATCTGATGTGGAACCTTTGTAAAGGAGTCTATGACTCAAAGGTATGTAATCTGATATCTTCAATAAATAAAAATATGCACCTGGTAACTAGCAATGCATAGGGCCAACAGAGAATGTATGCTTGACACTAATGTCCAACTTTCTGGAATCCTTGTTAGGAGGTCTGGTGCTCATCCTCTGGGGGCCCTGAAACCTGGAATGTGCAGCTATGATCACCACTGAGTCAGTGTCAATCTATGTAAAGCAATACTTTTTTATTCCCTAGGAACCAGATACAGTACCACTTGTCTTCATTCCTAGGGATGCTGATAGGGTACTGGGCCCTTGCTAGATAGTCAGGGTACAGTAGCATCCTCCAAAGCCATACGGAAAAGAGAAACAACCCCTGAGGAGGCACTTTTGACCTCCCAAAAAATCTCATAGATTATTTTTGGAAGACTCTTTCTCCTCCAAGGAGAAATTCAAAGTCTCTGTATTTGTCTCATCAAAGCCTGGAAGATAGGATCCTTGGTGGGTTGGGGGTGGGGGGTGACCTGTACAAGGCCATTTCTTCACTGCTTGAGGATATATAGTAGACACAGCAGAGTCCTCTAGTCCCAGTTGGTGAGGATCAGCCTGTTCCTCTCACAAGCCCCCTCTCATTCAGGAGGTCAGGGTTATGCTATTTATCTTCCCCCTTTAAGGTGGAGGGGGAGTAGAAGGTCACAGAAGGGAGGCATGCCTGGCCCAGTCTGAAACACGGTGGGGGGGGGTGAGGAACAACCTATGGTAGAGAAGATAGCAATCTCTTTATCAAATCTGACAGTTCAGCCAGAACAGTACATGGGATGTTGACAAGGGGCAGAGATGGCACCACCGTTGAAGGTGTCGTACACATGGTAACTCATTGACGTGGACCCCACAGTCAAGTGGGAGGTTGCAGTACTTTTGAAATCTAATCCAAACTTTTAGCAGGGTAGGGTTCCAGCCTGGCAGAGGATGAACCCACCTATTTTGCTGGTGCACTGAATGAATCTTGAGACTGGACATCCTTTTTCGAGAGCAGGTTCTCTGTATTGTTGATGCTCGGAGCAGCATCACTGACTCATTGACAACAAACAGCCTGACTCCTACTGGCCCTGATGGCTCTCCATCAACTACAGAAGAAGACTCCGACTAGTGTCCAGTTGGCCACTGCAGCTTTGCTTTATGTGACAACTTCCACCCTTTATCCATTGCTGATCATTTCAGTTTTGCCATTGTCAGCTGAGTTGGCAACTTCATAGGCACTGTAGTAGCTTTGTCAACTTTTTCTAGTAAATGCTCCAAAGCCTTAGACCTGTCCTTGTGTAGCCTGGTTAAAAGCCTGGCATTTGTCACAGTTTTTTACATCATAGGCTAAGCTCAAACAAGAAAAAAATTCAAATATTTCTTTGTGTTCTTAGTGTTTTATTCTCATTGATTGTTGATGGTTATTAATCTGGATATCCACCAGTCTTCGGTTTTATTGTAAGTAGCTTAGTCTCCCAGTTACCACCCCGATTAGATTTGTTTACTCTCTTAAAGATGTTTTTAATATTATTAGTTTTCCCGGCAGTGACTATTGGCCTAGTTTTAAAAATCTTGTTCCTATTTTCTGTTGAACACAGCAAATTCCAGGTTTTATTGATTCAAACGGTTCAGAAAGGTCAATATCCTTTCTCCTTTTACATCTGTTTTTTCCTTGAGCAAATTTTATCTGTCTCATTGCTGTGCTCTATCTTGTGCCTGAGTGTTGTGTTATCATAGCCTTTCATTTGGAAATGTTGTATGAAATTATTAGTTTTCTTTCATACTATATTATTATTTACATTTTCTGTAAATTGGTAGTATAAGTCACCCCTTCCCAGTGTCTAGTGGTATGCCAGATGGTAATTTGAGGAAGGGGCACTGTTCAACCAGAAAACACAGTCCAGAAGTAAGTCAGAAAAACAGTACCTGGATTCCCTTGGGTGTTGCAGGTGATGGATTAGCTCCATCAAGGTGCCCACGGACCTCCAGGGGATGCAGAACTGGAACACTGAAGAAACAAGACTGTTCCTCACTTGTCTGGCCTTCCCATCTTCATCACTGCTCAGCCACTTCACTTTCTTCTTTCTAAGTGCTGCACAAAACAACATACATGGCTGCAAGGCCACATGGCTGAGCAGGCAAATGCCCCGCCCCGACCTCCTCCATCTCGTGCTCCCTCTCGAATCCCCCTTTCATGCTCAGCTCTCTCCTTTTATCCCCAAACTACCAAGGTGCCACCTCCCCCAAGGTCTAATCTCGAACAGATCCTGAGGTGCCAAAAAACACACTGTCCCCAGTGCCCTATGGGATGGGTAGTCCCAGAATAAACTATTTACCATTGCCCCAAACAACGGTACCAGCTGACACTGAACTACTTTCTCTTAAATTGAGCTACTGCTCCTTTAAATCTGTCCCCTTCCTGGAGGCTGTGCATGCCCAGAATGCACCATCTTTAGTTACATTTAATGAATTATTTACAAATGGAGTGGTCCCGAGCCAAGTCGTCCCCAAAACTGAACCCGAGACCACCCTCTCCACCCCTGGAGACACGAGCACAACCCCACCGCTCTGCCCAATCCTAAAAAGGCTGAGACAGCAGGGAAACCGGCCACAGCTGCAAGCTGCAACAATGGGGGTCACCAGGCGCAACTCCACCCAGAATCACAGCCCCACCAGTGCTGCGGGGGAGACCAGAGTTGCAGGGCTCCACAGGTAAGCCCATTTGGGGGGCATACAGCAGATACTGGCTTTAGGGAATACTCTTGATCCGGTTATTCGGATGAAAACTTGAAGCATTTAAAATTGTATTTTTGTGCAAAGGTTTCTGGTATAATTCAGTTGTGATTTTGTTGTGCCCAGTTAAAATTCTGAGATCAAGAAAAGGGACCTTTGCTTCCAGTTCCACCTCCTTCCCATGAAGGTATAGTTCAGCTCAGCTCTCCTTCCGCGAGTGATTTAATCCATATTAATCTGCCCCAGAATCATCATTTTTCTTCTGTCCATACCAATCACCTACTTTATCACTATGACAGCCAGACCAAAGTTGAAAGACGTGCATCAAGTCATTGAAACCACCAAACTTACCGCACACCCGCAACACTCTGGCCCATAGCCCCAGTTGGCCGGCCTCTGTAATTTCTGAGCATACAAGCTAGCACAGCCAAGAAGAGAGTGAGGAGCAGTTAATTCTCACAATATGACACAGCTTACTTGAACTTAAACATCTCAAATCAGCTTGGACCAGCTAGAAAAACTGGTAGGCAAGACTTGGAGAGAGCTCACAGAAGTAAAACGCTGACCTGGAGAAAGGCCTCACAGAGGCCACAGAGAATATTGAGTGCTACAGCACAGCACTGAGATACCTTCAACACCAGGAGCAGAAGCTCACTAAAAACACTGGATCATCTTGAGCTACAGTACATCCCCTGCAGGACAATATTTATGTAGCCTCTCCCTTCCCACTGTCTAGGAGCCTGGTGGAAAAAAGGGGAGGGGGACACTACTTAACAGCAGAAAATGCATCCAGAAGGAAAATAATGTTGCCACATACCTGGGTGCAGATCATGGGTCTACAGGCAGTTGCTGAGCATGGCCAGAAAGGGGGTGTAGGCAGCAAGAGTCCTGGGATGTGGGGGGGAGGGGCGGCAAGATACTCATTAGAAAGGTGCGTCACAGTTCATGAAAACAGCACAAGGCCACACTGAAGTATTATATAACAATAACAGATTCATTTATTGTAGGCCAACAGAATCACATGGCTCCTGGTTGCTGGGGGCAGAGCTTGAGCAGGGAAAACACAACTTCTGTGGCACAGAGCCATAGCACCAACCTTGTGGCCAAGTAGGCAATGATGCTGTATCTTTGCAGAGCTGAGGGGCTCTGTACTGAAATGCTTTGGTAGCAGCATAACCACAGGCTGGTCTCTTCTACTCATTGGCCTCCTCAAGACTCCAGCTCGACATAAGGCCCACCACTTATCATCGCAATCATTCGCGTGGCAGAACACAGGCTGCAGCACTTCCATTCCCCTTACCATCTATCCTGCTTTTTGGGGCCTACGGTGCATGGGCCCCCAGCATCCCTGTACATCCCAAACGTGGGTGATCCAAGAGATGCATGGGGCACCACCAGTTGCTCCCTGTGGGCTGTCTTACTGGTGTGGAGTGCCACATAGGTACAGGGAGGTGGACTGCCATCACCGTACTCCCCGCGATGCAGGCTGCAACCACTGTACCGCCCACTCTGCACCAGACTCCAAACTAGGCCAGACTTCCAGGAACTGGGCTCTGCTCTCACCCCAGTACTGTGGTGCACATAGGGGGCTCCCTTTACCTCCGCAGGCCATAGCTCCCACAATGGGCTCAGTCCCAGATATGCCGCAGATCTGGACCACCCTCACACCCCCTCCGAGCGGACTTACATATGCCAAGCAGCAAAGCCCAAAACGGGGCTGTGGCATTGTTCTCTTCTTGTTCTCCCCCTGCATGCAAAAACCCGACCATTAAATACCCCAGGGAGGACTGGCTCTGCTCGACCAGCAGGTAGGTCAGCCCCATACCAAAACCAGGAAACTAGGAGGAGAGGCTCACTATAGTAAACATCCCCAAAAGGGGGTGCTAACCCTCTCCCCCTCTTTAAACCATTCACCTCCTGGTGAATGGGGCACCAGGCTATCACCAAACTGGGTGATGGGACAAGTTATGTACGATCTCCTGCCCCCCAACCCCAGTGGGGAAAGAAGAGCCACAAACTCTACAAAGGGACACAAGACCCCAACCCCCAAAAATGCAGCGCTGCTACCAAATTGAGGATCCAGCATACAATTTGTTACTGAAACTCCTAACCCAAAATGTCCCCCTAAATTAATACAGCAGCAACAACAGGAACAGAATATAAAAATGCTGCAGGACAATTTAATTAGGGGTAGGCGAACCGGTTTGTCAGAAATATGAACTGACCCAAACAAGCCAAAGTGTTCAGAAATGAACAGCTTCCAAACACTTTCAGCTGTTCATATTGGTTCTGGCTGCTCTATCATGCAGATCTGTTGCGAGAAGTGTGAGAGCACAGGAGGGACCAGACACAAGACTCTGATTCCTTTTTGGAGGTACAAGCTGTCCATTTTCCTAAGGTGGCACCTGATTGGGTTTGCTCTGTAGCAACCCACGTGGTCCACCTTAGGAGCTGATGCAGATGAATACAAACCAGAGAAGGAGCAGCAACATTTACTGGCTGCTCTGTGTGTGCTATTAAACTTGATGCTTACTTACTTATTTTGCCCATTGGGCAACTCGTCTAGCTACTAGTCGGACTCGTCAGACCCTCAAAAAAAATCTATTATAATTTTTTTTATATTTTATTTAAAAACAAAAGAACAAACGACATAGAAAACTTGGGGATGGGGAGGAGATTTGGGGAACTGGGTTTGGGAGTCAGGGAATGTGGAGTTGGGAGGAGACTCTGGGAGAAGAAGAGGAAGACTGGGGGCCAGTGAGTGAGTCAAGTGCAATTTTTTTTTTTTTTTTGGCAGCAGAGGTGGTGAACTGTGCCTCCTACTACCTCTCCCAGCCAAGTTAGCCTTCTTGCTGTGTGCTCCCCAACAAGTCAGTCAGCTCTTATCTCCTGCCTATGCTCAGTAGGGATTTACTATTCAGTCTACAAACTTTAGCTCAGTGGGCATTCCATCATGTGGAATAATCCTTGAAGGAAAAAGTAAATAAATACTGTGTCATAGAGGGTCAGGCCAGGTCCCTGAATCTCTGTGGGTAGCAGCAGCGCCTTCAGCATCAGCCCTTATAGCCTAGGTGCAGTGTGTGAACTGTGAACTACTGTGTGTGTGTGTGTCTGTGTGTGTGTGTGTGTGTGTGTGTGTGTACCAATGCCACTTCTTGCTTACTATCTGTGTGCCCCCTGCTCCTGAACAAGTCATTCAGCTCTCATCTCTTCCTTCCTGTGCTCCGTGGGTAAATCCTCAAGTTTTGTCTCAGTGGGCCTTCCATCACATGGAATAATCCTTGATGGGAAAAGTAATTACTGTATCTTAGAGGGTTAGACCAGGTCCAGGAATCTCTGTGGGTAGCAGCTAGTAGCACCTGTAGTATCAGCCCTTATAGCCTAGGTGCTGTGTGTGAACTGTGAACTAGTGTGTGTGTGTGTGTGTGTGTGTGTGTGTGATAAGATCTGACAGCCAGCCACCAGTGCCATTTCTTGTATACTATCTGTGTGACCCCACCCCAACCCCGAACAAGTGAGTCAGCTCTCATCTCTTCCTTCCTGTGCTCTGGGTAAACCTACAAGCTTTGGCTTAGTGGACATTCCATCACATTGAATAATCCTTGAAGGAAAAAGTACATACTGTGTCAGAGGGCTAGGCTAGGTCCATGAATCTCTGTGGGAAGCAGGCTAGCAGCTCCTGCAATATCAGCCTTAGTACCCTAGGTGTAGTGTGTGTGTGTGTGTGTGTGTGTGTGTGTGTGTGTGTGTGTGTGTGTGATAAATAAAATCTAACAGCCAGCCACAAGTGCCACTTCTTGCATACTATCTGTGTGACCCCTCCCCCCCCGAATAAGTCAGTCAGTTCTCATCTCTTGTCCCTGTACTTTGTGGGGTAAATCTACAAGCTTTGGCTCAGTGGGCAGGGCAGTCTGTCATGTGAAATATATAATAGAAAAAAATAAAATAACCCTTGAAGGAAAAGTAAAGTAATACTGTATCATTGAGGGTCAGGCCAGGTCCTTAAATCTCTGTGGGTAGCAGCAGCGCCTACAGCATCGGTTCTTAGCCTAGGTGCAGTGTGTGAACTGTGAACTAGTGTGTGTGTGTATAATAAAATCTGCCAGCCAGCCACCAGTGCCGCTTCTTGAATACTATCTGTGAGACCCCACCCAAACAAGTTAGTCAGCTCTCATCTCTTCCTCCCTGTGCTCCATGGGGTAAATTGACCAGCTCTGACTCAGTAGGCAGGACATTCCATAACATCACATGGGTGGAATAGAGAAAAAAATAATCCTTGAAGGAAAAGTACCATGTCAGAGAGGGTTAGGCCAGGTCCCTGAATCTCTGTGGGTAGCAGCAGTGCCTGCAGCATCAGCCCTTAGCCTAAGTGCAGTGTGTGAACTGTGAACTAGTGTGTGAAATGAAATCTGACAGCCTGCTACCAGTGCCACTTCTTGCATACTATCTGTGTGACACCTCCACCCCTGACCCTGAACAAGTCAGTCAGCTCTCATCTCTTCCTTCCTGTGCTCCATGGGGTAATGCTACAAGTTTCAGCTAAGTGGGCCTTCCATCACATGGAATAATCGTTGAAAGAAAAAGTACATGTTGTGTCATAGAGGGTTAGGCTAGGTCCCTGAATCTCTGTGGGTAGCAGCTAGCAGCACCTGCAGCATCAGCCCTTATAGCCTAGGTGGTGTGTGTGTGTGTGTGTGTGTGTGTGTGTGTGTGTGTGTGCAAAAGATCTGACAGCCAGCCACCAGTGCCACTTGTTGCATACTATCTGTGTACCCTCCCCGAACAAGTCAGTCCGCTGTCATCTCTTCATCCCTGTGCTCTGTGTGGTAAATCTACAAGCTTTGACTCAGTGGGCAGGACAGTCCGTCACGTGGAATAAATAATAGAAAAAAAATAATCCTTAAAGGAAAAGTAAAGTAATACTGTGTCATAGAGGGTTAGGCCAGGTCCCTGAATCTCTGTGGGGAGCAGCGCCTGCAGCATCAGCCCCTATAGCCTAGGTGCAGTGTGTGAACTACTGTGTGTGTGTGTGAAATAAAATCTGATAGCCAGCCACCAATGCCACTTCTTGCATACTGTCTGTGTGACCCCCCCCAAAATAAGTTAGTCAGCCTTCATCTCTTCCTCACTGTGCTCTGTGGGGTAAATTGACAAGCTTTGACTCAGTGGGCAGGGCATTCCATCACATCACATGGGTGGAATAAATAAAAGATAATCCTTGAAGGAAAAGTACCATGTCAGAGAGGGTTAGGCCAGGTCCCTGAATCTCTGTGGGTAGCAGAAGCACCTGCAGCATCGGCCCGTAGCCTAGGTGCAGTGTGTGAGCTGTGAACTAGTGTGTGTGTGTGTGAAATAAAAAATCTGACAGCCTGCCACCAGTGCCATTTCTTGCATACTATCTGTGTAATGCCACCCCCACTCTGACCCCGAACAAGTTAGTCAGCTCTCGTCTCTTCCTTCCTGTGCTCCATGTGGTAAATCTACAGGTTTTGGCTCAGTTGGCCTTCTGTCACATGGAATAATCCTCGAAGGAAAAAGTACTTATTGTGTCATAGAGGGTTAGGCTAGGTCCCTGATTCTCTGTGGGTAGCAGCTAGCAGCACCTGCAGCATCAGCCCTTATAGCCTAGGGCAGTGAGTGCGTCGCGTGTGTGTGTGTGTGTGTGTGTGTGTGTGTGTGTGTGTGTGTAATAAAATCTGACAGCCAGTCACCAGTGCCACTTCTTGCATATTATCTGTGTGCCCTCCCAACAAGTCAGTAAGCTCTTATCTCTTCCTCCCTGTGCTCTGTAGGGTAAATGACAAGCTTTGGCTCAGTGGGCAAGGCATTCCATCACATCTGCAGTGGGTGCAATGAATAAAAAAAAAATCCTTGAAGGAAATGTACTGTGTCAGAGAGAGTTAGGCCAGGTCCCTGAATCTCTGTAGGTAGCAGCAGCGCCTGCAGCATCAGGCCTTAGCCTAGGTGCAGTGTGTGAACTGTGAACTTTGTGTGTGTCTGTGTGTGTGTGTGTGTGTAATAAAATCTGACAGCCAGCCGCCAGTGCCACTTCTTGCATACTATCTGTATAACCCCACCCCGACCGCAAACAAGTCTGCTCTCATCTCTTCCTTCCTGTGCTCCATGGGGTAAATCTACAAGTTTTGGCTCAGTGGGCATTCCTTCACATTAAAAAAATAATCCTTGAAGGAAAAAGTAAATACCGTGTCATTGAGGGTTTGGTCAGGTCCCTGAATCTCTGTGGGAAGCAGGCTAGCAATGCCTGCAACATCAGCCCTTATAGCCCAGGTGCAATGTGTGCAGTGTGAACGTGTGTGTGTGTGTGTGTGTGTGTGTGTGTGTGTGTGTGTGTGTGTGTGTGTGTGTGTGTACCCATGCCACTTCTTGCATACTATCTGTGTGCCCCCCCCCCAAACAAGTCAGTCAGCTCTCATCTCTTCTCCCTGTGCTCTGTGGGGTAAATCTGCAAGCTTTGGCTCAGTGGGAAGGGCAGTCCGTCACGTGGAATAAATAACAAAAAAAACCTAAAATAACCCTTGAAGGAAAAGTAAAGTAATACTGTGTCATAGAGGGTCAGGCCAGGTCCCTGAATCTCTGTGGGTAGCAGCGGTTGCAGCATCAGCTCTTATTCTACATAGAAACATAGAAACATAGACTTTGATGGCAGATAAGGACCGCTAGGCCCATCTAGTCTGCCCATTTCCCTACCTACAGGATAGGCCGGAGATCCTAGTTAACCAACAGCCTATTTCTTCTTACCCCCCACAAGAATTGCCTTATGTCTGTCCCATGCATTCTTGAATTCTCCACAGTTTTAGACCCCACAACCTCCTCAGGAAGGCTGTTCCATGCATCCACTACCCTCTCTGTGAAATAATACTTCCTCACATTGCCCCTGAACCGCCTCCTTCTATCTTTAAATTGTGTCCCTTGTTCTTGCAAGTCTCTTTTCTGAAAGATGCTACCCTCTTGGACTTTGTTGATTCCACTGAGATAGCTAAAAGTTTCTATCATGTCCCCCTCTCCTTCTTTCCTCAAGGGTATACATATTAAGCTCCTTTAGTCTCTCCTCCTTATGGCTTCTCTTGTAGACCCTGCACCATTTGGTTGCCCTCCTCTGGACTGCCTCTATCCTGTCTATGTCCTTGCGGAGATGGGGTCTCCAGAACTGGACACAGTACTCCAGATGGGGTCTCACCAACTGTCTGTACAGAGGGATAACAACTTCCTGTTTTCTGCTGCTGATGCCTCTCCCATACATCCCAGTATACCCCAGCCCTCCCTACTGCCTTCTCACATTGCTTGCTCACCCTACGGTCATCTGATATGATTACCCCAGGTCCCTTTCCTTTTTGTTGTTGTTACTACCTCTCACTCATTGTGTATTCTTCCCTGGGTTCTTGTTTCCCAGGTGCATTATTTGCACTTCTTTGCATTGAATCCTAGCTGCCATACTTCTGACCATTCCTCCAACCTTGCCAAGTCCCTTTTCATCCTTTCCACACCTCCTTGTGTATCAACCCTGTTGCAGATCTTTGTGTCATCTGCAAAAGGCATACTTTCCTTCCAGTCCTCTGCAATGCCACTGATGAAGACATTAAAAGGACTGGACCCAATACTGAACCCTGCGGTACCCCACTAGAACCCACTTTCTTCAGGTGGACTCCATTTACAATTACCTTCTGTGTCCTGTTGTCCAGCCAATGTTTTACCCAGGCTACCACCCTGGGTCCCACTCCCAGGCTGGTTAGTTTGACTATTAATCTTTTGTGTGGGACTGTGTCAAATGCCTTGCTAAAGTCTAGGTAGGCCATGTCCACAGCCCCTCCCTGGTCTACTACTTTGGTCACCCAGTCAAAGAAATCTATTAGATTCGTCTGACATGACCTTCCTGCTGTGAACCCATGCTGCCTTGGGTCCTGTGCTCCACTGGCCTCTAGGTACTCAACTATTCTTTCCTTCAGAGTGACTCCATCACTTTCCCTACCACAGAGGTCAGACTGACAGGTCTGTAGTTTCCTCCTCTGTCTTGCTCCCACTTTGTGAGAGGAATCACATCCACCTTCCTCCAGTCCTCAGTACCACACCATCCTCCATGATTTATTAAAAGAGTAGCCAGTGGTTTCACTAGTTCCTCCCTTAATTCTTTTAGAATTCTGGGGTGAATTCCATCAGGACCCATTGGTTTGTCCACCTTCAGTTTTAGGAGTTCTTGCAGAACCCTTTCTTCTGTGAAAGGACTGGATCGACCCCCTATCAAGTGTTCTGTTAATTGGATTAGGCACTTCCCCTCCTCTTTTGTGAATACTGAGCCGAAATATTAGTTCAGTATTCCTGCTTTCACTGTCCCCTCTGCCCACCCACTGCTCATTCTGTTCAACCTCACTATCCTCCCTTTGTCTTTCTATGCTCGCTGATGTACCTATAAAGGTTTTATCCCCTTCTTAACTGAGTTGGCTATCTTTTCCTCAGTTTGGGCCTTTGCTATTCTGACTTCCTCCCTGCTTCCTTCTGCCTTAACTGGTACAGCTCTGTCCTGCTCCTTCTGTGTTTCCTTACACTTCCGAATGCTATATTTTTCTTCCTGACTTTCACAGCCACCTCTTTTGAGAACCATAGTGGCTTTTTCCTTCGTTTTGATTTGTTTATTTGCTTCACACAAAGGCTTGTTGCCTCTGTGATGGCAGTTTTGTTAATTCCCCATTGTTGCTCCACATCTCCTTCTAGCCTGTTTGCTAGTGCTTTTCCGAGGCACTCTCCCATCTTGCCAAAGTCAGCCCTCCCAAAGTCCAGTACCCTCACTTTTGTATGGCTTGACTCTGTAGCTGAGTTTAACGTGAACCACACTGTTTGATGGTCACTTGTCCCCAGATGGCAACCCACTTCTAGATCTGAGATCCTCTCACTGCCCCGTTTGAAATCGAGGTCTAGGTTGCTCCCTCATGAGTGGGTTCGAACTACTGTCTAATGCCTGCCACCTGTAGTGCATCAAGAATGGCCCTGCTCTTGGATGTGGCTGCAGCAAATGTGCTCAGTTAACATCTGGCATATTCAGGTCTCCCATCAACAGTATCTCCCTTTCTGCCATTCTAAGAATGCCTTCTATCATATCCTTGTCCATTCCTTCCCCTGACATGGGGTCTGTACACAACCCTGTGCAGATTGTGCCCTTTCCAGTCTCCAAGGTGACCCACAGTGCCTCCTCTCCTCCTGTTTACTCTTTTGTTCAGTTGCTTTTATCCTTCCTTTACATAGAGTTACTCCTCCCCTTTCTCCCCTGCCTGTCTCTCCTGTAGGTTATGTACCCTGGTATGTTAACATCCCAGTCGTGGTTCTCTGTGTACCATGTTTCTGTGACTCTCGATGTCCAGGCATCCCTCTTCCATTAAGGCCATCAGCTCAGGGCTTGTTGCCCAGACTACGAGGCATTGGTACTCATTACCTCCATTTCCTGATGGCCTTACTCCTTTTGCCCATCTCTGTCCTTCTTGCCTTTGTCACTTTCTCCATTTACCTGCCCTTCTCCCTATCGACACCTCTATGTTGGTGTTTGCCACACTTACTACCGTGATTATTTGGGGGCTAGGATTTTCCTGCTCCTTTCCAATGCCTCCCCTTAGCTGGTTAAAAGCTTGCCAATGAAGCATTAAACCTATCACCTAGGATCCTGGATTCCCTCCTGGACAGATGCAGCCCATCATGCCAGTATAGGCTGCATCACTCCAGGTGGACCCCCAGTCCCCAATGAAGCCAAATCCCTGAGCTCACACCAGTTTTTCAACCACTGATTGAATCCCATGGTGCGGAACACCCTAGCCTCTCCTATACCATAGATGGGTAGCACCTCGAGAGAGGTTACCGTGCGTGCTACTTGACTAAGGCCCCTCCCCAATTCCACAAACTCTTCCTGCACTTCTCTAATCCCTTTCTTAGCCAGGTCATTTGTCCCTAGGTGGACAATGACATCCAGCTCCCTCCCCTCTGCAGCTGCTCTGGCAATCCTGAGGATTCGCTCCTGTCCCTCCAAGCCATGGCGCCAGGCAGGCACCTTACCTCCCTCTCCCCTTCCTCCCCCAGTTCTACCTTCCTAACAATGGAGTCCCCCACCAGGAGTTTTTCTTCCCCTGCAGGGTCCCCTGCCACCCTCCTGTGGGTCTCCTTTGTGGAGGTTCCCAGCATCCTCCTTGGTCTCCACTGTGGGTGCCTCCATAGAGGAACCACACTTTGCCAGAATGGCATAGGAATTGTGGAGAGGTACAACTGGAGGGATGTGCCTCTGTTCCACCACTCTCACCCTCCCTGAGCCCACTGTGGTCCAACCGCTCCTCTTTCTTGGCAACCTCTGAGACAACGGCAGTGGCACTGGTGGTCCCTGGATGGAAGAGAAGGTCCCACAAATCCTGGCCAACTCAGCCTGTAGATGAGCAACCTCCTCCCTCAGCCCAGAGAGGTGCCTGCAGATGGGACAACACGCATCCTCAGAACATCTCCCGGAAGACTGCTGCTCCACAGCCACTGCACTCACCACTCAATCATGTCTTATTTCTGGCCCCTTAACTGTTTGCAATCTTACTCTTTCCTCTGTTTTTTCTTCTCTCTCTTTACTTTCTGCCTGTGTGCCTTTAAGCTCGATTGTCCTGTTCTGAGACAAGAATATCCTATATTTCTCAGTAGACCACTTACTTGCTCAGAGGCAGACCTCCAGCAGCTAGAGGGGGCCGGAGAGCTACTCTTGCCCTTCTAGGATGGTGGATCCTTGGTGGTTCTGTGATCACTCACTTCCTGCCCCTAAACAGGAAGTTCCTGTTGTCAGTCAAATCCTGTGCCTATAAAAAGAGAACTAGCTTTGGGTGGGAGGGAAGGAGGGCAATATAGTCCCAGCAGAGAAGTTCAGTCACACAGCAGTCCTTTCTCCTGGTGTCTTCTGCCAAGCTACTAGCAGAAACTTTCTAAGGCAGTCATTAAATGTAGCTTCCTTCTAGCTAAGCCACTCCCCCTACTTACCAGATCTTTCTACAAGTAATTTAAACCTCACAGCAGTTAAGTCCTTTCAGTCACCTGAGATTTATACCCAGATAACTCTTCAGATACCCATTCAGTTCAGTTAACCCAAACACACATTTTTTTTTTTGTATGTTAGTTTTTTTACCCTAGATTAAAGGTCCAAGTACAAAAGTTATTCTACATTAGTCCCAGCAGAGAAGTTCAGTCACACAGCAGTCCTTTCTCCTGGTGTCTTCTGCCAAGCTACACATTCTAGGTGCAGTGTGTGATCTACTCTGTGTGTGTGTGTGTGTGTGTGTGTGTAATAAAATCTGACAGCCAGCCACCAGTGCCACTTCTTGCATACTGTTTGTGTGAATCCCCACCCACGAACAAGTCAGTCAGCTGTAATCCCTTCCCTGTGCTCCGTGGGGAGAATCTACAAGCTTTGGCTCAGTGGGCATTCCATCTCATGGAATAAATAATATTAAAAATAAATAATTCTTGAAGGTAAGGATAGTACTGTGTCAGAGAGTGTTTGGCCAGGGTCCTTGAATTTCTGGGTGGTAGCTGCAGGACCACCCTTTCTAGCCTAGGTCCAGTGAGTGCGTGAACTACTGTGTGTGTGTGTGTGTGTGTGTGTGTGTGAGTGTGACACACCTGTGTGTGAATTAATCTGAAAGCCACCACCACTTGCTTTTGACCCTGATCAAGCTACAGGCTGGCATTATGGGTACTCATAAAAATAGTAAAGCAAAAGCCGGGGGCAAAGGAAGTTTACATAAAAGTTTACTCAACAGCCCAGAAAGAAGTGGCCCAAAAAGTAAAGAAAAAGCACCACAGTCTGCTACACTATGGAAAATATGTGATCAGTGACAATTTATTTCAATGGGGATTGGGGCTGGGGACACTACACTATGGAAAATATGGGGTCTGTGACAATTTCTTTTATTTCAACAGGGATTGGGGCTGGGGAGACATTACAGTACTTCAGCATGGATGGGGAAGGGGTTGGGGAGGGGGTGTGTATTTAGTACTATGTTTGAGGCTTGGGAGGTGCTGTGTATCTGGCCCATGACTGTGTGGGGCACCAACCTTCCCCATGCATAGTTAAAGTAGGGTCTGGAAAGCGTAACTATACGCCAGTGCAGCTGGCCATAGTTACACTTGGGGGTGTTGAATATTGCGATATGGGGAATATGCATGAGGGATCTCTCATTTGCATTCCTGCATCGCATTATTCTGCGTGTTGGTGCAGTCGGGTCTGCAGGGCTCACTGGGGGCTTCTGAATATTGCCACACCCCCGACAGCCCCCTCAAGTTGGAGATGCATGGGCGCATCTCCTTTGAAAATGTGACCCCAAGACAGTAGTAGAGTGTCGAAAGGTCAAAGGCACAAGCCACACAAGTAAGCAATAATACCCTCGACGTTGGGCGGTATTGGGAACACGGACCACCCAGAGGGCATAATGAGGCCCGTATAGCGGAGGGCCCTTATAGCCCTGGAATGTCCAGTATTCTAATACCACCCACTTGCATTTAGAAAATGGCACTACAAAAAAAAAGTTTAATAAAAAAATTAGTAAAAAATTTGTTTAATAGACGTTTTGTGATAAAAAAAAAGTTCCTCCGCCTGGATTATGACTGGGGTTGTGTGCCCCCCCCCCTTCCTGAAGCAGCAGCTTTGTTTTCCTGGTTTTTCTTTTTGTTCCAACTGTTTTCATACTGATCGGTACAGAACAGATAGGGTGCTAGTGTGGTCTGCAGCAGAGACAACTGTAGCAGACACTACATTTTTGTATGGCCATTTGTTTTACAACTAAAAGAATGAGTGAATGCGGTTGCTGTTCCGAAAAATTGTGGGCTACAGCGCTGTTGGGAGAGTGATGATTGTTGCAGGTGAGACTGGGATAGTTATTCCAGTATTGGGGAGGGGAGAGCAGTTAGGGAACTTGAGTGTTTTGTGCAGATGTGCAGGAAATGCGCTTTTAAAAAAAATGCTGCTGGGGTCTGTAACTCGAATATGGGCAAGAGATTCGTGGTCAAGTCGGGTTTGAGGAGCAGAGGCTAGGCTTTGTTGAATTTGGCTCCCGGTAGGTGTTCACTCCTTGCCGGCTTGCTTCAGTGCTGCGTCGCCCGGCTTTTCAGGCAGCGGGAGCTTCACCAGCCGCCAGCTGCCAACTCAATTGCTAAGTGAGAGAAAAAATGGTGGCTGGCACGTAAGAAAATTCAGGGTGCCCAAGAATACCTTTAGTGATGGGGCACCCCAAATTGGCTCTTTTTTTAAGTGGGCTCTATTGAAAAATATCCGCCCGCTTAGACGGTTGCCCTAGCCAATCGGAAGGCTAGGATTCTCTTGGCCATTTTCTAAAGTGAAATAAAGTCTGACAGTAGTAATGATGATGATGGCAATGTGGCTGCAGAGGATTCTATGATTGTCTCACCTGATGAACTTGAATCCTGCACTGATTTGTCTTCTCCACTTAAACTTCACCAGTCGATTTCTACTGAACTCGTTACTAGACATAGACAGTCCACCTCTACTGTTTGGAATCATTTTTACATAAAACCCAAGGATGCTTGCCAAGCTGTATGTGTACATTGCAATACTTGTGTTAGTAGGAGGAAAAATGAAGGTAATCTTTGAACTACAACAGTGATGCACAGAGGCACCTAAACTGGGGGGCTGGACTGGCCACAGCCCCCCACTCTTATTACTGGGTAGGCCCATTATATTTTGCCCCCCCACACACACACTTTTTGACACTATGTAATTTTTTATTAATGTATAAATGGCCTGTGTATATTACTCTCAATCAATATATGCAGCACAGAAATTGAAATTTGAGTTGTGCAGTACCATCAGCTGCTTATGCACACTAATCGTATATTGATATTACGACGGTAATACAATCCATGCAGTTTATCTGCCTGCCAGGTTACTATTCAAGTTTGAATATAGAATTTGTTTATTGCTTTTCCCAGTATTACTATGGCGACAGCTGCCATCTTCAAGTAATAGTGGGGAACCAATAAATTAATTCTTCATTCAAGTCAATGAAATATCAGCACACAGCAGCCACTAGTTAGAGCGGGAACACAGAATATTGGTAGTCAAACCGAGTTGGTTGGCAGGTAATAGAAGTGTCAGATCTTGAGTGACTGAGATAATAAATTCATGGTCATATCCTGCCTTTTTACACAAAAGTATGATCTGTTCATCTGTTGCCTAATGGTGTGGTTCCGATTTGTGTTTGCTGCCTAATATTTCTATTTATTTGTGGGTAATCAAAGTTCCAAATCCTGAGTGACCAAGGGAAATTGTCAAATCCTGCCATTTTCCATAATAGTACGATTTGTATTGCCACTGCTGCCTATTAATTCAGAGTGATTCAGATTAGCTTTTGCTGGCTAATTTGATTTTTTTTTTCTTTGTGGGTAATCGAAGTGCCAGATTCTAGGCTGAGTGACTGAGATAAATTGTAAAATCCAGCCATTTCCCATAATAGGCTGATCTGTACTGCAGATCATACTGTTGTGAAAAACAGGTGGATTTGACAATTGACCTGTCACTCATCTGCTGCCTATTAAATAAGAGTGGTTTTGATTTTTTTGTTTGCTGCCTGGTGGGCTCGCAGCAGGTCACTGGTGTTGGTCGCGAGGGCTGTATCGGGTGTAGCCCTCCCCCCCCGAAGCAAATGCTCGGTCGGTGGTCTCGCAGCAGGTCGTTGGTGCTGGTCGGGAGGGCTGTATCAGGTGAAGCCCTCCCCCCCAAAGCAAATGCTCAGGTACGGATACTGAAGTTGCTGGAACATGCGCCGTTTCTCAAGGAAAGCTGATCCCAGAGTGCGCTTTGGCACCATTTTTCAAACTGTAAAACCTTAATTTACATCGACCTAGCTGTGGAGATTGTTTTTTACTCTAAGATTTTTATCATTTAGCACTGGATTTTTGCCTTAATTGCTCATGTACTTTAATTAAGTCAGCCCTATTTGTACTCATATTAGCCTTTTTACATGCACCGTAAGAGGGACCTATGTTAAGCGTTTTATCCTTTATCTAAGTCGTAATTGCACATGTACTTTAACTGATTCAGCCGTACTTGTTACTCGTTTTAGCCATGTTACATGCTCCTTAAGAGGAAGCCTTGCATTAATCATTAACTTCAGTCTGCTTTGTAACTATGAACTAACCAACTTTCAGCCAGCTATGTACTAAGGGGGAGCCTTGTCTTGTATTTTAGGGGGCTTTCTATTGTTACTCATTACAGTCTGCTTTGTTCCATTAGCCTGCATGTTAATTTCTTTAGTGTAACCGATTTTAAATGCAAGGCCTGCTGAATCCTCACTCGATTGGATGGCCATACGATATTTCCCTGCTGCATCAAAAAGACGTTGTGTGAGGCTTGCTATGTAAACACCTACAGTACCTGTTTCTTCTCTCCTCAGTCGGTGGGTTCGCAGCAGGTCACTGGTGCTGGTCACGAGGGCTGTATCAGGTGAAGCCCTCCCCCCCTCCTGAAGCAAATGCTCAGTCGGTGGGCTCGCAGCAGGTCACTGGTGCTGGTCGCGAGGGCTGTATCGGGAATCCCTCCACCCGAAGCAAATGCTTAGTCGGTGGTCTCGCAGCAGGTTGCTGGTGCTGGTCACGAGGGCTGTATCGGGTGAAGCCCTCCCCCCCAAAGCAAACGCTCAGGTACGGATACTGAAGTTGCTGGAACATGCGCTGTTTCTCAAGGAGAGCTGGTCCCAGAGCGCGCTTTGGCGCCATTTTTCAAACTGTAAAACCTTAATTTATGTCGACTCAGCTGTGGAAATTGTTTTTTACTCTAAGATTTTTATCATTTAGCACTGGATTTTTGCCTTAATTGCTCATGTACTTTAATTAAGTCAGCCCTATTTGTACTCATATTAGCCTTTTTACATGCACCTGAAGAGGGACCCTTGTTAAGCGTTTTATCCTTTATCTAAGCCATAATTGCACATGTACTTTAACTGATTCAGCCGTATTTGTTACTCGTTTTAGCCCTGTTAAATGCTCCTTAAGAGGGAGCCTTGCATTGATCATTAACTTCAGCCTGCTTTGCAACTATGAGATAACCAACTTTCAGCCGGCTATGTACTAAGGAGGAGCCTTGTCTTGTATTTTAGGGGGCTTTCAGTTGTTACTCATTACAGCCTGCTTTGTTCCATTAGCCTGCATGTTAATTTCTTTAGTGGAACTGCATTTAAATGCAAGGCCTGCTGAATCCTCACTCGATTGGATGGCCACACGATATTTCCCTGCTGCATCAAAAATACGTTGTGTGAGGCTTGCTATATAAACACCTACCTGTTTCTTCTCTCCTCAGTCGGTGGGCTTGCAGCAGGTCACTGGTGCTGGTCACGAGAGCTGTATCGGGTGAAGCCCTCCCTCCCCGAAGCAAACGCTCAGGTACAGATACTGAAGTCACTGGAACATGTGACATTTCTCAAGGAGAGCTGGTCTGAGAGCGCGTTTACCCCACAGTCACCGCGTGACTGCTCCCCGATACCCTTCCACCCTTTGTTGGTGTCAGTTATATAGTAGGAGGATCTCGTGGTACTATAGCTGTCTCCCGAGGTCTTCATTTTCTAAGTTCGAGTTTTCCATTTGCTCCTTATCAGTTTCAGCCATTAGAGGTCGCCCTCCCTGCCTAAATCCTCTAGCAATCTCACTGCTCTGTTTAATTCTTTTCACTATAGCTGCCTACTCACTACCTCCCTGACTGTTCTACTGTCGTTAATCTTGCTAATCATTACTCACTTACCCAAACTCTACCTTCCCTTCGTTGCTCTCTTGCTATGGGTACTCTCTGTTTTCTCTGGTCCAAGACTGTTTATGTCACCCTACTCATCATACTCTCTAGATAACTTCCACTTCTCTAACCTCCTTTCAGACCCACTACCCAGACATCATTCTCTCCCTAAATTTGGGCTTGTCCTCAAACAAATTGTGTTCTTTTTCAAATACATCTTGGGCAGGTTCTCTAGTCCCCCGGCCATGCAACTTTTGCCTATATTACTGCGTCTCTCTGGATTGTTGCCATTTCCCTTACTCTTGCTGGGGATATTGAGACAAATCCGGGTCCTACTCCACCCAATAATCCCTCCCAGCCCCTCTACTCTCCACGCCTGCCCTGATCTGCTGGCCTCTCCTTTGCTCACATTAATGCTAGGAGTCTACTGGCCAACCTCCCAGACCTGGAAGCATGGACTAGTACCAACAACCCTGACATCCTTGCCATTTCTGAGACTTGGCTTAAGCCTTCCAATGATGACTCCCAGTGCTCCCTCCCAGGTTATGACCTGGTACGGGTTGACCGCCCCACTTCCAAAAGAGGTGGTGGACTTGCTGTCTACTATAAACCGCAGCTAAACATCACTTTACTGCCTGCTCCCCCATTTGCCGACTGTGAAGTACTCCATTCTCTACTACTGCTTGGGGGTATAAAGAAACTACACATTTTCTGTACTTATATACCCCCCAAAAAAGCCAGGCTTGGGTTTGAGGAGTTCATGGATTATCTACTATCCGTGACTGGGAAAAATTATATTATCTGTCTTGGGGATTTCAATCTGGGCTGGCTCGGTCCTTGCTCCGGCCTCCTATTCTCTCTGACTAGTAAGGCTAATCTCTCTCAACTTGTACAGGAGCCCGACAGGATCTCCCTTGGTGGTACTAGTGCTACCCAACTTGGCTGGATCCTGACAAACAGAAAGGATGCCTTTTCCTCTGCTGGTGTTCTTCCGGGTACCATAAGTGATCACTACCCTGTGTTCTGTATTTGGGATACCTCTGCCCCCTCTTTCCCCTCTAAAGTGTTAACTTTTTCTAACTTCTCCAACCTAAACTTAGATAACTTTGTTCATGATCTTAATTTAATTGACACCCCTCTTTACACCACTAATGACATAAACATTGCCACAAATTATTTTAACAGTTTTCTAATCTCGCTACAAAATAAACATATCCCTGTTACCATGAGAAGGGTTAAAGGGAAAATTACCAAATGGCTAAATCGCCCCCTGCTTCACCTTCTGAAACCTCAGGGATAAAATGTGGTCTGGCTGGAAGTCCTTCCGTCTCCCCACTGATTTTGATGTCTACAGAACACTGTGTAACAAATGCAGAAATGAGATTTGTCTGGCAAAAAGCTCCTACTTCAGGAACCTCCTAAGCGCCTCCACTACATGTCCAAAAAAGTACTGGTCTCAAATCAAGAAAATTCTTGGGAACAACAAGCCTACTACTCCTACTAATATGTACATTAATGATGTCCATTGCAACCACCCTTTCACCATTGCCAATGGTTTCAACTCCCTCTTCTTCTCCTCCCTACCTACCTACTTTAGCCTCTCCTGTGCTCCCCAATCCTGGTTTGGCCCCTTCTCCTTGCTCCCCTACTCCACCTTCTTTGGAGCTGGCTCAGGTCACCTACCAGCAAGTTCTGGACCTACTAAAATTGTTTCTGCTAGTGGCAGCCCTGGCCCTGATGGATTACACCCACGGATTATCAGGCTGTTTGCGGCCTGGCTTGCTAGTCCTATAACAAGGCTTTTCAACCTTTCTATTAGCACTGCCACTGTCCCCCTGATCTGGAAATCCACTAGAACTATCCCTGTCTATAAGAAGGGTGATGCTAAACTACTGTCCAATTACCGCCCCATCTCTCTACTCCCCACTCTTAGCAAGCTTCTGGAGAAACTCGTCCATCATCAGGTCTCTGAGCACCTGTGTAACTTTAATCTTCAGTCCCCCTCCCAACATGGCTTTAGGATGGGGCACAGCACTACCACAGCACTAACCCTCCTCACGAGTGATATCAAAAGCAATATGGATAAGGGCCTGCTCACAGGAGCAGTGTTCATTGACCTATACAAAGCTTTTGATATGGTTCACCATCCGCTTCTGCTGTCCAAGTTAAGTGATATCGGTGCTTCTGACTCCACCCTATCTTGGTTTGGTAGCTACCTGGACAACCATTCCCAGGCTGTTTCCTACTGCAAAACTCTTTCCTCCCCTATCCCAATTACTCGTGGTGTTCCTCAAGGTTCACTACTTGGTCCTCTTCTCTTCTCCCTTTTCCTAAACGACATCCATTGTACTTCCCTTCACAGCAGCCACCTCATGTATGCAGATGATATAGTGCTCTACCAATCTGCCAAAACTGTTGCTGACATTAACCATAACCTCACATGGGATTTTCAATCTCTCCAATCCTGGCTGTCTGCTAACCAGCAAATCCTTAACATAGGTAAAACTCAGGCTATGCTGTTCGGATCATCTAAAAAAGTGCACTCAGAATCCTCTAAACTCCTTGTCCACAGTTGGGAAGGGACACCTGTTACTAATACTGTGACTCTCAAATACCTTGGTGTCACACTTGACCCTGCTCTTGATTTTTCCTTGCATGTCAATGAGGTGTGCTGGGCCGTTAATACCAGAATTGGTGCAGCCTATCGTGTACGGCACTCACTCACCCCCCCTGCTAAGATAGCAGTAGCTAGAGGCGGGCTCCTCCCTCAACTCCTTTATGCCCTCCCTGTTCTCTTCAATATCAATACTAGTGTGCTCAGCAAGTGGGACACTTCCTACAACAATATATGTAGGTTTGCCTTATCTGCTACTCGACTGATGCATCACTGCCGGCTCTACTCCGGCTTACACTGGCTATCTCCCAAAGACCTCCGTTCTTACTCCCTAGGTTGCTTTATTGACTCACTCACTAGACCACCCAGCCCATCCTCCCTGAGGGACTTGCTTACCCCTATCTCACGTGTCCGCTCGCTTAGGTCCTCATCTGTCCCCATGCTACCAGTCCGGCCGTGCGTTACAAAAATTGGGGAACAGGCCTTGGCTTATTTTGCCCCTAAATTCTGGAACTCACTTCCCCCCTGGTTAAACACTCGCCCTTCCACCACTCCTTTAAGCATTCACTGTTCTCTCACCTCTATGCACTTGGGATCTGCAGCTGTAATTAACTATGAGTCCCCTTCCTATTTCTCCTGTTTTGGAGATGTCTAGGCATTACCTATCTTGTTGCATCTAGATTTTGTTATAGCATAATGTGTACTGTTTAGTATGTATATCATATGTGACCTCTCATACTGTTGAGACTGAATTGATTTTTGTTACTGTTTTTGTCCTGATGTCATCACTGTATTCTTTTTGTTGTACTCTCCCGGGTCGTGCCTGAAAATAGGTGGGACTGTTGCCTAGTGCACTTACCCGGTTACCAAAAGCTAATAAATAAATAAATAATATCAGGTTTTTTTATTTGCAGGTGTGTGTAGACAGTGGCTTCAAGTGGTCTTGAGCCCCACCAACTCCTACCAGTTTCGCAAAAGCATCTTCTGGGAGTGCCCCACACCTGTGTGATACGACTATTTAAATAAACCTCTTAAAGGCATAGACACCACAATCATATAAATCTGAAACTATATAAACATACATGAGTCTATGTCTACCCAAAAAGAATAAAATAAACTGGTGGATACTTTTGTCTCAATATGCACACCCAACTGTGTGGCAGGCTTGCTCAGTCGGATAGTTTGATTTGACAACGAGATACTTAGAGAAGTGAGCAACAAAAGTGGATAGGTGTTCTGTTACAGCCTCAATTCCTGATATTATAGGTCTGCCCAGAGGTTTCACTGGGTCTTTATGTATCTTTGGTAATACATAAAAGAAAGGAATTTTGAGTGTCTGATTAATTAATCCTTTTGCCATTTAATTTTGTATCCAATATTTTTCCCAAAGCTTCTTTTATGATTCTATTTATGTCGAGTTCTAAGTTCTCCATTGGGATCAGATCTACTTTTTGATATATCATGGCATAATTCGGTTTTAGTAGATATTCTGATTTATAATCTGTCTGATTTAAAATGACTATGCCTCCACACTTGTATGCATTGATTACGTCCTCATTATTCTCCAGTGTCTCCGGAGTTTCTGATTCTGCTTTTGTAAGGTTGTACAGTATTTAAATTTTTTTGTGTTTGTTTTTAACAATTTTGTCAATATCTTTTTGAATCAGGTTTATGTATGCTTATATATGTGATGGTATTGGTCCTGGAGGCAGAAATGCAGATTTAATTTCAAAGCCTGTTTTATTTTGAGGTGTTTTTCCCCCAGAATTATGGAGGTTGATTCACTTGTATTATCTTGCATTCCAGAAAGGTACTACAGCTTAATCTTTCTGATTCAAATTGAATTCACTTACCCTTTGTGTAGTACAAAAGTTTAGACCCTTATTTAAAACTGAAATCAGTAAGTCAGTTAAATTTCATGTTGATAAATATAAAACAGATTTTTCAGTTTGTCTATCATCCTGGTCTAGTGTATTTTGTCTTCTGTTCCTGGTTTTGTTGGACCTATTCTTGCATCCCTTTCTATGTATTTATTTATTTAAGAGTTTCACCAGGAAGGGCCCACTGAACAACAAGTTGCTCGTCTCATGGTGCGTTCTGGGGGCTGGGGGAGTTGGAAGGCACACAATAAAATGTAATCAACACAACAGTATACATTGCTAATATATTGGAATTGGAAGACTTACAAATAAGTCCTAGGCAAACAACAAAACAGCATATAGTGCCAATTACGCAAAGGGTAAATTACCAAGTAGAGAACAATTAACAAGCAGTAACAGGCAGCAAGAAATTACAGTTGATATATATATATTCCATTACATCATAGTGAACAGAAGGCCCACAAGTGTGGTAATAGGATAACTGTTACAGTCCATTTAGATGCAACATGGTCTGCTCAGTTGCAGTTTCAGTTCACAGATAGGTAATTGTGTAAGGCTGAGGAGACAGAGAAAGGGGAATAAGAAAGGCGAATTGGGGGGGAGGGAATTTCACAGTTTAGAGAAGCAGTTTGAGAAGGCTGCCTGGCCGACAATAGTCATATGGCGTGGGACACCTAAGGTACAGGAAACTGAGGACCTAAGTGAATGGGTGGATGGTGGGGGATTGTTTGGGAAGAGTTGAGATAAGTAGGGAAGGAGCCAAACCAAAATTTGGAGACTAATTTAACACAGTGTAGGAGATGTCCCTTATCAAGAGATGAGAAAGCCAAAGTGTGGTAAAGTTGACAGTGATGAGTGAGGGTATGAGTGTAGAGTGCGAAGTGACAGAAGGAGTTAAAGAGGGTGTCCAATCTGGTTAGGGAGGATAGGCACGGCACTATAGACTATGTCACAGTAGTCAAAGACGGGGAGGATGATCTTCTGGACAAGTTCACGCCTAGCCGGGAGAGGGAGGCAGTTCTGGCTCCTGAATAGTGCGCCTAACTTGGGGCACAGCTTTTTAAGGATGGCATCCATGTGACTAGAGAAGGTGAGGTGTTGGTCAAGCCAAACCCCAAGATATCTGAATGAGGAGGTGTTCTCAAGACCGCCCCATTGAAGATGTGGAAAGTGGGTAGGGAGGGGAGCTTTGAAAGTCTCTGCCTAGTGCCGAAGGTCATGGAGACAGTCTTTTTCGCATTTAGGAAAAGCTGATGTGAGCAAAACCAGTGCTGAATGTTGTTGAAATCATTCTGAAGTCTGGTTGCAGCATCGGTGGGGGAGTGGCCGGAGGTGTAGAGGACAGTGTCGTCAGCATTCATATGAATAGAGGTAGATGTGAAGACAGATGGCAAGTCATTGAGAAAGATGGAGAATCGTATGGGGCCCAACACTGATCCCTGAGGGACCCCTGTGTTGATAGGGAGGGGTGAGGATATAGAATCTGCTATTCTAACTGACTGAGTCCGCTCTACCAGGTAGGCATGGAACCAGTTTGAGGCAGCAGCCAACAGGCCTGCAACAGACAGAATGTGTTACAGGATAGAGTGGGAGGCAGTGTCGAAAGCTTTGGCTAGGTCGACAAAGATGGCGGACGTTAGTTGACCACTGTCCATTCCAGTGAGGATGGAACCAGTGAGCCTATTCAGGGAGGTGGTGTGGAGTGTTTTTTATGAAAGCCAGATTGGAAGGGGGTGAAAAAGAATGAGAGAGACAGGCAGAGAGTTGGCTAAGAGCTAGGTGTACTTGCAACTTAGCGAGGGTGGGAAGTAGTGATATGGGGTGATAGTTCCCAGAGAAGGGTGGGTCACCACCTTTAGGGAGGGAAGAACAATGGCATGTTTCTAGACAGCGAGGATAGCTTCCAATGTGAATGATAAGTTGAGTAGCTCAGCCAGTGGGGCAGAGATAGCCATAGCAGAAAGGTAAAACAACTTGAGGTCCAGCCTATCAGGTAAATTGCCTTTAGACAGGTTTAGTGTAAGCAGGGCATCCAGGGTGTCAGAGGGTGTAATGTTAGTGAATGAGAAAGGAAGGGGCTGGAGATAGGTGTGTGGTGAGATAGGGGAGGATCAGACTGAGGAGGTGGTAAGGAGGATAGAAAGGCAGAGGCACAGGAGGTGAAAAAATAATTGAATTCAGAGGTGACACTCAAGTGGTCAGAGGTAATTGTGTTGTTTATAGTGAGAATGGGGGTGGGGGGGGGAAGAGAGAGTGAATGACTTCCAAAATTTTGAGGGTCTGTTTATGTTCAATTGAAAGGTTGAGGTAAAGTTGCCGGCTTTAGGCAAATGAGTGGCTTTGGTGCATTTGTTGCGAAGCTAACAATAGATGTCATAGTCTTTCTGGTGCTTGGAGATTTTTTGTTGATTTTGGGCTTGGTCCCTTGCTTTTTGGCATACTATGAGTTCTGATGTGACCCAATGAAGGTGGTTCCCGTGGACTCTGACTTTGCCTAGAGGGGCATGCTGGTTCTAAACTTCAAGAAATTTACCTTTGAAATATTCTGAGGCCGCATCGATCGTGTTTGCTGAAGTTATAGCCTATTTCTCACTTATAGGAGACCAATTTGTGCATAAGAGGTCAAGTAGGAGTGGCCCAAGGTGCATGTATTTGTATGAGTGAGTCACTAAGGTTTTGTGGGGAACTTTGGTACGGTGAGTTTTATGTACTAAGAAGGTCATGTGATGGTCACTCAGAGCATCTGATAACACTCCAGGTTTAACGATTCTGTGTGGGTGGGAAGTGAGAGCCCAGTTAATTAAGGAATGGTTGCTTGTTTTCGGGTTTATCCTAGTAGGTTCAAGGATAAGTTGGGTTAAATCATGGGCAGCAATGTTGTTTTCCACTTTGAGAAGGGACGGGGATAACCAGTTTAGGTTAAAATCACCCATGTTATAGGAAAGAGAACATTGTTTAACCAGGAGTAGCACACTAAGCTGAAACTTGTTTCCAGATACAACCTGGGAGCACAAGGAAGTTAAGTGATTTTCTCAGAATCACACAGTATGCACTTAGGCAGCTGGGGGATTCAAAACCCAGGTCTCCAGATCTGCAGCTCAGAGCCTTAACCTATTGAGCTATGCTGCCTCCTAAAGGAAGAGGAGGGAAGGAAAGAGAACATAAAGCATTGTAGACTTCACCTGAGGAGGTGTGAGAAACTATGGTAGAGATGAGGTCAGTAACCAGGAAGGGGTTGAGGCGGAATAAATGGTAGTGAATTGGATTCCTGAGGAGACGTATATTGCCACACCTCCACCCCTCCCGAAACAGTCTTGAAGTGAAATAGAAAAGCCCGAGATGGCGAGTGGGAGGGGGTCGCCTGTTTTATTATTTAGCCGTGTTTCAGTCAGAATAATTATGTCAGGGCCTAGTGAAGCAACAAGGGGCTGGAGTAAGTCAATTTTAGGGAGAAGGCTACATATGTTTAAGTGCAGAGTTTTCAAACCTCTGGGCAAGGCAGAGGGTTGAGGTAGGAGGGCTACAGGAGTTGCAGATCGAGGAATTGTGCCATTTAGGGATCAAGGCCCAGGGTTAGGATTTATGTCTCCAGATGATAGGAGGAGGAGTGCAATGATTAGTTAATGGAGTTTAGCACCATTATACCAGGGTATCTTAGAGGCTCGCCTAGTAGAAAGGGAGGGCAGCAGTCAGTAGGAGGAAAAAAACTAATATTGTGTAGAAGTGAACAGTAGAGAAGGATGAACACAAGACAGGCACAGGGGTGAAGAGGGAAGTGATTCCAAGGAAGAGAAGGGAAGGGGAAGCAGCATTGTTGGGGACCAAGTGGAAAAGTGTGGGAGGATGGGGGGTGCTGGTGGGGGCAGGAGTTGTTATGATGAGTGGAAGAGTTAGGGAAATGAAGAGGTTAGAGAAAACAGAGAGTGCACAGTGAGGGAAGGAATGAATGCAGAGTTGCAGAAGGGAGGGCTAACATAGGAAACCAGAGAAATAAAATAGTATTGGGTGGGTTGACAGTAGTGCTGTGCCTAGAATGTACTTGTAGCACAAGACAAGTCAGAACTGCTGATGACTACATGACAGTGATCCCCCTCCCAGAAGAAGCATACAACAGACAGGCTTCAACATACAGTATAGTAGAACACAAGCAAATTACACAACCCTAAGCTCCTTATCTCCCCAGTAGACCAAAGAAATAGACCAGCCCTGAGCAATGTACAGGCCAATCCCACCCACAGAGCATTTAATAAATATGGGGAGGCTGAACACTGAGAAACAAAAGGGAGGCGGAAAGTGTCTCTGCAAAACCTTAATGTACTGTACACAGGTTAATTAGCTAACTTTTTAACTCCATTTTCAATTACAAATAAAGGTTCTCTGGAAAACCTTGATATACACAGGTTAATTATCTTAATTTTTAAGTCCATTTTCAGTCTCAAAACCAATTCAGCTGGAAGCAGGGTGATGCAGGGCAACTTGCTAGGAAAACACATTCCCACTGAGCACAGAAATGACCAGTCTCCTAGAACAGCATATTTTCAACTATTTATGTGTCTGTTTCTCTTTAGACATGTGCATTCTCCGTTTCCACTCATCGTTTTGCTAAAAAAATAAAAATTAAAAATAATCGCCCTAATCTCCTTACTCTCTATATCTTGGTCTACCTTTCTATCCTCTATAAGGTTGTCTTTCATATTAAAAAGGAAGCAAACAGATTCTGCACACCCAGTCCATAGCAAACTGTTGACTGCAGACCAAAATAGACTACAATAATGTGAAAAGTGCTTATTTTTAAATTTAAAGTACAGTTTACTTCAAAAAACGAACAAAGCCTACCACGATAAACACAGGAAAATTCATAGCACATTTTGTAACTTTCTGGGTACATTATCAAGGGTGGTGGAACTTGCTCCCTCAATGCCTTTATACCAGTATCTTAACTGGGCAATGCCTCCCAATTTTCTTAAAACAGTAAAGGCTCTGAACAACCTATGGGGACCACTAAACCAACATAGCCACACACATACTAATATACAATAAATTAACGTACCAGTGGTACTGAGTAGTGCCAAGGTACAGATGTGCTATTTTTGTATAGTAAAAGACATATATACATGCTAAACAATGTACACACAGATGCTGCACAACGCAGATACATATATGCATACAGCACACACACATACAGCTCAAAAAATAAACAAGCATACACTACACAATACTCAGACTTCAAACATTTTTTAAATGTAGCTGTCACCTACTCCTCACTGTCTGGCTCCTGTTGGTCACAATTCCTGTCTTCCACTCCCCCCATCATCAAATTGGTGGGGACATGGTGTGGAGCCTCAGGAAACAATGACCATCATTTGGATGACTCAAAGTGCATACTTTTTGTGTTTCTCCCATTAAGCTCTCCTTCCTTCCTGATCAGGTGATGCCTCTGGCAGCCTCGGCTGCCACAGCTGATGCTGAACTGATGCCCCCACTCTCTCCCGAGGGATCAAGCTCCATGGCTCGCCTTGGGGGGGCGCTGCTGCACCAGAACCTGGTTATTTCCCTTCCTGAGCTGGCTCACACACACACCTTGGGATCACTTCCCAACCCAGGCCACACAATCCTGGCTCCCTGGATTTGCTTCTGAATCCAAGTCACCAGCACGGGAGCATGCCATCTGATGAGTCATTGGGTGGCTCCCAAACTCAAAACTTTTAACCTGTACTATGGCCTCTGGAGTCAGAATGAACTTTTGCAAACAAAAAAAGGTCTTATGAGCTGTGATTGATGAGCCTCCACTACTCCTTCTTGTGGTTGGTTAATATTGATGGAGTCAGACAGTTACAGTTCTCATGTTCCTCATTTCTAGGTCACTAACAGCTTCATGGTGTACATATGATATCCATTTTTATGTTTGCTTGTGCACACGGCACACAAGAAACATACTGAGGTAGTAGAGCATTGCAGAGGTGTGGCAGTGTTGTGGCCAATCCAGCGAACATTTTAATGGGCATGCCGTTGGCCACCAATTAATGCTGAAGCTGCCGATGATGGCTGTTTCAGAGCAAGCGCCACACTTGAAAGAAATCTGCCACTGCAGTCAGGGCAGTTTCATCATTGCAGCGGCAGTCCCCCCCCACCCTTCTAACCAGTTACACAGCAGGACAACAAATTAGCTCCCTTCCACTGCTGCTACCCTCCCCGCACCCTCTGTGAAATCTGCTGCTGCAATCGGGGGCAGTTTCATCATTGCAGTGTCAGTCCCCCCTTTCTCCCAACCAGTCACACAGCAGGACAACAAACTGCTCCTCCACTGCTGCTGCCACCTCCCGTTCACGTCTCAATCCGACATCGGGTGCTCAGTCCCATGTCAGCATATACCTCTCCCCATTAATGAGGCACACTGTGAGCCCACCCCAGTGTGCCATAAAATACTTCTTTGATGTTTCTGACACTGGGATGCCCACTCCTGAGTGTTGGATCATGAACTCCCATGCCCCTATGTTCTCAGCTGACCTCTGGGTGTCAATCCCTGGGTCTGCAGTGGCCCCAGTACTATGACACACTGGGAGTCACCCGTGTGCAAATTGCTTTTGTAATATTTCACCTGTAAAAAGAAAACAATCTTCGACTTTTTTTTTAAACCTGAAAAAAAAAACGCGGTTCCTCGTTGTTCCCGTACGCCCCTCCCCAACCTGCACCCTTCCTATGCACACCCCACCTCCCCGCACCACCCTCACCCATATTTACCTCCAGAGGTGGGAGCAGCGATCTTCTGTGGACTGAGAACACGTCTGCACTCTTCAAAGACCAACTGGGAACTGAAGAAATGACAGTAAGCCCTATAATAGCAGTCAATCAATCAATCAATCAATCAAAATTTTTATTTAACCAGGTGATCACAGTTGTGCAATGCTCATTTTTGAGTTAGCCCTGGGATTTTTTAGTTAGAACAATATAGCGATAATACAATATACAATGTACCAAAAATACGAAGAAATTGTACAATATATACAATGAGTAACAGTAGGACGCATTGACAGTAAGAAATGTACGTTTACATATAGGTCAAAGGATACAATAATTATAAACAGAACACAAAACACATATACATGTATAAACATAATATAGAAACCTAGAAGTTGACTGCAAATAAGGACCGTAAGGCCCATCCAGTCTGCCCATTTCTTTTTCTACCTTATAAATGTGTCATTGGCCTTTGCTCTGTCAATGGCCTATCTATTCATACTCATCTGTATTGCTCCCTTATGCCTATCCCATTCCTGTTTGAAGCCCTGCACTGTATTCATATCCACCACTTCCTGAGGTAGGCTGTTCCATGCATCCACCACCCTTTCTGTGAAAAAGAACTTCCTCACATTACCCCTTAATCGGCCTCCCTCTAATCTCATGCTGTGTCCTCTAGTCCTGCTATTTCTCTTATATTGAAACATGTTAGACTCTTTCACCTTGTTAATGCCCTTAAGGTGTTTGAATGTTTTGATCATATCACCTCTCTCCTTCCTTTGCTCTAGGGTATACATATTGAGCTCTGTTAATCTGTCCTCATATGTTTTCTGATGCAGTCCCTGCACCATTTTGGTTGCCCTTCTCTGGACTTCCTCAATTTGGTTAATGTCCTTGTGAAGGTGTGGCCTCCAGTACTGCATGCAGTACTCCAGGTGGGGCCTAACCGGTGTCTTGTAAAGAGGGATTATTACCTCCCTCTTCCGACTTGTGATACCTCTACTAATACACCCCAACATCCCCCAAGCCTTACCTACTGCTTTAGTGGTCTGCTTGAATGATTTCAGATCATCGGTGATGATGATGCTCAAGTCTCTTTCTTCTCTTGTGGCTGCCAGCAACTCCCCTCCCAGCCTATAGGTGGCTTCAGGGTTTCTCTTCCCTATGTGTATGATCTTGCACTTCTTTGCATTAAGCCCCAGTTGCCAGTCTTCCGACCATTTGATAGTTTATCCAGATCTCTTCTCACTCTGCCCACCCCATCTGGATCATCTACTCTGTTGCAGATTTTGGTGTCCTCTGCAAACAGACAAACCTTACCCTCCAGTCCATCTGTAATGTCACTGATGAAGATATTGAAGAGGACTGGTCCCGGGACTGATCCCTGAGGTACCCCAAATGTGACTTGCATCTCTTCTGACTGTATACCGTTTACCGTCGCTCTCTGTTTTCTGCCCATCAACAAGTTTGCCACCCAGTTGACCAACTTCTGACCCACCTGAGCCTACCCAGCTTATTAATCAATCTTCTATATGGAACAGTATTAAAAGCTTTGCTGAAGTCAAGGTAGACGACATCGACTGCTCCCCCTTGGTCCACCACTCTGGTTACCCAGTCAAAGAAATCTATGAGATTAGTTTGACAGGACCTTCCTTTTGTAAACCCATGCTGTCTTGGATCCTGTGCTCCTATGGATTCCAGGTGTTGCACTATCCTTTCCTTAAGGAGTGCCTCCATAATCTTGCTCACTACAGAGGTAAGACTGACTGGTCTGTAGTTCCCTGCCTCCTCCCTGCTACTACTCTTGTGGAGCGGGATCACTTGAGCCCTTCTCCAGTCTTCTGGAACCTCTCCTGTGCTCAGAGACTCACTAAACAGTTCTGATAATGGCTCTGCTAGTTCCAACCTCAGCTCCTTTAGTACCCTGGGATGATGCCATCAGGTCCCATTACCTTGTCCACTTTGAGCTTATCGAGCTCTTGAAGGACCCTTTCTTTTGTGAAGGGACTAGCACACACACCTCTCTCTCCCCCTGTGTCCATGGTGCTGAGCTGTGGGCCCTGCCCTACCTTCTTTTCAGTAAATACTGAGCAGAAGTATCTATTTAGGATAGATGCTTTTACGTGGTCCTCCTCCTCACACACCCCCTTATCTCCTTTGCTTTTAGCAATACCCCCTCTGGACTTTCTCCTTTCACTAATGTATCTTACCTTATCTGCCATCAACTATATAAAATATATACAGGTCAAATGGGTACCTCAGAAATAAACAGAACACAATATACAGTATATGTAATGATCAGGATAGGAGTGAAGATGACAAGGCAGTCCTAGAAGGTATTTTTAAAGGAAGGGATTTTGAAAGGCTAGAGATACTAATGGGATCAGGGCGAGTGGGGGGTGGGATTGAGGGAGAAGCATATGGAATTTGGATGTGGGATGGCCACAAGAGCTAGGGTTAAAGGCTCAGCCATAAGGGGGTTCAAAAAAGGGGAAGAGAAGGATGGAGGGATTGGGAATTCTAAGCTGATTCCTAGGTCCAAGTGGGAGTAAAGGATAAGGAGAGAGGGGTAAGGGTAAGTGGAGGGGGGAGCCAGATATAGGCTAACACCAGTCCTAGTGAAATCTGTAATAGCATAGACTCACAGTGCACTAGGGTGATGAGTGTCGTGAATCAGGGGATGATGTCAATGGGGGGGTTTCAATTTAGGTTGATATCTCAGCCAATTTTGGGAGTTTTGGTCCCAAATTTTCAACATGGGGTTCTTGGGACCCCTTGGGACACTGTCACTGTCATTTTGTTTTTCGGTTCTGAAAGGTGATTTCACAGTCACTGCGTGGAATCACCTTTCAGGACCAATTAACGAAATGACAGTGCAACTGTTCATGATGTGGGGTCTCAAAAATCCTTTGTTGTAAATTTGGTGAAAAACTCCCAAAAATGACTGCGTTATGAGTGTCCATCGAGCAGTTTCTATGCATGCTCATAACTTCATCAGTTTTAGTATTTTCACTCCACATTTCCAACATTGCCATTTTTTCACATCCCCTTATGAACAATATGGCTGTCATTTTTTGCATCCATGCCAAAATGTGTTTTTGCACCTGTGGTGTAGAATGACACAGTCACTGTACAGAATCAACTTTCAGGACAGATTAATGAAGTCCCTGTGCCACTGTTCATGAGGGGAGGTCCCAAAAAGGCCATGTTGAAAATTTGGTGAAAATATTTCAAAAAATGACTGTTACGAGCATGCATTGCACAGTTTCTATGTACCCTCGTAACTTCGCCACTTTTTCATATTTTCATTCCAGAGTTTCAGCATTACCATTTCTTCACACCTCCTCATGAACAGTACAGCGGTCATTTTTCACATCCTGCCTGAAATGTGTTTTTGCAACTGTGGTGCAGAATGGCACACTGGCTGTGCAAAATCACTTTTTGGAATTGAATAAAGAAATGATACTGCCACTGTTCATGAGGTGGGGTCCCAAAAAGCCCATTTTGAAAATTTGGAGCAAAAATGGCAACAAATTCCTGGGGCATTAGGATTTTCAACTGTAACACCCACCCTGTACCGACTGACAGGCATCGGGGGGGGGTGACTTGGGGTCTTTGGTCCTAACATTCACCCCATTCTCCTATACTGCACCCATTTCAGCTTATCTACTTATTTATTTAGTTTTTGTTGACCGGGTAAGTGCACTAGACAAATCCTGCCTATTTTCAGGCACGACCCGGGGGAGGGGGATACAGATAAATGTCAACTGACTTTGAATCAGATTAAGCTGTTGGTGGTATTTTTAGTGAATAGGGAGAAATTTGGCCAGGGCACCAGGGAAATTCCCCTTCGCGTCACTAGGGGACCCCTTAGCTGATCTGCACAGATGGCCAGTCTATCTGAAACTTTGGAGGTGATGGAGGTGGATCAGACAGGAGAAAAAGCCTCTTCTCCTGTAATAGCTATACAGGAGTCAATTGATGTCGCTTTGAATTTGGAATTAGTATCTGATTTGGATACCACCCTGGCTGAAGACATTGGGCCAGTAAGTACTATGCTGTCTGAAAGTAAATATTTGAGGCCTAGTATCTGTGCACACCTGGCAGGACAAGTTGCACATGAACAGCTGCAGACGTGGCTTGCCTTTTTGAAGTGTAAAAAAGAGAAACAAATTAGGAAATTGCAGGAGCTAGACGCCGCTCTTGACACTTTGACACAGACTCAGTTGGCTGACAGCCCGCCCAACCCTCCTGTCAACAGTAATGTAGCTCAGCAGCAGGAGATGACTCGCCTTGAAAAAATCTCAGTCCAAGCAACTACAACGCCAGACCAGACTGACAATCCTGGGAGACAACCGAGCACAGTACCGACGGAGGCTGACAGTGGAAATGGGTCTGATCCCTTGTGCCTATAGCCTCCTCGCTCGGTTAACACTGACTCAGCATGACGGACAATGAGGCAGAGTTTAAGGCCTGGTTCAGCAACGCTGTCTCAGGCTCAACTTCAGTTCTTCTCTTCCACGACCTCTGTACCAGTTCCGAATGCGGATCTAACCATTTCTTTTAAGGAGCAGCAGCGTTCTTGTGATTGGGGAGATATCATGGACAAGGAAGTAAATGCAATAGACTGTTCCCCAAAAACTGCCCTGGAACAGGCCAACTGGGTACAAGAAACTTTGGGACAATGGTAGCCTGACCCAAAGGATCCCTCCTTTTAAGACATGCTCATGAAGACAGCGGCATCTGTGGCCACCAATGCTATACCTACTCTGAGCTCCAACTCACCCCAGGGTAACTCATCCAGTATTAATATTATAACTGTGCAACCTAATGTTGATGATGTTAATGCTTCTTCTGATACTGTGTTGAATGTGCACCCTGGTACTGATTTTGTCCCTAAAACACCACCTACTGAGACTCCTAGGATTCCAGAAGGGCTGGACGATAGATGGACAGGCAGACAAATCAACTCCAGACCCCCTGTGACCAAGGGAGAGCCAGCCCCTAGGCGCAACGCGGTCAGGCTATTGTACAAAGGTGGTCTGGAAGATCTCCCTGGCAGAATGCGTATTGCCAAAACATTACTAAAAAACTCTATGCATTACCTTTTGGATGAAGTTTTTGCCTTGATTAGTCTGCGGAACTGTAACTATGATATTAGTTTCGAGAGTATTACTAATCTAGACTGATTTGTGGCCCAATAGCAGGCCCTGAAAAATACTCCGGCCTGGATCCCATTTCACGCCATCCCATTGACCAAGCCCTTATTTAAAATGATAACAGTCATGTTTAAAAATGA
This sequence comes from Neoceratodus forsteri, assembly GCA_016271365.2. Taxonomy (NCBI): domain Eukaryota; kingdom Metazoa; phylum Chordata; order Ceratodontiformes; family Ceratodontidae; genus Neoceratodus; species Neoceratodus forsteri. Next base: position 330,784,667 of record CM057454.1, read on the forward strand.
GGCGTTCATGTAGAAGACATCTTATTTTGGTTCTGGCAGCGCTGTGAAATCCTGGGTAAACGCACTCCAACACTTGATAGTGAGCAGATTTGGGATGGGGGCTAGTGAGTGAAAGTTAAATTGCATTCTACTGTTTCTGGGCCTATGCATCTCCCAAGCTCCTTCTCTTTGGGGAGGGTCCGGGGATCTATTTTCTACAGTAGGCAGCCTAGATCCTGCTTTACGTGTGGATCCAGAGCCCACCTTAACTCCACGTATGACACTCCATGTTGCAGTCATTGCTTAGGGTTTGGTCATGTTTCCTCTGCCTGTCTAAATCTATTTAAGCGCAACTTGTGTGAGCACACAGGACATACTTATGGTCACTGTCCGTGGGCCTCACACAACAGGGAGGATTGCCTCTCACATGAGGGACTCATAAACATTGCCCAGCATCAACATGCTAAACAAGTGGCTGAGCAGGATAGGCAGACTCCTTCTGAGAAAGACTCCCAGGACCCTGCACAACCAGCAGCACCCTCGACTTCAGAACAGATGGAAGTTACAGATGCCACCTTAATTTCCTTGCCTTCAGACCCAGTAATAAACACCCCTCCCCCTAGGACTGTGAAGTCCCCTGAGGCAGTTAATTTAGAGTAGAGGGATATGCCTCCACCCCCCCAAGGGACAAGGCTGCAGTATTTACAGTGGTTGCCCCCCAAAAAAGACCATGACAAGGGAGGGCAGGAACTCAGAAACCCAAGCAGACTACTGGTAAAACCAATTCTGAGGTTCCGTCCTGGAAAGCAGGGAACAAATATGCACTTCTCCCAACAGATAGTACAGATAGGGATTCGGAGGGTGACAGTTCTGACTCCTCTTCCATCACCTCCAGTACGGATACAGAAGGGGGGGAAGGGTCAATCGCTAAGCGGACCAGGCAGCGTCAGACTTCAAAGACTCCTTAGAAAGGACCCTATATAGCTATGATTTCCTTTAAATCTCCGATATCCCACTCATGCAAAATCTAACCATATGCACTATCAACATAAATAGCATTAAAAATAAGAAAAAGCACTCTGGGGCTCTGCTTTATTTGCAGGGACTTCACAGTGATATAATCTGTGTACTAGACAGTCGTTTAAAAACTCTTAATGAATTACAACAGGCCTCTAAATCATGGCCCCTGGGTCCATCCTTTTGGTCCACAGGCAGAGATACCCGTGATGGGGTAGATATCTTGTTCTCTAATCCTCAGCTACCGGTCTCTAGGTTGGTGGATATCCATCCTGGAAGAGCCCTTCTAATAGACATTTCTTGTTCTTCCGGTAGATTTCGTATCATAGCAGTGCATGCCCCACAGACCAAGGCACAAAGGGTCTCTCTGTTCAATGAAGTAAAGCCCTCCCTGCATACATCCCGGTTTGTTATCTGGCTGGGAGGCTTTAATTGTGGTCTGCCTAGAGCTGATAGGGGACTTCAAACAGATAAACTGTTTAATGACACTACTTCCCTGCAAAATATTTTACACACCTCAGGCCTTATAGACTCCTACAGGAAAGTGCATCCCACAGGGGGGTATACATACTACAGAGGAACCCTCAAAACTTGCTTAGACTTTATTTTTTTGTCCTCTGCACTGAACATTACGGACATCTTTACTTAACCCTGTGAATTCTTGGATCACATGACTATTAAATTAAAGATCTCATGGGGATTAATTCCACAGTGCAATAAGAACCAGTGGAGACTGAATGAGTTACTGACATTCCCCTCCAAAAGGCCTGGAAAAAAGAGTGGGCAGCTAGACTATCGGTGGTAGAATGCTATACAGACACCTTAGAATGGTGGGAAGACACAAAACAGTCTCAGAGCAAGGTTTCTTTCAAAACAGAGCTCACTCTTGAACCGCAGCTGACTATCTAAAATATTTATAGCTTTGGCATCAACTGCAGTGCCTCATTTCCCTGCACAGGTGAGGACTATTAAACATCAAATTTCCACCATACAGTATGATAGGGCAAAAAACCTTCACCAAGAGCTTAGATTTAGGACACAGATTGCTAAGGGCTCCTTAGATCCCTATAAAGAATGCAAACAGAGGACTGACAAGAGAATCATTGCTGAGTTGCAAGCACCTTCTGGGAGCATAGTGCATTCCCCTCAGGAACTTTTGGAAATTGTAGAAACCCAAGTAGCTCAGTCCTTTGGTAACCCCCCCACCACCACCACCGAACCTGAGGTTAAGGACATACTGACTTCTCTAGAATTACCCAAGTCAAAGAGGTTGATGCACAACAACTAATAATTGAGGTATCCCTAGAGGAAGTGAAGGTGGCAATCTCTCAACTCTCCAGTAATACTGCTCCAGGGTCAGATGGCCTCAGCTCAGGACTCTATAAAACTTTTGTAGAGGAGCTGTTCCCAGTGCTGGTAATTTTATTCAATCATACTTTGACTACTTCCAAATAATCTGCTTCAATGTTGGACGCAGTCTTGGTCCTGATTCACGAGAAAGGGACATGTCAGGATATTGGGAACTGGCGCCCTTTAAGCCTGTTGAATTCTGACCTAAAAATATTAAGTAAAATTCTTTTGGCACGTCTATCTACAGTACCTTGGTATCTTATTACCCCTTATCAGACTTGTGCACTGGCAGGACATAGGCGGCATGACAGTTTAGTAATTTTACGTGAAATTTTCTTCAGAGGAGAATATGATCGCATGGAAGGATATGTCCTCGGGTTGGACCATTTTTTATTTTCTACATTATTGGCCTTTGGGATTCTGGATGTTTTTGTAACCTGGTTACAGGCCATGTATAGTGTCTCCTTTCTCTGTCCAAATATTAATGGTTGATTTGGAAGGAAGGCTAAAATACGTAGGTGAGTGAAGCAAGGATGCCCTCTTAGTCCACTCCTCTATGTTTTTGGTATAGATGTTTTAATTAGATTGATTTTGGCTAATGATCATCTGATAGGTATCACTGCACTCATAAATGTATTACCCGTGAAAGTATTGGCCTGTGCAGTTGATCTCATTTTGACACTAAACATAGCCTCTTCTGAAACAGACCTAATGGCAGTTTTGGCACAATTTTCATACACATCAGGGTCCAAGATAAATATTGGTAAAAGTAAAGGGGTCATTCTGGGTCACACCTCCGCAACCCCAAATAGGTCAGTGGGCGGGCATTATAGTAACTGCAGACCCAATATCCATTTTTGGTATTACGCTTGGTCCTGGGGACATGTCAAAATTAAATTGGGAAGCTAGATTGACACAGGGCAGTAGACTGGTTACTGGTTGGAAGGCGCAGCAGTTATCTAAGAAGAGGAAGGTAGTTATTATTCAAATCCTTACTAGTCCTTCAGTTCCTTTGCCTCAACTGTATCTTCCCTCCTCCCCAAGTAGTGGTTACAGGGTTGTTTGGGTTTTTTGGGGGGGCCTTTTGAGGCTTACGCCTGAATCTGATTAAGAGAGAATTCACGTATCTCCCTATTGATAGAGGCAGTGTGGGTATGATGCATCCTATTGCCTTTTACTTCAGTTTGTTTTTTTCCTTTTAACATTTGCCCCATCCTATGTCTGGGTGAGAAGTATTGGGGGCCATCAGTTCAGGTGTGGCTGCTTCCATATCTTTCCGCCTGGGAGGGAAAAAAATTGAGGTCCCTTCCCTCATCTGATAGAATTCCTGCATATGGTAGAGATTGTGTAAAGAATGCCATTAAATGGGGCATTACTCCCACCCAGCTTCTAACCTCGGATAGAAAGGCAACCTACACTACAATTCTGACCTCACAAAGTACTTTGGCCTTAGAGTTTCCTGGGAGTTCAGTAGCAAAACTACCATGTGTCCTGAAGCAGTTGAATAAAACTAGGATTCCACCATTTGCATGAGACTGCACTTGGATAAGTAACCATGGTCGGTTAGGAGTTAAAGGGAACAGCAAGCATAAGCAGATTTCAGAAAGATACTGCCCCAGGACTTCTTGTTCCCAGGTACTAGAAACCCAGCAGCACCTTTTTGTTAAATGTCCCTACGCACAGTCCTTTTAGGACCATTTGTCACACTCCTGGTCAGAACTCCTTTTCGCAACCCTCTCATATGAAGATTGTTCTGTATGGGCCGGATGACAGTGGTTTTGGCAAATACCATAAGGACACTGTATATGTAGTGCTAGCCGTGATTAGGTTTATCCTATGGCAAGCTCGTTGTATGCTGGTTTTATGACAGAAAACTGTCACGCATCTAGAATTACTGAATAACATCTAGCATTCTATGCTATAAACACAACAGCAGGACATGAGGTTGATTTACTTTTGAAAAGGTCCAACACTTATGGATTCACTGTGATGCATGGTTAGGCTAAAATGTGTTTATAAATTATGGAATTTCACCCTCTGTAAATTTTGAATGCATTTATTCTTTTTTGATATCTGTTTTCTTACCTTGCACTTATGTATGATATGTTGAATTGTATTATTTATTGATCACGTTTGTATTTGTTTGCTATGAGTGTTTTGTATTGTAATGAAGTCAACTTCCAATAAAAAGTCCCCTAGTTTTTTCGAGAAGTGCCATAGGATGTTTAACATCCACCTGAACTATCACCAGAACAGGCAGATGGGACCTCGGTTTAACATCTCATCTGAAAGACGGCACCTCAGGAGTGTAGCACCCCTCTCATGCTGCACTGCAGGTTCAGTATTGGGATTTAATCCAAGTGCCTGGTGTGGGGATAGAACCCACAGCCTTCTGATCTCCCAGCCTCAGAGGCGAGTGTGCCACCTGCTGAGCCACTGACAATGGGGTGAGTGTAAGGGCCGAAGACCTCAAGGCACACTGTGACACCTGTCAGTGTCTGCAGGGTGGGGTGAGAAGAAACAGCGTGAGTGTCATGGACGATGATCCAAAGGCACAGGTACACCCCCAACGCCTGTCAGTCTCTGCAGGGTGGGGGTTGGGGTTGGCGTTACTTCAAGATTTCACTGTCATTCCTATTATACATCTCTCTAACTCCTACACTACCAATGTCAATACCAGCAAGCAAACATTCGGCATTGACAAATTCTTGTTTATACCTGTCTCCAGCATTACGTTATCCACTATATTTCTTACTCTTTCTCCAAATTACAGTATTACTTTTCTGATGCAAAACCTTTGTAAAAGAGCACTTGTGCTCAAAGTTCTTTTTCTAGCAAATATAAAATAACAATAAAGTTAAAATAAATGGCTCCATGGTTAAAAATCTACTCCATGCCCTGAAAGCCCTATCACTGATAATCAGCAATTACATGTGCTTTTAATAATGGACTGTTGACTTGAGTGAATGCTTCCCAACAACTTTTATTCAGACCTAGACAGGCCTCAAAGTCTCAGCTGGAATTGGAAGTGACAGTTCAATATTAATGTATTTATTTAAGTCTTTGATAACCGAGTAGGTGCACTGATCCTGGGGACCGTTTTCAGGCATGACCCGGGCCGAGATTTGTGGCACAGGAGTAAATTACATACAAAAAAAATCCAATATGAAATACAGCAGCATTGCAATCAGAGCCAGTTAAAATACAGAAAACATTACAATGTGTCAGGGGAAAAAAATCAAATAGGTTAACAGAAACAGTTTACAATATGCCAGAATAAAATCCCAGTAAGTGTACAATAGTTCACAGTGAGTTGGGAAGGGTATCAATAAATTATTTGGAGAAACAAGTAAATGCCTAATAGTTAACCAAAGGGACATGGAAGGGTAACAAAATATACACAGGATGATAGGGAACAGAGAGCAAAAAAGGGCAGGACAGTCATAACAGCTGAGCTGGCGACAGAGTAGCAGTGGCAAGTAGACGGAGATTATCCTGGTGAGCACAGGCATTTGGCCTCATTCAGTAACCAGGTTTTGAAATGGTGCTTGAATAATGTAGTGTGTGTCTGCAAACTGGAGGGGTACGGGGAGACTATTCCATAGAGAGGGAGCTGTAACTTATAGAGCTTTGCCACCCATAACAGTAAAGACTTTGGGGATTTCCATAGGGGGGACAGAGGATGCACGTAAGTATGGGAGGGGGGCTCTGGCCTTCAGGAAGGATGCACAAGGTGATGCATTGCCGCCTCTAAGGGTTTTGTCAATGATGCCGCCTAGAGCATAGTCAAATTGACTGGAGAGTGGGAGCCAGCCCAGAGACTGATAAAGGTTACAGTGGTGCATGGAGTAGGGTGCTTGGAGCTTGAAATGACAATCACTGTTGTAGGCTGAGCTGAGGCATGAGCACAGAGCAGAAGACACATGTGAATATACTGTATGGGGAGCAGTAGTCGATACATGGTAGCAGGTTGCCTTGTGCAACAGCTAATTGGGCTTCACTGGTCAGGAACTGCTTTAGGCGATATGCAGCCCCGAGTTTTTGGTTAACCCGAAGTGTAACGGTGTTGAAGTTTTCGGTATATGAGAGAGAGGTCAAGGGTTACACCAAGGTACTTGAATTTGGGAACATTCTGGAGCTCTGGGCTTTCAGGTGTTAGTACCAAGAGGGTGGAGCCAGACTTGACCGTGCTGCAAGGTATGATTTGGACCCAAAAAGCATCAATTTAGTTTTTTTTTTCATTGACCAGGAACCGATGGGACTGGAACCAGTTGTATGCTGAACTATAGTTTTGTGACAGAGGATATGTTCACCAGGGGCTTATCATTGAAGAAGAGGACAAGGTCATCAACATACAGCAGGGTTTCACAGGTGAGGTAGTCAGAAGGAATGGAGTTTTAAAGAGGGAGAATATTAGCGGGCCAAGGATGAAGCCCTGAGGGACACCCATAGAGACCAGAAGGGCAGGACAGGTGGCAGAGACCATAATACACACAGACTGGGATCGCCCAGAGAGATAACTCTTAAACCTCAGTGAGGTCTCAGATGAGCAGCTAAGCTGGTGGGGAGTGGTGAATAGTAGGGGTGGCTGACCAGGTCAAAGGCCTTGGTCAGGTCCACAAAAACAGTACCCTGTGGCTTTCCCCAGGTCCATGTTCCTATGAACATAGTAAGGACATAAGGACAGGGATGGGGCAAAAAGAGATAAGGCCACCATGAAATGGAGGGTAATGAGTACCAATGCCCATAGTCTAGGTAACAAGCTCCCTGAACTGGTAGCCTTGATGGAAGAGGGATGCTTGATTATCATGGCAGTCACAGAAACATGGTACACAGAGAACAATGACTGGGATGTCAGCATACCTGGGTACACAACCTACAGGAGGGATGGGGGGGTAAAAGAGGAGGAGGAGTAGCTCTCTATGTAAGGGAAGGGATCAAAGCAATGGATCAAAAGGGTAAACAGGGAGGAGAGGAGGCACTGTGGGTCACCGTGGAGACTGGAAATGGCACCACAATCTGCATAGGGATTGTATACAGACCCCTGTCTCGGGTGGGGGGTGGGGAATGGACAAGGAAATGATAGAGGGCATCCTTAGGATGGCAGAGAAAGGGGAGATATTGTTGATGGGGGATCTGAATATGCCAGATGTTAACTGGAGCACCTTTGCAGCAGCCACATCCAAGAGCAGGGCCATTCTCAATGCCCTACAGGGAGCATGCCTCAGACAGCTAGTGTTGGAACCCACTCAGGAGGGAGCAATCTTAGACCTGGTACTCTCAAATGGGGATGGAGAGAGGATCTTAGATCTAGTACTGGGTAGCCATCTGGGAACAAGTGACCACCAAATGATGTGGTTCACGATAAACTCAGCTACAGAGTCAAGCCACACAAAAGTGAGGGTACTGGACTTCTGGAGGGCTGACTTTGTCAAAATGGGAGAGTTCCTCAGAAAAGCACTAGCAAACAGGCAAAAAGAAGGGATAGAGCAACAATGGGGAAACATCAAAACTGCCATCACAGAGGTAACAAGCCTTTGTGTGAAGCAAATAAATCAAAATGAAAGAAAAAACTCTATGGTTCTCAAAAGAGGTGGTGGGGAAGGTTAGGGAGAAAAAGATAGCATTTAGGAATTATAAGGAAACACAGAAGGAGCAGGACAGAGGACTGTACCAGTTAAAGCAGAAGGAAGCAAGGAAGGCAGTCAGAATAGCAAAGGCCCAAACCGAGGAAAAGATAGCCAACTTGGTTAAGAAGGGGGATAAAACTTTTTATAGGTACATTAGGGAGCGAAGAAAGACAAAGGGAGGGATAGTGAGGCTGAATAAAGGGGTTGATGGGTGGGCAGAGAGGGACAATGAAAAAGCAGTGATACTGAACAAATACTTCTGCTCAGTATTCACAAAAGAAGAGGAGGGGGAGGTACCTAATCCAATAAGTAGAAGCACTCTGGATGGGGGGGGGTTGATCCCAGTCCTTTCATAGAAGAAAGGGTTCTGCAAGAACTTCTAAAAGTGAAGGTCGACAAAGCAATGGAGCCTGACTGAATTCGCCCCAGAATTCTAAAAGAACTAAGGGGAGAACTAGTGACACCACTGAGTACCTTTTTTAACAAATCCTGGGAGGATGGTGTGGTACCTGAAGACTGGAGGAGGGCCGAAGTGATTCCCCTTCACAAAAGTGGGAGCAAGACAGAGGCAGAAAACTACAGACCTGTCAGTTTGACCTCAGTGGTAGGGAAAATGATGGAATCACTTCTGGAGGAAATAATTGTTGAGTACCTAGAGGCCAGTGGGACACAGGACCCAAAGCAGCATGGGTTCACAGCGGGAAGGCCATGTCAGACGAATCTAGTCAATTTTCTTTGACTGGGTGACCAGAGTAGTAGATCAGGGAGGGGCTGTGGACATGGCCTACCTAGACTTTAGCAAGGCATTTGACACAGTCCCGCACAAAAGATTAATAAACAAATTAGCCAGCCTGGGAGTGAGTCCCAGGGAGGTAGCCTGGGTAAAACATTGGCTGGACAACAGGACGCAGAGGGTAATAGTAAACTGAGTCCACAGTAAAGAAATGGGGGTTACTAGTGGGGTACTGCAGGGTTCAGTACTGTGGTCCGGCCCTTTTTAATGTCTTTAAAAGTGACATTCCAGAGGGACTGGAAGGAAAAGTATGCATCTTTGCAGACAACACAAAGATCTGCAACAGGGTTGCTACACAAGTGTGGGTGGAAAGGATGAGAAGGGACTTAGTAAAGTTGGAGGAATGGTCAGAAGTATGGCAGCTTGGATTTAGTGCAAAGTAATGCACCTGGTAAACAAAAACCCAAGGGAAGAGTACACAGTTGGGGGGTGGTAGTAACAACAACAAAAATGGAAAGGGACCTGGGGTAATCATATCAGATGACCTAAAGGTTAGCAAGCAATGTGAGAAGGCAGTAGGGATGGCTGGGGGGATACTGGGATGTATAGGGAGAGGCATCACTAGTAGAAAACAGGAAGTTGTTATCCCTCTGTACAGACAGTTGGTGAGACCCATCTGAGTACTGCATCCAATTCTGCGACCCCATCTCTGCAAGGACATAGACAGGATGGAGATAGTCCAGAGGAGGGCATTAAAATGGTGCAGGGTCTGCAACAGAAGCCATAGAAACATAGAAGCTGATGGCAGCTAAGGACCACAAGGCCCATCCAGTCTGCCCATTTCCTTTTCTACCCTATGAATGTGCCATCGGTCTTTACTCTGTCAATGGCCTATCTATTCATACTCATCTGTATTGCTCCCTTATGCCTATCCCATGCCTGTTTGAAGCCCTGCACTGTATTCATATCCACCACTTCCTGAGGTAGGTCATTCCATGCATCCACCACCCTTTCAGTGAAAAATAACTTCCTCACATTACCCCTTAATCGGCCTCCCTCTAATCTCATGCTGTGTCCTCTTGTCCTGCTATTTTTCTTATATTGAAACATGTTAGATTCTTTCACCTTGTTAATGCCCTTAAGGTGTTTGAATGTTTCAGTCATTTCACCTGTCTCCCTCCTTTGCTCTAGGGTATACATATTGAGCTCTGTTAATCTGTCCTCATATGTTTTCTGATGCAGTCCCTGCACCATTTGGTTGCCCTTCTCTGGACTGCCTCAGTTTGGTTAATGTCCTTGTGAAGGTGTACTCCAGATGGGGCCTAACCAGTGTCTTGTAAAGAGGAATTATTACCTCCCTCTTCTGACTTGTGATACCTCTACTAATACACCCTAACAACCCCCTAGCCTTACCTACTGCCTTAGTGGTCTGCTTGGATGATTTCAGGTCATCAGTGATGATGATGCCCAAGTCTCTTTCTTCCCTTATGACTGCCAGCAACTCCCCTTCCAACCTATAGGTGGCTTCAGGGTTTCTTTTCCCTATGTGCATGATCTTGCACTGCTTTGCATTAAACCACAGTTGCCATCCTTCCAACCATTTTGCTAGTTTATCCAGATCTCTTGTCATTCTGCCCACCCCATCTGGATCATCTACTGTGTTGCAGATCTTGATGCCATCTGCAAACAGACAAACCTTACCCTCCATTCCATTTGCAATGTCACTGATGAAGATACTGAAGAGGACTGGCTCCAGTGCTGATCCCTGAGGTACCCCTCTTGTGACTTGCATCTCTTCTGACTGTATACCGTTTACCAGCACTCTCTGTTTTCTGCTTGTCAACCAGTTTGCCACCCAGTTGACCAACTTCTGACCCACCCCGAGCCTACCCAGCTTATTAATCAATCTTCTATGTGGAACAGTATCGAAAGCTTTGCTGAAGTCAAGGTAGTCAACATCAACTGCTCCCCTTGGTCCACCACTCTGGTTACCCAGTCAAAGAAATCTATGAGATTAGTTTGACAGGACCTTCCTTTTGTAAACCCATGCTGTCTTGGATCCTGTGCTCCTATGGATTCCAGGTGTTGCACTATCCTTTCCTTAAGGAGTGTCTCCATAATCTTGCCCACTACAGAGGGTAAGACTGACTGGTCTGTAGTTCCCTGCCTCTCCCTGCTACCACTCTTGTGGATTGGGATCACATGAGCCCTTCTCCAGTCTTCTGGGTCCTCTCCTGTGCTCAGAGACTCACTAAACAGTTCTGATAATGGCTCTGCTAGTTCCGCCCTTAGCTCCTTTAGTACCTTGGAATGTATGCCATCAGGTCCCATTGCCTTGTCCACCCTGAGCTTATCGAGCTCTTGTAGGATCCTTTCTTTTGTGAAGGGACTAGTGCTCATTTCCCTGCCCCCTGTGTCCATGGTGCTGAGCTGTGGGCCCTGCCCTACCTTCTCTTCAGTAAATACTGAGTAGAAGTATCTATTTAGGATAGATGCTTTTACATAGTCCTCCTCCTCACGCCCCTTATCTCCTTTGATCTTAGCAATATACCCTCTGGACTTTCTCCTTTCACTAATGTATCTGTAGAAAGTCTTGTCACCTTCTTTTACTGTTTGTGCTAGTGTTTCCTCAGTTTGGGCCTTTGCCTGCCTTGCTGCCTTCCCTATTTCCCTTAGGGAAGTTTGGTGTGCCTCCCTATCTTCATCCTGCTGCATTCCATTATATTTCCTGAAGGCCAGCCTTTATGCTCTGACCTTTTCTGCTACGGTTTTTGAGAACCAAAGTGGTTTCCTTCTTCTTTTGTACTTCCATTTCTCCCTAACAAAATAAGATGTTGCTTCAACTATTGCATCCTTAATGCTTGCCTACTTTGCCTGCACCCCTTCACCTGCATTTCTTCTTGCCAGGGCTAGTTTAACTCTGTTGGCCATCTTATCAAAGTCAGCTCCTCTGAAGTCCCATATTTTTGCCTTGGAATGGGATGATTTAGTTCTAGTGGCCAAATTGAACCACACCATGTGATGGTCACTGGCCCCCAGGTGACCTTCTACTTGGAGATCTGTGATCCTTTCCCTGTTAGTCAGTACTAGATCTAGGACAGCCCTGTCTCTTGTGGGTTGTTGTACCAGTTGTTTGAGGCCTTCCCCTTGCAGGGAATCCACCACGTGCCTAGTTCTGGCAGATGTTCCTGCTGGTATTGACCAATCTGTATCTGGCATGTTGAAGTCTCCCATTATCAGAACCTCCCCTTTAGCTGTTATGTTTTGTATATCTTCTAACAGTAATGTGTCTATGTCCTCCCCCTGGTCTGGGGCCCTGTAGACAACCCCAGTTCTTATGGCTGTCCCTTTCCTGTTTCCAGGGTGACTCACAGTTCTTCTGGCTCCTTATGTGTATTCTGAATTTCTGTAGCTTTGATATTTTCATTGACTTACAGGGCCACTTCACTCCCCCCCTTTTTTGCACTTCGGTCTCTTCTGAACAATTCATAGCCAGGTACTGAAGTCTGCCAAGTGTGGTTACTGGTAAACCATGTCTCGCTAATTGCTACTATGTCCAGTTTAGCCTCTGCCATTATTGCCTTCAGGTCTGGGATCTTGTTTCCCAGACTGCGAGCTTTTGTGTACATGATTTTCCATTGGCCAGATTTCAGTGTGTTAGCTGTTGGGTGAGGTCTGGTGTTTCCCATGTGCGTCATATGGGGAGCTGGACCTTTTTCCTTACCTGGTGATGCAAATGAACTGCAAAAATGCTGAACTCCTGTTTGACCACTAGCTGGGGGGGGGGTGTTCTTCCCATTCGATGTATGGGGTGCTGCACCCCACTCCCCATTTGCTAGTTTAAATATTCTGCAAAGACGTCAAACTTCTGCCCCAATGCACTGACTCCCTCCTTAGTTAGATGCAGTCCACCAAATTTAAAGAACTTTCGCTCCCAAAACTGTTGCCAGTTCCCTTCAAATTTGTGTCCTTTTTCCTGGCACCAGCCCTTGAGCCACATGTTTAGCTCCCCATCTCCCCTTCTCTGACCTTCCGTCCATCAGCCCCCCTCTCCCAGACTGGCAGGATCTCAGAGAAGGAGATGCCAGATGAAATGGATAATAGTTTGTCACCCAGCCTGGTCAGGTGTTTCTTGGTCTCCACAACTGACCAGCTGATGAGATCACTAGTCCCTATGTGTACCAGGACATCAATGTTTTCTCCTGCTTCCTGAACAATTTTAGCTATGCGGTCAGTGTTTCTCCATGCTGATGTACCTGGGAGACATCTGACCATTACCCCTGGCTGGAGATAGGTATCAACTCCACGAATCATGGCGTCTCCTATGATCAGAAGTTTTTTGGATTTTCTTTTTGCCTTTTTTGTTTTGGTTCCTGTTTTTGGTGAGTTTTGTTGTGCTAGCTCCTGTGCTGCAGTGTCCTGCTCTGCAGTGTCCTCTGCCCCTTTGTTTGATTTCGGAGATAGCAGCAGATACCTGTTTTTAGTTTTTATATAGTTTGTGGAGGTAATATGTTGGAGAGCACCGAGTGATGGGGCACCCAATTTGCCCCTCCTAACCACCTGCCAACCTCCCGGACCAACTACCCTCTGCGGTCGAGGTGCTTCTGTTGGATGTTGGGGAAATGGCAGGTGGTTCTTATAATATATTTCCTCTTGAATATGAAATTTGAGGCGCGCAATCTCTGCCCATGCTGCCTGGGGCAGAGCCCTAAGATCTCCAATGGCCCAGCATGTAGGACAGTGTCCTACATCAAGTAAAACTGCCCTTCTGAAAAGTGTTCCGCAGTACCTGCAGTTAATGACATCCATTCCAGATAAGCTGCTGGGTTTATAACCTGGTCAGAGTAATTAGAAGGAAGAAAATAAAAGCAAAAGTTTGATTTTGTGTTTTGTTTGTTTGCTTTTGTATAACTTGTTATAACAAGTTAAATTACTAGTGCCGCTGTAAATGAGGTCACTGTGTGAATACCCCACTGATCTGCCCCTTCCTGCTTTGCCACAGGAAATGTCACGACTGTGCTACCCTATAAAGGGAGTGTAGTGTGGGGTGGTTAGGGATAGGGTGGGTGGCTGGGCCCTTCCCCTGCTGAAAAAGAAGAACCATGGACAAAAGAAACAAGGAGGTAAAAACAGAAACAATCAGCAACAAATGCAGTAACCCTGAAAGCTGATCCTAACTATAGATAAAACTGTAAAACCTGTAAAGCACCACCTGTAATAATTTCACAGAAGATGTACCCTGTAAGAAACACTTTGCTACAGAGAAAAATGAAGCAGTAACAGAAGACATACCTTGCAAAAGACAATTTGAATCAGAAGATTACAGCAGTAATCTGTTAGCACACACCTGTGAGCACACCTTGTAATAATGCAGCAGAAGGTGTATCCAGCAACAACACTTTGAATCAGAGAAAAATAAAGCAATAAAATGTTAGCAACAAACAGTAACAATCCCTGTGAGTACAAAATAAAAATAACAACACACAGTAAATCTGCCTAGCCAAAAGAAGTCTTAATCCTTTCCCTTGCTCTGGTAAGGGTCTTTGCACTATCCTTTCAAGCCACCTAGAAGGAAAGAGCTCAGGTGAAGCTAGGTGCCTTGGCCAGCAAACCTATTCTTCCACGAGAAGAGACTAAAGGAGCTTAATATGTATACCCTTGAGGAAAGGAGGGAGAGGGGGGACATGATAGAAACTTTTAAGTACCTCAAGGGAATCGGCAAAGTCCAAGAAGGTAACATCTTTCAGAAAAAGAGATATGCAAAAACAAGGGGACACAATTTGAAAATAGAAGGGAGACAGCTCAAGGGCAATGTGAGGAAGTATTTTTCACAGAGAGGGCGGTGGACGCATGGAACAGCCTTCCTGAGGAGGTTTTGGAATCAAAAACAGTGGGGGGAATTCAAGAATACATTGGACAGATACAAGGCAATTTTTGTGGTGGGGGTAGGAAGAAATAAGCTGTTGGTTAACTAGGATCTGCAGCTTATCCAGTAGGTAGGAAAATGGACAGACTAGGTGGGCCAAGCGGTCCTTATCTGCCATCAGATTCTCTATTTCTGTGTTTCTAATGTGGTTTGTAAACTGGGCCAGGGCGGATGTAGTGCAGTGGAGCTTGCAGAATCCATGTTGCTGTCTACAAAGTAGGTTATAGTTATCAACCATTCCCTCCTCCATTCCACTCTTTATTCCCTCAGATCTCCCACTGAGCCCTTGCCTGGTTTTCCAACTACCTTGGAGGAAGGCAGCAATACACCTGCTTCAACCGCGCCCTCTCCGCCCTCTCCCCTGTTAACTGTGGGGTCCCCCAGGGATCCGTCCTTGGACCTATTCTGTTTTCCCTTTTCATAAATGAACTGCCCTCCGTTGCAACCTATAGGCACCCAACTCTATACGCGGATGACCTCATCGTACTGTCCAGTTCTCAGAATATTACTAGCATCAACACCCGACTTAACTCAGACTTCGATCTTATCTAGAACTGGCTTGAGGGACACAAGCTCACCATCAACCTAGAAAAGCCCCAGGCCATGCTCTTTGGTTCTGTGGCCAAAACCACTTCCCGCCCTGCTCCTCTAATGATCTATGAAGCTAATGGCTCCCTCCTGCCGGTCACTGATGCCGTCAAGTATCTAGGAGTTACCCTTGATCCACAACTGGATCTCACTGCGCATCTTTGGAATATCTGTAAAGCCACAAACGGCAAGCTTGGACTTGCCTATAGAGACAAAGATTGCCTCACTCCGGCTGCTCGCGTCACCATAGCTGGGGGATACTCCTTCTCATGCTTTGCTATGGGCTCGTAGTCTTTGCCCCAGTCCCAAATTCTAGCCTAGCAAAATGGGATACTGCTTATAACAACATATGCCACTTCGCACTCTCTGCACCTTGCCTTTCGCATCGCTGTGAGTTCTACTCTCTGCTGGAGTGGCTCCCCCCTGAAAAACACCACACATTTGTCCTTGGCAACTTCATTGATAACATAGTTAGAACGGCCACTCCTTCTGCACTTGCCCTTCCCTTCAAATATGAAACCCCTGCCTACCACTTAAGATCTAGTGATGCTCAGGACTGCCTGGTTCCTAAGACCCGCACCCTCACAGGTGACCAGGCCTTCTCTGTCTATGTGCCTAGACTATGGGACTCCCTTTCTGCCTTTGTTTGTGCCTCTCCCTCCCATCCCTGCTTCAAAACATCCCTCTGGAACTTCCTCAAAACCACATCTACCTGTCTTTGTACTATATAGATCCAGAATACTCTCTCCGTCCTCCCCGATACTCTATGGGAGTCTGTGAGGTGATACACCGACCACTGTTAATCTCTGCTGATAACTAGCATAAGGCACTTTCTGCCCTCCTGTTGGTGAGTCGCTCTTGTCATATCAGTTCCCACTTCTAGCCGCACTATTTTGAAGCGCATTCTCTCTCTTCATAGGCGCTCATGTACTTTCTCGTAATTTTGATGTATTCTCTGTCATGATGTTACCTGTTGTTATTCTACCCCTCAATTGCTGTTTTGTATCTTGTTGACTTACTGCCAATCTTACTATTTAAAGCCAGTTGTACAACTTGCTGTTCCACCCACTTGTTCATGGGCCTGTATGTTACCCTGACTCTGTATTGTGTTTCTTATGTACTCTGTAACCTCCCAGGTCGCACCTGAAAATAGGCACTTGTTGTCTAGTGTGCTTACCTGGTTAACAAAAGCAAATAAATAAATAAATAAATAAATAAATAAATAAATAAATAAATGTAGTCAGACAGCTGATGGTGAACAATCATTTCCAAAAGCTTGCTTAGATGGGGAAGCAGGGAGATAGGCCTATAATTGTCCGAGGATAGGGGGTCACCAGCTTTAAAAATAGGTCCCACCCTAGCATGCTTCCAGGAGTCTGGCATGGTAGAGGTGGTCAAAGCCAAATTAAAAATGAATGTGAGGGGATTCAAGATGGCAGGGAAATTAGTTTAAGCATAGACAGGAAGAGACCATCACTACCAGGACTGCCTTCCAGAAGTTTGGTGGCATCCTTGGTGGAGCTAGCCCTGAAGTAGAAAGGAGGGGTGGGTGGGAGCTAGTATGAGATGAGGTGGAGGACTGATCGGCAGGATCAGGCCCAGGACATGTAGGCATTTGGGTAGGTAACTTGTTTAGGTGGGCTGTAAGTTCCATAACCTTTTTATTGAAGGCCGGGGCAACCTCTACTGGGCAAATTAGAGGGCCAGAGGGAGTGCTAGATGAATGGTGGAGTTGTGGGTGTGCGGGTTAAACAGGGAGCCAACTGCATCCCAGAAGCGGTGTGGGTCCCCAAGCCTGTCCCTTTGTTTGGTTGTGGAAGAAGTCATGCTTTTGAGTCAGGGCAGTTTGTTTGCACTGGTTTCACAGGCACCTGTATTCATTCCAAACAGCAGGGGAAGGGGCCTATTTGTAGTCAGACCACTTATTGTTCCTATCCTTCATCATGGCCAGGAGTTCTTTTGTGACCCAATGAGTGCAGCCTCCCCTCACTCTCTGGGTAGCGAGGGGGAAGTGTAGATACTTAATCTGTAGGAGGGCTGCAGTGAAGAAGCCCACAGCCTCTGTCACATCCAAAAGGCACAGCCTCTGTCACGTCCAAAAGGGAGTAAAGAGCCAACCAGTGTACTGTCCTTACATCATCAAGTAGGGTGGAAGTGTCAGGGCAGCTGCAGTTATGGAAAGATATGAGTCAGGGGGTGTGTGGCCTTGGTGGCCCGGGCGATGAAGGTGGGGGAGTGATCACTAATGGCATCAGGCAGCGTTCCAGATTGGAGTACCCTGTCCTCTCTGTTGGAGATCACCCAGTCTAGAAGGGAGTGATTTTGTGTCCAAATGTGCCTGGTGGGGACAGAAATGACTTGAACCAAATTATGCTGCTTTAACAGGTTCGAGCAGTCCAGTACTGACTTGAACCAGATTATGTTGTTTTAACAGGTTCGAGCAGTCCAGAACCTGGGCACTTAACCAATTAAGGTTAAAATCACCAAGGAGAATAGTGTCCCTCGTAGGGGAGAGGTTACCCAAGCCTTCCAGGTGAGACCTGCAGTGCCTCCCACTGGGGGGGTTGTAACAGCACCCCACATGGATCTTCTTTGCAGAACCTAGGGTAATTTCAGCTATGAGCCAGTCACTGGGTGAAGCAGGGTCAGAGTGGAGGACAGTGGAGGCAGAGAGGGGTTCCCTGAAGTAGAGTGCCACACCACCACCCTTCTTTTTGCCTGGTCTACCTTATCTCAGCATGGAGTATCCTGGTAGGTGGTAGGTTGCATCAGGGATATGTGGCTTTAGCCATGTTTTGGAGAAACTGAGGACATGGGGCTTGTAGAGGGCTACCCAGGGCCCTAGGTCGGTAAATTTTGATGGGAGGCTACGTAGGTTTATATGGGCAATTTTCAGTCCAGAGAAGCTAGTCTACAATTTATTGGAATGGTCAATAGTAATATCTGAGGGGCCGTTATTGATTTCCACATCTCCAGCCAGCAGCAGCAGGGAGAAGATCAGATGGTAAGGGTATGACTGGGTGGAAGGGCATGGTGCAACGGAGAATAAGAAGAGGCCTAGTTGGCGATGCTCAAGGTTAGAGAGAAAGGCATAGAATAGGTAGCCCATTGGAGTGAGTCCCATTGAATTACTACACAAATCATAATGAGGGAGAAAAAGTGTTCACAACTAGAAATCAAACTTAGGCCCCCTACCCACCAATGTTATGATAGCCTGTAGCTCTGTTACTGTACTGAGATTCATTGACACTAGTAAAACAAAGTCGGTGGAGTGGATATTGCTGTGGTTTAGTATCAGTTTATTCTTCTTGTTTCTTGCATTTTGCACTTATGATTTTGTTATTATTAACAATTTACTAATGGCAGGCTGGGACTTGCGACATTGGTAGATTTTATTGGGCTTTGTACACGCTGCTTTGCCGAAGTAGTACCAAAGCACTGTTGACTGAATTATTCCAGTGTAATTGGGTTTTTAATTTGGCCCGTGTGTGGAGAATAGCAGACAAATCTAACTTCGGCAGTTAATAAGTTTTTGTTGGCGGCTAGGGTACCAGGTAGTTGGTAGATTTTTGATTTAATTTTCATAAAGGTATAGATTGGTATGACGCTTCTATTAAATTTGCATGCAAACTCTGTAATTTTACCTGGCAGGTATTTGATGGTATTGGGTGATGTCTTTTTAGTGAAACAGTCTGATTGGGAGAAAACCTATTCTCAAGAAACCCTTAAACATTAAAAAACTTCATACATTTTCATAAAATTATATTATAAATTAGGCTCTTTGGACTCCCACGTGGCTATGTTTTGGCATTCTTTTTTTAAATAAGGTAAAGCCACTTTGGAATCTCTTATAGAAGCTGCAGAAAAGGTGACAGCCCTCATATCCACTACTTAAACTCTTTTGCAGTGCAGAGCAGGTACAGAGCAGAGCATATTCAATAGCCAGAGGGAAAGCAGCATTGTCTGGGAGCCTATGTCACAGCCTGAGCAACTTAAGTAAATTAGAGCTCACAGAACTTACAGCAAAGAAAAAGGAAAGTAAACTTAATATGCACCCCAACGTTCTTTCCCAGCTATTATTCCTGCCATAGACAGATCTGAGTAAAACTCAATAGTCCCTAAGCCGGGAGCTTCCTGACATTCCGGGTGAAATATAAGTGGTTTTGTGACCATCTTTCAGGTAATATTGAATTGTTACTGAACTGAGAGGTTTACCAAGGAGTGCAGCTGTTGTCACATGAAATATTACAGAAAATAAGTTTAAAGCAAATAATTTTTATTTTTTATTAAAGGATATTTTACACATTGTATTATATTGGACTGGTTTTTTTCAGACTAAAAGGTCAAAAGGAATACATAAGTAATAAAAAAAACAAAACCATAAGCAACAGACTTAGAAACATAGAAGTTGTCGGCAGATGGGAACCTTATGATACATCATGTCTGCCCTTGTTTTCCTACCTCCCCCCATTTAGCTGCTCGTTTGAGTATCCCATAATGCTTGTCCCATGCCTGCTTGAATCCCTCACTGTCTTCACCCCCACCACCCCTCCAGCTGGCTATTCTACAGTTCAATAACTTGCTCTGTGAAGAATTTCCTCATATTGCTCCTGAACCTACCTCCCTTGAGGCCAAAGTCATGCCTTCTTGTCCTGCTATAGTCTGTTACCTGAAAGAGGTTCTGCACCTGTACCTTGTTGTTGCCTTTAAAGTATTTAAATGTCTCTATCATGTCCCCCAGATTCCTCTGCTGCTCTAGGGAGTATAGATGGAGTTCATGAAGTCTGGCTTCATACAGTTTCTTGTGCAAGCCCTGCACCATCTTTGTTGCTCTTCTCTGCACCATCTCCAGCCTATGTTCCTCCTGAGGTGTGGCCTCCAGAACTGGATGCAGTATTTCAGGGTGGGGTCATCAGCGATCGATACAGAGGCATGATCACTTCATGCCACCTGTTTGTGATGCCCTTTTCTATGCATCCCAGGATGCCACTAGCTTTTAGTGCAGCCTTCTACTATTGTTTGCTGACCTTGAGATCATCTGATATGATCAACCCCAGGTCTCGCTCTAACCTTGTATCCACCAGCTGCTCCCCTCCCAACGAGTACAGTTTCCCCGGGTTACATTTTCCCAGGTGCATGACTTTACATTTTTTGGCATTGAATTTCAATTGCCAGATTCTTGACCATTCCTCCAGCTTTCGGAGATCGATACCATGCTTTGCTGCCCCTCTGGGGTATCAACCTTGTTCCCGATTTTGGTGTCATCAGCAAACAGGCACATTTTTCCCTTCAGTCCATCAGTAATGTCACTGATAAATATGTAGAAGAGGATTGGCCCCAGAACCGAGCCCTGCAGAACCCCACTAGTCACCCTACCCACATCTGACAGACTGCCATTTACTAATACCTTCTGTGTTCTCCCATTTAACCAGTTCCTGACCCAGTCTGTTACCTTAAGCCTGACTCCCATGTTCTCCAGTTTATTGACTAGTCTCCTGTGCGGAACTGAGACTAACACCTTACTGAAGTCCAGGTAAACCACATCCACTGCTCCACCCTGATCCACTGTTCTGGAGACCCAGTCAAAGAAATCTACCAGGTTTGTCTGGCAGGGTATACCCCCATACAGTGACACTTCTACAGCTACGTACGTCGATAGCGACAACAATGACATGTCACTGTAGAAGTCCACCTGGAACCTGGCAACACTTTCCCCCATCCTGCACCGCCTCCCCGAACCAACTCTGACTCAGAGTTGGAATCTAAAAGTACAGGGGGGTTGGGGCAGAGCCCCCCTGCATAGGGTGTTCAAGGGGCTAAGCCCCCGAAGAAAAAAACACAGCCCAATGTGCGTGTCTCCCTGCCAACTGCAAATCACAGTCGACATGGAGCCTGGCGCTGTGATGCCGGTCAACGAATTAGTTGTCAAACCAGCATAGTTTATTCACGAAAAATACCACCAACAGCTTAATCTGGTTCAAGGTCTGGTTCAAGGTCAGTTAGATTCATCTGTATCCCCCTTCCCGGGTCGTGCCTGAAAATAGGCAGGATTTGTCTAGTGCACTTACCCGGTCAACAAAAACTAAATAAAAATAAATAAAATAAATTGTAGAGCCATCTGGCAGGACCTCCCTGCTGTGAAACCATGTTGCTTTGTGTCAAGCTGACCACTTTCCTCCAAAAAAGTAATGATTCTTTCCTTTAGTAGGGTCTCCATCAGTTTTCCCACCACTGAAGTTAGACTAACTGGATGGTAGTTTCCTGGCTCTTGCTTGCTTCTGCTCTTGTGGAGTGGCACAACTGCTGCCCTCTTCAAGTCCTCCAGAACCTGCCCACTCTTCAACAATTTGTTGAAGAGCACTGCTAAGGGGGTTGCTAGTTCTCTCCCAAGTTCCTTAAGTATACTTGGGTGTATCCCATCTGGCCCCATAATTTTATCCACCTTTAACTTGTAGATTTCCTCTAGTACCCTTTCCTCTGTGAATGGACTTGTGCCTGTGCCTGTGCCTCCAAATGGAATTTTTTTTCCTGTTGTTGGATGGCCACCATCTGCTTCCTGTGTGAAGACTGAGCAGAAGTATTCATTGAGTGCCTCAGCCTTCTCTCTGTCATGTTCTGTGGGCTGTCTGTCCTTTTTGTGATTCTAACAATGCCTCCCTTAGTCTTCCTTTTTTCTTGTATGTACCTATAGCATGTTTTGTCACCCTTCTTCACTCCCTGAGCTATCGTCACCTTTTTATGTGCCTTGGCATTTCTTATCACTTCTCTGTCTCTTTTAGCTTTTCTTTATATTCTGTTTTGTCAGCCTCTTTCCCTAAATCCTTGTACTTCCTGAAGGCTTTGCGCTTTTCCATCACCATGGTTGCCACCTCTTTGGAAAATCATAGTGGGTTTTTCCACTTTTTATTCTTACTGAACTGGCAGGCAGACTGTGATGTGACCATAGTTATTGCATCCTTCAACCTTGTCCAACACTCCTTGACACTCTCTTCTGTTGTATTACTAAGATTTTTCCTCAGGCAGGCCTTTATTTTTGTGAAGTCTGCTCTCCTGAAGTCAAGGGCCTTAAGCTTAGAGTATGTGAAGTTCTCAGTCCTGTTTACCTTGAACCATACTGTGGGATGGTTGCTATTTCCTGTTATCCATGGACCAGCACCCCTAATTGGCCCCCTACCTCACAGACAGTAATGATCATACATGTATGCACTAACCTTAGGGCACAGGCATATATCGAATAAGCATAAGTGTCAGGATTTGAGTTCTACTGTATTTTTACTGAGAATCATATGCTTCTGTTATTCTAATTGTACCACTTGGGAGATACTACCATTTATGACTATTGTATAATAATTAGTTAGGTGATACTGCCATCTACAGCTTTAGTGCAGTACAGCAATACCTATGCAATTATGTATGTAAATACATGTAGGGCCAGATATTCAAAAGGGTTGAGCCATGCGCAACAGGGTTGCACATGCTCAAGTCCTAAATTGCGCCATTCTGCGATATTCAGCAGGAGGCAGTTGCACCACTGAAAACAGGCTGAGCAACAGCGCAATGCAAATGAATGCATGCTCAACTGGAGGGGGAGGAACCATGCATAAACTGCACAGCCCGATATCCAGCTGGGCTGTGCAGAGTTGCACAGGCGCAACCCCCAACCTGCGCCTGCAGGACTTTGAGCCAAAAAAAAAAGGCTTAAGTTGAGGGCCACCCACAGGTGAGCTGCTGTATTGCAGGGTGCAACACAGCAGCTGCCACCTGTGGCTGGCTAACTCAGTCCTATGCGCGCACCCCGCAGCCCGATCACGAGCGCATAGTGTACCCCTCCATCAGCCCGATCACGAGCATCAATGTAGCTCCTCCCTCCCGTTCCATCCCTGGTGGTCAGTGGACGAAATGCCCGATCGCGGGCAGAAAGTAAACTGAAACCCCCACCCGAACATCTCCCTGGTGGTCAGTGGACCGAAATGCCCGATCGCAGGCAGTAAGTAAATTGACCCCAAAACATCTCCTGGTGGCTGGTGTCCCCCACCCACCCGACCCCACCACCCTGCTCCCCCGGCCCGGCTGGTGGCAGCATCCACCACCTTACTTATGTTAAGGATTTGCTGGTTAGCAGACAGCCAGGATTGGAGAGATTGAAAATCCCATGTGAGGTTATGGTTAATGTCAGCAACAGTTTTGGCAGATTGGTAGAGCACTATATCATCTGCATACATGAGGTGGCTGCTGTGAAGGGAAGTACAATGGATGTCGTTTAGGAAAAGGGAGAAGAGAAGAGGACCAAGTAGTGAACCTTGAGGAACACCACGAGTAATTGGGATAGGGGAGGAAAGAGTTTTGCAGTAGGAAACAGCCTGGGAATGGTTGTCCAGGTAGCTACCAAACCAAGATAGGGTGGAGTCAGAAGCACCGATATCACTTAACTTGGACAGCAGAAGCGGATGGTGAACCATATCAAAAGCTTTGTATAGGTCAATGAACACTGCTCCTGTGAGCAGGCCCTTATCCATATTGCTTTTGATATCACTCGTGAGGAGGGTTAGTGCTGTGGTAGTGCTGTGCCCCATCCTAAAGCCATGTTGGGAGGGGGACTGAAGATTAAAGTTACACAGGTGCTCAGAGACCTGATGATGGACGAGTTTCTCCAGAAGCTTGCTAAGAGTGGGGAGTAGAGAGATGGGGCGGTAATTGGACAGTAGTTTAGCATCACCCTTCTTATAGACAGGGATAGTTCTAGTGGATTTCCAGATCAGGGGGACAGTGGCAGTGCTAATAGAAAGGTTGAAAAGCCTTGTTATAGGACTAGCAAGCCAGGCCGCAAACAGCCTGATAATCCGTGGGTGTAATCCATCAGGGCCAGGGCTGCCACTAGCAGAAACAATTTTTAGTAGGTCCAGAACTTGCTGGTAGGTGACCTGAGCCAGCTCCAAAGAAGGTGGAGTAGGGGAGCAAGGAGAAGGGGCCAAACCAGGATTGGGGAGCACAGGAGAGGCTAAAGTAGGTAGGTAGGGAGGAGAAGAAGAGGGAGTTGAAACCATTGGCAATGGTGAAAGGGTGGTTGCAATGGACATCATTAATGTACATATTAGTAGGAGTAGTAGGCTTGTTGTTCCCAAGAATTTTCTTGATTTGAGACCAGTACTTTTTTGGACATGTAGTGGAGGCGCTTAGGAGGTTCCTGAAGTAGGAGCTTTTTGCCAGACAAATCTCATTTCTGCATTTGTTACACAGTGTTCTGTAGACATCAAAATCAGTGGGGAGACGGAAGGACTTCCAGCCAGACCACATTTTATCCCTGAGGTTTCAGAAGGTGAAGCAGGGGGCGATTTAGCCATTTGGTAATTTTCCCTTTAACCCTTCTCATGGTAACAGGGATATGTTTATTTTGTAGCGAGATTAGAAAACTGTTAAAATAATTTGTGGCAATGTTTATGTCATTAGTGGTGTAAAGAGGGGTGTCAATTAAATTAAGATCATGAACAAAGTTATCTAAGTTTAGGTTGGAGAAGTTAGAAAAAGTTAACACTTTAGAGGGGAAAGAGGGGGCAGAGGTATCCCAAATACAGAACACAGGGTAGTGATCACTTATGGTACCCGGAAGAACACCAGCAGAGGAAAAGGCATCCTTTCTGTTTGTCAGGATCCAGCCAAGTTGGGTAGCACTAGTACCACCAAGGGAGATCCTGACGGGCTCCTGTACAAGTTGAGAGAGATTAGCCTTACTAGTCAGAGAGAATAGGAGGCCGGAGCAAGGACCGAGCCAGCCCAGATTGAAATCCCCAAGACAGATAATATAATTTTTCCCAGTCACGGATAGTAGATAATCCATGAACTCCTCAAACCCAAGCCTGGCTTTTTTGGGGGGTATATAAGTACAGAAAATGTGTAGTTTCTTTATACCCCCAAGCAGTAGTAGAGAATGGAGTACTTCACAGTCGGCAAATGGGGGAGCAGGCAGTAAAGTGATGTTTAGCTGCGGTTTATAGTAGACAGCAAGTCCACCACCTCTTTTGGAAGTGGGGCGGTCAACCCGTACCAGGTCATAACCTGGGAGGGAGCACTGGGAGTCATCATTGGAAGGCTTAAGCCAAGTCTCAGAAATGGCAAGGATGTCAGGGTTGTTGGTACTAGTCCATGCTTCCAGGTCTGGGAGGTTGGCCAGTAGACTCCTAGCATTAATGTGAGCAAAGGAGAGGCCAGCAGATCAGGGCAGGCGTGGAGAGTAGAGGGGCTGGGAGGGATTATTGGGTGGAGTAGGACCCGGATTTGTCTCAATATCCCCAGCAAGAGTAAGGGAAATGGCAACAATCCAGAGAGACGCAGTAATATAGGCAAAAGTTGCATGGCCGGGGGACTAGAGAACCTGCCCAAGATGTATTTGAAAAAGAACACAATTTGTTTGAGGACAAGCCCAAATTTAGGGAGAGAATGATGTCTGGGTAGTGGGTCTGAAAGGAGGTTAGAGAAGTGGAAGTTATCTAGAGAGTATGATGAGTAGGGTGACATAAACAGTCTTGGACCAGAGAAAACAGAGAGTACCCATAGCAAGAGAGCAACGAAGGGAAGGTAGAGTTTGGGTAAGTGAGTAATGATTAGCAAGATTAACGACAGTAGAACAGTCAGGGAGGTAGTGAGTAGGCAGCTATAGTGAAAAGAATTAAACAGAGCAGTGAGATTGCTAGAGGATTTAGGCAGGGAGGGCGACCTCTAATGGCTGAAACTGATAAGGAGCAAATGGAAAACTCGAACTTAGAAAATGAAGACCTCGGGAGACAGCTATAGTACCACGAGATCCTCCTACTATATAACTGACACCAACAAAGGGTGGAGGTAGTCGGGAGCAGTCACGGTGACTGTGGGGTAAACGCGCTCTCAGACCAGCTCTCCTTGAGAAATGTCACATGTTCCAGTGACTTCAGTATCTGTACCTGAGCGTTTGCTTCGGGAGGGAGGGCTTCACCCGATACAGCTCTCGTGACCAGCACCAGTGACCTGCTGCAAGCCCACCGACTGAGGAGAGAAGAAACAGGTAGGTGTTTATATAGCAAGCCTCACACAACGTATTTTTGATGCAGCAGGGAAATATCGTGTGGCCATCCAATCGAGTGAGGATTCAGCAGGCCTTGCATTTAAATGCAGTTCCACTAAAGAAATTAACATGCAGGCTAATGGAACAAAGCAGGCTGTAATGAGTAACAACTGAAAGCCCCCTAAAATACAAGACAAGGCTCCTCCTTAGTACATAGCCGGCTGAAAGTTGGTTATCTCATAGTTGCAAAGCAGGCTGAAGTTAATGATCAATGCAAGGCTCCCTCTTAAGGAGCATTTAACAGGGCTAAAACGAGTAACAAATACGGCTGAATCAGTTAAAGTACATGTGCAATTATGGCTTAGATAAAGGATAAAACGCTTAACAAGGGTCCCTCTTCAGGTGCATGTAAAAAGGCTAATATGAGTACAAATAGGGCTGACTTAATTAAAGTACATGAGCAATTAAGGCAAAAATCCAGTGCTAAATGATAAAAATCTTAGAGTAAAAAACAATTTCCACAGCTGAGTCGACATAAATTAAGGTTTTACAGTTTGAAAAATGGCGCCAAAGCGCGCTCTGGGACCAGCTCTCCTTGAGAAACAGCGCATGTTCCAGCAACTTCAGTATCCGTACCTGAGCGTTTGCTTTGGGGGGGAGGGCTTCACCCGATACAGCCCTCGTGACCAGCACCAGCAACCTGCTGCGAGACCACCGACTAAGCATTTGCTTCGGGGTTGGAGGGATTCCCGATACAGCCCTCGCGACCAGCACCAGTGACCTGCTGCGAGCCCACCGACTGAGCATTTGCTTCAGGAGGGGGGGAGGGCTTCACCTGATACAGCCCTCGTGACCAGCACCAGTGACCTGCTGCGAACCCACCGACTGAGGAGAGAAGAAACAGGTACTGTAGGTGTTTACATAGCAAGCCTCACACAACGTCTTTTTGATGCAGCAGGGAAATATCGTGAGGCCATCCAATCGAGTGAGGATTCAGCAGGCCTTGCATTTAAAATCGGTTACACTAAAGAAATTAACATGCAGGCTAATGGAACAAAGCAGACTGTAATGAGTAACAATAGAAAGCCCCCTAAAATACAAGACAAGGCTCCCCCTTAGTACATAGCTGGCTGAAAGTTGGTTAGTTCATAGTTACAAAGCAGACTGAAGTTAATGATTAATGCAAGGCTTCCTCTTAAGGAGCATGTAACATGGCTAAAACGAGTAACAAGTACGGCTGAATCAGTTAAAGTACATGTGCAATTACGTCTTAGATAAAGGATAAAACGCTTAACATAGGTCCCTCTTACGGTGCATGTAAAAAGGCTAATATGAGTACAAATAGGGCTGACTTAATTAAAGTACATGAGCAATTAAGGCAAAAATCCAGTGCTAAATGATAAAAATCTTAGAGTAAAAAACAATCTCCACAGCTAGGTCGATGTAAATTAAGGTTTTACAGTTTGAAAAATGGTGCCAAAGCGCACTCTGGGATCAGCTTTCCTTGAGAAACGGCGCATGTTCCAGCAACTTCAGTATCCGTACCTGAGCATTTGCTTTGGGGGGGAGGGCTTCACCTGATACAGCCCTCCCGACCAGCACCAACGACCTGCTGCGAGACCACCGACCGAGCATTTGCTTCGGGGGGGGAGGGCTACACCCGATACAGCCCTCGCGACCAACACCAGTGACCTGCTGCGAGCCCACCAGGCAGCAAACAAAAAAATCAAAACCACTCTTATTTAATAGGCAGCAGATGAGTGACAGGTCAATTGTCAAATCCACCTGTTTTTCACAACAGTATGATCTGCAGTACAGATCAGCCTATTATGGGAAATGGCTGGATTTTACAATTTATCTCAGTCACTCAGCCTAGAATCTGGCACTTCGATTACCCACAAAGAAAAAAAAAATCAAATTAGCCAGCAAAAGCTAATCTGAATCACTCTGAATTAATAGGCAGCAGTGGCAATACAAATCGTACTATTATGGAAAATGGCAGGATTTGACAATTTCCCTTGGTCACTCAGGATTTGGAACTTTGATTACCCACAAATAAATAGAAATATTAGGCAGCAAACACAAATCGGAACCACACCATTAGGCAACAGATGAACAGATCATACTTTTGTGTAAAAAGGCAGGATATGACCATGAATTTATTATCTCAGTCACTCAAGATCTGACACTTCTATTACCTGCCAACCAACTCGGTTTGACTACCAATATTCTGTGTTCCCGCTCTAACTAGTGGCTGCTGTGTGCTGATATTTCATTGACTTGAATGAAGAATTAATTTATTGGTTCCCCACTATTACTTGAAGATGGCAGCTGTCGCCATAGTAATACTGGGAAAAGCAATAAACAAATTCTATATTCAAACTTGAATAGTAACCTGGCAGGCAGATAAACTGCATGGATTGTATTACCGTCGTAATATCAATATACGATTAGTGTGCATAAGCAGCTGATGGTACTGCACAACTCAAATTTCAATTTCTGTGCTGCATATATTGATTGAGAGTAATATACACAGGCCATTTATACATTAATAAAAAATTACATAGTGTCAAAAAGTGTGTGTGTGGGGGGGCAAAATATAATGGGCCTACCCAGTAATAAGAGTGGGGGCTGTGGCCAGTCCAGCCCCCCAGTTTAGGTGCCTCTGTGCATCACTGTTGTAGTTCAAAGATTACCTTCATTTTTCCTCCTACTAACACAAGTATTGCAATGTACACATACAGCTTGGCAAGCATCCTTGGGTTTTATGTAAAAATGATTCCAAACAGTAGAGGTGGACTGTCTATGTCTAGTAACGAGTTCAGTAGAAATCGACTGGTGAAGTTTAAGTGGAGAAGACAAATCAGTGCAGGATTCAAGTTCATCAGGTGAGACAATCATAGAATCCTCTGCAGCCACATTGCCATCATCATCATTACTACTGTCAGACTTTATTTCACTTTAGAAAATGGCCAAGAGAATCCTAGCCTTCCGATTGGCTAGGGCAACCGTCTAAGCGGGCGGATATTTTTCAATAGAGCCCACTTAAAAAAAGAGCCAATTTGGGGTGCCCCATCACTAAAGGTATTCTTGGGCACCCTGAATTTTCTTACGTGCCAGCCACCATTTTTTCTCTCACTTAGCAATTGAGTTGGCAGCTGGCGGCTGGTGAAGCTCCCGCTGCCTGAAAAGCCGGGCGACGCAGCACTGAAGCAAGCCGGCAAGGAGTGAACACCTACCGGGAGCCAAATTCAACAAAGCCTAGCCTCTGCTCCTCAAACCCGACTTGACCACGAATCTCTTGCCCATATTCGAGTTACAGACCCCAGCAGCATTTTTTTTAAAAGCGCATTTCCTGCACATCTGCACAAAACACTCAAGTTCCCTAACTGCTCTCCCCTCCCCAATACTGGAATAACTATCCCAGTCTCACCTGCAACAATCATCACTCTCCCAACAGCGCTGTAGCCCACAATTTTTCGGAACAGCAACCGCATTCACTCATTCTTTTAGTTGTAAAACAAATGGCCATACAAAAATGTAGTGTCTGCTACAGTTGTCTCTGCTGCAGACCACACTAGCACCCTATCTGTTCTGTACCGATCAGTATGAAAACAGTTGGAACAAAAAGAAAAACCAGGAAAACAAAGCTGCTGCTTCAGGAAGGGGGGGGGGCACACAACCCCAGTCATAATCCAGGCGGAGGAACTTTTTTATCACAAAACGCCTATTAAACAAATTTTTACTAATTTTTTATTAAACTTTTTTTTGTAGTGCCATTTTCTAAATGCAAGTGGGTGGTATTAGAATACTGGACATTCCAGGGCTATAAGGGCCCTCCGCTATACGGGCCTCATTATGCCCTCTGGGTGGTCCGTGTTCCCAATACCGCCCAATCGCGGGTATTATTGCTTACTTGTGTGGCTTGTGCCTTGACCTTTCGACACTCTACTACTGTCTTGGGGTCACATTTTCAAAGGAGATGCGCCCATGCATCTCCAACTTGAGGGGGCTGTCGGGGGTGTGGCAATATTCAGAAGCCCCCAGTGAGCCCTGCAGACCCGACTGCACCAACACGCAGAATAATGCGATGCAGGAATGCAAATGAGAGATCCCTCATGCATATTCCCCATATCGCAATATTCAACACCCCCAAGTGTAACTATGGCCAGCTGCACTGGCGTATAGTTACGCTTTCCAGACCCTACTTTAACTATGCATGGGGAAGGTTGGTGCCCCACACAGTCATGGGCCAGATACACAGCACCTCCCAAGCCTCAAACATAGTACTAAATACACAACCCCCCTCCCCCAACCCCCTTCCCCATCCATGCTGAAGTACTGTAATGTCTCCCCAGCCCCAATCCCTGTTGAAATAAAAGAAATTGTCACAGACCCCATATTTTCCATAGTGTAGTGTCCCCCCCCCAGCCCCAATCCCCATTGAAATAAATTGTCACTGATCACATATTTTCCATAGTGTAGCAGACTGTGGTGCTTTTTCTTTACTTTTTGGGCCACTTCTTTCTGGGCTGTTGAGTAAACTTTTATGTAAACTTCCTTTGCCCCCGGCTTTTGCTTTACTATTTTTATGAGTACCCATAATGCCAGCCTGTAGCTTGATCAGGGTCAAAAGCAAGTGGTGGTGGCTTTCAGATTAATTCACACACAGGTGTGTCACACTCACACACACACACACACACACACACACACAGTAGTTCACGCACTCACTGGACCTAGGCTAGAAAGGGTGGTCCTGCAGCTACCACCCAGAAATTCAAGGACCCTGGCCAAACACTCTCTGACACAGTACTATCCTTACCTTCAAGAATTATTTATTTTTAATATTATTTATTCCATGAGATGGAATGCCCACTGAGCCAAAGCTTGTAGATTCTCCCCACGGAGCACAGGGAAGGGATTACAGCTGACTGACTTGTTCGTGGGTGGGGATTCACACAAACAGTATGCAAGAAGTGGCACTGGTGGCTGGCTGTCAGATTTTATTACACACACACACACACACACACACACAGAGTAGATCACACACTGCACCTAGAATGTGTAGCTTGGCAGAAGACACCAGGAGAAAGGACTGCTGTGTGACTGAACTTCTCTGCTGGGACTAATGTAGAATAACTTTTGTACTTGGACCTTTAATCTAGGGTAAAAAAACTAACATACAAAAAAAAAAGAGTGTGTTTGGGTTAACTGAACTGAATGGGTATCTGAAGAGTTATCTGGGTATAAATCTCAGGTGACTGAAAGGACTTAACTGCTGTGAGGTTTAAATTACTTGTAGAAAGATCTGGTAAGTAGGGGGAGTGGCTTAGCTAGAAGGAAGCTACATTTAATGACTGCCTTAGAAAGTTTCTGCTAGTAGCTTGGCAGAAGACACCAGGAGAAAGGACTGCTGTGTGACTGAACTTCTCTGCTGGGACTATATTGCCCTCCTTCCCTCCCACCCAAAGCTAGTTCTCTTTTTATAGGCACAGGATTTGACTGACAACAGGAACTTCCTGTTTAGGGGCAGGAAGTGAGTGATCACAGAACCACCAAGGATCCACCATCCTAGAAGGGCAAGAGTAGCTCTCCGGCCCCCTCTAGCTGCTGGAGGTCTGCCTCTGAGCAAGTAAGTGGTCTACTGAGAAATATAGGATATTCTTGTCTCAGAACAGGACAATCGAGCTTAAAGGCACACAGGCAGAAAGTAAAGAGAGAGAAGAAAAAACAGAGGAAAGAGTAAGATTGCAAACAGTTAAGGGGCCAGAAATAAGACATGATTGAGTGGTGAGTGCAGTGGCTGTGGAGCAGCAGTCTTCCGGGAGATGTTCTGAGGATGCGTGTTGTCCCATCTGCAGGCACCTCTCTGGGCTGAGGGAGGAGGTTGCTCATCTACAGGCTGAGTTGGCCAGGATTTGTGGGACCTTCTCTTCCATCCAGGGACCACCAGTGCCACTGCCGTTGTCTCAGAGGTTGCCAAGAAAGAGGAGCGGTTGGACCACAGTGGGCTCAGGGAGGGTGAGAGTGGTGGAACAGAGGCACATCCCTCCAGTTGTACCTCTCCACAATTCCTATGCCATTCTGGCAAAGTGTGGTTCCTCTATGGAGGCACCCACAGTGGAGACCAAGGAGGATGCTGGGAACCTCCACAAAGGAGACCCACAGGAGGGTGGCAGGGGACCCTGCAGGGGAAGGAAAAAACTCCTGGTGGGGGACTCCATTGTTAGGAAGGTAGAACTGGGGGAGGAAGGGGAGAGGGAGGTAAGGTGCCTGCCTGGCGCCATGGCTTGGAGGGACAGGGAGCGAATCCTCAGGATTGCCGGAGCAGCTGCACAGGGGAGGGAGCTGGATGTCATTGTCCACCTAGGGACAAATGACCTGGCTAAGAAAGGGATTAGAGAAGTGCAGGAAGAGTTTGTGGAATTGGGGAGGGGTCTTAGTCAAGTAGCACGCACGGTAACCTTCTCGGAGGTGCTACCCATCTATGGTATAGGAGAGGCTAGGGTGTTCCGCACCATGGGATTCAATCAGTGGTTGAAAAACTGGTGTGGAGCTCAGGGATTTGGCTTCATTGGGGACTGGGGGTCCACCTGGAGTGATGCAAGCCTATACTGGCATGATGGGCTGCATCTGTCCAGGAGGGAATCCAGGATCCTAGGTGATAGGTTTAATGCTTCATTGGCAAGCTTTTAACCAGCTAAGGGGAGGCATTGGAAAGGAGCAGGAAAATCCTAGCCCCCAAATAATCACGGTAGTAAGTGTGGCAAACACCAACATAGAGGTGTCGATAGGGAGAAGGGCAGGTAAATGGAGAAAGTGACAAAGGCAAGAAGGACAGAGATGGGCAAAAGGAGTAAGGCCATCAGGAAATGGAGGTAATGAGTACCAATGCCTCGTAGTCTGGGCAACAAGCCCTGAGCTGATGGCCTTAATGGAAGAGGGATGCCTGGACATCGAGAGTCACAGAAACATGGTACACAGAGAACCACGACTGGGATGTTAACATACCAGGGTACATAACCTACAGGAGAGACAGGCAGGGGAGAAAGGGGAGGAGTAACTCTATGTAAAGGAAGGATAAAAGCAACTGAACAAAAGAGTAAACAGGAGGAGAGGAGGCACTGTGGGTCACCTTGGAGACTGGAAAGGGCACAATCTGCACAGGGTTGTGTACAGACCCCATGTCAGGGGAAGGAATGGACAAGGATATGATAGAAGGCATTCTTAGAATGGCAGAAAGGGAGATACTGTTGATGGGAGACCTGAATATGCCAGATGTTAACTGAGCACATTTGCTGCAGCCACATCCAAGAGCAGGGCCATTCTTGATGCACTACAGGTGGCAGGCATTAGACAGTAGTTCGAACCCACTCATGAGGGAGCAACCTAGACCTCGATTTCAAACGGGGCAGTGAGAGGATCTCAGATCTAGAAGTGGGTTGCCATCTGGGGACAAGTGACCATCAAACAGTGTGGTTCACGTTAAACTCAGCTACAGAGTCAAGCCATACAAAAGTGAGGGTACTGGACTTTGGGAGGGCTGACTTTGGCAAGATGGGAGAGTGCTCGAAAAGCACTAGCAAACAGGCTAGAAGGAGATGTGGAGCAACAATGGGGAATTAACAAAACTGCCATCACAGAGGCAACAAGCCTTTGTGTGAAGCAAATAAACAAATCAAAACGAAGAAAAGCCACTATGGTTCTCAAAAGAGGTGGCTGTGAAAGTCAGGAAGAAAAATATAGCATTCGGAAGTGTAAGGAAACACAGAAGGAGCAGGACAGAGCTGTACCAGTTAAGGCAGAAGGAAGCAGGGAGGAAGTCAGAATAGCAAAGGCCCAAACTGAGGAAAAGATAGCCAACTCAGTTAAGAAGGGGATAAAACCTTTATAGGTACATCAGCGAGCATAGAAAGACAAAGGGAGGATAGTGAGGTTGAACAGAATGAGCAGTGGGTGGGCAGAGGGGACAGTGAAAGCAGGAATACTGAACTAATATTTCGGCTCAGTATTCACAAAAGAGGAGGGGAAGTGCCTAATCCAATTAACAGAACACTTGATAGGGGGTCGATCCAGTCCTTTCACAGAAGAAAGGGTTCTGCAAGAACTCCTAAAACTGAAGGTGGACAAACCAATGGGTCCTGATGGAATTCACCCCAGAATTCTAAAAGAATTAAGGGAGGAACTAGTGAAACCACTGGCTACTCTTTTAATAAATCATGGAGGATGGTGTGGTACTGAGGACTGGAGGAAGGTGGATGTGATTCCTCTCACAAAGTGGGAGCAAGACAGAGGAGGAAACTACAGACCTGTCAGTCTGACCTCTGTGGTAGGGAAAGTGATGGAGTCACTCTGAAGGAAAGAATAGTTGAGTACCTAGAGGCCAGTGGAGCACAGGACCCAAGGCAGCATGGGTTCACAGCAGGAAGGTCATGTCAGATGAATCTAATAGATTTCTTTGACTGGGTGACCAAAGTAGTAGACCAGGGAGGGGCTGTGGACATGGCCTACCTAGACTTTAGCAAGGCATTTGACACAGTCCCACACAAAAGATTAATAGTCAAACTAACCAGCCTGGGAGTGGGACCCAGGGTGGTAGCCTGGGTAAAACATTGGCTGGACAACAGGACACAGAAGGTAATTGTAAATGGAGTCCACCTGAAGAAAGTGGGTTCTAGTGGGGTACCGCAGGGTTCAGTATTGGGTCCAGTCCTTTTAATGTCTTCATCAGTGGCATTGCAGAGGACTGGAAGGAAAGTATGCCTTTTGCAGATGACACAAAGATCTGCAACAGGGTTGATACACAAGGAGGTGTGGAAAGGATGAAAAGGGACTTGGCAAGGTTGGAGGAATGGTCAGAAGTATGGCAGCTAGGATTCAATGCAAAGAAGTGCAAATAATGCACCTGGGAAACAAGAACCCAGGGAAGAATACACAATGAGTGAGAGGTAGTAACAACAACAAAAAGGAAAGGGACCTGGGGTAATCATATCAGATGACCGTAGGGTGAGCAAGCAATGTGAGAAGGCAGTAGGGAGGGCTGGGGTATACTGGGATGTATGGGAGAGGCATCAGCAGCAGAAAACAGGAAGTTGTTATCCCTCTGTACAGACAGTTGGTGAGACCCCATCTGGAGTACTGTGTCCAGTTCTGGAGACCCCATCTCCGCAAGGACATAGACAGGATAGAGGCAGTCCAGAGGAGGGCAACCAAATGGTGCAGGGTCTACAAGAGAAGCCATAAGGAGGAGAGACTAAAGGAGCTTAATATGTATACCCTTGAGGAAAGAAGGAGAGGGGGACATGATAGAAACTTTTAGCTATCTCAGTGGAATCAACAAAGTCCAAGAGGGTAGCATCTTTCAGAAAAGAGACTTGCAAGAACAAGGGACACAATTTAAAGATAGAAGGAGGCGGTTCAGGGGCAATGTGAGGAAGTATTATTTCACAGAGAGGGTAGTGGATGCATGGAACAGCCTTCCTGAGGAGGTTGTGGGGTCTAAAACTGTGGAGAATTCAAGAATGCATGGGACAGACATAAGGCAATTCTTGTGGGGGTAAGAAGAAATAGGCTGTTGGTTAACTAGGATCTGCCGCCTATCCTGTAGGTAGGGAAATGGGCAGACTAGATGGGCCTAGCGGTCCTTATCTGCCATCAAAGTCTATGTTTCTATGTTTCTATGTAGAATAAGAGCTGATGCTGCAACCGCTGCTACCCACAGAGATTCAGGGACCTGGCCTGACCCTCTATGACACAGTATTACTTTACTTTTCCTTCAAGGGTTATTTTAGGTTTTTTGTTATTTATTCCACGTGACGGACTGCCCTTCCCACTGAGCCAAAGCTTGCAGATTTACCCCACAGAGCACAGGGAGAAGAGATGAGAGCTGACTGACTTGTTTGGGGGGGGGGCACACAGATAGTATGCAAGAAGTGGCATGGGTACACACACACACACACACACACACACACACACACACACACACACACACACACACACACACGTTCACACTGCACACATTGCACCTGGGCTACAAGGGCTGATGTTGCAGGCATTGCTAGCCTGCTTCCCACAGAGATTCAGGGACCTGACCAAACCCTCAATGACACGGTATTTACTTTTTCCTTCAAGGATTATTTTTTTAATGTGAAGGAATGCCCACTGAGCCAAAACTTGTAGATTTACCCCATGGAGCACAGGAAGGAAGAGATGAGAGCAGACTTGTTTGCGGTCGGGGTGGGGTTATACAGATAGTATGCAAGAAGTGGCACTGGCGGCTGGCTGTCAGATTTTATTACACACACACACACACACAGACACACACAAAGTTCACAGTTCACACACTGCACCTAGGCTAAGGCCTGATGCTGCAGGCGCTGCTGCTACCTACAGAGATTCAGGGACCTGGCCTAACTCTCTCTGACACAGTACATTTCCTTCAAGGATTTTTTTTTTATTCATTGCACCCACTGCAGATGTGATGGAATGCCTTGCCCACTGAGCCAAAGCTTGTCATTTACCCTACAGAGCACAGGGAGGAAGAGATAAGAGCTTACTGACTTGTTGGGAGGGCACACAGATAATATGCAAGAAGTGGCACTGGTGACTGGCTGTCAGATTTTATTACACACACACACACACACACACACACACACACACACACACACACGACGCACTCACTGCCCTAGGCTATAAGGGCTGATGCTGCAGGTGCTGCTAGCTGCTACCCACAGAGAATCAGGGACCTAGCCTAACCCTCTATGACACAATAAGTACTTTTTCCTTCGAGGATTATTCCATGTGACAG
This sequence comes from Neoceratodus forsteri, assembly GCA_016271365.2. Lineage (NCBI taxonomy): Eukaryota > Metazoa > Chordata > Ceratodontiformes > Ceratodontidae > Neoceratodus > Neoceratodus forsteri. Next base: position 330,821,732 of record CM057454.1, read on the forward strand.
AAGGCCAACTGAGCCAAAACCTGTAGATTTACCACATGGAGCACAGGAAGGAAGAGACGAGAGCTGACTAACTTGTTCGGGGTCAGAGTGGGGGTGGCATTACACAGATAGTATGCAAGAAATGGCACTGGTGGCAGGCTGTCAGATTTTTTATTTCACACACACACACACTAGTTCACAGCTCACACACTGCACCTAGGCTACGGGCCGATGCTGCAGGTGCTTCTGCTACCCACAGAGATTCAGGGACCTGGCCTAACCCTCTCTGACATGGTACTTTTCCTTCAAGGATTATCTTTTATTTATTCCACCCATGTGATGTGATGGAATGCCCTGCCCACTGAGTCAAAGCTTGTCAATTTACCCCACAGAGCACAGTGAGGAAGAGATGAAGGCTGACTAACTTATTTTGGGGGGGGTCACACAGACAGTATGCAAGAAGTGGCATTGGTGGCTGGCTATCAGATTTTATTTCACACACACACACAGTAGTTCACACACTGCACCTAGGCTATAGGGGCTGATGCTGCAGGCGCTGCTCCCCACAGAGATTCAGGGACCTGGCCTAACCCTCTATGACACAGTATTACTTTACTTTTCCTTTAAGGATTATTTTTTTTTTCTATTATTTATTCCACGTGACGGACTGTCCTGCCCACTGAGTCAAAGCTTGTAGATTTACCACACAGAGCACAGGGATGAAGAGATGACAGCGGACTGACTTGTTCGGGGAGGGTACACAGATAGTATGCAACAAGTGGCACTGGTGGCTGGCTGTCAGATCTTTTTGCACACACACACACACACACACACACACACACACACACACACCACCTAGGCTATAAGGGCTGATGCTGCAGGTGCTGCTAGCTGCTACCCACAGAGATTCAGGGACCTAGCCTAACCCTCTATGACACAACATGTACTTTTTCTTTCAACGATTATTCCATGTGATGGAAGGCCCACTTAGCTGAAACTTGTAGCATTACCCCATGGAGCACAGGAAGGAAGAGATGAGAGCTGACTGACTTGTTCAGGGTCAGGGGTGGAGGTGTCACACAGATAGTATGCAAGAAGTGGCACTGGTAGCAGGCTGTCAGATTTCATTTCACACACTAGTTCACAGTTCACACACTGCACTTAGGCTAAGGGCTGATGCTGCAGGCACTGCTGCTACCCACAGAGATTCAGGGACCTGGCCTAACCCTCTCTGACATGGTACTTTTCCTTCAAGGATTATTTTTTTCTCTATTCCACCCATGTGATGTTATGGAATGTCCTGCCTACTGAGTCAGAGCTGGTCAATTTACCCCATGGAGCACAGGGAGGAAGAGATGAGAGCTGACTAACTTGTTTGGGTGGGGGTCTCACAGATAGTATTCAAGAAGCGGCACTGGTGGCTGGCTGGCAGATTTTATTATACACACACACACTAGTTCACAGTTCACACACTGCACCTAGGCTAAGAACCGATGCTGTAGGCGCTGCTGCTACCCACAGAGATTTAAGGACCTGGCCTGACCCTCAATGATACAGTATTACTTTACTTTTCCTTCAAGGGTTATTTTATTTTTTTCTATTATATATTTCACATGACAGACTGCCCTGCCCACTGAGCCAAAGCTTGTAGATTTACCCCACAAAGTACAGGGACAAGAGATGAGAACTGACTGACTTATTCGGGGGGGGAGGGGTCACACAGATAGTATGCAAGAAGTGGCACTTGTGGCTGGCTGTTAGATTTTATTTATCACACACACACACACACACACACACACACACACACACACACACACACACTACACCTAGGGTACTAAGGCTGATATTGCAGGAGCTGCTAGCCTGCTTCCCACAGAGATTCATGGACCTAGCCTAGCCCTCTGACACAGTATGTACTTTTTCCTTCAAGGATTATTCAATGTGATGGAATGTCCACTAAGCCAAAGCTTGTAGGTTTACCCCACGGAGCACAGGAAGGAAGAGATGAGAGCTGACTCACTTGTTCGGGGTTGGGGTGGGGGGGTCACACAGATAGTATACAAGAAATGGCACTGGTGGCTGGCTGTCAGATCTTATCACACACACACACACACACACACACACACACACTAGTTCACAGTTCACACACAGCACCTAGGCTATAAGGGCTGATACTACAGGTGCTACTAGCTGCTACCCACAGAGATTCCTGGACCTGGTCTAACCCTCTAAGATACAGTAATTACTTTTCCCATCAAGGATTATTCCATGTGATGGAAGGCCCACTGAGACAAAACTTGAGGATTTACCCACGGAGCACAGGAAGGAAGAGATGAGAGCTGAATGACTTGTTCAGGAGCAGGGGGCACACAGATAGTAAGCAAGAAGTGGCATTGGTACACACACACACACACACACACACACACAGACACACACACACACAGTAGTTCACAGTTCACACACTGCACCTAGGCTATAAGGGCTGATGCTGAAGGCGCTGCTGCTACCCACAGAGATTCAGGGACCTGGCCTGACCCTCTATGACACAGTATTTATTTACTTTTTCCTTCAAGGATTATTCCACATGATGGAATGCCCACTGAGCTAAAGTTTGTAGACTGAATAGTAAATCCCTACTGAGCATAGGCAGGAGATAAGAGCTGACTGACTTGTTGGGGAGCACACAGCAAGAAGGCTAACTTGGCTGGGAGAGGTAGTAGGAGGCACAGTTCACCACCTCTGCTGCCAAAAAAAAAAAAAAAATTGCACTTGACTCACTCACTGGCCCCCAGTCTTCCTCTTCTTCTCCCAGAGTCTCCTCCCAACTCCACATTCCCTGACTCCCAAACCCAGTTCCCCAAATCTCCTCCCCATCCCCAAGTTTTCTATGTCGTTTGTTCTTTTGTTTTTAAATAAAATATAAAAAAAATTATAATAGATTTTTTTTGAGGGTCTGACGAGTCCGACTAGTAGCTAGACGAGTTGCCCAATGGGCAAAATAAGTAAGTAAGCATCAAGTTTAATAGCACACACAGAGCAGCCAGTAAATGTTGCTGCTCCTTCTCTGGTTTGTATTCATCTGCATCAGCTCCTAAGGTGGACCACGTGGGTTGCTACAGAGCAAACCCAATCAGGTGCCACCTTAGGAAAATGGACAGCTTGTACCTCCAAAAAGGAATCAGAGTCTTGTGTCTGGTCCCTCCTGTGCTCTCACACTTCTCGCAACAGATCTGCATGATAGAGCAGCCAGAACCAATATGAACAGCTGAAAGTGTTTGGAAGCTGTTCATTTCTGAACACTTTGGCTTGTTTGGGTCAGTTCATATTTCTGACAAACCGGTTCGCCTACCCCTAATTAAATTGTCCTGCAGCATTTTTATATTCTGTTCCTGTTGTTGCTGCTGTATTAATTTAGGGGGACATTTTGGGTTAGGAGTTTCAGTAACAAATTGTATGCTGGATCCTCAATTTGGTAGCAGCGCTGCATTTTTGGGGGTTGGGGTCTTGTGTCCCTTTGTAGAGTTTGTGGCTTTTCTTTCCCCACTGGGGGTGGGGGGCAGGAGATCGTACATAACTTGTCCCATCACCCAGTTTGGTGATAGCTTGGTGCCCCATTCACCAGGAGGTGAATGGTTTAAAGAGGGGGAGAGGGTGAGCACCCCCTTTTGGGGATGTTTACTATAGTGAGCCTCTCCTCCTAGTTTCCTGGTTTTGGTATGGGGCTGACCTACCTGCTGGTCGAGCAGAGCCAGTCCTCCCTGGGGTATTTAATGGTCGGGTTTTTGCATGCAGGGGGAGAACAAGAAGAGAACAATGCCACAGCCCCGTTTTGGGCTTTGCTGCTTGGCATATGTAAGTCCGCTCGGAGGGGGTGTGAGGGTGGTCCAGATCTGCGGCATATCTGGGACTGAGCCCATTGTGGGAGCTATGGCCTGCGGAGGTAAAGGGAGCCCCCTATGTGCACCACAGTACTGGGGTGAGAGCAGAGCCCAGTTCCTGGAAGTCTGGCCTAGTTTGGAGTCTGGTGCAGAGTGGGCGGTACAGTGGTTGCAGCCTGCATCGCGGGGAGTACGGTGATGGCAGTCCACCTCCCTGTACCTATGTGGCACTCCACACCAGTAAGACAGCCCACAGGGAGCAACTGGTGGTGCCCCATGCATCTCTTGGATCACCCACGTTTGGGATGTACAGGGATGCTGGGGGCCCATGCACCGTAGGCCCCAAAAAGCAGGATAGATGGTAAGGGGAATGGAAGTGCTGCAGCCTGTGTTCTGCCACGCGAATGATTGCGATGATAAGTGGTGGGCCTTATGTCGAGCTGGAGTCTTGAGGAGGCCAATGAGTAGAAGAGACCAGCCTGTGGTTATGCTGCTACCAAAGCATTTCAGTACAGAGCCCCTCAGCTCTGCAAAGATACAGCATCATTGCCTACTTGGCCACAAGGTTGGTGCTATGGCTCTGTGCCACAGAAGTTGTGTTTTCCCTGCTCAAGCTCTGCCCCCAGCAACCAGGAGCCATGTGATTCTGTTGGCCTACAATAAATGAATCTGTTATTGTTATATAATACTTCAGTGTGGCCTTGTGCTGTTTTCATGAACTGTGACGCACCTTTCTAATGAGTATCTTGCCGCCCCTCCCCCCCACATCCCAGGACTCTTGCTGCCTACACCCCCTTTCTGGCCATGCTCAGCAACTGCCTGTAGACCCATGATCTGCACCCAGGTATGTGGCAACATTATTTTCCTTCTGGATGCATTTTCTGCTGTTAAGTAGTGTCCCCCTCCCCTTTTTTCCACCAGGCTCCTAGACAGTGGGAAGGGAGAGGCTACATAAATATTGTCCTGCAGGGGATGTACTGTAGCTCAAGATGATCCAGTGTTTTTAGTGAGCTTCTGCTCCTGGTGTTGAAGGTATCTCAGTGCTGTGCTGTAGCACTCAATATTCTCTGTGGCCTCTGTGAGGCCTTTCTCCAGGTCAGCGTTTTACTTCTGTGAGCTCTCTCCAAGTCTTGCCTACCAGTTTTTCTAGCTGGTCCAAGCTGATTTGAGATGTTTAAGTTCAAGTAAGCTGTGTCATATTGTGAGAATTAACTGCTCCTCACTCTCTTCTTGGCTGTGCTAGCTTGTATGCTCAGAAATTACAGAGGCCGGCCAACTGGGGCTATGGGCCAGAGTGTTGCTGGTGTGCGGTAAGTTTGGTGGTTTCAATGACTTGATGCACGTCTTTCAACTTTGGTCTGGCTGTCATAGTGATAAAGTAGGTGATTGGTATGGACAGAAGAAAAATGATGATTCTGGGGCAGATTAATATGGATTAAATCACTCGCGGAAGGAGAGCTGAGCTGAACTATACCTTCATGGGAAGGAGGTGGAACTGGAAGCAAAGGTCCCTTTTCTTGATCTCAGAATTTTAACTGGGCACAACAAAATCACAACTGAATTATACCAGAAACCTTTGCACAAAAATACAATTTTAAATGCTTCAAGTTTTCATCCCGAATAACCGGATCAAGAGTATTCCCTAAAGCCAGTATCTGCTGTATGCCCCCCAAATGGGCTTACCTGTGGAGCCCTGCAACTCTGGTCTCCCCCGCAGCACTGGTGGGGCTGTGATTCTGGGTGGAGTTGCGCCTGGTGACCCCCATTGTTGCAGCTTGCAGCTGTGGCCGGTTTCCCTGCTGTCTCAGCCTTTTTAGGATTGGGCAGAGCGGTGGGGTTGTGCTCGTGCCTCCAGGGGTGGAGAGGGTGGTCTCGGGTTCAGTTTTGGGGACGACTTGGGCTCGGGACCACTCCATTTGTAAATAATTCATTAAATGTAACTAAAGATGGTGCATTCTGGGCATGCACAGCCTCCAGGAAGGGGACAGATTTAAAGGAGCAGTAGCTCAATTTAAGAGAAAGTAGTTCAGTGTCAGCTGGTACCGTTGTTTGGGGCAATGGTAAATAGTTTATTCTGGGACTACCCATCCCATAGGGCACTGGGGACAGTGTGTTTTTTTGGCACCTCAGGATCTGTTCGAGATTAGACCTTGGGGGAGGTGGCACCTTGGTAGTTTGGGGATAAAAGGAGAGAGCTGAGCATGAAAGGGGGATTCGAGAGGGAGCACGAGATGGAGGAGGTCGGGGCGGGGCATTTGCCTGCTCAGCCATGTGGCCTTGCAGCCATGTATGTTGTTTTGTGCAGCACTTAGAAAGAAGAAAGTGAAGTGGCTGAGCAGTGATGAAGATGGGAAGGCCAGACAAGTGAGGAACAGTCTTGTTTCTTCAGTGTTCCAGTTCTGCATCCCCCTGGAGGTCCGTGGGCACCTTGATGGAGCTAATCCATCACCTGCAACACCCAAGGGAATCCAGGTACTGTTTTTCTGACTTACTTCTGGACTGTGTTTTCTGGTTGAACAGTGCCCCTTCCTCAAATTACCATCTGGCATACCACTAGACACTGGGAAGGGGTGACTTATACTACCAATTTACAGAAAATGTAAATAATAATATAGTATGAAAGAAAACTAATAATTTCATACAACATTTCCAAATGAAAGGCTATGATAACACAACACTCAGGCACAAGATAGAGCACAGCAATGAGACAGATAAAATTTGCTCAAGGAAAAAACAGATGTAAAAGGAGAAAGGATATTGACCTTTCTGAACCGTTTGAATCAATAAAACCTGGAATTTGCTGTGTTCAACAGAAAATAGGAACAAGATTTTTAAAACTAGGCCAATAGTCACTGCCGGGAAAACTAATAATATTAAAAACATCTTTAAGAGAGTAAACAAATCTAATCGGGGTGGTAACTGGGAGACTAAGCTACTTACAATAAAACCGAAGACTGGTGGATATCCAGATTAATAACCATCAACAATCAATGAGAATAAAACACTAAGAACACAAAGAAATATTTGAATTTTTTTCTTGTTTGAGCTTAGCCTATGATGTAAAAAACTGTGACAAATGCCAGGCTTTTAACCAGGCTACACAAGGACAGGTCTAAGGCTTTGGAGCATTTACTAGAAAAAGTTGACAAAGCTACTACAGTGCCTATGAAGTTGCCAACTCAGCTGACAATGGCAAAACTGAAATGATCAGCAATGGATAAAGGGTGGAAGTTGTCACATAAAGCAAAGCTGCAGTGGCCAACTGGACACTAGTCGGAGTCTTCTTCTGTAGTTGATGGAGAGCCATCAGGGCCAGTAGGAGTCAGGCTGTTTGTTGTCAATGAGTCAGTGATGCTGCTCCGAGCATCAACAATACAGAGAACCTGCTCTCGAAAAAGGATGTCCAGTCTCAAGATTCATTCAGTGCACCAGCAAAATAGGTGGGTTCATCCTCTGCCAGGCTGGAACCCTACCCTGCTAAAAGTTTGGATTAGATTTCAAAAGTACTGCAACCTCCCACTTGACTGTGGGGTCCACGTCAATGAGTTACCATGTGTACGACACCTTCAACGGTGGTGCCATCTCTGCCCCTTGTCAACATCCCATGTACTGTTCTGGCTGAACTGTCAGATTTGATAAAGAGATTGCTATCTTCTCTACCATAGGTTGTTCCTCACCCCCCCCCACCGTGTTTCAGACTGGGCCAGGCATGCCTCCCTTCTGTGACCTTCTACTCCCCCTCCACCTTAAAGGGGGAAGATAAATAGCATAACCCTGACCTCCTGAATGAGAGGGGGCTTGTGAGAGGAACAGGCTGATCCTCACCAACTGGGACTAGAGGACTCTGCTGTGTCTACTATATATCCTCAAGCAGTGAAGAAATGGCCTTGTACAGGTCACCCCCCACCCCCAACCCACCAAGGATCCTATCTTCCAGGCTTTGATGAGACAAATACAGAGACTTTGAATTTCTCCTTGGAGGAGAAAGAGTCTTCCAAAAATAATCTATGAGATTTTTTGGGAGGTCAAAAGTGCCTCCTCAGGGGTTGTTTCTCTTTTCCGTATGGCTTTGGAGGATGCTACTGTACCCTGACTATCTAGCAAGGGCCCAGTACCCTATCAGCATCCCTAGGAATGAAGACAAGTGGTACTGTATCTGGTTCCTAGGGAATAAAAAAGTATTGCTTTACATAGATTGACACTGACTCAGTGGTGATCATAGCTGCACATTCCAGGTTTCAGGGCCCCCAGAGGATGAGCACCAGACCTCCTAACAAGGATTCCAGAAAGTTGGACATTAGTGTCAAGCATACATTCTCTGTTGGCCCTATGCATTGCTAGTTACCAGGTGCATATTTTTATTTATTGAAGATATCAGATTACATACCTTTGAGTCATAGACTCCTTTACAAAGGTTCCACATCAGATATACACAGACTTTAGATACAGTACAATACAGCAATGACACAAATTTTAAATACAGCAAGGACAACAGGAATTAACAATTACATGGAAGCAAGTACCACAAGTAGTACCGTGTCAAGGAAGTACAAATAACAGAGCAGCCAAGTACCAGAACCAGATGTAGAGAGATCTAAGCTGTACTGTCGACAGCATGCCTGATGTGTCCCTGAAGTCAGAAGCCCTCACCTGTGCCTTCCAGGGCTCTGACACTGGCAAGCACTTTCTGATCACTTGATGCCTCAGATGGCACTGTCAGGGCTGCTGCCTCTGGCGTTTGTTTAAGACGTTATTCCAGACTCTGTGTTGTGGGTTTTTCCTAGGATGTACAGCACTCAGTCCTGAATGCTCCCTTTAAGGGTACCCAACTTTTCAGACTAGATGTTGAGGTCATTCTCAATTACCCAGAGACCTCCAAGAAGTCTGTTCAGACTATTCCACCCCTGAAACTGAATACTTTCCAAAATGCCCAGGGCAGAGGCTCCTTTTCAGAGAAGACCTTGTATTAACCCTACCTGATGAGGATGCTACTCAGCAGCAGTTCATGGGGTTCCCTACAAAGCCCACAAGGAACATGGGAAAGGGGACAGTCAGCCATCCCCACCCCCTCCTTCTGACTCTCCACCCCCTCCACCGGATCCCTCCTCTGGACCCCAAGAGAGGAGCAGGATCGCTCTCTGTTCTTATCCTACTTGCAGGCTGTGACCAGAGATAGCCAGCACAGATACACCCTGGAATTAGTGTGATAACCTCCAGTGACACCACACAGGTCCTGCCATTACTCCTCAATCATCTTACCACCCTGAGGGAAGTAATTCAGGTGTTGCTGCAGAAACAATCCATTCAGCCACCCCCAGCAGAGCTCCCAGTGGTTCTATTTCTTCATTTGTAATTTTTATCAGGAAAGGTCCACTAAGCTGTGACAGCTTGTTTCCAGGTAAATCCTGGAAAGTGGGTTACATGGAGCAGTTTCTATTGATGGGGAAGTGTTTGTCCAGGACACCAGGGAAACATCTCTACTCTTCTTCGATAAGTGCCATGGGATCTATTTCTTTCACTGAATAGTGATCCAAGATTGGCAGAAGGGACCTTGGTTTAATGTCTTATCCAAAGAATGGCACCTCAACAGTACAGCACCCCCAGTACTGCACTACAGTGTTAGTTATGGGTATTGTCCCACATACAGAGTGTAAGGCTAGAACCCACAACCTTCTATTCTTCCAGCCCCAGAGGACAGGATGCTACCTACTGAGCCATTGACACTGCTTAACCCGACACTGCTGTACCAGGTATTTCCCAGTACTCAAGAAAACCTCATGGACTCAAAGAATATATAGCACACACAAAGTTATGTGTGTTATCTCTGGGCTCCCTATTCCCCCCTCCTGTTAAAGGGAGATTGGCTGTGCACTCTGGAAATGCAGGACAGCTACCTACGCACTTGAAATGATGCCACAGGCAGTTCCTCAGATTTTGCCTAGAGGGGCAACACTATTAATTCCAGGCCTTGCTACTTGGGTTGTCATCACTATTGCATGTATGTACCAAACTCTTTGCTGTGGAAGCAGCGGCACTACACTGGGAGAAGCTCTATATCTTCCTACATCTGAATAACAGGTTCCTGAAAGGGGTATCAACAGCCAGTGTACACTTTGCATCATCCCTGACAAGTGACAATCTGAGGGTGCCAGTGGAAGTAAGACAGTCTGTTCTGGTTGGCTCCTTGTCTCAAGCTCTAGCACATTGGGGCAGTTCTGGGCCTAACCAAGGTGAAGACCCCACATGAAGACGAGTATTCCTCAAGGCTCAGTGCATCCTTAGAGGTTGCGAACCTCACAGCCACTGGACTAACTAATTGTTGTTTTATTATCCCCTCTGGGATATCCTGTTGTGTTGGAAGGTTCTCCTTTTGATAGGGACAATGGGTGATCCTCTCACAATGGACGCCTCCAACTGAGGCACCCACTTACTGCAGGTTCTCCAAGTCCCAGGGGTCATGTTAACTGCAAGTATATAGGTGTTAAGGATTCTTGGCTCACCAAGGACATCAGGATGCTGATGTCACTCTGGGATAAAGCCTGGAGGACTTACTAAAAGAGTTGTCTTCCCTCAGATTAGCAAATCTATGGACAATTTAGGAACAAGTGCAAAAATTCTCTCAACAAAGCCAAGTGCCTCCATTATAAATCCTTACAAACTGAACACCTCTGCAATCCCAAGGAATTCTGGAAGCAAATTAACTCTCTGATTAAAGAGAAAGATGTTGAAGTCCCAGCTCCATTACAATTAGTGACTCTACCCTGGCAGATTCCGTGTCCATTGCGTCCAGTTTTAAAAACGTTTTTACCGATCTTCATAAATATACCTCTCTCTTCCATAACTCCTCTTCCCCCCACCCAAACTTCACCTAGCCTGCCTGCTGCCTGTCCTGCATTTCACCTGAAGCTGGCCACCCTCAAAGAGGTCCAGAGGCTTCTCTACAACCTCAAAATGGAGTCCTCCGCCGTCCATGACTCCCTGGAGCCTAAATTTCTGAAACTTGGTGCCTCAGCCCTTGCTCACCCTGTTTGTGATTTATTCAATTGGTCCTTCCTCTCTAATACTGTACCAGATAAATTTGAAGGTGGCTGTAGTCGTCCCTGTCTATAAAGGGGGTTCAAATACCTCTGGCAAGAGCGAATAGTCACTACCTGGAATGTCATAATCTTCTCTCCTCCATCGGCATGATTTCAAAAGGAAGCACAGTACTCTAACCGCTCTGATAAAAGTGACCACTGACATTTTCCAGGCAATGGACCATGGCCATGCCACAGGTGCCATTTTTGTTGACCTCACAAAAGTGTTTGACTTGGTAAGCCATGATCTTCTCCTTCATCAGCTTTGTGCTCTTGGTTTTGATACCAGTGCTCTTACTTGGGTTAGTAGCTACTTGTCCTGCCACTCACATAAAGTTAAGTGGGAAGGTTCACTCTCTGATCTAAGGCCCATTACTCATAGCGTTCCATGGGGATCTATCCTGGGTCCTATGTTGTTCTCACGTTTCATAAATGACCTACCCAGATTCTGTGGAGGGGTATCTGTTTATATTTACCCAAATGACGCAGAGGACGCAATCATCTACCACTCCTCAACAGATATTGATTTCATTAGTCGAGAACTTGCCTCTGACTTTGCAATCCTTGAGAGCTGGTTCAACAGCAATCATCTTGTTCTCAACATAAAAAAAATAAATGTATGCTATTCTCTCACTGTACTCCCTCAAAGCCTATGCTCCCACCTCGAAGCATTTCATCCCTTAATGGTGATACCCTTGAGTCCATCTACTCCTTTAAGTACCTGGGTTTCACCTTGGACACTGCGCTTTCCTTTAACACTCATGTCACTAACTTGATTAAATCCCTTAACCAGAAACTTAGACTCCTCTATCGTTTTTGTCCCTATCTTACCTCCACCTCCAGCCTTAAGATTGCCTCCTCGTCCCTCCTTCCCTTCCTAACTTATGGTGCTCCTGTGCTATTCTCTATCAATTCCTCTTCCCTGTCTCTTCTCACCCAGGTCTATCATAGGGTTGGAAGGTTTGCCTTAGGGGCTAAGTCCTGTACGCACCACTGTGACGTCCTCTCCTCTCTGGGCTGGTTAATCAATGAAGCTAAATAAAAGTATCACTCCATAAGTCTCATGTATAAGTTTGTCCACATTGCCACGCCTCCTTGTCTTAGTGAATTGATTTGCCTTAAACTCGCACCTCATGCCCTTCACTCTGCCTCTCTCCCCCTTGTTGTCTTACCAAATCTGCGGTTATCCATTGCCCTTAGGTCCTTCGTCTGTGTGGTAATATCAGGCTGGAACGTCCTTCCTCCCTCCATCCTGTTGTGTTCCTCACCCTCACTATTCCAATCTACCTGTATGCCGCCCTCTCAGCCACTGTGTCACACTCCTACTTCCGCTAACATCTCTTCTGCCTTAGATTTCACTGATCCTGGTCTTCCTTTAACTGATCTGTAACCTGTAATTACCTATGGGTAAATGTCTATTCTTACTTGCTGTTATATTTATTCTATCACAGTTCATGTTCATATCATAAATGAACTGCAATATGTTATTACCATTATGCATATATTCTATTTTTATTGTCAGCTGTTATTAACTGTTACTTTTACATTTATGTATGCTTTATAGTTCCTTTATCCCCTTACTGCTGTATGTTAACTTTGATTGTCACCGTAACTGAATTCCCTTGTTTTTGCTCTGTACCTTATTGTTTGTTTCTGCACTCCCAGGTAGTCCCTGAAAAAGGGACTGTAATTGTCTCAGTGGACTCACCCAGTTACCAAAACTCAAATAAATAAATAAATAAATAAAATATAGTCTTCACACAAGTATGGGTACTGTATATGGGCAGTTTTGTATGGACTCCAGCCCTTGCCTGCTGTGTCAACCTCTTTACAAGTCTATCCTTTTATTTATGAGAAATGGATACACCATTGAGTCAGGGACTCATTTACAATGGTTTCCAATGGATCATTTCCAGGTATGTTCTAGAAGCACTGGGGCAGTTAAGTGACTTACTCAGGGTCACAGAGTAGAAAAGTGGAGGCTGTGGGAATCAAACCCAGGCCTGTCAGATGCACCAAGTTCATTCACAGCTCATTACTCTTACTTCTAAGTTATACTGACAGCCCATTTAGTTTGCACGGGGGACAGGAACATGGCAAATGGGAGAAGCAGTATGAATGAAGGTGCCTACCAACAACTGTAACTGGACACATCAGGAGGAGAGGTGGTAACAGATTTATGTCAAAAATAAAATATATACTTTATTTCACAATACTATTGGATTGATTAAAATCAGATGCATTACAAAAAACACAAGGCAATTATTTCTAGTAAGTCTCAGTACGTCTCCTTTCTTCATGCCTCCTGCTGGCTGTTATTCTAAATGACCATCTCACAGCCTTCCTTCCTTCCTTCCTTAGAAGCGCTAAGCAATATTGCCTATTTTCAAGCTTGCCAGGTTGGGGGGGGGGGGGATAAATATGGAAACTGACTGAAATTGAACCAGATTAAGCTGTTGGTAGATTTTTAGTGAATGGGGGGAAATTTGGGCTGGACACCAGGGAAAGTCCCCTACTCTTTGGTAGGGGGCACTGTGGTCCGTTTGATGGCTGGCAATTTCTAAGATGGAGTCTGAGGTGGAGGTTGTGGAGCAGCACATGTGGGTTCGGTCCCCAGCCCCTGTTCTGATCGCTTATGGGGATGAAGATATGGATTGCGGTATTCAGCGCACATAGGACACTGAAGGTACAAACTTTGAAATGGAATTACCACATCAGGAGATAATCATTTAAGGCACCCAAGCAGCTTATACGATCATAGTAAGCATATACTGGTATCAGAGTGCTCAGAACCACAAACTGAAATAGACGCTAAGGTAATAATGTGTGCAGAAGCAAAAGAGGTTGTTTGTACTAGAAGCAATCTGGTGGAGGAACTTTCTGAAAAAAGCAGTCTGGAGAAGGCACCAAAGCCTGATGAAAGGCCCATTTCGGTAATAGCACAACAGGACTCAGCTTCCAAAAATTGTATTTGGCTGGAACAGGACAAACAAAGAGAAGACAAAACACAGACAGTTCACAGCGTGATCAGCACCACTTTTGAAATAACTCCTGCAGAGGCGCTCAAGAAAGTCAGGATTGGTCTGCAGAGAGTGCTCTATTCAACGCTGGCTGGACAAACACAGTAGAGAGCAAGTGGATACCGGATCCAACTTGGGAGTAGTTTTTACAAACAAAAACAAGTTCTCAGGGGGCCTCCAATGTAACAAAAGATAGAGATATGTAACCCATGCCTTGGCCAGGCACAGACTGGGATCCCCCTAACTTGTGCCACAGACAAGGCAACAGGCCACCAGTTGCAAAACAAAAGGCATCACCCCTATCTCTGAGGTGAATACCAGGCTCAGCAGTCTAAAGGGGTCGGGGTGTAGGGCACAAAATAACATTTATACTTATTCCAGGTTCAGAGGAGAGGTGCTAGGCATATGCTAGGTCTAAAACTATCAGTAAGGGCCCCAATAACATTTCACTCGGGAAGCAGAGATTTAATGCCCAAACAGAAAAATGGGATTTTGAAGTATGGCTTTATTCTAACAACAAGTTGGCAAACAAATGCAGAACAGGGTGGTCCCCCATGTTTGTCACTGTACAGGTGAGGAATGCTGACATTCTTTTCTCAGAATACACAAGGCAAAATTGTACTTCCTTCTGTTAGCACAACAGTTGGAACACTGTCCCACCCTTATGTTCAAGGATATCTAGACATTTTACTCTTTCCAGCACTGGCAACATCCACCCCTCTTTCCTAGGGGTATACTGAACATTTCTTCTCCGAGTGTCTATTTATGTGGTGGGTTGCCACACACTCGGAACATCTTCTGACTTTGATGGGCTTAGTTAACATCCACAGGCTTAATCTTTGTGCCCTTCCAAGACTAGTTAGCCCCGACTGGAGTTTTGAATGGTGTTCCTCCCACCATAGCCTCAGCCATCCTCTGCCATCTCTTTGGAGTTACACAAAAAAATTACCCTCCACCCTCACCAGGGTGCTAGAGGCAGCCTCAGTGAATTAAAAATATTCGGCACATATCTGTGGTGAGGCTGGGGCTCTGCCTGATGTACTCTAGCCTTAGTTGTGGCACACAAAACCAGCAGACAGCAACCCAGAAAAAACACATTCCATTTAGTCTCCGTCTTTGTACTTAGAGCTTTGTTGCACTTTTCTGTACAGACATCTGACTGAAATTCACACTTGCATCATACCTCTGCATAGCTTTCAAACCTGGAAGCACTCCCTGGCTCCTCAAGGGCAGCTGACTTTCTTTTTGTTCATCAGGGGGATTTCCCCTTGGACACACTGAACTGCAGTCCCACTCTCCCTTCTCAAAGGCAAATGATACACAGGTGACCTAGAATCAACTGTTTCCACCACTTCAGATGACACTGTGATTGTCTCACTAACTAGGGTGATAAATAGTGGAACAAGGGTCCTTCACCCAGTTATTTGGCTAAGCTGGCAGGCACCTCACACTCAGAGCTCCTCTCTGTACTGCTGCTGACTACACACTCTGCCTGCAGTACCATCTGAACATTCTAAACCTCCCCAGAGCAGCTGATTCCAAAGTGGCTTATGCTGCTGCCAGAATTCTAAATGACAATCATTATCTGCTCAGCCTAGCTGAGTAAGCAATTATGTCATCTACACAGAGCTCCTAACGAACCCTCTACCTTCCTAGAGCTAACCCCAAAGGACAGGATGGTTACACTCACTACCATCCAGACAAGTCTTGCTGTCCGCAGCAAGTGCTATGGTCTGCCATGCAGACCATCCAACCTCTGGACACCCTACGGAGTGAGTTGGTCAGGCTCACCCCCACCTAGGCCGAAACCTAGGCAGGTTGCACCAGAGAACAGAGGCACTGAAGCATTTCAGCTTCACCTAACAACTACCTCAGGACTTCCAGTGGCTCCAAGAGACTGCCTGAAGCATGCCCTGACAGACAGCACTGGAGACCCCTATCTGGATAAGGATCACCAGCCTGCATATCCCTCTAGCCCTCTAGGGAAAAGCTATCCAACCTATGCTACCTACCAGGGAAACCTATCCCCCTACACTTATCACACTTTTAAACTGCAGACTGATTTAGTAACATACATATGACGTTGCTGTGCATTTCCCAATCCCCAGAACTACACACTCTAAATCTGAAAAGCAAAAACTGGTTAACATCTACTAGTTAAACACATTTCCCCAAAACATTCTAAAAGAGAACTCCAATGAGTTCTAAGCATCCTCTTCTTGTCTTCTTTTCCTCTCCCAGGCACACCTGTAAAAAAAACCAAAAACCTGCAAGCAAGAAACAACCTGCGAGAAAACAAGTGACCAAACCTCTCACCAAGCAAGACACTACACATTCCCAAAAAGTATTTTTAAAAGGGTTTCTACAAAAACAGTAAAACAAACAAACAAACAAAAAAAAAACCCAGAAAAACAACATTTGCAATACTACATGGCACTTCACACAAGAAAAGTCTCTCCTAGGCCGAAGCCTGTCGAAAACTGTTCTTGCACAGACACTCTAGACACTAACTAGGGTGAAAAATACTGGAATAAGGGTTCGCTATTTGGCTAAGCTGGCAGGCACTTCACACTCAGAGTTCCACTCTGTATTGCTGCTGACTACACACTCTGTCTGCACTACCATCTGATCATTCTACACCTCCCCAGCCTCCCCAGAGCAGCTGATTCCAAAGTGGCTTATGCTGCTGCGAGAATTCTAGATGACATAATTCATTCTCTGCTCAGCCTAGCTGAGTAAACAATGTTGTCATCTACACAGAGCTCCTAATGATCCCTCTACCTTCCTAGGGCTAACCTGATGGGATTCTAGTAAGGGGACTATGTGGTTACAGATATCTTCTACAAGTGGACTGTCAGGTGTTATTCCCAAGCAGCCTCCCAGTCAGGTATGTTTGGCTATGGGCTCTAAAAACAATAGCTCTACTGCACAGACCAAAACAATTCTCATTTGGGACAGGATGGGGGAACAGCAGGAAAATAATGATTCAGATTCTGACCATAGTTCCCTACTTGGGTCGAACGATCAGAGACAACAAAGGCAAAGGCAAAATACAAGGCCTACTTTTTCAGAATTGTTCCACAACAGGCTTGTTTAAGCTCCTAGGCAGAATGCAGTCTGGCTGTGATATAGAGGGGGCCTGGCTGAACACCCTTTTATGTAGCATGGACTTTGTTAAAAAATTCTATGAACTTTTAAACTGCTGAAGTGTTTCCATTAATACATGTTTCAGGGGAGGATGTATTTGATGTCAGTTTTAAAACCTTTTCTCTATTAGAAAGATTTTGGCAAAAATATGAGGCCCCCAGGTCTTCCCACTATGGATATCTTTATGGCCATCACACTCACAAAACCCCTGTTTAAATCAGTAACTATTATGTTTAGGAATGGAGGGTTTAACATCCATGATATTCAATTTTGGTTGGAGGAGAAATGTAATGTCTTAGTTCCCCGGCTGCTATAACTGGTTCAGAAGGCATATGGTGGTGGTGGGGGGGGGTGCAGGTTTAAAGTTAAATTGTTATAGGGGATAATGATGTACTTCATATTCCCAACAGTTTTTTCTTGGTAGAGATGGGGGGGTTCTACCTGGCCAGCTAAGGGCCTGCTACAAGTGTGGCAATAGAACCCACTTGAGCAGTACCTGTGATCAAATGAGATATGTATTATGTGGAGAATTTGGTCGCATTAGCATGGTCTGTTGCAATATCCACAAATGTAATCTATGTGACGAATCAGGACATACTTACCACAAGTGCCCTTGGGCAGGTCAAAACAATAATTCCAATGTAAATCAGGAAATCACTGTCACCCAAGCCCAGGAGCAGACTAGGGGACACACACAGGGTACAGGAGGGACAACTGACACAGCAGACACAAGACTAGGGAGGTAGCCTGGAAACAGCACAGATGAAGTTGAAGGACAAGGAGAAGTGGCTGAAGGTACTGAAAAATGCCCATCCCCTCCCCCCAAAGCTACCTCTCCCCAGCAGGGACAAAACCACATTGATACAGGTGCCAGGTATGGACCAGTCAGGACCGAATAATCCTCCTGGCCTGATGGCCCCTCCGTCAGACATTCAAACCCCCAGCACCAGGAGACTTACTAGGGCAGCTACAAAATTAACTTCACATTGAGTTCCAGTAGAGAATGCATACCAAGTGTTTCAAGAGATCAGAAAAAGTGGTACATCTGAATCTTAAATTTCCTCTATGTCAGGGGTGGTTTCTGAGGCCAAGATAGAGGAAGAGATAGAGCATCCTGATTCTTCTGATTTGAAGAAAAAGGAAAGAAGAGGAAAAAAAAAAGCGCAGGTGTGAAACTTGTTCTCTAGATAATTTTTGTTTCTATGGCCTCACTTCACCTTGCTTCAGTAAAAGTTTGCAGTATGAAAGCATATAGAAAAATAATTTCTGTATTATCACATTTCAAAACACTCTCCCTACAATATTATCTTACTTCAAAAAACTAAATTCAATTCAAATTGGGACATTCAACAAGCAAAAAAAAGTTGGTAGAAGGGCCATCTTTCTGGTCCTTTGGGCAAGATGTGGCAGACGACCTAGGCATTCTATTTAAGAGCACAGAACTTATGGTTCACAGACTGATAGACGAAGTGCCAGGAGAAGTTCTTTTTTTGGACTGTAACTACTGAGGGTTCTCATTAAGAATCATCAATACTTATGCCCCACAGACAACAAAAACTAGAATATAGATATTTGACAGCATAAAACCCTTCTTATTCACTTCTAGGCACATTTTATGGGGAGGGGATTTCAACTGTAGTTGAGATGTAAAAATGAGAGAAAATATACAAAAAAAATCTACTGTGACTCAAATGCACTTAAAAACATATTAACTACAGCCAATTTACAGCACCATGTGAAAACAGCTAAGCAAAAACAGTGACCACCAAAAACAGCTTCACCCCGCCACACCTCCCTTCTTATATATAACAACTGCAAGAGTGGGATGCACCTCAGGGAGGGTGGCAATTTTCAGTTGCTGTATTTGACTTAGTTGTTTTTACTAAGCTGTTTCCAGTGGCCATCCCAATTTAGAGGACACATGCAGGGACTTAAATAAGGATGCTGGATACACATATCACAGACATACCTACTCTTCTAGACTCGATTTCATTTTCAGATCTAAATATTTGACCCCCAGGAAAGTTAGGACCTCACCATGTGAATTCTCTGACCATTGTTTACTGCCATGTAACTACAGTTTAGAAAATATTCCCCCAAAATTTCCAGGCATGACTAGGAGATGGAAGCTGAACACATCCCTACTTGAAGAGGAAGAAATTAGGTTAAATATTTTACAGTTATTGCTAGATAGAGAATTAGTAGCCTGTATGAACAATGGCAAATGACCATGGTGGAAGGATACTAAAATATAGTAAAATAATTTTTCTTCCAGGTATGGAAGTCTAAATCTATCAGAGATTATTTGCAATACCTGGACTATAGACACCAGCTTTATATATTTATGTCTGTACAGTCCTCAGACAGAGCAAACTATAAGGCACAGATTGACCACATTAAAAACAAATGTCTCAATTCCAGTATAACCAGGCCACTACTTTAGAAGGAGAAATTAATTTCCTCCTTATTCGGACCCATTCCAGGCCTGTAAACAGAAGCTAGACTCCAGACTTATGGATGGTCTATATTCTGTTAGTGGACAATTTAAAACTACGGATCTGGAAATGTTAGAAATAGTTCAGGACTCATTAATTAATACCTCTAGTGAAGAATACAATTCGGTCTGTCTCCTTGAATATTTGCTTAAATCTTCTACTCCTCTAATTTCAGGAGAAAAAGAAAAGGCTAGAAGCACCTATTACTTTAGATGAGGTTTCTTATGGTTTTGGCACATTTAAAGCCCAGAATTTCTTTGTGCTTAGATGGCCTTACCAATGATTTCTATAAAACCTTCGCTGATACTTTAGGGGGTTTCGAAGTGGATATCTTTAACAAAAATGATGCTGGACCAACACAATTTCACAGAGTTTGCAAAAGTAATAGTCATATTTTTTTTAACATAAAAGGGGAAAAACAACTGGACAATTGGAGACCAGTGGTTCGGTGAGTAACATCCGATTATATTAGGACAAAGCAGGGATTACATTGCAGCCAACAATATGGGCTTGTATAATCACTTCCCCAAATCACGAGGCAATATGAGGAATGAAAACCATGGTGGTCTGTGGTTCCCCTAGCCCACCTGCTGCATCTCAGTCCCAGTCACAGAAGACCCATGAGTGATCCCCCATGCAACCCACCACAATCCCCAATCACCGATCTGCCCGCCTGCAACACTGCTGAAGTATGCAGTATAGTGCGACATATTCCTGTTGTCTAGTGGCCCCCTAGGTAGTCTGCCACCTACCCGCTCCCACCCCAACCCCTAATGGGTGACCAGCACAGCCCTCCACTCTCTGCCACAGCTGGCTATCTGACCGAGATGCAGTGCATGAGCATGCACCCTGAGGGTATACACTCATGCATCGCATCTCGGTTGGGTGGCCAGCTGTGGCAGAGACTGGAGGGTTGTGCTGGTCACCCATTAGGGGTTAAGGTGGGAGCAGGTAGGTGGCAGACTACTGGGGGGTCACTAGACACCAGGGATATGTTACACTGTACCGCATACTTCCGCAGTGGTGCAGGCGGGCAAATCAGCGATTGGAGATGGTGGGGGGTTGCACAGGGGATCACTCATGGGTCTTCTGTGGCTGGGACTGAGATGCAGCAGGTGGGCTGGGGAACCACAGGCAACCATGGTTCCATTCATCATACTGCCTGCGAGATTTGGGGAAGCGATGACATTGCAAGCCTATATTGTTGGCTGCGATGTAATCCCTGCTTTATTTTTGGCCACAATGTTATTGGTCACGATGTTACTGACCAGAATCGAGATGAATATCAAACTCCGATTGTAAGATTCTGTCAACTGTTTTGTGCAAACACCTTCAGAAGGCAGCAACCATTTAAATTTACCCGGTTCAAACTTGCTCCATTCCAGGAAGGAACATAGCACAAAACCTGCAATTATTAAGAGAAATCTTTGAATTTGGTACTTAAGAGGTAATACAAGGTTTTATCCTGGCTTTAAATCAAGCCAGGGCTTTTGACAAAGTCTCACATCAATTTTTATTTCAGGTCTTACAAATGTATGGAATATCACTGAATTTCATTTCACAGTTAAAACTATTATATAATAACGCTACGTTTGTACCCTTAGTCAACGGTATACTTGGCCAGGAATCCCCACCCAAAACAGGGGCAAGGCAAGGGTGCCCGCTAAGTCTCTTACTTTATAACTTTATATTAGATCCTATGATTAGAATAATTTTAGAAGATACAAGTATAAAAGGAATCACCCCTCATATTTCTATACCAGAACAAAAAATAGCAGCTTACGTGGACGATGTCTACCTTTTTGTACAGGATCAGAGGTCAGGGGATAAGGCTATGAGCATAATAAGAGAGTTTGTTAGGTATTCTGGAGCTGAAATAAATATGGTGAAAAGCATAGGGATACCTTTGGGCAATGGAATCAATGTTTCCGAAGTGGCACAAATAGCTCTCTCAGAAGACTCAATTAAGACACTGGGCCTCATGTTCGGACAAGGCAATCTGGCACAATTAAATTGGGAAACAATATTAGCTTTGGGTGATAAGAAAGTTCAGGTTTGGAAATCATGGAACTCCACCCCCCCAAAAAAAAGGTCTCCATCATGAAGAAATTTCTAATGCCAGTCTTCACTTATGTATACCATATCTACCCACTCCCAGCTAATTTAGATACCAGACTTCTTAGTATCTGTTTCCAAATGTTATGGGGCAGCAAATTAAACCCTATAAAGAGAGAGTTCACTTATTTATCAGGGAAAAAAGGAGGCCTAAATATGATACACCCCACTGTGTTCTATCGCACCTTTGTCTTGCATACTACACTTGAGACAGGATGGGGAACAGGCACAAAGCCATGGCAGCAGTGGAAAGCACATCTGTTTAGATCTTTGATGGAAAAATAGGAAACTGTACCACCAAAGATAATTACCTTATTGCAGAAACTCAACTTTGCAGTCTCATCGGTTAGGAAAGCAAGACAGTGGAATCTGTGTAAAACCAATATACTTGGGTTGGAAAGGAAACAATTGTATGTCTGGATCATGGACAAACTCAGCAAATAGAGCAGATTTCCCTATGTAACCCCCCCCCCAAAACAACAAAATCCGCTTATAGTCCTGAATGACAATAGGGTCCCGTCAAAATGCTGGGACTTCATATAGTTATGTTGTTATGGAACATCAGAGGTGAGAGGCAATCTAAAATGCAAACCCTTAGATGAAAGGTACCATTTCTGGGAATGTTGTGTACAGGTAGTGGAAACTCACAATCATTTTTTCTTTGTTTCCTGTCCATATACCAATCCATTTTGGCGATTTCTAGCACAAAAATGGCAATTGCAATTTATTACCATTATTACTTATGAAATGATAATTTGGGGAATTTACTCTAGGAGACATAGTAATTATCACCCAAGCAGTTTAAATGTGACCTTTGCATGCGTAAAGTTGTATTCATTGCAAGCCAAATGCTGCTATTTGTTACAGCAATTGCAAACCACTAATCTAACTGTAGCTCTACAGATAGAGCCTGCTGTTAGTCAAACCAGAACTCTAGATTATTTTTTAATTTTTTTATTTATTTATTATTAGGATTACAAATACCTTTGAACCAAGGGTTCTTTTACAAAGGTTCTGCGTCAGCAATGGGTTCAAGCAAAACAGTGGTAAGATACAACACAGGGTCAGGAGGGTAACATAGAAGTAAGCAGAGGTAAGATACAATACAGGTCAGGAGGTTAACTTTGTAGCAAAAGACAGTACATGTGTATAGACTAGCACAGTAGCAAACAGTCAGTGGCAAATATCAATGCACAATTAACAATACGGGTGTGTATATACAGCAAGACACAAATACAAATAAAAACCATCCTGGGGTGACATAAGTGGAGCAAGGGTGGGGGATAAGAGGGGAGGTGGGAAAAGAGGGTAGGCAGTCAAGGATTTGACATTGTCGTAGTGCAAGAACAGAACGATAAGTGCTAGGTAGTCTGGGGGTGGAGCAACAAGAGATAGGGTGATAGGGAGGGGAGACAGGAGGAGAGGAGCGGAGAGGGGTGGAATGTGGTGGAGGTGAGGAGGGGTAAATGGTAGGTGGGTGGGAGAGAGACAGGGAGCAGGGATGGAGGGCAGAGAAGTGGAAGGTAGCAAGGGAGGACAGAAGAGGAGGGAGAGGTGAAACAAAGCCGAAAGCCTAGGCTGATTATAAGAAACTATGTAGTAGGAAGGCTACACCACTGTGGAACAACATTCGCTGGCTTAATTAACTTTCTTCCTTTTTGTTTTCCTTGTAAATAATTTGTTTTCTGTATAGAAGAGAGATGTTGTTTTTTCCTTTTTTCTAATGTTCCACATTATTTTATTTTTATACAAAATGTGCCCTTATGGTGCTCAGACAATCAGGGCACCAAATTTAGGATTTGCCACCCCCTTCCCGAAGTCCACCCCCCGGAGTAGGAATTATTAAGTAGGAGTGTGTGGGCGGCACAGCCCCCCACAAGGGGGGGGTGCAGGGTGATCAGCGACATTGCCAACTGGTACCCTAATTGATGGCACCAGAATGCTAGTGCTTTCTGAGGGTGGAACCCAAAATGTTTGAGTAGCCAAAATTTTCTGTTAGTTTTTCTAAAACATTTTTCTGTATGTTCTTTTGAGTTTTGGAATGATTTTTAGAATAAAAAATTCCCCTACTCTTTTCGAGAAGTGCCATGGGATTTTTCACGTCCACATGAACTACCACCAGAACAGGCAGATAGGACCGTGGTTTAACATATCATCTAAAAGTAGGATCATTGCCAGGCTCCTCTGGATGTTTAGAGCCCTCAATTCAGACCTCACCCATGATCTCAGTCGATCCTACTTTCATGCTGGAAAACATGGAAGCTTTTCACGGTATGGGGCCAGGTGACACCCCCATCACTTGCCCTGTGCAGGTGAGACTGGGACATCTCAGGATCTCAGCCAAAGTTTTGTCTGTTCTGCTTCCTGCTAGGAAACCTTCTACCAGGCACACTTGCTAGGGGTGTGCAGAGCAGGACGGGCCAGATAATTGGTCTGGCCAAGTATTGCCTAGCTCAATCTAGAGGGCTAGAATTGGCCACAGCTGATCCTACCCATTTCTGACCCACTGCTGTTGTAAACTGCTGTAATTACTGGGCAATTGTCCAAAACACATTTTACAAAAAAATATTATTGTGTCAGGGCAGGCAGCAGCAAAAGTGATAGGCACTAGGGCATCACAGCATCCTCTCTCTGACTGACTTATGCGCATTGCACTCAGTTGGTCAGAGGAGAGGATAGAGGTACATTGAATGTCTGAATGGGCTGTTGTGCTGAGCTGGGCAAGGCAGTGTGAGTGCCTCAGAGGACTTTGAGGGGGGGAGTTGAGCAGGGATGATAATGTGAATGGTAGTCAAGTGGGACTATGTGGTAGTGCTGGCTCAAGGAGGAGGAGAAGGAACCCGGCAGTGAATAACTAGAGCAGAGAGGCTGATTGGAAGGCATTATAGTGACTGGGGCATCTAGAGTAAACAAATCAGTCAATACCTTTTTAGTTTCTATGCTGTCATGGTCTAAATTTGTGGTCTATCGGGGAAAGACTAGATGGGGTAAGAAGACTGGCTGGCTGTTGAGGGCTGGTTCTGGGGACTGGGATCATGCTGCAGTAGCAGCACAGCTTACACACAGAGAGACAGTGGGGGATGTCGGTTGGCTGATCTTGGTGAAATGCAAAGGAGGATGTTTTGGAGTCAGATAAGCTCTGGTTAAATTGAAACAATACCTAACCTGAAGAAAAAAAATAGTATCTTTAAAAAAATAAAAAAAATCAGAGAGAAGCAGAGAGGCTGGAGCAGTACCAGGTCCATGAAGGCAGTCCAGGCAACGGCCACTGGGCCTTGTGGGGAGGTGGACTGGAGCCCCAAAAAAAAACATTTTTAAAAGAGTGACAGAGACTAGAGCAGTGGCAGGGCCTGGCAGATAATCAGTCCTTTTGGACTTTAGTAGCATATGGCACTGCTGAAGTAAACAGAACCTACAATATATGTCTATCTATTACTGCAAACAAATGGATTACCCACTTTAAATCTGTATATAAAGTAAATGATGTTCAGTCTGGTGGAAGTTGGAGGAAGAGCTTGTTATGCTTAACAAAGTATTGTAAGTACTGCAAGGTGGCCCACTGTCCACCCTAATCAAGTTATAGCTGCAATCCAGGCATAGAAAAAAAGCTGCAGAGATAGATGCTCTCACAGCAGAAATGTTTCTGCATAACACAGCTTCAGGGGAAGAACGTTTAGCACCAGTTTTCACTATTATTAATACCATTATGGTACTACAAAATTGGAATACAGGAATCATTGTTCTGTGATTCAAAAAAGGATCTCAAGATTGCCGGCCCGGAGGAGCCGAGGATTGAGGCGCTGGACACTACACCTCGCACCACACTGGTGACCCGGGTTTGGGAACGAGCTCGGGTCATTAGGGGTTGATCGGGGGAAGGAGGATTGAGTGTTCCAGGGACTGCTCTCCTCCTCCATGGAGGGTGGGGAGGGACACCCATGCATGTGCTGGCTCCTAGCAGTGGCTGGGGGCCAGGGCGAGTCGCGGAGTAAATAAAGGGGCTGGCATGACAAGATATCCAGCGAGCGGTGTGCGGGAGCACATACCACCGTGTCATTGATGTCCTTATATGTTCATACTGTGAAGGGAGAATCGTGGACTAAAATACCAGCTGAACCTTCAGCGCACGATGGCAGGGCCGCAGTGCTGCATTCTTCTCTCCTAGCAGTTCCCTCTGGTGCTGACCACTTGGCCTTCCATCACGGGGACTGTGATGTGGCCTGAGAGAGGGTGAAGGAGAGGAGGTGTAGCTCGGGCAAGGCATCGGATGCAAGAGCGACTAGCAGTATCCGGATGGGGATCCATAGGAACACCCCAGCCAGAAGTAAGCCTAAAAGAAATATTAAAATGAAAAAAAGGACCTCAAGGTGGTCCAGGGCGTTATCACTCTATAATGCTACTACTGATTGGCTTGAAAATTTGTGCCAGACTAATTCTGGACTGCTTAGAGAAATGGATTGCAGATAAAAACCTATTTCACACTTCCTATGCAGTTTCTGCAAACAATCGACTCTGGATCTAGTTTCACACTGAACTGTATATTAGGTATATATTTCATAAACAGGAAAGGCAGATTTTTACCTTTTTATTTATATTAAGTGAGCTTTTGCCTCAGTCGGCAGAGAAGTTTTATAGAACATGCTGAGAAAACAGAATATAGATAGGTGTCTAT
The DNA here is from genome assembly GCA_016271365.2 of Neoceratodus forsteri. Classification (NCBI taxonomy): domain Eukaryota; kingdom Metazoa; phylum Chordata; order Ceratodontiformes; family Ceratodontidae; genus Neoceratodus; species Neoceratodus forsteri. Next base: position 330,848,114 of record CM057454.1, read on the forward strand.
TGGCCAATCTGAGGTTGTTGCACTCTAACACTCTGGCTATGGTAAGGTTTTTGAGAGATGCAGCCCTAACCAATCCAATTACAACTAAGACTGGAGTCCAATGCGGATACGTTTTAGCCCCTTCCCTCTCTAATCTCTATACAGAAAGTCAGATGCAGTGCCAAGAAGACAAACATATTCCCTCCTAAAATTAATAACCTGGGATTAAAATCCTACAGTATGCAGTAAAGCAATGATTTTGTCAAAAGACTCCTCTAAGCCTGAAAAAGAGGGCTGGCAGCCATCACGGACCATCTGGGCATAATATTTATTTATTTATTGAAATTTGTTAACAGCCTTAGAACGTAATATTTCGAAGTCAAAAATAATTACACCTGTAAATAAAAGCCGAAGACTCCAGGATTGGATAATTAAGAGCAAAAGGTTTGAGGAGGTGAATGAGTTCTGATAGCTAGGTGTGATTTTTGATAAATACATGTCCTGTAATTCTCAAACACCATCAAAGAAAATTCCAACAAAACCATATGGGATATTCATAGATTTTCCATGAAATTTGCAGATAATTCCTTCAGAGTGCTTAAGATTGCCTTTGAAGCTAAAGTCATCAGTCAATTATATGGGAATGAAGTCTGGATCATCTCTAAAAGATTTCCTGAGTTTAGAAGTAACAAAATACTTCTTTGTTTGAGTTGTATAAATACCAAAGGACACACCCGCTGCCTTTTTCTGTGTCTTGAATCTGGTATGTCCACACTTGAATGCAGAATGACAGTTGGTACAATTGGTCTCGGGGAACGCACATACAAAATATGAACAATTACAGGCTCCCCAAAATCTGCTGGCATGGTGCTGTACAGAATAAGAGCAATAGCTGTTTTGTGAAATTAAGCAATACTTTGACAACAAATGGCATATTTTAATTGTGGTCATGGATTGCCTGCGATTCCCCCTGTGACATATGCTTCATAGGCCAGGCAAAAGATTCTAGGCCCTCATGCCAGTAGGGACCTAGAAAAGATTCATACTTTGGACACTAATAATTGTTATTTTAGGTTTAAAAGCATATTTGCTACAGAAAGCAATCTGCTTTACTACAAGAATAAAACTCACAGGAAAATGTTATGCGTGACATGGGAGATTTGATACCTTTTATTGGACCTACAAAAGATTCACAGAATGTTTTTAAGCTTTCGGACTACGCAGAATCCTTCGCCAGAAAATGGCAGTTACACAAAGAAATCACTTTAAAGTACACGAGCAGACTTGGGGTGGATGGGACAGTTCTGTTGATACCCAAGGACAGTAACTGGATAAAAAAAATAGAGATAAAAGAGCAATCTTTATAACCTTTTCTGTGGTGTAAATCAATCCTCCCAAGAATGGAATGTTATGTTGCAACAGGAAAATGCTATGTAATTTTAGATATGGGATCTTACTTGGTTATCTTCTGAGTGGGGGGGGCAGGATATACACTTCTGCTGGGCCTGGTATGAGCGATTCACGTGTACACAGCCCACATAGCTTCACACCCCCAGACAGCTGTGTGGTGGCTAGCATGCAAAAATGCTGGCCACTCCCATGCACCCGTCTATGGCCCCATCCTTCTGGTGCACTGCCACACGAGGCAGATTGGAGGATGCAGGCAGGCATCCAATCATATGCTTGTCCTGGTCCCAAAGTGGATCCCCTGCTCCATGTGAGCAGGACATTGTAGGAAAGCATGGGATGTCCAATTCTGATAAAGATAGGTGAGTGCGCGAATGGCTGTTTCCAACCCTTCTTGCCAGCCCAGAGGGCTGTGGCAGCACAGTGTTGGTATTCCTGCTCCTGCTGCAGCCTACAGTTGCAATTGGAGGGGGGGACACAACAGATATGGCAGGGTCCACACTGCTGAATTCTGCACCCCTTTTTGCCAGACTCTCCATGCCTTTGTGAATGGTGTGGAGTGCAGGCATGCCCCGAAACCCACCCCGGACCAGCCACGCACATAGTTGCGTGACTGCCTCGGGGATCCAGTGCAGAAGGGACATGTGTCTCTTCTGTGAATGCCACCTGGACCCCCCAGAGGTGGCATTCTGCTATAGGGTTACCTATGTGCCACGGATCACTGGTGCATAGACAATCTACATTTACATACGTAGGTGTCATTGTAAATAACTAGTAGATATGGCATCTCTGAATGTGCTTGTAGAAATGAAAGTCTCATCACCATTGACCATCTCATATTGCATTGTCCAGAGTTGAACATCAATGGGGAAAAAGGGCTATCAGTATTACAAAGAAATCATTCTGTTCAGCTAGCAAAAAAAATTAATATTTGTTATCACTGAAAATAGTTATATTTTCTATTGCACAATTTGCTAACAAAGTCATGAATAGACTGAAGAAAGTTGCTGGATATTTAAATTATGAATGTTAAGTCTTGATTACGTCTATATAATTTTTTTCATCTTAGGATATGTGTGATAATAAATTATGTGATTTTAATTTATTTTCATAATAAATAACCTGAAACTGAAACTAATTTTGTGACCTAACAAAACCGGTTCCCTTACTGAGCCTGGCTATTTTTTTTTTCTTCTGTGTGTACAACCCAGCTTCAGTGATATCTTATTTTTCACATGTGTAGGTGACCGCTTGTCACCTTTCATTATTCTGTTGCTAATCTTTGTTAGCAGTTCCCAAAATGACCCACGTGGCCATTTTTCAGTGTAAAACTAGTTTGGGCCTGAATTATGGACTCAGTCAAATGTAATTTAAAGTAACAGACACTCAAAAGATTTTCAGTTTTACTTCGTGTCTTCTTGAAACCACCATCTGCAACAATTCTGTTGCTACCACTGCACACCCCACACAACTGTTATTCCTCAAGCTGTCACTGTCCCAGAGTCATTATAAAATATTCATCATACACTGGCAGTGGTCACGATCCAGCCGTAGCACCTCTACGGTGCAAGAAGCCTGATCCACCCACCCTCCAAAGAGATAGATAAGGTGCCACTTGCCCCCATGGACAGTGGTCATGATCCAGCCATAGCACCTCTACAGTGCAAGGAGCCTGATCCACCCACCCCCCAAAGAGATAGATAAGGTACGATGCTTGAAAAATTACCACGATTTCTCTGGGCTGTGTGAACGCTGAACCGGATCATCACTTGCAATTTGCTGCTTTCAATTTCAGTGTCTTCTCAGGGTAGCGCTATTGGCTCCACGCCTGTGCAGAGCTCCCTGATTGGCTGGTCTCACTCACCTGATACAGGAGCACCCGAGACGTATGGCTTAATGTAAGCCTGCATCCCTGTACTCAGCTTCTAATTTATATATTTTAATTTAGCCTGTTCTGCTCGGCCTGTGTAAAGTAACTTACCATTCCCGACCGCTGCAGTTTATCTCCAACTGTATGTGCCCTGATTCAGTGCTAGCTCTGCAAACTTCCCCTTGATTTTTCCCTAATTAAGCTTTCACTCTGTACACTGCCTTGAATTGTGTTTGTAAAAAAGTTTTACTGGCTTTGTTAATATATATTTTTTTAATTCTATTTAAGACTGTACTGGGTTTACATGCTTACTGCTATGGACTTGGTTAGAAAATTCAGTGAATTGTAAAATCTGTGTAGCCTCTGTCTTGAGCCTAAGGCTCCTGCCCTTGACTTTCATTCTTAATCATCTTCCTTGTCCCCTGCCCTCCTCTGTCTCTGTTCTGTCCCTCCTGCCTCCCCCATCGGTCTGTTCTTTGTGCTTGTTTTGGATTCTCCGTCTAGCTGGCACCTTGCCTCTGTCTGAGACTGCCCCTGACTTGTCTTCAAGTTGGTGCTCAGCTCTCTTTCTGTGTCTCTGTTTAGACACCCCCCCATCTGCTCCTATTTAATCTGATGTCTCCTTCCTTACAGGTGCCACTTGCCCCCACGGGCAGCAGTCACGATCCACCCATAGCACCTCTATGGTGCAAGGAGCCTGATCCACCCACCCCCAAAAGAGATAGATAAGGTACGATGCTTGAAAAATTGCCACGATTTCTCTGGGCTGTGTGAACGCTGAACCGGATCATCACTTGCAATTTGCTGTTTTTAATTTCAGCACCTTCTCAGGGTAGTGCTATTGGCTCCACGCCTGTGCAGAGCTCCCTGATTGGTTGGTCTCACTCACCTGAGACAGGAGCACCCGAGACGTGTGGCTAAATGTAAGCCTGCATCCCTGTACTTGGCTTCTAATTTATATATTTTAATTTAGCCTGTTCTGCTTGGCCTGTGTAAAGTAACTTACCATTCCCCGCTGCAGTTTCTCTCCAACTGTATGTTCACTGATTTAGTGCTAGCTCTGCAAACTTCCCCTTGATTTTTTTGTCCCCCCTGGCCTCCTTTAAATGCACATAGTCTCCACCCACTCCTATCTGATGTTTCAATTTATTGGTTACGTACTGTCAACAACTGCAATTCCTCCCATCCCCTTTTTGCACTAAGCCTTCTAGCAGCTTTATGTCATTCTGTCTTGCTGAGGCATACCATTTTGGTACTTTAGGTTTGCTTATTGCTGACTATCATATCTTGTCCTGCTAAGGCAGTTGATTTAGGTCAGGTGATCTCTCTAGTACTTAGTCTGCTCCAGAGTAGTAGCTAAGAAATTTGCTTCAAAGCCTCTCTGCCCCTAGTACTACTCTATAGTCAGGTGAACTCTTTCATTAGCCTGACTAGAGCTGTACAAGGATTACTGCTTCAGGCTCCACTGGCTATAGAAGTATTCTGCAGGATTAAGAAATCTCCTCCATTGAGAATCCCTTCTCTTGCCCGCACTTGTAGTGCCCATTAAGATAGTCCATAATGAGGGCATATTACCTGCTTCTATGCTTGTCTCTGCTCATCTTACATGTATTGGACCCGAACGTGAATCAAAAAATAACTCCTAGAGTGGAGAATGGCTCTCTTTTTACACTGTCCAACCAGGACTTTTCCTATCAAGTACAGGAACTTGTATGTGCTCTAATTTCCCCTAGCCTGCTGCTGGTCCTTCACCTGCACTGGCATACAGTAACTCTCTTAGAGCCTTCCCACAGGGCTACACCACCTTCTGCATACTCCCCCCTACTCCCATTGATTCTCTTGGTCAGGGTATTATTGTATGCAGCATCAGGAAAACTGGGATATGGCAGGGTCTGATAGCCCTTTCCATCAATGAGACTTTCATTTCTACAAGCACATTCAAAGATGCCAGGTGCCGGCTAACTCGGGAATCCAAAACAAGTACAAAAGAGCAGACTGATGGGGGAGGGCAGGAGGGACAGAACAGAGACAGAGGAGGACAGGGGCACAAATGAAGATGATTAAGAATGAAAGTCAAGGGCAGGAGCCTTGGGCTCAAGACAGAGGCTGCACAGATTTTACAAAACAAAATATATTAACTTCCCCAGAGTGCACAAAGGTAAACAGCCTCAGAACTCCCTATACTGCCGCAGACAAATCACGTAACCGAAAGAAGACCCAGCCATCCACACTTCTCCTAGGACTCTGCAGGAAACTCTTGTTCCTGCTTTTACTATGCTCAGGAAATGTTGAGCTTAATCCAGGCCCTCTGGCACCTATGGAATCCCCAGCAGAGCTACAAAGCCTCAAGGGGCTTACATTCTTGCATGTTAATGTATGTAGCCTATTAAAACAATCACTTCTGTTCAGGCCTGGGTATGTCATACTGCTCCAGATGTTCTGGTGATTTCGGAGTTCTGGCTCTGACTGGCGACCAGTAACAATGAAGTTAACATCCTCTCCTACTATTTGTTCAGAGCTGACAGGCAAACCAGAGGTGGTGGGGTAGCTATTTACATAAAGGATAAATTCCCTGCCTTCATAATTGACTCAACCTCTGTCCCAAAAGAATTCAAAACTTATCATTAAAGATTGAAATTGCCACCGGTGTCTCATTAAGTATAATAGGATGCTACAGACCCCCATCAGCTGGACTACAGTTGTTAAAACATTTCGAAAACATCCTGGGTTCGGCATCTTCAGAGTGTATCATACTAGGGGACTTCAACCTAGACTGGCTCTCCAGTGCATCCACCCCACTTAAAACGTTTTGTGATTCCCTTGGGTTGTCACAGCTAATAAACAAATCTACTCATCCTAACAAGCTCAACCCTAATAACAGTACTTTCTTGGATATCATTTTAGTTAACAAACCCCATTTATTCTCCCATACTGGCGTCTTTTTCTCTGATATTAGCGACCATTGCTTCATCACGTGTGTAAGATCCACTCTTAAATCCACAACTGTACCAAAATTCTCCTTTAAAGGGTGCATACGCAACTTTGATCTCCATGGGTATATATCAGACCTAAGAGACTCCATGCGATGGCAGGACTTCTATCTAGCCCAGTCCCTGACTACGGCTTATGATATTTTCTCAGAAATTGTGCTAGGGGCTCTTAACAAGTATGCTCCCATAGTAAAAGTTCGTGCCAGAAACAAATCCTGTCGGTGGTTTACAGAAGACCTGAAAGATGCTTTGCAGAGTAGGGATGTACTCTGGAGAACTGCTAGGAAAACTAATTTAATAAATGACTGGAATTCTTTCCGGAGGGCGAGGAACCTCTGCACCAAAATGGTCAGAGAAGCCAAAGCTAATTTCTGCCACTCTCAGCTGGAGAGCTCCTCAAGAAATGCCTCCAAATTCTGGAAGACTATCAAAGACATTGAAGGTCACACCACTGTAAATTCCCTACCTATTAAATTATTGATCGACAATACTGTCATCTCCGATAGACCGTCTATCCTCGATGCTCTCAATAATCATTTTGCCACTGCATCGCTAGCCTTTGACTTCTCTCCTGTGAATATCCTCCACCAACAACTTAGATTGGATACACAAGAAAAACCCATCCTCAGTCCATCCTTCTCTCTGCAGCCTACCTCCCTGAAAGAAGTTGATCTTCTCTTTCTGCTGGACACTAGGAAAAGTGCTGGGGCCGACCTCTTTGACCCATACTTCTTAAAGGTTGGCTACTGTGTCCTCGCAGTCTCAATTTCTCATCTCTTCAACTTATACTTGTCCCAGAGTTACCTACCGCCCATTTGGAAAAATGCACTTGTGGTCCCTTTGTTTAAGTCAGGAGATCCTAGTGACCTCAATAACTATAGGCCAATCACCCTACTTCCAATCCTGTCAAGGATGCTGGAGAAAATAGTTAACTCCCAGCTTCGGAAGTACCTGGAATCAGAAAAATAGCTCAACCCATTATAATCCGGTTTTAGAGCACAGCACAGTACAATATCTGCTCTAGCCAAGGTGACAAATGACTGGCAGCTTGAATTAGACAAAAAAAACTTTGTGCAGTTTTCTTGGACCTAAGCAAGGCATTCGATACCATTGATCACAGGCTGCTTCTGTCGTCCCTCCGGAACATTGGTTTGGATTCTCTATCCATTAAATGGTTCTCCAACTACCTCTCAGGACGACTTCAACAAGTAAAGTCAGAAGGGGAAGTTTCTCCACCAAAATCCCTATTGAGGGGTGTACCAAAGGTTCCATTCTTGGTCCCTTGCTCTTCACCATTTGTATTAACAACACAGATGCCCCCATCAAAGAAGCACAAATACACCTATTCATGGATGATACGGTACTCTATGCTAGTAGCCCCACACCTGAAGTGGCCTGTAAAGCCCTTCAAAATGAATTTAATCTGCTGCAACATCAGCTTGTAAACCAGAAACTGCTCTTAAATGCAAAAAAAAACAAAGCAATGTTCCTCTCACCCCTTCAAAATGCAATAAATCCTGCAATTGCTGGGACACTCCCACAGATCACTACCATTCTAGGTGAGCAGTTGGACTACGTACCGAAGTTCAAGTACCTGGGGGTCAGGTTAGACCACAGACTTACTTTCGTAGATCACTTAGAAGAACTGGCAAAGAAACTTAGACAAAGACTTGGTCTGTTCTTTAGGATTAATAATCTCCTCACAAGAGACGCTAAACTGAAACTGGTTCAAACTACCTTTCTTTCCCTATTGGATTATGTAGACTTTCTGTATAGTCAGGGACCTGCAGGTACCCTAGCTAAACTCGATACACTTTATCACAGAGCCATAAGATTTATCATGGGTCTTCCATACTTAACCCACCACTGTGCATTGTACACGACAGTGGGATGGTCATCCCTTGCTTACAGATGGCAAAAAAATGCTGCGGTTTGGACATACAAAGCTATCTCAAATAAACTGCCCCAGTATATCTCTGTCTGTTTAACTTTGTGCACTCTGGGGAAGTATGCCCTGAGAAGCACCTCATATATCTACCTTTATGTTTACAAAGCAAAATCTCACATTGGCAGAGCAGCCATCAGCTTTGTGCTCCCTCAACTGTGGAACAAGCTGCAAAAAACTTTGAAATTAACTCACCCCATCAGCCTAGCAGCTTTTAAATCTCTATAACTACGTCATAATAAGGAGTCCTGTGCCTGTCTACCCTAAATAGTGACTCCTATAAGTCCAGGCACACTCTAATTACTACTGTTAAAAGACTGATCACATCTATAATTGACCCTTCCCTCTCCCATTTTTCTACCCCCATATCGGTCCCTTCCACATTCCTTTGACCCTGGTTCCAGCTCTAAATTCTTCATACCGTATCACTATATATCTTTTTATATTAGGTTTTATTTGTGTTCAGTGCACCTGATATGCATATTTCTTTACTTTTATGAAAAATTGTGTCCTACCCAAAACTAGCTGTATCTTCTGTTCCAAACATATACTACTGCCAATGCTACCTGCTGATACTTTCTATATACTGTATTATTGTATCTCACTTTATTTGTAATATTACTATTTTCTTGTGTGTCGCATCCCATGTATATTGTCCCTTGTTCCTTGTTAACAAACCCAGGTCCACCTCGAAAATGAGTTTGCTCAACGGTGATCACCTGGTTAAATAAATAAAGACTTTGACTTTGACACATACTGGTAGTTAGACATCCTTCATGGATTTTCAAAGAAAGTTTCAGCCAGCCCACCAGCACAGCGGTTGAATTTCCGCTTGCGACGCTGGTGACCCGGGTTCGGGAATGGACTCAGGTCATCGGAGGGCCAGCCAGGGGGCATCCCATGACTGCTCTCCCTCCGGGGAGGGTGGGATGTCACCGTGCAAGGGGACCACTGATGGAAGCCAGGCATGCCACAAGCATACTGCGCCACAAGGTAACCAGGGGGCGGGACAGACACTGGCATCATTGCACATTCCTGCCCCCTTCAGAGTGAGGAAAAACCAAACCAGCCTCCTCTCTGCCTATATGATGCCCTCTCCTCGGCTGCAATTGACTCCCCAGGCCGACTCCCGCCCTATCCCGTTGTTCATGGCACCTTAAGGGGTGGGCGCCATGTCTCCGCCCTGTGGGGGGTAATCCAGGGGGTCACAGGAGAACGGCTCATGTGGGAATACTGTAGCTGAGGAGTCCATGACTGGGCGGATGGCTGGCAGAGAGAGAGAGAGGAATGGCGCAAAAAGAATAAATAGAAAAAAAAAAGTTTCACATGGTACTACTTTTTTTTTTTTTTTTTTACCAACTCTATTTTTGCTTCTGGAATGGACAGGGGATTTACCCCCTCACAATGCCCGGACCTTGCACCTGGCATCCCCCCCAGGCTGCCCGAACTAGGGAGGCCCACAGCTTGCCTTCTGTGGCAGCGTACACCCCTGGTGGAGAGGGGGGAGTGACTGAGATCAACCAGAGGCCCCAGTCGAGGCTAGTGCCTGGGGTGTCATTTGGGCAGAGGTCCCGGGATGTCACGGTGCTGCTGGCCCAGGAGATTTTCCTATTAGTTCCATGGAGGTGTAGATATGCAATGTTGCTAGTGTACAAGTCAGGCGTGCTCATGCACTGACCACAGGACGTCCACCGTCACCTCTCTATTGAAGGGTGGCCCCAGCTGTTGCACACCCAGCCTCCACTGGGTGTCGCTGACTTGCCAGGAAATCACAACCCTCCCTCCCCGGAGGAAGAGAGATGTCTATGGGAGGATTATTCTACATCCCCCAGCCGAACCTCTGATGTACTGTGTTTGCTCCTGAATACGGATCATATGCACCACAGGCGATAGCGCAACTGCTGCACTGGCAGGCCAGCCATACAGTACTGCTTGTATCTATCCTCGTTTTCAATTCCTCCCTTACAGAAAAAAATAAAATTTGTTGCACTGACAAGGCTAACATTATACATCTATAAAACTGTACCAATGGAGGAGGGTGGGATGGAACAAATGAAGGAAGAAATTATGCCATTGGTTCACACCAGCCTTTTCAGTGTAGCAGCTCCAGACCGGTTTTGTAATATTAACAATATTACTCATAGTCTTCTGTTTTTTTTTTGCTATTGATGTCACCATTATATCATTTACAGTGAAACTGTCCCACTTCGTCTATTATTTCCATCATGATTCTGTTGCTGCCACTGCAGGCCCCCGACTGCCATCACTCTTTCTGTTGTAAATTGTCCCTATGTGACTCCTCTTCTTGTTTTCTTCATCATAATTCAGTTGGTGCCACTGCATGCCCCAGACCACTGCACTGTTATTCTTCCTGTCGTCTCTGTTACAGAAAAGGCATAACACATACTGGCAGTTAGAAGCCCCTCACTGATTTTGAAAGAAAGTTACACACAGTACTGCTTGTATCTACAGTATGTCCATCGTCCACTACTGGAGTGCATGGCGGCCATGCTGGACTTGCTATTATGAGTCAAGGTGAATAGTTACTCTCAGCAGTGATTTTAACTTTTCATTTTTAATTTGTAATTTAAATATTAGTTGTTTATTTTTTTTTTGAGTTAGTGAGGGTTAGTTTAGTTAGGGATTTAAGTGAGATAGTTAGATTTTGTTAGGCATTTTCGGGTGTAGTTTAGAGCTGTAGAAAATAAACATGAGCTCGACCATTAAGGCTCTTTTTAGTCTCTTGAACACGCGACTACTGAATTAAGATTCTGAGCTGGTGAAAGGAGGAAGAGTGAAAAACATAAAATACACCTATACCTGGCATGGATCGACTCTGGGGCTGGTCTGGAGATTGCTTGGAGATTGTTTGGAGCCCGCTTTTGCAGCCTGGTGGTGCACAGGAGGAGAGATCGTTATCATCGGGGAGTGTTGGAGGAACTATTGAGTTTGTTCGATTGTTTGAACGGGGTAACGTACCACATCGGGAGATCACGGAATGGAGATTGATGCGGACCACTGCAAAACTCGGTGCTGGTGGTAGAGGCCTGAAAGAAGTTCTTTGAGTCTGCCATTGGGGGGGGGCGGTGCATGAGTAAAGGTACCTGGTTCCTAGATGGAAGGTCGGAGGGGAGAGTCAGCCATAGGGATGGGTATGGTCCTGGACTCTCCTAGATACTGGGGACATCTGTGTTAACCGGGCGGTCCTCGGAGTCTGTAGTCTGTGGGATTATTGGGCTACCCTTCCCCTCAGGCGGTGGGTGTGTAGAGCTTGCCTTGTGTTTCGGGCAATTGTTTGCAGAGACCGAGGATTATTCACGGCAAGCAGAAGAACTTTTAGTGACTCCTTACTGGATCAGCTGACCAAGGAATTTGTCTCCAGATCTTTGTAGACCTGGTCTGAGAGATCTTTATTTTTCCTCCTTACTGTCTGGCTTAAGAAGACGAACATTTTTTAAGCAGTGAGAGTGTTGTGCTTTTTATACTTTATACTTTTAATTCCTGGAGGATCAGGTGAGAGCTGATGGCCTCCTGGATGTTTTACTGATTTAACCCCCTGAAGTGAGAGTTTGTGGGGTTGTTTATTTTACAAACTGGTGTGAAGAGACTAAATAGACTACTTTATGGACTTCTATGAGTTACTGATTCATTGTTAATCTTTAGGGTGTGTTGGGGGTCATTTTTTGGGAGGTGTTATTTTTATAAAAAGGGGATTTTTGTTAATAGTTTATTTTTGGATTCACTGTTGATATTGTGTTGGCAGCATGTGTTGGGGCCATTCATCGGTGGGCAGGCGCTACTCCCCCTCCAGGCTCAGAGACCAATTACCCTTTTGTAGCCCCCCATTGCATCCTATTGTATATAGGTGTTGTGCTTTGGGGATTGCATGGAAGAGCTGGAGGGCTGGGTCTCCAGGTCTGGGGGGAGGGGGCACAGGGTGGGCCGATTGGGGTAGTGAGACCAAGGAGGCGCCCCAGGGCAAAATGGGTCCGGAAAAGGTCCTCCTGCCTGGTTCCCGCACCCGAGGGCTCCATGGGTAGTGGGCAAGTAGCCCGCTCTTCCATGGCCTCTCATCCAACTTGGGCGGAGTTATGCAATGCCAGGTCAATAAAAAACAAGACAGCAATTATTGCTGATCTTGTTGAGACATCTGACCTGGCTTGTATCACTGAGACCTGGCTGGATGAGAATGCCAGTCTGGCACTGGAGTCAGCAGTTCCAGACTGTTACTCGGTGATACACTGCCCGAGATTGGATTATAGGGACGGGTGTGTAGCCATTTGTTTTAAGACGGAACTGGGCCTTGTGGAGGTTCCAGTGGGAACCACCAGATCCTTCGAGTGTATCATGGGAGCAGGTGTGGGCAGCAGGATTCTTCTCATCTACCGTCCACCCGGAGATGGGAAAGTTTTCCTGCAGGAAGTTGCGGACTTCATGGTCAACATGGTGTTGAAATCCCCAGGTGGTTGGTCCTGGGGGGGGATTTCAATGCCTGGGTCGATGATGAACTCTCACATTTTGGTCAGAACTTCCTCCAACTGATAATCTCATTGGGCTTCACACAGGTAGTTACCGCTGCAACCCATGTTCAGGGTCACTCTCTGGATCTGGTGTTCCTCCTGGGGATTGAGGCCACTGACTTGGTGGTGGAACGGTTGGATGGTAGGACCATCACTCTATAAGGTTCAGTTTCATGGCTCCCCGTGAGACCTGCCTCTTTGGAGATGGTCCAGTACCACCCTTTGAGGGGTGTTACCCCATAAGGTCTGATGGCGGTGCTGGATCTATCGAGTAAGCCATTGGAATGCTTGGATCCAGGGGACCTAGTAGAACACTATAATAATATGGTGCTGAGGGCCCTGGAATCCGTAGCTCCTGTCTGAGTTCGCCCTCTCCCTCTCCGTCCTCGGTCCCCTTGGTTTGATGGAACTTTGAGGGAGTTGAGGAGAGTGGGGCGAAAGTTGGAACAGTGTTGGCGGAAATCTGGCCTGGAGGAGGACAGATTTAAGTTGATTGCCTATTATTCAGACTATCACTCAGCAATCTCCCATAAGAAGGCAGAGTTCCTGTCCAGGGAGATTGCTGCAGCAAAGAATTGACTGGCTCAGCTCTTCCAGACCGTGGACAGGCTGTGCAATCCAGCCTGCCTCCAGGGCCAAAGAGTCTTTTTGCAATTAAAGTGCGATGAGTTCGCTCAATTCTTTGCAGATAAGGTGTCCTCTATGAGGTCAGAAATCTACCTGACTCATTCAAACGAGTCTGGCAGTGATCGATGCGAGGACGCAGGCACCCAGTTGGTCTGGACAGATTTCGATCAGCCAGCAATCATGGATATCATGAAGATTGTTTAGAGCTTGCGACCGACTTACTGTTGCTTGGATCCTGGTCCTACTCACCTCCTTGTGGAGTGCTTGGATGTCATCGGACCGCTCCTTACTGAGATAGTCTGGTGTTCACTGGATCAAGACCCATTAAAGGCAGCTGTGGTGACACCCCTGAAATCTTCCTGCAGCCCAGACTGTCTTGCTAACTACAGACTGGTCTCTAACCTGCCCTTTTTGGGCAAGGTTATTGAGAAGGTAGTCTCGTTGCAGCTTGAGAGCTTTCTTACCACCCACGAAGTCTATGATCCGCTCCAGTCTGGTATCAGGAAGAGGCATAGTAATGATATGGCATTGGTTTGAGTACTTAATGATCTCCTAATAGCGAGGAATCGGAGGAATCATTCGATTCTGATCCTCCTTGATCTCTTTGCAGCATTTGACACCGTGGATCATGGGGTGCTGCTGGAATGCCTGCGGCTACTCTGTGGACTGTCGAGGATGGTCCTCAGGTGGTTTCATTCTTTCCTCATAGGCAGGACTCAGAGGGTGGTGTCGGATGCTTTCTTGGCCCCCCTCCCTGCCTTGTGGGGTGCCGTAGGGTTCCTGTGCTGTCCCCATGTTGTTCACAGTGTATATGTTGCCATTGGGAGACATTATAAGGTGGTATAGGCTGAGTTTTCACTGCTATACAGATGATACTCAGCTGTCCATGTCTTTGTACCCAAACAGGACAGTGCGATCTTGGTCTTTAACAACTGCCTCACTGAGATCCAGGACTGGATGAGTGCTAACTGGTTGAGACTGAATCCAGACAAGACTGAGGTGTTGGTGGTGGACCCGGTCAGCGGGTAGAGAGTTGACTCTGGAGAACCATCTGGCCTTGTGCTAGGGGTAACCAGTTGAGACCTTCTGAACAGGTATGGAATCTGGGCGTTGTGCTTGATAGCGAACTGATGCTAAAAGTTCAGGTGTCAGCCATTGTCAAGTCCTCATTTTATCATCTGAGGAACTCACCTGGATAAAGCACCTTGTTCCACCTGAGGACCTTCCTACATTGGTTCACACCTTTGTGTCTTCCCGTCTGGATTACTGCAATGCTCTATACCTAGGGTTACGGGGTGGATCTCTGTCACCTGCAGCTGGTGCAGAATGCTGCGGCCAGGTTGTTGACAAGGTTGTCAAGATCTAGCCATGTCTCACCTGTGCTGCACAAACTACACTGGCTGCCGATATGATGGAGGATCACCTTCAAAGTCGCGTTACTGACCTATAAGACCCTACACAGACAGGGACCGGGTTACTTGCAAGACCTCCTTTGGCCATACTGCCCCATCCACCCTCTGCGCTCCACCGATGAGGGATTGCTAGAGGTTCCCAGGGTCCGTTTACAGACATCTGGTGCTAAGACTTTCTCTTCTGCAGCCCCGACCCTGTGGAACTCTCTACCTCAATGGATTAGAGAGTGCCTGTCCACAAAGGCTTTCAAATCCTCATTAAAAACATATTTATTTGAAATGGCATTTGGGGAAACTGTTTAGTATTGTTATTGCTACCTGATTTTTATTCTTGGATTTAAAGTTTTTATATTGTATACGCGCTTTGGTTTATTGAAAAGCGCTTTAAAAATAAATTTTGATTTGACTTGATTGATTTTGATTTGATTTGATCGTCCATTCCTCCTTTTTACAGGACAAACATCTGTTGCACTGACAAGGACAATATTACCAAGCAGGGAGATACGCTGTACCTGGGAGGTGGCTGTGCCAGAATAAATTTGTATTTGTAGAAATGCTTGTTGCAGGGTGATTAGCACCCACCCAAACCAAACTTTGCTAGAATCAAAACATCGTATATAAAGCTAAGGTAAAAAGCAAGAAAATCCGCGCACACCCCTGACATACAAAGGTGCTACCCTTATAAAAGAACATTGTGCGACATAAAAGCAAAAAAAGCTGCACACACCACCTGGGAACCTTGATTAAAATATAAATTCATTAAGGTGTTCTCACAGGGATAGGGTGGCATTATGTACTCACCCCCAAATGCTTGCTTAGGTGGTGTCTAATTTCATGTTAAATCGGATCATTGATTTGCAGATGCTCTTCCCCAGAATTTCAGTGAGGTGCTGTTGCACTCCCTGGATGTCCGTAGAACCTTTCAGTGCTACCTGAATCAAACAAAGACTGTGCCAAGTCCTCCCAGCTGTTTG
This sequence comes from Neoceratodus forsteri, assembly GCA_016271365.2. NCBI lineage: Eukaryota > Metazoa > Chordata > Ceratodontiformes > Ceratodontidae > Neoceratodus > Neoceratodus forsteri. The sequence continues at coordinate 330,863,838 of CM057454.1, forward strand.
TTTCCTTTTGCCTGGCACTAGGGCACACAACTCTCCAAACAGTACCTCTGCATATGGATCTCCTCCGGTATAACATTCTGATACAGGCAGGCAGTTCAGGATAAACTGAGGGGCACCATTACAGGACGCACTACATGGGGCATGGCAGTTTCAGTGGCCTCTTTTCAGTCCCTTTCAGCCATTTATGTTTGGTGAGTTGCAACCTGGCACATAATCCACACTTCTACTAAGCATTACAGTCTGAATCTGATCTCCTGTAGGGGATCAGGTTTTGTATTGCTGTGTTGTAAGGCCTGCCTCCTAAGGAATTGGTCCACTATTTTACAGTCAGCACTCGTTTCTCTGCCTCTCACTTATCCATCACACTCCATGTGGCTGAGCTACATTTGCTAAGTTTGTCATAGAATACACACTCAGATAACCGCTACACTCACGTATCAGTCTAAGACAATGGGAACAGATGGGGTCGATTTCATATATCTGAGTGCTGACTGTACCAGCCACCTGGTTGGGGTTGGTACTGCTTGATAATCATCCAATGTATTGTGATTCTATGGAGATATTCTCAAAGAAGATAAATTACTTACTTACCAGTAATTGTAGATATTCAAGAATGCCTCAGTAGAGTCATAACCTCCTGCCCACTGTTCCTCTGGTGTGATGGACCCTTCTTTTTATTTATTATTTTTTTAATTTATATTTTCTTACCCTGGCCATGACTTCATCCCCGGACACCCCCCCATCCACACTCCTACTATGGCATATCTACCTCGAAAGTTCATCCCCTTGCAGTGGGGCTGTCCCAAGGGATGGTCCCGTACCACGGCATACCTGCTGCAACCATGTCAGGGGTCAAGGGCACCACCGATCCAGGAGGTCCAAATGTCGGGTTTTTTTTCAGCGTCCAAGTTAGCTCCCACTCCTCGAGGATGAAGGCGTGCAAGGGTGACCAGGGAGGCATGCACACGCAGAGATGTGCAGCTGCTCCAGACTCTAGCCAACAACTGCCCCTCCCTCGTGGCATCCCTTACTCTACTGCCATCCGTGGTCACCGGGTGGCAATAGTGCAGGAGTTGTGGCAACCCTCCCTCCCTGGAGGAGGAGGAGAGCAGCCCTTAAGGCACTCTATCTTCCTCCCCCTAGCTGATCAGATGACGACCAAGGCATCTCCCCAAACCTAGATCACCAGCGTTACAAGTGGTAGCCTTACCACTGCACTGACAGGCCGGCTTCCTTTTTATCTCTTGGCACAGCACTGCATAGTGAGTCTACCACTTTTATCATATGCCACCACTTGTAATGTGCTGGGCAGTGTTTGCTTTGTTTCCCTTGCCTTTCTGTAAATGACTGGTTAAGGTGACTCCAAGCCTGCTGTTGTTAAATGTTTAGAACAGGACCACATACATTGTATAGGCGACACTGTATGCCGACAAAGTGCATGTAGGTGCATCATCATGGGTTGCCCCTCTTGCAAAAGCTTCCTGTGCGGTTCTGGCACCAATGGCTTACAGTTCAATGTATTATGGCTCTATGGAGACCCTCTAGAAGAGCTACGTTACTGGTAACTAACTAACCAACCAACCAGCCTGTGTTGAAACTTACCCAAGAATAATTAATGCCTTGTTGGTAGTTACATATGTTACCCATGGTGCATTGCATTAGAGGAATTTGTGTAATTTTGGGCATCTTTACTCAGCCACTACATGAAGACAATTTCTTTTAAGAAAATTACCAAGTCAAAGCAATTATTGATTCTTTTATGTAAACATTTGGCATTCTGTATGCAGTATATTTGGGGCAGGATTCACAAAAGATGCACCAGGTGCAAGTGAGATGCTGGCGCCAAACCAAAAATGCACCACGAGTGATTCACACACAGAGGCGGATCGTCGGCGCATTCCAGATGTGTCATGCCAAACCAGATGTAGTGTAGACACATCATAATGTTATGCAGTGCATATAGAGGGATAACATGCATACTCAGCAAAGTGATTCCACAGTGCAAAAGAAGGTGCAACGAGACAGCAAACCCAGCACAAGTGTCAAATACGCCATGAAAAGATAAGTATAAAAGAAGCAGACTTAAGTGCAAGCCACCAGCTGGTCAGCGGCAGAACAGCAGAACCGGCACTGTGGCAGAGAGAAGGGGAAGAGAGTGAGAATGAGAGAGAGAGAGACAGCACACCACCACTAGCAACATGGTTGCAGCACCATTTGCCATGGTCGGTGTACTAATGAGGATGAGGAGACGGAGAGGCAGAATGCACCGTAGGTGGCCTGCCCCATAGCAGTATTGTGCCAGGCTGTCATTTGAGTAGCTGATGGATGAGGAGACAGTAGGCTGATACTGCCTGAACAGGGCCACTCTGAAGCAGCTCTGTGAGCTGTGCCATGAAGAAATGCAGGCACCCACTGCCGTGGTCATGCCATCTCGGAGGAGACCAAGGTGACAACAGTAATGTGCTTGCTTGCCACGGGAACCATCCAGAGGCCTACTGGGGACACCACTGGCATATCAAAGACCTCCACTTCCCGCCTCCTCACACAATTCCTCACCGCACTGCTACCGCATGCTTCAGAATACAGCCATTTCTCCAGCATGCAGGCAGAGTGGACAGAAGCCATGCAGGGGTTCTACAGGGTGGCACGCATGCTAGGTGTCATAAGGGCCATTGACTGCACCCATGTGGCAATCCACGCACCACCTGGCGAGGACGCCATCACCTATGTCAACCGCAAGGGATACCACTCTGTGAACTGCCAGGTGGTGTGCAATGCCACAGGATGCATCAGCAATGTCTGCAACACACACACTGGGAGCACACAAGATGCCTTCATATGGCAACAGTCAGCCCTCTACCAGAGGTTCCAGGCAGGGGACATGCCAAGTAGCCATCTATTAGGTGCATGGGATGTGGCAACCAGCCACACGACAGGGCACCAATGCCAGAACAGGAGAGGTGTGTGTGTGTGAGTGTGTGTGTGTGTGTGTGTGCGCGCGCGTGCGCAGGGAGCAACATGCACAATGCACAGTGGCGCAGCTGCCGTGGGACAGCGGTTGGTGTATAAGGGTACACAGGCAGACAACAGCAGGTACAAGGAGGCACATGTGTAATGTACGGCATGTGTGGGGCAGTGCCATGGGGAGCATGTGAGCAGGGACATGCACAACACAAGCAGGCTGTGACCAGAGGCAGAATGCACACTGGCAGGGCAATGGTGGGTTTGGCACGTGTGACCCCAATGGCGTTGGTGGCCTTGGGCCAACAACAGGTGCAGGCCCAGCAACAGCCACCGGGGGTAGAGTGGTAAGAATGCAGGGAAGGGACAGGCATAGGCAGTGGTGGATGCCTAGCACACACACCAGTGTGTACTGGAGCAGGGAATGGGGGCATGCCACACATGGGACCAAGATACTAATGGCCACCCCCGCAAAGGTGACGCAGCATACCCACTGAGGCTCTGGCTCCTCACCCCCATCCGACAACCTGGAACAGAGGAGGAGAAGCGGTACAACAAAGCACACATCGCTAAGCGCACCATCATAACTCCCATGCCACACGGCACAATACTGATACACACAGACACACAGGTGGCACTGTACAGGGAGCCAACAGTGGTGGTGCACTGAGGCAGGTACCTGCCACACACGCCACCCCAGGCATCGTCATACAGGCATGGGGGACACAGTGGTGGTATAAGCTGCTGCCGATGGAACGGGGACCAGGATGCCACAGGGCAGCACCTTGGCCGCCCACGGACACGTGGGCGGCCTCTGCCACACCTGCTGGATTGAGCCACAACACCACCAGCCACACGGTGGTGTAGTCAACACCCCCTGTAGGGGTACTGCAATAAGACTGTGAACAGGTGTTCATTGGCGTAGTTGCCCCGTGAACCACATCTGGGCCGGGGACGCTGGGCATTGCTACATGCGGCGATGGTATCAGCAGCAGAGGGTCCACTTGACGCTGCTGCCTGGGTGTGCAGGAGGTGCTCCTGGGTGTCCAACTGGATGCTCAATGGCCACGGTGTGCAACAGCTGCAGATGCCGTCTCCGCAGCAGCTGCAATCCGTTCCAATGCTGCGGTCATGTCCACCTGCAGGAAGTGTGCCTCGGTCAACATCTGGGCATGCCATGCAGCCGCGGACTCATGCGCCAGGACTATCACTGTCTTGTGGTTCCTAAACTCCACACGGAGGGCCGCCTGCCACTCCATGGTGTCACACAGGAGGCAGACATAGCCCTTCATGTTGTGGGTGGGTGAAGGGTCACGGAGGCATCTGATGAGTAGGAGGGGGTGAGACAGCCTGCCCAGGGACATGCATGGGCTCAGTTGTGCCATGGTAGGCTGTAGTATGGGTGGCCTTGGCCATGCACAGCCACTACACGTCCACTGCCGGTGACATCATGCTCCAACATGTGCCCTGCACCACCTGGACCAGATGCCCTGATGGCCTGGCCACTGCACCTGGGCCAGATGCAGGGTGCACAGCACCTGCTGAGGTGGGCAGCTGTGTGGCCACTGCAGCTGTGCCACATACAGCTGGGCCATCGGCGGCGTCCGGAGCCACCCGCATAGGTCTATGAGTGCTGCGTGTCCCGTTGTCGGCCATGTCCCCTTCAATCTGTTGCATCATCATCTGCGGTGTCATCATTGTACGCCCCCTGCGTGTTGGTTGCAAGCAGGAGGAGGGTGTCGGCAGTGTCCACTGCATCTGCATGATCATCAGAGAACCCAATTAGACACCCCAGCCATGCATTTTCATTGGCAGCCACCATGCCAGCATTGGCTGAGGGGTCTGATGGGCTCGCCACCACTGGGGCTGTGTCTGGTGGGTCTGATTTGGTGGACAGTCCAGGCACAGTATCATCCACTGTAGTGACCACAGCCTTGTGCGATGGGCCTGCATCATCACCCGCTAGGTGTGAGGTGTGATGGAGCTGTGGAAAGAAGATGGGAGAACATGGTTAGTGCACTAGAATATACAGTAGCATACATACATGCAGACAGACAGACATGTACAGTGTGGCACAGTGTAGTGCCATGGTGCACATGACAGTCCGCGCTGCGGCTGTGCCACCACGCCACACCATTCATGCGGCGTTAACGGACCGGTATTGTATGGTGACAAGCCATGACCACATGGCACTATGTGTGGCGTTGGCAGAATGGTACACCCAACAGTGTGTGACCCAGTGGCCTAACTGGTGGTGGCACCACACATGCGCCACCATGGGCATGGGTGGTGCAGCCAAGCGTAGCACAGCATGGGACAACCATGCACATCCACCACGCATGGCACAGCCCCTGGGTACACAGTTGCACTGCACAGCACACTGGGACAGGAATGGCAGCCAGGGCACACATGTGGCCAAGCACGTGTCTTGTCCATGGCTACTAACAGTGCTGTGATGGTCTTCCACCGGTCTGGAACCCCCTACTTGGGACACCCTGCATGGCAGCTCTGGCAATGGTTGCCACAAGTAGCTGTCCATTGGGGCTCAGGTGGACATCCGCCTGTGGGCCACCCCCTTTCCCCCGCAGGGAAGCCTCTATGTGGGCCACCTTCTCCTTAGCCCTCTGTTTCCCATCATTCAAATACTTCCTGCACTCCGGGGGTTCTGTTGAATATCCCCATGGCGCTGACATGGCAGGCCACTGCCCCCCAGCCCTCCTCCTGTGCCATATGACTGCCACCCCTGCCCATAAGGATGCCATGCCGTAGGTGGTATGCCTTGATGAGGGCCTGCTCCTCATCCTTAGTGAGAGTTAGACCGCCGTCTACTGGTGGCACTGTTGCCTCCTGACATCGTGGTTTCTGTGGAGAGTACAGACAGACATAGCTATGTTCTGGTAGATTCCTGTGTGGCCATTACTGACAGACAGTGGTTGAGGTAGGACACACCAGCACCTGTCAGCCAGGGCCTGTGGGCAGTGAACATGCATGGGTGTGCATGGTGTGCCATAGTGGCTGTAACTGTGTCCAGTGTGTGCATCGTACATGCCATGGACAGCTGCAAAGCCATGGCTGTGCCACCTGTGCCGCATGTCCAGCTACACATACAGTTGTTAGCACATCACACGCACTATGCATGCCACGCTGTTGGTGCAGGCACGTTGGCCATCATGCCCCTCCCCATGGTGCAGCCTGTGGGGCAGTGTGTGTGGCACACCATGTCGCCCACCAGGTGTCCCTGCACATGGCAGCCTGGCGACGGGATGTGCTCAGCCAGCCCTAGCATGTGGCTTGGCTACACTGCAATTGGGCCTGTACACAAACAGATGTCTATATCATACATTCCTGTACCAGTCTGCTGTATCCCTACCCTGGGATGTACCTGGGTGTAGGCAATGGTCTACAGCACATACCCACTCCACAGAACCTGCAGTAATACATGTAGGACTAGCTGTGTACTCACCCTCATGGCTGTGAATCCTCTCAGTCACCTATTCTCAGTGTGGGCTGAGCTGGGAGCATTTATGGCTCAGGGCATACAAATGAGGTCTGGGCAGTGTTAATGAGATGTTCAATAGCTGTGATGCCCCTGCACATGATACAAGGCTGTTTTGGGGACATTGTCTGTAAATCGCATAATTGCCCTCAGCTCATCTTCATCAGCACAGTGCATCTGCTGAGTTGGGTGCATCCCTACACAGCACATGTCCCATGCATGTGCGTTGTGCTTGAAGCATCTTCCTGAATTGGGCACATATGCCTCGGCGCAAGCTGCGTGCATGCGCTGTGTGCTGTACCCATGGCACACCCCCGCAGGTGTGCAGCTGTACTGTTGATCACATTGCAGACATGCAGATGGTGCCCGTCACATTGTCCAGTCAGTCTGAGCATTGCACGGCCACCTGCGTGGTGCCCATTGTGCTGGTTGACAGTGTTGTACGCGGATGGTGCATTACGTACCAGTGCGTGACAGTGTGCTACCACACTTCATGGGCGTTGTGCATCATCGCGCTTGCCACATGTAACATGGCGGTCGTGTACTAATCGCGCATGCCTGACCAGTCATGACCCATTCTACGCATTCCTGCCTTAACATTGCGCATTCGCCAATGGGCACTTGATGGACCAATCGTGCTTCATGCCACTGTGTGCTGCATGTGGCCTACTGGCACATGTGGCACCATTTTGGTTTTCTGCTGCGCATCCCGTGCTTGTACCACTGGGCTACATCTAGTGTTGGGATGCCTAGGGCAGGGAGGACTGGGCCTAGGGCCATGAACTGGTCTGAACTGGAACTGCTTCAACTGGTGGCCCTAGTGATGTCTGTGGAGGGGCAGCTGTTTGGCCGTAAGGACCTGTAGGTGCCCAGGTCACAGGTGTGGGCTACCATTGCCCGGTGGCTGGTGTGGTGCTCAGGGGTTCCCTGCACTGAGGAACAGTGCAGGCACCGGTAGGGTGACCTTGGCTAGAGGGATGGGGACCATCTTTGGCAGCTGTGTAGCCATACACGCAGGGGTGTATTTCCATGGCCAGGTATGTTGCGTGCGTACGTGTGTATCACAGGCACATGCAGGGTGGGGATGGGACACATCACAACATCACACCCACATGGGTACACAACATCATGTACACATGGCTGTGGCTGTACCTGCCCTGTGGTGTCCTGTCCTGCATGCAACATGGGGTGGGCACTCCGCAGTGGTGTGTGTGGTGTGGGTACACTGTGTTGCATATGGGGTGGGACCACCATGTGGTGCACATCCACAGGAGGGCACTCTGGGGATTCGCGCATGGTGGCTGTGCACTGCTGTGGTCTGCATGGATGGACACTGGTGTTGTGCCAGCTGTGTATACCTACACTGCATGCTCACACTGGTGTTGGGATGGGTTTGTGCACTGATGTGTCTACTCATGGCGGTATCTGTTGGTTGTGTCTTGCAGGGCTGGAGGCCAGGCAGCGGGCCGCGGAGGCTGCTGAGTAGAGGCGTTAAGGGGCTGCAGGGGCTCATCAAGGTGTCCGTCTAGGAGCAGGTAGGTGGCACCCTTCTGTGTGCTTTGTCTGTCTGGTGTGGTGGGATACTGCTTGGTGGGGGTTGTGTGTCCGCCATGGTCCTTAGTATCTGTTCTCTCCATCCTTGTTGTAGGTCCCTGGGATCATCATGCAGCGGCCAGAGGTGGAGGTGCCATGGACCGTCATGAAGACCTGGACTGGTGAATTGCTCGGGTAATCCAGGGGTTGCTCTGGCACATACAGCGGAGCATTGGGTGCTTGAGCCAGGCCATTGGGGCCATCCTCCGGCTCATGCTGGCACGTGGCCATTCTGGGGTTGGGGCGCAGAGGTTTGTGGCCCCGCCTGTAGCCACCTTCCGTGTGCAGGCATATCTCTGTTGTACATAGCCAGCTGTTACACACACCCTCCATTCCTCTGTTGTTGTTCCGCACCTCCCCCTTCTGCACATGTGCGGTTATAGTCCCTCACTCCCCTTCACTTTTGATTGCACTTTGTACACAGGTTCTGCTATTGCTGTTGTATATATTGTCTGTTCTGTTTGTGTTATATATAAATCTTTTGAACTCTGCTATGGTATCTATGGTCATTCACCTTTCCACATTTCTGGGTGTGTACTGTCAGGGTCTCATCCTGTACCGTTCCTGCCATGGCTCTGTGTGCCCCAGCATTGTTTAGTCTCCCGGCAGCCCCGTGCGCCCACAGCTGCCTGTGGCATGTCGTGGGCCTCTGTCCTGCTGCTCATGTCCCTCATCTCTATGTCCACATTACTTGTGGCCTGCATACATTGCACTGCTGCACTATTGCTCTGTGGACCTGTGTGGTGTGTCCTGTGGTTGGGGTTGTGGCTTGGCTGTGTGGCACAGTGTGCTGGCCAATGTTTGGCACAGTGTCACCCTGTGCCCTCCCTCGCGGCCACAGTCATGGCCACCGTGGGGTTGGCTGTCAGTGCCTCACCTAGCCTTTGCACCTGCATGCTGTTGTGTGGCACCATGCCTGCTACAGTGTGCCTGTTCTGTGTGCCTGCCATGGACCTGTGTGGGTTGTGGCCTGGGGCTCTGTGTGGTGTTCTCAGGTCCCTGTCATGGTTCTGTGTCTGTTGTGGCCACTGTTGTGCCCTTGGCCTCTCTGGTGTGTCCCACTGGTCCTGTGTTCCTCTTTCCTTTGTCTCACTGCTTTGTCCCCTGTTGCTCCCACATGCCTTGCTGGCTTGCTCCGTATTCACTATGTTGCTCCCCGAGGTGGCTCTGCGCATCCCGGTTGTGCTGGCACATCTCCACTTCTGTCCTGCCTTTTCCATGAGATTCACAGTGGGGTTGCATGGTGCATCTCCTGGCACAGCACTTTGTGGATCGCTCAGCGTTTGGTGGGTGCATCCTCTTTGCGCCGGCTCATCTCACTTGTACCAGGCGCATCTCTTTTGTGAATCCTGCCCTCGAAGTGTAAAAATGGATGCAAATGGGTTACGCTATCAGAACACAAACACCTAATGTAATTTTGTTACATTTCATAATACAAAATCACACGTACCCCCATAATGCAAAGCATCATGGGCTGTATATGCACATCACCACAAAATATGATGCTGGTTCAACTTTAAGCAGAACTGCATGGTGCTGAAAGGCCTCTCACATGGTCTGCAAAGGGAGCCAACAAAAGACACAGACACGTGTTTCATCCTACCAGGACTCATTAGTGTGCCTCATCTATATGACACCCCAGTTGAATGAACCAGCTACCATTTGTATTTCTTTGAAACTTGGCTTCCCGGCCAGTGCCCTTTGGGGTAACCCTTGCCTCAGTGCTTGCACGCTAAAGTTCTTTATCTTTGAGCTTGTTTTTATTGGGGTCACCACAATCCAACGCAGACAGACCAACTTGGGGTAGCTGGTTCATTCCACTGGGGTGTTATACAGATGAGGCATACTGATGAGTCCTGGTAGGACAAAACAGGTGTCTGTGTCCTCTATTGGCACCCTTTGCAGACTGTGTGAGAGGCCTTTTGGCACTATGCAATTCTGCTTAAAGTTGAACCAGCATAATATTTTGTGGTGATTTGCATATACAGCTCATGATGCTTTGCATTATGGGGGTATGCGTGATTCTGCATTTCTTTGAAACTTGGCTTCCCGGCCAGTGCCCTTTGGGGTAACCCTTACCTCAGTGCTTGCACACTAAGCTTCTTTGTCTTGTAGTATGGTAAATAGGATTTGTCCGGAGGATGTATTTTAAAGGACGCTAGTATACTGTCAAGGAATTAGTCATTGGGACACACACACACTGCTGATGAAGAGCTAAAGAACTATATAGGTAAATGCTTGCAAAGGTAGGTGCTGGGGGGGAGGGGCAGGGCTGAAAAATAAGACCCCCCCTAAAGTTCACCAAGTTTCCTCTGTCATCTTTTATTTATTTATATTTTTTTAACATGACTGTTTCTTGCGCCTTGCTGCGGTGCTTACTGGCTGGGGCATCCAGCCACCGGCTCTGCCCTCCGGGAGAGCAGCAGGCTCACTCGCATAATGGGGGGTCTGGCACAGCTGTCGCCGACCCACTGGAGGGCTCCCCAGACCCTACCAAGCCGGACTGGCTCCGGACCCTCCACGATTCATGAAGTCCTCCTGGCAAGGCAGGGCACAGCCATCAGGCTGCAGGGTTGCACCAGCCTTTTTCTTTTCTCCCCCAGCGGAGGCATGGGCGTGCAATGTCATTCATGCACTGTGTGCAGACATCACGCCCGCGCCCCCTCTTGAGTACTCACCATGTGCCTGCGGTACCATCGGGTGTCCCCAGGGACCGCAGGCATGGTGGGGCTTCAACCCTCCCAGGACCGAGGAGAGCTGTCAGCGGACCGATCCTAGTCCTCCCCTGCTGACCCCGACTGCTCGGTAGCTTGTTCCTGAACCCGGGTCGCTGGCATCCAGCGCCTCAACCCTCAGCGCCACTGAGCCGCCCCATTGTCATCTTTTAAGCAGTGCCCCCAAACCCCTGACCTATATCCCCCTCAATATAAAAGTCAGCACCCCTGCTTGTAAACTAAAATAATAAGCTAGTACTAGACAACTGTATTTCTGAAAACAATACTGCAGAAAATAAGGGTACATTTTGATTTAACATAATCAAGTTATGTCAAGGTAAAATTGAGGGAGTCACAGCTGTAACAGTGCAAATTCTAGTTGAATATACGGATCAAGTCTGGTCTTTTTAAAATTAAAATCTATACAAGAGTCTACACTCTACAGCAGAGCTGCTCATTTTGTCTTGGCCTGGCACAAGCATCAGACGAAGTGGGAGGAAGAAACATTAACTTCAACAGCTGTTTCTTGACCCTGGCTGTCAGTCTTCCCAAGAATAAATTTTGGAGCGTCCCATTTGAGAGCAGGAGGGCTTTTCTGTGTTGAAAGTTGGCAGGAAATAAATATTCGCAGTCATTAAACTGTTTTTGTTCACTAACTTAACTTATTTCAGTTGAATATTTAGTTTTAATTTGTAGGACGCAACCAAATTAACTCAAGAAGATTTTGGACAGCGTGTTTACAGTTAGCATTACCCCCCGCCGATTTCCACCTAGTGGAAGCAGCCTTACCTAGACTACAGTAATTCCCCAGCAAGGGCGACTTGAAACTGCTCCCCTGAATAGTATTTGCTGTTACCTTTGCCCCCCTCCGATTTTTCATTATCCCGGAAGTTTCTCGCCCAGAATTTCAACCCTGTCGAAAGTCTTGTCAACATAACTTTTTGGGTACGTGAAGGTTCCACAACTGCCTCCATTTTATCAAATCATGCATTATTTGCGTGCTTTGTTTTTGTTCCGACTGTTGCTGTAGCTGTAAATTCCATGCAAATGATTACTGTTGTCTGATTCTCTTCAAATAGGATTCAGTTGACAATAAGCAAGTTTTGATGAATCACTGATGATAGTGAACTAAACAAGGGGGCTGTGCTAGCAGATGTGGTCAAATACGATGCTCACAGAAGTTTTTTGTTGACTTGATGTGATACCTTGTCGTACTTGTTCGTTACTGCAGTGGCTAAGTGTAGCTAGTTTGGTTTTAGCTTGGGGTAAGCAGCGTCAGGTTGGGGACATGGGGACACTGCAGGTGGGCATATGCAGCATGCCGTTTGGCAGTTTGTAGTGGCTCTCTGCCCCCTCCCCCTCTTAAATTACGTAACAGGATTAGCTGGAAGGATCTGTTTAATGATATTTTTTATTTCAGGCTTCCGCGGCAGTTGTGCCAACTCGCCATGAGCTTCTGGAAGAAGGACTGTTGGTCCGAAAGCTAGAGCACTTTGTTCTTGTTACATCTATGTTGGTCCATTAAAAGGTATCAAATCATTTGCTTCTGGATCTATTCTTGCAAGGACCAATACGGCAACTACTAAATCTACTGTTTATATTGTGCAATGTTATGCAGTATTTAAGGCATGGCATTGGCTGATAGCTTAAAGTTGACCTTTCCATGCACTCTGACACATATTCAGCCTTCATCTGATCAGTATTACCCCATAGTGGAGTTTTAATTTTAGTCCATTTGCTAAGGCTATGTTTTATAGTGTAAATATGGTATCAAGGCCAAGGAATGAAACTGAATCCACCTCCTAGTGGTTGTGTTCAGTGATCTCATTATAGAGATATACTACAGAAAAGGCTTAGGCAGGAAACATTTCTGTTCTTAACTAGTAAGGTGAAGAGTTACAGTCTCTATACTGGCCAGGTGATGGATCTCAGCTGGACATAAATTCACCCCTTCCCCATCAGAGCAGAGTGCTGGCATAACTGGATTCTGCCATATTTGTTACGTTCTCAGAATGCTCTGTTCCTTTATTTTCAACATATCTTCACTCATTTTTACAGGTTCTAATGCAGTGTCTTTGTCTGTATCTGTGTTGTTGAGTGTGCCATGTATGATAGCTCTGTGGTCTATACACAGTCACAGAGACAACCAGTATAGCAACTCATTGCTTTGAGATACAGTGTGTATAAAAGGTGCTGAATAAAACCAAAAAATCTGATTCCTGTTTTACCATGTTAGGTTTAACATGGCTTATAAAATTCTGAGATTACTGTACAACTTTGAGGCCTTTGTGGCAGACCTGCTGTAAAAAGACTATCTGAATTGATTTATTTGAAAAATATTTGACCACGAGAAAAAAAAAAAAAACACACTAAGCTGTGGACAGTAGCTTATTGGTGCATCCAGGGAGAAACTGTACAAAGTAGAAGGCATGAAGCACAGAAATGTTCAAACAAACAAACAGGAATAAAAATTAGGTAGGCAAGTTAAAGTAGGAATGGGTATACACTAGCAAGGCAAAATATTAAAACCTACATACAAAATTTCAGTGCACTGTAATCAAAGTAACAGTATATGGATGTAAGGCTGAAAACGTAGGACAGGAAACTAAATCATTCATGTTGGTATAGAGATTTTAGAAATTGGTAAGTTTTGATAGATTTTATAAAGTGGCCCAGTGAGGCTATTCCTGTTATCCAGGTTGGACAGCATGCACAGTTGGGCATACGTAACTTCTGGAGCTGCCGTTTTAGGGTTAGCTGCAAGGAGGAGGACTGTAGTTCAGCTGAAATGGTGTTCCAAAGGGAGGGAAGTGTTCTAGAGAATGCAGCTTGTTCAGCAGTGTGGTAACTTGTTGAATTATACTAGCAGAAGGTAACTGAATGGCACAGGGGGTAAGTAGAGAGAGGAGTAGGCATGAAAAGGTAGGATATATAGCCAGACACCAGCCTAGGCTAGAGTACACATCACAGTTGTAGATTGGGGACAGTTGAGGGAGATAAAACAAGGCACTGGAAAGGATGTGCAGTCTAGATAGGGAAGATGTGTGTAACCCCTCACCCCTGCCTTTTAGCAAAAAACGACAGGTGGCATGCTGTTGAAGCTGACAGCAGTACCTGGTGGGGACTGGGTTCGGGGAGGATGAGGTTACTCGGCACAGGGGACCTAGGTTTGGCTACTCTGCACAGGGGCACCCAAGTAAATCCGAACACAGGAAGCAATAACTGTAATGTCCAGAACCAGGAATGGGATTCTACAGTGTGGCTTTTATTCACATCCAAGCTGAACAAACAAAGCATAGACGGACCCCCACGGGGCTACATTCCTGGTAATGCAGATTAGAGACAACAGAAACACTTTATCACTATTTCCAGCCCTCAGGCTCTGAACCCACCAGGCACACAGCCCCGACCTGCACGCAGCTTTGGGTACACAGCCCGACTTGTACACTACTTGGGTTTTCCCCACTGGCCTGGCTCCCCCGCTGGCCACTTGATCCGAGGTACATTTTGGGAAATGAACCAATTTTCCTGATTGTGGCTTCCCAAACCACCTTAGAGCCTTTGACTCCTAGAGGGAATTTTCCTTCCAATCCCACATCTGGGTACTTCCCTCATCACTGGCCAAGTGCATGAGGCAAAGTAGAAATCCACAGAGCAAATCCGTAGAGGTGGACCTGGTCACTAAAGAAGGGGGGTCTCCCACCTCCAGCTCCCACAATCCGTACCTGGCCATTTCTCTGGAAACTAAACAATTCCTTTCACTGAAAGCTTGGCAATGTAGATTACTGGGTAGACGTATGTCACATCTCCTCTACATGTCTTTTTTGACTTCCCATAAGCGCTGGACTTGAACATACTTTTACTTTTGGCTAAGCCTATTACTCTAGGCCTCCCACTATTTCAGTAGTCCAGTCCCCACATGTCACAAGTCCCAGGGTGAAAAACATAGGCCCTTTAGTAAGAGCAAACACTCACCCTCCGGTTGCAGGTGCCCACAGGGCGATTCTACAGTCTTCTTGTTTTCCAAAAACTCTGGAACAGATAGGCAGCTTCTCCACTAGTAGCAGAACCAGGATTGCCCCAGAATATGCAGGAACCTTTCCTGCCCCCATCCCGGAGGGTGGGGCACTGAGACCAAATCATCGGTCTCCACCACTTACAATTATCTTCTGTGTCTCTCTTTTGGTGGAGACACACACACCCTTTTACCTAAATATAGCCCTCTGTCAAGGCTGAGGCTCCAAGAGCCTAACCAGAGCTGCTGTGCTGCTTTCACAGCAAGCTCCCAACTCCAACTGACCCACTGAATACTGTTCAAACCTCCCAACATTCTATTCCAACTCCCTGCTGCAGATTCCATTGTGGCTCATGCAGCTGCGATAGTTCTATGATGATGTCATCCCTCAGTCTCAGCTGAGACTGAGAACAGAGTGAGACAGTGTGAAATCCATTTAACTGGAGTTTCACAAGCTGCCTTCCTGCCTACCACTAGGTCTTACTGGGATTTTAGTAACCCTGGGTAAGAAGGGGGTTACATGTGGGTGCTGCCCCATAGGCAATATCGCCATAGTCAGAGGCTGGGAGGATTATTATATGATCAATCTCCTGTCTGGTTGCAGGGTGGGGCAGGATTTTCTTCAGTAGAGGGTAGCAAGCAGGGAGCAATTTTGAGGTAACAGAGTCAAAGTGGGTGAAGAAGTCAACATACTGGTCCAACCAAATCGCAAGATATGTAAAGCATTTTATGGGTTCTGGGGTGCCATCACGGGTCTTAAGGATGGGGCGAGAGGTGAAATAAGACAGTTTAGGCTTGGAGCCAAATGTCATGGTCATTGATTTCTTGGCATTATTCAAGATCAGTTGGTTTGATTGGAGCCACCTCTAAATGGCATTGAGATAGATTGAATTCTATATTCAGATAATATGATTATCTGGAATACTGGTAAAGGCACTGTACCATCTGCATACATGTGGATATGGGAGGAGATACTGGCAGTGAACAAACTATTTAGGACAGTGGAGGATAGTATAGGGGCCCAAGGAGTGAGCCCTGTGTTAATGGGGAGGGAGATAGATTCACCTACTTGGACAGCAGGTAGTACATGATTTGTCAGGTAGGAGCGAACCAGGTGGTTATTTACATAGACAGCAATGCAACGACTAGTATGTTCAGCAGGAGGGTGTGGGAGACATTTGTGTTCAAGGCATCTGATAAATCAATATGTGTGTGGATGCTCATGTTTATTGTGGTAAGGTTGGGGTTTGTGAGCCTTAGTATGGAGATAGCACTGGAGGGATTGGGCTAAAAGCTAGACTGGCAGTTGCGGAAGTGTGTGATCCATGAAAGAGCATTTTGGAGTAAAATGTCCACATGCTGAAAATAAAACAAACTGCACCTTGAATGATCTGTCCTTGGAGGAAGCTTTTAAAAATGTTGTCCATATCCATTAGCCAACAGATCAGTGCTAGTAGTGTTTTTTTTGTTTGTTTGTTTTGTTTTTCTAAATATTACCTTTTTCCATAGAAGCTCACAGGTCCAATTAAAGGAAATTTTACCTGCCTGATACTATGGGGGTACATGATGGGTATGAGTGTGATATGGAAAATATTTCACTCCTTTAGAGTGACCCTTGGATATTCACGAGTGGCGAAGCCATGAGTATGCAGTACCAGTATATTATGTTGTTTCATAGTGAAATAAAGAATGGCATGTCATCTCATCCTTATTGTATAAAATTTTAAATCTACCAACACATGGCCAGTTGACAGGTGCCAGTTTCAAAACACAGTGAAGTATATGAGCTTTATTGTATACTCTGTAATGGATCAAGGTTTTTAATACAACTCATGTGATCCCGCTCCACAAGAGTGGTAGCAGGGAGGAGGCAGGGGACTACAGACCAGTCAGTCTTACCTCAGTAGTGGACAAGATTATGGAGGCACTCCTTAAGGAAAGGATAGTGCAACACCTGGAATCCATAGGAGCACAGGATCCAAGACAGCATGGGTTTACAAAGGAAGGTCCTGTCAAACTAATCTCATAGATTTCTTTGACTGGGTAACCAGAGTGGTGGACCAAGGGGATCAGTTGATGTCACCTACCTTGACTTCAGCAAAGCTTTTGATACTGTTTCAATAGGAAGTTGATTAATAAGCTGGGTAGGCTCGGGTGGGTCAGAAGTTGGTCAGCTGGGTGGCAAACTGGTTGACAGGCAGAAAACAGAGAGAGGCGGTAAACGGTATACAATCAGAAGAGATGCAAGTCACAAATGGGGTACCTCAGGGATCAGTCCTAGGACCAGTCCTCTTCAATATCTTCATCAGTGACATTACAGATGAACTGGAGGGTAAAGTTTGTCTGTTTGCAGATGACACCAAGATCTGCAACAGAGTAGATGACCCAGATGGGGTGGGCAGAATGAGACGAGATCTGGATAAACTAGCAAAATGGTCGGAAGAGTGGCAACTGGAGTTTAATGCAAAAAGTGCAAGATCATGCACATAGGAAGAAAACCCTGAAGCCACCTATAGGCCGGGAGGAGTTGCTGGCAGTCACAAGGGAAGACAAAGACTTGGGCATCATCATCGGTGATGACCTGAAATCATCAAGCAGGCCACTAAAGCAGTAGGTAAGGCTAGGGGATGTTGGGTTTGTATTAGTAGGGTATCACAAGCCTGAAGAGGAGGTAATAATTCCTCTTTACAAGACACTGGTTAGGCCCCATCTGGAGTACTGTGTGCAGTACTGAGGCCACACCCTCTGTCAAGGACATTCACCAAATTGAGGCAGTCCAGAGAAGGCAACCAAAATGGTGTAGGGACTACATCAGAAAACATATGAGGACAGATTAACAGAGCTCAATATGTAAACCATAGAGCAAAGGAGAGAGAGGTGGTATGATTGAAACATTCAGACACCTTATAGGGCATTAACAAGGTGAAAGAGTCTAACATGTTTCAATATAAGAGAAATAGCAGGACTAGAGGACTCAGCATGAGATTAGAGGGAGGCCAATTAAGGGGTAATGTGAGGAAGTTCTTTTTCACAGAAAGGGTGGTGGATGCATGGAATGGCCTACATCAGGAAGTGGTGGATATGATTACAGTGCATGGCTTCAAACAGGCATGGGATAGGCATAAGGGAGCAATACAAATGAGTATGAATAGATAGGCCATTAACAGAGCAAAGGCCGATGGCACATTCATAAGGTAGAAAAGTAAATGGGCAGACTTGATGGGCCTTACGGTCCTTATCTGCCATCAACTTCTATGTTTCTATGAGCCTTATGCTAGCTAGAGTTGCTCCTTTAACTCACCTAGTAGCATGTCAGGTTTTACAGTTTCAAGAGTCTCCAGTTCAAATCTTGGCACTATTTTTACACTATCAGTGGCAATAAATTACAGTAGTGTGCTATAAAGTAGATAGAAAACATCAGGCAGGTGTTTCACCGTGGCATAACATTCAGTTCTGAACTACGCTACCCTGAAACCTTAGAGCACTATGAAGAGAGAGGACTGTGCTCTAAATTGTTATAAAATAAAATTATTATACAAGCGTTCAGGCCATTGTTTTATGGCCTTTACCACCTCTTTAAAAGGCTAAACAGTGGCCCTAAACAGATAAAATAATAACTTTAGAATCTTTTCACACAATCCACTGTATTTGTAGCTTGTCATGATCCACCTCTTTCAGCCTTGCCATGGCGGGGCCACTTTCTCGTGCAGAAGGCCCAGTCCGTCCCTCTCAGGAGTCAGTAGGAGGCACTGCCCTTGCAATCACCTCCTCATAAGTGAGGCTCCCTGGTGTTACGTCCTGGGGCCGTCCTGGACACTGTCTGCTGGGCGCCATTTTGGGCTCTGGTGCTTGCGGTGTCAAGGGCCTGAGTAACTGGGCTGTCCCTCAACACTATTCTCACTGCCGGTGCTGTTCTACGGTGCTGGTGATGGGAGCAGTGCCGTGGGAGGTGCACTGGGCATTCTTCAGGCCGTTCCTGGTCTCTGTGTCACTTGTGGCACCGAGACTGGGGACGGTGCCACCTCTGATGCCAGTCATGGTGCCGGGGAAGAGGGTGGTGCCGGGGTCGGCACAGTCTCTGGCTCCTTTGCCATTCGTGGCACCGGGGAGGAGGGCGGCCCCGTGGCCAGGCTCCAGCACCACGGATGGTGCTGCTTCAGACTCTGGTGCCGTTCGTGGCACCAGGGGGAGTATGGCGTCGTGCCTGGAGTTGGTACTGCTTGTGGCCTAGGAGAGGGCAGGGGTCGGAGAATGGTCTGGCATTGGGTCTCTGTGTCCACTTCCTTGGAGGAGGACTCGCGTCAGATCAGACTGGCTCAAGGACTCCTCAGAGCTTTTGACCCCTCAGTGTCCACCAGTTTGGCCCCATTCAGCCTCCCTCTGCGGGATGGGCAATTCCTGCCAGTTCTGGGGTCCGTGGCACTGACCAGCCAGCAATAGTCAGACAGCCATTGCTGTGCAGCCTGGAGTTCGGGGTTGTATGTCGGTCCCTTTAGCTGGGACACCCCCTTCCTTGGTGTGCCTGGACAGTCTGAGTTTGGGACAGCCCGGAGCACGCATAGAAGGGGAAGGTGCTGCAGCTTGGGTGGTCTCTTTGGGGTCTGCCTGGAGTTGCCAACTGCCTAGGCTGGTGGTTTCGAGGCAGAGGGCTCCTTTGGAGTCCGAGGGGTTGAGGGGCCTGGGTTCTGCACGGCGGCCTCTCCCTGGGACTCTCCCAGGTTCAGGGAGGAGTCATAATGCAGATTCTCACCCTTCCTCCCTCTCTCTGAGAGGGACCTCTTCTTTGGAGGCCAGGGACTGTCCTTCTGGACTCAAGTAGGGGGGATTTTACCCCTGGGCACAGTCACAGCCGTTCCGGGCCGGTTGAACAGCTGTTGGCTGCTGGACTTTTCGGTTCTCCCTCCCAGTTGGGAGCATCTGCTAGACCCTCCTGCCCAGGCGGAGGACATTCTTCTCCCATGAGGGGTTTGGCCCCTATTCCTCTGTCTCCATCTGCTTCTCTGCCATGTATTTTCAGTCCTAGGGGGCTTTTGACCTGGGAGCAATTCAGGGGATTGGCTGCGCATTTCCCAGCCTATGTCAGGGCCATGGACGAGAGGGTGTTCCACCCCACTCCCACACAGCCGAACCCTGAAGCTCCAGACTCATCCGCATCCTCATCCCCCTCCTGGGAGGGAGAGGAAGTGTCCGTCCACATTTCCCCTGCATCTGATCTCTCCTCATATCAATGCTTCCTTGCGAGGATGATGGACAGCCTCCGGATTACCCCTACCTCAGAAAGCAATCCCCCAGCATGTGACACGCACCCTCCCCGGTGAGTTCGGTTTGGCCAACCTGGTGGTTCCCGCCTGGCCTGTCCCTTTCTGGGGGCGTCCTCGCCTCCCCCAGGTCTCTAGGACACATGCATCACCCCTTTTGGGTTTGGCACAGCTGGGCACTCCTTCTGGGTTTCGCACCCTTCACCGTGACCGGCCCCCAGATTCAGACTCTGCAGAATTTGATTTCTGGGGGAGGAGGACATTTTACTCAGTACAGATTTTGATGTCCATTGCTTCACATCAGGCCCACTATGCATCCTATGACAGGTTCTTGTGGTCCAGGCTAGGTCAGCGCATAGCCTCTCTGACTGATTCGGAGGTAACCAGATAGGCCATTGCCCTCTCTGATCAGGGTCTGGAGCTAGCAAGGCACCAAGTGAGGGCATCCTACGAGGCCAACGAGATAGCTTCCAGGATTGTAGGGACAGTGATCTGCACTAGGTAGACGGCATGGCTTCATCTTTCCTGGTTGTAAACCATGGCCTGGCGTAGGGTGATTTCCTCTGCCTACCGGAGAACCCATCTTTTCTCCTGTAGGGTGAGATGGCAACTATCGGGGCGCCTTCTTTCCCCCGGTTTATAAATTTCAAAGATGTTTTTCTGGACACTTCGGAAATGTAATTGATTCAGTAAAGTGTGTGTACATTACCCTTTGATAAACTTGTTTCTTCGTATTTGTAAGGTTTGATAAACTGGAAATATTCCAAGATTTAATTTTAACAAATACCTCTCTTAAATACAAAACTGCCTGTAGGTTTGTTTTTATGACATTTTGTGCCCCATTTTCCCATGCTAAAAACCATAGTGCTATTGATGACTGAAATGATTCTACCACAAATTTCCTAATATTTCTTAACAATGGCTGCAAGTTTGTAAATATATATTGACAATATAAAAACAGCACAGGATTCACCATGTTAAGTCCACCATGTTTTACTGGTAAATAAACTATATTCCTTTTAATTGGGTTAAGGCAGCTACCCCATATGGCCTGGAAAAATATATTCAATAAAGTGGTTTCTCTTTGCTTAGGTGGGGGAAAAATATTAGTAAAAAATATAAAAAGCGGTAACAGATAAGTTTTAATTAAATAGATTCTTTTTGTTTTACTCAGAAGCCATCTGTTTTATCCTTGGACCATTGCTTTCCCTTGCTGTATTTTTAAATCCCAGTTGTGTAAATCTGGGGCAGCTGCACCAAACTCTACCCCCAAAATTTTAATGGTGTCTCGGGTTAACTTGATACCTGCAATATTTTGATCAGGAGAAGAGTTATGACCTAATTCCCTGCCTACACGCTTTTGTTTATTAAAGGAAGCCCCTAACACTGTCCCATATTCCTCACAGAGCCTAATAGCCTGTTCTGCTGCCACGGCACTGGGTGCTATAATGCAAATATCCGTGTTCCATCTGACAGAATAGCCGGGATTTCTTTAAGTTTTCGTAACAGCAAGTCTATGCTAAAATATATAATAAGAGACTGATCAGGTAGCCTTGCCTCACTCATTTTTTTAAAGGTACCCAGGGTCCAATATGACCATTAACATGCGGGGAGACACTTGTATTTTTACAAAGTTTCTCTAGCCAGTTAACAAAAATATCTGGCATGCCATACTGCTTTAGAGTAAGCCACAGAAAATCATGGCTCAATGAATCATAAGCACTCCTGTGGTCCAGAGAGAGAACATAACCCTGTAGACCAGACCTATAGTCTTTCTCAAAGGTTTCCCTTAGTAAAATTAATTGATCAGAGATGGCCCTTCCAGCCATAGCACAAGACTTTGCTGGTATTATGAGATACTGAGCAGTTGTTAACAGGTGTTTATTTCATATTTTGGTTAATATTTTAAAATCAACATTTAAAAGATTTGTAGGTCTCCAATTTTTTAGGTCCTGTTTTTTCCCCTTTTTATAGAGAAAAATAAGAATGCACCCTACCATTTCCCGTGGAAATTCTGAAGTATTTAACAGATGATTATATGCATCAGTTAACTCCCTTGATATTTCTGTACTCAATAATTTATAAAGTTCAGGTGTCAGCCCATCTCTGCCAGGCGCTTTCTCTGTCTCAAAGGAGGCTATTGCATTTTCTATTTCTGAAGAAGCAACAGGGATTGAAATTAAGTTTTACAGCCACTAGTCAGCAGGGCTAGTGACTGGGAAAATCCACTGGTCCCACAGACATTTCCACTGGCCCAGTTGGTACATACTGAAATGTTACCTTCTCTGTACAAGCATGAAACTAGTTAAATAAAAAATCTTACTAGCCCAATACAAATTCTACCCTTATGTGGCATGTATCATGGCTGGCGGGCCGGTGCCAATTGACCCTGAAACAATAGGTCTTATCAATTCCTGCAATACTGAGGAAAGGTAGTCTGGGATCTCTGAAGTCTGCAAATAAGGAATTATATTACCTGTATCCACTTTCTACCCTTGAAATAAGGCCATCGTATAATTAGTTACTTCTGTCATAATATCCTGGGATGTTGTTTTAAAAGATTATCACTGCCCTTTACTTCCTCAAAAACTTTTCTAAACCCTATCCCTACAGCTTAAAATGGACAAACTGTTGCAAACTTCCTCATGCCATATTCCTGTTGCATTTGTAGTCAAGTGTTTATTATAAAGTTGCTTTATATTATCTTTGATGACTTTGATTTGTGCAAAAAAGTTATGCTTTATAGTCTGAGCAAGAGATATGAGATGTTGTAGTTGCTTCTTATATTGTAAGTAATCAAAACAGTTTTTGTCCCGAAAAGATTTACTGATTGATTTTTAGTAATTGTAGGAGATCATGTTTACTTTCAATCCACCACAGCAGAGGATCCTCATACATTGCATACACTGATTTTCTAATAATCATGAAGTATTTTAAGTGTTGCATAATTTCCTCCTTGTGTAACAAAGTGGAGTTTAATTTCCAAGACCCTGAACCTAAAATTTGGGCAGAGTGTGTTCCAACCGATTATATACAGTTAGCAGTGGTCGGAATACTCTACTATAGTGACTACGTGAGCTGCGTGTAAGAGTAAATTTTTACTGGTAAAGAATCAATTAGTGTGGCCAGGGCCCCCTTATGAAACAATACACTTTGATGGCAGATAAGGACCGTTTGGCCCACCCAGTCTGCCCATTTCCCTACCTATTGCATAAACTGCAGATCTTGCCCCCCCCCCCAATCTTCAAATAGTGGCCCCTTTTTCTTGCACGTCTCTTTTTCTGAAAGATGCTACCCTCCTGGACTTTGCGGATTCCCTTGAGGTACTTGAACATTTCTTTCATGCCCCTCTCCCTCCTTTCCGTGAGGGTATACATATTAAGCTCCTTTAGTCTCTTCTTCGTATGGCTTCTGGTGAAGACCCTGCACCGCTTAGTTGCCCTCCTCTGGACTGCCTCCATCCTTTCTATGTCCTTGTGGAGATGGGGTCTCCAGAACTGCAAGCAGTACTTCAGATGGGGTCTAACCAACTGTCTGTACAGAGGGATAACAACTTCCTGTTTTCTTCTAGTGATGCCACCTCCTATACACCACAGTATCCCCTCAGCATTGCTTGTTTACCTTTAGGTCATCTGATATGACTACCCTCAGGCCTCCTTCCATTTTTGTTGTTGTTAGTACCCCCCCATTGTGTACTCTTGCCCTGGGTTTTTGTTTCCCAGGTGAATTACTCTGCACTTCTTTGCACTGAATCTAAGCTGCCATACTTTTGACCAATACTCCAACCTTGCCAAGTCCCTTCTCTTCCTTTTAACCCCACCCCCCGGCTTGTACATCAGCTCTGTTGTAGATCTTTGTGTCGTTTGCAGAGAGGCATATTTTTCCTTCCAGTCCCTCCGCAATGTCACTTATAAAGACATTAAAAAGGACTAGACCCAGTAAAGAACCATGCAGTACCCCGCTGGTAACCAGTCTTTCTTCAGAGTGGACTCTGTTTGCTATTACCCTCTGTGTCCTGTTGTCCAGCCAGTGTTTTACCCAGGCTACCACCCTGGGACTAGAGATGCAGCAAATTATTAATCCGCCCACGAAGTGGGCACTTTGCGTCCGTGGAGCACAACGTGAAGTGGGCCCTGTAAAGTGCTCATTTCATGTTGTTGTTATTACCACTTCATGTTGCCATTATGCCTTTAACGCGAAGTAAGGCAAAGTGAGAAGAAAACAGACACATCACATGGCTTGCAGTACTGTAAGTCACATGCTTTAGCCAGGCAGGAAGGAAGTGAGTCACAGAAGCAGTTTCACTTTCTCCTTTACATTTGTAGAGGGAGAAAGCATTTGTGAGAGGAGAGGAGTTACTGCTTGCCTTTCGTTGCTTTTCAGTGCCAGAACAAAACAAATAGCTTTTTTAAAAGCTATTGTATTTAGTTTTTGTATTGTATTTGTGTTTTTTTTTGGTTAGCAAATTTTTTTGTGTAAGTTTTGTTTTGTTTTGTGTGTGTGACTGACTGTGTGTGTGTGTCCACTGTCTGTTATGTGTGTGTCAGCCGTGGACTTCAGGAGGATGGATGGTCACATAGGAGAAGGCGAGTTGCTGGCCCGTGGGTGCGGACCCGTGGGGGCGGGCGGATCGGTGTGATGTTGGACTGCTCCCGACTCCTGGCCGGGTGTTGCTTCCCTGCTGAAGCAACAGGAGCAGCAGCACCAGAGCCACCGTGGCTGCTGCGCGCCCACCTTCTCCGCCACTACCACCACCACCACTGTAGCAGCTGTTGGGGCTCCAGCAGACCCCTCCACCACCTCCACAGCCACAGGAGGTGTCCCTGAAATGTAGGTGGTGGTTGGGACTCATGCCCAACGTGTGAGGACTGTGTCTGGTCCCCCCTTGCAGATCCCTAGTGTGGGAGTTTTTTAATTGTGTGAGGGGAGACAGCACAGTGGTGGAGTGCCATGTGTGTGGTGTGCTGGTGCGCCGTGGGCCCCCTGGGAAACATTTGGGGACTGGTGGCCAGTGCACCCACATGCTGAACCACCACAGGGCAGAGTGGCAGGCTGCCACAGAAGGGGCCAGGCGTCCACCTGCTGGCCCTTCCGTGGCAATGGCTGAGGATGCTGCCAGGATGGGAGATGTGCCTCGCAGTCACCACCACAGCAGGAGGAGGAGGAGGAGGAAGGCTACTACAGCAGCTGCTCCACCACCACTACCACAGCCACCACCAGCCCCACTACCTGGATTCCCCGCTGCAGTGGACCCCGCCACAGTCCCTGCAACCCAGTCTGACATCGGCCTGGTGTGGGCAGCGCTAGAGGAAAATAATGAGCGGTTCAGTGCTTTGGAGCAGCAGGTGAACAGAGTGGAAGCACAGCAGCAGCAAATAATTTCAGTGCTGCACCTGCTGCTGGACCACCACGGCATCCCACAGCCATAGTAAGTGAGGGGATTGTTTTCTGCCTCCCCACCCCACCCTGACCCCACCCCACTACTGTGTTGTAGTTTTGTTTGTGTGTTTTTGTTTGTTATTGTTTAATCATACATTTTCCCTTTCAGGGAATCTTTCTTGCACCACATGGTGCAATACATTTTGTGAAAACCACCCGTAATTTCAGTACAGTGTGTCACGTGATGGAGGAATTCCGTTCTGAAAATCTGCCCACATTCTACCTCCCTTCTCAGCAACGTTAGGACATGATGGCAGGGAGAGCGCTGCAGCGCTCCTTACAGTGAATATCCGATTGTCCGCAGGTTTCCGAACGTTTCTTTATGTTATAGGCCACCATCCACTAGGGCAATGGAGGATGAGGTCATTTTAGATTTTATCAGCCAGTTTTCTCTGGCAGGGAATGCAATACTGGTTGGTGACTTCAACCTCCCTGGTATTGGATGGGATACATTAAAAGCAAATACATCTGTAGAATCTAAATATTTAGAGACATTTATTCTCACAGGATTGGATCAGTATGTTACAGCCAATACAAGGGGAAATCATATTCTGGACTTACTATTAAATAATCTTGGGGACAATATTGTAAATTGTAATTTATTCCCCCCATTGGGTTCTAGTGATCACGCTGTAGTTGGTTTTCAGTACTCTGGTACTCTTGGAGATAAAAAAAAGCATCACTGTAGTCCATAGGTATAATTCAGCAAATTTTGACCAAATGAGGTATGAATTGACTGTATGGGATTGGAAATCAGATTTTGAAAACCAGATAGTCGCTCAAATGTGGGACAAGTTAGCAGAAACCCTAAATGGCTTAACTTTGAGACACGTACCAACTAGAAATAAATACAAAGAGGCCAAAATTCCATCCTCACCATGGATGACCCAATCTGTTAAGGGATTAATTAAAAATAAAAACAAAGCATACCATCAAGCAAGACATAACAACACAGAAGCTGGATGGGAGATATATAGAAAGAGCCTTAAACTTGCAAAAAAAGGGCTCAGGCCAAAAGAGTGTATGAATACACACTAGCAACTAAAATCCAGGATAATAAGACCTTCTACACATATATCAGTAGTAAGAAGGGAAAAAATAATACTATCGGACCCTTAAAAACACAAGATGGGAATCTTATAATAGAGAACAGGGCATTAGCTGAGGAATATAATGCATATTTTTCATCAGTATTTAATGCTAGCCCTCGAGTTATCCAGGACTGTGGTGAAATAATACATAGGGGGAGAAAGCCTAAGGATAGACCCAGCTGATGTCTTAATCAGATTACAAAAGGTAAATCAGAATAAAGCACAGGGGCCAGATGGGATTCATCCCAGGGTAATTAAAGAAATGGCAGTAGTACTAATAGGTCCGTATCTTATCTTTCTCAGAAAAGTATAGATACTAGTGAGGTTCCAGAGGCCTGGAGGCAAGCAGTAATTATACCTATTCATAAAAAAAAGCTCAGGACAGGAGGTCTCAAATTACAGGCCCATTAGTCTGACCTCGGTACTAGGAAAGATTCTGGAAGGTATAATTAAAGACTACACTGTTGAATTCCTAGTAGCTACAGGCAGGATAGATATGACCCAGCATGGGTTTACTAGAGGAAGGTCATGTCAAACCAACCTTTGGAATTTTATAACAAGGTTAGTAAAGCCATGGATATGGGAAACCGGTTGATGTGATTTTCCTAGACTTTGCAAAGGCTTTCAACAAAGTTCCCATGAGCAGCTTGTTAAATCACTTTTTGAGCTAAATCTACCAGTTTGGGTACAAAAATGGGATAAGGCGTGGCTTGCAAATAGAGGCCAGAAGGTCTGTGTAAAGGGGGAATACTCTGGCCAGGCTAGAGTGACTAGTGGCATTCCCCAGGGTTCGGTATTGGGACCATGTCTGTTTAATTTGTATACCTCAACCATGCAGGTTCATTCAGGGGTTTGGTTGTCTAAATTTGCAGATGACACTAGGACTGGGCGTCCTGTAAATAATATAGAGGAACAGTCCATCTTACAAACAACTTTAAATAGTTTGGATATGTGGGCCTCCCAGAAGCAATCTATTTTTAATATTGAAAAATGCACAGTTATGCACTTTGCAAAGAAAAATAACCAGTTCCAATATGCCCTGGGTGGTTCTGTATTAAAGGCTGTAGGCAAAGAAAAAGATTTGGGGCTCATTGTTAATAGTGACCTTAGCTTTAGCTTACAATGTAATACAGTTTAAAAAAAGGCTTGCAGCATAACGTACTGTATACAGAGACACATTAAATGTAGAGATAGCGAGGTTGTGATGCCCTTGTATAATGCATTGGTGTGTCCCCATGTGGAGTACTGTGTTCAGTTTTGGGCCCCATATAAAAGGAGTGACATTGGAATGATGGAGAGAGTGCAGAGGAGAGCCACCAAAAGGATCAGAGGGACAGAGGGACTGAGCTATGAGCAGAGACTGCAGTATTTAGGGTTGTACTCATTGGAATATCATAGAATGAGGGGTGACATGTGTTTTATTTATAGGGCATTGACCGATACCAATTTGTGGGATCTCTTAGGCCTAGCAAAAAGGGACCAACCATACAATACCAGAGCCCATTGTTACTAATTGTTAAAGGATAGATATAGAACAAATAAAAGGAAATATTGGTTAAACAATAGGGTAACAGAAATTTGGAACATGCAGCGTTTCGAGGTCGTGGAGAGTAAAACAATGTTGGAATTTAAAACAAATTTAGATAAATTTCTTATAAGTAAAAATATAAATGGGTATACATAAATTGTGATTGGCAAGCTCATGGACAAATGTCTTTATGCTCTGTAGTGTCTATGTAATCTATGTTATAATGGTCAGTTTGTGGTGAAATGTGTGGCCACGTTTCCAGTAAGAAGAGCTTTGTTAGTGGAAACATCCCACATTTCACCTCAAAGTGAACCTTATAACATAAGGAGACATTGGGATAGCTGCCGGACATTCACTATAGTGGAGTATACCTCGCTCCCCTGGCATCACGTCCTAACGTTGTGAGAAAGGGTGGCAGAATGTGGGTGGCTTTTCTGATCGGTAATTCCTCTGTCCCATGACTCACTGTAATGAAATTACGGGTGGTTTTCCTAGAATAATATTAGCTCCGTGGAAAAGAAATATTCCAGTGGTAGTAATGCCCCCCATATTATTTCACGTGCATCACCATAACTATGTAATGTGGTGAATGTCTGCAAAGCAACAAGCGCAACAATCTGTTGATAACTCTGACCTATATTTTTTAATGCTATGTTACAACTTCCTTTACTTACATCCTGACTGACTGGAATGATATGAGAATTTACAGTAGTTGAGTCTGTTGTGCTACCTTTTTCATGTCTGAAATAATGAAAGGAGCATTCCTTTTAAATTGGTGCTGACCAGGTCTTTGTCATTGTTTTCTTCTGCTTTTCTCCATCACATCAAGTAGTTGTTATATATCACTTCTGTTGTTAATTAACAGTTATGAATCAGGCAGTGTTTTATGACACCATGGAACAATAGTTATTGAAAAGCAGCTGCAAATAAATACAAACCTGGTCCGAACAATATTGGAAGACGCACTCATTTTTTTTTCATACATGAAAAAAGTAGTCAAGTAAGTAAAGCAGACATAAATTGTGAAAAGAATCGTATCATTCAAGTCACAACTTGGGGGTAAGTAGTGGTGGCCGTGGCAATGTAAAGTAGCATAAAAAAGTACAGTTCAGAACTGTGAGAACATTCTTGCAATGCTGCTTTAATTGTAAAAATGTCAGTATGACATCATGAGCTCACAGCAACGATCACAGAACACACAAAAGTGGCACAGAGTCCTCGCTGTGTGCAGAAAATTGACAAGTCGTAATGAAGTAAAATGAGATTATTTCAGCACACACAAAGTCCCCCAGAATTAATGGCGCACTCAGTCATGTGCGCAGTGGTGGCACAGAGTCCCCAGATTTTTTCTGCCGTCCCTGAAATGGGATTGTTTCAGCACATACAAAGTCCCCCAGAATTAATGGCACATGCAGTCATGCGCGCAGTGGTGGCACAGAGTCTCCAGATTTTTTCTGCTGGCCCGAAATGCATCCTCCTTGTGTGCAGAAAATTGACAAGTAGATATACAGCGAAATGAGACTGTTTCAGCACATGCAAAGTACCCTAGAATTTATTGCGCAGTCACTCATGCGCGCAGTGCCCCAGCATAAAATGATGACCGGGAGCAAACTGTTGCTGGTCCAATGTGTGCTGCGATTCAAGCAAATGCAATGTGATCATCTCAACTGGATGGAAGGATGCCCTTTGTCTGTACACTAATAGTAGCCTTGGTGAGTTGAGACAGATATATATTTCTGTATTTTGTAGGTGAGGGGGTTGACATGGACATGTACTCATGGTATTGTTCTGTATCACAGGTCACAGATACTGTTGGTGTTGGTGTGCGTATTCCAGTGCTCGACTAGAACTTTTTGCGTAGAAATTTGCAATGGATAACTGTCAAGCACATGAAGGTAAGTATTTTTTTTTTGGGTTGGGGGGAAACATTTGCAGGTTTGTCTGTAATGGTTTCTTATTTTCTTACTTCTTCACAGATTTCATCTGCATCCTTCTCGAGCCTGGTTGTTAATGATGGTCATGGTCATCTAATGAAATGACTTCTGTGTGTTGCATGTGCGCTCCAGCCCCGGGGCGCTGATGTTGAAGAACTTGTTTGGATCAGGCCACTTTGTCAGAACAACAAACCATCTGGAAGTTTCCAAAAAAAAGAAATGAATGACTTCTTACAACTTAATTGTTATGTGTCCCTCCCTGGTTCTCAAATCTCAGTCCCTAAAGTCAAGTTACATTTCAAAGCCACATCTTGTCAACTAACACAACCTGTGTGCAATATTTGCTGCAGTCTTTACAAAACAATGAAATGGATGAAATGAAATCTTCATACTTGCCAGAATGGATTTCACATGGATATTACATCGCTTCCTCTCTGTACGATACAGCTACAGTACCATTCCCGATGAGTTTTAGTAATGGAGCCTTTTTTTGTTACCCTGTAAAAGAAACAAAAGAAGTGTACTTTATGTGTTTTACCATTGCGGCGCTGAAAAGCTGCAGAAAACAAAACATACAACTAAAGGAAGTGAAGCAGCATAACAAACATGAGTACACATACTCACTTTGTGGTTTAAATATTAAGAAGATTTCTGTCTCTGGCTGATGGATGTGGTGGTCCGGATAGACTCATGGTGGCAGTGGATAACATCAGTCCCGGTGGTGGTGGTCGGGGGGGCAGACAGATTCTTGGTGGCAAACTTGGATAACATCAGTCCCAGTGGTGGTGGTGGTCTGGGGGGCAGACAGACTCACGGTGGCAGTGGATAACACCAGTCCCGGTGGTGGTGGTCTGGGGGGCAGACAGACTCATGGTGGCAGTGGATAACATCAGTCGTAGTGGTGGTGGTCCGGGGGCAGACAGACTCATGCTGGCGAGACTTGGATAACATCAGTCCTGGTGGTGGTGGTCCGGGGCAGACAGACTCATGTTGGCAGTGGTGGCAGTGGATAACATCAGTCCGGTGGTGGTGGTCCGGGGGCAGACAGACTCGTGGTGGCAGTGGATAGCATCAGTCCCGGTGGTGGTGGTGGTGGTCCGGGGGCAGACAGACTCATGGTGGCAGTGGATAACATCGGTCCGGTGGTGGTGGTCCGGGGGCAGACAGACTTATGGTGGCAGACTTGGATAACACCAGTCCCGGTGGTGGTGGTCCATGGAGGGGGGCACACCGCCTTTTAAAAACTTCAGTTAAAACCTGCCAACATTAACCACATCATCATCCTCATAAAGAAAACTGCCCTCACAGTCATCGATGTCTGAAGTCTGACCACTGGAAATTCTTTCTCCATTGTGTCATCATCTCGTCAATGGTGGACCGTTTCAGGCAGCCACTGCCAGTGCCACTAGGATGCTCCATTTCCACATCAGTAAGACCACCATGACTAGGCTGGGGTACAAATACCGAGGTTGCAGTCTCTGCTGGCATGTGCCTCTCATTCATTTTAATGAATGTTAGCAACTAACATTTGCTGGAGACAGGTTTGTCTGACGATCTATGACTGTTGCACCTGCTGAGCTGAATACCCTCTCTACACTGACACTGGAGGGTGGGCATGTGAGGTACTTCAGTCAGCTCTGGCCAGTCACTAACTTTTCCACTCCAATACAAAAGAGGGTCTTCAGTTATTGTCAGATGCCTGTTTTCAGACAAATATGATTCAGCCATTCTCAGTGCCGCACTAAATCCAATTGTTGATGCATCATCCTGTTCTCCCGAATCATTTATTTCACAAATACCCACTTGGGACAAAGCCTCCCAAAGCGGTTGACGCCAGCCACTTTGGATGACAGACCCCTGAAACTACAGTCCTCTTCCCCTTGCAGGATATGCTTGATGGTCCTCCAGGTACATCTTCAGCCGGATTATGCTGCTGAGGTTTGCTGACTTTGGCATGTGACTTCTGTGCCCCATGAACCAAGTGCACCAGCTGACCACTGATATTTTTTACCTGTTCAGGCCCTCCCTCCAGTACTGATGCAATTCCACGTTTGTATCGTGGGTCCAACATTGTTGCCATGGCAAAGTTGTCACTACGCTGAATGCTCACAATGTGACAATTCTGGTTGAATACTGTCAGCATGTGTTGCAGCAACATACTGCTGCCACCGCCTCTGGCAACATCAAGGCTATGCTGTACATTCACCAATGTCTGCCTCAGCACCCACAGCAGTGGAATTGATTGGCTAGTGGAGGCAGACTTGCCACTCACTACCTGTGTGGCATGTTCAAAAGGCCGATTGTTATTACAGAGTCCATGAGGCGCCACTGTTCAGTCATCATGGACATGGAGGCCCCGGAACTGTCACGGCTAGTGTGCATAACAAGATATTCTGAGATGGCTTTGTATTGTTCATACAACCTCTCTGCCATGTATAACGTGGAGTTCCATCGGGTGACAACTTCCAGCTTCAAGCGGTGCTGAGGCAGGCTCTTTTGTATCTGCAACTGCCACAGTTGGTCATGGGCCTTTCCAGATCTTGAAAAGTGAGAGCAGGTACGTCATGCAATGGTCAGCATTACCTTTATATCAGTGTGCTGCAGAAACTCCTGAACCACAAGATTTAAACAGTGGGCCAAGCATGGAACACGAAAAAAAACACCGTTTGTGATGCATTTCACCACATTTGACCTATTGTCACTTGCTATGAACCCAGCTCTCGGGGACAGAGGGTTTAGCCATCTGTCAATTTTAGTCAGTGCCATGTCCAACATGTTCTCACCAGTGTGTGAACAGGTCACACTGTGCATAGCAATCATTGCACGCTGTAGAATTCCAGGAAGATTGCTACTGTGACAGTCCACCGCATTGCACTGATTATTCACACTACCAACATCACAAACAACCCCCGCACCTGCGCCCAGTGTGCAGTTATACAGATATGAACTCCCGGCTGTTTTGCCACTTGTCCACATATCCATACTTAAATGGATGAATGGCGAGGAGGAATGTTGAAGGGCATGTCTTACTGAGTCAGACACAGTGCGGAACAATTCTAGGACAGCACGGGTAGAAAAGTATGTCCTGGATGGGAGTTTCCATTTTGGACAGGCACATGCAGCAAACTGCTGGAACCCAGAATTCTCCACTAGGAGAAGGGCAAAAGATCAATTGGCAGCATTTCCGCTACAGCAGCATTGGGTTCACGTGACACTGTATGATTCAGGAGTACTTCAGCTTATTGGCAAAAACACTGTGTAACGTGGACTGACTTAAGCATTTTACACGTGGTGTGTTGATCACAAATGGTTGTGCTCTGTGATGAATGGCATTGGCAGGGCATGGAGTGTTGACATTTGATGATGACAAACCCAGAAATTGTTATTTTGTCAGATTTTCCAACTGGGATTGATGTATCACTTGCACTAGACATACTGCTTTCACCACCACCACCACAAAAACTGTTACTCTCACCAGCACTGGACAACATTTCAAAGTCATTATGGTCCTCCACCTCATCATGCCGGTAGTAATCCTCTGCTCTTATTACCACACTACTGCACATGTTTAATTTCCTACTGGGCTTAACAGTCATGGAAGGGGGATAACATGCTGGCTATGGTTGCCGGTGACATGGATGAACGCCTCACTGTGGTATTAGCTGCCAGCTTGTGCTTGGTCCACAGTGCCAAGTGCCTATTATTAAGATGCGTATGCTGTCCTCCTGTGCCCATATGGCTCCCCTTTTTACCTCGACTCACACGCACATGGCAAACCTGGCAGATTGCAACTGAATCATCATTTGCATCTTGAACAAAAAAATCCCAAACAAGGGAGTGTGATGCTCTGCTTTTAACATGTCCATGATGATGTGGCTTATTTAAGTTTGTTGTTTTAAGCACTGAAGTGGGGGGGGGGGCACGTGATGTTTCGGGCAGTACACACCTGGGGCAGGATTCTAAAGCTCTCAGCAGGTGCAAAACCTTCCCTAAGTCCCCAAAACTCCCTCAGCTATGGGAAAAAAGGGGAGTTTGCTCCACGTGCTATTCACAGAAACCCCCGCAGCTGCGGGAAAAACCACTATGGACTGTGGAAAAAAGTGCAGCTGCAAAAGTTCTTTAGGACAATAAGGTGTGAGATCAGTGGAGCACAGCCCCTGAAAGGCTATTCACAGCCAGGTTTTTCCCGTAGCTGAGGAAAGAATGTTACACACTGTGGAATGAGGTGTAACTGTCCCTCAGCACACTGCGGTAGTGCCCCAGCAATTGGAATCAATTAAGGTGGAGGTGTACCACAGGTAATAGCATCTCAAACAGTATAGCAGTGGCTGATGTTACAGCACTGAAAGCACACATTGCCATGCTATGGCAACAGGCATCAACCACTAGACCCAGTGCAGCCCATGACAGAGCCCCACAAGCAGTAGAGTCTGACCAGCCAGCAGCAAGTGCTACCCCTCCAGGCTACAGGAACACCCCAGAGAGGGCGACCAGCAGGGACAGTCAGCCACTGTGGTGCCAAGGTATCACAGGTACCTGTGGTGCTGCTGTGGTCCCAGTTGGGGACTGGTTGCTGGTCTCTGTGTGTGCTGTCAGCTTCATATTATAGCAGCACTTTTACAGTCTGCTGCTTCAGCTACTGTGGTCCCCTATTGCTGTGCCTTCACAGCCTCTGCAGCTGCAGATTTGCAGCACTTTTGCAAGTCGTGTGGCAGCTAAATTGCTGTACCTGCGGCACTTTTTATGGAAATCCGCAGCTGCGCTGGTTTTCTTTGAGAATACAGCGCAGCTGCGTTTCCACACTGCAGCAAGTCTTTTCTGTAGCTGTGGGAATTTTGGTTTTCTGTGTGAATCCTGCCCTGGACCGCAACTGACCACCACGACTACCTATCATATTGATTACTGGGTCATCATCACATCAACTAAAACTGGTAGATCACAAGTTTTTACAGGTGGGAATTCCTGCAAACAGACTCAGACATAGCCACTTTAATTTCTTTTCTCCGATTCCCAACTGGGGTCAATTACATCATCATCATATTTATCAGCGTCACACACATCCACATCTTCTGCTTGGATGCTAGCATGTGGACTGCATGTTGCAACAACAACAACATCATCATCGTCAGCATCTACACCATTATCACCTGATATTTTTTCACCGCACTGTGAATCACTGCATGGAAAATGCGTAATGTTAAGTTCCACGGTGGACAGAATATCACATTGTATGCTATTGTTGACATGATCATCAAAATCCTCAGGTTCAGTTACTGGGATGTTACTGGGGAGTATGACATCATCTACACTGCCAGTCACTTGCACTGCTTCACACTCAATATTTTTGGAAATGGTACACTGGTCAGAATTAGAACTTGAGGCAGCAATACTAATACTACCTCCACCACCACTAACACCAGTAACACTAACACCACCGACTGGGAAAACAGCTCCAACTATGAGCGAAGCTACTGATTGGGCTATAAGAAACATTGCAGGAGAAATACCTTTCCTCACATCAGCAATGCACTTCTGCGTCTGCATACTACCACCATGCCCACAGACCATCTTACTGCCAACATTGCCATGGCGAGAAACAGCTTTGCTTGCATGTCTCTTTGCAGGCATTTTGGGGGATCAACCACAAATATTATAACCAAATTCAGATTTTGATACGTTCACTCTGATTGGAGGGACGCTGGCTGGATGTGAAGCCAAATAAACAACTATGGCTTCAGCAACAGAGAAGAGAATACTCTGAGGCTGCCACTTAATTAAAACAACTTCAGTAACCAGTGGTGCTGATGAGGTTTCAAAAACAATCCAATCTGGTAAAAAATACCTTTTGAATGTGGGGGTGGGGGGAGCACTGAATACAGACAGTGCTGATTTTTATGGCACTACAAGCAGCAAAACTAAGAACAGATACCACGATCGCAGTACAAAATCAGGCAGCTGCAGTGGATAGCAGGTTCACACTGCTGTGCTTACAATTACACTAGTCTGTGGACAATAAAGGTGTATTTTTGATGCACGCAACACTGCACACACACAGAACAGTTTGTGTACAATGCTGAACGAGGAATGTGCGCAAATACAAAAGTTCAGTACTATGCCATGTTATGTATTGTACATTTGTAATTTAAACAACCTGAACTTATGAAATGCTGCACCACATCCACACAACAAACGGTAAGAACATTTCTACTATTACTGTGTGTACATTAACACAGTCAGTTATATAACAAAAATATAACCAAAAACAAAGAAATCACTATTTCTCCAGCTTAAATCAACCTACACCACAGATACGCCCCTCCCCCAAAGCACACTTTCACTGTCTTTCACAACACTCACTCAATGTTGTAAATTAAGATTCAAAATCCACACAAAAGCAAAAATGCTCGATGATATGAGCACAGGAGGGTTTCCTACAATCGATGAACTAAAGTTGGACCCCCCCAAAAAAGCTAAAATGCTTTTTGAACAGCTTTTACAAGATTCCTATCACAGACAGCTATCAGAGCACACTGTCTCCTACTCCTTCGTACTCATACTACCCTGAACTGAGGCTGTGCAGATCAGTATAGAGCCCTTGTGACCTGAAATCCCATGAATCAATACAAAATTCACCTGTGGAGCTCAAAAACAAGGAGAAATGAGGTGAAGTGCACTGCCTGCAATGCACTTCGCCTTAAAATTGGCAGAATAGTGGCCTGGAGAGGTGGAGTAACATGAAGTCATTGTTTCTAACAGACTTAGCACGTCCTCATTATAACGACTGCCATCCGCTTGCATTATGTGAGCTTCATGGATCCGTCTTTACGCCGCGACCGCTTCAAGGAGCTGATTGAGCCCACTTCATTCACCACTACCTGGGACCCACCCCCAGGCTGGCTAATTTGTTTATTATCTTTTGGATAGGACTGTGTCAGATTCCTTGCTAAAGTCTACGTAGGCTATGTCTGCAGCCCCTCCCTGCTTTACTACCTTGGTCACCCAGTCAAAGAAATCTATAGATTCATCTGACATGACCTTTCTGCTGCATATCCATGCTGCCTTGGGTCCTGTACCCGCTGACCTCTAGGTACTCAACAATTCTTTCTTTCAGAAGTGATTCCATTATTTTCCTTACCACTAATGTCAAACTAACAGGTCTGTAGTTGTGAAAGGCAGGATCTATCCTGGAGGTTACTCTAACATATGCATCACTTAGATTTGCTGTTTTGTAGAATATTTTTAAACAAGATATATCAGAATATATTTTTTGTAGTCATGTTACAACCTCTGTTTTTGTGGTCAAACCACAATTAAAGTCCCCATCCCAAGTAATATTTTTTGATGTGTGCAAATAGGATTGGATTGACTGAAAACTCCAGCCTTTGTTTGTGGGTGTAGGTATTAATTAGTCTAAAGCATACATTACTATAGACAATATCCAGAATCAAAACATGTCCTGGCACCAAATCAGTAAGTTTTAAAACCTTCACTGTGGTATTGTGAAAAGGATTGCTACCCTCAACAAGCTTCCATACCCAAGGACCAATATGGCACCCTGCATGCCGATGTTTTGTGGCATATACTTCTGTCATATGAAGTCTGGTGTCTTGTAAGAAAAGCTCATCTACTTTATTGGTTTGTAGATATGAAAAGACTGCAGCCTGCTTAGTTTTGTTTTTATGCTGTTGACATTAACCCTTTCACACCTGAATTTTTTCATTTAGAATATTAATAAATTGTGCATGTTGCATAAAAAAATAATTTTCTCCGCAATGTCACAAGATAGAGACACAAGGTTTTCTATATTCGATACAGTGTGACCTGGCCTACTAAAACATACTGCATGGACTGATCTGAAACCCCAAAGTCACACCACATGTGTAGAAACAACACAACTTTGATTGTAAAATTGTGTCAAAATCAAGTTGTGGTGCCCCCTGTTTGCTTATAACATTCCAAATGTAGGTATGTGTACTTCAGGTATGTCTTGAGACAACAATCCCACACCATACTGCATGAAAAAGTATGATATGGGTTGGCAACGAATAGTTTGTGACACATTTTCGTGTATTTTTGTTAGTCTAGACCCCTCAACACAAGTTAGAGAAATCGCAAAATTCAGGCCTTGTTTTACCTAAAACTCATTTTCTCAGCAATGCCACATGGTAGAGGCATAGGATTTTCGGTTTTGGATGCCAGGTTTACTGGGGCATTACAGAAGGCCATGTATTGACCAATATCAGAGCCTATCATCACATTACAGGTGCACAAACAACATAACTTTGATCATAAAATGGTGTCAAAATCTAGTTCTGGTGTCCCCTGTCGGTCGGCAAAATACCAGATGTAGGTATGTATACCTCAGGCATGTGCTGAGACAACAATCCCATGCCATACTGCATGAAAAGTATGATATGGGTTGGCAACAAATAGTTTGTGACACATTTTCGTGTGTTTTTGTTAGTCTAGACCCCTCAACACAAGTTGGAGAAATCGCAAAATTCAGGCCTTGTTATACCTAAAACTCATTTTCTCAGCAATGCCACATGGTAGAGGTATAAGGTTTTCTGTTTGGAATGCCGGATTGACTGGGGCATTACAGCAGGCCACGTATTGACCGATATTAGACCCTAATGTCACACTACAGGTGCACAAACAACACAACTTTGATCATAAAATGGTGTCAAAATCAAGTTCTGGTGCCCCTTGTTGGTCCCTAAAGTACCAAATGTAGGTCTGTGTACTTCATGCATGGTGTTGGGGCGACAACCTCACACCATACTGTATGAAAAAGTATGATCTGGGTTAGTTTTATATAATTTGTGACACATTGTCGTGTGTTTTTGTTAGTCTAGACCCCTCAACACAACTCATAGAAATCACCGAATTCAGGTCTTGCTATACCTAAAACTCATTTTCTCAGCAGTGCCACATGGTAGAGGCCTAAGATTTTCTGTTTTGGATGCCGGATTGACCGAGGTATTTTAGCAGGCCCTGTACTGACCGATATGAGACCATAACGTCACACTACAGGTGTACAAACAACACAACTTTGCTCATAAAATGGTGTCAAAATCAAGTTCTGGTGCCCTTGTTGATGTGCAGAATACCAAATGTAGGTCTGTGTACTTCAGGCTTGTACTGGATGACCAAAGAGCTGTTGATCCTTTGTGATTATTATTATTATTTTCAGGTTCCTTGGCATCTCCCCTTTGGACTCCTACCCCTGCAACCTTCCACAGGCAAATCCCTTTGTTCACATGTTATGAGTGAGTAGACAATAAAATGACAAAAAACAAACCCAAAAGTTACACATGTAGAACTTTGTAAGAGTATAGTTTATGTACTTGTTGAACACTAAAAACCGAAAGACAAATAATCATGAACATACAATTGGTATCGTATTTTGTTTCTTGTGAAACAGTAAATTTGAATAGCTCAAATGAACAGTTCAAAACTATTTATAGTAATAACGTACTGTATAAATATAATAATAGCAATGCACTATATCAGCCTCTGTAGTTCTCCAGATACACTATCAGAGGTGTTATATTTGTTCTCATTGTCAGATACTGTAGTGTTGTCAAGTCCGTTCGTTTTTCACCAAGATTTCCATGCGTTTAACATGTGGGCTGTAATCTTCATGTTCAGGTAGCAATGTATGTAAGTTGTGCAGACCTGTAAATGAACAAACAAGAAAGTACACAGAAAATATTTCTTGAAACAAATAAAGTATAAATAAACTAAACTATGAATCTTGGCTGAAGTCATTACTAATGAATCAATATGTATTCCTTGGAGGACAGAGAGAGAGAGAGAGAGAGAGATATGATTCAGACCTTCAAGTACCTGAAGAGTATGAACAGAGTAAGTGCCAAATGTAGTTTCAAAGTAAAAGCTGAATGGTATACCTGGGGTCACAGCGTGAAGCTGGTAGGAGGCAGGTTCAGAAGGAAATGAGGAACCACTGTTTAAACGAAGGGTGGTGGCAGTCTGTATCATGCTGCTGAAGAGATGATATAACTTCATGACAGTGGGCAACTCTCAAACGAAAGGCTGGACAGATTTAGAATGAGTGTTCAGACCAATGGTGGAGCAGGGATTGGAAATGTTGGATACTATGGAAAAATCAAGGGGTGCAATGAGTCTAGCAGACTAAATAGACTGGTAGGCATGTAGCTGCTGGCAGTTTTTAATAGTTGTATAATAAAGATACATACCTTTTTACTGCCAGTATTTTGTTTTAGTGTGGTACTTCTGGAAGCAGTTTCTCTCAGCCATCAGGCAAAGGTGGACACCACACTCACTGCACATGATTCAAGATCTGTGATGGCCTTCCCTGTGGTTTTGTCCTCCTCTCTTGTGTGTTTCATTGTACACATTGCATTAGTTTGTCTCACTTGCCATTACTGGCATGTGACCAGCATTTAGCATGCATGCTGGGTGTGGAGTTGATGAGTCATCCAGGTGCTTTCCTTGATGTAAATCCACCAGTGAGTTCCCTAGCAACAGTGAGGTGGAAAGCCAGATAATCCGCTCTGCGTTTGGAGGTGGTTGATGTTATGGAATTGCCATTTTCCTTTGTATGAGCATTGTAAATAATGTACGCGTTCAACAGCGAACACTCAATGAGGTATCCAGATAGCCTCTTCCACCATTTTTTGCTCTTTGATATATGTTGTATAAAGAGATAATCTGATTCCCTCTGTCAAATCCCCGCATAAACTTCATGTAGTCCACCAAGGAGGATGGGCAAGGAACATCAAGTTTTGATCCATCTTTCTGCCTCATTGCACTGTGAAGCTGTTCTCCATCTGCATGTGGGGCATGAAGTGTAGAGAGGCAGTATACTGCACGTATGCCAGCATAGTTCCTTTCTGCCTCCAGTCAGTGCTGCTACAAGTCATTTTGTTGACGTCTTTCTTGGGGACAACTATTTCTTTTGGATATTCTTTTCTGTTTGTTCTAATTGTACCACATGCATAAATACCTTTGCTGTAAAGGTTCTTCATCAGTTCAAGTCTGAAATAGTAATTGTCCACGTAGATGTGATGGTATATGTTGCACAGGTCATTGGTTAGATTTAGAACAACTCTTGTGGGCAAGGTTGCATCTTCTATCTCTGTGCATTCATCTGTATTTTTGCCAGTGTATATCTGGATCTTGGAAATGTACCCAGTTTTTGCTTCAGACAAGACTCACACTTTTATGCCCCATTTATGAGGTTTATCTTTCATGTATTGCACAAAAGATAACCGTCCTTTGTAGGGCACCATTGCCTCATCCACAGTGAGTTCCTTGTCGCAGTCATACTCTTTCCTAAAATTTGGCACTAAGCTCTCAAGCAGACCTCTTGTGTCTTGATCGACATGCAGATACCTGTTCAGCATGTAAAACCTATCCCTTGACATGACATGACATATATCTGGTTGGTGAATGAAGGTATCCGCACACCAATACGTGCATATTCTGGGTAGATGAACTATGCCCATTATTATGCAGAATGCAATGTGTGCCTTTATTTCATCTGTAGTGGTAGGGTCCCATGCCATTTTGTGCTTTTCTGGCTGTGCAGATCTAATTTATACTACATATTTATTAGTGCAGATTGTGATCAGATCAAATATCTCATCTGAGAAAAATCTTCTCATACATGAATAGTCATCAGTATTGCCCCGGATACTGTGGGTTGGACCAATTGGTCTGTTAAATTATTCAATGACAGCACTGGTTGCTGTGCCAGACCACCTACTTTCTGATGTGGCATCAATCACCGCATACCTTGATTTTTTCTTTTGTATGAGGGTATGTAGTCATCTTCACTACATTAACAGCTGAAACACATCCTACTTCAAGTGTTTTTCCTCACACCATTTGCTCTTCTCTGCTTTGTGCTGCTTACATTTATGTTTCTGTCCAGTGACTTTGCCTTGGCAGCAATATTCATCCCACTGTTTCTTCTACATTTACTTCCATCTGTTTTGCACATGTAGTAATGTCGTACTACGATTTTGTTTTGTGCAGGGACCACCTCAGTTGCAACATGTGTAATACATTTTTTGTGGCCCTTTCTTATTGGTTGTCTGTGGGTGACTTTTGGTAAGTATTTTCTTATTTTACTTGTCTCTCTTTCATGGCCATATTTCCCATTACATAGTCTCCAGTTGATGTGGAGGTAATGTTAAATTATTAGGAGCTGTGGAATCAGTGACAACAGCAGTGTGATCGTCTACTAGTTCTTTGCTATTTTTTCTCTCCGTGTCACTGACAAGAAATGATGGCCACATTACCTCATTATCATTTTCTGATTCTGTGCTGCTCTCAGAATCTGAGGTTGATACATTTTCCTCATCCATAATTGAAGCTAGTACCTCGTCTCCTGTTTTGAATAATTTCCTTGAGGCCATTTTTACAAGTTTTTTGGTCACAAATTATATCTGACTGACTCCTCAAAATATGACATCAGTTTTCACTTCCTGTTTGTGTCAGCATAACAGATGACAGGGACAACCATAAAATATCTGACCTATTGCTGGACATTGCCTGGACATAATGTGTACTTGAAAATATATGAATTGTAATCTTGGTTTCAGTATTGGTCATGAATGATTACTGGCACATACTCATGTATGTGTATGTATATGTATGTATATATATATATATATATATATATGTATGTGTGTGTGTGTATATATATATATATGGGGGTACACAACTGATTATTTGTTGAAAATAAAATAAAAGTATGCCATAGAACTAGATGTACACTGACACACACACTTCATTCTTCAGATGAAATTACTTGTGGAAGGTAGATGTGGGCATATTTGTTTACTACTTCACCATGGAGACAGAGAGAGAGAGGCTATGTGTAGAATGGGAGAGGGAAGGGGAAGAGGAAGTGATTCAGTGCAATCAGCATGGCCATTTTCAAAAGATGAGAAGCTCACACACACCTCTCTGCAGTAGGAAACCAGTGTGGCAGTTCTGAAAAAGGAGATTGATGCTGTGAGTCAATCATTTCTACTGTATGCTATTTTCCACAGTGCTATAAATACATGTACAACATCTGATTTGCAGGACAAGACTAGAAAGAGACAGAGACGGACAGAGTTATAAATCATTGAAACATATTTATGTTTAGTGAGAGGAGTTCTGAAGTTATATTGGACAGTGCTGCAGAATAATTTTATGGCAGGCAGTGCATTTGTGAAAGCCAGAAGATATTTTTAGCATCATTTTATGGTCACGTTTGTGCTGTTTGTGTACCTAAGGTGTGTCTTAAAGGTTTTTTTTTGGTCTGCACAGGGTCAGTTGTGAAAGACCAGGTAAATCTGCACTCAAAACAGAAAACCTTATGTCTATATTTTGTTGCATTGCTGAGAAAATGAGCTTTTCCTATGGCAAGTCACAATCTGGCGCTTTTACAGATTTGTATTGTAAGGTACAGAACAACAAAAACACTGAAAATGAGCCACAATCAATGTGTGTCCATACAGAATCAGTAGTAGTTCACAGAGCGCTGCTGACCGTGGCAGGAATGGAGGAAGCAGCTCCTACTTGGAGATTTCTCATTTGAGCCACCGGCTAAAATTCCAGACGGGCACTCCCCGAATGCTGCCGACCGTGGCAGGAGCGGAGGAAGCAGCCCTACCTGAAGCTTTCTCATTTGAGCCACCGGCTGAAATTTCAAGCGGGCACTCCCCACACAGAACTCTGCCGACCAGCGGCAGAGCGGAGGAAGCTAGCTCACCTGGAGCTTTCTCATTTGAGCCACCGGCTGAAATTCCAGGCGGCACCCCCCACAGAATGCTGCCGACCGTGCAGGAGCGGAGGAAGAAGCTCCTACCTGGAGCTTTCTCATTTGAGCCACTGGCTGAAATTCCAGGTAAAGGCATTCTGCACTTCAACTCCTGCCTTAGACAGCCGTGGGGCATTTCGACTGTGCAACCAAAGGACTCTAGGCTTCTCTGCCCCAGCCCACTGATAGTTTTGCGGACTTCTGCTGTGGGTGCTACCTGAGGGCTGGTGTGGGACTTGGGGTCAGTCTGAGCATAGCAAGTTACAGTGGGACCTGATTGTTTGTACCTGCACACTATGTATTACAATTGCTAATTACAGTATGGGATTGCCAACGTTAGCGCTTAGAGCTGTACTCAGATGTACTCCAGATGTAAAACCTCAGCAACTATGCGCCAGGAATGCCATGTTTTATACAGTGAATGCTTGATCTAGGGTTGGCTGTTGGAACCTGTGTCCTGTATTTTAGATAAGCAAAGTGTATGTAATTGCAACGTTACTCTTTAAGTGTGCAACAAGCCTATATTGTAGCCTTTTCTTTGTGCTGTTTAAAGTTTAAAAAAAAAAAAGGGGCTACTTATGACTTGAGATTGTGGTATAGCTCCAGTATCTGCGCATGTGCAGTGTGACACCTGAGATTATCACA
This sequence comes from Neoceratodus forsteri, assembly GCA_016271365.2. Classification (NCBI taxonomy): domain Eukaryota; kingdom Metazoa; phylum Chordata; order Ceratodontiformes; family Ceratodontidae; genus Neoceratodus; species Neoceratodus forsteri. Next base: position 330,908,313 of record CM057454.1, read on the forward strand.
TTCAAATCCTCCCGCTGCATACTAGTTCCCTGCTTCCTACCTTTGGCACGGGCACTCCCCACAGAGCAGCTGCCGACGCGGCAGGAATGGAGAAGCTCCTACCTGGAGCTTTCTCATTTGAGCCACCGGCTGAAATTCCAGGTAAAGGCATTCTGCACTTCAACTCCTGCCTTAGACGGCCGTGGGGCGTTTCGGCCGTGCAACCAAAGGACTCTAGGCTTCTCTGCCCCACAGCCCACTGATTGTTTTTGCGGACTTCTGCTGTGGGGTGCTACCTGAGAGGGTGGTGTGGGACTTGGGGTCAGTCTGAGCATAGGCAAGTTACAGTGGGACCTGATTGTTTGTACCTGCACACTATGTATTACAATTGCTAATTACAGTATGGGATTGCCACGTTAGTGCTTAGAGCTGTACTCAGATGTACTCCAGATGTAAAACCTCAGACCTAGCATGCCAGGAATGCCATGTTTTATACAGTGAATTGCTTGATCTAGGGTTAGCTGTTGGAACCTGTGTCCTGTATTTTAGATAAGCAAAGTGTATGTAATTGCAGCGTTACTCTTTCGTATTAACAAGCCTATATTTGTAGCCTTTTCTTTGTGCTGTTTAAAGTTTAAAAAAAAAAGGGTCTACTTGTGACTTGAGATTGTGGTATAGCTCCCGTATCTGCGCATGCGCAGTGTGACACCTGAGATTACCACATTCAAATCCTCCCGCTGCATACTAGTTCCCTGCTTCCTACCTTTACAGGCGGGCACTCCCTCCCCCCCCCCACAGAACGCTGCCAACCGCGGCAGGAATGGAGGAAGAAGCTCCTACCTGGAGCTTTCTCATTTTCAAACCACCGGCTGAAATTCCAGGTAAGGCATTCTGCACTTCAACTCCTGTAGGCGGCCGTGGCGTTTCGGCGTGCAGCCAAGGACTCTAGGCTTCTCTGTCCCACAACCCACTGATTGTTTTGCGGACTTCTGCTGTGGGGTGCTAGCCCACGATAGCGCTTGGCGTCGTCTACCCCTGCCCCAACCATCCACCACCGAGGTGACCTCAATTTATTGGCCCGCACTGAGTACGCTACTCCTGTTACATCACTTCCTGTGTGCCAAACTAAGTCCCCACTTTACCATTTGCAGGTTACTCTGCTGGCCACCAGAGGTCACTGTGCCCCTGCCTATCTGTCTTTGCTCCTACCTAGCTAATCCAGTTCTATCTCTGTGTCTGTCTCCCTACCTCACCTCCTGCATCTCCCACCGCTGTCCACCCACTCCGCTGCCATCCAAGCTCCGCATCTTACTCCCTAAAATTCTCGCCCCACTCCTGTCATGCCTGTCATCCTCCTTCCTGCTTGTCTGTCTCTTCTTCCCCTCCTACTAATGTCCCTTGCCTTCCCTAGGGTCACTGTATGCCCGCAGACTAGCTACTCTTGCACCCCTAGTTGCCCTCCTGCTCTCCCCTTTTCTGCCTCTGCTCCCCCCCTTCCTCCTCCTCCACACATCCAATTTGCTCCTCTCTACACCACCATCCACCTGGGCACCTCCTCTCCCACCCGCCTTGCTCCCTCATGCATCTTATCACGCTTGCATTCCCTGTCTGTGCTGCCCTACCTCACCCTGTGCTACTAAACCCCCATCCTCCTCCTATCCCAATCAGCGAAACTCTTCTTCTGCCACCCGCTTTCAAGGGCGGCTCTCCTCCTCTTGCTCCTGACTGGTAACATACATCCCAGTCTTGGGCCTGGCAACAATGGCTCCCCTTTGAAATCCTCTGGACTACGTATTGTGTCTATGAACATTTGTAGCCTCCTTAAAAAACTGGACTCACTACATTGCTGGGTGGCGGTTCATAAACCAGATGTGATTGCTATGGTCGAAACCTGGCTGTCTGACTTCACCCCTGACTCCCCGGTCTCACTCCCTGGCTACTCCCTCCACCGGCAGGACCGAGTCGGTAGGAGAGGTGGGGGATGTGCCATTTATGTCAAAGACCCTCTTATTGGACTAGCCCTCCCTCCCCCTGACCTTGACCACAAGGCCCAGGCCCTAACACTAAAACTATCTCCTGACCCCTCTATGAGTCCCATCTTCCTGACTACGGCATACATGCCTGCTAAAAATCAAGCACAGGCACTGGGCCCATTAATTGACTATCTTACCTCCTTACCCAACTCCTCCGACCAAATCCTGGTGGGGGACTTGAACATCAATTGGCTTAGTCCCACATCCTCTTCCTCCTGTGAGGCTTTTGCTGCTATTGATCTAACCCAACTAGTCTCCCAGCCTACTAGAATAAATCCCAGAAGGGGCTCTAGCATTCTCCTGGATGTGGTCCTCCCTAATCGCCCTTGCCGCGTCCACAATATCCAAATTCTCCCTGACTGTCTTAGTGACCACTCCCCTGTTCTCTTCAACTGGTCAACCTCTCTGCCCAAGCCCACTGTACAAACTACCCATCAGCGGCGGCTTATACCTGGTGGGTTGAAACACCTTAAGCTTCACCTAGCCCACACGGACTAGTCCCTGTTACATAACACCCCAGACATTGACAAGGCCCTGGCCTTCTTTATCCGCACCTTCAACTCTGCTTGCGACATTTTTGCACCCATAATTGCACGCAGGTCCAAAGTAAGGCATGCCCCCTTGGTCATCCCCGCCCTGCACCTACTTTTTAAGCAGCGGGATAACCTATGGCACCTTGCTGTTGAAACTGGCCTAGCGGACAGACAGGCCTATGCTGCTGCCTGGAACAAGTATACTTGGGTTACCTGCAAAGCAAAGGCTGAGTATTATCAAGCTTCCTCACCTCCTCATGGGGAACCCCAGGTCCTTCTGGGACAACATCAAGCAGCTGAATGGTGGTACACGCCCCCACCCTCGCTTATTAACATTAATGGTACAGTCTCCTCAGACCCTGTCCTTATGCCTCTCACCTCAATAATTCCTTCACTGACCTTAGCTCGGTGCTCCCAGATAATTCTTCAACCCCTCTCCCATCAGGACTGTCCCTACCATCTCACGCCCCTGTTCCACCTGCAGCGGGTCACTGCCCAGGAGTCAGGCCATACTTATAAAGCCTTAAGAGCAACACTATTGGTAGACTCCCTTGCTCCCTGTCTTCTCGTCAGGTCCTGGACCAGGTCATCTCACCTATTAGCTGCCTCTTTAATAAGTCCCTCTGCCTAGGGCAATTCCCTCTGCCTGGAAGGTTGCTACTTACTAAAAGCACAGGGATCGCATCTGGTTGTCTCGCTCAATGGATGTGGTGTGCAGATCCTTGTACATTGCGGTATACCTATTTGGTTATTTTATTTGTTTTAGTGGCACTCAGTAGGGCTCCAGACTACAGATAACTGCACTGCTGCTCAGAGGAGGAATAAAAAACGTTAGAAATGCCACCAGCATTTTTCAAACTTCCGATCGCTCCTAGGTACTTCCGTTTCGCAAGCATTATAAATACAAACTTTAGTGCGAAATAAAGATAAATCCTTCAAAAATATTGCCCATTTCAATATTTTGTTGTTTGCAATCAACATATGCTGGTGTTTACTTCATTTGGAACAAAATAAAATGGCAAGTTTTAGAGCTTAGCTGATTCAAATATAAATAATGCTGAAAAGCGCCACAAATAGTGGCGTCGATTGTGAACAGCAGTTTAAGGAAACAGACATTTACATGAAAGTCATGAAAAAACCCAGAACCTTTTATGTAGGTTCATGTTTGGATTTTTCCCATTTTTTTCTTTGTACCCTATTATTTTGTCAATTTTGGGGAGTTTGCTCCTTTCTTTGACTCTGTTTCTAAGATGCCCTCTGGCAGCTCTGACCCTATTTGGGAACCCTCACAATCAACATCTGAAGGATCCTGAACTTTCTGCAGGATCTGGTATCTATTTGATGTAGGTGTCAAAGAAATCTTTCGAACCTTTGAGGCTGTCTGGCCCCAGTTCCGTCTATGCCTAGTAACCATTTGTTTCTGTATCTCTCAAGGGGGGAAGGGGAAGCGGGGAGACATAGCTTCAGTATCTGCCCGCGTGGAGGTATTATTAATCTTTTCAACATCCAAGATGGGTTCTTCATAATTACTTTCATCACTATCTTCTAGCAGGGTAGAGGGGTCAGCTGTACCTGTTGCAGTCTCCTCTTTTTCCCCTTCCCGCAGTTCAGTTGGGACCTGTATGAATTCTGACATGGGATGAGAAGGCCTGACTTTGTGGAATGTGACCTCTGTGCAATAGTAACAAGTAATCTTTGTTCCTCAGAATCAGTTGGTGCAGCTTGCCCTGCGCTGCCTCTGGACATGCTGAATGAGATTACCATGCCAAAGTTACATAAGTTACAAATGGCAGTGTTTCTACACTGCCCATTCGAATGACCAAAACTATTACACAAAGTACAGCATAGACGGTCACATATACTACTAGTATGACCTGGCTTACCACTTTGTAGCAAGTTTTTGGCTGTCCTGTATAAAACAGACGCCTAGTCTCTCCCTAAAATACACAGGTAAATGTTGTAAGCCTGCATCTGTAGACCTCAAGATAACTTATTCTCCAGCTCCTGTCCAGATATCTTCAGTATCAAAGATTGCTTCTGGATACCCCACCACTGTACATCTCTGTTTTAACCAAAAGATTAAGTCTGTGATGCTAACCCCCTCGTTCCCGAAAAGCACTCATTGTTTTATGAGCTGGTTTGGTCAGTGGTATTACCTCAAAAGGAGACCACAGTGGGGTATTTTTAACTTTTATACCTCTCCCAAAATTTTCTAGGCCACTATTGGGCTTAAAGCAGCAGTACTACGAAAAAGAAAATTGCGTTTTTTTGACAGTTTATTCCCTGTGCCCTGCTAATCATACACCTGGTACTCTTTCTCGCCGGCATTGTACTATCGCCGAGTAATTTGCTCAGTTATTCTCTGCTTTTGTTTACATTTCTGCCACTAAGCATATTGCACTGGAACCCCCTCTGCTGCCAACTGCACATGTGTATGACTTGCAGGAACATCGGGAATGTTCAGCAGAGGGTCTCTCTGCTGTTGTCAAAAGATATGATGCGACCTGAAGAAAAAGCGCAGCTGTAAATTAGTCAGCCGCCATATTTGTTGTAGCAGTACAACACTTCAAATAAATTGCAAATATCTAAAAACTAAAGACGACTGGAAAAAAACATTTACAGGTATGGAAACTGGAACATTGGATGCTTACAGCCAAAAACAGAATTGTGATAGCTCATTTCCTGATTTCGTAGTACTGCTGCTTTAAAGCTCACATCAAAATTTGTCTTCCCTGAGAAATGAATTGCAGCACAGATTTCAGAAGAACTAAAATGTTATGTTTCAAACGAAGTTCTGGCAACAAATTTTATTTCCGAAACACCTCCATGCCTCCTTTGTATAAGAGCCTGACAGCATTATGTCTTTTTGCAGCATAGGTAGATGTTTGATAAAAAGAGGCATGTGACTGAGAGTTCTATGTAGGCTGGTCAGCATTTGTAGATGTATTCGCTGGAGAGCCCTCATGTTGATTCAACAGTTCTGTAGACATACTGTAGCTAAATCATTCATTGAGGTCCCCACCCTGTCCTCCACAGAAGTTGGTGGTGGGGGGGAGGGATTTGGAATATTATTATCTAAATTTAGTACGAGGTTTTGAGTCAGTTAGTTCAGGTGGAATCTCAAGGGGTGAATCTGTTGGTGTAGAGTTGTCACCCTTAGAAACTGAATCCACATACTTTTTATTATTTTCCTCCACATTTGCTGTTTTGTCTGATATGTTTCCTAAAACACCATCCCCTATTACAGTTTTGCTAGCAATGTCATTGATTCGTACTCCTGGGATTTTTTTTTATTTTTTTTTTTTTTTAAACAGGGAAACCCCCAAAATCCATTACTCTGTGGTGGCCATTTTAGCCCAGCCAGCTGCCCATAGAGAGCTTTCCACAGACCAAGGGATGTCGGCTGTCACTGCCTGGTCTGCCTATGAACTTCTTTGTTTCTCTGTGGGCTTAATAACTTTCTAGATAGCGTGCTGCTCAGAGCGAGCAGCAAAGGAAAAAACAGTAGCGTGACTTTGGTTGTTTGGAGCAGTTTGAAAAACAGCACCTTTTGTATTATGTAGAAGTCCTGGCGTCTCTCCAGTGGTTTCCAAGGCAAAATTAAAAACTTTGGAATCTGGTAGCTAGGTGCGGACGGACCAGTCTCGCATCCAGTCTTGGAAATAGTGTATGCTAGTGCCGCAGAGAACTCCCGTCTCCTCTTGTCAAACCATTCCTCTTCTTCTGCCAGCAAAGCCCATAAGTCATCTGCTTGTTTCTGCCCTATAATATTTGTAGCAGCCTCCGATGTTTTATTTGTATTCTCCAAACTTTCTGATGAATTTTCTTCAGGCAGACCACTTGCAACTTTCATCTCTTCCTCCAATTTTGGTGCATGCAAAACTGCAGATGCCTCAAATAATTTTTCAGTCTGTTGTCTAACCTCAGTTGGTAAATTGCGAGCCACACAGGGCTCCGTTTTAATTCTAAATTACTAGGAGCAGTTTGCGATGTAGGAGTTTATATGGGCAGCATGTTATTAAAGCAGGCTTGGCATAAAATGACACTTTGTGACTGTGCTTGGTCCTGGTACGTGTCCTCAATGGGGTTATGCTTCCTCTGTCACTGGAGTTATGGACGGCCAGCGGGAAAGACGAACTTTGCTAAATATTTATTAATCCGGTATTTTTGCTGAACTTTTACGTCTGTGGGGTTATTCTGCAGTGCTAATGGCTTAGGTGTGTGCCAAAAGGCACACTGCGCAGAGATTAACAAAAACGGAGGGGACGGGGTAAAGCTGACAGTGCCCCTTTAAAGTTTAGAAGGCTCAGCTTTGCAAAAGAACTGTTACTAGACTGCGTTCTTCTGCCATTCCTGTGCTAAATATGAGAATTTGCTCTGCTCTGTCAGTGTCATGTCAGCGCATCTCGCATCAAGAGTGTCAGCTATTCTAAAAAAAAAAAAAAGAAAAAAAAAAGGCTGATTTAAGTTTAAAGTTTAAAGACTGCTGTGCCATTCCTGCATCTGCTGCTAATAAAATGTAAAGTGTGTTAAGGCTGGAAGTGTCCAGCACTGCTTCTGTTAAATCCTATTAACCTTGACTATCTGTCACCCTTGACTTTCTGCCAGGTTGGTGGATAATCGAGGGGGCACTGTGTATACTGTTAGTTTGAAATTTGAGTCAGTGCTCTTTTACTGTTTAAGATGAGTTACAAGAGCCATGGAGAAGACCTACATCAGGCAAGTGTTTTGTTAATAATGGATCAGACCTATACTCAGACAAATAGAACTACCCCGTAACATGTAATATTGATTATTCACAGAGGGGCAATTAAGGTGCCTTACAAGCATGATTTCTGGTATGATGAAAATTGTTCAGGTTGCATTGTTACTGTGTAATCGCAAACTCTAACCCTGCAATATTTATTTATTTTTATATGATCTCCTAGATTTCTTTTTATAAATACTTTTATAAAAAGTTTTTATTAGCAACATATAACAATACATACAAGTCAGCAGTGACAGGAAACTGGCATTTTATATTTCAAGTTTGACAGATCAAGTATGTTAAAGACATTTATTTGCATAACATTGTCATTGCTTAAAATGCTGGTGCAATAGCGACAAACTCTACAGTCACATACAAGATTTCTTATGAAATGGTTATCAAAATATAAGCAATGTGATTGGCCACTGACCCCTGCGATGAAAGTGTCTAAACACACAGGAAGAAGATCCAGCAATGCCCAGTGGGCATCAATATGAGTGATACTACCACAGTAGAACTTTCAAAATTGAAATGGCTGCCATTTTGTCTCCACTAGCCACAGTAGTCAAGCAGCTTACTGTAATGTGTGCCACAGTCTCCAAGTTTAACAAACAAAACTTATTTCAGTGTGTTACAACACATAAAAAAAAAAAACAACCAAACTTGTGACTGCCACGATGTCTTCCAATCCTAGTAGTCTGCCCCGCCCTTCGCTCGCAGTCCTCAATTGCCAGCCGATAGATACTTTCTTCCCCGGGTCCCATTCATCACCTCACACACTGCTCTTTTTAACTTACTGCCTACAAGTTAATAAAAAATCACTTACTGCCTGATCTCTTCCTGTTCCGCTCACCGTCAGCTTGCTCGCTCTGACTCAGCTGAGATCTCTTCCTGTTCTTGCTGCCTGCCTGCTTTCTCGGGTCACAGTCCTTTTCAATCATAGCTGCCACTTGCTCGATGCATCCTTAGTTTATCCCTCCATTTCTGTTACTGTTTTTATGCAAAGAAACGGAACTGTGGGGGGTTCAATGCCATGACAACCACAGAACTGAAAACGCAGCTCACGGCAGCCTGCCCAGGTCACAAATCCTCAAATAAAAAAAAAAAAGCACATAGTCGGCAAACTGTGGAGGAACTATTTTATTTAAATTAAAAGAAAACAATGTAATTTTTATTACTATAACTTATTTTATTCTTCACGTGTCTCTATAATTTAAATAGCCATTTCATAAGTGCAATAAGCCATTTCAAGGTGTGTGTTAGACACTTTCAACACAAGGCTAGGAGGCTGGACACACTCGGCTGGTGGCCTTGTGCCTCATTGTACCTCCTAGTCGTGTGTTGACTCATTCAGGCTTAGATACACCTGTAGGTGGCATCTGAAAGCATAGCAGCTCAGGACAATAATGCCTGTAGACGTATTCGGTTGACTTACTCAGGCCTGGAATCGTATGAGAAGTCAGCAGTTTTTTTTATAATAATTAACAGACCAAATTGCTTAGAATTGGTTGCAAGGCACCATTAGAAAGGTAATTTCATGCTGAACAATTTTGCTGCTGATACTTTGTGTCTATCATGTGTATACTTTAGGAGTTATTCACATTTGTTTAAGGTATGGTGTGGCTGACATCTGTCTCTCAAGTCTCACCTAAGCACCTTGAATAAATCTGGAAAAAAACAGTTATTTGGTACTTCAACTGGTATAAAATAAAAACTAAATGGATTACAATGGATGGCATAGCACCTTTAGAAAGGTAATTTTGTGCTGAACAATTTTGCAGCTGATACTTTGTGTCTTTGTATACTTTAGGAGTTATTCGGATTTGTTTAAGGTGTGGTGTGCATGAATGACATTTGTTTCTCAAGCCTCACTTAAGCACCTTGAAAAAATATGGAAAAAAAACACAGTTGTTTGGTATTTCAGCTATTATAAAATAAAAAAATTGATTACAACTGATTACATAGCACCACTGGAAAGGTAATGTTGTGCTGAACAACTTTGCCCCTCGTACTTTGTGTGTAGCACTTACGGTCCAAGAGGTGTTCACATTTGTTCGTGGCATACTGATTATGGCTAGATTTTGCTTAGCAAGGCCCAGGATGCAGTGCTAAGAGTATACAGGACACAAGTGGTGGAAGTCTCAAAGAGCTTTTGCGGAGTGAATGAGTTAAAGTGTCTAACACACACCTTGTCGTGTCTTATTGCTTACTTAACCAACAGCTATACAGTACTAGCGGACTAATAGCGAATATGTATTGAGGCTATGTGAAAAGAGGTTTATGTTCCTTATTAAGCTTGGAGAATACATCCTGTACTGAACAGAACGTGTGACAACTACCTAGATTTCCGCTTTACTAGTAACTTGTAGAGAGAATTCTATATGTACCAAGTCTGAATAAATTCTCATCTATATTACATTATGGTCCTAACCACAAGAAGATATATTAATAGTTACTGGTATAAAATCAATCCAAAATAGGGAAGATTCACATGATCCTTTTACTACCCAAACTAGACAAATCGATGTCTGTTAGTGCTAAAAGAATACAGTCCAGTCATTCTCTTGATTCATTCCTGTTCTTAAATCCAAAGTGTATGGATTCTCCCAGCTATCTGCCCACCTTGACTCCTCTTCTTTCCTCTCCCCTTTCCAGTCTGGCTTCCAGAAGAACCTCTCCTGTGTCTCCTCCCTCTTCTGGTTCATAGACTTTGTGTTGAAAGACATGGACCTGGACCTACTCACTGCGGCAGTTTTCATAAAACTTGCAAAGGCCTTTAATACAGTGACCCACTCCCTTCTCTTGGATAAGTTAGTGCTGCAGGTCTATCCAAACTGGCAGTCAGATGGTTCAGCTCCTACCTCTCAGATCTGCTCCAGTCGGTCCAGTTTGGTGATGCCCTATTAACCCCCTGCCCATCAAGTCTGGTGTCCCCCATGGCTCCATACTTGGCCCAGGCCTTTTTTATATCTTCTTAAATGACCTTCTCTCCACCTGTGTCTCTTCCCACATACACATGTATGTAGAGGACAGTGCCTGTTTTTCAGGTGTCTTAGTCTCCAAGTTGGAGTCCTCACTCCAGCGTGACTTTGACACTGGCCAGGTTGGGTTCCATTTAAAGCTCTCACTAAATGCCAAAGAAACTCTCTCTCTCTCTCTCTCTGTCTCTCTTACATTGGGCATTAGGCAGACATTAGAAAGTCTCCACCATACATTTGTCTTCTCAATTCTAGATGGCAATTTGCTTGAACAGGTAGTTCCATTTCAGGTATTTAGGGATGTGGTTAGATCAGAACCCACACTGATGCCACGCACAAGAAACTTCGCCATAAGCTTGGTGTGCTGTTCTCAAACAAATCAACCTTCAGGGTGCCTTCCTCAAGCAACTGGTCATGGAACCAACTCGGCAGAAGGCAATACTGGACCTTGTGCTCACAAACAGGGACAGTGTGATGGGGGTAACGGGGGGGAGCATCTGGGGAACAGTGACCACCAGTCACTGTGGTTTGAAATCACAGAAAGAGCAGAACCAAACCACACAAAAGCACGTATCCTGGATTTTAGGGGGGCAGACTTTGAGAAAATGGGGAGATACTTGAAAAGAGGCATTAAGGAATGGGGCAGGAATCAGGGGTGAGGAACAGTGGGCAGTATTTAAAATGGGATTACAAGAGCAACAGAATTATGTATTAAGCAGGTTAAAGAGGAAAAGGAAGAGGAGACCATTATGGTTTTCCAAAGAGGTAGCAAAGAAAGTGAAAGCCAAAAGATTGCATTCAGGTAATACAAAAAGGCACAGGCAGAAGGGGATAGGAGAAGTACCAGGAGAAGCAAAGGGAGGCAGGGAGGTCAGTAAGGGAAGCCAAAGCTCAGACAGAAGAACACATTGCAAAATCAGTGGGTAGAGGGGACAAAACCTTTTACAGGTACATAAGTGAAAAAAGAAAGGCAAAGGGAGGTATAGTGAGACTGAAGGGGGAGGATGGGGGCTGTGTGGAGGATGACAGCAGTAAAGCTGACATATTGAACAGGTATTTCTGCTCAGTCTTTACTGAGGAAGAGGAGGGTAATGGGTCTGAAGGGAGTACAAGGGGTGAGAATGGTGCAGAAATGGCCACAAGTCCCTTTACATGAGAAAGGGTCCTGAAGGAACTGGAAGTAATGAGAGTTAATAAAGCAATGGGGCCAGATGGGGCACACCCCATCATCCTTAAAGAACTAAGAGAGGTGGTGGCTGAACCTCTGGCTATCCTGTTTAGCCGATCACTGGAAACAGGGGAGGTGCCCAAAGACTGGAGGATAGCAGATGTAGTCCCCTTATACAAAAGTGGGAACAAAGAGGAAGCGGGGAACTACAGACCAGTCAGCCTCACCTCGGTAGTGGGGAAGATCATGGAAGCACTATTGAAGGAGAGACTGGTGGAACATCTGGTTGTCAATGAACTACAGGACCCAAGGCAGCATGGTTTCACCAGGGGGAGGTCATGTCAGACCAGCCTCATTGAATTTTTTGACTGGGTGACTAGGGAGGTGGATCAGGGGAGGGCACTGGACATGGCCTATCTGGACTTCAGCAAGGCCTTTGACACTGTGCCACATAGAAGACTATTGCACAAACTGGGGAATATGGGTGTGGGCAGGACAGTAGTGTGGTGGGTAGGTAACTGGCTGGGTGGCAGGACACAGAGGGTGGTGGTAAATGGCTGTCACTGCACAGAGGGAAGAGTGACCAGTGGGGTACCACAGGGATCAGTGCTGGGACCGGTCCTATTCAATATCGTCATCAGTGACATTGTGCAGGACCTAGAAGGCAGAATTTCACTGTTCGCTGATGACACAAAGCTCTGTAACAGAGTAGACACATCAGAGGGTGTAGACAGAATGAGAAGGGACCTGCAGAAACTTGAAGAATGGTCAGGGGTTTGGCAGTTGAAATTCAATGCAAGGAAGTGCAAGATAATGCATATGGGCACAAAAACCCTGGCACAATATATCAGTTGGGGGATGAGGATATAGCATGCACCAAACAGGAAAGGGATCTTGGGGTTATCATCTCTGATGACTTCAAGGCAAAGGAAACAGTGTGACAAGGCAGCAGGTAAAGCAAATGGGATGCTGGGATGCATAGGCAGGGCATCACCAGCAGGAAAAGGAGGTCATAATTCCACTATACAAGACACTAGTGAGGCCCCACCTGGAGTACACTGTACAGTTCTGGAGACCTTACTTACGTGAGACACAGACAGGGTAGAGAAGGTTCAGAGGAGGGCAACAAAGATGGTGCATGGATTGCATCACAAGTCCTATGAGGACAGGTTGAAGGAACTGAATATGTACTCCCTGGAGGAGAGGAGGGAGAGAGGGGATATGATAGAGACATACAAGTATCTTACAGGGAGGAACAGGATGCAGGAATGCACTATTTTTAAGTGAAAAAGATGTTCCAGGACTAGAGGGCATGGGATGAAGTTGGAGGGAGGACGATTCAGAGGAAACATGAGGAAGCATTTCTTCACAGAATGGGTGGTGGACAAGTGGAACACCCTGCCAGAGGAAGTGGTGGGGGCTGAAACAATCACGGGATTTAAGAATGCATGGGATAGACATAAAGGAATTCTGGAGGGTCGGAGTAGGGGCAACAGACTTCTTGGAAAACATAAACTGAACACAAGCTCAAATGGGCAGACTGAGTGGGCCATAGGCCCTTATCTGCCGACACTGTCTATGTCTGTATCTAAATCATGCCTCCCTTTTCTGGTCCACCCCTCTCCAACAGGTCATTCTTAAGATTATTGATTTTGCCAGTGTTTGACTATGCAGATGTAATCTATAGTGTTGCCCCAAATTCTACACTTGCCAGGCTAGATCTCCTTTTGCCACTTTGCCCTTAGTGCTCCGTCTCTCAGCCATCACTGCTGTCTATAAGCTAATCTCTCTTTCCACTCTCTTCAGGCCTAGTGTCTCTCACACTGTTTCTCCTTCATGGCCAGATACTGGCTGGTCTCTGTTCTCACTTCTCACTTCTCTCTCTCTCTCCTCTCTCTGTATCCCTGTCATCCTCTCCTCCTACTCCTTCCATTCCTCTGCTGTTTGATCCTTTCATATCCCCCACAGTAAATGTGTAGCTGTCCTGTCTGCTTTCTTTATCTGGCTTTTGCACTTTGAAACAGCCTTCCTCTCCCCATCCATCTCTTTCTCCTGCACCCTCTCAAACCACTGTTACATACACACTTCACATACGAATGCACCTGCATCTAGATTTCTTTCTCTTCTATGCTCACTACAGCCACCCATGTCCTAGCCATCCCCCTCTGCTGTTTTATCTGTTGTACCATTTTGCCTACTCAGTTATATATCTTACAACTCAATGTACTCTGTCTCAATCAGTGTACTTTGTAAACTGAATTTTATGCATCACTGCTTCTGTACAAATGCGTTGCCCTACATTGACAGCACGCTTCCATAGTTCAGTCTGGTTATCCCATATCCAAGTTCATTGTACATGTTTTACATTGTTTTGTATTTTCTGAAATGTGTTACGGTACTGATATTTATTTTACTGTACATGGTCAAGCACCTATTGTTGTCACTTTGTGATTGCTCCTCTGCTCTATCCTCATCCTGGGTCACACCTGGCAACAAGTCCAGCTCTGTGTTCCTATCCTGGTCACCAGATTTTAAATAAATGAAAAAGACAGTGTATACAGCACATTTCCTTTGATCATAACTGTAAGTTTCAGTCAGAACCATGTGTGGGCTGTTGCACCTAAATCTTAAATTTGATGCATTATATCCTGTTTCATTAAAATGGCATCCACCGATGACTTTTCATTCTTCGTACTACTGTTACACTCAGAGACACATTGTTTAAGCATACTTGTAGTCTTTCCAGTCACAAGGACAAGTAAGTATATAATGATGTTTGTAGATTTACAGGTAATATGGCCTTTGATCTAAAGTCTTGTCATTATGCAGTTTTTGAAGACCTCCTTTTTCAACATATTGGGACATTGTTCACATGTTCCACAGATAAATACCCATTGTTCAGAAGACCCAGGCAGAATATGGATTTTGGTGGCTGTGAAGTTGGAGAACCTTTTGTACTAATTTTTTCTCTAATTGTGGGATTCTTTTTGGAAGCTTGTGATAGGTTTCTGGGGAAAACCTGGTAATCCCAATACCTTGGGCTTGTATTATGTGCCAGTTGTGTAGGATCTTCCTGGATTTTTATGTTATTCGGTACAAGTTGGGCTAAATAACCATTGTGTTCTCCAATGCATTTTACTTTTCAGGTCTGAGTGCATCTTCTCTGCCAAGTTGTGTTGTCCTTTCAGTTGCCCTCTCTATAACATATTTTCTGAAGTGCTTTTCTCCAAACCTACAGATGATAACCAACTGAAACTGAACCAGATTAAGCTGTTGGAGGAATTTTTAGTGAATGGGGGAAATTTGGCCAGGACACCGGGAAAATTCCCCTACTGCTCAGTAGGGGGAGAGCTGTTCTCCCGCGGGCTGTCATCCAACATGGCTGCTCTGCAAGTTGGTGGGCAGCATCAGGAAGAAATGGAGCTGGAGGATGTGAGTGCAGAAATCAGTAGTTCTTCTGCTAATGGTTTGATGAACAGACTGATTGTTTCCCGGCTTGAAGTGGGTGTGAATGACGCGGCTTCAGTGCTTCCTGCTGATGCTACGATGGTCACTAATTCGGAGATACCAGAGAATGGTTTGTGAGGCTGTGATATCGCTACCACGGCTGCTGTGGTGCCTTTACCTGAACAGGGTGTTTCAGACTTGGAGGAAGCAGACTTGTTTAATGTTTTGGATGCAGAGGAGCGGGCATTCTTGTTTTGTAAAATGCAACTGAAGAAGCAGCTGAGGGAGTTACAGGCTGGTGAGGGGCTGAGGCCTTTTTACCTTCTCAAGGCAAGAAACTTGACAACTGCATTGTTTTACCACGCCTTGGGTGGAGACCGTGGAACAGGAGGAATGTTTGAATGTATCTCTGAATTCACAGCATGTAGCTGTTGCGTCGGGAATGGCGATGAAGGGCGATATACAGCCTGGCCTAAGACACCCTGGGAATCAGTCGGCAACTTGGGACACTGGAGAGAAAACAGTGGTTGGTAGCTGAGGCTCTTCTTGGTGCAGGCTGGGAGAGGGCCACCACCTCAGGTCAGTAGGTTGCAGGGAGTTCCCCTATACGAATGCCTACGGTACATGGGGAGTTGCAGGATTCTGCACTAGAATTGCCTGAGGAACTCAGACTGATACCGGTTGTTTGTTCTACTCAGCCTGAACATGTCCCTGCCTGCTCGGCTATGATTGAAGCACTCCCTAGCGTTACGTTGCCTAAACCGCAGAGACCCCTGAATGTAGTTCAGAGGGATGCTCCTTGCTCATATTCTTCTTTTTTTAAACTGCCAATTTATCCAGCTAAATGGCACAGTGCTGTCCGCTTGTCTTATATCGGTGGAATGCAGGACCTCCAGACAGATTATTCGTGGCCAAAACTCTGTTAAAACACTCAATTAAGTTTTTCACTACTGAGCTTTATGCTCTGATACATGTTTCAGGAGAAACTATGTTTGGCGTGAATTTTAAGTCTGTGTCAAGCTTGGAGCGTTCTGGATGAAATATTCTCAGCTGTAAAAATTCTTTTTGGAACTCATTTGCTGCGATACCCTCTCTAAGCCTGCGTGAGAAGGTTATCAGGTTCTGTTTCGGAATGAGGGTGTTAGTGTGAATGACTTAATTTACTGGTTAAAGCAAAGATGTGCTAATATAGAGGATCCTGAGGCTATTTTAGATTCTGAGAACATTTGGACCGGGGGGGGTGGGGTGGAGGTTAAGGTTCTGCTTAAAACTTCTGATACAGGGTGATACATTTGCCTAGTTCTTTTTTCTAGGGTGGGATCATGGCATCTTATTTTATGCAGGACAACCTAAGATGTGTTACCATTGTGGATCAGTGTGCATATTAGTAGTGTATGTGATCAGGCGAGATGTAATGTTTGTGGGGAACTGGGGCATTTGGGATCTGACTGCACTAATGAATGTAAGTGTAACCTGTGTGATATGAGTGGTCACACTTTTCAGAACTGCAGATGGGCTGCACACAGTCTTCCTGATCAGGCTGCTGGGGATGAGCAGTGTTTGCTCATTACCCTAACACAGAAAAAAACCTTGGGTAACAAACAGGGTGTAATGGCTATGCGGCAGACTATGGTGCATACTCCTGCTGCTCAGCTTACTTCAGATGTTGCTGGGGTTGGAGCTGCTACGGGGTTAGTTTCTGGACAGGTACAGGAGTTGCTGCCTCAGCAGACAACTGTTGTAAATGACGATTCTCAGGTGGTGGAAAGGAATCTAGAAGCTGCCTCCACTTCTGTGTTAGAGGTTCCTGTGAACCTTATGTTCCTACCTCCACAGCCCCCGGATAGGTCGGAGGGATGGATCCAAATTTCTAAACATAATACTAGGGTTTCTGCTCTAAAACATCAAGAATATTCTGTTACTGTCCCTACTGGTAATAAATTTGATATCCTGCAATCTGATCACACTGGTGAAGAATCTGATGATTCTTCAGTTGCATCTTCCTTGCCAGTGGCTGCTTCAGATTCTGAACAACAGCTGTCTGTCAAAGGTCCTCAGAAAAGGAAAGCAAAATTGAAACGGCAGACTACTAGAAGAGGCAAATATAAATGAATGGTTTAATCAATGCTTATTCCTTTTACCTGTTATACCCTCAATGTTAATAGCATTTAGAGGGTTAGTAAGTATAGAATAGTTTTTTTCCTTTCTGAAATCTCTCTCCTTTGGTATTTATTTCTTACAGGATGTGAGATTTCACAGTTTGACAGAGTTGCAATTGGCTCTAGAGAGTGGATGGTAGAGCCTTCTTTTGGTCCTTGGGGCTGGAAGCCTGTTAAGGAGTAGGGATTTTATTTAGATTGCCTGAATTTAAGTTATTGAAAGGTTATGATCTGTTGCGGGTAGAGCTTTTGTTTTGGATGCTGTCATACAGGAGACTCATTTCATTTGATCACTTTTATATGCACTCAAACACATGGGTCTTTTGTGCTGTATTAAAATTGATACAGCCTTATTTTGTTCACGTCCCACCATTTGATTTTTGCAGGAGACTTCAACTGTCCTCTGATTGTCAAGTTCCGAAAACTTACTGTGATTCCTATCTGTTGCACAATATGATCTCACAATCACATTTGAAGGATTCCTTTTATACATATAATAATGCTTTTCTCACTTTTCAGAAAGGTTCCATGACAGTTATAATTGATTATGTTTTTTGTCTAGTTATCTGCCTATTTTGGGCGGAGAATTTTCCTTTGGAATTTTCGGACAATTGAGTTGTGGGTATTGAACTAGGAAATCCCTCGATAGTTAAAAGGAGACCCAGATTTTGGAAACTGAATATTTCTTTTTTTTCTGATGTATATTTTTCTGCATCTTCTAAAGGATTTTATTAATGTTAAAAAATCGATATTTGATATATTTGATGATCCCTGTCTCTTGTGGGAAGATACCAAAATGGATCTCCAGAAGCTCTGTAAACAATTTGGTAAAAATAACTCCCATAGATCTTATTTTGCGTATCTGCAAAACAGATTGCAGCTCCAACGATTGCTTTCCCTTTCTGTTGAGAGGGGACATGTTTTACTTATCAGATTGCGAAGGTGACTATGGCTGTGAAACAATATCATGCTGGTAAGGCTAGATTATTGGAATTTCAGCATAGATACGGGACACAGGGAAGGGCAGAGGTAGTATGTCCGTACGAGAACTTTGCTAGAGCTAAAAAGGCTAAAGATATGACATCTCTTAAGGGGCCGGATGATAAAATTTGTACAGAGAAATCGTCCCTCTTGAGTATTGTGGAGAACTATACTAGAGCTATGTGTGCACCTTTAGCTGTGGGTACAGAGGCTATTTTTGACTATCTGTCTGCTTTGGTTATTCCTACCTTAGAATCCTGCCTTATTAGATGAAGTCACTAGACTATTGCAGGAGTCTGAAGTCACTGAAGTCTTGAAAACTTTAAAATCTGGTAAATCACCAGGTCCTGATGGTTTGCCAAATGAAGTTTACAACTTCTATTGCCGGAGCTGCTCCCAGAACTGACTTTGGTCTTTAATCATATATTGATTACTCAGACTGTTCCTCTTCAATGAATATGGGGATCTATGTCTTTTATTTTTAAAAGGGGATGCCACAGTGCTTGATAATTGGAGACCTCTTTGTTTGTTAAATTCGCCTTTAAACTTCTGGCTAAATTATTGGCGAATGGACTGCAGTTTATAGCTTCAGAAGTAATTTCCAAAGCCCAGTCTTATGCTGTTACAGGAAGACGTAGTCAAGATCATCTATTGCTTCTTCGTGAAATAGTTGAGTCAGGTAAACAGGGAATGGTGGATGGTTTTATGGTTTCACTTGACCAGGAGAAGGCTTTCGATAGGGTTAGTCATGATTTTCTATGGAAAGTTTTGTTACACTATCATGTTCTGCCTACAATGGTAAATTGGCTGAGATGTATTTACAGAACTGCTATGGTTGTCCCAGTAGTTCAAGGCTGGAAAGGATGCCTAGTACAGTTGCTGAGGGTGTGAGACAGGAATGCCCACTTAGCCCTATTCTCTACGTGTTTTTTTTTTTTTGGATCTGCTGTTGGAAAGTTGAAGGTTTCTAATTTGCTTCTTCCAGTTACACTCCAGGGCACTTCCTGTCCATGCAAAGTGCTATCTTATGCGGATAATATGACTCTTGTAGTTCAGGATGAAAATTCTTTACCTCAGGCTATTGGTCATGTGCTTGATTTGGTGAGATTCTGGAGCTTCTTGGAATTTGCAGAAGTGTGTGGAGTTATGTTTGAATTTTTCACTGGGATATTTGGGTACTGTAGCTAATATATTTATTTCTATGGGTCCTATCTCTATTTTGGGAATTCTACTTGGGCAGGACGATCTGGATGATTTAAATTGGAGACGGAAATTAGATTTGGGTAAGAGAAAGGTAATGTCCTGGAATAAATGGAAAAAGTAAAAAAAAAAGAATTTATCTGATTAAAACTTTTTGATCCTATTTTTATATTTCTTAGTTATATTCCCTCTCCTAAACCTAAGGAAACGGAATTGCTGAGTATATTTTTTCAAGCTTGTTGGGGCAGCTGACTTAACCCAGTAAAAAGGAATATTTTATATCTCCCCCTCAAGAGGGGGGGTTTAAACATGGTGAATCCTGTTGTGTTCTTTAATAGTTTCTTTATTCACAAAAATATCAGGCCTTTATTGGTTGTTCAAGGGGCTGACTGGAAACCTTTGATTAAAAGTAAGTGTGGGCATTGGTTAGACTTGTGGCACTCCAACAAGCTTAAGGTTTTAAAGCGATCTCCAGATATTCCAGAATATCTCAGATGTACTTTTCTTTGACTTAAACAATGGATGTTGGCTGAGGGTCAGATTAGGTTATTGCCTAGAAAGCAGTTATATTTTTATCTTTGGATGTTGTTTGTCATGAGGATGTGGTTTTTCGGCATTGCCCATTAGATTACTCAATATGTTTGCTAAAGTTTCTTAATAATAAAAGGATTCCTGCTAAGATATGGGATTTTCACTGGCTGTCATGTCATGACAAAATAAATATCAAAGCAAATCGGAAATATAAAAAACTTCAGGAACGTTTCTGCAATAGATTGGATTGTATTCAACAGGAGGAAACTACGGTATATTTATTTTTTGACTGTTCTTTTATTAAGGGTTTTTGGGAATTTTTAGCAAGCAAATGGGGCTCAGGCATCTGAAGTTCAATAGCTCTGGATAATCTGATTTATGGAGTATTCTCGGATGAATGGTATCACTGGAATATTTACACACTACAACTGATGATGGTCATATTAAAATGGAATATTTGATTGTCTAGATGTGGGTATACATTGCAGCAAAAAGAGGGTACGTTCATAGAAATGTATTCTAAAGTAATGTTAGATTTGAGAACTTGTTATTCTGAAGATGTACAGAAGTTAGGTAAAACACAATTGTTAGAATCTTGGAAAAGTTTGCCCTGGTTAACTACTACTGATGCCCCAATTACTTGAATACATAATATTTGTCAATTGTTTTGTTTTTTTGTTCTGACTTACATTTCTGCACACCTTGATTATTTTTGATTTTATGTGTGGGGTATGGTGTTGGTTACTTTCTTGTTCACTTATATGCTGACTTACTCTTCTGTATTATTTTCTGTTTCTCTTTTTAGTTGATTTATAAGACTGACTGTATTGTTTTCTTGTTCTCATGTTTTGTCAAATAAAAATTCCCTACTCTTTCTGAGAAGTGTCGTGGGATCTTCAACAGCCACCTGAACTACCACCAGAACAGGCAGATCAATCAGACTATGGAGTCAGCTACCAGGCGATGTGATTAATGTGCCTTGCCTCAATAACTTCAAGGCAAGATTGGAAATGTATTTTAATGATGGTAACCTTGTTACCTCCACTGAGTAGTGGGGACAGCACTTATGGGCAATAGCCTTCTGTTGTCCTAATCCCGAGTATTATGCTGAGTACTATGATGAGTAAGTCTAGAAAAGGAATCTGTTTCAGATCCATACTTAGTGTGACTGTCAAATTCTTGTTTCTTGTATTCATGTATTGGAAAAAATTCTTGCAACTTCTTCCTGTCACCTTTCCAAAGGAAAATAATATTGCCGATAGCATTTCCAAATTATTATTGACTCTCAGTAGGGATTTGTGCTGGCATCCAAAATATACTGTTCAATTTTCCACATGAGGGACCACCAGGGTCACTGCCATTGCCTCAGAGGTTGCCAAGAAAGAGGAGCGGTTGGACCACAGTGGGCTCAGGGAGGGTGAGGTTGGTGGAACAGGCGCATCCCTCCAGTTGTACCTCCACACTTTCTATGCCGTCTGGAAAAGTGTGGTTCCTCTATGGAGGCACCCACAGTGGAGACCAAGGAGGATGCTGGGAACCTCCACAAAGGAGACCCACAGGAGGGTGGCATGGGACCCCACAGGGGAAGGAAACAACTCCTGGTGGGGGACTCCATTGTTAGGAAGGTAGAACTGGGGAGGAAGGGGAGAGGGAGGTAAGGTGCCTGCCTGGTGCCATGGCTTGGAGGGACAGGGAGGGAATCCTCAGGATCGCAGAAGCAGCTGCACAGGGGAGGGAGCTGGATGTCATTGTCCACCTAGGGACAAATGACCTGGCTAAGAAAGGGATCAGAGCAGTGCAAGAAGCGTTTGTGGAGATGGGGAGGGGCCTTAGACAAATAGCATGCACGGTAACCTTCTCGGAGGTGCTGCCTGTCTATGGCATGGGTGAGGCTAGGGTGCTCCACACCATGGGATTCAATCAGTGGTTGAAAAACTGGTGCAGAGCTCAGGGATTTGGCTTCATTGGGGACTGAGGTCCACCTGGAGGATGGAGGCCATACTGGCGTGTCTGCATCTTTCAGGAGGGGAACCAGGATCCTAGGTGATAGGTTTAAATGCTTCATTGGCAAGCATTTAAACTAGCCAAGGGGGAAGGCACTGGAGAGGAGCAGGAAAAGCCTAACCCCTCCCCCCCAAAAAAATCAGGGTACTAATTGAGGTAGACACCAACATAGAGATGTTGATAGGGAGAAGCGCAGGGGTAAATGGAGACAGTGACAAACGCAATAAGGACAGGGATGGAGCAAAAAGGGGTAAGGCCATCAAGAAATGGAGGGTAATGAGTACCAACGCCCGTAGTCTGGGCAGCAAGCTCCCTGAACTGGTGGCCTTGATGTAAGAGGGATGCCTGGACAGCGTGAGCAGTCACAGAAACTTGGTACACAGAGAACCATGATTGGGAGGTTAACATACCAGGGTACACAACCACAGGAGAGACAGGGAGGGTAGAAGAGGAGGAGTAGCTCTCTATGTAAGGGAAAGTATAAAAGCAACTGAACAAAAGAGTAAACGCGGAGGAGGGGAGGCACTGTGGGTCACCTTAGAGACTGGAAATGGCACCACAATCCGCACAGAGGTTGTATACAAACCCCCATGTCAGGGGGAGGGAATAGACAAGGATATGATAGAAGGCATACTTAGGATGGCAGAGAAAGGGGAGATACTGTTGATGGGGGACCTTAATATGCCGGATGTCAACTGGAGCATCTTTGCCGCAGCCACATCCAAAAGCAGGGTCATTCTCGATGCCCTTCAGGTGGCATGCTTCAGACAGCTAATTTTGGAACCTACTCGTGAGAGAGCAATCTTAGACCTCATACTCTCAAATGAGGGCAGTGAGAGGATTTCAGATCTAGAAGTAGGTAGCCATTTGGGATCAAGTGACCACCAAACAGTGTGGTTCATGATAAACTCAGCTACAGAGTCAAGCCATACAAAATGAGGGTTCTGGACTTCAGGAGGTCTGACTTGGCAAGATGGAAGAGTGCCTTAGAAAAGCTTCTAGCAAACAGGCTAGAAGGAGGGGTGGAGCAACAATGGGGAACTATCAAACTGCCATCACAGAGGCAACAAGCCTTTGTGTGAAGCAAATAAACAAATCAAAACAAAAGAAAAGCCACTGTGGTTCTCAAAAGAGGTGGATGGAGAAGGTTAGGGAGAAAAGATAGCATTTAGGAAGTGTAAGGAAACACAGAATGAGCAGGACAGAGAACTGTACCAGTTAAGGCAGAAGGAAGCAGGAAGGGTAGTCAGAATAGCAAAGGCCCAAACTGAGGAAAAGATAGCCAACTCGGTTAAGAAGGGGGATAAAACCTTTTATAGGTATATCAGGGAGCGAGAAAGACAAAGGAAGGATAGTGAGGCTAAATAGAATGGACGGTGGTGGGAGAGAGGGACAGTGAAAAGCAGGGATACTGAATGAATACTTGTTCAGTATTCACAAAAGAGGAGGAGGGGGATATGCCTAATCCAATTAACAGAAGCACTCTGGATAGGGGGGTCGATCCCTGTCCTTTCACAGAAGAAAGTGTTCTGAAAGAACTCCTAAAACTGAAGGTGGACAAAGCAATGGGGCCAGATGGAATTCACCCCAGAATTCTAAAAGAATTAAGCAGAGAACTAGTAACACCACTGACTACCCTTTTTAATTAATCATGGGAGGATGGTGTAGTATCTGAGGACTGGAGGAAGGCAGATGTAATTCCGCTTCACAAAAGTGGGACCAAGACAGAGGCAGGTATCTACAGACCTGTCAGTTTGACCTCTGTGGTAGGGAAAGTGATGGAATCACTTCTGAAGGAAAGAACTATTGTGTACCTAGAGGCCAGTGGGGCACAGGACCCAAGGCAGCATGGGTTCACAGCGGAAGGTCATGTCGACTTAATCAAATTGATTTCTTTGACTGGGTTTCCAAAGTAGTAGACCAGGGTGGGGCTGTGGACATGGCCTACCTAGACTTTAGCAAGGCATTTGACACAGTACCACACAAAGAGATTAATAGTCACTAACCAGCCTGGGAGTGGGTCCCAGGGTAGCTTGGTAAAACATTGGCTGGACAACAGGACACAGAAAGTACTTGTAAATGGAGTCCACTCTGAAGAAAGATTGGTTAATAGTGGGGTACTGCATGGTTCAGTACTGGTCTAGTCCTTTTAATGTCTTTATAAGTGACATTGCAGAGGGACTGGAAGGAAAAGTATCCTCTTTGCAGATGACACAAAGATCTGCAACCGGGTTGATATACAAGGAGGTGTGGAAAGGATGAGAAGGGACTTGGCAAGGTTGGAGGAATGGTCAGAAGTATGGCAGCTTGGATTCAATGCAAAGAAGTGCAAAATAATGCACCTGGGAAACAAAAACCCAGGAGAAGATTACACAATGGGGGAGGTAGTAACAACAAAAATGGAAAGGGGCCTGGGGGTAATCATATCAGATGACCTTAAGGTTGGCAAGCAATGTGAGAAGGCAGTAGGGATGGCTGGGGGGATACTGGGATGTATAGGGAGAGGCATCACCAGCAGAAAATACGAAGTTGTTATCCCCTATACAGACAGTTGTTGAGACCCCATCTGGAGTACTACATCCAGTTCTGGAGACCCCATCTCCGCAAGGACATAGACAGGATGGAGGCAGTCCAGAGGAGGGCAACTGAAATGGTGCAGGGTCTGCAAGAGAAGCCATACGAGGAGAGACTAAAGGAGCTTAATATGTATACCCTTAAAGGACAAATAAACAAGGAATTAGGGGGGTGAATGAAACTGGAAACGCTCCTGTGGATGTGTAGAATAAAGGCTACTGATTTGCATGATGCCAGAGCCATTAACAGCTTCGGCTCACAACAGTGGATTACAGCATGATGTCATATGGTCATTCGCTTTTTTCTGTTGAAATTTATATACTGTTTTTAAATGTTATATTGCTCTTTTCTGTATTTGGTTTTCGTCATATTTATCGATACTTAGCTTGTGCATGTGATGCACAAGCTAAGTATCGATACATATGATGAGAGCCACG
This sequence comes from Neoceratodus forsteri, assembly GCA_016271365.2. Lineage (NCBI taxonomy): Eukaryota > Metazoa > Chordata > Ceratodontiformes > Ceratodontidae > Neoceratodus > Neoceratodus forsteri. Next base: position 330,933,084 of record CM057454.1, read on the forward strand.
TACAGAGCCAATATAAAGCATTTAAAAACAGTGCCCATAGGTTTCAACAGAAGAAGCGGAGCGGAGTCGCTATGATGACATCATCGCGTATGCACGTCCACTCCATTTTGTGAGCCGAGCTGCGGCTCGGAATCGGAGACGATCGCCGTTTTTGTTTACATTTGGGGAAGTTTTCATTAGTGACGAAACCATGAAAAATTGCTGATTTTCAGGTAAATACTGGCATCATGTAAATCAGTAGCCCTTATTCTACACATCCACAGGAGCGTTTCCAGTTTCATTCACCCCCCTAATTCCTTGTTTATTTATCCTTTAAGGAAAGGAGGGAGGGGGGGACATGATAGAAATATTTAAGTACCTCAGTGGAATCAACAAAGTCCAAGAGGGTAGCATCTTTCAGAAAAAGAGATGTGCAAGAACAAGGGGACACAATTTGAAGATAGAGGGGGGATGGATCAGGGGCAATGTGAGGAAGTATTTTTTCACAGAGAGGGTGGTGGATGCATGGAACAGCCTTCCTGAGGAGGTTGTGGGGTCTAAAACTGTGGGAGAATTCAAGAATGCATGGGACAGACATAAAGCAATTTTTGTGGGGGGTAGGAAGAAATAGGCTGTTGTTTAAATAGGATCTGCAGCTTATCCTCTAGGTAGGGAAATGGGCAGACTAGGTGGGCCAAGCGGTCCTTATCTGCCGTAAAAGTATATGTTTCTATGAACAGTGACTGTATTACATTGATATATTGTATTCCTATATCTCAGTTGATGTGCTAAGGGTAGGATGTGTGAGTTTTTTTCCTTGAACTGAATATTTATATGAAATTAATTTACCAGAATTAAAGCAGCAGTGCAACAAAATGTTTTTTTGAAAAAAGCTTATTTCAGCTACAGATGATAACCATATTAACATACCCATCAAATCTGCTTTCTAGGTATCTCCTACGCTGTGCAGTATGAGTTTTTTTTTATTTTCTCAGTCCTAACCCTTGCCGGGTTTTCAGTGCTATTTCTAAACCAAATGCGGTGGCATCATTTTCTCTTGAGAAAAAATTAAAACATTTATAAAATACTCCATCTTTTTTTTTTTTTTTTTTAAACAAAGTTTTATGAGATACTTCTGGAAACTGACATCCATCGCTTGAGACATTAGATTTATACACCTGGGTAAAGAAAGCTGTATTATCAAAACTTTGTTTTTGCAAGATGCACTGGAGTAACACTAGAAATTCATGCAATTATGGACAGGTATATATTCAGAAACAACTATATAATACAATTGATCCTGTTAGAGTAAAGCAATACATAACTTGTTAAGAGGGACATACAGTGCACAGAGTAGATAGCCAGCCTGCCCTGTGTTCTCATTATGCAGTTGATTTTGAGCATGTGTTTGCCACTTGTGAAGTAGACTGTCTTACACTGATTTTGGTCTCTTGACATCATAGAGAGTTATGGTGTATATCCTTATTATAATGGAAGTGGTTATTGCAATGATTCAGGTAAACAATTATAGTGTGATCGTGTTATTCTCAAAGGCGTCCAGGAGAGGCTGCCAGGTCTCTTGGAAGATAAGCTCTTGCCCATTGGCATTGAGCTGGATTCTCTCCAGTTTCATACACATTTGTGAATTGTTTAGCCAGTATGTCAGATTAGGGGTGAGGCACTAATCCAGTGCTGTGCAGCAGTTCTCCTGGTATTCACTAGGCAAGGTACCATAGGCTGAACTTACTCTTACCCTGGTTATCGACTTCTATTAGCATCCACCATAAACCATAAACCATGGGGTAGGTGCTGGTGAAGCAGTCTTTCCATAATTTGGTGCCTTACTACCCAGAATGGTTCCACCTTGCTACAAGTCAATGCCATATGCAGAAAGTCCCCCACCCTTCAATGTCACGCTTGGGCACATAGGCTCAGTGTGTCTATCTGTGAAGCTTCACAGGGGTGAGGTATGTCCTATAGAGAGAATTAGCTATATTCTGTGTAGCTTATTCAGACAAACACTCAAATGTACATGTTGTATCACTGCCTGCCATGAAGAGCTTCTAGTTCTGAGTCAGGGCGTCAATCTCTCAGTCTGTACCTTGATTTGGGTGCTGCTGCACTAAAATGGCTTGTAAAGGCTGTTAGTGGCCTGACACAAGGCTGCAGCATAATAAGAATCTCCTCATGTGGGGAATGTGTCAGAGATACTTACAAGAGGTATTGTCCGATTCTAAAGTATGCAAAGAAGTCACCTGGATGCAGATTATATTCCAGTCTGAGGTCAGTAAACGATTTGAGAGTGCCCCATCATATAGATTCCCCTCTCTCTGTACCCCACATTTTGTACACGTTAGAAATGCTTGCTGTAGAAAGACATTGCACCCCTGCAGACCCTTAAATGCAACTTTTAAAGCCACATTTGGTGACATTCTCTTGGTGTGGACTTTAAATTTATTGGTTCCTGACCACAGCCTGGCCAGTTGCCTTGTAAAAGGATTTTTCCATACAGGAACTTGCATTGTTCTCAGTGCTGGTGAGATATTCTGGGATCAACCCACTGCTCCGTCTCTCTCCCTCAGTTTGCAACCAAGACTGGGTCTGTCCCCCATTTCCTTCTACTAAGAAGGCCATCTGGGCAGCACAGTAGTAGTATTTTAGATTAGGTAAGACCAGTCCTCCTTCTTTAATGGGGAGCTGCAGAATGCTCCTTTTATTACGGCCTGTCTACCCCCCCCCCCACACACACACACACATGAACCTATGTAAATGCTGTTCATTTGCTTAAAAAACTTCTCTGGTACTCTAATGGGGAGATTTTGAAATGGGTATACGCATTTGGGTACTACACACATTTTAACCATGTTTATACAGCCTGTCAGTTTAATAGGGAGTGCTTCTCATCTTTCACAGTCCTTTTTTAATGTTGGACAGCAGACTGACATTCTTCTTGCACGAGAGGGAGGTAGTCTTAGGAATTCTTACTCCCACTTATAGTAGAGGGATGAAACCAGTTGCATGTTCAGCAGATTATTGGAGAGGTGTTCATTGGTGACTTTCCCCAGGGGCAGGATCTCACTCTTGGATCACTTTATGGCTAGATATGTTACTACACTTTAACAAACAGTGTAACCTTGAGATACCTTCTGTGGGATTCTGCAGATAGATCAACAAATCATCAGCAAAGAGAGAGACCTTAAGGTGCTGTTTGCCCACCTGTATCTCCAACAACCTTTGATCATGCCTTATTGCTACAGCTAGGGGTTCCAGGGCAATCGCATATAGTGATAAGGAAAGGGGGCACCTCTGTTTAGTTCCCTTGATGAGGTGGAAAGGTTGTGACACTGCTCACTGTCCAGGATTTGTGCTGTTGTTAGTTTATATAGTGCTGAAACCCACTTCAGCAAGTTCTCCCATACCAGATCCTGAGTGTGGTGAACATATACTCTCACGCCATGCAATCAAATGCCTTTCATCACTTAGGGTCAGATTGCTCCACAGTTGCTCATGTGGTGGTTATAGAGTCCAGTTTCTTATCCATAGTAGAGATTGAAGAATAGAGTTGAGAAATGCTTTTTTCCAGGGCTGTGCTGGTACAATCCTCAGCTCTAGCCAAGTCTGAAGCTTTCACTACATCCTGCTACCCTCCACATGGATGAAAACAATTCTGTGCAGGGTCTGCACCAGAAGACATATGAAGAGACTAAGGGAGCTTAATATGTATACCTTTGAGGAATGGAGGGAGAGGGGGGACATGATAGAGACTTTCAAGTACCTTAAAGGAATCAACAAAGTCCAAGAGGGTAGCATCTTTCAGAAAAGAGATGTGCAAGAACAGGGGCACAATTTGAAGATAGAGGGGACGGCCCAGAGATAATGTGAGGACGTATTTTTCATGGAGAGGGTTGTGGATGCATGGAACGGCCTTCCTGAGGAGGTCGTGGGTCAAACAGTGGGGAATTCAAGAATTCATGGGATGAGACAGACATAAGGCAATTTAGTGGGGGGTAGGAGGAAGTAGGCTGTTGGTTAACTAGAATCTGCAGCTTATCCATCAGGTAGGAAATGGGCAGACTAGGTGGGCCAAGCGTCCTTATCTGCCATCAAATTCTATGTTCTATGTTTCTATGTTCTATGTTCTATGTTTCTTGTGACGCGTGCTCTCCACTCACATGCACCACGCTGGCTGCAGCAAGGGATATGGATGAAAATGGAGGTGGAAATGGAGCTGGCTTAATGAAGTTCTGTCCATTCATCCGCAGATGCGCCGCCATCACCCAGGATGTCTCAACTTATATGGATGAGTGCTTCGGGGAAGGACAGCCCTTCCCTCTGTTTATTTATTTATTTGAAAAGCTTTACCAGGAAAGACATACTGAGCTGAAACAGCTCATTTCCAGATGCGTCCGGGGGGAGGAGGAAGAGGAATACAGTATAATGTACACAGCAATGCACCGACTGTTACATAATAAGCATCACTAATAAACTAATATGGATACAATTGTTACAGAAAGTACATTATTTACTCTATACAGGTAGAACATAAATGCACAGAGGGTCATCTGAGAGCCATATGGAATTAAGGAGTTGTTGGAGGCATAGAGTGGAACCTGGAGATATAGTAGAGGGTGTGAAGGATGATGGGGCAGACTGGATTGGAAGGAGAGAGTTCTAAGATAATTGTTAGAGGAGGGACTGAGGAGAGAAAGAGGGAAGGGGCAAGAGGGTAGATAGAGAATGGTTGGCAGATCTTTGTCCCTTTGGGATGCAAACCCCACAAGGGCCAGACGTGGCTCGATGCATACCCAGTCCGTGTCTGGGTTTTGAGGACTGCCAAGAAAAGAGGGTACTGGATTTTTTATCCCTCTGGGGTGCAAACCCCACAAGGGTTAGACACAGCTCAGTGCACACTTAGTCCAGGTACTGGTATCCTGGCCTTAGAAGGAACAGTTTGAGATCTGAGGTGGGCAGGGGTGGAGAGAGTAGACTAGGAGAGAGTGGAGGAGGGGAAGAGGTGGGTGGAGGGAGAATGCAGAGGGAAGAAATGGGGAACAGTAGCAGTTATTGGGGATTGAGGTGAATTTAAACATTGGGGAGGCTAGAGAAGTGAGAGGAAGACGAGAGAAGCAACAGGAAGGGAGAGTGGAAGGAGTTAGAGAAGGTATGGGAATGCAGGGGAGGTGAAAAGGGGCTCAATTACAGGAGGGTGAGGTGAAGTTAAGCAGAATCGAGGCTAGAGATTGTGAGGAGGGACAGACTGGATGTCACGATGGGTGTGAGTTCCAAAGTTTAGGAAATGATTGATATGGCAGCCTGGCGGCTGCGGAGAACCTGGGAGGAAAGCAAGGGAGCAAGTTGGAGCTTAAGGGTGTAGGATGGATGGGCTGGTAGAGTATAGAGGAGAGGTAGAAAGAGAGATCCCAGCCAGCACTTGGCTAAGAAAGAGGAGCAAATGGGCTAGGGCGCCTGTCTTTAAGGGAGGGGAGGGGAAGGAGAGGGCGGTATAGAGAGTGCAGTGGTGAGTGCGAGATGGACAATTTAGAGCAAAATGACTAAAGGAGTGGAAAAGGGAGTCCAGTCTGGATAGGGTGGATTGGGAAGCAGTGCTGTAGACTATGTTGCCATAGTTAAAAATAGGAAGGATCATTTTCTTAACAATTGCTCTATGGTCCTGCAGAGGAATGCAGCCGTGGTTGCGGTACAGCACTCCTAGTTTGGGATTCAGTTTTTTGTGAATGGCATCCACGTGTTCAGAAAAGTCGAGGTGACTGTCAAGCCAGATCCCGAGGTATTTGAAGGATGGGACTACTTCAGTGGAAGTCGAGACCCACCCAGGGTGCGGAAGGAGGGGGAGGAACCTGCAATCCTAGTGAGTTTTTGCCTGGTGCCGAAGGTCATAGAGACCGTCTACTTGGTGTTAAGAGCCAGCTAGTTTGAACAGAACCATAGCCGAATGTTGTCAAAGTCCAGCTGGAGTCTGACCATTAAATCGGAGGGGGAGGGGACAGAGGCAAATAGGACAGTGTTATCAGCGTACATGTGAGTAAACGCTGAAGTGCAGGCAGCAGGGAGGTTGTTTAGGATTAATGAAAATAGTATTGGACTGAGGACAGAGCCTTGAAGGACACCAGTGCTGATTGTCGGGGGAGGAGTTGCCAATTCTGACTGACTGGCTCATGCCTTCAAGGTGGAGGAGGAACCAATTAGCGGCAGGGATGGAGAGTCCTGCTGCTGCAAGCTTGGTGATGAGGAGGTGGTGGGCTACAGTGTTGAAGGCTTTGGCCAGGCCGACAAAGATTTTATTTGTTTTACTTTATTTATTTCTGTTTAGGATTAATACCTTTGAGTCAAGGACTCATTTTCAAAGGCTCCGAGTCAGTTAAACGAACAGATACAGACAACATAACACATAACACAGCGGTGGATTACAAAATAAGGTTACAGGGGGTTGCACATCCTTTTTAGTTTAACTAATACATAGGAGTCTAGGTTTCGCTAGTACATAGGAGTCAAACATTGTAAATAACAGCACTAAGTGCAGGCATAGTAGTGTTAGAAACAGGAAAGAGGGGGAGAGACCAGGGATTGAGTCTCCACTGGGTAGTACAGGGGTCAAGTGGGGGTGGGGCATGAACGGTTGCCAGAGTGGTAGGTTGAGCTCACCAGTGGTGGGCAGGGGTGAGAATGGGGGTGGGGTGGGAAGCAGCCCAAAGTAGGCATTGTCAGATGTTTATGTATGTAGTTGATCGAGTGAGTGATCTTTGGGGGGTGGAGGTTGACAGTTTATTGTAGTGTAGACTATGCAAGGTAGGTATTTTGTGGGTAGGGGATTTTTGAAGAGAGTGCAGGGCAGTGGTTGGGTGGTAAGAGCCAAGGGGTGGGTGGGTGGGTGGGTGGGGTGGGATGGCTGAGGTAATGGCCCTGATCCATTCCTGTGAGAATGGAGTCAGTAAACCGGAGGAGGGAGGTGGAATTGGAGTGAGATTTCTGGAACCCAGACTGTTAAGGGATGAAGAAAGGGGTGGAATCAAGGAAGGGGGAGATTTGAGATAATACGAAATGCTTCTGGAGTTTGGCCAGGGTGGGAAGGAGGGAGATAAGGTGATAGTTGCCTGGGGTGGAGGTGTCACCACCTTTAGGGAGAGGAATAATGGTGGCATGTTTCCAGGCCTTGGGACAGAGCTGAGGGAGGAGAGGGTGAGGATGGAAGAGATGGTGAGAGTAACAGCAGTGGCAGAGAGATGGAGGAGTTTAGAGTCGAGGTCATCAGGGCTTTTACCCTTGTGAGGGTTGAGGGCAAGAAGAGCCATTCTCTCTCCTAAAGCTGGTCTCTGATCTAATCACTTCTGGGAGGTCCTTCCTGGAACCACATGACAGGCAGGAGGTATACAGACTTCTGCAGGAAGAGAGTATCCTCCCACACATTTCCTCCAGATGTCAGTTTACTTCCTGCCTGTCTAATGGCAGGAGCTCTGCAGAACCTCTGTCACAGGAGTGACAGAACTGGAGTTCAGTGAGTTATTTGCTTTTCTTTCCTCACCAAGGACTACTTATTAGCGCTCTGGAGTGCTACTGCAGGGACCCCAGTCTCGGCCTTGCAAGCTGGACAGATGGGCTCCTGGTGCTCCCTCACTATGTTGCAGCATCTTCCTGCACTTGAGACCCCCCTCCCGGAGCATTGTGGAAGCAATTGTGGTGCACCTGGGACTACGGAGCAGAATTGAGTCCCCAGGCATTGCCAGAAGCAGCAGCCGCCGCGTCGACGAGCAAAGGAAGGATTCGGCTTGTCTATAGGCGCCCGGAGCTTCCCTCTCGTTGACGGACACAGGACACTCAGGCCGTCAACGTGACTCCTGGTCAGAGAGCCGCATTACCTCATTAGGCTCTCCGATGCAGGAAAATTAGCGCGTGAACAGTAGCACTACAGCGGCAGTCCTTTTGAGGGGCAAAGGGAAGCAGTCAAGTTTTCTTCTCATCGGTGAGCATTCTGGCTCAGCTCGCCGATCGTGAACTTGAATTTTGTGGGGCACCAAGGCTCAAAGCAGCCCAACAAGAACCAAGGCCTTAAACGGACTACACAAGCACAGTCCCTTCCAGCAATTTCAAAGGGACTACACCACACACAGCAATATCCAAAGCTGTAAAGGGCAGGATAGCACTAAGCCCACTTTGCCAAGCAATTTTAAATTGCCCCTTCAAATTCTTTTATCAAAGGGTCATGGCCTCCACTAAGGACAGGCCCCAGGGACAGAAAGTGCCCAAGTGCAGACCACCCATGCTGGCCACATTTGCAGGGTCTCGTGTGAAATGCGACAGTGCAACCTCGCCAGCTGGGACGAGGTGGATGAGGCATCCACCTCAGAATCTCAGGATCCGTGAGACGGGGTCAGGGACAGTCCCCAACCTTAGAAGGATGTTGCCACTTGGCTGGGGGCCCTAGCCCCAGATCTGATGGAGAAACTGAACAGAGCCTTCACCATCAACCCTCTTATGTTTTGACATCCTTCAGCAGTCTCAGGAGCCTTGGACCCATAGGAAAGCTACACGCAAGCGCACCCCCTCCCCATCCTCGGACTAGGACTCCCCCATGCCTCATGGCACGATAGGAGGTGGACGAGACCCAGATCCAGGAGTTCTTCCAGACCCAGGGACGCAGCCCATGGGAAGCACAGGCGAGATAGGTCCCCGCAGGGTCTGATTATACATCCTTAGAAGAAGGGGAACTCCCAAACTTGGATTCCGACTCAGACTCCTCACCAGCCAGAAACTTCAATTTGGAAGATCTAGATTTTTTTCATTAAAAAGGTGTCAGAGGAGATCCACTTGAGCTCTCCCTTTCCTCCAGAGCCCAAGCTCGAAGCCAGTAACAGCCTTCCCTCCCTCCGCCATAGAGGATCTCTTGAAGGAAGAAAATGGCAGGGTCCTGAGCATTCCTTTCTGGCCCTCGCTGCCTAACCAAACTCCCTGAAATTCGACAAGAAGACTGCAGAGAAATGGCTCACTACCCTAGGATAGACCCTCTTATCTCAAACCTCACGAAAGGACGGTGATCCCAGCAGAAGGCAGAGCCTTCCACGGACCTGGTGGATAGGAAAGTGAACACTTCTCTAAAGAAAGTCTTTCAGTTCACTGCAACCTCCCTCAAGGCAGCAATAGCTAACCTCTATTCAGCTAGAGCCATGCTCTCCTGGGCCACTGATCTGGCATTCCAGCTTGCTGATCAGCCAGAGAAGAACCAGCTCATTTTACAGCACTTACAGCTCGTGAGACTAGCTTCGGCCTATTCTGCTGACGTATCGGAGGAGGCAGTTGGATGTGCAGCAAAGGCTATGTTTTACCAGACCTTGGCTCAACACAACTTATGGCTCGAACTTGTAAGGCAGATGCCTCCTTGAAGATGCATTTGGTCAATGCCCCTTATGAAGGAGGCCTTCTTCGGCCTCGGCTCTAAAAGAGGTGGTCAAGGAATCTGGAGAATGGCGAAGTGAATGCTGCAAGACCAGGGAATGAGCAAGCCCTGGGCCTTAGGCTCCAGACAGAATTTTCGTGCCTAAAATTATTCCAGGGGGCAGAACAAGATGGCCCCAGGTAGACGCTCCTGGTTCAACTCGCATAACCAACGCAGCTTCCGAGGTGGCAGGGGAGGAGCCCGAGATGCCAAGGGCGACTCCAAAAAATCACAATGAGGACTCATGGACCCATCCTCATGTTGGGGCAGGCTTTCCAGCTTTTTAAGGAATGGGTCCACACCACCACGGACAAGTGGGTGTTAGACGTAATCTGCGAGGGTTACTTCGAGTGTGACTCATGGCCCTCCTGCCCTACATAGTGCCCTCAACAGTCTCAAGCAACCCAGTAAAATGAGCAGTGGCCCTGCAAGCGATTTACAGATCTCATTCAGTTAGCAGCGATCGAACAAGTCCCTGCCCTAGAAAGGAACAGAGGGGTATACCCCCTATTCCTCATAGTGCCAAAATGCTCAGGGGGCTTCTGGCCAGTGTTAGATCTCAAGTTTCTAAATGGCTTTGTTCATCACAGAACATTCAAGATGGAGACCCTGTCCTCCATCATCCGAGAAATCTATCAGGGGGACTTTTCGGCCTCAGTAGATTTACAGGATGCCTATCTGCACATTCTCATCCGGAAAGCACACTGTCAATTTCTAAGATTCAAGGTGGAAGGTCACCATTTTCAGTTCACGATGCTGCCCTTTGGCCTGTCCACAGTCCCAGAGTCTTCCAAAGTCCTAGTGACAGCGGGCGCCACCTCCAAATCCAAGGGATCCAGCTCTTCCCATACCTGACCTGGACGACATTCTCATCAAAGCCCCAGGATACGATCAAGCAGTTCGGGCAGTGACAGAGGTTACACAGTGCCTCTCCTCTTTGGGGTTCATGATCAACTGGAAGAAGAGCTCTTTGCGACCGTCTCAGTCTCTGAGCCATCTTGGGGTGAATATCAACATGACCCAAAACAAAGTTTTCCCCACAGAGTCGAAATTCAAAGAATTGAGGGCCCTCATCCTCAAATTCCAGGCAGCCCAATCTCTGCCACCCGCTCCTTCATGCAACTCATAGGGACGATGCTCTCCCTGGCAGACTCAGTCCCCTGGGCACTAGTCTACATGCGACCTCTCCAGTCAGGTCTCCTCCAGCAATGGTTACAATTGAGGGGCACAATGGAGCAGAGGATTCGAGTATCCCACCAGGTGAAGGAATCCCCGATATGGTGGACTCAGCAGAACAACATCATGAAGAGTCTCAGTCTGGGACACCCCCACCAGATCAGAGTCACCACCGATGCCAGTCTCCAGAGCTGGAGGCGCATTCGGAACAGCTCTCAACACAGGGCAAGTGGTCTCAGGTGGAGTACCTCTACAGCATCAATGTACTGGAGATGCGGGCAGTCTGCCTGGCACTGCAGCAGTTCAGGATGCAGCTTTTCCACCAGGACGTCCTCATACTCACGGACAATCGGACAACAATGGCATACATCAACAGCCGATGCGGCACAAAGAGCTGTCGGATGCTACGAGTGGCTCTTCTTCTTCTCTTCCAGTGGGCGGAAGACAACCTGGGAAGTCTAAGGGTGGCATACATCCCAGGCCAGGAAAATGTCACAGCAGATTGGCTAAGTCGAAAGGACATCCTACCAGGGGAGTTAGAGCTCAAGAACAGTGCCTTCCAGCTCACCATGGGTGGGGCCACCCGAAGGTAGATCTTTTCGCCTGCAGAAAAAGATTCTGCTCTCTCAGCAAGGACAAGAAGGCCATAGCACAGGACACCTTCTCCATCAACTGGGGTCAGTTCGATCTCCTGTATGCCTTCCTCCAATTCCAATCTTATCAAGGGTACTGCACAAGATTGCTCTAGATCAAGCAGAGGTGATTCTGGTCTGCCCACCTGGCCCTGCACAGTGTGGTTTCTCATTTAGTCCAAATGTCTCTTTAGTCTCCCATCGCTCCAAGCAAGCCCAGACCTACTACATCAGGGACTAGTGCTGCACTGAAGTCCTCACAATCTGTCCCTCTTGGCATGGAGATTGAGCGGGGAAACTCAGGGAGTTAGGTTTCTCTGCACCTGTCATAGAAATGATGATTCAATCCAGGCGGGCCTCCTCCTCAAGGGTTTATTATAGGATTTGGAGAAAATTCCTATTCTGGTTATGAGACACCTCTTTACTGGATGAGATACTGAAAGTAAAGTGGTGTGTTGGATGGAGGAGGAAATGTAAATGGCAATACCCCGCTGGAGCAATCCTGCCTAGCTAGGCAGTAGCCAGGGATAGAGATGGTACTGTCTGAGATTTGGAAGGAGAGCTATGACTCAGAAATAATTAGCACATCTAGCTGGAGGTTGACCATGATTGTTTGCCGGAGGTCAGCCTTAGAGAGGAGACTCCTGATGTTCAGGTGCGTGATTCTCATACCATTGGGGAGGGGGAGGGGCCAGAATTAGGCTCTATGTCACCTGCCATCAATAGGAGCAGCAAGATTAGGAGCTGAGCTGTGACAGAACCCGCTTACGGGGTGGAGAGAACAGGACTGCGGGGCGGAGAGGGGGCTGCCGGGATTGGTGAGAGGCCAGATGGATGCAGGGGGGGAGAGGAGTGATAGCTGCACAGCCTAGGGGAGTGGATAGAGTGGGTAGGCAGGAGGAAGGAAAGGTTGGGGAGGTAGATGGGGTGGTGGAGGAAGGAGGGAGGAAAGGAGGGTAGAGTAGTAGGCAGAAGGGAGGCAGGAGAAGAGGAAGGGCTGGATAGAAAGGGTGACAAAATCATGTCTGAACTAAGGGTTGAACCTGGAGTTTAGGGGGTAGGACAGAAGTAGGGATAAGGGATACTAGTAGGAGAGCTGGGAATCCAACAGACTAAATTATTGCATGAGCGATAAACAGCAATATGGAGTTAGCAGCAGCGCTGATTCAAGTAAGCTAGAGGTGCAGTAAACTTAAATGATAGAACTTAACAGTGACTACAGTAAGCATTCAAGAGAGGCATAATTGCTTGAGAATTAAAAACATACGAGTATCAGCAGCGTTGATTAGCGTAATCCATAGATGTAGTAAATTAAAATCAACAGTACTTAACAGTGACTGGAATCAACATACTAGAGAGGTGAAAACAGGATGGACAGTAATAGGTAGCATATATCTAGCTGGGGAGGGTAGACAATAACACTGCTCTGAAGCACAGATATAAGCTGTAAGACATGCTGACAAGTTGACTGCAAAATAAACATGCGCTGTAATCAGCTGTAAAATCAACCAGCATTGGTGACTAGAAGACAAATATGAACCCTGTAATAGGATGCTTAATTTGATACAACTCCGCAGTTCGGGTTTGGAGTACTGAGTAAGGTGTAACAATTTTAGAGGGAGCAGTAACAACCTACTCTGAGAAAGGTTCACCACACAAACCCACCTACAGCAAAACATCATAAACCACATCTATTGGAAAATGACACTACTGTGGCAAACAACCACAGAGATGCAGACTCAGGTGTCAATCATCTTGTGAAACCTAGTTACTAGTTGGGTAGACAGAGGGGTCGGCTCGAGGGCCAACAAAAAAAACCTACCAGCTTCTAATGTGGAGCTGTAGGTCGTCTTAGCTCCCTGCAGACAGGAGTGAGTCCTCTATTTTGTGTTAAATAAAATAAAGTTCCAAGGAAAAGTCAATTATTGTAGATCTTTGTGGGGAGGGCTACAGTAGAGAAGCAATCACAGATGTAACCCTGCCATGGGGGTAATCCATGGGGATCAGGTGTGGTAAATCCCGGGAGACAGCTGGTGAGTGGGAACAAGACAGGACTGTGCAGCAGCCCAATACATCTGGGAGGATAAAGAATGGGGGAGAAAGTTTTACAATTGTAAAAGACATTCCCCTCCCCAAATGACGAGGGATAGTCTTCTAGCAACCCTACCTCCCCATTCTAGTCTTTTCTCACCCACATTCCCCTGGTGTCCCACAGAGGGGAAAAAATGTTCTAGATTGCAGACTTCTGGCACTGTGCCAGGAGCTGACAGAACTTTTTTGCATGATGTCTCTTCCCCCATTCTCCTGTATCAGAAAATCTACATGGACACATAGGGAGAGTAGAAATTAGTGGAGTAGAGGAAGTCTGAGAGCTGGGAATAGATTATTTTTTTTCTTGTAACTTAAGAGTATGGAGGATGGAGATAGGATGATAGTTGCCAGGGGCAGTAGGATCTCAGCTGTCATGGGCAGGCATACTCTTGACCTCTCATGGGGGGCAAGTGTCAATGAAACCTGGCAGAAGCCAGTCAGCTACCCTTCTGCAGCTTGTCCAACCCACTTTCAGCCATAATGTGTTGGCTAAGCTTAATAAGTGTGACAAGCGAGGTGAGCAGGCACCTGATTATGGTTGAAGGTGTAGTAGCATCGCGTGGTGTTAGGACCCTGACCAGTCATCACTAATGGTGCCACTGCTTTGCCCTCTACCTTGTGGTTGCACTCCTGCTTGCTTTCTCCAGTCATGAAGCTGAGTTAATGCACTATGGAGATGAGCGGGTTAGGAGTGCTGCGGAAGGTACCGACTGGCCAACTAGATTTCTTGGCACTAGCCCTCACTGAACATCACAGCAATAGCAGCTCAGTACAGGTTGTGCCAGTGTGAAAGATAAGATAGCAGCCAAAGAAACACAGCACCAACACTTCTTCAAAATTCTATGTAACTGTATTAACACTCACATACAGTTGATGAATAACAAACACAGTGGCGTATGCAAGGTAACAACAGCTCCCAGACACCGGTCGGGGCTGTTCTTTGTCTGGAGCTGTTGTTACCTTGCATGTCGCCATACTGTGTTTGTTATTCATCTATATTGTATGTGAGTTTTAATACAGTTACATATATTTTCAAGAAGTGTTGGTGCTGTGTTTTTTTGGCTACTAGCCCTCACCAACCAGAAATCAAGGATTAAGACATGGGCACAGTTGTAAATTTTATGGTTTTGGGAATGGGGAGTGGAGCTGGGGGTTATGGAAAAGATGCTGTGGACTTCTGGCATAGGCCAGGAGTCGGCAATTTTAGAACTTTTTAATGTTTTACTGTTTTTAGTGAAAGAATTGTATACACCTAAAACAAAATGCCAGCGGAAGTGGTGGAGGTGAAAACAGTGGTGGGGTGCTTCAAGCATGTATGGAATAGACATAGGAAATATTAGTAAATATGTAACGAGGAGGGAGGATTGCTGGAGACCAGTTGGGGTCATGGAGACAGACTAGCAGAGACAATCTGGGCAGACTGGGTTGGTCAAGCAGTCCTCTTCTGCTACAATAAATTCTGTGTTTCTTTGTTTTGTCCATGGTACACTGGGGAAGGGGAGGTCAATGAGAAACTTCGACTAGGTAGGGAGGAGGCCAGGAGATTAGCTATGGCCACCTGCTGAGGGGAAAAGGGCTTGTTTCCCAACCTTCAAACCAGGTAATGGATACCCAAATATTTGGGCCCCTGAATGTGATATTCTGGCTGAATACTATATTTGAAAAAAGGTATTAGCACAGCTGTAGTTTACACATCCTACTCTTTAACACATCCAGTGAGGTGCAGAATTTATCAAATGTAAACCGCTTTTGTTGTATACTGTATGTGATGCAGTGTAGTTGTGTGAAACTATATTGCTATCCATTGCCTTAAAACCAGAATTTTTGAGCATGTAAAAGATATCTTGCATGTCTGCCATGATTCTGTATGGGTGTACACTGTAAACAGTATCATCTGAGTGATCCAGTTTCATGGGTATTGAACTTTATCAATTTGATTTAATGCCTTTTTAGGGCTGCAGTGGGCGTAGCCCTGCTGACCTCTTCATCAAAAAAGCAGGAAATGCATTCCTTCTGACCGAACATGTTGGAGTTGCAACACAGTCGCCTCTGTGACCATGAAGCACTCTGCTCACTGTCGGCATTGGCAGTTACACCGCACTATTTTTTTTTTTGTCTGTTGGTGGTCACGGGGGAACACGGCACACTCCGTTGTGTCCAAGATAGCCACCAAACTCTATTGTGCTTGCGTGACCACTATCGCATGTGCAGTACTGTGCGATGGTCATCTTGGTTATAGTGGACTGTACTGTATTCCGCCATGACTGCCAATTTCCCTTTTAAATTATTCATATCTCACCCCTTCCCCAGAAACATTACAGTGACACTGGAGGTGCCCAATCACCCAGTGTCGCATTGTGTTCAGGGTGACCTTTTTTTCTTCTTTTTCTTTTCTTTCCCTTCACCCAACCCTCCTCTCAGCACCTACCCCCAAACATAACAGTGACACTAGGGGTGCCTAATCCTCTGTGTTGCAATCTGCAATCCTCCATCATTTTTTTTTTTTGTAATTACCATCCCCCCACCCAACCTTCCTACTCAGCACCCCGCACCCCCCCAGTCCTTACTTTACCCATCGGGGTCCAATGCCGTAATCCTCTTTGGACAGCAGTCACTTCTTCACTCTTCAAAGCCAGACCGCGAACTGAAGAAACAGGTATGTGGTTCAATGTATTTCAGTGGGGTTTTGAACTTGGTGGCATAACTTGAGCATTTGTGCATATTTGTGGCCCAGATTTTCAGCATGCCTTCTTTGGGATCCTACCTCATGAACAGGTTGAACTGTCATTCGGCAGATCTGTCCCGAAAGGTGATTTCGCAGTCCCTGCATGAAATCACCTTTTGGGCAGGAGTTGAACATTTTCTCTGCCTTTATTCATGAAGTGGGGTTATAAGGCTACGTTTGGTGCAAGAATATTAAAGAACAATAAAGTTATGAGCTTACGTTGAATTTTGTGAACGCAGGCTCGTAAATAGTAATTTTCAATATTTTACCCCAAATTTACAATACAACCATTTCTTTACAGCACCTCATGAATGTAACAGCTATAATTTTTCAGCCCAGGAAGGGACGGACTTTACCCCCACTTCCTCAAACTCGCTACCCCTGCATCTCCAAACCATTGGCTAGTATCTTCAGCCTTGCCTGACCACATTTACAATGCCCACCACTTGGAAGAACAACAAAGTGGTCCCCATCTTCAAAGCAGGTAACCCTATGTCCCCTGACAAATACAGGCCAATCTCAATACTTCCCCACCCAAGCAAATTACTTGAAAAGATCGTACACCACCAGCTACAGTATATGAATACATGAACAACTACAACCTGCTCTGCCCACAGCAACACAGCTTCAGGAAACACCACAGTACCACATCCTCCCTAGCCCATTTCATCAACCATGTCTACAGAAACATGGACACGGCAACATTACAGGTGCCGTTGCTCACCTGACTAAGGCATTCGACCTGGTGATCACCGCCTAATACACACCAAACTGCTGCACCTTGGCTGCTCAGTTGACACTGCAACGTGGTTTCAAAGCTACCTCTCAGGGTGAACCCAGTCAGCAGAGGGTCCACCACCTCTCTGCCCATGGTTGTGTCCAGTGGGGTCCCCCAGGGCTCCATCCTGGGCTCTCTACCACTTTCACTCTTCATTAACTCCCTGCCTGCTGACTGCCTCTCCTCTGAGGCCTTGTTATACGCAGACAATCTCGTACTCTTCCACAGTAACAAATCCCTGACCACGCTATCCGCCACCCTCATCCAAAACTATGGAGCAGCCCACAACTAGTTCCAGTCCAGTAGACTCCTAGTTGTGCTCTTTGGATTCAAACCCTATCTATCAAAACTCACTAAAACTAATTCTGTTCTAATGGTAACATATCCAGAAGGCCCCCCTCTGCAGAATGTCCCCTACTTTAAGTACCTGGGCATCACCCTAGACCCCTCCCTCACATTCAAGTGCCGCATTAACACCATAGTTAGGCACATCAACCAGAAATTGGGGTATTCTACTGAGTCAAACAATGTCTGACCACAGAGGCCATAGCCCAAGGCAATCTCCTCCCCCCTAGTTGACTACTTCGCCCCCATCTATTCTCATACAACTGCTAACCAGCTCGCAAGACTCAGTACTGCCTACAACAGCATCTGTAGATTTGCGTCACTTGCTCCCTATTCACTCCCAGTGCACCTTAAACAAGTCCCTGGGCTGGCTCCACTACATGCCAGGTACAACTGTGGACTAGGATGCTTAGTAGACAACTTCACTACGAGTGGCAACCTGTCCCCTTACTATGCCGTGCTTAAACGCAAATCCACCACTCGCATCCTACGCAGTCCACCATCCCATCACTGGTATAAAAATATATATATATATATATAAAAAAAAAACTCATTTGGAATATTTTTACCCCACTCTATACAGGCTGCAGCCCTGTCGGCTTTGGCCAGAGCTGGTTTTTAATGGTATAGTTCTGATACCCTAAAAAATTGGGTATTGAAATTATAAATAATACATCATTTTCTTTTGATTTGTTGTTGCAAAGTCTTGAATGTGGAAGCTTGAGCTATGCTGAGGAAAAGTTCTATATAATGTTAGACGACTGAGCATTAAATATTGTGTGTGTAATTGTAAGTTGCTGTTGTAACTGGCACCCAATATCCTATGTTGCAAACAGTTATCTGGTCTAATACTTTTGTATTTAATGCTTGGTATGTGAGTGTCTGGTTTATGGACATTTGTTCAGCCTTTCTCCACCCTTTTCTATTTAAATACTAATAACATTAGTTTGCTATTTCTGAGCTCCTTTTAGAGTCACCCATAACAGTAAGTTCAAATTGTAAATCAAGTCTCTTATCTTTGGAATCAGACTCCTGGTAATCTTCCCATGATGGTCGAGATAAAGCATGTATTTGGGTCCCCTTCAGAGCATCAGAGAAAGAAACGTCATACCTCAGTGAACAGTACAAAGCCCAGTAGGAAAGACCATCCCATGTGAGATCTTTACTTTTCTAAGTGTAACCCCTAGATGGCGCTATCCCAGGGGCTACTACCCCTGCCTGATTTGCCACTAACAGGTTGAGGGGCCTGGATCCAATGGCGGGTGCCTCCACCCAGAGGTCAGGGTTTGCAATAGTTAAACTAACTTGGTCACAGCCCTCTGGGACACTGCAACCCCCCTTTCTTCCCACTAGTGGCCACACAATATATCAGAATTACCTTCACAGTATACACTTACCCCAGGTCTGGTTCCGCACTGGGACCTCCTGAGAAATGAGATACAGTGCAACAATCACAGTACAGTACTTTAACATAGACAAATACCTCAGGCAGTATAACTTTGCTGAAACAAGCAGCTCTGATTTATTTAGGGATATAACAAGGACAGGGGAAATCAGGTTAATTAGCTTATCACTCTAATAATCTACTTATGGCTCTGTGCACAGGCCTATCCCTATCAGTTACTGTCCCTGGGTACCCAAGCCCTAGTGGCTAGTCCAAACCGTGGCAGCTGGTAGGGGCCCTTTCACACAGAGAAAAGGAGAATTAAACAGTCAGCAGTACAGTAATTCCATTTGGATTTAATGTGGCAATTCAACAGGAGCAACCCTGAATTAGTACTCACGACCTCCAAATAAGATAGGGTCCTTCAATGTCAGCAGGGCTCACTTGAGGTACACAAACCTCTGCACACATCCATATAAAAGAAAGCACTATACCAGGCAGGCTGCATCTGTATCCCGATCGCAATACTGCACAATACCCGGAGAACACACAGCAGATTCAGTTCCTGACAGACCGAGTGCAATTTTCAGCCATTCCTCCAGTCTTCTACAGGGTGAGCCTGGTTTCTACTCTTCAGAGATCCTTTGATTCTTTTCACAGGACGGATTCAGTCCTAACAAGCTGTTACACAAGCTGCAGACCGAACTCTGGGCCTTACACACGCTTTTTGACTAAAACTGCACACTGAAAAGCACAGGCTCCTTCCTTCTTCACTGCCAAAGCTCAACTCAAACTCCAACCGACAAAAACCGGCACTTCCTTTGAGTTCCTCCCAGTTCTTGACTGGATTGGCTGTCACTCACAATAGACTGCTGCTGTTGGTCCAAAAGGCACTGAAGTCTAAACTACATCTCCCAGAGTCACTGCCCATACAATCCTCTTGTGGCTGGCTCAGATTATGAGTCCAAGTTCTGATTCGTCCAAGGCACCATTTTAGAGCTAGCTTACCCCACACTGATTGGTCCAGTTCAGCAGTTCAAAACTAGAATGGGGAACTAGCAGACACTGTTCTGACTGCAAAAGAAAGCAGGTTAGACAAACTGTAATTTCATTATTACTGTAAATGATTTCTGGCAAACAGTTACATCTTTCAGATAGGTTCCCTTTGCACTCCTAGTGACTGCAAAAATGGAGTGAATTGGCAGCAGCTTGAGTGGTACTCAATCAAAGAAACACACAGTCCCCCATACAAACTAATTATGTCTGCAAGCAGACAGCTCTTAAAGAGACAGTACCAGAGGCTCTAAAAACACTCACTGATAAATGGCTTAAATGCCAAACACCATTCAGGCTTGGAGCATTCAAGCAAGCTCCTGGAAGTCTTTTGGGGAACCCCCATTTGCAGGGGGGTTACATAAGCAAGGCCCAGATTCCATTAAACCATTTTATTTCTTTTGTCAGCTTGCAAAACTAATGTTCTGATTCAACCACACCAACTGGCTATCCTGTAAGAGCGTACTCTTTCTTTGTGAGAGTGCCAGAATAAAGTCTGTTCTCCCAACTCCATCAGTAACCACCACAATCAGCGGGGAGCTTCCACATTGTCAGGGTTCCCACTTGGTATCACTCTGTAGGTCGTTTAAATATTGAGTAGCCTGTTGTAATGGTGTTGCCACATTGCTGTTCAAACCTGTCAGGAACAAATGCAGGTGGTCTTTTTCACTGCCTTCAAACATCCCAAAAGTGGGAAAATTTGCAGCCCTCACCAGATTCTCAAGTGACTTAAAGAGGCATTGTCAGTTTTGGTCATCCGTTTTTTGTCTATATCCATGTAATGTGCCTCTTGGCACACAAGTATTAAAGACTGAGTCTACTATGCCCTGATACATCACAAATTGATGTAATTTAGCCAGTTATGCTTATATTTTAAAGGTCTGTTTGCCGGTCATGCCGACATAAACTCACTCACCACCCGAAAGAACATGCTGGACGAGACCGTGCGTCTGGCACAAGCGTGGTTCTGAAGTACGGTTTTGGGACATGCAGCATGTAAAATCAAGATTATCATCACCATTGTGGTCTTCTGAGGTGCTGTCAGTATGCACAAATAAAAACCGAGCACTGAGAGTCAAGTAATTTACTTTTTTAAAACGGGGCCGAAATCTCGCACATGCACAAGCTGGAATGAGTATAGATCTCACGCATGTGCAAGAGCACGTCGCTTTTGAGCATGCGCGGGATTTCAGCCCCATTTTAAAGTAAATTACTTGACTCTCCGTGCTCGGTTTTGTTTGCGCACAGACAGCACCTCTCAGAGGACCAAGGTGGTGATGATGATCTTGATTTACATGCTGCATGTCCCAAACCCGATCGCGCTTTGTGCCAGACGAGCGGTCTCGTCCAGCACGTGCTTCCGGGTGGTGAGTGAGTTTATGTTGGCCCGACCGGCAAACAAATTTTTAACAAATAAGCATAACTGGCTAAATTACTTTCAATTTGTGATGTATCAGGGCATAGTAGACCTGCCTTTATTACTTGTGTGCTAAGAGGCAAATTACATACGTGATAGACAAAATGGACTACCAAAGCTGACAGGAACCCACTGGTTTTTAAATAAGCCGCCCCTCTTTACCACATTAACGGTGGCCACCATTACACTTCCAATCTTTTCTTTACATCGAAGCCTCTGTTTTAACTAAGTCCATTGATGTTTCCAGACCGACAGCTCTGTTGCCAAATTTGCCTGCAAGTTCTGCCATAGTGGTAATCAGAAGAGTTATTTTAACTCCTACCTAGAGTCTGAAGTGGCTGTTCTGACTCTTCCTCCATGGTGGCTGCTGCTTGGCCTGTTACCAGTCACATGGTGTGGGCTGCGGGAGCATTTTTGCTCCTCTGGCCTGCTATTTTTCCTTTTGAAGCTTTGCAACCTAAAGAATAGATCTTAAAGTAAAAGGTTTGCAATGTTATGCTGCTGCTGTGTCTTATTGATTTATTGACCTGTAAGCCTGACCTCGGTGATGGGGAAGCTAATGGAGTCCCTACTTAAGGCGGGGGTAGTCAAGTTCCTGGAGTCAAGCAGTGCAAAAGATCCAAGGCAGCATGGATTCATTGAGGGAAGGTCCTGTCAGACTAATCTTATCGATTTCTTTGACTGGGTGACCAGGGTGGTGGATCAGGGAGGGGTAGTGGATGTGGCCTACCCTGGATTTCAGCAAGGCCTTTGACACCATTCTGCATAGAAGGTTGCTTAACAAATTGGGGAATCTGGGTGTGGGCTCTAAAGTGGTAAAATGGGTTGGAAACTGGCTAAAAGGTAGGACCCAGAGGGTAGTAATAAATGGCATAAAATCCAAAGGGGGGAGGTGACCAGCGGGGTGCTACAGGGATCGTTGCTGGGTCCAGTCCTATTCAATGTCTTCATAAGCGACATTGCAGAGGGACTGGAGGGTAAAGTATGCCTGTTCACAGATGACACCAAGATCTGCAACAGAGCAGATACACAGGAGGGGCTAGATAAAATGAGAAACTACCTAAGACTACTTGAGGAATTGGCAAGGGTTTGGCAGTTGGGTTTCAATGCTAAGAAGTGCAAGATAATGCACCTAGGACACAGAAACCCAAGAGAGGAATACAGAATTGGGGGGGGGGGGGCAGGTTCTAGCCACCACAAGTCAGGAGAGAGACCTGAGGCTTATATCCGATGACCTGAAGTTGTCCAAACAGGAAAGAAAACAGAATGCTGGGATGCATAGGAAGGGGCATAACCAGTAGGAGGAGTGAAGTGGTGATGCCACTGTATAGATCACTGGCGAGGCCTCATCTGGAATACTATGTCCAGTTCGGGGACCACATCCCAGGAAGGACATAGACAAAATGGAAGCAGTCCAGAGAAGAGCATCAAAAATGATACATGCACTGCACCACAAGCTTTATGAGGAAAGACTCAAGGAAGTTAACATCTATTCACTGGAAGAGAGAAGAGAGAGAGGGGATATGTATGTTTGAGACTTTCAAATACCTTAGAGAAATAAACAGGATACAGGAGGGGAGTATATTTCAGAGAATAAACTGCACAAGGACAAGGGGACATAACATGAAGCTGGAGGGAGGGAGGCTTAGGAGGAATGCTAGGAAGTATTTTTTCGCAGAGAGGGTGGTGGATCCGTGGAACAGCCTACCAGCAGAGGTGGTGGAAGCAAAAACAGTATGGGGATTCAAAAGTGCATGGGATAAGTAAAAAGGCACCCTGCTGTGCAGCAGAGTGGGGGAATGGCAGTCCAGATAAAAGTAGGGATTGCCAAACCAAGTAGGGAAATGGGCAGACTAGGTGGACCGGTTGGTCTCATCTGCCGTGATATTCTATGTTTCTATTTAAAAGCAGTTTTAAAAGATTGAGCTGTTGAGCTCTATTCCCGAGTAGCCATCTTGCTCAGGCTCCATAGTGCCCCCTTAAGCTCCTTTTTAATCTTTAAGCTGCAGATCAATTGGGTCTGCAAGATCTGCAGTAGGTAGGGGAAATGGGCAGACTAGGTGAGCCCGCGGTCCTTATCTGCTGGCAAATTCTATGTCATGGGGCTTTGATTTTCTGTATTAATGAATATAGGCGTGAAGATAAAGTTTCGTACTAGTTTGTATGCCAGAAGGTGCCAGTTTTATAGCAGACATGGACATGGGAGCGATATATTTGCCCTGAGGTTCGATCCAAATTTTTTCATCACCAGTTTGACAAAAGGACCCAGGTCTGGAAATTGTCAGTAGAGCAATGTCTGCATGGTTCACTATGAATAACGAATCTGCTATAAACTTCAGCAACTGGTCTACATCCCTGCTTTAAGGTTGGTAAATGCAGGAAACTATCTTCTGTCTATGACTGTTTGTTTCTATGCACCACACCCTTGTCCACACTCTTTGGTATCCAGGGGTAATGCTTATTTGCCTCTACCCCTCTAGTTATCAACTGTTTCTACACATTTCTTTGTATTGCCTGTACATTAGAGTCAGGTAGTTTAGCCATTTAAATTTGCCAAGTTATTAGTTTTGCTCAGCATTTACTACAGACCTACTTTGTAATTGGCTACTTTGATGGACCCTCAAGACCTGCCTCATTGAATTTTGATATTCAAATTGCCTTAATGGCTCTCATACTTGGAACAGTGTTTTCATACATAGAATTTTTCTTGCATATGTTTTTCCTGTATATTTATTTAAGTTACAATTCTTGATCCTAGTGAGATAATGGGAGTCCATCAAAACAGCAGTAGTTGGTAGTACAGCTTTTTGTTTGTATATTCCTGCCTGTGCTATGAATCACTACAAATGAGTATCAAATTAATCGATACTGGGTTTTATTTCCACTTTGTATACAATTTATATTAGGGTTTAGACACAGTTGTTTGGATTACATTGCCCATCACTTTAACTGTTGCTATTTATAACTGAAATGGCATTATCTCTTAAAATGAGGGGCATTTAAATGATGAACTTACAGCATTTGACAGCCCTCCTGATGAAGTGTCTGTTGATGTAAATTACTGGGTCCCCATGTACCACAGGACTGGATTGGAGAATAGCTCACATGGTGCCCTCCACAAAAGTGGCCCAAACAGATGAACCAGGCAATTACAGACCTATAAGACTCACATCCATTGTAGGAAAACATATGGAAGCAATCCTGAAAGAGAGGCTGATGACATTTTTTGAAGGAAAATGGGCTCCAGGACAGGCAACAGCATGGATTCGTCTCGGGAAGATCCTGCCAAACCAGCTTAACTATGACTGGGTAACAAGGGAACTGGTTAAATGCCATACAGTGGATGTGTTGTATTTAGACTTCAGCAAGGCCTTTGATTCAGTGCCTCATCGGAGGCTGGGGGGTAAGTTGCAGTATGTGGGGGCAGGGACAAAGATGGTAAACTGGATTGTGAACTGGCTGAAGGGGAGGCAGCAACAGGTGATGGTGGTGGGCACTCTCTTCCCCAAGGGCGGTGACAAGCGGGGTGCCGCAGGGCTCAGTCCTGGGTCCGGTGTTGTTTGGGTTATTCATATCAGATATCCACATGGCATTAGGAACAAGATCAGTCTGTTTGCAGATGATACCAAGATAGGGACAGTGATGGGCGACATGGGGGTGGCAGGGGCTACAGGAGGACCAGATCAGAAGCTGGAGGAGTGAAGATTGAAAAGTGGCATTGAGCTTCAGTGCGAAGAAGTGCAGGTTTGCCAGACAAGGAACCAGGGAGGAGCTACCAGTTGGGAGGGGGTCCAGATAGAGGTCACAAAGGAGGAGAAGGACCTAGCAGACATAATGGGTAACATGAACAACTCTGCTCAGTGCAGGAAGGTGGCAGCTAAGGCTGACAAGATGCTGGGGTGTATTGCAGAGGACTCTCATCCAGAAATAGGGATGTGATCCTGCGCTGTATAGGTCACTGGTCAGGCCATTTGGAGTATCGTGTGCAGTTCTGGCATCCCTTCAAAGAAGGATATCAGATTGCTGGAGAGGGTGCAGCGTAGGGCAACTAAGATGATCCAGGGGCTGGAGGGCAAAGCCTATGAGGACAGGCTAACTGAGTTGAAAATGTACACCCTGGAGAAGAGGAGAGATCAGGGGATATGATTGGAACCTTCAAATACTTGGAAGGAGATTAAAAAATGGGCACAGAAGGGATATTAAAGCTGAGGAGAAGAAGAGACACCAGAGGGCATGGTCTCAGGTTGGAGGGTGGAAGATGACATCGAGAGAGATGAGGAGGCATTTTTCACAGAGAGTGTGGTGGAGAAATGGAACATTCTACCCAAGGAGGTGGTATCCTGTAGCACACTGGCAGTTTTAAAAGGGCATGGGACAGGTGCAAGGGGTAAAGGTGAGGGGGAGAAGAGGATGGGGGCAGCTGCAATATAAGGGTGCTAGCTGTGCATTTGAGCAGACCAACTTGATAGACCGTAAGACGTTTCTGCTGGCAGATTACGTATGTTATATGTGTCTGGAGGTCAAAGTCACAAGGAAAAATAAGTTTGGATTTTCCTGTAATTTTTGCTATGTGTGACGCTTTTCTGCCTTTTGTGTTTTGATTTAGCAGTGCTGCCCTGCCTGTACACCTTTGGTTAAGTGTTCCTACTGAGTTTCTATAACGTGTTCATTCTAGATATAGTTAAAGAAGAATATCCAAATCCAGAGAACAGACAGAACACCAGGAGGAAGAAGCTACTGGTATAACTAAAACTTGTCTACTGGGACTAAGAACTAGAAATCTTGTATTGGGACCTTCAATTTAGGTTAAAAAAAAAAAGAGTTAGTGTGTTTGTCAGAGGTAGTTGAAGTAAATTGTTATCTGTTATCTGTGTACTTATCTAGGTACTTGTCACAGGTGTCAGAAGGGAATTGTTATCTGTGAAATTAACTAAGTGTAGAAAGATTTGCAAAGTAGGGGGAGTGGCTTAGCTGGAAGGAGCCAGGTTAAAACCAGATTTAAGCACTGCCCTAGATAGCTTCTGCCAGAGAACAGACAGAACACCAGGAGGAAGGAGCTACTGGTATAACTAAAACTTCTCTACTGGGACTATATTGCCCTTCTTCCCTCCCACCCTAAACCAGTTCTACTTTTATAGGCACAGGATTTAACTGACAACAGGAACTTCCTGTTTGGGAGCAGGAAGTGAGTGATCACAGAGCAACCAAAGACTTACCATCCTAGAAGGGCAAGAGTAGTTCTCCGTCCCCCCAGCTGCTGGAGGTCTGACTCTGAGTAAGTAAGGAGACTACTGAGAAATATAGGAACTCTTGTATTAGAACAGGAAGATCAGGAGCTAAAAGGGCACAGAGGCAGTAAGTAGGGGAAGAAAAAAAAAAAAAAATAAGAAAATAAACAGAGGAAAGAGTAAGTATTCCAAACAACAGTTAGGGGGCCAGAAAAAAGACATGATGGGAGTGGTACAGTGCAGTGGCTGTGGAGCAGTCCTCCGGGAGACGTTCTGAAGGATGCAGTGTTGTCCCATCTGCAGGCACCTCTCTGGGCTGAGAGAGGAGGTTGCTTAACTCCAGGCTGAGTTGGCCAGGATTTGTGGGACCTGCTCTCCCACCCAAGGACCACCAGGGTCACTGCCGTTGCCTCAGAGGTTGCCAAGAAAGAGGAGCGGTTGGACCACAGTGGGCTCAGGGAGGGTGAAGGTGGTGGAACAGAAGCGCATCCCTCCAGTTGTACCACTCCACAATTTCTGTGCTGTTCTGGAAAAGTGTGGCTCCTCTATGGAGGCACCCACAGTGGAGACCAAGGAGGATGCTGGGAACCTCTACAAAGGAGACCCACAGGAGGGTGGCATGGAACCCCACAGGGGAAGGAAACAACTCATGTTGGGGGACTTCATTGTTAGGAAGGTAGAACTGGGGGAGGAAGGGGAGAGGGAGGTAAGGTGCCTGCCTGGTGCCATGGCTTGGAGGGACAGGGAGCGAATCCTCAGGATCACAGGAGCAGCTGCACAGGAGAGGGAGTTGGATGTCATTGTCCACCTAGGGACAAATGACCTGGCTAAGAAAGGGATCAGAGCAGTGCAAGAAACATTTGTGGAGATGGGGAGGGCCTAAGACAAATAGCACACAGGTAACCTTCGGAGGTGCTGCCTGTCTATGGCACAGATGAGGCTAGGTGCTCCTCACCATGGGATTCAATCAGTGGTTGAAAAACTGGCAGAGCTCAGGGATTTGGCTTCATTGGGTACTAGGGGTCCACCTGGGACGGATGCAGACCTATACTGGCGTGATGGTCTGCATCTGTCCAGGAGGGAACCAGGATCCTAGGTGATAGGTTTAAATACTAATTGGCAAGCATTAAACTAGCCAAGGGGAGGCACTGGAAAGGAGTTAGGGAAATCCCAGCCCCCCAAAAATCAGGTTACTATGAGGTAGACACCAACATAGAGATGTCAATGGGAGAAGTTTAGGGTAAATGGAGAAAGTGACAAACGAATAAGGACAGGGATGGGGCAAAAGGGTAAGGCCATCAAGAAATGGAGGGTAATGAGTACCAATACCCGTAGTCTGGGCAACAAGCTCCTGAACTGGTGGCCTTGATGGAAGAGGATGCCTGGATATCGTAGTAGTCACAGAAACATGGTAACACAGAGAACCATGACTGGATGTTAACATACCAGGTACACAACTTACAGGAGAGACAGGGAGGGCTGAGGGGGGGGGTAGCTCTCTATGTAAGGGAAGGGATAAAAGCAACTGAACAAAAGAGTAAACAGGGAGGAGAGGAGGCATTGTGGGTCACCTTAGAAACTGGAAATGGCACCACAATCCGCACAGGGGTTGTATACAGACTCCAATGTCAGGGGGAAGGAATGGACAAGGATGTGATAGAAGGCATACTTAGGATGGCAGAGAAAGGGGAGATACTGTTGATGGGGGACCTTAATATGCCATATGTTAACTGGAGCACCTTTGCTGCAGCCACATCCAAAAGCAGGGCCATTCTTGATGCCCTTCAGGTGCCATGCCTCAGACAGCTAGTTCTGGAACCTACTCATGAGGGAGCAATCTTAGACCTCGTACTCACAAATGGGGATAGTGAGAGGATCTGAGAGCTAGAAGTGGGTAGCCATTTGGGAACAAGTAACCACCAAACAGTGTGGTTCACGGTAAACTCAGTTACAGAGTCAAGCCATGCAAAAGTGAGGGTTCTGAACTTCAGGAGGGCTGACTTTAGCAAGATGGGAGAGTGCCTTAGAAAAGCACTAGCAAACAGGCTAGAAGGAGGGGTGGTGCAACAAGGGGAAATATCAAAACTGCCATCACAGAGGCAACAAGCCTTTGTGTGAAGCAAATAAACAATCAAAATGAAAGAAAAGCCACTATGGTTCTCAAAAGATGTGGTGGTGAAGGTCAGGCAGAAAAGATAGCATTTAGGAAGTATAAGGAAACACAGAGGAGCAGGACAGAGAACTGTACCAGTTAAGGCAGAAGGAAGCAGGAGGGTAGTCACAGTAGCAAAGGCCCAAACTGAGGAAAAGATAGCCAACTCGGTTAAGAAGGGGATAAAACCTTTATAGGTATATCAGGGAGCGTAGAAAGACAGAGGGAGGGATAGTGAGGCTGAATAGAATGGATGGTGGGTGGGCAGAGAGTGACAGTGAAAAAGCAGGGATACTGAATGAATACTTCTTTTCAGTATTCACAAAAGAGGAAGTGGGGGATATGCCTAATCCAATTAACAGAAGCACTCTGGAGAGGGGGGTCGATCCCAGTCCTTTCACAGAAGAAAGGGTTCTGAAAGAACTCCTAAAACTGAAGGTGGACAAAGCAATGGGGCCAGATGGAATTCACCCCAGATTTCTAAAAGAATTAAGCAGAGAACTATTGACACCACTGACTACCCTTTATAACAAGTCATGGGAAGATGGTGTGGTACCTGAGGACTGGAGGAAGGCCGATGTGATTCCCCTTCACAAAAGTGGGAGCAAGACAGAGGCAGGAAACTACAGACCTGTCAGTTTGACCTCTGTGGTAGGGAATGTGATGGAATCACTTCTGAAGAAAAGAATTGTTGAGTACCTAGAGGCCAGTGGGGCACAGGACCCAAGGCAGCATGGGTTCACAGCGGGAAGGTCATGTCAGACGAATCTAATTGATTTCTTTGATTGGGTGACCAAAGTAGTAGACCAGGGAGGGGCTGTGGACATGGCCTACCTAGACTTTAGCAAGGCATTTGACACAGTACCACACAAAAGATTAGTAGTCAAATTAACCAGCCTTGGAGTGGGTCCCAGGGTGGTAGCCTGGGTAAAACATTGGCTGAACAACAGGACACAGAAGGTAATTGTAAATGGAGTCCACTCTGAAGAAAGAGGGGTTACTAGTGGGGTACCGCAGGGTTCAGTACTGGGTCCCGTCCTTTTTAATGTCTTTATAAGTGACATTGCAGAGGGACTGGAAGGAAAAGTATCTCTCTTTGCAGATGATACAAAGATCTGCAACAGGGTTGATACACAAGGAGGCATGGAAAGGATGAGAAGGGACTTGGCAAGGTTGGAGGAATGGTCAGAAGTATGGCAGCTTGGATTCAATGCAAAGAAGTGCAAAGTAATGCACGTGGGAAACAAAAACCCAGGGGAAGATTACACAGTGGGGGAGGTAGTAGCAACAACAATAACAAAATGGAAAGGGACCTGGGGTAATCATATCAGATAACCTAAGGTTGGTAAGCAATGTGAGAAGGTGGGGGGGGGCTGGGGATACTGGGATGTATAGGGAGAGGCATCACCAGCAGAAAACAGGAAATTGTTATCCCCCTGTACAGACAGTTGGTGAGACCCCATCTGGAGTACTGAGTCCAGTTCTGGAGACCCCATCTCCGCAAGGACATAGACAGGATGGAGGCAGTTCAGAGGAGGGCAACTAAAATGGTGCAGGGTCTGCAAGAGAAGCCATATGAGGAGAGGCTAAAGGAGCTTAATATGTATACCCTTGAGGAAAGGAGGGAGAGGGGGGACATGATAGAAACATTTAAGTACCTCAGAGGAATCAACAAAGTCCAGGAGGGTAGCATATTTCAGAAAAAGAGTTGTGCAAGAACAAAGGGACAAAATTTGAAGATAGAGGGGGGATGGCTCAGGGGCAATGTGAGGAAGTATTTTTTCACAGAGAGTGTGGTGGACGCATGGAACAGCCTTCCTGAGGAGGTTGTGGTGTCTAAAACTGTGTGAGAATTCAAGAATGCATGGGACAGACATAAGGCAATTTTTGTGGGGGGTAGGAAGAAATAGGCTGTTGGTTAAATAGGATCAGCAGCTTATCCTCTAGGTAGGGAAATGGGGAGACTAGGTGGGCCAAGTGGTCCTTATCTGCTGTCAAAGTCTATGTTTCTATGTATCCTATGTTCTGATTGTATAGAACACATCACATGACCATCCGTATATCAGAGTGCGACCGCACACCCACACTTTTACCACCCCCAAAACACCCAAGAGTGGGTTATCTATTACATATACACACATATATGACTCGTATAGGCACTTATTGTTGTGGGAGATGCATATTTATCTGTACATTAATTCAGGTAGATAGATTGTAGACCCTCATTCAGGAAACATTCTCAGTTTGAAACATTTAATAATTATGAGACATTTTGGGTCCTATTTTTGTCAGCACCTGTGGTGCATTCTCACGTAGGGCACATCATTCTGCAATTTAAAACACAAATTGGTGAACATGTTCATGCTATTCGGGAGGGGATCACACCTGTGCTATTATGCAGCACTTGTAACATGGCGCAAAACATCATGCTCAAATGGAGAAACGAGATTTGTAAAGACATCAGCTGACCAAAAGCGAGGGAGTATCAATGCAGCAGTAGAGCCCGCTTCTGCACTACCAGTTGCAGCCACAAGAGATAGCAAATGTCCACAATCAAAATAGAAATGTAGGCGGGTCGCTAGTGCATGTTCCTGAAGTCAGGAACGCGAGAAGCGAGGAATCATAATACACCTCATATCGGGGACAAGGAAAGTGATGTATCTGTGGGCAGCAGCTGTGTGCAGTAACCAATCGTAGCCACGCTTGGGAACTAGAGAAATATGCCGGCAGGACGAACAAGTGCCTCAGAGCTAGACACGAAGTAACTGAATAGCAGTAAACATGTAGTACCGTTCTTTTGGACATATACAGGCTCAACAATTGGTGAAATAAAGTGCTGAGCATGAAATGTCTTGTACATCTTGGAAAAAAAAGGAATTTTCCAAGTAGTGCTGCACAATAAACAGTAATAAATACATCTGTCCCACTATGCAATACTGTGATGTATGTCCCCGATGTAACAACGAATGGCAATAGATGAAAAACGTCAGTCAGAATGGTAAAAAAAAAAAATTCAACTTGTGCGTGTTTCACACGGCAATATAATGTAAGCATTTGTTCAAAATGTGTGTCCACTACAGGAATGTATGTGACCCGGCGAACGTGAACGCGCACGGTGTTACAGCTTCAGTGTAAGAAAATCAGCAACCCGCAGCATGTTTTCTCCACAGCAGTAACCGATCGCCAGAATCTGTAAGTGTTTGTGCATGTATGCATGTAATAGTAGTGTAACACTGGCACTTGCCATGTTACAAGCTCATTAATCCCCTCCAGAATCGGGCTGTGTCCCCCCCACCCGGGCATTAATCCACCGGTAGAGCCCTCTTCTGTCGAGGATTAATGCTTACATAAATTCTGCACCAGGAGGCGTACACAATATATCTTTTCAGGATATTGAGAAAGTGTCCAGACACCTGAGAGGGGCGATTGGGAGAGGCAGGTTGGGAAGCAGAGGAAGCTATTGGATCTATAAATTTGCAGCTTATACAGAAAGGTGCCTAAATGACTCAATACCTCTACTAGGCGTTTCTATAGGACCCACATTCAAAAATATTTTCTAGTTTGGATGCAGACTTACAAATATCACATTTGCGAGCAGATACAGGCCATAATGGTCTATCAAGTCTGCTCGAGTGTGCAGCCCAGTTTAGTTCCTTGGAAATGACCCCCATTCCATGACTCTGTTGGAGTCTACCACCTCCACCCCAATTATCTATCTCCTTCCACTTTCCAGTAATGACTCCTCCCATCCAAATTTTTTTCTTCACCCTGTCCCACCCCTTGAAACTAGCCACCGTATTTGCTGCAACCTCTTCTGGTAACTCATTCCACCCTGACGCCACCCTTTCAGTGAAAAAGTGCCTCATCTCCTTCTTAAATCTACCCCCCACTAGTTTCAGGCTATGCCCTCTTGTTGTGCCCTCCTTTCTTATATTAAAGTTGACCTCCGATCCAACCCTGTTTATGCCCTTAAGGTACTTGAAGGTTTCTATCATGTCCCCCCTCCTCTCTTCTGTCCTGCGCTGATGACCTGGGTTTGGAACGAGCACACTGTGTCTTAGGTTCGGGTGGGGGGAGGAGGATTAAGCGTCCTTTGGGCAGCTCTGCTCCTTCTCTGGAGTGGGAGGTTTGGTGCTCTGGCAGCATTCTGACCCGTAGCGATGGCTGGGGGTGAGTGTGTCAATGGAGCCCATCTACAACAGGATTGGTGGTGTGTCAGGCATCGGTACATCAGCCACGAGAGGCTTGGACATAATGCTGCCGGGGAAACTGGGGGGCGGGAAGGGAAAACCCCACTGACCAGCGCAGCATGATGCCGGCGCCCCGCATGATACTACCAACCCTAGACCTTGCCCCAGATTAGCTAGTTTTTTCTCCCTCCCTGCCTCCTGGGGAAGCCCACCAGATTGATTGCTGCTGTCTTGCAGTAGCAGGTACGTTCAGGGTCATGGGCAGTGCGGGGTGGATTTCCAAGGGCAGATATGGAATGTATCCAGCTGGTGCAGGGTAGTCATGGGGGAGGGAGGGAATGATCTGGTTTCATGGGTAGTAGAGTGGTGTAGAAACCATATAAATTGGTTCATGTTTGCACAGCACACTTATTTTATCCCAGCTTCTGAAGTGTGTGTGTGTGTGTGTGTGTGTGTGTGTCTGTCTATCATGAGGGACCTAAAGCTCTTTTCAACTTTAAATTACTTGGTTACTATGTTACTCCAGTCTTTGACTATAATGTGGTCTATAACACAGATTCCAGATCTCCTCTGGCAGACTAGACTTGCTTTATTTTTTTTACTTTCTATTTCTCGCCTCCTTCCCCCACCCTGGAGCTACGCTTCTTCGGGAGACACCTAAGTACCACCCCACTACTTGCCTTACCTGAGTCCCCAGGGGTTCCCCCAAGGAGCTGTGGATGTACGCCCCAGGCGGGTATGGGGCAGGGCCCTGACGCACCGATATTTCGAAGTTTCGTCGGGTCCCCCAGTGGTCAGGAAGGCAGTCGCAATTAGGGTTGGTACTGGGGCTCCGTCTACCCATGCTCCGGCGGTGATGTTTTTCCTTCTGTTCTAAGGGAGTGGCTTGCACCCCGATGTCCCAAGGTCTCCGCCGACGTCCACCACTCCCAACCTTCTCTGTATGCTCCTGTGCTTGCTATGCCTCCAGTTTCTGCCAGAGGCCAGCAGTGCCGAGCAGGTATCCCCTCCCTCCCAGGAGAAGAGGCTGTCCTCGAATGCTCATTCCTCTCCATCCCTTCCCTGCTGATCCCCCGATGGCCCTGGCTTGTTCCTGAACCGGGTCACTGGCGTGACACGGTGTGGCGCCTGGCTTTCAACCTCAGTGCCACCAGGCCAGCAGACTTGTTTTTTTCTAGTACTTCTGGGCCTGACCCAGAGAACCTCCTTTGTATCTCTCCATGTCCTGTTCTTGCCCTTGGAACTTGTGATGACAGACACTTCTTTCCTGCCTTCATTTACTCCCAACTCTGCCCTGGACCAATGCAGATTATCCCCACACTGGGACATTGGTTGTAGGACCAGAACTCCAGGAGCGTAGTATTTTTCAACTGGATGGGAGATCAGAAGGAGAAACATGTGAGGAGGAGGAAGCCAGGCCGCAGATGGGCATGGTGGAATGAAGGGACTTCACCTGTCTAAGTTCACCCTCCAGTTTGTTTCACCCCAGAACCCCAGCTGTTATCCCTCCCAGAGGGCACGCTCTTATGGAGTGACCCTGCAGTCTGGCCATCTGTGCCATCAGAGGGATAGGTGAACTTAACTCCTCCTTTAGAACACTTCAGCTGGCTGATCTCTGGGTGCATGATGCCGCTGTGTCACCTGGCAGTTGAGTGGGTGTGTACTGTAAGGCTCCTTTGTGGGAGCACAAGTTTATTTCCTCACTATGCGCCCTCCCATTGGACTACAGGGGGCAGCTGTGCATCAGAAGGAGGGTCTTTCCTTCCCAGAGCAGTAGGCTAGAACATACTCTTTGGACGGCACCTGACGTCCCAGAGTCTGGACACAAATTCTTGTCATCTGAATGGCAAGCAGTAATGCTGCTTTATGCTATCCTTCAGCTTGGACCCACTTTTCAATGCCATCTGTCACTTTGCCTTCTTCTGCCCTCTGTGCACCCACCACTGCTCTCCGTATTCTGTTTTGGTCTGGCCCTTCCTGGAAGATGGGCATCTCTCCCATAGTGCATCTTTTACAGTATATTCAACTGGCAATCTCCTTAACTGCCTTTCTTACCTCCTTACCCTTACCTCTGCTTCCTCCTACTCCTTGAGGCAGTCACATCTACACACTCCTTCCTTGTTCCACACCGTAGAAACACCTTTGGTCAAGCACCTGTCTCCTATGGCCACTTGCACCTCTGGAACAACTTGCCCTTTCACCTGCAGTCCTCCCTATCATGTCACACACTTTTCCTCGTCATGTGATACGAGCCCTTCATACCACTGTAACTAGGCCTGCCTGACTGTTATGATCTTGTATGTACAGCTGAATTCTCCTGCTCACTTGCCTACTACAGTACTTGCCACATGCTCTTACCTATTGCATTTTATTTTATTGTGCTATGATTGTTTTGTTCCCAGATTAGTACTGTACAGCTGCCATGTAATCGCTCACAATGTCACTATAACTAGGCATGCCAGACCACCAAGTTTGTATTATAACACATCTATATTCTTCTGCATTTCCTGCTCACTCACTTGGTACTTGCTAGTAGTGCTGGATGAAGTTCAGAAACTACGCTCTGTGTAGTCTTTGCAGTTTTTCACTTCACAAAGTACATACTTTGTGGAAATAAATCCCGTGGTGGGAAAATCTGCATTTTGTAGCCTTTTTCCCTTCCACAAAGTATTGATTTTGCAAAAGTATATATGGGCAAAATGTTACTTCAGTGTAACCCCTGCAAATGGGGGTTCCAAAAGACTTCAGGAGCTTGCTTGAATGCTCCAAGCCTGAATGGTGTTTGGCGTTTAAGCCATTTATCAGTGAGTGTTTTAGAACCTCTGGTACTGTCTCTTTAAGAGCTGTCTGCTTGCAGACATAATTATTTGTATGGGGGACTGTGTTCTTCTCTGAGTACCACCGAGCTGCTGCCAATTCACTTCATTTTTGCAGTCACTAGAGTGCAAAGGGAACCTATCTGAAAGATGTAACTGTTTGCCAGAAATTATTTAGAGTAATAATGAAATTACAGTTTGTCTAACCTGCTTTCTTTGCAGTCAGAACTGTGTCTGCTAGTTCCCATTCTAGTTTTGAACTGCTGAACTGGACCAATCAGTGTGGGGTAAGCTAGCTCTAAAATGATGCCTTGGACGAATCAGAACTTGGACTCATAATCTGAGCCAGCCACAAGAGGATCGTATGGGCAGTGACTCTGGGAGATGTAGTTTAGACTTCAGTGCCTTTTGGACCAACAGCAGCAGTCTATTGTGAGTGACAGCCAATCCAGTCAAGAACTGGAGGAACTCAAAGGAAGTGCCCGTTTCGTCAGTTGGAGTTCAGTTGAGCTTTGGCAGTGAAGAAGGAAGGAGCCCTGTGCTTTTTCAGTGTGCAGTTTTAGTCAAAAATCGGTAAGGCCCAGAGTTCCGTCTGCAGCTTGTGTAACAGCTTGTTAGGACTGAATCTGCCCTGTGAAAAGAATCAAAGGATCTCTGAAGAGTAGAAACCAGGCTCACCCTGTAGAAGACTGGAAGAATTGCTGAAAATTGCATCTGGTCTGTCAGGAACTGAATCTGCTGTGTGTTCTCCCGGTATTGTGCAGTAATTGCGATCGGGATACAGATGCAGCCTGCCTGGTATAGTACTTTCTTTTATATGGATGTGTGAAGAGGTTTGTGTACCTCAAGTGAGCCCTGCTGACATTGAAGGACCCTATCTTATTTGGAGGTCGTGGAGTACTAA
Organism: Neoceratodus forsteri; assembly: GCA_016271365.2. Lineage (NCBI taxonomy): Eukaryota > Metazoa > Chordata > Ceratodontiformes > Ceratodontidae > Neoceratodus > Neoceratodus forsteri. Next base: position 330,969,402 of record CM057454.1, read on the forward strand.
TTCAGGGTTGCTCTCTGTTGAATTGCCACATTAAATCCAAATGGAATTACTGTACTGCTGACTGTTTAATTCTCCTTTCTCTGTGAAAGGGCCCCACCAGCTGCCACGGTTTTGACTAGCCACTAGGGCTTGGGTACCCAGGGACAGTAACTGATAGGGATAGGCCTGTGCACAGAGCCATAGGTAGATTATTAGAGTGATAAGCTAGTTAACCTGATTACCCCTGTCCTTGTTATATCCCCTAAATAAATCAGAGCTGCTTGTTTCAGCAAAGTTATACTGCCTGAGGTATTTGTTCATGTTAAAGTACTGTACTGTGATTGTTGCACTGTATCTCATTTCACAGGAGGTCCCAGTGCCGGAACCAGACCTGGGGGTAAGTGTATACTGTGAAGGTAATTCTGATATATTGTGTGGGCCACTAGTGGGAAGAAAGGGGTTGCAGTGTCCCAGAGGGCTGTGACCAAGTTAGTTTAACTATTGCAAACCCTGACCTCTGGTGGAGGCACCCACCATTGGATCCAGGCCCCTCAACCTGTTAGTGGCAAATCAGGCAGGGGTAGTAGCCCCTGGATAGCGCCATCTAGGGGTTACATCTTGGAGGCTCACCGCTGGGATTGTGTGTCCTCTAGTGGCCATATTTACGAACCACTGTTAAGAAAAAATGGGTACCCGACAGAAGTGGCTGTGCACCGGCTGGTGGAGTGGTGTACTGGGGAGGAGATCGACCCCAAAATGCTATGCTTATCCTGGACATCCTCTGTATCAATACGGACACTGTGCAGGAGTACTTTCCAAGGTGGAAGGTTTACAAAACCCTGTGGTGGTGGGTCGGCATGCTAATCTGCTCACCCACACTTTCCTGGCCCTAGTAGAGTTTAAGGATCCCATAGATAGCTCCAAAGTGCCACAGACCATTACCCCAGAGGGAGCCCTCACTGCTTGGAGAGTGATAACTAAGGACAGTAAAGACCGGGGAATCAGCCCCACCACTATCTGAAACTTTTGAGGAGAAATTTGCTGAATGGTTGCTGGGAGGGAAAACTGTGGAGGACTTGAAGAAACTATTCTGCCACCTGGGGGTGTTCTTCCCCAACACCTCTCCTGCTCCAGTGCCCGTAGAATGGTGGCTGAACCAATGCAGACTCCTATTTCTGCACCTGCCATTAGTCACGACTCTCACCAAGGTTGAGGATCTTCTCTGGCACCCTCCCACCCCCAAGGGGAGGATGACTGGGAGACCTGGATAGACTATGTTGCCCCAAGTGCTAGAATGGCAATGCTCGAAGGTGAAAAGCTGAAGAGGGTTAGTGAGAGCCTCCGAGGTCCTGCCCTGGCTACCATCCGTGCTAAACGGGCCAGTAACCCTGAAGCGACTGCACAGGCCTATCTTGAGGCCTTGGAGAATGTGTATGGAGCCCAGATTCTGATGAGGACCTATGGTGGAGAGTAAGAGATGCACAACAGTACCAAGGGAGTTGTTGTCTTGTATGTATCTCGGCTGGAAAAATTGTTGCAAGAATGCCTCAGAAAAGGTAGTTTGCCAGCGATTGAACTGGACCGAACCAGGCTGGACAGGATCCTTAAGTCTGCCCCCTTCTCAGAACTGCTGTTGCTTCAGTTACACCTGGCAGATCGACTGGAATCCCCACCCTCCTATGATGAGTTAATGAGAGAAATTCGAGGAGTTGAGAAAAGAGCGACCTCGGGAGGACCCTGCACCAATAGCTGCGGCCTACGACCAGTGACTGAGGGTGACCCATCAAGTGAAGTTCAGGGCAGAGGTTGGCAGTCAATGAGTGCTCTGACAAGGAAAAGATATGTCACAATGGGCGAACTGTTGAGAGAGATCCGAGGAATTCAAAACAGTCCTTTATGAAGGCCACGCCTGCAAGTACAGGCCCTGACCTATATCCGACTGCATCTGCTATAGGGGTAGGGGTACCCACCCATGTATCTCCTGCTGATAACAGCTCGAACTCGATTCCTTGACCATGGAAGTGGAGAACTGACGAGATGTCTCCAAATGCTTATCACGCCGCAGACAGAGATGGCAACCAAGGTTTCCAGTTAGTAATACCCCGCCCTGGCTCCCAGTGTGGCGCCGCCAGCTCAAACTCCAGAAAGTATGTTTTGCTATAATTGTGGGAAGATGGCACATGAAAGGGAATGCCAGTCCCCAAAAGACACTGACAAAGTTGCATATAGGCTACAAGGAGAGCTTCGAGAAGAAATCAGTGGTTAAGAGGTGCACGACATGATCCCAGTGAGGCACCAAAATGCTAATTCACGCCCTTTGTGGCAAGGTCAGTTGCCCAGGCCCCCACCACCGCCTCCAGACTGGTCCAGAATAGTGGGTCCCTCCATGGAGACCACTGTAAAGGTGAACGGAGTGTCTACAAGAGCTATATTAGACAGTGGCTCCCAAGTGACAATTATGTTCCAAGATTGGTATCAGAAGCATTTGTCAGACGACTTACAACCATTAGAAGGACTGCATGTATGGGGTTAAGTGAGAAGGCCTACCCCTATTCGGGTATATCCGAATTTGGCTGTCTTTCCCCACCTCCGTGGCTGGAGTGGCTCATCAAGTAGAGACCCTAGCCTTAGTGTGTCCCCCACTGACTGTATGATGGTGTCCCTTTGTTGATTGGAACAAATGCTCATATGTTCGAAGGCTGGCACAGTTGTGTTATGAAAACAGGGGTCAAAGACTAGTAGAGCTTTAAGAGTTCGCTTTAATTAAGAAGGCCTATGAGGCACAGAGAGATGCTGAAAAACAGAACCAGAGGAACCAGTCGGAATTGTATGGAAGAAGGATCCTGAGTCTCTGATCCTGGCGCCAATGCCCAGTGTACCTTACAGGGAGAGGTCCGTATCAGAAAGGATGTTAAGAATAAAATATTAATGTTGGATGCACCAGGCGATGGAAAATTGCCAGAGGGACTGCTGGTCAAGCCTAGTATTTTGCCCGCTAGAGCCCATGCTTATGCCAGAAGGTAATGGTCCAAGTTCATAATGTGTCTGAAAGAGACATTCGAGTAAACAGAGGTTGCATCCTGGCTAATGTGCATTGTGCAGACACTGCAGTGCTACCCAGCAGCAAGAGTTCAAGGAAGAATGACAGAGTAACGCCTGACTTGTTTGATTTGCGACTCCCGCTGCCAGCTGAATGGAAAGTGAAGATCAGTGAGAAGCTTGCCCAGAGAGACCAGGTGTTTTCTTTAAAGGAATGGGATGTAGGATGGCAAGGAGCTGAGCACAATATCCGCTGCATGACGAAAGACCATTTCGTGAGAGGTCTCGAGCCTGGCACCTGCTGACATAGATGATGTGGAGACGCATCTGCAAGAGATGTTAGCTGCTGGTGTAATACAAGAACCAGAAGCCCTTATGCTTCCCCATTGTGGTAGTGAGGAAAAGAATGGAACAGTAAGGATGTGTGGATTATCGCACTTAAACCGGCGGACTATCCTGATCAGTACACAATGCCCGCATTCAGGATGCTTTGGACTGCCTAAGCGGGAGCAAGTGGTTCTCTGTGCTGGATCTCCGCTGGGTACTATCAGATCCGATGGCCCCAGAGGACCGTGAAAGACAGCCTTTATCTGTCCGCTATTTATGAATCCATGAGGATGCCCCTCAAGGATTTGGTGCCCCAGCCACTTTCAACGATTGATGGAGCGTGCATGGGGACATGAACTTACTAGAGTGCCTGTATACCTAGATGATGTTATTGTGTTTGGCAGCTCACTGGAGGAACATGAGAGCAGATTATTTAAGGTATTGGACCGACTGGAGGATCTTTGGCCTTAAACTGTCCATTGATAAGTGTCAATTTTTTCAAACATCAGTAAAGTATGGGACACATAGTATCCACCGAGGGAATAGAGACCCACCTAAGTAAAGTTGAGGCTCTTGACCACCTGGCCACAGCCCAAAAATCTAAAAGAACTACAAAGATTCCTGGGATTCTGTTATTATCGGGCGCTTCATCAAGGACTATTCAAGAGTGATCCGCCTTTATTTAACCTTACTCAAGGGTATCCCCAACCCACAAAAATACCAAAAGTCAGCATCCTCAAGACTGAAAGAGTGTATTTTCATCCGAGTGAAGTATTTGGGCCCGCTGGACCCTGATTGTGAGACTGCTTTTCATGAGATCATATATCAACTTACCCATGCTCCAGTGCTGGCCTATGCGATCCAAGAAAACCTTACGTCCTGCACACTGATGCTAGCTTGCAAGGGTTGGGGGCTGTGTTGTACCAAGAGCACGAGAATGGCCTGAGACCAGTGGCCTTTGCCAGTAGAAGCCTGACCCCATCCGAAAAGAACTATCCTGTACATAAGTTAGAGTTCTAGCTTTGAAGTGGGCTATTGTTGACCAATTCCATGAGTACTTGTATGGGGCTAAAATACTAGTAAAACTGACAATAATCCTATGACCTATGTGCAGACCTCAGCTAGTTGGATGCCACTGGCCTATAGGTGGCTTTCGGCATTATCTACATATGACTATGCTCTCGAATACCGAGCAGGTCTGAACCACATAGATGCTGATGCTCTCTCGAGGCCTGTTCCCCAGAATGATTGGGTCCGACTGGCAGAACCTGACATTCGGCACTCTGCCGGAAGTTTGACAGGGAGGAACAATGTCCACCGGACGCAGTGGACTGCATGGTGGATTGCTTGGGAGCCTCTGAGAATTGCATACCTGCTGCTTATTGCCACTTTTCTGCAATAGACATTGGTGCACTGCCTCAGCTGGCAATGACAGTATTCGCGGGCTCAATCCCAGCGATCCCATGATCAAAGCAGCTTTAGAAGCCCTCTATGCAGGAAAAGATGTGTCCAAATTACGCTCCACTGATTTGAGAACTGCACTGTTATACAAAGAAGGTCCTAAGTTGAAACTGATCAATAAACTGTTATACAGAGAAACAGTAGACAGAGGGGGACAGTAGACAAACAACAACTAGTGCTGCCCACTCCTTCGAGACTCAGTATTGAGGTCCTTGCACAACCACATGGGGCACCTTGGTATAGACAGAACACTTGACTTGGTGGAGTCCAGATTCTATTGGCCTAAGATGGGGCTGATGTGGAGCAACACATTCAACTTGTAGTCGCTGCTTACAGAGGAAAGCTTTTGCAGAGGCTGCCCCTTGTTAACATAACCACCAGTGCACCCATGGAGCTGGTCTGTATTGATTTTCTAAGTTTGGAGTCAGATCAAAGAAATATCAGTAATGTGCTGGTGGTCACTGACCATTTCACGAGATATGCCCAAGCTTTCCCACCAAAGACCAGAAAGCATCCACTGTAGCCAAAGTACTTGTAGAAAACTTTTTGTTCACTATGGGGCTCCACAAAGAATCCATTCTGATCAAGGGAGAGACTTTGAGAGTCGCCTGATCAAAGAGATGCTTTCTCTGTGGGGAGCGCGAAGTCCAGAACCACCTTACCACCCCAGGGGACCCACAGCCTGAACGTTTCAACCGCACTTTGCTAGATATGCTAGGCACCTGCACCCAAAGGACAAGCCTAGATGGAGCCAACAAATTAGCACCCTGGTACATGCTTATAACTGCACCAAAGTGGATGCCACTGGATTCTCCCCCTACCGCCTGATGTTTGGAAGAGAAGCTCGACTACCAGTAGATGTGTGTTTTGGGGTCTCCTGATGGGGTTCAAGCTGACAACTATTTACAGTATGTGCAAAAGTTAAAGGCCCAGCTAACTCATGCACTAACTGGCTCAAACCATGGCTGCCAAAAAGAAATCTGGCCAACAAAGAAAGGTATGATAAAAGGTGAAAGCACAGGAACCCAGGAGGGAGATCGGTATTGCTAAGAAATCTGGGACTGCATGGCAAGCACAAGATTGCTGACAGATGGCACCATCTCCTCACATTGTAGTGGGCAAACTAGATGATCTGCCAGTGTACAAAGTAAGGCCTGAGAATAATTCAAAAGATGTAAAACAATGCATAGAAATCATTTACTGCCCATTGGACAAATCTTAATTGAGTCTGAGCCCCTAGAAGATGCCCCTCTGGACCAGTGACTAGAGCTGCTGCTAAGAAAAGATCAAGAAAGTCTGCACCTACAGAAGCAAAGTTAAAGTGTTCCCCTCCACAAGTCCCAGTTGAGCATGAATGTCAGTCCATATCGGAAGAAAGTGAGAGTGACTTTGAATACTATCCTTCTTACGAACTGAGTCAATTGTTTCGGGCAATCCCTAGTCAATACTGGAGACAAAGCTGGGCCTTCTGGACTGTCTAAGCCCCCAGCTTCATCCCTGAGCCAATGCTCCCAGAAAGTGAAGTGCAAAGCATCAGATCAGATGAAATGGAATCATTGTCATGGTTGAACTGTTTGAGCTTTCAGGGAGGAAAATGATAGATTGGGGCAGACTGGTGATACACCGAACAAGAAGAGTATTTTGAGTGCCCTGACAGTCCACTGCCAGTGTCCGAAAGCTCTCCATGCGGGCCAAATGTTGTGGACTCAGAAACTGTAACTCCTGGAGCTGAAAGTGCCTCAAGTTCTAGCCTCTCTACCCCCATGGAGACTCCCCTGACAAGTGAGGACAATGCTGAAAATGAGGCTCAGAGTGCAGAGACTGTAACAGTTCCCCCTAGAAAGACTGGTCGAGCTGTAAAGCCTGTGGTGCACCTCAGTTATGATTCCTTGGGAGGCCTGTGGATTTGCCTCTCAATGTTGTCCATAAAGGAGTGTATGTGTCCCCGAGCTCATTGCCCAAACTGAGCATCAGTGCTAACTCCAAGTTACTTGTGTTGCCCTCTAAGTATGGTGCCCTTGCCCGTCCAGCCCCAAGGTAACTCATAGGAAGGGCCCCTCTCTTCAGGTTTCATGTACAAGAGGTAATAACTTGAGTTATGGTACAATGTGTATGTAATACTGTGTAAAGAGTACGATACTGCAATGTTTCAGAAATGTGTTCTTGTAAAATGATATATTGACTGATGATTACATGTGCAGCCTAATGCAAATGTATATGGTTGCAGTTGAAACTTATGGGTACTTGCTTGACGCGGACGTCAAGCTTTCCCAGGCCAGGAAGGGTGTAACCCCCTGCAAATGGGGTTCCCAAAAGACTTCCAGGAGCTTGCTTGAATGCTCCAAGCCTGAATGGTGTTTGGCGCTAAGCCATTTATCAGTGAGTGTTTTAGAACCTCTGGTACTGTCTCTTTAAGAGCTGTCTGCTTGCAGACATAATTAGTTTGTATGGGGGACTGTGTGTTTCTTCTCTGAGTACCACTGAGCTGCTGCCAATTCACTTCATTTTGCAGTCACTAGGAGTGCAAAGGGAACCTATCTGAAAGATGTAACTGTTTGCCAGAAATTATTTAGAGTAATAATGAAATTACAGTTTGTCTAACCTGCTTTCTTTGCAGTCAGAACTGTCTGCTAGTTCCCATTCTAGTTTTGAACTGCTGAACTGGACCAATCAGTGTGGGGTAAGCTAGCTCTAAAATGATGCCTTGGACGAATCAGAACTTGACTCATAATCTGAGCCAGCCACAAGAGGATCGTATGGGCAGTGACTCTGGGAGATGTAGTTTAGACTTCAGTGCCTTTTGGACCAACAGCAGCAGTCTATTGTGAGACAGCCAATCCAGTCAAGAACTGGGAGGAACTCAAGGAAGTGCCCGGTTCGTCAGTTGGAGTTCAGTTGAGCTTTGGCAGTGAAGAAGGAAGGAGCCCTGTGCTTTTCAGTGTGCAGTTTTAGTCAAAAACGGTGTAAGGCCCAGAGTTCCGGTCTGCAGCTTGTGTAACAGCTTGTTAGACTGAACTGCCCTGTGAAAAGAATCAAAGGATCTCTGAAGAGTAGAAACCAGGCTCACCCTGTAGAAGACTGGAAGAATTGCTGAAAATTGCACTCGTCTGTCAGGAACTGAATCTGCTGTGTGTTCTCCCGGTATTGTGCAGTAATTGCGATCGGGATACAGATGCAGCCTGCCTGGTATAAGTACTTTCTTTTATATGGATGTGTGAAGAGGTTTGTGTACCTCAAGTGAACCCTGCTGACATTGAAGGACCCTATCTTATTTGGAGGTCGTGAGTACTAATTCAGGGTTGCTCCTGTTGAATTGCCACATTAAATCCAAATGGAATTACTGTACTGCTGACTGTTTAATTCTCCTTTTCTGGTGAAAGGGCCCCTACCAGCTGCCACGGTTTGGACTAGCACTAGGGCTTGGGTACCCAGGGACAGTAACTGATAGGGATAGGCTTGTGCACAGAGCCATAGGTAGATTATTAGAGTGATAAGCTAGTTAACCTGATTTCCCTGTCCTTGTTATATCCCCAAATAAATCAGAGCTGCTTGTTTCAGCAAAGTTATACTGCCTGAGGTATTTGTCTATGTTAAAGTACTGTACTGTGATTGTTGCACTGTATCTCATTTCACAGGAGGTCCCAGTGCCGGAACCAGACCTGGGGTAAGTGTATACTGTGAAGGTAATTCTGATATATTGTGTGGGCCACTAGTGGGAAGAAAGGGGTTGCAGTGTCCCAGAGGGCTGTGACCAAGTTAGTTTAACTATTGCAAACCCTGACCTCTGGGTGGAGGCACCCGCCATTGGATCCAGGCCCCTCAACCTGTTAGTGGCAAATCAGGCAGGGGTAGTAGCCCCTGGGATAGCGCCATCTAGGGGTTACATCAGCATCTCTACTTGCTAGTCATTCCTGCCTGTTGCACTTTTATTTATTATGCTATAAAGAGAATACTGGTCGGGCAACCATGTACAACCAGCCTGTGCTGCCACAGAGGGGTTCTGATTACATGAGACCTTGAAAGCGACATGCGAGAGGTCAGATGTAATCAGAAGCCTGAAATGGCAGCCCTGGCTGGTTGGGCATGTGGCTGCCCAACCAGTACAGTTTTCCCTCACTATAATGAATGAAATGGGAGCCATAACATGAGTTCGTTATAGCTCTCCATTCGTTACATCGAGGGATGGTGAAAAGTAAAGGTGAGCTGTAATATACGTATACAAGATACGGAGATACAGAAATACAGACAGCAGCACAGACTAGAGTAAAACAGGTAGTTTTATTTAGTACATGAGTTTAGATAACTGTGAAAGCCTTTTACTAGTCCTAGCTATTAATTTCTGCTCCTGTTGCTGCGGCCTCTACATCTGGAGGGAGCCCCCAGCCCCGTCCCCCGGCATCCACCAGCCGGCGTTGACCCTTACCCCCAGGGCTTACTCCCCACTGGCGGGGTTCCCCAACCCCCACCGAAGACCGGATCCAGTGTGGCCAGCACCGTGGTTAGTCGGGAGCGGGACCTGCGAGGCGCCCTCCATCTGTGCGCCGCAGCAACGTAATTTCTCCTCAGTTTTTTTTTTTTGTCCTTGGAGATGCGGCATGCAGTGATGCTGGCGGAGGGAGCATGCACCCGCACGTGCTCCTCTAGGCATCTGCCCCACCTCCACCCACTTCTGCAGCGTCAGTGCGCTGCCCCCCAGCCTCTGCTAGGGGCCAGTTGTACGCCGACCACTGGCACCCCACCCCCCCCGAGAAGGAGAGCAGTCCCTTGAATGCTCGATTCTTCTCCTCCCCTGTTGACCCCCGGCGGCCCGTGCTACTTCCCGAACATGGGTCACCGGCATTGCACTAGGTGACGCGTCCAGCACCTCAGCCCTCAGCAACACTGGGCCAGCCTCAGATGGGACTGTTTTTACTCTGTAGTTACATTCTACAGTCTCCTCAACTGAATCGTGCTTGATTCACAACCTTTGTTTTGGTGAGCCACTAAATGAATTTAAAAAAAACTGTAAAAATGTTAGCTTTAGACATAATTCAGTTAATATTTCATACACATTTTCTGTAATTCTTTTCCTTTCTCTTTACTGAGGTCTGTTGCATGAAAGCAGAGGCGGGTTATGAAAATTCAGAGGTTAAATTCAGTGTACCACGGGATATGCAGCATTCCGGATGAGTTTATTTTCTTGCTACTAAAAAATAAAAGGAAAAAAGGGAAACTGCAGGCAGTGCTTGACAAAAACGGGGCTTACGCTAAGCTGGTGCACTTTCAAGTCGTGTTCCTCTTTCTCCTCGCTTGTTCAAAAATGAAAGTAGACTAAAGTTAATTCAGTTGCTGTTTCAGAGTCCTACTATGCTATGTTACAGACTTCTTTTTCTGAGCTGGGGTGAGCCAATATCTGAATATCGGGAGCCATGCATGCCATTCGTTATAGCCGAGTTTTCATAATACTGGGGTTCGGTATAGTGAAGGAAAATTGTATTCATTTTTTATCTGTATAGGGTTTTTTTTATTAACAGCGTCTTATAATGCCCCATGGCAGGCAAGTGGTTTCAGTTCAGAACTTGAACTGATCGCTGTTCACACAACAGCACCGTGAAAAACACCGTTGCCTCCAGGCTTTCCACGAGCTGGAACCTTGTGTGAACTGTGGTACAACAAGGTTTCAGCTGACATGGAATCCATGCAGAACAAACTCTCACTATACATTATATAGAGAATAATGGATAGATAAGTGTGTGTTATGGATTTTTTCACATACCCAAGGTGTGTGATGAAGCTCGAGAGGTTCATTGGTCATCCACACCAAGGGTGTGTGAAAAAATCATAACATCAAACTTACCTAGCCTTTATTTTTATAATTGCTGTGTGGAGGTTTAGACAGTACTTCTAGCAGCTTGAAAGAAAAATAATTTTTTTAGCTAGAGTGCAGTTTTATTTTTGAAGAAATTGAACTGTACATGAATAAAACACAGTTGAAAATACTGCAGTTTAAATACTTTTTGTGAAACAATGGAATGCAACAGTTTTAGTCTTTTCTTTGGGGAATGTCTTATCAACCGGATTTTGGGTTATTATGGAGTGTCCTATCAACCAGATTTCGAGTTATTATTGCCTTTGGAGTATAATAACATGAAATCCGGTTGATATGCATTTTTAACAAAACAGTAATCCAGTTGATATTTATGGTCACAAGTAATTATATGATTATATTGTTTCCAGGTGACTGTTGTATAACTGTTTGTCTCTTTTGTTTGAGTATAGCATGTGGTTTAGGGTACTGAGCTGCAAAACTGGAGTGCTGGGTTTGAATCCCACAGTCCTCCACTTGCATACTTCCCTTGCCCCAGGCCTTTTATGGAAAATACCTATTTCAGCTTAATATTTTTTTTCCAGGAAAAAACATTTTAGATAAATATGTCATGTGGCGAGTGGCAGTGTGTACACTGACAGGAGCGTTATTATTTTCACCATTGTGTAACAAGGTTTGGAATGTGAAATTTCTTATTTACTTGTCATGTCCAGTTGTTTAGTGTCCTGGTCTGTTATTAATTAAAGGTGTTGTTCTACATATCCAGTGGTCAAGACTCTGCACTGGTACTTACATTGGGCCAGTCCAGGCCTGTTGCTAGCCGGAGTTCGTCAGGCTTGAGCGGATCCCCCATTTTATAGTTACCTTTTTTTGGTTTGTTTTTCTTGGTATTGTACTGTCCCATTAAATTATCCCTGGGCAGTGGAGTTATTGTGGTGTGCATGGTTGACCTCTGCCTTCTCACCTTTCCAATGCCCCCCATCATGATAGGCCAATCAGCTGCAGCGTGACTCGTCTCGGAGCATCATGAAGCCATATGGTTGCGGCGGTATGACTATATAGTTTGTGAACTGAGAAGGAGGGTATTGTTGCCTACAGGGAGGTGTGGGAAGTGTGTGTTTTTATATTAGCTGGGAACAGTATAGTCAGCATGTTTGTTCTGTGGTGAATCATATCTTGTGTAGGCTTCATTTTCTTTATATAAAGTAGATAGACAGTTTGAGATTTTTGTGGGCTTGTCCTTGTCACCAGGATTAACTGGCTTGTTGCTGGGTGGTGGCATGTTGTTTAGGTGGTACTGTGACTTTGTTTATCAATGTTTCATGGGATTTCTGGGTGGATAATTTAAAAGGCATTTATTAAGAATATTTTTTGAGCTTGAATCAGGTGGTTGCTAAGAAACAGTTTCCATGGTATAGCGTTCTAGTTTTGATAGAACACTGGAAGTAGCAGCCTACTGAGTTTTAGATTATTGAGGTTGTTATGTTTTGATGGTAAAGTGAAATAGGAATTTATTTATTTTTGGATGTCATGGTTATATGTAACCCCCAGGTGGCGCTATCCCAAGGGCTACTACCCCTGCCTGCTTGACTACTGACAGGTTGATAGGCCTAGGTTCTATGGCGGTGCCCCACCTAGACGTCAGGGTTTGTAGTGGTTAGACTAGCTTGGTCACAGCCCTCTGGGACACTGAGACCCCCTTTTATTCCCTCTAGTGGTTCACACAATGCACAGAAGTTACAGTCCCTATACACCACATGTACACACTGTTCATTCATAAAGTACCACTTACCCTCAAGACTGATTCTGAGGTTCGTCTCTGGGGACCCCCTGTAAAATAAGGTTAATCAACATACACAAATTAATACAGTGCTTGATATGTAGGTACTGACACTTCAGACAGTTTAAAGTTTAACAACATCAAATCTGGTTTATTTAGGGGGAATAAAACACGGGAGGGGGAGATCAGGTTAATTGGCAGAATTAAATCACAGTACGGCACACATACAGTGTCTGAAAAGTCTCCACCTGGGGTTAGCCAGGTCCATTGCCCAGGGTTGGCCGGCAGGTGCAGATGGACAGGGCCCTGTAGAAGAAAATATATGCACAACACCCAATTGTAATCCGGGCCGGATGGCTCAGTCCATGAAGAGTGAAACAACAACAATTAGATGACACATTGTAGATTGAAAACAGGCTGCAGGGAAACACCTGATTTGTACCACACCAAGCTGAGAACCGGATGGTGGATGTTCTTCTGGTTGCCAGAACAACAGGGCATGGAGACAAGGTCCTTGTGACTGGACCCCACTGCAGTAGATAGCAAGCGGTTTAGTCCGGACAAGCTGGGGTTTGCTTCCAGCTTCAGCACACGCACAGGGATTGGAAATAGTGATTCCCCACAAGCACTACGCACATTCATATGTAAAAGGAAAGTACTATACCAGGCAGGCTGCTCCTAGATCCCAATCGCAATTACTGCAAAATACCCGGGAGCACACACAGCAGCTTCAGTTCCTGACAGACCGAGCGCGATTCAGCAATTTCTCCAGTCTTCTACAGGGTTAGCCTGGTTTCTACCTTTCAGACTTCCTTCTTTCTCCTCACAAGTCGGATTCAGACCAAACTGGCACTCACAGCGGCTGCAGGCCGAACCTCAAGCCTCTCAAGCGCTTCCCCGCGAAACTATACTAATCGAGAAGCACAGAGCCTTCTCTCTTCACTGTCACAACTGATCTGATCTTTCCAGTCACAGAGCAGGGCATTTTCTTTAGCTCCACACCATTCTGTTGGCTGGTTCAGCTGTCACTCACAATAAGACTCCCTCTGTTGGTGAAAAAAGGCGCCAAGGTCAGAACTACATTTCCCAGTCACTGCTCATACAATCCCCTTGTGGCTGGCTCAAAATTGAGAGTCCAAGTTCCAGTTCGTCCACAGGCTCCATTTTAAGGCCTCCCTATCATCCTGATTGGTCCAAGTCAGCAATTCAGGACCAAAATGAAAGAGCTACACTGAAACAGTTCATGCTGAAATAAAGACAGGTTAGACAAACTACATTTTCTCAGTCACTCTAAATGATTTCTGGCAAACAGTTATATCTTTCAACAAGGTTCCCTCTGCACATATAGCGACGGCAGAAATGGAGTGAATTGGCAGCAGCTCGGGTGGGATTCGAGCATTAAATACACAGTCCCCCCATACAAACTAATTAAGTCTGCAAGCAGACAGCTCTTAAAGAGACAGTACGTGGAGGCTCAAATAGCACTCACTTGGAACCACATTTAAACAGCTCAGACACCGAACACCGCCCAGACTTGGAGCATTCAGGCAAGCTCCTGGAAGACTTTTGGGAACCCCCATTTGCAGGTGGGGTTACACATATATAACTGGAGGCTAGGAGAAGCTGAGCTGGGAGGATGCGGGGGAATAGATAGATGTATGGGAATCAGGAGAGTGGTAAAGTGCAATAGCTGTGGGGCAGCAGTCTTTCTGGGGGTGTTGTGGAGTAAAAGGGGCTGTTCTGTGTGTAAGAGCCTGGAGCAGCTAAGGGCTGAAATAAGGTTGCTCAGATGGGAGCTAGTGAGGATGGTGTGGGAAATCAGAGGAGCAGAGCAGTGGAGGGAAAGGCAGAGGGGTGATGCCCAGGGGAGTGAGGGCATCAGGCAGGGGAAGGGATGGGAGTGGGGAGGAGCACCCAGTATACAGGAGTATCTCTTCCTTAGAGGACTAGGAGCCCAGGGTGGAGGAATGGCAAGTGGGAAGGGGTGGGAATGTGAGAGTAGTATCGGGGTGGAAGATTCTAAAGAGGTGTCTTTATTGAATAGATTTGCACCACTGTCTGGAAGGAGGGAGGGGGCAGCACGAGGTGAGGTAGGAGGTCAAGTTGAGCCAGGGCTGAGAGTAGGAGTACAGGGGAGGGGAGAGGGAACTAATCAGGGTGGGCAGGAAAGAGGAGGCAGGCAAAACTGAGTGGAGGATGGCGGAGGGAGAGAAAAGGAAAGGAAGAGGGGAGGGGAGGGGAGGGAAAACTGAAAGCAGATACAGATAGTCAGAAGGGGAAGAGCAGAGTGAGAGATGGAAAAACAGTTAAGGGGATAAATTGTGGATGTGGAGCTAAGTTCACCAGGGTGCAGAGGGGAGCAGTTAGGTGGGGAAGCAGCTAGTACCAGATGTAAGCAAGGAAGGACGGGGAGCACGGGTGCAGGGGATAGAAGGGTGGCAGTCATGGGGGACTCCATAATTAGGGGTATTCACTGGAGAAGGAAAAGGGGACCCAAATGCAAGCAGGAGGGTGGTTTGTATGCCAGGGATGACAGTGGGGAAGGTGGGCCCAAGAATATGGGAAATAGTAAGGGAGGTTGGAGGAAAACCTAATTTAGTTATACATTTGGGAACCAACGACCTAGCTGGGGAGGAGGTTGAAGTAGAGCGAAGTAGGTTAGGGGAGTTAGGGAAGATTTGCAGGGAGGAAGGAAGTTCTCTGGCCTTCTCCGGGGTTATACCAGTACCAAGGGCCAACACAGCCAGGAAAAGAAGAATAGAGGATTTTAATGACTGGCTGAGGAAATGGTGCAGGGAGGAGATTTTTATCTGTATTGGGGACTGGGAAGAGACCTGATCAAACGAAGCACTTTTTTTTTTTTTTTAACCAGATAGGCTACACCTCAGTAGTGAGGGTGTGAGGGTTCTCTGGGACAAACTGGGGGAATGCATAACCACTACACTTAATTTAAACTACTGGGGGGGGGCAGCAGGCCTGCAGACCCCCAGACTCAGAGAGGAGGAGGTCGGTGAACCCCCCCACAGTGATGGAAGAGGTCTGGAGGGAGGAGGTGGAAGAGGTGAGAACACATTTAGCAAAGGGTGGAGGGGGTGAGGAACACATAACAAGGGTACATGGAGGGGTGCACACAGAGGGGATAAATGTGAATAGAAGAATAGAGGGAAGAGAAGGAAGGTCAGATTCTAGTTGGAGGGTGGTGTCCCTGAATGCGCTGAGTCTTGGAAACGAGATGGATGACCTGCAGGCACTGTTAGCAGACAGGAAGGTGGACATAGCTGCAGTAACTGAGACTTGGGCAACATCACACCATGGCTGGGACCTTGCGATCCCTGGATATAAACTATACAGGAGGGACAGGGTAGTCGGGAAGGGGTGGCAGTTTATATCAGGGAGGGAATAACTTGCACGAGGGAGGAGTCTGAGGAAGGGGAGGTGGAGGCATTATGGGTTCAGTTAAGGTCCAATAGAGGGAGAAAGATGAGGTTGGGGGTGGTTTACAGACCACCCAGTCAGGATGAGGGTAAGGACAGTGAACTGAGCTCACAAATATTGGATGCTGCGGGGAAAGGAGAGGTGGTAGTTGTGGGGGACTTCAACCTGCCCAAGGTGGACTGGAGCATACACTCCACAACATGTGCTAAGAGTCAGGTGATCCTGGAAGGACTGCAGAGTGGGTTCCTGACTCAGGGTGCCACTGAACCAACAAGAGCTGAGGCATTTCTTGATCTGGTGCTTACAAATGGGGAGATATACAGGAAATAATGGTCAGGAGTCACTGGGTGGAAGTGACCATTGCATAATGCGTTCCAGTTGGATATGGGCAGGGAAAGCATCCCGACTAAGATCAAAATCTTGGATTTCAGGAGGCGGACTTCAGGAAAATGGGCAAAGTGCTAAGGAGCCATCTGGCGGGCATTCGAACGATATGGATGGACCAAAGGTGGTCCATCATTCAGGAAGGAATATTGGTTGCCAGAGATGAGTGCGTTAGGCTCAGGGTGAAGAACACAAGGGCCAGAGCCCCAGCTGGTTCAGTTCTGGGGTCGCACAGGCAGTAAGGAAAAGAGGTTGGCCAATAGAAAATTCAGGAAGACCAAGAGAGAGGTGGATAGGAAAGTTGCCTAAGATTGGCTAGTGAGGCAAAGGAAGTCAGGCAAGCAGAGGCACAGAAGGAGCTGCAGATAGCTGAAGGAATTAAGGAGGAGGAGAAGGCTTTTCTGCTACATAAGCGAAAAGGGACAAAAAGGAAGGGATTGTTAGGCTTAAGAAAGGGTGGAGGATAATGGGGGAAAGCAGAAATACTAAATGAATACTTCTGTTCCATCTTCACCAGGAGAAGGACAGACCAGTGCCTGCAGGAGGAAAAGAGGAGGGGTGGAAACACAGATGTAGTCACAAAGGAGGATAGAGTGAGGAGGGCTGCTGGCACTGAAGGTGGACAAATCACCAGGCCCGGCAGAGCACATCCAAGGGTACTAAAGGAACTGGCTGAGGAGCTGGCAGGGTCACTGACAGACCTATTTAATAGTTCACTGGAGTCAGGCATGGTGCTGCAGGACTGGAGAATAGCACATGAGTGCCCCTCCACAAAAGCAGTCCCAAGGATGACCCAGGGAATTACAGACCGTAAGTTTGACCTCAATTGTGGACAAGCTTATGGAGACCATACTATTTATTTTATTTATTTATTTATTAGATCATCGGTTTACAGACCTTTGAGTCAAAGACTCATTTACAAAGGCACCTTGTTAAGAGAGCAATGCATCACAGCAAACAAAACAGTACAGTAGATAACGCTTAGATTAAAAAAGCAACCAGTGTTACAGGCATTCACTGGTGGTACAAGCTTGGTAATAGGTAGATCATAGTAGTTATAATATAAGTACACGAGTACCATGTCAGGTAGCAACCAGAGATATTTTATTACATTAGTCAGTAGATGTTGCCTGAGACCCCAGGCATATATAGCAAAAGTAGACAGGGCAGACCCAGCCTAGGGGTGAGGGTAAGGGGCAGGTGGGGGATTATGTTCAGTTGCAGCAGTGAGTTCTTGTCAGATGGCTTCTGAGGGAGACCTTGAAAGGACCGAGCTTAGTAGAGTCAGCTACAGTCGTGGCCAAAAATATTGGCGCCCTTGCACTTTTTCAAATAACTCACAATTTCCTCTAAACATAAGTTGAAATTAACAACAGTACAGTATTTGGTCTCCACAATTCTTTATTTCTCTGTTAATATTACAGAACCTTTGTTTTTAATTCAGAATTTATTATATCCTTTTAAATCAGAAAATGAAAAGAAATGGCATTGACAAAATTATTGACACCCTAGACTTAATATTTGGTAGCACAGCCTTTGGTCAAAATAACTGCAATCAACCACTTCCTATAGCCATGGATGTGCTTCCTGCACCTCTCTACTGGCAGTTTGGCCCACTCTTCTTGTGCAAACTGCTCCAGTTCTCCCAGATTTGAAGGGTGCCTTCTCCCAACTGCTGTTTTCAGATCTCTCCACAGGTTTTCAATGAGATTTAGATCTGGACTCATTGCTGGCCACTTCAGAACAGTCCAGCGTCTTGTCTTGAACCATTCCTGGGTGCTTTTTGAAGTGTGTTTGGGGTCATTGTCCTGCTGGAAGACCCATGACCTTGACAGAGACCCAGCTTTCTGACACTGGGTTCAACATTGCGCTCCAAAATGGCCTCAGTAATCTCCAGATTTCATGATGCCTGCACACGTTCAAGGCACCCAGTGCCAGAGGCAGCAAAGCAACCCCAAAACATCACTGAACCTCCTCCATGTTTGACTGTAGGGAAGATGTTCTTTTCTTTGAAGGCTTCATTTTGTTTTCTGTAAACAGAGGTGATGTGCTTTACCAAAAAGCTCTAATTTGGTCTCATCTGTCCACAGGACATTCTTCCAGAAGGATTTTGGCCTGTTCAGGTGTGTTTTGGCAAACCCCAGTTGGGCTTTCTTATGTCTCTCTCTCAGCAGTGGGGTCCTCCTGGGCCTCCTACCATATAACCCCTTTTCATTGAGTTGGCGACGGATGGTGTGAGTTGAAACTGTCGTACCTTGTGTCTGAAGGTCAGCTTGAATCTGTTTGGCAGTTGATCGAGGTGCTTTTTCCACCATTCGAACAATCCTGCGCTGCAATCTTCGATCAAGTTTTCTCTTGTGGCCACGTCCAGGGAGGTTGGCTACAGTGCCATGGGCCTTAAACATCCTGATAACATTACGTACGGTGGAAACAGGAACATCAATGTCTCTGGAGATTGATTTGGAACGTTGAGATTGTCCATGCTTGGCTACAATCTTCTGTCTGACCTCCTCAGACAATTCTCTGGCTGTCTTTCTTTTCTCCATGCCCACTGCGGTACACACAGTGACATAAAACAGGAGAATGAGTCCTTTTCTCTATTAAAACTGGTTGAATGAGTGATTTTTATATTGCAGACACCTGCAACTCACCACAGGTGAGTTCAGTTCCAAAGTGAAGGAGAATCACCTGCTTGAAATCTAATTATTTCTAGCTACTTCTAAAAGGTGCCAATAATTTTGTCTGGACCATTTAAGGATTTCTGTGTGGAGTAAGCTAAGACTTAGTAAATTTTTCTGCTTTTTGTGTTTTATTCCACTGCAAAACAAAGAAATACATATGTGGATACCAAAATATTTTTTAATTTCAACAATTTTCTGGAAGGAATGGTGCATTATTAGAAAAAACCGCAAGGGCACCAATATTTTTGGCCACGACTGTTTGTTGGCTGGGAGGGAATTGAACCAGGAGGGAGCCCGATAGCAAAAGGATCTCTGGGGCTAGGAGGTCCTTACCTGGGGACAAATAGGGAGGTTTTGACAGTGCTGTGGGTGGAGACTAAGGAGGAGACACGCTGCAGGGAGGTGTGACCCAGGGGGAGAGAGCCCTAGCAGGGTCTTTTTACAAGAAGGCAGGTTTAGAAGCAGAGTCTTTCTTCAAGTTTGAGCAAGTTGGTGGTGGAGTACAGCAGGCACGTATGGGTGCACCTAGGGGCACCCAGCATTAGCCTGCAGGCCTTGTTTATAGAGAGCTGGATTTTTGCAAGCGCAGTGTTATCGGCTGCAGCATAGATGGGAAGCCCATAGTCGATTAGCGACAGGACAGAGGAGGTGATTGCCAATCTAAGGGCCTCTTGTGGTAGGCAGCCCCTATGGTTGTATAACAGTCCAATCCTGACATTGGTGGCAGCAGAAAGGGCATTGATATGGGAATGGAAGGAAGGAGAGTGCCGAATCAAAGGTAATGCCCAGATACTTGTAGGAGGAAACCTGTTCAATGGGGTTTAGTGTGCTAGGCAGTATCACGAGAGGGGCACCACTGGCTTTGCTTTGGCGATGCGAGAAGAGCATAGCTTTGGTCTTTTTTAGGTTCAGGACTAGCCTTCGTGATGTGAACCAATGCTCAGCTCTATCAAAAGCTTGTTGGAGGGTGGCCTGGAGTGTGTTGTGATAGGGGGTCAGAGGTGAAGAGCACAGCATTATCTGCGTAGAGGAAGATCTTACTTGGGCAGGCCGAGGGGAAGGAGTTGAGGTAGAAACTGAAGAGGAGAGGGCCTAAAATGGAGCCCTGGGGAACCCCAGAGCAGACAGGTTGTGTGTCAGATAGGGTGCTATTGATTTTTACACACTGAGTTCAGGCAGAGAGGTAGCTGGTGAACCATGTAAGGGGGCCCGGGGAGAAACCAAGGCATCTGAGGGAGGCAAGCAGGAGGTGATGGCAAACTGTGTCAAAGGCCTTGGAGAGGTCAATGAACACGGCACCGGCAGGACTTCTGGCATCAAGAGCAGAGTGCAGGAAGTTGGAGAATTCAAGTAGCGCGTTGTGGTGCTGTGACTTGCACAAAGCCATGCTGTTCAGGGCACAGGATATTGTGCATGGCCAGGTATTCGGCAAGCTGGTTGGCAGCTACTTTTACAAGGGGCTTAGAGAGTGGGGGGAGGATGGAGATAGGTCGATAGTTACCCGGGGTTGCTTGATCGCCGCTCTTAAGGATGGGAGTGATGATGGCAGTTTTCCATGTGCTGGGGAACTGCCCCAGGCACAGAGCGCAGTTGAGCAGCTCGGTAAGTGGGACCAGGATAGAATCCAACGTCAGATGAAGTAGCCTAGTGTCCAGTAGGTCGGTGCCGGGGTTGTTACTACTAACAGCTTTTTGCAGAAGGGGTCTTGCCTCCAGTGGGCAGATGGTACGTAGATAGAAAAGAGGTCTCTGGAGAGTGGGCAGGGATGCTACTG
The DNA here is from genome assembly GCA_016271365.2 of Neoceratodus forsteri. Lineage (NCBI taxonomy): Eukaryota > Metazoa > Chordata > Ceratodontiformes > Ceratodontidae > Neoceratodus > Neoceratodus forsteri. The sequence goes on from CM057454.1 coordinate 330,990,068, forward strand.
GGATGGGGTCAAAGAAGTAACTGGGCAGGGCTGAACTCAGGTCTGAGAAACTGTGGTTTAGGCAGTCTGCAATGCCAAGGGGGTCAGAGCAGACAGTTCCATTAAAGGAGAGTTGAGAGGGGGGTGGGGAGTGGGATTTCCCATTCAGCTCTTTTACATTATCCCAAAAGTTTCTAGCCGACCCCCAGGAGGAGACACGAGCGAATTGGTAGTACTGGGCTTTGGCCTGTCGATTGGCCCAAGTACACTTATTGCGCTTGGTGTTGTACGCTTGCCTATTAGCTGGCTTGCCAGATTCCATGACAATGTGCTATAGGTTGTCTCTCATTTTAAGTTTGTGAAGGAAGGAGGGGGTAGCTTTTTGGTGCGATTTCTAGTGAAGGGGGCATAGAGGTCATAGGCAGTGTTAAAAGTGCGTGTAAAAAAATCCAGTGCCTTGTCTATGGACGGTGCAAGCCTGCTTGGGGAGCAATCCAGTTGTGAGAGGTACAGTTTAAGGCAACGCAGGCTGCCTGAGAGTAGGCGACGTCGCTGGGTGGTTTGTGATGCAGATTTGCTGTTGGCAGCAGACCAAGAGAATACGACCAAGGAGTGGTCACTAAGTGAGTTGGGAAGTACACTGATATCGAGCACCCTCTTGGGGCGATTGGTAATGGTGATATCCAGGAGGTTGCTGGAGCCAGTAGAGGGGTTGAATCTAGTTGGGGTGTTGACAAGCTAAGACATGTCAAGGGCGGCAAAGATATCTCTGGTTTGGGAGGCCATGGCAGAGAGCCAGTTGATATTCAGGTCACCAACAATTATCTGGGTCATTTTGGGCGGTAGGCCAGAAAGGTAGTCGGTGAACGCCTGAATGGTGAGGTCTTGCTTTCTGGGGGAAATATAGGCAACAGTGAGAAAGAGTGGGCCCTTACCAGGGTTGGGAGATTTTAGCATGAGGGCTTGCACCCTGTTATCAAGCTTGGGTGGTGGGGTGCATGTCCAAGAAGGGAGTCACCCATGTAGACAGCACAACCACCTTCACACTTACCCACCTGATCTTCCCTGAAAGGGGTGTAACCAGGGAGGGAGACGAAGGAGTCAGGGGTGGATTTGGATAACCAGGTTTCGACAAGTGCGACAATAATGTTGATTGACAGTTGGTGCTGAGTAACCAGCATTGGAATGCAGCAGCCTTCTTAAGGAGGCTGCAAATATTCATAAACTATGGAGTCCTTAAGCCTTGGCAGGCTTGTTCATAAGGTTGGGCATGGGGCCAGGGTTTGGATGAATGTTACCTGATAGAAGCAACAGGAGGTGATTAGGCGCACCAAAGCGTGGTAGTGATTATGACATCCCTTGCGACTGGACACAGGGCCAGGTGCTGGGGTGCAAGGGTGGGTAGAGTACAAGGGTGGGAAAGGCATTGAGGAGAAGAGACCAAAGTTTGAGTGGGAGTAAGAGGTAGCAGGGTGGAAGTGTGGGGAGTACTGAGGGGGGGGTGGTGAGCATCAGGGGGTCTGGTAGAGGTGTTGTAGATAAGTGGGCATACTATGGGTAGAGGGTGATGGGCCTAAGTGAGGTGGGTCTGGTGTAGGAAGTAGGAGGAGGACCATAGTCCGTGTCAATGCACTTGATCTCGGGTGCATTGAGGACGATAAGTTATGTGAGCACGAGAGAGGATCACCCCTTTAAGAAGTTACAGAAAGGAGAGCATCTTTAAGGAGTTGCTGTAATTGACTAGTGTGAGGCCTCAGGTGGCGAGGATCACTGAGGAAGTGTACTTAATAAAGGAGGGAGGAGGGGGTGGGCGAAAACTGTCCAGAGAGCAGTATAGCAAGGCAGTGGCCGAGCTGTGTTTTGAAAAAAGTGCCTTGGGTGCTTTCTTTCTCAATGGGGATCTGCAGCATCCAATCGGGAAGGAGCCACAGTCCCCAGGAGCCAGTCCAATTACTGGGATTGAAGCCTGACAGCTCCGAGCTAGGAGTTGACCAAACGTACCTGCTTTCCTTGGTCAGGGGTGGCGAGCTGGATGCAGAGGTCCGCCACCAGCAGGTAGCAGTGCCAGGACCACTCGGCTGAAGTACTAAAGGAAAGGTTGGTGGAATATCTAGAGGAGCATGGTCTCCAGGATGCGAGGTAGCATGGGTGCATGGGTGAGGGGGGATTGTGTCAAACAAATCTGATTGACTTCTTTGACTGTCACTAAGGCAGTAGACAGAGGCTAAGCTGTAGACATCCTCCATCCTGATTTCAGCAAGGCCTTTGACTGTGCCCCACAGAAGGTTGATCAGAAAGTTGGTGGATCTCGGGGTTGGGGAAAAGATGACCCAATGGGTGGAAAACTGACTGAGGGACAGAACCCAGAAGGTGGTTGTGGGGGGAGAGTTATCTGGCACCAGAGTGGTAACCAGTGGGATCCCGCAGGACTCTGTGCTGCGGCCGGTGTTTTTCAGTGTCTTCATCAGTGATATTGGGGATGTCATTGATGGCAAAATGTGCCTGTTCGCAGATGACACCAAGCTCTGTGGGAGAGTGGACAAGCCGAAGGGATACAGGACTTACAGGAAGATCTGGATGAACTGGGGAGGTGGTCCATGATCTGGCAGCTTGGCTTCAATGCCAAACTATGCATAGTTATGCATATTGGAGCCAAGATTCCCAGGACAGAGTACTACCTGTGTGGAGTCTGAGTATCTGCATCGGAGAAGGAGGAGAAGGACCTGGGAGTGATGATCACTAGTGACCTGAAGCACTGCACGCAGTGCAGGAAGACAGCAGCAAAGGTAAACAAGATGCTGGGATGCATATCTAGGGGGATCAGTAGTAGGGGAGAGAGAAGGTTATACTGCCCTTGTACAGATCACTGGTAAGGCCACATCTAGAGTATGGAGTTCAGTACTGGTGTCCACACCTCAAAAAGGACATTAACCTGCTGGAGCAGGTCCAGAGGAGGGCTACAAAGATGATAGCTGGCCAGCAGGGTAAGGCATGAGGAGAAGTTGAGGGCACTGAACATGTACTCCCTGGAAGACAGGAGAAAGAGAGTGGACATGATTGGGACCTTCAAGTACTTGAAAGGATAAATAAGGTTGATAAAGAGAGTCTTTTTAAGCTGAGTGGCAACCATAACATGGGGGCACAGCCTTAAGCTGGAGGGTGGGAGGTTTAGGAGGGAGGTCAAGAAGCACTTCTTCACAGAGAAGGTGGTGGACACTTCGAATGCGTTACTGGAAGAGGTCATCTCGTTGAAGACTGGGCAGCTTTAAGAGAGGCTGGGATAAACATGGGGGGGAGGTAAGGATTGTGGGTAGGGAGGATGGGAGGGCAAGGGCATTTGCTCAAGCTGTGGACCCTGCAATACGAGCAGACTTGGTAGACCAAATGGCTGCTTCTGCTGGCTTCTTCGTATGTTCATATATGCGCGCCACAGTGCTGATGATCATTTGAGATGAAGTGCTCTGGTGGCCTAGAGGACAAGCAGAGAGAAATTAAGCAGTCATGGATGTCAGCTTATTAGTTGCTGTTTTCAGGGGGAAGGTAAACTTGCTGCAGCTAATTAAAAAAAAGTATCCCCTCCTGGCCGCATCTAGATGAACTGATGTCATATGGGACAGGTGAAGCCATTTCTCTGAGTCTCACACCATTACTTGTTGTGGGCCTCACCGACTGTGTGGCGTAATGTCTAGTATAAATATTGTGTAAAGGCTACTAATGTCACTGTGCCAGTGGTTTTGTGTGTAGATAATTATTCTTTGGGAGTGAAAGGTTTTGTGTGTGTGTTTGTGTGTGTGTATGTAATGAGATGGGATTGCAGTTGCAATATACGTTATGAACCTCTTTTCTGAAAATATTTTTAGGCATGGTGAGCCATTATTTGTAAGGCATTGCTAGAGATTAAAACTTTGGGAATGAGTGGAAACTGAACATTTTAGCACAACCCCCAACAAGCCAGATGCCAACCCTGAACTGCTGGCATTGTCCCAACCTGCCAGAGGGGTTCATTAACCTGCTAGGATGGCACCACATGCAAGCAGAATGGCATGATCTATGATTTGCCAGAAAAGCAGAGGCCTTGCCTATCCAGCTGGGATGCTCACCAGAGCGATCAGATCCGCCATTAAATTAGTAAACTTCTTGTCCTGCTGGAAGGTCCTCCCTTCTGGAAGCATTCCAGTGAAGGCCATAGAGATGGGTCAGTGTCTTACCATTCTGACACATTGGGGGTGCATTCCGACAGTCAGTGGCCATCCCAGCAGGTTGGAGTCATCCTGATGGGTCGGGCCATGCTAGTGGGTCAGGGTGGGCACTGAGACAGGTTGTAGAGGTCATTCTGGCAGGTCAGGGGTTATGTCAAAAGTAAAACCAGAATTTTTCTAGTTCTGGGCACATTCCAGATTGATTCTGCTGTGCTCCTCAGGCCAGAATACCCCTGCCCCCCAACACCATTACCTCCTTCCACCAACAAAAATGACACCCCACCTGCTGGAATAACCCCCATGCCTGGCTACCTGATATCTGATGGACCCTTCAACACCCTTTCACAATAGCATACCCCAGACAGCAGTTGGCACTGCTCAACTTTTACCCGCTTGGATGGTGCTATCCGAATGAATTTATTTAAACTTCAAAAGCTTGTGAGGCTTCCCTGATGGCCCAAGGCCATGCTGATAACCCGGGTTCAGAAGGTGGTGGTATGCTTCTGCCACAGGGCAGACTGTGGTTGTGTGAGGCCAACAGAGGCATCTCCTCCACCAGGAGAGCTCAGAGATGAATTATTTAACGTCACAATAAGCCACAAAATGCACCAGAGAGCATCTCATTCTCCAGGGCTTCTGGGGCTCTAGCAGCCTCCAGACCCTGGCCTAGAAGCCAGCAGGCAGTACAGCACCAAGGCAGTACAATATTCGGCCAACCACAACTGCAGATTCCATGCCTCATATACTGTACATTATCAACATCTTGCTAGTCTCAGGTACTGAATGCATATGTGTACCTGCAGCTAACCAGATAATAATACTTTTCCTTGAAGCTTGGGGTGGAGGAGAGCTCAGAAATGACATGCTTAGCTTCAAAATAAACCAAAAATGCACCACAGTGCATTTATTACCCCCAGGCTTCTGGGAGCCTTGGTGGCCCCCAGACTCCCAGCTTTTATGAAAAAGACTCAAACTACAAGAAAAGAACATCCCTTGCAAAAATCCTGGCAATGGGCCTGCAATCTTGGCAGGAGATAAGTAACCTCCGACACTTGAAACACAGTGGAGAAGCTCCTACATCTGTGGCATTGTGCTCAGAGAACTGCACTGCACAGAAAAAGAACCTTGCAGTGTTAAATTGTTTATGCAGCACTTAATGTATGTGCTGAAGCAGATTAAGACTGACAAATTATCTTTCCAATCAGATATGCACATGCCCCTCTCTTATAGTACATTTTGTTCCTAACCTGCAGTTTAAGTAGGGAAAACATGTTCTGTTAGCAATTGGAAGAATGTGGCAGAGCCGAATTATTTCATTAGTCTTGCTAAGGTAGTCAAGCATTGCAGCAGTGCATTGCATACTTGCCAACCATATGGAGCAGCAGAGGTGACTTAAGGCATGGTATTTACCTCTGTGTCTCCAAGTTTACTGTTAACTTTTTGAATAAATGAAGTAAGTCTTAATTTGGCTCTGATACTACTACTTGTGGCAGTGGATGTGACTTGATTTTCTTTTTGTTGGATTCTGAGTGGCTATAGCTTTGTCAAGAGCACCCCTTACTGTACGTGACAAAGCACACACTTTTTTTTTTGTTTGTTTGTTTACAGCTGCTTGGCATTGCCAGCAGGCTTATTGTGGACACAAGAGGTATGGTACTGAGAGAAAGGAAATAGAAAATGTACCCTTCCCTAATGGACTACATTTGTAAGTGCCTTTGTCCAAGGATATACCCATAGAGATTGCATATGAAGACTTGGATAGTATACCCTGCCTGTCCAATGATTAACCATAATGAATGCATATTAGGATTTATACAGTATAGTTTACCAAATTACTCATGCTCCACTAGTGCAAAGCATCATGGGAAGAATATGCAAATCACAATCCATATTCTTTACCTGCTGCTTTACATTAATGAGGCATATTATAATTTTGTATTTCTTTGAAACTTGGCCTTGTTGCCAGTGGCCCACCAGGGTTAATCTTGTATCAGTGCTTTTGTACTGCAGTTCTTGCATTTTAAATTGCTTTGCTATTCTGGGCTCACCATGGCTCAAATAAATATAATTAAACGGCAAGCTTCTCCCTTTCCTTAGGCTGAAGTAATGTGGGTCTTGTATATAGTTGTAGTATTTGGTGGTGCTATTTGGGGGCATATAGACTTACTTACTGCCATCCACTAAAATTGCCTTACACATATGGGTGCGACTGTCTTCAGGGGTAGATTTCTCCTGTGACAGTGGTGCAGAAACCTCTTCTGCATATTGCCTGTCCAGATGTAAGTGGTTGCACATAGAGTGTACTGTCAGAAAAAGATGCAGATCTACAAATGGAGAACTCAGCCTAACCTTTTTTTTCTTTTCAACTTTCTTTCCTCCGGTCACGGTCCCTGGAGCCTCTCTCAGGCATCCACCCTACTCCTGCCCTGACTGAAGTCCCCTCCAACCGTACCTTCCTCTCTCCGCCCGCCCTCGCATCTGGCTTAACCACCCCTCGGGGTGGGGCTGCCCTCCTGCCTTGGGCGCTCTCACACATAGACTTCAGCTGGAGACGTGGGCCATGGGTGAAGGATCTGCGAAGGTCGGCAGAGTTGGACCCGGTCATGAGCTTGGGGGATTGGTGCTGTCGCCTACCCCTGGAACCTGGATTTTCCATCTTCTCCTTGCTTCCTCCTCTCCCTTGCGTGGGCACCCCCGACGTCATGCACATGGCAACCCTGCCGACGTCAGCCACGCTAATTGTGATGTCTGTGCACTGCAGCACCCCCGATCTCCACCGGGAGCCGCTGGTGCACTGGACAAACTCCAGCCCGCCCCCCGGGAGAGGAGAGCTGTCCATCGGACGCTCAATTCTCTCCCTCCCCTGCCAACCCCCGTTGACCTGGGCTCGTTCTCGAACCCGAGTCGCTGGCATGGCACAAGGTGTGGCGTCCAGCACGTCAACCCTCGGCACCACCGGGCCTGCCAACTCAGCCTAACCTTGACCAGTGGTACTGTAGGCTGGTGTAGCTTAGCTAGGATCTAGCAAACTGACTTACACAAATGAATGCCACTACATGAGGTGGACTTCCACCTGTATTGTATTAGTGGTGCAGCACTTGTTCAAATGTTAGTGGTTGCGCATGGCCTGACTGACAGTGATCACTAACATATTGGACTGCAACTGCTATAGAAATTGGCACATGGTGTGATACCAAGCATGGTGGTGCCTAGCTGTGGCCTGTGCCCAGGGCACATGGTGCTACTGTGAAGTAATCTTCTTTGCCCCATAACTTGATTGCTGCTTGTCATACCGATATATACATATGCATACTGTTCTTCGACATTCTTCCCTGGTGGTTGTGGTCCTGGAATCCTGTGAATTGGTTGTCCACATCCCTAGTGTTCAGTGGACCACCTTAATCTTACCTCCTGGTGGAATGATCATTCCATTTCACATGGCTACAACCCTTGCAAAACCTTTTTCTCCCTCCTAAAAGCTGGTCTCGGGGCTCATCACTTCTGGGGGTCCTTCCTGGAACCATGTGACAAGCAGGATACAAGCAGACTTCCGCAGGACAGCTACACCCGCCTGCTTGTTTCCTCCAGATGTCCATTTACTTCCTGCCTGTCTAGTAGTAGGAGCTCTGCAGGACCTCTGTCACAGGAGTGACAGAGCCAAAGACTTCATCTGTGAGTGTGCATCTCTTTTTCTATTTTTGGACAATTTCAGCAGCACTATTGAGCGCTAGCGCAGGGACCCCAGTCTCAGCCTTTTAAGCTGCACAGACGGGCTCCTTACTCCCTCTCGCCATTCTTGTGCTTGGTCCCCCCACGGATTTCAGCCTCGGGGCTGAGGACTAGTGGATAAGTGCATTGTGCTGCTGCCCTGAAGCAGCAGGGCCTCCTTCCTGCGCTGAAAGTCCACCCGACACAATCAAGCGAACGAGGAGGCAGTCATAGTGTTCATCGGGGCTGGGGCCAGTGGATCAGCACTAATTTGGCCCAGGGCTGTTTGCAGCATCTCAGGGCTTCAGGAGTTTCTTAGCAGCAGCCTCCTCGTTAATGAGCCCCCGAGGAATTTCGGCTCGTCGATGGTGTTGGACGCCCAGAGCTTTCTTTCCTGTCGACTGCCACTGAAGGCTTAGGCCGTTGATGCACCTGCCAGCCAGAGAGCTGCATGGTCTTATCGGGTTCTCTGACGCTGAGTGACTAACATTCGAGCAGTTGTGCTCTTCTGCAAGCGGAGGCAGGCCATTTAGAGCGGGAAGGGGCAGAGCATTGCGCTGCTTCGTCGTGAGCATCACGTGTTCAGCTTGTTGATGGAACATTTCAGGGACACCTAGACATTAAAGGGACTGGATTCAACACAGAGTTTTCAAATTTGGGATCAAAATAAAATAAAATATAATAAAAATTGTGAGCATGTCCTCAGCAAAATCAGACAGGCCCCCAGAGGCAGAAAGTGCCACAAGTGCAGAACACCCATGCTGGCCACATTTGCAGGGTCTCTGTGTGTCAAATGCGACAGCGCAATGTCAGCAGCCTTGGACGAGGCAGATGAGGCTTCCGCCTCCGAATCTCAGGACCTACAAAACCAGCCCATGGATCAGGGGCAGTCTTCCACCTCAGAGGGGTGCCAACACTCGGCTAGGGCTCTAGCCCCAGACCTAATAGAGAAACTCAACAGGGCCTTTGCCCTCAGCCCCTCATATTTTGATGTCCTTTAGCAGTCTCCGGAGCCCAGGACCCATAGGAAAGCCACTACATAGCGCACCTCTTCCCCATCCTCTGGCGAGGACCTGCACTGATAATCCTCACATGCTGCGACAGAAGGAAGAAGCGGCCCAGATCCAGGAGTAGATCCAGATCCAGGGACGCCACCCATGAGAAGCACAGACTGGACAGGTCGCCCTTAGTGTCTGGCGATTCATCTACAGAGGAGGGGGAACTCCCAAACTCTGATTCCGACTCTGACTTCTCCCCAGCCAGAAACTTTGATTTGGAAGAACTAAATTTCTTTATTAAAACATGTGTCAGATGAGATCCACCTGAGTCCATCTTCTCCAGAACCCAGGCGAGTGAAGCTAGTGTTCAGGCTTGCATTGCTTCAAAGCCAACGACGGCTTTCCCTATCCCTCTGGCCATAGAGGACCTCTTAAAGGAAGAATGGCATGGACCAGAGCATTCCTACCCCATCCCTCGCTGCCTAATCAAGCTACTGAAATTCGACAAGAAACCTTCGGAGAGATGGTTAGACTGTCCCAGGATTGACCCTCTAATCTCAAACGTCATTAAGAAGACTGCTATCCCAGCAGAGGGTGGAGTCTCCCTGAGGGACCCAGTGGATAGGGAAGTGGACAACTCTCTAAAGAAAGCCTTTCAGTCCACTGCAACCTCTCTCAAGGCGGCTACGGCGAATCTCTTCTTGGCTCAGGCTGCTCTCTCCTGGGCCACTGATCTGGCATTCTAGCTAGCTGATGAGCCAGAGAAGAATAAATCCATTTTACAGCACCTGCAGCTAATGGGGCTAGCTTCGGCCTACTCAGCTGACGTATGGGAGGAGGCAGTCAGTTGTGCAGCAAGAGCTATGTTTTACCAGACCTCAGCTCGACGCAGCTTATGGCTGTGGGCATGGCAGGCGGATGCCTCCTCGAAGATGTATTTGGTAAATACCCCTTACGAAGGAAGCCTTCTTTTCGGGTCAGCTCTAAAGGAGGCGGTCAAGGAATCTGGGTAAATGGCAAAAATATGAATGCCACAATCCCGGGGAAGAAGCAGGCCCTGGACTTTGGGATCCAGACAGAATTTTCGTGCCCCAAATCATTCCAGGGCTCAGAATAAGTCATTTGCAGGCAGACAATCCTGGTTCACCTTGCGCAACCAACACAGCTTCCGGGGGGGGGGCAGAGGTGGCTCCCGAGATGCCGGGGGCGACTCCAGAAAATCACAATGAGGACTCATGGACCCATCCTTGTGTAGGGGGCAGGCTTTCCAGCTTTGTCGAGGACTGGATCCATACCACCACCACGGACAAGTGGGTGCTAGATGTAATTCACAAGGGTTACTTCATCAAGTTGGACTCCAGGCCCCCCCGGCCCACATAGTGCCCTCGTCCATCTCAAACAACCCAGTAAAAAGAGCTGCGACCCTGCAAGCAATTACAGATCTTATACAAGCAGCAGCAATCGAACAAGTTCCCATTCAAGAAAGGAACAAAGGAGTGTACTCCCTATTCTTCATAGTGCCAAAACACTCAGGAGGTTTCTGGCCAGTATTAGACCTCAAGTTTCTAAATGGTTTTGTTCACCACAGGACATTCAGGATGGAGACCCTGCCCTCCATCATCTGAGAAATCCATCAGGGGGATTTTTTGGCCTCAGTAGATTTACAAGATGCTTATCTGCATATCCCCATCTGGAAGGCACACTGGCAATTCCTCCAGTTCAAAGTGGAAGAACAGCACTTTGAATTCACGATGCTACCCTTCAGCCTGTCCCCAGCCCCCAGGGTCTTCTCCAAAGTCCTTGTGACAGTGGTCGCCTGACTCAGAATGTAAGGGATCCAGCTCTTCCCATACCTGGGCGACATTCTCATCGAAGCCCCAATGTATGATCAAACAGTCCAGGCAGTAACAGAGGTCACTCAGTGCCTCTCCTCTCTGGGGTTTGTAATCAACCAGAAGGAGAGCTCCCTGTGACCGTCACAGTCTCTGAATCATCTAGGGGATGAATATCAACATGATCCAGAGCAAAGATTTTCCCACAGAGTCGAAATTCATGGAACTGAGGGCACTCATCAGCAAATTCCAACCAGTCACTGCTGGCTCGCTCCTTCATGCAACTCATAAGGACGATGGTCTCCCTAGCAGACTCGGTCCCCTGGGTGCTAGTCCAAATGCGACCTCTTCAGTCAGGCCTCCTCCAGCAATGATCTCAATCAAGGGGCACAATGGAACAGAGGATTCAGATATCTTGCCAGGTAGGATTCCCTTGTGTGGTGGACTCAGCATGGTAACATCATGAGGGGTCTCAAACTGGGACATCCTCACCAGATGAGTCACCACCAATGCCAGCCTCCGGGGCTGGGTGGCACATTTGGAACAGCTCTTGGCACAGGCAAGTGATCACTGTTGGAGTCTCGCTGCAGCATCAGTGTGCTGGAGATATGGTCCATCCGCTTGCACTGCAGCAGTTCAAGGCACAGCTTCTCAGCTGGGATGTTCTCATTCTCACGGAAAATCAGAGAACAATGGCCTACATCAACCGCCAGGGAGGCACAAAGAGCTCTCGGGTGTTGCAAGAGACTCTTCTACTCTTTCAGTGGGCGGAAGACAACCTGGGGAGTCTAAGGGCCACTTACATCCCAGGCCAGGAAAATGCTGCAGCAGATTGGCTGAGTCAAAAGGACATCCTGCCAGGCGAATGGGAACTCAAGGACAGTGCCTTCCAACTCATCTCGGCATGGTGGGGCCACCCGCAGGTAGATCTTTTCACCTGCTGAAAAAATTGCAAAGTTCTGCTCTCTCATCAAGGATGAGAGGGCCATAGCACAGGACATCTTCTCCATCAACTGGGGACAGTTTGATCTTCTGTATGAATTCCCTCCAGTTTTGATCTTATCAAGGGTGCAGCACAAGATTGCCCAAGACAAAGCAGAGATGATTCTGGTTTGCCCATGCTGGCCCCGTAGACCGTGGTTTCCTCGATTGGTCCAAATGTCTCTACATTGTCCTCTGGTGTTCCAAGAAATCCCAGACTTGCTACATCAAGGACCGGTGCTGCACCCCAGTCGCAGTCTAGCTCTCGGGCGTGGAATTGGTGGAGAGCTCTCAAAGGAGTTAGGTTTCTCCACCTGTCATTGAAATGATTCAATCCAGACGCGTTCCTTGTCCAAGGTTTATTATAGAGTCTGAGAAAATTCCTGTTCTGGTTAAGTGAGCCAACTCTCTACCAGATGACTCGGTGTCTCTACCTACCATCCTTCAATTCCTTCAGGAGGGTTTCGACAAGGGCTTGCAACCGGCTACCTTAAGAGTCCAGGTTTCTGCTTTAGGGGTGCTACTGTTGGCGGACTCAGGGGAATCTTTAGGAGCTCTCTCTCATGTTCGACGATTTCTGAGAGCAGCAACATTGAGGCATCCTCCAATATAGCCCGTAGTTCCACCTTGGAGGCTCAACCTGGTACTTAAAGCACTCACCAAGCCACCTTTTGAGCCCTGAAGGAGGCATCTTTACTTTATTTCACTATGAAGGTCGTCTTTCTTACTGCAATCACCTCAGCCCACTGCATCAGTGAGATAGGAGCCCTGTCATCCAAGGAACCATACACTGTCTTTCATCAGGGCTCCGTGGTTATGCAGACAGATCCCGCCTTTTTACCAAAGGTGATGTCTCCTTTTCACTGCAACCAAGTCTTGAATTTTCTTTCCTTCTGTCCTCATCCCAGGAACGAGGAAAGAGAATTTCACATGCTTGATCCAAAGAGGGCTCTCAAGATTTACATCAAGAGATCTGAGTCAGTGTGTAAGACTTAAAGTCTATTCATCCTTTCATCAGGCCTGAATATGGGTAAGAAAACATCAAAGGACTCTTTTTCTAGGTGGATTTGTTCCACCATCACCATGGCTTACCAGAAGGCCGGGATCGACCTGCCGGGACCAGTGAGGGTTCACTCAACCCGAGTGATGGCTTCGTCCTGGGTGGACTTCAGAGAAGCTTCTCCGACAGACTTGTGTAGAGCGGCCACTTGGTCATCCATTTATACCTTCGCAAGGTTCTACAAGGTGGATGTTTCTGCCTCCGCTGAGGTGTCCTTTGGCTGCAGGGTCCTCCCAGGCAGTGGTGGACCCATAAGAGACTGTAGACATTCTTCCCACCCAGGAAGTGGAGGGATGTACTGCTTTAGTATATCCCAGAAGTGATGAGCTCAGAGACCAGCTTTAGGAGAGAGAAATAGAAATTTAAATGCCTGTAAATTTTCTTTCTCTGACTGCTGGTCTAACTCAAATCCTCAGAATGCTGAAAATCAGCCTCCGACGCATGTTAGACTAACCTTTCTTCTGTTTGTTCCCAAGTTATGTGTTTCCTCAGTGGACAGCTGCTATAGAATCACTGACGTCTCGAGGAAACGAGTGGGAGGGTGTAGCTGTCCTGCAAAAGTCTGTTTGCATCCTGCCTGTCATGTGGTTCCAGGAAGGACCTTCCAGAAGTGATGAGCCCAGAGACCAGCAGTTGGAGAAAGAAAATTTACAGGCATTTCAATTTCTATTTTCCACATTTCGACCATAGTAGATGTTGCTGCACCTTGCAACCAAGGGGTCTGGGTACTGGGGAGACACTGCACATAGCACAGTATCTCTGTGCATACCTATGTCCTAATTAAGTCAGATTCCCCATCTTCTTTTCCTGTTCTAGTGTACTGACGTGCGTGCTAGCACAGGGAGACTGGTGCGAACCCCTTTGTGTAGAGCACAAGGGCACAGTACAGATATTTACAATGAGCGGTTTGCAAATTACCCTTTTCTCATAAACTATATTTCAATAGCTATGCAGCCAGTATAGTGTTATGCTTGTGCAACTGTGTTACCTTACTTTAGCCGTTTGCATGAGGAATTACCACCCTGTAGGGGTACAAAGTGAGGAACCCTTGAAGGTTTCCACCCTAGAGTGCCTCGGAAAGGTTCCCTAATAAAAGTATCTTGGGAAGAATCCCAAGAGGAGAGAGAGCGGCAGCTGGAGGAGGAGGACAAAGAAAAGGTGCTTCAGCGGAGGCTGGGAGGAACTGCTTATGTAGCTCAGGAAGGGAGTGGCTGGTTGCTTGCCCATGAAGTACAGGCATAGCTTTTTAATTCAATTGCCTATGCAACCAGTATAGTATTATGCTTTGTGCAACTGTGTTATCTTTGCTTTGTCCATTCACACTCTCTATTCCATGATGAATTACCACCCTGTAGGGGTACCAAAGGTAAGGAACCCTCAAATAGGGTTGCAGCCCTAGAGGTGCCATGGGAAGGTTCCCTTGGTTAAAGGTACCTGAGGAAGAATCCCCAAAAGAAACTGTAGCAGCTCCAAAAGAACATTAGTGATCGGTGGCCACAAGGCAGAGAAGTAGAGTGTCAGCAACAGGCAACTTTGATAAAACATAAATGAGATGCACAGGTTAGCAGAATAGCATGGGTACAATGGATTGCATTGATGATTGCAGGGTATTCCTAAGGAGAAAGGGAACAGTAAGTAGAACCACCATCCACCTCTATCCAACAGGGAATCTACCCAAGTAAATTAGGGAATACTGACTAAGACAAAGTATTATGACCTGTAGCATGGAGGAGAGAAAAAAATCCCTTTGAGGAGGAAATCTCTGGGGATCCAAGGCCTAGGTCGCATTCCCTCCAGGCTTGGGATATTTTGTTTAGTGACAGCTCTGCTGCTGCAGTTTGAAAACCCAATTAAACCAGGTGGTAAATGTTCCAATTTGGAGGAAGGCTGTCATTCTGTCCCTCTAATGGTAACGCCGTAAAGTGTTGTGAGCATTCTCAGCAACTGGCCCTCCAAGGCAGGAGGAGGAGAGCGATGACTGCTGAGGCACTCAGCCAGGCTACCAATCTAAAAACAAACCATGTGAACCAGAGGCAGTCGTAGGGAGAATAGTTTAGAAGGTGCCGCTGAACCTGCTCAGCCAGCTAAAGGAGCTCCTTTGGGCTTAAAGGCCCCAACCCTCACAGCTGAAGTCTTAAATTCTGCATCGAGAGATGCCACTACTACGTCTGCATGGCTGAAGTTCTGCCTGGAGCGGAGACATTCCCACTATGGGCCAGATGAGAAGGACCCCGCCCCAAGTTTTACATACTCATGATGCAGACTTCGTGGGTGCAGAAGGAGACAGTCGGCTGCAGGGTGAGCCCTGAGCCATGATAACTAATGGTCGTGGTTGGCATGCCCCTGATTTATGGAAGAAACAAAATGGGAAGGAGAGCTTAAAGGAAGTGCTGAGTTCTGTAGTCCCTCACGTAGGTCATACATGTTTTATAGCAAGCACATAGCAGACTAAACCTCCAAGGTCAGCGTAGAATGATAGGACCTGCACGTAGGGTCTGTGAGGAAGTGTAAGCAATGATTGACCTGCATGTAGGTCTGTGAGGCAGCAATTCGCATGACTTGCAGGGAAGCAAGCCAACCAGTTCCATTAAGGAAGTCAATTAAAGGTGACATAAATACGCGGAAGATTTTGGCGGTGAAGGCAGTATTCGAACATGAGGTATTTGGACCACATAGGGCTATGACTCTGCACTATAATCCCCCAGTCCTCCACTGTAGGAAAAACAAGGAAGCCACAGTAAAGCGCTGTAACCCACAACCAGATTGTAAAACTAGTTTTACAGTGAAAGCTGTAGCTGAGCTGATCTCTAGAGTATAATGAAGCATTGTGCAAAAGTAGTTGGGCAGTGCCCAGCAGCAAGTAGGAATAGCTTTGGGAGTAGCTAAGCTGAACAATTGAAATAGCATAGGAAGTGTAGGGAGGGACAATGCACTGAAAACAGCAATAACTGTATGGTACCATTGCATGCAAGCTAGTTTGAATCCTATGAAGAAGTTGATAGAAGTGCAGGAGACTCAGGTTTCAGTCCTGAAGTACCAATAAACATGACTGAGCAGCTGTAAATCCCCAAAAGGGCTGTGTGCAAACTGAGCACCATGAGACTAAACAGCAGTCTTACTGGACCAAACAGCATTCATTAGTAGGCTGAGCAAATACTGGAAAATGGGAGCAATGCACACTAAACTCCAGTAATGAATGAAGTGAGCTAGAATGGATAAACTTTGAGCAGAGTTGCAACAGGTTATATTGGCTAGCTGATAGTAGGAGCCAAGACCAGGTGTAGTGAATGAATGGAAACAGCAGCAGCAGAAAGTTGGAATGTAGCTAAAACCTACAGCAATTGCAGAAACTGACTACAGTGTGAGCTGAAACATACAATAACAATTGCAGGAAGACTGAGGTGGTAGGAGCCTGGATATAGGCAAGATGAGCACAGAGCAAACAAAGGGCAGCAATATGTTAGGAAACACAACAGAAAACCCCAAAAGGAAACACAACAGAAAAGCACAGACATGGGATAACAGAAAAACAGGCACACAAGGAAGCACACAGCAACAGCTGGAGGCAATGAAAACAAACCAAAAGCAGGAGCAAGGAATACAAACCAAAAGCAGGGCAAAGCCCCGCAGACACCAGGGGAGAAGACAGACTGACAGGGCCTCCGGCCAACACAGAAAAAAAGTGCTTTAGAGAGAGGCTGGGAGAAGCTGTTTATATAGCTCAGGAAGGGGGAGTGGCTGGTTGCTCTCCCATTGAACTACAGGCATTGCTTTTTAATTGCTCATTCCTCTGCCTAACCCTGCCTGCACAAGTATATACCCTTAGAGAATACATATGAGGAATTTTTTCTTCTGAGAAAATATCAACATACGGTCAGAACAAGAATCAAAGATAAGGAAACATGAAGAAATATCTGTCATTCCCTTGGCCAGTCACCTAATAATTATAAAGAACAGAATGGAGAAAGCACTTACTCTGCCGAATTTGTGGAAAGTCTGACACGTGCTTAATAAATTTCTATAGTAGAGCTCACTGGATTGGCGATTGGCGCCGGTGAGGCGGTGGCCACCTATAATAAGGTGATATCCGAAGTGCTTAATGTCATCGCACCAGAATGTATATGACCCAGATCCTCTCACTTGAGATCCCCCTAATTTGATGGGGATCTCAAGATGATGACGATCAGAGGTTGGAAGTTGCATTTTTGCTGATGGAAGACCCAGTCGGAGGAGGAGGACAAACTGTCCCTGCGTGCTCACTATGGTGAGTACCAGGAGGCAATTTCCCGGAAGAAGGAAGAATTCCTGTGCAGGGAAATTGCTGCAGGGAAAAACAGACCTTCTCAGCCTTTTCGGACTGTGGATAGGCTACTTCACCCAGCCTGTCTACAGCCGAGGAATACTTTTTCAACCACCTTGTGATGAGTTTGCTCTGTTTTTCTCTGACAGAGTGTCCTCTGTATGGTTGGAAATTCCATCAGTGAGGCAATTGTTGCCTTGCAGTGGTCAGACTGGGAGGAACAGAGCACTCTACCAATCTGACAGGAGTTTAAACCAGTGGATGTGGCAGAGGTCATTGAGGTGATCTCAGAGCTAAAGTACACATATTGTGAACTGTACCCAGCCCCAATGTATTTCTTGATGAGATGTGCTGGAGCTGTTGACCGGTGTTCGCCAGAATTGCCCAGTACTCGATGTGCGGAGGGTGTCTTCCCAGCTGTCTAGAAAGAGGCCCTAGTGAGACCCCTCCTGAAGAAACCATCTTTTGACCTGGACATCCTGGTGAATTACCATCCCATCTCCAACCTGCCATTTTGAGCAAGGTTGTCGAGAGCTTTCAGCATAAAAGCTCAAGGACCACCTTGTGTCCTTTGACATGTATAAGCCATACCAGTCAGGTTTTAGGGCCAGACACAGCACTGAAACATCATTAGTTAGTGTGCATAATAATCAGCTTAGGGCTAGAGATAGAGGAGACTGGTCAATTCTTGTTCTCCTTTATCTCTCATCGGCTTTTGACATTGTGGATCACTTTGTGCTTCTCGATCGGCTCTGTGAGTACTGTAGACTCGCTGGTGTTTTCATCAAATGGTTTGAGTCCTGTCTCTCTGATAGGGTGCAATGGGCAGTGATAGGGAATTTCTCCTCCTTCCCAATGCCCCTGTCATGTGGAGTACCCCAGGGCTTGATCCTGTCACCAATGTTATTCAATGTACATGCTGCCTATGGGGGAGATAATTCGGCAATTCAGTGTGGAGTTTGACTGCTATGCAGATGACACCCAACTGTATCTGTTATTTGCCCCTGGAACATCTGATGCTGCAGACGTGATTAACAACTGCCTGGCAAAAATCAATGACTGGATGTCCTCCAGCTGGTTGCGACTGAAACAGACAACACATAGGTGCTGGTGATTGAGCCAGGTCGCAGGCTTGATGGAAGTGCACCTGGAGCTGACACAGGACTTTTTCTGGGGTCTGCTCCATTTGTGTCCTCCCTGGGGTGCGAGACCTGGTGTGATCCTGGACAGCAGACTGACACTTGAGGATCAGGTGTCTTCTGTTGTCAAAAGTGTTTTTACCACTTGAGGAACATTGCCAGGATTAAGCACCTCGTTCCTCCCGAAGACCTGCCAACACTGGTGCATACCTTTGTTACTTCGAGACTTGACTACTGTAACTCTCTGTACTTCAGGGTCACAGCAGGGACCTTCCGCAGGTTGCAGCTTGTGCAGAACACAGTGGCTCGGTTACTGATGGGCCTGTTCAGGTCCAGTCATATGATCCCAGTTCTGCAGGCTCTGCCCTGGCTGCCTATCAGGTGGAGCGTCCTCTTCCAGGTGGGCTTGCTCACTTACAATGCCCTGTATGGACTGAATCCGAGCTAACTGACTGAGCTCCTCACACCTGTCACCTTGGTCTGCTCTCTCCTTTCCTAATCTAGGGGCCTCCTGGATGTTCCCTGGGTTTGGCTCAAGACGTCTGGTGACCGTGCCTAAAGTGTCGCTGGGCCAACCCTGTGGAACTCGCTACCATCTGCAGTCCGGGAGGCTTCCATCGAGGTGTTCAAGCAGAGGTTAAAAACCCGCCTTTTCCGCCTGGCTTACCCGGAAGAGACTATGTGATCTGCCCGACTGCTGATTGAAAACATTAGTGATCTATGCTTTTGATGATGAATTCATTTTAGTGTTTTAAATGTGCATGATGTATGTACTTTTGTATGCTTATTCCTTTTAATGTTATTATTTGTATTATTTTTTTATTGTCAGGCGCCCAGAGTCTCTGGGATTGAGTGCCATAAAAATAAAATTTGCCTTGCCTTGCCTTCATGATCTAATCTTGTATATTCCCGTATGTTGTCATAAGAACTTTTATATAACCTTGAATTGTGATATCTATCATTGTTTGGCTGATTTTAAACCAATGATTAATTATGAAGGTAGTTTCAATTACATGAGGACAATTGGTTGCAGGACTTGATTATTTGGAAAAATATTTTTGTAATGACTTGTGAATTTTGTGTTTAACTCTCCCTCCTCTTTATTGAGATAATTAGGTGGGATCAATGTTGAAAATGGTGGTTGTTTAATTTCAATGTTATTTGAATTGTAGGGAATTTAACAGTTTTTTATATATTATTTTTAATTTCATTATTGTTATTGTTTTTGGTGGAGGTTCTATGTTAGTGTCAGTTTGGAGCTCTGAATACTTTCATTAGGTGATGCCTTTAGCAGGAGCTTTCTATTGGAATATACTTCCAGAGTTAATAAATATTAATGTTTAAATGAATACATATAAAATAGCCCTTTAAAACTGTGATTGGAACTTTGTAACAACCCATGCCCCCTAGCGAAGAAGCAGTGAGCCTTGGTACTAATTGAATTGAGGAGTTTGTGCTCGCTGGTGAACGACTAAAGTTTTGCAACCATATTTAGTGCACACTGCAATTGTCTCTTTTTTTTTTTTTATTTTATTTTTGCATTTCTACTAAGACTAAGTTTATTCACCTGCACCTCTTTCTGCACTGTAGTGTGCCACTTTTGTTTCAGTTTAAGTGGCAGAAGTAATGTCCGGAGCGATTGTGGAGTACTGGTTAATAAGATATAAATATATGTGTATTTTGTGCACTCCCAGTGAGTTTTGATAACTCAGTATTCAGCCTCCACGGTGGCAGTATATCCTCAGTATTTCCAGCCCAAGCATGGCTGCACGCTCTACTAGAGAGAGGAGCTGAAGCCAGTGAGACTGAAATTTCAGAACAGCAGCAGCAATAACGAAATAATATGGACCAGTGGAGCGGATGGAGAGCTTCCTCCCTAGAAGATAAGTACTCCTCACTGTAATGAATGCTTCTGGGTCCATCCTATTAGTTTGTTATAGAGAGGGTTCATAACAACAAGAAAATGTATCTGGCAGGAAAAGGTGGCCTGTATTTTGCCCCTGATCCTCAGCTGCTGGATTCATCTCCTCTGCTGTGCTCCTGGGCAGTAGCTAAGAAATGTAGAAATGACAGTATGTCATTTACGGTCTGGAGAATAGTGAGTGAGAGCAGGACATGAAAAGGAAAGGCTGTCAGACAACAAAGCTCTATTTATGTATTGTATGGCATTCCCTTTCAGAGTTTATTTTTATTTATTTGGTAATTCAAATATAACCTTTGAGTATACACTGTTTTACAAAGGTTCCACATCAGGATGCAAAACAGAAGAGACATAACAAAACTTGACAGTTTACACAAAACATAAGATTGCTATGTAATACAAATATAAATAAATTATACATTTGAGTAACTTAGACAACTGAAATTAAACAGCGGAGGAGATTCCCAATTAGCAACTTATGAGTATAGCTGCCTGGGGCCTACATGCATAGTATCGGAAAGGTAGGAGAAAGAAAAGGGGAGAGTGCTAATAAGGTTTCCCACTAACAATGTGTTGCATAGCTGCCTCGGGGGCCTGTCAAGGTAGAGATCGGAAAGGGTAGGAAAAAAAGGGGGAAGAGTGCAACGAGGGTAGATTATATAGAGAGAGGAGAGGGAAAATATTTAGGGGAGAGGGTGGAAAGGGAGGTGTTGGGGGTATGGAGGGGAAGGAGCTGGAAGGAGCTAGAGTGGGGGGTGGCAAGGGATGGCAGGTGGGGGTCCAGGGTAGGTAAAACAGAAGGAAAGCTCAGACAGATGAGGGCGGTATCCAGGTTGAGGATATGGACTCAGGTAAGGGAGTCAGAGGTGTTTAAGAGCGGGTATCCAGGTTGAAGATATGGATTCAAGTAAGGCAGTCGCAGGTATTGCTTCAGTTCTCTTCTAAAGGACCGAACATTTGTTGTATTAAGAGCTGCAGCAGGGATCTCATTTAGCCATTGTGGAGCTCGGTACATGAAGGATCTTTGTCCTAGGGAAGTTCTACAATGGGACATCAAGCTGTGTTCACTTTCTTCGTGGTGTCGATTTGGAGCTTGCTTCCTTATCAGGTCTGCAATGCAGGTAGGGGTTAGAGAGAGCATTGCCTTTCTACCTAGCAGGCAAGTTTGGTATTTGATTCTGGATTGAAGTGGTAGTGTGGGCCGGACCGTACAGGGTACAAGTGTGCGTGAAGCGGTCAGCATTTAGCAACAGTCTGCAAGCCTTGTTAAGGGCAGTGGAAACCCTTTTGAGGGCCATATCAGTGGCAGCACCATAAACCACCAGCCCGTAGTTGACCAGGGAGAGGACAGAGCTGGAGACTGAGAGCTGGAGGGCTTCAGCAGTTAGACTTTTCTTGTGCCTAAACAGGATTCCTAATTTAGTGTTCACAGCTTTCACCACCATGTGAATGTGCTGAACATACGAGAGGGTATCATCCACAGTGACACCCAGGTACTTGAAGGAGTGAACCTGTTCCAGTGGGGCAGTCAGGTGATTTGTGATTTAGTTCTGTGCATCTCCTTTTTAGTTGGGGGCTAGAGAGGAGCATGTTCTTGTTTTTTTTTTTTGTAGTTTAGTGGCAACCTTTGGGAGGTAGAACCAGGTCTCCAGTTGCTGGAAGGATGATTGTAGCTCAGCCTGTAGATGCTTTATGCGAGTGACAGCTAAGTAGGACAACATCATCGAGCTATAGAATGACTTTGCTAGTGCAGGCATCAGGTAGGTAATTCAGGAACATGCTAAAGAGCAGTGGACCCAGGATGGACCCTGAGGCACCCCTAGTGAGACTTCCTTGGATGCAGATATGGAGTGACCTATCTTGATCCTTTGAGACCGGGAGGTTAGGTAGTCCTGGAACCATAGAGCGGCATTTGGGGAAACACCAAGGGCATGCAGTTGAGACAAGAGGAGTGGGTGGCAGACTGTGTGGAATGCCTTTGTTAAGTCAATGAAGATGGACCCAACCAGTTTTCCCTCATCCAATGCCTTATGGACATACTCGGTGAAATCCACCAGTGCAGTGTCCGTGCTGTGGCGTTTCCTAAAGCTATGATGCTGGGGGCATTGCAGCTGGTATTTGTGAATATAGTCAGTAAACTGGTCTGCCACAATCCTTTCCAGTGCTTTAGAGAGGGGGGAGAGGATAGAGATGGGCCAGTAGTTTGCTGTCAGTGACCTATTGCCTCCCTTATGCACTGGGGTCACCAGTGCTTGTTTCCAAGGAGAAGGGAATTTGGCAAGCTGGAGGGATTTATTGAAAATCGTAGTGATGGGAGCGATGACTTCGTTGTTTGCCAGCACCAGCAGTTTCATGTCAATGTTGTCAGACCCCATTCTGGTTTTCCCCAGGACCTTTTTAACATAACCCAGTGCTTCATTGACAGTGATTCTATTGAAGTAAAATTGAGGGTGCGAGTTGATGTCCGGTGGGCGCCTATTATCAGCTTTGATAGGCTTGAGATATTCAGCCGGTAGAACAGAGCTAAGATCCGTGAAGGTGGAGTTGAAATCTTCGGCAATGGTATGGGGGTCCATGGTATTTGTGCCATTAATGTTTAGCAGTGCTGGCTGTGTTTTGTCGACCTTCCCTGTGAATGCCTTTATATTGTCCCAAAGCTGCCTCCCATCACCCCAGGTTCTTTCTAATTGATCCTTGTAGAAATTAGCCTTAGCATTCCTGATAAGATGCGTGCATTTGTTTCTGTGAGTGGATGTGAAATCGTGTTTTTCAGGGCTGAGAGTGAAGTACAGATCACAGGAACTGTCAAGGAATAAAAGAAAGGCTGTTTGGAGAATGCTGTGCCATGTCATCTCCTTTCAGTGTCAGGTGAGACACTTAGGCAGTTATTTTCTGGGGAATAAGTACATTGCTGTGAGTCAGATGGAGAGCAAGGTGTGAAAAGGAAAGGCTGCCAGAGAACAGCGCCCCATGCAAAACCACAGGATACTGAATGCTTGTCTGGAAATGAAGCTACGGTGATACACAGGAGCTGTCAGGAATAAGAAAAGGTCGTTGTCGAGACAGCTGTAATGGTGCCCATTGTTTCTGCCTAACCATTTAATACATATTTACGCTGTTAATGGATTAGCTGAAAATGGTGGGAGCCATCACAGCTGTTCGCTGTAACTGGGAGTCATTATAATGAGATTCGTTATAATGAGGGAGTACTGAATCTTTAATGTTGCTCAGAGGAGATTTAATAGATGTCAGAAGAGACTGACCACAGATACCGAATAAATCTCAAAGGTACAAGAGCTAAAAAGTTTGTATGTCTGGAGATACTGCTCTTAAAAGAGATAAGTTTGAGGTATAGTTTTACAAGTTTGGAAGAGTACATTCAAGTAAATCGTGCTCTGAGAGGTCTGAGGATGGACAAAAAAAAAAACAACAGAATTTATGGTTTTATTTTGTCAATATCTGTGGGGACAATAATATGGGGGTTTTCCCAGTCAGGTCTGAACTTGGCCATAGTAAAGAAGAATTGTCATATTTGATTGATGTGTTGGAAAGTGATAATTCAATGTCAAATAGTGAGACACAATCATTATTTGATATGAATGCAACCAGATTTTTTGGGATGAGTACTGTACTCATTATGAAAGTGAGGTGAGTAAAACCAAATTCAAATGTGTACAAATATCTGGATGAAGTGGAGGAGTACATTTTTAAAAACAATGTAGTTTTTTTTTCTCAATAAGAACTGATCAGGCGCCAGCAGAGCTCCAGATAATGTTGGCAGGTAGGAGTAGTTTATCTCCAGTTTTAAAATATAGTGAATAAAACAAACGTTAGAATTGTATGAGTGCTGTAAATGGGGAAAAAACTGCTCCTTTTGAATCACCAATTATGTGGTTACCTGGGGGTAATTATATCAGATGACCTAAAGTTGGGCAAGCAATGTGAGAAGGCAGTAAGGAAGGCTGGGGGGATACTGGGATGCATAGGGAGAGGCATCAATAGTAGAAAACAGGAAGTTGTTATCCCTCTGTACAGATAGTTGGTGAGACCCCATCTGGAGTACTGTGTGCAGTTCTGGAGACCCCATCTGTGCAAAGACATAGACAGAGTGGAGGCTGTCCAGAGGAGGGCAACCAAAATGGTGCAGGTTCTGCACCAGAAGACATACGAAGAAAGACTAAAGGTGCTTAATATGTATACCTTTGAGGAAAGAAGGGAAAGAGGGGACATGATAGAAACTTTCAAGTACCTCAAGGGAATCAACAAAGTGCAAGAGGGTAGCATCTTTCAGGAAAAGAGATGTGCAAGAACAAGGGGGCACAATTTGAAGATAGAGTGGAACGGCTCAGAGGTAATGTGAGGAAGTATTTTTTCACAGAGAGGGTTGTGGATGCATGGAACAGCCTCCCTGAGGAGGTCATGGAGTCAAGAACAGTGAGAGAATTCAAGAATGCATGGGACAGACATAAGGCAGTCCTAGTGGGGGTTAGGAGGAAGTAAGCTGTTGGTTAACTAGGATCTGCAGCTTATCTGTTAGATAGGAAAATGGGCAGACTAGGTGGGCCAAGCGGTCCTTATCTGCCATCACATTCTATGTTTCTATGTTGTGAAGCACTATTCTATGGAGTGTGGCGCATTTACAAATGTTGGGTGAGTATTGGTACTCAATAAAAAACATTTCTGAAGAGTATTTCCTAAAATGAGGTAAGGTAAATACATCATTACTCATCTTATCTGGAACCCTGGGGAGGACTAAATCTTCGAGGCTAATCAATTATTGAATGACTGTTTGACTTACACCAGATTGAACAGGAATCCAATTGAAAGATTTAAATTGGAACTTTTCAGTCTGGTTGATGAGGCAGTTCAACAGGGTAGCATTACACAACAAGAAGCTGAACTTATTAAAATGAAATCTCTGGTTGTAGCTACCTCTTATTATCTGCCCCAAAACCCAAAAGGACATTGAACCCCGCCCCCCCCGGCAGACCCATAGTCTCGGGAGTAGGATCTCTGACAGAAGATTTAAACAGATTTGTCGATTACTTTCTTCAACCTATAGTATTTGTCTTAGATCCTCATTTCATAGTTGAGCATAATTTTGTCACCTTCAATGGTGATATATTTTTTTACAAACAAAAGGTACTGCTATGGGGGTCATTGTCATCCCATCTTTGTGAATCTTTATATAGGTTGGTGGGAACAACACCATATTTTTAGCGATACTGAAAACAGATTTTTGGGACAGGTGGTACATTGCCATCGTTTTCTGGATGAAATACTTATCATTTGGACTGGAGTCTAAGGAGTCAGCTTAGGCTTTTGTAAATGAATTGAATTGCAATATCTTGAATTTGCGGTTTACAGCCAAGATACATGAGAGTGCGATGGAATTTTTTGGATCTAAGGTTGGAGGGTAGTCTGGGTGAAAAATAATACCATGAGGATGCAGAAAACCACAGGTAGGCAACACAGTGTTACATACTATTAGAGCTCACCCTCAGCATCTTATTGGCTGTGTTGTAAGTATTCTAACAGGGAAGATTTTGATAAACAGTCCTGGGAAATGTATTCTAGATTTCATAAAAGGGTTATTCTAATTCAGTACTGGATAATGCACTTCAAAGGGCACAGGATGTGGAAATGGAATCTTTAATGGTCCGTATAAGAAAAGATGAAAATGAAGGGCCATTAACAGTGATACTTCAATATAACCAGATGACACATAAAATCAGGAGCATTCTGCTTATCAGTTGGCCCTTGTTAAACACTGCAGTATCCAGAATTTATTTAAGGATGCCCCAAGAATAAAATAACGGAAAAACCTTACAGACTTGGTCACACATAGCCACCTAAAACCAGATACGGTAGTTTACTGCATCCAACGTTGTTGTCACCATTACTAAGAGGTTTTATGTTTTGGAAACTGTAGGGCCTGCAGTATTGGACTGACTGGCAAAGAATTTATTATACCAGAACTTAATATTACTGTATCCATAAGGGAATTTACCTAATGCTATACCTGTTTTTTGTAATCAGTGTCCTGGTTTGTCCATTTCCACGTATATATGTGGGACATACTATCAGACAGGCCAAAGAGAGGGTTTTAGAACATCTCCAGGACATCAGATTGGAAAACACTAAAACCGCAGTAGGGAGACATTTCATTGAGGCACATCAGCAAGATGAGAATCTGTCTAAATTTTGTGCGATAGAACGTGTGCCAGTGAAACGGGTGGTGGTGGTGGTGGACCGTTATGACGTTATTACAGAAAGAATTAAGATGGATTTTTTTTTTATCTCGGAGCATTGAAGCAAAAGGGCTTAAATGACAATCTTGACTATGCAGTATTTTTATGAAACATTTAAATGAAGATCTTGACCATACAGTATTTTTCCAAAACATGTTTAGTAATAGTAGGGCTCATGATCTAATCTTATATATTCCCTTTTGATGTCATAAGAACTTGTATAACCATGAACTGTGGTATCGTTGTTTGGCTGATTTAAACCAATGATTTATTATGTGGGCAGTTTTTATTTACATGAGGACTATTAGTTGCAGGACTTGACTATTTGGAAAAAAATTTTTGTAATGACTTGCGATATTTTTGATTGCCTCTTCCTTCTTATTAGGGTAATTGGGTGGGACCAATATGGATAAAGCAGTGGTTGTTTTTTTAATTTATCTGCCTCTCCGGGAACAATTTTACAGTATTTGAATTGTAAGGAATTTAAAAGTTATATTTAATTTCATTATTGTTATTGTTTTTGGTGGAGGTTCTGTGTTAGTGTAACAGTTTGGAGCTCTGCATACTATGTCATTAGGTTATTACCCTTAGCAGGGCATATCCATTGGAATGCACTTGCAGAGTTAATACATATTACTGTTTAAATTAATATGTACAATGTAGCCCTTTAAAACTGTGATTGCAGATGTGTAACTAAGTCACATTAACCCCCCCTCCGAAGAGGCTGAGGCCTCAAGTGCTGGGGAATTGTTACTTTGTGCCTGATGGTGAGTGAAAACAATTTAGCAGCCTATACTATTTGTTTGCACTGGTAATTGTTTTGTTGTTTGTTTTGCGTTTCTGCTAAGTTTAATGGCTGCATCTCTTTCTCCACTGTAGTGCTGCATTTTGTTTCAGTTCAAGGATTGTCTTCTACCAGTATAGAATACATTCAGCACTACAGTCTTCTGATCCACCCCAGTATGGTTTCTGCCCTCAACACAACAGAGACTACTTTGGTGAGGGTTTACAGACTTTGTACACTGAGCAGTTGACTCCGTTAATTTCATAACCTCTTTGTTTGTAGGCCTCACCAAAGCCTTGACTTTGTATTACAATTACAGATCCAGGCCTTTCCTACCTCAGTTTCTTCCCTACTGGTACAGACAGATATCTGATCAACCATGTTCACAAGACTGCTCTCTGTGAAATTTGTGGTGGGGTTCCACAGGGCTCTGTTCTTGGCTGTCTACTTTTTCCATGTTTCTGAACATGTTACCTAATGCCTGCCCATTAACAGAAACCATACTCTATGCTGATGACACATAAATAATAATGTATGGCATCAGTTAACAACAATGCTGTATTCACTTGAGAGGTTACCATGGCAACCGTGTAAACCTGGGAGCGGCTCGCAGGGTTTACTGTTGCCTGGCAACCTCAAGAAGTGAATTCAGCCGATGCTGTTAACTGATGCCTATACATTATCCTCACCTCTGTGGCCGCTTTCCCCATGATCGCAAGAGATCTGTCCTCCGCGCTGCTGAGTGTTGACTAATGCGCATGCGAGGGATATTCCATGTTGTTGTACCATCGATGTGACATACCCAGATGAAGCAGTAGCAATTTTACGCCACATCGATGGTACAACAACTCTATCTTTTGATGGAATTCAGTGAACAACAAAGCTCTCCCATACACTATTGTCATCTTCAGTATGTTCAAGAACCTGGTATCCCTGAACAGTGTCATTCAGTGGGACTTTGACCTACTTCAGGACTGGTTTGTAAAGCATAGGCTAGTTCTCAACAACAAAAACTAAATCTTATGGTTTTCTGCAGGGTCCACAAAATTGACCAGTACCCCTCCGTCATTTTGATATGGACAGCACTGAAGTGGAGCATGTCACTCCATTTAAATATCTGGGTCTGTAGCTAGATTGCTTCCTAAATTTTGACTCGCATGTAAATGACCTGGTCAATTCTGTTGACATGAGACTTGGTTCTTTCTACTCCTCTTCCTTCTAATTGACTGTGGCTTCCTAGTATCTGCAGATGTCCCTGCCAAGATCCTCTCCAAGGTGTGCACTGACTGTCTACAGCAGTGTATGTCACTTTCTCACAGGTCTGCCATTTCACAACCTCCAGTGGATCTGAAGTCTGTTGCCTCCTGCCCTTCCCTGGAGGATTACCTGGCCCATAGGGTCAGCTGTATTCTCCACAAGGTGGCACTTGGGGAAAGTCCCATCATGCATTTCTGAGCTTGTCCAACTTGTAGGGGACTTGCTCCCAGACTAGATTTACCTTCACATTCCCATTCAGGAAAACCACTGCCGACAGAGGGCATTGCTACATAGCCATTGGCCCTAACCATTTACCCACCTGCCTCACTCTTATTGGTAACATTCATTCCTCAGCTTTGGCTTCACCAGCATGTGTCAGACAGTTCACACTGCAGCTGTATCTCTAACATCCTAAAACTGCCTATTATTCACTTAATTTTCTTTTTAATTGTACCCTGTATTCATTGTGATATTGTTTGCCCTATACCTTTACGTCTAGGTCGTAACCTTCCTGAACAATGGCCTAAAACTACATTGTATCCCGCTGTTAAAGTTATTACTGTACCTGTATTAATTGTGATGTTGTCTGCTCTGTACCTTTTCTGTGTAACTGGTCAGTTGTGAAAAAGGGATGTATAGCTCCTCATACTCTCCAGTATAAATAGTAAACATGAAATGGAAAAATAATGAAAAAAAGAAAAATAGAAGAACATAACGGACACATGAAATTAACTCATTGGAAGGTGATTCAGGTGCTACTAGGGCAGAGATTGGTGAATATAGTGGTGGGTTTAATTCCCTAAGTTTCTCTAAGTTTTATATGAGCAGAGAAGACGTAGCCCATAATGGCTTCTTTAGGACAATGTATAGTAATTCATGTGATGCGTTTAAGGCATTTGTATTTATGCTAAAAAAGTCTCTTAATTGTAAAAAATCTAAAGAATTGTTATCAGATATGGAATTCGTCCTTTAACTGCTCAAAGGTTTTGAGCTTTCAATTATGAAAATATTAGGCAGTGTGAGCAAGGCCCAATGGGAAGTATTCCTTAAAATCTAAAGTTCTAATCAATGGTGGGAATATTAAATTCCAAATATAACAGGATAAAGCGGTAGAGGGTAAAATAGATGCTGTTTGTTTTTTGGGGAAAATGGGCAAACAAATGTGTTCTAATGAATTGTACTGAGTATTTGTTAATTATATAGGGTATAGATAGTAGATCTAGGATGTTTAAACCAGCTTTATAGTTGACTGTTTGACCAGCAAAATAGTTTAATTGGAAAAATTAGGCAAGCTTAAGCCTTCTTCCACCTTAGGAAGAACTAGTTTATTCATGGTATTTTGAGAGTTTCTTTAAACTCCATAGGAACTTAGTAATGGCTTTAATTAATATAATAATAATAAAAAAAAAACTGTCAGATGATTGATTGGGATGGATTGAAACAGGAATAATAGCTATGGGGATTGAAATTTTAATGACATTTACCCGCTGGATTAAATTCCAAGGAGGGGTCTCTATCCAGATCTTCTAAGATAATATTCAATAATGGTGCAAAGTTAATGTCAATATAGCTCCTGATATTCTTTAGACAGAATAATACTTAGATATTTTATCAGCCGCTTGTATATTTCTATAAGTAAAGAGAGCAAGTATTGCTAGATGGGGCTCCTCAAAATGGAAATTCAGATCTGCTCCAATTTATTTTATGTGCATATAAGATTTGTGATATATGGGCAGTCATTTTGTGTTCACTTGCACTTGTGCAAGAAACATCTTAAGGACAATATGGCATTTTAGAGGTGTGTGCCACTGCCAGGCCAATTACAGCTGAAATTGCAATGGGCAGCAGTGTACACCAATAACCAGGCACTTTGGTCATGACACAAGTTCAGCTTTGCTGATTTGGTGCGTTGTCTATTTGAAATAAATTAACTGCTCCTATGGGAGCGCTTCATTTCCTTTAGTATCCCTGACTCCAGTCATGCGGGCGCATTGCAGTTGACAGTAATGCGCATGGCCGGAGTTATGGCCGACTGGACTCTCTCTCTCCCCGGTTCTCACTTCTGTGCCCCCCCCCCATTTCTACATTAGCCATGATGTGCCGCCCCTCCTGTCACTTCAACACAAAGTAAGTGCCCCCCGCCTGCCCAGTGAGAGGCTCTTCCTCGCCACCGACTGGCCGGTGGCGTTCAGGCTCGAACACTGAGGAGAGATGGGTGGGCACTGATTGACTGTGGCTGGGTATCTCTTTCCCCAAAACACAAACATTGGAGTGATGCAACCCACATGGAAGTAGCACGGGTGGGCGGACTAAGGAGTAGCATGTGCTGCTGGCCGGCGAAGGAGAGCGGAAGAAGGAGCGCGGGCAGTGGGCACAATTTAGAAAGGTTAAAAATGATTGGCATCGGGGCCAGGAAGGGCAGTTTTGTTTCAATCCTTACTGAAGGGGCAACCAATGCCGTCTGGTGGCATCATTATTTACTTGTTTCATCAGTTGGTCAATGAGCGAAGGCCTGAGAGGAGAGGGTGCAGCTTCAGGGACTGGGGGAACTAAACTGGCATGAGGGAGCAGCCTCGGGAGCCAGTGACACACACAACGGGACCAGCACTACAGAGACAGAGGGAGAGGGAGGGAGAGAGAGAGAGAGAGAGAGATGTGATGCTGTTGATGAGGTGGCGGTGAGTGGCTGACCAGGGCTGCTGCCGGGGGACTTGGCTAAGGTGAGGCTCTTGCTGCATGAAGAGCTGCTGCACTCTGATCGATGAATCACTTTGGGAGAACCTTCTTGCAAGTACATGACTCGGGGAGAGAGAGATCCATCCTACAGATGTGAGATCGAGCAATATAAGACAATGGTATGAAGTTCTTCCACCATTTAAGGGCTTCAGTTTACCCAACATGACACTACAGGAGAGGCATTGTCTCTTTATCTGGAGCAGTCGGGGGTATGGGTCCTCATTTTACTGCTGCTTGGACTAAGCTCATGGGGAGGTTATGACATACCCCAGGTCATAAGGTGAGCCCACAGGGTGAGTTTCTCTTGGGTCAGTGCTCTAAACTTAAGATCACACTGACTTGTGCAGTATGTCCTGTTGTGGCTGCTTTAAAGAAAATAGAGATTTGTGACTTTGTCTGAAAATTATTTTATATGTGCCTCCCCTCCCAAAAATAATATGGGAAGGGAGGGGGGGGGCACTAAATTATACTTACTAATTTTATTTGAAATTTTCCACACCGATAACCCAAGTTTGGAAACGAGCTTGGGTCGGTGGAGGGGTGTGGCTAGAAGAGGATCACGTGGCTGCCTCGCAGCTCTCTCCTCCTGAACTGGGGTGGAGTGCCTTTTCGGCTGCCACCAGATGGCCAGAGCTAGTTGTCAGAGTGGCCAATGTAATGTCGGGTGGATGAAAGGAGTGATGACTTTGTAGAGCAGTTGCACCCCTGCATGTGCCTCTTGTGTCACCATAACTCCAAGATCTCCAGAAAATGAAAATAGGGACCTGAGGGTTGGCTGGCGCACTACATGCCTAGCAGGACCTGCACCACCACCTGAACATTTCCACATTCTTGGTGTGTGTAAGGGGGTAACCATGGGGACCCTGTGAGAGGGTAAATCTGGGGGAGGACAGCCAGTCTTGGGGAGTTGGGGACGGGGTTAAAAATGATATGGAAAAACATTTAGTACAATATTATTACTTAGAAGACTTTCTAATGCACAACAGGAAAAGAAATATACTTTAGAAATAAAACATTTACAACTGACTGCTTATTTAAATTTGTATTATTTTCTTGTCTGCCTGTTTTGGCTCCACTAGCTCTTTTGTGTTCACTTGCGCTTGTGCAAGGCGTCTTAAGGACTGTGGCATTTTTAGAGGTGTGCTCTGCCAAACAAATTACAGCTGAAAGCGGCAATGGGTTTGGCAGTGTACACCAGTGACCAAACACTCTGATCATGACAGTGGTTCTGCTTTGCTGACGTGGCGTGTATTCTGCTTGAAAGAAATGAACCCCTCCAATGAGAGTGTTTCATTTCTTTCTGTAGCACTAGCTCCGGCCATGCATATTACAGTTGACAGTAATGCGCATGGCTGGAGTTACAGACCACTGGACTCTCTGTCCCTGGTCCTCGCTTTTGTCCCCCTCCGTTTCTACATTACCAACAATTGCAGCTTCATTGTTTGCAGCTCCTGCCATGCTGTCTCCTTGAACCCCAGCGCTTCTACATTGGTTGGTGTGCGCTTTACTTATTGGTGGCTCCTGCAGCTCATCTGCACCCTTCAGTGTGAGACACTGTATGGGAAGGAAGATAGCAAACTAGGTCATGCCAAGATTCCGGATGGGAGGGGAGCACTAAATTATACTTCCTAATGTATTTCATTTATTTATAAATTTGGTGACCTGGATAGGCACACTGAGCTGATGCTTTTTTCTAGGTGCAGCCTAGGGCAAGAGGTGCAGAAGGGAAAACAACAGTCGACAACAAAAATGGAGCACATATCTGTAAGTACACAAAGTCCAGAATACATTCTCATTGAACAGCTACACACGGTTGTTGACAATTTTCTATTCGTGTGCATCACTTTGGTCATTTTCAATATTTTCATTCCATATTTTCAATATAGCAATTTTATCACACCACCTCATGAACAGTACAGCTGTTATTTTCCACATCCTGCCGAACATGTTTTGCGGTGGCGCTTGAATGGTGATTTCCCATGGATTAAAACTTTTCACCTAGGGGGATTCATGAGGTGGGTTCATAAGAAGAATGTTCAAAATTTGGGGTCAAAATATGAAAAAATGACAAACATATGCCCATTCATTGCAATTTCAGTATGCACCCGCTTAACTGTGGAAATCTTACATATTTTCACCCTAGATTTGCAACTTACCCTTCTTATTAGCTAAGCTTATGTATGTCACAGCTGTCATTTTCCAAATCCTATCCAAAACGTGTGTTGCCACCTGTGGCATGCCATGGCATTCTACTTGAGCACAGTTATGTTTTGGTGCGGATTTGAACATTTTATCTACCGTCTACATGTGCTGTGGTAATAAGATGGCTATGCTGATAATTTGGTCACACATTTACGGAGGATGTAACTCCGGTCATTAGCATTACAGTTGACACTACTGCACATGGCTGGAGTTACCCGGTTTATCGCCTCCTGTCACCTACCATACTCTCTCTCCTGGTCCTCACTCCTCTGCCCCTCCCCAACACCTCCTACATTAGCCGCAGTGTGGCTTCACTTATTGGCGGATCATGCCTCCGGCACACTCTCTCCCACTCCTGTGACCCCCCAGACTTCTTCATTAGTCACAGTGTGGCTTTTTACGATAGGTGTCCTGCCAACTGGCACATTCGCTCTCCCCAATCCACTAAAAGCCAGCAGGGTGGCTTCTCACCAGCAGCTGCTTACTGCATTTACAGTGCAGCTTCCACCATGCAGCACCCGCCACTCTCATTGCTGCCTCCTCGCGCCCTCTGAAGCTAGTACCAGTACTAAACACCACTGCAAATACCTGCAAGTGAATGTTTGACATTGACAAATGCTTGTTTCCTGTAGGAAACGGTGAATTGAAATTCATAATACTATCATTGTGACATCACAGTGATAGGAATAAGAACTCGAATATTCAGAAGCAACCTCATGACAAGTTTTAGTCGCTTTGCTCTTGGGTACAGAAAGAAAGCTGGTGACTTTGAGCAGTCTCACCTATATGGACTACAAGAAAGGAAGACATTGCTATCCAAGAGGTATTTTTTAAAACGAGTATATCTTTGGACTTCTGCAGTGGTGGCATGAATGGCAATTCGCAGAGGGCTACTGGCCAATGTTATCTGAGTGTGATATCTGGGGAGACACAGAACTCAGATCCGTATATCTATCCCAGTTCAAAATTGTTATGATTTTAAATCAGTCTGCTGCAACAAAGCTGCCCCATGATGCCAGATTAGGGATTTCTGTATCGCTCCACATTGTCAGTGGGGAATACTTACTTATGGGTAATGTGCTCACCCATTGGGGTAGTTGTATAGCTCAATATTGTGACCTCAGCATAGAACCCTGAGGACATGAGTATCCCAGTCGCATCAGATATCCAGTTTCAGCTGTACCATTTGTAGGGTTAGCAACATAGATAGAGTTTCTTGAAAGAATCGGTTTGATATCTTGAGGAACTATGTGACTCTGAGGCAGATTGAGGCTTCCTGGTGACAGGAGGCACCCCTAAATTTAAGAATCCATGCATTTTAAGCTGAGGCTTTCAATTTGACTAACCTGCCAGCTAAGTTTATTTATTTGAAAGAGTTTCACCAGGAAAGGCATACTGAGCTGAAATGTCTCGTTTCCAGATGTCTCCTGGGGGAAGATGGAGAATGGAATACAACATGATTAAATACAG
The DNA here is from genome assembly GCA_016271365.2 of Neoceratodus forsteri. Taxonomy (NCBI): domain Eukaryota; kingdom Metazoa; phylum Chordata; order Ceratodontiformes; family Ceratodontidae; genus Neoceratodus; species Neoceratodus forsteri. The sequence continues at coordinate 331,024,885 of CM057454.1, forward strand.
CGTAGATTAAATATGGGGAAACAACTATACATGAATATACAGGTAATATACAAGTAATTACATGTATTACACATTTGTTTACGCAGCATGTTCTCATTAGATCATTAGAGTGGCAAGTTCAAGTAATACCAGGTAAGGTTGATATGTACACTGGAGTAGTAAGCAGATAGGGTATAGAATACACGGTAAGAATCTACTAATATAAGAGGGGTGCAGACTGGTGAGATGGCTAGTAGCAAAATTAGATTGAAATTAATGCCATAGAAACAGACTGAAGATAAGAATCAGAGAGAGCGGGTAGGTGGGGAGAGGGGAGAGAGAGAGAGGTAGGGACGAGGGTGATGGGGATGAGGAGAGGATTGAGCTGGACTTCTACCTGAGATGAAGGCTAGCCATGTGTAGATGAAGCAAGTGTAAGTTCAACTACGGCTAATGAATTGTGGGCCTTCAATGCTGAAAACAGCGAATGGAGGGATTAGTGGTGAGTTAGTAGCAGTTGCAAGAGGGAGTGGTGAGTTCAGACAGGAGTGCAGGCAGAGAGAAGGAAGGGGCAGACCGGATGTGTAATGGGAGTGAGTTCCAGAGTTTTGGAAGTGGTAGGAGAATGCTGCTTGGCCAGCCAAGATAGACCTGGGCGAGTCAGGAACGGAAAGAAGAGTTATGAAGGGCATAGGTGGAGGGGTGGAGGGGGAGATGTTAGAGGAAAGGTTGGAAGGGAGAGTGCCTAACCAGTATTTGACTATGAAAAAGGTGCACTGGGCCAGGCGCCTGTCCTCAAGGGAAGGAAGGAGAGGAAGGTGGTGAGCTCATGGCGAGGCATCAAGAGTGAGCGGCATAAGGAGTGATAAAGTTAGTCCAGTCTGGACAAGGTGGTTTGGGAGCAGCACTATAGACAGTGTCTCCATAGTCAAATAGAGGCAGAATCATTTCCTGAACAGCTCTGTGGGCCTGCTGAGGGATGCAGCCACAGTTGCAGTAAAGCACACTGAGTTTGGGAAGAATTTTTGTGAATGGCATCCACATGTTCGGAAACGTTGAGGTGACTGTTGAGCCAGACTCTGAAGTATCTGAAGGTAGGGACAGCTTCAGTGGTGGTCCCATCCAGGGCCTCGGAAGGAGAGGGTGGAGCAGCAATCCTGACTAGTTTTTGCCTTGAGTCAAAGGTCATGGAGACAGTTTTCTTGGTGTTTAGAGACAGCTGATTTGACTGGAACCAGCTGAACATTATTAAAGTCCAGATGAAGACTGTGCAGTAAATCAGAGGAGTGGGGCGGAGGCAAACAGTACTATATCATCAGTGTACATGTAAATGGACACTGAGGAGCAGGCAGCAGGGAGGTTATTTAAGAAACTCAAAAGAGTACTGGACCAAGGACTGAGCCTTGGGGACACTAGTACTGACTGGAAGGTGGGGAGTGGAATTGCCAGTTCTAACTGGAGTTCTTCCTCTGAGACAAGAGTGGAACCAGTTAGTGGCAGGGTAGGAAAGCCCTGCTGCAGCAAGCTTGGTGAGGAGGAGGTGGTGGGCAACAGTGTGAGAAGGCTTTGGCCAGGTTGACCAAGACGGCTGATGTAATGTGGCCCTGATCCATATCAGAAAGAATGGAGTCGGTTAGCGGAGGAGGTAGGTGGAGAGGATTTCAGAACCCAGACTGGTAAGGGGTGAAGAAAGATGTGGTGTCAAGGAAGGAGGAGGTTGAGATAGAACCAGGTGCTCCTGAAGTTTGAGAGAGAAAGAAGGAGGGATATGGGGTGATAATTGCGTTGGTGAGAGGGTTGCCACCTTTTGGGAGGGGTATAACAGTTGCGTGTTTCCAGGCTACAAGGACAGAGCTGATGGAGAATCGGAGAGTAAGAAGGGAGGAGATGGAGACAGCAATTGCTGAGCAAGAGAGATGGAGAAGTTTGGAGTCGAGACCATCAGGACCTTTAGCCTAGTGGGAGTTAAGGGATAGGAGAGCCTTGAAGGTGGCATCAGGTGAGATGGGAGAGAAGGAGAAAGGGAGGATGGAGAAAGGAGTGTTTGGGTTGGGAGACGGAAGAGATGCTGGTGGGAGGGAGGAGAGAAGGTTGGATGCATAGGAGGTGAAGTAGGTATTAAACTCAATGGCCACGGCCACTGACAGATGGTCAGATAAAGGGGTGTCATGTCCTTTGGAGATGGGGACCTTGGACTGGACCTTGGGGGAGAATAAGGCATGAACAATCTTCCAGAATTTGGAGGAGTGGTTAATGTTCTGGAAGTCGGTGGAAAAGTGCTCTGCTTTGGCTAACCTGATGGCTTTGGTGCAGGAATTTCGCAGTGCAATTTATTTGAGTCAGTTACGGGGAGAGCCTGAGGACTTGTGAGCCTTCCAGGCTGAGTCTCTAGCATACAGACATGCAAGGAGTTCTGCTGTGATCCAGGGGAGGTGGGTTCCTCTGACTCTTGTTTTCCTTAAGGGAGCGTGCTTATCTCAGATGGATAAAAAGGTGAATGGAAAGCGGTTGAGGGCTGAGTCGATTAAGCTAGATGAAGAGATGGACAACCAGTCAGCATTAAACAGGTCCTTGTGTATGCCAGATAGGTCCAGGGATCTAAAGGACAGGGTCAAGAGGAGCTTTGGGATGTTGAACTTTAAGAACGCTGTAAACCATTTGGTGGTCACCGAGAGTGTCACTGAGAGTGTCCGGCAGGGTGCCAAAACCAACAATGTGATGATGAATCTCACTGTCATTGCCTACAGTGCCTGACAGATGACCACATGCCTTTGTTAGAGTGTTTATTATGGGCCTGCTCCAATAACACAGTCGGGTGACTTCAGGTAAGTGAGGGTTTCTTTTTCATTTTTTTATGGGAGGAGGGGGCTAGTCAGATAGCTAGGTGGAGTTGTGATTTTTCATTTGCTTGTGCCTCACCTTTTATCCCCCCTACAGCATCTATCAAGGAGACCTCAGATTAGAACTCCTTCCCTGGCTAGTGTGCACCTAGGTAGGCATTTTTGTTTTTAGGCACTCTTTGTCCCTGTCAATGATTGTCTTGTAAACAGATTGTGTGTTTTTCACACTACAGGAAAGAGCCTGGCAGCTTGTCTGCTGCGCTGTGGGGCATATTGCGCCTTCTCTTTGTTGAGGTTAATAGTGTTTTCCCTTTTTTGCCTTAATCTTTGGTCCTTAGACCTGTTTGCATTAGTGTTATTTTATTTTTTCTTAGATCTCGAGGTCAGTAAGTAATGTTTGAGTGCTGCAAGTCGCACTGTCCTTTTTTCTCTCAGCATGCATGCTGTCTGTTTGCCAGCAGAGAGGAGCACCACTATTTTGCGACCTTTTTTCATTCATGGTTCAATGCTGGGTGTCACAAATTCACTCAGCCGGTCAGCCCTCTACTCCCAAAGTGCCAACGTCTGAGCATAGGATTTGTGGACAGTTTATGATACAAGGTAACCCTCTTGTCTGTTTTGTGGGTTCGAGTCACCTTAGTCTCAAGTTCTGGAGGAATTCAAACTGATAACCTCTTGTCAGCATACCCAGTTATCAGGCTTAGATAATTCTGTCTTCGGGGGGCCAGATATCTTTGCCTACGGGCACCTAACCAGGTCTACAAAATGAACCAATAGAACTCTATGCAAGACCTTAGAGAACTCTATCCATTTCCCAGTTTGGTATGACAGTAAGCTCATACACAGTGTTAACTATAACCTTTAAAGCTCCACTTGTACAAAAAGAAATTTCAAGGCAAACTGGGCAGTTTCCGTTTTAAAATATATCTTTACTTTAAAAAAATATGAAAACAGAAAATATTACAGAACAAAATATCCCCAACACATACAATCTTAAAAACAAAACAGGTTTAAAGTGCAAATTCCTACAATACATACACTTCAGACTGGTCTCATCTAAAGTATGCTTACTTAATCTTTCAGTGCTCTGATGTTCTTCCTCTCTCAGTCAGAAATATGAAAGTGTGTGACTCAAGGTTTGCTCAATAGATTTAAAACAGTCCTGAGCCGGCCTTCTCTCTGAGGTCACCAAACTCCGCCTTGGTGTAACAAAATCTATATTTTAACACATGATGACCTACTAAGTTATTTAAAAAAAATTAGAGATGACATAATAAATCTCCTCTTCTCATGTTGACTGGTCTAAACCAGTCTGTGCTTTGCTTCACACACACATCAAAAGTCTCTTTGATATAAGTCACTGTATATTCAAAGCAAAAGTGTATTGGCCTCTTTAATTTCGTCTGGGCCCTGATATCTACAGACATCAAAGGTCTCTTTGATGTAATGCTGGCTTCCCTCTGACACTCCCCAACACATGCATATTGGACTAGAATGCAGTCTGGGACCTGTACATCAAAGGTCTCTTTGATGAAGTGAACTGGCTTCCTGGGAGACACCCAAAACACAAGCATGCTCTTTCCATTATGACACCTAGTGCAAAATCAAAGGATTTCCCTGAGGACGTCATGAATGGCTAATTTTATTTCCTGGAATCAAAGCAAATTGACAAGGTAATTGCATTTTAGAAATCTGTAGTTTAAAATACCTCCTGTCCTTTGAACTTATCCCTGGGTTTTTTTTGTGTCGACTTTAGCAAGACACTGGTTTCTCTTGACATAGTCCATCACACATTTTTTTTTGTATTTACAAAAAAAGTGATACAGGGATCAGAACCAGCTGTCCAAGTGTAACAATTCCTCCTCACCTAGACTGAATTTGGGGGCTGTATCTCCCTGCAAGGGATGAGCTTTCCAAATCAGTTCACTTCTCATACACCCTGGACAACCCATCTGAGTTCTGATTTTGTTTTCCAGCCCTATGTAGAATGGTCATATCATATCCTTGCAAAGCAAGACTCCATCTTAGTAATTGACCATTGTTTTTTTCCTCATCTGCGTCAGCCAAACTAGAGTGTTGTGGTCAGTCTGCACCACTAAATGCTGCCCATACAAGTATAGCTCCAATTTCTTTAGGGCCCGCACTATGGCAAGATGCTCCTTTTCCACCGTGGAGTATGACTGCTCCCTGGGAAGTAACTTTTTACTCAGGTAGGCTATGGGGTGGTCCCTCCCTTCGCTGGATGTCTGGCTCACTACTGCCTCAATACCCACGTCTGAGACGTCAGTCTGAACTATAAAGGTTTTACTATAGTCAGGACTTGTTAAAACAGGAGCACTGCACATTGCCTCCTTTAGTTTGCAGGGTTTCAAATAATTGATTAGCAGTTTTTTTCTTGGGACAATACTAACTGTACAGAAAGTATTTATATAGGTTTTCTAGAAGTGATATGTTTGTTAAACACGGTGAGGCAAGTGCTGTGCATTTTCACAATGTTTTAGCACTTTTATGAGCAAAACGCTAATCAGTTTTTCGAGTTAAATAAAACCCTGGTTTGGAAAAGGCTTCCTCACAGGCTGGGCCCCAGGTAATTTTCTTGGGCATCCGTTTCTTTGTCAGGTCAGATAGGGGAGCAGCCATGGTACTGCAGTTGGGTACAAATTTTCTATAGTATCCTGCTGTCCCGAGAAAACTCCTTACCTTCTTCAGAGTTTCTGGTCTGGGCCATGCCTGGATTACCTCTATCTTTATTTGGTTAGGACGGAGCTGTTCCTGGCCCACCACATGCCCGAGGTATGACACCTCTCCCATGGCCACCTGGCATTTCATGGCTTTGACAGTGAGCCCGGCCCTCTGTATCCTGTCCAGCACTTCCCTAAGGTGTGAAAGGTGTTCCTCCCAGCTGGTACGAAAGATGGCAGTGTCATCCAGGTAGGCCACTGCGTACTCCTCAGCACCATTTAACACCTGGTTCACCAACCTTTGAAAAGTGGCTGAGACGTTCTTCATTCCGGAAGGCATTACTTTGAACTCAAATAAGCCTATCGGAGTGATGAAGGCCGACCTCTCCCTAGCTCTGTCCGTCAACTCTACCTGCCAATACCCCTTTGTCAGGTCAGTGGTCGTAAGGTAGGTCGCCCCTCCCAACTTGTCCAGGAGTTCATCCGTCCAGGGCATTGGGTGGGCGTCTGACTTTGCGACTGCACTCAGTCCACAATAGTCGACACAGAAATGAGTCGAGCCATGTGGCTTGGGTGCAAGGACTACGGGTGACGCCCAGGGACTGTGGGATCTCTGGATTACCCCTAAATCCAGCATCTCCTCCACATCCCTCCTAATGTCCTTTTGGACAGCCTCTGACACCCGATATGCTGTCTGCCATATGGGCGTCTGTGTCCCTGTCTCCACATCGTGTGCTGCTAAGGGGGTTAGTTCCGGCTTGGCGCTAAACAAGGGGGCAGAGTCTGCTAAAACCTCCCTTACTTTCTGGATCTGGCCCAGGGTCAGCTGGGGAGACAATTTTACTGCCTCCACAGAGGACTCCCACTTACTTTCTTCCAGCAAATCCAGAAGGGGATCTCCTTCGTCCGTCCCCTCCCCATGACTATGGACTGCAAACACCATGTCAGCCCTATTTGCATATGGCTTCATCATGTTGACATGGTGCATCCTTTCTGTCTGTCTTCGGTCAGGTAACTCCACAATGTAGTTCACGTCATCTACCTTCCTAACCACTTTGTACGGTCCTGCCCACTCAGCTTGCAGCTTATCTTTCCGGACTGGAATAAGGACCATGACTTCCTGACCCACCATGTACAAGTGAGCTCTGGCTCTGCAGTCATACCATACTTTTTGTTTCTGTTGGGCAGCTGCCAGGTTGCTCTGGGCTGTCTCCATAAGCTCCTTCAGCCTTTCCCTAAACTGTAGGATATAATCCACAATGGGAGTTCCCTGGGTGGCGTGCTTGCCTTTCCAGTCCTCCCGGATCAAGCCTAGTTGCCGGCGTCCATGTAAGAGTTTGAATGGAGAAAATCCTGTCGACTCTTGGGGCACCTCCCTGTATGCAAACAGGTGGGGAAGGTATTTCTCCCAGTCCCTCCCATACTGTTCAGCAAACGCCCAGAGCATTGCTTTTAGGGTACCATGGAATCATTCCACAAGTCCATTGGCTTGTGGGTGATACAGTGTCGTGCATCTCTGCACCACCCCACACTTTTCCCATAAACATTTCATCAGGTCCGACATGAAGGAATCTCCTTGATCAGTGATTACCTCCTGCGGAAACCCAACAGGGGAGAAAATCGCAAGTAAGGCATCTGCCACTTTGTCCTCAGAGAGGATAGGGTGACTGCCTCTGGGTACTGGGTGGCATAATCCACCACAGTCAGGATGAATCTCTTCCCTCTGGAGCTGGGGGTATTTAAAGGCCCCACACTATCCATTCCCACCCTCTGGAATGGATCCTCCACTATGGGCAAGGGGATCAGGGCGGCTTGAGTTTTCTTGCCCGCTTTCCCTATTTCTTGGCACTGGTGACAAGACCTGCAATACTCTTTCACCTGCTGGGTGAAGTTAGGTCAGTAGAAATTCTGGGCTAACTGCTGCGTAGTGTGTGCGATTCCCAGATGATCAGACAAGGGAATATCATGGGCAACCTTGAGGAACTGCTCACGATATCCCTGGGGAACGACAAGCTGCCTGCCTAGCATCCCTCCCTCTGTCTGTACTGTCTGTGTATACATAAGTCCATTTTCCCAATAAATTTTGTCTGCCATCACCTTCCTGTGTGCCCTCTGAGTCTGCCCAAGCCCTCAGCTTCTCTAAACTAGGATCACTCCTCTGAGCAGCTGCAACCCCCCCACACAGTCCCAAGGCATGGGACAGGTCCCCTTCCATCGCTAAACTAGGGTCCCTAGCACTAACGTCGGGTCCCTCAGGATCACTGTCAATCCCAACCCTCTGACAAGGAGTCACCCCTTCCTCTTCGGAGTAACCTCTGTAGCTGTGTGGTTACTTGCTACTGGGGAAATTTCTACCCTCTTTTTATCAGTCTCCCCATCTGGGGGCACAGGCTGGGGAACCAGCCTCTCAGTGGTTTCCACACTGGTTTCTGTGGGGTTCAGGGAACTAGTAGTTCTAGGGACATGGATATGTTGTTCATCCACACTGTCTGGCAGGTTCCTTGCCGCTTTAAATCTTGCCGGAAGGTCTTCAAGCTGGCTCCTCCCACCCACCCGGGTGGTAAAACTCTCGGCTCCGCCCCATGACGCCAGCTCTTCCTTACCGCGTGGAAGCTCAGGTTCCCTCCTTAGCGCTCTGCGTGATAGACTGAATCCTAAGTCTTCGGTTCGTCCTAAACTCGTTTCAAAATTCTCAAGACTTCGGTCTTCCTTTTCCTTCATGGCTGCGATGGACAAATTGACTCCCGGTTTTCGGCGATGCCCTTGTGGGCAGAAGATGTCCAGGACAGATCCGCACTCCACGTGCGTCTACTGCCTTGGCCTAGAACACAACCCGCAGGCCTGCGAGTCTTGCTGTTCATTCTCGGCCAACGTCTTGGAGGACCGTGCTGCCCGGTTGAAGCTTGGGTGCCCCGAGAAGCGCTACCCGCCAGTAAAGTCGAAAGAGGCCCGTTGGGCGGTTACCGCGACGGCTGGCTCGGCTGAGCAGCTCAAGCAGATGATCGCCCTTGAGGAGGAGGTGGTCCAGGCCGCATCTTCCTCCTCCTCCTCGGTCGCAGCATTTATCCCGCTCTCTTTGGGTACCTCATATTCTGCTTCGTTCAAGGAGCTTTGCCATTCCCTTTCCACGAAGGGAGAGGGGCCATCGGGACATTCCTCTCGGTCCAAAAAGAAGGATTCCAAGGGTAAGTCCCATCGTCGGCATTTGTGGGAGCAGGAGAGGTCCCCTTTCCCGGACAGCCGACCGTCAACTTCGGTCGAGGTTGCGGCTAAGGCCACTGGCTTCACAGCATCCCTGTCAGGTCAGCCGGCCGAGACAGCCGTCGACGCAGTCGAGATTTTTCTCGACCCGTCAGACAGATTGTCGACTGCTGAAGCCGACAACCCTTCTTCGCCGGTTCCCCCAGTGGAAACCGAGGAGTTGCCTGCGCCATCGGTGCAGCAGTCCCCGGTTAAGGCGTCCGAGCTGAAGGAAGAGCGGGTGTCCCTTGCTCCCTCCGAGGATCTCGGTCTTGGACCTCTTCTCGGTCCAGCCGATCCTGTCGACATCGGCGGTCTCAGTCTCGGCACCGAGGTAATTCCTCATCTTCCTCCTCGGATGAGGAGAGGCTTCGGCACAAATTGCGTCGACGCTATGAGGAGCTGATGTGGCAGCAGTTACTTTTGTCCGGGAGCAAGTCGACACCGACGCCTTCCCCGGCCATCAAGTGTCTGTCACCTGAATGGTCAAAACGGCCTCTCGCTTCAGTCGAGATGCCCAAGCCTGGGCCGGTTGTTCGGCTGAAACCTGCTGCCCCACCGATTGTGGTGGAACCTCCGCCTCCACAACCGAAATCGGGGGCACTGACCAAGGACTCTCGGTCGGGTCAAGGCCTGCCCCACAGGTTGTCGGTCACCCTCACTCCCGACCGTCCTCGGCAGGTGGAGGGTGGCTCAAGCCCCAGGCAGCTCTTCACGGACTCCTCAGAGTCTGACGACGACTCCTCCCTGTTCTCCAGGCAGGTTGACTTGGAGTCTTCCGGGGGCCAGTCACTGGACAAAAGCCCATCGTCCTTCATGGGTCTGCTTCGGCTCACCTTGGAGTCCACCGGGATGCAGCTCGAGCCCATATCCAAGTGGGCCAGGTATCCCCTGACGGAGATACTGGACCGAGGGGATTCACCCACGGAGGCCTTTCCTGTGGCTGAGGCCATTGTCGGCCCAGCCTTGGAGCTTTGGCAGCGGCCTGCTTCCTGTCCCGCGCCCTCGGCCAGGATGGCTAGGAAGTATGCGGTCCCTACCGGCTCTTTGCCCGGGTTTTGAGACACCCCTCTGCCGAGGGGTTGGTCACCGACAGCATTTTCCGGCATTCTGGGAATGCTAGGGACATGGACAAGCTCCCCGACAAGGAGTCCAAAAAGCTTGACTACGCTGGGCGCAAGGTGTATGCTGTGTCCTCCCTCGGCCTCCACCAGGCCTGCTCGGCCATGCTGATGGCACACTTCTCCCACGCCCTCCTGGGCTCCCTGGATGAGGGGATCCCTCATCTCCCGGCCGACCTCTAGACCACGGTCCGGCAGGTTCGGGACCAGGGTAGGGTGGTGGCGGAGCAGCAGCTCCAAACAGCTCTGGACGTGGGGGACTCCTGTGCCAGATTCGTTGCGGCCGCGGTGGCCATGCGCAGCAGAGCATGGCTGAGGATATCCACCTTCACGGCGGACACCCAGCACAAGTTGGCAGATGTCCCCTTCTTGGGGACTGACCTCTTCAGCCCTGGAGTGGAAGGTCACCTCCAGCGGATCGAAAAGTCCAATGCCACTCTGGACTCTGTCACCTCCGCCCAGAAGGACAAAGGCCGCCGTCAGCAGCAGCACAAGCCCTTTCGTCCTTCTGCGCCTGCGGCACATCCGGCCCAACAGCAGCAGCATCAGGGCCAGCAGGCTCGCGCTTGGCATCCCAAACCCAAGCCTGCGGCTTCCTTCAACAGGAAGCAGGGAGGTAAAGGCCCAGGAGGTCCCTTGGCCGGTCCCTCCTCCAAGCCTGCCCAGTGACGGGTTGAGGGGTGTCTCCCCCAGCCTCGCACTCCCCTGGGTTCCCCTGTGGGGACGGCTCCACCACTTCCTTTCCGCCTGGTCCGCTATCACCATGGACCACTGGGTGTTGGAGGTGGTGAAAGGAGCCTGCCTCTGGAGTTGAGCAGACCCCACCCTTTTGAGCCGTGCCCCTCGGGGGCCACGAGGTCCGCAGCCTGCGCTGTCAGGCCGCGAGCCGATATTGCCTCCTGCTCCGAAAGAGGTGATCAGGAAGGTGCGGTTCCTCCACCAGACCCGGGGTTTGTGTCCAGGTATTTCCTGGTCCCAAAACGGACGGGGGGGCTGGCGCCCCATTCTCGACCTGCACGACCTGAACAGTTTCCTAAGGTCTCAGACCTTCAGGATGGTCACTGTGGCACAGATAATCCCATCCTTGGAACGAGGCGTGTGGTTCTGTTCCCTGGACCTCCAGGATGCATTCTTTCACGTCCCTATCCATCCATCTCATCAGAGATTCCTCCGCTTCAGAGTGGAGGGATCCCTTTACAAGTTCCGGCCATGCCCTTCGGCCTCTCCCTAGCTCCCAGGGTCTTCACCAAATGCATGGCAGTGGTGACAGCATTCTCTGGGCCGAAGGGTCCGGTGTACCCCTACCTGGACGACTGGCTGATTGCAGCCCCCTCCAGAGTGGAGGTGGAGTGGTCCAGAGATCTGGCCCTCCAGGTTTGCTCTTAGATTGGCCTCCTCATCAACGAGGCCAAGTTGGAACTCGTGCCAAAGCAGGTGATACATTTCATCGGGGCAAAGCTCGACTCTCTTCGAGCCAGAGCATGGCTCCCTGCAGACAGGGCCGAGGTTCTTTCCTCCTTTGCCCAATCATTTCTGGTTGGGCAATCGCGCCCTGACCGGGACTTCCTGCGCCTCCTGGGCCTCGTGGTGGCCTGCACCAGCGTGGTCTGTTGGGCCCGCTGGTACATGCGTCCCCTTCAGTGGGGACTGGTCAGCCAGTGGTCACAGCGCTTTGATCCATTGGATCAGCTGGTGACAGTGACCCAGGGGATGTGGAACACTCTCCAGTGGTGGACCATTCTGGCACATCTGCAGGAGGGCATCCCATTTGTCCGCCCCGAGCCGACGGTCTCTCTATCGACCGATGCCTCTCTGATGGGTTGGGGTGCCCATCTGGGGGAGCACAGAGTGCATGGCCTCTGGTCCCCTCGGGAGTCCCGATGCCACATCAACCTGCTGGAGCTTCGAGTGGTTCGTCTAGCCCTCACCGCCTCCGCTCCGTTTCTACGGGGTCAAGTGGTTCAGGTCCAGACGGACAATACCACAACCATGTACTACCTAAACCGCCAGGGCGGGATGTGCTCCATGCCTCTGTGCAGGGAAGCTGTCCGCATTTGGTCTCTCGTGCGCAGCCTGGAGGTGGATCTCCTCGCCATTCACGTGGCAGGAGCCTCCAACACCCTGGCCGATGCCCTAGGCCGAATACGGGCTGCGTCTCACGAGTGGTCTTTCCTGCCGGAGGTCATACAAGATTTCTTCTCCCACTGGGGCATGTCTCAGGCAGACCTGTTTGCCTCCAGGGAGAATGCGAAGCTGAGTCTGTTTCATGCCTGCCCCCCTCAGCAGGGCTCGCTGCAGGGGGATGCCTTCTTGAAGCCGTGGACCCCGGGCCTCTTCTACGCCTTTCCCCCATTTCCCTTGATCCACAAGGTGCTTCTCAAGGCGAGGAGGGCAAGGCGCAGGTGATTCTGGTAGCCCCAGACTGGCCCCGTCAGTTCTGGTATCCAGATCTCCTCAGTCTCAGCTCCAGACTCCCGAGGCAGCTTCCAGCCCACCTGGACCTGATCTCAGTCAATCAGGGGAAGGTATTCCATCTGGACCTTCAATCCCTGCACCTGACGGCCTGGTTCCTGAGCGGCTAGAGTTTCAGGCCTTGGGTCTTTCCGACGAGGTCCTCAACGTCGTTGAGGCATCCCGTAAGGAGTCTACCAGAAAATGCTACGCCTTCAAATGGAAGAGATTTTACATTTGGTGTCAGGGCAAGGGTCTGGACCCTTCCTCCTGTTCCTTGGCAAGCATTCTGGACTACCTGTGGTCCCTTTCTCAGCAAGGGCTTCGGTCGACGACCCTTAAGGTGCACCTGGCAGCCATCTCTGCTTACCGGGCATGGGCCGGGAAGCAGTCAGTGGCGCAGGAGAAGGTGGTCGGGCGCTTTTTCAAAGGCCTCGATCACATATCCCCTCCGGCGCTAGAACCTCCACCTCCGTGGGATCTGCTGCTGGTATTGGCTAAGTTCATGGGCAGGCCATTCAAACCGATGCACAGGTGTGACATCTCACCTGTTGTGGAAGACCGCCTTCTTGGTGGCTATCACGTCAGCCAGAAGGGTGGGAGAGCTCCAGGCGCTTTGCATCGAGTCTCCTTATCTGGTCTTCCACAGGGATAAAGTTGTCCTGTGCCCCCACCCGAAATTCCTTCCGAAGGTGGTGTCGGAGTTTCACCTTAACCAGGTGTTGACTCTGCCGGTGTTCTACCCCAATCACACCTCGGAGGCCGAATATAGGCTTTATATTTTGGACCCTAGAAGAGCGCTCACTTATTATAAGGAGCAGACGGCTGAAGTTCGGGGAGAGGTTCGCCAGCTGTTTGTCACCTACGCTGAAGCCGCACCTGGCAGACCTGCAGCCAAGCAGACGATAGGCAGGTGGGTCACCTCCTGCATACATCTCTGCTATAGGTTGGCGGGCATGGAGCCTCCCAGAGGGATAAGAGCTCATTCTACTCGCCATACCGCTGCATCGGTAGCTGCTTCCAGGGGCGTCCCTATCCAGCAAATCTGCAGGGCTGCTACCTGGAAGTCAGCACATACCTTCATCATCCACTACCACATCGACCTTGAGTCACGCCGGCATGCTGGTTTTGGGGCCTTGGTTCTCCAGTCTCTATTTCCCAAGTAGGGGGTGTGCGCCTTGCCTCCCTCCTCCCGGAGAACTGCTAGGAGTCTGCCAGACAGTGTGGATGAACAACATATCCATGTCCCTAGAAATACAGGTTACTCACCTGTAACAGGAGTTCTAGGAATGGTATATGTTGTTCATCCACACGACCCACCCGACCTCCCTGGCTTCAACGCACAAACTGGCTTCCAGCGGGCTAGATCTGGCGTCATGGGGTGGAGCTGAGAGTTTTACCACCTGGGTGGGTGGGAGGAGCCAGCTTGAAGACCTTCCGGCAAGATTTAAAGCGGCAAGGAACCTGCCAGACAGTGTGGATGAACAACATATACCATTCCTAGAACTCCTGTTACAGGTGAGTAACCTGTATTTTTCCCTTGCCGCTTAGCTACGGGTAACTGCACATACCACCCCCTGCTGGAGATTGTTACCCAGGATCACATCCACTGCTAAGGTGTTGGCTACAGCCACCTGTTGCACAGTTACCACGGTTTAACCCCAGTCCAGGAGAACACTAGCGAGTGGCAGTGTTTTCTCTTCACGAGTAAACCCTTGTACAGTTGCGTATTTATTGGGTATAAGCTGACCAGGCTGTACCACATCCCCCTTTACCAATGTCAGGGATGCTCCTGTGTCCCTTAACCCCTGCGTCTGTACACCATTTACTATGACTGGGTGCATGTGTTCCCTCATGATCACTGGCATGCTTCCAGGGACACACAAACAACCCACTTCTTTTCTAGCACCCTGTTGTGTATTAAGGCTCGCCTTTTTGGGGCACTGTCTGGCAATATGCCCAGTTTCCTTACACAGTCAACATGCATTTCTTACTTCAGATAAATCTTTTAGTTGAAATCTGGGGCTAACTGGTTTTTTGGGAGGTAGTGAGGGTTTTAGCTGCCCTGAAGGCGCGCTTTTCCCTTTCTGCGGTGCCACATTTGTCCCATTCACTCTCAGAGCAAGTCTGCTCTTGGCATAGCGGTCCGAGAGTTCAGCAGCCTCTTGCACTGTTTTTGGATCTCGGTCCTCTAGCCAGGTTTTTAACTCTGCTGAGCATGCTCAATAAAACTGTTCTAATAGAATCACATTTTCAGTTTTATCAACAGAGTTTGCCTCAATTCCTTCCCACCAACGTTTTAAAAACTCGCACTGTTTCGTTGCTAACTCCTCATAGCTCATATCAGGGCTTCTCCTGAGCTTACGGAATTTAGCTCTGTATGATTCAGCAGTTAATTCAAACTTTTTTGACAGTGCAGCTTTTAAGTTGCCGTAATCATCACTGTCCTCATTGTCCATTTGATCCAATGCTTCCTGAGCCTTCCCGGTAAGTAGCGGGGATAGCTGGAAGCTCTAGGACTCTCTAGGAATTTTAGCCTGAATACAAACTTTTTCAAAAGAATTTAAAAAGGCATCTATGTCCTCCCCTTCCTTAAACTTGGCTATTAATTTGGAGTTCAATTTGTAACCCAGTCCTGCAGTCCCAGTTAAATCCAAGCCACTTACCTGCCATGGTGCCGCTGGTTGGAGTCGTAGCTTCTCCAGTTTGTGTTGCCACTGACGCTCCTCTCTCTTCTCCTCTGCCTCTCTGCATTCTCGCTCTCTCCTCTACAGCTCGCTGGCGCTCACACTCCTCATGGTCTGCCGCTCTCTGTTCTCGCTCTGCCTCCAGTTCCATCTGGTGCACCTCAGTTTGCAGCCTGAGTACCTCTGGATTCGGGATACTGGTGACCTTCCCCTGCTGCTGTGGCCCTTCACTGACAGTGGCCCTGCTGTTCTCCTCATTGGCTCAGTACACCTCACTGGCCGCTAGTCCTGCCACACTCGAGGTCTGGTCCCTTTCAGTCACGGTCTGTGACTCTCTGCTCTGGGTATCTGCTACCGTCAGGGCCTCTATGAGGTTCTACTTTTTGGCTGTCACCCCAAACAGGACTCCTCTGTCCTCGCACAACTGTTTTAAGTGTTCTACAGTGTGCCTGCTGTAGTTGGATGCCATTTTTCCTGACTACTGCTAATCTGACTGGCACTTTAGAAAAAATAATTAAATGGGTAGGAACTTGACTGTAAGTCAAGGGATATAGTTATGTTTCCTTTTGAAATAAAACACTGCCTTTCTTTTTTCCAAGTGAGCTGAATGGTCTCAAGCTGACACACTGAACAATGAAGCTTATACCACCAAACTTTTTATCCCACCACTGCCACCAGTCTGTTACAAATTTGTTCAGCCGGTCAGCCCTCTACTCCGAAAGTGCCAACCTCTGAGCGTAGGATCTGTAGACAGTTAACAGTACAAGGTAATCCTTTTGTCTGTTTTGTGGGTTCGAGTCACCTTAGTGTCAAGTTCTGGAGGGATTCAAACTGATAACCTCTTGTTAGCATACCCAGTTATCAGGCTGAGATAATTCTGTCTTTGGGGGGCCAGATATCTTTGCCTACGGGCACCTAACCAGGTCTGCAGAATGAACCAATAGAACTCTATGCAAGACCTTAGAGAACTCTGTTTCCCAGTTTGGTGTAACAATAAGCTCATGCACAATGTTAACTATAACCTTTAAAGCTCCACTTATTTAAAAAGATATTTCAAGGTAAACCAGGCAGTTTCCGTTTTAAAATATATCTTTACTTTAAAAAAAATACGGAAACAGAAAATATTACAGAACAAAATATCCCCAACACATACAATCTTAAAAACAAAACAGGTTTAAAGTGCAAATTCCTACAATACATACATTTCAGACTGGTCTCATCTAATGTATGCTTACTTAATCTTTCAGTGCTCTGATGTTCTTCCTCTCTGTCAGAAATATGAAAGTGTGTGACTCAAGGTTTGCTCAATAGGTTTAAAACAGTCCTGAGCCGGCCTTTTCTCTGAGGTCACCAAACTTCGCCTTGGTGTAACAAAATCTATATTTTAACACATGATGGCCTACTAAGTTATTTAAAAAAAATAAGAGATGACATAATAAATCTCCTCTTCTCATGTTGACTGGTCTAAACCAGTCTGTGCTTTGCTTCACACACACATCAAAAGTCTCTTTGATATAAGTCACTGTATATTCAAAGCAAAAGTGCATTGGCCTCTTTAATTTCGTCTGGGCCCTGATATCTACAGACATCAAAGGTCTCTTTGATGTAATGCTGGCTTCCCTCTGACGACACCCCCCAACACATGCATATTGGACTAGAATGCAGTCTGGGACCTGTACATCTAAGGTCTCGTTGATGAAGTGAGCTGGCTTCCTGGGAGACACCCAAAACACAAGCATGCTCTTTCCATTATGACACCTAGTGCAAAATCAAAGGATTTCCCTGAGGACATCATGAATGGCTAATTTTATTTCCTGGGATCAAAGCAAATTGACAAGGTAATTGCATTTTAGAAATCTGTAGTTTAAAATACCTCCTGTCCTTTGAACTTATCCCTGGGGTTTTTTGTGTCAACTTTAGCAAGACACTGGTTTCTCTTGACACAGTCCATCACACATTTTTTTTATATTTACAGAAAATGATACAGGGATCGGAACCATCTGTCCAAGTGTGACACTGGGACCCTACTGTTCAGGTCATCTCAGTGTGGCTGTAATGGCCAGATAGTGCTGGGACCCTCGTAAGAGCGTGTACACAAGGTAGCAGGCAGATATCATGTGTTCTTGTGACATCAGCGCTCGTGCACTTTCCCTGCCACCTACCTCACTCCTCTCAGCTTGCCCACAAGAGGAGCTGCTCCAGAGCTTCAGGTGGCTGAGTGCTGGTAAACACGTATTTTCACTTCTTGGTGCTGATAGTGAAGTTTTTCAAAGAAGTTCCTGTAGCGCTATTAAGTGCGACCTTCAGCAGCAGGTGGTTGGGAGGGGAGGTGAGCTACAGCTCCTTCCATGGTCTCAATTCAGAGTGCTACAGATCCTTGTGGATTATTGATCTGAGGTGTGACTCTCTCCCCTACCACTGACTCAACCCAGTTATTATAATACTCAACCAGGGAATGCAGAGAGTCCTGTGCACATGATCAGATAGAGACTAGGGCTCAGATCTCTCTGGGCTAAAGATGATTCTTTTGGCATATATATCGGTCTAGTCAGTCAGCATTTTCTCCTCATGTTTGGAGGTCTACTTAGGTAGATGATAAGCAGATTTTGGCCTCTTCAGATCATCTGTAATCAGAGAAACTGAGTTTTTCTTTCCTTTTTTCTGGTGTTGAGGCAGCGGTAGCATAGACTCACTCCCTTGCAGGCACAATGGGGGTGCAGGCAGGAGAAGCAAGCCCCCACAATTGAGGTATTTGCTTCCACAATTGAGGTATGCTAATATATCTTTCTGCCTAAAGCTTGGTGGAAGTCTGCAGTATCCTTCCCAGCAAAGAACCCAGGTGATGATCAGAGTTTAAAGGGACATCTGTTCACAAAGTTTTTCTGCCAGTCATGAATCAGAAGTGTCGAAATGTTGTCATACAGGAACGATATTTTCATTGCTGAGCTTATCAATGGTGTTCACTGACGTGGCTGATGCAGCAGTCTGTGACTACGATATTGAATATCCTGGAGACATACGACTGGATAGTTGATAGGGAGACATCCTCTCTCACGCCATCGTGGTGATTGCAGCACCTGGGAGCAGTATGTCAGCCAGGCAGTCAGAAGGTCCTCACATCACTTGACTGGGTAGGAGAACCCTGCTCTGAAGACTATGGCAGAGCATTTAGTCAACAGTTTACACTGGTGGACTGCTCCATCTCTGGATCTGATGTCCTCAGTGTTAAAATTGATACTGAGAGCCAAATATTTTTCATGAGATAGCTCCAAATAGGATATTGCCAGAATGAGTTCTGGCATCAGAAAATTACCAGATCTCAGTGCAGTATCCAGATTGTTGTTCTGGTCGCTCCCATGGTAGAAGAATATCAAGTTTGTCAGAGGAAATTCCTCAATGCCGCCTTGGATTGGATGGAGCAGTCGACCAGGCTAAAGGTCCATCTAATTCAGATTGTGGTCAAGGAAGTCGAAAGCCCGCAAAGCCTTTTCTAGTCAGTGTGTTTGATTTATGGGCAGTGTGTCTAGCCTTGGAACTCCAGTCAGGACTGAGTTTGGTCACAGTTGGTGAAGGTGAGGTCACACCCAATGCTGTCACTGTGTCCTTCAGCTCCAGTCTAGAAGGCCACAGGCATGCTCACAAAAGTGACTAGCTCCTTCAGTGGGTGGACAGCAAGCAATTGTCCCTGATTATGATTTTCCAGAGTGGGGTATCTGGGTGTGATCCCTGGTCTCAGAGGTGGTCAACCTGCTCTACAGAATGTTCAGTCATCTTCAGCTGGTTAATTTCTTGTAAAAGTAAAATGCTTTGGAGCAGAAGTTTTTCAGTCAGTTTTCAGTGCTCTTGAGCAGAAGCGGTGATTGCTCGGTCAACAATATGTATTATTTTTCCTCTGCTTCCTCCATTATCCTGGGGATGCTAAGAAATTCAGCGACCAGGAGGGAGTCTCTTAAATAGCCTCGGAGTGCTAAGAAGTACATGGTTTTCAGATCGGTAAAACCCGGCAGTGCAAGCACCTGTTTTCACTTTGGCTCCCATACTGTAGGTGCTTGTTCAGTTGGGGATAATCCTGCATCCAAACAAGAGGCTGCATGGTTGGCAATGTAGCTCCTTTTGGAAAAGTTTCCTGAGTAGGGGAGATTGCTAAAAAGGTTGGGGGTCATCTTGATTACCTCTAGGGGGTTGTTCCAGAATAGCAGAATCAGGGACTTGGCAGCTGCCCTTCCAGAATAGGGCGCAACTGCTGCCGTAAACCCCCTAGCGCCATGTCACAGGGGGTTTATGGCATAACTGGTGCCGTAAGTCCACTTTGGTGCAAGCAGCCTGCGACATGTTGCAGGCTGCTTTGCAGAATTCCAAATGTTGCAACTCATGGCGTAAAGTGCTACTTGCACAATTTTTTTGGGCGTAAGTCAATTTACGCCAGGCGTAACCCCTTCTAGAATCGGGCCCTATATTTTTTTATAGAACCACTGGCTGAGCATCCTTATTGCAAAGGTAAATGCAATATTTCTGCTGGCAAAGTGAGTATTCTCTGTTTTAAAGTCTGCCATCTGAAGTGCACTCTACCCAATATTACTGTTACTGTGTTGGACCTTCCACTTTCCTGAGCAGGACATAGGTATTTTTCTGGTATAACCAGGTGGTGGCAGCAGGAGAAGTGAATCGAACCAAACTACCCTAGAAGCTGGTATGACCCAAAGGGTAGGTTGTCCCAGTTACAGTGATAGTAGAAGGCTCTCTGTCCTGGGAAGTCACAGAGTTCTTCCGATGGCCCTGTAAGTGGGATGAGAAGTGCGATCAGCTAGGTTACTGAAGATATCATCCAGGAGAGGGTAGGACTGTGTACCTTTTTTCATTTTTGAGTCAAGTTCTGATAAGGTGAATTTTTTTTTTTTAACAGAGACTGACATTGGTGTTTACGGGGTTCACCTGGGGAATGGAGTCTGTATCTATATATGTTATTTGGTTGGACTGCATGGACAGAGATGCACTGGGTGGCTGATTCAAACAGGATCCTCATGTCCTCAAGGTTCTATGCTGAGGTCACAGCTTTAAACTGCACCACTACCCCAGTGGGGAGCATTACCCATGTGTAATTATTTCCCATTGACAACGTTGGAGCTAACAGAAAAGGAAATTATGGTACGTATGAAGGAATTTACTTATCCAGGGCATAAAGTAAACCCTGGAAGTAAAATAAATGTTTTCTTTCCTCTGTGTAAGTCTGTTGCGCTTCACAGTCTGTCCTTTGGTATTTCACTGTGTCTCGCTAGCTGCTTTTATCAAGATGTACTTCTTCTTCTTCTGTCTAGGTTTCTTCTGTGTTCTGTGACACCCTCATAAAAATGCAGCAGACATACTGATCTGCAGAGATGGCTGCCTTTTAGAGAGTCACTGAAAGCAAGCTACAGGAAGTTTGGTTTTAAATTCTGCTGTCATTGGAGAGATGGAAAACTAGTTTTGGTACAATTAATATTATGCTTCCCTGTCTGATATACAGGAGGTGGTAGGAGGTGAGTCAGCCCCTCTCCCCAGTATTAAAATGCAAAGTTTTTACTCTGGAGTGTGATTCACACCTAGGAGAAGCTTGTTTCAGTATAGAGAACTGCTCTGGTCCTCAAAGCATGCATTTGTATTAAAATAATATGTGCCACCTTTCACCATTGAACTCCACAAGAGAGCCATAAAGAAATGTGGATTAAAAGAAAGTGTATGAGCAGGTATAAAATCATGTACAGCCCTGTTGAGCTCAAAAGAGGGAGCACCATATTGTATTTAATTAAACATGAAAGGAAAATGACTACAGGTGCCCTTCTGTTCCAGACTGCAGCTAGTAGGAGAGGGAACGTAGATGTGAAGCCATGAGAGCTTCATTGCTTTTTGGTAAAAAACATCAAAATGGGAAAAGGTTTCTTAGCTTGGAGTTTTTGGACAGAAGGGTACTGCTACAGAATCTGGGTATCTGAACTGTCTAATGTGAAACAGTTTGAATAAATTCCGTTTAACAATGTGACTGAAGTAAAGTCCCAGCACTTGCCTGCCAATTTTAAGTTACATACATCAACTGCGCTTGTTTCACCTGTTTATTCAGGGCTGTCACATACACAAAAAATTAGGATGAGGCCTGCAGTGACATTGTACATTAACAAATTAGAGGTTTATTGTTTTCTTACCAGAGATGATAGTTGATTTCCTCCTGGGAGTTGGGCCTTGAGCTGGTCCAGCCATGGCTGCTTCCCTCCAGCTCCTTTAGAGGGGTAGGTCTCGGCATTCCCTTCTTATAGAAAGGAGCAGTGCTATAAAAGGGAACTGACCTGCTTGTAAGGAAGGCACTTCTGTCTGAAGTTTTTTTGAATGTTACTTTGCCTATTTTGTTATAAATATCGGGGGCTAGGTTGTAGTGATACCACTTCTCATGAGTTGCTTTATAAGGAACATGTCCTAATTTATCCCATATCATTTTGTATATTATTTGTAATTGTTGGCTCAGAGTGACAGGTCACATTACTGTTGACCAGAATAAAGGGCCCTAGTTAAGGGCATGATACATATTATTTATTTATTTAGTTTATGTTGTCTGGGAAAGGAGGACTGGGCAATTCTGCCTAGTTTCAGCCTCGTCCCGGGGGAGAGATACAGATGCAAACTGACATATAGAACCAAATTTAGCTGTTGGTATTTTAGTGAATGGGGGAAAATTTGGTCAGGACATGGGGAAATTCCCTTACTCTTTTCGAGAAGTGCCACAGGATCTTTAACATCCACCTGAACAACCACCAGAACAGGCAGACGGGACCTCGGTTTAACATCTCATCGGAAAGACGGCACCTCAGAAGTGCAGCACTCCCCTCATGATGCACTATAGTGTCAATATTGGGATTTATCCTAAGTTCCAAGTGTGGGGCTAGAACCCACAACCTTCCGATATTCCGGCCTCAGAGGTGAGTGTGCTTCCTGCTGAGCCAATGACACTTCTGGATACATCAGAGTTGGTCAGAAGTTGATCGAAGAAGGCCACACAGTAGTATGCTGACTGCTATGTAAGAACAGTAGAGCCTGCAGTGAATAGCCACAGGCATGGTTTGTCTTCGTGCCGCCCGCGGACAACACCTGATTGGACAGAGGCTGGGGGTATTGTTTGCCGAATAGTGGCGGAGCAGAAGCGGGCTTTGCCATTTATGCAAGATTGTTAATGGAATCATGCCAGCAAAAAGCCCAGGGCTTGTGGAATTACTACAGACTCATCATGACGATACATGCTACCAAAGGGGGATGGGGCTGGTTAGAGTATGATAAGTTTTGTAGGAGTAAACAGAGTGACCCCAACAAGGGCCTGGGGAGCTTTGGATCCCTTCTTGCTATGGCCTGTTGAGACTGGTGGGGTGGGGGGTACAGCATTCTGATAGTTGTTTCCTGGTATGCTGTACCCAGTCTCTTAGACAGGGCTTTGTAATGGGGAGCAGTGGTTTTACAGTAGGAAATGTGGGAAAAGGAGGTGGAGAAGGTGGGGCAGTGCTACCATTACAGTCATGGGACGTGCAATGTAGAGGCCTGTTAGTACAAGCAAGAGTGCATTGCTTGTGGGCAGAATCGCCCATTTGTACAGTGCACAAAACGGATCAGCCGCAGCCCTTTTGGAAAGGACAGGGAAAACCTTTCAACCCCAGTAAGGGAGGAGTAAATTGAGCGCTGGTTGGAGGGCTACCCGGACAGATGATCTGCTTGGTCAGGGGCAGAGGGTTTTGCACAGGGTTTCAGGATACCGAATAATGGCCCTAGCAAGGCCAGTGAGGCAGAGAACTTGAAATCTGCCAGGGACCGTCCGGACATAGTTTAGGGCCAGACTGGAGAAGGAAGTAGCATTAGGCAGGGTTAATGGGCCATCTGAACAACCATCATACCCCATCTCTGGGTATCCCTAATAGGCCTGGTGCTGAAGAAGGCACCAGGGAAGTTCACGGCCTAAGTTAATGTCGGAGACTTGACTAGCGGCCTTTGCTAATCAGAATGAAAAATGATTAGCAACTGGTCAAAGCTGATTAGCAGTGGGGGTCCAGAATGTGGGGGAGATGGCTAAGAAATAGTGCCATACGTGCATTCCAAGCCCTGCGGTCCTGGAGAAATTCAGTTAGCACCTACCGTGAATCAAAACGGAAACTGATTCGCAATTGCCAGTTTTTGATTTGCAAATTGCGACGCGAAATCGCCTAATCACTTGTCTTACCTGGAGGGTTGCTCAGTCGCTCACCACATTGATCTGTCAGATACAGCAGTATTGTATATGCTATTCGACATAGTTATCGAGGTGGTGAATGGGGCAGGAAAGGGAGCATTACTGGGCAAGGCCAATATCGAATCAACTTTTTGCTTGCTGCCAGTACACCCTCAGGACAGGGCCTTATTGGTCATGAAGTTCAAAGGCCAGTATTGCATGGATAACTGTATGCCCATGGGTTGTACCTTGACATGTGAAGTGTTTGAACAATAGCACCTTCTTACATTGGGGCACTACTAAGGTGGCAGGCAGATTGGAACTCATTCATTACCTTGTCAGAAGGTCTAAACCTCGAGTAACAACCTGGATGACTTCCTGTTTGTTGGCAAGGTGGTGACTGATTACTGCTCACAACTGATGGGAGCATTTCATACCGTATGTGAAGACTTGCGAGCACCATTAGCCAATGACAAGCAGGAGGAGCTGTGCACACACCTGTCCTTTTTGGGTATCGAAATAGATACTGTTGCCGGGGAGTTTTGGCTGCCACATTAGAAGGTCAGTGCTCTGAGAGCATTGTTGCACAAGGCTGTTCAGGTGCGGAAAATCACCCTGAGAGAGTTGCAGCAACTTCAGGGGCATCTGAATTTTGCCTGCAAAATAATTCGAATGGGGAGAACCTTTCTTTGTCAGGTAGCGATGTGTGGGTCAGGCTGCAACAACTCCCATCACAGGCTTCGTGTCACTGAGTCCATGCAGGACGATCTCAAGGTATGGTTGGCATTCCTGTTATGTCTTATTGGGGTGGCCATTTATCCCACAGAGGTCACAAGCCAAGAGTTGGAGCTGTACACAGACGCCTCTGGGGGTATGGGATTTAGGACTTACTTTTGCAGGTCTTGGTGCACGGGGTTTGAGTGGATGCCAGTTTGCTACATCAGGCCACACTCCACAGATTTTTTCCCCCATCGATGTGGTGTTAGTGATTTGGAGGAGCTGTTTCACAACAAATGTAACATTTAGGACAGACAGTACAGGGGTAGTGTATAGTATAAACAGGCAGTTGGGGGTAAAGGCTCCATGGGAAATTTGATGAGGGTATTCATACTGAAGTGTTTGATCTTGAACATATAATTCAAGGCAATGCATGTACTTGGGGTAGATAATGATGTGGCTTACACTGTTTATCATTTACAGTGGGAGAGATCCCGAGACTTGATGCCGGAAGCAAAGACGTGCCCCAAGGAAGTTCCGCCCTACCCATGGGAGTTGATGATCGAGAAGAATAGGAACTACTCAGGTGTTCATTAGCGCCCAGCAAGAGGGCTGCATATCAGAGAGGGGTGGAGAAAGTTTTGGGATGAGGCAGCAACTGGGCTGGAAAACTGCTGGGCCGGTACTGGAAGCTTAACTATGTGCGTACCTACTCCACATGAGGCACCAAGGCTTTACACCGGCAATGATGGGGTGGCACTTGGCAGGGATTGCCTGGTTTGCTAAGGCAATGGGGGTGGGGGATACCATGTGGGCCTTTCAAGATGTTGTACTAGATGTTGGAAAGATGGGCTTGCAGGGACCCAAAAAAGTTGGACACATCACACCGGATGGGCCCAGTGTAGTTGGTTAAAATAATGACTATCCTCCCCCAAGGTTTTCTCATCTGCAACAGCGACACATCTGTTTCAGGCAGCCTTCTTAGTGGCTTTTTGCAGGGCTTTAGGGTGTCCGAGATAACCCAACTGAGCAAATCTGCTTCGCCGTTGGTGCTTGGTGGGGACGATGTGGCATTAACCACTAAGGGGGTGTTTGCCTACCTACGGCAGAGTAAGACGGACATGGGGTCCAGGGGTTGCTGGTGCAGCCTTAGGTTCCCTCCCAGGGTTCAGTGGGACGTCTGGGGTTGAGTTTCCGGTTACTTCCAGCACTTGAATCCTGGGAGGCAGACATTTTTACGCCATGACGATGGCTCCCTCCTCACATTGTTCCAGTTCCACCATGTGCTGGGAAAAGGCCCTGTGGGCATTAGGAATGGTGTAACAGGAGTATAATACCCACTTCTTCCAAATACTGTAGGTGCTGCCTCACATGCTAGGGAAGAAAGCTGGACGGATACGCAGATGCAGTCCTTGGGGCGGCGGATGTCTTAAGCATTTGAGAATTATGTGTGTCTGCAGTTGCTTAAACTTCTGTTTCTATTTTATTTGGAGGTCAGGACTCTCTGGTAAAGTGAATATGAATATGTGGCCAATCATTTGTCCACTGGGTGGTGGCAAGAACGAGGCCGTTCTGGTGGGGGGGTACAAATCTCTTAATGGATCACCATCAGGTGTGAATACGTTGGATGGGCCAGAGGGGAGTGAAGTGTGGAGGGAGCTGCTCTTCAGGATCTCAGATGAAGCACAACACCTTATCCTTCCAGACATGCTCTTCATCCACCTTGGAAGAAACAGTTTGGGACTTGTGAAGTCCAGCGAACTGAGGAACAGGATGAGAAGATTTGGGATGTTTGCATTTTGAGGGGCTAGAGGTGCAGATAATGTGGCCCCACTTGATACGGAGAGAGTGGTGGCACCATGCTCATACCCCCTTGGCACCATGTACCAGAGGGGTACCAGCCATAGTCTGACTTTGGTCACCAGTTGGCGGCACCCTCTAAAGGGGGCAGTTTCTATACTGGCCTCTTTAAGAGACATTCCTCATGCCTTGGCTGCCAGTGGATCTTACAATGTTGTAATCATTATTTCTGCCTCCACCAAAGGGGAGGGAGGACATATATATTCAGTGAACCAGATTTGATAAATTCATTAGCTGCGACTACACTGTTGCACACATCACGCCAAGTGGTTATATGTTTTTGACATAGATAATCAGTTGACAATTCTAGTTCTAGTTGGCTCATGATAAATACATGACTGTGGCCATTTCCTCCAAGCACGTGGTCTGTCTCATTTGTCCAGGTGAAGGAAGGGGGTTGGTGTGACCAAAAAGACAGCAGCTGGCTCCACTCAAGGAAGTGCTAGACCTTTGAAAAAGAAATCCAGAAAATTTTGAATGGTTGTGTTAGTAGCGCTTGAGAAAGTGGCCACAGTAGATTACTAGTCATTTGCTCCCAGTGGCCATTTTGGGTTGGATCCAGTAATGGATGGTTCCGATGCCGTATGACGTCTATGGGAACAAAGGAGTTAAATCATTGAACTAACTTGATGGAAACATTTCCTTAATACTAAATATATGGGACCCACTATTTTTAGACATATTATTCTTTAAAAGAAGAAAATGCTACACATTCTTCCCATTTACTCTAGATTTTGAAGGCCAATGGTATGAATTTCAATACTGAGAGGTTTGGCTTTAACTTCATCTCAGGCAGTTTAGCAGGGTTGCTAGAGGGCACTGATTACAATTGAAAGGTAAAGATTATAAAACTGTAATGAAGGTGGTTTACGCAGATGGTAGTTCAATTTTGGATCAAATTACCAGATGCAATAGTAATGAGTGATACTGTGGCAGTTAAAATAAAATAGACTAGATGAGTATCTAAGAGGGAGGATTTGGTGTGTATACCCACTGAAAAACAGTGGGCAAGCTAAATGGACAAAAGCTCCCTCTTGCCTGTATACTCCTATGTATGTATGCCTGTGTTCCATCTTTTTATGGCTGTGGGTGGAGACTACAGCCATCTTGCTGTCTGTAGCTGGAAAAATGGAGTATCGTGGAACACATATTTTGGCATTTGCAATGTATCCTTCCACATCTACAAATCCCTATGCCAATTGAAATAAAATACTCCATTCTTTCTGTTTAGAATTTTGGAGAAATAACTCCAAGCTGCTTATCAGATGGCCATTAGGAAACTGAAACAGCTTGTTAAATATTGGTTGCCTATTAAACTGGAGATTTGTTTACCCCCTTCGAAATGCAACAACTTGCACATTTAAATACTTGCCATTTAAACATGCTCTTGCTACAAGCTTCAGTTGGGCAGGTATTGCCTTTCAAGAAAGATTCATACCTTATAAATGTCACCCTTTCCCAGCAAAGCTAAAAAGATTTACAGTTGTTTTTACCTCTTAAGACACTATCTGATAAGCACTGCCTCAGATGTATGCTAGGTCTTCTATGAAGTATCCAGGCGAAATATATAGCAATCAGGCATTTTTTACTTTGCTGTTTGGGGAAAAAAATTATATTGAGCTACAGCAAACGCTACTGCGCGCGCGCGCACACACACACACACACACCATCCCCATGGCCACAACATTTGTAATAAATACTGCAATCTAATATGTTATTAAACAATAAAGAAACTGTTTATATCAGTGAACACAGTGAAGTTCAGTTTACATTTATTATGCCCTCTTTGGCAACTTCTATTATTAAAACGCATTAATTGTATAGTTTACTAAATCTTGACCTTGGGATAACTCTTGAATGACTCCTAAATAAGTTTTAAGCCATTCCCTTTGTGGGAGGTCAAGTCCTGTGCAAAAGGTCGTGTTATTTTTTCATTTTTCCTTTTTACAAATTTTCACAGTAAGTGTGGAGAAATACAAAAGTATGTGCAACTAATATCCTATGCATGTTCAACTTGGAGAGAAGTTAAATCTGCACAAAATCAAACCCAAAGTTTATACAGTTTTTGTTCTAAAGTAATTTTATTCTAAATCTTATTGGACTATTGATGAACTGAGCAAAGAAATGTTTAGCTAAAACACATTGAAAACTCCAGGATTGGGAGGTCATTAAAGAGTGTACCTAAACAAGCATTTTTTGTAACTGCAAACTCCAAAATCTGACTTCATACTGAGGTAAAGTTAAGGCTGCTGTTTATATTTATGCTAAAAATGCATTTATGTAAATAACATAAATGCAGTTTCATAGCTTTTGAAAAATGTAAACATCAGCCCGTCACTTTCAAAAAACAGCCTTGCTTGCTCCCTAAAATGTCTTCCAGGTGTGTTAAGTGATGAATCATGAAGGCATCATTGGAACCAGAGGCAGAGATCCACATGCTTACTGTAGTGCTAACTAGTTCTTCTTTCCCCCTTTCTTTTGAATTGTTTCACCAGAATGATCAACACCATGTGTTAACACATGGATTGTTTTGATCAGTACGTTATGCTATGATTTCATTCATTTTGTTTACTTTAACTTGCTGAAAATGTTTTGCAATCCCGCTGACTTTCTCTTTGGCAAACTGCAGTACAGTACAACACTTCAAATACCTAATAATCTAGTGGTTACGTGATGCCCTTACATTTGTAGCGAAGTACTGGTCTAGTCCAATTCCAAAGCTCATGCTTTCTTGGTAATCCACAATAAGCTTCTCTTGTAGTCTTTTTTCCATGTGAACCCCCTGCACCTAGCCTGCCTTCTGGTGAACACCCCACCATCCATACTCTGTCCTTAGTACTGCCTGGGGACGCATATGAGCTTGCGGTCTCATGAAGAGAATTATCACACCTCAAATTGAAATCTTGTATCTCAGAAAGTTGTGCACACCTATACTGATACTCTTCATCAGCTGGCACTGTTAAAAAATGCCTCCCAAATCATTCTCCAGTCCACTTTCTCAGTGTTTGACTTCTGCTCCCACAGTAAACATTGAGTGGATCACCACCCTTCTGCACAGTGAAGGCAGTACGTACAGTCCCCTTGTTGTTGTTTTTTTCCCCACCTAATTAACCAACAACTAGGTCTTCCTGGAGGGCCAAGCAATAAGCATCAGGACTCACCAAAAAAACTGCTGTTCATACCCTCATAAGGGCTGCACTTACTATGGATAACAGTATTATTAGCAGGAGAGGCATACTAATGCCTTGAGCGAATTGAATCAAATTCCAGTATCGCTCTACTCCTTTACCTGTGATCTGAAGAACCCTACAGGACAGTTCCCGGCAATTCTTCTCCAGTACTTTTCTGTGCCCTACTCCACAATACGAGTTGGCTGGCTACCACCCTTCCGAATCTTAAATGAGCTATACACAGCTCCCTCGATATTGTCCTAACAAACATCAACATCCCCTCACCCCCAACCGAGGGTAATCTCCCTACACTGAATTCAAGTAACAGTTTAGGTGCAGCCCTGCCACTCTGAGTATTTGTTGCTCTCATCCACAGTCAAGTAGTGATCATGGTGCTGGCAGCCCCACATCTCAGATCTCACAATGATCTGCTCAACGTTCCCCTTCCTGTCTTCCCCTAACCTGAATATAGCTGTACCCTGCTGGAATGGCCTTTTCAGTCCCTATCTGACATTCATTCTTCTCACCTGCTCCACACACCACAAACTGGTGAGCTCACTACCCTTCTGCATCATAAATGCAGTTAGTACAGTCTCCTGTGTTATTTTTACATATTATTATTATTATTATATTTTGTAGTCTGTGGTAACTGGGTAAGGCCCACTAGGCACAAGTGCCTGTTTTCAGGGGTGACCTGGGAGCACTGGGCAGTTAAGTGACTTGCTCGGAGTCACACAGTATGCAAGTGGAGGTTGTGAGAATCAAACCCAGTTCTGGTCTGCTGAATGTACCAAGCTCGTTCACAGCTCATTAATCTAACCTCTAGGCTATACTGCCAGCCCAAATTAATAATAATAATAAACAATAATAAATAATAATAAACATGATCTTCTTGTAAGCCATGCCAATAGCAGGGCACAAGGGGAAAAGTAGTCTTTCCTACCCATATAAGAGCTAAGCCACCTATGATTAGGCACTATTAAATGATGTGCATAATCATGTGCACACCTGCCATTTAATAGTGCCCTAATTAAAGGTAGCCTAGATCTTTTAAGGATAGGAAAGCCCATCTTTCTCATTGTTCCCTGCTGCTACTACCAGCCTGACTCACTGGAAAGATTTGTTTATTTTTGATTTGTCAAAAAACCCGGGGACTGTACTACTTGCATTCATGATGCAGAAGGGTGATGAGCTCACCAGTTTTTGGTGTGGGGAGAAGGAGTGAAGAATGAATACCAGAGGGGGACTGAGAAGGCCACTCCTGCAAGGAACTGCTATATTCGGGGAAGGGGGAAGACGGAAGGGGAGAAATATGTACAGATCACTGTGAGATATAAGATGTGGGGCTGTCAGCACCATGATCACTACCTGACCCCATTGTCCTAGCCAACATTCCTCTTCCCATAAAACCAGTTCATGCAACTGTCCAAGGCTGTGTGTGGGTATTGATGTGTGAAATAGCTGCCACTACACGTTCAGTCACTTCACTACCAGTCTAGCATTGCTTGTAAAGCACTTTGGGATGCAAATGTGTATGAAAAGCACCATGTAAATGCTGATGATGATTCTTATTATTATTTCCCATGGAAAAAGAAGACAAGACAGCAAATTGTAGAAGAACTGCAGCCGAAGCAAACAGGATACTGGGCTGCATAGCCAGGGGAATTACGTCCAGAAGGAGGGAGGTGATCCTCCCTCTATATAATGCCTTGGTCAGGCTGCAGTTCGAGTACCGTGTATAGTTCTGGAGACCTCATCTGAAGAAGGACATAGCACTGCTGGAGAGGGTTCAGAGGAGAGCGACCAGGATGATTCAGGGCATGAAGGGGAGGCCTTATGAAGAGAGGCTGGAAGAGCTTGGGCTTTACTCACTGGAAGAGAGGAGGAACAGGGGAGAAATGATAAGAGGTTTTCAAGCATGTAAAAGGAATAACCAGGAGTGGAACCAATGAGCTGTTTAGACTAAAGAAGGGGGGAAAACCAGGGGCCATGAGTGGAAGCTGGAGGGTGGAAACTACGGGAGGGGGAGCATAGGAAGCATTTTTTCACTGAGAGGGTGGTGAAGCCATGGAATGCGCTACCTGGGAGGCTGGTGGAGGAGGGCACAGTGGAGGGACAGGTACAAGAGGAAACTGAAACTAAAGAAGACCCTCTTGGGGGCTGGGGGTGATGAGGCGAGCAGCCACTAGGTTGCTGGCTTCGAGCAGACAAGACAGACCATTTGGCCTATTCTGCTGGCTTTTTGTATGTTGGTATATTTTTGATTTCCGCGAAGGTATGAACCCTGGCATTGGATTACACAAGAACTTTGCTGCAAACAAGTGGTGGATCTAGGAAGTGGTGAAGGGTGCAGCTGCACCCTTCCCCCCACCATTGTAACTTACTTGTTTTCTGCTGCTGCATTTCACTTTGTTGAAGAAGTCTGATTTATTGATTGTACAAATGTTTACATTCAAAATTATGGATTACATTTGTAGGTTCTGTCAAAAACATACTAAAAAAGAATAATAGCAGACAATATAAAGGTTTAATAAATATGTTAAAAAGTACAAACAAGTATGCACACCACCCCAGCACCCCCATTGTAACATCCTGGATCCGCCATAACCACTAGACCATCAGGTTATTTAAGATTTGTACTGCACTGTGATTTGCCAAAGAGAAAGTCGGTTGGATTAAAACACAATTTCAGCAAGTTAAAGTAAACAGAATGAACAGAACCATAGCCTAACATGTATTGATCAAAATAATGCACATGGTTTTGACCATTTTGGTGAAACAATTCTTTAGAAAGGGAAAAAAGAACTAGTTAGCACTATGGGGAGCCATATAGCTCTCTGACTCTGGCTCCAATGATGTCATCACTTAACACATTTGGCGGCCATTTTAAGAAGCAGGTACGGCAGTTTTTTTTTTAAATTGAAAGGCTGATTTTACATTTTTCAAATGCTTTGGAACTGAATTTAGGTAAATTATTTAAATGTAGTTTTAGCATGAATGAATACAGCAGCCTTTCCTTCAGTCCCCTATGAAGTCAGATTTTTGAATAGTTTGTTGTCAAAATGTTGTTTAGGTATCCTTTAAAATTGCAAAAGGACAAATTATGAAACTTTAAATGAGCTCATTAAGACCATTCTTCTTAGTGAGTAATTATAATGAATGAAAGCCATTTGAATATAGACCTCAACTTATACAACCATTGTGATACATATTTTTAGGATCAGAGGAATGGTGCAAAGCTGCTAAAATCGTGGTGATCTCACTGCTTCAACACTTCATTGTGTGTGGATCAAGCCAAAAAGAGCCATAATAAAAGCTTCTATCTTCTCATTAAAAAAAAAAATATATATATATATTTTATTACATTTGATTTAGCCTGAAAATATAAAATAGCAATAAGGAAGTAAAACAATCAAGATGAGAGTTCAGCGTTCTCCAACCATACGTTGAAGCCGAGCCATAATAAAGGCTTCTATCATCTTCAAAGCAATTATATTTTATTTTGATATATTTAATATTCTGTATCTAAGTAGACACTAGAAAAAAAAAAAAGTCTATTGGGTGTTTGAAAATAGGCAAATGCAGCCAAACACAGAAGGAAGTCAAAAGAGAGTATTGGTTGTGGGGGCTAGTAACAAGTCGATCAGCCCACCTGACCACTCCAACGAGGGCCACCCACTGACACTACTAACCGTTGGTCAGCACTGGTAGCAGAGGAAGAGCTGGACGAGTGCTGCAAGCAGTCCTTGTAGGAGGAGGCGGATGGCAGGCTGCCTGCCATAGTCCAGCTCTTGTTTTAAATCCCTGGTGGTGCCTGAGTGGCTGTAGTAATCATCTGTGCAGCAGCTCTCCATATGTAGGGGTTAAGGGGGCTCAGTTTAGCTGTCCTGTTGTATTCAGGCAGGCTCGAGCTCCATTGCAGCAGCAGGTCCAACTGAGCCCTGGACCCCTAACTCTGCTACTTGTACAGGACTGACCGCTTGAGAGTGAGGGATCCTTGCTGCTTGCAGAGGAAGTGGGAGGGCGAGGTTGGTGTTCAGTTGTGTGCCGGGATAGATGGGGGGGGGGGGCTAGCTGGGCTGGGAGGATTGCCTTTAAGTGTAAGCACTGCATGTGTCTGAACTGTTGTGGATTGCATGGGCGTAGGCAGGGGGGTGTTTAGGGTGTTCAACCCCCCCAAAAAAAAATTACCTCAGAAAATTTAAAATTCCTGTATTTTATTTTCAGGTTGGCACAGGCACAGCTGCTAAAAAACTCAGTGTCTCAGCAGTCTCCATAGTGGTTAGAGCTAGCTGCAACACAGTGTGCATGCACGGGACCATTGATGGCTAGGGGAGATGGAGACATTATCAACAGAGAGAGCAGGAGAAGCCTGGTGAGACAGACTAGTGAGTATGCTGCTTTGCTGCATCATCTGTACTGCGCCGAGAATGTTGTGGTATCCTGTTGACTGTCTTGGTGGTAAAGTGGGACTGTGTGCTGCTCTTCGCTAGCCTCAGTTGAACTGTGGGAGAACTTGAAGTACTGTCTACTAGAAAAAGAACTGACCTGTCCAGTGCAGAGCAGTGAGTAATGCGCAGAGCGTCTTCTTGACTGTGCTGGACGCTGGCTGGACTGGTGGTGTGGTCCGAAGAGAAGACAGGAGAGGTAGAGGAAAAATCTGCCCTGTCCTAGTGGCTTGTAGTCCTGTCTTGGGAGGGGAGCGACTGGTAAGACAAGGAAACAGGAGGATAATCAGCAGAAAGTGGTGCATGAAGAAAAGCATAACGATTGATGTTTTTTGGGGGTGGAACTTCTCTCATTCAGAGAGGTGGTGAGGGGTATTGGCACCATTTCCCAGGGCAACCCACTCATTACATCTCAATCCCACTGATGTTCTGCCCAACTTGGAGCTTATCATGTAGAGTGGGAATACGTGTTGAAAGGCAGATGCCCGACTGACATCTTTGTCTCTGGCTGTTGCAGAGTGCTGCCATGTGCAAAGGTGGAATGGGGTTAGAGGTACTCTCTACATGCAGAGGTGGGATGGTGGTAGAGGAGGAGTGATGCAGATGTGTGAAGGAGTCCCCATGTGTAGGAGTGGGATGTATGGGGAGCAGTGCTCCCTATCTAGGGGCATTGGGATGAAGGGGTGGAGTGCTCCCCATATACAGAGCTGATATGGAGTGGGAGGAAACCTCCCCATGTGTGGAGGTTGAATGGAGGGGGGGGAGGAGTGCTCTCCATGAGGGGAGGTGAAATGTAGTAGGAGAAGTACTGGAGGGGTCTGGTGGATGAGCGCTTACAGTGTATAGAGGTGGAGCAATGATACCTATGTTTGGAGATGGAATGGAGGGAAGAGTGCTTTCTGTGTTCTAGTTCAAGTTTTATTGTGAAGGGATAAAATCCATTGAGTAAGCTCATTTACAAGGAGATCCCTTGTACAAGCAATGATAAAGATAATACATGGTGTGAGATACAAAAAGTAAGGACACATAATATATATTAAAATAAAGCAATTTTCTTAACATTAGTATATACAATATGTACAATGTTGCTTTCAACAAGGGTTGAGACCAAATATGATTACATAAGACACTGTGTCCACCATGTGGAAGAGGTCTGGAGAAGGAGAAGGAGAATTGCGCCCCATATGCAAAGGAGGTATGGAGGGGGAGGAGTGCTGTTTATGTGCAAATGTGTAATGGAGGGGGAGGAGTGCTCACCATGTGTGGAGGTGGGATGGGGGGGGAGGAGCAGTCACTTAACGGTCACCATCATAGACCCCACTCCAGCCTGTGTGTGAAACGTTTTGGAATGGGCACAGTTTGTAATGGGGCAGATGTGCAATCCACATCTCATCTCTGGCTGCTGTAAAGTATTTGGTTGACAGGTGGGGGTGCAAGAGGGGCACCAGTTACTCAGGAGCACCCGCTGTAGCCTACCCACCACCCACCCAGCAGAGTGGAAACAGTTGTGGAGGGACAGATACAATATCCACATTTTATATCTCAGTATCTTAGAGTGCTCTCCTGGGTAGAGCACGTTAGGTGGGAAGACCTCTGGCTGAAGCAGAGTGTTCTGCAAGTGTAGAGGTGTGGCATAGGGTGAGGAAGTGCCAGTCACCCAAAGCCCACTCCAGCCTTCATGCTAGCTCTGGTGGAGCAGGAATGGGTATGAAGGGGGAGATGTGCAACTTGCATCTCTATCCCTGGCTGCTGCAGGGTGCTACCCTTATGTGGAGGGGGGATGGGGCATCATTCTCTCAGAGCCACCTGCCTGGGGCCTACCTAATGCCAGTGCTGGCTTTTATGGAACTCTGATGGGTGAAGATAACGAGATGTGTGAACCACATTTGTCACTAGCTCCTGCAGAGTGCTTCTAATGTGCAGAAAGTGGAATGAATGGAGAAAATGCTTCACATGAGCAGAAATGCAGAAAGATGTGTTGGGTACCAGTGACCTCTGCCACCCAGTGGATCTGGACTGCAACCCCATTTCCACCCACCTGGCACCCACCAGGCTAGATAGAGACAGGTGTGGTGTGGCAAATGTGAAACTCACATTTCTGTCTCTGGCTGGGGCAGCCAGTGTGCAGTGGTGGGACGGTTGTGGAGGGGGCACCAGTCACCAACTTCTGCCAGGCCACAGTCCACTATTGACCTTGGGCTGCCCACTTGGAGGTCACATTGTCACTGTGCCTGTGTGGAGTGGGATGGGTGTGGAGAGGAAGCTGAGTAACCAACATCAGTCTGGCTACTGCAGATTGTTCCATATGTGCTGTTGTGAGCTGGAGGTGTAGGGGGCAGCAACTATGCAGAGGTGCCCATCCAGTGCCCATCCTACACTGTGCTAGTCAGTGTGAAGGGGGAGATATGTGACCCACATTTTTGTCTCTGGCTCTGTCCGGGTGCTGCTTTTGTGCAGTGGTGGAATAAATGCACCAGGTTTGTTTTATGCTGTCTCTCCAGGTCTCTCACTCTCTATCTCTCTAACATCCGCTCCCCCATAGTGAAAGGAAAACTCTGCAGCACTGCTCTCTGTTCCGGTTAGGCATTCTTGCTGCCACTTTCAAACAACATGAAGTCTTGCTGTATTCTGACTATTGCAGTGATCTCCAACCTTTGAACTGCCCCGGAGAACAAAGAGTTAACTTTCCATGCAAGGCAAGGAACGCTGAGCTCGAGCTCGATTGAAGCCTCTGTCTGCTGTTGTTTGAACCCCAACTGCCAGATTCTTTACTCCGCCTCACTGAACAGTCGCTCCGGAGATTTCTCCTTCGCTCGGTTCAAAAAAGTCGGTTAAAGTGTTGTTTTTCTCTCGGTTTCAACCGAATCTCTACAATCTAACTTGTCGGTTAAGTCTCTGTCTGTGGTACCATGAGTACTAGATAGGTTTTTCTATACTATATTTTTCTGTGTGGAACTTGTAAACATTGGATCGGTTCAGTTTGAACCGATCAGGTTTGTGAAAAAAAGTTTTCTATTCTATTAGAATGTGGTAACCGGTCCGTATCGATTCTAAAAAAAACGGATTTCATTACGTTTTTTTCCAAGACCTGTAACACGGTCAGGAACCGATAGGGGTGTCTTGCAGCGGATTGCCAAAAAAGGGTAGTTTTGGTTAGGATTGGCCATGTCTGAAAACCAAGAAAAAACGGCCCACTGGGTTTCAACACTGTAGTGTGTGTGGGAAGCCTTTGCTAAGGCTGATCCCCACACCACCTGTGTTGATTGTCTGGGTTTGACCACCTCGATTCAGACTGCCAAATTTGTAAAGTTTTCCCAAAGCTACCCTGTATAAAATGAGGTAGACTGAGGAAAGGAGGCGAAGTCCGCTGACCAGATGGCGAGCCCGGTTCAGTTCCGACCGAACCAGAAGGAGCGCCCTCTGACCAGGGCGAAACTTCTTCGGGCAAAAGGAGAACTGATTCTGAGGAGTCGGTTCTGGTTAAAAGAAAAATAAGGGATAAGTCAGCCGGTTTGGATCCACAAGTTCTTTCTCCGACCGCTGATGAGATAGCCAGAGCGATAAGAATAGTTCAGTCGATAACTTCGGTTCCGATCGAACTGGCACCATCGGTCAGAGGCTCGGTTCGGTCGGTTCCCCCGGTTCAGGATTATACTTTAGAAGAATTTTATGAACCGGAGGAGGAGGAGGAGAGTATGAAGATAGTGATGGTGATTATGAAAGTCTGGATGTGCCCATTGACCGGACATCTCCCCAGACAGACCTTCAGGTGTTTCTCCTCCTAGGCTTTCTGAGTCCCCTTCCCACTTTATGTTTTATAAAAAAGTGGCTGAAACCCTTCAGCTTCCTATGGAAGAAGCAGTAGGGGATCAGGAGGAGCCTGATTTCGTTGAGACGATGGACATCCTAGAGTCCAGGAGATTGTCTATTCCCCTCCATAAGTCTTTTGGGAAACAGACATTTAAAATTTAAAAACTCCTAATTCCATACCTCCTGTGGACAGAAGAATGGACAAGAGGTATACTCTTTCAGGCTCAGACACTGAGTTCCTTTCCCAGCAATGCAGCCATGTTGGGGTAGTGCAGGCTGCTGCCTGTGATAAGGCAAATATACCCTTGGCTTCACACCCCCCAGATAAGGACTCCAGGAGGATTGATGCCATGGCAAAGAAACAGTACATGGCAGCATCTTTGGGACTCAGGCAGGCTAATTATATGGCCTACACAGCTAGATACCAGAAGTCCAGGTGGGACACTGTGATGGCTCTATCTAAACAGGCCCTGACCAGCTTGCCAGGAGCTGGAGTGGGTGGCTGCGGATGGGATTGAGGCATCAAGGTGCAATTTCATGCTGCTGTGGACTCAATGATGTTTCATCTAGAGTCACGGCTACATCTGTGGCCCTTGAAGGATGGCTTGGCTCAGATGTACTAGCCTGTCCAGGATACCCAGGCTAAGGCCATGGATTTTCCTGTCATTGGTAATTCTCTGTTTGGGGAGCAGACAGAGAACTACATGAAAAAATGGACGAATACAGGACCACGTACAGGAGTGCTCAGGCCAAGAAGGCAAGCCACTCCCCAGAGCAGCATTCCAGGGGCAGGGCAGGCCTTTTCATAGCCTTTCAAACCAGGCCTCCTCTTCTGCCTTTGCTCAGAGGGTTCTTTAGAGGGAGAGGCAGACGGGGTATGAGCAGGCCTGCTTCCACCCCTCAGCCTAAAGCCCCTGCCAAGCAGACACCCTGATGGGTCTGCCCAGGCTGATTCTCCACTACCTGTAGGGAGCAGGCTGGCTTACTTTGTCCAGGACTGGAAGTCTTTAACATCAGACAAGTGGGTCCTGGAAGTAGTAAGCCAGGGACTGGTTCTCAGCTTCAAAAAATTTCCCAAGATGAGAACCAGATCCTTTCCACCTGCAAATCCTTCAGAGGCCCTTGCCCTAGAGGCAGAGGTCTCTTCCCTCTTGGCTCTCAGAGCCATAGAAAAGGTTCCACCCCTACACAGGGGAAAAGGATTGTACTCCAGGTACTTCCTAACCCCCAAAAAGACAGGAGAATGGCGGCCCATCCTGGATCTGAGATAATTAAACAAGTACCTTTTAAAGCCAAAATTCAAAATGGTGACTCTGGGAATAATTCTTCCCTCTCTAAGGCCAGGGGACTGGCTAGCCTCCCTGGACCTCAAGGATGCCTATTTTCACATTCCCATCAGGTGCTCCCACAGAAAGTACTTCAGGTCAAGTTGCCCTCAGGCCACTATCAGTTCAGAGCAATTCCCTTTGGTCTAACATCAGCCCCAAGGGTGTTCACAAAATGCCTGGCAGTAGTGGTTGCTTTCCTAAGGAGTAAAAAAGATCTCCATCTTTCCATACCTGGACGACTGGCTCATAGTGGGTCAGTCTCTAGACCAAGTCAAATCACATCTTCAGATAACTCAGCAACTGCTCACTTCCTTAGGATTCCTCCTAAATCTTCCAAAGTCAGTTCTGCAGCCAGTGCAGCTCCTCACCTTTACAGGGGCGGAGCTCTATACAAGAAGAGCAAAGACCTTCCTTCCCCAGGGCAAGGACACTAGTAGAACTGGCCTCTTCTTTCACCCTTCAGGTGTCTCGACCAGCAAGGCACTTCTTGCAGCTCCTGGGCCACATGGCAGCCTCTACAGCAGTAGTCCAGGGGGGCAAGGTTTCAGATGAGGGACATTCAGTTCTACTTGAGAAACTTCTGGTCCCAGAGAAAGGATTCCCTGACCAAACTAGTCCCAGTGACTCGAAGCCTGATCCAGGCTTTGCAATGGTTGCAGGATCAGGACAATCTAAGGCAAGGAGTTCCTTTTGTCACTCAATCTCATTCTCTAATCCTTACCACAGATGCCTCCCTCTTGGGCTGGGGAGCCCACTTGGGGGATCTGACCACCCAAGGGCTGTGGTCACCTCAAGAATCTCTGCTTCAACACTACAAGCTTTTTCCAAGTCTGTTCAGAACAAAGTAGTCCAGATCAGAACAGACAATACCACCACAATGTGGTACATCAGCAAGCAAGGGGGCACTCGGTCTACGGCCTTGTGCACAGAAGCAATGAAGTTGTGGTCTCTGGCCTGTTCTCTGCAAACTTCTCTGACAGCAGTGCACCTCCCAGGGAAGGACAACGTCCTGGCAGATGCTCTCAGCAGGATATCTCAGGGCCACCACGAATGGTCCCTAGATCCCCTAATTTTGAAGGTGATTTTCTCCAGATGGGGCACTCCACAGATGGATCTTTTTGCAGCCCCAGACAATCACCAACTTCCTCTTTTTTGCTGCAGACCCCCAGTATTGGGCTCAGTCCCCCTGGATGCTCTAGTTCTCAATTGGGAAGGGAAGTTCCTGTATGCTTTCCCCTCTTCCCTCTCCTGTTCAAGGTACTAGTCAAAATCAGGTCTCAACCCTGCAAAGTGATTCTGATTGCTCCAGACTGGGCCAGACAGCCCTGGTACCCACTGTTGCTGTCCTTAGCAGTCCACCTTCCCCTGTCTCTTCCCAGGAATTACAACCGGTTGACATCCTCTCAGGGGAGGGTTTGGTATCCGAATCTCAAATCTCTCAATCTCAAGGCCTGGCTCTTGAAGAGTTAGAGTTGCTGATCTGCACCTCTCAAGGTGTTCTGGATATTCTAAAGACTTAAAGCCTTCCACCAGAAAGACTTACAACTCCAAATGGAAAAGGTTCACTATTTAGTGCTCTGGTAAGCATATTTCTCCAGAATATGCTGGGTTGCCTACAGTCCTGGACTATATGGTTCATCTCAATGGCTTGGGACTCAGACCAGTTACACTCAAAGTACATTTAGCAGCTGTTTCTGCTTTTTTGTCAGTAGGCAAGCCCTCTTCTCTTTCAGCTCATCCTGTATTTTGCAAATTCTTCAAGGGATTGTTGCACACCAATCCTCCCTTCAGGGACCCTGCTCCTGCTTGGGACCTAAATGTTTGCATTGCTCAGCTTATGCAACCCCCTTTTGAGCCTTTGTCCTCTGCAGAACTTAAGTACTTGGAAAACTGTGTTTTTGGTAGCCATTACCTCTGCCAGGCGCATCAGTGAAACACCCTGTCAGTGGAGCCTGATTTTATCTCTTTTCATAGAGATAAGGTGGTCCTAAGAACTAACAGGAAGTTTTTGCCTAAGGTGGTCTCAGATTTCCACCTTAACGGTCTATGTCTCTCCCTGTTTTCTTCACTGACCATTCCTCCTCTGGAGAGAGGAGGCTGCACAGCCTGTACGTAAAAAGGGCCCTTAGCTACTACATAGAGCACACCAAGGGTCACAGGTTTGACTCCCTCCAATTGTTCCTCACTTATGGAGAGGTCGGTAAGGGAAAACCTGCCACTAAAACATCTATTGGCAGGTGGATTGTTTCTTGCATACAATTCTGCTATGAAAAATTGGGTAGGATCCCACCCTCAGGCCTGAGAGCTCTCTCTACTAGAGGTACAGCTGCTTCCCTGGCTGCTGCCAGGGATATTCCTATCTTAGAGATTTGTCAAGCAGCCACCTGGAAAACAGTCCACACTTTTACCAAGCATTACTCTCTGGACATCCAGGCTAGGAGTGATGCTTGGTTTGGCATAGCAGTACTTCAGAGCCTTTTCCCAAAGTAGGTTCTGTTCCTCCTCCATGGAGGTACTGCTTGGTAGTCTGCAATAGTCAGAATACAGCAAGACTTCATGTTGTTTGAAGAAAAAATTACTCACCTTAGTAATGTTGTTTCTTCTAATGGAGTCTTGCTGTATTCTGACCCCGCCTCCCCTCTCAGAACCTGATTTTTAGGATCTGGGTGGGCAGAAGCAGTATTGGCACCTAGAGGTGCCCCCTTTTTCTCACCCTCTTTTATTTTTGGGTGTGTGTTGTGTTTTGTTTTTTGGGTTTTCTGACTTGAGTCTTTGCTTTGAAACCTAAAAACCCTTTTTATTAAATTTAGTTGCCAGTTGGCTAGTGTGAGTTTACAGTTTCCACACAGAACACCCAGTGAGTATAGCTCGTAAAGATCTGGCAGTTGGGATTCAAACAACAGCAGACAGAGGCTTCAACCGAGCTCGAGCTCAGCGTTCCATGCCTTGCATGGAAACTTAACTCTTTGTTCTCCGGGGCAGTTCAAAGGTTGGAGATCACTGCAATAGTCAGAATACAGCAAGACTCCATTAGAAGAAACAACATTACTAAGGTGAGTAATTTTTTCTCTGCCTCTCAGTATGTGCTGTCTGCTTCTACTGAGCTTCAGAAGACAGAGTCAGACCAACAGCAAGGTGCTGGAAAAGTGAGCAGAAATAAAATGGATGGCAACCAAGCATGGGTGCACACTGTACTCCACTTCTCTGTTTGGGGGGTTGACCCCATCTCTGACTGGAATAGATTGGACCTGCACATATATGCTGCACTGGAAGCGGCTCTCGCTGTTACAGTGTCTCTCTCTCTCTCTCTCGTGGGCTGGGGGTTGGGGGGAAGGAGTAGACACTGCTAGGGGACAGGCCACCCATTAAATGAATGTTTGTTCAGGTGCAGGTTTGGGAGCCACCAGTCATCGTCGTTATGGCCACTACATTGCATTGCCCCCAATTTCACACAGCCAAGGTGGTGCTGCAATAGTGACAGCCTGTCACCTGGTGATCACTCTCATTCTGCTTACTCGCCACATCTCAGCATTTTGCTGTCACTGTTTGGAGGCTCTGTCTCTGCTCTGTCCCTGACACTGGTACCACTCACCACCTCTTTCGATCCTGTACTCTTTTTCGGGGGGGGGGAGGAGGAGGGGGGCCGCTGCCTCTCCTTCTCGGTGTCTGTCCATGCAGCCTGTGTCTCTCTCTCTCTCTCTCTCTCTCTCCCTGCCATTCAGGGTTAAGCTACAGTTCTGCAGGCAATGTTGCCTCACTTCTCAGCACTCTTGCTCCTTGTATTGTGTGGCGGGGTGGGGGGCACACTGAGGCAGCATGGACACTGGAAGATCCACGGGACGGGTTAGTGGGTACCATCACAGAGAGCAGTGCGCAGTCTGGGCATTGTGGCACACGTGAAGCACTGGAGAGAGAGAGAGAGGAGCTCAGGGACAAGAACACGTACTATCATTCACACAGAGACACTCACAAGTTCAACACAGATGTCTGTCTGGGGAAGGATAAATAATATTTATTTGTTCTTTACTGCTAGGACTGTTTACTGCTTATGGCACAGAGAGTGGGGGATGCAGTGTATGGCTGGGTACCCAAACATCAGCAGGATGGGTGGGGAGACGAGTAGTAAAAGTAAGTAAGGGCATGAATGAAAGGAATGAAATGCTCTCATTCAAGCTTTATTTCTTTCAACTAGAGAACAGCTTCTAGCTGTGGAACTATGATTGGTGTCACAGGCTTGTTGTGTGCTCATTGGTCTGTCAGGGACAAGCCCACTGTAGACTGCTGTGCATTGGACTCGTCCCTGACACACCTCTGAAATGTCATTATACTGTAACCCCCCTGCAAATGGGGGTTCCCAAAAGACTTCCAGGAGCTTGCTTGAATGCTCCAAGCCTGAATGGTGTTTGGCGTTTAAGCCATTTATCAGTGAGGGTTTTTAGAGCCTCTGGTACTGTCTCTTTAAGAGCTGTCTGCTTGCAGACATAATTAGTTTCTGTGGGGGGACTGTGTATTTCTCTGCTTGAGTACCACTCGAACTGCTGCCAATTCACTCCATTTTTGCAGTCACTAGGAGTGCAAAGGGAACCTATCTGAAAGATGTAACTGTTTACCAGAAATCATTTAGAGTAATAATGAAATTACAGTTTGTCTAACCTGCTTTCTTTGCAGTCAGAACTGTGTCTGCCTAGTTCCCCATTCTGGTTTTGAACTGCTGAACTGGACCAATCAGTGTGGGGTAAGCTAGCTCTAAAATGGTG
Organism: Neoceratodus forsteri; assembly: GCA_016271365.2. Taxonomy (NCBI): domain Eukaryota; kingdom Metazoa; phylum Chordata; order Ceratodontiformes; family Ceratodontidae; genus Neoceratodus; species Neoceratodus forsteri. Next base: position 331,068,189 of record CM057454.1, read on the forward strand.
CCTTGGACGAATCAGAACTTGGACTCATAATCTGGAGCCAGCCACAAGAGGATTGTATGGGCAGTGACTCTGGGAGATGTAGTTTAGACTTCGGCGCCTTTTTGGACCAACAGCAGCAGTCTATTGTGAGTGACAGCCAATCCAGTCAAGAACTGGGAGGAACTCAAAGGAAGTGCCCGGTTTTGTCGGTTGGAGTTTTCAGTTTAGCTCTGGCAGTGAAGGGGAAAGGAACCCTGTGCTCCTTCAGTGCACAGTTTTAGTCAAAAACATGTGTAAGGTCCAGAGTTCCGGTCTGCAGCTTGTGTAACTGCTTGTTAGGACTGAATCCGTCCTGTGAAGAGAATCAAAGGATATCTGAAGTAGAAACCAGGCTCACCCTGTAGAAGACTGGAGGATTGCGGATTGCACTCGGTCTGTCAGGAACTGAATCTGCTGTGTGTTCTCCGGGTATTGTGCAGTAATTGCGATCGGGATACAGATGCAGCCTGCCTGGTATAGTGCTTTCTTTTTACCATATAAATGTGTGAAGAGGTTTGTGTACCTCAAGTGAATCCTGCTGCCATTAAGTGACTTTTGCCTGTGACTGTTTACCATATAAATGTGTGAGGAGTCTCTTGGAGCTCAAGAGTAGCCCTGCTGACATTGAAGGACCCTATCTTGATTGGAGGTCGTGAGTACTAATTCAGGGTCGCTCCCTGTTGAATTGCCACATTGAATCCAAATGGAATCACTGTACTGCTGACTGTTTAAACTAATTTTTCTGTTCTCTGTGGGAAAGGGCCCCTACCAGCTGCCACGGTTTGGACTAGCCTCTAGGGCTTGGTTACCCAGGGAGAGTAACTGGATAGGCCTGTGCACAGAGCCATAGGTAGATGAGTAGAGTGATAAGCTAATTAACCTGATTTCCCCCTGTCCTTGTTATATCCCCCTAAATAAATCAGAGCTGCTTGTTTCAGCAAAGTTATACTGCCTGAGGTAATTGTCTATGTTAAAGTACTGTACTGTGATTGTTGCACTGTATCTTATTTCACAGGAGGTCCCAGTGCCGGAATCAGTCCTGGGGGTAAGTGTATACTGTGAAGGTAATTCTGATATATTGTGTGGGCCACTAGTGGGAAGAAAGGGGGGCTGCAGTGTCCCAGAGGGCTGTGACCAAGTTAGTTTAACTATTGCAAACCCTGACCTCTGGGTGGAGGCACCCGCCATTGGATCCAGGCCCCTCAACCTGTTAGTGGCAAATCAGGCAGGGGTAGTAGCCCCTGGGATAGCGCCATCTAGGGGTTACAATACCACAAGATGTTTCTTGCACATGCGCAAGGAAACATAAAAAAAAACTATAAAGAAATTAGATTGGTGACTACCCTCATTTGAAAGCCATTTTTGTCCTGAGCACAAAAATGTAAAATAATGCCTTGGGGTACAGAAATCCTGGGGCAGAGTACACATGAGTGGAGTGGTATTGACAACATTAAGAAAGCACACATTAAAAAAAAAAAAAAAAAAAAAGCTTTTACATACAGGTGATTACTGTTTAACAATATTTTGCATCTATGGCTGCCACTGCACATCTGATGCAAACCCATAATGACATTCCTCACTTAAAGCAAAAAGGGGGGGGGGTGGAGGCCATAACTGACTCCTTGTTTTTGTGTTAAGGGATCGGTTTATTTACAGACAAAACAAAGAAAGGCATCATTTCTAAAATGTGCAGATGAGCATGGGACCACTTTTTCCAGAGCATGCCACCACCGCAGCTACCACTTCAAGACTGCTACTACCCCCACCTAATACAATCATGGAAAACCAGAAGTAGTCTACCAGCACTGAGATCAATATGGTTATGGCACATTTGCCAGAAATTACTGCTTAGAAAAGAATGAGAAAATGACTGTGATGATGAGCAAGTCCCAGACCAGCTCTCTAGTTTGTTAATAGACTCCTCCTGTGTCTGATTTGTACAGCTGTGTGGGCCAAGCTCCATGGATGTTATGCCATTATCAGATTTGTATAACAGCATTGTGGAAGCACATAACCGGACTGCTGTCTGATGTGCTGCCACAGTGCTCTGACATAGTTTCCAGTGATTCTGTTTATGCAGCCCTTCCCCTCCATGGGCCGCATAAACATACCCACTTCCCGGTGCACTAATTTTTGGTACTGCAACTGCAGTACTGATGGCCACCATGTGCAACATGGTGATGTTGACTTAAACTGTTCATGCATGACTATCGTGCATACACAGTTATGTCAGCATCACCATGTTGTGCAGGGCTGACTACTGGGCAAACTTCACACGTGCGAGTATCATGCATGTGCAGTACTGTAATTGCTGCTGTGTTACTTACGGCTGACTCTGGTGCAGTGAAAGCACCACATGTTTTTTTCCACTCTCTTGCCACTCCTAAAGCTTTTCACAGAGTTTGTTTTATTCTGTGAAGACATTTTAAGATCTTTAAATAAAGGAACACTGCTAGTGTTCAGCCAGTTCTGTGATTCTCGTGTGGCTTCTTGGTGACCCACTCAGTTACATATGGTGTCAGAAGAGCGATGCCAGGACACACGTTGAGAGGGGAAGTGTGGCTGGTCCGGTACTAGACGTGCTGATACTGAAAGTAGAGGGAGATCTACAGGAAGTCAGTAAATCTAAACGTCAGGACAGTTTGCTGATGAAATGACTGATTCTGTGGTAACTGTGCAGGGGAGAGTGAAGTCCATGGAGGAATTGGTGGCATCAAAAGGGCAAATGGACCCAGATGAGGTGCTGTCAGAGAAAAAGATTTTGATGAGCCTCCCAAAGATGGTGCGGTGGCTGACTGAGCAGTGGCTGAAGGTTGAGGAATTGTTCTCTGTGTCAGAAAAATGAATCCAGACACTGGAGTGGTTGGAAGCTGTGACCTCTAACCAGCTGCTGTTTCAGAACCACAAGGCCGATGAAGAAGGAGTAGTGCCATCTAATTCTGCAAAGGAGAGTGAGGATCATTTGTCAGATAGAGTCCCCGGATGTGCCCCTGCAGATCAGTGTGGTGTCGTGGAAACAGTGGAGCTGCTGCAGTTGGAGAGAGTTAGAGAGTACAGATAAAATTGCCTTAGCTGATAGAGCTTGAATAGTGAAAGAGCCGAGTTGGTTCTGTGAACATGTTCTGGACTTGGGTGCCAGCGTCCAGAAGAGTCCTGTAATTTCAGTGCATTGCAGCTATGAAGAACCATTGGTGTTTTTGAGAACAGAGTGACTAAATGTTTAATGCCTAAAACTAAAACTGTCTTCCAGATGTGGAGTAAGCTCCAGACGAATGCTACCTGTGCAGGTAGATTATTTGCTTTGTGCCTATTGATGTTGAAAGTTTGGATAGTACTAGACCCCTTTACTTTACAAAGAACGGGGTCCTATACAGCTGTCAGAGGAATTTCCAGGAGCAATGTAATGAAGATTAGTTGGTGGTGCCCTGGGTACTTCGACTACAGGTTCTTCAGGCAGCACATTTTGACCTCAGAAAAGGGCACTTGAGGCACCATGGGATGTTAAATCACATACTATCCTATTTCTACTGGCCCGGGTAGTTGTTCGGTTCCTCAGGACCTGTATAATTTGTCAGGGTGTGGTGGCAATCACTTGGGTAACAGCCAGAATAATCCCAAGGAATAAAAAGGATTTTCTGTGAAAGAGCATCTACTACATGTATGAGCTGGAGGCTACCAACCTAAAGTCAGTTAGAGCCAGCTAAGGGCTGGTGGGTAGTACCCTTCAGTGATTCCATGTGGGAGGAGTTAGGATGTGTGAATCCTATATCCCTTTGACAGTAAGACTGGGAGTGATTCTTGGAGGTGAAATACCTCAAGATTAGATATAGTGTCTCTCTTAAGAAGTTAGAATGAAAAGTAATGTGTATTCTGAAATAGATTAACCATCTGGGATGAACAATTTTAATCATATTGTAATCATCGGAGAAGGATGAAAATTGAAAGTGGGGATAAAAATAAAAATTCTAAATGCAAATGGAAAGAATGTGAGGTCTTAGCCCCAAGAGTAGGAAATATAGGCTAAATGATTTAACGTACTGTAGAAATTTTAGTACAGCCAGTAGGCTGAGGTGTATGAGTAAACATTAAAAAAAAGAAAAAAAAAGATAATGATTCTATTAATGGAAAAGGGATGCAAACAAAATAGCAACATGAAAAAGCAGTGTGTGGGATGGGGAATCCTGCAAATGGTACTCAGATTGGGTTTCTTAAAACTCTTGGTAGGTGTGGGTATCTGTGCTCATCCTCCTTTGAAGGTGGCCTTTTGCCGCCTGGTGGCGCTGTGAGGTTGCGCTGGACACCACACCTCGCACCATGCTGGCGACCGGGTTCGAGGAATGAGCCTGGGTCGTCGGGGTTGGCAGGGAGGAGAAGGATTGAGCATCCGTGGGACTGCTCTCCTTCTCCGGGAAGGGTGCATGTCGTCGGTGTGCTGGTGGCCTCTGACTATGGCTGGAGGCATTGCAGTGCATAGGCAGTCTCTGAAGGGGACGTGCTGAGGCCGATGCTGAGAAAGTGCGTGCGGTCACGTGTGCTCCTGTCCTTGGCATCATTGCATGCCTCACCGTCAAGCAATGGGAGAACAGGGAAAACAGGGCACCAGTCAGTGGCGGCACGATAGCCGTCTCTGAGGGGATTGCGGTTCTGTGGGCATGCAGCATTACTGGATCCGGTCCTGGTGGTAAAGTGAGGGGGCTGTCCACCTCCCACGCGGGGAGCAAGCAGCTGAGGCACGATTTGGAGCAGAGGTCCTTGAGTACGTCAGCGGAGGCCAGAGAGGATGCCTGGGCCGAAGGTAAGGCAGGCTGGTTACCAGGAAAAGCCACTATAAAAAAAAAAGAAGAAGGTGGCCTTTAGAGTTGTTAGGTTAAAAGAATGAGCGGAGGTGGACTTCCCTGTGGAGTGGGTTATGTTTACTCCCTAGAAGACTACCACTTCCTATTGTATATGTGACTGTTGGGTTTGCAGTCTGAAGGTGTGCGAGTTGTGGAGAGATGACTCTTGGGGGACCTGTGGGAGAATAGTAGGATAGTTCTCCTGGGTTTGTGTGGGTCCCTGAGGGTAGAGTTCTTGAATGTCAGAGGTTGGTGACTTCTTTACACCTGCTCTGGTACCTAACTTGACACATTTATTTCTTTCGTGACCGAAAACAGTACAAAAATGTAAATGAGTTAACAGAGCCTGGATTAGTAATGCATAACCTGTGTCAGATCTGGTGGAGGTCATCTCCTGTTTATTTGGTGGTCCTGATAAAATGTTCCATCTGAGGAGTCTGTTCCTGGTGTGTTAAATCACTAAAAGGTGAAGAAAGGTATAGAAACCTCCTTTGCAGGAACCGATTCCTTTCTAGGCTGGGGGTACTTGATAGGGTCAAGGACACTATCCCAGTTCGAAAATTGTAACGATTTTTAAAGCAGCCTTTCTGTGACAAAGCCCGCCCCCGCCATGTTGCCAGATTAGGTATATCCCCGGTGGAGGCACTCTCTGTAAAAAGTGGCACCCATGCTAGTCTGCACATTTTAGAAATGACCCCTTTCCTTGTTTTTTTTTCTGAAAAAAAAATGGACCCCTTTAATACAAAAACAAGGAGTCGGTTACGGCCTCCAACCCCCCTTTTTGCTTTAAGTAAGGAACCAACCATGGGAACCAACGTGGTAGTCCCGGTGGTAATGGGTTTGCATCACATGTACACATAATGTTAAACAGTAATAACTATATGTAAAAGCTTGTGTACATGTTTAGAATGTATGCTTTCTTAAAGTTGCTTACAGTGCTTTCAGGTAATTTAAACGAGCCTGGTTATCAGTCCTGTAGTAGACAATATACCCAGGTTTATACTTTCTATTATGAGGCCTATACCAGGCTTACATAACCTTCATGTAGACCCTGTAATAAAGTTGATACCTCCCTACCTTGACAGCATGATACAATTTTTAACGAATTGTACTGCAGTAAGTACACTAAGTTATTGTATTGTACAGTAGTGAAGCAGCCTGTAGTAAAATGCTCTGGTGAAAGTATTTCATAAGAAATAAAAATCCAGAAACCAAATATGTTGCTGAGTGTTTTCATTGTAAACACGGGTGTAAACATAACACCTGAACTGGATTAACCGTAGGCCTGGACCGGGGCCTGGACAGTACGGCACTGTGGCTGGGAATTTGTTCAACTGTAGCTGTAGGCCCTGGCTGTAGCTCTAGTTCATAGCATGCACATTATGAGATCATTAGTACGGCTGATTCCCCATATTACACGTTATTTATTTACTTTTACTTTATTTACTTATAGTTCATTTCTGTTACTAGTACATGCTGCTAGGTAGATAATCTGTTTTAAAGCAGTAGTGCATGATAGTGGTGAACATTTTGACCTTTTCTCTTTATTCTATTTTAGAGTGCCCCTTTCCTCCAGACGTTTATGATGCCATTTTTCCCCATTTTGAGTTTGCTTTACCACTTTTTTTTTTTTTTTTTACAGCTGAAATAATAAAATGAGCACTTCTTTTATTATAGCTTGTACCGACCAGTTTTCATCAGGATTCTCTGTTGATTTTGAATATCCATTGTTTAACATCTCTTTCATATAACTAGAATGAACCAGCCTGCAGCAGACACCGCCCCTGACCTTATGGGACAGCAGGTGTACAACGTTACTCAGAATACTGCTGGAAATCAGATCGGACCCATATTACAAGGAACGCTCCTTTATTATTCTAATGTGACAAAGTTCATTGTTTTCCAGATTCAGGATTTCTGCAAACGTTGTATAATGTCACTCTACAGCTGCCATACAGTTTTGTCATTGGTCATAATGTGTAATCCCTGTACTATTCTCTTAAGTATATTATCTTTATATATAAAATAATAAAGAAATATAATTTCAAAAATAAATGTGACAAAGTGCTAAAGCAGACTCAAAATTGGGAAAGAGGGGTATCATACAAGTCAGGAGACAAGGTTCAAGGGGCAATCTAAAATAGAATAAAAAGTATAGTCCACAGCTTTTAATGCTATCTTGCAGTGCTGCTTTAAATGTCCAGTGATTTTGAAAAAAAGAATTCAATCTGTTGGGAATGTAGTACTTTGTCTCGGGTTACCTCCCTTTCGGGGGTGGGCAGATTTGGCAGGATTACCTGTCTCCTCCAGCCTGTGTGTGATGTTTCTGTACACATTAATTGGTTTTACAACAATTTGGATCTTTTTCTTGCTCTTATTACTGCAATAATCCACTCTAAGTGTGCATCAGCACTGCAACAGCCTCACCTCCTGGGTGGTAAAAGGGCCTTGGCTACACCTTGTGCCTCACACCCCATCCAGGACATTCGATTATTGAAATATTGCCACACACCCAGCCAGGCACCCAGCGGTGGAGTATTCCTTACTTACAAGAGGAACATTAGCACATCATGGTAGCCATGATTAAAAGTGTATCATTGCAGTCATTACATAGTTTAATGCCTTCTGTTAGAGCGGCATAGGCAGTATGTTGTACATGAGATCTTGCAGCATATAAGTTTTGGACCACATGGGCCCCTTCATCATATGCTCCATGAGGTTTATACAACACCTGATGAAGGGACTTCTGTGTCTCCAAAGGCCTGGGTACAATAACTTTGCTTTGTTCTATGGATATGTTGGTCCAGATTAAGATATCACACCATACAATGCCCAGATGCAGTGGCTTTAATTTTCCAAAACCAACACAGACTTTCATTCTTAAGCATACCTGATTGTATTTCACTGCTGCAGTTTAACAGTACTTATTGGTTTTTGCCTTCTGTATTATGGATCTGCAAGCCGGTCCCTTGACCTAGCCTACCTTTTCCTGGTAAATGAAAGTTTCCAGACACACACACAGACAGATAGACAGAGAAAGACTCCGGGGTGTAAGTGTGGAGATCCATCAGTCTCTCTTCATAGAGCTTCTCATGCAACCTCAGCACCATTTGAGCTGCCCTACTCTGGACCACCTCCACCCTGTCCAAGTCCTTTCCTGAATGGTGGGTCAACACCAGATGCACCAAAAAGCCATGTTAATGCCACAGCACCAGGCCACAGCAGGCCTGATACCTCAGCAGACCCGGGCCTCCAACCCATTACTTGCACACCACTCTAAAAGCAGGAAGAGAAGCCTCCCTTCTCAACTTCTACAAGCAGCTCCAGTGCTATCCAGGACTCATTTAATGCTATATGATCGCCTTCACCCTGGACCTTCACCACTGGGGGAAATTCAGCTCCAGTCCCATCTTCTGCAGAGCCCAGCCTGAAGGCAATCAGAAGCAGCCTGCTCCAGGGCCTGTTCCTCACCAGCTGTACAAGATGTCTCCCGAGATGTCTCAACATGGTGTGGATGAAGCTGGGATTGGGAAACATCTTTACAAGTTATTGATCCTAAAGTGGGGAGGAGCTGAGTGGGGTGGGTGCAGAATGTGGGAAGTGGAAGTGAGCAAGGTGGGGCTCAAAGAGGCCTTTTGGTTGCACAAATTCCAGATAACTGGAGCCATGAGCAGTAGGTAGTCAGTGCCTCATCCCTGAAAACCACTGGGCCGTGGTAGTCTTATTTTTCATTTCACTTTTTTAGCACAAAGTTAAAAGTACAGTACCTACAGCAGCAGCAAACATGACTGTGAAAAACACCTCAACACATTTAGTGAATCTTTAAACTGTCATTAATAATATCTGAAGACCAAAAATGTGGCCTTGTGCTTTTTTTTTCGGAAGTGCGTCACCTTCCTCCCGTTCACCTCTTCCATCCTGGGACCATCGTCCTCCTGCCAGCGCTCAGGCGGGTGCCCTTGGGGCCAGGACTGCTGGGAGAACCCACCAGTACACCTCTGAGCGGTGCTACATTGTCTAGTCCAGCGGTTTGTGGATCTCCGGCCTCGGATTCAGGGGCTTCCAAGAGTACACAATAGGGGTGAGATACTAACAACAAAAATCGAAAGGGACCTGGGAGTAATTATATCAGATGACCTAAAAGTGGGCAAGCAGTGTGAGAAGGCAGTAAGGAGGGCTGGGGGGATACTGGGATGCATAGGGAGAGGCATCAATAGTAGAAAATAGGAAGTTGTTGTCCCTCTGTACAGGCAGTTGGTGAGAACCCATCTGGAGTACTGCGTTCAGTTCTGGAGACCCCATCTTCATAAAGACATAGACAGAGTGGAGGCTGTTCAGAGGAGGGCAACCAAAATGGTGCAGGGTCTGCACCAGAAGACATATAAAGAGAGACTAAAGCAGCTTAATATGTATACCCTCAAGGAAAGGAGGGAGAGGCGGGACATGATAGAAACTTTCACATACCTCAAGGGAATTAACAAAGTCCAAGAAGGTAGCATCTTTCAGAAAAAGAGATGTACAAGAACAAGGGGGCACAATTTGAAGATAGAGGGGGGATGGCTCAGAGGTAATGTTAGAAAGTATTTTTTCATGGAGAGGGTTGTGGATGCATGGAACAGCCTTTCTGAGGAGGTTGTGAAATCAAGAACAGTGGGAGAATTCAAGAATGCATGGGACAGACATAAGGCAGTTCTAGTGGGAGGGGCAGGAGGAAGTAAGCTGTTGGTAAACTAGAATCTGCAGCGTATCCATCAGGTAGGAAATGTGCAGACTAGGTGGGCCAAGCAGTCCTTATCTGCAGTCAAAGTCTATGTTTCTATGTCAAGATGGCAACTCAGCATTCAGAGGAAAGAGTCTTAAAGGAACTTGCAGATCTGAAAGTGGACAAGGCTATGGGACCAGATGGAGTACATACAAGGGTAGTAAAAGAACTCAAGGATGTTCTATTTTGCCCCTCTGGTGGCCTTATTCAACAGCTCACTGGAAATGGGCCTAGTTCCTGAGGACAGGAGGAGCAGATGTGGTCCAACAACCTAAGGGTGGCAGCAGGAAAAACTAGCAACTATAGTGGGGAAATGAATGGAAACACTCTTTAAAGGAAAGGTTGGTAGAGTATCTTGAATCCAAAGGGCTGCAAGACCGAAGGCAGCTTGGTTCATGGGGGCAGGAGGTCAAGTTAGATGAACCTGATCAGTTTCTTTGACTGGATGACCAGGGAAATAAATCAGGAGAGGGCAGTGGTCATGGTCTATCTTGACTTTAGCAAGGTGTTCAACACTGCTGCACAGTATTGGTTAAAAAACTGAGCAGCCTGAGGTGGGTTCTGAAATAGTGAATTGGGGTAGAAACTGGTTTATGGATAGGCAACAAAGGGTCATAGTTAATGGCACACACTTAAAAGATGGAAGAGAATGGCTGCGGGCACAGAGTTAGGTAGCACCACCAGTTGCAACGCCAGTGACCTGGGTTTGGAAATGAGCCTGAGTCATTGAGGGTCAGCTGGAGAAGTGAGATAAGCATCCCACTGGATGCTTTCCACATCGGTGAGGAAGTGTGCTTGGTCTCCACTGTTCTACTGCCACCTGGGTGAGCACAGATGGTGATGCATTGGAGCCGACAAGCTGGGACAGGGGACACCACCATGCTTTGATGTGAGTGCACACACAGTACGCGTATGCATAAGTAAGCTTCCTCAGCATCCCAGGGGAGGGGCGATGAGGGAAAAGCACTGACTGCTGCAGGAGGATGTCTGCCCCTCACCGCAGGTCCCACATCACCAACTGTGGCACTCTTTCTTCTGGATCACTGAACAAGTCTCCATCTGGGGATAGCTGCTCCTACAATTGCCCCACGTGATGGGAAAACCAGGGTGCACTCCAGGAGAAGAGAGGTAAGTCCCTGAGAAGGTGGGTGATGTGGTTGGTGAGGAAGCAGGACTGATGGGGGCCAGCCAGTTTCAGGGTGATCAAGCACACTAAAAAAAAAGGATGGAAGAAGGATCTGCATGGTACACAGTGCTCAGTACTGGGACTGGTCTTCTTCAATGTCTTCTTTTTTTTTTTTTTTCCCATTGAGGTTTTTCTATTCCTTGGAGCCTGGAGGTGGCTATGGCCCCCCTTGGAGGGACTCATCCTCTGTGCTCGTGTGTGTCTGCTCCAACCAACCCCCCAGAATTCCCTTCGGCATACCCCCATAGTGGGGCCGGGGGGGAGCACCAGCTTTCTCCCCCCAAGAGCATAATCCAGAAGCCGGGGGTGGCCATGGGGATGCAATGAGTTTTTGAATTTTTCTCCCGTCCCCCCTCCTTTCCACAGCAAGGATGCCAGTTGCATACATCCTGACCAATACTGGCCTCCAGTCACTGCCAGAGGGCAGTCAAAAAGCGGGATGACTCCCTCCCTCCGCGTGAGAGGGGAGCAGTCCTCAGGATGCTGAGTCCCCTCTTGCCCCTGCCGACCTCTGGCTGCCCAGGCTCATTTCTGAACCCGGGTTGGTGGAGGTATAACGACCAGTGCTTCAACCTCCAGTGACACTGGGCCAGCTTCTTCAATGTCTTCATAAGTGGCACTGTAGATGTACTGGAAAGGAAAGTGTGCTCTTTTGCATTTTTAATAAGGTGGACAATCAGAAGGGGTAGAAAGAATGCATAGGGAGCTTGGGAAACTTGAGGAGTGCTCAAAAACATGGCAGTTGGGGTTCAACAGCAAAGTGCAAAATTATGCACCTAAGGCACTGAAACCCAGGAACTGAGCATAGAATGGGGTGGAGGTACTGCTAGATCCTAAACAGGAAAGTGACCTTGGAGTTATCATACCAGATAACCTCAAAGTGTCAGGGCAGCATGACAAGGCTGTGGGTAGGGCCCGTGCTATACTAGGATGCATTGGGAAAGGTATCTCCAGCAGGAGGAGGAGGGAGATGGTGTTACCATTGTATTGCTCATTGCAGATACCTCACCTGGAGTACTGAGCCCAGTTCTGGAGGCCTCACCTCAGAAAGGACATGGACAGGGTAGAGGCAGTCCAGAGGAGAGCAACTAAGATGGTGCAAGGTTTGCACCAAAAGGCCCTATGAGGAGAGACTGAGGGATCTCAACACGTACATTTTGAGGAGAGGAAAGCAAGAAGGGACATAATAGAGACCTACAAGTACCTCATGAGGGTGAACAGGATGCAGGAGTGAAGTCTTTTTCAAATGAGAAAGAGCATCAGGACAAGAGGGCATGTGATGAAGCTGGTGGTGGTGGTGGTGGGGGAGTTAGAGAGAAGTGAGGAAGTACAACTTCACTGAAAAAGGGGTAGATGCCTGGAATAGACTGTTAGCAGTAGTAGCAGGGCTTCAAGCATGCATGGGATAGACATAAGGAAATATCAGTAACTAGCTGGGGAGGAGGGAGGATTGCCTCACATAACTTAGGGTCTATAGAGACAGACTAGGCAGGGACCATCTGGGTAGACTGAGTGGGTCAAGCAGTCCTTTTTTCTGCTGAAAAATGTCATGTCTCTGTTTCAATGGGTACTTTGTGTACTGCTTGGGAATTGTTCCAAAGGAGTGGCTCAAATAAGATATCCTTGATGAAGATAGAACAGTTACTTGCCATAACAGTAGATCTTCAAGAGAATCTCCTCCATTGGGCCACAGCGCACTAACCCTTCTTCCCTTTACTAAGGTATGAGCTGGTAGGATTGTCTACTACCTTTTTGTAGGTGTTTGACCATAAGTGCCTCATGTTTATTCTGTATTTCAGCCCATGCCTCTGTGCGCCTGGTCCTGGTTTGGTCTGCTGATTCCTCCTGGTAAGATACCCTCTGAGTTTGTCTCCCAGCAGGAGCTGAGGAATGATGGGGCTACCAATATTTTATAAGCATCTACATTTTATATCCAGCTAGCAATAGTTTCTAAGTGGTCCTGATGTGATACAGTTCCAAAGATGTGGCCCAATGAGAGATTATCTTGAAGATCTACTGTTACAGTAAGTAACTGTTCTTTCAGTTTCACCTTCCTGGTTAAAGACTGGCTGCATTTCCACCTTCATCTCCAGCATTGGATTATACAGTGGCACACAGATTCTGCAGCCCAATCACATACAGAATGCTCAACATGTATTTGGCCCTATCAGGAGCAATCGGAAGCCCACACAAAGGCACTGTAGTCCACCATTTTCTGGGTAATTTTCCTCCTTCCTTCCTGCAAACCTTCTCTGGACTGTTGAGAGTGCACACAAGAAGTCTACTGGCTGCCAAACACCCTTAAAAATGAATATTGAGAGGGTAAAAAGGCAGCATTACAAAGGGCCATACATAAGGAAAAATAAAACTATTTCAAAACAAATACATGAAACAGTACCTGGGGGTGGATATTCAGACTACGCCGGGCTGTGGTTCAAGCCTGGGTGCAGCGCAACTGGGATGTGCCAGGGCACTGACAGGGTGATGTTCAACGGTGCTGCACCATGGTTCAGCACCATTAAATATCGCTCCATGGCCACCCGCATAGAGCATGGCTCAGAGGCACTGCACCAGTGCAAGTGGGCAGAGAGGAGCAGGGGGATGTGTTAGTGCAAGTGCCATTGTGCTAGGTGCATCAACCGTGATATTCAGCGGTGGGCCTGCAAATGGGGCCATAATGCATGCAAGGCACAAATAGGGCCATTTGCATGTCATTATGGCCCCATTTGCATGCATGTGCGCCGATTCCTGGTGACTTGTGCCTGGCATCCTGCCAGACAGCAACCGTCGGGACGAAGCCCCCTGCCCTCGTGGGCATGCTTCTAATTATCCCTGGTGGTCCTTGGTACCCTTGCCCCTTCCAACCGCCCTCTCATTCCGCTACCCTGCTCCTCTCCGATCAGTGGCGAAAGTGGCACCACCACACCAAACACAGCCTGTCACACTGACAGCTGCATGCGGCTGTATGCATCGGTCCACCAGGCGTAGGCCAATGGAGTGTACAGACCATACTGTATTCTACACAGTCCCGATATGTGAATGGGTCCATTCACATAATGGGACTAATATTGCATGCCCGTATCCCCTATGCCGAGTGGACCAATGGGTGTACAGGCATTGCTGTCGCTGTCAGTTGGCGTGGTGAGCTGAGTTTCGGGTGGGGTGCTGACACCCGCCACTGACTGGAGGGGAGCGGCAGCGGTAATAAGTGGGGTGGGTTGTGAGGGGTAGGCTGCCGCTTGGATCACCAGGGATAATTGAGTACAGAATGCCCCAATCGGCAGGGAGATAGTCCACTGGACCACCAGCGAGTTTATTTATTATTACAGCCGTGATCAGGCAAGGGATAGGTCCACTGGACCACCAGGGATTCTATTATTTAAAACAGCCCATGATCGGGCATGGGGGGGGCACTACGCCACTGGACGGTGCCACAAGAGCTCGGGTGGCCACCCACAGCTGGCTGCTGCCATGTTGTGCCCTGCATTATGGCAGCTCACCTGTGGGTGGCAAGCTGTTGCTGCTTTATTTTGTGGCTTAACTGTGTACAGCGCATGTAGGGGTTGCGCCTCTATATTCTCAGCACATCCCAGGCTGAATATCAGGATGTGCAGAATATGCAGGGGTACACCCTCCTTACCTGGGCTGCATATATTACTGATGTGCCCCGGTGCATCGAGATTTGTGCTGAGCATATTAAGCATTGAATATCTTGCTGGAGCACATATCAGTGGGTTCCACATGGCGCAACTCTGTTGTGCCATGCGCAGCCCATTTGAATATCCCACCCTGGGAGTATTGAACAGACTTCACACATGCACGCTTTGCTAATTTTATTAAAAATGTAAAAAAAAAAAAAAACAGAGGTTGTGTTCCCTTTAACTAAATGTACAAAACAAGTGCTGTGCTTCCTCAAACTAAAAGTGATAGGCTGTATGGAGCAACTTCAATTCACTTGCTCTAGATGAAGTAACACAGATATTTTGGCATGGTGTATTTTAGCGATCAATCTTTAATACACTTAAGTTTGGAGTACTGTACCTGTGCTGCTAAATAAAATCAGAATATTTATGCCATTATGTGAGAGGGCTGAGTACTGAGAAGAAGGAGAACCTAGGGCTCATTAAACTGTTTCTACCCCCTCTAAAGGACTTAAGATTCCTGAGTCTGCTGTGCATGTCTCTATTATAGCCAATAACAAAAAACAAAACAACAAAAAAAATGTTGAGCAGTTTTCACCTGAGTGGCCTGACTGAATTACGGGGTGTCAGAAAAGACCAGGGTTGTTTTTCTCCAGTTTTTCTCCCTAGGGCACAGTCATGTGATGTTATACATGAGTGCATGTAGTTGTGCCATGCACACATGACATCTGATGGCAGGCCCTTCCCTGCAGTGAAAAGCTCACTTGAGCTACCATCTGTCTATACCAGAACAAGGCAACTGAGCAGCACGATGCTGAATCCTTCCACCCTGGGAGGGTGGAGCTATCCCTGGGACTCTTGACACTTTCTCCCTCTGCTGACCCCAGTGACCAGAACTATATCCTGAACCCAGGTCGTTGGCATCATGGAAAAGTAGCCCTAATGCTGTGCTGACTGCCGATGAGATATAAGTTATTTAAATACAATTTTAAACTTTAAAAAAGATAAAATGAGCCAGCCCAGTAGCTCGGTGGTAGCTCTACTACCTGCGATGTTGGGAACCCAAGTTTAGGAACGGACTTAGGGCGCTAGTGGTTGGCCGGGGGTGAGGAGGATTGAATGCCCAAAGGACTGCTTTCCTTCTCTGGGTGGTGGATGGTGCAGTGCCTGGTGTTAGCCTGGCCTCTGGCAGCAGCTGGGGGGCAGAGCACTAGGGATCATGGCTTGTGGTGGAGAACAGCAGCTGTTTGAGATCACACACACAAAAGTGTGCATAAGGATGTTATTGACACATGGCACTCAGTTCTACCAGGGGAGGACAACATGGTGAAAAACCACCCTGGCTGGGAGTGTGAACTCCCAACCCCTTGCAGGCTCTAGAAATAGGTGTGTTGGCCGTGGATAGCTGGACCTCCACTACGATATCCTCAGCAAGAGAGGGTCCATGGTGTTGCGAGTTCGTTGTAGCAGGCTGAAATGCAGCATATTGTGTTAGTTGAGTAGAAGGGCCCCATGTCTTCTGAAGGTGTTGCACAGCCTGGTTCCCCACTGGGACTTCTGGAGTGGGCTCCTTCTGAAGGGTGATCCCATTTTCCATGTTTACTTGTTGGGTGCCTCTTGTTACTATGGGGAAGAAGGGACCAAGTGTCATCCATAGTAGGCTGTTTTTAAGCAGTGACATCATGGTGAACGGTTTCCCTGTGTCCATGGCTTCTAGTACAGGGTTAGGTGGCTTGGTAGCAGGGTGTCTAGGAGATCTCATTTCATGTGGCCAGGTGTGGTGTAAAAAATCCACGAGAGCATCTGGAATGGAGAACAGAAGTGGCACCCCATTATGTATAATGCATATTGTAGCAAGGTAGTGTAGGGAAATCTGTACCCCAATACAGTGCTTAATGTCGCGTGCTTCTGTGTAGGCTTGCCGTCTGTCAGAAAGCTCCTGGGAAACATGTTGATAGATACAGATGCAATGATCCTGCCATTGCAGCTGTCCCAAATCCTGGGCTCCAGTCATTATTATTTCTTTAGTTTTAAATTCAGGAATGTGCCAGTATGGGCAACAGTTTGTCCCTGGCTTTAGATGCAGGGGCTAGGGGTAGTGTACTCTTTCTACACTCACTGATGCCTTGCATTCCAGTTTGAGAATCATGGGGAAAGCGTGCTACAGAAACAAAGCTGTGTCCCAAAGCAGCACACCTTCAGGGAAGCCTAGGAACCATAGGTTGTCGCAGTGACTGTGATTTTCTAAGCTGTCGACTTAATCCTGCAACAGTTGAATAGCACAGCTTTGCTCTCTGACTACCACCATACCAAGCTGCATCATGCAAGGCAGCATTCCATTCTGATTGAAATAGTCTGGCCTCCACTTTCTGAATGGCATGGGTAGTCTGACTGGAAGCAACAGTTACTTCGGACATTTGCTGCAGCAACTTAGCAAACAGTCCACAACAGACAAAGTGGCTTGGTGACTTCCTGGCTGGTCTCATCCTCCCTCCCGATAACGTGATAAACTATTTACTTAATTCTAAGGATGAATATGTTTCAGAAAGATTAACATGCTTCTTAGAAACAACTTTTTTATGAGATAAGTGACTATAACTATTTTGTGACCATGACTGGTTATTATTTCACATTTTGTCAGTATGCAGTAATAGAATGCTGACTTTTAAATGTTTATCTGAAATTGCACTTTATTGATTGTAATTCATGTATCAAATACGAAAACTTTATTCTGTGTGTATTGTAATGGCTTTTAGCAGAACAATAAAATGTCAAATTCTGAAAAAAAATTCTGATTCTGAACTCAGCAAACATATTTTTGATCGCTATTGGCTTCCCTTTTTAGTTGCCACTTGTGGCCATACTGATGGATATGACAGAGTCCTGCCTGACAGCACATAGCATCATAACACCTAAACCGTGGCATGACTGAAAATAAAAACACCGACAAGTACCTTTGTGGTAAGAACTACCAGTTGAGTAGACTTAGCCCAAGAAAGTTGCTGTGTATATTGGATAATGCAGGTTTTGTTGCCTCGAGGGATGCAGTGTTAAAAATCTAAGTGGCCATTTTGTCTGAGGTTAAACCACGGCCCTGAATTGTAGTAGTGTAGAATAAATACTGTGAATGTGTTCCAGGATTTTATTCAGTAATAGGAAATGATACCTTGCCCTTGCAATGTCTTTCTAAAGGGATACAGAAAATAACTTTTGATATAGATCAGAAATTAAATTTAGAATCTGTCAATTGAAACATGGCACATACACACAGGGGCAAGTCCCCATTAATAACCTTCCAGACAATAATGTCCCAAAATGTAGCCTTCTCAGTTCCATAGGTAACCATTTCAGTTCTTCATAAAGATGGCAGTGATGCACCCTCTGTAAAGCAAAACTTCAATCTTCGACAAAACACCGTCATTCTTCAATGATCAAATCACTAAACCATAATTAGCTAAAGCTTGTATAAGATTTTGAACTGAAATACCCTGGACTCCCTATTAAGAATCTGTTATGATATAATGTATCTGAGTAGGTATTGGCTGATTATATTAAAGCAGCAGTACTACAAAATCAGGAAGTGAGCTATCAAAATTCTGTTTTTTGGCTGTAAGCATGTGGCCAAAGTTCTAGTTTCCATACCCGTAAATGTTTTTTTTTCAGTCATCATTAGTTTTTTGGATATTTGCAATTTTAATTGTTGTAGTGCTACAGCAAATGTGGTGGCTGACTAATTTTCAGCTACGCTTTTCTAAGGTCACATCACGCTTTTGGACAACAGCAGAGGGACCTCTGCTGACCATTTCTGATGTCCCTGCAAGTCATACACATGTGCAGTTGGCAGCAGAGGGGTTCCAGTGCAACATGCTTAGTGGCAGAAATGTAAACAAAAGCTGAGAATAACTGAGAAAATTACTGCTGATAGTACAATGTCGTGCGAAAGAGTACGAGGTGGAGGATTAGCAGGGCACAGGGAATAAACTGTCAAAAAAGCGTGATTTATTTTTCGTACTACTGCTGCTTTAAGTACACATAATCAGCAAATGATAATATCATATTGAGGTATAATCCTAAATACTGAAATGAAGATCATAGCTCAACAGGGACACCACCAATGAATACCAGATCAAATGAGGGGCCAATACTGGTCAGCCTCTTCCCAGTTCCCACTAGTAAAGATCATTTGATCTTATTTACATTCAAATATCAATCCCCTTACCCCTGAGTTACAACTTGTTTGCTGCTTGTTTTCTATTCCAGTGGCAGTAATACTTTGAGTGAAACCCAAAGTTGGCAGAAGGCACCACTGTGAGGACCCACAGGCACCACCCATACAAGACTGCACTCAGAAAAACATATGCGCCAACCCTAATAGAGACCTTTGTAAACTTATACCTCTTGGTGTCATTCCTGACATGGACACATCTGTGGGACCAAGAAGAGGGACTCAGTTGTGATGCAGCACTACTTAATTGCATTTTTATGAACAATTTGACTGTGGGCCATGGTCAGTAGCCTTCCATCAAATTCTTGTCACTGCATTAACTCAGCCTAAAACTCAGTCTTATTCGGCAACAGAGCCTTTGGCCTTTTGCTGTGTTTAGCTTTTATTCTGCACCCCTGTGCTTCTTCTAACCTCCCTTTTAGACCTCATGATACCTGGTTTCAGCAATCTCTCCCCTCACTGTGGTGCAGAAGGAAGTGACTACTAGCACTTCACCAGGAGTCTGGATGCATCTCTCCCCCATCTAAATGAAACGGCTGAGGGCTACCGGGCACCTAAAAAGCACTGGATCACTTCACCCCTTCTGCAGAGTAGATCAGACTGTCTAGAATATCTTCTGTCTCATTGTCTCCTTTGGCTGTGCCATGTGGCAACACTGCCATCTGGGGTGGTAGGGACTGGAACATACCAGAACTCAACAATAGGAGGGGTCTACACTAAAATGTTTTCCACAGTTCTGTATCCCACATTCACAGACCAATTTTCCACAGAGGGTACCCAAGTCATGGGATAGGTGTTTGCAGATCACATGAGCCAGAAAATAAAAGGTTGTTTTCAGAACATTCTTCAGCACTAAAATACCCAGCCCACTGTACAATAAATAAATTAACAAGCAATTGGTCAATGTGACATTCACTATTTTATAATATCTTCCAAATTCCATCCACTTCAGCTACATCAATTAGTGGACATAGCTGATGTACAATATGCATAATATCTTTTGATAATTTGTCATTCATCTTTAACGTTCTTCAATATTTATTTTTAACAATTTATTTATTTGAATTTTGGTGACTGTTAAGCCTGCTCAGACAGAATGCCCTTTTCAGGGGCGACCAGGGAGGTACAAAGGCAGGTATAGAAGTATAAAGATAACAGTGTAAGATAAATGTATAATAACACTTTACAATAGTTCCAACTATGAAATTAAAATAGAGCATAAGTATATTAAGTTACAAATCACTTAAAGCAAAAAAGCATAAAAGGATAACAGCAATGAATGGGATATATACTGTACATGGCACGTAAGCAATAGGTACAAATGATGCAGTGTATACAGGCACAAAAGTAGTAATAATGCACTAGAATGAAAGAATCTGAGAAGTACCTACTGTAGCATGGTGACATAGTTTGCTGTAATAGTTGCCTACTTTCCTAATTCTTTTAAAAATATGGTTTTAGGCCAGCACACTGTGCATAGGGCTACAGCTGGAAATGTTGGTGGCCGAGGTTCTGAAATGAGCTTGTGGAGGTGGGAGTCAGATGGGGATCTGAGGATCAAACATCCCAGTGGATTATCTCCTCTTCCTCTGGGAAGGTAAGGCAGTGTTCTCTGCAATGCTGCCAACCACCTAGTTGTCCCTCGTAGTGGGGCAGCAAGAGACACACAGCAGGATTGGGGAGCATGCTGCCTGCCATCAGTACTCAAGCATGTATTGTGTGCACATGCCCTAGCAGTCTGCCAGTGATGTCCCAGGGCACAGGGAGGAAAAGACAGGAAAAACTCTGATCACTGCAGGGTGATGGCCAACCCCCCACCAAGGGCCCCGCATCACCACCAAGGCATCCCCTCTGATGGGTTTAGCTCTTCAAATGAGTAAGAGCAACTCTAGAGGTCCTGCCATAGGCAGCAAGCCATGGAAGAAGGAAGATGGGGTAAGTACTGGGGAAATGTGGGTGATGGGGCTGAAGAGACTGGCTCAAAGGAGCAGGTTTGTGTGTGAAAGATCACAAACACATCTATGGAAGAAAACAACATGGTTTCAGAACCGAAAACTTGGTATTCATTGACCTTTGATACAACTCTCAGGGGACCTTTAGTTAGTAACATGCAGAGCAATTTTGTAGGCAAACAAGATGTGTATTAATGATACTGCTGGCTGATAAATTATCATTTGACATACCCAGCTTCAAGACTGTTTGGAATGTTCAGCTGTGCATCATATAAACAATGGGCTGTATGCATTATTGTTCAGATTGCCTATGCGCCATATATCTGAGGTGCACAGGAAACCCTATGTTGGAATGCCATGCAGTGGGTGTCCAGTGGAGCCCTGGTGGAGCCCCGTGGATATTCACGACAGGTGCACATGCTCCTTGTGCACACAATCCACCAGCCGATCATAATGCTCCGCACCAGGGGCAGGCTTGAGGGGTTGTCGGGGGCGTGTCCTAACTCCGTGCTATTTACAAAGGCATGGAGTTACGGCCGGGAGGACCCTGCCATAAGTGTTACACCTCCCCCACATGCACACATAGCACTGTGAATGGCAGAGCCATCAGGGCACAGTCTTGTACAGGTGCATGCTTACAGGTACCACAGTGGCATGGGTCACTTTCAGGGCCAGAGGCTGACCATCCCTAAGGTCGGATGGTATAGGGCAGCACATGGTGAGATGGGGGTATGCCTATACCAATCAGGCTGGTGGTCTGTGAATGCCCAGCAGAAACTGTATACATATATGCCCACTGTAAGTGTGGTACCACCAGTATGACGTGGCATGTGCTGTCTCCCAAAACAGTCATCTAGTGCTGCTGGTTGACTCAATACACCCATACAGTGTTGCACTACTGTACTCTGTAATATCAGTCACAATGAACATATGTATACTGGTACAACTACTGGGTGCTGATGGTGTTGCTTTATATCTGCAGGGTTCTGCACCTTCCCAGGAGCCCCTGCATGGCACAGCAGGAATCCGCTCTGGGATTCCTGTACAGGCATCCAGTAGGATGCCTGACTGTGTCCCATGCTTTACCACCCTCTGTCCCTCGTGTTCTGTGCACGGGGGGTGGGGTGGGGCCATGGACAGGTGCCCTGCGGGTGCTTGCAGTTGTGAATATCACACACCCTGCACCTGCCCAGGGCCATGTAACTCCGCAGGTGTTATACGTGCATTTTGCGCATATAACCTGTGCCTTCATGCTTAGCGCCCAGTGTGACTACTTGTGCTTAAATCCATTAAGTTTTGAAAATGAGACAAATCCTTAGATTTGAAGTATGTGTCATCATCAGCTGGAGCTAACTTTAGTCCACAGGCTAGTAAGGATGAAACAGTTGCCCAACTGGTGTTAAGTGAATGTGCCAGAATTCATCACTTTTAAATGTGATTTGGCCCAATTAAACTTTCTGGCCATTTCTTTGATTTTCGGCCAGATAATTATAAAATGACACTTTAGCCCTTCCTGCCAAGGCTAATCTTATGGCCACCCCTTGCCCCAGCCCAATCAATTTTCCCTCCCCAGACATTTTGTTTTGTTAAAAAAAATATCTAACTCCTGACACCATGACAGATGTTGACAGGGATTTTTAAACAAACTTACTAGCAGAATGGGGGAGGGTTGAAGAGGTTTGGACTGACTGGAGTGAGGGAGGGGTGGGTAGAGGCATTCGTCTTACCCTTATGTTTAGCTTGCTAGATCCCAATATACAGGACCTGAAGTGTTGTTGGCCAAAGTCTTGAATCCGAACTGCAGACAAGGGGTCTGAATTGATGTCAAACCCAAGCTGCCAGTTTTCACATTCACTCTCCCTTACAGGCAAGCTATATTTATTTATTTATTTATTTGTTTTACCAGGAAAAACTCAATTGAGCAAGGCTAATTTGCAAGGAGGTCATGGGTTGGACAGAAAGGAAAAAAATAAAAGTGATCCACGCAAACTAGGAATAACAATTTGGAGGCAAAATGTCAGCTAATAGTGTGCAATACATAAAAAAGGCGATATACAAAACACAAAAACAAAAATAAATATTCTGGCAGGGATAACAAATTCATGACACTCAGTATCAACTGATGGTACACAGCACTTAAGAAGGTGATATACAAAACAATTAATATGGCCTGGGAATAACAGGCTAGCTTAAAGCAGCAGTGCAACAATCTGGTGAAAATTTTGACCTATACTTTTTTATGCTATTTTAGATTGCCACTTACCTCCGGACTCGTTGATACCCTTCTTTTCATTGTTAGTGCATTAGCTTAGCTTTCTCATGTCTGAAAAATAAAGGAGCACTCCTTTTAACATGGCTCGAACCAGGTTTTCATCAGTAGTTGCAGCTGTTTTGAGCAAATACTGTTCTGCAAGGTCAGAAGACACTGCCTGCTGCATAATTATTAATTTTAGTCACAACAGAAGTGATATATAAACAACTAATGGACAAAACAGCTGAAAATACTGATGAAGATCTGGTCCACTGTATTAAAGAGAGCGCCTTTTATTATTTCAGACATGAAAAAGTACTAAAGCAGACTAAAATAATGGAAAGAATGGTATCATACAAGTCAGGAGGTAAGTGGCAATGTAAAATAGCATAAAAAATTATAGGTCAAAATTTTCACCAGATTGTTGCACTGCTTGCTTTAAGACGAGTACATACAAAGAGGAGCAGAGAAGGCTGGTTATAAGTACATTATACAAATGTAAGGAGAGAGTACAGTGACGTGAAACTAAACAGCAATTAAGAGCAGTATAGGATAAGATACAGCAACGAGAACTATTTATGAAATAGCACACAAATACAGTGCAATGAATTGAATACATTCCCATAAATCTCAATAGTTTTTACAGTAGTGGCAGACCATACATACATGTTTTACCATTTAGAGAACTAATCTGCAAGGATTACGTTTTCTGATTTTTTTCAGCAAAGTCTATATACATTTTCTGCCAGCGTTATGAAGATGCCTACTTCCACAAAAGCAGTGGTACCAATGCAGGCATATTTCATTTTACCCGGCATGCTGTGTCTTGGGAGAATCAACTCAACTCCCTTTGTCTATGCCATAAAAAAAAAATCTGCTGTGTAATCTTTATACAGTGACTGCAATTTATGCCCTGCTTATCTTCAGTCAGATCAGGCTGATTTTTTTAACTGACTCTGACTCTAGTAAGAATGGACCATTCCTTTTTGTTAGCAGTAGGCCCAGTTTGTTCAACTGTCTCTGATTCTCTGCATAAATTAAGGTGCCAACAATGTTAGGGTCTCCTTTGTGTATGTTGTTAAAACACAGGTGGAAGGATATAGCATTACAGTGGTAAATTTTTATTTGTATAGTTTCTCACAGACTGCTATTATTGCAACTCGTTTCAGTACCCATTACAATTAATGATTCATTTATTTTATCTTTTACATTTTAAAGGGGCTTCCTTCTTTTTTTTAGGTTTACTTCATAAAGGAAGGGAAGGGAAGGGGACATTGTTTAACCAAGAAAGGCACACTAAGCCAGATCTTGTTTCCAAGTGCAACCTGGGAACACAAGGAAGTTAAGTGGCTTGCTCTGGGTCACAAAGTATGCAAGTGGGAGCTGATGTGTTTCAAACCCACAAAACTCCACAAAGTGTTTTGAACTGCCCCTTTGTATATTGTCTGCACTCCTATCCTCACCTGGTACAGATTCCAGGCAATAATAAGCACTTTGAAGAAAATTAGGTGACTGGGTACTCCCTCTGAGTTAGTGGGAGTGATGAACTCAATGGATCACTAGTCTTCTTTTTCCTTAAAAAGCAACTGATCTCAAAGAGGGTACTGAGGAAGTCTGGTACGTGGTATGCACTGTAGAATGCTTCTGCAATATGGTCGTAACTTTGACGTATACTCTTTCTGCCTCTGCTACAGGTAGGTTGGTTGCAACTAGATAAGTAACTTCTTTATTCAACTTTTCATACAAAACAGTTATTACCAACTTATAAAATGGCAAGAAAAAATCTAGAAATCTCATTGGCCAAGAGACATCAGCTGACTGTACATTAAATCTCTTTATACGTACAGTCATCCTGGTCCTAAACCACATCTCACAATGAGCAAATCAGTTCTCATACAACCAGAACTATCTTCCATCAGTCCCCCTTCAACCAGAACTGATCTTCCATTATAAACACGGCTGCTGCCTTTGCACTGTAAAAAAAGCCTTCAACTGGGCCCTAAAAATAAAACTATCTTAAATAAAAAATAAAATTAATTAAATGTTGTTTCCTTGATCATCACACTCTCGTTAAACACATAAACAAATTAGAAACATTAAGTATTGTTTATAGTTTTCATTGCAAGTGTTTGTTTACTAACAGTGAAAAATCCCCCTTCTGTCTTTTCCTGCTTATCAAGGAAATCTCTTCTGCTTGCCCGACAGTGACATAATTGAGTCTCTGGCTCTAAAACAGGCCTTTCAAACAACATGAAGTCTTGCTTTATTATGACTATTGCAGTTTGTCCCACCATTAGAACTGCTCCGGAGGTGAAAGAGTTAACTTCCATGCCAGGCATGGAACTTGGAGCGCGAGCTCGGTTAAAGAAGCTCTGTCTGGAAGATTTCAAATTAAAACTGTCAGATTCTTTACTCCGCCTCACTGAACAGTCGCTCCGGAGATTCCTCCTACTGCTCGGTTCATTTCTCAGTTTAAACAGTTTTTCTTGGTTAAATTCAACGGCGATTAGTATTATTTTAACCGCAAACCGATCAGTTCAAGCTCTGTCTGTGGTATTGTAAGTAACAGACAGATTTATTTCTGTGTGGAACTTGTAAATGTTTATCGGTTTGGTTCAAACCGATCAGGTTGTTTTAAAACTTTATTCTAAAGCTTTTAGAGTGCGGTTCCCGGTTCTTATCGGTTCTAAAAAAAACGGATTTCATTACTTTTTTTTCCACGACCCGTGACACGGTTGGGAACCGATAAGGGTGTCTTGCCTGGCACTGCCATTAAAAGGGCAAGTTTTTGGTTAGGCTGGCATTATGTCTGAGAAACCCAAAAGAAAAACCGGGCCCACTGGGTTTCAGCACTGTAGTGTCTGTGGGGAAGCCTTTGTCAAGGCTGACCCACACACCACATGTGTATATTGTCTGGGGTTTGACCACCTCAATTCAGACTGCCAGATTTGTAAGAACTTCCCTGCAGCTACCCTAGATAAGAGATTGGTAGGCTCAGGGAACGAGAGGCCAAAAGTCCGCTGACCGGATGGCCAGCCGGTTCGGTGCCAACCGAACGGAGGGAGTGCCCTCTGACCAGGGCAAGACTTCCTCGGCAATGTAAAGCTGACTTCTGAGGAGCCAGTTCCAGCAAAGAAAACTAGAAAATCAGCAGGTGTGGAGTCAAAATCCCTTCTCCAACTGCTGCAGAGATAACTAAAGCAATACAAATTGTCCAGTCACTTTCTCCGGTTCCGTCCGAACCGCCACTATCTGGTAAAAGGTCGGTTCGGCGGTTCCACAGTTCAAGAATATGATATAGAAGAGTTTTATGAACCAGAGGAGGGGGAGGATGATTATGAACAGTGTGAATGTGACTTTGAGAGTCTGGATGTGCCCATTGAACCGGACATCTCCCCAGACAGACCTTTAGAATCTCCCCCTACGCTTTCTGAGTCCCCTCTCATTTTCTGTTTTATAAAAGGTTGCTGAAACCTCCAGCTCCCATTGGAGGAAGCTGTGGATGAGCAAGAGGAACCTGACTTTGTGGAAATGATGGATGTCCCAGAGTCCAGGAGATTGTCTATTCCTTTACATAAATCATTTAGGAAACAAACAATAAAATTTTAAAGGTTCTAATTCTGTGCCTCCTGTGGACAAAAAGATGGACAGGAGGTACACTTTGTCAGGTCCTGATACAGAATTCTTTCACAGCAATGCAGTCATGTTAGTCGTTCAGGCTGCAGCCTGAGATAAGGCTAATATTCCTTGGCTTCACATCCTCCTGACAAGGACTCCAGGAAGATTGATGCCATGGCTAAAAACAATACATGGCAGCGTCCTTGGGACTCAGACAAGCAAATTACATGGCTTATGTGGCAAGATGCAAAAATCTAGATGGGACACTGTCATGGCTTTAGCAAACAGGCCCCTGGCCAGCTTACCAGGAGCTGGAGCAGGTGGCTGCTGATGGTATTGAGGCATCCAAGGTGCAATTCCATGCTGCTGTGGATTCTAATGATGTATCCTCCAGAGTCATGGCTACATCTGTGGCCTTTCGTAGATTGGCTTGGCTCAGGTGTACTAGTTTGTCACAGGATACCCAGACTAAGGCTATGGATTTTCCTGTGGTGGGAAATTCTCTGTTTGGGGAGCAGACAGAGAATTATATGAAGAAAATGGATGACTATAGAACCACTTATAGGAGTGCACAAGCCAAGAAGCGGCAAGCCACTCCTCAGAGACAGACCCCCAGGGGTAGAGGCAGGCCTTTTCACAGGCCTTTTTACCAAACCCAGGCCTCCTCTTCGGTTTATGCTCAGAGGGGGTTCTTCAGAGGGAGAGGCAGACGGGGTGCAAGCAGGCCTGCTCCCACCCCTCAGCCTAAAGCCCTGTCAAACAGGCACCCTGATGGGGTGCCCAGGGTCAGTTCCCATTACCTGTAGGTGGCAGGCTGGCTTACTTTGTTCAGGACTGGGAGTCTTTAACATCAGACAAGTGGGTCCTGGAAGTAATGCTTGAGGGTCTGGTTCTCAGCTTCAAAATTTCAAAGATGAGAATCAGATCTTTTCCACCTGCAAATCCTCTAGAGACTTTCGCTTTGGAAACAGAAGTCTCAACCCTCCAGGCTCTCAGAGCTGTAGAAAGGGTTTCCTCCCTACACCAGGGCAAGGGTCTGTACTCCAGATACTTCCTTACCCTAAAAAGACAGGAGAATGGCGCCCATTCTGGACCCTAAGATATCTGAACAAGCACCTTTTAAAACCAAAATTCAAAATGGTGACTCTGGCAATGATTTTACCTTCTCTAAGGCCAGGGGACTGGCTAGCTTCCTGGACCTCAAGGATGCCTACTTCCATGTTCTTATCAGAAGCTCCCACCGAAGTACCTCAGATTCGAACTGCCCTCAGGCCATTACCAGTTCAGAGCAATGCCCTTGACCTTACCTCTGCCCCAAGGGTATTCACAAAATGCCTGGCAGTAGTAGCGGCTCATTTAAGAAGGCAAAGATTGCCATCTTTCCCTACCTAGACGACTGGCTCATTGTAGGTCAGTCTCCAGACAGGTCAAATCACACCTGCAAGTTACCCAGCAGCTGCTCACCTCTCTGGGCTTTCTTCTCAATCTTCCAAAGTCAGTTCTGGAACCTGTCCAGGTACTCACCTTTATAGGTGCAGAATTGGACACAAAGCAGGTAGAGCCTTCCTTCCCTAGAAAGGGTAAGGAACCTAGTGGCCCTGGCCTCCTCCTTCACTCTGCAGGTCTCTCGGCCAGCAAGGCATTTCCTACATCTCCTAGGACGCATGGCTGCTTCCACAGCTGTAGTGCAAGGAGCAAGATTTCAGATGAGGGACATTCAGTTCCACTTGAGAGCCTTTTGGTCTCAAAGAAAAGATCCCCTATCCAAGTTGATCCCAGTGACTCGAACCCTGATCCAGGCCCTTCACTGGTGGCAGGATCAGAGCAATCTGAGACAAGGAGTCCCCTTCATCCCTCTATCTCACTCCTTGACCCTTACTACAGATGCGTCTCTTCTGGGATGGGGAGCTCACATGGGCGACCTCTCCACCCAGGGAGTGTGGTCCCCTCAGGAATCTCTGCTCCACATCAATCTGTTGGAACTCAGTGCTGTTTTTCTAGCACTTCAGGTTTTTCTGCATCTGTTCAGAACAAAGTGGTACAGGTCAGAACAGACAACACCACTACAATGTGGTACATCAACAAACAAGGGCACTCGGTCTTCGGCCTTGTGCACCAAGGCAATGAAGTTGTGGTCTCTGGCTTATTCCTGAAAACTTCCCTCATAGCAGTTCACCTCCCAGGCAAGGACAATGTCCTGGCAGATGCTTTCAGCAGGATTTCCCAGGGCCATCACGAATGGTCACTGGATCCCCGAGTACTGGGGATAGTTTTTGCCAGATGGGGCACCCCTCAGATAGATCTTTTTGCAGCCCCAGACAATCATCAACTTCCACTGTTTTGTTGCAGGCCCCCAGTGATGGGCTCAGTCCCCCTGGATGCCTTTCTCCTCGATTGGGAAGGGAAGTTTCTATATGCCTTCCCCCTTCCCTCTCCTGTTCAAGGTGCTAGTCAAAATCAGATCTCAGCCCTGCAAGATGATTTTGATTGCTCCAGATTGGGCCAGGCAGCCCTGGTACCCTCCTTCTGTCCTTAGTAGTCCATCTTCTCCTGTGTTCCCCAGGAACCACAACCTGTTAACTTGTGCCCAGGGAGAGTTTGTATCCGAATCTCAAATCCCTCAACCTCAAGGCCTGGCTCTTGTGGAGTTAGAATTTGCTGACCTACACCTTTCTCAAGGTGTTCTCGAAATCTGAAAGCTTCTGGAAGCCTTCCACTAGGGCTACTTATAACTCTAAATGGAAAAGGTTTTCCATATGGTGTTCTAGAAGCATATTTCCCAGAATCTGCTGATTTGCCAATTGTTTTGGACTATATGGTCCATCTTAATTCTTTGGAACTGAGACCAGCTACCCTGAAAGTGCATTTGGCAGCTGTCTCTGCTTTTATTTCAGCAGGAAAGCTTCTTTCTTTCCACTCACCCTGTATTTTCCAAGTTTTTCAAAGGATTACTTCATACTAATCCACCTTTCAGGGATCCTGCTCCTGCCTGGGATCTTAATGTTTGCATTGCTCAGCTGATGCAACCCTTTGAACCTCTGTCTTCGCAGAGCTTAAGTACTTGACTTGGAAAACTGTTTTTCTAGTAGCCATCACTTCTGCCAGGCGCATAAGTGAGTTACAAGCTTTGTCAGTGGAGACTGACTTTATTTCCTTTCACAGGGATAAGGTAGTCCTTAGGACTAACAGGAAGTTTTTGCCTAAGGTGGTTTCAGATTTCCACCTTAATCAATCTATCTCCCTTCCAGTGTTCTTCACTGATCATTCCTCCTCTGGTGAGAGGAGGTTACACAGCTTAGATGTTAAGAGGGCCCTAAGTTACTACATAGAGTGTATCAAGGGTCACAGGTTCGAATCCCTCCAACTATTTCTCACTTATGGTGAGGTTGGAAAAGGAAACCTGCCACTAAGAGATCCATTGCCAGGTGGATTGTCTCTTGTATCCAATTTTGCTATCAAAAACTGGGAAAGGTTCCCCCTTCAGGCCTGAGGGCTCACTCTACCAGAGGTACAGCTGCGTCTCTAGCTGCTGCAAGAGACATCCCTATCTTAGAGATATGTCAAGCAGCTACTTGGAAAATGGTACACACTTTCACCAAGCATTACTCCCTGGATATCCAGGCCAGGAGGGATGCTCGGTTTGGCACAGCCGTGCTTCAGAGCCTATTCCCTAAGTAGGTTCTGTCCCTCCTCCATGGAGGTACTGCTGTGTATTCTGCAATAGCCATAATATAGCAAGACTTCATGTTGTTTGAAGAAAAAATTACTCACCTTAGTAATGTTGTTTCTTCTAATGGAGTCTTGCTATATTATGACCCCCCAGCCTGCCCTTCTCAGAACTTCTACTTGGGGTATGGGGTGGGCATTCCAGTGCTGGCACTTTTTTGATGCCCATTTTTTGTTTTCCACCCCTTCTTTTTGGGGTGTTTGGGTGTTGTGTTTTATATTATCTTATCTCATATTATTTTATTTTTCTGGTCCCCTGACTTGAGTCTTAGTGTTGGGACCAGGAAAATGTGTTAATATTTAAGTAGCCAGTTGGCTAGTTTAGGTTACAGCTTCCACACAGAACCTTAGTGAGTTTTGCTCGTAAAGATCTGACAGTTTTAGTTTGAAATCTTCCAGACAGAGCTTCTCTAACCGAGCTTGCGCTCCAAGTTCCATGCCTGGCATGGAAGTTAACTCTTTCACCTCTGGAGCAGTTCTAATGGTGGGACAAACTGCAGTAGTCATAATATAGCAAGACTCCATTAGAAGAAACAACATTACTAAGGTGAGTAATTTTTTGTTGTTGTCTGTGTGTACAGAATGTCAGGAGAGTAACATTCTACAAGTGGAACAGAGCAGAATTTTGAATCCCTGTATTCCATGGTAAACATTCCATGATAAACATTCTATGTCTTGAATGTGGGGAAAAACAGAAAACAAAAAACAGGATGAAGAAAGTAGGCAATAGAGTAATACTTTATAAACAAAAAGAAAAGGTGGGGACATGCAGTTAAATAGGCAGAGACAGACCCAAAGTGCCCAAATACATTGCTAATGTTAATAAAAGCACGTACATTTGAATCTTATATAGGAGTTTTCAGGTGAAATCTACCCTTACACCAAAAAAAGGAAACCTGGCAGGTTTATAGTTTTACTGTTAAACTTGCCGCTGCATAAAGGAACGTTTGGGAGAAGTACACGCAGGTGTGCCTCTCCCGCCAATACACTGCTCCCTTGAGCAGGCATGGCGATCCTGCACCAATGGGTGCAGGGCTCTATGACAGCGTTGTTCCTCTGCTTCAAAGCAGAACACCACTGCCATACAGAGCACTGCCTCAGCCCTCCCCTCGTCACGCTCCCCCAGCGTCCGTCCACCCCCAAAGCTTAAACTTTGTTTACAACGGGGGTGCCCAATCCCCATTGGCTCCATGGCCCCCCCCTACCAAAGCTATCCTGCTGCCGCTGGGAGCCCACCCCAGCGTGGCAAACCTCCGCTGTGTTTTGCTGACAGGGGTGCCCAATCTCGTTATTTCGTTGGCCCCAGGCGTGGTTGCCGACGAGGGTTATAATCCCGTCGGCTCCTCGCCCCACACATCTTCTGCCATGCTGGGGCCCACCCCAGCGTGGCAAACGTTCCACGTCGTGTTTTTTTTCCTGTAAAGAAAACGTTCCCACGCGTCTCCCACTCCCCCCTCTCACAACCCGCACCCACCCACTGTGCACCCAGCCTCCCCACACTCCCCACCCCATACTTACCTCCGGACTCTGGCGCGACGCTCTTCGGTGGACCGGGAACACGTCTGCACTCTTCAAAGCCGACCGCGAACTGAGGAAATGTCGGTAAGCTGTATAATGGGCTAGAGAGGGGGGTTTCAACTTTATTGCATATCTCAGTCATTTTTTGGAATTTCTGCAAATTTTCAACATGGAGTTTTGGGACCCTTCTCATGAATGATGTCACTGTCATGGCATTACTCGGGCCGAAGAGTGATTTCATGAGCACGCAAGTGCACTCACTGAAATCACCTTTGACTAGTCAAACATGACAGCTAGCATTCATAGTCAGATCATAAATCAAAAAAATTACTATTTCTGGCGTGCATTCCGCAGTTCCTCGCGCAGGCTCGTAAGTTTGCGAATTTTAATATTTTCACTCCAGGTTTTCAACATTGCCATTTTATCACACCTTCTTATGAGCTGTACAGCTGTCATTTTTCCCACCTTACCCAAAACGTGTTTCCGCCCATGTAGTGCACAATGGCGCAGTCGGCGTGCAAAATCAATGTATGGAACACATTAAGAAAATCACAGTGACACTGTTCATGAGCAGAGGTCTTAAAATGGCAATGTTGAAAATTTGGTGAAAAAATTCCTTAAAATGACTGTTTTACGAGCGTGCATTGCGCAGTTCCTACGCACGCTCGTACGTTCTCGAATTTTCAATATTTGCACTCCAGATTTTCAACATTGCCATTTTACCACACCTCCTCATGAGCAGTACAGCTGTCATTTTTCACATCCTGCCCAAAATGTGTTTCTTCCCATGTAGCGTGCAATGGCGCAGTCGGTGTGCGAACTCAATGTATGGGACACATTAAGAAAATCACAGTGACACTGATCATGAGCAGAGGTCTTAAAATGGCTGTGCTGAAAATTTGGTGCAAAAATTCCTTAAAATGACTGTTTTATGAGTCTGCGTTGCGTAGTTCCTACACACGCTTGTAAGTTTGCAAATTTTCAATATTTTCACTCCAGATTTTCAACATTGCCATTTTACCACACCGCCTTATGAGCACTGCAGCTGTCATTTTTCACATCTTGCCCAAAATGTGTTTCCGCCCATGTAGAGCACAATGGCACAGTCAGTGTGCGAACTCAGTGTATGGGACACATTAAGAAAATCACAGTGACACTGTTCATTAGCAGAGGTTTTAAACTGGCAATGTTGACAATTTGGTGAAAAAATTCCTTAAAATGACTGTTTTACGAGCATGTGTTGCACACTTCCCTTGCACACTCGTAGGTTTGCGAATTGCAATATTTCCACTCCAGATTTTCAACATTAGCATTTTACCACACCTCCTCATGAGCAGTACAGCTGTCATTTTTCACATCCTGCCCAAAACATGTTTCCGCCCATGTAGCGCACAATGGCGCAGTCGGTGTGCGAACTCAATGTATGGGACACATTAAGAAAATCACAGTGACACTGATCATGAGCAGAGGTCTTAAAATGGCTGTGTTGAAAATTTGGTGAAAAAATTCCTAAAAATGATTGTTTTATGAATGTGCGTTGCGCAGTTCCTACGCACGGTCATAAGTTTGCAAATTTTCAATATTTTCACCACATTTTCACCATTGCTATTTTACACACCTCCTCAAGAGCAGTACAGCTGTCATTTTTCACATCCTGCCCAAAACGTGTTTCTTTCCCATGTAGCGCACAATGGCTTAGTCGGTAAAGCGTAAATTAATGTATGGGACACATTAAGAAAATTATTTTGACACTGCTCATGAGCAGAGGTCTTAAAATGGCTGTGTTGAAAATTTGGTGACAAAATTCCTAGAAATGCCTGTTTTACGACTGTTCATTGTGCAGTTCCTATGCACGTTCGTAAGTTTGCGAATTTTCAATATTTTCACTCCACATTTTCAGCATTGCTATTTTACCACACCTCCTTATGAGCAGTACAGCTGTCATTTTTCACATCCTGCCCAAGACGTGTTTCCGCCCATGTAGTGCACAATGGCGCACTCGGTGTGCAAAATCAATGTATGGCACACAGTAAGACAATTACAGTGACACTGTTCTTTAGCAGAGGTTTTAAAATGCCAATGTTGACAATTTGGTGAAAAAATTCCTAACAATGACTCTTTTATGAGCGTTCATTGCACAGTTCCCATACGCTCTAGCTTTGTGAATTTTCAATATTTCCCTCCACATTTTCAACATTGCCATTTACCACACTTCCTTATGAGCAGTACAGCTGTCATTTTCACATCCTGCCCAAAACGTGTTTCCGCCTATGTAGCGCACAATGGGGGTAACAAAAAGGTCATGCTGACAATTTATTGTGCAAATACCAGCAATCACACAGGGCATTAGGGTAAAGCACCATACATGCCACACACCACTGCAAATACCTGCAAGCGAATGTTCGGCATTGACAAATGCTTGTTTTTTTTCTTACTAACCTTTCACCTCAGTCCTATAGCAGTTTTTCTTTTATGTACTAGACTACAGCACATAAGCAAAAAACAAAAATACAGAGAAGGTTGCCTTCAATGAGCATATACAACTACACTGTAATGAAAATTAAGTTTTAAACACTGCTTATGTCTTACAAATTTACAAATATTACAGTGCATTCATATGATAAAATTTACATGTGACAGAGAAGTATATTTTTCAACCAACTCTACTAATAAATACTTTTACTGCAAAGTACTGTACTAGTTAACCTATTGCTGACATATCCTATTTTATGCATTAATAAGGACTACTTTTAGTTTTTAGATGTTTTAGAGGTAATGTATTGTATACTCTTTGAAAATAGTAAATACGTTTTAATCCCTATCAGAGTACATCAAACTAATTATTTTATGATGGTGACCCATTTTATAAGTGTGATAAGCCACTCCAGGATATGCATTAAAGGATTTTAATGTACTTCCCAGGGGCATAAGGACACTGACTTTCAGCCTCGTGCCTTTAACACCTGGGTGTGCATTAAAATCCTTTAATGCACACAATAAGTGGCTTATTACTTACTCATACCACATAATATTAAAATAACATCACAAAATTTAATTACAGGAACAAATTTAATAGTTACTTTGGTAAATTGCATCAGCTGGTAAGTATATTGCCTGATAGCACCCCAGTTAGTACAGTAGATAAATTTAAGTTCAAAGGGTCATTGGGCTCTTCCAGTATGGTTTAGGGATTAACCAACAGACTGAGTATGTGATGCTTGTGCAACTGTGCATAAAGACATAGAAACATAGAACATAGAAACTGACAGCAGATAAGGGCCGCTTGGCCCATCTAGTCTGCCATTTTCTGTTGTGTTGCATACGCTGTAGACCCTTCCAGGTCTATGGCACTTTCTCTTCCACCTCTTACCTATCCCTTAAGATTCCCTTGTGCTTATCCTAGGCTTTTTGGAATCCCACCTCTGTTTTTGCTCCCACTATCTCCACTGGATGACTGTTCCAGGCATCCACCACCCTTTTTGTGAAGAAGTATTTCCTCACATCTCTCCTGAACCTACCCCTCTCCAGCTTCATATTGTGGCACCTTATTCTAGAGCACCCTTTCCTCTGAAAAATATTTGGCTTACATTCTCAATGTTTCTACTACTGGGACTACCACCCTCTCTTGGTGTCATAAGGATACAGGAACACTTGTGAAAGAATTCCAGCCCCTCAAGGTGTCACTGGAATAAGGTTCCTAAAACCAAAAGCACCCTAGAGAAGAAGGATTGACCCCAACAAGAGAGGGAGGCCACAGCAGGAGGAGAGGAGGAAGGTGGTTAGAACAATCAAGTGTCCAAAGGGTACTTGGACATGAAATGTTTAATACGACCTGGAGGGGTGTGTGTGTGTGTTACCTGCTGCCCCTACCAACTGCTTGCAATGCCTTACATTCAAAGGGGTATTTGGCTCTTATGAATACGTTGTAGGATTGATGACTGAGTATGTGATGCTTGTGCAACTGTGTAATTTGACTTACACTCTCTCAGTCACTGCTATGCAGACTATAATTTTGTCGAGGTGTCATGACAAGGACACAGGAACACTTGTGAAAGGGTTGAAACCCCTCGCTGTTGCAGGATGTGGTCCCCAAGACCAATGGCACCAGAGGGAAGAAGGCCCAAAAGCACAATGTGGACAGGCAAGCGTGTTCCTGCTAAGAAGAGGCATAGTCAGGCTGAGACCCAGAAGAAAATAAACCACCAGCCATCTCCAACTCCTGCAGAAACTAATTAAATAATGACCTTTGGCATGGAGTAGAGGAAAAACTTCCTTTGTGGTAGGAGGAAACCTCTGGGGATCCAGAGTCTAGGTCACCATCCCTCCAGGTTATGTGTAGTATTAGTGATAGCTTGGCTATTGCAATTTAGAGGTCCAGTTCAGGGGAAGATATTTAGAAAAGAGTTCTCACTGTATCTCTGTAACAGGACTGCTGTGAGGGTGATGTTAGCTGATCTCTGCAACTCAAGGAGTTTCTCCACGAAGGAGGCCGACCCTTCAAGGTGGGAAAACGAGAGCAATAGCCAGAGAAAGACAGTCACCTGGCCTCCAGCCTGAAGGGATGCCTAAATAGGAAGCTGAGCCCTCGAAGGTCAGAGTGTTTGAGTAATTGTGTGGATCTTCACCCTTGAGGAACAGAGGAGGGTAAATTGGAGGAGATCTGGTGAATCTTAGTCGGTTGTGGAGAAAACAACTTTCAGAGGTGCTGCCAACACTGTCTGTATAGCCATAGGAGCCTCCACAGACTAAGAGGCCAACCCTGTGGCATCTGATGTTTTAAATGCTACAACAACATGTACCACCAAGTCAATCTGGATAGGCTTGAATAATATGGTAACAATAATATGGCAACAAACCAATCCAACGCACCAACCAATCTCATAAGGCAAGATGCTAGCCAAGTAGCCTGATGACAAAATAGAAACACTGTAGTTAGAGGAGATGAAAACTACTAGAAACAATGGTAATTGCAGAGCCTGAAGTTGCCATTGTAGCTGAAGACTGCAACAGGAGAATGAGCAGGCAGACACAATACAGGCAGCTCACAAGGAATTAGTCTGTGCCCTGTGGTGCTGAGACTGGGGTGTATTAGGTGAAAGGGCTTGCCAAACCCTGCTCACAGTGACACCAGTTCCAGAATAGCCAAACACACTCACATGCCTGGAAACTGCATCTGATGTTGAGATCCTTCACAAAGCTCTATTGAGTAAAGCGCTGGGGCGGGTAGCCTCTACTGGGCTGTAAATGTTTGTACCTGAAACTGCACTAGTAATTGTAGCACTTAATTGAAATATTCTGAGAGATCTTAGAGCTGTGCTGAGTTTTTCAGCATGTGAGTGGGTTTGGTCGCTTTGGATTTGGAGATGCAGCATAGACATGGCATAAGACAAGTAATTAGCACACTCTGGTAATACAAATTAGGATTCAGACTTGAATAGAGCTTCTGGTGAAAATGGGGAAGGTATCTTTGCTCACAGATTGCATTAAATTAGTATAAGAATGGTGCTAAGACCCAGGAGGAGACTTATGCTAGCTGGAACAGTTGCTTTAGCTGGAGCAGATGCTGTTAAAGCAAGCGAAGGGTACTAGATCCTTGGGGCAGCAGCCTGGAAACAATGCCCCAGAGGCTTACAGAGGTGGCTAGAGAATGCTGGAACCTCTGATTAGGCCACATAGACAAGCAGGAGCCTTGGAGAAGGCAAGGGGGAGAAGCCCAAATGGGACAAGAAGCCAGACAAGAGTGGCAGGAGGGTCATGTATTATGAGGGAGAGTTATGGAGGGACCCTGGACAGCTGCCATTCGACAGAGAAGGTATGGGTAGGATGGAAGGGGAGAACAGTTATGTGGCAGCAAGAAAAATCTGAGTGTTCAAAGAACACTCAGGCATGCATGGTTAAATACCACTCAGAGGGGTATGGTGTGTGTTGCCCACTGCCCTGCCAAACTGCAGGCAAATCATTAAATTAGTAATAATACAGATATTGTCAACATTGTTGGAGACAGTCCTTGCTGCTGGAGATAGGCACCCCTCTTGAAGATATTCCCCACTACTGGTGATAATAAGCACTGATGGAGATAGACACTGCTGTTGGAAATTAAGTTTTAAATATTATGTTATAGTGTTGATTGGTTGCAGTTGCCTGTGTCTTTTAATTATTGCACTAAGAACATTTACAAGATTAATCAATATGAACAGATAAGAGGAATTTAAAAGAGGTTCTTTTCATAGCTAGGGCTGTGCATGGGGTTGATTTTTGATATTTGTACCTGTATCTGTATTTGTTTGCATATCAGTATTCACAAAATATTTTATTTTACATTTTGGACTTGCTTCTGTCATGGGAGGGCTTTAAGCCCAAGGTTCAATGGGCGGAGCAACAACGTCACTCCCCCATTGAGCTTAAATGCGTCACTTTTCCTGGACATCCTCAGGATTTGTTTTCGTTGCAGCTGGAGGCGCTGCTCTTTTCCACTACTCTGGCCTTTGCTACATTTCCCCTCGTTTCTGTGTAAACATGTGGGTCCCAATAAACAGATCGTATAACCAGATTATGATGCATAAAAATGCATACTTCTGTTTTATCATTTTATTTTAGACAAACACAAAACCAAAAATGAATAATCCAATATTTACAGAAAGGAAAAAAAATGATGCTATTTCTTCACATCAGTTTAGACATCAGGATATACTGCTTGCTTC
Source organism: Neoceratodus forsteri (assembly GCA_016271365.2). NCBI lineage: Eukaryota > Metazoa > Chordata > Ceratodontiformes > Ceratodontidae > Neoceratodus > Neoceratodus forsteri. The sequence continues at coordinate 331,106,622 of CM057454.1, forward strand.
AGATGTTATAAGGAAATTCCTGTATTCTCCTTCCTCAGGTAATGTGAAGGACAGCACATCACCTCCTTGCTGAGATCCTTCTCTCACCTTGGTCAGAACCCTACTGACCAACCTATCTGTGCGATCCTTTCTCTCACCTTGGTCACAACAAATCTTACTAAGCCTCCTTTTGGAGGGTTTATATAGTAAAGGGAAGGGTATGGTTTTCAGCACCCCTCCTCCTTTGTGACATCACATTGCCCTGTATCTACATAACCTGCTATTTCAGGGGCAGCTTGCCCTATAGAAGGAACTTTCAAATGAAACAGAACACTAGGTAACAACCTTTCTTACAATTGTATATGGTTAAACCAACTTGTTTTGGAACAAATAACAGGTTATAACCTTTGCATGAACAGAGAGATGAGGGATGCGCTCCCTATCTGTCTCCATGAAAAGTTACAGCCTTTTATTTGTCTTTTGTGTTCATAAAGAGAAATACATACAATATGAAACTACTGAAGTATCTATGCTTTGTTTTGCATTATATGGTACTCTATTCTTTAGACATGCTCTATTTCCTTCCCAGATCCTTCGTTTTACATTTCTAGACCTTTTATTTATTTTCTTCCAAACAGTTTATCTGGCTGCAGCACTTTCAGCCGACACCCTATTGAGGAACTCGGCCTTCTAGAACACAGAAGGTTTTACTGCAACAATTACAACTCCCTTTTTAAAAGAAGTGCTTTAACACTACAGGCTCTATGGCATTTTCCTACAACCTGAACTTTGTTTGAGTTGCCTAAAACATTTATTTCACTGTTTACAGAAATTCTACAGCCTCAGCTTTCCTTAATTACTAACTGGTTTGTAGGTGAAGGCTTTCTTTATAACCAGCCCTTTATCATATTATGGCTTTATTTAAGTGACATAGCCCCTTTTGTATTCTTAAACAAGATGTAAGCTTTTTGTTTTAATACCAGAGCAAGTGATAGTAAAGCAAAGCAGAGAATAGCCAGGTTGGCCACCCTGACAAGAAAATTATGATAGATTGAATAAGCAGAAGGAGACAGGATAGAGTGAAGCAGAAACCCGGAATGTCCATCTCCTCTGTGTCAGCTTTTCTTTTCGAAACTGGCCATCCTGTCACACTCTGCTGCTGCCCTTTCGTACCATTCTGCCTTGCATTTGCCTACTATTGCTCCCACAGCTGCTGCTGCTTCCTTCCATTCCGCTTTCTCCATCACAGCTTCTTTTGCATTCCTTCCCTCTCTGCTTGCCCACCTCCCACTGCCCTGTTCTCTATCCTCTTGTGCTCTGTTGTATCTATTCCTGTCCCTTGCTCTTCTTTCCCTGCCACCTTGCGTTGCTCCTCCCCAGCTGCACTTTCTTCCTCATTAACCGCCCAGAGCTCCAGTTCCCTTCCTCCACATGCTTCCGGAATTCCTACTTTGCTTTGCATTCAGGTTTCTCCCTTCCACCACACATCTCTCTGCTGCCCTGCCCACAAGACATGTCTACAGTTCGTATCTGCCGTACCTGATCTTGGATTTCGTGTCTGACTTGGTAATCAGATTTTTCCAACCAGACGTCTCTGCCTCTGGTAGCTCCATCTTCTGGATCTTATTCAGTGCTCCACCACATGTGGGCCGTATTATCTGTGCGCTCTAGCAGGTATTCCTTTTTATTTCTACTTTACTTGCAAGTCTGGCTTTGCATCTGCTGTTTCAGTAGCACTGGTGCTATTATGGGACACCTCATGCCGTTTTCAGTACCTTTCGTGAATTGTTGATCAGTGTAGGTCCTCTATACAAAAAAAAAATTGAACCACTGTTCTCTTGCCCGTAGCTAGGTGTTAGCTCTAGCATAGGTTCTTCAGTCACTGACATGTACAAAGTGCTTTTCGTGGTGGCGCAGTCATATACTACGATACAGGGTCCTTTCAGCTCAGAAACTTTCCTTTGATTTGACTGACAGCCCACTCCTGTGTCCATGCAATTCTTTACCACTAAAAATATCATTGTTTTGCAGTCCTTTCTCTGATGTTGCACTACTGCCTGTTTTTTCCATAGTTATCCCCCATTCCTGTTTTCTGAGAACTCATCCTTAGACCATCCCTGCCTGCTTGGTAGCCTATATCTTTTTCATTGTTTTCTGGTCCATCGCTTTCATTTGCTGTACAGGCATTTAATTTTATCTCAGCAAGAACATGCCTGGTAAGTTTCTAACCGCCTTTGCTGCACTTCATGATGTAGGAGCCCTGCTACATTCCATTGAGTGGTTCATTTGATGGGACTGCCCAGTACCGAGTTCGAGTAGCACCATATTGCAGCATTTCCCATTGTTCCCTTTCTTATTAATATCCTGTTGAGACTTCTGTCAGTCTGGCATTGGTATCTGTGGCTCCCAATTTCGATGTCTATGCTGTGTTGAGTTATTGCAGCCTTCAGCAGTACCCGCAGCATGATACTTTTGTTTCATTTGGCACTGAGCTTATTGTATTTCTAATAGGTATAATACATAAGAAAATTAAAAGAATTTTGATTGGTCATTCACACCTCCTCTCCTCCGTTTCTCGCCTGGCATCCCTCAATTTGGCCTCTCTGCTCATTCTTGCATTGCACCATCCTGCTCATTCATTTCATCATTCAATTGGCCTGTCTCAGTTGCCCTGTCAGGATTCCTCAGCAGTCTCCATCTGGCCCTTTTCGATATTAATTTGGGCATGCATAACCTTCCTTATCCGTGCTGGCTAACTCCATCTGGCCTTATCTGCCTCACCCTACCACACCTGAATCGACTCTGCCCCTCCTCTGGCCCTCCTATAAGTCCATTTCATCGCCCTTGATTCTTCTGCTTTGGCATGCCTTATTCTTCTCCTCTCCTCGCTCTCTCGATCCCCTCCTGTGCTACCTCATCACCCTCAGTTTCGGATCTCTTTCCCTTAGTGACCTGCATTTTCTATTTTTTTGAGCATGTCTCTCATTAATCATATGCCCACCTCATTACCCTATGGCTCTGATGCCTTACGCCTCAGATTCCAGATTCCATCTATCGTCAGCCATCCGGATTCACTCCAGTCGTGGCTTCTATCTCTCATCATCCCACAGTTTATCTCTTCACTTGCTTTGCCATTTCCCATCTTTGGGCCATCCATGGCCAACTATATCTGGCCTTCCATCGAATCTGGCTTGTGTGCCACTTCATCCAACTATCCCTGATGCACTACCTATTATGGATAGTTTACTGTCTGTTCCAACTCGCCCCTTCTAGTTCTCCTCCCATTCCGGCTGGGTCCTATGCTACCCTATTTCCCTCCCTACCATCATTCGTTCTTTCCTACCTTCCTTTCCAGTACCTGCCTGCATGGCGTCAATCTCCCCTCATACCTCTTCCTTTCCTGTTCCCTTCCTCGGCCTAGCACCTTTTCTCGTCATGCCCATCATTGATTCTCTCCACTCATGACTTCCCTCCTTGTCGTACGTCAGCCAAATAGTCTTCCCTCGATCTCTGTCCTGACCTTCTCCTCTAGTTCGCATGCCTCTAGTTCCTACCACTCCTTCTTGGCCTCGGAGTCTGCATCCTTTCAAGAAGTGTCATTGTTCGTATCCCTTCCTCAAGTTTGATACCTTCGTTCATGTTTCTTTCAAGTTCATTCTAGTCTCCTCTTCTTCCAATTCAGCACTGGTTCTTCTGGACTGTCCTCACTCCAAGCCTGTTATCATTATTATTGCCTCATCGATCGCCACCTCTGGGTTCCATCTTCTGGAGTCTGCTCGTTTCCATCACATAATCAGGATTGCCACTTATTCTCAGCATCTGCCCAATCACCTCACTTAATCAAGCACATCACCTCGTATTAGTTTTTCTGATTTTCAAAGTACCTCTGTCTTTTTACGAGCTATAGTATGTCTTTCTATTATAGATGTGTCGTGTAGTTTGCCATAGCCATCTGCTTTGTTTTAGACATCTGCATCTTCTGGATGGCTCCCTGCTCTGTCCTGCTTTGTTCTGTTTGGATCCCATCGGGCACCATACCGCCCAACTGATTCACTCATTTCAGCTAGTCCATTTCTTGCTGGTACAATGTCCCTGGTTTTTGCAGTTCACCACCTATTGCCTCTCCGAGCTCGTTCCATAATACCTGCCGATTCCTTGCTCCTCTCTCCATTTTATTCCCTATCTTCCCCGTCCATCCTTTGGGTGTTCTTTCCCTATCCTGCTCTCCTTGGGTCTCTGCAGAGCTCCTCCAGCATCTACATGGGTCAGGCCTTTACCTTCGGTATACATCCTTTTCAGAAGTCAACCCATCTGTTACTCTCTCTAGCTTGCCACCAGCATATGATACATCCCTCATGCTCAACCTGTATCTAGCTGACTAGTTTCTGTTCATTTGTCTATTAGCTCCACAAACCGATCGATCAATTGAGCTCTTCTACATCTTAGGTCCTCAATGCTTAGTTTCGACCTACTCATGGCTTTCATTCACTCAATCAACTGCCTCGACTGTCTCCATCTGGCCTGCCTCGCTTTCCCGTACCAGCCTCCATGGCTTCACTCCTTCATCGTACCTCATCGGTTCCTGTGTTACCTTGCTTGGTGCCTATTCTTGTCCCAGCCATCGTGGATTCTCTCCAATCATTACTCTGCTCCTTCTCACTTATCTTCCGATTTGGCTCCTCTTGTTTGCTTGTCCTGAGCGTACACTCTGGTTCATGTGCCCCTCATTCCAGACTTGTCTCATTTCTTGCATCGCTCTATGGAGTATGATACCTTCATTCACGTTCTTTTCCTATTCGTTCCTGTCTCCTCTTCTTCCAGTTCCACACCGACTCTTCAGGATTCAGCCATTGTGGCTTCCATTCGCTGTCCGCTTCACTTTTTTTCATACTTGGTCCAGTTTGTTCACTCCTCCTCATACCTCGTCCAATGTTGATCCCTGCTCGCATAACATGAGTAGTTTCTGGTTCCGTATCTCCCTTCTTGGTCTCAGACCCTACCTCTTTTCCTGGTGTCTCATTGGTGTACTTCCTTCATGTCGGTTTCATTTTGGTTCTTTCCTGTCTCCTCCTCTTCCGGTTCCCTTCTGGCTTTCCAGGCTTCCCTTTGCCCTCAGCCTGCTCTTGATATTCTTTTGGGCATGCCTATCATAATTCCTATGCCACCTATCAGCTTTGGCTATCCTGCCAAATGCATAGAGTTCATAACTCCAGTCACATTGAGTTCATGACTCCAGTCATCTTTCACTCAGCATCACTTAAAAGCTCATCTATCTACAATCGCTCATGCTAACATTCCTATCATCCAATACCGTACTACCTCATTGAATACAACCTCAGGATCTAATGGTTCAGAGTCTAATAGTTTACATCATGTAATCAAGAATGCCTCTTAAACTTTGGCATCTGCTCAATTGCATCACTCTATCAAACACATTGCTCCATCTAGCCAGACTACAATATCATTGGTCTCCTCATTCACTCATCTGTAATAGCTCCATGAGCACATCTGGATACCCCTTGCTGCTCTGACTCATAAATGGATTTACTCCCTCCTATCCTTGCTTCCAAATCTACTATCTCACATTGACTACTCAAGCATTCCTTCCTTAATTCCAACAAGGTTTATCTAGTTCCATCATTCCCTTGAGCATTCCATCTTTGACTCTGATGCTACTCATTGACCACAACAACAGGATCTAATTGTGCACATCACATAATCATGCCTTATCGACCTCAATTTCTACTTCCTCACTTCACTCAGTCAATCATACCTATTATCAATCTTATGCTTCCTCATCAACCTGCTGACTTCTGCAGTGATTGTCATCATCATCAGCCTTAATTCTGCCTCATATTCGACATTCCATCTGTGTGCAGCCTCATGTTCCATCTTTGATCTGTGCTTTCTTTTAGGAATCTTCCATATTCCATCATCATCCTCACTACTCATATCCCTCTAGTTACTGATCCTTTCTTTCTAAAAATATACATCCTCAATTCAAACGTCATCAGCCTGAGGGAGGTGACCTAGGCCTTAGATCCCCAGAGGTTTCCTCCTCAGAGGGTTTTCCTCTCCTCCATGCCAATGGTCATAATATTAGTTAGAATTAGTGGTATTCTTCTTAGCTAGTTAGGTTCCACTGTTGGAGGAGGCAGGTTGTGCCCGACTTTCCCTCTTTCTCCTCAGGAAGTTAGCCCTTCTCACAGAATTCATTAATCACTTCTCTCCGAGTGCTTGCAGTATTCAGGTATTCTTTTGGGCTTCTTCCTAACCTACCTTTAGCCGACTCATTCATTTCTGGCACCTGTTGGAGGGAACCCTCACTAGGGTTCCTCGCGTCGTACCCCTACAGAAGGTATATCCCACAGATAGAGAGGCGGAAAGCCACATAAAATTCAAGTTACTCAAGTTACACAAGCATCATCATATCATATCCAGTTGTGTAAGCACATTGAATTGGAGGGCTTTAAGCCAGAGGTTCAATGGGCAGAGCAACAACATCACTCCCCCATTGAGCTTAAATATGTCACTTTTCCTGGACGCCTGCAGGATTCATTTTCGTTGCCCACCATCCACCCCTCCTCCTCCAGCGACTAGCCTCTCTTACCCGGGGGCTTCTTCCTAATCTACCTTTAGCCGACTCCCACAGATAGAGAGGCGGAAAACCACATAAAATTCAAGTTAGACAAGCATCGACATATCATATCCAGTTGCATAAGCACATTGAATTAATGTTGACATAAGACCAAGGGTTGGAGAGGTTTCAATAAAATTTACAGATTTATCAAGAAAAATGCATCCATGTATTGAACAGTAGCAGTCACAGGTGTTTCATGTCAGCCTAAACCAAGGTCTAACACTACTTTATGTGGTCTAGCACAAATACGTATATCATATTTGTATTTGTAAAATGTGCAATGTTGTGCATAAATACTGGCAGGCACTTTTTCCCTAAGGAAAACCCAGTTGATATTTGCCATAATAACTAGCTGGTTATTATGGCAAACACGCACCAGGTTTCCTGGACTCTGCGCATGTGCCAGCTGCTCTCTCCCTTTACTCCTGCTGGACACCTGCCTCAACCGCCGCTTGGTGGTAAGTAAAATTGATGATCTTTTTTTAATTTTATGTAACTGCTATGGCAAAAAAGGGCCCACCAGCAATTATATAAAATAAAATTGGGGTGCTGTGTAAAACTCGATTTTACACACACCCTCAGTGTGGGGTGCCTATCATAAACCCCTCAGGCATTTATGTAGCATCGCACACGTCGGGTGTGTGTAAACTCTCATAACACACACCACCCCATCCTTTATTCTCTATGTATTTGTCCCAAATAGTATTTGCTTTGCACAGCCCTTTTCCTAGTCATCTGTATTTCTTAAGTTCCTATAACTTGGACATGTCATATGGCATCCTCAGGCTAGCCAGATCTATAATTACAACTAATGGATAACATGGCAGATAGGGAGTTTTAAAATACTGCTTGAAATTTATTTGATTTGTATGTTTGGAAATGAAAGCTGGTCACTGGTCTTCTTCAGCTATACACCAGTCAGTGTCACATCAGTGGTGGGAAATTAGTAGAAACCCTGTTAAAGAAAGGTTGGCAGAGTATCTTGAATCAATAGGCTACAAGACCAAAGGTAACAGGATTTATTGGGATAAGTCATGACAGATGAATCGGATTGATTTTGTCAACTGGGTGACCAGGGAAATAGATCAGGGGAGGGCAGAAGATGAGACCTGTCTGGATTTTAGAAGGGCCTTTGACACTGTGCTGCACAGGAGACTGATAAAGAAATTGAGCAGCCTATGGGTGCGATCCAAAGTGGTGACTTGGGTAAGGAACTGATTAATGGATAGGTGACAGAGGACGGAGGTTAATGACACTCACTCTAATGAGGAGAGTGATCAGTGGGGTGCCACAGGTCTCAGTACTGGGACCGTCTTCTTCAATGCTTTCATAAGTACCATTGCAAAAGAACTGAAAGGGAAGGTATGCCTTCTTGCAGATGACACCAAAATATGTAATAAGGTGAACACTCAAGAGGGCTGAGAGAATCTGTGGGACCTTGGGAAACTCAAGGAGTGGTCAAAGTATGGCAGTTGCCATTTAATGCCAAAAAGTGCAAAATTGTGCACCTAGTGCATAGGAACCCAGGAGCTGAATACAGGATGTGGTGGGAGGTATTGACAGTATCTAAGCAGGAAAGGGACTTTGGGATTATCATATCTGGTGATTGTATAGTAGGGTAGTCTCTTACTTTTTTCAGTTTATACTCCACCCATCCCTGCACTCCACTTCCTCAGGGTCATCTATGGTAAGTGTCCCTTGCATCCTCTTACCTGCAGCCCATGGTAGTCTCCCCATGTAGCCTTGGTTTGTCCCCCAGGTGGAGATGAGGTGGAGCCTGTACACCCCAGACATCTTTCTTTCATCGGTGAACTGGTCTGGGACAGACAGGGGAGCTGTGGATCTGTGTTTGGGTGCTCCATCTCCCAGGAGTGCAGGGAGCCATTTTTCCTTGTTCTGGGTGAGATGTACACCCCAATGTCAAGGCATGACCACTGATGTCCATCACGCCTTTCCCTTTCTACACGACTGGGCACTGTTGCAACACAGGCCTCCGCCTGGGGCCAGTCAAGCACAGCTCAGCCCCGCCTCCTCTCCAAAGCAGGAGAGTATTCCCTTGGCACTCAGCCTCCTCCTCCTGGCCAGACCTCTGACTCCCTGGGCTCGATCCTGAAACTGGGTCACGGTGTCATGAGCAGTAGTACTACCACTGTGGCAGCGGGCTGACAGGGTGAGTCTCTTTCAAATGAGAAAAGAACCAGGACTAGAAGGCATGCAATTAAGCTGGGGAGGGGTTGATAGGAAAATTTAAGAGGGATGTAAGTAAGGAAGTATTACATCACTGAAAGAGTGGGGGACACCTAAAACAGACTGCCAGCAGAAGTGATGAGGCAAAAAACAGTAGGGCTTTAAAGAGGCATTGACACCTCGATAAGAACTTTGAAAAACCTAATATTTGGACACAAAGCAGCTTATATTTCTCATTAGTCTCTCAATTTCTTATCCAAATTATTTATTACTGAGGTCATATACATGCAAACAGGATAATCGTTCCATGAGGGTTCATCAGCACCTATTGCTTTTTCCCAACCTGATGTCATAAGACTCTGCTTGTCACATCACAGTTATTCCCATGGCAACAGACTGTGATGTCACAACAGAGCATTATGATTTCAAGTAAGGATTCACCTATAGAGGCAGATGAGCTATGAGGGCTAAAGATTTATTTACTAATGACCTAGATTACCGGGTAAGTGCACTGGTCCGAGGGACTGTTTACAGGCAAGACCTGGGTCAGAAGGCACAAGCAAATACAGAGATATGTGGAGTAAATACAAGAAATATGTACAATAATTACAGAGATATGAACAGTAAGTAGAAACATAGAAACATAGACTTTGATGGCAGATAAGGATCGCTTGGCCCACCTGGCCTGCACATTTTCCTACCTAATGGATAAGCTGCAGATCCTAGTTAAAGTAAAGTTGTAAGATATCTTACCAGTATTGCTGTGCATCAGTCAATAGAGGAGGCATTCCGGTTCAAAATAAAAATAAATTATTTAAATCGGATGTTCCTGTGCTGAGTTATGACTTTATTTAGTATGCCTGCATTTTTTCAGTATCTTCTGTGTTTACATTTGGTGGCCGTTCCCAGAATGCATTGCAGACTCTCCGTGACACATTATGCCAGGTATCACTGCAAATGCGGGAACAGTGTATTCATTGGCGCCCACATTTGAGGTGGGTTTCTGTGCTGTGCAATCTTGTGGTGAAGGATATTAAAACAATTATTTGGGGGGGCATATGATGATAAGTGCTGGTTTGGGGACAGACTGTGCTGCAAATCCTTAGTTTATTCATGCTATTTGCAACAGCTCATATTAGGCAGTCAGTGTCAAGGTGGTGCAGAGCCGGCTTTCTCACAGTCTCGTGTGCATCCTGATCTGTGCTGTGACATTGCTGTGTTAAGCTTATTTATCTGGCAGCATTCATAGATACATATTGTGGCAAAGGGAAAGACTTGCTTAGATTTATCTATTTTTTAATTTTTGCTTTTGTGTGATAACTTGTGTTCCCCTTCAGTCTGCCTTGCTTCCCTTGTGAGTCCGTCTCATCGTGGTGCAGACACAGTACCTGTACTACGGTTTTATTGCATGTTACTGTGTATTATCCTGCACTGTGAAAAGTGGTACTGTTATCTGCCCTCTTCTTACTGTGTAGTGAGTCATGTAGTCTTCTATCAGACATGCATGCCTTTGTCAAGCAGTGGACCTGAACAATAATTGTCAGTCTTGTTATTGGTATAAAGATTGGCTATATAAATTTTACTGTTCTGTGCCTTTCGTGCAGGAATACATGTAGTTTAATTATTTTTCTTTCAAGTTCACATCCCAGTGTTTACAGGTAAAGTACTGTATGGTGCTGCACTGCTGTAATCACAGTACTTGTACTGTGGCACAGTATATGTATAAAGTCTGCTTGACATACTTTTGTTCATAAGACATATTGCTGAGTACAATTTTAGCTTTTATTCACCCACAACTGTATTCTGTCATAAACTGTGAACCTGTATTACAGCTTCATCTTAGTGACAGTCACTGCAACTTTTCATCTGAACAGTATTTGTACCAAAAATGGTGAATTATCGTGTTGTGGCAGGCTATAGTAACAAACCTTCAGGTCAAGTGTCATCATTTGACTTTCCTAAGAGACAAGTCACCCCAGCATTTTAAGAAATGGGTTAATTTTGTGCAACTGGACAGGGAGTGGGATTGGCAGCATGCCCTGTAACCTACCATATGCTCCTCTACTCATTTTACACCCAGTTCATTTAGCAACCATGTGCAGTTCCAAATGGGGTTTGCTAAATATTTAAAGCTTGAAAAACATGCTATCCCGTCCGTGCATCCTATAATAAAGAGAACCAAACCTCTTGTTACAAATGAGTATAAGTGTGTGTATGATGTTAGTGGAACATCAGATGGTGCACCTAAAAGAAAAAATCATGCTGTGGACAAGCTAATGGTTCACCGGGTGAGCTTCATTTTCTGAACAACATGTTCTATGATGTATGGAACCACAAAGAAAAGGTTGAAAGACAGAAAATTGTCCAGTATTCATAGAGGAGCATAGGGGTTGCTAACCTGAGCTGAAAAATACATGTAAAGGGTTTTGTATAGTTTCTCATTTCTCCATTCCCATAGGAGACACACCTTGCAGACCAGGAAGCAAAATGTTGTGGTGTCACTGGGAGGTGGGGGTTGGGGGGGCGGTACATGAGACAAAATTGCAGTTTTATGCTCCCAAATATCTATGATTCTACGTTCCGACTTGTGGCAATTGAGGGTGCTTGGAAACAAGTTCTGCATAATGTTGTGGTGAGGGAACGCTATATATCAGGACCAGACAGGAGGAGGGATGCTGAATGTCCACATGGTATAAAGGACCCGGCAGTTATCATTTAGGATGATCCGAATGCCTTAATGCAGACAATAAAGACATCGAGCGTCCAGTGACATTCATCACTGTGGAACTGCACCAGGAGTTATCATTCAGGATGGGCTGGGCGTTCATGCAGAGCATAAAGGCAGCATAAACTTCCATGCCATGCTGGCGTGCATTGCATAGGTAACACAGCAACATAAGGCAGTGGCAAGAAACCACTGTAGGTGATTTTAAACATGTCTGTGACATTCATAAAATAACCTTGAGGTGTGAGAGTGATAACAACAGTCGTCAGATAGCATGTGAGGTCTTATACAAGTAATGGTGTTACAGGAATATTGGATGTCAGTGTCCTCCTGGTGTGACAACATCTTCTTGTGTTCTAGCTTTTTATTATGCAGCTGTTGTGTGATAATGGGTCCGATATTCAGAATTGCACCTGGCAATGGGGCATGTTGTTGTGGCTCAGCTCAGGGATATATTAAAGGAGATGAGCAATGGCATATCCTCTGAATATAACAGATAATGTGCACTGTGCAATTACCATTCACTGGTGCATCCCCCAGCCAGGGACAATACCAGGAATGGAACTGCGCCAGCATAACAGAGTTATGCTGTTTGAAAATGCCTAATATTCATCCGTCAATGTAAGCAAATGGAGCCATAATGTATGCAATGCACAAGTGTAGCCATTTGCATGTCATTATATTTCCATTTGCTGATGTTGTTGTGCAGGGCAGGCCACTGACTTGTGTCTAGCACCCTGCACAGCATGCGGTGCCCCCAGAGGATAACATGAGGGAACCCCCCACACAGCGGCGATCAGAATAATGTAACGGTGCAATCCTTGGCAGTCCACTGGTACCCCTACCCTCCCTCCTGATGCCCCGCACCCCTTATAAGATGTATAAATTCACGGTCTTGTGTATGAATTTTACAGTATGCATTGCAAGCCCATTGGTCCATGGTGTGGACCAATAGGCTTACAGTTGCTACTGTAAGATGTCATTTTGTGGGCAGCCAGGCTGTATACGGGTTTGTCTGTTCTGCCCATGGATGACAGTGGGGGAGCGGGATGGGCAGAAATTCCTGTGTGGGTGGGGGGTGCCACTAGACCACCGGGAAGAATATACAGTTATGTTGGTGATCGCAGTTACTGGTGGGGTGGGGGTTCCCACTAGCCTACCAGGGATGAATAGATCATTTCAGTGATTGCGGCTACAGGGATGAAAGGGGTGGCACTAGACTACCAGGGACATCAGTGGGTGCTTCTGCACAGTGTTGGGGGGGTTGCCACCCATGGCTGGCAGCTGCTGTGTTGCGCATTGCAGTACAGCATCATGGCTGTGGGTGTCCGATACTTGAGTCTATTATTTCCTGCTCAACTTTGTGATCAGGTATGAGGTGCACCTCAGGGTTGTGCCAGTATATGTGCTGCACATCCTGGGTTGAATATCGTGGTGCGCCATATATGCATGGGCACGCCCCCTGGAGTTGTGCTGTATGCCATTATCATTCCTACCCAAGACATCTTGTGCGCATAAGCCTTCACTTTTTGAATATTGTACCGGGTACACCTTTCAATATCTAGCCCAAGGTACATCTTTGCTGAATCCTCTATATATGTATCATGTGTGTCACAGTATGTGTCATATCTTCTGTTGTTGTCAGCTGTAACACTGTGTCTATTGTTTTAGTCCTGTGGCCTGTATTACTTGATTCTATGTTGTAGGCACAGCATCAATCCAGTTTCCCTCATATGGACCACATCCAGTCTGTCTGTGTACAAACGTGCAGCTGTCTCATGAGAAAGACAGAAAATATAACTGTAAAGAAGATGTTACAAATGATACCATGCCATTACAAGCGATGTCTTTCTGCTGCTGATTTCCATATGAATTACATCTGTCATAGTCAGTAGTGTACAGTAAACCATGAGACACTGTTATGTCACATGATGTATATCACATATGGCTACCTATAATTGTGTCTTATCTTTAATGATCACCATAAATGACCTCTTTATGTATCATTCAGTCCTCTTGCCCTTCCAATGCATAATTGTCTTTCTATCAATTCACCTGGGAAACAAATTATCATTGTCCTGAGCAATGATACAGTTATGCAACTTATGCCACTGCCACTCTCAGCAGATAGCTCCTCCCTGGTTCATAGCCCTTCCAGTTGTTGGCGTAGAACCCAAACTGACATGTTTTCGACCACCCCTGAAGTTTTGTCAGGTCTCCATGCAGCAGCCTCAGACCCTTGATGACATCTACCACAGCTGCAATCTTCATATCATCTGTGACTGGACTGATGTTACTCTACATACAGAGTGAGATATCAGCTATGCATATCCAAAAACAGCACCAGTTACATTACTGATCTCTGTGGTACCACGATCATTAATGCAACCAGGGATGACCATTCCCCACACAACCACTCTTTGTGCCTTCTATTCAGCCACTTGTTGATACATTTTACAATTTGTATCCCCCCATGTACTGCAGCTCCCCCACAAACTACCATGAGGCATTGAATCAACGTTTTGCAGAAGTGCAAATACAGGACATGACCCGCAGGATCATAAATGAAGGTATGACTACAATATAAGTAACTCTGTGTTCATTATTAGTTGCCCAACACCGGAGGCTATTGGTGGCATTAATAAAATCATATAACGTAAATCTCTGTGTAGCTATTCATGTAGTGCATGACAATCTTGCATGTGTTACCTGTGTGGTACTGTCTGATGTCCATGTCTCAGATTATGCTGTTTGTCACCGCCTACTGTATGTGTATTTCTGATAATTTGAAAGATTGACTGTGAATGCAACCATTAAACACACATTCTGACTAATACTACATTATGAACCAGATTTTGTCAGAGGCATGTCAATCAATGTGTGTGACCACGAAACAAAGTGTGATGGATATTTCACCTGTGTCAGAACCTTCAGAATCACAGTCTCCATTTTATCAGGTGTGTTCCCTTTCCATTGCTGCTGTTGTATACCAATGAATTCATTGTTTTGTGCAGACTATAAAGTCACATTACCTGTGCTGTACTGTAGAACAACAAATGTTTTCACTGTAGTGAAGGTAATGGCAATAGACTTTTTATGGCACGGAAAGTGATGCTTGTTCAAGTGTCAGTGATGATACTTTTTTTGCTTACGAGGTACATGTTTACCATGGTGCCATGTTCAAATGTCTGAAGAACTGAAGTACAATTTCTGATTGCTTTCAACATCCTGATTCTAAGGTTTATGCTTGCTGGAGGAACAATGACCATTGCTCACCCATTTCTCCTAACATTCTGTCCTTCTGTATACCAGTGTTGTGTGCTTCTCATTCTAACTGTGAATAAAAGGTGTGTGGCAATGAAGCCCACATCCTTCATTTCACCATGCAGTGCTGTTGCGTTCTGAACTGCGGTGAGTGGTAATCACATCCCTTGACACAACAGGTGTACACACACCATGGAAACAGCCAGTAATTGTTCAAAAGTTACCACTAAAATATCCCAAACTGGTTTGACAAAGCAACTGTAGGGTGACATATGTAATCTCGAAAGACAGTATCCTGATACTTTGAATAGGCCACCCTCACCAGAGTTTGTATCTGAATTAAGGGTGGCGGGTGCTGGGTGTGACAAAAAAACACTAACAAAGGAAATGGGGAAAATCCTACTGTTTGGATTTTCTGTTTCTGTTTATTGGCATCGTGCTTCAGGGTGTTGGCCAACCGGTGTTGGGATATGATACTAAGGTTTGTCCAAAAACCAGGATAGAGCAACACATATGTGAGTGGACATTGGTGTCAAACTGATATTTGAACAGTAATGCAATGTTTTTGTGGAAAACATCCTGAGATGCATGGGCAGGCAATAATATACTGCATGTGTAACAGCAAGTCCTCTTCTCATCCAGGACAGGACAGGGCAGGGCAGTGTCGAGGATGCAAAAATCAGACAAGAAGGGGGTGAGGAGGGAGTACTCTGTAGGCCAACTCTGAGACTGGAAATATCAGAAGGGGTGCAGGGAGCACAAGGTCACAAGGGTCTGTTAGTGCAGAACCTGAGGGGGGAGAGAGGTGAGAAGGGTAGCAGTAATAGGAGGCCTGGGTGGAGGAACAAATGGCAACAGTTCAGGGGAGGGTGGAGGATGGTCCTGATCAATACCAGGAGCATGGGCAATAAAATGCCAGAGCTCCAGGCAATGCTAGTTGTCAAAATCATATTAAACACATACGTGGCCTAAAACTGCCATGTCAAGATTGCTCCACATCCCTGTTTGGTGCCCTGCTATGACATAGGCACTGTAGTCCTCATCCGGGTGCAGGACTGGGAAGTCATGCTGTGTAAACATTGTGCATCTTGTCTGCATGTTGCCTGAAATGTGTCCCGTTCAAATGCTGGCACTCATCTGTGTTCAATGCTTACATGTTCAAAAAGAACTGGGATGTTATTGGAGTAATGCATTACTTGTCAGTGCCATAGGAGGACCAACCCATCTGTTTTGAAGCCCAGGCCCCATAGCAAGGAGACAATATAACCCTGTAGGACCATCTACTCAGCCATTTAGCACTGTACATACTGCATATATAACAATTGTACGCTTTTCCTGTAACAGTGCTCTGCCTCTCACAATTCTGTGCCTCTGACAATAACTCATATTTGTACATTTAATCCTCGTGTATCCACTTCTTGCTCATATCTCATGTGACTATTCCTCCTGTAGCTTAAGACAGCAGCTGAGGAAACTCCTACTTCCACTGATAATATGGACGGTTGTGGAGAGAGGAGAAATGAAGATACTGAACAGCCACTTGTGGATAATCAGGTATTCAGAGACCCATAACACAACTGTATTACACATTATGTCTCACCTTGATATTAGGTCACTGGCGATACACGGTTATGGAGTGCTGGTGCCATCTGTTTACTACTGCTTGTTGTAGAATCAGGATTTCTTTCCTAGTAATTTTATACTGAAAATTCCTAAGCATTTCATTGTTGGTATTGAGATCAGACAGTGTCAGTAATTATAGCACTGTTTTTTGAATACACCATCCAATTTGATGTTGTAATTCCCCGACGTTCACAACATGGCCCTTGAAATCACCCCGGGGGTACATTACTACAGTAGTGCTCATAATGTAATTTGGATACTGCAATTACTCAGTCTGACTGATAAACAGTACAGTCAGTATTGGTACTTGTAGTCCACCAATGTTGAAGGGGATCATACACAGTTTAGGAATCCACTGCACACCATGCTTAAACAAGTACGCATGTCATGTGTGTTGTGTGGTCTTGAGTACCGTAGCAGAGAAATCCTACACTTCCCCCACTATGTGGAGTATCTGTCCCTCGATTATGGATTACAGAGTAGTATGGTATTCTGACATTCGCATCACAAAGGAGTTTCACAGTGTCCATCCATCTTCCAGTGGTATCCTGGATTTCATTTGGCAGCCATAAACTGACATGGCTACAGCTTACCTAGATTACAGACAATAGCAGTTCCTCAGCACTGTATGTGCTATGTATCGTAATCAATTTTTTTTCATCTTTGTGGCAACTTGACATTGTGCAACAAGGCACGGATCATGTCTACACTACAGTGGTGTTACCATTATGTCATACACATGGATACTTTACACAGATTTATATCTAGTCTGGGTTTATCCTGTGCCACTTTCAGGTCACTGTGGCCACTGATTTTATAACTGACCACAAGTAGATGCAACTGCATTCATGCCATTTTCAAAAGGCAAACAAATGCTGTCACCCTGTGGCACGTGCCAGTGCAGACACACACAAAAGGTATACATTCACCATTACCCTCCTGCAACAGCACAGGTAGCCCAGGAACACAGTGGCATGCCGATGCATAAGATGTCTTCCGAACTTTTCATTCTGCTTCCATGTAATTTAATGACCCGTCAGTAAGTTTTGCTTCTGTACTACTACTACTGAAAAGTGCATGGACCACGGTCACTGTGGTAAACTATTTATACACAAATTACATCCATATAAGTACCATTCCCACTACTTTTTCTCCTCCATCTCTCTTTCTATGCAGGATACTGGTCTGTTGATGCAAGAAATGTTTACCGGCTTGCTTCAGCAAAGTGGACTGCCATGTGCTGAATCAGAAGGAACACTAACTGTATTGACAGTTATAGATGCTGAAGACTACCAGGACTTACATGTCAGTCTATGACAAATCCACAAGCCACCAATGATGTGTCACATAACAATCACATATCACTGCCTCCTAAGCTACATCGGTCAGTCAGAACACAAACTTCATCAAAGATGTTTATGAAAAATAAGGGTGATTTAATTGTTCCACTCTTACTGTTACACAACTGCAGTTTGATGAATTGTGTATTTTTAGCCAGCATTGACACACTCCTGTTTCCTTTAGGCACCATCACCAGAAGTCCTAATATCAGATCAATGGGACTTCAATGCATACTATTAGACGATGCACCCCAATTTTTGTTCAACTCCATACAAGCTCCAGATGTCACACTGGATGATGAGACAGCATTTGATGCAAAGGACCCTGACTATGTACCATCTAATGTATCCTTGTTGGAGTCTGATCCAGACATTGGCACACCATCAGTACTGTACGATGTATTTTTAAATGGACATATCTATTACTGTATGAATACCTCTGTAGACATACATAGATATATTTACATATATGTGTATATATGTAATAGATAACCCACTCTAGATGTGCTGTCATGCTCCTGTATATTGCTTTGGTAACGATCAACCACCCAAGGATGTACCATACGTGACTGCACATCCTAGAGTGGGTTATCTATCTTATAAAATGGCAAAATTGTTTTGAGGGGGTGACAGTGCAGGTGTGTGGTTGCACTCTGATATACGATAGTCATGTGATGTGTTTCAGCCAATCAGCAGTGATAATTTTATATATATATATATTTATATACTGCATATACAGTATATGTAACAGATAACCCAGTCTGAGCTGTGGTGTCATGCTCTGATATAATTGCACCTTTGTGTGTGTTAAGCGTAAAGGTCACAGGTGTGCATATATCACAGCGTGACAAGATACTCCTCGACTGTGACCAATGTTATAAAATGGAAAAATGTTTTGAGGGGTAAAGTGCAGGCGTGCAGTCATGCTCTGATACATGCACAGTCATGGGATGCATTTTACACAGTCAGAACATTGGATTTCTATTTGTAGTTTCTTCCATTTTATAAATATATTTAGAAAATGTAGGAAAAAGTATGTCTGCTGAGTGCTTCAAACACATCTCATGACCATCCATGTATGAGAGCGCCGACAGCACACCTGCACTTTCAGTACCCCTCTAAAAATTTATTTCCATTTTATAATACAGATAACACAGTCTAATGTGTGTGGTCGCATTCTGATATATGCAAAGCCCTGGGTGGTTGGGGCACACTAAGGTATGTGTATATCTGGACCGTCCTGTACCTCAGAGTGGGTTATGTATTACATATCTCTGTCTCTCTCTCACTCTGCCTGTATGTATGTGTGTGTGTGTGTGTATATATATATATATATATATATATATATATAAAAAACTCAGTTTAATGCATCAGTTAGGGTTGTTCCACAGTGACAAAAGTGAGGAAATTTGGTGTCAGGGTGATGAAAAACCACCTTGGATCCCTGGCCCTCCACCAACCAGTATTGGGCGCATTGGGGGTCATTGGCCCTAACTCTCACCCCATCACATGTGTAAAGAGGCAGAGGTATAGGAGAATGGGGTGACGGTTAGGACCAAAGACTCCAATCGCACCCCAGTGCCGTTGGGGTGGGCTGGGGGTCCAAGGTGGTTTTTCAACCCTAACACCGAATATACTCACTTTTGTCACTGTGAACAACCCTAACTGATGCATGAAATGATTATTTTGCCTTTAATTTCCCTTCTTTGAGAATGATAATGACAAATAGTGAATGTAATGCGGCGTAGGAGGGCGGGACCCTGCCATGTGATGTCTTCACACATAATAACACAGTGTCCACAAATGCAATGGTAATGCACATGGTGACACAAAGTGAAACAGAAAGATTAACAGTACTGAGAAATAGTGAATGTAATACAGCGACGGGACAGTGATGGGAGCTGGGCTCTTCGCCCCACGCCCCTGCTGTATATTGTGTTCTTGTCACATAGTAACACAGTGCCCACAAACAGAAATGGTAATGCACATACTGCGACAAAGTGAAACACAAAGATAAACAGTACTGTAGACACAAATGGTTAAAATTACAGAAACAGAAGCGCAAATGAAAACGCAAAGGGTAACGAAGAAGGTGGCCTAGACAAGTAAGTGAAACAGTTACAGAACCAGAAGCAGAAGCATTAAGGGTAAGAGTTACAGAAATGCACACAATAGTTTTCTCAAAAAGGTGCATATAGAAAGACAGTGAGTACAAAGATTGTATGCAAAATAATGAGTCTCGTAGCAGAAAATGAGGACTTGGAATAGTAAATTGCTTATATCTCAGGAACCGTACTACATAGAAAAAAAATTTAAAAGTCATGACAATTGTCACTTTCCTGGCTAGTTTTCAACTTGGCACCTGTTAGTGGACTAAGCATTTTTCTGACAAAGTCTATAACTCGTACCGCTTTTAGATACGTGCCCTGAAAGGCGTGTAATGCCGTAATGTTATCCCATGGGAAAAAAGAGAAGGTATGCTATAACTTTTGCCTCCCTGTAATACATTTTCACAAACCACTGAACAGCACATCTGTGGGATGTTGGCTGTCTTCCCTCCAAATTTCAGCCCAAAAGTTCATATCGTTATTTTGCAGCATGGCGCCAAAGGATTGCTGCAATGCGTCGGACGCCGTAATGTTATCCTATGGGAAAAAGCATCAACTTTGGAGTGACGTACCTTTGCCGCTGTGTAATATTTTTCCAACAAAACACTGAAAGGCACATCTGTGACATGTCAGCTGCATGCCCTCCAAACTTCAGCCCAAAACACTAAACCGTTCTTTTGCAGCGGGTGCCAAAGAATTGCTGTCATTTTCCCACAGCTCAGAAAGTGTTGTCACAATTTGCAAAGCTTGCAAATTCATTTGACAGTGTTAGAGTGCGAAAGTACTTTATGAAAGTACTTTTTCCAGAAATGTGAAAACATATTTCTGGGCTGTTTTACCCAAAATAAAGACATGGCTAGCATCCTCAGGGTCTGACTAGGTGAATACAAAATAATTAGGTTGCTAGAGGGTCCCAAATTTAAATGCCAAGCATTTTTCTGATCACCAACTGAAAACAAAATGGTGGATTTGCGACAGTAAAACGGCCATTTGCGAAAGTAAAAACTGCATTTGCGACACTGTCGAACTTTTTGTTGACTTTTCCCATTGACTTATAATGGGAACTTGTTTTTTGAATAACTTTTGAACCGTTTAATATTTTTTCACAAAATCTTCAAAAGGTACATTGGGGATCCTGGCCGCACATTCCCTGAAGATTTTGGACTGGTTGCGCAAACCGTGCGACCCGTAGGTGCAACCATAGAATTCCCAAAAAAGCATAAACGCACTCGCAGATCACGCTTAATAACTCCGCAGCCGTATATCCAACCGGTACGAAACTTGGTAGATCCCAAAGGATATGGGTCTTGATCACATATTCTAATTTTCAGGCAAATCTGTGAAACTGTTGCAAAGTTATTAAGGTGCAAAATTTGGGGTATAACATGTAAATGGCTCCTCAACCCTAACTATGGTAACACTACTGTGCTACCATAATATATATATATATATACACACAATATATGTATATATATGTATATGTATATATATATGTGTATATAGATGGATGGTTTTGACTGAAGATACATTTTATCTTCACGAGGTCAGTGATATCATGATATCTCACAGTGGCGGCCACGAGTGAGATATCATGATGTCACTGGCCCTCGAGTGAAGATAAATATGATATCTTCAGTCAGGCCATGTCATATTCTGCTTATACAATGTATGCTTTGCCCCCCACAATAGAACTCACCACATGCCCTCTCAATGCAATGGGTGATACAAAGGTGATGGCCCTAGCAATACAACCCCACTTACAGAAAAGCTGCCAAAACAGCAGATGTCATTTATTGTTTAAAAATATCTGGTGGATCCTGTTATTTATGGTTAGTTTTAAAAGTCTTATCTGGTTTATCCCATGCCCTCCCCAACAGAGCTCACATGCCCTCCCCCAACATGACAGATTACATAGGGTTTTCAAGTATCTGGTTGGTCCTGTCATTTTAAATTACTAAAATATCTGGTTGATCCTGCTATTATTTTGGGGAAAAGTGATTTTTTAAATACTTATCTAGTTGATCCTGCCACTCTGAGCACTTTCAGTTTCCCTGTAATTGTAGCGTGACCGAGCGCTATCCACACTGACGATTGGTACATTGCCAAATGTTTTGTAGGAGGTGCCCCGGGTTCAGTAACTGAGAAAACGCTGTGCTTTTTGTTTGTGTTGCTGTCTCTTGTTGAAAAAAGCTTCCGACTGCACATAGAGTGCTGCAGTGACTGAGCCGGCGGCTTTTGAACAGTAAAAGGAAGCGCGAGCGTCTGTTGCCAGGCAATGTATACGAATGAGCCAGCAGAAACAGACCTCTCGGTCTATCAATGTGTGCTGGGTTATGCAGCTAGATCACTAGGTAGCAGCTGCCCCACACCTGTCCCCCATGATCACCCTTGAGTGTCATCCACCCCTCCACATCCTTACTTGACCATGGTCTCCATCCCTTGCCCTCTTGAAACTGTCCACAGTTATCCTTGATATTACTCTTTCTGGTACGGTTTTCCATTTTGACACCACCCCCTCTGTGAAGTAATTCATCCTCATCTCCCTCCTCAATCTTCCCCCCTTTATTCTGATTCCATGGCCTACGGTGTCTTTACCCCTCCTTAGCTTAAACACTACATCCTCTGCTCCCTTGTTGATTACCTTCAGGTACTTGAAGGTCTGTATCATGTCACCCCTATCCCTCCTCTCATCCAGAGTGTACATGCTGAGTGTGCCCAGTCTGTCCCTATCCCCCCCCCCAAGAAAATTGACATCCCTCGTCGGGTAAGGCCTCCAAAATTGCACACAGTACTCCAACTGTGGCATGACCAGTGCTCTGTAGAGGGAAATGATCACCTCCCTACATCTGGATGTGAACCCTCTCGTTATACTGTACACCATAGCATCTTGTTCATCTCTGCGGCTGCCTTCCTGCATTGCGTTGTGTTGTTCATGCTCCATATAACAATTACCCCTCGGTCCTTTTCCTCCTCAGTGATCCCCAGCTTCACCATGCTTCAACAGTACTCCCTCCTTGAGTTCCTTGGCCCAAAGTGCATAACCTTGCATTTCTTCACATTGAACCCTGGCTGCCACCTTTCCGACCACTTCTCCAGCTTAGTTCAGTCTCTCGAAGCAGCAGACCTTCAAGAACATATATTTCCACACATGTATATTTAAATGTTTTAATATACACATATCTATGTATGTGGAGTGCATTTCTACTGTATGCTGTGTAGATATGGACACATATATAACAATATATGTATGGATATATATTTCATATATATATACTCATACTTGAGTAAGTGTATATAGTTGCACAGATATATACATAGCTGCATGCCTACACATACAGTATGTGCATATGTTCATACTTTTAAAACCATTACTCACAGCGTGTTTAATACTTATTGTCTTTATTTGTTTTTACAGAACTCTAACAAAGAATCTTTCAAAGTCTCCTCAAGAAGAGGACAGATTCATAGTTTTCAGGTCCAGTTTAGAAGAGCTGTTTACTACATGTGACATGTACCATGGTTTCAATAGGGTCACTTTTTCAACTGATGATCCGAATAAAAGACAGGGTACTTTTCTGATGATTACTGCATGGTGTCAGGACTGTGACTATAAGAAGCAGTGATCAAATCTACCTTCGATGTATCAATATGTTCTTGCAAACACAATGTTGTCCTGTGCAATGCTTGTCTTCAGATGCCCAGTTACCAAGGCACTACGTATATTTGAATATATGCGTATACCATACATGTCCAAATGGACTGTCAACAACCACATCAAGGCCAACATCCTTCCGGTCATTAAACAAACATGGGAACAAGAACAACAGGAGATGTTCCAAGCTCTACACAGCATGGGTGGTGGCCTAATACTTGGTGGTGATGGTAGGGCTGACAGCCCTGACCACTGTGCCAAGTATGGTCCTTATACCATGTTGGAGCACCAAATGAATAAGGTTGTGGATGTCTGCCTTGTTCAGATACATAGAGTATGATTTAGTTATATGTGAAATACTATTCATACAATGTTATCAACAACATCCATATGGTACTGGGATGGTTATGACTGATGGTGCCATTTTTTTAACAGAGCAATGAGGTGAGAAACTCCTCTTGGATGGAGTTGTAAGGCTTGAAAAAATCATTAACATTCCTGGTGGAGGAGCAGGGCATAAAAGCTGACTGTATGATAATGGACAGACATTGACAAATCAATGTCTGGCTTGCAACATCACCACTTATGGAGGATGCCAAGCACTATTACAATATCTGGCACATTGCAAAAGGTTCACACATGTACCCATTCCATATATTCATGCATGCTCAGGATACTGTGGTAATTTTTTATTGCCCTGCATAAACAGTTAACCTGAAGCAACAATCCAAAATTGATAACAAGTTTAAAACATTGACCATGGATGCTGATATCGTTCATAGTATGTAGCTCTGCAGCAAGGAGCCGCAGTACCATGTCATCCATTTATGCCTTCTAGTGTCCCAGCACCACTACAGGTACTTGTGTAGCCCATCATGTGGTCGCAATATGGACCCAACATGTCATAAAAGAAGTATTTTGTTTCTGTGAAGTGGTCATTTCAAATTCTGTTGTATTCAAGAAAGTAGTAAGTCACAGTATAGTCACCAAACACTTAAAGCATCACTTCAGTACTGTCCTTGTTATCCATCAATAGAATATGGCCTCAAATGACTGCTGCTGTGAGTTTCACCAACAAGATACTTGGTGATGTGCCGATTATGTACCATGTATTGCTTGATTACCAGTACATGACCCTGCAGTCCCTTTACCAAATCAGACAACGTTCTCACCATTACTTATGTTATAGGCAACCATCGCAGCACTGTAAGGTGTAATTAAGGAACTAACTGGTATTCAATAATAAAAAAATGACACCATGAAGTGAACAACTATCCTGTGAGTTCCCCCTATGTGTAGTGCATAAGCAACCACACCAGACTGTTGATTGGCTATACCTCACCAAAATATGTAGTGTTCGAGTGATGTTGCTTATGTAACCATGAGGTTTGATGTAATTTCTGGAAGACATAGTTGCTCTTTCAGTACACTAATCAATGTCCTGTCTGTGTGTTGTGACACAGGACTTCGTAAAAAAATGGAAGCCCTCGGAAAGCAAAGGGGCATGGAGGCAATTAACCCATGGACAAGAACAATAAATAATCATGTATATTGGGTTATGATGACAACACCTGACAGCAATCCAGCAGTCATGGAGGGGAAGTGGAACTGCATGATACGTCACATGCGGAATCTACACGATGGACACGGTGATGCATACCCTGCCTGCACTCATGGTCCACTGCACAGTAGAGAACTGAAGACGAAATGGTTGAGACCTCGTGAGTCATTCTGGAGGCTGTATGGAGTAGTACCAGCAACCTCATTAAAAATGTTTGCAACTGGCCATGGCTTCACAGACGTATACACGTTGGCATCCAAGTTTAACTGTATACCAGCAGGATACACAATTGTCTCATGTTTGACATACACCTGGCAACACAACATATCACCTGATAGGGCTTCTTATTTGCCTTGTGACACTGGGATGAATTCTATATTGCACCTGCTATGGGTCTTGGCACATACCTGAACATCTCTTCCTCTGTCTTGAAACATGAACCATGTTTACCACCATAATGGCTGTGATGTTACTGTGATGTCTGAACAACCTGCTACAAACAGGAACAGCTAGAATTAAAACCACCAGCATGTAAACGTGACGTGAAGCCATAACAATAAAAATTGTAATCTTCACAATGGACTGTTCAAATTCAATGCCAATAATTGGTAACAAAAAATGTTCTTATATATGTACCTACATCACTGTGCAGCAGTAAAGGTGATGAGCTGCTGGACAATAACCAATAAGTGATAAATGTACAGTGAAACCTGGCACGATGAAGCACAGTGTCACCTGTTTACTGCATTACCAAAGGTATGAACAGCCATTGGAACTGAACTGATTGCTACAATAACTGTTCATCATAATCCTGTGCTGCCACACCACCTCATGGTAGGCTTCACTGTAACTCATCCTTATTTCACAATGGAAAAATATGTTTCTGTGTTTGTAAGGCCTATCACAGTGCAGAAGTCATACACCATGAGTTATAAAACTATTAAGTGCGTCATATGTCTCTGTGCCAGCATGTCATCCATTGATGTCAATGTGCACCCCAGGACACAAACCATTACATGATCTGCAATAGGCATGTGTTGCATATCCTAACTGTTGACTACTTTTGGTAATGCTGGATGGCCACCATTCACAGGCGCAAGATCATATAAGTTGTCATCCATGGCACCATGATGTCAGTGCTAACCTTTTTCTGTGTTTCTTTTAACACTCAGGTGAGGCTGCAACAGAGTTGTTGCTTTCTGTGCTTGAAAATAGGCAACTGGTAAAATATATTACACGTCTGTCACCTCAGCACCAGACAGCCTCAGTAGAGGCATTTCACAGTACCATCTTACAGTTTGTGCCAAAGCAGACAGCATTCAGCTTTGATGGAATGCACATTAGGTAAGAAAACACACAATGTAAATGGTCTATTGTTCTGCTCTTCCATTTAGATCATTGCAACTTTTCTTACTTTGTTGAGCAACATCTCAACATGTGCTTGTCCTGTAAGCTGAGGAAACCTGTTGTGCACAACACACAGCAATCACTGTGTGTTAAAAACATGTTGTGACAGACATAGAAGCAGGTTGATATTGTTACAGGTGGGAAAGGCACAGCTAGGCTGGAGCTTGGCTGTAAGTCAAGTTCTCGGCACTACCTCATTAAGGAACTGGGACCAAAGGTCAAGGCAAGCCATGTGTACTTAAAATAAGCATTCTTGTCAGCCTCACTACTTACTGTGATGTTAGAAACATGCAAATCCTGTGTAAAGAACAGTCAACAGTGGCCAGTGCATGGCTCGAGCTTTTCTTGCAGAGTCAAGTTGGACTATGGACCAGGCTATGGCTTTGGTGTCACTGAAAAATTCCTGTATTGCAAACCTATACTTGTTGTCCTTTACCCTAGTTTGATAGATGTTGAATACAGACAAATATGACATTCGCATGCATAATTCTGCAATCAAAAAGTGCTTTGTTGGCTGGACCAGTGGCACTGAGGGTTGAGGCGCTGGACACCACACTTCACTCCATGTTGGCGACCTGGGTTTGGTGACAGACTCTGGCCGCCAGGGAGTTGGTGGGGGGAGAGCAGTATTGAGCACCCAGCAGTGGCTCTCCATCGCTGGGGAGGGTTGTGTGCCTGTCCTGCTGCTACACCGCCATCTCCCTGGTGAACCCAGAATTGGTGGTGCAAATTGGGATACGCAATGGGAGGGTCAGCATCAGCCAAGAGTACTGGGAGGACTTGCATCTCGATGCATGCATTCCAATTGGCTCTCCTCGAGTGCTGGCCACTGTGGGGTGTGGGTTCACTAGAACAAGGAAAATGGAACCCGTCACTCCTAGGTGATGACTTCTCCAGTGCCAACGCACATCAGCAGCTGACAATCTGAAGTTGATATAGTTATGGGAATATGCACAATACATAGTAGTGACACAGTCTGTCTGCCATCTCAGGCAATGCATATATGAACCCATATTATGTTGCATATTTTGTGACTTGCAGAGACAATATATGAATTCATCACAATGCAAGATTGGTGGCATACGTGCACAGTAACTGCTTGTCTTGTTCCATGTGTACAGGCTACTTCTTGCAGCTTTACATTATAACAAGAATAGCTGCAGACACCACAAGACAGATGACCAAACACAAAGACAGAAGTGTATTTTTCAAAATCTAAAAAAAGGAGAGCCGTCAGTCTGGACAGTGAAGTCACATGCAACCTATGGTGAGTTACTAGTTGAAACTTTATGTAACTTTTTCAGTGTGACATTATTCCATTGGTTGCTCTGCATAATTTTATGTACTGCGAACAGTGCAATGGATAAGCTGTCAACACACAGCATGTGATTTTTTTCAGATTGACAATGATCATTGGTGGCAGTAATTAAACTGGATTGCAAGTGATATGTCCTGTGCCGCTGAGACCATGCACAACTACAGTGCTGAGTGCAGTAATGAGCAGCACAGCTGTAGTCTGTTGAACAAAACCATCTACAGCCATGTCACTTGTGTCATGACAGATACATGAGTTTTGCATTCTGCAGCAAGAAACACAGGATACTGTGTAACTCTGATACTCAAGAGTGGTGCTGACAAAGGAATCATCTGCATTATCTAAGCAACATCACAAGACATTGTGTGCATTATACAGTTGTAGCACTTGGATATGGGTCATATATACCCTTTTGTTATACAGTTGTAACACATGGATACTGCTTCAAATCATTGGACCATGTTCTGACAGACAACAACATATCAGCAGTACAGCCATTTCAGCATTACTGCTGTAATGATGTAATGGTCAAAACTTAGAAAACAAGGCCTATTTATCATGAAAAACTTGAAATTGCAGAGTGTAGTGGGCACTTGAATGTACACTTATGCACCCAGAATTTGTGAGTCTGCTTATTTTCTATATCCTTTATGGTGCATGTATTATTGTCACAGCAACACGAGGGTGCTGGCACAATGATGCTGGTCACCTTGAGTAAACAGTAAAAAAGCTTTGCTGATGGCCAGCAACGTGGTTCAGTATCACAAGTCACAGAAAACAAAGTATGTGTAACAAAGAATACACAAAGGGTCCTTCAATGTCCACTGTCATCCACTGAATGATGTAATAACAGCATGTGCCACTATGTTGACATAACATTTTTCTTTTTTGAAATTCAACTTCTTTATTGAATGTATGCATTATCACAGAGTAAATGACCAGGACAGATGTACCACACATTAATAATAACCAAATGACTGAAAGATTAAATAAGACCAGAATGTCATTGGATCCAGTATAACCAATAAAATTAATTAAATTTTAAATGCCCTCTCTCCCCTCCTCCCCTCCCAATATCCTCTCCACCCCCTTCCCTGGAGTGTGCCTTATTACTAACAGTAAGACCAATTGCTACAAGTGGATAAACAACAATCCAGCAAAGTCAACCATCACATGGAGGCTAAAACTAATTAAAACAGTCAGAGGCATATGTGACATAAGTCTATTTCAGATATAAAGCATACAATTTTCCCCCATTTCTGGTTAAAGGAAGCTATACAATTCCGGGAGCTTGCTATTAACCTTTCAGTGCTAAAGCAAAGCGACATTTCTTTCAGCCATTCAGCATACAATATGGTCAGTTGGTCCATCCAATGTTTAAGAACCAGTTTTTTTGACTGCTATAGAAATTAGAGCCATGTGAAATCTACGCTCTCAGATTCTAATATTAGAATGCATCCCTAAAATACATATTTCCATTGTAAACAGATCACCCAGTCCCAGGAGGAGATCTAGATTAGTTTGGATTGTATTCCATAGAGGAGCCACCTTATCATAGTGCCAGAAAATGTGTATCAGGTTCCCATCAGCTGCACCACACCATGTACAATTAGCCTGGGGTAGTCTGCCTAATTTGCCCAATTTAACCGGGGTATAATACAAATTATTTAAAATGTGATACTGTATGAGTCTGTGCCTATCTTGAGTAAGATATCTATGCATGTCCACCCAAATCTGATGCCAGATCAGGGAGGAATCTGGCAGAAGAGAAGAACAGATTTTAGAACCTGTAAGGGCATTAGGGTATTTAATATCCAGTAAGAAGGAGTATATTCTGGAAATTCCTTGGGCCTTATTTGCACATTCCTGAATCTGTTCTAAAAAAGGCCTAACTTGAGACAACATAAATGTGGTCCCAAATAGGGAGACCATAAGATGTCTTAGCTGGAATACCTTAAAAATATGTTTCTGAAGGAATATTCAGTTTGGTGATTATGCCAGTTGAGGAAGGAAGGGAATTCTGAGAGAACAGGTTTTCCACAAGAATATCTTGTAATTGAGGAAGCCAGTCCGCTGAGAGCGGAGAACCTCCTATTTTGATATTAGGGTTTAGAATGAGGGGTTGGGCCCGTGTTCTTTTTAGATGAAATGTTAAAGAAGTTCCAACACTGGGTCAGAACCTTTATAGCAATCCCCACCGTCAAATTTTGTATGGAGGGGGGTAAAGCCGAAAAAACGTAATAAAAACTCAGGGTGAATTAAGATTATGCATGTCCAGAAGCCTCTTCTCCACCTGTAGCCAGATGGGAGAATGTTCACCAGATGTGGGCTCAAACCATCTCCCCATTTTGGACAGATGACTCGCCTAATAATGAAAAATAAAGTGGGGAGGCAAAGTCCACCTCTCCTTAGGTAAATTGAGTTTAAGGAAGGCCTGTCTAGGTGTTTACCCTGCCAGATAAATTTAGAAAGAGCAAAATGAAACTGTTGGAAGTAAGACAAAGGAGCCAGATATTCAATAAATTTAAAGGGTAAAAGAGATGGGGTAGAAATTCATTTTAATACTGCTAATTCGACCTCCATAACGATAAAGGAGTTTGGCCCATCTTTGGAGATCTTGCTGAATATTCAGCACCAAATCATCCAGATTGAGCATCCTGAGAACCTCTGGGTCTTTAGAGAGATGAATGCCTAGATATTTGATTGAGGAGGAGGACCATTTCGTACCAAAATGAGAGAAGTTACTTTGGTGCACGAGAACATTTAATGGAAATATGACTGATTTGGATAAGTTTAACTTACAGTTAGCCACTTGTCCGAACTGTTCAATAATTTGTAATACGTATGTTAATGAGGTTTCTGGATTGGCCAGATGTAAAAGAATATCATCTGCATAGACAGAAAGGGTCAAAGGTTGCTGGTATACTAGGCATCCTGTGACCTGAGGTGAGTTCTTAATGCTAATTAGCAGGGGTTCCAGATATAAGTTAAACAAAAAAGGAGACAGGGGACAACCTTGCCTAGTACCTGTAAACAGGGGGAATCGGGAAGAAAAAATCCCATTGCAGTAAATTCTAGCCATAGGCGCCTTATATACCGTCCGAATCCATTTTATGAAGGATTCCGGGAAACCCATTTTTTTGAGAGTAGCCCAAAGAAAGTCCCAGTTCACCCTGTCGAAAGCTTTTTCTTCTTCTAATGAAACTAAAGCCATGGGGATTTGGGAATCTTGGGCAGTCTGCAAAATATGTGAGAGGGTTCTCAAGTGATCAGCAGAAGATCTGCCTTGCACAAACCCCACCTTCTCAGGACTCAACAGGTGAGACCAAACCTGTTTAATTCTAAGAGAAAGGATTTTAGTTAAGATTTTAATATCGTAATTTAATAATGAGATCGGACAGTAACTGGCCGGCTCAGTCTGGGGTTTGTCTGGTTTCAGAATCAGAATTATCGTGGCTTCCAACAGAGTAGGGTCCAGGGAATCTGAGGTGAAGATATAATCAAAGAGTTTCAAGAGAAGAGGAGCCACCTCTTTACAAAAAACCTTGTAGAAATTAGAAGGGAAACCATCGGGACCTGGGGATTTGTCAGAGTTAGCCCTTGATCGCCTCACTACTTCATCCAGAGTAATAGGAGAAGTCAAGATCGCACACAGCTGGGCCTGTAGAGAGGGGAGATTAAGGCTTTCCAGAAAATGTTCAATACAAGATTGTGAAGCTAGAGAGGTATCCCTACTGTGTAGGTCCCTATAAAAGGCTTCACAAACCTGGGAGATATCTTGAGGAGAGGTTTTAATAGAACCATCTGGAGAATATAGTGCAGGAATCAGTCTTGAACTTTCTACTTCCCTCAATCGAAGAGCTAACATTCTACCTGGCTTCTCCCCTTGGTCCAAATAATGAGCTTTGGTTTTAAGGATGGCATATTCTGCTTTTTCTCTTCGCAAATCAGCATACTCATTCCTAAGCTTCAAAAGGGATTCCAGATCTGATTGGGAAGATGACGAGGATAGACTGTTTTCAGCCAACCTTATTTGATTCAACAACGTGGAAACTTTGGCCTCTCTCTGTTTTTTCCTTTTGGAAGCTAGCTTGATGAATTCTCCCTTAATGTAACATTTAAAGGAGCACCAGAACAGGTCCTCTCTGCATGTGGAACCCGTATTAAACTCTGAAAAGGAAGAGATTTGTGACTTAATGTGGGATACTAATCGTTCCTCTTTTAGAAGTTGTGTGTTTAATTTCCATGTGGTGTCTTTTTGAAAGTTTGGGTAGGGAGAGATTAGGATCCATGCCACCGAATGATCAGATATGACAATTGGTTCAAGTCCTGTCTGGTGAATACCAGCCAGAAGAGTGGTGCTTATTAAGACGTAGTCAATTCTGGACCACGATCGGTGGACCTGGGAATAAAAGGAAAAGAGCTGGCTAGAGGGGTTAAACAAATGCCATGGGTCGCACAGACCCAGTAAGTCCATAAAATCCTCAGGGCAGTTTGTGAAGGGGTAAGGGGTCTTAAAGGCCTATGAGTTTTGTCTAGGTCTTGTGACGGAGCAATATTCCAATCACCCCCTAGAATAATCAGGGAGGGCAAGAATGCACTCAGTTTGTCGGCCAGACTCATAAGAAAGTCCGTGTCCCCTCCAACTGGACCATAAATTGCCCCCAATACTACCCTGACATTGTTTAATGTGCCCTTAACAATAATAAATCTGCCATCTAGATCTGATAAACTTTCTTCTGCCAGAAATGATATGTGTCTTTTAACCAAAATTGCCACTCCTCTGCTAGAGGTCGACCCACAGAAGTGAAAATTTGAGAAAACCCAGTCGATGCAACCCATTTGTTTCTGAGGTTGTGAGGTTGGTTTCCGCATCAAGAGAATGTCAATATTTAGGAAGGCACAGTTTTTGAGAACCTGATATCTTTGGACAATTCCTGATACTCTGACATTCCATGTTGCAATCTTAATTGGTACCATGGTCATTTAGTGTTTTAGAGAAGAGAAAGGAACAATCATTATTAACTGACCCGCAATCCCATAAGGCACACTCCAGTCCTGCCCCTCCCCCACAACCCCAGTAGAAAAGACAAAATGAAAAAAGGTTTCTCTTTCAGGAAATTTGTGAAATGGTCGAGAGATTGAGAAATAGAAGATCCTAATTGGCCAGTGATAGAGACTATGAAATCAATAGGGAAGAGATCGAACAGTAGCCCCCTTCCCTCCCCAAATCCCTCAACCTATATACAAAAGGTCCCCTCCTGTGTACTAGAAAAGATTCCAGAATCTCTGCTGCATGTAATGAGAACCAGACCCAAAAGCCTGCCCTCCTATGAGAAGGGTATGCTACATTCAGAAACCCACCCTGTTCTGTAGCACCATGGATTGAATCTGATAAAGAAAACTTGCTAAAATGAGGCACTCTCTGAACCCCACACCCCACAGGGGGTGCACCCTTAACCCTCTTCTTAGGTTCGTTATGCATTGCTACCAAAGTTACCTCCATCCTGAAGCCCCCCCGCCCATCGACCCTCTGGAGAACTGGTCAATGAGAGCCCCAACCAGTATTATAGTGTTCCAAAGGGTTGCATTTGGCATACCGGAAACATGATGGGAGTCCTTAAAATCGCTTGCAATTTGCTCACTCGCGAACCCTACTCGACTGCCCACCCCCCGAGGAGACACATCACTCCTGCTAGTGTTTTTGGACCAAACCCAAAAGGCCATCTCTCGGGAAAAGGAAAACCCCAGGGTATTGAGTAAGCATACTGGACTTGTTAACTCCCTTGAGGTGAATCCTGCACCGAACAGTGCGAGCATGTAAAGGGGGAAATGAGCCAGAGAGACCTACTGGTCCACCTATAATAACAGCTTACAGAAAACACCCCTGAAACAGCAAAGTACCCCCTACACCAGAGTGCACAAACATTCCGCTAGGCTAGATCCAGGCCCACTAGGCCTCACTACAATCCTCTCTGCCAGCCCAACCACTCCCCGAGAGACCAAAAGAAGAGAGACAAGAAAACAACAAGAGGTAATAAAATTGAAAATGCAGCTTCACAGCAAAAAAGAATGATTGTCCTCAGGGAGCTGCAGAGAAAAGCTCATCCTGCTTTAAACAAATTAGGTAGCCTGTTGGGAAGGTCCGTGGCTGCTTGGTCCAGGGAATCATACGCATACCACACTCCATTAACTGCCACTTGCAGCTTGGCAGGGTAGAGCATCTTAAACTTTATTCCTGCCGCGATTAGTTTATTAACCATGGGATGAAAAGCAGATCTTCTTTGTCAGGTTTCATAAGGAAGATCTTGGGTGATCCTCAACTTAGAGCTGCCTCACAATATAGCCTGTAGTTCCTTTGCTTTAGAGAGTATGTGTTGCTTTTCCAGGAAACTTAGGAATTTCACAATTAAAGGCCTTGGGGATGCGCCAGGTGGAGGTTTTGGCCTCAGGGAGTGGTGGGCTCACTCAATGTGATACTGTGGATTGAGTGGAGAAGGACCAACAACTTTAAGGAGGAATTTCTGCAGGAAGCTTATGGTGTCGGAGCCTTCCTCCGATTCAGGCAGACCCAGGATCAGCAAGTTGTTCCTTCTACTTCTCCTCTCTAAATCTTCGGTTTTCAGTTGGAGTTATCTAATCTGCTGTTTTAGGTGTACAATTTCTGCTTCTGATTTCTGTTTCCATTTCTCAAGCTAAGAGGTTCTCGCTTCTGAGTTGCCCATTCTTGTAGATAGGGAACTTAAATCCCCACGAATAGATTTGAGCTCTGCTGAGATGTCCTCTAAGGTTTCTTTAAATGGGAGCAATTACTGAAGAAAGCGGTCCTCGGTGAGAGGGATCGCTACCGTACCAGAAGTAGCAGACTTGGGAGCGTGCCTAGAGCGTTTTGGTTTTTTAGACAGTTTTTCTGGTGTAGGCGGTGGGGTATGTCGGATACCGGCCTGCTTCATCTCCACTCCCATTTCAGCTATAAAGCCGATACCGTTGTTACGAATCAGCCAAAACTCTGCCAAGGAGTTACCAAACTCTTAAGGAGCTTAGAATCGGTGTCTATCTGGTGCCCATTGGCAAATGAAGGGCCAAAAGAAGGTTATAATCGGTCGATAAGCGGGAGCTCCAGAATAGTGCTGCTTTCAGGCGCCCAGCATCAAGTGACCCCACCATATAACATTTTTCTTCCTTGTTCCACACAACATATGCACACAAGCTGCTGGAGTCTCTCACACAGTCCATATCAACAGATGAAGGAAGAAAGGAGTTGAGGACAATTGCAAAGAATGTCACACGTTTTCCACCTCTGGCTGCAGCATTTCTAGTGTCGAACTTGAAGCTCATGAAGACAAAATCTGTTAGTCGGTTCAATAAATTCTGACACCACGAATGGATTTCTTTTTCCCAGTTGTCTTCCACTTAGCCAGGTGTCAGTAGTCATTAAATGTCACAATGGCATATACTGCATTAGTCATATGCAATAAGTGACTGTTGCTTTACAACTGTTCACAATGATCAGGTTGTTATAGAAGTGTAATTCAACACATTTCAGAACTATATGCGGAGTTGTGATTTCTGAATTCTTACTTGCTCAGTGGCAGAAAATCTCTGGATGACTGTGATAGGTTTATCTACCAGTACTGTTTTATATGATAGGTGCAGCATCTGCCTGTTTATATTACAGAAGCACGTAGTAAAGAAATGTTGCATGGTGGAAAATATGTAACAGTATAGGGGCACAAGGTGCATTGGATGGTGGTCGGAAGGTAATGAATTGTACCTCTGCTGTTTGTCCCATCATGAAAGATTCATCATCCAACTCTGCTTATGTGAAGGATTCACACTGTGGCAAGTCATGATCATATACGAATCATGACATAATGAGATAAACTGTGTACTTTAGAAATAATAGAAAACTACATCACCATTACATCTTCATGCGTGATATACTTACTGCTATCATTAATGTGGTCAATGGCTACACACAAAACCCAAGTTACTTTTTAACCTCAGATCTGGTGGAAAATGTTGATCTGATGTGAATGGTTCACATGTGTTCACAGAAAGACATCATTTTTGTGATGCATGGATCTGGCAATCCCCAGACCTTATTTGTGCATTGCTGCCTCTTGCAGGAATTGGTAGCCTTCTACATACCTTCCTCATGAGCTCCCATCTCTGGTCCATGTCCATACTAGGCTGGATCCTTGACAGGTACCAGCTCACTTCCTCCCCCATCTTTGCAATATCTTCACGCTTGGAACCGCATCGCTCGAGTTCGATGGCACCCCATCGTCATTCATAATCAACTTGAACCATACTGAGTCAAGAGCACTCGCAGCAAATGGTTCATGCACTTTGATATCCCACAAAAACTCCACATTTGTGAGCACTAGGTCGAGAGTGTCCCACACCAGGGTTGGTTCAATGACCACCTTTGTCAGGAAGCTTTCCTGAAAGGCACCCAGCAGTACCTGCTCCCTGTTATTGCTAGTGGCTGTGATTCACCAATCTATTCCCAGCAGGTTAAAGTTGCCAACAACCAGCATACTCCCCTTTTTCAATGACCTTATCATCTGCCTTGCAAGTTCCCTGTCCATCTCCGCTGTCTGTGAGGGTCGCCTGCACAACACTCCCATCCAGAGAGGAATCAGACTGTATTTCTGCAATCCTGAATTAGCATTCATGAAGACTGCGTTTCTCCTTCCACCCTGATGCACTTTGGCCCCTGCATCACATATGATGCCACTCTCCCCCTTCTCATTTTCCTGAATCCATGTGGGATATTCTGTTCCATAACATGACCATGTCCCAGTCATGGTATTGGGTGGCCCCTGTTTCTTTGATGGCTGCCATTCCCACCACCCTCTCCACCATGCAAGCATGTAGGTCACTGATTTCATCCCCCAGTCTCAGACCATTAATGGTGAGCAGCTTCCATCTATTTACCTTCCCCACACCCATCCCTCTGCACTCCACTTACAGCATCCCCTGTATTGCTTCTGTGCAGTTCATCACCATTGTAATCAACCTGCATTCAAGGTTTCTGTCCATATGTCCATGTTTGCACAGTGAAACATATAGTAATCACCTTGTGGTGTGATTCTATAAATGTTCCATTACAGTTACAATACATTTGTGCTTCACTGTCTAATGCTGTCCCAACCAGAATACAATTACAGATAGTGATGTACTTATGGGGAAGGAGCTTATGTACCATTGAATTAATTCCATAATTAATTACTGTAATAGTATGACTGGTGGTTGGATGTTGTGCCTGTGTGCCATGCCACAACCAAGTAAGTTTAATGGTTATTGACTTCTGACTTCCTTTAAAAAGAAAGGGCTGAAATATGTTGGCATTGTTTGTTTTGTAATGTGTGCCTGCACATGAGAAACAATTGTTCTTGAATAACTGATCCATGCCTGTCCTGGGGCATTACTACAATAAACATATGCATGTGTGAAGTACAGAATAACCATTGGCTTCATTTTTAGCTCACATGAAGTTAGCTTTATTTCAACAGTATCATTGTGTAAAGTCGATTAACTGTTACAAAAATTTGTTTAACTATGTACTCTGGAATGGTTACACATTACTGGTGCCTTACTCAGTGAAATGACAGCATACATGAAAGGGCACCATTACACATAATTACAATGATTCAAGGTGGCATGATTCCTTCTGATTTGAAATGTGTGTATGCAACACCAGGCTCATTGGGGTAACGGTCCCATGTCTTCTGCACTGCTCAGGCAGGTAGGCCTCCATGGACGTCCTTGCCCAAGTAACTCCACACCCAATGCACTAGTTGTCAATATGCATTGTATCACTGTTTCTTGTATAGAAAACAGCAAAGCACATTGTTACAGTTTGTCAGGCACAGCAATAGCTCATTTACATATTGTGCTTTACTGTCAGTATGACCACGAGTGTCAGCACTGTGCTACAATAACTCAATGTGCATGCATGGCTTGCCAACTGTATGTGGGGAAGAGCACAGATGGTGGTACTGTGTTGATACCACCCTGATGCCACAGAAATAAACAGTATGCTCTTCCTCATGCAATGAGGCTGGTCAGTGGGGAGACTAAGGGGGTAAATAAGGAGATGCTATTTCACTGAGAGGGTGGTGGAACCCTGGAATGCACTGCCCATTGAGTATGTGGCTGTCACAACTATGGATGTGTTCAAGAGAGGCTGGGAGAGGTATAGGGGCAGGGTGCATCCCAGAGCCTTGCCAGGGGGTGGGGCTATAACACTGTCAGGTTTACCGGGTGCACTCTGTTGTATATTTGTCAACATATCTGCAATCAAAGTTATCAACCTTACTTCTCAGTATGGCACTGCACATCTCATTCTGTACCTACTATGTGAAACTGTGCAATTCGTTGTATAACATCTGCTTATCACAAATGTAGTGCTCCTGAAATCAACTTGCAAATTGAACAAGTCAAGCAAATCATTCACATTTATCACACTTCATAAGATCACGGAGCAGCTGTAATTGCCGGTGGCTACATGTGTGGTGAGAGCAGCTGCAAGAGCTGGTGAGTGGAGGCTGCATTGGTGGTGTTGAGCTGAGGGACTGCTGGCAGCATCAGCGGCAAGGAGGAAAAGCCAGTGACCATATCAGCGGGGAGAGCAGTTGCAGGAGCCTGGGACAGAGGAGAGACTGCAACAGAGCGAGAGAGTGAGGAGGCACACTCAGCACAGGGATCCAAAATTTGAACTCACAGCTGGGCTGTAAAAGGGCAAGCCCAGCTGCCTTGTGGTCCTAGTGCCTGGCAGCTATAGTTCCAAAGCTGTGGACTAATGGAGAAAATTCTCTTGAAGATCAGCTGTTACGGTAAATACATAACTGTTCTGATGCTGAAAGGTTAGCTAAATCCTGCTGAGGGCACACAGCATCAGACGCATTCCCATCCTGTGAAGGGGGTGAGTGAAGTAAAGGTAGTGGAGAGGTATGAGTATCATCAAAGCTAAAAAACACATCAAGTCAGAAGTCATAGATGAGTAAGAGATTAGCTGCTTTGCCTCAAGTGTATCCCCTCCCTCCACCAATTCCTCCAAATAACCCATGGCTGCAATGTCAGAGTTTCTTTTCTGAGAAAAATTCACATAGGTAGATTTTGCAAAAAAATTGTAAGGTCTGCCTGGACCGAAAACCTAATGCACTGTGAGGTATAAATTCAAGCCTTTTGACTAAAACAAAATTTAAGAGGATTTAGTTACTCCAGGTAAATTAGTTATGTTTTGGGTTTCTTTATGGTTTTCTATAGGTTTTTGCCTCCTTCTCCTCCTCTGAGCAGTCCTTGTTTTTTTTTTGTTTGTTTGTTTGCTTCGTGTTAACTTCTGTTTTTTTTCTTTTTCTTTAAAAGTTCTAACGATTCTTGTTCTAAAAAAAAAAAAAGTGTTGGCAATTAGACTCTCCTTCTCCAGCATTTGAGGAGTTTGAATCAGAGTCACTGTTATGTGAGTCCTGTATAGTCATTGTCTTGGTTGGTTTCTAGAGTGGGAATGCCCTCTACTTGCTTACCTAGCTCGTTGTTGCCACGTAAGAATATTCCCTGTTACAAAATCCTCCTGGTCTCTTTCCAGCTTCAACAGTTTATGGCTAATTAAACCAGTAGCCTCATGTTTAGCTAGCATTAGTTTCAACTTTTTGTCAGGTTCATAAAGAGCAGGTTATCTTTACATTTTATAAGTACTTTCTTCACTTCCTGTATCTTGTCACTGACTTCGGTCTGCATCTCCGAGTGTTCTGTAATAATCATCCTTGCAGTCTGAGGTGGCATGCATCTCTGAGTGTTCTGTAATAATCATCCTGGCAGTCTGAGGTGGCACACAAGCAGACTCCTTGCCCCACAGCATTTGGCACAGTTTTTAGCAGAGCTTGCAGCTACTGCAACATGCCAGTATTATTTTTCTCTTTTTGGTTTCTCTATGAAAAAAACATTTAATTGCATTTAGTCTGTCTTTAAAAATTGTATTTGTCAAGTAAGAGTTTATTGAAACATCCTAAAATGTTTCAGTCTGATTAGTTTTCCAGTATTGTGTTATTAGAGCATGAAACTTACTGTCAGCACTTTGTCTCATCTGTATTTCTTGCTGGTTTTGCCAAAAGTATAGTGTTCGTATCACATTTACACTTATATTTGTTTGTTTGTTTAAGCCACACATTCCACTAGATGTTTTTATATCACTATATGTTGTCTCATTGTTTTTTCCCCCCACAGTCTCTTGCAAACTATGAATTGTAAACAGTGGCCCAGATAGTCAAAAGAGTTGAGCCGTGCACAATAAGGGTTGCGCCTACAAGAAGTCCGAAATGCGCCATTCTGGCGATATTCAGCAGGAGGCAGTTGTGTGCCCAAAATCATGCTGAGCAACAGCGCAATGATAATGAAGGCATGCGCAACCGAGGGGAGGAACCACGCATAAACTGCACAGCCCAATATTCAGCCGGGTGGTGCAGAGTTATGCAGGTGCAACCTCTACCTGCGCCTGCACAAAGTTGAGCGAAAAAAAAGGAACAAGTCGGGGCCACCACAGGTGAGCTGCCGCGTTGCAGGCGCGGCACAGTAGCTGCCACCTGTGGGTGGCCTCGACCCTGTTACCGCACCTGGCCCCCATGCCCGATCACGGGCGAACAGTGTCCCCACGGTAGCCCGATGCGTGGGCAGAACGGTGTCCCCCACCCCCGAGTAGCCCGATGGTGGGCATAACTCCCCAGTAGCCGATCCCGGGCATAACGGTGAATCTACACCCCCAGCAGCCCGATCGCGGGCATAACAGTAGTCAACCCCCCAGCAGCCCGATCGCGGGCATAATGGTAATCAGCCCCCAGCAGCCCGATCATGGGCACAGCGGTCTCTACCCCAGCAGCCCGATCGCGGGCATAAATAGCACCCCACCCCCGAGTAGCCGATCGCGGGCATTGGACCCCAAGTCCAATATCCTGGTGGTCCAGTGGACCGAGAAGTAGCCGATCGCAGGTGGCATCTCACCCCCAAGTATGATATCCCTGGTGATCTGAGTGGCCCCCACCCCACCACGCCCGCGAACCCCACCACCCGCTTCCCCCACGTCAGCGGTGGGCGGCAGCACCCACCGCCCGCCGACTGACAGCTTGGTAGGGCTTGCATGCCCATTGGTTCAAACATGAGCCAATGGGTGTGCAGCCATCCGCATCAAAGGCAGTCCAGATATGTGAATGAATTCATTCGCATATCTGGACTGACTTCTATAATATAGGCTGCATGCCCATTGACTCATGCTCTGAACCAATCAGGCAGCCCTACCGAGCTGTCAGTCGGTGGTCGGCGGGTGGCAGGTGGGTGGGGTGCTGACGGGGAGCGGGTGGTGGGGCTCCATGGGCGGGTGGGGTGGGGGGCCACTAGATCACCAGGGATATCATACTTGGGGATGAGGATGCTGCCCGCGATCGGCTACCTCGATCCACTGGACCACCAGGATATTGGACTTTGGGGTCTGATGCCCGCGATCGGGCTAATTGGGGGTGGGGTGTTTCATCGGCGCCCGCCGATCAGGCTAATGGGGGTAGGAGACTCGCTATGCCCGCGATCGGGCTGCTGGGGGGAGTTGATCATCGCTATGCCCGCGATCGGGCTGCAGGGTGTTGGTCCCTCGACGGTTGCCCTGGCAGGCGCCAGG
This sequence comes from Neoceratodus forsteri, assembly GCA_016271365.2. Lineage (NCBI taxonomy): Eukaryota > Metazoa > Chordata > Ceratodontiformes > Ceratodontidae > Neoceratodus > Neoceratodus forsteri. The sequence continues at coordinate 331,148,095 of CM057454.1, forward strand.
CGCAAGTCGCCGGAGATCGGGTGCACCTGCATCCTAATGGCATGCAAATGGGTTGTAATAAGATGCAAATGACCCCCGTGCGCCTTGCATAAATTATGACCCCATTTGCATGTCACCTTGAATATGGAGGTGGTGCATGGCGCAATGGAACTTGCACCACCGCATCTCAATGCTCTACTCTGACCACTTGCACTGGCGCAGTTCCACTGCACCATGCACAGTGGAGGTGTAAAGCCAGAGGCGTGTTCAAGGGTGCGCCATAAGCGAACTCTGTTGAATATCGCCGCTGCCACCTCGCAACTATTTTGAGCGCAAGAGGTCTTGCCACAGAATGGCGAGTTTGAATATCTGGGCCAGTGTGTCCATTTGGTGCCACTATATGGCTTATCTCGAGTCTTAAAATTGATGGAGCAGCCCAACTAGCCCATCCCCCAGCGAAGACTATGGTGTAAGCACCATGGTGAATTGTGGCTGTGGGAGATCCTTCCTTTCTTGGTATATTCAGTAGCGAGTGTTGTCCACAATAGATGGATTAATTTGCAGTTTTGATGTTGTGGGTTCATTTCATGCTCAGTGATTGCTCATCTCCCAAGTGCCATGCTTTTGTTGGACTGTGCTGCAGTTCTATGAAGCAGACTGCTGATGCCTGGCTCTATTCTCCTGCACCGCTGTAAACACTGACCTTGCCTTGGTAAGAGCACTGTGCACCAGTCAGTCTTGGGGAGAAGAACATCAGTGTGGATGCTTCTGACCCTCCCTGCCATTCTCTGCTTCAGTGTTCCCAGTGTGGTAAGACTGCAGAAAAGAACGCCTGTACTCAGCAGGAGACCGTAGCAAAAAACTTTTATTATTTCTTCATGTTAAAATCCAAACAGTCAGCGCCACCAGACTTCCCTAAAGAGAACTCCCCATGTGCATTTGGAGCATCAGCTCCTTTCTCAAGGGGTGGAGTTTAACTCAAATTAAACCCTTCCAATACACAACAGTCACCAATATAATTAAAGACATTTACATATTTAAATACTGTCATACATAATTATAGAGAATACATGGATTTCTTAAAGCAGTACAGTATTAAACTTGGTCACACACACCTAAAATGGTGAAATACAGTACTCCAATGGAAACAAAGAAGCAGAACATCAATAAACAAATATTGCAGAACCCTAATTCATATGGCAATTTGCATACAAACAAATAAGCGATACAGAAACCTGTTAAATAGAACCACCAGTTATTACAATTACTCCTATTTTGTTTTGAAAAGGCAACTAAAAATGTGATTCAGGCCTGATATTCCTCATTACTGAATCAGTGGCTATGGTGGAATTCGGACCGGATGTGACATGTTACTGCATCAGTGACTGTGGCATAATTCAGGCCTGATAAACTGTCTTACTCAATCGGTAGCTGTGCTGGGATTCAGAGCTAATGTGCTTTGTTGATGAGTCAGTAAATGTAGTGGGACTCAGGCCTAATGTGCCTTGTTTCTGCATCAGTGGCTATGGTGGGATTCAGGCCTGATGTTCCTTCATACTGCATCAGTGACGGTGGTGGGATTCAAACCTGATGTGCTTTGTTACTGAATCAGTAGCTGTGGTGGGCCTCAGGTCTATTGTGCCTTATTACCGAGTCAGTAGCTGTGGTGTAGCTCAGGCCTGGTGTTCCTTGTCACTGCATCAGTGGTTGTTGTAGCATTCGAACCTGATGTGTCTTGTTACTGCATCAGTGGCAGTAGTGTTCAAACCTGATGTACCTTATTACTGAATCAGTAGCTATGGTGGACCTCAGGTCTAATGTGCCTTATTACTGAGTCAATGGCTGTGGTGGGACTCAGGCCTGGTGTTCCTTGTTACTGCATCAGTGGTTGTGGTGGGATTCGAACCTGATGTGTCTCATTACTGAATCAGTGGTTGTGATGGGATTAGAACCTGATGTGCCTTGTTACTGCATCAGTGGTTGTGGTGGGATTTAACCTGATGTGTCTTGTTGCTGCATCAGTAGTTGTGGTGGGACTCGAACCTGATGTGCCTCATTACTGCATCAGTGGCTGTGGTAGATCTCAGGCCTGATGTTTCTTGTTAGTGAGTCAGTGACTATGGTAGAATTCAAGGCTGAGGTGCTTTGTTACTGCATCAGTGGCTGTGTGGGACTCAGGCTTCCTAAATAAGGTGTCAAATCTAAAATATCATTTAAAGCAGTTGGAGACAAACTTCTCAGATGGAAAATCCACCATGGCTCTCTTTGCAACAGTTTTGTACCCTATCTCCCCCCAATGGGTTTGTGTACATATTCCAGGGCAATAAATTTAAATCCATCCGGATGTTGAGTTTGGCACACTTTAAAATGTGCTCCAATTGTACTTTTTCTCTAAGCCATTTCTAATGGTTCCAATATATGTTTTAGCATTCTAACTTTGAGGTTTTAGTTGTACGTCCCACACAGACCTTGTTGCTTGGATACCAGGCTGAATATATGACATACTCAAAATAACAATGATGTATTGATGGATTTCAACTTACCTGTTTGATTTGCTGTCCTAGCCCATTTACCACCAACTGCAAACTTACAAGCTTAACAAGCCTTAGGCTGAGCCTAAGGTCAATTTTTGTAAAGAATTTAAAGAGCTCAACAGTCACCTGAAAGTGATCTGGCGTCACTATGGGGACAACATTCAAACCTTTAGATAAAACATTAAGACCAGAGGATATTCTAACCGTGTTATCAGTAGGGCATACGGAAGGGCCAAAAATACACTGAGAGAGTCCCTACTGATACCTAAAACATGTGTAACCCCCCTGCAAATGGGGGTTCCCAAAAGACTTCCAGGAGCTTGCTTGAATGCTCCAAGCCTGAATGGTGTTTGGCATTTAAGCCATTTATCAGTGAGTGTTTTTAGAGCCTCTGGTACTGTCTCTTTAAGAGCTGTCTGCTTGCAGACATAATTAGTTTGTATGGGGGGACTGTGTGCTTCTCTGTTTGAGTACCACTCGAGCTGCTGCCAATTCACTCTATTTTTGCAGTCACTAGGAGTGCAAAGGGAACCTATCTGAAAGATGTAACTGTTTGCCAGAAATCATGTAGAGTAATAATGAAAATACAGTTTGTCTAACCTGCTTTCTTTGCAGTCAGAACTGTGTCTGCTAGTTCCCCATTCTAGTTTTGAACTGCTGAACTGGACCAATCAGTGTGGGGTAAGCTAGCTCTAAAATGGTGCCTTGGACGAATCAGAACTTGGACTCATAATCTGAGCCAGCCACAAGAGGATTGTATGGGCAGTGACTCTGGGAGATGTAGTTTAGACTTCAGTGCCTTTTTGGACCAACAGCAGCAGTCTATTGTGAGTGACAGCCAATCCAGTCAAGAACTGGGAGGAACTCAAAGGAAGTGCCCGGTTTTGTCGGTTGGAGTTTCAGTTGAGCTTTGGCAGTGAAGAAGGAAGGAGCCCTGTGCTTTTTCAGTGTGCAGTTTTAGTCAAAACGTGTAAGGGCCCAGAGTTCGGGTCTGCAGCCAGTAATAGCTTGTTAGGACTGAATCCGCCCTGTGAAAAGAATCAAAGGATCTCTGAAGAGTAGAAACCAGGCTCACCCTGTAGAAGACTGGAGGAATTGCTGAAAATGCACTCGGTCTGTCAGGAACTGAATCTGCTGTGTGTTCTCCGGGTATTGTGCAGTAATTGCGATCGGGATACAGATGCAGCCTGCCTGGTATAGTGCTTTCTTTTATATGGATGTGTGAAGAGGTTTGTGTACCTCAAGTGAGCCCTGCTGACATTGAAGGACCCTATCTTATTTGGAGGTCGTGAGTACTAATTCAGGGTCGCTCCCTGTTGAATTGCCACATTAAATCCAAATGGAATTACTGTACTGCTGACTGTTTAATTCTCCTTTTCTCTGTGTGAAAGGGCCCCTACCAGCTGCCACGGTTTGGACTAGCCACTAGGGCTTGGGTACCCAGGGACAGTAACTGATAGGGATAGGCCTGTGCACAGAGCCATAGGTAGATTATTAGAGTGATAAGCTAATTAACCTGATTTCCCCCTGTCCTTGTTATATCCCCCTAAATAAATCAGAGCTGCTTGTTTCAGCAAAGTTATACTGCCTGAGGTATTTGTCATGTTAAAGTACTGTACTGTGATTGTTGCACTGTATCTCATTTCACAGGAGGTCCCAGTGCCGGAACCAGACCTGGGGGTAAGTGTATACTGTGAAGGTAATTCTGATATATTGTGTGGGCCACTAGTGGGAAGAAAGGGGGGTTGCAGTGTCCCAGAGGGCTGTGACCAAGTTAGTTTAACTATTGCAAACCCTGACCTCTGGGTGGAGGCACCCGCCATTGGATCCAGGCCCCTCAACCTGTTAGTGGCAAATCAGGCAGGGGTAGTAGCCCCTGGGATAGCGCCATCTAGGGGTTACACATGGGTGGAGGACAATAAGTTAGAAGTAGAGTATGATGCAAAGTGTACACTATTAGCAGTTAAAATTTAGGATACTGTCTTTAAAGATCATATGCAAAAGTTCTTCATGCATTTGAATGTGCTGCTGTTTAAGATTCACTGTCAGGCTGCTCTCTGTAGTGATTTCTGGTCTGTGCTGCTAAAACACCCAGAAAATTAAAGTTTATTTTCCTCACGTATACTGCATGGTACCCTCTGCCTTCTGGTTGTATTTCCCACTGAACTACCTAAAGGACATCTAGCGTGATTACGTCATTTGGAGTGCAAGGGGGTCTGCGAAGGGACTGACAGTGCAGACTTGTACTGTATTTGCTGCCATAGTAAATGTGTTCATGGAATACATTAATGACATCAGTGTAGTTGAAATTGCCCTCTCTCACTCTATCGTTCTGTATATCCATGTCCTTTTTAATGACAAGTTTAACTTACGTTAAATGGTCAATTCTTTAACCCCCTATTTGCTTCTCCTGTTCTGTCCTTGCACGATCACGATCTCATGATGCACCTCCAGCCAAGGTCCCCGAGCAGCCTGAGGAGTCATGCAGGGTCTAATTTACATATTGGGAGCATATTAGGTCAAACAGGTTTTCTGACTGAGAGATAAATGCTGAACATAAGAAAGCAATCCATTACTGGAATCGAGTGCTACGACCATTAAAATGCACAGTTCAGTTGAAATACTGCAGCTGTGGCTCCGCGCATGCACACCAGTGGGTGCGCATGTGCAGAGCCATGGCAGCAATATTGCAGCTGTGAATTTAATGGTTGGCAGCGCCACTACATTCCAATAATGAATCGCTATGTTCACATTATCTCGATCAAACTATCTGACATGTCTCCCCAACTGTAAGCCTACATGTCTCGGGCTAGCTACAACTGAAAGGCGCATCATGAATCGTCGACTCGTCAAATTAAGCTGAAGTCTGAAAGAGGTTAAAGAATCGACCATTTAACATAAGTTAAACTTGTCATTTAACAGGACATGGATGTACAGAATGATAGAGTGAGGATGGATAATGTCAACTAAGCAGTCATTACTGTATTCCTTGAACACATTTATTAAGGTAGCAAATACAGTATGAATCTGCACTAACAGTGCCCCTTGCACACCATATGACATCACGCTAGGGATATCTGCTGTTGAGCATCTGGGCAGATTGGGGACAGCATAACCAAACGGAGCAACAATTTGAACTGAATGAAAGCACAATATTTTAACAGATAGTGCACAGCAGTGACAGGACACCACTTAGAAAAGTGTTTTGTACTGCTGTGTTAAATCTGAAGGACAGTGCAGAGTACTGCATATGATCTTTAAGCATTGGCCGGTGTTATCTGTTAGAAAATGGGGTTTTTCCTTGCTGGACTCTGATTGGCCAGTACCCCTAAGAAAGGGGTACATTAACTTTCAATAGATGGCCAGCAAGGAAAAACTCCCAGCCACCTGACCAAAACACCAACTGAGAAATCAAAGTGCCACACCGTCAAATTATTCAAACCTGGTGAGGCAACGAAAAATCAGCTAGCACCTCAAAAATGTCCGATAACTATCCTGTCAATTTTGACCTGCTCAACATCCTAAAAAGAAACAGGGTACTCACCGAGGATGACGAATATCAACCGGAGCCAAAAATAACTGAACCCGACAAAAAAAAAAGCAAAAGTAAGTGAGCGTTTCGTGGCGCTAAGTGACACACAGCTAGACACCATAGAAAGTGAGCGACAAGAGCTTAACACAGTTAAAAATACCAAGTGGGCAATTTCAGTTTTCGAACAGTGGGTTAACCATAATAAAATTAAAATTGAGTGGCAAACAATAGGTTTTGAAACACTGAACGAATACCTCAGGCGCTTCTACTCCGAGGTCCGTACTACAAGTGGGTCTGAGTACTCCGTGGCCGGCTACAGTGCGCAGCGAGCAGGCATAAACCACCACTTAAGCACCACAGACGTTAGAAGGCCCATAAGCATCATCGCCGACCCAGTGTTTAAATCCTCTAACAACGTCCTGCAAGCTGTCTTAAAACACCTTCAAAAACAGCACAAAGATACCTCAACACAGTACCCTGCAATCGCAGAAGCCGACCTAAGAAAGTTACGTGCCAGTCCAGCACTAGATCCCAAAACGGTGCCTGGGCTAGTAAAAAAAAGTGTGGTTTGATGTTCAACTACACATGGCCAGGCACGGCAGGGAAGGACTGAGAGAGTTAACCAGAGACAGTTTCCTTGTAAAACAAGACGAAGCAGGCAATCTGTATATCACCTTAAGCCACAATCAGGAAACCAAAAACCACAAAAATCCTCAGGAAATAAAGAAAGAAAATACCAGAGGGTTTATCTTCGAGCAGAGAAACAGCCCACTCTGCCCTGTCACCTCGTTCTTAAAATACCTCGAAAAGTGCCCACCTGACGCCAAAAGTTTCTACCTTCACCCCAAATGCCTACCACAAGAAAAGCTCAACCATCTAACCTATTGGTACAGCAAAGAAGCAATGGACAAAAATTACTTAGGATCCTTGATGCCCAAATTAAGCGAAGAAGCACACATATCTCAGCAGTATACTAACCATAGTATCGCGCTACAGCAGTGCAGCTCCTCTCACAAGCAGGTCTAATCGATGAAGGAAATCATGCAGTTATCTGGGCACCGATCAGAGCAAAGTCTCGCCACATACTGGGCACCATCCACATCAGATCGAAAAGCGTGGATCTCTATATTAAGTGCACCAAATGGAAATCGGAACCAAGGCCCCTCATCTGAAGCACCAGAACAGGACAAGAATCAACACGAGAAGAATCAGCAAGCAAACCAGACCACTTGCAGCAGCCTGCCACCTACAGACGGCTCATCGATAGGAACAAGCAACCTTTTCCAGCCCTCCAACTGCACATTTAACAGCCCAATCCAGTTCATCACCTACCAAAAATAAATGAAACCCTCACCAATTTCTTGTTTTGTCCACACCATTAAGTTAACAGTTTAAAAAACGTGGTTTACCAGCATTTATGTTCATTTGAAGTGTCCCAAAAAGGGACTATTTTTTTCTTCAACACAGTTTTACTCATTAAATTAAAAAAAATAAAAAGTATTTATTATTTACACTGCAAACCTTGACTCTGTCTATTTATTTTGTGAAGACCCCCATTTTCTAAGCGCAATAATGCCCTCCAGGGTGGGCGGTATGGGCAATACCGGACCGCCCAGGGGTTATAAGCCCTCTGCCTGCGGCGTCGAGTCATTACACCCCCTGGCAGTCCGGTATTACCTAATACCTCGGGTCGGTCATTATTGTTGCATAGTGGCTTAGTTAATATTGTGGGATCTAGACCCAGGGTGGCTTTTTCTAGGGGGCAAAACCTAGGGGATTTATTAACTAATAGTCACTATGTGGAACCAAGGGCTGAAAATTGGCTCAGGCAGAAACCTTCTGGATACTATCCTTGTGAAAGTGTTTAGCTTATAAGTTTACAGTTGGCGGTGAATGGGCTAGGATAGCAAATCAACCAGGGCAAGTTGAAATCCATCAAATCATCAGTTATTCTGAATTTGTTATATATTCAGCCTGGTATCCATGCAACAAGATCTACATGGGACATATGACTAAAAAACTTAGTCAGAATGCTAGAACATACTGGGGCCATCAGAAACAGCTCAGAGAAAAGTTCAATTGGAACACATTTTAAAGTGTGTCACAATCAACATCTGGATGGATTTAAATTTATTGCCCTGGAATATGTACCCAGACATATTAAGGGGAAGACAAGGTGCAAACAACTGTTGCAAAGAGAGTATTGGTGGATTTTCCATCTGAGAAGTTTATCACTAACTGGTTTAAATTATATTTTAGATTTGAAACCTTATTTATGAGGCCTGAGTCCCACCACAGCCACTGATTCAATAACAAGGCATCTCAGGTTTGAATTCCACCATAGTCACTGACTCACTAACAAGGAACATCAGGCCTGAGGTCCACCACAGCTACTGATTCAGAAACAAAGCACATCAGGTTTGAATCCCATCACAACTACTGATTCAGTAACAAGGCACATCAGGTTCGAATCCCATCACAACCACTGATTCAGTAATGAAGAACACCAGGCCTGAGTCCCACCACAGCCACTGACTCAGTAATAAGGCACATTAGGCCTGAAGTCCACCACAGCTACTGATTCAGTAACAAGGCACATCAGGTTCAAATCCCACCACTGTCACTGATGCAGTAAAAAGGAACATCAGGCCTGAATCTCACCATAGCCACTGATGCAGAAACAAGGCACATTAGGCCTGAGTCCCACTACATTTACTGACTCATCAACAAAGCACATTGGTCTGAATCCCAGCACAGCTACTGACTGAGTAAGAAGGCTTATCAGGCCTGAATTACACCACAGCCACTGGTGCAGTAACTTGACACATCCGGTCCGAATTCTGCCATAGCCACTGATTCAGTAATGAGGAATATCAGGCCTGAATCACATCTGTAGTTATCTTTTTACAATGTTGGGTAACTGTAATAACAATCAGTGGTTCTATTTAATAGGTTTCTGTATTATTTGTTTAAATGCAAAATACCATATGAATTAGGATCCTTCTGCAATATTTGTTTATTTATCTGATGTTCTTTTTCTTTGTTTCCTTTGTAAGTAATGTATTTTAACCTTTCACCATTTTAGGTGTGTGTGACCAGTTTAAGACTGTGTACTGGTTTAAGAAGCCCATGCATAGTCGATATAATTATATATGACAGTATTTAAATATTTAAATGTCTTCAATTCTATTGGTGACTGGTGTATACAGTATTTGAAGGGTCTCATTTGAGTTGAAATCCGCCTCATGAGAAAAGAACTGATTCTCCAAGTGCCTATGGGGAGTTCCCTTTAGGGGAGTCTGGCAGCACTGACTGTTTGGATTGTACAGTAATAAGAAGAAATAGTAATAGTTTTTTTTACTGAGGTCTCCTGAGAGCTGGTGTTCCTTTTTTCTGTATTTGGTTCTCGTTTGGAGCCTGCTCCTTAGACGAGCAGTGCAATGGGGGCCTTCTGTCTTGGTTCCCAGTGTAGAAAGCCATCCCAGGTTACCAGTGTGTGAACTGATGCCACTGAGTTGGCCCATGGAAGATGTTTCTAGTGACCAAGCTATGCGGGTTCAGGGACAGCCACTGGGAGAAATCGGCATTAGTTTATCTCAGAAATATGGTAACGGCTGATTTGGAACTCAGAAATGAAGCATAATGCAAGAATCAGCCAAGTTTTTGGTGTTTTCCAGTAGCTGTAATGGATCCTGTCCTGCCTTATCTGCCTTTAACGGTATAAACTCCACCCATATCTGACTGTGCCTCTCCCCCTTGCTGCCCCATCTGATCCCCTTGAGTATGGAGTCCCCCAACACCAGTACACCTCCCTCCTCTTTCCTTGTGCCCGTCGCCACCCCCCCCACCCAGGTTCTCATTTCTGGGGCCACTCAAGATGGTGCTTTACCATGTGCCCCAGTGTCTTCCCCTCCTCAATTGGGACCCTCCCCCTCCTGCTTGACAGCCAACCTCCCTCTTCCTCTCCCTCCTCACCTCTCCAAGTATTATCCCTCCCCCTGCCATGCCATGCTCAATCTCTCCACTAGTAATGCTCCTCAATCCCTCCTCTTTGTGAGTACTACCCCTTGTGCAATCTCCTCTGGCATCCTCTTTCCCATGTGTTGCTAGTACAGCAAACATGTTCCCTATCTCCTTTACCTTGCTATGTGTTTTCTTCTCCCTCCTGCCTACTGCTGCTCCTCTTTTTCTATATCCTACTAGAGTCCACCCTTCATCAGTTGGCTTCCTGTCTACTTTACCCCCTCCCTTGACCCACTGTTCCTTCTCTGTGGTGCCCTCACAATACTCTCAGATGTCAGCCCTCCTACCAGTGCCATCCTCCCTTTATCCCTCAACCTCCCCAGCTCCCTGCCAAGCCACTGAACCTCTTCCTTGAGTCTGTTTAGCCTGTGGCATATTGGGCACCCTCCCAGCCTCCACAGTATATTCATCCGCATTGCTGCTCTACAACCATTGCACCCTACAATCCTACCCACGGTCCACACTACCTGTACAGCCTCTCCACACTAACTCTCCCTACAGCAAGTAGAATTAACTAATCCTTGCCCAGTCTCTAACATACATTCTAATCTCAAATGCCCATGTATGCAACATAAGACAGCCAACTACAGTACTAACTGGAAACCACAATCCTACTCATAATGACTATAGACCTACTCATAAGTTTTATATATTTATATATCTTTAAGACTTAGCTCATATGGCTGTTCCTTGTTTCCTCTTTCCTGACCTACTATGAGGGCTCGGGTCAATTTGCAGCTCCCCAAGCTCCTCCCTCATAGCCTTCAAACCCAACCCCTAGTGGTATTTCACTCCAACCACAGAAACCTTTAAGCTAAATTCCACTTTAAGCTAAATAATAAAAAAATAAATAAAACAATATAAAAACTTACAAAAATCCTCTACACATTAACTCTCTCAACAGCAAGTAGAATTAACTAATCCTTCTCTCCCGTAGTTTAAAAAACAGTAGCAAAACTTACAGAAATCTTCTCTGCAGCTAGCAGACTTAACCAGTTCCTTCCTTGTGTGTATATTACTGTATTTTACTTGTTGAAATATCTCCATAATCACTTCAGTAATTGCACACGTGGTGGAGGATGTTTTCCTACAAATAATGACTGGCTAGCAGAGTTGAGGACTAGATGAGCCCAGAGACCATAAGCCAGTTGATGTTAACCTTATATGAAATGAACTCCACCAAGGGCATTATTGATGTCATAACTTGGAATATAAAAGGTTTTACCTTTTTTTCTAACTAAGATGTTTATGCTCTTATAGCACTACTGTCCACTATCTGCCCCCTTTTAAACCAGCACCCTCCCAGCCCAGGTGATTTCTTAACCTGCTGGTGTTCCCTACAGCCTGCCCCCCTTGGTGGGGCTTTTGGGGGCATTCTCCTCCACAGCAGTGCAGTGTGGTGTTTGCAGCGAGAGTGCCTGAGAGTACCAAGAGGCCATTATCTTAACTGTTGACACTATTTTTCCTGTTTTATCCCTCCTTCCTTCTCCCACCAATGTCCCAGTAGAGCCATAGCAACCCTTTTGAGGAGGCTGGAGACTTGCATCTAGTAGTCTTCAATGTCCCACTGTAGGAGTTGCTTTGGGAGTTGAAATGTTGGTGCCCCCATTCTCTGTCCCAACAGTACTGCCATTTGTAGCATGCCTAGCCCTTGGGCTACTGATAAGTAGTGTCCCAGGTTTGCTTATGTGCTCGATTAACCCACATGGTAGTGTGACTCCCTATCACTGGATAAATTGGGTGGCAGAAGTTCTTTTTCTTTTTTTGAATTTTCAATTTATCTCTGTTCTCCCTCAACCAGACCTATCTTCATCTGGGATCCCTGAGACTAACATTGCTCTAGTGGGTTCTCAGCAAAGCACCTGTTCTGGAGGAGCCAGTCATTGCTGCAGAGCCTGCAAGGGGCCAGACAATCACCCAACTGTGTTCGGAGGATTCCGCCTCCATTTTTGCTCTTGGTCCAGGCACGTGCAATGCTGTGAGATGTGTGCTCTGCCTCTGCAGAGACATCATCAGTGTTTGGGCATGGGGTTGCATTCCATATGACTGTGGTCCTGCTGCACTACCAGCCAGATTCCTCCAGGTAGCAGCTGACCAGCAGGATGTGTGTTTTCCCTTTCCTGAGGCAGAAGAACTGGTCAAGGGCTGCTCAATCCTCCATCCCTTGGCCAGTCCCCAAGTGACCTGAGTCAATTCCAAACCTGGGCTGTGGGTATAGCAAGTGGTAGTTCTAACATTATGCAACTGTTCCAGCTACCAGGAGTTCTTTTTTTAAACTTCTTTAGCAGATTCATCAGACATACCGTTTCCAGGGCATCTGCACGTGAGATGCTGTTCATAGAATAAGAGTGTCTCATGCGCAGAGAAAAGGTGCACTCTGATTGGTCAGAAGTGCTCCCTCTATCTATAATATATGTTAATGTGGCTTCCATCACCACTCATTGCTGTATAAGAGTAGTTTCACATGTGTTCAGCTAGAGCGAGAACAGCAAAGCAAAGCTGGCTCAAGCTGAATACAAATTAAACCAGTTTTATACAGCAACAAGTGGTGACAGGGGACATATTGATACATTATTGATTAAGCTTGATCAATAATATATTTAAAAAAAAAAACTGTCCTAGAACATGCCCAGTTCCAGGGCATCTGCATGTGAGATGATCTTCAGAGAATAAGAGCGTCTCACGTGCAGAGGAAAGGAGTGCTCCAATTGGTCAGGAGCACTCTCTCAATCTATAATATGTGGTATCCACACTGCTGGGAACCAGTGGTAAGATAGAACCTGTTGTTAGGTACAGTAAAATATTTCCAGTAGTTAGCACCTGCTAGAGTAAGCAGTTGGATTGTATTATTTGAGGTATAACTTTCTATTAAGTATATAATTTGAGTTAAATGTTTACATTTTTTTTCTATTTTGAATATGTAATATGCCGGTTGCAGGAAAACAAGAACAGCTTTTCTTATTACAGTATCTCTTTATAGTAAAGTCAGTCTTTGGTAATTTGTTTTTTAAGTACTAACTTTCAAACTCATGTCAATTTGTGCATAGATGTTGATGAGTGCCAGTCAAATCCTTGCCGCAATGGGACGACATGCATTGATGGCATCAATACTTTCACTTGCCTGTGTCTGCCAAGCTATTCAGGAGGGCTTTGTGAACAAGGTAGGCCATGACACTAATAATGCCATTATGACTGAAATATGTTTTACCAAATGATGCTTTCACAGTATAAAATTAAGTTTATGCTTCTTTCAGTTGTTATTTAACTGACGTACACATTCATGATGGCCTCTCATTTTCTTTGAGTTTCTCTGCATTATGAGTCAGATCCATCAAATGCTAATGAAGCCATACACACCACTCTGGAGTTCACAGGGTGACTTCAGGTGCACAGTGGTCCCACTATGCACATACAGAGACCTGTATGTACTCACAGCCCCATTGTGTCCCCCCATAGATGACTAAGCCAACCTTATTTATGTCACTATTCATGTTGCTAGGTTTGAGTGGGCATGGAGACCTGTTCATTGCTCCACATGATTTTGTTTTGTTTGCTTCTGCACCCGAACAGGGTGTGAAGGGCTGGAGTTATGCTTCTGAGGGGTTAGCAGTAATGTGTGTTTGGCTTCCTCTCCATGAGTGTCCCCTAGGCTCCTTGGACCATCTTGGGGCTGGATTATGCCCAAGGTCAGTAGCCATAAGCTGTCTAAGCTGGCATGAAAGACTGTGGACCATGTCATGAAGTTTTTTTTACAAATATAATATGTCTTTTTAGGGATGTGGAAGTCTATATCCCATAATCCCCTGCTCTGTGTGGAGTAGGGGATCCACTCAAGCACCGGGCTGGACATCCAACTGGCTCCCACTGTCTGGACCTGCCCCACCTTCACCTGCTTCTAGATGCTCTGTGTTCTGTTCCATGGCATAGTGGGGGCCTGGGGCTATGGATGCCACCACCTGTGTTGACATCTTCAGTTATGTGGGGTCTGCTTGTATCCGACTGATCTTTGTGGATTGGGCCCTAAGGGGCCTAGTCTCAAAAATATGTTTGCTTTAGGTTTTGAGTAGAAGGACCATTTTATGAACAGGTTACGAAAACACAATTTGAAATGTAAAATTGTATTTTCCTGCTTGACAGTAGAGAACAAAAAAAATGATATTCTATCAATGCAGCAATTAGAGTATTACCCCCTAGAAAAACACACTGAATGCAATGTCCAGGAAATGTATTTACAGTATATATGTATGTATATATGCATTTATTAATTATTTGTTATGTGAGATAACTGGAACAGAGTACCTTGTGCAGAAGCAAACTGGAAGATGTGATAGCAACAGAGTATTAGACAGTTACAGGTTGTGCTTACTGAGAGATGTTCCTTAAACATTGACTTGAAAGTAACATTGGATTTTTTAGTCCACATGTTAGGTGTTAAGGAGATTTCTGAGGTCCTAAAATCAAAGGCTTTTTATCATCCCATGGTCATCTTAACCTGTGGAACACTAAGCAGATTAGAGTTTGGGTTCTAGTAGGGGGTGCCACCTGGGAGGCTAGGTGGACTGGGTACCCATATGACATCACCTTGTGATCTAGAGAGCAGATGTTGATAGTATTTTCATTGGCCAGTAATAGCTAGCTGGGTCTGAAGTACAGGATGCAACAGTGCATGTGTAGGACTGCCATCAGTGCAAGCCATGCAGTACAGTTGTAGGACACTGCTTTATTGTAGTGCTCATATGTTAGGGCTAGATTGCAGACTAAAGACACATATTCAGTTAGAGGAAGCAGCATCTGCTGCACAATATGGACTTCGGCTTCAGGAGTGATACATGTTCTAATTTGATACAGCATACTGAGTTTCTGGTGGACATTTTTTGTAATAGCATTGAAGTGTTCAGTATTGGTAAGAAACTTGATAAGTAAACCTAGCTGTTTAAAGCTACCCACACATAGTACTATTGGCCATGTGGCCTCAGTGTGTGGCAAACGTACAGAAGGCCTAACATAACCCAACTATTCAGATTTGTGTAGAGATTCTCCATTACTTATTACACTGTATTGTATATGTTTGATTGACAGCAAAACGCATTATAATGTATATGCTCCAACTGACTGACAGCAGAACTAGTTATAATGTATATGCTTCAACTGACCATAGCCTTAATATTCTTAGCATATGTTATATATGATGTAATAAGTGTAGAAACCACTTTTAAAAGTGATTTTGTACTGTATTTAAATATATTGTGTAAATGGTGTGTATGTGTGTATGGACATCATTGTTAATGAGCCTTGGCTCGGAAGACGTATCCCTAAATAAAATTTGAAACTTGAAACTTAGGTTGCTGTCAGAAGTAACCAGGCAGAGATCACCCTTGTACTCAAGAACTCAAGACTTAGGTCTAAATAGCATAGCCTTAGTTTTGCTTTTATTAAGCAAGAGACTATTGGCTTGAAACCAGGCCGGAGGAGATAACGTTTAGAACAAAGTCCAGAATTCATCTCATCAACACTACTAGACTTCAAGTATAGTGCCACATCATCAGCAAATACCAGAACGCATATATTTTCAGTAAGGCATTAATAAACAGGGAGAAGACTATTGGGCATAGGATACACCCTTGTGGACACCATGTTTGACAGGAAGGGGGAGGACAGGGTACCTTGGAATTTAACAGCTGGGGGGGCAATTGGTTAGGTGGTCACAGAACCAGCTAAGGCTTGTGTGTCCAAACTTTGGTGTTCAAGTTTAAGAAGCACTAGCTGATGACTGACAAGATCAAAAGCTCTGATGTGTGTAAAAACATGGCACCTGTTAGCAGGCCTTTGTCCATTGCCTGGTAAATATCATTAGTGAAAATATAGAATGCTGCAGGTGTCCCATAATGTTTTCTGAACCCATGCTGACAAGGTGATAGGAGATTTTGGGAAGTTAGATCGTGAGTGATTCATTTCCAACAGTTTTGCAAGCACAGAGTGACAAGGGATAGGTCTGTAATTACCAATAACATGGTTATGGGCTCTTTGTGGATAGGAACCACAATGGCTTTTTTTGC
This sequence comes from Neoceratodus forsteri, assembly GCA_016271365.2. Classification (NCBI taxonomy): domain Eukaryota; kingdom Metazoa; phylum Chordata; order Ceratodontiformes; family Ceratodontidae; genus Neoceratodus; species Neoceratodus forsteri. The sequence continues at coordinate 331,164,219 of CM057454.1, forward strand.
AGATCTCAAGCAACTGGCAAGAGGTAACCAAAAGGTTAAACAGTGAAGCAATTTATTTGTATACCACTGGCACAACAGCTTTGAGCAGACTAGGAGAGAACCCATCATTCCCCTCAGCACTTTTTGTAAGAGTTAAAGCAAGGACCTCATTGACTGTTACCACTCTTAGGTCAAAGGGGGTGATTAGACATGACTCAAATAGGTTGACTGGGAGAGCAAAGGGGAGAAACCATGAATGTAGGACTTGAGATTTTATTTTAAAAATGAATTTAAAAATCTAAACATTTTAGTTATGTAGTAACTGTATTCCACAATTGACCATGCTTCAATTGTCAGACTATTTTCCTCCAGAACTCTTGGCTATCATACCAAAATATTTCAAATAAAATGTATTGTTTTTGGCTAAATTGCTTAACTAGCTATAACAATTATATTAATGGGGCATCCTGCTTTACAATGACCATATTTGTTTCATATTTTAGTACATTTCAACTCATTCTGTGAAAGAACAGCTTGTTTGGCACTAAGCTCTGAATCAAAAATCCTATTAAACTGGAAGACTAAATGCAACGTTTGTCATTAAATGGGCACTAATACAGTACATGCTGAACATGTCACTAAAATGTTATAGCTGGAGTTTCACTCACAAGTAGTGGAGGGAGGAGAACTACACTACACCACTTATGTTTCTGATGTATATCCATTTCAAATTAGGCTGACTGTATAGTATGATGTTCGTTAGTGGACTGTTGTTGAACTGACAATGTACATAGACTTTACAATATACAAGACTTTGAGTATATTCCCTTGTTTACTGCCTGTAGTCTATATTGAGACCCTTCCAAGCTGCAGTAAAGTAGTTTATGTCACAGCAGTTACAGTGAAGTCTTTGACCCTACATTTATCTACTTAATTTAGCCTTAGATCACCTTTTTCCTACTACTTTATGAGATGTCTTTCTTCCAGTTCAGGTCTGCTTTAGCATTTGCTTAGGTTTGAAATAATTTATGATGAGACTGTTTAAATTCTGTATGGCTGCCTCAATGTTTTTATCAATATTCTCAACTGTATTTGAATACACATTGTTTAAAGAACAGCTCTCTTCTAAAATTAGGTAAATTTAGGACTATTTGATTTCCAACAATTATTTTAATTTTAGTGTTTTCTAGTTTTTGTTTACTTTCTTTTGTTCTTGGTCCACTTAATATTTAGATAATGCTGTCATGTTTCATTGCGTCTTTCAAAAAGCATCTGGATTTTTCTTTCAGTGCTCAAAGCTGCTGTTTTTTACATCGCATTCTGTTGTCATAGTGAGCATTATGGTGTCATGAACAAAGGCGTTTCAAGGTCAACCGAGGACAGGCCAATGCTTTCTATGCAGGTTTTTTGGATACACTACCAAAATGTGTTGTGCTCTCTAGTAAACTTTTATGAATGAAACATCATGGGCCCGATACTGGAATATGGGCAAAATGGAGCACCAAGGTTTACGCTGCGCTTGCTCATGCCCATGACCCTGATGATGCTATATTGACTTGAATAGCATGCGAGTGCTATCTGACTGAATACTGGGGTATGTTGGGCCAGTTCTATGTCAAGTAGTGCTGCCTCGACAGGGATCTATGCTGTGTGCAGCCCAGAGGGAAGTGCAGGGGATTGTGCCCCCAGACCTGATAGCACAGGAAGCTCCTGCTGCAGCGTTCAGCAGACACCATGAAAATGAGTACATTGGGCATGCGAGGCATAAGGGCAATATGAATGCCTATTATAGTCTCATTTGCATGGGATGCAGTGGCTGGTTTGCACCCCTCCTGTGGCCACCTGCCACATCAGGCATGTTGGCTTGTGGTCCTCCCAGACCCCAAATGCTTCTCCCCACAATGTACAACTCCACCCTTGGTGTCCAGTGACAACCCTCTCTGATCCATGTCCCCATACTTGTAGCATTATTCGTTGGTGTCTAGTGGCAACCCCTGCCCTCCGATCCCCATCCCTGTATCTGTAGCTTTATTCCCTGGTGTCCCCCTGCCCAATGATCCCTCTCCCTTTCACTGCTTACATAGTGGCACACCCTGCCCACTGATTGTCCTCCACCACATTCCTAGGTTTTCCCTTGTGTACAGTGGAACCGCCACTGAGCACCCATCCCAAAGGACAGCCCATGTGCCCTGATATCTAGTGTCCCCTGCACCACCCACAGCACTCACACCACCCTGTCACTCCCCCCTTACCATGGTCACCAGTGCCACATGGATCTGATAAGTGACCAGCACAGACCTCCTCTCTCCACCTTGGGTGGCCACCATATGCAATGATAGGGAGAAGGATAGAGTTGCTGGAGCAGTCATGATATATACTTCATTTGATAAGATGCACATTCTCAATTTAACAGATGGTCAGTGACAATTTAGAACAAGAAAAAAAGCATGCTGTGAACTTTCTAAAGCGCAGGGACTGCTAGGTACAATTCCACATCACACTGTTCAGTGGTAGAAATTAATGGTATTCTACCTCTATGGTAGGTGCAATATTCTGTCAAACAGAGCACTGCATAGATGAAACTGTAAAGTGGGTGTATGCTTTAGTGGTACTCCTGGCAGAATACCAGTAAGTTCTAAACCAACTGTCTACTAAACATTTCCCACTGTGGGACTAAAGTGGTTCTGTTTTGTATCTTATAACTAGTGTTCTCTACACATTAGATATCTGGCTGCACAGTGTAGTAACCCTACTCTTGGTTTTTGTGCCACTCTGGGAAATGTTTAGCAGACAGTGGGGTTCGAAATTATTGGCACACCAAAACGAGTACCATTAAAGCATACAGCCATGTTGCAGTTTAATCTTTGCAATGCTCTTTTAGAAAGAATGCTGAACCTAGAGGTAGAATACAAAATTTAAGTTGTTGGTAGTCCGTTAATCTTCTTAAGGTCTACCACTGGACAATGTGTTGTGGAATCATACCTAGCAGTGCCTGCACAGTTCATGTGATGCATTTGTTTTCTTGTACTGAATCCATAAATGGAGGGGCCCCCTCATTTGCATGGGTGCAGTGCTAACATAGAGTTTGGGTGCTAATGTGTTTTGTCTGCACTTTGGAGGTATCTGAATATAGTCCCCACCCACAAATCAGGCAGAAAACCTGGTTAGTGTGGGCAAACACCGCTTAGCACCCAGGCTAATTTTCAATATCTGGCCCCATGTTTAAAAGCGTACCCACAGAAATGCAGAATTGCTCTTTAACATTACTCTTCTTGTGATTTAGATGAGCTAGCATGTGTCATACTCTGTTCCCTGTCCTAAAGATACATTGAGGACATCAGATCTAACTCTAAGCTACACAACACAAGGTCTGCCATGGTGATCATGACATAAAATGTGACACCTTATCAATAGATTTGGAATCATAAATGAAGAATAATAATCAACATTGGGGGATGCAAAGAAGACCCTATGAAGTATCTAAAATAATCTTTAACTTGAACTGCTGCTTTAAATTATATTAAGTGCATGATTGTTTCAGCACATAACTTGTCATCACAAATCACACTGATTCTGAAAGAAACCCTTACGCTGAGAGCATATCCGTCTTATGGAAACACAATCCACTTTAGAATCCGGTCCACTGTCTTTAGTTAGAAAGTGCAGATGATGTCATGTAATCAAAGCTCATCTTTAGTCAGCTTTTATTTCGTATGAAAACACAAATCACACATACCCCAATAATGCAAAGCAACATGGGAAACATATACAAATGCCCATGGATTAATTTGGACTGGCTCAACTTTAAGCAGAATTGCATGGTGTAATTGGACTGTCCATGACCCAAACAAATAAGATCCCCTCTAGGGTGGCTGGCTCCCCCTCCCTGGGCTGAGATACAGATATGGCACACTGATGAGTCCAAATGAGGATGAAACACGTGTCTTTGTCTGCTGTTCTCAGCCTTTGCTGATTGTATTGTGAGGCCTTCTGGCACTATGGAATTCTGCTTAAAGTTGAGCCAGTCCAAATTAATCTATTGGTATTTGCATATGCTTCCCATGATACTTTGCATTATAGGGGTATTTGTGATTTGTGTTTTCTTTAAAATGTGGCTGTATAGCCAATATCCTCCAGGATAACCCATTTGCTCTGGGGCTGTTTTGTAGTTTTATTTCATATATTTTCTAACTCTATTTATTTTCCATTTTTATACTTAATGTTTATACACTATATTTCATATAATTTCTGTATGCCTTCCCCCTTATTTGTCATTACCAAGGGCATACTTTGTGCATTCAAATGTAATCTTTATCATTTTTACTTGATTTGTTGTTTTTGCTTGTCTAGACCTAAATTCAATATCCTTAATTTATTATATCATAAATGTTTGCTGTAGAAATGATGATGATGTCACCTGTAGAGGCTTATGGATCCAAGCATTGACAAGCTGCTGGGGCAAATAAACTCAAGGAATCACAATCCTGTTTTCATGTAGAAGTCCTTAGCAATAGGGCATGAAGAAAATATATATTTTGTTTGGTAATTTCTCCCCTACCCCCCAGTTGGCTCCTCTTACCTGGCATTTTTCCTCTGGCGCTGTCCATCCTGCACCATCCTCCACACTTCGGGCCATCACTGCTCTACCCCCATGGCTTACAACTCATGACGGGGTGGTGGGAAGCCCCTCAGACTCTCTACCAGGACCGTATCCAGTACTGGTGATGCCCTCTGGAGGTGGCGCATTTCCAATGGATTGCCATCAAGCTGCTCAACCAGAGCCACCATTTTTGCATTTTCTGTCAGCAGCAGACTGTGCAATACCAGTGGTGGGCATGCCATGTGCACATTCACATGCTGCACCCTCGGCCGGCTGCTCTGCCTCCATGCCCCTACTGTACATGGCCAGGCGTGCCAACACCTAGCCTCTGCTAGGTGTCAGGCAATCACTGGCTTCTGTTCTCCACCCTCCCAGGGAGAGGAGAGCTGTCCTCCAGATGTTCAATCCTCTCCCACCCTGGCCAGCCCCCAATGATCCACTCACACTGTGAACACGGGTGTCCGGCATGGCAGGAGGTAAGGTATCGCTGCTTCAGCCCTCCACGTCACTGGGCTGGTGAAGAAAAGGTTATTAATAATAATAATAATTTTATTCACAAGAAATGGATGCACCATTGAGTCATGGACTCATTTATAGTGCTTCCTAGGTTTAGCAAGATTATGTTACAGCTTGAAGAAGGTACAGATCATAAAAGTTAGCTTCAGTGCAAACAGATTGTCAGCACAATTACAACAATATGTAATGTTTAACTTATCACTCACATGGAGAGAGACACTTAGTACCCAAATGTTACATAGTAACATTCATTACTTACATGCAACAGGGTAATTACATTGTAGTTACATGTTTGCTATATGCAACTACACAGCAATTGCAATACAATGTAGTTAACTGACACTTAAAGTGTAACCCCAACAAAGTCAATTCAGAATATTTCTCTGAGCTGTCAGCAGACCGTTACAAGTTTTAAATCATATGGTGAGTGACTTGATTGTTCACTTGCTCTGCATATACATATGATGTTTTTAACCAGCTGTTGTTTGTCCTTAAAATTCTTGTCTGAACTGGTCAGTGTGCATTTAGTTCCTAACAGTTCTGAACTTGAAGTTCCTTTTTTCATGATATTGTGGTGATCTAGGAGTTTAAGAAATCTTCTGGTGCCTAGTTTCCATCTAGTCAGACAAGGTAAAAATGAATGGAAATTTCAGACAGAGTTGTCTGGTTTGCGTATTGACTTCATTAGGACTAAGCATGACCCAATCTACAGAGTATGTTTCTCAGTGCCATAGGAAGGGTGTGGAGTAATTGCAGAGGCTATATGTCATCACTGAAGTCTGCCCATATTTTAAAAGCTTCTACAGTATATGTCCAATACTCTTGATACTAGGAGCACAGCATTAACCAATTATCTGTCAAGAAGTTGTACATATGTCCTTGTATTCTCATTATTTCAAGCTTTTCTTTCAGCAGCTTGTGCAATGAAATTGGAGAAACATGACCTTACCTTTTTTCCCCACTACAAAATATTCCAGGCATCTTCCATTTTTATTTGGAGGTATCATTTTCTAGTTCAAAATTTGAGTATTGTATAAATGTTTTAATTTAGTTTTTTTTTCTCAAGAATAAAAATGGATGTCACATTTGACTTTGAAATAGCATTGTAGACTGAGCATGGGAAAATAAGAAAAAAACACAACGCACAACATTAGAGGTACATAGAAAAGTAAATTTGACAGGTATTGTAATATTTTTGTTAATTGTAGCTGAAGCTAGCTTTTCAGGAAAACATCTTTCATTGCACTGTTGCTTTAAAATATGTATTTTTTAGCAGTTTGTGCTCTTTCACTGGAGCCCAAGTTGTCCTCCAGATGATGGCCTCCCCAGCTTCACTCCATATTTTTCCTCTGGGAATTAACTGCACACAAAGTGCAGTATGGCCCGGATAAAATTAATTTGATTAAAATACAATGTGCTTAACACAACCCCGGGTGCTTCGGTCATAGACCTACAGTAGCAAACGTTACATGGGCATGATCTTCCAGTCTCATTCTCTTGTATCTTCTAGATAGTGTGCAGTATCTTGATTTCCTGACACTCTGTTTTACATTTGAAGGGGCCTCTTGTTGTGACCAGTCTTGCTAATGAATCTTATTACGTACTTCTCTATGCATCTCAAATTATAATAAAAGGAAGGAAAGAATTTGGTTGTATACAACACCTTTCGTACATTAGATCCCAAAACACTTAACTGGCTGCAAAGAGTGCAAGAGCAGCCTTTAGGTGTGCCGCAGGTTTGAAGTTAGACTAACGAAAGCTACAGGGGAACAGTCAATATCAAGGACCCCACACTGAAGTGTGGGGCTGTCCCAATGTGCTCTTTGTGTGCAATAACATTCTGGTTCACTTACTGTTTATTGCAGTATACCGTATTATATCAGACATTTTGTTTACTTCTAGGCTGAGATCTTCTGTAACTACAAATCCCAGAATCCCCTGCATCTGACATCAGAATCATAGGCAGCAGTGGGAGATTCAGTAACCTGCAGTACATGTTTAAAACCTTTTGTTTGCTGGTTCCGCTGTCCTCCTTGGACTAAATACAGCCAAAAAGAACTGCACTTAGCACCTGGGGAAAATCAAAACTGGAAGCATCTGATAGGAGAATATAAAAGTTCTAACAATCACTGCAAGCAATTGAATCTCCCACTGCTGCCTACCACTCTGATGTCAGCTTCAAGGGATTCTGGGATGTGTAGTTGCAGAAAATGACAGTGACAGTGAAAATTAAATATTTTGTCTCATTTGGCCAATCCAAGCTATTGTTCACTATAGTGAGGTGCAATAGGCCTAATTAGACTTCAGTGAGCGCTAGCACAGGCGTTCACTGTAACATTAATTCCTTATCAAGAGAGTCACTATAGGGAGGGAACACTGTTGTATTTATTTATTTATTTATTGAAATCTTGGATTAAACCTTTGAGCTGGAAGCTCTTTTACATAGGTTCCACGTCATGATACAAATATAGGTACAATAATGAATATTACAAGGGTACAATGAACAAAGAGCAAGTGGATTAGGAATAATTAATAAAAACATTCAAGCTTTGAAAGCAGGCAATTGTACAAAAAAAATATCTGGAAAAAAAACAGTCTAGAGTACTACAATTACAAGAGATAAGGAATGACTACTAGTAGTAGTGGTGGCAGATTTACACAATAAACATTAGCTTACGAAAGAAAAAGAAATGCAGCTGAGAGACTTTGTCAAGGTAGGGGCGAGGGAGATGGAAAAGGAGACAGGCGAGATGGTGAGTGGATTAGGGAGGGAGGAGGACAGATGTAGGGGAGAACAGAGGTGGAGTGAATTGGGGATTAGGTGGGAGAGGAAGGGGATTAGGTGAGAAGGGAAGTGGAGGAGTAGACTGGAAAGGGGATAGGTGAGAGGGGGAATGTAGGAGGGAGAGAGGAGGACAGACATAGGGATGGAAATGGAGGTGGTGTGATTGTGGGATTAGGTGCTAAGAGGAAAGGGGATTAGGTGAGAGGGGAACTGGAGGCAGGAGTGGGAGGAGGACAGATGTCAGGGGAGTACAGAGATGGTGTGAAAGGGGGAAGAAAGTATAAAAAGGAGGATAATTTGTGAAGAGAGCTGGAGGGGTGAAAAGGTAGGATGAGAGGATGTTGTGGAGTCAGAATGTTGTGCAAATGGGATGGTGTGGGGGAGAAGTATGTAGAAAAGTGGAAAGAGGAGAAGGAGGATTAGGATGGAGAGATGGAGGAGGTGGAGAGGTAGGGTGAGAGGGAAATGTGGGGTTGGAATGCTATGCAAAGAGGGATAGCATAGGGGTAGAGTGTAGAGACAAACAGGGTAGGGAGGAGAGAGGAGAGGAGCAGAGGTGTGAATAAAGGAAAGGAGTCAGAGAGGAACTGGCAGTTACCACTTTCAGCTAAACAATAACAAGTGGCGTTGGCGCTTAAAAGGACCTTGTGTGACTGTGCTGGTGATATCATTAGGTAGTGAGTTGAACCATTGAGGAGATCTGGTTGCAAAGGCTCGCTGACCCTGGGAGGTATGGTAGCGAGGTACTTTGAAAGATAGTTTATCAGAGGCTCTCATTTGTCGGGTGTTACCATATGGACTAAGGATCCTCTGAACCCCAGGGAGCATGAGATCAAGGGAGACTTTCTTTGCCAGTAGGCAGGTTTGATAGATGATCCTACCCTTTAGCTGGAGCCAGTTAGCCTGCTCGTAAATGTCACATGTATGTGTGAGGTGTGCAGCTTCTGTTAGCAGGCAGCAAACCTTGTTGAGGGCTATAGATATACAATGTAGAGCAGTGTTAGTGCCGGATCCTTAGAGTACAAACCCATAATCAATGATAGAGACTACTGAACTTTGAATTGCCAGGTTAAGTGCTTCGGAAGTCAGATAGTGCTTGTGTTTGAACAGCAGACCAATTCAAGTGTTTACAGCTTTGGCGACATTGTCTATGTGGTTAACATAAGACAGGGTGCTGTCTAGAGTCACACCTAAATATTTGAGCAGCTGTGTCTGTTCAAGAGCAACACCAGAACAGTTTGCGACAGTTAGCTGTTGGGCTTTGTGTTTGCTGCACGAGGTATGGAATAACATTGTCTTGGTTTTTTTATAGTTATGAGCTTTTGCAATTTGAACCAGGCCTCAACATTAGTAAAGCTACACTGCAGTTGGTCTCCAGGAGTAGGGGATCAGCGTTGCTGGTGAAAATTACCACGTCATCCGTGTATAAAAGGATCTGGTCTTGGCAGGTGGTTGGAAGCTTATTTAAGAATATGCTGAATAGAAGGGGACCCGAGATCGATCCTTGCTGGACACCGGAATGGATGAGTTGATTAGTAGAGAGAACATCCCCATTTCTCAGTTGTTGTGAACGGTCACTGAGATAACTACTGAAAACAAGTGGTAGTGTCCTTGGATAGTCCAGTTTCAGTAAGTTGCTGAATCAGTAAGGAGTGGTTGACCGTATCAAATGCCTTGGTAAAGTCAATAAAAGTGGCACCTACAAGTTGGCCTTGGTCAGCTAGATGGATATAGTTTGTAAATTCAAGAAGTGCAATGCTGATACTATGGTCTTTCCTAAAACCGTGCTGTTGAGGACATTGTAGGTTGTATTTCTCTAGATAACCTACCAGTTGGTTAACAACAATTCATTCAAGTGCTTTGGAAAGTGGGAGAAGAATGGATACAGGCCTGTAGTTCCCAGGTAGTGCCCTATCTCTGCTTTTGTGGACTGGGGTCACCAGGGCCGATGTCCACCTTAGTGGGACTTGAGAGAGCATTAGGGATCTGTTAATAATCTTAGTAAGTGGGGTTATGACTTCATCCAATGTAAGGGCAATGAGTTTTAGATAAAGTGAGTCCCCGCTTGACCTGTTTTTTTCCGAGAGCCTTGAGCAGATATTTTTGAGCTTCGACTTTATTCACTGCCTTGAAATAGAAAGGCGGGTGCATCAGGTTCTTTGCAGGATTCACCCTATGATTTGATTATGGAGTGGTATCCAAGAAGTCTGCAGGGATCACATGACTGATGTCTGTGAATGATGAACGAAAAGTATTGGCTATTGTTGCAGGGTCAAGAGTAATGGTGCCATCAATGTTGAGCATGGTAGGTAAGACTTTAGGAATCTTCCCTTAACTTCTGTAAGGTTACTCCAGAATTACCTTCCATCTTTCCATGAATAGGTTAGAACGTGTCTATAGTAACTTGATTTTTCGGATCAGATTGCCCTGGTATAGTCATTCATGTCTTTTTTGTACACCTGAATATCCACCAGCCTGCCAGTAGCCTTTGCTTGGTACTATAGATGGTCACGGGACTTCATTAAGTCAATGAGGTGAATTATATGAAATAGTATTACCCACTGGTTGGAGGCCAGACCCTCCTCCATACATGAAATGGTCAATTGAGCATCAGCTTTGACTAATACTCACCCCAGATTATGAGCAAGCAGGTTTACCAGCATTTTTATTGAATATGATTTACTGTAAAATTAATTATAAACAATCAGCTGAGTGACAGCCATTATTAAAATTCAGGGTTTTAAAATGGACATAATAAGCAACTATGTTTGAGATTGTGTTGTCCTTTTTTAACTAAAATGGGCATGTAATTCCTTCATATTCCTAGCTACCTTTGGGTTTTTTTTTTTAAATGCTTTCATTTTCATAACTATTTTACCAATAACTGGCACTCTGCCCATGTTTACATGCTGAAATGCTTAGGGCATCTGATAACATGTACTCAGCTGTTATGGAATTGTACAAGAGTAGTGCCATGGTATTTCTTTGTGCACGGGCCAAATGCCTATTTCCCCTGGGATCTTTCTCTGGAACTACTATGCCTACTCCTTACCTCCTGGCAGGGAGGGTGGGCAAGCAACTGCTTTCACATCTGACACCAACCAGTGCTGCTCTGTGGTCTGCCAGCCCAGTAGAGGGCACCTTAATGCTCAGTGTCCAGTACCCTCCCCATGTGGGAGGTGAGTACCTGACCTCTGTGATGTGCCTGGCCCTCTGATGGTCCCAGGGTGGGAAATCTGAGACACATTGTGAAACTGTTCCTCCCAAGGTCTCACAGCGCTGCTGGGTTGGCCAGAGCATTTTGCATGAAGGAACACCCCAAATCTTTCAAGATATAACACTGAGCATTTTTTTTATATGAATTTATTTAGTTTGTTGCAAGCAACTCACAATACTAAATGGAGAATATAATCCTGTGCTTAATGGTTTAACTAAATGGTTTGCATTAGTAAGTGCAAAATGTGCACAATGAGTACTGACAGGTTCCTTGTCACAATTTCAAAACATAAAAGGGTGAAATATGTGTGGCTTCACATTGGGGAAGGGGCTTGGAGTCATGACCTTTCCTATCCTTAGCTTCATTTCCCATACTGAATTGGATTTAGAATCTTTAAGAAACTTGTTTTCCTAAGAAAGATTTTTATAAGATGGTGAAATAACATAAATCATGTGGTAATTCTGGAATGCAACAGCAGTGTCCAGCAATAACCAGGCTTTGTATCTTTCTTGAGTTAGAAACCCAAACTCTGCAGCTCTCTGGCCACTGCCAGATGACCCAACTCAGTAATGAGTTTCCTGTTCTTGGTGGTTGAAGACAAATGGCTGTCAGTCTTTCCAGAATTAAGTAGTGGCCTACTTGACCTCCACACACCATTTCACTACCCTGAATGAGTCAATATATGACAGACCTGCCAGAATGTATTAATTTCTAAGGGCAAATCATCCAAACCTGGTTTGCTAATGCAGCTGTGCTCTGAGGCCCCCAGCTGCCAAAAACTAGGATAATCAACTCCAAAGAGACGTGTAACAGTTTTTCCTATTGAAAGCAAATGTTTTCCTATTATAACCAGAAGTGGTGATGACTGGTCAGGGTTTATACCTTAGCCTTTGTAATTATTGCTTCATAATTGTCTCTACAGCTCCATTTAAAAAGAGACAATATGTGAAGGAGAGCACTCATAGACAAACAGGAATTTCCCTGAATACTTGCAGCTTTGTTGAAGGCAGTATAGCATAGCAGTTAAGGGCACTGAGTTGCAAATCTGGAGACCGGGGATTGAATCCCATCAGCCCCTACCTGCACACTGTGTGACCCTGAGCAAGTCACTTGACTTCCTTGTGCTCCCAGGTCGCACCTGGAAACAATATCTGGCTTAGTATGCCTTTCCTGGTTAAACAAATTCATCTTTCCCTTGTTAGAACTGTTTGGTCCAGTAGGGTATTGGAAGGGCTTAGTTCTTGTAAGCTGAAGAACAATTGGTATAGCCATCAAATAAGTAGGGGGGTTTCATGAATATACATAAACACAGAAACATAGAAGTATAGAATTTGACAGCACATAAGGACTGCTAGGCCCATCTAATCTGCCTGTATACCCTACCTTTATTATCAGCCGTTGACCCTACTTGGTCATTGGCTTTAGCCACTCCTTCCCACTTCTAGGGTTCCGTTTTGTCTATCCCATGCATGTTTGAATCCCTTCACTGTGCTTGCCTCCACCACCTCCTGGGGCAGGCTATTCAATGCATCCACTGCCCCTTCCATAAGAAAAACCTTCCTCACATTTCCCCTTATCCTGCCCAGCTCCAATCTCATATCGCGCCCCCTCATTCTTGTACCTCTTCTATACTGAAAGATGTTGCCCACTTGCACCTTGTTTATGCCCCTAAGATACGTAAAGGTTTATATCATATCTCCCCATTCCCTCCTCTCTTCAAGTGTATACATATTGAGAACTTTTAGTCTCTCCTCATATGTCTTCTGGTGCAAGCCCTGCATCACCTCAATCGCCCTTCTCTGAACTGCTTCCACCCTGTCTATGTCCTTACAAAGATGCAGCCTCCAGAACTGTTCACAGTATTCCAAATGAGGCCTAACCAGTGTTTTGTATATTGGTATCACCACCTTCCTCCTTCTGTTAGAGATTCCCCTTCTGAAGCACCCCAACATACCACTGACCCTCCCTACAGCCTTTGTACTCTATTTGGCCACTTTTAGGTCATCTGAGGTGATAACCTCCAGATCCCTTTCTTCCCTAGTGCTCATCAGCAGCTCCCCTCCCATCCTATAGCTCTCTCCAGGATTTCTGCACCCTAGGTGCATGATTTTGCACTTCTTCACATTGAACTTCAGTTGCTACACTTCTGTCCATTTTTTCCAGCTTTTCTAGGACCCATCTCATTTTCTCTACCCCTTCTGGAGTGTCTACTGTATTGCAGATCTTGGTGTCATCTGCAAATAGGCAAACCTTACCTTCCAGCCCTTCTGCACCGTCACTAATGAAGACATTAAAAAGGACTGTCCCAAGGACTGATTCTTGAGGTACCCCACTGGTCACCCCCTTTTCCTTGGATTGGATCCCATTTACCACCACCCTCTGCTTCCTGTCCACTAACCAGTTTCTAACCCAGTTCATCACCTTGTGGCCCACTCCCAGGCTACCCAACTTGTTAACCAGCCTTTTGTGAGGAATGGTGTCAAAGGACTTGTTGAAAGCAAGGTAAGTGACATCTACCATTTCCCCCGATCCACCTCCTTCATTACCCAGTCAAAAAAATCTATCAGATTTGTTTGACATGATCTTCCTGTTGTGAACCCATGCTGCCTCAGATCCTGGGCTCTGTTGGATTTCAAGTGTTCCACTACCCTTTCCTTAAGCAGCACCTCCATAATCTTCCCCACTATTGAGGTGAGGCTGACCGGCCTACAGCTTCCTGCCTCCTCCCTGCTACTATTATTGTGAAGAGGGACTACATGTGCCCTCCTCCAGTCCTCTGGAACCACTCCTGTGTGGAGCGACTCAGTGAACATGTCTGCCAGTGGCACTGCTAGCTCCTTCCTTAGTTCCTTTAAAATCCTGGGATGTATGCCATCTGGTCCTATTGCCTTGTCAAACTTCAGTTTAGTGAGCTCCTCTAGGACTCTCTGTACTGTAAATGGACTGGTGTTCAGCTCCCTCCCACCTTTGTATCTCACGCTCAGCTGTGGTCCCTGTCCCTCTCCTTCTTCAGTAAATACTGAACAGAAGTATTTATTCAGTATTGCTGCCTTTTTAAGGTCTCCCTCCACACATTCTCCTCCCTCCCCTCTGAGCCTTACAATCCCACCCCTGGACTTCCTTCTCTCACTGATGTACCTACAGAATGTCTTGTCTCCTTTCTTCAACGTCTGTGCAAATACTTTCTCTGTTTGAGCCTTTGCACTTCTAACTGCTTTTCCTGATTCCTTCAGACAATCTAGGTACACCACCCTATCCTCTTCCTTTTGTGTCTCCTTATATTTTCTGAAACCCAATCCTTTGGCCCTTACCTTCTCTGCTACCTCTTTTGAGAACCATAGTGGTTTCTTCCTTCTCTTGCCTTTGTTCCTCAACCTAAGGCACTGGTTTGTCACCTCCACTATGGGCCTGTGCCCGCTGCTCCTTAACCCCCCCCCTTGCCTCCCTCCTCACTAGGGATTCTTTGCTACATATTCCCATCCTAGCAAAGTTCATCTACCTGAAATACAAGACCCTCAGCTTTGTGTGGCAAGACTGCGACCCTGTAGCCATGTTAAACCACATTGTGTGGTGGTCACTGGACACCAGGTAATCTTTCACCTGGACTTCTGTGATTCTATCTTGATTGGTCAGTACTAGGTCCAGAATCACCTTGTCTCTAGTGGGTTCTAGCACTAGCTGCCTGAGGTCTGCCCCCTGCAGGGAGTCCAAGGTGTCTTGACTCCTGGCTGAGGCAGCCACTGGGTTGGTCCAGTCCATGTCTGGCATATTAAAATCACCTAGCAGCAGTACCTCCCCCTTTGCTGCATCTTATGTATTTCCTTCACTAGCCCCACATCTACCTCCTCCCCCTGAGCTGGAGGCTGATAGGTCACCCCTGTGTGATTTGCTGTGCAATTGCCTGGCTCAAGGGTGAGCCACAGTGCCTCAGTCTCTCCCTGTCTACCCTGTACCACAGTTGCTTTTATCCCTTCCTTGATGTACAGGGCCACCTTAAAGTTAGGGAAGTTCACATTTGTGACTATGTTAATTCTTGGAATACAGGATTCATTGCTGATTGTGATACCTTTTATTGAACTAACAAAGAAATAGTACATAGATGTTACAATAACAGTACACAAGCTTTCAGGGCCACATAGGTCCCTTCTTCAGATGTTTTAGCAAACTGAACAAAAGAAGCAGGATTTATACCAAAGGCTAATTCTTTAACATCAACCTTTAATATAAAACCTGCTTCTTTTGTTCAATTTGCTAAAACAGCTGAAGAAGAGACCTATCTAGCCCCAGGCACTCGTGTACTGTTATTGTAACATCCATGTACAAATTCTTTGTTAGTCCAATAAACGGTATAACAGTCTAAAACAAATCCCTAAAGTTAGGGTTAATCCTTGGCAGGCATGTTAAAACAAGGGAAGCATTACAGCATTACAAAACACATGTATTTATCCCATGTTCCCTTTCTAATCTGTCTCATTTCTTTTTTTCTGTCTCCCTAATCTTTAAAATGAATTCTACGTATAGCCTCCCTCACTGCACCAGTATTGGTGGTTCAACTAGCAACATCATTGGTTGCAGTCAGTAAGTGACCCTTAATGCTTCTTGCAATTTCTTCCTCATTGGTGAAAATAGAATAGCTCCTCAATAAGCACAGTTTATATCCATGTACCGTAGCTATCCCTGTAAAAATAGTACCACTGATTACACAGAAACATAGAATTTGTTTGCAGAAGAGGACCACTTGGCCAGTCCAGTCTGCCTAGATGTTCTCTGCCTAGTCTGTCTCCACAGATCCTAACTGGTCACTGGTGATCCTCCATCCTCCTTGCCTATTTATTAATATTCCTCTATGTCTATCTCATGTATACTTGAAGTCTTCCCACTGTTTTGGCCCCCACCACTTCTGCTGGCAGTCTTTTCCAGGTGTCTACCACTCTTTCACTGAAGTAGCACTTCCTCACATCCCTCTTAAACTCAGCCCTCCCACTTCATTGCATGCCCTGTAGTCCTCATGTTCTTTCACATTTTAAAGACACTCCCCCCCGCACCTTATTCACCCCTGTGAGATACTTATAGATCTCTATCATGTCGCCTATCACTCTCCTCTCTTCTAGGGTGTATATGTCGAGACCCCTCAGTCTCTCCTCATAGGGCTTTTAGTGCAACCCCTGCATCACTTTAGTTGCTTTCCTCTGGGTGCCTCCACCCTGACTAATTGCAATGATGATGTCACTGGCTGGCATATCAATAATGACACAATTGGAGGGTGACGTACAGAGCTGGTTGAAAAGACCAGAGAGACAGAAAACAATGAAAGAGAGACACACTGTATGCAGAGGGAGAACAAAATGTATGAAGGTATGAATTGGGAATGCTAACATGCATTCTTTCCCCTTTAAGCCCTGAAACTGTTAAGCCCAGCTGGACTCAGTTTCAGTTACCATTTGGAAACAGCTACCATATATCATTTTAAGTAAAAATAAATAAGTAGCAATGTAATCTAATTTAGTAATTTTGTATTGAAGAGAACTAAGGTTAACCATATGTTTATGAGCTATATAACTAAGACAAGATTGAAATATGTCTGTTTTAGTCAGAAGTTGAGACTGAACATAGGAGATGAACGAAGTCTCAGATATGTCTATAGTTGCACCCCCCCAAATGATGGAAGTAAGCTAACATATACCGTTTGAAATAAGTCTTAACAACTTAGTCTTGTATTACATATTCCCATGTATTCATTCTTTTAGCTACTCTATCCCCTGCAGTGTAGCTGAACGTCATCAAGATCTTGTACAGCATCCTCCCTGTTGGGCAGTTATTGCTCGAGACTGCCACAATCCTCCTTTATCCCCAGGCCCTCTCACAGTTACACCAGATTTAATTTGCTATTGTTTCGCTTCCTTCCTAAGAGGTAAGGGGGGGGGGTCCCTAAACAAGCTGAGCAATAAAACCTGAAACTTCCACAGTGGAAGGCAAAGCCACAGCACAACTAGTAAACTCTTTGTGATTGAACATAACCTAAAAATAATAAGGTTTAAGACAGAGTGAAATCTGTTGAATCAAAGTAAAGATCCAGTGGATGTAGGCAGACAACATCGGATTACTGCATCTAAACATGTTTAAACTTAAAATAAATTGCCCCATAGTTCTTAATTCCCTGTAAAACTGTTACATCAACTGGACTGCTTTTTTTGTCTCATAAAACATTTGCTAAAAGTCTTTATCCAATCAGTCTCTAGGAAAACAGTTTTACTTAAAAGCTATTATGTTTCTCTTTTTAACACTAATTTATTTACTTTTTCAAAGTGAAATTTGAAAGAAGCACTAGCTCTGACAGTATTGTGCTCTTTCTGCCCATATGGATATTTTGTGGATGAAGTCTATATTTCTCCCTAGGTAGGCTCTAAAGTTATAACCCTACTCCTAAAAGTAAGAGCACTACTAACTGTGTTGCCATTATACTTGTTTTTCAGACCTATTTTTCTCCTTGGTCACACCCAGGTAGTCATCCTCTGGTCCCCCTCTGGTGACCACACATCCCAACCTGCCACTAACCCATTGCTGCTGCCTACTCCCATTTTTCTTCCTTCCTAGGCTGGGGTCTTCTGGTGGACCATCCTACCCCCCCGGCAACTCTTTTAGGATCCAGGGCAGGCAGTGGACTTCCAGCTTCATGGAGTGAGGCCTGAGTGCATCAGCTTCATTCATCATCTAGACTGATCCCAGTTAATGTCCCCCTGCTTTTGACTTACCTCTCTTCTCCCATGGCACATGATAGTGGCTCCTGTCAACCCTACATGTGCAGAGAGGACATCCAGTGGGAGAAGCAGGCTCTCTGGACCTCCACCACAGGAGCAACTGGTGCACTGCAATTCAATGCCAGCCCTCCCTGGTTGGTAGCGTTGCATGCAGCAGTGCCTTGCAGCCTTTCCATGGGCCACACAGCCAGGTCCCATATCCACTCCCAAACCCAGGTCATTGGTACAGCAGCGTAACATGCCACTACTGGGCTACAGAGCAGAAAGCCATGATCCTTTAAACAAAGGTTGGTAACATCAAAAAAAGTGGCTTATGGTACTGAAGAGCACACTAAACATTCCAGCATAAAAATCATCATCAGAGCAGAACAGAAACAAAAGTTTTTTTCAGCCCTGCTGCTCTAGATTTTTTTGACTTGTTTATCAGTTTTTGCATATCCTCAGCTGGTCTCAACCTGGACCCAGCCTCCTTCCACCAGATCAATAGAGTTTCCCATCTAAAGGAACTACTGTAGCTCCACAGACTATGGGGACCCCAAGATACTGAACCACAGCTCACTGCTGCATTACCCTTCCTTGGATTACCACACCACCTGGGGACATACCATTTAGTGACATGGCAGTTGGCTTCCACAATCTAGCAACTAGCTGTGGGGAGAGGCACCTGGAGTCATCATTGGAAGGTACAGTCAGCTACTGTAGATCTTGTTGGACATGTGGTTGGGTATGGCCTCCTCTATTTGCCTTTCAGTCTCCCTTTTTTGCACTTTCAGTGCCCTCCCACTAAGGGAACAGAGGAATTCCTAGTGCCAGTATTCATGATGCACCCACATTTGTATCCTCTTCTACCAGTTGTCTCCGTTCTCCAGAGCAGCATGGTTTTTGTAAATCTTATAGTGCAGGGACAGCCTTGGCATGCTTCATGGACCGCACCTTGAAGTCCATGGATTTGGGTAGGCTTACTGGTGTTGTCATTGTAGACTTGTCAAAAGCTTTTGATTTAGTTGATCACATCTCGCTGCTCTGGAGACTTAATGACTTTGGCCTAGCAGAATCACCCTGTGCATGGTTCCAAAATTATCTGACAGATAGGCCTTTGAAGATTTACTATGGTGGATAACATTCAAACACTTGTTGGTTGGAAGAGGGAGTTTCCCAGGGTTCCATCCTAGGTCCTCTACTGTTCTCTTTATATATAGACCCCATTTCAAAGGTTCAGACTCAATCAGATTTACTATTGTATGCCAACGATATTATTCTTTACACTAGCACCTCTTCTATAGTTGTAAGAAACTCATTTTTGAATGATGATTTTGTAGCATTTGGCTGTTGCAACATTGTTTACTGTAAAATACTAATAAGACTAAATGTATTGTCTTTAGATCAAAAGCAAAATTATCTAATTGTCAACCATTACAGATTTCTGATTTACGGGGAACATTGTTACAGCTGGTAACTGAATTCAAACATATGGTGGTATTACTCGATGCAAATTTGACTTTCACTTCTCATATAAAAAATGTTAGTAAGCAAATAAATCAGAAATTGGGTGCCTTGTTTAAACAGAAAGGCCAGGTCAAAAATTTCAAAAGGTGTACTTTTGCCAACTCTATACTACAATACTTTTTTATTCACACAGCTGTCTAGTACTGATTTAAATTTAATGACTAAGACATTCAATGCTTTTTGTTGTTTTGCTTTACTTATGCCTTACAGCACCTTCCATTGCGTCTTGTATAATGAAACTGGTTGGTTACCACCAAAGCTAAATGTTTTGCATAACCTCGGTTGCTCAGTAGACAAAACTATAAGAATAAAACATTCATCACCTTTATTTAGTCCTCTAGAATTCCAAAAAGCAAGTGGCGTCTAAAGATCTTCATCCAGCTCACGGTTATCAGTCTCAAAGATATCAACAGCCATAGGGAAACATGCTTATTCTGTGCAGGCAGACAAATTTTGGAATACTCTGTCTTCATCCTGTCTTAATTCAAGCAGCCATTCTGTTTTTAAAACACAGTTAAAGTCTTATTTGTTGCAATAAATTAATTGTAATTGTTTTAAATGTTGTATGTTGTAGTTCTGTGCTGTTTATTGTTAAAATTTTGTATACTTTCTATGTCATCTTTAACCGCATTTTAGTGGCTCCAGGTCATTCCTGAAAAGGAGACTTTGGCTCAGTGTACTCACCCGGTCAACAGAGTAAATAAGAAAATAGATAAACATGCATTAACATCTGCACCCTCACCTGTGGTCACCCAGGTCACAGTACAGTAGTAGGAGATGCAAACCCCTTCCCTCCCCCACTGGAAGAGGATGAGGAGCATGTCTCTGGGATGCTGTTTCCTCCTCTAGCTGACCTGCAGCTATGCCCTGGACTTGGATTATGAGTTAAGGTTTTCCATATGGTAAGCAGCCCTGGTCACTGCTGTGGTATTGGGCTAGTCTGTAGTTTATATTTGTAAGGCTTTTGTTAGGTTTCCATGGATATTACTCATTAATAAGCCAGTCATTACTGTGGTCAGCACTTGTAGTCCCACTATTTTGAAACACAGAAGACTATTTTATAGAAACATAGAACATAGAAATTGTCAGCAAATAAGGGCCGCTAGGTCCATCCAGGCTGCCCGTAAGCCCTATACTAGTTTGTGGCTTCTGACCCTATCTGGTCAGTGGCTTTTCATCTTTCCTTCTGACTACTAAGTTTCCCTTATGCCTGTCCCAGGCATATTTAAATCCCTCCACTGTGCTCACTTCCACCACCTCCTGTGGCAGACCATTCCATGTGTCCACCACCCTCTTGGTGAAAAAAAAGTTCTCGCATTCCCTCTTAAACTGCCTCCCTTCAATTTCATATCGTGCCCCCTCATTATAGTATGCCTTCTAACTTGGAAGATGTCTCCCCACTGCACTTTGTTTATGCCCTTGAGGTACTTGAATGTTTCTATCATGTCCCCTCGCTCCCTCCTGTCCTCCAGAGAGTACATGTTGAGGTCCTTTAATTTCTCCTCATATGTTTTGTGGTGCAAGCCCTGCCCTATCTTGGTTGTCTTCCTGTGAACTGCTTCCACCCTGTCAATGTCTTTGTGAGGGTGCGGCCTCCAGAATGCACACAGGACTCTAGGTGAGGCCTCACTAGTGTTTTATACAATGACATCACCACCGCCCTCCTTCTGCTAGTGATACCTCTGCCTGTGCAGTTTGAGCCTAATCCCTGGTGCCTGTAGCAGTTACAGACTGACTACTTGCTATGAATTTTTATTCCTGGGACTAGGTTAAGGGATGGTTGAGTGGGAAGGGGGAGTGTTTGCTAGACTTGTTATTCATGCAGTTCAGTAATGATTTCCTTTGACTTTTAATTAATTATTATTATTTGTATTGGTTTTCTTTATTTCCCATCATGTTCATGCCCTTGTCACATTTCCCTTGTGTGCTGTTTCTTTCCTATATGGCTAGTCTTGGTATTAATCCCAATGAAAAGTTGTTTATAGTACTCAAGATCCCTTTCTTCCTTTATACCAAGTTCACTTTCCACTCCTGTTCCTGATTAACTATAACACAACTGTTCACCTTAGGCTTTGAAGAGCTCCAGTTCAGACAGTAGGGCATGCCTGAGTGAACTGAAAGCTGTAGAGGCTGCTACTGCCACTCTGATTTGGATCATATGTTAATAAGTTCCCTTGTGTGAATCAGATATTTATAAGGGGAAGGGAAGGTTCTCTACAAGAGAGCTCCACAGGCAGGTGGTAGAGGACCCCAAAGGAATAGGAATCTTCTCCTAGTGAGGAACTGCATAGTGAGGGGAGTAGATTGGGGTCAGGTGCAGTGGAGGAAAGGAAGGTAAAGTGTCCACCGGGAAGCACAGCTCAGAGGGATGGGGATAGGATGTAGAGAATCACTATGGCATGGCAGTTGCAAGGAGGGGAGAGCTTGATGTAATTTTCCATCTGGGGACAAATGACCCGGCTAGGGATGATGCAGGGATATAAAAGGTGCAGAAGGAGTTTAGGGAGTTGGGAAGGGGTCTTGGGCAGGTAGCAAGCTCCATGACCTTCTCAGAGGTGCTGCCTGTCCATGGCAAGGGGGAGGCTAGGAACCTCTGCACCAGGGACTTCAATGCTTGGCTGGAGAACTGGTGCAGAGGGAAGGGTTTTGGCTTCATTGGAGACCCATGTGAAGGAATGTGGATCTGTTCAAGAGCAACAGCCTACATCCCTCCAGGGAGGGGATCATTGTCCTCAGTGGAGCAGGAACATTCTGTAAGCAATGGAAAGGGCAGTTCTCAGGCAGCTAGTTCTAGAGCCCACCTAGGAGGGTACAAATTTGGACCTGGTACTCAACAATGGGGACAGAACTATGGAAGTCAGGGTGGGTGGACACCTGGGGTCCAGTGATCCTTGCACGGTGTGGTTCAGTATGATTACAGTGACAGAGTCAAGCCACACAAAGGCGAGGGTCCTGGATTTCAGAAGGGCGGACTTTACTAAGATGAGGCTATATCTCAAGAATGCCTTGGCAGGGAGGGACGAATGGGGGGAGTTGAGGCTGTGGACATATCTGAAAGGAGCCATAGTGGAGATGTCGGTATTATCCTGTCAGGGATGTGTGTGTGTTTCATTCTGGGGGCTGCACCCCTTCCAACTCCCCATGTGGGGAGCTCCATCCCCAACCCCCCCGGTTTCTAAATATACAACTTCAAGTCGGAGTTGTCTTGGGAAGGGGGCAAAACACTGGGTGATGCAGTGCTGGTGCCAGCAGGGACCATCACAGCAACCCAACATTTTTGGTTGAATTCTGTCTCTGTAATGGTCTTCACTCTAGTGGTTTTGCTGTGCGGTCGGTACTCCTGGAACACCTTGAATCCTGCAGAGCACAGGATCCAAGACAGCATGGATTCACAGTGGGAAGGTCATGTCAAACAAATCTAATTGATTTCTTTGACTAGGTGACTAGGGTAGTGGATCATGGGGGTATGGTGGACATGGCCTACCTGGATTTCAGTAAGGCCTTCAATACCATTCTACATAGATGACTTATGAACAAGCTGGGCAGCCTGGGAGTGTGTCAAAAGGTGGTAAACTGGGCTAGGAATTGGATGAATGACAGAAGACAGAGGGTGGTGGTATAGGGATCAGTTCTGGGGCCAGTTCTGTTTAATGTCTTCATAAGTGACATTGCGGAGGGCTGGAAGGGAAGTTATGTCTCTTTGCAGGTGACACTAAGATCTGCAACAGGTTGGACACTCTGGGAGAGGTGGAAAAATGAGGAGGGACCTAGGTAAACTGGAGGAATGGTCTAGACTGTGGCAGCTGAGATTCAATGCAAAGAAATGCAAAAATCATGTATTTCTGGCTCAGGAACCTTGGTTCGATGGACCCTTGAGGGAGTTGTGGCGAGTAGGATGTAGGTTAGAATGGCATTGGCAGAAATCTGCCCTGGTTGCCAACCACCTTAGATTGGTTGAACACTATAAGATTTACCAATCAACGTTTTCCTGTAAGAAGGCAGAATTCCTGTCCGGGGAGATTGCTGCCACTCAGAATTGACCAGCCCTGCTCTTCTGAACTCTTGAAAGGTTGTGCAACCCAACCTGTCTGCAGCTCCAAAGACCTTTTTCGCAAATAGAGTGTGTTGAGCTTGCTCAGTTCTTTGCGGATAAGGTGGCTGACATCAGGTCGGAAGTTCGTTCAACTCATTCTATGGGGGTTGCTGATGATTTATGCTTAGCCACTTTACCTCGGGCTTCCTGGAGTACCTTTGCCTTGCCTGAGCTTGTGGATGTCATGCGGATTGTCCAGGGTATGCGCCCTAAGTGCTGTAGTTTGGATCTGGGCCCAACTTCCTTCATTAGGGGTTGCTGAGATATGATCGGCCCAGTCCTGACTCAGATAGTCTGGTGCTCCTTGGAATCTGGTGAGTTTCCAAGCTCCCTGAAGGAGGTGGTGGTAATCCCCTCCTAAAGAAAGCTTCTTTGGACCTGGACTCTCTGGCCAACTACAGACTGATCTCAAACCTTCCCTTTATAGGGAATGTGATTGAGAAAGTTGTGGCGACACAGCTGGATGACCGCTTGACCATCCATAACATCTACGAACCTCTCCAGTCTGGTTTTTGAAAGAGGCACAGCACTGAGACGGTGCTGGTTCATGTGCTCCATGATCTCCTGATGGCGAGAGATTAGAGGAACTGTTCTATCTTGGTGCTCCTTGATATCTCTTCAGCCTTTGACACTGTAGACCATGGGGTGCTGCTTGGACGTCTGAGGTCCATCTGCGGACTGTTAGGTATGGTCCTTAGGTGGTTTACATCTTTCCTCACTGGCAGGAGCCAGAGAGTGGTATCTGGGATTTTTTTCTTCATACCCTTTCTCCTTGCCATGTGGGGTCCCTCAAGGTTTAGTGCTGTTCCCCATGTTGTTTGCAGTGTATATGCTGCACCTTGGAGACATTGTAAGATGGTATGGGCTGAGGTTTCACTTCTATGCTGATGATACCCAGCTCTACCTGTCTTTTGCTCCTGACCAGGATAGAGCTGTCTCGGTACTTAATACCTGCCTTACTGAAATCCAGGACTGGATGAACTCGAGCTGGTAAAAGTTGAACGCCGGAAAGATGGAGGCGATGGTAGTGGAACTGGGTCACCGGATAGAGGGGTCCTGATCAGCCCTTTGGATTTTTTTCTTGGGGGCTCTCAGATCCTATCCTCTGAATGGGTGTGAAACCTGGGGGTAGTACTTGATGACGGGCTGACTTTACAATCTCAGGTGTCTGCCATCATCAAGTCTTCCTTTTATTATCTTAGGAACATCTCCAGGATTAAGCACCTAGTTCCATCCGGGGACATGCCTACATTGGTCCATGCCTTTGTGACTTCACACCTTGATTATTGTAACTCCCTGTACTTAGGGCTTTCTGGGGTTGAAATCCACAGCCTGCAGCTTGTGCAGAATGCAGCAGCATGATTATTAACTGAGGCTTCTCGAGTATCCCATATTACACCTGTGCTGCGGGATCTGCACTGACTGCCGATTAGGTGGCAGATCACCTTTAAAGTTGGTTTATTGACTTATAAATCCTTACATGGACTGGGCCCTGACTACTTGAAAGAGCTTCTTGTGCCTTACCACCCAGTGCAACAGTTGCGTGCAGCTGACGAGGGTTGCTAGAGATTCCCGAGGGTGTCTCTGAACTCTTCTGGGGCCCATGCATTTATGCCCATGGCCCCAACTCTTTGGAATTCTCTACCTTACTGGCTCTGGGAGTGCATGACTGTGGAAGAGTTTAAACAGGCATTGAAAACCTTTTTATGGAGTCTTGCTTATGACGGCTCCATGTAATCTCGATCCCCCTGTCATTTATTTTATCTGTATGCTATTTATTCTATTATTACATTCATTGTTTTAATATGACTGTTTTTATCTTTTGTAAAGTGCCTTGATGTTCCAAAAGGCACTTATGAGAAATAAAATGTATTATTATCATTATTATAAATATGATACTGGAGGGTAGCATCTTTCGGAAAAGAAGATGTTCAGGAATGAGGAAGCATGACTTGAGGTTGGAAGAGGGTAGACTAAGGGGTAACACGAGGAAGTATTTCTTCACAGAAAGGGTGGTGGATGAATGGAATAGATTCCCAGCAGAGGTGGTGGGGAAAACACATTGAGGAAATTCAAAATGCATGGGAGAGGCATGGGGAACCCTAGCAATAAGAATGTGAAGGTAAAGCCAGAGATCAAGTAGGTTCTGCAGCTTTTGCAGTAGGTAGGGAAAATGGGCAGACTGGATGAGCCTAGCAGTCCTTATCTGCCATCAGTTTCTATGTTTCTGTGTTTCTATGTTAATGAGGTAACCCTGGTGCCAAACATTATACAAAATAATGAAATAAAACTGGGTTGGCTCCAAGTCACAGCTGACTAGCATGCCTCTCATTTTATGTTCAGCCTTGTGTTTGCATAAAGCAAACATATTGGTATGATAGTGGATTTTGAGAGGAGTGTCACTGTTAGTCCAGTGCAGGGCAATCTGCAAGGGGCTCAAAAGTGTTAGGCCAATCATCAACAAGACTGATCATGTCATTCTTCTGGTATTGCTGGGTGGAAATTTTGTGTAGGTCAAAGAAAAGAGTTACTGGAATTATAGGATGACTCTTTCCTTTTAATTGTGCCACACCACCCAGCAAGTAGAGCTGATCAGCACCATGATCAGCCTACTGAAGTCCTCTCCTCAATGCAAAAACAATTCCTCCCACCTCTTCCTTCTTAATTTTCTGACACTGGGGTGCCCAATCTCCATTACTGGTTAGTACTGACACCCCACCTGTTTTCACTATGCGACATGAGGGAGTCCACCCTGGTGCTGCCAAATATAACACAGCCACTAGGGTGCCCATCCCCAGTGTCAGTATCTGAAATAAAAGAAAACCATCCTTCAATCTCTCCCACACCTTCTTTATTACTTTTCCAGCATGAGGGTACCCAATACCTGGTGCTGGCTAGTACCCCCACCCTACCTATTTTCACTGTGCAATGCCAGGGAGTCCACTCCCTGTTCTGCCAAACATAACCACCAACACTGGGGTGCCTGATCCCCAGTGTTGGTACCTGAAATCACCCCTCATAGTCTTTCTGTATTTTTATATACCCTGTAAATAAGAAAACAGTCCATTGATGTCTATTGCAGCTGTTGGCCCACCACTGCCATTACCCTCCCCACCCGACCCTCAACTCAACACCCATCACCCCTCCCCCACACACACACATTTCTTTACCTACTGGTGGTCAATGTTGTAATCCTTTCTGGAGCAGAAACATGTCTTTACTCTTCAACGCTGGACTGGGAACTGAGGAAACCAGTTATGCAGTTCAATTTATGTCAATGGGTTTTGAACTTGTCCTCATTACTTGGTCATTTTTTAATATTTTTCCCCAGATTTTAAACATGACCTTTTTGAGACACCACCTAATAAACAAGGATGCTGAAATTATTCAAATCTGTCCCAAAAGGTGATTTCCCAGTCACTGTGTGAATCATCTTTTGAGCAGGATTTGAAAATTTTCTCTACCCTTGTTTGTGAGGTGGGATCATAAGAAGGTTATGTAAAAATGTTGGGGTCAAATTATATGTATAAAAAAGGTAATGCATGTACATTAAAGATTTTCAATGCACGCTTGCAACTTTGGTAATTTTCAATGTTTTTGACCCCAAATTTTCAACATCGCCATTTTCTCACACCACCTCATGCACATGACAGCTGTCATTTTTCAAATCCTGGCCAAAATCCGTTTTCACACTTGTGGTGTGAAATCACCTTTTGGGTAGGATTTGGAAACTTTTGTCCACCATTGATCATGAGGTGGGTTCATCAAAAAGCTATATTGAAAATCTGGGGTAAAAATATTAACAAACAACAAAGTTATGAGCGTGCATTAAAAATTGTCAACACATGTTTGTAACTTTGGCAATTTTCAATATGTTGACACCACATTTTCAACATAGCACTTTTTTCACACCACCTCATGAATATGACAGTGGTCACTTTTCAAATCCTGGCCAAAATGTCAGTCAGATGAATCTAATAGATTTCTTTGACTGGGTGACCAAAGTAATAGACCAGGGAGGGGCTGTGGACATGGCCTACCTAGACTTTAGCAAGGCATTTGGCACAGTCCCACACAAAAGATTAATAAACAAGTTAGCCAGACTGGGAGTGGGTCCCAGGGTGGCAGCCTGGGTAAAAAATTAGCTGGGCAACAGGACACAGAGGGTAATAGTAAGCAGAGTCCACTCTGAAGAAAGGGGGGTTACTAGCGGGGTACTGCAGGGTTCATTACTGGGTCTGGTCTCTTTAATGTCTTTATAAGTGACATTGTGGAGGGACTAGAAGGAAAAGTATGCCTCTATGCAAATGACACAAAGATCTGCAACAAGGTTGATACAGGGTTGATACACAGGGGGGGTGAAAAGGATGAGAAGGGACTTGGCAAGGTTGTAGGAATGGTCAAAAGTATGGCAGCTTAGATTTAATACAAAGAAGTGCAAAGTAATGCACCTGGGAAACAAAAACCCAGTGGAAGAGTACACAATGGAAGGGGTACTAACAATAACAAAAATGGAAAGGGACCTGGAGGTAGTCATATCAGATGACCTTAAGGTAAGTAATCAATGTGAAAAGGCAATAAGGAGGGCTGGGGAGACAGGGATGTATAGAAAGAGGCATCACCAGTAGAAAACAGGAAGTTGTTGTTCCTTTGTACAGACAGTTGGTGAGATCCCATCTGGAGATCTGGAGTACTGAGTGCAGTTCTGGAGACACCATCTCCACAAGGACATAGATAGGATGGAGGCAGAAGGCAGAAGAGGGCAACTAAAATGGTGCAGGGTCTGCACCAGAAGCCATATGAAGAGAGACTAAAGGAGCTTAATACTGTATGTATACCCTCGAGGAAAGGAGGGAGAGGGGGGGACATGATAGAAACTTTCAAGTATCCCAAGTGAATCAACAAAGTCCAGGATGGTAGCACCTTTAAGAAAAAGAGATGTGCAAGAACTAGGGGGCACAATTTGAAGATAGAGTGGGGATGGCTCGGGGCAACATGAGGAAGTATTTTTTCATGGAGAGGGTGGTGGACACATGGAACAGCCTTCTTGAGTAGGTTGTGGGGTGAAAAACAGTGAGGAAATTCAAGAATGCTTGGGACAGACATAAGGCAATTCTGGTGGGGGTAGGAAGAAGTAAGCTGTTGGTAAACTAGGATCTGCAGCTTATCCAATAGGTAGCGAAATGGATAGACTGGGTGGGCCAAGCGGTCCTTATCTTCCATCAAAGTATATGTTTCCATGTTCTAAAATGTTTTTTCACACTTGTGGCACAAATTGACATTTCAGGCACTGTTTTATAAATGACACCTGAATGTTCAGAATGGCTATTGAAAATTTGTGGTCAAATGTGAAAAAAGAAGAAACACTGAATTGTTCTAGCATTTACTCATAACTTTATTTTTGCAGATTTTAGCCCCTAATATTCAGCTTATCCCTTGTGTTACCCCACCTCATGAAGATGACCGGTGTCATTTTTTCAAATCCCCTCTGAAACTTGTTTTCGCAGTTCCACTGCAAAATCACCTTTCAGATAGGATTTTTAAAACATTCCACCTGTCTTGATCATAACATCTGGTCATAAAAAGACTTGGAAATTTGGGGTCAAAATGTGGGAGCCCACTGGGAATTAGATACTGTCTCTCATTTGACTTATCCTGGGTAAAAATACAGTAACAATGTGGGCAGGCAAGCCCTTGTACAACAGCAATGCAAGTGGCAAACATTCAGCATTGACAAATGCTTGTTTTATCCTGTTCCAGCAATTCTTTGCTGCTTCTGTGTCCCAGCAGGAGTTAGTAAGACCCTGACTGATTCAACCTAAATCGAAGTTCTGGCAAATAATTATGACCTTTCTGAGGGCAGGGATCTCCAGGACGCTGTCTGTGCCCAGATGTGATCAAAGGAGAAGTCATTTACTTTCTACTGCCCGCTCTGGCTCAGTATTTGAAGTTTATGCCCTGCAAGCACTTATTTATTTATTTTTTTGTCTTTTTCAGTTAACAACAAAACAGAATGGTTGTGCTTAATCTTAAATTGTTTTTATTGATGGGTTACTGTACTGATGATCGTTTATTCGAGACAAGTGCTACCTGTTATAGATTTGGTGTTCAAAGTAGCTGAATGCTATAAAGATGGTGTACTGCATACGGATACAGCATTAAGCCCCAGAACTGCCTGTGGACTTGTGGTAGGTGGTGGCTACTTACAGGAGTTCCAGGCTGATCCAGGATCTATCATCAGTTTTCTAAGTCGGCATTTCATTAATGTGTTTTTAATTCTCCCACTGTGACCTGTTTAACCAGCAGATAGCTGGCATCAACATGCTAGGCACCGACATGTGATAGAGACGTATCATATAATGAGGTTTCTCACTAATGTACAGCCCAGAAAATTAAAAGTACTAACCTCACCTGGGGTAACAAAAACATAAACCTTTACTGGGTGCAGGTACAGAGTAATAGGATCTGTGATGCTGCAGCACAAATTAATAATATTACTTATATATACAAAATCAAATAACTGAGAGTTAAACAACCCTTATAGAGTAGATTTCACGGCTTCTTGTGCCACACCATGCCTATTATTCTGGTATGAGAGATTTATGAATGCTCTTTCAGTGCTATTGGAACATGGCATGTCTTCTGAAAAAACAGATTTGTCTACACCTGCGTTTCTTTTTATATCATGTCCAGAAAAGCAAATAAATAAGTCAATTTAAGAACAGTTTCAGATTCACATCATGGTCAAGCTCAGTACCTCATCAAAGCAATCCTAGCAGCTGACCAATTCTTCCTTCCACTCCACTCCCTAGGGTGTAGGAATACATATGCCATGTGTGCCACAGCTTGCAGTTTGAGTTTTAGAGGCATCATTCTTGGCCCTCTCTGTCAATTTTGGTTACTCCACATCCTGATCCCCACACCTCAATGTAGTATTATGATTGTTTTACTCTGAAACAAACATAACACTAAATGCATGAAGCCAAGTACAACATAGAGTATACATGGGGAAAGCAACGAATAGGGATACAGTATATATGATATACATATAATGGGACAAGAAGGCACCAAAGAGGGTTCTGGTGCATAAATGATATTTTCCTGGCTTCACAACTGCAGATGTTTTACTCAAAGAAAGCTCTACAGGCACTTGTTCTCTGATTGTGTGCAATTTTGAATTCTGTTGGCAGAATTATTATGTTATATGAAGTTTATTCTCTTTTATTTCTATATGGGTTGTTGCCTAATTGTCACCCCAGCACACCCCCTTCTATCCAGTTCTCCCAGTCCTGTCACCTTGTTTTTCTGAGACTTACCTTCTTGCTGATGCCCTGGCTTGCTGGACTGTGGCGAGGTGCCCAGTCACCAATGCGGGACCTGTGAGGGCCCGAACATCATCCTGCTGCCACAGGGTTTATTCCTCCTTTGAGTTTTGTTTCCCCCGGACCCTCCCATGCAATGATGTGATGGATGAGCTCCGTCTCCGTGGAGATATCTTCAGATGCCTGGACATGGTCCATCTACTGTACATGCTCAGACCTACACTGCCACCTGGACACCTCCAGGTGGCAGAATAGCAGCAGGTCACATTGTCCCCACTCCCTGAGGGAGGAGAGCTGTCCTCTGGATGCTCAATCATCTGACCCTCAAACAGCCCCCACATCATGTTCATTCCTGAACCCAGATTGCCAACATGGCAGGAGGTAAGGCACCCAGTGCTTCAGCCCTCCACGCCTCTGGGCTGGCCCAGGGTGAAGTGTGTTCTCTTTACAGACCAGTTTCCCCACTTTGAGCAAGTGTTTGCAACAGGCAATTGGCTTGAGCTGTTTGGCAAAAATGCATTAGATTCACAGAACTGTATGCCACTGTTGTTAGGCATCATATGGCTCATGTTGTGGAAGTGCTGGAGTATTAACACAGTCTATCTACTGCAGCTAGAACTCTTCTTAAGCCTTTGGAGAACAAGTAGATATGTGGATATAATTCACGTGTTAAAAACGATGAAGGATACTGAGGAGGTAAACTCACAAAGGTGGTTTGTTGTAAGCCAGGAAATGAGAAGAATGGCCCATGGAATGAAGCTCTGAGTTAAGAAATATAATTTCCACCTTGACCTTATGATGTATTTGGGACATAACCCTTGTTTTGGTATCATGCTCCAATTTTGGAGAGGAGATTTTTGGGGTGACATCCACATGATGCAAAAAGCAAAACACGTACATGTCATTGGTGAAATAACAGATAGAGTATTGCACAAGGTGCTGGAGTCCAAACCTGAGGGAAGACTGTGACAAAGTGGAAGTAGAACATTGCAGGGCAGCCAGTGAAATATAGAATTTGCTGGCAGATAAGGACCACTTGGCCCTCTAGTCTACCCATTTTTCATTGCCTATAGTATATCCATAGATTCTACTTGATCTCTGGCTCATTTACCCCCACCCACCCCACCCCTTCCTTCCCCTGAGATTCACTAATGCCTGGCGCTTTCATTCTTGAACTGCACCACCGATTTTGCCACCACCACCACCTCTGCTGGAAGACTGTTCTAGGAATCCACCACTCTCTCTGTGAAGAAGTACTTCCTCACATCTCTCCTGACGTTAAGCCCCTCCAGCCTCTCATCATGCCCTGTTGTCCTTCAGCACCTTTTTTCTGAATAATACTTCCCTCTTGTACCTTGTTTACCTCCATGAGGTATTTAAAGTTCTCTGTCATATCCCTTCTCTCTCTCCTCTCTTCCAGGGTTTACATATTTTGGTCCTTTAATGTCCATTCATTGAGCTTCTGATGCAGACCCTGCACCATTTTAATTTCCCTCCTCTGGACTGCTTCCACTCTCTCTTTATGTCCTTTCTGAGGTGTGGTCTCCAGAACTGGACACAGTGCTCTAGGTGGAGTCTTACCAGTGATCTATACAAAGGCAACATCACTTCCCTCTTTCTGCTGGTGAAACCCCTCCGTATGCACCCCAGCATCCCACTTACCCTCCCATCTGCCTTGTCACACTGTCTAACCACCTTTACTTCATCCAATATGATCACCCCCATTTCTCTTTCCTGCTTGGTGGTTGTCAGTACCACCCCCATTTTGTACTCTGCCCTTGGGTTTTCATGCCCCAAGTGCATTATTTTGCACAATTTTACATTGCAACCCACATGCCATACCCTTGACCACTCCTTGCATTTTCTCAGGCCTCTACTCATTGTTTTCACCCTCCCTGGAGTGTCCACTCAATTGCAGTTTGGTGTCACCCTGCAAAAATGCAGACCTTTGCTTCCAGCTCCTCTGCAATGTCATTTAAAAGGCATTAAAGTGGACTGGTTCCAGCACTGATCTCTGGGGCACCCCACTTGTCACCCTACCTTCCTTTGAGTGAACTCTGTTTACCACCACCCTCTGCTGCCTGTCCCTTAACCACTTTCTTACCCATTTTACCACCTTTGGACCCACTCCTAAGTGACCCAGCTTGCTTACTAGTCTGCTATGTGGAATGGTGTCAAATAATCTAGGTAGGCTAGACCCAATGCTCCACCCTAGTCTAGTTTCTTGGTCACCCAGTCAAAGAACTCTAACAGATTTGTTGACATTACCTCCCCCTCATGAATCCATGTTGCCTTGGGTCTTGTAACCCAGTGGATTCAAGATATTCCACAATCCTTTCTTTCAGCAGTGATTCCCAATAACTTTCTTACCACTGAAGTCACGTTGGCTGGCCTATAATTGCTAGCCTCTTCCCTTCTACTACTTTTGTGTATAGGGACTACATCTCCCCTCTTCCAGTCCTCCGAGATCACTTCTGTTTCTGATGAGCTATTAAATAGGGCTGTCAGAGGTGCAGCCGGTAAGTCCATGAGTTCCTTCAGTAACCATGGGTGGACCTTGTCTGCCCCCATTGTTTTGTCCATTTTCAGATTTGTTAGTCCTTTCAGGACTCTCTCTTCTGAAAATGGAGTAGTGCCCACCTCCCTCCCTCCAATGCTCCAATTGCATTTTTGTGGCTCCTCTGAATCTCTTTCCTCTGTGAACACTGAACACAAGTATTTTTTTCAGGATGTCTGTCTTTTCCTGTTCCCCCCTCTGCACAATCCCCCCTTTCCATTCATAACCTTGCAATCCTACCCCTGGTCTTCCTTGTTTCTCTTACATACCTAAAGAAATGTATCATACCCTTTTTTCTGCCTTGGTTATTCTTTCTTCAGTTTGTGTCTTTGTGCTACTTACTGCTGTCCATGCTTCCCTCTGTTTCTCCTGATACACCTCCCAATCCTCCTTCCTCTGTGTCTCCTTGTACCTTCTGAATGCGACCTTCTAGTTTTTGCCTTTTCCACCACCTCTTTCGAGAACCATAGCAGTCTCTTTTTCCTCTTTCTTTTGCTCCCTTGCTTGACATGAAGGTTTGTTGCCTTCCCTATGGCTTGTTTTAGTTTCCCCCACTATTCCTCCACCCCACCTAGTATATCCCCCCTGCCAGATCATCACTGAGGAGTTTACTCATCTTTTTCAAATCTGCCCCCTGAAGTCCAGGACCCTCACCCTTGTGTTGTTCAATTCTCTTGCTGTCCTTATGTTGAACCACACTGTATGGCGATAGCTGATCCCTGGGTGGCCCCACCATCTTGATGTCTACAAAACAGTCCCTGTTGGCGAGTACCAGGTTCAGTATTGCCACATCATGAGTGGGTTCACTGACTAGTTCCCAGAAGAATGCTCCCTGCAGAGATTCCAAGATTTTTCTGCTTCTAGCTGAAGCTGCAGGTGGGAGGCTCCAATCTACATCTGATAGACTGAAATCCCCCAACAACAGCACCTCTGCCTTTTCTGCAATATTGTCACTAGCTTCCATCAGTACCTAATAAAATTCCTCCCCCTGTGCTGGAGGTCTGTAGATCACACTAGTGCAAATAGGGCTCCGTTCCCCACATCTAGGGTGACCCACAGTACCTATGCCCCCCCGTATTCCCTGTGTCTATATCACTCTAATGCCCTCCTTCACATAAAATACCACCCCCTTTCCTTCCTGAAAAGAGTATAGCCTGGTATGGCCATGTCACAGTCATGGTTTTCAGTGTGCTATGACTCAGTAATGACCACAATATCCAGGCTGGCTTCTGCCATTGTGACCTCCAGGTCTGTAATCTTATTTCCTAGACTTCTGATCATTTTGTTTAATAACAGGTATTCAGAATGACTACACTGGCAATTACCGTGTGCCATCAAAAATAATACATTATTTTAAGGTATCACGTATATGCTCTACATTTATTTGCATGCAGTTTGAGATATGTGATGTGCTTTCTATTACTAGATTGCTATATCATGACATTGATCCACTATTATGTATGTCATATAATTCTTAAATCCAATAGTATATTCAAAAAAACTAAATGCACTTTCTTAAGCATGATGGTAAAATAGCATTGGGGATTTCGTAGACTTCTAGCATTCTCACGCATGGCTTTTCAGGTTTTGTTACTCCTCCGTTGATTTACCACCTTTTTCCCTTTTTGCATTCCCTCCTTCCCACCTCTCTTTTTAATGCACCTGCTCCCATCCCCCTTCATTTTTTCCACCCTGCTTCCTGTATTAATTTGCATCCTAAGGGATTCCACTCCTCTCAGGTTCTACCGACTTTCTATTTCAGCCTGAGGTGGGCCATTTGCTGCATCCCTGAGCTCTTCCACCACCCCTCTCAGCTAGTTTAAATGCTCATCAAAGTTGGGTCACACCATATGGTTTTGTGAAGGGTGAAGTCTGTGACTTTACCACATCTTCACCAGCAAAGGAAAACTTCATAGTACCTTTAGTCCTTAACTTTACAGTCAAGAGGTTTTTATTTATTTATTTATTTCCTCAGCTGGGGGGGGGGGGTGTGCCTTTGGTTCCCCCTTCCAGCCAGCCTTCATGGCCACTGCCCTGGCCATGGGCAGAGCTCACCTCCCCACTGCAGTCCTTCCTAGGCTGCATCACAATGGGTACTTACCCCACCACTGTGGAGGCCTGAAGGGCGGGGCCCAGGAGGGAGCTGACTTGGGTGCGTCCGTGGCGGTGTCATCTGGGCAGCCATCATGCTGCTGAGGGATTTTTTTCTTTAAGATATAGGTAGCCCCTACCTCCAGCATGGGCATACAATGGTGCCAATGACACTGCAATTCACGCTTCTATATGTTGCATATCAGACGACACCAATGCTGTCCCTTTCTGTTGGCCTTGAAGCTGCACAGCCCCCAGCCACTGCTAGAAGTGGGCACCTCAGCGGTCCTACCCACCCACCCTCCCAGAGGAAGAGAGCCATCTCTGGTATGCTCAGCCCTCCTCTTGATCCCCAGTGATCCATGCTCGCACCGAACACGGGTCACTGACTTAGTGCAAGGTGTAGCATCCAGCGTCTCAACCCTCAGTGCCACCGGGCTGGCTACAGTTGAGAGCTATTGTTCTAAAACCAGTAATGGTCAGCAACTTGACTACTAAAACCACTTCTTTAAAGCAAACACACTGTTCTATAGACAAAATGCATTTTGTCAGACTAACAGAACCATCACAGAATACAAATCAGTCTGTGGATGGAATGCATTGTATTATATGGGTAGTCACTTTCTGCCCAAAGGAAAGAGTGACACCCAGAAGTATCTCTATCTATCTGTGTGTCTGTCTATCTATTTGTGTCTATCTATCTATCTATCTATCTATCTATCTATCTATCTATCTATCTATCTATCTATCTGTCTATCCATACATCCTTCCGTCTGTCTCTCTCTCTCTGTCTATCTGTCTGTCTGTCTGTGTCTGTCTGTCTATCTATCCATCTATCTAGCTATCTATTTATCAGTTTATTATTTGTTAGATGTCCAATCCCGGAGGCTCTTGGTGCCATACAATAAAATATAACACAGTAAAATCACATACTTAAAATCACAGCTTAAATAATTACAGTTTCAGCAAGTGAGTTAAAAGGCATTGGTAGGGACTGCTAGATTAAAAAGGTGAGTCTTTAGGCCCCTACTGAATGCCTCCACCATAGGGCCCCCCTCAAGGATCTTGGCAGCGAGTTCCAGAGGACCAGGCCAGCCACCCCGAATGCACGGTCACCCAAGGTTTTCAGTCTGGTCCTTGGAACCACTAGGATGCCCTTGGTGGAGGAATGAAGGGAGCGGGTCAGAATGGCAGGGGTAAGAAGGTCTGACAGGTAACCAGGGCCTGATCTATATAGGGCCTTATACAGTAGGTCAGCAAGCCCATCTTGAAGAGAACTCTCAACTTGACCGGCAGCCAGTGCAGTCCCCGGAGGACCGAGGTCACATGACAGGACCTAGGTAGCCCTGTCAGCAGCTTGGCCACTGCTTTCTGCACCCGCTGCAGCTGACAGACATTCCCTCCACTGACCCTGAGATATAGAGCATTACAGTAGTCGAGCCTGGATGTTACAAAGGTGTGCACCAGTGACAGCAGGTCTTTGGGCGGAATTAGGGGTTTAATCCAGGTGATGTTCCTTAAGTGATTAAAAAACACTTTTGATGACAGCCAACACCTGAGCTTCAAATGTCAGCTTGTCATCAAGGGCAATCTCCAGATTTCTCCCCCTAGAAGACACCATCAAAGGAACTGACCCCAGGGCCAAGCCTGTTGTCATACTGGAGGCATCCCCATCACACCCGCAACCCGGCTCTATCACCAGTACCTCTGTCTTGTCCGGGTTAAGTCTCACCCAGTTAGAGTTCATCCAGTTCTGGTTCTTGGCAAAGCATTTATTCAGCACATGGATGGCACCAGGCGTCCCTGGTGCAAAAGACATATACAGCTGAGTGTCAGCTGCATAGCACTGAAAACTCAAGCTGTATTGTCTAATGAGCCTGCCCAGAGGTAGCATGTACACCGTGAACAACAATGATGACAGGATTGAACCCTGAGGAAATCCACAAGTCAGGGGCATTGGGGAGGAGGAGAAACTCCCCATCTCCCCCCTCTGCCTCCTGCCCAAGAGAAAGGACTCAAACCAGTTGATGACAGTACCGGCGGATCCACAATACTCTCTAAGGTGATCCAACAACACAATGTGGTCCACTGTATCAAATGCTGATGACAGATTTAGGAGAATGAGAATTGACCACTCCCCTCAATCTCCAGCCCTGAGCAGATCATTATGCACCTGGACTAGTGCTGTCTCTGTACTGTGCCTCGCCCTGAATCTGGACTGGAATGGCTCATAGATGTCAAAAGCCTCCAGGTGCTCCTCAAGTTGCAGAGCCAAACAACATTCCCTAGAAATGGGAGGTTGGCGATAGTTCTATAATTCGCCAGAACATTGGGGTCAAGAGATGTTTTTTTTCAGAAAAGGCTTCACCAGCACCTCCTTGAAGGCATTGAGGAAGACCACCCTCTGAAAGCAAGCACACAATTATTCTGGTGAATACTGGGCCAGTGGCCATGATGCAGCCCACTAAGAGATGTGTCGGGCCAGGGTCCAGCTCACAACAAGTGGTAAACAGCTTTGAAATTACCTTGGAGGCCTCGGCCACCTCCACTGGCTGAAACTCTGCCCACACAATAGGAGTGTCTCTGCTACACCCAGGCCCCACCCTGCAGGACTGAACTAGGCCCACTGGTGAAATCCCGGCCCGAATAGATGATACCCTGTCAGAGAAGTAGAGAGCAAACTCTTCACAAAGTGCTACTGAAAAGGTTCTTTTCGGCTATAGACAGACTGGATGGAGCAATCTGTCCACAGTCCAAAAGAGCTGAGATGGTCTGTTCCTCCTTGCGGCAATCTCCCTGGACAGTAACTCTTCCTTCTTACAGTTGATTGTCATTTGGTAATCAGCATAGTGATTACTCAAAGCCAGTCTATCCTCTTCTGACCGAGTCCTCCGCCAGCAATGCTCCAATCTCCTACCTGTGGTCTTTATCGCCTTGAATCAATCTATTAGTCTATCTGTCTATCTATCTATCTATCTATCTATCTATCTATCTATCTATCTATCTATCTATCTATCTATCTATCTATCTATCTAATCAAGTGATAAATGCTATTAAAGTAGCACTGCATTGAACCTGTAAGTCATTTTGTTGCTCTAGAGTCTGTGTTTTCAGTATTGAATATTATAGTTTTATTGATTAATCTTTACAGCCTTTCAGTAAAATCAATGAAAGGTAAGAGCCACTAAAAACTGTATACGGTAATTAATGTCCTTTCAACCACAGAGTTCTATAGTAGAAAACTGATGCACATGGATTACAGCTTTAAAAAGTTCTTTTATCATCAGTATGTAAATCAGAAATACCCACTGCATTTACTAACAGACCAGATAAGATGGAACAAGAATGGAATGGAATGTGGACCAGTATTTGAAAAACAGCCGGTACAGAAAATATAGATTCACAGATGAAAGGCCATGGGGATGATTTTCAGAAAGGACGATTGCAGATGCACATGCATGATCTGACCATGTGTGCGTGTGTGTGTCCACCCAATTGTGCCTGTTCTAGGGAGTCTTACTTTCAAAAGCCTTTTTTTTTTGGTGACAGTTTTTGCAATTTGCAGCAACTTGCCTCAAAACAATTATGCAAGCTTTTTTTTATGCAAGTCCCACTTGTTTGGATGCAAATACAGTATATTCAAAGATGGAGGTTATTTACCAGTGTGAAAACGTCATATGCAGCCATGTCAATAATGAGACACATTCATTTGAAAATCCTGATCCATGTGCCTAGTTGGGGTGTATATCCCATTTGCTCCCAGAAAGCACCTGGAAACAACCTTCAGCTCAGTGTACCTATTCCAGTTAGAGTCTAATATTAATAAAATAAAATACATTTTAAAGAATGACAGTTTTGTGTCTTTTAATGCCTTACTAACTTACATGCCTTAATTTTATTTAATTGTGTTTTCATTCTTTACTTTTTGTTTTGTCAGCTATGAAATTCTTCCATTATGATTTCAAAAAATTCTTACGGGCAAGGCAGAGTGTTTGTTTCAATGGGAAACTTCAAATCTGTTTGCCGATTTTTAGAGAGGAATAAAGCTTCATTCATCTGAATTACAGAAACATAGAAACATAGACAATGACCGCAGAAAAAGACCATAGGCCCATCCAGTCTGCCCAAGTTCCCAATAATCCCTGGAACCTACTGTTCCTGCAGGGCAATAACCCTCCCCATCTTTTCTCTATTCTCCTCCTTTGTCCTGTCGCCCCCGGTAACCTCTATTCCCTTCATTATGTCCCAGCCCTGCCTGAATCCCCTGACTGTTTTTTCTCACCCCCCACTTCAGCTGGCAGACTTTTCCAAGGTTCCACTACCCTTTCTGCGAAGTAATACTTCCTCACATCTCTCCTGAACATACCTCCCGTTAATTTCCATTCGTGTCCACGTGACCGCAGATTGGTATTCAGGCTAAATAGTTCCCCTCAGTTCACTTTGTTAATTCCTTTAAGGAACTTGAAGGTCTCTATCATGTCTCCCCTCTCCCTGCTGGTCTCCAATGGGTACATATTTAGTGCATTGAGGCGCTCCTCATAGGATCTGCCCTGCTGGCCAAGAATCAGTTTTGTTACTCTGTGCTGCACTGTCTCCATCCTGTCCTTATCATTTCTGAGGTGAAGACTCCAGAACTGGGTGCAGTACTGTAGGTGAGGCCTCACCAGGGATCTGTAGTGGGGAAGTATTACCTCTTTCTTCTGCTATCAATACCCCTCCTGATACATTCCAGCATCCTATTACCCTTACAATAGGCCCTGTTACACTGTCTTGATTGCTTAAGTGAGTTGCTGATGATAACTCCCAGATTCCATTCCTCAGCTGTTTGTTATAATACATTTTATAGAATAAGTGACTTTTCAATGTGATTGCTTTTGTTATGGTATAGCAGCAGAAAAGTGGATTTTACTTGGGGAAAAACAATAGAAAAAAATTACCATTACACACATGTAAAATGTACAATTTGGTATCAAAAGAAGTGGATATTTCTTTTGAAAAAAAAAAATTAGAAGTAAATTTAGAGTGTCCCCTTAAAATGTGTTGGGCTCCTTAGCAGATGGATTTTCTGACATTGCAGTTGTCAGAATAACAGAATTCTGCTGAATGCATTTTACTAACAGTCTGACGTGTAAAGGTAAAATCTACTAGTTTCATTGCACAAAGAAATTATAAAGGTTGCAAGTCATTTAGTTTAACATTAAAATACAATTAATAAAATAGACAATTGTCTGTTTAATAGAAGCAAGCACCTGTTCTTTAAATGCAAGTCTCCTTTAAACATCTACATTCAAACAAAACAGGCAAGAAATCTATTTTAGGTAAATACTGAATTCAGATTTGGATATTGGAGGCCGGGATGTGCTGAGCTGGGGTTTGGTAGCTGGTGTAGTATTTGGGAGAGGGAGAGGGAGAGAGACAAAGAAAAAGTATAAAAAATTCACTTTCATGGAGATATTTAGAGAATGTGTGTATATGGGGTGGCAGTGGTATTTCACATTTTATTTTATTTTGGTGCTAAAAGGTGACTATTAATATATTGCAAGAAACAAAAAATAAAACTATCCATTTCACGGCTGACAATTCCATCTCAGAATTCAATTAAGATTAATGACCTTTGCTCTCAAGGTTTATGATGTCACCTGTCTCCCTCTGTGGAAGTACAGCCCTGTATCAAATGGTTTGCTATCTGTTTTATATATTCATATTCAATTAAGAAAGCTTTATGTGGAGGAAATGTATCTTGTCCATATTATACACCTCATGTGCTGACAAAACTGATTCAACAACTACAATAACTACAACTGTTTTACAAGGCAAAAGTATTTATTGGCACAAGTGTT
The DNA here is from genome assembly GCA_016271365.2 of Neoceratodus forsteri. NCBI lineage: Eukaryota > Metazoa > Chordata > Ceratodontiformes > Ceratodontidae > Neoceratodus > Neoceratodus forsteri. The sequence goes on from CM057454.1 coordinate 331,205,483, forward strand.
TTGTATACACTAACCAAAAATGCAGGAACCATAGTATGAATAGTAAAATATTGTGGAAAATCATTTTGAGTGAGACATTAAATAAAATATTCATTGAATGAGAGTAATTACAATGGAATGGATGTTAGATTTTATTAAGGTGCAAGCAGTGACATGGCAAAGTCATACTTTTTTTTATTTTTAAGTCTTATTTTATTTTTTAAGTCTTTGGTAACTGGGTAAGGCCCACTAGGCACAAGTGCCTGTTTTCAGGGGTGACCTGGGAGCACTGGGCAGTTAAGTGACTTGCTCAGAGTCACACAGTATGCAAGCGGAGGTTGTGAGAATCAAACCGTGGTCTGGTCTGCTGGATGTGCCAAGCTTGTTCATAATAGTTCCTCTAAGGCAGGGGTTCTCAAATGGTGAGGCTAGCCTCCCTGGGGAGGCCCCAACCTGTTCCAGGGGAGGCTCAAGCAGGTCTGAAAAAGTACTGTATTTAAATTTTGAGTTTCCACAACAGTATAAGACAAAGAACTGAAAGAAAGAACTGAATGTGAGCCAAGTACTCAAAGGGGTTTCAATTTATTCATGGTGTACTGTGCAAAGTACAGTATGTTATCTTTCTTTGGGGAGGCCCAAGATTATTTCAATTTATGGGGGAGGCTCAAAATCTTTTCCATGTTACTGCTTTATTTTTCTCTGGAGCAAAGTGTTTCTTACAGGGTATATCTTCTCTGAAATTATTACAGGTGGTGCTTTACAGGTTTTACAGTTTTTATCTAACATTAGGATAAGCTTTCAGGGTTACTGCATTTGTTGTTGACTGATTGTTTCTGCTCTTACCTCCTTGTTCTTTCGTCTGTGGTTCTTCTTTTAGGCGGGAAGGGCCCAGCCACCACCCCATCCCCAACCACCCGCTACACTCCTTTTATAGGGTACCACAGTTGTGACATTTCCTGTGGCAGAGCAGGAAGAGGCGGATCAGTGGGGCCTCCACAAGATGATCTCATTTACAGGGCACTAGTAATTTAACTTGTTATAACAAGTTAAACAAAGCACAATTAAACCATTACTTGCATTTTTTTCCTTCTAATTACTCTGACTAGGTTACAAACCCAGCAACTTATTTGGAATGGATTTCATTAACTGCAGGTACTGTGGAACAATTTTCAGAAGGACAGTCTTACAGGATTTAGGACACTGTCCTACATGCTGGGCCTTTGGAGATCTTAGGTCTCAGCTCCAGGCAGCATGGGCAGAGATTGCACACCTCAAATTTCATATTGAAGAGGAAATACATTATAAGAACCACCCGCCATTTCCCCAGCATCCAACAGAAAAACCTCGACCGCAGAGGGTAGTTGGTCCAGGAGGTTGGCAGGTGGTTAGGAGGAGCAAATCAGGTGCCCCATCACTCTCTGCTCTCCAACACATTACCTCCAAAAACCATATAAACACTACAAACAGGTATCTGCCTCTATCTCTGAAATCAAATAAAGAGGCAGAAGACACTGCAGAGCAGGACACTGTGGCACAGGAGCTAGCACAACAATACTCACCCAAATCAGGAACCAAAACTAAACAAGCACAAAGGAAATCCAAAAAACTTCTGATCATAGGAGACTCCATGATTCGGGGAGTTGATACCCATCTCCAGCCAGGGGTGATGGTCAGATGTCTCCCAGGTACATCAGCATGGAGAGACACTGACCGCATTGCTAAAATTGTTCACAAAGCAGGAGAAAACATTGATGTCCTAGTACACATAGGGACTAATGATCTCACCAGCCGGTCAGTTGTGGAGACCAAGGAACACCTGACTAGGCTGGGTGACAAACTATCATCTATTTCGTCTGGCATCTCCTTCTCTGAGATCCTGCCAGTCTGGGAGAAGGGAGCAGATGGACGGAAGGTCAGAGAAGGGGAGATAGGGGAGCTAAACACGTGGCTCAAGGACTGGTGCCAGGAAAAAGGACACAGATTTGTAGGGAACTGGCAACAGTTCTGGGAGCGAAAGTTCTTTAAATTTGATGGACTGCATCTGACTAAAGAGGGAGTCAGTGCATTGGGGCAGAAGTTTGACGTCTTTGCAGAATATTTAAACTAGCAAATGGGGAGAGGGGTGCAGCACCCCATACGTCGAATGGGAAGAACACCCCTCCCCCCTCAGCTAGTGGTCAAACAGGAATTCAATGTGTTTGCCGTTCATTTGCATCACCAGGTAAGAAAAAAGGTTTGTCTCCCCATACGATGCACAGGGGTAATGCCAAACTTCACCCAACAACTAACACACCAAAATCTGGCCAATGGAAAATCATGTACACAATGCTCACAGCCTGGAAATAAGATCCCAGACCTGCAGGCAATAATGTCAGAGGCTAAACTGGACATAGTAGCAATTAGTGAGATGGGGTTTACCAGTAACCACACTGGGAGACTTCAGTACCTGGCTATGTATTGTTCAGAAGAGACCGAGGTGCAAAAAAGGGGAGGTGGCCCTGGTATATTAATGAAATATCAAAGCTACAGAAATTAGAATACACATAAGAACCAGAAGAACTGTGGGTCACCCTGGAAACAGGAAATGGGACAGCTATAAGAACTGGGGTTGTCTACAGGCCCCAGACCAGAGGGAGGACATAGACACATTACTGTTAGAAGATATAAAAACATGACAGCTAAAGGGAGGTTCTGATAATGGGAGACTTCAACATGCAGATACAGATTGGTCAATACCAGCAGGAACATCTGCCAGAACTAGACTCATAGTGGATTCCCTGCAGGGGAGGGCCTCAAACAACTGGTACAGCAACCCACAAGAGACAGGGGCTATCCTAGATCTAGTACTGACTAACAAAGAAGGGATCACAGATCTCCAGGTAGAGGGTCACCTGGGGCCAGTGACCATCACATGGTATGGTTCAATTTGGCTACTACATCTAAATCATCCCATTCCAAAGCAAAATATGGGACTTCAGAGGAGCTGACTTTGATAAGATGGCCAACAGAGTTAAGCTAGCCCTGGCAAAAGAAAACACAGGTGAGGAGGTACAGGCAAAGTGGGCAAGCATTAAGGATACAATACTTGAAGCAACATCCCATTGTGTTAGACAGAAAAGGAAGTGCAAAAGAAGAAGGAAACCACTTTGGTTCTCAAATACAGTAGCAGAAAAGGTCAGAGCCAAAAGGCTGGCCTTCAGAAAATATAAGGGAACACAGCGTGATGAAGATAGGGAGGCATACCAAACTGCCTTAAGGGAAGCAGGTAAGGCAGTAAGGCAGGCAAAGTCCCAAACTGAGGAAACACTAGCACGAACAGTAAAAGAAGGTGACAAGACTTTCTATAGATACATTAGTGAAAGGAGAAAGTCCAGAGGGGTATGCTAAGCTTAATGGAGAAAAGGGAGCATGTGAGGAGGAGGACCCTGCAAAGGCATCTATCCTAAATAGATACTTTGCTCAGTATTTACTGAAGAGAAGGTAGGGCAGAGCCCACAGCTCAGCATCATGGACACAGGCGGGAGGAGGTGAGCACTACTCCTTCACAAAAGAAAGGGTCCCACAAGAGCTGCTAAGCTCAGGGTGGATAAGGCAATGGACCTGATGGCATACATCCCAGGGTACCCTAGGAGCTAAAGGAGGAACTAGCAGAGCCATTAGCAGAATTGTTTAGTGAGTCTCTGAGCACGGAGAGGTCCCAGAAGACTGGAGAAGGGCTCATGTGATCCCACTCCACAAGAGTGGTAGCAGGGAGGAGGCGAGGGAACTACAGACCGGTCAGTCTTACCTTAGTAGTGGGCAGATTATGGAGGCCTCCTTAAGGAAAGGATAGTGCAACACCTGGAATCCATAGGGGCACAGGATCCAAGACAGCATGGGTTTACAAAGGAAGGTCCTGTCAAACTAATCTCATAGATTTCTTTGACTGGGTAACCAGAGTGGTGGACCAAGGGGAGCAGTTGATGTCGCCTACCTTGACTTCAGCAAAGCTTTTGACACTGTTCCACAAGAAGATTGATAAATAAGCTAGGTAGGCTCGGGTGGGTCAGAAGTTGGTCAACTGGGTGGCAAACTGGTTGACTGGCAGAAAACAGAGAGTGGTGGTAAATAGGTATACAGTCAGAAGAGATGCAAGTCACAAGTGGGTACCTCAGGGATCAGTCCTGGGGCCAGTCCTATTCAACATCTTCATTAGTGACCTGCAGATGGACTAGAGGGTAAGGCTTGTCTGTTTGCAGATGACACCAAGATCTGCAACAGAGTAGATGATCCAGATGGGGTGGGCAGAATGAGAAGAGATCTGGATAAACTAGCAGAATGGTCAGAAGAGTGGCAACTGGGATTTAATGCAAAGAAGTGCAAAATCATGCACATAGGGAAGAGAAACCCTGAAGCCACTTATAGGCTGGGAGGGAGTTGCTAGCAGTCACAAAGGAAGAAAGAGACTTGGGCATCATCATCACTGATGACCTAAAATCATCAAGCAGACCTCTAAAGCAGTAGGTAAGGCTAGGGGGTGTTAGGGTGTATTAGTAGGGGTATCACAAGTCGTAAGAGGGAGGTAATAATCCTCTGTACAAGACATTGGTTAGGCCCCATCTGGAGTACTGCGCAGTATTGGAGCCACACCTTCACAAGGACATTAACCAAATTGAGGCAGTCCAGAGAAGGGCAACCAAAATGGTGCAGGGACTGCATCAGAAGACATATGAGGACAGATTAACGGAGCTCAATATGTATACCCTTGAGCAAAGGAGGGAGAGAGGTGATATGATCGAGACATTTAAACACCTTAAGGGCATAAACAAGGTGAAAAGAGTCTAACATGTTTAAATATAAGAAAAATAGCAGGACAAGAGGACACAGCATGAGATTAGAGGGAGGCCGATTAAGGGGAATGTGAGGAATTCTTTTTCACAGAAAGGGTGGTAGATGCATGGAATGGCTTACCACAAGAAGTGGTGGCTATGAATACAGTGCAGGGCTTCAAACAGGCATGGGATAGGCATAGGGAGCAATACAAATGACTATGAATAGATAGGTCACTGACAGAGCAAAGGCAGATGGCACATTTATAAGGTAGAAAAAGAAATGGGCAGACTGGATGGGCCTTGCAGTCCTTATCTGCCGTCAACTTCTATGTTTCTATGTTTCTATGTAACCTCTAGGCTATACTGCCAGCCCAACATACTTTGACATAGATGAAAATTGAATTCACCAAAGATAAATCTCTTTGGCAGACAAAAAGAAACCAGTACCAGCTATTACAGCTTAAAGAATGTGCCTCTTAATTGGCCCACTTCCTGTTACCTCGAACAAAGTGCAACTGAATATATAGTTACGAATGATATTTTTAACTTGTTTCTCTTGCTTGATCAGTATTTTCTATACTTGTTTATTCTGTACCACTGTCATTTGGCATCCCTGAATATGCCTAAGGAATTTAAATAATAAGCAAAAATAGAAACAGGTGTGGTACATTTTTTTTTATTTCTCTCTTTATAATTAGTTCCCACCCAGTTATTTTTGTTGCTTTCTCACCAATGACCAAATCCTATTTGTGGTGGTGAATGGATACAATGCTTCTGTTGGTTTCTGTAAAGTGGAGCATGGCCTGTGCTGACCATGGCTTTGGCCTACTGTACTGGTTCAGTTATAGTAAACGTACCCTCCTTTGGTCTATTCCATCTTCCTTGGTAACCTTTTCTAAAAAAAAAAAAAAAAAGAAAGACCCTTCCGGACTGACACCTCAAGACATAGGAAATTGCTGCAGTCATAGCTACCATTGATAAAGTTGACCACACCAGAAACCAATCTGCATTCCCTCCCTGTGGTTTGGGAATGGTTTCTCTGATGAGGGAGATGGTATCATTTTTGACTAATGGTTTATTTAATATACATGTTAATGTCCTCCTTATGCTGATAACATCATCATCTACTCTAAGGCAAAATCCATCTCAGAGCTCAATAACTTACTCAGGCAGTCTTAGGTCAAACTCAATGCTGGATATATACAGATGGTCTTACAAATAACAATAAAATGAAAATAATGCTATTAATGAGTAAATTGTCACAGAACAACTCATTACAAATTCCCTATTGTCTGGTCTCCACTTGAAATCATTCAGAACTTCGAATACCACAGAGTATGTCTGGTTCTCAAGTTATCTTCCAGTGATCATGTTTCAAAAAAAGAAGCAAGGGGGATGAAGAGACACACCGCAGCAAGCAAAAACCAGGTGCTGCTATACAAGGCTTACTGGCCATGTCAACAAAAGTTCAGAAGGGGTGGCACATCAAATTCTCACCACAGTTCTCACCAGGAAGAACACCTCTGAAAAAGTCTTAGGTGTAAATATGCCGGAAGTTATTTTTAAAGTCCCCAGGACACTGACACATGTTTGCAGAATCAGATAAGGACTGCCCTGAATTTTGAAGCACCTTACTGGAGTTCCTTACCTCACCATGCTCTCTATGTACTAGTCACATTAAAGTCAAATTGCACATTTCAGTATGAAGGGCAAAACACAGTCATTCAGCCAGCTAGTGCTACCCAAATATGCGCTGTTACAAGTAAATATTTTGCATGAGGCTGGTATCTAGTTAACCTATGTAATAGTCTCCACTGTTGTATACAAGTTTCGCAGTGGGGATGTCCCTGCCTGTCTCTGTAACATTTCTGAGCACTCCCTGGACTTTATAACAATTTTTTTGGATATTTGCACCATGGACTTTTCCAACTTTTTTTTCTGGTGAGAACTGGAGGTGCAGTTTCCTCGCAACATGTATTTCTAAAACAATCTGAAATCCTCACCAAAATCTTGGCCTTCTATGCTGGAACCATGGCTGCCAAAAATACAGTTCCTGAAAATTTGTGCTTTGTGAGTCTCTCCTACATGCCCCAGAATATCCAAGTTAAGAATGTAGGGCAGCAACTGCAACAGGGCTACACAAAACAGAAGTGTTCACCAATGCATGCAGATTCACTCGAGGATACAATAAGCCGCTAACCCATCCCTTCCTATTGTACAATAGTCTAGGCCTCTTTTCCCTGAAAAAGAGACAAACTCAAATGAGCCACTCTAATGTATAACATTTTGCATTATTTGAATACTGATTACCTGGGTTTCCTGTTAATTAAATCATATAGGGCCTATTAAATCACTTAGGAGGCACTTCCTGCACCGTATATGCCAAAAGTGCATGAAGCTACTGGTGACAAAGCCTTCGTAGCTGCTATCCCAATAAGCTAGATGTCACTCCCTGAAAACATTAGAGATTCACAATCAAACCTTCAAGGGAGCCATGTTCGCCTATCTTAGCAGCCCATTCATTGGCTTATACACCAAGGTACACAGTAGGCAACAATTAACATGTCTTACCCCCCCCCACACCATGCTCCCTACAAACTACCTTGACATTCTAACTTTTAAAGATTTCCTGTTCTCTTTTTTTGTTTGATACTTTTTTGTGATTTTCACAACATTGATGCAGCAACAGTATGTTTTAGTAAGTATGAACATTACACACAACTGAAAACATATTACTTAAGCTAAGGAGGAGGCAGTGTGCATAGTGATTAATAGCACTGAGCTACAAACCTGGAGAACTGGATTAGAATCTCACAGCCACCGCTTGCATACTGTGCGACCGTGGAGCAAGTCATTTAAATTCCCTGTGCTCCCAGGATGCACCTGGAAACAAGCCTCAAGCTTAATGTCTTTCCTGGCCAAACATGTAAAATAAATAAAAGTTATAATTTAACTTTTAAACTAATCTAATCTAAGTATGGACAGTTTCTTAAGATATCAAATACTAATAAAGAAATGTACAGCACATGCAGTGATATACTCTTTTTTTTTTTTGTCTATGATTTTCGATTTCTGTATATTATGTCAGCAGTGTGATAGACTAGGGGAATCTAATTGGTCAGAATTGATGATGGGGAAGTAGGATGATTCCTGCTGTCCACCCATGCATCATTAGCCTGATCATGTGGTTAGAAGTCCTATCCTTGCCTTCGATGTGGATACCAGAGATGAAAAAGAGGCACCCTGCAGTATGTGTGTGTGTGTGTGTGGGGGGGCTTCTGGGACAGTTGTTTGAGAATGTTCAGTTGTATTGGCTAGACAAATGAATGAGTCAGGACAGAAGTAAAAGCAGCAGACACCAGGTTCAAAGTTATACATGGAAAAAAAGAAACTTGACAAAATCAGAATGGACAGTTTTGCAGAACAACCATTTTTTTTATTTACCTAAACATATAGATTTTTAAATATATAAATCTTGAAGGCGATTTCAATAAGGGGCTTTCTATTATGCATTGTGAAATGCTATGCTATTCCAGGCAATCTACGTAGAAATCTGTTTAGATTGTGACTATTTTAGTAAAAGAGTTGAAAACATGACTCATGCAACATTACTTCATAGGGGCATATTATCTCATTCTTTCTGGTCAACTACTTTGACTCAGATGTTAAGTTTGAAGCTTGTACTACCACAAAAGTGCAATGGATTATACCCTAGACAAATTCATTGCCAGTTTGCACTCATCCCACTATCACAAAAGAAACTGTTAAAGTGACACTGCCAAGGCTGGCCCTGTGGCACTGAGGGTTGAGGCACTGGATGCCACACTGTGCTGGCAACCTGGGTTCGGGAATGAACCAGGGTTGTTGGGGGTTGGTGAGGAGGGTGAAGGATAGAGCATCTGATGGACTGCTCTCCTTACCCGGGAAGGGGGGGATGCTGTCACTGGTGCTCTAGTAGCCTCTAGCAGTGGCTGGGGGTGATGCAGTAGCACAGGCAGTAGGGGGGATGTGCTGGGGCCAATGCCAGGAAGGTGTGCATGTGGTAGCATGCACACGCCAGTCCCTTGGTGTCATTGCACACCTCACATGCCATGGGGAGAAAACAGGAAATTGGCACTGCTTGTGGTGGCATAATGGCCATCTCCAATGGGAGCAATGGCTCCGAGGGTATGCAGTGACACAATGGATCCTGTCTCGGTGGAGGGTGTAGGGGGGCCCTCCACCACCATGCTGAGGGGGTATGCTGCGGGGTACTAGTTGTGGGACCTGAATGGGAGCGGGAATCCCTGGAGATGGGGGCAGGAAGACCTGAGGGGATACCTGTATGTGATTAAGGTAGACAGACCAGGGCCAAGAGAGAAAACTGATTAACAAAAAAAAAAAAAGATTGGACACTGCCAGCTTTGGTGTGCAATTTCTGGTCATCTGTGACTAGTTTCACTTTAGGCACAGACTTGCCAAATGAAGTCTATAGAATGCCATAACATATAAAATAAATCAGCGTTTGTTCTGTTTTGCCTTTCTTACTTCTTTTGTTTGGACCAACAAATTCAGCCATGCCCAGAAGCATATCACCACCATGAATGCCGTCTTTAATGACACCATTATTGAGCCACAGTTTGTGCATAAAGAATAAAATATATTTCTAGGTGCATATCTAACAAAGGCTGGTATTTAACAGAGTTTTAATTCTGAATAGAAACATAGAAACGTAGAAACATAGGCTTTGATAGCAGATAAGGACCGCTTGGCCCATCTAGTCTGCCCATTTCCTACCTACAGGATAGGCTGCAGATCTTAGTTAACCAACACCCTATTTCTTCCTACCCCCACAAGAATTGCCTTATGCCTGTCCCATGCATTCTTGAATTCTCCCGATTTTAGACCCCACAACCTCCTCAGAAAGGCTGTTCCATGCATCCACTACCCTCTCTGTGCAATAATACTTCCTCACATTGCCCTGAACGCCCCTCTCTATCTTTAAATTGTGTCCCTTTTGCACATCTCTTTTCTGAAAGATGCTACCCTCTTGGACTTTGTTGATTCCACTGATGTACTTAAAAGTTTCTATCATGTCCCCCCTCTCCCTCCTTTCCTCAAGGGTATACATATTAAGCTCCTTTAGTCTCTCCTCATACGGCTTCTCTTGCAGACCCTGCACCATTTTAGTTGCCCTCCTCTGGACTGCCTCTATCCTGTCTATGTCTATGCGGAGATGGGGTCTCCAGAACTGGACACAGTACTCCAGATGGGGTCTCACCAACTGTCTGTACAGAGGGATAACAACTTCCTGTTTTCTGCTGCTGATGCCTCTCCCTATACATCCCAGTATACCCCCAGCCCTCCCTACTGCCTTGTGTTGTTCCCTAAGAAAAAATGGGCACTGACAGTGATAACATTTAATTGTGAAAAATGGAGCCAAGATCCTATGCATGCTCAACCGTGCACATGGTGGTGCTCACGTACAGGATCTTGGCTCCATTTTTCACAATTAAATGTTATCACTATCAGTGCTCATTTTTCTTAGGGTACATCACACTTATGAGTTTCATTGTAGTCTCATGTAGAAGAAAAGTCACAAAGTCGATTACACTGAAACCTAGCACCCTCCACCCAAACCTAGCACCCTTCCACGTACACAATTAAGACAACAGTCACTAATTATTGAACTGCTGCAAAACAACACAATGGGGTAAAGAAATGGGTCTGATCTCCTCTCCTGTTCCTAAACTGCTCATGAGCTGTGTATGTTATCAGTACAAATGATATCTGAGGGCAGCAGTTGTAGTATGTTCTTCTTAATCAAACACCAGACAGTAGAGTTTACACCTAGGTCACCCTGCACTTATTTCACTTAGTCAGCATACACATAGAAGGGATATAAAAGGGGAAAAGCTGACTGTACATGACTGTGAGTGAAAAAAAAAAACCCTTGGTCCAGACCTCCTACAGAGATCAATTGGTTTTACCACAGTTTCCCATGGATTTCTGCTGGTCCTTGTAATGTTTTCTTTTGTGCTCAGAAATATGCTTGCCAGCCTCTGAGTAACAATGAGATGCAGATGAGAACTGAATATCTCTTTGAACTAGAAAGCTGTTTTTCTTCCTTGATTTACCAAATTTTGTAGCAGCACTTTGCTGAACACACCTCACTTTCATTATTCTAGTGTAATGTGTGTAAAAACAAACAGTTTTGTGAATTAAATGTGCTTACTTTTCCACAACCGCTAAGCCACTTTGTACAACGGGGTTGCATAACCCAAATGTTTGTGCATTAGTAGAATAGTGACCTAGTAGAGGCCGCGGGAGCAAATTGGTGAAATGGGCAGACTGGATGGGTCTTACGCTCCTTTTCTGCCGTCAGCTTCTATGTTTCTATGTATTACAATTTCTGTGTGCAGTATCTATGTCAGTCCAATATGAGGCACTAAGTCCAACATGAGGTATCACACTTTGAACCAAATCAATTTCTGCACTGATATTTGTGACTCTCTTTACTTTGGATTGTTGGGGATTGAAAGGGCAAGTTGTGGGTAGCAGTATATAAATCACTGTGGGAGGTAATATGACAAGGCTTATGCAAGACAACAAAATATCAAAACGGAGTTCTGCTTTGGGCTAGCAGCATGTCAGTGGACTTCATCAGTGACCAGGGAGGCGGAGCTGTACAGGGCTTCCTATCAGAAGCTTGGCCAGGTCACCCTGCTCTGCACCTGCAGGGGATGATGGGATACAGAAGGCTGCTAAAGGAGCTGATGTATCCCCATAGAGACATTTTTTTTATCAGACTATCACTTCAACTGGATTACTGACCCTGTGACCCCAGCACTGCATGAGAATTTATTTATTTTTATATATTTAGAAATGTTGGATTGGAAAAACACACTGAGTCAAGGCTCATTGCCAGTTGTGACCTGGGGGCAGGGGCACTGGATGCAAGTTAATAAGGACTATAATAGGTATCTCTTATGGTATAAAAGACTCTGAGCACCAGGTCTGTGTGAGGGTTTTGGCTGCCCAAACCTCATGAAAGGAGTCTCTTACACCATTGGAGACATCATGCAGGGACCTATTAACATTGTAAGTCACTAGAGTTTGCTAGAGTGATTTTTAATAAGTTTCAAGCCTTTTTTGTATTTCTACAGTTAAATAGAGCCTGTTTTTTCCCAGGTCTAAAGTAGAACAGCTGGTACCAGATCAAAACAGTGCACCAGGAAGAGTGCTGTAGAAAGCGTGCTGTGTAAAGCAAGGGTTTTAAAGCAACAGGGTGTAATAACATTAGGAATTACTGCTAGCCCTGTCACTCTACTGACTGTCTATAGAGTTCAAGTATCTGTGTGCTGGGGGGCTGGTCAAGCTGCTCTTATAGTGGAGTGGCTAGAGCACTAGTACATGGCGGCGCAAGAGACCTGGGACTACAGTTCGGTTCCTGCCAGGTCTTCTTCTGCTATCATATTTTTGTGTTGTTAAAAAAGTAATTTCCCCCTGCTGATTTTCTCCCCAACCCCGAAGTCCACAACTCCCCAGAGTTGATTATTTTAAGTCCGTGAGGTGGGGAAGGTGAAGCCCCCCCCCCCATGTCGGGGGATGTTGGGGAGAAGCCCCTGCAAAAAACAAGAAGTCCCATTATTTGCAATGGGGCTGCACTGTTGTGGTCGGGTCGCTGTTTTACCTGAACTTGTTTGTGAGTCCCACTATTTTCCTTGTGGCATATATTGCCGTGCAGTTTTTGTTTGCAGTGACAGGACCCCCTGCTGAACAGGCCAATTCTAACATTCCTGCATGACAGGTTACTGTATGCAGGCTAAGGAGCACAGTGTCCTTTTGCAATCATTGTCTGAAATCACTAAAGGGATTTATAATATACAATAAAGAAAAACAAATATACTGGTGCAGTCACACAAGAATACAGAGGTGACATTTTAAGTACAGTAACACCGGTGAGTGAGGTAGTACTAGGGGCAACTATAGTTCATATACAATAGATACTAATATGCCCTACATACTGTATACAGTAAGATAGGGTGCATTTACAATACATAACAGTACTAATGCCATGGCGTTGATCAACAGAGCTAGCAGTGGGCAAGGCCTAGGCTACTCCATGAATTGGGTCCATATATATGGGGCTCATGAGACAGGAGTGGGAAAAAGCTCTGTACACAAAGACATCGACCTAGGAACACAAGCAGGAGTGGCCAGTGAGCTTGTGGATAAAGGCTTCGGGGAGAAAGGGAGGGAGCACATACAGTAGCTGGAGGAGGCTGTTCAGAGGTGAGGAGTCTGTAAGAAAAGGAGAAGTGTCCTACAGAGGTTCTGAAAAAAAGTGGATAGTTGAAAATGTGAGGTTCAGAGGCCCTGAGGGGTATATAGAGGGTGAGAGAGAGGCAAAACAGAAAGATAACAAGTGGAGGGCAGAGATTCAGAATTTAGATACTATGGTGGCATAGCAGAGAAGGTATCAGTCCTTCAAAGGAGGGGGTATTGTCAGCCTAGAGGGTGCAGAGCAGGTGGTTTAGAACAAAGTAACCAAAAGAGTGGTGAAGGGGGTCCAGCTGGGCTAGAGTGGATTCTGAGACTGCACAGTATACTACCAGGAGGTAAGGAGGAAACCAGGAAAGGCTCTACTTTTTTCTGGTGGCGGCTGTTCTGGCTCCTTAAAAGAAAATAAATCTGGTGTGAAATGTGCAGAAACAGTTATGGCAGCATCCCCTGCCATAAATTCCACACTCTCTTGGCTGCCAAATGCCATGCATAAGTGATTTTGTGGAAGCTGTGAATCATAACCCCAAACTTAATCTGAGCACCTGTATAGCTGTGCAGGAAGTCCAGTATCATGCGAGGGAGCACGCAAGGCTGGTTGGGGGGGTGCCATACAGACCTGATGAATGGGGCCCTAGTCTATCATGGCTGTCAGCAACCACAGATACATAGTTCACCTTTGTTGAGACTTACCTATGTGGGTAAATCACTGTCTCACTCAGGAATCAGATTGCTCCATGGACAAATGACACTGTGCAATCAAAAAAGCTTATATTACACTGTTTGTACTGAAAGTCCATAATGCTTAGCATTCAGAGTAGCAACATGTAAATCATCGTGTGAGGGTGAACTAGTAAGGCTTCAGCAGCAATAAAACCTGTTTCAAACAGACTTCTAACCTCGGCTCACCATGGCAGAACAAAAGCCACCTACGCACACGTGTTTATTGCCTTAGGATTCATTAGTGTGATGATCACTGCCTTACTGTGGAACAAATGCTTGAAATTAAGACATGAATCATGTGAACATCTTTCCAAATGTGTATGAGCTTGCGGATTTATTAAAGATGGGCTGTGTAACACCAGGACAGCAGGCAACTGCCATCTAAGGGACTCAAGTCCTAAAGTTGATTCCGATTTCAGGTCCCAAACAGGCAGAGACCAGGTAAGTTGAGCAGGCAGCATGCTTTGTTTCCCTTGCTCATGAATACTGGCTGAACAAGAATGGGCACTGAAGGATAAGTGCAGTCAGGTGGCCAGTAGAGATGAAAGGGGAGAAAACTGGAAAACAAAGAAGACCACAATGAAAAGGCAATGGGAAATCCAGATTCTCCCAAAAAAGCCTCATATCGTAAGTCATTGGTGTGGGAAGAGTGATAGCATAACCCCCTTTACAAAAGTATTGATAAATGATGAAAGACCCATTCTGCATAGCTGTGAATCTTTGGGGAGGAAAACTCTGCGAGATAGTGCAGCTGGTCTGATACCTTGTAGTCATGTGATTGGGCTCTATAGACTTTTGCCAATATAAACTCATGAATATAATTTCTTTCTTAGATACAGAGACATGCGACTATGGCTGGCACAAGTTCCAAGGGCACTGCTACAAATATTTTGCTCACCGCCGCACTTGGGAGGCAGCTGAAAGGGAGTGCCGTCTCCATGGAGCCCACCTGACCAGTGTCCTTTCACAGGAAGAACAGCTGTTTGTAAACCGTAAGCACTTGTTTCAATTCTTTAACCATGCATATGATTTGGTGGCATCTTAACTTGTGTTTCCTTGAATCATGATTGACAAAAAAAAGAAAAAAAAAAGCCTGTCATGCGGAGTATGCAATAATTTGACATTGACTTGTTAAGTTGTTAAGGTGAATCTTCAGAACGTCTTTCTGATATAAGCAGATGACTGTACAGTCAAAAAAGAACTGGCAGACAGCTTCTTTTACTGTATTTTTTTAATTTATTTGAATTAAATTTTATTTCATTTCACCAAGTAGATAGGCAGAGCTCAGAAAGAACTCATTCTAAATTGCAGCCTGAGGGGACAGGAAAGTGCCATTGGCCATTTTGCTATATATTGCAGAAAGCAATGAAACAAAATAATACTCTATCTAGTTTCCTTAAAACATTCCCCAAACTACTGCATACTGTAGGCAGATTTACTTTTTCCCTTTATTATCCTTTAATGCACCCATATATTTTCCTTTGATTCACCCATCACCTTGCCTTGTCATGTTATTGTCAATTGCACCCCTAAGTCTCAGCCTCATCACTGCTGTCACTTATGTATTTTGCATTTGTCTGCATTGTTATTTATGTCTCTGCAAAAAATTGTTCAGCATTTTACTGTTCTTGTACTTGCACCTGTTATTGTCACTTTTTGCCTTTGCTGTTTCACTTCTTCTTTCAACTCCTCCACTGATCAGTATGTGTATTCCAGTTATCACATGTTTTAAAATAAATTTGGAAAAATGACTACAGAAAAGTCCACTGAGTCTGTCTAAGTTGTTATTTTTTAGCATCTCACTAGACAGAAGACACTGAATAACTGATGTAGAATAGCAGATTGTGGCACAAGGCCCTTTGCTTTATGGCTTTCTTTTGCCAGGTGCCAGGTGCGTGATTATGGTGCTGAAAAAAATAAGCTTTTCTAGTGCTATGCAAAACATAAGATGCACAGTGCAGCTGTAGTATTTCCTTTGGAAATCATAAACTGGCTGACAAGGCTTTATTTTCTGCCCTGAAATGTGTGGTTGAAATTCAGCATTACTACACAACAGGCTTGCATAGCATTTTTTCTTCGGTATGTCATGGTAACAACTAAATGTGTCAATGTATATCATGACATTAGATAGCTTCAAGCAGGCCTGCAGCACCTGCATTCCCCATCAGAGCAGTGCAAGTCACTGGGTCTTGAATCTGAAATTGAGTTTTGTTTATTTGATTCACTTTGAACAGCTGAAGCGACATCACTTGACAAAATGCAGATTTAAGATGCGACAATGAAATAATTCAATAAAGTATATCTCGGCCAATGAGAACAGAGACTCAAAGTGCACAGCAGCTTCCAAAGAAACATAGAAACATAGACTTTGATGGCAGATAAGGACCGCTTGGCCCACCCGGTCTGCCCATTTCCCTACCTAATGGATAAGCTGCAGATCCTAGTTAACCAGCAGCCTACGTCTTTCTACCCCCACCCCCTAGAATTGCCTTATGACTGTCCCATGCATGCTTGAATTCCACCACTGTTTTTGACTCCACAACCTCCTCCAGAAGGCCGTTCCATGCATCCACAACCTTCTCTGAGAAAAAATACTTACTTACATTACCTCTGAGCTGCCCCCCATCTTCAGTTTTGCCCCCTTGTTCTTGCACACCTCTTTTTTTGAAAGATGCTACCCTCTTGGACTTTGTTGATTTCATTGAGGTACTTGAAGTTTCTATCATGTCCCCCTCTCCTCCTTTCCTCGAGGCTATACATATTAAGCTCCTTTAGTCTCTCTTCATATGTCTTCTGGTGCAGACCCTGCACCATTTTAGTTGCCCTCCTCTGGACAGCTTCCATCTTGTCTATGTCCTTGTGGAGATTGGGTCTCCAGGACTGCACACAGTACTCCAGATGGGGTCTCACCAGCTGTCTGTACAGAGGGATAACAACTTCCTGTTTTCTACTGGTGATGCCTCTCCCTATGCATCCCAGTATCCCCCCAGCCCTCCTTACTGCCCTCTCACATTGCTCGCCCACCTTTAAGTCATCTGATAAGACTACCCCCAGGTCCCTTTCCATTTTTGTTGTTGTTAGTATCTCACCCCCCATTGTGTACTCTTCCCCTGGGTTTTTGTTTCCCAGGTGCATTATCTTGCACTTCTTAGCACTGAATCTAAGCTGCCATACATTTGACCATTCCTCTTACCTTGCCAAGTCCCTTCTCATCCTTTCCACCTCACCTTGTGCATCAACTCTGTTGCAGATCTTTGTGTCATCTGCAAAGAGACATACTTTTCCTTCCAGTCCCTCTGCAATGTCACTTATAAAGACATTGAAGATAATCGGTTCTAATACTGAACCCTGTGGTACCCCACTAGTAACCCCCCTTTCTTTAGAGTGGACTCCATTTACTATTACCCTCTGTGTCCTATTCTCCAGCCAATTCTTTACCTAGGCTATCATCTTGGGACCCACTTCCAGGCTGGCTAACCTTACTGCCCTTCACTAAAAAAAAAAAAAAAGCTGTCACTAACAGTTCTGACCATTCAGAAAGTATTAAATATTATTCTTGCTTGTGACGTTCTCCATGTGTTCTCATAAGGGAGGAGGAGTTGCTGCAGATGCACACTGCAGTTATTATTATAGTTGTGCAATAAACAACTTTCGTAAAAATATTTGATCTGCACTCACCTCCCTTTTATGAGGACCCCTTGGCAAATCAGGCACCAGTAGTACGTAGCAGCAAAGGAAAAAACAAACTCCTGATTACAAACGCTCTTTTGTTTTTCTTTACTAAATTCAAAAGGTGCTTAAAAGTATACAAAAAGCAAACTTAAAATGCATTGTAAAGTTAAAGTGCTGTAAAGTCCAGCAATGACACCCAGCAAATGCCAGCTCTGCATACTCTTGATCAACTGACGTTTCACGCTTTGCGCATCCTCAGAGTTGCTGGTATGTGATTGGTTGGAGTTCAAATATTCTACAAAGTTGACCATTGCTAAAAGACACCACAATTTTAGCTCTGTTCACACTCAAAGGCAGTTTTGGACTTCAGTCTTCAGATTTAAGTAAAAATATTTGATGTTAAGCAGCCATTAATAACTTCTGCCCAGACTATTCTAAAAAGGCCCCACATGTCTCTCTCTGTCACTGTCTCACACACACACACACACACACACACACTTAAAATTAGTTGCACATCCTTGCTTTGATTGTGGAAGTAGACCAAGCTCAATGGAATAATTAAAGCACCCTTGAGAACAGGAAATGTGATTCATATACATAGAACATTCTTTATTTTCCTTTATTGAGTCTCTCCCTTTTATGGCTGAGTTTATCAACATTTCCTTGTTGTTTTAATCCCCTCAGGTTTGGGGCATGACTACCAGTGGATTGGTCTGAATGATAAGATGTTTGAGCACGACTTCCGTTGGACTGATGGCAGCACTGTGGTGAGTTGCCAAAAAGGCTTTCAATCTCTAGCTGGTTAACATAGGAACCCAGAGGAATTGATAAATAGGCCAAAGAACTAGAACAGTACAATAGTTGTTAACTATGATCTCAGTTTTTTCTTCCCTGAATTGCCAGACAGCATTGTTTTGGAAGGTGCTTTGCCTACCTCTCACGTGTTAAACTGGTGTGTGTATTTTATATTATAATTACTCTTATGCTATGAAGGCATATTCTTTTCCCACATGAGGAGGCAGTGCTGTGGTTTAGGGCACTGAGCTGCAAACCTGAAGACCTGGGTTTGAATCCCACAGCCTCCACTTCCATACTGTGTGATCCTGAGAAAGTCATTTAACTTGCTTGTACTCCTAGGTCACACCTGGAAACAAGCTTCGGCTTAGTGTGCCACTCCTGGTTAAAGAATTTCCCCTCTTTCTGCATTCATCCTTTTTTAGAGTCACAAGAAGCTTCATATAAATATTTTAAAAACTAAATACAATCATTTGGTATCCATAAATGATATACATTAAGACAAAATAAACTTTATGTAAACATTTTTTTAAACTAAGTGCATAAAGTACATTCAGTACCAGAATGTTTTATCTTGTTATGACTTTAGTGACATGTCTACAAAACATTAATTTACAGCTGTTTTTGTCCCACATTATAAAACTCAGCAATTTATTTTTCAGTGCTGACACGTTGACAGAAAGGCTGCTAAGTGGAATAGTTTAAATCTCTCACTCTCTTATAGAAAGGATTGAAATCAGATAGTTAGCCAAACATCTGCTTCAGCAGTAGAGCATTTTTCACTTGTGATCCCTCAATGTATTTGACATCTGTTGCAAATTGCCTTGTATGAGATATTTATTATAGCTGCTAATTGTATATTCTGTGACAACCAATAGCTGTATACTGTGCTATTACACGTTTCTCTCAGAATCTCTGTCTCGGAAAGTGCTTTCCATTCAAAGTTGGATATATGTCACACTCTTCCTGCCTTTCGTCCACCATTTCTTATTTTTACTTTGTTTCAATTGTATGTTTCTTGTTAGTATTTAAACTGCAGTAAATGTCTTTTGTGCTGATCCACAAAAGGCTGAGAAAGCCATGCACACTCACATAGTGAGTAGTGTGGATTGTGGTGCACAAAAGTCACACTCCGCATGCAGAGACCTCCATCCACCCACAGTTTTAGATGCGTACCCCTGCTGCACCTGACCCTGAGCCATACACGTATCTATGTGGATGGCCAGGTTGGGGCAGGCTCAGCCTAGGGTACAGATATGCATTTGCACCATAGAGAAAAAGATTCACGTGGTTTGGAGAGCAAGCAGAGGCTGACAGCATTATGCACTTTGGGGGCCTGCCATAATGCTACCTAGCTATGTTCCCAAGTCTCCTGGGGTACCAGTGTATCCATTTTGGGGCTCACTGAGCACCACTGCCAGTTGCCCCTAGCCTTTCAAGCTGGCAAAGAGAGCTGGTTGCCATCACTTTATTTTTATGAATTTTCTTTTTTAGCACAGAATCACAGAGTCACAGAAATTTGGTGGTAGATAAGGACCCATCAGCCCATCTAGTCTGCCCCTTACCCTCCCCATTACTAGTCCCTCCCCCTGCTATACAGCCCAATATGACTGTCCAAAGCTCTCTTGATTCCCTCCACTGTTTCAGCCCCCATCACCTCTTCAGAAAGCCTGTTCCATACCTCCTCCACCCTCTCCGTGAAGAATCGTCCCCTCACATTGCCTCTGCATCTTCCTCCCTGAAGTCTTAGGCTATGCCCTCTAGTTACAGCCCTTTTTTCTTTTTAAATAAACACCCTTCCTTTACTTTGTTGTGGAAACCATAATAGTTGGAGATGGTAGTCCTTGGAAGACTGTCATATCCCCAAATCCCCTCCTCTGTACAGAACAAGAGATGCAATCCAGTGGCAGGACAAGAATCCAGTTGGATGCCCAACTCCAACTCCATTCCACCCTGATGAGCTTCTGGTTCCTCTGTACTAGTATCCACATACAGGGTGGCAATAATGATGGGTGACTATAGGCTGTGGCTTGCTCATGTAATACCTCCACCCATGAATGGAGAATTACATGGCCCATACATGCATATTTGGGTCTCTTCTGTGGAACACATCATTTTTCTGGAATTCACTGTATTTGTTTTACCAATAAAGTGGTCTAGAACAAGCCCATTTTCAGTTATGCCTGTTATTTTTAACAATAATTGTATAAATTATTAAGGCCTTCTTCAAATATATGTATAAATTATTAAGGCCTTTTTCAGCTATATAAGTGAGAAGAGTAATATTAAAGATGAAACTGTCAGACTAAAAAAGGAGGGGGTTGGGCAGAAGGAAGTGAAGAGAAAGTGGAGGTGCTTAACAAGTACCTCTGCTCCATTTTCACTACAGAGAAGGATGGACCAGTGCCACAAGGGAGCAGAGGGGGGGTGGGGTGGAGAAGGGGGTGTCACTGACAGCGTAATAGAGGTGGACAGGGTGCTAAAGGGCCTAAAGGTCCTGAATGTGGACATCCCTAGGAACAGATGGAGTGTACTGGAGGGTCCTAAGGGAACTAGTTGAGGTGCTGGCGGGCTCCCTGGCAGACCTGTTTAACATTTCTCTGGAATCTGAGGGTTTGCCCCAGCACTGAAGAACTGCACATGTGGTGCCTGTCCATAAAATCAGTCCAAGGGATGAACCAGAGAATGACAGATCGGTCAGTCTGACTTCAGTGGTGGCGAAACTGATGGAGACTATCCTGAAGGAGAGACTGGTGTGCTTTCTCAAGGAAAATAGTCTGTAAGACAAGAGGCAACATGGGTTTATGTCAGGGAGGTCCTGCCAAATTAATCTGATTGACTTTTTTGATTGAGTGACCTAGGCCGTGGACAGGAGCCAAGTGGTGGATGTTCTGTATCTAGACTTCGGAATGCCTTTGACTCTGTACCTAACAGAAGATTGATCAGGAAGCTTGAGTATCTGGGGGGGGACTCACTAGATAGATCACAAACTAGTTAAAGGACAGAAGTCAAAAGGTGGTGGTTGGAGGGGGGGGATTCTCAGAAACTAGTTTGGTGACCAGTGGGGTCCCTCAGACCTCAGTGCTAAGTCTGGTGTTGTTTATCATCTTTATCAGTGACATAGCGGATGGTATCAAGCATAAAATCTGCCTGTTCATGGATGACACGAAGCTCTGTGGGAGGGAGGACATGGAGGAGGGGAGACAGGAACTAAAGGAAGACCTTACTTGGTTAGAGAAGTGCTCTGGCATTTGGCAACTGGGGTTCAATGCTAAAAAGTGCAAAGTTATGCACTTAAGGATAAAGAACACAGAGACCAAATACTGGTTGTGTGGTGTGCAGGTCACCAAGTCTGATGAAAAAAAAGGACTTGGGCGTAATCATCAAGAGTGACCTGAAGCACATGACACACTGCAGGAGAGCTGCAGCAAAAGCAAATTGGATGCTGGGCTACACAGCCAGGGAGACTACCAGCAGGAAGACAGAGGTCGCACTACCACTGAAAAGGTCACTGGTGAAACCGCACCTAAAGTAGAATGCATAGAACTGGTGCCCTTATCTGAAGAAGGATATCAACTTGCTGGAGACCACCCAGAGAAGGGCAACCAAGATAATCCAGGGCCAGCAGGGTAACACCTATGAGGAGATGCTAAAGGGGATCAACATGTACTCCCTTAAAGACAGAAAGGAGAGGGGGATACGACTGAGACCTTTGAATATGTTAAAGGCATTAACAGAGTTAAGACAGAGGGCCTCTTCAGTCTTAGTAAGAACAAGTTCACTAGGAGGAATAGCCTAAAGCTAGTAAGGGAAGATTCAGGAGGTAGAAGAGGAAGCACTTTTCACTGAGAGAGTGGTGGCCAAGTGGAGCGAGTTGCTATTGAAGGTGTTCTCCCTAAAAACAGTGGATAGCTTCAAGAGAGGATGGTATAGAATGAAGAGGAAAGTTACTGAGGGAAGGGGGAGGGGGAACTGATGGGGCTAAGGGGGATTGGGGAGGGGGGCAGGTCCCACTGTAGACACGGGGGGGGGCCTGCATAATTGACCAGGCATGATAGACTGTAAGGCACTTTATCAGCTGGCATCTTTGTATCTTCATATGTTTGTATGTAAATCAGTTGTACAATAGAATAGCAATTATTGAGCCACACATAGTTAAAAACAACCATAGCCAGTTTGCTGAAGAAAATACTGTACTTCATTTCCCTGGGACCTCCATGAAAACAAGATGCTGTAGCTCGATCTATCCTGGTGGGTGAAAATTGAAATAAATAAAAGGCCAAAAAATGCAATCTTCTCCCAAAATAGGAACAGGAAATTGGGTAGTGAGCCATGCTGGAAACATACTATACATCTAGCATTTAGAATTCCAATGTAAGGGATTCATCAGGAAGATCTACAGGAATATTTAAGGGCTCACTGTCTGAGTTTCTTTTTTTTGAAAATGTTAATACTGAGCTAAGCTGTTTTTTTATTGTATGTTTCTATGTCATTAAATGTGGCTGTAGCTGGCCCCAGGCACGGCAGCAGCAGTGCTACCCATGTTACTGAGAAGCTGGGTTCGGGAATGTGCCCATGGCGATGAGGGCTGGCCAGGGGAAGGATGATCAGGACTCCCTCAGAATACTTCCCTCCAGAAAAGAAGGCTGCATTCTCCAGTGCAAATCCACCATCTGGATGACCAAAGTAGGCAGTGCAGCTGGAGAAGCGTGTGAAAAGCAACAGCAAACTGACTTTGAAGCACGGTCCATTTAAGTGTGGCAGTATGTTGCCAGCACTCTTGGGACTCACTGCTTCTGACGACCCAATGGTCTTCCACAATTAGGTGAGACCCCGTCCCCCACACACACCACCAAATGAATACACCATGGAGGACAAGATTCCCATGGTTCCCGTGTAGACCATATAAATGACATAGAATGAAGGTGGATGGGGCTCAGAAGTGATCCTGGCAGAGATAGATAACATCAGTAAAGGAGGAAAAATAAAACATAACAAAATGTTTCTACTTTTCTGGCTATTTAAGGGGCTTGTTTTTTTTATTCACTGCCTCTTTTTATCTGTGTTCTAGTAGTAAGCTAAGACAATCACAGATGCAACAAAACTGCATGTGCATTTATTGCAGCAAAGCGAGGCCTCATATTCACACTTTCTCACTCCTACCAGTGTATGGATGCACATTGCATGGCTGATCACTGAGTCTGTCTAAGGAATGTAAACTAAAACTGAAAAGGTTGGTGGTTCCCATACCAAATCCTGAACCAAGTGAAACTGACCTACAAAACATTCATTTGGTTTGGGATTGTCATGGTAGAGTTGGGGAAGGCTGCTGGCATTTTCATCTTTAGTGATATCACATTCTCCAGTTTCTGTTTTTATTTATTTATTTATTAAAAATCTAGGAATCACAATACCGTTGAGCCATGGCTCTTTTACAAAGGTTCCACAACAGTAGAGTACAAACAATGTTAAAAACAAGACAAGCAACATTTATGAAGACAGTATTAAACAATATTTAAGCAGTTCAGGTATGGCATCATGGAATAATATACTTGAGGAACACATTCAAGGTGACTGTAAGAATTCTAGCAGGAAAGTCAGGGTTGGGGAGAGAGGAGAGGGAGTGGCAGATGAGTGGAGAATAGTGCAGCTCACGTCTTTGTCAGGTGATCAGGCAGGGGAGGCTGAGCAGAAACGTGGAGGGGGGAAATTAGTCTAAGCAGTCACAAGAGTTGGAGGCTGTGAGGTGAAGATGGAGCCTAGATTTGAATAATCCTAGGGAGGTGGAGGCAGTGATGTAAGTGCTGAGGGCATTATACCAGCTGGGTGCACGGTGGACAAAGGATCTTTGGCCCTGAGTGGTGCGGCATCGAGGGGTCTGTAGAAGCTGACAATCTGAACTTCTGGTGTAACGGGGGTTGGTGTTAGGGCATAGGAGGTCTTGGATATAAGGTGAAGTAAGGCCCAGGGTAGATTTTTTTGCCATCAAGCAGGAAAAGTACTTATGCGATTGGAGAGTTGTAACCATCCCATTTGAGCGTAGAGCTCACATGTATGAGTGCGTTGTTGGGCTCCAGTGAGCAGCTGACGGTCTTTGTTAAGGGAGGTCGTTATGCGCCTGATGGCAGTAGTTAAGGCACAGCCATAGATAATTAGGCCGTAGTCTATGACAGAGATGACAGAGCTTTGGATAGTCATCTTCAGTGCAGCTTGGGTAAGGTGCTGTCTGTTTTGATATAGGATACCAATGTGTTGGTTCACAATTTTCGCAACACTATCAATGTGGGTCCGAAAGGATAGGCAGGGGTCAAGAGAGATTCCAAGGTATTTAAAGGATGACACTTGTTCTAGGGTATTTCCTGCGTAGTTATTGATAGCAAGCAGATTTTGCCTCTTCTTGTTTTGTGAGCTGAAGAAGAGCATGGATTTAGTTTTTTTGTGGTTTAGGACCAGTTTGTGTTCTGTGAACCAGTTCTCAACTTTGTTGAAAGCAAGCTGTAGGCTGAGGTGTAAGGGTTTCAGGTCCTTATGGGTGGAGAGAATCACAGCATCGTCAGCATACAGAATAATTTGTTCTGGGCAAGATTGAGGAAGGGAGTTCAGAAATAAGCTGAAGAGAAGTGGACCCAGTATGGATCCCTGGGGGACGCCTGAGAGAATGGGATTTGAGTCTGAGAGAACTCCTGAGATTTTTACTCTTTGTGAGCGTTGGGCCAGGTAACTTTTGAACCAAGCACTAGAGTCCTGTGAGAGCCCAATAGTCAGTAGCTGTTTGACAAGCAGGCCATGGTGAACAGTGTCAAATGCCTTAGTTAGGTCGTTTGCAGATGACACCAAGATCTGCAACATATTAGATGATCCAGATGGGGTGGGCAGAATGAGAAGAGATCTGGATAAACTAGCAAAATGGTCAGAAGAGTGGCAGCTGGGATTTAATGCAAAGAAGTGCAAGATCATGCACATAGGGAAGAGAAACCCTGAAGCCACCCATAGGCTGGGAGGAGAGTTGCTGGCAGTCACAAAGGAAGAAAGAGACTTGGGCATCATCATCACCGATGACCTAAAATCATCCAAGCAGACCTCTAAAGCAGTAGGTAAGGCTAAGGGGATGTTAGTGTGTATTAGCAGGGGTATCACAAGTCGTAAGAGGGAGGTAATAATCCCTCTTTACAAGACACTGGTTAGGCCCCATCTGGAGTACTGCGTGCAGTACTGGAGGCCACACCTTCACAAGGACATTAACCAAACTAAGGCAGTCCAGAGAAGGGCAACCAAAATGGTGCAAGAACTGCATCAGAAGGCATATTTTTATTTATTTGTTTAACCAGGTATAGCACACTAAGCTGAAAGCTTTTTTACAGGAGCAACCTGGGAGCACAAGGAGGTTAAGTAACTTGCTCAGGGTCACACAGTATGCAAGTGGAAGCTGTGGGATTCAAACCCAGGTCTGGTCTGCTGGATGTCACCAAATTTGCAGCTCAGAGCCTTAGACCACTGCACTATACTGCCTCTTACATATGAGGACAGATTAACGGAGCTCAATATGTATAGCCTTGAGCAAAGGAGGGAGAGAGGTGATATGATCAAAACATTCAAACACCTTAAGGGCATTAACAAGGTGAAAGAGTCTAATATGTTTAAATATAAGAAAAATATCAGGACAAGAGGACACAGCATGAAATTAGAGGGAGGCCAATTAAGGGGGAATGTGAGGAAATTCTTTTTCACAGAAAGGGTAATGGATGCATGGAACAGCCTACCTCAGGAAGTGGTGGTTATGAATACAGTGAAGGGCTTCAAACAGGCATGGGATAGGCATAAAGGAGCAGTGCAGATGAGTATGAATAGATAGGCCACTGACAGAGCAAAGGCCGATGGCACATTTATAAGGTAGAAAAAGAAATGGGCAGACTGGATGGGCCTTGCAGTCCTTATCTGCCATTAGCTTCTATGTTTCTATGTTTCTATGATGAATACAGCTCCAGTTAGGTATCCTTTGTCCATTGCATTGTGGATGGCTCCAGTGAATTCCAGGAGGGGGTCGATGTGCTGTGCCCTTGCCTGAAGCCATGTTGTTGTGCACAGAGGATGTTATACTTTTGCAGGTAGTCTGTGAGTTGGTCCGCAACAATGCGCTCAAGGACCTTGGAGAGGGTTGGTAGTATCGATATCGGCCGATAGTTCCCCGGTAAAGACTTGTCTCCACTTTTAAACACCGGAGTGACAATTGCAGATTTCCATTTGCTAGGGAATTGACTAAGGCAGAGGGAGAGACTGAACATTCTGGTGAGTGGGAGCAGAACTTCTTCCAGGTTAAGGGATAGCAGCTTTAGGTCTAGAGTATCGCCACTTAATCTGGACTTAGTGACAGCCTTTTTTTTATATATTTGGGACTTCATGTGCCCTAACTTTTTTGAAATGGAAAGGTGCCTGATTTGGTGCAGCAAGGGGTGATGTTGGTTCCGAGGGGTCTGCTTCCGAAAAAAAGTCCGGGGGGTGGACCCCACTGAGGTCAGTGAAGGTTGTATTGAGGGTATTGGCCATGACCATTGGGTCTAGGGTAGTAGCTTCGTCAGCAGTCAGTGGAGTAGGGAAGGATTTGGACTGCTTTCCCATGATATTTCTGATATTGTCCCAGAAAGCTCTCCCGTCTCCCCAGGTGTTGGTAAGGGCTTCCTTGAAGTAGGAACTCTTCAACATTCATATTTGTTTAGTGCAGTAGTTGCGAGACTGTTTGTACCTTTGAATGTCCAGCAGGGAGCCTGTGTCTCTAGCTATTGCCCAGAGGTGACCTCTCATTTTTAGCTGGGCCAAAAGCTTAGCAGTGAGCCAGGGATTAGAGAGAGCTTTGACTACACTTTTTTACTGGTGCGTAGGAATCGAAGGCAGCATTGAAAGTGGTGATGAAGTAATCAAGGACTGAGTCTACATCTTAAGAATTGTATATTGGTGACCAGTCTTACTGACTGAGGCAGGACTTGAGATGGGTCAGATTGCCATGTGGTAGTACTCTGCTTGAAATGGTTTTTGGAGGTGGCTTACGAAACTTATTTGTCCAGGTGCAGATAACAGGGGAATGGTCGCTGAGGGAGTCCGGGAGGATGGAGGTGTTATTGATACAGGTTGGGTGGCTGGCAAGGACCCAGTCTAGGAGAGTACTAGTGCCAGATTTGTAATTCTTCCTAGTGGGGGAGTTGACCATCTGCGTTATGTTAGCTGACAAGATAGCATCCTTGTAGGTCCCTACATCAGGTGCAAGACAGTTGATATTAAAATTGCCACGGCGGAGTATCTCGGTTCCAGGAGGCTGTGATCTTACAAATTCAAGGACAGTCTGGAGACCAGTCCCTGGGGCTTTTGGTGGGATGTAGACAGCAACAACAGTGAGGACTTTATTTTGGGCACCAAGGAGTAGCTTGACAGGAAGGAATTGCACTGGGGTGTTTGAGGAGGTAGTGCAGACAGGGTGACCGGTAATGTTGTCTTTTATGTAAATTGCACAACCCCCCCTTTTAGTAATCCTATCAAGACTGAAGACGCTGTAGCCTTGAAGTGAGATGGCATGGTCCAGAGTACTGGCTGTCAGCCAGGTTTCAACAATGGCTATGATGTCAGGATTACATTGGTTGGCAAAGATTTGAAGGGAGGCCAGCTTTGGAAGGAGGCTGCAAATGTTGAGGGTAGCAATGGTGAGACCCCCCTCAGGATAGGCAAGAATCATTGTAGTGGAGTGAGCCAGTCCAGGGTTCAGGTGTACACTTCCTGACATCAGGAGGAGGAGGAGCAGGAGTTTTAGTGCCATCTGACGTTGCTCATAGTAGGTGAAATAGCATCTCCAATATGCCTGAATGCAGCGTAGGCATCGAGGGTTCCAGTGCAGAGCAATGGCTAGTAGCAAGGGTTGGTTTGCCCAAGTTCCATTTGCATGATTAGTTGTACATGGCCAGACCTTTGCAGGGGGTGCCTCAAGGGTGGGTAGGGAGCAAGGTCAATGGTACCAAGTTGGTGGTAATGGACGGGAATGAGGAGGGGTGGAGGATGTTGGCAGCTGATCCCTGTTTATGCCCTGGTGGTGATGGATTTTTGTTCATGCCATTTGCATTTGTCTGCATAGACTGCACATAGATTTCCAAGGGACACATAGGAGGGTGCTACAGAAAATATGAAAATTGTACAATGTTCTGCTGCTATGAATGCACATGCTGCCATGCCGTACCAGTGACTTTTGTAGAAAAATACTACAAAAACATACAGATAAAAAACATAAATAACAAAAGGAAAAAAATGCACCCACAAGCTGTTAAACAAAGGACAGATACATATACAGTAATGATACAGGGCACATAAGAGAAGCAAACTTAGCTCTGTAGTAACATTTCCAATGAAAAAACTCAGACCATGTCTTTTCAAAGCGCTCCAGCCATAAAATGGTAACACTAAAAAATATAAGATGTAGATACAATTTCAACTAGAATTTATATATAGTTTGTAGTTCTTTCACCCTTTTTCTTTGTTACCAAGGACAGTCTCAAGAAAACAGAATTATTGATCCTCGGAATAGAAACATAGAGACATAGAAGGTGATGGCAGAAGGAGACTGCTAAGTCTATCTAGTCTGCCCAGTGTTTCTGTATTGTACCTACCCCACTAGCTGCCCTTTAATGTGAGGGCTCCCTTGTGTCTATCCCATGCATTCTTGAATCCTCCAACTGAGTTAGCCCCCACCACCCCGGGGGTAGACTATTCCAGGTGTCTACCACCCTCTCTGTGAAGAAGAACTTCCTGACATTGGCCTTGAACCTCCCTCGTTTCAGCCTTAGATCATAACCCCTGGTTCTGCTGCCCTTGTTGAAGTGAAAAAGTTCCTGTGTCTGCACCTTATTTAATCCTTTCATGTATTTGAATGTTTTGATCATGTCTACCCTCTCCCTTATCCATTCCAGAGAATACATGTACCGTTCTCTCAGTCTTTCTCTGTATGACATCTGATGCAATCCCTGTATCATTTTTGTCACCTTTCTCTTCACTGTCTCTATTCAGTCAGTGTCCTTTTTGAGGTGAGGCCTCTAGAACTGGACACCATGACCTGGCCTGACCAAAGAGCTGTACAACGGCAGGACCACCTTCCTCCCTCCTCCTGCTTGTGATTCCCTCCCAGTGCATCCCAGCACTCCACTTGCCTTCAGTGCTGCCTTCTTGCATTGCTTTCCCACTTTCAAGTTGTCTGAGATTATGATTCCCAGATCTTGTTCCTGGTTGGAGACAGCTAGTACTTCCCCTCCCAAGTAATACTTCTTTGGATTCTTTTTTCCTATGTGCATGACCTTGCATTTTTTGGCATTGAATTTCAACTGCCATGCTCCAGACCAGTCCTCAAGCTTCTTGAGGTCTGATTCCATCTTGCCTACTGCCTCTAAGGTGTCCACCCTGTTACATATCTCGGTGTCATCCGCAAACAGACACACCTTTCCCTGTAGTCCATTAGCGATGTCAGCTATGAAAACATTGAAGAGCAGAGGCCCCAGTACTGAGCCTTGAGGCACTCCACTTGTCACCCTAACCTCTGATGATTGTGCTCCATTTACCTGCACTCTCTGGGTTTTGCCCTGCAGCAAATGTTGTACCCATTTTACCACTTTTAGTCCAACCCCTGAGTGATCTAACTTCTTTAACATCCTTCTGTGTGGAACTGAGTTGAAGGTCTTGCTAAAGTCCAGGTAGACCGCATCCACTGCCCCCCCCCCCCCCATCCACGACCTTGGTAACCCAGTCAAAAAACTCAACTAGATTTGTTTGCAAGATATTCCTGCCATGAATCCATGCTGTGCGGGGTCCACCTGCTCACTGGCTTCTAGGAGTGCTATGATCCCTTGTTTGAGAAGCACCTCCATTAATTTTCCCACTACAGACATGAGACTTACTGGTTGGTAGTTCCCTGACTCAACCATGCTGCCCAATCTGTGGATTGGGACTACTTTTGCTCTTTTCCAGTCTTCAGACACCACTCCACTCATTAAAGATTTGGTGAATAGCTTTGCCAGTGGGGCTGCCAACTCTGACCCTAGTTCTTTTAAGATTCTTGAATAAATCTCGTCTTGTCCCATGGCCTTGTCTACCTTTAGTTTATTTGGCACCTCCTGTACTTCGGCCTCTGTAAAGGGGCTAGTGTCTACCCCAGGACCAGGGTGCTGTGTTTTGTGAGTGCCGGGCCATTTCCTGGGTTCTCCTCAGTAAATACTGAACAGAAGTATTTGTTTAGGATTTCTACTTTTTCTGGGTCGTCTTCTGTTATTTTCCCTTCCTCTGTAGCAATCTTCACTATACCCCGTTTTGCCTTCCTTCTTTCCCTGATGTACCTAAAAAAGGTTTTGTCACCTCTCTTGTCCCCTCTGCTATCTTTGCTTCTGTCTGGGCTTTGGCCTTTCTTATCCTTTTGCTTGCTTCTCTCATTTTTCTTTGTATGCATTCCAGTCTTTTTCCTTCTTAGTTTCTTGGTATATCTTGTACGCCTCATTTTTCTCTCTTACTATGGTTGCTACTTCTTTTGAAAACCATAGAGGATTTCTTCTTCTTTTTGTCTTGCTGACCTTCCTGACACATTGTTCTGTGGCCATCCTGATTGCTCTCTTAAATCTTCCCCACATGACTTCAACCTCCTCTTCCTTTGATTTAGGCAAGTTATTTTTTAGGCTGGTTCTCATTACTTGGAAGTCGGCTTTCTTGAAATCTAGCACCTTGATTTTCGAGTGACAGGTGTCCTTGGTAATGTTTACTTAGAAGCTGACCATACAGTGGTCGCTGTTTCCCATATGGCACCCCACATCAATTTCCTTTACAGTCTCAGTGTTTGTGAAGGCCAGGTTGAAAATGGTGTCTCCTCTTGTTGGGGCTTTAACAAGTTGACCCAGTACTGCACCCTGTAGCAACAATAAGAAGTCCCTGCTTCTTGTCTTTGCTGCCGTTTGTGTGCTCCAGTTGATATCTGGGAAGTTGAAGTCCCTCACCAGTATTACTTCACTTCTGTCAGTCATTTTATATATTTCCTTTATTAAGTCTTTGTCCCCTTGTTCCCCTTTATTTGGGGGCCTGTAGATGATACCAGTTTTGAAGCTTTTTCCCTTGACTGCATCTGAGTTTGCCACAGTGACTCAGTTTCTCCAGAAGATCCCTGTTCCTCTGTCGCTTTTATTTCTTACTGAATGTAAATAGCTACCCCATTCCTTTTTTACCATTCTTGTCTTTCCTGAACAGGTTGTATCCTGGTATATCTGCGTCCCAACTGTGGTTCTCCATGAACCATGTTTCTGTCACAGCCACCCAGTCCATCCTCTTCACCTTCAAGATGGCCATGAAATTGGGTAGTTTGTTTGCTAGGCTCCTAGCATTTGCAACCATCACTTTCCAGGAATGTGCCTACCCCTTTGTATATGATTGCACCTCCTTCCTGGAATGCTCTAAAATGTTGCTTCCACCCAAGAGATTATGCAAGTCATTGATTTCTTGAGGCATGATGACTGATACTCAGGTGGTCAAGATGTGTGTTGGCTCCATTTCTCTTTCTGGGGTAGTGTATGTACGCCTGCAGTGTTTTGGGGCCTGATGACAAGCCCACTGATGGTCTGGGTGTGTGCTGTCACCATCTCCCCTTTTTTAGTTTAAATATCCTGCATAGACATCAAATTTTTGTCCAAGCTCTCATACACCTTTTCTGTTCAGGTGCAGGCCATCATATTTAAAGAATGTTCTTTCCCAGAAGGTCTGCCAGTTTCCTATGTAGTGGTATCCTCTCTCTTGGCACCATTTGCGCAGCCATGAGTTGAACTCGCCAGCTTCAACCTCTTTGACTTGCTTTGTGTCCTCTCCTTTTTCCCATACTGGCAAAACTTCTAATAAGGCTAGTTTGGATGGAAGGGAAGATAATTTGCTAGCTAGCTCCTCAAAGTGCTTTTTGGCCTCCTGAACCATGTGATTGGCCAAGTCATTTGTTCCAAGGTGTATTGTGAAGTGTGTAACATCCCCTGTTTCCTGCACTATTCTTTTTATGTGGTTTGTGTCTCTTCTTGCAGGGACTCCTGGGAGTCATCCAACCAAGCTTTCGCTTGTCCCATTTTGAGTTAAGTGGGGTTCCACTCTGCAGATCATGGACTCCCCAATTATGAAAACTTTCTTTTGGTTTTTGCCCTTTTTGGTATTTGCTTTATTTTGTGTATCAGTATTTGCAAGGGTATACTTTTTTATTCTGTGTTTTGCCTTGTCTGAGGCTGGTTCCAGTGACGTAAACCTGTTTTTGGTTGGAATCACTGAAATGTGCCCCTGGTTAGAGACTTTCTTCCTGGACCCTCTATGATGCCTCCTCCTCCCCCTTACCACCTGCCAGTCCCTGAACCATGCTTTATGTCTTGGTCCATGACTGATACTTTGGTCCTGGTAGTATGGAGGTTGTGGAGGCTTGTTGTAGAGTTCCTTGTACTGAAGATCATAGATTATGGTCCAAGCCTACTGTAGCTGGACTGTGAGGTCTGTGATGACCAGCATGCATGGACTTGTCCCTGCTGATGGTGATAAGCCCCACTATACAGAGACCCACAGTTTTTGCAGCTGACTGTGGACATTTTGCAGTTGTAAAAAAATGTTTTGTTTGTTTAGTGCCTTGTCCTGCTTTTAGGCAGGAAGTGTAGATGAAATAAAGAGTATGCACTTTTTGAATATTGCCCCTTCCTGTTATTTGGTAGGGAGTGTAGATGAAACAGAAGGTTCTGTGTAGAGGACAAGAATAAATAATATAGTAATATTATACTATACCACCTCCCCCTTTTTGTAGGGATGACACGTGGACGAGAGGAAACTAAGGTTCTGTGTATGAAAACCTAATTTTTTTTTTTAGCATTCTGCTGCTCTGGCAGCTTCTCTACACAGAAATCCTAATTTCCTATGTATGATATTATAACTATCTCCACAGCAACAAACTGTGATATCATAAACAGAACTGTGATGTCAGGTGTAGCCAAGCAGCCAGAGCAGATGTAGCAGAAATCTTGTTTTCATGCGACTGTCCTTAGTAACACATAAATAAAGGGGAGAATTAGTGTGTGTGTGTGTGTGGGGGGGGGGAGAATGAAAGACAGTAAATATTGAACTGTCTAAATATAAGGGGGGATTCTTATGCCATAATCTACCCAGCATCGAAGAACTATTTTACGTGAGGAAGAATATTATTTATTTATTGAAAACTTCAGAGATTACTTTTGAACAAAAGTGCTCATTTACAAAGGTTCCACATTAAATACATAGTCACAAAAAAAATTACAAGTACAATGAGCAGTACCAGTGGAAATGCAGTCAAATCAGGCTCCAAGCACTTAAGGCAGAACAATTACATACAGCTTTGATAAAATCGATACAGATTGTGGTATAAAAAGTTGCAGGTTATGTACAGTGAGAAACCAAATAATTTGACTACAAAGGCTGACCACAAAGATCTCAACTTGGGGAGATTCAGCAGTGTATCAGGCAATTTGTTAGCCACTTAGTGGCCCTGACAGCAAATTACTGCTTTCCCAGCTAATTACACTGGAAAGGAGGCTTAAAGGCATTCTTGTCCATGTTCCTGGTGCTATATTCATTGGAGATGGTGCAGAAGTATTTTATTAAAGCAGGGGGTGTTAGGTCCAAGAGTGCCTCTTTGGCTAGCAAATAGGTCGGGAGCTTTATTCTGCTGGGTACGTGAAGGTAGCCAGTTAGTGTGTAAAGGGTACAACTATCAGTGCGGTTATCTGCATCAAGTACAAAGTGTCATGCCTTATTACAGATCAGCTTTACTCTGTTTAGCACTATGTCACAGGCAGCAGCATAGACAGGTTTCCCATGATCTATAAGTGACAGAATAGAGCTGGTCAGAATAAGGCGTCTAACATCTCCAGTGAGATTGATCTGGTTATGATACAAGGCACTCACTCTTCTGCTTACTATGGTCACCAGATTTTCAACATGGTGTGCAAAAATTAAGGTGTTATCCAGAGTAACTCCAAGGCATTTGAAGGTCTCTTTATGTTCAAGGTTTTGACCTTGGCCATTTCAGATAACAAAGGGTAGAACTTTCCTCTTCTGTGGGAGGCTAGAGAAGAACATGATCTTTTTTCCTTGTAATTGAGGACCAGTATTTGTTTTGGAGAACCAGCTTTCAAGTGACCAAAAGTTACTTTGGAGAGTGGCAGTAAGACTGTCAAGGTCAGGGTTTTTGGAACAGACGGCAGCATCTTCAGTATAGAATGGTACATTGGTTGTCTGACAAGCACTGGGCAGTTGATTTATGGAGAGGCAGAAAAGGAGTGGGCTCAAGATGGAGCCCTGGGGGGCACCAACAGGTACTCTCCTAATGTCAGACAAAGATCTATCAATCTTCACCCACTGGGAATGATTGATCAGATATTTGTGTAACCAGTCAACTGTGTTCTGTGACAAACCCAGATCAAGGAGTTTGTTAAGTGGGAGCTTATGGTTGACCAGGTTGAAGGCTTTATTAATGTCAATATATATAGTTCCAATGAGGTCACCATTATCAAAGGCCTCATGAACATAGTTGGTGTATCCCAACAGTGCTGAGTTGGTTCTGTGAAGCTTTCAGAAGTCATGCTGCTATACACATTGGACACTGTATTGTTCAAAATATGTGACACGTTGGTCAGAGACTGTTCTCTCGAGGGCCTTGGACAGGGAGTAGAGAATAGAAATGGGTCTGTAATTGACAAAACTAGTGTGGTCTCTACTTTTGCAAACTGATGTAACCAGTGTGGATTTCCACTTTTCTGGGAATAGCAAGTAGCACAGGGAAAAGTTAAAAATTCTAGAGGTGGGGTGGGAAAGTTCCTCTACCACCAGTGCAAGAAGTTTCTTATCAACCAAGTCACTCCCACACCTAGTTTAGCCAAGTACCTTACTGATGTATTTTGAGGTGTCTTTGACTGAAACAGCTGTAAAGTAGAATGTAGGGTACCTTGATTCAGAGCCCACTCTCTGGAGGCTTCAAGCCCTGGTTTTCTGCAGTGGGGCTGGCAGGCTTAGTGGGAATTATGGAACTGAGTTCAGTAAAAGCTGTGTTGAAATAATTGGCAGTTTGAGTTGGATCAGGGACCTGTCAACCCTCCACCATAAGCATTTGAGGAGTGGTTTTAACTCCCTTGCCAAGAAATTCTGAGACGCTGTCTCAGAATGCTTGCCATTGCACCAGTTCTGTGTCCACTGGTCCTTTAGAAGTCAGATATGGCCTTTTTAATCATACTTGTGCACTCATTGTGGGCTTTCTTATACCTTTGCATGTGGACATGTGACCCTGTTTCTGTAGCCAGTACCCACAGGTTGTCCCTCTCCCTCATGCAGGCAAGGAGTTTGGAGGTGATCCATCCAGATAGTGCTCCTCTTACGTTGTGTTTTTCAGAGGGTGCAAATTTATCACAAGCACGTGTGAACTCAGAGACAAAGAATTCTAGGGCTGGGTCAATAATGGGAATGACATCTAAGAAGCTC
Organism: Neoceratodus forsteri; assembly: GCA_016271365.2. Classification (NCBI taxonomy): domain Eukaryota; kingdom Metazoa; phylum Chordata; order Ceratodontiformes; family Ceratodontidae; genus Neoceratodus; species Neoceratodus forsteri. The sequence goes on from CM057454.1 coordinate 331,241,248, forward strand.
CAATCAATTTGGATCAAGTAAGAGTCGAATTTAGATACCTTCATTTTATTTAGGATTCAGGTAACCATGGGGTGCTTATCAGTTTAACTGCCTATAGACATTGCACCAAGAAGTGGTCATTTAGGCCCTGGACACACCACAGAACTGTTTTTGGAAAGTGTTTTTAAAACCAATTTAGCAAAACCTTTTCAGTGCAGCCGCACTACTCAGTAACCATTTTTGATAATGGTTTAGTGTGGCCACACCGCTAGTGTTAAACCTGTTCTCCTTGTAACTATTTTGTGTTGAGTCCAACACACAGAACTGTGTTTGCCTGGACACACTGCAGCTAGAACTGTTTTAGTTAAATCATTACAGCTTAAAACACTTATACTCCTGAACAGACATGTGAGTAAAACCATGCTAGCTCCAAAACATTTTTAAAAATGGTTTTAAGACTAGGTATCTAGCAGAGTTTAAAAACACTTTTGTTAAAATGTTTTAAGGGGCTTGCAGTCTGTCTGCAAACAGTGCTAGGGGGATTTAAACGATTTTAAGGCACTTAAACCATTTTAAGCTCTCCAGTGTGTCCAGGGCCTTAGGGTATCTGGCAAAACTTTACCCTTATCAGTGTGTGTAACTAGTACCCAGTCGAGTAGCATCATGGTACCCATTTTATAATTGATCCTAGTTTGCTCAGTGATCATTTCTGTGAGAAATAGGCTGGCCATTTTACCCCTTTGACCTGGGCTGGACTTATCATTCCAATTGACATTAAAGTCATGACTAACAATGTATTCCCAGTTCTGATTAAGTTGCATGAATCAAAGTAAATGACTCTATGCCCAGTTTCTGTTTACCCATTGGGATATATACAGACAGAATGACAAGAAATGTTTGCCCTCACCCTATTAAAAGCTTTATTGCTAAAGTATTCACATTCTCTGGTTAGGTCTTTGACCATGATTTTAGAGGCTTGCTGGTCTGACCTGAGATAAATAAGACAGCCCCCACCTCGCTTGCCTATTCTATCCTCCCTGAAAATATTGAAGCCTGGCAATGAGGTAGTGGCATCAGATATGTGTGGACTGAGCCAAGTTTCAGTTAGACAAATAACGTCTGGCTGCACTAATTCAACCCAGGCTTCAAACTGGGCAAATTTAGGTAGTAGACTCAATATTTAGGGAGACTATGTTCAGTAGTCCTTGGCTGCAGGTGCCAGACTCAGGGCTACCAGCAGGGCCAGGGTTAGGGTTGACATTGCTGGACAGTAGAAGTAACATTATTGTAAGGCCTTTGGTGGCTCTGAGGCAGTGCATCAGTCTTCAGGTTTTATTCTCAGGAAGGAGGGCCAGGCATGTGGCCCTGGAGACATGGCCAAGTTGGGCAAACTCAGAGCACTCCCCATGTGCCACCAGGAATAGGCGTCCAATTTGAGGTGCATATGGTTGGGGGGCTTGGGTACGATAGGGTTGTTCAGGGGATCAGTAGGCCTGGGTAACAGCATGGTAACAGCATGGGACCAAGGGAGATAGCCTCCTTTATCTCTGAGGGTTCTATAGGTTCAGGTTGAAATAGTGTGGCTAAGCAGGTCAGCAGCATTAACATTGCACAGAACATGTTAACGGCAAGGAAGGATGACAGCAATTTGCAATTAAAACAGGTAGGTCATGGACCTGTAGCCTTAGGACACAATCAGCCAAAAGGGGTGTTAGCAAAATTGCAATAATAATATGGGTGATACCTCAAGTAACAAACAGTTTAAACACTGATAATAACTGGCTTAGCCTTTTTCCCATAGAGAAACCATGATGTATTTTGCTGTTATAGAGGAGCTTTTATAATGGCAAACACATGCATGGTTTCCTTCTCTCTGTGCATGCCCCACTGCTGCTTTTCCCTTCAGAATGCATGTGGACGCTTTCCCCCAGAAGACTGAACCACCACTTAGAATTGGACTCTGCGGTAAGTTTAACTTTTAAAACAGAATCTGCAATGTTAAAAAGAACCTGTCCCTACTGCTCACCCCTCCCAAAAAGTTTTAAATGAATTGAAAATGGCACCGTGAGTCACTGTTACAGATCGGATGCTCAAATCGAACCGGGCGGGCTGCGCAGTAGCCTGCATTCATTTTATATAATTGCTGAGGTGAAAAAGGCAAACCCAGCAATTATATGAAATAAAATATGGGTCTGGGTGTGTGAAAATTTGAATTTACACACACCCTCGGGGTTTGATGCTACGCATAAACCCCTCAGGTGTGAGTAAATTCTCTTTACACACCCAGACCTATACTTTATGCTCTATTTAACATACAGTAGAATGTACTAGCATCAGCCAGTTCTGGTAGGTCCCTGCCTAGCTAACCTTAGGACACAATCCATTCATGGAGGATATTTTAACAAAAATGAATAAATAAATCTAAAATAAAAAAACTATAAAGTGGATATCATAATAATGAATCAACTACGGGGTGTGGGTTATGCTGGGATTTGCCCACATCTAGTGTGATTTAAGTCTAATGTGCATGCCCAAGTCATGGCTTTACATTGCAAATGGAAAAATTACTTAGGTTAGCACACTCATTTTGATAACTGATCTGCTTTTTGGCACTCAGGACACCGGTCACAATCAGAAAATACATTTGATTCATATGCGTTAAAAACTCAGACTCACCAGCCCAGTGGTGCAGATGGCTGAGGTACTGATGGGCACCTTATCTTGCACCATGCCGATGACCCAAGTTCAGGAATCAGCTCAGGTTGTCAGGAGTCAGCAGGAGGGTGGGCTGGGAGTGGATGTAGCAGCTGCCAAGCAGCTCTTCTCTTCTGGATTGGGGAGGCTTGCTGACTCAAATCTTGGCTACCACCAGGGGGAAGTCTGGTGGCAGTGCTGAATGCTTGAATGGCAGACATGTGCATCATGGGGTGGGGGGAGAACTGCAGGCTCCAACGTGAATGTGTGCATCCATGTGCATGCGCATCCCATGTCACTTTGGCTCATATGAGGGACAGGAAAATGGAAAAAGAGTCCAGAGGGTTGCCTGGTGCACCTTGTGCCTCCCCAGACCAACACCACCACCCAGACACATCGGTGCCTTCTGGATATGTTCACTGGGGGGGAGGATGGGGGATTGGAGGGAATCAGTGGGGGAACCTGCACAGAGAAAAGTCTAGGGGAGGTGGTAGCCAGTCTGGGGGAAGTGGGGATGGAGCAGCCACTGAACTTGAGGGGTAAAAAGTTATATGAAAAAAGTCAAATCCGTCCATGCACTAGTTTACGGGTGCTTTGTTGCCATGTTGCTCATAAATACTTGGGAAGGAATGGAACACCTGAGAAATCCAGCTAGCTCTTTATGTGGGAAGGCTTATACTAGAGAAGGCTGCTGATATTGTTTTTGCATGTAACTAAAAAAACTAAGCTGAAAGCTGACAGAGTTCCTTTAAGAATAAACATGTCAGAGAACAGTGTGCTCCAAATGTTAAGTGTTAGGAAATGTTTCTGTCGAGTTAGTTCAATGTTTTAATAGTTTGAGTATCCAGAAATAGCTCTGACAGAATGAGCAACATCAGTAAACCTTTATGGATCAAAGGTAAATTTGCCTGTTAAAGTCATAGCGTTATGCAAAATTCATAGTTGTTAAGAGACATGACTAAGCCACACATTATTCTATATCCCTTATCAGGCTAATGCATTAGCAGCCATATTGGGTTTGACCAGGGTTTGTCTGATACCTGCAGCCCAAAAAGTGATTGAAAAGAAAATACAGTACCACTTTTCTCCATGGTGGCTAATTACATGAAAGAGACCCACGTTGATAGCTTAATTGGCCCTTTCCTGATGAGGTGCCATTGCTGGTAATTAGTTTTCTTTTGTGTGGTCTGGCTGCTAGGTTTTTAGTGAGGAGATATCCCAAGGGAAATCCAACATACAGAAGCCCAAATGCTAGGCTCACAATGACAACAACAAACTACAAAACAAAAAGAAAAAAAAAACTGGACATCAGAGGAAGGATTAGCACACCCAGTAGCTGGTGGTGGTGATGGTGGGGGTTGGGACTGCTCTTTCTATGACCTGTTTAACTCCTCCGGAGTTAAGCTGACCAGCTGGCATCTGCTGTTCTGTTGTTTGTGAGCCAGCTCCTCCCCACATAATGTGTTTTGCTTTCTAGTGCAGAGAGGAACTCTGACTTCCTGGGCAACTTCACTTACTGGTGGGTGAAAGTCCATATCCACTGTGTTTAGACATTGATTGGAGCTGCTCACACTGTGCTGTCTCTGCTCTTTGATAACTGCTCACAGCCCCTCTTTAACAAGTTAAAAAAACACATTAGAAGTGATGGTCAAAAAACATCACAGCAGGGGAAGGGGAGGCGGAAGAAATGGCTTTGTATATCATAATCTACCCAGCAACAAAGAGCTTTTTTATAAATGGAGGAGTTTGTTTTTTAACAAAAAGTCAATAAAAAAAGAATTTAAAAACTACATATTGAACATCATAATAATTTTTTTTAATTCTTTACTTACTGCTAATTATATAATCACAATAAGCAACTCTAGGGTATGAGTTATGCTGGGGTTTACGGTTACCCAATTCTGGTGTAGTTTAAGTCACTCAGCCTGTGGCTCTGTGACACACCACACCAGGTGTGGATAAATTTCAGCATAACCCACACCCTCTCATGCATTATTGCTTAATTGTGTAACAGGTGCTTGACCTACACCTTCCTCTTCCCATTCTCAAGTAGTTCTTTCAGGGTAGCTAAATCCATGCCCCATAAACTTTTTCCCTGTTGTCCAGTAAATGTGGAATTTTTTTCAGCCCAATAACACAAGTAGATTACAACTAAACCATATATTATTCTACATCCCTTATCAGGCTAATAAATTAGTTTAGAAGCCTTATTGGCTCTAACCAGGGCTCATCTGATACCTGCTGCCCAGACGTTGATTGAAAAGAAAATACAGTACCACTTTTCTCCAGGGTGGTTAATTACAAGAAAGACACCCACGTTGATAGCTTAATTGGCTTTTTCCTGATGAGCTGCCATTACTGGTGATTAAGTTGTCTTTTGTGTGGTCTGGCTGCCTGGGTTTTTAGTGAGGAGAATTTCTCAGGGAAATCCAACATACAGAAGCCCAAGTGATGGGCTCACAATGAAAACAACAACAAACAGCAAAAAAAAAAAAAACAAAGGACATCAGAGGAAGGATTAGCACTCCCAGTTGTTGGTGGTAGTGACGGTGGGAGGTGGGGTTGTTCATGACATGGCTTGTTCCCTGGAGTTAGGCTGATCAGTTGGCTTCTGTAATTAAATTGTTTGAGAGACAGATCCTTCCCACATAATGTTTTTTTGTTTTCTAATGCAGAGAACTCTAACATTCTGGGCAACTCTTACTTACCAGTGGGTGGAAGTCAGTATTCTATGTGCCAGGAGCATCATTTTGGGATAGCCAGGGGTCGTGATTGAGATCCCTATGATCTTTTTGTAACCCTTACGATATCCACTGCAACCCCTAGGAACCCCTAAAACAAGATTGCCACAACATTTATTCATAAAAAAAGATGGTTAGCGGGGAGCCTTGCAATTTATGAGTCTGCTGAAATGGGACATTGCAGTGCCTATGACTCTGGGGAAATAAGCTACTGCACTGTGTGAGATATTGAAATTCTTTCCATTGCAGAGGCAGGGTTTGCTTTTTTAGGCATTTTAACATTGCCGATAAACAGTTCCACAATTTCTTCTGTTCCACTCTTTTACATTTCATTCATATACTGTGCCCTCACTGACTGGAAAGCTATGCCTGCCTCAAGCCATAATCTTCTGTAAAAGGCCATCATATCCTTTAGAAAATGCTGTTAATAATTAGGGCTTTGTGGAGCAGTGAGATCACTATCCTTGCACATAGTATTCTTGGAGCAAATTTCAGGGATGTAGCCAGCACCTCTGGCAGGATTCTCTCTCTCTCTCTTCCAGATCAGTGGGGACTGTGAGGATACTGGAAACAGTGCCACTTTAGAGAGTCGTCAAAGGTCCTGCTTTGTCATTTTGCCCATTTTTATGCAATAGCCATGTTAAACATTTTCAACACTCTCTGTCCATCAGCCTGCTTTCTGTGGCTATGGACTTTTATAAGAGGAGACTATTCTCTGCCTGCACAAGTTAAAAAGATTAACTTTATTCTTTTTCATGCTTAAGAGCCAATAATTCAATGTTTCCATTAAGTATGATAAACTTAAACAGAAATCATATTAACTAAATGTGTTAAAAAAAAAACAACATGAAGTGCATGGTGTCATTTGTTAGATGTACTGGATGTTTTACAACCTCCAGTAACCACTGTACGAGCAGTATGAGGATTTCTCCAGATGGTAATATAGCCTTCTGTGAACTACAGTATGCAAAAAGTGCCCATACAATATGTGATTTATAAGTTATTTTTCCTGTTGCCTAAAGAGCTATATTGCACTTCATTACAGCTGTCATTTCCATACATCAACTTCCATGCATAGGCTTGAGAGGGATGTGAAGAGTACTGTTTCACTGGTAGGGGTGGTGGTAGTCGATGCATGGAGCAGTCATCTGGTGGAGGTGATGAATGCGAGGACAGTGGTGGTCTTCAAGTATGCATGGGAGACATGAGTGTGTGTTAAAGAGTGGATGAAGAGTATTTCCGGAGACCAGCTGGGGTCTGTGGAGACAGATTGTGGTGGAGCATCTAAGCTGCTTGAGTGGGCTGGGCAGACCTTTTCTGCCAACAGATTCTATGTTTCTATGTGACTCAGTGATCATATAGTAGGACCTTTCTGTAATCCTTATATGTCCTGCATTTATCTGTGGCTTGTTGGGTCAAAGGCACACAGGTTGGTTTGCTGTTGGAGTCTGAAGTTAATGTATGCACTACCTAAATAAAAGTAAACATTAACACTGAAAAGTGATAAAAGAATGGTAGCTGCTCTTAGGTTTTACTTTTGAAGGACTCTTCACTATTGAATGTATCTGAATGTGCATTGCTATATTCTGTTCTTAAACTAAGATTGCTTAGTGGAAAATGCATGCCTGTGCTCACATACTGTTTAACTTTTAAAGTATTTCCATATACATATCCCTGAGACACAAATTACATGTGAATGGCACCTGGATTCGTCTCAGTCAGGCAAACTGGGAACCGTCACTTTTCTGGGAATAAAATCTTCTTTTTCTGTCAAACTTGGTATCAGTTTTTGTTGGTTCTGCAGTACTTTCTTTTTCCAGCTATGAATGTTTTAGGTGGCTTTGATCTATCAGTGAACAAATCTGAGTAACTGAGCCAATCCTGGCTTGTCAGAGAAACATTTCTCTTGGCTGCTGCAGCAAATAACTCTGTTTTAAAAATGGCTCCATATTTGCTAATGTCGGTTTCTGAGTCAAGCTGCAAACTGCAAAGCTGCTCAGTACAAGAAAACTTTTGAGACAGAACAACTCACTGCCTGCTTGGAATTATACTTGGTCATAATTTTACTGTGCATTATTAAAGCAGTTGTCAGACACAAAATACATTATAACTTTTTAATCTGGCTTTTTTTCATCGCAAAACCAACACCAAGCCCTATCATGTGCCACTATTTAACAAACCTGAAAATGGCAGGTTTCAAATCTATGTATTTGTTTTGTTATCTGTACACAAAAAATGTCTTAGTTTGGGTTAACTTTTGCTTAGAAAATGGGTAGGGAAAATTCATGTTTTTGATTGGATAATGCCAGCCACCACCAGGTCCTATCTCAGGCAGTAGTGACCAGAAAATAATGAGTCCTAGTCTCTGTTGCCTGATTTCGTTCTAAAATGCTTGTGCCACAGAATGTTGAATTTTAAACTGCTGCCATGTTTTTGTTTTAGCTAGCGAGACATATAACACTCCTTTCCCGTCACTTAATTTGACACCACCCCACTCCCCAGGCAGCATTCAGTTGCTCCATTCATTTTTTTCCCAAACCTATACTGAAGCTATTTTTTAAAACAAATTTCTGCATTCAAATAGTAGCGGTAGCACGTCACGTGCTCACTGCTACTCCGAGACACCCCTCTCGTCCTGACTGCAGCTTTAGCTGGCCGAAAACAAAACACTTGACTTTTTTTTTAAGATAAAATGTTGAAACTACCTCCTTAGTGCATCCTTTTTGTCCTGCCCGGTTGCCTGCTCAGTCACGGCTCATCTCCATCTCCGCTCCCCTCCCCGTCAGTGTTTGACTGCTACGTAAATTTCCGAGGGATTCACTTTTTTACACAAAAAAAATCAAAACTGCCATAGAAGTGTAGTGGACATTGCTGGCATCTGTCCCGTTCTGTTCATAAAACAATCCTGCATTTCCGTGAAATGTGATGGCTGCTGTGCAAGTCTTGCACGCCCTTTGATGTCTCGTGCCCACCTTCCACCATGTAACCGCCCACTGTCAAACTTGTAGTGTAAAAAATTAATTAGGAAGAAAGCTAAAATCAAGCTCCTGAAAGTGTTTGTTCTGCTGGATGGGGGGGGGGGGCAGATGATCACCAGCACTCCGTCGTGCCACTTGAATGACATTCAACACACATGGAGTGCACACAACAGACCAAAGTCAGAATACAAAAAAAAATCACAGCCTGTATATCATTTGTCTATGAGTCTGTGTGTTAGGGGGCATTCAACTTTCTTCAGAGAAGCAGGAATCATGATCTGTGCCTGTGTGTGTGTGTGTGTGTGTGTGTGTGTGTGTGTGTGTGTGTATGTGTGTGTGAATAACCATGAGAGCCAAGTAAAAGAAATGGCACATCATTCTAATACAGGTGGAGGAACTATTTTATTACTTAATTAATTTTAAACTCATTTTGAAAAAAACATTTTTTTATTAAACAATTTTTTTTTCACAGTGCCCATATTTTAAGCACAATAATACCCTCCAGGGTAGTCTGGTATTGCCCAATACCGCCCACTCTGTCGGGTATTATTGCTTGCATATTTCATCACTTCACAGTGCTACAATTACTGAAGATATTGATTTGAAAATTGGCATGTACTTAGACTGTACAACTGAGAGGGCGAATGCCATGTTTCAAAGCCCCAGGTCCTAAAACAGCTAAGTTAGAAGCTGTCAGATATAGGGGTTTTGCACAAATACTAACTCAGTCTTGCCTATAGTGGTGCTACTGTACCACTATAATACATCTGTCACAAATGCACTCAGCAGGTCAGGCCCTCTGCTTCCACGTGCCAACCTCCAAGTGCAGTAGTGTGAACAGGTAACAGAAAGGGTAACCCTCCTGTCGGCTTTTGGGTCTGAATCACCTTTAGTCTCAAGTTCTGGGGGGGGGATTCAAGCTATGAATCTTATGCTAGCGTACCCAATGTACAGGCTCAGATATGTACTCTCTTTGGGGGATTGCAGTATGATCTTTCACTAGGGGCACCAAGCCAGGCTTCCCAAAATGAACCCTTAAAACTCTATAAAAGTCCTTAGGTATATTCTTACCTATTCCCAGTTTGGTAACACCATCAAGCTTTTGAATAATTTTTGTCAGTCTTAACCCTCTATACATCACATGCAAAAAGAACTGACAGACACACCCAGGCAGTATCTTTCAAATAAAGATTTTACTAAAAGATGAGAAAAACATGAAAAACATAAACACAGAACAATGTATCAAAGAGCTCACAATCACATAAAAGAACATGGGAAGGTTACAAAACAAAAACTCCTACCACAATACAATCAGACTTTTTCTATCTAATGTATTACCTCTGTAGTGCTTATAGTTAGATCAGAGATCTATCTTTCTTGAGTCCCAAAATGATATGTCATATTCCCCAGTTACAAGGATACATTTCAACTCCATCTTCCCACCCCCTTGGTGAGTCGTCTAGGCTCCACCTTTTTGAATATAAAATTAAAAAAAAAATGTTTCCTGTCAGGAGATATATTAAATAATGTGACATCAGCAAATACTCATTTCCTACAGTATGAGTCTTTGATCAGCCAGTTCCTTTGAAGATTTACAACCCTGCAATCCCTCATCTAGGTGCAAGATATCTGGCAGGAATCAGCTTAATGATGTCCTGTTTCTGAAGTCATAAAATGCATATTTTAGTTTTGCAGCCTCAGAGCAGCAACAGGTCATAAAACAGCCATAAAATGCAATGTCTCAAGGAAGTTAATTACATTACAGAGATCACCTGGTCAATTATAGATCCTGTAGTTTTCACTGAAACCTGGACGGGGGGGGGGCAGCCATGGAGCACAGGCTGCCTTATGTGAGACAATCACATACTATATTTTTATATTACAAATAGCATACAATAATCATAACCAGCTGGCCAAGCATCACCATCTACTTGTATATCCAAAATATAAGGAATAATGTATAGGTACCCATACATAACAAGTCTGTGTTTTCATTGAGTGATTACGATACAAGCTCGAGAGATCCATGCTGGTATCTCAACCCCGGAATTGCAACACAAGGTGAGTTGTGTATGGGCACCCATATTTTATGTGTTTTAGTGTATGGTTAAAAAAACAAAACATTGTTGATGTCTTTTTTATTTAAACTGCGGTTATCTTAATGCTGAGATACAGTGAACAGAGAAGTGCAACCAGGCAGCAGTAGTCAGTGTGAGGGAATTGTAGCTGCAGTTAATGATAGAACATGCACAGCAAGGTTTTTAGAATGTGCACAAGTTTAGAACATGCACAATAAGGTTTTTGAGCTACTTGAATTCCGTGCACAATAAGCCCTAATGATATTTATGTATATATTTCTGGGATATGCTATGGCCCCAATGAAAATGTCAGAGATATTTTTTTCAAGTGCAGACTGACCTTATGGCATCGTAAGTGGCAAAGCCATGAGTGAGGTCAATGGTCACACTCCATGAGGGGAAATCTCTCAGATGCTTTCAATATGTGGCCATGGTATATTGAGTTTATGCAAGGACATTTTCTTTTATTCTTTTATGTATTTTCTTGCATTTTGCTTTGCCTTGCTAGTTTTTTAAATTTGGATGACTGTGTGCGAGTTGTTCACTTGCCAAGAGTGTGTCTGTTATGTAGCACGTGATGCCATGTGCATAACTGCACAGGCTCATATGTGGAAATCAAATGACTTTGAAATAACTGGGGAAATGTGGACATGTCAGGCAGCATTGTGCTGAAGCTGCAGGACAGCAAGGGCATGTTGCTGGGGATGGGGTGAATGGTGTGCCAATCAGGAGTCAGTGTGCCAGTCAGAAGTTAGGCTGCCAGTTAGGAGTGACGCTGAGGAGTGCCTGTCATGGGTCCTTCAACTATGAAAATAAGTTCCTGAGTCTGGATCTGACCAGAGTAAGTGGGGAGAAGATGGAAAAACCAAAAACAAAACATATTTTAGTAGTTTGGGTTATGGACCTTGTGGCGTTGGAGCCGGTGCACCAGTCAGTTTCACAGATAGAAACTGATTGCGGTTGTGAACTGGGTCGTGCTGTGTAGTACAGTAAAAAAGTAAAAGTTTTGACTGTTTGAAAGTGATTGGCTGGAGACAGAAGCTTGCGCTGCCAGTTGTAGCCAATCACAACAGTACAGAACAGTACAGTAAGACAGTAAAAATTCTGACAGTTTGAAAGTGATTGGCTGGAGACAGGAGCTTGCGCTGTCTGTTCTAGCCAGTCACAACAGTATGGTAAAGTACAGCAAGAAACTGAAAGTTCTGACTGGTTGAAAGTGATTGGCTAGAGTCGGGAGCTTTTGCTGTCAGCTCCAGCCTATCACAATGTGGATAAATTCTGTCATGGGGGACCTACAGTGAAGATAAAGGAGATATTCTCACTATAGATCTGACCACCCTGTAAATATCACAAACATTTGCCCAAATTTATCCTCTCAAGCATTACATATACAAGTCATTGCAAAAAACTGCATTAATGCACCAGTTGGGGTTCAGCTTAAAGCAACAAATGTAAGGAAATGTGGCATTAGGGTTTCTAGTTCTAACTTCCAACTGCTTCCAAACAGCAAATGGACAAAACCACACAAGTAACCACAGACAGCCATCATCAGGTAAGACAAACAACATACAACTGTTTCCAGATGACAAAGCTACAGTAGCACTGATGTCCTACCTTTGTGGATTTGTATCTGTGGCACACACACACCACAAGCCGTACACAGTGCAAGATACAGACACTCATTTGTCACTGCAGATAGAAATCCAGGATACTCAAATCGCAACACTGCTTCTGTGTGCAGAAACACAGTCCCCTGCAGCCACAGATATAAATCCATGATACCCAAATTAGAAGAGTTATTTTGTCTGCAGAAGTACAGGTCTGTCAGGGGGCCAGCAATTTTGTAGTCTCAGATACTCATGCACACCATAAGACATACACACACTTGACAAGCCTGCACTTCTGCAGCTGCAGGTGTAAGACATACACACTAACTTCTGGCTGCAGAAGCATGGGAGCCACAAAATCCGTGATACCAAAATTGCAACAGATCTTCTGTCTGTAGAAGCACAGACCATGCACTAATGGATCATGCTATCCAGCAAGGTGCCTTGTACAGTGTGCATGACATGAGTACCTCTGTCTGCAGAGACACAGGCCCCATGAGATCTTCTGTCTGCAGAACATGCTGTACAACATATACACACAGGTGTGGCTGCATAAGCACACGCTCTTGTGGGGCCTATGCTTATATAGCCACAAATACAAACCCACAAAGGCAGCACATCGATCCTACTGCATTTGTGTCATCTGGAAACACATGCATGTTGCTTGGTTTACCTGATGATAGCTGTGTGTAGTTGGTTTTGTGTGCTTGTCCTTTTGCTGTTTGGGGGGGTAGGGTTGGAAACCCTAACACTACATTTCACTACTTTTGTTGCTTTAAGGTGAACCCTAATAGGTGTATTAATGCCTTTTTTTGCAATGGGTTTCCTTTCATTTTGAGATAGTAGAATTGTATCCTCTTTCATGCAGGTCCCTTTGAAACCTGCATGAACAGATACATCTGGATGTAGAAGCACAGGACCCTCTGAGCCCTGCCCTTCAGTGTGGCTAAAGATGAAGTGAGGAGTCCATTTAGGTGTGGAAACACAGGGCCCTGCAGACCCTGCATTTCCATGCCAAGTAAGGAGTCCATGGAGCTATGGAAAGACCCTGCATTTCCACTTCACTATAGATGCAGACAGACAAAGCCAAGGCCCTGTGCCAAATGAGTAGTCTGTCTGGCTACAGAAGGTGCCCTGCACTTCTGGCAACTATAGATTCAGATGTGTAGAGCCCTTTGGTTGCTGTGCCAAAAGTGGAGTCCATCAGGCTGGAAAAGTGCAAAAAACATTTCAAAGTTCACTTATAATTTGGTCATTTTACAGTATTTTGCACCAAATTTTCAGAATAACCTTCTTATGATCCTACCTCTTGAACCTGGTAGGTACAAATTTTCAAATCCCTGTCGAAATGCTGTTTTGTGCCAGAGGTGCAAAAAACACATTTTGACCAGGATTTGAAAAATGACAGCTGTCACATTCATAGGGTGGCGTGAAAATAAGACTATGTTGAAAATTTGGAGTCAAAAAACTGAAAATGACTGAACTGATGAGTGAACATAGAAAAATACCAACATATGCTCATAACTTTGTTTTTTATTTATGTTTTGACCCAAAATTTTCAGCATAGAAACATAGACTTTGACGGCAGATAAGGACCGCTAGGCCCATCTAGTCTGCCCATTTCCCTACCTACAGGATAGGCCGCAGATCCTAGTTAACCAGCATAACTAGTTAACCAGCATAGCCATATTATGACCCCAAGTCATCAACCTGTTAGAGGAACATTCTGAAATCCTGACTGAAATAATATTTTGCGTCACAATAGTAAAAACACATTTCAGCCAGGATTTAAAAAATGACAGCTGTCACATTCATGAGGTGGTGTGAAAAAATGGCATGTTGAAATTTTGGGGTCAAAATATTGAAAATTAACAAAGATATGAGTGTATGTTGAAAAACTGCAAGGTAGACTCATAACTTTGTTGTTGTTTTCAATATTTTGACCCCAAATTTTCAACAGCATTCTTATGGCTGCAACTCATGAACAAGGGCAGAAAAAATGTTCAAATCTCACCCGAAAAGTGATTTTGCACAGTGAACGGGAAATCAATATTTGGGACAGATTTGCATAATTTCACCACCCTTGTTCATAAGGTGGGATCCCAACAAGGCCATGTGGAAAATTTGGTGTACAAATGTTCAAAAATGACAAATTAAGGCCGGCCCGGTTGTGCTGAGGGTTGAGGCGCTGGACGCCATACCTCACGCTGTGTCGGCGACCCAGGTTTGGGAATGAGCTCGGTTCATCGAGGGTCGGCAGGGGAGGACTGAGATTGAGTATCAGGAGACAACTCTGTCAGTCCTGGGGTGGGCTGGGGACATTACACCATGCTGCGGTGACCCATGGAGATGCCTGGAGGTACCACAAGCAACGGTATAACTGGGGGACCGCGGCAGATGTCTGCACATATGTGCAATGTCATTGCACATCCGGGTTCCCTTCAGGAGAAAGAACAGGGAAAAATATGGCTGCATGGTTCCATGGCAGCTTGATGGCTGCAGCTGTGCCGGCCGATGATACCTGGAGGCATGTGCCAGTACTGGTTTCCTCGCTGGGTGCGGGGGCCATGGAGGGGACCCTTTCATAGGTGTAGTTGCATCTGCCAGCTGGGCATGCGAACTTCGGGGTCAGTGGTGGAGTGGAGCCGTGGATAGATTGGAAGCAGGGACTGTGGCTGCAAGGAGGTAAAAACTGTTAAATGAAAAAAAAATGACAAATTAAAATACATTAAACAATACTTATCTTATGTACTAATATTGCAGTTGCTGGTTCCAGCAGCAAGATGTGCCTTTGATCAGAGAGTGGCTCTACATCATGGGACGTGTTCAGCTAAGTGAGGGTGTGTTTGATGGGTTGTGAAGTTGTAGGTTCTGAGTGGGGCTCAGGGTGAGGTGATTGGGGGATACTAGTGTGTCAAATCTGAGGTGAACCATTTTTTTTCCAGGTTATAAAAAAAGATCAGTGTGGGGTAGTTTTCCTTATTTAGGGGGTCAGAAGCTAACATTGGGGACTGGGTGGGGGTGAGAGAATGACCTGGAGGTGATGGGGGGGTTGAAAGAAGTGGTACTGGGGATGGGCAACTTGGTCTGCTATAATTTTAATATATTGAGATGGGGCAATGGGCAACCTAGAGGTAAGTGGGGCAAGATAAGTAGTACTGGGGTTGGGCAACCTGGTCTGCTTACTAGTTGAAAAAAAAGTATGGGGTAGATGACCTGGAGGGACAGGGAGAAGGAAGTGGTACGGGAGGCACTCTGGTGTGCTAAAGAGAAAGAAAAAAGTGGATTGATGGATACATATATACACAGACAGACAGGCAGAGAGATAGATATAGGTAGAGCAAGAGAGAGAGAGAGAGAGAGAGAGAGAGAGAGAGTTTAAGAGACAGAACAGGGCATCGGTGACACACTGCTTTAATTGAATCTCTGTCTATCTGTCACTATCTATCAGTCTGTCTGCCTGCCTGTCTATCTATCTGCCTGTCTGAATTATCTATTTTTATATTTTTCTTAAGTACCTTTTAAAATGCTGTAGTATACATGGCATATGTAAGGGTGTGCAGTAGAGTAACAACGTTTATCCTTACTAGTGAAGATAAGACCATCACAACACATTTGCGGCTGTACCACTCCTGAGTTATGGGTCTTATCCTCAGATTTGGGAATAAATATGGAATACATAAAGTGCTGCAGTGGAATAACATGTTTATCTCCACCAGTGAGTGGTAAGACTCATAACTCAGGAATGATGAAGTTGTAAAGGTCTTTCCCCCTCATGTATGGAGAAAATATTTTGTTATCCCAGTGCAATCCATTATGTATTTTAAACTGTACATACTATGCTATTTTTAAAGTTTTATTTTCTAATAATGTGTTACCTTGTTTTAGCTTATAGCTCCCTTACTATTGTAAATTCTGTATCTGACTCATTGTTCCTTAAGTTCTAGTTTCAGATTGCAACAGCAAGTAATACAGTATATTCTAAATTTAAATAATGTGTTCTGAGTTTTTTATGCTGTTTAGAAAAATAACATAATTTTTTCAAACAATTTATTCACCACCGGTGTGGCACAGATAAGGAATATGCCATGCCTCTTAGAACAATACGCTGGATAGTTTATGAGTGTGCATTCTGCTCCCTGCACTTCATGAAAGGCTAATGAAGCATAACACAGAGTGAGGCGATAGGGGAGGGCAATCAGACAAATAGACTATCCAGCATATTTCTCCAAGAGATATGTCAAATTGTGTCTATGAAATGCCTTGTTCTGATGTGATAAAGATTGTACTATTTCTTTATGATCTCACTGCTTTACTTAGTATGCATCATAGGACTTTGGCGCATACCAGAGTATTGCCTATGTCTCCCAATGAATACACACTGTACCATGTGTTATTATCCATATACTGTATTTATTTATTTTATTTTGCTTATTGAATAGAATCAGAATTACAATCCTTTGAGTCATAGACTCTTTTGCAAATGCTCCACGTCAGATCAAAGTAAAAAAAAATACACATACAGTAAGAAATATACAGTATTAAAGTATTACAAAGGACATGGAAAAGCCATTAAGAAGTGAGGTTAGTGCTTGGGTTGAATGTAGCCAGCCAGAGTGATCCCAGTTTGTTTATATTCACAGATAAAATAGTATGAAAAGCTGGGTGAAAGCAGCCTGCCGGAATACAATGAAATTTCTGTGGGTCCCCACCCCCTTAGCTGGGCTCTTCCCTGCCTTGGAAAAACAGAATATCTTTTTATGCAACATTTTTTTTCTAATTAATTTTTATTTCAATGCTTTCTGCGAGTGGATACAAAATTGTAATGTACAACCAGTGTATCACATTGAAGCAGTACACTGACATGAATGAGTCAAACCAGGACCCACATATCCACTTCCCTGGTGGTCCCCAGTACCACAGTCCTGCCTTGTTGAAAATAATCAGTGCTCCTTTAAGTGCACAAAAGAAAGCCACACTGCACATACTTTTGCCAGGTTGGGAAGCTTGCTCTGCCCATTCTGCAAAGATCATTGTAGAAGAGAGACACCCGCAGGCAGACACAGGGATATATCTTTGAAAAGCCTAACAGGCCCAAGTGAAGTTAATGCATCAGCCAAGGTCGTGGCACATTGTACAAAGCCAATAGTTTTAGATTAATAAAGCAGCAATTTCTCTTTGAAATTAAAGATGAAATTCTGGAAACCTTTATTCTCTGGTGATGTTCTGGTAGAACAACTGTGGTATTTAAATAAAATCAATCCAAATCAGACTCACTAAACTATAAACTGAAAAAGTGCAAAATTTGGTGAGTTAATTCCAGTTTTGAGCAGCACTGACTGAGAGTGGCTGATACCAGCATGGAAGCAATTTTCAGCATTTTAGTACTGTGTTAATGGATTTGTATGACTTACATGACTTACATAGCTTTATTGTTTGACCCTGACTACTTGAAAGAGCTCCTTGTACCTTACTGCGCCGAGTGACAGCTCTGTTCAGCTGATGAGGGGTTGCTGGAGATTCCCAAAGAAGTCTTTAAAATCTTCTGGGGCCGGTGCATTTATGTATATGGCCCCTGCCCTCTGGAATTCTCTATTCCATCAGCTGTGGGAGTGTGGGATTTAAACAGGCGTTGAACACTTTTTTATGGCGTCAGACCTTTAGTGTAATGGATTGAAGGGATCTCAACAGATTATTTTATTGTTGTGTTTGCTGATTTTTATTGTTGTTTTAACCTTACTGTACAGCTCCTTGATATTTTGAAAGGTGCTGAATTTAGATAAAGATTATTATTATTATTTTGTCTAAAGGAAGCATGTGTTTATTAATTTATTTCCATGTCAATGTAATCCTTCTAGTAAGCTCCTCATGGCACCATGTAATACACAGAATATACTACAGTATATACTCACCAGACATACACCGTAATACAAATACTATATCAGGCAGAGACTAAAGCCCATAAATTAGTAAAAAACCTTCTCTTATTAAGTCTCACATACTCTGTGTACCTAGAAGAAGGAACATCCTTTTTTGTGAGGGCTGTGCTGGTCCTGGGCAGTGACTGCCTGATGCCAAGTTCTCCCCTGTATGCTGTGGAGGTAAATGCTCATTCCTGGTGCTGGCCTTAATTCTCGTCTGAGCCATGATGAAGGAGCAGAAAGCTTGTGACTGATTCTCAGCATACTACTGCTTGTGAGTTACATTTTGTGCATCATGATATGCTGTTTGTTATCTGAGGCCCTTCTCAGTGTAGAAAAGAACTGCAGGGGTCGTGGGAATAAAACGCGCGAGCTGGTTGTTCAGGACCCCTTCTTTAAAGGGGGAAATGCTGCAGAAGCTAAGAACTATGATTACTCTAAGGACATTTTGACTCATGATCCTGAGAGAATAATTGAATGTATTCTGTATTGTTGTGGAGAAGTAATGGGTGCAAACTGAACAATGGCCCTCACGTTGAGAGAATGGTTTTCTGGAACTTTCAGTGGACTTTGGTAAAGGATTAACAAGAGGCTGATTGGTTTTATTTGTAGGAAGACCCATGTAGAGTAATTTTGTTTATTGCCATTTTGTTCCCTTTCAATCCCCCCTTCCCCACACTGATGTTAAGTGCTTCCCAAGTGGTACCTTTGCTCTGGTCAGGAGGGTGTGTGAGAGGCTGCCTTTACCTCAAACACCGATGCCACTCTGAGATAGGTTGGGAGTAGTGGTATAAATGACAGGTGGCCTGTGTCTGCCCTCCCTGGGAGCTGAACACCCCACCTCTGCAATGCACTTAGCCAAGAGTCCACCAAAGTGTGGGATTCTGGAGCTTAAACATGAACACTGGTCTTCTAGGCACCATCTTGCTTGAGGGTTTTCACTGGTTAATGTAACTTCCTTAGAACACGGTCAGCAAACCTTATGTCAGGATTCCCAGCTACTGATCATATTAATGGTTTCGGTATGCTTCCTATAAATATCAATGTACTCTATGGCTCCAGGTTGACAAAACAAATTAATCAAGTTTAGCCTAAGGATTCTGACTAAAGGGTGCCTGATGGATTCTGCGATGGACATAAATCTTGACATCCTACCAAAATCTGATGGCCAGCCAACCCAGGTCTAGTTCAGTTCAAATTAATCTTTATTGATTGATCCTATATGATCATTACAGGATTTAAAAACACCCATGCATACAACATACATTCAAATAATATTATACTGCCATAAACTAAAAGTAAATGCTAGAGTATAAGCAAGGACATCAAAGTGTAAGAGAAATAGGGGGCATGGCTAGCTGCCAAGTGAGAAAGACATTTTCTACATGAGCTCTCTTCTATGGATAAAACTTTAGCAATTTAAAACCGTATAAAAAAATCTCTTGTTAAATACAGGACTGATTGAGATTGTGTGCCCTACTACTGGATAATATAAAAATCTTAGCAAAAGAACGATACCTTCACCAACTGTATTGGATGCAATATGGGGAGACCAAAGAACCCGCCACAACAGGGCTCAGCACAAGGCTCAGACACCGAGCCTTCCAACGCAGCCGTCCTGAAAGCAGTAAAGGACCTTGAGTCCTTCATCAAGGAGATGGATAAGAAAGTGGATGATTTTACCTTGAGGGTCACCTTTGTGGAAACTAAACTTGAAGTGGTAGTAATACAAAGTAAATCATCGCATACGATGGCTGAAAAGGCCCCACCGTGGGACTGGTGAGTGAAAACCGCTTGCTGCGACAGCGTTTAGAGAACCTAGAGAATGAAGCCTGCTTAGCCAACGTGTGGATATTAGGGGTTTCAGAGATGCTTGAAGGAAATAATCTGATGGAATACATGGTTGCCCTGGTGAAATCTATGCTAGCTATATCAGTGGAAGGGGATATCAGGTAAGCTTATCGTATCACTCCACGACGCCGACCCCAGATCGAGGGGACTCCATGGATGATCCTTATGGTCATGGCTGGTCTGACCATTAAGGAACTGATTTTGCAGGCGGCCAAGGAAAAGGGACAATTACATTTATTGGATGGCCCAAGAATTCATTTTTTCCCTAATCTTTCCTTTGCTACGTGCCAGAGACACAAGGCATTTGAAGCAGTAAGATCTGAACTGCATCAACTAGGGATAGCAAATGTTTTGTTATACCCTGCGAAACTGCGTGTACAGTATGCAGGAAAAACTTTTATTTTCAACTACCCAACAGAAGCAGGAAGAGTGTCGAGAAAATTAAAGCAGACTTTGCAAAACGTAGGGAGCCTGATGACTCAGACTCTGAAGGGGACTAAAATGTCTTAAAGCTATCTAAATGTGGGCCACTTAACTATAAAAGGGGTTTAAGAGTTAAATGGTGACCTGAGGGGATTACTGAACTGTGCTGACATAGGGTTGGATGGGGCACAACTAGAGTGCATTACTGCCCTAAAACCATTTATTGTCTCTCAGCCAATTAATCTGTTAAATGAATTAAAATGGTGATATTGCTGTTTGTATCTACTGTTTTAGGGGGCTAATGTGTCATTTGATGTCTCCATAATGTTTTTGAGGATAAATTACAGCTTCTACATGGACTAAGCTAGGCCATTATGACCACATCTATGAGTGTTCTCACTCAGTGACTTTTAGGGCTCAGTTATTTAGAATAAAGTCCATGGTCATGGCAAAGAAGCCATTTAAAATATATTTAGAATTTAAATGTTTACATAAGCAAACATAAATCTGTACATGCTAACCCTCCAATGATGTACCAGAGGGTGAAATGTTCACTATCCTTTGTAGAAGACATACAGCACATGCTGTAACCTTATAGTACATGGAACCAAGTATACTGTATTGAATACGTACTCTGACGTAATCAATAAAAATATAATTACAAAGTGTAAGAGAAATAACAGGAGGTACTTTTTCATGGAGAGGAAGGAGGAGGAGGGATGAAATAGGCTGCTGGAGGAGGTGGTTTGTGCGAAATCACTGGGGGATTTAAACAAGGGTGGAACAAATACAAGGGCTTTGTTAAAGACCACACCAGAAAGGCAAGTGGAAGGGGGATGTGATGGGTCTGTACGGTTCTTGTTCAACATTAGGTAGGAATGGGCAGACAGAATGTGTTAGTGGGTCTTTTTCTACTGACAGATTCTGTGTTCTATGTTTTTATATGTGAATAATTCTCTTTCCAGATTTTCTTCTTAGGTTGGTACAATGCAGCAAGTAAGAGGCAAGCCTACTGAGTACAAAGTAGAGATGTGTCATTGAAAGGTTTTATGACAGTCTGTTCTGAGGACAATTACATATTATTCAGCAAATATCCTGAAAAAGATTTGCTTGATTTCTTATAAATTAGACACATTAGCAGTATATGTCTGAGATAACATGCTGCTCCCCAAGAAAATCTAAATTCTGAATCTAGTGATGGCTTTCCTTTTTTTCTGGATCCAAAATTACCTCAAGATATTTTTCAAAGATGTGATTAATTTGGATTTTTGGACTTTAGTTACTAGATACAACCCTACTCATATTGTTTTTTTTTCGTCTAAAAATGTAAAATTAGTGCATACTGACATCTTGTATGCTAATTGTTTCTGACCTAGATAATTGCTCACACCAGGTAAATGCTAACCCAGTTTCAGTAACAGCTTATTTTAGGAAATCAATCCAAGGAAATTGGAACCCTGCTTGTACAGCTATGGTACAAAATTCTTAAGCTGTAGTGCAGTATGATGAGGCACATCCAAGAGTTGCACAGGAAGTGCATAATTATCTCTATAGAAGTTCAATGGCCTACGCAGCCAGTATAGTGTTATGCATGTGCAACTGTGTTACTTAGGTTTCAGCCATTCACACTCTCTATTCCAGAGAAATTACCAACCTGTATGGGTACCAAACGCAAGAAATCCTCTAGAGGGTTCCACCCCAGAGGTGCCATGGGATGATTCCCTTGGCTAAAGGTACCTTAGGAAGGACCCCAAAAAAGAAAGTAGTATGAAGTATATAAGCAATCAGTAGTTGTGAGACATAGTACTAGATAAAGCATCAGGTAGCTTGATAATGTAATGGGATGCACAGGTTAGCAATGGCATGGGTTTGATGGGTTGCAAGAGAGGATGAGGGGACCTCCTAAGGAGAGAGGGAACAGCAATAGGGACACCATCCCCCTCCATCCAATAGCAGATCCTGCCTACAGAACTAGAGAACACTACGCTTACTAACAGTTATGACCTGAGACATGGAGGAGAGAAAAAAAATAAAAAAAACTTTGAGGAGGAAATCTCTGGGGATTCAAGGCCTAGGTTGCCTTCCCTCCAGGCTTGGGATATTTTATTTAGTGATGGCTCTGCTGCTGTGATTTGGAAACCCAGTTAAAGAGAGGTGGAAAATATTCCAGTTTGGTGGGAAACTCTCACTCTATCCTTCTATCAGGAACGCTGTGGAGGGTTGCGAGATGATAGCTCTGCAACTGCCACTCCAAGGTGGGAGAAGGAGAGTAATGACCATCAAGGCACTCACCCAGCCTACCGATCTAAAAAAAAAAAAAACAACTAGGTGAACTGGAGGTGGTTGTAGGGAGAATGTGGTGAAGGTGCCTTGCTAGGGAACCACTAAATCAATCAATCCATCAATCAAAGTCTTTATTTATCCTGGTGGGCACCATTAGCAGGGCTCATTTGCAAGATGGACCCGGTCATACAAAAATCATAGTACAGTAACATGGTAAAACATAATGCAATATTATACAAAGAAGAAAAATATACATATGCACATCAACATTTGAGTGAGAGGGCCTTTATAACAGTAGGCTTATATCTGGGTACAGCCAGAATGTTCACTTAAAAGGGGAGAGAAAGGCAAGAAGAGGGATACTAGCTTAGGAAGAAATGATGGGGTTGGAATAGTTAACTGGCGTACTTCAGGGAATGGGGTGGAATCTGGCCATGGCTAAAGAGAGGCAGAGAAGCTGGTATTTTGGTAGGGAGAGAAGTCAATGGACAACCATTATTGTGGAAACCACTAGAGCTAAAGGAAATCACTATAAGCTCCCTTCATGGCTTAGTCATAAATTCTACAACTTGAGGTACCATTGGTACGGTTGGTGAATCTAGGTCCACCCAGAGCAAGGACATTCCCAGCTATGGGCCAGGTGAGAAAGACCTGGGCCAGGTGAGAAAGACCACTCCCCAAGCTTTGCATGATCAAGCTGTGGTCTGTAGGTGCAGACCAAGACCATTGGCTGCAGGGGAGCCCTGCACCAGAATGGTATGGCTGGCATGCCTCAGGGGCTGATAAGGAGCTGAATGAGCATTGAGTGCTGAGATCTTGCAGATGGCAGGGAGCATTGAGCAATTTTTGACATGAGCATGAATGGATCTGGACATAGTTCAGTAAGGCAGGGTAGTTCAATAGGGCAGGGTAACAATAGTCGGACCTGCACATAGGTCAGTAAGCAGTAGGAATTGTCAGACCTGCACATAGAGTCTGCGAAACATAGTAGCAATGGTGGGACATGAACTTAAGTGGGAGAAGCAACACTATGATAGCGGGGCAAGCTAGCCAGGCATTTAAAAAAGCCAGTGAAAGTGACAAGTACTCTAAGGACTTTCGGTGGTGGAGGGAGGATTTAGAACATCAGTAATTAGCCACATGGGGCTGTAACTCTCTAAACACTTCCAAGTCCCCACCATAGGAAAAACAAGAAAGTGATGGAAAGGGTCGAGAATCACATGCAGATATTAAAGCTAGTTTACAGCATCAGCAGTAGCTTAGCTGACCTCATGAGTATAACAGCAGCATACAAACAGGGAATAGCATGAGCTATGAGTGGTAGTATTCTATAAGCATGGAATGGAGGGAAGCACAATGTCCTGAAAGCAGCTATGACCATGTGGGAGGTAGATTAAGGTGAGAAAGCATGATTGAGCTGCATAGCAAGGGTTCAGAGGGAGCCTGAATCAGATGAAAATAATTAGGCATGTAGCATGGGAAGCAGCTTTAGTTTGACTAGAACACAGGTACTGATTGCAATAACAATGTGAATAACTGAAAGCAAGTAGCTTGAGCTCTAAATGAGCAAAATGGTAGGAGCTTAGAAACCAAGTCCTCCCAAAAACAAAACAAAACCAAGACAAACAAACACAGAAAAAACAGGGAAGGGACAAAAGAAAGTACACAACTGGAGGCAAAATACAAACCAGAAGAAGAAGAACAAAACACAAAAGTCCAGCAGAATAAAGCAACAAGGCAGGGGAAGGGGGCAGGCCCCAACCAGCTGCAGAGGACAAATGGACAGAGCCTCCAGCTGGCAAAGAAAAAGTGCTTCAGAAGGAGGCTGAGGGGAACTGCTTATATAGCTCAGGAAGTGGGAGTGGCTGGCTGCTTGTCCAGTGAACCATAGGTGGAGCCTTCCAAGTACTGTCACTCAGGTTTGTTGGATAGGATGTTTTTAGAATCTGCCTCTTTGTTGAGAAAAATGTGCATGCCTCCCTCAGCTGAAGCTTTTGATGAAACTTCATACTTAATTCTTTTCATTTTAATTGATATACAGTATTTAAAGACTATTATTTTATTGTTTCTTTAATTAGAAACATAGAAAGGTGTCTGCAGAAAAAGACTCACAGTCCATCTTGTCTGCCCATTTTCCTACCCTAGCCATACCTACCTACTCTTGTTCGTGCCTAGTCTGAATGCCTACTGGTAGTTTATCCCCCACACTCCACCCACTTCATTGTCTTAGTTTTCACCCACCATCTAGGTGTTTACCAATTCCTTGACAGACCATTCTATCTCTCCACCACTCTCTCTGTGAAGTAGTATTTTTTCATGGCTGTCCTGAATCTTTCCTCTCCAGTTGAAACCTGTGTCCCCTAATTTCTGATCCAGTGTTATGCTTAAACAGGTAATGACACTCTACCCTGTTTATCCCTTTCAAATACTTATGGTTTTTACCACATCCACTCTCACTTTTCTGGCCTCCAGTGAGTACATATTCAGGCTGGGTAAATGCTCCCTATAAGATTTTTCTTGCTAATCTTCTTCCTAGCCCACCTCTGACTGATTATATGCAATCCTTATCCTTTTTCAGGTGTGGGTCCCAGAACTGGACACAGTACTCCAGTTGTAGTCTTACCAATAGAGTAGCAACAGAACCTCTTTTCTCCTACTGGAGAACCCTCTCCCTATACATCCCACCATTCTGTTTGCCTCCCCAAGTGTTCTGGTGTACTGGGTCATAGACATGAGGCTATCACTAATAGTGATCCCCAAATCCTTTTTCACAGTGGTCAGACTGATTTTTTTTTACCCCTTAGTCAATAACCCATATATAGGTTACCCTTGCTTATGTGCATACCTTGCACTTCTTCATATTAATCTTAACTTGCCATACCTTTCAGACAATCAGTCCAACTTTTATAGGTCCCTCTTCATGTCCCTGACCTCCTTCTTGGAGTCTACCCTACCGCAGAGGTTAGTGTCATTTCAGTCAACAATCAATCAATCAATTTCTATATTTTACCAGGCGATACACCATTGAGAAAAAAACTCATTTGCAAGGTAGACCTGGGCAGGCACAGAAGTGAAATACATAAAAAACAATAGATAATACAGTAAAAAAGAAAATAGTACAAAAATGAAAGTAGAAGTGAGCACTGCAATCATGAACACACAGTAGGAAACACAATAGAGAGTTACATCTATGCGGGGGAAAATACAGTGCTAATATATGTACAGAAGTGTACAGAGGTAACAGCATTTGATCTCTTCACCAACTGAGTGTCACAGATGAACATATTAAGTGGTGTTCATTCCAGCATCAACCACTGTGGTACCCCACTTGTGAGCTCCCTGACCTCTAAATGTTCCCCATTTACAGTCAGTCACTGGGTGCTTCCATCTTGCCAATTTATTACTCACTTTGTTAGCTTAGCCCTAAACCCATGATCTCCTAGCTTCTTGATAAGCCATCTATAGGGTACCGTCAGTCAGTAGTATTACTGAAATTTAGATGAACTTCCCTTCACAAAGCTGTGCTGCCTCCTGTCTTGGAACCCATTCACTTCAAGACATTCCACCACATGCTTCGTGATGATAGCCTCCAAGAGTTTTCTCATTATAAATGTCAAACTAACCAGTTCATATATTCCCAGGTCCTCCCTGCTCCCACATTTGTGTAGGGGAACAATGTCCACAGTCCTTCAAGCCACTGGAACTACCTCAGTCTCTAGGGATTGGTTGAACAAAGCCATCAAGAGCCATGAAAGTTCCTGCCCCAATTCCCTAACCCCTCTGGTCTTGGTGACTAATCTACCCTAAATACCCATAGTCCCTTTGACATAGGTAGGTGAACAGATGGACCACAGAGGTGAAATGCGGCAAAATAATATATTTATTTTGTATAAAGTGGACTGAAAATGGCAAAACAAGAAAATAAACAAGTCAACAAAAGAAGGCTAGAAGTTACTAGCTCTAGGGATGTTTACAACATCACATCCCTATTCAAAGCATTCCTTTCATCAGATACACTCTTTGCATCAACACTCCATCCTATCTGACTACTTAACCTAGATGTGCACCTTAAATACCATAAAAATGTGTCATGTGATCACCTAGCTCCACCCCATACTTTACTTTATATATATACATTCTTTATTTGAATTACAAATATTTTATTTAGAATAACATGGTCCATTTAAAACACTTTATTAATTTGTAGACAGTTCAAGAAATGATTTACAGTCTTTTTGTGCACATTTGAACAGTTGTTCAGTGTCAAGAGGCACCTCCCCTTTCAATGGCAGATGAAAGTGTTTTGATAGAGGCCGTCTGGATCTTAAGAAATGCTGCATTGAAGGGGAATGGTACACAGCGTCCGGAAAAGCTGTTTAACTCCAAGAAATCCCTCATTTTTAGAGTCCCAGAATAGCCCTAAAAGAGCTCTGCTTCAGCTCTGAGAGGTAAGCAGAATGACACCAATGTGTTTATTTCAAAACTATTCTTCTCTGGGCTTAGTTTTAGAAGCAAACAGCTTCACGACTGTGCACATGTTCGAGCGGGTTTTGCCGTACTGGTGCTCGCCTTCGCACAGTCGTGTAAACCTTTTAAGTGCTAGTGCAGGGAAAAATGAAACCTGACTGATTCATCTAGGGCTCTTGAAAAAGTACAAAACCAGGGAATGCTTAAACTAGCGTTTACATACATGGGCTGATATACTCGAATGGCACAGCAAGCAAACTGAGGCTTGACTCAGGCAAACAGGGCCCTGAAGAGTTTTATACAGAGGAATATCACTATAACATGATACCATAATACATGGACCTTTAAACAGGGGCTGAATCAGATAAAGACCAATTAAATAAAGCCCTGCGGAGCATAAACGGCTCCAGCCAGATATCTATGCATGATTTAACAAGGGGGACAGGAGTGTAAGACTCCCAATATATAAACAAACAAATGCATTGTAATAATTAACAGCAACAGTTCAGATGTCCCCTTTTGCTTATTATTTTGGTTCTCTCACTCTCTCTCTGCATAGGAGTAATAGGGATGCTAGGTAGATACAGTAGACAATAAAACAAAAATAAAAATGACGAACAATTAACAATAAGATAATATAAACAGAGTTGGTGGCCAGCCCAACAAATAAGACATTACAGATGGAACACGTAACAGAAGAACAATTAAAAAGAACACATCCAGAATCCACCATCTTCACAGCATGAGAGAACAAAATAATACAAATGAAAGTGTGTGTGTGGGGGGGGTGTTACATTTTCACACCCTTAAGTACCCAGTTCTGTAACACTGGTCCCAAGTTTAGTTCCCTTTGCCTACTTCCTGTAGCTTGCCTACTGCAGTCGGGGAGTGGGCACTCCAACTCTGCCATGAATGCTGAGAAAAATTCTTGTTGAGGATGTTAACTTTCTTCCCATTCTCCTCTATACATACATTTCCTAATTTTAGCCTGACAATACCCTACTTGGTAACCCCCTTCTCTCTGATATATCTATAGAAGCCTTTTTGTTTTCCTTTACCCCCTCAGTTATCCTCAGTTCCAGCTTTGTCTTTGTCCTCCTTATAGCTCTGCTTGCAGCCTTCATTTTTACTATGTACAGCAGTGCCAGACAGGATGTAACACAGTCTCTTGTGGTATTACTGCAAAATGTAGCAGTATGCTGCAGGGAACAGTGCACTGTAATTCAATGGCAATTAAGCATGTTCGTCATGTACTATTTTGGGGTCATTTACTGCAGATTACTGCATTGCATCACGGCTGACAGCACTGTATGCCTCTATATAACCCCCAGACTGAGCTCACTTATAATTTTGAATGCAGACCCTTTTTGCCTACACTGTGCCTCTCACTTCCCCAGTGAACCAGAACGTCGTCTTATATTTATTGTTTTTTTTTTTTACTTACATGCTTCATATAGGTTTAGTCCCTCTAAAAGACTACACTTAATATAGTACGTTTGTATATTTGGTCTGCCTCCTCAACCCTTTCCACCTCCCTCAGTTTGTCTTGAAGGGTCACCCCTATTCTCCAAATATCTGCTCTTCTGATGTCCGAGACATTTGTCCTAGACTTTGTTTCTCATCATCTAGGGACAAGATGAACCAAAATGAGTTGTGATCATAGGCAGGCATCTCAAATCCTCCAATTCTCCATTTCTCATTCCTCTGCAGCCCCTGGCTGCTGAAAATGTGTTTGTTAAGCAACATTCCCTGTATTGTGCAGTACATCTTCTCTTTATTTTGAATGCTCTCCCTGCTCCCTCATGCCTCTCCATCTCAAGCCACTTTCTGAAATCCCTCCTAAAGGACCTCTTTACTACCCACTTGCACCTGCCCCTAGATCACTCATCTCCAGGGGTTTCCTTACCATAAACTCTTTCACCATGTACTAGTTTGAGAGAACAGATCAAGGATGGCTCCCTCCCTGGTGGGTTCTTTCACCGACAGTACAAGGAAGCCCTTTTGCAATCAGTCTAAAAGGGCCTGGCTCCTTGTATTCCTAGTGGTTGATGTTTCCCAGTCCATATCTGGGAGATTAAGATTACCGATTAATATTTTCATCTTTGTGCCTCACACCCCATAGGCATGCATGTCAAATTCTCCACTTCTCTGTCTCCCCATCCTTCTCATTCCCCGGCTGCCAAACATTTGCTTATCAATTTGCATTCCCTGTACTGTACATCTTCCCTCCATCGGGAATGACCTCCCTGCTCCCTCATACCTCTCCTTCTCATACAACTATCTGAAATCCCTCCTAAAGGACCTCTTTACCACCCTCATTTACACCTGCCCCTAACTACCCCATGATCACCTCTGCAATTCCAGTGCTATGTGGGCAAATTATATTTGACTTTATATTTGCCTGTAATGTTACTATGTATTTTATGCACCTTTTGTAATTTTCTTTTGCTTTTGTATTTTAAATTCTCTGCACTGTTTATTACATGTTAATTTACCATTTGTAAATATGTTTATTTCTTACTTCCTGTATTTAATTATACCATACTATTGCTCTTGATCTCCATACTGTAACCCCTACCCCAAGATGCAGCTGAAAATGAAATATTTTAAATTCCCTGTACTGTTTATTACCTGTTAATTTACCATTTGTAAATATGTTTATTTCCTACTTCCTGGATTTAATTATACTATACTATTACTCTCAATCTCCATACTGTAACCCCTGCTCCGAGATGCAGCTGAAAATGCACCTCAGCTCAGTCTGCTCTTCCCGGTCACCAACTTAAAAATCAATAAAATAAATAACTCTGAGTTACACTCTGGTGCGGTTTGCAGCTTACTTAATGCTTACAGTGCAAGAAACATGAAGCAAATATACAGGAAATAACATTGAGCTCATGTAGCTTTAACAGATCTGAATACCAATCACCAATCATGGTGACTGGTGAATTACCAATCCCAAAGCAATGGAATTAGGTATTGGGTGGTGTGGCTGATACTTGGTTCAGATTCTGGCATAGATCTCTGGCAATTTGATTCAGGAGACCCTGACCACTCTAAGTCATCCCTTATTGAAGGGGGGTGTATCTGAGCATGGTCACATGTCGGGGAATATGCAGCCCCAAACAGGTCAAGTTCTGTTTCTGATGTGCTACAGAGAAGTCTTTTGGGGGGAGAAATGGGGGCCTGGATATGAACCCAAATCAATTTGCCCATCCCAAAATGGAATATCCTTAAATTTACCTGAAAGATTTACCTTGAAATAAAATGCTACTGAATATGCATGTCTCTAAGACATTGGATGGGACATTTAGCATATTCCTTCCACAGTTCTTTAACATGTGACTAGTTTTAAAAGACCTACTGCTTTTGTGACAGTTCTGCTTACTGCGTGATTGGGTACTTGTGGGAAAATTGTTAATTGTTAATCTCAAATTTTATTTCTTTAATTCACTTTTATACCCATGATGGCCTAACTGAAATGCACATCTCATTTCCACTGGGGTCCTGCTTTTACCCAGATTTAAAGCTGGAAAGAGTAGTGTTCAGGGAGGCTAAGCAACCTCTGCAGGGTCTGATAGTGAGTAAAGTACTCTGGTGGGATTTGAACCCAGGTCTTCTGGTTTCCAGGTGTAAGCTCTAACCAATGCCCCACACTTGATTTCAAGTGACACTATCAGCTTCCTTTTGGCCAGTATTGCAATTTTTAAAATTTAGCTCAACACGTGAATTATAGTATTTTAGCCAGTGCATTAGTTTTAATGAAAGCTAAATACTTTAATTTTCACCAGCAGTTTTGACAGCCTAGATTTACCTATGGCTCTTTGCTAACAGTACCAGAGTGGGAAATCCAAGTTGTCAATAGGAGGTAACAGCTGTTTTTCTGCAGTACATGAGAATTGATAGCTGTCTCAGTGACCTGATTGTTCAATATGATTGATTAATGCATTTCTATTATAAATCTACCTGCATAGCTGGCAGCACAAATGAAATACATGATGATTTACAGGGCTTTTTTACTGAATTGGTGGAAATTAGTATTGACTTTTTCAGTGTAATATTTCCTGATGAACTAGTTTTAAAATATAAACGAATGAACTTTTCATGCCCTAGTGAAGACTTTTGAAATTTGCAGTCCTTATTGACCCCATTATACCTTTCAATGGACAGAGTCTCTATGCATCAGCCCGGGTTTTATGATCTCGATAGGCGCTACCTTATTACAACCATTATAACTGGAACAGAAGAGATGTTGCCTTCTCCTAATTGGTGAGCTCCCCAATGGTCTTGTGTGAGCCTCTTATGGGCCAGAGCACACTATATAAAAAATGAAGCCAGAAAGTGGTTTCCAGGCAAGAAAGAGAGACTGCCGTGGAACCTCAGCTCATATTGGTTTCTACCACAAGGTGGAAATTCACTGGGATGTTCATTGAGTGAGCAGTTTCACTTTTATGATGCTTAGTAATCCACCCTGTTGCCAGAAAAAAATTGTTTTTTTTTTCAAAATATTTGTTCTAGCATTTTGTTGTCCTTTTACAATAGCAATAGTTCCTTTATGTGTCAGTCTATATAGGGAATAGACATTGACTGTCATTGAACTCCCTAATCTTTGACCCTGCATACTTGACTACTGTGTGGTCCATTGTCCAGTGATATATCCCACAATGATTGACCAGTGATATATCCCACAATGATTGAGATTATTGCTAAAGTGGTAGTGAAATCGTAGGCTAAAAATGCTAAGAGATAAGTAGGTCTTACTTGCTAATTTCCCTGAAGATAGTGTGAGTAGCTTTGCCATCTGTTCCCTCGCAACATTTATTTTTGGTTTAAGTAATTTGTTGGCCTAGAGCCTGGACACGTTGCAAGCATGGCTCCTTTGGCACACTGAGGAAGAAAAGCATTGGACTACTTTATAGTTGATGCATTTAGGAAGTATTTGGCTCTTGGCAATAATGAGAACAGCACACGGAGGCACAAAGTGTCACTGTACTTTGCATGGATTCAGAATTAACCTGAATGGCTCATAATAAAATCAGATTGTAACACAAAAGTAATTACAATGGCTACCTGATATACTCAACCTACTATCTGAGGCTCCCTCCCTGTTGCTGCCCCCCAGACTAGAAACAGGCATCAGGCTCCACGCTCATTTATCTATCTATCTATCTATCTATCTATCTATCTATCTATCTATCTATCTATCTATCTGTAAGGGTTGGTACAAGAGTGTGTAGCTACTCCCATTTGTAGGTAGCAGATAGTAAACAGTTACTAAGCAGGTATTTTGGGCACAATTCTCTGTATCCATCAGCTCAAATAATGGACTATCAATACATCCCTTGCTAAAATGCTTGACCTGCAGACCATTTTCAAGGTTTGGTAGCTAGCTTTTGAGGCTCTTATGACATCTGGATCAGTGTGCCATACCCACAGATAGAAGGCAGTAAATGTGCAGATCTGTGCAAGGGCCTTGTGCTTCAGTTTCTGCTTTAGACAACAACTCTAAGTGGCTCAGCACTCAACAATGCAATTTGCTAATTCTTTAAATAATAGCAAAGAAAATGCTATTTTTGCTCAGCAAGCACATTTTTGCCAGGTTTTAGCAATCCATTAAGTTTAAGTAATGAAGTGAAGATGAAGCTCTCTGAATGAAAGGATGCATAACAGGGTCACTTTGTTTTAGTCTATTCATTAGTGACTAACCCACTTCAGTATGTGCTCGGACTCCATATCCAGTATCCATCTTTACATAGAAGATACAAGTGATTTACATTGTATCCGACTCCATCACTGAACTTAATCCCAGGATTTTGGCACAATAGGATTTCAGTGCAGGTTGAGCACAACAGTGGACTTTTCATGTGCCCAGGCAGCGTCCACCTCCCATTCTACCTAATGCTGTGCTGCTGCCCATAGTCACCCATGTGGCAGTACTACAGCACAGTCATCAACCATCCCTACCCAGAAAAAATCCTCCGTTGAGGTGCTCAGTCCTCTGTCCCCCAGCCAACACTCCAGTAGCATGGACTTATTCCCAAACCTGGGTCAACAGCATCGCTGTTGACTGGTTGCCTTCCATACCATTCATAACTACAGTACAATATTTA
This sequence comes from Neoceratodus forsteri, assembly GCA_016271365.2. NCBI lineage: Eukaryota > Metazoa > Chordata > Ceratodontiformes > Ceratodontidae > Neoceratodus > Neoceratodus forsteri. The sequence continues at coordinate 331,274,380 of CM057454.1, forward strand.
CATTTCAGTTGATTTCAGCTATACATCCAGTCAAAGCCTGCAGTGACTATTTGTCTGTGTGTTTGTGATGTGGTTGAAAAGCTTATGTACACCTTTAGCCTATGAAAGTGTTGTTCCATATAAAAGAAAAATGAACAAGGGTAAGACTTACATATTTTGGAGATGGTTAGAACTACGTTTCATAGCAGGGGGACATGTTTTCCTTTTGAAGTACATACAAGTATCACACAATCTTATTGTATTTAACACAGTGTACCACAAGAGGGCTGCAACCATATTCTAGTGTAGTTATTAGATTTGAGGGCAACAGTTTTTAATATGTTTTAAGCTATACCCCACATTTGAGTGTGATGCTTCCCCTCTATTTGAATCATGGAAGTTTTTAGTTTATAAGCAGATACAAATGGGATACAAAGGTTATTATTAAAGATTGCCACTGGGTTTAGCTCTGCATCTGGATCCCCTGTTAAAGTAGAAGTGCATGTTAGAGGTAAACATTTTGACTTATACTTTTTATTCTGTTTTAGATTGTCCCTTATCTCCTGTCTTGTACAATATCCTGCCCCCCCATTTTGTTTACCACTTTTGTACACTTGAAATAATATAAGGAGCACTCAGTTTAATATGGCTATCCATGTTTTAATCAGTGTTCACTGCTGTTTATGAACACAATTGTTCAAGATCACCTTTTTGTGACTGAGGTGAACCAGCATGCAGTAGACACTGCCACCTGACCTCATGGGGCAACAGTTGTAGGAAAACAGCTGTTGAAAACCTGGGGATATTCATATTATAAGGATTGCTATTTTTTATTATTTAATATGTAAAAAAAGTGCTTAAGCGAGCTTAAAGAGCTAGTGGAGCCAAGCCAGGCAGACAGCAAAATGATAACATATTTAAGAAGCAGTCAGTTGTAGCTTTTTATTTTGGAAGTATTTTTCCTTTTTTCTTCTGCTCAACAAAAGGTTTTTTATGTGATAATCTTGTGTTGGATGTTAAGAATAGTTCACAGCCTGGCATCTGACATATCTGTCTCTAGTCCTCCCACTACATCATCAGCATTATGGTTTCATAGACAATGACATTACAGGTGACTGACCTGGCAGCTACCGAGTGGCTGTTTTAAGCAACAGTGCTGTCACAGTCAGTGTGGTCACAATGCTGAATATGTAATGGTGGGGGCAGTGCTAGATATGTTAGCTGCCAGGCTAAGTGCTGTCCCACACACACACCTACTAACAATAGGTACACAATCTCCTGATCAATCAAACGGAAAGAAAAAGTACCTCAGATATAAAAGATAATGGCTGTTTGCTTTTAAAAACTAATATTAGTTTTAGGCAGTACAATAGCTCTTGAGAATTGGAAAGAATGGTATTATTCAAGACATGAGATGAGGGGCAATCTGAAATAGAATAAAAAAGTACTGTAAAGGTCAAAGTTTTTGTTATGACATGTAGTGCTGTTTTAATTTCAGCAATGCTTTTATAGGCATAAAAATGTGCTCGGTTATCCAAAGATACACAGTATCAAAAATGGGAAACAAGCATAATTCTGTTGCAAGTAATGTAGTCAAATAACAATGACAAACCTGACAAATGTTTGATTCAGAAATGACATGACTGCATTTGTTAAGCAGTTGCTGCCTCTTCATGTGCCAAGCTTTTGTCCATATCTCCTGATCAGGGAAATGTGCCTAAATAAGGCAGTGAAAAAATAAAAACTGCAAGAGAGCAGGGTGGAGGGTCAGAAGATGCGGAAAATTATTCAGAAGTCTGGAACTTCCTCTGTTAAATGGGTCTGGCATTATATACAAGAAAAATCAAGCATGCTTAGCCAAGACAAATCTGCTCAGTGACGATAGCAGATATGAGGTAACAACTTGTCATGTCTGGTAATATCAGACCTTCCTGCCAAAAGCCATGGCGTCTACCATTGACCATGCAGTGTTGATTTACATCTGTTCCAAAACCCATAAAAATCACTGATGTGGAGGGATTAAAACATTAAGCAGGCCTACAGTATAATAAACAGTATTATTAACCAGTGCACCGGACATTTCCATTCATAGAGGCTTTTCTGTTTTCAGTTGTAATTAGACACTAGAAAGCTCAGGTCATGCCATTTTGGGTGTGAGTAAAGGACTGTAGTTCTGTGCTTCAACAATGTGGACTGATGTCTGTAAACAAATGCAGAAGATAAGAGGCTTTGTGATGGCAGTGGGTATCTGAAGCAAATACCAGTGACATGGCCCATCCTGAAGTTTTTGCTGGCTGCCTTAAAAGGTTCTATGTGGGGAAGGATGTAAACTTTGCCCAAACTGGAAATCTATTTTCTTTTTCTTCATTTTTATAGCAATATGAAAACTGGCGACCAAACCAGCCTGACAGCTTCTTTTCTTCTGGAGAAGACTGCGTTGTTCTGATCTGGCATGAAAATGGCCAATGGAATGATGTACCCTGTAATTATCACCTCACCTATACCTGCAAGAAGGGAACTGGTAAGGATACCCATTCCCCTTTTAATGATAGTGTTTGGCTTGTGAGAAAAAAACATTGATCTTGATTAAAGGAGCCTTTACATCAAGTAGTTGTGTTTGTCGCCTTAGTGAGACTTCACCATGCATTTTTAGAAGCAATTTTTTTTTTTCATCATTTGTTTATTCCCTGTTGTTTGTGACATGACCTCATCTGCCTCTAGTCCTTGGCTCTAGCCCTGTGACCCACCATTGCTAAAGCTTACATTTCCAGAGAGTTTCCTATGGGGAAGTTTCCGAGGAGGCGGCCAAACCCATCCAGAGCACAATCCAGACACGAAGGTGCTTAGTTGGTGGTGCAGGACATGTGAGTGACTGAGGCTTCATCCAGCTGTGGTCTGGGTTTTTCCACCATAGGTCTCTTTACCCCCTAGGGCCACCAAGCATGAAATGGTGAACCAGGCATGCATGTGAAGGCATGCATGCATGCATGCATGTAACAGTACTAAGGACGGGCCCTCCCCAAGTGTGAGTATCTCAACTGTGCTGCCATCCAGCCTCTGCTGGGTGACAGATGAACAATGTGACACAAGATCCACCTCTCCCAAGGGATGAGAACTGGCCTTAGAATGTGCAATCCTCTCACCTGGCTGGCCTCCAAGTGGCCCAAGTGTTTTCCCAAACTGAGCTACGAGTATAGTGAGTGGTAGTGCTACCTCTGCACCATCAGACCAGCATTTGTAGAAGCAATTCTGCATGTTCCTGATAGCCAGAGACTCTTTATTAGGGCATTTGCAATCAACTGGTGCTTTGTTGAACAGCTAACTAGCAGTGGAGTACAGTGACAGCCCAGTTTACTAGCAGTTTTCCCCCAGAGATCAGTCATTCGTAGTGTCTGCTTGTAAACTACATTATACAGCAGAGCCATCCACAATGCAATGTAGTATCCTGGGCTAAAAGACCTGTAAATTATTTTGCTAATACCCTGCTAGCATCCATTGCTCAGCCACCAAATTACACATGAAACACATTTCAGTTCACGTGCTGCTTGACTACTGTTTTATTTCTTCTTTGTGAAATAGGTAAAGAAATTCTAGAAATGTAATTGGTCTAAAACATCACATGACTGTCTAGCTATCACAGCATGCTTGGACACCTCAGAATTCATAACAGATTTTCCATTAAATATGTTTTCTGATAAGTGTATTTATCCTTTTTCACAGGCCCCATTCGGATCCAACCTCTTTAGCCCTGTCACCCACTTTCCCCAGACTCACTGTGCATATATACCCAATTGATTTTCCCCTGTGCTGGGGACTGGGAAGGAGGGCTGACCCATGTCCTTATGCAGATGGTGCCTGCCTGGCAGCAGACTAAAACATCATCCTGCTGGTGGATTTTTTTTGTCCTCCATTTTTCCTTTTCTTAGAGCCACGCAGTGCAATGTTGCAAGGATGTGTGTGAGTGAGTGTGTGTGCATCTGTGTGTGTGTATATGTATATGAATGTGTGTGCGTGTGTGTGTGTATGAATATGTTTGTGTGTGTGTGTGTGCGCGCACGAGTGTGTGTGTGTGTGAGTATGTATGTGTGTGTGTGTGTGTGTGTGTGTGTGTGTGTGTGTGTGTGCGAGTGTGTGCGTGTGTGTGTGTGTGTGTGCATGCCTCTGTATACACATGCACCCAACTGGCTCAAGCCCCCATGCATGGTGACTCCTGTCTGCACTATCATCTGGTCTCAACCAGGTGGAAGCCACTGAGCAGAATGTTAAGGCCAACCATCACAGGGGACGGGAGCAGTTCTCTGGATGCTCAATCGTCTCTTCCCCTGGCTGACCCTCAGCAACCAGAGTCCACACCTGAACCCCAGTCATTACCGCCAAGTCACTGGGCTGGCCATAATATGTTGCTTTTTCAAAATGTTTATGACTGCTTATAAGAGGACTTGCTCTCTGTAAGATCAAAGTTGGCTCTGCTTATCATAACTCACATATTGGCTCTTAGAACTACTAGTCAAAGTGTTAGATAGCAAGGAATTTACAGCAAGGACACATACACTCAACCACCTGGTTCAGAATATGAAGTGTCTATCAGCAAATCTTGCATGGAATGAAAATGGGAGACAGATTTTTACAAACACTGTACAACAAGCGGAGAGTAGATGCATTTCAAACAAGTCCAAGAAACAGCATTTCTGTTGTTCCTGGCTCACTTGCCTAGTCCTCAAATTCTTGACAATGGCTACTTTAAGAATCAGGGGCCAGATATTCAGAAGTAATGTGGGCGCAAATGGGTGTTTGCCCATGTTATCTGGGATTTGCACACATTTTTGGGGTGGGGTCTATACTCAGAGACCATTGTAGTGCGGGCTAAACCCATTAGCACCTGAGCGCTAACATAATGCTGTGTCCATGCAAATAAGGGGTTCCCCTCCAGTACATAGCCACAGTGGCAATTTCCAAAGGTTTGCATTGGAGGTAAAGGGCACCCAAAGTGGTGCTATTTACTGGCTCTGAAAAGCTTGACTGCAGTGGGTGCAAAGCCCGTGCCCCCACCCCAGTGATAGTGAGACAGCTGTACTATAGCTACCCACCCCTATTTGCCCATCCTGTGACAGTCAGAAGGTTCCCTGGTAAGTAGTGGCATATCCCACCCTCCAAGCACCCATCCCCTATAGTACACATAATCCCTGGTGTCCAGTAGCACCTCCTGATCACTCTCTTCTGGTGTCTAGAGGCACCCCTACCTTCCAATCCTCCATCTTGGTTAGAACAAATGATGCCCTGGTGTCTAGTGGCACCTGTCACCCTCTGATCCCCTATCCTGGCTTCAGTAAATGATGCCCTGTTGTTTCTAGTGGCATACTCCACCCTCATAGCACCAGTGCTGGTTAGTTAAATGATGCCCTTGTATCTAATGGTACCCACCACCCTCTGAGCACCTGTCCCCTATAATATGCCCATCACTGGTTGCTAGAGGCACCCTCTACCCCCCAAACACATATCCTGTTGCTGTTAGTATATTCCCTGGTGCCTAAAAGCTCCCCAGAACACCCATCCTGTTGATGGTAATATTTACCCTGGTGTCTGGTGATCCTTCCAGACATCCATCCATTTGATGTTAATATATTGTTGCCCACCCACCTCCAATCCCCTGCCCAGTAATATACAGTAGTCTCTGGTGTCCAGTGGCACCCCCAATCCAATCATTCATCCAGGTGAGTATCACCAGATACCTGGTGTCCAGTGGCACCCCAACCCCTAATTTCCTGGCCCTTGTCCCCTATACAGTCCCTGGCAGCCAGTGGTACTCCTTCCCCCACCCTCCCAAATGCCGGTTGACAGATGCACTGGTGAACACTGGTGGTCCAGCAGCCTCCCCACCTTCTCGACCTGCACCCAACACAGCACCTTCCCCAACCACCCCCTTTACCATTCAAGATGGGGATGTGTGGTAAGTCCCACTGTGGTGACTGCCACAGCCCTTATCTCACCCCATCTTGGCTGGCTGCCATATGAGGAGGAGAGAGGAGGGCTCATCCAGTCGCCAAAGAGGGATTCACTACTTGTCCCCATCTTGACCAATAAGGAGGGTTGGGGTGGATGCTGTGTTGGGTGCAGGCTGGGCAGGTGAGGAGCTGCTGGACCACCAGTGTTCAATGGTGCATATGTCGATCGGCATTCATGGGGTCAGGCGGGGGTAACACTGGCCACCAGGGATTGTATAGAGGACATGGGCTGGAAGATCGAAGGGGTGGGGGTTGCCACTGGCACCCAGGGATATGGAGATACTCACTGAGATGGATGATTGGGGGTGGGGGGTGCCACTAGACACCAGGGACTCCTGTGTATTGCTGGGACTGGGAATTGGATGATGGGGGGTACCATTAGACACATGGTAATTTGTTGTAATACCCAGAATGATTATTACAAGAGGGTAGGGAGTGCCACTAGGCACCAGAAAATACACTGTAATACCTAAGACGGGTGACTGAACAGTGGGAGGTGTCACTAGACACCAAGGAATATATTGACATCAATAGGATAGGTAGTCGGGAGCTACCATTAGACACCAGGAAAAATATTAACATGAACATGACAGGCATGCAGGGAGAGGGCCTCTAGACACAAGCGAATGTCTTCACAGTGATGGGACAGGTGTTAGGGGGTTGGGGGGGTGCCGCTAGCCACCAGTGATGGGTGTATTATACAGAGACGGGTGCTCCGAGGGTGGGGTGCCACTAGACACCAGGGCATCATTTACACTTGAGACACAGGTGCTCAGAGGGTAGGGGGTGCAACTGGTCACCAGGGCATTATTCAAACCAACTGGGGCAGGGGATCAGAGGGTGGGGGTTACCACTAGACACCAGGGAAACATGGAAACTAACTGGGATGGGGATCAGAGGGTGGGGGAGTGCCACTAGACACCAGGGCAATGAAGAACATATACAGGATGGGTGGTCATGGGTGGGAGGGGGGTGCCACTAGACATCAGAGAAATCTGTAAAAGAACCGAGATGAGTGTTCATGGGGTGCTGCTAACCATTGTGGATGTCATCAGGATTGCTGCAACTGGTCCTCTGCTTCCAGTGCAAATGAGTCCATAATAGGCATGCTAATGGCTCCTTAGTGCCTTGCATGGCCAATGGGCTTATTTGCATTTTTGGGCTGAATATTGTACCATGGATCCCAGCTCTATCTGGTCTGGGGACGCAATTCCCTATGGGCTAGATACAGCCCAGGTCCATGTTGGGACAGCACAGATTGACAGTGTGTGCACTGACATGGGTCAGTAGTCAGCTAGATAGCACCAGTTTGCTATTTGACTGAATACTGCATCCTCTTGGTGGGGTGCAAGCGCAGGCACAGTGCAGCCCTTTGAACCCCTCTTTAACCTATTTTTGAATATCTGGCCCCAGAGTTCTATAGAGCTTTACATTTCATCCCTGCTCTAGACTTCTTGGCAAAGGTGACATGTACACGCATGCACTCATGCACTATGTCACTGCTGATGTTTCGTCAAACCATGTCTTCCTCAGTGTCTACCTCCCATCTTCAATGCATATTCTGAACTGGGTGGTTTAGTGTGTGTGTCCTTGATACTTATATGAGGAATAATATTCAGGGTTTACTGTTGTGCAATTATCATGATTTGCAACACACTGTAAGTGTTCAAATATCTCAGCAAACCTGTGCACTCAATGTTTTATTCCTTACGTGCTTACTGTTATTTATTGTTGTACAGTGGAGCCTTCCAGGATGCAATGCAGTATCACAAATTCCTGCATGACAAAAGGGATAAAGGGATTAATTGATATTGAAATTACCTTGTTTCCTGCAGTAACTCTGCTGCAGAATGATGCAGAATGGGGTTGCATCCTGGCGGGCACCACTTTGTCTCCCATGTACCCCTCTCCCAGGATGCACCTGGAAATTAGCTGCTTGTAATTCAGAGTCCCTTTCCTGGCCAAAACCTTTCAAATAAATAAATATATCACTACAGAGTGAGATCCATAGTGTTCAAACTCTGAAATTAAAAATAAAAAGAAATAATTTATTTTGAGGCAGCCTATGACATCTGTCTTTTATGTAATGACATTGACTGATTAGGATGGCAAGGTGGTCTGGAATGTTGAAACATACTTCTTATATTTATATGGAGCTGATACAGGTTGAGTGAATATATCCATTGTTGAGTAAGCTGGAGTGAAACTAAATTACTTATTTCCTCTGCAGCTCTGTACGCCATGACAATAAAAAAATGTATTCGCCAATTTGTATTGTTTAGTCATTGTATAGATAAATTGTATACTTCCCCATGGCTATATTCAGTGCCAGTCTGCATGACTGAAGAAGAAAGACCAGAACACTACTGGTAGTCTAGAGAAGCGGCTCCACTACCACAGCTAGTAGGGGTCTGGGTTAACCTCAGTCCGGTTCATGAAACATTGTCAATTACAGTATATCAACAACATAGAGATGTTAGTGGGGTTAATATCCTATTACATGGGAGCCTAAAGAGCTACTGATACCTTTGGTAAAGCATTGAAAATTAGAATAAGAAGTCATAAATAAAATTAATTGGGTTTGGGCCAGGAACATTGCGGGATAAAACATCGTGGATGGAAATGAAGTGGATAGAACAGCGCTGCCCAAAACGCTGAAGGCACAACAGAATGCAGGCAGCAACACTGCTGAGCCACAAACCACAGGGGGAAACACCGACAGCAGCAACAGAGGCAGAAAATACACTGCCACCAAAACAGCCATCGGCAGAACACAATGCGGGCATCAACTGCACCTGGAGGGAGACCATAGGGGAAAATACCGACAGCAACAATAGAGGCAGTAAACACACTGCCACCCAATCCACTGCAGGCACACCACAAGGCAGGAAACCACAATACTGGGCAGAACAGAGGAGCTGAACACAACATGCACCACACACACAATGAGTGTGGCATAGCGGCGGGCACCTGTGCCTTTGCAGGGAACAGGGAGAAAGCCAAGGGAGACCAATGGGGGCCATGCACCACCTGCATGTGCACAGCACTGTCCCACCAACATGAGTGCCACTGGGCATGGAGTCCAAAGGAGGAGGATCCCCAGACAATGAACAACATGGTGGTCACCCTGCAATGAGGCAGTGGGATGGTGGACCTTTGCCAGCTGCATGGATGCAGTGCCATGGGGGAGGTGCCGTATGGTGAGTTGACCAGACAGAGGTGTACACCCAGCATCACACACAGCAGTACAGAATGAGGGGGACATGGTCTGGACTGTGGGGAAGCCACCATGTGACAGGGTAGTGATGCACATGCACGCTGCACAAGGGTCCTCCCAACAGGGGCATGCCACGCCGACTCTGTGGCCAGCATAAACCACTGTGGCCTACGGTGGTATAGAATGACCAACAGACACACACACACATAATGCTGTAAGTGTGTAATGGCGATACACATGTGCCCACCACCAGTAGTCACACAATGCCCCCCAACCACAGGCACAAGCGCCAAGCAATACCACAGTGCAAAACACCCACCCACCACCAATGCTGGACCATGTGGTGCACAGGACAGGGGCCTGTAGGAGCATGCCACCACAACATGGCATTGTCAGAGTCATGCAGCCTACGTGGTGCATACCCCTCTAATGGTGCACTGTCCTAGGAAAGGCACAAGCATGACACCACCACATGCACACCATGTACCACATGTACCAGCACTGGTGGGACCCCACTGGCGGGGTGCAACAGCCAAACCACAGTTGCCAGTTTGAGGACGTACCCCAAAAGTGATAGTACCACAACCCCAGCATAGGCGCATCCCCCAGCAAAGGACATTCCATATCCCATCACATGCACAGTACCCCCCAAGCAGAGGACATTCCATATTCCAGCACAGGCACAGTGCCCCAAACAGAGGACATTCCATTTTCCAGCACAGGCACAGTGCCCCCAGCAGAGGATGTGACCATCCACCACTGTACATACTGCCCTTGTCTGGTACCCCGCCACTCCACATCGGTTGCACACCTAATACCCCCCAGGTGTGGTCCACCTGCACACAGCGCAGGTGTCCAGCAGTCACTGGTGCACACAGTGGAATGTTGTCATGGGTGAATCACAGGTCATCCGCAGCTGGCACAGTGTTGGAAGTGGCGTGGCATTCGGATGCACATGCTGGTGCATGAAAGATCACACCTGCAAATGGAAGTTCTGTGCAATGCCATGGAGATAGTCATAGGTATTCCGGATACTGTGCTCCCCAACTATCTACTGTATGTGGTCAGTCTCATCCTTGTACTACTTCTGTGATGGTGGCGCATAGTGACCAATGATGCACTGTTCGATCTTCAGCTTATTGAGCCTCTGCTCTGCCTTCAGGGCATCGATGAATTTCCCAGAAGCTGGGGCGGCATTCACCTATGAGGGTGCTGAAGGCACTGTGCCACCCCTCAACAGAGTTATTGGTGCGGGCACTGCCAGTCCTGGCTGCATCATAGCAACTCCACATGTCAACAGGGAACAATGAATGCCTGTGGACACTGCCCGCGGATTGGCTGACCCACCCATGTGTCCTCAATGTAGTCAACAATAGGTGCCAGCAGCTCATCATGTGTGATGAAGAACTTGTATGACCACAGCACCTCGAAGACAGTGGACACCTCCCCAGGTGGCACGAAGGCAATGGCAGGCAGCAGGCGCACATGGAGTGCAAAGTCTTCCTCCACTGTGTACCATTGCATGGCCTCTGGGACCTCCTGGACGATCCTCAACAGGGCCTGGCACAGATGGAAGAAGCAGCTGTGCTGGGTGGCATCCGTGAAGACAGTGGCAAAGGACCTGACTGTGGTCTGTTCAAAGTCTGTGACTATCATGGATGGCTTGAGGCCAGCACACAGCTCCTTTAGTGCTGTGAACGCCCTCGTGTACATCACACCAGTCGTGTTTGGCAATAGTATGAACATGGTAGGCACTACAGTACAGTATTGGCCCCCATGGATGGTGTGTAGCTGCGCACATTGTGGTGGTGCAGTCTTGAATGTGCCATCTGTGTACCATGTTGTGCACTGTGACAGGAGCTGCAGCTTCTTGTCTATGGTGTAAATCAATATCCTGGAGGCACTGCCACTGTCATGGAGCAGGAAGCAGTCACTGTTGTGTGTCATGGTGTACACCTCAGGGATGGAGAGGTCCTCCAGTGATATCAGCAGGGATGGTGGCTGGTATTCAGCCATTCACACATGGTGGACTTTGCTTTTCAGGAGGTGTATGCTGGGATTCCTGCCACACATGGCAGTGGGGATGGTGCTGCTGCATTCTGCCACCACCTGGTGTGGTGTCTCCATCATCTGTGCCGCCCTTTGTTTGATGTCCATAACAGCCTCCTGGACGCCTATGGCCCCACAGTCTGGGACATGGTTGTGGCTGTTCATAGCCCTGACTACCTTCTCCCCTGTAGTGTGGACACAGCTGGGGCATTTACAACTGCAGTAGTCTGCATATTTACAATATGTTTTCTCGCCTAGGGTGTGCTCCTTATAATAAAGATAGCACTCATGCTGCAGTAGGGTTTTCCCCTTTTGGCTGGTCACATAAGTCAACAGCATGGTTCAGTGTCCTTCCCTAGCACCTCACACACACTGGATCACCTGTGCACGGCTCTTTCATGCAACTCTGGTCCCTCTGTGTGCTGAGCTGCTTTATGTGCCCACTGCTGTGTGTGGAATGCAATGCACCTGGTCTGGCCCACCCCCACTCTGCTCACAGGTGTGCCCTATTAGCAATATATCCCTCCAGTGTGGCTGCACCCCTGCCCTATGTGTGTCCTGGTGTTCATGTGTTTCTATGTGGCATATGCAGCATGTAGCCCCTGCTCATGTAGCTCAGGGCATGTTCTCCTTGGTGCATGCAGTGGCACTATCCCTGTGTGGCCAACCGTCCTTGCGGCTGTGTGTAGTGCTTTGATTGGTGCAGGTGTCCTGTTGTGGTACAAACCCCTGTTGCCCTCCTCCTGTTCTCCCCTCCCCACATCATGCACTGTCGTTCTATGGCAGGGTCTTCCATGTGGCTCTGCAGCTGCATGGTGGCCAATGCATCCTGCATCCCTTGTGCATCCCTGCTGGTGGGCCCTGTGCTGTGCTCACCTGTAGCTATGGCCCCCCCATCTTGGGGCCATCTGTTGCCCTGTGCACTATGTGCAGACTCAGTCTCCCTCTGGGTAGCATGTGCCTCCCCCTCCTTCAATCCAGCACTGTCTGTTGTGTGACTGCCTGCCACCGGTCCGTTGTGTGTCCTGTTCAGTGACTTTCCTTCCGGGTCCATGCTGCTGGCTGTTTCACGGTTTGGGCTATGCTGGCATCTCCTCCTTGTATTGTGCTTAGCGCATGCCTACAGTGCTGCTACTGTGTTGTTCTGCAGCATTTGGGGCTCAGCGAGGATCCTGCTGTACTGTGTTTTGTCTGCCATGATGTCTTTGTTTGCGGTGTTGCTTCCGCATTGTTCTTCCCGCGATGATTCATCTGCGATGTTCCTGGCCTGAAGCAATTAACTGAACAGTTAAAATATTTATTTTCTCACCCTTAATCAAAAGGTGACATGAGTTTCTTCCCCACTGAATAATTATGATTCAGCCCAAATACTGTAGATGATTTTAAGCATGTTTTATTTATTGTGTCATTTACATCATAAATCAAAACAAGTTCTACTTGGAAATATTTTGTGCCAACTTACAATTCTTAGTGATAAAATTGTCACATGGCTAGTCATTCTAATTCATGTATTAAATAAATGAAGTTGATTTCTTGACTTATTAAAGACTGACCAAGGACAAAATAACAATCTACTTACTCATATTTGTGGCTGGCAGTATAGCTTAGACGTTAGAGCAATGAGCTGTGAATGAGCTTGGCACATCCAGCAGACCTGACGCTGATTCCCACAATCTCCACTTGCATACCGTGTGACACTTAACAAGTCACTTAACCTCCCCAGTGCTACTGGGTCACCCCTGAAAACAAGCATTGTGTTTCTAGTGGGTCTTACCCAGTTACTAAAGAATAATAATAAAAAAAGTATTACAGTATCTCACCTTATCTAATGGATATATCATTCTAACTAGACTTACACTTGTGTATGCTGTTGTATATAGAATAGCTTTATTTTTGTAAAGATTGATGGAAGAGTTTCCTTTTTAGGGACAAAATGTTCCAAGATGTGCCTTTTTTTTGCTTAGGGGTTTTTGAGATTATAGGCATGACCTATACTGGGGAGAGAATTAGGAACAAGGGCAAATCAGAGACAAGGGGGCATAAGTAGGTAACCAGACCAGCAGGGGTAGATGTCCTGTTTACATTTACTATGAGCACTGGATTCCTGAATTATCTAAGGTTTCTTTCTCATTCACCTTCTAAATAATTAACTAATTTGTCTGTGCTTCTCAGACTAATCTTATCAGCATTAATTTACATAGAGCATTTGAAATCGGTGTCCTTAACCATGAGTGTTCTTATCTGTAAAATTATTTTGTTGTACCTTTGAAATTTAAATGTGTATTTTGAACTTTCTTTAAACAATTTTTTGTCAAACAAATAAAAGATTTAACACGTTATTCTCCCACACAATTCTTTAATACTAAGGATGTTTGCATAAAACCACCATCATTGCCCTGTGGATTTTATCTGGTCTTGGTGGCTGTCTCATTTGATGTCACAGTCCTCAATTTATAACATCACAATCTGTTGATGTGGAAGTGATTGTGGTACTGCAAGCAGGAGATTAGGATTTTATGTGTAGAAAAGCAACAAGAGTAAAGGAAATCAATGGGACAAAAGATTTCATTTTTAGGCAAAAATATTCTGTAATAAAGCATGCTGGAAGGATTGACACATATAAATTATAAGATGAATTGTGTCTAAATAGAAAAGTTTTCTGTTGTTTTAGTAGCTCTTGAAATAGTTGCAATTACCAATAAGACTGAAGTCAGTGTTAAATATGTTACCTACTAAACATATACGTTCAGTTGAATCAGCCAAGATGCAACGCTGTTATCATAGTTTCTGCCAGTGACATGCTGTAGAATACCGCAGGAACACAATAAAATCCCATGGCAATTATGGGAATCTAGTTTGTCATGCAGGAAAGTGTGACATGCTTATCACAGAGCACTGCACCCTAGTTGACTCACTGTGTGCCCTTGGGAATTACTGTTTACAGTGAGAAAGCCCTACAGCTGTAATTTTATTATTGCTTTCCTCTGCTATTGTAGAGTCTACACAAAAATTTTAATACTATAAATATTTAATTGGTTTCATGGCTAATGTTTCTCTTCCCTCAGTTGCTTGTGGCCAACCTCCTGTGGTGGAAAATGCCAAGATATTTGGAAAGATGAAGGGCCGATATGAAATAAATTCTTTGGTTAGATACCACTGCAAAGAGGGCTTTATCCAGCGTCATATTCCAACCATCAGGTGCCAAGTAAATGGAAAATGGGATTTACCAAAAATAACCTGCATGAGTCGTAAGTATTAGCTCTTAACTAACTTTTAAATTCTGTTGTGAGATAGAAAAAGAACAATTTTGTTAGGGCCATTTTAGAAACTCACAATGTCAGTTTTGATGGTCCAGACCTATAAATCACTGAATGAAAAGCTCATCTGTGGTGTCTCATGCTTCTCCATTGTTACTGGAAAAAACTAGCCAGCTATGGAGGCTTCTAGATTTTAACCCAGCTGCATCCTTGAAATGGTCCTGGAAGAGCACTGAAAGCAAAGGGTGATGAAATTTACAACAGGAGAAGTTCAAAATCAAATTGCTACCTCAGCAAATGCTCTTCCCAGTTTAATTATGCTCTACAAGACTTGAATCAAGGTCACCCACAGAACCATCCTGCAGTTTGTAGCATTATATTGGATACCATTTGAAGGTTTTCAGAGCAAGGAATTGGGTGGCACATTTCTGGAGTTAGGCCATCTATATAATTTAGATGAGATATTCAGAACCTTTGCATATGCAATATGGTTGTACATGCAACATTTAAAATACCACTTTTTACAGAAAAATGCTTGGCCATGAGTTTTACGGATGCCAGTATAATTTACAATACTAATTAATTTTGATGATCTCTCTGAAGACTCTGGACCGTCATTTTTTTTTCTCAAGAAAAAAATGTTGTAAAGTTTGCCTTAGCAACTATCTAGAATATGCAAAGATTTTTAACCCTTGCTATGCCAATATGTTGCCCTTTGTGAAAATTTAAGATTTTGTGTACATCATGGATGAGCAGAGAGTATTCTAATTATTTATTTAGAACCGGATAATACAATGCAACCATAAAGAATAAAAAAATACAAAGAGTATCAAAAACATGTAATGGGTTTTAAGGGTTGCTGTTGAGAATCAGAGGTGTGTGTTTTGGCCCATTATTCCAGGACTCACTTCTTAACGAGGTGACATGGGGGATCTCTTTTGCAAAAGTGAAAACAGAAACATCAAATGGCACAACTACAAATTAATGGGGGGGGGGGGGGGGTACAGGAAGGAGGCCAGAAGACACTTTTTCACTGAAAGGGTGGGGATAGCAAGATGGAATACACTGCCGGAGAGGGTAGTAAATCATGGTACAGTTGGGGTGTTTAAACAAGGGTCGGATAGATTCAAGAGGAAGGTTAGGGTGAGAGTGGAGGGTGAGCAACATGTAGCATTAGTTCATGAGCTCAGCATCAAACAGACTCAGTAGCCCTTTGTGCCTTCTTCTGCTGGCCTTTCATATGAATCTAAACAACATGAACCTTACAAACCTGAACTGGTGGATAGAATGATTAATGGAATCTGCATGGGGAGTTTGGATTTCACAGCTGTATCCCGCAAAGCCCTATTTATAGGCAGAAAGAAACATGAGTTGTTGGGGTTAATGGCACCAGTGGTGGGGCATCTGTTTGGCACACTGGTGAGCCAGGTTTATGCCCTGGGCCCAGGAAAACAGGAGCAGGTGCTGATAGGGAGGGTAAAAGAAGATCTGTATGAATGCTTAACTACCTGGGGAGGGGTTGGTATGTGCCAATCTTGTAGCAGCACCAACTGGTGACTCACCAACAGTGTGCTTGGTAGCATGGGTGTCTACACATTTATGTGCACCCTTGAGGATGTCACAGCATGTGTATCCATGTGAAGGGGAGGGAGGGCACATTTCTGTTTCTTTGTTAGGGTAGGGCAAATATGGGATAGCATCCTCTTATCAGTTATATGCCAGATGATGGCTTATGTGCTTCTCTCACTCAACCAGAACCTCAGTGCATCATTCCCATCCCCTGACCATCCTCAAATATGTCAGATGTGTTCCTCCCTGGTTGCAGCAGGGGCAGCCCTCTGCTGGTAGGACTACTCCAGAACAAGAAGGGAGGATGAACCATTCCGGGATTCTGGAGGAGGGCCAGCAAAGGGAGGTGTGTCTGTGGGAAACAGTGGCCCCCTGTGACACAAAGGTCACATCACTGAACAATATTATTTTGTGAAATTACAATACATATAAATTCAATTCATATTAATCACTGGGGAAACTGCTTTCAAATGTAGTATAATAAACTGCATCTGCTTAGGTGTTCTCAAGAAAAAGTAACAAGTACATTGTGCTCTGCCACTAATAATTGCTACAATGTTTCAGGTAATCAGTAAATTGGAATGATAGAAATTTGAAGTTGTTGTCCAAGTTCAGTGGGACTGAGCTTAGGATGTAACACCTTTTTTGATGACTAAAGCTAGACTGACACTAAAGAAGTTAACACTTTCACTTTTCCCTGTATTCACATTGTGTGAAATTATCTGACTAAATAAACAGTGAAGACAAGAATGAACTATCCAAGCTACCTGTAGGAATAGGTTTGATGATGTGTTAACTGTGTTGCATATGTTAATATTGCCACCAAGACCACTGTTAAGGTTGTAAGAGTGGTCTTGCGCATTCTTAGGGTATGAGATCTGGGAACTGAAGGTGAGCAGTTCTGATTCTTTATGAACACAAGTACGACTACCCTTACAACTGTAAAAGTGGTCTCATCAACCATATTAATATATAATTAATTGAGCTTGATCAATAGTGTATTAAATATAAAAAACCTTACCAGAACATGTCAGTTTAGAGAGCAGTTGCATGTGAGACACTCTTCACAGAAAAAGAGTGTCTCATGGGCAGAGGAAAGGAATGATCCAATTGGTTGGAAGTGCTCCTTCCCTCCATCTGTATTATAATAGTATAATTATGGATATACATTTTGCTCAGATTGTAGAATCATTATCACTGATGGAATGTCACTTTACTGAAAACATTGTAACCAAGAAAAAGTTACAGCTATGATAAATAATACATACTTTTTATTACATTTTATAGCATCCACATATCAAAGGATTTATTCTGAGAAATACTATGCAGTTCCCAGACCTGGCAAGAGGAGCTCAACAGAGTCATTGAGACACCAGCACCGCTGGACCAGGACGTGGCAGGATTCAAGGCACTGATTGCAGTGTGGCAGGAGACCGGTTCTCACTGTTCCAGTCAAATTCCTACCTTACAGTGCCTTTAATAACACTTCTACAAGTATTAAGAGTGGATTGGAAAGCATGGACTACAGTGTTACAACACAGCAGATATGTGTATCTGCCACATTATTTTAAATATTGGTATTCAAAACTGAAGTCAATGGTCATTTCTAGCCTATTTTTTTTTACTGCAGTGGTTTTGTTTCGTTCCATGATTGTTAGTCATTACATTAGATAGTTGAATTTAGAGCCAAGGAAAATGTAAATAAGTTGATTAATGCTGTTTAAATCTTAAACATATCCTGTATATAAAATTAAATACTTACACTACCGTCAATGCATATTTAATTTTGGTTTCACATGCTTGGTAATTTGAGGGTCTTTAGTCTTTGATTTTGTTGCTTTTAAGTATTCAGTGTAGGCTGGAAATGGTTCAGTTGGCTTCATTTGTTAACCAAACATACATGATGGGATCAAGCGCTAAATGAGAACTGCAATATGGAACTTTTTTTAATGTCATTTTGTGTTTACCAATTAGAGAGGAAACAGCATTGATGTCCTCAATGCATGACCTCTCAAAAAGCCAGTAGGCTCTTCAGAGGTCCAAACACTAATACATTAATTTTTTGAAACATAGCAAATTTTTTTTTCATGGCTCTCAAAACACTAACCACACTACACTACAGAATGCTGCAGTTTAAAGGGGGTATAAACCTACTTTTTTTGTAAAGAGAAATAAATTAAATAAATGTGTATATAACCATTTTAATCCCTTTTTATAAAAAATGAATGTTTATGTATGAATGTGCAGCTCCTAAACATACATAAATGAAGTAAAGCCATGCAGGATTAATTTATTGGATATGCTATATTTACCTTTGAAAAGACAAAAAAAAAAAAAGAGTTTATGTTTTATTCTCCAGTATTATCCCTTGATTTCTTTGGCACATACAGGCAGGAATTCTGCCATTATTTAATTTTAGAACATTAAAGCCATCCATACAGACTGTAGCAATGGTTTTCAACTATATGTTGGATGCATGAAATCCTTTATGATACAATCTTATTCATAGTGACATTTTGAAAAAGATGTTATGTCACACAAGTGAACATGATAAAAGGTATATTTCTGGACACAGTATACCTTGTAGTGACCTCAGTGGACTGTTTACAGATTGTTGTCTTCAAAGCATAATCCATCCTAGCCTAAAAAGTGTGCCAGTCTGGGGCAATGCTACTGTAGAAGACTTGAAATTAATTTTTAGAGCACTACAGGTTGGGAAACAACAAAGAAGTTACATTTGGCAAATAGTCATTACAGTTCTAAAACATTTAAGCACTAGTCCGTCATGACAGGATCCACCACAGACTTATGGACTGTGAAAGAGTTAGGTTTGGCTTAGGAGCCTAATGGCATGCAAGGTCAATTCCAAGACCTTAATGACTGCCACATAGGGGAGCCTTTGCTGTTAGTTAGCTGTGGAAATAAATACATTAGAAAAATAATTAAAAAAACAAAAAACAAAACAAAAAAAAAAAGGTTTACCATCAGTGTAAGCTGCTTACCGAACTTTGCAAAAGTGAAACAGTAAACTTTTACCATGCAGTAGAAGACTGCTGGAAAAGTAATCTAATTGGTGCATTCTGACCATTTTTAATATACATTTGTCTCTGTTTGTGTTCAGGTGATAGTATGGGACTAGAATCTCCACTATCCATCAATTAAAACTGTCATGGCTCCTCAAGATGTTTCATTCTCATAGCAGATTGTCATAACTGGGAAATTCCATTGGCTGCTGCACCAATTGTATTCAGACTTATGTCTGTTATTGACAGCAATACATCACTGTGTTGATCTCTATGTTTTTTTTTACCATTACAATGCACATAGTACTTTTTGTATTTATATTATAACTTGTATAGTTTTTAATGTGAATGTTTGGGAATTTTGTGAATGAACGTCTAAAAAAACTTTGTAACTTTTTATACCTGCTTCTGTTTCACCAAAGAAACCTAAACAATCTTGTTTTTAATACACTTTGTGTTGTCCTATTTCTTTCAATTTTATGTAAATCTCTACAATTGTATCTCTCAGCTGTTTCTGATTATTATTGATGTCCCTGGTATTAAAGACAGAATTGCCCTTGTCTTCCACAACCTGGTGCTTGGATTGATGTTAAGTGGTTAGAAGCATAACATTTGATAGCTTCTTTTTATCAAAAACTAATTTATTTGATAGCTTTCTATGCCTTTATTAATGTATCTTTCTCTGTGTCTGTGTCTGTGATTTTGGACAGATTGCCCCAGACCTGTCAGATGGTTGCAAAGATAACTGCATTAAAAAGCAAAAGAAAACATGTTAAAATAATAGTGAGGTTGGCTACCAACCTTACAGTAGTCAGAAATGACTAAAGTGTTATTATATACCCTGGTAATACTATTCATTTTTTTAAAGTAACAAGCTGTTACTTTTTATCTGATTCAGAAAGTACAGTATATGCACATTTGTTTCCCTTTGCAACAAATCGTGTTTTAATATATAACTTTGCAACTGAATGCTGGATAATCTTCAGACTTTCCATAATGACAAACGTGTAAGGACATATAAGCTAAGGTATTGTTGTTTCAGGCTTTATTTTCATGGTTCACTTGCCATCACTGTATAAAGAAAAAAAAACTGAAACCATCTTGCTGAAGGAACACAAGGAAAACAAAAACATTAGAATTATGTTATAGACTGCCTGATGTAGATAACATCAGAGAGTTAGTATTATTGGAGGAGACAGATAGGGCTGCTGAATAAGTGACACTACTATTATAGGTGTTGGTACTATACTTACAGAGATATTAGCTGGAAAATGCAAGCATACTTGGGAAAAAATTTCCCAGAATTAGCAAATGACAGAAATTGAACCCAATGTGTGCAAAAAGGCACTAGGTAGAAGCAATAATAGTATTTTTTATTTGGCATTCAATCCCACAAGACTCTGGGTACCTTACAACAACAGTACAGAAATAAATTGCAGCACAGACATACATACTGAGCACATTAACAATAGAATAAATGTGATAATAAGAAACATCATACATTGACACCGTTTTGTCAGATTCTTGGCAAGAAAAGGACATGGAGAAGGCATGGGGCTTCAGTGCCCATTTACATAGCTCAACAAAGGGTCATCTCTGAAACTGCATGGAAACTGGTTCCATAAAATGGGTGCTGGAGTTGCAAATGTCTGGTCCATAGATAGTTTTATCCTGGACCTGGGAACCTTAGGAGGCCCACCTCAGAGGAATAGAGAGGGTGGTCAAGAGCATAAAAACAGAGAAGATATTTTTAGGTAGCTAGGGTGCAGATCATGTAGGGCTTTGTATGTCTATAAATCTATCCCAAAGGAGACACAACACCTCACAGGCAGCCCGGTGCAACATCTGCAGTACCAGAGAGATATGCTCAGAGCAAGACACCCCAGCAATCAATCTAGCTGCAGCATTCTGCACCAGCTGCAAGCAGCATGTCAAACCTCCAGATAGCCAAAGTAAAGAGCATTGCAATAGTCCAATCTAGATGTCATGACAGCGTGCACCAGTGTCTCCAGGTCCTTGGGATTTAGAGGAGGAATAATACGGGCAATATTGTTAAGACAGAAAAATCCACTATGGACCATTGATGACGCATAGTGTTTCAGTGTCAATGTTCAGTCCACTATGACATCCAGATTCTTCCCCCTATCCCTGGCAATGAGAGGAGTAGCACCAAGTTGTAATCCAGCCACCACACCTCCCAAACCTGTCACACTATGTGCACCCACATCCATCAGTAGCACTTGCGTCTTGTCTGGCTTTAGCCTAAGCCAATTGGAGGCCATCTATCATTGATATGATCTAGACAACTGTTCACCATATTCATGGCATTTCTATTAATAAGGACAATTGACAGGTATTGCTGAGTATGATCAACATAGCAGTGAAACTGCAGGCTATACCCTCGATTGACTTCCCTGAGGGGCAGCATATTCATCACAGACAACATGGGTGACAAGACTGAATCCTGAAATACCACATAGGTCAGGGCAACAGGGTGTGAGAAAAAAAAGCATCACCACACCAGCTTAAAAATGAAGAATAGATTTATTTACTCACAAACGTAGGAGCCAAGAACATACATCTTCATATTGTGCTCTAGTGTCTGAAGGCCATAAATAAAGAAGCCATGTCAGTTGAAAAAGTGCTGTGCTGTAAAGTGCAGTCTTCTGGGAGAGGAGGGGTTGACAGAAAAAACATTGCAAACTCCAGTGCCTCTTCACAGAGTCATCTGTGCAATCTACAGTGACCTTTTATATTGCGAATCCTTAAAGTGACAGTGCTCAAACAAAAAACATCATGAATACACATAGCAAAACTTTTTCAGTGATGAAAATATGAAACATTAAAATCACACTTAAGTGTATACATATCCCTTGCATATTTCTTGCATATTCTAATAACTAATTAAAGAACACCTCACTAAATTCATGAGTTCATTTGAAAAGGAGAAACACTCTATTTACATTGTTATCATGCAGACAGCAGCACTTCATTTCTTTTAATTTTAATTAAAACCATGATTGCACTAGCCACTAAATCAAATATGTATGCCATATATACTAGTCAACCAATGGAAACCACTAGGTGACAGTACTGGAACCTTTACAGCTTGGAAACTAATCCTGTATCATACAACAGTCAAATAAGAGCAATTAATAGTCCAAAATAGCCACTGCATTGGAGGAAAAATTACCCCGTGCAACCTACTGCACCCTACTGGAAAAGAAGGACTCAGACCACCTCCACATAGTGCTTCTGAGTCCAACCAAGTCCCTGAGCTGAGTTGTTAAAATGTCATGATCTAGTGTGCCAAAAACTGACAAGAGGTCAAAGAGAACAAGAAATTAATATTTCACTCTATTTGTAGCAAGAAACAGATTACTTGGCACCTTTAAGGGTACTATTTCCATGTTGTGACCCCCCCCGAATCATGACTGGTATAGCTCATATATAAAAAAAATACATTGTCTAGAAGATCCCCAGCTGTATTGCCACCACCTTCTCGATCACCTTCCCTAGAAAGGGAAGGTGTGAGACAGGCCTATAGTTGGCTAAGATGTCAAGTCCAGAGATGGTTTCTTAAGGTGGGGTCTCACCACAGCCCTTTTCAGAGCTGAAAAGAAAACACCCTCCTTAAGGGAAGAGGGGACTATCTCTACAATCACCAGGCCCATGAACTACTGGCAGTCCACCAGCAGCCAGTCTGGTCCCAGCTCAAGTGAACAGAAAGTGGGGTGCAGCTTCTAGATCATATGGAGAACCTCAGCAGTTAGTGTCAGCTGAAACTCCCTCCAGACTGACAGAGGGCACCCACTAGTCACAGATTGTATCATGCTGGGCCATGACAGCCCACTTGTGGTGACTGTGATGCTTATCTGGTTTAAAAGAGGGAATGTCCACTCTTGAAATAAGGTGCAAATAAAGATTCAAGTTTTACCATTGTTTGCCAGAATAGTTTCTGGAGCCAATGGAGGATATACACTCTTGAGTCTAGCAGCAAATCCGTATGGTCCACCTTAAATTGAGCTGGTATAGTGCACCTTAAACTGAGTTGAACACAGAGCTCTGCACTTTCTGGAGCCTTGAACTAGACTAAACTCATGTTCTCAATCTGAGGGTTTTTATAGTCCTCCCCCATCCCAGGAGTTTCCTTGATTAGTTCGCATCACTGTCCTTTGTAAGACACCATCAAATTTACAAAGGTTTTAAATAAAATAAAGTGTTTATTCCATTTTCTACACATTCATAGAAATGTTTTCCTCACACAATAAATATAATGAGAAAATAAAAAATATTAGCTGAATCAGGACTGTACCCAAGCTAGTCCTGAGAACCAACCCCAATTGACTATTCAGGAAGGGAAGAGGTTAAGTGGCAGGTGACATGGTGAATGGAAGTAAGGAACAGGCCTCATAGAGAAGCTAAGGGAATTCAAACACATATACTAGTAGTCATACTAGGATATATAGGGTGCAACAGGCCTGTAGACCTCCCAAAGGCCCCTAGATTACATACAGAGTGTGATACTTGGATTAGATAGCAAGTATTTATCAAGCCTATTCTTAAATGTATTTTAACACGTACTAATAACTATATTTAAGGGTAAATTATTCCAGGGTTTCACCACCTTTTGTGAAAAATAGAAACTCCTTTTCTTGTTTTTAAATATTAGTTTTTTTAATTGAAGAGGATGACCTCTCATTTTAACTTGTAATTGCTTATATTCCAAGCCACAATCAAGTAATAAATTATCATCATTAATAATGTCCCAAACAAATAACAGATCACCCCTCAAGTGCCTTTGTTCTAAAGACATTAGATTTAGTTTATATAGTCGATCATCATAAGTAAGACATTTACTAGAAAAGAAGGATTTTGTAATTTTCCTTTGTACCCTTTCGATTCTATTAATGTCTTTATGCAAATAGGGGGACCAAAGTTGGGAAGCATAATCAAGATGTGGATGTACATATGTATGATACAGAGGGAAAAGGACTTCAGGGTTTCTAGAAACAATATTTCTTTTAATTAACCACCAAATTCTGGTTGTTTTATTTATACTATTTGAGATTTGCGTGTCAAAATTTAAATTTGAATCTATCATAACACCTAGGTCCTTTTCACATTTTTTATTCATAATTAACTCATTATGCAAATAATACTGATATTTGGTGTTCTTTTTATCGAAATGCAAAACTGTACATTTGGAAGTATTAAATCTCAAATTCCAATGTAATGAACATTTCCCTAATGTATCCAGATCTTTTTGGATAACTGCATAGTCATTTGGGTGCCTTGCAAAATTTACAATGTTACAATCATCAGCATATTTTATAAAGTTACTTTCAATGCAGCAAGATAGATCCAAAATAAAACATTGAAATATTAAAGGTGCCAGTACTGAACCCTGGGGAACACCACTTAAAACAGGAATCCAAGAAGATCTATACCCATTGATAGACACACATTGTCATCTCTTTTTGAGCCAATTATTAATCCAATTAATACATATAGGGCTGATTTTAAAAGATTGTAATTTTTGAATAAGAGCCCAATGAGGAACTGAATCGAATGCTTTCTTAAAGTCCAACAAAATCACATCACATGGTATATGTTTATCAAGTTTGTCACTAACATAGTCATAAAAACTGGCTAGGTTAGTAACAACTGATCTTCCTTTTTTAAAACCATGCTGAGTGGTATCTAAAGCTGATAAACTTGAAGATAATTTGTCTTTAATAATTCGTTCTAGTATCTTACATGTTATAGAAGTTAAACTGATGGGACAGTAATTTTCCACCTGGCTCCTGTCACCCTTTTTTAAATAGGGGAGTAATTTATGCTTCTCTCCAGTCAGTCAGTATTGGGCCAGTATTTAAACTGTTTTCATATATTAATTTTAATGGTAGGCTCAAATAGTCCTTCATTAATAGCAACATATCACCGGATATGCCATCAGGGCCTGGTGGTGATCCTTTTTTCAAAGACTCTAGTTTTTTTTTTATAATTTCTAGTGTTATTTCCACTGGTTCTACTGCATCATCAAATTTAATATTTCATCTTTTGTAATATTATTACATGATTCACAGAAATAGGAATTAAGTTTATCAGCCATCTTTATTTTATCGTTAGTATCAATTCCATTTATTTTCAAGGGACCGACTTTACTGTCGTGTTTTTTAACAAATTTATGTAACTATATTTATTTAGTTATTGAAATTTTGGAATTACAATCCTTTGAGTTGGAGACTCCTTTGCAAAACAGATAATATTTTGTTGTTTCCTTTTTGAGCCTGACTAGCTACATTCTTTTCAAAATTTGCATTTGATCATTTTATTTCTCTTTTACAATTTTTCTTTAATCGCTTCAGGGAGGTTAATGATTTAATACATTTACTGTCTTTGTAGTTTTTAAATATTTTTTTTCTTAATCATCCTAATTATTTTATTAGATAACCACTTAGGCTGATTTTTTAATTTTCTCTTCCTAATTTTGGGAATAAACTTTTCCACAGTTTCTAATACTGTTTCCTTAAAGTTTGACCAAGATGTATTAATATCATCCAATGACAATAATTCACTCCATTTGATGTTAGACAAATGTACTGTTAGGGCTTCTTTATCTACTTTATTATATAAATAAACTTCAGTTATATTAGCTGAATTAGAGGGGGGAATAGCAATTTAAAGGTAACTGTATTATGGTCACTATTGGCTAAAGGAGCAGATACATCACACTCAGAAATGTTTAGAGGTTCACTGCTTAATACAATGTCCAATATATTTAACCCTCTGGTAGGGGAAACAACAGATCGGAGTAGGTCTAATTCAGTATAAATTTTCAAAAAATCTTTGGAAGTAGTATGACTTGCTTTTTTATTTACCCAGTCAATATCCCCTAAATTCAAATCCCCCATAAATATAATGTCCTCCAGATCTGCTGCTGTTACCATTTCAGACATGATTTCCTTTAATGCCAGCATCCTGGTATTTCAGGTAGGTTATTTAAACTACTAAAATATTTACATATGTACAGGGTGCACCAATAACCTATTATTTGAAACTAGGCACAAAGATAAGAAAAGGAGGACGTAATAGAGCACATAAAAGCATAGTTGTACAAAAATGGCTCACACACTTTATTCCTGCTCTCTCTCTCTCTCTAAACAGCTGAACCGAGTGCTGTCAGCTAATCTAAAACCACATCTTCTTACAGTGGTTCAGCACAGTTAAGACATGGTAAGATAAAGGAATATAAACAGGGTAGGCCATATGTAGCTGCATTTGTTAGCAAGGCAGATTTTTCAAGAAAACAACTGAGGTGGTACAACATGCTAAGGTTTCCTCTCTATCTTCTTGCTGAGAGACAGCCCAGCAAGAAAGTCTGCAGAGATCAGGCGACAAAAAACAAAACAAAAAAAAGCAAGAAAAACATTTAGGCAGACAGTCATTTAACTTGCCTGCTTCATTCTGCAATCAGACACACACACACACACACACACACACTACTACTGCTCCTTAGAGCAGTCAGAATAAATATTGGCCATGCTACCGTTGCATGTCTGTTCAGCCCAGACAAAAGCTGAATGAATATCAGCATGTAGCTACTGCTCTAATGGAGGTTGCAAT
The DNA here is from genome assembly GCA_016271365.2 of Neoceratodus forsteri. Classification (NCBI taxonomy): domain Eukaryota; kingdom Metazoa; phylum Chordata; order Ceratodontiformes; family Ceratodontidae; genus Neoceratodus; species Neoceratodus forsteri. Next base: position 331,301,105 of record CM057454.1, read on the forward strand.
GAAAGAAATAGTAGATAGAGAAAGTGAAAAGAAAAAAAAGTGTGGGGGGGGGGATGCTGCAGATAGCATGGACAACAGGTATTTCTATAAACAGATGTTTTTTTTTCAAATGCCCATGCCTGTTAAATAAGGTAGATATCCACAAATTAAGTAACTGTTGCATAGTAGCTTGCACAGGTACAATGTTACTGATACATAGCTCATATTCTGGAGTTCCAAAGCAGCTCATGCTATGAGCCTGCTAATTCTCAAAGGGACTACTGCCAATAGAGGGAGCTTCATCCCAGTGATCAACATTCCAATGGGAGGATACCCTATCAAGGTAAAACTGACCAAACTCCTCACATCTCTCAAGTGTCAATACTCCTTCATACCATAGACAAGCCAGAAGTAACAGCTTGTCTGTAGTGCAGAAAAATTGAGCAGCTCTGTTTCTGTCTGCAATGATCACTCATGATACCTTCCTCAGAGTGACTGCACCCTGATACTTCTTATAATGGGCTCTCATGGTTAGTCTATCCTTACATAATCCTGATCTCCACCAAGAATACTCCAGTTTCTGCCCTTTAAACTTCAACTGTCTAAGCTCTTTGCTTAACCAATGGGAAATCTGATGGGAGACACTCAGGCATACATAAATTGGTGTAAGGAAGTTGAGTGCCACCATGATGGCTGTATTTATAAGGCACCACTGTGGCTTCCATCTCCTCACCACATATCTGCAACAGGCTCAAGCAGCTCTCTGTCAACAAGAACCCTAAGGGCTTGAGATTATGTAAAGGTCAATATCAAACTAACTTCATGGGGAGTAATACTCTTTTTGGGTGGGGCCCTCATAGTAAAACTTGGAGCATGATGAGCTGACCAAACAATTGGATCAATCCTAATATTAGATACCTCAAACTCCAGTTGGAGAACCAGGTCCAAGGTATGGCCCAGTGGTGAGTTGCAGTGGTAACCACCTGTATGAAGCTCAGCTTATATATTTGTGGGAGGAACTGTTATCCAGGCAAACAGATTTGTTGCCAGCATAGTAAAACCCCAATTCACTAGCCATCTAGGGTATTCCAATGTCAGGCTGGCCACATACTCCCCAAATTCCTGTAGGAAACCACTTTCTCACCCAATGGCTCACATGCAAGGAGCTCACTCTGGAGCTCATTCTCACCCCTCACACCTACATTAATGCCCTGTTCTCCCAGCAAGTCAACCAATGTATTAAGAGTATCCTGTAAATTTACAATTTGCTCAACAGCTTGACCCTCCCCCCATATAAGATTTAGAAAACAAACAATGCAGATTTAGCTTTCTGTACGGTTCATACACATCTGTAGTTGTCTCAAAATGATTCACATCATTCGTTGGTATGAATGAAGGACCTTTATTTAGCAAGCTAGTTTTAGAGTCACTGAGTTCATAAGAGGAAATGTCTATTACATTTCTGAGTTGCACCTCAGTATTTTCTTCTTCTGGTATAATTTTTTAACCCCCAGGTGTGCCACCCTGACTTGCATTTTCTCCTTTGTCTTCTCTTCTTGTTGCCTGATAACAAGTATTCTGGGTATTGAGGCATGGAGCTGGTGGGGCTGGTGGCAAGTTCACTTCCTCTAAAAAACCATAGCAGCAGAACTGTGTGACTTACTGCCTGTGCTGCTGTTATCGAGCCTGGATGGGAAACTCTTTTCAGGATCAGTTTAGCTGCAAAATGTACTTTGTATGTTTAACTTGTTCTTGCCCAAATTACAATATTACTGGAGTTATAGTTGTTTTGTCTCATAAGAGTTTCCTGTGCTTAATGGATGCTATTTTCTCATCCTGAATTTGAATTTCCTTCTGTAGCTCCATTTTAAAGTGGGCAAAGTCAGTCTCCTGCTGATGTCACAGTTTTTTTAAACTTTGCTCAGTTTTGATCTGGCATTCTGTAGAATCATCCAGGATTAGATGCATAAATTGTACGGAGGCTTGGTGCATTATTTCCTTCCAACATCTATAAAACTTTTCCCTTTCCTTTCCATATGTTGGCTCCATGGTGATGTGCAAGTCTCTGGATACTCTTTTAACTTGAAGGTATGTTTCAGTGGAAACCTGCAGCAATGCAGTCTTCTTACTTAAAGGGCAGTTTTCTCATACTCAGAAAAGCTGGCATTATGACCCCCAGGCTGTTCATTGCTTCTTTCACTGGATGTATTCAGGTTTTCAAGAAAGGTATTAGAGGTCCCACTTCTAGAAAATATGTTTCTTGTAATGTCTGAAATCACAGCATGGCATTGCCATTAAAAACAACATATATGCCAGACATTTCCTCAAATTCCTACAGGAAACCACTTTTACACACCTTGACTGGTATGCAAGGAGACTCCTTTCTCCCAAGCCTGCATCATCTTTAACCCCATTCAATCAAATGATTGGTTTCATCCACTGGGTGCACTGCAAGTCTAACATCAGATCCAAAGCAAATGGCCATCCCTCTGCACCCTGATGTGATAGGTGACTTCAGCACAGGGCTCTGGCCATCACATAACCAGGTACTGGTAATGCACACCAGGGGTCAGATTTTCAAAGGGTGAGGTATGACGTATGGTTCTCACATCAAACAGAAATGATGTTAAGGGGCACACTGTGCCAGGCCATGTGTCATTTCCAATTTTAGACAGCGGATTCAGTCTACAGTGGGGTTGCCTGTGCCTGACTGGTTTGTACCAGGCTTGCAGTAAACTGCAGGCTGCACCATGGGATAGAGGGGGCTTGTGCCACCAAATGGTGTGCACCATCCCCTTATTTGGAATTCCAGAACCCAGCAGGTCCTGCCAGTACTTAGATCAGTGACAGCTGGCCCAACAGCCCCATGCACTGCTGCCATCAATAGCTGATGGATGGCCAGAGAGACCCTGCAGCACAGTACATCCTCCTGTTGCATACTGAGGCAACAAAGTATGTGTCCAAAAAACATGGACACTGAAAGTTTCTTCCTGCCTGCACATAGGAGTTAATGAAAAAAAAAATGCACATATGGTTATTCTCCTGCCTTTCACTTGCACAAAAATGCATTTGCATAAACCTCTGTGTTGTGTGCTGTTCTGCATCAATAACTTGGTCCCCATTTGTGTGCCATCAGTACTGTACTAGTCAAAACAGCCAACAGAAAAGATAAGTTCCTTTAGAGCAGTGGTACTCAGTCCTGACCGGCTCAGAAGCCACATGAGCAGTCACATTAGCCAAGGAGCCACAATATACACCTCCTAGTAAATTTTGGCAAACACACTCCAGTGTAAAAGAAAATATTTCAATTACTAAACATTTTTTTCATTTCATTTATTTAATTTACTAAGCACTAGTTAATATTTGCACAGTCTGACAAAATGTGCCATAAACTTTGAAATTAATGCTTGCTGGTGTACAATGCAGTGGTATTATAGTGCATCCTGGTTGGTTAATACTGTATAGTGTGGAAACTATTTGCATTACTTACTGAGAAGAGCTGCAGGTGATAAGCAGAAGAGCCACATGAGGCTCTAGAGCCACGGGCTGAGGATCACTGCTTTAGCGTAATATTATCTAAGGCCACAGATGTAGGAGAGCATCCCCCTGTAGAGATATGTGCAGAATTCCATGCTGTGTATGCAACTACCATAGGTAAAAAAAAAAAAACTTAAAAAAATGCAGTGGTTCTGAAAGTATATTTTGGCCTGCTTTATGTCTAGAGTATATACTGCTTGTCTTTATGCCATCACATCTATACATTTCAGAAGCTCACCAGCATCCATGAATAGAAGTCTGTGAAATTTTCTTGGATGCACGAGAAACATCCCATCTTTAGCACCTGTATAACACTTTTATGCTACAGTATTTCATTTAGTTGACACACCACACAATAGTACACACAGAAATGGTACAAGGTCTGTGTATCCTCTCCATTGTTCAGTTTATGATCAGGCTTTTCAACATAATTATGCCAGGAATAGATGGTTGTCTGCCAGTCATAGAGAGCTCTCCAGTACTACCACTGAGTCCAATGAATGTACAACTATGCAACTTGCAAGGTGATTGTATACATGTAATTTTTTTCTAGCACAGTGCATCATGCCTGTGTGGTCTCAGAACACTCACTGACTCAACATTTGAATACCTACCATCCTCACATGGAATAAATGCACTCTATGGAATATGCTTATTCACATGCATTCAGCTATAGTAGCTCTGGTCGTACATACAGTAGGTGTACTACTCACTGACATGATGACAACTGCTCACTGACATGATGACAGCTGGCTCATGGGAGAATATTAGTGGTAGGGCACCTGGTGCCATCGATGCATCACGAAATCCCTTGCTTCTTTGCCATGGTGTGTACAGTATGGGAGGATGGGGGCATTTACAGGCATCATACTGTGCATGACTGTTTGCAATAACAACAGACTGTGCATGACAGCACAAAGTTGAGAGCCTGTCAGATTGTCATAGAAATGTGGCTGTCACAATTGAAAACATCAGGCAGACTGCTGCGAATTTTGCCACTGATCCTCCAGTCCAGTGTGTTATTTGCCTAACTCCTCTCTACCCCACTGTCATACACTCTTCCCACTTAACGCTGCCATTCAATCACCTGCCAGTATAAGCTGTGGTCATATAGTCCTGATATAGGGTTTAGAAGGGAATACATTACTTTCCACATATGAAAATTGTCCCGGTAATTGTGCAGCTTTACTGCTCATAAAGAGGGTTCAATCCAATCCACTCTAGGTTGCACCGGAAAGGTGTTCAAGCAAGAACAGAAACAGATGATGATTTTATGAATACATACATACTGCTGTCAAGAAGGTGATCTCTGATTTTCTGATGTGATTATATATAAATTACTGGTATTCAGATTAAATCTGCATGTCCCCCCCCCAATGATTCAATGATTACTTGATCTTGCACAGGACAAAAATGTATGTAGATCTCCAATGTCTCAACAACTGTCTTCTGTCTGCAGTAACTGCTTGTCCAAGTCCCTTCTTATTAACACTGGGGGTTGGATTTTCAAAGGCCAGGTGATGATGGCAGCCTCCATCAGTCCTCTCTCTTGTGCCATCTGTTTGAAACAAAGGACAGCTTGCACCAGCTTTGGGGACTTTGCCTCCAGGACTGGTTTTGTACTGGAATTTGGCACAGGGTCACTGGTGCACTGGGCTTTACAGCAAGCTGCCTGTTGGAAACATCTTGCATCACTCTAAGGGCCCTTTGAAAATCTGTCCAGAGGTCCACAGAGGAATCCATGATAAAATCTGTCACTATCGCAGTCTTATTCCTAAGAGATCTGGCATTACAAAGAATTGCCCAAATAGGTGTAACCGTGCTGGTGCACCCTATGGCTTCTGCTTCTGATAACAATTCTGAAGCCCTCAGGATAGAAACCAGGCAAAGTAACACCATCTTATGGTTCCATTTCTTTCTTTTTCTTTTCTTTTTTTTTCTTTCATTTTTGTTGACCGGGTAAGTGCACTAGACAAATCCTGCCTATTTTCAGGCACGACCCGGGGGAGGGGGATACAGATGAATGCCAACTGACCTTGAACCAGATTAAGCTGTTGGTGGTATTTTTTTTTGAATGAATGAGGGAAATTTGGCCAGGACACCAGGGAAATTCCCCTACCCTTTTCGGTAAGTGCCATGGGATCTTTAACATCCACCTGAACTATCACCAATCCAGGCAGATGGGACCTTGGTTTAATCAACCTAGGACATCTCCCTAGATTTCTCCTGACCCTACCCTCCCCTTCTCCCTCTCCAGACCCAAACCTGCAACAGTGACTCCCAGCTTCTTGCTATCCCCACTTTTCCACAGCAGCATAATGCCTCTGCAGGGAGTAAGAGACAGCCAAAAGGATGGAGCTGATATAGCTGGTCCAGGAAGTAGGAGATAGAGGGGCAACTGCTGACACTATGGCACATACTGTGCAACTACTGAAATCCCTACCCCAACCTACTCCTCCCTCCAATATATAAAACAATACTCCAAACATAAAAACTCACACCAGTCTCTCTGCCCCAACCCACACTCAGTTCACACACAACCCAGTCACACAATACACTTACGCAGTTCCTCACACCTCAGTCTCGCCACTCACATCAACATATCATAATTATACAAACGTAACATAGAACCTGCCCAGTATTAAGGTCCAGTCCCAGTAGGGTGCAGTCTCAGTAAATAGCAGTAGTCTAATCAGCTCCAGAGGCTCAAAATTCCAGTTCTTAGTAGGTTGCAATATCTTGCACTCCACACCCCCAAAAGTGATCACCTCAATCACCTGTTTATGTTAGTCTTTCCCACAAAACAAGGAGCACAGTTTGCTCAGTTAGTTGTGGCCAGTCTGTGTGCTTTTTTATCCCCCTTATTCTCACCAGGCCTCTCTCAGGCCAAACTTCCTTGCTGGAAGGTAAACTGCCCCAAAGAAACAGCACTCTCTCACTGCATGAATCACTATACAGTGGCCCAGAATCTCTCTCAAATTGGGCCCCACTGGGCTATATCAGCCCACTCTTCCCAGTGTAACTTGCAGCCATTGGAGTAATTCTCCAGTATGCTGGAAAAGCTAGCCTGTCATAGTACTGACTGTGCTTCAATAACCACTCAAACCAGCTGTCTACAGCCAAGGCATTGCAGCAATCCTCTGATCCAAATGTTGCACTCTGCGTCTAATCCACCCTGCATGGCTAACTTGCATGAGTATTTTTTAATAGGAAAATTTCAGTTAGCACAAAATGAATACCTTCTAGTTGGGACCAACAATACAAAGAGTGGGAAGACAGCAGGGGCCAACAGAAAGATAAAGGTTTAGTAAAATGCTTACAAAGGAGTGATCAATATAAGTTAGAGAAGTATATCAAACCACACTAAGGGAAACTAAGAGTTGGAGTAAGATAGAAACACAAGAGTTTTTTTAACTATATAAATGGAAAATGTAGACCAAACAAAGCAGCTGGGCCACTGACCAAAGATGGGAATAGAAACAAAGATGAAAAGGAAACTAAGTACTATATAAAAAAATAGACTGCTGTGCCAGAATGTGAGCTACAAACAAATCAAAAGGGTTTGCTTAAACACATGCTGGAAATTGCAGATGAAGTTAATGTTCAAATGAAATTTGGATCATGGGTCCTCCTCAGGAGTTACCTATGAAGAAAAAGGTATTCATAGTTGGCCACAAAAGGCCCTCTCATTAGGTTCCTGGCTGTCCATGTGGAAGGTTAAGAAAAGCAGCAGAGTTCCCCTTTGTGCAGGATGCACGTCATTAGGTCATTCAGTGGCATCCATGAATATTAATTCTTGCCCCTTCTGCTCCTGATCCCAGGCTGCATGCCTAACTACGGAAGCGGCCAGGACAAGGGCAGGCATGTGCCCCATCCACAGAGGTAACTCCGTGATGCACATAGCTGGCAGAGGGGTATATGCTGTACCACCCTAGAGGCTCTAGTAGCGTTCTCACCTCTTTCTGCCCAGCCACTGGACCACCCTTGTTTGTAATGGTGTGTAAGGATCTGGGAGCTCCAACAGGTAGCCTGGACCCATACGATGTATGGCCTTATAGGTGAACAAACCCACGTTAAAGGTAATCTGCCACTTAACCAACTGTAGATACAATTCATGCAGCACTGGCATGATGTGGATGGAGCGGGAAACTCCAACAATTATTCAGGCCACTGCACTGTGCAATAGCTGCAAGTTGGTGCATCAACCCAGCTGACAAGTCAAGATAAAAAGCATTACAATAATCCAGCTGCAATGTCATGAAGGCATTTACCAGGGTCTTTAGATCATCCAAGATCAAATAAGTCTTTATCTGGGTAATTCTCTGAGATGATAAAAGCCACTATGAACCATTGTCACCTGAAATTCTACTGTCGAATCATGATTGACAGTGACCCCCAGATTCTTCACCTTTTTGGCCAATGAAGCAGAAAGCCATCAAGTATCACCCCAATACAACCGCAGCCTCTGCTGAGGGACCTAAGATGACCCCAATCAACCACCAGCATGTCCGTCTTGTCCGGGTTCAGTCTTAGCCAGCTTGATGATACAGCATCAGTAGTTCAGGGCACAAAAATCAGGTACACGTGAGTATCATATTCATAGGAATGAACACTCATGTTATACCATCTAATGATCTCTCCAATGAGCAGTGTATACACTGCAAAAAACATGGGGACAAGATCAAGCCTTGTAGAACACCACAAGACTGAGGAGCTGACTTTGAGTTAAAATTACATCAAACCACCTGCTGCACCCTATCTGTTAGGTAGGACTCAAACCAAGCACTTAAGCACAGTACCAGTGAGTCCACCATAGTCCCTCAGCAATAATCCATTGTCTACAGTGTCAAATGCTGATGATCCAGGAGACTACAAATAGCACATTCCCCCTCGATCTCTAGCGAAGAGGTGGTACTTTTGTACCCTGATTAACACTGTCTCAGTGCTATGTTGGGTACAAAAACCAGATTAAAACTGATAAAAGATGTTAAAGTCCTTAAGGAAGGGAAACCCCCCCAGGGTACTTAACAAATTCAGGGAGGTGAAAGCTGCCATGCTGACAGCCTTGTTAAACAGTTAATCAAAACAGATGTGGTTCTAGAGGCCTGGAGTAGGGCTGACATAGTCCATCTACATAAGAGTGGCCACAGAGAGGAGGCTAGCAACTATAGGCTGGTCAGTCTTACTTCAGGGGTGGGGAAATGAATGAAAACCATACTGAAAGTAAGACTGGTTGAACATCTAGATTCCAGTGGGATGCAGGATCACAGGCAGCACGGGGGAAGGTCATGTCAAACAAATCTATTAGATTTCATTAACTGGGTGACAAGGTAAATAGATGGGGGTAGGGCAGCGCATATGGCTTATTTGGACTTTAGCAAGGCCTTCGATACTGTACCACAAAGGAGGCTAAATAAAGGACCTCGTTAGTCACCCGGTGTACTTGTTTCATCACCACATAATCAATATAATATACAAAATTGTTCGTAAAGTTATCCCCATAGTTTATAATGTAGCGCGTCCCCACGCTCTCCCTGTCATCACGTCATAAAGTTTGCAGAGCACCGTGTGGTGCAGGGGTGGATCTAAACACCGGGAAGTAGAGGAGACCTGGTAAATATAACTGTACGAGCATTTATTCTCTTCCACAACTTTTTATCTTTGGGGCAACTACACACAGACAGCATTTCCCTTAGGTAAGGCACTGACAGATATGGTGCCTTAGGCTAGCTTGGTAAGTCTCTTTAACGGCACTCACTCTAAGTATGGGAGAGTGACCAGCAGGTTACCATGTGGCTTGGTACCAGGACCAGTCTTCTTCAATGTCTTCATAGGGGTAACACCCTATATGGGAGAGTATTATTGAGCAGCTCAATATGAGTGACTCAATAATACTGCTACCATGTAGAGCGAATGGGGAAAAAGAGCACTGAATGGGTATAGCGAGTGTAGAGCTGAGGGATACATGCTACACTCATGAGAAAGGGGATAAAAAGATAGATTTGGCCAAGCCCTGCTGAGCTGGCCATGTGGGGTGTTGTGGCTTGAGCCACTGCCCCTGGAGCCTGTGGTGCTGGGTTCGGATCCTGGTGCTGGTAGATATTTTGCTTCCAGGGGGAGTTTCTATTTTTTCCTAAGTCCGCTCCCCCTGGAGTTTAGAATGTTTATTTTGGAGGATGCGGGGGCCTTATTTTGTTTGTCTTGAAATATGTGACCATTGTTATTTACGACAGTCGGTGTTGTGTGGTTCGCCCTTTTGATGCTGGGCAGTTGTAGTCTCGCTTTATATGATCAGCGGTCTTATGGACTCACTGTTATCACATAAAACTGTTTGTAGGGGATATTGCTGAAGAACTGGAGGGGAAAGTATGTATTTTTACAAATGACACCAAAATCTGTAATAAACTGGACATTCAGGAGGGATGGAGAAAATGTGCAGGGATCTTTCAGTGGTCAAAGGCATGACAGTTGGGGTTTAACGCCAAAAAGTGCAAAATGCACTTGGTGCATAGGAACTCTGGTGTCAAGTATAGAATGAAGGGGCACTGATTGTCATGAGACACAAAAGGGACAGGGGGTTATCATATTAGATGATCTTAAGGTGGCAGGGCATTGTGACAGCTGTAGGCAGGGCTAGTGGGATGCAGGGTGCATAGGTAGAGGAATCTTCATCAGGATGAGGGAGGTGGTTTTGTTACCTTTTCACTCCCTGGTGCTCCCCCACCTGGAGTACTGTGTCTGGATTTGGAGACTGCACCTTAAAAAAGGCATAGACAGGGTGGAGGCAATCCAAAGGAGGGCAGTTAAAATGGTGCAGGATTAGCACAGGAAGCCCTATGAGGAAAGACTGAGGGATCTCAACATGTACACCATGTAAGACAGGGGACAGAAAGAGAGGGGCCATGATCAAGCCCTTCAAGTACCCTACAGGGCTACACAAGGTGCAGGTGGGGAGTCTCTTTCAAATCAGAACAAGCAACAGGACCAGGGGGTATGTGATGAAGTTGGAGGGGTGGAGAAAATTCAAGAGAGATGTGAGAAAATACTTCTTCACTGAAAAGGTGGTACAGTAGATGCTTGGAACAGATTACCAGTGGTGAAGGACAGAATGGTGCAGGGCTTCAAGCATGCATGGAATAAACGTAGGGCATATTAGAAAACAGGCAGGGAGTGTGCAGAATCACTGCAGACAAGACAGGGTCTGCAGAGGAAGAAAAGGCAGGGGAAACTTAAGCAGACTGGGTGCTGCAAGCGGTACTATCCTGACAACAAATTCTGATTCTATGTTTCTAAGGGATACATTGAACTGCAGCACCACCACCTTCTCAATAACCTTCCCTAAAAATGGAATGTTTGAGACAGATCTGTAATTTCTGGGATCTAAGGGTCAAAGTTGGTTCCTTGAGGACGGGTCTGATCACCACCCTCTTCAGAGGAGTTAGAACACACCCACCATTCCAAGAAGCATCCAATGATCCCAACAAATACAGAACCCTGGGCAATGTGGCAGTCCACCAGCAGCTGCAGGGGCAGGCACACTGGGTCTAGCTCACAGTAAGTGGGTTGCAGCTCAGCTACTACTACAAGAACCTCTTCTATTGTAACTGTCGCTGATCAGTGTTGAAGACTACTGTGCCATGACAACCCACCTGCAGAGATACCTGGCTTGATGTAGGACACTGTCAGAGGAGAAGAACATACCAAACTCATTACATTTTGCAGTGGTCAAGACTGCTCTGGATAGAGTAATATGAATGGTGAAGGAGGGGGTGACTAATTTGGAGTGCTAGTACACTTGGGTACCGATGATCTAGTGAGCCAACCAACCGAGATGGTGAAGCACAGGCGGTGGACAGATTGAAGGCACACTCAACTTCCCTGGCTTTTTCTGAGGTCCTCCCTTTGTGGAGGAGGGGAAGGAAAAGAAGAAGGGAAGAGTGAGAAAAGAGGAGATTGAGGAGTTTAACAGGTAGCTGGAGGGATTGTATCAAGAGGAGGGGTACCATTTTGTGGGAGACTGGAAGCTTCTGGTGCAGGTGACTCATCAAAGGTGAGGGGCTCCACCTAACAAGAGAGGGGGGCTAGTGCATTGGGGCAGAAGTTTCATGTCTATGTTGGTGGACATTTAAACTAAGATGGGGGACTGAGGCTGGGACTGCAGAACCACAGAGGAAGGATGACAAAATGGGAACCTAGCTAGGATTCCACCAGAAATGGGGTTTCAATGCAGTGGGGATGGAGGCATCCTGATACGGCTCAATAATAAAGTAACAAAAGGAGTCAGGGAACAGGGGCACACAGAACAAGCAAGGGGCAGGAAACTGAGGGAAACAGAAGACAAAGGGGGAGGTGCTAATGAGAAGGGGAGGAGATAGGTGTATGCTTGAGCGCAGTCTGCTAAATGTCAGCAGCCTAGAGAGCAAAATTAGTGAGTGCCAGACAATAGTGGCAAATGCAAGATTAGACCTTGTTGCCATCACAGAAACATTAGCCACCAGGAGAAATGACTGGGACATAACAATACTAGGATGCACCATCTATAGGTGAGATGGGAGAAGAGAAAAGGTGGTGGGGTAGTCCTTAAGGAAGGCATAGAGGCAGTAGAGGAGGGGTCCATCTGGGGAGGGAAGGGGGAGACAGAATTGTTGTGAGCACAGCTCATGACTTTCATCAGTAAGAAGCTACCCATGGGGGGGGGTCTACAGATCACTTGACAGGTATGGTGAGGAGATGAGGTACTAGGGGCAGAAATTCAGAAGGGGTACAAAAAGGAGGATGTAGTGGTAGTGGGAGATCTCAATGTACTAGACAAAATTTGGTACATCCCTGCAGTTAAAAGCACCAGGAGTCCAGCCCTTCTTAATGCACTGCAGGACTGCCTGCTGGTGCAGCTGCTCAGGGAATCCACAAGGCAATCTACCATTCATGACATGGTGCTCATCAGTACTGAAATGGTAGGCAGAGTGAGAACTGGGAAGTCACTGGGGTCCAGTGACTATGATGACTACATGGCAATCCATTACGGATTATTTGCCCTGTGACAGTTCTTTCCCTCCAGATCTCAGGAACCGTCACAGGAAAGGGAATTCTCCCAAGTGTAAGGTAAGTTATTAATTTAGTGGGCTTAAAAAGTATAAATAAAATTGTGCTACAGTGTTCTGTTTTGGTGGGAGACAGGAAGAGAGGGATAGAACTGTTGCAGGGCAAATTGCCTATAGCAAATTGATGTGCTCCTGATTATGACACCATTTGCTACAAACTGGCCCTGGTTCGAACTTGCCAAGGGTACCAGTATACCATCATCAAAGACTGTGACTCTAGATTTCAGAGGAGCAGACTTTGACCAAATGAGGGAACTAGTCAAGGATAATGTTTGGGGAGTGGACAAAATCAGTGGGGTGGACAGTAATTAAACCAACCATTCTAGAAGCTAGGAAGACATGCCTGAGAATGGTTACCAACAGTAATAGGCACAATGGACCAAACTGGTTCTTGAAGAAGGTCAGGGAGGCAGTGAGGGTGAAAAAAGGGATTTTGTTAAATACAAGGAGAAACAGGGAGAAGGGGATTGGAGTGAATGCTATTTAAAGATGATAGAAGCCTAGAAGGCAGTCAGGGATTCCAAAATAGACACGGGACTCTGTAATGCAGAGAGGTCAAGGGGGAAAAGTTTGTTAGATACATCAGGGAAAAATTTAAATGAGAAGGGAATTATTAGGCTGATGGAGGGGGCAGGGTAGTAGAGGAGGATGAGCAGAAGGCTTTTACTCAGTACTCACAGTGGAGGATAGTGAGCCTTTGCTCCAGGCAGAATAAAGGTTGCTGCAATAGGGGGGGATCCCAGAAATGAGGCAGCTGGTAATTATGGGATAATTGGCCAGAAAAGGGTTTGCAGCCCTGAAAATAGATAAGGCTCCAAAGCCAGATGGGATGCAATCGAGTGTGCTCAGGGTACTAGCATTGGAGCTAGCCGAACGCCTGGAAGGGCAGTTCAGTAGCTCACTGTAGTCAGTGGTGGTTTCGAAGGACTGGAAGACAGTGAATGTAGTTCTGCTCTACAAGGGTGGATACAAAGCGCAACTGGAAAACTACAGACCTGTTAGTCTTACTTCCATAGTAGGTACACTAATGGAGGCATTAGTTAAAGAGGACCTAGTGGACTACCTAGAGAGAAATGGGCTCCAGGATAGTGAGCAACATGGGTCTGTGGCATGGAAGTCTTGTCAGACCAAACTTATTGTGTTCTTTGACTGAGTAACTGTGGCAGTGGATAAGGAACAAGCTGTGAATTTACTTCGACTTGAGCAAGGCATTCGACTCTGTGCCACAAAGAGGGTTGTTGAAAAAGTTAGAGGGTCTGGGTTCAGCAAAGCATCTAGTTAGATAAGTGGGAAGCTGGTTGGGCAGTAGACAGCAGAGGGTGGTAGTATATGGGGTCAAGTTCAGGGAGCCAGAGGTCACGAATGGGGTGATACAGGGTTCAATCCTGGGACCAATCCTTTTCAATATGTCCATCAGTGATATATGAGAAGGATTATAGGAAGAGATGTGGCTCTTCACAGATGACACAATGTTCTGTGGCAGGGTAAACAGTGAGGAAGGGGTTAGGGAGCTGCAGATGGATCTGCAAAGGTTGGAGAGGTGGTCCAAAGTCTAACAGTTGAAATTCAACACCAAGAAGTGAAAAGTAATGCACATAAGGAATGAGAATACTAGCATTGAATACTGGAAGGGAAGGGTTAAGTAGGACAGTACCTCTGAGGAATGAGACCTGGGAATCAAAAGTGAATCCCTGAAACAATCTAGCCAGTATAATAAGGCCTACAACATGGCAACCAAAATGTTGGGGTGTATTAGGAGGAGGTTCAGCAGCAGGAGGAAAGGTGATACTACCTCTCCTTAGATCACTGATGAGGCCGCATCTGGAATACTGTGCCCAGTTCTGGAGTACCCACCTAAGAAAGGACAAAGACAGGCTAGAGATGGTACAACACAGAGTGACCAAAATGATTCAGGGCCAGCAGGGCAGATCTTACAAGGACTGGCTTAATGCTCTGATCATGTACTTGTTAGAGACCTGAAGGGAGAGGGGCGATATGATAGAGAACTTCAGGTTCCTGACAGGAATGAACATGGTTGATTGTGAGGAAATAATCAGCAGGAATGATGATTCAAGAACACGGGATCATGAGTGGAAGCAGGTAGGGGGTTCAGGAAGGATATGAGAAAGTTTTATTTTACAGAGAGTGGTTGAACCATGGAGCAGTCTACCAACAGAGGTGGTGGAGCAAGAACCATTAATGGTTTCAAAAACCACTGGGACCAAGTAGAAGATGTGATAATTACACAGGAGGAAGCAGTAAGGCAAGGGGCAAGAGGGAGGTGAGGGCAGTAACCCTGACTAGAAAATAAGTCTTGGGGTTGGATAGGGTAAAACAGGGCAGACTGGATGGATCAGTGTTCTTTTTCTGCAAACATTTTCTGTGTTTCTATGACTGAAGACATACAGAATGCAAAGGTTTGTCCACAGTACGGAAGAACTGAGCTGGACAGTTCCTCACTGCTGCAAATCACCCATCACTGGAACTCTGTCTTTTTCAGGGTGATTGTACTCTGGTACTTATTATAATGAACACAAAGAGCCAACTTGTCCTCCAGGGCCATGGATCTTTTCTAGGAGTGCTCTAATCTTTTTCCCTTAGCCTTCAAACTGTGCAGCTCCCCATCAAGTCAAGGGGAGCCACATTGAAGAACTCATGGGTTTGCACAATATGGTTCTATGGTGTTTGGTGCACACTCTTGATGGCTACCTTGGCACCACTAGCACATGCCTCCACCATGCCTGACAGGCCCAGTACTGCCAACAATTGTTCTGGCTCCATATCTTTTAAAGGGCAATACCAGACCATCTCCATGGGGGATAAGCTCATGGGAAGGACCCTCAGCTTGAAACTCATGGCATGATGATCTGACCAAAAGGCTGGGCCAACCTCAACATCAAAGACATAAACCCCAGGGAGAAAACCAGATCTAAAACATGGCCGTGAAGGTGGTTCCCAGTGGTAAGAGCATGTGTCAGTCCCAGCAAAGACATCTGGTAAAAGAGTGATTGTCCAAACTCTGAGGCCTTGTCGACCCATGCATTGAAGTCCCTAATCAACTAGCTGAGGAACCCCAATACCCTGTCAACAACAAAGCCTGCAAGCTCCTACCATGACCTCTGCATCACTCCCCAGATGGTTCTAGATAAGGAGAACCTTGCAACTGACACCTGTCCCCTTTTTACAGCCACAGTTCAAATTTGCTTGTATATTTTGTACTGAAACATACTAAACATTCTTTGTAATGGGGTATTTTTCACTCCCATGGCTTTGGTTTATACAACTTGCCTTGTCATTTTATTTTCAGTGGCACACTTCACCTAGTCTCAGCTTTGGTACTGCTGCATCTTAAGTTTTTCTTTTGCTGTTGGCTGGCTCTCCATTTAGCCCACTTTCAAAACCACCTTAATCCATTCCCCGGGATTTACAGTACTTGCTGTCTTCCTGGAGTGCACCCTGGATTACCCCCCTCAGGCAAGGGCTGTTGGGGACCCCAGGAGCCCCCTCTGCTACTTCCTGAACAGTTCCACATGGTGATTTAGTGGCAGAGTGCCTTGGTCAGCTGCATGTGGCTTGATGGGGGGGGGGGATCCTCCACACTTCATCCTGGCACTGTTTATCCCCCTTAGTTATTGGGAGGTGTGGTGTGCATTGACACAGGGGTGCATACATGTTGTTGTCCAGCACTCCTCCCTGAAGCCTGCAAACCTTAGCTGCAATGCCTCTGGCCTCCACCAGGGCTAGTGAAGCACTGCACTCTATTGCACTCATCCCTCTGGAGGAGAGCAGTCCATCAGACACTCGCTCCTCCTCACCTCAGCCGGCTCTCTGACTCCCCGGCTTGCATCTGAACCCAGGTTGTTGGCATCACAGACAGAAATCCAACTGCTGTGCCGATGGGACAACCTATAGTTTTTGTTTTTTTTTTGCATTTTTGTCTTGCATTATATTTTATATTTCCATAATTTATTATGCACATTTTCTGTTGCTGTACCTGTAATTGCACCTATTGTTGATGCCTTTTACTTTTCACAACCTTTTGTAACTTAATGCTGCAGACTTATCTTTTCACAGACTATATTAAGTTTCAGGTATTCTTTTCTTCAATAGAAACATAGAATGTGTCAGTGGATAAGGCCCACTCAGTCTGCCCATGTTGTCCCAGCCTATATTGTCACCACATATAGAAACATAGACTTTGACGGCAGATAAGGGCTGCTTGGCCCATCTAGTCTGCCCATTTCCCTACTTACAGGATAAGCTGCAGATCCTAGTTAACCACAGCCTATTTCTTCCTACCCCCTACAAAAATTGCCTTTTTTTGAATTCTCCCACAGTTTTAGACCCCACAGCCTCCTCAGGAAGGCTGTTCCATGCGTCCTCTGTGAAAAAATACTTCCTCACATTGGCCCTGAACACCACCCCCCCATCTTCAATTGTGTCCCCTTGTTCTTGCACATCTCTTTTTCTGAATGATGCTACCCTCTTGGACTTTGTTGATTCCATTGAGGTACTTAAACGTTTCTATCATGTCCCCCCTCTCCCTCCTTTCCTCAAGGGTATACATATTAAGCTCCTTTAGTCTCTCCTCATATGGCTTCTCTTGCAGACCCTGCACAATTTTAGTTGCCCTCCTCTGGACTGCCTCTATCTTGTCTATGTCCTTGTGGAGATAGGGTCTCCTGAACTGGACGCAGTACTCCAGATGGGGTCTCACCAACTGTCTGTACAGAGGGATAACAACTTCCTGTTTTCTGCTGGTGATGCCTCTCCCTATACCTCCCAGTATCCCCCAGCCCTCCCTAATGCCTTCTCACATTGCTTGCCAACCTTAAGGTCATCTGATATGATTACCTCCAGGTCCCTTTACATTTTTGTTGTTGTTACTACCTCCCCCCATTGTGTAATCTTCCCCTGGGTTTTTGTTTCCCAGGTGCATTATTTTGCACTTCTTTGCATTAAGTCCAAGCTGCCATACTTCTGACCATTCCTCCAGCCTTGTTATGTCCCTTCTCATCCTTTCCACACCTCCTTGTGTATCAACCCTGTTGAAGATCTTTGTGTCATCTGCAAAGAGGCATACCTGTTCCTTCCTTACCTGATCTCCAGCTACTCACCCTCCTGCTTTCCTACCAAGATTCCTTTGTGCCTGTCCCATGCATCACCACTGTTTTTGCCCCCACCACCTCCACTGGCAGACTGTTCCAGGAGTCCACCACTCATTCAGTGAAAAAGTACTTCCTCACATCCCTCCTAAATTTCCCACTTTTCAGCTTCTTTGGATGCACCCTTGTTCTCGTGCACCTTCTTTTATGAAAAATACTCCTCTCCTTCACCTTATTCATCCCTGTGAGGTACTTACATGTCTCTATCATGTTCCTTCTCTCCCTTCTCCTTTCCAGGGCATACGTATTGAAATCCTTTAGACATTCCTTAAAGAAGTTCCACCCCCTTCAAATTCAAAGCCTAAAGGGAGACTCCCTAGAACAAGTTTTCATATTTAAGTACTTAGGAGTACACCTTGATGACACACTCAATTTCACCAGTCATATCGACCATGTTGTTAAGACTGTTAACATGAAACTGGGTGTTCTTCACCTCCACGGGCACTTCTTATCAACTGCAACTCTGAAACTTGCCATAAGCAGCTTGGTTTTAGCCTCCATAGATTACGAGCTACCATTACATGAAGCAGGCTCTGACACTGCCTTCAAAAGATTAAACACTCTCCTAAACAAGGCCTGCCACCCAACCCTTGAGGCTTATCTCTCTACCCACATCTGTACCCTCTACAATGAGACTGGGTGGCTCCCACTCCACCTAAGAGCTCAGTTCCAGACCTGCATGCTAATTAAAAAAGCCATGCTATGGCTTATGCCTGAGTCCACGAACAGACTCTTCATGAAGGCGTTGCCAACTAAGCAGACAAGGAGTGCAGCAAAAGGGGGACTCCTGGTGACTTTAAAGAGTACTAAACTGACATAGAGACCTCTTTCCTTCCTGGGCCCGAAGTGGTTCAAAGAGCTGCCTACCACACTCATGGAAAGTACCAAGCTCAGACACTTCAAAATCGGGCTTCATTCCCAGCAAGATCTCAAAAAAGTCTGTGGCTGCCACACATAACCCCTGCAAAGGGCACTGTCAACCCTAACCTCTACCCCATTATGCTAACCACCCCCTGCTGCCCCTGCCCTCCCCTCCTGCATTCTCAATGAATCACCTGCCCTCTAACATCCCTCTGGTACAGATTCGCCCCCTAGCGCACTCGTATTGGTTAAATTCCCCTCCTCACCTCCTCTCCCCTCCCATCCCCAGCTACCTCTGATGCGCATAACCGACAATGCCTACCTGTGGCCACTCTCCCCCCTATCCTCACAGTCCCCCTGACTGTCCCAGCCAGGAACCCTACCTGACCATTCCCACTTGCACTTTTAAGAAATTTAAGCTGTTCACATGATGTGCTGACAGTTGTTATGTTAGACTCCTATGTATTAATGAAACTTCAAAGTATGTACAACCTTTTTGTAACTTTTTGTACCTTAATTAACATTCAATGTTGTCTGTATTTGTATGCAATTGTTCTGTTTTTGGACTGACTTGGAACCTTTGAAAACGAGTCCTTGACTCAAAGGTATTAATCCTAAACTGAAATAGATAGATAAATAAATCAATCAATCAATCATTATTTTAGTTGCTCCCTTCTGGACAGCCTCTATCCTCTCTGTGTCACTCCTGAGATGTGGTCTCCAGAATTTAACACTGTACTCCAGATAAGGTGTCATCAACTATTGATATAGTGGCAATACCACTTCTCTCCTTCTTCTGGTGATTCCCTTCCCTAAGCACCCCTGCATCCTGCTGGTCCTGCCTACTGACTTGCTGCAGTATGATAATGCCAAGGTCCCATTCCTGTTTAGTTACTGTCAATACCTCTTCCCCCATTTTATCCACTGCCCCTGGTTTTCTGTGCCTTAGGTGCGTGGTTTTGCACTTTTTTGCATTGAAACCCAACTGCCATACTGTCCACCACTCCTCAAGTTTTCTCAGATCTCTCCATATTCTCCCCACCTCCTCTGGAATATCTACCCTTTTGCATTTTTTGGTGTCATCTGCAAAGAGTCATACAGTACCTTCCCTTCCAGCTCTTCTGCAATTTGACTTATGAAGACACTGAAGAGGACTGTGCCCAGTACTGACCCCTGAGGTACCCCGCTGGTCACTCTCCCATCATTAGAGTGCGTGATGTTTGCCACCACCCTCTGTCACCTATCTATCAGCCAGTTCCATACCAAGTTTACCACTTGGGTCCAAAACTCAAACTGCCCAGTTTCCTTATATGCCTCCTGTGTGATACAATGCCAAAAGCCTTACTGAAGTCTAAGTAGGCCATGTCCACTACCCCACCCTGATCTATTTCTCTGGTCACCCAGTTGAAGAAATCAATCAGGTTCATCTGACATGACCAACCCCCTTGAATCCATGCTGCCTTGGGTCTTGTAACTCACTAGACTCAAGATTCTCTACTAGCCTTTCTTTTAATAATGGCTCCATTAACTTCCCCACCGCTGATGTTAGACTGACTGGGCTATAGATGGCAGCCTCCTCCCTGCTGCCACTTTTATGAAGTGGGACTACAACTGCTCTAATCCAGTCCTTTGGAACCACTCCTGCTTCCAGTGAGTTGTTGAATAGGGCTATTGAAGGTGCAGTCAGTACCTCTTTGAGCTCCCTCAGCACCCTTGAGTGTACCCCATCTGGCCCGATAGCCTTATCCACTTTTGGATTCATAAGTCCCTTCAGGACTCTTTCCTCTGTGAACGGACTTGTGCCCACCTCCCTCTCCCTAGAATTCCTATTGATTCTGTGTGGTCTGTCCCCCATCTCTTTCACTTTATATTTTTTTGTATATGTATTTTATGCTCCATTTGGCTGGGACAAACTGGACTCCCTTCTATCCTGTTCCTTGACTCCCACCATCCCTAGTCTCCCTAGAACTTACCAGCTTGCCTATGTTCCCCCTCAGCTTCCTCCCATGACAGGGTCATGAGGGCCACCCTCCCTGTCAAAGTCCAATAATCTGGTTCCAGCGGTCTGTGTCCTGGTGGTGAGGCTGGTGAAGGATTGGTGGACAGAACTTTACAAATTCCTGTCCCACCACAATTTTCCTCTGATTTTCTCTTGAGTCTGCTGCTGGGGCATGTACATCAGCATGTATGTATGGAGGCACGTGCGTGCCACAGAATCCTGTAGCATGTCCCACTACTATCATTCCCATCCCCAACTGCCACCAGGGCTTCACCAGGTGGCAGTCATTCAGTGGAGCTAGCAGTCCTCCCTAACTGGGAGATGAAAGCAGTCCCTGGGATGCTCTATCCTCTCCCTCCTCGGCTTACTCCCAGCATCCTGTGTTGGTTCTCTGGCATGGAGCAAGGTTCGAGGTGTGATGTCCGGCACCTCATGTGGTTAGTGGTTAGAGCACCAGCTTGGAACCAAAAGATCACAGTTTTAAATCCCACTCAAGTTAAGTGCTGTGTGACGTTGAACAAATCACTTCATCTCTCAGTGCTCTAGACTAGCAACCTGTGGAAATGGGTAGAAGGAGGACAACACTAAAAATGAAATGCTGCATCTTAGCTAGCCTATCCTAAGTAAACAAAACGTAAGTAAAGTCAATCATTTCAGAGCTTATTCTTAAACTGGAATGGATTGAAGGATAGGTGAACTTGTTCCAGTTTTAATCCTTTTGAATTTGAACGGGAAATTACTTGAAAAAGTTATGGCTTTCACACCATTTTTTCAGATGTTATTTAACCTACCATTTTCAAATGAATTACATACATGCAACTGTATGCTGATTGTCCAGTTTCTTATTGAGACACTTTTTGGCTCAAAATTTTAGAACTGGCCAGACTTGTGAAAATGTGATTTTTTTTTGTTTTGGCTCACCCATTCTTACTTCTGGTGCAGGACAGTGTATTGATTCAGTCCTGGACTGAGGGAATGATAAACAACAATGAGAAGCTGGGGTGACCTTTACACACCCACAGAGCAGCTGATTTCTGGATATTGATCTCAGAGTGTCAGACGTTCTGAAAACAATTTAGAAAATAAAATGTGGTTTGAACTGATGCTTAATCTGCAAGGAAAAAGAAATGTAATCTATATAAGCAATTGATTTATACCAAACTTCACAACATGCATTAGACAGTACTGACACTCCTTTAGTCTGTTGCAGTGAGGAATGGATTGAAAGAACCTATCTCTGAAATTACAGGATAACCTTGTCATGTATAAGAAGATATAGGAATGTGCTGTCAAATGCAGCCGTTAATTAAAGAAACAATACATGACTGTATAAAGCAGTCACAGGAATGGTATTGCTCTGTTTTAGCATGTATCATTATATCGGAATTTGATGATATGCATATTTCATGTATAGTATAGCACTGCCACTTTGTCAGTTGAATATGCCATTTAATGGTATTTTATATACAGTGCCTTAGTTGCTTCTAGGCATAATTCCCAATCTGTAAAGAACTGCAGCAGACAGATTTTTTGGAAGTCAGCTCCTTCTCCATCTTCCTAAAAATCAGAGGACCCCTCCTCGTGCTGCCCTGCCTAAAGGTAACAGAAACATAGAATTTGTCAGTGGAAAGGACCGCTTGGTCCAACCAGTCTGCCCAGATGGTCCCTGCCTAGTCTGTCTCTGCAGACCCAAACAGTCTCAGGTGACCCTCCCTCCTCCTTGCCTATTTACCAATATTTCCTTATGTCTAGCTCATGCATGCTTAAAGCTTCCTGCTGTTTTAGCCTCCACCACTTGCGCTGGCAGTCTGTTCCAGGCCTTCAGCACTCTTTCAGTCAAGTAGTGCTCCTTTACATCCCTCTTAAACTTCCCCTTCTCTAGCCACCTCTACCCTAGTAATCTCCCTCCAGGTGTTGGGGAGGACAGACAGGGGGTCTTGAGTGGAAAGGGTCAGGGATGATTGCCCACAGATTGAGGAACATGCAGACAATTGGAAGAAGGAGAAAAGGGGGTTTAAGAGGGGGTGCTCAGTTCTGATTTCCCTCTTTGGGCTTGTCCCTCAAGTGAAGCAAGCACCAGATGGGATGGAGTATATATTTCCTAGCCCAAGGGCTCCCATTCCTGAGAGGTTGTTGTTCCTCTGACAGTGTGCCCATGGCAAGAGGGATCTCTTTGCAGGGTGTAGACCTGCCTGACCTACAGTCCCTAATGTGGACCACTATGTTCTATGATACAGCATAAGACATACTGGTATTTACTCATGCTTGCTATGATGTGCTTACAAACTATTATCCAGTATATTTAGTTTTGTAGTATTAGCATGCCACCTATGGAACACTGTGAAAACATTGCTGCAACAACATCATGGGAATGACATCATGGACAAAACATTGTGTGCAACAAGGTCACAGTGGATAGAATGCCGTGGTGGGATAGCATCATGTGCAATACCTCTGACGTGCTGCACTGTCAACAGGCTGCTGAAGTGAGGAGGTCGTCTGTGTGGGGGTGTGACAGGTGTGAGCAGTCAGGTAGCTGCATTGCAAGTGCAGTGCTAATTCAACTTCCACCAGTGCAGGTGTGTTGCATACCATAATTACTGATGGGATATTAAAACCATGCCGCTCACTGGTCACAGGTGGTCATGGTGGAGCCATGGAGCTTGATGCCAGTATAGCTGTTGTGTTGTGGTCTCTGGTGGGACAGTGTGTGTCGGGGATGTCACTGCAGTATGTGAAGAGCCAGAAGGGTAGGACCCTTCTGCAAAATGAGAGCTACTTGTACTATGAAGAGTGTGCTGTGGGAGACAAATTGTACTGGAAGTGGGCAGAGTACTACAGAGGAAAATGGGCAGCACGAGTGCACACTGCTGGAGAGGCCATGGTAAGGTGGTCAACTCCCACAACCATGTTCCTGATCGGGGTGACATTGGTGTCAGGGAAGCTGTCACAGACATGAAGGTCAGGGCATCCCAGTCCAGTCAGACCCCACACCAGATTGTTGTGGCATGCTACAGTAAGGTCCCGCCTTCCATGGGTGGGAAGATGCCGAGTGTTGACCTGATCAAAAGGCGGGTACAGCATGTGTGGAAAGTCACCTGCCATCTGCCCCCCAGCCCACATCCTGCATGACCTGTCAATCCCCAAGGAGTACAGATGGACCCTCTATGGCAAACCATTTCTCAGCATAACAGTGGTGGGGCTGACAGGTGCCTTATCTTTATCATGGAGAGGAATCTGCAGTACATGTAGCGGTGTGCAACATGGTTTGTTGATGGCACCTTCAAGACAGCACCCCTTCTGTTCCTGCAGCAGTATACCATACACGGTGTCCAGTACAGTTCCATCATTCCCACTGTGTACATACTGATGACTGGCAAGTCGAGTGCCACTTACATCCATGTGTTCACTGAGCTGAAGGGGCTGCATCAGGATCTCCAGCCAACGTCTGTAGATGCAGACTTTGAGCAGACTGCTGTCAAGGCATTTGGGGCTGTATTTCCAGAAGCCCACCTGCATGACTGCTTCTTTCATAGAGTATGTGCGAGACTGTCTTCAGGAAGGTTCAGGGGGTAACTGAAGTACAGCAGTGGTATGTTGCGGGTGAGGACTTCACCCTTCATGTTCAACTGCTGCATGGCATGGCATTTGTGCCCCCTGGGGATGTGTCTGCAGTGTTCACTGAACTGCGCTCCTGGGACTTCTTCCTCCACCATGAATAGCTGCTTGCCACTGTGGTGGACTATTTCAAGGACACTTGGGTCAGTTGGCCCATTCATGGTGGGGTCCGACACCGTCTGCTTTTTTTGCAGTTGAGATGTGGAACTGCTATGACATCTGTAAGTTGGGTGAGTGACAGACCATTAATTCGGTAGAGGGCTGGCACCGGGCCTTCGACACTCTTATTTGTGCCTTTCAGCCAAGTCTGTGGTGCTTCATTGACATGCTGAAGAAGGAACAGTGATTGAATGCCAGTAAGATAGAGCAGTTTGTCTCTGCTCACTATATTCCTGCTGACAAGAAGAAATATAAGGACACCTCCAAGCACATAGAAACTATTGTGCTGGACTATGGTGGTAGGAGCACATATGATTACCTAAGGGGTAGTGCCTATAATTTCAAGCTGCAGGTGTTATTATCCACTAGCTCCTGTCTACATGCTTGCCTCACTGGCTGTGTGTTGCTGTTCTCTGCAATGTTGTGGGTGGTGGTGTGTACATGGGTCGGACTGCTACTGGTGCACTGTGTTTCTGTTAGCCTGGCATTAAATGGTGTTTCATCTGCAGAACCATAGTCCTGTGCTCTATTGCTGTCTTATGGCTTATACTGTCCTGACTGGCTGCTTGTGCTATTTGCATCTGGTTGCTGACATTGCTGGCTGTGATGCAATGCCTGTAATATTTTGTATGGCGATGTAGTTGCCTGCATTGTTTTGTGCCGGATCCCCACCTACAGCTATTAGCCATAATGCCATGAGCAGCACATTTATGAATCATTGTGTTGTAACAGAAAAAAAGCCTTAGTCAGTATAATGCTTATCACTGTATACATGCTGGCCTTGGGTGCAAGCTGCCCACCTTATCCACCAATAGAATTGCTTTGTTTAGCTTCTCTACTATGCAGATGAGCATGTTACCAGATAATGGACCCTCTTATCTAAGACTATAATAATCCATGTAATCCAGTCTTCCACTGAGTTTTTCTATGATGACATTGCGGTGTTCAGAGGTTCCAAACTCCCAGTAGGTATTGTTGTCCTTTTACATGTATTTAGGGAATAAACCTTTATTCTGTGACAGCTGTCTTTTGTGTTGTGTTTTGCCATCAGGTTTGGAATCCTGCCCGAATCCAGCAAATGGTGACCATGGCACAGACATGAGAGGACAGAACTGAACCAGTATGCAAAAAGGTGTACAGATGACTGGGCATGGGAATCATGAAGGCGTTCGAACCTTCAACCCATATGGACAATCTTGCAGGCCCACCGCACCATGAATGAGATTGGGAATCATGAAGGTGCTCAAACCTATGCCCCCTCATTCACCCAGCAGCATTGGTCTGTGGGATTCCATACCCAAGCATGTAACTGTTTAGCTGTCGAGCAC
Organism: Neoceratodus forsteri; assembly: GCA_016271365.2. NCBI lineage: Eukaryota > Metazoa > Chordata > Ceratodontiformes > Ceratodontidae > Neoceratodus > Neoceratodus forsteri. Next base: position 331,326,852 of record CM057454.1, read on the forward strand.
AAGGTGGATCAATATGCTTTGGACTCCTGGCTAGTGCAGGAAAAGGGGAACTTTCCCAAAATGGCCATTAGTGCAGAGCTCAAACTAGACGTTTAAAGCTTTCTGAACTCCCATGGAGGTTAGTGCGTTTTCGCACTGGATGTGAAATCACAAGCCCATCCAGTACATTACATTTTTAAACTGTACTCAGGGACAAAACCTATGGTTAAGAAACATGACCAAAAAGGTGTAATGGTTGCAACCCTGTATACTACATTATAAGCATGGAAGCAGAAGTCCTAGTACTGAAAAAGGAATTGGGCTCCAAATCACGAGAAGCAGGTCAGCAATGGAGGGAGTTGGAACAAGAAATTGAAAAGCTTAGGAATGAGACCCAGAATGAACTTGAGAGTACTGTACAGGAAAAAGACAGAGAGATTGTTAGGTTGAGAGAGAATTGTGAAAGGTTGCATCAGGGTAAGAAGCATGTTTTACAGCTGAATTACTTGCCTACTGGTATGAATGATATGTTGTGGAGTGAGAATGATGAGTTATTGGAAGAGTTTGGAAAATGTCAGGAGGCATTGGGCAGGGAGTACAAAGGTAGAGTGGATCATTCAATGTGTAGAGCCAAGATGATGAAATTGCATCAGCAGCTGCCAGTCCTGAAGGGTCATGTGAGAGCTATGCCATATGCCCTGCCCATCAATCTGTCATCTTCGGAAGATGCTGACAACAATGACAGAGGAACTCAAGATGGTGGTTCCTGGTTGAGACCTCACCCACTGGTAGCCAACTTTAATAGGAAGGATAGAGAGGTGGTACAGAGCCTGATTCAGAAGATGATCTCAAAAGTTGGGATCTCCGGTGCTCAGGCCAGGGAGTTGCAACAAGTAGTCTCTGACATGCTGAAAAAGGAGGTGGAACAACAAACCCTCCTTCAGGATGTGGCCACCACCACAGCTGAAGTGATCATCAAGTCCATGGCAGAGCAGCAAGGGCCTACCCCAAATGCTCTGCAGTCCACTCAAGCCATCCAAAGCATTGCAGACAAGTTATGACCTCTGGTGACAATCTCAGTTGCCATTTGGTAAAAGTGCAAAATCAATGAAATACTCAGCGTTGATGCCAAGTACTTGGTACAGGTTTTGAAACAGACCATGGACCCTTCATTGTGGGCCACGTTGCTAGAAGGAACATGTAATGATACTACAGCTCCATTTAACGCTGTTGCAACCCACCTCTTGGTGGCACACAACCCTAACATGGTTGGCATAATGCTAGCACATCCAATAAAGCAGCATGCCAAAGAGACCCCGACCTCGTATGAAGGCCACTTATAGCTCACATATGTAGCAGACAAAGACCTGGCCGGTGAAAATTCTGACAGGGAATTGATTTGAGTACAAATGTCTGTTTTTGAAAAATCTACAGCCAGCCCTTCATGAGAAGGAAAAGACAGCGGTATTCTAGAGATGGGACCGCTTCCATGAGATCATGGAAAAAGTGTAATGTGTGTGCCAGATTTACGTGTGGGACCTGGGCTCAGGTTCCAAGGCCAAGGTGGCCACAGTTTGAAACAGCACCAAGTTTTCCACCCAGGACGTTGTGGAAGGGAAACCAAAGGATGCCCAACAGGATAAGCCTCCAAACCAGAACCAAAGAGGCTCTAACAAAAAAAGACAAAAGTATCTGCAGAAGTTGAACCAGCAGAATACAAAGGGAAACAACAAACAATACCAGTGGTCCGGCCTGTCTTATAAGGATTTGGTTGAGGAAAATGCCCAGCCTGGGAGTTTAGGGCCAAAGTCCAGTTGCTCACGGCAGTCATCCCAGCTAAAACCATAGTGTCCATTCCCTCCACTCCTCCATTGGATGAATCCAATGGGGGTGAGTGGTCAAAGCCTCCATACTCTGAAGTGGTACTAATGCTTTGGGAGACAGACCCCACACTTGATGACCCCAAGCAGAAACAAAGTGAATCCAACTGATGGTGTCAGGCCCCAGTTCACATCTTTCCCACCTCAGTAACTGATGATTCTGGATGCCCATGTATAGAAGCGGTGGTTGGGGGCAGCCAGCTCAAATGACTTCTAAATATGGGTGCCACTGTTTCAGTGCTGCATCAAGATGATCTGCAGCTATCTTGGTGGTCTACAGGAAAGGCCACTTCTGTCCAGACCTTTAAGGGGACAGTGATTACAATGTACTGGTCTATGCCAATACTAGTTGTTATTGGTACTTTAGAGGTGACTCATAATTTTGATCTCATGGTATTATGTCCTCATCAGAGCATTTGGGGAATAGATTTCCTCTCACGTTACAGCTGTGTAATGGACTTAGACAATTGGCTATTACTTTAGATACCTGACCTGCCATATGCTCCTCATTTCTGACTAACATGTGGTAGCAGCAGTGAAGGTCAATGACACAGAGTATAACATCACCCTTATGCTCCAGCACCACAAGCTATTCCCTCAACTGAAACCAATTTTGGAGAGGTATCAAGATGCCTTTGCCTAGCACAAACATCATTGTGGGATGATGGACACTTTCATACAAGTCACAGGTGATGAACCACCATGCTAAAAACAATACCCTTTTACAACAGAGGCAGTGCCCTCTTAGAGGACCACAATTGACTCACTTTTGAAGCAAGGGATCATCAGGCCCTGTGTGTCCACAGTTAACTTCCCTATCTGGCCAGTGAAGAAGCACAACAATAGTTGGAGGCTTACCACTGACTACAGAAGACTCAACTAAGTCACCCCTCAGTTGTGCACCCACTGTGGCACCAGCCCTAGATGAGCTCAAACTTCTGAAACCAGAACATAAGTGGTTTAGTACCTTGGACATCTCCAATGGTTTCTGATCACTCCAACTGACCCCTGAAAGTCAGTACAAGTTTGACTTCACCTTTAAATGATGACAGTACACATTGAGCTTCCACAACAGCCACTCCCTTTTCCACATCCACATAAGGGATGCTATATGAACATATGAAACTGCCAGCAGATATAGGTCATAGGGTCTATCAAGTCTTCGCGATTGTGCAGCTAGAATTCCATCACACTGCAGCTGCCCCTCCCTCCACACATACCCTCATGGTGATCCTCCCCCTCATTTTATTCCATCCCCTTTTAAAGCTGCTCACCTTCTTACAGGACACCACCTCCTTGGGCAGTGCATTGTACTTAGACATCACACTTTCTGTGAAATAATGCCTCCTCATTTCTCTCCTGAATCTCCCTCACTCTAATCTCAGCCCATGTCTCTTCATGTCCCTCCCTCCCTCCTTCATCTTAAAATCCCCTCTGTACCACCTTGTTTATACCCTTCATGTATTTAAAGGTCTCAATCATATCCCTTAGCCCTCCTCTCTTACAGGGGTACATATTCAGCTCCCTCATAGGGGTTGTCTTCCAATCCCCAGATCATCTTTGTTGCCCTGCACTGGATCCCTTCCAGTAATCTAATATCCTTCTTCAAATATGGGCACCAGTACTGCACGCAGTACTCCAGGTGTGGTCTCCCCAATGACCTGTATGGGGCAGGATCACCTCCCCCTCTCCTGGAGGTCATACCCCTAGCAATAGAACCCAGCATCTTGTTGGCCTTAGCTGCCACTTTTCTGAATTGTGCTGAGTGGCTCATTTGTACTGTTATCATCACCCCAAGATCTTTCTCCTCCTTTGTAGTGGCTATCTGCTTCCCTCCCAATGGATAACATCTTGGGTTCCTTGCTCCCAGGTGCATGACCTTGCACTTCTTAGCATTGAACCCCAGCTGCCATGTGTCTGACCAATCCCTGAGTTTAGTCAGATTATCCTGCAGCCCTTGCCACCCTTCTGTGTCATCCACCATGGCACCGATCGTGGTGTCATCAGCAAAAAGACTAATTTTGTTCTTAATACCATGTGAGATGTAGGGCTGGGTGGTCTGTTCCATGGGAGATCTGGACCCCCGGATTGAACTCACAATCCATGGACCCGGATAAATATGGACTTCACTGCAGAAGTCTGGTTCCGGGTCCATGAAATTGCAATTTCTGCCATTTTGTTTACTGTTGCCTTGGGGATGCCATCGACACTCTCGCTTCACATACAGGTAGCCAGTAGCATCCAATCAGGTAAAAGATGGTCACATGACACACTCATGGTTTATACTGTGCTGAGTGCTCAACGTTGCCCAGATGAGAGAGGAGGACAGTTGGAGGAGCAGGAGCACCTCGGCAAAGACGCTGCCAGAAAAAGTTGCCAAACAAAACCAAAAAAACCCCACAAATGTGAAATATATATATATATATGAAGGGAGGGAAGAGAAACTAGGGAGAGTCAGAGAAGGGTGATGGTGAGTCAGGAGTTGGGACTTGTCGGGACTGGAGAAAGGAGGAATCCAGAGGGACTGGGGAGATAGTGGTAGCCTGGGTGGCTGCTGGTGGGGGATGAAAAAGGCAGGCAATGTTGCAGTGTGACTGTATGTACATGAGTAATGGCAGGCTGGCAAAATCTTTGACTTGTGCCATTCCAAATCCAGAGGAGAGAGGGAGAGACTACTGGGTGCCCAAGAGAGATTTTACAGTTACATAAAATCCCAAATTAAAGTTTTTTTCTTTTCTTGGCCTCAGACAATGTAGCAGTGTGTACATGAGAAAGGGCAGACAGGCAAAATCTTTGACTTGTGCCATTCCAGATCCAGAGGAGAGAGGGAGAGACTGCTGGGGGCCCAAGAGAGTTTTTTTGAAGTTACAGATGGTCCCAAATGAAAGTTTTTTTTCTTTTCTTGGCCTCAAAGAGTGTAGCTAATTATGTGTATATTAGAAAGGGCAGGCTGGCAAAATCTTTGACTTGTGACATTCCTGATCCAGAGGAGAGACTACTGGGGGTCTCAGAGGAATGTTACAGTTACATAAAATCCCAAATGTTTTTCCTGGCTTCAGTGTGGCTGTGTGTACAGGGCAAGGGCAGCAGGGTGACAAAATAAATATTTGACTTGTGCCATCCAATCACGAATCACAATCACTTGTTAAAATTTATTCATGATCTCATCCAGAGGAGAGAGAGAGAGACTTCAGGGGGACTGACAATGAATGTAACACCCCCAGAAATCCCAAATAAAATTTCTTTTCCTGGCTTCAGTGTGGCTATGTGTACAGGGCAAGGGCAGCAGGGTGGCAAAATAAATCTTTGACTTGTGATGTTAAGAAGGGAGAGAGTGGGACTGCAGTGGGGGCACTCATGATAAATGTAACAGTCTCAGAAATCCCAAATAAATTATTTTTCCTGGCTTAAGTGTGGCTGTGTGTACAGGGCAAGGGCTGCAGTGTGGCAAAATAAATCTATGACTTGTGATGTCTGGAGGGGAGAGAAAGAGAGAGACTGCAGCAGGGTCCACAATAAATGTAACAGTCCCAAAAATTCCAAATATTTTTTTTTCCAGGCTTCAGTGTGGCTGTGTGTACAGGGCAAGGGCAGCAGGGTGACAAAATAAATCTTTGACTTGTGCTATCCAATCATGAATCAAGATCACGTGTTAATGTTCTTTCACAATTTCATCATGTATTAAAAAATACTGTTCAGAGAAACAACATGCAAGTTGATGTGCCTGTGCTGTTGACAGTAGGTAGCCCAGGGGATAATTTGACTTTGTGACTTGTAGGAGGCTGTTTACAGTACAACACAAATAAAGTACAAGTACTGTACACACAAGTGCCATCATCATCATCATCACTCATTCCCCATTATTTCTCCTTATTACCATACGTTTTATAGTATATCATGTTACATTATGTATAAGCATTAACCAACCAACAGTGTGGGACTGTGCTGTGTTCGGCTATGTACCAGATGTTTCTGCATCTCCAATTCAAATTCTACGGCACACTTAACAGTTGCAGAATCTGCTCACATAACAGTAATTAATTGTATTGTAGGAATCAGTCCAGTAATCTTGGAAGGAAGTGGTGGTGAACTGCTATGCTTTCGGTGTGCTGTTTACAGTCACGAGTCACAACAGTAAATTTGTCCCTGGCCTTTGGATAGAAGTCATCAGAAGGACATCTCATTAGTTAGAGGGATTTTTTGTTACAAGTTAGAATACTTATAAAAAATGGATCAAAGTGTTGATGAGGTGCCTTCTATTTCTCAGGTAGGCAATGGCACTGCAAAAGACAGCAATCAGCCTGAAGAGAGAACATAAAATCAAACCCCCAAAAGTGATTTTTTCATGTCTAAGGTTTAATTTTCCAAGTGAATGCTTGAATCCAAAAAAGGTGAATGTCTCGGATAATCATCGGTCTCAAGTAAAAAAAAAAAGTCATGTAGTTAAAAAAGTAAAGGTGTGGTGGGTACCACCCACAGAGGCACCCAACGGTATGGAACAATTGCATACTATGCTACTGTCAGTCCTTCATCTGATTCTTCTGAGGTTGAGCCTGACAAGGGTAATAATAGAGATAAAGAGAATAATCAGGCAGCACAAGGTTTACTGGAGGGTATGGAAATTGTAGATGAGGAAGAATCAGGAAGAAATGCTTTGGTTGTGGAGAGGGGCAGTAGGAATAAACCACAAGAGGAACAGGCCCAAGAAAAATCCAGGGAGGGGGCCCTGAAAAGGTGACCAAGGTGCCATGTATTTCTGGGAAAAAAACTAAAAAAATGTCCTCTTTTGTTTGGTCATACTTCTCCATTAGTGCTTCTAATGAGTTGGTAGCAACATACACTATTTGTAAATGGCCAATCAGCAGGGGTAAAAAGAAAGGAGCATTGGGAACTTCAGCACTGAAAAGGCACCTAGATAGATGTCATAACATTACTGAGAAGTCCAGTTGTGAGTCTCAAAGAGAAAGTGACAGTGATAGCTCACTATACTCAGGGGTAACTCCCATAGATGAAAGTGGTGGCAGCCCCTGCAGCACTAATGACACATCTCCACTACCACTTACTACCATTCCAAGGACTCCTACAACTGTTACTGAAAGTGACCATGTGTTCAAAAGCCCTCCTCCTCCTTCAAGAAGACAGCTTACCATCTCAGAAACATATGAGAGTAAAGCAAAATATGCCACAACTCACCCTGTTGCTGTTACAATAACCAAACAGATGTCAGAAATGATAGCTGTTGATTTGCTACCATATAACATGGTAGAACGTATAGGATTCAGATGGCTGCTTGAGTACCTCAAACTTTGATATAGTTTATCATTGTGGAAATACTTCTCGACAACAGGGATTCCAGATCTTTATGATATTGTATGTAAAAAATTAAGACGCATCTTGTGCAATGCTGTTGGAAGGGTGGTGCATCTCAATCAAAATCTTTATTTAACTAGGCTATCACCATTGAGCAAAGCTCATTTTCGAGGTGGACCTGGGTAGAACAAGTACAAGATAACAAGATAATACACAACAGATACAATACACTGGCGTAATCAGCCAAAGGCATAGGCAGCACAAGTGTGAATGAATACAGGTTAAATACAACAATAATATACAATCAAGAATATGTACAGACAAACAGTATTGCAGATAAATTCAACAACTATGATGTATATAGGAGACAAAAACAAAAGGTGATCCATCTGGATCCCCAAGAAATAAATCAGAGGATGGACAAGGAGCAGGAGATGGGGTGGGGTCGGGGGAGAAGGACAAATAAGGGAAAGGGACAGCAGATAGGGAACGATAGTCTGCAAATGAAAAGTTGTGAGGTATGATTTTATAAGAGGAACAATACTGTGGGGACAGGGAGTAGGGGAAGGCAGGTACAATACCAGAACCAGGTCAGAGGATGGAAGTAGTGGGAAGAAGCAACAGAGGGGGGAGGGGGAAGAGAGAGAACCAGGCAGTAGCTGAAAACTGGAGCCAGAAAAAGGCCGAAGCAAAAGTAGTTAGGGTGCTCCAAAGGGATGGGGGACCCTGAGTTCAGGAATAGCAAACACAGGATTCCATATTATGATGTGAATATAATGCTTTGAAGGCTTCTATTGTTTTTTGCAGCTTATTTCACATTCAAGGCAGCACATGACTAATAGATGCACAGCCAAAGCGGGATCTGGCCTCGAGTACCTTCAGAGAGATGCAGGAGGCACTTCTCAAAGCATATTTACTTAGAGTACAAAATGGTAAGCAGACAGTGATATAGTCAGGCAGTTTGTTTAAAATTACTTTATAAGTCCAGATAGAGGCATTTCTTTGTCATCTCAAGCTAAGAGAGGACTAACCTATTGCAGTATACAACAATGGTGGGTGGAGTAGGGAAGATCCATTATAAACCTTAGGGCTCTGTGATAGAGCATATCAAGTTTTGAGAGTGCACTGGCGGCCCCTTGACTATAAAGGAAGTCAGCATCATCTAATACGGAAAGAAAAGTGGTTTGGACTAGTCACATCTTAGCATCCCGCTGCAGGAGATTTTTTTATCCTAAAGAAGAGGCCAAGCCTCTAATGAGGTTTCTTAGCCAGTTCTTCTATGTGTACTATGAAGGAAAGTCTATTGTTGAGCCATACCCCCAAATATTTGAATTTAGTAATGTACTCCAAGTGTTCACCAAGGATGGTAGTAATCGGGGAGAGTCTCAGCTGTGGCTGGGTTAGGTGAGTTGGGAAAGGGCAAGAAGAACAGAGAGCTTAATATGTATACCCTTGATGAAAGGAAGGACGGGAGGACATGATAGAAACTTTTAAGTACCTCAAGGGAATCAACAAAGTCCAGGAGGGTAGCATCTTTCAGAAAAAGAGATGTGTAAGAACAAGGGGGCGCAATTTAAAGTTAGAGGGGGGAATGGCTCCGGGGTAATGTGAGCAAATTCTTCTTCACAGAGAGAGTGGTGGACGCATGGAACCGCCTTCCTGGAGAGGTTGTGGGGTCTAAAACAGTGGGGGAATTCAAACATGCATGGGACAGACATAAGGCAATTATAGTGGAGGGTTGCAGGAAATAGGCTGTTGGTTAACTAGAATCTGCAGCTTATCCAATAGGTAGGGAAATGGGCAGACTGGGTGGGCCAAGTGGTCCTTATCTGCCATCAAAGTCTATGTTTCTATGTAACATTGCTTTTGTTTTCTTGGCATTCAAAAGCAACTTCTGGTTTAGAAGCTTATGCTACAGCAGACTGAATTCATCCTGGAGAACTGTACATGCCACATCAGGGGAGAGTCCACTGACATAGAGCACTGTGTCATCTGCAGATAGGTGTATTTGGGCCTTTTTGATCGTGGCATTTATACTGTTAATATAAATTGCTAATAGCAGGGGACCCAAGATGGAGTACCTTGAGGTACTCCCCTCAGCAGTGGTTTTAGTGGTGAAATTTCACCTTCTGCTTTTACCTGCTGTGAGCAGCCTGTGACATAGTTCTCAAACCATCTAATAGATGGAGCATCCAGGCCGATGTACCGGATGATGTGAGGAGCAGGCAGTGATTGACAATATCGAAGGCCTTGCTTAGGTCCAATCACACTGCATAGACAACGTTCTTATTATTCAACTCACACTGCCAATCATTAGTTACATTGGTTAGAGCCAAGAATGTGCTGTGTTGTGCTCTAAAACCTGATTGTAATGGGTGGAGCAGCTTCATTGATTCTAAGTAGTATCTAAGCTGGGTGTTCGCAATTTTTTCCAGTAACTTAGACAGGGTTGGTAGAAGGGAGATTGGCCTGTAATTGTTCAGTTCACTGGGATCTCCAGACTTAAACAAGGGGATGACATGAGATATTTTCCAGATGGGAGGAATGTCACCCTGAGAAAGGGGTACGTTTTAACAAATGTGTAATGGGCACCAGTAGGACACAGTAGCCTATCTTTAAGAAGTATGGGTCAATAAGGTCTGCTCCTGTGCTTTACCTAACATCTGACTGAAGCAAAAGGTCTTCAACTTCCTTCAGAGCTGTAGGTTGAAGTGAGAAGGACAGATTTGGGAAGGTGATTCCTTGATTATCGATTCCCAGCTGTGTGCAAAGTTTACTGGCTGGGGAAGTGTCAAAGACTAACCCTGCCATAGCAAAGTGGTTGTTGAAGGAGTCAAGGACTGATGGTTTTTTGGTGAATGAGGTGGTGCCAGTCTAAATTTTAGTCAGCAGAGAGGCACTGGAGGAATGGCCTTCAACGTCCTTAATTAATTTACAGAATTTGAAGGAGCATTTAGTTGAGAGATCAAGTTGAGAGCAGTAAAAATTAACCTTTGCTTCTCTATCCATCTTGGTACAAAGGTTCCTCACCCTTCTAAATAGGTTCCAATCATTTGTATGTTTACTTACAGGCATTTTTCCACACCATACCCCTATTGCACATGGCATCCTTCAGCTCATTGGTAAATCACTGGCAGGATTTGTTCCTAACATGAGTTTCCACTAGTGGTGCATGCTTATTGAGAGCACCTAACACGATGTCTTGGAAGATGTCATAAGCAGTAGTCACTGATTTTGCTAAGTAAAAATCTGGCCAGTACACAGAGTGTTTTAACTCTGTGATGTATGCACAGGGATTAAAATTGTGTTGACACCTTTTAGTAGAAAATTTAGATGCAAATTGGGAAATATGGTTAGACCTCACACAGGCAATGAAGCAGTGGTCATTGATATCTGAGAAGAAGACACCAGCATGGGTAAATAAGTGAGGTTTGCTAACAAGGATAATGTCCAGCAAAGTGCTGTTAGTAGGGTTGGTCTTATTTGGGCGTGTGATTTCATTGATGAGTTGGGTCAGTCCGAATGAATCACAGAGCATTTTAAGGGGAGAAGATGCACTGGACAGCCAGTCTAAGTTGAGGTCACCTAGTAGTATGAGTATGGACTCAGTGGACCTATGTTCCTGGATAAGGCTTAAATGATTCAACAGCTGCAACCCAGCAGATGGGTGCCTGTAGCAGCCTGACACACAAAGCGAGACACCAGACGAAATCTCAACCTGCAGGGAGAGACTTTCAAACTCATTTGGGACAGAGGTTGAGTCGATGATAGAAACCATATGAGCTTACCCCCCATAACAGTGACAAAGGACAAATGGCAAGTACTATTGGTGATGCTAATAAAGGAGGGCAGGATGGGGGAAGGGGAAGGGTGGAAGGTGGTTACCCTTAATGTTAGAAGACTTGGGAGGAAAACTGCAGAGTTACAGGTGCTCATGGCAGAGGGAGAGATGGACATTGCAGTCATCACAGAAACATGGGCCACCCTATACAATGACTGGGACCTGTCTGTACCAGGGTACAAGTTATTTCGTAGGGATAGGATGATTGGGAAAGGGGGGGTGGCACTATTTGTGAAGGAAGGACTGAAGTGTGTAAGGGAGGAGGGGGAGGAGGGTAGTACGGAGTCACTTTGGATGCAAATCCAGGATAATAATAATAATGTAATAATAATAATAATAAACTTTATTTGTTGAGCGCCTTTCAAATGCCAAAGCACTTTACAATGTTAAAAACAAGTTCCATAAAAATATTACAATTAAAAAGTAGACCACTAATGAAAATCATGACAATTCATAAAAGGCTTGACTCCACAAGAAAGTCTTAAGTGCCTGTTTAAAGTTCCCCACGGTCATACATTCCCAGAGCTGATGGGGCAGAGACTTCCAGAGGGTAAGGGCCTCAAACATAAAAGCACAGGCCCCAGAAGATTTCAAGGTAAACCTCGGAATCTCCAGCAACCCCATGTCAGCCAAATGGAGCTGTCGCACATGGGTGTAGAGAATCAGAAGCTTTTTCCAGTTGTTGGGACCAAGTCTATGTAGGGCTTTGTAGGTCAATAAACCTACCTTAAAGTTGATCTGCCACTGAATCAGCAGCCAATGCAGATAGCGCAACACTAGTGTGATATGCAATCTTCTAGACACCCCTGTCAGCAATCGGGCAGCAGAATTCTGCACTAGCTGCAAGCAGCGGATATCAACCCCAGGAAGCCCTAAGTAAAGGGAGTTGCAGTAGTCAAGGTGAGAGGTCACAAAGGCGTGGACCAACACAGGCAGATCACTGGATGGAACAAGATGTTTGACCCTGGCAATGTTCCTAAGATGGTAAAAGACTAACTTAATGACTGCCGACACCTGATGATGAAGGGTCAGCCCATTGTCAAGCACCACTTGCAGGTCGCGCACCCGTTCTGAGGTAAGGATCTGAGTGCCCCACAGAAATAATCCAGAGGGCTGATCAGTCCTCAACCCCTCTATCCTGCAACCCGGATCCACAACCATAACCTCAGTCTTTCCCATGTTCAGCTTTAACTAGCTCAAATTCATCCAGTCTTGGATTTCAACAAGGCAATTATTAAATACTGAGACAGCACTAACCTGGTCGGGGGCAAAAGACAGGTAGAACTGGGTATCATCAGCATAGTAGTGAAACCTCAGCCCATACCGTCTTACAATATCTCCAAGGGGTAGCATTTACACTCCAAACAACATGGGGGACAGCACCAAGCCCTGAGGAACCCAACAAGAAAGAGAGAAAAGGTCAGAAGAAAAAATCCTCTCTGTGTTCTACCAGCTAGGAAAGATGCAAACCATCTGAGCACTTTACTTCACAGGCCACAGATGGACCTCAGGCACTCGAGCAGCACCCCATGGTCTACAGTGTCAAAGGCTGAAGAGAGATCAAGGAGTACTAGAATGGAACAGTTTCTCTGATCTCTCACCATCAGGAGATCATTGAACACCTGAACCAGAGCAGTCTCAGTACTGTGCCTCTTACGAAAACCTGACTGGAGAGGTTTGTAGACATTATGGATGGTAAAATGGTTCTCCAGCTGGATTGCCACTACTTTATCAATTACCTTTCCTATAAAGTGAAGGTTTGAGATAGGGCTGTAGTTAACAAAAATGTCTGGGTCCAACAAAGCTTTCTTCAGAAAGGGTGTCACCACCACCTCCTTTAGGGAGTTTGGAAACTAACCTGATTCCAAGGAGCACTGGACAATTTGAGCCAGAAACAGGCTGATGGTCTCATAACAACCCAAGATCGGGGAAGTTGGGCCTGGATCTAAACTACAGCACATAGGGCGCATCCCTGGACAATCTGCATAATATCCTTGAACACTGGCAGGTCAAAGGTACTCCAGGAAGTTCGAGGTACAGTGAACAAGCACCGACCAAGGGTTCCCCCATAGAGTGAGTCAAGTGGATCTCTGACCTGATGTCAGCCACCTTATTCACAAAGAATTGAGCAAGCTCATCACACTCCTTTTGTGAAAAAGCTCAACGAAGCTGCAGACAGGCTGGGTTGCACAACCTGTCCACAGTTCGGAAGAGTTGAGCTGGTCAGTTCTGAGCGACAGTGATCTCCCTGGACAGGAACTCTGCCTTCTTATGGGAGATTACTGATTAGTAGAACTAGTAATGCTCCACCAAACTAAGGCGGTCGGCCTCCAGAGCAGATTTCCGCCAGTGGCATTCTAACCTTCGTCCCACCTGCCGCAACTCCCTCAAAGACCCATGAAACCAAAGGGCCCGAGGGCGGAGTGGGAGGGGATGAACATGGACAGGGGCTATTAGGTCTAGGGCTGAGGAAATGGCCTTATTATAGGCCAGAACCAACAACTCAGGACTCGAGCTGGCATCAGGAAACTCCAAGAGGTCAATCACCGCTGCCAGGTCTTCAAGGCTCACATCCCATAAAGGGCGGTAACTGACCATCTCCACAGGGGCAGACCTATGAAGAGGGGTGCAAAAGTTGAACCTCACGGTGTAGTGATCGGACCAACTGACAGGTTCCACCCCCAAGTCAGAGGCCTCAATCCCTGGGAGGAAAACCAAATCCAGAGAGTTACCATAATTATGGGTAGCTGAAGAAACAATCTGTATGAAGCCCAGTGATGTCCTCAACTGGAGGAAGTGCTGACCAAAAGGTGAGAGTTCGTCGTAGACCCAGGCATTGAAGTCGCCCAGAACCATCAGTCTGGGCTATTCCAATGCCATGTCGGTGGCGAAATCTGCCACTTCCTGCAGGAATCGCTTTTCGTCCCCAGGTAGATGATAGACAAAAGCTATCCTGCAGCCCACACCAGCTACCACAGTACATTCAAAAGATTCAGCTTCCTCTGCTGGTACACCAGTGAGCCCAACTCGGTCTTGAAACAGACCACTACCCCCCCATGGTCCAATCTCGGGCAGTGTATCACCGAGTACCCGACTGGAATTCCTGCCTCCAAAATGGGGCCAGCATTTTCATCCAGCCAGGTCTCAGTGATGCAAGCCAGAACAGCTGTTCCAACAAAATCTGCAATAATAGCAGTTTTGTTCATAATAGATATGGCATTGCATAACACCGCCCAAGTTGGATGGGGTTCATGAGCTGTCCCAGCTACTTGCCCATCAAAAGAGATGGTGCCCTTGAGTATGGGGACTAGACATGGATTATCAATTCCAGGCTCCATTTTGCCCCAGGACATCTTCTGGACCTAACCAACACTATGCGAGAGGACTGCTCCTTCGACCTCCAATGTCCAAGTGCCCCCACTGCCCCACCCCATCTCTCCTACGTACAATACCCAGCGCCCAACAGTGCTGGTAGATAGAAAAAGATGGGGGTGGGGAGAATGGGCAGAGGGCATGGAGAGAAGAGGACGAATAGCATAAGACCGTGGGGACAAACAGGCACATTCCACAAGCTAATAGCTTCAACTAGAGCCAAGCACCACAACAAAATCCTAGCTTTCTCATAAATAACTACCCTAAAAATAGTTGCAGTATGCCCAATAAAACTTAAAACTAAAATCCACACGAATCACACCCTTCTCTCATACACAGATAATTCTAAAATCATAGCCCTACAATACATCAAGTAACAATTACGTCAAACACAGATAACAGAACTTCCCCACCCCAAAACCCTCTCACAGCTCAGAGGAGGACAAAAAAGAATTATACTAAACAAACATAAGCATAACATCAATAAATATAAAAATAAAATAAAAATAGTGCAATCATAAAGACGTATGAGGGAAAAACCAGATGGTCCAAGTCTTGATGGTCCTCTCACTACCAGCAGGACTATTAAAACACCCTCAGGAGCTCACACCCCTGGGCAAATGACATAAAAAATCTTTCCTCCAGTGATAATGGCAAATAATCCTCAGGCCACTGATGCTCTCACTATCAGGGCCTAGGGATATACTGTTTATGGCACTCTCACTGCCACCAGGTGATTAAGTAATGTTTAAACATCTTGCAGAAAACAAGCAAAAAATGAAAATGTTAAGGCACTCTCACTGCCTGAAATGAATAAAAAAATAGTTTGACTGTGACCAGGAGCAGAAAAAGAATCCAAAGTACAAAGTACTTTGATCCACCACTCCCTCTCACAGAGTGTGTGTGTGTGTGTGGGGGGGAGAATCCAGAAAACAACAACCCCACACACTGTTACTGTCTAAAGTACTTTGATCATCCACTCTCTCTCTCACATAGTGGGGGGGGGGGAAGAATACAGAAAACAACAACCCCACACACTGTTACTGTCCAAAGTACTTTGATCCACCACTCTGTCTTACCGAGTTGGGGAAAGAATCCAGCAAGCAGTAGCCCCACACACTGTCTCTCACGCAGTGAGGATAGGTCAGGAAAAAAGCCCAGTAGCACAGAATAAGCTCTGAATCCAAAATGAGTACAAAAAAGAACCTTTCGGCATAGATATCCTGGGGGTTAAAAATAATAAATCAACTCAATAAATCACACACAGTTCAAAAAGCAAAAAACAGATCCAAGCCCCACTCTAAGATTATTTCTGCAAAAGTCTTTAGTCATATCAGTTGTTTCTCCAAAAATCCACTAATAAAAAAATCTATAGCTGCTCCATCGTAGTCCAGGAAAAAAACATAAATCCATAGGCCAGTACATACAATCCCAAGGACAGAATTGTAACAAAAGAGAGAGGGGACCATAAGCAAAGGCCAGGAGCATGCATATATATAAACAGAAAAGGAGTACCCCTCCACCCACAACCATCCTAACCAGGCCCTGCACACATCACCTGAAACCCAAGGCTATAGGCACCCCAAGGCCAGACCACCAGGACCAACCAGGGGTAACTTAGGAGCACCCCAAAAGGTGTCTCTGGCTCCCTGTAGCCAAATGAGACAGTTCCACTCGGTCCCGAGCAGCACGATCAGGAATAACCCTAGGTGCAGTGGGGGTAAGGGCTTCCCTCACCCAACACGACACAATGGCCTTGCTACCCCCAAGCTCAATGCAGCTAATCAAGTTTGACCACCTGGTGATGGTACTGCAGCATGAAGTTAAGTTGAATGCAAGTAGAAACAGGGCAGCAGTTTTTCAAAACAAGTCCCCCACTTATGGCACGCCACAATGGCGTTGTTCAAATTTTCGGCAGTGTACCTCCTTCCTACAAGTCCAGCACATCAAGGAGAACCCAGGATGTCAGGAGAAGCACCAAACCAAGGTGCCAGGAGAGGCATCAAACCAGGCAGTGGGACAGCGAAGGGAAAAACCTCCTTGCATCCACTACACATGCAAAGAAATGCAAGCAC
Source organism: Neoceratodus forsteri (assembly GCA_016271365.2). Taxonomy (NCBI): domain Eukaryota; kingdom Metazoa; phylum Chordata; order Ceratodontiformes; family Ceratodontidae; genus Neoceratodus; species Neoceratodus forsteri. The sequence goes on from CM057454.1 coordinate 331,343,309, forward strand.
GCGAGTCGGGTCCAGGTCCAGAACAGAACTCAAACGGACTCCAGCAGAACAACTGACAAACAAACAATAAAAAATGGTAAGGGCTCAGTCCTGTTTCTTCAAAGAAAATATGCTAAAAAATAAAACATGGCAAAACAAACACAGTTTAAACACAAAAATAAACGATAAACAGTGAATCGGGGTAGGTTCATGATGGCTGGCCCAGCATGCCGCCATCTTGCAATCAAAGGTAATGCAAGGATTCCAAGAATAGGATTCTCAGAATGGGAGATATTTACAGGCTGCCATCTCAGATGGAGGAGTTAGACAGGGAACTAGTGGGACAGATCAGAAGGACCTGCGAGAAGGGTAGTGTGGTGATTGTGAGGGACTTCAACATGCCAGGAGTGGACTGGAGTACCCCAACAATCAGAAATAGAAGGGAGCAGGTACTGCTAGTTGCCTTCCAGGAGAGCTTCCTGTTGCAAATGGTCAGTGAACCAACCAGGTTAGGGAATACCCTTGATCTTGCACTGGCAAATGTGGACTTTGTGAGAGAACTTACGGTGGAAGAACTGCTGTTAGGGAGTGACCACCACTCAGTATGGCTCTCATTGGATATGGGCAAGGAAGGAGTGGAATCTTGCACTTGCTGGACTTCAGGAGGGCCAACTTTGGGAGGATGGGGGAAGTGGTAAAAGGGTACCTGGCAAGAATTCAATCTAGTATGGACACTAACCAGAGGCGGGAGCTCATAAAGCCTAGGATAGTGGAGGCAACCAAAACCTGCTGTAAGGCCCAGAGCAAGAAGGCTAGGGCTAAGAAACCAAGCTGATTGAGCAAGGAGGTAATGGAAACAGTAAGGAGAAAAAGAGTTGCCTTTAGGAAGTACAAGAAAATGGGGAGAGGGGAGGACAGGGAGGAGTACTTGACAGAATCGAAGGAGGTGACAAGGACTGTAAGGGGAGCCAAGGCATATTGTGAGTGATTGCTTTATTATTTAGCAGTTTTACATTAATTTTTATACAAATAATCCATTAAAATATTTCCTTTGGGCCTCCATGTCAAATGGGACTGACCTTGGCAACTTTTATGCATTTTTTCAAATTTTTTCAAATATTTGTCAATAAATTAGAACTAATCAGAACAAATCAGAACTTCACTGTGTTCCAGTTCTTATTTAATAAGGGTCAGAACTTCACCGAGTTCTCCCAGCCCTAGTGAGATGTCGGTGATGAATATGCCAAACAACATTGGGCCCAGTACCAAATCACTGCGGTACCTTGCTTGTTACAGCCCTTGGAGATGAGAATCCCCCCCCACCACCACTACTCTGTACTGTCTCCCCTGCACCCAGTTTTTGATCCAGTTCACCATCTTTTACCCTACTCCATGGTATCCAATCTTACTAACCTGCCTTCCATGTGGCACTGAATTGAATGCCTTGCTGAAATCCAGATACAGGATGTCTACAGGACATATGCCACATGGCCCTTGTCAAGTTCCCTAGTCACCCAGTCATAATAGTCAACCAGGCTTGTCTGTTAGGATCTGCCTGATAATCCTATGTTACTTTATGTTGCTTTTTGTCCTGGAATCCATCACCTTCCAGAAAGGTTACCAACCTCTCCTCAAGATTGTCTCCATCAACGTACCCACAACAGATGTGAGGCTTACCGGTCTCTAGTTGCCTGGCTCATCCTTGGGTCTGCTTTTGTGGAGGGGTACCATGTGAGCCATTCTTCAGTTGCATGGTATATCCCCTGTCTCCAGAGAGGTATTGAACAAGACTGCCAGAGGTTCTGCCTGGACCTCCACCAATTCTTCCAGTGCCCAGGGGTGTATTCCATCTGGTCCTGGTGCCTTACTCACTCTCATTGCCCTTAACCTTTCTAGCACCATGCCCACTAGGATTACCCTATCTGTCACCCCTTCCCCCCTGTGCCTACCCTCCCTAACTCCTGGGGCAGTGACCCATCCTACTCCCTGGTAAATACAGAGCAAAAGTATTAATTTAGTGCTTCTGCCTGCTCTGGCCCTTTTTCTGCTGACCCCCCTTCTTTCCTGATCCTTATAACTTTGCAGTTCATTCTCTCCTGTATGTATCTAAAGAGGTCTTTTTCCCCATCCTTGATGCCCTGTGCCAGCCTAGGCTCTCTGGAAGCCTTGGCTGCCCTGACTGCTCTGGTCACCTCCCTTGATTTCTTCAGGTACTCCTCTCTATCCTCTTCCCATCTGGTTCTCTTGAATCTCCTGAAAACTGCCCATTTTTCTCTCACCTCATCCAACACCTCTCTGCTTAACCAACATACAAGGCTTCTGCACAACAGACTGCCTCCTGCAGTATGTGGATGACCTTCTCTTGACCACAACAGGCCTGGACAGACACCTGGAGCTCCTAGATAAGCTACTTTTTTATAATGAAATTTTATTAGGAAAAGGAAAAATGGATTTTGGATTTAAAAAGAACAAAGGTTACATAAGACATCTCAACCACTGTAATTCCTAAAACAGTGGAGAAAGAGTAAATACATTTTCCTTTCAGGCACTAGGTCTGCAAAATATACAAAGAAAAAAGTGACATACATATATGGGTATAATGAATCAAGCATCTGGTCTACTCTTGCAATGTTGAGATGACTTAAACTAAGGAGAAAGACATTGTCTTTGTTACTCCACATAAATTATGCCCAAAAACAGACTCCAAAGGAACTCTAAGCCAAAAGGAGAAGGGAAAAAAAAAAAGAGCAAAAAATATTAATTGACGGACTATTTGACAAATCTTCTACGAGACACAATTAAGGTTGGCCTATAATTGGAAAATGACTCAAGGACCCCAAATTTCTTCAAAAATAGATAATTGATTAAGGTACTTATACATAGCGTTATCAAGGCCATATATGAAATGAACAATTTTTTAAACCAATATTGCTGAGTGGGTGACTGAGTTTTCAGCCAAAATTTTGTGAGGGCCTTCTTAGCACAGATTAGTAAAGTTAATAGTAACTTTAACTGACAGGGACAATAGCATTCAGTTTCCTGACGAATATGTAACAACATTGTTAGAAATGTAAGTGACAGGGAGGTCAAGCATCTGGGTAATAGCTTGAGTAATGACAGTCCAAACTGACAAATTAGAAGGCACAACCAGAAGATATGTATTAGATCAGCCTTCATTTTGTCACAATGCCTCCAGCATGGAGCTGCTAAGGGACCCTTATAATGGGTGACATAGACTGGAGTGAAGAAAAAGTGAGACCTACGCTTCATAGTAAATTCCTTTAAATAGGGGGAGGTAGAGAGAGAGTACATGTGAGTAAAGTGAATTTCTCCCAGTTCTCTAAGCTACAATGCTCGTCCAATTCTGATGTCCATTTTTCCAGAATAGAAGCTGTTGAGTCGGATGACATAGAACAGAGAATAGAGTACGCATTTCCAATCAAATGCCCCATATTGGTTACCAGTTGCATAGTAGTCAGCATCACAGTCAGAGGAGTCAGTGGAGAAGTCAATCACTGTAAATGTACCAGGAAAGATTGAAAATAGTCGCGTAGCTGCAAGTACCTAAAATATTCTGCTAGTGGAAGCCCATACTGTACATGGAGGTCAATAAATGTACGGGCACCGTGAATGTCTAAGAATTGATGTCAAAAAACTAATTCTGCCTGTGCCCAGTGGCTAAGAAAATTATCTGTTTTTTTAGAGGATTATGTTTTTCCCAAGCTAGTGCTGTTAAATAAGCAAGCTCATGAGAAGGGAGACATCTCCTTAGCTTATGCCATAATTGCAGAACCTCACCAGAAAAACAGCTGAATTGGGTAAATGGTAAGTTACCAGGAGGGGAGGTAAATAAGGCATGACCTATATCATGTAAATCATTTATAGTAAGTTCAATGTCTTCTCAGTGTGAGGAGTAACGCGGACTAATCCAATAGCAAAATATTCAGAAAAGACAGGTCTCGGTGTGATGGTAGAAATAGGGGAAACTGATACAGCCTTTTGATGGAGGTAGAAACAGAACAGTTGCATGTATTCTAGATTTATTCCCGTGCCAAAGAAAACAAAGTGATAGTCTCTGCCATTCCTGGATATAGAAGGGGGGGGTGGAGATCTGTAAAATAAAAAGACCTTCGGCAGCACATTAAGCTGGATAATTCCAAGTCTGCAAAAAAAGAGAGGTAAAGTTTACCAATGTGTAAGGCCTTCCATAATAGTTTGAGTCAAGGCTCAAAATGAAAAAATATCCAGATATTCTAATGGTGATCGTAACACCCAAGTACTTTATAAAATTTCTGTTCCAACAGACTGGTAGAAGGCTCCGAATGTCTGTAGAAGGTGAATAGCTGAAAGCTAGAAGATTGGTTTTAGCCTTGTTTAAGTGGAAGCCCAATAACTGCTCAAAAGTATGTAATATTTGAAAACCCCTAGGATAGAAGAGGATGGATTAGTTAAGGTTAAGAGGATATCGTCTGCAAACATAGCCATGTGATTGTCCTGAACAGCTAAAGTGAGACCAGTTATCTGAGTAGAGTCATATGTGAGGTTTTACGTAAAGAGTGAATAAAAGAGGTGAGAGGGGCAGCCTTGCCGAGTGCCCTACCCAGAGAAAAAACAAGATAGTGTGCCATTGACTTTAATGTAGGCCTTTGGGGCCCTATATATTGACTGGCGCATAGCAATAAAAGGAGGTGGGAATCATAAACATACACAGGGCAAACCAAAGAAAAGGCCATTAAACATGATTGAAGGCCTCCTCCGCATCTAAGTTGGCCAGAACCAGGGGAACTGACCACTGATGAGAATATTCTAATAGCAAAAATGTGCACCTCACATTATTGTGCACCTGTCCTTTATGGATGAAGCCTACCTGGTCTGGGTCCAGCAGGATGGGGAAAAGGCCCTTGAGTCATGAAGCCAGAATATACATAAAGAATTTGTAATCTGAGTTTAAGATTGATATCGGGTGATAAGATTCAGGATTAGTGGGATCTTTATCTGTCTTAAGGAGCGCTGTTTCAATTGTATAATTCCAGGATGGAGCCGACTCAGACCCATTTTGAATAGAGTGAAATACCTGCAACAATAATGGATCAAAAACCTCTGGGAATGCTGTTACTTTATAAAAATCTGAGGGAAAGGCATCTGTGCTGGGACTTTTGCCTGGTTTTGCCCGCTGTATTGCTGATCACAACTCTACAACTCCACTCAACTTCAACCTGAATTTCTCCATACATTTGGTGGGTTCTACCTCATCATTTGAATGTGTGGCAGTGCGTGGGAATCCAGGCAAGGGCTGCGGAATTCTCCTGGTTTACTCTCCTCTGGGGTCAGGCAGAGAGTTTCTGCAGGAGGTCATGGACTTCATCGCCAACAGGGTGTTGGAGCCCCCCAGATGGCTTATTTTGGGGGAGTTCAATGCCTGAATAGATGATGAATCCTCTCAGTTTGGTTATGACCTACTCCAGCTGATGACCTTGCTGGGCCTTGCACAGGCTGTTGCCTCTGCGACTCAGTACCACAGCCAAACCTTGAAATTGGTATTCTCACTGGGTCATGAGGTCACTGACTTCGAGATTGATTGAGTCATTTCATCTGATCACTGTACGGTAAAATTCTCATTTGGGGCCCCCCGATGGTCTCTCCTCTGTTGAGATGATCAGCTATTGCCCTTAAGGGGATTGTACCCAGAGGGACTGATGGCAGTAGTTGATCTGTCTGGTGTAAGTGCTGTTTGTGTGACTGGCTTGGGTGAAGAAGTGGCAACCTACAATAGGGCTGTCACTGGGGCACTTAATACTATTGCACTGGTCCATATATGAACCAGGTCCTCTCACCTGAGACCCTCATGATTTGATGGGGCTCTCAAGGCGATGAAAACCATGGATCAGAGGTTGGAGCATTGCTGGCATATATCCCAGTCTGTGGAGGATAGACTGGCTTTGAGAAATCACTATGTTGACTATCAAAGGGCAATCAACCATTAGAAGGCAGAGTTCCTGTCCAGGGAGATTGCTGCAGGGAAGAACAGACTGTAGACAGGTTTCTTCATCCAGTCTGTCTACAGCATAATAGAGCCTTTTCAGTAGCAATTTATGAAGACTTAACTCTGTTCTTCTTTGGCAGGGTATCCACCATTTGGGCTGGGATCTCACCAGTGGATCTGGATCAGTCCTGCAGAGTGGGGTCTGGGTGGAGCAGGGGCGCTCTGATTGTCTGGGTGGAGTTTCAGCCAGTGGAGGTGGGCGAGGTCTCCAAGATGATTTCACAGCTGTGGCCCACTTGTTGTGAACTGGACCCTGGCCTGATATGTCTCCTAGTGGGCTGCATCAAGGTCATTGGTCCAGTGTTCACTGGGATTGTCAGGTGCTTGCTTCTAGAGGGGGTCTTCCCTGATGCCTTAAAGGAGGCGTTGATGAAGTCCCTTCTGAAAAGAAACACCTCTTGACCCTGATATCCTGATGAATTATAGACCTATCTCCAACCTCCCATTTTAAGGGAAGATTGTTGAGTGGCTCTGCAGCTCGAGGAAAACCTGGAGGTCTTTGACATTTACGAGCCATTTCAGTCTGGGTTCAGGATGAGGTACAGCATGGAGATGACATTAGTCTGAGCACAAAATGACCTTTTCAGGAAAAAGAAATTGAGTGGAATGGTCAATTCTTATTCTCCTCGATATGTCATCAGCATTCCATACCGTGGACCACATCGTGTTGCTGAATCACCATAGAGAGGTTTGTGGACTCACCGGTACTGTCATCAACTGGTTTGAGTCCTTTCTCTTGGGCAGGAGGCTGAGGGTGGTGATGGGGAATTTTTCCTCCTCCCTGATGCCCCTGACCTGTGGACTGCCACAAGGTTTTATCCTGTCACCGATGCTGGTTGTGGTATACATGCTGCCCTTGGGGAGACACATCAGACAATACAGTCTGAGTTTTCTCTGTAATGCAGATGATACTAAGCTGTATATGTCTTTTGTACCAGGGGTAAGTGATGCCATTGAAGTGCTGAATAAATGCCTTGCTAAGATCCAGGACTGGATGGACTCTAACTAACTGAGACTTAACCCGGACAAGAATAGGGTGCTGGTGATTGAGCCGGGTCACGGGTGTGATGGGGATACTTCTGGGATGACAACAGGTTTAATCCTGGGGTCGATTCCATTGATGGCATCCTCTAGGGTGAGAAATCTGGGCATTGTCTTTTATGACAAGCTGACATTTGAAGCTCAGGTGTTGGCTGTCATCAAAAGTGGTTTTTACTACTTGAGGAACATTGCCTGGATTAAACCCATAATTCTTCCCGAAGACATGCCTTCACTAGCACATGCCTTTTTAATGTCCAGATTTGACTACTTTAATGCTCTTTACCTTGGGGTCATTGGGGGGAACCTCCGCCAACTACAACTAGTGAAGAATGCAACAGCCAGGCTGCTGACAGGGTTGTCAAGGTTCTGTCATGTGACCTCAGTCCTGCAAAGTCTGCGCTGGTTGCTGGTCAGGTGGAGGATTCTCTTCAAGGTGGGCTTGCTCACCTATAAGGCCCTATATGGATCAGCCCTGGCTACCTTTCAGACCTCCTTACTTCTGCCATCCCATCCTGCTCCCTCAGTTCCTCCACAGCAGGCCTCCTGGCAGTTCTGAGGACCAGGCTGAAAACCTCGGGTGACTGTTCATTCAGGGTGGCCAGCCTGGTCCTCTGGAACTCACTGCCAATATCATTGAGGGAGGCCTCTGTGGTGGAGGCATTTTGGAGGGGCCTGAAGACCCACCTTTTTAGTCTGGCCTTTCCCTCAGATGTTTTTTAATTGTTTCTGCAGATGCTATTTAGCTGTTATTGGATTTTAATTATTTTATTTTAGATTACTGTATATATATATATATTTAAATGTTTGTTTTGTAAGTTTGATTGTACAGTGCCCAGAGCCCCTGGGATTGGGCGCCTAACAAATAAAAATTTATCTATCTATCTATCTATCTATCTATCTATCTATCTATCTATCTATCTATCTATTGTGGTGATTGGACTGGTTATCCACTGTACCTGCTTTAATATTAACCTAGGAAGATTTGCCTGCATTAAGAAGGAATGTATCAGATCTTCTGGAGGAGAAGATAAATCAGAAGACTGGAGGGAGGAATAGTAAGTGTGAAAAACAGAAAGGATTTCTACATATTAATGGGTCATTTAACCCGGAGCTCCTAGATGAGTTCTTGACACTGCTACAGAGGTCAGGTCTACACTTGTGCCTTCCTGAAGTTTCCTTTTTGGGCCTATGCATCACTCCTGAAGGCAAGAGCCCCACCTTGGACAAGGTCCAAGGTATTCAAGACTTGCCACTACCTTCCTGTGAGGCTTCTCCTCCTACAAGATTGAGACATCATTGTGCTTCCTGCCAAAATGCTGTTCATTTTGGCACATGGTCTCCTATACCAACTAGATCCCCATGAGTTTGGCCTAGAGTCACCCATCCTGTCAGAACCATGCCCTTTCCTTCCCACTACTGATCATCCTGCACTTCACTGCATCTTTACAGATGGATCTTCCTCTTATCATGAAGGAGAACAAATTTCAGGCTTTGGGTTCCTGGTCCTTTACACAGTAGGTGACACCCCTGAGGTGTCCAGGAAATGCACTATTAAATCTTCCCAGTATGCAGAACTTGCTGCAGTTGCCTGTGCCCTGCAGATCATCCACAGAAGAGGAGAGGAGGACACAATCATCTTCTCTGACTTTTCCTGGGCATGCAATTATTTGACAGAATTTCTTCCTTTCTGGAAGACACATCATTTTGCCTCTTCAGAAGGTACCCCTGTGAAATACAGGGACCTGTTCATACATATCGTCAGCCTAGCTGAGCAATTTATTTTCAGGCTGTACATACCCAAGGTTATGGCCCACTCCAAGTCTGAGCTTTACCATGAGTACAACGATCGAGCAGACACCTTGCCAAAAGATGGTGCTTGGGGGGTATGGAACATACAGCCCCCCTCACTGAGACCCACACAGTGGTGGCACACAAAAGGGCCAAAGTGGTCTCTCTGGATCTCAACACAGTACAAATGGCAGATACAAAGATAAAACAGATATATGAATACCTCTCAAAGGAAACAGAAAGGGACATGTCTTTGAATAACCCACTCAAGAGACATACTGACAATCTCCACCTCTCTACAGACCAGATATTGGTCCTGTACCACTCAGATGATCAACAGCTATGAGTGGTTCCCCAATCGTGCCAATCAGAATTCATCCACCAGGCCCATGACACCCCTACAGGTTGACACCAGGGGGTGGAAAAGACGTTGCTGAGACTGAAAACTGTGGGTTGGTGGCATGGTGTGACAACTGATGTCCAATGTTATGTGGACAACTGCATTACCTGTGCTCAGAACAACCCTATCCCTGGGAAGAAAAATGCCAAACTTCTTCCACAAAGTCAATCAGCCCCTGGAATGCAATTCAAACTGATTTCATGGGGGCCGTGCCCACTACTTGTAGATTCAACAAGTATGCACTTGTGATCACTAACCTTTTCTCAAAATGGGTAGAAGCCTTCCCATGTAGAGCAAATATGGCAAAAGCCACTGCCAAAATCCTAGTAGACCAAATATTCACCAGGTAGGGCCTACCCCTCAAGGCAGATTCTGACAAAGGGACCAGCTTCATAGGAGAACTAATGCAAGGATGTTGGGAGTTATTGGGAATTAGACCGAAGTTTCACACTGCTTACTACCCCCAGTCCTCTGGACAGATAGAGAGAACTGACAGACTGATCAAATAATGTTGTCTAAATTTGCAAAGTTGAGACAGTCTATTACCCTTACTCCTAATGGCAATCAGAGCTACCCCAGCTGCAGCAACCTGATGCACACCCTTTGAGGTAATAACCAGCAGACAAATGAGACTACCAGAACATTTGTGGATTGCTCTGAATACCCCAACTGCAGACAGAGTGTCGGCAGACACTTATGTCGCACAACTGAAGGACAACTTTGTCCAGACTCACCTTTTTGCTGCTAAAAATTTGGGCTAGACCCAACAGCAATCCAAAATGTACTTTGACAAGAACATCAAAGAAGTCGATTGGCAAGTGGGAGACCAAGTCATGGTGCTGAAATTCTCCACTCCAGTCCACCCGATACCAAAAAATAGGCTGGTCCCTATGATTTCATCAACAAACTGAGTCCTGCTGTCTATCAAGTGCAGCTAACAGACCACATGAAACCCATACACAAATGGTATCCTGCCAATCAACTGAAACTGTACAAACAGGATTAATGCTCCTCCCCGGACAAGGGGATGAGACCTGTACTCTACCTCTTAATTTCTTTGCTTTTCAGAAATGGGATTAATCTTGATAGTCCCTTTCCTCATCCTGGGCATCAGGAAGATACTATCACAAAAGGATCCAGATGAAACCTTGAAGAATTTCCAGGTGGCCCTTGGACTCCTAAGCTACACATTTGGGGGCCCATTCCTATTTCCACCCTTACCTCCTGAACCAAAGATGGCCATTCAATTCCCATCTACCCATGTGACTGTCCAAGAGGAAAGAGGTGCATATCTTAATGCCATGGTGGTCTCCCCAGACAACTCAACTCTGCAAATTAAATGGACAACTGGTACTTCTACTGGACAAGAAATTCTAGTAGCCCACCTTGCCAAAAGAACTTTTCAAGACTGGCCCAACACCTGTACTTGCCCCAGTGGAACTTTGTGCATATGCCAAGTTAATCAATGCCATATGGGCTTCTACAACCTCACAGTAATGATGAGCCCAGACTTTTGTTACCAGTTTCCAAATATCACCATGGACAAAAACTGTGGCAACCAATCCATTGCTACAGCTGCTTTTTTCCTTACAGTCATCCCACCATCCAAAAATGAATCCTTACAATGCCCAGTTATGGAGCCAGGTCCACCCAGTGGTCTGGCAGCAACCTCAGTCCCTGGGACACTAATCAACAATGTTCAATTTATGCACATTCCTGTTATTTTGAATCTTACCCATTGGGACATGGCTGAGTTTGGCCATTGTTCTACCACTAATGTGTCCAAATTTCATACAGTAATGCTATTAGATTTAATGGCAGCTTATCAGGCATGTGCACAAAGCCCTGTAGCTGGGCATCATACCATGGAACACATAGGAGTGTTCCGCCTCAAGCACCCTAAGAGGAGTCTGGGATTCTCAGATTTTACAGGCGTAACCAGTACTGCTATGGGTATGTTTGGATCTGGAATGTCAATCTGGAAAAGAGCTGATTTGACTAAAATTCAGAGACTTGCTAAACTGTTTAACAGTAAGTTATCATAAGATGTCATACAGCCCATGTTACACAGTATAGATGGTATTTCTCAGGAGGAAAGATTTACGGTGCATAACATGCACGATACAGCATGTTTATTCAAAGACCTGAAACAAAACCAATGAATTGATCTTTTACAATAACATGGATCTGTGGAGGCCAGGAGGGGTCTGGAACAAAACTTTCTAGCTATGCACATCATGCTTGTGTGTAAAAATTGTGCAACTGTAAATAAACATAGACATTGGGCAATTAATTGCAAGGCAATATCACAGTTTGACCAGGGAAGAGGAGAGAATATCTGGCTTGTCTATCCAAGCTTTTTACTTTGCCTTCAAACAAAATGAAAATGAAGCTGATCTATTGTGTGGAACTTTCATGGCTGGCTTGACCTGGCCTTAGTTTGATTAACTTGCTACAATGAAATGTCTATGCTTTGCATAAAAATGCACTATGTTATATTAAAAACACGTTACGATTCATGGGTTCAAAGAATATGTAAAAATAAATTAAAAATATCACATACCAGGAAAATAAAAATGATGTGACTGCCAAGGTGATAAATTAGGCAGAATGTGGTGATCGATATTATTTTATGAATCATACAGCATAATATCAATGTAGATTAATAGTGTTTCACAGTAGATAAATCATAAAAATGACTTAGGGTCCAATATTCTGAACAGGCATGTTTGTCTCAGCTAGAGATGTGAACTATAAGTGAGGTGTAGCATTTCTCCCAGCAAAATGTGAAGGGGTGCGGGGATAATAATAATAATACATTTATTTGCATAGCACCTTTCAGCATACCAAGGCGCTGAACACATTAAAACCACAATATCAAATATAAATCAATAATACATAAAAATAAAATCATATCATAGTAACATCAAATATTGAAATCAATTAATAAATACAAAATAAGATCTCAGCAGAATAAAATTAACTTAGACATCCAAGAAGGCCATTTGCCACAGATAAGTTTTCAAATTCTTCTTGAATTCGTCCACGGAGGTGCACTCCCATAACCGGTGTGGTAGAGAATTCCAGATAGTGGGAGCAGCATGAGAAAATGCTCTGCTGCCAGAAGATTTTAAACTCACTCTCGGAATCTCTAGCAACCCCTCGTCAGCTGAGCGGAGTGATCGGTCGGGGTAGTAAGGCACCAGAAGTTCTTTCAGATAGGCTGGACCCAGATCGTGAAGGGCTTTAAAAGTCAGTAAAATGACTTTAAAGGTGATCCACCACCGTATAGGCAGCCAGTGCAGTTCGCGCAGCACCAGGGTAATATGACAGTATCTACTTGTCCCAGTCAAAACCTGGGCTGCAGTGTTCTGCACCAGCTGTAGGTGGCTGATTTCAACCCCAGAAAGCCCAAAGTAAAGGGCATTGCAATAGTCCAAATGCAAGGACACAAAGGCGTGGACCAACGTTGGCAAAGAGTCCGATGGAACAAGGTGCCTAACCCTGGCGATATTCCTCAGATGGTAAATGGAAGTCCTGACAATGGCCGACACCTGTGACTGTAATGTCAGCCTGTCGTCTAGGACAATCCCAAGGTTACGCACCCATTCAGAGGTTGGAAGTGACACGCCACCAAAAAATATTCCAGAGGGTGTGCCATCACACAACCTCTCTATCTGACCTCCCGGGTCCACAACAGAACCTCTGTCTTCTCGAAGTTCAACTTTAACCAACTAGAATCCATCCAACCCTGGATTTCTTCCAGACAGTTATTAAACACCACGAGAGTTCCATCCTGGTCGGGTGCAAAAGACAGATATAGCTGGGGATCATCTGCATAGCAGTGAAACCTCAGCCCATACCATCTTATAATGTCTCCAAGGGGCAGCATATACACTGCAAATAACATGGGTGACAGTATGGAACCCTGAGGCACCCCACACAACAAAGGAGTTGGGTCAGAGGAAAAAACTCCCGACACAACTCTTTGTGATCTCTCAGTGAGGAATGAGGTGAACCACTTTAAAAAAGTTCCCGACATTCCACAGATTTGCCTCAGGCATGCTATCAACACCAGGTGATCCACAGTGTCAAAAGCGGATGAGAGATCAAGGAGAACCAGAATGGAACATCTGTTCTGATCTCTCGACCTCAGAAGATCATTAAGCACCCGAACCAGCACAGTCTCAGTGCTATGTCTTTTACGAAAACTGGATTGGAAGGATTCATAGATATTATGGATGGTTAAATGGTCTTCCAATTGGGTAGCTACTATCTTCTCAATAACCTTCCCAATAAAGGGAAGGTTAGAGATGGGTCTGTAGTTTGAGAAACAGTCTGGGTCCAAGGTAGCTTTCTTTAAGAGAGGTGTCACCACCGCCTCTTTCACAGAGCTAGGAAACTCATCTGACTCCAAGCAGCTCCAGACTATTTGCACCAGGACTGGACCGATGATATCAATACAACCCAAAATTAGGGAGTCGGTCCAGGGTCCAAACTATAGCTTGTGAGTCGCACACTATGGATGATCCTCATAATATCCATGAACTCAGGTCGACCAAAGGAACTCCAAGAGAATAGAGGTACTGTGAACTCATGCTGTTCTACGACATCACCCTTAGAGACTGCCGGACAGAAGTCCGCCCTGATGTTAGCCACTTTAGTTGCAAAGTAACGAGCAAGCTTCTCACACTCTAATTGCGAAAAGGCTTTCTGAACTTGCAGACAGGCTGGGTTGCACAGTCTGTCTACAGTCTGAAACAGCTGAGCCAGTCAATCCTGAGCAACTGCAATCTCCCTGGACAGGAATTCTGCCTTCTTACGGGTGATTGCAGATTGATAGATAGAATAATGTTCCATCAATCTAAGGCGGTCGGTATCAAGGGCAGACTTGCACCAACAGTTCTCTAACCTTCACCCCTGTCTCCACATCTCCCTCAGTGTCCCATCAAACCAAGGGAATCTGAGGTGAAGAGATAGGGGGCACTCATGAACAGGAGCAATAAAATCCAGGGCCACAGTAACGGCCACATTATAGGCTGCCACCAGCGTTTCCAGTTTACTGCTCGCCAACACAGGGGATAATAGGACAAGGACCGCCGCAAGGTCTTGGGAAGTAATATTTCATAATGGGCAGTACCTGACTATCTCCACAGGGGAAGGCCTTCTCAGAGGGGTGCAAAAATTGAACCTCATGGTGTAGTGTTCTGACCAGGTGACTGGTTCTACTCCCACGTCGGATGTATCAATCCCTAAGAGGAAGACTAAGTCCAGAGAGTGCCCAGATTTATGAGTAGCAGTGGAAATCACCTGTGTAAGGCCCAAAGAAGACATTAATTGGAGGAAGTGATTACCAAATTGCGAGAGTTTATCATTGACCCAGGCGCTGGAGTCACCCAGAACCATCAATCTGGGTGACTCAAATGACATGTCGACGAGGAAGTCTGCTACTTCCTGTAAGAAGCGTTTCCCATCTCCAGGTGGACGGTAGACAAGAACAATTCGATCACCTACACCCGCTACAACTGTGCACTCAAAGGACTCAGCCTCATCCACTATTACATTAGTGAGGCCCAATTCAGTCTTGAAACAGACTGCAACCCCCCAGTCCAATCTCAGGCGGTGTATCACTGAGTACCCGGCTGGTGTCATGGCCTCCATTATGGGGCCTGAATTTTCATCCAGCCAGGCCTCGGTGTTGCAAGCCAGGTCAGCCGAGCCAACAAGATCGGCAATAATGGCGGTCTTATTCCTGATGGACCTGGCATTGCATAACACCACCAGAGTTGGATGTGGGTGAGCAACAAAGCATGAGACTTACTGTGACCTTATTTGAATTCTGATTCTTCTTTCCTTTTCTTTCTGCGAACCACTCAGCCTTTCTTGTTGTACCTGTACTTTTTTCTCTCTCTTTCTGCACTTCATTACTGTTTTCGCTGTCTGCAGACCCCAAATTATAAAAGGAAGAACATTGTCTGTGTTTAATTAGAACCCATAGTGGTTCTAAATGGTTCTTGTTTTTTAACTATTTTTCAACCTAGTAATATGCATGCATTTGCATGTTATTTATTTATTTGAAAATTGGTTACAGGGAGTGGCATACTGAGCTGAGGCTTATTTCTAGGTGTGAGCTGGGGAATGGTTATAGGAGGAATCAGTGAAACACAAAATAAAATGGTACAGACAAAAAGTGCAGACACAGTACAGTGAATAATGCTTCTTTGGTACAAGTATGGAACATATTAAATTGCAACTATGTTGTGAAATACAAATTCAAGTGGAAAACTGAAATTCAGCATCAAAATGGTTCAGAGGCAAGCACTGCTGTGCACTGGGGATCAGTTATGTCACAGGGAACCAAAATCCTGAGCCACCAAAATCAGTAAGGGGTATCTCCTATGGAAAACAGGTGCAAGTGGGTGGCAGGAGGAGTTTAAGCTGGTGTCTGAAGGAGCCTGAGGCGGTGGAATGAGGAAGAATGGGGGAGCTTATTCCAGAGTGTAGGTAGGTGACAGGAGAAGGCAGATTGCCCAGAAGAGGAAAAGGGGTGAGGAGTGAAGAAGGTTCTCTGGTCCCTGGAGTGGAAGGAGTGTGGACCAAGGGAGATAGGAGAGAGGAGTGAGGAGAGGTAGGAAGGAAAGGAACCAAGCCAGTACTTAGAGGTTAAGAAAGTGCAGTGTGACTGGTGATATGAAGGTGAGGAGGAAGGAAAGGTAGGACTAGAGGGACTAGAGGGAGCAGTGGTGCATAAGTGGAGAGGAGTTTGTTGCAAAGTGACAAAAGACATTGCAGAGGGTGTCCAGTCTGGATAGGGATATGGAGAGGACTGTATCATAGCCTATGTCTCAAATGCAGACAAAGTAGTGTGGCACTCCAGCAACCAAGAAAATCATAAACTCCAGCCAGTAGTATGCAAAACACTTTAGTCCAGATTTAATCCAGGCTCAGACAAACAGCATGGAATACATACATGGTCCCAGCACTTTAGCTCCACAATGGGGCCTTTGTCTGCATAGTCGAAGACCGGGAGCACCATTTTGGCAACCACCTCACAGCAGACCAACAGGGGTAGGCAGTCTTTGTTCTGGTACAGGGCACCAAGCATGGAGTGGAGTTCCACATGGACAGCATTGATGTAGGCTGAGAAGTCAAACTTGCTGTCAAGCCACATGCCGAGGTACTTGAAGGCTTTCTCCTCTTCAAGAGGGGTGTCATCCAGCATGGTGAATACTGGAAGTCTCAAGAGTCTGGCCAATTTCTGATTGATACCAAAGGTCACAACCACTGTTTTTTTTAGTGTTGACCTTGAGATGGTTGCAATGGAACCAGCACGGGATGTTGTGGAAATCCTGCTGAAGCAGGTCTTCCACAGGAGTGGTACAGGGACCAGAGATGAAGGGACTGTGTCATCTGCATATATGTGTGCATGTGAGTTGACACAGGTGGAGGGGAGGACATTCAGAAAAATTAAGAACAGGATGGGTCCTGTCCAAATTTTGGATGGGAAGGGGTGATGATGAAATGCCTCCAACCTGTACTGACTGCTAGTGGCCCATTAGGTAGGAACGGACTCAGTCAACAGCAGAAGCTGAGAGACTGGCTGAACTCAGTTTATCCACGAAAAGCGGGTGAAACACTGAGTCAAAGACTTTGTCCAGATCGATGAAAATGGCAGCCGTAATATGCCCCGATCCATCCCAGAAAGGATAAAGTCAATGACATGCAACAAGGAGAAGACAGTGGAGTGGTGCTTCTAGAAAACAGATTAAAAGGGTGAGAGGAAATTGGAAGTCATGAGGTAGTCAAGAAGTCTGGACTAGACTAACTTCTCTTGTAGTTTAGAATGGGAGGGGAGGAGGGAGATAGGATGGTAGTTGCCAGGAGAGGAGGGGTCACCACTTTTGTAAAGTGGAAGAACTTTGGCAATATTCCAGGACTGAGGAACAGAGCAGAGGGAGAATGAGAGGTTGAGCAAGTGAGTAAGTGGAAGTGTAATTGCAGGTGTTGAGAGGTGGAAGAGCTTAGGATCAAGCCCATCAGGACTGGTCTTAGATTGGGAAAGGGAGGAAGGAACTTCCATAGCCCTAAACAGTGGAACAGGAGACTCAGAACGGAATGGAAAGTAACTACCTCTCCAATATGGAGAGAATATAATTGGAAGATCCTAGTCTGTTTTTTTAGGATCCCCTCGGTCACTAAACACTTTAATGCCAGTTACATGGATGTTTGCTGGCACTAGTGTGAGTGTACAGGTATGTGTGTGTGTGTGGGGGGGGGTGTCATATTTTTTGGGCCAGCCCAAAGCTGACACTATATTGGACAGCCTGGAAATTCACAGATTTGGTGCTGGGGTTCCCCTCACTCTTGACAAACAGCAAGTCAACACAAAAACTGAGTCAGATTCTCAGAGTGGCTGCCTTAAAGTGTATTTCTGTAAACTGATTCTCCAAGTCCCATTGGCCATAGAACAATGGAGATCTCAAGTTTATGAAATAGAAAGGATGGAGAGAATCACCAGTGAGCTAAAGTTGGTCATGAGAAATTTCTTGAAATCTGGAGCCCATGGCACAGCTACTGGGTAGAAAGGGAGTTGAAGATTCTGATGTAGAAGAGGTGGAAGGGGGGAGAATGATTGAAACAAACTGGCCTTCACAAAGACATCAGAGGGACTGGTGGAAAGTAATCACAGCTACGTGGGTGTGGGAGTGACCCACTCCTACTTGTATGCATGTATATATATGTCTTACTCTTTTCCACAGAAATCAGGTGATAGCCTTACACTACCAGGATTCATTCCAGCTCAACAAAAGGGCAGGATGACAAGTACAAACTGAAGGGTAACATCATCCAGTGGATGGGACTCAAGACCACTCACCTAAAGACCTACGGGGATCTTGCAATATGGACTTTTCGCACATCCTCAGGTCACTGTGACTTTTTTAGACACTGGAAGAAGAAACTGGGGGGGGGGGGGTGCCAGCTCTGTTACATATTTATCCTTTTTGTCTTCTTCTTTTGCTGTATAGTTCAAATGGGATCCTTTTGGTTCTATACAGTTTAAAACTGTATGAATTGTACAGCTAAAGAGATTTTTACGTATGTGAAATGCACTTTCCATATATACAAAAATCTTTTTCCTATTTAATGCCATTAATTGTTTGAGAAGGTTTGAGACTTTTGATAACTGTATTGAAAATGTATTTGACCTGTTTTTAAATGATGTTGTCCGTTTATGCACATTATGGCATATTGGTGTATTTTTTTTAAATAATATTCAATTTGTTATGAGAATTGAGGTGCTGCTAAGTGATTGGTCACCTATGTCATGTGTATTTACTTAATAATGCATTTAAGTGGTGATGTATGTATGGGACTCCACCCCCCGATGAAGATGGTTGAAACCCTCGAAGCGCCAGGGAACCATTCATGTGTTCTTGTTGTAAATCATTAAATCTGTTTTTTGGCCAGGTCTGTGGGTATCGCTGTTTTTGTGTTTAACCATACTTTATTTTCTTATTTACAGCTGATCCGTGGACTCTCACAACATCTAGCACATCACATTTGTGTGTTTTTATACTATTTAGCCATGCAGTTGTTTTGGGAGTGAGAAAGTCTGTCTAGTTCAGCTGTTGCTTTAAGTGCACCTATAACCTCTCCAATGGTAGGGATGAGTACTGTTCTCCACTTACATAGGAGGACTCTTTTGGCCTGTAGAGCCAGCAGTGCCAGCCATCTATATTTAATTGGTATTAATCTGAGGCTGGCATCTCTTAATCTGAGTAGGAGGAGAGGTGCGGAGATAGGGACAGGTCTCCTGAGAACCTGGGAGCCTGTATGGGAAACTTGTTTTCAAAGGGTAGCCTGTGATGATGGCAACTGCAATTGAACATTTTCAAAAGGGGTGACTCAATCATGGCACCTGTACACAGGGCTAACAGACAGGGAGGGCGACCAGATAGGGGGCTCGGTGAATATAGAAACAGGATGCTGCTATATATACATGTGCGTGGGGGTTGGGGTGGGGACGGACCACACCATGTGACGGGTGGAAAGGGAGGGAGGGTTTGTGGGGTGTAGTGCGGCGGTGTGCTGCCGAGCTGGCCATGTGGCATGGTGGGTTGGTGGCAGCCTAGGGTTGGGAGGGTGCCGGGTTCGGTTCTGGGTGCACTTGTATTTTGCGCTGGGACAGGATTTTACTTTTTTTTTACTTTTGCACCCCCCCCGACATACATCCCCCTGGAGTTGAGAATCCTTTAGTAGGGGGTATGGGGGGCACAGCCCCACACATAAAAATCAAGTCTCTGGAGCCTTGATGTTCACTGTGAGTGTATATCGCCAAATAGATTTTCGCAATCTACACTGCCCAAACAGCGATCGCTTTCCTCAATTGCTGTTTTCACATGGAACCTAACAAAGAGGTCTAATTTTGTGATGTTCCTAGAGTATGTGGTACAGATCAACTCCAGCTTCCTGGCATCTCCAGCACTTATCTTTGTCTGTCAGTTTGGCTCAGTGTAGGGCCATAGGGGTTTTGTACCATGAGTGCAGGATTTTTTTCAGCATCAGCCTACTATGGGCATCCTTGAACCATAAGTGTGCATCTCTCCATACTTGAGCCAGTTGCTCATTTGAGATTTGAAGTCCCAGGGCTTTCTCCCATTTCACTTTCAAGTCCCTTGATTAGGTCGGTATAGTGTCCCTTAATCTAGCATATATTGTCCCTGCTAGGCCCTTGGTTGTGGATAGGTATGATTTAACTGCACTGTCCTACTTGGATATCTGCCTATCTGTCAGGAGCAGTTTAACAGCCTCCCTTATTTGGAGGAACCACCAAAGGTCCTTTTGCTGCAATCCCCATCTATCCTTAAGGGTTTGGTAGGTAGGTAGCCACTCTAGGGCAGGGCAGGTCAAGAATATCAGAAATATGGTGAATGCCTTTAGAAAATCAGTGGGACCAATGGAGAGTTTCTTGTCAATAAGGATGTGGAGGTTGTCCCAGAGGATGGTGTGCAATAGTGGGATCGACAAAAGGCTGAGCTTCTTATGGGCTGCATTACAGTATTTTACAGATGGGACAATTGTAGGGTATTGGTCCCTGGCTAGGTCTTTTGCTTTGTATAGAAGGGCCACTGGTGAGAATACCCCACCCTGGGCACACTCCATATTTACACATTGTGTGGAGCATTCTGTCTTTGGGAGGAGCCAGTGTAAGATCTGTGCTGTGTGAAATGCCAGCTTATAACTTTCCAGCCAGGGCAGTTTCCAGACCCCTCTTTCCAATGGGCTCTCAACTTGCTGTAGCTAAACCTTGTCTTTTTACATTCTCACAAGAAATCCCCTTTCAATTTATCAGTGTTCTGAAGCCACTTCTTAGGGAGGAAGGTGGGGATGTGGGTAAGTAGGTAAAAGAGCTTGGGATCAGTCACCATTTTTATGGCTGCAATTTTGCCAGCCAGAGTAAGCTGAAGGAGCTTCCACTTATCAAATTCCATTTGTATGGCTTGTGTAAGGGGTTGAAGGTTTGCATCCCACAGTTTATCAGGATGGGGATGTGTGTGATTTTGATCTCTTAGTACGCGATACCTTGTGGCGCCCACAGCAGACCTGCATTGGAAACCATGGCTTGTGTGCAGTGTTGGTTCAGGGGCATCATATCTATTTTAAATTGGTTCAATCGGACTCTGAAGTGTGTGGCAAAGAAGTCTAGAAGATTCAGTAGGGGTGGGAGGGCTTCAGTTGTGTTTGCAAGTGAGATGAGGAGATCATCTGCGTACACACGGGTGGGATGCCTTCTGCTTCCAACTTCTATACCCGATATGTCTGGGTGCTACTGAATTGTGGCAGATAGAGGTTCAACTGCCAGGATGAACAGTAGTAGTGAAAGGGGAAATCCTGATAGGTGCCTCTTCCTAGCATGAATGAGGGGGACAGCAAGTGGTTTGTGGTAACCTTGGTTGATGGGGAATGGTAGATGGCTTGGACCCATGCTGTGAACCTTTCCCCAAATCCCAGGTGGGAGAGCATCAGGTGTAGATAGTCCCATTCCAGGGAGTTGAACACCTTTTCAAAATCAACACCAATGGCTGAAGCTGGGACAGGTGTGCCAGTAGCTACATGAATGAGATTGATAAGAGTTTGAATATGATCAGAGCTATTCCTCCCTGGAATGATGACCACTTGTGCAGGGTGGATTAGCCCTGTCAAAAGAGGGCTTAGCTTGTTGGCCAAAATGTTTGCATAGATCTTACTGTCCACATTGATAAGGGATATGCGTCTGTAGCTGCTGCCTTATCCGGGTCCTTCCCTTTCTTTGGGATCACAGTTATAACCACCTCCAAAGATCTGGGGGTGATAACCATGTTTCTCTGCATCCTGGTACGCC
The DNA here is from genome assembly GCA_016271365.2 of Neoceratodus forsteri. NCBI lineage: Eukaryota > Metazoa > Chordata > Ceratodontiformes > Ceratodontidae > Neoceratodus > Neoceratodus forsteri. The sequence continues at coordinate 331,364,942 of CM057454.1, forward strand.
CTAGTCAGAAGGGGGCTATTTGGGTGGCTATTGATTGGAAGAAGTCTACAGGGTACCTGTTCCCTCCAGGGGACTTTCAGGGTTGAAGGGCTAGGATGGCTTGCATCACCTCTTCTTCTGAAATGGGAGTGTCTAGAGCTTGGGTTTGTTGCTGGGAGAGCCTAGGGAGAGCCAGTTGTTCAAAAAATCAATGCGTATCCTGTGGGGCTGGGGTGGGTGGAGAGGTGGAGCATGTGGATGTGTACAGTTTGGTGTAAAAGGCTGACATTATATTGTTGCTCTCCTAAGGGGAGTTTTTACCTGTCCATTGGGGCCTTCTAGACCTGCTATCTTCCTGTCTGCCATCTGCTTCCACAGCTGGTAGGCAAGCACTTTGCCCCCTTTGTCTTCTCCTTCGCAATATCTGTGCTGCAATCTTAGAATAACCACCTCTGCCTTTTTGTTCAGAAGCTGGTTGATCTCCATTCTGAGCCCTAATACTTCCTGACCTAGGGTTGAGTGGGGGAGGGGTGTGGGAGGGCCTTGGAAGCTGCTTCAGCAGTTTTTAGTTTGGTTTCTAGGGTGGCCAGATGCTGCTCCCACTCCTTCTGCCTTGCTGAGGCATACCCCATTATGTTGTCTCTCATAGCGGCTTTATATGCCCCCAAGTGTTGCCAGGGTTTGTATCTGATATGGGGTTGTTTTGAAGGAAAAGAACAGTCTCCTTTTGGACCCATGGGATGAAATCAGGGTTTTTCAAGAAGAGTGGATCCAGTCTCCAGGACTTGGAGGTCTGGGGGACCTCACAAAAATTGCAGTTGTACTAGAGCGTGGTCTGATATAATGAGGGGCAGTATAGCCATGTCCAGAATATTCTGTGTCAGGAGGGGGGGAGGAGAGCCAAAAGTCAATGCTACTAAATGAGGCATGCACTCCCGAGTGGAAAGGGTAATCTTGAGCTCGGGGGTGGAACAGCCTCCAACTACCTGTGAGTCCCCAGTTAGCAATAAGCTGATGCAGGGCCTTGTTCCCTCTCATGTGCATTTTCTTACCAGATGCACTCCTATCCATCTCCGGGACTAAGGTGAGGTTAAAGTCCCCTCCCAACAGAACAGGGACATTCTGGGGTATGTTGTTGCTTATTGAACTGGCCAGTTCATGGAAGAAGTGTGGGTCATCCTGGTTGGTGGTGCATATATTACTTAGAGCTAATGGTACTGTTGGGATTTGTTATGTTTACTATCACCCATTGGCTTTCAGGATCTGCAGTGGACCCTGTTATGGTCCAGTTAAGGGACTTGTGTAGAAGGATGACCACACCCCTTTTCCATATAGGGATGCTAGCGTGGGACTCCTGTCCAACCCAATCTTTCACTAAGAAGGAATGATCCTTATGGGTCAGTTTGGTCTCCTGAAGAAAAGCCACATTGGACCTCGGTCTCTTCAAGTGGGAGAGAACTTTTATCTGCCTTACTAGCACCATTCTCCACTCATTCAGAGCCCCTCAAGCCCTCACTACATCCCTTGGTGCCCCTGGAGTCTGCTCCTAGAGTGACCCGCCCACTCAGAGATCCTAGGTCTCCAGTATACCCCACCCCCGGCAGGGCGAGGGAAGGATGCCCCTTACCTTCCCACGAACAATGGTGGAGTGGGTGGACAAAACGGAGTCTGCCCCTGGTTATCACTGGTGACGTGATCCGGCACAGGAAAGGTCATCACCTAGGAGTGACGGGCTCCATTTGCTGATTTTCTGGTAAGCCCATACCCTGCAGTCATCTGTACACAAGGACAGCCAATCAGGAGGCATGCGTCTAGACACAAATTCTCCCAGGGCTCTTGGCTGTCACTGCCCCTCCTGTTGTGCGTCCCGACTCGCATCGTCAATCCCAGGTTCACCCAGAAGATGGCAATATAGCAGCGGGACAGACACACCACTCTTTTCCAGAGAGGAGAGCTCGCTGGGTGCTCAATCCTCTCCCCCTGCCCCAACCCTTGGGCCAGAGTCTGTCACCACGGGGTCGCCGGCGTGAAGCGAGGTGTGACATCCAGCGCCTCAACCCTCAGCGCCACTGGGCTGGCTACTTTTTTCTTTTAATGGGGGTATTACGCCCCCTGATGTTCCATGTATGACATGCTATGTCATTTATGATCTGTTCTTGAGGGTCGAATACATGGTGTGGCGATTAAACATGTTGGTGAAGTGTTGAGATTGTGGGTGTTCTTCAGGATGGACCAGGTCTGTATACAACATGGCATACCAAGAGTACTGTAAACTACCTGCAGCTCCTTACCCTTTTGTTTAACATGCAGATTTCTACTATAGTAGGACTCTCTCTCCTTTATACCTGTAGGGGCTAGCAGCCCATACAAAAAACATGCAGTATTCAACAGTGAAACAGAATGTGCAAGAAAAAACAGTGAACTATATACAAAAAACCTAACTAAGGGTTGTCTTAGGGAGGCTATCAATCTACTAGCGAGAGAGGTAACTCTCCTGGTTTCCAGTCTGGTCCCTCTGGGGGTGTAAGCTGTGCCATCCTGATTTTGCTCTGAGTGTGTATCAACCATGGAGCAGCTTGGGGTGGTCTGGGGGTGACTGCAGTAGCAGGAGCATAGGTAGAGACAACCACATAGGCAGCAGTCTGCTGGTGAGGCTGTCTAGCTAGCAAGGGGGAAGTTTGTGATTCAGTATCTAGGTGTCCCACCATGTTATCTGTGTCAATGGCAAAGCATTATACCACTGCTGGCACAGGTAAGATTAGGCATTAGGCAGGTTCTGGCCACATGCAGCCTGGTATTTGACTTGATCAACACTGGTCCAATCCTAACTGGGGGGGGGGACTACCAATTGCCTTGGTAGGGTAGTAGAACTGTGAGCCTCAGATTGCTTTATTTTGTCTACCTAGCCTGTGGACCTTGTAGGGGACATTGACGTTATCCCCTTCAGTACATATGAAGTCCGCTTCTAGGGATGTGGGGGGGTGGGATCTGCCTTGTAGGGGTACAACCTTGTAGGGGTACAGACCTCAGGTTAGCCTGCTCTCAAATTTTGCCAAGTGTTGCAGGGCTGTTCTTGATCGGGTGAGCTTGACCAGGCCTCCTGTGGAAAATTGTAATAGCCGAGGGACGGCCCGAGGCCGGGGGGTGTTACAAGGGACCTTAAGGTGGTGTCAAGCAAGCTTGTCAGTGCCATTCCATTAAATATCCTGGCCTTTAAATATATTGCTACTGCAGCCTGCTGAACAGAAGTTTGGAGCACTGGTAATGTCTTGCCCTGTCCTGAACTGAAATTGGGGAAGCTTGCTCCCTATGGACTACCTGTGTTATTAAGTCTAACACCTAAGATTATGGTGGAACTCATCACCCAAACTGAAAAGTTATTTTGCATGCGAGCAATTATTCTGCCCTTCATGGAATTAAATGAAACAAGTGTCTTTTAATCAAGTTGTCCAGTGAGGGGAAAGTTTTTTGAGGCCCACCTTATAGTGCGCTAGGGAGAAGTAGGGTGAACCTGTGGGGGAATGCCTATCCTATGGCCTCAAGGATCCTTTACAATATACTTATCCTTATCCCCTGCCCACTTAAGTGCTCCCCCCCTTGCATTCCCCTCGCTGTGAGAGGCCAATGAACAAAGTCAAAATTTCACTTATCTGACTCCACAAACTCATAGTCCTGTGGGTCTGATGGAGGGACTGCTGACATGACAATGCTGCTGCAAGTCTGTGGTCCATCTGACGACTGAACCACATCTTTGGTGTCTGGGCCTCGGGCTTAGCCAGACTCATCGTGCTGGATTTTAGGGCCATAAGGGACTTCCAGGGCCCAGGGTTGTTGATGCTTCACTGGTGGAGTGCTCGCTTTCAGGACAGTGGATGATTCCTGAGGTCCTGATGCCCCTGGTCTATCTGAAGGCTCCAGAGCTGCCAGTGGTGCATAGTGGTTACTTGAGAAGTAGGGACTGATGATGGTCTGGTATTCTTCCTTTGGGCTGGGCTCGTCGGTGATGTCCTGGTCTTCTCCCTCTGTGCTGTTCCTCTCTCACTCAGCTGAATGCCCTCTCCTAGTGTGTCTCTCCTGTTGGGGTCATTTCCTGGATCTAGGAGGTAGTGATCCTCTCTTTTGCTGTTCTGCAGGGTAGGCATCATACTCTCTGGGCTTGGCAAACTCCGTCTCCCTTCTCTGGTCTGGCCTGCTTGTGTTCTCATGGTGCAGCCTGTTGTTGCTAGGCTGCTCAGGCAGTGAATGGTGGACTTTACCTGCATGTGGCCAGGTCCTTGAGATATAGTCCATCAAAGCTTCAGGGGGTACTGAATATGAGAGGTGTACCATTCTGCACAGTTCTCATGGTGGCAGGATATCTAAGCAAGAATGGAATATTCAGGGAGTGAAGGAGATGCCTGGATTCAGTATAACCTTTCCGTTTTAAGGCCAGCTCCTTTGAATAGCCTTAAAAAAAGGAGGATTTTATAACCCTTCCAGCTGAGTGTGCTGAGCTCCCTTACCCTGGCCTGGATTGCCTCTTCTGAGAAATTTTAAAATCTAGACAGCATGGGCTATGGTCTATCCACTGGCCAAGATTGGAGTTGTAGTGTCCTATGAGCTGTCTCAATAGTGTGCCTGGTGCTCTCTGGTAGGCATAGGATTTTTGGCAGTTCTTTCTGTAAAAAGTCAGCTGCCTTGTTGTTTTCAGTCCTTTTGGGAATCCTAGAAGCCGCAAATTCTTGCAGCGGCTCCTGTTTTCCTGATCCTCAGCTCTATCATGTAGGGCCCTGATTTGAGCTGCCTGGTCCTGCACCACAGCCTGTAACTCCTCAACTGCTGCGTTGTGGTGGGCTACTGATCTTTCTGTTTGTGTCACATGGTAGTCGATTTGATGTAGGGCAAGAATGGCATTGTTTGACGTAAAAGCGACATCCACCATCTGCTTCATCAATGAGGTGAACATCACTCCCACTGAGGCCTCCGTCCCTGCTGTCCCCTCTGTGAAGCTCACCATGCAGTCAGGCTGGTATAGCTAGGAAGGGTAGACAGATCAAGCACACTTTGAAGGGACAACTTGCTAAAAACAGATTCCCTGGATGAGTAGATGTTCCAATTGCCAGTGGTGAGTTATTCTCTTGTTGGATTGAAAAAAAAAATCACTTTATATTTACATAGATACATAGATACTGTACATAGACAGTGTTGGCAGATAAGGGCCTATGGCCCACCCAGTCTGCCCATTTGAGCTTGTAAGTTCAGTTTATGTTTTCCTAGAAGTCTGTTGCCCCTTACCCCTGACCTTCAGAATTCCTTTATGTCTATCCCATGCATTCTTAAATCCCGTGATTGTTTCAGCCCCCACCACTTCCTCTGGCAGGCTGTTCCACTTGTCCACCACCCGTTCTGTGAAGAAATTCTTCCTCATGTTTCCTCTGAATCATCCTCCCTCCAACTTCATCCCACGCCCTCTAGTCCTGGAACATCTTTTTCACTTAAAAATAGTGTATTTCTGCACCCTGTTCCTCCCTGTGAGATACTTGTATGTCTCTATCATACCCCCTCTCTCCCTCCTCTCCTCCAGGGAGTACATGTTCAGTTCCTTCAACCTGTCTTCATAGGACTTGTGATGCAATCCATGCACCATCTTTGTTGCCCTCCTCTGAACCTTCTCTACCCTGTCTATGTCCTTACGTAGGTATGGTCTCCAGAACTGTACACTGTACTCCAGGTGGAGCCTCACTAGTGTCTTGTATAGCGGAATTATGACCTCCCTTTTCCTGCTGGAGATGCCCCTGCCTATACATCCCAGCATCCTATTTGCTTTACCTGCTGCCTTATCACACTGTTTCCCTACCTTGAGGTCATCAGAGATGATGACCCCAAGATCCCTTTCCTGCTTGGTGCATGCTATATCCTCACCCCCCCAACTGAAATATTGAGCCAGAGTTTTTTGTGCCCCATATCCATTATCTTGCACTTCTTTGCATTGAATTTCAACTGCCAAACCCCTGACCATTCTTCAAGTTTCTGCAGGTCCCTTCTCATTCTGTCTACACCCTCTGGTGTGTCTACTCTGTTACAGAGCTTTGTGTCATCAGCGAACAGTGAAATTCTGCCTTCTAGGTCCTGTGCAATGTCACTGATGAAGATGTTGAATAGGACTGGTCCCAGCACTGATCCCTGTGGTACCCCACTGGTCACTCTTCCCTCTGTGGAGTGACAGCCATTTACCACCTCCCTCTGTGTCCTGCCACCCAGCCAGTTACCTACCCACCACACTACTGTCCTGACCACACCCATATTCCCCAGTTTGTGTAATAGTCTTCTGTGTGGCACAGTGTCAAAGGCCTTGCTGAAGTCCAGATAGGCCATGTCCACTGCCCTCCCTGATCCACCTCCCTAGTCACCCAGTCAAAAATTAAATGAGGTTGGTCTGACATGACCTCACCCTGGTGAAACCATGCTGCCTTGGGTCCTGTAGTCCATTGACAACCAGATGTTCCCAATCTCTCCTTCAGTAGTGCTTCCATGATCTTCCCCACTACCGAGGGTGAGGCTGACTGGTCTGTAGTTCCTGCTTCCTCTTTGTTCCGCTTTTGTATAAGGGGACTACATCTGCTGTCCTCCAGTCTTTGGGTACCTCCCCTGTTTCCAGTGATCGGCTAAACAGGATAGCCAGAGGTTCAGCCACCACCTCTCTTAGTTCTTTAAGGACCCTAGGGTGCATCCCATCTGGCCCCATTGCTTTATCAACTCTTATTACTTCCAGTTCCTTCAGGACCCTTTCTCGTGTAAAGGGACTTGTGTCCATTTCTGCACCATTCTCACCCATTGTACTCCCTTCAGACCCATTACCCTCCTCTTCCTCAGTAAAGACTGAGCAGAAATACCTGTTCAATATGTCAGCTTTATTGTTGTCATCCTCCACGAGGCCCCCCATCCTCCCCCTTCAGTCTCACTATCCCTCCCTTTGTCTTTCTTTTTTCACTTATGTACCTGTAAAAGGTTTTGTCCCCTCTACCCACTGATTTTGCAAAGTGTTCTTCTGTCTGAGCTTTAGCTTCCCTTACTGACCTCCCTGCCTCCCTTTGCTTCTCCTGGTACTTCTCCCTATCCCCTTCTGCCTGTGTCTTTTTGTATTGCCTGAATGCAATCTTTTTGGCTTTCACTTTCTTTGCTACCTCTTTGGAAAACCATAATGGTCTCCTCTACCTTTTCCTTTTGCTAACCTGCTTAATGCATAATTCTGTTGTTCTTGTAATCCCCATTTTAAATACTGCCCACTGTTCCTCAACTCCTGATTCCTGTCCCATTCCCCTTAATGCCTCTTTCAAGTATCTCCCCATTTTCCCAAAGTCTGCCCCCCTAAAATCCAGGATACATGTTTTTGTGTGGTTTGGTTCTGCTCTTTCTGTGATTTTAAACCACAATGACTGGTGGTCACTGTTCCCCAGGTGCTCCCCCACTGTTACCCCCATCACACTGTCCCTGTTTGTGAGCACAAGGTTCAGTATTACCTTCTGCCGAGTTGGTTCCAAGACCAGTTGCTTGAGGAAGGCACCCTGCATTGCTCGGATGTATTGCTCTAGACAGCTCCCACTAAGCAGTTATGCGGCCATCTTGTCTGCTCCCAGGCTAGCAGTGATGGGAACTTTAATGGAATCACTTCTGAAGGATCAGATAGTGGAACATCTTGAAATAAATGTATTACAAGGCCAGAGACACCACAGATTCATGAGCTGGAGATCATATCTAATGAATCGATAGATTTCTTTGTTGGGTGACCAAATAATTAGATCAGAGCAGAGTGGTGGATGTGGCATACTTAGACTTCATTAAGGCATTTGATTCAGAAGACTATTAAGCAAGTTGAGTAGCCTAGGAGTAGGTCAAACTGTAGTAAACTGGGTAAAAAATTGGTTAGGGGATAGGCAGCAGAGGTAGTAGTAAATGGAGCAGGGAGGGGATAGTGACCATCGGAGTGACTCAGGGATCAGTGATGGGACAAGTCCTCTTTGATGTCTTTATAAGTGACATTGCAGAGGATCTGGAAGGAATGGTCTGCCTTTTTGTGGATGACATCAAAATCTGCAATAGAGTGGCTACTGTGGGGGGGGGGGATGAGCAGAGACCTGAGAAAACTTGAGGGGGTGCTCAAGAGTATGGCAGCTGTGTTTTAATGTGAAAATAATGCATTTGAGGCACAGAAACACCAGGGAAGAGTACAAAATGTGTGGAGTGTTATTGATGACCACCAAGCTAGAGAGAGGGGTAATTATCTCTGATGACCTAAAGGTAGCCAGGCAATGCAACAAAGCAGTTGGGAGGGCTATTGGGATGCTGGGGTACACAGGGAGAGGTATCACCAAAGGACATACACCTGGTCATATCCTTAACAGCACAACACACTGAGTAGGGGTAAACACACTCACACACTGAAAACCAAAACAAAAAAACAAAACAAAACAAAAAAATCTTTAACAGGAAGGGAGACAGACATGTGGGGAGTTATGCAGTGCACTGGCTGTGGAGCAGCAGTCTTCTGGGAGATGTTCTGAGGCTGTGTTGCTGCCCTGTTTGCAGGTACCTCTCTGGTCTGAGGGAGGAGGTTGCCTGTCTCCATGCTGACCTGGCAAGGATTTGAGAAACCTCCTCCCCCACCCAGGGACCATCCAGGCCACCAAAACTGCCTCAGAGGTTGCCAAGAAAGAGGAGCGATTGGACCACAGTGGACTCAGGGAGGGAGAGGGTGGTGGAACAGAGGCACAGTCATCCAGTTGTGCCTCTCCATAATTCATTCATCATTCTGGTGGAATATGCTTCCTCTATGGAGGCACCTGCAGTGGGGACCAAGGAAGATGCTGAGAACCTCCACAAAGGAAACCCACAGGAGGGTGGCACAGGACCCCACAGGGGAAGGAAACAACTCCTGTTGGGGGACTCAGTCATTAAGAGGATAGAACTGGGGGAGGGAGGGGAGAGGGAGGTAAGATGCCTGCCTGGCACCATGGCTCGGAGGGACAGGAAGCGAATCCTCAGGATTGTGGGAGTAGCTGCACAGGGGAGGGAGCTGGATGTCACTGTCCACCCTGGGACAAAAGACCTGGCTGAGAATCGGATTAGAGCAGTGCAGCAGGAATTTGTGGAGTTGGGGAGGGGCCTTAGACAACTAGCACACATAGTAACTTTCTCAGAAGTGCTGCCTGTCTATGGCATTCATGAGGCTAGGATACTCTGCACCATGACATTCAATGACTAGTTGAAAAATTGGTGCTGAGCTCAGGGATTTGGCTTCATTGGGGACTCAGGGGGTCCACCTGGAGGGTTGCAGGCCTATACTGGCGTGATGGTCTGCATCTGTCCGGAAGGGGAACCAGAATCCTAGGTGATAGGTTTAAATGCTTCATTGATAAGCGTTTAAACTAGCCAAGGGGGAAGGCACTGAAGAGAAGCAGGGAAATCCCAGCACCCCCCAACACAAGACAGGGTAGTTAGTGAAGTAAACACAATGGTAGAGAAGTCGATAGGGAGCAGGACAGGGGTAAATCCTGAAAAAGGCAAAGGCAGTAAGGACAGGGATGGGCCTAAAAGGGGTAAGGCCATCAAAAAAAATGGAGGGCAATGAGTACTAGTGCCCATAGTCTGTGTAATAATTTTTATTTATTTATTTTATTGTATTTAGATTTTGTTTACCAGGTAAACCCACTGAGACTGGAGGTCCCTTTTTCAGGGGTGACCCGGGGTGAGTACACCACCAACTTTACATAAGGTACAGTATACAGCTTCAAAAATATATATACAATTTGTACAGGAGGTTGGGTAACAGTAATGCAGAGACAGAGAGCATGTAGCAAGTAAACATATTCAGAGAAAATTGCATTGCCCGGGGAAAACAAAAGTCCATGGGTCATTCAAAAAAGAAACATAACACAGTTTGTACAGAGGTAACAGTTAATAGAGATTTGTTGGTACACGGGGAGCCAAGGATTCGTAGGTAGCCACATTTCATTATGAGGGGTAGGGAGCTTATCTAGCGGTTACAGCAGCAGTGGCTCAGTTCCAGGAGGTAGACTTTGAGACCAACCTTGAAAGAGGAGAGGGAGGGTTTGTCAAGCAGGGAAGAGGGGAGCGAGTTCCAGAAGTGTGGGGCAGTGAACTGGAAGGAGCGTTTTCCTTGATTGGTGTGGATGCGAGGTATGTTCAGGAGTCACCTGGAGGTAGACCGGAGGTTGCGGAGGGGGACTTTAGGGGTAAGCAGGTCGCTAAGGTGAGGTGGGTGGTGAGTGGAGAGGAGTTTGTAGGAAAGGCAGGCAGGGGAAAAAGATAGTTTAAGCTTGAGTGTCGGCCAGTGAAGGTCCTTAAGAGCTTCGCAGTGATGACGCCTAGGGGAGGAGTGGGTTGCAAAGTGAGCAATGCGGTGGTAGAGGGTGGAGAGATTGGTTAGCTTGGTCTCTCTGAGGGACAGTAATAATGGAGAGCTGTACAGTAAAGAGGGGAGGAGGTTGCAGTTAGCAATGGTTCTATGTGCTTCTCCAGAGAGGGAGTTCCCAAGGCAGTATAACAAGCCCAGTCTTTGGTGGATAGATTTTGTTAGGACATCTATGTGGGGTTTGAAGGTTAGCTCCTGGTCAAGGGTAACCCTAAGATACTTAAACTGTTCAGCGACCTCAACACGCATTCCTCAAGCTGATGGTATCGGGAGAAGACCACTACGGTCTTAACCCATTCACCAGGTCCCAAAGAGTACAGCTTTTGTCTTGTCCTCATTTAGCTTAAGGTGGTTGGCAGTGAACCACGTTTCAAGTTTTGCCAGGCAGGCTTGAAGTTCAGTTGCGATAACGGAGGATTGGGGGTCACTGTGATAGATTACAGTGTTATCAGCGTAGAGCAGTAGGTTGCAGGATGCACACACCTCTGCTATGTCATTCACAAACAGGGAGAACAGCAGGGGACCTAGTATGGAGCCCTGGGGTACCCCAGTGATCACTGGTTTGGGGTTTGATTGGGCGCCCTGCCAGCGTACTGTCTGAGTTTTGTTAGTCAGGTAGCTAGTGGCCCAGGATAGAGAGAGCTGATCCAAGCCAAGCCTTTGAAGCTTTGAGAGGAGCAGCTTATGACTGACCATGTCAAAGGCCTTGGAGAGGTCGATGAATAGCGCCCCTGTTGGGGTGCCTTGGTCCATGACGTTGAGTATGTCAGTTGTCAATCTGACTAGGGCAGTGTCCGTGCCATGGCCTTTCCGAAAACCATGCTGGACCTTAGAGAGGAGTAAGTGTTGTTCCAGGTAGCCTTGCAGCTGATCGTAGACTATTCTTTCAAGGATTTTTCCCAGAGGGCAGAGGAGGGAGATGGGCCTATAATTCTCCACCCTATCCCTGGTTCCTTTTTTATGGACTGGAACTATGGTGGCACCTTTCCATTTCCTGGGGACTTTCCCTTCCTGAATGGATCAGTTAATGAGTAGGGCTACAGGGTAGGCAATGGCTGGTGCTGCAGCCCTCAGTAGGTGAGGTTCTAGCTGATCATTGCCAGTAGATGATTCAGGGTTAATTTTGCAGAGTAGTGGTAGCACCGTGCAGGGGTCCACAAGTTTCAGGTGGAATAAAGGTCGAGAGAGCTCAGTGTCAAGGTGGGTGAGAGGAGGAGGTCCAGGCACAGATGGAGAGCAGGCAGAGGGATAAGAAAAAGATGTACTGAATGCTTCAGCCACCTTTGTGGGGTCAGCAGTAGGAGTGGTCCCGGCTAGGACCATAACACTTTTTTCCTGCATGCGACCCTTCAGGAGGGAGTTTATATGGCCCCAGAATTTCTTAGGGTCACTTAAGTTGCCCACTTGGAGGTCTCTGAGGTATTTTAATTTGGCCAGTTTTGTGGTCTGTTTACACTTGTTGTGCAGGCCCTGGTAGTTCTCCCAGTCAGATATTGTGCCAGAGGATTTATAGAGCCCCCATGCCTTGTTCCGGAGCCACATGGTGTGTTTTTTAGCTCTGGGTATAGCCATTTATGGCACTTGCCCTGAACCCTTAGTTTTTTACAGGGGACATGACAGTTTACTATGCCAAGGAACGTCTGGGAAAAATATTCGAGGGCCACGTCTATAGTGGGAAGGGAGACAATAGGCCCTCATTTCACCTTTAAGAGGTCAGTGCAGAGGCCTGCAAGTTCAAATCTGCTGTAATTCCTTGCAACGATCAGTCTGGCAGCCGGCCTGGGGGGTTTATTGGACCAGATGCAGTAGATAGGGCAGTGGTCACTCAAGGAGTCCGACATGATTCCAGCAGTCAGTATCCGAGTGGGGTTGGAGGTGAGTGCCCAGTCAAGAAGTGAATGGTTGCTGGTTTTTGCATTGTGCCTGGTTGGCATGTTAATCACCTGAGTAAGGGATGCATCCAGTATGAGGTTCTTTGCTTGGGAGGAGTTAGGGGCAAGCCAGTTGAGGTTGAAATCCCCTAGGAGGATTTTCTCCCCTGGAGGGAGTTGAAGGATGGCACTGGTAAGTGATTCAAGGGAGGGGGTAGCAGATTGAGGTGGGAGATTGGCATATCCAATATAGAGAGGCTTTGTACCTCCGAGGACAAGTTTGAGAAATAATACCTCAGCCTGAGTTCTGTCCAATGCTTGGAGGTCAATCAGGGTGGCATTTAAGGGAGACTTCAGATAGATTAGGACTCCCCCCCTTTTTTAAGAGTCTGTCCCTTTGTATGGCTTGATATCCTGCCAGTTCGACTTCATGAAGGAGGATGTCAGGCTTTAGCCAAGTCTCAGTCACAGCTAAGATGTCCGGCTTGTAGAGTAGGGTCCAGGCCTCGAGGTCGGCCACCTTGCACCGCAGGCTCCTAATGTTCATATGAACCAGTTTGAGCCCCCCGGAGTTTGCCCAGGAGGGGGTAGTAGGGTCACTGACCACACAGTTTGGAGAGAAATGGCCAGGGTTGGGTTCAATATCTCCCACACGCAGTAGTAGAGTGCAGGACAGAGGGCCCGCAAGACTGGGGGGGATTATGGCAGGAGAGGGCCAGAGGGTGGGCCAGCAGCATTATTGGGAGGAGCGTCTTAGCCCTTACGGGGCCGGGCCTTTCTAGAGTAATTATTACAATGAGCAGGGTATCCTGAGAGTCAGAGGGATGTATAGTAGGGGTTTTTGCAGAGCTGCAGAGTGCAGGGGAACAGGGAGGATGGGAGAAGAGGTTGCTAAGGTTAGCAGCACATAGTAGTGTTGCTTTAACTTTGCAGAAACAGGTTGGAGGAAAAAGGATAAAGAGAGCGGCCTCTAGTGGGTAAAGGTGATAATCTGCAGATGGAAAAGTGAGCTGATAGGATCTGCAGCTCACGTGACTTCTCCCATAATACAGATGCTCCAAGGGCGGTGGTGGGGTGGTGGGGAGCCGGGCGTCTGAGGAAAAAAAAAGTGGACATGGGTTTGGCCGAGAGGCGCTGGTCAGCCCGCTAGGGTCCCGGGAGTGTGGGGAAAGCACAGTTTCTTAGGGGAGGGTCTCGGCCTCACGACCTCCCATTGTCCGGGTGTGCGGGGGGGGTCCCGAGGAAGCAATCCATGGCGGGAGAGCAGCGCTTCCAGCACCTCATAACCTCCCTGGAGATTCGAGTACTGCCTGAGGAAGAAAAGGAGAGAGGGTGAGTTTAAGTAGGGCACAGGTAAAGGCATTAAGCTGATTTTGGTATCAAGTTGCAGGACGGATCCTGCCAGATACAAGTGGATTGGTCGCAGGGTGTAGCATGCAAGAGAAATGCTAAGAGCAATACAGGACATAGGTATGAGCAAATTAAAAGCTGCCTAGGGCCCAATTTAACCATTTGCTGCTGGCAATCAACTGTCTGACTGAACGCTCCCTGGTAGTGCTGGCAATGGGCAGAGCATACCGCTGTATCCAAAAAAGGATTTGGCCGGGTCAGGGCAGGAAATGGATTTGGAAAGCCACCAGACTCACACTGCCCCAGTCATGGTCATATTATCTTAGAACAAGCAAGGCAGCCTTCGATAGGTATGTTATCTGTTCACAAATGCACACAGCACAGCTTACTGTATTAGACGGCAGAAGTATAGCAAACCTTACAACAGTAGAATAAACAAAGGGCAGACAGTCATATAATCAATTGTTAGGTCCAGATTAATACACTTTTTTTTTTCTTAAGGTAACAGTCAAATATGCGCTAAAAACACAGGGGCTATACAGGTAGACGATTAAGGTAACAGTCACAAGGTAGTAAAAAGGTAGGCTTGTGAAGGAAAAATTAAAGATCAATAGACTATCTCCACTACTATGCCGATTTTTTGAAAAAGGAGCCAAATTAGTCCAAGTCCTTTGTTCTCGCTATGGTGGAAGACAGTAGGCATGTAGAGATGCAGTCCACCCAGGCACAAGAGCCTGGCACCTGAGGAAAAAAGTACCTGGCTTGCTGAGGGGCGTGGGTCAGCCCCTTTATGTCCGAGTGTGGGGAAAGCACAGTTTCTTAGGAGTGTCTCGGCCCTGCGACCTCATTGCTCGGGTGTGGGGGGGTCCGGCGATCTGGTGGGGAGAGCAGCACTTCCAGCGCCTCACGACCTCCCTGGAGATTCGAGTACTGCCTGAGGAAGAAAAGGAGAGAGGGTGAGTTTAAGTAGGGCACAGGAAAGGCATTAAGCTGATTTTGGTATCAAGTTGCAGGACGGATCCTGCCAGATACAAGCGGATTGGTCTCAGGGTGTAGCATGCAAGAGAAATCCTAAGAGCAATACAGGACATAGGTACAAGCAAATTAAAAGCTGCCTAGGGCCCAATTTAACCATTTGCTGCTGGCAATCAACTGTCTGACGGAACGCTCCCTGGTAGTGCTGGCAACGGGCAGAACATACCGCTGTATCCAAAAAAGGATTTGGCCAGGTCAGGGCAGGAAATGGATTTGGAAAGCCAGCAGACTGACGCTACCCCAGTCACGGTCATATTATCTTAGAAAAGGCAAGGCAGCCTGTGATAGGTATGTTATCTGTTCACAAATGCACACAGCACAGCTTACTGTATTAGACGGCAGAGGTATAGCAAACCTTTCAACAGTATAATAAACAAAGGGTAGACAGTCATATAGTCAATCGTTAGGTCCAGATTAATTCACTTTTTTTTTTTTTTTCCTTAAGGTAACAGTCAAATATGCGCTAAAAACACAGGGGCTATACAGGTAGACGATTAAGGTAACAGTCACAAGGTAGTAAAAAGGTAGGCTTGAGAAGGAAAAATTAAAGATCAATAGACTATCTCCACTACTACACCGATTTTTAAAAAAGGGCGCCAAATTAGTCCAAGTCCTTTGTTCTCGCTATGGTGGAAGACAGTAGGCATGTAGAGATGCAGTCCACCCAGGCACAAGAGCCTGGCGCCTGAGAAAAAAGTACCTGGCTTGCTGAGAGTGGGTCAGCCCTACTTGTGTCGAGTGTGGGGAAAGCACAGTTTCTTAGGGGAGTCTGGCCCTCGCTGACTTACTGTTCGGGTGTGCTGGGGAGAGCAGCACTTCCAGCGCCTACCCACCTCCCTGGAGATTCGAGTACCGCCTGAGGAAGAAAAGGAGAGAGGGTGAGTTTAAGGGGCACAGGTAAAGGCATTAAGCTGATTTTGGTATCAAGTTGCAGGACGGATCCTGCCAGATACAAGCGGATTGGTCGCAGGGTGTAGCATGCAAGAGAAATCCTAAGAGCAATACAGGACATAGGTACAAGCAAATTAAAAGCTGCCTAGGGCCCAATTTAACCATTTGCTGCTGGCAATCAACTGTCTGACCGACCGCTCCCTGGTAGTGCTGGCAACGGGCAGAGCATACCGCTGTATCCAAAAAAGGATTCGGCTGGGTAGGGGCAGGAAATGGATTTGGAAAGCCACCAGACAGACGCTGCCCCAGTCACGGTCATATTATCTTAGAAAAAGCAAGGCAGCCTGCGATAGGTATGTTATCTGTTCACAAATGCACACAGCACAGCTTACTGTATTAGACAGCAGAGGTATAGCAAACCTTACAACAGTAGAATAAACAAAGGGCAGACAGTCATATAGTCAATCGTTAGGTCCAGATTAATTCACTTTTTTTTTTTTCTTAAGGTAACAGTCAAATATGCGCTAAAAACATAGGGGCTATACAGGTAGACAATTAAGGTAACAGTCACAAGGTAGTAAAAAGGTAGGCTTGGGAAGGAAAAATTAAAGATCAATAGACTATCTCCACTACTACGCCGATTTTTTAAAAAAGACGCCAAATTATTCCAAGTCCTTTGTTCTCGCTATGGTGGAAGACAGTAGGCATGAAGAGATGCAGTCCACCCAGGCACAAGAGCCTGGCGCCTGAGGAAAAAAGTACCTGACTTGCCGAGGGGCTCGGGTCAGCCCCGTTGTGTCCGAGTGTGGGGAAAGCACAGTTTCTTAGGGGAGTGTCTCGGCCCTCGTGACCTCTGTTGCTCCGGGTGTGCGGGAGGGATCCCAAAGAAGCAATCCGCGGCAGGAGAGCAGCGCTTTCAGTGCCACATGACCTCCCTGGATATTCGAGTACTGCCTGAGGAAGAAAAGGAGAGAGGGTGGAACTAGCTTCCTGAACTAGTGACCTTGATGGCAGAGGGATGCCTGGGTGTTGTGGCAGTCACAGAAACAAGGTACACAGAGAACCATGATTGGGATGTCAACATACCAGGGTACACAATCTACAGGAGAGACAGGGAGGGTAAAAGAGGAGATGGGGTAGCTCTCTACGTAAGGGAAGGAATCAAAGCAACAGAACTAAAGGGTAAACAGGAAGGGGAGGAGGCACAGTGGGTCACCCTGGAAACAGGAAATGGCACCACAATCCACACAGGGGTTGTTTACAGATCCCCGTCTCAGGGGGAGGCAATGGACAAGGGTACGATAGATGGAATCCTTAGAATGGCAGAAAAAGGAGAGATATTGTTGCAGTCAATGTGTTGAATATGCCAGATGGTAACTGGAACACCTTTACTGCAGCCACGTCCAAGAGCAGAGTTCTTCTTGATGCCCTACAGGTGGCATGCCTTAGACAGCTAGTGTTGGAACCCACTTGGGAGGGAGCAATCTTAGACCTGGTACTCTCAAACGGGGATGGAGAGAGGATCTCAGATTTAGAAGTGGGTAGTCATCTGGGAACAAGCGCTCACCAATAAACACATCTGTAGAGTCAAACCATACAAAAGCAAAGGTGGTCGACTTGAGGAGGGCTGACTTTGGCAAAATGGCAGAGTACCTCAGAAAAGCATTTGCAAACAGGCAAGAAGGAGGGGTGGAAGAACAATGAGGAAAAATCAAAACTGCCATCACAGAGGCAACAAGCCTTTGTGTAAAGCAAATCAACAAAACAAAATGAAGGAAAAAGCCACTATGGTTCTCAAAAGAGGTGACAGGGAAGGTTAAGGAGAAAAGGATAGCATTCAGGAATTATAAGGAAACACAGAAGAAGCAGGACAGAGAACTACATCAGTTAAAGCAGAAGGATGCAAGGAAGGCAGTCAGAATTGCAAAGGCCCAAACTGAGGAAAAGATAGCCAACTCTGTTAAGAAGGAGGATAAAACCTTTTATAGGTACAGTACATTAGGGAGTGAAGAAAGACCAGGGGAGGTATACTGAGGCTTAATAAAGGGGAGAGAATGTGGGCAGAGGGTGAAAGTGAAAAAGCAGGGATACTGAACGAATACTTCTGCTCAGTACTCACAAAAGAAGAGGAAGGGGAGGTACTTAACCCAAACAATAGAAACTCTTTGGATAGGGGGGTTGATACCAGTCCATTCACAGAAGAACGGGTTCTGAAAGAACTCTTAAAACTGAAGGTGGACAAAACAATGGGGCCTGACAGGATTCACCCTAGAATTCTAAAAGAACAAAGGGGAGAACTAGTGACACCGATGACTACCCTCTTTAACAAATCATGGGAGGATGGGGAGGTACCTGAGGGCTGGAGGAGGGAGGGAGAATGCAATCCCACTTCACAAAAGTGGGAACGAGGCAGAGGCAGGAAACTACAGACCTGTTAGTTTGACCTCAGTGGTATGTAAAATGATGGAATCAATTCTGAATGAAAGACTTTTTGAGTATCTAGAGGGCAGTGGGGCACAGGATCCAAGGCAGCATGGATTCACAGCAGGAAGGTCATGTCAGATGAATCTAATAGATTTCCTTGACTGGGTGACTGAAGTAGTAGACATGGGAGGGGCTGCGGACAGGGCCTACCTAGACTTTAGCAAGGCATTTGACAGAGTCCCACACAAAAGATTAATAAACAAGTTAGCAAGCTTTGGAGTGGGTCCCAAGGTGGTAGCCTGGGTAAAAGATTGGCTGGACAAAAGGACGCAGAGGATAATAGTAAACAGAGTCAACTCTGAAGAACGAGGCGTACTAGCGGGGTACCGCAAGGTTCAGTACTGGGTCTGCTTCTCTTTAATGTCTTTATAAGTGACATTGTGGAGGGACTGGAAGGAAAAGTATGTCTCTTTGCAGACGACACAGAGATCTGCAACAGGGCTGATACACAA
Source organism: Neoceratodus forsteri (assembly GCA_016271365.2). Taxonomy (NCBI): domain Eukaryota; kingdom Metazoa; phylum Chordata; order Ceratodontiformes; family Ceratodontidae; genus Neoceratodus; species Neoceratodus forsteri. The sequence goes on from CM057454.1 coordinate 331,383,415, forward strand.
GGTGGAGTTGCTTATCTCTAGTCCCCTTTACTTTACTCTAGTCCCTGTTACCCCTTCCCCCTCCTCCCCACACCCATCCCCCTACCCTTTGCCCCCCTCAACTTAGTTTTCCTCCCACCACCCACTCTTAGCCTAGGTTTCTTCATATTTCAATCAGGGACCCGATTACAACCAACCACAAAAGACTTGCACTTTCCCCACCTCTAGCACTTAGGTTACTGACCCATCTATACCCCTTCCCTTCTCTTTCCTGTTCTCCATATATTACACACATAAATATTCATGCCACTCTATGTGTTTCTCTCTTTTTGCTTTACTATAATAGATTGCATCCTGTTTTTCAGTTTATGAAAATTTACTGTAATTGTTAGACAACTGTTAGTCTTTGACATTGTTATATATATATATATATATATATATAAACCACTTGCTCGGATTGTTTCCCCTGTATAGATCTTGTTTCTGTTAGACTCTGTTTTGTATTGTCATACTTTCTTGGTATCTCTTACACTGGATGTTTGTGAAAGGCATTTTTGCTTACATATCTTCCAGTATCAAATAAAGATTGATTAATTGATTGAAAGGATGAAAAGGGACTTCGCAAAGTTGGAGGAATGGTCAAATGCATGGCAGCTTAGATTCAATGCAAAGAAATGCAAAGTAATGCACCTGGGAAACAAAAACCCAGGAGAAGAGTACACAATGGGGGGTGAGATACTAACAACAACAAAAATAGAAAGGGACCTGGGGTAGTCATATCAGATGAACTAAAGGTGGGCAAGCAATGTGAGAAGGCAGTAAGGAGGGCTGGGGGAATATTGGGAAGTATAGAGAGAGGCATCACTAGTAGAAAACAGGAAGTTGTTATCCCTCTGTACAGACAGTTGGTGAGACCCATCTGCATGCAGTTCTGGAGACTCCATCTCTTCAAGGACATAGACAGGATGGAGGCTGTTCAGAGGAGGGCTACTAAAATGGTGCAGTGTCTGCACCAGAAGCCATATGAAGAGAGACTAAAGGAGCTTAATTTGTATACCCTCAAGGAAAGCAGGGAAAGGGGGGACATGATTGAAACTTTCAAGTACCTCAAGGGAATTAACAAAGTCCAAAAGGGTAGCATCTTCAGAAAAAGAGATATGCAAGAACAAGGGGGCACAATTTCAAGATAGAGGGGGACGCCTCAGAGGTAATGTGAGGAAGTATTTTTTCACGGAGAGGGTTGTGGATGCGTGAAACAGCCTTCCTGAGGAGGTTGTGGCATCAAAAACAGTGTGGGAATTCAAGAATGCATGGGACAGACATAAGGCAATTCTAGTGGGGGACAGGAGGAAGTAGGCTGTTGGTTAACTAGGATCTGTAGCTTATCCATTAGGTGGGGAAATGGGCAGACTAGGTGGGCCAAGCAGTCCTTATCTGCTGTCAAATTCAACGTTTCTATGTTTCTATGTAGAAGGAGGAGGTGGTGCTGCCTTTGTATAGATCACTGGTGAGAACACACTTAGAATGCTGTACACAGTTCTGGGGGCCACATCTTTGGAAATATTTTTTTTTTGGTGCCTTTTTCCCTGGCATCCAGTCTGCCTTACCTGTCCCACATCCAGACATCTTCTCTCAGACTCTGGCTGCCATCCCAAGGCTCTCTGCTCCACATTTGGGCCCCACAGCATTACCCCCGCTGCTTGTCCCCCATAGTGGGGTGGTGGAGAGCCCCCCGATACTCAGCCACCAGACCAGGATCCAGTATCACTGCAGGCCCTCGGAACCGGTGAATCCTCCATGGAGACAGCCATCATGCCACCATGACTGGTGCCCTATTTTCCCTGTTCTTTCCCCCTTGGTGTGCAAGGCATGCAATGACACCAATGGGCAGGGGCGTGCATGCTACCGCATGCACACCTTCCCGGCATCAGCCCCAGCACCCCCCCATAGACTACCTGTGCACTGTGATGCCTCCAGTCACCACCAGGGACCACCAGCACACTGATGGTAGTGCATCCCCCACCCCAGAGAAGGAGAGCAGTCCTCCGGACGCTCAATCCTTCCCCTCCCCTGCTAACCCCCTATGACCCAGGCTCATTCCCAAACCCGGGTCGCTGGTGTGGAGCGAGGTGTGGCGTCCTGTGCCTCAACCCTCAGCGCCACTGGGCCACATCTTTGGAAAGATAAAAAGACTGGAGGCGATCCAGAGGAGAGCAACTAAAACAGTGTGGGGTTTGCATCACAAACCATATGAGGAGAGACTGAAGGAACTCAATATGTATACCCTGGAAGAGAGAAGGGAGAGGGGGATAGGATAGAAACCTTTAAACCCTGAAATCCTCTGTTTTAGAGCTGAACTGAATCTGATGGTGCACCCAGTAGGGAGTACCTCACCACTCGAATGCATGGCCATGCATGAGGGTCCAAGTACAGGCTGCAGAATTCTCCTTGTTTATCATCCCCCTGGGCATGAAGGAGAGTTCCTGCAGGAAATCACAGCTTTCATCACTGACAGGGTGTTGAAGTTACCAAGATGGCTTATTCTTGATGACTTTAATGTCTGGGTCAATGAGAGCTCACGTTTTGCTCTGGATTTCCTCCAGAGCATGAAAGCTCTGGGCCTGACACGAGTGGTTACCTGTGTAACCCACCAACATGACCACACCCTTGACCTGGTGTTCTCATTGGGGCTTGAGATTAATGATCTCAAACTTGATCTGGTCATTTGGATAGATCATTGCAGATTCAGTTTCAGGGCCCCCCTTGTAGTCCATCCCTCATGGAGGTTGTCCAGTTCCACCCTTTGAAAGGGCTTCAACCTGAGGGACTGCTGTTGGTGCTGGACACTTCAAAAGTGTTGACGGCTTGTACTGAGGGGCCAGAGGCAGCTGTGGTGGCCTATGATATGACCATTGCAGGGGGCCTTTGACCTGTTAGCGTTGGTCCATATGTGCCTGTTGGCCTCACGCCTCAGTTCACTGTGGTTTGATGGTGAGCTGCGGGCAATGAAAACCAAGGGGCGGAGGTTGGAGCATTAATGGAGACAATCCAAGGCTCAGGAGGACAAACTGATTCTGGTGTCTCATTATGATGAATATCAGAAAGCAATCACCTGTAAGAAGGCAGTTTTTCTGTCTGGGAAGATTGCTGCTGTGAAGAACTGACCAGTGCAGCTGTTTCAGTTGGTACATAGGCTTTTACATCTGGCCTGTCTGGAGCCCGTCAGAGCTTTTTCATCCACAAGATGTGAAGAGTTCATTCGATTCTTCTCATATAGGTTGTCCTCCATTAGGGCCAGGACTTCATGGACAGTCACAGTCCAACAAGGTGGAGCCTGGTGGTCATGTCCGTATTCAGTGTTCCTGGGAAAAGTTTCTTCCAGTGATGATAGATGAGGTTTGTGAGGTGATCTCTGTAATCTGGATCCTGGCCCAATGAGACTGCTGATGAGCTGTGTTGGGTATCTGGGTCCATTGTTTGCTGACATTTTCTGGTGCTCCTAATCAGAGGGATTTTTCCCAAAGTGGCAGAAAAGCATTCTAGTGAAACCTCTGCTGAAAAAGCCATCTTTGGGCTCGGGCATCTTGGTGAACTACTGACTTGTCTCTACCCTCCCCTTCTTGGGGAAGGTTATTAAGAAGGTGGTTTGTGCTGCAGCTCAAGGCACACCTTACTGCCTTGAACATCTATGAGCCTCTCCAGTCTAGGTTCAGGGTGAAGCATAGCACACAAACTGCATTGGTATGGTTGCAAAATGATCTCTCAGTGTGACAGATAGGGGAGAGTGGTTGATTCTTGTTTTCCTCGATCTCTCATCAGCATGTGACACTGTGGATCTTGGGCTACTGTTGGATTGGCTGACGGGATATGTAGGACTCACTAGAAAAATTATCAGCTGGTTTGAGTCCTACCTAAGGAACAGGATCCAGAAGGTGGTGCTGGCAGAATGCTCCTTGCATCCGGTGGCCCTGTCCTGTGGGGTGCCCCATGGCATGATCCTGTAACCCATGTTATTCATGGTGTATATGCTGCCCCTTGTCGTGGTCATCAGGTGGGATGCACTTCAGTTTCATTGCTATGCCAATGACACTTAGCTCTACCAGTCATTTGCACCTGGGGTGCCAAATGCAGTCAATGTGTTTAATAAGTGATCGTCCAAGATTCAGACTTGGATATCATCTAGCTGGTTGAGACTTAAGCTTGAGAAGAATGAAGTGCTGATGGTAGAGCTGAGTTGAAGGGGGAGTGGAGGCCTCTGGTGGGGAGATTGGGCTTTGGTTCAGCCCCTCTAGGTTAATGGCCTCCACCATGGTGAAAACCTATGAGTCATTCTGGATAACAAGCTAACACTGGAGACTCAGGTGGTGGCAGTAGTCCTGAATGGCATTTATCATTTTCTTAATATTGCCCAGATTCAGCCTCTTGTGAGCCTAATGACCTAGCCACACTAGTATACATGTTCATGACCTCAATGCTCGACTACCGTAACACAATTTACCTTGGGGTCAAGAGGGCTGCTTGCAATGTCTGCAGTTACTGCAGCCCCGCTACTGATGGGTCTTCCCAGCTCCTGTAACATTTTGCTGGTGCTACGTGAACTGCATTGGTTGCCAGTGAAGTGGTGTTTCTCCTTTAATGTGGATATGTTAATCTGTGAGGCCCTACACAGACTGTGCCAGGGCTACCTGTCAGAGCTCCCTCAACCTTACACCTGGGACATTCTCTCTGCTCTGCAGAGGAAGGCCTCCTGGCAGTCCCAAGCATGAGATTAAAATTGTCTGGGAACCGGGCATTTGAAGTGACTGCTCTGGTCTTTTGGAATTCATTGTCCAGGACTCTGAGGGAGGCCCCCCGTAGAGACTTTTAAATATGGTTTGAAAACTTTTTTATTTAGGCAAGCATTTGGGGATTAAATTAGATCGTTTACATGTGATGAGTTACTTATATGTTACTGTAAGATTTGTACACGTTATATGGATTGTGTAAAGTATGTATAATTTATTTATTTTATGTAACTTTTTGTAATGGCGTACTGAACCTCTGTGGAAGGGTGCCACAAATAAATAAAGACAACTACTACTTCTACTACTACTACTACTACTACTACTACTACTACTACTACTACTACTACTACTGCTACTACTACTACTACTACTATTGCTACTAAATATCTCACAGGGGTAAATAAGGTACAGGAAGGAAGTATTTTTTTCAGAAAAAAAGATGTATAACAGCAAGAGGACATGCTGTGAAGCTGGGGGCAGGATACACATAGATACACAGAATGTGGCAACAGATAAGGACCGTGTGGCCTACCTAGTCTGCTCCTTTTCCCTTCCTAATGCATTACCACAGACCCTAGCTGATTTGTGGCTTACCCTCTCTTCCCTATTGCCAGAGTACTCTCATGTCTGTCCCATGCATTCTTGAATTCCCCTACTGTTTTTGCCTCCACCACCTCTGCAGGGAGGCTGTTCCAGACATCCACTACTCTTTCTGTGAAAAAGTACTTCCTCACGTTGCCCCTGAGCCCACTCCCCTCTATCCTCATATCATGCCCCCTTGTTCTTGTGCATCTTTTTTTCTGTAAGATGCTACTGTCCTGTACCTTATTTATACCCCTGATGTACTTGAATGTCTCTATCACATACCCACCTCTCTACTCTCTTCCAGGGAATACATATTGAGGTCCTCTAGTCTTTCCTCATATGACTTGCAGTGCAGTCATTGAACCATTTTTGTTGCCCTTGTCTGGACTGCCTCTATTGTGTCAATGTCCTTCTGGAGATGAGGCCTACAGAACTGGATACAGTACTCCAGATGAGGTCTCACTAGTGATGTGTTCAGTGGCATAACCACCTCCTTTTTTCTGTTGGTGATACCTCTCCCTATGCACCCTAGCATCCCACTGATTCTCCTAACAGCCTTCTCACATTGTTTGGTTACCGTTAGGTCATCAGATATGATTATCCCCAGATTCTATTCTTGACTGGTGGCCGTCAGTACTTCTCTACCCATCTTGTACTCCTCCCTTGGATTTATGTGCCCCAAGTGCATGATTTTGCACTTCTTTGCATTGAATCTTAGCTGCCACACTCTCAACCACTCCTTAAGTATGATTAGGTCCTTTCTCAATTTTTCCACCCCCCTGGAGTGTCGACCCTGTTGCAGATCTTAGTGTCATCTGCAAAAAGGCATACCTTTCCCTCCAGCCCCTCTGCAATGTCACTTATGAAGACATTAAAATGGACTGGCCCCAGCACGGATCCCTGTGGCACCCTGCTGGTCACCCCCTCTCCTTGGATTGAATGCCATTTGCCACCACCCTTTGTGTCCTATCACTCAACCAGTTTCTGACCCAGTTTATCACCTTGAGACCCACTCCCAGGCTGCCCAACTTATTTATCAACCTCCTATGTGGGAAGGTGTCAAAGACATTGCTGAAATCTAGGTAGGCCACATCCACTGCTGCTCCCCTATCTATCCCCGGTCACACAGTCAAAGAAATCTATCAGATTTGTTTGACAAGACCTATGCTCTGCTGGATTCAAAAAATATCATAATCCTTTCCTTTAGCAGTGACTCCATTAATTTCCCCACCTCTGAGGTCAGGCTGACTGGCCAGTAGTTGCCAGCCTCCTCCCTGTTCCCACTTTTGTGGAGAGGAATTACATTTGCCCTCCTCCAGTCCCCTAGAACCACCCCTGTCTCTGCCGATTTGTTGAATAGGGCTGTTAGTGGTGCTGCCAGCACCTCTCTAAGTTCTTTTAATAATCTGGGATGTATCCCATCTGGCCCCATAGCCTTGTCACCTTTCAGATTCCTGAGTTCCTTTAGGACTGTTTACTCCATAAACAGGTTGGTGTCCACCTCTCTCCCACTGGTGCTCCTATCCACCAGTAGTGGCCCTTCTCATTTCCCTTCTATGAATACTGAACAAAAATATTTGTTCAGGATTGTTCCTTTTTCTATGTCCCCCTATGCACAGACCCCTTCCTCCCTTTTAACCTCACAATCCCACCCCTGGACTTCTTTCTATCTATCACTAATGTACCTGAAAAAGGTCTTGTTTCCTTTCTTAATTGCCTGGGCTATTCTTTCCTCAGTTTGCATCTTTGTGCTCCTGACTGCTTTCCCTGCTTCATCTGCTTTTCCAGATACAGTTCCCAGTCTTCCCCCCTCTGTGTTTCCTTGTACCTCCTGAAAGCCAACTTTTCCCCTCTTACATTCCCGGCCAAGTCCTTTGAGAGCCATAGTTTTTTTTCTTTCTCTTTGTTTTGCTTACTTGCCTAACACAAAGGCTTGTTGCCTCTGCTATGGCACCCATAAGGTTAGCCCACTGTTTCTCTACACCCCCCTTCTTCTTCCACTACCAGGGCTTCCTTGGGGCACTCCCCAATTTTTGCAACGTCAACCCATCTGAAATCCAGGACCCTAGCTTTTGTGTGGTTTGACTCCTCCACTGTTCTCACATTGAACCACCCCATATGATGATCACTGGACCCCAGGTGGCTACCCACCATTACATCAGTGACTCTGTCCCCATTGGTGAGTTCAAGTTCAAGTTCAAGTTTATTGCAGAAAAACTCCGTTGAGCAAGCTCATTAACAAGGAGGTCCTGAGATGGACATACAGTCAAATACTTTAAGAGAATTACATGATATTACATAATGTAATAGAGTACCTGGTCCAATATTTCTCTTTCTTTGGTGGGTTACACCACAAGCTGCTTGAGGCATGTCCTCCTGCAGGTCATCCTGGATAGATTCAGGAGAGATGTGAAGAAGTACTTCTTCACAGAAAGGGTAATGGGTTCATGGGGTACCTATCAGCTGAGGTGGTGGGGGTGAAAAGAGAGCTGAGGTTCAGGAATGCATGGGATATGCATAAGGAGGCCCTAGTGAAAAGAAATGGAGGGGGAGTGAAAAAGAACTGGAGATCAAGCAGGGTCTATGGTGATACTGGTGGTAGGGAAAAATGGGCAGACTAGGTGGGCCAAGCAGTCCTTATCTACTGATAAATTGTACATTTCTATGTAACACCCATACATTATTATTTCTGGAACTGGTAAAACATTTAAGTGTTTGAAAATTAAGATTGTACAATGCATTGCTTCTTTCTTATCAACAAAAATCTTTCTGAAGTTAAAAAAGGACTGGACTTGGACTGGTTAAGGGAGGAGAGGGCAAGCAAAGCTTCATGATTGGTGATGTGGGAAGTGGAAACCTGGGGTGGATTGAGAGGAGAGGAATGGGGAGCAGGAGGGGAAGGGGGGCCTGTAGCAGGGTGGGAGAGGGGTGGGCACATGTGGTGATAATCTCATTGATGTGAGCAGCAACAGTGAAAGGGACAGATTCAAGTGAACCATTAATCATGAAGACAGTGGCAGAATACTGGGTAGGAGGGGTCAAAAAGGGTGTGGATTACCTTCCAGAATTTGGCTGGGGAGTTAAGATTATTCAGGGGGTTGGCTTTGAAATAATGGGATTTTGCAGCCCAGACAGCCTTACTGCAATTGTTTCTTAGGTCCTTGCATTGGAGAAGATCAGGAAGGGAGTGAGATTATGGCAGGCCCAGGTGAGATCACAGGACTTGCATTAATCAGTGATTTCAGTGGTGATCCAAGTGAGACTGGATGATTTGATCTTGGATTTCCTGAAGGGTGTGTGCAGGTCCCAGACTGAGGAGAATCTAGATTAAAAAAGGGAGAGGGCCACATCAGTGTCAGAGGCCTGAGGGATGGCTGACCAGTCTGTTGCAGTGAGGTCACTCAGGAGAGCATTGATGCTCAGTGAACAGAGGCACATGTACCAGAAGTATTTTGGGTGGGGGGGGCGCATCAGCTTTTCCTGACACAGAATGTCATGCAGTAGTTGCTGACAGTGTCATGCAAGATACCTGCTGCAACAGTGCTGTGGTGGTGGGAGGACAGAACCCATCCAATGGAGTGTGGTTGGAGGAAGGCGGGTTGAGTTGTGTGGGCTCAGAGATAACCTAGAACAAATTTAGGTACTCAGTCCTCTGGATGGTCAATCTGGATGTAGGGCAGAGCTAATTTACATTGAAGTCCCCAAGGACAATGAGTTTACCAGTGGAGGAATGTGAAGAGATGTTGGAGAGAGAGTCAGTCAGAGAAGCAGGTGAGATCTTGGGTGAGGCATAGAAAATCCCAATGAAGATGGGTATAGATGAGGGGAATGTGAGCCTGACAAGGACACATTTGTGGGAGGAGGGTAAGCCTCCCTGAAATCCAAGGTACAGGAGAGGCTGTCATGAACATAGATGACAACATTTCCACCACGTTTTCCCATGTACTCCTGAAAGGATGGAAGTCAGGAAGGGACAGACTAGAATCTTTAATCCTGGAGTACAATCAGGACTCAGAGATGCAGAGGATATTAGGATAGTGTTGTAGGATCCAAACAGAGGATGTCGAGCTTATGGAGAAGGCTTCTTGCATTGAGATGAAATGCTAAAGGCTTTGGCAGTAGCAGAGGAGAGGGGAGAGGTGAGAGAGGACCTGGGATGGACTCAATGTCACTGGACAGGAGAAAGAGAAGCTGAATGCATAGACAGATGGAGTGGGACTTCCTCCTCTTGGAGGAAAGGAAGAGAGCAGGAAGAGGGGGATGGTGAGAGGAGAGGAGGGCATTGTGGAGTAACTCTAGGTTGAAGGAGGGAGGGAGGAGTCCAGGATGGAGAGTGGGAAGTACAGCAAGGGATGGGGGAGGGAGAGGGATGGCAGCTGCAGTGAGAGAGGGGAGTGGAGGGGAACTGGAGAAGGCAGAAGAAGGTGAGGAACATGGTAGTAAGGTAGTGATAAGCAAGATACAATCAACAACACAAAGCACAACAATACAAAAACCTGGGTTTAGGCTAGATTAATATAATAAAACACTGTAAAATCACTAAGTAGTGAGCTATGGGACTGAGCAAAACCAATAAGTAGGAATGAGGAGAGGGAACCCGGGGCCTAAATAAATGTGTGGGACTAAAACTAATTAATATGAGTAAAATAATGAGCACTAACAACCTGATCAAAATTGCAGAGCACAATGTAGTCACTGTATGAGAAACCAAAATGAATTATGCAAATAAACAGAACACCCTTACTAGGAGTTATGCAAACAGAGAAAATTTAAGAGAGAGAGAGTGTGGATATGGTAAGTGTGTAACAGTATAATACACAGAACCAAATCAGGGCTTGGAACTCACAACAGCGGTCACAAATAGATAATAAAACAGCTTAGTAGAGTCAATCATAGTGCAAGGCAATTGGTGTACCCTATGAAGGTACAAGTCGATGTGGCACAGTTAGGGAAGAAAACAAAAGAAAACCTGAGGAACAAGACTAGAAACAGAGCATGCTAGAACAGTAGGAGCAATCTAAGATGTACAGGGAGGTTGCAGTACTTGCTATAAAACAGCATTAGGTAGCAAGTGATAATGGTGGCAGTCTGAAGGAACAGCATGGTTTTCCGAATGGCTGACTCACAGCTGATTCCAAACAGACTCCTTGATGCCCACTGCACACGATCCTTAGTGCTCTGGACCGGTAGTGTGGAGGATAACTAGGACAGATCAAATGTAAGCAGAAGGATCCTGGTTGGCTGCCCCCTTGGTAGGAGGAGAAGCTCTCAGGAAGCTTGGTACAGGACTGGAGTAACAGATAGCTTCTAAAGGGGCGGGTGGGTCAAAGCATGGCAAGCAGACACACCTTCACAATCCCTGGATGTCCGAAGCAGGACTGATTTGCAAAACAGTTGGTCCAGTTGTTAATTCTGGAGTGATGTTAAATACATGCTTTTGTATGTTAACCACTGATCTGCATTTAAAAATACTCAATTTTTTAAGAGAATGAGGGAACATTTTGTAACCAGCCAAGTTCTATGGGATGAGGTCTGTCCATTTTTATCCAAATGCTAGAGACATTATAGCCCTATGGAACAGGGCTCTGCTTGCAACATGGTCTGGGAAGCATGTTTTATTTAGAACATGTGAATGATCCAAACAATAGCTTTAAGGCTGCCCACGTACTGTGTGAATGCTTTAGGGGAAATACAAAAATTAAAATGCAGCTCGTACGAGTACCCTTACCCCTTGGTTTACCATCTGGGCTAAATGCTAAATTCTTTCCTAGTGTCCCCTTTCTAGGTGGGACTAAATATGACACAGAGTAAATCTAAAAAAAAGGAATATTCTGCCTCTGAGTCCCTGTAGTGTTCCTGCTTATGACATATTTGCTTTGCCAGAGTGACCTTTAGATTATTGTTTGAGGCAGCAATATTTTTGTACTGTCATTGAGCATTGTTGAACAATAGTGTATCTCACAGCCTAGAGACTTGGCATTGTTCTGGGATGGCTGAGTCAGTAGACTCCTACTGTGATTGCAATCAAATCAACCAGTCCAAGGTAGAAGAGGATTTCTAGTAACTGCTACACACAGTCATTAGTAAAACATTGGATTGTCTGAATAATTGCCTCAAGAGGCACAGTATTCATAACTCTTTCCAACTCAAGTTAAAGGTCAATGTAAGAGAACAGCTGTTGCTCATGCATGGGAAAATACTACTTTCTAAGTCAGCGCTCAGCTTCTGATTTCTAAATATCCTAGTAACTGCATGATTATGCAAATCAGGAAACACCACTTTATGTATGAAACTTGGCTAAATCTGGCTTGCAGATCAACTAGTAAATGATAGCTATTAAGTGCCCATCACCATTTTTTCAGCTACATGTGCCCAGATCTGGATGCATCCTGCTGAATTTGGATGGAAAATGATCTAACACTTAATCTGTCCAGTCTGCATCCAGCAAGCATGGAAATTGCATCCACATTTGAGCACTTTGGAAATTCATGCCTAATGCATGTGGGATGCAGGGCTTTGAAAAGCCATCTTCAGACTTTAAGGGACAGGGACAATCTGGGTGTTTAGTTAATTGCAGGAACATGGACTTGATCTTCAGATGCCGTATCCTGGAGTGGTTGCAGGGTTCTCAAGGAGTTGGAACCCCATCTTGATTGGGCCACATTCTATGGCAGCAGTAGCTATCCTGAGGAGTGCGCAAGTTGATCTTTAGTGGGTCACATTCCGCAACAGGAGTGGGTCTCTTGAAGATGACGACCAGATCTCCTGAGGGCTGTATTTGGCAGCAGGAGGGGTTCCTTGAGGAACAAGGGATTAATATGCAGAAAGGCCCACTGAACAGTAGTAGATCTCTTGAGGAGTGTGGAGCCTGGTCTTCTGCAGGTCTTATCATGTAGCAGTAACGCTGGGCCAAAACTGAGAATTCTAATTTCTCTTATATTTCACTAAATTTTGTAAAATTCTAATTCTCTAAATGTGTTTCCCAAATTTTCATTCTGTTCTGCAAGATCTTTTGTCTGAATTTCAGAATGAAAGGTGTCACCATGGCTCAGCTGGTAGCACATCCACCTCTGGACCAGAAGGTCATGGGTTTGGGATTGGAATTGCACCTAAAAATCGCTGGCATCCAAGTGCAGTATTCGGGGTGCTGTACTGCTGGGGTGTGCCTTCCTTTGGATGAGACGTTAAACCGAGGTCCCTTCTGCTCATCCTGGTGTTGTCCTGGTGGGTGTCCAGGTGGAAGTAAAAGAACCCAGGGCACTCTTTGCAAAGGGCAGGGAACATTCCCGGTGTCCTACCCAACATTCCCCTTCCCATAAACCAATTCATGCAATTATCCAGGCTGTGTGGGTGATGATTTGCAATATGGCTGCCACCACACATTCAATCACTTCACTACCAGTCTAGCATTGCTTGTAAAGTGCTTTGGGCTACTGTGTATGAAAAGCGCTATATAAATGCTGATTCTTCTTCTTCTTCTTCTTCTTCATGATACACGTGAACTGTGGAATGACAGTTCTGCAAAATTCCATTACATAATTTAATACATCATACCACAATACATTGAATAATTCCACAGTTCTATAGATAGCAGAGTGAACTATTCTGTGGAATGCCATTCCACAGTTTAATACATTAATCTGCTGTACACGCATTCATTCCACCATTCTAAGTCAAAATTTCTAAAAATTTGTAAAAGTGCATTCCAAAACTTTGCAGATACAAAATTCAAATTTTCACAGTAATTCTACAGGAGGAATTATCCCTAAGCAGTAGAGTTCTATGTGATTAGAGTGAAAAAATTATAGCGATAGCAAAAACAGCGAGTTAAGAATTGCAAGTCCATAGACAGTGATCGCATATCACAGTGATTGCTATCAATGGTGGAAACGATGCTGCTGTGACTTTTTGTGGGGGGCTATGCCAACCCCATACACCCTCTTTGTGGGGGGCTTTGACCCCCACACTACCTAAAATGAAATAACCATCACTAGGGGAATGCAGGTTGAGGACAGGGAGAAACTAAGGAGGTGAAACATTATCCAGGGCATTCACAAGTTGTAGAGGGGGAGAAAGTCAAGGGGATGAGAGGGGGGAGCTGAGAAGCCCAGTGCAACAGAAGTAAGAAAAAAGAGTTATAATCCAGAGACTTGAACCCAGGGCTGCTGGAGGTAGCAAGCAGATACAGAGCCACTAACTCTAACTGCAAAGCTGCACAACAGCCATGGCAGCTCCCCACACAGCGGCCAACTTCAATTGCTGTAATAAAAGACCCAGGTTATCTCCATCATTGAAAAAAACCATTCGCTATGGAAACCACTTTCCTAAAAACACAGTTGCTATTTTGACTTCGCTGTAATGCCTTTGCTTAAATTCTCTTTTTCTTATCACTGGATACCAAGCAGTAGAGGGTCTTCTGATCTCCTGAGGGCCATATTGGGCGGCAGTAGGGCATCCCATGAGGAGCAGGGAACTGATCTCAGAAAGCCCACTCTACAGTAGCAGATCTCCTGAGAAGTGGGGATCCTGATCTTCTGCAGGTCTTACAATGTAGTAGTAGTAGTGGGTCTCCTACACTCCTGAGGTCTGTATTTGGTAGCAGTAGTTGGTTTCTAAGTAGTGTAGAGATCCATTTTTTTATGAACATGATAGGGCTATGTTTATGTCAGTGAAAAAGTTTATAAAAAGATACACGTAAAAGAGATGTCTTATTGCACTTACATGGAATCATGATGCATTTTCTAGAAAGAAGGATTGATTGGAGACTTGCTTCTGTAAAAGAATCAGTTCTAAGTTTTCTCATTATACAGTACAGAAGTCAAGTCAGCTTTATTTATATAGTGCAGTTCCAAAAATGATCAAAGTGCTGTACAATAAATTATAAAAAGAAAATAATAAAACCACAAAATGTAATGACATATCTCTAGAATATAAACCATTATAAACTAGACAGGGTTTGGGACAGTAATATCAAAACAGTATGTTTTTAAAGCAGATTTAAAGCTTTCCATGGTCAGCCACTTTCTGACCCAACAAGGAAGAGAGTTCCACAGGGCTGGGGCCACAAAAGCGAAAGAGTGAGCACCAGAGGTCTTAAGCCGAACCCTGGGAATATCTAGCAATTCCTCATCAGTGGAGTGGAGATGATGAGAAAGGGGAGTAAGGGTGAAGAGGGTCTTGCAGGTAGCTTGGTCCCTGATCATATAGGCCTTTATAGGTCAGTAGCCCAACCTTTAAGGTGCTATGCCAGTACACTGGCAACCAGTGCAGATCACGGAGCACAGGTGTAATATGGCAAGATCGAGGTAAGCCAGTCAACAACCTGGATGCTGCATTCTGCACTAGCTGCAGTTGGTGGATATCAACCCCTAGTAGCCCTAGGTAGAGGGAGTTACAGTAGATGACCTAATGACCAGGGGCCCGATTCTCAAAGCCCTGAAAATGATGCAAGGTGCCTGCATCAGACATAAATGACGCAAGTGGCACCTTGCATCGAACAATGCCCCCAGAGCTATTCTAAAATGCAGCCTGCTTCAAAACTGGCTGCGTGCACCAAAGGGGGATTGCACCAGCCCTGCAACACTAAATCAGCTGCAGCATGGCACTAGGAGACATGTGGCAGATGCAAGCTGCCACATCCCCTATATCGTGAATCTCAGAACTCTCTCTGAGGGAAAATTTCTAAGGGTACTCAGAAATTGTCCTCAGATAGAGTTGGGCAATCTGCATCAATGTGCCATGATCCCGGCCCCCAAGCCCTGTTTCCTTGTTAGTGTACATAAATGATCCCTGGTAGTTTAGCACCCCCCTCCAGCTCTGAGTCCTATGTTACTATTAATACTATGTCACATAGATCCCTGGTAGTCTAGCGGATCCCCCCCAGCCCCGAGTCTGGTGTTATCAATAACATAATTTCACATAGATTCCTGGTAGTCTAGTGGATCCCCCCTCCCAGCCCCGAGCCTGACTTTATTAATAATATAATTTCATATAGATCCCTGGTAGTCTTGTGGACCCTCACCCTGATTTTCTGTTCTGGAATATGAATATATCATTGGTGGCCTAGTGGACCCCCCAGCTGTCATTAAATGATCGTGTACCGAATAAAGTACAGCCCCCACTGAGAGCGCTGTTGGTGGTTGCCCGTGGTGATGAGCGGTGGGCTGTGCCAGTCTGTCATCAAGGCACAGGTCAGGAAGCATAGGAAAACCAGGAGCAGTTTCAAAGATTGCAAATAGCGTTTTATTTTTCTCAATAACAGCAAAATAAAAAAATAAAAATTATTCAGTATAACTATTTACAAAGGCAGTACAGAGAAAACAGTCCTCCTTCTGAGAGTATCTCTTAATTCCAAGTTTCAGTTTGTCAGTCTCTCACTCTCCTTGTCTCTCTAGCAGAAGCACTGCTGTTCTTTTCATGTCTTTGCAGGGAGCTCATTAAGGAGTCAGTTTTTTTTCACAGAATGTTCTTGACAGTTTCCAATGTTCTTGCATGTGCAGCAAAAAGAACATAATGATACAGAATTGACCTCTTGTTGACAGCTCTGTAAAGTTTGCACATCAACATCTCATTTTAACCCCTTGAGTTCCAGATAGCTTTACAATCATTTCAACATTATAACTATACAATTTTAAACAAAGGGATCCCAGTTTCACATACAGTTTTACACAGAGATTCACATATATTTTTTTACCCACAGATATACAAGGGGGAGGAAAAGACAGAACTGTAAAGGAAGGCAGAGAGATAGTAAGAGGTGGTGAATTGCGAAATCATCAGTGTAATCAGTTCCCAGGTCTCAGGAAAATATGGTTGTGCAACCAGACAAACAAGAGACAGAAAAGGAGAGGATAAAACAGACCCTTGCATTTAAACTCTTTCTGTATAACAAATGGGTCAGGGCCTTATTCAGCCCTGTCACATACCCCCTCTTTAAGAGGGAACCTGTTTCACAAAAACAGGTTTCCAAAATGTTCTATTAAATTCCTGTCAGCATTAGCTTATAACCTTTGCAGTTCAGTGCATATGCAGTATAGCAAACAGTGAAATTTAAACCCATACATTTTTTTTTTCAGCCTTCGGAATTCTCAATTCCTGATCCATATCTTGACAGAAAATCAGCATTGACATTCTTTTTCCCAGATGTGTGCATCACTTTAAATTTAAATGGCTGTAGCGCCAGGTACCACCGTGTGATTCTAGAATTTGTATCCATCATTTGCTTAAGCCAACAAAGAGGATTGTGATCTGTTACAAGTACAAAGTCAGCTCCTAGTAAGTAAAACTTAAGGGACTCCATGGCCCACTTTGCCTCAAGACATTCTTTTTCAGTCGTGGAGTATCTTTTCTCTCTGTTGTGCAATTTCTTACATATGTATAGAATAGGATGCTCTTTCCCATCTATATGCTGACTCAAGACTGCACCTAGGCCTACCTCTGATGCATCAATTTGTAACAGAAATTGTTTCTCAAAGTCTAGGCTTCTTAAAATAGGGGCTGGACATAATGCAGCCTTAATGGCATGAAAAGTCTTGTCACACTCTGGGGTCCATTTCACATTATGCAGGAACCGTTTCTTTGTGACTTCACTGAAGGAAGCAGCTAACTCAGCAAAGCTGGGAACAAATCTGCGGTAATAACCAGCCAACCCTAAAAATGACCTGACATGTTTCTTGGTTTTGGGGACAGGGATGTTAGCTACTGCTTCTATCTTTGAAACCTCTGGCTTGACTTCTCCATTTCCCAAAACATAACCCAAATATCTGTTTTTCTGCATGCCCAATATACACTTGGTAGGATTAATTGTCAGACCTCAACTTTTGATTGATTGGATAACTGCTCATAGGTGTTCCAGGTGGCTTTTTCAGTCTGGACTGTACCCCACAACATCATTCAGGAACGCAGCACAATAGCCAGTGTGAGGGGAAAAAATTATATCCATGTACCACTGTAATGTAATCAGTGCATCATGTAAACCAATCAGCATGGCGGTGAACTGATAAAATCCTATAGGAGTGGCAAATGAAGTTTTGTCTCTGGATTCTTTAGCTAGGGGGGTTTGCCAGTAACCTTTGGGGAGATTGGGGTACTGGTATACTTGGTAATCCCCAGTCTGTTCACCAATCATCTATTCTGGGCATAGGATAACTGTCAAATTCTGACACTTGATTGTTTCCTAAAATCAAGGCAGATTCTTACACCCCTTTCTTTTTTGTTTACAATCACCATTGGTGATGACCAAGCACTTCTTGACTCTTCTATGATACCCAATTCTTTCATTTTTTGTATTTCCTTAACCACGTCAGCTCTTAACCATTCTGGTAATCTGTATATCTTTTGTCAAATAGGGTAAGCATTCCTTGTCACTGTATATGCTCAACCCCTTTTGCTCTGCCTGGTACTGTGGTAAAAGCACTGTTAAATGTCTTTAGCACATTACAATTTTCTGCAGTTTGTTCGGCAGTTAAGGAAACATTCATCTTTACAGCATCAGCAGTTACAGTTTGTCCCAGTCTGTCATAAGCCACATCAATATCTTCTTTATCAGTTTCTGGTAAAACCAGCAAAACAGCTTTTGGTGTTTTTTCAACCCATATCTTCAGGAGGTTAGCATGGTGTATCTTAGTAGGATTTTTCCTGTCAGGGGTCTGAATCTCATAATTAACTGGCCAGTATGTCTAAGTACTTTGTAATGCCCTTGCCACTTCATTAACAGTTTATTTACTGTAGTGGGTAACAGTAGCAAGACCTTTTCACTTGGCTCAAAACCTTTTTATTTTATTTATTTACTGTCCTCAATTGGGGGGAGGTTGAGCCTTTGGTTCCTCTCCCCATCTAACCAACCAGCCTGGCTGCTGCCCCGGTCATGGACAGAGCTTCTGACCTCCCCGTCACTACTCCACTGGTTGCTTTACAGTGGGTACTTATCCCACCACTGTGGAGACCAGGAGGGTGGACCCAGGAAGGAGCTAACTTGCATGCGACTGTGGTGGTGCCATTGAGCAGCCTTCATGCTGCCAAGAGTTTTTCTTGTGTGGATCCCCCTGCAGGAAGGGGGCATGTAGTGATGCCAATGGAAGAAGCGGGATGCTTCTGCATGCGTTCTTCCTGGCACCTGCCCCTTCCCGCTCCTGCTTCTGTAGCTTCAGTGGTGCTACTCCTCAGTCTCCACCAGGGGCCAGCCACACTGTGACTGCTGATGTCCCCCATCCCTGGAGAAGGAGAGCAATCCTCCGGATGCTCGATCCTTCTCTAACCCTGCCAACTCCCGACGGCCTGTGCTCACTCACGAACACAGGTTGCCGGTGTAGTGCAAGGTAAGGCATCCAGTGCCTCAGCTCTCAGCACCACTGGGCTAGCTGAAAAACTTTTTCTTTTACCCCACGGTCATAATACACCATTTGCTGGTTTCAGGCCTCTTCCTGATTACTATGGGTGATTTCAACATATTTTGCCAGCTTCTTTCTCAGGGCACACATATAAGATGTAATAGACTGTTTCTGATGGTGGTTATCTTCCCATGTTTCTTTTATTACATCTATTGGCCCTCTAGGTTGTCTACCATACAACATTTCAAATGGTATAAAACCTGTTGATGCCTGTGGCACTTCTCTGTAAGCATAAAGCAGGTAAGGTAAGTACTGGTCCCAGTCTTTCCCTTCCCCTTTTACAAATCTTTCCCTTCCCCTTTTACAAACCATTTTAACATGCATTTTAGGGTTTGATTAAAATGCTCAACAAGAGGGTGATAAAGGGAGGTTCTTATGGCAGTGATACCTAGTAGTTGGTACAGCTCCTTCAGTAATGCAGCACCAAAATTACTACCCTTATCAGTAATAATCTCTTTAGGTATGCCCACCCTGCTGAAAATATTGGCAAGCTCTACTGCCACTTTTGGGGGTGTAACAGTATGCATTGGAACTGCCTCTGGGTATTGAGTAGCATAGTCACATACTACCAAAATGAATCGATTACCCTTTTTAATTTTGTCTAGGGGGCCAATCACAGCCATTGCAATTCTCTCAAAAGGCATATCTATCAAGGGTAGGGGCATCAGGGGCACCTTGTCTTTTTTAGTCACTGGGGCTACTTTCTGACACTCAGCACAAGAACTGCAATATGTAGCAACATCTCTATGACTTTCAGGCCAGTAAAATCAGCACAGCAATCTGGCAAGGGTCCAATCCCTCCCTGATTGACCAGCCATAGGACTATCATGTGTAACAACTCGGATCTATACTTTTCTGGTATAACCAATTGTTGTATTTGGTCCTGTGTCTGAGGTTTAACCCAAACCCTGTACAGTAGCCCTTACATTTTTTAAACATTGGTTCACCCTGTTTTGGTTTCACCCCTAGCTGCTTAAAATAACCCTGGAGAGAAACATCATTAGCTTGTTTTGAAAGAAAATCACAATTAGCGATCAATTTAGTTGCAGCATTTTCATATGTTAACCCCTCATATCCATTAGTCTTTTGTTGCCACTGTTTCTTCAGGTGTTGTCTCTCTTTCCTGGACTTCCAGATCTTGGAGCTGTGCTCAAACAAGTCCAAATTAAAATCAGCAAAAGGAAAAGAGTCCCCACCATCTGGGATTTTCTTTCATAAAATCATAGAATTATAGAACTTGATGGCAGAAAAAGACCCCATGGTCCATCCAGTCTGCCCTTACTCCCCCAAGACTACTGCCTCCCTCCTTGGGAAAGCACTCCTCCCCCATAGCCCTTTATGCCTGTCCCAAGCCCTCTTGAATCCCATCACTGTCTCCACCCCCACGACCTCCTCTGGAAACCTGTTCCAGGCATTCACCCCCCTCTCAATAAAGAATCACCCCTCATGTTCCCCCTGTAGTGTTCCCCTTGTAGATTCAGGCTATTCCCTCTAGTAGCGGTGTCCTACTTCATTTTGAATAAGCTCACCCTTTCCCAGATCACCTTTTGTTTAACCCCTTGACATATTTGAAGGTCTCTATCATGTCCCCTCTCTCCCTCTTAGTCTCCAGGGTCTGTAGCCCCAGCTCACAGCATCTCTGCTCATATGGTTTACCCTTCATCCCTAGCACCATCTTGGTCACTCTTCACTGAACCCTTTCAATCAGGTCTATGTCCTTTCACCAGTGAGGCCTCCAGAATGGGACTCTGTACTCCAGGTGTGGTCTCACCATAGCCTGGTAGAGGGGCACTAGGACTTCTCTTCTCCTGCTGGTGATTCCCCTGCAAGTACTAGCCAGCATCTCATAGGCCTTCCCCACTGCCTTAGTATACTGTTCCCCCACCTTAAGGTCACTAAAGACTTCTATACCCAGATCCTTCTTCTGCTTTGTTGCCCTGATTCCCTCCCCTCTCATTTTGTACTCTGTCCGTGGGTTACCATGTCCTAGGTGCATAACCACACATTTCCTGATGTTAAATTTTAGTTGTCAAGTCTCTTCCCACCCTTCTAGTGCCCTTAGGCCCTGCTGCATGTCCTCCACCCTGCTCTCAGTATCCAACCTATTGCAGATTTTCATGTCATCTGCAAAGAGCACCACCCATCCTTTCAATCCATCCATAATGTCACATATATAGATACTCAAGAGGAGCAGCCCCAACACTGAATTCTGGGGTACCCCGCTCATCACTTGCCCCACACTAGCGTGCTCCCCCTTCACTACCACCCTCTAGTTCCTGTCAGCTAGCCAGCTTTGCACCCATCTAGTTATTTTGTACCCCACTCCCATACTTTCCAGTTTATTGATCAATCTTCTGTGGGGGACGGTGTTGAAGGCCTTACTGAAGTCCAAGTAGGCCACATCCACAGCCCCCTCCTTGGTCTATCTCCTACATCACCCAGTTGAAGAATTCAATAAGATTGGACTGCCATGACTGCCCCCTAGTGAACCCATGCTGGTTGTTGTTCAGCAATTCATTCCCCTCTAGGTACTGTGCTATCCTCCCAGATGAATGCCTCCATGACCCTCCCCACCATTGCGGTAAGGCCGACTGGATAATAGTTCTCCTTTGCCTCTCTACCCCCTCCTTGTTTATTGGCACAACTGATGCTCTTCTCCAGTCCTCCAGCACTTTCCCAGAGTCCAAGGACAGGTTGAATAGGTTTGCCAGTGGGGAAGCTAACTCCTCCCTTAGCTCCCAGATCACCCTCAGATGCAGTCCATCTGGTCCCATTGCCTTGTCCACTTTCACCCTACCTAGTTCTTCCCTGACTCTCTTTACTAAATGGACCCATCTCCACCCCTTCTTCCTCATCCTTAGCCCCCCCTTCCTTCATAAGATTTGAGCAGAAGTGCCTGTTCAACTCTTCTGCTTTCATGTAGTCACCTTCCAGTGGCTCCCCTCCCTCCCCCAGAGCCTTGCAATCCCTTGACTAGTCTTCCTTTTTTCCCCTCATGTACCTAAAAAATTTCTTTTACCCCCCCTTTGCTTGTCTCACAATCCGTTCCTCTGTGTTAGCTTTTGCCTTCCCAATCTCTTTCCTTGCTATCCTCCTCAATTCTCTATAGGTTTCCCTGTCCCTGTTCTGTGTTTCCTTATATTTCCTAAATGCCCTCTGCCTGCCGCCTACCACCCTCGCTATAGTCCTGTTAAACCACAGAGGCCTCCTGCTTTTTGCTCCCTTCCTTACCCTCCTTACACATATGTGTATGGCCTTCTTGACCTGGTTTCTAATAGCCCCCCATAGGTGCTCCACTTCCCCAATGTCCCCTATACCTCAAATTGCTTACTCCACTATCCTTCTCATCTTGTTAAAGTCTGCACCACTGAAATCCAGTACCGTTGTGCTGGTCTGGGTCACCTCCCTGCCTGCCCTCACCTTAAACCCGATGGTACTATGGTCACTATTACCAAGCTCCTCCCCGCACCACCTCCTCTGAGTTCTCCCCATTTGTTATAACCACATCCAGTAGGTTGATTTCTCTTGTTGGTTCCCTGACTAACTGCTGAAAGAAAGCCCTCTTACAGAATTTCCCTGCTTCTAGTTGAAACTGCATCAGAGATGAACCAGTCAATGTCTGGGAGGTTCAGGTCCCCCACTAGTAACGTTTACCCTTTTAGAGCTACCCTTGCTATATCCTGTGTCATCTTTCTATCCTGCTCCTCCCCTTGGGTGGGTGGTCTGTACACCACTCCAAGCCTCAATGACTCCTCTGTCCTTCTGCCTAGCATTGCCCATAGTAATTCAGTCTCCCTGTTACCCTCCCTCTCTTCCGTCACCTTCACATCTTCCCTTATATACAAGGCCACCCCCCATCCTTCTAGTCCCTCCTGATCGGTCTGAATCCTGGAACCTCTGACTCCCATGTGTGGAGCTCCATCCACCAGGTCTCCATAACTGCTATTATGTCCAGCCCATCATGTGCAATGGTGGCTATTAGCTCCTCCATCTTGTTTGCCAGGCTTCTAGCACTGACTACCAGGCCCCTCCACCACTGCCCCCTCCATAGTCTCCCCCTTTGGCTTGCTAGAGCCTCTGTCTTCAATTTTGTCCTGGGAGGACCATTGGTCCCCCAACTCATCTGTGGAGCTGTGAAGCTCCACCTCCAACCCTCCCTTACTTGGTTTAAATTATACTCTTTCTCAAAGAACTCCCTCAGTCTGCATCTCAGCATGGCTGACCCATCCCTGCTGAGGTGCAGCTGGTCCTGGCCATAGAGGTTCTCATCCTCCCAAGTTCCCTCCCATCCGCCTATCTCTCCATACCCCATCTGCCTGCCCCATCTCTCCAGCCAGTCATTGAATTCTTTTACCCTTTGTTTTCTCTCCATGTTGGTCCTTGGTACCTGCAGTACTTTTGAGAAGACTAGAGACTTAAAGCCTAGTCCCCTGCAGAATCTAGCCAGAGCATTAAATTGTGTCTGTACCTCCATCAGACTGTTGCTGTCCAGGTCATTTGTACCCAGGTGGAACACTAGGTGTACATTCTTATCCTGGTCCCTGCCCCATGATGGGATGTGGTGGATTACCTCCAATGCTATCATCCCTGGGATACACTCCACCCACATTGTGCATCCTCTGCTCCCCCCACTTGATCACCTTCAATTTAGAATTCCCTATCAGGAGTACTCTACCCCCCTCCTTACTCTGTTTTTGCTGAAATCCAGTTTTCCTTCCTTGTGGTGCAGGTGACTGAACTACCTTCCTGACTCTTGTCTCCCCCCTTCCTGTCCCCATACCCTGGTCTCCTCCCTCATGTACTGTTTCCACACTTCCCCTTTTGCCATTTTCTTCCACTCCCCCGGTTCTCCCACCCTACTCCTTGCCTTATGCCTGGCTCCTGCCTGCATTCCTCTCTGTGGCCTGGAGATCCTAGCATCCTCTTCCAGCTCCTTCCTGCTGTTCCCAATTACTCCATTGTTACCCAGTTCCTCCAATTGTCCTTACGGTGTCCTTTGTACTACTCCCCCTTGTCCTGGGTAATGTCCTTCCGCACTTCTGCTGCCTGCTGGTCCCTTTTTTCCTGAGAACTCTCCTTCCTTGCTCTCCCAAACTCTACCCTAACCTGGCCCGCCTGACCTTTAACTTCTTTTTCCTTACTTCCCCTGAACCCTCCTCACATCCTGCTGTCTCCCTGCCTGGTCCCCCTCTTGCTTGGTACCTCTTCCTCTCCCTTGCTCCCTGCCCCCTTATTACCTCTGAGTCCTTGTCCTGGTTCCCTCCTGCCATGGTCACTGCCAGTGACAGGTACTATTCAATACCATGATCCCACCTTTAGTGTGCTTGCCATCTTCCTGTGATTTGGGGCTCCTTGTCATGGACCCCTAAGTCCCCCTCATCTTAGCCATCATTTACCTTCCCCGGATCCATTTCCCCTGGCCCCACTTCTCACCCCCCAGGCTGACCTGGCCTTCCCTGTTTCCAGCTTACCTGTCCCTCCTCACAGTCTGTCCCCATAGCCTCCCTCCAACTGTCATTATAAATATGTCCCACCCGGTGCCCCACTGCCCTTCATCTAACTCTACATCTCAGCCGTAAACCTCAGTCTACACAACTCTGACTCTGATCCTTTTAATCTGGCACATATGGGGCAGTGGCCAATCCTCCATAGTGTATTCATGGCCATAGCCACTTCACAGTCACTGCATCCCACTAGTCTGCTCCTTCCCCATCCTGCACCAGCAGTCCTCACTCCTGTCCAGCAGCAGCCTGGTGCAACCCAACCACTCCTGTTAGCCTTCCCTGCCTATACCCTTTCCCCTGTCACTGCCCCCTTACCACCCCTCACCCTCTTCTATTGAAGTTCCCCCATCCATTCCGACCATTTGGTCCTTCAAGTAGTTACTTTCCCCTCTATATGCCCTTCAATCAGTTCCCTTTCTTTCTAGTTATGCCTGAACACAGTTTCAATATTGGCAAAACCTGGCGAAGTAAGCACTTTAGCCCCAAGCAATTCAATCCCAAGTAGACTCCTATCTCCCTGTACCCACCTCCTCAACAAACAACTTTAAACAATTCAGCAATTCAGCCCAAGTAGACCACAACCACCCTCTACCCTCCCCCTCAACAAACAGCTGTAACAGTTCCCAACAGTAAGCAATTTAGTCCCAGTAGACCCCCACCCTCCTCCCCACAACAGCAGCTATACACATCTTTAAGCAATTCAGCAAGTGATTAGACTCAAGTAGCCCCCCTGACCATCTCCCCACAACAGCAGCTGTTACACAGTTCACAGTATTGGCAGATTATAATGATGCAAGCAATTTTATCCCACCCAAGCTTATGATCGAACCTCCTCATTTAACCCCCCACCACAAGCAGCAGCAGTACTCTATTCACTCCACCAAGTAGCACAGCTCAGTTTGTTGAATCTCCATTCACTGCTTCTGCTTTCTATGCTTGGCCCAACCACTTCAAATTTCAAGCAGTCCAGCTCCCTTTTAAAATTCAGAGCTCACCCAGTTTAAAAATCAAGCAAAATCAAGCAATCTCAGCTATTTTTCAAATATTTCCTTCCAATAATTCATTGCTCCCCTCCCAAATCCAAGTTCAAGGACACAGTTCAGAGTTCAAGCATTCACATCTCTTTTTTCCAAATTTCCAGCCAATAGTCTAGAACTTCCACTCCCATCTTGATGTAAAAGCACACAGCTTTCCCATGCTCAAATGCCAGTTCAGAGCTTACTCACTTAGCTTCCTTCCTCCCTCCTGGTCTACTGGCCACTTCCATCTTCCTTCCCTTAGTTGGATTCTCCTCCAACTGGCATTTAATAGAGGCCGGGGTCGGGGATGGCGGGTGGGATGAAAAAGCTCCCCTAGCATTCTCAGCTCCCGTGTCCTGGCCCCGGCTTTTAAAGCCTGGCTGCATTTGAAGATTGGCACCTCCTGTCCTGATTGTCCAGCTGTCTTCCTCAGCCACTGATGTGGCTAATCTGGGGCACCCTTGCTGTAGACTGTGGCCTCTCTGCCCACCACCGACTGCAGTGTCCCCTCTTGCTGCAGCTCAGTTTATGGCCCGGCTCTTTCAGTCCTCTTCTGTCACTGATGTAGCCAATTCCCCCTTCTTGCCACCAACTGTGACCTTCCGATGCTCCCCTAGTGCTCACAGCTCCCACGGCCTGGCTCCGGCTTTTAAAGCCTGGCCGCATTTGAAGATTGGTGCCTCCTGCCCTGATTGGCCAGATGTCTTTTGCAGCCACTGATGCAACCAATCAGGGGTGCCCTCGCTGTAGACTGTGGCCTCTCCACTCACCGCTGACTGCGGTGACTCCTCCTGCTGCAGCTCTGTTTTCTGCCCTGCTCCTTCGGTCCTCTCCTGCAGCCGATGCAGCTGATCCTCCTTTCTTGCCACCAACTGCGGCCTTCTGATGCTCCCCTAGTGCTCTTTTCCTGATCGCCTGTCATTACAGCTGCTGAAACATCAGGATTTACTCCCTCTTTAATTAACTCAGTAAATCCTGGAAAATAATTTCCAATAATCACAGGTACAGGTAACTTATGTACTACCCCCACTTTCATTTGGTGTGACACACCATTAATAGTCAGAGTCACTTGGCCGGTGGGATAGTATTGAGTGTCCCCATGGATGCAGATGACACCAGTACCTGGTCCTTTTGGACATTGTTTTCCTAGCACTTCAATATGTACAGTACTAGGGTCTGACTGCTTACCAAACCTATGTGTTCCTTCAGTCTTATCTCACACCTTCACATCTGTTAAGTATTTGCCCCAGTTTGCTAAGGACAAATCTGCTCCAGTGTTACTCTTATTATGCTAATTTCTTGCAATGTGACCTGGCTTATTACAGTTATAGCAAATAAAGTCTTTGGCTGCAGATTTGTTACCCCCACCAGAGTTCTTATCAGACTTGGAGTTTCAATGGGAAAAAGAGTGTCTTACCAGTGCTTGACTATTACCTCACTGCTGTGGCATCTGTCTGGCTGTCTGATAGTTCTCAGCCAAAGAAATGACCTTTTCTCCACTTTTTGGTCAGTGTTCTTTCACCTAAAACTGCAGATCTGTTGGCAGGATTTGATGAACTGCGCCATTACAAATGTTTTGATGATCTGTGAGAGTGTTTTACCCTCTGGTTGGAGTCATTTTGTAAGCAGTTATCTGAGTCGGTTAAAGGCTTCTTGAGGATTGTCGACTGAGACAGAAATCTTTGCCTGTAGGTCTCTGCTGAGATATCATACCTTTTCAGGATTTCTGTTTTCACCAGGTCATAGTTTTCTGACTGTGCAGTGTCTATATTGCTGTAGGCAATATGCTTTCCCTGTCAGGTAAGGTACCAGTCTGATAGTCCATTGCTGCTTTGGCCACTGGCAGGCTCTGACAACCCTTTCAAAAGTTGTCAGGTATGCTTCAACAACATCCAAGGAGCACAACTTTATAAGTTTAAGGTCTTTCAAGTTGTTGGTGTTTTGCTGCTCTGCTGGATCTGTGCCAGAACTGTACTGTTTTACTTTTGTTTAGAAATTCTTAGAAAACAGTAAGCAGAAGTTCTTTATTAAGTAAACTGCTCTGGTCAAAAGAGAAACTCAGACAAGTCTCCATTCAACAGTGTACTCCACAGAACTCTCTAGAATCTAGCAAGAAGAAAGCATTCCACAAGAACTAACTACATACACATTATAGTGTAAACCTAGCACTCAGTATTTGGTAACAGCACCATCTAGAGGCTCTTACATTATATTACATCTCCCTTCTTATAAAAAAAATGAAACTATTCAGCAGACTATACAATATAAATTTGTAATTGACAGAATGTCAGTTGCTTCCTACAAGTAATACAAAACAAACTTTGTTACTTCAGTTCATAAGTTCATTCTCCAAGGTGGCTTTACTATATGACCAGCATGAGTGACATAAATATTTCCTATGTCCTTTGCTTGTTCACTGGGATCTGTTGTCAAAGTCTCTAATGGTGGTATTGCTGATTTAGAATAATTTTGAGAAACTAAACCATTTTGTGGTGTTGCAACAATGTTCTCAGAGTCTAAATCATCACTGACTGAAGTTGGTTGAACATCCTACGACTTGAGCAAATGGCGACTGCTACTCCTGTATTCTCCTCCATTGTCTGCTCATACTAGGTATGACCTTGGAGTGTGCAATTTTGCTGCAACACTAGCGGGTTGTCATTTTCCATCAGGTCTCTGCATGCAGACTCTGTCTCCTTCCTGAAGGAGAGACATACAGATTTAGTCTTTGCTGTATTGGTCATTATAAGAACAGATGCAGAAGCAAATGATTTGATACCTTTTATTGGACCAACATAGATGTAACACAAAGAACAAAGTGCTTTAGCTTTTGAACTAACCCAGTCCTTCCTCGGAAACTTAATGACAGTTATTTAGAAAATCCCATACTTTTAACACCCAGATCATGCATAAAAAAAAAAACCAGAAAAAAATCCCATTGGTTTAAAATACTCATTTAAAAGTAATAGAAGAAATGTCATAGAAGCTGAATAGTACCAGTTCAGCTTCAGCTGAAAGGACCTAAAAGTCAGACGTGCTTAAAGCATAACTACAAGCAAGGAGTACACTATGCATAAATTAAAATGATTTAGAGATACCTTCAGAGTAAAATAAGAACATCTCTCTAGCAGAGAGCTGCATAACACAATTATCAATGTCCCAGTGTGTTTAAGAATGCAGTTCATTAAAAGCAAAACCCACTTGGATTAAAGACATGCTAAAATGTGATATAATTGTAAGTTAAAAACAAGCCCCACAAAATATAACTACATAAAGTAAATATACATGGCATACAAAGGGTTTAAAGTAAAGTTTACCTAAAGTGAGCAATAGTTTCATACTATATGGAACGTAAAACTTAGCTGGAAACATTACCCAACTATACTCTTAAACCGGTTATTATTCTCCATAAACCTTAAGGTCTTAAGTGTTGTAACAGGAGTTTATACATGATAATATAAATTGGCAGTATAAGAGCCAAACAAAAAGCTGCTTGTCAAGGACCACCAAGAAACTAAGACCATGCAACCTGATATGTACAGATTTCAATAAATTTTCAGTGTATAATAAAACTACTTAATGTACTGAAAATGTCTAAGGAATCTGAACAAGAAATCATAATCCTGAAGGAGAGGTAAGGCTTTGGTATTCCTGTTGTAGCATTTTGACTGATGGCCCTGCTTGCCTCTGAACTTCTTCTGGGCCAAAGCTGGGCTAATAACCCTTGGCTTGAGCTGGTTGCTTGTAGATGATAAAATTGAATGCAGGTGACAACTCATCAGTAGTTGAGCAGGTGAGCCCATACCGTCAATAGGATTATCCTGTATTCCAGCATTGCAAGGTATGGATCCCCTCTGCTTTGTTTGGCTTTTACCATTAAACTTTTCACAGTTTGTACCTTTTTTTCTGTTTGCCCATTTGACTTTGGGTAATGGGCACTAGTTGTTGTATGACAAAAATCATAATTACGTGCAAACTGTTTGAGCTCAGTCGAGTCGTGCTGAGGACCGTTGTCCAACACCAACTCCTTAGGTATGCCATATTGGGCAAATATTCCCTTGAGTTTACCAATCACAGTAGAGGTCAAAGTGTTTCTCTCTCAACCTTTCCAGCTCAAAATAGTGGCTGTAGTAGTACACTACTGACACATACAGTAACTTTCATTGTCCAGCATAAACTGATCTGATGCTACCTTTTGCCATGGGTGAGGGGGCATGTCATGTGGAATAATGGGTTCATTTGGGTTTGACATGTGATGCTGTAGGCAAATCAGACACTTTAGTGCAGCTTCCTCGATTTGGGTATTCATGCCTGGCCAGTACAGCAGATCCCTAGCCCTGTGCTTATATTTTTCCACTCCCATGTGTCCAAAATGAATAAGCCTTATTAATTCAGACCTCATTGATCTTGGTATTACAAGTCTGTCCCTTTTGAAAATCAGAGTTCCCATGACTGTTAATTCCTCACGGAAATTCCAGAATTTTGCCACTTCTGGCCAACACAAGTGTTTTGCTCTTGGCCAACCAGTGTTGATTGTTTCAAGCAGTGAGGATAACTGGAAGTCTTTCTCAGTTTCCATCTTTAATTCTTTTAACTTCTGGTCCAATCAGGTAAACTGGACATAACTAAATGAACTTGTGCTTCAAATGACTCTTCCATACTGTCCTGTCCAGCCAATGACAGTCTGCTTAACGAGTCAGCAACTGGGATATCTTTCCTTGGCCTGTATTTCACCAGAATGTCATATTTCTGCAGATGCAGCATCATTCTCTGCAGTCTGGGTGGTGCTGTTGCAAGAAGTTTTTTCATGATAATCTCCAGTGGTTTATGGTCTGACTCTACGGCAACTTTTCTCCCATAAACATACAGGTGGAATTGTTCAGAACCAAATGCAATGGCATACATTTCTTTTTCGATTTGCACATAGTTCACTTCTGTAGTTGTGAGACATTTGGATTCATAAGCCACTGGTTTTCCCTCTTGCAGTAATATGGCCCCATTCCTCACTTGGAAACATTCACTTGGACTTTTACCTCTTTTCTTATGTCATAGTATGCTAAAGTGCCTGTACTGGCAATCAGCTGTTTTATATTCATGAAGACAGCATTCTGTTGTGTGTCCCATTAAAACTTGGAGCCTTTTTTCAAAAGGTCTCTCAGTGGTGCTAAAATTTCTGCAAGGCATGGTGTAAACTTTGCCAGATAATTTGCCAACCCTAATACAGTTTCCAGTTCTGCATGACTCTCCGGTGGCCTATTTCAGAAATTGCTGCAACTTTAGTTAGGTCTGGCTTGAGACCTTCAGGTGAGAGTATATGGCCAAAATACCTGACTTCCATTGCCCTAATGGTGCATTTTTCTAAGTTCAGCTTGACCCCTTTCTCTTGAGATGTCTGAAGCATGGTTCTCAAATTTGCATTGTCCTCTTCCCTGGTAGCTCCATATACCAGAATATCATCCACATAAGCTGTAACACCCTTGAGTCCAGCATAGGTTTCATCCACTTTCTTTTGGAACACTTCTTGGGCTGAGTGTATGCCAAAAGGTAAACAGGTGACTTGGTATCTTCCTTATGAGGTGTTGAATGTTGTGAGCATTGAGTTTCCCTGGTCTAGTTTTATTTGCCAGTAACCAGATCTAGCATCCAATACACTGAAATACTGTGCTCCAGCCAACTTTCTTGTAATATCATCAAGTGCTGGCATCCGATAATGCTCACACTTGATTGCCTAGTTCAAATCATATGGGTCCAGGCACAGTTGTAGCTCTCCTGATTGAGGTTTATCCACTATGACCATAGAGTTCACCCACTTCATGGGTTCATTTACCTTGATGATGACCCCTAAGTTTTCCATTCTTAGAATTTCTTTTGCCAGTCATTCTCTGAGCACAACTGGGACCTTGCGTGGAGCATGCACTACTGGGTCTTTAGTGGTATCCAATTTAATTTTGTATTCACCAGGAAACTGCCCCAATCCATGGAAAACATCTTCATATTCTTTCAGTATATCATCAGGGTTATCAGTTGCTGGTTGCATTGGATTTAGGCAATTCTCCCCAGACTTCACCAGTTTAATCAACTGGAGATCCAGGCATGCTCTTAGCCCCAGCATGGAGGTGCTTTTGTGTTTACAATGTAAAATTTTAGACACGTTGCAATATTCTTATACTTACAGTCTATGGTACACACGCCTTTCACATCCAATGGCTCACCTCCATATCCAAATAGCTTCTGGGTGCTGGAATCAAACAGCTTTGAAAGTCCTAATTGCTCAAACACTTTAACAGGTATCACATTGATTTATGCACCTGTATCCAGTTTGAACTTTGCCTGCTGATTATTCTCTCCAACTGTTAATTCTGTAAACACTTGGTCTGTGCAGGTCTTCATGGCAGGAAGTGTTGATTCCCCTGAATTTACTTGGGTGGCTGCTTCCACAAACACATCTTCAGTGCTGTAGTGTGGGTTGTCATCTACTCCATGCACTTTTTTGATTTACACACCTTTGCAAAATGGTTGCCCCATTACATTTGTGACAAACATGCCCTTTGGCTGGACACTCATCTGGCATGTGTGATCTCCTGCATCTGCCACATGCTTTCTGTGAGTTGGTTGCCATGCAGACTGCCTGCATGGGGTTATCTGCTACTTTATATTTCTGTGGCTGCCTGGGAGTATGGCGCAGCTTGGCTACTCCATGAACCGCTTTCTCATTAGCCATGGCTTTCAATTAAGCCTGTTCCAATTCCTGTGTCCTAACAATTTTCAGTGCTTTGCTGAGATCAAGATCAGCCCCCTGACTCATCAGTTTTTCCTGAACTTTTGGGGAATTTGTTCCAAACACTATCCTCTACCGGATCAATTCATCCATGTCAATGAATCCACAGTCTCTGGCTAGCAATTTTAATTCCATCACAAACTGTTCCACTGGTTCACCTACTTCTTGTACTTTATTGTAAAATTTGTAGCATGCAGACACTGGATTGGTCTTTGGGGTGACATATTTTTCAAACCTAACATAGTATGCACTCAGTTTCTTTTTGTCCTCTGCTGACATATCCAAGTATTATAAATATCCCTACCTTTCTCTTCAACCCATATGAGCAGGTAACAGCACTTTTCTTCCTCCTCTTTTGCCTTCAGAGGGCCCCTGAAAATTAACTCAGCATGCTGCTTAAATTTCTTCCATTCCTCTGGAAGATTCATGCTTTCCTAGTTCATTCTGGGCAACTGGATCCCAACCAATTCCATGATCTTTTCTGGTCTTCTGTTTGCTCGGCTGCTTCTGCACTGCAGGGATTTCTGACACCATGTACTGTTCTACTTGTGTTTAGTAATTTCTTAGCAAACTGTAAGCAGAAGTTCTTTATTAAGTAAACTGCTCTGGTCAAAAGAGAAACTCAGGCAGGTCTCCATTCAACAGTGTATTCCAGAGAACTCTCTGGAATCTAACAAGAAGAAAGCATTCCACAAGAACTAACTACATACACATTCTAGTGTAAACCTAGCACTCAATATTTGGTGATAGTGCCATCTAGAGGCTCTTACATACTATTGCAAGAATTTCCAGCTTTAATAGCTTGCAAGGCATCCAGCCATTGTTGCTCCAGTAGCCGCATCTCTTCTTTTCACTGCTGCTCCTGTCACTGCATCTCTTCTTTTCTCTGTTTCTCCATCTCTTGTTGTTGTATAGCCCACCATTTGAAAAAGGCAGTCAGGCTTTCAGGTTCTGTCACTGCCTGCTCTTTTTTTCCATGACTGGTGCTGGCTATACAGTCTCAGTTTGGACTTTTGTTTCTGCTTCTAGTTTGGCTGCAGTTCTTCTAGTAATGACTCCTGGACTTGCTGCTGCAGAATCCATACTTTTCTTCTTTGCTTCCCTGGTACTATGTCTAGTACCCACACACAAAACTCCTGGTTTAGAGTATGCATGGTGTAAATCCCATTTAGACTGACACCATCTGTCATCAAGGCACAGATCAAGAAGCACAGGAAAACCAGGAGCAGTTTCAAAATTCACAAATAGTGTTTTATTTTTCTCAATAATAGCAAAATAAAAAATAAAAATTATTCAGTATTACTATTTACAGAGGCAGTACAGAGAAAACAGTCTTCTTTCTAAGCGTATACAGTCTCTCAGTCTCTCACTCTCCTTGTCCCTCTAGCAGAAGCATTGCTGCTCTTTTTATAAG
Source organism: Neoceratodus forsteri (assembly GCA_016271365.2). Classification (NCBI taxonomy): domain Eukaryota; kingdom Metazoa; phylum Chordata; order Ceratodontiformes; family Ceratodontidae; genus Neoceratodus; species Neoceratodus forsteri. The sequence goes on from CM057454.1 coordinate 331,416,866, forward strand.
TCTTTGCAGGGAGCTTGTTAAGGAGACAGTGTTTTTTCAAAGAATGTTCTTGTCAGTTTCCAATGTTCTTGTAGGTGCAGCAAAAAGAACATAATGACCCAGAATTGACCTCTTGTTGACAGCTCTGCAAAGTCTGCACACCAGCATCACAGTTTAACCCCTTAAGCTCCAAATAGCTTTGCAATCATTTTAACATTATAACTATATACTGTTTTAAGCAAAGAGATATCAGTTTCACACGCAGTTTAACACAGAGATCCACATATATGTTTTTATCCACAGATATGTAAGGGGGAAGAAAAGACAGAACAGCAAAGAAAGGCAGAGACATAGTGAGAGGCAGAGAATTGCAAAATCATTGGCGTGATCAGTTCCTAGGTCTCACAGAAAAATTTGGTTGCACAACCAGACAGACAAGAGACAGAAAAGGAAAGGATAGAACAGACCCTTACTTTTAAGCTCTTTCTGCATAACAAGTGGGGCAGGCCCTTATTCAACCCTGTCACACAGTTGCCAGCTCAGTTTGTGGATGTGGGTGAGCAAGGTGGTGGGACACTGCCTGTCAGGGTGGGGGTCTACTGGACTACCAATGATATATTCATATTCCAGAACAAGGGAACGTGGCATGGAGGGGTGTCTGCTAGACTACCAGGGATCTATGTGAAATTATTATATTAATAACATGGGACTCAGGACAGGAAGATGGGTCCACTGGACCACCAGGGATGGGTATGTCTGATATTTAATGGGGGGACCACTTGCCTAGCTGCAAGGAGTCTGGGGCAAACCCTTTTATGCACTGTGTGTTTGCCACATGGAAGAGGTTGCTGCAAGCATTGGGACTTATGTGCCAGGACCCCTTCTGTACCAAAATCGGATACAGGGTCCCTGGCATACCAGGCTTCAGTGCAAGCTGCGGTTTGCTACAGCTTGCACCATTCTAAGCCCTCATTGTGAAGTGGATCCCAAGTATCTAGTCTAACTTAATTTTCTATTGTAAGTGAACATTTAAAATGATGGCCTGTCATGTCCCTATGCCACCCCTGACTTCTGGATTATGCTCTGGGGGGGAGAAGCCAGCACTCTGGCCCTGTCATGGGGGTTAAGCCATGGGGGAAATACGGGGGCAGGCATGAGCAGGGACTCATGGGCTGAAGGATGAGTCCCTCTGAGGGAGGGCCATAGCCACCTGCAAGGCTCTGGAAGAATAAACAGATATTAGAAATAAATAAATAAATTAACCACAAAAAAAATAAAATACAGAAAAGCAAGAGAGAGAAGAAGAAAGTACTTTGGCTTTGGGATTCCTGGAGTTCTACTCATTTGTCTCTCAACTAGAGCCAGAAAAGTGTACAGAATGTTACAGATCTTTGCAGGAGTGATGTATCTTACGCAACATGAACTCTGAAAGCAAACATGAATACTGTCTCATGTTTTTGATTACTTTCTATGTAGGATAACCTAAGCAACCTCTTCTATACCCTCCAGATTAACAAGGAGCATTAACTGCCTTGCCTAGCATTTCTCAGATTAACCAGCTACACAGTAATAATGTGGTGGCACTGTAACTCATACATTCAAAATAAATAAAAATAAACTCTGTTCACCTAGCTTCACCTATAGCTCTTGATCCCTTCCAAAATGCACAACTGACTGTTCTCCCCATTTGTATATGCCAGCACCACCTAGATCAACATTTGTTTATAGCAATAAAGATATAGAGAAAACATAACACTTACTGATACATTACTCCTTGTTGCCATGTATATGTTCAGTGAACATTCTGTCTGCCACTGACTCTATGACTCTGTGGACCAGGTGAAGCAACAGGACTAGGAGAGAGTAAATGGTGGTGGTAGTGAGGGCAGAAACCATGCCAGTGGCTGCGGTGATGGTGGAGGCAGACACTGTTCCTCACACTGGTGCCCATGCACCAATGTGGGACAGATACATGCAATAGGCATGTACCCAGAGAGTGCACATCTACACCCATGTACAGGTGCATGTGGTACAGCATTCACCATAACTGGCCACCGCAGGGTACCTGTCTACGGCCTGGACTGCTGGCACATTGGTGGAGGAGCTGGATTGGCAGGCATAGGCAGGCATCCAATTGAATGCCCATCCTGGTCATCCTGCTAGTGGATCTTCTGTTCCATGGGAAGCAGGGGATTGTGGGACACCACACATCTGGGACAAGTTACAAAAAGGGGGAAGCACCCCAATGGCTTTCTCCAGTCCTCTCTGCTGGACCAAAGGGCTGGGGCAGTATGTCGGGGGGGTTCCCATTCCACATGGCCAGCAGGTGATTTCCATGGGGGGAACACAGTGGCTATGACAGGGTTCCTGTCTGCATATACTGTGATTCCCATGTCCAGCTCTCCACATCCTTGTGAATGACATGGAATGTGGGCATGCCCCTGGCCACTCCCCTGGATCATCCACATGTGTAGCTGTGTGGATCACCAGGGATTTGAGTGTGGAAGGGGTGCTTGCCCCTTTGGTGCATGACACAGGTGTCTACAGGACCCCCAATGTATGGCTCACTAACTTAGGGTTTCCTATGAGCCATGGATATGCTGCACATGGACAATCCATGCATATGTGTATAAGGAGCGCTATGAGTGTGTATATGTGTGTACTGTCTCTATAGAGCTGAATGGGTACCCCTTCTATGTCCTTCTGTGTGTAGTGAATGCAGTCAGAGTGTGAGTGTGGTTAACAGTAGGGGGAGAGCAGTGAGCAGGGTTTCCCTTCCTGATGAACAGTTTCTGCAGCAGTGACAGGCTGTGCTGCCGCTGCTGCACAGCTCTCTAGATTTGCAGTCCATACACCATAGTGGCATGTTCCCTTCTAAATCCTGGCTACCGTTGGAGCACAGAGGCCCTACTCAATTGAGCACCAGCAGTATGGTGATAAAGTAACACAGTAGCATAGCAATTTAAAGTCATAATGGACACTACAGTGTTTCCCATTCATTAATCTGTGTGGCGGGCCACCACAGCATTTAAATTCACTGCCTTGCATTTTGTTCATCTGCCACCCTTTAAATGCTGCCACTGCACTTAATAGCATACAGTCTCTTTAAACAATGGACTGTGAGTTCACTAATGCATGTATGCAAGGGGAAACAAAAAAAAATACATTCTCACCAGGGAACCAGCATATCATATAACCAGTCAAGTTCATGCACCCACAGTTTCCCCTGACAGCATATGAAGAAGGCTGACCGGCAGGCATGAAACCAGGGAGCCAATGAATGGTATGATCACAAGATGGACAGCCAACTTGCCCTATGAGCGGAGCAACTACTGTGGTGGGTAAGAAGCAATCTTGTAGTCTGCTGCCACTCAAGGGTCTGCCTCTAGACTGTGTAGTTGCTTGGTGCAGTGCTCATCGTTACTCATTGTCTCAGACCCTGTGTCTTTGTTAGACATGATCTCCATAGGGACAAATAATAGGGAAAGAAATAATAAGGAAAACTATTTTTTTAAAGAAGTGGAATTACTGCTGCTTTCTCTGCATATGTTGGGGGAAGGAGATCGCAGCAGTCTCATAGCCCAGACAGCTCTGAGCAAATGGAGTTTTAGTTACAGAGGCTGCAAAAAAAGAGAGAGAGAGAAGGAAAAGAAGTGTCCCTGGCAGAAACAATATTTGAATGGGATATTTTGATTATCTTTAAAAAAAAAATAGCTGATTGCTTTTGTAGCGGGGACTAGGAGGATCTCTCACAGGGATCAAGCCTGGCACTGAGTTGCCTTGTGCAGTAAACTTTTTCTTGCCACCAAAAACATTTTGTAGGTGGGGGGAAGCTTAAGCAGTTAGTAAAGAAATAAAAATACTTATTTTGGAGCACACTGCTAGCAAACTTAATTTTTCTGCACTGCATGGGGTTGAAGGAATTAGAGGTCTTAAGCGTAGGCCACTCAGGCAGCTCTGCCACATGCAAATTAGAAGAGGCTATACTAGAAAAATAGGAAAGAGAAAAAAAAGGGTCTCCAAGCTGTGCCACCACTGGACCTGTCCCTATCTTGCCTGTAAAGGCATGCTCCTTCCTAAGTGCGTAAACTTGTTTTCTTCCCAGCAATTCTCATACTCACCACTCCTTTTATAGTTTTTAAAAGAAGATAATTTGTGTGTGAGAAAAAAAAATCCCTGGGGTCCAAGCGGTGCCACCACTTGACCTGGCCCTGTCCTGCCAATAAAGGTGTGTTCCTTTCTAAGTTTATTAACTTGTTTTCTTCCCAGCAACTGTAATCATCATATTTCCTGTTGTAATTTAAAAAGAAAATATTTTGTATATGAGTAAAAAAGCCAGGGCTCCAAGTGTTGCCACCACTGGACCTATCCTGCCAGTAAGTTGTTTTCCTCCCAGCAGCTGTCGTATTCATCTCTCATGTTACAACTTAAAAGAAAAGAACTTCTGTGTGACAAAAAAAAGCTCAGGGCTCCACATAGAAACATAGAATTTGATGGTAGATAAGGACCGCTTGGCCCACCCAGTCTGCCCATTCCCTACCTAATGGATAAGCTGCAGATCCTAGTTAACCAGCAGCCTACTTCTTCCTACCCCCACCCCCTAAAATTGCCTTATGACTGTCCCATGCATGCTTGAATTCCACCACTGTTTTTGACTCTATAACCTCCTCCAGAAGGCCATTCCATGCATCCACAACCCTCTCTGTGAAAAAATACTTCCTTAAATTACTTCTGAACTGCCCCCCCTCTATCTTCAAATTGTGCCCCCTTGTTCTTGCACACCTCTTTTTTTGAAAGATGCTACCCTCTTGGACTTTGTTGATTCCATTGAGGTACTTGAAAGTTTCTATCATGTCCCCCCTGGTGCCACCACTGGACTGGTCCCTGTTCTACGAGAAAAGGCATGCTCCTTCTTAAGTATCTGAAGTACTAAGTGTTGCATCCGTTCCTCCCAGCAACTGTCTATCATGTCTCATCTCTCCTGTTAAGCAAATGATACCCAGGGCTCAATGCAGTGCCACCTCTGGACCTGCCCTGCTTGTAATGTTGTGTTCTTAGTAACTGCTAAGTGTTGTTTTCCTCCCAGAATCTATCCTATTGAAAACAAATAATTTTTGTGACACAAACCCAGCTTTGGTGCCATCATATTTGTCAGTAGATGTCACAATATTTTCTATGGGTTAGCCTACACCTGTAGCTCAGCTGCATTCCATGCAATCTGTTGCAAAAAGAAAAAAAAACTTAGGGCCTTGTGTGCCACCAGTCAATGAGGGCATCAGCTTTAGTCTGTAGGGGTAGCAGTTGGTAGCTGCCTTTTAGTCAACAAACAAAAAAAGAAAAAAAACAAAATGCTTATGGGACTTGTGTGCCATTAGACAGTGGAAGCATTAGCTTTAGTTCATAAGGGCAGCAGCTGTGTAGCTGCATGTTAGTTAACAAAAAAAAAAAGAAAAAATTTAGGGGCCACCTAACTGTTGCGTGCCAACATTGTGAAGGCAGATTTCATTTCACTAGCCCGGCCGTCTTCATCACTGTCCAGCTCTTTAAATCAGGCAACCAACATTATCAAGCTCGGCATCAAATAAACAAACTACAACAAACGTAGAGAAAAAATCTTTATTGGAGTACAGTACAATGCAGAAACTAATATACTTTAGTTTCAAATTAACTCAGAAACTAAAACATCCTGATGATCAAGCTATTACATCAGAGATCACAATGCCAGCTGGACCAGATATCATTGTCCAAGAGACTCTTACATCAGAGATCATAATGCCAACTGGACTAGATATTGTTGTCCAAGAGGATCCCAGAGCCTGCTGTAATGATGATAAAAAAACCCTCTAAGCACAGAGCAACTGGTTTTTATACTGGCTGGCTTAACAGATACAGTTGGCTATAGTATAAAGAAAAATGACAGCATGTTTTGTGAATTTTGCATAAAACATAAACAGATGACCAAATCAGGAACAGTTTTAATAATGACTGGGTGCAAAATATTCAGAGAAGATGCTATAAAAAGGCACCAGAACAGTTCTGTTCATATCACTGCTTTAGAACTGGAAGTGAACAGCAGGAGTTTGGCTGAAAAAGGTGCATAAAGCAGGCAATGAAAACAGGCCCTGACCCTGGAAGAAACTTTTGTGCATCCCTTTTGTTGCATGTACTGGCTAAAAAAAATGAGCTGCCTCACAAAATGAAATATGGCTCATTGTTGGAGCTCGCCAAAATGTTCAGGGTGCAAATACCTGGACAACATACATATTGCTGATGCTACAAAATATTGTTCTGACTGAACAATCAGATAACTGGTCCTTTCACGGGGTGAGGTGGTCAGGAGATCAATTCTTACAGATTTTAAGTCTGCAAAATTATTTTCTTATTTGGTGGACGAAACAACTGGCATTGCCATTCTGAAGCAACTCATTTTATGTGGCATGCACTGCAAAGAAGGGAAAGACAGAGTTTCTTTCTTGGGAGCTGAGTAACTATGTGATGGAAAGGCGGTTACAATGGTCCAAAAATGATATGAAAACAATGGAATCTTGGTTGATCACCTTGCAGGGCTGACAAGTTCAAGTTCAAGTTTATTGCAGGAAATAACTGTTGAGCAAGCTCATTCACAAGTAGGTCCTGAGACAGATAAGCAGACAAGTACACATTGCAAAATACCACCTCAAATAACAACACCACAGTAATTAAGTACAGTTTCAGGAAATGTGGTACATAATGCTTAATTGGAAATAGCCCAATTGGTAATAAGCCTGGAGTGAAGAAAAAAGAAATGAGAATGAAAATGAAGAGAGAAATGTGTATGAGGAGTTAATAGCCATACAGTACAATAATAAAAGTAAGGAGGAGTAGGAGGGAGCTAGAGGGCTAGAGGGTGTAGAGGGAGTTGGGTGTAGTTGAGAAGGGAAAGGAAAAGTAGAAGTGGAGTTGGGGGTATGGTGTAACAGGATATGGTTAGGGTAGGGTAGGGGTAGCTGGAGGGGGGTAGATGGAAGTAAGTGATACTAGGAGATGGAAGACTAAAGGGCAAAGGACAGTAGAGGGAACGGCTATGAACTTTTTTAGTAAACCCATGGAGGACATTTAGGACTAGTGGACAAGGACAAGTGCTAGAAAAAATACTTCTGTGCTGGAACTATTTCCAGATAGTTGCAAGGCATGGAGAGAAGTAATAGCGGTGATAGGGTTTAGAAACAGCTACAAGTGTCTTTTATTTTGGATGCAGCCAGCCTTTTGAAGAAATTGACTGAGACGATGCTGAACAGTTTCAATGTGGATTGGAGCTGGTTCCAGAGGGTTGGAAGGATGCTTGATAAGGACAGTAATGGAGCAGCCATTATACTGGGCAGACAAAACAGAGTGGCTAAAAAATTAAAAGAAGTCAGTCCTATACTAGTCAAAAATCACTGTATGGCTCTTTGGGAGGACTTGGCTGTAAAGGCGGCAGCAAATGAAGTGGACACCATTAAAAAGTTTAATCAAACTCTGGATCATTTATATAGATACTATGAAAACTCTGTTCACATGGCTGCACTTAAAGAAATTTAGCAGGGAATGGAAAACCTTGTTTTAAAACCAAAACAGACAAAAGCTGCTAGGTGGCTGTCCCATGATGCAGCCTGTGACACACTAAGAAAGATTCTTCTCTGAGTTATTACATCCTTGCTTAGAGAAGCCTCTAAAAGGAATGATGCTCAAGCTGTAGGCCTACTAAAATGGTAGAAAACTGGGAGCATTGTTCTATTCTATGCATAATGTGTGACATACTTCCACACCTCAGCGTCTTATCTAAATGCTTTCAAACCTCAGCTTTAAATTTTACAGATATAAAGAAGCATATTAATTGAAGAGTAGAGATTCTTTGGGCACGACTGCTTGTACCTGGTCACTACTTCTCCTCTGTACCTGATGAACTACTACTGAATGCCAATGGGTTCAACATGCCATTTAAAGAAACATAGCTAAATAGTATTAGAACCACTGTGCATGATACTTTCATAAGGGCCCTAATTGCTCAAATTGAGTAAAGGTTTCCAAGCACAGAACTCTTGGATGTTTTCAGTATATGTGACCCCAGCATGATGCCAGATGGTGATATTGAGGATCTGGACAGCTATGGCATCGACAGTCTTGATATAATTCTGGGCCATCATGCCACTGTTGCAGATGAAGATGCTTCTAGGCTGGAATGGGCTTCTCTGTGCAATCTCAAGCATGCTGAACAGGAGACCTTTAAGACTCTTTAAACTGTCTTTCACTACCCCTTATCCAAATATATCTGCTTTGGCAGAACTGGCAGTGATAATACCAATGTCACCCACTGATTGTAAGAGGGGTTTCTCAGCATGAAATCGAATAAAAATCCAGGAAAGAAATAGATTAGGTGCCAGTATACTAAATGCACTCATGATTATTATCATTGAGGGTCCTGAGGTTGGCAACTTCACTTACTTGGAAGCTGCTGCTCATTGGGCAGTACTAAGAAATGATAGATTCAATCTTGGCCTTGCAGACACTAGTAAAGACGAAGATGTCCACACCCAGAATAATGTCAAGACTGTCACAAACTGCTGCCTGACCTATGAAGGGAATGCTGAGGTGCTCAGGTATGTTACACATGTTACCCCTTGATTTGCTACTGTTACACAGCCAAGGTCTCCTAATGTCACATTATTATAGTCCTATATTTTCTGGCCCATTTGTGCATTCCGTGTGTCCTGTGGCTAACTCTGTCCCCAGTGGTTCCACCCCCATTTATCATCGCTCTATATTTTTAGCAGTGGGGGACACTGAACTAGCTCCATTTTGTCCATCTAACAACTTTATAAACAGGGATGAAAAAAGTATTCTTTGAATATATATGCTAGTTTATAGGTATTTACTTACATTCCTAATTTACCCAAGGTGGTGATCAGGGTGTCCATTCGGCAGGTTGTACTGCTGGGCTGCATCTGTATCTTTTTGATCTCCTGTCAACTAGCATATGGATGCACATACAGGAGCAGAGCATGTGTACTTTCAGACGATGTACTATTATGCATCTTAAGAATGCGTATGTGCAGAGTGGGACAACAATAAAAAATACATATCTATATATATGTTTATATATTATAGGGGTGATATAGCACCCCTATACTTAGGGTTCAATGGTCACTTCTATGTTAAACCCAAATGTTTGCACTTTAATAACTTTGCAACCGTTTGATCGATTTGCACAAATATTTGCATGCACCATTGGGGATCAAAGATCTTTGGATGTGAGAAGCTTCATTTCAGTCGGATGTGCAGGTGCAGAGATATGGAGTGCCCTAAAATGTGAAAATTACCATTTTTGTGTGAATTCTTTGTCACACCATTTCTCAGAAACTGTGAGGAGCTGTGGTCTGCAATGTCCAATACAGGCCTTGGGTCACAGATGTGCCTTTTGAAGTTTCAGTGAAAAAATATCAATCTGTTCAAAAGTTATTACATTTTCAATTTTCCCATTATTTCCTATGGGAAAAGTTAGATGTGCCATGTGAAACAACTGTTTTGTTGCCGTGAAAGCGATATTTAGTGTTGCAAATGCGGAATGTAGTGTCAAGATTCCACCATCTTGTTTTCAGTTAGCGAGGGAAACAAATTTAAATATTTAAAAAAATACTGAGAGATGGTAAACACCAACTATTGTGTTTACCTAATTGGGGCCTGAGGTATCAGATTCTGGGGTCAGTTTGTCCAAAAAATGGCCAGAAATAGGATTATTTTATCCACAGAGTTTTTACTGCCTCAAATTGAAGCAGTAGTTTCACAAAAAAATGGAGCTTGTGCCGCAAATTGTGGTAAAAGTACTGATTGTGTCACAAAAAACACCATTCTTTCTTTTGTGAAACAAAGGGGTTTTCTCACAAATTGCAGCAAAAAGAGTCAGTGTTTCACAAAACAGCACTTCTTTTTCTGCAGTTTGTGGCACAACTTTTTTGTATGTCTGTTTCTTTGTCATTTCATAGCAGTTTGGACTTTTGGGCTGAAATATTCGGGGTACAATGGGTTTGGCTTAAAGATGCTCCTTTTACTGGTTTGGTGAATGTATATTACTTTGCTCTAGAGTTCTGCAGATTTAAAGTTTCCCTAATTTCACTTAGGATTACATTGTATTGGGAGGAGTACACAGTCATTTCTTTGTCACTGTGCTGTGAAAAAATGCTTTGCAATTTTGTGGTGAAAGTTTCATATACCTTTTGGTGGTTTGGTGAAAATTATTAATTTGCTGTGTAGTTCTGCGGCTTTAAATTTTGCTTTTGCTTAAACTTCCTGTTGCTAGCCTTGCTTGTATAGCAGAAAGCAGCTAACTAAAATAAGCTACATTTTCTCATTAATTTAAAACTTATATCTCAGCAGGAGTCAGTGTCAGTTAAGATTAAGTAGACAGATAACTTTATTAGAAGTAGAAGGGGTCTTATTTAGGGTTAAAAAAGAAAGAAAGTCAGTGTGTGTTCTGTGCAGGGAGGGTACTGTATCAGCTGACTTTGCTAAACCAGTAGGAGGAAAGAGAGCTTACCTGGGGGTGTGGTTTAGACACTAGAAAAGCAGGTGAGTCAACTTACAACTTCCTGTTGCTAGCCTTGCTTGTAGAGCAGAAAGCAACTAACTAAAAGAAGCTACATTTTCTTATTAATTTAAAACTTATATCTCAGCAGGAGTCAGTGTCAGTTACAATTAAGCAGACAGATAACTTTATTAGAAGTAGAAGGGGTCTTATTTAGGGTTAAAAAAAGAAAGAAAAGAAAGAAAGTCAGTGTGTGTTCTGTGCAGGGAAGGGTACTGTATCAGCTGACTTTGCCAAACCAGTAGGACGAAAGAGAGCTTACCTGGGGGTGTGGTTTAGACACTAGAAAAGCAGGTGAGTCAAATTACAACTTCCTGTTGCTGGCCTTGCTTGTAGAGCAGAAAGCAGCTAACTAAAAGAAGCTGCATTTTCTTATTAATTTAAAACTTATATCTCAGCAGGAGTCAGTGTCAGTTAAGATTAAGTAGACAGATAACTTTATTAGAAGTAGAAGGGGTCTTATTTAGGGTTAAAAAAAAAAAGAAAAGAAAGAAAGTCAGTGTGTGTTCTGTGCAGAGAAGGGTACTGTATCAGCTGACTTTGCCAAACCAGTAGGAGGAAAGAGAGCTTACCTGGGGTGTGGTTTAGACACTAGAAAAGCAGGTGAGTCAAATTACAACTTCCTGTTGCTAGCCTTTTTTCTTACTAATTGCCTCCATCCCACCCAAAGCCAGTTCTACTTTTATAGCCACTGGATTTGACTGTCAACAGGAACTTCCTGTTTGGCAGTAGGAAGGAAAGGATCATAGAGAAACATTGGTTTTGTCAACCCTAAAGTAAAAAAAGTAGCTCACTCTCCCCCCCAGCTGCTGGTGGTCTGATATTGAGCAAGGAAGAAGGAGGCTACTGAAGAAGATAGGAAGTTGCTGTCCCAGAACAGGAAGAGTGAGAGTTGTAAGGAGAGGAGATAATAAGCATCCAGTGAAACAGTAGAGAGGACACAAAATAATAGGAGTGGTGCAGTGCAATGGCTGTGGGGCGGCAGTGTTCTGGGAGACATTCTGGAGGCTGCAATGCTGCCCTATTTGCAGGCACCTCTCTGGTCTGAGAGAGGAGGTTGCCCATCTCCAGGCTGACCTGGCTAGGATTCGTGAAACCTCCTCCCCTACTTAGGGACCACCAGGGCCAATGCCACTACTTCAGAGGTTGCCAAGAAAGAGGAGAGGCCGGACCAGGGTGGGTTCAAGGAGGGAGAGGGTGGTGGGACAGAGTTGCATCCCTCCAGCTGTACCTCTCCACAATTCATTCACTCTTCTGGTGGATAGTGGTTCCTCTATGGAGGCACCTGCAGTGGAGACCAAAGAGGATGCTGGGAACCTTCACAAAGGAGACCCACAGGAGGGTGGCATGGGACCCCACAGTGGAAGGAAACAACTCCTGGTTGGGGACTAAATCATTAGGGGGGGTAGAAATGGGGAGGAAGGGGAGAGGGAGGTAAGGTGCCGTCCTGGTGCCATGGCTTGGAGGGACAGGAAGCGAATCCTCAGGATCGTGGGAGGAGCTGCACGAGGAAGGGAGCTGGATGTCATTGTCCACCTAGAGACAAATGACCTGGCTAGGAATGGGATCAGAGCAGTGCAAGAGGAGTTTATAGAGTTGGGAAGGGGCCTTAGACAAGTAGCACATACGGTAACCTTCTCGGAGGTGCTGCCTGTTTATGGCAAGGGAGATACTAGGGCACTTCTCACCAGGGAATTCAATGAGTGGTTGAAAAACTGGTGTGGAGCTCAGGGTTTTGGCTTCATTGGGGACTGGGGAGCCGCCTGGAGGGATGCAGACCTAGGTGCGATGGTCTGCATCTGTCCGGGGGGGGAACCAGGATCCTAGGTGAGAGGTTTAAATGCTTAATTGGCAAGCATTTAAACTAGCCAAGGGGGGGGCACTGAAAAGGAGCAAGGAAATCGGAGCCTCCCCCCACAAAACATGGTGATTAGTGAGGCAAACACCAAGGTACAGAAGTTATTAGGGAGCAGAACAGATTTAAATGTAAAAAAAGGCAAAGGCAGTAAACATAGAAACATAGAATTTGACGGCAGATAAGGACCGCTTGGCCCACCCAGTCTGCCCATTTCGCTACCTACTGGATAAGCTGCAGATCCTAGTTAACCAGCAGCCTACTTCTTCCTACCCCCACCCCCCAGAACTGCCTTATGACTATCCCATGCATGCTTGAATTCCACCACTGATTTTGACTCCACAACCTCCTCCGGAAGGCCGTTCCATGCATCCACAACCCTCTCTGTGAAAAAATACTTCCTTAAATTACCTCTGAGCCGCCTCTATCTTCAAATTGTGCCTCTTGTTCTTGCACACCTCTTTTTTTGAAAGATGCTACCCTCTTGGACTTTGTTGATTCCCTTGAGGTACTTGAAAGTTTCTATCATGTCCCCTCTCCCTCCTTTCCTCGAGGCTATACATATTAAGCTCCTTAAGTCTCTCTTCATATGTCTTCCGGTGCAGACCCTGCACCATTTTAGTTGCCCTCCTCTGGACAGCTTCCAGCCTGTCTATGTCTTTGCGGAGACTGGGTCTCCAGAACTGCACACAGTACTCCAGATGGGGTCTCACCAGCTGTCTGTACAGAGGGATAATAACTTCCTGTTTTCTACTGGTGATGCCTCTCCCTATGCATCCCAGTATCCCCAACCCTCCTTGCTGCCCTCTCACATTGCTTGCCCGTCTTTAGGTCATCTGATATGACTACCCCAGGTCCCTTTCCATTTTGTTGTTGTTAGTATCTCACCCCCATTGTGTACTCTTCCCTGGGTTTTGTTTCCCAGGTGCATTACCTTGCACTTCTTAGCATTGAATCTAAGCTGCCATAATTTGACTATTCCTCTAACCTTGCCAAGTCCTTCTCATCCTTTCACCCACCCTGTGCATCTACTCTGTTGCAGATCTTAGTGTCATCTGCAAAGAGACATACTTTTCCTTCAGTCCTTCTGCAATGTCGCTTATAAAGACATTGAAGAGGACCGTCCTAATACTGAACCCTGCGGTACCCCACTAGTAACCCTCCTTTCTTCTGAGTGGACTCCATTTACTATTACTCTCTGTGTCCTATTCTACAGCCAATTCTTTACCCAGGCTGTCATCTTGGGACCCACTCCCAGGCTGGCTAACTTGTATATTAATCTTTTGTGTGGGACTGTGTCAAATGCCTTGCTAAAGTCTAGGTAGGCCATGTCCACAGCCCTCCCTGATCTACTACTTTGGTCACCCAGTCAAAGAAATCTATCAGATTCATCTGGCATGACCTTCCCACTGTGAATCCATGCTGCCTAGGGTCCTGTGCCCCTCTGGCCTCTAGATACTCAACAATTCTTTCCTTCAGAAGTGATTCCATCATTTTCCCTATCACTGAGGTTAAACTAACAGGTCTATAGTAAGGACAGAAATGGGGCTAAAAGGGGTAAGGCTATCAAAAAGTGGAGGGTGATGAGTACCAATGCCCATAGTCTGTGTAACAAGCTCCCTGAACTAGTGGCCTTGATGGAAGAGGGTTGCCTGGATATTGTGGCAGTCACAGAAACATGGTACACAGAGAACCATGACTGGGATGTAAACATACCAGGATACACAATCTACAGAAGGGACAGGGAGGGTAAAAGAGGAGGAGGAGTAGCTCTCTATGTAAAGGAAGGGATCAAAGCAACAGAACTAAAGAGTAAACAGGGAGCAGATGAGGCACTTTGAGTCACCCTGGAGGCAGAAAATGGCACCACAATCTGCATGGGGGTTGTATACAGACCCCCATCTCAGGGGAAGGGAATGGACAAGGAAATGATAGAAGGCTTTCTTAGAATGGCAGAAAAAGGGGAGATATTGTTGATGGGGGACCTGAATATGCTACATGTTAACTGGAGCACCTTTGCTGCAGGCACATCCAAGAGCAGGGTCATTCTTGATGCCCTACAGGGGGCATGCCTCAGACAGCTAGTATTGGAACCCACTCAGGAAGGAGCAATCTTAGACCTGGTACTCTCAAATGGGGATGGAGAAAGAATCTCAGATTTAGAAGTGGGTAGCCATCTGGGAACAAGCGACCACCAAACAGTGTGGTTCATGATAAACACAGCCATACAAAAGCAAGAGTACTGGACTTTAAGAGGGCCGACTTTGGGAAAATGAGAGAGTGCCTCAGAAAAGCACTAGCAAACAGGCAAGAAGGAGGGGTGGAGGAACAATGGGGAGTGATCAAAACAGCCATCACAGAGGCAACAAGCCTTTGTGTAAAGCAAATCAGTAAAATGCAATGAAGGAAAAAAACACTATGGTTCTCAAAAGAGGTGGGAGGGAAGGTTAAGAAGAAAAGGACAGCATTCAGGAAATATAAGGAAACACAGAAGGAGCAGGACAGAGAACTTTATCAGTCAAAGCAGAAAGAGGCTGGAAAGGCAGTCAGAATAGCAAAGGCCCAAACCGAGGAAAGGATAGCCAATTCTGTTAAGAAGGGGGATAAGACCTTTTATAGGTACATTAGGGAGTGAAGAAAGACCAAAGGAGGGATACTGAATCTTAATAAAGGGGAGAGAATGTGGGTAGAGGGTGACAGTGAAAAAGCAGGGATACTGAATGAATATTTCTGCTCAGTATTCACAAAGAAAGAGGAGGGGGAGTTACCTAAACCAAACAAGAGAAACACTTTGAAGACGGGGGTTGATACCAGTCCATTTACAGAAGAAAGGGTTCTGAAAGAACTAATAAAATTGAAGGTGGACAAAGCAATGGGGCCTGATGGGATTCACCCAAGAATTCTAAAAGAACTAAGGGTAGAACTAGTGAGACCGCTGACTAATCTCTTTAACAAATCATGAGAGGATGGGGTGGTACCCGAGGACTGGAGGAGGGCAGATGTGATTCCTCTTCACAAAAGTGGGAGCAGGACAGAGGCAGGAAACTACAGACCAGTTAGTTTGACCTCAGTGGTAGGGAAAATGATGGAATCACTTCTGAAGGAAAGAATTGTTGAGTACCTAGAGGCCAGTGGGGCACAGGACCCAAGGCAGCATGGATTCACAATGGGAACATCATGCCAGATGAATCTAATAGATTTCTTTGACTGGGTGACCAAATTAGTAGACCAGGGAGGGGCTGTGGACATGGCCTACCTAGATTTTAGCAAGGCATTTGATACAGTCCCACATAAAAGATTAAGTCATGAGATAGCCAGCCTTGGAGTGGGTCCCAAGGTGGTAGCCTGGATAAAAAATTGGCTAGACAACAGGACGCAAAGGGTAGTAGTAAATGGAATACACAGTGAAGAAAGGAGGGTTACTAGTGGGGTACCACAGGGTTCAGTACTGGGACCGGTCCTTTTTAATGTCTTTATAAGTGACATTGCAGAGGAACTGGAAGGAAAAGTATGTCTCTTTGCAGATGACACAAAGATCTGCAACAGGGTTGATACACAAGGTGGAGTGGAAAGGATGAGAAGGGACTTGGCAAGGTTGGAGGAATGGTCAAATGTATGGCAGCTCAGATTCAATGCAAAGAAGTGCAAGGTAGTGCACACGGGAAAACCCAGGGAAGTGTACACAATGGGGGGGGGTGAGATACTGACAACAGTAAAAATAGAAAGGGACCTGGGGGTAATTATATCAGATGACCTAAAGGTGGGCAAGCAATGTGAGAAGGCAGTAAGGAAGGCTGGGGGGATACTGGGATGCATAGGAAGAGGCATCAATAGTAGAAAACAGGAAGTTGTTATCCCTCTGTACAGACAGTTGGTGAGACCCTATCTGGAGTACTGGGTGCAGTTCTGGAGACCCCATCTCCGCAAAGACATAGACAGAGTGGAGGCTGTCCAGAGGAGGGACAACAAATGGTGCAGGGTCTGCACCAGAAGACATATGAAGAAAGACTAAAGGAGCTTAATATGTATACCCTAGAGGAAAGGAGGAGAGAGGGGACATGATAGAAACTTTCAAGTACCTCAAGGGAATTAACAAAGTCCAAGAGGCTAGCATCTTCCAGAAAAAGAGATGTGAAAGAACAAGGGGGCACAATTTGAAGATAGAGGGGGGACGTCTCAGAGGTAATGTGAGGAAGTATTTTTTCACTGAGAGGGTTGTGGATGCATGGAACAGCCTCCCTGAGGAGGTCGTGGAGTCAAGAACAGTGGGGGACTTCAAGAATGCATGGGACAGGCATAAGGCAGTCCTAGTGTGGGGTAGGAGGAAGTAAGCTGTTGGTTAACTAGGATTTGCAGCTTATCCGTTAGGTAGGAAAATGGGCAGACTAGGTGGGCCAAGCGGTCCTTATCTGCCATCAAATTCTATGTTTTTATGTTTCATTTATCATAGCCTAACACTGTAATGTGAGGTGTAAGCTATCATTTCTTTGTCATTGCACTGTGAAGAAATGGTTTTCAATTTTGCTGTCACATTCTCATGGTGCAAAGGCCTTGCCCTACTGGTGTGCCTTTTGGTGGTTTCATAAAAATATATTAATTTGTTGTCCAGTTGCACAGGTTTGAAATTTTCCTGCCTTTCCTATGGGCTAACATAGCAATGTGGGGTGATTGAATGGCACTGCACATTACAGGATACGAGTGCAGGGCCCTTACACTGTCTCAAACATTATGCATGTATGAGAACGCAGGGCCCAGAGGGCCATGCGCTCCCATATACAAATAGGGATATCACTACGGACTGATGGAAGTGCAGGTCCTGGAGAGCCCTGTGCTCTCACATGCAAATACGCAAACATTATGGAGTGCTGGGAATGCAGGGCCCAGAAGGCCCTGCACTCCCACATGGCAATAAAGAAACAATCTGTCAAGAATTATTGATGGCTGAGAGACTCCCACAAGCAATTTATGTTTATGATTACACTTTCTCAAAAAGTAAGGAAATTCATGGCTGGCCCATTGGAGCAGTGGTTGGATTTTCGCTTGTGATGTCGGCGATCCTGGTTTGGGAACGGACCCGGGTTGTCAGAGCGCCAGCTGGGGGAGAAGGATTGAGCATACCCAGGACTGTTCTCCTTCTCCTGGGGGAGGGTGTGGGATGTTGCTGGTGCTTGGTGACCTCTGGTGGAGGCTAGGTTTGCCACAGCAACTGGCTCCAGCAAGGAACTGCGGGGGTGGGATGGATGCTGGCATCATTGAATGCTCCCACCCAGCCACCTGAAGGGGAAACAATCCAACCCACCCACTGCCTCGATGATGCTCATCCTTCGACTGCCATTGGCTCCCCAGGCTGACTCCCACCCTATCCCATTGCCTGTGGCACCCTTCAGGGGAGCCATGTGCCATGGCCCCACCCCAGGAGGCAAGCCAGGGGGTCCCAGGAGAAGTGGCTAAATATGGGGAAAGCCGCAGTTGAGGGGTCCATGACTGGGCAGTGGGAGGGGACACATAAATTATAAATTAAAAAAAAGTAGGGAAATTCTTGACAAACAACTTGGTTAATGCATTAGTTAGGGTTCCACCATCAAAAGTATGGAAATATGGTGCTAGGGTTTCCAGCCCTAACACCCAACCCCACCTCCACCTTCCACACACAAGCAGGCAACAGGGGTGTACTTTGGGGTTGTCAGCCCTAACGCTCACCTCATTTTCCTATACTGTAACATCTTAGCTTCCTTACACATGGAATGGGGTGAGCTTTAGGGCTGACAACCCCAAGGCACATCCCTGTTGCCTGTTGGTGCATGGAGGGTAGGGGTAGGATGGGGTGTTAGGGTTGGAAACCCTAACACCACATATCCATACTTTTGATGGTGGAATCCTAACTAATGCATTAACAAAGTTTTTTTTTTGCCAAGAATATATATCTACACACACACACACACACACACACACACACACACACATATACACACATAAACACACACACACATATATTATACTGGCACCAGTGTGTTAGTGCTGAGTTCGTGTTTGTGTCAACCCCTATTTATGACAACTTATGACTCGGCTGTCTTGATATCCAAGGTTTTAAAAACTGGCATGTACCTTTTCTGTCCTAGAGGTTAAGAACATGCCAGTTTTCAAAACATTAGGCTTAGTGGTTTTTACATTATAAATTCTACAGATGACTTAAAATCCACACTAGAAGTCTTTTTCTGCCCTCTGCTAACTACAAAGATGCACCGATTTAGAATCTAAACTGTCTAGGTTCATTAGGTATTTGCACAGAGTGGTGCCTTACATTTGTTTTGTGATGAAAAATGCCCACATTTAAAAGTTGTCAGCTTTAAAAAAAAGTCAAATGTGTATGTGCAGACACCTGAGAAAATAGTTGAAAAAACAGTTTGTGTCAGCCCCCTTTTTACATCAGTCATGAATGGAAAAAACAAACAAAACCATTATTCTTGCCTACTGCCTGCCACTGAAAATCCTGCCCTGAACACAATGCTTTCATTTTCATTCATGATTGATTTATTATAGTGTATGGTAGAACATTGTTAACCTTTGGAAATCATCATTTCCTAAGGTTGTTATACTATTGTTGTGACGTAGGACTGTTGTTAACCTATTAATGCTATGTCACATCAATAGGTTAACAAGGGGGATCGCTTTGCGCATGTGCACTACACAACCTGACGGCCTTTCAGAAATGGCCGTGGTGGTGAAAGCATGACCTGGAATGGCTGTGGCAGTGACTAAAATGTAAAAAGTAAGGATCCTGATAATTGTTTCCACTAGAAATGCATGACCATACACTATAAAACATAATGCATGGTCATACATCAGCAACCAGTTTGAGTAACCGTCTCGAGGTTGCCATGGTGACACAAACCTCTCGAGCTTCGCTGTCGAGGTTTACATGGTCGCCATGGCAACCTCTCTCCGGTTAACAAACGGGTTACCGATGCATGCCCATACATTATCCATAATGTTATCTTCAGCTCAGCTCCAGCCACCTCTCTCTCACCAAACTAGGGATATTCTTCAATGCTTTCAGTCATTTTACCTTTAATTCCCCCACTCTGACACATCACTGTGACCTCTACTCCACCCTATCCCTTCAGTCCCTATAGCAGAGATGCATGTCCCGCTGCTCCACTTTCATCTCCAAATATTGGTTTGGAACTTTTTCTTCTTACTGCTGCTCTCTCCTAAATTCTGCTACTCCCCCCCCTACAATTCACTTATGAATTGCCTTCGCTCCTTCGCCCTCCCATGAGTATGCACTTCGGCTGGGAAACTAACATTCTCCTATAGATGCCCTTGCTTATGGAAAAACCTCTCCCCTCAAACCTGCCTCACCCTCTCCTTTCCTGCACTTAAGTGCCTCCTCAGACCATTCCCTGTTACATCTTGTAGCTGTCCACTTCCCTAATCCACAACCTTGCTATAGTCCTTCTCCCTCTCTTCCATTTCCTGCAACTAGTGACCACATGTTTTTCTGCTCTTGTTGTCTCACGCTGCTTATCAAATCTCCTGTAAAATACTTTGTAATGTGATCCTATAATAAAAATTAATCTGATCTTTGTATTATACTGTAATGTAGAATTTATATATGTATTTATTTAAATAAACTGAAACTGAAACTTATTCTGTTTTATACTGTAAATGTTATGTTCTGTTTGTATTATACTGTATCTGAATTTTGTTATCCCTTTGTTGCATTTGTATCCCTGTTCCTGGGTCATACCTGGAAATGAGCTTCTGTTCAGTGTGCCTTTCCCGGTCACCAAATTTTAACTAAATAAACATAAAATACATTTATATGTCAATTACAAATGAAAATCAAAGTACAAACAGTACTGGCTGGTGCCAAGGTTTGCTTGCTACAATTACTAATTTGACATAAAATGCATAGACTAATTTTTATCTGATGATACTATTGTGTTATTGATATGCATTTTATTTATATTTGAATACATATAATATGTAATGATAATGAACAGTGCAATTTTTTTTGCAGTATTTATTTTTGTCTAGAACTGATGCAATTTCAATATTAATTTCATGATGAGTTTCACAATGTATGTACAGCACAATGATATGAACAATAAAATTAAGTCAAATGCATACATTTGTGCAGATGAGAGATACAAAAAGAAATGTATAGTTCATCTGTCATAATATGGCCAGGTATTTTAACAATTAGAGATTCTTTATAACTGGTGAGAAGATTTTTTGATGGTGAACTATTTTCTCAACATAGTTGTTTTGGACTGCTCGTGGTTTGTGTATTTCTAATACAACTATGGATTTTAGTCATAAATTGTTCACTTTAATTAAATTAGTTAGAAGCTTTGCATGGATTAAGTAATACACAATTTGAAAATGTATACTTCAATAGTTAAGGTAGCAAATAGATGGTGCTTAGTACTTTCAGCAATTATATTTAATGCCTACTTTTCCTAATTAGTTTATATTTATTTTCATTTATTTCAGTTGTTATGTGGCAAATGATAGATTGCGGTTTGTTTCAGCAATTATGTTTAATGCATTATTTATTTGCATACTTCTTTACATTTATTTATATTGATGGCTGTGAAGTATACTTTTATGTACTAAGTGTACACATGAAATTGTTTAGTTAAATGCATGCAAGTTTTAAATCAAGATAACCTATTGTTGGTAGTGGTAAAGGAGCAAACAATTTGTTGTGCTTATTTTCAACAATGATGTTTACTGCATTATTTTTCTTATTATATAATTATAATTATTTCAAATTTTCACATTTACTTTCATGGTTGTGAATACCAGCTGTATGAATAAAATAATTGTGTTGGATGCATATAATATTTAAATCAAGATAACCTAAACGTTGGTAGTGGTTAAGGGGGCAAATAATATATTGTACTTTTTTTAGCAATTATGTTTAGTGCACCATTTGTTTGTAAAATTATTTCACATTTATGTCTATGAAGTATAATATCATGGACAAGTAGATGCATATTAGTTTATTTCGATGCATGCAATTTTTAAATTAAGATACATTTTGGTAGTGGTTAAGAAGACAAATTATAGCAGCAATTATTGTTTCTTTATGGTTCAGGTTAAGTTTTTCTATCCATATTTGTTCACATTTTGGAAACGTTTCATGACAGTAAATGTAGTCTCAATGTATGGTACAGATGAACAAAGTAGGTGATTTAATTTATTTTTTGGGAACAACAAGAATTTTTTAGAATCAACTACACAGAGTCATTCTTCGGGTACTGGCATTTTCTACATAAAGCATAGCTTTTATTCTGTGTATAGTGCAATTTAATTCTAGTAATTAACATGTATAAGAATGTTAATTGTTAGTACAGTAGAAGATTGTACTATTCTCTGAATAAAAGGTATGTGTCTGGTAGAAAGTGTCCCTGTTTTATAGGGCACAACCCCCTTCTTTCACCTGAACAAGCAAGACAGACAGTGTGCTTGGAGGAAATGGCCACAGCCATGTATTTATTAATCAGCCAAGTAGAAGTCAAATTATTAAACTGATGAGCTATATATAATATATTTTATATATATATATATATATATATATATATATATATATATATATACACATTTATTTATGCAATAGGGTGGACATATATTCTGTGTGATAAATGCATTTATCTGAGTCACTGTATGTATAAATAAATTTATACATACAGTGACCATTTATACATACAGTGCCGGACTACTTCCTACTTCATCTTAGGTTTACTGTCTGACACTCACACACAGTCTCTACTGGTGTCTACATATAGCATGTTGCTCCATCCACAGTAAAACATCCATTTAAAAATATGTTTTTTTATTTCTCCCCAGCATTATACATCTGTATTTCCTTACACCATGAAACAGCATTTCACACTTACAGTCCTCTGTTCAGTATCGCGTTGCCAATCACGTCCCAACTGCCTGAGCCACCGCATCCCAAACTGTCTCAGCCCCGACTCCCTAATGAACTGCAATACTACTAAACAGGCAAACCACCACTTTTTTAAAACAAATCTCTCCCCTTGCATCCATAACCCAGAAAGAACACAACTGCTGACCTGAAAAGAAAATGCTCCAAAGCCATGTCTTTTTTTCTTTCTTCCCCATTCGATCACTCGCTCGCTCACACTGCACATAGAAGTCGCTGAACTCAGATGCCTTTTCATCCCGATGCCACTTGCTCTACTCTGAATTCACAGCTTTCTTAAAAAGATTACTTAAAAAAAATTCATAACAGCCACACCTTTGTCTCGGCAAGCCATCGCTAAACTGATGTGACATTTTTCTGTATTCCTTTCCATCAGCGCTAGTGAAACTCAGCCACCATTGTTTTCTTTTAAAACCTGTTAAGCCATACTGTCAGCCAATCAGCTTTAAGGAACCACACAAGACGGTGCACCAACATGGCAAATCACAAAATAAACCCACACAGTTTTCCATATTTCTTTATTTCAAAACACAGTTCTACTAAAATAAACATATACACAAGGTCCTTCCCTATTGCATAAATGAAATATGCAGGGGAGACCTTGTGTGATATATGATTTATGCACACTTGTGCTGTTGGCCCTTGGCCACCACACTAGTGGCTAACGCCACTTGCGAGGTTACCCAAGGTCAAACAGTACTCGTGTGCATACATCATATATCACACCGGTCCCACCTGCATATCCTATATTTATTTAGTTTTTGTTAACTGCGTAAGTGCACTAGACAAATTCTGCCTATTTTCAGGCATGACCCGGTGGGGATACAGATGAATGTCAACTGACCCTGAACCCGATTAAACTGTTGATGGTATTTTTAGTGAATGAGGGAAATTTGGCCAGGACACCAGGGAAATTCCCCTACTCTTTTCAATAAGTGCCATGGGATCTTTAACATCCACCTGAACTACCACCAATCCAGGCAGATGGGTCCTCGGTTTAACGTCTCATCCGAAAGATGGCTCCTCAGAAGTGCAGCACCCCTCTCGTGCTGCACTACAGTGTCAGTACTGGATGTTAACCTATGCCAGATGTGGAACTGAACCCACAGTCCTCTGATCTCCCGCCTCAGAGGTGAGTGTGCTACATATATATATATATATATATATATATATATATATATATATACACACACACACACACACACACACTTATATATCATCAGTTAATCTGGCATGGTATGCACAGCAAGGTAGTCATGGCTGATCATTTGTTAATTGTTCCAATCAATAATTATAGGCCCTCCACTCCCCTTTTGGAGGGGGGCTGACATACTAGGTACAACATTATGAGGGACTGTGGCCTCTGAGGCATAACAGATGGGTCTTAGTTGGGCAGTCTCAAATGTGCCTCCCCTGTCAGAGGGCATCACTGGCTGTGGGCAGAAGCCTGAGAGTTATCGTTCACCTATCACTGGAACCCCTCTGGTTCAGTCACCAAAGCCTCACCTCTCCACAACCTCAGGACAAACTGCCACAGACAAATGTTGCCAGCTGCTATTCTTTGCAGACTCTACCATTGTCTTATAGGGCTTAACTCCTTTCTTCAACTGAACAAATGAGACAGACAATGTGCTTGGAGGAAATGGCCACAACCATTTATTTATTAAACAGCAAGTTAGAATTCAAATTGTTAAACTGATTTATATATATATATATATATATATATATATATATATATATAATTATTTATATATATCAATTAATCTGGCATGACATGCACAGCAAGGTAGTCACAGCTACTCATTTGTTAATTGTTCCATTTGACATTATAGGCCCTCCATACCCCTTTTGGAGAGGGCCAACATACTAGGTACAACCTTGCGAGGGACTCTGGCCTCTGAGGCATAAGGGGTGGCTCTTAGTGGGCCAGTCTTAAATGCACCCTCCCCTATCAGAGGGCACCGTCGATTGTGGGCCAAAGCCTGAGGATTATTCTTTGCCTATGGCAGGCAACCATCTGCTACCAACCGTCAAGGCCTCAGCTCTTCCCAGGCTCTGGTCAAATTGCCTGAAAAAGTGTGATAAACTCTGTTAACCCCTATGTATAGTCCTGTGAGACTACCATGCCACCACACAATGAGCATCCTGCTATTGCTTGGCTGTCAGCTGAACAATAATGCTCATCCTCCACCAAGCACATCACGCCATGACTTCCTCCAAAACACATCATAGGTCTGCTAAATATCTCTCACTACCTAAGTCTGATGAAAGTACCCCATCCTGCATACCACTGTGGAACCTTTGCCATGATTCTGTCAGGCAGCAGCAGATGTCCACCAATGGCATCCACAACTCACATCATAGCTATGTTTGTCAACCCATGCACGTTCATTTGCACCAGGATTCTGAGCTTGGCACCAATGCTGCCTTTGTAACATTTGTAACCATATCATTTGTATCCTCAGTCATTACCAATGCCAAAATACAAAGTCCTCTCATCATCTGCAGCACTTCAACTGACATGGGGTCACCAAAACAGTAGACAAAGGTCAAGCGGTGGTCATCCTCTACACAGATTTCAGCATGGTTTTTGATTCTGTAACCCCCAAGAGGTTGATCAGGAAGCTGGAAGATCATGGGGTTGGGGAGAAGATGACCAGATGGGTGAAAAACTGGCTGGGGAACAGGACTGAGAAGGTGGTGGTGGGGGGGAGTGTTATCCAGCACCAGGGAAGTTACAAGTGGAGTCCTGTGGGGCTTGGTGCTAAGGCCAGTGTTGTTCAATGTCTTCATTAATTATATTGGGGATGGCATTAAAGAAAATGTGCCTTTTTGAGGATGGCACCAAGCTCTGTGGAAAGGTGGTCATGACCAAAGGAATACAGGACCTGAAGGAGGATCTGGGAAAACTTGAGAGATGGTCCGGGATTTGATAGGTTGGTTTCAGTGCCAAGAAATGCAGAGTTATGCACACTGGATCCAAGAATGCCAGGATGGAGTACTACTTGGGAGGGGTCCAGGTATCTGCAACAGAAGAGAAGGACCTGGGAGTGATGATCATTAGCGACCTGAAGCACTCCACACAGTACAGGAAAGCAGCAAGAAGGGCAAATAAGATGTTGGGATGCATAGGCAGGGGGATCATCAGTAGGCAAGAGTAGATTATATTGCCCTTGTACATGTCACTGGTGAGGTTACACCTAGAGTATGGAGTACAGTTCTGGTGCCCACACATTTAAAAGGACATTAATCTGCTGGAAGTGGTCCAAAGGAGGGCAAGGAAGATGACTGCAGGTCAGTAGGGTAACATATATGAGGAGAGGTTGGGGGCCCTGAACATGTACTCCCTGGAGGAGTGAAGGGAGAGAGGGGACATGATTGAGACCTTCAAGTACCTGAAGGGGATAAATAGGGTAGAAAAGGATGATCTCTTGAAGCTAAGCAGCAACTGAAACATGAGAGAACACAATGTTAAGTTGGAGGGGGGAAGTTTAGGAGGGAGGTTAGGAAACACTTCTTCATGGAGATGGTGGTTGCCAGTTGGAATGCACTGCTGGAACAGGTGGTCTCATTGAAGACAGTAGGCAGCTTCAAGAGAGGATGGGCTAGACATTAGGGGAAAGAAAAGGTCATAGGAGGGGCAGATGGAAAGGATGAGAGGATTGGGAAGGGGGCATGGTCAGTAGCTGAAGCTGTGGACCCTGCAATATGATCAGACTAGAATGATCAACTGGCCTTATTCTGTAACACCTTTGTATGTTTGCGTATGTTCATGTGACTTTGCCAGTGCACAATTTTCTGCTCCCATGTGGATGACCAGTATATCTGGAAGGCAGTGACATTGAGCTTTGACTGTGCTCCATGGTACCAAATTCTCCTACTTCCTCCTTACCAGCCCATCCAACAAATTTGTACCCACTGAGGGCCAGGGAGAGATTATCACCTTCCCCGAGAACTGCCGTGCTCTCACCATGGCCCAGACCACAAAAATTGGCCACTGATCCAAGCTCACTTTTCCTAGGAGTGATGACCTGCCAAGAACAGAAACAGTGGTTAAAGCAATTGTGGTCGCACATGACTACCAAAACTTGAGACTTCCACTGCTCCAGGGAGTAGGTATGTACATCTGTCCCACCCTTCACCAACCGTTACCTCCACATTGCCAGGTGGCAGATGGACCACTTTCAACCCTACCCCCCTGTAAGCCATGAAGGTTGTGAGGCTCCTTCTGGGAAGTTCAGAGTTGTATTCCCTGTGACTGCATTCCAGCTGGCCCCAGATGCTGATTATGTGCCTGGGTTTTATCAATCATCAATTATTACCTTATCCAAAAACTCTGTATGGTACCTGCAGCACTTTAGCTTATATAATATGTTTCTTGGCCCTGTTGTTTCTGCTTCTGACCACACTGCCTGTTCTGCAGTGCCAGTTCAGTTTCAAGGCAGCTGAAATGTTAGGATAATGGTTAGTTATTTGTGAAAATATTTCACTGGCTAGTAACATTTTCATAAGATGATATAACTTTATAAGATTGCAAGCACCATTATTAAAACACTTTACACCGCAGTCTTCTAAAATATTTTGTCATGGATGTGCAGGAAGAATCATCCCTTACAGTATTGTCAATATGATGTTCCACATCTGGGAACAGGGCCAGAAGCATATAGCAGTTCATTTATACTACATGGTAGCTGTGCATTCACATCATGCTCATTAATAAGCACTGATTTAGGAGTCGCTGCTGCTACTGTAATGCCAAGCGCTCCTTCTATGTGTGCTGATGGCTCACAAATTCACTGCATACTCTTGCTTTCACTTTTTTAATGAGGCCTGTATCAGGCGAGTACTCTGTGATTCACCAAGATCGTAACAGACTTACTCCAGAAATCACTTTTACCTGTTTCATGTCACAAGGGAGAGGGACAAATACATAGAAAGCATTATTGGCAAAATGGACAGCTTCTTATGAAAGAGTTTCAATAAAGTCCAACAAGCAAAACATACAGTAACTACTGTTAATACTATAATGGGGTGAGCATTATGACTGACAACCCCAAGGAACACAAGTTTGTAGTTAATACTTCTTGAACACATTGAATTAAAGAAATAACAATAAACTAAGGCTCAGGCACACCAATGGAATGGTCTTAAGCTTAAAATCTGATTCCACCTGGTAATATCCTGGATACCCTTTAAATAAACTGAAAAGGGGGCAAGTTCATTAAGGCCCATTAGGTGAGACATACTGCAGTTCCACTGTATGACCCCATTTAATTAATAAACTAAAATAACTTGGAACTCAAGTAGCCCAATGGAACAGATTAAAGCTCAAATCCCTTATGATCTTGTTTGGTGGTGAACCTGGAAGCAGTAGATTTACCAATCCTGTGGATAAGCAGTGGGTTTACCAGTTTACCAAAACTGGGAAGGTTGTGCAAGGAGCTGGGGGAATCGGTGGCCTTCTTGGAGGTGCTCCCAGTGCCTTGTGCGAGTACGGCAAGTAAGGGGAGGATCAGAGAGTTCGACACATGGCTTGGGGAATGGTGTAGATTCAAGGGGTATGGGGTAGTGGGTGGTTGGGGGGAGCTGGGACAATAATGATCTATATGCAGGAGACAGGCTACACTTGAGTGGGAAGAAGAAGGCAGTATTAAAGAAGGAGACTGAGGACTACATAGCAACAAAGGTGGGTTTAAACTAGGAGCAGGGGGTAATGAGTGGACTGCTGGTAGGCATGGATCCCAGAGAGGGGAGCCAGACAAGCTTACCCTCCAAGTTAATAGGGAGGAGGTCAGAGTAGGGGCACAGGGGGAGGAGGAGGAGGAGGAGGGTGGAGGGAGGTCACACTGAATGCGAGGACTCTAGGTAATAAGTCAGCTGAGTTGCAGGCTCTCCTGGCAGTGGGGGAGGGGTTGACATTGCGGCCATCACAGAAATGAGGGGCAGCCAGTACCAGGACCCGGATATGTTGATACCAGGGTGTAGAATATTCAGAAAGGATAGGGCTAAGGGGAAAGGGGGTGTGTGGCAATGCATGTATGGGAATGGATAAGGTGTATAAGTGAGGAAGGGGAGAAAGGCAGGAGAGAGGCTCTATGGATGCAGTTCCAGGACTGGAGGAGTAGGATGCTAAGGATGGTGGTTGTATGCAGACCACTGGGACAAGGGGCTGACCAGCTAATGTGGTTTGTTTTTCAAAGCATGATGTGGTAAAGTCTGAGGTTAATGCAAGAGGCCTAACTTTCTTCACAAAGGAAGTGAACCCT
This sequence comes from Neoceratodus forsteri, assembly GCA_016271365.2. Lineage (NCBI taxonomy): Eukaryota > Metazoa > Chordata > Ceratodontiformes > Ceratodontidae > Neoceratodus > Neoceratodus forsteri. Next base: position 331,445,524 of record CM057454.1, read on the forward strand.
GTTATCTCAGAGACCCATCCTGCATCTGACACAGGAACATTGGATTCTGAGTACCCAATCCCCTCAGGGGATGGTGGAAAAGAAACACTGCCACTGAATCACAGGTCCTTTTCCTGTAATATAATGTCAGAGGAAGGCAGATTGAAGATGCCAATCAAAGCAGAGAATTTGCAGACTGCTAATTCCATGTTATGCTTAGGCTATGAGTACTGTCTAATCGGTGAACTGTTTTACAAGATGTTAAAAAGACAGAGGCCTAGTTTAACATATGCAAAGAAACAGGAGAGGTTGGAAAATGTTCCATACCAGGAAAAGTGCTTGAGAAGCATAGGCACATAGGCATCTGTGCTTTGAACCTCCAAATAGGGGAAAAGAAAATACAACACCCTGTGAAGGTAGTACAAGGCCTGAAATGTCCCTTGCACCTTGGGTTAGACATCCTTATATGACTGGGTGTTTATGTTGAACTTGCCAGTGATGCTCTTTGGTCACAAATGGGAGGGGGGCTTACTCCCAAAAAGTGGCACCATAGGCCTTGAGGTCTGAAAAAACTATTCCTCAAGTGTGCCAGGTGGTGAATGAGTTCACTGCAGCAACTCCAGGTAATATAAAGGAGTTCTCTCTTAGGGATAATGTAAAGAAAGGCCAAGAAGTGCACTATTTGTGCTTGACAAGCAACTTAGCGGTATGGGTTTAAAAATCCATTCCACATCTTGCTTGGACGTGAGCTGCATAGTAATGAATATTTTGGTATAGAACCCAACTGTACAGCCTATCACTATAGAAACTAACTGTGAGTTAGGGGTAGCAATAGGGGAATCCTTCTATGATTTGGAATTAGTTGTTCCAGTTATTGGGGAGCTACCAGAGGACATTGTTCAGAAGAATGAGACAGATGAAGAGATTAAGTCTGTACCAAATGGTTTCATTGTTTTGCAATAAATTTGTTCAGTAGATAAGAAAGAAATCCATACATGCAAAGTTGAAAATGATTATCCTGTACTGTCCACATGGTTACTGAAACAGAGCAATTTAAAGAAGCACATGTGATCAATACTTAAAATGTTTTTGAGATGATTGAAGAAGCGATAGAAGTAGGTGAGAATGTACCTTTTGCTGATTTTAAGGAACAAATTGAACAAGCTATACAAGCCTGTATATGGGAAACTGAAGCAGAAAAATAAAAAAGTTTGTGAAATGTTCTTTCAGTTCAAGGGCATGTTCACAAAAGATGCTCATGATTATGGTGTAACAGACATTCATGTTACCAGGGTGCTTACAGACCCTAATAAAGGCTGAGTTTATGTATGCCAGTACATAATACCACTAGCATCTTATGAACATGTGCAAGAGACACTGGATACCTTGATGGAGTGAGGAATTATAAAACAAGTGAACTCTGCTTATAATTCCCCCACTTGACCTGTATTAAAACCTACAGGAAGGCAGAGGCTCACTATTGACTATAGGAAGTTGAACCAACAAGTACTGTACCTTTATCTCATTGGTCCACAACATATTTGTATCAAAGTTTGGCCAAAGTTGAGGGTGCAAAATATTTCAATACCCTAGACATAGTATATGGAGTCTGGACATTGAAAGAGCCAAAAGATCAATACAAACTGGCTTTTACCTTTGGAAGAAGACAACACACGGGGAACAGGTATTTTTAGGTACTTAAATTCACCTACACATTTTAATATCTTTCTGCATAAGGCCGTGCCTAATGCTGAAAGTAGAAAAATCTGGTTTATGTGGATAATGTACTAATCAAAAGCAACACTTTTGAGGAACACCTGGCAGAAGTAATCTATGTGTTAAACCAGCTGAAAAATGCTGGGGCCAAATTGTCCTTAACAAAAGGGCAGTGGTTCAAAAGTTGGGTAAGCTATCTCAGGCATGAAGTTGGGCCTGATGGGCTATGCCCCAAGCACAACAAAATAGAAGCAGTCCAAAAAATTGGGTCACTCAAAACTTTAAAGGAATTACTCAGCTTCCTTGGAATCTGTAACTACTCAAGACAGTTTATCCAGGACTATGCTGAAATTTCTAATCCGCTTACCAGGCTGCAGAAAAAAGGCAGAATCCTGGGTGTGGGGGGAGGTGGGAACAAGAGAAAGCCATGCAAGCTTTAAAGGATAGTCTAAGTCAAGCAAGATGTCTTGCTTAGCTACAAATGGATAATGATTTTTATCTAGAAACAGGGCTCACTGACAGCAGAATCAATGCAATGTTATATCAGAAACATGGTTTAGACAACCAATTTATTGCTTATGCAAATAAAACTTTAAGTGATGTTGAGAAAAAGTTTTCAGAGTGAGAAAAGGCATTATTTTCCACTGTATGAGCAGTACAATGGTTAAAAAACTACATTTGTGGTAAGAAAGTTGTTGTAGAAACCTGTCACCAACCCACTGCATTTGTGAGGAGCCAGAAACTTAAATATGGAAATGTAGGGCCTTTCTGGTAGTGCTGAGGGTTGAGGCACTGGACATCACACTTCGCACCACGCTGGCGACCCGGGTTCAGATGTGAGCCTGGGCCACCAGGAGTTGGTAGGGAAGGGATAGGATGGAGCACCCAGAGGACTGCTCTCCTATTCTGGTGAGGAATCCAGGGTCCCATTACTCTGTAGCAGCCCCTGGTGATGACTGGGGGTGCTACTAGAATGGTGTATATTGCATTTTGGTTGTCCCTTGGGGGTAGCTGGATTGACTACTAGGATTTTGGGACAGAAACTATTTTTAAATAATTTACTGGTGTGTAGGAGTTTGTGATAGTTAAACTATTTTTAAATAAGTTACTGTGGTTAAGGAGTTGTCATAACAAAATCTGCAGTGTGAAACAGGAAAAGACAGTCATTCAAGCAACAGAGGGAGGTGGATCTAGGTTTACGTATATTTGTTACAATTCTTAAGATTTTCAGTGCAGGAAGAGTTTAAAGCACAGCTGACTTATTTTGGGGCTGACAGCTTTCAGAGCACGAACCACCAGGCCTGTTTTGGGGCTGGGGAGGTTTACCTGTGTCTGACTTGGATGTGTGATTTTCTCTGTTTGATTAGCAGGGTATTTTCTCTGTCAAATTGTTGTGTAGGCATCTTGCTGATAGAAAGGCACTCATCGCAGTGGTGGGTCAGAGCTTTTAGCTGATTGTTTTGTGAGAAAACAGTTTAGGCACAACCCTTCCCACCTCTCACCCCACCCACCCCTGAAATAGTTCCTTTATACCTGGGGTTCTGATGTCATTTCCTCAAGACTGCAAGGTGCTTATCACTGTCATAGCCTCTCTAGCACACTGCACTGACAATATAAGCATATACATTGTATAATATATATATATATTTCTATATAACAAACCAATCACACACACACACACGAAAAAAAAATTTAAAAATGTGGAGAGTAGTGCAATGTAATGGCTGTGGGGAAGCAGTCTTCCAGGAGTATTTCTGGAGGCTGAGAAGCTGCCCTATTTGCAGACAACTCTCTGCCCTGAGGGAGGAAGTTGCCCGTCTTCAGGCCACACTGGACAGTAGTAAGGGAACCTTCCCCCAGGCCACACTGGATGGTAGGAAGGGAACCTCCCCCATCCAGGGAGCACCAGAGCCACCACCACTACCTCAGAGGTTGTGAAGAAAGCACAGCAGTTGGACCACAGTGGGCTCAGGGAGGGTGAGGATGGTGTAACAGAGGCACACCAGTCAGTTGTTCCACACCACAATCCATACACCATTCTGGGGGAGCATAGCTCCCCTATGGATGCACCCACAGAGGAGACTAAGGAGGCTGAGGACAACTGTCACAAGGGTGACCCACAGGAAGGAGGCAGAGGACACCACAAGGAAAGGAAGCAGCTTCTGGTGGGGGACTCAATTATTAGGGGGATAGAACTGGGGGGAGCAGGGAAAACTGAAGTAAGGTGCCTGCCTGGTGCCATGGCTTGGAGAGACAGGAAGCGCATCCTCAGGATCACGAGAACAGCTGCACGGGAGTTTGAGCTAGACATCATTGTCCACCTAGGGACAAATTACTTGGCTAATTATGAGATTAGAGCAGTGCAGAAGGACTTTGTAGAATTGGGAAGGGGCCTAAGACAAGTAGCACACACAATATCCTTCTCTGAGGTGCTGCCTGTCAATGGCATGAGTGAGGCAGGGTACTTTGCACCATGCAGTTTAATGAATGGTTGAAAAATGGTGTAGAGCACAGGGTTTGGCTTCATTGGGGACTGGGGTTCCACCTGAGGGACACCAGCCTATACTGGCAGGATGGTCTGCATCTGTCCAGGAAGGAACAAGTCTTTGAGCAATCAGTTTAAATGCTTCATTGGCAAGCTTTTAAACCAGCCAAGGGGAGGCACTGATAAGCGTGCAGGAAAATCCCAGCCTCTCCCTACAAAACAGGGTACTAAATGAGAAAAGACCGAGGTAGAAAGGTCAGTGGGGATGCTGCAAAGAAGGTAAAGCCATCAAAAATGGAGAGCAATGAGTACCAATGCCCATAGTCTGAGTAATAAGCTCCTGAATTAGTGGCCTTGATGGAGGAGGAACATCTGGATATCGCAGTCACAGAAACGTGGTACACACAAAACCATGACTGGGACATAAACATAGCAGGATACACTATCTACAGGAGGGACAGGGAGGGTAAAAGAGGAGGAGGAGTAGCTCTTTACATAAGGGAAGGAATCAAAGCAACAGAACAAAAGGAAAAACAGGGAGGAGAAGCACTGTGGGTAAATTTGGAGACTGGCAATGGCACCACAATCTGCACAGGGGTTGTATACAGACCCCCTTCTCAAGGGGAGGAAATGGACAAGGAAATGATAGAAAGAATGCTTAGAATGGCAGAAAAAGGGGAGATATTGCTGATGGGTGATCTGAATATGCCAGATGTTAACTGGAGTGCAGTTGCAGTAGCCACTTCAAAGAGTGGGATTATTCTAGATGCCCTACAGGGGACATGACTTAGACAACTAGTATTGGAGCCCACTCAAGAGGAAGCAATCTTAGACCTGGTTCTCTCAAATGGAGATGAAGAGAGGATCACAGATGTAGAAGTGGGTAGCCATCTGGGAACTAGCAACCATCAAACAGTATGATTCACAATAAACACAGCAATAGAGTCAAGCCATACAAAGTCAAAAGTACTGGACTTTAGGAGGGCTGACTTTGTCAAAATGGGTGAGTGCCTAAGGAATGCACTAGCAAATGGGCAGGAAGGAGGGTTGGAAGAACAATGGGGAATAATAAAACTGCCATCACAGAGGTAACAAGCCTTTGTGAAGCAAATAAACAAACGAAACAATGTAAGAAACTACTATGGTTCTCAAAGGAAGTGACAGTGAAGGTTCAAGAGAAAAGAAAGCATTCAGGAAGTACAAGGAATCACAGAAGGAGCAGGACAGAGAACTGTATCAGTTAAAGCAAAGGAAGCTGGGAAGGCAGTCAGAACAGCAAAGGCCCAAACCGAGGAAAAGATAGCCAACTCAGTTAAGAAGGAGGATAAAACCTTTTATAGGTACATCAGGGAGTGAAGGAAGACCAAGAGAGGGTTACTGAGGCTTAATAAAGAGGAGGGAGGGTGGGCAGAGGGTGACTGTGAAAAGGCAGAGATACTAAACAAATATTTTTGCTCAGTATTTACAAAGGAAGTGAGGGAGGTACCTAAAACAAACAGTAGAAACACTCTGGATCCAGAAGTTGATACCAGCCCATTTACAGAAGAAAGGGTTCTGAAAGAACCTTAAAACTGAAGGTGGACAAAGCAATGGGGCCTGATGGGATTCATCCCAGAATTCTAAAGAACTAAGGGTAGAACTAGTGACACCACTGACTATCCTCTTTAACAAATCATGGGAGGATGGGGTGGTACCTGAGGACTGGAGAAGGACAGATGTGATTCCCTTCACAAAAGTGGGAGCAAGGCAGAAGCAGGAAACTACAGACCTGTTAGTTTAACCTCAGTGGTAGGGAAATGATGGAATCACTTGAAGGAAAGAATTGTTTAGTATCTAGAGGCCAGAGGGGCTCAGGACCCAAGGCAGCATGGATTCACAGCGGGAAGGTCATGCCAGACAAATCTGATAGATTTCTTTGACTGGGTGACCAAAGTAGTAGATCAGGGATGGGCTGTGGACATGGCCTACCTAGATTTTAGCAAGGTATTTGACACAGTCCCACACAAAAGATTAATATACAAGTTAGCCAGCCTGGGAGTGGGTCCCAAGATGACAGCCTGGATAAAGAATTGGCTGGAGAATAGGACACAGAGAGTAACAGTAAATGAAGTCCACTCTGAAGAAAGGGGGGTTACTAGTGGGGTACCACAGGGTTCAGTATTAGACTAGTCCTTCAATGTCTTTATATTTATTATTGCAGAGGGACTGAAGGAAAGTATGTCTCTTGCAGATGACACAAAGATCTGCAACAGAGTTGATGCACAGGGTGGGGTGGAAAGGATGAGAAGGGACTTGGCAAGGTTAGAGGAATGGTCAAATGTATGGCAGCTTAGATTCAATGCTAAGAAGTGCAAGGTAATGCACCTGGGTAACAAAAACCCAGGGGAAGAGTACACAATGGGGGGTGAGATACTAACAACAACAAAAATGGAAAGGGACCTGGGGTTAGTCATATCAGATGACTTAAAGGTGGGAAAGCAATGTGAGAGGGTAGCAAGGAGGGCTGTGGGGATATTGGGAAGCATGTTATCTCATTTTCTGTGACAACTCAGGTGACCGACCAAAACAATCCTCCCCGATACAGAAGGGGGTCCTCCGCCTCATCCTACTTATACTAATATTGAGGGCTGGTGACATCCACCCTAATCCTGGGCCCCTGCCCCCAAACTCCATTCTAGGATCATCCGGGGACCCCACATGGTGTCACACCAGGGGATTAAGGGTGGCCCATATGAACATCTGTAGTCTTTGACCAAAGATGCCGGAGGTACAATCATGGGTAGACACCTACAAGCCAGATGTGCTAGTCATTTCAGAAACTTGGCTGAAGCCTTACATACTTCCTCATGAAGTGGAACTAGTCCATTACAACTACTTCCGAAAGGATAGGGAAGGGAAAAAAGGAGGGGGAGTTCTTGTCTATGTGATCTCCTCCCTTACGGCTTCCTTCTCCCCTGTGGAAACGCCAAACACAGCAGGACTAGAATCTATATTCGTCCAACTTGTCCTGGGCAATGCTAAACACCTGACCATAGGATGTATCTACAACCCTCCGTTGGGGGGTACTGCTGCACTCTAAAGCCTCATCAGCCCAATAGCTGGAGCACGACCCACAGAGCTGTTGGTCCTTGGGGACTTCAACCTAAAGTGGGATCCCACCACTGAGCAAAAACATAAGGCAATACTCCTAGACACTAACCTGACCCAGGTCATCACCGAGGTCACAAGGCATAACCATAAAACAGGGAATCACTCTATCCTGGACTGGATACTCACTTCAAAACCCACCAACCTACAAGTGGCTGGTGTGATGTCGGATGCCCTAAGCGACCACTCACCCACCTTCTGCATATGGAAAAACCAGCCTCCCAGGACCCTGCCCAAACTCATAGTAGCCAAAGACTTCTCTGGATTCTCGGTGGAAGCACTCCAGAGGTCCCTAAGAAACATAGACTGGTCTCCGGTGAGACACCTAGGAACATAGACAATGCAGCGCACTTTTTCCAGAGCACGTTCTCTGCTGTGGCTAACATGCATGTCCCAATTAGAACCAGATGAGCCAAGGGCCATTGCCACAAGTGGATATCATGTGAACTGAAGGCACTGATGGTAGCCCAAGACAAAGCCTGGAAAAGAGCAAGGAGCTCCACCTCCCCGGCTGATCACTCTGCCTATAGATCCCTGAGGAATCAGTGCCAAAGAAAATCCAAGAATGCCAAAAGGGACTACTTAAAATCCCTGCAGAGGCAAACTCTAACTGACCCAAAGTCCTTCTGGACAAGTATCAACTCCCTGATAAAAGGCACTAAACCGCCCCAGCAGGGTAACATAACACACAATGGAACTTCTCTCAACGATGGAGAGGAGGTCACTACAGCCTTCAATCACTTTTTTACCGACCTGGGAACACTCAGACCCAACATCACTTGCAGCTCTCAGAGCCCAACGGCCAATGAAATGCAGGACCCTACGATCACCAACTTTCATCTACGGATGGTGCGTACCAAAGACGTGCTGATCCTCCTTCAATGCTTAAAACCCAATGGATCTCCGGGACCTGATTGGCTGGACCCAAGGCAGCTCAGGGCTGCCACCCCAGCCATCGCACTGCCCGTGATGCAATTAATAAACAGATCCCTGCAGGAAGGTGCAGTCCCCTTAATATGGAAAAGGGCACATTTAGTGCCAATTCACAAGGGCGGAGCAAGGGAACCTATAGGAAACTACAGGCCCATCTCCATCCTCTGTCACTTGGTCAAAATCCAAGAGCGGCTAGTTTACAGCCAACTCAGAGATTACCTGGAAGCCAACAGATTACTGGCACCAACACAACACGGCTTTAGACCAAAGCATGGGATCGATACCGCCCTCATCAAATTCACCTCTGGTGTCCTAACAGCCTGGGACAAGGGCAACCCAACTGGGGCTGTATTCAGAGATCTCTAAGGCCTTTGACCTGGTGGATCACTCACTCTTGCTAACAAAGCTTAGCCAACTAGGGATGGACCAACACTCCTCAATTGGATCTGCACCATCTCACGGACCAGACTCAACAGGTCAAGTGGAAAGGGGCCACCTCACAACCCCTACTCTTAACTGAGGGAGTCCCTCAGGGTTCAATCTTAGGTCCACTTATGTTCTCCCTATTCACAAATGACCTCCATGAGCACTGCGGTGGAAGCTCCTTAGTACAGTACGCAGATGATGCGGTACTCTACAGAACTGGGGGTCACCCATCCGATCTAGGACCTAGGCTCCAAAATGACTTCACCAAGGCTGAGACTTGGCTAATGGAGAATCGCCTTGTTCTCAACCCCACTAAGATCAAGGCCATGCTGTTTGGGCCAAAATCCCTGCGCCTCTCCAGGGACCATCTCCTGCCACTCACTACCTTGGCCAGCTCCAACATAGAGGTGGTACAATCAGTCAAATACCTTGGTCTCATATTAGACCAGGGCCTCACCCTCATGCCCCAAGTGGATGCTGTAACAAAAAACATCCATCAAAAACTGGGCCTTCTCTATTGCCTTAGCCACAATATGATACCAGAGACTAGACAGGCCATCTCACAAACTATCCTTCTTCCGACCTTAACCTATGCCGCTCCCATCTTACTCGGCACCATTAAAACGGACCGGAGCAGACTCATGACCCTATATCACAAAATAGCTCGCTTTGCTTCAAAATCCTGCTTGAGGACCCACCATTGTGATGCCCTCACTACCCTCAACTGGCCATCCCTGGACAATAGGCTCCAGTACCCCTACTAAACTGGACTTATAAGCTCCAGGAAGCCCATCCACCGCAGGCCTGAATGGACTACTTGCCCCAAAGCGCCAGACTCACCGCTTCGCCTCGAACAAAAACTCCTGGAGACTCCCCGGACCTGTACAGTTTCAGGGAGAAAATCCTTTACTCACCTAGCCCCAGAGTCATGGAACAATCTCCCCAGGCATCTTCAGGAGGCACTAACATTAGCCATCTTTCAAAGGGGGCTACATGTTCACATTAACAAACCAAGTCCCTGCAACTGCCTCAACAGCTAAGACAATCACACCTAATATCAGTCCATACCGACTAGACACCACTTCCCTATAAGGACAACAACTAACGTTGGCTTGAGCTGGCTCACTACCCCGTACAGAACCTCCTGTAGACACAGAAGCACTTATTCACCTCTCCACCTGACGTCACTGCTGTATTCTATACTATAATGTATTTGTTGCCCACGTCCACAGAAACCGTATGGTGTATTCATAAACCCGTATTTGTCCACAGAAACTGTGTGGTGTATTCATAACCCCGTATTATTTGTACTACTCTCAGCGCATCAGCGGACCTTACATGTACTGCTCTGAATTGCTATATCTTGTAACAAATACACTGCACTGTATTACGACTGTACCAACTAATACAATGTACCTCATGCCCTCTTGCACAAAATTGGAATATTGTATACTGTCTTAGCAACTCTGTATGATCCGTATGACTCTGTGATACCTGTCTGTATGTTCAATCCTTATGTACCAATTCCCTGGGTTGCCCCTGAAAAAGGGATCTTCGGAGCCCAGCGGGCCTACCCGGTGAACAAAATTTAATAAATAAATAAATAAATAAATAGGGAGAGGCATCACCAGTAGAAAACAGGAAGTTATTCTCCCTCTGTACAGACAGTTGGTGAGACCCTATCTGGAGTACTGCATGCAGTTCTGGAAATCCAATCTCCACAAAGACATAGACAGGATGGAGGCTGTCCAGAGGAGGGCAACTAAAATGGTGCAGGGTCTGCACTGGAAGACATATGAAGAGAGACTTAAGGAGCTGAATATGTATAGCCTCGAGGAAAGGAGGGAGAGGGGGGACATGATAGAAACTTTCAAGTACCTCAAGGAATCAACAAAGTCCAAGAGGGTAGCATCTTTCAAAAAGAGGTGTGCAAGAACAAGGGGGCACAATTTGAAGATAGAAGGGGGGAGCTCAGAGGTAATTTAAGGAAGTATTTTTCACAGAGAGGGTTGTGGATGCATGGAGCGGCCTTCGGAGGAGGTTGTGGAGTCAAAAACAGTGGTGGAATTCAAGCATGCATGGGACAGTCATAAGGCAATTCTAGGGGTTGGGGGTAGGAAGAAGTAGGCTGCTGGTTAACTAGGATCTGCAGCTTATCCATCAGGTAGGGAAATGGGCAGACTGGGTGGGCCAAGCGGTCCTTATCTGCCGTCAAAATCTATGTTTCTATGTGTAGCAAGGGGAGGCAGAGTACAGCAGATGTCAGCTAGGTGCCTAGATGTCATTGCATGCCAACACTCCAGAAGGAGGAAAATGGAAAACTGAGCTCTGGTCCAGCAGCATGAGCATCTGACCCCTTCTGCCAGACCTGAATGGTACCTCCTCATCTGGATCCTGCTCTGGTGGGTTGAGCTGGGCAGCTCCTCACCACCCCACCATGGGGGGTAATCTGTGGGGGTAATGAGGAGGATGGTCTGATGTCAGGTGCCAGAGCTAGGGGGTCGTTTGGGATGTCAATGCTAACTGGAGCCCTGGGGAGAAAATACGAATAAAAAAAAAGATGGTAATGTATCCATCAGCAGAATTGTGGCCTGGACCATAACACTCCAGGGCCTACCTTTAGAGATCAAATATGCTAAGAATAAAAAAAATACAGTAGCTCAAAGGTTGGCAGATATGGATAAGTATGACTGTACTGTAGATAAACATCCAGTACAAGATCCTGACCTATCTCCTGAATTGGAAATGGTACAGAAACGTAACAGGCACCACCACTGTGATATAAATGTGTGTGGGGATTTTCCTAGAGCATATGTTGATGGTTGTTCATTAAAGCAAGGTGAAGACTGGTATTCTGGTTTAGGAGTTGTATGACATGAAAATATACCATGTCCTCATATCAAATACAAGCTTGGTCTCAAGTCTAACCAATATGCTGATTTGGCAACCACCTACATACTGTAGCAATACAGACCACAGTACAACATAATTTACAAGACTGATTCTGACTATGTTAGGCATAACTTTCTTACACATTTACCAGGTTGGAAGGTGATGGGTACTGTATAATCAATTCCAGGGGCAGCAAGGTGATGCATGCAGATGTTATATCTATGGATCAGTTAGTTTAGGAACATAATTTGGTTGTTTATTGGAAAAAGGTGAAAGGGCATTCAAAAATTCAGGGACCAGGCAAAACTGGAAATGACCTAGCAGATGTTCTGGCTAGGGAGGGTGCTTTTAATGGAGAAGAATGGAACGTTGTTTCTCCTGTCCAAGCTAATGTGGATGTGGTTACCCACAAACAAAAGCAACAGGAACAGGAAAAGGTCTTACACTTGTATAGTGATAAACCTAAAGTAGTAGGAAAGTTTTATTATTTCATCAAGGATCCCACTGTAAACATGATTTCTGAATGTGACCTACAAAATGACTGTGACCTAAAAGCCATGTATGACTAAAAGAGTAAATTCGAATTAAGGGATGATTTCCTGATGAGAGCTGATAAAAACTTGCACAAGGCCAAATGGGTGGTTCCTTTATGCCACCACTGAATTATGTTACAGCATGTTCATGATGAACCATCATGAGCACATAGGAGGGACAGAAGAACTTATGAAACCTTTAAAGAGGTGGCCTGCTGTCCCTACATGTACAGTGGTGTTGAAAAGTATGTGCAAGGGTGTATAATGTGTTGCAAATTTCAGCAGGCTTCTCTAAGACATAGAGCACCATTACAGTTAAAAGAAATTGCCATGCCTTGGTCGGACATCCAGATTAACTGGATTGGCCCTGTTACAAGATCTTCAAGGGTAAATCAATACCTTTTGACAGTTACTTGTCTGTTCACAAAATGGGTTGAGTATCCTGCTCCAAATAATACAGCCAAAACCATAACTTTCTTACTAATAAATCATGTGTTTAGTCACTGGGGAGGGACTACCATTGAGAGTAGAATCTGAAAGTGGTTCTCATTTTGTAGGGGAAGTTATAGAAAATGTATGGAAAATACTAAGGGTTCATAGAAAACTGCATGTGTCTCACCATCCACAATCATCAGGACAGGTGGAACATGCTAATGAAACAATTGTGTATATAGTTAAAAAATATGTTAGTTCTTCAAGAAAGATTGGGATGTAAAATTGCCTCTAGTATTAATGGCCATATGGGCTATACCTAGTAAGTCTACAGGTGTATCTCATTTTGAAATGATGACAGGAAGACAAATGATGTTGCCTTTGCATCTCCTGCATACAACAGGAAATTTAAATTCAGCACATGCTACTATAGCACATGAATATATAACCCATTTAAAGCAGCACTTAAGAAAAACTTTTGCATTTGCTGAAAAGAACTTGGAGAAAGTGTTCAGGCTTCTAAGTCATGTTATGATCAAAAAACTAATTGAAAAGAGTATCAAATTGGAGATAAAATGTTTTACTTTAACTAAAGTAAGGATAAAACCAAGGTTAAAAAGTTCCTTTCAAGCTGGCAAGGACCCTTTTTGATCACAGATACAGTCTCACCTGTAGTGTACCAAACTGAACTCAAGAAGAAGAAGAACGCTGGTGAAGTAGTATCTAAATGGGTTCATATTAATCAGCAAAGGCAATATCATGAACACAACAAAACACTGCAAAATATTTCAAGTGAAACTAAAAGTAATAATCAGGAACAAGAGTCACACTGAAAATGTTAATTGTAATACTCATCTTTGAAAAAAAAAAGATAAACCAAGAGTTGATTCATTGTAAATTAAACAATGTCTGAAATAATGTGAAAGAAAATGTTAAAGTGATTAAATAAAGTGTACATAGTTGTAATCATGTTTAATCATGTAGTACTGTACATATTTCTATCCATAAAGGTACATATCCAATGATGTCACATCTGAAGATGTGGTGCATTGATTATGTCATAAGTTACCACATGCAACTTTGTGTTTGGTGCTTCATTTTTCCCCTGGGATGCTTAAACTATATACCCATATATTAGAATTACAGTTTTGAATTAGAAAATACATTATTGCAGGTGCATTTTTAATTCAAAAGGGGGAATATAGGAACAAAACTTAGTTTAAAAATAGTTCATAATTTTATTATTTTGCATTATTTATAATTACTATTTTATATTCTTTGTAAATGCTTAATTATTAATTAAGGTATTTGGGGTATAGTGCAGCTATAACTGGTTTTAATTGCTCTCTACTTAAGTTCTTTAAGAAAGAAGGAAGATTGTCTACAAGAAATAAAAAAAAAACTTCTTTCCATTTCATTCTGCCCAAAGGAAACTTAAGGGGATATAGCACATATATCTCTGGAATATATGATTAACTGGCCTCATTAAAGCAATGTTAAAGGATCTTCTTGTACCCAAGCCAATGTATCACTTTTATTGGAATTGCGGTGTCAGTGGCTCAGTAGGTAGCACACTTGCCTCTGAGGCCAGGAGATCAGAGGGCTGTGGGTTCAGTTCTCACATCTGGCACTTGGGTTAATATCCCAGTACTGACACTGTAGTGCAGCATGAGAGGGGTGCTGCACTTCTGAGAAATGCCTTCAGATGAGACATTAAACCAAGGTCCCATCTGCCTGGATTTGGTGGTAGTTCAGGTGGATGTTAAAGATCCCATGGCACTTATCGAAAAGAGTAAGGGAATTTCCCTGGTGTCCTGGCCAAATTTTCCTCATTCACTAAAAATACCACCAACAGCTTAATTTGGTTCAAGGTCAGTTGGCATTCATCAGTATCTCCCTCCCCCTGGCCGTGCCTAAAAATAGGCAGGATTTTTCTAGTGCACTTACCCGGTCAACAAAAACTAAATAAATAAAAATTAAAAATTTACAATAATTGTACAGCTTTGTACAGCAGCTGTCTTCAAGAGAAAAAAAAACTGAAGGTACTCTCCACTTGGTTTAATATGTATGGGACTTTGTTACTAAAAAAGAATCACAACATGGTGCAAGCACCAACTTATAACAGCTAATAGAAAGCTTGTTGATCTATTAAATGACTAAGTTTCATAATTGCATCAATGTTACAAGTATTGTTATTTACAATAAAATATGGTGCCAAAACTACAAGAGTATAATAAGGGTGTTTCATTTTAAATTGAAGCTGATGTCATGACAGATCCAAACATATGACTTTTGAATGAATACATGGTGGCAGAAAGATGTTACATAGACTGAAAGATTTATTTGACAATTTGTGGCAAGTATGGCTTCAGGGTTCACTGCCCACAAACATAGGCACAGCTCTTTGCAAAGAAGTCTGATGCTGTTTAGGAATTTTTGGAACTTGGATGTGAGAGCAACCTGCTTAGGTTTGGAGCCTAGGGCATGAGAAACAGAATACTTGTCCTTCAAACATAAAAGATTTTATGCTGAATCTGATAATATATGTTTCAAGTTTGTATCTAATTGCCTCTGGATGCAAGTGAGAATAATAGTTTTTAATGAAAAAAAAACTGTTTCAGCTCAAAAACTTTTACAAAAGGGGTTGTCCTTGAGGCAAGGGGTAGCAACACCTACTGTACATCATTTGTATGATCCAGTCAAAGTTGGCAAAATATCCAGGAAATGATGTCAGGTCAATGCCCTGGGCAGAAGAAATAAAACTGAACTCTGAAGGAAATGCCTTAGAATCTTCTAAACCCTTGTGCTGTGAAGATCTGTAATTGTGGATCTGTCAATGTTGTTATTTGTTTTGTTGTTCTGAGTTTCCTGCAAAAGTCTAATGCTAACAGCCAAGCCTGCTTGGTGATATCTGGACTAGCAAGGAACCAAGCCTTCATTGCTGTGTTTATACAAGAGATCCTGAGGTCAAGAGCCTGAGGGTTGAGCCTGGAATGAAACAAAAACTGCAGCAAAGCAAGCCACAGGGAAAAATAACTTTTCACACTAGAATTTTCCAAATCCTGGTGCAGTGACTTCTGTTTGTGCAGTGAACATTTTTGGCTGTTAAGTGATGTTTTAACATTCCTGCCAAAACCAGAACAAGGACAGAGACTGCCTATTGATGTCCATCAGTCAAGAAGCAAGTTTGAAGTGCTGTGTTGACAACATATGGGTCCTAAGTTCAAGATCCGAGTGCAAGCAGGAAAAAGAACAGAATTAACAAAGTTCAGCCACTAGCAAATCATTTTGCTATTCAGGAAAGAAGATGCTCAGCAACATTGTGAAATTAGGGAAGCAACCAGACTCCACAGCTAACCAGATGTCTGAGTATTATTTTAATTAAGTTTTATAATATTCTAATTGGGGTTAGCTGAGAGGCTGCATACAAAAAATAATTCTTAGATACTAGAGTGTTCATTGCAAAAAACAACTCCATTAATGCATCATTTAGGGTTGATTCCACACCAACAAAAGTTTGGAAAATATGATGTTAGGGTTACCAACCCTACCCCCCATACACCCCCCATCCTTCACACACCAACAGGCACTGGGAGTTCAGCAGACTTTCGTGAAAGTCTCACATGTAAATCAGTGATATGT
This sequence comes from Neoceratodus forsteri, assembly GCA_016271365.2. NCBI lineage: Eukaryota > Metazoa > Chordata > Ceratodontiformes > Ceratodontidae > Neoceratodus > Neoceratodus forsteri. Next base: position 331,461,709 of record CM057454.1, read on the forward strand.
TTGCAAAAGTCCTCAGTACTTTCACAAAAACTTTAGAGCCAGACATATATTTTTTTCTCATAAGCTACAGTATAATAGGAAACTTGAAACTTGCATAACTTTTAAACAGATTAATATTTTTTCACCAAACCTTCAAAAGTCACTTCCCTGATCCACTACCCATATACCCTGAAATTTTCAGACCAGATGAACAAACTGGTTGGGCTGTGAAGGCAAGTAAAGAATTTGCTAAAAATGGCCAAAACAAATGTTGTTTTGCACATTGTTTGGCACTCCACTGCTCTGCAACTGCACATCTGACCAGAATTAAACTCTCCAGATCTTGAGATCTGTGGTACAAGAATGCACATGCAAAATTTCAGGCACATCAGAAGAACAGTTGCAAAGTTATTGAAGTGCAAAGTTTTGGGCTTAACCTAGAAGTGGCCATGCAATCCTAACTATAGATGTGTAGATATTATATATATATATGTATATATATATATATATATATATGTGTGTGTGTGTATATATATATATTCATTGAAAAAACTTTCAATAATGCATCAAAGGGCTGAAGGGACAAAAGTACACAAATGAGACGTGGGTTGAGCCCTAAGCCCCCACCCTACTACCCCATTCCCCATTCTCCACACACCAACTGGCATCGGGTGTGCTATGGGTCATTAGGCCCAACTCTCACCTCATTCCATGTATAAACAGGCTGACATGGTATAGCATAGGAGAACATGGTGAGAGTTAGGCCTAAGAATCCCATGGCACACCTTGATGCCTGTTGGTGTGTGGAGGATAGGGGTAGGGTCGTGGGGTTAGGGGCTCAACCCTAATGTCTTAATTCCATACTTTTGTCACTTCAACCCTAATTGGTACATTAACAAAGTTTTTTGCAATGAATTGCCTTACTTTTTGAGAAAGTGTAAAGTAAATGGTAAGTGGTATGTGTTGGTGGGAGAGTGGGCCCTCTGGGCCCCACGTTCCCTTCATGCTGCCCATTTATGCATAATGATATACCTATGTGGGAGTGTGAGCCCTCTGGGCCTTGCACTACCACTTACACTTAACTATGAAGTCATACAGCAACCCTATAGGGCTGAAAAGGAACCCTTGTAACACTAATTTACCAATATCTCATTAACCATAGCAGCTATGAAAAAACTTCCACTCCTGTTGTAATCATGACTTTGAAACCTCAATGCTTTCTTAGTTTAGCTTAAGGTGAACTAAACTGACTGGAGTGAAGAATCCATATCTCTAATGATTTCCAAGATACAGGCAGCGAAAGGCGCTGTAGGCGCCTCAATGTTATCCCATGGGAAATATCTCAACTTCGTAATGGCATAGCTATGAAATCAATGAAAATGTTTGCAGCTAAACAGCACAATTCACATCTGTGGGACACCCCTTTTGTAACCTACAAATTTCAAGCCAAAAGGCCAGATCGTTTATTTGCAGTACACTTAGAAAGTTTTTTAAATTCCTTGTTCATGAGGTGTCAAAATTCCCATTCACGAGGTGAATCCCCATTCACTAGGTGTCAGAATCCCCATCTGTGAGAATTCCTAGTTCATGAGATTTTGGCCATCTGGTCCTGATCTCACAAACAAGGATTTTGACAGCTCATGAAAAGGGATTGGTTTGTGAAAAGGGATTTTGACAGCTTGCGAAAGGGGATTTTGACAGTTGGCGAAAGAGGTTTTAAAAAAACAGTCCCCTTTAGTGAGCTGTCACTTGATATTTTTTCATGAGGTGACAAAATCCCTGTTTGCTAGCCAATCCTTGTTCATGAGGTCACGATCAAGGATTTTGACAACTCGCGAAAAAAGATTGGCTTACAAAAAGGGATTTTGACAGCTCACAAAAGGTGATTTTGACAGCTCGTGAAAGGGGATTCCAAAAGCCATTCCCCTTTCACGAGCTGTCAAAAAATCTCCTTTCTCATTGACAGTTGACACAGTTGACCATGGGGTGCTATTGGATCACCTGAGGAAATATGTTGGTGTCACTGGCACAGTTTCATATTGGTTCAAGTCCTACATAACCAGGAGAATGCAGCAGGTTGCCCTAGGTAATTTTATCCCTAGGGCCTCTGCACTATCCTGTGGCATTCATCAAAGCTTGATCCTCACACCTTTGTCATTCTCTGTGTACATGTTGCCCATCGGGGAGATCATCAGGCAGTACAATGTTGAGTTTCACTGTTATGCAGATAATAATTAGTTGTACATGTCCTGTCCTCCTTGCATGGATCATAAGGCTTTTGTGCTGGGGCAAGGTCTTACCAAGATAAGTGACTGGATGGACTCAAACTGGCTATGTCTCAACCCAGGAAAGACAGAGGTCATGGTGATCAAGTTGGCATGCTGGGGCTTAGCAGTGGTGGGAGATCTGGCTCTTCCTTCAATGGGTAGCCAATCTCTCATAGCTGCTGATGCAGTTAAGGATATTGGGGTCATTTTGGAATGCAGGCTGACACTATAACAACTGATGTTGGAGGTGGTTGAGCTGGCTTTTATCATCTCCAAAACATTGCCAGGATCAAATTGCATCTGACTTCTACATACCTGGTGATGATTGTCCATGCTTTTGTCACCTCTAGGTTGGACTACTGTAACACTCTTTACTTAGGTCTATCTTGAGGTTCGATGTGATGCCTGCAGCTGGCACAGACTGCTGCAGCCTGTCTGGTAGTGGGCCCTTCTATCACATCATGCTGATCTTGTGAGTGCTGCACTGGCTGTCTTTGTAGTGCCACATCACCTTCAAGATATGCTTGATAACATACAAAGCCCTATTCAGTTTGGCACCAGACTACTTGAAAGTTCTCCTGGTCCCTTACCATCCAGCCAGACCCCTCCTCTCCACCAATGTGAACCTGCTCATTATCCCCATTCCTGTTTGATACAATCGGGGGACAGAGGTTTTGAAGTGGCAGCTCCAATACTGTGGAATTCGCTTCCTGGGAACATTCATATGGCCAGCATGGTGGAGGCCTTCAAAGCCTCTTTGAAGGCCTTTTTATTTGAACCAGCTTTCCCCAGCTAGTTATTTTTTAGATCTGCTTTGTGTTCATCATATCTGACTATATTTTAACACTTTTGATGTTATGTCTGGTTTGCTTTGCATTTTTTTGATTTGTTTTATGTACAGTGCCCTGAGCCTGTGGGACAGGTTGCTTTACAAATAAAGATTGCCTTGCCTTCTACAGCTATAAGAAGAAGCAAGGGGAGGATGAATGGTAGGTATCAAGACAAACTAAAGGTGTCATGAGGTCAAAGGCAAACATAAAGCTGCTCATTGCCAATGGTGTCAATGGGTTGGGGTGCAGAGGTTATGTTGGAAATGTTTAGGAGGGGGAACTCATATCTAGTTGGTGGAAATGTCATTTCTAGGTGGAGGAACTCTTCTATGGTAGTCAATGGAGAAAGCTAATGGAGGTGGTAGAACTATCATACAATATTGTAAGAGGTGGTGGAATTGAGTTCTTGTGGGCTCCCACCCAATTTAATCCCCGGGGGGGTGTGGATAATTATTTAGGTACTTCAAGGAAAAAGAAAGACAATGCAAGGAACTGTCAGACTATCAGAGGATTGAGGGTGGTAGCAGAGATGTTTTTTGGCTAATTAAGAGGGAAGAGGTTTGTGTGGCTGTTTCAGAGCAGCAGCCTACCTTTTATGAACTAGACTTAGGTCCTACACAATTACTAATGAGTTGTGTGTGACTACTGGGTCCAATGTTCACTGAAATAGTGTGGTGCTCATTATCTGAGGGGGTCTTCCTGGTTGCATTGAAAAGTGCACTGGTCGGCCCCTGTTCAAAAAATAATCTTTGGACCTGGACATTCTGGCAAATTATTGTCCTGTCTCTAACCTGTCTTTTTTTTTAGGCAAGGTTATTGAGAATGTTGTGGCATTGCATCTTGAGGCACAAGTCACAGCTTATGACATCTATAAGCCCCTCCACTCTAATTTCAGATCCAAGCACAGCACTGAGATGGCAATAGTTAGGGTCCATGTAACCTTCTCGGAGCAAGGAATAGGGGTGAATGGTCAACTTTCATTCTCCTCAATCTCCGTTCAGTCTTTGGCACTATTGTTGATGGATCATCTGAGGGAGCATGGAGGTCTCGTTGGCACTGCCATCTGTTGAATTATGCAAGGTCTCAGGGATAGGATGCAGAGGGTGGTGAGGGGAACTTTCCCATTGTCTCTAATGTGCCTGCTCTGTGGCATGCCCCAGGGGTCAGTCCTCTCACCTGTGCTGTTCGTACTGTACATGCTGGTCCTGGTAAGAATTATTCAGCAATACAGTCTGAGTTTTCACTGCTATGCAGATGATACTCAGCTGTATTTGTCATTGCACCTGGGATGCCTGATGTGTTTGAGCGATGAATTTGTGTCTGGCTGAGATTCAGAATTGGATGGCATCTAGTTTCCTGATATGTAACACAAACAATACTGAGATGCTGGTGGTTAAGCTGAGGGGTGCAGAGGTAGCCTAAGGAGTGATGGGGCATTGGTTCAGGTCTCCTAGGCTGCAAGCCTCTGTGAAGGTGAAAAATCTGGGAGTCAGTCTGAATGAGAGGCTGATCTTTGAGGCTCAGATATAAACTGTAGTCTGGAGTGGCTTTTGCCATTTTAGGAGTGTCTGATGGATTAAGTTCCTCATCCTTCTGAGGACTTGCCAACACTGGTGCATGTGTTTGTGACATCCAGGCTAGATTATTGTAATACGCTCTACCTTAGTATCAAGGGAAGTACCCTTTGATGCTTGCAGCTGGTGCAGAACACAGTGGCCAGATTGATGACTGGCCTTTCGAGGTCAAGTCATGTAACCTTGGTTCTGGGAGACATGCACTGGCTACCTGTGAAATGGCATGTTACCTTCAAGGTTGGTTTACTAACCTGTAAGGTTCTACTAGAGTTTGGACCAGGCTACCTTTTGGAACTTCTAATCAAACACTTAGAAAGAATGCACAAAGATTGTGGTGCTGACAATAAAAAACATGAATACTTGTAGAACAAAAAAACCTGGTCACTCACCATCTCAACTTCGAAAAGATGATGCTACTCTTGTTCTCATTTGAAAAAGTGCACAAGTGCAATATTTATTGATACACAAAAGACATCCAGACAGATACCAGAAAAATTGCCTGATGCTTTTCAGATCTTGCCTACTATCCTTCATCAATGGCTCATCAGTTTAAGGTAAGCCTGGTTATATATCACTATGTATGATGACATTACATAACATTACAGGTAGTCATCATGGAACAATGTGTTTGGCTCCCTCACTCAATAATTATCATATCAAATGTGCAAAGTGCTGCAGTGTGAAACATGAATATACACTCTAAATTTTACAGTAATTACACATCTCATTAGTACACAATGCTACCATTTTAAAATGACACTATTTAAATATCTTGTAATAAGTACACATTAATAGCTTACTATATTAAATAGAGAATAATGGATAGGCAAGTGTGTGTTATGAATATTTTTTTCACACCCGAGGTGTGTGATGACTCATAAACCTCGAGAGTGAAGCTCGAGAGGTTTATGTGGTCATAACATACTGAGGATGTGAAAAAAATATTCATAGGCACACACTTGCCTATCTTTTATTTTTTATAATTACTGGTGCAGAGTCATTGCCAGCGATTTAGATATACAGAAAAAAATACTGTGTTTAAAGCAGAATTACATTTATTGATATTTATTCAACACAACAGGATTTAGTGAGCTGAAGTTGGGATAAGCAGTGAACACTTGAAGAGACTAAGTTTTTTTTTTTTTAAATGCGAACTGTGCAATGTTTAAATACCAGAAAGTCAAAGTCCTGTTGTAGAAGCCGAATCCAGATGGTTGCTGCAGTCCGCTCGAGATCGGATAAATGGCAAACAAGGCAAAAAGTAATGTAACTTTGAAGATGTTTTTTTTTTAAATTACTAAAAAGTTGAAACATTTATAACATTGGTGAAATCTTGCTGTCCATTTGCAGTGCGACAAACAGGAAGTGTCCCTATGGTGACAAAGGTCATCCGGTTGCTGCAGAGACCGGTGTGGGAGATTAAAAAAAAAATGTGAGGGAGTTTCTGCAAATTATGGAGTTCTTGACCATTTTATTAGTGATGCTAGCTCATTTTTTAAAAAGTATTTGATAGTGTGCTGATGGAGGGACCTGTAACCGAAGCTCGGCAGTGCTGAAGAGTGGCGCTTTGTGAGAGAAAGACTGTAAGTTAGCGCTTGAATTGTGTCAAGCGCGTGAGACTTGCTTGAGCATAGTGACAGTGACTTTTTTTGCTGAAACGCCGTAATAACTCGATTTCGGGTTATTACGGCATTTGATGAGTGACTGAATTCAGGTTGATAAAGGGAGTCACCAGTAATTATTAAAAGATTAATCTCCTAAACCCTACTATTTGTGTACAATGCTTAATTCATTATTTGAAGTACGGGGTTTCTAATGGAGAAGATACATGGAATAGTGCTGATTAGCTGCAGTTTACAGGAAACTTATTATTTTTCCTCATGCATATTTAATCAGGGCAGCCTGTCAATCTGCGGAAAGAAAACAGGGCAGAGGTTAACAAATAAATCATAATCTGGCACTATATCTATCTTGTTGCATTATTTTTTGAGGAATGGTGCTTGTCAAAACTGAATTTTCAGGTCAGAGGTTTTGGTTGCATTGAGGCTGGTAATACAAAATGCCTCATGTTTTAAAACCAAATTATTAAAATTACCCCTTCCTTTGTGTTTTGACACACTTTGTCTATAGTTCAAAATGAAAATATGCTCTGTTGGACAGGCTGCCTCCTTAACATGCAACACTGTGGTATATGTTGGGTTCCTTTTCTCTATTGCTCTACAGTGTTCCCAGGTATCATGTCGCAACAGCGACGGGAATACAGCGAGCACCATCTCAGTGACATTTTCAGCAGTTCACTGTGATGGTCCACTATGTTCCCGATGCTGCTGTCTCCAGGGTATTTACCCCTTCCCCGAACCAACTCCAATTTGGAGTTGGAAATCCTAAGAGTGGGGGGTGCAGGAGGCAGAGTCCCCCACATGGGGGAACAGAAAACACACCTTTTTCCAGTGATGGCAAAACACCAACTGGCAGTGTTATGCCATCGCTATATTGACTGTAGGCGAATTCCATGTTGCCATTGCTTGGGGGAGCCGTGTTCCCCACCCTCAACTTTCTGGCTTCTTACAGTAAGTAGATTATGCCAGTTGTATCCCAGGTAGTGAACTGATTGATTTCAAATTGTTTGCTCATGTGTGGGTTCCTGAAAGAGGCTCCTGGTATGATATATTTAGAGTAACTACATCATTAACAGGGATTGCAGCCCTTCAAATTTTTATCCAGCCAGGTAGTGGGTTTGTTCTCCTTGTGATGGCTATGAACTAAAGTGTCCTTTAGTTTATTTACTCTTCTAGTGGCCATTTGTAGGGGTTGCTTTATCATTTCTATTAACCCCCTTCTCCTCTTAAAACATGCCAGTGTTGTTTAATAATTCCCTCTAGATAACTGCAAGCAAATTTGCTGGCCTCACTTACTGTTTCACAATTATACTCCCTTTTCTCGAATCTTGTCAGCAGGTCCCCCTCACCCTTCTCAAATTCCTCATCCCACAATTTCTTTTCAGTCTCAAATATTGGTATTTGGGTATGTTTGAGACAGTGTGGCATGGGTGACAACTAGACCCATGCAACAAATTGTTGTGATCAGTTTGTTTGCTATAGCTGTCAGTAGTAACTGACCTGTCATTCCCTTTTTTTTATTTTTAAATCCAGGAAATTCACTGATTCCGTACTGGCAGTATGTATAAATCATAAATGTGGATTAGTACTAAGTATATACTGCATGAAAGTGTCCATTTCTGTCAAAACCCCATGCCATACTACCCCAATGCTGTCTTTATAATGATGCCAAAATGCCAGTTTGTGAAAAAAACAGGTTTGTCTCACTGTCACAGATAAACTGATGTTTCCATAACCCTACATACAGATTTGCCAAGGAAGGGGCAAACAAAGACCCCATCAAAGTCCTTTTTATGTGAAGATAGAATTTATTTGGAAATGTGAAAATGTCATCTTTCAAAACAGTTAATTTGAGTAAGAATTCAGTGGTAGGACTTGTGTCTGGGTGTCTTTGATTAAGAAAAAATGCAACTGCATCAAGCATCCCTTCATGGGGGACATTTGTTTACAGGGACACAGTGTTGAGGGTTACCAGATATGAGTCCCTGCACACAATAATATTCTCCATGACTTGCAAAATATCCTTGGTGTCTTTTAAGTTTCATTCAAGCAGCGGCAGATCAACAGCTGAGCTTCACCATTCCATGTATCTTCTCCACTAGAAACTCCACACTTCAAATAATGAACTAAGCATTGTACATAAGGGTATAGTAAGGGGTGTGAAGTAGGAGGGGCATAAGGGGGAAGAAGCCCACCCTCAGCACAAGTGTTTTGACTCATTTATTTATTTATTGGTTTCTTTTTCCTTTAAAAAAATATCTGAGGATTAGTGACAGGATTTTTAGTACAGCAAATTAATAAAAAGAGAACTAGGAGAGCTTCAGTAGCAGACAAGTAGTGGAATTGCAGTACAATGTGGGGAGTGGTGCAATGCAGTGGCTGTGGAGCAGCCATATTCAGGCAGACCTTCTGGACACTGAGGTGCTTCCCTATCTGCATGCATCTCTCTGGACTGTGGGATGAGGTAGCCAGACTCAGAGCAGAAGTAAACTGGGTCAGGAGTACCATCACCCCTATCCAGGGACCACCCAGTTCAATGCAGCTGCCCCAAAGGATGCCGAGAACGAGGAGCACTTGGATGACAGTGGGCTCAGGGAGGGTTAGAGCAGTCAGGCAGAGGCACATCCCAGATCCTATTCCACTCAAGAACTCATATGCCACTCTGGCAAACAAGGACAACCAAATAGAGGTACCCAGAGAAGTGGAAGGAAAGGATGTGGATGTTAGCCAAGGAGGTGACCTCAGTGGGGAAAGCAGTGGACCCCAGAGGAGGAGGAGGAAGCGAATCCTGGTGGGGGACTCCATCGTAAGAGGGATCCAGCTAGGAACACAGGAGGGGGAGGACAGGGAGGTGAGGTGCCTACCAGGTGCCACAGCATGGAGGGATGGAAGGAAGATCCTGGGGATCACTGGGAAGGCAAGACAGGTGGGTGAGCTGGATGTCATTATCCACCTAGGTACCAATGACCTGGCAAATGGGGAGCCAAAGGAAGTTCAGGAAGAGTTTAGGAAACTGGGAAGGGGTCTCAAGCAAGTAGCTACTTCTGTCACTTTCTCAGAAGTACTACCTGTGAGAGGCAAGGGAGAGCATAGGAGTGCATGCACCAGGAACTTTAACTCATGGTTGAAGAACTGGTGCAGTGAGGAAGGGTTTGGATTCATTGGTGACTGGGGACCCACCTGGAGGGATGGAGGTTTGTTCAAGCCTGACGGCCTGCATCCATCCTGGAGGGGAATCCAAGCACTCAATGATAAGTTTAAATGCTACATTGACAAGCATTTAAACTAGCAAAGGGGGGTGGCAGGCCAGCAAGGAGGGTACCTACTTGCTCACCCCCCACAGCTAGCAGTGGAACCAGTGAACCAGAGGAGTGGCTATCTCTGCAAAGCAGTGTGCAAAAGATGGAGATTAGTGCCCAAGAGGTGGATAAGCAGAAAAGGGGCAAAATTCAGCAGAAGAGCAGACAGCAAGGAGAACCAGGATAAATGACAACCAAGGAAGGGGCTGGAGTAAACAGTGAAGCAGTCTAGGAGGTCAAATCATGGAAAGCCATGTGTGCAAATGCCAGGAGCCTTAGCAACAAGATGGAAGATCTGGAGGCTGTCATGGTACAGTCAGACCTGGACATTGTGGCCATCACTGAAACCTGGTATAATGATAACCATGACTGGGAGATGGCCATACCTGGCTACAACATATTCAGAAGAGACAGAGCAGGCAGGAAGGGGGAGGAGTGGACTGTATGTGAAAAATGACATAAGGGGCCACAGAGATCCAGGAGGAACAAAATGGGGAGAGATGCTGTGGGTTAAGCTGGAAAGGAAAATAGGGACAGCCATCCCAGACAGGTGTGGTCTATAGACCACCAGCCCAGGAGGAAGAAACAGATAGGAGTTGATGCTAGCCATCCAAAGGATGGCAGACAAGGGTGAGGTAGTACTGGTTGGAGACTTCAATATTCCAGATGTGGACTGAAGCGTCCCAGCAGCAGCATCAACTAGGAGCAGATTTATCCTGGACTCCCTTCAGGGTGCCTTCCTCAAGCAACTGGTTATGGAACCAACTCGGTAGAAGGCAATACTGGACCTTGTGCTCACAAACAGGGACAGTGTGATGGGGGTAACAGTGGGGGAGCACCTGGGTAAAAGTGACCACCAGTCATTGTGGTTTGAAATCACAGAAAGAGCAGAACCAAACCACACAAAAACACATATCCTGGATTTTAGGGGGGCAGACTTTGGGAAAATGGGGAGATACTTGAAAGAGGCATTAAGGGGAATGGGACAGGAATCAGGGGTTGAGGAACAGTGGGCAGTATTTAAAATGGGGATTACAAGAACAACAGAAATATGCATTAAGCAGGTTAGCAAGAGGAAAAGGAAGAGGAGACCATTATGGTAGCAAAGAAAGTGAAAGCCAAAAAGATTGCATTCAGGCAATACAAAAAGACACAGGCAGAAGGGGATAGGGAGAAGTACCAGGAGAAGCAAAGGGAGGCAGGGAGGTCAGTAAGGGAAGCCAAAGCTCAGACAGAAGAACACATTGCAAAATCAGTGGGTAGAGGGGACAAAACCTTTACAGGAACATAAGTGAAAAAGAAAGACAAAGGGAGGGATAGTGAGAATGAAGGGGGAGGATGGGAGCCGCTTGGAGGATGACAACAGTAAAGCTGACATATTGAACAGGTATTTCTGCTCAGTCTTTACTGAGGAAGAGGAGGGTAATGGGTCTGAAGGGAGTACAAGGGGTGAGAATGGTGCAGAAATGGACACAAGTCCCTTTTACGAGAAAGGATCCTGAAGGAACTGGAAGTAATAAGAGTTGATAAAGCAATGGGGCCAGATGGGTGCACCCAGGGTCCTTAAAGAACTAAGAGAGGTGGTGGCTGAACCTCTGGCTATCCTGTTTAGCCAATCACTGGAAACAGGGGAGGTACCCAAAGACTGGAGGACAGCAGATGTAGTCCCCTTATACAAAAGTGGGAACAAAGAGGAAGCAGGGAACTACAGACTAGTCAGCCTCACCTCGGTAGTGGGGAAGATCATGGAAGCACTACTGAAGGAGAGATTGGTGGAACATCTGGTTGTCAATGGACTACAGGACCCAAGGCAGCATGGTTTCACCAGGGGGAGGCTGCTCAGACCAACCTCGTTGAATTTTTGACTGGGTGACTAGGGAGGTGGATCAAGGGAGGGCAGTGGACATGGCCTATCTGGACTTCAGCAAGGCCTTTGACACTGTGCCACATAGAAGACTATTACACAAACTGGGGAATATGGGTGTGGGCAGGACAGTAGTGTGGTGGGTAGGTAACTGGCTGGGTGGCAGGACACAGAGGGTGGTGGTAAATGGCTGTCACTCCACAGAGGTAAGAGTGACCAGTGGAGTACCACAGGGATCAGTGCTGGGACCGGTCCTATTCAACATCCTCATCAGTGACATTGCGCAGGATCTAGAAGGCAGAATTTCACTGTTCGCTGATGACACAAAGCTCTGTAACAGAGTAGACACACCAGAGGGTGTAGACAGAATGAGAAGCGACCTGCAGAAACTTGAAGAATGGTCAAGGGTTTGGCAGTTGAAATTCAATGCAAAGAAGTGCAAGATAATGCATATGGGCACAAAAACCCTGGCACAATATACCAGTTGGGGGGTGAGGATATAGCATGCACCATGCAGGAAAGGGATCTTGGGGTTGTCATCTCTGATGACCTCAAGGTAGGGAGACAGTGAGACAAGGCAGCAGGTAAAGCAGCAGGTAAAGCAAATAGGATGCTGGGATGTATAGGCAGGGGCATCACCAGCAGGAAAAGGGAAGTCATAATTCCGCTATACAAGACACTAGTGAGGCCCCACCTGGAGTACAGTGTACAGTTCTGGAGACCATACCTACGTAAGGACATAGACAGGGTAGAGAAGGTTCAGAGGAGGGCAACAAAGATGGTGCATGGATTGCATCACAAGTCCTATGAAGACAGGTTGAAGGAACTGAATATGTACTCCCTGGAGGAGAGGAGGGGGAGAGAGGGGATATAATGGAGACATACAAGTATCTTACAGGGAGGAACAGGGTGCAGGAATACACTATTTTTAAGTGAAAAAGATGTTCCAGGACTAGAGGGCATGGGATGAAGTTGGAGGAGGACGATTCAGAGGAAACATGAGAAAGAATTTCTTCACAGAACGGGTGGTGGACAAGTGGAACACCCTGCCAGAGGAAGTGGTGGGGGCTGAAACAATCATGGGATTTAAGAATGCATAGGATAGACATAAAGGAATTCTAGAGGTCAGGGGTAAGGGGCAACAGACTTCTAGGAAAACAAACTGAACTTACAAGCTCAAATGGGCAGACTGGGTGGGCCATAGGCCCTTATCTGCCGACACTGTCTATGTATCTATGTATCTATGAAAGAGGATTTGTTTAACCAGGAAAGGCACACTAAGCTGAAGCTCATTTGCAGGTGTGACCTGGGAGCACAAGGAAGTTAAATGACTTGCTTAGGGTCATACAGTATGCAAGTGGGGGCTGTGGGATTCAAACCCAGGTCTCCTGGTTTGCAGCTCAGAGTCCCAAACCACTGTGCTACACTGCCTCCTGATAATCAGAAGGGGTTAGGAGAAGAATCTTCTATTATCATAGTAAGCTATTAATCTGTACTTATTACTGTACTAGATATTTAAATACAATTTATTCTGCATGTATGCACATCCTCGGGACCATCTGTATATGTGCTTACAAGCAGAATGTGCACAAACGAAAGTCACAAATCAGAGGACTGTAAATTCAGATACTGTATAAAAGAGCTGTTTAATGTTAACACACAGTAAAAATAACTAACAAACTCTAGTCAGAGCCGATATGGCTGTGGAGAGCTTTAAGTAGTGGCAAGAGTGTAGAAAAGAATATGCGGTGCTTTCGCTGCACCGGAGTCAGCCATAAGTAATACTGCAGCAATTACGTTGTGATTGGTTGGCATCCATGGCACTCCAAACATTACCTCATGGGTTTAAGCCCACCTGCACATGACCCAGATCAAATTTCTAGCATATCCAGGTCCCAGAAACCCCTGTTCTCCAGTTTTGAATCGTGCATCTGATCAGGCAACAAGCACACCAGGAATCCCTGTCTGCTCCTATAAGGTAAGACCTTGAATCCAAGGATAAATATAATTTTTACTCAGACTAAATCAAAAGAGAGAGGCACCATGTATGCAGTTACAGTTTGAAACCTTGCAAAGTTACTAGAATCACCAGAAATGTATCTAGCCTAAGCTAGCCCTCTGCCTCAGTGTTAGCTAGCTCAGGTGTTTTCTTTTTCAAGCCCTCGGGCTGTATCCTGAAAATGTTTGCAGTTTGTTTTTCTGTTGTAATAATATGGATGGTGAAAGCCTCGGTGGCTACAATATAATGTTATGTGGTCCTCGCTTTGGTTATGGGCAGGCCGCCTAAGTAGCACCGTGTGGCATGGCATGCTACCCTCTCTTCGCGCCCCCCCTCCCCAGCAACCTCTGTCCTGGTGCCTTGGCATTTTCTGTGATGTCCTTACGGTTTAATGGAGAGTTCTGGGCCCGATAGTGCCGTGGGCTGGCCAGCGGCCTGTCCTGGCCATGCGACGACCGCGTGGCCGCTTGCTTCTTCTCCCATTCCTCTCCGAGTCTCGGCCCCGGTCGGAGGCTCATTTTCACCCCCCCCATGCTCTGCGGCACTGGAACCAGTCGCAGGCACCCCGTTGCTCCACTCGCCTCGGGCGCGTCCTCCAGTAGGCCTCTGTTTGGGCCTACTGTGGCCCAAGTCACGCTCCTGGCTTGGCAGCATTCGGGGAAGTTCCTCCCCCGCGACAGCGCCTCCTCCTCCCCCCACTAGGCCACTGCTCACCTTGAGGACATCCGTTTTCTTCTCTCGTCCTCGTAGCCTAGCCTGGAGTGGGGGGGAAGAGTGTTTCTCCTCACTTCAGGAAGGAGGAAGGAAGCGCCTTCTTGCACTCACCTGCATGCAGCCGCCTTCCTCAACGCCGAACAGGCTTCTCTGGGGCATTGTCTCCCCCCCCAGCCTGTTCTGGGGGGGAGACCACCAGAAAAAGTCCACTGTGCCCTGCTTCCCAGGAAGAAGGGAATGGGGAATAAATCGGAGGCCAGGGTGCCCTCGGACCCTAATGAAACCCTCATCCATGGATGGAGGTGGGGGGAGGGGCACTCTTCAGGATGGCGGGGGGCGCGGCGTGTAGCCACGAGCTGTCAGGGACATCCGGGACAACAGGTTTGAAAAGAAAAAAAAAAGGAAAAGGGGGAAGATTGGCTGGGACAGTAGCTATACCTGGGGGTTCCCCCCTGAAGGGTCCCTCCCACAGCGACCCTCCGGTGGGGCCCCCTTCCCCCCCATGACAAAGACTACCCGGTTGTGCCTTATGGGCCTTATTCTTGCCCCCTACCACTCAGATCCCTCCCACAGCGACCCGAGAAGGTAGTCTTCCACCCCTGGACTCCTTCCCGGTCACGCCATGGCTCCCTCTAATAGCGAGCCATGGGACCAGACCGCTGCCCACCAGGCCTTCTCCCTTCATGGTCCTCATTGCAGGGGTCCTCCCACAGCACCCCCACATCCTGCATACAGTCCCAGGTTAGGCAGACCTCCCTCATTCGTGCTGGGGGGGTAAAGGAATCACCCCTGGGCCGTGGTATAGTTCAGTACTAAGGTATGCCTTCTCTTCCCAGATGGTGAAAGCAAAGAAATGCTCCTCGTGCAGCGCTACCCTCCTGCCCCAGACTCTGGGTCCCCTCTGCATGGCCTGCCTCCTTGACAACGATGATCCCTCCCTGGAGCAAACACCGCCCATAGACCCCAGCAACCCGTGGCTCAGCAACCCTACGTGGCTGGACCCAGGCTCCCTCCTAATCCAAAACCAGCAGGCCGTGGTTGCCATGATGGAGAGCCAGCAGAACTTTATGCTCAAGATCATGGAAAAATTGGTATCCCTCACTCAACACAGGGCAAAACCACTGAGTCCAGAACCCGACAAGGCGGGGGGGCAACCGGAGGAACTTCCAAACCCTGAGGACACCCTCCCAGACGTCCCACGTGATGACACGCACGAGGACAGGGAGAAAGACGATGCAGGGGAAGAGGACGAGGCGGAATCAGATGAAGAGGATATGGATCTTCAAGCAACACCTTCTCTGACATCAAAATTATGATCCTTTGACATGATCCCAGGGCTCATGAAGATCATCAAGGCCACCATGGGTTTCGACACTGAAGAAAGCAGGCCCGAGTCAAAGCTCGACCCCATGATTCAACTGAGACCGTCAACCACAGAGACCTTCCCAGTATGCCCTGTGACTGAGGACATCTTCAGTAAAGAGTGGCAATCCCCCGAACCGGTCAGAATGTCAAACCGTAAGAACCTGGACAGAATGTACCCGGTCCAAGGAGAAAAATCAGATATCTGGTGTAAGGCCCCCACCATTGACCCCCAGGTGGAGGCTCTTAGCAAAAAGACTATACTACCATGTGGTACAATAGCCTTCAAGGATCCGATGGACAACAAGGTAGAAGATATGCTCAAAAGGGCTTTAGAGATCGAGGGCACCGTCGCTAAGGCAACCACCACAGCCATCTATACGGCTCGAGCACAGATCCGTGGCTCGAGGAGCAGGCCATCTCTAAGTCCAGGGAGGCAGAACTGTTGGAATGTACTTCAGATGCAGCTAAATACCTAGCCGACATGGCGGTAGACACCTCGTGTCTTCATGCCAGGGCTACCGCCATCACCAACTGTGCTCGAATGGCACTGTGGCTGAAACTGTGGGATGCAGACAATGAGTCAAAAACCTTGCTACAAAACTTACCACTATGGGGAAAACATGTCTTCGGGGAGGGTCTGCAGGATTATGTGAAACAAAAGGAGGAGGGCAGGGACCTCCTCAAGAATAAGTCCAGGTACTCCTACCTCCCCTCCTTGAGGCGGAGGTTTCGGGGGGGGAACAAACCATACCAACCCCGCAGGGACTCACAACAACAGGGCCACTCCTTTCAAGGCAGAGGCCTCTCACAGCTTTCATAGCCCGTACTCTCAGAACTATCAGTCCTCCTCCTCCTTCAGAGCCTGGGGATAAAGAGCCAGAGGACAAGGTAGAGGCTACAGGGGAAAGCGACAGTGACTACCCCCTCCTGACATTACAAGGCCAGGACCTTTACCCGCCAGTGGGACAAAGACTACCTCTGTTTGCCCATCACTGGCTCCACACAACATCGGACAGGTGGGTCCAAGACATGGTAACCAAGGGATACTCCATAGAGCTATCCCACGCCCACATTCCCCAAAGATTTGTCTCCTCCCCCATAGCCAGGAGAAAGGCATCTCCGCATCAGGTCCAACAAATCTTGTCAGAACTAATTTAGAACAGGGCCATTCAACCCGTACCAGCGCCGGAACAGAATCTGAGGTTTACTCCATATTCTTCCTGGTGCCCAAGAAATCAGGGGAGCTCCGGCCTATCCTGGACCTGAAACACCTAAACCGCCATGTGGTCTCGCACTGTTTCAAAATGGAGACTATCCGATCCACTCTATGCTGTGTTCGGGTAGGCAATTTCCTGACGTCCATAGACCTAAAGGACGCTTACCTCCATATTCCCATTATTCGGAAACACAGACAGTTCTTCCGTTTTCACATCCTAGGTCACCACTTCCAGTACCAGGCCTTGCCGTTCGGCCTCTCCTCAGCCCCAAGAGTCTTTACCAAGGTCTCTATAACCCTGGTGGCCAGATTCAGGGAACAGGGACTGGACATCATCCTGTATCTGGACGACTGGCTCATCTGGGCCCGGTCCGAGAATCAGGCACGGATACACACGGAATCTGCCTTACATGGACTCGAAGACCACGGCTGGGAGGTAAATCGAGAAAAGATCCACCTCACCCCCACACAGCAGATCAAGCATCTGGGAGCACTCATTGACTCGACTCAGGGATGGGCAAAACCGTCCTCCTCGAGAATTCACAACTTGATAGACCTGGCCCATCAGATGAAGGCCCGCCGCCACACAACGATGGGAAAGATAGCCCAGTTGTTGGGCTGCATGGCCTCATGCATAGACCTCATGCCCTGGGCCAGGTGGCACATGTGCCCACTCCAAACTTATGTCCTGACTCGTGTGTCACTGAGCGAACACAACCTACAGGTCGTGGTACCACTACCCCATGCAGTGAGACTCTCCTTGGCATGGTGGACGGTGGAGGCGAACTTGATCAAGGGAGTCCCACTGGAGGCCCCCCTCAATCTCCATAGAAATGGACGCTAGCCTCTCTGGCTGGGAAACTTGTCTGAGAGACACAATGGCTCAGGGCCTATGGTCACCAGTGGAGTCGGAGCTCTCCATCAACATCCTGGAGATAAGAGCTGTGTTCCACGCCCTAAAGGCATTCAAGCACCAGGTACACGGTCAGTCGGTCCTGATCCAGTCTGACAATCGGGTCACAGTGGCCTACATAGCAAAGCATGGCGGGACCAGGAGCAGGGCCATGCTGAGGGAGGCAACGACAGTCCTCAACTGGGCCCAAGCCAACCTCACACACGTGGGCGCAGTTCACCTGGCAGGAAAGCTGAACGTCCATGCAGACTGGCTCAGCAGGCAACAGGTACACCCGGGGGAATGGCGGTTACACCCGGATCTATTTCAGATGATCCAAGCAACATGGGGGCCCATGACCATAGATCTCATGGCAACTCGGGAGAACGCTCAGGTCAGAGATTACTACTCGTGGTTCAGGGACAGTCTCTCCCAGGGAACGGACGCCCTGTCACAACCATGGAGGTGGAGACACGCTTATGTCTTCCCACCGCTCCCCCTGATCCCACAGGTCCTAGCCAAAGTGCGGGAGTCACGCCACATGGTTATCCTGGTGGCCCCCTACTGGCCACACAGGTCGTGGTTCACAGCGGTCCGAGAGATGTCACTAGCCAGCTTCAGGATACTCTACTGAACAGACATGCTCTCACAGGGACCAGTACTCCACCCGACCCCGCGGACTGTGAAGCTCATGGCCTGGCTCCTGAGAGGAGGAGACTGAGGGCAGTGGGCTATCATGACTCTGTCATAAGCACCCTACTCCAGTCCAGACAGTCTTCCACCACTTCCATGTATGGGAGACAATGGTCTATTTTCTCTAGGTGGTGCCTGGAATGGGGCAAAGTTCCCTAGCAGACCGACATGGCTACCATCCTACTGCTTCTCCAACAGGGGGTGGACAAGGGGCTAGCACACTCTTCCCTCAGGGTGCAACTATCAGCCATGGGGTGGCTATGGGCCTTATCGGGGGATACACCCCAGGAGCTCACCCCGATGCTGTACATTTTCTAAGGGCAGTAGAGATCCTCTGACCGAGGACTCGACTGACCATCACCCTGTGGGACCTCCCACTAGTCCTAGAGTCCCTCAACGTGGCTCCTTATGAACCCTTCCTTGAGGCGGATCTGTTCTGGGTCGGCCTCAAGACATGCTTCTTGGTGGCAATCTGCTCGGCTAGAAGGATCGGAGAACTTGGGGCCCTATCCTGCTCAGAACCTTATACAGTGTTCACCCCACTAGGGGTCCATCTGAGAACGGTTCCAGCCTTCCAGCCAAAGGTATCCACCGGCTTTCACAGAGAGCAACCCATCGAACTACCCACCTTCCCGAAAGGGCCCCAGCAGGGCACCAGTGTGGTCCCACATTATCTCGATGTCAGATCCGCCCTCTCTGTGTACTTAGCCAGAACTTGTCCCATACGCAAAACAGAAAGATTGTTTGTCATATTGAAGGGACAGAGGCAAGGTAGAGCCGCCTCCAAGGCCAGCATTGCCTGGTGGCTAAGGAGAGTCGTCCAGAATTACTACATAGCAAACCAGATGACTCCATCCCAGGGGATCAAGGCTCACTCCACCAGGGCGATCGCCACTTCTTGGGTGGAGAGAGCCAACGTGTCCTCAGAGGACATATGTAGAGCAGCCACGTGGAGTTCTCTCCACATGTTCACCAGACATTATAGGCTGGAACAGTTACAAGCCGTATGGCCCACATTCACCGCTCAGGTCCTGGCAGCAGCATCCTCAACCCCTCACTCTTAGACCACTCTGTTCCCCCTCTTGGGTACTACACTGCTTCTTATCTACCCATGAGGTAATGTCTGGAGTGCCATGGATGCCAACCAATCACAATGGGTGTTTACTCACCTGGTAAAGGTGTTTGTGTTGGTTGGCATCCATGGCACTCCATGGCCCTCCCTTCAGAGTGTTCAGAGTGACCGGGACTGAACTAGGGGATCTTCACCCATGGTAGGCCTATGAGGGGACAGACATCAGTGATTGTTTCTTAATGATAAACTACCAGTCAGACCTTCGGGACCGAGATTAGACTGTAAATAGTAGGAGAAGAATAAAGACTCGGTCTACGGGCCACTGATACTACGTCATAGTCCGCAACCCTTTTTGTCTCTGATCATTTCACTTATTGCCTTCGCTTGGTTGTGCCTGCACTGTATGTTTTTTTCTCTTGTGCTAATTAACCTTAATTTCAGCTATGGAAGATTTGAACTGGAGAGCAGGGGTTTCTGGGACCTGGATATGCTAGAAATTTGATCTGGGTCATGTGCAGGTGGGCTTAAACCCATGAGGTAATGTCTGGAGTGCCATGGATGCCAACCGACACAATCACCTTTACCAGGTGAGTAAACACCCAGTACTGTGCATAGTTGTTGCTTGCATATGGGAAGTTGCCCTGCACAACATGGTGATGCTGACATAACTATGTATACATGATAGTCATGCATATGCAGTTTAAGTCAATGTCACCATGTTGCACATGGTGGCCATCATCAGTACTGAAGTTGCAGAACAGCAAAGTAGTGCATCGGGAAGTAGGAATGTTTATGCGGCCCATGGAGGGGAAGGGCTGCATAAACAGAATCACTATAAACTATGTCAGAGCACTGTGGCAGCACATCAGACAGCACTCCAGTTGCCTGCTTCCACAGTGCTATTATACAAATCTGAAGATGGCATAACATCGGTGGAGCTTTGCCCATGCAGCCGTACAAATCAGACTCAGGAGGAGACTATTAACAAATTAGAGCTGGTCTGGGACTTGCTTGTCATCACAGTCACTTTCTCATTCTTTTCTAAGCAATAATTTCTGGCAAATGTGCCTTAACCATATTGATCTCAGTGCTGGTAGACTACTTCTGGTTATCGCCTGATTGTATTAGGTGGGGGTAGTAGCAGTCTTGAAGTGGTAGCTGCTGGTGGTGGCATGCTCTGGAAAATAGTGATCCCCATGCTCACCTGCGCATTTTAGAAATCATGCCTTTCCTTGTTTTTGCTGTAAAGAAACTGACCTCTTAACACAAAACAAGGAGTTAGTTATGGCCTCCACCCCACTTTTTGCTTCAAGTGAGGAATGTCATTACGGGTTTACATCAGATGTACAGTGGCAGCCGTAGATGGAAAATATTGTTAAACGTAATCGACTGCATGTAAAAGTGCTTTTTTTTAATGTGTGCTTTCTTAATGTTGTCAATATCACTCCACCCATGTGTACTCTGCCCTTGTCTTTCTGTACCCCAAGTGCATTATTTTACATTTTTATGTTCAGGACAAAAATACCTTTCAAATGAGGGTAGTCACTAATCTACATTCTTTATAGTTTTTTTATGTTTCCTTGCACATGTGCAAGAAACATCTTGTGGTAGAATGATGTGTCAGCGATTAGTCCAATGCACAGCAATCTATAATGGGCTTGTTCCTTGGAGACCAATGAGCATGCAACCAGACTATGACACTAGTCACAGTTTCACAGCTGGAATCCGTTCTCTAGTTGAAAGAAATAAAGTGCCCAAATGAGAGCGCTTCATTTCTTTCATTCATGCCCTTACTGATCTTACTGCTTGTCTCCCCACACATCCTGCTGACATCCCTGCTGATGTCTGGGTACCCAGCCATATACTGCATCCTCCACTCTCTGTGCCATAAGCAGTAAACAGTCCTAGCAGTAAAGAACAAATAAATATTATGTATCCTTCCCCAGACAGATGTCCGCATTGAACATGTTTCTGTCTCTGTGTGAATGACAGTGTATGTTCTTGTCCCTGAGCTCCTCTCTCCAGTGCTTCATGTGTGCCACAATGCCCAGCCTGAGCATTGCTGTCTGTGATGGTACCCACTGAGCCACCCCATGAATATCCTAATGTTCATGCTGCCTCAATGTGCCCCCCACTCTGCCACACAATACAAGGACAAGAGTGCTGAGAAATGAGGCAGCATTGCCTGCAGAGCTGTAGCTTAACCTTTGATGGTGGGGACAGAGAGAGACACAGGCTGTAGGGACAGACACTGAGAAGGAGAGGCAGCAGCACTCCCCCCACCCCTGACAGAGAGTGCAGGATTGAAAGAGGTGGTGAGTGGCATCAGTGAATTCATTCATTCACATATCTGGACTGACTTGTACAGTATGGGCTGCACGCCCATTGGCTCATGCTCTGAACCAATGGGCAGCACACAATCCACTACTAACTGTCAGTCTGGGCGGGAGGGCTGGGCAGGCAGGTGGGTGCTGCTGCCCGCCAAGGATGGGGGAGGGTGGTGGGGCTCCGTGGGTGGGTGGGGTGGGGGGCCACTAGATCACTAAGGATTTCGGACGCGGGGAGGTGAGGATGCAACCTGCAATAGGGCTACTCGTGGTCCACTGGACCACCAGGGATATTGGACTTTGGGGAGGTCTGATGCCCAAGGTCGAGCTACTCGTGGGGTGGGGAATACTGTTCTGCCCAAGATTGGGCTATGGGGGGAATAATGTTATGCCCGGTCGGGCTACTGGGGAAGAATACTGTTACACCCATGATAGGGCTGCTGGGGGCGGAAACAATGTTATGCCCCATGATTGGGCTACCCGGGGGGGAAGAATACTGTTATGCCCTTGATCGGGCTATGGGGGGGCAACGCTATGCCCGCGATCGGGCTGCAGGGGGCGTCGGTCCCAACGGCTGCTGCCTGGCAGGGTGCCAGGCGCAAGTCATCAGGGATTGGCCACCTGCATGCAAATGGGGCTGTAATCAGATGCAAATGGCCCCCCATGTGCCTTGCATGAATTATGGCCCCATTTGCATGTCACCCTTTGAATATCACAAGTGCTGTGCATGGCGCAATGGAACTTGTGCCACTGCATCTCAATGCTCCATTCTGACCACTTGCGCTGGTGCAGTTCCACTGCACCATGCACAGTGGGTGTAGCCAGGGGGCGATATTCAAGAAAGTTGCACCATAGTGCAACTCTGTTGAATATCCCCTGGCTGACACCTCATGCTAACTATTTTGAGCGCAGGGCTTGAGCCACAAAATGGTGCAGTTTGAACATCTGGGCCTAGTTGTACATATTTTTGTATCTCTCCACATTTTTACTTCAGAAATTTGTAAAAAAAAAATAATATGAAAAATAACACTGAACAGTCCAATACGATTTAGAATAAAATAACTTTAGAACAAAACTGTATAAACTTTGGGCAAATATTAACTTCTCTCTGGGTTGAAAATGCATAGGAGATTAGTTGTACATACTTTCCTATTTCTCCACACTTTTACTGTGGAAATTTGTGAAAACATATGAAAAAATACTTGATCTTTTGCACAGGTCTTGACCTCCCATAAAGGGAATGGCTTAAAACTTATTTAGGAGTCATTCAAAAGTTATCCCAAGGTCAAGATTTAGTAAACTATACATTAGATGCATTTTAATGATGGCAGTTGCCAAAGAAGACATAATGAAAAAATTAGTGTTGCAGCATAGGGGCCAGATATTCAAAACTGTGCTCCGGGGCTAAATTAGCACTGCCTGGCAGGCAAACTTAGCCTGGAGCAGAAAGCAAGCTATATTCAAAAGGAATAGCCCAGAGCAAAACCAGCTGAATATAGTAAGCAGAGGAAGCTGGACAAACAGGGCCAGGAGTGCAGGGCAAAAACAGCCCGGGAATAAGACAGCACTGAATACAGCAAATAAGACAGCACTGACTATAGCACCCAGGCAGGAAAGTGCAAACACACAATGGAACACAGTACAGAGGTGAGACAGCTTGACTCTGGGACACATGCAATGAATCACAGCCTGGAATGAGGTCCCAGGTGCTGACCACAGTGCAGAACCCAGTATATGACACACATGCACGTGAATGGCAAGCAACAGCCAATACTCACGTGGGAGAACCAAGGAACAGTACATACCAAGTGAAACCCCAGCACCCAAGAATGACATAGGACATGGTAAACCGTAGAAACTGGAATGTATTAGGAAACAAATGAATGGCAAAGCAACAGGAACAGTACAGTAATGCAAACAGTACACACAACAATGCAAAAGCAAAACAATACAAAGTCAAAAACCAAAACCTAAATGTGAACTACAAACGTTACAACTACCACTGGATGAACCACCCCCGAAACAAAGAAAGCCAACTGTACAAATGCTACAAACAGAAATGCTAAGCCCCCCCGAACCACAACACAGAACACTATCACTATGAAGACCACTATGTGAATGACAAGAAGTATGAAAACAAAAACTATCTACACTGTGGCATGCAAAACATATGTACAAATATACAATATGTACAGGATGGCAATGGATATGGGGGAAAAGGGGAAATGGACACAAACAGGGAGAAATGAACAGAGACCAGATACAAACACTAGTCCAAAATTGGGGGACAGCAAACAGAAAAAGGGTGAGGCCTATGGCAGGATGTTGGATGGTTCTGGCAGATGTGCTTCCAGGGCAGCAGCCACTCTCCTGGCCTCTGAGATTAGGACAGCCTGCTGCTCAATGATCATCCTCTGCTGCTTGACAATGTGTCGCAGGAGGTCATCAGAGCCCTCTGCTTCCTCCGGTCTGGTCACCAACAAAGACGAATTGTGAGGACCCACAAGAGGAAGGGGTAGCCTGTAAGGAGGGGAAACCAGACAGGAGGCATACTGCAGCCACAGGTGACTATACAGGGATGGACAGCATGTCCCAACAGCCATGCCCATGTGGTGCTGAGGAATGCAATGGTAAGCGCAATTGACATGTGCCCACAGGGCTGGCCTGGGAGACACAGGCACCATCCCAATACCCAACAGACATTGATACATCAGGCTCCGACAACACCATGGCACAGATGACACCACCCACCCCAGCACTGCACACAGCGAGACAGTACAGACACACCGGTGGTACCCAGGATGACGGTGGAAGTGGACCATGCAGCAACATGCACATGAAAGACCACTCGTCGGGACAGGCTACCCATAGTCAAAATAGCAATGTACCAGAAAGCGTAGCACAACAACAACCCAAAGGGGCACCAGAGCAGCACAATGCAGTCACGGTGGCCAGCCAGTGACCAACCCATGCCAGGGCTGAACAGACACACAGCATAAGCAGGTACACAGGGTGCTGATGGTGGGAGGGATGGGCTGACACATGCCACCAAACATGGCCCATGGAAGGCACAGTGTGTGGTGCCCTGCAGCCGCAACATGCACGTGGTCAACGAACAGCCAGCCAATGGCCTGTGAAGCCTGTGGACTGCAAGGCACTGCCAGCTGTGCACAGGCATAGGAACCATAGGGGGTGGGAGGGCTGGAGCACACACCACTACAGCTGTGAGCATGATAAATGGCAGCATGTGTGCCCTACCAATCCTCCGCCACCACAGCCACTACCACCATCAGGCACCCTCGCAGCCATGCATGCTGACACTGGCCCACAACATTGTACCCCCCAGCCACAGGGCACAGTGACCTGACAGCTAGACTCTGGCAGCAGTGTGCAACACTAGTGCTCAACCCAGCACAATGACTCAACACCACTGGCCCGATGCCTGTGGCAGCCATGCCACCAGCACAGTCAATGGCAGACCACAGAAGGAACCACATGTCACAGAGAGAAACCTCAAAGTAACAAGATGTGTACTCATGCAACAGGCCCCTGGCCTCAGGCCTGCTCTCCTGTGCCCACTGCGGCATGGCCGGCATCTTCGGGCTGCTCTGCTGGCTGTCCTGGGACACCCCTCAGAGCCTACAGCCATAAAAATGAGTTAAAGCAGCACAGCAGTATAGAAGTAACATAATTTAAAAACAGCATTATGCATTTAATCATTTCACCTATAATTTATATCCTTTATTGTTCATTTTCATTTTTAAAATAGGCAGATATTTATGTTTGATTACTGGCTTTAGCAGCAATAGCCTCCAAATGTGCCTCAAAACTGTAAAACCAAGTAAAATTATTTTGCTCAAGCCTCTCCACATAGTAGTGGATTTTATGGACCATTTCCCAGACTTGGGCTGAAGTTGGGGGAATTATTTCCTGATCCCCTTTGTCATCCTCATCCTCGTCCTCATCATTTAGCATTCTGAGGACTGAGCTACATATGTCCTCATCAGTTACTAAGCCTGAAGTCAGCTGATCTGTGTCAGTTTCAGCGTAGGCAAGGAACTTGTCGGGATCCATGCTAGCAGGAGGGATAACAGGTGTTGGTTTGGGTATTATGTCCTCAACTTCAGAATCAGAGGGGCACCTATGCCAGCTTTTTGGAAGCAGCGCTGGACTCTCTCTGGGGTCACATCTGTCCAAGCAGACTGCAAAAGATGAATGGCATCCAACACATTTATTTTTTTAGCAAGGTCCATGAAAACTTGTTCTGCATTCTGCTGAGATTCCTCAATTGCCCATATGAGTTTAGTGACAATTTGTTTTCTGTAGTGGACTTTCAAGCTTTGAATTACCCCCTGGTCCATGGGCTGAACTATCGCTGTGCAATTTGGTGGGAGGAAGATCAGTTTTATAGTGTGCAGTGTAACATGTTTGTGTGCTGAACAGTTGTCCTCGATTAGGCAAATCTTTTTTCTTCTCCTGCCCATATGCTTATTAAGGTCTCGCAACCAGGCTACAAAAATTTCTAAAGTCATCCATGTTTTGCTATTCACCTGGTAGCTGACAGGCAGGGCGTCAAGGGCAACACTACAGAAACAGTGAGGCATTTTGGATTTGCTGATTATAAGCAGTGGAAGTTTGTCGGTACCATTAGCATTGTTGGCCGCCATCACTGACAGTCTTTCTTTAGCTTTCTTGTGCCCACACAATGACTCCTATTTGAATGTTAAAGTTCCATTGGGGGTAGCTTTAAAAAAAGTGCCATTTCATTGGCACTGTAAATTTCACTCAGTGAATAGCCATGAAGAATGTCAGGCAGGACGTTTGTTAGCCAGTACTCAGAGGCAGCAAAATCTGACTCGGCTTTCTTACCATGTATATGGCAGTAGCTTATCTGGTTTCTGTCCTTCCACCATGACAGCCACCCAGGTGTAACAGCTGCAGCCATTATAAAGCCATGGAAGCCAATTAACACCTCATCAGGACAGACTGGTCCACTAATGAGCTTGCTAACTTTGTAGGCTGCAAGCCAAATATCACCTCAGAATTCAGCAGCTTTGAAAAGTCTTTGAAACCAGGCTAGAATGTGTGCATTCAATCGAAAAGCCAGTTGCATACATCCAGTCTTTTTATGCTGGCTGAGATAGGGGGATAAAAGGGACATCAGCATTATGTGCATATAGCCAAAAATTGCGCTTATCCAAACTGCATACAAGTGGAATGCACTGTAGTATAATTTTAAAATGGCAACATTTTGTACTAATGAGGTGTATAATTACTTTTAAATTTGGAATGTACTTCCATGTTTTGCTCTACAGCTCTTTGGTATGTTACCTGTTCTGTATGGAAAATAAAGATTTTGTTCCATGATAACTACCTGTGATATCATATAATGTCATCATACATGGTCATATAGAAACATAGAAACACAAACTTTGATGGCAGATAAGGACTGTTTGGCCCACCCAGTCTGCCCATTTCTCTACCTATTGGATAAGCTACAGATTCTAGTTAACCAACAGCCTACTTCCTCCCACCCTCCACTATAATTGCCTTATGTCTGTCTCATGCATGTTTCAATTCCCCCACTGTTTTAGACCCCCACAACCTCCCCAGGAAGGTGGTTCCATGCATCCACCACTCTCTCTGTGAAAAAAAATTCCTGACATTGCCCCTGAGCTGTCCCCCCCATGTCTTTAAATTGTGCCCCCTTGTTCTTGCACATCTCTTTTTCTGAAATATGCTACCCTCCTGGACTTATTAAGCTCTCTCAGTCTCTCTTCATATGGTTTCTGATGCAGACCCTGCACCATTTTAGTTGCCCTGCTCTGGACTACCTCCATCCTGTCTATATTCTTGCAGAGATGGGGTCTCCAAAACTGCACACAGTACTCCAGATGGGGTCTCGCCAACTGTCTGTACAGAGGGATAACCATTTCCCTTTTTCTACTTGTGATGCCTCTCCCTATGCATCCCAGTATCCCCCCAGCTCTCTTTACTGACTTCTCACATTGCTTGCCCACCTTTAGGTCATCTGATATGACTACCCCAAGGTCCCTTTCCATTATTGTTGTTGTTGTTAGTACTTCCTCTGCCATTATGTACTCTTCTCCTAGGTTTTTGTTTCCCAGGTGCATTACTTTGCACTTCTTTGCATTGAATCTAAGTTGCCATATGTCTGACCATTCCTCCAACCTTGCCAAGCAAGTCCCTTCTCATCCTTTCCACTCCCCCTTGTGTATCAACTGGTTTGATGAGACTTTAAGGGAGTTGAGGAGAGTTGGACGAAGATTAGAGAGGCTCTGGCAGAGATCGGGCCTGGATTGTGACAAACTTAGTTTGATGGACCATTATGTGATCTATCAATCAGCAATCTCTCTTAAGAAGGTAGAATTCCTGTCCAGAAAGATTGCTGCTGCACAGAATAGACCAGCTCAGCTTTTCCGGACTGTGGACAGATTGTGCAATCCAATCTGTGTTCAGCCCAGAAGAGCCTTTTCTCAAGAGTGGTGTGAGGAGTTTGCTCAATTATTTTCAGATAAGGTTGCCATAATCAGGTCTGATATCCGCTTGACCCTCCCAAATGGGAGTTGTGATGGTTGGCAGGAGATGTCAGACACCCGGTTTGTGTGGTCTGACTTCAGCCTTCCCACAATCAATAACATTGTGATGGTTATCCAATCATTGCGTCCGACCAACTGTGGTTTGGCCCCACACGTCTCCTAGTGGGCTGCATGGATAAAATCATCGCAGTCCTTGCTGAGATAGTCTGGAGGACTTTGGAGAGGGGAATTTTTCCAAATCCTCTGAAGGAGGCTGCAGTTCAGACCCTTCTTAAGAAGTCCTCCTTGGACCTGGATTGTCTGGCTAACTACAGGCCTGTCTCTAACCTGCCCTTTGTAGGTAAGGTTATTGAGAAGGTGGTCGCATCACAGCTGGATGATTATTTGACCAGCCACAAAGTCTATGATTCTCTCCAGTCCGGATTTAGGAAGAGACATAGTACCGAGACAGCTCTTGTCCAGGTACTAAATAACCTCCTAATAGTGAGAGATCGAAGGACTTTTTCTATCTTGGTCCTTCTTGATCTTTCTTCAGCATTTGACACCGTGGATGATGGTATGCTACTGGAGCACCTGCAGTTTATCTTTGGGCTGTCTGGTACAGTCCTCAGCTGGTTTCTATCTTTCCTCGAGGGTAGGACTCAGAAGGTGGTGTCTGAGATTTTTTCCTCAGCATTATTCCCCCTATCCTGTGGGGTGCCGCAGGGCTCCATTTTGGTGACCATGTTGTTTGCGGTGTACATACTACCATTGGGAGCGATCATTAGGCGGTACGGTTTAGTTTTCACTGCTATGCAGATGATACTTAACTGTACATGTCCTTTGTGCCCGGCCAAGATGCTGCCTTTTCGGTCTTTAACAACTGTCTGGCCGAAATCCAGAACTGGATGAATGTGAGCTGGCTGCGGTCTAATCCAGATAAAATTGAGGTGTTGGTTGTGGACCCAGGTTGCTGGGAGTTGGGTTTGTTGGAAGGATCTCCCTCGGGTTTATGGCTTGGGGGTGTTCAGCTAACCAACTCAGACTGGGTGCAGAACCTGGGCGTCATGTTTGATGACTGTTTGACACTTAAATCCCAGGTGTCAGCAGTTGTCAAAGCCTCTTTTTATCATCTGAGGAACATTGCCCGGGTGAAGCACCTGGTTCCTCCTGACAATCTTCCTACTTTGATCCACGCCTTCATTACCTCCTGCCTTGACTACTGCAATACCCTTTATCTTGGGCTACCGGGGTTGATATTTGCCGCTTGCAGCTAGTGTACAATGCAGCAGCCAGGCTATTGACTGGTTCCTCTAGGTCCAGTCACATAACGCCTGTGCTCCATGGACTGCATTGGCTGCCAATATGCTGGTGAATCACCTTCAAGGTCAGTTTGCTGACCTATAAGGCCCTACATGATCAGGGACCTGGCTACCTGAAAGATCTCCTTTGTCCCTACTGTCCCTCCCGCTCTCTCCAATCCACTGACAAGGGATTGCTAGAGATTCCCAGGGTCCGTTTAAAGACCTCTGGGGCCAGAGCTTTTAGCTTTATGGCCCTGATCCTGTGGAATTCTCTACCTCGTCAGAAACGAGATTGGCCAACTGTCCGATGCTTTAAGAGGGCATTAAAAAAGCATCTTTTTAGCCTTGCATATAATGATTTTTAAATGTTGCAGGATTGGATTAATTTTAATATTCCATTAACTATATTGATTTTATTATGTTATGTACAGGCGCCTTGGTTTTGGAAAGGCACCTTTTATAAATAAAGTTTGATTGATTGATTGAATTCTGTTACAGATCTTTGCGTCATCTGCAAAGGCATACCTTTCCTTCCAGATCCTCTGCAATGTCATCTATAAAGACATTAAAGAGGACTGGACCCAGTACTGAACCCTGAGGTACTCCACTAGTAACCCCCCCTTTCTTCTGAGTAAGTTCCATTCACTATTACCTTCTGTGTCCTGTTGTGCAGCCAGTTTGCTACCCAGGCTACCACCCTGGGACCCACTCCCAGGCTGGCTATCTTGATTAATAGTTTGTGCAGGACTTTGTTAAATTCCTTGCTAAAGTCTAGGAAGGCCATATCCACAGCCCCTCCCTGGTCTATTACTTTGGTCACCCAGTCAAAGAAATCGATTAGATTCATCTGACATGGCCTTTCTGCTGTGAATCCATGCTGCCTTGGGTCCTGTGCCCTACAGGCCTCTAGATACTCAACAGTTCTTTCTTTCAGAAGTGATTCCATCATTTTCCCTACCACTGAGGTCAAACTAACAGGTCTGTAGTTTACTGCTTCTGTCTTGCTCCCACTTTTGTGAAGGAGAATCACATCTGCCCTGCTCCAGTCCTCAGGTACCACCCAATCCTCCCATGATTTGTTAAAAAGAGTGGTCAGTGGTGTCACTAGGTCCCGTCTTGGTTCTTTTAGGATTCTGGGGTGAATCCCAACAGGCCCATTCCTTTGTCCACCTTGAGTTTTAGGAGTTCTTTCAGGACTCTTTCTCCTGTAAATGGACTGGTGTCAATCCCCCTTCCCAGAGTGCTTCTATTGTTTGGTTTAGGTAACTCATCCTCTTCTTCTTTTGTGAATACTGAGCAAAGTATGTATAACTAGGTTCAATTTATGCTGATGCGTCCTTGATAAAGGATCATAGCCAAGTTCTAAAACACATCAGGTTATTTTTCAGGTGTCTGTCTGAATGTCTTTTGCACATCA
Organism: Neoceratodus forsteri; assembly: GCA_016271365.2. Classification (NCBI taxonomy): domain Eukaryota; kingdom Metazoa; phylum Chordata; order Ceratodontiformes; family Ceratodontidae; genus Neoceratodus; species Neoceratodus forsteri. Next base: position 331,492,679 of record CM057454.1, read on the forward strand.
ATAAATTATCAGAGTTGTGCACTTTATGAAACAAGAACAAAAATGGTTTTGTCTTTTCACAGTGGAGGTGGTAAGTGCCCAAATCTTTTGTTCTAGTACTGTTGGAACTTTTGAATCCTCTCAAGTCCTCCCTCCCTCTCAGCTCCACCATGGTGGGTCTCACGTCAGTCCCTAGGGCCCAGCTTAAATCCTTGGGAGATTGATTTTTTTGAAGCTGCCAGCCCTCTACTACTTTGGAATGCTCTTCCCAGAGCACTGATGGAGGTCCCCTCAGTTGAGGTCTTTAATAGAATGCTGGAGGCATATCTTTTTAGACAAGCACTAGGGGACCAATGAAGGTCCCATTTAGCATCTTTGCCATCAATGATGCTGGTGTTTTTATTTATTTTTTTTATTTATGCTGTGCATTTTACATACTCATTTATTTTTGTTTATTTTATATGTACAGTACTGTTAATTTGTGTTAAAAGCTACCATTGTATTATTATTGTTATGCCTTGCACAGCACCCTGAACCTCCAGGGAAGGATGCCTAAGAAGCACATTTACTACTACTACTACTACTACTACTACTACTACTACAGCTACTAATGTTTTTAAACAATTACATCTGCTTTGTATTCACAGTGGAGGATGAAGGACCTTTACCAGAGGGTGGTGTTAAGGCCTTTACAAAAAGGGTGCAGGAAATGGGGTGAGCCATGGTCACTGTAGATAGGGTAAGGAAGGGGTCTGTAGCCCTCAAGGTTTATAATGGGCTGGATGACTTACATCTGGGGTGCTTATGGAGCTGGGTTCAGAGCCAGTGAAGCAGTTCAGATGCTCTTTGGAATCTGGTGTGGTGCTGGAGAATTGGAGGCCTATGGATGGGGTTCAGCTGTCAGCTCCATAACGCTAGGGGTTAGGAAAAACCTGGAAAACCACAGAATAGTAGTCTTACCTTCATTGCAGGAAAGCTGATGTAGACCCTGGTTAGAGAAAGCCTTGTGGCTTACCTAGAAGCACATGAGCTAAACGACAACAAGCAGCATTGATCTGTAGAAGGGGGTCATTTCAGATCAAGTTACAGTAATAGTATTCTTTTGATTGGATCATGAGGATAGTTGATAGAGGGCAGGTGACAGCTTTTCTCTACTTTGAGTTCAACAAAGCCTTTCACTGAATGCCACCACACAGCTGGCTGCTGAGGAAGCTGATAGACCTGCAAGAGTGACAAGAACTGGTCAGATGGGTAGAGAACTGGTTGGGGGGAGAACACAAAGGGTGGTAGTAAAAGGGGTCATGTCAGAGGATGGGCATCATGTGTGGGGTGCTTCAGGAGTCAGTTCTGGGATTGGTCCTGTTCAATATGCTCATCAGTGACATAGTGGAGGGCATACAGGGCAAAATGTGTCTCTTTCCAAAGGACACAAAACTATGTGGCAAGGTAGACAGGGAAGAGATGATGAGAACATTAAAGACAGGTCTGAAGAAGCTGAAGAGGAGGTCCAACATATGGCAGTTAAAATTAATTAATGAATTTTATTTGTTTTACCAGGAGAAGCTCCATTGAGCAAAAGCTCACTTTCAAGGAAGTCTTGGGTAGGACATTAACAACAATACATACATACAGTATATACATTAAATGCCAAAAAGTGCAAAATAATGCACATACAGTATGGAAGAGGAACCCATGCACATGGACAGGAAGGGTTAGGTTGGCCACAGGATCTGAGGAATGGGACCTGTGAGTCATCATCAGTTACTCCCTTAAACAATCCTGGCAGTGCAATAAAGCATACAGCAAGATGACAAAGATGCTGGGATACATTGGGAGGGGATTTGACAGTAAGAGAAAGGAGGTGATATTTTCCCTGTATTGTTTATTGGTGAACACCAGTTCAGGAGTTCACACCTGAGAAAGAACAGGGATAAGATATAATCTGTGCAGCAAAAAGTCACCAAGATGACCAAGGTCCAACAGGGCAGATCCAATGAGGAATGGCCCAAGGACCTTAACATGTCCTCGTTGGAGGCCGGAAGGAAGAGGGGTGACATATTAGAGATGCAAAAGTTCCTTAGGGGAATTACTAGAGTGAACTATGAAGACCTTTTCAACAGGAACAGTAGTACTATCATGAGAGGACATGAATGGATGCTAGTCGTTTGACATTTCAGGAGAGATATGAGGCATGGAACAGATCACCTGCAGAAGTAGTGAAGGCAGGGACTAACACAGAAACAGAGAATGTGTTTGTAGAAAAGGACCCGGCAGTTCACCTAGTCTGCCCTATTTTCCCTGCCTATCACTACACCCGAGACACTATTTGGTCACAGGTGTTGTCTCTTACCTTTTTTTTATTATACCTATTTGCCTATCCCATGCATGTTTGATGCTCTCCACTGTCTTTGCCCCTACCATCCTCTTCTGAAAGGCTGTTCCAGGCATCCACCACCCTTTCTGTGAAGAAGTATTTTTTCACATCCTTCTTAAACCCCCCCACCAAGCTTTATAGCATGTCCCCCTGTTCTGGTGCTCAAACTCCTGTGAAAGAGACTCACTTCCTGCACCTTGTTTACCCATGTGAGGTACATATATGTCTCAGTCATGTCCCATCTTGCTCTTCCCTCCTCCGAGGAGTACATGTTGAGCTCCCACAGCCTCTACTTGTATGGTTTCTAATGCAGCCCTGGCACCATTTTAATAACTCTCCTCTGGACCGCTTCCATCCCGTTGATGTTCTTGTGAAAGTGTGGTTGAGTATAAATAGATTAATGCATGGCTGGAACAGGTTTTAAGGGTTTATATTCCAGGAGGAGGAGGAGAGAAGAAGGCGGGGAGTGCTTGGAGGAGAGAGGGAGAGCATAGGGTAGAAACCCATTTCAGGACATTAGGTCAGGAAGATAGGTGGCAAACTATGGGCAGACTGGATGGACCCTTAGCCTTTACCTGCTGGCAATGTCTATGTTTTCATGTTTCTACCTAGTTTGCTTTTGCCAAGCATACAACTTGCATCCCACAGGGCCCTGCACTAATTATCAGTTGAGTCATAACTGTCTTTGTGCAGTCCCCTGTATGCCTCGTGTGAAGCATCAGATGGGTCATAACTTGATTTTTGCAGGACCCTAAAGGGCTCTTCATGGAGCAAGTTAGTACTCAGCTCCTATTTCATGCAGGGCCTACAAGTTATGACTTAGTTCTTGTTTTATGAAGGCCCAACTGTCCCTGCAAAAAACAAATTAAGACTCAGCTCCTGTTTTGCAGAGAATCCTGTTACGAGTCCTATGCAAACCAAGTTAGGACTTACAAAGCAAGTCATGTTCCTACTCTCAAAAATGTCAGAAAATTATTTGCAAGAAACTACAATAATGCATCTATTAGGGTTGAAAAAAGCAAGGAAAGGAAAAATCAGAGTTTTATGTCCCATGAGTCTTGGCAAATGGCCATGCAGAAAGCAAGTTAGGATGCAGCTCCTGTTTCTTGCAGGTCCTGAATGTCCCTGTGTGACACAAGTTAGGATGTTGCTCCTGTTTTGTGCAGGGCCATGAGGCAGAGATGGTGCTATATAAGGCAGAAAGGGAAAAAGTTGCAATTTGTCCAGGAATGACCCACTTTTCACTTGGCAGTGGGTCCATAGTGATGCACCAGATTTGTAACCATAGCTGAAAGATGAAAAAGTGAACAATTGAAAAGTATTTTTTCTTGACAAGTTTTAGCATCTGTACTGATGAAATTTGTACTTTTAATTAAGTTTTGACCCAGTTGTTTCTCATTTTGACCCATATTCTTTACATCAGTGGATCTAATTTGACCCATGTTTTATAACCCCGAGCGTTGTCACTGACACCCTCTGTGAGCCAAGTTAGGACTTAGCACCTGTTTCACATAGGGCTCTTCACATAAAGAAAGGAAATTAATTGCAAAAAACTACAGTAATGCATCTTTTAGCATTGAAAAACACAAAGCAGACAAAATAAGGAAACTAAAAATTAGTTTCCAAAGTCTCATGAGTTTTAACAATTGGTGGATAAGAAAAGAATGGAATGCTCTGCCTTCAGAGATTAGGTACATTTCTACAACAAAATGTTTAAAACTATGATAAACAGTAACCTAGTGGATATCTATACTTGCTACTGAATTTTTACAAATGTTTGCAGAACATGGAAATGTTGTATTGAATGTGATAATGTGAATTTATGTAACAATGTGTAAATTGACATCTCATCCCTTGTATAAAAAGCTTCCCACTGTTTTGTCTGCTGAGTATGGTAATGTGTATTTCTGCAGAACTGCGTCATTTTTGAGTAAACTGTATATCTCCTTTGTAAGATGTGGAGGGTAACTTTGTAAACAGGACTGTGAAAAGTCCTAACAGTTTTATCCTATTGAAAAATAAATATTTTATGTATGTATGTATCTATCTATCTATCATCTATCTATCTATCTGCCTGTCTATCAAATAAGAAAGTTATGATCAATGTCTTGCACGTGAGCTCTACATGAAGAAAATCCCGGAGGGACAAAAAGTTTGGACTGATTCTGTGAGCCCTGTTTGGAGCAATAAAGTTGTGAGGCAAACTCCTGGACCTGTAGCTTTTCTGTGGGTCACAAGGCCAGGAGCTGGTGGAGGGGTGGATGGGCATTAGTGTTGAAAACCACAAGGAACACTACACCACTGAGCTGCTAAGACTCATGAGGCTTTAAACCATAATTTTGTGTTTCCTTACTTTGTTTGTTTTGTGTTTTTCAATGCTAATAGATGCATTTACATATTTTTTTTTTTTGCAATACAGTCAAACTCATTATAACGGACACCTCCATGTATACTGGTTTTGTCCAGTCTAGGATGTATCCATTATAACTTGTATAGCAAGAGTTTAGACTTGCCCACCCACCCATAGCTGTAGTAGCTCTGGTCTCAGTGTTGCAGCTGCCATCAATTCTCTATAGCTGCAACACCTACTTTGGTCAGAAGGATTATTGCCCATTTGCAAAAACTGAAGGTCAGTATTATATATTCATTCAGTTCTGTTTAACAGCTCTATGTAATGGTAGTTGCAATCTTGTGTCTGGGGAAAATAAACAGAGTATGTGTCGGCTACCTCATTGGCTACCAGGAGAGGATGGATTCAGATGTTCCATCAGACATTCCATCAAGGTAGGAAATCAAGTTTAGCATGTATCTCTGTTTTGTGAGTCACTCAATACAGGGATGGTTCCAGAGCACTGGAGGAGGGTGCATGTAGTCTCTCTTCACAAAAGTGAAAGCAGAGAAGAGGCAGGAAACTATAGGCCAGTCAGCCTCACCTCAATAGCGGGGAAGATTATGGAGGCGCTGCTTAAGGAAAGGATTGTGGTACACTTGGAATCCAGTGGAGCACAGGATCTAAGGCAACTTGAATTCACAGCAGTAAGGTCATGTCAAACAAATCTGATAGATTTTTTTTACTGGGTGACAAAGAAGGTGGATTGGGGAGAGCAGTGGATGTCACCTATCTTGATTTCAGCAAGGCCTTTGACACTGTTATACATGGTGGTGAACTTGGTTAGAAACTAGTTGAGGGACAGAAATCAGAGGGTAGTGGCAAATGGGATCCAATCTAAGCAAAGGGGGAGACCAGTGTGGTACCTCAAGGATTAGTTCTGGGGCCAGTCATTTTTAATGTTTCCATTAGTGGCATTGCTGAAGGGCTGGAAGGGAAGGTTTTGCTATTTATAGATGACACCAAGTTCTGCAATAGGGTAGACACTCCAGATGGGGTGGAGAAAATGAGGAGGGACCTAGGAAAGCTGGAAAATTTTATGAAGTGTGGTAACTAAGATTCAATGCAAAGAAGTATAAAATCATGCACCTGGGGTGCAAAAACCCTGCGGAGAGATACAGGATGGGGGGGAGGTGCTGACACCACCAAGAAAGAAAGAGATATGGGGATAATCATCTCAGATGACCTAAAAGTGGCCAAATAGTATACAAAGGCTGTGGGGAGGGCCAGTGGCATGGTAGGGTGCATAGGAAGGGGTATCACTAGTAGAAGAAGGGAGGTGGTGATACCACTGTGCAAAACACTGGTGAGGCCTCATCTGGAGTACTGTGCATGGTTCTGGAGGCTACATCCTCTTAAGGACATAGACAGGGTGGAGGCAGTTCAGAGAAGGGTGGTTAAGCTGGTGCAAGGCTTGCACCAGAAGACATACAAGGAGAGATTAAAAAACCTCAATATGTATACACCAGAAGAGAATGAATGGGGAGATATGATAGAAACCTTCAGTTATCTTAAGGGCATAAACAAGGTACAAGTGGGCAATCTTTTTCAGTATAAGAGATGTACAAGAATGAGGGGGCACAATATGAGACTGAAGGTGGGTAGGATAAGGGGAAATGTGAGGAAGTCTTTCTTCACAGAAAGTGTGGTGGATGCATGAAATAGCCTGCCCCAGAAGGTGGTGGGAGTGAACACAGTGGGGGGATTCTATCATGCATGGGATAGGCATATTGGAACCCTAGAGGTGTGAAGGAGAGGCTAAAGCCAATGAACAAGTAGGTTCAGAGTCTGCTGATACAGGTAGGGTATATGAGCAGACTGGATGGGCCTTGCAGTCCTTATCTGACTTCAATTTCCATATTTCTGAATTTCTACAGTAACATAAAAACACAAGACATATTTGATACAAAAAGTCAATGTTGTTCTAGGAAAGTGTACAGGAGGCTCTCAGTAAACACAGTTGGGAAAATAAACAGGGAGGCTACAACATGGTGAGTGTGTGTGTGCTCACTACCAGCTGTGGGGGAGGTGATAACAAGAGACACAGAGAGCTTGGCAGGCTCATTAATTCCTAGTGAGCCTTCTCAGGATAAGCACAGATAATTATGTTGGCTAGCAGCAGGGGAGGGGTGATAATGAGCAGAACATAGTGTTATATTGGCTAACAGCAGGGTGAAAGGAGGTGATAATGAGCGGCAGACAGAGTTATAATCATGACATTAGGGCCATAAGCCATCCGTTATAGATGAATGGCTTAATCCATTATGACAAATGGATAAACATTGTCACCTATGACAGTAGGTGAGTGTTAGGGTTGATGGCCCCAAGACAGTCCTCCCCACCTGTGGATCTGTGCAGGGTGGGGAATAGGATGTTAGGGTTGGTCACCCTAATGCCACATTTACCTACTTTTGTCAGTTTAACCCTAAATACTGGCTTAACTAATTTTTTTTCAATTTATTTCCTTACTTTTGGAGACAGTATAATTGTATCCTTATTTGCCTGTGTCAGCGCATGGCCCTTTGGGTCTCGTGCTTCCATCCCTCCATAGATGCGTATATGTATCTAGCTGTGGAAGCTCAGGAATCTCCATCTCCTGCACTTCCAGTTATAGGAAAGCAGTCACCAAATTGTCACCACAGCCATGTTATTACCCCACCTCATGTACATGGTGCAGAAAATGTTTCAATCCTCGCCAAAACATAACTCCATGCAATCACAATGCCAATCCGCAGCACAGCTACAAAAACACATTTTTGCCAGGATTTTAAAAATGACAGTGATGACATACATGAGATGGTGAATAAGAAGCCTATGTTGAAAATTTGAGCTAAAAATATTTAAAATTCACAGTTACTAGAATGCATAGTGAAATTGCAACAAATAGTCATAACTGTGTCATTGTAGATAATTTTCACCCCAAATTTTCAACGTTGCCTTCTTATGACCTCACTGACTGTACCCAGTACAGAACATTTTCAAATTCCCACCAAAACGTAATTCTGCACTACTGCAATGCCATTCTGTGTGACAGGTGCGAAAACACATTTTGGGCAGGATTTGAAAAATTACAGATGTGACATACATGAGATGGGGTAACAAGACAACTATCTTGAAATATGGGGTGAAAATATTGAAAATTTCCAAAGTTATGAGTGTGCATAGTGAAATTGCAACAAATGGTCATAACTTTGGCATTTATTAATATTTTGACCCCAACTTTTCAACATGGTCTTATGATACTACCTCATAAACCTTGTAGGTGAAAATTTTTCAAATCCATGCCAAACCACCAAACTGAACTATCAGACAGGATGTGAAAAATGACTGCTGTACAGTTCATGAGGTGGTGTGAAAAAATGGCTCTGCTGAAAATTTGGAGTCAAAATATTGAAAATTACCAAAGTTACGCATGTGCGTAGGAAAATTTCAATGAACACTCATAACTCTGCCATTTTTAAGAATTTTTTCATAAAATTTTCAATATGGGCTTTTTGAGAATCCACCTCACAAACACTGACAAGGTTATTTTGTTACTTGGTCCCAAAAGGTGATTTCATGCAGTGACCGCGAAATCATCTTCTGGGCCCAATTTTTTTTTTTTACTTTATCTCCAGCTTGCTTGGGACATCTCTTAAGCATGCCCCCCTCTACTATGGCTCCAAACTCCCCACCTGAAACTCCCTGACTGGGAAATTGGTGACAGAGAAACCCCAACCTTCTACCCAGACCACAGCTGACCCCCCCCAGATCTATGACCCCGGGTGGGGCCACCCAATACCTTTCCTGGGTGTCCTGTCTGAAATCCAGATATCTGGGCTGGGAGCAGAGTAAGTGCTCAGGAGCTGGTTGGGAAAGTCTGGTGTAGGGGATGTGGGCTGCAGTCACCTGGGGATGCTGTCACCTCCTCCAAGAGCTGTTTTTTTCCCCTTTTTAGTTTCTCCCAGAGCACAGTCATGCAATGATATCTGTGCACACTACTTGCTGATGTCTATCACTGCTCCACCTCTCACAACAGCACTGCTCTTTGTAGTGCCGCTGATCTCCATTGGTGGCCACTAAGGAATGATGCAAAACATGGTACTCACCCCAGGAGAGGAGAGCAGTCCTCCAGATGCTCAATCCTCTCCTACCCCTGCTGACCCCCGGTGGCCCAAGTCCATTCCTGAAACTTGGTCACCAGTGTGGCACTAGGTGTGGCTTCCATCACCTCAACCCTCAGTGCCACCAGGCTGGCTGGGTCTGATTAATGAAACAACAGTGTTCTTGAGGTGGGGTCTCAAAAAGACCATATTGAAAATTTGTTGAAGAAAAACCTAAAAATGCCAAAGATAGCAACATAAATTCAAAATGCCATTGAAATACATTATACAGCACTTACCATGATTCTTTAGTTTGTGGTTCAGCTTTGAAGAGTGCAGATGTGTCCCGGTCCACAGAAGATGAAGTGGATGACCTCTGGAGGTAAGTATAGTGTAAGGGTGTGTGTGGGGAGGTGGCTGCACAGTGGGTATTGGGTGTGGGCTATGGGAGTTATCTGCGATGCATCAAATTTTGTTACAGGCAAATGTGGAAAAAAAAACACAATGAGGGATGGGTTTCTTTTTTCCAAGCTTAAACACACCTGGGAGGTTGGGGGAATACCACAAACCACATATGAAAGGGGACAAAATTCGGAGAGTGGGGAGTACAACTAGACACTAGGGATAAAGGACAAAGTGGGAGAATGCCACAATGAAAAAATAATATTAAAAAAAACAGCAAGAGTTGATCAGAGTTGTGACCTGAGGGTCCACTTTCTGGAATAAAGGACTTCTGTTTTGGAACATGTACGTGGGAGAGGCAGTCAGAAGGGAAGGTAGCCCTTTAATGCTTGATTAGTTGGGGGGGGATGGCGGTGAGTGGAATGAGGAGAAATTTTGAAGCTATTGTAGACAACAGAGAGCCCCACCACCCTGAAATACTGGGACAAATTAATCAGTGACCCTTTATATAACAAGCATGTTATGAAGGGGTAACAGGCTGAACTAGGAGTCAGAAAGCCGTAATGCTGCTCAGCATAAATGCCTGTGGCAACAGATATGATAGACACACTTCAAAGCTGATAGTCAATCACAGTGCAAATAAATATAAAATATAAAAAAAGTATCACAGCTATGAAAGCTTTAAAATACATTCAAATTAGATAATAACTAGGTAAAAGGGTATTAACAAAATATTGGAGAATATAAAGCTAGTCAGCAAAGGTGTGTATTTTATTAATGCTATTCAGTGCACAGTCATTCATTAATGGATCCTTTTTCATGAATTGTGACATGAAAAAGGATTCTTTCTTCATATCACATGGTCATGAAAAAGGATTCTTAACAGTAAATAAAATCAATTTCTGTGATTTATCCCTAACTTTGAAGTGCAGATTGCACCTAACAGGGTCCTGATGATCTAGTTTAGTGTGGAGGGCTCTCTCCAGGATGTCATTTTTGTGGCTTTTGAAAAAAAATAAGAAAAACTGAAACAAGATGGTTGCTCACAAAAAAATCATTTTTTCTCATGAAAAAGGATTTGGCTCACATGAAAAAGGACTGGTCTCACAAGAGTGAATCCTTTTATGTGAGAACAAATCCTTTGTTAATTTTTCTCCCCCTATCGTGAAAACTGCTCTTCCCATTGAAAACAATGGAAAATGACAAACTTAATAACTTTGCAACAGATCAATATTTTTACACAAAACTAAGCATGCCTGTTCTGTTACCCAAGCTGGTTCTACCAAAAAAAAAAAATGCAGAAATTCCACACCATCTGGATGCAGGGTGATGAGGAAAAACTACAAAAAGAGGTGACTTTTTGACTTCCTGCAATGTCCAAATCTCAGACTTTCACAACCAACTGGAAGGAGACTTTGTACATCAAGAGATCTACCCCATGGGACAGTGCATACCAAATTTTGAGAAAATCCATTGATTAGTTGCAAAGTTATTAAAGTGCCAAATTTGAGGTTTAACATTAAACATGCTACTCAACCTGCATTAATACTCTAGCCAGAGTCAAAGCCACAAAAGAAGGGAAATGTGGCATTAGGGCTTCCAACCCTAACACCCCATTCCCACTCTGTGCACACCAACAGGCATTCGGGTGTGCCTTGGGGTCATTGGCCCTAACACTCACAGCATTCCATATGAAAATAAGCTGAGATATGTACAGTATAGGAGCATGCGGTGAGCATTAGGGCTGATGACCCCAAGAAACACCCACGATGCCTGTTGGTGTGTGCAGGGTGGGGGTGGGGTGTTAGGGTTGGAAACCTTAATGCCACATTGCCCTACTTTTGTGGCTTTGACCATAACTAAAGCATCAACACAGTTTTTTTTGCAATTTATTTGCTTACTTTTTGAGACAGTATAATAGTATCTTTATTTTACATTGGGAGTACAGGGTCTTTTGGACCTTGCACTCCCATCCCTCCATAGATGCATACATGTATGAAGCTATGGAAGCACGGGGCCCTCCAGGTACTATGCTTCCATTTATAGGACAACAGTGACCACATTGTTGGCATAGCCACCTTATTACCCCACCTCATATACTGGGTACAAAAAAATTCATGAATCCCTGTCAAAACTTAATTCTGCACAACTGCCACACCATTCTGTGCCACAGGGGAGAAAACACATTTTGGCCAGGATTTGAAAAATTGCAGCTGTATCATACATGAGGTGGGGGTAATAAGAAGGCTATGTGGTAAATCTGGACTAGAAATATTTAACATTTCTGAAGTTATGAGTGGGCATAGTGAAATTGCAACAAATGGTCATAACTTTGGCATTTTTTTCATATTTTGACTCCACATTTTCAACATAATCTTCTTATGACGCAACCTCATAAACCCTGTAGGTGAAAATTTTCAAATCCATGCCAAAACTTCATTCCATACCACAGGTGCAAAAACACATTTTGGACAGGATGTGAAAAATGACAGCTGTATTGTTCATGAAGTGGTGTGAAAAAATGGCTGTGTTGAAAATTTGGAGTCAAAATAATGAAAAATTACCAAAGTTATGCATGCGCATAGAAACATTTCAACACAGGTGCATAAAGCAGCCATTGGTTGGATTTTTTTCACCAAATATTCAACATGGCCTTTTTGGGACCCCACCTCATGAATACTGGTGGTGAAATTTCATTGTTCAATCCTAAAAGGTGATTTCACACTGTGACTATAAAATCATCTTCTGGGCCCGATTAATGAAATAACAGTGACAGTGTTCATGAGGTGGGGACCCAAAAAGGCTATGCAGAAAATTTGGTGAAAAAAATTTGAAAAAATGGCAAAGTTATGAACATGAGTTCAAATGTCATTGAAATATATTATAGGACACTTACGTTTATTCTTCAGTTTGTGATTCAGCTTTGAAGAGTGCAGATGCGTCCCGATCCACAGTACATGACAACCTACAACCTCCGGTGGTAAGTATGGGCTAAGAGGGAGTGTGGGGTGATGGGTGCTCAGTGGAAGGCTAGGGATGGGGGATGGGGATGGGGAGACGATGGACCATTTAATTTTTTTCAGGTGTAAAAAAAAGAAAAGCCTTTGGGAATGTTTTTCTTTATACAGATACAACAAAGAACAGCAAGAGTGTCTTGACTTTCAGGACACTGGGAGTGGGCTCCTTACTGTTCCACATTGCTGGGGGGGTATCTTGTACATGCCAATACAGGAATTGGGCCCCTGATCTCAGCCACCAGTAATAAAACAATGGGCTGTGGGTGGGTGGACTAAAATAAAAATTGGGGGATGGCGATTGGAGGGTGGAGGTGCCATTAGACACCAGGAACAGTTATCAGAGGATGGGGGCTGCCTCTAGACACCACGGAAAATGATCAGTGGGTGGAAGTGCCACTAGACACCAGGGACATTGATCAATAGGTAGGAGGTGCCACTACACACCAGGGATAGCGATGGGAGGGTGAAGGTGCCACTAGACACCAGGGACAGTGATCAGTGGGTAGGGAGTGCCACTAACACTAGGGACAGTGATTGGTGGGTGGGGGGATGCCACTAGACACCAGGGAAACAGAAGCTCACTCTTCTCACTGCAGAATGCAGCACAAGTTTTAGCTGTGGCTGCAAGTCAAGAAAATCCCATTGTTCTCATACAGAGAACATGGAGAAGCACTCCTCTCACTAAGCTGGGCAGCCGGGACCACAAAACGTTATCTGTAAAACCATATTGCACATGCGCATGTTGAAAAATACTAAAATTTATAATAATAATAAAAATAATTCTTTATTTATATGGTGCCTTTCAACAACCAATGTACCTAACAAACATTTAAAACAACAGATCATGATTCACAGCATCATAAATAACATAAAACAGATAATGCACTTAATAACTCTGGAACTCTTGAAATGTTTTCACCAGACCTGTCAAAGGCACATGACACATGCCCCCTGCAAGTCTGGGACAATGATTCCTTTCCATGTAGGCTGTAGGTAATAGCAAAAAAAAAAAGCAATGTTAAATACAGGAAAAAAATAGTTTTTTTCTTAAACTGACACATACAGATCTCAGAAACCACACACTATGCCATCACAAAAAATTACACATAGCAAGACTTTGCCTACTAGACAACACATACAAAATGTCAGTTCATTTCATCAAAGACAGCCAAAGATAATAATGTGCAACATTTGAAGTTTAACATTAAACAGGCTACTCAACCTTAACTATAGGGGTGCTATTGCACCCCTATAATATATACTTATACATACATAAAAAAAACTGTGCACCAGTTAGGGTTCAACTTAATGCCACAAAAGTAGGGGAATAAGGCATTAGGGCTTCCAATCCTAACTCCCCATCGCCACAAGGAGCAAAAGGACAAGACCACACAGGCAATCACAGAAAGCTATCATCAGGTAAGGCAAACAACATACAACTGTTTCCAGATGACACAAATGTAGTAGCAGTGATGTGCTACCTTTGTGGATATGAATCTGTGGGTGTATAAGCACAGGCCCCACAGGAGCCTGTGCTTATGGAACCACACCTGTGTGTGTATGGTGTAAAGTATGCATGAGTACCTGTGACTGCAGAAGTGCAGGCCCCATTGGGGCTTGTGCTTCTGCAGACAGAATTATTGTTGAAATGTTGGTATCATGGTTTCAGAAGCAGATCTAGAAATGTTTTAAAGTGGGGTAGCAGTTTCGTTTAGGGTTAGCACTTTCTCTGAAAAAGTAAAATGTTACTGTTGAAAGCTCAGATTAGGTTAAAAAAGCTACTTTCTACAGGCCTAAGAGAGCAATGGGCATGGAAACAGTTGTACTGTATGTTGTTTATCTTACCTGATGATGGCTATCTGTGGTTGCTTGTGTGGTCTTAACCATTTTCGGCTTGGGGGTGGTGGGGAGTTATGTTTGGAAACCGTAATGCCACATTTCCCTAATTTTGGTGTGTTAAGTTGAATCCTAACTGGTGCATTAATACATTTTTTGCAAAGAATTGCCTTCCTTTTTGAGATAGTGGAACTGTATCCTCATTCATACAGATTCCTTTGGGACCTACGTGATCAGATGCACCTCTGGGCCCCGCACCAGTTCCATGTGGTAACAGATATCAAGGTTTTGTGGAGCTGTCTGGTGGGCTGTGGAAGTGACTGCAAAATCACCTATTTGGTCTGGATTTGAAAAAAAAATCACCTGCCTTGTTCATGAGGTGGAGTCCCAAAAAGGCCATGTTGAATGTTTGAAACATATTGAAAGTTAGTGTAGTTATGAGTAAACACTGAAATATTTAAATATTCACTCATAACTTGGCCATTTTACCATATTTTTCTCCCAAGGTTTCAGCACAGTCTTCTTATGACCCCACCTAATGAACCTGGTAGGTGACATTTTTCAAATCATGCCCAAAAAGTAATTTCACATAGCAAACTTAAAATCTCTTTTGGGATGTAGTTGAAAAATTCCACCTACCGTGTTCATGAGATGGGGTCCTAAAAAGGATGTGCTAAAAATTTGGTGTAAAAATATTGAAAAATGACGAAGTTATGAGTAAAGGTTTAAAATGCATTGAAATACATTAACTGGACTGACCTTATTTTTCATATTGCAGTCACTGTTTCCAGCAGCAAAGCGCCTTTTTAATCAGGGAGTGGAACTGCATCCTGGGACATATTTAAGTGAGTGAGAGTGTGCATGGAGGTGTTGGGTGGTGGTTGCTGAGTGGGGGGGCAGGGGGCAAGTGGGGTGTGGTACATGTCAGATCAGCAATGGACCATTTTCTTCTTTGCAGGTTTGCTAAAAAAAAAAAAGATTAACAAGAGATGGGTTATTTTACTTCCAGAGGGACACAAGTCTGCACTGGAGATTGCACATCCCATGTCTGGATACTCTTTGATGACACTGGAGTTAGGCACTGCTGTGCCACTGTCTGTATCTTGGTGGTTGGTGGATGTTCTGGTGAGGAGGGACAAACAATTCAGTAATATTGTGGTGGGCACACCAGTTTACTGTCAAATTTAGAGAAGGAAGAAAGGAAAAAAGAAAGAAAGAAAGAAAGAAAGAAAGAAAGAAAGAAAGAAAGAAAGAAAGAAAAAGAAAGACAGACAGACAATATAATCAACAATTTTTTTTATATATGGGGGACCCAAGCCAACACTGGGGTTTGGGCACTCCAGTGTCGGTATACTCTTCAGTGGCAGTTGGCATGGGCACCCCAGTGCAGGGATGCTTTTCAGTGGCACCAGGGGTGGCCACTTTAGTGCCACCATCTATGTATTGGGGCAGTTGCTCTGGAGAGGTGTGGGAATAATTTACTGGTATTGGGGGTGAGCATCCTGGTTCACTTTCAAATTTATACCAAGAAAGCAAGATAGACAGGCAAATAGATAGACAGACAGATACAGTGGTATCACAAATAATCCAATGTTGCCAGCTGTACTGCACAGGAGTTTGAGGGAGACCATTGGCTTATTGCTGGCACTCAAGCTGGCAGCATGTCTCCATCTGCAGATGCAGCAGTAAGGAAAGTCCTGCTGTTCTCATATAGAGAATGCAGTTCTCTCATTGCTGGCTATGATGTCTTTGGGGTGCCAAGAAGTTATTTCTGGCCGTAATTTTAAAAAGCAAAAAGCAGAATGTAGCTAAATGGGTCACATTTAGCTAGGTTCAGGTGTGGTTTTTTAAACAAACATAATTTTAGGTATTTTCCATGTTTTTTAGTTAAAAAAAGATGGCAGTCATTAGGGACTATGTTTTTTTCTCACGAGTGATAATTTGCAAAATGTAAATGCCTGCGAAAGGTAAATTTATCTTTTGTATAGATGTTATCCAAAAATCCTACTGAGCATGTGCAGAAAAAAACCCTTGAATCCTTATAACTCTGGAATCGAGTAATATTTTTTTCATGAAAGCTTGGAAAGGCGCTACCTTGGCATAGGCCACTTCTATCTTAAATGTTTTGGGAAAATAACTGTCTACTGTCTAGGCTGCATATGACAGCAAAAGAAGTGTATTTAATATAAAAAAAAAACATTGCAATTCATTAAAAATTGGCATTCCATATTTGGGAAACCTCACATGATGCTGTCATAAAATGTTTCACATATTCAGACAGTGCCAGCCAGACTATGCATCCTAAAGTATGGACTATTTTGCCACCAAAGATATTAAGGTGCAAAAATTGGGATTTAGCATTAAACACCTTGCTCAGCCCTAACTATACTGGTACTTCTGCACCAATATAAAATATGTATGAATGAAAAAAAGAGACTTGGAGGCTCCCACACAAAAAATGGTGTGCACAATTCCTTGGAGTGTGAAATAGTAGCTAAACAAAACACACAAGGTGCCACTAGATAGTGGCGAGGTCAGCACAGATGTCAGAAAAAGACTTATGACAAATCTAGATAAGTGAAACAGACAAAGGAGTAGATGTGTGTAGTAAAAGACAGCTCACCTAAAATGGTTGTGTCTGTTATCCAATGGATGCTGTGGGATGTAGACCAGTTACTGGTGCTAGCTTTGTACTGAAAACTCAGAAAAAGTCAGCCTAATGCCCATGCTGGCTTCCCAAGCCACAGAAACAGAGTTGTGAAATCCAAGTTCAAGTTCAAGTTAAAGATCAAGTTTATTAGCAGGAATAACTCCATTGAACATGCTCATTTACAAGGAGGTCCTGAACGGACAACTTGGTACAAGATATGCAACTAGTAAATGGTACAAATACAAAAATAATGTTTTACACCAGTCAACACAATAGAACAGGTTAGATACATGGATGAACAATATTTATTTATTTATTTGTCAAGTAAGTGCACTGATCCAGGGGGTTATTTTCAGGCAAAACCTGGGCCCCACATGTGACAGAAAGTCAATACACAGTTACAATGTAAGAGCAATGTACAGAAATCAAAAAGGTCCATGCTCAGATGCAATATGTATACATAAACTTGTGACATACAGTAAGCAGCAGTTAAAATACAACAAAGTGATGTAGAAATAGCAACAGGGTTACAACTGTGGGTAATACAGTGCATGTGCTACAGTCCAGTGTTCAGCAGGTAACAAGCACATTGTAGTATGATACAGAGATGCAGAGATCACAATAGGAAATGGACAACCAGGCAGTGGAGCACTTGCAATTTATCAATTGTGGAGATACTGAAATGTTACTGGTTATGTGGAGGAAAGCCAGGCATCCACTGTCAATATTCAGAGAGAACAAGAAGGCAGGGATCTGACCATCGTCGCCTTGGTATAGAGATGGGTAGAAAGAAATAGGTCTCAGGGGGTTCTGTGATGAGCAGTTGCAGGTGGAAGCTGATAAATGCCAGTCTTTTAGCTGGTATTTGAAGAACTGATGGGAGGTGGCTGAGCATATAGACAGGTATTTAGTTCCATAGGGTGGGCATGAAGATGGATAAAGCTTTGCATCCCATCTTAGTGGATGTTTGAGGGACTAAAAGTGGGGGGACAGAGGATGCCCTGAGAACTCATTGGGCAATCCTTTTTATTAGGAGGGCTGAGTAAGGGGACTGTTGCTAATTTCTAAATGAGTTGTCCACCAAGCCACCTAAGGCATAGTTGAAGTGACCTTGTGGAGGGAGCCAACCTAGTGCCATGTAGAAAGAGCAATGGTGGGTTGAGAAGGGAGCTTGTAGGACAAAGTGACAGATGGAGTTGTAGGTGGTATTTAGCCATAAGAGAAGGGTGGAGGAGAGAGCAGAGTAGATGAGGCAGCAGTAGTAGAGGAGGAGGAGTATCAAATTGCCTTGGGCAATTGCCAGTCATGCCTCAGTTGATAGCAGGTGTCTAAGTCTATAGGCTGCACCTAGCTTCTGGTTTATTCTCCACACTGTAATATTAACATGTTCGGAGAATGTAAGGGAGGGATCAAGAGTGACTCCCAGATATTTAAAAATGGGGACATTCTCCAGGGGAGGGTCGGCAGGAGTGAGCACTTGCAAGGAGGAGTTATTGTAGGTGACTTTTGTGAGGAAGGGATTAGAGCCAAACAGCATTGACTTGGTCTTTTTTTCATTGACTAGTAGTTTGTTGGAAAGAAACCAGTTGTCGGTTAAGCCATAGTTCAGGGTAAGGAAGGGAGAGATGGATTGCAGTAATTTGTACTATTGTATAGTACTAAATCATCTGCATAGAGGAGTGCTTTGCAGTTGAGGCAATCCTTGGGGAGTGTACTGATGAACATGGAGAATAGTAAGGGTCCAAGTATGGAGCCCTGGGGGAACCTCGTGAGCCTGGGGAGAACAGCAGAACTAGCTTTACCAATAACAGTGGACTGGGATCTGTTCGCTAAGTAGCTGTGGAACCAGGCCACGGTTGCATCAGAGCTGCAAAATTGAGGTAAGGTGGAAAGACGGAGCTGGTAGTCAAACAAGGTCAAATGCCTTAGACAGATCCACAAAGACAGCTCCTGTTGCATTTCCCATGTCCATCTGTCTAAGAACATGATCGGTGAACAGGGCTAAGGCAGAGGGGGTGCTGTAGTGCTTCTGGAAACCGTGTTGGAGGGGACATAGTAGACTATATTTATCTAGATGTTCTGACAGCTGGAAGTGCACAACTTTCTCCAACAGTTTACTGAGATGGGGAGGAGGGAGATGGGCCTGTAATTATTGGGGAGAGGGGATTGCCAGCTTTGAAGGTGGGTACCATGTGTGCCAGTTTCCATAAGTCTGGCACTGTGGATGTGGTAAGCACAAAGTTGAAAAGGTATGTTAGGGGTCTAATTATAACAGGGGAGATAATTTTCAAGATAGCTGGGTACAGACCGTCAATGCCAGGGCCTCCAATTGCTGGGAGAGAATTTAGTAGTTTGGCCATAGCTTTATGCCCAATAACCCTGAAATCAAAATGTGGTGGTAGCATGGTGTCTGGGGAGGTGGTTGGGCAGTTTGGGTGTCTTTTGCAGTCGGGGAAGGAGTGGGGGGAGCTTGCTGAGGTAAACGGATAAGTCGGTGAATTTTGTATTAAAAGCAGTCACAGTCTCTGAGGGGTCTGAGATGGGCCCAGCAGGGGTTGAGAGTTGTGCAATTTGTTTATTGGTCTTGGGATTTAGTAGTGACATAATGGATGCCCAGAAGGTTTGTGGATTTCTGAGGTTAGAGCTTTGTTTGTGACAGTAGTTGTGCTTAAGTGATTTCACAGTTTTTTTGCAGGTATTACACAGTTGCCTATAGGCATTCCAGAAGTGGGAGGAGGGCAGTGCCTTGCAATCTTTCCACATACAGTCCCTGGGTTTCATGAGAGACAGTAGATCATTTGTTAGCCAGTAGGTGCATTCCCCTCTTACTCTTCTGGTTTTGCGGGGGTAATAGAGATCCTGGAGCTAGAGAATGGCAGTGGTAGGGAAAGTAACTGTGGAGGAGATATCCTTAATCTGGTAAAGGGCTTGCCAATTTATTTCCCTGGCTTCCCTCAGGACTAGTTCATGATCATGGCCATTGAATGTTCTAAACAATATGAGTTTGAGTACAGGGTGGTTAGCTTTGGTGGACAGAACAATATACGTTGGTGTGTGATCGTTGATGGAGCGAGCCATAGTGCCAGTCTATAGGATCAGGTCAACCCTATTGGTAGCGACCCAGTCGATGAGCAAGTGATTCATCATATGGGCATTATATCTAGTGGGGGAGGAGATAACTTGCTCCAGGCTGAGTTCCTTTAACAAATTTGCATAACACATCGCATTTGAGTCCAATCAATTGAGAAAATAGAGAAAAATATTGTTTTTACTTCATTTATACAATTGAAACAGTCACTTAAGTAATTATGAAGTCAGGAACAAGTGCAAGGGTATACATACTAAACTTTCAGAGGTAAGTGCCTTAACCTGAATAATGGAAGCTTTTACAACCAGAGCAGGCAAGGGAGATAGGTATGTTCAGGTAGGAGTTTGGTTGTGAGATAGACATGAAGATAGGTGACATGACAGAGGGAATAGACAGAAGGATAGGCAGAAGGATAGAAGGTGTGAGTATGGGTATCCTGTGACATGGGGCACTGGCAAGTGGACGCCTGCCTAAATGGTGACCCATTTTTGGATAGTGCCCCAATGGCGGGGGTGTAGGGTCAGTGACCGGATGGGGTGGGTCATGAAAAGGTGACAGGATGTTGCGCGTATATGCGTGCAGGTGGGTGAGAGTGAGCCCGATGAATATAGGTGGGAGGGTTTGTGAGGGGTGGTGCCATGTGGTTCTGGCGAGCTGGCATCATGGCATGGTGGATTAGGTGCCAGCTTGGGGTGATGGGGATACAGAGTTTGGGACCAGGCGCCGGTGGTTTTATTGCGCCTGACTAGAGACAGTGTTTTTGGACATGCACCCTCCGACATGCATGTCCCTGGAGTGAAGAATCTTAATTTAGGGGTATGGGATGAAGCCCCATGGGGGGTGCTGGGGTGCGCCCTGCATAAAATAAAAAAAAATTGCACCGCTTTTACTGTTGCTGGAATCCACATCGCTGAAATTCAGTTTCGGCAATGTGGGGTTGCCATAAGGGCGTTCGGCATGCCGAATTCAGCCTTATGACATAGAACCATGAGTATGGGGTGCGTACTTATCCTCTTTGTAGTAACTTGATGCGATAGCCATCTCTAATGAGAAGAGAATGTGATAGTGACATAATTAGGAGGATAAGTATATGATAAAGTTATTTTTGAGATTGGCATGTACAGGAGTTATACAATTTGCTGTTGACAAGGTTTTTAAAAATATTTAGTTATACAAGATTTTGAAGTTTGAGGGTAGCTTGTGCTTTATTCCAAGCAGCTGGAAGGGCACTGGATATAGCCAGTTAGCCGGAGTGGGAGCGGGAGTGTGGAACATCCATCAAAATGAGTGAGCTGCCCCATAGCAGATAGTGGCAGATAGATCACTGAAAAAGGCCAGATATGTAGAAAGGGAGTTTTAGCAGGAGGGCTGTGTGAGTGAGTGGATGAGCCATCTTGTGGACTGGGCAATCCATCCCAGGGATGCGTATCAACCACAGTGATGTGTGCGACGTGGGCATTAGTGACGAATTGTATAGACCTATGGTAGAGTACACTGAGCTGCTGAAGCAGGGAGTCTGAGCAATGTCCATATATTACATTGGCATAATCAAGGAGTGGAATGAACGTGGTCTATACCAATCTCAGTCTAACTTCTGTTGAAAAAGAAATCCTTAAAAAATAAACTGGGTCTTTGCCATAGTTTTTTTGAGGGTGAAGTGATATGGGTGGAGAACGTTAGGTGGTGGTCTAATTCACAGCTGAGGTATTTAGATTTGATGACAGCTTCAAGGTTGTCATCAAGGAGGGTTTTGTTGGGTGGAAAAAAGGAGAGAGCTTTTGGAACTTTGGTCAGATGGTTGGAGTGGAAGTACATGTCCTTAGTTTTCTTGGCGTTTAGTAGAAGTTGAGATCGTAAAAGATTTTGTTGGAGGAGATCAAATTCAGCCTGAAGCTCCGTGCATACTTCGCTCACTGAGGGTTTGGAGATATAGAGGACTGTGTCATCTGTGAATAGATGTAACTTAGCTTTGCTGACATTGGCCCTGGTGGAGTTTGTGTAAATCATGAACAGAAGAGGTCCAAGGATTGAGCCTTGTGGTACTCCCTTTGTAAGGGGGAGGAGTGGGGACAGTATACCTTCTGCCTTGATCTGCTGCTGTCTTCCCAACAGATAGCTGGTGAACCAACTCAGCATGGGTCCAGTAATGCCATGACAATTTAGTGAGTCAAGAAGTGAAGCATGATTAACTGTGTCAAAATCTTTACTAAGATCTAGGACTACAGCCCCTGTGTCTGTTTCTTGTCCATGGCAAGGAGCCAATTGTTTGTAACTGATGCAAGGGCACTGGTAGTACTGTGTGCAGGTCTGAAACCAGATTGGGTCAGGCTTACTAAGTTTGTCCTATTGAGGTAATATCTTACTTGGGTATTAACTAGCTTCTCAAGGAGCTTGAAGAGTAGGGGTAGGAGGGAACTTGGGCAGTAGTTGTTCAAGTGTGTAGGGTTCCCTGATTTGAATGAAGGTAGCACATATGCAATTTTCCATATTTCTGGTATGATACATGAACTAATGGACAAATTGGACAGGTGCAGGATAGGTGCAGTTAGGTACTGGAACCCAGATTTAAGGAAATAAGCTCCTAACCTATCAGCTCTGGCACCTTTATTTACATCCAGATGAAGTAGTAGGTCTTCTGCAAACAGAAGTAACAAGCTTCACAGCACAAAATAAAATTTAATCCAAAGCCTTTACCAAAGTCTAAAGGTGAAGAAACAAAACTAGGTAGCCCACAATGCCCAAGAGACATGCCGTGTATCAACAGCTGCCTCAGCAGATGGATGGATTACACTCTTATGTATTGACAGTGAACGTCATCTTCAGAAGATATGCAATAATGTGACTCAAAATATGTCATTTATTTTCATGTGTGAGGGTGCAGGACCATAGCTTATGAGTTGCAGAGCTGTGAGTGTGTTTTAAAAGTCCTGCCCCTCTCAAGTGATGATTAATTGCTATTTTCAATCAAACCATTACACATTTGATTTAGGCAACATTGGTTTATGGTTTTAACTTGTACATCTGCTGTTTATTTGAGGATTGAACTATTTTCCTTTTATTTCAGTTGCTAGGTTTGGTGCTGCACTATGCAAATATGAAAACATCAGCATTGTGAAAGCTGCTCTCTGTTTTTTTCCTGTCTTTATGCACTTGATACTTGTAGCTGTACCTAATCTCACTTGACCCTCTAGTCCTGCTCTTTCCTGCCTAGAAACACTGGTTTTCAGAACTTTGAGTGTACCACCTAGCCCATCTTCACCTGTACTTTTCATCCCTGTGAGGATGGTTTTCTGCTGTATGTATAATTAACTGTCTTCACCTGTCCTTTTCATCCCTGTGAGGATGGTTTCTGCTGTATGTATAATTACCTGACTATCCCTGTGTAGATATTTATGGTATGTATTCAAGGACTGTATGTATCCTACCTGAGTTTTGTTTGTATAGTTGTATCTTATTTATTTAGCTTTTGTTAACCAGGTAAGTACGCTAGACAAAACATATGCCTATTTTCAGGTATGACCCAGGAGAGTACAGGAAATTAAAAGAACATACAAAGTACAAATTGAAGCAAGTAAAGGCAGATACACTGAAGTCAGGAGGGACATAGCACACATAGTAGGATAGCTCAGATTATAACAGTGGACACCATCAAATGTAAAAAAGTACAGGTTTTCAAAAGCAATATTCCTAGCAATATATATAGATATATACAGGATTGACACACTTTACACAGGGCCACACCCAGGTGGGCAGGCAAGAAACATCAGGGCTGGAGCCAAGTACAGAAGATGATGTGCTGAAGTCCAGTGCAGGGTCCAGGGTACTCAGGGAGGTCTGTGACAGTCACATACTGAGGAGATCTTCAAGTGCTTCCACAGGGAGGTTTGTAGACATGCCTGGGAAGGGGAGGACCTGATCTGGACAGGAAAGGAGTTCCATAATCTCAGGGCACAGGATGCAAAATCCCTGTCCCTCAATTGGGTACACGACACAGGAACCTTAAGGATGGCAGGGCCCAGTGACCTTAGGGAGTAGGCAGTGGGAACAGCAGGCACGAGGAGCTCTGCCAATCCAGAGGTGGTGCCAGTGCCCAGAACCTTGCCCATGAAGCAGCCCAAGACAAAGTTCGTGTAGCTGGATGGGGAGAGGCAGTTTAGGTTGCTATACAGATCACAATGGTGAGTAAGGCAGGGGGCTGCAAGAGCAAAATGGCAGATGTTATTGTAAGCTACAGTACACCTAGTGAGGTGGACCTTGGTAGCATGGGCAAACAAAAGAAGCCCATAACATAGAGATGGAAGAAACACACCTCTGGCCAATGCAAGACGAGCAGCCGAGGTAAGATTATTCTTCACCCTGTAAGCCAGACCCAATTTCCAGTTAACAGCTCAACACACATTGTGGATGTGGTGACCAAGTTCAAGCTGGGGGTCAAGCATCACCCCAAGATATTTGACAGAGTCAGTGCTGAGAACGGGAACACCATCAAGACCCGAGATGCACAGAGGGACAGGGGAGGCCTTTAACTTAGCCTGGGATCCAAACAGCATGGCCTGAGTCTTTCTAAGACTAAGGACCAGCTTATGGGATGATATCAAGGATTGGATACTCATGAAATCCTCACTCAATTGGTGGCTAATGACCCCAATATCCTGGGCATGAGTGAGAATAACAAGGTCATCAGCATACAGGATGGCCTTGCAGGAGGCAGCTGAGGAGGGAAGGTCATTGATGAATATGGAGAACAGCAGGGGTCTGAGGAATGACCACTGGGGAACCCCTGAGGACACCGCCACAGTGTCTGAGAGCATCTTACTAAACTTTGTAAGTTGTGCCTACCATGCAGATAATTATGGAACCAACTGAGTGCTGGTGGGGACAGGTCCAATGTCCTAAGCTGAGTGCATAGCAAGGCATGGTCAACTAAGTCAAAGGCCTTTGAGAGATCAATAAAGATAGCCCCAGAGAGTCTGCCCTGATCCATAGCAGCCCTTATCCCTGAAGTGACATGACTAGGGCAGAGGTTGTAATATGCCCCTTACAAAGGCTATGCTGTGAGGGAGACAGTAGCTCATGAGACTGGATATAATCCGTGAGTTGCCCCACCACAACTTTCTCAAGAATCTTACTGATAGCAGATAGGATGGAAATCGGCTGACAGTTTTCAAGGATCCTAGGGTTGCTCTGTTTGAGTATAGGGACAACCGTTGCCTCTTTCCACAGATCAAGGATTACCCCAGAGGCTAAGGATTAGTTGACGATATGGGTCACAGGGGAGGCAATGAAGGTAGCCACAAGGCGGAGAAGCTTTGGTTCCATACCATCATGCCCCACACTAGAAAAGGGGGAGAGACCAGAGAGCAATCTCTGCATCTCTTGTGCTGTCACTGCCTTGAGGTAGAACAAAGGATGAAGGGAAGGTGCCAGTTGAGATGGAAGGGCCTGGACAGGTCCGTCACTACCACTGGGTGAGACTAGACAGGTGAAGGTGGACAGGTCCGAGAAATGTGAGTTGAATGCATTGGTGATGGTCAGCGGATTAGTACAGCTAGCACCCTCAATAAGTATGTCAGGGGCCTCAGGGGTGGAAGAACCACTCACAATGTTTTTAATATTCCTCCAGAAGCTCCTAGGGTACATAGCTGAGGTCTGTAGGTTGGCTTTGCAAAATTCACTTTTGGCAGCCCTGATAGCCTTTTTACATTCGCTTCTGAGCCTCCTGTAATGCTGGAAAATGGCCTGGTCCATTGATGCCTTGAAATTGGTGCAGCATTTGTCCCTAGTCTTCATGAGTGCAAGGAGGCTCCCATGCAACCATTTCGTAGCAGCCCCCCTTACCCTCCATCTGACAAGAGGGTCATGCTTGTCCTGTATCACCTCAAAGATGCTAAGGAAATGACAGGGTGCTGAAGAAGCATTCGGGTCAACCATCACTGCGGACCAGTCCGTGAGCATAAGATCCTCCTGGAAAGCACCAAGGTTGAACCTGGAGAAATCCCTGACCTGAATGATCTTGGGGGGGGGGGTCTTAGGGGCTGAGACCTTCCATATGCAGTACACAGGGGCATGATCTGAGATAGAGTCAGGGAGGGTACCAGAGAAGCTAATCCTCACAGGCCTTTTGGACAGGACCCAGCACAGAAGTGTGCCGGTACCATCCCTTGACGACCACTTGGTGGGATCCTTAATGAGCTGGGCCAGTGTGCAGCCTGAAGGCAGAGTCTCATACTGTTTGGTATTGCTTCCAAGCCAGTTTAGGTTGAGGTCCCCTAGGATCAATAGCTCATTATTCCCCGTCCTGGTGCCAACTGAGTCAAGAAGGGAGGACAAACCCAGTACTCCACCCATGAGGGGATTATAGGTACAAACAATGTGTAGCTTCTTTGCATTCCTAAGTAACAGCACTGTGTGCAGCAGTTCACAGGAAGACTGCTCAGGCTGTGGGTAAGCCAGCACCGACAGGTTAAGGTGACTCCTGTAGTAGATCAGTATGCCACCCCCCTCTTTTTACCTGGATGGTCATGCCTGACAAGGTCAAAGCCAGGGAGCGTACAGGCTGAATCTGGGGGTAGAGGGTTTGAGCCAGTTTCAGTTATCCCAAGGATGTCAGGCTTATAATGGGTGACCCAGGCAAGGAGTTCAGCCAAGTTGGGAAGAAGGCTGTGGACATTAAGATGAGCAATTTTCAGCCCATTGACAGCCAGCCAGCCCATAGAAGAGGAGAATGCTCGGCATGGAGGACCAGGGTTCAGCTCCACATCCCCTTCAAGGACTAGAATCATCAAGAAAAGCAAGAGAAGGTGCCTTAAAGGTGGCAAGCTGACACTAGTGGATGGCATGTGACCAGAACGCCTGACCACTATGGCAAAATACTGGAAGCTCCATGGGTTAAGGCAGCATATAGGCCAAGGAGACTGTCAGTTGCAGGCTATTATGTTAGAGAAGGTAAAATTCTTCTCATCAGGCAGCCCAGATAAGATCCCAGATTGTCCCATGGGGGAGCACAGTCCAAAATGAAGAGAGGAAGGAACATATCAGTGAGCAGCCAAATGAGGGGGACTGTAGAGAGAGGGAGAGACTCAGCCCCATTCAGGCGATGCTTAGTAGCCCAAATGTTATGCATGCCCTCAAAGAGTCATACCCTGAGTCATATGAGTATCCTACAAGGACCCAACAGAATAGCAGGCAATAAGGCCATCCAGACCCGCTGAGCACCACTGGGTTACCTATCACCACAAATTGAAGGCCCCCAACCCAGCAATTTTCAGCCAAAATACAGCAAAAACAGACCCTGGCTAAGTACAGCAAATCAGATCCAAAGGTACAGACTAACCATTGCCCCTAGAGAGATAGCAACCCAGTAAATGGATGAACAGACATTAGGATATTCATAATACAGGATGTCTAATCAAAACACTAAATGCATGAACAGACATTAGGATATTCATAATACATGGTGCCTAGTGACCACAACTTGACACACAACTTCTAGTCCATGGCTGACTGCCAGGGAAAGTACCGATGAAATGTTCTACCCCACCCCAAGAACGTACCATTCAGCAGGGATGAAATGACAAGACAATAGCCAGACACCAAGGGATATGTAGGCAGGTCTAACGTCCCTCAAGTTCAATCCTCCTATGTGACAACCTAAACTACATCATAAGGACCAGGCTATCCCACACACTGAGCATGGGATGATACACAAGTGGGAGTAGCTTAAATCCATTCAAGGGGAGGAGGGAACGGGGAGGGTGGGCAGGAAATTTAGACCCCCCCCACAGGAAAGTCTGAAAGACCACAGACACCACTCCTTTTAAACCCCCACAGGAATGTCCAAGTCCGAAAGACCACAGCCACCGCTCCTTTCTCCCACATGCTTTCTCTTTTGTCCCAAAAAGATTCTTCCGCTATGCTGCAGGGGCACCCAACATTGGATGCAGCATAATCAGCTTCAGCACGCAGGGGAGGGCAGCCTGACTCCTGTTACTGAGTCGGTGCCTCAATACTCAGGCGATTTCAGCAGTTTCGGTGACAGCAGCGACGGTTGGGGGGACCCACTGAGCAGAAGCCACCCTCACCATCCCTCACTCACAGAAGAAAAGATCACCGCTGGATGCTCCTCTTGCTTTTTAGCTGGCAGAGCGATGTCACAGCCAACAGGATCCAGTCACAGCAGTAGTTCTTTTCAAAAGAAAAAGGCGCCAAGATAGTTACGGGACACAGGAACACCAGTCAAGAGGCCACAGTCCAGTTTCTTCATATAGATTTAAAACCCCTACAGGAAAGTCTGAAAGACCACAGCCACTGCTCCTTTTAAACCCCCACAGAAATGTCCAAGTCCAAAAGATCACAGCCGCCGCTCCTTTCTCCAACACGCTTTCTCTTTTGTCCCAAAAAGATTTTCCCACTATGCCACAGGGGCACTCGACATTGGATGCTGCATAATCGGCTTCGGCAGGCAGGGGAGGGCATCCCAACTCCTGTTACCGAGTCGGCACCTCGACCCTCAGGTGATTTCAGCAGTTTCAGTGGTGGCAGCGACGGTTAGGGGAGACCCACCGAGCAGAGGTCATCCTCACCACTAGGCAGGGATATTGCCTAATGCACTTACCCAGTCACCAAAAGTTAATAAATAAATAAATAAACCTTCAGAGTAGCTCATGTCGAGTGACTACAGTAATGTCACTTTTTTGGTATCTTGCTGTTACTGTTATCATTAATCAATTGCTGGCTACCCAGTTTACTGGCTGTGCCACAGAGCATGTCTGAATGAAACATTTTTAACCTGAATGTAACATGTTATTTTAACATTGTAATTTACTTGTGTGTCACAGTGTATTGAGCCCTGCTTCCAATACAAGAAGAGAAAGAGAAACTGTAGTTCTGCTCTGCACATAGCAAACTACAAAAGCTTAAATCAGTGGGGTTTTTAGGAGTTTAATCTCCCTGGGCACTTCTTTGAGGAAACAAACACATACAGTTAGCTAAAATGAGCTTTTTAGCTCATTTTGCAAGTATTATTTTCAGGGGATGCTCTTGACCTGTGACCAGCACTTCCAGGTCATTTGGGCTGTTAAAAGTTCAGCCTGCAGTGAGCAGGGTGAGCACACGTCAGCACGTGAAGACGTGCTCAAAGACACGCACGTCTGCACGCGTTTTGCATGTTTGGAGTGTGAGGAGGGAAACTGCACAACTTAACTTTACAGTAATTTTGGTGTATTACAGTTAAACATACTGGGCCATCAGCTTCATTTGTATTTCATGGTTATACAAATTCTAAAGATAGGGAAGGGACACTCACTACACACAATGGCAAAGTCTTGTATAAGTGCACAGTGTGCTCAATGTACAGTATAGAACCCATTATTGATCTGGCAAATCAGTCTAAATGTAGCAAATGTTTGCAAAACGAAGACATGACTAATGAAATCAATTTGTTTAATAACAGATTAACAGCATTAGAGAAAAGTTATGCTGATACTATTGCCAGAATTAATAGATCTCGCCCACAAATTGACACATCAGTATTAGATACTTGTGTAAATATGATTCATTCAGAACCCAGTGCTATCATCGGAGAACATTTACATGTCCAAGAATGTGAACATTCCACACATACCCCTACTAGAAAGCATGTTAGGGAGGAGGATGACCTTTTGCCTAGTGAGGATACATGGTACTTGGTTCAAAATAAAAAAGCTATAAAAAAAGGCAGGAAAGCAGCTTTGTTTGATATACCAATTCTGAACTCTTGATCCCCTAATAAACTTACAAGATTCTGATAGCCCTTACATTGCTTCTGGATCAAGTTCTTATGCACCTGAACCAGCTTATGATTGTTTATCACCTAAGCCATTAGACATGAATACTCATGTCACTACTGGGAACCTTATAGATCTGTCTAATAGAAATGAAGCCGTTTTTGATAATTTCATGGATACTACTGACATCAAAGCTGTGGAGTCCAGGCAAGTATTTGTGTTAGGAGATTCTATTATTAAAAATGTAGACAGTACCATATGCAACCAGGACAAAGTAAATAGAGCTGTCCCCAGCTTTAGAGGTGCTAAGATCCTAGACATTACAAAAATGCTTGGGAAATTTTTGAAAGAAGGGGAAAAAAAACCTTTGGTCATAATTCATGCCGGGGTAAATAATGTTTTTAATCAAGATCTACAGAGCATTAATGAAGAAATTGTGGGAATGTACAAATAGAATAATAGATAGGTTCTGGTATATTACAAGGTAGTAATTCCATCGAGAGATTCTGGGGACACAGAGAACCTTGAGAGCGAAGCTCGAGAGGTTTCATGTGTCCCCAGAACCTTGAGATGGAATTACTACCTTGTTATGCCAGAACCTATTTGTTATTTTTTTTAATATATGGATACAAGGTGAATTGAATCACCTCTGTTTAAACAGTGGAGTCAGTGGGTCCATGTGAGTGCTGGCAGGGTTCCCCAGTGCTGTGTGGATGACCGGTGCTGTGAGCTTAATTTACCACTGCTTTTTTTAAATTGTTTGTCAGCAGCGGTATCAGGTGAGCAGAGGAGCTCAAAAAAATTTTAAAAAGTGAAGAAAAACAGTTGTAGCGGCTGTTGACAGTTCACTCGCTAAGCGAGCGAGCAAGCCGCCATGTTTTCCTACTCATTGTGCCTGCCCACAGAGCAAAAGCAGCCAATCAGAGGGCACTCTTTGTAAAACATCAGAGATGCACTTGCGCATGCGCTCTTCAGCTTTCTTGATAATACTATCAATCGGGTGCCAAACGATACTATTACGGCACCCAAACGATAGTATTATCACTTATGAACAGTAGTATTATTGCTCCAGGAGAGATGGTATTACAAGGATTTTTTTGTATGCTTTTCAACCATATTATTTCACAATCCATATATTAAAACCTTTTAATCAATGTTGACTGTCGGATAGTATTCTCTGAAATTCTACCAGTTTCAAGGGCTGACTACCAGATAAATGAAAAAACAAAATCCTTAAATAATTGGCTTCATCTGTGTTGTCTTAAACAAGGCATACATTGTCTTACCCACTGGGAAGATTTTGTTTGTAACCCAGATTTAATATGTAGGAATGGCCTACATTTAAACAAATTTGGTAATCAAGTGTGAGGTAAACAAATCCTTGACTTTATTCAGCTTATTTTAAACTAGACATAAGGGTGGGTGGGAATGACATCTCCCAAGTAGAGCCATTTAAAGAAAACATTTCAATCATTCCATCACCTACAGTAAGAGGATCATTAAAAAATAATTTTCCTAAAAACTTGAGTAGTGATCTGAATATACTAATGCTTAATGCCAGAAGCCTAAATAATAAACTAGATGAATTAAGATATATTTTAATTAGAGACAAAATAGGTATTTGTTGAGTTTCAGAGACTTGGTTTTCCACTTCAACTTGGGGTACTGATATTGTGGGATATTCAGTATATCAAAAAAATCATCAAAACTCCAAAGGAGGAGGTGTTGCTCTATATGTGAACAACTGTATGGAAAGTAGGCACATTTCTATAGTTTCAGATTCAAATGCTGATACTGAGATCATCCTAGTTCAAATAAAAATCGATAATGTATTAACCATTGGTTTATGCTATAGATCACCAAATTTGGATATCATTTGTAATTAACTATTTTTCCAAACA
Organism: Neoceratodus forsteri; assembly: GCA_016271365.2. Classification (NCBI taxonomy): domain Eukaryota; kingdom Metazoa; phylum Chordata; order Ceratodontiformes; family Ceratodontidae; genus Neoceratodus; species Neoceratodus forsteri. Next base: position 331,524,161 of record CM057454.1, read on the forward strand.
ATTGAACAGCTGGAGGAATATAAAAATGTAATTTTATGGGGGATTTTAATTTACCCACTGTTTGTTGTTCAACACTAACTGGAAAAACTAAATTAGACTACAGGTTCATTGAACTATCCCTTTTGCATAATTTAGATTAGCTTGTCCTAGAACCCACTAGAAAATAAAATATTATTGATCTTATCCTCATAAATATTACTAATATAGAAGAATTACCTAAAGTTCTAGAACCTTTTGGAGATAGTGACCACAATATTTTTTTTTGGAATATGAAAAATTTTACTTTTGCCAATTGTGGTAATACTAGGACAAAACATTTTCATGAAGCTAATTATTCAGCTATTAAAAATCATTTTAATAACTGGTACTGGAAGTCAGAATTAATACAGTAAATCAAAATAGTGAGCAGATTTGGGCAGCTATTGAAAGGAATATCAATCACTGCATTAATACATGGGTCTCAGTAAATAAGAAATACACTCCAAATAATGAAAGAGTTCCCCCTTGGCTAAATGGTAGAATTAAAAGATTAATAATAAGAAATAAGAAGAAACTTACGTCAAATATAAAAATTCCCCCTCAGAGGAGAAATGGCTAAAATTTATTAGGATATCTAATCAGTGTAAAAACACAATCAGAGTTGCAAAGAAAATTTGGAATTAAAATTATCTGCAGTAAGAAAGGACAACAAAAAACAATTCTACAATTACATTGGTTCATTATGAGGAAACCCCCACACTACTGGTCCACTAATTAAAGATAGTATGCTTATTGATAATGAGTTAGATATGGCCAAATAATTTAATGAACATTTTCTCAATGTCTTTAAAACTAAAGACGTTTCCTGTTTAGATAATATTGATGTTAATCAAAAACATCCTTTGATCACCTCTGATGAAGTTAAGGCTGCTATACAAGTTACTAAGGCAAATTCATCCGCAGGACCTGATGGAATTCCAATAACCTTCATTAAAGAATTAGCTTCTGTTTTTGTGGATTTATTCACTTTATTATTTAATGTATCTCTTAAAGAAGGATATGCAATATGAGAATGGACTACAGCTACTATTGTGCCTATACATAAAGGTGGAAATAAACAACTAGCAAGTAATTATAGACCAATCATCTTAACCTCCTCTATAGGTAAATTAATGGAGAGAACCCTAAATAAAAAAGTGTTAGACCATCTACAAAATATAGGCTTTTCAGACATTAGTCAGTATGGTTTTGTACAAGGAAGATCATGCCAACTTAATCTTATTAACTTTTTCAAACCAGTAAGTTTGGCACTGGATCAGGGCCTTCCAGTTGATATAATCTTCTTCTTGGACTTTGAAAAAGCATTCAGTTCTGTACCTCATGGCATTTTGATAAAGAAATTGGTAAATTTAGGTTTTAATGCTTACATAGTTAGTTGGATAAACTCTTGGCTCACCAATAGGAAACAACAAGTTAGTATTAAAGGACATATCTCTGAATGGGGTAATGTAAGCAGTGGTGTCCCCCAGGAATCTGTGTTGGGCCCCTTATTGTTTAACTAATAGCTAGCATGCAAACTACAAATGATGTATGGATTCACAAATATGCAGATGATGGTAAACTTGGCAGTATTGTTAATAATTCTAATGCAGTCTGCTCTTTACAAACTAACCTTGAGGAGTTAGTTAAGTGGACTGTTAAATAGAAAATGAGCTTTAACCCTGCCAAGTGCAAAGTTATGCACCTAGGAAAAAATAATCTATTAGCAAGTTATAAAATCAATAATTGTAACATACAGTCTATCACATCTGAAAAAGACTTGGATATTAGCATTACACATGATCTAAAGTTCATTTCACACAACAATAATATTATAAACAAGCATTTGTTAATGTCAAATGTTGCTTGCTTGTATGTGCTGTTTAGGTATTTGGAAGTGATAGTTCCATGCCTTCCTCCCAAGTCATCCACTGTGTCTTTCCGCTCAGTATTCACAGGAGAGTGGGAGGGGCAAGGGCCACAGCAGTACAGCAGTTGCCAAGGGGGTGAAGAGGTGGACAATAGTCCATTCAAAGGCAAAAGAGTCCTGCAGGAGCTCACTAAATTGAAGGTGGACAAAGTGATGGAACCAGACGACATATGCCCAAGGATATTAAGAGAACTGCGAAGGGAGATAGCAGTACCTCTGGCAGCCATGTTCACTGAGTCATTCAAAATGAGTGACTTGGAAGAGGGCACATCATTGATTAAAGAAAGGATAGTGGGGCATCTAGAAGCTATCGGAGCCCAGGACCATAGACAACATGGATTCACAGTGAAGACATCATGTCAGACAAATCTGGTTGATTTCTTTGACTGGGTGACAAAGGAAGTAAATCAGGGTGGGGCAGTGGACATCGCTTACCTTGATTTCAGCAAAGCCTTTGACACCATCCCACAGAGGAGGCTGATAAACTAGCTGGGTAGGCTGGGCATGGGGGAAAGGGTAGTAAACTGGGTTAGAAATTGGCTAACAGACAGGAGGCAGAGAGTGGTGGTAAATGGGGTGCAGTCTAGGGAGAGGGGGTGACCAGTGGGGTGCTTCAGGGTCTTCATTAGTAACATTGCTGAATGGCTGAAGGGAATTTTTTCACCAAATTTTCAACATAGCCATTTTAAGACCCCTCTGCTCATGAACAGTGTCACTGTGATTTTCTTAATCTGTCCCAAACATTGATTGTGCACACTGACTGTGCCATTGTGCACTACATGCACAGAAACACATTTTGGGTGACATGAAAAATGGCAGCTGTACTGCTCATAAGGAGGTGTGGTAAAATGGCAATGTTGAAAATCTGGAGTGCAAATATTAAAAATTTGCGAACTTATGAGCGTGGGTAGGAACTGCGCAATGCACGCTCGTAACACAGTCATTTTTAGGAATTTTTTCACCAAATTTTCAACATAGCCAAATTTTCAACATAGCCATTTTAACACCTCTGCTCATGAACATTGTCACTGGGATTTTCTTAATGTGTCCCATACATTGATTTCACACACCGACTGCACCACTGTGCGCTACATGGGTGGAAAAACATTTTGGTTGAGATGTGAAAAATGACAGCTGTACTGCTCATAAGGAGGTGTGGTAAAATGGCAATGTTGAAAATCTGGAGTGAAAATATTGAAAATTCGTGAACTTATGAGCGTATGTAGGAACTGTGCAACGCACGCTCGTGAAACAGTCATTTTAAGGAACTTTTTCACCAAATTTTCAACATAGCCATTTTAACACCTCTGCTCATGAACAGTGTCACTGTGATTTTCTTAATGTGTCCCATACATTGATTTCGCACACCGACTGCGCCATTGTGCGCTACATGGGTAGAAACACGTTTTGGTTGAAATGTGAAAAATGACAGCTGTACTGCTCATAAGGAGGTGTGGTAAAATGGCAAAGTTGAAAATCTGGAGTGAAAATATTGAAAATTCATGAACTTATGAGCGTACGTAGGAACTGCACAACACACGCTTGTAAAACAGTCATTTTTAGGAATTTCTTCATCAAATTTTCAACATAGCCATTTTAAGACCTCTGCTCATGAACAGTGTCACTGTGATTTTCTTAATGTGTCCCATACATTGATTTCACACACCAACTGTGCCATTGTGTGCTACATGGGCGGAAACATGTTTTGGGTGAGATGTGAAAAATGACAGCTGTATTGCTCAAAGGAGGTGTGGTAAAATGGTAATGTTGAAAATCTGGAGTGAAAATATTGAAAATTCATGAACTTATGAGCGTGCTAGAACTGCACAAAGCACGCTCATAAAACAGTCATTTTAGGAATTTTTCACCAAATTTTCAACATAGACTTTTGAGAGCCCACTTTATGAACACTGGCAGTGTTGTTCATTAATTGGTCTCTGAAAGGTGATTTCATGCAGTGACCATGAAATCACCCTTCAGGCCTGATTAACGCCATGACAGTGCAAGAATTCATGAGGAGGGGTCCCAAAAACCCCATGTTGAAAATTTGGCCCAAAATTTCCAAAAATGCCTGAGATGTGCAGCAAAGTTGAAAAAACCCTATTCATTACATTATACAGCTTACTGGCATTTCCTCAGTTCATGGTTGGCTTTGAAGAGTGCAGATGTGTTCCCGGTCCACCAAAGATCATCGCGCCGAGGTCCAGAGTTAAGTATGGGGTGGGGGTTTGGGGAGGCAGGGTGCGCAGTGGGTGGGTGCGGTTGTGGGGGGCAGAAGACTATGAGGACCTTTTTTGTTTACAGGTTCATTTTTTTAAATTAAGACGATTACGTGACATTTGCCACGCTGGGGTGGGCTCCCAGCATGGCAGCGGGAAGGCTGTTTGGGGGCTGGAGCTGACGGGGATTGGGCACCCTGTTGGCTCATAACAAGCTTTGCCATACTGGGGTGGGCTCCCAGTAACACCTAAAAGCTTTGGGGGGGCATGCAGCCGTGGAGCGGCGAGGATCAGCACCCACCTGTATAACAGTTTTGCCACGCTGGGGTAGGTTCCTGTGGCACCAGGACAGCTTTTGTGGGGAGGTGTGGAGCCGATTGGGATTGGGCACCCCCATCAGCCATACAATGTGTGCGTGGGGGGAGGGAGTGCATTAGCACGCAGTCTGCATGCTTGCGTGTGTGTGTGTGGGGGAGAGCTCTGCTCACTGAAGCAGAGCTCTCCCTTTCAACTGAATGACCACTGCATTTTCAACTGCAGTCATAGACAGCTGCAGCAGTGATTGGGGAACTGGGGCTGCACCTGCAAACACACTGTCTGAATTGGAAGACGGATGCCACAGCTCCAAAAACTCGGATGATGGCACTAGGTTTCTTGCACATGTGTGCAAGCAACATAAAAATGCCATGGTACACTCTCTTGTATTTTTAGACATATTAAGAGTAGACAACCCGAAGTATTGATTCCACTGTATACTAGTTTGGTGAGGTCACAGATTGACCACTGTGCCCCTTTTCGTACTCCAACATCTATGTGAGGTATAGTATCCTTGGAGAAGGTTCAAAGGCAACTGACTAAAAAGATAAAAGGCTTAACTGATTTAGATTACAGTTCTAGATTGAGATCACTGGGTTTATTTTCTCTTCAATATAGGGCATTTAGGGGAGATTTGTGTTTAGCATACAGATCAATTAAGGATCAAACATTATGTGAGGCTCTTTGTCTCCAAAAAAAACTATATGTTATAATACTGGATCACATAATTTAAAGTTTAAAACTGTGATAAACAACACCACCAAGAGAAACAGATTTTTTACACAAAGGTTACCTCCAATATGGAACTCCTTACCTACTGAGGTTGTTGCCAGCAATAATCTGGCACAATTTAAATATGAGCTAGATAATCACATGGATGATAAGAAACTTGAATTTCACCAATAGGTGATGAGTTTATAATGGGACCCCCCACTTAACTCGTATCATATCTATGAACCTATAAGATTTGGTTTTTATCTTGCCATTTTTATAGCACTTCACTGTGTAAGGGAACCAGCATAGCATAGGGATTTAGAACACTGGACTGGAAACCTGGAGAACTGAATTTGAATCCCACAGCCACCACTTGCCCACTGTGTAACCATGAGCAAGTCACTTAATTTCCCTGTGCTCCAAAGATGCACCTGGAAACAAGTCTCAGCTTAGTGCATCGATCCTGGTTAAAAATTATAAAATAAAAATATTACTGGAGGCGATGGACACAATATAGTGGACAACACAGCTGGACCCTAGTAGGGGACAAATGAAAAACATGGAGGTAATCAACTGAGGCCAGATTTTCAAAAGTGAAAGAATTGCACATGTGGGGAAAAAAGTTGTCCAGGGAGGGTTTCCTTGCATAACTTCAATTTTTTTTCATATGCACTCAGTTTTAAAAAAAAAGTTGCCTTTGCAACCTTTTCAACAGTTCAGGGAAGCTTGTGTGTATTTTTTCTGCAGCTGCAGAAAAATGCTATGCTGGGGGTCAAATTTTTAAAAGTGGAAAAATAGGACACGTGCAAAAAAAAAGTTATATAAGGAAGGGCTTCCTTGCAAAACCACAATATTTTTCCACATGCACTAAATTTTCAAAGTTTTTCCATGATTTACAGCAGCTTGTGTATATTTTTGTGCAGCTGCAGAAAAATGCTATGCCTGTTATAACCAGGTATAAAATTTGTTGTGCAGCTGCGGAACAAAAGGAAAATGTCACATGTGCGCACAAAATGCTGAAAATAGCTTTCTTTTGCAGTTGCAGGGATTTTCCCTGCAACAGAGAATTGCACACATGGACTTAGTCTCTAGGCCATGTTAGGCCTTTGAAAATCTGGCCTCTGGTATTGCCAGCATAGCAGTTTTCATACAGCTGCAGAAAAAAAATGTCAGACGTACACATAAAATGCTGAAAACAGCATTCTTGCAGGTGCAGGAATTTTTCCTTGCACCAAAAAGCTGTGCACAGGAACTTAGTCCATGGTCCATGTTAGATCCTATGAAAATCTGACCAATTGTATTACCAGGCATAACATTTTTTGTGCAGTTGCAGAAAAGAAGGAAAATGACGCTTGTGCACATAAAATGCTGAAAATAGCATTTTTGGAGGTGCAAGGATTTTGCCCTGCACCATGGAGCTGCACACACGGATATAGTCTCTGGCCATGTCAGGCCTTTTGAAAATCTATCCCCTGTTCTTTAAACTAGAAATTCTAGGCTCTTTCTGCCCCAGGCATGTGTATTCACATGGCAGAAACACAAGTGAGAAAGTGAAGAGGGTACTTTAGGAACTTGTTGTCTATAGGAAGCCTGATCACTTACAGACGACACCAGCATTCTGTCATTTTTGAACAGCTGTTGTTGCATGTAAACAGGTCTCAGTGAAACACTCTTGGAATTTGCTTTGGTTTGAGTCCAACATAATAGAGACTGACCAGCTAGGCAGAGATCAGCTACACAGTTATGCTTGATATTTAGGAATTATTCATATATTCATTAGATTGCCTACCAGTACTAATTGACTTACTGGTCGTGCAGGATGGATGTGCACATGGGCATCATGAACCACAGTAACTGAATTATTGCCTAATTTGTAAAGAACACTGCCTCCTTTCTGCCTTTAGAGCATGCTTTTCAAGCATCCCTTTTTTGGGGATATCCCTGATTTTGCCTCCAAAATGTCACTGTCCTTTCAGTTGCAGCCAAAGGCATGGCCAGCTATTTCATGAAATTTCTGTGATATCTCAAGAGAAATTCCTTCCCTGCCTGCAGTACCACTATGGGCCACCAGAGAGAATCTCTTCGGCAATACTGGGAAATATTTGTCAGAGATACCAGATACTGTAACTTTCTCAATGCAGTAAAGCCACTACAAGACGCTTTTAAATCACGATGGAAATGTGAAAGGAAAAGTGTGACTCCTCCATCATGATGGGAAATATTTGGAAATATCTGGCTAAGTTTTTGGCTGCAACTTCCATTTAGGATTTCTGACGCTGAAGAGGGAGCTGAAGAATAAAATAATGCCAGACATTGGTGTTACATTCTATCAGTCATATGTTCTGACTGCTTTTTGAGCTGATAGTACCATTATTTGAGATATGTCCTAGATTTCTGGTCATTTGTCCCTGATTTTGTTCAGCCTTGTTGTTGATTTGTGAGGCAGGGGTTGAAATGTATGCTTCAGACACATACTTAAGAAGTCTGACCCTAGTCCTTTCGCTGCTAAAATTACAGCTATTTAGTGTTGGAATAACCTTGAAGCTGACAGGCCCAGCAGCCAGTTTAAAAGAGACAACTAGCACCTTATTTACTTAAGCATTCAGATAATACTTTTAATCTTGGTGTTTCAGTTGGATGCCCTGAGCCTTGGATTATCTCTCATTACCAGTTATACCGAGCAAGGTCAGTAATCTCCACAATTTGCATTGATTCATACACCTGACAAGAAGAGGGCAAAAATACTATTGATTTTGAATGTTCTGACACTTTGATATATATAGATACCTCCTGAAAGAAACTGCAAAGTTTAATACATGTTTTCCTTGTGTCAACAATCTACACATTGATTTAGAAAAACTAAATCAATATTTCATTTTGCAGAACATAAATGCCACATTGCAAGGGTATTACATACATACAGTAACAGGAAACTCAAAATGGTGATAGTTTAATATTAATGTACACTTGCCCATAACTTTCAACAGTCCCTTATTATATGGATATTTTAAACAGAAATGCATATTTGATTTTTTTATTTGTATACGGGTTAGTACACTGGGTCACAATCCTTTTTACAGATATGACCTGTGGTCCATAAAAATACAATATACATACACAAATCACACATTAACAAACACATTCATCTCTGCTCTGCTAATAGCAAACCATATTACAATCAGTGTTGCAATTGCTTCAGAGCTTAAAGCCTGAATCTTCATGCTTGAGGGTGTTCCACATTGTGGTGACATAGGACTAAGAGATATATAAAACCTAGTAGTGGAAACAGAAGAAAAATCCCTGAGAGAATCCACTGCCTTTAGTACAGGAAAGAAAACCTTGGTGAGACTGATGGTTTGGACTGGGCATAGTTCCCCTATAACCCTACTTTCTCATACAGTAGCAATCCCTCCCCTCTTTTTTTTTAACTAGAACTGAATCAGACATTTTTTATTAATTCCAAAATCACATTCCTATGAATTATTACCCATTTGCACAGCTTAATGTTTCAGTTTCCATTTTATTTAATATAGACATTTTTATAGTCTAATGCACTGTTACATGTTAAAAACAGTAGACTAAAATCATAGTGTTTACTTAATTTCTTGCACAGAAATATCAACCACGGGTATGTATTCTCATCTTTTTCCTGTATAGAGATTTAGCAGCAGATATATATTTAGAAACAGAGTATGGCATCACAACATCCTTTGAATTTAGCAATATTGTCACCAGTTCTTCTTTGGTCATATTTGCATACTTTGCAATAAATCTGTCTACATTTTATAATAAATCTGTCTAACCATTTCCTTCTAATCTCATTCAATATTTCACAGTCAAACAAAACACTCAAAATTAAATTGTCACTACCTTGTGCACAGGGATACTTAAACTGATTTCTAAACTGATACCATTTACAATGGGCTATATAGTTTACAATAGGCTACATGGTTTAATAAAAAAAATTAATTGTGCTAATATTTTCATATGGTTGTTCAGTACTCATGCACTTAAATAATATTCAGTGTCAAAAACATCTGTGATGGGTTTATATAATATAAAGGTCTTAGTTTTATTCATTCTAGGAAAATTCATTTCTATCTCTACATCCCTTTGCCATATTTTTAAGTGCTAGGAAATGTGTCAGTGTGTTACACCCAAACAGAGACCTAAAACCATGCCGAACAAAATAGTCTGTTTAATGCACTATAGACATCCAAGTACTTATTTCTGGATTTTCAAGTTTCTGTATACATTATTGGATTCTCTAACACATGTTGCTAGCAACAAATTAGGGCAATTCTGGACTATCTTGCTTAAATAGTTAATAACTCTAGTATACACATTCAGGGTGATTGATCAGAATCCTGTTTCAAGTCTAAGAAGTTCCCTAGGACATATTGTGGTAGCCCCAGTAGTAGTATAAACATATTGTTATCAGTTCAAGCTATATTATTATACTTTCAAGTCCCCACATTTCTGCACCAAAAAGTACTATTGATTTTAACTTTACTTCATAAATGCTTTTTATGGCATTAAATGAACGGTGGGCAAATGTCTTATTAAATATATTACAATAATTGTCATTACGTTCTGTCTTGCTTTTAGTGTTTTTTTTCGATATGTGCATTTCAGTAGGGTGTACCAATAAAGGTGATTCCAAGATAGACAAAGGAGCCAACTATTGTTTACTGTTTTGACATCAATTTTACATTCATATGAGTTTTTTTATGTTTACCACAAATTACTGTTTTTCTTTTGTCAACATTTAGAGTTATTTTTAGGGCACCCAATGTTTTTACCACCTTGTCAGTAGCTTTTTGCTGGCCTGTTGCTGTTCTTGATATAATAACCACATCATCATCATATAATAGAATTTTTTTTAAACCATCTAAACATAGAAACATGGAATTTGATGGCAGATAAGGACTGCTTTGATACCTAGTTTACATATTTTCCCCTACTATATTCCTGCAGACCCTACTTGATCTCTAGCTGTAACACCCCCCATGCCTTATGACTAAGGGTACCTTATGCCTATCTCAAGCATTCTTGAACCCCGCTACAGTTTTAGCCCCACTATCACAACTGGGAGTCTATTTCAGGAATCCATCACTCTTTCTGTGAATAAGTACTTCCTCACGTCTCCCCTGAGTCTACACTCCTCCAGCTTCATAGCATGAGCCCTTGTTCTTGAGCATCTTTTTTTCTGAAAAATGCTTCCCTCTTGTGCCTTATTTATACCAATGAGGTGTTTGAAAGTCTGCATCATATCTCCCCTCTCCCTTCTTTCCTCCAGGTTGTATATGTTGAGGTCTTTCAGACTGTCTCCTCATAGGGCTTTTTATGCATACCCTGCACCATTTTAGTTGCCCTCCTCTGGACTGCCTCCACTGTGTCTATGTCCTTCCAGAGATGAAGTCTCTAAACTGGACACAGTACACTAGGTGAGGTCTCACCAGTGATTTATACAGGGGAAACACCACCTCTCACTTTCTGCTGGTGATACCTCTCCCTATGCACCCCTGCACCCCACTAGCTTTCCCAACTGCCTTGCCACATTGCTTGGCCACCTTTGGGTCATCAGATATGATTACCCCAGGTCTCTTACTTGTTTAGTGGTCATCAATACCTCTCCCCCCCAATTTTGTACTCTGCTCCTGGGCTTCCGTGCACTAAACATGGAAACATAGAAATTGTTGGCACATAAGAACCACTAGGCCCATTCAGTCTGCCTGTAGGCTCTATACATTGTATGTGGCCACTGACCCTATGTGATCAATGGCTTTTCATTGCTCCCTTCCCTCTCAAACTTCCCTTGTGCCTGTCCCAGTCATGCTTAAACACCTCCACTATGCTTGCCCCCACTACCTCATGTGGCAGACTATTCAATGCATTAACTACCCTTTCTGTGTAGAAAAACTTCTTCAGATTACCTCTTAATCTACCCCCTTCCAATTTATATTGTGCCCTCTTGTTCTAGTACTTTTTCTACATTGGAAAATGTCCCCCACTTGCACCTTGTTTATGCCCTTGTGGTACTTGAAAGTTTCAATCCTGTCCCCCCGCTGTCTCCTCTTCTCCAGTGAGTACACACTGAGCTCCCTTAGTCTCTTCTCATATGTTTTGTGTTGCAATCCCTGCACCATCTTTGTTGCCCTTTTCTGGATAGTCTCCACCTTATCTATGTCCTTGCACAGGTGTGGCCTCCAGAACTGCATGCAGTGTTCCAGGTGAGGCCTTACCAATGTCTTATACAATGGCATCACCACCTCCCACCTCCTGCTAGTGATACCCCTGCCTGTGCACCCCAGCATGCTAATGGCCCTCCCTTCCACCTTTGTGCACTGCTTTGATACCTTAAGGTCATCTGAGATGACAACCCCTAAGTCTCTTTCCTCTTTGGTGACAGTCAGCTCTCCCCGCAATCTGTAGCTCTCCCCAGGGTTCCCTCTACCCAGGTACATTATTTTGCACTTCTTTGCATTGAACCTCAGTTGCCACATCACTGACCATCTTTCAAGCTTCTACAGGACCCTTTTCATTTTCTGTACCCCTTCTGGACTATCCACCCTGTTGCAGATCTTGGTGTCATCTGCAAACAGGCAGACCTTTCCTTCCAGCCCCTCTGCAATGTCACTAATGAAGACATTGAACAGGACTGGTCCTAGCACTGATTCCTGTGGTACCCCACTGGTCACCCCCTCTCCCCAGATTGTACCCCATTTACCACCACCCTCTATCTCCTGTCTGTTAACCAGTTCTTAACCCAGTTCACCACCTTGTCTCCCATGCCCAGACTACCCATCTTGTTACTAAGCCTTCTATGTGGGATGATGTCAAAGGCCTTGCCGAAATCTAGGTAGGCAATGTCTATCACCCCTCCCTGATTTATTTCCCTAGCCACCCATTAAAAAAAATCTATTAGATTCATTTGACATGACCATCCTGCTGTAAATCTATGTTGCCTCAGCTCCTGAGCTCCGCTGGATTCCATATGTGCCAGTATGTTTTTTCAGCAGTGTCTCCATGATCTTTCCCACCACTGAGGTAAGGCTGACTAGCCTGTAGTTCCCCACCTCCTCCCTACTGCCGCTTTTGTGCAGTGGGACTACATGTGCCCTCCTCCAGTCCTGTGTTGAGTGACTCAGTGACAGGGCCACCACAGGCACTGCTAGTTCCCTTTGCAGCTCCTTTAATATCCTAGGGTGGATGCCGTCTGGCCCCATGGCCTTATCCACTTTCAGCTTTGTGAGTTCTTCCAGAACTCTCTCCACTGTGAATGGACTGGTGTCCACATCTCCCCCCCCCATTGCCTCTGCAACCCAACTGTGGTCCTTGACTCTCGACCTCCTTAGTGAATATTGAGCAGAAGTATTTGTTCAGTATTTCTGCCTTGTCCAGATCCCCCTCCTTACACTCTCCCATCTCCCCTTTGAGCCTCACAACTCCCCCCCACCGGTTTTTCTTCTTTCACTGATGTGCCTATAAAATGCATTATCCCCTTTGTTTACAGACCATGCAAAACCCTCTTCTGTCTGTGCATTTGCCCTTCTAATAGCCTTCCTTGCTCCCCTTAGACATTCAAGGTAAACCTCCCTGTCCTCCACCCTTTGGCTCCCCTTATATTTCCTGAAACTCAGCTTTTAGCCTTAACTTTGTCCTCCACATCTTTGGAGAACATAGTGGTTTCCTTCTTCTTTTCCCTTTGGCTGCTATCCTAATGCTTTAGTTTGTTATCTCTACTATGTCTTCTTTCAGTTTCTCCCGTTGTTTTTCCACCCCCCATTACCTCTCCCTTCCCGAGGACTGTTTGAATACATCTACCCGTTTCAGTGAAATCCACCCTCCTGAAATTTAATACTCTTGCCCTTGTGTGGCTTAACTGAGTCTATGTCTCTGTGCTGAACCACACCATGTGGTGGTCACTGGACCCCAGCTGCCCTTCCATTTGTATTTCTTCAACTCTGCTCCCATTGGTCCATACCTGGTCCAGAATTGACTTGTCCCTGGTTGGTTCATGCACCAGTTGCCTGAGTCCAACCCCTGCAGGGATTCCAGGATGGCTGTGCTTCTGGCTGAAGCAGCCACCTGGGTGGCCCAGTCCATGTCTGGCATATTGAAATCCCCCAGTAGCAGGATGTCTATTTTAGCTGCCATGTCATGTATGTTCTCAACTAGTTCCCTGTCTACTTCCTCCCTCTGTCCCGGAGCTCTGCAGATCACCCCTGTATATATTGCTGTTCCATTTCCTGGCTCCAGGGTGACCCACATTACTTCAGCCTCCCTGTCTTCCCTGAACATCTGTAGTCATTATACCATCTGTGATGGACAGGGCCACTCCCCCACCCTTTTTATCTTTCCTGTCCCTCCTGAACAGTGTATAGCCTGGTACACTGACTTCCCAGCTATGATTAGCAGAGTAACATGTCTCTGTTATTGATGCTATATCAAGGTCTGCCTCTGCCAACAAGGCCCTAAGTGCATGATTGTGCACTTATTTTGCACTGAAGCTTAGCTGCCATGCCCTTGACCACTCCTCTAACTTTCTCAGATCACTACTTATTTTTTTCCCATCCCTCCTGGAGTGTCTATCCTAGTGCAGATTTTGCTATCATCTGCAAAAAGGCAGACATTCCCATTCAGCCCATCAGCAATGTCACTAATAAAGAGATTAAAGAGTACTGGCCCCAGTACTGCTTCCAGTGGCACCCAGCTGGTCACCCTCCCTTCCTCAGAGTGAACTCTGTTTACCACCACCCTCTGCCACCTATCCCCTAACCAATTTCTTACCTAGTTTACCACCTTTGGACCCACTCCTAGACTGCTCAGCTTGATTATGAGTCTCCAATGTGGAATGGTGTTGAAGGCCTTACTGAAGTCTAGGTAGGCCACATCAACCACTCCCCCCATCTAATTCCCTGGTCACCCAGTCAGATACATCTATCAGATTCATTTGACATGACCTTCCCCCATGAATCCATGCTGCCTCAGATCTTGTAAGCCACTGGATTCAAAATATTCCACAATCCTTTCCTTCAGTAGTGATTCCATTAATTTCCCCACCACAGAAGTCAGATTGACTGGCCTATAGTTGCCAGCCTCCTACCTGCTTCCACGTTTGTGAAGTGGGACTACATCTGCCTTCCTGCATCTACCTTTGGAACATCCATGTCTATCCCATTCTGCTCATCAACAAGCTAATTAATATAGATATAGATATTGAACAGAATGGGTGCTAACATGGTGGAAGACTAGGTTTGTGGGCCAAGGCACCTAGCTTCACTTGAGCTCTTTCCTTCTAGGTTGCTTGAAAGGACAGAGCAAAAAAACCTTACCAGAACAAGGGAAAGAATTAAGACTTCTTTTGGCTAGGCAGATTTACTGTGTGTTGTTGTTTTTATTTTGTACTCACAGGGATTGTTACTGTTTGTTGCTAACATTTTATTGCTTTATTTTTCTCTGATTCAAATTGTTTTTGCTGGGTATACCTTCTGCTGTATTATTACAAGATGTGCCTACAGGTGTGTGCTAACAGGTTACTGCTGTAATCTTCTGATTCAAATTGCCTTTTGCAAGGTATATCTTCTGTTACTGCTTTATTTTTCTCTGTAGCAAAGTGTTTCTTACAGGGTATATCTTCTGTGAAATTATTACAGGTGGTGATATACAGGTTTTACAGTTTTATCTATCATTAGGATAAGCTTTCAGGGTTACTGCATTTGTTGCTGACTGATTGTTTCTGCTCTTACCTCCTTGTTTCTTTTACATCTGTGGTTCTTATTTTTTGGCAGGGGAAGGGCCCAGCCACCCACCCCCATCCCCTACCACCTCACCCCATACTACACTCCTTTTATAGAGTAGCACAGTTGTGACAGTTCCTGTGGCAAAGCAGGAAGGGGCAGATCAGTGGGGTATCCACACAGTGACCTCATTTACAGGGGCACTAGTAATTTAGCTTGTTATAACAAGTTATACAAAAACAAACAAAACACAAAATCAAAATTTTGCTTACATTTTTTCTTTCTTCTAATTACTATGGCCAGGTTATAAACCAAGAAAATTATCAGGAATGGATACCATTAACTACAGGTACTGTGGAACACTTTTCAGAAAGGCAGTTTTACAGGATTTAGGACACTGTTGTACATGCTGAGCCATTGGAGATCTTAGGGCTCAGCTTCAGGCAGCATAGGCAAAGATTGCATGCCTCAAATTTCATATTCAAGAGGAAATATATTATAAGAACCACCCGCCATTTCCCCAACATCCAACAGAAGCACCTCGACCGCAGAGGGTAGTTGGTCCAGGAGGTTGGCAGGTGGTTAGGAGGGGCAAATCGGCTGCCCCATCACTCGGTGCTCTTCAACATATTATCTCCACAAACCATATAAAAACTAAAAACAGGTATCTGCCTCTATCTCTGAAATCAAACAAAGGGGCAGAGGACACTGCAGAGCAGGACACTGCAACACAGGAACTAGCACAACAAAATTCACTCAAAACAGGTACCAAAACAAAAAAAGCAAAAAGAAAACCCAAAAAACTTCTGATCATAGGAGACTTCATGATTCGGGGAGTTGATACCTATCACCAACTAGTGGTAATGGTCAGATGTGTCCCTGGTACATCAGCGTGGAGAGACACTGACCACATTGCTAAAATTGTTCAGGAAGCAGGGGAAAACATTGATGTCCTGGCATACATAGGGACTAATGATCTCACCAGCTAGTCAGTTGTGGAGACAAGGAACACCTGACCAGGCTGGGCGACAAACTATCATCCATTTCATATGACATCTCCTTCTCTGAGATCCTGCCAGTCTGGGAGAGGGGTGCAGATGGACAGAAGGTCAGAGAAGGGGAGATAGGGGAGCTAAATATGTAGTACAAGGGCTGGTGCCAGGAAAAAGGACACAGATTTGTAGGGAACTGGCAACAGTTTTGGGAGTGAAAGTTCTTTAAATTTGATGGACTGCATCTGACTAAGGAAGGAGTCAGTGCATTGGGGCAGAAGTTTGATGTCTTTGCAGAATATTTAAACTCGCAAATGGGGAGAGGGGGGTGCAGCACCCCATACGTCGAATGGGAAGAACAACCTTCCCCCGTCAGCTAATGGTCAAACAGGAGTTCAGCATGTTTGCAGTTCATTTACATCACCAGGTAAGGAAAAAGGCCCAGATCCCCATAAGACGCACAGGGGAAACACCAAACCTCACCCAACAACTAACACACTATAATCTGGCCAATGGAAAATCATGTACACAAATGCTCGCAGTCTGGGAAACAAGATCCCAGACCTGCAGGCAATAATGACTGAAGCTAAACTGGACATAGTAGCAATTAGTGAGATGTGGTTTACCAGTAACCACACTTGAGAGACTTCAGTACCTGGCTATGTACTGTTCAGAAGAGACCGAGGTGCAAATTGGGGGGGGGGGAATGGAGTGGCCCTGTACTGTATGTCAATGAAAATATCAAAGCTACAGAAATGCAGAATATACATAAGTAACCAGAAAAACTGTGGGTCACCCTGGAAACAGGAAATAGGACAGCCACAAGAACTGGGGTTGTCTACAGGCCCCCAGACCAGGGGGAAGACATCGACACATTACTGCTAGAAGATATAAAAAAATATGACAGCTAAAGGGGAGGTTCTGATAATGGGAGACTTCAACATGTCAGATAAAGATTGGTCAATACCAGCAGGAACTTCTGCCAGAACTAGACACATGGTGGATTCCCTGCAGGGGGAGGGCCTCAAGCAACTAGTACAACAACCCACAAGAGACAGGGCTATCCTAGATCTAGTATTGACTAACACAGAAAGGATCACAGATCTCTAGGTAGAAGGTCACCTGGGGGCCAGTGACCATCACATGGTATGGTTCAATTTGGCCACTAGAACTAAATCATCCCATTCCAAGGCAAAAATATGGGACTTCAGATGACCTGACTTTGATAAGATGGCCAACAGAGTTAAGCTAGCCCTGGCAAAAAGAAATACAGGTGAGGGGGTACAGACAAAGTGGGCAAGCATTAAGGATGCAATACTTGAAGCAGCATCCCATTGTGTTAGAGAGAAAAGGAAGAGCAAAAGAAGAAGGAAACCACTTTGGTTCTCAAAAACAGTAGCAGAAAAGGTCAGAGCCCAAAGGCTGGCCTTCAGGAAATATAAGGGAACACAGCGGGATGAAGATAGGGAGGCATACCAAACTTTCCTAAGGGAAGCAGGTAAGGCAGTAAAGCAGGCAAAGGCCCAAACTGAGGAAACACTAGCACAGACAGTTAAAGGTGGTGATAAGACTTTCTATAGATACATTAATGAAAGAAGAAAGTCCAGAGGGGTTATTGCTAAGATCAAAGGAGATAAGGGTGTGTGTGAGGAGGAGAACCATGTAAAAGCATATATCCTAAAAAGATACTTCTGCTCAGTATTTACTGAAGAGAAGGTAGGGCAGGGCCCACAGCTCAGCACCATAGACACAGGGGGGAGGGAGGTGAGCACTAGTCCCTTCACAAAAGAATGTGCCCAACAAGAGCTCGATAAGCTCAGGGTGGACAAGGCAATGGGACCTGATGGCATACATCCCAAGGTACTAAAGGAGCTAAGGGTGAAACTAGCAGAGCCATTAGCAGAACTGTTTAGTGAGTCTCTGAGCACAGGAGAGGTCCCAGAAGACTGGAGAAGGGCTCATGTGATCCCGCTCCACAAGAGTGGTAGCAGGGAGGAGGCAAGGAACTACAGACCAGTCAGTCTTACCTCAGTAGTGGGCAAGATTATGGAGGCACTCCTTAAGTAAATGATAGTGCAACACCTGGAATCCATAGGAGCACAGGATCCAAGACAGCATGGGTTTACAAAAGGAAGGTCCTGTCAAACTAATCTCATAGATTTCTTTGACTGGGTAACCAGAGTGGTGGACCAAGAGGGAGCAGTTGATGTCGCCTACCTTGACTTCAGCAAAGCTTTCAGTACTGTTCCACATAGAAGATTGATTAATAAGCTTCGTAGGCTCAGGGTGGGTCAGAAGTTGGTCAACTGGGTGGCAAACTGATTGGCAGGCAGAAAACAGAGTGGTGGTAAATGGTATACAGTCAGAAGAGATGCAAGTCACAAGAGGGGCACCTCAGGGATCAGTCCTGGGGACAGCCCTCTTCAATATCTTCATCAGTGACATTGCAGATGGACTGGAGAGTAAGGTATGTCTGTTTGCAGATGACACCAAGATCAGCAACAGAGTAGATGATCCAGATGGGGTGGGCAGAATGAGAAGAGATCTGGATACACTAGCAAAATGGTCAGAAGAGTGGCAACTGGGGTTTAATGCAAAGAAGTGCAAGATCATGCACATAGGGAAGAGAAACCCTGAAGTCACCTATAGACTGGGAGGGGAGTTGCTGGCAGTCACAAGGGAAGAAAGAGACTTGGGCATCATCATCACCGATGACCTGAAATCATCCAAGCAGGCCACTAAAGCAGTAGGTAAGGCTAGGGGGATGTTAGCGTGTATTAGTAGGGGTATCAAAAGTCAGAAGAGGGAGGTTAATGATCCCTCTTTACAAGACACTGGTTAGGCCCCATCTGGAGTACTGCGTACAGTACTGGAGGCCACACCTTCACAAGGACATTAAACAAATTGAGGCAGTCCAGAGAAGGGCAACTAAAATGGTACAGGGACTGCATCAGAAAACATATGTGGAAAGATTAATGGAGCTCAATATGTATACCCTAGAGCAAAGGAGGGAGAGAGGTGATATGATTGAAACATTCAAACACCTTAAGGGCATTAACAAGGTGAAAGAGTCTAACATGTTTCAATATAAGAAAAATAGCAAGACAAGGGGACACAGCATGAGATTAGAAGGAGGCCAATTAAGGGGTAATGTGAGGAAGTTCTTTTTCACAGAAAGGATGGTGGATGCATAGAACGGCCTATCTCAGGAAGTGGTGGATATGGATACAGTGCAGGGCTTCAAACAGGCATGGGATAGGCATAAGGGAGCAATACAGATGAGTATGAAAAGATAGGCCATTGACAGAGCAAAGGCCAATGGCACATTTATAAGGTAGAGAAAGAAATGGGCAGAATGGATGGGCCTTGCAGTCCTTATCAGCTGTCAACTTCTATGTTTCTATGCATCACTGTATTACCCCTTTGTTGACCTTAGTTTTTTTTAGTAAGTTGTTCATCCATCGAAATCCTGACCTGAGCCATTGTATTGGTGTGCAACACATTAATAATATTAGACAATATCCAACCCTTTCTGTGATAACATTTCTAGTAAAAGTTCTGGATGCACATGGTCGAAGGCACTTTTAATATCTAAAAAGAGGAAATAGAGTATCCCCCCTTGGCCAGGACATATTTGCTTCTAATATGGTCAATGATAAAAATGTTGTTCATAGTGCTTTTTCTTTCCCTAAACCCACTTTGCTTTTCTAATAGAATATGCCTCTCCTGTACCCAGAGTTCAGCTTTATTCAGTAGGTATCTGCTATAAATCTTAGCAGAAATACACAACAACTTTATAAATCTATAACATTCAGGCTGTCTTATACCACTCCTTTTAAAGATAGGAACTGTAATGCCATTAAGCCTGTTATCCAGAACTTTCAGATTTCTGTTAATTTTCTGAAAACAATTTGCACAATAGTTCAGTCCACTAATCTTTATTTGCACAATATATTTCTGCTGGTAATCCATCCAACCCCGGGGGCTTTGTTGTTGTTTTTTTTTTTCTGTTGTCTGATGTAACTACTAATCTCTGTTGGGATATATATTTATAAAGACCTTTCCTTGTTCTTATTACCTGTTTAACGGTTCCACCATGCTGCATCGACATGGAATTTGCCAACCATCAGCACAGTGATGGCACAACACCATCAATTGGTGTTGTGCTGTCACTGGGGGAACTACTGTTTTCTGTGGGGGGCAAAGCCCCCCACACCCTTCACACTTAAATTAACAAACTCCAAGTCGGAGTTGGTTTGGGGAGGGGGCAAACAGGCAACAGTGTCAGGAACCCAGCAGACCATCACAGAGAACTGCCGAAAATGTTGTGATCATCTTCACTGCATTCCCATCACTGTTGCGACATGATGCCCTGTTTATCTATTTCACTGAGATGATTTTCCATATTGCCATATTGTTTATTAAAATGTTCATACCACTGCTGAGTTGAAATAACTGTCTCTATATTTGTTTTCTTATCATTATTGCCCCACAGCAATTAGTGACCAGAAAGCTTTCGTATCTGTTTGTCTGAGATGCATATTGTAGCTTTTCCTGTAAATGATATTGACAGTGCAATTTGTTTCTTTTAACATATTAGCATATTTTTTTCTTTAAAGCTACCATATTTGTGCCTTTCTATATTGGAAAAATGTTGTTGATCTACTGCATCTTTCTAATTTATTATACTATACTATCGTCAAAACTATGGTGTGTGAGGAGCGAGAAGGTGAAATGCCCATGAGTTCTTCAATATACTATACTATGGTTCATACTATGGTGTGTGAGGACCAAGAATGCAAATGCCCATGAGTCCTCCTATATACGATGCTATTGTTTATACTGTGTGCAGTTCTGGAGACCCCATCTCTGCAAAGACATAAACCGAGTAGAGGCTGTCCAGAGGAGGGCAACCAAAATGGTGCAGGGTTTGCACCAGAAGATATATGAAGAAAGACTAAAGGAGCTTAATAAGTATACCCTTGAGGAAAGAAGGGAGCGTGGAGACATGATAGAAACTTTCAAGTACCTCAAGGGAATCAACAAAGTCCAAGAGGGTAGCATCTTTCAGAAAAAGAGATGTGCAAGAACAAGGGGGCACAATTTGAAGATAGAGGGGACAGCTCAGAGGTAATGTGGAGGAAGTATTTTCACAGAGAGGGTTGTGGATGCATGAAACAGCCTTCCTGAGGAGATCGCGGAGTCAAGAACCATGGGGGAATTCAAGAATGCATGGGACAGACATAAGGCAGTCCTAGTGGGAAGGGGTAGGAGGAATTAAGCTGTTGGTTAACTAGGATCTGTAGCTTATCTGTTAGGTAGGAAAATGGGCAGACTAGGTGGGCCAAGTGGTCCTTATCTTCCGTCAAATTCTATGTTTCTATGTTCTATGTGAGGAGTGAGAAGGCAAAATGCCAATGAACGCTCCTATAGAGTTGATAGTAATTAAGAACATTACTGGATAAGATAATATTTATCTTGTTTATTTTTAAATTCTGCCCTGGTTTTACTTACAATTCTCTCCACCAGTAAGGACTTCCATGGGTTAACTACTCATGATGTATAAAAATATTTCCATTTGTTGTGTTTGAATTTTGTCCCTATGATTTGCAGTGGATGTTCTCTAGTTTCTGTATCTTTGAGTTTAAAGGAAATCCCTAATTCTGTCAGTAGGAATGAATCTTGCATCATGTCATACATAAAGAGTAGGTCATTATGTATGCATCTTGTTTCTAAAGACATTAAATTTGGGGACTGTAACTGTTCATAATATCCCTTGCCCACCAGTCCATCTATAGACTTATTGAATTTTCTTGGTACTCTTTCTAACTTTTCTCTTTCACCCTTTTTATGTGGATACCAAAGTTATGATATATATTCTGTATGGGGACAGGCATAAGATTTATAAAGCAGAATCAGTATGTTTTTATCTCTTGATGTGATGTTTCTTTTTCTTGCCCAAATTAGTTTGTTTGCCTCAGTTATTGCTTCATTTGTCTGGTATGAGGTGCCCAAGTCATTGGACACTTGAATTCCCAAATCCCTTTCACTTTTTGATGCTTCTAAAGGAACCCCACATAAAGTGTACGTATGCATTGTGTTATCTTTACCCAGGTGCATTGCCTTGCACTTGTCCATATTGAACTTTATTTCCCAATTATTTACCTATGATTATACATAGTCAAGATTTTTTGGAGGTTTTCAATATTAGCCCAATTTTTACATGGACCCCCTATTTTGGTATCATTCACATATTTTGCTGCCCAACATGTTGTTTGTTTCTATTAGGTCTGCAATGAAAACTTGAAAAAGAATTGGGCCCAGCACTGATCCCTGAGGGACACCCATAGTGAACCTCCCAACCTATGATGAATGCCCTTTAATAATCACACACATATATCTTTCATTTAACCATTTTATGATCCAATTTATAATGAAGTTATTTATCTTACCACTCTCCAGTTTCTGGACTATAGCCCAGTGTGGAGTAAGACCAAAGGCCTTATTGAAATCTAAATATACAATATCACAGGGAGTATTGTTGTCTAAGGAATAGCTAATTTTCTCATAGAAACAAAACAGATTTGTTGTGTGACTCCATCCCCTTTTAAAGCCATGCTGATCAAAATCATGATTTTTTTTTATACAGGACACAAGGTTATCCTTATTAGTACTTTCTAAAATTTTACATACCACACTGGTCAAACTAATTAGTCTATAACTGCTTACTAGACCTTTGCTACCCTTTTTGTAAATAGGGACCACATGTGACATTTTCCACTCTAGAAGTACACTGCTAGTATTTAGAAATTCTTTAAACAGAAGTTTTAAAGAGAAGGTTGTATAGAAAAAAAAATATGTTGCAGGTGATACCTTTTATTGGACTAACAAAATTATTTCTAAGACTAGCTTTTGAAAGATAAAACCCTCTTCCTCAGGTCAAAGTGGAAACAAATGAGCAGAATGAGAGATATAAAGGTTGGTTGTGGATTCAAAACATAGACTAGCAGTTTACAGATCAAAGCATTGCAGTCAATTTGCACCTCTTACAATCAGGAAGACTATTTTTTACTGGAGTGTGTCTGTTGGAGAGATCAACTTGTAAGATCAAAGGGCTGCTTAATTCTACTCTGAGTCTGGACCATCAACTAACATTTCTAAAAAGTCAAGGGACAGTTAGAGACTCAGATATTATCTGCAACATATGAGCTGAGACCTTATCTGGTCCAGGAGAAGCACTGGTTTTAAGTTTGCTTATTTTAGGTCTGATTTTATCTGTTGTGATCTTTATCCTGTTGCAGTTGCTTATATCTAGTTTATCAACAGGTTTGTTTTTTGGTCCATAGACTCCACAGAAGTAATTGTTAAAAATGATTGCCATTTCTGTGTTATCTTTCACCAAGTCTTCATTATGTAAAAGAGCTCCATGTCAATTCATTGCAGCAAATACCACGAGGCTGGAACAGTGTGGACAACATTGAGCAAGTCAACACCACTCCTGATGAACGCAGGCGTGAATCAGTGATGAAGTGTAGATTTACTATTACACCACCATGCCGCCAAGGACCACCGCTCCAGTGAAATGTTTTAACTTCCTTGTTTTTTTTTTTTGTTTTTGGGCAGTATTCCCTGATGCAGTGTTGACTTGCACAGTGTTGTCCCCTCTGTTTCTGACCATGCCATACTGTCTTCCATGGACTTGACCTGCTACCTTGTAAAGGTGTTCCAACATTATTTTGAGGTTTCTTTGATGAATTTATGTTAGCATAGAATGCCTTATAGTTCTCTTATTTTACATTGTATGCTAGATTGTATTCAGCTGCTTTCTTTGCTTTCCTGATTTCTTTTTTACATTTCTTTTGGATTTTTTTGTAGTGCTTCCAAAGTTGTCCTAAAGTTTTTTATTCAATATTTTTTTGATTTTTTTGTTAAACCATTTGGCTTTTTTTTTGTGTGTATTTATTTTTTTCATATCTTAGTTATGAATTTGTTACTGATTTGCAAGATAGTTGTTTTTATGATATCCTACATCTCTTCAGTAGATTTATTTTACAGGTTACTACCCCAATCTATAGTGTTCAATTTTCCTTTTATTTTAGTGATATTAGCTTTGTTGTATCAATATATTTCAGTACATCCATTCTGAATAGATGGATCATATTTTATTTTAAATTTTATAATTTTATGGCAACTATTACATAACAGAGGTCCATTTCTTAAGTCTTTTTATATTGATGTGGTCTGTACTCAAAACAACATCCCACTAAATGAAAGTGGAAATAGGGAGGTGGCAGGAAATTACAGACCAGTCAGCCTGACTTTGGTAGTATGTAAAGTAATGGCATCGCTACTGAAGGAAATGATTGGGGAATACCTTGTAACTAATGGATGACAGGATCTGAGGCAACATGGTTTCAAAGCGGAAAGTCTAGCCAGACAATTCCGATTGAGTTCTTCAGATCAGGGAACTGGATCAGGGAGGAGCAGTAGATGTGGCCTACCTGGATTTCAGTAAGGTCTTCAACAGTGTTCCACATAGAAGACTGGTGAGCAAGCTGAGCAACCTTGGAGTGGGTCCAAAACTAGTGAAATGTGTAAGAAGTTGGCTAAGCAATAGGAGACAGAGGGCTGTAGTAAATGGAGTCCACTCTTGAGAAGGCAAGGCAACCAGTAGGGTGCCACAGGAGTCAGTACTAGACCTGGTACTCTTAAATATCTTTATTAGTGATATTACAGAAAGGCCTGAGGGGAAAGTATGCCTGTTCGTGGATGACACAAAAATCTGCAACAGAGTAGACACAATGGAGGGGGGTAGAAAGAATGAGGAATGATCTGAAAAGGCTGGAAGAATGGTCACGGGAATGACAGTTGGGTTTCAATGCATAAAAATGCAAAATCATGCAGTTGCACAGAAACCCAGGGACAATATACCACTTAGGTGGGGAGGTATTACCAACCACAAAACGGGAAAGGGACCTTGGGGTTATCATTTCTGATGACCTGAAGGTAGCTAAGCAGTGTGATAAGGCAGTGGGAAAGGCTAGAAGAATGTTCTGGTGCACAGGGATGGGCATCACCAGAAGAAAGGGGGAGGTAGTATTACCCTTTTATAGATCATTGGTAAGACCCCACCTCAAGTACTGTGGCCAGTTCTAGAGGCCCCACCTCCAGGAGGACATAAATAGGGTGGAGGTGGTACAAAGGAGGGCTACCAAAATAGTGCAGGGCCTGCACTGGAAACCCTATGAGGAAAGACTCAAGGAATCAAATATGTACTCCCTGAAGGAAAGGAGGGAAAGGGAGGATATGGTAGAAATGTTCAAATACCTCACAGATATTAATATTGTACAGGAAGATAATATTTTCCATAAAAAAGATGTTGCAAGACAAGGGTTCATGCTATGCAGCTGGAGGGGAGGGAGAGGCTGAGAGGAGATGCAATGAAATATTCTTCATGGAGAGGGTGGTGGATGCCTGGAACAGCCTCCCAGCAGAGGTGGTGGGTGCTAAAACAGTAACAGGATTCAAGCATGCATGGGATAGGTACATGGGGACCTTAGAAGTAAAGCAAGGGGGAGAAGACTGGAGATTTAGTTGAGTCTGCGTTGGCACAGTAGGTAGGGAATATATGGCAGACTAGGTGTACCAAGAGGTCCCTACCTGCAGACAACTCTATGTTTCTATATATGCTTTCTCCTGGTGGGTTCTTTTACGTGCTGCATTAAATGTCTTTTTTTTTTTCACAAGCCTCAAGAAAGTTACTTCCAGTACTACTACAGTAGTTGCTAAATTACAGCTTCACTCTATCCCCCCATGTTAAGATGTCCAGTTATGATTATATATTCTAATTCTCTTGCATTTTTAATTTCAGTGATTATGTTGTTAACAGTCTCAACTATAGACAACACCTATAATGAGTGGATGAGCAAGGCCTTCAAAGACATTGACCCATACAGTTTCAGTGTGATCGATGTTGACTTTTACTTTAAAAGAAATATTATACAATGGCAAGGAAAAATCCTGAGCTCAGATTGGTCAGTCTGGTACTGAAGCCATAATGTTATCCCAGTACATCATGGCTCTAGTCCCAGGCCACAGATGACTGCATCAACTGTAACTGGGATCACTCCACCCAGCCCACTTCAGTTATTCCCATTTGACAGCCCACTTCCGTTATTGCCGTTCAGCACACACCTTCAGTGTTTTCAAGTCATAAATTAGCCCAAATCAAACCAACAACTCGCAGGCATTCCCTGAAGCCCACAATGTTTCTATTCCATATTAAAAAAACAATAACATAAAACTAAACCCCAATTAATGCAGTTGACAGACTGAGACCACCCATTAAATGAATGAACAAGCGAGCAAGCACAAGTTGCCACGCACCTGTAACCTTCGCTGGGTCTTTAAATCACTCTCCTTTTCTGTTTTTCTTTCTAACTGCAGCAGTAAAACCACTTGCAAAACACCTTTCCTACCTCTTTCCTCTTTATTAATGCACATCCTCACAGCAGCGGCACAGAGTTACTGATCCGAAGAGTGGAGGGAGGGAGGCAACGATGTCTGATTAACAAGCAGCATAGCATAAATGGGACGGTAGTGTCATTGAGGCACATGTCAGAAAGCATAGGAAAACCAGGAGCAGTTATAAAATTTGCAGCAAGAATTTTATTAATAACAACAGTAAAATAAAAATAAAAAATAATTGTTCAGTATAACTATTTACAAAGGCAGTATAACCAGAGAAAGTCCATCCGTGTTTCTTCTCAATTTTCAATCTCAATCTCTGTGTCTCTCTTTTGCAAAACATTGCAGCTCCTTTTTATAAGTCTGTGTAGGAGCTCATTAAGAAAATAGCATGCTTATCAAACAGTGTTCTTGTAAGTTTCCAATGTTCTTGTCAGTTTCAGCAGGTACAGCAAAAAGAACATTGTGACCCAGAACTGACCTCATGTTTACATCTTCTGCAAAAGGCTTAAAAAATACATCTCAGGTTAACCCTTTGAGTTTCAAAAAGCTTTGCAATCATTTCAACAGTATAACTATATATAGTTTTAAACAAAGAGATCTCAGTATCAATTACATTTCCACAAAAAGATTCACATATATTTTTATTCCAGCAGATATGCACGGGGGAAGAAAAGACAGAACAGCAAGTGAGGGTAGAGAGAGATAGCAAGAGGCAGAGAACTGCAAAACCATTGGGGTGATCAAGTCCTATGTCTCACGAGAAAATTTGGTGGCGCAACCAGACAGAGAAGAGACAGAAAAGGAGAGGACAGAACAGACCCCTTGTGTTTAAACTCTTTCTGCGTAACAACTGGGACAGGGCCTTGTTCAACCCTGTCACATACCTCTCTCCATAAGAGGGAACCTGTTTTACAAAAACAGGTTTCCAAAACTTTCTAGTAATTCTAATCTAATACAAGCATATAACCTTTACAGTTCTGTGCATATGCAGTTTCATTTTTTCCATAACAACAAACACAGCAAAAAGTGAAGTTTAAACTCACACCTTTGTTTTTTCAGCCTTCAGAATCTCAATTCTAGATAGGTAAGGTAAGGTAAACATTTATTTAAAGACACCCATTCCTGGAGGCTCTGGGCGCCATACAGATAAATAAACACATGCTCACAGTACATCAATAAAACATGTCCACATCTAGACAGAAAATCAGCAGTGATATTCTTTTTCCCAGATATGTGCATCACTTTAAATTTAAATGGTTGTAGTGACAGGTACCACCGTGTGATTCTGGAATTTTTATCTTTCATTTGGTTAAGCCAACAGAGAGGATTGTGATCTGTTACAAGTACAAAGTCAGCTTCTAGTAAGTAAAACTTAAGAGTCTCCATGGCCGCTTTGCCGCAAGGCATTCCTTTTCAATGGTGGAGTACCTTTTCTCTCTGTCATGCAACTTCCTACTTATGTACAGAATAGGATGTTCTTTCCCATACTTTATGCTGACTCAAGACTGCACCTAGGCCTACCTCTGATGCATCTGTCTGTAACAAAAACTGTTTCTCAAAGTCTGGGCTTCTTAAAACAGGGGCTGAACATAATGCATCCTTAATGGCCCAAAAAGCTTTATCACACTCTGGGGACCATTTCACATTATTCAGGTACCATTTTTTTGTGAGTTCAGATGAGGGGAGTAGCTAACATGGCACAGCTGGAAACAAATCTCCAATAATAACCAGCCAGACCTACCTTTTTGGTTGACTGGATAACTGCTCATAGGTGATCCATGTGGCTTTTCCAGTCTGGACTGTACACCACAACATCATCCAGGTACGCAGCACAATAACCAGTGTGAGGGGATAAAATTACATCCATGGACCGCTGGAATGTAGCAGGTACACCATGTAAACCAAACGGCATGGTGGTGAACAGATAGGATCCTATAGGGGTGGCAAATGCAGCTATGTGTCTGGATTCTTTAGCTAGGGGAATTTACCAGTAACCCTTGGTAAGGTCGAAGGTACTGATATACTTGGCAATTCCCAGTCTGTCCACCATATAATTTATTTTGAGCACTGGATAACTATCAAATTCTGACACTTGATTAAGTTTCCTAAAATCAAGGCATATTATTACTCCCCCTTCTTTTTGATTGCAGTCACCATTGGTGATGACCAAGCACTTCCCAACTCTTCTATGCTACCCAATTCTTTCATTTTTTGTATTTCCTTAACCACATCTGCTCTTACCTGCTCTGGTAATCTGTATGTATTTTGTCTAATAGGGCGAGCATTCCATGTCACTATTACATGCTCGACCCCTTTTGCTTGGCCTGGTAATGTGGTAAAAGTACTGTTAAATGTCTTTAGCAAGTTACAAATTTCTGCAGTTTGTTCAGAGTTTAAGGATGCAATCATCTTTTCAGCATCAGCAGTAACAGTTCATTCCAGTTTATCATAAGCTACATCAATATCTTCTTTATTAATTTCTGCTAAGACTAGCAAAACAGTTATTGGTGTTTTTTCAACCCATTTCTTGAGGAGGTTAGCATGATATTTCTTAGTAGGATTTTTCCTATCAGAGGTCTCAATCTCATACTTAACTGTGCCAGTACACCTCATCACTTTATAAGGCCCTTGCCACTTCATTAACAGTTTATTTCCTGTAGTGGTTAACAGTAGCAAGACCTTTTTACCTGGCTCAAAAACTTTTTATTTTTCCCCATGGTCATAATACACCTTCTGCTGGTTTGGGGCCTCTTCCTGATTACTATGGGTGATTTCTACATATTTTGCCAGCTTCTTTCTCAGGGCACACATATAAAATGTAATATATTGTTTCTAATGGGGGTTATTTTCCCATGTTTCTTTTATTACATCTAGTGGACCTCTAGGTTGTCTACCATACAGCATTTCAAATGATGAAAAACCTTTTGATGCCTGTGGCACTTCTCTGTATGCAAAAAACAGGTAAGATAAGAAGTGGTCCCACTCTTTCCCTTTCAGATAATGTACCAATCTGATTGCCCATTGCTGCTTTGGCCACTGACAGGCTGTGGCAACCCTTTCAATAGTTGTCAGGTATGCTTCGACATCATCTAAGGGACACAACTTTGTAAGTTTAATGTATTTTAAGTTGTTAGTGTCTTGTTGCTCTGCTGGACCAGTGCCCGATCCTCCAGCTTTGATAACTTGCAAGGCATCCATCCATCACTGCATCTCTTCTCCTCTTTGCTGCTTCTGTTACTGCATCTCTTCTTTTCTCTGCTGTTAGAGTTGTTGCATTTCTTCTTTTCTCTGTGCTTCTAAATGTTGAATCTCTTTTTCTCTCTGCTTCTCCTTCTTGTTTTGTTGAACAGCCCACCATTTGAAAAAGCCAGTCAGGCTTTTAGGTTCTGTCACTGCCTATTCTTTTTCTATAACTGATGGTAGCTGTACAATCTCAGCTTGGACTTCTGTCTCTGCTAGTTTGGCTGCCATTCTCCTGGTAACCACTCCTGGGCTTTCTGCTGCAGAATCCATACCTTACTTCTCTACCCCCCCCGGTACCAGGTCTAGTACCCATGCACAAAACTCCTGGCTTAGAGTATGCACCACTTAAATCCCACTGCTAACACCATCTGTCATCGAGGCATAGGTCAGGAAGCACAGGAAAACCAGGAGCAGTTGTAAAATTTGCAACAAGAGTTTTATTATTAATAACAGTAAAATAAAAAAAGAATTGTTGAGAATAACTACTTACAAAGGCAGTATAACCAGAGAAAGTCCATCTGGGTTTCTTCTGTTATTTCCAATCTCAGTCTCTCTCAGTCTCTGTGTCTATCTTTTGCAAAACATTGCTGCACCATTTTATAAGTCTGTGCATGAGCTCATTAAGAAAATAGCATGTTTATCACACAGTGTTCTTGTAAGTTTCCAATGTTATTGTCAGTTTCAGCAGGTGCAGCAAAAAGAACATTGTGACCCAGAACTGACTTCTTGTTTACATCTTCTGCAAAAGGTTTACACATTGCATCTCAGGTTAACCCCTTGAGTTCCAAATAGCTTAGCAATCATTTCAACAGTATAACTATATACAGTCTTAAACAAAGGGATCCCAGTATCAATCAATTACATTTCCACAAAAAGATTCACATATATTTTTATACCAGCAGATATGCAAGGGGGGAGAAAAGACAGAACAGCAAGTGAGGGTAGAGTGATAGCGAGAGGCAGAGAATTGCACGACCATTGAGGTGATCAAGTCCTAGATCTCATGAGAAAATTTGGTTGCACAACCAGACAGAGAAGAGTCAGAAAAGGAAAGGATAGAACAGACCCTTGTGTTTAAACTCTTTCTGCATAACTACTGGGACAGGGTCTTGTTCAACCCTGTCACAGGCGGCAATGTCCGATTCATTAGCAGTAGCACAGTATAAACATTAAATAACAAAATGAGGGAAACACAATCTGAACAGCATGAAAAACAGAACAAAAAGACTGAAGCAATAGGGCATACTAACAAATACTGACATCCCTGATATTACTATTGAGACTGCAGAGCCATGGGAAAAAGGCATCAGCTCCACCTGCTGGCTGAAATAATAAATCAGCACTTTTTTTTATAAAGTAACCCAATCCATTCCAAAAACTGACAAAAAATTACTTTAAATGTAGTTTTTCATCTTTTCTTTCTTTGTCCTAAAAATGAGCCATTGTTTAATAGCAGTAACACACTCCAGGGTGTGTGTTGTGCTGAGATAACATCACTTCTGGGGCATTGGATGCACTAGGCCTGTGGCCTCATGCCCAATCACCCCAGGCTTGACATTATCACAGCACAACACACACCCTATTATGCATTATTGCTTAATTAATTGATTTTATATTATTTTAGATGTAGTGTACCACCCCACCTCCTCTTTTGTCATTCCTATTTAAATTACAGAGGTCATAGCCATCCAGGTATAGTCACCATTGTTCTCTCTGGTCCATTCACCATGTTTCTGTAATTGCAATAATATCACAGGGTTTAGTGCTTATGAGGGCATGTACAGTAGTTCATCTAATTTATTAGTCATATTTCTGGCTTTTAGCAATAGTACATGTAGTTCATTCAGCATTCTGTTCTTTACTGTTAAAGCTGCCTCATTGTATTTCCATTTCTTAGAAACTATTTGTAAATGTTCCCTCATCTTGGTTAGTTTAAACTAAATGGTTCCAACATTGTTTTAACTTTGTACCAAGCACCCTAGCCCCACTTTTGTTGAAGTGTAGCCTATCCCTTGAATAAAGATCATTTCTGTTCTTGAAAGATACCTAATTATCTATGAATACCAGTCTCTCACTCTTATACAAGTTTGAGAGTCTGATACTGTATCAGCTCTTTTGATTGTGTCTTTTTTTCTGTGTGTGCCCTGGGTATAGGTAAAAGGCCTAATATGGCCACCTGATGGCCTTTTATAGTTAATCTTCTACCTAGTGCAATGAGATCCACATAAATATTTCTTTTTTGTGAGCCTTTCCAATATCATCACTCCCTATGTGGAGAATAATAGATGATTTCTTGGGTAATATCAATTTTTCCATACCTTCTGAAACATCCTGGATCCTCACTCCAGGTAAACAGGTGACAGAAGTATTTACTGTCTCCTGTTTACATATATGGCTATCCTTAAGTTTAATTATTGAATCTTCAACCACTAGTCTCTGAGGTAGTTTGATGTTCTCATTTACCTGGTCAAAATTTACTTCATGGTTAAGTGATAAAAGCTGTTTGAGATTAAGATTTGAGGTTTGTTTTTCTTTATAGTGCTCTTTGCTTTCTTTTCCTCACTGTCATTTGGGTCTGTTCTTTTTCACTTTCTGACCTGTGTTCCCTGCCTTTTTTAGAACATTGATCATTTTTTGTAGGGCTAGTGGGGCTCTTAATGTCCTCTCAAGTTCTTTTGTGATTTACATGTACTTTATTTGATTCACCTGCCAAAGAGTTCTCAGCTTCAACAGAATTTACAAATGGTTCAATAGTAGATATCTCCTAAATTTGATGATGTTTTTTATATGTTTTTGTTGCCTTTTTGTCTAGTACCCAAGAGAGAGCATTTTATGCACGTACTGTATAACTTGATACCTTTTTCTGCAGTTTCTCAATTTACATTTAGTTCATTCAACATTCTGTTCTTTACTGTTAAAGCTGCCTCATTGTATTTCCATTTCTTAGAAACAATCAGTAAATGTTCCCCCATCTTGGTTAGTTAAACTAAATTGGTTCCGAGATTGTTTTAACTTGGTACCAAAGACATTTTATTATGGACCCTTCCTGTTCTAGTAGTTCTGAAATATCATTTGTGACATACTCACAGCTTCTAACATAATTATTTTTAACCTTTCCCTGTGAGGTAAATCTATAATGAGAGTGGGCCTTCTCCCTCTGCTCCCTTGTGGATGCAAGCAGACATGCTTGCCTCTGCCTGAACATTGCCTCCACTCACAGAGGCATGCCTTTTAAGTAGTTAGGACCAGAAGCAGATGTCCGTGACTTCCAGTTGCACAACACAGCTCCCAATTACGTTTTGCTACTTTTCTGGGTATACTGTATTTTGCCTTTAAAAAGGCAAACTAATGCCAGAGAGGTGCTTTAAAGGGCCTTTCAGCTGTAATTTTTATTACAACAGCCCCTCAGTTCAGGGTGGTTAAAAATCACATGCAGATCATTGTACCAGCTAGAAATGCTCAGTTTTGATCCCACCACAAAGTTATTAAGAAGCTTTCCAAGGGCTTCAGCAACACAATTAGCCTTCAGCTGTGCTACCACTCACAGAGACACACCTTTTAGGTAGTTAGGACTGGAAGTAGATACACTTGACTTCCAGTTGCCAACACAGCTCCCAATGACTATTTTTACTGTTTTATGTCTATATTTTGCCTCTAAAAAGGCAAACTAGTGCCACAGAAGTGCTCTACAGGGCCCTCCAACTGTAATTAATATTACAGCAGCAGCCCCTCATTTCAGGGGTCAAAGGTCACAACAGATTGTGACACCAACTAGAAAGTGCTCAGTTTTGCTCTAAGTTAGTAAAATAGGTAGCCCCAGAAAGTTCTCTAAGGGCTTCCACAATAAAATTAGCCTTCCTCTGTGCTTCCAATCACATAGGCATACCCTTTAAGTAGTTAGGAAAGCTCCCAATTACTTTTGTACTGCTTTTGTTGGTATATTTTCTCTTTAAAAAAACAAACTATTGCCACAGGAGTGCTCCTTAGGGCCCTCCAACTATAATTAATATTACAGCAGCCCATCATTATGGGGGTCAAATGTCACAGGCAGATCATGACACCAGCTATACAGTACTCAGTTTTGCTCCCACTACAAAGCTATTAAAATAGCTAGCCCCAGGAAACTCTCTGAGGGTTCCCACAATAAAATAAGTCTTCCTCTGTCAGTGACTTTTTTCAAGATTTCAAGATTTTTTATTTAAAACAGGAAACGGTGTAACAAACCAATTCAGCTTGCACTCTTTTTAATGGCTTCCAGATGGAAATTTACATGTGTAAGAATACAAACAATAGAAGTTCTGTTGCAGAGTAATATGTAACAAAATTATACATAAATTGACACATTATTTACAGAAACAGAAAAAACATTACATACATAAAACAACTTATTTGACTATAGTATAACATTTGAGATAACTATAAACAAGAATTACAATAGACCAAATATTTATCTTTAAACCAGCTTTTAATACTTTGCAATGAAAGCAGTTATTTTAGTACATTCAGAATCAAACCATGGTGCCTTGCATCTATCCTGTTACCCATTTTATTTTCTGTGTCCATAAGTAGTTCATTTTTAAATGTACTGTGAATGAAGTCAAAAGTTGTTAAAATCAGCTCTGTTGTGGGTTCATCCTATGAAAGTAATGACCTTTGAGAATGCCTAGGACTAGAAGCAAGGACACACAAAATGGACTTCAGAGAACATGACAAGCAGCTGAAAGGGATACATTTTAAAAAGAAACAAAGGGGGAACTGGTTTTCCATAGGGTTGTTTATGAGCAAAATAATTACCAGCTACAGTTGTGCATAGAGATGTGCGAAGTCTGCAAAATTCACTCTGAGAAAACTTTTGTGGATTTTGCGCACTCTTCAAAATATTCTGTGGGTGTGAAGTGCCCACATAATGCAGAATGTCACCCATGAATGGTGAATTTGTCCACTCGCAGGCAAAATTCTGCTGTTTGCGGGCAAAATCCTGCCATTTGGAAGTGAAATTCCACATTTCATGATGAAATTATGTGGAAAACAAAATGTAAAGTCACAAAGGTGAAACTGCACCCTATGGGAACATTTCATGTAACATTTCATGTGGTGAAATTGCCAGTTTGACCAGAACACCAGAACAAACAAACAGTTTGGCTGGGCTTGATGGAATCCCACCCAGACTACTCAAAGAACTATCAACTGTCTTGGTTGGTCCTCTTACACAGTTATTTAATGCATCCCTTAAAGAGGGTAAAACTTTGAAGCATGGAAAGAGGCTGTTATTGTCCCAATATATAAAAGTGGTAAGAAAACTAAAGTTAACAATTACAGGCCTATTAGCCTTACCTCAGTTATTGGAAAATTATTAGAAAGGTTAATTCAGTGACGCACATTGTACATAAAGGTTTAACTTGATATATTACAACATGGTTTTACAAAAGAAAGATCTTGTCTTACGAATCTGCTTCAGTTTTTTGAACCAGTGAGAGTGATTCTGGATAGGGGAATGATGGTGGATGTGCTCTACTTGGATTACTCCAAGGCATTTAATATAGTGCCACATAGGATACTTGTGGAATGCCTTACTGAAATTGATTTGCATCCTAATATAGTGAACTGGATAAGTTCATGGCTTGAGAATAGGGCACAAAGGGTTGCCATAAGGGGGTGCTTATCAGCATTGGGTGAAGTGAGCAGTGGGTCCAGCAGGGATCAGTCCTGGGACTGACACTTTTTAACATCCTTTTAACAGCCAACACTGCATGGATGTGTAAATAAGCAGACGATTGCAAAGTTAGAGCAATTGTATTTGACCAGAAATCCAAGGATGAATTTCAAGAAAATATTAACTTACTTGATAACTGGGCAAAACAAAACAATATGAAATTTAATATAGACAAGTGTAAGATCATGCACTTGGGGCATAATAACCCTAAGTTCACATATACCCTAAATGTCTACCTATTACAGACTACAATTAATGAAAAGGATCTGGGAGTGCAAGTAACAGATGAAATGCACACAATATTCAAAGCTAAAAAAGTCAACAAATATTAGGGTGTATCCTGAGTAACATAAAAAGCAGGGATCCAGAGGTCATTGTCCCTCTGTACACATCATTGGTGAGGCCACACAAGGAGAATAGTGTATAGTTTTGCTCAGCACAAACTATGAGGCAAGAAAATTATTGAGAAAGTATAGAGAAAGGCAACCAAAAAAATTAAACATATGTATACCCTTAGTTACCCAGGAAGATTGAAATAATTGGGCATATACTCAATAGAATATAGAAGGAAGAACAAGGGGCATTCTGTGTTTAGCATATAAAGCCAACAGGGATCAAACTCTCAGGGAAACAATAGGATTAGTAAACTATCATGTGGGAAGGAAAACAAGAACACATGATAGTAAGTTACCAGAAGAAAATAATAGAACAACAAGAAGGGGAAAATGGTATACACAAAGAATCATAACCACATAGAATAATTTACCTCAACAGATAATAGACAGTAATAACATTACAACTTTTAAAAGTAGATTAAATAGTTATATGGGTGCCAAAATTTGAGTACCACCTTTGAGGACCGGAAGGTGGCAAGTTCTTAACAGGTGAAAGCCTGTTGAACTTGTAAACAAACTGAAGAACTTCATTGGCAAAATTAAAATTTCCTGCATCTTTAGTGGTCCATAGGGACAGTATGTCAAAATTTAAAATAGCACTAGACCATTACATGAAGAAAAATGGGACAATAGGATATTAATTTTGTGGTTAAGTCTAGATGGCGTAAGTTTCTTGACATGGAATTTCCAATGATTCCTGTGCTCCTCCATTATAAAGTTGTATTAATTGCCCATCATCTTGGTCTGTAATAGTGCATTGCAAAGCTCATTAGCAACCTGTTTGAATTTAATTTTTCTGTGTTATATTTTGATATTGTTATCCGCATTCAGTTGTAATTTCTGTAATTCATTATTCCCTCCAGCAAAATGAGTTTTAAGATTCGATTGCAGGGACAAATGGTCACTATAAATTTGTCAAAAACATTAAACTAAGAGACTCTTTTATAGGAAAATATATCTATGCAAGTGTAATCCAGTAACCTCATAATTTGATGGGTATGTAATCTCTCTGTCTTATCTTGTATTGTTCTACCATTTCACATGATCAAATTGCCAATGGCTAAACATCTTAACAGAATCTTGCCCCCAGTAATTGAGTTTATGATCTCTAGGGGACTTTCTAGGTACTGCAAGTTCTGAGTCCATGCACCATAGATCTTCATAGGATTTGACAGCATTTGCAGTATGTGCATTAAAGTCACGACATAAAATATACATTGCCTATGGAAGTTGTATCATAGACGTACGTACAATTTTAGTTACTTTATTCAATTTACCACCGTATATATAATTCACTAGACTTGGAGGTAGATAAATGTTAAATAGAAAAATATTTGCTACATTACTCTTTTTAAGATGAAAGAGTAATCCCCTAAATCAAGGCTAATTGTGTCTTTGTCTGTGATCTGTTTTGTTCTCCATTGGTAAAGTTACTCCCCCCCTATAGGTACTGCACACTTTATTGTAACACTGTCCACATTCTTTGCATTAATCCATGCTGATGTTAATTTTGCTTTGCTCACCACATTTGCTCCTACTTCAGTGATGTTTGCCTATGTACAGTATCTGCAATCTGATGTTTTGCAATTTTTATTCAGACTGTACTCCCCTTCCAATGTCTCCACCCTCCCCCCCCCCGGTCGCACCTGCAAATGAGCCTTGGCTCAGTGTGCCTTTCCTGGTTACCACTTTTTTAATTAATCAATCAATCAATCAATCATTGCATATATACATATATAGTATACATACAGAAGGCAAGCAAGCTTTCATTATTAGTCTTAAAAAGTTCTGAGTTATATTCAAGTTTTGTGGATACCAGGGACAACAACCCTCGTTTATGCCTACCAGATTGTGCGTTTTTATCCCTCTTTACATCAAGCATACCCATCTAATTTAAAGGGCCAGATTTTCAAAGATCCCTGAGAGTGACACAAGTTGTGTTGCTCCAGGGATGTGTCAAATTTCAGGCAACTTGCACCTGATTCTATAAGAATCAGGCTCTATGCACCAAACTCTCGGGTTTGCCACAAGCCACATCCTGCACTCAATAATTGGCACACCTGATGGACATGCAACAAGGATCTGACCCCCCCCACCTGGTGCAACTCGTGCAGGGCTGGATTGAGGGGGGACTGTGTGCCAGGAAGGGGGCAGGAGCATAAAGGATGAAGAGGGTGGCAGGAGATGAGTCGGGGGCGACATCTGCAAATGACTATGATGGAAATGGCACCTGGTGGAGTGCATGTGAACATGGCAGACATCACTCTTGGGACTGTAGACCACATGACTGTGTGGTCTGTCATGTTACAGTGGAATATGCTGCTCATTCTGCTATGTTATCACTGGTCCATCCATTATTTTGTGTCTGTATGGCTGCAAATGACCAAACTATATAGGTATCAGTCACTGTACCATGTAGTACAGTACATGGCCATTTTGGATTTTATGTGCTTCATAACGCTTCACATGCACCCCACCAGGTGCCAGTTCTATCACAGTCATTCACAGCTGTTTCCCCAACTCATCCTTTGCCACCCCAGTCCTTTATGCCTCCAGCAGCCCAATGTCCACTCTGTCCTTGTGGCGCAAGCCACTTAGACCACCTCCTGGCTGGTCAAAGTGATGCCTTGTCCTGTGGCTATGGCTGGGCTTTTGGAATTGCAAAAAAGGAGATGTTGCAGCCCCACCATGGTGTAATCCCCCTTGTGACCTGGTGCAGCCTACTGTGTGTCTTAGGGGGGGTGCAGTGCCACTCAGTGGCTACCAATTCAGATGCAGACCATGTTTCTGAATTGGGACTGCTACATCTTTTGACGCAAGGTGCCAGTTGCATCAGACATGTTTGACACAAGTATCTTATGTCTTTCTTAGGGTTTTGAAAATCTGGCCCAAAATCTGTAGAGTTATTAGACCAAGTTTCTTGTAAAAGTATGCAGTCATATTGGTTCAGCAGGTTTTAACCACATTTTGTCATCTGCTTTTCTTGTAATACCGTTCACATTTCAACACAGCAGTGATATCTCTGAACCAAATCCTGAGTTGTTGTTGTCCCTATTTACAATTCATGCTTCTAATGAAATATCCATAACTTCAAACCTATCCTCCACATTTGCCATTTCACAGTACTCTGTGTTGTAGTCCTCAGACAGTGTACTGCTATTCATGTTCACCACGATATACAAATATATGAAAAGAACCAGCAGAAGAAGATCACTTGGTCTGTCATGTCTGCTTGGTAAATGATGCAGGGTCCTGTCCTTACAACTGACATCAATGACTCCACCAACGATCCCTCCCTCTCCCCTTTCCCCCCTTCCTTGACCCCAAGGGTTCCCTTTGTGTTTGTCCAAGGTGCTTTTGAATGCTCCCAATGACATTGCTACTACCACCTTCTCAGGCAGCTCATTCCAGGCATTCACTACCCTCTCCATATAGAAATGCTTCCTTACATCCCTTCTGAAACTCCCCCCATCAATTTTAGGCTGTGCCCCCACGTGGTGCTGTTGTCACTCATTTAAAGAGACCCTTCCTTTTCACTCTGTTAATTCCCTTCATGTACTTGAAAGTATCTATCATATCTCCCCTCTGTCTTCTCTCCTCTAGAGAGACATACTTAGGGCTTCCAGCCTCTCCTTATAGGATCTATGCCATTGCCCCTCGACCATCTTGGTTGCTTTCCTCTGGATCCCTTCCCGCATGCTGATGTCCTTCTTAAGGTGTGAATGCCAATACCTCAATCCATATTCTAAATTTGGTCTTACCAATGAACTGTACAATGGTAAAATGACCTCACTCCACCTACTGCTGAATCCCCTTGCAACATACCCCAGCATCCTGTTAGGCTTCACCACTGCTTTCCTACACTGAGAAGTGTGTTTTAGATCCCTAGTAATTTCCACCCCAGATCCTTTTCCTCTTTGGAAACAGTTACCTGAACTCCCATGTCCCCCCACATAATACTCTGTCCTAGGGTTCCCGGCCCCTATGTGCATTACCTCGCACTTTTTGGTGTTGAAGCCAAGTTGCCAGATTCCTGACCATCTCTTTAGACTGCCATGGTCCTCCCTCAGATCCTGTATCCCCTCTTTGGTGTACACCCTCCCACAGAGTTTGGTGTCATCTTCAAATAGGCACATTTTGCCTTTAATGCCTTCCCCAATGTCACTTATGGAGACATTGAAGAACACTCACCCCAACAGCGATCCCTGAGGGAACCTGCTGGTGATCTCCTTAGTGATGGAGAACTCTACCCCAACCACTACTTTCTGGGTTTTGCCACTCAACCAGTTTTCAGCCCATCTTACAACATTCTCCTTTAGCTCTAGGCCCCTCAGTTTCATTATCAGCCGCTTGTTTGGCACAGAATTGAAGGCCTTGCTAAAGTCCAGGTATATAGAAACATAGAAACATAGAAGTTGATGGCAGATAAGGACCACAAGGCTTATCCAGTCTGCCCATTTCTTTTTCTACCTTATGAATGTGCCATCGGCCTTTGCTCTGTCAATGGCCTATCTTTTACTACTCATCTGTATTGCTCCCTTATGCCTATCCCATGCCTGTTTGAAGACCTGCACTGTATTCATATCCACCACTTCCTGAGGTAGGCTGTTCCATGTATTCACCACCCTTTCTGTGAAAAAGAACTTCCTCACATTACCCCTTAATTGGCCTCCCTCTAATCTCATGCTGTGTCCTCTTGTCCTGCTATTTTTCTTATATTGAAATATGATAGACTCTTTCACCTTGTTAATGCCCTAAAGGTGTTTGAATGTTTCGAACATATCACCTCTCTCTCTCCTTTGTTCTAGGGTATACATGTTGAGCTCCATTAATCTGTTCTCATATGTTTTCTGATGCAGTCCCTGCACCATTTTAGTTGCCCTTCTCTGGACTGCCTCAATTTGGTTAATGTCCTTGTGAAGGTGCGGCCTCCAGTACTGCATGCAGTACTCTAGATGGGGCCTAACCAGTGTCTTGCAAAGAGGGATTATTACCTCCCTCTTCCAACTTGTGATGTCCCTACTAATACACACCAACATCCCCCTACTGCTTTAGTGGTCTGTTTGGATGATCTCAGGTCATTGTTGATGATGATGCCCAAGTCTCATTCTTCCCTTGTGACTGCCAGCAACTCCCCTCCCATCCTATAGGTGGCTTCAGGGTTTCTCTTTCCTATGTGCATGATCTTGCACTTCTTTGTATTAAACACCAGTTGCCACTCTTTTGACCATTTTGTTAGTTTACTTAGATCTCTTGTCATTCTGCCCACCCCATCTGGATTATCTACTCTGTTGTAGATCTTGGTGTCATCTGCAAACAGACAAACCTTACCCTCCAGTCCATCTACAATGTCACTGATGAAGATATTGAAGAGGACTGGCCCCAGAACTGATCCTTGAGGTACCCCACTTGTGACTTGCCTCTCTTCTGACTATATACCATTTACCACCACTCTCTGTTTTCTGGACACCAACCAGTTTGCCACCCAGTTGACCAAATTCTGACCCACCCCAAGCTTATCCAGCTTAAATCGGAGCTAAAAACATTTTTGTTTCATAAAGCATTTGGAGAATGATTTTATTACTGTTTATTTAATTATTGTTGTCTTTTAAAGTGTAGTTTTAAATTCCGTGCAGTGCTTTGGTTTTGAAAAGTGCTTAAAATAAAGTTTGATTTACTTACTTAATCAGTCTTCTATGTGGAACAATATGGAAAACTTTGCTGATGTCAAGGTAGGTGACATCAACTGCTCCCCCTTGGTCCACCACTCTGGTTACCCTGGTTACCCAGTCAAAGAAATCTATGAGATTAGTTTGACAGGACCTTCCTGTTGTAAACCCATGCTGTCTTGGATCCTCTGCTCCTATGGATTCCAGGTGTTGTACTACCCTTTCCTTATGGGATGCCTCCATAATCTTGCCCGCTACTGAGGTAAGACTGACTGGTCTGTAGTTCCCTGACTCCTCTCTGCTACCACTCTTGTGGACTGGCATCACATGAGCCCTTCTCCAGTCTTCTGGGACCTCTCCTGTGCTCAGAGACTCACTAAACAGTTCTGATAATGGCTCTGCTAGTTCCACCCTTAGCTTCTTTAGTACCCTGGGATGCATGCCATCAGGTCCCATTGCCTTGTACACCCTGAGCTTATTGAGCTCTTGTAGGACCCTTTCTTTTGTGAAGGGACTAGTGGACACCTCCCCACCCCGTGTCCATGGAGCTGAGCTGTGGGCCATGCCCTACCTACTCTTCAGTTAATACTGAGCAGAAGTATCTATTTAGGATAGATGCTTTTACATAGTCCTCCTCTTCACATGCCCCTTATCCCCTTTGATCTTAAAAATACCCCCTCTGTACTTTCTTCTTTCACTAATGTATCTATAGAAAGTCTTGTCACATTCTTTTACTGTTCGTGCTAGTGTTTCCTCAGTTTGGGCCTTTGCCTGCCTTACTGCCTGCCCTGCTTCCCTTAGGGAAGTTTGTCATGATGCCCTATCTTTATCCAGTTGCGTTCCCTTATATTTCCTGAAGGTCAGTCTTTTGGCTATGACCTTTTCTGCTACTGTTTTTGAGAACCAAAGTGATTTCCTTCTTCTTTTGCACTTCCTGTTCTCTCTAACACAATGGGATGAAGCTTCAAGTATTGCATCCTTAATGCTTGCCCACTTTGCCTGTAACCCTCACCTGTATTTCTTATTGCCAGGGCTAGCTTAACTCTGTTGGCCATCTTATCAAAGTCAGCTCCTCTGAAGTTCCATATTTTTGCCTTGGAATGGGATGATTTAGTTCTAGTGGCCAAATTGAACCATGCCATGTAATGGTCACTGGCCCCCAGGTGACCTTCTACCTGGAGATCTGTGATCCTTTCCCTGTTAGTCAGTACTAGATCTATGATAGTCCTGTCTCTTGTGGCTTGTTGTACCAGTTGTTTGAGGCCCTCCCCCTTCAGGGAATACACCATGTGTCTAGTTCTGGCAAATGTTCCTGCTGGTATTGACCAATCTGTATCTGGCATGTTGAAGTCTCCCATTATCAGAACCTCCCCTTTAGCTGTCATGTTTTGTTTATCTTCTAACAGTAATGTGTCGATGTCCTCCCCCTGGTCTGGAGGCCTGTAGACAGCCCCAGTTCATGTGGCTATCCCATTTCCTGTTTCCAGGGTGACCCATAGTTCTTCTGTCTCCTTATGTGTATTATGAATTTCTCTAGCTTTGATATTTTAATTGAAATACAGGGCCACTCCACCCCCCCTTTTTGCATCTCAGTCTCTTCTGAACAGTACGTAGCCAGGTACTGAAGTCTCCCAAGTGTGATTAGTGGTAAACCAAATCTCGCTAATTGCTACTATGTCCAGTTTAGCCTCTGTCATTATTGCCTGCAGGTCTAGGATCTTGTTTCCCAGACTGCGAGCTTTTGTGTACATGATTTTCCATTGGCCATATTTCTGTGTGTTAGTTGTTGGCTGAGGTCTGGTATTTCCCCTGTGCATCGTATGGGGAGCTGGACCTCTTTCCTTACCTGGTGATGCAAATGAACTACAAACATGCTGAACTCCTGTTTGACCACTAGCTGATGGGGAAGGGGTGTTCTTCCCATTCGACGTATGGGGTGCTGCACCTCTCTCCCCATTTGCTAGTTTAAATATTTTGGAAAGATGTTAAACTTCTGCCCCAATGCACTGACTCCCTCCTTAGTCAGATGCAGTCCGTCAAATTTAAAGAACTTTCACTCCCAAAACTGTTGCCAGTTCCCTACAAATTTGTGTCCTTTTTCCTGGCACCAGCCCTTCAGCCACATGCTTAGCTCCCCTATCTCCCCTTCTCTGACCTTCTGTCCATCTGCCCCCCTCTCCCAGACTGGTAGGATCTCAGAGAAGGAGATGCTAGATGAAATGGATGATAGTTTGTCACCCAGCCTGGTCAGATGTTCCTTGGTCTCGACAACTGACTGGCTGGTGAGATCATTAGTCCCTTTGCGTACCAGGATGTCAATGTTTTCTCCTGCTTCCAGAACAATTTTAGCAATGCGGTCAGTGTCTCTCCACACTGATGTACCTGGGAGACATCTCACCATTACACCTGGCTGGAGATAGGTATCAAGTCCCCTAATCATGGAGTCTCCTATGATCAGAATTTTTTTGGAATTCGTTTTTGCTTTTTTTGTTTTGGTTCCTGTTTTGGGTGTGTTTCCTTGTGCTGGCTCCTGTGCTGCAGTGTCCTGCTCTGCAGTGTCCTCTGCCCCTTTGTTTGATTTCAGAGATAGAGGCAGATTCCTGTTTATAGTTTTTCTATGGTTTGTGGATGTAATATGTTGGAGAGCACTGAGTGATGGGGCACCCAATGTGCCCCTCCTAACCACCTGCCAACATCCTGGACCAACTACCCTCTGCAGTCAAGGTGCTTCTGTTGAATGTTGGGGAAACGGCAGGCAGTTCTTAAAATATATTTCCTCTTGAATATGCAATTTGAGGCATGCAATCTCTGCCCATGCTGCCCGGAGCTGAG
Source organism: Neoceratodus forsteri (assembly GCA_016271365.2). NCBI lineage: Eukaryota > Metazoa > Chordata > Ceratodontiformes > Ceratodontidae > Neoceratodus > Neoceratodus forsteri. The sequence continues at coordinate 331,568,414 of CM057454.1, forward strand.
CCCTTTGATCTCCAGTGGCCCAATATGTAGGACAGTGACATAAATCCTGTAAAACTGCCCTTCTGAAAAGTGTTCTGCAGTACCTGCAGTTAATGATCTTCATTCTAGATAAGTTGCTGGGTTTATAATGTGGTCAGAGCAATTAGAAGGAAGAAAATAAAAGCAAAGTTTGATTTTGTGTTTTGTTTGTTTGTTTTTGTATAACTTGTTATAGCACTATATGATGTCCACCCCTGACCTCTGTCCACTGGCCTTATGACCCAATTGAAGAACTTGATCAAGTTTGTTGGATATGATCTGCCTGCCACAAACTGGTTCTGTCTTTCATCCTGTAGACCATTCTCCTCAATGTATCTCACCAGCCTTTCGTTTACTACGGTCTCCATGAGTTTAAATACTATCGAGGTCAGGCTGACAAGCCTATAGTTACCTGGGTCATCCCTGGAGCTGCTCTTGTGGATTGGCACCACATGTGCCATTCTCCACTCCAGAGGTACCTCTCCCGACTCCAGAGATCTATTGAAGAGAACATCCTCTGGCCCTGCTAGATCCTCTGCTAATTCTTTCAGCACCCTAGGGTGTATTTCATGTGGTCCTGGGGATTTGTCCAACCTCAGAGCCATCAGCCCCTCCCTCACTCTCTTAATCTCGATTACCCCGTGGCCTCTCCCCTTGTTCTGTCCCTCATTTTCCCTGCCCATGGCACCGGACCATAGAACATAGAAACATAGACTTATGAAAGGTAAGGACCACTTGGTCCACCCAGTTTGCCCATTTCCCTACCTATTGGATAAGCTACAGATCCTAGTTAACCAACAGCCTACTTCCTCCTACCCCCCACTAAAATTACTTTATGTCTGTCCCATGCATTCTTGAATTCCCCCACTGTTTTTGACCCCACAACCTCCTCAGGAAGGCCGTTCCCATACATCTGCCACCCTCTCCATGAAAAAATACTTCCTTACATAACCCCTGAGCCATCCCCCCTCTATCTTTAAATTGTGCCCCCTTGTTCTTGCACATCTCTTTTCCTTTTTTTAATTCAAACTTTATTCACAAAATTTTCCACAATACAGGAGGCAGTGATACAGACATAAACAACCAGTTTATATTACAATACCAACACTTCCCCCAACCCCCCTACCCCCGGTACAGCAGTTCCCTCGTATGTTGTAGTAACAAGCCTTTTACAGTAACCATACATATGTTAAGATAACAGATAGCCTACTGCACTTTAAACCCTAGCAGTGATGATTAAGGTGTGAAGGGGATCCCAGATATGCTTATACCTTTGTAACCTGTCATGAAGACTTGCTATAGCTTTCTCTGTGTGAAGGTTCGCAAGTATTTCACGTATCCATTCCTGGTATGATGGGCAAATGCCATCTGTCCAATGCCTAAGTATAATTTTTTTAACAGAGAGTACAATCATAGATATATGAAATATCAGAGTTTTGACCTTGATGGAAGACAAATCTCCCAGGAGACAAATATCCGGTGTGAAACAGTCCTGTAATCCCAATAAGGGATCCAGATTAGCTTTAATTAAATCCCATAATGGAGTTATCCTGGAACACAACCAAAATATGTGAAAAAGCATCCCAGCTTCCTGGGAACATCTTGTGCACCTATCTGTTTTGAGAAGGCCCCATTTCGCCAATTTGACTGGAGTGTAGTACATGTTGCACAGAATGTGGAATTGCATAAAACGTAACCTATCTTGGGACACATATTTATGACAAAACATCCAGAGAGCCAGCCACTTGAAAGTAGATTGAGGAAAAAAATGAGTGCCAAACCTAGTAAGACCATTGGCACTCCCAAACTGCCAATGGTACAATAATTGATATATCTTAGAGATCACACCTGAGGATGCAAGAAGAGAGGAAAGCTCAGGTACCAATGCAAAAGCCATTGGACATGGAGGGATGTTACCAAAAACAGTAGTTAACAGGTGCTTTAATTGGAAAAACCCTAAATAACTGGGAGTCTGGAATATCGAATTTTCAGATAATTCCGGTAACCGGGAGCCAAGCCCCCGTAGCGTCCAGAAATGAGAATTCTATCCCCTCTTCTAATTGGGGCAACCATGTATGGGGAACCTTTTTCTTATTTATGGTAAAGGCTGGAGAATTCCAGATAGACTGAGATAGGTCTAACCTCGGATTGTATCTCAGAAAAGAACAAAGCTGTGAATGCACTTTTAATGATGTCATGAGAGTGGGACATTCACTAGCGTTCTGTAGAAGGGACAATTTAACATACAGAATGGTCGAGGGGTCTATGTTCATAGCCTGGATAAAGGCAAGTTCAATGTTGAGCCAAGCCGGTCTCAAGTTCTCGAGACCCGGCCTTACCCATTTCAGGTACTTAGCAAGATGGCTAGCCCAGTGATAAATTGCCAAATGAGGTATCTGAAGCCCCCCTTCATTTTTAGGGGTGGCTAACTTGTGGTTAGCCAATCAGGAGTGTTTATTAGACCAAATTAAATTGGTGAAAATTTTGTGCAATTTCTGAAACCAGGATAGAGGAACAAATGAGTTAAGATGTGACAGGGGTAAAAAAGGTGGGAAATACATTCATCTTAACTATGTTAATATGGCCCCATAATGAAATCGGAAGCTTAGCCCATCTCTCTAGGTCCTGGACAATCGACTGAGAAAGAGGCTCTAAGTTTTCTTTAAACCATAGGGAAGTATTACGTGTTAACTTAATACCTAAGTATTTAAGGACACGGGGTGACCAACACAATCCCAAAGGGACAATGTCTGTCTTGAAAACCATGTGATTAACAGGAAAAAAGGAAGTCTTGTTTGCATTCAATTTATAGTTTGAGAAAAGGCTAAATTTGGCAATCTCTCCTAACATAATCGGAATTGATGTTACCGGATGGGCCAGATGAAGGAGAAGATCGTCAGCATATGCTGTTATCTTCACCACATTATTCCTGATCGGAATATCTTGTATTCCCCTGATATTAAGAATATTTTGAATAAGAGGCTCCAAATATAAATGAAATAATAAGAGGGAAAGGGGACAGCCCTGTCTTGTGCCTGAATATAAAAGGAAGGGTTTGGAAAATGCACCATTACCTGAGATCCTAGTGGAAGAAGACCGATATAACGCCATGATCCAGTCTATGAACATGGAGGGAAACTCAAATACTCTGAGAACTTGGAATAAAAAATTCCAGTTCACCCGGTCAAATGCCTTCTTGGCGTCAAGGGAGACCAACCCCGCAGGAAAGGTGGCATCCCTGGACTCCAAGAAGATATGTGAAAGAGTACGCAAATGGTCTGAGGATGAGCGCCCCCTCATGAACCCGACTTGAGACATGCCAATCAGATCCTGGAGGACCAGAGTTATCCTGTCAGCCAATATCTTTGAAATAATTTTGATATCCTAATTCAGCAGGGATATTGGCCTGTACCTCTGAACCAATTCAAGATCCTTATCCAGTTTAGGTAAAAGGACTATCAGGGCTTCAAACAAGTGGGCATCTACAGCTGCCCCGGAGAGAATATGGAGGTATAGCCAGAGAAGCATAGGCAATAACTGCTCTCGAAAAGCTTTATAAAATAGAGAGGAAAACCCATCCAGTCCCGGAACTTTATCCGAGGGCAAGGCCTTTATAACTACCAAAATTTCCTCCAGAGATAATGGAGAGGATAAGAAATTCCTTTGGGAATTTGACAAGGAAGGAAGGCGAGAATCCCTGAGGTATGCCTCCAACTTCTCCAAGGGAGGAGGACTATCCATGTCCCTATATAGCTGCTTGTAATATGTGGCAAACTCCTGTACTATCTCTGAGGGAGATGCCCTCAGGGACCCATCCATCTGTGCCCTGATTGGAGGGATAAATCTTGCAGACTCTTGCTGCTTTATACGTAGAGCAAGCATGGGCCCTGCTTTTTCTCCTTGATCAGTGAAACTTGCTTTAGTACAGATAATGGCTAACTCTGCCTTTTCCCTTAACAATTCTAAATATCTATCCTTAACTTCTAAAAGTTTCTGCCTATCCTCCTTAGGAGTGTTAGTGGATAGGTTAGATTCTAGTAACCATATTTGAGACAGTAATGATAATAGCTCCACCTCCTGAGCCCTCTTTCTCTTTGTAGCTAGACTACTGAGAATACCCCTCATGTAGGCCTTAAACATGCCCCATAAAATATCCGGTGCAGTGCTTTCTACTGGATTAGTAGAAAAAAAGACATCAATCTGGTCCTTCACCAGGCTACAGTACTTATCATCTTTTAATAATTGTTCATTTAATTTCCATCGGGTGACTTTCTTAGGAATGTTAAGAAAAGCCAGATTGCATATCACCAGAGAATGATCAGATACTGGACCAGGCTGAATCGAGGTGGACAGCACCCCCGGCAAGAGCTCCTGGGAAATTAATAAGTAGTCAATGCGAGACTGTGAGCCGTGCACTGGTGAACTAAAAGTATATTCCCTGGAATTGGGGTGCAAAACTCGCCATACGTCACACAGTCCACACTGATCTAACAAGTACCTAAAGGTCCTTTGCCCAGGAGACAATCCTCTCGACCTATTACCAGACCTGTCTATATTAGGGTCTGAGACCAAATTAAAGTCTGCACACATAATAATGGGAATAGGAAGCATAGGAAAAATTGTGGTAATCAGCTTCATAAAAAAGGTGGGGTCATCCACATTTGGCCCGTAGATGCTACCGAGCAATAGTGGCATGGCCCAAAGGGTACTCTGAACCAAAACATACCTGCCCTCTGTATCTTTAAAGACCTGAGTGGGGATAAATGGGACATTCCTATTAATGAGCAACATGACCCAACAACTGTTAGTGGATCCTGAGGCATTAAACACCTGTCCCACCTGTTGTCTCCTGAATTGTAATGCCTCAGTATCTAACAGATGAGATTCTTGCAAAAATGTTATCTGGGCACGCAGCAAACTCAGGTGTTTAAGCACCTGATATTGCTTAGGTTTTTTCCTAACCCCCTTCACATTCCATGTAGCTAGGTTGATGTTGCTAGCCATCTATGTTGACAAAAGTAAGCCCAAAGTTGACATTTGATGATTACTACAACTGTGATCCAGATACCCCTGTACCATTAAAACTGCTGTACCATTCTCCCAACCCCAAACCCTCCCAACCCTATCCAAACTATCCCACTCCACCCCCCATATAACACCCAACCATTGCATGACATTAATAAACCGTAAATCTACCCTTAACCCCACCCTCCCTGTCCCCAGCTGTCACCAACATTCAACATACCGTTTCATTTCTCCTCCCCAGCCCCCAACATTACTCCCCCAAACCCAGAGAAAATCTATGAGCCCCCTGTATGAAAAACAAGAAGGTAATAAGTAACCTGAGAAAGAATTGATTTGGCTACAAGGTCGCCTGATAATCAGCTTCTGATAACCAGTGGGAGTGACACAGTATTAATAAGGCATAAGCTCTGGAAGTGTACTAAAATAGCCAAACCAGCATGCCTTGCCTACTAAGGAGAACACAGCTCCATGTATATTATTAGAGCCAGGCCAAACATGATGTAGGAAGTCCACCATGGAGGCCATGCCCACAACCGGACTAAATTGCCCAGAGCAAGCGGTTCTCACCAAGCCCCAGCCAGCTATAAAACAATTTGTGCCAAAAAAAAAACAATCTCGGGTCGTTAAGACTGCTGGCCAGTAATGCATGAGTCTCGAGCTCCCTCTGGCGGTACAAGAGCGAAAGCGCATCACGGCGCACCATTATGAAAAAACTTCCACACACCCTCTAGACAAACATTCGTATGGTTGGCATTAATTCCCTGTGGGGGTGCGAACCTTGGGCCTTAACAAAACATTCCCCCTCGCATATCTGCAGGGAGGTGCAAGGCAAATCCCATATAAAAATTGCTCCCCCCATAATCAGTAAATATACAAATTAACCAGTCTGTTAAAAGAAACATCAGCCCCAGCCAATTCATGGCATAAGCCACCTGTGAAGAGTCCAGTTAAACTTAAAGGATTGTGTCCCTTCAGCCCTCCGGTCGGGCTTTCACAGGAATCAGACGATTATTTGTTCTCATCCCCAAGGTATCTTTCAAAGAGCAGCCACATCACTTCAAACCAGAACTCTCCCATTTAGAAAGCGAAGGGCCTCTCATGTGTCCCTGAAGAGATCAGGCAGGGCCAACTTTAAGCCAGCAAGTGCAGCATCAGGATCCTCATAAGTAGCCCAGGCACTGGCCACTTGCACCTGTAACCTGGCTGGGTACCCCATTCGAAACTTAAGCTCAGCAGCTATAATCTTGGAGAGTACAGGGTGAATTGCTGTGTGTTTCAAGTGGACAGAGCCCGGTAAGTCATGCGCTATCCTGAGCTTGACTTGTTCCCATCTGACTTCCTGGATTTCTCTGACTTTAGCCAGAAAATGTTACTGTTCCAGATAATTCAAGAACGTATATTATGGGACTGGGTGTTGCTCCTGGGGGCTTCGGCCTTAGGGATCTGTGGGCTTTCTCAACTATATATTTAGCCCCAAATGGAGAGGGGCCAGCAATCGTCTCCACTAACTTTTGGACAAATGCTATGGCATTCTGGCCTCTTCTCCCTCCGGCAGTCCAAGGATAACAATGTTGTTCCTACGACTACAACCTTCGAGGTCCTCTAATTTTGATTCAAAATGTGCAAGCTTCTGCCACATAGCCGCCAGCCCGGGATTAAAACCTTTCTACTCTCTTCTCTAAAGAAGAAATTCAGGCTGTGTTATCAGTAGTAGAGAAAGAGACCTCCTCAAGCTTCCTGGATAGAGATTTAATCTCAGATGCCATTTCTTTAATTTCCTCGCGAAAGGGCTTAAACTCTTCTAGGAATCATCCCAGGTTGCTCCTGTAAAAAAGCTTCCAGCTTAGTGTGCTATACCTGGTTAAACAACTAAATAAAAAAAAAATAAAAAAATCTGCTCAGCATAAGCGGTTCCTGGTCCATGCCCTGATTCTCAACCTCTGGCTTTTCAACCCCACTCGAGGCCCGTGATTTCTTCGGGGCCTTCTCAGGGGTGAACGATGGTGTTTCTGTGGCACCTTCTTCATACACACCTCCATTGTTTCTCCAATCCACCCAGCAGAAGCACTCGATGATAGGAAGGCAGTATGCCTTAAAATTGTAGGGTTTTAGGCAGATTAAATGCTCCAAAATTCACTTTTAATGAGTCGGGAGGCTGGAGCTGTACAGAGGAGCTTCTACCCGGTACCTTGCATCACGTGATCCCCCCACTCACATCTCTTTTTCTGAAAGATGCTACCCTCTTGGACTTTGTTGATTCTCTTGATGTACTTAAATGTTTCTATCATGTGCCCCCTCTCCCTCCTTTCCTTGAGGGTATACATATTAAGCTCCTTCAGTCTCTCTTCATATGGCTTCTGGTGCAGACCCTGCACCATTTTAGCTCCCCTGTTCTGGACTGCCTCCATCCTGTCTATGTCCTTACAGAGAGGGGTTCTCCAGAACTGCATGCAGTATTCCAGATGGGGTCTTGCCAATTGTCTGTACAGAGAGATAACAACTTCCTGTTTTCTACTGGTGATGCCTCTCCCTATGCACCCCAGTATCCCCCCAGCCCTCCTTACTGCCTTCTCACATTGCTTGCCTACATTTAGGTCATCTGATATGACTACCTCCAGGTCCATTTCCATTTTTGTTGTTGTTAATACCCCCATCCCCACTGTATACTCTTCCCCTTGGTTTTGTTTCCCAGGTGCATTACTTTGCACTTCTTTGCATTGAATCTAAGCTGCCATATTTTTGACCATTCCTCCAACCTTGCCAATTCCCTTCTCATCCTTTCCAATCCCCTTGTGTTTCAACCCTGTTGCAGATCTTTGTATTGCCTGTAAAAGGGCATACGTTCCCTTCCAGTCTCAGTACTGAACCCTGTGGTACCCCACTAGTAACCCCCCTTTCTTTGGTGTGAACTCCATTTACTATTCCCCTCTGTGTCCTGTTGTCCAGCCAATGTTTTACCCAGGCTACAACCGTGGGACCCACTTCCAGGCTGGCTAGTTTGTTTATTAATCTTTTGTGTGGCACTGTGTTAAATGCCTTGCTAAAGTCTAGGTATGCCATGTCCACAGCCCCTCCCCAATACTTTGGTCATCTAGTCAAATAAATTAATTAGATTCATCTGGCATGACCTTCCCCCTCTGAATCCATGCTGCCTTGAGTCTTGTGCCCTACTGGCATCTAGGTACTCAACAATTCTTTCCTTCAGAAGTGATTCCATCATTTTCCCTACCACTGAGGTCAAACTAACAAATCTGTAGTCTTCTGCCTCTGTATTACTCCTACTTTTGTGAAGGGGAATCACATCTGCCCTCCTCCAGTCTTCAGGTACCACACCATCCTCCCGTGATTTGTTAAAAAGTGTCATCAGTGATGTCACTAGTTCTCCCCTTAGTTCTTTTAGAATTCTGGGGTGAATCCTGTCAGGCCCCATTGCTTTGTCCACCTTCAGTTTTAGGAGTTCTTTCAGGACCCTTTCTTCTGTGAATGGAGTGGTATCGACCCCCCTATCCAGAGTGCTTCTATTATTTGGTTTCTGTAACTCTCCCTCCTCTTCCTTTATTAAGCCTCACTATCCTTCCCTTGATCTCTCTTCACTACCTAATGTACCTATAACATGTTTTATTCCCCTTCTTAACCAAGTTGGCTATCTTTTCCTCTGTTTGGGCCTTTGCTATTCTGACTGCCTTGCCTGCTTCCTTCTGCTTTAACTGGTACAGTTCTCTGTCCTGCTCCTTCTCTGTTTCCTTATACTTCCTGAATGATACCTTTTTCCTCCCTAACCTTCCCCACTACCTCTTTTAGAACCATAGTATTTTTTCCTTTGTTTTGTTTTGTTGATTTGTTTCACACAAAGGCTTGTTGCCTCGGTGATTGCTGTTTTGATTTTTCCCTATTGTTCCTCCACCCCTCCTTCTTGCCCATTTGCAAGTGCTTTTCTGAGGCACTCTCCCATTTTCCCAAAGTCAGCCTTCCTAAAGTCCGATACTCTTGCTTTTGTATGGCTTGACTCTGCAGCTGTGTTTATCATGAACCACAATGTTTGGTGGTTGCTTACTCCCAGATGGCTACCCACTTCTAAATCTGAGATCCTCTCTCTGTCCTCATTTGAGAGTACCAGGTCTAAGATTGCTCCCTCCTGAGTGGGTTCCAACACTAGCTGTCTGAGGCATGTCCCCTGTAGGTTATTGAGAATGACCCTGCTCTTGGATGTGGCTGCAGCAAAGGTGCTCCAGTTAACATCTGGCATAGTCAGGTCCCCCATCAATAATATCTCCCCTTTTTCTGCCATTCTAAGGATGCATTCTATCATTTCTTTGTCTGTTGCCTCTCCTGAGTTGGGGGTCTGTATACAACCCCCATACATATTGAGATGCCATTTCCTGTCTCCAGGGTGACCCACAGTGCCTCCTCTCCTCCCTATCTACCCTTTAGTTCTGTTACTTTGATCCCTTATCTTACATACAGTGCTACTGCTCCTCCTCTTTTACCCTCCCTGTCCCTCCTGTAGATTGTGTACCCTGGTATGTTGACATCCCAGTCATGGTTCTCTGTGCACCATCCTTTTCCTTTGTAAAGATGGAGCAGAAGTATTAATTTAATACCTCTGCTTTGCTCCAATCTTCATACACCCAACCAGTCCCCTTCCACAGTCTAACAATGCCGCCATTGTCCCCCCTTTCGCTTATGTAGTGAAAGAAGGCCTATTCCCCATTCTTTATTCCTTTGGCTATTTGGAGCTTTTTCTGTGCCGTTGCCTGTTGCACCTCCCTTCTTGCCAACTTAGCCAGCCTCCAGTATTCTTCCTCATCCTCTTTCTTTGCCATTCTTCTGAACCTTCTATAGGCTGGTCTCTTTTCCCTTACAACTCTAGCTACCTCACCATTAAACCAACTTGGTGGTCTGGCTTTCAATTTCTTCCCCCTCAATTTGATACAACAGTTTGTGGCCTTCTGAATGGCACCCATGATGATGGCCCATAATTGGTCCACCCCTGCTTTCTTCTATGATCTCCAAGTTTCCCCTTAGCACGTCTCTCATCTTTCTAAAATTTGCCCTCTTGAAATCCAATATTCTGGTGTTGGTGGGGATGTCATCCATGCCCATGTGTAAACTGAACCACACTGTACCTTAGTTGCTTCCACACAGGGGTTCTCCTGTACATGCTCCCCATTGGTTTGAAAGAAGTCTAGGATTGCCCTCTCCCTAGTAGCATCACTCACACACTGAGTCATGAAGCCATCTTTGTTTGCATTTAGGATTTCCTGACTTCTGGAGCAGACTGTGGAGGGAATAGCACAGTCCACTTTAGGCAGGTTAATATCCCCCACCACTAGCACCTCCCCTTTCCCTTCTATGATCCTCAGCTGGGAACACAACTCTCTGGCCTTGTCCTCAACTTGGTTGGGTGTTGTGTAAACCACCCCCATCCTGATCTTCCTCCCTGTGCAAGTCTATAACTGGAGTCACAATGTTTCTGTGTTCCTTTTCCTTTTCCTCCTCCCTCATGTAAATTATTCCCTCCCTGATGTATTCTGCCACCCCCCCTCCTTTAGCTATATATCTTTCCCTTCTGTATAGTTAGTATAATATAGTCAGTTTTCTTACCATGTCTCTTTCTACATCTAATTGTCTCAACTTTTGAGTCCGATACTTCACTTCCCAATAAGGAGTGTTCTATTTCTTCAGTCAGTTCCAAAAAATTTGTTAGCTGTTGTTTGCTATTGTCTGTCCCTTTGGCCTCCCTTTCCTTTCGCTCCTTAAGATTATTATTCATGGGGTTCTCATTTCTTTTATGTTCCAATTAACCTGAATCATTAATATAAATCCCATTATTGCTTTACGTAAGATTTTCTGTTTAATAGCATGGGAACTAAGAGTAGCATGTATGATACCTTTTAGTGGTTTCAATCAGTATCTAAAAGCTGTTCTAAGATCCTCCCATTTAAATTTATCCTTAAACACTGCTTTGCAGATATTATAGACTGTTGTTTTTAACAAGAAACAAGCCTCAATTCTAGATTTAGGCACTCCATTAATACAGATTGTGGGGAGCTTGTTAATATTATTTTCCCTCTGCGGAGTATTCAAATCAATTTTACTAGCCTCTTTGCCAACTCTTTCTATTTTTTGATTTGGATCTGTTTGTGTCTTTTTTATTACTGTAGGTTTTCTGATCCTTTCTGTATTTTGTTTTTGTCTCATGCAGTTTTCGTATTGCGCCTCTCGTTTTCTATTGTCTTGAATTACCTGCAAGATCTCTTCCTGCTCTTTTCTCATAACTTCTTCAATAATTTCCTTTTTTAGTTTTTGACTTCCTTCATTCTTTTCTGAAGGTTTTTTTGTTAATCAGTTATTCAGTCTAATATCCCACTCCTCATTAGTAGCTACCAGAATATCTCTTACCATGGCAGCTTGTATTAGACTAGTCTGTTCCCTAATTGCTTCTAAAATCTATTTGAAAAGGAAGTTGTTTTGCATTATCATACCCTTTATTTCTTTTGACATCTCACTTGTCACATCCCAGACTGGTTCAAAAGTAATATTTCTATTTGATGGGGTCTCCTTTAGAGTTTGGATCTTATTATTATCCCCAGACCTCTCTTTCTCAGATCTATTTCATTCCTCTTTCACAGTCAGTTCTTCATTTTCTGACCACAGACATGGGAGGTCAAATCTGTCCTCGGGGGGGAGTGATGCTGCAACTTCTTTAGGTAGGGAGTAATAATGTTATCAAATTCTCCCAAATATTAGGAGGAAGGTTTGGGAGATTTCATCTTCTCTTCCTGCTCAATATTTAATAAGTTAATACCAGTATGTGTCACTTGGTTTCTCAGAACACATTTCCCCTGTTTATTATTACTTCTAGAGTTAATGGTAAATCAACAGTTTTATCACCATTAACAACATTATTTTTGCTTAGCAGTGGTACAGTACAATTAAGTATTGGTGGAGGTTTAAATACACTATCTTGCATCTGTTCCATTCCCAGTCTGATGATCAGCTCATCAGCTTACTGTCTTTATATTGATCAAATGCCATATCTTGTTTGATTGGAGAAGAGATTAAAGGGGCACTTCCAGCTCTACCAACACAGTCAGCTCTTGCCCCTTTAAATCTTCTCCATTATCTGTCCAGTACAAATTCCATCCTTTACCTATTTTTTGGACCTGGTTTTGATTACAGTTTTTTTTTTTTAATTTTATCATTTTGCAATTTCATCCCACAATTGTTATCCATAGCTGCAAAGTTCAACCACAAGAATCCCAATAAAAAACTATGTATCAGTTTGTATGCAAGTCTGGGAAAATACAGTTTCTCACCACCTCCTTGGAAAAAAACAGCAGAGCACCTTCTAGATCAATATAATGATTTTTAACTAGAACTTTGTTTGCAAGGGTTCCCAAGTACTTTGAACTGGATGCTGGTCTATTTAACATAGAAACATAGAAGTTGATGGCAGATAAGGACCGCAAGGCCCATCCAGTCTGCCCAATTCTTTTTCTACCTTATAAATGTGCCATCGGCCTTTGCTCTGTCAGTGGCCTATCTATTCATAGTCATTTGTATTGCTCCCTTATGCCTATCCCATGCCTTTTTGAAGCCCTGCACTGTATTCATAGCCACCACTTCTTGTGGTAAGCCATTCCATGCATCCACCACCCTTTCTGTGAAAAAGAATTTCCTCACATTCCCCCTTAATCGGCCTCCCTCTAATCTCATGCTGTGTCCTCTTGTCCTGCTATTTTTCTTCTATTTAAACATGTTAGACTCTATCACCTTGTTTATGCCCTTAAGGTGTTTGAATGCCTCAATCATATCACCTCTCTCCCTCCTTTGCTTAAGGGTATACATATTGAGCTCCGTTAATCTGTCCTCATATGTCTTCTGATGCAGTCCCTGCACCATTTTGGTTGCCCTTCTCTGGACTGTCTCAATTTGGTTAATGTCCTTGTGAAGGTGTGGCCTCCAACTGCACGCAGTACTCCAGATGGGGGCCTAACCAGTGTCTTGTACAGAGGATTATTACCTCCTCTTACGACTTGTGATACCCCTATCATACACCCTAACACCCCTAGCCTTACCTACTGCTTTGAGGTCTGCTTGGATGATTTTAGGTCATCAGTGATGATGATGCCCAAGTCTTTTTCTTCCTTTGTGACTGCTAGCAACTCCTCCAGCCTATGGGTGGCTTCAGGTTTCTCTTCCCTATATGCATGATTTTGCACTTCTTTGCATTAAATCCCAGTTGCCAGTCTTCTGACCATTCTGCTAGTTTATCCAGATCTCTTCTCATTCTGCCCACCCCATCTGGATCATCTACTCTGTTGCAGATCTTGGTGTCATCTGCAAACAGACAAGCCTTACCCTCTAGTCCATCTGCAAGGTCACTAATGAAGATGTTGAAGAGGACCAACCCCAGGACTGATCCCTGAGGTACCCACTTGTGACTTGCATCTCTTCTGACTGTATACCATTTACACCACTCTCTGTTTCTGCCCGTCAACCAGTTTGCCACCCAGTTGACCAACTTCAGCCCACCAGAGCCTGCCCAGCTTATTTATCAATCTTCTATGTGGAACAGTGTCAAAGCTTTGCTGAAGTCAAGGTAGGCGACATCAACTGCTCCCCTTGGTCTACCACTCTGGTTACCCAGTCAAAGAAATCTATGAGATTAGTTTGACAGAACCTTCTTTGTAAACCCATGCTGTCTTGGATCCTGTGCCTCTATGGATTCCAGGTGTTGCACTATCCCTTTCATAAGGAGTGCCTCCATAATCTTGCCCACTACTGAGGTAAGACTGACCCGGTCATGAGCCCTTCTCCAGTCTTCTGGGACCTCTCCTGTGCTCAGAGACTCACTAAACAATTCTGCTAATGGCTCTGCTAGTTCCTCCTTTAGCTCCTTAAGTACCCTGGGATGTATGCCATCAGGTCCCATTGCCTTATCCACCTGAGCTTAAAGCTCTTGTAGGACCCTTTCTTTTGTGAAGGGAGTAGTGCTCACCTCCCTCCCCCCTGTGTCCATGATGCTGAGCTGTGGGCCCTGCCCTACCTTCTCTTCAGTAAATACTGAGCAAAAGTATCTATTTAGGATAGATGCCTTTACAGGGTCCTCCTCCTCACATGCTCCCTTTTCTCCATTAAGCTTAGCAATACCCCCTCTGGACTTTCTCCTTTCACTAATGTATCTATAGAAAGTCTTGTCACCTTCTTTTACTGTTCGTGCTAGTGTTTCCTCAGTTTTGGACTTTGCCTGCCTTACTGCCTTACCTGCTTCCCTAGGGCAGTTTGGTATGCCGCCCTATCTTCATCCCACTGTGTTCCCTTATATTTCCTGAAGGCCAGCCTTTTGGCTCTGACCTTTTCTGCTACTGTATTTGAGAACCAAAGTGGTTTCCTTCTTTTGAACTTCCTTTTCTGTCTAACACAATGGGATGTTGCTTCAAGTATTGCATCCTTAATGCTTGCCCACTTTGCCTGTACCTCCTCACCTGTGTTTCTTTTGCCAGGCTAGCTTAACTCTGTTGGCCATCTTATCAAGGTCAGCTCCTCTAAAGTCCCATATTTTTGCCTTGGAATGGGATGATTTAGATGTAGTAGCCAAATTGAACCATACCATGTGATGGTCACTGGCCCCAGGTGACCTTCTACCTGGAGATCTGTGATCCCTTCTTTGTTAGTCAGTACTAGATCTAGGATAGCCCTGTCTCTTGTGGGTTGCTGTACCAGTTGTTTGAGGCCCTCCCTGCAGGAATCCACTATGAGTCTAGTTCTGGCAGATGTTCCTGCTGGTATTGACCAATCTGTATCTGGCATGTTGAAGTCTCCCATTATCAGAACCTCCCTTTAGCTGTCATGTTTTGTATATCTTCTAACAGTAATGTGTCTATGTCCTCCCTCTGGTCTGGGGCCTGTAGACAACCCCAGTTCTTATAGCTGTCCCATTTCCTGTTTCAGGGTGACCCACAGTTCTTCTGGCTCCTTATGTGTATTCTGAATTTCTGTAGCTTTGATATTTTCATTAACATACAGGGCCACTCCTCCCCCTTTTTGCACCTCGGTTTTCTCTGAACAATACATAGCCAGGTACTGAAGTCTCCCAAGTGTGGTTGCTGGTAAACCACGTCTCACTATTGCTACTATGTCCAGTTTAGCCTCTGACATTATTGCCTGCAGGTCTGGGATCTTATTTCCCAGGCTGTGAGCATTGAGTACATGATTTTCCATTGGCCAGATTTTGGTGTGTTAGTTGTGGGTGAAGTTTGGCATTACTCCTGTGCATCGTATGGGGAGACAAACCTTTTTCTTCCTGGTGATGCAAATGAGCGGCAAACATGCTGAATTCCTGTTTGACCACTAGCTGAGGGGGGAGGGGTGTTCTTCCCATTCGACGTGTGTGCTGCACCCCTCTCCCCATTTGCTAGTTTAAATATTCTGCAAAGCCGTCAAACTTCTGCCCCAATGCACTGACTCCCTCTTTAGTCAGATGCAGTCCATCAAATTAAAAACTTCGCTCCCAGAACTGTTGCCAGTTCCCTACAAATCTGTGTCCTTTTCCTGGCACCAGTCCTTGAGCCACGTGTTTAGCTCCCTATCTCCCTTCTCTGACCTTCCATCCATCTGCTCCTCTCCCAGACTGGCAGGATCTCAGAGAAGGAGATGCCAGATGAAATAGATGATAGTTTGTCACCCAGCCTAGTCAGGTGTTCCTTGGTCTCCACAACTGACCGGCTGGTGGCTAGTCCCTATGTACTAGGACATCAATGTTTTCTCCTGCTTTGTGAACAATTTTAGCAAATGCGGTCAGTGTCTCATGCTGATGTACCTGGGGACATCTGACCATCACCCCTGGCTGGAGATGGGTATCAACTCCCCGAATCATGGAGTCTCTATGATCAGAAGTTTTTGTTGTCCTTTGTGCTTGTTTAGTTTTGGTTCCTGATTTGGGTGAGTTTTGTTGTGCTAGCTCCTGTGCGCAGTGTTCTGCTCTGCAGTGTCTTCTGCCTCTTTGATTTCAGAGATAGAGGCAGATACCTGTTTATAGTGTTTATATGGTTTTGGAGGTAATGTGTTGGAGGCGGAGTGATGGGGCACCTGATTTGCTCCTCCTAACCACCTGCCAACCTCCTGGACCAACTACCCTCTGCGGTCGAGGTTTTTCTGTTGGATGCTGGGGAAATGGCAGGTGGTTCTTATAATGTATTTCCTCTTCAATATGAAATTTGAGGCGTGCAATCTCTGCCCATGCTGCCAGGAGCTGAGCCCTAAGATCTCCAAAGGCCCAGCATGTAGGACAGTGTCCTAAATCCTGTAAGACTGTCCTTCTGAAAATTGTTCCTCAGTACCTGCAGTTAATGAAATCCATTCCAAATAAGTTGCTGGGTTTGTAACCTAGTCAGAGTAATTAGAAGGAAAAAAAAAGGAAAAAAAAATGCAAGTAATGGTTTAATTGTGCTTTGTTTAACTTGTTATAACAAGTTAAATTACTAGTGCCCCTGTAAATGAGATCACCTTGTGGAGGCTTCACTGATCCGCCCCTTCCTGCTCTGCCACAGGAAATGTCACAACTGTGGTACCCTATAAAAGGAGTGTAGCGTGGGGTGGTTGGGGATGGGGGTGGGTGACTGGGCCCTTCCCCCTGCCTAAAAAGAAGAACCACGGACGAAAGAACAAGGTGGTAAGAGCAGAAACAATCAGTCAATAACAAATGCAGTAACCTGAAAGCTTATCCTAATGTTAGATAAAACTGTAAAACCTGTAAAGCACCACCTGTAATAATTTCAGAAGATATACATGTAAGAAACACTTTGCTCCAGAGAAAAATAAAGCAGTAACAGAATATACCTTGCAAAGACAATTTGAATCAGAAGATTACAGGAGTAATCTGTTAGCACACACCTGTAGGCACACCTTGTAATAATGCAGAAGAAGGTATACCAGCAACAACAATTTGAATCAGAGAAAAAATAAAGCAATGAAATGTTAGCAACAAACAGTAGCAATCCCTGTGAGTAAAAAATAAAAATGTATGTTTCTTGATCAACCTCAGTTTTTCTGGTGCTTGAGAATTTTTGTTTTGGAGAACCTTCAATAAATAAGAAAGGATGTAGTAACAGATTCAGAACTTTAATAAATACCATCAAAAGTATAGCGCTACTTAGATAAGACTCATGCAACCCAAGATATAAATAAACTTAAGTAAGTTTACTTAAACATATATTTAGTTTAATTTAATTTGTTTTACCAGGAAAAGCTCCATTGAGAAAAGTTTATTTGAGGGAGGCCCTGGCTAGGACAATACAAGACAGAAAAAAAAAATCACAGTGATTTCAAGTATACAAGATAAGGAATAGAGCAAAAGTTACAAGCAGTGTGCAGTTTGATAAATATATGCAGCAACAAAAGCAAAACATACATAATGTAAAACATAATATGCTCTCTGCCTGCTTATCAAAAATCTCAGCACCCAAATCTGTTTACAAAAAGAAGCCATGCTGTTTTTAAAATGATACACCTTCATGCTTAGTAGTGCAAACTGTGCAAAACAAATTCTGGTCAGAGCCACAATTGCTACTAATACATTAATGTGATAGCTGATTGATTAATTGATTGATTGACTGATTGATTGATTTCAAAGGTTTTACCAGGAAAGACATACTGAGCTGGTAACAGCTCATTTTCAGATGCATCCTGGGGGAAGGGGATTGGGGAAAAGACAACAGATACAAAAATACAGAATATAAAATACATAGAAATGGAATACGAATAAAACGAATTAACAGGACAATTATGTCTAAGAATAAATTCACAGAAATAAGTTACCAAACAATAAGTTGTGGAAATGAACAAAGAACAATTAAATAGTTATCAACATAACATAATAAAAACTAGGGAATGTCTAATACTGGGGAAGAGATGTAGGGCTCAGTTTTCAAATGTTGATGCAGGGCTTGCATCAAGATCTGCATCAGACCCATTATTTGGCACTGGTGCGTCAAACTCCTTTGATGCAATTGCACCTGATTTTAGTACATCGGGTGCAGTTGCAACAGTTTTCACACTTGATGGCAGCTTGGCCAAATATTTGCCACAAGTCTTGTAAAAAGGGTCCCACAAATGGTGCAAGTTAGACCACCACTACTTTTCTAATAACTTTACTGACAAAGTGTAAGTTATAGATAGGTCTAAAACTTGCTAAGTTATCAGGATTTAAAGTAGCCTCCTTTAAGAGTGGGTGAACCACCACCTTCTTCAAGTCAGTGTGAGACATACCCTCCCTTAGAAAGGCACTGACAACTTCAACAAGGGCTGGGCCAATCACCACCTCCCAGTCTTTATTAAAGAAGTGGCAGCAGGATCCAGCACGCACTGACTGGGTCACAGTTCTGAGACCACCCAGCAAATCTCCATCAAATCACTCAAAAGAAATGCATCCCAGATGACTCAAATTTCTGCTGGCTTCCACTCTCGACCACTGCGATTGTGAGACATCACTATGGAGGAAACCTTGGCCTGTATGTCCACAATCTTGGCTGAGAGGAAATCTGAAAACCCATTGCACCTCTCTTAAGAATGTCAGTGGCTCAGTAGGTAGCACACTCGCCTCTGAGGCCGGGAGATCAGAGGGCTGTGGGTTCAGTTACCACATCTGGCACTTGGGTTAATATCCCAGTACTGACACTGTAGTGCAGCATGAGAGGGGTGCTGCACTTCTGAGGTGCCGTCTTTCGGATGAGACGTTAAACCGAGGTCCCATCTGCCTGGATTGGTGGTAGTTCAGGTGGATGTTAAAGATCCCATGGCACTTATCGAAAAGAGTAGGGGAATTTCCCCAGTGTCCTGGCCAAATTTCCCTCATTCACTAATGGATACCACCAACAGCTTAATCTGGTTCAAGGTCAGTTGGCACTCATCTGTATCCACCTCCCCCAGGTCGTGCCTGAAAATAGGCAGGATTTGTCTAGTGCACTTACCCGGTCAACAAAAACTAAATAAATAAATCTTCCCCAGATCTTGTGAGAAACTTTCAGGGTGGAGAATTGCATCCATTACTCTAAAGAGGGTGGTGGGCCTGTTTCTCTTAGCTGCAATGATGCTCAAGAAAAAAACTCTTCTTGTGGCAATCTTTGCATCCTGGTATTCTCAGTATTGATCAACCAGTACAAGACTATAGGACTTCAGGTCAGACTTCCTCCACTTGCACTGTAACCTCTGACTTTTTGCTCTAAGATAACAGAGTGTATCATTCAACCATGGTGCATTCCTCCTCTTAGGCTAAGGGTGACAATGGACTGGCACCAGCGCTTCAACAGTAGACAGGATGTTTTCATAAAAACCTCCACTGCCTCAGTGACACTTCTAGTGGAAGCAACAAAAGCACCAGAGATGTCTACAGTTTCCCAAAATATTTCAGGATTAAGTCTTCCTCAGACTCTACTGTGAACCATCTTAGAAGGTGTGAACAAACACCAGGGGGCCATTAACATGAGAGATGATGGCAAAATGGTCCAACCAGGCCACAGGCTCAATCCTAGGGCTCCCAGCCATTATCCTGGTGGTGAACACAAGGGCCAATTTGTGACCATCCACATGTGTGGCAGCCTGAATATACTGAGTGAATCCCAGCAGTTCCATCAATTGGAGGAGCTCAAAAGTGATCCTATCATCCTCAGCTTCTACCCAGCAGCTGAAGTCCAGGAGAAGAGTACACAATAGCAGGGGAGGTACTAAAAACAACAGTAATGGAAAGGGATCTGGGTGTAGTCATATCAGATGACCTAAAGGTGAATAAGCAATGTGAGAAGTCAGTAAGGAGAGCCGGGGGATAGTGGAATGCATAGGAAGGGGCATCACAAGTAGAAAAAGGGAAGTGGTTATCCCTCTGTACATACAGTTGGTGAGACCCCATCTTGAGTACTGTGTGCAGTTTTGGAGACCTCATCTATGCAAGGACATAGATAGGATGGAAGCAGTCCAGAGGAGGGCAACTAAAATGGTGCAGGGTCTACATCAGAAACCATATGAAGAGAGACTGAGAGAGCTTAATATGTATACTCTTGATGAAAGGAGGGACGGGGGGACATGATAGAAACTTTTAAACACCTCATGGGAATCAACAAAGTCCAGGAGGGTAGCATCTTTCAGAAACGGATATGTAAGAACAAGGGGGCACACTTTAAAGTTAGAGGGGGGACGGCTCAGGGGTAATGTGAGGAAATTCTTTTTCATGGAGAGAGTGGTGGATGCATGGAACCACCTTCCTGGAGAGGTTGTGGGGTCTAAAACAGTGGGAGAATTCAAACATGCATGGGACAGACATAAGGCAATTATAGTGGGGGGTTGCAGGAAGTAGGCTGTTGGTTAACTAGAATCTGCAGCCTATCCAATATGTAGGGAAATGGGCAGACTGGGTGGGCCAAGTGGTCCTTATCTGACATCAAAGTCTATGTTTCTATGTTAACACCAATAGTCTCAGGGACTTCTCAATGTAGCTCAAGGGAGTGGCTACTTCACAAACACACTGAGGAATGGCGGGCAAGAAGATATGTGGACTGACTGTAAGAAACCTTGGCTACCATGTCCAGACTCACAATTAAATCTCCCAGACCTTGAAGCAGTTAAAAAATCATATTTTTCAAATTGAAAAGGAGTAGTTCCCCCAATGCAGGAATTGGGAGTACTACTATGGTTCAGATCTAATAAAATGTTTTTTTAACTGCTCCAAAATTGGAGAGATTTAATTGTGCATCTTGGCATGGTAGCTGTGGTTTGCTTACAGTTTTGCGAACTCCAACAGCTATTGCAAGCATCAAGTCTGAGAACTACTCAAAAAATTCCCTTCCCCCAACACCTGGGGGGGGGTGATATACCAGGAGGATCTTACAATTCAGGCAACCCACAGATGTCATGGCCACACATTCAAAAGAACCCTCCTCCCCCCTTGGGACTGCCATACTGCTCAGATTATATCTATACATTATGACCACTTCCCCACCCCATGCTCAAAATGAGGGTACCATATCACCAATTTACCAGGTGGGACTAGCTCAGAAATCTAAATGCCAGCACTGTCCCAAACCAGGTATCCAACACACAAACCAGGTTGGAGTGGAGAATAAAATCAAATCCCTCAAAATAGCAGTTTTGTTTATCTCTGACCTGGCATTTATTAACAATGCCCTCACCAGATTGATGTTGCCACTTTGAGTCCCAGCACCAAGAGGCCTCTCAAGGGAAACAGAAACCAGGACCAATGCTCTAGCCGCAGTTATCTTCCCCCTCCTACCAACCCCACCTTTACCCCATTCCTCTGCCTATCATTTCTGTAGATTCCAAAGGATCTGCATTTCCTAATTACATTATCAGAGCCCAGAAAGCCAGTTCCAAATGGGACATAGTCTCCTAAGCTCCTCAGAAGAATAAGACTTAATGAAAAAACATCATCTACACATTATCTCCCTAATAAAATAACTACTCAAACCCAAAACTTGACTGAAAAAAAACTTACCCTCCTTTAACATCACCTTCTCTCAGTTCAGTACACACCTTTACTCACTGTCACACAAAATTCCAATACACACAAACTATTAAATCAAAGAGAACAATTACAGTACAATAAAAGGAAAATAGCAAACACATCTAAAAGTCTGCTGAGGTATCTTGGGCATTATCCTCCCAAATGTTCTTGTAATATATCCCATATTGCCATAGAACAATTAAAATCCCCTTTGCTAAGCAATTTCTAGTGCAACCATTACTATTCTAAAG
Organism: Neoceratodus forsteri; assembly: GCA_016271365.2. Classification (NCBI taxonomy): domain Eukaryota; kingdom Metazoa; phylum Chordata; order Ceratodontiformes; family Ceratodontidae; genus Neoceratodus; species Neoceratodus forsteri. Next base: position 331,590,224 of record CM057454.1, read on the forward strand.
AAAGATTGCTCAAAAGTACAGTAAATTCAAAATATAAACCTAATCAAGTGGATTGAAAATACATTATAATGCAGCTACAGTAGTAGTGCTGAATTACTCAAGTATTTTTAAAAATCCCTATTGAGAATTGTGAAACCTTTTGTTAGGGATTGTGTTGTGTTTGTTAGTGTGTTCACTGCTACCTGGAGAGGGCGCTCTCATCTGATAGTGTGGTTGAAAATCTACCAGATGGCACTTAAGTACTGTAATAGGATCTTGCCTCTTTCTGTAGGTATAACAAAAATAATTTTAGAGATTTTTTTCCCTAAATTTTGTGAAGGATACATAGGGAATCTCACAAAATTGCTTGATAAATTCAGCGCTACTACTGTACAGTATATACAATACCTTAAGGACTTGTAGTGGACTGAGGAAATTAGTTTGATGTAGAGTGGCTGCTTCCTGTGGCTATTCAAAAGCCACACCAAGTTGTGGTATTTGGATCCTAGTGACTCCCTTACCTCCACCCTCTTACCATTTCAATGTTTGTTAGTACCAGATATAGGGTGGCCTTCTCTCTTGTAGGTTCCTTTACCAATTGCACCAATATGCAGTCCTGTTGGACATCCAGTAGTGACTGACGTCTTGATCTCCTGGGTATTGGAACCTCCCTGTCCATGTATGGCATGTTTAATTACCAGGCTATCCCCACCCCCAGCAGATACTTTATGGATTTCTACTTCCAAGTCCTTATTCCCCTCCTACTTCTTATTCAGATGTGCATTGGACCCACATTGTTCCACCTCACCTCCGTGGCCTTGATGCTCTCCTTGCCTATTCTGTCTCTCCTTAACAGGCAGTACCAATGGACCATAAGGTCCCACTGGCTATATTCTTGTCAGGCACCCAGGTCTTGATCACTGCTATTAGATTAAGTTTAGCCTCTTCCACCACTACCTGAAGATACTTATTTTGTGCCTGAGTTCCTAGCATTTAGACAGATTCCACTCTGCTTTCCTTTTTGTGACTATCCCTATGCTTTATGGCATTGTTAATTTTTACAACTAGCTCTACTATGCTGTCTGTTCCATGCTTTGTTTTTTTTCTCTCCTTCCCTCTGTCTTGCATTTCCTTTTGTGCCCCGACCATATTCTCTCTTGACTTACCTCCCTCATGCCTGCTGTCCCCCTTCATTTTTTTCTTGTCTCGTTGCACCCCATCAGTTGCCTCCTGCATCCCCACCTTCCCCTTTCCCTGTCATGGTTATACATACCGTATGGGTGATTTTAGAGTCTCTATATATAAACTCTAACTTTAAGGAATATGTTGTTTTATTCCATATATGATCTCTGTGGAAAATCTTCTTTCAAAATGTAAACAAAGCTATTTAAGATTTATTGTCTGAAAACTAACTCAGCAATATCATGTATTTTATGAAATTGAATTGGTTTTTCATCATTATTAAGTTTGTAAAGTAAGGTGCTAGTGCTATCCTTGAGGCATCTGAGGAGATTTTTAATGTTATTAGAGGGGCATGATTGCTTTCCATTCTCATTTGTGTAATGAGACTGATGAAAATGTTAAAGTTGTCAGGAGATGTAATAATGCAATCTATTATACTCTTGTCATGAGTCCCAAAGAAAATTGGGTCCCTTCCAGGTCTTTGGGTAATCTGCCATTTACCACCAACAAATTTGAGGCAGATAAAATTTGTATAAGTCTTTTCCCTTTCTCATTTAATGTTGAATCTGTGGTGTCTCTTGGCTGAGTGTTTGCTAATGAGGGGCTCTCATTAAAGATTTCTAGGTTATCATGGTGAGCTATCCTTGCATTAAAATCACCTAATAAAATAAAAATTGCATCTGATAACAAAGATAGATTATCATTAAAATATTTGATTAAGAGATCCCAAAATTCTTCCTTATAATAATGGGTACCTTGTGGGGGATATATACTACACCCACTAAAAAAAGAGCAACCCTGAGGTTTACCAAAATAAAAATCATATTCTCATTTTTACAAAACATTTTTGTCAACTTAATATCGGGTGTGATTTTAATACAAATTGCTAAGCCCCCAGACAGTCTTCTGTGTTTATTTCATTTTACTGCCAGAACATTTATTGGATGATAACCATTCATGCTTATATTTTCACATGCTCATATTTCTTGAAAGCAAACTAACTCATGTTGGTTTATGAAATTGACCCATTCTGTATCTCTCAGTTTAGTGAGTAAACCTGATATATTCCATGTAACAATAGAGAGAACCCCACCATTGGTAGAATCATGTCAGTGTTCTGTTACCTCTCCCTTCAGTCAGTTATGCAAGGAAGGGAGCATTTCTTGTGTGGTTATATCACCCCTGCCCCTTGGAGGACCTGTGTGTAAATGATCACAGTCAATAAAATGTTTTCCCATGGTATCCATAAAAGAGGCATTTTTTTCCCTTAATGCATTTATCAATTCTTTCCCTTTGAAATAAACATCAGTCTGGGTTGGCCCAGTTTTCCCCTTCACTCTAGACACTAGGTCAATAGTTTCACATTCTGCAGGTGTTTTCATCATATCATGGATCAAAAAAAAAACACATGATTTGTTTTAATTTTCTATTACTTTCAGTTTTGAGGGGACCAATACCAAAGACAGAGATTATTTTTTCCTCATGATTTGATCTTCATTTATTAAACTCTCATTTTAGGTCTATAATAGTGTTTTTAATCTTCTCCCATGTCTCAGGTTTCTTATTCTTGTGATTACCAGGTCCAAAGAACAATACAGTACTCCATTTAATTGAGGCAGATATATCAAGGCCCAAGCTGTGAAGAATAGATGTCTTGGATCATACTTTGCTAGCATACAGTAGGTAATTTCTTTGATTAATACATACTGTAAACTGGTTTGTTCACATCTGCATAATCTCTAAACACTCCAAGAATTGCCTGTCCTTCATCCTTTAGGCCAAGTTCTGCTTCAAAAAGGTATTTCATTACTTCTGATAAGATTCTTCATCTTCATTCTGTTTGACATAAATACCCATAATTCTTAATAAGGTTTCATTCCCCCTTCAGATTTGTATTATTCTCTTGGGCCTTTAAACTGGCTATTTCCATTTTTTCCTGTATCACTTCTTTCTCAAGTGTATGCACACCTTGATCTTTCACCCTTTCCCCTTCATGAGCTTTAATTCTGCTACCATCATCACCCATAGGTGCTTTATTCCTTTTCTTCCTAATTATCTTTCTTCTTACTTCCTGAAAAGAGCTTGCTAGAGTATCCTCACTGTCTTTAAGGTAGCCTGTGACAATGGTGACCATGACTGAGTGCTTTCAAAAAGGGGGACTCAATCACGGTGCCTGTACACAGGGCTACTGGGCAGGTAGGATGACCAGATTGGGGGGGTCATGAAAATAGTGATAGGATGTCTCTATATGTACACGTGCTTGGGGGGGTGAGCACACCATGTGATGGGTGGAAGGGGATGGAGGGTTTGTGGGGTGTAGTGTGGCAGTTGGCTGGCAAGCTGGCCATGTGGCATAGTGGGTAGGTGGCAGGCTAGGGTTAGGAGGGTACCAGGTTTGTCCCTAGGCATGGTCACTTTTTTGTGCACTGTCCGGGAATTTTTTTTGTTTGTTTTGCACCCCCCCGACATGCACCCCCCCTGGAGCTGAGAATCCTTAAGTATATGGGGGTGTGAAGCCCCCCACGGAGAGTGTGGGGGGTGCAGCTAACTGCATAAATTAAAAAAAGTAAGTAACTGCCGCCCTTTTGCTGTGCGCTGGTATTGTTCATCGCCAAAATAGATTTTCGGTAATGTACACTCACCCTAACAGTGATTGCCTTTCCGCAATTGCTGTTATGACATGGAACCATCTTTAGCCTCTGTTACCACCGTCTGCATAATCTGCTGTTCCTGTAGTAGTTGATGGACACGCTCCCCAAGCCCTCCAGAAACTGCTATGTTTTTATGCTGCATGCTTCCTTTATATTCAGCATTATCTTTACCCTTTTTCTACCTTCTTCCTTTTCTCCTTTCTTCCTCTTCTTTTTACTGCCTATAGTCATAATCTTTGCTTGATTTTAATATGCCTTCCCTTCCTTTTTCCCTTATTTCCTTCTAGATTTTTTATTTTGAGTGACTGTTTTTATTCTGGTATTATAAATCTAGATAAATCAGGCTGTAATTTGTTAAGTGCACTTTCCGCTAATACTTGTTCAAGGACTGTAGAGCTCTCAGGAGAGTAATGTTTCTTTAAAATAGTGAGTACATCCTCTAATCTAGCACCATTTATCACTACTTCTTCTCTAAGAGCCTCTATATCATTTCTAATGATGACCAATTGTTCCATCAGTAATAGAGGTGCAGCATATTGATTTTTTGTCACTCTTATTACATCTGGGCTTAAATAAAATAAAAAATAAGTAAGTGAATCATTAAACAAATTAGCATCTTCACCCTTACTTATATTAATTGAAATGTCTTGACTACTGAAGAAATTAAGTAGATCTGGATGGAACACTTCTTTTATGGAATTTGAATTTCATTGCTTGTTTTGAAAGTTGTCTAGTTCTTTTAGCCCTTAAATTGTATTATGGAGATCCACAGTGATATCAGAAAGATTAGTCATTTTCTTGGTATTGCAGTTAAACTCTTTCACAACAGGATCAGGAAGTCTGCTATCACAATAGGCACCAATGGGGGGGGGGGGGAGAAATACAACTCTGGTATTATTCTTTTAGGAAATCATCAGGTAGCGTGATGTACAAATCCTTTTGGGACTCTGTTGGAAGATTAATAATGACCACATCATTTTCCTGTGAGAGAGATGGAGTTCATGAAAAGGGCTTATACTCTTTCTTTTTCTTCTTAGAATCTCTCATAGCAGATTTTTCCACCTGGAAATGCCAACTGTTTTGCTATTTGGGAGTAAAGGTTTTAGCCAACACTTCACTTCTTTTTTCCTCCAACTTAGCTTTGGGTAATAAATTAGTAATTTTAAGTTGATTTTTATCATTAAAATCTCCTTATCTCCTTTCTTCTTCCTTTTATCCCTTTTCTCTAAGATTTTGTCCTGGAGGATCTATATGTCCACCAATTCTTGTTTAATTAGTTGACCCCTAGTGTTACATATATAATATATATAATAAATAATAATTATTTCAGGTATCAACAGCACATTCTAAGTGTGAACTATATCAAGATTAGATGATGGAAAATTATACTAATAGTAAAATAATGTGGATTCTTGATATTTTGTGCTTCTTTATGGTTAAATAAACTATATGCTGGTGATTATATTACTGTATCCCAGGGATCTCGTATGAAACTGAATGAGTAAAACAAGGAATGAGCTGATTAGTATTGCACTAATGGCACTGAAGACACAAAACACTAAGGTACTCAGGTCCTTACACAGTAAAGCCCTTTAGAGGCAACTGTCGATGTCACCTGCTTTAGTGTTTCCACAAGTCTAGTACAGCAGTTTTTTATGTGCTCCACAGTTGTTCCTGGATGGACAATAAAATACTGCCTTTCCCTGTCTCCTAATCTAGTTTGTCCACTCATGATAGCATCCTCTCTGCTGGAGCTCCTGGTAGATGTTTCATTAGCTTGCTCTTCTGTCCCCTGACTATCACCACCCTCTTTATTCTCCTGATAACAGACTCCCACACCACTGCTATCATTTTGCCTGGCCCAGTTTCTGCTGACTCTTTGTCCCTGTCAGGGTGGTACTCCTATGAGCCCTCTGTATTGTACCTTCTACCTTCTATATTGTGACTGCCACTTCAAACCATCTTAGTACTGCATATCTCTCTCACTGGTGAGAAGTAATTTTGTAATGTCCATGGGGGTTCCTGTCCCTCCCTGTTCTTAGCTTCCTATTACCTTTTCTCTTGCTCACCCTTATCTATCCCCTGGGTCTCTGAGGGAGTGGAGTTGCCTGGGGACTTTGATTCTCCACTCAACTGACCCCCTCAATGCCTTAACTTCTTCCTTTGTGGCTACCAGCTCCTCCATGAATTTTGCCAGCCTCCAACACATAGGATAACTGCCCATCTGGAGAAGTACTCCAGTGAAGGCAGATGCTCCACACCCACCACAGCTAATTGGGTCCCATCCTGGTTCCCTATTGGCCTGCATTCTCATGCCCCACTTTTTCCTCTCTGATTAAACTTTCTTTGTTAGTTTGCTACAGCTAAGTTGGCTTGCTCTAGATACTGTATAAAATATTTCACTACCCTTTTATTTTCATGATTATTGCCCCCAACAAAAAAAGTGCTAACATAAATAGATAAATATACTGGTTTAAGCTACACTGGTACAGCATGCTACCTTGCAGTTACTAGTGTCACAAACAGCACACAATAGTAATTGTAAATACAGTACACATCGTAGACCATAAACACACTTTTATTGTTATGCTTGCCACAGGCAAAGCATTTTGGTATAGTAGAGGGTTTTGAGAGGTGTGTCGCAGTGATCCAATGCAAGAGACTTTACAAGGGGCTTGACCAATAATCTGCAAGCCAGACATGAAGTGTGTGGACTTTAAAACATTGTGCAGACACGTTCGTAAATCAGTTCTTTCAGCAAGCACAGCTGGTCTTACATTTCTCTGTGTCAGAGCAGGGAAGGTTAATGTCTGTGTTATACAATGGGTTATCTTTTACCATGCACATTCTTTCCATTAAGTTCCAGCCTTCCTCCAGCTAGATTGCTTCTATCCTGAATTCAAGCACTACAGGCTTTTTAGAATCAGGATTTTAAACATATAAGGTACCCTCTGCACTTTATTTATATCAACAGCCAGCAAACATGCTTGGTACTTTATGATTGCTAAAGCACTGTAAGTATTTTCTTAGCCTGTTTTTCTTATTCATATTAATATCAAGCATTTTATTCAGCATGGCAGGCACTTTAGCACCACATATGGACAGAAAAGAAAAAAAATGTAAGGGAAAGACTAGTGAGAGGGGAGACTACCTAGGTACATTGAAGATTGCCAGGATAAAATGCAGTGTCATGGGTTTATTTCATGACAAAAGGGATTAACTCCCATTGAAACTGCATTGTTTGCTGCAGTAACTCTACTGCAGAAGTCTGCAGTGGTGTGCTTCATCCTGGTGGGCTTCACTGTAGGTGGTCAATCTACCAAGGCATACAATGGTAAAATAAATAGGATAGGAAAATGGCACTGCTGCAGTAGAGTACTAAGACAGAAAAGGGGAGAGGTTAGAAAAATATGTCCCTGGGTGCTCCAATTATTCCTAACATAGAGCACAGCTCTACCACAGCCTGCAGTTCAGTTGTGTAATGTTCGCACATCACACTGGTGGGAATAGAAGCTACCTTCCTTTCTGAAGTCACCCAAGTATACCAGACTACACCAGCACTGCTGCAGAGGAACCTCTACACTAAGAGCCTAGCCCTGACTCCAGGCAGAGAATGGTGAAATCAGTATGTTTTATTCTTTTAAATTCCCTTCAGTTTGTCAGTTGTTGTCCCACCATAACTACTACCTGCCCCAGTTCCAGGTCCCACCCTTACTCTTCTAGCATGGCCTGCGATCTGCTTCTTGACCTGGTACAACATTAATGCCAGTGGCAAACATCCCGCATTGACAAATGCTTGTACAGTATTTGCTTTAGTAAACAAAAATCATCACCATTTTCAGTGTTCACAAAATGACTGTTGTGATTATCCAATTCAACCCTGATCACTCACCCATCTTCACACAACACCCAGTGCATTATGGTAGCTTTATTTAGTGCAGGAATTAAAATGAAGAGTAAAAGTGCAGTGAACAAGTTTTTAGGTTTTTGTAGGCATTCATGGCCTTCCCCCTGTCGTGCTGTTTCACTCATATTTAGGTCTGCCCTCATCTTTTCCCTTGTCCTCTGCCACTCTCTCACAAACCTGCAAATAAAAAATGTCATTTCATTTTCAAGCATTGTTACATTGATTTGTTACCTGATGGTGCTGCAATTTACTATAGTTCCCCTGTGTTCAGGCAAGTCTTATGAGTTACCGGGATCCCAAACTCTGTGAACTCCCAAATCACATCTTCCCTGTGGCAAAGGTAGCTGAAACTCCCCTCAAGCCACTGTGCATGGTGCTCTTTAAAGATGCCCATTTTTAAATGCAGCTTGACCCCACTCTTGGCTATGCCACTTTTAAGCTGGGAGGAGACTACACCAGTGCACCCTGTGGTAAGTGGTGCCTTCCTTTAACAGTTTATTAACCACTATGTCAAGTGATTGCAGCAAGTCAGTACATGAGGCTGTCATGCAAACAGGCACAAAGCTGCACATTTCTAGATGCCCTCTTACACTGACAGTAGTGCGCCCCTAAACAAATTCATTATTAGAAATGCGTTCTGCTCACGTGGCAGCCAAAATCTCTGTTTCATAAAATCAAAATAAGGCATCAGAATTCTGTCTCTAAATTCAGTTATGGTGTTTTCGTTTGCCCAGTGGTTGGGGGACTGCATTATTGCCCAATCATAAGGGAATTTAGTGGCAGGAAGGCAGTCAGGTGTCTTACACTTGCAGATGACTTGGAGTGGGAGGAAACCACCAGCTAGGGTGTGCATTAACAGCAATGACAGCTGCTAATTGTCACCTAGCCCAGTGACTACCACCTATTTTGAATCTGTTGCCTCCATGGTTCACTCTGTCACAGGAACTATATTAATTCGCATCTCATCCATGTTAATCATTAGCTCAGGTAGTATAAGTTCTTGAGTCACAGCTCTCTGGATACAGGACAGAAAACTATCTTTTAATGATGTGACATCAGCAGGAATTTTGTGGGCAGCTTTGGTTCCTTTCCAATGACTGAAACTGATTTGGCTTAGTAAGGTCCATGCCCACTTGGTGGTTAACTGTAATTTACCTCCATTTTCATATTGCAGTTGGAATGAGCTGGCTTTTACAATTCATGTATGATTACTTGTACAACATAAGCATTGACAATGACTCCATCTAAGAGCAAACTTCCAACACATTTGTTAGCTTATTTTCAAGCTCCTCAACCAGAAGCATTGGTTGACTCCATGTTATTTTATGAAACTGTGGTGACAGGTTAATAGGGTCAGAAGTACTGTGCAGCAGGTGCAGGTAGTCCATTTTTAAGTTTGCAGACAGAACCTCCATTTATTGTGCCATTGTATTTTGTTAAATAATACCAAACTTCAGCCATCACCCTATGAACGCAGGCGTGTTTTTCAAGTTCAAATTTCAGTTCTGCAGTGTAGATTACATATGTGGAAGGATTTTGTTGTTGTTGTTTGGAGGGGGGATGAAGTGGACAACTTCTAGACCACAGCACCAGCAACTGAAAGTTCATAATCTGAACACTCAGTGAGCTCACTCACTTTTAAATTGTCAACATCAAGCGGGCACTGTTATGGCCATTTAACTGAGTTTCATGGTATACAGCTGAGTAGAGAATCTTTGACAGTTTTTGGATGGTCTGACACTGAAAGTTCTGCAAGTTTGGCAGCAAGCAGGCAGGATAAGTCAGCCTCAGTTTAAATGGAATGACAGCTGACAACCAGCTGTCAGTCACTGCAAAAGGGAGTGAAAATTCACCAGTGCGAATTAGGGACCATCTGCAAGTTGCACAAAATTAAAAGGGCATGATTTTAAATAGTTATACAGTAGGTTGCTGTAGCAGAGCCTCACAAAATTCTGCTTTTGTCTTCCTAATAGTTACTATGTTCAGTTACCCTAGCTTACACAAATAGGTAGGAAATTGATAATAGCATTTCCTACATTAGACAGCCAAGTACAAAGGGATTGCAAAGTAGATCACAAATACAAATACAAACACAACATTTTCTGAGCAGTAGAACATAAATCACCCCTGGACAGAAGAAGGCATGAATCATCTTGGGTAGGAACAAATAGGGGAGTTGTCTATGGGCACACTGCTGTGTACACAGGAGGAAGTGGCATAAAAAAGTAGTGCATGTGCCAACTGCGCTTCTCAGTCATGCATGACTCTGAGGCATGGGACCAGACAACAAAAAAAAAAATACTAAGGAGATCAGACAAAAGTCTAAGCAGAAAAATTCCAATGACTAAGCCCTTAAACTTGCACTTTAAAGAGCACAGAATACATAACCAAAAGCCACTAAAGATTGTTTTGGACAATATTTCTCAGTTGGTTAGATATCTGACTGCAGAGAGCACATCAAAGATGTCTGCTTCCTTTTGCTGTGCTCTGCAAATTGACTGGATCATCTTGTCTGGCTTCACCAGCTTCCAGAAATAGCCACAACTGGTCAAGACATTTCTGTAAAATTTTAAGATTGTGTTGAGTATTCACCCTTACAGTACTATGGGAGTATATATCCATTCTAAATCTATATCTGTTCAAACATACTCAGCAGTCGCTGGCCCGGTGGTGCTGAGGGTTGAAGCACTGGATGCTACACCTCACGCCACGCAGGTGACCTGGGTTCAGGAGTGAGCACGGGTCGACTGGGACTGGCAGGGAAGGAGAGGGATTGAGCGTCTGATGGACTGCTCTCCCTCTCCAGGGTGGGGGGGTTCATAATGGTCGGTGTCTGACTGCCCCCTGGTGGAGGCTGTGGGTTGGGGATGCACGCCATACAAGGGGGTAGAGTCGGGGCAGACGCCTGGGTGAGACACATGTGGACGCGTGAGCGCTTACATCTGCTGACTCAGGGGGAAATAGTACAGGGGAAAATGGTGGCACCCAACATGGGTTGATGGCCATCTGTGAGCTCGCCAGGTGCTGGCACCAGAACTGGATCCATTGGGGTGGGGAGTTAGGGGGCTCCCTGCCATCCCGCTGTGGGGGGTAAGCCGCAGGGGTTACTGGGTGCCATCGGTCCTGGTAGAGATGGGCGGCAGCTGGATCCCCATAGGTAGGGCTGCGAATCTACGGGGATGCATCTGGGTGGCCACAGGAGAATAAATAAATAATAATAAAAAAAAAACATACTCAGCAGTCAAATTCTCGAATAGTTCCTAGAAAACTATTATACATAGCATTAAGTGTGCCTATTTAAAATACTATTAAGTAATTTCAGAGTTTGCTGTACAAGTAAGGAAAAGATATGACAGAGTGTGGGCTATGTAAGCAATGACATATGACAGGGTGTGCAGTTATGAGGGAATAGTGCATGTCTCAGGTGGTTGTTGGGCATAAGACACAGATTAGTACCATAGTATCTATCAACAAAGAATGGGCAAAGGCCCCTAAGGTTTGTCCACTGCCAGCTCAGCAGTTGAAGTAATTGTTGTTCTCCATGTATATATTTAACTTATTTTTAAAGCTGTGAAGTGAGCTACCATCTATCACCTCACTCGGTAATCCATTCAACGCTACAACCACCCTTTGAGTGAACCAGTGCCCTCTTTTTCCTGTCCTGTATAACTCTCTCTTCAGCTGGTATTTGTGTCCTCCTATGATTATATCACACTCCTTCTCTTGAATGCATAAACATTCAAATAAGTTTATATCTCTAATTGCCTTATATACAAGGATATTTTTTTATTTATTGTATTTTTATTCTTTTGGTAACCAGGTAAGGCCCACTAGACAAAGGTGCCTGTTTTCAGGGGCAACCCAGGAGCACTGAGGTGGTTAAATGACTTGTTCAGAGTCACACAGTATGCAAGAGGAGGTTGTGGAACTCAAACCCACATCTGCTGGATGTACCAAGCTCATTCACAGCTTGTTACTTTAACCACTAAGCTATACTGTCCTCTATTATTCTCCTTCTCTCCAATGCAAATAACTTCATTTCCTTCAATCTGTTCACATAATTCATCCCTTTGATGTCATAAATCATCCTGGTTGCCCTCCACTGGACCACCTCCAGTCTAGCCACATCTGCCATTCTTTATGGACACCAGAACTGCACACTGTACTCCAAGTGTGGCCTCACCAATGATGTAAACAGTGGCACCATCACTTTCCTATCCTTACTTACAAAGTTTCTTCTTATACAGGATTTCCCTTTTTAATAACAATATCATACTGAGTATCATTCTTTAAATGATTAGAAACCAGTACCCCCCAGATCCCTTATGTGCTCACTTTCCCTCAGAATATTTTCATTTAATTCATTGTTTAGACAGTTTGTTTCTTTTCCAAAAATGCATTACTATGCATTTGTCAGGGATAAATTGCATCTTTCCCATATGTACCCAGTTACTTAAGGACTCTAATTCCCATTGTAGTTTTCCTATTCCTTCCCATGTGTCCACCTCACAAGCAATTTTGGTATCATCGGCAGATTTGGCCATCCATCCACCCTCAGTACACTGCATGTCCCACACATAAATATTAAACAGTGTAAGACCTAACATCGATCCCTGCAGAATCCTACTGATCACATCTGCCCAGTTTGAAATGTATCCATTTACCCTAACCATCTGTCTCCTTCCATGTAGCCTATTGGATATCCATCTTACTGTACTGTTATCCACTCCTACTTCCTTTAGTTTACTGCTTAGCTCCATGTGTGGCACAGTGCTAAATGCTTTGCTAAAATCCATGAACACCACATCCACAGGAATACCTCTATCTAGTGCCTTACTTATTGGTTCAACAAAATGTATCTGGTTTGTAAGGAATGATCTCCCAGTCCTAAAACCATGTTGAATTCTAGCCATTCTGTTGTTCTCTTTCAAATAAGTTTCTATTTGTTCTCTTAGAATTTTCTCCTGTATTTTTGCAACCACTGGTGTGACTGACTGGCCTATTGTTATTTTTGTCTCTCTTATTTCCTTTTCTTTTGTACAGTAGATAGGGATAACAATAGCATTCTTCCAGTGACCTGGAATAACTCCCTCCCTAAATCTACTGTTTCAGATATGGGTAAGAGGTCCAGAGTACCACAATCATCAGAGAAATCCACTATTCCTTAATGGCCACACATCCTGGGGTGTGTTACTCCATTTATAAAACTAGTTTCTATTTGATAAAAAATATGTAGATCAGGTAGGATGTGTGGTTGTCAGAAAATAATCAATGGGCATGTGATGTGTTTCAAACAATGAGGTTAAAGAATTTTCATGGCCCGTAATGTAAACCCTGTTAACATCCTGGGCCAAAAGCTGAGGATTCCAACCACAAAAGGAATGTTGACAGGATATTACCCACATTCTGGAGTTTCTTATTCCACTTATATAATAATAATAATAGTTTGTATTTAATATAGTGCCTTTCAAATATCAAGGCGCTGAATAGATAAATAAAAATCAGTTACAATAAATACCAATTAAAATCAAAAAGATTCAGAGTATGCTTTACCCCATGGATAGGTCTTAAGTGCCTGCTTAAAGCATCCCACAGTTCTGCACCCCCAAAGCTGATATAATTGTTGTTAGTGATTAATGAATGCAATTTTTTTAAAGATATTCTCTGTTAGGCTCATAGGATATGACTATAACGGCTTTTGTGTCTTTAAGAGATGTGGCCTGATCTAAGAGGTACTGCATATGCATGAGCTGTTGAATCCAACGTGATTATATGATTTGCATAATGATCATTTGACTTAGAGTTATTGTTCTTGGTCAGCATAGCTGAGTTACACCTGTTACCCTACCCCCATGTAACCAGGTTTTAACAAATCAGGAGGCAAAACTGGCAAGACCTTATTCTGCAACATGCATTAATTATGGATTTATTCATTATAAAAGGTTTACCATGAAAGACATAATGAGTTGAAATTTCTCATTTCCAGCTGCATCCTGAGGGGAAGGGAAAATGTGAAGAGTACAACAACAAATTACAACAGTCAGTTAGACAAATCAACAAAATGAACCAAGATGAGCTAGGCAGAGCATCTGAAAAGCAACAAGTAAAACAAGTGCAAAATGGAACACATATAGATATAGATTCACTGGATGGTGTGCAGAGAAGGGGTAGGAAAATGGTCACACAGGTAAGAAACCACCTATATAAAGAGAGATACTTAGGGAGCTGAATTTGTAAGACCTACAGTTGCGTAGGTACAGAAGGGACATATTAATGTTATTCAAGATTCTTAATGATAAGGACCCGAGTGATGAATGCAGTATAACCTGGGCTAGTAAACCCATGAATCTCAGGTGCCATAACAAGCAACTGCACGTACAGAGGGCACTGACAAATAAAAGAAAATTCTATTTCACCTTAAGGGCTTGTAAAATGTGAAACACTCTTCCACAGCATAATGTGGACGTAGATGACTTCAATCAGTTTTAAAAACAATTAGACATGTACCCCCTTTGGGATACAGTAAATCCCCCCATATGTGTGGGAAGGTGGTCCCGATGGGCTTAGAGTCTACAGTACTTCCGCCTTTACAGATACCGAGTAATACCGAGTAACTGGGGAATGAACAAGGCACTGTTAGGTACAGCATTAAAGTATCGATGGCAGCAATTTGAAGGGTGCTTGAAGCACTGTTGGCACTTTGTTTAGTAGGGAAGGATGGAGGAGACATGGAGACACAAGTAAATGAATTAGGGTAGGAGCAGGGGCTGTGGGGGAAGCATTATAGGGTGCCAAAATACAGCACAGAATAAGAAACAATTGCTTGGGTGAGTAGTGAATTCATGGAGGAGAGATTTGAGTGTGTGGGAGGAAGGAGCAGTATAAACGGTAATGGGAAGATTAATAACCCCTAAGGGCATGAGTCACTCAACTTCACCTTGTGCTTTAATAATTACATCAGCCCCAAGTCATGCTTAATGACTGAGAAAATAATTTGGTTTTATATTACACTGTTAGATAATGTCAGTGCAGTAACTGTATGCAGACCAATGGAGCAGATATTATGTGTTACTGTTTGGGAACTTCACACATACATCCATGGACAATTACTCCAGATAAGTTTTTATTGAGTAAGTAAGTGGAAGCTGACCAGGACACTAGGATAACTGCCACTCTTTTTGGAAAATGCTATAGGATCTTCAACCTTTATCTGGACAGCCATTGGACACAGGCCGAAGAGACATTCATTTAATCTCTTGTCCATAGGATGGTGTCTCCTGCAGGGCAACATCCCTGCTGTGTGCTGCAGTGTCAGCACTGGACATGAGCAGCTGTCTCAGGTGTGGAACTATGAACCCGTGACCTTCCGTTCCAGAGTTGAATGAGTTGCCAACTAAGCTACAGAGCAGTCAGCAAACACAGTAATGATTGAAGCTTGTCCAAGTCACTTCTATAGATGTTTGATAGTGCAACCGAAGCACTTCCCAAATGTGAGTAGACACCCAAAGCCAGGGTTACGTACACTGAGCCAATACATACTGATGTGATAATTCCTGCCTCCCCACATGAGCTGACTAGCTTTATTAATAATTTTCCCTCTTATTTTGCAGAAACAAAAACAAAAAGCTGGTTGGCTATAACTTTGATAGGACTAGCATAGAATTTATCAAAAGAAAAAGCTTAGCTTTACTTTCGTTATCAGGTCCATTTCATACTTCCAAAATGAGCCCACAAAATGGGAACAGCCTCAAAATAGACCCTCTACAGAACAGGGTAGCCTTTAGGGAAAAGCGTAATGCTGTTGAGCAGTACATGAATTATCATAACGATTAGCTGTACACAATGTATGCTATTTAGCTGCACAGTACAAGATTACTAGTTACATAGTAATTCTGAACAAATTCCAGAAATGAATGGATACAAAAGAGCTTAGTGTTTGTATTATGTAAACAAGAGTCCATTTGATTTTTTGTTTTTGTGTTGATCAGGTGCACCATGCTTGCCTTTCCCTCCCTGCTACATATAGACAGCATCATGTCACATGACCTTGCCCAATTAGTCATGTTGTTTGATCATCCCAAGGGGTGCTCAAGAGTGACATGTAGGGAATCAGTGTATAGCCTTCATGATGCTCCAAGCCTCAAAAAACAGACCATGGGGAGTCAGCAACCTATAATCATTCCTTCATGGCAATACTGAGCCACTAGGTTAACTTCTATCTGGTCAATTTAATTTAAAGAGCATATGTATACAGAATAAAATGTTTAATATGTTATATTTATATTAGCTGCATTTAACTTTAGTTTATTTCAGGTTCTGAACTTTTCCCCATTATCAGTCTTCTTAATATTCCACTCCAAAGAGTGCCTGATGCCTTCAGGAGAACTTTGAAGAAAGATAATACATGGACACAGTTCAGCTCATACTCTATTTCTGTTCAGTATTTATTTTCCCTGTCATTTATTTCTGAGGACAAATGCATAAAAACATGATTTTTGTTCCTTGAGAGTTCATCAGTCCATGTTACTTATTCCCCACCTGAGGCCCAATATTTAAAACTTTGCCCGGTTGGCAAACAGATTACATGCCCTTGCTCTATATTGAAAAGGCCAATTAGCATGGGCAAAATGGAATAGCGTCATGCAAACTTATAATATATGCACTGGGCAAAGAGAGGAGAATAGACATGAATACAGGTACTGTGCTATACTCAGCACACTGGCATCATGCAAGTGAGTTTGTGTGACATCATTGCATGGCGCAAATGCCAACTTTAAAAAAGCTGACTTAATCCAGGAAAACCCTAGAGGTGGGTGGTGACACTGCAGCCAGAGCAGAAATGGCTCTATTCAATACTCACATACTGTTTCTAATGGAGCAAACCATGGGGGAGGAGGAGAGGGCAGAAGGCCACACTGGGCCACTCCTTAGGCCATAGAGGTGATATAATGTGCACAGATGGTATGACCATCTGGTGAGCTGTTACCATCTTAACAAGGCCATGCTGCTGCAGCAGTGTGATCTCCTGCATGAGCAGCTGCCCAGTGATGCACAGCCATACCATGACAGTCAAACAGAAGGTGACGACTGTGATGTGCTTCCTAGACACTGGGTCATTTCAGACACCGGTGGGTGATACCATTGGTCTGTTGCAGTCCACCACCTTGTGCCTGCTGGCCCAAGTTCTAGATGCCCTGCTGCCCCACACACACTGGTGAGTTCATCATATGTCCCAGCAGCAGAGTGCACAGAAACCATGCAATAGTTATATTGAGTTGTGCACCTAAGTGTAGTACTTGGTGTCATTGACTGCACCCATGTTGCCATCCAGGCACCCACTGGTGATTCGGAGGATGCCTATCTCAATAGGAAGGGATATCACTCTATCAATTACCAGATAACGTGCAAAGCAACTGGGCACATCACCAATGTCCTGGCATGGTACCCTAGCAGTGCCCATGACGCCATCATATGACACAATTCAAGACTATGTCAGACATTTGAAGGTGGCCAAATACCCAGTAGATACTTTGTCGGTGAGTACACACCACACACATCCACAACCCCCACATAGGGTGTACACTGCTATAACACAGCACAGTGAAGGAAGTGTGGGTGGGTAGGGGAGGGTGTACAGGTGCACAGGATGCACCACAGACCATAGGCTGCATTGAAGATGCAGGCAGCTACACTGTGAACAGGTGCTAGCAAATGTTATCTACCTCACAGGAGACAGTGCCTATCCCTTGCACCCCTGGCTCCTCACACCAGTCTTTTGGCCCTCAAATGCCATCACGGACAGATACAATGCGGCACACAACACCACACACAACATAACTCAGTGCATCTTTGGCATGTTGAAAATGTGATTTTGGTGACTGGATCCTTCAGGTGATGCCTACAGTATACCCTTCACAAGGCATGTGTCATATTGCTAGCCTGTTGCACGTTACACAACATGGCACATACCCATGGAATAGTCACACTAGTACATGAGAAACACAGTGACAGTGACATGGAGTCAAAGGTGCAAGGGATACTGGAGCAGCTTGATTGGCACAACCCCGAATGGTAAGGAGGGCCCAGGAAGACAGAGTCCACATCATAACAGGACTCACAGAGAGAAGCAAGTGGATGCAAAAATAAAAGTACACTGTTGTAGATTTCAAAACTGTAATGTAAACACAAAATGCAAAGTGACAGTGCATAAAAAGAGAAAAATGGAGCAGGGAAATAGCAGTGTGTGCAACAAGTGGGACAGGGCTAGGGTGGAGGGGATGCCTGTCAAATCAAAACCTGGACATGGAAAGGGGGCAGGGGATGAGTAGGAGAGGCAGGGGTGGCCTACAAACCCAAGCTCTCTATCTGCAGCAGGTGTGCAGGGACTGGCGTCTGTGACACCTTTTTTTTTTTCCAATTATTTAACTAGGTAAAACACACTAAGCTGAAAGCTTGCTTACAGGTGCAACCTGGGAGCACAAGGAAGTTAAGTGATTTGCTCAGGGTCACACAGTATGCAAGTGGGGGCTGTGGGATTCAAACCTAGGTCTCCAGATTTGCAGCTCAGAGCCTTAAACCACTGCTCCGTACACAGGCCATGGGGAGGGGAAGAGTGATGTCCATGGGGGTGGGGGTTACTCTGGCCCATTCTTGCCCACACCTCTGGCTGGACAATAGAATGTATAAGTAATTTTAGGTATTTAAAGGTTTCTATCATGTCTCCTCTGTTCCAGGGAGTACAAGTTTAATTTTTTAAGTCTTGTCTCATAGGGTTCGTGGTGGAGGTCCTGAACTATCTTTGTAGCTCTTCTTTGCACAGTTTTCTGATGGTCTATGTCCTTTTTAAGGTGGGTCTCCAGAACTGGACACAATATTCCAGATGTGGCCTAACCAAGGATCTATAAAGTGGAATTATCACTTCATGCTTTCTGCTTGTGATCCCTCTCCAATGCAACTGAGGATGTTACTGGCTTTCCATGCTACCTTTTTACATTGTCTCCCTACCATTAGGTTGTTGGACACCATGACCCCTAGATCCCATTCTAGGTTTGTGATGGCTAATTCTTTGCTCCCTAGATAGTAATTTCTTCCTGGGTTTCTTTTCAGTAGGTGCATGACCTTACACTTCTTGGCACTGAACTTCAACTGCCAAGTTCTGGACCATTCTTCCAGTTTTGTTAGGTCTGATTCCATCGCTATGGCCCCTTCCATTATGTCCACCCTTTTGTAGAGCTTGGTGTCATCTGCAAACAGGCATATTTCCCCTCCAATCCATCTGCAATGTCACTGATGAATATGTGGAAGAGGATTGGTCCAAGCACCGGACCCTGCAGAACCCTGCTGGTCACCATCCCCTCCATCGACAGGGTGCCATTTACTTCAACATTCTGGGTCCTCCCCTGAAGCCAGTTTCTCACCCAATTAACAATTTTATTTCCTACACCTGCATTTCCCAGTTTTTTAATAAGGCTCCTGTTGGGGATGGAATCAGATGCCTTTCTAAAGTCTAGATACACAACATCTACTGCCCCACCTTGGTCTACTACTTTTGTCACCCAGTCAAAGAATTTTATCATGTTTGTCTGGCATGAACTACCAACTGTGAAGTCATGCTGCTTAGGGTCTAGCCTCCCATTGGTTTGCAAGTACGCCACTATCCTTTCCTTTAGTAACTATTCCATAATTGTCCCCACAATTGAGGTGAGGCTGTCAGGGTGGTAGTTCCCTGCCTCTTCCTTGCTTCTACTCTTGTGTAGGGGTACCACAGTGGCCTTTTTCCAGTGCTTCAGTACCTGTCCACTCTCTAGTGATTTATTAAACAGTTCAGCCAATGAAGCGGTGAGTTCTTCCCTAAGCTCTTTCAATACCCTAGGAAGAATTCTGTCTGGTCCCATAACTTTGTCTGTCTTTAATTTATTTAATTCTTCTAGGACCCTCTCTTTTGTAAAGGGGCTTGTCTCTGCTTCCTGGATATGGAGACCCGTAGCTAGTGTTGGACAATTACCATTCTGTTCTCTTGTAAAAATGGAGCAGACGTATTTGTTTAATACTTCTGCTTTCTGTACAGCATCCTCCACCTGCTGTACTTCCTTGTTTCTTAGTCTGACTATTCCCCACTGGTCTTTCCTGTTTCCAGGATATATCTATAGAAGGTTTTGTCGCCCCTTTTAATTTCTGCCACAATATTTTCGTCAGTTTGTGCTTTGGCTACCCTGGATTGCCTTCCCAGCCTCTTTAAGCTTGGTCCTGTATTCTTCTCTAGCACATTCTTTCTTTGCTTCTTTATACTGTCTGAAGGCTTTTTTCTTGTCTTTTATTTTCAATGTCACCTGCTTCATAAACCAGATAGGTTTTCTCCTTCTTTTGGATTTACTGATTATCTTGGAGTATTTTGCTGTGACAGTATTTAATGATGTCTTCAGTGCAGTGTATCTCTCCTCGATGTCTCCATCTTTTAGGTTTTCATATAGGCTTGAAAAGGCAGACTTCATCTTGTTGAAGTTTGCGTTTTTGAAGTTGAGGATTTTTAGTCTAGTTTGGCTGGTGACTTCTTGTCTGTTGACAGTGAAACATATTGCTCTGTGATCACTGGAGCCCCAATTGATTCCTACTTTAATGTCAGATATCCTTGTGCTATTTGTTAGCACAAGGTCTAGGATTGCATATTCCCTTGTTGGTGAATCTATTAGCTATGTTAGATCTGCCTTTGGCAGAGCAATGAGGAATTCCTTGCTTTTTCTGATGAGGCTGTGTAGGAGACCCCATTCACATCATGGAGATTGAAGTCTCCTACAAGCAGTAGCTCACCTTTTGTCAGCCATTGTAAGGATTGTTTCAAGAAGCTCCTTGTTCCTTTCTATTTCTATATTACAGCTGTCCTATTACACAAGTATAGTATACAATATTGCAAATGCCAGCAAATAAAACACTTGTTATATGAAAACAGTTATCTTAGAAGGGGTTTGACTTATCCAAATTAACTAAAATTGGGGGACGGCATTCGAATGTAATACAATTATGGATCTCCGATGTCCTGTGAAACAAGTTAGCTCTACACCTAAAATCACAGTGTTTAAGTGCCAAGTAATTACAACTGACTAGACTGATTTTATGTGATAATGACGATCGCAAAACTGTGATCACCGTTAGGGCAATTGTACATAGCCGAAAATAAAAACGACAATGTATACTCCAAACAAGCACAACTGGGTGAACAGACATCTTTTTTTACGTGGGGAGCTGTGTCCACTGCACCCCCCAATGGGCGGCTTCGCCTCCTGCACCCCCTTACTAAATATTGTCAACTCCAAGGGGGGGCATGCTGGGAAGGGGGTGAAACTTGTAAAACTAAAAATACTTCCACCTGCAAAATGGTATGTGCCTCCCCAGCCCTGATCATTGCACCCTCCCCACTGTAGCCAGCCACCCTCACTACCATGCCACACAGTCAGCTTGGCAGCCTTTCACTGCACTACCTCCCACATACCTTTCCTCCTCTTTTGTCCCCTGTTCTGTCCTTCCATTCACCTTCTCTTCACCCATCGCTACCCTGTCAGGGTCACTAACATAATAAGTGCTACACTTGAGTAGCTCATATGTGAGTTGCTCAAGTGCAGTTGCTGTTTTAATGGTATACCAACTAGACTCCCACCTCCCTTATTACAAGTGCAAGTTGACTTTTCAGAGGGTTCTTTTCTTGTAATGGTGGGCTTCTTTGCATGCCCATGCAAGTGTCATCCTTAGGGTTTCAGACTCTCACTGTGCTTCTTTCTTCATCTAACTTTGACATTTTTGAATTTACTTATCGGAGTTAATGTTAACTTTGACCATTTATTTTTTTATTTACTGATTGAAGCTTCGACTAGTTTTCTGAATTTACTGATCAAAGCTTCAACCGTTTTTTTAATTCAAGCAGTAGGACTGTAACAAATAAAAATTTAAGTGAGATTTTGAGACCTTGGATTTATATACATCGGTACATGGAGAGAACAGTGCTGTTGATGGTTGAATTTCTTAGGACAAAAGACATTGTCAAGGTGTTTAATCACTTGTCATTGCTGATAACACAGACAAGAATGAACTTTGTGGGGTGCCGCAGGGTTCGGTACTGGGACCGGTCCTCTTTAATGTCTTTATAAGTGACATTGGAGAGCACCTGGAAGGAAAAGTATGTCTCTTTGCCGATGACACAAAGATCTGAAACAGGGTTGATGCACAAGGCGGGGTCGAAAGGATGAAAAGAGACTTGGCAAGGGTGGAAGAATGGTCAAATGTATGGCAGCTCAGATTCAATGCAAAGAAGAGCAAGGTAATGCATCTGGGAAACAAAAACCCAGGGGAAGAGAACACAATGGGGGATGAGATAATAAAAAACATTGAAAGAGACCTAGGGGGTGTACTAATCTACACTAAGGACGGCCTTATGGTGTTGCACATAACCCTGAAGCAGGACTCCTGTCCTGGCAGTGAATCCATATTCATAAGAATTACCCTAGGCCAACACAAACACCTCATAATAGGATGTGGCTATAACCCCCCAAGATGGCTCTCCAATCCCTCGAGAATTTGACCAGATCCACGGCTAAAGAAATCTCAGATGAGCTCCTTATTCTGAGGGACTTCAACCTCCGTTGGGCCCACGATCCCAACAAAGACCTCATGTCCCTGACAACAGAGGCAAACCTGGTACAGGTTATCACAGAACCCACCAGGCTGAACTGCAAGACAGGGAACCACACCATCCTGGACTGGGCTCTGGTGTCAAACCCATATAATATCTTGAAAGCTGGATTCATGTCTGATGCCCTGAGTGACCACTCCCCAGCATTCTGCATCTGGAGAAATAGAGGGCCCATGGTTCAGCCCCGAATACTAACCGCACATGACTACTCCAAGTTCACGGTGGTGCAATACAATGACTACCTCAACACCCTGGACTGGAGCCCTATCAGGTGCCTCCCCTCCTCAGACGAGTCACTTGAATACCTCCATCACTCAATAAATAAAGCAGCTGACCTCTTGGCCCCTCTGAAAAGGCTCAGGGCTAAGGGAAGCTGCTACAAGTGGATCTCTCCTACCCAAAAAAGCCCTGATGATCAGCCGTGACAAAGCCTGGAAAAGGTTTAAGAACTCCTCTCTCCCAACCAATCTTGTGGCTTACAAATCTTTGCAAAACAAATGCAAGAGCGCCATGAAACTTACGTAAAGGGAATATGTCACCCGGCTACAGAAAACCAACTTAGGCTGTCCCAAACTGTTCTGGTCTCACATAAATGAACTGATCAGGGGAATCACCAAAGTTAAACCAGGCCCAATGGAGGTCAATGGCAAATTAGTGAGCAACTACCCACAAATTGCCTCAGCCCTAAACCTCTACATGACCAACCTTGAAGCATACAAGGCTGGACAACTCCCTCCCACCATGGCAACTTAAGAGACTGAGCCCCCGTGCCTAAATCGACCCCTATTTCACCTGTAGCTGGTCAAATCACAAGAGGTACAAACTCTCCTGACAGCCTTGAAAACCAGAGGCCCAGGAGGACCAGACAGGATAAATCCCAGATTACTCAAGGATGGAGCCAAATCGCTCTCCAGACCCTTGACCTGGCTCATAAACAAATCAAGAGCTGGAAAGAACAGTCCCAACCCAGTGGAAACAGGCAAACATGGTCTTCATACACAAGGGTGGCTCCAGGGAACACATGAGCAACTACAGACCAATCTCCCTGCTCTGTTTGCTCATAGAGCTCCAGGAAAGGCTCATATATAACCAATTCCGTGAGTACCTGGAGACTCACCAGCTACAAGCCCCCTCCCAGCACAGTTTTATAACCAATCATGGCATGGACACTGCCCTCACTAACCTCACAACAGACATACTCAGTGCTATCGACAGGGGAACCCCCTCTGGAGCAGTATTTGTAGATCTATCTAAGGCATTTGACCTTGTTGACCACAACCTCCTCCTAGTCAAACTGAGCAAAATAGGCCTGGATCCTCTGGCTCTCAAATGGTTTGAAAGCTACCTATCAGGCCGCACACAGAGGGTAATCTGGAAGGGTGTGCAATCAGACCCCCTACCCATTAAGGAGGGCATGCCACAAGGCTCAATCCTTGGTCTCCTTCTGTTCTAACTGTTCACAAATGACCTCAACCTCCACTGGGGGGGCCTCGGTCATCATATATGCAGATGACACAGTCATCTACCGCTTCTCAGACAACCTAGTGGAGATTGGCACCGCACTCCAAACTGATCTAAAGTCCCTGGAGGCCTGGCTAAAGAAGAACATAATGGTCCTGAATGCAGGCAAGACAAAAGCCATCCTGTTCGGATCCAGATACCTGGGACAAGACAGGACCAATGCCTTACAGCTTACTACACTTGACGGGACAAGCATTGAGGTAGTGGACTCTCTGAAGTACCTAGGGCTCATGCTGGATCAAGGTCTCACCTACAAGAACCACGTGGAACAAGTGACCAAGTTTATCCACCACAAACTGGGGATCCTGTATCGGATAAAGGACCAGCTTATCCCAGAAGCTAGGCTATCCATAGCAACCAGCGTCCTGCTCCCCACACTGACCTACACTGCCCCTGTAATACAGGGAATGGCAAAGCAGCAGGTCACCAGAATGCAGATCCTGTACAACAAGGTAGCACGATTTGCTACCCAGGATCACCCCAGAAGCCACCACTGTGACACACTTGCCAAATTACAGTGACCCACCTTCGATGCTTGCCTCCAGTATCCACTCCTCTACATGGCCTACAAACTACTCCGCCCAGCCACTCCACCAAGCCTAGAAACTACTATCACCCCCAAAAATAACCCTCAGACCCTGAGGACCTCAGGGTGGATGCTGCTAGAAACCACCAGGATCCGGACCATTGCAGGGAGCAAGTCATTCACCTTCACAACCCCCTATCTGTGGAACAAGCTCCCCCCCCATGGTACAGGAAGCATCCAATCTCCCAAACCACCAAACCAGGCTCAAGGCCCACATGCTTGAGGCCAGCACCTGTCACTGTCAGAACACCTAAATGTCACACCCCCTCCTTCACTCAGCCGCTGTACTGTACCTGTATAACCTTGGTCTCAGATACCTCTAATCACACTAGGTAAACAATATACTAGAGTCTCCATCTGGTTTCATAACAGCTTTCACCTAGTACCCCATATGCTCTGTATTAAATGCCAAAAATAATGGTAATCTTCAACTTGCCTTTATATATGCTGTAATCTCTTCTCTGCATGTACTGTTCCATATACTGTCTTTCTGGGTTGCCCCTGAAAAAGGGACCTTCAGGGCTCAATGGACCTACCCAGTCATCAAAATTTAATAAATAAATAAATAAAATAATTATAACAGATGACCTAAAGATGGGCAAGCAATGTGAGAAGGCAGTAAGGAGGGCTGGGGGATACTAGGATGCATAGGGAGAGGTATCAAGAGTAGAAAACAGGAAGTTATTATCCCTCTGCACAGACAGCTGGTGACACCCCATCTGGTGTACTGCATGCACTTCTGGAGACCCCATCTCCGCAAAGACATAGACAGAGTGGAGGCTGTTCAGAGGAGGGCAACCAAAATGGTGCAGGGTCTGCACCAAAGACATACGAGGAGAGACCAAAGCAGCTTAATATGTATACCTTTAAGGAATGGAGGGAGAGGGGGGACATGATAGAAACTTTGAAGTATCTTAAGGGAATTAAAGTGCAAGAGGGTAGCATCTTTCAGAAAAAGAGATGTGCAAGAACAATGGGGCATAATTTGAAGATAGAGGGGGGGGGACGGCTCAAAGATAATGTTAGAAAATATTTTTTCACAGAGAGGGTTGTGGATGCATGGACAGCCTTCCTGAGGAGGTTGTGGCATCAGGAACAGTGGGAGAATTCAAGAATACATGGGACAGACATAAGGCAATTCTAATGTGGGTAGGAGGAAGTACGCTGTTGATTAACTAGAATCTGCAGCTTATCCATCAGATAGGGAAATGGTCAGACTAGGTAAGCCAAGCAGTCCTTATCTGACGTCAAATTCTATGTTTCTGTTTCTATGTTTCTTTCATACTGCACTGTTCAACGAATTGCACTCCATACACTCAACTTCAACATAGAGAATGTCTCTCTACAGTGATCGAGCCCAACTCCCACTGGTTCTGACCGATGATATAGAGTACTGGAACTGTTTCAGGGTCTCCATCTTATGGATGAAGTCAAATCAGTTGTTGGACAAATATGCATCTTAGAGGTTTGTTGTGGCAGAATCTCAACAGAGTCACAGCCCTCACACCTTCAGTTTGAGTGCCATATTATAGCCATCCTGTTACACAAGTATAGTATACATTATCACAAATGCTAGCAAATAAAATGCTGCTAATACAGTTATATGAAAACAGTTATATTAGAAGGGGTTTGACTTACCCAAATGAACTAAAATTGGGGGATGTCTTTCTAATGTAATACAATTATGAATCTCTGATGTTCTGTGAAGCAACCTAGCCTTACATCCAAAATCAAGATGTTTAAGTGCCAAGTAATTACAACCAACTAGACTCCCACCTCCCTTATCACAAGTGCAAGTTGATTTTTCAGAGGGTTTTTTTCTTGTCATGGTGGGCTTTTTTTTCCCTTCCCCATGCAGGTGTCATCTCTAGGGCATCAGACTCTTCCCTGCATTTCTTTCTTCATCTATCTTTGGCTGGTTTTTAAATTTACTGATCTAAGTTTATGTTAACTTCAGCCATTTTTTAAAAGTTATCGTTTTGAAGCTTCAACTGGTTTTCTGAATTTACCCATTGAAAGTTTCAACCATCTTTTTTATTTATCGATTAAAGTTTTTCAGTCGCACTTTGATGCTAGCTCAAAAAACATTATAATTCAAAAACTGTACAATATTTTTTCACCAAACCATTCAAAGGCACACCCTTGGCACAGACCCCATCACCCCTGGAAATTTCAGGGAAAAATTCCAGACTGTCTAGGCTATAGGTTAGAGCACAAATCTCAATGTTGAGTATAGGAAACAAAGTGTTTTTTTCACATTTTTGAGCCTT
Organism: Neoceratodus forsteri; assembly: GCA_016271365.2. NCBI lineage: Eukaryota > Metazoa > Chordata > Ceratodontiformes > Ceratodontidae > Neoceratodus > Neoceratodus forsteri. Next base: position 331,617,000 of record CM057454.1, read on the forward strand.
TGTATCTCAAAAACCATACAAGATGCCATCATAAAACTTTCCACATCTTGAAACTATGGCAGCCTGACCACATACTGCATGCCAAATGTTGTGCTAATTTGTTCAATGAAGGCAAAGTTCTTTAGGTGCAAAAATTTGGGTTTAACATTAAAACCCTTTCTCAACCCTAACTATAGTGGCACTACCATACCGCTATAATATATAATAGGGGTGTTTTAGTACTCCTATAGTTACAGTAGTGTTGAGTAGGGTGTTCAATGATGAACCTCTAACTTTGCACCTTAGTAGCTTTGGCAGTGTTTGATGAAATAAGCTAAAAGTTTGCACGTGTTGTCTAGGAGGCAAGATCTGAATCTGTGGAAAGTTTTGTGATGGCAGTTTGCACAGTTTATGAGATCCGCATATGTCATTTTTCTGCAGATGTCTACATTTTTTTCCAGTACTTAACATGGGATTTTTTTGCTCTCAGCTACAGCCATGCATGGAATGGAATTTTTCCCCCAGCCATTCAGGGTACAGGAGTGATGTCTTAATGTAGTGTCTTTGAAAGGTTTAGTGAAAAAAATATTAAATGGTTCCAGGGTTATAAAGCGTTAATGTTTTGTGATTCTCTATTCTAAGCATACTCAGTAGGGTTCTTGGGATAACGTTCTTATACAGCACCAAAAACTCTGTGTTGGAAGATCATTTTTGGTTTCTCACCACTTGCTTCTAGCAGCACAAAACATTTTTTTGTGTCATGAGAGCCACCACCTTGTTTCTTTTCCCTTCAAAATAATAAAAAAAAAACAAGGTCAATACATAAAATAGGGTAATTTTAAAGAACAAACACCCTGAACATAGCTAAATGGGACTTGTTTAATTAGATCCTGGTGTTTTTTTTCCCAAACATTTGCCAGAAATACCTTTACTGGGCACCCTAAAATCTAGGGTGTCCAGCTTAGTGAGAGGAGCCCTTCACCCATGTTCTCTGTACTGTACCTACTGTAACACCACATACCCTACTTGATCTCTGGCTTTACTCTCCTGTTCTCTACCACTAAGATTCTCTTATGCCTATCCCATTCATTCTTGAAACCTGTTACCAGTTTTGCCCCCACCACCTCCACTGGGACACCATTCCAGGAATCCACCACTCTTTCCTTGAAGAGGTACTTCTTCACATCTGTCCTGAACCTTCCCCTCCAGCTGCATAGCATGTCCCCTTGTTCTTGAGCATCTTTTACTCTGAAAAATGCTTTCCTCTTGAACCTCATTTATACCTACCAGGTATTACAAAGTTTTTGTCATATCCCCCCACCTCCTTTCCTCCATGGTGTACATACTGAGGTCCTTCAGTCTCTCATCATAGGCCCTGCACTATTTTGGTTGTCCTCCTCTGGACTGCCTCTACTGTGTCTGTGTCCTTCCAGAGATGTGCTCTCCAGAACTGGACACAGTTCTGTAGATGAGATCTCACCAGTGATCTATAGAGTGGTAACACCACCTCTCTTTTTTTGTTGGTGATACCTGATTTATTGATTTATTTTATTAAGTGGACTGGGATGCCACCCCTCATACTACTTCTTTCTCCCCCTCCCCTCCAGGTGGCCAGCCCTTCCCAATATTTATTTTTTTTCTTTTAATATATAAATGGACTGGGGGGGCTCACCCCGGTACCACTTCACTGGATCCCCTTCCTCTCCAGGCCACCTGCCCAATTTCCCAAACAGTAACCCAACACTGGGGTACTCAGTCCCCAGTGCCAGACTGCTCATCTGAAAAAAGGAAAACCATCACTTACTAATTTTTTTAACTTGTAAAAAATAAAACACTTCCTCACTGATCTGACCTCCCCACCTGACCTTCCACCCAGCACTCACCACCTGATACCCCCAGTACACCCCACACACACACCCCATCACTCACTTGAACAGGTCCCAGGGTGAAGATTCAGTCTCCAATTGGAGACACTTAATGCTGCTGAAACTGCCGACTGCAATATAAGAAACTATGGCAAGTTGTTTTTGCATATTGTCACCCAACATTTTTAACATGGTCTTTTTCTGACCCCAACTCATGACCAATGGTGATGAAATTATGCAGATCCAGCCAAAAAGGTGATTTTGTGGTTGCTTGGTAAAATTGTCTTTTGGGGAAAATTTTAAAATGTTCGCCATCATTGTCCATAAGGTAGGGTCATAAGAAGGCTATGTTGAAAATTAGTGGTAAAAATATGTAAAAATGGCAGAGTTATGAGGGAATATTGAAATTTACCTTTGCCTTCTCATAACTTTGATAATTTTAAATATTTTGACACCAAATGCTTAACATATCATTTTTTTCACACTGCCTCATGAACATGACAGATGCTATTTTTCGAATCCTTGCCAAAATGTGTTTTTGCACCTATGGCGTGGAATGACATTTCGGTGGTGCAAAATCACATTTCCAAGGGGATTTGAAAATTTTCACCTTCCAGGTTCATGAGATGGGGTAATAAAGAGGTTATGCAGAAATGTTGGTGTAAAAATATGATAAAATGCCCATGTCATGACTGAACATTGTAGTATTTCAACGTTCACACATAACTTTGCTAATTGTCATTATTTTGACTCCAAACTTTCAATATAGCCACTTTTTCCACACCACCTCATAAAAGTGACAAGCATAATTTTTAAAATCCTAGACAAGATGTGTTTTTGCACTTCTGGTACGAAATGACATTTTGGCCAGTATACTATAAATGCTACATGTCATGTTCATAAGGGCAGTCATAAAATGTTTATCTTAAAAACTTGGGGTGAAAATAAAAACATAAAGAAAGAGTGAATGTGTGAAGTGTGAATGTGTAAAGAGTGAAATGTGCCGGACCCTGCACTTCTGTAGGTGGATATTGTGTTCCATGACACAGGGACAAATGGGCCATGCACAGCTACACCTGTTCATGCAAATCCCAAAGTGACCTGCTTGAATGAGGGTACAATTGCACTATCTCAAAAAGAAAGCTAATTCTTCGCAAAAAAAAAAAAAACTCAATGCACCAGTTAGGTAACTTAGTGCCACAAAAGTAGGGTAATGTGGCATTAGAGTTTTCAATCCTAAATCCCCACCCCACCTAGTAAGCAGCAAAGGGAAAAAATCATTACTATTTTGGCTGTCCTGAGTCTTTGTGAATCAGGGTGGGGTTTTCCTTGAGATTTTTAACTCTAATGCTGACCCTATTCCATGAACAAATACAGTAAGGTCAGATTTTATCTTTTTTCTTCACTTAGGGCCCACAGGTTGCTGGCAACATGTGGGGAGACACAGTTTTGCAAGTTTAAACACTATATCAGAATGGGGTGAGCGTTACAGTTGAAATCTCCAAGGAAGACCCCACCCCTGATTCATCATGATTCAGGAAAGCAAAAACCATAATGATTTTGCCCTGTGTTACTTGGAGGGTGGGGGTGGGGAGTTAGGTTTAGAAACTCTAACACCTCATTTCCCTACATTTGGTCGGGTGTCTTTGAGTACCTTTGGCCATCTGGAGTTCATGGATGTCATGCAGATCATCCAGAGTGTGCACCCCACTTGCTGTAGATTGGATCCTGGACCTACTTTCCTAATTTTGGGAGGTACTGAGGCTATCGGTCCAGTCCTGGCATGGATTGTCTGGTGCTTCTTGGAGTCTGGAGAGTTTTCTAGCTCTCTGAAAGAGGCGATGGTGACACCTCTCTTGAAGAAAGCTTCCTTGGACCCAGACTGCCATGCCAACTACAGACCTGTCTCTAAAAGATTATTGAGAAAGTTGTGGCTGCACAACTGGAGGATCATTTGACCATCCATGACATATATGAACCACTCCAGTCTGGTTTTTGTAAGATGCATAGTACTGAAACAGCGCTGGTTCGGGTGCTCAATGATTTCCTGATGGCTAGAGATCAGAAGAACGGTTCCATCTTGGTCCTTCTTGATCTCTCTGCAGCTTTTGACACCATGGACCATGAGGTGTTGTTGAGTCATCTGAGGTTCATCTGTGGGCTGTCTGGAACAGTCCTTAGGTGGTTTTCATCTTTCCTCATGGGTAGATTTCAGAGAGTGATGTCAGGGGTTTATTCCTCGGACCCTACTTCTCTGTCATGTAGAGTTCCACAGGGTTTGGTCCTCTCACCCATGTTGTTCATGGTGTATATGCTGCCCCTTGGAGACATTGTAAGAAGGTATGGGCTGAGGTTTCACTGCTATGCTGATGATACCCAGCTCTACCTATTTTTTGCACCCGACCAGAATGGAGCTGTATCGGTCTTTAACAACTGTCTGAAAGAAATCCAAGACTGGATGGATTCCAGCTGGCTAAGGTTGAACCCAGACAAAACTGAGGTGTTGGTTGTGGATCCAGGTCATCAGATGGGGGGGTTGGTGGAGGGTACACCCTTGGGAATTTTTCTGGGTGACGCCTCACTCCCGACTTCTGAATGGATGCATAACCTGGGGTTAATTTTTGATGAAGGTCTGACCTTGCATTTGCAGGTGTCAACGGTCATCAAAACTTCCTTTTACCATCTTAGGAATATCGCCAGGATTAGGCACCTTGTTCCATCTGATGACCTTCCGACATTGATGCACGCCTTTGCTTCCTTTCACTTAGATTATTGCAACTCCCTTTACCTAGGGCTTCCTGGGGTAGAAATCCACTGCTTGCAGCTGGTGCAGAATGCAGCAGCCTGGCTTTTGACGAGGTCTTTGTGATCTTGTCATATTTCGCTGGTGTTGCTCGAGCTGCACTGGCTGCCAGTTCAGTGGTGGATCACCTATAAAGTCAGCTTGCTGACTATTAAAGCACTATGCAGGACTAGGCCCAGACTACCTGAAAGAGCTCCTGATTCCCTACCAGCCCGGCCAATCACTCCGCTCATCCAGTGAGGGGTTGCTAGAGGTTCCAAGGGTATGTTTAAAATCTTCTGGCACAAGAGCATTTGAGTTTGCTGCACCTACCCTTTGGAACTGTCTACCCCATTGGATTCGGGAATGCGCAACTGTGGAGTCATTCAAACAGGCTTTAAAGACTTATTTGTGGTCTCAGGCTTTTAACAGTTGAGTTTGTTGGTTATATTATGATATGTGTATGATTTTATTTATGAATGACTATTTATATATTTGAATTGCTGATTTTACTATGTACGGCACCTTGGTTTTTTGAAAGGTGCCTAAAAATAAAAATATTATTATTATATTATTATTATTTGTGGAATTAAGTTATGCAAACTGGTACACTAACACAGTTCTTTGGAAAGAATATATATATAAAATGGTCAGGGATGTTGTGTTTTTTTAAAGGTTTATTGTTTTTATATTTAAATGTGCAAGTAATGTTTTTTTTGTGAAATAGAGGTGCTCTACTTGAAAGGAGTGCCATTGCCATGGTCATTGCCATGAATGCTGTGTCATGGCACTGGAGCTGGTTTTGTGACATGGGTGCTGATTGGTGGAGGAGCAACTTCTTTTAAAAATGCTGGGGAAACATAGCAGTGCTGTTTAGCGAGCAACAGCTGATGTTGAGTGGTGGTTTCATGGAGTGAGGTGGCTGCTATTGATGCCAATGCAGTTCCATTTGTTCTGAAGAATAAGAAAAAATGAATATTTATGTAGTTTATTTAAGTTGGAGTGGGTGGCTGTGGATTTTGCATGAGCGAGTCGACAAGTGGGATAGGCAACTGGTATGATATAGGTAAATATGAAGATGGTAATTTTGCAGTGTAGATTCACAGTTATAATTCTGGGGAACAAACATTATTAAGATACTGTCCTTTGTTCACAGTCGAGGTGCTGACTGAGTGGTAGGAGTGTGGGTTGTAAATGGCATTCAGAGGGAGTGGGCAGGAAAAGATGTAAAGCAGATGAGACTTTAGGTATTTTTAAACAAGATCTGACTTTCGTCTTTAAATGGTTTTGGTTGTCACTGTGGTTTGTCAGTGATTTCAACAGTGTGAAAGGAACTGGAAGGAAGTGGTAGCTTGTTTTAGGACTGTGGTTGCTAGAAAGATTGCAGACTTAGAAATGGAGAAGTAGTGTCAGTGGGTGTGTGGTAGGTAGAGCCATACAGTGACGTGCCTACTATGAACATAAATGAATAGGGACATGTCTACTGTGTACATTAATGCTAATGATATGTCTACCATGTCCACAAATGTAGCTCAAATATCAGCATTTATATAATTACTTTTTTGTCCACCCCACTGCAATAAATAATCCACTATAGGGTGTGGCTCATGTTCCTATATATGCAATTCTTTGAGTGCATTGTGATGCAAGAGTCCTCAGGCCGCATGTGTTCAACCACCCAAGGTGTGCATATATCAGAGCAAGACCGCACACCCTGTAATTGAATATCTATCTTATAAAATGGCTGCAAATGTCTGGGGGGGACAAAAAGTAGTACTTCTCTGGCAAAAATTAGTGTGTCATTTACAATAGGTGATTTGGTTGATCCTGCCATAACTGTGATAGTTTTAAAGTTATATCTGACAGTTATCTGGTTGATCCTGCCATGATTTGTAAACAAAAAGTGATTTAAAAAAATTATCTGATTGATCCTGCCATTTTCTGAGTGTCTTACAGTTTAATTGCTTTCACTTTTGTTGTTTTACTGCAGCATGACGGAGTGGTGTTAATGGCAGTAAAGGACATGCTGGCAAAGCTTTAAAATAAGGCAGGTTTTGTTCAAAAGGTGTGTAAAGTCCATTTTTTATGGCAAGCTTGCTGAGGTTTGTGTAAAAGAAGCCACTGACTGTAGAGTGAGGGGAGTGTGTGTGAGTCGGTGGCTTCAGAGAAGTAGAAGCAAGCGTGAGTGACTGTTGCTACAGTACAATGCAGAGGGGATAATGGCACAGTCTGATATGCAATCAGGGCAGAAGACCTTGCAATACAGCAAACCCCAAACTAGAGCGTCTACAAGAGATAATGTCCAGACAGTAATGTTTAGCAAAAGTATGAACTATACTCCATGTGGCTGCAGCACGTATGTCAGCAGCAGGGACATTTTTAAAATAAGCAACTAAAGTGGCTATACCCCTTGTGGAGTGACCACGAACAACACCAGGAAGTTACTGACCTTACTTCCTGTAACAGAACGTAATGCAACGTACCAGTCATTTGGACAGGCATTGTTTCAACACAGGAGTGCCCACTTTCTCTGTGGTGAATGATAGAAAAAGCTGAGAGGACTTTCTGCAGTTCTTGGCATGAGCAATAAAGTACCTTAGTATTCTATACACGTCCAAAGTATGGAGCAGTGCCTCCTCCAGGTTGGCACGCTTAGGATAATATAAAGGAAAGTGCACCATTTGATTCAGTGTAAATTCAGATACCACCTTCAGTAGAATCATAGGATTTGTACACAAAATGACTCTGAAAAATAAAATAAGGAGGCTCAAACATTAAAGCCTGAAGCTCTAAAATCCTCCAAGCAGAGTTTTTTGCAATTAAAAAAACTACTGACCTATAAGGCAAAGTACATCATTGATAAGGTGCTATAAGATCCTTCACAGTGTGCACAAGGTAATTCGCCAATATTTTTGACAAGATTTTTTGGTCAAAGTTCAATAAGCAGAGGGGTCACCAATTATATAATAATGACCCATCTCTCTTTATATATATAAAAAAAATTATCAAAGCATTTGACATAGAAATTGGCAATAGCTCCCAGGTAATAATTTCATTGCATAGCTAGACCAAAACTGGACCTAATGTGTTACAAAAAGTTTTATAGAACTAGATAGGCAACCCATAATTTCCAGTACCCTTATTTCCTTTTTGAAGGAGTTAAAGGCTAACTCCACTTCTGCTAAGATTATAGAGGAAGTTAATACCTGCCCCAATGGTTCTGACATCTTAGGAAGCTGTATTGTACATAAAAAATGGCTAATGTCACTTGCATATGTCTGAGGCAGAGAAAAGGTTTTTGCCACATAATGTTTAGCAATACGTAACATCTCTTCAATACTAGAACATGCTTTTCCTGAGGATTCACTAATGACATAACCACCTTGCTGTCAGCCCTATTCCAGCATCCCTTAAATATATCAAAGGACTATGCAGAACTCTGTATCCCAAACTGTATTTCTTTTTTGAAGCCTTTTCCCTGTTATGCTGGTACTCCATCATTTTTTGCTTTATTTTCTTAGTCTGGACACTGTAATTCCCCACTTTTCTACTTGATAAATTAATCAACCTGTGCAACTGCACACAAAGACTAACATATTTCATATACCTAATACATGCCCTTTAGGATGTAAAAGTGGAAAAGGCTGACTGCAGAATCTCTTTTGTGTCCTTCCACCAAGCTGCCCAAGACTCAAAAGCACACTATACCAACAATCTGGTTCTCAACAAATTGTTTATGTTCTGTCTAACTCTCTTCCTGTAATATAGAGGCATTCAATCTTACTAGGATTCATACTAGGATTGAGAAATAGCCACGGAGCAGTGAGGCTCATAACTGCTCTCATTTATTAATAATAATTAAAGGAAGGGTGAGACAAAATGCATGAGTCCAACCTATTTTTAAAATAAATTTTAGTACTACTAATAATAACATCCATTGGTAGCAAATTCCAGTTTTTTACTACCCGCAGTGTATAAAAATAATTGCCTGCTATGTGAGTAAAACATTTATATTGTAACTGTAGAGGGTGACCTCTAAGGTTATACATATCTTCCTTATATGATAGCTGTAAATTTACCATCAACTGAGGATCTTTGATAATATTGTACATCATGAGGAGATCTCCTCTTAATCTACGAGTTGATAGTGACATCAGGTTTAAAGATTGGAGTCTATGGTCATATGGGGCATGCTTCAACCCCTTTATAAGTTTAGTAAACCCCCTTGTACCTTTTTCAACTTAACAATATCTTGTTTTTTATATGGACACCAAAACTGTGATGAGAAGTCCAAATGTGGATGAACGTAAGCACGATAGAGTGGCATTAACACATCGCGCTCTCTAGATTTGATATTCCTTTTGATGCCCCAGATAACACCATTTGTCTTTCTTATAACTGTATTAATCTGAAGATCAGGAAGAAAGTTATTAGTTACAATGACCCCCAGATCCTTTTCTATTTCAGAAATGGTCAGTGCCCGATTATCAAGAGTATATAGATGCTTAGGGTTATTGACTCCAAAATGCAAAATCTTACATTTAGTATGATTTAGTTTCATACCCCACTCTATGATCCATTATGTAATTTTATCCAGGTCATTTTGTATTATTTCAATTTGGTCATCATTGTTACATGGCCCTCCAATCTTAATGTCATCCACATATATTTACTGATATTTGATAAACTATTATTTGAAATATATGCTATAAATAAATGAAAAAGACAAGGGCCAAGAACAGACCCTTGGAGTATGCCACTTGTGATAGACCCTGGGTGAGAGAGGTGGCCATTGATTAGGACCTGTTGAGTTCATTTAGTTAGCCAACTAGCAATCCATAATACCAAAGTAGGATTAATATTTAGCTGATATAGTTGTTTTAATAAGGCCCAATGTGGAAGAAGGTCAAAAGCCTTAGTTAAATCCAAATAAACCACATCATATGCCAATCTATTGTCTAATTGAAGACTAACTTCCTCATAGAAACAGAGCATATTTGTCAAAAAACTCCTTCCCTTTTTAAATCTGTGTTGTTCTTGGTCAATCTCTTGTAATATAGAAGTAAGCAGGTCTTTGATTAGACTTTCCAGTATTTTGCACATTGAGGAGGTTAGACTGATTGGCCTATAATTTTCACCATGGTTTCTAGGGCCATTTTTATAGATAGGAATAACATATGCTGTGCTCCATAGTTTAGCCACATAGTTCAAATTTAAACAATTTTCATATAGAAGTTGTAATGGTAATGCCATTTCATTAGCCAGAAAATACAATAGGTGGCCAGGTATATTGTCAGGAGATACGCTAATTTTCCCTTTTAACCCTAATAACTTGGTGTGCACATCAGTGATTGAAATTGGTATATAACTATCCACTGAGTTGTTGATATTATTATCTGTCTGGTCTTTTTGGAATTTGTTACAGTATACTTCATTAAGAAAGTTAACCATCTCAAGAGGGTTATGAGTTAAACAATCATTTACTAGAAGTGGTCCCACCTGACAGGTGTTTTTTTTAAAGAGTTTATATAAGCAAAGAATGACTTGCTATTATCCATGCAAGCATTTGCAGCAAGTTTAAGCTCCCACTCCTTTTTGGATTTCCTGATACCTTTAATACATTTCTTTTGAATGCTCAAGTATGAATTCCAATTGTCCACAGTTTTGTTTTTTAAATAAATGGCATAATGCTTCCTTTTTTTTAATAAGTTTTACCAAGCTTTTAGTCAGCCACTTAGGTTTAGAATTGACTGATGAGCATTTATATATGAAGGGTACAAAACTTTCTCTTAAAGTATGAATTTTATTGTACAGAAAATAAAAGTATTCATCTATACCGACTTTATTAAGAACAGATGCCCAATTGGTGTTATCAAGTCCTGCTTTAAAACTATTAATACCTGCTTTATCATATAGATAAACTTTGGTACTATTATGAACAGTGACTACAGGTTTACAGATATTAAAGGTAATAGAGCAATGATCACTATTACCTATAGGAGGATACGTCATAAGATGTTTTATGTAAACAGACTTACTATAAAGAACCAAATCAAGAAGGTTGTTGTACACCCTGAATTGTGTTACATTGCTGACAAACATCAATAAATAATTTTGCAGCATTAGATCGTCCTGTTAATGTGGACCAGTCTATGTCACTCAGGTTAAAATCTTCTCTAAGTATGCTATCACCAAGGGCACAGGTAGAATTTATTTAATTAATAATAGACTCCAAATATCCAATATATGAACAAGGGGGATGGTAGCAAACACCCAGAATCAGATACTGAGAGGAGTTTAACATAACTTCAAGCCATATGGTTTCAGGGAAATCATTATTATTTTTAATTTTGTCCGAAATATCCAGAACCTGAATAGAATTTTTTACAAATATGGCAACACCTCCACCCCTTCTAGATTGTCTATCAAATTTAAAAGATGTATGACCTGGTAATAAAAAATTCCAACAAGATTTGTCATCCCCCCAAGCTTCCATAATGAGCACAATGTCTACATTATCATTAACGACAGTAACTTTTAACTCACCCAATTTATTTGTAAGGCTTCTGGCATTAAAGTAAAGACATTTTATATTGTTTAGAGATATTACATTTCTGTTGTTATTTTGTTTTATCACTTTATTTAAATACTGTTTATGATTATTTCCTATTCTGGGAGAGAAATTAGTCTCTCCCAACTCAATCAGTTTAAATGTTGATTGATGTAACGTAAGAGATGGTGTCCTAGCAGCACATTCCCCTTGTAATTTAAATGGAGGCCATCCCTACTATATAGGTTGGGTCTAAAGATGTAGTCTTCCCAATGGGAAATACAACAAAGATTTTGGCAAAGACACCACCCTCGCAACCAGTTATTAAACATAGGTATGTTATCGGTAAACTGTATTGATGATCTGGGAACAGGCAGGACTTCAGAAAATGCTATTTCACAACCAATGTCCACTAAAATATTATTAAGGACAACTATATCTTGCTTGATATTCAATAAAGCACTATATAAGAAGTCATTAGTTCCAGCATGATTTATCACTAGGGGATCAATACCTCCTTGAGCTATGATGTTACGGACCATACTAGTAATATGAGATATCCTGGCTCCCCTGAAAGTGGAACAAGTACAGTTTTCTTTGTCCATATTACAAATGGTTCTGTCCACATTTTTAGGAAACTCCTCCTCAGATAGTGTGCTCTGTGGTAATAAATGGTCTGTTGCTTCCACTCTCAATGTATTTAAAGATGTTACTGTGATATATTTAGATACAACAATAAAATCAATTCTGGAAGTGATGGAGCATCTACAGTAGGCATGCTTCCTTGTCTTGTGTACAGTATGGAAAGAATCTTGTAAATCAGTTGTGGTAACCATGTTAACCAATCCATTAGAGTCACAGTACAGTTCCTTATGTTTGAGTAACTCAGCAGCCTGTGGAACAGAGCAATTAAATTCCCCCCCAAATATGACTACCCTCACAGTAAATAAATAAAGGAGGATTTCCAAAAATAGAGCACCCTTTCAGCTTTGGATTGTGGGGCATATGCACTAAAAATCCTAAAGGACAGTGTATCCTTGTCCAAGTCTAAAATCAATGCCCAACCCAGATGGATTTCCACCAGATAGAATAAGTACCACAAAAATCTAGTCAGAAGAACACAGACACCATCACAAAATTCTTCTCCTGGAGACCAGAAAGAAGGAACTAATGTCCATAACGACTGCACCTGTGACATTTCAAACTGGGTTTTCATTCTGATATCTTGAAACAATATAATATCCCCAGGCTGTGGTTTTAATAACTTCCAGCTTATCACACATGTTTCATGAGATTTAATAATATTAGTATTCAAGGTGATAACCTTAAGGGAGCTCATAACACAGAATATAAGCAGGAAAATCCTTAATAGTTCCATAATGAGTTGCCTCCAACAGGCAAAGACTGAGAGCAAGTGAAGTTCTTCCTTTTTCTCTGAGAATGAGTCCTACTCCTGAGAGTTCTCAGGATCTGAAGGGGGGGTCCTGTTGCAAGAGAAGCATGGGATCATCACCTTCCTACTCCTCATCATCAGAGTCTCCAAGCTTCCTCCTGCCTAGAGTAGTAAACCCACTTGCCACAGGAATAGACATGTTTCCAGCAGCCTTAGGATTTTTTACTGTGCCCCATTTTCTTCCTTGGAACTATAGTCAAAGGCTCACTTTCCTTTAGACTTGCTGCATAATGTTCCAGTTGCATGGGGGGTGGAGGGAGGGGGCATGGCAGCATCTCCCACCTCCTCTGGTGTATCAACCATCATATTCTCCTGGGTCTCAGGGACCTTTTGTGTCTCAGGTATCTAATTCTCACAACACCAAGGAGAGACAACACACTTTGGTACAACTGCACCAGAGGTCTGTGAAGTCAGCTGTTCATCTGGTTAATCCTGTTCTCCTGAGGGAGGAGCAGGTTTAGGAGCAGATTCAGTTGTCTCAATAATATCTTCCTTTAGTTCTTCCAGGGAAGGACCAGGGGTCAGAATGCTAGAAGTGTGTTACAGGTTGTTTCCCTGATGGCGAGGAGGTTTGGACTTCTGGATCATCCCAATCAGGTATTCCTGGTCATAGCCTTCTTCCCTATTATAGTAGGCCCAGGGACAATTTCTGAAGGAGTTTACCCCACTCTGCACATACTGTAAGTTGCATTTAAAAAGGCTGTAACATCTTGAGCTTCAATGACTATAAGCTAAACACAGATTATGCTTCTGCTTGTCACAAGCGTTACTCAAATGTTCCAGTGAGCCCCACGTAAAAACATACCCAAGGCTGCCCTTGATAGAAATGGACACTCCTGTCTTTACCTGTTAAAAACTACTAGGAAGGTGCATAAGGCCTGAGCCCCAATACTTTAATTTCACCTGGATATGCCACCCCCAGTTCAAAATCTTTCTTCACCCAAGATAGACGATGGTATGTCCAGAACCTTACACCTGTGGCTTAGCTTACATTTAATGTATGAGACATTAACCTCCTCATTTCAAAGCAATATTGTCAACATTTTCACAGCTGTTTTTTCAGTGGGATTGTCTCAAAGTCAGCCCAGACAGGAGTGTCTTTTAGGTCTGCATATTTTGCCTCAAATTTATCTAATGACCCCACAGTCTTAGAGCTTACATCGTGAATCTGTTCTTGGGAAATATGAGTGAAGGCATACAGTTCTGAATGGGAAAAGGACAACAATTCTTTCAATAGTTTCTGAATTACATTTATTTTATTAATTCAAAATTTCAGAATTACAATCCTTTGAGTCAATGACTCCTTTGCAAAGGCTCCACGTCAGTACATACATACATACATAGCTTAAAGACAATTAGTACATTCCGTACGAGGCAGACATTACATTAAGACATACTTAAAGACAGATTGTACATTGCTTAATATGCAAATATTGCATAATGTCAAATTATTCCTGTTACTCTATACAATTTATGTACTTTACATTGCTTTGTTAGTTCACTAGGGTTGTTTGTGGACCTTTTGCACCTACATTGTTGGCCGATACTCTTCATCCCCATGTACCAGAGCCTTACCACATTCCTCCTCTCTGCTGGCTCCTCACTGGAAGAAAACAGATTTGAAAAATGAGGAGCTGTCCCTTCATTATCCTAATGGGCTTCCTCAGTCAGGTTATTCTTGGTGGATTAATCTTTTGTCTTTCTTTGGGATAAGGGGGTCAAGAAGTTAGGCCTAGGCAGAAACATCCCAGGCATTGGTTCTGAGGGGGCATCTTGAGCAGTTCTTGTAAGGCCCAAGGGAGTTACAGCCCAAGAAGGCCCTGGGACTTGGTCAGTTCTTAAAGCAACAATATTCTCTACAGGTTCCATAAGCTCCATAGTTACCTTTTGCAGCCCATCAGTGTCACCAAACATCTTCAATTTCTGTAGTGGATCAGTGTGCCTTGTTATCAAAACTTGCACAGATTGTGTGGGAGTGTCAACTAAGGGGGTAGTTATTGGTACATTGCTAGCACTCTCAACCATTTTCATATTTTGTCCATTCATAGCACCCTTTTGCTGTATTACTGACTTAGAAACAAGCAGGGAAGGTTGAGCACCCCCTCCCTACTGAACACTATCTCCTTCATGGGCAGTGAATGCATCCAGAACAGTATTACTGCACATCCCCCCAAGCACCTGAAGCCATACTCACAGTTGTTGAAGCCTGTTGCTTACTGCTAGCCCCTTTTCCCATCACGGTAATGTCCTTCACACTTGAAGCCTTCCCTGCCAGCCACCAACTATTGGCTGTTCATTCTCATCCTGCCCTGTCAAGCACCTGTTGCATTGGCAACACAGAATTCATCAGTGGGCTAGAGGTGGGTTGGCCTTGATGTAGACTCAGCTGCCTGCTCTCCTGTGGCCTCCTTTGATCTCCAGATGAGCTTGATGCTGTCAGTGTTGAGTCTGATGGCTGGTGCCATACTCCTTCGTTACCTCCTGGGACACTTGGATTACTGTTAGCTGTGTTCTCACTCTGGGACCCACTTGCAGCTGCAAGCATTGAATCCTCCTCAGCAAGAAGACACCAGCAGGGAGTGTCTCTGGTGAATCCCTGCTATCAGTAGTTGTTCTTCCTGGGAATTTTCTGTTGAAGTCTCCATCAAATTCTTTCTATGTTTCAACCAGACATCTGTGTTAGCTATCAATGTCTCAGGTAAACTATCAGTTTTACCCACAGTTTCACTAACAACACCAGTAGTACTCAGACAACCTTGTAAGCAACATCCTCAGTTACAGTGACAGATACTGAATTTTGCATTGTTTCCACCTCCATAGGGCTAGACTCCACCAGACATTGCCAGAGCTACATGCCACCACCTCCACCTCCATCATCATCTAGGTTGAGCATCATGCAACAGCAAGACAATCACACAGTACTCCTCTCTGAAGAGTAGGGGTATTTATTAGAGGAAAATCATACAGTACAAATCATTACAAATCAAAATACAGTGAAAAACAGAAATAATACCCAATTCAGTCTTGGGGGGAAAAACAATATGCAATGGGATTAATAATTCAGGAAAAGGGACTAACCAAAAAAAAAAAAAACACACCTAAAGACATTTTACCACTTTCACCCCCCAAAAATAATGGTTATACAAAGATAATGTAAAGGAAAAGGGAGAAATTAATAGGGAAGCAAGTATCATGCTTAAGTAATTGGTACTTTATTATCAGTGACCCATGGGAGATTCTTCCATGCAGAATAAAAAAAAAATGCTAACCTACTTGGTTTTCACAAAATAAATCTTTTGTAAATCAGACATGATTTTAATAACTAACTCAAGGTGAGTAATGTGTTTCTGTTGTACAGTAAACAGACACCTAGAGATCCATATATACCACTTTATGACCTCAAAAATAATGCGAAGTGTACTTGCATACCATTTTTTCCGACACCTTGAGTAGGACCTATATATCAAAATGTCATAATTTATCAGGGCAAAATATGGTTCCTTCCAATGATTACCCAAAAACTGCCAAAATTTGGAACTGTAGATGCAAGAAAAAGGTGCAAGGTGGTCAATAGTCTCGAATTGTTGAGCACAGGGGTCCCTACAACACATTATTTTCTCCAACTGTTTGTGTTTTTGGTTAGCCTTAAAATTATTTTTTTCATGGCAGCAAAGCCAATGCATGTCCCATAGATGTGGTGGGATACTAGTATCTGTTCAGAATTCTTGCAGGAAAGGTATGGGTGGGCAAGAAGGAAAAGTCAGGGATTCGGTGAAGTAAGTGTCTATAATGTGTGCATGTAAGGTTCTACTATGCCAGGTTAAGATCACAGTGCCTGATATATTCCATGTTTTGAGAGTCAGAAAAAGACCTCTGATGTAAGGAGGTGTCTGTCATGCAACCCCCAATACACTTAAAGTTCCAGCATCCCACCATTTAAACCAGGACTGACAAGAGAAATCAAAAAAAAAAAGACTCCAACATTTCCCCATATTAAAGAGCAAAGGTTTCAAATTTGTTAAGAAAAAAATAGAATAGAAAAAAATAGAGGATTTACCTTGTTTAGGCCCCCTTCCTTAATAGCGAGGTAGAGAATATTTCTTTTTATGGGGTTCAAGTGACTGCCCCATATTGCATGAAAAAATACTGTTGAAGGCACTTTCCAGCTGTTTAAATGGGGGCAAATATAACTGAAGTATAGAAATAGGGGTATATGTTATATTTTAGCAAGAACAATCCTCTTCTTCTTGCTTATTTGTTTCTGATTACATTGTGCTACCTGAACTTTCCCCTGGTCCAGTTTAAGAGCTCAGTTCAATATATCGATTGGACCCTCATCAAAAATAATACCTAAGATTTTAATGGGACCAGCCATAGCATTAATACCCGCAATTACAGGCCTACTGAGATCTGGATTGCCAATTTGTTTGCCAAAACATTTAGCAATATTTTAAGAGGCTGCTGAAAATGAGCCATATTCCATATACATGCCAAGGGCCTGTTCTGCATAGGGTATATCCATGACCAAGACACAAAGGTTATTTACATATGCCATGGCCTTATAAGGTAATACTCCTTCGCGACAGTGCAAAGGGTGCAGAAGAGGTGTAGAATTTAGGGCCTAAAAGATCAATTCTAAAAACACATAAAAATGGGCTAAGCAGACATCTCTGTCAAATTCCCCTTTTAATAGGGATCATGGGTCCTTTCCAACTACTGACAATGGGCATTACTGTTGCTGTTCAATTTAGACTTTGTATCCAGTGGATAACGAGAAGCAGGATTCCATAAGATTCCATCACAAACCGCAAATATTCATGATTAACTGACTCAAATGCCTGGCTTTGATCCAATGCAAAAACAAAACCTTCCAAACTATTTCTTGTACCTCTTTCAAAAAGCTTCTTCAATAAAATCAAATTGTCAGTTATGGAGCGTTCTGTTATAGAGCAAAATAGGTCCAAAGTAATAAGAGATTCGACAACTATGGATAGTCTACAGTTTAAAATTTTAGTCAGCAGTTTAAAATCAGTTTTCAGTAAGCTGATTGGCCTCCAGTTACGGAGGTCACACCTGTAACCCTTTTTGAACAAATAATTAAACATCCAGCAGACATGGCTAAGGGAATATTTTGAGTATTGAGAAAAGCATTAAAGACTGAAGCTAATCCTGTAGTTAATTCTGTATGAAACAATTTATATAGCTCACTAGTCAAACCATCTGGTCCTGGTGCTTTTTCATTTTTTAAGGATGATGTAGCATTACTCACTTCAGAATGCACAATGTCATTAGTTAAGGTTTGGGCAACTGCTGCAGGGCAGCTTAGATGGAGAAAGATGTAAAAAAAACTGAGTCCTATGGGTGTTGACAACTTGTTTCTCTTGAAATAAAGTGGTAGTGCATTGTGCTACCACATTCAAAATCTTCTGTGTTGTGTTTTGTACTTTATTATTTTGATCTAATAAACAATCTTTTTTTTAAATCCTATCCCTGCAACTATTGCAGAGACAGATAATTCCAGTTTTCCCGTGTGCTAAACTGTTGTTGTTTCTCCACACTGTCAGCCTGTTGTGCATGAAATTTAACATGGAATCCTTCATCTGCTTTTTATTTTTGTCAGTACATGTCAATCCTGTTGTCAGGCTTAAAGAGGTCAATTTCTGAAGCTGCTTTCTATTTTGAAGATACTGGAAATAGTTTACATCCAGAGTGTTCTTACTCAGGCTTTGTAACATCGAATAGAGATCATGTTTTGTATCTACCCACCAACATCCGGGATTCTCATACAGGATAAAAACAGATCTTCTGGCTGCAATAAAATGCTGAATATTTTGAACAAACAGGGCCTGAATCAATAAAGAAGAATTAAATTTCCAAGTATGGGAGCCATGTGGCAGAGAACTGTTTCTACCAATTTGTAAAGAAATAATACTATTGTCTGAAAATTCCACTGGTGCTATGATGATGGAATGAAGAATGCAAAGTTTTGGTAATAAAAAAAGAAATCAATTCTTGTGGCAAGTGGGCCTTTCAGAAAGGTGGGGTCAGACTTATGATGGAAATAATGGTGTGCATCTTTGAAAGAGGGCATTTTTACGATGTTCACGAGACATGACATCACAATAAATCTTTGTTGTTTTAGCCTGCTTACCCCTATCAGACAAGGTTAACCATAAAAAAATATCACCCCTAAAAACAACATTATAAGCAGAAAAAAGATAAGGCTGCACTAAGTGAAACAATTCAGTATGTTCAGCTTTGGTTTGAGCTGCATATATATTAATAAAATGGAAAAGATGATTGCCAATCTTTGTGTCCAGAATTAAAGTTCTACCCGGTTATAAATCAATAAGTTTGATAAGATATAAATTCACATTATGAAATAAAATACCTACACTAGGACAAGCATCCTGACCTATGGACCAGTAAGAGGGCCCCACATACCATTCCTTCACAGCTTTAGAAATTTAGGAGATTTATTGAAATGTTTCACCAGGAAGGCACACTAAACAAGAAGATGCTCATCTCCCGGTGCAACCTGGAGGAGGGTTACATTTGTAAAACAGTTGATGAGCAGTGCATACAAGAAATTACGGAAACATAATATCTTACAATTGTAGAATAGTAGACTATCAGTGTATTCAAGTAAATATGGAAAAAAACAATTTTACATAGGTAGAGTATAGAACGTAGCCACGGCAAGTAGAACACAGAACAAGTGCCATAGAACCCATGTATGATTAAGTGCAACATAATTACCAGCTTAATAGAATAATAATAATAATAATAATAATTATAATACCCCAGCATTCATAGCAATAGCTAAGCGCCACTGGTCAGGCAATATGGGGGGCTTAGACCGTGAAAGGACTAAAGTGGGGTAGTCCAGGGGAGGAGTGATGTAAGAGGAGAGGGAGATGGGAGGGTGAATCAGGAGCAGGAGCAGTTTACTGCACAGTAGATTGAAAGGGCAGTGGATAATGAATGAATGGAGGAGGAGTGGCGTATTTGGTGGGAGAGTTTGGGGAGGCGATGAGAAACGGCAGCTTAGCCCACTGAGGTCTGCCGGTGAGGGATTGACAATAGGCAGGAGTCAAAGGATCTGAGAACATGAGCTGGAGAGGAGGTGAAGATAGAGAGGATGTAAAATAGGGAGGGAGGGAGGGAGCCGAGCCAGAATTTTGAAACAGATGTTGCGCAATGGGCAGGCGATGGTTTTCGAGCGATGGAAAAGTCAGTGAATGGTAGAGAGCACAGTGATGGGAGTGGGGGGGCATTGAGTGTGAAGCAGCAGAAAGAATTGAAAAGGGGGTCCTGCCTGGATAGTGAAGACTTGGGAGCAGCACTGTAGACTACATCACAGTAGTCAAAGGTAGGTAGGATCATCTTCTGTACAAGTTCCTGTCTAGCAGTTGGCAGGAGGCTACTGCAGTTCCTGTAGAGGGCACCAAGCTTGGGGCACAGTTTTTTTCAGGATTGCATTAACATGTGCAGAGAAGGATAGATGTTGGTCAAGCCAAACCCCTAGGTACCTAAAAGTAGTGGCAAAATCAAGGACCATCCCATCAAGGGTGTGGTAGGTGGGAAGGGCTCTGAGCCTAGATAGTCTCTGCCTTGTGCCAAAGGTCATGGAGACTGTCTTTTTGGCATTAAGAGAGAGTTGGTGGGAGCTAAACCAGTGCTGAACTTTACTGAAATCAGCCTGCAGTTTGGTAGCAACCTTGTCAGGAGAGTGGCCGGTAGTGAGTAGGACTGTGTCATCTGCATACATATGAATAGCAGCAGATGAACAAACTAGTGGAAGGTTGTTTAGAAAAATAGAGAATAGGAGAGGGCCAAGCACAGATCTGTGGGGAACACCAGTGTTCATGGGGAGGGAGGGGGAGGTGGAATCTGCAATCCTGACTGATTGAGTTCAGCTTATTAGGTAAGCTCTGACCCAGTTGGTGAAAGACTCAGATAGGCCAGATGCAGAGAGGCAATTTAATAGGAGGGGATGAGAGATGGTGTTGAAAGCTTTGGCTAAGTTGACAAAGATGGCTAAAGTGATTTGACCTTTGTCCATCCCAGAGAGGATGGTATCAGAGAGTCTAATCAGGGAGGTGGCAGTAGAATGGTTCTTCCTGAATCCAGACTGGAAGAGAGTGTAGAAGTTGATGTCAGAGAGGAAATTGGATAGCTGAGAGAGCATGAGGCATTCTTGGAGTTTCACAAGGAATGGGAGGAGAGAGATAGAGTGGTAATTGGCAGTAGAGGTGGGGTCACTCCCTTTGGGCAGAGGTATGACAGTGGCATGTTTCAGGACTGTGGCAGTGTAAAAAGATAGATTTAGGAGGTTGGTTTGCGGGCTTGCTATGGCAGCAGCAGATAGGAAGAGTAGTTTAGTGTCTAGGACATCAGGAGATTTGCCTTTCAAGGGGTTGAGGGCAAGCAAGGCATGCAGGACATCAGTAGGTGAGATAATTGTGAAGGAGAAGGAGTTAGATCCCACTGGCTTAGTAGTTCTTGTGTAGGGCATGATGGGAGTGGTGGAGGGGAGGGAGGAGAGGAGAGTGGAAGCACACAAAGTGAAGTAGGTGTTTAACTCTGAGGCGACCGTGAGAGTATCAGAGAGGAGTGTGTTGTTTATGTTTGGGGGGGGGGAATTGACTGTGGGTGGGGAGAAGAAGGAGTGAATGACCTTCCAGAATTTGGGCAGTTTATTTATATTTGATTAGAAGGAAGAGTTGAAATATTCAGCTTTAGCAAACCAAGTGGCTCTGGTGCATTTATTTTGGAGCACACGGTAGGTGTTGTAATCACGTGGGAGGAGGGAGCATTTGTGAACTTTCCAAGCCTTGTCACGGGTATTTTGGCAAGCTGTAAGTTCAAGTGTGATCCAGGGTAGGTGGTTTCCCCTGACCCTGGTGCATCTGAAAGAGGCATGCCTATCCCAGACATTGAGAAACATGTTGCGAAAGTGTAGTAGGGCATCATCGATTGAGCTATTAGCTTTAGAAGGGCCCCAGTTGGCTTGGGCAAGTTTGTGCAGCAAGGAGATTATGTTGAGGGATCTAAACGAGTATTGGAATAGAAATTTGGGGGGGGGTTTGAATTGGTGGATTTTGCGAACTATGTAGATGATATGATGGTCACTTAAGGCATCAGGAAGTAAGCCCAATGTGAGGATAGAGTGAGGGTGGGAAGTGAGTGCCCAATCAATAAGGGAGTGGTTGCCAGACTTAGGGTTTGGGCGGGTAGGCTCAGTGACAATCTGAGATAGGTTTAAGGCAGATATCTCAGTATGGGCTTTGTTGAGGCAGGGGGACAGCCAGTTTTGATTAAAATCACCCATGATGTAGTGTTCTCCTGTATGTGTAAGAGAGGTGATGTGTATGAGGAGATCAGTGACAGTTGTGGATGGAGTGCCGGGGTGGCAGTATGTTCCAGCAATAAAGATCAGGAGCAAGAAAGGAAGGGACAGTTGAAATATTAGGAGCTCATAGGCTCGGGGCTCGGACTTGGCCAGGACTACAGAGTAGTGTATGCCTGAAGTGACATAGATGGCAATCCCTCCACCTCTGCTAGAATGGTCTTGGTGTGCGACAGTATAGCCTGGGATGATAAGGGAGGGGTCCTTTAGGTTGTTTGATAGCCATGTTTCAAATAGGAAGATAATGTCATCGGCATATTGGACGGCTAGAACCAGAAATAGGTCATGTTTTGTGGCTATGCTTCTTATATTTAGGTGTAGACATCTTAGGCCACTGGGGAGGGATCCGCTGTGAATGGAGGTAGTGGATGCATCAGTGGTTGAGATTGCAGTTTTAGTTGTGGGATGGATTTGTGCGGGGCCTGGGTTTGGGTGTATGTCCCCCTGCTGCGAGGAGCAGGAGATGGTATGTGAGCGGGTATCCTGTAGGAAAGAAATAGCTATACCACTGGATATCGAATGAGAAAAGACTGCATTTATTTTCCTGCAACTTTTAATACTATTGGCATTTACAGTACCAAATGTCAAAAAAGGTGTCATGGAAGGGCAGAAAGGGAGGAAAATTAAACTACCCATGAGGGAAATCGTGGAGTTTTTTCTATTTTCCTTTAGGGACTCCAAATCTTTTTGGCTTAGCTGAGGGGTTAACACCCAATTGAGCAGGGAGTTTATCAGTGTCCTCCTGAGGCAGATTTTCAGTGTTAGTGGCTGAATAAGGTATTGAGGAACTGATGGAAGACTCATCAGATTCATTCCCAGAGGCATCAGCATGGTCATACAAAGCATCAAATCTATTGGTAAGGGGAACAAAAACCATTCTGGAAACCTTGGGAGGTGAGTTTTTTCTGCTCAGGCATCATCTGGTAATCATCATTTCCCTATCACTACCTGGTAAAGGGGGCAGAGGGGGGCATCCCTTCAGAATTCATGGAGGTAGTTGCCTGGTCTTGGGTAGTTAAGGTGGCATCCATGGTTGGATCAGCAGGGTGGGGTAAATCCTGAGTGGCTGGCAGGGGGTCCTGTGGTTCCAGAATTGTCAGTTGTATCTGATCGTGTTCCTCCAGTTGCTGAGGGGGAGGGGTGGAATACTTATAGTAGGGACCTGGTTTAAAATATGGTTAGGTCCTGGGGAGTGCAGTTCTAGATCACTCGGGGTCCTTATTGGCATTTGAGTGCTGCACCAAGGAAACCAAAAGCTTCTATTCTGTACTATCTGCTTGATCAGCCTGGTTATGGGCAGCCCGGGGCAAGCAGTGTAGGTTTGCCCAGTGGTGTTACAGAGGTTACAGATTTGCGGATTCCTACAATGACCGCTAGTGTTGCCCAACTCGTTACACAAAGTGTATTCAGGTTTATCACATAAACTGCTGAGGTGATTGGTTGATCTGCATCTGTAGCAGGCCTTCGGGTAACCTATGCAGGATAGCACACAACAGTGTCGGCTGAGGAAAAAGCAGCTAGCTGTTATAGGCTTGAATCAGAAGAGTTTAAAACTACACAGATACTCCAACATTCAGTCCAGATTTGTTACATATCAAAAATAGCCTCTGGATTCCCCAGTACTGTGCAGTGTTGTTTTAGCCAATGCAAAAGATCAGTCACACTGACTCCTTCATTATGAAAAAGCACAGTGATTGTCTTGAAGGCAGACTTTGTCAAACGGATGGCTTAAAATGGTATCCACAAGTGAGTTTGCTTTAGAATGTGAAATTTCTACCAAAACTTGTCCAGGCCACTGCTGAGCTTAAAGCTTATGTCAAAAGATGTCTCTCCAGAGACATGTATAAGGGCATAGACTTCAGTGGCTAAAAACCTCATTGATTCTTTAGTAGAATCCTAGCCACAAAGATTCTATCTGGCAGGGAATTCATTCCTCCTTAATAATGGAGGCAAACTGCGTTATGCCTTTTTACGGGAAAAACTAGAGTATGGAATAAAGAGGCATAAGGTCTAGCAGTAGAATGTTATGCAGTTGGATTACCAGATTTGTTGTCAGGAGTGGATATTGAGGGAAGAGGCTGATGTAGATTGGGAGAGTGAGGTACCTTGTTACTAGAAAGGTCTTGCACAACAGTGGGCAGAGCCGAGACTGTGGGGTCAAACCTGTTGTTATTTTGAAATTGTAAAATTGGGTTCTCAACTCAATTCATTCTTTATTTATAAAAAAGCACCTTTCCAAAAAAAAGGCGCTTGTACAATAAATAGTTAAAATGCACCAAAAAATAAAACAATATGATAAAACCGGTCAACAAGTTAAAATGCACCAAAAAATAAAACAATATGATAAAACCGGTCAACATAACAGCATTAAAAATCAGGATAAGCTAGGCTAAATAAATAAGTTTTCAAAGTTGCTTTATAACTTTGGATGGTCAGGCAATCTCACACCTGATAAGGTGGAGAATTCCACAAGGTCAGGGCCATGAAACTAAATGACCTGGCTCCAGATGTCTTCAAACGGACCCTGGGAATCTCTAGCAATCCCTCATCAGTGGAATAAAGAGGGCAGGAAGGGACAGTAGGGATGAAGAAGATCTTGCAGGTAACTAGTCCCTGGTCATGTAGTGCCTTATAGGTCAGCAAACTGACCTTGAAGGTGATCCGCCACTGTACTGGCAGCCAGTGCAGTTTGTGGAGGACAGGCGTTATATGACTGGTCCTAGAAGTACCAGTCAGAAGCCTGGCTGCCACATTCTGCACTAGCTGCAAGAGGCAGATATCAAACCCCAGTAGCCCTAGGTAAAGGGCATTGCAGTAGCCAAGGCGAGAGGTAATGAAGACGTGGACCAAAACTGGAAGATCGTCATAAGGAACCAGGTGCTTCACCCCCTGGCGATATTCTTCAGATGGTAAAAAGAGATTTTGACAACTGCCAACACCTGTGATTTAACAGTCAGGCAGCCATCAAATATAATGCCCAGGTTCCACACTCGGTCTGAGGTAGCTAACTGGGCACCCCCAATCCAAGGACCAGAAGGTGATCCTGTCAGTAAACCCACCTTCCAACAAGCTGGGTCCACAACCAGTTCTGGGTGTTCTGGGTGTGCTGTAAACTAGCAGGGAGTTCCAATAGGTACCATGCACCCATGCTAACTGCATCTAATTCACACAGAGGGTAATATTGAATGGAACACATTCCGAAGAAACCGGGATTACTAGTGGAGTACCTCAGGGCTCAGTACTGGGTCCAGTCCTCTTTAACATCTTTATAGGTGACATTGCAGAGGGTCTGGAGGGAATGATATGCCTCTTTGCAGATGACACAAAGATCTGTAACACAGTTGATACACAAGAGGGGGTAGAAAAGATGAGAATGGACTTGGCAAGGTTGGAGGAATGGTCAGACATACTGTATGGCAACTTAGAGTCAATGCAAAGAAGTGCAAAGTAATGCACCTGGGAAACAAAAACCCAGGAGAAGAGTACACAATAGCAGCAGAGGTACTAACAACAACAAAAATGGAAAGGGACCTGGGGGTAGTCATATTAGATGACCTAAAGATGGGTAAGCAATATGAAAAGTCGGTAAGGAGAGCCAGGGGGATATTGGGATGCATAGGAAGGGGCATCACAAGTAGAAAAAGAGAAGTGGTTATCCCTCTGTACAGACAGTTGGTGAGACCCCATCTGGAGTACTGTGTGCAGTTTTGGAGACCTCATGTAAGCAAGGACATAGATAGGATGGAAGCAGTCCAGAGGAGGGCAACTAAAATGGTGCAGGATCTGCAGCAGAAACCATATGAAGAGAGACTGAGAGAGCTTAATATGTATACTCTTGATGAAAGGAGGGACGGGGGGACATGATAGTAACTTTCAAGTACCTCAAGGGAATCAACAAGTCAGGAGGGTAGCATCTTTCAGAAAAAGATGTGTAAGAACAAGGGGGCACAATTTAAAGATGGGGGGACAGCTCAGGGGTAATGTGAGGAAATTTTTTTTCATGCAGAGAGTGGTGGATACATGGAACCGCCTTCCTGAGGAGGTTGTTGGGTCTAAAACAGTGGGGGAATTTAAACATGCATGGGACAGACATAAGGTAATTATAGTGGGGGGTTGCAGGAAGTAGGCTGTTGGTTAAGTAGAATCTGAAGCTTATCCAGTAGGAAGGGAAATGGGCAGACTGGGTGGGCCAAGTGGTCCTTATCTGCTGTCAAAGTCTATGTTTCTATGTTTGAAATTACAGTCTTGTTTGTTTCAGTAGAAGTGGTAGGTAAAGGCTTTATACCTGTATGGGAAGCCGATGAGGCAGTTGGCATCCATATTGGTGAAAATCCCGACATCCATTTGCTGGTTTCTTTCTCCGGAGCCCATCCAGCTGATTATAACGTGGCATCCATGGACCAATCTTGAGCAGGAGAAGGTGCGTTTTGAAAAGTAGGGATCCAGCTTTGGCCAGCCTGTTCAGTGACTGTACTTGCCATTCCAGATGGATCCATTGTTTTATTTTTTTTTTACCCAAAGACAAACAGTGTAGAGTTCCACTGGTTAGTAGAGAAGGAAAACTGTGCTGCAGAGTCAGTGGGCATCTGTGGTGGTGCAGCAGTAGCAGAGCAATTAGTGGTGGCATCTTTCATTGTCTCTACATTACAAGCTGTCATTTGGGCCTGTGGACTGATTGGTGGTACCTCAGGAGTAGCATCAAGAGGTTTCTGGAGACCTGTCATTGTTTCAGTAAGTGTTTTTCATCAGTTCTCAAAATGGGCTTCCTCTGCTTGCAAAAGTACGCATAACTGGGTTGTATTCAAGGCAATTGGAACATATGCAGGTACAACCACTGCTATTTTGTGAGAGTCCAAAATGTTCTGTGAATCCATATCATCTATTCATTTTGATGCTGTTATTTGTTCCATAACTTTTTCTGTAATGAGAGGAATCTCCTCTTCCAATTGTCCTGGCGCATCAAAAAAATGTTCGGTCTCTTGCTGAGCCGAGGCAGGGGAAGAGGCCTGTTCCCCAGCCTCCTGCACATTCATGCTCTCCTTCTCCTCACCAGGACTAGCCATCATTACTGACAACCTGTGGTTCCTCCTGCAGGAGAGTAGGGAAATTGTCCTGATGTTCTGGCTAACATTACCCCATCAATAAAACACGTCCATGCAAACCAACCCCAGGACGTGCCTGGAAACAAGTTATATTAGGTTAGTTCCCCTTTCTTCATCAAAAATGATACATCAATAAAATTAGTTTTTCTATCTCATTTTTCACTACCCTTTGATAGATTAGTAGGCCAGGATAACAAACAGTGGAATAGAACACTAAGGTTAATCTAAACACTGTCTATCTGACTTCTGGATCAAAATAATAATTACTAGACACTAAATTTCTCCTAACATCAATTTGTTCAATGCAAACAGTCCCATAAGAGCCCACATTCTCTGTTTCAAAGGCATCATTATTTAACAAGCATGATATGTCCATTTTTGCAGCAAGTCCAGGTTCATAATATAGAGAATAAAGTATGGGTCAGGGTGTATAATGAGAAGTTTACACACACACCCGAGGGGTTAGATGCTACATAAACCCCAGAGAATGAAGCACAAGGGGTTTATGCATAACATCTAACCCTGAGGGTGTGTGTAAACTTCAAGTTTACACACACTGACCCATATTTTATTTTATACAATTGCTGGGTTTCATTTTTTTCTCCATAGCAATTATATCAAATAATGAAAAGGCCTCTGGTGAAGCCACGGTCCAACCGAGTTTCGGCACTGTCAGCGGTTGGGATGTGGTTGCTGGAAGTGTTTTTTTTTATTTTATTTCCCCACTCTTGCTAGGAGCACTTTCATTTATTTTTTGTGCAGCCATTTCTTTTCTTTTCTTTTTAAATGTACTTACCGCTGAGCTGGAGTGGCGGTTTCTGGTGGCTCTGGTTAGGTTGGTTGGGGGAACGTGGAAAAGCAGTGCCTGGCACTATTGTGAGCATGCAATTTTGGTGTGCACCTTCCCAATCATATGGGATTTTTTTTGCTAGTTTGTTGTTAGTTGGTTCAGTGGTTCAGGAGTTATTAATAAGTGAATTTATGGACAAATAGCAAAATGAAAATTTCTTTTGTGTTCATCTAGTACAAAATGTAGATTGAATGTTGATATGAAATTTACATGTTCATTACAGTAGGCCTGTGCCAGAATAGGGCCTTTTTCTGGCTTGAAAAATGCAATTTATGTTTAATGTTTTAAAATCAGGTGCATGCACAGTGCACTGAAAAAAAAACAGCTAGAAAAGAATGCAACCATTTTTTTCTGGTATTAAGATGGTGGGGGAACCACAACTTTAAACTAGAAAAACTCAAACAATATTCACCTCCAGAGGTTAACAGTTGGATGGTTTATCAGTAGACAGTCTAAAGAGAAGTCTAAGCTGACTGTTAAAAAAATAATAATAATTACACTATTTTCTTTAATTGTAAAAGTTTTTCACGATTTCTGTTGAAAATCATATTTTTTAATTTAAATTGTATTGAAAGTTTCTTTAAAAAATGTGCAATAAATACATTTATTTAAGAAAACCATTAGATTAAATAGAACTAAAAATATTCAAAAAGATTAATTCTAAAGCATAGAGGATAAAAAGAATGTAAATTTTCTCAAATTGTCAATAACAACAGCCTATAAAACATAGTATTTAGAAATGCTTATAACTAAAAATATTCTTCTAAATCATTAACAGAATGAAGTATTTTTGTTTGTTTTTTAAAGAAAAATTGTTCCCTATACATAAAAAAAAAATTAATACTAACAAGGTCTACTGAGAAAAAAGAGAAAAATGAGAACAAAAAAGAAGATAATGAAAAGGACAGTCAGAATAGGAAAAAAAACCAGAAAGAAATACACCTTAGTATAAATGTATACCCATTTCTCTATATGTAGTAGTTACATACAGAAACATTACATACTTAAGCAATAAGGCATGACAGGGTGTGGTATATCATGGGATATTGTCAAGCCTCGAGTAGTTGGGCATGAGGCCGCAGGCCAAGTGCATCCAACTGTCCAAGAAGTGATGATATCCCATGATATAAAACACCCTGGAGTGCCTTATTGCTATTATGAAGCAGACTGAAATTTTTTTTCACAGAAAAAAATACTTTTAAAACCCTGAGAAATTACTTCATTTAGGATGTTGGAAGAGTATGTTTTCACAAAATAGTTCCTGAAGGGCTCAATGCAGCAGGTGGCACTATTGTAACTAGCACTGCCTCACTGTGGTAGCACTGCTCTTCCATTAAGTATGTTCTCCATGCATTTCACTGGGTCATGACACTTAGTCTGGGACCAGGTGAAGATGTGTTTGATTTCCAGTTTTTTTTTTTTTTTGGTAGGTAGAGCTTGTCGGCGCTGTGACGGTTATTTTCATTTTTTTGTGTGTAAGAAGAAAGTCATGCTGTGATGCTGTAGAAATGGTGCTAGTTTAGGCTGAATATTTACATCAGTTGGGCAACATCATATTCCTCAGGAGTTTGGCTGAGGTAAGAAAATCTACGGTTCACTGTGTAAAACTACTGGTAGTTGCAGCGGTTGTAGGAGGGATGGCTTTTATTTTGGTTTGTGAAGCATGGTTCCATTGATGGTTGTGCATTATTTACAGTTTGCTGGGAGGTTGAATTAGTGGCGTAACAGAGCAATGTGTGGTGCTACAGGTGAGGAAGTTGGTGAACCAGAGGTTTTTTGAAGCCATGATGATGTAGCCTGATATCATCATGGCTTCAAAGAACTCCCGGCCAATCAGTTTCCTCCATTTACAGCACCCAGTTCATAATTTATTTTAATCAATACCTTGCTGGTCAGGAATTAAACATTCATTTATTAAGAAATCACCATTTGGAATTAATCCACCTTATCTGCAAGACAACACAGGACAATCTCTCTAGTCTAAGTGCCTCCACAAACTCAACTTTTTATTAATTGAATGTTGGTGATCTTCTGTCCCTAGTTAAAGAATTACATTATTTGCCTCAACTGTCATTAAGGTTATTGTAAATCTGGTTTGTCTGTGTAAATGTTTCTCTCATTAAATTTGCCTGTAACACGTTTCAATATTCCAATTTTTGTAAATTGATGGTACGTCCTAAAATAACGCTCTGTTTGATCAACATTTACCAATATAATCGCTGTTCCAGAATACATGTAAAAGTTCAACTTTTACATGTTTACATTTGGGACACTTTTCATTCTGCTTAATTCCCATCATAAGCATATGAGAGGGAGTAAAATAAAGATTATGTAGAAAATTTAAACTGAATAATCTTACAATTAATCACTGTAAAGGATCTGTAGGAAAGCTGTAAGAAAGTTCACTAATTGCATTCCACTTCCAGTCAGCCACAGTATATCTTTATATAGAAGAGTAGACCACCACACAATGTGATCCGTTGCATGCCCCCTACATTCTTCAACTAAAATTTTATTGAAAAGGAGATAGCTTTTTAGATAACATTTTCATAAAATTATCTGTGTTCGCATTAGAGATAAAAATGTTAGCTAATCCACCATGTAACTAAGTAATAAAGTCTTTAAGTCCAGCATAAAAATGTTGATCTGAATCGTTTAAGGCATATTCATGTTTTAATGAAGTAAATTCTTTAAAATGAAACCCCATCTTTGAGTTCTTTTTAAGTGGATTTCGTAGGTATAAAGACAGAAGAGAAACAAAAAGAGAATCTTTCTGCTGGGTAAAGATAATGCTTTTATTAGGCTAATGAAAAGTTAAAGATGCAGCCTTTTGAGGCCTGAAGTATTCCCTCTTCTTCAGGTATGTTACACAATGTAGGTTGAAGCACCTTATATTGGGGGTTTTGATTCTTTTGGAAAACGCATGTAAAACAACTGCAAAAACTTTGAAGTACTGATCATATCAAATCATATCCAGTGTGGGTTGCTGTCCTAAGTATTCTGTACACACTTCCTCACCATGAGGGGCATTATGCTCACTACTCTTAGGGTACAGTTCCAGTAATCTGTCTCCATGTTCTCTATCCCCAAGAGTAGTGAGGAAGTATTATCTCTCAGCCTGACACCAATTATTTGTTCAGTTGCTTCCCCACCTTTGTCCAAAAGGGTCTTGATTTTGAACATGACCAAAAATAGTGAATGTAAGTCCCCATATCCTGGTTACATCTACCACAAATAGAGAATACTTCCACATTAAATTTATTCATAGTGGTAAGCGGCATGTCCAATCTATTAATAAATTTATACTGTGCTTCCTTATACAGATTGTACATGGTGAGGCCCATGTGGGATTCATATACAGTACCTCAGGCTGTATCTGGTATCCTGCACTGAAGAGCCCTCCACCATTCCTGTTTTATATTCCCGATCTGTCTGGGATTTATATTTTGATACAAGGTAGGTCTTTGCTATAAGACCCGTTGGATCTTGTCTGGCTGACATGATAATTCTTTCCATGTCTTCTGTGGGTAATTCTTCTGATTTTTACCTCCTCAGCTTTTGAATTGCACCCCTAGCCTGTAGACAGTGAAATGTGTTCCTGTAGGAGGTCTAGTTCATCTATAAAAGTTGAAATGATTAAGTACACCATCTGCAAAAAGGTCTCCCATCCACTGCACCCCTTTTCCCACGAGGGATGAAATCCTGAGTCTTCTAGTCCACGCAAAAATTCTGGATTTGCGTACTGGGGAGCCAACAGTCATGAAATGTGCTTATTATCCAATTTACTTTGAACCCCTTCTGAAGCTTCCAATATGTGTATCACCAGCTCTTGACTATTTAGCAATGTCTTGGATGCTCTGTGGTCTTCAAGGGTAAGATGAGAGGTAAGGGCAGGTGAACCCACTCCACTTTCCATGATATCAGCTTGTACCCTTAGTACCCAGAATCCATTCTCTAACATAGCTGATTTGTGCTGCCAATTGATAGTGGACACAGTCAGGGAACTTCAACCCCCTCTCTGGTCACAGCCCCCTTTAGATGGAACAAGATGGCCCTCTGCCTTTTCTTGCACTAAAAAAGTCTATGCAGTATTTCTCTAGGTGATGCAGGTCTTTCTTTTTGGAGGTATCTGTATTGGGTACAGTAGCCTGGGGAGACTGTTAATTTTAATTAAGTTTATTAGCCCCATCCAGGAAATAATGTAAGTGGTGCCTGCTATCTGAGCTGATCTTCCCTGATCTTAGCTGTAATGTTTTTGTAATTTAGAGTATACAGAGGAAAGTGTGCATCCCACCTTAGTGCCAAGATGGTTAATATTTGAGTTCACCTTCTGAAAGTCTGAGAACAGCTAGACCTGCACACACACACACACACACACACACACACACACACACACACACACACACCCACACCTGCTTGAGCTCCAATTTCCCAAGATTAATTCTGTAGCCCTAGAACTGGGCAAAGTGCTTAATTATTTTTGTTATTGCTGAGAGTGAGTGTTCAGGGTGTTCAGGATGTCTGCATACAATTTGATTTTATACTGTGGCCCCAATGCTCCCTGTACACCTACCACCTCCTCACTAAACCTAATCTGTTTTGCAAGTGGCTTTATAGCCAGAGTGAATGGTAACAGGGACAACAGGCATCCATGAAAGGTGCCACTGCCCAATACAATTTCCCAGACCACCCACCATATACCAGAATGCTTGGCCTAGGGCCCCCATTGAGTAGCTTAACCAGGTTAATGAATCCCTCTCCTTGTCAAATCTCTCCAGGACTCTGACCAAGTAGCACCTCTCTACTCTGTCAAAGGTTTCTTTTGGCATCCAGGAAGAGTACAAAGGCTCCCCCCAGATGCTGGTCTCCCAATCTGAAACATTCAAATGCTGTCCGACATTATGAAAGGAGTGGTGCTCCTTATTAAAGCCTCTCTGGTCTGGTTTCATGAGGTCTAGTAATATGCCCTCTAGCCTGGTTGCTAGTATGTTTGCTATAATGTTAACATCACAACTAAGCAAGAATATTGGATGATATGATATGATACACATTCAGCTAGGTCCTTTGCTACCTTATGCATCACAATGATTCTTGTGCTATTACTTCCTTTAGGTAGTTCCCTTGCTTCCCTGGCCTCAGTCAATATCTGATGCAACCTTTTCCTGCAAGGCTCTCTAAGGATTCGATAGATATACTATGGGCAGCCCATCTGGACCCGCTGCCTTCCCTGAATCAAAGCTGGATAAGGCCCTACTAGCTTCTGTTAGAAAAGGAAAAAGCAAGCCACCTACTGTTGTGTTGGGTAAGGTAAATTCAGCTGGTCCAGGAATTCCCCCTTCAGCATGAACACATTCCATTTGGTATAGTTGTTCATAAAAGGCCATAAATTGTTGTTGCATTTTCTCTGCCTGACTGACCAGCTCCTCTTTCTCAGTCCTGATAGCAGCTATAACACTAGATTTTTGTTGGCACCAAGCCAGTCCAGGCAGCAGAGGCCCTGGTTTATTATCCTTTTTGAAAAAAACTTTCTTTTGCAAAGAATAAAGAGGAGCTAGCCTCTTAAATCAGCAGCAGAATGGCTGCTTCCCTCACCATTTGCAACAACACCCTTACCTGAACTGAGGTGTCCATATAGGCTTTACATTCAAGTTCTTGCACCTCTACTTCTACTTTTGCTAACTTCTCCCTTTTCATGGCTGCGGGTGGAGCCTGCAGCTGTGTTGCAATCACTCACTGTGAAAACGTGTGATCATGGAACACTTCCTGTTGGAGTTTCTGAAGTATTCTTCTAAAACTCCAACAGAGCTGAAAACAGTCCGACATGGTCGCTCACTTTCAGAGCTGTAGTGGAACTATTTCGGCCGCTACTTCTGCATGTTGGCACAAGAACTGCACATGCATGTGTGGCACCACCATCTTGGGAATGGCATTATGCAATTCCACGCAACTGTGCACGCGTGAGTGCCATGCATGCACAGTGCCATCACCTTCACCATCTTGGGGATGGCACTCAGTGGCGCTCATGGTGCTCATATTTCAGAGTTTCTGCAAGCTCGCCACAGCCATATCGCTTCTGGCTAGAGTTTGTTTTCTGTTAGCAGCCATGCATGAGATGATGGCTCCCTTCAGGAAAGTTCTTCCAACTTCCCAAAGTACAGCTTTCAAGGGGGCTGAAAGCTTGTTCGTGTCCTCATACAGTCACCATTGTTCTAACAGGAATTCCTTAAAATTTCTTCTCAGCAAACATGTAGGTTATTTTGAAAATCTCCATGTTCTGGTTTGTGGTGGAGCTGTCATGGCTGGGAGGCACTGAAGTGCACATATGACATGTGCATGGTCCAGTCCTGCTATTGGAGTTATGTTGATTCCTGCAACCCTATGGTACCAGGATATGGAAGGAAAAATGTAATCTACATGGGGCTATGTTTTGTGTGGGCATGAATAGAAGGAGCACTCTTTGGTACCCTGCGTTGCCTCCTGCTATGTGTCTAGAAGATACAGTTCACTCAGCCCTCTGCTCATTTTCACTGCTCTGGAGTTCAGGCACTCCCCTAGATAAGAGCAGAGCAGTCCAGTCCAGGGTTTAGTGTGCAGTTAAAGTCCCCTTCCAGAATTAAGCTGTGGAATTGTTCTGTTTGCAGAGTAGCTAGCATCTGGTCAAAAAGATTGGATCATAGATTGCCAGGACATAAATATTCCAAAAAGCGATTTTCTCCCCTTTTAGCATACTCATGACAAATATATACTGACCCCCTTGCAGGTTCACCACACACCTCTTTATCACAAAGGGGATAATTCAGTTAATTAATATGGTGATACCATGTTTGTGCCCATTGTAAGAAGCATAATGACATTGCCCAACCCACTCCCTAACCAGTTTCTGGTGCTTCACATTGGTCAGGTACATGTTTTATAAGACAGCAACCTGAGTCTTGTGCTGTTTCAGAAGATTAAGAACTTTCTTTTTTTTGATGAGCGAGGAGAACCCCTGGACATTTCAGGAGGACACCACTACAGTATCCACTATTTATCATGGCCATCTGGAGAGCGAGGAGCCTAGGGGGAGCCCCTATGGCACAAAGATCCAGGCTTCCTATAAAGTGGTCCTCTCCTCTGCCCACCCAACAAATAAAGCAGAACACAATGGTATAGAATTAGCTCCCAGTATGGTAGCCTACCATATGTATCTAGCCTTTGTTTTGGTTTATCCCTTCCATACCATGGCATCGCTAAGTCACAGTGGGATATAAATTTAACTTTACATGTCAAAACAGTGAACCATAGCAACATGAACATAACGAGAACACAAAACAGTAACCAAACCATTCTCCTCACAGCCCAGTATCATCTTGGCTGTAGCACTTGGATTTGTGCTGCGATCTAGATCTCCCTCTTGTTTTGAAAATGTTTGCCCTGAATTTACCACTTCCAGATTATCAGTATTTGAATTGTATTTTGGCACTTTTCCTGATCCTCCTGCACTCACTTCATGTCTGGTGTGTGCTTCCTAGCACTCACCATCAGGTAGACCTGATTTTCATCCACTGCAGTGCCTCTTCCTGTATCTCATGGGTCTGGGGCCACAGTGTTAAACAGACAACTTCCCTTCCTCCCCCCTCCACCCATGTTATGCCAACAGCCTCAAAATTTGTGAGAGGCCTTGGGAGGGGAATAACATAAATGATAAGCCTAGCTTACGCATATAACCAGTTTCTTTCCCCCTTTTCAGTTCCCCCACCATGACTTGTCAAGTGGCATCATAGCAGCAGTTCATGTGTGGCACAGAAACAAACTTTTGGGCCTAGTTCCTCAAATGGCTCTGCACTGTTCTTATTTGTCAAACAGCAGTTACTCCACTACGTGGCATGGGCAGATAGAATTAAGTTTGAGTTTCGCACTGCTTCTTAGTACCAAAGTAAACCTTTTAAGGCAGTCTTATCCAGAGTTGTGTGTTCCGTCGCTTACCCTGGGGTGGAATGAGTCAGAAGGAAGTCTGGTGGCACACAAAATAGTAATCCACAAGACAGAGCACAACTGAGAGGTTAATTCTCCGGCAGCATGCCTTATTGTTTTTAGTCTCAACATTTAGCTTACATAAATGTATCAACATCATCAAATACTACCTTTAGTTTATCATTTAACTCTGCAGCTAGTCTGAGGCAGCTTGCGATAGTTGAAGCAACTGTTGGTTGGCTGCTAAAATCTCTGAGTCTTCTCCACTTGTGGGGTGCTGCTTTCATCTGAGCTCTAGTTGAGCAAATGGGGGGGAGAGGTGCCATAGCTACAGAGTCAGTAACTGTATCTTCTTATTCAGAGCGCTCCCCAGCTGCTAGTCTCTCCTCACCCCAACCAATCATGAAAGAAAGCACAGATGTGTTTCTTAAAGGGACACTGGTAGCCTTAAGGGGCAATTTTAAACTGCCTGTAATTAAGGTGTCTGCATCAAGTTTTATGAATGTAAAAACATATAGGGCAGTAGATCTGCACTGTAGCACATGATGTTTCTTAGTCTCATAAAAATATACTTTGGTTATCTCAGCTGAAATGTCAGCGATCATGTCCCCAAGCTATAATGGTGCAGAGTCAAGGGGAGACTTGTTTGTGAACAAGTTACTTATTTCTAGACATTTATGTGAAAAGGATAGTATGTCTTATCATTCATAATAGAGATCTGAACAAAGATAGTCCAATTCAAAAATGAGTGCTGTAACCCATTTTATTTTTGTATATGACAATTTGAGTCATGACTCTAGGCATACGCATTACAATCGACTCTGATGTGCATGCCCGGAGTCATGGTTCCAATTGTTATATACAAAACAGAATGGGTTACAGTGCTCACTTTTGAATTGGAGTATCTTTGTGCAAATCTCTATTATGACCCATAAGAGATACACCCATTTTATCATGTATGTCCAGAAATAAGTAACTTGTTCATGGGCAAGTCTTCTCTCAGCTCCATGCCATTCTAATTGGGGGACTTGTGCCCCTGACATTTTGGTCAGGATAAAGAAAATGTCTTTTTTACAAGAATAAGAAATATCTTGCACTACTGTGCAGATTTGTCCTGTATATATATTACGTTCATAAAACTGCAGCAATTACCTTAACTATAAAGGCAGGTTAAAATTGCCCAAAAGGCTGACGGTGTCCTTCAAATGAAATGCGACTACTAGCACAATGTTCTGTTGCCACAGGGCACTTTAGAGACCCATTTGCAAAAGTAATGGAATGGAATCTGACCTTTAAAAACATCGAGATTCATTTCAATTGCAAATACAGCAGGGACTTGATTTGTTGCACACCATTTGAAAATAAATTTGCTATACGGGGTGTATCAGTGGATTTTAGGTGAAAACAAGAATGGAGGCCACCAGTAAGTTCTAGAGGATGCAGTTTGAGTCCTTTGAAGTCACCAGGATTTGAAGTTTGTGGACCACTGGCCTAGACTGAGATTTCTTTTACAAGCTTTCTGTCTCCTTTTTCTCTAGTTTTGTTAAGTTTCTCCTTATGATGTTTAGGAACTGGTTCTTTTTAAGGCTGCTTAGTGTAGCAGCAGACTTATTGCAATTACTTGTAGTGGTGGGACTTGTGTGGGAAATTACATATTAATGTTCCTCCCACGTTCCCTCAGTCACATGAGTGACATCATTATCAAATTCTGTGGTGCAGGGTTTTTTGTACACTCGTACTCATTTTAAAGAGAACTCATGTGAATTGTAGTTGTACTAGTGGGATCAATAAATGGCAGCAGAGGTGGCAGTGGGAATGAGAAGAGGTCAGAGGAGTGCTGACTGCAAAAACAACTACAATACCCAGGGAATATCAGCAAAAGTGCAGCCAGGAAGTAGGGTGGTGGAGTGGTGGCTGTACAGTACCAGAAGAGGGGTGACAGTGGCAACAGGACTTGAAGAGTGGCCATGGCAGGAGGATTGGTGAACATGGCAGAATGACTAGAAGAGTGGCAGTGGCAAAATCAGAGAAGCAGCAATTGCAGTAAGGAGCAAAGCAGAGACAACAGCCAGACGTGGCTAAACAAAGGGCTCCTGAGGACTGGGAGCCCCATCTCAGTCCTTCTGGTGTGGCTGTCCCAAGGGCTCCTGAGAAGCTGGACCCCAACTCATTTCTCACTATTAAGTCTCATTTTGATAAAAAAATCCAGTATACCAGAAAGCAAGCAGATGGCCAAATGCTCATGTGTCCAACATGACATGCAGCAGACATGTTTCCTCTTCCCTTGTTTTTTTTTTTATAGAGATCTCATTCTAGCATTTTTTTTGCAATAATGAGACTTGAGTCTGACTTCTACTCCAACCGCTCACACAGCTATCTTTCTGCATCCCTCCTCAGTGTGTGCATGAGTATAGTGTTACTGACAATGAGACAGAAACTGAGATATATGACTCACTAGTGCTTGGATGTTTCTCTTAAGCAAGATTCTCATTTATCCTTTTCACAATTCTGTTTGCCAAAATTTACGTATTGCTAAAAGCCCCCAGAAAACCATTGGCATTCTCCCCACCATGATCAAATGTAGTCCAACTGATTCCATTTTTTGGTCAAACTGAACTTTCAGCCTGAGACTGTCTCCAACTGACCACACAATCTGTGTTTGCAACATCACTGTCTGTTGCCATGGTAAGCACATTCATCTCATAATAAACACTACAAAGTCAAGAAATCGAGATTTAAGACTTTGATACAGGTTTCATCAGAAAATATTTGGAATGTACTGCAAAAGCTGGGGAAAACAAGTGAAGTTTTAATTAAAATCTAAAAATGTTAGCTTCGTGGCACTGAACAGTGAAGGACCACTCTGCCAGGCTGTGGACCCAGGTTTGCACCCTGAACTCAGGACATCAGGAGTGAAATCAAACAGTGACAGTGCAAAGCATTCATGCAGGCACTCTTTCTTGGGGGTGGGTTCAGTGTTGTAGCACTCATAAAGTGATGCCTGATGGTGCTTAGTGGAGAAGGCATTGAGGATGTGAGTGACCGCACATTGCCTGGAGTCTCTCCACTCCCAAGATCTTGTAGGCATGCACACTTATGCTTGGGAGGATGGTGGTATGAAAAATGGGGAGAAAAGCCTCCAATGGACATACAACATCAGACATGATGACACCCACGTCCACCAGATGTGGTGAAAAATGCCCCTCCCCCCTATTGACTATGACTTGGCAATGTTGAAGCTCCCTAAGAGTTTGCTGTAAGGGAGCAGCTACAAAAGGGACCCTGACCTGAAGGCAAACCAATGGTCAAGAGCCTTGGCCAGCAGGGAGACCATGGATGGGAGAAGGAGGAAGGAACATGCAGATGCCCAACACAGTGGAGAATAAAGCAAGTAACAACAGAGTGTTTTCTAGTAAATTGTAATAGCTTAACAGAGAATGATTATATGTAACACCCCTTCCCTCTAAAAAAGTGGGTGTGTCAGTTCTGGGTTTTTTTTTCCAGTTGAGTGGTGTGTACCAAATCCTTTCTAACATTTAGGGGATTAAAACTTTTAAGTTAGAGCTCCAGGTGGAGGAACCAGTGGGGTCTTCTAGGCTAACAGCAGGTGGAACCAGAGTCCTCCAAAGGAAAGAGGAGAATGAGACTGAGGGAGGAGTCTCATCATGAGAAGCCTTCTGAAGGCTTCTGGGCCCATATTTCAGTCTGAGGGTGTAAAGGTCTTGGAACCATAGTACAGAAGTTGCAGAAATAAAGTGAAATGATAGCCAAAGGGACAGTTGACTCAGAGAACTCCTGCATGTGGCATCAGCATCTGGAGGGAGTTATGGATTTTTGTCCTGCTCCAAGCAATGCATGCTCGTGCTTTGGGTGGTGTGACTTCCTCATTAGGTCCAGCTTTGGAAAGAGGTGAAATCACCTGGTGTAGAGCTGTGGAAGATTGGTTTGCCACCCATCAGTGGACCATGTAGTTAGAACCTTCTGAAGATAGGAACCAGTAGCCAAAAATTCCAGACAGACTGCAGGCCAGTGACACCAGATAGGGCAGGATGTCCTGGAAGGTCTATAGGCTGGGACAACAGTTGGAAAGACCCTGTAGACTCATATCAGTACTCATGTCTGAGGTGCTCCAGTTCTCTGCACCACACAGCTGGCACTATGCCTGTGGATTGGTGTGACTGCTCCCAAGTCCCATGCTGCCCTTAAAGGTGTGTTGCTTCTGAGAGCAGAAAAGAAAGGTATAATGGGGTGGGGGTCGGGGGTTGCTCGCTCTCAGGGCCCTTGTGCAATACCCAATGTTTAAAGCAAAGTCTCAGGAGGCTGTGGGCCCAGTTTATGATTCTTTTGGTGCTGTGACTAAAGTACAACTGCTGACTGTATATTGCTGTAGTAAAATATACCACCAACTCGCAATGTAGAAACATAGAATTTTCAGCAGAGACAGATGGCTTGGCCCACCCGGACTGGCCATATGGTCCCTGGCTAGTTTGTCTCCACAGACCCTAAATGGTCCAGTGACCCTCCCTTCTCCATGTTCCTTTACCAATATTCCCCTATGTCTATTCCACACATGCTTGAAACCCCTTGCTGTTTTTGCCTCCACCACTTCCACTTGCAGTCTGTTCCAGGCCTCCACCCCTTTCAATGAAGTAATATTTCTTCATATCCCTCTAAACCCCCTTCCCACAGCTTAATCACCTGCCCTCTTTTCCTGGTGCTCATTTTCATTTGAAAGATACTCCCCTCATGCACCCTGTTCACTCTCATGAGGTACTTGTAGGTCTCTGTCATGTCTCCTCTCGCTCTCCTGTCTTCCAGGGTGTACATGTTGAGATCCCTTAGTCCCTCCTTGTAGAGGTTTTGATGCACCCCTGCACCATTTTAATTACCCTGCTCTGGACTGCTTCCACCCTGTCTATGTCCTTTCTGAGGTACAGCCTCCTGAACTAGACACAATACTCCAGGTGGTGTCTCACCAGTGAACAATACAGTAGCAACATCTCCTCTCTCCTTCTGCTGGAGATACCTCTCCGTATGCATCCCAGCATCCCATTGGCCCTAGTTACTGCTTTGTCACACTGCCCTGCCACTTTGAGGTCATTGGGTCTCTTTTCTGCTTAGTGACTGCCAGTACCCTCCATCCTATACTCAGCTCCTGGGTTTCTATGGCCTAGGTGCATGATTTTGAAGTTTTTGGCATTGAACACCAGCTGCCATGCTCTTGACCACTTCTTAAGTCTCTCATGGTACCTATGCATTTTCTCCACCCCCTCCGATTTTAGTGTCATTTGGAGAAAGGCATACCTTCCCTTTCAGTTCTTCTGCTATGTAACTAATAAAGACATTGAAGAGGCTTGGTCTCAGTACTGAGCCCTGCAGCACCCCAGTGGTCACTTTCCCCTTATTAGACTAAGTGCCGTTAGCTACCACCCTCTGTCAACTATCCATTAACCAGTTCCTTACCAAGTTCACCACTTTGGATCCCACACCTAGGCTGTTAAATTTCTTTATCAGTCTTCTAAGCTGCTCAATGTCAAAGGGTTTGCTAAAGTCCAGATAGGCCACATCTACTGCCTTCCCCTGATCTAGTTCCCTAGCCACCCAGTTAAAGAAATCAATCACATTTCTCTAGTATGACCCATGACCCCCCCCCCATGAATCCATGCTGTATTTGGTCATGTAGCTCACTGCATTCATGATACTCTACCAAACTTTCATTTAACAGGGTTTCCATTAGTATCAGTTTGGACAGCATTTCTGTTTAACTAAAGAACAATGTTTGGTGCCCCTGCCACGTATCACCTCATCGTGATATATTTTCAGACCTGGAGTGGCCCTTTCATACTTACCCAAGAGTCTTGGGGACTATTAACATTTGAAATGATATACTGAAGAGGTACCCGCTCTCTTTAAAAAGGATTATAATGAGGTGCTCAGCTCTTGGGTAAGGTGGGCATGGATGCCACAGACTTTGCATATATCCTCTACTGAGGCATAACCCTGAAATTGGCTGTGAAGGCTGGGGACAGAAGAAATATTGGAGTACAAAAAAAAAAAAAACCCGAAGGAAATGGATTGGTGACAAATCAGACAAAGAAGTTTTAATTCTAAACAACATATCACACATTCGTGTTAGTATTACTGCTAAGTGATCTTGTCTGGCCACCTAGTGGATGTGATCCGAAATGCGGCTTCTGCATTGAACTGCAAGCTTAGATTACAATGTTGACAACCAGTGCAAAAACAGAATGCATTTTAAGGGATGGGGTGATGAAAATGTAATGACAAACAAACTACTGAAGCTCTAATAACTTAGGAATGTGGAGTGGAACAAACATCAGAAAAGTAGTATTATGTAAAGCATCCCCTTGTGAACTCCCATGGCATGGCAAAGGGGCAAAGAAGGCTGTTGAAAATTATTTTATTTAAACCTTGGGCAAGTTGCTTGAGCTCTCTGCTGTTCAGACATTCAATCTATAAAA
This sequence comes from Neoceratodus forsteri, assembly GCA_016271365.2. Taxonomy (NCBI): domain Eukaryota; kingdom Metazoa; phylum Chordata; order Ceratodontiformes; family Ceratodontidae; genus Neoceratodus; species Neoceratodus forsteri. Next base: position 331,659,428 of record CM057454.1, read on the forward strand.
TTGGGCTGACGTGGGACTGTATTGTAACTGATATAGTATACCCCAGTTTGGCTGGGGTAAATACATTTTATAACTGAATACAACATCTTTGTTGCTATTTGAAATCTACTGAATTTGAATGACAATATAAATTCTGTTTGTACTGTTTGTCTGTTAATGACATGGATGCCTTTGAAAAAGGCCTATTTTAGCTCAAAGATTTTCTGAATATAATAAACGAAGCTAAAGTATAAGAGCAAAGGAATTTTATGGACCCAACTTTCTCTAGGTCCAGAACAGAAAAGTGCATCCTGATAACAGGAAACCATGATAATAAATTCTGATGGTCTATAGCCCCATGAAGTTGGAATCATTGTATACTGATAATTACTCAGGTTAGTACAATGACTATACTGAACAAACTTCTAGAACTACTGTTTACTGTACTGCCTCCGGTTCCCAAAATTAAACAGATTACACAAGGGATTCATAGCCACTTTGCACACCTGAAGAGTTGGCTTTTGCCAAACTGGACAAAGCCTGTAGGACTAAATACTCAACAGCTGGGTAGAAATTCACTACTAGATTATTATTTAAGCATTAGTGCATGACAAAACATGGGTCATGCTGCAATAACATCATGCCATGGGTGGTTGGGCATGAGGCTGTAGGCCAAATTATAAAATGGCTTGTTTGTAAAAACAAAGCACAAAAGGTGAAAAAGTACATTTTTAGGGCCAGCCAAATGGCATGGTGAGCTGAGGCAGGGACCTCATCACCCACCACACTGGCTAACCGGGTTCAGGAATGAACTGGAATTGCTCAGAGGCTGGTTGGAGGAAGGATAATTGAGTGTCTCATTACAGCTTTCCTCCTTCATGGAAGGCTGACAGAATGTACTGCTGCTAGATCACCACCTAGTGGATGCTAGGTGCTGGCGCAGCAGTCACCTACTTGATTACTGAGGCATACTACATCTTCATGCTGTACATGCACACCATTATACACATGCAATACTGGGGTGTAAAGTTGTGGGAGAAACAGCTTGAGAAGGGAAGGATGATGGGAGCATATCCCACAGGCTCTGTACCCACTCACTCACTCATGGAGGTTCAAGAGTTAGACGGCAAGTCCTGGGTTGGGTAGTTGATGGGGTTGTGGGGGTAGCTTTCAGCAAGCAGTTGCCTAGGAGCTGGCTAAGTTGGAAATTTGAGGTAAAAATATTTTAAATTACCAAAGTTATGAGCAAGAGTAGCAAAATTTCAACGGATGTACATAACTTTGTTGTTTTTACATATTTTGACCCCAAATTTTCAACATATTATGACCCCACTTCATAAACAAGGGTGGTGGCATTATTCAAATCCTGCCTGAAAGGTGATTTTGCCAAGTGATGCAAAATCACCTTTTGGGCTGGATTAGCATAATTCCACTACCACTGGTCATGAGGGAGTTGTACATATATTCACTGGAGGAGAGGAGGGATGGGGGGGATATGATTGAAACCTTCAAGTACATGAAAGGAATGCATAAGGTGGGTATGGAGGGCCTTTTTGAAAGTAAGAGAGGGGAGGGTCACTCAAGGTCATGGTATGAGATTGGAGGGGGAAGGTTCAAGAGGGAGATGAGAAGATACTTTTTTTACAGAAAGGGTGGCGGATGGGTGAAATGCATTACTGGAGGATGTGGTATCCTATAGAACAGTGGGTGGTTCCAAAAGGGGCTGGGACAGGGAGGGTTACAGGTGGGCGGGGGAAGAGAGAGAGAGAGAGAGAGAGAGGGGTAGCTGCAGAATAGGGGATGCTAGCTGCACAGTTGAGCAGACTTGATAGACCATAAGGCCTTTATCTGCTGGCTATTTTTGTATGTTCATATGATGTGGGGTGTCAAAAAGGGCATGTTGAAACTTTGGTGTCAAAATATACAAAAATGGCAAAGTTATATATCAAAGTTGAATACCCCATTGGAATACATTGAACCACACTTATCTTCCTTTGTCATATTGCAGTTGGCAGTTACAGTAGCAAGACGTGTCTTCCATTGTAGAGTGGATCTTCACCCTGGGATCAGTTCAGGTGAGTGAGGGTGTGTGTGTGGGGACATGTGGGGTGGTGGGTGCTCAGTATGAGGTCAGAGTGGTGGTAGTGGTCAGATTGGTGAGGGACCATTTTCTTTTATACAGATTTAAAAAAAAAGACAGTGAGGGACCATTTTCTTTATTTAAGACAGGGTGGCAATCACAGGATGGAGGGGTACCGCTAGACACAAGAGAAACACAAAAGTTAAAAGGGGACAGTGATCAGAGGGTGTGTGTGTGTGGGGGGGGGTGCCACTAGAAACCAGGGAAAGATTTCATCATTATGGGGATGGTAACTATAGGGTGGGGGGCATCACTAGACAAAAGGGAAAAATACAATAATTACAGGGTTGGTAATCAGAGAGTGGGGATGCCACTAGACACCAGGAAAAGAGTTCATCATTACAGGGATGGCAGTTGGTTGGGGGGGGACACAACTAGACACCTGAGAAAAATACACTAATTACAGGGAATGCAATAAGAGGGTGGGGGTGCCACTAGACACCAGGGAAAATACAATAATTACAGGGATGACAATTGGAGGGGGGGTGCCACTAGACACCAGGGCAAAATAGCATAAACATAGAGTATGAAAATTTTTGTATGAAAGTAAATATCAAACATACATTTTTGTATGATCGAAAATATCATACGAAAATTTTTGTTTGAACAAAATGTCATACAAAAATTTTCATACGAATGAAAAACTCATCCAAAATTTTTCATTTGAATGAAAATATCATCAGAAAATGTCATATGAAAATTTTCGTATGAATAAAATATCATAAAAATTTTCATGGTTTTATCCATACAAAAAAAGTGGGAGCGAGTCATGAAAAAGAATGTAAAATTAAAAAAACACCTTTCTGGTTAATTTTTCCAACATTTAAGTGCAGAATCCACCTAATGGGATCCTGATGACCAACATACATGTTGGTCTCTTTCTCTACCATGCCATTTGTGTGGGTTTTGACACTTTTTTTTCAAAACATTGGAAAACAAGACAGCAGAAAATGAAAAAGAGGATTTTCCCCCCATGAAAATGATTGGGCCCCATGTAAAAAAGATTCTTTTTTAATTTCATACTGCTATCTTGAAGTGCTTACTGAGCGTGCTCAGAGCCAAAATTTAAAAAATGAATAACTCTGGAACAGAATAATTTTTATACCAAACAAGTGAAAGACACTACTGTGGAGCAGGCCCTTTCTACCCTGCACATTTCAGACCAAAATTCAAAACCGTCTGGGTGCTACAGCCTGACAAAAAACAGCACCCCCCCTGAAAAATTCACTTTTTTCACTATCTATGTCTAGGAATCTGCACATCTGACTGAAACAGAAGTTGGCATGTCCAGAACATACATACAAACATAGGAATGTGCTAGCAGAAACAGATCTCCTGGTCTATCAATGTCTGCTCAAGTGTGCAGCTAGTGGCCCTAAGTTGCAACTGCCCCAGCCCCTTCCCCTTTTATCTGCCCTCAGACGTTCTCAGCCTCACCCGTCTGTACTCTCCCCTGTTCTCTGTCCCATGCCCTTTTAAGGCTACCCACAGTTTTGCATGATATCACCCTCTCTAGTAGGGCATTCCACTTCAACACCTCTCTCTCTATGAAGTTATGCCTCCTCATCTCCTTCCTAAATCTTCCCCCCCTCTAGTCTTAGCCCTTACCCTCTAGTGTCCCTTTCCTTCCTCAGTTTAAAAACCCTTTTGGCTCCATCCTTGTTGATTTCCCTCAGATACTTGAAAGTTTGTATCATGTTCCCCCATCCCTCCTTTCCTCCAGGGTGTACATGTTCAGTTCCCCCAGCCTGTTCTCGTGGTCTTTCCCCTCCATCCCCCATATCATCCATGTTGCCCTCCACTGCACTCCCTCTAGTAGCTTGATATCCCTCCTCAGGTATGGGCCTCCAGAACTGCACACAGTACTCCAAGTGCAGCCTGACCAGTGACCTGTAGAGGGGCAAGATCACTTCCCACCAACTGGATGAGAACCCCCTCGCTATACACCCCAGCATCTTGTTCACCTTCACTGCTGCTTTCCTGCATTGGGCAGAATTGTTCATGCTCCCTGTCACCATCACCCCAAGGTCCTTCTCCTCCTCAGTGATCTCCAGCTTCACCCCCCCCCAAACCAGTAATCTCTCCTTGGGTTCTTTGCTCTGCAGTGCATAACCTTACACTTCTTCACATTGAACCCCAGATGTCACCCCTCTGATCACTCCTCCAGTTTGGTTAGGTCCCCCTGCAGTTGCTTCCATACCTCCTCCTTGTTCACTGATGCACCCATTTTGGTATCGTCTACAAACAGTCTTACCCTGCTCACCACTCCGTGCATGATGTCTGAGATGAAGAGCCCAAATAGCACCGGTCCCAACACTGAGCCCAGTGGCACCCCATTCATCACTGGACTTCATGGTGAGAATCACCCCCCCACCACCACCACCTGCTGTAGCCTCCCACGCAGCCAGTTTGTAATCCAGTTTGCCATCTTTGCCCAGACTTCCATGCCAGTTAACTTCCCCCCAAGCCACTCATGAGGTACTGAATCGAGGTCTTGCTGAAATCCAAGTAGAGGACATCCACTGCATGGCCCCTATCCAGCTCTCTTGTTACCCATTCGTAATGTTGTATTAGGTTAGTCTGACAGAACTTCCCAGATATGAACCCATGCTGCCTCACATCCTGGAGGTAATTGTCCTCTAGAAATGACACCAACCTCTCCTTCAGTATCGTCTCAATAAGCTTGCTCACTATGGAAGTGAGACTGACCGGCCAATAATTGTCCGGTTAGTCCCTTGGGCCTCTCTTGTGTATCGGCACCACACGGGCCATCATCCAGTCCTGAGGCACACATCCCATATCCAGGAAGGTGCTGAACAGATTCGCTAGTGGTTCCACCAGCACCTCCGCCATCTCCCTCAGCACCCTGGGGTGGATACCATCCAGTCCTGATGCCTTGTCCACTTTTAGCACCCTCAATCCCTCTAATACTCTACTTCCTTCAATCATTCCCTCCATCACCTCTTCCCCCTTCCCCACCCTCCCAGTCCATGGTGGTAGTGGTCCCCCCTTCTCCTGCATGAACACTGAGCAAAAGTAATCATTTAGTGCTTCTGATTGTTCCTCTCCCTTTTCTGCCCACTCCCCACCCCTCTTTATCCTCACTGTTATCCCTGCACTTCCTTTTACCTCTGATGTATCTGAAAAACTCTCACCCCCCCTTTATTCCCTCTGCTAACCTTATCGCCCTTGAGGCCTTAACTTCCCTCACCCTCTTGGTTACTTCCTTGGACCATCTTGCATACTTCTCCCTGTCTTCCCCCTTCCCCATCCTTCTGAACCTCTGCTACACAGCTCTCTTTGCCCTCACCCCCTCCATCACCTCGCTGTTCAACTAGCATGGTTTCCTTGCTCTGCTCCTCTCATTCTGTAACTTGGTGCAAGCTTCCATCGCCTCTGTAATCCCCATTTAATAATGTCCCATTTCTGCTCTGCTTCCATCCCTGGCCCTATGCCCTCAAGTTTCCCTTTCAGTATCTCCCACCTCCTCACAAAGTCCACCCTCCTGAAGTCCACCACTTTGTTAGTGTGTCCCCTGACTCCCTGCTCATTATGATAGTAAACCACATAATTTGGTGATTGCTATCAGTTAGTGGGTCCTCCACCCTTATTTCCCTCACTGCCTCACCATTCGACAGTACCAGATCTAGCATGTTACTTAGCATAGTAGGTCCCGTGACCAGCTGTGTCAAGAGTCCCTCCTAGATTGCATCCAGCAGCACCTGCTCCCTAGCACTGGAGGTGACAGGAGTGTTCCAATCAACCTCCAGCAGATTGCTGTCCCCTACAATGATCACATTCCCCTTCCTACATGCCCTTCTGATTTGGTCTGCTAACTCCCTGTCCAGCTCCTCTGCCTGGGATAGCGGCTTATGCACCACCCCAACCTCAACTTCCTACCCTTGGAGTCCAGGAGCTGCATCCAAATTATCTCCATTCTCCTTTCTTCCCCCTCTTCCCTTGTACATTTGATCCAGTCCCTCACATAGATTGCCACCCAACCCCATGGTTCTTCCTGTACAGTTTATGCTCTGCGAATGCCAGATCCCAGCCCCAGTACTCGATGGCCCATATTTCCATGATGGCTGCAATATCCACCCTCCTCACTGCCAAGAACACCTGTAACTCAGCTGATTTGTTACCTAAGCTTCTCGCATTCAGTGAGACCACCCTTCATCCTGTCCCCTTCCCTTCCTTGCCATGCTTCTCCTCTCTCCTATTCCCCCCCATGCAACTTCCCTGAATCCTTTCCTGCTAGCTTGGGAGGTAAGCTCATTTGGCTCCTCTCTTTGGGATTCCTGCCTACCAGCTGTCCACTTGCCACACCCCACCTAGTTTAAATCCACCTTTGTTGCCCTCTAACTTCAGCTTAAATACCCCCTTCCTCCCCACTCAAGTGCAGCCTATCCCCTGCATATAGATTGTTACTGTCCCAGGTTCTGCCCCATCCACCCACTACCCCATAACCCTTGGATTGGCACCACTCCCCCAACCATGTGTTGAACTCCTCAATCCTCCCTTTCCTCGACGTACTTTCACAGGGTACTGGAAGCACCTCTGAGAAGGCCACCAACTCCCCTAATACCTTGCACAGCCTTCCCACACCCTCAAACTTCTCCCTTAGCACCTCCTCCATCTCCCCCACCAGGTTATTCCTCCCCACATGCACCACTATTTGCGGTTTCCTCCTACCCCTCCTTGTGCACTTTAGAATTGACTGCCCCACCCTGTCTGCTGTTAACCCTGGTATGGACTCCACCCATATGTGACTATGCCATTCCCCCTTGCTGCCCCATCTGCTCCCCTTAAGTATGGAGTCCCCCAATACCAATGCACCCCTTCTTCATTCCTTGCTCTCATCCCCACCATTCTACCCAGGTTCCCATTTCTAGAGTCCCCCATATTAGAAGCTCTACCATTTGCTCCAGTGGTCCCCCCCTTTCCAACCCTGACCTACCCCTTCCCCCTTCACCGCTCGCTCGCTATCTTCCACCTCCCCTGCTGGCCTGGGCTCCTCCCCACCTCTGCAATGACCCTCTTGCTCCACCACCAGTATTGCCCCTCAGAGATCTAACCCATGAGACCACGGATGCATAATTGTGTGCAATTCCATTGAATGATTGTGAAGCTATTAAAGTGCAAAATTTGAGGTTTAACATTAAAGTGCCTACTTTACCCTAACTATAGGGTTGGCAGCTGCACCCCCATAATATAAATGTATATATATTTCTCTCTCTCTTTCTCTATACATACTTTTATGCCATACCTGTGAGTATATTAAAGGGCAAATATTGCTGATATTTTTCCTTCCTTGGGACCTAGAGTGAGAATATTGAAATATTCTCATGCTAGGTCCAAATATACTGTAGCTATCGTAGGTTCTGATTAGCTCATTCAGAACTCATTTTTCAGTAGTAGTACTAACCATAGTTAAATGTGATTAACTTTATAACAAAAAATGATAACATGGTACTGTGAGCACAAAAGTTCTTCATCACACACATATCTACAAAATGAGTCGTGTTTCATTTATAGATACCTCTTAGTTTTTTTATAATTAGCAAAAAAGCAACAGAAAATATTTTTTTTTTACTTTTTGCAACAAACAAATGCTAACAACTTTAAAATGAAAAATGATAGCATGGTGCTGTGAACAAGGCATTTGTTCAGCAAAAAATATCCACAAAATGAGTGATGCCTCATTTATAGATATCTTTTAGTTTTTTATAATTAGCAATAATTGTGCCATTGGGTCATGAGGCTCAGCTCTCACCCCATTCCATGTATAAACAGGCTGACATGCTACAGTAAAGGGGAATGGGGTGAGAGTTAGGCCTCATGACCCCATGGCACACCCCAGCATCAGTCGGTCTGTGCAGAATGGGGGAGTGGGGTGGTGGGGGGTTAGGGGCTCAACCCTAACATCTAATTTCTCCACTTTTGTTTCTTTAACCCTAACTGATGCATTAATACATTTTTTTGCAATGAATGTCCTTACTTTTTGAAAAAAATGTAATATAACTAGTAAATGGTATGTGTTGGTGGAAGTGCGTGTCCCCCACCAAGCTGCCCATTTGTGCATAACCATATGCATCTGTGGGAGCATGGGCTCTCTCAGCCCTGTGCTTCCACTTACACATAACTACAGAGCCATACAGCAGCTCTATAGTGCAATGAAGACTTGTAACACTAATTTGCCAATATCTCAGCAACCGTAGCAGCTATGGAAAAAATTCAAGTGCTGTTGTAATAATGACAGCAAAGCCTCCATGCAAGATAAGTCCTCTAAATCTATATCTTGCACTGTTTCTGAGATACGGGCACTGAAAGTCACCGGGGGTGCCACAATGTTATCCTATGGGAAAAATCTCAACTTCATGATAGCATATCTATGGAACAGATTAACTTTGTTACACCTAAACAGCATAATTCACATATCTGGCCCACCCCCTGTATATCCTGCAAATTTCAAGCAAAAAGACCAAACTGTTTATTTACAGTGCACCGGCAAAGTTTTTAAATTCCTAGTTTGTGAGGTGGCAAAATTCCCATTTGCGAGGCCAAAGCCAGTTCGTGAGCTGTCAAAATCACCATTCATGAGAAATCCTTGATCATGAGATTTTGGCCATCTGGTCTGGAAGTCACAGTCAAGGATCTTGTCCACTCATGAAAGGGGACTGGCTCATGAAAGGGGATTTTGACAGCTCACGAATGAGGAATTTAAAAAACAATCCCCTTTCATGAGCTGACAAAATCCCCTTTCGTGAGTCAATCCCCTTTCATAAGGTGTCAAAATCCCCATTTGCGAGCCAATCCTCATTCGTTAGATGAGCTATCTGGTTATAAAATGATGATCAAGGATTTTGACACCTCCCGAAAAAACCCAATCCCCTTTCAAGAGGTGACAAAATCTCCTTTCACGAGCCAATCCTCCTTTGTGAGCTGACAAAATCCCTGTTTGTGAGCTGATCCTCTTTCATAAGCTAGGGCCATCTGGTTCCTAAATCATGATCAAGGATTTTGCTACCTCACAAAAGGAATCGGCTCAGAAATGGGGATTTTGCCACTTCACATATGAGGATCGGAAGTGAGTCACGAACGAAGAATTTTAAAATCTAAAATGGCAGGTTTTTAGCCAAAATGAGGGAAACCAAAGGCATGAGTTTGTAGAGGGCATCACCCTGAACAAAACCCATGCCTCATTTGTAAAAGAAGGCAGCCATGGGGCAAGCTGCAACATTTTGTTTGGGGGAAAATTAAAACAAGATGGCGGCTCGCGAATTATTAATTTTTCCTCACGAACAGGGATTTTATAAATCCTCTTTTGCAAGGTGACAAAATCCTTGATCGTGAGCCCAATCCCCTTTTGCAAAACATACATACAAATCTTGGAGTGAACTGAGCATGCTCAGAACCCATAAATTAAAAATGAAATAACTTTGGAATAGATTAATATTTTTTCACCAAACCAATGCTGGATTATTCTTTGACTAAAGCACTTTCTAACTTGAAAATGTCAGACCAAAATAGCAAATGGTGTGGCCTCAGCATGATGGACAGAAATCAGCAAAGTGCCAAAAAAAGGCAAAAAACACGTTTTTCAGCACTTCGCCACACAGAAACTGTACATCTGACCGAAACGCAACTTGGCAAATCAAGAGATCTACCATAGGAGACCATGCAGTCTGAATTTCATGCAACTCCATTGAATGGTTGCAAAGCTATTAATGTGCAAAATGTGGGGTTTAACATTAAACTGCTTACTCAACCCTATCATGCCAGTATAGTATATGTGTGTGTATATATATATATATATATATGTGTATGTAAATTCATTGCAAAAGAACTCCATTTAATGCATCAGTTAGGGATGTTCCACAAAGACAAAAGTGAGGAAATTCAATGTTAGGGTTCCCACCCTTGCCGCCACCCCACCAACAGGCATCGGGGTGTGCGTTGGAATCGTGGTCCTAACTTTTACCCCATCCATGTGCAAACAAGTGGAGATGGTGCAGTATAGGAGAATGAGGTGAGAGTTAGGACCGATGACCCCAACGCACACCCCAATGCCTGTTGGTGGGGGTGGGGTGCAAGGGGGTGGGATCCCTAACATTGAATTTCTCACTTTTGTTGCTGTGGAACAACCCTAACTGATGCATTAAACAGAGTTTTTTGCCATGAATTTCCCTTCTTTTTGAGAATGTGCACTATAAATAGTGATGTACCGGCAGCACAAACGCAAGTTCTAACACACATAGTAACGCAAATGTAAATTATAACGCAAATGGTAATACAAACACAAGTGCAAATGTTAATGAAAACAGAAACGCAAATGCAAGTGCATACGGAAACATAAGCTGTAACGCACAGGGGCACAGTAATGTATTTGGAAACACAGACAGTTACAGTAACATAAATGATAACACCAAATGAAACACAAACAGAAATGCAAATGCAAATGGAAGTGCGTACGCAAACACAAATGGAAATGCACACAGTGACGCAAAAGGAAATGCAAAAGAAACAGTAATGGAAATGTAAATGTTAACAGTTACACAAATGCAAATGCGAACAAAAACACAATGGGTAACACACACGGTGGCGTAGATGGGAATGGTAATACAAATGGAAATGCATAGGCAGTATAGCTCAGTGGTCTAAGGCTCTGAGCTGCAAATCTGTTGACATCCAGCAGACCAGACCTGGGTTTGAATCCCACAACTTCCACTTGCATACTGTGTGACCCTGAGCAAGTCACTTAACCTCCTTGTGCTCCCAGGTCGCTCCTGTAAAAAAGCTTTCAGCTTAGTGTGCTATACCTGGTTAAACAACTAAATAAAAAAACCAAAAAAAACAAAACAAATGGAAACGCAAATGCAAGTGCATATGGAAACTCAAATGGTAACGCGCACGGTCATGGTACCACAATAGGAAATGCAAATGCTAATGGTAACTGCAACAATGATGTCAAAGGAAATGCAAACGGAAGTGCATGCACAGATGGTAATGCACAAGGTGATGCAAAATCAAATGCAAACACAGCCAGTAATGGAAACACAATTGTTAACAGTAATGCAAAAGCAACCGTAAATGAAAACACAAAGGGTAATGCACACGGTGGCGTAGATGGGAACGGTAATGCAAATAGAAAAGGAAACACAAGTGTGTACGGAAATGCAACTGGTAACGTGCACGGTCATGGTACAGCAATAGGAAATGCAAATGCTAACGATGACAGCAACGATGACGCCAAAGGAAAAGCAAATGGAAGCACGTATGCAAACGCAAATGGTAATGCGCATGGTGATGCAAAACAAAACATAAACAAAAGCAGTAATGAGAATGCAAATGTTAACAGTAACGCAAACGTAAGCGCAAATGAAAGCGCAAAGGGTAACACACACGGTGGCATACACGGGAATGGTAAAGCAAACAGAAATGCAAATGCAAGCGCATATAGAAATGCAAATAGTAATGCGCATGGTCATGGTACCACAATAGGAAACACAAATGCTAATGGTAACAGCAACGATGAAGCCAAAGGAAGCGCAAATGAAAACAGAAGCACGTACGCAAATGCAAATGTTAATGCACAAGGTGATGCAAAATGAAATGCAAACAGAAACAGTATTGGAAATGCAAATGGTAACAGTAATGAAAATGCAAGTGCAAACAAAAAAGGCAAAGGGTAACGCACACGGTAGCATGGTCGGGAACGTTAACACAAACAGTTACGGAAACGTAAGTGGGAATGCTAACTGTGACAGTAATGAAAGTGCACACCCTTTTTTTCACCAACAGCTGCATAGAGAAACATAGTGAATACAAAGAATGTATGCATAATAATGGGCCTCGGAGCAGAAAATTAGCACTTGGAATACTAAATTGCTTTTATCTCAGGAACCGTACGATGTAGAAAAAAAATTAAACTTTCATATACATTATGACTTTCCTGGCTAATTTTGCACTTAGCCCACAGTAGAGGGCTAAGCATTTTCTGATGAAAAGTCCATATCACGAAGCGATTCTGAGATACAGGCCCCCGAAAATCGCGATAGACACAGCAATGTTAGTCTATGGGAAAAAGTGTCAACTTTGGAGTACTGTAACTTTCCATCCATGCAATATTTTTCCACCAAAACACCACAAGGCATATCTGTGGGATGTTGGCTTTCCTTCCTCCACATTTCAGCCCAAAGGACCAAACCATTGCTTTGCAGCATAGTGGCAAATAATTCCTGTTATTTTGGGAATAGTGTCACAAAGTAGTGTCGCAAATCACAACACTTTCACAAATGAAATCATGAAAGTGTCATGAGTGCAACACTACTTTTTACAAAAATTTCAAAAACATATTTCTGGGGTGTTTAACCCCCCCAAAAAAGACATAGCTAGCATCCTCAGGGTCCGACTACGTGAACACAAAAATAATTGTGTCCCTAGAGGGTCCCAAATTTAAATGCCAAGCATTTCTGTGACTGCTAACTGAAAAAAAAAATGGCTGACTCACAATACTACAGGGGTCGTTTGTGACACTAAAAACTGCATTTGCAACACTGTTGAACTTTTGGTTAACTTTTTCCTATGACTATAATGGGAAACTTGTTTTTTGAATAACATTTGAACCGTTTAATATTTTTTCATGAATTCTTCGAAAGGCACATCAGGGACCCTGGCCACATATTTGCTGGAGATTTTGGATTGGTCGGGCAAATTGTGTGACCTGTAGGTGCTAGCAAAAAATACACAAAAAAGCGTAAGTGTGCTATGGAATGTCACTTTATAACTCTGCAACCTTATATCTGACTGTTACAAAACTTGGCAGACCCAGAGATCTGTGGTACTGCTCTACGCCTGCCAAATTACAGGCATATCTGTCATATGGTGGCTAAGTTATTAAGATGCAAAATTTCATACTTTAACCTTAAATGGGGTACTCAACCCTAACTATATTATATATATATATATATATTATATATATATATCTATATCAATATACGATATATATATATATATATATATATATAAACTGGGGTGATCAAAACTACATTCAGCATTCTAAATGTAGCCTCACTATTGACCTATAAAATAATATAATGCTTTTTTCCCTACTCATCACTTTTTATTTTTATGCAGCACAGCATACGATTAACTTCCTTATTAAAACCATTTATTTACGGGAGCACTTCCGCTTTTCATCTATTAGTGCTTCCATGTTTTTTCCCTGTTTTTATGCTAGTTTCTTACCTTTTCATTCACATTTCAGGCTACAGATGTGTGAATTTTTTCAATGAAGCCAGCCAAGTTTGTATGAATTTGTCCTGTTCAGCTCTGTATAGCAAGCATACTACTTTTGCATACAGTACTGTACTTCATGAAGTACTGGGTTTGCTGGCTGGACACTTTGTCCCTGCCATTACCCTGAACCCCAAACCCAGAGAAAGCTGTCAATTAAATCAACCTCCCATGTACTTCTCTCTCACTGACCCCAGCCACCCCACATCCTAAAGGACTGAACTCCATAATCACTGCACCCACAGTGTAGCTGAACACATGGATGAAGAAAACTAACTTGACCTCAAATTTCAAATCACTGACTGCCACACCAGTGACCCATCTTCATGGTGTGAGAGGGTCGTCTGGGGTAGGCCAGGGAGGGAGAGGATTGAGCATCCTGGGGACAGCTCTCCTCTCCCAGGGACGGTGAGGAATGGAGACCTGCATCTGCCTGACTTCTAGAAGTGGCTGGGTGTTGGCACACTGGGTTCCACACAACGTGGGGCCGGAGTGATGATGCTGACCAGCGTGCTGTGTGCAGAAGTGCGAGTGACTCGGCCATTGTTGGCAATGCACGCTCCCTCTCCGGCTTAAGGGAGAAATGTGGAAAAGGTCTCGGGTGCATCAGATGACTGCTGTATTTAGCAGATTCTGCTCCCAATAGCAGGCTTCTACCTGAACTAGATCCAGTCTTGGTGGATTGAGGGAGACTCCCCACTGTCCTGCCATAGAGGGCAAGCTATGGGAAAAGAGGGGTGGTAAGTCCTGTGGGTTAGGGGATGGGGCTGGGAGGACAGCATGAAAGGGGGCTGATCATGATGGAAGGAAGAAAAAAATCACTGTCCTTGTTTTCACAATAAACACCCCTGTTTTGCAACATTTGCTGCCTCATGCTCCTCATTTTGCGCACTTCAGCTTTGTTCTTGCTTTAGCAATTTTTCTTTGTACTTCAGCCATTCTGTGCACCTTTATACCTTTTTGTTTGATGTGGCTCTTTCACCATCCAGTCTAGACAGAGTCCCAATCAAAGCCTCTTCCCATGTCAATCATCAGTGGTCTGACTACCATGAGACAGACCATGCCTGTATCCTCTGATTAAGCAACAATCTCAGTTATGTTCAGAGACTGAGACTTTAAAAATCTTTCTATGACCCATAAATTTAATATATATATATATATATATCTAGAGAGAGAGGCAGAAAGAGACATCTCACCAAAGCAGAATGTGCAGCAGATTCTCTGTAGTCCAACTAATACAGCTCTCTCCCATCCTCAGTCACTGTTCACTGCTTCTTTTGTTTTCCCATTCTGAATCTGCTGCACATGCTGCTCTGAACTACAAACTGTACAGCATGGCTGCTGTCTCTGAGGTTGTGGATGGATTAATAATGTTTCACCCGCAGCACAGTATGGGGGAAATTGTGGAGTGGTGAAGGTGCAGTCAGGTTTAGTCTCAGAGAAGGAAGAGCTGGGAGTGGGATCACAGATGCCTAGCATGGAATGGGGTTGGGACTGTCTGGATGATGGTGGTAGTCCATGATTTTGTGAAATTTGAGGTGAGACAGTCTTCTTCATTCATATGTGCAGTTTTATTGTAAGAGCTGTGATTATGGGGATCAAAAAATTCGGGTGCAGTGTCATTGTCCAGTTGGAGCAGTATATGGTGGAGCGGGGACATTTGCTAATCACTTCAGACTTAACAAGTAAAATGGTTAAAGCTGTGTAATTCACCATATCATCCATTTCCCTTCTCCACCCTTAACTGCTGTCAAGTATTCCCCGAAAGCATAGCAAACCGCACAAACCAGGCAAGGTTTGCCTGCTTTGTTACATTTGCATCACATAGCAAAGCATGGCCACTTCACCCAGCTCTGATTCAGACCCTTCTTTCTGGCTCTAGGTGCAGTGTCTTGTACTTTCTCACATTACACTGCATCTTCCACCTGTCTGCCCAATCCCCCAATGTATCATGGTCTTTTTCCAGTATGTTACCATTTCACATCAGCATACAGTTTGTGGAAGGATAAAGACCAGTGGTCCATCTAGTTCTTTCTTACACTAATTCAGTGGGAATACACTATTACCCCATTTTTTTTCCAAATAGCTATAAAGTGGATGTTTAATGGTAGTTAGAATATTATGTGATATCATCTGCTCTGGGAGTCTGTTCTTCCTTTTCTCCACTCATTTTAAGAAGTAGTTCTTCCTGATGTTTCCCTTGAATCCCCCCCTTCAAGTGATATAGTGTGGATTCTTGTTCTGTCTTTCATGAATATTCAGAATAGCTGTATTTGATCTGATGGTATTATCCCTTTTGGTCATCCATTTTTGTGACATCCACAAATTTTGTGACTCTACTCGTAACTCATGTATCCAAGTCGCTTCTAAGAATATTGAACAGGAGTGGTCCCACTTTGTACCCCTGTGGTACTCTGCTAGTCACATCCCTCTAACTGAATGGGCTTCTCTGGACCAACACACTCTGCTTTCTAATCCTTAGTAATTATTTTTTTTTTATAATTAATTTTTGTTAAACTGTAACAAGGACAAGAGCAAAGACAAACAGATACCTAGCTTACAAACAGTATCTTGTATATACAATATACAGTTTAAAGACATCTTAACGTACAAATATGCATGAAGACAGCTAAACAAAGCACAGAGATCTTGCTATAAGCAAGGAACTGAACAATATACTAGCTCAAACCAACAACAATAGTGTGCACATTTAATAATACATAATGAAAATACATTCAACTATCTCTACTGTAAACACATGTCCTTGATAAGTAAAAGAAAAAAAGAGCAAGGTGAATAAATTAAAATACATAGTCTAAGACAACCCTGCTCAAACACTGAGAAAATTTGCATCAGTGCCAGAGACCTCTAATAAGTATATCCCAATTCCAAAAATAGTTCTTAGTAATTTTTTTAATATACCTTTCAGTATTCCCTGCTTAATTCAAGGCTTCCTTTCTTCACATAACAGTTTACCATGAGGTACCATATTAAAGGTCTAACTTCTGTTCAGTTATAGTAGTTGTTTAAAGTTTATTGTTTGATCCATCAAAATATTACAAAAATATAATACTGAAAAGCACACATGATAAAAAAAGTCCCTATACATAATCACTAGTGCACATAGATCCACAATTTAATCAATTGACACAAGAGAACGCCATATAAAAGATAAGTTGTATATTTAAGCAATAATGACCAAACAATGGTATAGTGTCCGCACAATGATATTTTCACAGCGAATACACTCACAGTGACAGATATCACCAAGTCACTGTGATGGTCCCGCTGTACACCAGCACTATGTCATCCAGTGTTATGCCCCCACCCCGAACCAACTCCGACTCAGAGTTGGTTAATTAAAGAAGGGGGGTGTGGTGGGTGAAGCCCCTGGAAAAACCACTTTGATCCTGTCAGCAGAATGCCGACCGTCAGCACCGTTCCTGTCACTATGCAGGATGTCAACAACATTGTTGTCAATGTAGCTTGGTGGAACCCCGAACAACCAGTCACTTCATGGTGATTAATCACCGGCTGGGGGGGGAAGGTTGCCCGAGGCACATCAGAGGACCAACCCCACCCAGCTAGTGGCAAGGGGAGCACTGTAGTGGTTTGGGACTTTAATCTACCAGGGGTGGACTGGAACATTACAGCTATCTCATATGCCAGGGAGTAGATCCTCCAGGAAGACTTCCAAGATGGCTTCCTGACACAGAAGGTAACAGAACCAACTAGGGAGGGGAACATTCTGGGCCTAGTGCTGGTGGAAGGTGAGCAAATTAAAGATTTTAGGATGGAGGATCCCCTGGCAGGAAGCGACCAATCACAGTGTAGTTCTCAATCAATCTAGGAAAGGAGGTAGCCACTACGAAGACTAAGGTCCCAAACTTCAAAAGGACAGACTTTGGCAGGATGGGTTGGATACTAGAAGGGCACATAGCTAGCATCTGTCCACACATGGACACCAAGCAAAAAATGGGACATCATCAAGCTGGGCCTGGCGGAGGCCACTAGCGCATGTGTAAATATCCAAAGCAAGAAAACAAAGGCCAAGAAGCTGAGCTGGATGAACAGGGAGGTTGAGGAGAAGGTGAGGAAAAAGAGGGCTGCCTTTAGAATCTATAAAAGATCCAACAGAGAGGAAGACTGGCAGGAACACATGAGAAAATCCAAGAAGGTGAGTAGAATGTTTAGGGCAGCCAAGGTGTTGAGAGAGCTGAAACTAGTGCAGGGGATCAGAGAAGGTGAAAAGGATTTCTTCAGGTATATACCAGAGAAGAGAAAGAGTAAGGATCAGATCATTAGGATCTAGAATGACAGAGGTTGGGGACAAAAGGGGGCAGAGAAAGCAGAAGTACTCAATGAGTACTTCTGTTCAGCATTCACCATGGAGAGGGAAAGGCCTGCACCTATGGGGAAGGGTGGGGATGAAGTAGAGGGGTGGAGGTCACAGATGGGGAGATCACGGTGAGTAGGGTTTGGAAGGCCTTAAGTCCTTGAGTGTAGATAAGCACCTGCACCTGGAAGAGTTCATCTAAGAGTCTTGAGAGGCATGGCAGAGGTGCTGGCATGGCCGCTGGTGGACCTGTTCAACACATCTCTGGATACGGGGTGCATACCCAGGGATTGGAGGGAGGCACATGTGGTGCTCCTCCATAAGAGTGGGCCCGGGGATAAACCAGAGAACTATCGGCCAGTGAGCCTTACCGCAATTGTGGGAAAGCTAATGGAGACTATCCTCAAGGAAAGGCTGGTAACATTTCTAGAGGATAATGGTCTCCAGGATGGCAAACAGCAAGGGTTTGTCTTGGGAAGATCCTGCCAGATGAAGGTTGACTTTTTTGATTGGGTGATGCAGTCATTGGACAAGGGTCACCCGGTGGATGTCCTTTACCTGGGCTTCAGCAAGGCCTTTTACTCAGTTCCTCATGGTAGTCTGACCAGCAAACTGAGCAACCTGGGAGTGAGGAGGAAACTGGTTAGATGGGTTAAGAGCTGGTTACAGGATAGGCAGCAGAAGGTGGTAGTTGGGGGTGAAATTATCAGAGCCCAGAGCAGTAACAAGTGGGTCCCACAGGGCTCAGTACTGGGACCAGTGCTGTTTAATGTTTTCATTGCTGACATATCAGACAGGATAAAAAGTAAGATCAGCCTCTTCTCTGACTACACTAAGATCTGTGCGGAAGTGAATGCTGAAGAATGTGATAAAGTATTCCAGGAGGATTTGGCAAGACTGGAGGCATGGTCAAACACATGGTAGCTTGGGTTTAATGCCAAGAAGTGCAAAGTCATGCACTTGGGAGCCAGGAACCCCAGAATTAGTTACTGGTTGGGGGGAGTGCAGTTATCCATGTCAACGGAAGAGAAGGATCTGGGTGTACTGGTAACAGGGGAAATGAACCACTCAGCCCAGTGCAGAAAGGCAGCAGCAAAACTCAACAGAATGCTAGAGTGCATCACAAGGGAAATCACTTCTAGGAGAGGGGAAGTCATCCTGCCCGTGTACAGGTCCCTGGTGAGGCCACACTTGGAGTTCTGCATGCAGCACTGGCGCCCTTACCTGAAAAGTGACATCAAGCTACTGGAAGGGGTGCAGTGCAGAGCAATGAAAATGATCCTGGGATTGGGAGATAAACCTTATTAGGAGAGACTGAGACAGCTCAATATGTATTCCCTGGAGGATAGAAGGGAGAGAGGGGACATGATTGAGACCTTCAAGTACCTGAATGGCATGAACAGAGTAAACACTGAGAGTACGTTCAGATTAAAAGGAGGGAGGGAAACCAGGGGACACGGTCTGAAATTGGAAGGAGGCAGATTCAGGAGGGAAATGAGGAGGCACTATTTCACAGAAAGGGTGGTTACAGGGTAGAACGCACTACCAGAGGAGGTGGTATCACTGTGGACAGTGAACAGCTTCAAGAGGGGGTGGGACAGGTTCAAAAGGAGGGTTCAGACTGAGAATGGACGGGGTGGGTGAGAAGGACATAGGAGGAAAAACATTGGGGGTGGAGGCAAAGGGAGGGGGTTAACTGCAGTCTAAATGGCTGAAGTGCTGCACACTCAAGCAGACTAGCTAGATCGTAAGGCAATTTCATATGTTCATATGTTAACATATGTCATAACTTACTGTCCTCTATAACAGAGTGGCCTGCTTCCGCCTCAAACTTCTCCCCAAGGAGGCATCACTGTGAGGCACTTAAAGAACTTAACTGGCCATCTCTTCGGCACAAACTAGCCTACCCAGTCGCCTGCTTTGCATTCAAGTTCTCTACCATAGGTCCCCCTCCGCATCTTAATGGGCTGCTCTCTACCAAAATACAATGCCGAACTCTACGATCATCTGCAAATCACCTATTGGACATCCCTCGGTGTCGCTCTAACCAAGGCAAACGCTCCTTCAAGTTTGCTGCCTCCCACTTTTTGGAACTCCTTACCAGCTAGCTTGACTGGTGCATCCACCATTAGCCAATTCAAGTCCAGGCTCAAAGCATATCTTCTCAATCTCAGCCTTTGTGGCTGTAACCGTTATCTCCCAAGCCCATTTCTCCTTATGCTCTCACTGCCTTGACCCTTCCTTCCTCCTGGATGTATCTAATATGACATCTTACCATGACTGTCTCACATTGCCTACTAAACTGAAGTGTAATCTGACATCATGCACTGCTAACAATAGCTTACTACCCCTATAACTGGGTGCTACTGTATACTCTGAGTAATTATTGAAACTACTGTTAAGAATGCTGGTATGTGTCTTTACTCTATAAAGAATGCTATTGTGTGTCTTACTTTGTAACATATCTGTGTTGCCCCTTGCTAATGTTTGTGTTAATTATTGTAACTACTGTAAAGAATGCTAGTATGAGTCCTCTTCTGTAAAGAATGCTTTTGTGTGTCTCTCCCTGTAACTAATTCCGGGTCGCCCCTGAAAAAGTGACCTCTGGTCTTACCCGGTTACCAAAATACAAATAAATAAATAAATAAATGTTCATACCCATCAGTCATATGCCATTCTAGTATTAATCTGCTTTCTCAAAATTAGCCATTTTCATACTTTTCTCTTGTGGTTCATCTTTTAATCTAATATTTATATAGTTACTCATGCTGAGGATTTCTTATGATGTGTCCCAGATTTCTCAAAAAGCTAGCAAATAGGGTTGCCACTTGTTTTAAATCTAGCCATGACATTCTGGTTTGTGCGACTGTATCCTGGAAAAAACAAACAAAATACAAGAAGAATTGAACATCTGAGACCAGCAAACATTTTTTTTTACTTTTAATAACAAAGGGCAGATAACTTAAATAATTTCAATGGTTTAATGTAAAGTAATGCAAACAAACAAAAAGCATTAAAATAAGACGTCGTGGTTTTGACTTTCATAAGATATGTTCCCCCTCCCCTTTCCCCAGTG
Organism: Neoceratodus forsteri; assembly: GCA_016271365.2. NCBI lineage: Eukaryota > Metazoa > Chordata > Ceratodontiformes > Ceratodontidae > Neoceratodus > Neoceratodus forsteri. Next base: position 331,680,254 of record CM057454.1, read on the forward strand.
TATCATGTGATGGTTGTCTGGTGACACAGTGCTAGGTTCATGATGCAGGGTAGAGGCTTGTTGAGTCAGGAGACTCCGTGTAGTACAGTTACTTGCATTTACAGCTCCTCAGTGATCCATTACTTTCTCACTGTCCCCAGTCAGGTGTCTTCTTCAATAAAGGAATTGATAGATACAGAGACAAATGAAAACAACAATTGCAATCTCTGACCTATTAGAGCACAGCACATTCAGGCAACCCAGGCAAGTATTAATGGTTCAACCAGGCACAGAGAGATCAAACAGTCACAAAGTGGTGTAGAAGCATCTGACACAGTAAAACAAGAAGTAAACCCAATGACTGAGCCACTTCATTTCTGTAGGAGTCCAAGCTCAATGTGTAGGCATTGCGCCAAGTTCAAAGCATCCAACAAAGCAAGTGTAGCAAAAAGCCTGTTCATTGGTGTGCAGGCACTTTAATAAAGGGAATAGTAAAGGGATTGAATGCAGCATCCTGAGTACTAGCATCCTACCTGTTTTGTGAATCCATGGGTGGCGTCTCACAAACAGATGGCTGCAACACTTTCTTCAGACCATGCTGATTGAATCCAAAGTTAAAGTCTAGTCTAGGGAATAAAGATATTTAAAATTAGTGAATTCAAGCCAAGCAAGCAATTGCAGTATTACATTACTAATATTATGTCTAAGGATTACAATCCCAGAATCAAGATCATAGGTCTGACTCCCTCCATGTTCATGAGCTAGGTATAGGCAAGGCAAATTTATTTTTATGTTGCCTTTCTCCAGAGACTCAGGACACCTTTCAGTAGGAGAAAATGCAAAATAATCATGAAGAAACCAAACTGAACAATTTAACAAAGTATAGCTTGTAAACCAATGAGACGTCTGTGCTTTCTGAAAGGTTTCCACTGGGTGGAGTATAGTTGCTGAGTTTCCCAGGTGGTTGCCAATGGAATCAAGAGAGTGGTTGTCATGGCCTGGGGAGACTGCAACAAAATGTGGCTGGTTGGACATGGAAGCAAGAAAGGTGACTGCCTTGGAACCCTGGCTTCCTCCAGGAAATTTCTGCCTGCCCCTGGTAAAATCAAGCTAGAACATCTTGGCAGCACTGTTGATCACAGTCAGGTTTGACTGTCCTTCTCTCCCAAAGGTGGTGGTTCCATTTTATCTTATTCCATCCTTGCTTTACCACTGATAGTCCCTGCCATCTTCAGAGGGATGGATTTAAAGGAAAACTTCCCTCCATTCTCCATTTTCTCTGCTATGCTGGTGATCCATGCCATCCTGAAGTGGTAAACAATAGGAAGACTTGAGAAATGGCACCTCAGGCCTTTTATACTATTTCCACCAAACACTTTCTGTGCCAGGAGAGGAAGTGGCCAGTAGTGCTAGACTTAAAGTAGCTCCTCACCTTTAGGTAGGTTACAGATACAACACCTATTTACATTTGTAAAGTTACTACTTGTCCTGGTGAATATGCTGATTTGCTATGAAATGCCCTGAGCTTCTTGAAAGGTGGCAGCCTTATCAGTAAAACAAGATAGGCCATTTCAATCTTTACATGAAGCAATCCATTTTGTGAACAGGCAGGGTGCTGTGAAGCTGTTATAGCCTCACCAGCCCTATTAGTGTGCACAGAAGCTGATGAAAACAAATTGATTATGCTGAGAAGACCAAGACCTCTTGAACTGTAAGAAAATAGGCTTTCTTCACAGTTTTACGGGATCCCTCTTAACACAATAGATTTGATCTCACTAGCTTCCCTGGACATCGATGAGGCCTTGGATTCTTTTCAACTTCCTTCTTGTCCGCTTACTGTACAAGCTTCAACAGGACTCTCACATCCCAGTGTAATAATCATATCTGTGATTTATTACAAAAGCGTCAATCAAATAATTTAATTTTTGTAAAAGTAAATTTCTGTATAAATGTCAAGCATTTTCAGACTGATTATCGATAAACTCCTATGTCACAAAGTTGTGTGCTAGAAACTTATCAGTAATAAAGTTGTAAATAATGAGTTCCTACAGCACTCCAACCTCAAGGAAGCAGACCAGCACTGGAGCAGGCATTGGTAGACAGGTATTAAAAAAACATTATATACCAAATAAAATACACCTTAAGGGTACACAAAATGCTATAATGGCATCGTGGGGTTCTCATGGTGCTGGTGGCAAATACATGTAAGCAATAGGACACAATGGGGTGGTGGTTATCATGGGTTACTACATGCCCAGGGGTGCTATGAGGCATGAGGTGCTTGCACTGAGTGCCTCCTGCCCATGGGCATGCATTAACCTATGACAACTACCACCTGGAGGGTTTTACTGTGTTGATAAAATGGGTTACTGGTGAAAAAATGTGAAGTTAAAAAATGTAAAAAATATTTATATAAAATACATATAGACAAAATAATCAGTTTAAATACATGTTTAAAACAATAGTCCCTGTTGCAGCTTTGTAAAAGTTGCAGCTTTGTTAATGTGGATTTGTGCCTGTATATGGCTCTATTGTAAGCTATTCTGTAGGTTTTCTGTGTTAAAACACATGTGCTTATTTTGAAAGTGTTTTCGGAGGGCTTTCTGCTTGTTTCATGCCTTTTTTCATGTGTTATTGGGCATCCATTTCTCCTTTTTGCACTTTTGGCATATATTTATTTTGATTATCTTTGTACTGTGCACCTCACGCAATAAAGATGACTTTCACTATCCTGATGGTCCATTGCCATTTTTTATCTGTTTGCTTTTTTTGTTTTCATTATGGATGCCAGAGAGAGAGAGAGAGAGAGATTGATGTAGCTGATGGAATCAGTGAGCTGGGACAATTAGATAATGAAGCAAGGAAGAGAGGTGTGTGGCCTAGCAGGATTAAACAAAAGAGAGTAAGAGAGAGGGAGAGAGGGAAGGAGTGAAGGAGAGAGAGCAAAATAGATGGAGTGGCCGTGATCTGACAGCTGTGGAGATGAGCTCTAAAAGATGCTTCATGAAGTAAAAGGATTAAGAAATGAAAGCTGGACTGAGTATGTAGCTTTTTTAATGATAAAATGACATGCAAGCATGCAAGATGAAGTGTCTGTGAGATACCAACTACGTGGCTGTGAGGTGTGAGTGGCAGTGATAAAGGACACAATTTGGAGAAAAAAAGAGTTTTTAACAAAAAGAAGTACTGGATAGTTTGTTGGGAGGGAGAAGCAGATATATGGGTTGATGGACACAGTGGTGGAGGAGGATGGGTCCAACTGATAGTGATGCCTGTGCATTGTTTATTCTGGCTGTACATAAACTATAATCTTGATGGAGGATTTCAGGCCTGTCAAAGTTGATTGAGAAAAATAGGTAAATAAAAGTAAGTTGATGTGTTGGAAGATTTTAGATTAGGAATTTGTTGCATGGGGCTGGGTGTGAACCAAGATGGCATCTTTTTTATTTATTTTATTTATTTGATAATTCAGATACAACCTTTAAGTATACACTCTTTTACAAAGGTTCCATGTGAGGATGTAAAACAGCAGAGACATAACAAAAACTTGACAGTTAACACAAAACATAAGATTGCCATGTAACACAGAATATAGATAAATAATACATTTGAGTAACCTAGACAACTGAAATTAAACAGTGGGCGGAGATTCCCAATTAGCAACATGCAGCATAGCTGCCCCAGTGAGGCCTGTCAGGTAGAGTATCGGAAAGGGTAGGAGAAAGAAAGGGGAGAAGAGTGCAAATGAGGGGTAGACTAGAACGAGAGAGAAAGAGAGAAAGAGAGGAAGAGAGGGGGAGAAAGGGACGGGGAGAAAGAGAATATTTAGGGGAGTGGGTAGAAAGAGAGGTGTTGGGGGTACGGAGGGGAGGGAGTTGGAGGGAGCTTGAGGGGGGGTGGCAAGGGATGGCAGATGGGGGTCCAGGGTAAATAAAATAGTAGAAAAGCTCAGACAGACAAGGGGGGTATCCAGGTTGAGGATATGGACTCAGGTAAGGGAGTCAGAGGTGTTTAAGAGTGGGGACTCAGGTTGAAGATATGGATTCAGGTAAGGCAGTCGCAGACATTTGAGTTCAGCAGGTATTGCTTCAGTTCTCTTTTAAAGGACCGAACATTTGTTGTATGAATAAGCCTTGAATACGCCTTGTATAGTTAATGCATCTTGTGTTTGCTTATTTACACCTTGTTTCTCACCTGTATTGTTACCATTGTCTAACCTCACATTTTGTTTGTCCACCCTCCCTGCGACGAGGTACCTTTGTAAACGAGTCTCTGACTCAAAGGTTGTAAAAACTGATTATCTGAAATAAATAAAATAAAATAAATAAAGTATTGAGAGCTGCAGCAGGGATCTCATTTAGCCATAGTGGAGCTTGGTACATGAAGGATCTTTGTCCTAGGGAAGTTCTACGATATAGGACATCAAGCTATGTTGTCACTGTTCTTCGTGTGTTGTATTTGGAGCTTGCTTCCTTTACAAGGTCTGCAATGGAGGCAGGGGTTAGGGAGAGCATGGCCTTTCTCCCTAGCAGGCAAGTTTGGTAACTGATTCTGGATTGAAGCGGTAGTATGTGGGACAGACCATACAGGGTACAAGTGTGCGTGAAGCGGTCAGCATTTAGCAATAGTCTGCAAACCTTTCTGAGGGCAGTGGCAACCCTTTTGAGGGCTGTATCAGTGGCAGTGCCATAAACCACCAGCCTGTAGTTGATGAGGGAGAGGACAGAGCTGGAGACTGAGAGCCGGAGGGCTTCAGCAGTTAGACTTTTCTTGTGCCTAAACAGGATCCCCAATTGAGTGTTCATAGCTTTCACCACCATGTCAATGTGCTGAACATATGAGAGGGTATCATCCACAATGATACCCAGGTACTTGAAGGAGTGAACCTGTTCCAGTGGGGCAGTCAGGTGATTTGTGATTGTTAGTTCTGGGCATCTCCTTTTTAGTTGGGGGCTAGAGAGGAGCATCGTCTTGGTTTTTTTGTAGTTTAGTAGCAACCTTTGGGAGTAGAACCAGGTCTCCAGTTGCTGGAAGGATGATTGTAACTCAGCCTGTAGGTGCTCTATGCAAGACTGACAGCTAAGTAGGACAGCATCATCAGCGTATAGAATGACTTTGCTAGTGCAGGCATTGGGTAGGTCATTCAGGAACATGCTGAAGAGCAATGGACCCTTGAGGCACCCCTAGCAAGACTTCCTTGGATGCAGATATGGAGTGACCTATCTTGACCCTTTGAGACCGGGAGTTTAGATAGTCCTGGAACCATAGAGCGGCATTTGGGGAAACACCAAGGGCATGCACTTGAGACAAGAGGAGTGGGTTGCAGACTGTGTCAAATGCCTTTGTTAGGTCAAGGAAGATGGACCCAACCAGTTTTCCCTCATCCAATGCCTTATGGACATACTCTGTGAAATCCACCAGTGCAGTGTCTGTGCTCTGGAGTTTCCTAAAGCTGTGCTGCTGGGGACATTACAGCTGCTTTTTGTGAATATAGTTAGTAAACTGGTCTGCCACAGTCCTTTCCAGTGCTTTAGAGGGGGGGAGAGATGGGCCTGTAGTTTGCGGTCAGTGACATATTGCCTCCCTTATGCACCGGGGTCACCAGCGCTTGTTTCTAAGGAGAAGGGAATTTGGTGAGCTGGAGGGATTTATTGAAAATCGTAGTGATGGGAGTGATGACTTCATTGATTGCCAGCACCAGCGGTTTCATGTCAATGTTGTCAGACCCCATTCTGTTTTTTCTCAGGACCTTTTTAACATAACCCAGTGCTTCTTTGACAGTGACTCTCTTGAAGTAAAATTGAGGGTGTGAGCTGATGTCCGGTGGGCACCTATTATCAGCTTTGATAGGCCTGAGGTATTCAGCTGGTAGAACAGAGCTAAGATCCGTGAAGGTGGAGTTGAACTCTTCAGCAATGGTGTGGGGGTCCATGATATTTATGCCATTAATGTTTAGCAGTGATGGTTGTGTTTTGTCATCCTTTCCTGTGAGTGCCTTTATATTGTCCCAAAACTGCCTCCCATCACTCCAGGTTCTTTCCAATTGATCCTTGTAGAAATTAGCCTTAGTGTTCCTGATGAGATGTGTGCATTTGTTTTTGGCTGCACTGTATCTTTGAAGGTCACTGGGCTTACCGGAAGCCCTGGCTTGATACCAAAGGTTGTCTCTTGCCCTCATGTGATCAAGAAGGTCACTAGTAATCCACCCATGTTTTTTTTTAACAGAGGAAATCTGTCACAAATGCTATTAAAGTTATCAATAAAGTACTGGAAGGTTATGTCAGGGTCATGCAGTACCTTAAGGGGAGACCGATCAATCTAAGAAAGTGCCTCCATGAAAGCTGAAAGCTGCCCTTTTCTGAGAATTCTGCTGTTCACAAGACATGTGGTGCTTTTTTGATTTTATTGGACCACAGACAGGTGATAGGAGAGTGATCGCTTAGCAAATCCAGTAGTACCAAGACATTGGTAATCCTGTCAGGTGAGCTTGCAACAAGCCAGTCCAGGAGCGTGTGCTTACCGGTCTTATGGTTCATTCTAGTAGGCTCTGTGACTAATTGTGTGAGGAGGGAACTGGCTATGGTATCCTTCTGGTTGGTCGATTCATCATTAAGTCAATTGATGTTGAAGTCCCCAGTCGTGATGAGCTCACAGTTGTTGATAACACCAGCCAAGGACCTTAGTAGTTTAATTAGACCATCTTTGGCCATTTTCAGTGGGAGGTAGATGCATGCAATGACCAGAGATTTTTATGTTCACCAAAAATGATTCTAACTGGAAGGAGCTCATGGTCAATGCTGCAGGTTGTGATGGGGTGCACAACACCTTGTAGGGTGTTCCGTAAATAAATGAGACAGCCGCCACTTCTTTTCCTATCACATCTAAAGGTATTGTAACATGGGAGCACTATCTCATTATCCCTGACCCGGGTGGATAGCCAGGTCTCAGTCAGGCAAAGTATGTCAGGTTTATGTAGGGTGGCCCATGCCTGCAGTTGGGGCATCTTTGGAATTAGACTGCAGATATTCATCATACTAAGTTTCAAGCCATTTCCGTTTGACCCAGCATACCCTGGTCCGCTCATGGGGTTAATTTGCATTCTTGATGTAGTAATATTAAACCATGCAGATAGTTATGTTCAGAGATATGTAATATAACAATCTTGTCCAAGGTACCAGGAGTCAAATGATGAAAAATAATCAAATCCACAGGAAATGGTGAACTACTGGGGACCAACAAACTGTTGTTACTGTAGATTAAAGACACAGAATGTATTAAATTCCTGAAGGTGATGAACACTGGCCTGGGGCATATGCAGGATGTAAAAATCCTTTGTTAGTGTCTTCCCTTTGTTCTCTAAAATGGTTATGAATAGACCTCAAAGACAATCACAAATCCTTTAAGGAACAAGTCAGACAGAAATGTGGATTCAATGCAGCACTTCACAACTCAGAGCTTGTATAACATATTTACTGACCTTACTTTTGCTTTTGATGGCTTCCAAAAAAGTTGATTTATGATGAGAATGCTAATATCTGGTGGCAATGTTTAACAGTTTCTTAGTCCAGGAAACGTTCATAGATGTCATGTTCAAGAATGGTCCAGTTCTTCCAAGCAGAAACACATGAAAATCCACAAAAACTAAACTACTGGCAGAGACAAACACAGACAGACAGCCACACATTGGTCTCCTCCTCCTCCTAGTTATTGGCTACTCTTGAGGCTGAATTGCTGCAGCATGGAGCTTCGACGCACTTCAACACTCTGCAATGGTTGTGGTAATTTGCCGGTATAACCCTATAAACTCTTGCTAAGCCTAAACTGAATATTCTGTCTGATAATTGAGAAACTGCCTGAGAAACTGTAAGTAAATCCTTTATTTTCATGGTCGATATGTATTGAGACCACTGACGGACTATGAGTGGAAAGCTAAAAAATGTAAGAGAAATTAAAACATATTTTGTTCAAGGCTTGGCTAAAAAACTTTCTGGGGACAAAAAAACTTACTCTTGGAAAATCCATAGTGCCCTGAACTCCCCAGGCAGATCAATGAATGAAAATTATTTGGGTGTCTTTGTTCCCCCCGTAAGACCGCAAGGGAAAGGACACAGTAGAACGTTGGAATGTAAAAAGCTGGAAACCATTAAAAATAAGGGCAAAACTGTTTTCATGCGGCACTCAGACAGTAACCTAGCCCCACTCAAAAGCTGCTCTGAGTAAAGAGAACACTGATTTTGTGAATGAAACCTTTGGGGAACAAGAGACAGAAAAACAAAAATTAATAGGTATAGGTTTCCCAGGCTCGAGTATTGTTGAATCACCAAATGAGAAAGGGGCAGCAGGGCCAAACAAAGACAGCCTCCAGCAAGATGAAGCCCAGGGAATAGGTGCACCTTGCAGTAAAGAGTGGGAACAGGGTTCAGAAGATATAGAGGGGGGAATAAAAGTGAAAATAAAGATACATAAGCAAATTTAAAGCTCAAATAAAGAACAAAGAAAGGCTTCTGAACAAGGTAAAAGGGTGGGGGGAGATGGGGGAGATGGGGAGAGAAACATATAAGGGACTGGGACATGGTGCTCAGCCTAGCAGACTCTGAAGTAGTAGAGTTGAAAAATCAAAGCACAGCCATAATTAGTGTCGATACAAGCCTAATACAAAATAACACTGCACTAAGCAAAGCAAGGATTCAATAAACAGCTGCACAGTTCAGATGGTCAACAGCCAGCGGAGTCTGAGGAAAGACAGAATGTACAACATGGAAACAATGGTAGTGACATCTCCCCCCCCCCCAAGAAATCAAGTCAAAATGCCACGGGAAAAGTTTTTTCAAAATAGTGATGCACTGGATAACTTAGGGGCAAGACCTAAGGAAAAGAATGAGAAACAAGGGCAACAATCACAGGAACAGAAGGAAAACACCAAAGATTTTGCTAAAGATATCTTAGAGGAAATTAGATAAGGCTTTCTCACATTCAAAACGAAAATATCTGGTGTGCAGGAAGAAATAAAGGGATTTAAAAGTGAAATGTAAATAAATGAATTACAGAAAATGAAAAGCACACATTGGTTATTAGGACTTAGTGCCTAAAATGAAAAAAGATATTAAAGAGCAAAAAGAGGAGATGGAGAAAGTACAGGAGAAATTGGTGGATCTGGAATGGCGTTCCAGAAGTGATAATTTAAAAATACTGGGTCTACCTGAGGGAACAGAAAAGGAAGACATCCTGGGGTTTTGCAAAACCTGGTTTTCAGAGGTAGTGGGGAGAAAATATTCAGAGAACAAGACTGAGCTCGAAAGGGCTCACAGATCCTTCACTAGGAAGATCCCAAATGCAACAAATGTTGTTTTCAAAGATATACAGTAGCAAGACATGGCTGTTCAGGTTTTATACCTTACAAACATGGCTGCCAGAAATATTTTTTCAATAAATTTCTGGTAGGCAGGGATATTTGAATGCACTATGTCCTAGTTGCCAGAAGGGTTCCCAACTCAGTGGTTGTCACCACGTAAGGCACAATGTTCTAAACCCTTTCAGCCAGTCAGGACATAGTAAATTTGCTACCCATTTTATAAACCTATATACAGTAAGTGCCACCAAAATCCCTCAGTGCCATTACAGTTTTATTAAGTATGTTTAGGTTTATGTTATTTGTGTCCCAGCAAGTGACTGGAACAGCCAAGGAGTGGAACAGGTGACTGGCATCTTAGGTGTCAGCAGGCATCAGCACAAGGCAGCAGGGAAGCAGAGGATTCTGCAAGTTGACTGAGGTAAGGCATCTGTTCACTACTGTGTGACAGTCACTACTGGGAAGGACATAATGTAAAAGACCAAAACTGGAAATAGGAGCAACACCCTATCCAGGGTAGGAGTATAAAGCGATTTAAACAAAGCACAGGAGAACACAAATAGAAGCAAACCAAAGGGGAAAACAAAAACACCCTATCAGGGATAGGAGGACACAAATATTTCCAGGTAACACAGGGAGAATAAAAGTTGAGAATGCTGGCAGTGGTGCAGTACAGTGGCTGGGGGGTGGCAGTTTCCAGAGAGACCTTCTAGAGAATATGATGCTGCCCCATCTGCATGCACCTCTCTGGGTTGAGGGAGGAGGTTGCTAGACTCCAGGCCAAGTTGGCTGGGATTCAAGTGACATCTTGCCCCATCCAGGGTCCACCTATTTTACCACTGTTGCTTCAGAGGATGCCAGGGAGGAGGAATGACTAGACTGTTATAGACCTGGGATGGATAGGGGTGGTGGATCAAAGACACATTCCTCAACCAGTACCTCTACACAGTTCCTATGCTGTTCTGGTGAGGCGGGACTGCCAGAAGGAGGCACCTGTGATGGAGGCCAGAGTGGATGTGGGTGTCCTCCATAGCAAAGACCCCAACGAGGGTGGAAGAGGACCCCCAGAGGAGGAGGAGGAAGCAACTTCTGGTGAGAGACTTGATTGTAAGGGGGATAGATTTGGAAAAAGGAAAGGTAGGGGAGAGAAAGGTTTGGTGCCTATGCAGTGCCATGGCTCGGAGGGGTAGGAAGCAGATCCTGAGGATCACTATGGCAGCAGGATTGGAAGCAGAGCTGGATATCATTGTCCACCTGGGGACTAATGGCCTTGCTAGATATGGGGTGGGATAGTGCAGAGGAAGTTTAGTGAGCTGAGGAGGCATCTTAGACAAGTGGAATGCTCAGTGGTTTTCTTTAATGTGCTGCTTGTCTATGCCAAGGGAAGGAGAGGGATCTCTGCAACAGGAACTTAAACTCATGGCTGAAGGAATGGTGCAAGGAGGAGGGATTCAGCTACATTGGGGACCGGGACCCACCTGGAAGGATAAGGACATATTCAGGGGTGATGGCCTGCATTCATCTAGGAGGGGTACCACAGTCCTCAGTGGATGATTTAAATGTTATTTTGATGAACATTTAAACTAGCCATGGAGGTGGGTGGAAGAGATTGAGGCAGCAGAAACAGCCACCCCCCTCAGGTTGAAGTAGAAAGTAGTGAGAGTCCAAGAGGAGTGGAATCCTCCATGATGTAAATCAATACAGGAAGTGGGGTGGAAGAAATGAAATGGGATGGCAGTGAGTGCATTGAAAAAAGAGGGGTGAGGAGGGAAAGCAAAAAGGAAAAAAGGGGGTAACAAATGGAGTGGTAACAAAACCTGGAAAGCCATTTGTGCGAATGCTAGAAGTCTAGGAAATAAGATTCCAGACCTAGAGGCCACAGTGGCAAAGGCTGACCTGGATATTATAGCCATTACCAAGTCATGGTGCACTGAAAAAAAGACTAAGGCAATGCTTTTTTCACCCCCTTCTCATTCAACAAATCCATCTTCTAATGGAACGCTTCCTCAGATTACCACCCTACTTGGTGAACATTTGGAATTGGTAGATAAATTTGAATATCTAGGGGTCTGGATCAACCACAAACTTTCATTCATTGATCACATTGAGGAGCTGTTGAAAAAACTCAGAAAAAGAATTAGTCTCTTTTACAGGATTAAGCACTTTCTCACCAAGGATGCAAAGAAGAGATTGGTGCAAACCAAGTTCCTCTCTCTGATTGACTACGCAGACTTTTCTATATAGTCAAGGTCCTACTACCAAGCTAACTAAACTGGACACACTGTATCACCAAGCCTTGAGGTTTATCATGGATCTCCATTACTCAACTCACCACTGTGCTCTATATACAGCTGTGGGCTGGCCTTCCCTAAGCTTTAAACAACAGAGAAACGCTGCCATGTGGACCTATAGTGCCATCACTCAGAGGTTACCCTCTTATATCTCAGACTGTCTACCATTGAGAGTCATATCTAAGTATGGGCTGAGAAGTGCTCAATATATTTCTCTGGCTGTGCCCAAGGTCAGATCACGGTTTGGCTGGTCTGCCATAAGTTACATGCTACCGCTGCTGTGGAATAAGTTGCAAGAAACTCTGAAACTGTTCCTCCCAATCAGTCTAGCAGTATTCAAATCAAGTTACAATCACTCCTTCAAGGAAGCCTGTAACTGCTTCCATTGATAGCTGCCATTTCTTCAGTTGTTGATGTCCTCCCAAGTACCATGTATCACAACTGTGACATTATTGTCCCCTCATCATTCTGCCCTCTCCAATTCTGCCCTCTCCATCCTTTTTTCTTCAACTCGTACCTTCCAAGGGTAATTGCTGACCACTTACTTTCCTTTCTTCCCCTTTACCCTTCCTGCTCTTCTGAGTACACCACCCTAGCTTATTATATTAGAGTTGGCATGTGAGTGTTGCCATCCTTTAGGATACCTCATTCCCAACTAGCATGCATCCTTCCATGATTAACCCTGCTCAGTGTCAGGGTCTATATGTAAATATATATGCAGCTGTTATGTGGTGGTGTTATTGCTATGTTCTCAGATTCTTTCTTTCTTGATTGTCATTATATTGCTAATTGTCCTGACCCCAGTTCAACTCTTATTGACTGGTACTGCTGTAACCATGATGTTCTTTACTGTCTTATTGTTCTATGTCCAGGTCCATCTTTAAAATGAGCTTGCTCAATGATATTCACCTGGTTAAATAAAGATTTTGATTGATTGCTTGATTGATTGATTGAAAAGCATGACTGGAACAAGACCATACCAGGCTATACTCTGTTCAGGAAGGACAGGGTAGGAAGGAAAGGAGGGGGTGTGGTACTTTATGTAAGGGAGGACATTAAAGTGACAGAGTTACAGGGAATATGCGGGGAGAGAGTTACTGTGGGTTAACTTAGAAATGGAGAACGGAGCCTCTATTTGCACTGATATGATCTACAAATCCCCAGTACAGCCCAGGAAGAGAAGTTAGATAAGGTACTGATGGAAGCCATTGGAAAGATAGCAGAAAAGGGAGAGGTTCTGCTGGTAGGGGACTTCAAACTGCCAGATGTAGATTGTAGCCTCCCAGCTGTGCCTTCAGATAAACACATGGAAATCTTGGACTTCTGGTAGGGGGCACTCCTCAGGCAACATGTCAGTGAACCCACTTGTGATGGGGCAATACTGGACATGGCACTCACCAACAAAGACAGTACTACACATGTCAAAGTGGGGGGGGGGTGGCACCTGGGGACCACCAATCACTGTACAGTGTGGTTCAATATAAGGATGGCTGATGACTGCTGTACTGAACCACACAAAGTTGAGGGTCCTGGACTTCAGGAGAGCAGATTTTAAAAATATATGTGAATGCATCAGGGATGACTTGGCAGGGGAATGAACTTGGTGGGGTGGAGGAACAGTAGAGGAAAATAAAAAGGGCTACAGTGAAGGCAACAAACCTCTGCATCAAGCAAGGGAGGAAAAGAATGAGATAAAAGAGACTGCTATGGTTCTTGAAAGAGCTAAGAGGGTAGCATTCAGAAGGTACAAGGAAAAGCAGAGAGGAGGAGGAAAGGGATGTGCATCGGGGAAACAGAAGAAAGAAGGGAGCGCAGTAAGGAGTGCAAAGGCACAAACTAAAGATAATAGCCAAGGCCATAACAAAAGGGAAGAAGGCATTTTTTAGATATATAAGTGAAAAAAAGAAGACCTGGAGTGGGATTGTAAGGTTAAGAAGGGAAGGGGGGTACTGTGCAGAGGGGGAACAGGAGAAGGCAGACATCCTGAACAAATACTTTTGTTGTGTTATGAGAGGAAAGAGATGGGGAGGGGTCACAAAAATGTAACAGGAGCATTGGAGGGAGGAGTAAACTAGTTCATTTTCAGATGAGAGAGTCCTGAAGGAACTCACAAATCTGAAAGTGGACAAAGCAATGGGGCCAGACAGGGTCCACCCAAGAGCATTGAGTGAACTCAGAGAAGTACTGGTTGCACCTCTGATTGCCCTATTTAACAGCTCATTGGAAACTGAAGTGGTCCTGGAGGACTGGAGGTGGGAGATATAGTCCCACTTCACAAAATATCAGGGAAGAGGCTGGCAATTATAGACCGGTCAGCCTGACTTCAGTGGTGGTAAAGTTAAAGGAATCCTGGAGACCATTCTTCTCCAGATACCCTACCAACCTTTCCTTAAGTATGGTCTCCATGATGAGCTGGCACATGATTGTGGTCAAACTTACTGGTCTGTAATTCCCTGGGTCATCCTTGGCACCACACTTATGGAGAGCCACCACATGTACCATTCTCCAATACTGTGGTATCACACAAGACTCCAGGAAACTATTGAACAGGCCTGCCATTAGCCCAGCAAGCTCCCCTGCCAGATCCCTCTGTACTCTTGGGTCTATGCTGTCCATGCCTGGTGAATTGTCCACCTTCAGTGCTAGCAGCCCCTCCCTCACTCTGTCCTCCTCTATCGCCACATCTGGGCTCCCTTCCCCCCACTCCCCTTTTATCCCCATAAGTACTGGTCTGTCTTTTTCCCTGGGGACAACGGAGCAGAAGTATTCATTCAGTACCTAAGCCTTTCCCCCATTCTCCTCTACCCATTCATCCCCTTTCAGAAGCCTTACAATCCTATCCTTCTTGTCCCTTTTTTGCTTCTGTAACAAAAGAAGACCTTTTCCCCCATTTTGATTTCCTCAGCTGTCTGCAGTTTTTTTTGTGCCTTAGCCTTCTGCACTACTTTGCTTGCCACATTGTCCAACCTTAGGTGATTTACCCTATTTACTTCTCTCTTGGTCTTTCTGTATCTCTTATAGGCTGACCTCTTGTCCCTCACTGCTTGGGCAACATCAGAGCTGAACCAGCTGGGTGCTTTGGCCCTCAATTCCCCTTGAGACTAAGACACTCCTCTGTGGCAGCCAGTATTCCTTCTTTGATGATAGCCCTACTCTGTAATGCTTCTGGAATCTCCTGACTCCTGGCACAGGATGTGGACGGTATGCTCCAGTCCACCTTGGGTAGGTTAAAGTCCCCAACCCCTACCACCTCCCCCTTTCCTGCAGCTTCCAGAAATTGTGGGCTCAGGTTCCTCTCCCTTTCCTCTGCCTGGTTGGTCTGTAGACCATCCCCAACCTCACCTTTCTCCCTCTGTTGAAACATAAATGAACCCACAATATATCCACCCTCCTCATTTCCAATGGTGGACATAGCATACCTAGATTTCAGTAAGGTGTTCAAAACTGTTCCATATAGGAGACTAGTAAGCAAGCTGGATACATTAACAGTGGGTTCAATGGTGGTAAACTGGGTAAGGAATTGGTGAAGTGATAGGTGGCAGAGGG
This sequence comes from Neoceratodus forsteri, assembly GCA_016271365.2. Classification (NCBI taxonomy): domain Eukaryota; kingdom Metazoa; phylum Chordata; order Ceratodontiformes; family Ceratodontidae; genus Neoceratodus; species Neoceratodus forsteri. Next base: position 331,695,419 of record CM057454.1, read on the forward strand.
TGGTGGTAAACACAGTTCACTCAGGGGAAAGGAGAGTGACCAGTGGGGTGCCTCAGGGATCACTGCTGGGATGCATACTCCTTAAATGGAAAGGCTTTTGCCTGGAGTTCAGTGGTCAAGCAGCCAGCCACTCCAACTTCCTGAGCTATATAAGCAGTTCCTCTCAGTTTCATTGTGAAGCATTTTATCTTTGCAGCCAGAGGCTCTTTTGGTCTGTCCTCTGAGCTGTCAAGGGCCTAACCCTCCCCCTGCTGTTTCTGTGTGTCTCTGCTGGACTTCAGTGTTTGTTTTCCTGCTTCTGGTTTGTATCTTTCCTCCAGATGTGTGCTTTCTTGTGTTTTATGTGTCTTGTTTTTGGGCCTTGTTCCCTGTTTTCTGTGTTGCTGTGTTTTGGTTTTGTCTTTTGGGGCTTTGTTTTTAAGCTCCTCGCATACTGCAACCCAGAGCTCATACTACTGCTTTCAGTTACTTACAACTGCAGCCACTGCTACTGTTTACTCCAATTACTATTGTACCCAGTGCTTTATTTTTTTACACTGTTGCTCATCACTCTCAAACTACTGCAATGCAATTGAAATCATTATCAGTGTGCTTCAGCTCAACTATAGCTGCTCCATGTTGCATACTCAACTGTTTTCACCTGATGCAGGCTTACTCTGACCCTAGCTATGCTGCTCATTCATGCTTTCATCCTAGTTGCAGCTTCGTTGCACTGTCTGGCTATACCTGCTTTCAGAGCATTGTGTCTCCATGTTTTATTGCAGTTTTGCAACTCTGTGTACTCCATACAACGTGTTGCTTCGAAGTTTATTCAACCTGTTCTACTCTGAGGTTAGCCAAAAGCTCCTGCTGAGGCTGTTAAACTAGCTTTTATATCTGCATATGGTTCTTGGTCTTCCATCACTTTCTTGTTTGTCCTACAGTGGGGACTGGGAAGTGTTTGGGGAGTCGTGGCCCCATGTGGCTAATTATTTCTGTTCTAAATCCTGCCTTCACCATTGAAAATCCTCAGAGTATTTGTCACCTTGATTTGGCTTTTAGATGCTGGCTGGTTTGCCCCACTATTCAGGGCTGTTTCATTGCCCTATGTTATGCAGACCTACATGCAGGTCCACTTATTACTACTCTGTTTACTGACCTACATGCAGGTCCACACTTGCTTATGCAGTCATTGCTCTGTGCTTACGAAAACCATTGTTTCATGCCTACTGCCATCCCCTTGGCTTCAGCCTCTGGGATTCTGCTGCACTCAGTTCTGAATTCGACCTTGCAAGATCTCAGCACTCAATGCTCATTATGATCTCAGCACACTGTGCTCATTCAGCTCACCAGCTTTTCAGTGCTCAATCAATTTCAAGGGCATGCCAGCCATTCTATTCTGGTGCAGGGTTCCTGCAGCCGATGGTCTTGTTCTGCATTTAGTCTGCATCTTGAGTGCATCCAACTTGGAGAGGGATCCTTCTCACCTGGCCTATAGTTGGGAATGTCCTCACTCTGGGCTTGGCTTTAGCTGCCTGCTACATGACAGCAGCACATGGTGTAGAATGTAAGACTAGTGGTGAAGGGTGGAAAAAGTTACCTCCTTTGGCTCTAGTGTTCCACTATAACGGTTAGCCATTGACTTTAGTGGTTTCCCTAGTAAGGCACCGCATTCTCCCTATGACTGCTTTTGGTTCACCTGGTTTGATTTTAAGGCGGGTAGGCCAGGTGAGTGCCTCAGAAGTCGTTGCTCTCCTGCTGCACCTTGGCTGCACATATTGTTGCACAGTTTTCTTGCAACCTTCAACTACATTCCTGCTAGAGGGTTTGAGTGAGAGCCTTCTTCCAAATTGGAATATTTTCCACCTCCCTTTAATTGGGTTTTTCAAATTGCAGCTGCAGATCCATCACTAAATGAACTATCCCAAGCCTAGCAGGAAGGAGACCTAGGCCTTGGACACCCAGAGATTTCCTCCTCATAGGGTTTTTTTTTCTCTCCTCCATTGCCTAAGGTCATAACACTTAGTTAGCATACTAGTGTCCCCTAGTTTCTTTAGGTAGGTTCCGCTGTTGGATGGAGGTGGAGGATGTCCTGCTGTTCCCCCTATCCTTAGGGGATCCCCTAATCTCAATGCAAACCATTAGTGTCATGCTACGCAAACCTGGGCATTTCATTACATTATCAAACTGAGCATCTCATTACATTATCAAACTGTCTATGCTCCTCTACTACTATGTCACAGTTACTGCTACTACATCACAGTTACTGCTCACTCATATGCTTCTTGTTGCCTCCTTCTTTTGGATGTGATTGTACTACATTTCTTTTGGGGATTCCTAAGGTACCTTTAGCCACAGGAATCATCCTGTGGCACCTCTAGGGATGGAACCCTCTCCAATGGTTCCTTGCCTTTTGTACCCCTACAGGGTGCTAATTCCTCTGGAATAGAGAGGGTGAACAGCCAAAACCAAACTAACACAGTTGCAGAAGCATAACACTATATTGGCTGTGTAGGAGTCAGACATTGAATTGGAAAGGCTTTTTCCTGGAGTTCAGTGGTCAAGCAGCCAGCTACTCCCACTTCCTGAGCTATATAAGCAGTTCCTCTCAGCCTCATTATGAAGCATTTTTTCTTTGCCCCACCATCCTCCCCTCCTCCTCCTCCTGTGGCAGCACTTCTTTCCTTAGGGGATTCCTAAGGTACCTTTAGCCACAGAAATTGCCCTGTGGCACCTCTGGGGGTGGAACCCTTTCTGAGGGTTCCTTGCCTTTCATACTCCTACAGGGTGGTTATTCCTCTGGACTAGAGAGTGTGAACATCCAAAACCAAACTAACAAAGTTGCACAAGCATAACACTGTACTGGCTGCATAGGACAGTAAATGTCTTTATAAGTGACATTGCAGAGGATCTGGAAGGGAAGGTCTGCCTCTTTGTGGATGACACCAAACTCTACCATAGTGTGGACACTCCAGGGAGGTGGTGGAAAGCATGAGCAGAAAGCTGAGAAAACTTGAGAAGTGGTCAAGGGTATGGCAGCTGGGTTTCAGTGTGACAAAGTGCAAAAAAAATACACTTGGAACACAGAAACCCAGGGGAGGAGTTTAAAATGCAGGTGTGTGGTACTGATGACAACCAAGCAGAAGGATATCTGGGGGTGATCATATTGGATGAAATAAAGATGGCCAGACAGTGTGACACAGCAGCTGGGATGGCAAGTGGGATGCTAAGGTACATAGGGAGGAGTATCACCAGCAGAAAGGGGGAGGTGTTGTTGTCTCTGTATAGATCACTGGTAAGATGCCACCTAGAGTACTGTGTCCAGTTCTGGAGATCCCATCTCTGAAAGGACATCGACAGAGTGGAAGTGGTTCAGAGGAGAGCAACTAAAATGGTACAGTATCTGCATCAGAAGCCCTATGAGGAGAGATTAAAATACCTAAATATGTACACTCTGAAGGGGGGATGTGATAAAGACTTTCAAATACCTCACAGGGGTAAACAAGGTACAAGAGAGAAGCATTTTTCAGAAAAAAAGATCCTCAAGGACAAGGGGACTTGATAAGAAGCTGGAGGGGGTGGAGTCAGGAGAGATATGAGTCAGAAGAGATACTCTACTGGGGCTAAAGAAGTAGAACTCTACTACTGGGTCCTTTAATTTAGGGTAAAAACAAACAAACAAAAAAAAGAGTGTGTTTGTCTGAGTTGGGTGAAGTGAATTGTTATCTGTGCAGTTAGCAGTTGGTTTGGTGAAGAAGGTAACTGTGAATTAGGGCGAGTGGCTTAAGCAGAAGGAAGCCAGGTGTTTTGGATTTAAAAACTGCCCTAGATAGCTTCTGGCAGAAAACAGCCAGAGGAAGGAGGTGTTGTTAGAACTATACTACTTTGCTAGGGCTAAAGAACTATTACTCTACTACTGGGACCTTCAATTTAAAGTAAAAACAACAACAACAAAAAAGAGTTAGTGTGTTTGTCTGAGTTGGGTGAAGTGAATTGTTATCTGTGCAGTTAGTAGTTGGCTAGGTGAAGAAGGAAACTGAATTGGGGGGAGTGGCTTAAGCAGAAGGAAGTCAGGTGTTTTGGATTTAAAAACTGCCCTAGATAGCTTCTGACAGAGAACAGCAAGAGGAAGGAGGTGCTGTTAGAACTATACTACTCTACTGCTGCTATATAGCCCTCCCTCCCCTCCACCCCCCCCACCCATAGCTAGCTCTACTTTTATAGGCACAGGTTTTGACTAACAACAGGAACTTCCTGTTTGGGAGCAGGAAGGGAGTCATCCCAGAGGCACAAAAAACTCACATCCTAGAAGGAAAAGAGTAGCTCACCATCCTAGAAGGAAAACAGTAGCTCTCCATCCCCCACTAGCTGCTGGAGGTCTGACTCTGAGCAAGTAAGAAGGAGACTACTAAGGAAAATAAGAGCTTCCTGTCACAGAACAGAAAGATTAGGGGCAGGATTCACAAAGAAAGCCGAAATTCTAGCAGCTGCAGAAAAAAGGCTTGCTGCAGTGCAGAAATGCAGTTGCTCTGTATTCTCAAAGAAAACCAGCACAGCTGTGGATTTCCTTAAAAAGGACCACAAGTGTTGCAATTGATCTGCCGCAGGACTTGTGTAAGTGCTGCGAATCCACAGCTGCAGAGGCTGTGAAGGCACAGCAATAGGGAACCACAGTAGCTGAAGCAGCAGACTGTAACAGTGCTGCTATAATATGAAGCTGCCTGCACACACAGAGACCTGCAACCAGTCCCCAACTGGGACCACAGGAGCACCACAGGTACCAGTGACACCTAGGCACCACAGTGGCTGACTGTCCCTGCTGGTCGTCCCACCCTGGGGTGTTCCTGTGGCCTGTGGGGGTAGCACTCACTGCTGGCTAGTCAGGCTTTACAGCTTGTGGGGCTCTGTCATGGGCTGCACTGTGTGTAGTAGCTGTTACCTGTTGCCATATCATGGCAATGTGTGCTTTCAGTGCTGTAACATCAGCCACTGCCATACTGTCTGAGATGCTATTACCTGTGGTACACCTCCACCTTAATTGATTCCAATTGCTGGGGCACTACTGCAGTGTGCTGAGGGAGAGTTATACCTCATTCCACTGTGAGTAACATTCTTTCTTCAGCAGTGGAAAAAAAATGGCTGTGAATAGCCTTTCAGGGGCTGTGCCTTACTTATCTCACACCTTTTTGTCCTAGGGACTTCCGGAGCTGCATTTTTTTCCACTTTCTGTAGTGTTTTTGTCTGCAGCTGCGGAGGTTTTTGTGAATAGCACTTGGAGAAATCTCCCCTTTTTTCCTTAGCTGAGGAAGTTTTGGAGACTTAGGGAAGGTTTTGCACCTTCTGAAGGCTTTGAGAATCCTGCCCTAGTAACTTTAAGGGCACAGAGGCAGTGGAAAAGTAGGGAAAATATATATATAAAAATTAAAAAATAGAGAGAGGAAAGAGTAAGCATACAGCAGGTAAGGGGCCACAAAAAAGATATGATGGGAGTGGTGCAGTGCAGTGGCTGTGGAGCAGCAGTCTTCTGGGAGATGTTCAGGAAGATGCGGTGTTGTCCTATCTGCAGGCACCTGTCCGGGCTGAGGGGGGAGGTTGCTCATCTCCAGGCTGAGTTGGCCAGGATTTGGGGGACCTCCTCTCCCACCCAGGGACCACCAGGGCCACTGCCACTGCCTCAGAGGTTGCCAAGAAAGAGGAGTGGTTGGACCAAGGTGGGCTCAGGGAGGGAGAGGATGGTGGAATAGAGGCACATTCCTCCAGCTGTACCTCTCCACAAATCATACACTGTTCTGGCAGAGAGTGGTTCCTCTATGGAGGCACCTGCAGTGGAGCCCAAGGAGGATGCTGGGAACCTCCAGAAAGGAGACCACAGGAGGGTGGCATGGGACCCCACAGGGGAAGAAAACAGCTCCTGGTGAGGGACTCAATCATTAGAGGGTAGAACTGGGGGAGGAAGGGGAGAGGGAGGTAAGGTGCCTGCCTCATGCCATGGCTTGGAGGGACAAGGAGAAAATCCTCAGGATCATGGGAGCAGCTGCATGAGGGAGGGAGCTGGATGTCATTGTCCACCTAGGGACAAATGACCTTGCTGGAAATGGGATCAGAGCAGTGCAAGAGGAGTTTGAAGAGTTGGTGAGGGGCCTTAGACATGTAGCACGTATGGCAAATGTCTCGGAGGTGCTGCCTGTCTATGGCAAGAGTGATGCTAGGGTACTCCACACCATGGGAATCAATGAATGATTGAAAAACTGGTGCAGAGCTCATGGTTTTGACTTCACTGGGGACTAGAAGTCCACCTGGAGGGATACAGGCCTATACTGGCGTGATGGTCTGCATCTGTTTGGGAGGGGAACCAGGATCCTAGGTGATAGGTTTAAATGCTTCATTGGCAAGTATTTAAACTAGCCAAGGGGGGAGGCACTGAAAAGAAGGAGGGAAAACTCAGCCTCCCCCCACAAAACACAGTAGTTAGGGGAGGTAAACACCAAGGTAGAGAAGTCAACAGGTAGCAGGACTGGGGTAAATGCAGAAAAAGGCAGTACAGACAGGAATGGTACTAAAAAGGGTAAGGGCATCAAATAATTGGAGGGTGATGGATACCAATGCCCATAGTCTGTGTAACAAGCTCCCTGAACTAGTGGCCTTGATAGAAGAGGGACACCTGGATATCGTGGCAGTCACAGAAACATGGTACACAGAGAACCATGACTGGGATGTCAACATACCAGTGTACACAAGCTACAGGAGGGACAGGGAGGGTATAAGAGGAGGAGGAGGAGGAGTAGCTCTCAATGTAAGGGAAGGGATCAAAGCAATGGAACTAAAGGATAAACAAGGAGTAGAGGAGGCACTGTAGGTCACCCTGGAGACAGAAAATGGTACCACAATCCACACAGGGATTGCATACAGACCCCCATCTCAGGGGGAGGCAATAGACAAGGAAATGATAGAAGGCATCCTTAGAATAGTAGAAAAAAGGGAGATATTATTAATGGGGGACCTGAATATGCCAGATGTTAGCTGGAGCACCTTTGCTGCAGCCACATCCAAGAGCTAGGTTATTCTTGATGCCCTACAGGGGGCATGCCTCAGACAGCTAGTGTTGGAACACACTTGGGAGGGAGCAATCTTAGACCTGGTACTGTCAAATGGGGATGGAGAAAGGATCTCGGATTTAGAAGTCAGTAGCCATCTGGGGACAAGTGTCCACCAAACAGTGTGGTTCACGATAAACACAGCCATAAAGTCAAGCCATACAAAAACAAGAGTATTGGACTTTAGGAGGGCTGACTTTGGGAAAATGGGAGAGTGCCCTAGAAAAGCACTAGCAAACAGTCAAGAAGGAGGGATGGAGGAACAATAGGGAAAAATCAAAACAGCCATCACAGAGGCAACAAGCCTTTGTGTGAAGCAAATCAACAAAACAAAGTTAAGGAAAAAAACACTATGGTTCTCAAAAGAGGTGGTGGGGAAGGTTAAGGAAAAAAGAGTAGCATCCAGGAAGTATAAGGAAACATTGAAGGAGCAGGACAGAGAATTGTACCAGTTAAAGCAGAAGGAAGCAGGGAAGGCAGTCAGAATAGCAAAGGCACAAACTAAGGAAAAGATAGACAACTCAGTTAAGAAGGGGGATAAAACCTTTTATAGGTACATTAGGGAGCGAAGAAAGACCAAGGGAGGGATAATTAGACAATAAAGGGGAGAGAGGGTTGGCAGAGGGTGATAGTGAAAAAGCAGGGATACCAAATGAATAATTCTGCTCAGTATTCATAAAAGAAGAGGAGGGGAGGTATCTAAATCAGAGAATAGAAGCACTCTGGATAGGAAGGTCGATACCAGTCCATTCACAGAAGAAAGGGTTCTGAAAGAACTCTTAAAACTGTAGGTGGACAAAGCAATGAGGCCTGATGGAATTCACCCAATACTTCTAAAAGAACTAAGGGTAGAACTTCTAACACCACTGACTACCCTTTTTAACAAATCATGGGAGGATGGTGTGGTACCTGAAGACTGGAGGAAGGCAGATATGATTCTCCTTCACAAAAGTGGGAGCAAGACAGAGGCAGAAAACTACAGACCTGTTAGTTTGACCTCAGTGGTAGGGAAAATGATGGAATCACTTTTGAAGGAAAGAATTGTTGAGTTCCTAGAGGCCAGTGGGGTACAAGACCCAAGGCAGCATGGATTCACAGCAGGAAGGTTGTGTCAGATGAATCTAATAGATTTATTTGACTGGGTGACCAAAGTAGTAGACAAGGGAGGGGCTGTGGACTTGGCCTAGCTAGACTTTAGCATGACATTTGACACAGTCCCACACAAAAGATTAATATACAAGTTAGCTAGCCTTGGAGTGGGTTCCAAGGTTGTAGCCTGGGTAAAAAATTGGCTGGACAACAGGATGCAGAGGGTAATAGTAAATAGAGCCCACTCTGAAGAAAGGGGGGTTACTAGTGGGGTACCGCAGGGTTCAGTACTGGGACGGTCCTCTTGAATGTCTTTATAAGTGACATTGCAGATGGACTAGAAGGAAAAGGATGTCTCTTTGCAGATGACACAAAGATCTGCAACAGGGTTGATACAGAAGGTGGGGTGGAAGGGATGTGAAGGGACTTTGCAAGGTTGGAGGAATGGTCAAATGTATGGCAACTTAGATTCAATGCAAAGAAGTGCAAAGTAATGTACTTGAGAAACAAAAATCCAGGGGAAGATTACACAATGCGGGGGGAGGTAGTAACAACAACAAAAATGGAAAGGGACCTGGGGTAGTCATATCAGATGACCTTAAGGTGGGCGAGCAATGTGAAAAGGCAGTAAGGAGGGCTGGCGGGATACTGAGATACATAGGGAGAAGCATCACCAGTAGAAAACAGGAAGTTGTTGTCCCTCTGCACAGACAGTTGGCAAGACCCTATATGGAGTACTGCATGCAGTTTTGGAGACACCATCTCTGCAAGCACATAGACGGGATGGAGGCTGTCCAGAGGAGTGCTAATAAAATGGTGCAGGGTCTACACCAGAAGACTTATGAAGAGAGATTAAAGGAGCTTAATATGTATACTCTCGAGGAGAGGAGGAAGAGGGGTAACATGATAGAAACTTTCATGTACCTCAATGGAATCAACAAAGTCCAAGAGACTACCATCTTTCAGAAAAAAGAGATGTGCACGAACAAGGGGGCACAATTTGAAGACAGAGGGGAGATGGCTCGGAGGTAATGTGAGGAAGTATTTTTTCATGGAGAGGGTTGTGGATACATGGAACAGCCTTCCTGAGGAGGCAGTGGAGTCAATAACAGTGGGGGAATTCAAGAATGTATGGGACAGACATAAGGCAATTCTAGTGGGGGGGTAGGAGGAAGTAGGCTGTTGGTTAACTAGGATCTGTAACTTATCCATTTGGTAGGGAAATGGGCAGACTAGGTAGGCCAAGTGGTCCCTATCTGCCATCAAAGTCTATGTTTCTAAGTTTCTATGTTAAGTAGAGTGGTGGATTCTTGGAACAGTCTTCCAGTGGAGGTGGTGGGGTAAAAAACAGTAGTGGGGTTCAAGAATGTATAGGATAAGCATAAGGGAGTCTTAGGGAATGGGAGAGGGTGGTGAATGGGCCAGAGATCAAGTAGGATCTGCAGTGATACTATAGGAATGGAAAAATGGGCACACTAGGTGGGCTGAAGAGATGCAAGCCGCAAGTGGGGTACGTCAGGGATCAGTCCTGGGGCCAGTCCTCTTCAATATCTTCATCAGTGACATTGCAGACGGACTGGAAGGCAAGGTTTGTTTGTTTGCAGATGACACCAAGACCTACAACAGAGTAGATGATCCAGATGGGGCGGGCAGAATGAGAAGCGATCCGAATAAACTGGCAAAATGGTGGGAAGAGTGGCAACTAGGGTTTAATGCAAAGAAGTACAAGATCATGCACATAGGGAAGAAAAACTCTGAAGCTACCTTTAGGTTGGGAGGGGAGTTGCCGGCAAGCACAAGGGAAGAAAGAGACTTTGGCATCATCAAAACAGATGACCTGAAATCATCCAAGCAGATCACTAAAGCAGTAGGTAAGGCTAGAGGGATGTTGGGGTGTATTAGTAGAGGTATCACACATATTGTAAGAGGGAGGTAATAATCCCTCTTTACAAGACACTGGTTAGGCCCCATCTGGAGTACTGTGTGCAGTACTGGAGGCTGCACCTGCACAAGGACATTAATAAAATGAAGGCAGTCCAGAAAATGGCAACCAAAATGGTGCAGGGACTGCATCAGAAAACATATGAGGACAGATTAAAGGAGCTCAATATGTATACCCTAGAGCAAAGGAGGGAGAGAGTTGATATGATTGAAACATTCAAACATCTTAAGGGCATTAACAAGGTGAAAGAGTCTAACGTGTCAATATAAGAAAAATAGCCGGACAAGAGTACACAGCATGAGATTAGAGGGAGGCCATTCAAGGGGTAATGTGAGGAAGTTCCTTTTCACAGAAAGGGTGGTGGATGCATAGAACGGCCTACCTCAGGAAGTGGTGGATATGAATACAGTGCAGGACTTCAAACAGGCATGGGAAAGGCATAGGTGAGTAATACAGATGAGTATGCATAGGTAGGCCATTGACAGAGTAAAGGCCTATGGCACATTCATAAGGTAGAAAAAATGGGCAGACTAGATGGGCCTTGTGGTCCTTATCTGCCATCAACTTCTATGCTTCTGTTTCTATGGCCAAGCAGTTCTTATCTGCCAGGAAATTCTGTTTCTATGTATAATTACTGGTTTCGCTCCATCACCACCAGAAACCAGTTAACTGAATTATATGTGTAACCCCTCGGTCTGCTGGGGTTACTGGAATCCCCACATGTCAGTGCTAGGTAGGAAAGGCAGCTGGTGAATAACTGGTTAAATGGTTTTTCACCTGCTCCCTCTCTGTTTACTTGGTCTCAGCTGAGAGGAGAGAGGTGATGTTATTTAAAACTCTTGCAGCAGCGTAAGCCACAGTAGCTAGCTGTAAGTGGGGAGCTTTAGAATTTTCAGTTAGTCTGTGACTGGAGTTGAGAGTGAACAGTTGGAGGAGAGAACAGCTTCAGTGTGGGCTCTATAGAGATCCTGTTGTTCTCACTGTAGTGCTGAGAACCATCTGCCTTCCAGTAGAAGTGGTGGAAACTGTCTAGCAGGAGTTCCTGATTTTTCTCACCCCCTGTGAGATGAGGAGGACTGCAGAATGGATCTGAGGGGCAACCCCCCGTCTTTGATCCAAGACATTGAAGTTGCTTGTTTTTGTGTACAACTGTGAGTACTCTGACTTTGGGTATCTCAGGAGGAATATACCTGTTTTCTTTTGGGGTTTACTCTGACAAAGGGAATTATACACCAAGTTCTGTTCAAGTTTGAGACTGTTCTCATCCTTTCTTAAAGTTGGCTGACAGCTGTGGAGTCCCCAGTGAGACTTGACACATTGTTCAGGACTTTAGTTTACACTCAGAAGTAGTGTGTTTCAAATGCTAAATGTGAAAATCATTCTACGGAGCATTATTCTACTGTTTTACTAAAGGTTTAAGGTGTAACTCTGAAAGAATGGATGTGGAAGCAAAAGGTGGGCAACCCCCCATCTGGAGTGACCAGTTCAACACTACAGGTTCTGTATGGGTGCCTGCTTATTCAGGACATGGTGGCCAATGCCTGAAGAGATAGTTACCCCCTGGTGTGGGTCTGTGCTAATCTGAGTATCAGTGTGCTCCATCATGGCCAGTTGCCGCATTGCCAAATGTTTAAATCCTATGCCTTACGGGAAATGTTCTAAGTTGTGACCAGTACCACTAGAAGAAATTGTGTGCTCCGTTGGGGCCAGTGCCACTAGAAGAAAATGTATGTTTCATCTGAGGCTTTGCCACTGAAGAGAGTCCAAAGTCCTATGCAATATGGGATAATTAGAGTTTTTGTTGACTACAGATGTTGTTCTGCTTTGACTTGTGCCACGAAGTGTAAACCCTTGGGGGTCCACCTTTGATTTAGTATACCATCTTTGGAATAAAGCCACACTCTAGAACCCCAGCCTGGCTTGGACATTCTTGTTACTGTTTCCTGTGTGGAAATATTTGGGTACCCTTTCAGAAGTACAGACCTAGCACTGCCCCTAGGCAAAAGTTCTCTTCTCAGGGACTAGGTATAATGATTATTAGTGTGTATTTTGCTTTTGTACACCCCACCCCTTTCTGACCTCTAGAAACAGCAAGCCTGGTATACATTCCCAAAGCTAGGGGTGCTACCAAAAAGTGTCCAAAGTTGTTTGAGTGCCCAGTTGAGGGTGCCAATGGGTAGTTTACTAGGTAAAGTAGTGGGGGAGGGGTTACATATGTTTTTATCTGTAATACACAGATAACTCACTCCTGCTAGTGGCTTCTCAGGGATCAGTCTACCTCTTGTCTTTAGTGATTAGTCTCCCTAACCATTGCTGCAAATCAGCACAATTCTAAAATTAAAAAAAAAACATTTTACCAGTGTCAGATAAGTTAGTTGCTGCTGCTCAACTCTCTGATAGAACTGAGTTTGGTGTGGCTAGAAAATGACAAGTCAGAGTCTATGCAGGAAATAGAAATGGTAACCAGCAGATGAGCCAGTAACTATGAAAAATAGAATACAGGCAGCAATCTGAAACTCATTTTATTTTAAATACCTTCAGTGTTTGGTGCCGGTATGTAGTGCTTTCTATGGTACTCATGGTATTAACCCTTGCAGGGAGGAGGTCAGCCCAGGTTCCATTCTTAATTATAGTTTTGTTCACAGTGAAAGTCATACCACCCAAATTAAGCACATGGTAGGCACAAAACTGGAATGTCCATACAGTTCATTATGGTACAGCCCTGATGGATTTCATTGGTGCACCACAGGAGCCCAGGAAAAACAGCTGCTGAGCTTCTGTGTGCATCAGTAGGTAGACTGACTCAAGGGTTGCATTGCAGTTTTGTTTGCTCTAAAAACTGAAAAGGGAAAAGTATGGCTGCTTTGTGAAATGGTAGGAGGGAGGAGGGGAGGAAAGCATTGTAGGAGGAGGGGTGGAGTGCAGTTTGGCTGTCAAACTCAGAATCATTGTAGCGAGCCTTGTGGTCACATGAGTCAGCTGGGCAATTGTGCAGCTGCAGTCTGAAATAAAAAAAAGTGTAGAAACTTGTTTTCCTTCACAGGAGACCCAATAGAAGCAGTTGCCGGGTTGCAGTGAGTGTCTATAGATAGGACAACTCAACCCAGAGGTTGCTTTGTTGTTGCGTTTGCTCTGAAAACTGTGAAAGTGGAACAGTATGGCTGGTTTGTGAATGGCAGCAGAGTGCATACGACTACAGGTAGGCCCACTGTAGTAATTCACATAGGTACCAATGACCTACCTGGATGCAAGTTGAGAATAGTTCAGTGGAGAGTTCATGCGGCAGGGCAGGTCTGTAGGGGCAAAGGTAAGTTGAAAGACTTCTTAGAAGTGCTGTCAATACCTAGAGCCAGTACAGCAACAAAACAAAGGATGGAGGAGTTCAATGGCTAACTAAGGGAATGGTTGAGGGAGGAGGGATTTATATACATAGGGAACTGGGGGGTCCTGGAATTGCAAAACCCTCTACTCACCTGATAGGTTGCACCAAAGCAAGAGGGGATCCAGGCTGCTAAGGGAATAGGTTGAAAAATATATAAACAGGAGTTTTAAACTGTATGGGGGGGGGTGTTGTAGTATTCAGGGTTTCCAAGGGGAGAGAGAAGACAGGTCCACATCAGGTAGAGAACACAGTGTGGATAGCAAATTAAGGTATAGGAAGAGTAGGGGGGCATGAGGAGGGGTACCTGGAGGAGATGAGAAGATTAACCTCCCCCTCAGATAACCAGTACAGGTGATCAGTGGAAGGGATGGTGGTGTAAATTGGAGGGGGCTTGGGATGGCCAAAAGCAAGCAGAAGGAAAAAGTGAAGAAGAAGTGAGGGGTAGGTTGTCAAGCAGAGGGGGAGGGATGCATCTGGTCAAAAAGGAGGGGAGAAAATCAGGAGTGGTGGAGGATAATGTCCCTTAAAGGTGATAGGAAATTATATTTTCAGCTGTCTTTTGAGTGTAATGAAGATATGAACACAAGACGGTCTTGTCTGAGTCCTTTCATCTTGTAAGTGATGGGATCTCAGCTATTTTCTTATCAAGCTGGCAGTTTGTGAGATTGAGCTCGTCCGTAAAACGGGAGTTCCTTTTTCTTCTATCTGAGCCATGTGCTTGCAGAACTGTAGTGATGTCTCAGACTACTGACTCACACTGTAGTCACTAGTCAGGCTGTCTTGCAGTTTATGTTGATTAATTCCTTATGTATCTCTGACAGAGTAGGTGGTGGTAATTTTACCTGAGTAGGTGCCTTTTTAGATGATAATTGCTTAAGACTTTATGAGCTGTGTGTTAAGTAATATCTCGTTTCTAAAGAAATTACAGTTACGGACAGTGGTATACAGTGTAGCAACACTCTGACTGAGGCTGTTCAGAACAGAACGTCAATTACATTGCATACAGACAAGGAAACTTACAACACTTTCTTTAGACTTATGCAAGTTCGCTATTTATGAAAAACACAGAGCAATAAATGTAATATACAAACATTTACTAACTGCTTCTCTCTAACCCATCACATCAATTCCCCCCCCCAAAAAAACAGCAGTTTTTCACTCATGCTCATGTAGTCTTTGTCAGTGATTCCCATTTACAACTTGTCAGATATACACAAATTCAGTTTTTTGAAATGTAATAATTTATCATGCTGCACAAATGAACTGCTACAGTGTACTGTAAATCATCATAAGCAATGTATGGTGGTAACGAGCTATTCCACAGACAAACTGGGGTTCAGACTTATTTGGTTGTGAGCATATGAGAAAAAACAGAAAGGAATGTAGAAATCTCTATAAAAATGGTTTGCTTTGGAACAGTACCAAATTGAACTGAAGTTTATCTGACAAGTTGGAAATGGGAATCACTGACTAAAAGACTATGTGAGCATGAGTAAAACACTTTTTTGGGGGGGGAGTTGATGTGACAGGTAGGAGAAAGGCAGTTAGTAAATCTTTGTACAATACAGTACATTTATTACTCAGTGTCATTCATAGACAGCAAACATGCATTAGTCAAAAGAAAATATAAGTTTCCTTTTCTGTACACAGTGTAACTGACATTCTGTTCTGAATAGCTTCAGAGTGTTGCTACATTGAGTACAGACTGTCTGTAACTGCCATTTCTTTAGAAACAATCTGTTACATAACATATAGCTTATAAAGTCTTCAGTATTTATTACGTAAAAAGGCACCTACCCAGGTAAAATTACCACTACCTAATCTGCTACAGACACCCAAGGAATTAATCAGTATGAACTGCAGCACATCCTGAGCATGGTATGAGTCAGGAGTCTATGACATCAGCACAGTTCTACAAGCGCACAGCTCAGATAGAAAAAAGAAAATGGAGCTCCTGTTTTATGGATGAACTAAATCTCTCTAGTGTCAGCTTGATTAGAAAATAACTTCGACCGCATCAAATACAAAAAAAGGATTTGGACAAGACTTTTTTGTGTTCACATCTTTATTACATTCAAAATACAGCTGAAATACTGTTTCCTATTTCCTTTAATGCTAGAAGTCTATGGAATAAAATGGACAGCCTGCAGCCATGATGGCAGAGGGAAAGGTTGAACGGTTGCAAAGTTATTAACGTGCAAAAATTGAGGTTTAACATTTAAGTGCCTACTCAACTCTAACTATAGGGGTGCAACTGCACCCCTATAATATATATACATGCATACATATATATATATATACTGTATGTATATATATATATATATATATATATATATATATATAGAGAGAGAGAGAGAGAGAGAGATCTTTCTCTTTCTCTCTCTACATACATATATATGTGTGTGTGTATATGTATATATATATATATATATATATATATATATATATATAGCACATAGGTTTCTATGTTAACCTCAAATTTTGCAGTTTAATAACTTTAAAAAACTGTTAACAGATTTGCTAATTTTGTATGCAGTCTCTTGAGGTAGATCTCTTGATGTGCCAAGTTTCATTTCCATCAAATGTGCAGATTCCGAGATCCGGATAATACAAGAACCTTAAATGTCAACATTTTTAACTGTAGTATGTCATCTCCTTGTGCCTGGATGGTTTGGAATATTAGTTTAACATTTTTATAGTAGAAAGACATTGGGTTACAGAAGTGCATTTTGCACTTTTCTGGTTTGGTGAAAAAATATAAATCTATTCCAAAGTTACTAAATCTTAAAGATCCCATTATTTTCTATGGGAATTTCACTCTCCAGAATAGCTTCATGGAATGAAAAAGGAATTTGGTCCCACAAAAAAGGATTCTTTTTAGTGAGGGTCCAATCCGTTTTTGTGAGGGAAAAATTCATTTTTCATGAGCCGCCATCTTGTTTTCCATTTTTTCACATAGAAGAATTTCATAACTTAGCAAAATGATGTCTTGCTCAAACACCAAAACATGTATCCTGCTCATTTGCTTATTTTGTCCTGGAAAGGCCCCAGAACTTTTTTTATATTATTTAAATTGTTTTTTCATGACTCACTAACATCCTTTTTTGTTCTTTTGAAAAATGATTGCATCTCATGAAAAAGGATTTCAAAAAAAAGTCTGAAATCCTTTTTCATGAAACAGGATCCTTTTTTGTGAAAATGAAACTGATTCTCAGAAAAGGATCCTATCTCACAAAAAAAGGATTAAAAAAAATCAACTAAGTTGGAAATCCTTTTTCAGGAGACAGGATCCTTTTTCATGAAATAAAAAAGGATTCACAAAAAAGGATCCTATCTTGTGAAAAAAGATTCAAAAATCAACTTAATCAGGCATTCTTTTTTGTGACACAAGATTCTTTTTTTTTATGAGAACAAAACACAATTTATGATAAAGGATTCTTTTTCATGAAAAAGGATAAAAAAAGTCTGAATCATTTTGAGTCACAATAGATCCTTTTTTTAGTGAATAAAAACATCTTGAAAAAGGATTTAGTGCCATGCAAAAGGATATTTTCCACATTCCCAGTCAATTTTCTTGATTTCCATTGGTGTCCAGTGGTACCCCCCTTCAATTGTGTCCCTGTCCCTACTACTTTTGTGTCCTTCATATCCTGTAAATAAGAAAACAGTCCCTTGACCTCTCTTATTTTTTTAACCTGTAAAAACAGTTCACCGATGATCACACCCCTACCCCATCTGACCTCCCAATATGCAACCACCACCTGCACACCACTAGATCCACTCCACACACCCTCACTCACTTGAACTGGTCCCACTGTGAAGATGCACTCTCTGATTGAAGACACAGCTTGCTATTGGAACCGGCAACTGCTGTATGAGAAATAAGGTAACTATGGTTCAGTGTATTTCAATGGGATTTCCAACTGCAGTCACCTTCTTAGACAGCAGTCACTGATTCCAGGGGGCTGCAGGGTGCTGGTTGCACAGTGGGAGGTTGGGTGGGGGGTAGGTGTGCTCACCGGTGGACATTTTTCTACAGGCTAAAAAAAAAGTACAATGACCATTTTCTTATTTACAGGATATGAGGGACATGGGAAGGTGGGGGTATCACTGGACACCAATGAAATGAAAAAACTAAATATATGGAATTTGGAGGCTGGGAGGGCACTAGACACCAGGGCTATTAACTTAAATTTAATGGGGACCAGAGCACAACTGTGGGGGGGTACCACTGGACACCTACGTAAATATATAAAAAAAAATATATATATATATATGGAAATAGGAGGGTGTGGGTGCCACTACAAACCAAAGGTATAAAGTGAACATTAATGGGGACTGTGGCACAACTGGAGGGTGTGGGTGCCACTGGACACCAATGAAAATATAAAACAAATATTGAAATCAGACAGTGGGGGTGCCACTAGACACCAGGGCTATTAGCTACAAATTAATAGAGACTGGGGCACAATTGCAAGGTGAGGGGTTCCACTGGCTACCTGGGAAAAGGGAACTTTAATTTTTAAAAATAAAATCTGAAAAAATGATATATGCATTGGAATCGCAGGGTCCAAAGGACCCTATGCTCCCACAGCAAAATAAGGATACAATTACACTATGTCAAAAAGTAAGGAAACAAATTGCAAAAACCAAAAAAAAAAACTTTATTAATACACTACTTAGGGCCAGTGTAACAAAATTTGGGAAATGTGGCATTGGGGTTTCAGTTCTAACACCCCACACTCCTGGCAGCACAGCAGGTGTGGGGTGTGCCTTGGGGTTCTCAAGCCTAATGCTCACCCCATCATCATACAGTGTACACATCTGACCTTATTTATAGATGGAATGGGGTGAGTGTTAGGCAGGAACAAACACCACACCTACTGTACTGCCTGGAGTGGGGTGTTAGGGTTGGAATCCCTAACACCACATTTCCTAATTTGTGTTGCTTTGACCCTAACTATTGTATTAATGAAGTGTTTTTGCAATCTATCTATCTGTCTGTCTTTCTGTTTATCTATCTATCTATCTATCGATCTATCTATCTACCTCATCTTACTCATCTACCATCTTACCGGAGATGGGAAAGAGTTCCTGCAGGACGTCTCAGACTTCATTGTCGATGTGGCATTGGGATCCCCCATATGTTTGATTCTGGGGGATTTCAATGCCTGGGTTGATGATGAACTCTTGCAATTTGGTTGTGACTTCCTCCAACTAATGACTTAATTGGGCCTCACACAGGTTGTTACCTCTGCAACCCACATTGGAGGTCACTCATTGAACCTGGTGTTCCTCCTGGGGATGGAGATATCCAACTTGGTGGTGGAACCAGTTAGATGGTCTTCACACCATAGGGTTCAGTTTTGTGGCTCCCCCCAGTGGCTAGCCCCTACAGAGGTGGTCCAGTACCATCCTTTATAGGGTGTGACCCCAGATGGCCTAATGGCATGCTAGATCTATTGGGTATATTGAGGGAGTGCATGGATCCAGGGGGCCTGGTACTTTTATTTATTTATTTGTTTATTTATTTATTTTTTAAAGAATCAGAATTACAAACCTTTGAGCTAAGAACTCATTTACAGAGGGTCCTCATCAATCAAAGGAGGGGAACAATTATATGAGTTGGGAATAGCAAATGCAGCTACAGTCATTGTCATAAACATATTAGTAACACATTAACAAACTAATATAATACAAGAAATTGAGTATTAAAGACAGAGGCAAATTGTAAAGTACAGTCTTAACACAGAGTACATAAAGAACAAAACACTGGCAGTAGAAATAAGGTGTTAACAGTTCAGTTAGGTACTCACAAATAGCAACTAAGAAGCCATGTTGTAGGCAAGAGGATGCCAAGGTAGAAACATCTTAGTGAATGTGTAGCGGGCAATAGGTAAGAGAGTGGGGAGGCCTGTAACATGGCGGTAATGGAAGCCTTGGATTCTGATGCTCCTGTTTAAGTTCGCCCCTTCACTCTACTCCCAAGGTCCCCATGGTCTGATGGGACCTTGATGGAGTTGAGGAGAGTGGGGCGAAGGTTAGAAAGGGCCTGGCAGAAATTGGGCCTGGAGGATGACAGACTTAGATTGATGGAACATTATACAATCTATCAATTGACAATCACCCATAAAAAGGTAGAATTCCTGTCCAGGGAGATTGCTGCTGCACATAACCGACCAGCTCAGCTCTTAGACCATGGACAGATTGCGCAATCCAACCTGTCTTCAGTCTGGTGGAGCTTTTTCACAAGAAAAGTGTGATGAGTTTGCTTGGTTTTTGCAGATAAGGTTGCTGCCAGCAGGTCCAAGATCAGCCAAGCCCCCTCTATGGCATGCTGTGGTGGATGGTGGGAGGTCGCAAACACTCAGTCTGTTTGGATGGACTTTAAACAGCTGGAATTCATTGACATTGTAAGAGTCATCCAGACTTTGCAGCCAACCAGCTGTAGTTTGGATCCAGACCCCATGCGACTCCTTATGGGTTGCGTGAATGAGATCAGCCCAGTCCTTGCCGAAATAGTCTGGAGTTCATTGGAGAGGGGGATCTTTCCTGATCTCCTAAAGGAGGTGGTCGTGCTACTGCTCCTGAAAAAACCCTCCCTTGACCCAGTCTGTCCAGCTAACTACAGACCTGTCTCTAACCTGTCTTTTGTGGGCAAGTTTATTGAGAAGGTGGTTGCGCTGCAGCTGGATGACCATCTTACTACCCATGATGTTTATGATTCTCTCCAGTCGAGATTTAGGAAGAGACATAGTATTGAGACAGCCTTTGTCTGGGTACTCAATGATCTCCTAATAGCAAGACATCGGAGGACTCTTTCCATCTTGATCCACCTTGATCTCTCCTTGGCATTTGACACTATGGACCATGATGTGCTATGGAGTGCCTGTGATTCATCTGTGGCGTATCTGGTATGGTACTCCGAAGGTTCAGATCTTTCCTTGAGGTTAGGACTCAGAGATTAATCACTGGGATTTAGTCCTCTGATGCTCTCCTCCTATTCTGTAGGGTTCTGCAGGGCTAGATGTTGTCACCCATGTTTTCAGTGTATATGCTGCCATTACGAGACATTGTTAGGTGGTACTGCTTGAGTTTTCACTGCTATGCAGATGATATTCAGCTGTACCTGTCCTTTGTGCCAAGGCAGGATGATGCAGTCTTAGTGTTTAACAACTGCCTGTCCAAGATCTAGGACTGGATGAGTGCCATCTGGCTGAAGCTGAATCCAGACAAGACTTAAATGTTGGTAGTGGACCCAGATCATCAGGCAGCAGATGTGTTAGCTGGACAGCCATCTGGACTTTGGTTCAGGGATACTCAGCTGACTACCTCACATCAGATGCGTAACCTGGACGTTATTTTTGACAATGAGCTGACTGGAATCTCAGGTGTCAGCTGTTGTCAAGGCCTTGTTTTACCATCTGATGAATATCGCCCATGGGAAGCACCTGGTTCCTCCCGATGATCTTTCTACCTTGGTCCACACCTTTGTGACCACCCACCTTGACTACTGCAATGCTCTGTACCTAGGGCTATCTGGGGTTGATATCCGCTGGTTGCAGCTGGTGCAGAATATGGCAGCGAGTCTTGTGACTGGTGCTTCTAGGACCAGCCACATTACACCTGTGCTCTGCGGACTGCACTGGCTGCCAGTACAGTGGCAGATCACCTTCAAGGTCAGCTTGCTGACCTATAAAGCCCTACATGAGCAAGGACCTCATTATCTGAAAGATCTCCTGTGTCCCTACTGCCTCTCCTTACCACTTCAATCCATTGAAGAGGGATTGCTAGAGATTCCCAGGGTGCATTTGCAGACATCGGGGGCTCGTTTCTTTGCTTATGCGGCCCCTACCCTGTGGAATTCTCTACCTCATCAGGTAAAGGAGTGCCTGACCATCCAAAGTTTTAAGTCAGCACTCAAGACTCATTTATTTAGTTTAGCTTTCCCTGACAGTGCCAGCTGATAGAACTTATTATTTAATGCCACTGCTGATTATTATACTGATTGAAATGTTTGATTTTATTTTTTTGATTTATGAAATGTTTGAAGATGTTATCTATTGTATGTGTTTTATTGAACTTTTGTTCAGTGCCTTGATCTTGGGAAAGGCATTTATAAATAAAGGTATTATTATTATTATTATGTATCTTTCTATATGACAGGGTGATAGGGGGCAGGAATTACTAGCCACTGAGACATTTGTGACACAATACCAGTGGGGATTTTTGGGGTGGGGGTGGCTTTTTGAGGTGCAGATGTTAAGATCTGGTTTGGGGAGGTGGTAAATAGCACAGCACTGATGGCTACTTACCTACTCTCCAAACCTATGAATGTACTGATGCGTTTATATGCAAGACACTACCAACTGCTTTGAATAAGTGCAGCTGCATACTTTAGGGCCAGTCACTAACAGGGTAACGACTCGCTAACCATGCCATCCAAAATTGCATTTTGCAGACCTTCCCTGTTTTGGGCACACCAAGTAGTGTTAATGAGTCTCTAACCTGTTTAGTAATCACTAAACACCTTTGAATATACCAACCTTCACATGCTCTGCTTTACCAGCTTCATGCAACTGCTTTAGAACTTTGGATATTAGGTCCATCATCTTGGTCAAGTCTGCCTTTCTAAAGTTTCTGGTCCTGGTGGCTGAGTTCTGGTTTGTTTTACCTGTCACTGGGGAAAAGATTACCTGGTTGTGATCATTGCCTAACATGAGTTACTTGACTTTTACATCAGAGGTGACCTCACCTTCACTGCTAAGAACATGGTCAAGGGTGGCCTCAGCATAGTACCCTGCTGGACATGCTGCTTATGAAAGCAGTCCTTAAAGGTGGACAGTATTTCAGTCTCAGCCCTGCTGGTAGCCCTCTCAAGATTTTGGTCAATGCCCGGGAGACTGAAGTCCCCCAGAATCACCACTGCATCTGAGTTTGCTGCTGTCATCACTTCCCTAACCAGATAGGCATCATGCTCCACTGAACTGCTTCTAAGCACTGAGCCCACCCCAGGATAACTCTTTTGTCCCTATCCCTACCCCCTTCCTCTCAGTACTATCCCTTCAGAATAGTCTACCTCTGTCCTGATGTTCCAGGTAGCTTCTTAATCATTGGAGGTCTCTGTAAGGACCACTATGTCCTAGCATTTGAAGTACATTAAGCTCTTGAGCTCAACCATTTTGCTGTGTGCACTCCTCATACAGTATTTGCTTGCATGCAAGGAAGCATAGCTACCCCTCCATGCTTTCTTTCCCTCACCATGGTGCCTCTTTTCCTTGTGCTCAACTGCTCTGTATTTCTTTCCTAAATGATCACCTGTATTTACTTTCTTGCATGGTTATCCCCAGCACCCCCTTCCCCTTGTCCTCTAATTTAAATTGCCCTTACTGCCTTGTCTATTCTCCTGGCCAGTACCCCCCACACTCTTTCTAGGCACAGGTGCAGTCCAACATGAGTGACAAGTACTGTAGGGCTGCAGGTTCAGTTCTACACAAGAATGAAACACCTTGAACTTCAGGTGTTTGATATTTGTGAACTGGGGTGAACTTTCTGTTGAAATGGGTGGACTTTAGGTTTGACTGGTTTGCCTGGATCTGAATGACAGGGACCAGGCAAACTTACCGAACTGCGAAGTGCACTTTGCCCCAATATAGAGTGTACTGTGGGGCTCAGTGAGTCAGTGTGATATCAGGCTCCAGCCACATTTTAGAGCTGCATGACTCACTGTGTGCAATCACATGACTCACAAGGGAAGCTCACTAATGCACTTGTCAGCCTGTTATGTTAGGTAGCAAAAGCAGGGCTATGAGATTTCTGATTAGTTCAATTACTGTATGTAGAAAATTGTTCTAAAATGAGTGAATCTGTTTAACTTTGACTTACTAGCAGAGTTGCTGAAGGGGAGAGGAAAAGGGGAGAGGGAAAGGAAATAAAACAAGCATTTGTCAATGCTGAATGTTATCTTGCTGGCATTGGCATTGGTAGTGCAGGAGTTAGAGAGATGCATAATAGGAATAGCCATGAAGTATGAAATTGATGCCAACCCCACCCCACCCTGCAGAGACTGACAGGCATTGAAGTGTGCCTTTGGGTCGTTGGCCATAACGCTTATGCCATTTCACCTCACCCTACCCTGCAGACTCTGACAAATTCGTGTTGTGCCTTTGGGTCAGCAGGCCTTACACTCACCCCATTCCATAAGGAAATACATTGAAATGGGTGCAGTATAGGAGAATGGGGTGAACTTTGGGGCTGAAGAGTCCAAGGCACACCTTGATGCCTATCACTGGCTGCGTGGTGGTGTGGGTTGGAATGGCATTAGCATTACAGCCTACAATCCAAAGTCACAACCCCTGGTTGGTAGAGGGAGGTGTCATGACCATGAGGGACTGTTTTCTGTGTTTCAGGAAAAAAAAATAAAGGGACATCGTGGGAAGGTTTTTTTTTTTGCAGGTATGCTTTGAGCACACAGTGTGCCATCTGTCTTTTTTGGAGACAGGGGACTGAGGCCAATGGGGACTCAGCACCCCATCGGCAAAAAAAGCGTGTCTGTGTTTGGGGCAGGTCATGATGTCAAGGGATATTGGGCACCCCCCTCGGCAGACAAATAAAACAAGGGGGAATATTATGCCAATGGGGATTGGACTCCCCCATCAGCAAATTAACTGGGGAGAGGGCATGCTGACAAGAGGATTGGGTACCACCAATGTTGGTTTTTTAGGGACTGTGAGAGGTGGACGGCGTCAGGCGTAACCATGTTTATTAAAATGTTTCAGCAGGCAAGGCATGCCTTGCAATGATGGGGTTCTCCCTCACTGCAGCAGCAACATTCTTTCAAGTTGGTTTCATGCTTCTGAACTGCTGTCATAGACTGCGTGCTCATTCATTGGTGCCACAGAGACCAGCCCACAAAAGCAGTGGTGCCATTGGCCACAACACTGCTGCCCCTCTACAACCTGCTACTCCAGCAATCTGCCACAAAATGTTGCTTGCACTGTATACCCAAGACAACATAAAAATAGTAAAAGGTAGGATGAGCACCAGCAGTGTTACAGACTTGCAACAGGTCTGTGGGGTCAAGGCTTGCCTGAGAGGGGAGGGGTTAAAAAGATTGTGCGCTCTAGGGGACTGGAGGAGGAAGAAATATGCTTGGATCTGGGCAGTGGGTAGATGGGGCATGAGATGGCAGTGTGCCTGACAGTGTCCACTTAACTTGCCAAAATAATTTACTCTCAGAAGTGCAGCACCTGTATTTTTTCAGAAGTGGCCTTTTACCAGGACATCACAGAAAAAATGTTTTTATGCCTCTGGCAGAAGCCTGATGTGATTTTTTTTTGGGGGGGGGGGCATTATTCAAGTAGCGTGTGTGCCAGCTGGCATGAGGACAGTGCCTGGCCACTGGTAGTTAGAACCTTGGTGGCAACCCATAAATATATTTTTTTTCTATTTGTGGTGGTCTTCAAATGGAAACTTAGTCTTCTTCATGTTCCTCCAAGCTGCAGCAGTTCTTTTCCCCTTAGTCCTGAAGCAGCCTGTGTGTATGTCATTCTAAGCTGTGCTGTTGCAGTGTGATTTGGGCAGTAGGCAGCAAATGTGTGACAGCTGGCAGTGTGCCAATGCCCAACCTCTGGTAGTTGTCAGGTAGAAGACACAAAGGAAAAGCAACAAAAACAAGAAAACTCAGTACTCATGAATTAGATTGTGAAATGCAGTGTTGCAATTTTATTCAGCAAGATGCCTGGCCAAACTTCATTCCCCCAGTGCTTCAACTCCAATTTGAGTCTCCCTCAGGGAGTGAATCTGAAGATTACAAATGTGCTATCCATTTATACAAAAAATATTAAAGTTACGGTAACACAAAGTGACAAATGTGCTAGATAAAAAACACAATTTATGCTTTTGCAAAAAAAAAAAAAAATTTAAATGCAACTGTCATAATTATCTCTAAGATATATATACATGAATACAGTGTCTATTAATATATTAAATCAACTTGTTTAGAAATACATGGCATTAATGCAACAGAGAGAATTTATAAAACATATTAATAACAACATGGATTTAACTGGCAAATATTATAAACTCACAAATACTCTCATAGCCATAACCACCTTTATAATATTCAGAATGACAGGTACTAGCATGTTGTGCTAAAATGTAAAGGTTTTAATCAGTCGGACTATGTATGTTGTTTCCCATGTAGGAGGTCATCAAACTAGAGGAAGGTCAAAAAGTAAATACATTTGACCTTCTTAAAATATACATGCTGGAAATATGGGGCAGGATTCACTAAGCATTCATCTTCTAAGTCCCACTCCGCAACTGCTGTCGTGAACTGGAATCACCCGCAGCTGCGGTGGTAGCGATTCACAGCCTCAGCAGTTGTGGAGGGTGTTACGGCTGCTCCCACCAGCTGTAGCACATTCCCGCAGCTGCGGCCATCACCGTGGAGACACCACCTGCAAGCGACTATAACCCATGGAGCCGGTCGTAATCTGGCTCCACCTTTGTGAATACCTGCCTCTGCAGGTAACCTGTGGCTCTGCAAGTGGCAACCCACTTGTGCAGCGGTTTACCTGCAGCTGCGGGTCTTTTCAAATCATTGTAAATCCTGTCCATGTTGTGTATTAGATATATTACATTAGACTAGAAGGTTCCATGTCATAATAATGAATGCAAAACAGCAATCATTATGGCGAGTGTATATTGCCAAAAAGCAAATCTGCTATATACACTTGAAGAAGACGCAACTTCCGGATTTGCAAAAAGTGTTTTTGCAGGGAGGCTGTGCCCCTCTGCACCCTACGATTTAGGATTCTCAACTCTGGGGGGGTGCATGTCAGGGAGGGGGGCAAAATCCTGATTTAGAAAAAAATTAAGTGCCGCAGCTAGCAGCTGCGACAAAATGCAACCCGCACCTGGTCCCGAACCCAATACCTGCTCTGCCAGAGGTAGCCTCCCACACTATCATGCCAAATAGCTAGCTTGGCAGCAGCAGGTACACCGGTCCCTGAAAACCCCTTCCCTGTCCCTTCAGTTCCCCTCACTATTTCACCCTTCCGTTCGCCCTTCCCCATATTCGCTGTTGCATACCCTCATTATTCTGTAGGGTAGCCCACCATAAAAGGGCCCAAAATGAGTCACTATATTTCTAGGTGATCATTTTGGGTTGTTCTTATGCTGTGCTACCAACTAGAGATACAAAAATTATACAAAGAAAATAAAGAGAGAGACCACATTCTGGCCTCATGCATGTGGTAGGTCAGATTATGGTTGAAAGGTCAAATAGCCGAAATTCTGTCTATACATGGCCTTTAGTTTCAGAGTCCATTATTCTTTCTTATATGATTATTTTAACAGGAAGAGAGCTTTTATTAACTATGGTATAATGTGTGTGGGGGCGGGGGGTGAGGAGATTAATAATTCACTGAATCCAGGATGAAAAATTCTTATGTCTATCAGATGCATTTGATGTAATAACATTTTAAAGAAGTAAATGTATATTCCAAGTTTTAGTGCACAGTTTTTGGAATGGCCAATATGGTGGTTTATTTGTTTAATTGAAAATAGTATAGGAGAAAAGTGAAGGAAGAAAGGTAGAGGTAGATGGAAAACCGGGGGGAAACAAGGAATAGGTACTTAGAAGTATCCTGCCCCAAGTCCAATATAGTATTGAACATAATCTGTGCTCTGCAGGCATACAAATATTTATAGCTCTCACTTTTGCACATGCAGGATTAGAGGTCAGGTATAGAAGAGAAAAAGAAGAACAATTAGTAAAACTGTCAAAAAATCCCATCAATCAAAAAAAACTTTGAATCACAAATAAGGTAGAAAGTTTACATCTTCATTTAGTCCTAATGGAACCTCAGTGTCCAACATTAGTATCCATTTTGTTTCCCTTTGGGGTAGTGTTTTCACTTGGTCCACCCTTCTTGGGTGTCTTTCCACATTTCCAAGATTATAAACTTAAAACCCTCTATTTTACTTTCATGGTTGTGTAAAAATTTTCCCCCAGGGCATTTCATATGTTTCCATTTAAAATAGCCCTAACATACTCTTGTATTCTCTCTTCTGCTGGCCTAGTTGTCATTCCAACATAATAATAAGGACATGTGCACCAGCATATGTAAATAACAAAGGCTGTAGTGCACAGTGTGAATTTACCTATTTCAAATGTCTTTCCATCTTTTATAATAGTTCTGCCAGTTTGCATAAACTAACATACATTACATTTTCTTCATCTGTGCACTCCTGTGGGTTAACTTGGCCGGTTCCTATAAGTAGGAGTTTCTGCTGTGGAGACAAAGTGACTCTTTGTGATTGTATCACAAATATTTCTCCCTTTTAAGAATGTGACCCTAGGTTTGTCAGATAGTTCTTTTTTAAGAACCGGGTAGGTCATTAATAAAGGCCAAAATTTGTGAATCACACTTCCCAACTTCCCAGCTAGGGGTCTGAATTCAGTGATAGAAGTCATTGTGCTTGGCTTTTTAGGTGGTTCTTTGTTGTAGGTTTTACTTACAGTAGTCAATTGTCTATCTTTTTTTAGGAATAAGTAGATCTTTTCTCTGTAATTTCTATACCTTTTCAAATGTTTCATTAAGTATTTCATTTGTACTGTATATCTCCTTTCCCTAAGTCTTTCCTGTAGACTATTAGTTTGTGCTAGAAATTCATTGTCATTTGTACAATTTCTTTTTAACCTAATCATCTCTCCATATGGTATCGAAGATACAAATTTCCTCAGGTGTGCACTAGTCACATGAAGAATATCATTGGCTGCTGTTTCTTTTCTGGACCCTCGTGTTTTAATAGCCTCCACTTCATTTCCAATTAACTCTAAGTCTAAAGAATTGTATATTTGTTTTACACTGTTCATAAGAAAATGTCAGACCCAGTTTGTTATTTATATAGGAGATGATTTCTGGTATTTTATTCACATATCCTTGCCATAAGACAATAATGACTTCAATAAAACTGTACCAATTCTCAATGTTCTCCAGGAATTTATTTTTGGAACCATCTTTTGTTATTTTCCCCTCAAACTCTCCCATGACCAAACTGATATAAGATGGGGCAACAGTTGCTTCCATTGCTGTCCCACATATCTGAAGGTAAAATTCCTTATTATTTTTATTTATTTATTTATTTTTTTGTGTCTAGGATTACAAAGTACCCTTGAGCCAAGGCTATTTTATAAAGGTTCCACGTCATGATGGTTACAGGGTAACAGACACTAAAACATAAAACAGTTACAGGTACATGGTTTTAGACAGTAACTTTGCTTGACAAAATCAGACTGTGTGATGAGTAACTTAAAAAACAATAGGAGGAAGAGGGCAAGAAGGGGAGAGGGCTGAGGGTAGGGGAAGGCATAGATGTAGAGGGTCAGAGTGAGGCAGCTGAGGGGCCTTATCAGGACAGACACAGGGCAAGTACATTAGAAGTTGCATTGGACAGGTAAGTGCAAGAAGAGGGGGCAGAAACTGACACCTATAGGGTCAGAAGCAGCGTAGAGAATGAAGATGTTATGGGGTGCAAGCACAGGTGGAGGTGCCAGTTATGGAGTGGCAGAGCTTTTTTTTAAACTCTCCAAGCTTTGCTGTGGATGAGGTGTCACTAGAGAGCTCATTCAGCCAACTCGGAGCCCTGTATGCAAATGACCTTTGGCCTTGGGATGTGCAGCAGCAGGGGATTTGAAGTATTTGGGGCTTAGAGCTCCTGATGTTGCGGTTGGTAATTTTGGGTTTGAGAAGAGTGCTGCCTCCTGGTGGTGCCTTAAAGACAAAATAGTTGTGGGTTAATGCAAAATCTATTGCCCATCTTATGAAATAGGACAATATCACTTCCTGGTCTTGACAGAACAAATCTACTGCAGTTATTCCAATGTAATTTTTTTTTATGGAGGTGTATATGCTATTCACATCAAATCGTAAACCAGTAAAAATCAACTTTCCAAATCTTTCCCTCCAATTTCTTTAGAAGGCTCATGCTATCTCTTGGGTAAGATTCTAAGGTAAAGACCTTTAGCTGTAAAAAACTGTCAATAAAAGTGCACAAGTTATGTGTGAGTGACCCAGTGCCTGACACTATGGGTCTTCCTGGTGGGTCCCTCACATTCTTGTGCACCTTCGGTAAAATGTAAAAAGTCAGTATTGTAGGAAAATCAGTTTTTATGTTGTCAGATTCATTTTTTGTGAGCCATCCACAGTTTAGCCCCCTGTCCAAAAAACTCACATAATTCAGCTTGGAATTTCACTGTGGGATCACTTTTCAGTTTTCTGTAATTTTCCTGGTTATTAAGTAGTGCTAAACCTTTAGTGACATACATTTCTTCTTTCATAATGATAATATTTCCTCTCCCATCAGTTTTTTTAAAAACAATCCCTTTCATCATCTTTAGCTCTTCTAGTGCTTGAAATTCATCATTACTTAAGTTTTTATGATAGTTTCTTATACACTCAGAAAAAAGTTTAACCATTTCATTCAATACGCAGTTTTCAAATACATTTATGGCTATGCTTAATACCTGTGGACAAAATCTGGATTTAGGTACAAATTTTTGTGTACGCTGAACTTCATTATTTGTAGTATACTGATCTGCTTCTTGTAATACTGCAGCTACATCTATTGTTTATTAAGATCTAGGATTACAAATACCTTTGAGCCAAGGCTCTTTTACAAAGGTTCCATGTCAAAGGAACACAGAATTGGAGAAAAACAACATTTCAAAGGAAAGAAGACATTTCACAGTGTAATAGCAGACTATAATAGTTATTAAGACCTTCAGTACGGACAAAAGAGGGAGAAACAGTAAAGCAGGCAGTGGCATTTGTCAGGCGAGATAAGTCAGTAAGTGCTGTTTCATTAGAGGGGGGTGGGAGAAGAGGAGTGTAAAGGGGAGAGCATGTAGTACGTAGGGGGAGGGGATTAAAGAAGGAGAAAGAGGGGACAGGAGAAGGGGAAAAGTGCAACAAGGGTACATGATTGCAAGGTGTGGCAGTTAAGACTGGTGTGTGGCGAGGGTGCCACAATCAGCTTGGCTAGTGATACTGTAACTCAGGAAAAGCAATCACAAGAGCTAGAGGTTGTGAGATGTTGCCAAAGGCTGGTTTTGAACACTTCAATAGTTTTGGCAGAGGAGATAGTGTATCTGAGGTCATTTAGCCAAAGTGGGGCTTTGTAGGTGAAAGAGCATTGCCCAGGCTAGTGCAACAGTGGGGGACTTTCAGGAGCTGCCTTTTAGATCTCCTGGAGCTTTGTTGACTGGTGCTTTTAGGCAGTAAGGCTAGGATCCCAGGGGGAGCCAGACCAAGATGTATTTTCTTAGCCATAGTACAAGTGAGGTACTTGATGTGGTTTGAAAGTTGGAGCCAGCCGGTCTGAGCATACAGGTTGCATGTGTGGGTAAGACAGTGGGCACCAGTACTGAGTCAGCAGGCCTTATTTAAGGCAACTGATATTCATCTGAGGGTTTTCATTGTAGCAGAGCTGTAGATGATGAGACCATAGTCAATGTCTGAGACCACAGAACTCTGTACGGCTATCTTCAGTGCCTCAGGGGTAAGGTGTTGTCTATGTTTGTAAAGTAGACCAAGACATTTATTAGCAGTTCTGGCAACATTATCAATGTGGGCCACATATGTAAGGCATGGATCCAGTAAGATCCCAAGATACTTGAAGGACTGGACCTGATCAAGGGTGTTACCATTTGTGGTGAAAATAACCAGCTGGTGCTGCTTGTGTGGGTTTTTGGAACTGTGAAAAAGCATTGATTTGGTTTTCTTGTGATTGAGCACTAGCTTGTGCTTTTGGAAGCAAGACTCTTTGGAGCTGAAGCCATACTGGAGAGAGTGCTGCAGAGATGAGGGATCTTTGTGAGATGAAAAGACTACTGCATCGTCAGCATACAGTATAATGGACTCAGAACAGGATTGTGTTAGTGAGTTCAAGAAGAGGCTGAAAAGGAGGGGGTCCAGGATGGAACCCTGTGGGACCCCAGAGTGGACAGGCAGGGTATTGGAGACAGCTGAAGTAATTTTTACTCTTTGGCTCCAGTGACCTAGGTAGCTGTTGAACCATAGTGCAGAGCCAGGTGATAGGCCAGTGGTTAGCAGTTGATCATAGAAACATAGAAACATAGACTTTGATGGCAGATAAGGACTGCTAGGCCCATCTAGTCTGCCCATAAATCTAGTCTGCCCATAGATCAATGAGAAGCCCATGGTGGACAGTATCAAAGGCCTTGGATAGGTCAATGAAAAAAGCCCCAGTGAGCTGTCCATTGTCAATTACATTTGAGTCCCACAGAGAAGCATCCCAATGCTCTATTTCAGGTGTTAGGGTATCCCGTTTAATTAAATCAGCCAGTGAAATGTTTTGGGATAAAGATGTTTCATTTGCTATTTTAGCACTGTGTCCTCCAGTAGCACATGAGGTTGGTGCCTGAAAGTCAGCGCTGTCTGAAATGGTGATGCGATGTGGGTGAAAGCCCAAAAGGCGAGGGGGCAGGGAGGGTGACTGGCTGTAGGGTTGTGGGTGACCCTAGTGACAGGATGTCCCTATATGTATGCACGCGTGCGTGCAGGGGGGTGGGAGCGGGCATGGTGAGACTGGCCTGGGAGGGGGTGGAGGGGATGTAGGGAGTGGGACTGCAGTTGGCTGCCAAGCTGTGCCACAGCATATGGGGTTGGCCTCCGCTTGCAGTGCCTGGGGTTCTGGGTTCGGGTCTGGGTCCTGGCGCTACTGTGTTTTTGTTGCGCCTGGACCAGAACTTGCATTTATTTTGCTTTTGCACCCCCCCTGACATTCACCCCCCCCGGAGTTGAGAATCTTTAAATAGGGGGCTGTGGGGGGCTCAGCAACCCCTACAGAAAGCAAAGTAGTTAAATCCCTGGTGCCATTCTTCCATGCGCCAAGGATGTTAGGTTGGCAAAATTGTTTTCTCCACACTGCTGTCACGATACTACAAGTCGCCTTTCGGTGCTTGTTATTGTCATATAGAACCTGACCTCCCATATTTGTTTCTTCTGGTTCAAAGTCATGTTTTTTCTCATAGAAATGCTTCAATTTCAACTTCCCGACCAGTTTGAAAATGTCTACTCTTGCTTTAAATGTGTCAGGTTTTGGTTCAGGAACAAATGAGAGACCTTTTTCTAGTGCTTTGTTTGAAAGTGTGTTAGTGAAATGTCAGTTAAATTTATGATTTCTGTTCTTTTTCCTTGTTCCTGAGTACTCTCTGGGCACTTTGGCTTCCGTTGTTCTCTCCTTCCCCAGTGCATTTTTTGTGATGGCTCCTTTTGCTGTTTTGGGTCCCTGTGCTTTCTTTTGTTCCTCAGCTGTAGTTTTGTCTAAACAAACCTCTCAGCATACTCGCCGAGTCTGGAGGACCTGCCTCAGAGGGATTAATTTGAGTACATTAACTATTGGAATGTTCTGTGTGCTCTACTTGGAAGCTTATACTTTTTTAGGATTTATTTCCTTTTGCTGGTTTTTGTTCCAGTATCTATTTCTTGACCTGGAGCACCCTCTGTTGTCTGACTGATCACATCATTCCCAAACAAAGACTTCCTTCCTATTGTAGTCCCCAATATCTCTATTAACCTTTGTTCTCTTTCTAATAATTAGGTCTTTCTCATGTTTACTTGTTTTTTTATAATAGGATTTATTAAGATTATTAAAATCTGTTTTATCTTTGAGTTTGGTCAGCTTCTCCTAAATCAGTCTGATCTAATTGTTAATTTCTTCTTGAACACATAGGTCTCCTTTTATAAGTGCCTTTATCCAACTGATTGTGCAGATTACAGCAGCCTACTCCCTGTCTTTTTTAAGTTCCTCATCTTCGAATCCACTATATGGTGTTTTGTCAATTCTAAGTCCTCATGGGGTAATGTTGAGTTCTAAATATCACTCCAGGGTTATCCTGTTATAATAATAGTTGAGTTCCTTAATCCATAGTTTTTCAAGTTCAAAAAATAACTCATGCAGTGCGGGAGTTTCTCCGTCAGTCTCTCTGTCACAAAAGATGTTGCGTTGTTTTTTCTCCCAGCATTTGTAAATTTCCTCCTCAAAAATCCCATACCATATGGCCAATTCATTCTTTTGAGATGGAATTGCTCAGTTTCAGCAGATTTTGAAAGACAAGCTTTGGATCACAAAAGTTGCTTTCTACAGAGAGGCTATAGTGAGAAAACTTTGGTCTCTGCCCTAAACAGAGTAAGGAATTTGGAAAGGGAAATGCTACTTAGTCCAAAATTGAGGGAGACAAAAAATGATCAACCAGTATTTTTTGTTACTGAATATAACCGTTTAGCCCCCAAAATAACTACTATAGTTAGACAGTTTTGAACAATTTTACAAGGGGATCCAGTTCTGTGTAAAGCCCATGGTAAGAGTTCTAGAGTAACTTATAGAAAAGGAAAAAAAAACATTGGTGACATTTTGATACAATAGTCTCTACACTAAACCAACCCAAAACATTTGTCCAACTTGGATGCCACCTGATCCTAAGGGTAGCTTCTGCTGTGGCAGGTGCAATGTATACTGCTAATGCATCCGGGGGGATATTTTATTTATTTAGTTATTCTGAAAAAATCTTTGAGCACAAGCTCTTTTACAAAAAAGTACTGTAGGAGAAGGCAAAAGTACATTTCAATGAATGACACAACTTGGATTCAGAACTTACAGAATAACTCAAAAACATAGGTACAAGTTAAATAACAAGAAAAAAAACACTTTATGAGGGGGTGGAAATAAGTAGCCACAAGGTGCCTTGTCAGTAGTTCAGAGGGACAGGGATAGCTGACAGAGGGGTGAAGAAGGGAGGTACGAGAGAGAGAGAGAGGTAAGTACTGCAGTGGAGGTGAGAGGGTGGGAGAAGAGGAATGATAAGGTATAGGGAGAAATGGTGAGGTGAGGGGAGGCTGAGCGGAGATGATATGCTACAGTAAAATGGTGGGGTGTGAGTGGGCATGGTCAGGCAGCCAACATTAGTAGTGACTGTTTGGGAAACTCATGGGACTGTGAATTGGGGAAGGGGGAGAGGGGTCGTAGGTGCCGAAGGAACATGATGCAAACTGATTGCTGGGGCAAGTCCTGAGATAGGACAGAGCAAGGGGGTACCTGATGCCTGCCTAGTGCTTGCTAGGGGGCAGAGAAAGCAGGTTGGCTGGACTCAGGGACAAGTGCATTGAGTGTTATTAGGTGCTGTTTGAGGTCAGGTTTGAATTGTGCCAGACAATTGGTGGCCAAGAAGTTCCAAGGAAGTTAATTCATCCATAGGGGGGCCCGGTAGGCAAATACACATTGCCCAAGTGAGGTGCGATGGAAGGGGATCACCAAGATCCCTCTAGTCCTCCCTCTGGTGACCTGTAATGAGTTGGCCACCTTGATCAAATTGCCTACACAAGGTGGTGTTTTACTCAATAGAGCCTTCTTCCCTAGGATGCAAGTCTGGAATTTGACCCTGTTTCTCAATTTATTTATTTTTTATTTATTTAATTTTGGTGACCGGGTAGGCACACCGGGCCCCGAAGGTCCCTTTTTCAGGGACGACCCGGGATAACAATACATTTCTAATACAGCGGTAAGTCATGGTTACAGTATTATACAGGCATAGTAATTAATGACAGGCAATTTGCACATTCATACAGAGTACAGGTGTGAGTGCCACGCTCAACATTCAGGGTGAGTCTGCAGGCTTTGTTGAGTGCAGTCTGAACCCTCTTGAGCGCTGTATCCATTGCCGCCCCATAGACCACTAGTCCCTACTCAATAGAAGATATAATTGAGCTGTGGACTGAGAGGTGGAGGGCCTCCGGAGAGAGGTATTGCCTGTGTCTGTACAGGACACCAATCTTGGTACTGACTGTCTTGACCAGAGAATCAATATGGTGCGCAAACGTGAGCGTGTGATAGATTGACCCTCCCCTTTCGAAGGCTTTGGCATAATTCTTTCCCTATAAAGTCTACTGCATTAGCAAACTTTTCTCTCTTCTAAACTATATATATCTCTAACTCTACAATTATGGGAAGGCCACCCATAATGGTATCTTCTGCTTCCATGACCGTCCCTCTTTTATTTCCTTTTCATCCTCTGCCTATGCCTGCAAAAAGAAAGTACAGAGTGTCTTTTCCTGGGCAGTATGTAAAGAATTGTAGCCTTAAATAAAGACACGTATCCTAATGCTGAAATATGCCCCATAGTGCATGTTTGTGCTATGGTACAAACTCGGAGGAGCAATGAATTACATCGGGTGACCGTCCCCTGTGAGAAGCTGTCCTCAACTTCAGAAAAAGTTAGAAAAGGCAGCCGCTCATTTTGGAGAGGAGAAATAAATATTCTGTTAGAAATAAAAACACTTCTCCTAGAGCTGCATACATCGAGCACTGGGTGCTCTGTGCAAAGAAACAGTGCCGGCAGTAAGAAGACAGCATAAACAGAAAGGATGCACTGGGTACAAACTTGTTGCCTAAGCAATTAAACATAAAGAAATGCAGTTACATTGTTCAACGAGGATAAAACAGGAGAAGGTAACTAAAGAAAGAAGACTGTGCAGAATGAAGTAAATAGGAGTGATTTCTCTTTTCTCCTTGCCTCTGAAATTGAAGAGAGCTCTTACCTGAACACATCAATCACTTAAAATGGGCTTTTAGGAGCCAGCAGCCCCATGTGGAGGCTGTTATATAGAAACTCCCTGGTTATCAGTCAACTGGAAAAGGGGAGGAGTTTCATGCCTAGAGATAATTAAGATGTCTTTCTGAATATCTTCTGCTATAGTGTTTATATAAAATAAAGGAATGACTCATTATTGTTTGATGTCGCAAATCTATATGTGAAGTCATGCTGATCTACCAAAATGTTTGTATTAGAGGAGGATTGACTATTAATTAGAAAAGGGGCAGATCAGCTGACCTGATGATGCTGTAGGGATCTGTATAAAAGCAGCCCTAGTTCATAGAAAAAAGGGATAGGCCTAAGAGTGAGTGAGGAGAGGTTATCGCAAACACAGAAGATTGTAGAAACTGTGACAAGGTTTTCTACTTTGAGGCAGAACTACCAGGGGAGGGGTAGTTCTGAGAGCTCAAAAGAGCTGTTTTCTTTTGGTTTATTTTCTTTTTTTAAGTCTGAAGTTTAAGACCTGTGCCAAATATGGTATATTTTTATTTTTGTATATGAAAATATCTTTTTTTTCCAAAAATAGTCCATCTGCACAATAAACATCACGCCTAGTAAAGGTGTGTTAAACGTATTCTTGAAGTCTTTGTCTTGCTTATTTACGCTACCCACATAACCCAGTCACAGAGCGTATCATCTGTTATGACCCCCCAGATACTGAACAAGTAAACTTGTTCCAGTGGCTCACCACATGAGTTGGAAATGATGAGGGGGTGGTGCTTATTTTTGTTGTGGGGGCTGTACATAAGCATGGCCTTGGCCTTCTTGTAGTTTAGTAGCAACTTATGACTACAGGACCAGTCCTTGAGTTTGGAGAAGGAGTTCTGCAGCTCAGATTGTAGGGTAGCCTAAGATGTGCTGCTGCTCAGGAGCACAGCATCGTCTGCATATAGTATGAGTTTGGTGTTGCAGGCTGTGGGAAGGTCATTTAAGAAGAGGCTGAAGAGTAGGGGCCCCAGTATTGATCCTTCAAATAAGGAGGTTTTGACTAAGGAATTTATTTCTTGTTCAGCATGTTATATTGTATATATTGTTCAATGGACTTGTCCAGTGCTGTATGTGGGACACACAAAGAGGCACCTCAAGGAGAGAATGCAAGAGCACATTCATTCCATTTTGAAATCTGAACCAGACACACCAATTGGTGTGCTTTTTGCATCCTGCCATGGTGGAGACCCAGTTAACTTTAAATTTCTTGGTTTGGAACATGTGCCAGCAAATAATTGAAATGATGATAGGTTAAACATACTATCACAGAAGGAATCCAAGTGGATTTATACCTTAAGGTCTTAGTCACCAATAGGTCGAAATGAATGCTTGGATATATTTTATTTATTTATTTATTCATTTAACATCAGTTTAACAACCTTTGAGCCAGGGGCTCATTTACAAAGGTACCTCGTCATAAGAATGGACAATGAAAATACATACACGAGACAAGTTGCAGGTCAGCAGTACAGTTCAACAATACGGTACAGTCAGATTACAGGTATAGAGGGACATAACATTGAATTAACAGCAAATTCAGATAATCAAGTTCAAGACATAACAGTGAGTTAAACAGCAAATTCAGATAATCAAATTCAGAATAGGCAGCTAAGGGTAGTTGAGCTGAATAGAGGTCCTGCGAGGGGAGAGGGCTGAAGATGAAGGGGGGGTGCAGCTCAGTGAGCTTTGTCAGTAGGTAGGGGAGGGGGAGGTCAGGTGCAGCGGCAGGAGTGTGAGTTGAGCAAGTGACTTCTGAGGTTGTATTTAAAACAAGCTAATGAGGGAGCCTCAGTGATGCTGGCAGGGAGGGAGTTGTACCCAGTGGGTGCTCTATTGGGGAAGGCCCTTTGGCCCTGGGAGGTCCTAGCCCTTGGAACGACCAGTGCAGTTTTGCCGGAGCTGCGTGTGCACACCGTGGGATTAGTACGGTGAACAGAGTTAGCTAGGCCAGGAGGGGAGAGACCATGGAGAGCTTTATATGCAAGTTGGCAGGTTTGGAACATGAGGCATTCATCGAGGTTGAGTATGGTGGCCATGGAGTACAGTAGACAGGTGTGGGTGAGGCGATGAGCACTGGTGATAAGTCGGAATGCTTTGTTGAGCGTAAGGCATACCTTGCGGAGGGCAGTCGGGTCTGCTGTGCCATAAACCGGAAGACCATAGTCAATTATGGATAGAACCAAGGAAGTGACTGCCAGGCGAAGAGTGTCAGTGGGGGAGGCAGTTTTGTGTCAGTAGAGGATACCCAACTGCATTGAGGCAGTGGTCAGGGGCAGATAAGGTCATGAAAGGTAAGGGCAGAGTCAAAGATTATACCAAGGTATTTATAGGATTGTACAAGTTCTACAGGAGATTATGGGTGGAGTGGACAGTGAGAGGAAAGTTGCTAGACTTATTTTGGGGTGAGTAAAGAGCATGGATTTGGTTTTCTTAAGGTTGATGACGAGATGGTGCTCAGAGAACCATGTTTCCACAGAGTTGAAGGCAATTGAAGGGAGTTCTGGAGTCGACAGGGTTACTGTCAGAGGCAAAGAGTACTCGTCCATCGGACGAGAGTAGGACATGTCCTGCACACATGTTGGGCAGAGAGTTGAGATAGAGGGAGAAGAGTAAAGGACTGAGGATGGAGCCCTGGGGGACTCCCGAGCGGATAGGGCAGGTGCTGGAGAGGGTGGCACCCACCTTCACACGTTGGGAGTGGTTGGACAAGTAGCTGGCGCACCAGGAGACTGGACATGGGGCAAAGCCCACACTGGCAAGGGTAGCTAACAGGAGAGGATGCGAGACAGTATCAAAGGCTTTTGATAAGTCGATAAATACTGCACCTGCGAGGAAGCCCACATCCAGTGCGGTGTGAAGGAAGTTAGCAAATTCAAGGAGTGCAGTATTGGTGCTATGACCGGCTCTGAACCCATGCTGCTCAGGGCAAAGGACATCATACTTAGAGAGGTAATCTGAAATTTGGGCAGCTACAATTTTCTCTAAGGCCTTAGAGAGGGGAGAGAGGATAGAAAAAGGCCAGAAGTTACCTGCAAGCATCCTGTCACCACCCTTGTGAATAGGGGTAACAGTGGCGACCCTCCAGACAGATGGGAATTGCCCTAGGCAGAGGGACTTATTAAAGAGGCAGGTGATAGGCAAGATGACCTGATCCAGGACCTGACGTAGGAGGCAGGGATCAAGAGAGTCATTACCAATAGTATTGCACTTTAGAGCTTTAAGCAGGTAAGGCCTGACTTCTTGAGTGGTGACACAGCGAAGGTGAAAAGGAGGGCGAGAGAAGGGAGGGGCAGGCATGGGAGGAGGGGGATTGAAAAATTGCCTGGGAGCACTGAGCTAAGGTCTGTAAAGGAATTATTGAGGTGGGTAGCAATGAGGGCAGGGTCCGAGGAGATAGTCCCATTGATGTCAAGGAGCGATGGTGGAGGGGAGCGTGCACCACCATTTAGCTGCTTAACATTGTCCCAGAAGGACCTTGGATTCCCCCATGAGGAGGTAAGGGAGGCTTGGTAATAATTGGCCTTAGCTTTGCAGATGGCCCAAGTACACTTATTTCGGGCAGTTGCGTAGGTCTGTCTGTCTGCAGGGCGGCCAGTTTCAATAGTGATGTGCCATAAGTTATCCCGCTGCCTAAGAAGAGTGCATAAGGCAGGGGTGACCCAAGGGGTGTGTCTTACTTTGGACCTCAGAGAGGTTAAGGGTGCAAAGATGTCACAGGCAGAGTTAAAGGTTCGGACAAAGAAGGCAAGAGCCTTGTCAATGTCGGGGGAGTTTAATAGCGGGGACCAATCAGTGCAGCCTAGGTAAAGTTTTAGGTCTTTCAGCCCACCAGGTCTTAGACATCGACGACGAGTGGTATGAACAGCGGACTTAGGCAGGGAGGTAATCCAGTTGAAGAGAACCGGGGAGTGGTCACTAGGGCAGTCTGGGAGGATTTGAAGGTTGTGGACGTGGGATGGCCTGTTGGTGAGGACCACATCCAGAAGAGTGCTGGTTCCACTACTAGGATTTATTCTAGTAGGCTGAGAGACTAGTTGGGTAAGATCAATAGCAGCAAAAGCCTCACGGGAGGTGGAGAATGTAGGGCTAAGCCAGTTGATGTTCAGATCACCTACCAGAATTCGATCAGATGAGCAGGGTAGGGAGGAGAGATAGTCAATTAGAGGGCCCAGTGCCAGCACTTGGTTTTTTGGGGTATGTAGGCGGCAGTCAGGTAGATTGGACCCATGGCGGGGTCAGGTGATAATTTTAGAGTTAGGGCCTGGGCGTTATGGTCAAGGATAGGGGAAGGAAGGGTTAATCCAGTGATGGTGTCTTTAACATAGATGGCACATCCCCCACCCCTCCTACCGATCCAGTCCAGCCGGTGTAGGGAGTAGCCTGGGAGGGAGACCTGGGCATTGGCGGTGGACTTAGTCAGCCAAGTTTCAACCAAGGCTATCACGTCTGGTTTCTGAACAGTCACCCAGCATTGTAGGGAGTCCAGTTTTTTGAGGAGGCTGCATACATTCATGGATGCTATACAAAGTCCAGTGGGTTTCAGAGGGGAACCATTGAAGACAGGCCCTGGGTTTGGATGGATATTGCCAGACAGGAGCAGAAGGAGGAGAGCTGCCCTAGGGAGCTGGTGGCAGATGGAAAGTTTACGCCGACTAGGGGCATGGGTATATGGGAGTAAGGTGGTACAGGGGGTAGGTAGGGTAGCACAGACTGGGAAAGCTAGCGTCATAAAATACAAGAGTGGACTAGAGGGGTAGGAGAGGGGGTAGCAAAGAGAATGGTGGTAACTAGGGGAGGGAGTAGGGTGTGTGAAGGAGGAGGGGTGGCCCAGAGCCGAGGAGCAGAGGAGGAGAAGAGGGCAGCTGGAGGCATGGGAGTAGCTGGTGAGTGGGCATAAGGTAACCCAGGGGAAGGGAAGGAATATTACAAGAAGGGGAGGGAGTGAGAGACAGGCTGGACAGGGGAAGACAGGCATGCTCAAGGTGGGGCAGGGATTGATGAGAGATACAGGTAAGGACACGGTGGGAGAGAGTAGTGTGGACAGAAACAGGAGCTCCAGGGGGGGCATACAGCGGGATAGTAAAGGGAGGTTGCCAAGGAGCTTAGCTTGGGATGTGGGGAATTCAGCACCCACTGGTGGTCTGTGGGTATAACCTGAAAATGGAGAAGTAGGGACTTAGTATATGGGACACAGGAAGCGATGCCACAGGAGTAGCGTGATCGGCGACAGCCAATATAACAAGGGCCGACCCTGGGTGGGGGGTGGTTGGGTGGCGGGCGAGCTGGGGCACCCACAGCCGAAGTCTTGCTAGAAACAATCAGTGGGCTGTGGTGCAGAGCTGCCAAGAGTCCCGAGAAAATGTCCAGGAATCGCGTGAGGAGGGTCTAATTACCTGGATGCAGCAGCAGGAGTCCCGTGAACCGCCTCCAGGTAGGAGCCTCACACGCCAAGGGTCGGGCAGCTGCCTGTGGGGGCCCACCTGTAAAGAGGTAGTAAGCCTAATTAGTATGCAGCGCAGAGGAAGGAGGCAAGTTTAGCTCAGGTATTAACTGGCGATGCACGGCAGGAAACACATCCCCAGCCAGCAGTCCTCTTCCCAACAAAACCATATACGCACTAAGCACTTTACTTTTACAGCTCTAACCAGTAGTTGCCTGCCAGTGATCCTTAGCCCTGCTACAGCTAAAACGGACTAAGCACTTACTTTAAACTTAAGTTCAGCTCTAAGCAGTAATGACTGGGGGCAAATTCAGATAGGCTTGTAGCCCCAGTAATTGTTGTAATCAGACAGTCGCACTTAAGTTACAACCAGGGAAAATAAACATGCTGGTCAACTCAGCTGTACTGCCTAGGGACAAAACCAAGCATGCAGCATATTACTGTGGGAGTTATACATCTACTGCAGCACAGCACACTAGACAGCAACAATACATCGCAATTTCAGTAAACCAGGTACAAAGTGGTACACCTAAAACATAGCAAAGTCTTGTAACAGGAGTAAGTGTTCCAGCCACCCTTACAGGTAGCACCCCACAGCCG
Organism: Neoceratodus forsteri; assembly: GCA_016271365.2. Classification (NCBI taxonomy): domain Eukaryota; kingdom Metazoa; phylum Chordata; order Ceratodontiformes; family Ceratodontidae; genus Neoceratodus; species Neoceratodus forsteri. The sequence continues at coordinate 331,737,614 of CM057454.1, forward strand.
AGTCTTGCAGAGACAATCAGTGGGCTATATAATTCTATTTATTTAGCTGATTCATTAAATGTTGTTCTGAGTGTGCTTCTGTATTAGTTTATTTTTTATTTGTTATTTCATACCTAGATTTATGCATCCTATTTATGTATTAATAATATACAATGTGCTTACATAAAATTTCTTAATTCTGAATTTCTAGAATGGCAGAAAGAGATTATTTAGTCTGCACTAAATTTAGGTGAGACAAAAGTGAACAATAAATATTTATATTTTGTTGGGGTATATATATCTACATCTATATATATACATATATACACACACTATAAAAATATAAATCTATTCAGTAAAAAAACTGATATAGTACTGAACTAAGTAATATTCCATTGGTACTGATGAATTTTCAATTGAGGGAGTTCATCTGTCTATTTTGTCATTTTTGTTAATTTGACCTTTTGCAGTAATACTTGACCTTTCAGGTTTTGCTGCTACTCTATAGTGATATTTATAATTTTAATTGTTCATTCACATTCTAGGCTTTATATATATGTCTATTTATATATATGAAGCAGCCTGTGTGTGTGTGTGTGTTGTCCTGAGTGTGTTGTCTATGTTTCTATTATATATACTGTATATATTTATTTTTGGTGTCAGTTAGATTTTGCAGGGGTTTCTGATGCTCTGAATCCAGATTTACATATTTTATGTACATATGTATTTTTACTTTAAATTCTGTCAATAAAATGAGAGCCCAAGCACCAAAACCGTGCCCACTGATGAAGTGTCCCAGATAGGACATGAAGCGCTGGGGTAGTGTGCTGCAGGTTCTGCCTTTGCTCCTGACACCTGATTTTGTGGCTTTATTTGTTTTGTAATATTTTGGCAGAGTGCTTTTCCTTTGCGTCTTCTGCCTGAGTTTCCTCATGTGGGTTAGCACCTGCTCGCTCCGTGGTGCATGGTTGCTCTTGAGATTTTTTTGTGGTAGTCATCAACCTGGTGGCATCCCATAATTTTTTTTTATTTTAGTGGCAGTCATCAAATCAAAACTCATAGTCTTCACATTCCCCCAATTTACAGTAGTCCTTCCTCCTGAGTCCTGAAACAGCCTGTGTGTATGTTGTCCTGAGCAGTGCTGTTGCAGTGTGACCTGGCAGTAGGATACAAGTTTGTGCCAGCTGGCAACATGCTGGTTCCTGGGCTGTGATAGTTAGCACCTTGGTGGCATCCCATTAAAATAAAAATAATTCTCCACATTCCCTCAGGTTGCAGAATTTTCTACCTTCTCATCCTTTCCAGTATCATGTGTGTGTGTGTGTGTGTGTGTGTGTGTGTGTGTGTGTGTGTTGTGTGGTCCTCAGCTGTGCTGTTGCAGTGTGACCTGGACAGTGGGCAGCAAGTGTGCTAGCTGATGGCATCCAGTGCCTGGGCCCTGGCATTTGACACCTTGGTAGTATCCCATAAATTATTTTTTATTTTTTGTCAGTTTTGAAGTGGTTGCAGGATTTCCTTTCTCCTGAGTCCAGAAACAACCTGTTTGTATGTCATCCGGAGCTGTGCTGTTGCAGTGTAATCTGTGCAGTGGGCGGCAACTGTGTGCCAGCTAGCAGCATGCCAGTGCCTGCTTCCTGATAGTTGTCAACTTGGTGGCATCCTGTAAAAGTTATTTTCCTTTTGTGGCAGTTGTCAAATTGAAACTCTCAGTCTTCACGTTCCCCAGAGTTCCCCAAAGTTGCAGCCATTCCTTCCTCCTGAGTGCTGAAGCAGCTAGTGTGTGTTATCCTGAACTGTGCTGTTGCACTGTGACGTGGGCAATTGGCAGCAAGTGTGTGCCAGTTGGGAGTGTGCCAGCACCTGGCCCCTGGTAGTTGGCAGTGCCTGGCCCCTGGTAGCTAGTACCTTGGCATCCCATTTAAACAAAAAAATAAAATAAAAATAAAAACAAAATGCTCCACATTCCCTCAAGTTGCTGAATTACCTTTCTCCTCCTCCTCCAGACCTCCTGAGTCCTGCAGCAACCTGTGTGGCAGTCTATGTATGTGTGTTGTCCTGAGCTGTGCTGTCGCAGTGTGACCTGGGTAATGGGCAGTAAGTGTGTGCTAGCTGGCAATGTGCTGGTGCCTGGCCCCGTTAGACGGCCCCTTGATATCCCATTAAAAAAGTGAAAAACAATTTCCACATTTCCACAAGTTGCTGCAGTTCCTTTTTCCTCCCCCTCCTGAGTCTTGAAGCAGCCTGTAGGTATGTGTAATCCTGAGCTGTGCTGTTGCAGTGTGGCATAGACAGTGGGCAGCAAGTGTGTGCCAGCTGGTAGCATGCCAGTGCCTGGCCCCTGGTAGATGGCACCTTGGTGGCATATCATAAAAAACTTACAATTTTTTGTGGCAGTTTTCAAATAGAAACTCTTAGTCTTCACAGTCCCTCAAGTTGCAGTGGCTTCTTCCTCTTGACTCCTGAAGCAGTATATGTGTGTGTGTGTGTGTGTGTGTGTGTGTGTTTGTGTGTGTGTACGTGTGTGTGTGTGCATGTGTGTGGTCCTTAGCTGTGATGTTGTAGTGCAATCTGGGCATTGGGTAGCAAGTGTGTGTCAGCCTGTATTCTTTGGTGACATCCCATTGAAAACTGAACAATAAAAAAAAATACAATATAAATAAAAAAGTAAAATAAAACAAATAACAACATTATAACAAAAATAACATAAAAATAAAATGAAGTCTTACTCTACATCATTCATCACCCAAGTGACTGAGTGGTGTTGCAAGCAGTTTTACTATAACGCTTCGGCAGCACTCACACCGACATCCCCCACAGCGACAGACACAATGCAGAGTATCGGCATTGTACTATCGGGGATGTTGGTGTGTTTCCATCAGGGGAACCCCACATGTGAAGGGCTATGCCCCCCCCACACACTCAGTTTCTAAATATCTAACTCTGAGTTGGAGTTGGACCAGGAGGGGGAGGGGGCGCAACAGCAGGAAATGCACTGCCAGTGTCTTCCTCACTCCAGCACAGTGACTCACTGCAGACAGGCAAATTCTGTCACTGTGTGGGTGTCAACCTTGTGTCAGCACACCATTGCAAGCATTAAGAAATGGAGCAACAAAGAGGCCAAGGTGATGGTGACATGGGATGGTCCAGTCACAAAGAAAAACAGCAGTGTAGTGAGCTTGGTAATAGAACCTCTGCCTTAATAGGAACTGCAAGTGTAGAGAAAAATGACAGTAGAGGCCAAAGATTCCATGAAGTATCTCACATTGCAGGAACCACTTGCACTAGCACTGCAAGGATTGCAACATGAGCGATCATTGTAGAACACTTAATAAAAAAGGAATGCATCAGGTAGTGACACAGGCAGAAGAAGAGGAGCAAAGTGATTTGGCAGAGCTTGGGGTCATTGATACAGACTGTGATTATACACTTGATAAAAGTGATAGCAGCAGCAGAAGTTCTGTGGAGGAGGAGGTAGAACAGGTGGAAGTTTGATTTGGGGTAGGTGCATATGAGAGATCAACAAAGGCCAAAACTGGTGGTACAACAAAACAAAGAAAGGCCACAAAACTACATGGGCTAACACAACAACAGGCATCAGAAATTACAGCAGCTAAAGAAGACACAGACAAAACTGGTGGCCAAGGACACTTGGTAGAAGAAGAAGAACCATTATTTTACCTTAGAGAACTGGCAGAGGAAGAGGAGGGGAGATGATGTGGAAGTAGTTCACAAGACCCCACCCATTAGGCAACAGCCAAGAGTACTTATAGGTAAGACCAAACCAGTAACATTGGTGGTTTCCGCTTTCTTTAGAGCTGGGCAAAGAATTATGGACACATGTAGTGTGTCTTTTATGTAAAGACAGGCTGAGTCGGGTTAAGGAGGAAGCAAGGCTGGAAATGTTTACCATGAAGAGGCATTTGCTGAAGTCCTGCATGTCACTATAAGAAGCTTGCCAAAGCACAGCTTCAGCAGCAGCACACCAGGCAGTGAAGCTGATGTTAATGATGATGGCCAGGGGGAGACAAACATTAGGAGACTTAATAGAGAGGAGAAGGAGGATGAAAATCTTTCAAGTAGTAGACAATGCACAACACAGAGAATAATGTATGTGCATCAGTTAACAACAACATTGTATTCACTTTGAGAGGTACCATGGCGACTGTGTAAACCTCAAGAGACAAGCTCGAGAGGTTTACTGTTGCCTGGTAACCTTGAGAAGTGAATTCAGCGATGTTGTTAACTGATGCCCATACATTGTCTTGTATAGTGTATGGGCATCAGCAAAAAAAGTCTTGATCGTGGCTGTAACCATTGTGCTGTTGCTCGTTCCCTCCCCCTCCCAGCACAAGAAGAAGAAGCAATACTTGGTCTACATTCTCCAACTGCCACAGACTGAAGTTTTTAAATAAAATATGACGCTACCCACTGATGCTGAAAATCAAGACTGTGTCATTTCATCAGCACTGCTATCTTCTTTTAAAAAAAATCTCACCGCTGCAGCCATTTCCCCATGATTGCAATAGATCTGTCCTCCACGTGGCTGTTTATACAGGAGCTGAGTTCTGCCTAAAGCGCATGCGCAGGGACGTTCCATTTTGTTGTACCATCGATATGACATACTTAGAACGGTACTACAGTAATATTACGTCACACCGATGGTATAACAACTCTATCTTTTGTTGGAATTCAGTGAACAACAAAGCTCTCCCATACACTATACCACCATCTTCATTCATTTTTTTACCCCATTGACTCCCACATCTCTGAGGTGCTGCAAATCACCAGTCACTTTCACCATGAGGGTCGGCAAAATTAGTAGCCAACTGTTTCAACAAGGCAAAAAAACACTAAACTCTCATTGGTCCAGTCCCTTGAAATAGGCCAGAAATATAAAGCAAACAGACCCGAAGCAAAAAAGTTAACATGAGCAACTGTGGAAATGCTAGCCATTGACTTGATGCCATTCTCCTTTGTGAACAATGCTAGTTTTCTGTTGCTAATTTAAGTTGCTGTGCCAAAGTATCAAGTTTCCAGCCATACCTACTTTTCCACAGTGGGTCTTCATGAGTTGTATCAGAGTGTCTACAACAATGTGTCACATGCCCTGAAAACATCATTTGTTACAGATGTTCACATCACCACTAACATGTGGACTTGTGGTCAGACTACTGATTATGTGGCAGTGAATGCCCATTGGGTCAGTTTCCTCTCTTCATTCCCCTCCTCCTCCTCCTCCTCCTCTGCTGGGTTAAAAATCAGTAGCAGCAGCAGTAGTCATAAGTTTCCACTGTCCCCAACTTCTGTAAGCAGACAGCTTTATGTATTGCTTGTTTTGACAATTACCATCATGCAGAAAACTTGTTACACTTCCTGCAGCAGATGTTTGATGAGTGGATGACACTACACAGGTTTTTTAGTATCAGATAATGCAAAGAACACTGTAAAGGCAGTTGAGGATGAAGATTATACCCATGTGCCATGTTCTGTGTTTTGCTCACTGTATAAATTTGATAGTTCTGGGATACCTAGATGAGGAAGGCAATACTATACAGACGTGTAGGTCTGGCCAAAAATATTTGTGGTCATTTTAGCCATTTTGTAAAGGCACAGAAGCTATTATGAAACATTCAGCTGTGGAATAATCTTCCCCTCCGCCACCTGAAACATGATGTGGCAACAAGATGGAATTCCAGCTATTACATGATGGAACGTCTGCTAGAACAACAGAAGACTATCCACCAGTGTATCATAGAGCATGGTATTGACAAAAGAAATGTAAATGTCAGCCCAAATCAGTGACACCTGATAGAGCTCCTCTGCACTGTGCTGAAGCCTTTTGAAGAGGCCACAGGGATGGTTTGTGCTGATGCAGCAGGTCTAAGCCAGGCACTCCCCCTCATTGCCCTCATTAACCAGTGACTTCTTCATATGAAAACTCAATATGAGGAAAAGGAGGATGCTACTGCTTTCAGTGTAATATAAAGCATATGATCACATTTTTGGAAGGACATAGACATTTCACAAATGTGCACTGATGACCAGTACATCCCGGAAACTCTCTTGGACCATCAGTTCAAAGACACATTTGAGAAATTCTTTGGTACACAAGAATGTGATAAGGGTCAGCAGTCCTATTAAGCCTTGCTTATACATCTAGGGCACAACAGTCAAAAATAGGTAAAAGCAGAACGCAAAGGTCTGCACTGCTCTTGCCCTTGCCCATGACCCCAAGGACACTATATTCAGTCAGACAGCACACCAGCGCTATCTGAATGAATATAGGGGCATGTTAGCTAACGGCTAAGATTAGTAGCTCTGCCCTGAAATGGATCCAGGAAGCACAGGAAATAGTGCCCCCAAACCTGATAACACTGGGATCTCCCGGCATGATATTCAGCTGGCACTATGCCAATGAGTCCATTTGGCAGGCATGGAGCTACAAGACCATGTGCATGCCCATTATGAGTTCATTTGCATGAGAAGCAGGTTTATGCCTCTGCAACTATCCCTCCATCCTGATCACCTACCCCTGTAAGAGTATGCCTATTCCCTGGTGTCCAGTGGCACACCCCATCCTCGGATCACTAGCCCCATAGTTAAATATATATTTCCCAATGTCCAGTGGCACCCTCACCCTCCGGTCATTGACCCCATAGTTAAACATATATTCCCTGGTGTCCAGTGATGCCACCGGCCTCTGATCTCTGTCCCTGATATAATTCCACCAGTCTCTGGTGTGCAATGGTCCCCCATCCTCAAGTCACTCACTGCTAACTAAAAAGTGCAATTCATAGTGAGTAGTGGTACCCAGCACCATCCAGCACTTACCACATTTAGTAAATGAAGTCCTTGGTGTCTAGTTGCCAGCCACACAGCCCGCACCAGGTACACCGCTCTGTCATCCCACCTTACCATAATCACTGGAGCCCATACAATGATGGCACAGCCTGCTGTCACCTTCTTGTCTGGCCATCATATGGAATATCAAGGAGCATGCAGCCTGTGCTCTATACATGAAGCGTGTCCTCTGTACTATACAGGGAGTGTGTGGCCTGTGTACTGTACAGGGAGTGTGATCCCTGTACAGTACACAAGCCAGGCGCTCCCTGCACAGTACACAGGATGCACACTCCCTGTACAGTACACAGTCCATGCACCCTGTAGAGTACATAGGAGGTGCACTCTCTGATATTACATACAGGGCCGGTCGAGGAGGTGAGAGGATGGCTGTGCCAATCACTGTATGAGATCTCTGTGGCACCAACAATTATGATAAGGGGATGGCATGGTGGTGTATCCAGTGTGAGCAGTGCAAGGGTGCTACTAGACACTAGGGACTTCACTTAATAAACTGTGGTGAGTGGTTGGAGGGTGGAGGTACCACTAGCCACTAGGGATTGCACATTTTAGTTAGCAGCGAATGATTGGAGGTGCCGGGGGGGGGGGGACCACTGACACAGGGACTGATTGAATAATACCAGGAATGGTGCTTGAAGGGTGGGGGTGCCACTAGACACCAGGGAGCAGGTATGCTCCCCAAATCGCTAATGTTGTTGTAGACTACAGTAGCTCAGCTGGCTGCTAGGGTTGCTCAGAGTAAGTCAGACTTCTTCTTGGCGGTAACTGCACAGCACAAAATGCCTGTGCTTTTCCTTTTGTGGAGCTCTAGTGGGCTGATCATTGCATTGTACCCATATTCATATCCCCATCGCTCCTTTTGCGCACCAATCCTTGCATGCACTAACCAGTTTGGCGCGTGCTCCTAACCTCATTGAATATTGAGTATGTGTACAAACCCTGGGCAAATGATGGGCAATCACTCTGCCCACCGGACAAACTTTTGAATATCTGGCCCCTGGTCTCTGTAATTATGGTACAAAACAAGAGCAGGAAAACTATTAGAGCAGAAGAGCAACACTCGTCATCATTCCTTGTTGCAATTGCAGTAAGAAGCCAACTGGAAAAAAGAGAAAGAACATCACAGGAGTCCTTTGTTTTTGTCTCTAAGTCAGCCTACTTCTAGTGCTGCTGCACCCCCCAGAAAGACAGCAATTGATGACAAACCACTGTGGGAACAACTGTCTGTCTTGATGAAAAGGCACAGCAAGACATATTCTGACATTGTTGTCTGAGATGCCAGCCAAAGAAAATGGTGCAGGATTAGCTGGATGAGAACCTGTCACTAGTAGAAGGAGATGAGCCTCTATTGTACTGGTACCAAAAAAAGAGTGTACCGACAGCACAGCAACACCATTATAATGAAGTCCATTACATTGACAACTTTGATGTCACTGTAATACACTCCAAAGGTGACATTTTGTCATTTTGCCGCCCCCCCCAATGAACAAACTCTGACTCGAAGTTTGTATTGAAAAGTGTGGGGAAGGGGCTAAGCCCACCACTTGGGAGGTGCGGGGGGCAAAGCCCCACACAGAAAAACACTCAATGTCGAAAGGCAAAATTTCACTTTTCGATATTGAGTGTGTCACTGTGCCGCATTTAGACAACACAGTTGTCGATGCAGCATGGTACATCCCCAAAAAAAAACACTTGGCCCTATTTGACACAGACAGCCGCTGAATTCCTCAGTTGCTCACCTGCAAGTATATACTCAGAGAGAATTTTCAGTGCTGTAGGCAATATTGTCACCAACAGGAGAACATGCCTTTCAATCCCAAATGTAGAGATGCTCAGTTTTAAAAATTAACCTGCCCCTTTCTCCAAAGCCCTTTTTGCCACTCCTTATGGATGATGAATCTCATACACTTCCAGCTGGGCTAACAGAGAAGGAGGATGAGTGGGCTAGGGAGGGCTATTTTGTCCATGTGTTTTATTTTTAACCTGTAGCCTAGACTCACTGTGGGATGCTGCACTGTTGCCTTCACTCATTTAATGTTTGCTCGATTTTTGCCAGCCCTGCACAGGCCGAATTAATCATTTTCAGGGCAATGTTGCCCAAGAAACCAGTGTATACAATACTTAGCAATGGCATAACTGGAAACCTTGTCCATATGTGGTACTGTCTCAATGGGCACACAGTTTTTGGAACAAGTAGCCCACACTGTGGAATGCTGCATTCTTGTCTTCACTCATTTAATGTTTGCTCAGTTTCTACCAGATGGGCACAGACCAACTTAATTTTTGGGGCAACATTGACAATGGAATTAATGTGAACAACACTTACTCATGGCATAACTGGAAGCTGTGTCTGGTATAGCACTGTCCCAGTGGGCACACAATTTTTGGAACCAGCAGCCAACATTGTGGGATGCCGCACAGTTGTCATCACTCATTTCTTCTTTGGATTACTATTTGCTCAATTTTTACCAGGCCTGCACAGGCTGACTTAATAATTTTTGGGGCAATGTTGTCCATGAAACCAATGTGTACAACATTTAGCTATGGCATAACTGAAAGCCTTGTCTCTGTGTGTCACTGTCCCAATGGGCACACAATCTTTGGAACCAGTAGCCCACATTTTGGGATGTTGCACTGTTGTCTTCACTCAGTCATTTTTAGATTAATGTTTGCTCAATTTTTGCTGGGCCTGCACAGGCAAATTTAATACTTTTTGAGGCAACGTTGCCCATTAAACCAGTGTGTACAACACATAGTCATAGCAAAACTGGAAGCCAGTTATTGGGATCAGAAGCCCTCAATCTGGCCCACTGTATCTTCCTGCTGTTTTTTGGGTGTTTCATCAGTACAGTATTACATTACTCATTATTCCATTTCCTAATGCTTTTCAATGGCTGAACCAGTGAAAACTAATTTACTGTTAAGAGAACTTTGGCAAACCTTATGTGGTTTGACGGTCATAGTTTGCAATGTCGAACTTTGGGAGGATCATACAGCCCCGGTGACAAGGCATCCCCTGTCCCAAAAAGCCTGCTTCTTAACCAGAAAAACAAACCCCTTCCTCTTGCACCAGACCTTTAGCCAATCATTAATTTGCCTAATGATTCATTGTTGTTCTTCACTATTTTTTTATTTATTTATAAATTTGTTAACCAGGTTGGGACTCTGGATAAGTCCTTTTTTAGGTCCAACCCAAAGATACTGACAATAGCAAGCAACATTTAACATAAAAACACAAAATACAAATAGATTAATTAAAGCAAGTACAATTTGAACTTTGCATCAAGGATGACATAAACTAGTGAAGTGACTTCACTAACTGTGAGGACCAGGAGGATCTAAGGAAGATCACACTGGATATCTTTCCTTCAGAAACATCCCTAGTTCCTTGAATGACCTATTGCACTTATGTCCTCAAAACTTGTGCTTCTTATGTCATTCATGTCAACAGTAAAACACGCTGACTGGTAACAATAAGTTGTTATTACAGTACAGAGAATCAGTAAAAACTCTCAAAAAATCTATACTATTAGCAAAACGGAATCTTGAGTTTTACATAGCACATTCCAAAGACTCTCATAAATCCTTATATGCTTATCTAAACAGCAAAAAAGGTAATAAACAAACAATTGGTCCCCTCATGCTTGACAATAAAATAATAAAATCTGATTCGCTATAGCATCAACATTAAAAATTACTTTACCTCAGTACTTACACAAGATTCTCCTCTACTCACCTCAGTAAGACCACTTAAAATTATTAATAAACAAACAATTCAATTAAGCGATGTTTACAATCTTCTTACAGCTTTGAAGAAAACTACCAGCCCGGGTCCAGATGGCATAAGCCCAAAATTTCTTCTGGGCACACAACAAACAATTGTAAAGCCACTAACAATGATTTTCAACAAATCTCAATGAATCTATAGTTCCCTTGACTGGAAAGCTGCAATAATTACCCCATATTTAAACAGGGTTCCCATTCACAAGTAAATAATTATCGCCAATCAGTTTAACATCTATTCCGTGTAAATTGCTTGAAAAATTATTAAAACACTTCTGGACAAGGAGATTACATCTCTAAATCTCATAGATAGTACCCAACATGGGTTTAGACCAGGCTTGTCATGTACCACTAACCTATTGACCTTTTATAACTTCATTAGTTTAAATCTAGATTCAAACATCCTTCTGATGTTATTTTGTTGGATTATAGCAGGCTTTTGACAAGGTAACCCATTCGATTCTCATTTCCAAACTCATCAACTTAGGTTTTCCAAGACACTAGTTTCATGGATAAAGAGTTGGCTGACAAATAGAACACAGAGGGTTAGAGTAAATGGTACGTTGTCAGACACGGGTCGGGTCACGAGTGGGGTACCACAGGGTTCTGTCCTGGGACCCACATTGTTTAACATATTCATCAGCGACATGAAAATTCATTCTTCTAATACTCTTATAAAATTTGCAGATGACACCAAACTGGGTGGTGCGGTTAACAATGCTGAAAACAAACAAATCCTACTTAATGATCTATTATCTATTGAACACTGGGCCTCTATAAACAAAATGGAATTTAATATTACCAAATGTGCTGTCTTGCACTTTGGGAATAACAATCCTAAACAGATTTACACATTGAACAATAACATAATCAAGGCTTCATGCCTTGAAAAGATCTTGGGATTATAGTTAACAACAAACTTACTCAGGTTTCGCACTGTAATAAGACAGCTATTCTAGCAGACTCACTATTTCGAGAATTAAAGGTACTTTTGTCTCTAGAATTGAGCAATGTATTATACCATTGTATAGAAATATACATCCGACCTCATCTTGATTATGGTCACCATTCTGGAGTCCTTACCTTAGTGGAGATGTGGTTAGGTTAGAAAAGATACAAAAAAAGTTACCAAATCCATACCTCATCTAACGCATCTTGATTATGAAACTAGGTTACACAAACGGGCTGCACTCCCTTAAACTAAGAAGACAGAGGGGATTTCATACAACTTACAAGATTATCCAAAATCCAATACTAATGAAACAGTGTGGTATTTCCGTTGCTAAAGGAAAACTGGACCCAGATTGCACAATAAACAATTAGACATAGCTAAATGTAAAACAAAAAAAAGACAAAACTTTTTTACAATACGTACACCAAGACTTTGGAATACACTTCCACAGGATGTTATTGATGCCCCTTCCTTTACTAACTTCAAACTTAAACTAGATAGATGGCTAACTAGATAGGGTATATCACCAATGATCCACATATGTGGAGGACAATGCTCATGGGCTTCGGCCTTCTTTTATCCCTCTAACCAAGTAACCAAGTAACCAAGAGATGATGGCAGTCTACTTTTCTCCACAGCTGAGTGGCTTGGCCCTAGGATACTCTTGCTTCACCCACACTCCAGGCAGACAAACCACTTCAGCCAAGCTACCCTCATGATCCAGCAATGCCCCTTCCACCTGACCCACTGCCCTAACAGTAGAACCCACAATGACAACTCCCTTCCCATTCCTCTTCCCAGGCTTTTCTTTCACTGCCTTTTCAGGTTGGATGTACTAATGCCCTAACCAGCCATTAGCTGATACCTGTTATCCTGTTGCTGGTGTCCACTGACACTGGTGTTCCTTTATGACCATACTTGGTAGAAACATAGAAATTGCCAGCAGATAAGGACCGCTAGGCCCATCCAGTTTGCCTGTAGGCCCTAAATATTGTATGTGGCCACTGACCGTATGTGACCAATGGCTTTTCATCACTCCTTCCCCTCTCAAGCTTCCCTTGTGCCTGTCCCAGGCATGCTTAAACCCTTCCACTTTACTTGCCCCCACTACCTCCTGTGGTAGACTATTCCAAGCGTTGACTACCCTTTCTCTATAGAAAAACTTCCTCACATTACCTCTTAATCTACCCCCTTCCAATTTCATATTGTTCCCCTTTGTTCTAGCACTTTTTCTACATTGGAAAAGGTCCCTCACCTGCACCTTGTTTATGCCTTTGAGGTACTTGAAAGTTTTAATTATGTACCCCCGCTGTCTCCTCTTCTCCAGTGAGTACACATTGAGGTCCTTTAGTCTCTCCTCATATGTTTTGTAGTGCAAGCCCTGCACCATCTTTGTTGCCGTTCTCTGAATAGTCTCCACCTTATCTATGTCCTTGCACAAGTGTGGCCTCCAGAACTGCACACAGTACTTCAGGTGAGGCCTTACCAATGTTTTATACAATGGCATCACCACCTCCCGCCTCCTGCTAGTGATACCCCTGCTTATGCACCCCTGCATGCCACTGGCCTCCCTGCTGCCTTTATGCACTGCTTTGATACCTTAAGACCATCAGAGCTGATAACCCCTAGGTCCCTTTCCTCTTTGGTGACAGTCAGCCCCCCCCAACCTGTAGCTCTCCCCAGGGTTCCCTCTACCCAGGTGCATTATTTTTGCACTTCTTTGCATTAAACCTCAGTTGACACATCTTTGACCATCTTTCAAGCTTCTCCAGGTCCCTCTTCATTTTCTGCACACCTTCTGGAGTATCCACCCTGTTGCAGATCTTGGTGTCATCTGCAAACAGGCAGACCTTTCCTTCTGGCCCCTTTGCAATGTTACCAATGAAGATATTGAACAGGAGTGGTCATAGTACTGATCCCGGTGATACCCTACTGGTCACCACCTCTCCCCAGATTGTACCCCATTTACCACCACGCTCTGTCTCCTGTCTGTTAACCAGTTCCTATTCCAGTTCACCACCTTGTCTCCCATGTCTAGATTACCCATCTTGTTAATCAGCCTTCCATGTGGGATGGTGTTGAAGGATTTGCTGAAATCTAGGTAGGTGACATCTACCGCCCCTCCCTGATTTATTTCCCTAGTCACCTACTCAAAAAAATCTATTAGATTAATTTGACATGACCTTCCTGCTGTGAATTCATGTTGCCCCAGATCCTGAGCATTGCTGGATTCCATATGTACCACTATCCTTTCTTTCAGCAGTGTCTCCATGATCTTTTCCACCACTGAGGTGAGGCTGTCTGGCCTATAGTTCCCTGCCTCCTCCCTACTGCTGCTTTTGTGCAGTGGGACTACATGTGCCCTCCTCCAGTCCTCTGGAATGACACCCGTGTTGAGTGACTGTGTGAACAGGGCCACCAGAGGCGTTACTAGTTTCCTTTGCAGCTCATTTAATATCCTTGAGTGGATGCTGTTTAGCTCCATGGCCTTATCCACCTTCAGCTTTGTGAGTTCTTCCAGAACTCTCTCCACTGTGACTGGACTGATGTCCACTTCCCCCCCCCAATGCCTCTGCAACCCAACTGTGGTCCTTGACCCTCCCCCTCCTTAGTGAATACTGAGCATAAGTATTTGTTCAGTATTTCTGCCTTGTCCAGATCCCCCTCCTTACACTCTCCCTTCTCCCTTTTGAGCCTCACAATCCCCCACCCTGATTTTTCTTCTTTCACTGATGTACCTATAAAATGCCTTATCCCCTTTGTTTATAGACCTTGCTAAGCCCTCTTCTGTCCCTGCCTTCATCCTCCTAACAGCCTTCCCTGCTTCCCTTAGACATTCAAGGTACACCTCCCGGTCCTCCTCCTTCATTTGGCTCCCCTTATATTTCCCGAAACTCAGCCTTTTAGCCCTGATTTTGTCACCCACCTCTTTGGAGAACCATAGTGATTTCCTTCTTTTTTTCACTTTGGTCACTATTCTAATGCATTGGTTTGTTATAACCACTATGGCTCCTTTCAGTTTCTCCCATTGTTCTTCCATCCCCTCCATTACTTCTCCCTTCCCTGGGACTGCTTGCATACATCTACCCATTTCAGTGAAATCTCCCCTCCTGAAATCTGATACTCTTACATAGAACATAGAAGCATAGAATTTGACAGCAGATAAGGACCGCTTGGCCCACGCAGTCTGCCCATTTCCCTACCTAATGGATAAGCTGCAGATCCTAGTTAACCAACAGCCTACTTCCTCCTACTCCCACCCCTAGAATTGCCTTATGACTGTCCCATGCATTCTTGAATTCCACCACTGTTTTTGATTGCACAACCTCCTCAGAAGACCATTCCATGCATCCACAAGCCTCTCTCTGAAAAAATACTTCTTCACATTACCTCTGAGTCGTCCCTCCTCCATCTTCAAATTGTGCCCCATTGTTCTTGCACACCTCTTTTTCTGAAAGATGCTATCCTCTTGGACTTTGTTGATTCCCTTGGGGTACTTAAAAGTTTCTATCATGTCCCCCCCTCCCTCCTTTCTGCGAGGCTATACATATTAAGCTCCTTAAGTCTCTCTTAATATGTCTTCTGGTGCAGACCCTGCACCATTTTAGTTGCCCTCCTCTGGACTGCCTCCATCCTAAGTCTTTGTGGACACTGGGTATCCAGAACTGCATGCAGTACTCCAGATGGGGTCTCACCAGCTGTCTGTACAGAGGGTAACAACTTCCTGTTTTCTACTGGTAATGCCTCTCCCTATGCATCCCAGTATCCCCCAGCCCTCCTTACTGCCCTCTCAGACTGCTTGCCCACCTTTAGGTCATCTGATATGGCTACCCCAGGTCCCTTTCCATTTTTGTTGTTGTTAGTATCTCACCCCCCCATTGTGTACTCTTCCCCTGGGTTTTTGTTTCCCAGGCACATTACCTTGCACTTCTTAGTATTGAATCTAAGCTGCCATACATTTGACCATTCCTCCAACCTTGCCAAGTCCCTTCTCATCCTTTCCACCCCATCTTGTGTATCACCCTGTTGCAGATCTTTGTGTCATCTGCAAAGAGACGTCCTTTTCCTTACAGTCCCTCTGCAATGTCACTTATGAAGACATTGAAGAGGACTGGTC
Source organism: Neoceratodus forsteri (assembly GCA_016271365.2). Taxonomy (NCBI): domain Eukaryota; kingdom Metazoa; phylum Chordata; order Ceratodontiformes; family Ceratodontidae; genus Neoceratodus; species Neoceratodus forsteri. The sequence continues at coordinate 331,753,306 of CM057454.1, forward strand.
CCAGTACTGAACCCTGCGGTACCCCACTAGTAACCCCCCTTTCTTCAGAGTGGACTCCGTTTACTATTACCCTCTGTTTCCTGTTCTCCAGCCAATTCTTTACCCAGGCTACCATCTTGGGACTCACACCAAGGCTGGCTAACTTGTATATTAATATTTAGTGTGGGACTGTATCAAATGCCTTGCTAAAGTCTAGGTAGGCCATGTCAACAGCCCCTCCCTGGTCTACTACTTTGGTCATCCAGTCAAAGAAACTATTAGATTCATCTGACATGACCTTCCCACTGTGAATCCATGCTGCCTTGGGTCCTGTGTCCTTCTGGCCTCTAGGTGCTCAACAATTCTTTCCTTCAGAAGTGATTCCATCATTTTTCCTATCACTGAGATTAAACTAACAGGTCTGTAGTTTCCTGATTCTGCCCTGCTCCCATTTTTGTAAAGTGGAATAACATCTGCCCTCCTCTAGTCCTTAGGTACCACCCCATCCTCCCATGATTTGTTAAAGAGGGTAGTCAGTGGTGTGACTAGTTCTACCCTTAGTTCTTTTAGAATTCTGGGATGAATCCCATCAGGCACCATTGCTTTGTCCACCTTCAGTTTTAAGAGTTCTTTCAGAACTCTTTCTTCTGTGAATGGGCTGGTATCAACCCCCATATCCAGAGTGTTTCTATTGTTTGGTTTAGGTAGTCCCCCTCTTCATTTCTGAATATTGAGCAAACATATTTGTTTAGTATCTCTGCCTTTTCACAGTCATCCTCTGACCACCCCCATCTACTTTATTAAGCCTCACTATCCCTCCCTTGGTCTTCCTTCGCTCCCTGATGTACCTATAAAAGGTTTTATCCCCCTTCTTGACTGAGTTGGCTATCTTTTCCTCAGTTTGGGCCTTTGCTGTTCTGACTGCCTTCCCTGCTTCCTTTTGCTTTAACTGATGCAGTTCTCTATCCTGCTCCTTCTGTGATTCCTTTTACTTCCTGAATGCTTTCTTTTTCTCCCTAACCTTTCCTACCACCTCCTTTGAGAACCATAGCGGTTTCTTACAACATTTTGTTTTGTTTCTTTTCTTCACACAAAGGCGTGTTACCTCTGTGATGGCAGTTTTGATTATTCCCCATTGTTCTTCCACCCCTCCTTCCTGCCCATTTGCTAGTGCATTCCTTAGGCACTCACCCATTTTGGCAAAGTCAGCCCTCCTAAAGTCCCAGTACCTTTGCCTTTATATGGCTTGACTCTACTGCTGTGTTTATCGTGAATAATACTGTTCAGTGGTCGCTAGTTCCCAGATGGCTACCCACTTCTAAATCTGTGATCCTCTCTCCATCTTCATTTGAGAGTACCAGGTCTAAGATTAGATTGCTCCCTCTCGAGTGGGTTCCAATATTAGCTATCTAAGGCATGCACCTGTAGGGCATCTAGAATGACCCCACTCTTGGAAGTGGCTGCTGAAAATGCACTCCAGTTAACATCTGGCATATTCAGATCCCCCATTAACAATATCTCCCCTTTTTTCGCCATTCTAAGGGTACCTTCTATCATTTCCTTGTCCATTTCCTCCCCCTGAGATGGGGTCTGTATACAACCCCTGTGCTGATTGTGGTGCCATTGCCTGTCTCCAAATTGACCCACAGTGCTTCCTCTCCTCACTGTTTACCCTTTTGTTCTGTTGCTTTGATTCCTTCCCTTACGTAGACAGCTACTCCTCCTCCTCTTTTACCGTTCCTGTCCCTCCTGTAGATAGTGTGGCTTAATTTTGACTTAATTGAGTCCATGTCTCCATGCTGAACCACACTATGTGATGGTCAATGGACCCCAGCTGCCCTTCCACCTGTATTTCTTTGATGCTAATCCCATTGGTCCATACTAGGTCCAAAATTGACTTGTCCCTGGTTGGCTCATGCACCTGCTGCCTGAGTCCAACCTCCTTCTGGGATTCCAGGACAGCTGTGCTTCTGACTGACGCAGCCACCTGGGTGTCCCAATCCACATCCAGCATATTGAAATCCCCAGTAGCAGGATTTTGCCTTTAGCTGCCATGTCATGTACGTTCTCCACTAGTTCCCTATCTACTTCCTACCTCTGTGCTGGAGGTCTGTAGCTCATGCCTGTGCATAGTGCTGTTCCATTCCCTGGCTCCAGGGTGACCCACATTACCTCAGCCTCCCTCTGTCTTCCCTGAACTTCTGTAACCTTTATACCATCTCTGATGAGTAGGGCCACTCCCCCAACCTTTTTACCCTTCCTGTCCCCCCTGCACAGTGTATAGTCTGGTACATTGACTTCCCAGCCATGATTAGCAGAGAACCACATCTCTGTTATTGCTGCTATGTCAAGGTCTACATCTGCCAACAAGGCCTCCAAGTCTGGACAATTACTTCCTAGGCTACAGGCATTCATTAGCATGACCTTCCATGTTTTACAGTCTGCCCTCCCTCTGCTCTTGTTCTCCCTCTCCAGCATCTTCCCCCCACCCTGGTTTCCTTTCCTATGTGTTCTTGCCCCCCTGCTGACCACTCTCCCAAGACTTAGTATCCTTATCCTTGGTTTCCTCTTCCCCATCGTCCTCAGCTTTCTGCTTACCTTCCTTCATGCCATGTCCCTGTGTGCCTACAACAGACACTCCAGCCTGGCAATTAATCTCAGTAGAGCATTAGCCACTCCACAATGTATGCAAAAGTATCTCCTCTGTCCCTCATAGGCAGGATGATGCACACTGCAAAGCCCTGGCAGCACACTGGATGCACTTGCCATCATCCCAGCTTCTTGGATACTGCCCACAGCCCCCATACCCCTGGAGTTTCTATCAACTGCTAACCCACATACTGTAATCATTTTATTTATTTATTTATTTATTTGTTTATCGGGTGGGTGCGCTGATCCAATTGACCATTTTGAGGCATGAACCTGGCCATAAAGATAGCACATAGGTGATACATGCAGTACAATTACAGTAGAGAAGGTGCAGGAAGTAACAACAGAGTAAATACATGGAATGCATTGAATATAGTTGATTACAAATAAAGTGCAAGAATACAACTGGATGCAAATAGGATACAATAGATAATGTATGGCACAATACAATAGGTCATAGCCCCATGACACAGACAGCTGCCATTCCAAACCAGCTTAGAAAAGGGCTGTATAGGCAAGGTGGCACACATCTTGCTGCCCTGGAATCATTCTAAATTCACTTCCATCCTACCTGCTAACCTACACTGTTGGAAACAACTGATAGCTCCTAGCCCAGTCCCGTTCATCCCAATTCTCAATTAACCTCAACTCAGTTTACCTTGTAACCCTTTCAGTTGACTTACACAGTTTCTGATTTATATAGTACTGAGTCCTACCTCTTAGCTAACACCTTTCAGAGACTTTCTGGGAAAAACAACAAACGTATATAAACAAAATATCAAAATGAAGTAGATAGTAACTAATTAAATTTGAATGCCTTCAAAGAAATATTTTATGCCAGTAATTGTAGCTAAGTCTAGTGTAATGAGTGGATTGAAACAGAAACATGGAAATTTATAGATAGGAAATTATTCAATTTTCATCTAGTCTGCCCAGATCCTACCTACTGTTAAGTCCCCACAGTCAAGTACCTGCAGAACCTATGCAGATTGGACGTGTTGGCATAGCTGTGTTAAAAACGGAATATACAGTATATCCACATTTGGTGGTACAGTACTATGAAGAAATTAACAAAAGATGGAGTGAAATTTTAAGCAAACTGCAACATTTTATTGCTATAAATATTCTTTTCTACCCTACCATTGGGTTCTTGTTGGATCCTTGCAACATAGTTTTGACTCAGAAAACAAAATTATAGAATTGGGTTGCTTGGCAATAACAAAAAATTATACTTTCCTTATGGAGCTGCAAAAATATAGGTTTTCAAATGAACTATGGAAATAAAAGCTTCTGTACATACTAAAGTTGAAAAAAAAGAGATCAATATAAAAATGTCTTGAAGCAGCACAACAGAAGGATATTTTTATGAATGAATTTTCAAAAGCAGTATGTGAGAAACTTTAAAGAAAAATACATATGTAGATGATAGAGAGAGTGAGAGAGAGAGAGTGAGAGAGAGAGAGGGGGGCAGACAGATGGATATTCATTGCCAAAAAGAACTGCATTAATGCACCAGTAATGGCTTAACTTAAACACACAAAAGTAGGGAAATGTAGCCTTAGGATTTCCATACTGAACTCCCCACCCTCCAAGCAGCAAAATGACAAGACCCACACAAGCAACGACAGACAGCCATCATCAAGTAGGACAAACAATATACAACTGTTTCCAGATGACACACACAAATGCAGTAGCATGGATGTGCCACTGTACCTTCATGGATCGTATCTGTGGCATGCACATTGCAAGACATACACACTCACTTCTAGATGCAGATAGAAATCTCGATACTCAGATTACAACACCACTTCTGTATGCAGAAGCCCAGGCCCCTGCAGTCAAAGATACAAATCCATGATACCCAAATTATAACAGTTCTGTCTACAGAAGTACAGGTGCCTATGGAGCCAGTGCTTCTATAGACACAGGTAGTTGTGCACACTGTAAGACATATACACACTACAGGCTGCTGAAGTGCAGGCCCCATGAAATCCATGATGCCCAAATTGTAACATTACGTCTGTTTGCAGAAGTATATTCCCCTATAGGGTAACTGCTTCTGTACCCACAGGAACTCCTCTAGACTGTAAGAGATGCACACTTTTATGGCTGCAGAAACCCTGTCCTCTGAAGGGGTTGTGCTGCTAGAGCTGCAGGTCTAAAACATACACACCAACTTCTTATTGCAGATGTGCAGGCCTCTGCGAGGCATGCACTTCTGCAGCCACAGATAAAAATCCATGATACCCAAATGGCAACCCCACTTCTCTCTGCAGAAGTAAAGGTTTCTGTGGAGCCAGAGCTTCTGCAGCCACAGGTACTCATGCACACTGTAGGACATGCACACACTTTTGGCTGCAGAAGCACGTACACAAATCCACGAAGGCAGCACATTGGTGCTACTGCATTTGTGTCATCTGAAAACTATTGTATGTTATTTGCCTAACCTGATGATGGTTGTCTGTGGTTGCTTCTGTGGTCTTGTCCTTTTGCTGCTTAGAGGGTGAGGAGTTAGGGTTGGAACCCGTAACACATTTCCCTACTTTTGTGGGGTAAGTTGAACCTTAACTGGTTCATTAATGTGGTATTTTGCCATGAATTTCCATTCTGTTTTAGATTTCAAGAACTTTACCCATAGCTTGGAGGGGTAACAGGTGACTATGTCATGCCCTCCTCCATGTAGTTAAAACTACACATATCCAAGTATCCTTTAGATGCTCTGAATTTTTATTGCTGCCATCCAGATGTTGTTCCCCCTGTCCCTCAGCATTCTTCCCACGTACTAATGGCCTTGCTAGCTGCCTGCTCTTGTTCCTCTTTTGCTCACTGCAACTCTCACCACCCTGTCCATCTCCTTGCACTCTTCCTTTGCCTCAGATTCCATCCTGCTGCAGTGTTTCTCCTCTACCAGGGCTGAAGTGGACTGCCTGCTTGTGGAAGGTTCTGGAGTTCCTTCTCTGTATTGCAGGCAGCCCCACTCTCCAAGCTGGTTCCATTGCCTCAGGAATGTGAATTTAAAACCAATTTGGAAACTGAGGCTGTACTTGATGAACAAGCTACCCCCAAGTCTTTGGCAACTCATTGTGGGCTAGTATGCAAGGGTGCAAGAGTCCTAGACCATATGCATATGCATATATATATATATATATATATATATATATATATATGTATATATACACACACACACACACACACACACACACATATACATATATACATATTCAGTACAAAAAACTATGTTACTGCATCAGTTAGGGTTCCTATTACAGTGACAAAAGTATGGAAATTCAGTGGTAGGTGTCAGGGTCTGCTTTGGGGTCATCAGGCCTAACTCTCACCCCATTCTATGCGTAAAGAAGCTGAGATGGTACAGTATAGGAGAAAGGGGTGAGAATTAGGCCCAACAACCCCAAGGCAGACCCTGATTCCTATTGGTGTATGCAAGGTGGGGGGGGTGGTGTGGTGGAGTATTAGAGCTGGGAACCCTAACATTGAATTTCCATACTTTTGTCACTGTAATAGGAACCCTAACTGATGCATTCATGGAGTGTTTTAACAATGAATTTCCTTACTTTTTGAGATAGTATAACAGTATCCTTATTTTGTTGTGGGAACACATGGTCCTTCAGACCCTGTGCCCAATCCCTCCGTAGATGTGCATATGTATGTGGGTGTGAAGGTGCAGGGCCTCTGGGCCCTGCACTTCTATTTGTCAAATAACAGTGACCAAATTGTCAGCATAGCCATCTTATTACCCCACCTCATGTCCCCCGTGTACAGAGAAATTGTGAAATGCAAAGCAAAATGTAATTATGTGCAACTGCAATGCCATTCTGTGCCACAGTTGTGAAAACGCATTTCAAGCAGGATGTGAAAAATGATAGCTATTCTGTTCATGAGGTGGTGTAAAAAAAATGGCTATGTTGAAAATTTGGCAGCAAAATATTGAAAAGTACTAAAGTTATGCACGTGCATAGAATCAATTCAACAGACGCATTTAACTCAGGCATTTTTAGGAATGTTTTCACCAAATTTTCGACATGGCCTTTTTGGGACCCCATATCATGGACACTGGCACTGTCATTTTGTTTATCAGTTCCAAAAGGTGATTTTGGACCACAAATCTGATATTCTGTGCCACAGGTGTGAAAACACATTTCAGGCAGGATGTGAAAAATTACAGCTGTACTGTTCATGAGGTGGTGTGAAGAAATGGCTATGTTGAACATTTGGCAGCAAAATATTGAAAATTGCTAAATGTGCATGTGTAGAAAAATTTAAACAACTACACAAAACTCGGGTGTTTTTATGGGTATTTTTGCACCAAATTTTCATCATGGACTTATTGGGATCCCACCTCCTGAACACTGGCACTGTCATTTTGTTACCTGGTTCTGAAAAGTGATTTCATGCAGCAACTGCGAAATCACATTTCGGGTCCAATTAATGAACCAACAGTGAAATTGTTCATGAGGTAGGGTCCCAAGAAGCCCATGTTGAAAATTTAGTGTAAAAATACCTAAAAATGAGTGAGATATCAATATAAGTTCAAAACGCCACTGACAGACATTAAACGGCACTTACCTTGATTCTTCAGTTCATGGTTCGGCTTTGAAAAGTGCAGACATATCCCAGTCCAGAGCAGATGACAGAAGACAATCTCCACTGGTAAGTATAGGGCAAGGGGGGTGGGCTGCTCATTGGGAGGGTCGGGATGGGAAGGGGGGATGGGGAGATGACAAGAGACCATTTTCTTTTTTCAGGATGACAAAAAAATAGATGTCTGGGAGCTGTTTTCTTTCTCACAGATACTGGAAGCAATAGGACACTGGGAGTGGGCTCCCCAGTGTCTCTCAGTACTAGGGGGGACATAACTGGGGACTGGGAGTGGACTACCCAATGTCCCACACTGTTGTGGGTTGTAGATTGTAGTGCAGACACGGAATTGGGCACTCTGATGTCAGCAGAGACATTTAATATATATATATATATATATATATATATATATATATATGTATGTATATATATATATATATATATATAAAGTATATATATGTATATATGTGTGTGTATATATATATATACACACACACACATATGTATGTATGTATATATATATATATATATGGTAGCACGGTAGTGCTACCATAGTTAGGTTGAGTACCCATTTAAGGTTACATGGTGAAACTTTGCACCTTAATAACTTTTCCACCATTCAATGGATTTGCCTGAGATCTTGGGATCTGCCAACTTTCATACTGGGTCGGATATACAGCTGTGGAGTTATTAAGCAACATTCGGGCGTTACTTTTTGCGCGTCGTTGGCATTAACCTCACAGGTTGCACAGTTTGTGCGACTGGTCTTAAAACTTCAGGGAACATGTGGCAGGGGTCACCAATGTGCCTTTTGAAGATTTCATGAAAAAATATTGAACGGTTCAAAAGTTATTCAAAAAACAAGTTTCCCATTATAGTCAATGAGAAAAGTTAACAAAAAGTTTGACAGTGTCGCAAATGCACTTTTCAGTGTTGCAAATGGCCCTAGTAGTGTTGCAAATCTGCCATTTTGTTTTCAGTTACTGATCACAGAAATGCTTGGCATTTAAAATTGGTACCATCTAGATACATAATTATTTTTGTGTTTACCTAGTCAAGCTCTGAGGATGCTAGCCATGTCTTTATTTTGGGGTTAAACACTGCAGAAATATGTTTTTCAAATTTTTGGGAAAAGTAGTGTTGCAAAGTAGTGTCGCACTTGTGACATTGTCACAAATTTTTGTAAAAGTTGTCTCAAATCACTACACTACTTTTCAAAACTATGACCAAAATGACAGGAATTGTTTGCCACCCTGCTGCAAAAGAGCAGTTTGGTCTTTGGGGCTGAAATTTGGAGTGAAGAAAGCCAACATCTTACAGATGTGCCTTTTTGTGGTTTGGTGAAAAAATATTGTAAGGATGCAAAGTTACAGCACTCCGAACTTCATGTTTTTTCCTATAGGATAACATTACAGCGTCTGCCGCACCTTTCAGGGCCCGCATCTCGGAAACGGTGCGAGATACGGACTTTTTGTCAGAAAAATGCTTCATCCCCCAAATGGGTGCTAAGTGCAAAACCAGTCAGGAAAGTCATAAGTCATATGAATTTTAAATTTTTTTTCTACGTCTTACGGTTCCTGAGATATAAGCAATTTAGTATTCCAAATCCTCGTTTTCTGCTCCGAGACCCATTATTATGCATACATTCTTTGTACTCACTGTATTTCTCTATGCAACTGTTGGGGAAAACCAGGGTGTGCGCTTACGTTACTGTTACCCTTACTGTTTCTGCATGTGTTTCTGAACCAGTTTGCGTTACGGTTCCCATATATGCCACCATGTGTATTACCCTTTGCGTTTTCCTTTGCGCTTGCATTTGCATTACTGTTACCATTTGCATTTCCACTTCTGTTTGTCTTTGCGTTTACATTTGCGTTACCATGCGCATTTTCATTTTGTGTTTGCGTCCACCTTTCCGTTTGCATTGCGTTTCCATTTGTCTTTCATTTGGCATCATCGTTGCTGTTACTGTTACCATTTGCATTTCCAATTGTGTTACCGTCATCGTGTGCATTACGCTTTGCATTTTCATATGTGCTTGCATTCGCGTTTCTGTTTCTGTTTCCTTTTGCGTTATTTTTACTGTTACAGTTACCATTTCATTTCCAATTGAGGTACTGTGACTGTGCATGTTACGGTTTGCATTTCTGAACACGCTTGCATTTCCATTTCTGTTTCCTTTGGTGTTATTGTTGCTGTTACCGTTATCATTTGCATTTACAATTGCGGTGCCGTGACCGTGCGCATTATGGTTTGCATTTTCATACGTGCTTGCATTTGCGTTTCTGTTTCCTTTTGCATTGCAATAGTGGTACCGTGACTGTGTGTGTTACCAGTTGTGTTTCCATACATGCTTGTGTCTCCGTTTGTGTCACTGTTCACTTTGGCGTCAATTTCTACTTGCATTTCTTTTAACGTTTGCTTTACCATTTTTTTTGCATCACCATGTGCGTAACCATTAGCACTTGTGGTTGCATAGCAGTTACCATTACTATGTCACACAAAATCACGTGGTAGGAGCACAGGGCCAGAAGGGCCCATGCTCTCACCACCACATTCCATTCACTATTTATAGTCCTCATTGTAAAAAAAAAGAGAAATTCATGGGAAAAATCTCCATTTAATGCATCAGTTAGGGTTGTTCCACAGTGATAAAAGTAAGGAAATTTGGTGTTAGGGTTGAAAGCCCCCCCTTGCAGCATCCCAGCCCACTCCCCCAACCGGCATCAGGGTGTGCGTTGGGGTTTTTGGTCCTAACTCTCACCCCCATTCTCCTATGCCTCAGCTTGTTTACACATGTGATGGGGTGAGAGTTAGGGCTGACAAACCCAACACACACCCCAATGCCAGTTGGGAGGGGTGGGCTGGGGTGGTGCAAGGGGGGCTTTCAACCCTAACACTGAATTTCCTTGCTTTTATCACTGTGGAACAACCATAACTGATGCATTAAATGGAATTTTTTGCCATGAATATATATTATAGGGGCGCGGTCGTGCCCCTATATTAAGGGTTGAGTAGGCACTTCTATGTTAAACTCAAAATTTTGTGCATTAATAACTTTGGACCCATTCAACAGATTTGCATGAAATTTGGCATGCACGGTGGGACATGGTAGGTCTCTTGATATGCCAAATTTCATTTTGGTTCGACTTACTGTCTTTGTATGCCAGAACACTGAAAAATGCACTTTTTGCCAGTTAGGTGGGCAGTTTTGGGAATTTTGTCTGTGGTGCTGCATGGTCATTGTGTGGTGTGCTGCTCTGTGAGTTGGCTTGTCCAAAGGAGCTTCAGTGAATGAACATGCCACTTTTCGTTTGGTGAACAAATATTAATCCATTCAAAAGTTATTAAAGTTTCAAGTTCCCATTATAAGTCAAGGGGAAAATTTATATGGTTATTTTGGCCATCTGGTCCCTCCTCTTGATCAAAGAATTTGCAGGCTCACAGTCAAAGAATCTTTGATCGCTAGAATTCTTGGATCGCGATGGCCGCCATCTTGTTTTCATTTTGCCATCGGAAAAAGTCAAATATCTCAGCTCAGGGGTCACTCCTGAAGTAAAACTTGGATGGGTTTTACTCAGGGAGCTTCGGTCTATCAAACCATGGCCATGGTTTGCTTCAAAATGGTCAAAAAATAGAGTTTTGAACATTTTTATTCTTTGATCATGGCTCATGAACGATCTTTGATCACGAGCCTGCAAATTCTTTGAGCGCGAGATTCTTTGACTGTGATCTTTTATCGTGAGGCTGAGATTATATAAAATCAATTTTTTCAGCTCAGGGATGGGTTATTAACACAAATGAGGGTGGATTTTGCTCAGGGGGCTTCATTCTATCAAGGTATGGCAGTGATTTAATGTATTTTTGCCTAAAGCACGAGTTTTACCATTTTTATTCTTTGATCATGAGCCTGTAAATTCTTTGATCACGAGCCTGCAAATTCTTTGATTAAGAGATTCTTTGATCATGAGCTTTGATCACAAGGGATGAACTAGACAGCCAGTTTTGGAGGGACCAGATAGTCCAATTTTAGCAATTTTTAAAATTAAACATCTCGGAAACCGTTTGGTCTTTTACTTGAAATTTGGAGGGTGTTGATGGGATGTCCTGTAGATATCAATTATGGTGTTTATGTGTTGGACAATATATTTTTTGTGCAGATATTGCATGGCGCAGTTTACATTTTATGGATAGTGTTTTCCATTGTGGTACTGACTTGAAATTTATATGGTAGCTATTGTTACTTCCATGGATGTACTTTTCAGTTGTTAGGTGCCTAAAATGTAAACAGGTGTGGAATTCTGAAGAAATTTGCAAGTTGGTGGGAGCGCGAGGGCCCAAAGGGCCCACGCCCCACCAACTTCATGTGACTTTACTTTTAATGAATCTGAGTTTATGGGAGCACAGGCCTGAAGGGGCCACACCCCACCAACTTGCATGACTTTTTACTTTTACTCACTTGACAGGGAGCATGGGGCCAGAAGGGCCCATGTTCCACCAACTTCTGCTACTTTTACTTTTATATTCTTTCTCAAAAGTTAGATTTATGAAATATTGTTAATGATTGTTAGGTTAAAACACAACAGTATGAAATGGATTCTGCCATCACTTCAGATTGATAGCTGATGGGTGTTTTTGTTAGAGGGCTTCAAATCTCACCCCATTCTTCTTTCCTGTGGCTTGTGAATATGATTACACATGGAATGGAATGGGATGAGATTTAGGCTTCACAATCCCAAGGACACACCCCATCAGCTGTCAATCTCAGGATGCTGGGGAGGTCCAAGGGGGGAGGGGCAACCCTAAACATTTCATTTCCTTACTTGTTGTGTTTTAACCCTAAATGATGCATTAACAAAGTTTTTTGCATAGTGTGTGTGTGTGTGTGTGTGTATGTGTGTATGTGTATATATATATATATATATATATATATATATATATATATATGTATATATATATATATATATTTATTTCAGGTCACTGGGAGTGGGTTCCTAGTGTCCCACAGTGGTGAGGGTGTGGGTATCTACCATCGACACAGTGATTTGGCACCCTGATGTCAGCAGAGAGATTTAAAAAAAAATATTTTGAGACACTGAGAGTGGGCTCCCCAGTGTCCCACACTGGCGGGGGGGGGGGATTTCTACCAACAACTTTGGGATTGGGCACCCTAATGTTGGCAGAAACATTATTTAAAAAATAAATATTTCGGGACACTGGGAGTGGGATCCCCTGTGCCCCACACTGGGGGGGATTTCTATTGCCGACACGGTAGTTTCACAAATATAGTGCCACAAATTTGTGATACTACTAAGGTCTGATTAAAAAAAATGTATTTCTGCCCACTGTTTTATAAAAACTAAGGCCAGAATTGTATTTCTCGTGCCCCGATTAGGTAAACACAACTATTGGTATTTACCAAAGGGCTGTATTTTTTGAATTGCAGTGTTTTTTTCACCATCTATAACTGAAAACAAGATGGCAGCAGCACAGCACTAATTTTGCCATTTGAGGCAGCAAAAAGTGCTTTTGAGAAAGCAGAAACTGCTTTCACACCAGACATCTCATTTTTCCCCATAGGCCATAATGGGAAACTTTAAATTTGAATAATTTTTGAATGGATTAATATTTTTTCACCAAACCTTTAAAAGGCACATCTGCAGCCCAGACCCTATATAAAAACATAGAAACATAGAAGTTGACAGCAGATAAGGACCACAAGGCCCATCCAGTCTGCTTATTTCTCGACAACTCAGGAATCGGTGTAAAAAAGCCATTAGGGCTACCAAAAGTAACTTCTGTAAATCGGCACTACTTAGCTCTGTCAGTGATCCTAGGAGGTTCTGGAGGAACATTAAATCCCTCGTCAGTGGGCCCTCTCACTCGGGTGTCGTGGACATGATTATTGATGGAGTCTCGTGCAATAATCCCCACACTATAGCCGACCACCTCAATCTCCACTTCTCGACCTTTCGGCCCTCACCTCTCGTTTCACGACCGATGGGGGTCGCTCGCTTAATATCCCTCCAATGCAGAGTGAACATCCTCCTCGGAAAGTATTTAATCTTAAGGCCGTGTCTGTCCCTGATGTTCAGAACTGCTTGGCTGCCCTCTCCCAGCACTCCAGTGCAGGGCCTGACAACCTTGAGCCCAGGCTTCTCAAGCTGGGAGCAGCTTACATTGCCCCTCTGATTGCCCATATCTTTAACCTATCCCTTAGCTCGGGGATAATCCCTGACATCTGGAAGGAGGCAAGGATAGTCCCTGTTCTGAAGCAGGGAAATCCCAAACTCCCTGACAACTATCGCCCTATTGCTATTCTCCCATCCCTTGGTAAACTCCTGGAAAAGGTTGTGGCGGAGCAACTCTCGGAGTACGTGGATACCCATGAGCTGCTTTCTGGGGTCCAACATGGTTTCCAGAAGGGTCATAGTACCACTACTGCCCTGATTACTGTAACCTCTAGTATTAGATCCACCATGGATCAGGGCAAACTGTCAGGTGCTATATTTATTGACTTGTCAAAAGCTTTTGACCTTGTCAACCATGACCTACTGGGGGAGCAGCTCAGGGCTCTCGGTTCTCTCCGCATGCCATGAGTTGGATGATGGGCTACCTAACGGGTAGAAAGCAGCGACCTGCTTTAACAAGGTCCTCTCAGAGCCTAGGGCTGTGACCATGGAGTTCCCCAGGATCGGTACTTGACCTCTCCTATTCTCACTTTTTATTAATCAACCCCACAGGTGACCTCGCTGCCAAGTCACGCTTTATGCAGATGACCTTGTGCTAGTGGCCCATGCTCGTAATGCTGCTGACCTTAACCAGTGCCTATCTGAAGACTTCAGCAGAGTCTCGCCTGGATTACCAACCATAGACTGGTATTGAATCCTAACAAAACTCAGGCCATGCTCTTTGGTTCCACGGCCAAGTTAAAGCCCCATCAGCTATACTTAAATAGCTTTAGATGGAGGCCCCTGTTGCCAACAGCGAGGCTCAATTAAATATCTTGGGGTCACCCTCAACCCACAACTTGACATGGAAGCCATATCAAAACATCTGCAGAGCCACCAGGTGTAAGCTTGGCCTTGCCTACAGGCCAAATACAACCTTGACCTGTGAGCGTAGGCTGAGACTTCATGGTGGCGCTTCTCCCTCCCTTAGTTATGGATACCACCTATTTGCCAGGTCACCTCAAATCCATCTTAATCGGTGGAACACGGCATATAATGATATCTGTCGGTTTGCACTTGTTGCTCCCAAACTCACCCACCGATGTGAGCTCTATGACAAACTCAACTGGCTCCCCTGTGGAATTTCTGATCCTTGGTGTAGGAAACTTCACCAGGAAAGTGCTTGCCACGGGCATACCGTCGGGACTGGCGCATCTCCTCCCAAAACTGGATGCCATCCCCTACCAGCTCAGGTCACAGACCGCCGAGTTGCTTAAAGTTCCCCCTACTCGGACTCTTATGGGGGATCGTGACTTTGCCGCTTTTGTGCCTAGGCTCTGGAACTCCATTCTGGACTCTGTTTACTCTGCCCCTTCCCATGGGACCTTTCGCTCCTCCCTGTGGTCCCACCTAAAACAAACGACACGATGTGACTGCTCCTAGTCTCTGTAATGTAATACTCTGCAGTCCACTATTGTCCACTCTGAGTCCATGATGGTCTATGAAATATGTATTCAGTGATTCTAATGTTTATCTATGTCCTGTAACAATTTGTACTATGTGTAGCAGTATCTCTGCCCTTATACAAGCGTTGTTATAGCTGTTTTTTACTGTATCATGCTGTTTCTCCAATGTTGCCATGTATGTATACTGTATGTTTTGTGCTCTCCCGGGTCGTTCCTGAAAATAGGCATCCTACTTGTCTAGTGTACTTACCCGGAAAACAAAAGCTAAATAAAAAATAAATAAAAATTTATTTTTCTACCTCATGAATGTGCTTTGTCAATGGCCTATCTATTCATACTCATCTGTATTGCTCCCTTTTGCCTGTTCCATGCCTGTTTGAAGCCCTGCACTGTAGTCATATCCACCACTTCCTGAGGCAGGCTGTTTCATGCATCCACCACCCTTTCTGTGAAAAAGAACTTCCTCACATTACCCCTTAATCGGCCTCCCTCTAATCTCATGCTGTGTCCTCTTGTCCTGCTATTTTTCTTATATTGAAACATGCCAGACTCTTTCACCTTGTTAATGCCCTTAAGGTGTTTGAATGTTTTGATCATATCACCTCTCTCCCTCCTTTGCTCTAGGGTATATATATTGAGCTCCATTAATCTGTCCTCATATGTTTTCTGATGCAGTCCCTGCACCATTTTGGTTGCTCTTCTCTGGACTGCCTCCATTTTGTTAATGTCCTTGTGAAGGTGCGGCCTCCAGTACTGCATGCAGTACTCTAGATGGGGCCTAACCAGTGTCTTGTAAAGAGGGATTATTACATCCCTCTTATGACTTGTGATACCCCTACTAACACACCCCAACATCCCCCTAGCCTTACCTACTGCTTTAGTGGTCTGCTTGGATGATTTCAGGTCATCGGTGATGATGATGCCCAAGTCTCTTTCTTCCCTTGTGATTGCCAGCAATTCCCCTCCCAACCCATAGGTGGCTTCAGGGTTTCTTTTCCCTATGTGCAATATCTTGCACTTCTTTGCGTTAAACCCCAATTACCACTCTTCTGACCATTTTGACAGTTTATCCAGATCTCTTCTCATTCTGCATCTGGATCATCTACTCTGTTGCAGATCTTGGTGTCATCTGCAAACAGACAAACCTTACCTTTCAATCCATCTGCAATGTCACTGATGAAGATATTGGAGAGGACTGGCCCCAGGACTGATCGAGGTACCCCACTTGTGACTTGTATCTCTTCTGACTGTATACCATATACCATCACTCTCTGTTTTCTTCCCGTCAACCAGTTTGCCACCCAGTTGACCAACTTCTGACCCACCCTGATCCTACTCAGCTTATTAATCAATCTTCTATGTGGAACAGTATCGAAAGCTTTGCTGAAGGCAAGGTAGGTGACATCAACTGCTCTCACTTGGTCCACCTCTCTGGTTACCCAGTCAAAGAAATCTATGAGATTAGTTTGACAGGAACTTCCTTTTGTAAACCTTTGCTGTCTTGGATCCTGTGCTCCTATGGAGTCCAGGTGTTGCACTATCCTTTCCTTAAGGAGTGCCTCCATAATCTTGCCCACTACTGAGGTAAAACTGACTGGTCTGTTGTTCCCTGCCTCCTCCCTGCTAGCACTCTTGTAAAGTGGGATCACATGAGCCCTTCTCCAGTCTTCTGGGACCTCTCCTGTACTCAGAGGCTCACTAAACATTTCTGATAATGGCTCTCCTTGCTCCACCCTTAGCTCATTTAGTACCCTGGGATGTATGCCATCAGGTTCCATTGCCTTGTTCACCTTGAGCTTAGCAAGCTCTTGTAGGACCCTTTCTTTTGTGAAGGGACTAGTGCACACCTCTCCCCATACCCATGGTGCTGAGCTGTGGGCCCTGCCCTATCTTCTCCTCAGTAAATACTGAGCAGAAGAATCTATTTAGTGAACCTCTGAGCACAGGAAAGGTCTTCTGTTGGCACCCTTTGCAAACTTTGTGAGAGGCCTTTCGGCCCCATACATTTTTGCTTAAAGTTGAACCAGCATAACATTTTGTGGTGATTTGCATATGCAGCCCAGGATGCATTGCATTGTGGGGGCATGTGTGATTTTGTATTTCTTTCAAACTTGGCTTCCCAGCCAAATGCCTTTCAGGGTAACCATTGCCTCAGTGCTTGCACACAGAAGATTTTGTCTTTTAAATTGTTTTTTGTTTTAATTGGGTTCACCACAACATAACCCAAATAGACCATCTTAGGGTAGCTGGTTCATTCCACTAGGGTGTCAAACAGATGAGGCATACTGATGAGTCCTGGTAGGATGAAACATGTGTCTATGTCTTCTGTTGGCACCCTTTGCAAACTGTGTGAGAGGCCTTTCGGCCCCATGCATTTTTGCTTAAAGTTGAACCAGCATAATATTTTGTGGTGATTTGCATATGCAGCCCATGATGCTTTGTATTATGGGGGCATGTGTGCTTTTGTATTTCTTTGAAACTTGGCTTCTTGGCCAAATGTCTTTCAGGGTTACCATTGCCTCAGTGCTTCTGCACAGAGGTTCTTTGACTTTTAAATTGTTTTTTGTTTTAATTGGGTTCATCACAATATAACCCAGATAGACTATCTTAGGGTAGCTGGTTCATTCCACTAGGGTGTCAAACAGATGAGGCATACTGATGAGTCCTGGTAGGATGAAACACATGTCTATGTCTTCTGTTGGCACCCTTTGCAAACTGTGTGACAGTCCTTTCTGCACCATGCATTTTTGCTTAGACTTGAACCAGCATAATATTCTGTGGTGATTTGCATATGCAGTCCATGATGCTTTGCATTGTGGGGGCATGTGTGATTTTGTATCTATTTAGGATAGATGCTTTTCCTTGGTCCTCCTCCTCCTCCTCACACTCCCCCTTATTCCCTTTGATCTTAGCAATATCCCCTCCAGACTTTCTCCATTCACTAATGTATCTATTGAAAATCTTGTCAACTTCTTCTACTGTTCGTGCTAGTGTTTCCTTGGTTTGGGCCTTTGTCTGCCTTACTGCCTTCTCTGCTTCCTGTAGGGAAGTTTTGTATGCCTCCCTATCTTCGTCCCACTGCATTCCCTTATACTTCCAGAAGGCCAGCCTTTTGGCTCTGACCTTTTCTGCTACTGTTTTTGAGAACCAAAGTGGTTTCCTTCTTCTTTTGCTCTTGCTTTTCTCTCTAACACAGTGTGATGTTGCTTCAAGTATTGCATTCTTAATGCTTGCCCACTTCACCTGTACCCCCTCACCTGTATTTCTTCTTGCACTAACAGTTCGGAGGTGAGAACCCTAAGCCCTTCCGGAGCTGTGGATGAGCAAAGAATTTGCACCTAAATGGTAAATTACACAGTTTTTGACACTTTGCAGCCCCATAACCACACCACTGACTGGAATGAAACTTGCCAGAAACAGAGATATATGGTACCAGACAGCGCGTGAAAACTTTTGGGCACAATGGTCAAATGGTTGCAAAGTTATTAAAGTGCAAAATTTGGGGTTTAACATAGAAGGGGCCAGGCAACCCTAACATGACCATGCCAGTATTATATATATATATGTATGTGTGTGTGTGAACATATATGTGTGTGTGTGTGTGTGTATATATATATATATATATATATATATATATATATATATATATATTATAGTGGCACGGTCGCTACCACTATAGTTAGGGTTTAGTGATCACTTACACACTAAAGTCAAAAGTTTGGGCATTAATAACTTTGGACCCGTTCAACGGATTTGCCTAAAATGTGGAATGTGCAGTGGGGCATGGTAGATCTCTTGATTTGCCAAATTGTGTGTTGGTCAGACTTACGGTCTTTGCGTACGAAAACATTGGAAAATGCAAAATTATCCATTTTTGGAGGCAGCTTTGGGGATTTTGGATGTGGTCCTGCATGGCTGTTGTGTAATGTGCTGCTCTACAAGATGGATCATTTGAAAGGACTTTGGTGTACAAACATGCCGCTTTTTGTTTGGTGAAAAAATATTAAGGCATTCAAAAGTTACGCCATTTTTAAGTTTCCATCATAAGTCAATAGGAAAATTTCTATGTATGTTTTGCGGACAAAGAATGCGGTTCTGGCCATCTCGTCCCACCTGGTGATCAAATAATTTGCAGCCTCACAGTTCAAGAATCTTTGTCCCGGAGGATTTTTAAAATTCTTTGATCTCGAGGTCCGCCATCTTGTTTTTGATTTTCCAATTGGAAAAACACAAATATCTCGGCTCAGGGGTCACTTTTGAAGTAAAACTTGGATGGGTTTTACTCAGGGGATCCCGCTGTATCGAGCCATGCCTTTGGTTTCATCAAAATTGGTCTAAATATAGAGTTCTGAGCTTTTAAAATCTTAGTTCACAGCTTGCTAATGTTTTTGATCGTGAGCCTGCAAATTCTTTGATCGCGGTCGTGCATCGCGAGCGAGGGACGAGACGGCCAGATTTAAAAATGCTTTTTCTCGGCCCAGGGGTGCCCTAGAAACTTAAATGAGGGTGGGTTTTGCTCAGAGGGCATCGTTCTGCCCCATCTGAATAAAAAAAATCATGTTTTAAATACCTGTGGTATTCTAGCGGTCCCCCCATCATGATAAAATGTATAACTATCTGTAGTGGTCTCCCAATGTTCATAAATATTGATTTTTATATCCATGGTAGTCTAGTGGCCCCCCAATATGTATAAAATTATTATTCTTGTTCATATCCCTGGTAGTCTAGCGGCCCCTTCCTTCATCATAATGAAATATATTACCATCTGAAATTGCGTGGTAGTCTAGTGTCCCCCCCACTGTTTATTTGATAAATATTCATTTTTTATCTCCCTGGTAGTCAAGTGGCTCCCCCCCGATCTGTACTAAATTATAATTACTGTTCATATCCCTGGTAGTGTAGCGGCCCCCCTCCATCATAATAAAATAAATAAGGATGTCTAATTTCCTGGTAGTCTAATGGCCTCCACCCCCCATCAAGCCATGCCAGCCCACCCAGCACCCCCTTCCACCCTTCCCCAGTTGGCAACTGGCACAACCCACCTCTCACATCCACGGCCAGCTGCCAACTGAATTTCCCTTCTTTTTGAGAATGTTGATGACAAATAGTAGGGCCATGTGCTCCCACCATGTGATGTCTTGTGACATAGTAACAGGAACAGCAACACAAACAGAAGTGCCAACAGTGGCGCACATGGTAACGGAAACATAAATGGTAAAGGAAACGTTAATAGAAACGCAGGCTCAAAGTGACGCCAAAGTGAACAGTGACGCAAACGGACATTGAAGCATGTACAAAAACACAACTGGTAACACGAATAGTGATGGCAGCAGTATTTTAAATGGAAATGTTAAGTGTCACAGCAAAAAGAACACGAAAGGGAACAGAAACAGAAATGTGAATGTGAGAGCACACGTAAACCGTAATGTGCACAGCCATGGTACCGCAATAGTAAAGGCAAATGGTAAAGTTAACATGAAGAATAATGCCAAAGGAAACAGAAACGGGAACAGAGGCGTGTACAGAAACGCAAACTGTAACGTGCATGGTCATGGAACCACAATTGTTAACGCAAATGGTAACGGTAACAGCAACAGTAATGCCAAAGGAAAGGGAAATGCAAATGCAAGTGAGTACAGAAACACAAACCATTATGTGGACGGTCATGGTACCGCAACTGTAAACGCAAATGGTAACAGTAACAACAAAAATAACGCCAAAGGAAACAGAAATGCAAGCACGTCTGAAAACACAAACCATAATGTACGTGGATGGTACCACAATTGCAAATGAAACTGGTAATGGTAACAGCAACAATAACACCAAATGACACAGAAATGCAAATGCAAGTGAAAATACAAACCGTAACGCACACGGTGGCGTAGACAGTAATGGTGCCACAAACGGTAATGGAAATGCAACTGGAAATGCTAACTGGCACAGTAACAAAAGGACACACCCTTCTTTCCCCCAAAAAATGCATTGGAAAACAGTGAAACAAAGAATGTATATATAACAATGTGCCTCGGAGCAGAAAATGAGGACTTGGAATATTAAAATGCTTATATCTCAGGAACTGTACAATGTAGAAAAAAAAATGTAAATTTCATATGAATATGAACTTCATTTGAACTTTCCTGGCTAGTTTTGTACTTGGCCCTCATTAGGGGGCTAAGCATTTTTGGGACGAAAAGTCTGTATCTCGCACCGTTTCCGAGATATGGGCCCCGAAAGGCACGATGGGTGCCGTAATGTTATCCAATAGGAAAAAGCATTAACTTCGGAGTGCCATCACTGTGCCGCCCTATAATATTTTTTCACCAAACAACCAAAAGGCACATTAGTGGGATGTTGGCTTTCTTCCTTCCAAATTTCAGCCCAAAAGACCAAACCATTATTTTACAGCAGGGCAGCAAAGGATTCCTGTAATGCAGTGGACGCCGTAAAGTTATCTTATGGGAAAAAGTGTCAACTTTGGAGTGCCATAACTTTGCCACCTTGTAATATTTTTTCACCAAAATACTGAAAGTCACATCTGTGAGATGTTGGCTGTGTTCCCTCCAACTTTCAGCCCAAAAGACTAAACCATTCTTTTGCAGCAGGGTGGCAAAGGATGCTGTCATTTTGCCATAGCCTGGAAAAGTAGTGTTGCAATTTTCGAAAGCTTTCACAAAAATTTGCGACACTTTCGTGAGTGCGACACTACTTTGTGAAAGTACTTTTTCCAGAAACTTGATAAACATATTTCTAGGGTGTTTAACCTCAAAATAAAGACATGCCTAGCATCCTCAGGGTCCGACTAGGTAAACACAAAAAGTATTGTGTTGCTAGAGGGTCCCAAATTTAAATGCCAAGCATTTTTCTGATCGCCAACTGAAAACAAAATGGTGGATTTGCGAAAGTAAAAGGACCATTTGTGAAAGTAAAAACTGCATTTGTGAAAGTGTTGAACTTTTTAACTTTTCCCATTGACTTATAATGGGAATTTGTTTTTTGAATAACTTTTGAACCGTTCAATATTTTTTCACGAAATCTTCAAAAGGCACATCAGGGACCCTGGCTGCATCTTCCCTGAAGTGTTTGGACCAGTCATGCAAACCGTGCAACCTGTAGGCAAGAGCAAAGAAATCACAAAAAAGCATAATTGCGCAATTGGTTGTCCCTTAATAACGCAGCAGCCGTATATCCAACTGGTATGAAACATGGCAGATCCCAAGATCTACTATGCCCAATTGTGCATACCAAATGTCAGGCAAATCCATTGAACAGTGGCAAAGTTATTAAGGTGCAAAATTTGATCCTTTAACCTTAAAAGTGCTACTCAACCCTAACTATGGTAGTACTACTGTACTACCATATTATATATATATATATATATATATATATATATATATATATATATATATATATATATATATATATATATATATTCATTGCAAAAACTCTGTTAATACATCAGTTAGGGTTGTTTCTACACTGACAAAAGTGTGGAAATTCAACTTTAGGATTACCACCCCATCCCCACATCCCCATCCTGTACACACCAACAGACATCAGGGTGTGCCATGGAGTCGTCAGTCCCAGCTCTCACCCCATTCCATGTGTAAGCAAGCTGACATGCTACAGTTAGGAGAATGGGTTAAGAGCGCAAAGAGGTGCTCAGATATAATTTCAGAGTACCTCTTTGCATTAGTACTCGTAATACACACAGTCGGTGGCCGGCCGTGGAGGTGAGAGGTGGTCTGTGCCAGTTGCCAGCTGGGGAAGGGTGGGGGTGCTGGGTGCACTGGCACGGCTGGGTGGGGGTGGGGCCACTAGATTACCAGGAAATTGGACATCTTTATTTATTTTATTATAATGGAGTGAGGGCCGCTAGACTACCAGGGATATGAACAGTAATTATAATTTAATACAGATCGGGGGGAGGCACTAGACTACTAGGGAGATACTAAATAAATATTTATCAAATACACTTTGGGGGGGCCACTAGACTACCCGGCAATTGCAGATGGTAATATATTTTATTATGATGGGGGGGCGCTAGACTACCAGGGATATGAATTACAATTATTATTTTATACAGATTGGGGGGCAACTAGACTACCAGGAATATATAAAAAAAACAATATTTATGACATAGACAGTGGGAGGGCTACTAGAGATCGTTATCTATTTTATTACGGTGGTGGGGTGCTAGACTACCAGGGATATTTAAAACATGATTTTTGTTATTCAGATGGGGCAGCACAAAGCCCTCTGAGCAAAACTCAGTCTCATTTAACTTTGTAGGGCACCCCCATGCTGAGAAAATACATTTTTGAATCTGGCCATCTCATCCCTCACTCTTTGCTCATGAGTGCACTCTTTGTTCGTGAGCAAGCAATTTATTTGATTGCGGCCCTGCAAATTCTTTGATTATGAGATTGTTTGATCGCAATCATGCATGGCACATGAGAGACGAGATGGCCATATAAAAAATCTATTTTCTCAGCTCAGATGTGTCCTAGGAAGACAAATGAGGGTGCATTTTACTCAGGGGGCTTCGTTCTTATGCACCATGGTGGTGGTTTACCACAATTCTTTAAATTTTTTAAATTAGAAAAGTTTTTATTCTTTGGTAGTGACCCTTCAAATTTTTTGATCGCAAGCTTGCAATTTCTTTGATTGTGAGATTCTTTGATCGCCATCTTTGATCGCGAGGGAAGGACAAGATGGCCAGATTTTTTATAATGGAATAGATAGGGAAATTTTACCAATCTTTAACAGTTTGGTCTTTTTACTTGAAATTTGGAGGGTGTTTACAGCATGTCCTGTAGATGTGAATTATGGTGTTTACGTGTCAGAGAAAACTTTTTTTGTGGAGATATTGTGTGACGCACTTTACATGCTGTGGATAGTGTTTTGGATTGTACTGGTGGCTTGAAATTGATAGGGTGTCTAGCTTTAGTGCCATGGATGCAGTTTTCAGTTGTTGTGTGTGTTAAATGTCAACAGGTGTGGAACTGTGCCATCTAACGAATGAGAATTTCAAATTTTGACATGTTATATCTTGGACACGGTTTGGCCTTTTTACTTGAAATTTGGAGGGTATTGATGGCATGTCCTGTAGATGTTAATTGCAGTGTTTACATGTCAGACAATATATTTTTTGCAGAGATATTTCGTGGTGCAGCTTACATTTTGTGGACAGCGTTTTCTATTGTTCTACTAGATTAACATTTGTTTGGTGGCTGGCCTTGCTGTTACCAATGTACATTTTAGTCATTGGGTGTGTAATGTGGCCCAACACTTACAAGTTGGTGTTTAGGGCTCCCAACCAGCATTGCGCGGTTAACAGTCCCAACTCCTCACCCTATTCCTCCCATATACCTCTGCTTCTTTACACATGTGATGGGGTGAGAATTAGGCCGACGACTCCCAATGTGCACCCCAATGCCGGTTGGGGGTGGTGGGGGGGTCCAAGGAGGGTTTTCAAACCTAATGTTGAATTTCCTCACTTTTGTCACTATGAAACAACCCTAACTGATGCATTAAATGGATTTTTTGCCTCTAATATATATATATATATATGTGTGTACACACACATACATATACGCAGTTGCACCCCTATAGTTAGGGTTGATTAAGCAGTTTAATGTTAAACCCCACATTTTACACTTTAATAACTTTGCAACCGCTCAACGGATTTGCATGAATTTGGTATGTTCTGTCCCATGGGGTAGATCTCTGGATATGGCAAGTTTCATTTTGATCAGATGTGGGGTTTTTGTGTAGCACATGGTGAAAAAAGTGTGTTTTTCACTTTTTTTTTGCCCATTTTTGCTGATTACCACCCATTGTACTGCGGCCACATGGTTTGGAATTTTGGTCTGAAATTTTCAGGACAGAAAGAGGTTACCCAAAAGAACTATACAGTGTTAGTTTAGTGACAAAATATTAATCTGTTCCAAAGTTATTTAATTTTGAATTTTTGAGGTCTGAGCAAGCTCAGTTAAATCTTTGGAATAGGTGTATGTTTTGCAAAAGAAGATTTGCCTCATGATTAAAGATTTTGTCACCTCACAAACAGGGATTTATAAAATCCCTCTTCATGAGAAAAAAATCCCTCTTTGCGAGCCTCTATCTTGTTTTCTCACTTAGCGAGGGTAGACAACCGAAATTTAAAACTTGCCCCAGGGATGTTTTATGGAGAAACCAAAGCATGGGTTTTGTTTAGGGGTAGATCCTCTACCCACCCATGCCTTTGGTTTCTTTTCCTTACATAAAAAAGTTTTTTATTTTAATTTTAAAATCCCTGTTTGTGAGCCGATCCCTGTTTGCGAGCTGTCGAAATCTCTGTTCGTGAGGAGAGGGTCACATGACCCTCCCCTCACAAACAGAGATCAGCTCGCAAACAGGGATTTTGACTGATCATGAACAGGGATTGGCTCAAGAACTGGGATTTTGGCTGACACGGGGTGCCCAATCCCCATGTCAGCACCAGCCCCCTCCCAGCACATTCAGTGTGGGACACTGGGGAGCCCACTCCCATTATCCCCATATTTTTTTAATTCAATTTAAGTTTTTTGCCAACATGGTGTGCCTAATCCCCATGTCATCGCTAGCACTCCCCCAGCACCACCAGTGTCAGACACTGGGGAGCCCACTCCCAGTGTCCCCAGTTATTTGTAACCCCCTGGTCTATATTGAGACACGGGGGATTCCACTCCCACTTTCCCCAAACAATGCATAGTCCCTATAATAAAGAAAACCATCCCAAGATGTCTTTAATTTTTTTTAATAACCTGCAAAAAAGAAAATGGTCCTATCTCATCTCCCCAGTCCACCTCTCCATCTCCACCCTTGCACCTACCTCCCCACACCCCCCCTTACCCACACTTACTCCTGGAGGTAGGGAGCAGAGATCTTCTCTGGACTGGGACATGTCTGCACTCTTCAAAGCCAAACCGCAAACTGAAGACTCAAAAGGTGCTTTTACACACAGATTTTTAAAATGGAATCAGCGTTACCTGTGTGGCGTTGTTGTACTCTGTTGCGTTCTGGTTTCTTTCTACACCCTGCAAGTATTCTGGCAGCCCTGCCTCCATTTGTTTCAGCTCCCCCAGAGTTTGCTGCTCTATAATGTTGTTTTCTGCCTTTCTACTAGAATGATTGTTTTACACAGCCCAATGAAATGGAACACAATGGTGCAAACCGCGAAAAGTAGAGATTGCAGTTTGGATGAACGTTCGCCTAGGGAACAAAACAGATGCACTTTACACACAAGGGATGTAATGGAATACTGTTTCCTTAACAGTTATTCCGTTGCATAAACCTGTGTGTAAAAGCACCTAAGAGTAAGCACCTTATAATGGCAGTCAATGGGGGTTTCAACTTAGGTTGATATCTCAGCCATTTTTAGGAATTTTAGCCCAAATTTTCAACATGGGGATCTTGTGACCCCACCTCATGAACTCTGGCACTGTCATTTCATTTCTCATTTCCAAAAGGGGATTTCGCAGTCATGACATGGAATCACCTTTTGGGACAAATTAACAAAATGACAGTGCCACTGTTCATGAGGTGGCATCCCAAAAATTCCATGTTGCAAATTTGGTGAAAAAATCCAAAAAAATGACTGTGTTATGAGTGTGCATTGCCCAGTTTCTACACTTGCCCATAACTTTTCCAATTTTGAATATTTTCACTCCAGATTTTCAGCATTGCCATTTTTTCACATCTCCTTATGATCAGTACAGCTGTCACTTTTCACATCCTGCCTGAAATGTGTTTTCACACCTGTTGTGCAGAATGGGGCTGTCATTGTGTGAAATCAACCATTGGGATGGATTAACAAAATCACAGTGCCACTGTTCATGATGGGAGATCCCAAAAAACCTGTACTGAAAATTAGGTGAACAAATGTCAACAAATGCATGCATTACAAGCATGCATTACTCAGTTTCTATGCACACTTGTAATTTCACCAATGTTTCATGTTTTCAATCCAGATTTTCAACATTACCATTCTTTCACACCGCCTCATTAATAGTACGCTGTAATTTTTTAAATTCTGCCAAAAATGTTTTTCCATATCTGTGGTGCAAAACAGCATTACAGTTGTGCAGAATTACATTTTGACAAGGTTTTGAAAGTTTTCTGTACTGGGTCTATGTGGTGAGGTGATAAGAAGGTTATGTTGATCATTTGGGGTGAAAATTATTTAAGATTGCACAGTTATGACTTTTTGTGGCAATTTTGCTCCACCTGCTCATAACTTAATGTGTGGAAGAGCAGGGGCCAGAGAACCCTGTATTTCCACAGCTGCCTACATATGTGCATCTGTGGAGGGATAGTAGCTAGGGGTCTGAAGGCCCCTTTGCTTCCACTGTGACATGTTGATACTGTTTCAATCTCTGGATGGAGGGATGGCTTTGGACCCTGTGCTCCCACAGTAAAATAAAGATACCATTATACTACCTCAAAAAGTGAGGAAATAAATTGCAAAAAAAAACATCATTAATGCAGGATTGAAGGAGTCTGGCCAGGTGGCACTGAAGGCTGAGGTGCTGGATGCCTTACCTTATACTGTGCCAGTGACCCATGTTTGAGAATGAGCATGGATCACTGGGGGTCAGCCGGGGAGGAGTAGGATAGAGCACCCGATGGCTGCTCTCATTCTCAGGGATGGGGTTACCTGCAAGTTACCACCATGATGCCACCACCTGGGGTGCTCGGATGGAAGGTGCAGTAGAGGGGGAAGCAGTATGGGAACAGGGCAGATGTCAGCAGAGGGGCAGAGCAAGAGGTACATCTCAGTGCATCT
This sequence comes from Neoceratodus forsteri, assembly GCA_016271365.2. Classification (NCBI taxonomy): domain Eukaryota; kingdom Metazoa; phylum Chordata; order Ceratodontiformes; family Ceratodontidae; genus Neoceratodus; species Neoceratodus forsteri. The sequence goes on from CM057454.1 coordinate 331,780,971, forward strand.
CCTTGCTCATTGGCTCTCACTGCACACTGATGCCTGGGGATTAACAAGGAAACAACCACCATCTCTCCTAGGGGACGACTCCTTGCTGCACATCCTCAGCTCATCGTGGCAGACTCCATTGTGCAGGTCCACTTCAGTAGTTGTTGGGGAGGAAAAGTGGGGGTTTCTCCTCACCCCACACCGGGGGGTCAACCAGCATCAAGGTCAGAAGTGGAACTGCATACTCTAGGGACAGACTCTGATGATGAGATTTGTGTATATGGGGCAGTCTGAGAGAGTGGAGAGACAGGGCAGTAAGGTGCAAAAATACAGAAAGTCAAAATATAATTAGGGTTGAAGCAAAAAAAATATGGAATGATGTGTTATGGTTGAGCCCCTAAACCCCCCACCCTACCACCCCATCCTCCACACACCAACAGGCATCAGGGTGTGCCATGGGGTCATTAGGCCTAACTCTCACCCCATTCTTCTATACTGTACCATGTCAGCCTGTTTACACATGGAATGGGGTGAGAGTTGGGCCTAATGACCCCATGGCACACCTTGATGCCTGTTGGAGGATGGAGTGGTTGGGTGGGGGGATTAGGGGCTCAATCCTAACACCTCATTTTCATACATTTATCACTTCAACCCTAACTGATGCATTAACAAAGTTTTTTGCAACATTTATATATATATATGCATGGCAAAAAACTTTGTTTAATGCAGCAGCTAGGGTTGCTGTTCTACAGCAACAAAAGGGTTCCCCCAACCCCCTTGAACCCTACCCCACCCTGCCCCCACCAACAGGCATCAGGGTGTGCGTTGGGTCATCGGTCCTAACTCTCACCCCATCCCATCTGTAAACAAGCTGAGGTGGTGCAGTATAAGAGAATGGGGTGAGAGTTAGGAACCGATAACAATACCCAATACTGGTAGAAGCGAAATAAATGAGAATACTGAAAAGTAGGGGACCTAACATTGAATTTCCTTGCTTTTGTAGCTGTGATGCATTAAATGGAGTTTCTTGCCATGAATTTCCCTTCTTTTTGAGAATGTGCACTATAAATAGTGAAGTAACTGTAACACAAATGCAAGCACAAATGGTAACGTACATTGTGACACAAACATAAACGATAACACAAACAGTACTAGAAATGCAAGTGCAAACATTAATGAAAATAGAAATGCAAATGCAAGTGCATACGGAAACGCAAATCATAACACACATGGTTATGGTAACACAATTGGAAACATAAACACGGTAACAGCAAAGATGACGCCAAAGGAAACAGAAACACAAATGGATACGCAAATGGAAGCGCGTATGGAAATGCAAATGGAAATGCACACGGTGATGCAAAAGGAAACACAAACAAAAATAGTAATGGAAATGCAAATGTTAACAGTAATGCAAATGCAAGCGCAAATGAAAATGCAAAGGGTAATGCACACGGTGGGGTAGACGGTAACGCTAACTCAAACAGTTACGGAAACGCAAGTGGAAACACTAACTGTAGCAGTAACAAAAATGCACACCTTTTTTTTCCTCAAAAGCTGCATTGAGAAACACAGTGAATACAAAGAATGTATGCATAATGATGGGCCTCGTAGCAGAAAATGAACACTTGGGATGCTAAATTGCTTTTATCTCAGGAACCGTATGACGTAGAAAAAAAATTAAAATTTCATGTAATTTATGACTTTCCTGGCTAGTTTTGCACTTAGCCCTCTAGTGGGGGCAAACCATTTTTCTGATGAAAAGTCCGTATCTCGAAGCGTTTCCGAGATACAGGTCCCAAAAGGTGTGGCGGATGCCGTAATGTTAGCCTATGGGAAAAATCGTCAACTTTGGAGTACAGTAACTTTGCAACCCTGTAATATTTTGTCACCAAACCACCTAAGGGCACATCTGTGGGATCATGGCTTTCTTCCATCCAAATTTCAGCCCAAAAGTCCAAACTGTTCTTTTGCAGCACGGTGGCAAAGATTTCCTATTCTTTTAGGCATAGTGTCGCAAATCACAACACTTTAGCAAACAAAATCACAGAAGTGTCGCAAGTGCGACACTACTTTGTGACACTACAGTTTACAAAAATTTCAAAAACATATTTCTGGGGTGTTTAACCCCCACAAAAAAAGACATGGCTAGCATCCTCAGGGCTCGACTAGGTGAACACAAAAAGAACTGTGTCCCTAGAGGGTCCCAAATTTAAATGCCAAGCATTTCTGTGACCAGTAACTGAAAAAAAAAATGGCTGACTCATGACACTCCAGGGGTCATCTGCAACACTAAAAACTGCATTTGCGACACTGTCGAATAGTTGAACATTTTCCCATTGACTATAATGGGAAACTTGTTTTTTGAATAACTTTTGAACCGTTTAATATTTTTTCATGAAATCTTTGAAAGGCACATTGGGAACCCTGGCTGTTTTTTCTCTGAAAGTTTCATACTGGTCAAATAAACCATGTGACCTGTAGGTGCAAGCAAAGAATGCACAAAAAAGCATAAATATGGCTTTCTATTGCACTTTATAGCTCCGCAACCGTACATCCAACCATTACAAAACTTGACAGATCCAAAGATCTATGGCACTGCTCTGTGTCTGCCAAATCAGGTAAATCTGTCATACGGTGACAAAGTTATTAACCTGCAAAATTCAGACTTTAACCTTAAATGGGGTACTCAACCCTAACTATAGTGGCACTATATATATATATATATATATATATATATATATATATATATATATATTCTATGCAGAACACATCATTAATGCATCAGTTAGGTTCTTCTATAGTGAAAAAGTGAGGAAATTCGATTTTAGGGTTCCCACCCTTGCACTCCACCCCCACCCCACCCCCACCAACAGGTATCAGGGTATGCATTGGGGTCATTGGCCCTAACTCTCACCTCATTCTCCTACACTGCACCACCTCAGCTTGTTAACACATGGGATGGGGTGAGGGTTAGTGCCGATGACCCCAACGCACACTCGCTGCCTGTTGGTGACGGTGGGGTGGGGTGTGCAAGGGTTGGGAACCATAAAATTGAATTTCCTCACTTTTTTCACTGTAGAAGAACATGGACTGATGCATTAATTAAGTTTTTTTTGCATAGAATTTCCTACTTTTTAAGAAAGAATAGAAAAGTAAAAAGTTGTGCAAGCTGGTGGTAGCGTGGGGTCCTTTGGACCCTGCGATCCCACCAACTTGTAAGTGTCAGGCCACATTACACACCCAATGACTAAAAAGTACATTCACAACAGAAAGGCCAGCCACCAAACAAATGTTAATCTAGTAGAATGATAAAAATCGCTGTCCACAAAACATGAGCTGTGCCACACAATATGTCTGCAAAAAATATATTGTCTGACACATAAACACCTCTATTAACATCTACAGGACATGCTGTCAACACCCTCCAAATTTCAAGTAAAAAGAACTAACCGTGTCCAAGATATGACATGTCAAAATTTGAAATTTTCATTCATCAGAGTGGCATAGTTTCGCACCTGTTGACATTTAACGCACACAATGACTGAAAACTACATTCATGACACAAAGGCTAAGTATCCTATAAATTTCAAGCCACCACCACAAGCAAAACGCTGTCCGCAGAATGTAAACTGCACCACACCATATCTCCACTAAAAAAATATTTTCCAACACAGAAACACTGTAATTTTCATCCACATGACATGCTGTCAACACCCTCCAAATTTCAAGTGAAAAGACCAAACCATGTCCGAGATATAACATTTTAATATATGAGATTTTCATTCGTCAGACTGGCACAGTTCTGCACCTGTTGACATTTAATACACACAATGACTGAAAACTACATCCATGACACTAAGGCTAGGTATCCTATCAATTTCAAGCCACCACCACAAGAAAAACATTGCCCACAACACGTAAAGTGAGTCACACAATATCTCCATAAAAGAAACTTTCTCCAACACATAAACACCATAATTCATATCTACAGCACATGCCATAAACACCCTCCAAATTTCAAGTAAAAAGACCAAACCGTTTCAGAGATATTCAATATTAAAGATTGGTAAAATTTCCCTATCTATTCCATTATAAAAAATATGGCCATCTTGTCCTTCCCTCACGATCAAAGATGGTGATCAAAGAATCTTATGATCAAAGAATTTGCGGGCTCATGAACAAAGAATTAAAAATTGAATAAATCAAATAATTGATGGAATTGCGGTATACCACTGCCATGGTTCAACAGAATGAAGCCCCCAGAGTAAAACCCACCCCCATTTGACTGCCTAGGACACCCCAGGGCTGAGAAAATAGATTTTTAAATTGGGCCATCTCATCCCTCACTCATGATGCACGATCACGAATAAAGAATCTCACGATCAAAGAATTTGCAGGCTCATGATTAAAGAATTTGCAGGCTCACGAACAAAGAATTAAAAATGGTGAAACACGAATTTTTCACCGATTTGAACTGAACCAAAGGCATGCATCGATAGAACGGAACCTTCTGAGCAAAACCCACCCTCATTTGTGCCCCTAGCCCAGCTCTGAGCTGAGATATTAGTGTTTTTAGGTCGCAATGCAAGATCGCGATCAAAGAATCTCACGATCAAAGAATTTGCAGGCTCATGATCAAAGATCGTTAGTGAGCCACGAATTAAGATTTTAAAAGCATATAACTCTATTTTGTGACTGATTTGAATGAAACCAAAGGCATGGCTCAATAGATTGGAGCCCCCTGAGTAAAACCTATCCAAGTTTTACTTCAGAAGTGATCCCTAACCCGAGATATTTGTGTTTTTCTAACTGGAAAATAAAAACCAAAATGGCGGACCTCGCGATCAAAGAATTTTGAAAATCCTCAGGGACAAAGATTCTTGAACCATGAGCCTGCAAATTCTTTGATTGCCAGGTGGGACCAGATGGCCAGAACCCCATTCTTTGTTCGCAAAATAGACATATAAATTTTCCCATTAACTTATAATGGGAACTTAAAAGTAGCATAACTTTTGAATGCCTTAATATTTTTTCACCAAATAAAAAGCGGCATGTTTGGCCACCCAGGCTCTTTCAAATGTGCCATCTCACAGAGTGGCATACCACACAATGGCCGTCCATTACCACATCCAATATCCCAAAAGCTGCCTCCAAAAATGTATAATTTTGCATTTTTCAGCGCTTCTGTACGCAAAGACCGTAAGACTATCTGAAATGCAATTTGGCAAATCAAGAGATGTACCATGTTCCACTGTGCATACCAAATTTCAGGCAAATCTGTTGAATGGGTCCAAAGTTATTAATGTCCAAACATTTGACTTTAGTATGTAACATCATTGAACTCTAACTTTAGTGGTATGCCATCACACACTAATATATATATATATATATATATATATATATATATGTTTATATATTTATATATATATATGTTTATATATTTATATATTTTTTATCTGTCTGTCTGTTCATCTATCTATCTATCTATCTATCTATCTATCTATCTATCTATCTATATCTATATATTCTTTAAAAAACTCTGTTAATGCATCAGGTAGGGTTAAAGCAACAAAAGTAGGGAAATGTTGTGTTAGGGTTCCAAACCCTAACACCCCACCTCCCCCCACACCCTTCAGGCAGCAAGCCAGACTTGGGGTGTACCTTGGGTGTCTCCAGCCTAATGCTCACCCCATTCTCATGCACTGTACACATCTTAGCTTCTTTACTGATGATGGGTGGTGAATGTTAGGCTGGAGAACCCCAAGTCACACTCCACACCTGGCTTGCTGCCTGCAGGCTGGTGATGGTGTGTTGGGGTTGGGAACCCCAACACCAAATTCTCCCTACTTTTGTCACGTTAACCCTAACTGATGCATTAATGGAGTTTTTCTCAAATAATTTGCTTACTTTTTGAGGTAGTATAATCATATCCTCATTTGCCTGTGGGAGTGCAGAATCCTCCGGGACCTGCGCTCCCATCCCTCCACAGATGTGTACATATATGCTGGCATGGAAGCATTTCAGCCAAAACAGCAACCTAACTGTCAGCATAACCCTGGTATAACCCCACCTCATGAACGCTGATGAGGATGTTCAAATCACTTCAGAAACATCATTCCATGCCACTGTAAAGTCATTCCACTCTGAAGGTGAGAAAACGCGTTTTGGCCAGTATTTGGGAAATGACAGCTGTCATGTTCATGAGGTGACGTAAAAAAAATAGCTATGTGGAAATTCTTGGGTGAAGATATTTAAAATGCCTGAAGTTATGAGAGAGCTTGTTAAATTTAAATGCACGTGCATAACTTTGTCATTTTTATATATTTTTACACCAAATTTGCAACATAGCCTTCTTATGACACCACCTCTTGAACAAAGACAGTGAAAATCTCAAATCATGTCCAAAAGGTGATTTTGCCAAGTGACCGTGAAATTGTCTTTCAGGACAGATTTGTAAAAATAACAGTGACATTGTCCATGAGGTGGGGTCCCCAAAAGGCCATGTTGAAAATTTGGTATCAAAATATGCAAAAAATGGCCAAGTAATGCATCAAAGTTGAAAACCCCATTGAAATACATCGAACCACATTTACCTTAGTTTCTCATATTGTAGTTGCCGGTTCCAGCAGCAAGGCGTGTCTTTGATTGGAGAGTGGATCCTGAACCTGGGACTTATTCAGGTGAGTGAGGTGTGTGGGAGTGTACTGGGGGGTGTGGAGTGGTGGGTGCTGAGTGGGAGATGGGGGTTGGGAGTCAGATCAAAGAGGGACCATTTTATGTTTAAAACAAAAAAACTGAGGACAGTTTTCTTAATTTCAGCTACTGGGACAGAATCAGCAGGTGGGGGGTACCACTAGACACCAGAGAATATCATTATACAAGGGGAACAGTGATTGGCAGGCAGGGGCTGCCACTAGACACCAGGGAAATTCAATGAATGGATAACAAGGTGGGAGCTGCACTTGTTCTGTGCGGGGATGTGCTTGTTCTGTAGCTTGGCAATTTGAATGGTAGTGGGAGCTAGAGAGAAAAAAAGATGATTATAAAACATTATTATGGTGCCACAGCTGCTGACCTGCTGAGTGGGACTCTATTTCTGATTCAGTCAGAAAACCACAGAACCACAAGGGACAGAACGATGGCTGTTGGCTGATACCCACATCAAGGAACAGCAGTGACCTAAACTTTGCACTGACACAGCACCAGGAAAAAGTAAAAGGCCACAACGATACTTTTAAAATAGCCTGATCAGGAAAAAGAATTGCCTGATCTAAAGGAGGATGACAGGTGAGATAAAACAGCTGCTTTGCTTCAGCCATTCAACTCATGCTGTCTTTTCTCCCATTTACTTTCACTCATGCTCCCTCTCATGATGTCAGTGACAGTTCCTGTTCTGAGACTTGACAATTTGGATGGTAGGGAGAACTAGAGAGAAAGACCTTTTTTAAAATGTAGTTATGGTGCCACTGCCATTTCAAGCATTTCGGGTGGGGAAGTGCAGATGCAGAAAGCACTCAGAAATGCCTCTGTAGTCTAGTGCAGCTCCAAGGGTGAGCTGTGAGTGAGGCAGTTGCTGCCTTTAACAGGGCAATGACTGAGGCACTCAACTTCCTTGCACCAGTCCATGTATGACCCAGATCTTCTCACCTGAGGTCCCCATGGTTTGATGGGGAGCTCAAGGCATTGATGATCAAGAGTCAGAGGTTGGAGCGCTGCTGGCAGAGGTCCGGGTTGGAGGCAGACAAACTGGCCCTGTGTACACACTATAGTGTGTACCAGGGGGCAGTCAACTGTAAGAAGGCAGTGTTCCTGTCCAGGGAGATTGCTGCTGGGAGAAACTGACCAGCTATGCTTTATTGGACTGTGGTCAGGTTATTACATCCAGCCTGTCTATAGCCAAAAACAGCAGTTTCTGAAGCCTTTTGCAATGAGTTTGCTTGATTTTTCTCAGACAGGGTGTCCGCTATCAGGCAGGGAGTTCCACCAGCGAGCTGTGTTATGGCCAACAGTGGTCATCTGGATTGTCGACAAAGCACTCCGCCCAGCTGGGGGGAGTTTAAATCAGTGGCGGTGGCTGATGTCATTGAGGTGATCTCAAAACTGAAGCACACATACTCTGAGCTAGACCAGGTGAAGACACGTTTCTTAATGGGATGTGTCGACGCTGTTGGCCCGGTGTTTGCCTTGATTATCTGGTGTTCCTTGTTGGAGGGGGTCTTCTCAGATGCCTTGAAGGAGGCGCTGGTGAGACTCCTTCTGAAGAAGCCATCATTGGACCCTGACATCAAGGAAAATTATCGACCGGTCTCCAACCTTCCATTTTTAGGAAAGGTTGTGGAGAAGATTGTGTCGCGACAGTTGGGAGATCACCTTATGGCATTTGATATCTATGAGCCACTCCAGTCTGGTGTTTGTGCAGGGCATTCAACAGAAACCACAGTAGTTTGGGTGCATAATGATCTCCTCAGGGCAAGGGATCGAGGTGAGGGGACAATTCTCATTCTACTCTATCTCTCCTCAGCTTTTGACACGGTGGACCATCGTGTGTTACTCGACCACCTGAGGGACTACAGTGGACTCACCAGCACTGTCATCTGTTGGTTTGAGTCCTTTTTGACAAACAGAAGACAGAGGGTGGTGATGGGGAATTTTTTCTCATCCTCGAGCCTTCTGTCTTGTGGGGTACCTCAGGATTCGGTCTTGTCACCGATGTTGTTCACTGTGCATATGCTGCCCCTGAGAGAGATCATTAGGAAGTACAGATTGGGGTTTCATTGTTATGCTGATGATACCCAGCTGTACTTATTCTTTGCCCCTGGGACATCCAATGTGGTGGAAGTATTAAACAACTGTCTGGCAGAAATCAACGACTGGATGGCCTCTAGCTGGTTGCGACTGAACCCCCGATAAGATGGAGGTACTGGTGGTGGAGTCGAACAGGAGGCATGAGTGGTTGGCCTCTGGGGCAGATACTGGACTAGTTCTAGGGTCTGTCCCATTGATGGCCTCCTCTAAGGTGCGCAGTCTTGGTGTGGTGTTTAACAACAGTTTGACAATGGAATATCAGGTGTCATCCATTGTCAAAGTTAATTTTTTTCATATGAGAAACATTGCCAGGATTAAGCACCTGATCCCACCCCTGGACCTCCCCACCTTGGTACATGCATTTGTAACATCTAGGCTTGACTACTGTAATGCGTTCTACCTTGGGGTCTCTGGAGGCACCCTCCATTGACTGCAGCTGATGCAGAATGCAGCTGCCAGGCTGTTGAGTGGACAGTCAAAATACTGCCATGTCACTGCAGTGCTGCAGGAATTGCACTGGCTGCCAGTTTGATGGAGGGTGCTTTTTAAGGTGGGCTTGCTCACCTATAAGGCCCTACATGGACTGGGCCCTTGCGACCTGGTGGATCTTTTTACACCCGCTGCCTCAGATGGCCCCCTATGATCCTCCTCTAGGGACCTCCTGGTGATTCCCAGGACAAGATTGAGAATGGCCAGCAACAGGGCTTTTAGTATCGCCAGCCCCACCCTGTGGAATTCACTTCTGCCATTGGTGAGGGAGGCCCTATCAGTGGAGGTATTTAAAGCCCACCTTAAGTATTATTTGTTTAGACAGGCCTTCTCAGATACTATATGATAATACAGGTTATCAGTCCTTTTTAAATTAAAGAGGAGATTATTTATATACAGTGAATTTTTGTATGGTGTGTGTTATCTTTATATATGTATTTTTAAATAAAATTTCTGTGTTTTTGTACAGCGCCCAGAGCCTCTGGGATTGGGCACCAGAAAAATAAAATTTGGCTTGCCTTGCCTTGCCATTTATGGGTGTGGGAGTCAGAAAGCACTCTGGTGTGCCACTGCTGCTGAGTGTGGCTCCATTTCTTGGGGAGGCCAAATAAGGATATGACTCAGTAGTGCCACTGCCACCAAGCATGGCTCCATTTCTGGGGTGTGTGTAGATGCAGAAATTACTCAGGAGTGCTACTGCCACTGAGCACAATGAAAAAGACATGGACTAAAATCGGCAGGCAGAGTGTGCCACTAGACACCAGGGAAACAAAAGGAGATGGGGATGGAGATTGGTGGGTGGGGGTGTCACTAGACACATCAGGGAAACAAAAGCAGACGGGATGTGAATCGGAGGGTGGTGGGTGTCACTAGATATCAGGGAAATAAATTTTTATAATAACATCTTTATTAGACATTTTCAAGACAATATAATAAAATAATACAATCCACAAAATGAGACCTTGGAATACAACTTTGTACAAATGTTGATTCAGGTACAAAAATAAATCAACCCTTGAAAAGGAAAATGACCCTAAATTACACTCCCCAAATGTTATTGCCAATAAAAAGCCAACTAACTTTCCCTCAATACCTACCCATAATACTATAATAAATATACACAGAAGGGCCCATACTAAATAAAACACCTACAGTCCATTGGGTAGAAAGTCCAGTAACTTGGGAACAAAAGAAGAGTCTGATGTAACTTGATAAAAGACCCATTTTTGCCATATCAAATGAAATATTGACATTCGATCCAAATATCTAAAGGAGCACCATTCATAACTATAGATGGAATCTACCAAACATTCCCACTAGAGAATAATATGTTTTTGGGAAGTTAACCACAACCTAATGATAACTTTCTTGGCACATACGATATGAATTAACAGTAATTATAGTTGCCGTCTACCCATATGTATATTGAAGGGGAGGGAATGAAGGAAAACCAGGTCTGGGGTCAGAGGAGAGGGAATTTCAAACATCCCTGAAATTACTGTCCCAATCTCATCCCAAAACACCCATAAAGGACAAAACCAAAAAATATGGGCTTGGTCGACTGCATGGTCACCACACTTCCACCAACAATCAGTAGGGTAGTCCCGTCTAAATCAGGCCACCACCACCGGAGTCTGAAAAACAACTGCTCGACATTTCCATGAGAATTCCCTTAAACAGAACAACAAAGTAAGCTTCATAGAGGGAAGACAAGAATTTTCCCAGATGGATGCCTCATAAGTCTGATGAAGGTCCAATTCCCACCTTCTTAAAATTGAAATTGTTGAGCCTTTATCATAAGTTCTCAACACCAAATAAATATGTCCTATCAAATGTGGATAGAACTGTGCCTGTTGGTGCTGCCGTATCATCTCTGATAGTGGGGAAAGGGTACCTGATAATTGTCAATTAGCAGGAGGTAAAGTATGTACAAAAGCCCTAAACTGCAGATATCTAAAATAATCAGAAGAGGGTAATGCAAAAGAAGCCTGTAGCTCAGAAAAAAGCAGAAGATGCTGAGGGTCCAAAATGTGATGATAATAACGTAACCCCAAACATGCCCGACGATGCAAACAATTATTTGATAGGATTAAGGGATTGCATTCATCCCAAACCATTGCCCCAATCATAGTTAACTCAGCTGAAGACAGATATCTCTGCAGTTTATGCCACATAATAATAGGAATCTGCGAAAGGCAAATTAGGGGGATTAGAAAACAAACTATGACTAATAATAGTTATGAACTGGCTACCGCCAATAGATGAAGCTGATTGACTGAGAGCTTTTTGAAGCCGTGATGATATCAGGCTACATACTGAGGGCTTCAAAAAGCCTCTGACCACCAGACTTCTCATTCACAAGAAACCAATTTGAGGGTGGCAAGACAGCCCTGCTGAAATCGTGCTGGGCAATAGCAGCTCCTCACTCAATCCCATTATTAGTTTTGACAGCAGCAGTGCATAATTTGCAACAACGGGTGACTCTGATTTTTTCTCTCTCCCTAAAATGACTACTGCATATTCTTTTTTTAAAACAAGTTGCAAAGCAGAGACCTCCCCACTGGAACAATGCAATGGCTGCTCATGGCCAAAGATCAGCGAGGCAGTACCAAGACAGCAACAACAACCAAATTACGTCCCCCCCCGATAAAAACAAACCAAAATCATGACACTGAGTGTGCCAATTATACAGAAAGCTGAACAGCAACTGGCAAGCACCTGTCTTTTGCCCCCAATTGGCAATGGCCAGCATCCAGTTTTAAGAACCCATTCCCTCCCAATGGCAACAACACAAGGGTTCCCCGCAGGCAAACTGGGAGAAACAACTGCAGTGACAAAAAAAAAAATAGTTACATATTTTACCTAAAGGAAAACACATACAGGAACAACACAGTTCATATCTGGAATTAGTCCTGAGAAGGTGAGAGTTCACTGCTGCACCTCCTCCACGGACTCCACTTACAGCAGCGCCACCTGCTGCCAGGAACTATTTTTTCTAAAGGTATTCCTCCAACACCACAAGAAACTCATTTTGAAAAGGATTTTTTTTTTTATGTATTTTACTTAAAGACTTTGAAGTCAGTTCATAATAGCAATATTGCACTCCAGGGTGTGGTATATCATGGGGTATCATCACTTCTCAGGTGCATAAGGCACCAGGAGCGTGATGATATCCCATGATATATCACACCCTAGAGTGCATTGTTGCTTAAATAAATCATTTAACATGAAATCAATATCTTTCCAATAACTGATAATCCCTAGAGACCCACAAACAAATAATCCTTAACTGACATGCTATTGCATACCATTGTAAATTTGGCAAAGTAAGCCCCCACTAGAAACAGGAAGACACATAGTCACAATGTTAATCCTGGGCTTAGAACTAGCCCAGATAAAATGTAGAATTATATGCTGCCATGCCTGGAAATAATATAGACTTGGATATATAGGCAAAGTTTGCAAGAAAAACAAAAGATGAGGTAAAACATTAAACCTAATATTTTCTGCTCTCTGAAGAAGAAAAAAATGATTATCAGTCCATCAAGCCATATCCAAAACAATCACACCCGTAATAGGTTCCAAATTAAGTGATTCCAGATGGTCCAAAGTCCTGGGAATAACACCACCCAATATTTTAAACAATTTCTATTCCATTGCACCGGGAAGATAGTTCTGACAAAAGAAGAGGGTTAATAAAAAAAAAAGTCAATAATTCAGTCTTATCCTCGTTAAGATGAAAACCTGCTAGTCTTTGAAAACAAGCCAAAATCTGATGAACAGAAGACAAAGAGGTTTCCAGATCCAATAAAGTTAAAATATCATCTGCGACTAATAAAGTCCAATATTCCTGGCCACCTAATGGAATGCCTGAAATAGAAGATGATAAATGAATATGAGAAGCCAAAGGCTCAATATATAAAGCAAACATAAGCAGAGAAAGGGGACAACCCTGCCTAATACCATGTTCTAACCGAAAGAGGGGGTGAATATGACCCATTAACTTTAACTAGGGCCTTAGGATAATGATAAAGACCCTGTAGCATCGAGATAAATGTAAAAGGGAAGCCAAACTAATCAAGAGTATACCATAAAAATCCCAGGAAACCCTGTCAAAGGCCTTTTCTGCATCAAGGCTGGCCAGGACCATGGAGATGGCCCAATTCCGGACATGATCTATAAGCAACAGAACCCTCCTAACATTAACATGCACCTGTTTAGAATGGACAAAACCCGATTGGTCCCAGTCGAGCAGTGATGGGAGAAGGCCCTTGATCCTTCTAGCCCATAAAGCAGCAAACAACTTATAATCTGTGTTTAAAACCAAAATAGGTTGATAAAAAGAAGTGAATGTAGGATCTTTCCCAGGTTTAAGAAGAGCCGTATTCGTAGCATATTGTCAGGAGGGAGGAAAAGGCTCCCCCCCGAACAAATTTGAACACCCATGAAAGAATGGGTTGTAACAGAGGAAATAACTGTTTAGACTTATAGAATTCCACCGGATAGCCATCTATCCCAGGTGCCTTACTGGATTTGAATTCTTTTGTAACATTGGACAGTTCCATAGACTAAACTGGAAACAACAAAGTTTGAGCCTGTCCCTCCATTAATTTAGGTAAAGTTGCACAGGACAGAAATGTCTGTACCTGCGTCACCATCGGGGGTGATGACTCCAATGTGTATAAGGTAAAGTAATATGACTGGAAAACGGAAACAATTTCAGAGCTCCTATAAGTTTGTTTACCCGTGCATGGTTCCCTTAAATGTGACACCATCGCAGCAGCCTGATAGGCCTTCAATCAGAGTTCTAAATGATGAGCACCCTTAGGTCCACCCTCAAAGGCCCATTGCCTCATATAGAATAAAGCATGTTCCACTTTTTGGCCTAAATATTGACACCAGGGAAATACATGACAGTACCGGGGACGGCAACAGAACGAAAGCCAGATTCTCCCTTCATGAAAAATAATCCTTTTTCATGACTTGTGATATGAAAAAGGATTCTTTTTTTGTATCACATGGACATGAAAAAAGATCCATAATAGTAAACAAAAAAATATTTCTAGGGCATGTCTGCAACTGTGAAGTGCAGATTACACCTAATGGGGTCCCGATCACACAGGCAGATGTGTTGGTGTCTTTCAGTGATGTCAGTTTAGTAGCTTGTGAATATTTTTTTTGTGAAAAAACAGACACAAGATGGAGGCAAATGAAAAAGGAATATTCCAATATGAAACATGATTCCTTTTTAGTTTCATACAGCTGTCCTGAAGTGCTTACTGAGCATGCTCAGAAATATTTTTTTTCACAATTTAAAAATTAAATAACTTTGAAATGGATTATTATTTTATTTTTAGCCAGACTATCAAAGGACACATCTGTGTGCTACCTCATTTCTTCCACGAAAATTTCCAACCAAGATTTCTAAACCACCTGGGTTGGAGGCAAATTCAAAGAAAACCCAGCAAAGTCAATAAGCAAAAAGTCAGTTTTTCACCTCTCCAGAACTTGGAAACTGCAAATCTGACCAAAACGTAACTCAGCACATCCAGTGTTCTACCCTAGGTGATGGCACCACATTGAGTGGTTGCAAAGTTATTAAAGTGCAAAATGTAGGATTTAACATTGAAGTGCCTACTCAACCCTAACTATAGAGGCGTGACCGTGCCCCTATAATAAATATAGATATTTCTTTTGCTGATCATCCTATTGTTTGTCAAGCTTCAGCCTCACTGACTTCATTTGCTACCAGTACTCCTCACCATCCTTCCACATGATTTGGGTGGCATGCATCCATTGTTCTAACCCCATATCTTCAATTTCAGGAACATAGTCAGTCAATGTCAGCCCTTTTTCAGTCAGCATGTCATATCTTAGTTCTTTGTTTGCCTCCAGTCAGACATTTCTCTTAAACCATTTACTAAGTGGCCATCAGGCTTCAGCATCAGTCTCCCACACTTCAGCATGAAAGCATGCCACTCTTGACCATGTCATGGTTTCCAGGGCTACTCACCCTAAATGCAGATGGTCTTGTTTTGCTCCCAAGAAGTCCGCATCTTATGAATAGGTCCTTCAATTCAGTTGGGGTCCTGAATCAAGTTCACTAGACTCCAGGGAAATGGGAACGATGATTGACAAGTAGGGGGTGCCACTGGGCACTGATTTTTTAATATATATAGGAATCAGAGGGTGAGGGGGCCACTAGACACTAGGGATATAAAAATTGCTAAAGGAGATGGCAATCAGCAGGTGGGGGGTGCCACTAGACACCCGGGAAATGGGGAATGGTGATCAGTGGTTGGGGGGTGCCACTGGACACCAATGTTTTTTTATAAATACAGTATGTGGGAATTGGAGGGTGGGGGTCACTAGACACCAGGGAAATGGGGGACAGTGATTGGTGGTTGAGGGGGTGTCACTGGACACCAATGTTGTCTTTTAAATATATGGGAATCAGAGAGTGGGGGCCACTAGACTCCAGGGGCCAGATATTCAAAACTTTGCCCTGAGGCAAAATTAGCACTGCACGGTGTGATAAAATAGCCCAGACCCATTTGTATGCCATATTCAAAAGAATAGCCCTGGGGCTAAATGAGTTGAATATAGCATGCAAACAAAGGTGTGTGCAAACAGGGCTGAGGGTGCAGTGCAGTAATAGCCTGGCAAATGAGACAGCACTGAATATAGCAACCGAGAGCAATGCAAACTGCAACAGTAGTCCAGTGCACACAGAGGTGGAGTGAGTTAAGGCTGAACTATGTGGATAAAGTGTGTGTTAGCAAAGCAGTGGAGCACAACAACAACAGCAAACAACAGTACAGGCCAAATACTGCAGAACCATGTAATGGAACATTACATATTGTGCAGTGTTAACACGTTTGCATGGTGCTGACACATTTGCCTGGCGCAATCCCATTTGCCTGGCGCTAAAGTTTGCTATATTCAAAACTGCTATGCAAATGAGCGCACTCAGGCAATCCAAGGGCAAACAGCCACATTGGCATCTCATTATGACCTGTTTTACATGCATCATTATGGGATTGCCTGGCGCTATAACAGGGTGCACACAGCTCCACCTACAGGTCCAAATGGAATTACAGGTCAGTAGCTACTTTCCTTTTTGTGCTCACAGCTCACAGAACATTAGCTGCAGTCTTGGTTTGGACACAAATGCAAAGACTAATACGACACAGGGGAGTAGCACTACAGGAACAGGTGGTCCTGCTGCATGCCAGAGGCAAATTGTTGCTCTTGCCACAGTGTTTATCAGATGGTACAGTACCATAGTAGGCGATACTGTGAGGTACACAGCAATGCCTACAGTGTATCAGGCAACAGTAACTGCTACTATCCACAAATTGCCATGCACAGCTGGATAGTGTGGTCAGACAGTAGACACCACAGTCATACTGTCCTGTGACCCTCATGTACTGCACTAGTGGCATGGGAGCCCCACACTACCATACACATGGCTGTTCATGTGTGTGGGGATCATGGATGAGTGTAAGGTATGTGCTTTGGGGGGCACACATACCATCATACTGTCACACTGCTGTCAGGGACATTCCCATCAGTGAAACATGTGCACTGTGTGGATGGCCCCAGCTGTGTAGCAATACCTACTATGAGGTGCAGCCTGGCCATCTGTACACCCCTCCACTCAACACCCTCCATTTCCCTGTGCAACATGTGTCTGCTGGATTGTGTTGGTGTACCCCAATGAGGGAACTGGAGGTGTATGCTGCATGGACGCACTGCCATGGTGTCCCCCGGGTGCTGGGGCACCCACTAATGCCTGGTAGGGTTAGGACTGGTGCCAGATGATGGTGACATGGGTGGTGCCGTCTGTGTGCAGCGTGTCTCTGCCATGTATGTTTTATATTTATTGTTCTGTATCACTTTGCTGACTGGGTAAGCACACCGGACCAAGACCCAGTGTCAGAAATTACCTGGAGACACTACCAGTGTGGCTGAGATGCAACGGTGTACAATACAGACATACAATGTACAACAACACACAATAGACAAATATCACATTAGGTGCACATTACAATACATTACAAATAGTTTGTTGTTGCAAGTGATGTTCTAGCTCAGTTGTATCATTTACATGAGTGTTCACTTCGCAGCTCTGTTGGGGCATTGCATTCCACAGTTTGTGTGCCTATGCATCTGGAGTGGCCCAGGGTGGCCGTCCACCCATACTGCCTCCTCATTGGATGCATACGGCCTTGTTCCCTGTTGCTGCTGTGTCAACACCCTCCTGGGTTTGCCCGGAATTAAGACTACCTTTTCATAGGCTGTAGTTTGCGCTGTACTACAAGTTGCGCTAATGCACGTTACGCAGTGTTATACTTTTGAATATACTGTTCCACCTGTATGCATGTCCCCGCCCTTCACTTTGCACCATGCATACATTATCTCATAGTGTTGGCACTATCATGTTGTGCCAGCTTTGACCTTTTGAACATAGTAATCTGGCTCAAATGTGATGCAATCATTACACAATCGATTTGCTCCGACCACACAGTTTTGAATATCTGGCCCCGGGATATAAAATAGGGAGATGAGAGGGAGGGGTTTATCACTGAACACCAATGGTATACTTTATTTAAAGGTGAAATGAATAAAATCAGTAGTGGGATGCCTGTTTTGCATGGTATTATATAACTGTGTACATCAGGTTGTTGTGGGTCATACATTTTTCTGCTTTTTCACTTACTTTGTTATAAATCTATTACATGTTAATCTTCCTGCCATTGGGAATTTCTTATCAAGATGATCGGTAGTTTGTTATGCAAGTGTTGCATGTTAGGTCACTACCCAGTGACACTCCAGCAGGGAAATGCAGTATCATGTGAGATAGGTGACATGTGAGTTGCATCACATTGCTACTGTCATTTGACTGTCACCGTACAGTGATCGAGTAAGTAATTTTATAGATGTATGTCTGTGTTATACTTTCTGGGTTGCTTTTTGATTGGTAATTTTTTTGATATTAATTTTTAATTCTGTCCTCCATTTTTTCCACCCGGACACTCCACTGGATCATACCCAGTAGCCTGTATTTGAAGATTTTTTTTATTGTACTCATTATGAAAATCCATGTGCGCGATTGTTCTTGTGTTTGCTTGAATGTTCAGTAAACTTCACAAGAGAAAGCATTTAAAAACAAGCAGATGATTTTTTTAATATGGTGTATGATGGGTCAGGGGTTTGCTGATAGTTGACTCTGAGACTGTAGGACAGCTGCTATTATGAGTGCAACAGTGACTCATAGTTGCTGCGTGACAATAAAACCACAATAATTTAAGTGAATTCATTTTTTTACTTTTTTGTGTATGACAGCAACACCACATCTAATACTCTCTATGTGCAATGGACTTTGGTAGTAACACATAACACTTTATGGCTTGAGACAAATGAAATGATTTAAAATCGTATCTATATGATATGAACATACGAACATATGAAAACGCTAGCAGAAACAGACCTATCAGTCTATCTGGTCTGCTTGAGTATGCAGCACTTCAGTCTTTCAGACTGCAGCTGCCCCCTTCCCTTACCCCCCCATTGATTTTGCCCATGTATCCTTTACTCCCACCCCTGCCCCTGATGGTTTGAACCCTCCCTCTGAACCTGTCGCACCCTCTTTTGAAGCTGCCCACTGTCCACATTGATATCACCTCCTTCGGTAGTGCACTTCACCTTGACACCACCCTTTTAGTGAAATAGTGCCTACTCATTTCCCTCCTGAATCTGCCTCCTTCCAACTTCAGACTGTGGCCCCTAGTTTCCTTTCCACCTTTTAATTTGAAAATACTTCCAGTGCTTACTCTGTTCATACCCTTCAGGTACCTGAAGGTCTCAATCATATCCCCTCTCTCCCTTCTGTCCTCCAGGGAATACATATTGAACTGTCTCAGTCTCTCCTCATAAGGTTTATCTCCCAATCCTAGAATCATTTTTGTTGCCCGGCACCGTACCCCCTCCAATAGCTTGATGTCCTTTTTCAAGTAGGGGCACAGTACAGCATGCAGTACTCCAAGTGCAGCCTCACCAGGGATATGTACAGGAGCAGGATGACTTCTCTTCTAGAGGCAATTCCCCTTGTGATGCACCCCAGCATTCTGTTGGCCTTTGCTGATGCCTTTCAGCACTGTGCTGAGTGGTTCATTCCTCCTGTCACCAGCACACCCAGATTCTTCTCCACCTTTGACTTGGATAACTGCATTCCACCCAACCAGTAACTATTTTTGGGGTTCCTGGCTCCCTAGTGCATGGCTTTGCATTTCTTGGCATTGAAACCAAGTTGCCATGTGTTAGACCATTCCTCCAGTTTTGAAAAATCCTCCTGGAGTACTGTACTGTCTTCCCCTTCATCAACCTCCGCACAGATCTTGGCGTCATCAGTGAAGAGACTGATCTTACTCTTTATCCCTTCTGCAATGTCAGCAATGAAAATGTTAAACAGCGCTGGTCCCAACACTGAGCCCTGTAGGACCCCACTTGTTACTGCCCTGGGCTCAGATACCTCACTCCCCAATACTACCTTCTGCTGTCTATCCTGTAACCAGCTCCTGGCCCATCTAACCAGTTTTCATCCACTCCCAGGTTGCTCAGTTTGCTGGTCAGCCTACCACATGGCACCGAAACAAAGGCCTTGTTGACATCCAGGTATAGAACATCCACCGCATGACCTGTGTCCAGTGCCCGCGTCACCCAATCGAAAAAGTCCACTAGGTTCATCTGGCAGGATCTGCCAGAGACAAACCTGTGCTGTCTTCCATCCTGGAGATCATTATCCTGCAGAAATTTTACCAGCCTTTCCTTGAGGATAGTCTCCATTAACTTTCCCACAATTGAGGTTAGACTGACTAATCCATAGTTCCCTGGTTCATCCTTGGGCCCACTCTTATGGAGGGGCACCACATGCACCACCCTCTAATCCTTGGGTACGCATCCCATTTCCAGAGAGATGTTGAACAATTCTACCAATTGCCCCACCAGGACTACTGCGAACTCTCTCAGTACTCTAGGATGAATTCCATCTGGCCCAGGTCCCTTATCAACCCTCATGGACTTAAGGCCTTCCAACACCCTTCCCTCTGTGATTTCCCCATCAGTGCTCTCCCCCCCGCATACCCACTCTCCGGCCTTCAGCTTAGGTATGGGCCCATCCCTCTGTTTGGTGAATACTGAACATTGAGTACTTCTGCCTGCTCTGCCCCCTTTTCTACCCACCCACTGCCATTCTTGATCCCAACAATCTGAACCTTACTCTTTCTCTTCTCCCTTATATACCTGAAGAAATCCTTTTTACCTTCTTTGATCCCCTGGGCCGGCCTCATTTCTCTTGATGCCTTAGCAGCCCTTACTGTTCTACTCATTTCCCTGGATTTCCTAAAGTATTCCTCCTTGTTCTCTTTCCTGTTGGATCTTTTGTAGGTTCTAAATGCAGCTCTCTTTTCCCTCACCCTCTCCCCTACCTTCTTGTTCATCCAGCTCAGCTTCTTGGTCCTGGATTTCTTGCTCTGGCTCTTGACACACATGCTAATGGCCTTAGCCAGGCCCTGCTTGATGATCACCCATTTTTGCTTGGTGTCCATGTTTAGGTGGATGCTAGCTATGTGCCCTTCCAGTACATTACCTATCCTGCCAAAGTCTGCCCATTTGAAATCCGGGACCTTAGTCCTTGTAGTGGCTACCACCATACCTAGATTGATTGAGGAGTCTATGTGATAACAGCAAACGCCTAAAGGTGATCACTGTTATCACTCAGTCAAGTGCTGAACACATTTTCAGCACTCCCAAACCCTGGCGTCTCCAACAATGGGCGCAGGACATGTTTTACTACTTTCAGGGGTCAATTTACCCCTGTGGGGACTGTACCTGCACCCCCTCCTTAGGGATTCTAACCCAGGGGTGCATGTCAGGGGGGAGAGTAGTAAAGAGTGCAGTGTTCGGCCGGCAATAAAAATCACACCAGCTCCCGACCCAAACCCAGTACCTCAGCCACCTAGCCATTGCCCAATCCCGTTGCCATGCTGCAGCTCGACCAACAACCACAGTGCCACCCCTACAGCCTCTCCACCCCCAGCCCGCTCACCGTGCTTGCTTCCCACCCCGATGCTTGGCGTATGTGTGGACATCCTGTCGCTTGCCCACCCACCTCATCCGTCCGCCCTACCAGTCGTCGCCGTGAGTGGATTGCACGAGGAAGGTGTTGCCATAACAGATAGTGCCCTTCCTCATGTGCCCACTTCATGGGTTACCTTGACTGAGAACCACATTGTGCAGTGGTCGCTTCCCACCAGGGGTTCCTCCACCCCAACATCCCTGAATTGCCCCCCATCCTCCAGCACCAGGTCCAGGATGTTTCCCTCCCCAGTTGGCTCTGTCACCTTCTGTGTCAAGAAGCTGTCCTGTAAGGTTTACATGAGGTAGCTGGGATGCTTCAATCCACCCGGACAGATTAAAGTCCCCCACCACCACCACAGTTCCCCCTTTGCCACTAAGCCTCTTTAACTGCTCCCCCAGCTTCCTTTTGATCTCCTCATTCAGTGTTGGAGGCCTGTAAACTACCCTCAGTCTAACCTTGTTACCCCTCGGGTTGTAAAATTGTACCTATATGGCCTCCACTCTCACCTTCCTCTCCCTCCTCCCTATTACACCTTATTCCCTTCCCTTATGTAGGTGGCAACCCCAGCCCCTTTCCTCTTTTCCCTATCCCTCCAATATATCTTGAATCCTGGGATGGCTAGGTCCCAGTCATGGTATTGGGTTGCCCATGTCTTGATGATGATGGCTATGTCCGTCTCCCTTTCACCATCAGTGCCTGCAACTCTGCCATCTTGTTCCTCAGGCTCCTAGCATTCAATGATACCACACTCCATTTTGATCCACTGTGCTCTGCACCTTTACCCTCCCCTCCAATTCTCCTCCTATTTGAATTTAGCTCCTGCCTTGCTGTGGGGGGAGGTCCAAAGGACCCGCTCTCCTGGTGAATTCCCACCCCTTTGCCCATCGTCACTTAGTTTACATTATAATTTTCTTTAATAAACTCCCCCAACTAATGCTTCAGTACCTTTGAGCCCTCCTTACTAAGGTGCAAACTATCCTCTGCATGCAGGTCTGTGTCTTTCCACTTGTTGCCCCCCCCCCCACCAATCCATACCCCATGGACCCACTCTATTCCTTCAGCCATCTATTGAATTCAGTGAGTCTCTGCTTCCTGGCTGTACTCGCTCCGCTCTTTGCACTGGTAGGATTTCTGAGAAAGCTACTGACATTCCTCCCATACTGCATAGTTTCCCCAGTTCCTTGAAACTGTCCTGCACCTCTTCTATCCTTCTCCCCTCCTGTATCACAATGTGTGGTTTTCCCCCACCTTCCCCACACATCTGCTAATATGCTGTCCCACTCTACCCACTGTCATGCCTGGCATGCACTCCACCCAAATGCTGCTTTTCCTGTTACCCCTTCCCCCCTTTTCACATCCTTAAGTATCGAGCCCTCCAGAATGATGACCTTCTCTCTTTATCCTTTTCACCCTCCTGATGCCTGCTAATTTTCTGCCCCTTGACTTGATCTCCCCTCCTTCCCACCTGCCTCCATACCCCGTGCCTTCCCTCAGCCATGTATGTCCCTTGTTCTTTGCCCCATTCTTTCCCCTATACTACTTCTGCCCAGACTATCTGATTCCACCTTTGTACCATTCCTCTTCTGCTCTAACTCCCTCCTTCCTGTGCCTGTCTTCGCATCCCCCTCCCTATCACCCCCCTTGCAACTGGCTCCCTGTCTTCCCACTGACCTGTTATCTTCCTCTTCACTGGTCCCCCCTTTACCCCTGTACTATTCTTTCCAGGGTTGCCTACTGTGCTCCCACATCTGTTCTCTACCTGCGCCTCTCTCCCCCATCTCGTACATGCTTCTTCACCACCTTCCTTCTGCCCTGCAATGCACCTGCTGATGCCTGGGCTACTGCTTTTGCCTTCTGCCTCGCTGTTGTAACCTTTATCCTTCATAGTGCCATCCACCCTTCCCTTCTCTGCAGTTTCCTTCCCCACCTCATCTGCTCCTCCAGGCTAGCCAAAACAGAGAATCTGTTCCTATTGTCATTCTCCCTTCTCTGAGCTACTCCTGCCACCCCTCTCTGTGACTTATACCCCTGCCCTGACCCTGTTCTTATCTTCCCCTGGTGCTTGACCACCCTCCAGTCATTGGTGCCTGCCCCCAGCTGCTCCTGATTACTGCCCCTCTTGTTCCCCCACCTTGTCTATACTTTCTTTTGCCTGCTGCAACCTCAGGTGTCTGCCTTATCAGATTCTCTTTTCTTTGGTGTTCCTCCTACCCCTGCACCATCTACCCAGCTCCCTTCTCAGCCCTCCAAGCTCCTCCCTAAGTTGTCTCAACTCCCTACACACCATACATCCCCCTGCCCACCATGCAATTCCCAAGAATATGGCTGCCCCACACCCATTACAACTTACCACCCATCCCTCTTGACTGCCCATGAACACCCTCCCTCCCTTCCTCCCACCCCATACCTGCTTACTAGCCCACTCCCTAGTACTCCCCATCCTCCTTGGGCTCCCTGCCATATTGTATATTTCTGAGCTATACCTGGTCAGCTCTCCTTTTAGAGACTCCTCTCCCATGCGTCCTACTCTCCCTCCCCCAGTGTGGCCTGCTGCCTGCTGTTCTCCCTGCTGAAATCCTGCAGACACTACTTGAGAAGCTACACTCCTGGCATTCATGCATTGGGGTCAGTCACGCAAGGGGTCACTTGGCCAGAGCCATGATCAAGGGGTGCAAGAGCTGTGGTTGCAGTAGAGCCCACACTTTCAGGGGGCCCACTGCCTCAGAGCCAGCATTAAGAAAATCTTTTATCACTGACAAACTTGCAATTTTTATGGCTGCAGTAGGTGGAACCTGCAGATCTTTTGCATGTACAAAAGGAGTGATGCATGTTTTATGTCCGTGGAACTAATTGAAGGTGTAAATAGTCTCCTCCGTCTTACCTTCCTCCAAACAATGTTTTCCACCCTCAAATAAATACACTTTCATGTTAGTCAATGGTTGCAGGGTACTATTTTCTTTCTTAAATGGGTGGTACAAGAACTGGAACCTGAGTAGTGGGAGGCAGCATTACTTTTTTTGGGGAGTAAGATCCATCCCCACCTCCGCTCGAGAAGCTCCTAAAGATCCACCCCCACCTTTTTTTGATTCATGCAGGTGGGGCATGAGGTGGCTCTATCATGCTGGAACAAGACACACTAGTTTGGGACCTGTATCAAGCAACAGAACAAGTCTGTGGAGTGATCGAGTTGTGGAACCCCTGCATTTTATTAAGGACTAGGAGAACAGAAGATACTTAATGCCTTTATTAAGGACTAGGAGAACAGATCGATATTTAATGTCTTCAAATTGACTTAAAAACCCTTGGAACAAATGATTATCAGAGCCACCTGGGGCCTCAGAAGGAAAGAGTAATTAAGGAGTAAAACTACAGCTCGCAAGGAAAACATTAGACACATTGTT
This sequence comes from Neoceratodus forsteri, assembly GCA_016271365.2. NCBI lineage: Eukaryota > Metazoa > Chordata > Ceratodontiformes > Ceratodontidae > Neoceratodus > Neoceratodus forsteri. The sequence continues at coordinate 331,805,790 of CM057454.1, forward strand.
CTAATTTACAGTACGTTGAAAGAGCCACAGGTTTTTCTTAAATATTTATATACTAAAAACATAAAGTTCAGCTTTTGGGATTAACACTATTGTTTACCATATTCAATCTCTCTCTCTCTCTTCTATATATATATATATATATATATATATATATACATACATACATATATATATATATATATATATATATACATACATACACACACACACACACACACAGTTTATATATAATTTGTCTTTTTAGAAGTTTAAACACTTTGAAAGCATTGGTGATAGTAATGCATTTAGAAATACATTTTTTAATTGCCTTTACAGTTAAACATGCAGTTTCATGTGGGGGCACATTTTTTTGGGGGGGCAATTCTAATTATTTTAATCATGAAGCATTTGGTGTTAGTAATGCAAATAGAAATACATTTTTTAATTGTCTTTACAGTTAAACATGCAGTTTCATGTGGGGGCATATTTTTTTGGGGGGGAGGTTCAAATTATTTTAATCATAGGCACAGTACTTGGTAAACACATCCTTTGATGATAAAGTGTATTTTTCTTTTAAGTTTGAGAAGTATGTATTGAAAACATTGAACAAGAAAACAATTGGTGACTTTAATAGCTATTCTGATCAAAAGCTGACATTAAAAAAAAATCTCAACTGTATTTTTTATTTTATTTTATCAGGGACACTAGAAACAGGAAGTTAACATTCCCGGTGGTTTTATATTCCCTGGAACCTGCTATTCATTTTTTTTATTGCATCTTGTCCCAGGCAATCTTCCTGGAGTGCAGTTTGCTGTATTGTTTAATAGCTCTGTGTGGAGGCCAGTGTCTTGTTACATTGTCTTTTGTTTCAGATTAACCACAGACATCATGTCAGCCGAAGGAGACACACTTTGAGTCTTAGGGTATGTACAGCATAATTAATACATTTTCATATGCATAATCTTTCCATTCATGTTATTGCTAGACATACTGTAGCTAGCTTGGCTTGAGGAAGGGTTAACATGGTCAGGATCCCTTAGCAATTGAGATGCATATGCAGCAAATAATTCCAGATGCGCTAACTTACCCTACAACTGTTAATTGTCACAGTCTGCATTTTCTTCTTGAAATGGTTACTTTTGCATTTATGCTTATTTTAAGATATTTAATATTCTGACCATGTGGTTATGTCATGGACCATAACTGATCTCCAGCCTTAACCCCCCCTCCATGTCCCAACTTGTATAGATGATAGTGCTTGTAGACAAATCTAATCATTTTTCCACTGTGTTCTGGTGTGTAGCTTGTCTTTTTAGTAGTTTCAAAACTTTGAAAGCATTGGTGTTAGTAATGTATTTAGAAATACATTTCTTAATTGTCTTTACAGTTAAACATGCAATTTCATGTGAGGGCACTTTTTTGGTGAGGTGGTCAAATTATTTTAATCATGAAGCATTGCTGTTAGTAATGCATTCAGAAATACATTTTTAAATTATCTTTACAGTTAAACATGCAGTTTCATGTGAGGGCACCTTTTATGGGGGAGGCGGTTCAAATTATTTTAATCATGGGTACAGTTCTCAATAAACACAGTCCTTTAATGATAAAGTGTATTTTTATTTTAAGTTTGAGAAGTATGTATTAGAAAACATTGAACAAGAAAACAATTGGTGCTTTTAATAGCTATTCTGATCAGAGCTGACATTAAAAAAAAAATCTCAACTGTATTTTTTATTTTATTTTACCAGGGACACTAGAAACAGGATGTTAACATTCCTGGTGGTTTTATACTCCCTGGAACCTGCTATTCAGGTTTTTTTTATTGCATCTTGTCCCAGGCAATCTTCCCAGAGTGCAGTTTGCTCTATTGTTTAATAGCTCCGCGTGAAGGCCAGTGTCTTGTTACATTGTCTTTTGTTTCAGATTAACCGCAGTCATCATGTCAGCCAAAGGAGACACACTTTGAGTCTTAGGGTATGTACAGCATAATTAATACATTTTCATATGCATAATCTTTCCATTCATATTATTGCTAGACATACTGGGCCGGATATTCAAACTGCGATATTTTGTGGCGCAAGCCCTTGCACTGCACAAAATAGTTGTGCAGGGGTGTGGCCGGAGTGATATTCAAAGGAGTTGCACTATTGAGCAACTCCTTTGAATATCACCCCCCGGCCACAGCCACTGTGCATGGTGCAGTGGAACTTGCACCACCGTAAGTGGTCAGAGTGGAGCATTCAACTTGCGGTGGCGCAAGTACTATTGCACCATGCGCAAATTTCCAATATTCAAAAGGTGACATGCAAATGGGGCCATAATTCTTGCAAGGCACAGTGGGGTCCATTTGCATCTGTTTATGGCCCTATTTGCATGCCATTAGCATGCAGGTGTGCCGATCCCCGAGGACTTGTGCCTGGCGCCCTGCCAGGCAGCAGCCATCAGGGACCGACGCCCTCTGCAGCCTGATCACAGGCAAATGTGTATAAAATCCCTCCACCCCCTCCGACTGGCCCGATTGTGGGCAAAAGCATCAAAATCCCCCCCCACTGGTCCGATTGCGGGCAGCAGCCTAAATAACCCCCCCACCAGCCCGATGCGTGGGCAGCAAAGTGTCCCCTGCAGAACATATCCCTGGTGGTCCAGTGGACGCTAAGCCCGATCGCGGGCTGCAGAAGTGTAACCCTCGAATGTATCTCTGGTGATCCAGTGGAAGCCATTAAGGGGTTGCAAGTGTAAACCCCTCCGAACGTATCATTGGTGGTCCAGTGGACTGATAAGCCCGATGGCTTGCATAATGTGGTAAAATCCCCACTTCAAGATATATCCCTGGTGATCAGTGTCCTCCATCTCACCACCCAAAAGCCCCCACCACCTCGCCCCTGCAGCCAGCGGGTGGAGCATCTCCACGCACCTGCCCCCGCCCGCCCGCCGACTGCCTGTAGGTTGCATGCCCATTGGTGCAGAGCAAGAGCTAATGGGCATGCAGTTTATATCGCATAAGCAGTCCAGATATGTGAATGAATTAATTCATTCTCATATCTGAACTGCCTTGTACGGTACGGGCTGCAGGTCCATTGGCTCTTGCTCTGCACCAATGGGCATGCAGCCCTACTGGGCAGTCAGTCGGGCGGGCGGTGGGGCAGCAGGTGAGTGGGATGCTGCCGCCTGCCGCTGCGAGGGGGAGGGGTGGTGGGGCTTCATGGGTGGGTGGGTGGGTGGGGTGGGGGACCCTAGATCACCAGGGATATGGTATTGGGGCGGGGTTTGCCACATTATGCAGCCTGCAATTGGGCTTATCGGTCCACTGGACCACCAGGGATATGTTCAGGGGGTTTACACTTCTGCAGCCCAGATCGGGCTTCCACTGGACCACCAGGGATACGCTCAGAGGGAACACTTTGCTGCCCGCGATTGGGCTGGTGGGGGTGAGTCAGTGCGCCATGATCAGGCCAGTCGGGAGGGGGACTTTTCTGCTTTTTCCCATGATCGGGCCAGTTGGGGGTGGGGGAGTTTTACACTTTTGCCCACGATCAGGCTGCAGAGGGGGCACAGGGAGTAGGTTGAGGGCCAGCCACAGGTGGCAGCTGCTGTGTTGCACCCTGCAATGTGGCAGATCACCTGTGGGTGGCCCTCAACTTACTCCTTTTTGGGCTCAAAGTTGTGCAGGCGCAGGTTGGGGGTTGCGCCTGCACAACTCTGCACAGCCCGGTGAATATCGGGCTGTGCAGTTTATGCATGGTTCCTCCCCCTCCAGTTCAGCTTGCATTCATTTGCATTGTGCTGTTTCTCAGCATGTTTTCAGTGGCGCAACTGCCTCCTGCTGAATATCGCAGAATGGTGCAATTCCGGACTTGCGCAGGCGCAACCCTATTGCGCATGACACAGCCCTTTTGAATATCTGGGCCACTGTAGATAGCTTGACTTGAGGAAGGGTTAACATGGTCAGGACCCCTTAGCAATTGAGAAACCTAGGCAGCAAATAAATCCAGATGCGCTAACTTACCCTACAACTGTTAATTGTCACAGTCTGTATTTTCTTCTTGAAATAGTTACGTTTACATTTATGTTTATTTTAAAATATTTAATATTCTGACCATGTGGTTATGTCATGGACCATAACTGATCTCCAGCCTTAACCCCCCCCATCCTGTGCTCCAACTTGCATGGAAGATAGTGCTTGTAGACAAATCTAATCATTTTGCTGCTGTGTTCTGGTGTGTTCTGGTGTGTGCGTGTGTGTGTGCATATGTGTGTGTGTGTGTGTGTGCTTTTTATTCAATTGCTTATGTCTTGCATGGAAAACAGTGCTTGTAGACAATCTAATCATTTCACAGCTGTGTTCTGCTGTGTGTGTGTGTGTGTGTGTGTGTGTGTGTGTGTTCCTCTGAAGCTGTTCTTGCAACATAGGAAAGGTACTTCCACAGAAATAGCAGCAATACATTGCATAACAGATATAAAATGTCAATAAGCAGGTCATGCAACAGATGTGCTGAGCAGTTACTGAAGCAAGAAATGTACAGCTGTCATTTTTTACATCCTGTTCAAAATGTCTTTTTGCACCTGTGGTGCCAAATGGCACAGTCACTGTGCAAAATCTCCTTTCAGCTAATGAACTGATAGTATCACTGTTCATGTGTGGGGTTACAAAAAGCCCAAGCTGAAAATTTGGAGTGAAAATACCAAGAAATGCCCATGGCATTAGGGTTTCTGACCATAACACCCTGCACGGGACTGACAGGCATCAGGGGTGTGACTTGGGATTACCAACAGTAATTCTCATGCCATTTCACCCCATCTTCACCCTGCAGCCAATGACAGGTATTGAGGTGGGCCTTTGAATATTCAGCCCCAAAGTTCACTCTATTCTCTTATACTGTACCCATTTCAGCATATTCCCTTATGGAATGGGGTGAGAGTAAAGTCTGAAAACCCCAAGGCACACCTTGACTCTTGTCTGTGTCTGCAGGGTAGGGTGAGGTGAAATGGCATGAGCATTATGGGCAATGACCCAAAGGCACACCCCAATACCTGTCCATGTCTGCAGGATGGGGGTGGGGTTGGCATCACTTCAATACTTCACTGACATTCCTATTCTGCCTGTCTGTGTGTGTCTCTCTTTCTATCTATATGTCTATGTAATTATTTATCTTTCTATTAATTGCATGTATCGCTATTTTTACCTATTTCTAAAACAAACCTGCATATCACATTTGCCTGCACTCTGAGCACATACTTACGAAACTGAATATTTGTACTCCACTTATGCATAGACCTCATACTTTCCTAATATTCCCATTATCATAAGCATAACTGTCTTGCCTTATCAAAAGCGACCCCCTCTGAAACTTAATATCACATTTTCTCTAACAGTTCATCATTATTACACCTGATTTCCTGACATCAACACATTGCTTAAATATAACTTATATCACCTCTTGGACAAAATCCCAAGGCTGAACATATGCCAGCCATTACTTTTTCATTTACTGCCGCCTTCTATACCATCATGTGCATGTGCATATGTTTCCCTTGATGCTTTGCATTATTGGGATATGTGCAACTGTGTTTTCTTTAAAATGTGGCTGTTTGGCCAATATCATCAGGGATAACACATACATCAGTGACATTTGCTCTGGGGTTCTTTTGTAAGCTTCATATACCTTCCATTAAAATGCACACCTCCATATATTTTCCTAATAATGTGTATGACTCCCTTAGAACAGAAACTAAAACAAATCTTACTACTTACAAATCATTGTGTTGTTTCTCCATGCCTCCTTAACAATTCCACACAACTTCACTAACTTCATTATGCAGCTGTGGTGGATCTGACCAAAGTGTGTTTCTTTGGACATTGCTTATCTATTTGAAACTGGGGCTATCAGCAGTGGCAGCAATGGTGGCAGACTCCAACTCTAGTTTCACGTGGTGGGTGAGTGCAGAACAAAGAAGCAATAGAGCCCATTACTCAAAACATTTAATTTTGGAGCCAGTGTCCCCAGGAGGAGCAGGGACAACTTATGTTGTTCAGTTCCTTGATCATGGTGCCAGCAAGTGGGACGGGGGCTAGCATGGACAAACTATGGATGTTCAACAGGACTGTTACAAAAGAACCTATGCTATAAATATTTAATGTGCGCTAGCAGTTATTTTATGCTTATTGGTGGAGAGGTAGGCCCCACAAAATATTTTGCAGGGAGGCCCTTTCAGTTGTTGGCACAGCCCTGTGCTTAGCCCTCTGGATACTAAATGCAGAACTCTGTGGCCTGATTAGCCTGCCTGGAGTCACATAGTACCTGGCCTCCTCCTCCTCCTTTCTTTTCCCCTTCCCTCTTTCTCACTCTGTTAGGCATCCTCCCTCCTCCCCTACTTCCCCCAATCAAGTCTTCCCTTACACAGTCTGCATTGTCCTTACAGCATTTCCCCTCACACCACACAAAGAACACAGCACCGAAGTAGTAAAAGTAAATAAAGTAGCTGGTAACCCCCCCCCCACCGAGTCCTGAGTCTGTCCCCTGCTCACCGATGGTCTTCTTATGCATGAAGTTTATATAATTATTTACATAATAATGAACCCATCCCCAATTCCATGAAACCATTTATTCTTGTTGCAATATTAACCCTGTAATTAAAAGTAACGGTAGTTATATAAATGAAATAATGGCATTGCAACAATTTTTGTGAATGTTTTTTCCCTAAACATGCCCTCCTAGCTATGGACAACAAAGCAAACTAGATGAGTCATTTGACCAATAATTACTAAGTACAACCTGATCACCAAATCAGTCTTCAAACTGTACTGCAAATTCAGTTGTCAGTACTAAAAAACAGTTAATCAAGCAGGTCTACATTACTGACATTAGATATATTTACAATTACTAGGACATACTTAGACTGTATTGAGCATTTTGCATATTAACCATCCAAATGAAAAGTGCATATAAGCAGACATCAAGCACACACACACATACAGAAAAAAAAATATCTAGAAATAAAACTCTGGCAGGTATCAAACAGAATCGAATTAGAACCGATGTAGCATGATCATTAAAAAACACTTCATGCAAATATACAGGAATAATATCTTGTTTCAGCAGTAAAATAAAACTCTGATACCACTTATGGCAGATTATGCCTACTGCAAGTGGAATGAGAATAAGTGCCTCTTAGAAATTGGGCAATAGCATCCTAGCTTTCTGATTGGCTAGGACACCAATCTTAGCGGACTTTTTTTCTGATAGATACCCGCTTAAAGCAAGTGCAAATTCAGAGTGCCCCATTACTTCAGATATTCTTGGGCACCCTGAATTTTGAAACTGACCTGCCACTATTTAATTGCCACTGGCTAAGTGAGCGGTGAGGGAGAGGTACCAGCACCCAATTTCCATGTGTCCCCTGGCAAAATTAACAATAATGTTTTTGTTTTAAAAGAACACAATTCTCAAAAAATGTAAAACTCTTCAGTACAAGCTGATGGGACACAGTGATTCACACACCGCTACTGCCCATGTCACACAAAATGGCGGTACTGGAGCTAGTGCACTTTGTCTCTTTCTTCCTCTCTTTCTCTCTCTCTCTCCCCTGTCTCCCTCAGCTAATGCTTACTGTCCAGCACAAATGAAAATAAAGAAAAAATCACTGCACCTCATTCTGGTGGCTCCATGATGCATGTTTCAGCCTTGCTCCAGTCCTGACCCTGTAACTGAGATTGTGGTCATACTCAGCACACACTCAAAAAGGACAGTTCAAAAAGAAATTGGTTTAATTCATAAATAAGTTTAAAAAAAAACAGCAAAACAAACTGGCAAGGTGTGGATCTGTGCAGTACTGAAGGGGTATCTATAACAACTACTTCCATACAAAAACTACAGGGGCTCAACTAGGACAAAAGTCCTTATTTCCAGAAAAAAACTTAATACATAAATGCAGGTGGAGGAACTATTTTACCACAAAATCCATAAAAGACATAGGAAATTTAAGATGGTATTGGTAAGATAAAAATTGTTTTCTTTAAAACATATATAACACAGTGACCCATTTTCTAAGTGTAATAATACCCTCTAGGTGGGCAGTATTGGGAAATACTAAACCTTCCAGGGGCTATAAGGCCCTCCACCTGTGGCATCGGTTCTCATTACGCCCCTGGGCAGTCCAGTATTTCCCAATACTGCCCACTCTGTCAGGTATTATTGCTTACTTATACAAGTTTCAATGCATTGACTGTAATCAAAGCAGAAACAGCTCTGTATCACAACTTGCGCCGTGAGGAGAAAACCAAATGGCAGTTTTACACCTCTATTCAGAAATATGATGTTTTCAACACAGAAAGCCAGCCAACATAATTTGTTATGATGAAGACGCTCAGTTAGATTAAGCAACAACAAAGATAAATAAATAAAAAAATAAAGATAAAGGTGATAAACTAAAATAGTGTATCTACAAGAATAAATGATGAGAAGTATGCAATGTCCTTGAGTAACAGACTTCTCAGATAGAGATTTTACTTAAATTTAGTTCTGAGCTTTTTTATGAAAAGTGTCAGACTGTAGGGTTTTGATTTATTTAGAGCACTGTCAGCAGTTCATTAAAGGCTTCACAGAACTACAAGACTGCATTGATTCCTGTCACAGCTCTCAAAGCAATGACAGCTGTCTGAGGGAGAACAGGGGTAGTGACCACATCGCCCATCTGATCAGGTCATTCTCAGTTTAGTCCCATCAGACATCAGCAGCAAGTGCCATTTTGCCATTATGGTTAGCATATGCAAACTTACCAAATTATTGCTGTCACACATTTTTCTATGTAAGGAAAGAATTGCTAAGCTATCTAGTTACCAAATCTTAATGGAAAACAACTGATTTGAGCTAAAAATATTAGCTACATTTCACCTTTAAGAGGAAATGGCACAGCTAAATCTTTTTTCGCGAACCTATTTCTTTTTCACGAGAACTAAAAAGGGCTCATGAAAAAGAAACTTAGCGAGTTGCGAAAAAGGACTTAAATAGTTGAAAAAAATGTTCGGAGGTCATGGAAGCTGTAATAAATTACACAGTGAAGCTCATCAGTTCCCGATGAGCAAGATACACGTTTGGATGTCTGTAGAAGACATCCATGGGCAGAGTTTGCTATGTGAAAAAAGAGCAAACAAGATGGCGGCTCATAAAAAAGGAATTCTGTCTGGCAAAAAAGAATTCGGCTCCTTACAAAAAAAAGAATCCTTTTTCGTGATACCAAATTCCTTTTTCCTTCCATTCCTCTATCCTGGGGAGTAATATTCTCATTGAAAATAATGGGAACTTAAAAATTTAATAACTTTGCAACATATTCATATTTTTTCACCAAATGCAAAGCAGTTCTGTGACCCAAGCTGTTTCTACCATAAAAAAATCACACCAAAATTCCACACCATCTGGGTGCAAGGTGATTAGAAAAAAAACTACAAAAAATTTCACATTTTAAAGTTTTTGCACCATCCGGATTTCAGAATCCATACATACAACCCAAACAAAACTTGCCATGTCAAGAGACCTACCCCTTAGGACAATGAATGCTAACATTTTTCTATTTAAATGTTTTATTAAAGTTTATATAACAAGTTGCACAAATATCAAAATAACATGATAGCCAAGATGAAAGCACAGTATGTTCTCTATCACATGAATACCAACAGTATGCAAAAAATATACATTAAAAGACAATGGGCCAGATATTGAAAACTTTGCCCCGGGGCAAATTTAGCACTGCCTGGTGGGCAAACTTAGCCCGGAGCACAGAGCAAGCTATATTCAAAAGGAATAGCCCAGGGCAAACAGCTTCTGAATATAGCATGGGAATGAGGCCGGGCAAACTGGGCTGGGAGTGCAGGGCAAACTTAGCCCTGGAATAAGACAGCTCTGAATATGGCAACCAGGAAGTGCAAACCACAACAGCAACACAGTGCACAGTGATGTGAAGGTAGGTAGAGATGAACTATGCGGCCAATGTGTGTGGCAGCAAATGCGTGGACCCAGTACAGCTGCAGGCAGTAGTGTATATGAAAGTACAGTGTGCAGAACTGTAAAATATTCCCCGAACTGTTAGCGCAGCGCTAACACGTTTGCGCGGGTTTAGCGCAGGGCTAAACCATTAGCCCGGAGCAAACATGTTTGCCCGGCGCTAAACTTTGCCATATTCAACAGTGACATGCAAATGAGCCTACTTAGGTAGTCTGTGGGCAAACATCCAGATTAGCATCTCATTATGCCCTGATTTGCATGCAGTTTGCACCGGGCTAACTGTTTAGCCCCTCGCTAAACCCGCGCAAACGTGTTAGCGCTGTGCAAACAGCTTGGGGAATATTATACAGTGTTGAACACTACTTCCACATGCACTGCTGCCTGCAGCTGTACTGGGACAACACAGCATAGGCACAGATGGTGGTGGTGCTGCATGCAACTGTCACATTGTAGGTCATGCTACAGTGCACAGCAGAAACTACAGTAGCAAGGGGGCCAGTAGTGTGTGGACACAGCATTGCCATGGTGTGTAGGGCAGTGATGATGACTGCACTATACACAGTGAGAGGCCCAACCTGCAGGTGTGTACTGACAGTGGACATTACTGTTACGTTGTTGTGTGACCCACAGATGCTGTACCTGTGGCATGGGATGCTCACAGTGACATGTACATTTCTGGCTTTGTGTGCTGTGGCAGTTGTACAGCTGTGCGGTATGTGGCCGGTGGGGGCATATATTCTCCAAAAGGCACACTGGTGTTGGGGTATTCCCAATACTGGCCCATGTGCACTGCATGATGTGTCCCAGCCTTGTGGCCACACCTGGTCTGTGGCACAGCCTCGCCACCCATACATACTCCCCTCAACATCCTCCATGCCCACAGTGCTGCATGTGTGTGCTGGCATCTGTTGGTGTCCACAGAAGTGTGGTCCGCAGGTGTGTGCTGTATGGCCACACTGCCATGCTGTCCATTGGCAGCAGGGTCACCACTTACTGCCTGGCATGGCTGGGACTGATGGCAGATGATGGCATCATTGTGATGCCATCATTTAGCAGCATGCTTCCTCTATGTTTGGCTTTATCTATGTGTCATATTTCTTTGTTAGGGTCGCGCAAAACCTGCGCTAAACCCGCGCAAACACTGCACAAAGCCATATAGTGTCACGCAAAGCTGATTGCCCAGGGTTAAGACAAGCTTTTACTGGGCGGTAATGTACACCGCGCTCAGTGTCATGCTAAGTCGCGCAAAACCACTTAGCGTGGCGCTAGTCGCTGAATATAGCATTGCGCCTGTATTCATGTCAGTTTGCCCCTTGCATACATTATAAATTTGCCCAGCGCCAATGCAGTTTGCCCACACTATTTGGCCTTTTGAATATAGCAGACCAGCGCTAATCCCGCTCTAAACCTGCACAAACGGTTTTTGCCCGGCGCAAAGTTTTGAATATCTGGCCCAATGCGACATAGTTTAGAACAGCAGATAATATTTCACCTTTAAAGAAACAGAAAAAAGAAACACAATTGAGTCCCGAAAACTTATGGATACGTTCTGAAATGTTTAATGACAAAGATAGGAACCATGGCAACATCTCCGTAACATCCTATCATCTCACCCTTGAAAAGAGGTGGAGAGAAAATCCTTAGTAAAAGAGCCTGCATTAACTAAAAATACCCTAGAAAATAACCAGATTAGGTATCCAAAGAACACTAAACATCAACACACATGCTATGAATCACCATGAGATGTAATCTTATCAACCCCAAAGTGGGAAAGCCAACATGTCCAAGCTGTATAAAAAAACTGAAAGCTTCCTTTTACTCCAAAATAAAACCTGTAAATATTGGGCAACCTTAGACATGGCCTGTAACCAACCTAATAATGGGGGAGGAGAGACTGACTTCCAATTACATAAAAGAAGCTTCTTGGCTTTCATAGCTGCTGAATATAAAAATAACTTGTATTTTATGACTGCTTGATCAAGTGCAATGTGCTGTGGTGGGTGGTGTATCACTGATCCAGTTCTGTGCAATAGTCTTTCTAGCATTAATCAGCGCTAGGTCCCATAACCCCTGCTAACCTCCATTTTCAAATCATTTCTACTCCTTGCCCCTATCATGAATTCTAGTAGGGAACTTGGGAGTCTTACTTTTAATGTTTTTTGCACAGTGTCATGTACTTGCGTCCAGAAAGGAGCTACCTTTCCACACAGCAGTGCCATGTGCATAGAAGTCCCCTGTTCTGTACAACACTTTGGGCATCTATTTTGACATGTCTGTATTGTACTTATAGAATCTCACTGGAGTTAAATAAGTTCAATAAACAATATTAAGCTGTATCCTGTGTAATTTATTTGGTCTAGCACACTGCTGTATTTGTTTAGTGGCTGCCGTCCATATCTCTCCATCTACTGGGACATCCAACTGCTGTTCCCAATGTTTCCTAACCTGTGTACCGGGGTCTAGAAGGGCCCCCAACAACATCTTATACAATATGGTGAGAACCGAAGATGATGCCGGTGGTCTAGTAAGTTCCTCCTCTATGGGGTGACATACTATATCTCTTCCCTATCAGACACTTTTGAACTCGCAAGTATGCAAAAAAATCACCAGCCTGGAGACCATATTGCTCCCATAATTCAGAATACTGCTTCAGTCCACCCCCATAGTACAGGTCCTTTATGTACCTTAAACCCACCCTTTCCCATCTTAATATGGCCTGATGCAAGAATATGTTGTATCCTTTTCTGTTTCTGACACTAGCACATATTGTAGAGTTGGAAGAAAGTGTCATGGGGTGCCTTTACATTGGTGAGTACCCTGCCGAATCCTTACAACCTGCTGTGTGAAAGGGCTTCTGACTCTCTGAGGCTTAAGTTCTCCTTTGCTAGGAGAAAGTAACCCCTGTATTATACCTCCCAGGAGGTGCTCCTCCTCAATGCATTTCCATGCTGGTTTATTGGTGCCTGGGGGACAATATAAAGCTGAAAGCTGAGTAGCCCAGTAATAATATTTAAAGTGCGGTAGGGCCAGTCCCACACACACACTTTTGGGCAGCTGCAATATACTGCGTTTAATCCTGGCTGTTGTCCCACTTCATAAAATCTATTAATGACACTGCCGAGTTTCTTAAAAAAAATATTCTGGTACTCTAGCCGGTAGACAGTGAAACAGGTACATACATTTTGGCAGAATACTCATTTTAACTGTGTTCACCCTGCCAATCAAGCTAATTGGCAGGTCAATCCATTTTTCACAATTCTTTATGTTTTCTAGCAGCTCATTATAGTTTGTCCCAAATACCCTCGAAGGTTATTAGGAATGTGTATACCCAGATACAGCACTTCAATAATGAGATGACCCTTGGCTACATAGTCAGGTCAATTAGGGAAGGCAATCCAACCAGTTTATTCTGTGACTGGATATCTCCCCAAATTTAATTAATATGTATTGTAAAGCTCTCAGACTTACTTTGGGATCTGACAAGAAAACTAAGAGGTTGTCATCAAATAGGGAAGTCTTATGCTCTTCCCCCCCAGCATGCAATCCCTTTACCCTTTTGTCCCTGTGAATCACTGCAGCCAATGGTTCTAGTGCCATTACAAATATTAAGGGTGACAGTGGAAAGCCCTGCCTGGTCCCACATGCAAGATGGAGGGTGGTTGACATCACTCCATTCACCAGTATTTGTGCAGTAGGCTTAGTGTACAATGTCTTAATCCACCTAAGTAGATTGTACCCCATTCCAAATTTTTTAAATGCAAAAAACATGTATGACCACTCCACCGTTAAATGCTTTTTCAGCATCCAACCCGGGAATCGCCATCCCCTCTGATAGTGTTGAGGTTGCATACTTCCATATAATATTCAATGTTCAGTGGACATTGTGCTTCCCTTGTCTACCCTTCATGAAGCCATATTGATCTGGGTGGATTATGATTGGTAGAAATTTCTCAATACGCCCTGCAAACACTCTTGCCAGGATCTTATAATTTGCAGATAGCAGAGATATTGGCCAATACGAAGAACACAACTGGGGATCCTTTCCAGCCTTGGGCAAGACTACTATGGTTGCTGAGCACATAGAGGATGGCAGTTCATCACTCTCCACACTCTCCCCAATCACTCCCATCAATGGTCCCCTAAAATAATCTTGAGAAACTTTGTAAAAATCTATTGGGAAGCCATCAGGTCCAGTTGCCTTCCCTCCCTTAAGATGTTTATGGCCTATTTAACTTCCATTCAGGCAACTGGGGTTTCTGAGTTTTGTACTTGAAATTCAGAGATATTGGGTAGTTCTATTCTGTCCAGAAATTGTTCTACTTGTTGCAGTGTGAGGGAGACCTCAGCAGTGTAGAGTCCAGCATAAAATTCTTTAAAACATTCCTCACTTTTACTATCCTCTCAGGCTACTGTCCCATCAACTTTTTGAATGGCTGCCACATTTTTTTGCACTTTCTCTGTTTTTGCAACTGCTGGGCTAGCAGCTTCCCCCCAGCATCCCCTTCAAAGTAATCCTCAGTTTGAATCAGTAACAGGGCCCTTTCTATTCTGACATTGTGGATGTTATTATATTCTCATTTCAGCTTCTGTAAATGGTAGTACAAATCTTTTGAGGGTTTCTTCATGTGTTCTGCTTCCACTTCCCTTATACTGCTCTCCAGTTTGGCTATCTTCCCCTCCTCTAATCATTTTTTATGAACTGCAAATGAGATTGTAGCCCCCCTCAGAACAGCTTTTTAAGCAGTCCCACCTCACTGCAGTGGAGGTTTGTCCCTCTGGGTTATTTACTAAATAGTTTTTGTATTTGATGAACTATATATTGTTGGAAATTGTCCTTCTTTAATAAAATAGGGTCCATCCTCCAAGCCCTGCTAGCCACAGGTGAGCCCATATCGATCAGGGACAGCTGGACTGGGGCATGATCTGCAATTCTCATTGTACCATGGGTCACCCCTTTCAGGTCTGCTATAAAGGCTGGAATATGAGAGCCCTGTCCAATCTCACTTACAGTTTGGTGGAGCAAGAGCAGTGTGTGCACTCCCTGCTCCCAGGGTTCTTGTACCTCTAGGCATCCACAAGTCTATGATCTACCATTAAAGACCACAGTGCTTTGGCATTTTTTGTGATTAATCCCCCTGCCCTGGAAGTGCAGTCCATTATATTGTCCAACACACACTTGTAGTCCCCACACAGTATCCATGGGCCCCCAAATGTGGACATCTCTATAGCCAATCTTGTGAAGAATTCTAGGGCCTCAATATTAGGCCCATATATGGAACCAATGGCTAACTTTTGTCCTGAGTTCATCTGCACCTGTACCAGTACATATCTGCCACCTGCAGTATCCACACTTGATTGCACCACCACCACAGGGAACCTGGGTTTAAGTCATATGGCTGCTCCCATAGCTTTGGAGCTGAAGTATGCAGTATGCCACCCCCCCTCCAATTTTTAGCTATATGTGCCCCTCTTTTGCCCTCATATGGGTTTCCTGTAAATACAGGATATCTACTTTAAGTTGTTCCACACTTCCCAATATTTTTTTCCGCTTAGTGTGCATCTTAAGCCCATTTGTATTCCATGAACATATATTCAATGCATTAGTCATATTGAAACTGCAAGAAAATTCTACCTAAGTTATCAGACTGTATACACAACATACATATCACACACATGTCCTGTTGAAGCTTTTTATAAACAGTAACCATGAACTGAGAACATTGAAATGTTTGAACAGTAATGAACAGTGCATTAACAAGAAACTAAAGGAACAAGACCAAAACTAATGTTCAGTGGGTTCCCAGGTTGTATCATCCCATCTGTGACTCCTAGTACCAAATCCCCCCCTCTCCCTTTAACCCCCCTTCCTCCCCCCCTACCCATTTTCAACCATACCATCCTGGTATTCATCCCTCTATCTAAGGCCAGGCTGGCACATATTATCTACCAAGCACCTACATTCATTCTTATAGAGTGACACTTAAGCAATAATGAATGATGGGGGTTATGTTAATGTTCTAATTAATCACCTCCTGGGGGTGTAATGTGGCATGAGGCATAGCCTAGTGCCATATTACCCTCAGGGGGTGATTAACTTGAACATTAACATAATCCCCAGAGTTCATTATTGCTATTATTATAATTTGGTTGCAAATGGCTCTTGTTTTAAATATATTACTAATTTATTTACAATTTTGGAGGAAATGAACATAAAATAGTCCCTATTCCATTCTAATTTTACTGATTAATTCCTTGGGTATCTGAGACAAGTAGTGATAATTCTACATGGGCAAGTGCCTTTTTTTACATAAATACTGAAGACTTTACAAGTGTGTTTTAAAAGTAATAGTTTATTTCTAAAGAAACAGCAGTTATGGACAGTAATAGACAGTGTAGCATTAGTCTGAGGCTATTCAGAACAGAAAGTTAGTTGCACTCCCTCTCTCTCTCACCAATCACATAAACCCCACCCCCCACAAAAATGGTGTTTTTTCACTTGCACTCATATTCCATCTTCAACTTCCAATATTATAAATTTCTTTTCTGTACACAGTGTAATTGACATTCTATTCTAAACATCTTTAGATAGAGTGATGCTTCAGTGTGCATAACTGTCTAACCATTTACACCCCCCTTGCAGCGACATTTCAACAGCGAGGTCCCCCACAGCGACTACAGTGCCTAGCCATGGTGGGAGACCCGCTGGAACCTGACGCTGTCTGTCGGGGGTCCTGCACCCCCCCATCAGCTCCGACTGGAGTTGAGAATCCTTGAGTGGGGGGGTTTGGGGGTGAAGCCCCCGAAGAAAACAAAGAATGCAGTAGCGAAATGGCAGCAGACTGCAGAATGCGGTCGACCTGCCGGTGTCGCTGACAAGGTGTTCGACAGAATTTCTGTTGGGCTCCTGTTGTGGATCCCTGTCTAACTACCATTTTAAAATGAGCTATTACTTAAAGATATAGTGTGTAGAGTCTTTACAATTTATGTAATCAGCCATCTACCTAGGTGTAATTACCACTATCTGATCTCTCAAAGATACCCAAGGAATTATCAGTATAAACCGAAAGATAACCTGACCACTGCATGAGTCAGGAGTCTGTGACATCGGTACAGCTCTGCAAGCATGGGGCTCAGTTAGAGAAATGAAAAATGGAGCTCCTGTTTTACAGATGAGCTCAGTCTTTCAAATTTTCAAATGCAGGCTGCTCAGCTTACCGATCAATGGCAATAATTGAAGATTTATGTATATTCAATCAGTACCATTGATCTTTACAGTTAAGGAGATGCTGCTGAAATGAAAACTGTTGAACAAGATCTTACATGGACTGTTTTCTCCTTTTGGGAAGCTGGTGGAACTGGCGCTGTCCTGGTACTGTTAGGGATCAATTTTAGCATTTTAAAAAAGGTACATTTTTTAAAACATCAGGGTGGTTGCTGCTTTACTATAATTTGCAGTCTACAGTGGCCAGTGCCCCGTGTTGACCAACTGTGGCACTCTGTAGCTCATAATGGCAGCCCATCCCAGGTAAGCAGAACACACAGAAATCAATGCAAAGAAGGAGAAAATCTCTTAAGGAGCTGAACAGGTACAATTTATTTGTGCTTCAGTGTTAGAATGATTCAACCATACAACAGACATGGTGTATGTGATACCTGTTGAAAGAGTTTCAGCAGTCAGCAGTGTGACTCACACAGTTAACTTTCATTACCATCAGCAAATATGGAACGTTGTGACACAGACGATGGTTGGCAGTAGCAGTGTGGTTGGGCGATCAGGAAAGGGGGTGAAGAGGTTACAGGTAATGACAATGGTTTTGCAGGACTTCATTTGTGTTAGAGAAAAAATAATAGATTGGAAAATGTTTTGGTGGGGCTGAAGTTGTGCCGTGATGAGTCAGGGACACAGTTTTGAGAAGTGCTAACTACAAGTTGTGCTGAGCATGGGACATGCTCAGCACAACTAGTTTCAAAAGAAATCCTTTTTTTATTAGTGTGGGAGAACTATGAGAAAAATGGTAGAGTTTGTGGAGGGTGTTGTGTGATTTGCGACCGAGGTGGTGTGGGGGGAGGAGTTGAATTTTTTGTTCTTGTTCAGGTTTACAATCGCTAAAAATAATTGTAGATCAGAATTCTAATAATGGAATTTTCAGTAAAATTAGTGCCACATTAATTAATACTCCTGTAATTAGGCTGTACAAGTACATTAACAACGAGATTAGCATAAGGTTCTCAGAATGTTGACAACCAATCAGATTTCAGCATTCCTGAGACCCTTATAATAATATTAGATATAAACAATCAACCCCCAAACTAATTATTCCCTGCTCGGTCCAGCACCCTTGTGGGGATAAGGTAGGCAGGTTTTAAACATAATAATTGAATTTAACTTCTAGATTAATTGATAAGAAAAACAGAAATTGTCAGCAGATAAGAACCACTAGGCCCATCCAGTCTGCCTGTAAGCCCTGTACTTGATTCTGGCATCTGACCCTCCCTCTGCTTTACCTCTATGGTTCCCCTATGCCTGTTCTATGCATGTTTAAATCCAAACACAGTGCTTGCTCCCACCACCTCCCGTGGCAGACCATTCCATGTGTCCCTCACCTTCTCCATGAAGAAAAACTTCCTCACATTTCCTCTTAACCTGCCACCTTCCAATTTCATGTCATGCCCCCTCGTTCCTGTACGCATGCTGTATTGGAATGTCTCTGCCCTGCACCTTGTTTATGCCACTGAGGTATCTGAGTGTCTCTATCATGTCCCCCCTCTCTCTCCCTCCTGTCCTTCAGTAAGTACATATTAGAGTCCCTTAATCTCTCCTCGTAAATTTTGTGGTGCAGGCCCTGTACCATCTTAGTCCCCCTTCTCTAGACTGTCTCCAGCCTGTTAATGTCCTTTCTAAGGTGCGACCTCCCAGACTGCATGCAGTACTCTATGTGAGGCCTGACATGGGTTTATATAGTGGCATCACTACCTCCCACATTCTTCTGGTGACACCCCTGCCTATGCACCCCAGCATGCCACTGGCCTTCCCTGCTGTCTTTGTACTGTGCTTTGACATTTTCAGGTTATCTGAAATAATAATCCCCAGGTCCCGTTCTTCTTTGGTGACTACCAGTAACTCACCCTGTCCCATCCTGTAGAAATCCCCTGGGATTCTGTGATCCAGGTGCACCATTTTGCTCTTCTTTGAATTAAACCTCAGCTTATTTATTATTTATTTAGTTTTTTATTGACCGGGTAAGTGCACTAGACAAATTCTGCCTATTTTCAGGCACGACCCGGGGGAGGAGGATACAGATGAATGGCAACTGACTTTTGAACCATATTAAGCTGCTGGTGGTATTTTTAGTGAATGGGGGGAAATTTGGCCAGGGCACTAGGGAAATTCCCCTACTGAGTTGCTGTCAGTAGGGGGAGGTGTTGGAGTTTGTCTGCGAGATGACTGACTGTGCTCAACCTTTGAAGCAGCAGGACGTGTTGCTGGATTCATTTGAGAGTCCCATGGAAACTGCTGTCTTTACTGAGGATTCTGTGCCTTTTATACAGGAGGAAAATGCTCCTTTGCTTACTATTCCAGACTTACAACAGAATCTGCAGGAGAATACTGGTAGACAACCAGTTCTGGAGAAAGTGTCTGAATCTGATACGCCTACTACTGCGGGTATATTGTTTTCAGATTCTTCAGGAGTGCAACATTTTTCTCCTGGCTCTGTTTTGAATGTCTCACCTTTGGACACGATTACTCCTACCACACAGTCGGGACTTACGGGTACTACGTCGGAGCTGCAGCAGCACACTAGGAAATTTGTTCCTCCTTCTAAAGCACCTAGTTTTATGTTGCAAGTTGTGTGATGACAATTTGGACTGCAACCGGATGAAGCACTTCAGACTTCTGGCTGGAAGCGTACACCTGCAGGACACTGGATTCCGGATCCAGTGTGGGGGGATGTTCCTTCTACTGACCTTACCTCTTCAAAGCATGCCACCGTGGATTCTACCCTGCGCTCAGGTACAGAACACTTTACTTCCACTAAGGCCTTACCTGCTGATGCGCATCCAATTGAGGCCTTGTGTAGACCGAGCACATCGGGACAGAGTGGGGATGATGGAAAAGAGAAAATGGGTTATGACAAACTGAACTTTGAAAGACCCAAATCACAAAATTCTAATTGAGTACCTATGTCTGAATTGTTTAAAAATAAGCTTGATCAAGCACCTAGACGTAATGCAGTAAGATTACGATATAGGGGTGGGCTTGTGGAACACCTAGACAGATATTATGTTGCTAAACAGCTTCTGAGGGGCTCTATGAATTTTTATTCCTGCTGACATTTATGCCCTGATTCATATTTCAGGTGAGGACTCTTTTGACATAAGTTTTAAACACAATAACAGCTTAGAAAAATTCTAGAATAAGTATTCTACTTTAAAGTCTACCCCTGTCTGGACCCTCTTTTTACACAATTCCTCTTACAAAGCCACAAATTAGACATGTCACTATCATGTTTCACAACAAAGGAGTCAATGTCAGTGATATCTATCATTGGCTTCAGAATCGTTGTGATATTCTAGGCCCCCCAAAGCCATTCTTGATTTAGAAGGGATTTGGACTGGGGGGGTGGAAATTTAAAGTGAAACTGTTTCAAGTTAATTCTGACATCATTCATTTACCCAATAGTTTCTTTTTGGGGAAAGATACAGGGGTATGCTTTTATGGAGGACAACCGAGGGCTTGCTACAAATGTGTGGCTAAAAATCATATTAGCAGCTCTTGTGACATGCTTAAGAGTTCATTATGCAGGGGGTATGGACATTTGGCAGATTTATGTGACAACATTTTTCAGTGCAACTTATGTGATGAAAAAGGACATGCATTTCATCAATGCCCTTGGGCTAAACGTAATAGGACAGAAGGGTGGGATCAGGATGATTTAGTTAATAGAGCTCAGGAGAAAAGGAGGGATTCTAATTTTCCTGCTCCACCTAAACCACAAGATGAGGAGATGACTCCTAAGGATTCTTTCTCTACACATGATTCTGAAGTGACTTGAGCTGTCCCTGTACAGGATGGACCCACCCTGGCTGCTCGACAGGAGGATAGTCCTGATCTTCCTGTCATTACTTCTCCTGTAGTTCCTTCCATTGGGAAATAACAATCTGCTGTTGTTTCTATGCCCCCCTCCCCATATCTGAAACTGTTAAAAATCATAGATTTACCAGAGCCTCTCTTAGGCAATGTGCTCCACACCCTATACCCATGGAAAATCCTGTTTTACCCCTACAAGATGATTTAGGGGATTCAGATCTTGAATCTGATACCTCACTTAGATCTGCACTGGTGACTGAGGACGAGGATAGTAAAGCTACTGAATTATCTAAAGACAAAAAAGAGAAAAAAGGAAAGAAGAGGAAAGCCAGTCTTAGTCAAAAAAGAGGGCATTGACTTCATTTCCCTGGTAATTTAGATGGCTACTTTACAGATTGGGTCATACAATGTCTGCAGCCTGAAAAATTATAAGAAACAGGTATCTGTATTTTCCTATTTCAACTCTCCTGTAGACATTCTTTTTGTTCAGGAAACTAGGCTATCCTCCCTGTATGATACTGACCAGGCAAAAAAAACGATGGTGGTGGGGACCCTCTTTTTGGTCTTTTGGATTAGACTCTGCTGATGAGATTGGTATTCTATTTAAATCCACCACATTTCGTATTTCTAGACTTATAGATGTACAACCAGGCCGAGCTCTAATTCTTGACTGCACTTTTGGGGATTTTTCTTTTTGCCTTATTAATTTATATGCCCCACAAGTTAAAACTGCAAGAATTGCATTATTTGAGAAAATAAAACCTTTTCTATATACTAAGAAACACATTATATGGGGTGGGGATTTTAATTGTAATATAGATATCAAATTTATAGGAGACTTACAAAAAAATGTATTGTGATTCTCATGCATTACAACATATTGTTTCAGATGCTGGATTATTGGACTCATAGATTTCTACATAAAACTGACAGTGGAGCTACATATCATAGGCACATTTATGCTACACGAATAGATATGGTTTTTGTTTCTAAACATATTAAGCCCCTCTTTAGTGTTGCTAGGCCTACTGAATTTTCAGATCATCACCTTCTTTTTTGTACCTTTAGTTTATCTGCTATTCCTACTAAGGGTTTTTTCTATTATTCAATGGTGTCGTTTAAATATGTCACTTTCAGATTCACCAGACTGTGCCCTTCGCATAGAGGTTTTTTTGAAGCTAGAAATTCTACTATGTGCCTCTATGATAACATTTATGATTGGTGGGTAGATATGAAATTAGACTTAAAAAATGTATTACTTAGTTTTGGTTGGAGAAAGGCTAATTCTGATTATCTACATTATTTATAGCTTAGAAATCAATTGTATAAATTAATGTCTTTTCCTCCCCATGACAATGTGAAATTTAAATCCCAAATTCTAGAAATTAAAAAAACAAAACAGATAAACAATTATCAATATGATAGGGCCAAATCATTAGAAATGGGATTCAGATATGGAACAAAGAAATGTCCTTCATCAGACCCATATTAGGCATGTAAACACAGATTAGATAAGACTTTAATGACCAGTCTCCTTAAAAATGATGGTACTTTGGTTTCCACCGAATTGGAAATATTGTCAGTTGTACAACAATTTGTTACTACCATGTTTAGTGATACCTTTGAACCTACTACAGCCCTTTTGGATGAATTTTTTTGCACCATTCCCCCAAGTAGAAGACTCCATGCAGCACTGTCTAATAGAACCAATCTCTTCACAGGAAGTGGAAGTAGTGATAAAATAACTTACTACATGAACATCTCCTGGGATTGATGGTATTCCTAATGATTTTTATAAAACCTTTATTTCTCATATGAGTTATTTTTTGCCCTTAGTTTTGAATTTTATGTTAACCTCCACTTCATGATTTCCCGGATTTAGTAATTCTGTCCTTAATTTTTTTATACAAAAAAGGAAATAAAACGATGCTTTCCAACTGGAGACCTTTAAGTCTCTTGAGTAGTGATTATAAGATCTTAGCAAAAATAATTAACAATAGATTATTGCAGGTTGCGGATTCACTTATTCATCCAGTCCAGACCTGTGCGATTCCTAATTGGAAAATACAACATAATTTACCTATTTTAAGAGAACTCTTTGAGGCTGGTAAACTGGGCAATGTTTTGGGTTATGTGGTGGCTTTGGATCAGGCCAAGGCTTTTGATCGAGTCAGACACGGGTATCTTTTTGATTTATTATTAAAATATGGTATTCCTCAGCAATGTGTACTATGGATCACTTTGTTATACACTGATGCCACTATAGTTCCCACTGTTAATGGGGTTTTTGGTTCTGATGTTCAACTCAACAGAGACGTTAGGCAGGGATGTCCTTTAAGTCCACTTTTATATATTTTCGCGCTTGATCCAGTGATTCGATGAATACAGTGGGATCATAGTATTATTGGTATAGCTCCCTCTCCTTTGTTACCACCTGAGGAGATCACAGCTTATGCTGATGATGTTACACTATTAGTGCAAGACATTGCTACTTTAAAACAGGCCCTAAATATATTTCATTATTGTGGGCAAAACTCTGGGGCAAGCCTTAACAAAGGAAAAAGTTTTCTTTTTTCTCTAGATCATACAAAGACTGAGAAATTGGAAGGTTTAGATATTCCTCTTGTCACCATTCCTCAAAAAACTTGGGTGTTTGGTTTGGACATGGGGATTTGGCCACCTATAATTGGGAACAGCAATTGCTGGTCGGTGAGTCCAAAGTTAATATGTGGAAACAATGGAAGTTTGGAAAAAAAAAGTATTCTGATCATTAAGAAATTTTTATTACCCGTTTTTCTTTTTTAAGTTACCTGCATCCTCCTCTGGCTAATTTAGAAACCAGAATTTTTAGTTTATTCTTTCAAATGGTATGGGGCAATAGATTGAATCCAGTCAAAAGGGACATTACCTATTTACCTGTTAAAAAGGTACACATGATAAACCCTATTGTTTTTTTATCATTCCCTTTTTTTTTTAATTCCTTTAACTATTTATGGAGCTCTGCCACTCTGATATGGCAATTGTGGTCTCAACCTTTTTGGAATCATTATTTTACAAAATGGACGCTTTTGCCTCCAAAAATTCTGCTTTCTGATTCTCTTCCTTCATATGGGATTTCTACTATTAAAAAGATGCAGCAATGGAAAGTATCATTTTACACATTACTGTCTTTAGATAGAAAATCATTTTATTCTTATGTAGTTCATGATGTGCAGCAGATTTATCTTCTTTTTCCTGATTATGTTCCCACTAAAATGATATTTGCTTTATGCAGACTTATGGATTTTAGGCTCCCTGCTCATATTTGGGACATTGTTTGGATTTCTGCTCAAGGGTGATTAGGAGTTTGAGGAAATTTGAAATCTAAACAACAGATGGATAGATATTGCCCCAGACTTACATGTCCCAATATAGAAGAAAGTATGTCACATTTTTTTATTGATTGTCCCCATAGTAAGCAGTTTCGGCATTATGCAGCAATTCACTGGAACATGCCTTTTCTGGCGTTTATTTCTTATCATACTTTGATTCTGGGGGATTACACAGATGTGTGGGCAAAATATCATAACTGTATTTTTTGCCTACATTCAGTATTTTTTATGGCAGGCTTGTTGTCAATATGTTTTGCAGCAGCAGCAAGTGCTGAATGTCACTATTGTTTCACAAATTGAGGCAGGATTATCATGTGTTAAAGAGAATGATGAACACAGGTTTCCACGGTACAAAGTCATTAAATTGTGGAAATATTTTTTTTGTTTAAACATTAGATTGTAATCTTGTTTATTTTACATTATTGCATACTCTTTTGAATTTTCTAATTTTCTTATTGTATCCTGATTGAAATTGTGATGTTATGTTTCTTTTATGTTTCTTTTGTTTAATAAACTTCCTCTACTCTTTTCGAGAAGTGCCATGGGATCTTTAACATCCACCTGAACTACCACCAGAACAGGCAGATAGGACCTTGGTTTAATGTCTCATCCAAAAGATGGTACCTCAGGAGTGCAGCACCCCACCCTCATGCTGCACTGCAGTGTCAGTATTGGGATACTAACCCAAGTGCCTGGTGTGGGGATAGAACCCATAGCCTTCTGATCTCCTGGCCTCAGAAGTGAGTGTGCTACTTGCTGAGCCAGTGACGCTGTTTCCACAGTTGCCACCTCTCAGACAATTTCTCAAGCTTCTCCAGATCCTTCCTCATTTTCTCCACTCCTTCTGGAGTACCCACTCTGTTACAGATCTTGGTGCCATCTGAAAACAGGCAGACCTTTCCCTCTAGCCCCTCTGCAATGTCACTAATGAAGACATTGAACAGAACTGGCCCAAGGACTGATCCCTGAGGGACCCCGCTGATCACCCCCTCTCCCCAGATTGTACTCCATTTACCCCACCCTCTGCTTCCTGTCCATTAGCCATTTCTTAACCCAGTTTACCACCTTGTCTCCCATGCCCAGACAACCCATCTTGTTAACCAACCTCTTATGTGGGAAAGTGTCAAACGCTTTGCTGAAATTGAGGTAGGCAACAACCACCACCTCACCCCCCTGATTTACTTTCTTCATCACCCAGTCAAAGAAAACTATCAGATTCATCTGACATGAATTACCCATTGTGAAACAATGCTGCCTAGGGTCCTGGGAACTGATGGCTTCCAGATGTCCCACTATCCTTTCTTTAAGCAGTGTCTCTACTATCTTCCCCACTACTGAGGTGAGGCTGACCAGCCTATAGTTCTCTGCCTCCTCCCTACTGCCGTATTTGTGTGGAGGGACCATATGTGCCCTCCTTCAATCCTCTGGCAGCACTCCTGTGTTGAGTGACTCAGTGAAAAAGGCAGCCAGAGGTTCTGCTAGCTCTCTTTGCAGCTCCCTTAATATCCTAGGGTGTATGCCATCAGGCCCTAACGTTTGTCCACTTCAATTTAGTGAGCTCCTGCAGAACTCTCTCTCCCCTGTGAATGGACTGTTGTCCACCTCTCCTCCTCCTTGGTATATGTTAGTTGGCTGTGGTCCCTGTCCCTCCCCCTCTTCCGTGAATACTGAACTGAAGTATTTATTCAGTATTTCTGCTATACCCATGTCTCCCTCCTTACACTCCCCTTCCTCCCTTTTGAGCCCAACAATACCCTCCCCCCAGTTTTCCTTCTTTCACTGATGTACCTGAAGGGTGTCTTGTCCCCTTTTTACCATCTGTGCTAATCCTTCCCCATTCTGCACCTTTGTTCTCCTTCCCACCCTTCCCACTACCCTTAGACACTCTAGGTACACCTCCCTGTCCAATTTTGCTGCTTAGGATATCTCCATCAGCATTTCCCATCAGTCAGAGGTAGGAGCACCCCTCTCCTCCACCTTGCCCCAAGAGGCTTGTCCTTATGTAATAATGATGCCCCATCAGCATCCTTACCCATTCCCATACTGGGGATATCATAGAGAACTCGTTCCCTGCCCTCAGGAGTGAGTACTTCAAGCACTCCGACAGACCCTTTTACTGACATTTAAACAATACACTTGCTTTTTTTTTATTGCTCCTTTTCCTTGAGTCACTTACTAAGAAAACTAACATCCACTATTCTATGGATCTCTGTTCAGGCTGCCACATTCACATGTCAGTTGTATTTTCCTACCATCTCTCCTGATGATACTCATACCCCAGCCATGGTCAGGAGTGCCTGAAATGATGTCCTCTGGCTTGCCCACCTTTTTAATTTTTTTAGAATGTGATACAATAGTGGTTCTCCTACCTGCAGTAGAAAACACAGACATATTCTGTCCCACCCTTCCACTGTTACCCATGGCCCTTGCCATTGTGGTGGGGGGCTGACGACATAATCCCAGGGATACCCAATACTGCGGGGCCTGGAAGAGAGCAGTATCACATCCTGTGACCTTTGGTACCCCAACAGACTACTTTACCCTCCACCACCTGGGGGGATATATTGTCCATGAGTCCATGTCTTCTCTCTCCGAAGCAATGCCTGTAGCCCTGGTGGAGCTAGAACTTAAGTGTCTCAGATTCCTAAATTCTTGTATTATACACTTCTGATACTCAAATTGGCCCTGTACTGACCAGGAACCCATGAGCCCCATTAAGGAGACCCCAACCAAGATCTCATACCTGTGAGCCAAACTGCAGACAAGTTACTGGAATGCCACAGGATGCCTTGAATAATGAATCTTTGAGCAGTTCTGCACACATGTTCCAGGCACTGATTATTTTTCCATGTTTGCACAGCTGTGCATTCCCCACTCAATCGCCACTCTCAGCTCTGCAGGACTGCTCTGATTGGTTGAAATCTTGTGCTGGGCAGGGGGAGTCAAAGTGTAGCTTTCTTCCAAACCTACAAGGAGACGTGCAAAGGTGTTCCAATTTACATCCAAAAGCCATATCCAACCACTGACCATTGATCAGAAGGCAGCCTGTCTCCCAGGTATGTTAAATATTTTACCAAAGTTGTATCCTTCTTTCCGATCCACTACACATATCCTTAACTGTCATGTATAGCACCACAGCTGTCAGGGTGTTAGTGTGTTTAAGTTCAAGTTCACGTTTATTGTAGGAAAACTCCATTGAGTAAGTTCATTCACAAGGAGGTCTTTTGACACAGACAGGTTGTTACAGATTGCATAATCAAAAAAACAGTACAAATACAAGTACAGAATTATGGGCAAGCATTAACATGTTGCATAAAAATGACAATGACATAGAAAAATACAAGTACAGAAAAAAGGTACAAAGTGCTTGTTTCAGAGGATCAAGGCAGCTAATTTCTAGGTAAATAAAAGGAAGCAGTGGGCTAGGGTTAGAGCAGTGAGCTAGCATTTAGAAGCAGCTACATGTATCTTTTATTTTTGCTGCAACCAACCTTTTAAACAGGCTGAGAGGGACAGTACCGGGAAGCTTCTGTACACCTTGGAGCTGGTTCCAGATCATTGGGAGCATGCTCGATATGGCCCACTTGCTGAGTGAGGTGTGAGTTCTTGGTACATCGAGGAGGAGGTGGTCATTTTTTCAAATAGAGTAGGCACTATGGGAAATACAGAAAATGGTTGTGAGATAGTTTGGGAGCTTGTTCAGGAGTAGCTTAAGAATCCAGATACCAGCATGAAGCATGAATCTAGTTAAGAGTGATGTCCAGCCAGCGGCTAGGTACAAATCACAATGGTAGGTTCGGTAAGGTAGGTTTGTCATGAACCGTATGGTGCGGTGGTTGAGGACGTCTAGTTTGTTGAGTCCTGAGGCAGCTGCAGAGGAATAGATTAAATCTCCATAGTCGAGTAACGACAAGAAAGTGGCCTGGACAAGCCTAGTTCTGGTATCTAATGGAAAGAGGGACTTGTTACGGAAGAAGAAACCTAGCCTAATTTTTAGCCTCTTTGCCAGATCATTGAGGTGGTCATGAAAGGAAAGCCTGTTGTCTAGTCACATACCAAGATATTTGAATTTGGAGGTGATTTCAAGGGGTTCACCTAGGAGGTAGTGATAAATTATTTGTGTGTGTTTGCAAGGAAAGTGGAGGTGGTGTTTGGGGCAAAGATCATGGTCTTAGTTTTCTTGGCATTGAGGAGTAGTTTGACATTGATTAGGTTGATTTCTAGTTGTGCAAAGTCAGCTTGGAGTGCACCCCTCACGTCTGTATTCACTCAACCAACCACCTCTGCACCCATTGATCCTTTAATAATGCCAACTTGTAAATTTCACCTCCCGGCTGAACACCAACATGCCCACAAAGGTTGTCTTTTCCCCCTGTAATTTATAAGAGCCTGCCAAGTGTCCATTTTGATTATTTTGAGAATTGCTGTCATACCCATTGTTATGTGGCAGAGTACTACTACTACTGCTGCTTGAGTTGGAACTGCACCCCCTTCCATACAGTTCAACAACCATATCCATTACTCTTATTTCAATATTTGACCCAATAATCTGCACTTATTCTGTTAGAAGGCATGTTAGTAGGTTTATCTGTTTTTCCACAAGTCATTGCCAGAGAGTTTATGATCCCTTACTCCAAGTGCTCAGTTATTTAATGTTTCTTACTACACTCTTGAAGGCATTAGTATGTAAAGTATTGCTCCCACTATCGTACACTATGGTACACATAGGGACTAATGATCTCACCAGCCGGTCAGTTGTGGAGACCAAGGAACACCTGACCAGGCTGAGTGACAAACTATCATCCATTTCATCTGGCATCTCCTTCTCTGAGATCCTGCCAGTCTGGGAGAGGGGGACAGATTGACAGAAGGTCAGAGAAGGAGAGATAGGGGAGCTAAACATGTGGCTCAAGGGCTGGTGCCAGGAAAAAAGGACACAAATTTGTAGGGAAATGGCAACAGTTTTGGGAGCGAAAGTTCTTTAAATTTGATGGACTGCATCTGACTAAGGAGGGAGTCAGTGCATTGGGGCAGAAGTTTGATGTCTTTGCAGAATATTTAAACTAACAAATGGGGAGAGGGGTGCAGCACCTCATATGTCGAATGGGAAGAACACCCTTCCCCCTCAGCTAGTGGTCAAACAGGAGTTCAGCATCTTTGTAGTTCATTTGCATCACCACGTAAAGAAAAAGGTCTGGCTCCCCATACAATGCACAGGGGAAATGCTGGACCTCGCCCAACAATGAACACACTGAAATCTGGCCAATGGAAAATCATGTATACAAGTGCTCGCAGTCTGGGAAACAAGATCCCAGACTTTCAGGCAATAATAACAGAGGCTAAACTGGACATAGTAGCCATTAACGAGACATGGTTTACCAGTAACCACACTTGGGAGATTTCAGTACCTGGCTGTGTACTGTTCAGAAGAGACTGAGGTGCAAAAAGGGGGGGGGGTGGAGTTGCCCTTTATGTCAATGAAAATATCAAAGCTACAGAAATTCAGAATACACATAAGGAGCCAGAAGAACTGCAGGTCACCCTGGAAACAGGAAATGGGATAGCTGTATGAACTGGGGTTGTGTACAGACCTCCAGACCAGGGAAAGGACATAGACACGTTACTGTTAGAAGATATAAAAAAACATGACAGTTAAAGGGGAGGTTCTGATAATGAGAGAATTCAACATGCCAGATACAGATTAGTCAATACCAGCAGGGACATCTGCCAGAACTGGACACATGGTGGATATGGTGGATTCCTTGCAGGGGGAGGGCCTCAAACAACTGGTACAACAACCCACAAGAGATAGGGCTATCCTAGATCTAGTACTGACTAACAGGGAAAGGATCACAGATCTCCAGGTAAAAGGTCACCTGGGTGCCAGTGACCATCACATGGTATGGTTCAGTTTGGCCACTAGAACAAAATCATCCCATTCCAAGGCAAAAATATGGTACTTCAGAGGAGCTGACTTTGCTAAGATGGCCAACAGAGTTAAGCTAGCCCTGGCAAAAAGAAATACAGGTGAGGGGGTACAGGCAAAATGGGCAAGCATTAAAGATGCAATACTTGAAGCAACATGCTATTGTGTTAGTGAGAAAAGGAAGTGCAAAAGAAGAAGGAAACCACTTTGGTTCTCAAACACAGTAGCAGAAAAGGTCAGAGCCAAAAGGCTGGCCTTCAGGAAATATAAGGGAATGCAGCAGGATAAAGATAGTGAGGCATACCAAACTTCCCTAAGGGAAACAGGAAGGGTGATAAGGCAGGCAAAGGCCCAAACTGAGGAAACACTAGCACAAACAGTAAAAGAAGATGACAAGACTTTCTATAGATACATTAGTGAAAGGAGAAAGTCCAGAGGGGGTATTGCTAAGATCAAAGGGGATAAGGGGGTGTGTGTGAAGAGCAGGACCATGTAAAAGCATCTATCCTAAATAGATACTTCTGCTCAGTATTTACTGAAGAGAAGGTAGGTCAGGGCCCACAGGTCAGCACCATGGACACGGGGGGGGGAGGGAGGTGGAGGTGTGCACTAGTCCCTTCACAAAAGAAAGGGTCCTTCAAGAGCTTGATAAGCTCAGGGTGGACAAGACAATGAGACATGATGGCATACATCCCAGGGTACTAAAGGAACTAAGGGTGGAACTAGCAGAGCCATTATCAGAACTGTTTAGTGAGTCTCTGAGCACAGGAGAGGTCCCAGAAGACTGGAGAAGGGCTCATGTGATCCTGCTCCACAAGAGTGGTAGCATGGAGGAGGCATGAAACTACAGACCAGTCAGTCTTACCTCAGTAGTGGGAAAGATTATGGAGACACTCCTTAAGGAAACGATAGTACAACACCTGGACTCCGTAGGAGCACAGGATCCAAGACAGCAAAGGTTTACAAAAGGAAGGTCCTGTCAAACTAATCTTATAGATTTCTTTGACTGGGTAACCAGAGAGGTGGACCAAGGGGGAGCAGTTGATGTTGCCTACCTTGACTTCAGCAAAGCTTTCTATACTGTTCCACATAAAAGATTGATTAATAAGCTGGGTAGGCTTGGGGTGGGTCAGACGTTGGTCAACTGGGTGGCAAATTGGTTGATGAGCAGAAAACAGAGAGTGGTGGTAAACGATATACAGTCAGAAGAGATGCAAGTCACAAGTGGGGTACCTCAGAGTTCAGTCCTGGGGCCAGTCCTCTTCAATATCTTGATCAGTAACATTGCAGATGGACTGGAGGGTAAGGTTTGTCTGTTTGCAGATGACACCAAGATCTGCAACAGAGTAGATGATCCAGATTGGGTGGCCAGAATGAGAAGAGATTTGGATAAACTAGCAAAATGGTTGGAAGAGTGGCAACTGGGGTTTAATGCAAAGAAGTGCAAGATCATGCACATAGGGAAGAGACACCCTGAAGCCTCCTATAGGCTGGGAGGGGAGTTGCTGACAGTCACAAGGGAAGAAAGAGACTTGGGCGTCATCATCACCAATGACCTGAAATCATCCAAGCAGACCACTAAAGCAGTAGGTAAGGCTAGAGGGATGTTGGGGTGTATTAATAGGGGTATCACAAGTCGGAAGAGGGAGGTAATAATCCCTCTTTACAAGACACTGGTTTGGCCCCATCTGGAGTACTGAGTGCAGTACTGGAGGCCACACCTTCACAAGGACATTAACCAAATTGAGGCAGTCCAGAGAAGGGCAACCAAAATGGTGCAGGGACTGCATCAGAAAACATATGAGGACAGATTAGCTGAGTTCAATATGTATACCCTAGAGCAAAGGAGGGAGAGAGGTGATATGATTGAAACATTCGAACACCTTAAGGGCATTAACAAAGTGAAAGAGTCTAACATGTTTTAATATAAGAAAAATAGCAGGACAAGAGGACACAGCATGATATTAGAGGGAGGCTGATTAAGGGGTAATGTGAGAAAGTTCTTTTTCACAGAAAGGGTGGTGGATGCATGGAACGGCCTACCTCAGGAAGTGGTGGATATGAATACAGTGCAGGGCTTCAAACAGTCATGGGATAGGCATAAGGGAGCAATACAGATGAATATGAATAGATAGGTCATTGACAGGGCAAAAGCCAATGGCACATTCATAAGGTAGAAAAACAAATGGGCAGACTGGATGGGCCTTGCAGTCCTTATCTGCCGTCAACTTCTATGTTTCTCTATTTCTATGTCCCTAGCACCTCAGCCCACTGGGATTTACAGCATGTGATTCCAAACATTTTATTTATTTTACAGATACAGCATCCTCCTACTGTGCTAACAGTGTCTCTCATCGATCTACCAGCCCCTGCTGCTTCTTCTCTGCTTGTGTACTCCTCAACTTTTCTAGGCTTGCTGAAATATTGTGGTGGGCATTCAGGCTACTTTATTATAAGTTTGGTCGGATACAATGAAGCAAAATCCCAGCCTCTTTGTTGTAAAGCAGATTTTACCCCTGAGAATTTTTGGCCCTGAATTTGTAGATCCCTAGTGCAGTCCTGAAATATCAAAACTCTCCCTCCATCCATGGATATTGGGCCATGTGCCCTGGCTGCCTGAAGTACCCTCTCTTTCTCAGGGAAGTGTAGGAATTTTATCAAGTAGTATCTTTGTCTTCCACTGGGCTGGGGTCATGGTCCCTTTCAGTGTGCCCTCTGGATTTCAAGTCATTTAGATTCCTCCGTCAGACCCAACTTGTTAGCTAGCCATGTTAGCACCTCGCTGCTCCCCTCCTTCCATTCCTTACCTTTCGGAAACCAATTATTCTTATATTGGAGCTACGGGCTCTATTTTATTAGTCCTCAGCCTATGACATCAGTTTCTCCACTTTTTCTGTTAGTATTTTGTTGTCCCAGTCCAGATTGCACAGCTTATCTTCCGTGTCACCGATACGCTTTTCTACCTCCTTTAGCCTGGTAGTCTGTGCCACAGAAGACTCTACCAACTCTTTGATCACCCCTTGGATGTGGGAAATCTGTGCAGTTACATTAGTAAATCTGGCTCTGACTTGATTTTGCAAGTTATTTATGAGCCTTGGTAATGCTGCTACTATTGGGCCCTGATGGCCTTTGCTGGATCCTGCTTCTGCTGCCCTCTGCTGCTGTCTGGTATGGGCCTCTGCCAGAGCAGTTTGTTGCTTCAATGCTCCTTCAAACTGAAGAGTGGATTGTTTTTTTGTAGATTTCTGTTGAGCTGATGCCATTCTCCATCTGTCGATGCCCACGTTCTCTACTTAAATTCAGTTTTATATCCAGATTTAGTTGTTTAAATGCCTGTGCCACGAGAGGCTGAGATAATGTACATCTACCCTGCCGCCAGCTTGGCCACACCCCCGAGGCTGGCTTTCTTGACCCTTCCAGCAGAGCTTCTGTTACATTCCTTTGTAACTATCTAACTGGCAGGGATCCAATAGAGATCACCATGAGGGACTTAGCGGAGACACCAAATTAATCAGTGCCATGTGAGTAGCCAGCCTGAGTTGATGTGTGCATCTCCGAACAGGCTGTGGCATATAATATCCCTGTTGGCACCCCCTCTCAGCCCCTCTCTTCCTGAGCTAGTTCCAGTGGTGGGAGTGTTGCTGCTTAAGTTATTATAAACATAGTTCTCATTTATTGAGAAGCAATCTCTGTTGCAGTTCTGCTTGTTACTGATTGCCAAAATCTATGAGTTTTCAAACCTGTACAAGCATGCAGGTACCCGGGCAGGCTACAGAGTAGTAGCCCCTGACAACTATCCACTGCATTCTCATTAACTGCTGCACTGGACTTGATTTAGCTTGACATCCAAGAGGAAGATAGGTCTTTAAAAAAGAGAAACCCATTCCCATCTCAGTTGCAAAATTTATAAAGGGGCCATTTATAGTTAATCTGTCTGATTAATCTCTGCGAGTGTCTGATTATGCCTGTTCAAGTGATCTCAGCCCTCGTGTGTACCATGTTGGTAGCCCTGACAGTTGTCTAGGTCAGTCCTGTGGATCCCCTGTAGTTAGACATTACTGGGGGCTTGGCAGAGGCGTGGTTCCTAATGGAGCAAGGTTGATTAGGCAAAACACACTGTTATACAGGGACCCTCTATGCAAAGTTGGGGATCGCTGATCTGCTTGTCAGATATGACCCTCTGCCTGACACTGGTCCCTTTGTCTATAACACTTTGCATGGTTCTCAAGGTACAGTGCAGCTGTCAAATCTGTAAGGAATACACTGAGGCAGATGGGAATAGGGAGTGTCAGTTTCATTTGAGGAACCACACAGATGGTGTTGGGTGTTCCGTAGGGAAACAAGGGGCAAAGGCCACTTTCCCTGTGTTGGGTGGGTGGGTACAGTGTAGCAAAGAGGGTCTGCTCAATTCCAGGTGACCTATGTGGGTGCTGTCAGGGCTATTCATATGCTCCCCCCTTTACAATAATAAGTACTTACTGAGCATCATGCAACAAAACAAAACATTATCAAGTTTGTACTAGAAATCCAGTATTCCTCATTGTGTCATGCAATTGTCCTCCATGATGCCACATCACTGTTTCAGGTATTTCCTGCCTCTGGTTTTGAGCTACAGATCTTGTGTTTCTCAGGTGTTGCTGCCCTCTTAGCCCATGTACGACTGTCCAATGGAGTTCTCGGTGACAAAGGAGTCTCATCGTACTTTGGTGCTGCATATTCCACTATATTCCACTGGCATCAATCCCCTTGCTAGGAGTGAAGGCTGGTCATGATCTCTTAGATGTTGGTTCGCCCAGGGAATCCAAGCTGGAAATTGAGTGCCCTAAGTCATTA
This sequence comes from Neoceratodus forsteri, assembly GCA_016271365.2. Taxonomy (NCBI): domain Eukaryota; kingdom Metazoa; phylum Chordata; order Ceratodontiformes; family Ceratodontidae; genus Neoceratodus; species Neoceratodus forsteri. Next base: position 331,840,986 of record CM057454.1, read on the forward strand.
CTCTTTGTTTGAGAATCTTTGTCTTTGAGTCTGGAACCCAATTTCTGCTTATTCCTGCCTCTGAATGTTCCTCCTTTGAGACTTTCCAGCCCATAGGGTCGGGGTGTCCAGTCTCGGCTCATGGGAAGAGTGTTGCTGGTGCCAGGTGGGTCCGGGAGGCTGTTTAGGCCAGACATAGTGTGGTGCCCCCTCCTTGCTAGAGAGAGAGAGAGAGAAAGAGAGAGAGAGATTGAGATTTGTCTGGCCAGTTTCTCAGTATGTAGTTCTCCACTTCTTTTGGCAAGTTGAAGAGGTGGGATACCCCAGTTCTCACAGTATTTAATTTGGCAGGGTACATGAGATGATATTGTATATTCAACTCCTGGAAAGTCCTCTTGACCCCCATGTACCCTTTCCGATGCTGTGTCAGCTCTGTTGAGTAATCTTCGAAGATAGAGATCATGTGGCCATTCCAGTAGAGTGGGCCCCAATCTGTCACCAGAGATAGAATCTGTACTCGATCAGTATAGCATAAGAACCTTGCCAGAATAGGTGGAGGACTGTCCCCAGACTTTGGAAAGGTTCCCAGAGTGTGGTGCACAAGACCTATTTCCAGGAGGTTCCTCCAACTGGTTTTGTAAAGCTGCAGTAATTATCTCTGTAAAAAGGCACAAGTGTCTTTTTGTTTTGCCCCTTCTGGGAAGCCAACAAACCGTAGGTTGTTTCTTCAGCTTCTACTCTCAGAGTCATCTGCCCTCTCTCACAGCCTTGCCAGCATTTGTTCTAGTTCCTAGAGTCTAGCTTTGTGGCACGTATTTTGTCATCAATAAAGAGAGGTAAGTTTCAGTGTCTCTAGCTCTATGTTGTAAATCTTGTATTTTATCTTCCAGGTTTGAAATTGAGGATTTAAAGACTGAGATTTCTGTGAGAACTGTTTGCAGCATCCCTTTGATCTCCACTACATCACTTGAGGTGCCTGGAGCTGAAGCCGAAGCCACTTCTGCCATTTCTTATTCACCATCTCTGCCAGCCGCTTGCTTCTTTGTCGAATTTCTGCTCAAAGGTAAGGAATTTTGCCTAATAAATTATACGTTCATTAGAGAATGATTTGATCTACCTGTTGATATCATGCTCACCATGACTGGTGCTGTTTTAATGGATAAAGAAATGGATTTTAGGCTCTGTTTATCCACAGTATGCATAGCTAGTAATGTTAGAATGTGTGATTTAGGCTTTAATTCATCTGCAAAATTAACTTGTAGTAACACATATTTTCTTTATGTGTATATTTTGTTTAGGAGAGATGAGGAGGCATCTATTTCAGTGGCAGTGGAACCCTAACTTGCTCTATTAAGCCCCTCTAGGGTGATCGCAACACTTGTGTTCCAGCTTTTCTAATCTATTCCTGAACACGTTAAGCCATGAACCACACATTTCTCTTTCTTTGCATTTTTTTTCTTCTTTTCTTTTGTGTTTGTACTTAGTATAGTCTGTATGTGGTAATATCTTTGCACTATCATGAGTTATTATTAAATGTTACGACTTTAAGCACTTGCACTTTCTATTATTTGCAAGGTGCATGACTTGTAGTCCCCTGGGGACAATGGCAGTGTCCTCAGTTCTTTTAAAGCCGTAAGAGATCAATGCCACTTGTCTTTTTGTCTTTTGATGTCAGCTTGCCTGTAACACTCTTCAGTGGTGTGCCCAGCGAAGGAACCCACCCCCCGATGAAACTCTAATGAGTGAAGTACGGGGGCAGCTATTGTAGTCAGTGAGTCCTATGTAAGTGTTTACTGACCAATGATTGTTTTTTTCCAATATTTTTTTTCATATATGTATATATATATATATATATATAGATACACACACACACACACAATAGGGGTGAGTGATATATGAGTGAGATAAAACAGTGTATCATCCACTGCAGTGTGATATTTTAACCCCCTGCTCTACTGTGATGATATCAGCCATTTACGCACACAGGTCACAAAAGGTCACTGATATCATCACTCTAGGCAGCTTTCCCCTCAGCATGCAAGAAACACCTATGCTGTTACCATCAACACAAATGCAGAACTACTTCAGAGGACTCACTTCTGCCTACAGCTAACTCAGTGAGCATTACAAAACACACCTACCCCCCCAACTTCCAGCTCATTACTGTGATACTTTCAGCTTGACTGCAGCCAGAATTCTAAACAGCACAGCTCCACAGAACAGTCTAAACTGCTGCCTACAGCTAACTCAATTACCATTGAAACACACTCTCACTTGTTCCTCAAACTCTGATTCTTATTCATTACAATTACTGTGATACTCTCATCTTGACTGCAGCCAGAATCCTAAAGAGCACAATTTCACAGAACATGCTGCACTCTGCCTGCAGCTACTGGAGTACCCCTTCCTCCAGTCCTCATTTTGAACCCATTCATGAAATAGGGAATCCATTCTCCCAGTAATTCTACTTCATCTCCAAACCTGGAGAGTCACTTTCCACCCTGGTGGTTAGCTCCCTTAATTTCTGTAGGGAATGGGTCAGCTTCCTAAGCTCACCCCAGCTCTGCATGCCCGATCTTCCTTAAAATATACTCTCTTATGAGAGAGCTACTCGTAACTGGGCTCTCCTCAGTCTGTAGCTTTGGCTCAGAACTGCTGCTCCCAATTCTTTCTTCAGCTACAACTTCTCCTGCTGCTGAGGGAGGGGTTGCTTCCAGCTGCACTACCCCCTCTGTGTCTTCATGAGCTGGTTTCCAAGCCTTATTATGGGCAGAGACACTCACAATGTTGGCCCAACTATCAAAGTCATTACTTACAATGACATCAACAGCTGGTCCTGTAAAACATGCACTTCCCACATGCCCAGGCCACCCTCCCATCTCTGAAAGATGTGGGCCATTGGCACTGAAACCATAAGACTTGCACTCCTCTAATTCTGGAAAACTGGTCTGGCAGGATCTGTTCCTCATGAGTGAAATCCTGTTTCACCACTGAAATGGAAGCCCCAATATCTCTTAGTCCATGGGTTCTAACAGACGGCTTAACTGTACACATATTTCTGAATAGCTATCTCTTGGTGCCTTTCTTAGACCTTTAAATTTTTGTCTATAGGCCTCAGGAGTCAATTCAAAACATTTAACAAGTTATTTTTCACTTTGTTATATTCCAGACCTCATTGTCCATTCTGGTGAAGGTTTTTAATGCCTAATGTAAGGAGTGGCAAAAGGTGATGTGCCCAAGGAGCCCTGTCCAATTCAAACTACCCACAAGTTGTCTGAAATTTCTTTAAAACAAATCAAGTCATCTTCCTCCTCCTTATACTTGAGGAGACATTTTGGAATTAATTTTGGCTACTGTGAGTTGAACCCCTGATGCCAGTACTTATGGTTTGTAGTGCTGTCTTCTGGTATAGAATCTCCATCTCCCACTCCTGTTCATGCTCCTTTTGCTCTTTTTCTCTCATGCTCTCTCAGCTGGATCTCATGTTGTCACTGCCTTTCTCACTTCTCTCACTCTTTCTCTCAATCCTCTCACTTATTCTCTCACTCCGCAGCTTCCAACTTTTTCCTCTATAGCTCTGCATCTGCCTTTGCCTTAACCAGAGTGGGCTCCAGTTGCAATATCTCTGTCTACACAACTGCTCTGGCTCATCCACACTTTCCCTAGCCTCCATCTTACAGCTTTCACTATCAGCGAGCACATTTTGCATTGCTTCCCTGGTCACTTTTTTCAAGGAGATCTATGAGGTCTGCCAATTACTGGCCTTCCTCAAAGAAAAACCCTCTCCTTTTGCACAGCTCCTCAAAGTGTCCCATCTTCTACTTTTTGTATAGCTCAGAAGGTGTTTTCTAGCTATCTATGCTTAATTAAAACAAAACTGGTAGACTATACAACATCCATGTGTGTATATGCTGTTCTGCAACTGGACAGATAACTGTTTTATTGACAGTCTCTTTCAGAACCCAGACTGCAATCTCATAAAGGTCTTTCCCCAGCCCAAAGGGCCTTCAGAGATCTGTTAGATTCTGTGGGTCTCTGTGATGTGTGGCGAGTCCTTCATCCTAAGGTAAGGGAGTATACCTTTATTTCACAGGTACACGGAACCTCCTCACATATTGATTACATCCTAATTTCCCAAACTTTGTTATCTGGGGTTCTAGACTCCAGCATTGTGGCAGGACCACCATCTGACCATTCAGTGGTCATCTGTTTATTATCTGTTTAATCTCTTCCAAAAAAGGGTAGCAGATGGAAATCAAATAATCAAATATTGAAGGACCCAGAAATGGTCAAATATATAGCGTCCCAAATAGAGCAGTTTACCGTTATTAATAACAATTCCACCGGGTGGCCTGACATTGAATGGGGGGCACTTAGAGCCTATTTGAGAGGAGTTATAATTGGTTTAACTTCAAGAAGAAAAAAGAGAGAGAAAATCATGTTTCTTCTCTTTTGTCTCAAATTCGGGGTATGGAATCCAACCTCACTCCACTTTCCTCAGAGACATACAAGTAAGAATTAGTTAAACTAAAAGATGCTTATCTCAGTTTGTTAGGGGAGCAAGCTGAGTTTGCAATCCTTAAAATGAAAGCAGCTTATACTGACCAAGGAGAGAAGGCTGGTCGGATGCTTGCTATGCGTATTAAGCAACAGGAATCTGCTAGTCTATTCTACTGAAGATAATTCCCTTAAAACCTCACCGTCAGAGATAGCAGAGGAATTTACTAATTATTTCCGGGAATTATATGGTCCCATGGAAAATCCCCCATCTGAGGCAGATTTGCAGGAGTATCTGAAGGAACTGCAGTTACCTTCCCTTACAAAATCTCAACAGGTGTCAGGTATTTCTGAGGGTGAGATAGAAAGAGTTATTAAATCCCTTCCATCAGATAAAACCCCCTTCCCAGACGGGTTTTCCTCTAATTTTTACAAAGTATTTTCCAAGCAGTTAATTCCTATTCTTTTACCACTCTTTCAACACATTCTCACTGGCCAGTCATCTGATGTATCTCTATTTGAGGCCTTAATTGTATTGCTGCCTAAACCAGACAAGCCGCATGACTTGGTCTCAAACTATAGACCAATCTCCCTCCTTAATCATGATATTAAAATTCTTGCTAAACTCTTGGCTTATCATATGAATGTAGTACTTCCCTCATTAATAGGGTGGAGCAGGTAGGTTTCATGAAGGGAAGATCTTCGGTGGACTATCTGCGGACTTTGGCTCATGTTTTCGTGGCCTCCAGGATGCTGTCCTTCCAATGGTCTTGGTCTCCCTGACAGGGTTGACTGGAAATATCTATTTGTTGCCATGGAGGCATTTGGTTTTCCCATGGAATTCCAGAAATGGATCTGCTCTCTCTCTCTATGTATCGCCCTCTGCTAGAATTTCATGTAATGGGGTAATTTCAAATACTTTTAAATTGCATGTGGGAACTAGACAGGGATGTCCCCTGTCCTCTTTGCTTTTTAATATATATTTAGAACCCCTCATTTGGAGGTTAACAATAGCTCAAGATATTTTCAGTATTCCTTTGAGTGGACAGATAGCTAAAGTGTCAGCATATGCAGATGACCTCCTGCTTCAAATAATGCACCCAGCGATAGCTATTCCTTCTATTCTTAAAATAATAGATGGTTTTAGTAAGGTTTCTAATTATAAACTTAATGTTGGAAAAACGGTGGTCTTTCCTCTTAATCATAGGGTTTATAAACATGAAATTACCGCTTTCTGGCTTGCTTGGAAATCTGACTCTATTAAATACCTTGGGCTTATCTTAACACGGAGTGCAGCTCGTATTAGACAGCTCAATTTAGATTCCCTGGTTCATAGAATAGGTCAGGATTTAAGTAGGTGGACCTTACTTCCCCTTTCCCTGTGGGGAAGGATTAATTTAATTAAAATGAACAATTTTCCCCATCTCTTTTACCCTCTCAATTTATTGAACGTTGGGCTTCCATTGTCTTGGTTTAAAAAAGTTCACAGTATGATCACCACCTTTTTATGGGGGCATAAAAAATCAAGAATGGCATTTCATAAGTTAGCAGCACCCAAGACAAAAGGAGGATTAAGACTTCCGCATATTGGTTTGGATTATTGGGCCAGTCAGGTTAACAAATATCTTAGATGGTTGACTGCGGAACATCTTTTAGCTCATTCTTCATATACTCCGATTTGGTTAAAAGTGGAACTAGCTAGCATAAAAAAACATGGTTACTCTCCTAGGGCGATGTTATATACCAAATTAGGATCCCTCCCTGTATCTTTACGTAGTTCCCCTGTTGCGATCTCAATCAAGGCTCATTCTCAGTTGTGTGCATTTCTGAAATATGAAAATATAAAAGATTCATCCCAACCAATAAGAGGTAATCCCAAATTTCAATTAGATGGTAAGCTCCTTTTAGCCAACTGGCTTCCCCAGATAGGAGATTGTCAGCTCGAAGATTTTACCACAGCTGATGGGCAATGGTGTTCTTCAGTGAAAATTATGTATAAGTTTCAAATTCCCCATACAAATATTTTTAAAATTCTCCAGCTTCACCATCTTTTGTTAACAGTAATAGGGATAGTCCCACCTCAGGTTACCCATGTCAGCTTCCAGGCTACTTTAACCAAACTGGCCGGCTTACCACATGCTGTTTCCAAAATATATAGTGCTTTATATAGTTGGGCCTACCCTGATAATTTTACCCCTGTTGCTTTCTGGTCCTCTCTTGTCCTGGGTAAGGAGCTGGATTGGTCTCTTCTTTGTCAAAATTGTCGCAGATTTTCACTTCAGGATAGACTTAGGCTAATGCAGTTCAAAATTTTGCATAATATTTATTATTCCCCTCAGAAATTGGCTAGGCTAGGTATTGTGCCCTCTCATATTTGCACAAGATGCCAATTGGAAAGAGGGGATCTTCTCCATATTTTCTGGAGCTGCTCTAAAGTAGTTCCACTTTGGACCACTATTAAACAAAGGGCTGACCCTCTATTAGGGTTGTCTGACTTGTTCACACCTGAAATATGTCTTTTGGGTGATTTTTCCTGTATCTCGGTTGTGAACAGGAAATATTACATGGCATTAATCTCATTATCTGTTAAAAAAGTGGTCCTTAAACACTGGAAAGATTCTGTTGAATTAACTTATGTTGAATGGCTTCAGGAATTTCTTGCTAATCTTAGAACGGAGAGGACCATTTCAAGTCTCCACAACAAATTAAAAAAGTTCAATAGGATATGGGGCCCATTACAAACCCTATACTCATTACAAGCTTAAGGTTTGTTGATACTATATCATATGGTGCAGTCTGGGTTGTATAATGCTGTGCTGGGAAATAGGGGATGGTTGGGGTGGATGGAGGGGGGAAGGAGAGGGAGAGAATGAATCATCACAATATTTGTATTCAAGTTGGTTGTACCATGTTAATCGTGTTGTGGATTTATTCTCTGTATTGGACAAACTTTAATAAAATTTGAATGGAAAAAAGAAAAGAACCCAGACTGCAACTGGTACCAGATTGCTCAACCCTTCAGACACCTTTAAGGGCACCTGGATATGCTGCCACCAGTCAATGGGACTCACACTCTGGGTATCTCTAGGTCTCAATCCAACAGCTGCTATTAGTTTATCACAAATGGGTTCTCTCCCAGAACAGAGCCTGCAACTGATCCCAGTTTCTTCAACACTTCAGGTGCCTGCAAGGGTACCTGGATATGCTGCCACCACTCATTGTGACCCACACTTGTGGTTTCTCTAGGTCTGAATCACACCATAGTGCTTCTAGCCAAAGCGCAAACAACTCACCTGTTTGTCACCACCAAGAGCATAGCATTTTCAAATATGGTAACTTAGCCTTACTCTCCAAAGATGGATCAGAGCTTTTGTCAATTGCCCCAGTTATCTGTACCAGAAATGACGCAGTCACAGAAAGCCTGGAGTATATAAAAATAACATTTAATACACCAAGATATTTACTTGTGTTACAGGATAATACATACTGAGACTATAAGGAATACAGTATACTGTATATACAGAGATAAAAAAGAAAGAGTTTTGGAAAAAGAAAACACACAGAATAGCCTGACTCACTTCTATCTCATTAATAAGCAGAGGAGACTCTTACCTCAACTGGTACCTCGGTGACTAAAGACAGAGTTGAACCCTTGATGTTTCATTCTCAGAGTCTTAATCCTTACTAACTTCTCAGAGCAAGCCCCTGACTCCAAATGCTTTCAGTTGTCCAGCCCACCATGCTACAACATTGTGCATGTCACTCTGATATCATAGGTTTGGCCATTCCTTTGGTTCCCAGCGGACCACCTCTCTGTAAAACTGGTCCAAACCAGATTTGTCATTTCCCAGCCTGACTATGTGGATTGCAATTTTAACCTTTTGTTCTTCTGGTTAATCTTTTGTTCTCCCAGCTGCCTTTCCTGCGGGACACCCTCTCTCTTAGACCTGGCCATGTTTAAACTCACAACCTAAATCCCTTTATTCCCTAGAATGTTTATCCTTTACCACATCAATGCTATACTAACTTAAAAGGTTTTATTGCCAATGTGTATGACTTTTCATTTTTAGTTGTTGAACTCCAGCTGTCCACTGCTAAACTCCCAGGCTAAACCATTTTCCTAGATTTTCCTAATCTTTCTTCATTTCTTTAACCCTCTCACTACTGTCTACCCACTGACAGACTTTGCTGTCATCCACAAAAAGACTCACTTTGCCTTATAGCCTTTAGTCTGTATCACTGATGTACATGTTAAAGAGGGTTGGACCTAGTACCATTCCCTGCGGAATCCTGCAGGTCACTGTCTTCACACTTGAGAATACACCATTTAGGACCACCATCTGGGTCCAACCTTCCAACCAGCTCCATATCCAACTAGTCAGTTTGTATTTATTCTGCAGCAGATGCTTAATGCAATGTCAGCCAAGTTTTACTCCTCTAAGCACTGAGAGACCTTTATTTAACACTGTAAGGTTACAGATAACATATATAACACATATTGTGGATTTACCAACTATCTGTGAGAACAACAAATCTGGTAGCTAGATGCACTAGCAACTGTTAGTAGGCTTGTCTAATGATATACTGCTGCTAGCTTTATTTTTTATTCTTGTTTAAATTGCAGATTCAGCAGACTAAAACATGAGGCACAGAGTGTCTTCAGGTCTTTTTACAAGTTATGCAAGAATGGTACAATTATGGCATGAACCAAAGTTAACAGGATTGCAGTGTATTTTTCTAGGGAGGAAAAGAATCCAGCAGCATGGTTTCCAGGCAGCCAGACCCCAGAGAGGGTGAAGTGCTGATTGTAGCATTGTTTTTTTGTGTGCAGAGGTTGAGATATGTATGCAGTAACACGTAGGGTATTTTTTTTTTGAACTTGCATAATTTTTATTAGGAGTTTAAAAGAACTTCCATGAATTCAGTGTACAATGTACATTCCTTTGAAGGATTACTATACATCCAGTAGTCATTATTTAAAAAGCACTTCAAACTCTCTGCAAGTGTACAACTTTCAGTATGACTTCAATGAGTATTTCCCCTTTGTCTCTACCCTAACTAAAGGTGCAGCTGTCTCAGTAGCACTCAAACAGTACCATGGGGAAATACATTTCCATTACCCCTACCCTTTCAATCCTTCTTTGTATAAACTGTTTTAAACTATATAACAGTTACATAGGCTTAACACATAGGGTATGTTGAATATTTACCAATGTTAATAAAGCAGTAAAATATTGTATCGTATGCTTCTCAGCACTTCTAGAATGGGGTTAAAAATCTTAAAAAAACAAACAAACTATGAAAGCAATATACCCTGTATTGGGGATCTCTGGTGTGAAGTTTGATTCTGTTTCTTTTTTATTTCTTATTTTCATTTATTTAGTTTTTGTTGACTGGGTAAGTGCACTAGACAAATCCTGCCTATTTTCAGGCACGACCCAGGGAAGGGGGATACAGATGAATGCCAACTGACCTTGAACCAGATCAAACTGTTGGTGGTATTTTTAGTGAATGAGGGAAATTTGGCCAGGACACTGGGGAAATTCCCCTACTCTACAGGAGATGGTGCTGTGACTGGTGCTGCTATGGGCAGTCTGCCCAAGACTTCATGGGGTTCAGATGTGCAGGGGGCCGGGGAACTGGCCTATTCCCCTGTCTCAGGATTTTGTAAGGTCGATTCTGCTATAGGCAGTTCTGTAGTTTTTACTGATGTGGATTCCCTACTTGGACAAGGACTGCTGCAGGACACTGTGATTTCAGCTAAAGTAGTAACAGCTGAGTGGGAGATCTGTGAGCTGCTTGCTGCTGAGGAATGCTGGTTTCACGCTAGGAAGCAGGAACTGGAGTTGTTGTTGTTGGAGCGCACCAGGACTGGCGTGGTGATGGACGAATGCACCCTTGTTGAAATTCTGGTAACACACATGTAAGTGGATGTTACTCTGGATGCTGCAGTGGTCATGGAAGCATTTTCTGTGGCTCCAGTGAATTATTTGAACTGCTTTTACCTCTTAACAGGTATAAAGCTTAGGATAGCCAGTGTCGCGATTTGGAAGGAAAGGGTTTGAATGGAAGGCTCTACCTCAAGTAGATGCAACTGATGTTATAACTGACGCTGGGGTTCTAAAAGACCGAAATACGCCTGGCCCTGGTTTGTTTTCTGACCATTATACAGCTTTCACCAATTGTTTGACTGCTGAGACTTCCAATAGTAGGTCCCCTGGGAAACACTCCCCTAACAGACAACAATTGCAAGGGCAGAACTGTCGGGTTGGTGGGGAGGGTATTTCTGCCCCTTTTTCAATTGTTGGTGCTGCTTCTGCTGAGGGGATTGTCAGTTCAGCTCCCTCCCGGATGATTGGGGTTCTCATTCCCTGGAGGCTGCAGGGTGGGTTAAAAAATCAGATGGTTCTGGTTGGGATACAAATGCTTCTGACTTGGGACACACTGATGTGGTTCCCCCGCTTCTTGACCCTGGTACTGGGTCTGACTCTCAGGCTTCCCTTTCTCAAATTGCACCTGGTCAGATTGCGGCAAATTGTGAGACCCCTGTAGTATCTGGGAGAAGGGATCTCCTGTTGGCTATTACTGAATTAGAGGGAGATAATAAGGTACCTGTTTTGTGGTCTGCCTCCTCCCCAACTTCCCCTGTCCCTTTAGATCCACAGCTGGTGTCCCCTGCAGCTGGGGTTCAGATCGAACAAACTGGATTGTCTGTCTCTGAGGGCCCTGTTCTAAGTACTGCTAATACTGGTTTGCAGACAGTGAAACCTTCTGTTTGGCATGAAGGGGTGTGGGAGAAGCTATTTCCTTCTCATATGAATGCTGCTTCTGAGCCAGCAATGAGATGCAATGCAGTCCGGTTAAAATCCCGGGGTGCAGCCTCAGATGAGCCTGATAGATTGTTCATGGGGAGGGCTTTGCTTAAAAATAGTATGACATTTTATGCATATGAAATTTAAGCTGATTCATATGCCTGGGGATACTATTTATGATGTCAGTTTTAAGCATCTTAATGGACTGGAACAGTTTTGGAAACAGTATAATTTACTTAAGAATTGTCCGGTATGGCAGACTTTTATTGCTATACCTCTGACTAAACCTATGTCTAAGACAATTACTATTCTCTTTCGTAATGAAGGAGTAAATGTGGCAGACATCACTTATTGGCTGAAACAACGATGCCAGGTAACTGGCTACCCTGACCCTATTTTGGATGAGGAACATCTTTGGGCAGGGGGCTGGAAGTTTAAGGTTACATTCAAACAGGAGCAATGGATAATACAACATTTGCCAAATTGTTTCTTTTTGGGTCGAGATAGGGGAGTGCTATTCCATCTGGGACTGCCCAGAGCCTGCTACAAGTGTGGTGATCTTGGTCACTTGAGTAATGTGTGCGAAAAACAGAAAAATGGCCTCTGTGGAGACTTTGGACATACTGGTGCACATTGCAGACAACTACAGAAATGCAATTTATGTGAGGAGAGGGGTCATAATTTTAGGAACTGTCCCTGGGCATCTCATAATGGTGTTGATCAATCTATCTGTGCTGAACATGAGGTTTATGTTGCTACAACATAAAAGGAGAAACTGAGAATTAGTAATTTAATGGATCACTTGACTGACTGGGAGCAGTCTCTGCTGCTGACCTGGGCTCAAGACCACCTTCTGATCCTGTTATAGAACTGGTTGAAGTTCATGGCAGCATCCATGCTTCTTCTGTGCCCTCACAGGATGGTTCACAGGATCTAGTGGATTTGGAACTCCCTCAGGTTCTGGTACAGGAAATGACTGACCATGAACTGGATGTACCGGTTGTGCAAGATAACATTACTGGGCCTGACTTTGTTATGGTTCAGGATGCGAAGGAGGATATGATGCCCCCACCTGGAAAGGGGGAGGACATGCCTTTTCAGAGGGTCATGAGGCCTAAAACAGCGCAAAAGGAAACTCCTATTGTGGAAGACCTAGTGGTTCAGAATCCTTTCGAAGTCCTTATGGACGTACTGGATGGTGATGGGAATGAAGATTCTGATGGCTCATCAGTGACCTCATCACAACTTGAGACTTCAGTTGGGATTGGAAAAGTTGAGAAGCCTAAGCCAAAAAGAGAAAAAAAAGGAAATAATGTGGCATTACTGTTTGAACATTTTGATTTTTTCTTTTCACCATCCTGTCTTCTTTTTTCATTTCTACTGTTAATGTGAATAGTATCCATAATTGTCAAAAGCTTGTTATTACTTTTGCTAGTTTGTATAATACTTTAGGCCAACTCATTTTTCTACAGGATACTAGATTACACACTATTTGGGAGATAGAGTAGGCAAAGCAGGATTGGAAGTGGGGACTTCCTTGTGGTCAGTGGGGGAAGTACCTTGTTCAGGTGTTGGGATTTTGTTTTCTGATTTGTCTGTCCAAATCTTAAAAGTCTTAGATCTCTCTCCTGGCAGGGTGTTGCTTGCGGATATACTTCTTGGTGGTTTAGCATATCGCTTGATTAATGTGTATGCGCCACAGCCTAAGGCTGATAGAGTGGCTTTATTTCACCTTATTGAACCTTTTCTCTCCACTTCTAAATTAAATTTTTGGGGGAGGGGATTTAAATTGTGGTTTGACATCTAGGGATTGGGGTCGACAGACTCAAAAAGTTTATAGCGATATCAATGCATTGAAGATCATCTTGGTTAATGCTGGCTTATGTGATATTTATGACCTTGGGGTAAGGTTCTGGAACATACTTTTTATAAAGGTAGATTGTCAACCCGTATAGACTTCTGGTTTGTTTCTCCCCATTTGATAAGTACAACAGTTAATATAGTACCTTTGGAAACCTCGGATCATGTGCAGATTCAGGGTAGGATAGGTTTGGAACATAAAATTTCATTTGGTAGAAGCTATTGGAAATTGAATTCAACCATTTTACAGCAGGAGGCAGTGCAGAAGGGGGTACGTAATTTACTGATTGTTAGACAGGATGTTAGATTTTTATATGACTCTTGGAGAGAGTGGTGGGAGGATACAAAAAAGGATGCTAGGGATTTTTTGAGACAGGAGTCAGGGTCTACATAGATACATAGATACATAGACAGTGTCGGCAGATAAGGGCCTATGGCCCACCCAGTCTGCCCATTTGAGCTTGTAAGTTCAGTTTGTTTTCCTAGAAGTCTATTTCCCCTTACCCCTGACCTCTAGAATTCCTTTATGTCTATCCCATGCATTCTTAAATCCCGTGATTGTTTCAGCCCCCACCACTTCCTCTGGCAGGGTGTTCCACTTGTCCACCACCCGTTCTGTGAAGAAATTCTTTCTCATGTTTCCTCTGAATCGTCCTCCCTCCAACTTCATCCCACGCCCTCTAGTCCTGAAACATCTTTTTCGCTTAAAAATAGTGTTTTCCTGCACCCTGTTCCTCCTTGTAAGATACTTGTATGTCTCTATCATATCCCCTCTCTCCCTCCTCTCCTCCAGGGAGTACATGTTCAGTTCCTTCAACCTGTCTTCATAGGACTTGTGATGCAATCCATGCACCATCTTTGTTGCCCTCCTCTGAACCTTCTCTACCCTGTCTATGTCCTTACGTGAGGTATGGTCTCCAGAACTGTACACTGTACTCCAGGTGGGGCCTCACTAGTGTCTTGTATAGCGGAATTATGACCTCCTTTTCCTGCTGGTGATGCCCCTGCCTATACATCCCAGCATCCTATTTGCTTTACCTGATGCCTTGTCACACTGTTTCCCTACCTTGAGGTCATCAGAGATGACAACCCCAAGATCCCTTTCCTGCTTGGTGCATGCCATATCCTCACCCCCAACTGATATATTGTGCCAGGTTTTGTGCCCCATATGCATTATCTTGCACTTCTTTGCATTGAATTTCAACTGCCAAACCCTTGACCATTCTTCAAGTTTCTGCAGGTCCCTTCTCATTCTTTCTACACCTCTGGTGTGTCTACTTTGTTACAGAGCTTTGTGTCATCAGCGAACAGTGAAATTCTGCCTTCTAGATCCTGTGCAATGTCACTGATGAAGATGTTGAATAGGACCGGTCCCAGCACTGATCCCAGTGGTACCCCACTGGTCACTCTTCCTCTGTGGAGTGACAGCCATTTACCACCACCCTCTGTGTCCTGCCACCCAGCCAGTTACCTACCCACCACACTACTGTCCTGCCCACCCATATTCCCCAGTTTGTGTAATAGTCTTCTATGTGGCAGTGTCAAAGGCCTTGCTGAAGTCCAGATAGGCCATGTCCACTGCCCTCCCGATCCACCTCCTAGTCACCCAGTCAAAATTCAATGAGGTTGGTCTGACATGACCTCCCCTGGTGAAACCATGCTGCCTTGGGTCCTGTTCATTGACAACCAGATGTTCCACCAATCTCCTTCAGTAGTGCTTCCATGATCTTTCCCACTACCGAGGTTGAGGCTGACTGGTCTGTAGTTCCCTGCTTCCTCTTTGTTCCCACTTTTGTATAAGGGGACTACATCTGCTGTCCTCCAGTCTTTGGGTACCTCCCTGTTTCCAGTGATTGGCTAAACAGGATAGCCAGAGGTTCAGCCACCACCTCTCTTAGTTCTTTAAGGACCCTGGGGTGCACCCCATCTGGCCCATTGCTTTATCAACTCTTATTATTTCCAGTTCCTTCAGGACCCTTTCTCGTAAAGGGACTTGTGTCCATTTCTGCACCATTCTCACCTTGTACCCCTTCAGACCCATTACCCCTCTCTCCTTAGTAAAGACTGAGCAGAAATACCTGTTCAATATGTCAGCTTTACTGTTGTCATCCTCCCTTCAGTCTCACTATCCCTCCCTTTGTCTTTCTTTTTTCACTTATGTACCTGTAAAAGGTTTTGTCCCCTTTACCCACTGATTTTGCAATGTGTTCTTCTGTCTGAGCTTTGGCTTCCCTTACTGACTTCCCTGCCTCCCTTTGTTTCTCCTGGTACTTCTCCCTATCCCCTTCTGCCTGTGTCTTTTTGTATTGCCTGAATGCAATCTTTTTGGCTTTCACTTTCTTTGCTACCTCTTTGGAAAACCATAATGGTCGCCTCTTCCTTTTCCTCTTGCTAACCTGCTTAATACATAATTCTGTTGTTCTTATAATCCCCATTTTAAATACTGCCCACTGTTCCTCAACCCCTGATTCCTGTCCTATTCCCCTTAATGCCTATTTCAAGTATCTCCCCATTTTCCCAAAGTCTGCCCCCCTAAAATCCAGGATACGTGTTTTTGTGTGGTTTGGTTCTGCTCTTTCTGTGATTTCAAACCACAATGACTGGTGGTCACTGTTACCCAGGTGCTCCCCACTGTTACCCCATCACACTGTCCCTGTTTGCGAGCACAAGGTCCAGTACTGCCTTCTGCCGAGTTGGTTCCATGACCAGTTGCTTGAGGAAGGCACCTGAAGGGAGTCCAGGATAAATCTGCTCCTAGTTGATGCTGCTGCTGGGATGCTCCAGTCCACGTCTTGAATATTGAAGTCTCCAACCAGTACTACCTCACCCTTGTCTGCCATCCTTTGGATGGCTAGCATCAGCTCCCTATCTGTTTCTTCCTCCTGGGCTGGTGGTCTATAGACCACACCTGTGCGGATGGCTGGCCCCATTTTCCTTTCCAGCTTAACCCACAGTATCTCTCCCCCATTTTGTTCCTCCTGGATCTGTGTGGCCCTTATGTCATTTTTCACATACAGTGCCACTCCTCCTCCCTTCCTGCCTGCTCTGTCTCTTCTGAATATGTTGTAGCCAGGTATGGCCATCTCCCAGTCATGGTTATCATTACACCAGGTTTCAGTGATGGCCACAATGTACAGGTCTGACTGTACCATGACAGCCTCTCTAACTGATTCAAAGTATTTGGAGTACTTACATCTCAGAGCATGGTATTTAAAGCTTTTAACGCAAGTGTGGGAGGCTGATGATGAGAATCAAGTACAAGTACAGCTGCTTAAAACACAAATGTGTGAATATCATAAGAGGAGGGAGGGGGAGACTGCAAAAAATCAGCAATTTGTTACGCAGGGGAGAAAGGAGTTGGTCAACCCATATGAGTTTGAACTACAGGGAGTACAGAAATTGACACTGATTGCTTTGATTGGGCAGGATGGGATATTGTATGACACGCATTCTAGTCTCCATAAGGTAGTTACAGATCATTTGTGCAGTACTTATCAGAAAACTGTGGGTGTGACGCAGACTGCTTCTATGAATGTTGGGCCTTTGTCAGAGATTCCTGAATATGAAATGGAAACTTTGATGTGTCCTGTTACTGAGGAGGAGATTGGTGTAGCTATAGATCATTTATCAGCTCATACAGCCCCAGGGTTGGATGGCATCTCTAATGAATTTCATAAAAGTTTTAAACCTGCTTTAGTTTCTGTTCTGTGAGAAGTGTACCAGGAGATTTTGGATGGTGGGAATTTGACCTCCAGTATGCAAGAAGAGGTAATGATATTTTTATATAAAAAGGGAGACCCACAGCATATCAAGAATTGGAGACCTTTGAGTCTCTTGAACTCTGACTATAAGATATTTATCAAAATTTTAACGTCACGTTTAGCTAGGATAGTGAGGTATGTAATATTGCATCTTCAGACATGTGCTGTCCCTAGTAGGTATGTTCAATAGAATTTAATTTTTATCACGGAAGTCATTGAACAAGGTTTAAATATGCAGTTGGATGGATACTTACTGTCTTTGGATCAGGAACAGCCTTTGATGCTGTATGGCATGACCATCTATGGGATACTCTCCTAATGTGTGGGGTTACACATCAATTTGTTGGTGTACTCCAGCGTTTGTATGAAAGGGCAATAATGATACCATTACTCAATGGGTACTTAGGGATGCCAGTACAACTTCAGAATGGTGTTTGACAGGGTTGTCTGTTGGGTCTGCTGTTATATGTTTTTGTGATTGACCCACTATTACGGCTTATAGAACATAACTCTGAGATAAGACCTATTTATGATAGGACTAGAACAGTGTATCCAAAAGTGTCTGCTTATGCAGATGATTGCACAATTATTGTAAGAGATTTGGAATCAGGGCAGGGTGTTCTTGATGTTTTGGTGGATTTTCATGAGCTTACAGGGATTACCCTGAATCTTTCTAAATGTAAACTACTGAGTTTAGGTACTGCAACTGTGTCTTTGCTATTTTCAATTCCGATTGAACATGAGGAGCTTAAAATTCTAGAGTTATTGTTTGGTACCAAGAAAGTAGAGCAAATGGATTGGGACATGGTATATGATACTGCACACAGAAAAATTATGTTTGGAAGTCTTGGAAAATGACAAGAGAAAAAGGGTTTATTTACTGAAAGCTTATATTTTGCCTATTTTTTTTATATGTCTTGCATATCTATTCTGTACCATTTAGTATGCATGCTAAGTTGATGGGAATATTATTTTTATTATTATGGGGAATTTGCCTGAATCCAGTAAAATGGGTGCATACATACAGAGCTCGAAAGGAAGGTGGGCTTGATATGATTCAGCCATTGGTATATTTGTTTAGTAATTTCTTTTATAGTAATATTCGTCCACTGATGCCAGGGGGTGCGGATGTGATATTGATAGTATGAAGCACTGGGAGCCTCAATTTTTGGAAGCATGGGGGAGAGGTAAATAGCATGTTTCTGACAAAGGCTTACCTTCCTATGTACAGACAGTATTGAAATATGTCAGATTATGGAAACGTGTGCTCCATTGGTTTGTGGATACAGATAGGAAGAAATTTTATAGGACTATTCTCGCACACAGTTATCTAGAAGAGCCCGTGTTTAATATTCCTTCGCACTTTGATTGCCAACTATTACTAGATCGTATTGTTGAGCCATGGATTCTATTAAAAATGCAGGGTGTGGTCTGGTTGTGTGGGCATCAAAAATTAAATGTTAAAGGAAATCAGAAACATAAAGTGCATGATGACAGGGTTTGTTCAGCGGGAGCATGTTGTGGTCAAATTGAAACTATGCAACATTTGTTCTTTGAATGTTCCTTTTTACATGTTTTTTGGGCTTCTTTGGCTGCCTTATGGGGTGAAGCTTTGTTTAAACAGATGACCTATGACATTTTGATTTTAGGACAATTGGGGTGGGATGGAGAAAATGACAGAAGGGTACGGTTGGGTAATTTTTGCTTGTTTAAAATGGGTGATCTGGCAAACTAGACACCTCAGGGTCTTACAACACAAAGTAGTCACTGTGTGGGACATGTTGTGCCAAGTATAGATGGAATTAGATAAAGTTTATCATTATGAAGTTCAAAATGGGGGGGGAGGTAGTATGCCGGTGTTTTTGGGAAGGGGTGGGATGGGTTGGGTAATGATTCTTTGTGTATTCTGGGCTATTTTTGCAGATCTGCTATATATTATTTTGTTCTATTTCCAGTTTTCTTTCTCTGTGGGGGGCTTAGACAATATAGAGTATTGCTTTTTCGGTTGGGGTATTTCATACAGTTTATGCATCATATTAGTTTTTCAATTCTCTCATTTCTTGCAGTTCTTTTTGATTGTTTGCTTTTTGTTCTCTTCCTTTGTTTTATAGTATTGTATTCTTGTGTAATGAACTTCCACTTTTTCTGTACTTGTTTTTGATGCACAATAAAAATTTCCCCTACTCTTTTCGATAAATGCCATGGGATCTTTAACATCCACCTGAACTACCACCAATCCAGGCAGATGGGACCTCGGTTTAATGTCTCATCTGAAAGACGGCACCTCAGAAGTGCAGCACCCCTCTCATTCTGCACTACACAGCACTTTACACAGTTACTCTTTTACACATAAGAGATATTATATACATATTGTAAATACTTACATTCTGTTATTTTTTTTTTGTTAAATCTTAGAGTCCCACTAAAAAAGCCACATAATTAGCAGTGAAATATTGAGGTGTGTAAAATAAAGCAACATAGGGAGCAAGTCTGAGTGCCTGGGCTTTATGGGCCTACAGCAGCCTTGTCTTGAAGTTTGACTGATTGAATCCCAGTCTGCCCCAGTCTGCCCACTTATATCCCTTGTCCAGTTGGTCAGACTGTGAGCACTGCTCTAACAAGGAATTCAACTTTTTCATGGATTGCCCTGGAGAAAGATCTCTTGCCTTATCTTGCCGCATTAAGTTTCCACATACCTCACCTGCTGTCTTCAGATGTGATGAGTCTGCACAGGCCAGTCTCTGGCCTTGTGCCCCAGAGGGATCTCCACTGATGTCTTTGGGAGAACCCACCACATGGCAGAGGGCCAATGATTAACTTTCTTTGAGGGTAAACCTCCATGGGGTTCCTGGACCCTCACAGTGGTCCCCTATTACTCTCTGGAATGTACAGCTCCTCCAACAGGACCCTCAAATCTCCCACAGGCTTGGCATCTGTCCCCAGTGTCCATCCCTAGTAGCTGACAGGGTCTTGCTTGCTGTTCATTCAATGCCCTCAATACCTCTGGGTGTCTTGTACCTTAGCCCCCCATAGAGCACTGAGATTGGCAGCCACCTTGCTCCTACCATGCTGTACAATGGGAGCCTTCCCTTTGAAAGCCTTGTTCTGTGCCCCTGGCCTGCATTCTGCAGGAAGCACCCACCTGGGCCAAGACCTGGCCACCAACTCTGCCTGATGCTGTGAGGAGAGTGTGAATTGGTGGCCACTAGGCAGTGCTCACCTACCTTAGCACTCCAGGTGGCACCAATAGTACCCAAAGGCCTTCTGGCACTACCAGCTTTCTTGCTGGCTAAGCCTGCTGTTCCAGATTGGCACCTTGCCTAGGCTTTCACAATCTTCCCCTGTCTGACACTCCTAAGGTGCCTGCCAGGAGAGGGTACCCTCATGCCAACTCCCTCGACTTTATCCATGAGACATTGGATCCAAGAACCTTGGTGCCATGAGGGCACCCTTTTTATCTATACTATAGTACCTCCTCCTTGTCTATACCCTTGAGGGATGATGCCACAGTGGCAGTCCAATAGGATGTTTCTGGTGAACAAGCATTATCCCCTACTGTTGGGATGGGACTGTTACAAATAAAATAACATTTTACTGGGCCTCTTCTGCTGTCCTCTCCCAAGTGTCTTCCACCACTTTCATGGAGTCACTCCTATAGAGCTACTAGAGCAGCTCCACATAAAAGGGGTAGTGACCTCCTGCCACTATCGGCCATCACTGGATCACAGCATAGTGCCACACCCCCTGCAGCTGGAGTCAGTGAAGGATAGTGGAAACAGACACTGGGTAATAGGGGTGAGAACAGAGAACTGTCCAAGCTGGCAAAACAGGTAGTTTTCTCCCTACAGTCACAGTTGTGGTGGTCAGTCTTTTTCTGGCCGCTGTGATGGAAAACAACCACACAATGACTCAGCCAACAAATTATATGTTTCTGTGCTTGAATGTGGGTGAAACACCACCCTGGCTGATTTCACTGACTATGAGTGTGATACTGCTCACTCCTCCAGATGGAGCATGGGAAGCATAATTGAAACAGGCAGTAGAGAACTGGAGATGACAAAAGAAAACTGTCCAAGCTGGCAAGAGACAATTTTCTTCCCATAACTACAGTTGCAGAGGGCCCTCTTGTTCTGGCTGCTTCAGTAGAAAACCAGAGCTGCTCTACTTAAATGGGAGTTCAACGCCCCCCCCCAACAACCTGGTACCACTGACTCTGCAATAAATGTCCTATCACCTCCAGCTGAAGCCACTGAAGAATAATGGCAACAGGCACTGAGAAATTGAGGAGACAACAGAAAATTGTTCAAGTTGTCAAATTAGGCATTTTGTCTTCAAAGATCACAGTGGTGGTGGCCAGTCTTGCTCTGGCTGCTTTGGTGGTAAACCTTAGCCTCAGAGTGACTTTTCCTTAAAGTGAATTTGAACCTGACCCTACATGATGAGTGCAATGCTGCACTCCCAGCTAGAGCAAGTCAAAAGATAATGGAAACTGAGGGCAAACAGGGTTGAACTCAAAGTAAAATTAATGGTTGCCAAGAAATTAATGAGACAAAGCCAAGGCTAACACATAACTCAGGATAATAGAGGGGGTATAGAATAATGATAATACCCTTTTTAGGTACATCAGGGGAACAAGTCAGAGGAGAGAAACCATGAGCGAATAAAGAAGAATGGGGTTAGTGTGGAGAATGATATGAGAAAGGCAGATATTCCGAATGATTATTTCAGCTCAGTATTTATGGTCATGTCTTAAGGGCCCCTTACTTGACAGTGAATTTAATTTGTGGCCCCTAAAGTACAAGCACTAGAAGCAGGGGTAGTATCAGTAGATCAAATGTTAAAGGGGCTGCTAAATCTTAAAGTAAACCAATCTCCTGGGCTGCATGAGATACACCCAAGAGTGCTTGGCTAGCCAAGACTGACCCTGGCAGCGCATGTCACTGATTTATATAATAGAGCCTTACAAACAGGTGAAATGTCATTGGACTGGGGGGTTGAGGAATGGAGCCTCTACACACAGGTAGGAATAAAAAGAATCCTGGGAATTACAGGCCTGTAAGCCTGACTTCCATTGTAGGTAACCTGCTAGAAACTATAGTCAAAGAACAGATATTGGAATTCTTCAAAACACATGGGTAGCAAAATAAAAGACCGCATGGGATTCCAAGGGGTAGGTTGCATCAGACACATTTATTAGGCTTCTTTTACTTGGCTACAAGTGTGGTGGACAAAGAACAGGCAGTGGACATCCTCTACCTGAATATTAGCAAGGCATTTGATTGTGTACCACACAGAAGGTTGATAAAAAGTGGGTGACCTGGGGCTAGAGAAAAAACTGACTAGTGGGATAGGGAGCTGGTTGGAAGGCTGGATCCTGATGGTGGTCCTAAATGGTATATTCTCAAGAGTGAAGGCAGTGATCTGCAGGATTCCACAGGGAATGGTAGTAGGTCCAACCCTCTTTAACATGTACATCAGTGATACAGGCGAAAGGCTACAAGGGAAGGTAAGTCTTTTTGTGGATGACACCAAAATCTGTCAGAGAGTGGACAGTATTGAGGGGGTTAAAGAAATTAAAAATGATTAGGAAAATCTAAGAAAGTAGTTTGGCCTGGATGTTTAGCAGTGGACAGTTGGAGTTCAAAAACAAGAAATAAAAAGTCATACACATTGGCAATAAAACCCTTTAAGCTAGTAGATCATTGATGGGGTAAAGGTTAAACATTCTAGGGAAGAAAAGAGTTTAGGTTTGGGGTAATAATTGATTATAACAGGAAGTCCACTTCACAATGCAGCCAAGTGTATGGGAAGGCAAACAGAATGATGGGGTGCACTGGTGGGAATTTACCAATCGCATCCAGAATACCATTATACATGTTACTGGTGAGGCCACTCTATGAATAATGTGTACAGTTTCGGAGTCCACACCTAAATTAGGATAGGGCATGGCAATAGATGATACAGTGGAGGACAACCATGATAATATAAGAGCAGCAGGGTAAGAATTATGAGGATAGTCCCCTGGATTTTTCATGCATTTAAACAACGTTTTGACTCCTTTTGTGTCCAGTCCGATGATTATTGGAGGGGATTTAAATTTAACATTTGACCCTTTTTTAGACTGCTCCAGTGCATCCCGTAAGGGCCTTTCTCCAGCCCAAAGGGCAGTGCAGGATCTGGTGGATCAACTTAGTTTACGTGATATTTGGTGGGTGCTTCATCCCACTGAAAAACAATATACATTTACTTACCCAGTACATCAGACCTCTTCCCATATTGACTACCTTTTAATCTCACAAGTCCTTATACATGGAGTTTTAGACTCATCCATTCACCCAGGGCCCATCTCAGACCATTTCCTGGTTACATGTCAGATCTCCTTCGCTTCCCTTCCTAAACAAGGAGCAAGGTGGAAACTCATTAATCAGTTATTGAAAGATCCAGGTCTGGTTAAATATATCTCTGACCAAATTACCCAGTTTATTTCCAATAACTTTAATTCCACTGGAAAGCCAGATGTGGAATGGTGCACATTTAAAGCATATATGAGAGGTTTACTAATTAGTCTGGCTTCAAAAAGGAAAAAAGACAGAGAAGCCCAGCTAGAATCCCTTTTGTCCCAAATCCAAACAAAAGAACACAAGCTGTCACCTCATTCCTCTGAGCAAGATTGACAGGAGCTGGTTAAACTGAAAGATTCTTATTTATAAACTATTGAGAGAAAGGGCAGAATATGCAATTCTCAAAGCCAAGGCCTCTTACTCGGATCAGGGAGAAAGGGCGGGGTGCTTACTGGCCTTATACATTAAACAACAAAAATCTTCCAGATTAATTGCAGCAATATGATCCACAACCAGTGGTTTTTTACTAATGTCTCCTTTGGAGATAGTAGATGAATTTTGTACCTATTTTAAGAATTTATATGGCCCTATGGCAGACCCCCCCCCCTTCAACAACTTGTTGAATAATTGAAAGGCTCTCGACTACCGCATTTGTCAGATATACAACAGACCACTTTGATTATGCCTATCACACAACTAGAAATAGATGAAGTAATTAAAGATCTCCCCACTGAGAAAACCCCCAGACCAGATGGGTTTTCCCCTAACGTTTACAAAACTTTTGTTTTACTGGTACCTTTACTGGTACCACTTTTTCAACACATCCTGTCCAGGGCTAAGGTAGATAAATCCCTGTTTGAGGCCCTTATCATTCCTCTGCTTAAGCCCAGCAAAAACCCTGAGCTGGTGGCTAATTATAAACCAATTTCACTTCTCAACCAAGATATTAAAATATTATCTAAACTTCTGGCCAACCATATCAACACAGTTCTTCCAGAACTGATAGGACCAGAACAGGTAGGTTTCATGAAGGGGAGATCCTCCTCTGACCATTTACATTCCTTAGAGTATGTCTTCTCGGTGTCCAGGGATGTTAATTTCCCTGTTGTTTTGGTGTCTCTGGATGCCAAGAAGGCATTTGATTGAGTCAATTGGACTTATCTCTTGCAAGCACTGAAAGCATTCCATTTTCCCAAGACCTTTCAAAAATGGATAGGTACCCTTTAAAAATATCCCACACCCCATATTTCCAGCAGCAAAGCCTTGTCTGAAACATTTCTACTCCAGTCCAGTAATAGACAGGGATGCCCCCTATCCCCACTGCTTTTCAATCTATATTTGGAACCCTTTATCCACAGATTAACTACAGCATCAGGGATCCAAGGTATCACTATTCAAGGTCACATAGTAAAAGTTTTGGCATATGCAGATGATCTGCTTCTCCAGGTATCATACCCAACTTCCTCTATACCTCACATGTTAATAGGCATTGAAGAATTTGGTAAAATGTGCAATTATAAATTAAACAGAGAAAAAATGGTAGTCTTTCCTCTTAATTATAAGGTTATGAAACATGATATCTCCAATATGAGGCTTGCCTGGAAAACAGATTCTCTGCACTATTTAGGTATCAAATTAATAAGGAACCCCTCCTGCCTTCAGAAGCTTAATTTAGACCCTTTCATACATACCATTAAACAAGACTTACAAAGGTGGTCTCTCCTCCCTTTATCACTTTGTGACAAAATTAACCTGATAAAAATGAATGATTTTGCCCGCCTCTTCTATCCCCTCAGTTTGTTGAATCTTTGGCTTCCATAAAATCATTTAAGAGTGTGCACAAGCTTTTTACAGATTTTACATGGGCAGGGAAAAGACCCAGACTGACTTTTTCTAAACTAGCTGCTCCTAAAGGTAAAGGTGGGTTACGATTACCACATATTGGTCTTTACTATTGGGCCAGTCAGGTCAACAACTATCTCAGATAGATAGACCCTGGAAACCAGCTAAATCCCCATTCTTTTACATGATTACCACATCTTGGTCTTTACTATTGGGCCAGTCAGGTCAACAACTATCTCAGATAGATAGATCCTGGAAACCAGCTAAACCCCCCTTCTTTTACATGATTACCACATATTGGTCTTTACTATTGGGCCAGTCAGGTCAACAACTATCTCAGATAGATAGACCCTGGAAACCGCCTAAACCCCCATTCTTTTACATGATTACCACATCTTGGTCTTTACTATTGGGTCAGTCAGGTCAACAAATATCTCAGATAGATAGATCCTGGAAACCAGCTAAACCCCCCTTCTTTTACGTCAATCTGGCTCAAGATTGAAAAAGGTCTTCTGAAAATGCAGGGGCTTTCTCCAACCTCTCTCCTATATATTAATCTGAAATCTCACCCATCACTATTAAAGACATCTTCCATTGCTGTCTCCATTAGGATTCACTCCCAGTTGTGTAATTTCATGAAATATACTCATATCAGTGATATATCCCAAACTATATGGGGTAATCCCAATAATAAGATATGAGGCCAAACTCTTTCACCTGGATGGTTACCACAAGTAGGAGACTGTCCAATCCCTTATTTTATCAAGGAAAATGGAACATGGCTTACCTCTCCTGAGATATTAGTTAAAGGAAGTATCCCAAGGACTCAGATTTTTAAAGTGTATCAGCTTCACCACCTTCTGGTTAAGACATTTGGGCAGACTCATCAAAATCCTCTTAATTTACCCTTCTGGATGGAGCTGCAATCCTTATTGAGACTACCACATACAGTCTTCAAAATTTATCTGACCCTATATCATTTGAGATATCCAGAGTGTTTTGGTCCCACTGCTTTTTGGTCCTCTCTCATTCCTGGAAGGACTATAAATTGGCCTCTCCTGTAGCAGAATAGTCACTATTTAATTACCCAAGATAGACTGTGACTTATGCAGTTTTAAATATTGCATAATTTATACTGCTTCCCTTGGAAACTTGCTAACTTTGGCTACTCAGACTCTTCTACCTGTGTTAGACGTTTACATGGGGAAGGTAATCTGCTCCATATTTTTTGGACTTGTCCAAAAGTAGCCAAACTATGGACCCTCATTAAGCAGAAGGTGGACCCCCTTTTAGGCTTGAATGATTTATTCAGTCATGACATTTGTCTATTAGGCGAGCTCTCAGAGGTTCATGTATTAATTCATAAATATCACATAACTTTAATGGCAATGTCAGTTAAGAAATTGGTTTTGAAGCACTGGAAAGATACAACAGAAATTACCTATATGGAATGGTTAAATGAACTTCTGGCTAATCTCAGGACTGAGAGAACCATAGCAAGCCTGAAGCAGAGACTCAAAAGATTCAACAAAATCTTGGGCCCTTTGCATGCGTTATACTCATTGTAAAGAGTAAACAGTAGCTCTTTCTGTATTGTGTAGTGACTCTCAAAATGATTCGTGCAAGGGAGGGGATTGGAATGGGTGGGGAGGTTAGGAGGGTGGGGAGGTATTGTTCCTCCATGTTTCTCATTAATTATATATGTATTACATTTATGATGGTTCAGTGCTCTGTAATTGTAAAAGTTGAATAAACTTTGAATTGAAAAATGAAAACAAAAAGAAAGAATTATGAGAACAGGCAAGTGAGCCTCAGTATATACTCCCTGGAGGACAAGAGGGAATGGGTGACATGACAGAGGCAAACAAATACCTCCAGTGGTACAGCAAGGTAGAGCACAGAGTTGTTCCAACTGAATGAAAGTTCATTCAGCAGGGGATAGTTTCACACTAGTGTATGATATTTTAACCTTTTGTACACGGTATGACATACTGTATAGGTTTTGTGCGGCTCCCAGAGCCTTCGGGATTGGGCGTCTTTTTAAATAAAGTTGACTTTGACTTTGACTTTAGTGATGGGAAGTTCAGTAAAGATGTCAGAAAGTACATTTTCACAGACAGGACTGGAAAATAATTGCAATAGCCTACCCAGCACAGTAGTCATTGCAAAAAGCATTGTTGGGATGTAAAATGGCTGGGATGTCTTTAAATAAAGAGATTATGAGCTTAGGAAGGGTGAGAAGAACCAGTAGGGAGGTAAGGACAGAGACAGAGAGAAGCTATCTCAGATTTCCTTCAAGTAGGCTATAAGTGCAGACTAGCAGTACCCAAAGCCATTTTCTGCCCTTACCTTTCTCTGTTTTTATTTATTTATTTAGATATTAATTTTGGTATCTAGGTAGACCCACTGAGAAATAGCTGTCCCTTTTTCAGGGATGACCAAGAATTATTTGCAGATTTGCAATATAGGCAGAACAATAAATAATCAGAATACATAATCAGGACAAGTTAGATATGACAACGTTACAAGACATTAGATGTGAGACTATACAGTTGGTCAAACCATGAATTTCAACATATGACAATGAGTTAATAACAATCTTGGACTACAAAAAGTAGGGAGGGGAAACATTACACCAACGCATAAATGGAAGGTCCAAAGAGATCCCTGAATGAAGGAGCATGATCAAATTTTAGCACAGGGTGAAGCCACCTGTTGCAGGCACAGAGGCTCTGTTCAAGTAATGCATCTTTAAGCCCTTTTTTGAAATCCCCAAGGGTTGGGTAGTCTAGGAGGACAAGGTGCAGGGAGTTCCAAATGGTTGAGTGAAGAGTCAAATTATCTCTTTCCCACGCATATTTTGATTTTTGGTATTTCCAATAGAAAATTGCTGGAAGACCACAAGCCTCTCATATGAGTCTTGAGTTTTATTGTATCTTGCAGACTAGGGAGAGGGGAGGCACTCTTTATGAGTTTAAAGGACAGACAGAGGATAGGGTACTCAAGTTGACCCTCGAGTGATAGCCAGTTCGGTGAATGAAGTACATTGCAATGGTGCTTTCTGGCTGGTGCACCTGCAGCACAGCTCCTAATTCTATTGAGTAAAAATTTGAACTTATTGAGTTCAGAGCACCTAATGGACTGCAAAACAGGGGTGTCATATTGCAGGAGGAGGAATGGCATGCCAATGGAAATTATAGGCAGTTATTCTTTTGTAATACAATTGTCAAGTTCATAGAGCAGACCAATTTTTTTGTAGAGGGTAAGTGTTATATGGTCAATGTGTGCTCTATAATAAAGCTCCTGGTTCAAGTGGACCCCTAGGTATTTGTTGGATTCAACTATTTCTATAGGTATTTCAATAAAGGTAGTGAGAGGGAGCAGGTATTGCCTAGATGGGCCCAAGTTCCTAGGGCCAATAAACATTGCCTTTGTTTTTTTGGTCATTAAGGACCAGCTTACTGGCCTTAAACCAGTTTTCTAATTGAAGATCAGCCTCATTCTGGGCATTAAGGCAGCTGGTGTCCCTAGAACTCCTATAAAGCAAAGTGTCATCTGCATACAGTAGAATGGTTGCCTCCACACAGTTCCTTAGCATGTCATTTGCAAATAACAAAAATAGCAGGGGGGCTAAAACAGATCCCTGAGGGACACCATCTAGGATGGGTTTATTTTTTGAGAGATAGGCCTTCTATCTTACCAGCTGGGATCAGTGAAGTAGTGGGAGAACCAGCTGAGAGAGAGAGAGAGAGTGCATCAAGACTAAGATTCTTTAGTTTTGATAGAAGAAGGCTATAAATGACAAAATCAAAAGCACTGGTAAGGTGAATAAGGACCGCACTGGTGAGCAGTTCTTTTTCCATGGCACCCAGGATATCAGTGATTAGTCTGACAAGGGCAATGTCAATACGATGATGCTGCCTGAAGCCATGTTGCCTTTCAATCAGCAGGTGCCTCTGCTCCAGGAAGTCAAGGACCTGATTGTAGACCAGACGTACCTGTATTTTAGCAAGGGAGCAGAGGAGAGAGATAGACTGGTAGTGCTCAATAGGTTCCACAATAGGTTCTACAGTTATGTACTGGCACAACTGTGGCAGTCTTCCAGTGTTCTGGGACATGTCCTTCACATAAAGATTTACTGATGAGCATGGCAACTGGGGAAATAGTAACAGGGGCAGCAGTTTTCAACAGTTTGGTTCAAGTTTATCAAAATCTGCAGATCCTTCCACTTTCAGCCTCTTTAGTAGAGCTAGTAGCCCCTTTACAGTAACCAGCAGAAAGTGAATTTCAGAGGAAGGTATTGTTGGTTGAGGAGGGCAAGGGTGGAGTGAGGTGGGACCCACAGAGGGAGTTTTGTATCCTTCCAGGTCAGTGAAGAAGTTATTGAAGGAGTTGGCTGCAGTCAAGGGGTCACTGACTGACTGCCCATCCACTAGAATTTCATGTTCAGTGGATTTGGAGTGGCCCTTCAGTAGGAAGTTGACTTGTGCCCAGAACCTTTTAGGGTTAGATAGGTTTTGGCTTTGCCTTTGGGAGCAATAGGATCTCTTGGGCAATTTTTATCTCTTTTTTACAAGTATTCCTGAGCACTCCATACTTGAAACAATCCATCATTAGGCCAGAGCCCCCATTTCTCACCAGATGTTAATCATTTTCTTAGCTCAGGGTTAAGCCATTTGGAGTGCTGGCCTTTGACCCTAATCTGTTTAAATGGGGCATTAATATTTGCAGCCGATGGAAGTTTCTGATAAAGAAGTCAAGGGCATTTTCAATACTGGGTAGTACTTTTATTGTGGCCCTGTTAATGTCACACAAGGAGGCCAAAAAGGAGGATGGATCAAATTTAGAATATCACAAGCCACAAATAGTCTGTGGGTGGGGTTTGGAGGCATTGTTTTTCCATATGCAGAAAATTGGGGAGTGATCACTTACAGCATCTGCAAAAATCCTGGCTGCTCTGATTCCAAGAGGATTAGAGACAAGCACCCAGGCAAGCAGGGAGTGGTTTCCAATCATGTTGTTGAGTCTGGTGGGTTCAGTAATAACCTGGCTGAGTTGGGCCTCAAGGATGGATGTCTTATATGCAAGGTTCATTCTAGGAGACCAGTTAATATTAAAGTCATCCAGTACAGTATTCCCTAAGGAGTCACTTGTAATAGTTTGGCAGACAGCATTAAGTGCAGAGGAGGCTGTTCTGAGGCTGGGTTTATAGACGCAACCCACAAAGAATGGCTTTGCTCTCCCAAGCAACATTTTTACCATGATGGCCTCTCAGTCTGACTCATCTAAGGTCAAAAGGTTTACTAGAGAAGCACTTTAGTAAGGCTTTTATGTATATTAGAACCCCCCCTTAACCATTCTGTCTTTTCTAAATGTGTTGTAGCCTGGAAGTTCAACCTCACGGGGAGTATGAATAGCTTTAACCAAGTCTCAGATAATGCTATTAGGTCTGGAGTATACATGTCCACACAACTTTCCAGTTCTTGGAGCTTGGACCAGAGGCTACATATTTATATGTACAAGCCGAAGTCTACAAGTTGAAGACCATCCTAAGTCAGAGGGGGAGGTAATCTTAATGCTGGCAGGACAAGGGTGAGGATTTAGTTCAATATCCCCTGTTAATAGTATTAGGAGGGTGAGCAAAAGCCCTTAAGTAGTTATTCTTGTTAGGCCTAAACCCTACAGTCTGCAGATAGCTAATGAGTCTATAGCAGGTGCCCTTTCTCTAGAGCCAATACATTGCTAAATATAAGAGGTCTGGACCATGGGAACATCCAGCTAGAGAAGGTGGTGGTGCCTCTGTATAGGAATGCTCATTTAGGTGGGAGGCAATAGGAGTGAACACATAGTCCAACCTAGGGTTAGCAGTATGTACAAGGCTGCACAGAGTAAGCCCATTGTGTCCATGGCCAGAGAGGGTGTCAAGAAGTAGGTAGGAGAAATAGGGCACTAATTAATATGATTGAGACATTTAAATTTGTTAAAGGGATCAACACAGTATAAACCAGGAACCTCTTCCAGGTAAACAGGGCTGCATGTACCAGAGGACACAACATGCGCCTGTTGGGAGGTAAATTCAAAACAAATGTTAGGAACTACTTTTTCATGGAGAGGGTGGTGGACTCTTGGAACAGCCTGCCACCGGAGGTAATGGCAGCCAAGATGGTCAGTGAATTCAAACAGGCATGAGATAGACAGTATAGTCACCTTAGCAAGACAAATTGATAGTGAGGGGTAGAAAACCCAGACAAACTAGATGGACCAGACGGTCTCCTACTGCCAGCAAATTTTTATGTTCTTATGTTCCAATAACCACCAACCTCAAGGTCACCAGGTGTGAGGCAGGACAGAGGGCGAAGACAGCAACAACCCCAATCACAGGGCACATAAAATAGGCCTATTCATCAGTAGTGCAAAACATAACTATATAGTGCACTCTACTGAGAAATAAGTAGCAACAGGTTATAAACTATAGTCAAAAATAGCCATTCACTCAGTTCAGTTTCTGTAAGTGACTGTAAACCCTGGTATTAGCTTCAGAGGACCCCCAGCAAGACTGTAGGTTGCGATACAGTTTTAACAAGCAAGTAAGCTAGTAAGTAGCAGTTTTGCACCTATAACCCTGTTAGTAATTCTCTCAACATATTATAGCAACCAGTTTCATTGCTAGCCAATAAATTCAACAGACCCCCAACAGGAAACAGGAGGCTGTAAATAGACGTCAAGGCAGGAAAACACAAATGAAGCATGCATGCAGCTAAAACTCTAGTATCAGTTTACCCAGTTTATTGACACAAGAAGTTAATGTACTAAGCATGAGCTTATGTGAGGACTCAGCAAATATCAGGCAGATTGAAAACAACTAAGAGATAAGCAAAACTTTTAAGAAACAGTGTTTAGGCTACAAAGTACAGAAAACTGCAGAGAGATACAAGAAAGAACATCACAACTCCTGATAAGTTTGGTTAGTTGCAGCTCTGAGTTACCGGACCTGTTCAACAAAGCTTTGATGAAAACTAGTTGGTGACCAGCTGTTCTGATTGTACTGTGCTGCCTGGTAGATTTTGGGCAGAGTCTACTGCTGATGACCATCACCACAGCTAATGCCCATGGTAGATGCCCTTATTCTGTGGCCCTTAGCACATTGGCCTGCTTGTAAAGGCCCACTCAGAAAACAAGGAAGAGATATAAGGGCTGAGAGTCCTGCCCTCTGCCTGCTCTGATTGGCTGGGTGACAGGAGATGGAGCTTGGGGCCGGTTCAGAAGAAGTTCAAGACTCAGTGCGGTGATCGGTGGTGGGTGTGTCTTGCTCCTACAGCACACCTCATGACCCTTGTTAGTAGCCCAAGATGGCTACTGAAGAAATTCCCTGGTGTCTGGATGGCAGATGTTGAGGCTCCCAAGATCAAAGATGCTCTCTGAGGTACAGTCCCACCCTCTGCCTGCTCCAGTTGGCTGGGAGACAGGAGAGGGAAATTGGAGGCAGTTCAGAAGACGTTCAAGGGTGTGCATATTTTAGATGGGGGGAAGGAGTTTCTTGCTCCTGCAACCCACCTCATGACCCCTGCTAGTAGCCCAAGATGGCTACTGAAGAAGTTCACTGGCATCTGCATGGCAGGTCCAGTGACTCCCAAGAGTACAGCAACTCTCTGAGATGCAGGAGAGCCCTTTGTCTTCTCCAATTGCCTGGGAAATGGGAGAGGGTGTTTGGATCTGGTTCAGAAGTTCAAGGCTCCGCGTGGCGATCATGGGGGAGGGGTGAAACAGGCAGTATGGAACAGGGGAGACAAAAAACTGCCCCAGCTGGTAAAACAGGCAGTTGTCATCCCGCAGTCATAGCTGCGATTGTCAGTCTTGCTCTGGCTAGTGCAATGGAAAACTTTAGCCACAGAGCTGCTCCCACCTAATGTCATTTGCTCTGAAGGTGATGCCACACTCCCTCCAGCTGAAGTCAATAAGGAATAATGAAAGTAGGCATTTGGGAATTGGGGAAGACAACAGAAAGCTTTCCAAGATGGCAATACATGAATTTTTCTCCCCACAGTCACAGCTGTGGTGATCAATCTTTTCCAGCTGCTCCAGTGCTTCATTCATTAATTATTATTCTATTACATTTATGCAGGTCAAGGGAATACTGTGAGATACAGCAGCTCATCTAAACATTCTACTAGTAAGTGACAACAGGGATAAGCTTTAATGCAAATCAAGCTACCGTAGTTTAAAATGTTGACTTGATGTATAAACTTTATAAACCGTGAACTCTTTCTAAGGAGAAGTACAAAGAAATTGCAGTATAACAAGCTACTATCAGGAGCTGCTATCAGGAGCAGCACTGTTCATTCAACAGTCTTCCTCTGCATTTCGTACAGTATTCATGGGCTGAGCATACTGGCTTACTGTGGTTATAATCTGGTTATTATTTAGTCATACTAGTAATTGTGGTCACAGCCTCACTGTGGTGCTACAGTATCCATTATAGTATCTGCCACTTTGGCAGCTAAGTAAAATCCACTCCTACGGTAGCAAATGACCAAAACTGGCTTTAGCCCTTGCAAAACGTGATACTATGGAAAACATTGTCATGCTTTTGCCTTGCTGCGATTCTTTGGCAAAGTGAATAGACATTTTGTTTGAAGCATGGATAAGAATCTTGCCCTTTAATTACTGACTACATGATCTGCATCTAAAAAACAGGTTTTTACCAAGCAGTATATTGCCTGCATAATTTAGGCTGGTGTTTTCTTACTTGTAAGGCTCTACTTACAAATGGAAGTTTTTTGGGGACTGCAGCCCAGAGCACGTTTGTATACATGGCTCTAAACAGTATGTTTTCTATATAAAAATACTAAATTACCAGTAGCCTGCCAAAGAATTGCACAGTAGCCTTACTCAGTGAATGTGTCTCCTGGCATCTGTTATAAGCAAAGAGATATAGTATTACAAATGTGTCATTTACAAAACAAACAATGATCAAGAATCCAAAAAGTCCTGGGGCTGCAGATCTCCAAACATGTTCCAGGATTCCAGTTCCAATGATGTTACTATGTGGAGGGAGTGGCACTATTTTCTATGCAGCAAATGGAGACAATATCCAATGTTATTTTGTTCTATTGTAAAGGACAGTCTCCTACCAGTAATAGTAATATCTTCAAGAAAATCTCCCCTGTTGGGCCACACCTTTGGAACTGTAAGACATCAGCATCAGGACCACTCAGAAACTTTTGCAGGCTAGGGGCCACCCACAATGACATACATCATTGACACATGTAATATGTGGGAGGCCTCCTCATTCTTCAGTTTCCTGCTGGAGATAAGCTCAGAAGGCCACTTACAGAGAGGAACCAGGAGACAATATGAGGACCAGGTACACAAGGAGAAGCATGGGACTGGTGACTGAAGACATAGAAGTATCAATAGTGATACCTTCTGTGAAGGCAGATGGATATCCTGCTAGCTTATTCCTCAGACAGGGGGAAGGAAGGTGGATGCACTGTGGCCCAGTGGAAGAGATTCTCTTGAAGATCTTCTGTTACTAGTAGGTAACTGTTCTGTTTACATCGAGGATATCTCCTGTATTGGGCCACATCCTTGGAACAATTTCCAATCAGTACAAACTCCCAGGGAGAAAGGCAAAGTCTGATATGAAATCAGGACAGAAGGCCTTGTTGGACAGCAAGACCAACGTCAGCTTGTCTGTGGGAGATAATGTTCAGACTGTAGTGCTTAGTAACAGGCAACAGAAGTGACCATACCTCGAGTAGTGTGGCCACTAATATCACCCAGATGTTCCTTACCGTACTTCCTATAAAAGAGTAATACAGTTAGCCAGCCATTTTGACAAGCACTGTTTAGTCACTGGTATATTCTCTCTTCTGGGTGGGACAAATGATTCAAAAGGCTGAGAGGACTTTCTGCAGTTCTTCTTGCACTCCAGATGAAAACTCAATGTTCCATGTACATAAAGGATATGGAGCAATGTCTCACCCTTGTTAGCATGCTCAGAATAATACACTGGTAGGTTAATGGTCTGATTCAGTGTAAAGTCTGATACCACCTTGGGTAAAAAAATGAGGATTAGTACACAAGGCCACCCTATCCTTGTGAAAAATCAGGTAGGGTTGCACACTCGTGAGAGGAAGTTCAGAAATCCTTTCGGTTGAGGTAATAGCAACCAGAAAAAGAGCTTTTTATGAAAGGAAGTGCATTCACAAGTTGCAGAGGGCTCAAAACTAGCCAAAGTCAACTTTCAAGTATAAAATTAAAGTCCCAGGGCAGAAATGGTTTACGAATCGGGGGATGCATATGCAGAATATCCTTCAAGAAGGTATGGGACACTTCCAGTTACACCACTGTGCATCCATCAATAGAACCATGGAAAGCCAAAATGGCAGCCAAGTGCTCTTTAATAGAGGAGTACTGTAGACCGGAATCTGATAAAGACAGAAGACTGGCAAATACAGTAGGAAATGTAAAAGTGTCCTTAGAATGAGAAATGGAGAAACACTTCCATTTCAGAGAATATGTAGTGTTCTAGCTGACAACAAGACATAGACATAGAATCTGTTGGCAGAAAAGGACCTCCTGGCTCACCTCATCTGCCCTGAAGTCCCTATCTACTGTAACACTATAGGCCCTAAATGATCTATGGCCTTACCTCCACCACCTACCCAGTTACTAAGGTCCCCCTGTGCCTATTCCATGAATGTTTGAAACCCACTACTGTTTCAGTTCTCACACATCTGCTGGGAGTTAGTTCTAGGTGTCCATTACCCTTTCCATGACATCAACCACCTGGGGAGAAACCTCAAAACAAGCAATGGTTATGGCCTGAGGAGCCAAGTGTGCAGGTAGAGAGACCTGAAGTCTAGGTGAACCAGAGACCCCCTGTCCTGGGACAGTAGAACTCAACACGGGGCAGCCAAACTGAGGGTTTGATGGCAAGATGCTGCATATTTGTTGAGGTCAAATGGGGGCAACCAGTATCAAAGTAGTCCCTTCTGCCAATACTGTAGCTTGAGTAAAACTCTCTGAATGAGAAGGATCAGGGGAAATGCATAAAGAAGCTTCCCCTTCCGGGAGAGGGACAAAATGTAGTAGTTTTGCATTGTGTGGGATGCCAAAAGGTCCAGCTCTGGATAGAAACATAGAAACATAGAATTTGATGGCAGATAAGGACCACTTGGCCCACCAAGTCTGCCCATTTTCCTACCTAACAGATAAGCATATCCTAGTTAACCAACAGCTTACTTCCTCCTACCCCCCACTAGGACTGCCTTATGTCTGTCCCATGCATTCTTGAATTCCTCCACTGTTCTTGACTCCACGACCTCCTCAGGGAGGCTGTTCCATGCATCCAGAACCCTCGCTGGGAAAAAATACTTCCTCACATTACCTCTGAGCCATACTCTCTCTGTCTTCAAATTGTGCCCCCTTGTTCTTGCACATCTCTCTTTCTGAAAGATGCTACCTTCTTGGACTTTGTTGATTCCCTTGAGGTACTTGAAAGTTTCTATCATGTCCCCTCTCTCCCTTCTTTCCTCAAGGGTATACATATTAAGCTCCTTTAGTCTTTCTTTGTATGTCTTCTGGTGCAGATCCTGCACCATTTTGGTTGTCCTCCTCTGGACAGCCTCCACTCTGTCTATGTCTTTGCAGAGAAGGGGTCTCCAGAACTGCACACAGTACTCCAGATGGGGCCTCACCAACTGTCTGTACAGAGGGATAACAACTTCCTGTTTTCCAGTACTGATGCCCCTCCCTATGCAATATAGTATCCCCCCAGCCTTCCTTATTGCCTTCTCACATTGCTTGTCCATCTTTAGGTCATCTGATATAATTACCCCCAGGTCCCTTTCCATTTTTACTGTTGTCAGTATCTCACCCCCATTGTGTACTCTTCCCCTGGGTTTTTGTTTCTCAGGTGCATTACCTTGCACTTCTTTGCATTGAATCTTAGCTGCCATACATTTAACCATTCCTCTAACCTTGCCAAGTCCCTTCTCATCCTTTCCACTCCATCTTGTGTATCAATCCTGTTGCAGATCTTTGTGTCATCTGCAAAGAGAGATACTTTTCCTTCTAGTTCCTCTGCAATGTCACTTATAAAGACATTAAAAAGGACTGGTCCCAGTACTGAACCCTGTGTTACTCCACTAGTAACCCTCCTTTCTTCCCTGTGGACTCCGTTTACTACTACCCTTTGCGTCCTGTTGTCTAGCCAATTTTTTATCCAGGCTACCCCCTTGGAACCCACTCCAAGGTGGGCTAACTTGTGTATTAATCTTTTGTGTGGGACTGTATCAAATGCCTTGCTAAAATCTATGTAGGCCATGTCCACAGCCCCTCCCTGGTCTACTACTTTGGTCACCCAGTCAAAGAAATCTATTAGAATCATCTGCCATGACCTTTCCATCATGAATCCATGCTGCCTTGGGTCCTGTGCCCCACTGACCTCTAGGTACTCAACAGTTCTTTCCTTCAGAAGTGATTCCATCATTTTCCCTACCACTGAGGTCAAACTAACTGGTCTGTAGTTTCCTGCCTCTGTCATGCTCCCACTTTTGTGAAGAGGAATCACAGCCACCCTCCTCTATTCCTCAGGTACCACCCCATCCTCCCATGATTTGTTAAAGAGAGTAGTCAGCAGTGTCACTAGTTCTACACTTAGTTACTTTAGAATTCTTGGGTGAATCCCATCAGGCCCCATTGCTTTGTCCACCTTCAATTTTATTAGTTCTTTCAGAACCCTTTCTTCTGTAAATGGACTGGTATCAACCCCTGTCTTCAGAGTGTTTCTCTTGTTTGGTTTAGGTACCGCCCCCTCCTCTTCCTTTGTGAATACTGAGCAGAAATATTCATTCAGTATCCCTGCTTTTTCACTGTCACCCTCTGCCTACATTCCCTCCCCTTTATTAAGCCTCAGTATCCTTCCTTTGGTCTTTCTTTGCTCCCTAATGTACCTATAAAAGGTCTTATCCTCCTTCTTAACAGAGTTGGCTATCCTTTCCTTGGTTTGGGCCTTTGCTATTCTGACTGCCTTCCCTACATCATTCTACTTTAACTGATAAAGTTCTCTGTCCTGCTTCTTCTGTGTTTCCTTATATTTCCTGAATGCTATCCTTTTCTTCTTAACCCTCCTTGCCACCTCTTTTGAGAACCATAGCATTTTTTTTCCTTCACTGTGTTTTGTTGATTTGCTTTACACAAAGGCTTTTGCCTCTGTGATGGCTGTTTTGATTGCTCCACATTGTTCCTCCACCCCTCCTTCTTGCCTGTTTGCTAGTGCTTTTCTGAGGCACTCTCTCATTTTTCCAAAGTCAGCCCTCCTAAAGTCCAATACTCTTGCTTTTGTATGGCTTGATTGCATGGCTGTATTTATCGTGAACCACACTGTTTGGTGGTTGCTTGTTCCCAGATGGCTACCCACCTCTAAATCTGAGATTCTTTTTCCATCCCCATTTGAGAGTACCAGGTCCAAGATTGCTCCCTCCTGAGTGGGTTCCAGTACTAGCTGTCTGAGGCATGCCCCTTGTAGGGCATCAAGAATGACCCTGCTCTTGGATGTGCCTGCAGCAAAGGTGCTCCAGTTAACATCTGGCATATTCAGGTCCCCCATCAACAATATCTCCCCTTTTTCTGCCATTCTAAGGATCATTTCCTTGTCCATTCCCTCTCCCTGAGATGGAGATCTGTATACAACCCCCATGCAGATTGTGGTGCCATTTCCTGTCTCCAGGGTGACCGAGAGTGCCTCATCTGCTCCCTGTTTATTCTTTAGTTCTGTTGCTTTGATCCCTTCCTTTACATAGAGAGCTACTCCTCCTCCTCCTCTTTTACCCTCCCTGTCCCTCCTGTAGATTGTGTATCCTGGTATATTGACATCCCAGTCATTGTTCTCTGTGTACCATGTTTATGTGACTGCCACAATATCCAGGCAACCCTCTTCCATCAAGGCCACTAGTTCAGGGAGCTTGATACACAGACTACAGGCATTTGTACTCATCACCTTCCACTTTTTTATGACCTTACCCCTCTTAGCCCCATCCCTGTCCTTACTGCCTTTGCCTTTTTTTATGTTTACCTCTGTCCTGCTCCATAATGACTTCTCTACCTTGGTGTTTACTTCACTAATTACCGTGTTTTGTGGGGGGAGGCTGGGATTTCCCTGCTCCTTTTCAGTGCCTCCCCCCTTGGCTAGTTTATATGCTTCCCAATGAAGTATTTTAAACCTCTCACCTAGGATCCTAGTTCTCCTCTGGACAGATGCAGACCATCATACCAGTATAGGTCTGCATCCCTCCATTTGGCTCCTCCATCCCCAATGAAGCCAAAACCCTGAGCTCCACACCAGCTTTTCAGCCATTCATTGAATTCCCTGGTGAGGAGTACCCTAGCATAACCTTTGCCATAGATAGGCAGCACCTCCGAGAAGGTTACCGTATGCGTTACTTGTCTAAGGCCCTCCCCAACTCTACAAACCCTCTTGTACTGCTCTGATCCCATTCTAGCCAGGTCATTTGTCCCTAGGTGGACAATGACATCCAGCTCCTCCTCGTGCAGCTGCTCCCATGATCCTGAGAATTGGCTTCCTGTCCCTCCAATCCGTGGTCCAGGCAGGCACCACCTCCCCTCCACTTTCTCCCCACTTCTACCCCTCTAATGATTGAGTCCCCCACCAGGAGTTGCTTTCTTCCCCTGTGGGGTCCCATGCCACCCTCCTGTGGGTCTCCTTTGTGAAGGTTCCCAGCTTCCTCCTTGGTCTCCACTGCAGGTGCCTCCATAGAGGAACCACTATCTACCAGAAGAGTGTATGAACTGTGGAGAGGTACAGCTGGAGGGATGCAACTCTGTTCCACCACCATCTCCTTCCCTGAGCCCACCCTGGTCCAGCCTCTCCTCTTTCTTGGCAACCTCTGAGGTAGTGGCATTGGCCCTGGTGGTCCCTGGGTGGGGGAGGAGGTTTCACAAATCCTAGCCAGGTCAGCCTGGAGATGGGCAACCTCCTCCCTCAGACCAGAGAGGTGCCTGCAAATAGGGTAGCATCGCAGCTTCCAGAATGTCTCTCGGAACACTGCTGCCCCACAGCCATTGTACTGCACCACTCCTATCATGTCTTATTTTGTGTCCCCCCCTCCTGTTTCCCTGTATGCTTACTCTCTTTTCTCCTTACAACTCTCACCCTTCCTGTTCTGGGACAGCAACTTCCTATATACTTCAGTAGCCTCCTCCTTCCTTGCTGAGTGTCAGACCACCAGCAGCTGGGGGAAGAGTGAGCTACTTTTTTCCTTTAAGGTTGACAAAACAAATGTTTCTCTATAATCCTTCCCATCCCTTCCTACTGCCAAACAGGGAGTTTCTGTTGTCAGTCAAATCCAGTGGCTATAAAAGTAGAACTGGCTTAGGGTGGGATGGAGGGCAATTAGTAAGAAAAAAGGCTAGCAGCAGGAAGTTGTAATTGGAGTCACCTGCTTTTATTTTGTCTAAGCCACACCCCCAATTAAGCTCTTTCTCCTTCTACTGATTCAGCAAAGCAAGTTGATACAGTACCCTTCCCAGCACAGAACACATACTGACTTTCATTCTTTTCTTTAACCCTAAATAAGACCCCTTCTACTTCTAATAAAGTATCTGTCTGCTTAATCTCAACAGACACTGGCTCCTGCTGAGATAGAAGTGTTAAATTAGTAAGAAAATGGTAGCTTCTTTTAGTTAGCTTCTTTCTGCTCTACAAGTAAGATTTCCATCTTCCAAAGGCTAGCAGTAGGGAGTTGTAATTTGGGTCACCTGCTTTTATATTGTCTAAGCCACACCCCTAATTAGGCTCTCTCTCCTCCTACTGATTCAACAAAACAAGTTGATACAGTGCCCTTCCCAGCACAGAACACACACTGACTTTCTTTCTTTTCTTTTTAACCCTAAATAAGACCCCTTCTACTTCTAATGAAGTATCTGTTTGCTTAATCTTAACAGACATTGACTCCTGCTGAGATAGAAGTGTTAAATTAGTAAGAAAATGGTAGCTTCATTTAGTTAGCTTCTTTCTGCTTTACAAGCACGATTTCTGTCTTCCAAAGGCTAGCAACAGGAAGTTGTAATTGGAGTCACCTGCTTTTTTATTGTCTAAGCCACACCCCCAATTAAGCTTTTTCTCCTCCTACTGATTCAGAAAAACAAGTTGATACAGTACCCTTCCCTGCACAGAACACACACTGACTTTCTTTCTTTCCTTTTTTAACCCTAAATAAGACCTCTTCTACTTCTAATAAAGTATCTGTCTCCTTAATCTCAACAGACACTGACTCCTGCTGCGGTAGAAGTGTTAAATTAGTAAGAAAATGGTAACTTCTTCTTTTAGTTAGCTACTTTCTGCTCTACAAGCAAGATTTCTGTCTTAACAGACAGATGAGACGACCCGATCTTAAGAAGAGGTAATTTACCATGGACGTCAACAGTACCCACTCATGCACCCAAGACTGGGATGGACTTAACCTATCTGTTAAGACATTTTGGACTCCTGGAGGGAAAATGGCTCAAAATTGCAAGCCGTGAGAGAGTGCCACTGGCCAGAGTGTCATTGATTCCCCTCACAGAGGGTATGAGAGAGTGTCCCCTTGCTTGTTGATATAGTGCATCACACTGATGTTGTCTATTCTTATCAACAGGGGACCTGGAGAGAGGTGTTCTTTGACAGCCTGGAGGCCAAGAAGGACAGCCCTCATCTCCAGCACATTGATGTGGAGATTCAAACCTCAGTCTGCCCACATCCCCCTGGGTCTGGTACAGTCCAGCTGGGCACTCAAGTCCATCCTGAGGGCATCTGTTGTGAGGATGTGTTCTGGTGTTGGAGAAAAGAGTGTGATGCTCTGCAACAACTGCAGGGGGTTCAGCCACCATAGTACAGACTTATTGAGAGTGAATGTGATATAAATAATTTGTTCCAACTCATCCATCAGTTGGTCTAGCTGTGCCCAAAGAATCCACTGCAGAATTATCATACTGAGGCATGCTAATGGGACAGTTGCAACTGCAGATGCCATAAGTCCCAGGAGGTGGAGCACAGTCCTGGTGGACACATAGTGGCTATTATGCACTAGGTGGACCTGAACAACCAGAGCCTTGGTTCTATCCTGGGGTAGGAAAACACTGTCAACTGCTGTGTCCAATATAGCCCCAATATACTGGAGGTTTGGGCACGGAATAAGAATGGATTTCAGTACACTGATTGTGACTCTCAGGTCCTTGAACAATTGCTGGGTTTGATATACTGTGCTCTGGACTACTTCCCTGGACAGATCCTGCAGAAGCCAGTCATCCAAAGAGGGGACGACATAAAACCCTTCCTTCTGTAAAGCATCTGCTAAACAGCTGAGTTGCTGATGATAAGCCAGAGGGTAATACTCAAAACTGATAATGGCATTCCTCCAGTGTGACTCTGAGGTACTGCCTGTGGCATGTTCTGATTTTACGTGTAGGTAAGCACCTTTCCTATCTGGAGCACAAAGTCAATCACCTTGTTGAAGAAGGGGAATGAGAACCTGAAGAGACACCATTCAAAATGTTTTGTATTCAATTAAATTGTTCTGAGCTCCTGGTTCCAAAACTGAAAATAAATCTTCTGTGGATTTTGGGACCAGAAAGTACATGGAGTAAACCCCTCTGCTCCTTTCTTTCATATACAGTTTTTTCTATTTTTTTTTACCCTTTTTCTCCCCTTCCTGGGGCACAGTGTGCACTTGTGTATGTGCACATGGAAGCAGGCATGCATGCCAGGATCCAGTGACCCCTTCCACCCCATCTCAACTTACATTGCCTCTCCTACCACCTATGCTCCTGTTAGATCACCACCCAATGGGTGCAGGACTACAGAGGAGTGGATGTCCTCCTCTGAAGGGGAAATCTCATTCCAACCCTCCCCCATCCAGCTCCCCAGTGACCTGAGGTAATTCCCAAACCTGGGTCACTAGCATGGCATGAGATGTGGCATCCAGTGCCTCAACCCTCAACACCACTGAGCCAGCTCCTACTCCATTCTTTGGGAGGAACAGGTTATATGGCTTTTTCTGAAGTAGGAACTGAACTTCTTCCTTTGACAAGGACAGGTGTCCAAGAAGGTATTGAGAATGAGGTGGAGGGTGCACTGGAGGTTTGCAGAACAGTTCCAGTGCATGTCCTTTATCCACTGTTTCCAGGATCCATTTTTCTG
Source organism: Neoceratodus forsteri (assembly GCA_016271365.2). NCBI lineage: Eukaryota > Metazoa > Chordata > Ceratodontiformes > Ceratodontidae > Neoceratodus > Neoceratodus forsteri. Next base: position 331,884,280 of record CM057454.1, read on the forward strand.
TACTGATCTCCCTCCATTTTGGCAGATGAAGGGAGATCCTTCCCCCCCTTGGTGGTAGCCATAAATGGTGAGGCAGTGGGGAGTCAGAAAGTGCTGGGGGTGGCAGGGCTGCCTGAACCAGAACCTTTGAGTGTCTTAAAGTGGCCACATTTGGCAGCAGGACCACTTCTGGGGAGCCTTCCTCCTCTGCTACAGTATTGTTGATGGTAACCCCAGTCACCTTGGCCTGCAGGCTTTTGAATAGTGCCTCTACCACAATCCCTGAAATTGGTAGCCACGGCCTCCTTGGCCTGCAGGCATCTGAATAGCACCTCTACCATAACCCCTGAAATTTTGAAGCACTGTAAGATCTGCCAAGGATTTAACTAGGCCACAAGGAGATGCTGGAAGAAGGCTTCATTTTTATTTATTTATTTATTGAAATATTTCACTAGGAGGGCACACTGAACAACAAGTTGCTCATCTCATGGTGTGACCTGGGGGAAGGGGGTTACATAGGGTTAAGAAAACAGAGATTATATAATTAATGGATGGATGAACAGTTACAAATTATGTAGGGGCAGTACAGACAATTACAACTTGTAAAATTATACAGCAGTAGGGGAACACAGAATATAGTATAGTATAACATACTAAACAGTAATGTGACAGAACAATTTATAGTGTGATAATGTCCCAAGAGCAGGCTCAAGGTAGTACTCAAGTGCTTTAGGAGGAGAAGGAGGGGATAACTAATAAGCACAAGGTGGGGTAAGAGGACGAGCAGGAGGGGAGGCAAGAATGAACAGGGGGAGGGGGTAACCAAGCCCTGATTTCCCCTTCAGGATGCTGAGAACCCTGCTGAGAGGTTAGGGGTGGTAGGCTGGAGCTGAGAATAAGGTAGTTAAGGAAGGTTAAAGCAGAAACAGCTTGGGGAGAGGTATCTGTGGAGGGCAGTGGTTAGGGAATAGGTGGAAGAGAAGTGTCATATTTCAGGGGGGAGGGAGCTCCAGATTTTAGGGAAGCAATGGGTGAACTCAGTCTGGCTGATGTGGGTAGAGTGGCATGGGACCACTAGGGTGCATGTATCACTAGATCAGAAAGAATGGGTGGGGGGAGGGGGAGTGGAGAGAGAGTGAGGATGAGAGGTAGGAAGGGAGTTCGCCAAGCCAGAATTTGGAGGTTAGTTTGACACAGTGAAAGATGCTCTTGTGAGATAGTACAGGGAAAGCTAGGGAGTGATAGAGTTCACAGTGGTGGGAGTGAGAGAGAGAGTCGAGGGCAAAGCAGCAGAAGGAGTTGAAGAGAGTGTCCAATTTGGTCAGGGAGGATTTGAGAGCAGCACCATAGACTATGTCACAGTAGTCAAAATTGGGGAGTATCATCTTCTGAACAAGCTCATGCCTTGCAGTCAGCGGGATGTAACTATGATTCCTGTACAGAGCACCAAGCTTGGGGCACAGTTTCTTCAGGATGACATCGATATGCACTGAGAAGTTGAGGTGTTGGTCCAGCCAAACCCCCAGATATCTAAATGAGGAAGTGTCCTCAAGGAGTGTCCCATTGAGGGTGTGGAAAGAGGGCAGAACAGTGAGCCTAGAGAGTCTCTGCCTGGTGCCAAAGGTCATAGAGACTGTCTTCTTGATGTTAAGGAAGAGCTAGTGGGAGGCAAACCAAAGATGAACTTGGTTGAAGTCATGCTGTAAGTTGGTTTCCACAGCAGCATGGTTTTTGCCAGAGCTGTACAAGAGAATATCATCAGCAAACATATGGATGGATGAGGTAGAGCAGGCTGTGGGAAGATCATTAAGGAAGATGGAGAAAAGTTGAGGACCAATCATTGAGCCCTAGGGACACCAGTGATGATGGGAAGTGGAGGGAGATAGAATCAGAGATTCTTACCTATTGGGTCCTACCAATGAGGTAGGATTTAAAGCAGTTTATAGCTGATAAGGCAAGGCCAGCTGTGGAGAGGGAGTCAAGAAGCAGTGTATCCGAGACAGTGTCAAAAGCTTTGGCTAGATTGACAAAGATGGCTGAGGTGATCAGGCCAACCTCCATCCCTGTGAGGATAGAATCAGTGAGCCTGAGGAGGGAGGTGGTTGTTGAGTAGTTCTTCTGAAAACCAGATTGGAAAGGGGTGAGAAAGGAGGCGGCAGAGAGGAAGTATAAAAGTTGAGAGAGAACCAGGTGTTCTTGAAGTTTAGCAAGAGTAGGAAGGATAGAGATGGAGCAGTAGTTACCAGGAGTAGATGGGTTACCGACCTTGGGGAGAGGTAGGACTACAGCATGCTTCCAGGAGGAGGGGACTTCGGCAGATGTAAAGAAGAGGTTTAGGATTAGAGAGACTGGATAAGCAATGGCAGTGGTAGAAAGGTAAAGAAGTTTAGGATTGAGACCGTCTGGGGAGGAGTCTTTACAGGGATTGAGGGAGAGGAGGGTGCTTAGAGCTTCATCAGGGGAGATAGTGGAAAAGGAAAAGGGGTAGACACTGGCTGAGGTGAAGAGCTGAGAGCTGAAGTTGGTAAGGAAGGGAGGGAATTTAGGAGAGATGTGGCGCATGAGGTGTAGTAGACATTAAATTCATTGGTCACTAAGACAGGGTCTGAAACCAGGGAGTTATTCATTTTAAGAACTGAGAGTGGGGGGTGAGAAGGAGGACAGAATAAGGTGTGGACAACCCTCCAGAATTTAGATGGGGAGTTAATGTTTGTCAGGAATGAGGAGTTGAAGCAGTCAGACTTTGCCAATCTGTTAGCTTTAGTACAAAAGCTGTATCGCATTCTGTACTTGGCATAGTCACTTGGGCGCTTTGTAGATTTGTGTTTTCTCCAGGCCTGGTCATGCTCCCTGATGCAGACCAGTAATTAGGGGGTGATCCAGGGAAGGTGGATCCCACAGACTCTGGTCTTCCTGAAAGGAGCAAAAGCGTTCCAGGTGGAGATGAATTTATCCTTAAAATAGTCGAGGGCATGTTCGACAGAATTGGCAGAGGAGAGAGGGGCCCAGTCTGTAGAGACAAGTTCAGATTTCAGTGGGGTAAGATCTAAGGCAATAAAGGAGTGAAGCTGTATGATTTTAGAGGGTGGTTTGGGTTGATGGACCTTGTGAACAATGAAAAAGGAGTTGTGGTTGCTAAGGGCATCTGGGAGGATACCAGATTTGATAACACAGTGTGGAAGAGTTGTGAGTGTCCAGTCAAGCAGGGTGTGGTTTTGTGTTTTGAGATTTGGGCGTGTGTGCTTAAGTACAAGTTGAGTGAGGTTTAGTGCAGTGTTGTCATTCCATAGTTTGTTTGACTTGGGAGACAACCAATTTAGATTCAGGTCCCCCAGTATTAACAGTTCGCCAGATTGTGAGATAGAGATAATGGATGCTAAGAGTTCAGCCACAACCAAAGATTGGATGTTTGGATGGCAATAGATACCAGCTACAAAGATAGGGACTGTGAAAGGAAGGGTAATGTGGGTAACAAGGGCTTTGTAAGTAGCTGGGATGAAGGATGATAGGGTGGTTGTGAACTGCAATGAGGACTGGATGTACATGACTACTCCCCCTTCATGACCTGCCTGATCTTGTCTGGAGAGGGAATACCCAGGAATAGCAATGACATTCTCTGGGATGCTTTTTTTGAGCCAGGTCTCAATTATAATTAGGATGTCAGGAGTGTGTGATACCACAAGAGTTTGTAGGAGGTCGATTCTGGGTAGCAGGCTGCAGATGTTCAGGTGGAGAAGCTTTAACCCATTGGGAATTATCGTAGAGCTGTGGAGTTTGATGCAATGTGGTTGGGGGAAAGAGCTAGGGGAGATGAAGAAATAGGGCCAGGGTTAGGATGGATGTTCCCTGACGAGAGAAGAAGGAGGGCAAGGATGAAGTAGTGACATTTGGGGCTTTTGTATTGAAAGCTGAAAATTCGGGAGGGAGAGGAAGAGGGAGGGATAGGAGAAAAGGAGATAAGGAGATAAAGCTAGGCAAAATGATTAGGAAGAGAAAACAGAGAAGCAGGAGGGTAGAGGGGAGAATAGGACCTATTTCTGAAAGGGGCAGTAGGGGTGATTGACAGGATGAAGGAGATAGTAGGGAGGGAAGGGGAGAAAGTTGTAGCAGTAAGTGTAGTGGGGAAAGAGGGGAAGATGGTCAGAACCAGGAGGGGATGAAGAAAGAAGGAGAGGGTAAGCATTTTTCTTTTGTATTGTACAGTATATGAATATTGAGAGACAGAGAGGAGAGTAAATGAGGGTGGTGGGAAGAGAGAGTGGTAAAAGTACCCCAGTAAGGGGAGGGCTGCACCTTAAGAACAAAGTGGGAGTGTTAATAGAGGGTAGGGCCAAAGCCTATTTATTAGAGGTCAGGGCCGCGGAGGGTGGGCGGGACAAATAATACACAGTAGTAATTTAGTTTGGCTAGCAGTCCAGGCAACAAAAATGTAGAAATGCAGTTTAAAAAAGAGTGCTGAAAGCTGTGAAGAAGGTGAGCCAATCAGGAGGAAGCAAGGACAGGTGCTAGCCAATCAGGAACCAAGACCAAGCTACAACTGCTGTCTGAGTTTCAGGCAAGGGGGAGCAGGCTTCAGAGGTGGCTTAGGTCATTTACCTTAGTCTTTGCAGGTGGGCAGAAGGAGGATTCACAGCCGGCTTGGATCAGGGTTGGTCCGCTGGCTACAGAATGCCCACTCATAGGTGCAGTTCCTAGAAGAAAGGGAGGAGAGATGGGGGTTGCTGAAGTTCAAGTTGCAGGCTGGGTCATAGCTGAGACCAGAGGGTGGTCTTGTGAGTGGAAACAAAGGGGAAAGATGAAGAGTGCGAAAAGGAGGAGGGGAAGGAGAAGGCAATTTGGATTAGATTTGGCTTTAGAGACATTCATCACCATTAAGGCAATGGAAGCACAGGTGAAGGCTACAGGATCCAAACTCCCTTGTTCCTCTTGATGGCCCACCCCAGATAAAAAGATCCCCAGGTGGTCAATGTCCACTACATGCAGAGGTCAGCAAAGACAATGAATAGATCTTGGAACTACAGGTACAAAACCTAAATAATGGTTCTTTTGATGGTGGATTATTGGGACATCAAAACTTGGTAAATTTAGAAAATAACAATGAAATGAAGGTATTATGTCTCTGAAAGTCCAATAAGCAGCTGATGGCAAAATAAAGAACTGAGAAGTGAGGGAGCCACCCATGTCTTATAGGTGCTAATATTGTATGTTATCATGGGTGGCCCCCAGCTTCCAAAAGTTTCTGTCTGGTCCTGACACTGACAGCTTACAATTCCAAAGGTGTAGCCCAATGTAGGAGATATCTTTGATGAAGATCCCCCATGACCCAAGCATAATTGGACCTAGAGTTACAGTAACCCCCTATAACATTTACTGTAACTGAGAGTCTGATTCAGCTCAGGTCACTGTGGTTATTATGAAAAAAATAGCATTAAAGATTTTCACCATTCACCATATAGAGAATGGTGTCATATTCTCAATATAGTGACATTACTGCTGCTGTGGCAGCCAGTGCCCTGGTGCTTGCTGAAAGATCTACAACTCCAGGCCTTCCTGTATTCAGAGATATGTTTTTACTTAAATAACATGCTGATTATACATCTTTGCTTGCAATGAATACTAAGACATACAGATACTTGGATAAGGCTAGTAAGCATTTGTACAATCCTTTAGAAGCAGTTTTAGGGACAATTTAATGTAGTTTTGGAGAAAGAGGGAGCAGAGGGATATAGTGCATTGAGAACCCAGGAAAGTGACTGGGTTAAACTATAATGGTGCTGTCCTGTTGGGATAAGTGATATTTCCCTGTTCCTAAAATTAATTCTCACTTTTGCTTAAGCCAGTCTATTTCTTTGTACTTTTTGTAGTTAGAATTGTACAGGAACAATATTGAACAGAAAGAGGTTGCCCACTGACTGTGGTTGCATCAGGTTAAAACATGCAAGTGCAAGCAAAAGAGCCTTGCAACCCTCCTCCAGTGTAGCAAATAAGGAGCCTAATGCACAGAAGTGTAAATGCTCAATTCTTTTAAATTTATTTATTCATTTTCTAGGCACACTTCAAACAAAATAGATTAAACAACCTCAGAGCCACCCCCGAAAAAAAGCCTGATGGTGTTTCACCCCATCACAGGAGCTTTGACAAGAGCTAAATAAGTTAAACTTCCCAATGATTTTATATACTGTACAGAGTTGAAAAAACCCATGTTCAAATCACACAATATGGTGAGAATCAGTTATCTCAACTAGTTTTAAGTTTCAGTTTTATTGATCGGTTAAAACCATTACATAATAAATACTATAAATGAGTTTCAAGAGTGACAATCTAAATAAATATAAAGTGCTAATTTTATATACAGTATCTTACAGTATGTCCAGTACCAAGTTCACAATCTCTCTGTTCACACCATAAGGATTTGTACATGAATATAATCCAACAAGCTATTATGTTTAACTGTAAAACCAGGGATTAATTACTTTCACACTATAATGTAGAAAATATAAAGTACAAATTTTTTGTCCAGAGTTAAGTTTACAATCTCTGCTTGCACCACAGAATTTTATATGTGAAATTGATCCAGCACACTATTTTGTTTAACAATAAGACCAGAAGTTAATTATTTCAACAGCATATCTAGAACCTGCAATATATCAAATTTAGAAGGAGAGTGAGAGACAAATAGAAAATAAGTTTAGGGTCAATTTTCAATCACTGCCCTAGAAGACAGTAACCATCATAGATGGAGGGATCGTAAAAAGCTGATAATACTATTCAAGATGGTTGAATTTTTGTAGTTAAATAGTTTTACTATAATTTTGTCTGGGGAAGTTCTAGATGGCTTAAAATATCACCCAGCCATTTGTCTCTACTCTTCCGACACAAAGGACATTGAAAAATTATGTGCTTCAAATAATCTTCCACAGGTTTTCCACACTTACAATAAGGAGCGGGGCTTTCAGATCTTTTATGAATGAAGTATATATAATTTGCTGTGTACAATTCCATTCTGTATCTTGTCATTAATCGTCATGAAGGTTCCGGTTAGTAACATCATGGAACAAAATAAAGTGGGCAAAAATAAAGCGGCAAAAACAGTGTCACTATCAATATTGGCAGCACAAAATGAAGCATGCCAGAACAACACAGGCCACATGACACACAGGTAGCAAACAACATCCACCACATGGAGACACTGCACTAGAATCCCAGTGGCCAGAAACACAAGCCATCATGCCATCTCCCCTGTCCTGTGTGTTGTGTGTGTTGCTGGGGACATGCCGGCTTGTGCTCCTGGCCCCTTGCATTATACATGGCCATCTCCATGGTGGCCATGGTCCAGTTGTCCTCCAGTGGTTACCCCAATGCACTGTCTCCATCATTCAGCATTCTGGGTGGGGGTGCCCCACCACATGTGTGCCTATGCCATTAGATTATGATGGTAGGTGTCCAGTGGCCTGCTTCCACCAGTGGTGGTTGCACTCTGCCCTGTTCCATCTCCCTGCACCCCTGTACTGTTCCTGTGCACATGTGCCTGCTGCTGTGCGTACTAGTGCAGTGTCTCCATGTGGTGGATATTGTTTGCTACTTACATGTCATGTGACCTGCATTATTCTGGCAGGCTTCATTTTGTGCTGCCAATATTGATGGTGACACTGTTTTTGCCACTTTATTTTTGTCCACTTCATTTTGTTCTGCGATGTTAGTAACAGGAACTATCACAAATCAGGATCACTTAGTTTAATTAAATAGGGTTCAGGACAGTGTATTGTTTTGATTTGTTTGTGCCATTTGTAACATTTGTAATTGGCTAAGCACTCCACGTTTTTTGCTTTATCAATATCTTGAATGCTGGTTATAACTATGTTCATGATTTCAACCAAAGGTTTAAAATAGATTTCAGTTAAAGTTTTACCAAGACCTAGTATAAAAGTTCTTTTTTGATTAGATCAGTTAAGGGTGTATGAAAACCATGAGCAGTGTATTTGATTTCCTCTTCCAAACATTGCCTTGGGAAGCATTCCTCTGGGGGCAGAAAGAGATTCAAAAGAAAAATAAGTCTTCTCACTTTTGCCATAGCATTTAATGTACATTGTCCTAACTCTGGGCATAAAAGAGGTAATGGGACTGATTGAGGCACTGTAAGAAGGTGTCTATAAAGTTTACTTACTGGAATCTCCAGTTCTTTCAAACCCCCTTGGTACCAGATTTCTACTGCATATAGTATGCTCATTTTAATCTTCACATTTAAAAATGTTAAAGTTCCCAGGACAGAACTCCTACTCAGTTTGGAACTAAAGGATCTAAGAGCAGTGGAAGTTGTACTTAGCCTATTTAAAATCAATGTTTTGTGATTTGTCCATTTAGCATTTTGTGAAAATCTTACCCCAAGATAGTCATAAGTTTTAACAGTTTCTAATCTGTCCTGCTTTAACCAGACCACTGGGGGTGTTTTGTTTTTATTTCCAAATACTAATAACTTTGTTCTATCTTTATTTATTTTTAATTTTTGTTCCAAACATATTTTAGAAAAATGATTCAGTTTCCATTGCAATTCTAACAGTCATGTGGAGACCAGGACTTGGTCGTCTGCATAAGCTAGTGCAGGGATTAAATCATTACCTATTTTGAGTGAGTGAAAATCCAGGTCACATAAATATTCCAAGATTGTATTAATGTAAATATTAAATAGAGCTGGTGCGAGTAGGCAACCTTGCCTTACTCCACAGTTAGTGGAGAAACTATGGGTTAATTGTCCATATTGATTGTATTGTACTGGTGTCCATGTATCTGAACAGTCTTTCGATTATATTAATAATATGTGGGTAGAGTGATATTTCTTCTAACTTACTCCATAATATGTTCCTATTGACAGAGTTGAAGGCTGTAGAAAAATCTACAAAACAGCAAAATAATTTGTGTTTCTTTATCGCTACATATTTTCAGATAATGTGGTTTAATATGAAGCAATGCTGAATGGTCGATCTATCAGGTCTGAACCATTCTGTAGCTCACTTAGCATGGTATTATTTTCTAGCCATGTGGTTACCCGATCCAGGATGACCTTAGCAAAGATATTTAATGTGGAAGGATAAATAGGCTAAAATTTTCATGGCTGCAGTCTGAAGCAAACTTAAATGCTTATAAGCTTACTTTTTGAACATTTTCTCTTCTCCTCTGAAGCGGAGCTTCCAACATTTTTTAAGCACCCTTAGATCAAAATAGTGAAGTGGCATCTTAAAGATTGAAAAACTTCCAGACTTACAAGATACGCTGAAAACTGAGGAGTGAAAAGAGATTAAAAGAGTAAATTTTATAGTACCAAGTTTAAACTAATAATTTTTGATAGTGAATGTAGTTGAAATTACCAAAAGTCAGAGTAGAAAAAGTAGCTGTCTTACCCCCAAATCCTCATGCAGAGAAGTGTGCTTTTAAAATGCCATGCATGAGCACTTATACAGAGTGTTATGTGCTAAAACATAGCCAGAGTGTGGTGAACACAGTGATGTGACTGAACTTAAAACACATTTTGAAAAAAGATAAAATATTTATTTAAATATAATAAATAAATTAAAACAGTGAACCTTATGTAAAGGAAGGACAAAATATAATCAAGTGTGTCAGAAAGAAAGTAACTAAATTATTTGGTTGTCCGTGTTTTTCTTATGGATACCAGCTGTCGTGCTATCCTTTCTTGGTCCTGGGTCGAGAGATATAATGTTATTAAAAGGTGCAGCTCTGAAAATTTACCAGAAATCAGTCTCAAAATCAGCATTTAAAAACAAAATATTATCAAGTTATCCCATTCCATAAACAAAATAACAGTACAAGAGGTCCCGTTAAAACTTAAGCTCCAAAACTCTGAAATTCAGTGAGAGCAGAACAGTAAAAAAGAGAGATATTAAAATAGGATTCTGTAATATTGTAATGAACTTAAAACTGAGACAAGATTCAGGAGCCAAAGGGATGCATTAAAAGAGAAACAGTGGAGAAAAGAGGATAGACCAAATAGTTTATAAAGTGAGACTCAGGGAGCTACCAGATCTTGACCGAGAAGGATCCCAGAAGTTGCACTCTCTTCTAGGGCTATCCAATAAAATTTTTAGCAAGAGGAAAATGCAGTAACTGTGGATTCCACAACCAGCAGCCCCCTTGGTCTCTCCTGGCTGTTAGCTCACTGCAGAGCCCTCTGATCTTCCATAAAGGGAATGGACTTCTCCACCACAGAACTCCACCATGCCTACAGAGGAGTTTGGTGGCCAGGAGAAACTCTGGTATAATCAGCTGCATGAGCCAGTCTGGAAAGACACTTTGCACTTGCCTGGTACATTAAGGCAATGGTGACGTACCTGTTGTAGGAAGTAAAAATGCCTTGCATGGGTCCTGCTACCTCAGCTCCTCTGCAGCCGCATAGCATGTGGCAGCAACTCTCTCTGTTTCCAGCAAACACAACCTCCAAAAGTCTCCTGTGGTGCAACCTTGCTGTCTCTCAGTCCCTAGCTCAACTCTTATTTTAACTAGCTAATACATATTATTCCTATATGGCTGAAGTACATTCATTCCATCCATAAAATCCCAATATTCTTGGCAACCAATAGTATTTCAGCATTCATAATGGCAATTTTTCAAAGATGACCATTGTTAATTAAGTTAATTTGAACATGTTATTTCATTCCATTGTTCTCATTTAGAGAAAAAGTTCTTAATCGTATTCTGCTAAGGATCTCACAGTGCTAACTACACATTCGAGCAGACTTGATAGAACTCTAGGTCTTTATCTGCTGGCAAATTTTGTATGTTCGTAATGTAGTCCATCTTCTTGCTGAACTAATTCATCTATCCAAATTTTTAGATGCATGCTTCTGCTGCACCGATCCAAACAACAGCTTCAACTGGATCAGACAATCAGAATGCCAATGATGATATCACTTGTTTCTTTGCATTTTTGTTGCCATAGAGGTGTAGTCAAAACACTAACTCAAGGATGTTACAACATATTTTTTCTTATAGACACCAGCATCTAAGGGAAACAAAAGATACTGCATTATAACAGTCCCAGTATAAGTGCAAATAGAACTACATTTACAAAATATTTCAAGTACTTCTATAAATTTGTAAATAATATGATCTTTTGTAAACATATTTTTAAAGATATCTTTGTCTCATTAATGCATTTAGGGACTAATTTTGTGCTAATAAAACACCTTATAAAGCTGCATCTGTTCTGATTGTCAAAACAATGTATTTCATAATCTACTTAATTTTGGTGATCAGAGGCCACCAAAGAGAAATATAGAGAAATGCGAAGTAAGAGGAAAAAGGGAGGAATGTGAAATATAATCCAAAGTGGGTAATCTCAGAAAGAAATTGGGCAAAGCAGAAGAAGGGGAACTGGAGAAAAGGCAGGTAAAAAGGGGGGGAAGGGGAAAAGCAGAAAGTGGGAAAATGGATGAAGTAAGTAAAAAAGGGGCCGGGGTATCTATTTTGTTTGAAGGATGCCTAGAAAATGGATAAATAAATTTAAAAATATTGGGCATTTACACTTCTGTGAATTAGGCTCCTTATTTGTTACACTGGGAGAGGGTTGTGAGGTTCTTTTGCTTGCAATTGTCTAGGAACCTTTACATTGAATCAATAATTTTTGGCCACTTACTGTATATCTTGGCTGTCTTTTAATCTAAACACCTAACAATTGGCATGCATACCCTTTATTGTAGGCTCTATAAACTTGCCAATCCATTTATTCTGTATTTTATAAATTGTACTTGTTTGTATGAATTTTACTGTCCATTGCTTATGGATGTTCTCATTGCAATTAATTCCAGGTCACCCCTGGAAAGAGGATTTTTAGTCTCAGTGGGCCTACCCAATTAACAAAATTCAATAAATAAACAAAGAAAGAAAGAAAATAATCAGTTATGTAGTTTTAAGATTTGATGGGGTCAAATTAGTAAAGTTCACTACTGTTAAATTTATTTTCTGCTCTCTACAAACTAAAACATGGAAAAGAGTTCAAACCTGCAACTTACTGGTTTATTAGATCCCACCTAAGAGGTTGTGTTTTTTTTCTGTTTTATGAATTGGATTATTTAAAATAAAAGAGATAAACGGAACTGCTTGCTGGGATACACAAAACAGTTTTCAAATTGTTTTTCATGTAGTGCTTTCACACACTTGCAATTGTAGTCAGACATTACAGGCAAATGCGTGTCATGTGGACAGCAGTTTAACACCCCCCTCCACCACCTCTATTTATCATGGAATCAACAGGACCTCCCCAATGCCAGTTAAATCCTCCAATATCTGAAATGCAGCACTAGGAACCCTTCTCCATGGTGCTAAGCTGTTGCCCCCCCCAACTCCAGTAAGAACTGTGATACCATGAGCCTGTCCTAGAGTCACTTAAGTTCTCTGACCCAACCCACCAGTAGAGGTTGCTGTGGTGGAAGCCTATCCCCAGTGTCATGAAACTGCTGACAGCACCCTCTCTCCCACTAGAAATCTGAACCTGGGAGTCCATTAACAGTGTTGGTAAGGTTTCCCAAATCCCATTACAATGTGTTACATTGGGAGCTCATGTGCAGCATCACAGAACTATTGATAGCCAACAACAAGAACTCCAGCACACTGGGAGATCACTCCCATTGTCAGTAAAAGTTAACACTTTCATCCCCACCCTTTCTATCCATCCATATTTTTGTTGCACAAGGCACCTTTCTCCAGTACTTCCAAAGTCCCCCTAAAAACCAATTACTCTCAAATAGAGGCTGTCACAAAACCTCTGTTCACCTCTACAGCCAGTCAGTGTCTGAATGTCATTATTGCAAACACGATCTAATGAAAGATGCACACTGAGTCTTTTTTACTAGATTATGTGGGCCCTATTTTCAAAGGGCATTAGAGGGACGCATGGAACTTGTGAGCAGGAGTTTGACACAAGTGGTGACATGCAGCAAACAAGGGCATCAGTGCGATTTTAGAACTGTGAAGCCACAACTCCCCGACACAAGTCCCTCTGTGTCCCCTTAGCAATGTTTACCAGGTCCCCTGGCTTACAATTGCATCCATGGTATGGGGTTTGCACTGCAGTTTGGGATGCAAGTGGCCATAAATGGGATCAACTATCGTTACTGTGACAAATGTACTAAAATCTGGAGCACTTTATATTCTTGTGTTTGGTGCAGTTGTATCCTACACTGCAGTGAACGCAGGGCTAGCAACAAGACCTTTGAAAATTGGACCCATGTGTTAATGAAATTCAGTCACCATCTGGTTGCAGACATAAATGAAGTAGTTATGCAGGTCATTGTCTTGAGGTGTAAGGGTGGGGATTGAGGGCAGGTGCAGAGTGAGGTTGGGGTGAGAGAGGTACCACTGGAAACCAGGAGCAGATTGGCTTGGTGCAGAGTGAGGGAATGGAGTGTCACTTGACTCAAGGGATATTTTTGGCATGGGATGGGTTATGAGAGAGAGCATCACTGGACACGATGGACTGCTTGGCATGGGAATCATGTAAGGGATGAGGGCCATTGGACCCTTTGGACTGTTGGGTTTGGGTTGTGAAAAGAATGGGTTGCCATAGGACACCAGGGACCCTTTGGCTTGAGGACATGTAAGCTAGGGGGATCTTCTGGGTGTCAGGGACTACTTGCCTTGGGGTAAGGTGAGGGAGGAATTATATTAGCTGCCAGGGATTGCTTAGGCTGGGGCAGGGCGAGGAAGGAATTGCTGGCAAAGTCCAGTATACTTCATGAAGTGCTCACTGAATAGCAGGCAACATGACTTATTTATTATGCAAAAGGATGGTCACATGTAAAAACTGCAGCAGGAACATCAGCATATGATCCCATACACAGTGTGCAGTCCTAAGGCAAGAGCACATGGAATAGGGAATGTTTCTGCATGCTGAAGAACAAATTCAGTATTATATACAGTAGGTTGAAAAAAAATAAGAGTGTAGAAATGTTTCCTTAGTTTGTGTGATGAGACATCGAAGAAGGGATGTGAAAAGGTTTCAATAAGAGAGAAAATGTTTTTAGTAGACAAACCTGGTGGAGTTCTATGACTGGGTGACAAGTGCCTTGGACCTGGGTAGACCAGTGGATGTCCTCTTTCTAGACTTCAGCAAGGCATTTGACTCTGTTCCTCACGTGGGCCTGTTGGATAAGCTGGGAGAAATGGGGGTGGGGAACCAGATGATCAGATGGATAGGCAATTGGCTCCAGGACTGGACCCAGTGGGTCGTAGTTGGTGGGATAGTCTCATCCCCAAGGAGGGTCATTAGTGGGGTCCCACAGGGATCAGTCCTTGGGCCCCTTCTGTTCAATGCCTACATATCTGACATAAGGACAGGAATCAGGAGTGAGATGAGTCTCTATGGATGACTCGAAACTGGGGCGTGGTGGATGGGAGGAGGGAGGGTGGCCCTAAAGGGGACCTGGAGGCTCTGGAAAGATGGTCTAGAAAGTGGAAGCTGAGGTTCAATGTAGGGAAATGCAAGGTACCCACCTGGGGCCAGAAACCCAGGTCAAGTGTACACCTTGGGGAATGCTACAAGTCTCGATGGCTGAGAGGGACCTGGGGTGGTGGTGGATGTCAAGATGAACAACTCTGAGACTTGTAGGAGGGCAGCAGCCAAGGCCAACAGGATGCTGGGATGCATCGCTAGGGGGATCACCTCCAGAAGGAGGGAAGTGATACTCCCTCTGTATAACTGCTTGGTGAGGCCGCACCTGAGTACTGTGTGCAGTTTTGGAGGCCACACTTAAAGCGGGACATTAACCTCCTGGAGAGGGTCCAGAGGAGGGCAACCAAAATGATTTGGGGCTTGGGGGACAGGACCTATGAGGAGAGGCTCGAAGAGCTAAATATGTACACATTGGAAGAGAGAAGGGACCGGGGGACATGATAGAGGTCTTTAGGTACATGAAGAGGGTAAATAGGGGAGGAACAGTCGGGGTGCTTCGAAGGAAGGAGGAAGGGGCCACTAGAGGGCATGGCTGGAAGCTGGAGGGGGGAAGATTCAGGGGAGAAAGGAGGAGGTGCTACTTCACTGAGAGGGTGGTGGAGCCATGGAATGCACTGCCTAGGGGGCTGGTGGAGGCAGAGACAGTGGAGGGGTTCAAGAGGGGTTGGGACAGGTACAGGGGAAGGGTTCTGGAAGCAAAATCCAATGCAGCAAGAATATCCGGAACTGGGAAGGGAGAAGCCAGAGAAGGCGAGGGGGACAGCAAGGTCAGCACCCAGGTTGGGGACTGACCAAATGAGCAGACATGAAAGACCATTAGGCCTATTCTGCTGGCATTTTAGTATGTTAGTATGTTAGTATTATGATAGGTTTTACTGTGCTATATCGAAGAGTTATACAGTGGATCTGAGCTGAATCTGTTGGGGGTGGAGGGGGAGGCAGCTCCCACTTTCAGTATTGCTTAACTCAATATTTTAAATATCTAAGGCAGGACATTTAAAACAGCCAAATATATATATATATATATATATATATATATGTATATATATATATATGCAAATGTATGCTGCACTTGCAAGTGTGTCTGCCTGATTACATCCAGGAAGCCCTGTTTCTACTTTCAAAAGTTGTGCCCATTTGCAACAAAAAGTCACGATTTTATGGTGAAAACTGGACTCAGTTACAATCCGCTTCCATCGGTGCTACCCTTGCATCTTTTCTGGATGCAGTCTTTGGATACTGTTAAATTATATGTAATAGATGGTCAAACAGTTTTGATGCATTTCTATTTTGAAAATAGTGGGGGGTGTATCTTGCATAGATCCTTTTCAATGTCCTGCTCTTAATGTTTTTCACCAGTGCAGCTTTTCCTTTAAGGGTCTCTGTACTAAGCATGGACTGTAAATGGCTGCAACTGTCATTTTGGATGCGAGCTATTTTTTTCCCAAATAGAAATCAGAAAAAATATATTTTTTTTACTTGCTATTTATTCTCCCCCCGCCCACTGTGCTCTACTCCCTTCAGGAATTGCCAATTTGGCATCTGTCCCCGCCCTCTTCCCTAGAGCCCATAGAGGTTGGTCCCCCATGTAGCCATGGTTTGCCCTCCAGGCGGGGATGAGGTGGGGCCCATACACTCCAACTTCCTTAGTGTCGTCAGGACACCAGTCCGGTACAGGCGGGGGCGTTGGGGATCTGTGCCTGATGTTCCATCTACTGGGAGCACAGTGAGATATTTTTCCTGTGTTCTGTGCTGTGTGACATGCACCATAACATCAAAGCGCAAGTGCCAATGTCTGTCACGCAGCCCCCCGTGTATGTGGCTGGGCTTGCTGTACCTCAGGCCTCCACCTAGGGTCAGCCGAGTACTGGGCCCCAATCCCCCCTTCCCCCTGGAGAAGGTGAGTGGTCCTGGGATGTTCAAGCCATCTGCCCCCAGCTGGCCTTCAAGCTCCCCAGGCTCATTCTCGAACCCTGGTCACCAGCATTGCAAGTGGTAGTGCTACCACTGCACCGAGGGGCCGGCAGAAAACGTGCAAGTCAGTGGTCAGTCATTTAATTCATTTTTGCAGGACAATGAAGAAAAACAGTTCTGCTGTGCAGTTGAGAGGTTAGGCAGCATACATTTTTCCACAACTAAGAAAAGAGGAATATTACAGAAAATATCTTTTTTGGTTGTGTGAGACAAAAAACAGTTATCTGAGCAGGGCTTGGAAGCAATAATCACATTATGCAACTCAGTCCTTGCATCACTTGTTAAGTGTGAGTAGTGGTATATGATGAGGGGGATTGATGTAAGGAAATTTATGGAAAATGTCAGGACAATGGGGGATCAACATCAGAATGGTGAGAATGCAAAGTGGAGATCATCACCAGATGTGCTAGTTATCAGCATTTGTTGTTCAGCATCACAATGCAGAGGCAGGGTGACACATCTGACTTGGTTGCTATGATAATAGAAAAGGAAGGCAAGAAAAGTAAGCCCCATCCTACCCCCACAGTAGTTCCAACATCTCAGGAGAGTGAGGCAGTCAAGTAAAAAGTTGTTGAAGATGGAGCAGGGGGTGTCTGAAAAGACCAGTGAAGAAACAGTAGAGGAGATGAGAGCAATGATTATTATGTAACAGTCCTTAATACAACAAAGGGTCGGCAAGTGCAACCTTAATGACAAGTATTTGATCCTGCTACTTAGCATAGGGCTAAATGTACCAAAACTGTGAAAGGTGACCCCAAATATGGTGGATAACCCCAGGCAGTCCAAGATAACAATAAAAAAAGCAGCTACAAACTACCCAGCCAGAAAAAGTTGTTAAAGAGCCGGTGACACATTCAAGTGAACTTTAACAAAACATAATATTTAGACACAGTCCAGCTTGTATTTCCCATTAATCCTGTATTTCTCCTCCCCATTATTTATTACTGAGGTCATTTGTATGAAAACAGGATTTCTGCTCTTTTCTCGCTGCCTGGTGGCTCTGAAGAAAGAGCTGGGTAACCTGTTGGATTATCAAGTTGAGCAAAAACTGATGTTTCTGAAACAGCAATATTATGAGGGGCCCCAGGTCTTTGAAGTTGCTTGCAGGCTGACTGTGGGTACAGAGGGCCAGAGCCACAATATCGACCATTAAAAACCCTATTACTAAGCGGATTCAACGTTTTATCTCCAAAATAACTGACGCATTTAAAAGTTTTTACTCCACCTTCAACTGACCAGTGTCACCGCTTAATACTTAAATAACTTAGCTCTCCCAAAACTCTCCCAACAAAAAAGAGATGCCCTAATGGCCCAGATCTCCCCCTCTGAAATCTTAGCTGAAATAACCCAGCTTAAAACAAGGAAGTGCCCAGGCACAGATGGCCTGCCAAGTGAGTTTTATAAAAGTTTTAAAGACATGCTCCTTCCCTTGTTGACCAAGGTCTATAGAGAAGCTTTGACCTCAGAGAATCCGATCCCTGGTTTCTGGTCTCAGGCTATAATCTCTTTCATGCCCAAACCTGGTAAGGGCCCTTCTCTTTGCTCATCATACCAGCCTATTTCTATGCTTAACAATGGCTATAAAATGCTCACCTCTTTAATAACTCGTAGGTTGCAATTGGCCATCCCGGATCTTATTCATTTAGACCGAACGGGGTTTATACTTGTCTGCCAGGTGCAGGACAACCTCAGGTGTGCCATCCATGTTATAAACCACCAGAATACCCATAAACACCCAGCCCTCCTTCATAGTTTAGATCTAGAAAAGGCCTTTGACAAGGTCTATTGGCCCTTCTTACGGGTGGTCCTTGCCAGGTTTGGGTTTGTGGACCACTTTATATGGGTTTGTGGACCCAATTATACAGTTTATGTTTAAGTTACACACTAATCCAATGGGGTACATTAGAGCTAATGAGCATATTTCCACCTGGTTTCCACTAGTTAGGGGTACCCATCAAGACTGCCCTCTCTCGTCGCAGTTAATTGCTCTCTGTATTAAGCCTATGGCTCAGGGCATCAGAAAAAATCAAGCTATTAAGGAGGTAAGCTTGGGGGAATAGGATCACAAAGTTGCCTTATATGTGGACAATATTCATTTATATCTCTCTGACCCAGGCCACTCTTTTCCAGAAGTGTTTGAACATATTGCTCAATTCTCCCACCTCTCCGGATATACCCTTAACTTGACAAAGAGATTCTAAGCTTTAACTACTTTGCCCCCACCAAGATTCATCAGCAATTTTCCATGAAGTGGGACCTCCCATCATTGAAATACTTAGGCATAAATGTTCCCACCCAGGTGTCTCAGCTCCTCCAGCTAAACTACCAGCCCATAATTGCCAAGCTGAAGCAAGACGTTAGCCGGAGGTCTCTGCTTTGCTGTCATTGCACTCCAGGGTGCAAGCCCTCAAAATGAATGCCCTCCCTAGGCTCCTTTTTTATTTCAATGTGTCCCATGTAATGTCCCCAGAAAGAACCTGGAGTTTTGGCAATCCATGTTTCTGACTTTTCTTTGGTCCAATAAAAGACCTAGAATTAGGAAACAAATATTATTCCCTCCAAAACAGCAGGGAGGGTAGGCAGTCCCTTATCTCCCAGGTTACTGGGCAGCAGCACAGATGTGAGTCACCCCATTGTGGAGTCATCCTACATAAAAGGCTTATTGGAAATCTAATGACTTAGCCACCAATTCCTCACTGCCATTACAGACATATGTATTTACCAACACCGCCTCATTACCCTAGAAAGTAAAACTTACTCAGGCACTGCAGTAGTATTGGAGAGTTGTTGGAGGGGGGTGGGACGAGGCAACACTTGGGTCCATCTGTGGAAATATCAATGGTGGTCAGTGGACCCTGCCTGTAAACCTGCCTATACTCACCCTTGGTTCAAGAAGGCAAGCAGCATGGGGCATATGTGCCCTATGGCAACTGGTTAAAAAGGGCTCAGTCATACCTTTTAAGGTAGCACAACAACTTGGCTGGCCTCCTACAGACAAACTGAGGTATTATCAGATTAGATGCTATATTAATACTAAATTACGAGTGGCCACATTACAGCCAGACGAAACCTCCATTGTGCCACCCTTTGAGCAAATTTGGCATGGGAGGGGCAAAAAGGCCATCTCTCTGCTATATAGCAATTTTATTTGGGACCAAGTGCAGACAAACTAGTGGTATTAAGCAGAAATGGGAGGAGGATTTACTAATAACTATAAACAGCTCCCAATGGTTGTTAATCTGGAGATAGACCTGGGGTACAACCTCTTCCCCAACTTGGAAGGAATTCTGCTGGAGGCTTAGAATAAGGTACTTCTGGGTCCCTATGACAGTGGCCAAGTGGCACCCATTGACTTCCCCAGGATGCTGGCAGTGCTGTAGGGAGTGTAAAGACTCACAGACCCACATATTTTGGTCCTGCAAGGTGATTAGGCCATATTGACATGAGGTTCAAGATCACATAAAAAATATTTTAGGCCTGGGACTGGAACATCTTCTCTTGGGTCTTGTCCTGGAGGAGTTGAGGGGTAGGGAGGCTAAGTATCTTTGGGCCATAATGATCGCTGAGGCCACTAAGGCCATAACTAAGAGATGGCTTCTCCCTGCCTCATCCTACTCTCCCAGAATGGATAGATATTGTTGCCCACATTTATTAATTTGAGAGAATCGCCTGTACCCTGCAACAAAGATCTCCCCAGCTCCAGAATAGGTGGACCAGGTGGGAATTACATGAGGGATTTTATCAGTAGGAGATTTTTTGTCTAGTTCAACAATCCCCAGGGGGCCACTTGCCTGTTTCGAGGTGAACCCCACTTGGTGCTGAGTCCTCATTGGCTTTTGGTCCTCGTCTGTGCATAAAGGGGTAATCTCTCTGTTATCAAATTGTTACCTAATCACAGTAGCAGACGGATTCTATAGTTTTAGTTTTATTTGTTTTTTAAATTGTCATTTCATACATGTGTAGTCACACTTAGAGGTGGGCGAAGTGGCCGAAATTCTCTCCGCGGAGTGATTCACGGAGTAACACAGAATCCGTGAAGTGCTCCGCAACATGAAGCAGAGTATTTTATGTTATAATCAGAAACTCGAAGTCCAATGAAACCAATGACTTCACGTTATTCTGCCTTCCCCAAACCACTTCTCCACCAATTTTAAGTCGAAGTACATTGAAATCAATGTACTTTGCATCACTTTGCCTTGTTATTGAGCTCCAAGGCGAATGTTCAGTACTTCATAGGATTGCAGGTCACATGGGCTCTAGATTGTTCTGCACAGCCTCAGTTCTGTGCAGTGTATGTGCAGTGGAAGATGGAGACAGTTTCCTTTCAGAGTTCTGCAATTCAAATCCTCTAAAAGCTGTTAAAAAAGCCTTTTTGAGCCATTTTTTTTTGCTTAAAATTTAGTACATCGATTGTAGTAAACCCTTCTGTGCTCACATCATCCAGTGTTTATTGTCTGCATGTAGATCTTGAATATTAATTTAGAACAGTCAGTCTGTGTACTGTGAAGTGTGCTTTGGGGAGGGGCGTATCTGTGGTATAGGTAGATTAGAAACAGAAACATAGATCATAGAATTTAATGGCAGATAAGGACCGCTTGACCCACCTAGTCTGCCCATTTTCCTACCTAACAAATAAGCTGCAGATCCTAGTTAACCAACAGCTTATTTCCTCCTACCCCCCCCACTAGGACTGCCTTATGTCTGTCCCATGCATTCTTGAATTTCCCCACTGTACTTGACTCCACGACCTCCTCAGGGAGGTTGTTCCATGCATCTACAACCCTCTCTGTGAAAAAATACTTCCTCACATTACCTCTGAGCCATCCCCCCCCCATCTTCAAATTATGCCCCCTTGTTCTTGCACATCTGTTTTTCTGAAAGATGCTACCCTCTTGGACTTTGTTGATTCCTTGAAGTACTTGAAAGTTTCTATCATGTCCCTCTCCTTCTTTCCTCAAGGGTATACATATTAAGCTCCTTTAGTCTTTCTTCATATGTCTTCTGGTGCACACCTGCACCATTTTGTTGCCCTCCTCTGGACAGCCTCCACTCTGTCTATGTCTTTGCTGAGATGGGGTCTCCAGAACTGCACACAGTACTCCAGATGGGGTCTCACCAACTGTCTGTACAGAGGTATAACAATTTCTTGTTTTCTACTATTGATGCCTCTCCCTATGCATCCCAGTATCCCTCCAGCCTTCCTTACTGCCTTCTCACATTGCTTGCCCACCTTTAGGTCATCTGATATAATTACTCCCAGGTCCCTTTCCAATTTTACTGTTGTCAGTATCTCACCCCCCATTGTGTACTCTTCCCCTGGGTTTTTGTTTCCCAGGTGCATTACCTTGCACTTCTTTGCATTGAATCTGAGCTTTCATACATTTGACCATTCCTCCAACCTTGCCAAGTCCCATCTCATCGTTTCCATTCCATCTTATGTCTCAACCCTGTTGCAGACCTTTGAGTCATCTGCAAAGAGACATACTTTTCCTTCCAGTTCCTCTGCAATGTCACTTATAAAGACATTAAAACGGACCGGTCCCAGTACTGAACCCTGCGTTACCCCACTAGTAACCCTCCTTTCTTCACTGTGGACTCCATTTACTACTTTGTGTCCTGTTGTCTAGCCAATTTTTTATCCAGGCTACCATCCTGGGACCTACTCCAAGGCTGGCTAACTTGTGCATTAATCTTTTGTGTGGGACTGTATTAAATGCCTTGCTAGATTACTTGGAAGAAAAAGGCAGTCTTTCTGTTTTGGTTATATTTTTCTTGTATTACTGTGTTAATGTACACACAGTAATATTTTCAGGAGTTCTTGACATTTTTTAGCTGATTGTAGTGGTGCAGCAGTGTATAACTTCTGTTTGTTTAAAACATTTATTTATTTTGCTAAAGGTTTTCAATTTGCTATGCAATACTTGTAGTGTGTGTGTGTGAGTGTGTGTGCAATGCATACCATTAAATCAGACAACTTTTATTGTGCCAGAGTACTTGCAGCAGTGTGAACCTGCTATCCACCACACCTGCATGAATTTTTTGCACTGCTTTATGGTAGCTTTACTAGTAGTGGACTGTTGCTGCCGTGCACTACCCCCCACAACCGGCGAAATTTATTTTTTTCCAGATTTGGATTTGTGACTTGTGAGCACTAATTAGGTGTTATTGTACCTTTGCACCTGAATCTGCATCTCTTGAGTGTGCAGCACAATCTTAATCTGTCTGTGCATCTGCAGTACCCCATTAATTTTGAGAGACTTTGCATTTTTTGTTACCCTCTCATTTCCCTTCTCCAACACTGGGGAATTTTCTGGACACAAGACAGTAGCATTTTGGGGATGCAAATGAATTCTGGTGACTGTGTGTGACTACTGTGTGCATAACTGAGTGTGCCATTAATTCTGGGAGACTTTGTGTTTCTTGTTATGCTCTCATTTCATTTTGTTAGCACTGGGAAATTTTCTTGACACAAGACAGTAACATTTTGGGTATGCACATTAATTCAGTTGTCTATGTGTGATGTGACCACGTCCACTGCACACATGACTGAGTATGCCATTAATTCTGGGAGACTTTGTATTTCTTGTTATGCTCTCATTTCACTTCGTCAGCACTGGGTAGTTTTCTGGACACAAGACAGTAGCATTTTGGGGATGCACATTAATTCTGGTGACTGTGTGTGTGTGTGTGTGGAGGAACTGGGGGCTGCCAATATTGTTGCCACTCTGCCTTACTTCACGTGAAGGCAGAATGACAACGTGAAGTAATAATTACAAGGTGAGGTGATCCTTCTATTGGCTAATTTCATGTAGTGGAAGTGACAAGGCGAAGTGGCCACTACGCGTTCACTTGACCGAATTTAATTTCACTGCATCTCTAGTCACACTGTAGACACTGACTGGTTTTACCTGTGTTGACCCTATGTTTCATATTTAATGTTTGTTGGATCATTATCTTTCCTTTTTTACAATCTACTCTACCACAGTTGTATTAAAAGACTGGCTGTATTAATGTATAAAGAAAGTTGGTATGTCTGTAATTGTGATTGAATAAAGTTTTGAGTATAAAACAAAACAACAGGGATCACCTTTGGACAGTGGTGGTGGTTCTCCCTCACGCAGTTTTGCTTAGAAAATGTTATTTCATCATCCTACAATAGTGCAGTCATTTTCCAAAGATGCCCCATAATCACACAGTGTATGGCCACTGCAGCATAGCGATACAGTACATTTCAACTTCACCGGTAAAGCTCCAGTGAAGTGCTCACTTCACCCCTCATGAATTCTGCAAAGTAGGTTCTTTGCAACTCACTGAAAATGTGGCATCCTGTGGAATATTTTTCCCACAGGATAACATTTCTGTGAAAAAATTATTTTGCAGAACACAACTTTTTTTCTCCACAAAGTGCCAACTTTGCACAGCAAAGACTATTTTTGAATTTTGTGGAAAACTTTATGAATTTTCTGCAAAGTGAATTCTTTTCAGTTCACACATTTCTACTGCTACAGCAATGCTCACAGTTGATCTTTTCCCATACTCTTTCATGGAGCATTCAGTTTTCAGGAAGGTGCTACAAAAGGCTTGCCCCAAATGGAAAGTTCCTTTGAATATATATTTCTTGAGTCTGGCTGTACCTGACCTTTGGGATACTGATGTGCCCTGTCACATGCTTTGTCATACTAAGCAGTTGAAAAAATTCACTTGACCACTGATGTGTGGATCAGTGGGTTTTCTTTTGTTATGTCTTGCTCATGCACCATGACCCATTGGGAACAACTACCAAGTTTGCTTGTGACCTTGTGCACCATGTCATGTAGTTCTATTTGCCCTGCACCCATGAAATTTGCCAGCAAGCAACCTTATCATTGACCTCCATGCCATAAGCATACACTGTGGTTAACAGCTGAGTGACTGGATGAAACTAACACTTGAATGTACCCATTATCACTAAAAGGATCTATATAACATGTAAATATTTTCAAATCTATTGGTGTTTTTACTTTTACATGTTAAGTTTTGCAGCTGTATATTGCATGCCATTTCTTTTAACATCATTGTTGCCTCTGGCACTGGGTCACTCCTAAAAAGTGGCCATTGGCCTATTTTCCACCCAGTTAACAAAGGAATAAATAAATAAAAAACAATTACTTAACTAATTAAAAGTTAGCTCTATAGCTTGTCAAAATGGACAAAATGTGGCTGAAGTGTTACAGGTTGATGGTTTTTATGGAGTTCCATGCATGACATGCTAAACTGAATTGGTAGTGCAGGACTTTCTCACCCAAACTAACATGAAAGAGTTGCTGTGTGTGTGTGTGTGTGTGTGAGTGTGTGTTTCACTGCATTTGTGACCATTGTGCCCACTCATCCAGAACAGGGTAGCAGTTGTGGGAGCTACATATCATTAATAACCTGTCTTAGCACTGTATGAAGCAAGAGGTAGTCAATCAGTGATCCTGCATCCTCTATATGATATGTATATGTTCCAACAGTATAAGGCACTGTCTTACTATATGATCATTCATACTGTGTGTGATGTCTAATGAGCTTCCATAAGATTAATAACTAAGCAATGGCATCTCATGCATGGCCTGATCTTCAGCTTATGTCCTTTTGAACATGCCATCTAAGCCACACAGCATCCATATGCCAAGCAGTCCCACATCTATGTGTGCTGATGCAGGAATTATGCAATATGCATCAGCAATCAGAAGTCAATGATGGTTCTTCTTGCACTGCACTGATGGAGCACATGCAGACAATGTGTGATAGCAATGCTCCCCAACAGTCAATCTTACAATTCACAGTGATCAATGTTGTTATTGTATTAGACTATTACTACAAATGTGGAATGTCAGTGCTTTGGGAGGGGCAAGAGGTGCATTCCAGAAGGTGAATAATCAGTTGATTAAAGAGGTGCATACACAGCAACTGACAACAAATATAACCAAAGGATGGGCTTCAAACTCCAGAAATCACAATCCATTGAAAATCTCCAAACCCGGACTCTGACACATCAAGGGAAAAAATGTACACCAGCATCACTACCACCACCACTCTAAATGCTACCCTAGTAAGAGTTCCAGATCTCTGTGGACAGTATTATCACAGGTGGGTACTAAGGAGTTAGAGGTGGAGAAAGAGAAGAACTTCAGCAGTATGTCAGCAAAACATATGGTAGTATGGTGGAGGCATACCTGACTGACTAAAAAAAATAAAAAACATGAACACTGATGAGAGAAAGACTATTGAAGCTAAATTCTAACAAGGCCCTGGGACCTGATGGAGTCCAGCTGTGGTTTGTTAGGGTGTTGGACAATGAACTGGCAGGACCACTGACCATGATTTTCCAAAAATCTCTGGAACAAGGTAAGGTGATTGACTCCTGGAGGTTGGCCACTGTGATCCCTACCTATAAAAAGGGTAACCAAAGAACTATAGACCAGTGAGCTTAACCTCTGTTTAAGGGAAGGTTCTTGAGGGAATTAATAAGGATTATATTGATAAAAAAATAAGTGAGACACATAAGACGGACAAGACACTGCATGGTTTCACTGAAGGGTGTTCATGCGAAACAAATCTTCTGGCATTTTGTGGAAATGTCAGTAAGGCTTTAGAGCAAGGCAAACCAGTGGATGTCATTTTTCTGGATCTCACCAAGGCCTTTGCCAAGGTGACACAGAGGGAATCATTATTTGACATGGGTTTTCATAACAATATAATTAAATGGATTGTATTCTGGCTGGAAGATAGGAAGCAAAGAGTTTACCTGAGGGGTATTAACTCAGAATGTGCTAAGGTGACTACTGGGGTGCTGCAGGGATCTGTACTGAGTCCATGTTTATTCAACCTATATGTTGCTTCCATGAGATGTGAGAACAGTGTATGGGTTTCAAAATTTACGGATGACAAAAGGATCAGTACAGTGGTAGACAATATGAAGGATACTAAAAATTTGCAGAGAGTGTTAAGTGAACTGGAAAGATGGGCTGTAATGTATACTTTGCAATTTAACATAGACAAATGCTCTGTCATACATTTGGGTAGTGAAAATATAAATGCAAAATACAAATTAGGGAATCAAACCTTGAGGGAGGTAATATAAGAAAAAGATCTAGTGATTATGGTATCTAGGTACCTAAACTTCAAAAACCATTGCCATGCCATCACCAAGAGGGCAAATGGAATGCTGACCAGCATAAAGAGACATATCACAAGTAGGGAAAGAGAGGTCATAATCTCCCTATATGTCTCTCTGGTTTGGCTTCACCTGGAGTATTGTTCCCAGTTTTGGGCACCAAATACAAAAACAGGGCACTAGAGAGAGTGTAGAGGAGGGCCACTAGGATAGTCCAGAACATGAGGGTACTTGAATATGAGGATAGACTGGAAAATGTGGGAATGTTCACACTTGAGTACAGGAGACTACGAGGGGATATGTGCCTGCTATTCAGTGCTCTAACAAATCATGATTTGTTGGACTGTTTGTATCTACAAATGATACATCAAACACACAATAAGAGATAACATGTTTTACAAAAAAGTGGTGAGTTGTGTCATACCAGAAAAAGATCATTTTGGTATAACCAGAGGGTAGTGGTATTTTGGAATTTGCTCCCTGATGAAGTGTTTGGAAGCAAGAACATGACAGAGTTCAAGAATAAATTAGATAGATACTGTGTTGATAATAAAATCCAGGGGTATTTTGAATAATTCATGGTGAGCAATATGGACATTCATCTACTACTCTCTGGACAAACTTATGAACCTATGAAACCTATGAGGAGTCATTTTAGTGCTGGGCCACTTTGTTTCAGGAGTGGTCAAAATTGTCTTATTTGATAATAAGCTGGGTATTTGAGCTACCCACCATCCAATGTCAGCTCTGAGAGAGTATTTAGTTTATCAGCGGTCATCATTAATAACAAACAGACAAATCTGTTACCCAAAAATGTCGACAGGCTCACATTTATAAAAATGAATAGCCACCTACACAGCAACATAATATCTTTGCTGCACACAACAACATAAAATTTTTGCTGCCACTGACAAAAGAAGAGTCTGCAGCATTAGATATCATGTCTGAATTCCTGTCTGGTTCCAATTCAGATACTGAAGATGGAGAGGGTGATTGGTTCTAATAAGAATATAATAACAAAGATAAGCAATTAGATGAAAATGACACTGTCATTGATAAGTGAGTCCATTTACTCAACCATCTTAAAAAATACTTCATAAGACCCTGCTCTTTGAGGTGAAAAGAGTTATGAGGGATCCGAAAGAGGGCAGGTATATTTTTGTCACTGGAATGTGGCGTGGGGAGACACTTACGTTTGTCTGTGTATATGCGCCAGCGGTGTATGAGCCACAGTTCTATACCCCTTTGCTGGGCCTGCTGACCAGGGAGCAATTCCCTGGGCTTATTATGGGAGGGGATTTCAATTGGACCATGGATGCATGCATGGTTCATTCTGCAGGAAAGGGACGAGTTACAGAGGTATGAACCAGTGGTGAATTGGAGTAGCAGATTTGGATATGGTGGATGGTTGGAGGGCGGTTAACCCCAGTGCGAGGGAATATACCTTTTATTCTAACCCTCACAAGACCTGGTCTTGTTTGGATTATATCTATCTCCCCAGATGCTGGGTGGGTAGGATAAGGGAGATAGCCCACGGTCCCATCTTTATCTCAGACCATGCCATGGTTGTGCTAAAGTTGTCGGGGGGAGTGCCTGAGGACAGACCTGCCACTTGGAGATTTCCTGCGTACCTAGCCAAAGATCGGGCATTTGGGGAGTACTTGGCAGAACAGTGGAAGGTATACGAGGAGACAAACTCCATGAGTTAGATCTCTAGTGCCATTTTCAGGGAGGTGGGAAAAGCCTTTATGAGGGGGGCCATAATAGCCTATTTAGCTAAAATCAAGAAACAGAGTAGGTGTAAGAGGGAGGAGCTAGAGAGACAAGTGAAGGAGCTGGAGAAGTGGGTAGGGGAGGAGAAGGAGGGGATGCCACCAGATTATTAATAACGGTGAGGGAAGCTCTTAATACCTTATTAAGAGACAAGGCTGGGAAAGCATGGTTCTATTGTCAAAGAAGGGTTTTTGAGAGGGGGAATAAGCCAGGACCCATGCTGGTGAGGTTGATGAAAGGGGTGGAGGTGCTCAACACGAATACTGAGGGTGAAGGGTGCGGAGGGGCAGGTCCTTACTAGCTCAAAGGAAATAGCAGACTGTTTCAGGAGTTTTTGAAAGAAGTTATATAGGGCGGAGCATACTGGGAAGGAAGATTGTATATGGGGGTTTTTGGACGGAGTGCCTCTGCAGAGGATTACAGATGAACAGAAGGAGTTGCTGGGCCAACCCATCTCTAGAGTAGAAATTCTAAGGGCTATACAGAAGTTGAAGTTGGGAAAGGCCAGTGGGCCAGATGGATTCTCCGTCGAGTATTATAGAATTTTGGGGAGGCAGCTGGCCGACACATTGAGTAGGGTATTTGAGGAGGGAGTGGAGGGGGAGATCCCAGTGCTGCCTGACTCATGCTATGATGCGGATATCTGCTTAATACACAAGGGGGGCAGGACGAGTTGGATTGCACAGCTTACCGACCTATCTCATTGCTTAATGTAGATCTGAAAATCTTGGCCAAGGTCCTGGCTACTAGATTGGAGAATATACTCCCAGAGGTGATTCACCCAGACCAGACCGGGTTTATCAAGGGGCGTCAGTCCTACCATAATGTGCGAAGACTGCTTAATACCATATGGCTGGCAGGCCGGACCCATGGGAAAATGGGGGTGATCTCTCTGGATGCTGAAAAAGCATTTGATAGGGTGGAATGGGACTACCTATTTGAAGTATTGACCCAGTTTGGTTTGGGTGACTCGTTCATAGGCTGGGTCAGGGCCATGTATCTTAGGCCGAATGCGCGTGTCATAGTAAATGGATGCCACTCGGAAAGATTCAGGCTGGGAAGGGGTACAAGGCAGGGGTGCCTGCTATCCCCCCTGTTGTTTGCCTTGGCGATCAAACCCTTGGTGTCAGCGATACGCCAGCATAAGGGTGTGGTGGGAGTAGGGGATGCGGAGGGGAGAGAGCATAAGGTGGCACTATATGCAGACAATATGCTGCTGTTCTTAGGAGATCTGCACAGATCCATGGGGCATTTAATGAGTATTATCGAGAGGTTTGCAGGTTTTTCAGGTTATAAGATTAATGCCAGGAAATCTGAAGTCATGGGATTCCTGGATGCTGGCCAAGAGGTACAGCAAATGGGATCTAAGGTGGTCCAGATGGACTTTAAATACTTAGGGGTCTGGATAGGGTGGAGATGGGAAGAGTTATATAGGTTAAATTATCAACCCCTGATTAAATCGGTCCTGGCAGATCTTAAGCAATGGATGCAGCTCCCTGTGTCCTGGATTGGGAGGATTAATTTAATAAAAATGAATATTATTCCTCGTATCCTATATCCCATGCAAATGTTGCAGGTGAGGCTAATAATGAGAGATGTGAAAAGGTTGGAGAGGGGGTTCTCGGATTTCGTCTGGCAGGGCAAGAAGCCGAGAATTAGCCTAAAATGGCTTAAGGCGGATAGGACTAAGGGGGGGCGTAACTTCCCGGATTTGGGTACTTACTACAGGGTGGTGCAGCTCAGGGGGATAGCTGACTGGGTCCAAAGGCCGGTGGTGGCCAGTTGGGTAGAGCCGGAACAAGGGGGGACCCCAGGGAGACTTACAGCCTACCTGCATAGTAAGGGACTTCGGGCATATAGGGAACTGGGGAGCGGTAACCCATTAGTTAGGGAAACATTGGAGGCATGGGACCATATGTGGCAGTGGAAAGACTTGGCTCAGAGGGAGACTGTGCTAATACCAATTGTGAAGAACCCCTTCTTTGTGCCTGGGATGGAGGATAGGGGGTTCCTAGAATGGGAAAGGGGGGGAGTAGCCTATGTGGGTGTCCTTCTGGAGAAGGGAGAGCTAAGTGAGTTCGAAAGGATTAGGTGAGACGTGAGGCTGGGGACATCCCAATTATTCCGATACCTGCAAGTGAAAGCATTTGTGGGGAAGATAGGAATGGGGGATAGGGGAAGGTTGCACTCGAATATGGTAGAGCAGATGGTATATCAGGCTAAGAAAGATCTGAAAGGATTTATGCGGAAAGTGGTTAAACAGGATAAGCAAAATTTGCCGGATCTAACTGGCGCCACAAAGGCCCTTTGGGAGAGGGATTTAGGACAACAAATATCAGAAAAGAATTGGAAGTTATTCCTGGGGATGCCGGAGGAGATCATGGTGTGTAATAAGTTTAAGGAGGCCTTCTATAAGTTTCTGCATAGAGCATACTGGCCTCCAGTGGCGGTCCATAGGGCACATCCCACAGTATCCCCGCTGTGCCAGAGATGTAACAGGGGGGCTCGATACCTTCTTTCATTGTTTTTGGTCATGCCCGGCCTTGGTTAAGTTTTGGGAGGAGGTAGTACAAGAGGTAAATAAGGTGTCAGGAGGGCAGTTGCCTCGGGACCCCCTGGTTTGTCTATTTGGGGTGGAGGTAACAGGAGGGGAGGAGGAGTGGATGCCACTGCCTAGATGGACAAGAGTCCTGTTTGTACTGGCCAGGCACTGTATTCAGAACACCTGGGTCACCGGGAATGGGCCTACGGTGACTGAGTGGCAGAGACTGGCCATCCGCTCTCTAGCTTTGGAAAGGCTTACATTGCTGATGAGGAATAGGGAGGAGGCGTTCTTGAGGGACTGGGCTCCCTTTCTGGCATCCCTGAGTATATCTGAAAACATAATGCTGCGCACAGGGCTGAATATATAAACACCAGTATAAATGTCAGTCCAAGGGGGAAGGGCTCCTCTCACTAACTGAGTAGTCACTGCATAATATGTGTTCATGATACTATTATCTTGTACAGAATGAGAATGAAATGGATATCTTGGGTCTTATGTGTCTAACTGTGAGTACTTAAACATGTCCAAAGGTATGGATTGAAACGCACACTCGATTGCATCTACTTGTTATTTGTTATTATTTGTTATGTATTATTAATTTTATCTGGGATGTCAGTATGTCTGTTTGTGTGGTTGTTCATTGCTGTATGTCATACATGTATCATTTGTAAAAGAAAATTCTTAATAAACAGAATATTCAAAAAAAAAATACTTAAGATCATTGCAACGTAAGCCTATCCACATCATGCACCTAGTCCAGTGGCCCCAGCTTTGGTGACTACAAGCTTCCTTCTCCTCCTCTAGGGCCTACTGCACTGTGACTAGGTTCAGTGCCTTTGAGTCTCCTCTTCTTTACATGCCAGATAGGTATGGTTTTGAAACAGTGGCAGACTACCATGTGGGCTGCTGTTCTTACTATTGTGCCAACAACAATAAGCATACCAGGCATGTATAATTGTTTTGAAAAAGTGATGGCCTACCATATCAGCTACTGTAGCTGCTTTTCTGCCAGCAACAATAAATATGTCAGACAGGAATACATTTTCAATACAGTGGCAGCCTACTATGTGGGCTGCTGTACCTGCTATTCTGTCAGCAACAATAAATAGCAAGAGACACCTTTCTGCAATAAAAGTTACCTCTGAGATTTTAGTACAAAAAAGTGCAAAATCAAGCACCTAGAGTACAGAAACACAGAGGCAGAGTATAAAATGGGGGAGTGGCATGGACAGTTACTAAACAGGAAAGGGACCTTGGAGTAGGCATATCTGATGACCTCAAGGTGGCAAGACAATGCAACAAAGCTGTATGTAGATCTACTGGGATGCTGGGGTGCTTAGAGAGAGGTATCGCCAGCAGAAAGATAGAGGCAGTGTTACCACTGTATAGCTTGTTGGTGAGACCCTGCCTAGACTACTATGTCCAATTGTGGAGGCCACATCTCAGGAAGGACATAGAGAGGGTAGATGCAGTCCAGAGAAGGGCAACTAAAATGGTGCAGGGGCTGCATCAAAAGTCCTATGAGGAGAGACTGAGGGTTCTCAGTATGTACACCCTGGTAGAGAGGAGGGGGGCATGATAGAGAGTTATACATACCTCACATGGGTAAATAATGTATAGGAGGGGAGTATTTTTCAGAGAAGGTGCATGAGAACAAGGAAGCATGCAATGAAGCAAAAAGGGAAGAAATTTAGGAAGGATGTGAGGAAGTATTTCTTCACTGAAAGAGTTGTGGATGCCTGGAATAGTCTTCCAGTGGAAGTGTTGGGTGCAAAAACAGTGGTGGGCTTTAAGCATGCATGGGATAGACACAGCAGAATCTTGGTTGGCAAATGGTGGTGGTGGGGAGAAGGTAGCCAGAGATCAATTAGGGTCTGTGGTGGCAGTATAAACAGGGAAAAGTGGGCAGACTAGATGAGTTAAGCAGTCCTTATCTGCTGACAAAGTCTATGTTTCTATCTTTGACACAGATACCACCATGTAAATGTTCATTCTAAAGTGAGGGTTCCAGACTGCCCACAGTATTCAAGGTGGGAAAAAAAGACTTGTACAGGGGGAGTATAAACTCACTCCTCCTGCTTGCTATCTTTTTTTTGAACTTTGTGTTTATTAAGAATTTTTCATCCATCTATTAAATTCATAAATGTTTTGAACAGAGTACAATGCAGATCTTGTTACATCTTTTCAATTTACCTTAACATTTAAGACAGCTTGTTTCCAAAATGCATTATTGATGTCTATGTTGCCTATGATATGATATGGGGGAGAATTTCCCTGGCAAGGAAGTGTCCTGGTGCAGGAAGCACCCAAGGACACCCCTTGTGGGGGGCAAGGGTCTTTTATTTTATCTTATCTCATAACTTGATATGGACTGTCTGGCATGTGCCAAAAGGCCTCCCAGTATCCTGGCCAACATTCCCCTTCCCATAAACTGGTTCATGCAATTGTCCAGGCTGTTGTGGGTGTTGATGTGCAGTAGGGCCACCACTACACATTCCATTACTTCAATACCAGTCTAGCACTGCTTGTTAAGTGCTTTGGGATACTTTGTGTTTGAAAAGTGCTATATAAATGCTGATTCTTCTTCTTTTTCTTCTCTAAGCTAGTGGCTGTTTGGATGCTCTCCATGAAGGGATACTCTGCTTGCTATCCTACTCTGTATGCAGTCAATCATCCTATTTGCTCTATCCACTGTCCCTGAACACTGGGCCACTACTTTCAGGTTGTCCATTATGATAACTCCTATGTCCTCTCCTCTAAGATACTGTACATGTCATGACCCCCTTCCTGTTCTGTACTCAACTCTGGGGTTTCTGTGTCTGATGTACATAACTTTGCACTTGTTGTCATTGAGTCACTGCTGCCAAATTCTGAACCAGTCTTTTTACATTTCCAGTTCCCTCCTTAAGGCATCCACTCCCTCCATTGTGTCCACTCTCTTGCAGATCTTAGTGCCATCTGTAAATAGACAGACTTTTTTTTCTAGCTCCACCCCATATCACCAATGAATATATTTAACAGTTGGAGCCCAATACTAACCCCTGGGGTACTCCACTCATGACTCCCATCTCCCCTGAGAATTCCCCACTTACTACTATCCTTTGAGCTGTGTTCATTAACCAATTTCCCACCCAATTGGTTATTTTATCCCATGCTCCTAGGTCTCTTAACTTCAGTAGTAACCTCTTGTGCAGCACTGTGTCAAAGGCCTTACTGAGGTCCAAGAAGACACATCAGCAATTCATCCCCTGTCCACCTCCCTTGTCCTTCAGTCAAAAAATCCTATTAGAGTCATCTGGCATGACTTCCTCCTAGTGAACTCATATTGCTAATTGTCCTCTAATTCAGTAGATTCCAGGAAATCTACTAACCTTTCATTCGACAGGGTCTCTATTAGTTACACAACCACAAATTTTAGGCTTATTGGTCTATAATTCCCTGGTGCTTCACTGCTACCATTATTGCATAGAGGACAACATCTACCCTTCACCCACACTCTGGATAACTCCTGATTCCAGACAGCCGTTGAACAAGTCTGTCAGTGTGGCCAACAAAATATCACTTAATTCCCTCAGCAGCCTTGGATACAGTCAATCTGTGCCCATGGCCTTGCCAACCCACTACCACCCTTAGCCCTGTCAAAACCCTGTCTTCAGAAAGTACTGCAGTGTCCATCTCCCTGCCTGCCTCCCCTTACCCATTAATACTCCCTTAAGGAGGCAGTATAGCATAGTGGTTTAAGGCTCTGACCTGCAAGCCTGGAGACCTGGGTTTGAATTCCACAGCCCCCACTTACATACTGTGTTACCCTGTCACTTAACTTCCTTGTGCTCCCAGGTCACACCTGTAAACAAGCTCCGGCTTAGGGTGCCTTTCCTGGTTAAACAATTTTCCATTCCTTCCTTCCCTCTGATAATGCTACCTCTCTCTCTCCACTGTGAATGCTTGTTCAGTATCCCTGCCCTTTCCCTGTCTCCATCCACAAATGGTGATCAGCCTTTTATACACCATGTAACCTGCCCAGTTTTTTACCCTTCACAAAGCAGAGGTAATGCAAAGCACCTCAGGTAGTTTTGTAAAGGGTATCATGACCCAGATTTAGCAAAATGAGGATCTCTTCAGAGGTCTTCAGGAAGGACAACAGGTGCAAATTTGTTACACCTTCACTGACAAGGAAAACATTCGCAACATCTCTAATAAAATTCCCCTGAATCTTCATGATTGTGTGATGTGATGTTACTAATGATTAGAACAATTGCTCAAAGCAGCATTAATATAATTTTGGTACCCTACTTTACAGCATTAGAGAGGTACATTTTCATGCCTTAAAAACCAGTGCATAAGTTAATTCCAATATACTGTAGGTGAATCTATTTGTCATCACTTGAATGTTGAAAGGGCTCTCCATCTCTATGGAAACTGGATGGGTGATATTAGAAGTAGAATAAAAAAAAAACATTTTGCATCTTTAGTGAAATTTCCCAGGGTCATGCAGGATGTTAAACAAACACTGCTATAGTGGATAATGCTCTGTATTCCTCCTTGTTGGATTTCTTTCATATCACCCTTTCCTTTTGGCTCCAGAGCCTACTGTGACCACATCCCTTAAAGTAGTCCCTATCCAGTGAAGTATTTACTTTTCCATGTGGCAGAACATTAGACTGCAATCTTCAGTCAAAATATCTCAGTTTTAATTAATAATAATTTGGAAGAAAATTACTTTGAATGTTTTAATATCTTGACTCCATTATACTCATTCACAGACTAAAGCAATAGAAAAAAGTTCTGAGGCAGAAATGACTATTTACTGTATATTCTTCATAAAGAAGTAGTATAAAAATAAATGTATTAATTTCTAAAATAAAAATGTTATGAAAGCTATGTAATACAGGAAATCTTTGAATACATGAATAAATTATAAACAGGCAAACAGCAGAGTAAACGTTCTAACGATAGACCTGAAACAAAGGTAGCTGTGTTAAACAGTGAAAGCATTTATTCTGTAGATAACACTGGTTACTTTATATTTTTACAGAGACAGAAATAATCTTATGCATTATAACACTGATGTATACCAATGAAATCAAATTAAGTAAAAACAATATAACTCTCCTCTTTTAAGAGTATTCTAAATAGTGTAAATGTCTTTTTTCAAAACTTCAATTTATTCAAGCCATCAATACAACATGAAGTAACAACATTGGTTACAGAACATTTGGTGATAAACAAACATAGCAGTTTATTTTAGATTGAAATATGAACGTAATACTAATTATAAAATGGGTTTCAAAAATCATGAAACCTGGTTGGTTGAGGGCCATCTTTACCTGTTCTATTATCTCAGCACAGCAGCATTGGATAAAGATCCAGCAACCTCATCACAATAAAATTAATCGTAACCACATATCCCTGCTTGCCATCACAAGCATGGCTGACACCTTCACTCACTAAAAACAATCAACTAGGCCATAAAAATAAAACTCCCTTAAATTAAAAAGACTAAGAATTAAATGTTATTTACTCTCATAATCTTTGACTTACATACACATACATACATTGAAAAATGAAGTATTATAGTATTAAAGTTTTATTTTCTGGAGCTTCTTTGCTGACCATGAAAAATCCCACTCCTATGCTCACCTGCTTACTAGAAAAATCTCTACTGTTTGACCTGTTACAGATGAAAGAGCAGCACTGCTTCCATCTGAAGCATTCTGTTGTGTGAGTGTGGGGTGAACTTTCTGCCAGTAAAATTGAGCAGATATCTAAATTATTGTATTCTATCCATAGTAAATGTCCCATCTACTGAATGTAGGAAAGATAGAAAAGAAACTAGGTGGGGCAAAAGGAGGAAATAATATAACAAAGAAGGAGGAATGGTGAGGAAACAGATACATGGCAGTGGACTGGTGAAAAAAGGTTTGGGGTGAATTAAAACATATATTTTGCTGTGCATAAGATTTTAAACTGAGATGGCATATCAATGCTGGGATGTGCTGGGACTATTTTGTTGGGGTGGACAAATGTTTTTAAAAAAATCATTCAAATGTTTTACAATTTTTCCTCTTATGTATTTTTTCACCCCCCCCCCAAATATCTCTGTCCCATTTATATTCACAATAATACACTCCAGGGTGTGCTTTATGGTGGGACTATGGTACTTCTTGGGTGGTTGAATGTACTCAGCCATGCCTCATGCTTCACAATTCACCTGAGGTGTGCCATTATCACACCACAGTGCACACCCTCTCATGTCTTATTGCTTAAATAACACCTAGCCATAACTGTTAACTAACTCTGTAGAACCAAAACTGCTCCTATTCATGTTCTTACTTTCAGTTGATATGAAAAAGAGAAGTTTTTTTGTTACAATAAAGCTTTTCCAAAAATAAATACAGGGAGATTATCTTCTTCCATAACAGCAGCTAAGAACTTTAGTTCATATGGAGTCTATTGTATATACAGTTTTTGTATACACAGCTTTTTTTTCAATATGACAACAATGTTCAACACCTGACCATGCATTACAGCATTTTGATGCATGGTTATTTGACATGTACTGGACAATCATGTTAATGGGTTCTTCACTGTCATTTTATAATTATATCAGTTTCAATGTGTGATTGCCAGTGTAGAGTGTTTGTGGTACATGTGTCAGGAGAAGTATTTCTCTCAGCTAAAGGAAATGTTAGCTAAAGAGTCACAACAGAGGTAGAGTGTTGGAGAAGGAGTAGGGGTTGGGAGGAGGATGGGAAAACACACTAGGCAGGGAAGGTGTGTGCGCGTGCTCAGCTTATATATGACAGGAGGAGGAGTTGGAGTCTGGCAAACCTTATGGAACTGCAGCATGGGACCTATTAATTCAATGTGTGACTGACAGAGTAGAGTGCTTGTGCCACTGTACTGGTTTACTTTGGCTCATCTCTTTTCTTTGGATTTCCACCCATGGTAGACATGCCAGGAGAAGTATTTTTGGTACTAAAGAGCCAAAGAACTGAAGAGTGGTGTAACAGAACTTGCCTCATCCTCCTACTCAAGGAATAGGTCTGGTAATGTGGAGCAGAGGAAAATCTCCTGGGGGGAAACTCTGGGTAATCTTGGTTACCAGGTTAGCCTTCCCACCAGACTTCTATGAATTATGAGGCTAGCTGTTGCTGAACTTAGAAAAGTTCAGAGTTTGTTTCTCTAATATATGCTTCAAAGCTTGATGAAGTCCAGTGACTCATGATCTTGATAATATGTGCTTTGATGTTCTTTCTGGAAGCAGTATTAGCTGCTCCAATTCTGAAGGAATGGCCAGAATATTGTGAATCCTTGAGACCCAGATAAGAGAGTAACATTGTGACATGAAGGATTAACCAAGAGGTAGTCATATGGAATAGTTATCAGAAAACAGGAGAGGTTGAACAGAACCAGGATGTTTGTCCATGTATTTCAGATGATTGAGGACTTGTATAGGACACCATGCTGAGTTTGTTGAATGATAAGATACATGTACCCCTTTGTTCCTTCTGTCAGTTTTTGATCTACACAAGGTGAGGATGAAGTGATCCATTGATATTTTCTTGAGAGAGTTGCTAGTGAGGCGAATTACAGAATTAAAGGCAAAGATGCTGCTGTAAATTCTCCATGTTGTAAACCGCCCTCCCAAAAATGTCAAGGTCATGGCTGCTTGGGTGTTGAGGTCAGAGAAGGATACAAAGACTCCAGCTTTTACAGTGTTCATCATTTGGGAACACAGGCTGTAATCAATGACCTTTCAGTTTGGAGGATCATGAGGGGTGGATTTTTTTAAATCCTTGGAGAAAAGCATTGATCTCTGGATAAGATAAATAAGAGAAGGAAGTATCAGAATGGGTGAACATGATAGTAAATCGAATACTATGAATGTATTGTTTGATTGTTGTGGCTGTAAAGCTAAATGACTGATGGAACATGCTGTTAATGAAAGAGAGTTACTGGATTTACACATTAGGGAGTGTTAACCCAAATGGTTTTGTAAGCACCCTTTGGGTACTTACTGTCACAAATGCACTCCACAGGTCAGGCCCTCTGCTTCCACAGTGCCAAACCTCGAAGTACAATATGTGAACAGGAGACAAACAGGGTAACCCTGATGTCTGTTTTGGGTCCTAATCACCTACTAGCCTTGAGTCTTGAGGTAAAATATGAATCCTTTTTTGCTAGCACACCCAGTTAACAGGATCAAATATTGCACCTTCTTTGGGGAAATGCAGTGCAATACTTAACCCTGTGGGTACCCAGCCTGGTTCACAACTTTCCTCTTTTTGACTCAGTTTGAGACCAAGGTAATTTCTTAACTTAGCAAGATGGTAACACGCTTAAGCCCTTAATAGTTGTCAAAATTATCCAATACTGTCTCAGCATTCACATACAAAATAAAAGACTCAAGCAGGATTAAGGAAATCAAACTGTTTACTAGAAATAAAAAAATAGTAAATACATACAAAACATAGAACATATAACATAAATATTTACAGTCAAAATAAATCAGAAATTACAGAAGCAAAATGCCTGGTACTTAAATTTCTAAGTTTAACTCAGTTTCAGTTTGATGTTACCTGTTTTTCCAGAAGTGCCTTTTTGTCCAGAACACACTGTTTGTGTTCTCTTAGAAGTCTAGAGATAGATGTGCCTACTCCTTTCAGCCAGAGTGATAATAAGCCAAAATGCCCTTCCCATCCTGTGAGGTAACAGCTCATGAGGTCACTGTTAGTCCTGTAATTAAATTGTGACCTGACCAAGTACTGTATATCCAAAAGGGTGTCATTTTACTGCTGGCTGGAAATCTGCAGTTAGCAATATCAAAATATGACAGCCTCTTTGATCAGAGCATTCACCTTTGATCCTTAGAAAACAAATCCTGACTAATAGCTCTCTTCTAGCAGTCAGAGATGTAACAGATAGCAGTTAGAATTTGTCACTTCCCAGGATGTCATAAAAGATGCAGACTTCTATGACTTCCAGGACTTCAAAGTAGTTGCAGTTTTACAATGTGTTATATAACAGCTAACACAGGCATGACCTGATATGTCAAAAAGAAGCTTCTTAATTAATTTATTCACTGGGTCAGTGTTCCTATAGCCCATTGTTATCAAGCCAGGGCCTTTGGAGTCAAAAGGTCAGGCCCCTTTTAAAAGCTACTGGCTGCCATTTCCCTAAGCAGACATTCAAATAAACATACATTTATATCACAAATATAATCATAACTAGTAGAGGGTTAACATGTTACATTTACTAGTTAAATTTCTGAGGTATCAGTGTAGTTAGGGAGGAATTTGGTACTTTTGTGCCTATGAGTCTGGAGGTAGTGCCTGCTTGTTGCCAGCAGGGGTCCCCACAGTCAGGGTATAACAAGTAAGGTTTTTGGTGCCAGATGGGAGGATCCTGGGGGGACCCAAAGAGAGAAGGCAGGGGTGTCAGCCCACAGGTTTGGCAGGAGGGCCGTGGTGGGGCCAGGGTGGTCCGCTTGCTATCCTGGCCATCCAGCCTTGAAGACCCATGAGTTGGAAAGTGACAGTTTAGGTTGGTAGCAAGGGGAGCAATGGAGCAAAGTGAAGGGGCCTGTTGGTGCATTGGGAGCTGAAGCTCAGGGAGAAAAAGGAAAAAATGGAGGCCTGCCAAGTGAACTTTGGCACCTTTCTAGGGTAAGTACCAATAGGGCCTAAAGCCCAAAGAAAGATTGCCCATCGGTGAGTTCAGCTGTGGGTTAGATGGTTTCCTGTGGACAGGCCCATTATGGCATTGGGGACTGGGGCACTGCTCAGAAGTGGCAGCTCAAGCAGTTGAAGGTGTAACGGTGGCAAAGTTACCCCTGATCCCCAGGCTGTAGGCCACACAGATTTGGGACCCCTGGTGTGAGCCTCTTGTGGAGGTGGGGAAAGTCCTTTTAGGGCGTTGATGTTTGTGACCCCAGTGGGGTGGCAGGCCATTGGGTGATCAAGTGTGGCACTGGCAGAGGTCCCCCTGATAAGTCAGTTCAGTGGTTGAAATCACTGCATGAGCAGAAAATGCCAGAAGTTGCTGGGATCAAGGCAAGGGGCACCCAAAACTGCTCAGAATAAGGCCCAGCTGCCATGCATTGACATCAGTGATTGGATGTCTGAAAGGGTTCTTGTAGTTCAGTTCTTGCTAAGGGAACATCAAATGAAAGTTACTAAATTAAGACCATTTGAAAGAAGAAGGGTTTGCTCCATAAGTATTAGCCCCCGGGTGGAGAAGGTGTGAGACCAGGTCGATGGGAAGGAACTGGAAAGAGGTGAAGGGTTTGGGACAGTGGAAACATCTTGGGCTGTTGTGTACCCAGAGTGAAGGTACAGGAAAGGAATTGACAGAAGCGAGCCTCATGGAAAAGAAATGTAACTGCCAGGGAATAAAGCCAAGGAATGAGACATGAGTTGATAAAGTGTATTAGCACTATGCTACCTTTTGTGGTGGCCTTTTTGACCCCGAATGTGCTGCCAGGAATTTAGCCCTCAAGGCTTAAGGGAGATCTGCATGAAATGAATCGGTCTGTTAACTCAAGAGACTGTTGCAGTAAATTTTCCAGCTATGTTCTGTGAAGAGAACCCACTATATGCAATGCCACCCCCTCCCACATTCTCCATGGAGTGCTTGTAACTGTTTCAAGTTTAATTAAATCATTTTGCCCTTTAATTTTGGAGTGGACAATGCACTTAATCAATGTGACTGTGCATGCTTGCTGGCAAACAATCATTCCCTCCTGTAACCTCCGGAACACCCAGCAGCAGACTTTGTTCCCCTGTTACTGTAACTCCCAGGCACTACCACCAATGAACCAGATAACAAGCTATTTATGTTTAATCCCTTGGACTGTGGTTGCTTACTTTGTGATGTGACCCCCTCACACCTTTTACCATCCAGATACCCCTAGACAGAGGAAGTGGGGGCTTACAATGTGAGGGCTCATCCAGGATCTGACAAAGCAACTAAAAGAACTGTTGAGGAACTTGTGCTATGTCTGAAGTGCTGTTGATTAAACTGCAGGAGGTATCTAGTTTTCAAGGTGTCATATTGAGCTTGTGCAGCTTACCGCCTCATAGCAGAGCCATTTAGTAACATGAACTGCTTAACATGCCTATACTGTACTGCATGCAGAACATTAAGGTCCTTATTGGATTGGCTGAGACTCTAGTGCTGGAGCGATGGGGTCATGTTGCAAGGAGTTGGCAGTGCAATTGTGACCAACTTTTGTGAACTGTGCCACAACTGCTTTGCAGCCTCCAACTTGTTGAGGCCTTGTCTGAAGTAGTCATCTAGTAGTTAAAATGGCAGAAGCTCAGGAGAAATGAATGGTGCTTGTGTCCTCATCCCTGCTATCTTGGCTTTAGGAGGTAGCTCAGTGAGGGGGCATGCAAGAAAAGTGTGTTTCTTGCCATCAGACTTGAGGAGTGGTGAAGGTCCTTCCAGTGTGTCTGGACTGTACAGGTAGTGGTGTAGTTGTTCTGCCTAGACCTGCTATTGACTGTCAGCCTCCCTGGAGTTTAATGAGCACCCCTGCTTTGGCTAGTGCTACATCATCGAGCCTGGAAAATTGGGAGCATTTGGAGGGGGCAACTGGTGAGATACAATGCACAGAGAGGGGTGACAGACATCTGTCCAGCCCTTCTCCTCTGGTGGTGTCTGTTCCTCCCCATGGCAGATGGAGAGGCCATGGGGTGGC
The DNA here is from genome assembly GCA_016271365.2 of Neoceratodus forsteri. Taxonomy (NCBI): domain Eukaryota; kingdom Metazoa; phylum Chordata; order Ceratodontiformes; family Ceratodontidae; genus Neoceratodus; species Neoceratodus forsteri. The sequence goes on from CM057454.1 coordinate 331,926,854, forward strand.
AGGTAGGACCAAGCCATCTGTGTCTCCTGCATTGTGGCCACACCCCATGCCAATGGGTACCTTGAAGAAATCTGGAGGACCATCCTCTGTAGCTCAGAAGGCTACCCAAGAGCAAAAGCCCAATGTGATCATAGAGGAGATTATTTCAGAGGGGGGCTCCAGTGAGGATGACCAAGAATATTCTGTGCCTCCTCCTCCAGGTATGCATTACAAGTCTTATACCTTTGACGACCAGTTGTGGGAATGAGACATTCCAAAGCCCACTTGCTTTCCCAGCAAGAAATTCCCTAATACCACTCCCTGGCTGCAACAACTGTATCTCAAATAGAGAACAGACATGGACACTCTGCTACCTACCAACCCCTGTTATCTGAAAACATGTCAGAAAGTTTATTGCTAAAAGGCATGGCACCCAGGACCAGTGTATGCAGCATTACTGACTGGTCACAGGCCAAACGCTGGCTCCAGCACTGCATCCACAAAGAGTAACCTGGAGAGAATTATCCCTATTTGATGGAGCACCATTATGATACCATTGAGAAGAAGAGTGAGGATTGGGTGTTCCAGACTGCTTTAGATAACATGAAGACCAAAAGTCATGGAAGTGCCATGGAGTTGGAATGCTATGAGCAAGCAGCTATTAAGAAAGCTTGTCAAATGTTCTTATCAACAGCATAGACTGGCATGACTTTATTCAAGAACTTTGCCATGGTTCAGGATTTGGAGGGGCAAAGAACCAAGTACTATATCATTTGTGAGGACTCCAAGGGGAAGAGCGTTCCAAACTGTACCCTAAGCTGTACTTTGCTTGAGACTTAACAACAGATGCTGTGCCTCTGAATAATAAAAATAATGACTGACAACAACATCTTCCACACACCCTTTAAAGTGGCAGTGTCTTTCCAATAGAAAAGAACTGTCCAATGAGAACCCTCTATGTATGTGCTTGAGTAGGGTCAGTCTCTCATAGTCATAGTTTGCATTTTAAAATGTTTGGGAGTGTTGACTCTTTTGGTCACCTTGATTTTACTGTTTGATTGCCCTGAATTTAAATGTGTTTGGGGGAAAAAAAGAAAAATGAAAATGATAATGGAAAAAAGTGAGGGGGGATCAAATTAAAAGTGTTTTACTTTAGCGGTGGCAGTGTGACTGTGGAGTGAGTGTGGAGGTAGTGTGGAGGTAGCATGATTAATGGTATAAAGCCTTTATAAATAAGTGAGAATTGGTTTGTGTGTGTAAACTAAAACCTTAGTGTACTTATAATTGTTAGCTTTGCTCATGTTTCTGTCGAGATTCAAATAATACTGTTTTACATGCTTTCAATGATGGCTAATATGTGATTATAGAAAGTTACATAAGCTTATTTGGAGGAAGAAAAGAAGAATTTGAGCAGGTTTGTGCCCATTCCTGGCAGCAGCATCTTAAAGGTAGCATTCTGGAACAGTATAGTCAGAAAGGTGTATGGTCATTAAAGGGGAAGGGGAGGCAACCTGTTGCTACAGTACCTGGCAAGTGACCATGGGAACCTGTGGTGATTGCCAGTTTCAGTCTTTGTAAAGTGTAGAAAAGAGTGAGGAGTGTAGGCTTGGGATTTTGTGAGTGTTAGTATTCCACTGCTCCGACGGTGCAGTTAGATTGCTACTCTGACACTTGGGGGAGGGAGAGTGGCCATAATTCACCTCTGGCTGGTTGGTGGTCCAGACTGGTTGGGCTTTCATCTGAAGGTGAACTTTTTCAGTGTGGGGGAAATTGTAAGCACCCTTTGGGTATTTACTAGTTAAATTTCTGAGGGATCAGTGATGCTAGGGAGGAATGTGGTACTTTGGTGCCTATGAGTCTGAAGGCAGTGCTGCTTGCTGCCAGCAGGGGGCTCCTTCATTCAGGGTATAAAAGGGGAGGGTTTTGGCAACATAGGAGAGCACCACAGGGAGACCGAAGAGAGAAGGAGGGGGTGATGGCCGCACATTTGGCCGGAGGGCCATGGCAGGACTGGGGTGGCCCACTTCCTGCCACAGCCCTCCAACCTTGAAGACCCATGAGTTGGAAAGCAATGGTTCAGGTTGGTAGCAAAGCGAGCAATGCAGCAATGAAAAGGGGCCTGTTGGTGCACTGGGGGCTGGAGCTCAGGGAGAAGAAGGAATAAATGGAGGCCCACCAAGTGAACTTTGGCACCTTGGTAAGGTAAGCATCGATAGAGCCTAAAGCCCAAAGAAAGATTTCCTGTGGTTGAGTTCATCTGTGGGTCAGATGGTTTCTTGTAGTCTGGCCCACTATGGTAGTGATGACTGGGGCATGACTCAGAAGTGGCAGTCCTTGCAGTTAAGGTTGTAACAGTGGCAGAGTTATCCCTGATCCCTAGGCTGTAGGCTACTGCTGAATTGGGACCACTGGTGTGAGCTGCCTGTGGAGGTGGGGAAAGTCCATTTGGGAGTTTATGTTTGGGACCCCAGAGCGGTGGCATGCCATTTGGTGCTCTGGTGTGGCACTGGCAAAGGTCCCCCTGATGAGTCAGTTCAGAGGTCGGAATCGCTGCATGATTGGAAAATGTCTGAAGTTAGTGGGATCAAGGCTGGGGGCACTCAAAACCACCCAGAATAAGGCCCAGCTGCCATGCATTGGCATCAGTGACTGGATGTCTGAAAGGGTTCTGGTGGTTCGGTTCTTGCTAAGGGAAGATCAAATGAAAATTACTGAATTAAGACCATTTGAAAGGAGAAGGGTTTGCTCCATCAGTATTAACCCCCGGGGGGAGAAGGTGTGAGACCAGGTCAATGGGAAGGAAATGGAAAGGAAATGGAAATAGGTAAAGGGTTTGGGACAATGGAAATGTCTTGTGCTTTCATGAGTCCAGAGTGAAGGTATAAGAAAAGAATTGACAGAAGAGAGCCTGATGGAAAAGAAATGTAACTGCTAGGGAATAAAGCCAAGGAATGAGATATGAGTTGATGAAGTGTATTAGCACTATGCTACCCCTTGTGGTGGCCTTTTTGGCCCTGAAAGTGCTGCCAGGAGTTTAGCCCTCAAGGCTTAAGGGAGATCTGCATAACATGAATCAGTCTGTTAGCTCAAGAGACTGTTGCAGTAGATTTTCCAGCTATGTTCTGTGAGGGAAACCACTCTATGCAATGCCCCCTCCCAACCCCACGCTCCATGGAGTGGTTGTTACTTTTTCAAGTTTAATTAAAACATTTTGCTCTTGGAGACAGCAATGAATTTAATCAAAGTGACTGCATGCTTGCTGGCTAACTAACATTCCCTGCTGTAGCCTCTGGAACACCCAGCAGCAGACTTCGTTTTCCTGTTACTGTGACCCCAATCACTACCACCAATGAACCAGGTAACATGCTATTTCAGTTTAATCCCTTGGACTGTGGTTGCTTAGGTTGTGAAGTGCCTCCTCCCACCTTTTTCTATCCAGATACCCCTAGACAGCGGAAGGGGGGCTTACAATTTAAATGAATAATGGAATTTAAAAACCCTTTCTGCTTAAAAACTATAGATATTGACTGCTCTTTTCTTTTCTTTGTTGCAGGAATATAATTTCTGTATCTTGGTCTCTTGAATGGCTTCATGTGCATCTTCAGACTGGATTGCTGCCTGTATATTGACTTTGGGTGATCACATGTATTTGAGGACCCTTTTTATGTTTGTCTGCGCACATGTGCAAGAAACGTATTGTGGCAGTTTGCTGTAGTAGTGAGTTGTGGAGGTGCAGCAGTGTTGTGACCAATGCCAGCAGTCCATTTTGGGGCTTATCTCTGTGGTGCCAATAGAGAAGCACGCTGTTGATGACAGGAGTATTGTAGTGGGCTACCAACTTGAAAGAAGTTTACTGCTGCAAGCAGGGAGTGCCCCGTCATTTAACAGTCAGCTGGTTTTGCTGCTAGGGTGGTCCCTGATTGCAGCAGCAAATCAAAACTTGCCTTGTCTGGTGTCCCATTTCAATAAACATGGCAGTGGCTGTCATAGTACACCTCTCACAGTCTTCATGGAAGCCGATGGTGTGCCCAATCCCCCTGTCAGCATGCCCCTTCCCCAGTTCATTTGCCAATGGGGTAGCCCAATCCCCGTCAGCATAATGTCCCCCATGTAATAATTTTGTATGCCGAGAGGGTGCTTAATCCCCCTCAGCATCATGTGCCCCCCCAAACACAGACCCATTTTCTGTGCTGATGGAGGGCCCAATCCCTGTCAACTTCAGTCCCCCTCCTCAAAAAATACTGGTGGTACACTGGGAGCCAACCCAATGTGGCAAAAACAAACCTGTAAAGGAAAAACCTTCCCACAATGTTTTTTTTTACCTGTAAAGGGAAAAAAAATGGTCCCTCGTTGTCTTCAGTGCCCCCTCCATCAACCCGCACCCACTCTATGTGCACCCAACCCCCCCACACCCTCTCACCCCATTTTTGCTTCCGGAGCCTGGTGCAATGATCTTCGGTGGAGTGGGAACATGTCCGCACACTTCAAAGCTGATTACGAACTGAAGAAATGCCAGTAAGGTGTACAGTATAATGGCATAAATTTTTTTTTTTCAACTTAGTGGATATCTCAGCCGTTTTTGTGAATTTTGGCACCAAATTTTCAACATGGGGTTCTTGGGACCCCACCTCATGAATTCAGTCACTGTCATCTGGTTACTTCATCTTGAAAGGTGTTTTCTTGGTCACTGTGCATAATCACCTTTTGGGACCAAGTAACAAAACAGCAGTGTCACTGTTCATGAGGTGGGCTCCCAAAAAGCCTATGTTGCAAATTTGGTGAACAAATTCCAAAAAATGACTGTGTTATGAACATGCATTGCTCAGTTTCTAAGTGCACTAATAACTTAACAAATTTGTCATATTTTCACTCCAGATTTTCAACAATGGCATTTTTTCGCACCTCCTTATGAAAAGTACAGCTGTCATTTTTCACAAAAAGTCCAAAAGCAAAAGCACTCCAAGGAAACACAAACCACAAATATTCAACTTGAATTGTTGATTTATTAACCACAGTGGGAGCCCCTAGCACCTTGGCAATGAGCCTTCAATGGGGCCACTGATTGGAGCACAGAACTTTTCTTGGACTTCTGTCATTTTTCACATTCTGGCCGAAATGTGTGAGTGCACATCTGGAGCACAATAGCACGGTCACTGTGGGAAATCAGTGTTTGGGACAGATTAAGAAAATCACAGTGACACTATTCATAAGCGGAGGTCCCAAAATGCCTATGTTGAAAATTTCATGACAAAAGTCCATATAATAACTATGTTATGAGCATGCAATGCGCAGTTTTCATGCACACTCGTAACTTCGAGAATTTATAATATTTTCACTTAAGATTTTCAACATTGTCATTTTTGCACACCTCCTTATGAACAGTACAGATGTCATTTTTAACATCCTGCCCGAAATGTGTTTTAGCATATCTGGCGCATAATGGTGCAGTTGCTGTGGGAAATCAATGTTCAGGACAGATTAAGAAACTCAAAGTGACACTGTTCATGAGCAGAGGTCACAAAATGCCTGTGTTGAAAATTTGGTGAAATAATTACACTAAATGACTGTTACGAGTGTGCATTGTGCAGTTTCCATGTACGCTCATAAGTTTGAGCACTTTTAATATTTTTACTCCAGATTTTCAACATTGACATCTCTTCACACCTCTCTATGAATGGTACAGCTGTTATTTTTCACATCCTGCTCGAACTGTGTTTTCACACATCTGGCACAGAATGGTGCAGTTGCTGTGGGAAATCAACATTCAGGAATGATTCACAAAATTTCAGTGCCACTGTTCATGAGCAGAGGTCCCAAATGCTTTCATGAGATGGGGTTACAAGAAGGCCATATTGAAAATTTGTAGTGCAAATACCAACAAACGCCCAGGGCATTTGGGTTTCTAACCATAACGTCCCACCCTGTATAGGCTGACAGGCATCAGGGGTGTGCCTTTGGATTGCCGGCTGTAATGCTCATGCCATTCCACCTGCACCTCCACCCTGAAGCCAGTGACAGGCATTGAGGTGTGCCTTGGACTCTTCAGCCCCAGAGTTCACCCCATTCTCTTACACTGCACCCATTTCAGTGTATATCCTTATGGAATGGGGTGACTATAAAGCTGAATACCCCAAGGCACACTTCAACAGTTGTCAGTGTCTGCAGGATAGGGTGAGGTGACATGGCATGAGCATTATGGGTGATGTCCCAAAGGTACACCTCAATGCCTGTCCATCTCTGCAGGGTAGAGGTGGGGTTGGTATGAGTTCAACACTTCACTGCCATTCCTATTCTGCATCTATCCAGCTCCTGCACTTCCAATGCTAATATCAGCAAGCAAACATTGAGCATTGACAAATGCTTGTTTTCTTCTATCTTTTTGAGGGCACACATTATTTACAGTCCCTTTATGAATTGTTTTTGCCTATAGGCTTTCAACTTTATTTCAGATCAGTTAACCAATTTAGCATGACTTGTAAATTCGTTGGGACCATCATGTCTGAGAACAATGATCAGTTTATTTTTTTATAATTTATTTTTCTAACATTTTGTTTTCAAAGCTTTTTAAGTTTATTATTTGTTTAATTAAAATATTTAAAAGATAAAAACAGAAAATGTAAAGAATGTTATGTAAAATTGTAACACATATGCAATGATTTTTTTACGGTGGTTAATTTGATTTAAAAATGTTCAAAATGGTTTTAATAAAGTAAAAAATTTTAAGCAGTAATAAAATGTTTTATGGAAGTAAGGATACTTAAACCCATTCCAACCTCCATTTACTTTTAAAATGGTTTTGGGTTTGTAATTTTAAAGGAGGTCAAAGGTCTTTGCTCATGAAATAATTAGGTGATGTCATAAAAAAGGTGATGTCATGCTAAACTGACTATTTAGGATCAGCAACTCTTTCTTTTGTACACGCCCTCTAAGGAAAGTTGTGATGGCCAAAGTGTGGGGCCAGAGAGCCACAGTTTGGGCTTTCAAGCAATTAATCTTTTACATTTATTTGCAGTCTCCTTGCATTATTTGACTGCATCCAGTTTTGTGTGGTACACTTTTTGCACTTCTCATAATTGTTTGTGGGTGAGCTGCCCACTTATGTTTTGCACCACCCTTCACCATTTTGCTGCAGTAATTCTCTTTGGATTTGCACATTGAGTTTGTTGAATGATAAGATACATGGAACACTTTGTTCATTCTGTCAGTTTTTGATCTAGGCAAGGTGAGGATGAAGCAATGATCCATTGGTATTTTCTTGAGACAGTTGCTAGTGAGGTGACTAATGGGATTGAAGGCAAAGATGCTGCTGTAAATTCTCCAGGTTGTAAAAATCCAAAAAAATGCCAAGGTCATGGCTGCTTGGATGTTGAGGTCAGAGAAGGATCCAAAGACTCAAGCTTTTACATTGTTCATCATTCAGGAACACAGGCTGTAATCTATGAGCTTTCCGTTTGGAGGATTATGAGGGGTGGATTTTTTTAATCCTTGGAGAAAAGCATTGATCACTGGACAAGATAAGTAGGAGCAGGAAGTATCAGGAGGGATGCACATGATGGTAAATTGAATACTGGAAATGTATTGTTTGATTGTTGTGGTTGTAAAGCTGAATGACTGAGAGCAGTAAGAAGCAAATACCAGCACAGAGGAATTGAATACTGTAATGCATCTATATTTTGGAGGGCACACAAGGTAGCAAATTTCTTCCATGCTAATTTGGGGGCGGATTGGGGAGAAGCAGCTAAAGAAGTCCAGACAGTTAAGAAGGTTTGATTTAAATAGAAGGCAAGGTCATTTGAAAACTCTCTGAATGGTGGAGGAAGAGTCACCTCTTTGTAAGCCTGTGAACAAGCAGCTTTGAATGGCAGAAAATGAAAATGGGAAAGACAATCAGCTAGAAAGTTAGCAGGCCCAGGTGTATACACACCGTCAGTTCTGAAAAGGTGATGTAAAGAGGTCCATTTCAATCATCTCAGGAAGTTCATTATGGAATGAAAGGATGATCACCCTTTGTTAATGATGACTACTGCTGCTTGGTGGTTTAAATAGAATGTTACAGGCTGATTGTTCCATTGGTGTCCCCAGGTAGGGCCAGCAGCAATAATGGGATATATTTCAGAAAAGGAGGAAGTAGAAAGAAAATAAAAGAGCTCTTCAGTTTCAAATTGCCATGGACATGCAAACCAGGACGTGCTAAATAGAGTGGTGAAACCAAAAGCCAGAGTGGCATCAGTAAATACTTTGAATTTCAAGTTGGGCGTTGGATCCGTATGGAACATAGATATGCCATTCCAGGTCATGAAGAAGTGGAACCACATGGCAAGGTATGAATATGCAGAAACAGTGATGGAAATGTGATGGTGCAAGACAGTGACTGAATGGACTATATCAAGAAGATAGGTAATAAAGCTCCTCCCTTGAGGAACAATTCACATTGCAAAATTGAGGTAGCCTAATAATGACAGCAGGTCTTGAAAAAGAATGGATCAGAGCCATAATGCATTGAAGTTTCTCTAAAGGGAGATGGGCTTCCATACTAACGTAGTCTTTTTCTATGCTTAGAAATGCTAAGGTTGTAACAGGTCCTTGAGTTTTGTCAACAGCCAGTGGAATATTGAGTGATGAAAAGAAATGATAAAGGCAAGTGTTGCTTGCAGCAGGAGGGGAGTCTGGAGTGTCTACAAGGAGAAAGACATCCAGAAGGTGCAGCATGAAATGGGTGTCTATACACATACAAGAAGATCCAGCACAGTGAACTAGAAAAGCAATCAAATAAGCTAGGGCTGCTGTTGCATACAGAGGTTAAATGAACTGTGAAACAATATTGGTTTCTCCACAAAATCCATATACAGTACATGGCAGAGGGAAGGATGTATAAGTAACAGTTTGAAGGCATATGTGATGCTTGCCTTGGTTAACCAAGTACCAGCTCCAAAAAGGTTTATAAATTTGACTGCATTGTCTATTCATGTATAGGACAGTGAGTATTGTTTGAATGGAATTAGAGAATTAAAGGAGTACTACAGTAAGAATTTACAAAAACATATGTTGTGCAGAGTGTTTGATTTATGTGTTTAGTCTTGGTGTGTCTTTGCTTTTAGGAGACTATTTTCTAAATTTGTCTACTAGTTTTATGGCCTCTGGGGATCTCAATGTTAGCATGATTTACTGCTCTTCTTTGTCATACAGTGCCTGCTGTCTTATGGGAAAGTGATGCATCAGGTACCATCAATTCAGTGAGTGTAAGTATTACAGCAGTAATCCGAAGATAGGAGCCTGATGTTATGGCCTCAACCAAATAACTATAATTCAATATTTTTGTTTTCTGTGTTTACCCAGATCTAGGAAGCAGGAGTAAATGATTTTCTTTTAAAACTTTTAATTTCATCAAACTACACCCAGCCATAAAAAGCATACAGATCACCCTAGGTCATCAATGATATAATTAGTAAAGCCTGTAGCAGTCTTTTTTTACAGAATACCCATGCAGTTAGATCTCAAGTGATTGCTAAGCTGTAAAAGTGGCCTTTCATGCCCACTGGATAAGGAACGTGACTCAAAATCACAGCTGTGCTGCTGTACAGTTGACTGCAAACCAGAACTTGCTGAATCTAAGGTCCTGGATACATCACTGTTACATGGAACAGGAGGCACTGTAGGAAAAAGAAGAGTAATAAACCATGGTAATATGGAAATCTCCAGAGGTCATAAAATTAATAGGAGGGGCCATAAACTAACAAGCAAATTGAAAAAATCTCCTAATAGCAAACAAGGGGAGGAACACACCAGAGTTAAACACAAATCAAAACATTCAGCACAGCATATCTTTTTGCAAATTTTGACTGTAGTACTCTTTTAGAGCCAGGATTTGTAGAAAAATGAGGGGCTGACAAATCAATAATTAGGTGTTTCTTTCAAGAATATTTTCAGGTAGCTACCTTGATGGGACTGGTATGGAGAGAGAAGGAAATGGTGGAAAAGTAAAGTGGCCAATAAGGAAGCCATTAGAAAGTTCCTCAGCCAGGAGGACATTGACAACCTCAAGTTCTGATGTAACCAAATTAAAATCACCAGTCATGCTCATTTCTATAAAGTTTTCCCAATTGATCCTATTGTAGCTTAGGCAAGGCAAGGCGAGGCAAATTTTATTTAAAAGGTGCCCATCCCAGAGCTCTGGGCACTGTACAATAAACAAAACAGTAGCAAAAAACAGTAACCCACAATACAACCACATAGTAAATACTACACATTAAATCAGCACAATTAAATAAATAAATTAATATAACTGAAATAACTAATAAATAAATAGCTGAAAAGGCCAGGGACAAAGAATAATCACAGAAGTCAGGCCATGAAAAACTCATAAAATGAAGTCTGGGAAGGCCTGATTATACAGAAAGGCCTTGAGGTGGACTTTAAATACCTTTACTGATGGGGCCTCATTTACAGCTGGAGGTAGCGAATTCCACAGGATGGGGCCGACAATGCTAAAAGCTGGTAGCCGGCAGTTTTCAACCTTGTCCTGGGAATTGCAAGGAGGCCCCTGGAGGAGGACTGGAGGGAGTGGACTGAGACAGAAGATGTTAGAAGGTCCTTTAGGTAGCCAGGGCCCAGGTCATGTAGGGTCTTAAAGGTGAGTAGCCCACCTTAATGAGGACCCTCCACCTGACCAGCAACTAGTGCAGCTCACGCAGCACTGGGGTGATGTGGCAGTATCTAGACTGCCCCATCAACAACCTGGCAGCTGCATTCTGCACCAGTTGCAACTGGCAGAGTGCGCCTCCATAGACCCTGAGATAGAGCTCATTACAGTGGTCAAGCCTAGATGTCACAAAGGCATGTACTAATGTGGGGAGGTCCAGGGGCAGAACTAGGGGCTTAATCCTGGCAATATTCCTCAGATGGTAAACACTGGTTCAGGCAAGGGATGACACCTGAGATTCAAGTGTCAATCTGCTGTCAAGAATAACGCTGTCAGCTTACCTGTACTGGAGTTAAATGGCACCAACTTTAAACATTTTCATTTGCCATTTTGTGAAGGGGACATGATTGTAAATAAGAGCTGGTCACCTAGTCCCTTCTCCTTCCTGGTTCCGATGAAGTTCTGTTTCAGCCCTGCACCACCCTCATGGTCCAACAAATTGTGATGTCAGAGTCTGTGGAGGTGTCTTTTACTATATCTTTTTATGTTTAGAGAGTCACTCTGGGCATATCAAAGCCACTATTCAACTAAGATTGCTCTTCTTAGTTGATTAGTGGTTCTGATATGCCCCAAATGACTCACTAAAACATAAAAAAAAGATATGGTAAAAGATGCCCCCATTGCTATCAATGGAGCATGCCCCACGTTCTAAAACTCTGATGTCACAAAATGTCAGAGTGTGAGGGCAGTATGGAGAATGAGCAGAACTTCATCATGACAAGAAAAAGGAAGGGATCATGTAGCCAGCTCCAGTTCATGATCTCTTCCCCTTTACGAAAAAGCAAATGAAAAATTTTCAAATTGGTTCCATTTTCTCTTGTGCAGGTAAGCTACCAGTGGGCAATTTTGGAAAGCACCAAAACTAGTGGTTTTTAAGATTAAGGGAAGTAATTGATGTGGTAGGGAACTTCAAGAAGACCAGTATGGAAACCACTTGATAGACCAGTGACTAAAAACTGGAAAAGCTGCTGATCAGTATGTGTTGACAAAAGCTGCTGAAGGAGTTGGATGTGAATGGGACTAGACTGGTGAATTGAATGGCATTTGTGGCCTTGATCTGGGATGGAGGATGGTTTCCAGTGACAAACCAACTTGGAATGAGTATCTCTACAGTGACTGCAAATCTGTACAAGGTGGCATGAAGGCATGAAACAGGCCAGTTCATTGAAATTATTGCATACTACTCTTCCAGTGGAAAATACAATGTGGCACCCTCATTTGCCCAGGAGATTCTTAGGAGCATAGATTGCATGTAAAAATGAAGAGGTGCAAGCAGGAACGGTACTGATGGATGGTCAAGAATCGTGACTCATAAGTGGACACAACATGATGAAATGGGAGAAAGATCCACAGACAGAACAAATTAAGGCCCTTTGACTGGTGAAATGCTTACAGTGAAGCTTGATGTCAAGCAATGCTGAAGATATGTGTGAGTTATACCTTGATAGGTATGCTGCTGCTTTGGATCAAAATGATTTGTGGTATTAATAGAAATTTGCCCCATATACTAACATACTAAGATGCCAGCAGAGTAGGCCTAAAGGTCTATCAAGTCTTCTCGAAGATCAGCACCCAGCCAGGACATGGTTGCTGCCCTCCCCACCTCCCCCATAAATCCCCCTGATCTCATCCCCCATCAGAGTTATCAATCCAAATCTGGCATTTCTCAGTTTTGCCTTCCCCTTATACCTGTCCCAGTCCCTCTTGAATCCCTCCACTGTATCAGCAGCCACCAGTTCCACAGGCAGTGTTCCATGGGTCCACCACCCTCTCAGTATTGTAGTATCTCCTAGTCTCCCCCCCTTGCCTCCCACCAACCAGCCTCATGAAATGCCCTCTGGTGGCCCCCTCCTTCCTCAGCAGGAACACCCTATTTAGGCTGACCCTGTTCACTCCCTTCAGATATTTAAAGACCTCAATCATATGCCCTCTGTCCCTCCTCTCCACCAGGGAGTACAAGTTCAACTCCTCAAGTCTCTCCTAATAGGATCTTTCCCTCATACCCTGTATCATCCTGGTCACCTTCCTCTGGACCCTCTCCAGAAGAGCAATGTTCTGTTTTAAGTGTGGGTACCAGAACACAGTACTCCAGGTGTGGTCTAACCATGCAGTTGTACAGAGGAAGAAGCACCTCCGGTCTCCTCGAGGTTATCCCCTTGGCAATGCACCCAAGCATTTTATTAGCTTTTAGCCACAGCCCTTCTACCCTGCTTAGAGCTATTCATTTTAGCATCCACGACCACCCCGAGATCCTTCCCCCCCAAAACTTGCAGTTTCTCCCCACCCAGAAAGTACTCATGATTAAGGTTTCTAATCCCCAAATTGAGAACACTGCATTTCTTGGCATTAAACCTCAGTTTCCAAGTGTGTGACCACCTCTCCAGAGTCTCCAGGTCCCCCTGCAGGGATCTTCTACCCTCCTCCCCATCCACCACTGCCCCCAGCTTCGAGTCATCAGCAAAGAGGCTCATCTCACTCCTGACACTGTCCCTGATGTCTGAGATGTAAGCATTAAACAGAAATAGGCCCAACACTGACCTTTGTGGGACCCTGCTAATGATCATCCTAGGAGCTGATACCTCTCCCTGACCACCACCCACTGGTACCACTCAGTTAGCCAGTTCCCTATCCACCACACCATCTTTTCACCCACAATGTCCCACAGCTTGTCCATCAGCCCTGAGTGTGGCACCAAGTCAAATGCCTTGCTGAAGTCCAGAAAGAGGAAATCCACTGGCCTTCCCTGGCACAGTACCATTGTCACCCAATCGTGGAACCCCACAAGGTTAGTCTGACATAATCTGTCCTAAATGAAGCCATGTTGGTGATCATCCAGATGGCCCTGTGCCTCCAGGAATGTCTCCAGCCTCTCTTTCAAGATGGCCTCCATCATCTTGCCTACCACCGACATCAGACTGACAGGCCTGTAGCTACCTGGCTCCTTCCGTGAGCCACTTTTGTGTATAGGCATAACATGAGCCATCCTCAAATCCTGAGACACCCAACCCATCTGGAGGGAGGAGTTAAAAAGGTCCATCAGATGTGCAGCAAGGACATCAGCCATCTCCTTCAGCACCCTGTGATGAAGGCCACCCTGACCCCATGCCTTATCCGTTCTCAGGGACTTAAGGGCCTCCCTCACCCTACAAACAGGAATTTCATTGTCAGAGATCTCCCTTCTTCCTCATTCCTAACCTGCCTCCCCTCTGTGGTGTTGTCCCTCCATTGTCTCCTGTGAAGACCGAGGCAAAGTATTCATTATGTACCTCTGCCTGCTCCCTGGCCTCCTTGGCTCACCAATTCTCCATCCTCAATCTGCTAATCTGACCCTTCACTTTCCTCCTTTCCATGATATACCTAAAGAATTCTTTTCCCCTGTTTCAGATCCCCTGTGCCAACCTCTACTTTGTCCTCACCTTAGCCGATCTCATCACCCTGGTTACCTTTTTGGATATCCTATTGTACTCTGCTCTATCATATAGCTAGGTCAGCTAGGTCAACAACAATATAAAGGTGGGAATCAAGGTCCTGACATCTAGCTGGATTAGCTTCACAATTTCCCAGTGGATGCAAAAAGCTGTAACAAATTCTGCTATGGTCAGTGTTTTAAGAAGGTGAGGATCTTTTTCTTTTAGAACCATGGAAAAATCCCTACAAGAAATAGTTCTATGAGATGAGATAAGGAAGACTACAAGGTTCACATCCTTATCTTAGATAATGTATTTCCTGATGTGATTTGGCAGCAGATGGTTTGGTCAGACTGTGACTGGAATGGGTACACGTGAGGCTGAGAGGATAGCACCTGTTGTGGGTACGGTGATGGTGGAATGTGAACCCAAAATACTGGGAGATGGCAGCACTGGTGGTGGGGGTTCAGGAGCACTAGAAGGCATTGGGAAAAGTTCTGGCTCTGGTGTCATAGATGACCTGATTTCCAAAGCAGTGACCCTGGAGTCCAAGTTGGAATTGCTGAACTGATTTAGAGTAATGAGTCACAAAGCTCTGAAAACTGAGAAGTGGTAGGAGTTATAGATGGCAGTGGAGTCGGGGTTCTGAAGCATGTAGTTTCAGTGCCAGGACTGCCAGAGATGGCAGCTGAGTAAAGATTAAATACATCCTGCTTGTAAGCAGATGCTGAAAAGGGAACCTTCAAGGCTTGGAGAGCAGCCACAAGCTTAGGTACTGTCTATCCTTTAATCCTAAACTGGGATTTAGTCATTACCTTTCTGTGGATGGACTGAGGAGGATCCAAATCCAGGTCCAAATGACAGAATGGACATTGTTAGTGGGGGACATGGCTACAAGAAGAATAACACTGCATGAGCAAGAAAGCCTAAGGTGTAGAGCCTGTCAGTGAAGAGATAACCACTAAGGGTGGATGACCTCATTGTTCTGAGTGATGCTTGAAGTGGGACCTAGTTCCAAGTACATGCTAGGCTAGGCACACAGCCACACAACTGTGCTTCTAATGGCTGCTGCACTACCACTATGCCACTATTCCTAGGGGCTCTAAGACTGAGTACTGAGAGACATGAATATGAAGGCAGAAAAAGGGCTCCAACCAGCACCCACCAGATCATAATGTAAAAGGTCTGGTGGGAGGGCAATGCCATGAAACACCTGGGCTGAGGCTACATTACATGATAGTTGGATTCCATTCTGAATGTAGAGAATAAAGCAGAGAGAACAGTTATGTAATGAATGGACAAGCAAACGAAACAGAACCGAGAAAAGGCAGCCACCTAAAAAGTGAATAGTAACAAGCTAGGGGGAATAAAGGAAACTCACATGACAGCAAGGTAGGAGCAGGCACTGGTCATCTGGTGGCAAGGAGTGGCAGGAGCACCAGTGAGTAAGCTGGCCAATGGGGGACAGACAACTGGAGGTGCCACAACAACAAGCCCCTGCAAGGAGCAGTGAAAGGAGACAAGGAGTAGGGTGGCAAACCACAGGAGGAAGAATGACAAGCCAAGGGGGAACAGAAGGGAGAGAGGGAATGAGAAGCAGAGGAGCTACAGAAGGAGGACAGAGTAACAGGAAGTGGAGGCAGGGAGAGCAGATGAGCTGCAAAGGCCCAGCAGAGAGGAGCAGGCAGCAGAGCCCAAGACAGGAGAGGAATGCAGTAGAGCAACATGGAGGGAGGGTTCACAGACAGGAGCCCAAACAGAAGGAGGGAGCAAGAGCAGCAGAGCCATGGAACAACAATGGAAACACAGAACAAGGGGCAGCGGAGCTGAAAAGGGGGGTACAAAACAAGCAGGGAAGAGAGAGAGGGAGCAGGGCATAGAGAAGGGCAGCAGCAAGGAGCTCAGCAAAGCACAGGAACAAGGAATGAAGGACAACAGAGGACACAAAACAAAACAAGCAGAAAAACAGGAGGCAGATTAGCAGGGCCAAGCAATGTGGAGGAAAGAACCAATCCCAAATAAATTCTGGCCAGAGTCGATAGGGCTGCAGCTGAGGAACTTGGGGTAAAAATACTGTACATTTGCTTTTTAATATTTTTACACAACATTTTCAGCATACTGTAGCGTTGTTATGGCCCTGCCTCATGAAGATGGGCAGAGAAAATCTTCAACTCCTGGCTTGATTTTAGTCAGGGACTGCAAAATCAACTTTTGGGATGCTAAAACACATTTTGGGAAGGAGTTGAAAAATGACAGCTGTCACATTCATGAGATTCTGTAAAGAAATGGCTATGTTGAAAAATTCTGGTAAAAATATTGAATAATTCCAAACGTATGAGCCTGCATTTCTAAAATTCAATATAGGTTCATAACTTTGTTGAGTTTTAATATTTTTACACTAAATTTCCAACTTAACCTTTTTACGACCTCACCTCATGAACAAGGGCAACGACAATTTTCAACTCCTGCCTGAAAGATGATTTTGCCAAGGGACTATTGAAATCACCTTTTGGGATGTAAAAAAACATTTTGGCCAGGATTTGAAAAATGACAGCTGCCACATTCATGAAGTGCTGGAAAGATAGGGTTATGTTGTAAATCTGGGGTGAAAATATTGAAAATTACCAATGTTACGAGGCTGCACTTGCAAAATTCAATGTAGGTTTATAACTTTATTGTTTTTTAATATTTTTGCACCAAATTTTCAACATACTGTAGCCTTCTTATGATCCCACCTCATGAACAAGGGCAGAGAAACTTGGTAACTCCTGCCCTAAAGGTGATTTCATGCAGGGACCACAAAATCACCTTTTGGGATGAAAAAAACAACATTTTGGCCAGGATTTGAAAATTTACAGCTGTCACATTCATGAGGTACTGTAAAGATATGGCTATGTTGTAGATTTGGGGTAAAAATATTAACAATTACCTAAGTTACGAGGCAGCATTCACAAAATTCAATGTAGGCTGATAACTTTGTTGTTTTTTAATATTTTTACAGCAAATTTTCAACATAGCCTTCTTATGACCCCAACTCATGAACATGAGCAGAGCACATTTCCAACTCCTGCCTGAGAGGTGATTTTGTGCAAGGACCACAAAATCACCTTTCAGGACAGATTTGCCTAATGGCAGTGACATTGGTTGTGAGGTTGGATCCCAAAGAAGGCATGTTAAAATTTGGGCCAACAATATGCAAAAATGGCTATTGTTGCCCATTATTTTCAGTGGCAGTAAAGCCTCTAAGTTCAAAACCTGATTTAAATACATTGAACGACATACCTATTTCTTCAGTTCGCTATCCGACTTTGAAGAGTAGAGATGTGTCTGCAGTCCAGAGAAGATTACGGCATTGAACCCCCGATGAGTAAGTGAGGGCTTGGAGGTAGGGTGGTGGGTGCTGGGTGGGAGGGTTTGGTGGGGTCTGAAATGGTGCAAAGACATCAACAGATGTTTTCTTGTTCCTTGTAAAAATAAAAATAGGGCTCAGATGCCAATAGCGACACTGGGGATTGAGCACCTCCATGCCACTGTAATGTTTCTAGAGGGTGGGGTGGTGGGTGCTGAGAGGGAGGGAGGGAGGGTTGGCTGGGGGAGGAAAGAAAAAATAAATAAATTCGCGTGCACAGTACTGGAGGAGGGATGAGGATTCCTGCATTAGGGGATTGGACATCCCCCAGTGCCACTGTTATATTTCTGGGGGAGAGTGGGGTGTGTTGAGTGCTGAGAGGTAGGGTCAAGTGGGGGGAACTATAAAAATATATGTTTAAAAACAAAACAAAAGCACAACCTCACATGCCGGGTAGTGGATGGGGGATTTTGTGATTGGGGCACTGGGGATTGGGCAACCCCAGTGTCACTATTATGTTTTAGGGGTGGGGTGGGGTCATGTGTGCTAAGAGGGAGGGTTGGTGGGGGTTTGTATTTCCAGTGGTCATGGACTGCTGAAAAGTAAAACAATATAGTGCAATCGCGAAGTGCTGCAAGCGGAGGCAACTTTTTTGTCACTCCAACGTGTTGTTTGTTTGCAAGGAATGCAGGAGTCCTTTTTCTCATGGCAAGAGATCTGCAGGGCTCTGCCCACAACAGCCATAAAAATGTACTAGGCAGGGAAGGAGTGTATATATTCTGCTTATGTAGGGCAGTGGGAGGAGTCTGGCAGCCACCCATTGAACTGCAGGATGGGACCTTTTAATTATAGGAAAAGGGCTCATGGTCAGAATGCTGTATTTGTGGTTGGGCCTTCAGTTTCTCTAGGTAATATATGACTTCTTCTGGACTGAAAAATTAATATTTTTAGCAAAAAAATCTCTCTTGCGTAAATTGCAACTTTCTGAACTGCAGATCTTATTTGTGCTGGGCATCATCTCCATTAGGCAAGGCAAGGTCATTTTATTTATAGTGTGTCCTTTCCCAAGGGCTCAGGGTGCTTCACAATAATAATAAAGTGGAGTCCTGTTATAAGCATGCTTTAAGTGCTAAGCAAAAATGTTCTTATAACCGGGATGTTTTTTTAAAAGAGTTTTTGATAGAAAACCGTGAAACTCCATGTAGAATATGTGGTTAGCATAATGAAAACTGGGCTCAGACTACTTTTTTGAGAACCTATTATTAAGAGAAGTATAATACAGCTTTTTAAGACCTCTTGTCCAAACAATTAGAGTATTGCTGTAAAGTGCATTCAGTGTCACAGCTAACCATGAAGAAATGTGTGTTGTCTTTTTCATAGGGCATCTTTCACACGTCCATTCACTACTTAAGTGACTGTTAATGAGGAAACCTATGTTAACCTGATGCAGTGCTAGATGGTCATTATCACCTCTGAGTGTGTTAAGCCTGGGCTAAATCATGATCTAGTTGTTTTACTTCCTTTTCCACCCACAGCCACTAAATTGGGTATACTGGTATGGTATGCTTGGCTATCTCTCCAACAAGATAGTTCTGGAAACTTGTTTGGGAGGGAAAGCACTGTACTAGACTAACACTGGAGATAACAGAAATTGTGAGACTCAGACAACCTTGAAGTATGACTCAGACACAGTTTTCCAATCAAATAAAGGTAAAAACCTTACTAAGCTGTTCTGCTAGTTGCTCTGCCAGCTACCTTTCCCTGATATCTAAACTGTATACATTTACTTATGTTTTTGGGGGGAGAGGGGTCTCACCATGACCCAAACCCATAAGACCAACTTAGGGCTCTGGTTCATTTACCCTGGGGTGTCATACAGAAGAGGCACACTGATGAGTCCTGGGTTGGGCAAAACACATGTCTGTGTTTTCTGTTTGCACCCTTTGCAGAATGTGTGAGAGGCCCTTTGGCACCATACATTCCTGCTTAAAGCTGAACCAGCCTAAAATGTCATGGTAATTTGCATGTATATCCCATGACGCTTTGTATTATGGGGTATGTGTGATTTTGTATTACAGTTACTTATACTCCATATCAGTTTGCTTATTCTCTAACCATTCACTAATACTCTATAGCAATTTACTTTAATTACTGTATTATTAAATCACATTTTCAAACAATTATTTCTCAACATTCACATAAAAAAAGACTCCTCACTCTCTGAGCAAAAGAATCTTTAATTGCTGGACTATAGTCTTTTGGTAGTAAACGGATCACAAATCCTAGTATAGCAGATGAGTGTCCTTCTTGAACTAGTCCTGCAATAAATTTAATTATTGTTCCACTTTTCCTGAAAGAGCTTTAAAAAAGTATTTGCAAATTCTGTCCCACTTGAAGAACTGCAGCTGATCTGTCATGATACTAATCCTTGAAGATGACCTTGGATGTTAAAAACTGCTGCTGTACTTGCTGGATGTGGACTGAAACAAACTTAGCTTGAACAGGTACTAAATGCAGCAGGCAATGACTATGCTTTCCCTGTACTCACTTACTGCCCCACTGTCCCTGGCACTGGGATACAGGTGATCCCTATAGGCTACTACATAGAACATGAGCTAGTCCCCAGGCCCTATCCTGTACAAGGGCTCTATAGGCTGGACTCGCTCTGGTCTGGTTCTTTTAGGTTTATCTTACTGCTTGATGTTTCTGAAAATTAGCTGTGCAGCTCCATCTATACCCATTAAACATTCTCTTAAACCCAAATCCTGGTCTCTGAGTAGACAGCAACCCTGTGCCAGACCTCCACACCAATCAGCTGAAATTCTTGGTTGGAATTCTGCTGGAACACTCCAGTTTGAATCTCCAACCAATGCCTTGAAAATTCTGGGCCTTCACTGCCCTGTTCCCTTGGATTAAAATGCTATATGCCTTCTATAAATCACAGTAAAAATAACTGCAGGAGCTGGCCTGTGTCAACGGAGCAGTGCAGATCCTCCGAGTTAGCATGGCTCACTCTCTCTTACTATAGGTGCACTGGCACTGCACAGCTGCCACCAGAAAAAAAAAACTTCCTTTCCCCCCTATATACTGGCATATAATGTACAGTATATAGCACAGAGATTATTAAATTAACTGATGAAAAATTGCATTTACTTTACACCAACCCAAGCTGACCCTTCTACTTTTAC
This sequence comes from Neoceratodus forsteri, assembly GCA_016271365.2. Taxonomy (NCBI): domain Eukaryota; kingdom Metazoa; phylum Chordata; order Ceratodontiformes; family Ceratodontidae; genus Neoceratodus; species Neoceratodus forsteri. The sequence continues at coordinate 331,947,476 of CM057454.1, forward strand.
CACTGGACCAGCAGGGTGATAGCTCTATCCCAGGCATCAGGATTACTAGTTCGAGGCTACTAAGTATAAAAGAAAGCATCACCTTTATATTTAAATTGTATAACCCACCCATTAAATAAAGAACTACCTACTATTTACATGTGTGCAGGGTGTAGGAAATTGCTCCCACCCATTAGCTTACTACCTCCAGTGGATTGCTAATAAGCTCATGGCCTTTCTATTTAATTATATTACAGTTTTGATCTAAGTGGCAAGATCCCACAGACTTCTAGACCTCCCTCAGGGTGACCCACAACCATGAGGCAACATATTTACTTGTGAAACAGGTGTTCCATGACTGTTGCATGATGTGGTCTACCACCCTTTTGCATCATCACTTCCAGTGCATCTTGAAGTCAGGGAGATCCTTGCTCATAGTTGTAAGATGAAACTTGAAGCCAACCCCATTAATATCTATTGGTTGTTCCATATTTTCATCCAATGGTTAAAAAGTATTACCAAGCCTTCCTACCTGTCAAGTCCTAGTTTATGACTTGGGTATATCCACTGGAAAACTCTTTTAAGTTTTTCCAAATTCTATTAGTCTTAATAACATCTTCCAGAGTTGAAATATCCTAGTAAGTAGTATAGTTTTATGTCTGTCTTGGCAAAATAAGCAGCATGGCATATTATATATTTCTTTTTCATTTATAATTTCTGAGAAAAAATATTTCTCTTTGTATTAAACTTTTTGCAGGTCATCCAGGCTTATTTAGTGTCTCATTATACTATAGCTCAAAAATATTCTTCCAATGATAAGATAAAACATGTGAACATAGACTGTGAAATCCTTTTATAAAATGCAGAGAAAGTCTTAGGATTCAAGACTTTATTTCTCTGTTTAAAAGCAGCAGTTTTTTTCTCTCATTGAAGAGATCCAGCACCAGGCATCATTTGTCAAACTGATGGGTTAATATCTCGGAATACTAAGTTTAAAGTCTTCAAACTCTAACAATTATTCATGACTGTAATGCACATAAATGTAATAAACATGTTATGTAGTTCAGAATGGGCTCTGCATTTTAATATAACATTGGCTTTGTATTTGCTCAGAAAACTTAGAACATTTCATTAATGCATTTCCTTAATACATTTCCCATACCACCACCGACAACTCTTATATATTTTCATTTTATTTACAAACAGACACTGGGGTTGCCCCTTTATTTACATGACTAATTTCCACACAATTTTCATTTTCATTGGCCCGGGTGTGCTGAGCCGATGCCTCTTCATCTTGGTTATTCTGCCTGGGTTTAGGTGTCCCACTTGCTCCCCAGCCCTGCTCCCCCCTTGGGGTGACTGCTGCATAAGAAACCCTCCCCTGCCCGGCCATACCTCCTTCTGGCTGAGCCCAATTTTTTCCCACTAGCCCTTGGGCCAACCATGTTCAGTCTGAGGGCTTCCCCCTGCTAAAAACTAGGCAAACAGCCCCCCAACACCCCACCATGATTCAATAGGTTCCCATATGCCCCCGTTGAGAACTGATTTCCCCACTACAGACATATGTACCCCATCCTCCCTGTACATACCCGATGTATCATATGTGATTAAATCGTGCCTGATGTATAACCCCCCCAGATTCTCTGGACCACACTGCCAGCTTCCTTTGACCCTCTTATGAGCCTGCTCTATGGCAAGCACATCTTTTGCTTGCCTTCAATTTCTGCCGGGAATAATCTCTGACCACCCCAGTTGAATATGCGGTCACCATGACTTTATAATCTCAAAATCCATCAAAGTTATTTGCAACAAAGCCACCCATGGTGTGTTCCCCAGGTCATCCCCCCCCCAAAAAAACATGTATAATAATTAAGTCTGGTGTGGGCCAGGCTGGACTTTTTTCATCAATAAGCAGTAACAGTTGTCTCCAGCAGATTCCCCTTTTCCCATGCCATTTAATCAATGTCTTGTCCAGGTCTTGTCCCAGCTGCCATCCACCCCTTGCCATCAGCGCCCACAGCTCTGCCCAGTGAATGAACGCGTGTCCGATAAGCCACACTACCCTGCACTGTCTATCTCCTGGAAGCAAAAATTATAAAGTTAGAACTCATTTCCTGACATAGCTCTGAAATGCCTGTGACGTCCACCTCCCCACCTGCTGTACCACGGGGGGGAACCCCCCAGTTGGCCACCTCCAAGGCAGCCCAAATCCTAAAGGAATGTGATGCAAAATGCTTTGGGTCCTCCCCTGTGAAGGCCATACCCTTTTTCAGCACTGCAGTGACAAGTGAGGTGGTGACTGGGTCCTCATTCCCGTGCTGGAAAAACCACCCACCCCCGTGGGGTCTCACCCTCATGTATGCCCTAATGGTGTCCACTATCCCCTGCCCTCCCTTCCCCTCCTGCTTCAGGACCACCCAAACCCCCTTCCTCCCTGATTGGTTTTGGACTGTCTGAGCCAAAGGCAGACTGCTTCCTCTGATCAAGAGACATCCTGCTCATGAAGGCCTCTCAAAGTGTCACATATTCATCGGGCCACCACCCCACTAACCTGAAATGCCCCAAGTTGCATAATGTGGAATACGGCTGCAAACAGCCTTGGCCTCATGTGCTGAAGAACACATATGGTCCAGGCTGCCCATCAGCCTACCTAGCATGCCCTGCAAATCAGCCTATGCCTATCCACTCATTGCCATTGTAGCCTCACCCACCCTTGCTGCATGTGGTGGATGGCCGGGGCCCTGGTGGGGGTTCCCAACCCTTGTAGTTGACAAACCATGCCAATATCTGCCAGGTATATGCCGATGGTGGCGCCTGCCATGCCTGATTCCCACCTGTTCACCATATACCTAATGATCTGTAACTCTGTAACTGGGCACTTACTTCCAACCCCAAACTCTCCTGAAAATCCTAGAAGCTACTCCATGCCATTTCATAGGCCCTCAATGTGTTGGGAGCCCAGGCATTCCAAAAGAGGAGCTGGGCTTGGTCCATCCAATCTCCTAGAGGCGAGAAGGTACCAGTGTTCTCCAGGCAGCTGCCCTTGGGGCCAGTGACTGAAACCTGTCCAACTGCAAATGGGAGAGGCTGTCAGCTATTTAATTCTTGACCCACTCTATGTACTTTGCCCCGAAAGACACGTTCAGCCTCAACCCCTCCCAAATCAACCTCCGGGTAACCTGCGATACCACCTCTGTGGATCCAGACTGCCTGTTGATGACTGACACCACTGCTAAATTGTCACATCTAAACAGCACCCTTTTGTTTCTGAAGGACTCCCCGCAGACCACCATGGCCACCCATATGGGGAATGCCTCCAGGAACTTGATGTCCCTGGTCAGCCCCAAATTAACCCAACAGTCCAGCCTCATTTCTGAAATCCAGCTGCCCTGAAAATACACACCAATGCCATATCCCCAAGCTGCATCTATGTTCCATGCTTGTTATTTGCCTCCCACTGATCCTGCCAAAAAGTGACCCCATTGTACTCCTCCAGGAAACCCTCCCAAGCTGGAAGGCCCTCCTGAACCCCTACACTGATATCAACCCAATGGTGAGGAAGCTTGGCCTTGGTGGTGGCCCTGGCCAGTCACCTCATGCAGACGCTGCCTGGTGCTATCATCTTGCAGGCAAAGTTCATGTGCCCTAGCACCTGCTGTACTACCTTTAATTGGACCCTCTGCTTCCCCTTTATCCCTTTGATGAGCTCCGAGAACTTGGCCACCTTGCTGGCCAGGAGCCGTAACTACTGCTGTTCGATATTGAGCTCAATGCTTAGGAACTCTAGCTTCCAACGAGGTCCCTTGATCTTCTCTCCTACCAGTGGTACTCCCAACTCCCTGCACATAGCCTCAAAGCTCCTGCCCTTGCCTATGAATACAAAATCATCCAAGTAGTGGACTACCACCTCTCTCCCATGCTGGACTGAAAAGGCCCACTGCAGCCAGGTAATAAAAACCTCAGAAGTGGCACAAGTGACTGAACACCCCATGGTCATGGCCTTGTCGAAGTAGTATCTCCCTTGAAATTGGAAACTTAGCAGCTCCCAATCATCCAGTCTCACTGACAGCAACCGGAAAGCTGACTCAATGTCAGTCTTTGCCAGCCAGACCCCCTTCTTTGCCCGGATAGAGTCCACCACATGGTCCAGTGTAGTGTACAGTACTGTGCTCCTCTCCAGTGTGATGGAGTCATTCACAGAGTCACCATTGGGGTATGATAAATGGTGAATTAAATGATATTCTCCCAGCACCTTTTTTGGAACTATGCCTAAAGGGGACAACCTGCAGCATGAAAAAGGTATAGCATCGAATCGACCTGCTACTCTACCAGCCTCCATCTCCTTTCTAATCTTCCTCTCCACTATGTCCTCCTTCCTTTAACGTATGCCTGATTCTTAGACCTCGTGTTATTTCTAGTGCCCATGAAGTACATGTTAACCCCCCCCAATAAAACCCTCCTGCAGCATGTCCCTAGCCTTATAATTGAGTTAAAATTATGTCCAGACCTTTAAAATGTCCAGGTTTATGGGGGGTGCTGCCTTCTGAAAGATGCCCCATGGGCCCCTTTCCCCCATTGATCCTTCCCTCCTGCCATAACCTCCCCTCCCATTCTGTCACCTATAATTCTGCCCTTGTCTGCTGAATCCTCCTGCTCTACCCCCCTCTGCCATCCCCAAAAGGACTGTCCATGTGCCTAAAAGCCCCCTTTGTCACCTTGTGTCCTGCAACTGGTGACTGGGTGGCTTCCCCTGCACCCAGAACAGGAGTGCTTAAATTTGCAGCTAGGCCATGTGCATATGGCCTTGTTATATGCCCAGCACACCTTAGCTGTTGACGCTCTATTCCCTTTCTTCCCTTCGCTAGTACTCATGCCCTGAGCCTACAGGGTTCTTATCCAAAGCTTGGATAAGGTAACACCCAATTGCACGTCACCGTGCGATGCCATCCTCTGCCTAAACTTCTCATCATATATGAGCCAGCCATACCCACTCTTAACCCTATAGGCATCCCGTATGATGGTCGAATAGGTCAGCAAAGCTATTGCCAATTCTGGCTTCTTTTGAAGCATAATGGTGCTAAAATGTGTGAAGCCCTCCATCCATGTGTAATGCCCAGTGGCATGCTGTTTGGATCTGAAAGCAATACCAGGTGGGCTGGGTTTGGGGAGGAATAGATCACTCGGCACAAAGGCTAGGTTTGGCTACTCTGCACAGGGGCACCCAAGTAATTCCAAACACAGGAAGCAATATCAGTAATGCCCAATACAAGAAGTGGGGTTCTGAAGTGTGACTTTATTCACATCCAAACAGAACAAACAAAGCATAGATGGACCCCCACGGGGCTACACTCCTGGTAATGCAGATTAAAAGAATCAAGAACACTTCCTCAACACTTTAGCCCTCAGGCTCTGAACCCACCGGGTACACAGCCCAGACTTGCACACTGCTTTGGATACACAGCCTGAACTTGTACACTGTTCTGGGATTTCCCAGGCTCGGCTCCCTTGCCAGCCACTCGGACACCTTCCATATGTCATGGAAACATTTTCTGCTGGCTCCCTAAACCACCTAGGAGCACCTCAGCTCTATCAGGGAATTCTCCTTTTAACCCCACGTCTGGGTACTTTCCTCAGGCACTGGCCAAGTACCTGAGAGAAAGTAAAAAGTGCCTCAGAGCAAATCCGTAGAGGTGAATTTGGTTACTACTGATGGGGGGGTCTCCCACCTCTCGCTCCCACAATTCATACCTGGCCATTTCTCTGGACAATAAACACCTCATACTGTAAAGCTTGGCAATGTAGATTCTTGCTAAATGTATGTCACATTCCATCTACTTGTCTTGCTTTCCCTTTGTGCTGGACTTAAACATACTTTTAATTGGCATAGTCCATTGCTCTAGGCCCCTCACTGATTAAGCAGTCCAATCCCCACTCTACAACTGTATTTGGCTGTCTTTTCCTGACCCCACAGTAATAGTCCCTTTAGTTTCTTTCTGTTAAGGTGAAAAAGCACTTGGCCCTCTTGCAGACCGAACTCACCCTTTGGTTGCAGGTGCCCCACAGGTGATTCCTCCACAGGAATTTCTCTCTCAGAGCTTTTGGTGCTGCAGCACAACTTGAGTAGGGAGCTTCTTTCCTTAGCCGAAACCAGGAGGGTTGCCCCTGGAAGACAGGCAAACCTTTCCCCCCATCCCCTCAGGGATGGGACACTTGGACCAGTAACAGCAGTCTCCACCACTTCAACTACCAGTTTCTGTGTTCTTGTTATGGTGGAAACACACACCTTCCTAATCAGTAGCTCTAAAACTGAGCTTAAAGCTCTGAGAGTCTGCACACAGACAGCTGTACTACTGTCTCTCACCAAGACTGCACACAGACTGAATTCAATATCCGCAACATTCTATGCTAACCTCCAACTGCAACATTCCAGTGTGGCTTATGCAGCTGCGAAAGTTCTATGGTGATGTCATCCCTCAGTCTCAGCTGAGACTGAGAACAGAGTGAGACAGTGTGAAATCCATTTAACTGGAGTTTCTCAAGCTGCCTTCCCTGCTTACCACTAGGCCTTACTGGGATTCTAGTAACCCCAGGTAACAGGGGGGCTACACATGCCCCAAATGTCTTGCCCTTATAGCTGACATCCTCGTTAGTCTTGCCCATGATGGCCAATGCCACTGCCATCTCTGAGCTGCCTACGGACTCTTTCTGCTTGTACTTTTTTGCAGTGTCCTTGCCTATCAGGGCAAACATATCAATATACTCCCCCTTCCAAATCTTCTCTGTTAGTGCCTGGGAAACATGGTCTCCCAGTGTCATCACAGGTAGCCACCTGTACCCCCTTTGTCTGTCCCCTCCCCAGTTCCCCTCTCTTGCTTTCCTTTGTCCTCTCCTTTCTTCTCTGCCTTCAATTCCTGCTATGCTTTGTCTATCTCTTCCCACCCTTTCTCATCCTTTTTATCCCTCAAACCTTCCAAGTCGTCCATGAGACTACCTTCGACAGACAAATCCACTGTTGGTACCTTACCCTCATCCGGCTGCAGTTCACCTTTGTCCTCCGGCTTGCTACTGGTCACCTTCTTCTTAGGTGGCTCCTTCTGGGGTTCTTTCTCTTGTCCATCTGCCTCTCCTTCTCCTCCACCTCCCTTGACTTCTTTATGACGGCCTGGACCTGGTCCGTAAAGTCGGCAGCCTTCTGTGAGAGCACTTCGCTTGTCTTGCATTTTGGGGTTGCTGCCGTCTTGGGAGCCATTCTGAAATGCAAAGACATGTGTCAGTCTTATAGCCTTTGCTCCCATCCCTGAGGTACCTCCAGTCCACTGCTCTCCTCCTAAAAAAACTCTGCCCGCCCATTGATCCCATTGGCACACACCCTGGTGAGTCTCTCTAGGCTTCTTCTCCCACTGCGTGTTTTTACATTCATTCTTATTATTTTAAAAACCCAGCATGGCAGTTGTGTGCTCCACCACTCGACCCGGTGAGCTAAACAGACAAAAAAAAGGGGACCTCCCCTGCAAACCACTGCAACCCAATGCTCTAGGCAGCCAGCCTGAAAGAGGAAAGGAAAAGGCCCGATGCCCCTGAATTCACCCCAGGACCAAGAGCTGCTGCTGCCAAAAGGATGCCCGATTGATGGCTTACCTTCCTCTGGCCCATCACTCCCCACTGGGCAAAATGGCCCAGAAAGAAATAATAAAAAATGGGGAAAAAACAAACAAGCAAATTACTCCGGGACCAAACGTGTCCCATCTTTACCCCCCATTCAGCCTATTTTGCCTCCTTGAAATCCAGTAACACTAAACAAGATCCCCGAACAATGGGGCCACCCCACCAGCCAGATATGCTATGTGTCCCTGGCATGCCTAGGCCGCATGCCAGCCTGGCCCCCCGGCACAACTCTATGGCCGCGAGGGCCATCTCTGCTCTGCTGAAAACAAGGACTACCAAAAATGGAAGGAGAAATAGCTCCACTGGCCACAGACCAAAGTGGATCCCAACCCACGGTGGCACCACTTGGAAATATTTGGACTGTAGCCGACCCAACCAGGCCCTCGCACCACCACTAACAGCCGGTGGCCAAAGCCATGCATCCCAGGACCTGAACTTCGCTGCCTAGCAAACCAGAAAGAAATTGCAATCCCCTTACCATCAAACCTTTTCATTTTTCTGCCTAAATACAAACCTGAGCAAATACTTTACTCACAGGAACAAAACATTAGCCCCTCACAAGCGTCTCTGGGCACCAGTATAGCATATTGTCATAAAATACATACAATACTCTGCGGAAACAGCATCAAGAGATAGAATCTATGTGAATAAAGTACAGTTGATAAGGAAAAATTTATTTTTAACAGAGAACAAAGGCCCCAACTCCACAAGTCAGGAACAGCCTCTGCTGGTGAGGCCTGGGCCTACCAAACTTACCTCAGCCTGGACAAATCTACCCAAAAATAGCCTTAGTCTTGTGCAACTGAAGAATAATCTCCTGAAACAGCTATAGAAAGAGGTAGATCCCTCTCTCTGCCACCTCTTATCTACCCTCTTTTGCCCACTCCTCTGCCTAGCCTACCAACCAATGGCCAGCTCACCTAACCTAGCCCCTCCCCCTTTTGTGACCTCATTTTCTTGTGACCTCATCGTCCCATCCCTTCTGCCAGAAACCCTGCCTCTTCCTCCCTCTTCTCCCTACTAAGTCCTCCCTAATAGCTCCTGCACCTCCTCCCCATCTAGCTTCCTGCCTGCTAATCCCATGAGGCCAGTGACAACCTAGGCTGCCCTTTAAAGGAAAACTGCACCCTTGCATCTTCTAAATGTCATTTTAACAGAAAACAAAGGTCCCAACTCCACAAGTCAGGAACAGCCTCTGCTGGTGAGGCCTGGGCCTACCAAACTTACCTCAGCCTAGACAAATCTACCCAAAAATAGCCTTAGTCTTGTGCAACTGAAGAATAATCTCCTGAAACAGCTGTAGAAAGAGGGAGATCCCTCTCTCTGCAGCCCCTTATCTCCCCCCTTTTGCCCCCTCCCCTGCCTAGCCTACCAACCAATGGCCAGCTCACCTAACCTAGCCCCTCCTCCTTTTGTGACCTCATTTTCTTGTGACCTCATCGTCCCATCCCTTCTGGCAGAAACTCTGCCTCTTTCTCCCTCTTCTCCATGCTAAGTCCTCCCTTTTAGCTCCTGCACCTCCTCCCCATCTAGCTTCCTGCCTGCTAATCCCATGAGGCCAGTGACAACCTAGGCTGCCCTTTAAAGGAAAACTGCACCCTCATATCTTCTAAATGTCATTTGCTTCCATGTCAACAGACAACTCTTTTCATGTAGCTGTTAAAGATGCATGCAACTGCTTCAGTTAGTTTTCACGCTTCATACTAGGCTCTGTCACTCTCCTGGGAGGGTCCATGTCATGGTTGTTGAAATCTCATTGTCCCTGAGAACTGCATTAGCATATGAGACTGTGATGCGTAATCAACCTTTAAACTTCCCAGTATGCCTGTCTGCTTAGGTAGTTTTAAAAGAACCAAGCTGCAAGAAGGTGTGAAATATCACATTTAGCTTCAGTGAGTTTTACAAGCCATCTGAGTTGTAATGCAGTTTTTTTCCCCCTTTAAACTCCATTTGGTTTATAAGTTTCCAGAGAGTTTTTGCAGGGTATTTGTTATTTTAGCATAGAGATACATAATATAAATGGTTGATCTGACATCATGTTCTCATATGCTAATGCAGCTCTCAGGGACAATGAGATTTCAACAACCATGATATGGACTCTCCCAGGAGAGTGACAGGGCCTAGTATGAAGTGTGAAAACTAACTGAAGCAATTGCATGCATCTTTAACAGCTACATGAAAAGAGTTGTCTGTTGACATGGAAACAAATAACCTTTGGAAGATATGAGGGTACAGTTTTCCTTTAAATAAGGCAACCCCTTTTATTCCAAGTTTTAAGAAGCACAATAAACGCTGTAATGAAGTAAACATTAAACTGTAAGTTATCTTCCTGGTTTCTGCAAAATGCGATCAGTCACAGTAATGTTATATTTTATACTATTTCAATCAATGTTTCTATTTTCATTCATTTCATATTGGTGTCGGTTCATCAGTTTAAATTTTAGTGACAGGGTGGTTATGCAATTAAGATTCAGATAATCAGCTCATAAAGAGTGCTTTACTTCAGATGAATAATGCTAAAATGCAGCATTTGTTTTCCTTTTTTTGTAGCCATACTGTAATTTCACTTTGCATGGTCTTCTGCAATAATGTTAGACTTAATGGACTGTTCACTGTATACAGGAAACTTACCCTTTGCAATGAGTGTCCATGTGTGACATGGTTTTTGTGTGTGGGGGGTACAAATTTCTTGTTACTGTATTACGATTGTGATTGCTGCTTTTACACAGATTGTGCATACTCAATATTTGCAGCCTGTTATGATATGTCAAATATCTTCAGATAATTAGCAAAGTGAAGATTTATTTTTCAGTGTCCTTATACTAGTAACTGCTGACCACCTTCCTGATTATATTTGGTTACATTTAATTAAATTAAATTAATTTCATTTAATTTCAGTTCTGAGCATGCTCAGTAGAGTATCAAACATCTATACAAAAGACCCTACTGAGCATGCTCAGAACCAACATTTCAAATCATTATAACTTGGGAATGGATTAATATTTTTTCATCAAATCAACACAAGCCACCATTTTGGGGCAAGCAATTTCTACCATGAAAATTTCAAACCAAAATTCCAAACTGTCTGGACTGTAGGTGATGACCCCTCCCCCCAAAAAAAAACAAACCAGCAGAAAACCTCCCACAATGTTTCCTAAAAATGCACTATCTAGATCTTTGCACATCTGACTTGAATGAAACTTGGCAAATCAAGAGACCTTGCCCTCCCAGATTGGGCATGCAAAATGTTGTGTAACTCCATTGAACAGGGCCAAAGTTATTAAAGTGCAAAACTAGGGATTTAGCATTAAACAGCCTACTCAACCCTAAGTATAGTTGCGCTACCACACAATTATAATACTGTAGGTATATATATATATATATATATATATATATATATATATATATATCTGTATCTTCACTCCTGTTCCATGGAATCACACAAAATTTGCAAACGCGGTCTGGGGCGGCAAGTTGGCTTGATTTGCAAAGTTTTTTTTTCAGTTGAATATGTGGATTCCAAGATCTGGATAGTGCATTTTTAGGAAAAATTGGAGTTCTGTGCTGTCTTTTTTTTGCCATCACCTACAGCCCAAATGGTCTGGAATTTTGATCTGAAATGTTCAGGGTAGAACGGGCTTTCCCCAGAAGGGTGCCTTTTGTTGGTTTGGTGAAAAAATATTAATCCATTCTCAAGTTATAAGGATTTGGACATTTTGATTCTGAGCAGGCTCAGTAGGGTATCAAACATCCATCAAAAAGACCCTACTAAGCATGTGCTCAGAACAAACATTTCAAATCCTTATAACATGGAAATGGATTAATATATTTTCTCCAACCAATGAAAGGCACCATTTTGGGGCACACCCTTTCTACCCAAAAATTTCAGATCAAAATTCTAAACTATCCAGGCTGTAGATGATAACAATAAAAAAAAACAGATTTTTCTTAAAAATGCACCATCCAGATCTCAGAATCCACACATCCAACTGGAACAAACATGGCAGATCAAGTGACCTTGCCACACCCCCCAGACTGTGCTTGCAAAAATGTTTTTATGCCATTCTGTTGACTGGGTGCAAAGCTATCAAGGTGCAAGATTAGGGATTTAACACTGAACAGCCTACTCAACCCTAACTATAGTGGCACTATTGCACTCTTATAATACTGTATATAGATATACAGTACATTCCACTTGTATGCCTTTCAGATGTATGCCATTTTCAGTTGTATGCCTGTTTTTATACAGTCCCAATTCCTATCCTTTTCTCCTAATGTAAATGTGTCCTGATATATGCCTTCCCTATTTCAGTTGCACGTCTGTTTTATTGAGTTCTGCATGTCTAAAGTGAAGCTCCCAGTTACCTTATTAAGCGTTAATTGCTTAATTGCAGTTGTAATTTGTTCTTAAATACAGCAGCTTAACACTAACATCATTAGAGATCACGGAAGCTTGACACCTTATTCACCAGTTCATGCAGCAATGGAGAAGAACAAAAGAAATGTACTATCACTCGCAAGGAAAGCCGAGCTGCTTGAGAAATCTGAAATGCCTGGTGTTACGAGAAGGATCTTGCGGTAGAATTTGGTGTAGACATTTCATGCTAGGCGCCGCGCTGTCGAGATCAAATCATGCATGAGTGGAGTCAAAGTGGGAACATGAGCTGCAAAAGAAAAAGGGATGGCAAGGACCCTCAGGTAGAAGAGGCACTCCTCAGGTGGTTTACTGCCTCCCGTGACCGTGGTGTTCTTGTGTCTGGCATCATGTTGATGGAGAAAGCACGCAGCATGTCCTTATCATTGGGGGTACAGTTTGAACCAACTGCAGGCTGGCTCTCCAGATAGAAGGAGTGTAACAACATTTGTTACAGACGGATCCATGGTGAAAAGGCAGAGAACAACACAGCAGCAGCCGAGGAGTGGATCCGTACTGTACTGCCCAACCTGCTACAAGATTACGGCTCTAATGACATTTATAACGGTGAGGAGACTGCATTATTTTTCCAGGCAACTCCTGATGGCACACTGTCCTTCCATACACAAACACCAGCAGGTTATAAGAAAGCTAAGGACCGAGTGTCCATAATGGTGTGTTCAAACAGCACCGGCACTGAAAAGCTCCCACTCCTTGTTATTGGCCACTCAAAAAAACCACGATGTTTTAAAAGCATTAATGTAGAAGCACTACCAGTTCAGTACAGTGCAAACTCAAATGCCTGGATGACGGCTGACATTTTCCATGATTGGCTAAAAGACCTTAACAAAAAAATGAGGTTTCAAAGAAGAAAAATTGCTATGGTGGTTGACAACTGCCCTGCCCACAAATCAATTAACCTGTCTCACATCAATCTAATTTTCCTTCCTCCTAACTGCACTGCACTTATCCAACCTATGGATTGGGGGTAATACACAACCTAAAAGTTCATTACTGTAAATCCATTGTTAACTGGCTCTTGGATGACATTGATGGATTCATGGACATGTTTAATGACAAAGCAAGAAAAATTACGCTTTTGGATGCAATACACTTTATCCACTATGTGTGGAAAGAAGTTAAACCCCAAACAATCCAGAACTGCTTCATTAAAGCTGGTGTCATTCATGGAGAGACCCAGGACACAGATGAAATCAATCCACCAATCGGAATGCAGGAAACTGAGTTCACAGATTACATAACCATGGACCCAGAGGAGCTGACTTCAGGGGCTGTGACCGAAGAGGAAATCTGTAATGAAATCCTGAATGAGAACACACAAACCGCAGGTGAGGAAGATGAAGAGGGGGAACAGAAGCCGGTAGCAACCACTAGAGAGGTATGGCAGATGGTTTGAACAATATGGCACTATGTTACAGCTAGGGAAATTAAAGAATATGACTGGTTTTATTCCTTTGAGGAGAGACTAGAAATGTTAGCAAGTAGAGGAACGAAACAGCAATCGCTTGATAAGTGGCTCAAGCTAGGTAAAGAAGCAGACATGGAAAATGACACTGCTGACAGCACAGATGAACTTTAATGAATGCTTTAATGAATGCAGTGACTCTGATTTTTTTTAAATGCCTAACAATGCCTTTGTGTACTGTACTTTATTTTATACTGTATATTTTTTTCAGTACCCTGTATTTTTAAATCTAATCTCAATGATGAAAGTGGGGTTTTGCATAAATAAAGTGCAAATCTCCTTTTAAATACAGTTTTGTAGTGTCCGGCTGATTATCTTGATGGTGAATAATAGCAGCATTTTTCGAAAGTCGGTTTCCCGCTTGTATGCCATTCCGGTTATATGCCCATTTTTCAGTTGTCCGCAGCAAGGGCATACAAGCGTTGACTGTATATGTGTGTATGTGTGTGTATATATATATATATATATATATATATATATATATATAGTATTGTGCTAGGGTGCAGGTGTCCATGGACAAAACGAGTAGTGTGACACATGTAACAGTTCTCTTGGTAGTCCAAATGTTATTCCTCTTGGTAATATTTTATTCCGTTGCAGGACAAATGCATTACAGCAAACTCATTCGACATTACTTCACATGACTAGAAGACTAATTTTACTCAGGTTTAACACATTTGTATAGTAATTTAGAATTATTCCACTGGATTCTTCTCCAGACTCAGATCCTCAGATCCTCCTTGATCTGTCTCTTGGTCGCATCTAACATCCCTATGTGATATCTTTTCTTTTATGCACTTTAGTAATCAGGTCACAAATTAACTCCACCCACTAATATATTTTAAATATAATTTTCTTTAAACACTGATTAATATTTATTTTACATAGCATATATGCCTTTAAGTAAACATTAGGGCTTGTATTAAGTTTCTAAAGTGTATTTACATCACTTTAAAACATACGCAATTCTTTCTGAGCATCAATAAGCACCACCCACCTTGAACTGTAGCATATATGTAATAAAAAAGTGGCCACCCAGCTCCTATAGTAGTATTTGGAGCCAACGACAGAAAAATTCCAAAGGCTAAATTGCCAGCTTCAGCGTTAAAACCCCTCACTCTACAAAACCCCCTGAAAATCCACAAAACCCTGCAAGTTCACTAGAGAGGGTATGTATTAGGCTAGACACTTTATTTTCGGGATATTAATCCAAAATGGAAAGTACTTAGAAACTTAATTCCTCCGCACAACAGTGCGAACGTTCGAGCAGGAATACAAGTTTTCCAACGCTCGTACTCACACTGTTGTAGAGGAGTTCTCACTCTCAAAAGTTAATATTATAGAAAATGAACAGATAAAACTCATTTGAACAGGCATGGACAGAAAAAGGCATTTCAAAAACAGTGTTCTGCAGCCTTTTTAACACAAAGAGTTATTTATTTTGTAAACGGGGATAACCTGCAGGCATTCAAACTAGAAATAGCCTGTGGAGAAAAAGTATTAATTTGTTTTCTTTTTTAAGAGGAACAAAACAGGACACTTGCACTACAAGTGGTACAACCTCCCCCTTCTGTTTTAAATAAATATCTCAACCTGCTTCAGTAACCTACATTTCTTTGCCCTTCCCCCTTCTGAATAATACTCGGATGCACTTTTATACTTAAAAAGGGCTGCAACCTCCCAACCATGGCAGAGAAGAGCGTAAAAGGTGGCGGTTGAAGTTTGCTACTTTTAAAAATCAGCCGCTAGTTTCTTTTGTTTCATTCAGGCTGGCGGTGCAAAGTGCTGCCCAGCCTGAAAACGCTCCAACCTTTGTTGCCACTACAACAAATCCCAGCTATATTATTTTTCTTTTCTTTTCTAGGCATGTTAAGGCTAGCTACAGGGTTAAACAAGCGTAAGACTCGACCACTAATTCCCTGCACTTTACAATTTAAATGGGAATTATCCACTACCCTAACATATTTATTTGTACTTAAATGAATCTCCTAAGAGAGGAAATATGCCTCGTAGGATTTAATATTTAACCCCATCTATCTTAAAATAAATATTTTTATTTCAAACCAGCCCCATACATGTTAACTACATTTAAACATTAAATTCTTCATTCTGTCATTTAATTCTGTAGATTACCCATCTTTTCTAACATACAGAGCATGTATATCTAGCACAAATTTATGAGGTCCCCAAACTATCACAGAGCCACTCTGTGATATGTATATAAATATATCAATGGCTTGAGCCCCATTCAACAGAATTGCATGAAATTTTGCATAGTGCAGTCTTGGGGGGGTCTTGATTTGCCAAGTTTCTTTTTGTCAGATATGCAGATTCCCAAATCTGGATAGTGAGGTTTGAGGAAAATTCAGGTATTTTTGCTGTTTTTTTTGTCATCATCTACAGGCCAGACAGTTTGGAATTTTGGTCTGAAATGTTCAGGGTAGAAAGGACTTGCCCCAAAATGGTGCATTTCATTGGTTTGATGAAAAAATATTAATTCATTCCCAAGTTATAACAATTTTAAATGTTGGTTCTGAGCATGCTCAGTAGGATATCAAATGTCTATGCAAAAGACCCTTCTGTGCATGCTCAGAACTAAAATTTCAAATCCTTATAATTTGAGAGTGGATTGATATGTTTTAACAAACCAATGAAACGCACCAGTCTGGTGCAAGCTCTTTCTACCCTACAAGTTTTAGACTATAATTCCCAACCATCTGGGCTGTAGGGGATGTCAACAAAATGCAGAAAACACTGATTCTTCCTAAAAATGCACTATCTGGATCTTAGAATTTGCACATTTGACTGGAATGAAACTTGACAGATCAAGAGACCTTGCCCCCCAGACAGCACCTGCAAATATATCATCCAGTTTCATTGAATGGGGAAAAGCTACTAACCTGCAAAGTTAGGGCTGAACACTAAACAGCCTACTCAACCATAACTATAGTAGCACTAGAGCACCATTGTATTATTTTTAAAAAATGCTGTCTCTAAAATTTGTTCATAATGTAACAGTGCTTACAGACTGGAGTTATCCATAGGGCTTTTTCAGGTAATCACAAATTATCTTATAACATGGGTACGGTATCTGCTGTGTCCTGACTGGTTGAGAGGTGCCCAGACCCATGTCCTTATGGAGTTATTAACTGTACACCTGGTACTTTTCTGGCACTCAGGCTGCAACACACACATATATACTTGCATCACACAAGTTTTGAGAAATATTTCTGGCAGCCACTTTAGTATGGCAATAAATCTACTTTGCCATCACTTTCAAATTAACACTCTTACATATTTTATAAACTTCCCACCACCACTGTCATTCATACATATAGAAATATAGAATTTGATGTCCGATAAGGACCACTTGGCCAATCTAGTCTGCTCATTTTCCTGCCAATTTCACTTACCACAGATCATAGGTGATCTGCAGCATACCCCCACTTTCCTGTCACTAGGATTCCTCTTATGTCTATCCCATGCATTTCTGAATTCTCCCACTGTTTTTTGCTGCAACAGCCTCAGCTGGTAGACTATTCCATGCATCCACCACCATTTCTGTGAAAAAATACTCCCTCATGTTACCCCTGTGTCTAACCTCCTCTATTCTCATATCATGGCCCCTAGTTCTTAAACATTTTGCACCTTATTTATACCCTTGAGGTATCTGAATGTCTCTATCATAAGTCCTCTCTCCATCCTGTCTTCTGAGGTACACCAGTTTCTCCTCATATGACGTCTGGTGCAGCCCCTGCACTATTTTTGTTGCCCTTCTCTGAACTGCTTCTACTCTGTCTATGTACATCTGGAGATGGGGTCTCCAGAACTGGACACAATACTCCACCCCTGTGTCACATGATCTGCCACATCCACAAAAAAGATACTTTTCACACGAAGACATCATCAATATTTAACAAAGTAGGCAATTCAGATTATTGCTTTATTTGATGATACTCAGATCCATATAGGTATTTTATTTTATCTCTAACATAAGGACAATCCATAACTGTGTATATAATGTGAGGATGCTCCATCAACAATGCCCTCAGCTCCTGTAAGTACCCACCTACTCCAAGTCTCCTATCACATGAAAATGGGGACTGTGAAGTGGCAAGGCTTCTATACAGTGAGAAAGCACAGGTAAAAGTAGCAGCACTACTGTACCTCATATGTATCTACTGTGAGGGAAATTTAAAACACAAGGTAAAAGTGTCTTCACTTGTTTTACTACAGACCTTTTCATTTGCCTCAGTCATTTTAATTTAGCTGTGATCTTAATTAATTAAGTACATTTATAATATAATGCTTAACTGCATTTTAACCACTCTTTTTTGTTTCTGAGCATGTAACAGTGTTTGCCTGTTTGCGTAGGTTACAGAGTTGGCGTAGCCAGCTATACATCATCTTTTTCCCAACCAGCCATCCTGCCAAAAGCTGACAGGCTCAAATCTGCATTGTACTGTAGACTGCAAATTGAATAAAACACTCTTATTCTGCTTCAGAGCATTTCTTTGATCATCAGACCTTCTACTGTATATTATCTATATATATTTATCTATGTAGCTATATTCATATTGATAGCTAGATAGACAGACAGACAGAGAGACAGATGGATAGACAGATACATTGATATAAAGATACAGTGGAGCCTGCCAGAATGAAGTGAAGAATCACAGTTTCCTGAATGACTAAAGGGATTCACTTCCATTGGCATTGCCTGGTTTCCTGCAGTAACTCTGCTGCAGACTTCTGCAGAACTGGGTTTCAGTATGGTGGGTTTCACTGTACATATAATACAGAGTAGCAGGTCCAATGATTATAGAAATGCTCAAGCATCAATCTTCCTATATCTGTATCTATAACTATAGCTATATCCATATCTATATTCCTTGCAAAAAAACTGCATTGATGCATCAGTTAGGGCTTACATTAAACCAACAAAAGCAGGGAAATGTGGCATTAGGGTTTTGAGCCCTAATTCCCAACCAACACCCCCCCCAAGCAGGAAAATGAAAAAATATTTTATTTTCCACTGTCCCGACTCTCATACCTCTCAACTGCTATGAATTCTACATAGCGCTATGATTTTCACACTCAAATTTACCCTTGCTCCTCATAGATTTACTGATGTTCCTCATAATGTTAGAGGTATTTCTGGACATACAAACTATTAAATCATTGAATTAAGTTGATAGAAACATTCCTTATCACTAACTATATGGGGGCCACTATCTGTAGACATAATATTGTTTAAAATAAGAAAGTGCTACACATTCTGGCCCTTTGTTATGATTTTTGAAGGCCAGTGCTATGACTTTTAATACCAAGAAGTTGAGAGGTATGCTGGCTCTTGACAAATCAGGGGTGGGGTCTTCCTTGGGGTTCTCAACCCTAACACTCACCCCATTGTGACATAGCCTTCAAACATGAAGAACAGTGTTTCCACACATGTTGCCAACATCCCATAGGCCCTGCTGGAAGAAAAATATTACAAACATGTCACCTTATTTGGACATGGAATAGAGTAAGCCTTAGGGTACAGATCCTGATGGAATACTCCAGCCCTCATTTGCCAAGAGTCAAGACAGTGAAAATCGCTATGTTGTTTCCTTTTCCTGCTTGAGGAGTAGGCATATAGAGTTAGGATTGGTAATCCTAATGCCACATTTCCTTGCTTTCATCAGTTTAATCTGAACCCTAATGGATGCATTAATGCAGTTGTTTTGGGGAAGAATTTCCTTAATTATTGAAAGAATAGCATCATATCCTCATTTATGTAGGTTCCTTTGGGACCTGCATGAAAGCATACATCAGGCTAGGGAAGTGCAGGGCCATCTGGGCTTGTGCTTCCATCACTCCATAGATGCACACATCCATTAGGCTGTAGAAGTGCAGAGCCCAGAGGGTCCTGCACTTCAATGCCTCCAGAAAAAACATGCTTGTACTTGGTTGTAATTGTTTTTGTGGGATTCACTTCAAAGGAAAAAAATATATTGAGTGTCCCTCTTAACTGTCAGTGGTTCATTGTATATGGGCAAAAATGTGGTTTTTGCTTTGTTACCCATAAGGCAGTAATTTTTTGTCAGTTTGCTCTGAAATTTGCTACAGTTGAAGTGGAAGATGAAATACACAGTTGATGCATTTTTGGTCATCGCACTTTCACTATGGATTTGGCATCCTGGTGAAGATTGGAGGTAATGTTGGGGTGCAGTGCATACCCTATGGATGTTTGGGGGGATTATTTGTTAGTGTTGTAGCAATCATTGATATCTTTTTTAATTTTTATACAGTCATCATCCCTGAACTCCAATTATTGATGGGATCATGGCTTGTTAAATTCGCTATGTTATCCTATGGGAATTTTCATTTTTTTATCTTTATGGTTTTCTATATGGTCCCTACATTTTGGGGGGAAATTATGTGTCAGTGTTGTAGTACTCATTCAGACTTTTTTTGATATATACATTCTCCCTTAACTCCACAGCATGACAGAGTTATGGCTTGTTAAAGTTGCAGTGTTATCCTATGGAAATTTTCATTTTTAATTTTTATGTTTTTTTTTTTATTTTGCCCATACATTTTGGGGGAATATTATATGTTACTGTTCTACTACTTATTGAGACCTTTATTCATACATAGATTCTTCCTTAATGCCACAGAGTGATGGAGTTATGGCTTGTTAAAGTTACAATGTTATACTATGGAAATGTTCATCTTTTAATTATTTTTATTTTTTTTTAATATGGCCCCTACATTTTTGGGAGGTATTATGTGTTACTGCTGTAGTACTCATTGAGACCCTTTTGTCTATATATAGATTGTCCTTTAACTCCAAAGATTGCCTAGCTCTCAAATGGTTTTGAATTTTCATCTGAAAATTTTAGGGTAAAAAAAAGCTTGGCCCAAAGTGGTACTTTTCATTATTTTGGTGAACAAATATTAATCTGTTCCAGAGTTATAAGGATCTGAAATTTAGATTTTGAGCATGCTCAGTATGGAGGATCCCTCATCCTCCCTCCACCCTTCCCCATGTCCCAGCACCTCCTTCTCCCACTCTCCTCCTGTTTTTCCATCCCTCTTTATTGCCTTGGTTATCCTCATTATGCTAATAAATCCAAACACTTTTGCAAATTATGTCCTGCAAATTATTATTGTACCATGCTCTTTTGCTCTCTCATGCCTATTAGTTAGTTCCTGTATTTAAGTGTTACCAAAACCTGTACATAGTTTTCGCATGCCTGTTTGCTAGTTCCTGTTTATATGATGTCACCACAACTGTGTGTACTATGTATACTGTAAGTTGTTTCTCTTGTATCTTTGCAATTACTTGTACAACTGGACATTTGTGAAAATGGACATTTTTGCTCACATACTATCCAGCATAAAATAAAATTGATAGATTGATTAATTGATTGATTGCCTGACTTATAGCTTGTTAAAGTTGCATTGTTATCCTATGGGAATTTCAATTTTTTAAATGTTATGTTTTTTTTAGGGCTCCTGAATTCTTCTATAGGGTATTATGTGTTTGTGTCATAGTACTTATTAAGATCTTAATTTTTTTGCAGTTAAACTTTTTTATTAATTTTTCATAAGATATACAGACAAACCTCTTACAGTACAGTACAATGTGAGTATTTTTTTTAAAGAAATTGAGGCAGCATATAATAAGAACATTGCTACAATAATACAAGGAGCTTTTGGTTTAAAATATAGTAAACAATACAGGTCATGTAATTAGCACATACTTGACATTTGTAGCGAACTTAAAGCGGATAGTATGATTAGATACGGTTTATATTAAAATGTTACATAATTATATATGATGCTGCAAAAGGGAAAAAGTACATTCAGTAAAAGATTGTGGAGTAATAAAGAACAATTGAGAACAGAGTATAGGAAAGAAAGATATATAAGAAAGTTAAGAGAGAGAGAAACTATAAAAAAAAGGGGAAAAAAGCGAGACAACAATGATGTATCAGTAAAAGGGGGAAATCCATATATATTAAGTCCATACATTGGTGTTGGAAGATTTAGTTGATTCCAAAAAATTAAAAAAGCCCTGCCAACAACTGTTGTATAACATGAGTCGGTCAGACAAGATATATGTCATACAGTCCAGAGAGGCATATTGCAATAGTTGGTTAATGATACCGGGAAGAGTAGGGATTATGTTGGATCTCCAATGCATGAGGATTGTGCGTTTAACTTGAAGGAAGAGTATATTTAACCATCTGCTCTGGGAATATGAAATTTTATAAGAACGGTGATTAAAAATACCAAAAATGCAATGTTTAGGGTCTAGTGTAAAAGGTTGACCTACCACTTTCATTGCAAATCTGTGAGTACAGTGCCAAATCTTTTGTATGAGGGGACAGTGCCATAAGATATGCAATAAATCCCCATTGGGGGAACTGCAATGCCAGCAATTGTTATTGTTCAATAAACCCATTTTTGTAATACAACAGGAGTTCTGTACCACAAATGAAGGATCTTGGTTTGAATGAGGAACTACGTTTATCATTAAAAGATTTGTGACAGGAGAGCCAACATCTGGACCATTGTGCATTGGTGATATTATATTGTAGCAAAGTACTCCATCTGTTTTTAGCATTGACAGAGTAGTCAGGAAGGATATCACAAATATCTTTGTAAACAGTGCTATTTAAATTGGATGTTGTTTTTATCCATTTAGAGATGTGCTTATCATACAGAGAATTGATCGAGAAGGGTGTGAGGTAAGAGTTGCATGCGGTACGAAGCTGTAGATATTTCAAAAAATCCTGATGGGGAAGATTCCATATGCCTCGTAGGTCGGTGTAAGATTTTAACTTTAATGACTTGGGTTCAAGTATATCCTGCAAAAAGAGAATACCCTTATTTTTCCAGGTACGACAAAAAATGGGGTGATTATCAAGAGATATATGGTGGTTACCCCAGATGGGGGTGTAAGCTAAGGGTTTGGGGTTAGATTTAATATGCTTGTGAACGATTTTCCAGTAGAATATAGAAGCAGCTATGGTAGGGTGAGACTTTAAAGAAGAGGTAAGGGTGTTAAAAAGGAAAGAAGTCACCACATTACCAGGACATAAGGATGTTTCCATATTGACCCATAAAGGAGACTGGATGTAGGGTTTGTTAAACCATTTAATTGTTTGAGATGTACGGAAAGCCCATAAGTAGGCTTGGAACCAAGGAAGGCCAAAGCCACCTTTTGACCAATGGGATCTAAGTTTATTATGACTAAATCTAGGTATTTTGCCTTCCCAAATGAAGCTGCTGATAATTTTGTCTATTTTGGTAAGAAAACTAGAGGGAAGTATCAAAGGGATATTGGAAAATAGGTATAATATTTTAGGAGTTATAGACATTTTAATGGTGGAAATTTTACCATTAAAGAAAGTTTAAGTAGCTTCCATCTATCAAGTGTTGTTTGGATACTGGTTAACAGAGGAAAGATTAGCATCCCATAATTTATTCAATGTCGGGGTGATCGAATGCCAAGATAAGATATACCTTGGGGGCCCAACAAAAGCCTAATGAGTTGTTCATGAGGGGACTACAAAGGGTATTCAGTGGTAGCGTTTCAGATTTGTTAAGGTTTAGAGCTAGTCCGGAGTGGGAGGTGAAGTCATTCAGTAGTTTAACTAAAGGTTGCCCAGAACTTTTGAGGTTTTCAAGTAAAATAAGGAGATCATCTGCATATGAGAGTGAAGTATAGTGAGAGTTACCAATAGTAATGCCTTTAACTGTACCGGATTGATGTAGGGACACAGAAAGAGGTTCCATGGCAAGTATAAACAATGAAGGCGATAAGGGGCATCCTTGTCTGGTGCCTCTTGCTAAGTAAAGGAGGGGACAAAATAGAGTTTGTGAGAACTCGAGCTGAAGGGGAGGTATACAATAATTGAATCCAAGCACAAAAATTATTTGTAAAGCCAAAATGAGATAGCACCTGATATAGATATTCCCAATTGAGAGAGTCAAATGCTTTCTCAAAGTCAATGGCTATTGCAGCTACAGAGGGTTTAAGAGTTTTGCTTTGTGAATTAAATTGAGTAATGAGCGAAGATGATCGGAACTGTTTCTATTTTGATAAATCCTGATTGAGAAGTATGGATGAGTTTTGTCATTAAAGATTCTAAGCGGAGAGTTAATAATTTGTAAAATTTTTCCATCAGTATTAAGAAGTGAGATTGGTCTATAGTTTGAAGGAAGTAAAGGGTCTTTGTCTTTTTGGTAAGACTGTTAAGATGGCTCGGTCATTGTGCATGGGAGTTTCTTTATTAAGGTTGCTTCTTGGAATACATTGACTAATACAGGACAAGAGTGTCAGATAGGGTTTATAAAAATCAATAGAGAACCCATCACTGCCAGGTGCTTTACCGTTTTAATGATGATAAAGCAGTTTGGATTTCCTGTAAAGTGATTGGTTTATCAAGCACAGCTTTGTCCTGAGGGATAGGTGGGGTAGATTCAATTTTCCAGAAAATGTTGTATTAGGTTGGGATTTGTAGTATTAGGTTGCAGTATAGTTGATGGTAAAAGGATTGCATAATACGATTGATTGAAAGGTTGTCTGTGTGTGTCTGACCTGATGGATCTTTTAGACCTACTATATGTCTCTGCATCTGTTGAGTTTTTAGCTGGTAGAGAGCAACTTTCTGCATTTATCCCTTGTTCCCAATAACCGTGTTTAATCCTAAAAGGGCAAGTTCAGCTTTCCTGGATATCAACTCGTTAATTTTAATTCTTAATTGTAGAATTTCAGATGAAGCTGTGCATTATGATTGGTTTATTTAATTTATGGTATTGGGTTTCTTTTTCTTTAAGGATTTTTCTAAATTAGCTAATTGTTGTTCTCTTAATTTCTTTCTATGCGCTGCATAACTAATAATTTTACCTCTAATAGTGGCTTTTAATGCTTCCAGATAGTACCTTGAGACATATCTGGAGTATCGTTAATAGAAAGAAAATCTTGAATCTGGGTTTTAATCCAAGGAGTGAATTCAGGGTCTCTGAGTAAAAGTGGGTCTAAGCACCAAGATGGGGATTTAGAAGAAGGTGGACCCCAGAGTAAATGCAAACTGATAGGGGAATGATCAGATATAACAATAGGGAGAATCGATGTATCAATAATTTTTTCAGTAATGAGGGGAGAAGAGAACCAATAATCAATCCTACTATATGATTTATGTAAAGAGGAATAAAAGGTGTAATCTCGTTGTCTGGGATGATGTAGTCTCCAAATGTCAGAGAGACCTAAATCCTTCATAAGCATTGATAGAGCATTAATAATATGGGGGTGGGCATCATGTGATGAGTTGCTTCTGTCTAAATATGCTTGTAGTGCTAAGTTAAAGTCACCACCAATAAGAATAGGTGAATTATTTTTATTATTAATCATAATTTGTTGGGATAGATTATGGAAGAAAATGGGTGAATCAAAGTTGGGTGCATATACATTCACAAACATAAAAGCGGACCTGCTGTGGTGTTTAATAGGGTTATAATCCACCTACCACCGGGTCTCTAATGATTTTTATGGGGGACAATTAAGAGATTTATGTATTAAGATAGCAACCCCATGTTTTTGGATGGAGAAGATGACGATATACTTGACCGACCAGTCCATTTTAAGTCTGTCGACATCCTCTGATAAAAGTTTAGTTTCTTGTAAGAAAGCAATATGTGTTTTATGCTTTTAAGATAGGTAAGTACTTGCTTACGTTTACAAGGTGAGTTGAGTCCCACATTCCATGAATGTAAGATTAGATCACTCATGGTACTAGGATATAAGGTAATTAATTACAAATAGGAATGAGGGACTCAATACCATTAATTTGGAGGATGTCACAGATTCAAAAGGTAAATATATATAATAAACAAATGTATGCAGGGCCCTTAACTTGTATGGGTTCGAGATGATTGAGTATTTGTATTCATTTTGTCTCTCAGAGGGAGAGTATAGAGATAGGAATATCAAGCAATTAAACATTAGAACCAACAAACGTTAGTATAAACTCAGTAACAAGAATATTAATTTGAAACTTTTATGAAATGCAGAGCAATAAGAGTCAGTAAATATACCAGGACTCTCACTCTACACTACTAGGCAAGATCTTAATTTTGACAGAGAAAGTATCCCTTAACTGCAAATACTGACAGAGGTATGACTTACTAAAATTGAAATGTGGAAAAAAAATCATTTCAAACTAATTTTTTGTATGAACGAATCTATTTTCCTGAGATTGTGTCATTGTCACAAAACATGATTCCTTCATATGGAAAAAAAATTAAAAATACTAAGTTCAAATTCTTTTTTCATATGAAGGAATCATTTTTCATGAGATTGTGTCATTCTCATGAAAAAAGATTCTTTCACATGAAAAAAGAATGTGAAAAAAACCCAAAGTCCAAATTTCTTTTTTCATATGAAGGTAGTCTTGTTTCATATGGCCCTATTCCTGTACCCTATGGCCATATGAAACAAGAAAATTGTCTCATGAATAATTTTTTTTAAATGTTTAAAAAACACACTTCTGGGTCATATTCCATAACCTAACTACAGAATACAGCTAATGGGGTCACAGTTAGCAAGCTACATCTGTTGGTGTGTTTCCATTTTATGATTTTTATGGGTTTTCAAAAAAATATATATTTTTTTAATAAAATGGAAACAAGATGATGACCATATGAAAAAAATAATTTTTTTCTCATGAAATAAGATTACCTCCTCCCCCCATATGAAACATACTCCATTTTCATATAGCCAAATTCCTTTTTTGTGTGAAAAAGCTATCCAAAATAGCATACTGGAACAGATTAATATTTTTCACCCAAACAATGAAAAGCACCACTTTGGGACAAGCTCTTTTCACCATGAAAATTTCCGATGAAAATTCCAAACCATCTGGGCACTACACAATGACAAAAAATAACAACCCCCCCCCCAATTTGTTCAACTTTTTTCATTGCCTGAATCCCAGAATCCACATATTTGACTAGAACTAAACATGGCGTATCAGGAGACCTTGCCCTCAAGACCATGCATGCAGACATTTGTGCAAATTTGTTGAATGGTGGTAAAGTTATGAAAGTGCAAAGTTAGGGGGTTAAACAGGCTACTCAACCTTACCTATAGTGGTACTATCACACTGTATCTATATCTATATGTAAAGCCATATCCATATTCATATCCATAGCCATATCCATATTCATATTCACATCCATATAAATAGATACAGTAGATAGATAGATAGATAGATAGATAGATAGATAGATAGATAGATAGATAGAGAGATAGATACAGTAGATACATAGATTTCTTCTGATGCATTACTATAATGAAGGTCCTGAAGGCATTAAAGGGCCTCAACCCAGGCAAGATGATGCTGACAACCTTGACCCACAACATCTCTGCCTTGTGGCACTTCATGTCTACACTGCAGTTACAATGAAAAACAAAGACAGCATGAGAAGCAAGGTAGGAAAGTAGAGAAGAAGGAGCAAGGGATGAGGGAGAGTCACTGGACCACAAAGGGGCCAGCTCATTATTGAAATGATAGAAAGGATAGGACAGGTGAAGGCCAAGACAGGATAGAACAGAATAGGGTTTTAACAAGTTTGCTTTTCCCCTTAATAATGGGACAGGTATAGTGCTGTGCAGAATTTTCAAATTCCAGCAGAATGCAATTCTGTGGAATTTTCAAAATTCCACTGAAATTCCACTTAATTTTGGCAGAAACAGAATGGTGGAATTCCAAGGCAGAAAACAATTGTGGAATGATTTTTATTGGAAAAAATGCTGTTCCGCAGAATATTATTCCACGGATCTCAATTTTTTCTGAGGAAATTCTTACGGAATAATATTCTGCAGAAAAATGCTGTTTCGTGTAATATTATTCTGAGGACCACAGTAGGCAGAATTCTGCAGAAGAACTAGAAGAATTCTGGTGGAAATTCTGCTGGCAGAATGGTCATTCTGCACTAATTTCACCAACAGAATTCCACATTCAGCACAGCACTAGACAGGGTCCTAAGCCTATCACACACACCCATCGTTCAGAGGTAATCTTCTTTCTCTCTTTTCTTCTATAAACAGATTTCCTTAACCCCCTTTGTCTCTCCTATCAGCACATTACTTCTACTTCTTCTGCTTTGGAGCATTTCTCAGATTATTGCGCCTGCTACTATATATATATATATGTATATACATATATATATCATTATCTATATATTCATAGATAGATAGATAGATGTGTGTATATAATAGTGGTGTGATAACACCACTGTAGTTAGGGTTGAGTAGGCACTTTAATGTTAAACCCCAATTTTTGCAGTTTTATATCTTTGCAACCATTTAACAGATTTGCAAAAAATGTTGCATGTGTAGAATAATGGGACAGATCTCTTGACATGGCAAGTTTTGTTCTAGTTGGATGTGTAGATTCTGAGATGCAGATAGTGAAAAGTATTAAATAATTGCTGTTTTTTGCTGTTTGTTTTCTATTGAACAGCACCCAGATGGTTTGGAATTTTGATTTGAAATGTAGTTCAGTGGCTAAGGCTCTGGGCTATGAATCTAAAGACCCATGTCTGAATCCCACAGCCCCATTTTTTTTATTATAACTCATGCATTTAAAATATAGAATAACGCATGGGGACGTGTATGTAACAAGGATTTCATGCACACCCAAGGTGTGCAATGCCTCATAAACCCCAAGGGAGAAGTCCAAGTATTTTATCTTGGCATCACACACTGAGGGCATGCATGAAATCCAACTTACCACCCTTCCCAATGTTTTATTTTTTATAATAACTGGTCCCTTTATTATTTTTATATTTATTATTCAGAAAAACAGAACATGAAGACAGTGTCAGTCTGAAGAAATTTCATTAGTGTGAATCTGACAGATTAATTTTTTAATTTTTCATTGTTGAAACAAGTAAAACATGTTAAGTTCTGTAGTTTTTACATTTGAATGCTCCTCTGCTCACCCACCCCTGTCAGTCACATCAAGCCGATTTCGGCAACTAGGAATCTTTTCTGTAACTGCTTAAAGAAGTGCATTAAATAACAGCCAGAACAAGTTTTTGAAGAACAACAGTGCTTTTGAAAAGAAGAAAACATATATTTTGATGTCATTGTTTGTGTTTTGTTTTTGTATGTCTGACGTTTAAAGTTCAATGAGACATCCTGGCATCTGGAACCTAAGGGACCGAGAGAAAAGAACAGTTTTAGTATGGATTGAAACTAAAGAGTTACATGTTTATTAGTAGATTTTTTATGTTTATTTTTGCAAAAAAGGATGATTTTGTATGTTTGGAGATACAATTTATTAGTCTGTTGCCAACTTTTGTTTTGTGTGACAAATGTCTGTTTTTTGAAGTAGCCACAACTGAGATTCCCACTCAGTGGTTTCTGTCAGGCTAGCATGATGGAGTTGACAGTGGGAGCTTATTGTGTGAGGTAACAACAGGAGCTAACAGCAAGAAAAGCTAGTAGGGCTTGCATGAGAGTGAATTTGGAAATAGTTGAAAAGGTGCTTAACCAAACTCCATTATACACTGGTCATTATACACAGCCATGTATAATAGAGTTTGCCTGCCAGTGCCCACAGATGATAATCATCACTGGCCAGTTATTATAAAACTAATTATAGAAAAACACTTGTGCGTTTATAAAAAAACTAATTACAGAAAAAGTACTATCTCAAAAAGTAAGGAAATTCATTGCAAAAAACTTAATTAATGCACTAGTTAGGGTATTATAGTGGCACAGTAGCGCCACTATAGTTAGGGTTGAGTAGGCACATTAATATTCAATCTCAGTTTTTGCACTTTAATATTTTCACAACCATTCAATAGATTTGCATGAAATTTTGCATGTGCAGTCTCGTGGGGGTAGATCTCTTGATGTGCCAAGTTTTGTTTCAGTTAGATGTGCAGATTCCAAGATACATATAGCAAAAAAAAAACAAAACATAAAGGCACAGGCTGGTGACCATGTAAGGTCTGCAGTTTTATATTAGGCAGGGAAGAACTGGTAGACTGGATGGGCCAGGCTGTCCTTTTCTGCCAGAAGCCTCTATGTTTCTATGCAAAAAATTGCTGTTTTTTTGCTGTTTTTTTTTGCCATAATGTAGCAGCCAGATGGTTTAGAATTTTGGTCAGAAATTATCAGGGTACAAAGGGTTTATCTTAGAAGGATTTATTTTGTTGGTTTGGTGAAAAAATATTAATCAGTTCCAAAGTTATTATATTTTAAAATTCTGGTTCATGAGCATGCTCAGTAAGCACTTCAAAAGAGCTGTAACAGGGGCTTAGCATGGATGACTACATTCATCATAGCTCATCAATAATAATGAGTTTATTTGCATAAATATTTTTTAAAATTGAGGGAAATAGAAAAATCAAGTGAAAACAACAAGCTATTCTCATTGGGAAGCTTGATCTGTTCAAAATCACTGTTTACAACAATTTATTTTCAGTTTCAATCAATTAATAAATTTTATTTTATATTGGAAAGTATGTGAGCAAAAATGCCCGTTTTCACAAACGTCCAATTGTAGAGATATTTTTACAAAAAAATTGGAAAAAAGTATAGAACAAACAAGTTAAAACATTAGACAGTGAAGTGAGGAATAATACAGTATATACACTTACTTAATGCACTTAATTACAGCAGGTTTATAAACAGGGGAAATATTTCATACAGTGACAGATAGTCAAAGGGAAAAAGCTTGAGGAAAACTCACAGGAAGGGTGTATTGTGGCAGGTGCTGGGGGCTCGGGAAATGTGAGGGCAGAAATGGGAAGGGGAGTGGGAGGAGTGGAAGGGGGGAGTAAGAAACGAGGGAAATAGAACAAAATATTTGATGGGATGTACTGTAACAAAATATTTTAGTATATTCAGGGCGAAGGATGTCCTGGGCACACACAGGTGGTAGATTTTAGGAGGTGATCCTTGAGGGTGCTGCAGAAGGAACTAACTGAGCCACAGGCAAGAATTTCAGGGAGTAAATTGTTGTAAAACTTAGGGCCCTCATAAGTGATTGATTTCTGTGCATGAGAGGTATGATAGAACAGGATGTTGAAGATGTGATGGGTGGCCCCTCTTGTACTGTGATTAGGGACCAACTTAGGAAACAGGGTGATAATGCTTGCCGGTAGCAGGTTAAGGTTCTCCTTGTGTAAGAAGGACAGCATTTTAAAATGGAACCTACCCTCAAGGCTGAGCCAGTTTGGAGGATCGTAAAGGGCACAGTGGTTGCTATTCCACAGGAGGCCGGTGACAAAATCTGCAATGCTATTATAAGTGGTCCTGAGTTTAGAGAAGAGGTAGGATGTGGTAAGGGGGGAGTAGACAATGGAGCCATACTCGAGGAGGGCAAACAGCAAGTAGCTAGCCAGATGCAGTCTGGAGGTAGGGATTAGGAACTTTCTTATTCTGTATAAGAGACCCAGCCTCATATGGATTTCTTAATGAGGTTAGTGATATGAATATTGAAAGTGATGTGTAGGTCAAGTAACAGTCCCAAGTATTTAAATTCGTCCACTGTTTCTATAGAGTCTTCCAAGATTGTCCGTGAGGGCTAAGCCATAAGCTATGGTTTTTCTTGGGCCAGAGAAGATCATAAACTTGGTCTTCTTGGAATTGAGGACCATGTCCTTAGCAGAAAACCTAGAGTGTAGCTTGCTGAAATCTGCTTGCAGATTTCCAAACATTGTGTCCAAGTTGTTGTCACTGCAATAAAGGGCCACATCATCAACATATAGCACAATTTTAGTGGAGTGTTAGATATCTGGCAGGTTGTTTATAAAAAGGTAGAAGAGGAGCGTGCCCAGGATGGATCCCTGAGGAACACCATATTTAACTGAACAGTCAGTGGAAAATTGACCATTGATGGTTGTTTTCTGGGACCTGTGGGAGAGGTAACCACTGACCCATTTAATAACATTCACAGAGATTTGCAGGCCCTGGAGAGTATCAAGAAGTGGGCTATAGTCAACCAGGACAAAAGCCTTGGTCAGGAGCCGGCCTAGTGGTGCTGAGGGTTGAGGCGCTGGATGCCACACCTCACACCATACCAGTGACCCGGGTTCAGAAGCGAGCTCCGGTGCTGGGGGTCAGCAGGGGGAGAGGATTGGGCATCCAATGGGATGCTCTCCTCTCCTGAGGGGAGGGCAGCAGGGTTGCCTGGCATCCCAGTGACCCCTGGTGGAGATCAGGGGTGCTACAGGATGTGAACCAGCTTATGGATGAGCATGGCAGATGCTGGTAGGGTTGCCATGCACCATGGCATCATTGCACACCATGCTCAGGGAGAGGGAGGATGCTCTCAGGGAAAACAACGGAACCCCCCCAGTGCCAAACTGCCACATGCCCAACACTGGATCCCTGCCTCTGCCCCATCAGTCTCCTTGGGCCCTTCCCCTTCTGGGTCCAAGGGGAATGTAATATCCTTGAAGAAGGCAGGGATCACAGTGGATGGTAGAGCAGCATAGGTGAGAGGAGTTGCCAGAGAGAGTTCCAGATCTGGGGGTGACAAAAAAAAGTTGAAAGAAAAAAAAAAGACTTGGTCAGGTCCACAAACACAGAGCCGGTGAATTGACCTTTGTCATTGGCCTTGTGAATATTGCTGGTGAATTTCACCAGGCTGTTTCTGGGCTGTGGCCAGATCTAAACCCACGCTGGACGTCTGAGAGAGAAGGTTATGGCTGTAGAGGAAGGTGGTGAGCTGGGTATTAACTACTTTTTCAATGATTTTGGAGATGAGAGTGAGGAGAGAGATATGTCAGTAATTACCATCATCATTCCTGGACCCTGATTTGAAGAGCAGTTTTACAGTGGCAGTTTTCCAGGAGCTTGGGAAATAGCTGGAGCAAAGTGAGAGGTTAAGTATTTTGGTGATGGGGGCCACTAGAGGTATGATGGTGCGTTTAAGGATTTTAAAGTCAATTCCATCCACTCCTCTGCTGGGTTTGTGGCTGTTACACCAGACACGCTTGATAGTGTCCAAAGGCTTTAGAGCCCAGAAATAAAATTTGGGGAAGGGCTTGGCAATAGAGTTTGAGATGGAGGTAGAAGGTGTGGGTGAGGGGTGGGGAGAGAGGGAGGGGATAATTTATATTTATCAAGGTCTCTGAGAAAGGAATTGAAGACGTTAGCAACTTTGAAGGGGTCATTTGTCTGCTTATCCTCTTGGATAGGTGCAATGGATTTTGCATTCTGGTTCTTCCCAAGTAGGGAGTTGAATGTGCCCATAGTTGATAGGGGTTTACCGAATCCTCAAGTTGTTTATTTTGGAGACAATCAATTTTGGCATTTCTGATGGCAGATTTGCACTTGTTTCTGAGAGCTTTGTAGAGGGAGAGATGGGCAGGGTGCTTGCGCTTAGTTTAACAGACCCAGACATTGTTCCTAGTCCTCATCAATTTAATGATGTTGGGAAAGATCTATGCGTTAACATGTCACTTGACCTTAACTTCTTTGAGCTGGGAGAACGTATCGCAGACACTGTTGAAGATAGTGGAAAATTTGTCTAGGACAGTATCAACATCACCTGAGACAGAGGTGAAAGACCAATCAACCAGGTGGAAAGCATGAGTTTTGTCTTCAATACTGTCATTGGTGAGGTATCAGGAGAAAATGAAATTGTGGGGGAGTTGGGGTATTGGGCAGTGCAGTGGCAGAAAGTGGCACAGTGATCTCTTAAACAGTTTGGCAGTACTCCTGAGTTGGTAGTATGGGGTGGATTGGAGATGATGATCCAGTCGATTAGCATTTGGGTACCAGTCTTGTAGTTTGACCTGGTGGGGGTAGAAGTAAGCTGGTATAGGCTGTGGTAGGTGATATAGGATTTGGCTGCATCGGCTTGGCTGGAGAACTCAATTCATGTTAAAATCCCCAAGGAGTACCCAGTCTCTGTTGAGGGAGTAGGAGTATTTCAGGGCAAGTAGGCCACCTGGTCAGAGTGGAGGGGTTTCAGGTGGGGAGATAGGCTGTTGTGAGGGTAAGGGTTGACTTTTTCTGAGAATTAGGTTGATGGAGAGGGTCTCAAGCATGATGAACTCTGTGCTGGGACTACGTTCAGTGAAAGAGAACTTGTTCAAAATAAAGTAGAGCTAGTCATATAGAACAGCTGCTGAACAAACTGAAACCCCATAAATCAGCAGGGCCTGAGCTGCTGCACCCTAGACTGTTGAAAGAAGTAAAGGCACATATAGCAGCACCATTGGTATACTTACTGAGTAAGTCTTTTTCATCAGGAGAGGTGCCTGAAGATTGGAGATGTGCTACGGTGATCCCACTATATAAAAAGAAAGGATTAAAAATATCCATGACTAACTATAGGACAGTTAGCTTAACCGCTGTCCTGTGTAAGGTAGCAGAGGGCTTTCTGAAGGACAAACTGGAAGAAAATCTGAAGATGATAAAATTTATAGATGTGAGGCAGCATGGATTAAAAAAAAATAGGTCATACCTGATTAACCAGCTTGTCTTTTATGAACAAATTTATAAAAATATACATGATAATAATCCAGTAGACGTCTTCTTTCTGGATTTCCAGAAAGCATTCAATAAGGTACCACATAATCAGCTAATTGCAAAAATGGAAAAAATAGGACTGGACAGTAGGCTGGTGGGTTGGGTGCAGAGTTGGTTGGGGGAAATAAAACAGAGTTAGAATTAGGGGAGTGCACTCAAATCTGGCGAGTGTGATATGTGGGGTGCCACAGGGGTCAGTGCTGGGTCCAGCACTTTTCTCATTATATATAGGGGACATTCAATTTGGTATAGAAAATTTAATGGTAAAATTTGCAGATGATATAATGTTGGGAGGGCAAGCAAAAACAGCAGAAGGTATTCAGGGACTACAGAACGACCTAAAACTATTAGAAGCATGGGCAATAGAAAATAAAATGCCATTTAGTACCAAGAAGTATAGAGTAATGCACATGGGGAAAAAGAGTTCCAGACATGAATATTGGTTAAATGGTATAAAAATGAATGTGTCAGACAAGGAAAAGGATTGTGGGATCACAATAGACGATAGTATGACTTTTTGGGCACAGAGGTTGGAGATAATTAGAAAAATGAACTATATGACTAGAAACATCAAACAAAATTTTGTAAATAGATCTAAACAATGCCTAATCCCACTGTACAAGACATTTGTTAGACCTCATATAGATTATGGGTCACCACTGTGGAGCCTACATGCAAAAGGGGAAATAAATAAGATAGAAAAAATTCAAAGGACATATACTAAGATGATATGGTCCACAAGAAATGATAGTTATGAGGATAGATTGAGGAAAATGAACCTGTATAGACTGGAGAACAGAAGGAAAAGAGGGGGATCTCCTACAGCTATTTAAAATTATGAGGGATCCAGAGTTAGTAAAGGAAATGGGGATTGAACTGGTGGAGAAACCGGACGGTCTAAGAGCACATAGAATATAAATAAAACTAAAGACTGTAAAAACAAACTTTAAGATAATATTCATTTTTATATAGAACAGCCAGAGCATATTATTCTGAGTAATATATTAGATGAATTTAAAAGGGAGATAGACCAAACAGTACGTCTAAGGAGATAAAATGAGCCCGCTATGCGGGGAACAGTATTACGGGCATATGTGCCTTCTTCCGTTCTATCACCCAGTATGAAACCCAGTATAAGATGCATTCCACCCTTTTAGATACATAGATGTTGTTGGCACATAAGGGCCACCAGGCCAGTCCAGTCTGGCTGTTTATGCTACCTGACGAAGTGACCAGTGACCCTATCTGGTCACTGGCTTTAGTTTTTTCATTCTATCTCCAATATTCCTTTATTCCTGTTCCATGCATGTTTGAAGCCTGCCACTGTATGGGTGGCCACCACTTCTTAGGGTAGGCTATTCAATGCATCCACCACCTTCTCTGTAAAAAAGAACTTGCTGACATTACCCCATATCTGGCCACCCATCAGTCTGCTATCATGCTCTCTTATTCTGGCACTACTTTTAAACTGGACTATGCTGTTCCCTTTCACCTTGTTCATGTCCTTGATGTGTTTGAATGTTTCTATCATGTAACTTGTCTCCCTCCTTTGCTCCAGCATGTACAAATTGAGGTCTCTGACTCTTTCCTCATAAGGCTTGTTATGTAGACCCTTCACCATTTTGGTCACTCTCCTCTGCACCATCTTTAGTTTGTTGATGTCCTTATGAAGGTGTGACCTCATGAACTGGACACAGTGGGATTATGACCTCCAAGTCCCTCTCTTCATTAGTAACAGCCAACAGCCCTCCCCCCAGCCTGTAGGTTGCTCCATGGTTCCTGCTCCCCACATATATGATTTTGCATTTCTTTGCATTAAATCTTAGTTGCCATGCATTTGACAATTTCTCCAAGCATTCCAGGTCCTTTCTCATCCTTTCTACCACCTCTGGGGTATCCATCTTGTTGCAAATCTTTTTTGTGACATCACTTTCTACCTGGTATGTCTTTTCTGACAGAAGTGTAGATGCTGAGTTCAATCTCCCCCATTGGAGATTTTGTGAGAGAGCCACGTCTCTGAGAGTGCTATAATGTCAAAGTCGTTCCTAGTGACCAAGGCCTAGAAAGCTTTTTGGATACTGACAGATTGAAGATTTGAATTGTTGTTAAACATGGGCTACAAATCAGTATCTTAAACATTAGGGTTATAGAAGGAAAGTGGTAATTGTTTAACTTCTATAACTAAAAAGGAAAAGGTGACTAAGGGAATCCATGCCTAGAGCACACTCAGAAAGACGGTACAAACAGCAAGTGAAGTGTGGCTAACAGACACTAGTGTGCATCACAATAATTCAAACACATAACTTGGTTTGTAGTTAAAAATTGATTTTATTGCATAAAATCCATCTCACTCACCCCACCAGCATTTGTCAAAGTTTCACCCACCTGGCAATGGGCTTTGTCAAGGTGTGGCCAATGTGGCAAATGTACAGCTTTTTAAAGTACTGTACATACTTAAAGTCACAGATCACAATTTCTTAACAACACATTTAGAATTTAAAAAAAATGTATAAATGCCACATTGTCCATCCAGTTAACAATAAAATAACAATGATGATCATACCCAAATACACACTAAAATACAAGCAAAACACAGAAAAATAAAACCTTAAAAATACATCTGTGGAAGGTGAGTATGCATGCAAAAGGTAAACAATGTACTGTATCTACCTAATCAAAACAATTCTGAACTTCCCCAGGACACTTATTTACATATTTACTTAGGAAAAGTGATAAGAGATTCCATACTATATGCACTGCCTATCTGAAAACTGCAAAAGGAATTTGTACATCAGTGGAAGGTCAATGTAATGCAAAAGGTAAAAAATGTATCTACTGAAAGAACAACCAATGCCTCAAAGAAAATGTTAAAAAATGTGATGATCAGGTACAATTCTGCCTGCATTACATTTATATTTTGTATATTTCTCCTCCCCATTATTTATTACTAAGGAAATTTGCATGGATATATGATCTTTATCCCTTAGAGTTCCTTTAGAGTCTTTCTGCCTCTATAGCTTACTCTCTACTTCAAGTCATAATCCTCTGTTGTGACATGCCAATTTGTTGCCATGGGCATAACTGTGAGATCACAAGCAGTGCTCTATGACTTCATGTAGGGAGAAAGGAACAAATTGTTCAGGTGCAAAGATCCGTTTTTCATACAAATGACCTCAATAATAAATAATGGGGAGGAGGAATACAGCACTAATGGGAAATATAAGCTGGACTGTGTCTAATATTAGGTTGTCCCGGATTCCCCCGTTTTCCCTCACAAAAAGACAGAGACCATTGTTTGTTGTTGTGCTCAGATTTGGCAATTAATTTATTTATATATCATAATTCCAGGTTACATTTATCATCTTTTATTATTATATCTCTCACAATTTCATTTATTTCCAACTGTATATCCATCTCTGAGCATCCCTCTTTCTTCCTCTTTTCTCCTCCCAGGCAGGTGAGAACCTGGGTGCCTTCTTCTTCTTCTCCTTTTCTGTTAGGTAACGGTGAAAACCGAGACCGCTTTTCTCCTTCTGCTTCTTCCTCTTTTCGTCTTATTCCTTTTTCTTTCCCCCTCCCCCCTTCCCCCACATTTTTCCTCCATTTTTTCCTGCCATCCACCTTTGGCAGTCCAATAACCATATTATTACCTGCCATCCACCTTTGGCAGTCCAATAACCATATTATTATCTGCCATCCACCTTTGGCAGTCCCATAACCATCCAACTGGACTCATCCATTGTCCACCTTTACAGTCCTACTATACAGTCCCTTTCCTTTGACTGTCTTTTCCTCTTGCCTTGTTTTGTAGGGTGGGCAGGAGGAATCAAAACTCCAGCAAAAGTGGCTGAACCACTCCTGTGTTGTCACTTATGTACCTCCACTTGCCCCTCCCCTTCCTGTTGCCTGTCTATTGTTCTACACCCAGGCACCTCCTCTTCCTTCCCCCCTACCCTTCTGAGCACACCATCCTGATGAAAAGGGAGGGGGTGCACCAGGACAACCTGGTCTGCCCATTAAAGGGCAAACTCCATTGTCCCGGATTCCCCCCTTTTCCCTCACAAAAAGACAGAGACCATTATTATTTGTTGTGCTCAGATTTGGCAATTAATTTATTTATATATCATAATTCCATGTTCCATTTATCATCTTTTATTATTATATCTCTCACAATTTAATTTATTTTCAACCACATATCCATCTTTGATCATCCCTCTTTCTTCCTCTTTTCTCCCCCAAGGTGAGAACCTGGGTGCCTTCTTCTTCTCCTTTTCTGTTAGGTAACGGTGAAAACCGAGACCGCCTTTCTCCTTCAGCTTCTTCCTCTTTTCATCTTATTCCTTTTTCTTTCTCCCTTCCCCATCTTCCCCCCCCCCATTTTCCCACTAGCTGGTCTCCAGCTTGCGTTGGATGACTGGCTTTCCCCCCACTTAGGGTCCTGTCCCTCTTTTGCCTCGGAGGGACCCCTCCAAGCCATCTCTTCCCCTTTTTTTTTATATATTTCCTGCGTGTCTCCTCCATGCTTCTATAAAACCCATCATTTCCATATTAAACATATCTATGGCCAGATCTGACAAGTGGACACCGTCTGACCTATAGAAATCTTCTACTCACTCTTCCAGCCCCTGCAATAGTACTTGTCCTCCCATTTTTCTCACTAGTGTCCCTACCCTTCTGTTCATCTTTCTCCTGGCCCTATCCACAGCTCTATGACTGTGCTCCAATCTCCAAACTCTCCTTGGTATCATATCCGACCAGGCCAGGCATACCTTAGGCCACCACTGCTGTATTATCTCTAAGTCCCTTTTTATCTGCATAAATGTGTCTACCCATGGTTTTCCCCCCAAGGTCATTACCCCTTAGATGAATAATAATTAATTAATTAAGTCTGGAGTGGGACGCTGCTCCTTCAGCTCTTTCAAAGTGGGGAGCAGCTGCACCCATCTCATCCCACGGATGCGGCGCCATACCAATTTACATTGTTTCACCTCCTGGTAAAGCTGCTTTCCCCCAGCCTTTTTATCAGCTCTTCTTTCTGCCCAATAAATATAGGAGTGGCCACAGATCCAGACTTCCATGGTCCTCCCTCTTCCTATAGGGTTTAAACAGAGTAGACATTTTATTTATGATCTTAGTTTTCACCATCATATCATCACTCCCTTGTCCCCCCCCCGTGGCTCCCCGTCTGTTACAAACTTAAGAGATACATTAGTCTCCACACTGCAGTGTTCGGATGTATCTTTTTTAACTGGCCGGCCGCCAGTGCCCCTTCTCCAAAATATTATTCACCATCTCCCCTGCCGCTGCCCACTGTGAGGCAGCCCCTATCCATAAAGTGTGGGAGGAATAATTCACCGGGTCCTCCCCTAGGAATTGCATGCCCCTCTTGAGTAATGCAGTGACTTGATAACTCGTGACTCTGCTTCCATCCCCATGCAGAAATAATTTCCCTGTCCTATTTTAACGCTCTGCAGCGAAAGCCCACAAAGCTTGCACTGGGCACACTGTGCCCTCTACATGTTTCTTTAGAGTTACCAGGCAACCTTGACCCCTTTGATCCATCTTTGACCTCTTAATCATGACCTGTATTTCCTTCATCCCCCAACTTATATCTTCCCATTCCAGTCCCCCTTCCCTGTCTTGCCTGCCCTGGCCCACCACTTCTCTCATTCTCATGGCCCCAGTAAACATTACCACATAAATTGTGTGGAATAACTGGGCCTCAGCCTTTGATCTGCATATTGCTGGCAACACTCCCTTCAGTTTCACCAGCCACTGCTCCCCTATTGGCCTTCTATTATCCACCGTCCCTTGTTTTAACCTTCCCCATCCTTGCATCATTCTTCTAATGAACATTGACTTTGTTGGGTCCTGCCATCTTTTAAGACTGCAGATCACACTAATCCCTGCCAAGTAGACCCCCATTGTAGTGTGGGCTGTCCCCTTCTGCCACTGCTCCACGGTGAACTTCCCCAACTGTTCTTCTGTGAGTTGCCTACTTACCTCCATGTGGTGAGTTGCCCCGAATGTTTGAAACACTCGCCAGGCCCCGTCATAGGCCCTCAGAGTCCGTGGCACCCATGAACTGCGGAACATTTCTGCTCCCTCCTGCCAACATCCCATATGTTCATTGGTATGGGCATTTTTTTGCTCCTCTGCTGTTGGTGCCAGCCTCCGGAAATGATCCAGCTGCAGACAGGAAAGGCTGTCAGCCAGGGTGTTGTGTACCCCTTCTATGTGTTTCGCTCTGAATGACATGTTCAACTGCAATGCCCTTAGCACCAAGAGTCACAAAACTTGCATGACTGTTTCTGACCTGGCTCCCCTGTTGTTCAAGACCTCTACCAGTGCTCTATTGTCACACCAGAATGTTACTTTATGATCCCGTAATTCTTCTCCCCAAACCAGGGCGCACGCCCAGATGGGCATGATCTCTAACAAGGTCATGTCCCTCACCTTACTGTCCCTCACCCAATCTGAAGGCCAGGGCTCTGCAAACCATCTGCCCCTCAGATAGCCTCCCACACCCAGGCCTCCGGCTGCATCTGTGTAAAGATCGCGGTCTGTGTTATACACCCATTCCTCTTGCCAGAAAGAGCAGCCGTTATATTCCCTAAGGAATTCCTCCCATACTTTGAAATCCTCCTTGACTCCCTTTGTTATGTCTACCCAATGGTGTGGCCTGGCCACTCTGGCTGTGACCCTTGCTAGCCTCTTTGTGAAAGCCCTCCCTGGCCCAATAGCCCTACACGCGAAATTCAGAAGCCCCAATACTTGTTGTACCTGTTTTAGCTGTACCCTCTTTCTACTGGTATGTATCTTAATCAATTCCCTCAATTTTTTTCACTTTTTTGTCTGGTAACTGAAATATTTCCCCTGGAGCATCTATCTCGATGCCCAGAAACTCTAACACCCTACTGGACCCTTTTGTTTTTTCCAGTGCCAGTGGGACCCCAGTTCCTGACACAGCTGTTGGAAACTGGCTAACATTCTTTCCATTTCCCTCTTTCCACTGCCTATGAAAAGGATATCATCCAAATAGTGAGTCACTGTTTTATAACCAGTCCTTTCTTGGAATATCCACTGCAAACATGTGCTAAAGGCTTCGAATGTGGCGCATGCTATAGAGCAACCCATGGGCATGGCTTTGTCAAAATAGTACTGTCCCCCAATTTTAAACCCCAACAGGTCCCAATCCTCTCTTCTAACTGGAAGTAGTCTGAAAGCTGACTCTATGTCTGTCTTAGCCATCCATGCATCTGCAGTTGCCCAGATAATCCAGACTGCATCTTCCAGGGTGGAATATGTCACTTTACTATATTCCTCGCTGATAAAATCGTTGACTGACTCACCTTTGAGAAAGGATAGGTGATGAAACACCCTAAATTTCCCTTCTTGTTTTTTGGGAACCAAACCTAATGGTGAAATCCTCATGTTGTCTAATGGGGGAGTGTCATATGGTTCCTCTATTCTCCCTGCTGCCTTCTCCTTCTCTATCTTCCGTTGTAACATGTCTTCCCTCCCTCTCACTGAGCCCAAATTGTTTGCCTCTCTGGCCTGTCTTGGTCCCTCACACTGTAGAGAAAAGCCTGTGTGAAAACCTTCTTTAATCATTTCTGCCATTTTCTTATCTGGGTATCTGTCCAACCATTCCTTCTATGCCTCTGTCCTGATAGGGGTTCTACCTGCTCTAAATTGTTCCCCTGTCCTTGTTTCTTTTTCCCCACCAGCTACCCCCCCCTGTGGCTGATGCCTGGCCTTGCTGGTCAATGATTTTGACTCCCTCTATTTGCATGCCCCCTCCCCCTCCCCCCTCTATTCCATGTCTGGCCTTTATACCCCTGCCCTTCCCGAAAGAACTGTTGACCTGACCCGAGCTCCCCAGTTCCTTGCACTCCTTGGACCCATGTCGTCCTGCATCTGATTGCCGGATGTGATCCCCCACATTTTGGACAGGCATGCCAAAAACGGCATTGTGTCCATGAGCAAAAAGTCCTATTGTAGGCCCAGCAACATCTTTGTAACATGGTAACTTTTTTCCCAAACTCTCCCTTCAGTGTGGACTGATTGGTTACATAATCTGTTCATAAATCTAACTGTTTCGTATCCCATTG
The DNA here is from genome assembly GCA_016271365.2 of Neoceratodus forsteri. Classification (NCBI taxonomy): domain Eukaryota; kingdom Metazoa; phylum Chordata; order Ceratodontiformes; family Ceratodontidae; genus Neoceratodus; species Neoceratodus forsteri. Next base: position 331,989,694 of record CM057454.1, read on the forward strand.
TACATCCCCATACATGGCCATCCTTTGCCGGAAGAATTTATCATAATATATCCAGACCACGCCCCCCTTTTGCTTTTACTCTCCTTATTATCAGGGAGTATGTGATGAGTGGGATGCCCAGTTCAGGCCTTCTTTCCAACATTATGGCTGAGAATGTGGTGAAACCTACAAACCACCCCTCCCAAGTCTTCCCTTTTGTGAATTTGTCCTCCTCTTTCTTGCCTAACAAAACCACTGCCGCTGCCATTTCACTTTTCTCTATATTCTCTGTTTCTTCATATTTTGCCGCTGCGTCCTGGCTTACTAAAGCGAAAATATCCAGATACTCTCCCTTCCATATTTTTTCTTTTGTGGTCAGCAGTACGTGTTCACCAACTCTCATCCCTGGAGCTCCTATCTCCCTTGTTCCTTTTCCCTCCTTTTCAACTCCACCTTCTTTCTCCTTCGCCACCTTTTCTCCTGCCCTAATCTCGGCTAGCACAGCCTCCATCTGGCTCAAGCCCCCGGAACCAAGTGCCGAAATGATCTGACCTATGTACTCCTTGATGCTGTCACCAACGGAGCCGGGTGCATTACCTGTGACCTTGTCCATTCCTTGCTGCCTGCTAGCATCCTGGTGCCCCAGCATGTTTCCCTCTGGCTGAAGGGTTGGTAGGCATACTAGCGGCTGTGGAGGAACCACTGTATGCTGGGGGTCCAGACTGGGCTCCACTGGGGGAACCACCACCTGTCCCTGGGGAGGTACTGAAGGGGCTGGGTCTCCTGGGTGCAGAGGTACTGGATTGGCCACCTTGGTTAGCCCCGCCATCTGTGGTTGCACCCTGGTTGGGCTGCGAGGCTTCCCCGCTGGCCGCTTCCCTCTGCCCCCTTTACCCTTCCCCACTTTCCTTTTCTCCCCAGACCTCCCTGGTTCCTCCCCTTCCACCAACTCCCACATCCTATTGGCCTTTTCAGCCAGCTCCACTATTGCCTTGTAGGTGTCTTCCTTTGAAGGCCTGCTCTTCTTGGGTGCCATGCTCTCTGCTTTGTCACCTGTGAAAACACTGGAAAAGAAAAGAAACTGATTTAAACAGCAATCCGGGGGCTGTAACCTGAGAGGCCAGGCCCACCTCCCCCCATTAGGCAGCCTCCAACTGAGATGCACCTGCTCCTCCCTCTTTTTTTTTTTTGGCCTTGGCCCAAAATGGCGTGCTGCATCCTGCTGCATGTCCAGGCCCAGTTTCCCCGGTCCTCTGGTCACTCCCCCTTGCCCCTTGCTAGGCTCCTAGTCAAGCCCCCTTTTCATTTATGGGCCTCCAGGTTTTACGTCCTCTGGATCACTAGGCCTCTTGTTGCTAGGCCCTCCTGCCCATTCGACTCGGGCCCCTGCTCCCTCTTGGTCTGTTCCCCCCTCCCCCCGGCATGTGACGTCACTCCGCGTGGCCGCTTATGGATTCTCTTTTCTTCTTTTCCTTTTTTTTTAAAAACCCTCCTTGTTTCCAGGCATTCTCCTGCCATGCTCCCCCCAGTGCGTGGCGTCATGCCACCTGTCCACTGCGTCGATCGCCCCCCCACTTTCGTGGCCTGTCCTTCAGGCCATAAACCAAAGGTGGGGGGCCCTTTTCTTTCTCTGCTAGCCCTACTGGGCCACAGGGCATGAACCCTGTGCTGTTCCCCCGGTCAGCCCCCTTTTCAGTCCTCCTATTACCCACGCGGTCACTGGCATGTGACCGGCAAGGCCGCACTGCTCTGACTCGCCCCCTTGGGTCCCTATGACCCCCCCGGCATTCCCTGCAGTCCACTGTGTTGCTCCCAAACCCCCCCGTTGGTGTCCCACACCACCCAGAAAAATTTGCAGGCTCAACCACTTTCCCCTTGCGCCCTGCACCCTGCAGGGCCTAAATGCCCGCTACCCCTCATGGCGCATATTTTCTAACCCGCCAATGCCATCCTTTCCCCTCTCCCCGAGCATTCCTCCAGCCCCCCACTTCCCATGCAGGCTCCCTCGCATAAACCCCAGCCTCAGCAGTGTTCTCACAGCCAACGCAGGCTTCACGCTACCAGTCTCCAGCCCTTCAGGCTGCTCCTTCCCATCTGCTCACTGCTGCTCCTTCCTCTGCCTCTGACCAGGTGGGCGACTGCCCTGCTATCTGAAACAAAAATGCTCCCAACCAAGTGGCACTCTCGCCCCACCGATAGCTTTTCCGCCTGCTTTACTCCCCGCGCTATCTTCTGCCTTCCCATGGCCCCCCAAACCTTCCCCCAACAAAACGGGTGTTCTGCCCTACCAATGTGACAAACCAAGCACATGTGGCACTCTCGTCCTTCCCCCAACTAGCCACTAACGCCTTATGAAACACGGGCGTCTGCCCCAGCCGACCGAAAAACGCCATGTCCACCGTGTGGAGCTCTGGCACCTCCCCTGACCTCCTTTCAGCATTACAAATGGCCTACAAGTCTGTTAATCACTCAGGCACCAATCTTGCCCCTAGCAATGCACTTATCCATTACCACAATGCTTTCTTTCTTTAAAATGCAGGCATAACAGTACACAATCTGAGGTTTCTACCTATTCATTTCTTTTTTTTTACTCATAATGACCCCCACAAGATTCAAACCACACAAAAACTTCTACTTTGTAGTCAGAGAAACTACCCCTGCACTACAAGGGCAGCTTGTTTTTTTTTTTTTTTGAAAGCAAGAAGGGTTATTCCTAACATCTGTTCAAAAAAACCTACAACACTGCACTGCCTAACTATGATATACTTGTCTTTATCATTAATACAATTAAAGCCCCCCTTGTTTGTTTTTTTTTTTGTGGAAAATCTGTTACTGCTTACCTGACCAAATCCCCAACCTTTGTTCTGATGCCAATCTGATGTGCTACAGTTCAGAATAATCAAAACTCCAGCAAAAGTGGCTGAACCACTCCTGTGTTGTCCCTTATGTACCTCCACTTGCCCCTCCCCTTCCTGTTGCCTGTCCATTGTTCCATCCCCGGGCCCCTCCCCTTCCTTCCCCCTACCCTTCTGAGCACACCATCTTGATGAAAAGGGAAGGGGTGCACCAGGATAACCTGGTCTGCTCCTTAAAGGGCAAACTCCATTTTGCTAAAGTTCTTCTGAACGTGTCATCAGCTCTTTAATAAATACAATTCTAAACTTCCCCAGGATACCTGTTTACATGTTTACACAGGAAAAGTTATAAGACATTCCATACTGTATGCATTGGCTATCTCAAAACTGCGAAACTTATTTGTACATTGTCCTCAGAATTCATAAATGTGGTGATTTATAGAAAATCCTGACTATCTAAATAGAGGCATGTAATATAGCTGTCCTCACTGTAAACATACCATGAACATATCATTTAAAAAAAAAGGGACAATTAAAACATGTCATTTAATCCTGGCTCATTTATTGCACGTAACTCATACTGACAAAATGTTTCCAGTTTCAATAGTTTGTTTTTGAGACCCTCCCACCATGGTTTAGGTTTAAATCTTTCCAGTCCACAGAAAAGAAAACAATGGCTTTTGGTATCATTTTGCTGGTTTTTAATGTGTAATGTTAATGCATTACTAAGTTCTAATTTACTGATGGCCTTTAAATGTTCACCAATACTTTTCTTAAAAGTTCGTAATAGTCTTTCCCACATAAAATGCATGGTATGAACAAACTGCCACATAAACCAATGCTTCAGATGAACATGATATAAAGTAACATACCTCATACTTTTGATTCATTAGTGGATGTACAAAACACATTGCTTGAAAGACATTTGTACAAAACTTACAGTTCCCTCATTTAAAAGTTCCTTGTGGCAGTTCAGGTCCTGGACTGGACATTCTAGGTGGTCGGTAAAAACTGTGGACCAACAAATCACGGAGATGTTTTGCCTCTTTTTTAAAACACATTGGGAAGGGGGGTTCTCCATGATACTATCCAAACTAGATTCTGTTCCCAAAATATGCCATTTTTTTCAGTGACTGCACGAAGGTCAGGAGCCTGCGAATTAAAGGTGGTAAAAAAATTACGTTTAACATGTTCTCCTTGTTTTTTTCATTTTTTCTTTTGATATTATTGATAACATTATTTTTAGTAACCAACTAATTTCTATCAGTATTCATAGCATTCAAATGGGGGGGAGGGGGTCTCAACAACGAACTATTAAACTGGAAAACATTTTGACAGTATGAGAGTATGAGTTATATACAATAAATAAGCCAGGATTAAATGACATGTTTCGACTATCCCCCTTTTTAAAATGACAGCATGGTTCAGCAGGGTATGACAAGCTGGAACCAAGACTGCAGCCCTAGCCATAGCTGCTCTAGTCTCTTGGCTGCTCAACAGTCCCCTCCTTGAAGGGAAAGTTCTATCATTATGGAAAGTTGCCCTGGTCAGGTCATGTCCATCTGTAAAGGTGGATCACGGGAACAGGTGGAAAACTATCATCCCACATTGAACCTTTCCATCCTTAGCAAGGTACTAGAGAGGGCCATCTATAACCAAATAACAGATTACATTGAGAGCAATGGCATATTTACACCTAGACAACATGATTTTAGAAAAAACCATGGCATGGATATTACCCGAGTCTGTTTCACTGATCACATCTTCACAGCCCTAAACAAAGGCCAGTCCACCGGGTCAGTCTTCATAGACCTAACCAAGGCCTTTGACCTGGTAGACCATCAGTTGCTCCTAGCAAAACTAAAGCTTATAGGCCTAGACTATCTGACAGTTTGGTGGTTTACCGACTACCTCCAAGGGAGATCCCAATTTGTCAGATTGCAATGTGTGCAATCTGAAAACTGCAAAATTCTCAACGGGGTCCCCCGGGGATTCATCCTGGGGCCCTTACTATTCTCTATTTTCATAAACGACATGCCAAATCACTGTGGTGAAGCAAACATAATTCTATATGTGGACAATGCAGTACTCTACAGGACTTCCAAGGACCTGAGCTATCTGAACAATACTCTGACTAATGACCTGCAACTCCTAGAGGATTGGCTGACTAGCAACAAACTTGTGCTCAATAGCAAAAAAACTAGGGCCATGCTATTTGGCCCTTTAAGCCTAGGGCAAGACAGAACCTCAATTCTAATTCCAAGCCTCTCTATTGGCACAAGGATTGAGGTTGTAGACTCAATAAAGTACTTAGGCATTACATCAGACCAGAATTGTACTTACAAGATGCATATTGAATTACTGACCAAGACACTGAATCAGAAACTGGGGTTACTGTACCATCTTAGCCCTTTCCTCACTCAGGATTCCCAGCTAAGGATTGCAACTGGAACCCTACTGTCTACCCTACTGTATGGATCACCAGTGCTACTCACAGTAAAAGGTGGGGAATGCAAAACCTTACTACCCTTTATCACAGGGTGTGCTAGTTCACCATGTTAGCTCAGCCAATGGATCACTACTGCCAGGTGCTCCAAGCCCTGTCCTGGCCACCATTGAAAGGCCGTCTTGAGTACCTATCCTTATGCTTAGCCTACAAGCTAAGATCAGACAATGCCCCACCAAGCCTTGCAAAAACATTATCTGCTAAACACAACAGCAGGTCCCTTAGATCCTCTAGCTGTCAGCTGCTCACTCTGCCTAGAGTTAGGTCTTCCCAGGGGCAGAGATCACTCCCAGCCAGCATCCCACCCCTCTGGAATGCTCTTCCAGAAAATGTACAAACATGTAATTCCCTCAGGGGGTTCAGAAAGGGACATAAGGCTCATCTGCTATAGCTTAACCAATGCACTTGCAATCACTGAAATCTGAATCCTCTCCTGCCACCCTATTGCCGTTTTGTCTTTAACCATAAATGTCACCTAAGTATCAACCTACATTGAGGGCTGTAAGTGAGGGTTGAAATCTTGAAAACTGCATAAATGTTCACCTTAATTTGTATGATAAGCTTAGTTTTATTTGATGTACACCAATCTATGCTCACTATACTACTGTCTGTTGAATTCTGTGCTAAATTATGTAATGTCTACCTGTATTTGTATTGTAACTTCATGGAATATTTTTGCCTGTGTTTAATCCTGAGTCGCCCCTGAAAAAGAGACTGTCATGGTCTCAGTGGGTTTACCTGATTACCAAAATGTAAATAAAAAATAAATAAATAAAAATAAATTGTATACTTACAATGAGGATAGCTACATTATATACAATAATTGATTGCCTCTATTGAGATATTCAGGGTTTTCCATAAATAACCATATTTATGAATTCTGAGGATAATGTACAAATAAGTTTTGAAGTTTTTGGATAGGCAATGCACACTATATGGAATTTCTTATAATGTTTCCTATGTAAATATGTAAACAAGTATCCTGGGAAAAGTTGGAATTGTGTTAATTAAGTAGATGGATTTTCGACCTTTTGCATTAACACTGACCTACCACTGATGGACAAGTAAGTTTTGCACTTTTCATAAAAGCAATGCGAGTAGTATGGAATCTCTTATGACTTTCCTTATGTAATTATGTAAATAAGCATCCTGGGAAAGTTTGGACTTGTATTTATTAAGTAAATACATTTTTGACCTTTTGCACAAATACTGACTTTCCACTTATGCATTTTTAAGGTTTTATTGTTCTGTATTTTGCTTGGATTTTAGTGTAGCTTTGGGTAAGATCATCATTGTTTTTTATTGTCAGCTGGATGGGCTATGTGGCATTTATGCACTGATTTTTTTTTATGTTAAACAAGTTGTTCTTAAGAAATTGTGATCTGTGACTTTAAGCATGTACTTTAAAAAGGTGTACATTTACCACATTGACCATACCTTGACAAAGCCCACGGTCAGGTGGGTAAAACATTGACAGATGCTGGTGGGGTGAGTGAAATGGATTTTATGCAATAAAAACAATTTTTAACTACAAACCAAGCTATGAGTTTGCATTATAGTGATGCACACTTGTGCCTGTTAGCCACTCTTCCTTAATTTTAACTTATGTTAAAATAGACATTAGAGTGTAGATTTTGTGTTCATGTGAATTGAAAAAGTTTTCGACAATTTAATTGCTTTAGTTTAGTTTTTACAGGAAAGTATTATCATCTGTTTTAGTTTGGAACTGGTTTGACTTTGGATGAATGAATGAATGAATGAATGAATGAATTAAATCTTTATTTATAAAGTGCCTTTCTAAAACCAAGGTACTGTACATAAACCAAATTAAGTTTAATAAGGGAACTTTGACACACTGGCATCTAAAGAGGCAGTGCAGTGTAGTGGCTAAGGCTCTGGGCTATGAACCTGAAATCCTGGGTTTGAATCCCACAGCCTCCACTTTTTTTTTAATTTGGGTTTAAAAAAACTAATTATAGAAAAACACTTGTGTTTATAAAAACTAATTATAAAAAAAGTCCTATCTCAATAAGTAACAAAATTCATTGCCAATAAAACTTTGTTTATGCACTAGTTGAAGTTAAAGGGACAAAAGTAGGGAAATGATAGGTTAGGGTTTCCAGCTCCAACACCCCACCCCCACCTTGCGTGCAACAACTGGTGTGGGGTGTGCCTTTGGGTTGTCAACCCTAATATTCATCCCATTCCATGAGTAAGTAAGCTGAGATGGGTACAGTATATGAGAATGTGGTGGTGAGCGTTAGGGTTCATAAACCCAAGTCACACCCAACATCTGTTGCTGCCTGCAGGGTGGAAGTGGGATGTTAGGGTTGGAAACCCAAACACCACATTTCCCTACTTTTGTCACTTTAACCCTAACTAGTGCATTAACAAAATTTTTGGTACAACATTGTTAGGGATAGAAATCCATCCCTGGAATAGGGTTGTTGTACTGCAGTAGTTATGTCATCCTTGTTGTTGTACTGCACTAGATATGTAGCTACTGCAGCACAACAACATGGAATCTCCACCTGTCAGGAAGTCACCACAGTGGTGAGAGCTGGACTGGAGGAGAGTGGCACTGAAGTAAAAACTGAAAAAGTAAGGACACAGCAGTGCACCTACCCACTCATTTTCCTTGTGTTAGTGGACCACACACTATAAAAGACAATATATGGTCCGCTATCCACAACAACCATGAGGAGGCATCTCAAGGTTTCCATGGCAACCAAAACCTCTCGAGCTTTGCTCTCGAGGTTTAAACAATTGCCATTGACAACCTGTCAATGGCTACACATGGGTGTTAAGGATAATGGACCATACATTATCGGATAGATAGCTAGATAGACAGATAGATAGGCAGACAGACAGACAGACAGATAGACAGACAGATAGCTAGACAGTAGATATAGATTACTTATAATATAAAGTAACAGGTCTGATCAGAGAAATGATCTGAGCCATCTATTTGTATCTATATCTATAGACATATAGATACATAGATAGATACTATCCTCTGACACATTACTACAACAGACACCCTTAAAGACTAAAGGGCTTCAGCTGAAACAAGAGGGTAATGACACTCCTGATCTGCATCATCTCTGCAATGTGCAACATAATTTCTGCACTCCAGTTGCTATGAAAAACAAAGACAGCATGAGAAGCAAGACAGGGAAGTAGATGAGAAGGAGCAAGGAGTGAGGGAGAGTCTTTGGACCACAGAGGGGCCAACTCATTTTTGAAAAGGTAGAAAGCATAGGACAGGTAAAGGATAAGCAGCATAGAACAGAATTGGGTTTTAGCAAGTTACTTTACCTTTTAATAATGAAACAGGATTCTAACCCTATCCACACACACACACACACACACACACACACACACTTCTCTTACAGAGGTACCTGTTTTCTCTTTAGTTTAATAAACAGGTTTTGTTAACCTCCTTTATCTCTCCTATCAGTTTCTTTTAAAATATACTATTCTTGGAATAAGGAGTACCCTTTTTGTGTAATGCTGTACCTCTTTTCAGCAAAAATTATGTTTGGTATATACAGTTTTTAATCAGCCATCTGAAATTCTGAAGTAGAGATGCCGGTGAAATTCTGGTGAAATTGGGAATTTTGCCCCGTGTAACATTTTGTGAAATTAAATCCTTATGGTGAAATTTTGCATTCACTTTCACCGGTAAATTTTGCTTTCACTGGTAAATTTTGCCTTCTGGTAGTATCAGGCAAAATTAGAGAAAAAAGGCTTTTCACATGATTTACTCTCTGCAACAGACTGCAGGTCACATGGGTGACTGTACTTAGGCAGGAAGCCACTGAATCTGCTTCCTTTTCCTACAGCTTGCATTCAGTGTAGTGGAGTATTAGACAGACTGCAGAGGAAAATCTTTAAATCTGTAGTAGTTTGTGTAGTTGTTTGTGTCTGTGTTCTTTCCTAATTTCTTTATTTTAAAAAAGGTAATCTTTCTGTTGTAGGGCATTTTCTTTTGTGTTATATTTTTCTATCTTTATAGAGAGTATGTGTGTGTGTGTGTGTGTGTTTGTGTGTGTGTGTGTTTGACTATCTGTCTTTCTTTTTCATTTTAGTTTTCTATTAAGAAAATTTTTTTTTGTTAACATGGATGGGAGGAAAGACAAGGCAAGGAGGACTCGGCAGAAGGCAGGAGCAGCAGGAGGATCTACTGTTCACCTTAACAGGGAGGCATTTCTGTCCATAAGACAGGCCCCCCAGCAGGAGCATGTGCCCTCCATCCCCCAGCAGCAGGACCCATTGCCCCCCCAGCAGCAGCAGATCCCCCCCCAGGAGCAGGAGCACCATGCCTCCCTGTTCACCTTGCCGTCTTGTCACCTTGTTCTCCTAAATTGTGCTGCCTCTGACACACAACCAGGTACAAATAAAACAAATGAATGAATGCCAAAAATGCATTTTTTGTCACACAAAACCAGGCAGGGGTGCTGAGGGGGTGTCACTGGGTGTGGGTTTTAAAACTGGAGATTGAACAAAAAAGTATGGTACAGCACTCTGGTGGGTGTGCTTTTTTCACAGGAAACTAAAAGAGAAGTTTGTCTGTATAGTTCTTACCTCACCAATGGTCTTGAAGTGTGAAAATGTAGCAGTAACATAGACTTTAAAAAAATCATGATTGTCTCCATATTTTTATTCTTTGAAAAGTTTCCCCTAGTGGGAGTTTTTCTTTTGCTCCCTCTAGTCAGTCTCCTAATCACAGGAGTCTTGTATTTTACCTATTTCCAGGACAAGTCTGTTCACATCACTTACAGGGCACACAGATCACTACACTGTCTATCCTCTGTCACATAGGAGTTTATACCACACCCCATGTCACATGATCTGCCACATCCACAAAAAAGATACTTTTCACACAAATACATCATCATTATTTAAACAAAGTAGGTCATTCAGATAATTGCTTTACTTGATGATACCCAGATCCATACAGGTATTTTATTTTATCTCTAACATAAGGACAATCCATAACTGTGTATATAATGGAGGATCCTCCAACAACAATGCCCTCAGCTCCTGTAAGTACCCACCTACTCCAAGTCTCCTGTCATATGGAAATGGGAACTGTGAATCTTTTTTCATGAGATTACATCATTTTCATGAAAAAAGATTCCTTCACATGAAAATAGAATGTGAAAAAAATGAAGTACACATTACTGTTTTCATATGAAGGTAGTCTTGTTTCATATGGCCTTATTCATGTGCCATATGGCCATATGAAACAAGAAAATAGTCTCATGAGAAAAGACGTTTAAAATGTTTAAAAAACACACTTCTGGGTCTTGTTCAAAAACCTAACTGCAGAATCCAGCTAATGGCATCCCAATTAGCAAGCTACATCTGTTGGTGTGCTTCCATTATATGATTTTTATGGGTTTTGAAACATAAAATTTGAATAAAAAGGAAACAAGATGGTGGCCATATGAAAATAGAATTTTTTTCTCATGAAACAAGATTACCCCCTTCTCCTCATAAGAAACAGACTCCTTTTTCATATGGCCAAATTCCTTTTTCGTATGAAAAAGCTATCCAAAACAGCATACAAGCATGCTCAAAACCTACATTTCCAATCCTTATAACTCTGGAACAGATTAATATTTTTTACTAGAACAATGAAAAGCATCACTTTGGGCCAAGCCCTTTTTACCCTGAAAATTTCAGATGAAAATTCCAAACTATCTGGGTACTAGCAATGACAAAAAAATAACAGCAAAGAAAAAAAAAATTGTTCCACTTTTTTTCATTGTCTGAATCCCAGAATCCACATATCTAACTGGAAATAAACATGCATATCAAGAGACCTTTCCCCCCAAGACCATGCATGCAAATGTTCATGCAAATCTGTTGAATGGTGGAAAAGCTATGAAAGTGAAAATTTAGGGGATTAAACAGGCTACTCAACCTTAACTATAATGGTACTACCACACTGTATCTGTATCTGTATCTATATCTATATCTATATCTATATCTATATCTATATCTATATCCACATCCAGCATCCATATCCATAGATACAGTAGAAAGAAAGAAAGAAAGAAAGAAAGAAAGAAAGAAAGAAAGAAAGAAAGAAAGAAAGAAAGAAAGAAAGAAAGAAAGAAAGAAAGATTTCTTCTGATACATTACAACAATGGAGGCCCTGAAAGCACTAAAGGGCCTCAACCCAAGCAAGAGGGGGCTGACAGCCTTGACCCACAGCATCTCTGCCTTGTGGTACATCATGTATATACTGCAGTTGCCATGAAAAAACAAAGACAGCATGAGAAGCAACGCAAAGAAGTAGAGAAGAAGGAACAAGGGATGAGGGAGAACCATAGGACCACAAATGGCTCAGCTCATTATTGAAGCAATAGAAAGAATAGGGCAGGTGAAGGACAAGGCAGGATGGAACAGAATAGGGTTTTAGCAAGTTTGCTTTTCCCCTTAATAATGGGACAGGGATGTGCTGTGCAGAATTTTCATATTACAGCAGAATGAAATTCTGTGGAATTTTCAAAATTCGGCTAAAATTCTGCCAAATTTTGGCAGAAACAGAATGGTGGAATTCCAAGGCAGAAAATGGATGTGGAATGATTTTAATTGGAAAAAATACTGTTTTGCAGAATATTATTCCATGGATCTCAATATTTTCTACTGAAATTGTTGCATAATAATATTACACAGAAAAATGCTGTTCCATGGAATATTATTCTGCGTCTCACAGTAGGAAGATCAAAATTCCAGTGGAAATTCCGCCAGCAGAATGGTCATTCTGCACTAATTTTGCCAACAAAATTCCACATTCCGCACAGCACTAGACAGGGTCCTGAGCCTATCACCCTCCCCAGAGGTAACTTGCTTTCTCTCATTTCTTCTATAAACAGATTTCCATAATCCCCTTTGTCTCTCCTATCAGCACACTAATTCTGCTTCTTCTGTTTTGGAGTATTTCTCAGATTATTGGGCCTGCTACTGTATGTATGTATATATATGTGTGTGTGTGTGTGTGTGTGTGTGTGTATATATATATATATACACACTATATATGATACATATATATATATATATATATATATATATATGTATATATATATATATATATATATATATATATATACATGATGGGCAGGAGTGGATATGGAAAATATTCTCACTCCTGCAGAGTGAGCTGTGTATTCTCATGAGTGCATGAAGGCATGAGTGAAAATAATGGTCTGGTGGAGAAACTGATGGGGTTAGGAGTAGGCCCTTTGATGGTCAGATGGATTGAAAACTGGATAGCTGGACGCACTCAGAGAGTAGTGGTCTGTGGGGAGCTCTCGAACCCTACAGAGGTTGGTAGTGGGGTACCACAGGGCTCGGTCCTGGGTCCAATCCTGTTTAATGCATACATATCAGACATCAGGGATGGTATAGGGTGTGAAATGAGTCTCTTGCGGATGACTCCAAGATGGGAGCAGTAGTTGAGGGAGAAGAGGGGAGGTTGGCCCTGCAAGGGGACCTGGACACCCTGGAAAGCTGGGCTCACACATGGAAATTAAATTTCAATATCACCAAGTGCAAGGTGTTGCATCTTGGTCGGGAACTCCTAAACACATGTACACTCTGGGAGGGAGGTGCTGGAAGCCTCAACAGGGAAAAAGACCTGGGGTCATGGTGGATACATGTATGAATAACACTGAGCAGTGCAGGAGAGCAGCTAGCAAGGCAAACAGGATGTTGGGATGCATAGGAGGGATCACCTCTAGGAGCAAGGAAGTGATTCTGCCACTGTACAATGGACTGGTTAGACCACACCTTGAGTACTGTGTACAGTACTGGAGACCACACTGAAGAGGGACATACAGCTCCTGGAGGGTACAGAGGAGGGCAACAAAGATGATACGAGGGCTAGGGGATTTGACTTACGAGGACAGACTTGAGGAGCTCTGCCTGTTTTCATTGGAGGAGGGAGAGACAGGGGACATGATTGAGGTCTTCAAGTACCTCAAGGGAATAAATAGGGTAAACATGGAGGATCTTTAGACTAAAGCAGGAGGCATCACCAGAGGGCATGGTTTGAAGTTGGAAGGTGGAAGGGTGAGGGGAAAAGAGGAGGAGGTTTTCACTGAGAGGTGGTGGACCCTTGGAATGCTTTGCCTGGTGAGCTGGTTCAGAGATCCACAGTGGAAAGCTTTAAGAGAGGGTGGGACAGACACAGAAAGTGGATGTATCAGATGATGGCCTGTCCCGGGGGGGTGGGGATGGATGATAGGGGTTTCTGGAGCACAAGGGATGGGAGGGTCTCGGCACCCAACTAAGGATCTAGGTTCGAGCAGACTTGATAGACCATAAGGCCTAATCTGCTGGCAAATAGTATGTTAGTATGTAAAATACGCAGCTCACGAAGCAGGCATGAGAATATTTTCCTTATGCAATGATCTCCCCATCATGTGTGTGATTTATACCACAAAGGTGAGAGCTGCAGGAACATTTTTTCTGAGTCTGTGTGTTTCCTGCTCATTCTGTGTGCACTGTCAGTGTGTGTGTGTGTGTGTTCTGAATGAATTGGGAGTCAGAAACACAGATGAGTGTGTTTTGCAAAACTAATTGAGTGAGTCAGAGGCTCAGTGAGAAAGACAAACTGCTGCAGGTAGCACTGAGAAACGGAACCTGCTTTGTAAAAGACTTTCATTTAGAATTCATGTTGTTTTGAAGCTGAGATCAGCACAGTAATGGGCTAGCAATGTAATAAACACAATGGGACATAGGTGAGAGTTTTTTGCAAAGCTAATTGAGTAAGTTGCAGCTTCAGTGAGAAAGAGAAACTTTTTCTGAAGCAGTTTCCTTTAGAATGCAAGCTGCAGTGCATTTATCCTCACTCTGGTGACATCAGCAGAGTATGGATAAATGTCGATATCCTCACTCTGCTGATGTTATCAGGATTTATCCTCACTGCAGTGGAAATAACACAGGTTATCCTACTGAGAAAGCTCTCACCCCATTATATATATATATATATATAAAATGGGTAGGAAAAACTATGTCTGTTGATTTGTTGGATTCCTGCACATGACCGCGCATATATCAGAGCACGACTGCACACCTGCACTTTTACCCCCCAAAAAAACAATTTTGCTATTTTATAAGATAGATATCCCACTCCATGGTGTGTGGCCACACTCTGATATATGCACACCTTGGATGATTGACACACTTGGCCTATGGCATCATGCGTACAACGCACACCAAGGCGTGCATATATCAAAGCATGACCGCACATCTAAGAGTGGGTTATCTATTACATATATATATATATATATATAGATATATAGATAATATATACATACACACATATACACATACATATATATATATATATCATTATCTATCTATCTATCTATCTATCTATCTATCTATCTATCTATCTATCTATATATATATATATATATATACTCATATCCATATTGGTAGATAGATAGCTAGACAGATAGATAGATAGATGTGTGTATATAATAGTGGTGTGGTTAAGCCACTGTAGTTAGGGTTGAGTAGGCACATTAATGTTAAACCCAAATTTTTGCACTTTAATATCTTCACAACCATTCAACAGATCTGCAACAAAATGTTGCATGTGTAGAATCACGGGACAGATTTCTTGGCATGCCACATTTTGTTCCAGTTGGATGTGTAACTTCTAAGATGCAGATAGCAAAAAAAAATGTAAATAATTGCTGATTTTTGCAGTTTGTTTTTCAATGCACAGCACCCAGATAGTTTGGAATTTTGATCGGAAATGTAGTTTAGTGACTAAGGCTCTGGGCTATGAATCTAAAGACCCATGTTTGAATCCCACAGCCCCCACTTTTTTTTATAATAACTCATGCATTTAAAACATAGAATAATGCATGGGGAAGTGTATGTAACATATAGAATAAAGTATGGTTCGGGGTGTGTAATGAGATTTTATATAAACCCCAAGGGTGAAGCCTGAGGGGTTTGTGAAAAGCATCCCACAATGAGGGTGTGTGTAAAATCGAGTTTGACACCCCGGCCCATTTTTTATTTTATATAATTGCTGGGTTTCCCTTTTTCACCCCAGCAATTATATAAAATAAGGAGCTTGCGTTGCATCTGCGGTGTGGTTTAGTTTTAGCCCGGTGCTGAGATTTGCCATTTTGTAAACCTTTTTCTTTTCTTTTACTGGGTCTTTATGTGTTTCCAGTGTTTGGGGGGGAAAAAAAGAAAAGAACTTACCGCCGAGTTCTACTGGCGGCTCTGTGTCGGGCGAGATGGAGACGGTGAGTGGTCTCAACTGGTCATGCTGCTGCCTGAGCATGCGCTCAGCAAAGAAAATCGTGCGTGGGTTTGTCATTATAAACGCTCCTTTATAATGACAAATTATGCCACGGTTTCCCTATGGGAAAAAGGGGAAGCCGGTTATTATAAGGATTTTATGCACACCCAATGTGTGCAATGCCTCATAAAACCCATGGGTGAAGCCCAAGCATTTTATCTTGGCTTCATACCCTGATGGTGTGCATAAAATGGAAGTTACCACACTTCCCCATGTTTAATTTTTTATAATAACTGGTCCCCTTATTATTTTTATGTTGATTGCGTGCATACGCAAGAAACATACTGAGGCAGCTTTCTCCAGAAGCAGGGTGTGGAGGCACGGCACTGTTGTGGCTAATGCCCCCACAGCCTTTAAAGGCTTGGCCCACTTCCCCCAATGCTGTGGCATGCTGCTGCTTACACTAGTTCAGCCAGCATGCAACCAACTTGTAAAATTTTTGCTTCTGCAATCAGGGGCCACCTCGTCATTGCAGCATCTACCATTCACTGCAATGAGGGAGCGACCCATCATTGCAGGGCAGAACCTTGAAACACTAATATTGTTTGTGAACATGGCAGTGGCTTACTGCTGTGTTCACAAACAATAATAACCCCCCCTGCCTAGGGAGTGCCCAATCCCCCTTGACAGTACATGCCCCCCCACTGTGTTTGTTTGCCGACTGGGGTCCCAAATCACCATCAGCTTCAGTGCTCCAAGGTTTATGTTGCTGACAGGAGAGCCCACTCCCTGTCAGCATTATGTAACCCCCCCACTTTTGTTGTCTGCCAACGGGGTGCCCAATCCCCATCGGCATAATGTCACCCCCTCTTTTGTTGTGTGCCAATGGGGGTACCCAATCCCCATTGGCATAATGTAACAGCCCTCCTTTTTTTGTGTGCCAATGGGGGTGCCCAATCCCCCATCAGCTACAGCTGCTCCCCCATAAAAAAGACTCCATTGGCACACTGGGAGCCCACACCAGCATGCCACATGCCCCTGTAAAATCAAAAATGGTCCCACAATGTCTTTTTATTTTTCAACCTGTAAAAAAGGAAACGGTCCCTCGGCGGTCTCCCTGCCCCTTCCCACAACCTGCACCTACCCACTGTGCACCCTGCCTCCCCACACCCCCCTCACCCCATACTTACCTCTGGAGTCTGGAATGATGATCTTCGGTGGACTGGGAACACGTCTGCACTCTTCAAAGCCGACCGCGAACAGAGAAAATGCTGGTAAGCTGTATAATGGAATAAATAGGGTTTTTTTCAACTTTGATGCATATCTCAGGCATTTTTTGGAATTTTGGCACCAAATTTTCAACATGGGGTTTTTGGGACCCCTCCTCATGAATTCTGGCACTGTCTTGGCATTATTCAGCCCCAAAAGGTAATTTCACGGTCACTGCACAGAATCCCTTTTTGGGACCAATTAATGAAATGACAGTGGCAGTGTTCATGAGGTGGGCTCTCAAAAAAGCCTATACTGCAAATTTGGTGGGACAAATCCAAAAAATGACTGTTTTCTGAGCGTGTGTTGTGCAGTTGCTATGCACGTGCGTAGGTTTGTGAATTTGCAATATTTTCACGCCAGATTTTCAACATTGGCATTTTTTCAGACCTCCTTGTGAACAGTACAGCTGTCATTTTCCATGTCCTGGCCAAAATGTGTTTCGCACTTCCGGTGCAGAATAGCGTGGTTGCTGTGGAAAATCAGTGTTCAGGACAGATTAAGAATATGACAGTGACACTGGTCATTAGTAGAGGTCCTAAAATTCCTATGTTGAAAATTTGGTGATGAATGACCATAAAATAACTGTGTTACGAGTGGGCATTGCGCAATTTGCATGCACACTGGTACCTTCACAACTTTGCAATATTTTCACTCCAGATTTTCATCATTGCCATTTTGCCACACCTCCTTATAAACAGTGCAGCTGTCATTTTTCACATCCTGGCTGAAATTTGTTTTTGCTGTTCCAGCACACAGTAGCATGGTCACTGTGGGAAATCAGTGTTTGGGACATATTAAGAAAATTACACTGACACTGTTCATGAGCAGAGGTCCTAAAATGCCTATGTTGAAAATTTTATGATGAAACTCCATAAAATGACTGTGTTACGAGGGTGTGTTGTGCAGTTTCCACTCACCCTTGTAAGTTTGCAAATTAGTAATATTTTCATGCCAGATTTTCAACACTGGCATTTGTTCACACCTCCTTATGAACAGTACAGTTGTCATTTTTCACATCCTGGACAAAATGTGTTTCTGTGCTTCTGGTGCAGAATACCACAGTCACTGTTGGAAATCAGTGTTTGGGACAGATTAGGATTGAGCGACTGAGATGGGGGGAGTGACTGAGCTCAACTGAGGTCTTTCAGGACTGCTGCAGATTTCTTTGTGGGCAGGAAAAGGCAACAATGCAGGCAGAAGCCCAGTACAAAAGGGCAGCCTGCAATGCCGGGAGACACAGAATGAGCGCGTGAGGGAGGGGGAGTGAGTGAGCTCAACAGAGCTCTGTTGGGACTGCTGCAGATTTCTTTGTGAGCAGGAAAAGGCAGCAATGCGTGCAGGGGCTGAGTACAAAAGGGCAGCCTGTAGTGGTGGGAGAAGCAGTACGAGTGAGTGAGTGAGAGAGGGGGAGTGAGCAAGCTCAACGGAGGTGTATCATGACTGCTGCAGATTTCTTTGTGGGAAAGAAAAGGTGGCAATGCAGGTACGAGCCCAGTACAAAAGGCCAGTCTGCAGCACCGGCAGAAATGAAATGAGTGAGTGAGAGAGGGTGAGTGAGCGAGCTCAATGGATTTGTGGTGGGACTGCTGCAGATGTCTTTGTGGGCAGAAAAAAGCCTCCAATACAGGCAGGAACCCAGTACAAAAGGGCAGTCTGCAGCAGTGGGAGACACAGAATGAGTGAGTGAGGGAGGGGGAGTGAGTGAAGTCAATGGAGCTCAGTTGGGACTGCTGCGGATTTCTTTGTGGGCAGAAAAAGGTGGCAACACAGGCAGGTGCACAGTACAAGAGGGCAGCCTGTAACGCCAACAGAAACAGAATGAGTGAGTGGGGGGGGAGTGAGTGAACTCAATGGAGCTCTGTTGGGACTGCTGCAGATTTCTTTGTGGGCAGAAAAAGGCCCCAACAGAGGCAGGAGACCACTACAAAATGGCAGCCTGCAGTGCCAGGAGAAACAAAATGAGTGAGTGAGACAGGCGGAGTGAGCAACCTCAACAGAGCTCTGTTGGGACAGCTGCAGATTTCTTTGTGGGCAGAAAAAGATGCCAATGCTGGCAGAAGCCCAGTACAAAAGGGCAGCCTGCAGCCCCGGGAGAAACACAATGAGTGAGTGAGAGAGGGGGAGTGAGCGAGCTCAATGGAGCTCTATCATGACTGCTGTGGAATTCTTTGTGGGCAGAAAAAGGCAGCAACGCAGGCAGGAGCCCAGTACAAAAGGCCAGCCTGCAGCACCAGCAGAAATGGAATGAGCGAGTGAAAGAGGAGGATTGAGCTACCTCAATGGACCTGTGTCAGGACTGCTGCAGATTTCTTTGTGGGCAGAAAAAGCTGCCAACAGAGGCAGGAGCCCAGTACAAAAGGGCAGCCTGCAGCGCCAGCAGAAACAGAATGAGCGAGTGAGGGGGGGGGGTGACTCACCTCAACGGAGCTCTGTCAGGACCGCTGCAGATTTCTTTGTGGGCAGAAAAACATGCCAATGCAGGCAGAAGCCCAGTACAAAACAGCAGCCTACAGCACTGGGAGAAACAGAATGAGCAAGTGACACAGGAGCAGTGAGCGAGCTCAACGGACCAACGTAATCAACATTCGGCATTGACAAATGCTTGTTTATATTTGTTATTCAGAAAAAATAGAACATGAATAGAGTGTCAGTCTGAAGACATTTTATTAGTGTGAATCTGACAAATTAATATTTTTACTTTTCATCATTGAAACAAATAAAACAGGTTATGTTCTGTAGTTTTGACATATGAATGCTTCTGTGCTCACCCACCTCTGTCAGTAACATCATACCAATTTTGGCAACTAGGAAACATTAAAAAAGTGCATCAAATAACAGCCTGAACAAGTTTTTAAAGAACAACAGTGCTTTTGGAAAGAAGAATACACATTTTATGATGTGGTTGTTTGTGTTCTGTTGTTGTATGTCTGACGTTTGAAGTACAATGAGACATTCTTGCATCTGGAACCTGAGGGGACTGAAGGGACTGAGAGAAAAGAGCAGTTTTAGTGTGGATTGAAACTAAAGCATTGCATGTTTATTAGTAGATTTTTTATGTTTATTTATGCAAAAGAGAACAACTTTGTATGTTTGGAGATATAATTTATTAGTCTGCTGCCAATTTTTGTTTTGTGTGACAAGTGTTTGTTTTTTGAAGTGGCCACAACTGAGATTCCCACTCAGCAGTTTTTGTCAGTCTAGCATGATGGAGTTGACAGTGGGAGCTGATTTCATGCGGTAACAACAGGAGCTAACAGCAACAGAAGTTAATAGGGGTTGTATTAGAGTGGATTTAGAAACTGTTGAAAAGGTGCTTAACCAAACTCCATTATATACTAGTCATTATACATAGCCATGTATAATGGAGTTTGCCTGCTACTGCCCACAGTTGATAATCATCACTGACCAGTTATTATAAAACTAATTATAGAAAAACACTAGTGCATTTATAAAAAATGAATTACAGAACAAGAACTATCTCAAAAAGTAAGGAAATTCACTGCAAAAAAACTTCATTAATGCACTAATTAGGGTATTATAGTGGCACAGCAGTGCAACTATAGTTAGGGTTGAGAAGGCCCTTTAATATTCTACCTCAGTTTTTGTACTTTAAAATCTTCGCAACCATTCAACAGATTTGCATGAAATGTTGCATGTGCGGTCTCAGAGATCTCTTGATGTGCCAAGTTTTGTTCCAGCTAGATGTACAGATTCCAAGATACAGATAGAAAAAAAAGCATAAAGGCACAGGCTGGTAACCATGTAGGGTCTATAGTTTTATACTAGGCAGGGAAGAATGGGTGGACTGAATGGGCCAGGCGGTCCTTTTCTGCCATAAGCCTCTATGTTCCTATGTAAAAAAATCAAATTTTTGGCTGGGTTTTTTTTTTTGCCATCACATAGCACCCAGATGGTATGGAATTTTGGTCAGAAATGTTCAGGGTACAAAGAGTTTACCTTAGAAGGAGTTCCTTTGTTGGTTTAGTGAAAAATAATTAATTGGTTTGAAAGTTATTACATTTTAAATATTCTGGTTCATGAGCATGCTCAGTAAGCACCTCAAAAAAGCCGTAAAAGGGGCTTGGCATAGATGACTAGAGTCGCCCCATAGCTCATCAAAAATAATGAACTTATTTGCATAACTATTTTTTTAAATTTAGGGAATTAGAAAAATCAAGTGAAAACAATGAGCTATTCCTCTTTGGGAAGCTTGATCTGTTCAAAATCATTGTTTACAACAATTTATTTTTGGTTTCAATCAATCAGTTTTATTTTATACTGGAAAGTATGTGAGCAAAAATGCCAATTTTCACAAATGTCTGGTTATAAAGATATTTTTACAAAACAATTGGACAAAAAAGTACAGAACAAACAAGTTAAAACATCAAACAGTGAGGTGAGGAATAATACAGTATATACACTTAGTACACTTAGTTACAGTAGGTTTATAAACAGGGGAAATATTTAATACAATGGCAGACAGTCAAAGGGAAAAAGCTTGAGAAAAACACACAGGAAGGGCATATTGTGGCAGGTGGCAGATGCTGAGGGCTCAGGAAACATGGGGACAGAAATGGGATGGAGAGTGGGAGGAGTGGAATGGGGAAGTAAGAAATGAGGGAAAATAACACTAAATATTTGATGAGAGGGACTATAACAAATTATTTTAGTATATTCACGGGGCAGGACATCCTGGGCACACACAGGTGGTAGATTTTAGGAGGTGGTCCTTGAGGTTGCTGCAGAAGGAATTTACTGGGCTAGAGGCAAGAATTTCAGGGGACAAATTGTTGTAAAAGTTACAGCCCTCATAAGTGATTGAATTCTGTGCATGAGAGGAAGGACAGGACAGGATGTCAAAGATGTGATGGGCAACCCCTCTTGACTGGGGACCAACTTAGGAAACAGGGAAGTAATGCTTTCCAGTAGTAGGTTAATGTCACCTTGTGAAAGAAAGACACCATCTTAAAATGGAACCTACACTCAAAGGTGAGCCAGTTTAAAGGATCGTAAAGGGCACAGTGGTGGGTATTCCCGGGAGGCCAAAGACAAAGCGTGAAATGCTAGTATAAGTGGTCCTGAGTATAGAGAAGAGGTGGGATGTGGTAAGGGGGGAGTAGACAATGGAGCCATACTTGAGGAGGGGTAAGAGCAAGTAGCTAGCCAGATGTAATCTGGAGGTAGGGATTAGGAACTTTATGATTTGATATAAGAGACCCCACCTCATATAGATCTTCTTAATGAAGTTAGTAATATGAATATTGAAAGTGATGTGTTGGTTGAGGAACAGTCCCAAGTAATTACATTTATCCACTTTTTCTATGGAGTTTCCAAGATTGTCCATCAGGGTTAAGCCTGAAGTTATCATTTTTCTTGGACCAGAGAAGATCATAAACATGTTCTTCTTGGAATTGAGGACCATACCCTTTGCACAAAACCAAGAGTGTAGCTTGCTGAAATATGCTTGCAGATTTCCAGATATTGTGTCCAAGTTGTTGTCACTGCAGTAAAGGGCCACATTGTCAGCATATAGAAACATTTTAGTGGAGTAGTAGATATCTGGCAGGTTGTTTATAAAAAGGGAGAAGAGGAGCGGGCCCAGGATGGACCCCTGAGGAACCCCATATTTAATTGAACAGTCAGTGGAAAAGTGATCATTGATGGTTGTTTTCTGGGATCTGTGGGAGTGGTAGCTACCAACCCATTTAACAACATTCGTAGAGATTTGCAGGCCCTGGAGTGTATCAAGAAGTAGGCTATGGTAGACCAGGTCAAAAGCCTTGGTCAGGTCCACAAACTCAGAGTCTGTGAATTCACCTTTGCCGTTGGCCTTGTGAATATCACTGGTGAATTTCCCCAGGGCTGTTTCTGTGCTGTGGCCAGATCTAAACCCATGCTGGGATTCTGAGAGAAAGTTATGGCAGTCTAGGAAAACGGTGAGCTGGGTATTAACTACTTTTCAATGATTTTGAAGAGGGGAACAAAGAGAGAGATAGGTCAGTAATTACCAACATCATTCCTGGACCCTGATTTGAAGAACAGTTTTACAGTGACAGTTTTTCAGATGCTTAGGAAATGGCCGGAACAAAGTGAGACATTAAGTATGTTGGTAATGGGGGCCACTAGAGGTATGATGGTGTGTTTTAGGATTTTAAAGTCAATTCCATCCACTCCTCTGCTGGGTTTGGGGTTGTTACACTAGATAAGCATGATAGTGTCCGAAGGCTTTAGGGCACAGAAATGAAATTTGGGGAAGGGCTCGGCAATAGAGTTTGAGATGGAGGGGGAAGGAGTGGGTGAGGGTTGGGGGGAGAGGGAGAAGATGATTTATATATATCAAGGTCTCCAAAATAGGAATTGAAGATGTTAGTGACTTTGAAGGGATCATTTGTCTGCTCATCCCCTTGGATAAGCGTAATGGATTTTGCATTCTTGTTCTTCCTCAGTTGGAAGATGAGTGTCCCCCATAGTTGACAGGGGTTTGCCAAAACCGCAAGTTGTTTATTTTGGGAATAATCAATTTTGGCCTTTCTGCTGGCAGATTTACACTTGTTTCTGAGAGCTTTGTAGAGGGAGAGCTGGGCATGGTCCTTGTGCTTAGTGTAACAGACCCAGGCCTTGTCCCCAGTCCCCATCAATTTAATAATGTTGGCAGAGACACATTCTTTAACATGTCCCTTGACCCTAACTTTTTTGAGCTGGGCGAATTTATCACAGCCACTGTTGAAGATAGTGGAAAATTTGTCTAGGACAGTATTAATGTCACCTGAGGCAGAGGTGAAAGATCAGTTAACCAGGTGGAAAGCTCGAGTTATGTCCTCAATACTGTCATTGGTGAGGTGTCTGGAGAAAATGAAACTGGGGGGGGGGATTTGGGGTATTGGGCAGTCCTGTGGCAGAAAGTGGCACAGTGATTGCTTAAACAGGCTGGCAGTACTCCTGAGTTGGTAATATGGGGTGGCTTGGAGACAATGATCCAGTCAATTTGCATTTGGGTACCAGTCTTATAGTTTCACCTGGTGGGGGCAGAAGTAAGTTGGTGTAGGCAGTGGCCAGTGATGCAGGATTTGGCTGCATTGGCTTGGCTGGAGACCCAATTAATGTTAAAATCCCCGAGAAGTACCCTCTCTCTATGTTGAGGGGGTTGGAGATTTTCAGGGCATGTATGGTCACCAGGTCAGAGTGGGGGGTTTCCAGGGGGGAGATAGGCTGTTGTGAGGGTAAGGGTTTACTTTTTCTGAGAGGTAGGTTGATGGAGAGGGTCTCAAGCATGATGAACTCTGTGTTGGGCTGTGTTCAGTGAAAGAGAACTTGTTCAGAACAAAGAAGATGCATTCACCCCTTTTGGATACATAGATACTGTCAGCACATCAGGGCCACCAGGTCCGTCCAGTCTGCCAGTTTATGCTACCTGACAAAGTGGCCAGTTACCCTATCTGGTCATTGGCTTTAGCTTTTTCATCCCATCTCTAATATTCCTTTATTTCTGTCCCATTCATATTTGAAGCCTGCTACCATATGAGTGGCCACCACTTCTTAGGGCACATTATTCTATGCATTCACCACCCTCTCTGTAAAAAAAAATTCTTCCTGACCTTATCCCACACGTGGCCACCCATCAGTCTTGTATCATGCCCTCTTGTTCTGGCACTACTTTTAAACTGGAATGTGCTGTCCTCTTCCACCTTGTTCATGCCCTTGAGGTGTTTGAATGTTTCTATAATGTCACCTCTCTCCCTTCTTTGCTCCAGCATGTACAAATTGAGGTCTCTGACTCTTTTCTTGAAAGGCTTGTTTTGTAGACCCTTCACCATTTTGGTCACCCTGCTCTTCACTGTCTCTATTTTGTCAATGTCCTTAAGGAGGTGTGGCCTCCAGAACTGGACACAGTACTCAAGGTGAGGCCTCACCAGGGTTCTGTACAGTGGAACTATCACCTCCCTCCTTCAGCTTGTGATTCCCCTTCCAATGCACCCCAACATCCCAGTGACCTTCCCCCACCACCTTGGCCATCTGTCTGTGGCCTTCAGGTCATCTGCGATTATGACCCCCCAAATCTCTCTCTTCCTTAGTAACTGCCAACAGCTCTCCCCCCCAACCTTTAGCTTGCTTCAGGGTTTCTGCTCCCCATGTGCATGATTTTGTATTTCTTTGCATTAAACAGTAGGTGCCATTCATCTGGCCTTCTCTCCAACCATTCCAGGTCCTTTCTCCTTTCCACCACCTCTGGGGTATCCATCTTGTTGCAGATCTTTTTTTGTGACATCACTTTCTCCCTGGGATGTCTTTTCTGACAGAAGTGTAGCCTCTGAGTTCAATCTCCCCATCAGAGATTTTGTGAGAGAGCCATAATGTCGAAGTCAGTGACCCAGGCCTAGAAAGCTTTTTGAATAATGACAGATTGAAGATTTGAATTGTTTTTAAACATGGGCTACAAATCAGTATCTTAAACATTCGGGCTATAGAAGGAAAGTAATCATTGTTTAACTTATACAACTAAAAAGGAAAAGGTGACTACGGGAATCCACTCCTAGAGCACACTCAGAAAAGACAGTACATACAGCAAGTGAAGAGTGACTAACAGACACTAGTGTGCAGCACAATAATGCAAATACAAAGCTTGGTTTGCAGTTAAAAATTGCTTTTGTTGCATAAACTCCATCTCACTCACCCCACCAGCATCTGCCAACATTTTCCCACCTAACCATGGATTTTGTCAAGGCGTGGCCAATGTGGCAAATATATACCTTTTTAAAGTACTGTACATGCTTAAAGTCACAGATCACAATTTGTTAACAACTCATTCAGAATAAAAAAAAATAATGCATAAATGCCACATTGACCATTCAGCTAATGGTAAAATAACAATGATGATCATACCCAAAGACACTCTAAAATACAAGCAAAATTCAGAAAAATAAAACCTTAAAAATACATCAGTGGAAGGTCAGTATTCATGCAAAAGGTGAAAAATGTACTATATCTACCCAGTAAATACAATTCTGAACTTTCCCAGGACACTTATTTACATAGGAAAAGTCATAAGAGATTCCATACTAGATGCATTGCCTATCTGAGAACTACAAAAGGTATTTGTACATCAGTGGAAGGTCAGTGTAATGCAAAAGGTAAACAAATGTATCTACTGAAAGAACAACCGATGCCTCAAAGAAAACTTTAAAAAACATAATAATCAGTAACAATTCTGCCTGCATTACATTTATATTTTGTATAATTCTTTTCCCCATTATTTATTACTAAGGAAATTTGCATGGATATATGATCTTTATCCCTTAGAGTTCCTTTTGAGTCCTTCTGATCTGTAGCTTACTCTCTACTTTAAGTCATTCTCTGTTGTGACATTACAATCTATTGCCATGGGCATAACTGTGATATCACAAGCAGTGCTCTACGACTTCAGGTAGGGAGAAAGCAGCAGGACTAGACAAACTCTTCAGTAGCAAAGATCCAGTTTTTGTACAAATTACCTCAGTAATAAGTAATGGGGAGGAGGAGGAATACAGCACTGATGGGAAATATAAGCTGGACTGTGCCTAAATATTAGATTTTGCTAAAGTTCTTCTGAACGTGTCATCAGCTCTTTAATAAATACAATTCTAAACTTCCCCAGGATATCTGTTTACATGTTTATACAGGAAATGTTATAAGAAATTCCACACAGTATGCATTGCCTATCTCAAACTGCAAAATGAATTTGTACATTGTCCTCAGTATTCATAAATGTGGTGATTTATAGAAAACCCTAAATATCTAAATAGAGGCAATCAATTATTATATGTCCTGTCTTTTGGGCTCAAAGGAAACAAACAACTGATCGTATTTATGAACATCTTTAGTCCGGTTAGTGTAGTAACGCAGAAATTCTGTGCACATCCATAGTGTGCAGAAGAGCCTCCCCCTGATTAAAGTACTCAGGGAACAATACTGGAAGTTGAATTGCCTGATTCAACTTAAACTCAGAAACCACTATAGGTAAAAACTTAGGGTCTGTACGCAGAGCCACCAGGTCTCTGTGGAAAATCAAGTAAGGCTTGTGGAGGGGTTGTGGGATAACAGATGGGCCAGACGCTGAACTTCAAGTTCAACACACAATCTCTGTGTGATGTTTATTCAACATGCAGGAGATAACTTTCAGCAATGGTATATCCCTTCTTCAGTACATTAGTTTGCATCAACAGACTATGCAAGTCTTTCCTCTGCACTTAGCCAGCACCTGTTGACTCACTGTTCTATGATCTAACTTATCTGCTGAGACTTAGCCTCCCCATGCGGGCCTTGTTTGCATGGGTGGTGAGGGCTCAAATAAAAGAAAAACAAACTAAAGACAAAGAACCTCATTGCAGAAGCACTGAAACAAGGGTTACCCTGAAGGGCATTGACAGTAAGCCAAGTTTCAAAGAAATTCAACATCACACATATTTCAATAATGCAAAGCATCATGGGATATATGCAAATCACCATGACATTTCAGACTTGTTCAGTTTAAAGCAATGTACATGCATTTTAAATAGCACAACTAGCTTAATTTTTATCATACAGCCCCCTAGTAACTTTTTACCTTTATCAAAAACACCTAGTGCCATGGTATTTTCAACATTTACAGGTTTTATACACATATGTTATATACATTAAAGTATTTCATGACATAGTGCCATTGCATACTAAATCCAACAATGAGGAACACAACCTGTTGTTTTATATCAGCTAGGAGGTCACAACAATAACCTCCCTGTACAAGAACCTGAGAAGGAAAAGGAAAATCAAAGAGGACGCTATAGCATAGTCAAGAAAGGGAAGGGGGTGCCCATAAGTGGCCAACCTTATGGACTAGAAATTGTAAAGAATAGATTAAGCTAAGAAACAGAAGAACTGTTGCAACAGATTTAAGAAAAGGTCAGTCCTCAATAGTGGCAGGAGCTCCCTGTCACAGGGCTCCTTACAGAACATGGCCTGAAGTGCTGAAATTCTTCGAGCTTAAGTAATAGCAACTAAGAAAAGCACTTTCCAAGACAGATAGTGCATTGTGCAACTTGCTACTGGATCAAAAGAAGGAAAAAGTATGTTTTTCCAAAACAAAATTCGAGTCCCATGGGGGGACAGGATTACGAATTGATGGTTTCAGATGGAAAACTGATTTCTAGAAGGTTTTGGAAATATCCAATTGAGCTATGGTGTTGCCATCCACGGGGAGGTGGTAGGCTGAAATGGTGGACAAATGAACCTTCAAAGAAGAATAGCTGAGGCCAAGATCTGAAAGATGCAAGAGGTACTCCATGACCCGGGGCACCGGGCAAGAGAAAGGGTCCCAAACCTTGGAGGCTGCCCAAATGGAGAATCTTTTCCCTTTCATGGCATAAGTAGTTCTGGTAGGAGTCTTTCTGGCCTTTATGAGGACTTGGGCCACTAGGCAGAAACTCCAAAGCATGAAGCAACTATGTCCACAGGTGCCACGCATGCAAATGGAGGGATTTGAGGCCAGAATGCAACAGTCTGCCTTGCTCCTGAGTCAGAATATCTTGGCAGAGAGGCAGAGGCACTGGGGGTTCCATTAATAGTAGTTGAAGCAGAGGAACCAAATCTGATGAGGCTAAAGAGGGGCTATTAGAATCACGTGGGCCCCTTCCATCTGTAGCTTAAGAAGAACCCTCTGAAGCACTGGGAAGTGAGGAAAGGTGTACAAGAACCTCCCTGTCCAGCAAAGAGACAGCACATCTTGCCAGAAAACACCACGCCCAGGAACAAGCGATCAAAAATTGGGTAGTTTTGTGTTGGATGGGGAGATGAAGAGGTCTTTCTCTGGCTGACCCCACAGTCAAATAAGCTTTTGACAAGATGTTGATTTAGCTCCCACTTGTGAGCCCTAACAGTCGTGTGGCTGATACTGTCTGCCAGGACATTGCTGATGCCTGGCACATGGACAGCAGTCAGACGGAGGTCATGCTGGACTGCCCAGTACCACACTTGCATCGCCTCCTGGCATAGAGGGTACGAGTGAGTGCCTCCCTGTTTGTTCAGGTACCAGACCACAGACATATTGTTGGTCTGAACCAGGAGTGTCCCCGGACATAGAAGAGGCTGGAAGGCCTGAAGGGTATACAGCACTGCCCTCATTTCTAACACATTGTTGTGTACAGATGCTTATAGCTGAGACCATGTTCCCTGGGTCGGTCTCCTAGGTGGGTTCCCCAGCTTTGACACAAAGCATCCATTGTAAGGGTCATGGTAGGAGCAGGGGGTTGAAAAATAACCCCCCCGTGGAGAGATTGGACAACTCCTGCCACCACAGAAGATCCTTCTTCATGTACCTTGACACTAGTACCATGTGGTCCAGGTTGTCCAGCTGCTGATCTCATTGGATACAAACAGTTCACTGGGTCACCCTCATATGCAGTCTGGCTAGAGGAACTGTAGGTATTGCAGCTGCCATCAACCTGAGATGATGAAGGATTGACCGAGCTGTGGTCCGGCATGAGCTGACCACTAATCTGGCCTGTTCCTGCAGGGTCTCTGCTCTGTCTGATGGGAGGAAAGCCCTGCCCTGGACCATAGCCAGCACCACCCCAAATCAATTGTACTCACTGGGAGGGAAGAGGTGGGACTTGGGATAGTTGACTGTTATTCCAAGTCTGGTAAAAAAGGTCCAGGGAGAAGGAGAGGGACTCCCTCAGACTGCTCTGTGATGGGGCTGACAGAAGCCAGTCATCCAGATACAGGCACAATTATATCCCTCTGTGTCATAGGGCCACAGCCACCACTGCTAGGCACTTGGTAAAAACCCAACATGCCAAGGATAGACCAAAAGGGAGAACCTTGAACTGGTAATGTTCCCCCTGGAAGGCAAACCAAAGAAAGCAGCGGTGGGCCTTTAAGACAGGGATGTGCAGGTAAGTATCCTGCATATCCAGCACACAAAGCCAATGGCTCTTGTGGAGCAGGAGTAGAAGTCCCTGCATGGTGAGCATGCAGAACCTCTTGTACTCAACATACAGGTTAAGCATGCTGAGGTCCAAGATGGGTCTTAGACCACCCATCTTTTTGGGCACTATGAAGAAATGGAAGTAGTACCCTCTCCCTATCTGTGTTGGAGCCAAGGACTCTATGGCTCACTTTTACGGAAGAGCTTGGATCTCATCCCCTATCAGAGACAGATGCCTTGGAGGATAATGGGAGAAGCCTGGGGGGTTGTCCAGAGGCCTGTCTAGGAACACTAGGGCGTGACCTCTTGCCATTAACTGAAGGACCAAAGAGACTGTGGTTATGTCCTGCAATCCTGGAAGATGAAGGGTAAATCTCCCCCCCACTGGTTCCCCCAGAGGATCTGGAGAAGGCAGAGGGTCCTCCACAAGTCAGGAGGCTGAGGGAAGGGTGCTGGCAGCTCTTCTGGGGGGGCTTCTGGAACTTGGGAAGGGGAGTAGGGGTTCCTGATGCTGGATACTGGCATTTGGCCTGGCATTTGGCTGGGGCCTCTTTGATCTGGCATCTCTGTTGCTGACAAAAAGGCTGTTTTCCTTTGTAACCCCCTTGGTACATGAAGCTGATGTCATGGACGTATTTACTGTGATCCTGCAATTCAGTGATAATATCCTAGGCATCACTGCCAAATAACACAGATCCCCTGAAAGGCATATCAATGATGGAGGTCTGGACGTCTTGTACAAGGCCAGCAATCCTGAGCCATGAATGTCACCTAATGCAGACAGCAGTGGCTGTGGTGCAAGCAACTGAGTCTACTGTGTCATAAGTGGCCAGAAGGGCATGATGACAGGAGATTTCAGCCATTCTCACTGTCTTGGCAATCATGGACTTAAGCTCCTGGTCCTGGATAGCTTTCAGCTTGGATTTGAGTGAGGCCAGGGAAGATTTCTGGTAGAAAACCATATGATCCACATAATTAAGGGACTTGAGGGTGTAAGTGGAGGAGGAATGGATCTTGCAAACAACATTGTCCAGTTGCTTAGACTCCTTATCAGGAGAAGACATGCTCAAATGTTTAGGTTTAGAGGACCAGTAATGGGCAGCTGTGATAACAAGCAAGTCTGCATTAGGATGACCAGTAAGGTGTGTGAGCCCATGTGTGGGGGGAGGGTGGTACATCCAGTCTACCTTTTTTGAAACAGCCAGAATGGAGGAAGGCCGTTGCCAAACAGTGGACATCAGGTCTTCATGGGGCCCAGTCCAAGGCAGTATGGGCATAGCAGCTGTCGCAGTCATGTCTAGATGCTCTGCAAGCCTTTTCCACTTTGGATCCTGTTTCTGGATAGCACAGTCACAGGCATTTTGCATAGTTATGAGGAGTTCTGCAAAGGAAGGATCCTCCAGAGGGGAGATCAAGGACTCCTTAGGCTGAGGCTTTATAGGTGTATGTGTACTAGAGCTGGAGGATGAGTCAGAGTCTGAAGAATGTCTGCTGGGGGTCTGAACTCTTTTTAGAGGAGTGTCCTGGGTTTTATCCCTGACCTGGTGTCTATATGATCCTTCTCTGGAAAGGTGGGAATCCATGGGAGAGGCTGATTTGGGGTCAGAAAAGAGGCTAGAGTAGCGGTTGCCACTAGTTTCCAATGGTCAAGCTCTGAGGCTAGTTGAGTAATGGCCTCCTGAATCAAGGTCTAAAACATTGCATGAATATCAGCCTGAAGGTGTTGTGGAGGCAGAAACTGAGACTGAGGAGGAGGAGGAGAAGGAGGAGGAGGTGGTGGAGGAGGAGGCTGGAATAATAGATAGCCCAGCATCTGATACTGCAGGTATCCATGAGCATGATAGGAGCATATCCTTGATTAGACATAGCCCGGTGTCTGGTACCCCAGTACATAATGGGTTGATAACCAGGCATTGGATACCCCAGCAAAGGGTACATAGGGCATTGTGAGGGTGGATAGCCCAGAACATTGCCCATAGGTCCAGCTGGAGGTGGAGCTGAAGGCCTGGCAGGAGGTGAGGCTGAAGGCCCAGCAAGAGGTCCAGAAGGACCAGGCATTGGCCCCATAGGGACATTTGAAGGGGCTGGCACTGGATCAGGCACAGAAATGTTTGGCGCCAGAAAATTCAGTGCCTGGAGGCCTAACAGAAGGCTATCCAGCATTTGAGTAATGGCCAGAGTGCCAAACATACCCTGACATGGTGAAGGGTCACCTGGTGAAGGGCCACTTGGTGTCAGGGTGTGAGTAGAACCCAATGGAAGACCCGTCATCTTCTGGGGGGCCGGAATCCAAGGTGACGGAACCTAGTTATCCATGAGGGCTTGAGTTGAGGAGGTCCTGAAAGAAGGTCCCTGGAGGGATTAACAATAGGCCATGTGGGTGAACCAAGAAGAGATTAACCCAGCGAAGGAAGGGGAACCTCCGGATTAGTGCTCATCTCCAGCTCTTGATCTTCAGGCAAGAGTGAAGGGTCCAGTTGGGTCAGTGGGAGTGAGGAACACTCTAAAAACTGTTACATCTCTGGAAGCTGGTTCAACTCAACATCGGGGGCATCCTGCAACCCCAATGGGAAAGCCTCAGCTGTGTGGTACCAAGAGGAACTGGGGAGCAACTTATCAGCCATGGCTGTGCAGGCATCAGAAGTGCTAACGTCTGACTTATCAGCCTGGGCCATGCAGACAACAGTGGAGCTGGAGTCCAGCTTACTGACTGTGACCATGCACTCCTCAGTGGGCAAGGGAGTGACTTATTGACCTGGCTGCTGGTGATAGACCCTGAAGATGATATGGGTCTAAAGAGCACAATAAGGGTTCCATTGTCCAAGAAGTGCCCTGACTGCACTGTGAGTAAAGCAGGCAGGGAGGCTATGGTCTGATCTGCCAGAGCTGTATGAGACCTGGCAGTAGGGGTACTTACCAAAGTGGAGGCCCCTCCATTGTCAGTGGTGCCCAATGGTCATCACCAAGTAGATGGAGACCCATACCAGTCTCAGTGCCTCTCCTTGTTCTTTTTCTTCTTTTTGGGTGCTGGTGTTGGAGAAGATTTTTCCTGCAGATTCTGCAGCTCCTTTTCCATCAAACCTAGGTGCTCCTCCAGCAACTGGGCTTCAAGCTTTTTCTGGTGCCTAATCCATGTGGTCTGGTTGAAAGTTTGCCAGGCTGCACAGTCCTTGAACCAGTGTTTTGGGCCTAGGCAAATCATGCACTGGGAATGTTAGTCCACATGCGGGATCAGGGTGCCACAGGACTTGCACTTCTTCTTTTTGATGCATCACCCAACTGTTCATGAATAGACCAGTGGGTGAACCAGGAAGAGACTGACCCGACAAAGGAAGGGGAACCTCCAGATTAGTGCCCACCTCTGACGCTTGCTCATCAGGCAAGCAAGGAGGGTCTGGTTGGGTCAGTGAGAGTGAGGAACCCTCTAAAGACTGTTGAGTGTCTGGCAGCTGGCTTAACTTGACATTGGAGGTATCCTGCAACCCTGATGGGAGAGCATCAGCTTTGCAGTCTCCAGAGGAACTGGGGAGCAACTTATCATCTGCAGCCATGCAGATGTCAGAAGAGCTAATGTCCGACTTATCGGACTTGGCCATGCAGGCAACAGCAGAGCTGGAGTCCAGCTTACCAGCTGTGACTGTGTGCTCCTCACTGGGGCCAGGGAGTGACTTATCAACCTGGCTGTTGGCGATAGACCATGGAGAAGATATGGGCCTAAGGAGGACAATGGGGTTCCGTCATCCAAGAAGGGCCCCAACTGCACCCTGAGTAAAGCAGGCAGGGAGACTGTGGTCTGATCTGCTGGAGTGGTAGGAGACCTGGCAGTAGGGGTATTTACCGAAATGGAGGAAACTCTGGTGTCAGTGGTGCCAGATGGTCACTGCCGAGTGGATGGAGACCTATCCCAGTCTCGGTGCCTCTCCTTGTCCTTTCTCTTCTTTTGGGTTCCGGCATTGGAGAAGAAGATTTTTCTCACAGATTCTGCAGCTCCTTTTCCATCAAAGCTAGGTGTTCCTCCAGCAAGTGGGCTTCATGCTTTTTCTGGTGCCTAATCTGTGTGGCCTGGTTGAAGTATTGGCAGGCTGCACAGTCCTTGACCTGGTGTTTGGGGCCTAGGCAGATCACACAGTGGGAATGCTCATCAGCATGCAGGATTTGGGTGCTGCAGGACTTGCACTTCTTCTTTTTGACACATCTCCCAACTGTTCATGTTCCTGAATTATACCTCCAACTATATTCCATGCTGTAAATTTGTCACTGTTATTTATTTGCTTCCCCTTTCTTCTGTATATCCATCAAGAGCTCTGTATTAGACCTATTTATGTTAAACCTGTTTATACTATATTTTACTGTGTATTGTTTGATCTGATGTTCTGTTCCCTTTTTATGCTTAACTGGATGTTTGTGCAAACAGGCATTTTTGCTCACATACCTTTCAGTATAAAATAAAGATTGATTGACTGATTGATTGATTGATTGATTGAGTAAAAACTGGACTGACAGACTTGAACCACAGCAGTTCTGTAAAAATCCAAACTGGCCATACTAGGTGCAACTTGGACAAATGATGCTGGTCTGGTCACTCTGGCAGCACTGTTCAGTCCAACTTTTAAATATTTGGTCCACTCCTGGATGTCTGTTTTTTCATCCCTTCCTTGGCATGATTGAAAATGGAACTGTCAGGACTAGATCAGATAGGTAAAAGCCAGACCAGAGCATCTGGAGTGAGTGAGTCAGCAATATTTGCACAAGCTGTGCCAGTCCAGATTTTACAGCTTTGGTCTGGGTCTGATGATCTAGTTTTTACCCATACCCCACTGCATGTGGCTTAATGACAAACTGTACAGATGGATGCAGAGTCTAATCCATTGAAGGCTGAAGTTTCAAAAAACCATTATGCTAAAAATACCAAGACTTACTCAATTCCTGATGATCCCCCACACCCAAGTCACATTTAGTCCAAAGTCATGCTCAAATATTGGTGCCTCTACATCCACACCATTAGGCTTTTAATGCCACCATGCCTCTTCTGCTGCCATGAGCTTCCCCATCCATGAAGTCCCATTCTGCTTGTGGCAGCCCCCTCCCTCCAAACCAGGTAATTTTCCAGGAAGCAACTCTTTACACCACATCAACGAAATTATTGCTAAACTACTTATTTTTAAACATTTTGTTGAGAAATTTTTGTTTTAGTATATCCATAGGCAGGAAAATGAATTTGCAAAAGAAACCAAAGCTCCCATTTATCAGTTCATGTAATCACAATACAGCATGTTATGAACTGATCAGATTATATGTGTAACCTAAGTAAAACAAAAAATAGACACACACATGCCTACCTATTTGCAAGTGAAGCAAATGTGGTTACTGTCATTCTGTTGTAAACACCTATAGTCACAAATTGCTGGTTAAGAACATTCAGAAGACTATAAACAGTGGCCTAGAACTGCCTGCCTGAGAAATGAAGTTGGTGTATTATTTGGAAACAGGCATCACTGGGACTCTTTGGTATGGAACGCCCTGCAAAGTAGCAGAATGACTGCTCTTAGGATGGTGGTGTCAAATGGCTTAATGAGGTGTTCCTAGGGGCTGAGGGCACAGTAGAGCTTATTTGTTATGCAGAAAGATCCAGGAAATGTTTAACCCATTCTACTTCCAATAGCTTTCTATGATTTCTGTACTGTCCATTGGTAATCTGACACAGAATGATTGGCAGAAGATAATGAGTTACTTTCTGTGGGTTCAATTAACTCCTCAAGCCAGAGTAAAAATAGTGCTCTGCAGTTTCCTATATATACACAGGCAGCATAATAATGAGGCTTCGGTGGAGGAATATATTTTTAACACTCTATCATGTTGCTTGGTAGCAGAAATGACAACAGCCCTTTTCTGAATGCAAAACAACTGTTGGGCTATGCCCACAGCCGTAAAAAGTAGATAGTTGAAACATATCATTTAATCCTGGCTTATTTACTTCAAGTAATTCATACTGACAAAATGTTTCCAGTTTCAATAGTTTGTCTTTGAGATCCCCCGTGGTTTTGATTTAAATCTTTCCAGTCCACAGAAAAGAAAAAATGGCTTTTGGTATCATTTTGCTGATTTTTAATGTGAAACACTAATGCATTTCTAAGTTCTAATTTACTGATGGCATTTAAATGTTCGCTAATACTTTTCTTAAAAGTTTGTAACAGTCTTTCCCACATAAAATGCATGGTATGAACAAATTGCCACATAAACCAATGCTTCAGATGAACATGATATAAAGTCACATACCTTATACTTTTGATTCATTAGTGGATGCACAAAACATGTTGTTTGAAAGAAATTTGTACAAAACTTACACTTTCCTCATTTAAAAGTTCCTTGTGGCAGTTCAGGTCCTGAACTGGAAATTCTAGGTGGTTGGTAAAAACTGTGGACCAACAAATTGCTGAGATTTTTGCCTCTTTTATAAAACACATTTGGGGAGGGGTTCTCTGTGATACTATCCAAACTGGGTTCTGTTCCCAAAATATGACATTTTTTTCCAGTGACTGCACAAATGTCAGTAGCCTGCAAATTAAAGGTGGTAACAAAATTACGTTTACCATGTTCTCCTTGTTTTTTCATTTTTTTCTTTTTATATTATGAATAACATTATTTTTAGTAATCAACTCATTTCTATCAGTATTCCTAGTATTCACATGGGGGGGGGGTCTCTCAACAATGAACTATTGAAATGGGAAACTTTTTGACAGTATGAGTTATGTGCAGTAAATAAGCCAGGATTAAATTACATGTTTCAACTATCCCCCCCTTTTTTTTAAATGACATGTTAATTGTATATTTACAGTGAGGATAGCTGTATTATATACAATGATTGCCTCTATTGAGATATTCAGGGTTTTCTATAAATCACCATATTTATGAATTCTGAGGATAATGTAATAATAAGTTCTACAGTTTTTGGATAGGCAATGCACACTGTATGGAATTTCTTGTAACTTTTCCTATGTAAATACATAAACAAGTATCCTGGGGAAATTTAGAATTGTGTTTATTAAGTAGATAGATTTTTGACCTTTTGCATTAACACTGAGCTACCACTGATGTACAAGTAAGTTTTGCACTTTTCAGAAAAGCAATACATATAGTATGGAGTCTCTTGTAACTTTTCCTATGTAATTATGTAAATCAGTATCCTGAGAAAGTTTGGAATTATATTTATTAAGTAGATACATTTTTGACCTTTAACACAAATATTGACCTTCCACTTTTGTATTTTTAAGGTTTCATTTTTCTGTATTTTGCTTGGATGTTAGTGTGGCTTTGGGAATGATCATCATTGCTTATAACTATTACCTGGATGGGCGATGTGGTATTTATGCACGATGTTTTGAAAGAAAAAATGCTGAACAAGTTGTTCTTAAGAAATTGCGATCTGTGACTTTAAGCAGTACTTTAAAAATATGTACGTTTGCCACATTGACCATACCTTGACAAAGCCCATGATCAGGTGGGTAAAACATTAAAAGAAACTGGTGGGGTGAGTGAAAATTATTTTGTGCAATTAAAGCAATTTTTAACTACAAACCAAGCTATGAGTTTGGGTTATTGTGATGAACACTATTGCTTGTTAACCACTCTTCACTTATTTTTAACTTATGTTAAAATACACATTAGAGTATAGATTTTGTGTTCATGTGAATTGAAAACGTTTGGAACTGGTTTAACTTTGACTGAATGAATGAATAGATGAAATCTTTATTTATAAAGCACCTTTCTAAAACCAAGGTGCTGTACATAAACCAAACTAAGTTTAATAAGAGAACTTTGACACAGTGGTATCTAAAGAGACAATGCAGTGCAGTGGCTAAGGCTCTGGGCTATGAACCTGGAAATATGGATTTGAATCCCACAGTCCCCACGTTTTTTTTTAAATGCATGTGTTTAAAAAAACTAATTATAGAAAAACTCTCATGTGTTTATAAAAACTAATTATAGAAAAACTCTCATGTGTTTATAAAAACTAATTATAGAAAAAAATCCTATCTCAATAAGTAACAAAATTCATTGCAAAAAAAAAAAATCTTTTATACACTAGTTAGAGTTAAAGGGACAAAAGTAGGGAAATGAGAGGTTAGGGTTTCCAGCTCTAGCACCCAACCCCCACCCTGTGGACAACAACTGATGTGTGGTGTGCCCTGGGGTTGTCAACCCCAATACTCATTCCATTCAATGAGTAAGTAAGCTGAGATGGGTACTGTATATGAGAATGTGGTGAGCGTCAGGGTTGACAAACCCAAGTCACACCCAACACCTGTTGCTGCCTGCAGGGTGGAAGTGGGGTGTTGGTGTTGGAAACCCTAACACCACATTTCCCTACTTTTGTCACTTTAACCCTAACTAGTGCAATAACAAAGATTTTGGTACAACATTGTTAGGGATAGAAATCCATTCCTAGAATAGTGTTGTTGCAATGCGGTAGCTATGTCATCCTTGTTGTTGTACAGCACTAGATACACAGTTACAGCAGCACAACAACATGGAACATGTTCACGCATATGTATTATGCAGACCACTGCCTGTTAGGAAGTGGCCATGGTGGTGAGAGCTGGACTGGAGGAGAGCGGCACTGAGGTAAAAATTGAAAAAGTAAGGATACAGCAGTGCACCTACCCACTTATTTTCCTTGTGTTAGCGGACCACACACTATAAAATTCAATATATGGTCCGCTATCCACAACAACCATGAGAAGCCATCTCGAGGTTGCCATGGCAACCAAAACCTCTTGAGCTTCACTCTGGAGGTTTAAATGGTTACCAATGACAACCTCTCAATGGCTACACATGGGTGTTATGAATAGTGGACCATACATTTTCAGATAGATAGATAGATAGATATACAGTAGATATAGATTACTTATAATATAAAGTAACAGGTCTGATGATCAGAGAAATGCTCTGAGACATCTATTTGTATCTATATCTTTAGACAGAAAGATACAGAGATAATATCTGCTGACACATTACTACAACAGACGCCCTCAAAGACTAAAGGGCTTCAGCCGAAACAAGAGGGTGCTGACACTCCTGACCTGCATCATCTCTGCATTGTGCAACATAATTTCTGCACTCCAGTTGCTATGAAAAACAAAGACAGCATGAAAAGCAAAACAGGGGAGTAGATGAGAAGGAGCAAGGAGTGAGGAGAGTCTTTGGACCGCAGAGGGGCCAGCTCATTTTGAAAAGGTAGAAAGCACAGGACCAGTAAAGGATAAGCAGCATAGAACAGAATAGGGTTTTAGCAAGCTACTTTTCCTTTTAATAATGGAACAGGATTCTAACCCTATCACACACACACACACACACACACACACACTGTATTCTTACAGAGGTACCTGTTTTCTCTCTCATTTATAAACAGGTTTCATTAACCTCCTTTATCTCTCCTATCAGTTTCTTTTAAAATATACTATTCTTGGAATAAGGAGTATCCTTTTTGTGTAATACTGTACCTCTTTTTAGCAAAAATTTTGTTTGACATATACAGTTTTTAATCAGCCATCTGAAATTCTGAAGTAGAGATATCTGTGAAATTCTGGTGAAATCGGGAACTTCACCCCGTGTAACATTTTGCGAAATTAAGCCCTTATGGTGAAATTGTGCCTTCATTTTCACTGGTAAACTTTGTCTTGTGGTAGTATCAGGCA
The DNA here is from genome assembly GCA_016271365.2 of Neoceratodus forsteri. NCBI lineage: Eukaryota > Metazoa > Chordata > Ceratodontiformes > Ceratodontidae > Neoceratodus > Neoceratodus forsteri. The sequence goes on from CM057454.1 coordinate 332,029,220, forward strand.
AAATTAGGAAAAAAAAGGCTTATCACATGACTTACTCTCTGCAGCAGACTGCAGGCTACATGAGTGTCTGTACTTAGGCAGAAAGCCACCAAATCTGCTGCCATTTCCTAGAGCTTGTAGGCAGAGTAGTAGAGTGTTAGTGAGACTGCAGAGGAAAATCTTTAAATTTGTAGTAGTTTGTGTGGTTGTTTGTGTCTGTGTTCTTCCCCAATGTCTTTATTTAAAAAAGGATAATCTTTCTGTTGTAGGGCATTCTCTGTTGTGTTATATTTTTCTGTTTTTATAGTGTGTGTGTGTGTGTGTGTGTTTGACTCCTCTCTCTCTCTCTTTTCATTTTAGTTTTCTATTAAGAACATTTTTTTTTTGTTAACATGGATGGGAGGAAAGACAGGGCAAGGGAGACTGGGCAGAAGCAGCAGGAGGATCTACTGTCTACCTTAACAGGTGAGCATTTTTGTCCATAAGACAGGCCCCGCAGCAGGAGAATGTGCCCCCCAACAGCAGCAGGTTCCCCAACCCCTCTGCAACAGGAGCACCTTGCCCCCCCAGCAACAGCATGTGCCCCCACACCCAAGCAGCAGCAGAAGCCCATTGTCCCCCCAGCAGCAGGAGCATGTGCCCCCCACCCGCCCAGCAAGGGAAACAAGATGTTGTTGAGGCCCTACTTAGGTAACTAGTGGAAACTCCACAGATTCTCAGCAGTGTGGGCATTTTACCATAAAGGCTGGAGATGACACTGTTGTCATCTGTAACCTTTGTGGTATGAATGTTAGGCGGTGGAACCCAAGGGTCCCATTTTGGGACTGGTGGACAAAGGAGCTACCTGCAGCACCACCACACTGCAGAATGGCTCACAAAACAGCAAGAGACTGCAGCAGCAGGAGGTAGTGATGGGCATGGGGAAGGGGGCAATGAGCAGGAGGAAGGCAGTCTGTGGCCTATGGGGTGCAGTAGGTCCAGCAGGAGGACACAACAGCAGCAGGACTCAGAGGCAGCAGGACCATCCAGCCTCAGTGATGCACCCCACACCTGCTGGTGCCACCATGCTGCTGATTCTTCAGCACAGCTTGCAGCAGTCCCCCCAGGTCAGTTCAGCACAGAAAACCTTGAGGATGTGCACCGTGAGGTGGCGGAGGTGCACACTGAGGTGCAAGGTGTCTGGCAGGAGCTGGACCAGTTCTGCCCAGAGGTCAGAGGTGCCCTCCAAAAAATAATGGAGGACCAAGAGAAAGTATTGGACCTCCTGGTGGAGCTGTGTTGTGGGGGTGGTAGCACTGGTGGAAGTGCACAATGGCACACGGTCCAAGGTCCGGTGCCATGTCAGTTTTGACGGCCCGGAATGCAGCACCTAATTTTTTCTTGTTTTCTTTTTCTTCCCTTTTATTACTCTTAACTCACTCTTCCTCATCTGCACCCTGTAAAATAATAAAAAAAAAGTAAAAAAAATATATATTTTATGTCCTTTTCCTCTTCTATATCGTCTTGTTTCTTTTTCTCGTTCAGTGGTTTTGTGTATAATTTGTTTTTGTAATGCTTATGCTCCCTCCCTTTCCCTTCTCATATAAATACCCTTGTCCTGACCCTGCATGCCCCCCTGTTGTAGTACTGTGCCCATAAACTCTGCACCTTTCTTCTTGTTTTACATTACTCCTTCTTTATATGTTTCCTCCTCCTATCCACAAATGTGAATTATTGCAATTTGTTCCTATGAACAACATTTTTTTTCTCAAAGCTATGTGATGTTGTGTGGGCTTGTAACAGTTGTTTTGGCTGTGTGCAGCATCAGTCTGAATGCATACACAACAGTCAAAGAAACATTAGCACTTTTATTGTGAAGTTAAACATAAATATGTTTTTAGTGCTTAACAACAACATGTGTCCCCTGGCCTTGCCACCCACAGATGTTAATGTTGTGTCTCTCCCCTCCAGTCATGATGATGTTTTATAGTGCCTCACCTCCACCACCCAGTCCAAAATGTGCACTTGGGTCACAGTTTAACACAGCCTCTTGCCCCCATACTGTGCAGAGAAGGCATGATAAGATGAAAAATATGACAGGAAAAAAGTAGGATGAAACTGAGACATGAATCTGCTCTCAGTCATGACATTATATAGTGCCCTGCCACCACCAGGACAAATAAAATGGCATTTTGTCCACTGTTTACAAATGATTTCAGGCTGAATCTTGTTGTCACTGGTGCAGAACAGGCCGTACAAGTCCAGAAATGTTACATGAAAAATGTTACATAAAATTGAGACAGAAATCTGGTCTCAGTCATGATGTTATATGGTACCCTGCCACCACCCAGACCAAAGAATGCTGTTTGGCCACTGTTTACAAAGGATTTCAGGCTGAATCGTGTTGCTGCTAGTGCAGAACAGGCCGTACATGTCCAGAAATATTACATGAAAAATGTTACATAAAACTGAGACAGAAATCTGGTCTCAGTCATAATGTTATGTGGTACCCCCCCACCTCCTGGACCAAAACATGCTGCTTGGGCCACTGTTTAAAAAGGCTTTCAGGCTGAATCTTGTTGCTGCTAGTGCAGAACAGGCCATACAAATCCAGAAATGTTACATGAAAAATGTTACATAAAACTGAGACAAAAATTTGCTCTCAGTCATGATATTGTATGGTGCCCTACCACCACTGGAGATGCAGTGAATTTAAATTCCACCAGCGAAGTGAAAGCGAAGTGGGCACTTCGCATTGCCACTCCACTACGCGGAGTGGGCAATGCAAAGTGCTCACTCACCTTGTCATTACCACTTCGAGTTAAGGCGGAATGGCAATGCGAAGTAGGGCAAAGTCATTGTTATTAATGGACTTCACGTTCCTCATTATGATTCTAAGTGATCTACATGGTGTTTCAGATTTGACAGCCCCCCCACACATCACATGGCTTATAGTACTGTAAGTCACATGCTTTTTTGCTAGGCAGGAAGGAAGTGAGTCATATAACCAGACACTTTTACTTTCTCCTGTGCAGACGGAGAGAGAGAGAGGAGTGTGTTTTGTGACTGCTGATGCTTTGAGATCAGAGAGAGGAGGAGATTTAAACTTTGATTTAGACGCAACAGCTTTTTTAAAAGCTACTTTTTTTGTCTTTTCTGTACCTTTTTTTACTTAATTTGTTCTTTCTGTAAATTTTATTTTTCTTACCTTTATAAGTAGTTAGTTGTTTGTCTGTGACTGCGTGTGTGTTGTGTGACAGTGTGAATAGTGATTGCTCAGACTGAGGGAGCTCAGTAGGAGAGATGGACCAGGGTGAGGGAATGTCTGTGGTGGGGGCAGCTCTGGGAGAGTGTGGTAGTGGTAAGCATTGTACCGTGCGCGTGCGTGGGGGCATGGGCACCCATTCCTGTTGGACCACTCGAAACTTGAGTGTCCTTCCCCAGAAGCAGGACCAGCACTTCCTCCTGTCCTGACTCTGAAGCAGTTGAACCACCACCACCACCAAGTCCAGCACCAGGTCCTCTGGAGCAGGATGTGCCTGTTCCCCCGGGCCCAGGTGTGGATCCCATCCCTGTTCAGCACCGTGACCAGCCAACTGTCAGTTCATCTGGCCCTCCCCTGCCTGGTCCTCCCCGCACCTCCGTTGTTTGGCAGTTTTTTAACTGTGTCAGGGGGGACAGCAGTTTGGCCTCCAGAGGACTCACCTGGGGACTGGGGGCCAGCACACCCATATGCTCAATCACCACCAACTGGAGTTGCAGGCTGCCACAGAACGAACCATGCCTGCACCTGTTGGCTATTCTGTGGCAGAGGGTGCAGCTGTGCATGGCGGCATCCCTAAGAAGAGGAGGGCCACAGCCGCACCTGCTGCTCCACCAGCACCCCCACCCCAGCACCACCACTACTAGCAGGTCAGCCTGAAGAACGTGTGGACCCCAGAGAACTGCGTGTAACACAGGCTGACTTGGCATTTCTCTGGAGTGCTGTCGAGGAGAACAACGAGAGGATGAGTGCTGTGGAGCAGTGACTGGATCACATAGAGGGACATCAGCTGCAAATTATGTCCATGCTGGAACTGCTGCTGGATCACCATGGGATCCCACATTAGTTTTTTTTTTCCTTACACCATGTGCCCCCCCACACCTTCCTTGCTGTGTTATAAAATGTATTCCTCCACCATCCCCGACCCTTGTATGTAATTATGCCCCTTTTTGTTGTCTTCCTGTGATGTGACACTTGTATTCTGAGCAGTGCAAGTATACTGTGTTAAACTGCATGTGTACAGTCAGTCTTCTTTCCAGTCTGTGTATGTATTGCAGACACTGTCCAACTCCCTGACTTAAAAACACTTATTAATGAGTACAATGGTGGGATGGTAAAGCCTGGAGAGATACTGCAAGACAGGCTTACAATACATTCAAGTAACTAGTAAAAAAATTAATGTTGTGATTCATGACGTAATCATATATCGTGATTTGTGGCTGCATTTGCGACCGTGATGATGAAGAAATGTGAATGCCTGCAGCTGTACTTTCCCGGGCCATGATGAGGTGTGGCACAAAACTCCCCAACTTAAAAACACTCATTAATGAGTACAATGGTGGGGTGGTGAAGCATGGAGAGATACTCCAAAACAGGCTTACAATACATCCAAGTAACTAGTAAAAAAAATTAATGTTGTGATTCGTGACGTGATCATAAATTGTGATTTGTGACGGCATTTGTGACCGTGATGATGAAGAATGTGATTTGTATCACGAGTGACTCTTGATGATGGTCCTGACTTAAAAATGCATATTAATGAGCACAGTGTTCATGCAGAATTATGCACCACACCTGTCCAGTACTCTGAAGGTAAGCCAAAGAAACAACTGTGACTTAAATTAAAGATGGAGATTGGGCCCTAAAGAGATGCAAATGCACAGACAGATTAAGATTGTGCTGCTCACTGAAGAGATGCAGATGCAAAGGCACAACACCTAACCAGTGCTCACCATCAGAAATTCAAATCTGGAAAAGAATACCTTTGCTGGTTGGGGCAGGCCACGGGGGGGGCAGTGTACTGCACTGCTGCAGTAACAGTCACTAGTACTAGTACCAGTAAAGATGCCACAAAGAAGTACACAAATGACACAGCTGCAGTGTATAGCAGGTTCACATTGCTGAAATTATGTGGCACAATAAAAGGTGTCTGATTTGATGACACGCGTCACACACATATGCACACGCACACTAAGTAATGCGTAGCAAATTGAAAACTTCAGTAATATAACCACATATTTTAAACAAACTAAAATTATGCACTGCTGCACCACAACAATCAGCAAAAAAATGGCAAGAATTATTGAAAATATTACTGTGTGTACATTAACACAGTTATACATGAAAAATATCACCAAAACAGAAAGCACTGTCTTTTTCTTCAAGTTAATCTACCTACACCACAGATACGCCCCTCCCCCAAGCAGACTTCCACTGTCTCTCAGTACACAGATTGAATGTTGTACATTAATATTCAAAATCCAAACACAAACAATAAATGCTCGATGATATCAGCACAGGAGGGTTTCCTATAATCGATGAATTAAAGTTTCAGCAGAAAAAAAAATGACTCAAAAAGGCTTTTTTAACAGCTTTTAGAAAGTTTGAATTGCAGAGACATCTCAGAGCAGATTGTCTCCTACAGCTTCCTACACACTCTACCCCAAACTGAGGCTGTGCAGAACAATCTAGAGCCCATGTGACCTAAAATCCCATGAATCACTGCAAAATTCACCTTTGGAGCTTAAAAATAAGGTGAAGTGAGGCGAAGTACATTGTTTTCAATGTACTTCACCTTAAGAACTGGTGGAGTAGTGGTTTGGGAAGGCAGAGTAACAGAGTCATTGTTTTCAATGGACTTCGGTATTGCACCATATAACTACGATACTCGCTTCGTGGTGTGGAGCACTCTGCGAATTCGCCTTAACTCCGCAAATCATTTCGCGGAGCGAATTGGGGCCACTTCACCCATCTCTAGCCACCACCCAGACAAACAATTTGGCCACTGTTTACAAAGGATTTCAGGCAGAATCTTGTTGTTGCTAGTGCAAAACAGGCCATACATGTTCAGAAATATTACATGAAAAAGGTTACATAAAATTTAGACAGAAATCTGCTCTCAGTTATGATGTTATATGGTGCCCCCCCCCACCTCCCAGACCAAACTATGCTGTTTGGGCCACTGTTTACAAAGAATTTCAAGCTGAATCTTGTTGCTAGTGCAGAACAGGACGAACATGTCCAGAAATGTTACACGAAAAATGTTACATAAAATTGAGGCAGAAATTTGATCTCAGTCATAATGTTATATAGTGCCCTGCCACCACCCAGGCAATAAAATGCTGTTTTGTTCACTGTTTAAAAATGATTGCAGGATGAATCGTGTTCTGCTAGCTCTTGTGGTGTGCAGAACAGGCCTTATACAGTAAGTCCAGAAACATAGACATAGAAACATAGAAACATAGACTTTGACGGCAGATAAGGACTGCTTAGCCCAACTAGTCTGCCCATTTCGCTACCTAGAGGATAAGCTGCAGATCCTATGTAACCAACAGCCCATTTCTTCCTACCCCCCACAAAAATTGCCTTAGGTCTGTCCCATGCATTCTTGAATTCTCCCACAGTTTTAGACCCCACAACCTCCTCAGGAAGGCTGTTCCATGCATCCGCCACCCTCTCTGTGAAAAAATACTTCCTCACATTGCCCCTGAGCCGTCCCCCCTCTATCTTCAAATTGTGTCCCCTTGTTCTTACACATCTCTTTTTCTGAAAGATGCTACCCTCTTGGACTTTGTTGATTCCACTGAGGTACTTAAATGTTTCTATCATGTCCCCTCTCTCCCTCCTTTCCTCAAGGGTATACATAGTAAGCTCCTTTAGCCTCTCCTCGTATGGTTTCTCTTGCAGACCCTGCACCATTTTAGTTGCCCTCCTCTGAACTGTCTCCATCCTGTCTATGTCCTTGTGGAGATGGGGTCTCCAGAACTGGACTCAGTACTCCAGATGGGGTCTCACCAACTGTCTGTACAGGGGGATAACAACTTCCTGTTTTCTGCTGGTGATGCCTCTCCCTATACATCCCAGTACCCCCCCAGTCCTCCCTACTGCCTTCTCACATTGCTTGCCAACCTTAGGGTCATCTGATATGATTACCCCCAGGTCCCTTTCTATTTTTGTTGTTGTTACTGCCTCCCCCCCATTGTGTAATCTTCCCCTGGGTTTTTGTTTCCCAGAAAAAAACTACATTGCAAAATTGTGAGAGAAGGGAGATACAATTATTGTGGCAATTACGAAATAGCCAAAAATGGTGCTACACTGAGAAAAATAATTCCTCCTGCAAAATGGTGCTGCTGTTTGCATTTGCTTCCTCCTGCTGCTGGTTTCTCAATTGATTGAGAAATGTTAAATTATTATTTCCCAATGCTGCTGTATTGTTTGGCTGTGTTGACCTTGTGGCTGTACCTTGTACGGTGTGGAGGGAATGAGATTTTGGGGTATTGTAGTTTGCTGCCTGCTGCTTTGACTAGTTGCCAGCTTGCCACGAGAAGTACTGATTTGGCTGCTTGATGGTCCTGGATCATCATCACAAAGTCCATACTGCTGCTGCTGCTGCATGCTTACGTATCCATCTGTATTTTTTTTTTCTGTGCAGGAGAAGGACTTTGGTAGGTTGGTATTGTGGCGTGTTGAGTTCTAATATGTTTGTACTGCTTTTCCATTATTTTTCAGTTTTCTGGGGAAGGGGGATTACTCATCATGCCATGCCGGGATTTGGATCTGGAATGTTGTTGGAATGCACCACATTTCCCAATGCAGGTGATATTTATTTTTTCATTACTGGGGCAGGTTACTGCAGTCCGGATATCTGAGTTTGATAGTAATCATGTTCTTTTTTCTTTTGTCAAATTTCAGGAATTCCGGTGACGTTGCCTTCTGCTCCTGCTGCTGCTCAAGACGTGGTCGATTCAGTTAGCTGTGCAATGGTTCCAGTTTCACAGACAGAGACCTGAGGTAAGTATTTCTTCATGTTTTATGGTCTTCGGTGGGGTGGAGGGGGTTTGGGGAGGTGGGGGTGGAACTTTTAACAATCCTCAAAATTTGTTCTTCTTTCTCTAATTTTCCAGAGTCATGGTACTGTTGGGAAAGGGAATGTGGAATATGGATGCCTGCTGCTGTGCTTCATGTGCACCGCCCCACGTGTAGAGATGGGTGAAGTGGCCAAAGTTCGCTCCGTAGAGTGATTCACAGAGTAACACGGAATCCACGACGTTCTCTGCAACACGAAGCAGAGTACTTCGCGTCATAATGGGGAACACAAAGTCCATTGAAACCAATGACTTCACATTATTCTGCCTTCCCCAAACCACTTCTCCACCAATTTTAAGGCAAAGTGCATTGAAATCAATGTACTTCGCATCACTTTTCCTTGTTATTGAGCTCTAATGCGAATTTGCAGTGCTTCATGGGATTGCAGGTCACATGGGCTCTAAATTGTTCTGCACAGCCTCAGTTCTGTGTAGTGTGTGTGTGTAGTGGAAGATGGAGACAGTTTCCTCTTAGAGCTCTGCGATTGAAATCCTCTAAAAGCTGTTAAAAAAGCCTTTTTGAGCCATTGTTTTTTGCTCAAAATTTAGTGCATCAATTGTAGGAAACCCTCCTATGCTCATATCATTGAGTGTTTATTGTTTGTGTGTGGATTTTGAATGTTAATTTAGAACAGTCAGTTTGTGTACTGTGAAGTGTGCTTTGGGAAGGGGCGTATCTTGGTGGTGTAGGTAGATTAACTGGGGGAGAAAAAGGCAGTCTTTCTGTTTTGGTTATATTTTTCTTGTGTAACTGTGTTGATGTACACACAGTAATATTTTCAGTAATTCTTGAAATTTTTTTGCTGATTGTAGTGGCGCAGCAGGGTAGAATTTCAGTTTTTTTAAAACATTTGGTTATATTGCTAAAGGTTTTCAATTTGCTATGCAATACTTCTAGTGTGTGTGTGAGTATGTGTGCGATGCGTACCATTAAATCAGACAACTTTTATTGTGCCAGAGTAACTGGGTGTGAACCTGCTATCCACCGCACCTGCATGAATTTTTTATACTGCTTTGTGGTATCTTTACTGGTAGTGGACTATTACTGCTGTGCACTGCACTACCCCCCCCCCCCCCAACTGGCAAAATATATTCTTTTCCAGATTTGGATTTATGACTTGTGAGCACTGGTTAGGTGTTGTGCCTTTGAGCCTGACTCTGCATCTCTTGAGTGTGCAGTGCAATCTTAATCTGTCTGTGCATTTGCAGTACACCATTAATTCTGGGAGACTTTGCATTTCTTGTTACGCTATCATTTCACTTTGTCAGCACTGGGGAATTTTCTGGACTCAAGACAGAAGCATTTTGGGAATGCAAATTAATTCTGGTGACTGTGTGTGGCCACTACTCACATGACGGAGTGCACCATTAATTCTGGGAGACTTTTTATTTCTTGTTGTGCTCTCATTTCACTTTGTCAGCACTGGAGAGTTTTCTGGACACAAGACAGTAGCATTTTGGGGATGGCACATTAATTCTGGTGACACTGTGTGTGGGGGTGGGCACTGAGGGGCTGCCAATATTGTTGCCACTCCACCTTACTTCGCATTAAGGCAGAATGACAAGGCGAAGTAATAATTGCGAGGTGAAGTGAGCCTTTCCTATTGGCCACTCCGTGTAGCAGAGTGACATCGTGAAGTGGCCACTTCACGTTCACTTCACCAGCGGAATTTAATTTCACTGCATCTCTATCCATGTGTTCCTTCTGGGGGCAATTTCCACAGTTTAATTACATTCAGGGGGTATGGTAAGTATATATATTTTTTTCTCTGCTTCTAATTTGCTTGCTAACACCAGGTATTATGCAGATGGATGAGTATGCATCATGTTTCCTGTCATTGTTCCTGCTTAGGTCATTTTTCTCTGGTGATTTTTCATCCCATGTCTGTGTGATGATGATTACATTCAGGCCCTGCAGGAGCTGGTGTGTGGAAGACGGAGCAGGTTGCTTGAACTGCAATGTAGGCCACTGGTTTCATTAATGAGCAAACAGCACATCCAGGGAGGAAATATATGTGGAAATGGATGGTGGAGATAGTGTTTAGTAATTAGGTGGAGGGAGCTAATGTTCTGTCTAATCATTTGAGGCAGCACAGCAGGAGTAATTAGGAAAATTTACAAGCCAAACTACAGGCAGCAAACACCTCCCTCCGTGGGGACCATCACAGCTTCTGTACAAGTACTATGATAGTACTTATAATTAACCTTTTTAGGGGAATTGGATGTTGTTAAGCCTTTTTTTATGACTGCTTTGTAATTAATGACTCATGTCATTAAAGATGGTCACCATTCACCATTTTGCAAAATCACATCAACTGGTGTTAACAGTTGAATGAGCATGTTACATTCATACTCTACTTGTACTAGGAGGGTTCTTCAACATGTCACGGATAGTAAGTGGCAGAAAATATTTATTTTTCTCATGGAGTGCATGGGCGTGTCAGGTGTCACTGAGGAGGGGAGGGCCGTGTGTGGCATGTGCCAGCATGGGCACTTTTAGAGACGTCTCAAGAAACATATCTTGCTTTAAGATGGAGTTAGTCCAAATGGTAAGTAAAATGTATATCTTGATATTTTTGGCAGCGAAACACTATAACTGTAATCATGCAAAATGTTTATGGCTATGGTAATTTGCCTGCTGCTTTATGTAGTGCGGGGACCAAACAACAGTTTAGGGCAAAGGGTAATCAAATGAAACTGATTAACACTGCAGCAGATAACACAACCATCTCAAATACAATGATAGATAGATAAAAATAAATTTTAACTCTATACTGAGCTGAAAGTGTTTAGGGGGGTGGTCCCTTGAGTAACTTCAGCCTTGTTCCACTTCCAGTGCCACATCCTCCAAGAAGCAGCCCTCACAGTCTTCAGACTGGAGTTGTCACCAGCTGGAAATTCTCTCAGAATTGCTGCTTCATCCCACTCGCTGCTGGTGGATGCCTTAGTAGAGTGATTGTCATCATCCTCATCACCAAGACATAGTTTGTGTGGCAACACCACTGACATCACTGTGTTATGCGGAATGTGCCTTTCATTCATTTTGATGAATGTTAGCATGGACACATTTTTGGGTGACAAATTGGTTCTACGGTCATGCACAATGGCCCCAGCCAAACTAAACACTCATTCCACACTGACACTGGCTGGTGGGCAGCTTAGATATTTCATAGCAACTGATGATAGTGCTGGCTAGTCAGTCAGTTTGCTGCTCCAGTAATGGTAAGGAGCTTTGTGTCTCCCATGTAGATCTCCACCACTCATTCTGCTGCCCTGAGTCCAGTTACCTCATCTGTCTCCTCCATTTCTTCCATATCTTCCACTCCCACCTGATATAGAACATCCCAAATGGGATTGCTTGCCGTTTTCTGCTGTACCTTGCCAATTTTGTCAGATTGGGTTGCCTGTGAGATGCTGGTGGTAGAAGCAACACCTGTTTTCTCTGCAGTGTGTGACTTTTTGATCTGTGCAGCAGATACCCATCTAATGAGGTTCTCTCTCAACTTTTGCACTCACTGAAGATCCCCTTCAATTATAGAAGGCAGACCACGTTTGTAGCTTGGATCAAGCACGGTAGCGATTGCAAATTCATCCAACTGTACAATGCCAGATATATGGGTATTCATGTCCAACACATTGAGCATGTGATCCATTAGATCACAACTGCTATGTTCCCCACTTGCCTCCATCTGGTGTCGCACATTAACCAGTGTCTGCCTCAGCACAAGTATGAGGGGTATGGATTGACTTATACAAGCAGTGTCCCCACTCACTGCCTATGTAGCATGCTTGAATGGATGGAGAATGTATATTAGCCCATCCATTTGGTGCCACTGCTCTGTTGTTAGAGCAATGGACACTCTAGCACTGTCACGGGTGGTGTGCACCAGCAGGTATTCTGACATAACCTTATACTGTTCATACAGCTGGTCAAGCATGTACAGTGTGGAGTTCCACCTGGTCACAACATCAAGCTTCATACAGTGCTGAGGCAGATGGTTATTGCACTGTAGCCCACACAGATGGTCACGGGCCTTTGCAAAATGGGTGAAGTGTACACAGATGAGATGGGTGACAGTCACTGTTTCCTTAATGTCTGCATGGTTTAGAAACTGCTGCACAACAAGATTAAGGCAGTGTGCCAGGCAGGGCACCCTGAAAAAAACACCATCTCTAATGCACTTCACTACATTGGAGCCATTATCACTTGTGATGAATCCTGCTGTAAGTGACCGTGTGTGTAGCCACTCATCAATTTTGTCCAGAACATTAAGCATTTTCTCACCTGTGTGAGAACCAGTAACACTTTGCATAGTCAGAGTTGCATACTGCTGAATTCCAGGGGTGTTGCTACCACTTCTGTGACTGCATAATAAACAGCTTGAAGTAAAAACTTATAAAACCAGCAAAAGGGGAAATTTTTTTCCAATAAGAGCATCCATTGTATGGAACACCTTGCCACAATAATTGGTAGAGGCAACTAGTGCCACTGTCTTTAAAAACAAATTAGATGTTTGGTTGAGGGATAATAGATAAATAATGTCCCACATAGTGTGGGGAACAGTCTCAATGGGCTCTGGCCTTCTTCTGTTCTTTCATACCAGGTAAGTAATACCAAGTAATACCACAATTTTGCTTCAGGTAGGTTTTGCCAGGCCCAAAATCAACCACCACCCCAGCTACCTATGCCCAGTGTGCCATTATGCATAGATACATGCTTACTGATGTTTTTCCACTGGTCCACATATCCACGCTAAGATGGATATATTCTGATGCAGAATGCTTCATTGCATGTTGTATGGGCTCAGCAGCTCTGCCATACAGCTCTGACATGGCACGCTTAGAGAAATAGGTTTGCAATGAAATCTGCCCTTTTGGACAGGCATGGGCCATCAACCCCTGGAACCCAGCATTCTCCACAAATGAGAATGGCAACAGTTTGATAGCCGGCATTTCAGCAGTATCAGCATTTAACTTGTGTGCAGCAGCATGATTGGGGAGGGGTACTTTGCATGACACTCAAGGATGGTCTTTAGTGTGGGCTGTATCTTTGGGGCTGTTTGACCAGAACACAATACTTGAGGCACCAATGTTGTTCTTTTAGGGGTAATAGTAGACTCTTGGGGATGTGCAGACCACATGAAACCCATTATTTTGGTTGATTTTGGATGTGGTGGTGTACTTTCTGACTCAAGGGACTGGCAATGGTGCATCCACTGCTGTGCCCACTACTCAAGAGAGAAAAGGATTGTTCCTCATCCTGCTCCACAGACCCACTCTGCCCTCCCTCCTGCTGCTGCTTTGAACTGCTCTCAGTTACATTTAACTTGCTGAGTGACATCCCACCAACAGCTCTGGTGTCCTTCTGGTGTTGCTGCCAGTGCAGCAGGTGCTTGTTTTTCAGGTGGGCGTGTTGGCCATCTGTGCCTACATGGCTTCCCTTTTTTCCCTGACAGACATGTGCTTGACACAGTTGACATATCACTATGGTCTCATCAACTGGATCAAGCACATAAAAGTCTCAAACTAGGGACTTTTGACCACTGTACTTAACATGCTGATGGGACTGGGAGGGCTGAGAAACAGGTGCTGAAGTTTGTGCTTTTTGGGCTGCTTCATCACTTCCATGAGACTACTTGTTTTGGGAGGGAGGGGTGACTTGACTGCTTGGAGGAGTGTTGCTGATAGGCTTGGTGACTGACTGACCCATGGACTGTGCATGTACATGGCCTACATCACCCTTGACCTTTTTAAACTCAGACTCTCATAAGGGATCATCCCAGCTGTCATCAGCACCTTTGCTGATGATGTCCTTGTCCTCTTCCTCCTCCCTATCATTGTCTTCTTGCATGGCACCCTTTTCTTTGTCTACAACCATCTCCTCATTGCCAGGGGGCTGACTACCCATATCTCCCAGATTATCAGACTCTGGCTAAACACTATCACCACCACCAACTCCAGCAGGAACAGGCCCTGGGACTGTCACACTGACAGACATATCACTCTCCTTCTAGACCACTGTTCCTGTGCTGGTGTCAGTGTCTCCCTTTTTCTCACTATCATCACCCCCACTAGCATCGATGCAACAGTTGCGGCCTTAAAAAACTGAGACAAAGGTATGCCAGTACTTCAAACAACTCATTTGCTGGTACCTGCCACACCAACAGAGCCCACAGAAGACACTGATGCAGACATACATGTACTTTCACTGTGTTGGGGAACTGGAACTGAAGTTGTACTCTCCTGAACAGACTTCTTAGCTGCCTCATCACCCCCGGCATGTTTCCCCCCTGTACTGGATCATCTCTAAGCAAGCATTTTTATTTGCTGTTGCTTCAAAGCTTTGCCTTTCTCTGGGAATATATCAAGAAAGGATGTATTAATAACTGTGTGAATAACACCTCAAACCTGCAGGCAGTACTGGCTTCCTTCCAAGTCCAAACACAATCAGGACAGGTAGCAGGACTCTGTGCAACTAATACAGTATGTAGTAGCCTGTTCTAGTAAAAACAAAATGATAACTTTTTCTTTCCCCAAACAGGAATTAAAGTAACACGGGAAAAAAGGGATCAGGTAACCTACTCTAAATACAGATTACCTCTGTCCGGACAACTTAAGTACTGTAATGTGTTAATGCTTACTACTACAATTTGTTTTATATAAGGGCAGAGACAACCATATAACATCGACAAGCAAAGGCACCTACAACAATATGGATGGGATCAGCAATTTGTTGACAACTAGTATATTAATATGTAGTTTTTTATACTGTGCGGGTCAGGTATTAAACAACAGTAACAGGGTAAGGGTAACCAAAGTCAAGTAAAAGAGGAACACCACAATGCAGAGGCAAGCTCCAGCAATACAATACAGGGGGAGCAATTCACCAAAGCAGTGAAACTGTATATGGACACGTTCAGGTGATCAACTTAAAGTACTTAAGTTTCCATACAAAAAATATAGAACTGTTGCTTTTCACAGTTTGTGACACACCCAACTTAACAGCAAACAGAACTGACCACAAACAAAAAAAAATAAAATAAAGGATCAGCACTGTGTTTTAAAAACTTTAGAATTCACAACTAAAAGCAGAAGAATGGTATATAACACAGGCTAACAGGAGCAGGAACTCTCAAACAGGAGTAAATTTTCAGAGAAAGGAAAAAAATATTTGTCACGATATAAGAACATTAATACAAATACAATTAAGTAGAACACCAACAAAAATATAAAGGCTTAAAATAAATAACAGTAAATCACTATCAATTTATGAGAAATCTGTCTGTAAAAGGCTAGAAATAGCCTGCACTGGTTTTACACACCTACCCCACCCCACTATATTCCTTCACAGACACAGACAGAACTAAAAACTAATTAAACTACTATGCAAAAACCCCCCAAATTAGAAAATGTTCCCTAGCAGCACAAGGAACAAAATGCATATTTAGGAGCAATTAGCTCTCAAAAACAAGTTTTGAACAGGTTTTAAAAGGGTTTATTGGCTGTGATGCACCACAACAGACTGCTCTCCAACTCAACAGGCAATAGACTGTGCTGTAAACAACCTGCATGTGATGTTTGACCTATTTACTCAAAATGCATTGCAAATTTCATCTTTGGAGAATAATTTTGAAGGTGAAATCAAATGTTACACTGGTGAAATTTTTGACACAAGGTGAAATTTAAGCATAGATGGGTGAAATTGGCTAGTCAAATGATTTTACGTGAAATTTCACAAATTATGCGAGATCGAAATCCTGTGCAAAATTATGTTTCGCTTTGGTGAAACATTTTACATAATTGTGAAACTGTGTGAAATATTTCGCCTGGTGAAATTTTTCAATTTTGCACAACACTATTCTGAAGCCATGACCCATATCTTGATAGAAAATCTACATTGTTGATCATCTTGAGCTTGAATGGCTACTGTGCCAAGTACCATACAGTAAACTCAGGCTTTTATCCCACATTTGGTTGATAAAACAAAGAGGACTGTGATCCTGTGATCAGTACAAATTCAGCACCTAACAGATAAAAACTTAATAGCCTCCTTTGCCCACATGGTTACTAAGCATTCACTTTCAATAGTGGATTACTTTTCCTTTCCATCATTCAGTTTCCTACTGACATACAGTGTGGGATGTTCTGCCTATCTTTATTCTGATTTTGGACTGCACCTATGCATACCTAAGAAAACAACAATTTATTTATTGAAATGTTTCACCAGGAAGACATACTGAGCAATGCTACTTATTTCCAGATGTGTCCTGGGGGACAGGGGCATGGTTGGTTACATAGGGTGGGAGGTATAAAAACAAAAGTGCAGTACATAATACAACATAGAGTACAGTATACAGAGACATAGTAACAAGTGACCCTACAAGCAGGGGTACAACAGGTAACAACCAGCGACATTAAATTGATGACAACAGTTGTAAAAATAAGTGCTGATTGTTAAGTGCAGACATGCCATTGTAACCCATCTAGGCTGGAAGAGCTGCAAGGGAAGGAGGAGCTGGGTAGGTTAATGTGGCATCATTTAGGAGGTAGAGAATTAGGGGCAGTTACAAGAGTGAGAGGTAAATGAATGCAGTAAAAAAGATAGTGAGTGAAATAAAGGGGCATTTTGAATGTTAGTAGGGAGGGAGTTCCATAGTTTAGGAAAGCAGTAGGAGAAAGATGCCTGTCTGGCTGATGAGGACCAGTAGGGTACAGCAAGGGAATGGGCATTGCTACTCCTGAGGGAGCAGGTGGAGGAAGGAGGGAGTGAGACAGAGGACAGAAGGTAGGAGGGGAGCGTGCCAAACCGAACTTGCTAATGAAGTTGGAGCAGTACATCATACGCTGATCATTGAGGGAGGGTAAAACTAGGGATTGGTAAAGGGAGCAGTGTTGAGTACAGGGTGGGCAGTTGAGTGCAAAGCAGCTGAAGGAATGGAAGAGAGTGTCCAGCCTGGCAAGGGTCATTTTGGGTGTGGCACTGTAGACTAGGTTGCCATAGTCAAATGTTGGAAGGATCATTTTCAGAAGGAGTTCTCTACAGGCCAGCAAGGGGATGCATTCATGATTCTGGTATAAGATCCCCAGTTTGGGGAACAGTTTCTTGTGAATGGCATCCACATGATCAGATAAATCAAGATGTTTGTCAAGCCAGACCCCTAAGTACTTGAAGGAGGTGGTGTCTTCCAACATGGACCCATCAAGCATGTGGAAGGAGAGGATGGACTGGAGCCTTGAGAGTCTCTGCCTTTTGCCAAATATCTTGGAGATGTATTCTTGGTGTTTAAGAATAGTTGGTTAGCATGTACTGTAGCCACTGCTGGACTTTATCAAAGTCTTGCTGCAGGGTGGCCGCCACCATGGGAATGGTAGGACTGGAAGTATACAGGATGCTGTCATCTGCATACATGTGAATGGATGCAGATGAGCAGACCAAGGGGAGATCATTAAGGAAGATGGAAAAGAGAATCAGCCCAAGAACTGAGCCTTGTGGGACCTCAGTGTGGATGGGTAGGGTTGGTGAGAGGGAGTCCCCAATTCTAACTGATTGTGACCTGCCTAATAGGTAGGATCTGAACCAGTTGGTGGCAAATACAGGCTAGAGATAGTGCAACATAGGGTAATCAAAATAATTCAGGGCCAGCAGGGCAGATCCTAACAAGGATTGGCATAAGGTTCTGAACATGTACTCACTAGAGACCAGAAAGGAGATGGGTGATATAATAGAGACCCTTAAATTCCTGAAAGGAATAAATAAGGTAGATTGTGAGGAAATATTCAGCAGCAATGGCAAACCAAGAACATTGGATATGAGTGTAAACACAGAAACATAGCCATGGTCAGCAGATAAGGACCTCTTGGCCCACTTAGTCTGTCCTATTTTCTCTACCCACAGTGCCACCACAAACCCTACTCAATCTCTATTCTTTTCCCCCCTTGCCTTATTCCTAAGGTCCTCTTGTGTCTATCCCATGAATGTTTGAATCCTGTTACCACTTTAGCACCCACCACCTCTGCTGGGAAGCTGTTCCAGGTGTTTACCTTCCTTTCCGTGACAAAGTATTTCCTCCCATCTCCTCTGAGTCTCCCCTCCTCCAGCTTCATAGTGTGACCCCTTATTCTCAAGCATCTTTTTCTTTGTAAGATGCTACCCTCGTGACCCTTAATAATACCTGTGAGGTATTTGAGTGTTTCTATCATGTCCTTTCTTTCCATTCTTTCCTCTAAAGAGTACATATTTAATTTCTTGAGTCTTTCCTTGTAGGGCTTTTGATGCAGGCCCTGCACCATTTTGGTTGCCTTCTTCTGTACTGCCTCCACCCTATCTATGCCTTTCCAGAGATGGGACCACCATAACTGGACACAGCACTCTAGGTGAGGCCTCACCATCGATCTATACAGGGGTAACACTACCTCCCTCTTTCTGCTGGTGATACCCCTCCCTATGCACCTGAGCATCCTGTTAGCTTTCACCACTGCCTTATCATACTGCTTTGCTACCTTCAAGTTATCTGACATAATTACCCTCAGGTCCCTTTCCTTTTTGTAGTTGACAATATATCCCCACCCAAATGGTACATTGCCCATGGGTTTATGTGCCCGAAGTGCAGGATTTTGCACTTTTTTGCACTAAAACCAAGTTGTCAAACCCTTGACCAATCTTCTAGCTTTTTCAGATTGTCCCTCATGTTTTCCACCTCCCTTGGTGTCTCCAGTCTGTTGCAGATTTTTTTTGTCATCCACGAAGAGGTATATTTTCCCATCCAGCCCTCCTGCAATGTTGCTAATCAAGACTTTGAAGAGGACTGGGCCTAGTACTGACCCCTGTAGCATCCCACTGGTCACCTTGCCTTTCTCAGAAAGAGCACCATTTACCAACACCCTCTGAGTCCTGTTGCTTAGCCAACTTCTTACCCATTTTACTTCTTTTGGACCCAATCCTAGGTTGCCCAGCTTGCTCATCAGTCTTCTGTGTGGTGTTGAAGGCCTTACTGAAATCCAGGTAGGCCACATCCATTGCTTTTCCCTGATACACTTCCCTGGTCACCCAGTCAAAGAACTCAGTTTATTTATTGAAATGTTTCACCGGGAAGGCGCGCTGAACAACAAGTTGCTCATCTCCTGATGTGACCTGATCAGGTTTGTCTGGCAAGGTATCTCCCCTGTAAAACCATGCTGCTTTGGATCCTGTAATCAACTGATCACAAGGTATTCTCCAATCCTTTCCTTCAGTAATGATTCCATTATTTTACCCACCACCGAGGTCAGGCTGACAGGTCTGTAATTTCCTGCCTCCTTTCTGTTACCACTTTGTAAAGTGGGAACACATCTGCCCTCCTCCAGTCCCCTTGGAACTTCCCCCATATCTAGTGATAGATTGAACAGAGCTGTCAGAGGTGCAGCCAGCACCTCATTTTGCTCCCTCACTATTCTGGGGCGTATCTCATCGGGCCCTGTTTCCTTGTCCTCTTTCAGTTCTGTTAGTTCCTTGAGGACTCTCTGTAAAAGAAGTAGTGTCCACCTCCCTTTAATGCTCTTGTCCTTTATCTGTGATCCATCACCTACAGTACCCCTTCCTTTGTAAATACTGAACAAAAATATTTGTTCAATATGTCTGCTTTTTTTTTGGTCCTCTTCCACCCAAACCCCTCCTTCCCCTTTGAGCCTTACTATCCCTCCTTTGGTCTTCCTCTTTTCACTTATGTACCAAAAGAATGTTTTATCCTCCTTTTTTGCTGACTTGGCATTATTCTCCTCTGTTTGCACCTTTGCGCTCCTAACTACTTTCCTTGCCTCCCTTTGTTTCTCCTGATTTTGCTCCCTATCCTCCTCCTTCTGTGTCATTTTGTACCTTCTAAATGCCAGCTTATTTGCCCTTATTTACTTTATTCACTACGTCTTTAGAGGACCAAAGCAGTCTCTTTTTTTCTCTTGCCCTTTTTTTAACTTTTTATTAAATTCTGAAAAAGAAAAATTACAAAACAGCCACTCACACAGATAATACCATAGGGTCCCTGGTCCTTAGAGATACAATCTAAGAGCACCTGAAAGAGTTGTGACATTAAAAGCCAAACATACAGAATTTTTCCAGCACTACTATTAGTAACAATAAAACAGCAACATGCAAAATAATAATCAGGAGCTGATGGTACACCCTCTCCCCCTTGGGGTAAGGGCTATAGTATGAGACTGGGGCCGAACAGGGAGTGGAAGGAGTGACCGCCCCACCAAAACCTAAACCCAAGAATCTTAATGAGATGAAGTACTGGAATGTGCATGGGGAGGTAACCACACTCTGCCCTAAGGCAAGGAGATTTGCAAAAAGGACAGGAAGAGGGCCCAAATCTTAGAAAACTCCCCGGGCCTACCAGCTGCTATGAAGGACAGTCTCGCAGACCCTCCCACTCTGAGCAGGCAGATGTACCATTCATCCAAAGAAGGAATACTCATTGATTGCCATCTACTAAGCAATAAGCATTTAGCCTCAGTGAGGGCCGTAAGAAGCAAGGCCCTGTGACTAGCCCACAGGGGTCCCAACTAAGAAGTGTTTCCTAACACAAAAAGAGAAGGATCCCTAGGAAGGGGCAGATGCAAGACCTTTACCAACACATCCAAGACATCATGCCACCACTGCTGCAACAAAGGGCAGCCCCACAGAAGATGTAACAACATCCCCACCTGCCTGTTACATCTCCAGCACTTCATGTACGGAAGCATTCGCATAGCATATAGTACCACCGGTGTGCTATACCATAACAATAGCATCTTGAGGTGCATCAGCCTCCCACTTGAGTCCCTCACCCTGCCATAAGCATTCTTACAGATCTCTCCCAAAACTTTTTCCCCTAGAGGAGTCCCTAACAATGTCTCCCATTTCTGTTGAATCTTCTGTACAGCAGGGGCCATGTGGTCCCGCAGCCCTCCATAAATAAGGCTCACCTTTGGTGGAGCAATACCTCTGAGCCCCCCATGTGATGTCCAAAGATCTCCTCCCACAAAGCTGGATGGGGCAACTGACCACCCTGCACAACCTCACCAAGAATCAGAGAACGCAGCTGAAGAAATCTTCAATGATTCTCCCTACCCAGAGCTGCCTGCATGTATAACTCCTGGAAAGATTTAAAGCAGTCCAACTGAGGGGAAAACAAGTTTCCCACTCTCCTTATACCACCTCATTCCCATCTAGTCTAGGACAGAACTGTCCCCATATAGTAAGCCTGGGGTTATGTCAAAGAGGCCATAACTCCAGAGGTATAACCCACTGAGAGTCCAGTAACAATTGGGATTGCTGCCATACATAAGTTATATAATCCAGGACCACTAAAGAAGGCCTTAACTGCCTCAAGACATATAGATTACCTTCCAGAGGGTTGCAGGCAAGCCACTCCTACTCCAGCACCAACCACTGTTTCATACCTTGAAAACTATCCTCATGAATCCAAAACCAAAGGTGCCTAAGCCTTATTACCATGTAATACCCTTGAAGACACAGGGCTGCAAAACCACCCTTGTGATAGGGTCCCATCAAATGCTCCTTAGCCAGATGAGGTTTCTTTCTCTCCCAATAAAACAAAGAAAACACCTGTTCAAACTGCTTCCAACAGGAATCTGGAATTTTCAGAGGGAGATGCCACAGCATGTAGAGTATCCAAGGTAGAAAAAGCATTCACAGCGCCTGTACCTTCCCCCAAAGTGAAAGCTGTAACTGACGGCAATGAGCAAGGTCGCTTTGAGGGATTCTAGCAGGAGAGACAAATTCAAGGCCGGCCAGTCCACAAGAGTCAAACAAATATACACCCCTAAATATGTTACTGGACCAAAAGTCCAAGAAAATCTTGACTGCAGTTGGGGTAAAACAGATTGTGGATGCCCAGTCGGAAGAATACACATTTTGGCCCAATTATTCCAAAGGCTGGATATTTTCTGGAATTGGTCAAGCAGGTGTGCCAGAGAAAGAAGGGATGTGGACGCCTCTCAAAGAGTAAGTAAAATATCATCAGCAAAGAGCATAGTCTAATACTCCTGACCACCCACCGTAATCCCTCCAATCTCTGCTGACTCTCTCAACTGCTGAGCCAATGGCTCAATGGCCATCAGAAATAAAGCTGGGGACTAAGAACAGCCCTGCTGGGTGCTCCGTCTTAACCAAAAGGAAGGTGAGAGTCTGTTATTAGTCAGAACTGATGCTCTGGGACTTGAATAAATAATACGTACCCAACGGATAAAATTTGGGCCAAATCCAAACTTATATAAAACTGCAAACAGATACGGCCATTCAGCTGAATCAAAGGCCTTTTCTGTGCCAAACCCCACCACCACAGGCACTGAATTAAGTGGGTGAGAAACACAGAAAAGATCCACTAGGCACCTAAAATGGTCCGCCCTGTCTCTCCCCACCACAAAACCCACCTGATTGGGGTGGATGATGGATGACGACAGTGGAGAAAAGCGGTTTGCCAAGATCTTAGCTAGTACCTTGTAGTCCACATTCAAGAGAGAGACTGGTCTATAGCTGGTACAAAGGAATGGGTCCTTATCCTGTTTCAGGAGGACAGAAATGACTGCCTCATACGTCAATGGAGGTAAATTCTGCCCCCAACCATGCCCCCCCAACACTACCATAAACAAGGGGAAAATTTGATCGAGCACCACATGATAAAACTCTACAGTAAACCCATCAGGGCCTGGACTCTTCCCCACCTGAAGTTGAGCAATCACCTCTTTGACCTCCTGCCCCAAGACCGGCTGCTCCAATAGCCTCTGCTGGTCCTCTGAAAGATGGGGCAAGGTGCCTGAATCCAGAAAAGTCCTAGTATCCTGCATGTCAGTCTGCCCCCTCCTCATTGAAGAATAAAGGCCCTGATAAAAGGCCTAAAGCTCAAAATAAATCCCCTCCAGGTCCCTTGTGCGCATCCCTGGTATGACCCGGGCCATTTCCAGTTTCCTCAAACAGTAGGCCAACAGCCTCCTCACCTTTTCGCCCCCTTCCCAAAAGGCCTGGCGTGTATGGAACTGCCCCAATTCTACCTGCTAAGTAGTCAGAACATTGAGCTGAAACCTCCCCTCCCTGAGTTGCCTCAATAGCAAGGCATCCACAAACCCCCCCCCATGTTGAGATTCCAGTGCCACCAACTGGACCAAAAGATCTTGTATTTGCACCGCCCTAGCCTTCTTATGTGCTGAAAAGTAAGAAATAAGCCACCCCCTAATGAAAGCCTTAAGGCCCTCCCAAACCCACTGGGGAGCAACCTCCCCAGTCCAGTTCCGGTCTAAATAGCCCACAATTTCATCCCGCAGCCACTGTTGAAAAGCTACATCCTTGAAAAGACTCATATTGCACCTCTATCAACCTCTCCCTGAACCATCTGGTATGCCAGAAAAGATCCAGAGCAGAGGCACATGATCTGCAATCACTATAGGCCCAATAGAAATCTGATGAGAATCAGCCAGCAGCCCCTGGGAGACCAAAACTAAATCAATCCGGCTATGAGTTTGATGTACTGGCAAAAAAAAATGTGTAATCCCTCCCCTTCAGATTGTGCAGCTTCCAAATATCCTTAAGACCCCTATCTTCCATCAATTGAACAAGGGCTCGAGACCTGGGAGTATGCAAATGAGTGGGAGTTCACTGCGATTGCACTCCGGATCAGGGACATCATTAAAGTCCCCCCCACAATCAAATGCCTCTCCCCCTTTCCTGCAGTATTTGAGACAATCTATGAAAGAAGGGGGACACATCCTCATTTGGTGCTTAAACCGAAACCAGTATATACAATTGTCCATCAAGCAAGCCCGTCACCAACACCCAATGACCCTGAAGGTCCCGCACCACATCCCGCAGCACCCAGTTCAACCGACAGTTGACCAAAAGTCATAACCTCACACTTTTTGGAGGAATGAGAGGCAGCAAATAAGCCTCTCCATGAGGCCTGAATCTGCACCACATCCTTACTTAAAAGGTGGGACTCTTGTAAAAACATGATCCCCCCCCCCAAGATGCTTAATATGACTCAGAACTTTCTTCTCATAATGGACCCGTTCAATCCCCACACATTCCATGTCATAAATATATACACAGCCATCTCCCATAGAATCATCCCCAGTCAACCCTACTTTCCCCAACTCTGTTCCTCCCACACCCCACCCCACCCAGAGAGACCAGCACACCACAGCTCCAAAACAAGATAAAGGTATATCGGGAAGGTAAACCCCAAAACTGCTTTGATTCTGGCCTAGTTCTTTATATTGAATGATACAGTACTATGATTACTGATCCCCAGGTGGCTAACCACTATGACATCAGCAACACTGTCCTCGTGTGTCAGTAGCAGGTCCAATATTGCCCCTCCACAAGTGGGTTCCTTGACTAGCTGCCTGAGGCATGCCCCTGCAGGGAGGCCAGGATGTCCCTGCTTCTAACTGTTGATGCAGCTACGAGGATCCAATCCACATCTGGTACTGTAGATTAAAGTCCCCTATCAGCAATACCTCCCCCTTGTTTGCCATCCTTTGGATTGCTTTCAACATATACTTATCCACCTCTCCCCCCTGTGCTGGGGATCTGTAGATCACTCCTTTGTGAATATTAGCCCCCCTCCCTTTCTTCAGGGTGACACACAGTACCACTGCTCCTCCCTGCTCCCCCTGTATTTCCATAACTTTTATGCTTTAATTTACATAAAGGGCCACTCCTCTCCCTTTTTACCTACCCCGTCCCTTCTGAATACAGCATAACCTGGTATGGCTGCATCCCAGTCCTGATTTTCATTGCATCAGAACTTGTTAACTGTGACTACAGTATGTCCAGGTATGCTTCTGCCATGGTGGCCTCTAGGTCTGTAACCTTATTGCCCAGACTTCAAGCATTTGCACACATGGCTCTCCTGATTGTACTGCCATGCCATCTCATTTTACCTCCCTTATTTCCTCCACTATTCTTCATACTATCTCCCCTTCCTTCTACCCCAGATTCTTATGTTCATTGGTTCCTTTTGGGATTTCTCTCTCTCCAGATTCCCACTACTGACCTGGTAAACCTGTGTGTGTGTGGGGGGGGAGCTTATGCTCCACTGTAATTCTCTCAAAAGGCACATCTATTAGGGGTAGGGGCACCAAGTTTACCTTGCCTTTCTTAGTTAATGAGGTTACTTTCTGACATTCAGGACATTTACTGCAATAGGTAATGACTTCATCATGGGTCCCAGGCCAGAAAAATCTGTGCAACCATCTGGCTAGGGTATGATCCCTTCCTGAGTGACCAGTCAAGGGCATACCATGTGATATCTGTAGCAACACAGCCTGATGTTTCTCTGGTACAACCAGCTGTTCTATTTACTCTTGCTTTTGAGGATTAACACATACACTATACAGTAACCCATTATTCTTTTTTAACATTGGTTTACTCTGTTCTTGATTCATTCTTATCTGTTGAAAATATCCTTAGAGAGAAACAACATTATTTTGTTCAGCAATAATGTCAAAACCAGTAACAATTAGCCGGCCCAGTGGTGCTGAGGGCTGAGGCACTGGACACCCACACCTCGCTCCATGCTGGTGACCCGTGTTCGGGAGTGAGCACGAGTCACTGAGGGCTGGCAGGGAAGGGGAGGGGAGGGATTGAGAGTCCAATGGACTGCTCTTCCTCTCCGGGGAGGGGGTCCACAACAGTCAGCATCTGACTGCCCCCTGGCGGAGGCTGGGGGTCGGGGACACATGCCGTACACTGGGGAGCAGCCGGGGGCAAACGCCTGGATGAGGACACACATGGACACATGCGCACTCATGGCTGCTGGTGTCATTACATGCCCTCTGACTCCGGGGAATCAGAATAGGGAAAATCGGCACTGGTCATGGTGGCTTGATGGCCTTTCAGTGGGACGCCTGGCCTGAGGGCTCACTGCAGTAACTGGATCCTGTGTCGGTGGAGATTGGGGGGTCTCTCCACCTCCCCGCCAGGGGGGGCAAGTCGTGGGGGTATGCAGTGAAGCCCAGGTGGGAGCCGGGGTGATCCGAATGGCGGCTGGAGTAGGTGGATGCCTGGAAGTGGATGGCAGACTGGAGTCCAAAGGTAAGAAAAATGACTAAAAAAAAACAGTAACAATTTGGTTTAATCATTTTCAGCCCCTTGCATCCCTCAGTCTTGTTTCACCATGCTTGTTTCGGGAACCTTCTTTCTTTCTTATGCTATCTGATCATTTTGCTGGGCTCTACCCAGTCAGAGTCAACAAAAGGAAGTATCCTTATTAGAACTGTCTCAGAAGTTTCAAAAACACTATACTTGATATGGAGACAAAAGATATATGAAGATTTAAAGGTCACAGTAGGAAGGGAAAGAAATCATACTGGTTATACAAAAAGTCACAAAGGTCACCAAATTTATTAGTAACAGGAAGACGTCATTTAAAAGGTATAAAAAAGACCCTAACAACTTCAATTGTTATAGGTACAGGAAGGCAGTGAGGTTAACCAAAAAAAGGATTAGAGTAGCAAAAAGAAATATTGAATTTAAATTAGCCTCTACCAAAGGTAATACCAAAACTTTTTTTGCCTACTTAAATTCACACAAATCAAATGAGAGATAAATTGGACCCTTCACATCTAATTCAATAACAACCTATAACGTTAAAGAAATGGCTACTGTGTTAAGTAACATATTTGGATCTGTGTTCAATACCATGAAGGTGGAAAAGGCGATGGGGCCGGATGGGATGCACCCAAGGGTATTGAAGGAATTTAAGGATATACTGGCGGCACCATTGACTGCACTCTTCAATAAGTCCCTGGAGTCTGAAGTGGTACCAGAAGACTGGAGGCAAGCAAATGTGGTTCTGCTGCATAAGGGGGGAGGGAGGGAGGAGGAGGGAAATTACAGACCAGTGAGCTTAACATCGGTAGTAGGCAAGCTCATGGAGAAATTAATGAAATTCAGGATCACCAACTACCTGGAGGAAAGCGGCATGATGGATCCAAGGCAACATGGTTTTACCAGGGGCAGATCCTGTCAAACAAATTTGATAGAATTTTTTGATGCAGTCACCAAAGAACTGGATCAGGGGAGAGCAGTAGATGTTGCTTTTCTGGATTTCAAGAAGGCATTTTACACCATGCCACACAGGAAACTGCTGTATAAGCTGTCATGCCTGGAGCTGGGGAAGAGGGTGGTCCAATGGGTGGGAGACTGGTTGGGAGACAGGAGGCAGAGGGTCATTATAAATGGGGTGGCATCCAGAGAGGGCATGGTCACAAGCGGTGTCCCTCAGGGATCTGTGTTGGAGCCCCTACTGCTCAATCTATTTGTAGGGGACATCATGGAGGACCTTGAGGGGGATGTGAGTCTGTTTGCAGATGACATTAAAATCTGCAATAAGTTGGACACTCAGGAAGGGGTAGAAAGAATGCGGAGAGATTTGGGGAGGCTTAAGGTATGGCCAAAGGGGTGGCAGCTTTCATTTAACACAGACAAGTGTACAATCATGCTTCTTGGTTACAGGAACCAGAAGGCAGAGTACTGTATGGGAGGCAGAGACCTGGAGGTAACAGAACAAGAAAGGGACTTAGGCATCACTATATCAAGGGACCTGAAGGTGGAAAGGCACTGTGGGAGAGCAGTGGCTAGGGGCAGCAGAATGCTGGGCTTGCATCAGAAGGAGGATTACCAGTAGAAAAAGGGAGGTCATAGTACCCTTGTACACCCATCTGGTTAGGACCGCATTTGGAGTATGGAGTCCGGTTCTGGAGGACATACCTCAAAAAGGATGTGGGGAGGCTGGAGCGAGTTCAGAGGAGAGCAACAAAGATGGTAAAGGGGATCAGCCACCTGTCCTATGAAGAAATATTGAGAGATTTGAACATGTACTCCCTGGAACAAAGGAGGGAGAGGGAGGACATGATTGAGATCTTCAAGTACCTTAAGGATATAAACCGGGTGCCAGTGGAAAGCAACTTCCAGCTGAAGGGGAATCAGAGGACGAGGGGGCATGGCTTGCAGGTGGAGGAGCAGTTCAAAGGTAACACTGGGAAGTACTGTTTCACAGAAAGGGTGCTGGATAAGTGGAATAGGCTGTCAGAGGGGTTGGATGGAGAAGCATCATGTCCCTTGGACTCTCCTCCACAGCCCTTGCCTGGGTCACCTATACCTCACGGGCAGACAGCAGTATACCAAGTTCAACAAGGCCCCGTCTGAGCCATCTCCAGTTAATTGCGGGTTCCCCCAGGGCTCTGTCCTTGGGCCTCTCCTGTTCTCCATTTTCATAAATGATCTGCCCTCAACCCTGGCTCATGGGTGATCTACATTATATGCAGATGACCTTGTCATCATGAACAGCTCCCATGACATCTCTGTCATCACTGCCCAGTTAAACTCTGACTTTGACCAAATCCAAACCTGACTAAAGGACCACAAGCTCACTATCAACCTACAGAAGACTCGGACCATGCTGTTTGGTTCTACAGCCAAGACAAAAGCTGTCCCAGCCCCTCTAAAGATCTCATGTGCCAACGGGTCCCTTCTACAAGCTGTTGATCATGTCAGTACCTGGGGGTGACACTTGACCCACAACTAGATTTCGCTTTGCATATAAGCAACACATGTAAAGCCTCTGACTGTAAGCTGGGTCTCGCATGCAGGGCTAAAAGCTGTCTCACCCCTGCTGCTCATCTCGCCCTAGCCAGGGGGGCCTCCTACCCACGCTATGCTATGGACTTGTCACCTTTGCACACATCACTAAAAACAGTATCTCAAAATGGGATACAGCGTACAACAGCATCTGTCGCTTTGCACTATAAGCCTCATGCCTCACCCACTGGTTTGAGCTCTACTCCTGGCTTGAGTGGCTCCCACCAGAGCAGCACCACACCTTTGTCTTGGGCAACTTCATTGACAATGTGGTCCAAATGGCCACCCCTTCTGCCCTCGCCATATCCCTCTTACCCTCTACCATTTCCTACCATCTAAGATCCAGGGGCTCTCATGTCCTCCTGGCTTCAAAAACTCACACACAAATGGGAGACTGGGCCTTTGCTACTTACGCACCCAGGTTATGGAATGCCCTTCCAGCAAGCACTCGCTTCTCTACCTCCCATCCCTCCTTTACAGCCTTCCTCTGGGGCTTCCTCCAATCAGCCTCCATCTGCCTCTGCACTTAATGACTGGCTGAGTTCATTACACAATGCCTCTGCTTAAGGTGGAGGGGCTCTGCCCCATACATACTAGTGAGCTGACATATATGTAGAAGGAATGATTATGTTGGGTTCACTCAGGCCCTTCTGCCCATTAACATATATATGTTCACTGCCCCACCCTCATGCTCTGCCTTGTCTCTCCAATCCCCAATTGTACTAATCAATTTTACCTGCTTCCCTAATCCCTTGGGGAGTAGCTGCCCTAGTATGTTGACTACTGCCTCCCTTGCCTGTACCATGCGGGTATGTAAAACCTGATGTTCTTATATTGTCCTTGCTCTCCTTGATTCTACTGAATGTACCTTGCACTTGTTTTTGACTGATGTTTTTTAATGGACCTCTGTAACCTTCTGGGTCACACCTGAAAACAGGCACTTGACTGTCTAGTGTGCTTACCTGGTAAACAAAAGCAAATAAATAAATCAACAGTGGAAGGCTTCAAAAAGGCATGGGACAGCCACAGGGGAGTGTTGGGGGGCATGTCCTAGCAGATATCTAGACAAATTGGCAGATCAGGTGGGCCTGTTGGTCCTTTTCTGCCATCACACTTCTATGATTCTATGATTCACTGGTGCTATCCAACCCAAGAGCAATCAATGAGGTATTGTTAATGGTATAAGCATCCCAATAGCAGATATTGCTGACAAGAAATTGACTGCAGGAAAACTAGACAAATTAGATAGCAGCAAATCAGCAAGTCCAGGTAGCCTTCAACAAAGGTATTTAAAGAACATAGGTCAATGACTGCAGAACCCATATCATGGATAATAAACTTCTCAATTAGGGAAGATGATGCACCCAAAGACTGGAAAATGGCAATTGTGGTCCCAATATTCAAGAAAGGTGACAAAACAAAAGCTGAAAATTATAAATTTATTAGTCTACCATCCATAATATGCAAATTAACAGGAAGTTTAGTATCAGAAACAATTACAGAAAATTTATGGGATCAAGGATAGAAATCAATATGGATTTACAAAACATAGGTCAAGTACACAAATCTCTTAGGTTTTTATAACATGTAAGACACTAGATTCAAATACACCTATGGATATAATATATTTATACTTCAAAAAAAGCATTTGATAAGGTCACACATAAAAAAACTAGTTAGCAAACTATATGCATCCAACATGAAGTCATAGGGCCCTATTTTCCATGGTGCAGAGTGTCTGCACACCACGTATCAGAGGTGCGTAGACACTCTGCAGCTACTGCACCCTCTATGCCCGATTCACCAAGAAGGCACGGGGCATATACCCATTGGATTCCCAGGCCCACCAGTGATCTCCACTTGTGGGAAGTCCATGGGGGTGGTGCAGAGGGTGTGTCTGAGCTCCACGCTATGCTCGAAAGTGCGGCACCCCGGGTGAGAGAAACACAGACTACACATTCCAGGGGCAGACATAGCCAGTATGTGTCCCCCGGGATGTTGTTGTCAGCTGTGGGTGGAGATGTAGTGGCATAGGTCACCCCCAACACATAGCTCCAGCCCTTGAATACCACATGGAGGGCCGGGGCAGCTGACCAGGCATCCATCTGCTCCAAAGCCATGGTTGCACTGTGGCCTCCTGACTACCATGGCACCCCGCAGGTGCAAGGGATCCAGTGGCAGCTGGGGACTGGGCATCCCATTGAATGTCTGCTCATGTCCATTGAAGAGCCCCTGTACACCTGCGCTCCGGGGGGTGGGACCACGGAAGGGGGCTGCACGGTGGTCAGTGGCCAAGAATACAGCCACCTTGCATCATTCTATGGGTGCAGGGCTACGCAGGTGGAATACGTGCCTCCGCCAAGTAATTCCTGCTCCTTGGAGAATCCCCCCAAGGTATATAAGATTAATCAAATCATGGTCAATGGACAGGCCACAAAAGGTAAGGTACAAAGTAGTTACTTCTGAATAATGTCCAGTCATAAGTGGTGTGCAGCAAGGTTCAGTCTTGGGTCCCCTACCCTTCAATATTTACATCAGCGACTTAGAAAAAGGGTGTAATATGTTCATAAACAAATGCACTTAGGATACTAAACTGGATGGCCCTGTGGCTTCACAAGCCAATAGAGACATAATTCAACAGGATTTAAAAAATCTTGAAAATGGGAAAAATAAACAATTTGGAATTTAACACCACCAAGTGCATTGTTATCCACTTTGGCAGTGATAATACACAGCAAAACTATCACCTAAATGATACATTGCTTAATCAGGTAACTAATGAAAGAGATTTAGACATAATTATTAAAGAACTTAAACCTGGTGATATCCGTAGGGTTTTCATAAGCAATACAAAATAGGTTACTGGAGCCTAACAGGAAGGTTTTTGTAAATAAGTCAGAAGCCATCATCAGTCCACCATATAGAACCGATGTGCGGCCACACCTGGACAACTGCTTCCAGGTGTGAAGTCCATATCTGAGGAATGACATGGACTTGATAGAGAAGGTTCAACATTGTGCTACCAAAATGATTCCCTATATTTCTGACAAAACCTATAAAGAGAGGTTTGATCCTTTAGGACTACATACACTGAAGAACTGAAGGTTACAAACATAGAAACATAGAATTTGACGGCAGATAAGGATCGCTTGGCCCACCCAGTCTGCCCATTTCCCTGCCTACTGGATAAGCTGCAGATCCTAGTTAACCAGCAGCTTACTTCTTTCTACCCCAACCCCCTAGAATTGCCTTATGACTGTCCCATGCATGCTTGAATTCCACCACTGTTTTTGACTCCGACCTCCTCCGAAGGCCGTTCCATGCATCCACAACCCTCTCTGTGAAAAAATACTTCCTTAAATTACCTCTGAACCGCCCTCCTCTATCTTCAAATTGTGCCCCTTGTTCTTGCACATCTCTTTTTTTGAAAGATGCTACCCTCTTGGACTTTGTTGATTCCCTTGAGGTACTTGAAAGTTTCTATCATGTCCCCCTTCTCCCTCCTTTCCTCGAGGCTATATATATTAAGCTCCTTAAGTCTCTCTTCATATGTCTTCCAGTGCAGACCCTGCACCATTTTAGTTGACCTCCTCTGGACAGCTTCCATCCTGTCTATGTCTTTGCAAAGACTGGGTCTCCAGAACTGCATACAGTACTCCAGATGGGGTCTGACCAGCTGTCTGTACAGAGGGATAATAACTTCCTGTTTTCTACTGGTGATGCCTCTCCCTATGCATCCCAGTATCCCCCCAGCCCTCCTTGCTGCCCTCTCACATTGCTTGCCCACCTTTAGGTCATCTGATATGACTACCCCCAGGTCCCTTTCCATTTTTGTTGTTGTTAGTATCTCACCCCCCATTGTGTACTCTTCCCCTGGGTTTTTGTTTCCCAGGTGCATTACCTTGCACTTCTTAGCATTGAATCTAAGCTGCCATACATTTGACCATTCCTCTAACCTTGCCAAGTCCCTTTTCTTCCTTTCCACCCCACCTTGTGCATCAACTCTGTTGCAGATCTTTGTGTCATCTGCAAAGAGACATACTTTTCCTTCCAGTCCCTCTGCAATGTCGCTTATAAAGACATTGAAGAGGACCAGTCCTAATACTGAACCCTGTGGTACCCCACTAGTAACCCCCCTTTCTTCAGAGTGGACTCCATTTACTATTACTCTCTGTGTCCTATTCTCCAGCCAATTTTTTACCCAGGCTGTCATCTTGGGACCCACCCCCAGGCTAGCTAACTTATATATTAATCTTTTGTGTGGGACTGAGTCAAATGCCTTGCTAAAGTCTAGGTAGGCCAAAGGGACTAGATGTGCCTTAATAATTCTTAGAAATGAGAAACCTAGGATGCAAATGGGTTTCAGATACAAGGTTGTTAACCATATCTTAAGAAGACATCAGTACCACACTGAAAATAATGCAGCAAGGAGAGATGCGAGGTGAAACTTTTTCACCGCTGGGGTGGTGAGGATATGGAACAATCTGCCCAATGAAAATTTTATGCCCACAATTGAACTAATATTTAAAAACAAACTGGATAAATATCTGACAGAAAAAATGTTAATGGCTATAAGCACTGAGCAGTGGGGGACAGTCTGGATAGGCATTATGTCTTCAACTGTCTCATAGTTCCTAGTATTGTTCCTAGTGTTATCTTTCTTTGTCTCTCAGTGTGTTACCACTGCTGCAGAAATAGAAAGATTTGTTCCCTTTGTGATCTAATTAGTAAACCTGGAACATCACTTCCAGTAACTGCAGCTATGGGTAAGGTTGGAACTACCCGTCTTTCATTAAATGAAACACCCCATGTACTTTCAAAGTCACTTGAGCAATGGGGTAGTATCAAGTGTCTCCATGAATGCATACCACCCCAGTACCTGGTTCTCTTGTAAAGCCTTCTCCCAAACTGCCTGCATGTACCACAGTCCGTCTGCTTCTCAGATCTATCAAACCCATCACAGTCTAGACCTAGACATCCATCAGATATGAGCCTCAATTTGCTAAAGCTAAATTCGCTTCAGCTTTTACCAATTTATTTTATGGCAAAGTTGGCTCTGTGTCTGACTCCAGGCCTATTGCAAGTATAAGAAAAACAGTCACTGAGTGCAGATTTAGTGCCCTCCCTCAGATTTCTTACCTGATGTGGGATTAGGTTGGAAAGATAGTCTTATTGTCCCTGGATTGCTGTCTGTACTCTACTGCATCTGTCTAGTCAACTGATAGTCCTCCTCCAGAGAAATAGCCTTCTCTGGCTTTCTGGTTGGTGTTATTTCAACCTGAGTTGCACATCTGTATGGAAGAATGTTGATAAATTGCTCTGTGGCCAGTATGTCAATGATCTATGTGACTATTTTGCCCTCTGGCTATAGCCATTTGATGTGAAGTTCTGCAGTCTGGTGTATGCCTCTTATCGACTGTCACTTGTGTGATACTTCAGGGTCTGAAATCTCAGTCTGTGGGTCCCTTAGGATTTCTCTTTTTATGATATCATAGTTCTTAGACTGTGCATTGTTCATGTTACTGTATGTTGGCTGTGTCTTACTGATCAAAAAAGGTACTAACCAGATTGTTCATTGTTGTCTCAGTCAGTGGTAGGCCTTGGTGACACATATAAGTTTTCAAGTATACTTAAGTATCATCAGTTGAACCTAGGTTTTTAAGTTTAGTGTCCTTCAGGATGCTAGAATCCTGTAGGACTCCAGCACCTGGTCTGGATCACCCGATCCAGTGAGCATGCTTGGCATCCAACCACAGCTACTCTTGATGCTACATCTCCTTTTCTGTCTGTTTCTTAGTCTCTTTTTGTTGAATTGCCCACCATTTGAAAAAGGCAAACATACCTTCAGCTTCTATTGCTGTCCAGCCTTTCTCTTTTGCTGGTATTGCCTTTTCAAACTTCTGTTTGACTGATGAATCTTTTCAAAGTTCTGTCATCCCCGCCTCTTCATTTAATTGTTTGGTATTGGCTCCTGTGACTGCTTTGACTACCAGTTTTGTGGTGATCCTTCTTAGTCTTGTTATTGCACTACTGCAGTGCCTTTCCACTTTCCTAATCTTCTGTTATATTTCCCTTGCACAAGCTCTACCACCAAAAGACAACACTCCTGGTGCCAGATATTCAAAAGCTAACCTGGGTGCTAAGGGGGTGTTTGCCCACGCTAACCTGGTTTTGTGTCTGACTCATGGGTGGAGTCTATATTCAGAGCTCCCCACAGTACGTGCAAAAGCCATTGACATCCGAGTACTAATTTACTGTTGCACTCATGTAAATGAGGGGTCCACCCCTGCATATGGGTGCAGTGAAAAATTCAAATGTTTGCACAGACAGTACTGGCCACCCAAACACATGCAAGTTACTGCCTTTGCAAACCCTGACTTAATGGGGAGCAAGGCCCTGGTGGTGGGCAGCAATACTGAAGTCACCCAGCACCCCACCCCCCAAACCCTGTACTTTGGAGCAAAGGATGCCCTGGTGTCCAGAAGCACCCACCGCCCTCTGATCAACTGTTCTTGTCATTGAGCTGATGTCCATAGCGTCTAGTGACACTCCCACCCTTTGATCACCCACCACCTTGTTATGACTGATTTCTTTGATGTCTAGTGGCAACCCACACTCTCTAATCAGCCATCTCAGTACATTGTGTCATCTTCCTGGTGGTTAGTGGCATCCCCTGCCCACGGATCAGCAATACCTGGAAAGTATGTTGTCTCCCTGGTGGTTAGTGGCATCTCCACCTTCTATTTACCTGCCCCTGTTTACATGTTGTATGCCCTGGTGTCTAGCATCTCTCCCACACTGCCAGCATTGAGCACACCACCCAGCCAACTCCCTGTACCTCAGTAAGTCAGCCCTCTGTGGAGAGCCTAATATGGTGACTGACATAGCCTTTCTCTCACCTCCTTGGCTGGCTGCCATATGGGATGATAGGAAACACACATGCAGTTTGTATGTTCTCTGTTATCCCATACAACAGCCAGCCAAGGAGGTGAGAGGAGGGCTGTGCCAGTCATTTACTGTACTCTCCATGTGGCACTGGCTTATTGAGGTACAGCAGGGTTTGGCTGGGTGGTGTACTTGGTGCAGGTGGTACAAAGGGGCCTCTAGACACCATGGTATATTAGAAGTATACAGGGACAGCTAATCAGAGGGTGGGTGTGTGACTAACCACCAGTGAGACAAGACCATTTACTGGGATGGGTAATCATAGGGTAGGGGGTGCAACTAGACAACAGGGAAATCAGTCATAATATAGGAATGGAAATCAGAGGTTGGGCTGCCACTAGACACCAGGGACATTACTCATGACATGGCAGTGGGCAATTGAAGGGTGGGGGTGCTAGTAATCAACAGGGAAATCACTAGAAGTACATGGAGAGGGATTAGGGGCAAGGGGGCCACTGGAAACCAAGGCACTCATTTAAATGAGGAGACAGACATTCGGGATATAGGGGAGGCATTTGCCACCATGCCTGACATGGCAGGTAGACAGAGGAGGGGCACAAACTGGCTGCCACTTCCCTTGCAAAGGAGCCCATAATAGGCATTCATATGGCCCCTTACACCTTGCATCTCCAAAGGCTCATTTGCATTTTTCCACTGAATAGTATGTCTTGGTTTCACCATGCTATCAGGTCAGGGGGCACTTTCCTGCAATTCCCTATGGGCTGTATACAGTCCAGGTCCATGATAGGATAGTGCTACTTGCCTTACTGCTGTGCCATCTTGTCCCTATGTTCAGTCAGAATATAGCACCCTCAGGGTCAGGCACAGGGGAAGTGCAGTGCAAACCTTTGTGCTGCGCTATTGCACATTTTTGAATATCACTATCCTGGAGTCAGAGAATACATTGGAAAAATTGCACTTCTACTGATGCCAACTGTAGTAGAGGAGTGAGTCAAGAAGAACAGACACACCATGGAAAAAGTTATAGGGCTCAAATAGTGATGTTTATTCAATCCTCAACAATAAAAAAAAATAGTTTGGTGGATGGATTCAGACTGGCAATCAGATTTAAAAGTGATTTGGCAGCTGTTTTGCATCAGTTATAAAATGAAAGTTCAGAAAAGTATTTTGCAGTTCACATCAGCTTAAAAGATTCTTGCTTAATGAAGGCACAGTGGTGTGAAGGTTTACGTGCAGGACAGCTTACCTCCCACAATGTCAGCAACATGAATTCAGAAGCGAACTCAGGTCACTCATCGTTGGAAGTGGAAGAAGAAGATCAAGCAACCACCTGACAGCGTCCCTTTCCCAGGGACCAACCTGCTCCTATACTGCCACCATGTTGGGACATGCTGACAGGGCAATGAGAACGGCTCTGTAGGGGCATGGCTGGTGGTAGGTGTTGCATTGTATTTGCACCCCCACACACATGCATACCTTGTGTCATTGCATGCTGCTAGTCTGGGGAGGGAGAACAGGGAAAAGTTAGGCTGTCATCAATGACACACCTGTCTTCCAGCCTCTGACCTGCACCACCACTTGGAACCCATGTCCCAATTCTGGATGGAGAGTCTGGGGGGAGAGGATAGCCCTCCCTTCCTGACCTTGCCATAGGGGGCTTTGCCAAGGGGGCACCTGTGGGGAACCTCAAGAGCAGGTAAGCTCCAGGGGGAGTTCAGTTCAGTTTATTTTATTCATAGAAACACGTATAAAACAAAGTTTATGACATGCTAAAAAGAAGATGAAATACAATAGACACAGTGACATTATTATGATACCTTAGCAGATTGTAACTTATCTAATTTTAAAAACATAATATGTGCAAAATTAGCCACAGCTAAGAAAGTGCAATTCTTTCACATATAGCAAGATATTTAAGTGAGTTTGGTGTTTGTAGTGCCTCATAATAGGCTTTCATATTTGGTAGATTTGCTGTTTTGCCCAAATCCTTGTAGAAATCATTTTCATGTACACGTTTAGCTTCCAATATATACGTGCAGGCATTTGTCATTGTATTGTGATTCCAAACCAAACCTATGCAGTTTACTATTAAGAAATACAAATCAGCCATTATCTTATGAGTTATTCTGTAAAAAATTCAGCCAGCATAGCTTTGGCAAACAGTCACCTTCCATTTCTGTTATCCTTTTCCAGTATGCGATTGCTCTATTTATTATAAGTGCCTTTATTGAGCACATATTTGATTCCAGCCTTAATATAGCTGTTGTAGTGTCCTTAGGAAGACCCTGCTGGCTTCTTATGAAAGTATTTTGATTTTTGTCCAGGGTTTTAGAATTTATTAAAGGTCCCCATACCTTGGCACCACATAATGCTTGGACATTAACCTTTGCTTTAAAAGCTTTGATCATGTTTCAAAAGAATCTGAGGCAAAGTTATTCCTGAGTTTCATTATTCCATTTACTGTAGAGAGCATGAATTTCCTTATTGTGGTTATGTGTCTGTTCCAATTAAAGGATTTGTCAATTATAATCACTAAATATTTGTAGTACTGTACCTCCTTAATTAATATGTTATAAAATTTCCAATTATTGGGCCCTATGCACGAAGGTGCAGAGTGCCTCTGTGCCACATATGTGAGGCACAGAGACACTCTGCACCCATTGCACCCCCACATGGGATGCATCAAGGGGAGGCATGCAGCCCCTATGTACCCAATCCCCCACTCGTGCAGACAACAACACGCAGGGGGTGGGCATGGGGCATGCCAGCACTACATGCAATGCACAATGGCACATAGTGCCAGCCATGGGGGTGTGGAGGTGGACGTGGGTAATACCTGACAGAACCCTGCCATAAGCCCACTATGTTCCCCATTTCTCCATCCCTCAACAACAGGACCCTAGCATCAGAGGTGACAGGCCATCTGGGGCCACCCACCCCTACACCCAGCAATGCCCCCACCTTCTCCGTGCATGCTAACCCCCCCACACACATGGGGCACTGGCCCCTGGACTGCAAACCCTTCTGTACAGCACCACCAGCCCACCTCTGTGTCCCCAACCAAAAAGGGAGACTGCACTCTGCAAAGTCGAAAAACAACACAACACTCAGGTAAAAATGTTGTCAAGCTTCATTGCTTAAGTACAGTGTTGTGCCAAAAGTGGCAACAAACACCACTTGCCCTGGTGCTTCAGGAATTAACCCTTCATCAGGGAGTGCCTCCGTGTCCCCACTCCAGATCCCAGCCCTGCCAGTGTGGTAGGAAGTGTGAACCCCCTTCACACACACACTCCCTCATGGCACTGCCCCCCACTCCCTTACCTCCCCATCTGTTTGGGGGCATGGCATGGCTGGCAGCACATCCCACTGCTCACCTCCATGGCCGCCGGTCATGTGGACATCCACAGGGGAGTGCACCCAATGGCTCCCCACCACATAAGGGATCCACTGAGGGATCCGGGATGGGCATCCCATTGGATGCCTGCCCAGGTGCTTAGCTCTGCCCATGGCTGCCCTGCGTGAACCTGCATGTACCCGTGTGCGGGGGGGCAGGGCTGTGAGCAGGTAGTATCCAGTAGTGAATACAGGTTGTTGCTCGCCTGTCCGCAGGTGTGGAGCTGCGCAGGCAGGTTATACGTGTTTGGCACATAACCTAAGCCCAATAGTGCATAGGGCCCATTAAGAGTCACTTGCCATTTTTCAAAGACCATAATTGTGGTCTGTTGGACATTAAGTTCTAAATCCAAATTCTGGAAATGCTGAATGGTTGCATACTTGGCCCTAGTAATACCTAGTTTATTCCTGCTAATAAGTATGGTGTCATCTGCATAGGCTAGGATGCCCACCCTGTGACCAAAAACTGTTGGAAGATGCATATCCACTCAGATCACAGTTTCAAATAAGGACTTTAAATAAAGATTAAATAAAAGTGGGGCCAATAGATACCCTTGTTTAACTCCTTTATAAGTTGGAAGCTGATCAGTAAGTTCACCTCCACTATTATATGTAATTCTAACATATGCATCATTATGCAACACCTTAAGGATATTTAACAGGCATAGATCAATATTATTTTTCCTAAGGATGTGGAGTGCATATTTATTAAACAAAATAATTAACCACAAAAATATGGCCTATTGAGCTGTACTCGTTACAAAAACTAACTTGATCAGGGAAGATTAATTTATTGTTGAACACCCAGTCTTCCAATGTATTTAAAATTCTCCTTGTGCAAATTTTTTGTGTAATGCAGAGAAGTGATTGGTCAGTAAGAAGCTGGGTCATACCTAACCTCCTTCTTAAAAATGGGCACAATTTCCTATATTCTCCATTGTTCGGGGACCCATAATTTTGTTAATAAGCTAATAAGTAAAAAGCCGAACTAGGATCGGTGCCCACCAGACAGGATCCACCCTACTTACCTCTGCAGGAATATTGTTAACCTAGGGGCTTTATTTTTTTTTCTGGGCATTAATTATTATAATTACTTTATGAGATGAAACTGGGGGCCATTGAAGGAGGGTTTTATCCAGAACTATTTCCTCATTGCCTTAATTCACACTGTAGAGTTTATTAAAATATGCATGCCACATGATGGCATGAATACTACGATCAATATCAGCTGATCTATTATCTGTACCAAAAGTGATTAGTTCTTAGAATGCCTTAATATATTTTTCCTTAATGGCTAGTTAGAGGTTTCCCCATAACTCCTTCTTATAATTTTCTTTTTTTTTCCTTTTGAGAAGACACCTACATTCTTTTTTTTAAAATATACTACGGCACTCAAGTTTATTACATGATAATCTTTTTCAATAAGTCTCCCTATCTTCCTTTGAGCATACCTAATATGTAGGCATTCTTTGTCAAACCATCTTAAATGATTTTAAGTCACCTTTTACTATCCATTCTAGATATTTCTCTTACAGCATCAAACATGGCAACAATTAGTTTGTCATTCATTACAATACAGTGTTTATCAGAGGTGGTATCCACCAGTGTATGAGCACTGGTGGGTACCTCACATGATTTATCTACATTCAGACTGCGTAACGGTTCTATCACTTTGGTATTTAACAAAGGAACCCACTTAATTCTCCTTTTATTGGTTATAATAATGTTTTGAAGAGTTTTCGGCCTCTCATAAAAACCTTTCTGTAACTTGTCCAGCTTTATATCTAATGTCAGGATCAGTGGGTGATGATCACAGTCCCATTCTGGAATTTATGGACAAGGTGAAATGAGTAAACATCAATAAAAGCTAGGTCAATAACTTAGTCCCCATATTTGTAGGATAAGTAAAATTTCATCATCATGTGTTCCACCATTTAGAACACATAACGTATTTCTCACAGTGAAATTAAGTAGCTTTAGTCCCCCTTCTATTACAAATCTTGTTTCTTGAATTTCTAAGTGGGATGCCCATTGTGTCATCCATTGTTCAGGAGTGGCATAACACTCAATCCTATCTGAAATTCTAGCATTCATGTCACTGATAAAAAATGCAGGGATATTTTTATATACAGCATATAAAGTATATCCATCAAGGCAATTTTTAAATAATCTTATAACTGTTTCAGCATTAGAGCTGAGCTTAGGTGGAACATATATATTTGTAATTATTGCCTTAACATTTTTATCCTTATGAATAGCCACACTTATGTAATATGGTGCTCCAGTTTTGAAGACCTTACTTTCCTCAAAGACTAATATAGAAATCATAGCTGGCAACCCTCCACTAGGGTGCCGTATGTCACAGTTCTAATAGCATTTAATGGAAATAGAGCATAACCCTCATAAAATTCCTGCGGCGTATACAGGAGCCATGTTTCCTGGAATAAAATTATTGGAAGTTACCTTAGATAACTGCACCAATTAGAAACATAGACTTTGATGGCAGAAAAGGACCGCTTGGCCCATCCAGTCTGCCCATTTCCCTACCTACTGGATAAGCTGCAGAGCATAGTTAACCAACAGCCTACTTCTTCTTAACCCCCACCAGAATTGCCTTATGTCTGTCCCATGCATTCTTGAATTCCCCCACTGTTTTTGACCCCATGACCTCCTCAGAAAGGCCGTTCCATGCATCCCAACCCTCTCTGTGAAAAAAATACTTCCTCACATTGCCCCTGAGCTATCCCCCCTCTGTCTTCAAATTGTGCCCCTATGTTCTTGTGCATCTCTTTTTCTGAAAGATGCTACCCTCTTGGGCTTTGTTGATTCCCTTGAGGTACTTGAAAGTTTCTACCATTCCCCACCCCCTTTCCTCGAGGGTATACTTATTAAGATCCTTTAGTCTCTCTTCGTATGGCTTCTGGTGTAGACCCTGCACCATTTTAGTTGCTCTTCTCTGGCTGCCTCCATCCTGTCTATGTCCTAGTGGAGATGGGGTCTCCAACACTGCACTCAATACTCCAGATGGGATCTCACCAACTGTCTGAACAGAGGGATAACAACATCCTGTTTTTATCTTCCATTTAAAGTGATAATCCTGCAGCATTCCAGCTAATGCTCTATGCTTTACAATAACTTATAGGGCTATAAGGTCAAGCTGCACTCTCAAGTTCAGTTAACGGAATGACTTCAGAATCATCTACACTTATGTGTGGTTGAGAGTTCTGCACAGGAGCGGATGCTGTTA
Organism: Neoceratodus forsteri; assembly: GCA_016271365.2. NCBI lineage: Eukaryota > Metazoa > Chordata > Ceratodontiformes > Ceratodontidae > Neoceratodus > Neoceratodus forsteri. The sequence continues at coordinate 332,071,465 of CM057454.1, forward strand.
ATCTATGTAGTGAGCTTGTCCCCGTGACTAGAATTAGTTCACTTTCCCATTTGTCTACTACCTCTAATGAAGATCCCTTTTTTGTTATCACATTCAGTTAACCCAGATTCATTTCCGTAAGAGTATTCTATATCTAATGGGCATAGAAATTCAGTAGTTCTAGGTTGCTTCTGATCATCTTCCAGATGTACCTGTTTATTTTTATCAGTTTTCTTTGATTTTGACATCTCTTTAATATTTAATTTACTCAGCCCACTTTTTGGAAACGTATATTTATAATGAGATTATAATTATATATCAGGGAGAGGTACATTTAGATTGTACTCATTGTATTTAAAACCACCTCATATTTTAGTAAAAATTGCCATAATATCAGGATCCTTTAGCATAACACAGACCCAACCTTTGGCCTTGTCATTTGTGTGCAGGTATCTATAAACTGATTTTATGTCTGACCATGCGAATCTGTCTCAAATTATTTTCTTGTGGGCATTATGCACCATTGTCTTTAATGGAAAAGTATTTTCATTTCTTACTTTGAGAACTCCCTTTAGATGTACTGTAGGCAATAATTTCCCTCTGCTTATTAATAACTCCTTTACATCCCTATCTAGTTTGGCGTGTACATTCATATCCATGTTATTCATGTGCCACTCTCTGTGTATTATTAATTCACCCTCATCACACTTTTTCTAGTCATTTTCATCACTCCAGTTGACCTCCTGTGGCTTACCTCAATATGTTCTAATCCTCCATGGATCAAGGCACTTGGCCTGTCTTTTGGTAATCACTCCTTATTGGTTCCACCCAATCTAATTTCTTGCTTATTGATTTGCTTGGGTTGGTTTGCAGTCTTAATAGCACAATGCTCACAGCATTGAATTTTAACCTTGTCCTTATCCTTATGTAATTCCACAACCTTTCCCATATTTTTATTTTTCACTTTTGCCACCAAAATCAATTTATTTTCCTTCCTTCTCACCAATTGCCAGTGTAGTGGCTTTAATAACTTGTTTTCTTTGATTACTTGTTTCCAATGGGCCATTAACAGTTTTACCCACATCTTCATGAAAACCTTGTATAGGGCTATGAATAGAGTCATCATTCTTTTTTTGTTCCATTAGATCTTTCAATTGCTTAAGCAATTCATTGCTTTTCTTAAGTTCTCCTTCAATCTCAGCCAGCCCAGCAATAACTAGATTTTGAACTATAAATGACTCAACATTGGGGGGTACCTCTCCTTTCTTTTTCCCTATATAATTAGCATTTTCTTCTGTATCTGGAAAATTGAAAGTTTGCCATAAATTGTTAATATTAGGGGGTGCTAATGAAGGAGTATCCAAACTATACCTTTTATAGTATTGAGAAATAAAATTAACAAAACCCTGCAAATGGAAGTGTGGGCGGGTGACCTGGAGGGATGGTGGAAAATGACGTATGGGGTGGGCACTTATATATCACATTATAAAGAAAAATAAATACGGAGTAGTGTGGATGGTGACCTGGAGGGAAGGGGGGAAGCAAGAAGCAGTACTATGGGTGGGCACCCCAGTCCACTTAAGGAATGCAATTAGCTAGCTAGCTATATGATATGCAGACATAGATAGACAGAGCAGGAGAACAGGGCTTGGATCAGCAACTCACTGCTGTCACTGCAGCCCACAGCAGGACTGCAGCTATGGGTGCAGAAGACAACAGAGTCCTGCTGTTCTTGTACAGAGAACACAGGTAAATAGCTCCTCTCACTAAGCTGGGCAATCTTGATTTTGGGGTGCCAAGAAAAGGTATTTCTGGCAACTTTTTAAAAAACAGACAGATGAATCTAGCTAAACAGGTTAAATTTAGCTAAATTCAGGTGCTTGTTTTTTTTTTTAGAAAGAGATAGTTTTTATTGTATTTTCAATATTTACAAGTTTAAAAAATAAAAATGAAATGGCAGCCATCTCAATTGTTTTTTTTTTTTGCACATGATTGGTATCCTCCCTATGACAGATCTTACATCCAATACTTTTTCATTGTATTTATCAGAAGGGAGTGATGGGCCCCTGTTCTCCACTTGCACAGAAATATTTACCTCATCCTATTGAAGGACTTTAATCTGGACTTTTATATCCATGGGTACTACACATTTTCCCCTTGTTCGTTATCTTTAGGCTGTGATTGAATATTTGTTGAAGTAGATGGAGCTACAGTACATCTTGGATAGTTTCAAAAATGTTTTTTTAATTACTTCTACAGTTTCTCTTATTTTCTCTTTATCAATCACAGGTCTATCCAGTGACCCCACTATTGTCTTAATATTAGTTAATAACAGATGTTCTTCATGTGGTTTAATTTGTGGCACATCAATCTTCACATTTCCTGATAATTACATATTTGCTTTTTCAAAGCCAAGTTGTGTATTGGGGAGAATACAATATTTAGATATTAACTTCCCTTCTCCACATGCAATTTTTTCTTTGATTTACTCATTTAATTTTTACAGGGTTTGCTTCAACACCCACTTAAGAATTGTTAAGATCGTCTTGGTTGTCATTTTGGCACACACCTTAATATCAATTATAGAATCGGCAGAATTACAGTCCCAATACAGTCCTGCATATGACGTCCAAAACTAGATTTAGTTAATTTTCAAAAGCAGCACAAGGTGTTACAGGAATCTGAGTAGAAACAGCAACAAGGGTTCATTATTATACTCCTAATTAGTGTCCCAAAGACCATTTTGATGTAGTATTTTTTGCTTAGCAGTTATAAGAGTCACATCCTGGGGCATGGATAGTTTAAATGTAGACCTAAAAAAAAGAAAAAAAAGGAAAAAGAGAAATACCATACAATAATTATAACCATAAATAACTTCAAGTAAGATAACAATTGATTGGGCTCTTACATAGCTGCATGGGTTTTTCTTCTTTGCAGATGCTGGTGTTTTTTGCAGAGAATGTGCCATGAAAATCTTTAAAAAAATAAAAGTAAGGCAGGAAGTTAAAAACAGCACAGGTTAATTAATGTGCTTCTATAACTTCAGCTTTAGTAAAAAAAAAAAATAAACTCTTACTATACAAATATCAGGTTCAAGCTAAAATTGAACAATTGAAATGGAAGCATGTCTTTCCTCCAAAGGTGCAAAAGACAGAATGAGAGACTGTGATTTAAGCATCTGCTCAAATCTAGATCACCAGTCATGTGACCTCAGTTTGGCATGAAAATCAGTTTCACAAAAAAAAATATCTATCCTAATTTAATAGTCCAGTATATAGTTTCCTTAAAAAGTTAAGGGTCAATTCAAAAATAGTACAAGAGTGCTGCAAGCCCCACCTGCTCTGAACATGTGGTGCATAGGGCTTGTAGCATTCCCTGGCCAGCAATCTGAATTATTGACCCTGTGCACCAATTGTCACAAGTTAGAGCAGCCTTTTCTGGCCTAACTTGCGGCAATCTCAGGTACCCTTCTTGCATCACATATTTGGTGCAAGCTGACGTAAATTGGGAAAAGTATCACAAATGCACCCATCTTCTTGAATTTGGTGTAGGTTGTAGCAAAGAGATCAGCAGAGCTCTGCTGACCACTGGGTTTCATGCTGGGCTTGATGCAGGCCTCAAATCACCCATGGTGAATCAGGCCCTTACAGTTGACATGGCAATTTAAGAAGTACACAAATATGATAGGAAAAACTGTCCTTTGTAAGCAGTTTTAAAAGACTACTACATATCCCTAGCTACAGTGTAGTTCTTAACAGTTTTGATGCACCTTTTTCAAAGAGCCCTTTCCAACAAATTAGGTTTAATAAAACACACTAAAAGTCATACTTGAGTTCCATCTTACTTTTGCCTTCTTGTCTTTCTTTAGTGAAAACCATAGACAGTATTTTCTGATCTTCTAGCAGTCTTACGAAGCTGAGAGGAAGCACAGCAGAACCAACAGGTATGGATGGTATCATGATGACTCAAACTGCATGGGGGTCAAGACGCATGTGTGTGGTTGTGTCATGTGCAGTAACCAGTGGGCAGAAAAGGAGGGAACTGCCTGACTCACTCAGCATCCCCCACAGCCCCACACAAACAGACATAGCTCTGTGAAAGTGGTGGTTGAACCATAAGTTCATGAGATGCATTGGTGATGGGGCTGGGGGGATGCCACTAGGACCAGGAGATGCCAGGACAGAAACAGAAACAATAAAAAATGAATAAATAAATACATAAAAAAAACAAACAGGCAAGAAGGAGGGGTGGAGGAACAATGGGGAATAATCAAAAAGCCATCGCACAGGCAACAAGCCTTTGTGTGAAGCAAATCAACAAAACAAAATAAAGGAAAAAACCACTATGGTTCTCAAAAGAGGTGGAAGGAAGGTTAAGGAGAAAAGGATAGCATTCAGGAAATATAAGGAAACACAGAAGGAGCAGGACAGAGAACTTTATCAGTTAAAAGCAGAAGGAGGCAGGAGGCAGTCAGAATAGCAAAGGCACAAACTGAGGAAAAGATAGCCAACTCTGTTAAGGAGGATAACACCTTTTATAGGTACATTAGGGAGCGAAGAAAGACCAAGGGAGGGATACAGAGACTTAATAAAGGGAAGGGAATGTGGGCAGAGGGTGACAGTGAAAAAGCAGGGATACTGAACGAATATTTCTGCTCAGTATTCACAATGGAAGAGGAGGGAGATACCTAAACCAAACAAGAGAGAAACTCTGAATAGGGGGGTCAATACCAGTCCATTCACAGAAGAAAGGGTTTTGAAAGAACTCTTGAAACTGAGGATGGACAAAGCAATGGGGCCTGATGGGATTCACCCAAGAATTCTAAAAGAACTAAGGGTAGAACTAGTAACACCACTGACTACCCTCTTTAACAAATCATGGGAAGATGGGGTGGTACCTGAGAAATGGAGGAGGGCAAATGTGATTCCACTTCACAAAAGTGGGAGCAGGGCAGAGGCAGGAAACTATAGACCAGTTTGTTTGACCTCAGTGGTAGGGAAAATGATGGAATCACTTCTGAAGGATAGAATTGTTGAGTACCTAGAGGCCAGTGGGGCACAGGACCCAAGGTAGCATGGTTTCACAGCAGGAAGGTCATGTCAGATGAACCTAATAGAATTCTTTGGCTGGGTGGCCAAAGTAGTAGACCAGGGACGGGCTATGGATATGGCCTACCTAGATTTTAGCAAGGCATTTGATACAGTCTCACACAAAAGATTAATATACAAGTTAGCCAGCCTTGGAGTGGGTTCCAAGGTGGTAGCCTGGATAAAAAACTGACTGGACAACAGGACACAAAGGGTAATACAAAACAGAGTCCACAGTGAAGAAAGGAGGATAACTAGTGGGGTACTGCAGGGTTCAGTACTGGGACCGGTTCTCTTTAAAGTCTTCATAAGTGACATTGGAGAGCACCTGGAAGGAAAGGTATGTCTCCTTGCAGATGACACAAAGATCTGCAACAGGGTTGATACACAAAGTGGGGTGGAAACGATGAAAAGGGACTTGGCAAGGTTGGAGGAATGGTCAAATACGTGGCAGCTCAGATTCAATGCAAAGAAGTGCAAGGTAATGCATCTGGGAAACAAAAACCCAGGGGAAGAGTACACAATGGGGGGGTGAGTTAATAACAACAACAAAAATCAAAAGACACCTAGGAGTAATTATATCTGATGACCTAAAGGTGGGTAAGCAATGTGAGAAGGCAGTAAGGAGGGCTGGGGGGATACTGGGATGCATAGGGAGAGGCATCAACAGTAGAAAACAGGAAGTTGTTATCCCTCTGTACAGACAGTTGGTGAGAACCCATCTGGAGTACTGCATGCAATTCTGGAGACCCCATCTCTGCAAAGACATAGACAGAGTGAAGGCTGTTCAGAGGAGGGCAACCAAAATGGTGCAGGGTCTGCAACAGAAGACATACGAGAAGAGACTAAAGCAGTTTAATATGTATACCCCTGAGGAAAGGAGGGAGGGGGGATATGATAGAAATGTTCAAGTATCTCAAGGGAATTAACAAAGTACAAGCGGGTAGCATCTTTCAGAAGAAGAGATGTGCAAGAACAAGGGGGCACAATTTGAAGATAGAGGGGGGATGGCTCAGAGGTAATGTTAGAAAGTATTTTTTCACAGAGAGGGTTGTGGATGCATGGAACAGACTTCCTAAGGAGGTTGTGGAGTCAGGAACTGTGGGAGAATTCAAGAATGCATGGGACAGGCATAAGGCAATTCTAGTGCAGGGTAGGGGGAAGTAAGCTGTTGATTAACTAGAATCTGCAGCTTATCCATCAGGTAGGGAAATGGGCAGACTAGGTGGGCCAAGCAGTCCTTATCTGCTGTCAAATTCTATGTTTCTTGTTTCTTAGAGAAAAAGTATTCAAACTGTACATTGTAGGTTGCCTTTGATGTGTAGTTAGAGAAGTGTTTAATTTACATAGACATTGTTTATTGATGTGGTGTTATACTTTAGTTTAGAACTCAGCATACTGCTCTACTCCCTGGCAGGATACAATTTCTTTTCAGTACTCCCTTGCTTTAGGGTAACCACATCATTTTAAAAAGCTGCTAACACATTTATTTAATTGGCACAACCCGGCGTCTGTTGGTCTGTGGAGCATGGGGTGGTGGGGTGTTTTGGTGTGATGTATTGACGTAGTTTTTTTGCAATGAATATATATATATATACACACATACATTATAGGGGCATGGTCACTCCCCTATTGTTAGGGTTAAGTAGGCACTTTAATGTTAAACCTCAAATTTTGTGCATTAATAACTTTGCAACCGTTCAACAGATTTTCATGAAATTTGGAATGCGCAGTCCGGTATGGTAGATCTCTTTATTTTCCAGGTTGTGCTTTGGTCGGACATAAGGTGTTTGCACTGCGAAGCACCAAAAAATGCACTTTTTGCCACTTTTGACATGTTTTTTGCCTGTGGTGCTGCGTGGACACTGTGTGGACTATTGGTCTGAAACTTGGAACATACAAAGAGGCTGTGTCAAGGAACAATCCAGCATTGGTTTGGTGAAAAAATACTAATCCTTTCTAAAGTTATTTAATTTAGAATGTTTGAGTTCTGAGCATGCTCGGTTCACAAAAACATTTATATGTATATTTTGTGAAACAAGAATGGCCTCAGGGCTATCTGGTCATGTCCTCATGGCTGAAGAATTTGCATGTGTAAAGGAGGGCAAAAAATTACCCATTTATAAATTATCAATTACTGATAGTTAGAAAGGAGACGAACGGAGATGGTACTGATGGCGGAAGAATTTAATGATTATAACAATAATCACAGCGAGAGATTACAAGTGGTACATCCTTCATTCTTCATTCTTAATTCTAAAATTCTTAATTCTTAATTCTTCAAACTAACAGTGTATAGTGGCTTGCTTATATAGTGGAAGATAGTACTATGGTTGTCTATGATTGGTCCAAGACAAGTACAAACATTAACTTAAAAGGCAATTCTCTTTTTAGTTCTTGCATGAGCTAATCCTTACTTAGCACAAATGTATTGATAGTGTAAATTATATTACTATATAAGGCTAGCAATAGTAGTCATTACCAGTTATCAAGGTCTTAGGAGGAAGAAATAGGTTTGCATTTAGGAATGTGCATACAAGCACTTTGGCCCGTCCTAATAATAATAGTCAAAAGCGTAACTTGAACTCTATCCCTGTATTTCTGTCTTGCAGACACTTAAGACACCTGTCTGCCATTACTCACATGGTCAATACAAATATTAAGACATTTTAATATTACAACTTGTGGTTTAGTTAAACCTGTAGCTTTTACAAGTTTTAATATGATCCAACTTCATAGATCAATATTTGTTACACAAACACATTATGTTTTAGACCAAAATGAGGTTTAGGCTGGAATATTGGGACACACTTCTTTATCCCTTATTACAAGCCCCCCTTTGGCCCAATAATTGCCCAATTATTATTATTGCAACAATGCAACTCCTTGGAGCATGTACATCTCACTATGTACTTATAGTAAGTCTTAAGCGACACAGGCTTATAATTACCAAGAACACTAAGACAACTTTGCAACACAAGTAAAACTTTAAAAGACAGGACTCCTAAGGGTCCCCCTGCATAGCTATAAATTAAGTGCTCATTATCACTGTCACTGAGCAATTTATTTACAACTACTTGTGCCTTATGAATTTGTATCAAATGAGTATCTTTTTGATTTAAAAATGGCTGTACATTAAGAAACAGGAGAAATATCACAGCTCCAAATGATGACACTTAACATGTCAATTAACATAGTGGCATAAAACTTTGACACACCAGTATCTGCACAACTATTGTTAACATTTATATTCCAACCAAAGAAAATCTAGATTTATATGTACTCTACTGTACTTCACATTATTCACAATCACTTGATCAATAAGTGTTGATTAAATCCACTCTCTGGCCCTTTTGTCACATTTGGGCATTCAGTTGGTGTTACAGTTAAGTATATGGCATTTGAGACTACAAAACATAATGAGTTGCTTAAACTAGCATAGTTACAAACACTATTATTACCCCAAAAACAGTAGGACAGAGTTAACACATAAACATTATTGTCATTTGGTGTGGCTCTGTTTATAACAAGAAACACATTTGTCTATTTTTAGTCCATGTAGCTTTGCTGTGATCCAGTCTTGAGCTTTGAGGCATAGCTGCTAGACCAGCTGTTAAGTATGTCCACTCACCAATTTAGAAAAGTTAGTGTTCATATTGCTGGCTGGCTGATTAGCAGACACACTGCACTGGTCAGGGGTGCATTAGATTGTGCATTGAGTAGCCACACACACACTGGCATGGCATTTGTGTTGTGGTAGTTGATTACACCCCGACACATGGATTAACAGTCCATAAACAGTCCATAGTAAAGCAATAGGTTTGCATAAAGTATCAGCCATGTTTGGAATAAACAGCAGTGAAGAAAATGGATGTCTTGCTTGAAGATCAATTGAAGAAGAAAATCTTCTTGCTGAAGTTAGGGGATTGCCCCTACCCCAGACTTTACTTTATAGTAAGTAGAAACAATAAGCTTGATTGTAGAGTTTAAACTGATTAGACCTTTTCAGTTGATTTAAAGTTGTACAAATAATTTTGCTAAAACATTACACTTGCAGAGGTAATAATGACTTGATTTATGCAATAGTACAATTTTAGTATTGAGCATAATGCATAAAAAGAATGAATATGTGGAAGTACATACATAACTCCCACTCCAGCTTAACTAATTCTTGAAGCATATGTTTTTGAAGAAGAATCAAATACACATTTTTTGGTATTTACCCCTATGGAAAGATAGCAATGTACCTTGCAACCTTTGTGGACATTACACTGGAAGGAAGGAAGGGTAGCTTACCCGCTCCCCCCGAGCTTCTACTGGCAGAAGAGAAAGTTCAACTACTGTAATACAAGATTATTTCCATAGGATAAAAGAAGCCAAGCATCCCTGTTTTTTTTTTTTCATCCTAAGCATGACAAAATGTCAGCTGAGTTTAAACAAAGAAGTTTTGCTTACAGTTAAATGTTGATTGACTGTGTTGGCTGCAACACAAGAAGGTCAAAAGGTCACATAGTGAGCATGCAAGGGTCGCTCAAACCCAGTTATTTTTGTAGGATCCTTGAACACTACTGATATTAAAAATATCTTAATGTTACATTGCACAGGAAATAAAACTGCTGTCCAAGACAGTACCCATAACGTACTGAGAGTATTTAGAATCAAACTCTTTAACATTAGAAGAGGCAAGGTCTTTGGGTATTAACTTAGTATGACTTGCCAATACCTGACTTTTTACTCCTACATTTTAACTGCTCCTATACAGGAGTTAGCACACTGTAAAGTGTTTTTTTTAGATTTTAAGACATTTACATCTTACAAACGTGCTACAGAAGCTGTGTTATAGTTTATATTGCAATCAATAAAAGAGAATTATCCCTATCTAAAAAAACAAAGGTCTCCCTGTACCTTTACAAACTATAACTTTAGTTATTAGTTTTTCTCTTGCAGGGATTTTGACTCTTGACTTACTTGCATTTCTAAACTATCTATTTTTTGACTGTAGCTGGATTATTACATCTTATTGTTCATTCAGCTTTCCTTTTTAAAGTCTCATTTGTTAACAAATTACCACCTGGCTATATTATCACAGACTTTGTACAGTATTTGCTAGTTACTCTTTTTTTATTTAATTAAAACACTGCTGTGTCTGTTAATCATGGTTTGTATGCTCCCCCCTTTAGGTGTTTCCCACAGAAACAACCTATCAATGTTTCCATACTCATAAAATACAATTGTGCCTGTTGATCATCAGGCACTGGTTTGTATGCTTTCCCCTTTAGGTGTTTTCCTAGAAAACGACCTATTATTGTTTCCATACTCATTCTTCTTATCTTTTTCTTGCCTGCCTAGCCTTTACAGCCTGGTGCACCCGTGCACTGGTGCCCTGGTCTGTCTAGCTATGTCTTACAGCTCCCCTGTGAGGTCCGGCTTGCAAGTCCCAGCACCTTCACTTACCTACTCTGCCCCATGAGTTCCTACAGAGTTAAGCACTACTTTTATTTAAACAATTTGAAAAGCATACATCACCTGATCGTCAAGTGGCTAAACTGTCTGTGTGCACCATTTTCTCTCGCTTTAAGCCATTAGCACCATCTCTGAGCGTCGTCACCTTCTTATTAAGGCTCCAAAGCGTACAGCACCAGCGATCCGAGTCCCAGCACCAAATGTAAAGGAGGGCAAAAAATTACCATTAGTAAGTAAATTATCTATTACAAATACTTAGAAAGGAGACAAACGGAGATGAGGCTGAAGGCGGAAGAATTTAATGATTATAACAATAATCACAGCGAGAGATTACAAGTGGTACATCCTTCATTCTTCATTCTTCATTCTTAATTCTTAATTCTTAATTCTTCGAACTAACAGTGTATAGTGGCTTGCTTATATAGTGGAAGATAGTACTATGGTTGTCTATGATTGGTCCAAGACAAGTACAAACATTAACTTAAAAGGCAATTCTCTTTTAGTTCTTGCATGAGCTAATCCTTACTTAGCACAAATGTATTGATAGTGTAAATTATATTACTATATAAGGCTAGCAATAGTAGTCATTACCAGTTATCAAGGTCTTAGGAGGAGGAAATAGGTTTGCACTTAGGAATGTGCATACAAGCACTTTAGCCCGTCTAATAATAATAGTCAAAGGGTAACTTGAACTCTATCCTTGTATTTCTGTCTTGCAGACACTTAAGACACCTGTCTGCCATTACTCACATGGTCAATACAAATATTAAGACATTTTAATATTACAACTTGTGGTTTAGTTAAACCTGTAGCTTTTACAAGTTTTAATATGATCCAACTTCATAGATCAATATTTGTTACACAAACACATTATGTTTTAGACCAAAATGAGGTCTAGGCTGGAATATTGGGACACACTTCTTTATCCCTTATTACAGCATGCTCACAGCGGAAAATCTTCCGCTGCAAGAAATCTTTCAGCCGCGAGAGCCATCATCTTGTTTTCAGTTTTCTGACTGAAAAAATGTTGCAGTTTTCTCCACGGGTGAGTTTGGGGGAAAATGAGGCATGGATTTTGCTCAGGGGGCCCCCCTGTAGCGAGTCATGCCTTTGGTTTGCTTCAGTCTTGTCAAAAAATGGAGTTTTAAAATTTAAAAATCTTCGTTCATGACTCGCTAACTTTCTTCCGCTGCAAGCCCACAAAATCTTTGGCCATGAGATGATTTTCGGCCATGAGCTTCCTCCATGAGGGGATGACCAGATAGCCAGATTTTCACGACCAGATGTCCATGAGGAAGACAGATGGCCCTAGGGACGATCAGATGGCTCAAATTGGTCCAACCAGATGTCCGCTCATGGCCGAAGAATTTCTTGCAGCCAAAACATTTGCTATCTCAAGGCTGAAAAATTTTTAAAGGTGTAAAAATGTTGAATTGTATTTCTCAATAACGGTTTGATCTTTTTACTTGATATTTGCAGGGTGCTGAGAGGATGCCCTGGAGATGTGAATTATGATATTTAGGTGTTGGGGAATTAATTGGCTGCAGAGATATTCAATGACATACTTGATGTTTTTCTCATAGGATTACATTGCGGTCTGTGTTATGACTTTCGGCACTGTTATCTCGAAAACAAAGCGAGATGCAGACTTTTCACTACTGGCAGCTCTGATCACCTTTAGGTGATCTATGCTGCTGGAACAAGATTTTAAACTGTACAGGAAGCATGCAGTGGAATTTTTTTTTGTAGGTTGCACGGGTCATGAGATATTGTTACATTTGTGTACCAAGGTTCGTTGCTCTATAGGGATGCTGTATAGCTATACCAGATGTATATTGTTATGCAGCAATGGGCAATGTGGTGGGAGCACAGGGCCCAATGGGCTCCATACTCCTATCACTACATATTTTTTACTAGTTATATTACACTGTTATGCAGTACTGGGTAACTGTTCAGGCCCTACGCTCCCACCAATACATGTTTTTTACTACTTATATTATACTTTTTTCAAAAAGTAAGGAAATTTATGGCAAAAAACTTTGTTTAATGCATCTGTTAGGATTAAAGTGACAAAAGTCAGGAAATGAGTTGTTAGGGTTGAGCATCTAACCCCCCACACCCCTCCTCCACAGACTGATAGACACCGGGGTGTGCCATGGGGCCATGCAGCCTAACTCTCACCCCATTCTCCTTTACTGTAGCATATCAACCTATTTACACATGGAATGGAGTGAGAGTTGGGCCACATGACCCCATGGCACACCCCAGCATCTGTCAGTCTATATATGTATATGTATATATATATATATATATATATGTATATATGTATATATTTATTGCAAAAAACTTTGTTATTGCATCAGTTAGGATTAAAGTGACAAAAGTGGGGAAATAAGACATTAGAGTTGAGTCCCAACCCCCCAACCCACCACTCCATCCTCCACAGACCAACAGATGTCAGGGTGTGACATGGAACTGTCAGGCCCAGCTCTCACCCCATTCCACGTGTATACAGGTTGACATGATACAATAAAGGAGAATGAGGTGAGAGTTAGGCCTCATGACCCCATGGCACACCCCGGCGTCTGTCAGTCTGTGGAGGATGGGGTGGTGGGGGGGTTAGGGGCTCAACCCTAACATCTCATTTCCCCACTTTTGTCACTTTAACCCTAACTGATGCATTAATGAAGTTTTTTGCAATGAATTTCCTTACTTTTTGAAAAAGTGTAATATAACTAGTAAGTGGGAAGTGTTGGTGGGAGTGTGGGGCTCTTTGGGCCCTGCGCTTCTACCAAGCTGACCATTTGTGCATAATGATATGCATCTGTGGGAGTGTGGGCCCCCTGGGTCCTGCTTTCCCACTTATACATAACTATGGAGCCATACAGCAGCCCTATAAGGCAAGGAACACTTGTAACACTAATTTGCCAATATCTCAGAAACTGTAGCAGCTATGAAAAAAATTCCAGTGCTGTTGTAATCATGATAGCAAAACCTCCATGTGAGATAATGAATCATTTCCAAAATATGGCACCAAAAAGCACTGTGGGTGCTGCAATGTTATCCTATGGGAAAAATCTCAACTTTGTCATGGTATATCTATAGAACCGATAAGATTTTTTACACCTAAATAGCATAAGTCACATCTTTGGGACACCTCCTTTATACCCTGAAAATGTCAAGTCAAAAGACCAAACCATTTATTTACAGTGTAATGTACCTGGTAATTGGTATGTGTTGGTGGGAGCATGGGCCCTTCAGGCCCTGCGCTCCCTCCAAACTGCCCATTTGTGCATAATGATATGCATCTCTGGGAGTGTGGGCCCTCCAGGCCCTGTGCTCTTAACGACGGAGCCATACAATAGTCCTATAAGCCTGTAAAGGAACCTTTGTAACACAAATTTGCCAATATCTCAGTAACCATACAACCTATGAAATAAATTGCACTGCAGGTGTAATCTATGGCTTTTAAACTTTGGCAGTTCATGAATGGGCATTTTGTCAGTTCGCAATAGGGGATTCAAACACCCAATCCCCTTTTGCGAGCTGACAAGATCCCAATTTGCAAGCCAATCCTCATTTGTGAGAATGGCCATCAGGTCCCTAAGTCATGATCAAGGATTTTGGTACCTCACGAAAGGGATCAGCTCACAAACTAGGATTTTATCAGCTTGTGAACGAGGATCAGAAGCGACTCGCAAATGAAGAATTTCAAAATTTTAAATGGAATTTTTTTGGCCAAAACAAAGCAAACCAAAGGTATAGATTTGTAGAGTCCAAACTCAAAAGTCCAGCAAGCTCATGCAAAAAGATTGCAAACACCTGGTTCATTTAAATTTTCTAATTTCTTTTCATTATAAATTCCCAACGTTTTGCCTGGAAATCAGGCTTCTTCTGGGGAACTGTAAGAATATGCAAATAATATTTCTAGGTTTTACATATCTTGAAAAGAATTTTCCCCCCAACAATCTTTAAATCAATACCCATATACCAACAATCTCATTTTTCCGGTTAAGCTATTATTTCAAACTTTTCAATGGTAATTAAATAATTCATGATAACTGCTTCTGCAAAGCACTAACGAATTTTAACTAAAACAACACAAAATTGCAAACAGTTTATTTTACATAGTGATTGTTTCACCCTACACCAGCCACCAAGATTTATAGCTTGTGAATAACAGTGCCTCACATTTTTACAGAGCTCTCTGAGAGCCAGTATGCCTCCTCAAGAATGCAATTCTTCTTCTCTAATATGCAATATAAAAAGAGACAAAATCAATATTTGCTAATTTGAATAATTTTCAAAAGGGTTAATTTTCAAGAACTTAAGATTCTTTTCTCACATCTAATCACAATATTCACCTTAGTTAAGTTGTTTCCTGCTCTTTTAAATTGAATCAGTATCATGCCGCATGCTTCCACTGTAAGCCAACAAGGTGTCCAAACTCATTAAAACTGTTCAAAACCTTTTTTAATTTTTAACTCTGCGCTTTAAGTAACGCGTGTATTGTCTTATTTGTATTATTGTACTTATTAACAATTATGCCTCCACATACAGAAAATGTAGAAAATGTTTATAGAATTCTTCCTCTAGTTCTTACCACGCTGCTGTTTTAAAAGATTTTATTATTTTAACTTTATCACAACACATGCGTAGTGCTTAAACTAAGTAAACAAAGATTTTGTCCAGCAACCAGAAACATCAGGACTGCATTTAGAACTTACAAAGAGTTGTCTTGCTTGTATGTGGAGTTCTGCAGTGTGCACTTCTCCTCACTAGTCACTGGCAGCAACCATCGCTCTGTGCTCTGAACCTATTTATGTCCATGGAAAGGGTCATGTGATGGCTAACATCATCAAACTCTGCTAAGCAGAGTTGTTGCCTAAGCAACCTGTTTGGAGGAAAATTCTCTTCAAGATATGTAAACCTAAAAATATTATTTGTATGTTCTTACAGTTCCCCAGAAGAAGCCTGATTGCCAGGTGAAACGTTGGGACATTATAATAAAAAGAAATGTGAAAATTTAAATGAATCATGAGTTTGCAATCTTTTTGCATGAGCTAGCCAGACTTTTGAGTTTGGAATCTAAAAGCCAATTTTTGGCCAGCTCCACCGCAAATATTAGAAGAATTTACAAGAGGCAATTTCCCAGAGCAAACTTCATTTGTTTTTTATAGATTTGTAGAGGGGATCACCCTGAACAAAACCCATGCCTTATTGCAACAAGAAGTCACCCATGGAGGAAGCTAGA
Source organism: Neoceratodus forsteri (assembly GCA_016271365.2). Classification (NCBI taxonomy): domain Eukaryota; kingdom Metazoa; phylum Chordata; order Ceratodontiformes; family Ceratodontidae; genus Neoceratodus; species Neoceratodus forsteri. The sequence continues at coordinate 332,087,248 of CM057454.1, forward strand.
ACATATTGTTTGGGGGAATGAAAAGATGGCGTCTCGCGAACGAAGATTTTTTTTTCTTATGAATGGGGATTTTTTAAATCCCCATTTGTGAGGTGACAAAATCATTGATCATGAGCCCAATCCCCTTTCGCAAAACATACATATAAATCTTGGAGTGAACTGAGCATGCTCAGAACCCAGAAATAAAAAAACTAATTAACTTTGGAATGGATTAATAATGTCTTACCAAACCAATGCTGGATTGTTCTTTCACCAAATCTCTTTCTACCCTGAACATTTCAGATCAAAATACCAAATGGTGTAGCCACAGCGTGATGGGTAAAAATCTGCAGAAAAATGTCAACAAAGGTGAAAAATGCATTATTCAGTGCTTTGCTGGACGTAAACTGCATGTCCAACTGAAACACAACTTGGTAAATCAAGAGATCTATCATATGAGACTGCACATTCCAAATTCCGTGCAAATCCATTGAACGGTGGCAAAGTTATTAATGTGCAAAATGTGGGGTTTAACATTAAATGCTTACTCAACACTAACTATACTGGTGTGACACAGTATATGTTTCATTTTGAAGCCATATTTTCAGGATGGTAATTTTATGAATCCATCTATAAACATGACATGTAAAATTTACAGTATATTGTCCAAAGTGTCATTTTGCACCAGAAGTGAGAAAACACCTCTTGTCCAGGATTTCAAAAATAATACCATTCATGTTTACGAGGTGGAGTAAAAAAATGGCTATGTTGAAAGTTTAGAGTCAAAATACTGAAAAGTAGTGAAGTTATGAGTGAACATTGAAGTACTGCAATATTCACTCTTATCCTGGGCATTTTACCATATTTGAACGCTAATGTTTCAGCATAGTCTTCTGATTACCCCACCTCATGAACCAGTAGGTGAACATTTTCAAATCCCCACTGAAATGTCATTCAACACCACCAAAATATCATTCTGTGCCATAGGTGTGAAAACACATTTTGGCCAGCATTTGAAAAATGACTGCTGTTATGTTCATGAGGTGGCATGAAAAAATGGCAATGTTGAAAGTTTTCTGTCAAAATATTGAAAAAATTACCAAAGTTAAGAGCAAATGTAGAAAAATTTCAAGGTACACTCAAAACCTTGATATTTTAACATATTTGGACCCCAAATTTCCAACATAGCCTTCTTATGATTCCACCCCATGAACAAAGATGGCTAAAATTTTCAAATCTTGCCCAAAAGGTGATTTCACCAACTGATCACAAAATTGCCTTTCAGGCCTGATTTGTATAATTCCACCACTACTGGTCATGTGACGGGAATCTAAAAAAGAACGTATTGAAAATTTGGGATTAAAATATGCAAAAAATGACAAAGCTATGAATCAAAGTTCGATTCCCCATTGAAATACATTGAACAACACCTAACTAATTTTCTCATATTGCAGTAGCCAGTTATAGCAGTAAGACATTTCTTCAATTGAAGAGTACATCTATGCTGTGGGACATGTTTAGATGAGTGAGGGTGTGTGGGGGATGTTGGAGGTGTAGGATGGTGGGTGCTGAGTGGGAGGTTGAGTTTGGGGGGTAAAATTGGTGAGGGACCATTTTCTTTTTTACAGGATAAAAAAATCAAGGAACAGTTATCTTTTTTTTTTCTGGGGACTTATCTGACACGGGGATTGGGCATCCCACTGGAGGGTGCCTGTTCAGTGACACCAGGGGTTGGCACTCTGGTGCCACCACCTACAAAATGGGACAGTGCAGGCAACCTGGATGGGATGGGAACAAGACAAGTGGTACCGGGGTGGATACCCTGGTCCACTTATATTATTCATAAATGCAAGAAAGGTTTAGGAAGGGTGGGTGGTTGCCCTGGAGGGGAGGGGGAGAAAGAAGCGATACTGGGGGGTGGGCACCACAGTCTACTTAATTAGATAGGTAGAAAGGTGGATAGATAGCTGGATAGATAGATAGATTGATAGATAGATAGATAGATAGACAGACAGACAGACAGACAGATACACAGACAGAGACAGAACAGGGGATCAGCAGCTCACTTCTCTCACTGTAGCCTGCAGCATGACTTCCAGCTGCAGCTGCAGAACTCAGGAAAGTGCCACTGTTCTCAGACAGAGAACATGGGTGAAGAGCTTGTCTCACTAAGCTGGGCACCCAGGGTTTTAGAGAGCCAAGAAAAGGTGTTTCTGGCAAGTTTTTCAAAAAACAAACAGCAGAATACGGCTAAACTGGCCCTGTTTAGCTAGGTTCAGGTGTTTGTTTTTTGAAAATATATCATTTTTATATATTTTCAATGTTTGTGAATTTAAAACAAAAACAGGTGCCGGAAGGCATGATCAGTATTTTTTCCACATGATCAGTATTTGTTTTAGTACAACAGGTAATTCATGAAAATAAGGCACACAATCTTTTTTTACCATTCAAATTTTATGTTCACTCAAAAATCATTACAAATCCAGAACTGTATAACATTTTTTCACAAAACCTTCTAAAGATACACCCTTGGTGTGGGCCTCTCTACCCAGAAAATTTGATAACAAAATTCCACACCATCTAGGTTATCAGTGAGAGCAAAAAATACCCAATGTTAAGTATAAGGAAACCAAACATATATATATTTTTTGTTTGTTTTATGGTGCTTCGTGTCTCAAAAACTGAACAAGATGCCATCACAAAACTGGTCATGTCTTGAGATTCTAACAGTCTGACTGCACATGGCAAATGTTTATCTATTTTGTCAAATGACTCCAACGTTTTTGAGGTGTAAATATTGGGGTTTAACATCAAACAGCCTACTCAACCTTAACTACAGGGACACTACTGCACCCCTATAATAATGCTACCAGTTGCAGGTGTGGCCTTTAGGTGTAACTTGCACTTACAGTACTACATACACTTATACATGTTAAATGGAGACAGTCAACCTTGTACATCTATATGGCTGTCCAAATGTTCTCTTTTGCTGTTTGTCAATAAAATTTGATTCCATACCAAATTCTGTCAGCATTTTTTATTAGTATCACAATGAATATATTTAGAGAAATCATGCAGTTTGTTTATGTTTGTGTTTTGGCCACCACAGCTCCAGTAGTTTTCAATCTGGTATGAGTAGTTGAAAGCATGAGGATGCTCTTCTTTATCTGAGTGCATGCACTAGTTAGACATGAGTATCTTGAGTAAGCATTATGTAGCGTGCACACGTGCTGTCAGTTTGCCTCCTGTTATAATAGTCTCCAACACAGTATACCTTATAATGCCTTTATCTGAGGTAGCAAAACAAAAAAAAATTTATTCCACATTTTACACGATAGTGTGCAAGCTGTGAACAATGCCTTTTGGTAATACATATTTTTTTTTTTTGCTGTCTTTGACATTCATCACAAATGTATGTTTTCATATTGGAAACAATTTTAATTTTTATTTTAGTCTTTGGTAACTGGGTAAGGCCCACTAGGCACAAGTGCCTTTTTTCAGGGGTGACCAGGGAGTACTGGGCGGTTAAGTGACTTGCTCAGAGTCACACAGTATGCAAGTGGAGGTTATGAGAATCAAACTCAGGTATGGTCTCCTGGATGTATCAAGCTTGTTCACACCTATTCCTCTAACCTCTAGGCTATACTGCCACAGTGTAATCAAGTTATCTGAAGCAACATGTGGCCTAAAATAACATATATGTCTAAATTGTTAGAATAGAAAGCACTATAGAAATATATACAACCACTGTAGTAATGTACGTAAATTGAACCATTGGAATTATTTTATTATTATAAATATGACACCATCATGCTTGATTCCCAACAGGGCACCCAATGAAATTCCTAATTTTCATATTTGAATGGATTACATACATCAAGTTATAGTCATGTGCCACAAAAAATAAAGTTGCAAAATATATGGTTAGTTAGCCAAATAATTATCATGTAGGAATGGAGATGAAACACTTTTGTCAAGTAATCTACAATATATTCATGATCCATCTGGTCCAAGAAGTGCAGTTGTGAACTCATAATTGTGAACCAATTGTCAATAAAAATCATTTGTCAGTGCACAACACTATGCTAAGTTTACTGTAGTAGTAAGTTAATACTGACTGTATTTATGTCACTTTGATTATCCTAACCATGCACTATCATGTGTGGGTCCAATCAGGGCATTTGTACTGCATTATGAGATTCCAGCTCTGCAGGCTTGCTCAAAAGATATCACTGCATGCTGCATACATTTCATAAAATAATTGTTTCTGCCAGAGATGTAGAGAATTCTTTTTTAATTGAAAGTAAAACATGCTTGAAATGAATTTGCAGCTCAAAAATACTTTTCAGCTGTTTATTATGTATGCCCCATTCAGAACACAAACTGCTGGTTGGATGTTCATTTACTTGATAATCAATAGACTTTTGATTGACATCAGTTTAAATTGATCTGAAATAGTGCATCAAATGAGCATCAATAATTTTTTTCTAACAATACTGAATGCACAATGTCAGGTTTGAATCCCATCATAGAAACATAGAAACATAGACTTTGACAGCAGATAAGGATCGCTTGGCCCACCTAATCTGCCCATTTCCCTACCTACAGGATAAGCTGCAGATTCTAGTTAACCAGAAGCCTATTTCTTCCTACCCCCCCCAACAAAAATTGCCTTATGTCTGTCCCATGCTTTCTTGAATTTTCCCACAGTTTTAGACCCCACAACCTCCTCAGGAAGGCTGTTCCATGCGTCCATCACCCTCTCTGTGAAAAAATACTTCCTCACATTGCCCTTGAACAGCCCCCCCTCTATCTTCAAATTGTGTCCAATTGTTCTTGCACATCTCTTTTTCTAAAAGATGCTACCCTCTTGGACTTTGTTGATTCCGCTGAGGTACTTAAAAGTTTCTATACTATCCCCTCTCTCCCTCCTTTCCTCAAGGGTATACATATTAAGCTCCTTTAGTTTCTCCTCATATGGTTTCTCTTGCAGACCCTGCACCATTTTAGTTGCCCCCCTCTGGAATGACTCTATCCTGCCTATGTCCTTGCAGAGATGGGGTCTCCAGAACTGGATGCAGTACTCCAGATGGGGTCTCACCAGCTGTCTGTACAGAGGGATAACAATTTCCTGATTTCTGTTGGTGATGCCTCTCCTCATGCATCCTAATATCCCCCCAGCCCTCCCTACTGCATTCTCACATTGCTTGCTAACCTTAAGGTCATCTGATATGATTATCCCCAGGTCCCTTTCCATTTTTGTTATTGTTGGTACCCGCCCCCCCCCATTGTGTAATCTTCCCCTGGGTCTTTGTTTCCCAGGTGCATTATTTTGCACTTCTTTGCATTGAATCCAAGCTGCCATACTTCTGACCATTCCTCCAACCTTGCCAAGTCCCTTCTCATCCTTGTCTTACCTCCTTGTGTATCAACCCTGTTGCAGATCTTTGCGTCATCTGCAAAGAGACATACTTTTCCTTCCAGTCCCTCTGCAATGTCACTTATAAAGACATTAAAAAGGACTGAACTTAGTACTGAACCCTGCGGTACCTCACTGGTAACCCCTTTTTCTTCAGAGTGGACTCCATTTATAATTACCTTCTGTGTCCTGTTGTCCAGCCAATGTTTTACCCAGGCTACCACCCTGGGACCCACTCCCAGGCTGGTTAATTTGACTATTAATATTTTGTGTAGGACTGTGTCAAATGCCTTGCTAAAGTCTAGGTAGGCCATGTCCACAGCCCCTCCCTGGTTTACTACTTTGGTCACCCAGTCAAAGAAATCAATTAGATTCATCTGACATGACCTTCCCACTGTGAACCCATGCTGCCTTGGGTCCTGTGCCCCACTGGCCTCTAGGTGCTCAACAATTCTTTCCTTCAGAAGTGATTCCATCACTTTCCCTACCACAGAGGTCAAACTAACTGGTCTGTAGTTTCCTGCCTCTGTCTTGGTCCCACTTTTGTGAAGAGGAATCACATCTGCCTTCCTCCAGTCCTCAGGTACCACACCATCCTCCCATGATTTGTTAAAAAGGGTAGTCAGTGGTTTCACTAGTTCTCCCCTTAATTCTTTTAGAATTCTGGGGTGAAGTCCATCAGGCCCCATTGCTTTATCCACTTTCAGTTTTAGTTCATTCATTCATACTAACATACTAAAATGCCAGCAGAATAGGCCTAATGGTCTTTCGTGTCTGCTCGTTTGGTCAGCCCCCTCCCTGGGTGCTGACCTTGCTGTCCCCCTCGCCTTCTCTGGCTTCTCCCTTCCCAGTTCCGGATATTCTTGCTGCATTGGATTTTGGCTTCCTGAACCCTTCCCTGTACCTGTCCCACCCCTCTTGAACCCCTCCACTGTCTCTGCCTCCACCAGCCCCTAGGTAGTGCATTCCATGACTCTACCACCTCTCAGTGAAGTAGCACCTCCTCCTTTCTCCCTGAATCTTCCCCCTCCAGCTTCCACCCATGCCCTCTAGTGGCCCCTCCTCCTTCCTTAGAAGTACCCTACTGTTCCTCCCTATTTACCCTCTTCATGCTTGAAGACCTCTATCATGTCCCCCCGGTCCCTCCTCTCTTCCAAAGTGTACATATTTAGCTCTTCGAGCCTCTCCTCATAGGTCCTGTCCCCCAAGCCCCAAATCATTTTGGTTGCCCTCCTCTGGACCCTCTCCAGGAGGTTAATGTCCCTCTTTAAGTCTGGCCTCCAAAACTGCACACAGTACTCCAGGTGCGGCCTCACCAAGCAGTTATACAGAGGGAGTATCACTTCCCTCCTTCTGGAGGTGATCCCCCTAGCGATGCATCCCAGCATCCTGTTGGCCTTGGCTGCTTCCCTCCTACAAGTCTCAGAGTTGTTCATCTTGACATCCACCACCACCCCCAGGTCCCTCTCAGCCATTGAGACTTGTAGTATTTCCCCAGGGTGTACACTTGGCCTGGGTTTCTGGCCCCCAGGTGGAGTACCTTGCATTTCCCTGCATTAAACCTCAGCTTCCACTTTCTAGACCATCTTTCTAGAGCCTCCAGGTCCCCTGCGGGCCACCCTCCCTCCACCCCATCCACCACCACCCCCAGTTTGAGTCATCTGCAAAGAGACTCATCTCACTCTTGATTCCTGTCCTTATGTCAGATACGTAGGCGTTGAACAGAAGGGGCCCAAGGACTGATCCCTGTGGGACCCCACTAATGACCCTCCTTGGGGAAGAGACTATCCCACCTACTACGACCCTCTGGGTCCGGTCCTGGAGCCAATTGCCTATCCATCGGATCATCTGGTTTCCCACCCCCATTTCTCCTAGTTTATCCAACAGGCCCACGTGAGGAACAGTCAAATGCCTTGCTGAAGTCTAGAAAGAGGACATCCACTGGTCTACCCAGGTCCAAGGCACTTGTCACCCAGTCATAGAACTCCACCAGGTTTGTCTGACATGATTTCCCCGGGATGAATCCATGCTGTCTATCGTCCAGGCACCCTGACTTATCCAGGTCCCCCCCTAGCCTCTCCTTGACAATGCCCTCCATCACCTTGCCCACCACTGATGTCAGACTGACAGGCCTGTAGTTCCCTGCCACCTCCCATGATCCCCCCTTGTGGATAGGCACTACATGCGCCACCTTCCAGTCTTGGGGTTCAGAACCCTTTCTTCTGTGAAAGGACTGGGATCGACCCCCCTATCCAGATTGCTTCTGTTAATTAGATTAGGCACCTCACCCTCCTTCTTTTTGTGAATACTGAGCAGAAATATTCATTCAGTATCCCTCCTTTTTCACTGTCCCTCTCTGCCCACCCACCGTCCATTCTATTCAGCCTCACTATCCCTCCCTTTGTCTTTTTATGCTCCCTAATGTACCTATATAAGGTTTTATCCCCCTTCTTAACTGAATTGACTATCTTTTCCTCAGTTTTGGCCTTTGCTATTCTGACTTCCCTCTCTGCTTCCTTCTGCCTTAACTGGTACAGCTCTCTGTCCTGCTCCTTCTGTGTTCCTTATATTTCCTGAATGCTATCTTTTCTCCTTGACCTTCCCACCACCTCTTTTGAGAACCATAGTTGCTTTTCTTTCATTTTGGTTTGTTTATGTGCTTCACACAAAGGCTTGTTGCCTCTATGATGGCAGTTTTGATGTTTCCCCATTGTTGCTCCACCCCTCCTTCTAGCCTGTTTGCTAGTGCTTTTCTAAGGCCCTCTCCCATCTTGCCAAAGTCAGCCCTCCTGAAGCCCAGCACCCTCACTTTTGTATGGCTTGACTCTGTAGATGAGTTTATCGTGAACCACACTGTTTGGTGGTCACTTGTTCCCAGATGGCTACCCACTTCTAGATCTGAGAGCCTCTTACTGTCCCCATTTGAGAGTATGAGGTCTAAGATTGATCCCTCATGAGTGGGTTCCAAAACTAGCTGTCTGAGGCATGCCACCTGTAGGGCTTCGAGAATGGCCCTGCTCTTGGATGTGGCTGCAGCAAATGTGCTCCAGTTAACATCTGGCATATTCAGGTCTCCCACCAACAGTATCTCTCCTTTCTCTGTCATCCTTAGAATGCCTTCTATCATATCCTTGTCCATTCTGTCCCCCTGACATGGGGGTCTATATGCAATCCCTGTGTGGATTGTGGTGCCCTTTCCAGTCTCTAAGGTGACCCACAGTGCCTACTCTCATCCCTGTTTACTCTTTTCTTCAGTTGCTTTTATCCCTTCCTTTACATAGAGAGCTACTCCTCCTGCTTTTCTCCCCTCCCTGTCTCTCCTGTGGGTTGTGTATCCTGGTATGTTAACATCCCAGCCATGGTTCTCTGTGTACCATGTTTCTATGACTGCTACGATATTCAGGCATCCCTCTTCCTTCAATGTCACCAGTTTAGGGAGCTTGTTGCCCAGACTATGGGCATTGGTACTCATTACCCTCCAATTCCTGATGGCCTTACCCATTTTTGCCCCATCCCTGTCCTTATTGCCTTTGTCACTTTCTCTATTTACCCCTGTCCTTCTCCCTATCAACATCTCTATCTTGGTGTTTACCTCACTTACTACCCTGATTTGTTTGGGAGGGCTAGGATTTCCCTACTCCTTTCCAGTGCCTCCCTCCTTGGCTAGTTTAAATGCTTGCCAATGAAGTATTTAAACCTATCACCTAGGATCCTGGTTCCCTTCTGGACAGATGCAGACCATCACACCAGTATAGGCCTGCATCACTCCAGGTGGACCCCCAGTCCCCAGTGAAGCCAAATCCCTGAGCTCTGCACCAGTTTTTTAACCACTGATTGAATCCCATGGTGTGGAGGACCCTAGCCTCACCTACGCCATAGACAGGCAGTATCTCCGAGAAGGTTACCATCAGGGCTCCAGTTCTAACATTATGGTGTTCATAGCTGTTTTCTTAATGCATAATTATCCATGTTTTATGCTCTTCATAAACTATAATTTTCCTTTCAGAACATGCAATGAATTAGTTACAATTTTGGAAACTAATTCTACTGTAGTGAATGGATTAATGAAATGAATAGCAAACTATGTGTCCTGTTTTTTCCATCAAGATCACAATTGGCTGTGCATTAGTTTTAATGGTACGAATACCAAAATATGCCATTTTACACTATAGAAAATGCACTGAATTAGTGCATGCACAGTGAATATATTTATTTATTTTTTACACATAACAAATCTGCAATATCAGGTTCTAGTCTGACCAGGGATCCAAAATGTAAACTATGTCAGTACAGTGATAGGGTTTCCTCAGTACCAGTGGTTTACTGATTCATGCCCAGCAAAAAAAAAATATTTTCGCAGAATATGAATTTGTGCATATACGGTAAATAGTGTTTTATATATATATATTTTAAAAACATTTCATTACCCTGCATTGTCAGCTTCGAGTCTCACTAGGGTGCCTGATATTGAATACAGCTGTCATAATGAAAGATTTTGTTCAAAGCATGATTTGAAATGCTCCATGCCCTGCATACAATATTTAATTTGGCTGAATATTGTATTTGTTGTCATATATTTAGTGCCAATACATTGCTATTGTTGTATACTGTTGTATTACTACTGTTTAATACTTATCCCAAGGTGCTGTACCTTACTGATGTATTTTATTATATATGATGTTCCTATGTTATCTCAAGATGTACTGACTCATGTATTTTATTGTAACAGCTGTTTCTCTTGACTGAATGTACCTGCTTTGTACTCTCCCAGTTTGTGCTTGAAAATAGGCATTTACTATGTCTAGCACACATCCCTGGTTATCAAGAACAAATAAAAAAAAAATGAAAACAATTACTAATGATTTGAGCCATACAGTATAAGAAATTGCCAGCAATTCTTTCCTACCAAACCCTGATCATGATCAGCTGTATAGTAATGCTTCTAATGAAATTCCAGACAGTGGTGTTTTACATTCTGGCAGACACACTGTGCTATTGCATGCACAGTGAATCCATTATTTTTTTTTTCATAACTTAAGCCTGCATTGTCAGTCTACAGTACCACTACTGAGTAAGATGTACTGTAAATATGGTGGATGAGTTTTGCTAAATGCAAGAGTTGGCACCCTTCATATCCTCCATGAAACTGGTATGTGTTCATAATATTAAATGAGTTATTTGATAATATAGAAAGGTATAATACTGATTTGTTCTACAAAATCAATTTACATCAATAATTCCTATGTTTCTAAAAAGCAGATCACCAATGGTTGTGTAGTTGTCATAATGGTCTGTACTCCCAAATTATTTTGTTTTACAGAATGCCAAATTAACTGAATTGGTGCATGAACAGTGAATCCATTTAAAAAAAAAAATCTCTCATTTCTGAATTGTCAGTCTCGAGTCCCGCCAGAGTGCCAAATGGTAAATATGATGTACAGGTGCAAATGTTTATAGTCAGTGCATGAGTTTCCATGCTTTATGTTCTACATATAATAGTTATTTTTACAGAGCATATAATAGTTTGCATATTAATGATGAGATCAGTATTTATAAACCATTACTGTTGCTTGCCATTATGCCTAAAGTATAAAATTAATTATTAACATTAATTTGTTTCATTATAACGATTATAAACAAGTCAATTCAAGTGAGACAGTTCATGCACTGTGTATTTATTTCTTTTACTATGCAAATCATAAACATGCCCACTAAAATGGAAGTTGTTATTGGTGTCTCTTTTTTACACCACATGAAACATTAAAACATATAATTTGTAGGCAGTAAATGACTGGCAGGCCCAGGCTAGTCTGCCATGTTTTACATGCATTTTATTACATCCTTAACCATAATTGCTAATGTGTACTTCTTTCATCATTTGTCTGTATTTATTATACCAATGTGCATATCCCAAGCATGCTTGACATTTCTAATCTCACCCCATCTCTTATGTCAGGATGTTTCTGGTGGCCATCGCCTTTTATGTGGAGAAGTATTTTCTCACATCTCTTTTAAAATGCCTCTCCATCTCATGATTTATAGCATGCCGCATGTTTTGGCACTCCTTCTTCTTTAACATCTATTTATTAATATCTGTTAACATCTTGGAATCAAGACCATTGAGCAGACGCTCTTTACATAGGGTCCACATCAGAATAATAACATAGTCAGGTTAACATTTACAATAGTTACATTGCAAGTGTCACCAGACCTAAATACATTTATGTGTAAACAGAAGGGTGATAAAGATTCAGGAGATTACTACAGATAAAATAAAGTGAAAATGACACTAACAGTGATCAGAGGTATATCTTACATACAGCAGAGGCATTGTACAATGTATGTGTGAGTCTAATTGTTACTAGGTTACTAAATACAGAGTGAAACAGGCAGAAGGCCATAAGGAAAGAAAGGGAGGAGAAGAGAGGGAGGAGGTGGTGGGGTGGGGTGGTAGGGAGGTGGGGATAGGGGAGAAGAGGGGGAGAGGACAGGTGGGGGCAGGAGGGCCCCAGAGGTAAGTGCAAGATAAGTGCAAGTGAGGGTAATAATTAGAGTAGGTGAGGGTCAGGGGGAATAATCATAAGGAGCAGGCACAGTAGAATTTGGTAGTGCCTAGTGGCAGCAGTCACAGGTAGCCTCGGCGACTCAGTGCTGCCGAAGTAAATGCTTAAAGGAGCCCAACTTTGTTGTGTTGGAAATTCTGATTGCAGTGCATTTATCCAGAGCAGGGCTCTTTAGGCGAAAGCATGCTGTCCAAGCAAGGTACAGCATCTAGGAGTTCTGAATATTTGACTGCCAGAACTTCTGGTAGTGCGAGGGTTTGACGATGGCACCAGAAGGGATTGAACACCAGGAGGCATCATACCTAGGTTGACTTTTTTGGTGAACAGGCATGTTTGATATCTGAGTCTATTGCTGAATTGGAGCTAGTTGGCCTGGATATATAGGTCACGTGTGTGGGTTCAGCGTGCTGCCTGGGTAGGTGGCAGGCTTTATTTGCCATAGAAACATAGAATTTGAAGGCAAATAAGGACCGCTTGGCCCACCCAGCCTGCACATTTCCCTACCTAATGGATAATCTGCAGATCCTAGTTAACCAACCACCTACTTTCTCCTACCCCTCCACTAGAATTGCCTGTCTGTCCCATGAATTCTTGAATTCCCCCAGTGTTTTTGACCCCACAACCTCCTCAGGAAGGCCATTCCATGCATCCACAACCCTTTTTATGAAAAAATACTTCCTCACATTCCCTCTGAGCCATCTCCCCTCTATCTTCAAATCGTGCCCCCTTGTTCTTGCACATCTCTTTTTCTGAAAGATGCAACCCTCTTGGACTTTGTTGATTCCCTTGGGGTACATGAACGTTTCTATCATATCCCCCCCTCCTTTCCTAGAGGGTATACATATTAAGCTCCTTTAGTCTGTCTTCGTATGGCTTCTGCTGCAGATACTACACCATTTTAGTTGCCCTCCTCTGGACAGCCTCCATCCTGTCTCTATCCTTGCTAAGATGGGGTCTCCAGAACTGCATACAGTACTCCAGATGGGGTTACACTGACTGTCAGTACAGAGAGATAACAACTTCCTGTTTTCTACTGGTGATTCCACTCCCTGTGCATTCCAGTATCCCCCCAGCCATCCTTATTGCCTTCTCTCATTGCTTGCCCACTTTTAAGTCATCTGATATAGCTACCCCCAGGTTCCTTTCCAATTTTGTTGTTGTTAGTGTCTCACTCCCCATTGTGTACTCTTCCCCTGCATTTTTGTTTCCCATGTGCATTACTTTGCACTTCTTTGCACTGAATCTAAGCTGCCATACATGTGACCATTCCTCTAACCTTGCCAAGTCCGTTCTCACCCTCTCCATCCCACCTTGTGTATCAACTCTGTTGCAGATCTTTGTGTTGACTGCAAAGAGGCATACTTTTCCTTCCAGTCTCTCTGCAATGTTACTCATAAAGACATTAAAGTGGACTGGTCCCAGTACTGATCCCTGCGTTACCCCACTAGTAACACCCCCCCCCATTTCTTCAGCATGTACTCCATTTACTATTACCCTCTGTATCCTGTTGTCCAGCCATTTGTTTTACCCAGGCTACCACCTTGGGACCCACTCCAAGGCTGGCTAACATATTTATTAATCTTTTGTGTGTGATTGTGTCAAATGCCTTGCTGTAGTTTAGGTAGGCCATGTCCACAGCCCCTCCCTGGTTTACTACTTTGGTCACCCAGTCAAAGAAATCTATTAGATTCATCTGACATGACCTTCCCACTGTGAATCCATGCTACCTTAGGTCCTGTGCCCTGCTGATCTATAAGTACTCAACAATTCTTTCCTTCAGAAGGGATTCCATCACTTTACCTACCACTGAGGTCAAACTAACAGGTCTGTAGTTTCCTGCCTCTGCCTTGCTCCCACTTTTGTGAAGTGGAATCACATCTGCCCTCCTCCAGTCCCCAGGTACTACCCCATCCTACCATGATTTGTTAAACAGGGTAGTCAGTGGTGTCACTAGTTCGCCCCTTAGTTCTTTTAGAATTCTGACTCCAATCAGGTCCCATTGCTTTGTCCACCTTCAGTTTTAAGAGTTCTGTCAGAACCCTTTCTTCTGTGAATGGACTGGTATTAACCCCCCTATCCATAGTGTTTCTATTGTTTAGTTTAGGTACCTCCCCCTCCTCTTCTTTTGTGACTATTGAGCAGAAGTATTCATTCAGTATCCCTGCTTTTTCTCTGTCACCCTCTGCCCACATTCCTTCCCCTTTATTAAGCCTCAGTATCCCTCCTTTGGTCTTTCTTCACTTCCTAATATACCTATAACAGGTTTTATCCCCCTTCTTAACAGAGTTAGCTTTTTCCTCAGTTTGAGCATTGCTATTCAGACTGCGTTCCCTTCCTAATTCTACTTTAAATGATATAGGTCTCTGACCTGCTCCTTCTGTGTTTCTTTACATTTCCCGAATGCTATCCTTTTCTCCTTAACCTTCCCTGCCACCTCTTTTGAGAACCATAGTGGTGTTTTCCTTCATTTTGTCTTGTTGATTTGCTTTACAAAAAGGCTTGTTGCCTCTGTGATAGAAGTTTTTAATTTTCCCCATTGTTCTTCCACCCCTCCTTCTTGCCTGGTTGCTAGTGTTTTTCTGAGGCACTCTCCCATTTTGCCAAAGTCAGCCCTCCTAAAGTACAACACCCTTGCTTTTGTATGGCTTGACTCTACAGCTGTGTTTATTGTGAACCACACTGTTTGGTGGTCGCTTGTTCCCGGATGGCTACCCACCTGCTAAATCTGAGATCCTTTCTCCATACCCATTTGCGAGTACCAGGTCTAAGATTGCTCCCTCCTGAGTGGGTTTCAACACTAGCTGTCTGAGGCATGCCACCTGTAGGGCTTTGAGAATGACCCTGCTCTTGGATGTGGCTGCAGTAATGGTGCTCCAGTTAACATCTGATATATTCAGGTCCCCCATCAACAATATCTCTCCTTTTTCTGCCATTCTAAGGATTCATTCTATCATTTCCTTGGCCATTGCCTCCCCCTGAGACAGGAGTCTGTAAATAACCCCTGTGTGGATTGTGGTGCCATTTCCTGTCTCCAGGGTGACTCACAGTGCCTCCTCCCCTCCCTATTTACCCTTTACTCTTTATTTCTGTTGCTTTGATTGCTTCCCTTATGTAGAGAGCTACTCCTCCTCTTTTACCCTCACTGTCCCTCCTGTAGATTGTGTACTCTGGTATGTTGACATCCCAGTCATGGTTCTCTGTGTACCATATTTCTGTGACTGCCACAATATCCAGGCATCCCTCTTCCATCAAGGACATTAGTTCAGGGAGCTTGTTTCACAGACTATCAGCATTGGTACTCATCGCCCTCCATTTTTTGATATCCCAACCCCTTTTAGGCCCATCCCTGTCCTTACTGCCTTTGCCTTTTTCTGGATTTACCCCTGTCCTGCTCCCTATTGACTTCTCTACCTTTGTGTCTACTTCACTAACTACCCTGTTTTGTGTGTGTGGGGGCTAGGATTTCCCTGCTTCGCCTCAGTGCCTCCCCACTTGGCTAGTTTAAATGCTTGCCAATGAAGCATTTAAATCTATCACCTAGGATCTTGGTTCCCCTCCCAAACAGATGCAGACCATCACAACAGCATAGGCCTGCATCCATCCAGGTGGACCCCCAGTCCCTCATTAAGCCAAATCCCTGAGCTCTGTACCAGTTTTTCAACCAGTAATTGAATCCCATGGTGCGGAGTACCCTAGCCTCACCCATGCCATAGATTGGCAGCACTTCTGAGAAAGTTGCCATGCATGCTACTTGTCTAAGGCCCCTCCCCAATTCCACAAACTCCTGTTGCACTGCGCTGATCCCATTCCCTAGGAGGACAATGACATCCAGCTCCCTCCCCTGTGCAGCTGCTCCCATAATCCTGAGGATTTGCTTCCTGTCACTCTAAGCCATGGTGCCAGGCAAGCACCTTATCTCCCTCTTCCCTTCCTTCCCCACTTCTATCCCCTAATGATTGAGTCTCCCACTAGGAGTTGTTTCCTTCCTCTGTGGAGTCCTGTGCCACCGTCCTGTGGGTTTCCTTTGTGGAGGTTCCCAGCATCCTTCTTGGTCTCCACTGTGGGTGCCTCCATAGAGTAATCACACTCTCTGCCAGAATGGTGAATGAATTGTGGAGCAGTACAACTGGAGGGATGCATCTCTGTTCCACCACCCTCATCCTCCCTGTGCCAACCATGGTCCAACCATTCCTCTTTCTTGGCAACCTCTGAGGCAGTGGTGGTGGCCTGGGTGGTCCCTGGGTGGAGGAGGAGGTTTCCCAAATCCTCACCAGGTCAGCATGGAGATGGGCAACCTCCTCCCTCAGACCAGAGAGGTGCCTGCAAATAGGGCAGCAACACAGCCTCTAGAACATCTTCTAGAAGACTGTTGCTCCACAGCCAGTGCATTGCACCACTCCCCACATGTCTGTCTCCCTTCCTGTTTAAGATTTTTATTTTTTGAGTGTGTGTGTGAGTGTGTTTATGTTTACCCCCTATTCAGTGTGCTGTGCTGTTAAGGATACAGTATGAACACATGTATGTCCTTTGCACTTTT
The DNA here is from genome assembly GCA_016271365.2 of Neoceratodus forsteri. Classification (NCBI taxonomy): domain Eukaryota; kingdom Metazoa; phylum Chordata; order Ceratodontiformes; family Ceratodontidae; genus Neoceratodus; species Neoceratodus forsteri. The sequence goes on from CM057454.1 coordinate 332,103,746, forward strand.
GGGGAAGTGATGTCAGAACCTCTGATATAAAGGAAATGATGCATTTGGGGTGGGTGAGGGGGAGGTGGGTGGGACCAAGCCATGCCCTCCAGAAACAATCAACTACAACTCTGACCCACCATCTCTGTGAGTGCCTTCCTTCCTTTCAGACACCTATTTCACAGAGTTTAAGTAACAGGTCTAGTCACAGATGATTACAAATATTCTCCCAGCTAGATTTCCTCCCTGGCAAATAAAAGTTACACCAAGTAAAGTCAACGCCAAAAACAGACAACCAAGACACTGACTTCTACTTACTTACACAGATCCCAAAATTAAGAATTAAATTCAGTGTACTCTATTAAATCAACTCCTTGCTTTGAGAAAGCTGGTGGCAGCTCTCTGTCTCAGCTACAGAGCTATTTTGATATGCCAGAGGGTTGTGTCTGAAGCAGATCCATAGATGACAATGCCATAGTCAGTAAGTGGGATAACAGAACTATGAACAGCTAGGATCAATGTTCCAGGGGTCAGGTTGTGTCTGTGCCTGTAAAGCATACCTATTCACCTGTTTATTGCTTTCATGGTTGAATCTATGTGCTGGATGTAGAACAGCCTGGAGTCGATGGTTATACCCAGATATTTAAAATGTTGTACTTGTTCCGGGGTGATCCCACATTGTTACTGATGATAAGGGGGAAGGACTTATATTTGCTGTGGATGCTGGAGAACAGCATGGTCTTCATTTTTTTGTAGTTCAGTATTAGCTTTTGGACAGTGAACCATTTCTCGGCAGATGTGAAGCCTTGCTGTAGCTGGTCCTTAATATTCTTCAGGTGGAAGCTACCTCTGGCTGAAAGCTGAAATACTGAACTTAGAATCTGCAAGAAAGACAGTCTTGCTCACAGCAGAGGGAGGTGTACCTTAGTTTACATTTTACAATTGTTATTGTACTTTGGTTTGTAGTAGATTCATCAGAAAAGCTAATATTCTTCAGGTGGATGCTACTTCTAACTGAAAGGTAAAATACTGAACTTAGAAGTATCAGGGAAGACAATCTTACTCACAGCAGGGAGAGGTGTACCTTACTTTACACATTACAATTGTTATTATTCTTTTCAGTGAAGGGGCTTGCAATACTGCTTTGGAGTTTGGGAGTTTAAACCCAGAGGGATTGAAATACTGTTTACTCTGTCTTTTCTTGTGCACAGCTGACTTGTTTGAAATTGTTGTTGGTAACTTTTGCATTGCAATATTTGTGATACTGTGAGTTATTTGTTGGGCTAAGGATTTGACTTAAGTCCTGTATTGAGTGCAGGTTAGAGGGCTGTGTATTTGATCCAGACAGTGCCCCATGGGGTGGAAACTGTTTTCTGCTTGTATCTGTGTGCCTTAAAAGGACAGACCTGGCTGTGTCAGGAAGTGCTTACATCACTGCTACTTATCAGCCAATAGTTTTTGGAAGAGTCTTACAGGCCTGATAAGATTACTATAAGCAAGTGGTTTATAGCAGATTCATCAGAAAGGTTAATATTCTTCAGGTGGAAGCTACCTCTGGCTGAATGCTGAAATACTGAACTTAGAATCTGCAAGAAAGACAGTCTTACTCACAGCAGAGGGAGGTGTACCTTAGTTTACATTTTACAGTTGTTATTGTACTTTGGTTTGCAGCAGATTCATCAAAAAAGCTAATATTCTTCAGGTGGAGGCTACTTCTAACTGAAAGGTAAAATATTGAACTTAGAAGTATCAGGAAAGACAGTCTTGCTCACAGCAGAGGGAGGTGTACCTTACTTTGCACATTACAATTGTTATTATTCTTTTCAGTGAAGGGGCTTGCAATGCTGCTTTGGAGTTTGGGAGTTTATACCCAGAGGGATTGAAATACTGTTTACTGTGTCTGTCCTTGTGCACAGCTGACTTGTCTTGGGGTTGATTGCTTTCACAGCACAAATCACCAGGCTGTATTGGGGCTGGGGAGGTTTACCTGTGTCTGACTCAGCTGTTTGTTTTTTTTCTCTGTTTGATTAGCAGGGTATTTTCTCTGCTAAATTGTTGTGTAGGTCATCTTGCTGACAGGAAGGTCAACACTCATCATAGTGGTGGGTCAGAGCATTTAGCTGATTGTTTTGTGAGGGCACAGTTTGGGTCCTAAATCCCCCTTCCCCTCACCCACCCACCCGATACCATTCTGACATCATTTCCTCAAGAGGACAAGGTGCATACCAGTTTTATATCCTTTCTACCACACTGCATAGACAATATAAGCATATACATTATACTATATATCTATATATATATATATAGTGCCTTCAGAAAGTATTAACCCCCCCCTTGGATTTTGTCACATTTTGTTGTGTTACTACCAGAATTTTTAATGCATTGAAATGATATTTTTCCACCTTGATTCACACAGCATACTCAACAATTTAAAGTGGCAAAAATATTTTTATTGTGTAACAAAAAGTTATGAAACATTAAAAACTGAAATATCTTGTTTACTTAAGTATTCACCCCCCTGAGTCAATACTTTGCAGAAGCACCTTTGGCAGCAATTACAGCTTTGAGTCTTCTTGGGTATGTCTGTATCAGCTTTGTACATCTGGATTTGGGGATTTTCGCACATTCTTCCTTGCAGATTTGCTCAAGCTCTGTCAAGTTGGTTGGGGAGCATCGGTGAACCGCAATCTTTAAGTCTTTCCACAGATTCTCAATGGGATTCAAGTCTGGGCTTTGGCTGAGCCACTCAAGGACATTCACCTTCTTGTTCTGAAGCCACTCTAGTGTTGCTTTGGCTGTATGCTTGGGGTCGTTGTCCTGTTGGAATGTATATCTTCGCCCCAGTCCAAGGTCTATTGCAGACTGATGCAGGTTCTCCTCAAGGATGTGCCTGTATTTGGCTCCATTCATTGTTCCCCTCTATCCTGACAAGTGCCCCAGTCCCTGCCACTGAAAAGCATCCCCATAACATGGTGCTGCCACCACCATGTTTCATGGTAGGGATGGTGTTACACGGGTGATGAGCTGTGTTCGGTTTGAGCCAGGCATAGCGCTTTGCATTCAGGCCAAAGAGTTCAATTTTTGTTTCATCAGACCAGAGAATCTTGTGCCACATGGTCTCAGAGTCTGCCACGTGCCTTCTTGCAAACTCCAGGCATGCTATTATGTGGCCTTTTCTCAGGAGTGGCTTCTGTCTAGCCACTCTCCCATAGATGCTACATCTGTGAAGTGCTACAGAGATTGTTGTCCTCTAGACAGGTTCTCCCATCTCAGCCATGGAACTCTGTAGTTCTGTCAGGGTGGTCATTGGGTTCTTGGTCACTTCCCTGACTAAGGTCCTTCTTGCCCGGTTGCTCAGTTTGGGAGGATGGCCTGCTCTAGGAAGAGTCTGGGTGGTTCTGTAATCTTTCCATTTCCTAATGATGATGGACTTGACTGTGCTCCTGGGAACTTTCAACACCCTAGAAATGTTTTTATATCCCTCCCCAGATCTATGCCTCCTCACAATTCTATCACGGAGTTCTACAGACAGCTCCTTGGTCTTCATGATAGAGTTTCTGCTCTGATATGCACTGTCAACAGTGGGACCTTATATAGACAGGTGTATTTCCTCTGAAATCATGTTAACCATTTGAACTGACCACAGGTGGACTCCATTCAAGTTTTAGAGTGATCTCACAAGGAAATTGGATGCACCTGAGCTCAATTTAGAGTGTCATAGCAAAGGGGGTGAATACTTAACAAATCAAGACATTTCAGGTTTTTATTTTAAATTACATGTACAAAATATTCCAGAAGTTTAATTCCACTTTGACATTATAGAGTAATTTGTGTAGATACGTGACAAAAAAATCCCATATAAATGTATTTTAATTTGAGTTTGCAACATCACAAAATGTGACAAAATCCAAGGGGGGTGAATACTTTCTGAAGGCACTGTATATATATATATATATATATATATATATATATATATATAATACAGCAATCACTGGACAAAAAGCATACAGGATAAGCAGGAAGGCAGACAGACATGTAGGAAGTAGTGCAATGTACTGGCTGTGGGGCAGCAATCTTCCGGGAGTCTTTCTGGAGGCTAGGATGCTGCCCTATTTGCAGGCAACTCTCTGCCCTGAGGGAGGAGGTTGCCCATCTTCAGGCCACACTGGACAGTAGTAAGGGAACCTTCCACACCCAGGGAGCACCAGATCCACTGCCACAACCTCAGAGACTGCAAAGAAAGTGCAACAGTTTGATCACAGTGGTCTCAGGGAGGGTGAGGGTGGTGGAAGAGAGGCACACCCAATCAGTTGTACCACTCCAGAATCCATACACCATTCTGATGGCGCATACCTATGGATGCAAGCACAGAGGAGACTAAGGAGGTTGCAGAAAACTGTCACAAGGGAGCCCCACAGAAAGGAGGCAGAGGACACCACAGGGAAAGGAAGCAACTCCTGGTGGGAGACTCAATCATTAGGGGGATAGAACAGGGGGAGCAGGGAAAATGGGAGTAAGGTACCTGCCTGATGCCATGGCTTGGAGGGACAGGAAGATCATCCTCAGGATCATGAGAACAGCTGCACAGGAGACTGAGCTGGATATCATTGTCCACCTTGGGATGAATGACTTGGCTCAACATGAGATTACAGCAGTGCAGGAGGAGTTTGTGGAGTTGGGGAGGGGCCTAAGGCAAGTAGCACACACAGCATCCTTCTCAGAGTTACTGCCTGTCTATGGCAAGGGTGAGATGAGGGTATTTCACACTATGCAATTCAATGGATGCTTGAAAAAATGGTGTAGAGCATAGGGGGTTGGCTTCAATGGAGACTGGGGTTCCACCTGAGGGATACCAGCATATGCTGACAGGATGGTCTGCATCTGTCTAGGAAGGGAACAAGTCTTCTGGGCGGTCAGTTTAAATGCTTCATTGGCAAGCTTTTAAACTAGTCAAGGGGGGAGGCACTGATAAGCAGCAAGGAATTCCCAGCCTCCCTCTACAAAACAGGGTACTAAATGAGGTAAAGACCAAGACAGAAAGGTCAGTAGGGAGCAGGACAGAGGTGAATGAAGAAAGAAAAAGTCAATAAGGACAGGGATGGTGCTACAAGAGGTAAAGCCATCAAAAAATGGAGAGCAATGAGTACTAATGCCCATAGTCTGGGTAACAAGCTTTCTGAATTAGTGGCCTTGATGGAGGAGGAATATATGGATATCATGGCAGTCACAGAAACACGGTACACACAGAACCATGACTGGGATGTAAACATACCAGGATACACTATCTACAGGAGGGACAGGGAGGGTAAAAAAGGAGGAGGAGGAGGAGTAGCTCTTTACATAAGGAAAGGCATCAAAGCAACAGAACAAAAGGGTAAACAGGGAGGAGAGGAAGCACTGTAGGTCAATTTGGAGACAGGTAATGGCACCACAATCTGCACAGGGGTTGTATACAGACCCCATCTCAGGGGGAGGACATGGACAAGGAAATGATAGAAAGTATCCTTAGAATGGCAGAAAAAGGGGAGATATTACTGATGGGGGATCTGAATATGCCAGATGTTAACTGGAGTGCATTTGCAGCAGCCACATCTAAGAGTGGGGTCATTCTAGATGCCCTACAGGGGGCATGTCTTAGACAACTAGTATTGGAACCCACTCAAGAGGGAGCAGTCTTAGACCTGGTACTCTCAAATGGAGATGGTGAGAGGATCACAGATTTAGAAGTGGGTAGCCATCTGGGGACTAGTGACCATCGAACAGTATGGTTCACAATAAACATAGCAGCCATACAAAGGCAAAGGTACTGGACTTCAGGAGGGCTGACTTTGACAGAATGGGTGAGTGCCTAAGGAATGCACTAGCAAATGGGCAGGAAGGAGGGGTGTAAGAACAATAGGGAATAATCAAAATTGCCATCACAGCGGCAACAAGCTTTTGTGTGAAGCAAATAAACAAAACAAAATGATGTAAAAAACCACTATGGTTCTCAAAGGAGGTGGCATGGAAGGTTAGGGAGAAAAAGAAAGCATTCAGGAAATACAAGGACTCACAGAAGGAGCAGGACAGAGGATTGTATCAATTAAAGCAAAAGGAAGCAGGGAAGACAGTCAGAACAGCAAAGACACAAACAGAGGAAAAGATAGCCAACTCAGGAAGGGGGATAAAACCTTTTATAGGTACATCAGGGAGCGAAGAAAGACCAAGGGAGGGATTTAATAAAGGAGAGGGAGTGGACCAAGGGTGACTGTGAAAAGGCAAGGATACTAAACAAATATTTTTGCTCAGTATTCACAAATGAAGAGGGGGAAGTACCAAAACCAAACAATAGAAACACTCTAGATATGGGGGTTGATACCAGCCCATTCACAGAAAAAAGGGTTCTGAAAGAACTCTTAAAACTGAAGGTGGACAAAGCAATGGGGCTTGATGGGATTCATCCCAGAATTCTAAAAGAACTAAGGGTAGAACTAGTGACAACACTGACTACCCTCTTTAACAAATCATGGGAGGATGGGGTGGTACCTGAAGACTGGAATAGGGCAGATGTTATTCCACTTTACAAAAGTGGGAGCAGGGCAGAAGCAGGAAACTACAGACCTGTTAGTTCAACCGCAGTGATTGGGAAAATGATGGAATCACTTCTGAAGGAAAGAATTGTTATGTACCTAGAGGCAAGTGGGGCGCAGGACCCAAGGCAGCATGGATTCATAGAGGGAAGGTCATGTCAGACAAATCTAATAGATTTCTTTGACTGGGTGACCAAAGTAATAGATCAAGGAGGGGCTGTGGACATGGCCTACCTAGACTTTAGCAAGGCATTTGACATAGTCCCACACAAAAGATTAATATACAAGCTGGCCAGCCTGGGAGTGGGTCCCAAGATGGTAGCCTGGGTAAAAGATTGGCTGGAGAATAGGACACAGTGGGTAATAGTAAACAGAGTCCACTCTGAAGAAAGGGGGGTTACTAGTGGGGTACCACAGGGTTCAGTACTAGGACCAGTCTTCTTTAATGTCTTTATAAGTGACATTGCAGAGGGATTGGAAAAATAAAGTATGTTTCTTTGCAGACGACACAAAGATCTGCAACACAGTTAATACACAAGGTGGGGTGGAAAGGATGAAAAGGGACTTGGCAAGGCTGGAGGAATGGTCAAATGTATGACAGCTTAAATTCAATGCTAAGAAGTGCAAAGTAATGCACCTGGGAAATAAAAACCCAGGGGATGAGTACACAATGGGGGTGAGATACTAACAACAATAAAAATGGAAAGGGACCTGGGGTAGTCATATCAGATGACCTAAAGGTGGACAAGCAATGTGAGAGGGCAGTAAGGAGGGCTGGGGGGATGCTGGAATTCATAGAGAGAGGCATCACCAGTAGAAAACAGGAAGTTTTTATCCCTCTGTACAGACAGCTGGTGAGACCCCATCTGGAGTACTGCCTGCAGCTCTGGAGACCCCATCTCTGCAAAGACATAGACAGGATGGAGGCTGTTCAGAGGAGGGCAATTAAAATGATGCAGGGTCTGCACCAGAAGACATATGAAGAGAGACTTAAGGAGCTTAATATGTATAGCCTTGAGGAAAGGAGGGAGAGGGGAGACATGATTGAAACTGTCAAGTACCTCAAGGGAATCACCAAAGTCCAAGAGGGTAGCATCTTTCAGAAAAAGAGGTGTGCAAGAACAAATGGGCACAATTTGAAGATTGAGAGGGTATGGCTCAGAGGTAATGTGAGGAAGTACTTCTTCATGGAGAGGGTTGTGGATGCCTGGAACATCCTTCCTGGGGAGGTTGTGGAGTCAAAAACAGTGGTGGATTTCAAGAATGCATGGGACAGTCATAAGGCAATTCTAGGGTGTGGGGGTAGGAAGAAGTAGGCTGTTGGTTAACTAGGATCTGCTGTTTATCCATTAGGTAGGGAAATGGGCAGACTGGGTGGGCTAAGCGGTCCTTATCTGCTGTCAAATTCAATGTTTCTAAGTTTCTATGTGGATGTGGGTTACTAGTATATATTACAGCATCATCTGCATATAGTAGGATGTTGCCATGACAGGTATCTGGTAGCTTATTCAGAGAGATGCTAAATAATAGCAGTCCCAGGATGGATCCTTGAGGGACTCCAGAACGTACTGTTCTACTATCAGAGATGACATCTCTGATTTTTACTTGTTGGAAGCGGTTGGTTAAATAGCTGGAGAAGCACTTAGTAGTGTCTGAGGAGAGGCCAATGTTGGTAAGCTGGTCAATAAGTACAATACAAGTCACATTAAATTGTTCCATCAACTCACTGGTGTAGCTTTTTTTTGTGTGAAGCTACTGCAGTGGCAACTCGAACTGTTGAAGCTTTCAAATATTTCCCAACCATCCTTCACTGCCTATTCAACTCACTTGTTACTGTTTAGTGAAATGGCAATAGCTGCATTTTCATGGCATTGTTTATAAATATCACAGGGTTAACAGTATCAAAGGCCTTGGTTAGGTCTATGAATGTTTCCCCAAGAGCCCTTTTTCCAGTGACTTATGGATAAAACCAGTAAATTCCAATTAGGCAGTGATGGCACTATGCCCACGACTAAACCCATGCTGTTGGGCACATTTCAGTTGGTAGGTTTCCAGGTACTCCTCCAGCTGGTCAGCCACGATGTGGTTCAAAAATTGAGGGGTTCCTGGCCTGATCAAGGCTGGCTGGATTCCTTGCAGATTTGGCTGAGCTGCAGCACACAGAGGATTATTGAACCACTGTTGTGGTTCGAAAATTGAGGGTTTCCTGACCCAGTCAGGGCTGGCTGGATCCGTTGCTGATTCAGCTGAGCTGCAGCACACAGAGGATTGTTGAACCACTGTTGTGGTTCACAAATTGAGGGGTTTCTGGATTGATCAAGGCTGGCTGGATCCCTTGCAGATTCAGCTGAGCTGCAGCATGCAGAGGATTTTCGAACCACTGTTGTGGTTCAAAAATTGAGGGGTTCATGGCCTGAACAGGGCTGACTGGATCACTTGCAGATTTGACTGAGCTGCAGCACACAGAGGATTTTCAAACCACTTTTGTGGTTCAAAAATTGAGTGGTTCCTAGCCTGATCAAAGCTGGCTGGATCCCTTGCAGATTTGGCTGAGCTGCAGCGCACAGAGGATTTTTGAACCACTATTGTGGTTCAAAAATCGAGAGGTTCCTGGCCTGAACAGGGCCGGCTGTATCATCTGTCAGGGATAGTCCCCTCTTACATTTTGCTAACCTTTGTGAGGTAATTTTAAGTCACAAACATGTCCCCCCCCCCGCTCTCATCACCTACAGGGAGTACATGTTGAGCTCTCAGCCTCTCATATGGATTGTTTTGCAACACAAAGCATCATTACAGTTGCCCTCCTTGGACAATTTACCCACTATGAATGTCCCTGCAGAGTCCAGGCCTCCAAAACTGGACTCAGTTCTGTATGCAGGGTCTCAAGCAGTGAACAGTACAGTGGCAGCAAGAACTTCCTCCTGCTACAAATCCTCATCTTTGTGTAACACAGAATGCTAACTGACCTATCTACTGTCTTGTGCACAGCTATGTCAACTTGTGATCATCATGATATGATTACTCCAATGACACTTTCTTGCTTGGTAAGCATAAGTACCTCTCAAGTCCCAGCTTATATACAGCTCCCATGCTTTTCATGCATGAGGTGCACGAATCTGCAGTTTTTGCCACTGAAACCTAGATGTCACAACAGAGTGCTTCTTAGTTTTCCCCACTTCCTTTTGCATTCTCATCATCCCTTTTTATGTGTCCACCATATTGCAGATTTGTTTTTTGTGTCAACCTAACAGAGATGCACCTTACTCTCTAGTTTCTCATCAATGTTACTTATGAAGACATTGGAGAGGACGGGACCCAGTCTTGATCCATGTGGTAATACACTGGTCTCTCTTCCATGAACCTAGTGAGTGCCATTTATCATAACCATCTCCATTCAATTTTTAAACCAGTTAAATACACATATTATTGAATTAAAAAATATTGTATAATTAGAGTCCTACAGTAACTAAAATTGTTTTCACAAGCTATTTAAATATGGTTTAAATTTATGTTACCTTTTATTGATATTGTAATAATAGTAATTTCAGTAACATTTTACTTTTATTTTCTCATCTTAATGATGCAGAGTTTGACCAATTTTCATGGCAACTTTATACAAGCATCATGTGGATGGAGTATGTTCAGATCAATTAGAAGAGGTGTTAGATGAAGAAGACTGTGTCGATGAGGAAATACAAATACAGGTACAGAAGTTGTTTCATCATGGTTACAGAACTATCCATCCACCTCCAGAGCTACTTCAACCAATGATTGTAGAGGTAGATGGGTAGGAAAGAGATTATTTGGTGAATCATTTACGAGTTGTGAAAAAAGGCTTCATGCATGGTTGAATTCTCTGCAAGTTGGCATATGAAATCTGAGATCTTCATTCTGTAATGAATGAATACTCATTTTTTTTTACAAACAATATTTTGCAACTGCACTCCCTGCTTCTTGCCCTTAAGCCTCATGCATCTGTTTGCTACTGGGTATGTGTTAAAACCAGCAAAATCAACTCATCTTTTTTTATTGCTTTCATCTGTTACACAAGGAAGTGCTTCAGATAACAATGAAATACTGCTGTTACAATATAACACCCTAATGGAGCAATATATTGCTTGCATGGAATGGTTCACTTTCCAGATCCCTTTAATAAAATGAAGAGTTAAATCAGCTTCTTGGTCCTGGCTCACTGGCAAACTAAAAAAAGCCCTAACCCTGTGGGACAAACTTTGGGCTACAGCTCGGCGCACCAAAGATGCATCAGACTAGACAGTAATCAGAACATCTCGTAATGCCTGCACTAAACTGCTTATACCTATCTGTACCTTGCCTGACAGTTGGACCCAAACCTTTGTACTTTGTTTCAGCTGGTCCTTCTTGCTTGTATTCTGACTGTACCTTTGTGTAACTTGATGCTAGCCTCTGTACTGTTATTGCTTGTATCTCTGTAACTCTTCTGGGTCCCACCTGAAAATAGGCACGTGACTGTCTAGTGTACTTACCTGGTAAACAAAAGCTAAACAAATAAACTTATCAAAAGCACCAAAACTATTATGTGAATGCTCTTGAAAGTACAAAGGGTAATCCTGTTAAGATCTGATGAACCATTAAATCAGTCGAAGTCCATAGAATTCCTCCAGCAATCACAATTAAAATAAACTCCAAAGGTTCCACTACCACTGACCAATGCACAGTATTAGAAAAATTAAATTCACACTTTGCGACAGCAGGTTTAGCCTTTGACTCCTTACCAGCCACAAACTTTATGAGCTGTCTTAATCCAGAGGCCACTTCCACCAGCCCATAAAACCAGGGTTCCTTCTGTCTCCCCCCTATAACTTTCTTTTTTACAGTTAATTTATTTTCAGCCGCCTTGGTCCTTGGTGGCATTGCATCTAGTCAGATCCCCAGCCCCGTCCCTCACACGCAGCCTACCTTCTCCAGCTGCCCCACGGCTTGCCCCCCATGGTGGAGCAGCAGGGATCCCTTGACCAGCCTAACTACAGATCCGGTGCTGGAGAGTTTACTGCCAGTTGTGTGGGTGGCACCTGCGGGGACCAACCATCATTCATGCAGTGCCAGTTCCTTGTTTTTCCTCCTAGTAATTTTAGTCCCCTAAGGCAAGGTGTGCAATGACTCTGCAAGGAGTGAGTGAGCACACTTCTGTATGCGCTCCTCCGAGCATCTTCCTCATCTTCCCTGCTCTTTAGCTTTCGGGTGTGCCAGCCCCTAGCCTCTGCCAGGAGCCAGTCAAGCACTGAAAGCTAGTGTCCCCCCTCCCTGTAAAGGGAGAGCAGCCCTGCTGATGCTCGATCCCTCTCCTCCCCTGCCGACCCCTGGTGGCCTGTGCCCATTCCTGAACATGGGTCACCAGTGAAGCATGAGGTAAGTCAACCAGTGCCTCAGCCCTCAGTGCCATTGGGCAGGCTCTCCCCTATAACTTTCAAACAGGTAGAGGACCTGCTCATAAATCTAGATTCTACAAAGAGCGCAGATGTGGATGGAATGGATCCCGTGTTCTTAAAATTAGGCCATTATTTTCTAACCACTTCAATAACACATCTATTTAAAATGTCGATTGTTTCTGGTATAGTCTCTCATTCCTAGAAAATAGCTCACATACTGCCCCATTCAAATCTGGTGAGCCATGTGACCTAAATAACAATAGTCCCATTTCTATCCTGCCTCTAATCTCCATACTTTTGGAGAAACTAGTCAATACCCAACTAAGGTGGACTGCCACTGGGGGCATTAACCAAGATGGTAGCATGAACAACAGGCTCCCCTACCTAGAGGGTTTAATCTGACATTATCTTGTTTCATCTTTACTTTTACTGCAATTTTAAAGACTCACAGCTGTGCAGGTGCTACAAGGATCCTAAGGATACCAATATTATTATGCATCTTCCCCTGCATAGGACATAATCTGTCAGGGAAACTGCTGAGGTTAGTGGGGTTGCAACTCACAGCATGGCACAGCCTCCTCCACAGTCTGCAATGTAGGACCATGCATCGGTTAAAGGGCTGTTTGGGCAACTGCTGGCACAAATGGCCTAAATTACCCTGACCACAAACCATACTGCCTAGGTCCTGCAATCCCTGGAAGCTCGTATGTTTCAAAATGAGAGTTACATGGCAGCCACTGATAGCAGGGAACATGATAACTCAGCCATCCTCCAGGAGCACCAGGAAATCATTCAAAAAATGTAGGACAAAGTCAATGACTTCGAGAACCGAGGGTGTAGGAATAACCTCCAGTTCCTAGGCTTCCCGGAGTGGGCTGAGGGTCGGAACACTGAAGCTCAGCTGAAAAATGCCCTGGTTGAGATCCTGCACTTGGACCCAGCATGCAATTTACTGGTGGTGCGGGCCCACTGCTCCTTTGCCCCATGCCTAAGGGCCATGAAAATCCCGGTCAATCATTGCCCGCTTCCTAGACTTCAGGGATAAAGAACTTATTATGGCTAAATCTCGTGAGCTACAGCAAATACGATGGCACACTCACTGCATTAACATCTATCTGGACTACTTCAAAGAGCTCTCTAACAGGCAGCAGGCCTATACGGAGGCCCGCCATGCTATGCACCAAATTGGACTAACCTTCTCTCTTCACCACCTGGCCACCATGCAGGTAGTACACAATGGGGTCCTTCTTCTGTTTTCCCCTCCAGAGACCTTGATGGATTTCCTGGAGAGGAATTGGCATCGGTGAGGCTGGACCACCAATGCCACAACCCAATACTCCACGGGGGGGGGCTTGGAGAGACTAGACAGGCATTCCCCCACATGCACCTGGAGAAACTACATGGCAGACTGAACCCCACAGCTCTTCTAGGGGATTAGGAGTGTAATTCGGGGGGTAGAGCTGACATAGTTTTAGTAACTTCCAACAGAAAGAAGAGTTAAAAGGTCAGGTGGGTTACTTGGTGTTTTTGAGGTGGAAGACTAGGTTTGCTGGCAAAGGCACCTAGCTTCACCTGAGCTCTTTTCTTCTAGGTTTGCTTGTAAGACAGAGCAAGGAACATTATCAGAGCTCCTCCGTGGGAGCTCCCCCCCCCCCAACAACAACAGAAAGCACCATTCATTGCCCTGCAACTACTGAAAGGTACCATAAGGCCAGTCCAGAAGATCGCCAGATGGAAACATCCGCATGCAAGGGGCTAAGCGACTTTCAGATAGAGAACTGCTATGAGGTATTTCAGCCCATCTCACTGTAGTAGCACCCAAAAACCTCTGGTAAGCCGCTGAACCCTCCTCAGCTGCAGCAATTGCAATTGCCCTCTCCTTCAGGCTCTTGGGCACCTTAGGTCATGACTTCCATCAAGGCCTCTTCCACGCCAGATGGCCTGATTTTTAGAATGCTGCAGACATTGCCTTCTAGGCACTGAGGAGCCAGCTGCAGCCCCAAATCAGCCTCTCCAGAATACTTTCACACTTCTCCTCAGATGGATCCACTGCTGGAATCATCAGAGAAGTGAAGGAATACCTTTTTCTTTATCTTCCCTGTATTCTGAATGTGGCTAGGTGGGGGATTCAGGGTTTGTGGGGCCATGGAATCAAGGGAGGCCCACCAATTTGCCTTGGCTCATAGTTTGAGATCTATAGCTTGTTCCTGGGCCTTCACAGACTGTAGCCCTCTTCCCTTCCCTCCCCGTGCTCTCTGTCACACTTGGGCCACTGATTCTGATCCATGTATCACATTTTTTTTGTATTACATATAATTTATGTAAGGGAAGGGCAGTCAGAAGACCCACAGTCTTGCTGAACTGACACATCCAAAAAAACCCAGGGATAATTTCAAACAACAGGACATAGCTAAATCTGCAGCAATTTAAAATGCAATTTCTTTGTAAAATTTTCTTTGAAGGCAGGAACCAAAGTATCCACTGTATAACGCCCTCAGGGAGATCCTGTGACTTGCAATAGTTGCCAGAAAGAACCTGTGTTGGGAGGGGTGTCTCAGGGAGCCTTTGAATTATATCAGAAAGACCTTTGATGTGTAGATAACAAGGATCCAGATGAATTTGGAAGGTCCAATACACATTCCCAGTTCATATGTGTGTGTGTGTGTGTGTGTGTGTGTGTGTGTGTGTGTGTGGCAGAACAAAAAACAGTTCTGACCAGTTAACCTGAGGAGAGGAAATTGAATATGTTACTTATCACTGTTTTTTAAATCTTGCTGGGACATCCTGTGCTGTAAAATATAACTTTAAATACTCAAAGGTGGAGTTTAATGACCTCAGAGAGGAGGCCGGCTCAGGACTGCTTTTATCCAACTGAGCAAGCCTTAGAGAGACACATTTTATTTTATTTCTGACTGAGAGAAGAAGGACAACATCAGCACTGTAGGAGATAAGTATTATGTAGATGAGAGAGCTTAGTTTGTACTTTAAAAATCTGTTTTGTTTTTAAGAATGTATGTGTTTGGGATATTTGTTCTCTATTTATTGTTCTGTTTTGATATTTTAAAGTAAAGATATATTTTACTACGAAAACTGCCAGGAGTACCTTGACATTTCTTTTTATTTAAGTGGAGCTTCTAAAGGTTACAGTTAACACTGTGTATGGGCTTATTGATATGCCAAACTGGGAAATGGATAGAGTCCTCTAAAGTCTTTCATAGAGTTCTAAGGGTTCATTTGAAAGACCTGGTTGGGTGCCCATAGGCAAAGATATCTGGCCCCCTGAAGACAGAATTATCTGAGCATGATAATTGGGTATACTAACAAGAGGTTATCAGTTTGAATCCCTCTAGAACTTGAGACTAATGTGACTTGAACCCACAAAACAGACAAGAGGGTTACCTTGTTCAATTCACTGTCCACAAATCATATGCTCAGAGGTTGGCACTTTGGGAGTAGAGGGCTGACTGGCTGATTGAGTTTGTGACACTCTCCACCAGCTGGGCAAGAGACTGCCATCACCAATACACAAAGGCTCCACTCCTATACTGGGAGGGATATCCTGGGGTATGACATAGATCTGTGTTTTTATGTCAGGGAGTGCACAAGGGGCCATAAATGCATCCTTCTTTCTGCCTTTTGCTGTGTGCTCAAAACCCCCCATTTGATCTCTGAGGGGGCATAAGAGTATCCTCAAGCAAGTAGGGGGCTCTCAATGCACTTCATGGCTCGCTCCCTCCAGCAGCCACATGTCCGGCCTGGAGGCTGCTCATATTTGCCCTGCTCCTATACTGGGAGGGATTCTCTGGGGTGCTGCAGCACTGGCTAAGATATTGTTGCTGGGAGAGAATGCCTCAATTCTATTTCCACACTGCTGCAGGTGACCCCCCACCCATGCAAGACTTCATAATCAATGGGAGATAAACTGTGCCCAGTGATGTTACTCTGCTGGCAGTAGTCCAGTCCTGCTGCTACTCCCTGTAGAAGAGCCTGGGCTGGTGAAAGAAGGTCAGGCAAATGGCCATCATGCAGGACTAGGTCTGGGCTTGAGCCATCCCTCAGTACAGTCCCCCGAAACAGGACTCCAACATGGTTTGTGTATTTCTGAGGAAAATTGTTATAGTCATGGTTACTGGCCGGGATTCAGGCACCATGAAGCTGTGATATCGCCAATGCAAATGAGTGCCAAGGGCCACCCTTCAACCCACCCCTCCCCCCAAGAAACTGAGGCTTGGCTGCACACCAGCTCTGCCCCCACTCATTCTGGCCTGCTGGACAAGAGCCTGCCTGGGGACTGCACTGCTGCTGCAAGGCAGGTAAAGGCCTGCTATACTGGTACATCCCCTGGGCTGCATACTGCATACTCCTTCGAGGATCCCCATCTACATGATCTCTGGTGTGTCTGAGTCACCAAGCCACACAGCTGCAGACCCTCAATCCTCCCTCGAAGGCTGGGTAGATGACACCACCTACCTATACCTAACACCCCCTGTCAGGACATGAAGTCTGGGATGACCCCATTGAGGGGTTCCCTCCCCCAGGTAATCTCAAGGTTATACCTCCCACATGCACCCAGGGAGCAGAGGTGGACCTTCAGTAATTTGCTGTGGCCAGCAGAACACCTCTGCATCCCATCTTTACCCTCTCATCTACTCAAGTAAATAGTTTGTTTGTTGTATTGATGTTTATTGGCTGTTTTACACACGCAGAACTGCATCTATATAGTTGGTATTACTAATATTCTAGGTCACAGTATGCCACTAACTGTCCCCACTCTATACCAGTCTGCTATCTTTTCCTTGGAGATCCAGTTGGGGGCCAGCAGACAGCTCACAGTCTCTGTCTGATATGCCACACTGCGCATGTACCTGTTTTCTATAACTATTTTTAATGTGTGACAACACCGGATACACTTGGAATGTAAGGGGTATGAATATCCCCACAAAAAAGAAACATGTATTATCTCACCTAAAAAGATTGCATGCTGGACTGGCCTTACTGCAGGAGATCAAGCTAAATTCAGGGAACCACGACAGGCTATGCAGGATTGGGTAGGAATGGAAATCTATGCCTCCGCTCCAACAGGAAAAAAGGGGTGGCAATACTTATTAGTAAAAAGCTCCAATGGTCAATCTCCAAAAAGGTCAAGTGACCCTGATGAAAGATGGGTACTGGCCCTGATGTCCACGCCAGACAGGCCGCTGGTATTGGGGAATATATAAGGACCCAATGAAAACATCCCAGCCTTCTTCTACACAGTTGTCCAAGAGATATGGGAACTCACTAAGGAAGCTGTTCCAGTGCTGATAGGGGGGATTTCAGTCCCACACTGGACCCCCTCATAGACAGATGCCTATCCAATATTGAACCACATGCCACGGGAGCCAAAGTGCTTGTGCAACTTCAACAGGACATGGCCCTTACTGACATCTGGAGAGTTTTCTACCCCAGGGAACATACGAACATACTAACATACGAAATTGCCAGCAGAAAAAGGCCCACAGGTCTATCAAGTCTGCCCAATTGTGCAGCTCTTAGTTTCATATCACTGCAGCTGCCCCACTCCCACCCAAACCCCTCCCTTCCTCCTCTTTCCCGGTCCTTCCCCCTTTTGTGTTTTTGTCTGTACTAACCCTGCCCCTGACTCTATCCCAACCCCGCTTAAAGTTATCCACTGTCCTTTGAATGATTAACTCCTCTGGCAGTGCGTTTCAACCTGCCACCACTCTCTCGTGAAGCAGTGCCTCCTCATCTCCCTCTTAAACCTTTCCTCTTACAACTTCAGACTGTGCCCCTAGTTACCCTTCCGTCTTTTAAGCAGAACAATCCTCCTCCCTCCCTCCCTCCCTCCCTCCCTCATTCCATTCACTGGTCCACAACTCCTATAGCTGAACTGACTTTTGGCTCTCCTCCCCGGACATTACCAAGGCAGCCCTGGAGGCTGCCATTCACCCAGTAGTAATCTTAGACCATGCCCTGGTTCAATTAAGCTTTACCCTGGGCCCTCCCTCCTTCTTCTCTCCCTCCTGGTGACTGGACCCCCTCCTACTGAGGGATCCAGACTTTATTCCCTGGCTGCAGGAGGAGGCTACAGTGTTCTTTCAGGAGAACTACATCCCAGATACCTCTGCTGGCAACACCTGGGAGGCTTTTAAAGCCACCCTGTGGGGAGCCATCATCGGGTTCACCAGCAGAAGATAAAGAAAGAGGGAGCAGCACCTTGCAGATTAGAGAGGCAGCTGAGAGAGGCTGAGGTCCAATTCAAAGCTCTGAACCTCCCATCTCTCCAGTACCATACAGGCTGTGCTGCTGCCATCCTCAGAATGGAGGTTAACGAATTGCTCTCTAGAAAGGCAGCGGTCTCCATTCTTTGCCTTAAGTACAAATACTGGGAAGTGGGGGAGAAGTGGGGGAGATTCTAGCCTACCATCTTAGGAAACAACAAGCAGAAAGGCACATTGCAGGCTAGCAGATGAGCAGGGGAAGGTTAAAACCAAGACTAAAAATACTAACAGCATAATGGCAGAATTCTACTCCAAACTCTATACCTCCTCCAGAACCCCAAACCCAAAAAGGGTCACCCCCTTCTTACCAGCCCTGAGTCTCCCCACACTCACCAGACAGCAAGCCCAAGAACTTGACACCCCCTCACAACCGAGGAAGTGGATTCCACCCTAAGGACCCTAAAGACAGGTAAGACACTAGAAGGGGACAGCTTCCCATTTGAAATGTGGAAACTCCTACACCAAACAGTCTTCCTGATCCTCTGACAGGTCTATACCAAGACCCTGGCAGGAGGTGCCCTCCTCCCTCCTTCCGAGAGACAGTAATTACCAGTCTTCCAAAAAAAGGGGAAGGACTCTCAAAAAGCCTCCAGCTACAGACCCATCTTGCTGTTGAATGCCGACAGCAAGGGTTTGGCCAAGATACTTGCTATTAGACTCAGTCCCCTCCTGCCCAATCACATACATCTCTCCCAGGTGGGCTTTGTGAAGGGCCGGTACAGTACAGACCATATTAAATCACTACTGAACCTGATCCACAAGGCCAATTCACTCTCCACTCCTGCTGCAGTGGTGGCGATTGATTTCATAAAGGCATTTGATTCCCTGGAATAGGACTTTGACCAGCAGGTCCTGCAGACAATGGGTTTCGGGGGTGGATTCCAGGCTTGGGTCTGGGGTCTGAGCAATCTATCACTCCCCTATTACTAGGATACTGACTAATGACATGATGTCCCCCCATCCCACTAGGCAGGGATATGCACCAGAGTTGACCTCTCTTGCCACTGCTTTTTGTGTTGGCTGTGAAACCTCTGGCTGCAGCCATAAGGCAACACCCCCTCATCAAAGGGTTGGAAGTGGGAGACGTGGAGTACGTCATCCTTATGTATGCTGATGACCTCCTGGTCCCCTTTGGTGGATCTCAAACTTTCCATCCCACCCCTCTTAGACACCCTGTCAGACTTTGCAGAATATTCTGGACTGTGCCTCAACCCAACTAAATCTGAGGTTCTCCCATTAAACAGTAAATGCATCCTTAGTATGCCCTCAGCCTACAGCCTTCATTGGGTACCTAATGGCATTACTTACCTAGAGATAGTAATCATGGCAGACCTAGCTAAAATCTGGGAGTCAAACCTAAAACCCGTACTGACCGCTATCCGCACTGAGTTGGATAGCTGGAGACCTCTCCAACTCACCCTAGCAGATAAAATTTCTGCCATAAAAATGATTACTTCTCCCAAGCTCCTGTACATCCTGGCCCACCTCCCATTAAAACTCCCTACTGGCTGGTACAGCAAAATCAACACTCTACTGGGGTAATTTCTATGGGAAGGGAAAAAGCCTAGGTACAGCCGGAACAAGCTGTGGGCCCACTGGTTGGAAGGAGGCTGGTGTTTACCATGGTTTGAAGGATACAAGTGGGCCTTTCAAGCTACCCAAATGCTTTAATGGTTTGCAGCTCCCATGCCCAAAGACCCACAGTGGTTAAGCACGGAATTGGCATACAGTAAAGTAGCTTACCTATCTCTGTTATTATACAATAGCCCCCCCCGGGGATACTCACCCATCCCACAATTGGTCCCTCAATAGAATACATGGGGAAGCTGCACAGGAGGCTGAACACTAATCTCACTCCTATCAGCCAAATCCCACTGTGGGGCAATAACAGCATCATAGTGGAGAAAAAACCTTTGTGCTGAGCAACCTAGGCTGAGGCTGGTCTGTATTTTTTCTGGGACACATATGTATCAGGATCCAATACCCTGGACACATTTGGGGATATATGCAACAGCTATAGCATCCTACCTAAAGAGTTCTGGAGATACCTCCAACTTAGAAGTACTATTACTATCTGTACTCGTAAATGCTCCAGGGGTAAACCCACATCACCAGTCACACACTGGTTGACCCTAAAAAGAACCCAGGCCAGCATGATATACGTAGCACTCAGGGCCCAAATCCCCTCCCAAGCACTGGAAGCCAAAGCTAAATGGGAAGCTTCTCTGAACATCCATAGAACTGACCAGGACTGGAGATCCTGCTGGAGACTTGCCCATAAGGCCTACTCTGACCCTAGGAGCTCCTTGATTCAAAACAAACTCTTACAATCTTGGTACAGAACCCCTGTCATGCTCTACAAGGCCAAACTGACCAGGATGACCTCTGCTTAAGGTGCCAATCTCACAAAGGGGACCTGCTCCATATATTATGAGACTGCCAGGCAATTAAGCCACTCTGGAAGTACATTTGCAAGTTAGGTTCCAAGATACTTCAGAAACCAATCCCTCCCCTACAAGAGGTGTTGCTTTTAGGCCTCCATGTAAACACCCCTCATTTTACACCACAAGATCAGAAATGGATGGCCGTTCTGAGTATGTAGGTTAAGAGGCATATCATCTGCAGGTGGAGAACACAGGAAGTCCCTCTGCCAATGAAGTGCTAAACAATTTAATGCAGGTTGCTAACCTGGCTCAGATCACACATGTGGTGGCCAACACTATACCCCTGTACAACACTTTCTGGCACCCATTCATTACATTCCTCAAACCTAGAGAGGGAGTTGGCTGAGCTAGGTTCTAGCAGGTCTCAACCCCCCTCCTTTGTGTGGGGTAGAGGGTGGTTACCTAGGACAAACTGTAATACCACGCCATTATTACTTTGTTGTTCCTGGACTAGTAACTACCTTATGTCAAGGACTCTCCCAGATGCTGTGTGTGTTATGTTTTCTCTGTTTTGATGAGGGTACGCACCTAAGGATGTAATGTTCTCAACTGGTACTCCATGTATCACTCTGATAATCACCTCTTAGAGATGATGCTCCAGGCCTTATCAGATTGGCCTTGTTGTAATATTTATGTCTTAGTCAGACAAGCCTTTGATACCTACAGTCTTCATGTATAAGGCACATGTTGGAAGCCTGAAGTAGTAGGGGTAGTATATGCATGCAGTTCCTTTTTCTTGCATTGTATGTGTTGTATGTGTGTATGGTGTTGTGCTGTGTCGCTTTGTATGTTTATTATTTTTTGGAAACAATAAAAATCTGTAACAACAAAAAAACAATACCCAACTAAGGTACTATCTCGAAGACTTGAACCTTCTCAATCGATTGCAATCTGGATTTAGGCACAATCATAGTATGGTTTCTGCCCTTGCAAAAGTAATAAATTACTGGCTTACCTCCCTAGACCATAAACTCTCAACCAGAGCCACTTTCCTCGATCTACTTAAGTTCTGCACCTGCTTTGGTAAAGGTACAATCAGCCATGCCATTCCTTCCACCTGGAACAAACTGCAGTCTTCCCTTAAGCCTTCTGAACTTCTGAATCTGTCTTTCAGATGAGATGTTAAACCGAGGTCCCATCTGCCTGTTCTGGTGGTAGTTCAGGTGGATGTTAAAGATCCCATGGCACTTCTCGAAAAGAGCAGGGGAATTTCCCTGGTGCCCTGGCCAAATTTCCCCCATTCACTAAAAATACCACCAACAGTTTAATCTGGTTGAATGTCAGTTGGCATTCATCTGTATTCCCTTCCCCTGGGTCGTGCCTGAAAATAGGCAGAATTTGTCTAGTGCACTTACCCGGCCAACAAGCACTAAATAAATAAATTAACTAGTCTCCTTCAAAATACTCAAACCATTGATCAGCAAATGCTTTAAGGAAGTCTGCAAATGTCATATTAGCTAACATGTCATTTTTCACTATGCAAACTTAACCCAGCACTAAACTCTTTCTGTCCCTCCAAATTGATTATAGTGCTAGCTTTTAGAATTATTTAGAATTGATAACTGTTGTTTTAAGCCATTGTTCTGTTTTATTCATGTAATCTCTTTTAATTATATTTTGCCCTTTCCTGAACCATGTTTGTTCACCTCTACATTGCCATTGTATCTTGTTTGCAAAGTCCTATCCTTAGCAAGACCTCCTTGTAAATGAGCTTGCTCAATGGAGTTTTCCTGGTGAAATAAACTTGAACAGATAAGTTAATGTATATCTCAAATGAGAACAGTCAGCACAAAGGCATGTAAACACAAGTCCTTGGTTGGTCAAAATGTGTAATTTATGAGTAAAAATTTTTTCACTGAATGTTTACTGTAGTATAGTCAACTGAATCAGATAAATTATACTTGTTTATTGTCTGACATCTTCTCCAGTTAGACATAGCAGAATCACATGCAGCTGACATTAGATAATGTAGTACTTACTATGTGATGAAAAAGAATGAAGTTCATATTATAGTTTTTATAAGCTCTGATCGGATGTTGTCTGTCTTTGTTTAACTGCATGTGCTAAGTTATGCACTTATGTTAATTGCAGGGGGATGCTGAGATTTGTATTTACAGAAATAGTTAACATAGAAATAAGCAACATTGTTGTAGATGTATGATGGAATCCTGTTATGAATGTGATTCCATGCATGGAATATGTAAGCAATAAGGCATGATGGGGTGTGCATGGAACACATTTTACTGCATGAACAGGGGCATAATAAGGCATGTGGTTGAAGGCTGAGTGACTTTAACCACTGACCATGCGGTAAAATGTGTTCCACTCAATACCAGAGTGCCTTATTGTGCTTATAAAATGGGCTCCTTTTTTTACAACTTTTTACAGTTGGGAAAAGCATGTGTATATGTAGAAATAATAGATTTACTTGTATGCATTTATAATAAAATAGTCCTTCCACCCACTACAAATGATGTAATTGATGATGTTATTGAATTATTGCCTACTTTCTTCTTCCTGTTTTTTTTTTCTCTGCTTTTCCTCACATTCAAGATATGGAATGTTTGTCATGGAATGTTTACCATGGAATACATGGATTGAAAATTCTGCTGAGTTCCATGGCTAGAATGTTATTCACCTAACATACTATATATGCACACAACAAAGGACTCTGTTATAGCCAGAGACTCAATTATCTCGCTGTCAGGGTAAGGGGAAGGAATTTCCCTGATGAGTGGGTAAAGACAGAAGGAGAAGTTTTTGTTGTCAGCAAAGAAATAGTTGTAATGAAAACTATAAACAGTACTTAATGTTTCTAATGTATGTGTGTAAGGAGAATGTGACGATCAGGGAAACAACGTTTAATTAATCTGTTTTATTTTGTATTTAAGGTAGTTTTATTTTTAGGGCCATGTGCAAGTAAATGTGATGCTTTCAGTTACAGGGCAAAAAACAATGGCTGCCAGTTGAATTCTTAACATTCTATTAGCGTAATGATTCCAGTGGTTATCAGTGCACATTTTGCAGCACTTTTTATTTTCTATGCATAGAATATAATTGCTACATGAACAACAGCCAATTAGATTTCACGATTTTCTCTTACCATTTTATAAGATTGTAATACTGCACTAGTGACATCATTATGTTGTGTTATATTAGTGCCCTCACTACTGAAGCTGAACATACAGTACAGTTTTACTACACAGCTTTGGAAATAGCATCACACTTATCTGTTGTGCTTTGTTTGGAGACTGCTCCCCTTTTAACATATATTTTTGCTTAGCCACCTTCAACTGGGTTGCTATCCTGGGATAACTAATAAAAGTACCTGTTGTGGAATTATGGGAAAGCTTTCATTATATTATGTCCTTACTTTTTTTCATGTGATGCTATTAAAGTTTTAAAGCAACCACATTACTTCTACAGTTCTTGCCAAATGTTGTCATGTCCTTCATGTTTTGATTTGTAGTGTCTAATCAATGGAATGAGTAATGTACAAATGAGGGCAGTAATGGTGCGGGCTGCATATCAGCCACCAGGCCTTGTGTTCAAGATAATCGAGTCACAGGATCCTTCACTTACACCAGCTCAAAATGTTATTCAGAACAGAAAGTGTCCTGACTGGTGGGTCTGCAATAATTGTAGAGAAATGCCTGTGTCACTGGAGAAGCTGTGCTGTGGTTATATACCAGAAAATTGTGTATCCCTGTTTCTGGGTAAATGAGGTATTAATCATAATTCTTAAAATTGTTTGATGCTGTACATATCATACTTTCAAATAATATCTGTAATACTCTATTTAGCTTTTTTTTTCCCATGT
The DNA here is from genome assembly GCA_016271365.2 of Neoceratodus forsteri. NCBI lineage: Eukaryota > Metazoa > Chordata > Ceratodontiformes > Ceratodontidae > Neoceratodus > Neoceratodus forsteri. The sequence continues at coordinate 332,128,247 of CM057454.1, forward strand.
AGATGTTTTCTTCCTTGAGCTAAACAGAGGTCCCTCTCCAATCACATTCCTTGGGCCACCCCTGACTATCCCTGTCCTCCCTACTGTACATGTGGCCAATCCATCTGCAGATTCCTCCCCATAGCAAAGCCAGGGAGGGTAAAGTTGTCCTCCACCTCTCTCTTCCCCCCCAGTCCACCCTCTAGAGTACACAGATTCAAAAGGACCACCTTCTGGAGTTCTAGGGCAGGTATTGATGTCCCTGGTGGGCTTCGCAAAGTCCCTGGTCTGCTCACTTTTTTCCTCATTCCTTTTTCTCCTGGTGACATGGATAATGCATGCACATGGAGGCATACATGCATTCCAGAACCATGGCTCATTTCACCCCCAGACTTACATATTGCCTCCGTGCATTGGCACTACCACCAGGCCACCACCAGGTGGCAGCCAATAGTCAGAGAGGCCTGCAACCTAACTCCTACAGAGGAGAATTTCCAGGCAGTTGCTTAATCCCTTCTCAATAGCTCCACCTTCTGGCCCTGAGCAACCCAAGCTATTTCCAGAATTTGGGTCACTGGTTTTGGAAAAAGTAAGGCATGTACTGTATAGCATCTCAGCCCTCTACACCACTGGGTCAGCACTACATATAACTTCTTGTGTACAATTACGGGAGTGGGGTGGGTGCCTCACCAAGGGGATTCGGTGCCCGCTTATGGTGTAATACATTTTTCATCTGGAATTCCACCAAAGCATTAGTTTAACTCCATTTCTCAGGCAGTCAACAGAAATCATAGCGACCCCTTGTGGTACAAACCAGGTGAAGAAACTTTTATCTTTTTTTATCAGCATGTAAAATACATTTTCATACATTTCTAAATATTTTCTTTTATTTTTCTGTTCTTATTTTACCAAATACCCATTAATCATTGAAATGCTGGTTTAATGTGAAACCAATTCACATACAGATAATTATGCATTGGCCAACATGCAAAATAAATAAGCAATAAGGCATGACAGGGTGTGCATTATGGTGATATAATTGCATGCCTTGGGTGCATTGTTAGGCATGAGGCACAGCTGTGTGCCATTAAATACACCTGAGAATTGCAGTTATATCACCATAATTGCACACCATGGAGTAGTCTTATTGCACTTATGAAATGGTATTCAAATATTTGACTTAAAATCAATGAACACAAGAAAAAAAATATTTTAAAATGATAAAAAAATGAGCTTTCTTTGAAACATGCTTCCATTTTCACTTTGAAGTAAAAAAATAGTCCATGTTCTGGTAAGGGGGCGGCAAAAAAAAATAAAACAGTAAAAACCATGTATAGCACACATTTTTATAAGAAAAAAGTTTTACCTTATTTGAATTTCAAACCAATAAAAGTTAAGTATTTTAATGGAACTGTATTCAAAATGTTTACATATGCTTTTTTTTTATAACGGTTTTCACCCTCCTTGGCTGATTGGGTGGCTGTTCAGCCCTGTTCCTGGGCACCATTGGCCAACCTGCTGACTCTCTACTGAGGGGGTATTCCCCCATGGATTCCCCTTGGGGGAACAGGGGGAGGGCAGATCCCATGGTAACTCTCATCCAGAAATCTCCCCATACCCACTGGAGCAACAGGGCAGGATGTGACATCTTGGACAGGGCTTCATGTAGCCTGAACCCCTTCAATTTTCCTCTTTACTTTTCTCCCACTGTCCCAGAGACATGGTGTGGCACAGAAGTGAATACATGTGGATGTGCGCATGTGCCTTGGAATGGCAACCTCCTTCCACCCACCCAGACAGATGTCTGGCCCCCCTCATAGTGTTGGTGCTACCACCAGGCCTCCACCTGGTGCAGCCAAGTGCCAGGAAGGGGAGCCAGTTCTTCCCAGGAGAGGAGATTTGACTGTCAGCCACTTACCCAATCTCCTACCCTGCCCCACTGCCAGCTCCCAGCAACCTGAGCTTATACTGAAACTCGGGTCACTGGCATAGGGCAAGGTAATGCACTTTACTGTGCCCCAGACCTCTATGCCACTGTGCTGGCAGCTGCCTTTTTTTGTGGGTTTTTTTTTTTCATGAAAACAACCATATAGGAGTCAAATGTATGTGCTTTTATGAACTTCATGAATGTATTTAAGCATTCTGGGTCTGCCTATGTAACTGTGTTTTCCCACTTTTTGCTCTCTTTGTTTATAAACGAATGCTCTCTCAAATAATCATGTAACCCACTAGACTGTCAAATAGAGCTGAAACAGCTACCTTAATCAACTGGATCCTTGTACCCAATACAAATAAAATCTCTTCAACTGGAGTTCTTCCTGACTCCATCACTGAACACTCCCTGGTCTACTGCACCTGCTGGGCTAACACTGAGCATGCCCCTCCCAGGATGATACATTTCAGGAACTATGCACTCCTCAATCAAGCCAATTACAAATCTGACATGGTGAACATCGACTGGACCCTCCTGTGGGCTACTAATGACATGGACCATATGCTGCTTTATTTCAGCACAAACGTAACTGAACTGCAAAACAAACATGCCCTCTCACTACCAGGAGGGTCAAAGGCCAAAAACCTAAGTGGCTCACCCACCCCTTGCCGGCTTTACTAAAAGAGAGGGACAAAAGCTGGGTCACCTACAAAGCCTCTAACTCTAGCAATGACTGGATTAAATATAGACACCCTAGAAATAAGTGTAAGACAGCCATTAGACAAAGTAAGAGCAAATATTTCAAAGAGAAGCTAACAGCCTCAAGCAAAACACCCTGCAGATACTGGAAAAGCCTTAAAGAATCCCTGGGGTATTCTAATCCTAGCACCCCTTTCGGATTTTGAAATTAATGGAATTAATTGTAACAACCCAATAATGATATCCAATGCTTTTGACCAAGAATTCTCTGATCGCTCAGCGGTCACTGTTGCACTAAACTCTCTCTCCAGCTCTGATACCTATATGTCAGAGCCATCTCCCACCTCACACACCCTTTTCTACTTTAAAACTGTCACCAATACAGTGGTCAGAAAACTTCTTTTCTCAATATCTGAATCCATGTCCAGCGACTCCGATGGCCTAGATCCCAAACTCCTGAAACTGGCAGCATTGGCGCTCAACCCCCCAAGTTGCAAACTCAGTCTCTCACTCACTACAGGGGCGGTACCATTAAGCTGGAAAAATACCAATGTCATACCCATACTGTGAAAGGAAAACCCCAAGACACTATCAAACTAGTGACCAACAGCAATACTCCCTGTACTTAGCAAAGTGTTAGAGAAAATAGTGGCTACACAACTGACAACACTGAAAAGCATAATCTTCTATGCCCTGCAGAATATGGCTTTTGTAAGAACCACAGCACCTCTACAGCACTCCTTGCTGTATCAAATGTGATTTACTCTGCAAATTATCATGGTAACCTCACAGGCACTGTCTCTGTAGATTTAACGAAGATCTTTGACAAAGTAAATCACCCTATTCTACTTTACAAACTTAGGTCATTAGGAGTCTCAGATAATGCACTAACATGGCTCTCCATCTATCTCTCCAATAGACAACAATGTATCAGAATTGGCCCCACCCCTCTGAGTATCTTCCCACCTCTCTGAGTGTTCCACAGGGATCCATCCTAGACCCCTGCTGTTGTTGCTTCACATCAACTCTATCATACACTGTTTTAGCAAAACAGCTCCCATCCTATATATGGATGATCTGGTATTCTTCTGCCACTCCCCTGACATAACCAACATTAACCGTGACCTCGCATTCAACCTTACCTCAGTACAGTCCTGGCTGAAGGACAACAAATTCCTAATAAACTACTCCCAAGTCCCAGGCCAGACTTTTTGGGACTCCTCACAAACTAAAAAATCTACCCATCTCCTTGATGATAGCAACTGAGAGTGGCACCACTCTTGATAAGTCACCATGTTCAGATACCTTGGAATCACACTAAATCCCACCCTAGACTTCTCATCTCACATTCTCTTGGTATATAAGGGCATCAACTCTAGCCTAGGTATAGCCTACTGGACCAGAAACAATCTCTCTCCCCCTCAGCAAGCATTGCAGTTGCTCACAGTCTCCTTCTTCTCAGGCTGTATTATGGACTACACGTGTTTGCCCACTCCTCCAATACACTGTATCACAAGTGGACAGTAAGTTATAATAATATTTGTAGATTTGCCCTATCCTGTAATCGACTCACTGATTACTGCTACCTCTACTGAAAACTTGGGTGGCCCTCCCCTGCAGCCCTGCATGACTCATCACTAGGCAAATTGATTCATTACATTATCACCACATAGAAACCTCACTATGTGGCCTCCATCTTAGTACCTTGGTCACACCACTATGCCCTCAGATCCTCTGACATTGAATAACTAGCAATCCCCAGATCGCATTCCAAGTATGAGTCCATGGCCTTCTTCTCTGTTGCTTCTAAACAGTGGAATAATTTTCCAGCTGCTCTGTGCTCCTGCCTCATACCAAGTACTTTCAAAAGACAGCTTCACTCCCTCCTGATTGACCATTCTGTATGCACCAATAGCAACAAAAAAGGCTGGCCACTTAGCAAAATGAGGAAAAAAGACCTCTAAGCTAGGTCTCATTTAAAAAACATTTTATTACAAAATAGCAGTACCCCAACTACATTCCATATGTACATGCCTCTAGCCAATTATCCCTGCCCCTTTCCTCTCTCCTTCCTCCCTCCCCGTTTCCTTGTCCCTCTTACCCCCTCTTAATCTTCCTACCTTCTTCTCCCCATCCAGTCTTGTACTTATATCCTACCCAACTCTGCTATTTACCAATCCCAGGCTGTATGGACTACTGTATATTCTAATAACTTGCCATTGTCTATGTATTATTTATCTGAATCACTATCTCTATGCTGTTCTCCTATTGCCATTCTTGTTAAATTGTACTGTTGTGTATTGTTTTTATAGATCAAATGTTACTGTTCCTTACTCATTGTATCCCATGTGATGTGCTGCATTTCTCCTGGGTCATACCTGAAGATAGGTAAACGTCTGCCTAGCACCCCCACCAGGTTAACAAAAGCTATAGTAAATGAATAAAATAAAATTATTGATTCATTTTCTCATCCTGTTTATTTCTTTTCTGTTTTTCCTCATATTCCGCTATGAATGTTTACCAAGGAATGTTTATCAAGGCATACAAGGGTTAAAAATTCTGCACAATTTTACTGGCAGACTATTCCTATTCCTATCCCAACATACTGTACACACACATACCTGTACAACCAAGGCCTGACATAGATCTAGAGTCTCAGTTTTATCTCTTTCAGAGTAAGTAGCAGAGTTTTCCATGAAAAGCAGGTCTAGGAGCAGAAGTTGTCACTGGTCACAAAGAAACACTAGTAATAAAAACTATGAACAGTGCTTAATGTTTCTAATTTGTTTATGTGTGTAAACAGAGTGTGATGATCAGTGAATCAACATTTAATCGATTTGTTTTTTTCTTAATTTAAGTAAGTTTTATTTTTAAGGGCCAAGGTGAAAGTTTGTAGTAAGTAAAGTTAGCAGCCATGTTTGCACCCTTTTCTGCTGGAAGGTCAGTTCTGGTTGTTGGGTGATTTATTTGCTCATTGTGTGATATTGCTACAAACAAATCCAGTCAAGTTTAGGACCAGGATGACCGTGCATTATGCTGTAATAATGCGCAGTCACCTAACTGGTTTAACCCAATTAAATTTCTTTGATCCTTAGACCCACTTTACCAGGATGTATTTGCAACAAGGTTTTCTGGTGATATTATTTGGACATAGAGACTGAAGCATGAGAGGTCTTGAATGACATAAGTACCACATGATTGAAATACAAATAATCGTGCATGATTGACAATGTATTATTTAAATGATAACTCACAATGGGGTGTTGGTTGTACTAGGTTTACCACATGGCCATGTGTGTAGTAAGATATGAGGCTGACTGCCCTGATCCCCTGTGCTTATGGTTAATCTAGTACAACTAACACCCTTTCATTTGTTATTGCTCATATCTGTCTTTGTTTCACAGTAAAACAACATTGCAAAAATTAATGTAAATGATTTTAGCATACTGCTGTGTTATTTGTTGTTCAATCTGCAGGAGATGGACCAATATATACTTGACCTTGGACTTCTTCAAGTAGTGACCATGTATAGACAGGAGATATTTGCTTTTTCACAGGATAAAGATGCTAACAGCACATAGGCACACTGCGTATAGGCAATATGTACTCTGGAGGTTTCATCATCTTGGACAAGGGAACAGAATAGTTACACCCAGCTTTGTTGTATGGCACACTAGATACACTTATCCAGATCCATCAGGCCAAAATACTGGAAACATAGAAACACAGACTTTGGTGGCAGAAAAGGACCGCTTGGCCAACCCAGTCTGCCCATTTCCCTATCTATTGGATAAGCTGCAGATCCTAGTTAACAAACAGCATACTTCTTTCTAACCCCCACCAGAATTGCCTTATGTCTGTCCCATGCATTCTTGAATCCCCCCACTGTTTCTGACCCCATGACTTCCTCAAGAAAGCTGTTCCATGCATCCACCACCCTCCCTGTGAAAAAATACTTCCTCATGTTGCCCCTGAGCCTTCCTCCCTCTATCTTCAAAATGTGCCCCCTTGTTCTTGCACATCTCTTTTTCTGAAAGATGCTACTCTCTTGGACTTTGCTGATTCCCTTGAGGTACTTGAAAGTTTCTATCATGTCCCCCCTCTCCGTCCTTTCCTCGAGGGTATACATATTAAGCTCCTTTAGTCTCTTTGTATGGCTTTTAGTGCAGACCTTGCACAATTTTAGTTGCCCTCCTCTGGACTGCTTCCATCCTGTCAATCTCCTTCGGAGATGGGGTCTCCAGAACTGCATGCAGTACTCCAGATGTGGTCTCACCAACTGTCTGTACAGAGGGATAACAACTTCTTGTTTTCTACTGGTGATGCCTCTCCGTATACTTCCCTGGATTTATACCATCTCATATAACTTAATAAAATGTGCAGCCATGATCTCAGTAAATGCAGTAGTATACACTTTGAAATTAAAAATAAGAAAGTAGTAATCTTAAAAGATGACAGCAAAAAGGTTTTAAACAGCTTGATTCTATTCAAACTTAAAAAACAAAATAAACAAAAAATTGCTAGTTCCACTGCAGTGCAGTACAAAGCAATAGACTCATTGCCTTGACTCATTTCCTGTTATTCAGGGTTTTTGTTAGGATGTGCACTAAACTGCTTTAAGAAATGGGTTGAGTTTTCTTCATCCTAATTGGTCAGAACCTGTGTCATTATAGGACATCAACCCTGAAGATGGCACTTTTGGGAGACAATCTGGAGGCAGTGCATCTCACATATCCATGCCTACCAGATACTTTTGGAAAAAAGATTCCTGGCTAGATTAAGCAACTGCATGAGGTGTGCTTCCCAACCACTCACATTTAACTGCTGTGGCATTTACAACAGTGATCTTTGTTCAGCACTAACTAAGGCTGTAAGCAGAATTCACACTTGCTTCAGTCAGGACCTGCAAAAAAGAAAAAAAAAACATTGAAACAAATAAAATCATAACATGAAAACAAAACTTCACAACTGCCTAACAGTATGGATATGGCCAGACTCTGTCAAGAGGGTATTCTACAATTGCAACTGCATTCAAGTGAAACAACTGCACTTAAAGTAGTCGACATTAGGTGACATCATGGTTGTTTTTTCACATTGTCATGTTAAATGTTAAATACATTAATTCTGTTTTATCCAGTCTTACATTTGCCTCATGCATATTTTTTACTTTAATCACCCATCTTATAAGAGCAATAAGGTACTATGGGGTTGAGAGTTATTTCCATTATTAGAGCACTTCCCAGGTGTTGGGGGCATTCAATGCATATGTAAAATGCTCACTATGCACCTGGTTTTCTTGTCAGTCAACAACACAGACACCCATCATGTCTTATTGCTGTACACTTTTTTCAGGATATATATATATATATACATATTGGAGCCAAAAAAATCCATTTAATGCATCAGTTAGGGTTGCTCCACAGTGACAAAAGCGAGGAAATTCAGTGTTAGGGTTGAAACCCCCTTGGACCCCTCCAGCCTACCCCCCCAACTGACATCAGGGTGCGCGTTGGGGTCATCAGCCCTAACTCTCACCCCATCACATGTGTAAAGAAGCTGAGGAATAGGAGAATGGGGTGACAGGACTGACGATCCCAATGTGCACCCTGATGCTGATTGGGGGGTGGGCTGGAGGGGTCCATGGGGGGGTTTCAACCCTAACACTGAATTTCCTCACTTTTATCGCTGTGGAACAACCCTAACTGATGCATTAAATGGAGTTTTTTTGCCTCTAATTTCCCTTGTTTTGAGAATGATGATGAGAAATAGTGAATGTAATGCAGTGGCAGGAGCGCGGGGCCACCACGTGATGTCTTGTGACATAGTAACAGGAATAGCAACACAAACAGAAGTTGGAAATGCAAATGGTAACAGTAACAAAAATGCAAATGACAACACAATGGGTAACGCACACGGTGGCGTACATGGGAATGGTAATGCAAACTGGGACATAAACGCAAGTAGAAACAGTAAGTGTAACAGTAACAGAAGTGCATACCCTGTTTTTGCTGAACAGTTGCATAGAGAAACACAAAGAATATATGCATTGTAATGGGCATCAAACTTAAAATGAGCATTGGAAGTACTTAATTGCAAATATCTCAGCAACCGCACGAATTGGAAAAACAAATTTCACAAAAATCATGATATTATTCTAGTTAGGTTTTTGCTTTCACATAGCACATAGAACTATGTGGCTCACAACATAAAATCTGTATCTCACATTGTTTTCGAGATACAAGCCCCAAAAGACATGACGTATGCCACCATATTAGTCCATGGGAAAAAACGCCAACTTCAGAGTACCGTAACATTGCAACCATGCAATATGTTTTTTACCAAACCACCAAAAGGCACATCTGCAAGATGTTGGCTGCGTTCTTCCAAATTTCAGCTCAAAAGACCAAACCGTTCTCTTGCAGCAGGGTGGCAAAGAATTGCTGTAATTTTGGCCATAGTCTGAAAAAGTAGTGTCATGATTTGTGAAAGCTTTCCAAAAATTTGCAACACTTTCGTGAGTGCGACACTACTTTGCGACACTACTTTTTCCAGAAATTTGAAAAACATATTTCCAGGGTGTTAACCTCAAAATAAAGACATACCTAGCATCCTTAGGGTTTGACTAGGTAAACACAAAAATAATTGTGTTTCTAGAGGGTCCCACATTAAATCGTAAGCATTTTTCTGATCACCAACTGAAAACGAAATGGCAGATTTGTGAAAGTAAAAGGGCCATTTGTGAAAGTAAAAACTGCATTTGTGACACTTTCCAACTTTTTGTTAACTTTTCACATTGACTTATAATGGGAACTTGTTTTTTGAATAACTTTTAAACCATTTAATATGTTTTCATGAAATCTTAAAAAGGCACACCAGGGACCCCGGCTGCACATTCCCTGAAGTTTTCGGACCGGTTGTGCAAACCAGGCGACCTGTAGGCACGAGCAAAGAATTCACCAGAAAGCATAAACACGCGTGCAAATCATGCTTAATAACTTCACAGCCGTATATCTGACTGGTACAAAAGTTGGCAGATCCCAAGATGTATGGTTCTTAATCATGCATTCCAAATTTCAGGCAAATGTGTTGAGCGGTGGCAAAGTTATTAAGGTGCAAAATTTGACCATTTAACCTTAAAAGGGTTCCTCAACCCTAACTATGGTAGCACTACTGTGTTACCATAATATGTATATATATATATATATATATCTATATATATATATATGAAGTGGGGAGGGGATGGTGGGGCAGCTGCCAGTTGAGGGGTTAGCTGCACAATCAAGCAGACTCGATAGACCATGAGGTCTGTTTCTGTTACCATTTCATATGTCCGTGTGTGTGTATATTAGAGGCAAAAAACTCCATTTAATGCATCAGTTAGGGTTGTTCCACAGCAACAAAAGTGAGGAAATTTGATGTTAGGGTTGAAACCCCCTTGCACCCCTCCGGCCCACCCTCCCAACTGGAATCGGGGTGCACATTGGGGTCATCAGCCCTAACTGTCACTCCATCACATGCTGCAAGAAGCTGAGGAATAGGAGAATGGGGTGACAGTTAGGACCGACGACCCCGATCACACCAATTCCAGGTGGGGAGTTTAAGGCTAGAGGGTGCAAGGGGTTTCAACCCTAACATCGAATTTCCTCACTTTTTTTGCTGTGGAGCAACCCTAACTGATGCATTAAACTGAGTTTTTTGCCTCTAATTTTCCTTCTTTTTGAGAATCATAATGAGAAGTAGTGACTGTAATGCGGCAGACCTGTCGCTCCCGCCACGTGATGTCTTGTCACATAGTAACATTGTGCCCGCAAATGCAAATCATAATGCACATGGTGACGCAAAGTGAAACAGAAAGAGAAACAGTACTGTAGACAGATATGTTAAAAACAACGGAAAAGCAACCACAAATGAAAACGCAAAGGGTAAGGCACATGGTGGCGTAAACGTGAACGGTAAGTGAAACGGGTATGGAACCGCAAGCAGAAACAGTAATGGTAACAGTAATGTAAGTACACAGGCTGGTTTTCCCCAAAAGCTGTATAGAGAAAGACAGTGAGTAGAAAGAATGTATGCAAAATAATGATTCTCGGAACAAAAAAATCAGGAGTAGGAATGGTAAATTGCTTATATCTCAGTAACTCTACGACATAGAAAAAAAATTTAAAAGTCATATGTATTATCACTTTCCTGGCTAGTTTTGCACTTAGCCCCCAGGAGGGGGCTAAGAACTTTTTGACAAAAACTCCGTATCTCGCACCGTTTTCGAGATACGGGCCCTCAAAGGAGCGGCGAATGCCGTAATGTTATCCTATGGGGAAAAAAACAGAAGTTCAGAGTGCCATAAATTTGCCTCCCTGTAATATTTTTTCACCAAACCACTGAAAGGCACATCTGTTGGATGTTGGCTGTATCCCCTGCAAATTTCAGCCCAAAAGACCAAACCATTATTTTGCAGCAGGGCGTCAAACGATTGCTGCAATGCGTCGGCTGCCGTAATGTTATCCTATGGGAAAAAGCATAAACTTTGGAGTGCTGTAACTTTGCTGCCATGTAATATTTTTTCAACACAACATTGAAAGGCACATCTGTGAGATGGCAGCTGCGTTCTCTCCAAATTTCAGCCCCAAACTCCAAACCGTTCTTTTGCAGCAGGGTGCCAAAGAATTGCTGTCATTTCCCCACAGCCTAGAAAAGTACTGTCTCAATTTGTGAAAGCTTTCACAAAAATTTGTGACACTTTCATGAGCACGAAAGTATTTTGCAAAAGTACTTTTTCCAGAAATTTAAAAAACATATTTCTTGGGTGTTTTACCCCAAAATAAAGACATGGCTAGCATCCTCAGGCTCCGACTAGGTGAATACAAAAAGAATTAGGTTGCTAGAGGGTTTCAATTTTAAATTTCTGATCACTAACTGAAAACAAAATGGTGGGTTTGCGAAAGTAAAAGCGCCATTTGCGAAAGTAAAAATGCATCTGCGACACTGTCAAACTTTTTGTTAACTTTTGCCATTGACTTATAATAGGAAATTGTTTTTTGAATAACTTTTGAACCGTTCAATATTTTTTTATGAAATCTTCAAAAAGCACATTGGGGACCCTGGCCGCATATTCTCTGAAGATTTTGGGCTGGTTGCGCAAAACCGTGCGACCTGTAGGCGCGACCGTAGAATTCCAGAAAAAGCGTAAATGCACGTGCAGATCATGCTTAATAACTCCGCAGCTGTGTATCTGACTGGTACAAAACTTGGCAGATCCCAAGGTGTATGGGTCTTGATCATGTATTGCAAATGTCAGGCAAATCCGTCAAATGGTTGCAAAGTTATTAAGGTACAAAATTTTGGGTTTAACATGTAAATGGCTCCTCAACCCTAACTATGGTAGCACTACCGTGCTACCATAATATATGTATATATATATATTAGAGGCAAAAAAACTCTGTTTAATGCATTAGTTAGGGTTGTTCCACAGTGACAAAAGTGAGGAAATTCGCTGTTAGGGTTGAAAACTCTAACTCTGAATTCACCCCCCCAGCACCACACACACACAGACACACACACATGCAAGTATGGTGGAGGATCAAGTCAACACAACCAATGACAGACAACCAGCAGCAGGTGACAAAAATAACAAACAATTGTCTAAATGTACTACGAGACATCCCCACCCACCCACCTGACCAGGTACTGCATGCTCAGTGGAGATCAACAGCAAAACTGAGGCCATGTACACCAAATGTACACATCCCTGATTGCAGCTGCACACAACGTACCACACTTAGTAGTTGCATGGCCTTACCTACCGATGCCCCACACCAGATCACACCACATGTGGTGGGCCACCTGAGCAATAGAGTTCAGCAAAACCAAGGAGTCATACAGGTATAATATCTCTGATTATAACAAGGGTTTGAGAAATGCAGCTTTCTAATTGACTGTAAACATTGTAACAGCCTTATGTTTAGTTTTTATTAACATACATGTAGAGCCTAACCATATGATGAACATGGTTTAATGTTGTTTAAAAAACAGTTTTATTATGATAGCAGTAAGCCACTCCCAGGTATTATGTTAATGGTCAGTTTATCACTGTCTAGCGACATGTGGCACTCGGCTATGCCTCATTCAACATTAAACCCCTACAGGGTGATTAACAGACCATTAAACATAACTGTTGGTCATGCCTTATTGCTTAATTGTCTTTATGAGTAGATACTCTCCCTCTGCTAGGCACTGCAGCAGCTTTGCAACACAGCGTCCCACCCAGTTACACCATACACTGTCTAGTTACTGGAGAATGGCTGTGAATATGAACTCATGAAGATGAACAGTGTAACTTGAACATTACAGTCATTGAAACCTTAGTGTGATTATAACTGACAGAGTCAGTGATACAGAATAACCCCTGCTGTCCTAGTACACTTACCCCATTGTGAGTTAAATCAATACTAAAAGACATTCTGTTTATATCTACACCATACCTACTTGATTCCTGTTGTACCACAATTAACATAGTTATCACTTTGATAGCATCAGTGACAGAAGTGTGGCAAACCCAAACACTAGGCATACAGCCTGAGTATGAAACAACTGTTAAAAAATTACACTGTGTCCATAAGTGGCATAGATCACTCATTGCAACAATAGTAAATGTATTACTATTTGAATAAGTTAATCATCACAGATGCAATGAGATTGTCTTTATCAGGTACAACATACTCAGTAAGTGCCTACAGGAAAATCTATCCTATATACATCTCCGATAGAGGTACACCATTGTTGTCTCAGTAGTGCTATGATATTTAGAAGTTGCTTGGCCTGATCCATGCAATTACATTGTTTCTTACAAAGAATACTTCCTGCATCTTAAGTATTGAAACACACTGAAGGTCTATGTATGTACATCAGCAGTACACCTTCATCAGTAAGAATGCATCTGATACTGGCAGTACAAATTTCACAGCGTTGAACAGGCAATGCTTTTCCATACGTTTACATCAGCCTCTCTATCTTGAATAAACCGTTGCAGTAAATGTACTACTATGTAAATCACATACTAAATGTAACACTACTTTTATCTTGAGCATGCTAGTGTCTTGTAGTTAATTTATGTACTTCTCTTAATTAATGTATACTCACTAGTGTTAAAACCTTTCTACAACTGTCATCATGCACCTTCAGCATTTATATTGACTAATGGCACAGTACCAGTTGTGGTGTGGTGTGGGGCATCGGTAGGTAAGGCCATGCAACTACTAAGTGTGGTACGTTGTGTGCAGCTGCAATCAGGGATGTGTACGTTTGGTGTATATGGCCTCAGTTTTACTGTTGATCTCCACTGAGCATGCAGTACCTGGTCAGGTGGGTGGGTGGGGATGTCTCGTAGTACATTTAGACAATTGTTTGTTATTTCTGTCACCTGCTGCTGGATGTCTGTCATTGGTTGTGTTGACTTGGTCCTCCCCCATACTTGCATGTGTGTGTGTGTGTCTGTGTGTGTGTGGTGCTGGGGGGGTGAATTCTGAGTTACGGTTTTCAACCCTAACAGCGAATTTCCTCACTTTTGTCGCTGTGGAACAACCCTAACTAATGCATTAAACTGAGTTTTTTGCCTCTAATTTCCCTTCTTTTTGAGAATGATAACGAGAAATAGTGAATGTAATGCGCAGCGAAAGGGCCCCGTGCTCCCTCCACATGATGTCTTGTGGCATAGTAACAGGAAGAGCAATGCAAACAGAAGTGCTAACAGTGGCGCACATATTAACGCAAGCGCAAATGACAACAGAAAGGGCAATGCACACAGTGGCATAGACAGGAACAGTCTGCCACGTGATGTGTTGTCACATAGTAACATGGTGCCTGCAAACGGAAATGTCAATGGGCATGGTGACGCAAAGTGAAACAGAAAGAGAAACAGTACTGCAGATACAAATGGCAAAAAATAACAGAAACACAAGCGCAAATGAAAACACAAAGGATAATGCACATAGGAACCCACGATCCCGGCACATATGCAGCAGGATGCTAAACGCGGGCCCCGTGACCCCACCACATGATGTCTTGTGGCATAGTAACAGGAACAGCAATGCAAACAGAAGCACTAACAGTGGCGCTCAAGGTAACGCAAGCATGAATGAGAACAGAAAGGGTAACGAACACAGTGGCGTAGATGGGAATGGTGTGCCATGTGATGTCTTGTCACATAGTAACATGGTGCCTGCAAATGGAAATGTCAATGGGCATGGTGATGCAAAGTGAAACAGAAAGAGAAACTGTATGGTAGACACAAATGGCAAAAAATAACAGAAACGCAACTGCAAATGAAAACGCAAAGGATGACGCATGTGGTGGCGTAGACGTCAACGGTAAGTGAAACGGGCATGGAACCAAGCGGAAAGGGCAATGGTAACAGTAATGTAAGCACACAGGCTGGTTTTCCCCAAAAGCTGAATAGAGAAAGACAGTGACTACAAAGAATGTATGCATAATAATGGGTATCGGAGCAGAAAATGAGGACTTGGAATACTAAATAGGTTATATCTCAGGAACCTTACGACATAGAAAAAAAATGTAAAAGTCGTATGATTTATGACTGTCCTGGCTAGTTTTGTACTTAGCCCCCAGAAGGGAGCTAAGAATTTTTCAGACGAAAAGTCTGTATCTCGCACCATTTCCAAGATACGTGCCCTGAAAGGCGCGGCGAATGCCGTAATGTTATCCTATGGGAAAAAAAGAGAAGTTCGGAGCACCATAACTTTGCCTCCCTGTAATATTTTTTCACCAAACCACTGAAAGGCACATCTGTGTGCTGTTGGCTGTCTTCCCTCCAAATTTCAGGAAAAAAGACCAAACCGTTATTTTGCAGCAGGGTGCCTAAAGATTCCTGTAATGCATCGGGCGCTGTAATATTATCCTATGGGAAAAACAGTCAACTTTGGAGTGCTGTAACTTTGCTACCATGTAATATTTTTTCAATACAACATTGAAAGGCACATCTGTGAGATGTCGGCTGCGTCCTCTCCAAATTTCAGCCCAAAACTCCCAACCGTTCTTTTGCAGTGCAGTGCCAAAGAATTGCTGTCATTTTTCCACAGACTAGAAAATACTATTCGCGTAGTTTAAGTAAAGCTGTAAAACATTTGCAACACTTTTATGAGCATGAGAAAGTACTTTATGAAGTACTTTTCCAGAAATCTGAAAACATATTTCTGGGGTGTTTTACCCCAAAATAAAGACATGGCTAGCATCCTCAGGGTCCGACTAGGTGAATACAAAAAGAATTAGGTTGCTAGAGGGTCCCAAATTTAAATGCCAAGCATTTTTCTAATCACCAACTGAAAACAAAATGGCCAATTTGCGAAAGTAACAGGCCCATTTGCGAAAGTAAAAATGTATTTGCGAAAGTGTTGAACTTTTTGTTAACTTTTCCCATTGACTTATAATGGGAAATTGCTTTTTGAATAACTTTTGAACCATTTAATATTTTTTCACCAAATCTTCAAAAGGCACATCGAGGACCCCAGCTGCATGTTCTCTGAAGATTTCAGGCTGGTCGCACAACCGTAAAATTCCAGAAAAAGCGTAAACGTGCACGCAAATCATGCTTAATAACTCCACAGCCATGTATCTGACTGGTATAAAACTTGGCAGATGCCAAGACCTATGATTCTTGATCATGTATTCCAAATTTCAGCCAAATATGTCAAACAGTTGCAAAGTTATTAAGCTGCAAAGTTTGGGGGTTTAACATAGAAATGGCTCCTCAACCCTAACTATGGTAGCACTACCGTGCTACCATAATATATATATATATATTTAGATGAGCTGATAACCACAGCTTGATTTGATTTCATATTATTGAGTACAGATGCCTACATCTTTTCCTACATGTTTTCAACTGAATGAACAATAAAATGTCATTGGATTTGACAGAAATCTCATCATGTTCAAATTCATGATGTTCCCAAGCAATGACATTTTCCCTAAGTTGTTCCCATACATTACTATTGCTGTAGCCAGAGAAACATCTCCTGTGTAGGTCTGTTCTTTTAACAGTGGTTGTGATGTCCACCTGTAGGTTTTATGTCTCAAGGCACATTTCTATGTGAAATGAAATGCATAAAGCCACCACTGAATGTACTTAATTTATACTACTAAATGTTAAATTATCTTAATGTTAAATTCATAAGTATCAGATCTAGCACTAACCTACTACAATGCCATGACTGAAGAGTAGCATTGAATATGCACATTTATTTCTGACCCACATCTATCACAGTTTTGAATAGATGATTTGGGTCTATCTCACTGTCTCATAATTTATCAATACATATGTCATCGTCTATAGTGATTTCGCTGTTATCAACAAATTCCTCTTTGGCCAAAACATTTTGTGGATCTCTCACATATACAGTGCAGATTGAATAGGGTATTAAGATTATCAATTTATATGGTTAATGTGTTACAGAAACACAGCCAATAATGGCACAACAAGACCAAAGGAAGGACTTTTAAAAAGCCATGTTTGTTTTTCAGACACAACTGCGGAGTTCCATCCTAAGAGTTAGACCATGATAAGTCGGTTTAACTCCTGGGATGGAACTCCACAGTCACATCCAAAAAGTGGATGTGATTCCAACAGTTGCAGCAGAAATTGCTGTAAACCATGGGAATCATCACAAATCCATCCAAATGTCTGGAATAAGGTGCAGACCTTTCAACAGACTTGTGTAGATGCAGCATGCATCCGAAATACAGATACAAGTGCTGCTTCCATGTTTCAGAAACTGCCAACCCAAAGCTCTATCTAGTCTGTCCATAGTACCCTAACTGCTGCCAGAACCTGTAGTCCATATAGGGTTTTATTCCTCCCATTCCACCCACATGCTCCCCTCGCTGTTGCTACTGGACTGAGCAAACACCAAACCCTTCACTCTGTCCAGGCCATAGTTGAAACCACTTATGGTGTTGGAACCCATCATGTCAACTTGCAGACTGGTTCCCACCACCTCCACCTTTTCCATAAAATAGATTTTCCTCACAGTCATCTTAAATCTTAACCCCTCCAGCTTCTAATCTCAATATTGGGTTCTGGACTCTGTACTGTTGCTAAAATGTTCCCTGTCATTCATCTTATTCATTCCATTCATGAATTGTAAGGTCTCTTATCATATCCTCCCATCTCACCTGGTCTTCATTAATATGTGTTTGGAGCCCTTAGAATATCTTTATAAGATCTGCCTTGTTTTCCCTGAATCATGTTGGTGAACCTGCATTGCACCATCCCAGTCCCTTTTTGTGTCCTTCCTTAAGGGAGGACACCAGAATTGAGCACAGTATTCCAGGTGCGGATTCACCAGTGACCTATATAGAGGTAGTACTGTAGTACCTCCTTTTTCCTGCTGTTAGGGCCCATACCACAGCATCCTAAGAGCATTATTTTAGAACTTGTTGCACTGGATTGATTATTTATTAAATAATGCAAGTTTTCTTCAACCCATTTTCATTGTCATTATCTGCACATATTGTGCCAATTTGTCCATCTTATGCCAAACTGGACAAATCACTGCCAGAGATCCATGACTTCCAGAAAGTTTCAAAACAAAATGTTTTTAATTTTTTGGTAACCAGACAGTGCCCACTAGGCCCAGGGTGACCTGAGAGCACTTAGGAGGTTACATAACTTGCATTGCAAGTGGAGGGTGTGGGAATCAATTCTAGGTCTGCTGGATGTAACAAGTTTATTCACAGCTCATTACTGTAACCTTTAGGCTATACTCTCAGCCTCAAACTTTCTGTCACCAATGTTAATACTGCAAAACCACTATCTGTACAGTACTTGCCATAATACAGAAAATATGCATTTTTCATACTTGCTTGAAATTGACAACTACAGTATGACAGAAAAGAAAAATACATAATACATGTGTCGCACACTGAATATAAGTGCATGACTATAATAACCAATTCTTCTTTAAGTTTGATGCAGGCCTCTAACCCAATGTTGTGACAAATTATGATCATCACTGCACATTGTAACTGTTGCACTAGTTATTTCTCTTTGTCTTGTGATCGCAGTCATTATCACTCTCCACATTACACTGACGTGTAAAATCAAAAAGCTGCACTTATAAATTAGTCATGCTGTTTATGCATCTATAGTAGAGGTGGACAAATTTGACAAACTTTGCTCTCCAGAAAATTTCACGAATAGCGCTCAATTTGCAGAGAGTAATTCGTGAAATTTGGCATTTCACGGAGTGGGGGGGGGTCATCCCTAAAGTGTGGAATTTCCACAAAAAAATGACATAAATTTTCAATCCCTGGTGTCTAGTTCTAGTGCCCCTCATGCTGCCCCTCTGGCACACTTCCCTGGTGTCTAGTGGTTCCCCCGCCACAGCAGATTGCTGTCCAGGATCACAATATAAAAAAAAATCTATATATTTTGAATAAATTCCAAATCTATCCCTTCCCTGACGTCTAGTGCCCCCTGCTACTGATTGCCAGCCACAATAAATGCACCCTGGCTGGCATCCTACTGCCCTGGTGTCTAGTGCCCCCCCATGGCATTGATTGCCACCCACATCCACAATACAGTATTTAAAAGAAAATATTTTATTTAATCCCTGGTGTCTAGTGGACACCCCACCTTCTACCCTGTCAGGAAGTGCCCCCACCCCTCTCCCCCCACTCAACCCCGAGTGAGCCACTGGCACAACCCTCCACTCACCTCCAGGGCCAGCAGCCTGACTGAGTCCTGCTCAATGAATGAGCACATGCTTGTACAAGCATGTGCTCATTCATTGACAGCTCACGATGATTTCTGTCACTTTTCAGGGTTGTAGAGAAGAGGAGGGGATGCTCCAGTCACCAGTGAGGGTGTAAGGGGGTCCACAATGCCATTCCCCCATCCCACCCCCCTCACAGGTGACTGGAGCAGCCTCCTCCCCTTTTCTACAACCCTGAAAAATGATAAAAATGACCATGACCTGTCAATGAATGAACATGTGCTTACACAAGCACACACTCTTCCATTGAGCTCATTCGGGCTACTGGCCATGGAGGTGAGTAGAGGGCTGTGCTGGTGGCCTGCTGGGTGTCGGCATTGGGGGAAGCAGGGTGGGAGCACTGCCTGACAAGGTGGGGATCCACAAGACACCAGGGATTAAATGAAACACTTTCTTTTTAATGAAGTATCTTGTCATGGATGTGGGTGGCAATCAGCGGGGTCGGGGGTGAGAACCACTAGACAGACACCAGGGCAGTAGGGTGTCAGCTGTAGTGGATTTTATTGTGGATAGCAATCCAGTGGTGGTGGGAGCATTGGAGCACCAGGAAGAGGGATAGATTGAGTTTCATGAAAAATATAGCAATTAGCGGGGGTGCACTAGACACCAGGGAGGAAGTTTGCTACAGGCTGTGGGAATGGGGGTGTGAATTCTCCTTGCTTTAGGATTTTTTAAGTGCAATCTGCACTTAAAACCCCCAAAAGCAAGGCAAAGTCTCAATTGGCAAATTCTGGATTATTTTGGAAAATTACATGAAGTGCTCCGCAGATGCGAATTTGGTGACTTTGCCACATATTCGCCTGTGGAGAAAAACTTAATTGCATCTCCAATCTATAGTAATACGTAATGAGATATTAACACATAAACCACACTTTGCCATTTATTTTTTCCTTACATCTTCCTAACCTCAGACTGATGGATCATAGCATTACAGAAACCAAGCATGCAATATTTTTTTAATTCATACTTTTTTTTTATATTTCCTGTCTGAATAGTCTGAATAGTCAGTAACAGAGTCAAGAACTGATTCAACATGGTTTGATTCACTGTAGTCAGAGTCAATACCAATATCAATATATGTCATAACGCTGTGAAAATACGAAATTATGAAACTAAATGTAAGGGCAAAAAAACTTTACACAACATATATGAATAAATAATAAATGATCAAACATACTGTTTTTGATCCAGATATAAGAAATCTGGATGACTGTTATTTGTTGCTGTGAAGCCAAAGTACTGTGCCATACTAAGCTCTTTTGTGACTTGATCATCTTCATCACCTGATGACAATATATTGTATGTAGGAAGATTAAAAAAAAGGACAAAAATGCCGGCCCGTTGGCGCAGTGGTGGGATTTCTGCTTGCGACGCCAGCGACCTGGGTTCGGGAACGGACCCGGATTGTCAGAGGGCGGCGGGGGAGAAGGATAGAGCATCCTATGGACTGCTCTCCTTCTCCAGGGAAGGGTGTGGGGCTGCTCGGCACATTGAGGGAGCCTTTAGCGGAGTTGGGGACCTTGTAGACCGACTGAGCCAGGTCTGGAAGGCGGAGCAGACGCTGCATCATTGCACATCCCCACCTCTGTAAAAGTGAAAACCCAAGGCATGGGCAACATGCATATGACGCCCTCCCTGGAGGACCTCGAGACACCAGCGCCGCTGCGGATCCCTGACCCCCGACCAGACATAAGGCCCATGAGTTGCCGGTGAAGGAGGAGGCCATGGCCCCACCCTCTTGGGGGCAAGCCAGGGGTGACTGGGGATCTCGGCAGCCACAGGCAGTGGTGGAGATCTCCAGGGCACTGTGACAAGGGCAGAGGAAATACGGAGCCCAGTCCGGAAAAGACAGAGAATTAATAAAAAAAAAAAAAAAAAAGGGCAAAAATGTATTATAAAATATTACAGTTCAGACAATGATATGTAAGATTATTTTACATTACGGTAGTAAGAGTGGTCCAGTGCACATTCCTAGGGTAAGAAAACAGCAAACCAGTGGTGTGCGGTTTTTACCCTATAATAACTTAAATACGATGACTCTTGCAGTCATAAGAATAGTCTCAGTGGTGGTATTATAGATTGAAGGAGCACTTTTGACCAATCAAAGCACTCCTATCCTCTTCAAGGGGGACACTTGTATTTTATGAAGTGTGTCGCATGAGCAGCTGCATTGGAAATGGGTAAGTTTGGGTTACGGTTTTAAAAATGTATGTATTATTGATCAAGTTCTAGCAATACTATATTAATACCATTATGGAGACCACTGTTATGGTTGTAAGTGTAGCCCCACTTACATACTTAGGGTATCAGGATTGCTCACCTTTGGTATGTGGTTCTCATTCCTTAAGAATCCATGTGAAACCACTCTTACAGCTGTAAGAGTGATCTTCTCTATGGTGGTATTTAAATACATTAATATATTATTACTCAGACTTGAAAAATAATGTGTAAATGTTTTTTAAGAAACCTAACCAAAAAGGTGCCAATGCCCAGGACAGCTGTGCATGAGGCACTCTTCATGGAAAAAGAGTGTCTCGTGTGCAGATGAAAGGAACACTCTGATCAGTCAGGATCACTACCTGTATCTGAAATTTTAAACTCTAATCTTACATCCTTAATACAGAAACATAAACAATACTTTGTATATTTCTAAGAGTGTGAACACAGCTCAAGAAAGTGCTTAAGTGTTTTCTATTGTGTACCTTATTCATCAGATTGGTAATCTGATGCAGTAGGTGTAGATTTCTACATAGGTGTGCCTGGTAGGGTAGCTTCCAATAGAGCTACAAAAACTAGAAATTAGATGGCATGTATTTATAATGATTACTTTGCAGCCATCATGTGTAACAGTATTTAAAAGAGTAATAATGGTTATGTGTCATCTGATAAAACTAATCCTGTCTGAAAATTAATGTCAGCTGTTAATGTGAAACTGCCATGTGATTCAGTGACTGAGTAGTGCTGATGTCATTCATCATAGCTAAAAAAACAAAAGCAATAAAAAAGTAAAAAATAATGACTCAAAACATATTTCTTAATGTTCAAACATATTATTTTTTCATTTCATATGCAATATATAACCAATCATTACACTGCATATGAAGGAAAACACACAAAAGGCATTATGTAAATCTTAAGTTATAAATCAGGAACACATGAATGCGATGACATCAACTGTTTAATTATAAACATATATTAAGTGCTATGATTTCCTTAAGGAAGTCAAAAACTTGAAGGTGGATAAAGCAATGGGTCTGGATGGAATTCATCCATGAATACTTAAGGAGCTTGGGGAAGAACTGGCTGCCCCCCTGGCAGAATTATTCAACAAATCCTTGGAAAGAAGGGAGGTCCCTGAAGACTGGAAAAGGGCCACCATGGTGCCCCTCCACAAGAGTTGAAGCTGAGAGGAAGCAGGAAACTGTCAACCAGTCGGCCTCACCTCAGTAGTAGGGAAACTGATGAAGTCCATCCTGAAGGAAAGGTTAGTAGCATTCTAAGAGAAGAAGGGTCAACTAAACCTTAAACAACATGGCTTCACAGCTGGGAGGTCCTGCCAAACAAACCTGATCAAACGTTTTGATTGGTTAACTGAAACAATAGACCAGGGTGGAGTGGTCTACGTGGTGTACCTGGACTTCAGCAAAGCATTTGACTCAGTTCCTCATAGGAGACTGATCAATAAGCTGGGGCACACAGGCATTTGTCATAAAAGAGTTAACTGGATAACAAATTGGTTGGCTGTGAGGATCCAGAGATAGTGCTTAGTGGCACTCTGTCAAAAGAGGGAAGAGTGACTTGTGGTGTACCACAAGATTCAGTTCTGGGGCTGACTCTCTTCAGTATATTCATCAGCAACATCGCTGATGGACTGGAGGTGAAGGTGTGCCTTTTTGCAGATGACACAAAGTTCTGCAGCAGGATGGACATGCCTGTGGAGGTTCAAAAGATGGAAGCTGATCTAAAGACTTGGAAGAATGGTCAGCAAGCTGGCAGTGGAAACTTAACACCAAAAAATGCAAGGTTATGCACCTGAGAAGGCATAACCCAGCATAAAATTACTACCTGGGAGGTGAGCAGCTGACTACAACAAAGTGGGAATGTGACCTCAGGTAACCATCTCAGATGACCTGAAAGTTAGCAAACAATATGAAAAGGCAACACTGAAGGCTAGCAGCATCCTGGGATGCATAGGAAGGGGCATCACTAGCAGAAAGAAGGAGGTGATTATGCCACTGTGCAGGTCTTTGGTGAGGCCCCACCTGGAGTACTGCATCCAGTTCTGGAGGCTACACCTCAGAAAAGATATTGACAAACTGGAGATTGTGCAGAGAAGAGCAATGAAGATGGTGCAGTGGATTCACCATGAGTCTCATGAGGATAGACTGCAGAAGTGCAACCTGTACTCCCTGGAACAGAGAAGAGATAAGGGAAACATGATTGAAAGTCTCTAGTACCTCAGGGGCACCAGTGCAGTACAGGCAAATAACCTATTCAAAGTCAACAAATGTAACTGGACTAGAAGGTATGACATGTGGATGGGGGGGACAGTTCAGGGACAATGTTAAAAAGTTCTTCACTGAAAGGGTGGTGGATCAATGGAACAGCCTCTCCTCAGAAGTCCTGGAAGCAAAGTCAGTCAGAGCTTTTAAGCTAGCTTGGGACAGGTAATGTTGAAACCTCAAAACTACAATGAGCTAGAGTGGGGAATTTGCCAAAACTGGGTAGAGTAGATTGATTGCTTGGTCTCCATCTGCCATCACATTCTATATTTCTATGCTATATAAGCTATATATATATATATATATATATATATATATATATATATATATATATATATATATATATATATATATATATATATATATATATATATATATATATATTAGACAGTAGTGCTACCAAGTTAGGTTGAGGAGCCATTTCTATGTTAAACCTCAAAACTTTGACCTTAATAACTTTGCAACTGTTTGACAGATGTGGCTGAAATTTGGAATACATGATCAAGAACCATAGGCCTTGGGATCTGCCAAGTTGCGTAGTGGTCGGATATACAGCTGTGGGTTATTAAGCGTGATCTGTGCGCACGTTTACCCTTTTTCTGGAATTCTACGGTCGCGCCTACAAGTCATATGGTTTGCCCGACCGGTCCGAAATCTTCAGGGAACGTGTGGCCAGGGTCCCCAATGTGCCTTTCAAAGATTTCATGAAAAAATATTAAACGGTTCAAAAGTTATTTAAAAAACAGTTTCCCATTATAAGTCAATGGAAAAGTTAACAAAAAGTTCAACACTTTCGCAAATGCATTTTTACTTTCGCAAATGGGCCTGTTACTTTTGCAAATCGGCCATTTTGTTTTCAGCTGGTGATCAGAAAAATGGTTGGCATTTAAATTTGGGACCCTCTAGCAACCTAATTCTTTTTGTATTCACCTAGTCGGAGCCTGAGGATGCTAGCCATGTCTTTATTTTGTGGTAAAACACCCCAGAAATATGTTTTTCAAATTTCTGGAAAAAGTACTTTCGCAAATTACTTTCGTTCTCACGAAAGTGTAGAACTTTTTTGCAAAAGTTTTTGCAAATTGCAACAGTAGTTTTCCGTCTGTGGGACAGTGACAGCGATTCTTTGGCACTGCGCTGCAAAAGAACCGTTGGGAGTTTTGGGCTGACATTTGAAGGGAACGGAGCCGACATCTCACAGATGTGCCTTTCAGTGTTGTATTGAAAAAATCTTACATGGAGGCAAAGTTACGGCACTCCAAAGTTGACGGTTTTTCCCATAGGATAACATTACGGCGCCCGACGCATTACAGAAATCCTTTGGCACCCTGCTGCAAAATAACGGTTTGGTCTTTTTTCCTGTAATTTGGAGGGAAGACAGCCAACAGATGACAGATGTGCCTTTCAGTAGCTTGGTGTAAAAATATCACATGGCGGCAAAGTTACAGCACTCCAAAGTTGACACTTTTTCCCATAGGATAACATTACGGCGCCCGACGCATTACAGAAATCCTTTGGCACCCTGCTGCAAAATAACGGTTTGGTCTTTTTTCCTGAAATTTGGAGGGAAGACAGCCAACAGCCCACAGATGTGCCTTTCAGTGGTTTGGTGAAAAAACATTGCAGGGAGGCAAAGTTATGGTGCTCTGAACTTTTCTTTTTTTTCCCATAGGATAATATTATGGCATTCGCCGCTCCTTTCAGGGCCCGTATCTCGGAAAAGGGTGTGAGATACGGACTTTTCATCTGAAAAATTCTTAGCCCCCTAGCAGGGCTAAGATTCAAATTAGCCAGAACAGTTGCAAATAATATGACTTTTAAATTTTTTTTCTACGTCGTACGGTTCCTGAGATATAATGTATTTAGTATTCCAAGGTCTCATTTTCTGCTCCGATACTCATTATTATGCATACATTATTCATACTCACTGTCTTTCTCTATGTAGGTTTTTGGGAAAACCAGCCTGTACACTTACATTACTGTTACTGTTGCCCTTTTGCTTTACGGTTCGCACGTTTACCGCTTACCGTTGACGCCTGCGCCTAATATGTGCGTATCCTTTGCGCTTTCATTTGCGCTATGCTTCTGTTATTTTTGCCATTTGTGTGTGCGTCGTTCTCTTTCTGTTTCACTTTCGTCATCATGCCCATTGACATTTCCATTTACAGGCACCATGTTACGATGTGACAAGACATCACATGGCACACCATTCCTGTCTACGCCACCATGTGCGTACCCCTTTCTGTTCTCATTCGTGCTTGTGTTACCATGTGTGCCACTGTTAGCATTTCTGTTTGCGTTGCTGCTCCTGTTACTATGCCACAAGACATCATGTTCCCGCCACCGCATTACATTCACTATTTCTCAATATCATTCTCAAAAAGAAGGGAAATTAGAGGCAAAAAACTCCATTTAATGCATTAGTTAGGGTTGTTCCACAGTGACAAAAGTGAGGAAATTCGCTGTTAGGGTTGAAAACCCTAACTCCAAATTCACCCCCCCCAGCACCACACACACACAGACACACACACACACATTCAAGTATGGGGGAGGACCAAGTCAACACAACCAATGACAGACATCCAGCAGCAGGTGACAGAAATAACAAACAATTGTCTAAATGTACTACGAGACATCCCCATTCACCTGACCAGGTACTGCATGCTCAGTGGAGATCAACAGCAAAATTGAGGCCATGTACACCAAACGTACACATCCCTGATTTGCAGCTGCACAACGTACCACACTTAGTAGTTGCATGGCTTTACCTACCGATGCCCACACCAGACCACACCACTTGTGGTGGGCCACCTGAGCAATAGAGTTCAGCAAAACCAAGGAGTTGTACAGGTATAATATCTCTGATTATAACAAGGGTTTGAGAAATGCAGCTTCTAATTGACTGTAAACATTGTAACAGCCTTATGTTTAGTTTTATTAACATACATGTAGAGCCTAACCATATGATGAACATGGTTTAATGTTGTTTAAAAACAGTTTCATTATGATAGCAATAAGCCACTCCCAGGTATTATGTTAATGGTCAGTTTATCACTGTCTAGCGACATGTGACACTCGGCTATGCCTCATTCAACATTAAACCCTACAGGGTGATTAACAGACCATTTAACATGACTGTTGGTCATGCCTTGCTTAATTGTCTTTATGAGTAGATACTCTCCCTCTGCTAGGCACTGCAGCAGCTTTGCAACACAGTGTCCCACCCAGTTACACCATACACTGTCTAGTTACTGGAGAATGGCTGTGAATATGAACTCATGAAGATGAACAGTGTAACTTGATCATTACAGTCATTGAAACCCTAGTGTGATTATAACTGACAGAGTCAGTGATAGAGGATAACCCGCTGTCCTAGTACACTTACCCCATTGTGAGTTAAATCAATACTAAAAGACATTCTGTTTATATCTACACCATACCTACTTGATTCCTGTTGTACCACAATTAATATAGTTATCACTTTGATAGCATCAGTGACAGAAGTGTGGCAAACCCAAACACTAGCATACAGCCCAGTATGAAACAACTGTTAAAAAATCACACTGTGTCCATAAGTGGCATAGATCACTCATTGCAACAATAGTAAATGTATTACTATTTGAATAAGTTAGTCATCACAGATGCAATGAGATTGTCTTTATCAGGTACAACATACTCAGTAAGTGCCTACAGGAAAATCTATCCTATATACATCTCCAATACAGGTACATCATTTTTGGCTCAGTAGTGCTATGATATTTAGAAGTTGCTTGGCCTGAGCCATGCAATTACATTGTTTCTTACAAAGAATACTTACTGCATCTTTAGTATTGAAACACACTGAAGGTCTATGTATGTACATCAGCAGTACACCTTCATCAGTAAGAATGCATGTGATACTGGCAGTACGAATTACACAGCGTTAAACAGGCAATGCTTTTCCATACGTTTACATCAGCCTCTCTATGTTGAGTAAACCATTGCAGTAAATGTACTATGTAAATCACCTACTAAATGTATCACTACTTTTATCTTGAGCATGCTAGTGTCTTGTAGTTAATTTATGTGCTTCTCTTAATTAATGTATACTCACTAGTGTTAAAACCTTTCTACAACTGTCATCATGCACCTTCAGCATTTATATTAAATGATGGCACAGTACCAGTTGTGGTGTGGTGTGGGGCATTGGTAGGTAAGGCCATGCAACTACTAAGTGTGGTACGTTGTGTGCAGCTGCAGTCAGGGATGTGTCGTTTGGTGTGCATGGCCTCAGTTTTGCTGTTGATCTCCACTGAGCATGCAGTACCTGGTCAGGTGGGTGGGGATGTCTCGTAGTACATTTAGACAATTGTTTGTTATTTCTGTCACCTGCTGCTGGATGTCTGTCATTGGTTGTATTGACTTGGTCCTCCCCCATACTTGAATGTGTGTGTGTGTCTGTGTGTGTGTGGTGCTGGGGGGGGTGAATTCGGAGTTAGGGTTTTCAACCCTAACAGTGAATTTCCTCACTTTTGTCGCTGTGGAACAACCCTAACTAATGCATTAAATGGATTTTTTTGCCTCTAATATATATATACATATATATATATAGTATCCTCTTGTGATACTGCCTAGCACTCTAAACCCCATTGAGCAGGTTTCCTCCTGCAAGTATCTGGGCATTATCTTTGATTTGGCACTCTCTTTCTATTCCCATAACAATGCCTCTTCTGCTGCTACCAATGTCAGGATTGGACTGTTATACCACCATAGGGACTGCCTACCACAAGAGGCCCTTAGATTGGCAATCACCTCCTCTGTCCTGTCTCTAATCAACTATGGGCTGCCCATCTATGCTGCAGCTGACAACACTGTGCTTGCAAGAATCCAGCTGTCTATAAACAAGGCCTGCAGGCTAATGCTGGGAGCCCCTAGGTGCACCCATATGTGCCTACTGTACTCCACCACCAACTTACTCAACCTTGAAGAAAGACTCTGCTTCCAAACCTGCCTTCTTGTGAAAAAGACCCTGCTAGGGGTCTTCCCCCCGGGGTCGCCACCTCCCTGCAGCATGCCTCCTCCTCAGTCTCCACCCACAGCACTGTCAAAACCTCCCTTATTGTCCCCAGGGTAAGGACCTCTATGCCCAGAGATCCTTTTGCTATGGGGCTCCCTCCTGGTTCAATTCCCTCCCAGCTAATATAGCTGACTCCACTAAGCTTGGTCCTTTCAAGGTCTCCCTCAGAAGCCATCTGACAAGCACTCGCTGCTGAAACTGCACATAATCCCCCATCTGCCCCTTATCTTCACCCCTAGGCTGGGTCTTCCCTGTCTACTTTTGCTGTATATACCTGGGGCCTCATGCAACATCTGCTGACTAATGTAATAAAATATCTCTGGTTGCTACCTGATGTGGTACTCGTGTACCTATATTATGACTATTGTGATCTACCTGTTACCAAGCGTGTACCATCAGTGAATGCCTGTAACACTGATTGCTTTTTTAATCTAAGTGTTATGTACTGTACTGTTTTGTTTACTGTGATGTATTGCTCTCTTGACGATGTGCCTTTGTAAATGAGTCTATGACTCAAGGGACTGTAAACTGATGATCTAATAAATAAATAAATAAATATAAGATAAGATAAGCATGGGTACCTGTGTGATACATGATTTACTACACAAGTGCTGATTGGTCATAAGTAACCTCACCAGAGGTGTAAGCATAAGGGCAAACAGCACAATAGTAGATAAATCATGTGTCACATAAAGTCCCCTCTTCTTATTATATTTATGAAACAGAAAATAATCTTTTTTTTTTATCATAGAAGATTTTATTGATTTTAGTTTTTTGGTAGACATATCATTACAGAAGGAATGTATCCAGCTCAGACAGTAATAGACATTAAGCTTTCTGTATATCCAACATAAATGTTTCCATTCTAGATTAGCTTAAGTTAACATCTTGTTCAGAAGCAATATATTGCAGTATACAGAATTAAGCACAACTACACACTTAGATGCTTACACCTTCTATAAGTGAGGGCTAGAGATGGGGATTTGCAGGTGTAGGTGGGAGTTTGCAGAGTTCAGAATGCAGATACGGGTCCCATTTAGCATAATAATGATGTAGGCTTCCCCCTTGCAAGTATGTTAGTCTTTCAAAGATAGACAATCTTACAAGGGCTGCATACCAGGTCTTCTAAGTAGGTAGGACTGTCTGACGCCAATGTAGGAATAACAAGAGTTGGCTTCTAAATGGGCTGAGAGGGTTCAATCTTGAAGGGGGCTTAGAAAGATATGATAGTGAGGCAGTATCCCCCAATAATAGTTTGGGATCTTGAAGGGTCACAGGGGTCTTAAGCACTTTGGCGAGATCTAGGGCAATCATGTTCCAATAACTTGTGAGATGAGGGCTTGTCCAAAGGATATGTAGAAGATGGGCATTGGCTTGTGAGCAGCACCAGCTATTTGCGTGGTTAAGTAGACCTCAGGCTTGTAAGGCTTCTGGGGTACAATACCAACACAACAACATTTTTAATCGAAGAAAACTAATTTTTGTATCTCTGTATACCCGATGTGCATTTTTGAGGTAGAGGTCCCATTGGTTCTGGGTAATAGGGGATGCCAAACAGGTTTCACAGCATTGCTTACTTGTCAGAGTGGCAGGAGGTTGAGAATCTCTCCAGGTGACATAAAAGCACCCCAAAAGACCCTGGGAAGTAAGTTGTTTATGCAGATTTTTCAACCATTGCCAGTGTGTATTGGGGGGCTGATTGCCGAGGAGAAGCTGTACCATACTACGAATCTGGAGATATCACCAGAAGTTGTGCAAAGGATAGGATATGCCTCATCCCTTGCGAACATGTCTTGAGCTACTTGTATTCCACACTCCTGCCAAAATGGCCAATAGAAGGTGTCTCCATCAATTTGAAAAAGATGATTCTGCCAGAGGGGGGGCATATCGAAGTGAAGAAGACCACTCCTGTTTTGTAGTATGCATTTTAAGTTTAAGAGTTTGCTATGCTCTGATAGTGCTACAAATCGTGAGGGGGTAAAGAATGTGGCATGGAGGGTTTGAACCTGAGAAGACAGTAGAGGGAAACACCTCCTGTCATGTCTGATTCCAATTGTACCCAGGCCAAGGGGACCAATGGATGGGGTATAAACCATTTAGTTGCATGTGTTGCCATACACTCCAGGTGGTAACCCAGGAACCGGGGAACATTTATGCCACCCCACAGCCAATGTACTCTAATTTTTTGTTTATTCCACCTGGGTGATTTATTATCCCACAAAAAAGCTGAAACTCAGCACTCAATCAGAGAGAACAATTTAAGAAAGGGTGATGGGCAAATTGTTAAAGAGGTAAAGGAGATGGGGAAACAGCAACATACGAATGGTTGCCACCTGTCCAGGGAGGAAGAGATGCAGTTCTTGCCATCTCTCACTTTCTATTATAAGTTGAGCCAGAAGTGGGGAGAAGTTAAAGGATTCCAGTGCAGACCAGTTGGTGGGAAGATATATACCTAAATAGGTAAAGCCTTGCACTGGTCATGTAAGGTTAGTCCCTTGTAGACACGTTCTGGTACATCCTGGATTAAGGGGGGCCACCATTGTTTTCTTATGGTTGACCTGGAGGCCAGATAAAGTGGTAAAATCTTCTAACAATTTAAGGGCAGCTGGCACCGACTGAATGGGGTTGGACATGGTCAGAAGAAGATCATCTGCATATGCTACAGCTAGATATGAGTGCTCTGCTATTCATATACCATGGATCTGTGAGGATGAGAGCAAGATCTGAATCGGTGGATCCAAGGCTACCAGAAAAAGAAGAGGGGAAAGGGGGCAGCCTTGTCTCGTACCCCTATTAAGTGAAATTGGGGGGGAAGTATCACTATTAGTTAAAATGCATGCTGTGGAGGAGCTATATAGTGTCTGAATCCATTTCCAGAAGTGGTCTCCAAAACCATATCTATTGAGTACTTCATGTAAATATGGCCATTCCATGGAGTCAAATGTCTTTGGAAAATCTATGGCCATCGCCACCATGGAAAGAGCTGATCTGGATGCAAACCATTTAAGATTAAGTGACAACTTGGTATTGTCTGTTCCGGATTTGCCTTGCATAAAGCCTGCTTGTGCAGAATGAATAATAGACAGGAGAATAGATGTCATTCATGTAGCTAATGCTTTGGCCAGAATTTTAGTGTCTACAAGTAATAGTGATATTGGCCTATAGTTGGTGCAGTCCAAAGGATCAGGTGATTTTTTAGGGAGTAGCATGACTAATGCATCACGCATTGTGAATGGAAGGGATCCAGCAGTATGGGAGGCTTCCAGAGCCAATCTGAGGGGTTGCAGGATATCATGTGCCATGGCCTGATACAGTTCTACAGACATTCCATCCGGTCCTGGGGCTTACCCCCAGGCCATGTTGGAAAGTGCAATGCGAAGCTCCTCACAAGGGAGGGGGACATCGAGGAGGGCTACTTGATCTGAGGTAAGGGCCGACAGAGGGGTTTGCTGTACAAAAGTAGAGAGCTCTTGGGAGAGTTGGTAACCAATAGTGGGCATCTGGGATTGGTATAGGGTTTCACAAAAGTTTTGCATAACCTCATTAATACTATGTGGGCTCAAAATGATGGTTCCAGATGGAGAGTGAAGGGCATGGATTCTTGTTGCAGCCTGTTGTTGGCGCAGCCGATAGGCAAGAAGTTTTCTTGTTTTCTCACCCATGTCCCAATATGCGTGTTTGGATCGTAACAGTAGCCAATCTGTTTTCTGGTGGAGAATAAAATTAATCTAATGTTTTAGTCACACAACTTGTCGATGCAGGGCATTATCTCCTTTAGGTGGTGGGGTTCTCTTGAAACGTTGTTCTAATTTTTCAAGTCTGTTTGCAGTTTGACTAACTGTGATCTATGGGCTTTGTCTCAGGCTGCTGAGAAGGAAATAATATGGCCTTGAATCTCAGCCTTGAATGCTTCCCACACAGTTGTGTGGTCAACACCACATTCAGAGTTTAGGGCAAAATAGTCTTTTGTGGCTTTTATAAGCATTGGCCGAAAGTTAGGGTCCCTAAAGAGGATGGGATTACAGCGCTATCTAACCTGGCATGGAGGGCAATCAGGGGGAGAATAAGAGATTTGGGTGGGGGCATGATCTGAAATAAGAATTGAACCAATTGACGAGCCTGTTACTCCCTGGGCAGCCAAGTCATTAACTAGCCAAAAGTCTATACGACTATGTGAGACATGGGAGGCAGAGTAGAAGGTGTAATCTCAACCCGTAGGATGATCCCTGTGCCAAACATCAGTAAGGACCCATTCTTCCATCATATCCTGCAGTGACTGCCTTCCTTTGGGTCTAACATGGGGGGTGGGATGGGATTTGTCCAGAAAGATGTCATTGACCATGTTGAAATCCCCACTGAGTACAATTAGGATAGGGGCTTCAGTAGGATTTAACTCCTCAATAGCACTACTGATTTCGGGGAAGAAGTCCACATGGTCCAGTTTTGGGGCATAGATATTACCTAGTAGTATGGTATTCCCCGGTGTGGAGATTCTAGTCAATACTCATCGACCCTGAATGTCTTTCCTAACCTTTTCCACTTTCCACTGAGAGGTGTGTCTAAAAAGGACAGCAACCCCCTTGGTCTTATTAGCTGCAGAACTAGCCACTATTTCCCCTACCCAGGATTTCTTAAGCCATGAAATAGCACGGGGTAGAAGGTGTGTTTCTTGTAATAGTGCAACCTCTACATAAAGGAAATGCAGATGCTGCAATACCTTTGTGTGCTTAATTGGATGGTTCAGTCCCTTTACATTCCAGGACACCCAACAGGCTGCATATGGTATCAAAGCATCTTCTGCCATAGTCCCCAAAAAAGAAAAGATAGATATACTTACTGTGGCTAAGGGAGAGGGAGGAAATTGATTCACCAAGACGTTGTGGGATCCCAGTATACAAACCAGGAAATTATAAGTAATCCAAGAACCCTGTGAAAAGGAGGTGTAAGCATTACCAAGTCAATAAGTACACTCTGTCTGAAGTTCCAAGTGAACTAAATAAACACAGAAAGAAGAAAAGACTGTTAATATCTGTAAAGGACTACTAAGTCCAAACAATTATTCAACAACAAATACTCTAAGAGTGTGGAGGTCAATGCAAATGAGGACAGCAAAACTGCCCTACTGCTATGCTCAATCCAACACTCAAATAAGGGGTGTATGTGGTATTCTAATCAATGAAGTCCTCCTGCACTGAGAGCCCCCTAGGATCGGGAATCTGGAGCTCATGGAGGGGAAGAGGGGAGGAGGGAGGGAGATATGTAACGGGAGATTTAGGGATAGGCAAGGGGGGGTGGTTGGTGTGCTCCCCCACCTACCAGAAGTAATCTAACACAGCAAAGAGGCAACAGGCCTTATATAAGTCTTTGACCTTAACCACAGGGAGGGCACCACATGGAGGGCACCACATGGATTGACACCTTGTCATATCATGAGGAGATGCGGGGGGTTACTCCCAATGGAAAGATGGTGACAGTCCGCGTGTTTAATAACTTATCAGATAAATTCTACTAAACAAAAACTGCACAGCAGGGTAAAATACATTAGGAGCCAAAGGAGGGGGAAGGGGGAAGGTGCCCCTGTGTAGATCCCTAAAAGACAAAAACTAAGGGAACAATATACATGCAGCCTAGGCTCCCATGGGAAGTAATATAGGTTAGTGGGTTCCCCCACCTTCTGGAACTAATCGGGTACAACAAATAGGCAACAGGTCTTATATAAATCTTCAACCTTAACTATAAAGAGGGCACTACCCAATAGACACCTTGTCATATAATGAAAAGATAGGAGGGATAATGTGTTCCCAATAAGGAGGCTATTACTATTTATGTGTATAATAGCTTATCATATATATTCCACTGCACAGAAACAGCGCAGAACAGTAAAGTATATTGAGAATCAGGAGGGGGGGAGGGGAGGGGGGTGCCCCAAGGTAGGTCTCTAGAAGACAAAAACTAATGGAGCAATGTAGTTTTATCTTAAAGTCCCATGGTGAGTAACATTTTAGTCATCAGGTGACCAGTCCTTCGACCTGCTTAGGATTTGCCAGAGATAGGGCTTTAGAGTTCGAGGTAGCATTCGCAACTGCAGCAGCATAAGTGAATAGCCCAGGCTTCACTGGAGTCGCCTCATCCAGCACTTCTATTAACGAGGCATCTGGAAAATCTGCCCAGTCCATTGATTTGGAGGCATCTTGGTCTTGCAAATTGGTATCCCCTGGCATCAAAGCGGGAAGCAATATCTTTCCTACTAATCTTTGCAAGAGGAGCTGCAGGACACTTGCTGGGCAAATTCTGCAGTCCACTTCCGTTGGTGAGATCTGATGAAGGTGCAGGATTCTTGCTGGGGAAGAGAAGGCAGTGGAGAGAGCACTGAGTCAGTTGTTGTCCCTAAGTCAGAGGGCTTTGATGATGAACCCATTAGTGATCTGGGACCAGAGTGGGGGAGGACTGGGTTAGCTAGTCCATTAGACAAAATGGAGTCCTTGCCTGTGAAAAGTTGTTCCTATCAGATGAACCAGCAGCCACAGGTTCCCATAGCTTTCTGGGGACTGTAGTAAGGGAGCTGTAGAGAGGGCCAAAACTTTGTTAGTCAGCGTTCTAGTTCCTTTGGGTGATCTACAATCACTTCTCTCCCCCTCCTTAGAGACCTGAAGCTTGGTAAGGTTTTTGAATTTGAATTTTAAATTATGTTGATATTACAAACGTTTCAAAGGTCCAAAAGCTCTTCTCTTTGCTGCTGTTTCTTGGGCAAAATCTTGATAGATTGAGATCTGTGCCCCGTGCCAACTGTTTGCCCCATGGTCCCTGGTTGATCGAATGATCTGTTCTTTTGTAGAATAATGGAGCAGGTAAGTGAAGACTGGTCTCAGTATATTGGCTGATTTGTTAGCCCACATAGTTACACAGAGCGCCTGCTCTACCTCCACAGGTCCCCTCCAGCAATCCCCTAACATGAGGGGGAAGTTTACATTTAAAAATGTTTCCATTGTCTGACCTTTCGGATTCTTCAAGCAGTCCAATAATTCTTAAGTTGTTGCACCTACCCCTGTTTTCTTGATCTACCACTCTCTCCCAGAGAGCAGCCAGATATTTTTGTTGATGTATGCGCTGCCACATTTGCTGCTGCTGCAGCTCACATGTCTCCATCCTTTGCTCAGAAACATTCATACGGTCTTGAAGGTGGCGAACCTCAGTGACTGTGCCTGTTAGAGTAAGATTGATGTCTTCAACCTGTAAAAGGACTATTTCCAGCATTTTGGTTATATATTGGAGAGAGTTTCCGACAGAGGTTTGGTGTGGCATTCCAAATACTGTTAGTTCAGTGGACTTGGCATCAAAGACATTTGGTGGTGAGATGGCAGGTGCAGAAGACAGGGATTGTTGAGGGTCCATGCTGAATCCATATTCACACACTGAGCAGGTCAAGGGCCAGATGTCCATCTGCGATAGCTGTAGCTTTTAGTAGAGGCCTGTGCAGCCTAACTAGGCCAGTATCAGGATAGGAAATGGCGTTGCGATCCTCAGTGAAATCCTCTTGTTTGCTCACAGATAAGGGCACCGCCTGGTAGATGAGAGTTAGCCCATATTTTAGCTTCCATTTGGGGGGGAAAACACCACAGGATCATGGCAACCAAGCATAGATTGGGCTCAGGCAGGAGTGTGCTCTCTAGTTAAGCTGCCATCATGTCAGTGGCTAGACCATGCCCCCCTGAAAACAACCTTTTTGTGAAATTTCAGTTATGTGAAAATCTTGTTTAAAATAAAGAAATTTGTAAAATTCTGTGGGTATATTTGGTTAATTGCCATATCACAGCAATTTATGTGCGCTATTGCTAAGGCAGTCTTTATGGACCAGCTGCAGAGTGTGCCTACAGAGGAGGAGGGACCCAGATACAAGAGTACATGAGGTGCCATTGAGCAAGCAGTGATGGAGGGAAGCAGAGATTGTTAACTTGATGTTGCAGTTTTGGAACTAGTTTAAATAAAATAATAATCTTAAAGGCTATTGCGCTGTCATTTGCGTGTGTAAATAAGTAGATGGAATAGGCATATTGGGGCATTAATAGAGATCCAGTGGGATTCTTTTCTGTACAGTCTGCATCTGTATTAACAAGGCATGGTGCTACTGCAAACAATGCTCTTTCTGACTTATTTCTGACAAATCTTATGAAGTATGTACCGGTCCACCGGCGCAGTGGTTGGATTTCCACTTGTGGCACTGGCAATCTGGGTTCGGGAACAGACTCAGGTTGTTGGAGGGCCAGCTGAGGGAGAAGGATTGAGCATCCTACAACTGCTCTCCTTCTCCGGGGGGAGGGCGAGGGTTGTCGTCAGTGCATGGGGGACCCCTAGGGGAGGCCAGGGGTGCCACAGCAACTGACATTCACAAGGTTCCTGGGGCAGGATGGACACTGGCATCATTGCACGTTCTGGCCCCCCTACAGAAGGGGAAAAAATCTGCCTGCTCCACCTGCCTAAATGAAGCCTGCCCCTGCAGCTGCA
This sequence comes from Neoceratodus forsteri, assembly GCA_016271365.2. NCBI lineage: Eukaryota > Metazoa > Chordata > Ceratodontiformes > Ceratodontidae > Neoceratodus > Neoceratodus forsteri. The sequence continues at coordinate 332,165,699 of CM057454.1, forward strand.
ATCGGCTCCCCAGGCCGACTCCCACCCTATCCTGTTGTTCGCAGCACCCTATAGGGCCATGGTGCTGAATCTCCACCCTGGGGGGTAATCCAGGGGGTCCCAGGAGTGCGACTCATCTGGGGACACCGCAGCTGAGGGGACCGTGACTGGGTGGATGTCTGGCATAAAAGTGGAGTGGGCACCATAAAGAATAAAAAAAAAAAAATCTTATGAAGTATAAAAAAAAAGGAAGAAGTAAATGAAACCCATGCCCAACATGGATAAAAAGCATCTTTCTTTGGATTAGTGTGGGGGGGGGGGGTAGTTGGGGACACTCCACAGAACTAGAGATAAGAGTCTAGGGAAAACACTACAACTATGGAACATAGAGTAGGATGAATGACGTAGTTCAAAAATAAGAAAACATCAAGATCATGCAGGCAGATGAACTATTTGAGGTCAAATGAAAGAAAATACCTTAATACAAGCTATTTCAGCATAATTTCATACTTTTAATTGCTTTACTTTGTAACGTTAGACTGGAAATAATTTTTTATATGTAAATGTATGTGTGTTGGGTATTTGTGTATACCTATACAGCACAAGTTGTGTATACATATATCAAGTGCAATACTTCCCTAACCTACCCACCTCCCCACGTATAATGACACATCACTGGGCCCTTGCAAGAAAGCACAGAAACAGAGACACTCTACTTATAGTGAAAAGCAAGGGGGAGGGAGAAAGAGCTGTAGATCAGGCATGGTTTGCACTTATAGTGTAGGTAGGGAGAAATGGGCAGACAGGATGGGCCAAGTTATCCTTATCTGCCATCAGATTCTATGTTTCTATGTTTCTAAGTTTGTAAACCTCTTGGGCTGGATTTTCAAAGGGTGACACAGGGTTTGCATCAAGCCCTGCATCAAACCTAGTTTTAGGTGCAGTTGCACCAAACACATTTTAGTAGATTGTGCGCAGTTGTAACACCACCCAGTTTAAGGCAGCTTGAACCAAATATTTACTCACCCCATTGTGATATAGTCTTCAAACATACAGAACTGTGTCTCCCCACAATTGGCAACAACTTTTAGGTCCTGCCTGAAGAAAACATATCACATCAAAATCATAATCAAAACAGCCATCACAGAGGCAACAAGCCTTTGTGTAAAGCAAATCAACAAAACACAAAGAAGGAAAAAAATGTTATGGTTCTCAAAAGAGGTGGCAGGGAAGGTTAAGGAGAAAAGGATAGCATTCAGGAAATATAAGGAAACACAGAAGAAGCAGGACAGAGAACTTTATCAGTTAAAGCAGAAAGAGGCTGGGAAGGCAGTCAGAATAACAAAGGCCCAAAATGAGGAAAGGATAGCCAAATCTGTTAAGAAGGGGATAAGACCTTTTATAGGTACATTAGGGAAGGAAGAAAGACCAAAGGAGGGATACTGAGGCTTAATAAAGGGGAGGGAACGTGGGTAGAGGGTGACAATGAAAAAGCAGGGTTACTGAACAAATATTTCTGCTCAGTATTCACAAAGGAAGAGGAGGGGGAGGTATCTAAACCAAACAAGAGAAACACTCTGAAGACAGGGGTCGATACCAGTCCATTTACAGAAGGAAAGGGTTCTGAAAGAACTAATAAAATTGAAGGTGGACAAAGCAATGGGGCCTGATGGGATTCACCCAATAATTATAAAGGAACTAAGGGTAGAACTAGTGACACCTCTGACTACTCTCTTTAACAAATCATGGGAGGATGGTGTGGTACCTGAGGACTGGAGGAGGGCATATGTGATTCCTCTTCACAAAAGTGGGAGCAGGACAGAGGCAGGAAACTACAGACCAGTTAGTTTGACCTCAGTGGTAGGGAAAGTGATGGAATCACTTCTGAAGGAAAGAGTTGCTGCGTACCTAGAGGCCAGTGGGGCACAGGACCCAAGGCAGCATGGATTCACAATGGGAAGGTCACATCAGATGAATCTAATAGATTTCTTTTACTGGGTGACCAAAGTAGTAGACCAGGGAGGGGCTGTGGACATGGCCTACCTAGGTTTTAGCAAGGCATTTGATACAGTCCCACACAAAAGATTAATACACAAGTTAGCCAGCCTTCGAGTGGGTCCCACGGTGGTAGCCTGGATAAAAAATTGGCTAGACAACAGGATGCAGCGGGTAGTAGTGAATGGAGTCCACAGTGAAGAAAGGAGGGTTACTAGTGGGGTACCGCAGAGTTCAGTACTAGGACCGGTCCTTTTTAATGTCTTTATAAGTGACATTGTAGAGGAACTGGAAGGAAAAGTATGCCTCTTTGCAGACAACACAAAGACCTGCAACAGGGTTGATACACAAGATGGAGTGGAAAGGATGAGAAGGGACTTGGCGAGGTTGGTGGAATGGTCAGATGTGTGGCAGCTCAGATTCAATGCAAATAAGTGCAAGGTAATGCACCTGGGAAACAAAAACCAAGGGGAAGAGTACACAATGGGGGGTGAGATACTGACAACAGTAAAAAATGGAAAGGGACCTGGGGGTAATTATATCAGATGACCTAAAAGTGGGCAAGCAATGTGAGAAGGCAGTAAGGAAGGCTGGGGGGATACTGGGATGCATAGGGAGAGGCATCAATAGTAGAAAACAAGAAGTTGTTATCCCTCTGTACAGACAGTTGGTGAGACCCCATCTGGAGTTCTGTGCGTAGTTCTGGAGACCCCATCTCCGCAAAGACATAGACAGAGTGGAGACTGTCCAGAGGAAGACAACTAAAATGGTGCAGGGTCTGCACCAGAAGGCATATGAAGAAAGACTAAAGGAGCTTGATATGTATACCCTTGAGGAAAGAAGGGAGAGAGAGGGGACATGATAGAAACGTTCAAGTACCTCAAGGGAATCAACAAAGTCAAAAAGGGTAGCATCTTTCAGAAAAAAAGATGTGCAAGAACAAGGCACAATTTGAAGATAGAGGGGGAGGCTCAGAGGTAATGTGAGGAAGTATTTTTTCACAGAAAGGGTTGTGGATGCATGGAACAGCCTCCCTGAGGAGGTCATGGAGTCAAAATAGTGGGGGAATTCAAGAATGCATGGGACAGACATAAGGCAGTCCTAGTGGGGGGTAGGAGGAAGTAAACTGTTGGTTAACTAGGATCTGCAGTTTATCTGTTAGGTAGGAAAATGGTCAGACTGGGTGGGCCAAGAGGTCCTTATCTGCCATCACATTCTATGTTTCTATGTTTCTCTGTTACATGTTAGCTTATTTAGTCATGGAGTGTGTGAGTATTACGGCTGAGAACACCAAGGAAGACCCCATCGCTGATTTGCCAAGTGTCGGGACAGCAAAAATTGTTTTTTTCTTTCATTTTCCTGCTTGGGGGTGGGGCGCTGGGTTGCAAGCCCTAATGTCACATTCCCCTACTTTTGTCACTTTAATCTGAATCCTAACTAGTGTATTAACACAGTTTATTTTTGCAAATAATGTCCTCACTGTTTGAGATAGTAGAATCATTTCGGTATCCTGTGATAATAGCAACTGAATATGCATGGCTGTCAAAATGGCGACTCATATTCGGTGCTATGATCATGGTTGACTGGCAAGGGTAGCGAGTCACAGCTACTGCAAAGGTAGGGGAGGGTGACCGGAAAGGGAGGATAGTGAAGGGAAGAGGAGGGATAGGGGAGAGAGTTATTGGAGAACCAGATGTGTGGTGTATTAGTGGTGAGGGAGGCTAGCTGCAGTGCAGCAGGTACTGGGTTCACAACTGGGGACTGGGAGGGAAGAATTTTGCCACTGCCTGTAGCTGCGGGACTTAATTTTTTTTTTATATGGACTGTGCACCTCCCTGACATGCACCCTCCTGGAATTGAGAATCCAAAATCAGGGGTGTGTGGGGGGGGAGCAAAACCACAGCCCCCCCCCCCAAAAAAAAACCCTTTATTTTGCCAGATGTCAGTTCGCTGGCAAGTGTATATTGCCGATTTGCTTTTCAGTGATATACACTTGCCACACCAGTGAATGCTGTTTTGCATTTACTATTATGACATAGAACCAATCATACTGTATCCTCATTCACAAAGGTCCCAAACACATTCATCTGGCTAGGGAAGCATATGGTCTTCTGGACCCTGTACTTTCATGCCTCAAGAAAAGCAATTTATGTCTTTAGTTGTAATTGTTTTTTGTGGGGCTTACTTCAAAGAAAAAATATCTAAGTGTCCCTCTTAAATGCCAGTAATTGATTTTACTGTATATGGACAAAAAAAGTGTTTTTTGATTTTACCCATAAATCAGTAATGTTTTGTTAGTCTGCTCTGAAACTTACTATGGTTGTAGACCAAGACAAGATACTATATACCTTTGTGGCATCTTTTATGATGATCGGGTTTTCACTGTGGATTTGGCACCATGGTGAAGATTGGAGGTAATTCTATGGTGCATTGCATACACTATGAATGTTTAGGGGTGATTATGTGTTAGTGTTGTAATATTCATTGACACCTTTTTTGTTATACATATTGTCCCTTAACTCCAATTATTGATGGCCTTTTGCAAGCAATAAGACACGATGAGGTGTGGGTAATGACTGGGAAGTGCTCTTATCAGATCATAACCCTCAACTCAGAGTGTCATATTGCGCTTATAAAATGGGTCCCCCAAGTAGATGTTAAAAAAAATAAAGAAAATGTACACAATTTCTGAAAAAGGAGCTTTTTAGTAATGGTAATAGGAAAAATAGTTCCCTATCATTTTTGTACTATGTGATGGTGACTACAGGCTGCTTCTCTCCCACAGGAACACACACAGTGCTAACTCACATTGTGTCTACCTCACAAACACACACTGTTTTGAAGTACTAGCATTGTTGTTTTGAAGTACTAGCATTACCCCACTTTTAGTACCGAGGAGCATAGCTGTCATTTCACTGACAGCGAGCGGGCAGTTTATTGGGAGTAAGCTTATCACTTGCCAGCTTCCATAGTTAAATTTTCCCCCCACAGTGCTTCCCAATCACATTTTTTTTTTTTTTTATAAAATGGCCCACGTACTGTCCCTTTTGCCACAACATGCCATCATGGTCCTTTCGTTAATAAAAAAAAATAAGTTTGAAAGACGCACCTGAGGAGTAGTGTGGCAAATACAGCATGCTTCTCTCCCACAGGAACACACACACACAGAGTGCTCACTCACATTGTGGCTACCTCACAAACACACACTGTTTCAAAGTACTAGCATTGCCCCACTTTCAGTACCAAGGAACATAGCTGTCATTTCACTGACAATGAGCAGGCAGTTTATTGGGAGTGAGCGTGTCACTTGCCAGCTTCCACAGTTACTGTTTTATCCCCACACAGCGCTTCCTGATTAGGATTTTTTTATAAATGGCCTGTTCGCTGTCCTCGGTACCACAACATGCCATCAGATTCTTTATCTGTTTAAAAAACCACAAATGTTTCAAAGAGGAGTAGTGTGGGATGTTATTTGAAAGCTGCCTGCTGGCAGCCACAGCCACTATGCTCTGTTAATTGTTGTGCTTTTCTACATTTGAGCTGTGGATTAGAGGTGACACTTCTTTTCTTTTGAACTTTTCAGCTGATTCAATATGTAATACAGTGTGCTGAATGTGTAGAAGGGGGCAGGAGTTGCCAGGTTGAATGCACAGCAGAAGAAAATAAATTGCTGCCAGTTACAGATTTAAAAGTCACTGATGCTCGGGCAGTGATATTTGTAGTTATGTTTTTTTTTTTTTCCTAACTAGTGCCAGTTAGCAAGTTATGTCCTGATAAGGACATGGCTAAAAAAGGGTATAAGCCAATCAGGTTACTGGAAATTTTAGACCCATTTTAAAAGTATTTGTATTTGCATTTATTTATTTTACCTGGAAAATTTTCCACTGAGCAAAGCTCATTTACAAGGAGGTCCTGGGTAGGACAGAATACAACACAGTAAGCAATTTGATGGCATAGGAATAACAGCAAAATAGTAAGCAGTTTGATAGTACAGGAATAACAGCAAGTTAGTACAGTTCAAATAGCATATAGGAAACAAATGTGGCAATGTATAAATTTATAACATGTATTGTGGTACTCGGCAATAAGAAATAGATTAGCATAACATACAATGGTAGACAGTGAACAGTTTTATATAAGTATCATATAAAAAGATAACAGAGTGACAAAGTTACATTTACATTTTTACATAGCTAAACTGCAGTACAGTAATGTAACAGTGCATCAGGAATTACCACGTAGTGTGGGTGGCGGGTTTAATGCTAGTAGCACATGCATTTATCTACACAATGTTGCTCAACCAGTGTTTGGATCAATGTTGAGTAAGCAATGTTAGTGTTATAGTACTCATTAAGACCTTTGTTTTTATATATACTGTATACAGTACTCCCTCACTATAACGAAGGGAGGGAGGGGGTGAACGACACAGTCAGATATGGATGGAATCTGTACCGGGCCAAACTGTGGGAAGGGTGGGGCAAGCACTGCTGAAATGTGTCAGGAGGGGGAAGGGGAAAAACCTCACATGGTGGTGCATGTAGGCACTAATGACCTGGTGGAGAGTCAGGTGGAATTGGTTAGGGAGAGATCTGAAGTACTAGGGAAGCTGTGTAAGGATGTTGGGTACTCGGTGGCCTTCTCAGAAGTGCTTCTGCTACCCAGGACAATCGGGGTGAGGAAGGACAGGATTGTGGCATTTAATTTTTGGCTGGTGGAGTGGTGTCACTCACAAGGATATGAGCTGATGGGAGACTTGGGGAGCATATGGGACAACAGTGACCTATATGCAGCAGACAGGTTGCACCTGAGTAGGGCTGAGCAGCAGACCTTGAAGCAAAAACTTGAGGAATACATAGCACCCAGGAGGATTTTAAACTAGGAAGGTGGGTGGCGAGTGTGCAGCTAGTGTGCAGGGCTGCCGGGTATGGCTGGAGGGGGGGAGCTGAGGGGGGGAAGTCAGATGGAGGGTGCACAGGGCAAGGATAATGTGAGAGCTGGGTGGAGGGTAGTCTCCCTGAATGCAAGGAGCCTGGGAAACAAAGTAGCTAAACTTCAGGCTCTCTTAAGCTTAGGAAAGGTGGGCATTGATACCATCACAGAGATGTGGGCCAGCCAACACCAGGATTGGGATCTAATGATTCCTGGTTACAGGGTGTATAGGAAGGACAGAGGAATGGGGAAAGCGGGAGTAGTGGCAATTTATATAAAGGATAGGATCAGGTGCACATGGGATGGGGGGGAGAAAACAGAGGCACTGTGGATGCGGTTCCAGTACCTGAGGGGCAGGAAACTGAGGCTAGGTGTGGTTTATAGACCACCAGCACAGTGTGAGGAGTTGGATAGGGAACTTGCTGATCAGATTCGATGGGTGTGTAGCAGTAGGAGCGTGGTGATTGTTGGGAACTTCAATCTACCTGGGGTGGACTGGGGAACCCACACCACTTATACTGTCAGGGGAAAAGGTTCTTCTGGATGCATTCCAGGATAGCCACCTGGTGCAGGTGATTGGTGAACCAACCAGACTGGACAACATATTAGACCTGGTACTATGAAACAGGGAGATGCTGAGGGATCTACGGGTGGAGGAGCCAATAGCCAGGAGTGACACCTTTCAGTGTGGTTCACGCTCAGCGTGAGCAAGAAGGTGGGAGAACAACAACTAAGGTAGCGGACTTCAGATGGGCAGACTTTGGGAAGATGAAGGAAATACTGAGGGAACACCTTGGGGGAATTGGATCAGAGATGGATGCACATCAAAAGTGGGACATCAAAAAGTCTGGTTTTAGAGAAGCTACTGTAGCATGCACCAGGACCCTGAGAAAAAAGTCAAGGGCCAAGGTGCCATGCTGGATGACCAGGATGGTGTTGGAGGGGGTGATGGGCAAGAGAACTGGGTTTAGGAGAATTAAAAGAACTGGGAAGGGGGAAGATAGGGAGGTGTATGCAAAGAAGACCAAGGAAGTAACCAAATTAGTAAGGCAGGCAAAGGCCGCCAAAGAGCTGAGGCTGGCTCAGGGCATAAGGGAGGGGGAGAAGGAATTCTATAGATACATGAGGGAAAAGAGGAACTGTAAGGACTGGATAGTTAGGATCAGGAAGGGCAGGGGTGGGTGGAGAGGGAGGGGAACAGGCATAGGTACTGAACGAGTACTTTGCTCTGTGTTCAAGGGAGGTGGGATGTCCACTATATCCATGGACTGGAAGGGTGGGAGTGGGGGGGAAGAGGTGACTGATACAGTGATTCAAGAAAGCAGGGTATTGGAAGGTATACTGGCACTTAGGGTGGACAAGGCACTAGGTCCTGATGGCATTCACCCTAGGGTATTGAGGGAAAATGGCAGAGGTGTTGGCCAGTCCACTGACTGACCTGTTCAACACTTCTCTGGACACTGGGTGCATGCCACAGGACTGGAGGATGGCTCATATGGTGCCTATCCACAAGAGTGGCCCAAAAGACAAGTCAGGCAACTACAGACCTGTCAGTGTCACTTCTATAGTGGGGAAACTCATGGAGACAATCTTTAAAGAGAGGCTGGTAACCTTCCTGTAGGTCAATGAGCAACAGGATGGGTGGCAACATGGGTTCATCTCAGGGAGATCTTGCCAGACCAACCTAATTGAATACTACAACAAGGTGACAAGGGAACTGTACAAGGGCCATGCAGTGGACATCCTATTTTTGGACTTCAGCAAGGCCTTTAATTCAGTCCCTCATGGGTGACTGGAGGCAAAGCTGGAGCATGTAAGGGTGAGGGCTAAGATGGTTGGCTGGATCAGGAATTGGCTTGGAGATAGATTGCAACAGGTGGTGGGGGGAGAACTCTCCTATCCCAAGCCAGTGACCAGCAGTGTGCCACAGGGTTCTGTGCTGTGGCCGGTGTTGTTTGGTCTGTTCATATCTGATATTGCACATGGGATTAGGAGCAGAATCAGTCAGTTTGCAGATGACACCATGATAAGAGCTGTAGTGGATGACACAGGGGTATCAGAGGCTACAGGGTGACCTAACCAGACTTGTGGAATGGTCAGCATAGTGGCAGTTGGATTTTAATGCAAAGAAGTGCAAAGTTATGCACTTGGGGTGAGAAACCAGAGGAGAGAATATTGGTTGAGTGGGGAGCAGTTAAGGGGTCATGGAGGAGGAGAAGGACCTGGGGGTCATAATAACAGGGAGCATGAACAACTCTGCCAAATGCAGGAGGGCTACAGCTAGGGCCAACAGGATGCTGGGATGCATTGTGTATGGATTCTCATCCAGACACAAGGATGTGATCCTACCCCTGTACAGGTCCTTGGTCAGGCTGCAGTTAGGATACTGCGTGCAACACTGGCATCCATACCTGAGGAAGGACCTCAAGCTGCTCAAGGCGGTACAGCACAGGGTGATGAAAATGATACAAGGGATGGAAGGTAGATCCTATGAAGAAAGGCTGAGTCACTTGAGTTTATTTACTCTGGAGGAGAGAAGGGATGGGGAGGACATGATTGAAACTTTCAAATATTTGAAGGAGATCATCAAATCGGGCACATAGGAACTGTCCAAGCTGAGGAAGGGAAGGGAAGGGACACCAGGGGGCATGAGTTAAGATTGGAAGAGGGCAGATTCAGGAGAGAGATTAGGAGGCATTATTGCACTGAAAGACTGGTGTCAAAATGGAATGCTCTACCAGAGGAGGTGGTGGCTTGCAGGATGGTGGGGAGCTTCAAAGGGGGCATGATACAGGGCAGGGAGGGAGGCTGGGTGTATGGCACTGGTCAGTTCCAGAAAATGTATGGGGTACTGGGTAGAGAGGCAGCTACAATACATAGTTCTAGCTGCTCATACGAGCAGACTTGATAAACCATGAAGCCTATTTCTGCTGGCACATTTCGTATGTTCATATACTGAACTCCTGGTTATAACGAATGGCTCATGTGACTCCTGACTGTAGTCTGCCACACAATCTCCCCATCTCCCCACACACAGTGCTGCAGTATTGCCTGCTGATTGCTACTCCTTCTGATCCTGTTTAACCCTAAAGCCATAGCTTACCTAACTGAGAACTTCTTTCTCTCGTTGTCTCTCTCTAGCAAGCATTTTTTAAACCACTTGCTCTCCTCATTCACTTTTGTTCTCTCCCCACTTCCTCTTGTTCTCTATCCACTCGCTCTCCTTTATCTCACCCTTACAGCTAAAACGGTATAACTTATACATATATGTAATAATACTACTGAGGGTTGAGTCAAGACAGATGAAGAAGCATGACTGTGAGTTAGGCAGTCGGTGTAAGCAGCTGGGGAAGTGTTAAGTGTGACAGGTGGTCGATGTGAGCGGTATGCCCACTGACACAGAACAGAGACAGGACATGCAACTTATTGTCTGATTCTACTAAGATCATATAATGTCATAACTTCTGATGTGATATTGTGGTAAAATTGATTGACCCTTAACAATTACTAAAACTAAGAGTGAGAAACAGTTATGGAGTCGGTGGGGTTCAGGAGATGTAATTCCAATTAGTTTATAGCTTTTCAGCTTTTATCTAATTGTATAACTAAACTGTATATAGTATTTAAACTATATAATGTAAAAGAAAACTCCTTAAAAATAAATTGTACAGTACTCATGCAGAATCAATATACAGTACGTAGCACATAAATGTATAGTATCAAACAAGCTGAACTTGATCACTGATCAGAACCACGCACCTCGATGTAATGAACAGGGAGATATAGCAAACTCACCTTACATCTCCCATGGCATTCGTTAAAGTGAGGAAGTACTGTATTATCCCTTATCGCAAAATATTGATGGCATTATGGCTTGTTAAAGTTCAAAAGTGCAAAAAAAAAATGATGTCCAAATTCGTGTTTCATATGAACCAATCTCATTTCATGAGATTGTGTCATTCTTACAAAACAGGATTGTTTCATACAAAACAAGAATATAAAAAAAGGTCAACATTCTTGTTTTGAGCCTAATCTTATTCTGTATGGCCCTATTCCTTTTCTGTTAGGCTATACGAAGAAAGAAAATCATCTGATGAAACAAGATTTTTAAAATGGCTGAAAAACAGATTTTTGTGTCCTTGAGATACCTGTGTTGGTGTCTCTGCAGGATATGATTTGTATGGGTTTTCATTTTTTTAATGGAGACAAGATGGCCTCCATATGAAAGAAAAATGTTTTTCTCATGAGACAGGATTACCCCTCATGAAACAGAATCCTGTTTCGTATGGCCACTTTCTTCTTTCATATGAAACAGTTATTTAAAAGACTGTAATGAGCATGCTCAGATTTGAAATTTCAAATACTTATCACTCTGGGACAAATTAATATTTTTTTTCACCAAACCAATGAAAGGTATCATTCTGGGGCAAGCCATTTCTACCCTAAAAAGTTCAGACCAAAATTGCAAACCATCTGGGTGCTAGGTGATGACAAAAAATAGCAAAAAACCCTGATTTGTTTCACATTTTTTACTATCTGGGTCTCAAAATGTATTCATCCAGCCAGAACAAAACTTTGCATATTAAGAGACTTTGCCCTCGGGACCATGTATGTAAAATGTCTTACAAATCCATTGAATGGGGAGTGAAGCTATTAAAGTGCAAAATTAGGGTTTAACTTTAAACAGCCTACTAAACCCTAACTATAGTAGTGCTATTGCACCACTATGATAAGCAGATGAATTGTGCATGTGATATTTCAGTTCACTTTGCAACATAATAATTAGTTTTATGTGCAGTTTTGTGCAGCAATACAACTGTTCAGCAGAATTTGGACAGACTGAGACTAAATTATTAATATGAAGCACACCTCTATCATGCAGAAATGAATGTTTTTCAACAGGGAATAAAAAATGTCAAATTAACCCATGAAGTCTAATATCCATAGTATAAATAGGTCTTGCAGTGATGGGACTAGAGCCTGACAGTGAATGGTAAGGGTCTCTATAATATGATAAAATGTGTCATGTGAAAGCATTGCTTTTAACTTATTTCACAGAACAATGTGGATCAATAATTGTGCTATCATATACTCACACAGCTAAAAAGCCATTTGATAACCAAATGAGAGATATAGATAGAATTGACAAAACATTCTTTGGTTCACATCCCTGCCATCCATGTTTCATCATTTTAAATAAATAAACACAAGATTGGCCTCAATATTAATTGTATCAAATACATGAGGCAGGATAAATTAATTACTGAGCAAGCCTGTTAGCACAGTATCCAGCAGTTTTAAAAAGGAATACCAGTTGGATTTGCTTATGACAGAATTAGTATGAGTATAGCAACATAATATTTACTGGTTAGTGCCATTGGCAGAACCTCACAAACTCCATTATGCACACGTGAATAACAGAGTTCCATTAACCACCTTTCTTAAAAATTCTAAAAATACTGTGCCACGGTCATAGATATATGGATATAGACAGGCAGACAAGGGCCTTTGGCCTATCTAGTCTGCCCAATTGTGCATGTAATTTTGCCTCTTCAAGCTTCTTTTGAAGTGGGTTGTCCCCTTCTCCCAACTGCTAGAGTCCCCCAATGCCTATCCCATGCATTCTTGAATCCCATAATCACTTCAGCCCCCATCACCTCCTCTGGCAGGGCATTCCATTTGTCTGCCACCCTTCCCATGAAGAAATACTTCCTCACATTACCTCTGAACCTCTCTCCCTCCAGTTCCATCCCATGACCCCCTAGTCCTGAAACATCTCTTCCTCTGAAAAATAGTGTTTTCCTGCACCTTGTTCCTCCTATGAGGTACTTGTATGTCTCTATCATATCCCCCTTCCCCTCCTCCAGGGAGTACATAGTCAAGTACTTCAGCCTGTCTTTGTAGGACTTGTGATGCAAACCCTGTTCCATCTTGGTTGCCCTCCTCTGAACTGTCTCCACCCTGTCTATATCCTTATGTACTGTAGGTAAGGCCTCCAGAACTGGACACTGTACTGCAGGGGAGTATATCCCCACTAATGTCTTGTACAGTGGAATTATGACCTCCCTTTTTCTGCTGGTGATGCCCCTGTCTATGCATCCCAGCATCCTATTTGCTTTACCTGACACCTTGTCACACTGACTCACAACCTTTAGGTCATCAGAGATGATAACCCCTAGTTCTTTTTCCTGCTTGGAGTGGTCTGTCCTCGTACTGACTGTTCGCTTGCACTTCCACATGTAAACCATCAGTGTGAATGACAGACTTCTCGGCAGTTCAAAGAAATGAATGCAGGACACAGTTTGCTAATAAAACTAAAAAAAAACAGTAGAAAATTGCTACTTCTTTATGATTTGTACCACCTAACAAAATGAAACATCAAAAATTGATTGAGGAGTGGGAAATTAAGAACATACTGAAAAAAAAGTAACACACAGCTTTTCACGGAGTACAGCACGGAGACAGGTGAGTCAACAGAATTCATTTCCTAACCAGTGCTGGAACTGGACAATCTGCGGAAATCACATTTTCTCACTGAAATGGGCACACAGCTCAAACTATGAACCCTGTACAAGCTTATTGGCTTCCACTAGTTCCAATTTACAGCAGCTGGGGTGGGGAGGTGGGGCCATGTGAAACTGTTCAAAATATTCAAAATATGTTATCAAATGTTAAAAAATGTTTTAAAAAAGTAAATTTAAACAGTAACAGCAAACTTTTCATTCTGTTCATTCTGTTGCAATAGACTTTGCATATAGTTCAGTATTGTTGCCTCACTCATTCTTTCATAAAACAGAATAAAAATGCACAAATCAAAGAACCAGTAAGTATGAAAAATAAAACATGGGGAAGTGCTTAAACTTAGATTTTATGCACACCATCAGTGTGTGGTGTCCTGATAGACCCCTTGAGCTTCACCCTCAGAGTTTATCGGGCATTTCACACCAAGGGTGTGCATCAAATCCTCATTAGACACACTTCCCTATGAATTAATCTATATTTTATCTGCACAGTGCATGCACATTGTCACTGAATTTGATCACTGTGATGTGCAACAGTATGGTGCTAATCATGTAATATATTGTCTATACAGCAGATAATGTACAAAGTATGATTTACAGATAAATACATGCCAATTCATAATGCAGAGCATATACATGATGCACATGCATTATAAATACATTTGTAACATGGGTTCCGAAAATACTGTCTTCTGATTCATCCAAGCAGGTCACCTGACCATTGATTAATCCCTGATATACTCGCAGTTGCATGTTCACAGGGCTTTATTTTACTATTTCTTTAGGTAAACCTTTAACCTAACATTGTCCACATTATAAGAGGATTAACCCACTCCAGGGTACGAGTTTACTGAGCATTAATCCACACCTGGGTGGTTGAAGTCACTCGGCTTCACCTAGTGAGGATACATGAATAACATTCGGCATTATTCTATGTATGATGCAGCTGTGTTACTTGTAGTTTGTGTTTTATCAAATGTGTGTGTTGGTGGGGGAAGAATAGAGAAACTGGTCAACTGCCTGTCACAGATGGCACCAGTAATGATATGAATGCATGTTTCAAATGCATATAAGAAACTCTATATATTAAAGTTGTCTCAAATTTAGATTGCACATCTACAAATAAAACAAATTATACAGACAGCAACTGGGCTATTACTAATAGAGAATGAGCAGCATGCTGACAAGGACAAGTGGGAATGAAATAAACAGAATGAGAGACATTTCCATAAAAAAATTTATCACAGACATAGACACTCCAGTATAGGTGCAGTGTTAGTGGCTCACCAGGTAGCACCCTCACCTCTGAAGCCGGGAGATCAGAAGGCTGTGGGTTCTATCCCACCAGACACTTGGGTTAATATCCCAATACTGACACTGCAGTGCAGCATGGGGGGGTGCTGTCTTTCAGATGAGACATTAAAACAAGGTCCCATCTGCCTATTCAGGTGGATGTTAAAGATCTCATGGCACTTCTCAAAAAGAGTAGGGAAATTTTTTATTTATAACTTCAAATGAACATCAAGCAATAGTGAAAAGGACACACCAAATAACATAGCAACAGTGGAAATTAGAACAAAAATCAAATAAAAGTATTAATCATACATCCTCTCACACAATATCCTGAAATCATTGGAAACCCCAAAACCAAAAATAAAAAGGAAAAGAAAAAGGAGTAAGGGGAACATTCCATCAAAATAAATCATATCTATAGTATTAAATTATACTGCAATTCACATAAAACAAAAAATGATAAAAATAAATCATAAGAATTTCAATCAGGCATGTAGTATTTGCTCATAAATGAAAGAATTTTAACTTAAACAATTCATTTTACTAAAAGCAAACCAAAACAAAGGATAAAAATCCCAGGCATACCTTGTCTCCTGGAAATCATATGCCTGTTCCAGATAGTCCTGTATTAAAACCCACTATTTAATTGTCTGACCTCAATATGTAATTCCACCCCCCACCCTATCCATAGCTATATGGGAAAAAAGCTTTTTAATGTAAAATTTGCATACAGATTAATGTTACATCACACAAATCCACAGTAAAAAAAGAATCATTAATAAAATTACAGTATATTCTCAGAACAAAAATGCCTTTTCATAACCTCAGAACTGACTGTTAAATAATATGCCATTTTGAGAGTTTAAGCAATAATATCCTGTATTCCAAAGTTATCCCATTTAACTACTAATTAAAACCCCATGGTGCACAGGAACCACCACAACAGCAAAAACCTTAGACGGTAATATGCATGATAGCCACATCCCCTTTAAATTCCATATGCATTTAAATGGGACCAGACCTTATAGGTTGTCCAAAAATTTATAAAAGTCCTACAAATTACCACACTGCCATAATTCCCCCCCCCCCATACTAAGAGATATGGGAGAAAGTACGAAAACCAAATTTGATCTAGACATATCTCAAGAGGGACCTAAAAATATTTTATAAACCCATACAAGTTTTAGCCCCATTCTATCCAAGTCTAAAAATTTGACT
Organism: Neoceratodus forsteri; assembly: GCA_016271365.2. NCBI lineage: Eukaryota > Metazoa > Chordata > Ceratodontiformes > Ceratodontidae > Neoceratodus > Neoceratodus forsteri. Next base: position 332,181,634 of record CM057454.1, read on the forward strand.
ACTGAATCCCATTACCCTTAAATATGCTCAAAATGTGACCAATGTTGTATTCATATCTCTCAGCTGCTATTTCTATGTTCAAAGGATCTGAATTGCCTCAAGTCTTGATTTATAATATAAAAAAGCTCTTCTGTTGGGATGACTTGCTGTTGCAGAACAAGTCTGCACCAACAGATACAAATACAGTATAAGAAATGTAGCATCACTATGCGTAATTTGTGATGCTTGGCCAGCTGGTTTTGATTACTCTATGATATTTGTACTATAGAATGTGGTTTGTGAGTGTCTCCCCTGAGATATCCTGTGCTATGGGGGCCCCACACCCAGGTTTCAGTTAAAATGGCAGGCTATATATTAAACAGCAGGTATCTGTAATGTGATTAACTTCCAAGTTGCATTTTATGGCCATGTTTATGACCTGTGCTGCTTTGAAGCTGGGAAACTAAAATATACATTTTATAACCTGTTGCTTCTTTGAAGTGGAAATGAAATGTGACTTTATGAGTATGCCAGAGGATGAAGATCATAAACTTTTATGACATGTGAAGAGAAGGAACTGTGAAATCACAGACCTATAATCTGGGAAACTAGTTTTTGCTGATGTCACCTTATTTAATATACCCCCTGATAAGACATCCTGTTTTGTATATTTTTATATTCTGAAAGGAGGAGGAGCTAGATGACATCATGGAAAGGATTGAAACACAGCATTTTAAATTGTATTCTGTGTTTCAACTGGGACGCTTCTTTTCTGGACTCTTAGAAACAACATCTAACTTTAAGCACTTTGTAGAGGTATACATTAGATAGAAAAAGTCTAACTGTATGTTGGTAGGAGTTTGTATGTAATTTCTTTGTTTTCTTTTAAAAGATTATAAGCTTTGTGATATATTGTTCTGCGTTTACATTTTAAGTATTTTTATCCATTTTTAAGTCAATCTATATTTAAAGAGACTGCCTGGTATGTCTTCCAAGATCTTTCTTTTGCATGTGATGTATTGAGAGTAAAGATTTGACAAAACTGTTCAGAAGCTTGAATGGTGTTACCAAACTGAGAAAAGGTAAGAATATACTGAAGGTCTTTTATAGAGTTTTAAAGAGTTAATTTTGGATACCTGGTTAGGTGCCCTTAGGCGAAAGATATCTGGCATCCCCCCAAAGAGCAGATTATCTGAGCCTGTACATTTGGGTACGCTAGGATGAATTTTACACTTTTGAATCCCCCTAGAACTTCAGACTAGAAGTGATTCAGACCCACAAGCAGACAGGAGGATTACCCTATCTGCTACCTGTTCACAATACTGTGCTCAGAGGTTGGCACTGTGGGAGCAGAGGGCCTGACCTGCTGAGCGGTTTGTGACATAGCATACTATTGTTATACCATACAGTTGTGTAGGAAATAATCCCATGGTATCACAATTCCGGATCGGGGGTATAGGAACTGCTCATTTCCACTTATCTTTAACTAAATCCCCAAATTTAAAAATATATGGGCAGTGAAAATACATGTGATCCATGGTTTCAATTTTCATTACACAATGTTCCCTCCGACAATACCTGTCCTGCAACTATTTGTGTTTTTGTTCCCTTTAACGTTAATTTTGTTATGGATCTCTAACCAAGCTGTGTCCCATATTTTCTCTAGGATTCTAAAATCTGTTATATAGGCAGAAATACTGTCTTGATGGATTTTTGAGAAATCTGAAAATGGATGCTTCATAAAACATTCCAATATCACATCTGAATACAACAGTCTCCTAGGTAAATGTAGGACTGTAGCATATTTGATGGTCCATGTTTTGATATTAACGAAAACCCACTCCCACATTTGTACTAACCTAGGACATTGTTTATTTTTATGTAGAAATTTTGCAGTTTTCCATTCTGCTAGAACACCTTGTACTAATAAAAAAAACCATGTCATCCAAAGCTGAGTACACCCTTTCATGAGTGGTACCAGGTTTGCATAAAGGAAAATTGTAAAAAAAAAAATAATATTGGGTTTGGCATCTGTACCCCTCTCTCTTTTACCTCTTTATATAGTACATTCCATTTGATGGGATTGAGCCTGCTTCCCCCAAAACAGGAGAAAAAACAGCTCAATACCTTACTTTCCAATTGTTTTGGAATAGGGAAAACATAACAGAGGAACAAAAACACTGGGATTAAAAAAGTTCTAATCATATATATTCATTTCTGCTTTGATGTTTTCCATGCATTCCAACAGGTAACTTTCCCTGTACCTATAATCAATTTTTCTTCCCAATTATATACCACAACCTCTTCCCCACTGAAATACACCCCCAAAATTTTACAGGGAGGCATAGTCACATGTATACTAGCTACTACCTCCTGCAGCCCTGAAAACCTCCCTAAACTCAAACACTTTGTTTTCCCAAAATTAAGGTTAGCCCCTGTTGCACTACCCAGGGCCTACAATAGGTTGTATGCCCTCTTTATCAACCACTCATCTTTTATCAGAAGGCAAAGTTCATTGGCATAAGTGATGACCTTGACTTCTTGAGAGATTTCCCATCCAAGTCTAGTGATCAGGGGTGATCGCTGAAGAATCCTTTCCACCGAGTCTATTATGAAAACATATAACAGCTGACTGAGGGGGCAGCCTTGATGTACTCCTTTCTTAACCCTACTTTTAGAACCTAATCTACCATTTTCATAAGGTTTCACATATGCCAAATCATAGCATAACTGCAGCTAGTGAATGAAACGTTCTGGGATCCCATAGGCTTCCAGACGCTGCCAGAGAAACATATGAGAAAACTTATCGAATGCATTTGTCTGGTCCAAACTGACTAACAATCCTGGATCTTGGTCTTTGTCTGTTGCCCGCCCCTTAGGAGCTGTCATTTCTCTTAATAATAATAGCGCATCTATAATGCACCTCCCTGGAACAGAACAAAATTGGGTGGGACTAATCAAACCCTCCACTACCCCTGATAGCCTATTCCCTAATAATTTAGCAAATATTTTGAAATCAGTGTTAAGAAGTGTGATGGGACACCAATTGGTAATATCTGATAGTGCTCCTGATTTATACAAAAAAAAAATCATGAGGCCTTTGTACATTTGAGTAGACAAATAATCCTCTTCAATCAGGGAGTTATACACCGCAAATAACTCTTGTGGCATTAATTCCCATAAAACTTTATAAAGTTCCCCAGGGAGGCCATCTGAACCTGAGGAAACATCATTGTGCAGTTCTTTAATCACACTCTGCAGTTCCAGAACTGAAAAGCGGGCCACAAGAGGTGCTTGATTTCCAGATACCAACTGTGGTAAGCGTGCAGCCTGCAGCAGCTGTGGCATAAAGTATGAGTCAGGTACAGGTTCACCAAATCTCTGGTCACTATGTGTTTCCAGTTAAATTCATAGTGCCAGCACTGTCTCTAGCTACCACTCCCTGTGGAGAAATCAGTTGAGACAGTGCCTTTTTTTGCCTCCTATTCTGACAATCTAAAAATGGATTAGTTTGTTTAGTTTTCCCCTGTGTCCCAAAAGCTAGTTCTTTCTGTAAGGATTTTAATCTATTATATTGATATGTGGACATCTCATTTTTTAAAGCCATAATTTCCTCAGTTAAGTTTACCCTGTCAGTATTTTGCCTTAAAATTAGTGATTGTAATTCACTTCTAAGGTCCAAATATCGACTATGAGCTGAGGTAATCCAGACTAGTGCCCGCTGTTGAAAAAACGCAATCAAACAAAGTTTTAACTCTTCCCACCATTGGTACATCCCATCTTAAAGAAAAGTAGTAGTAAGCCTATCCTGTAATATACATATTAATTCCTGTCTAATATCATGGTCTAACAGTAAAGTAACGTTCATTATCCAAAAAATGGGCCCTGTCGCTCTTGGGGGGGTCAGTGCAACCCCAATCCCAACTAGCATATAATCTGAGGTCTCTATGGACATGTTAACTGTGTTGGAAACTGGCATTGTGTCCTTTGTAAAAACAAAATCTATGCTAGATGACAATGCCCCTTTGTGAAAAGTGGGGTGCAGCCCCCTTTCCAGGACATTGTGAACATCCTGTAAACCTGCCTGCCTCGCCATATTCAAAAGGAAGGATTTATCACAATAGACTTTATACTTTTTATCCACCTGTGTCCGCTGTTGTAGATTTATATTAAAATCCCCTCCCCAAAATATCTGTCGGCTAGTATATAAAAAGGGCTGAACTTTAGAAGATTAATTCTATGTGTCTTTGTCTGTGGACCATAAATATTTATCAATCTAAATTATTAACTACTACATCTAGTAAAAGTGCACGTCCAGGGTCTAGTTCTACAGTGTGTAAGATTTGCACATTTGGGGTTGCAAAACAAATTCCTACTCCGCAGCATACATCTGAACCCATTGACCAATAAGAGGACCCCCATATCCATTCCTGTGTAGCTGAATGGATGTCAGCTAGAGAATGGAGCCTGGTATCCTGCAAAAAAAAACAAAAAAACTTCAAAATGTAATTGAAGTATCACAAAGGTGGTAGTTCTTTTTGTGGATGATTTAATACTATTCACATTGAAGCTTGCTAGCTGCATAAGTTCAGGCTCAGGGTTTTTTTTTTGTTGCTTCAGGCTGGATCTCGTAATCTTTTCATGTGGCTCCTAAAGTTTATATTTCCCCGGTGGTCTTCCTGAATCACCCCATGATTGCCCCAGGGGTGGAACTTCCATGGTGTCTACTGGGTTCTCCACTTCCACCCTATCTCCCCAGGTTTGAAAGGCTGCAAATCAATTTGAAAGGGGTAGATGGGAAAGATCCAAGCTAGATGTCACCTTCTCAGGCTCAATCAAAGGGAAGGGGGGGGGAGTCCTGAGACTAATTCCTCTGACTCCATCAAGTCCAGCAAAGTCCTCTTCCAAAACTACCAATTGGGGGGGGTTCTGGTATCTTCAAAGCCATTTTGGGTACAACAGGTTCTGTAGGTTCTGGAGGAGGTGTGGAAACATTTGTTCCAGCAGAAGGAGAGCTGTTTGTCTCTGGGAAAATGTTCTCCCTTCAGACAGCAGAACCCATGGGTGGTCTCCTCACTGTAACATCCATATCTAGAACACCAGTGTCAAGGGGACCTTCTACAGATGGGGTTTGTGGCCAAGGTGGTCCTTGTCTGGCCTTGTTCCTCAAGCCTCCTCCCTGACCTCTAACCCGGCCTTGCATTCTGGAGTTCTGTTTTAAACAGTTCTGTCCAACTGTCGAAAAGGGCGCCTGGCTGGGGACAAGAGAGAATCTTGGTCTGGAACCTCATCCAAATTATGGGCTGCCCATGGACAGTCCTGGAAAGTGTGCTCATTATCACCACAAAGATTACAGATTGGGGGAGGGGCTGAACACTGGGCCACTGTATGGCCAATTACTCCACATTGAAAACATCTTATTTTATCACAGTCTGTGTTTAGATGGGATAATGATCCACATTGATAACAGCTCTTAGATTGTCCATCATAGAAAATAATACCTCTATAATAACTGGCTATGGCCAATATCAACTCATTTTCACGCTTGTTAAAAAGTCGTATTAACTCGCAGGTTGATATGAAAAAAGTCGTATCAACCTGCGAGTTGATACAACTTCTACATCCTCGCTCGGAGAATCATTGAAAAATCAGCTTACATGCAGTGTGAGACACTTCCGTAATGGCAAAAAAACATACAGGCAGTTCGTTCACTCTGAAAGCAGCATAAATAAAACAGAGACTCCTCATCTAAAGCAATAGCACAATGGAGAACCGTTTGGTTACCTCTTGTTCTAGTGACAGGGAAATTAGTTAAAAGCAGTAAGTTTTCTCCTGCTGATCTTATCGGTTTATTAATGTTTAGCAGTCTAATGAACTTTGACCTTTCCCTCGTATTGAAAATATCACGATACTGATGCTAGATGAAACCTCAAAAGGAAGATTACAAAAGGTACCGAATTTACATGCTATACCATTCTGTTCACTTCTCGCTTAGCAAAATTTGTCCTGAAGTAATAAACACTGCATTTGAAGTTATGTGGGAGCTGTTTGTGTTTTGTACTGATGCAAGAGTTTTTTTTAGCACCATAGCCTGATATTAATCATAGCCTGTTATTATATAAAATAAAACATATGAAGGGTGGTTAACATGGGTTTTTACTACTCGATGTGTGATAATAAAACCTCTCGAGCTACGCCTCGAGGTTTTTATTATCACACATCTTGGTGTGTAAAAACCCATATCAACCACCTGCATTTGCATTATTCTATATGTCTCTCCCCCCAAAAAAGGAACTTGGCAGATGTTGAATGCTTTGTTCAGTTTGTTTCAATTGAATACGAAAAGTCCATCCCCAGTCCAAAACTCATTGTCATCCATAATGGGGTTTGGGTGACCAAAAATAGTACACTGTTTTTCCAACCAGAAAATTATATCATTAATATTCACGCCTTCATTTCGAAAGAGGAGTGTCACAGTTTTTATTGTAGGTTTCGTGATTGGGATAGCCAAGAAATCTTTTCACACCAGTGTCTTTTAGGTCATAATAAACCCTCCAGAATGTATCTAAAGATGCAGCCATGCAAAAGCTAATGCCATAGCAATGGTCCCTAGGGGAGTGGATAAAGGTGTAAATGGCTTCGGGTGTAAAACCCATGGAGTGTTTAATTAAAGTTTTACCCACCCAATGTCTATCCTGGAATAAGGGAGCCAAACCTTTACAGCAGAGGCGAACTACAAAACACATTTTTGTTGCTTCAGCAGGTTTATGAAATGGGCCTACATAAGATTTAGGGCATTTGTTTACTCCCCCCTTCTTAGCCCCACTAGTCCCCCCAATCATTGTACCTTTTGGGTGAGGGAAAGCCTCCAAATCATCTCCCTCTTTTTCCACAGTATGATCCATATTTAAAGCAACAATCAAGGTTTCTAGAGAGTTTACAGGTCCAGGCAGTTCTCCATCAGAAAGTTCAGCATCTGGCATAATCTCAAATTCTGGTGCCTCACCTTGAATTTGTGCAACTGCAGCAGAGGCCAAGTCCTCCCCTGGATATACTACCTCTACAGCCGTCACCTTAGACCCTCTTTCTGGTGCTATGCCAGAGCCGACAGTGCCATGAGCCTCTGGGGAGCCTGGGAGAGGTATGGCTGAGTCTGGAACCCACTGATTATTTTGATGCAGCCATCCCACCTGTTGTAATGCACCTCCCGGTGTCCAATCTGACAATGTTCCACTAAAAGTAATCTCAACCTCTGTGGACCCAGGGACTGCCATACAGTATGTTCCTTTGTATCCATAATCACCTCCTGAGATGTGTCGATGGTTGTGCCTACTGATAGTCATTTGCTGGTTTCCTGCATGGGACTAGCAGCCGAACGTTTCCATTTCTTTTTTTCTTCTTCTATTCTAGTTTTACCAGTTATAAATTCTTGTTCACCAGCTGACAGCATTTTCATCAATTGCTATTTTTTGTTTTCCAGTTCAAGTTGTAGACTATCTTCATCCGCCAATAGTTCCATATCCTTGGGTATTAAAGGTTGTGCAGGATTTACTTGACTTTCAATGTCATTTTCCAATACATTCAAATCCAAAATATTCTCCTCCGATACAACTGGTGGTACCTCTGGAGCTCCTGCAACATCACCTTCCCCCTCCAAGATCTGAATCATACTGAGGTCCTCCATACTCCCTGCAGTGCTTACAGTGCCCCCCCCAGCAGAATAGGGGAATTTCCCCAGTGTCCTGGCCAAATTTCCCCCCCATTCACTAAAAATACCACCAACAACTTAATCTGGTTCAAGTTTAGTTGGAATTGATCTGTATCCCTCTCACCCTGGGTAGTGCCTGAAAATAGGCAAGAATTTGTCTAGTGTACTTTCCTGGTCAACAAAAACTAAATAAATAAATAAACTGTATTGAAAAGCTGTAACAATAGTAACAAATATTCAAATCAAACTATTTTTTTTATCAGACTTGGTAATTACTTCAGGATAAGCTATTACAGACAAAATGAAAACATGCTTGGCATGCTTGACTGGCAATTCATGGCCATGTCCGGAATATGTTATCATGACAAGTACAAGTCAACTCTGCAGTAACTCAGTGTTGAGTTTGTAATATCTGAACTGAGAACATCATGACGGTATGTAAAACTAAATGTAAACAAAACCACCATGCCAGTGTGAAAACACCACTGGAGCATTGAGTTATTTTGTTAGATACACACACACACACACACACACACACAGCCTTCATTTTTATTAAAAAAATTACCTAGTTACATTCCATGCCACATAAAGCATCTAACAATTGGGAAAAAAGATACAGTTAGAACATTCTGTCATGGTGGGTTGGCAGTGTCCCTTTAAGGGAGTATTGTACATGGAATATTACACCCGCCATTAATATGTACAGGTGCCAGAAATAAGTGTAATTTACACATGCAGGCAGCCACTACACATAATAGCATTACAATAGTGTGTGTAGCACAGCAGCTCCTTCTCTGCTTCCATTCATTAAATCATGATTTTCTTTGTGGGACTGCAGCGGGTGCTTGTTGGATGGCTGTCAATCTATGAGAAAGAACATGGTTCTTGGAAGTTAAATAGATAATTAATCATTGAGTAAAAAATATTTTTTTAGGCACATTTGGGTCCTGGGGTCAAAAGCTCATTGCCATGAGTTTCCTTCTACTAAGGTGCCAACTACTTTTTAACCCCAACTCCCACTACCGATGCAGATGTGAGGGAGAGGGACATGCAACCCTCTCCAACCAACCCCATTTGACCTCATACAGTCTTGGTGAAATGGCCCTGGTTTGTTGTGATGGCTAGAGTGGATGAACCTGTCCTAAAGTGGCACATCCCCATATTTCTCAGTTTTATTTTTCCATGATACTAAGTTGATCATAAGTATCATAAGCAGTTTCAAGCTAAGGGACTTACGTCCATAATGCTTGCCAGTCCTATATATCAGAATAATACAATTTTACCAGAATTAAAACTATCAAATCTTGTCTTAAACATATCCATACTAGCACTTTCTACCACTGATACCGACAGACCATTCCAGGCAGTAACCACCCTGATTGTAAACCAGTGCTTCCTTAAATTTGTGTTTCACTTAGATAAATCAAGTTGTAATTTATGTCTTCTATCACTAGTCCATCCAGATCTAAGAGTTATTCCTAGGTCTTCCCTTAGTGCTGTATCCTTGACAATTTTAAACATCATGCATAAGTCCCCTCTTGATCTTTTGTAATGTAATGAATAAAGGTTTAATTTTTCCAGTCTTTTATCATATGCCAAATATTTTAGCTCAGTCACAGATTTAGTGGCTCTATGCTGCACTCCTTCAATTCTAACCACATCCTCCCTTTTCTGGGGGGACCACAGCTGGACACAATACTCCAGATGTGGTTTCACCAGGGCTCCATACAATGGTATAAGGACTTTCTCGCTTCTACTGGAAATATGCCTTAAAATACAATTTAAGTTTCAATTGGCCTTTTTAACCTTTTCCTTACAATGCTCACTAAACTTTAAATTAGTTGTTATCTTTACTCCTAGATCCCTCTCATCGTAAGTTTCAGTCAAGTTATTGGTCGCAATAGTATACATATATTTATTGTTATGAAGACTCAAGTGCATAATTTTACACTTGGAGGTGCTAAAATAGAGTTTACTATAGTTAGTCCATAAATAAGCATTGTCTATAGCCTGCTGGACAGAATTGACCTCAGTTAAGTTGGCCACAGTTGTACCTATTCTACAATCATCAACAAACTTAGAAATCCATATATTTGGTTCCCTAAAATTCAGTGTAGAAATACAGACATTGGAAAGACAAGACCCCAACACTGATCCCTGTGGCACCCCACTCGTCACTGCTGACCACTCTGACATCTCATCCCTAACCACGACTCTCTGTTTTCTCTCCACCAACCATAGAGTTATCCACCTTAAGATGTTTCTATCTATTCCCACTTTTAATAGCAATTCGATCAGTTCCACATGGGGTAGTTTATCGAACGCTTTAGTGAAGTCCATAAAAAACATGTCTACCACATTACCCACATCCAACTCAGAGTTAACTTTTTCATAAAAAGTAAGTAAATTTGTCTAGCATGACCTAGACTTAGTAAACCCGTGTTATGCAGAATCAGTCAACTTATTCTCTTCTAAATAGTCCAAAATTATGTTTTTCAAAATCCCTTCCATGATTATTCCTATTAATGATGTAAGGCCAATAGGTCTAAAATTAGGTGATTCCGACCTGGAACACTTTTTGTGGAGTGGGACCACTACAGCAGTTTTCCAGTCCTGTGGAACTTCACCAGAGTCCAGAGATGATTGAAATAAGTAGGTAAGTGGAAATGTCTATGGATCTACTAATTCATGTAAAATTCTAGGGTGTATGTTGTCCAGGTTGGGGGATTTATTAATATCTACTTTATTCAATCTGGACCTAACCTCATACAGTTTTATAACAATATTCCCTGGGATAGGGTCCAAATCATGGTATATGGGGGGTATCTCTAGAATTAAAGACTGAGCAGAAATAACTATTTTGAATATTAACAGTCTCTTTTTCTGATGCTAGTTCACCCAGAGAGTTTTTATATGGTCCTAATGTTGCTGTATTGCTATTCAGATTGTTTATATATGAAAAAAGGACTTTTTATTATCATTAACTTTAGTGGCCAGGGTGATTTCCTGCTGAGTGTTTGCCCTTTTTATAATAGCTTTAACTTGTTTAGAGGAATTCTTGTAATCCTGGCTGTTTTCTGCTGATTTATCCTTTTTTATAATTTTTGAATAATTTATATTTTCTATTTATTAAATGCTTATTGTTTTTATTTAGCCAACATGGGGATATTTTTTTACTACTCTTAAATTTTTGGATCTTAGGGATATGCTCATTAATTAATTGATTAAGTTTATCAAGGAATATATTCCACATATCATCTGTATTGTTACCTTTAAGATCATTAAGTCAATCCCATTGTGCTAAATCCTTCCTGAGCTGAGTGAAATTTGCTTTTTCTAAATTAAGTTTGATGACACCCTCAGTATTTAAAGGTAATTCCGAACCTTTTGGAATGAATAAGACCATAGAGTGATCACTATTTCCCAAGGGGGGTGGTCACTACCCCATTAATTAAGTCCCCCATGTTGGTTAACATAATATCAAGAATATTGTCACCTCTTGTATTATCTTGGACTAATTGTTCCAGTCAAATCTGGTCAAATATATCCAGATATGTTTCCTCAGTGTAGTTACCCCCTTTTGTTGTTTTCCAATCAATGTTAGGGAGGTTGAAATCTCCCAACACTAGTATCTTGTCTGTAGGGTTTAGATTACTAAGTAGCTTAAGAAAAGCTAAATCTTTATCTGGAGTAATGGAGGGTGGTCTATAGAATAGCCCAGTTATAATTTTGGGACCAGTTAATGGTAGTAACTTGATCCAAATAGTTTCCAAGTCAGAATCTTCCTGGGGTATTTGAACACTTTTTATAGAATCGTGTACATACATTGCTATACCCCCTTCCTATGAGTTCATGACTTGTGGTAAAGATTGTACCCTGAAACAGTTTTCTCCCATGTATCATTGTTATCCCACCAAGTTTCAGTAACACAAGCTATAAAAATGGTCTGTGATGCCAGAAGATTTTTACATTCACCAAATTTATTTACTAGGCTTCTGGCATTAATAAGCACAACCCTCCAATCTAATTTATTATTTTTATCTTCGGCCATGTTTGTTGTTGGGGTAATATGATGCATGTGCAATGGAATGGGTATACTGTGTGAAGACCCCTTATGTAAACTTACACATGTGATGGATCCACTGATAAATGGCAGCATGTTTTGATACAAACCCTCCAATGAGTGAAAATCCAGAATCGTCACATTCTGCCACCATCACCAAACCTCATTCTCACCATCACAGAAAGAGGAACATGGCCCATAGGTGCTCAATATTAGCATTAGTGTCTCTATTATGTTCTTGAAACAAGGTCACCTGTACGGCAGGAAGCTATCCAGAACCTATTAGCTCCTTCTCAATATAAAAATAAATATATAAATACATGCAAAACAAAGTTTATTTATCAAGTGATCATTCCAAAAGGCTCTGAGTGCTGAACAGAGTAGAACAAAATCAGTAATAAGATGAAAACACAATGAAATATTTATAGACAATATTTAGTCAGAAAATGCTTTGTGAAATAAATAGGTTTTCAGGAAGGCTTTAAATGCCTCCACTGAGTTGGCCATGATACATGAATAAGTAAATAAACATTTTAAAAATACTAACACTGGGCCTGGATGTTGATATATCTAGATACAGTATGTGGTAAACAATGTTCAGCGATACATACTGAGATTTTGGAATACTACACATAATATTTCCAAACAATGTTTATCACTGCTAAATTTTAAAGAAATAAATAATTATTCCACATGTTTATATTTGTTTATGATGGCATGCATAGATCATATCAGTTATATGTTGGGGTATGTGTGTAGGTGGTGATGGTGGTGGGGGTGGTATTGGACTGAAAGACAGAAAAAGAATGAAGTGGCAGCATTGGTTAAGGTGAAAGTTTGCTTTGTATTTATAAGATGCCACTCATCCCCATTTCCCACCCAAAGCATTGCAGCTGCTGATCCTCTGTGCCTGGTTTGCGGCCAGCATGGGGCAAATTCTGGTAAGTATTTGTGGGCACCTACTTGGATATTTGAGTCTGTTATTTCATGGCTTCCCAGTACTGCCAGGCAGATATGGGCATGTAGTCTCTAGAGAAGCCCCTATGGAGTCATGTAATGTCTGCCCTCCCCTTTGGCGTCATGCAAAGTCAGCATCATGCAGGTATGGTGCACTCTACAGTTTTCCATGCCAGTCCAAGTGGTGCAGAGTCACTGCATGCCAGTTGTGGATTGGGTCCTATGTCTCTTGTGCTGTGATTAAAAAGTTATGAAGCACACCCCATTTTAAAATATTGCTTCTTTATACCATTCTAAATCACTCAAAATTGTTACAATCTTGGACAATGGCTGGATTTGACATGTTGGTCTAAATAATTTAATTTTTCTTGCCCCTCAACAATTTTTTATTTTCTTTGAGAGCATATCCTTCAGAATTGAGTATAACTATATAATTAAATATATGCATACATATAAATCTTACCATTGTACAATGGCAAGGAGAAATCCTAGATGCTAATGGTACCTTTTACCCATGGTAAATCCTGTGATATACCAATGGGTAAAAGTGCCAGCCACCAGTCAGCCACATGAGGAATTCTCCTTCAGGTTACTCCGCGCATGACAAACCCCATCTTGAAGAACTGTCTGCTACTTCTTGCTCTGCCACATTGTAACCACAAATAACTTTAGCGAACCACTTTTCATAAAAATGTTACTGCTCCCTCTGTTTAACACAGTACAAATACAGTAGAGCAGAATCATGGAAATAAGGAGGTGGAGCTGACCTCACCCAATTTGACGATTTGCTACCATTTTAAAGATTTTGTGGGCAGAGACCCAATTAAGCTGAAGAGCATGGACTGCCGACACAGCCATGACAACAGCACTGCTGCTCAAGATCACTGAAAACAGGGAGTTGGGACAGACAGGGAAGCAGGGGAGGCTGGCTGGCAGAGACAACTCTTGCAGCAGTTCCCAGAAGGTGCGGCTGAGATGCCCAGAGCAGGAGTGCAGGACCCTTACTAATGGGCAGTGATGTGGGCGGGGAGCTTCAAAACTCAGAACAGGAGTCAGTCTGGGAACTCAGCTATTATGAGCCTTCACATGGCATGGACTCCCCCAGCTGTGCTTAGTTTGCCCTTCCTGGGACTATGTTAACTTTACATCTTCAGTCATTAGTGAATGATCAAAAAACAAATCCCCCTGAGTCATGGTGATGCTATTTTGTCCTGAGCGGGAAAGGAACCTGGAAGCACAGGCTCATGAACCACAGCCCATTAGCACCCACACCAGAAGGACTGTTGAACTAAACAACAACTTAAGTGTAGCAGGCTCTCACTTTTAAAATAAAGAAAGAAAGAAAGAAAGAAAGAAAGAAAGAAAGAAAGAAAGAAAGAAAGAAAGAAAGAAAGAAAGAAAGAAAGACACATGCCACCAACACTGTCTCTAGCTACCTGAATCTCGGTGGAGTGGGGGGAAGGGGATCAGCTCATCCAAATCTGCCTACCAACAAGGCACTATTTAACACCGAGGAAGGATACATAAACAAAAAAAATCTATTAAAATGGTTAAAAAAATTACATTTTTTTAAATTAATTTTAGGAGGATATTGCATAATCACAATAAACCACTCCAGGGTATGAGCTATGCTGGGATTTAGCCGAGTGGTCAAAGCAGGTCAGCTGTGGGTAAATCTCAGCATAACCCACACCCTGTCATGATTTATTGCTTAATTTACCAACTCATTAGGCATATGTCTTATATTTAGGAAATGTCAAGACTGTATTGTGGAGAGAAATCCAGTAATGGCATAGAACTGTCCTGTTCATATTTATACAAAGGTGAAAAAGGATACAAGCAATATTTAATGAATCTGCCACCCAATGCTTCAAATGATGAAATAAATATTGCCTTACAAATGGAACTCAGTGATACAGTTTTGGAGATGCCAGATACTGATGGTAATGTATAGACTTAGTTGGTGTAAATATACATGATTACTGTAGAAGTCACCATAACACTCCTTCTGACAGAACTAAGAATACTTCAGAATACAATGTAAATATGATAACAACAGGAACCTAGTATAATATATAGAAGCATGTTAGAAGCCATGGTTAGGACTTTGATTTTAATGACATGTTGATTCTGTCTTTAAACATTTTTTTAAAGGAAACAATCAGCACTTATGAGCCACACTCCCCTCTATGGTGATTTTCCCAGTTTGAAATGTGTGTGCAATAAGCAATTAATTAAATACGTAAGCATGGGCATAATGCTGAGATAATTATCCGTTGAGGAACGTAGTTAAACCTGACTCCAAAACTGGAGGCACTTCTGGCTCTTGAAGTGTAGTTATCTCACATTACTACCCACTCATTCTAGTGAGCTAAACTCAAGTTAACAAAATAGATCAATAGAAACATGTAAATATAAAGAAAATTAAATAAAAACATTCGGGATTACAAGTAATATATTCACTCCTGATGTGCAAGTTTCAGGTTCAAATGATATACTGTAAATCCATTTGCTACATTGAATAAACAGGATCATACATAATGGGTATCAGTTCAACCTTGACATATTGCAGTTTTTCATCAGCCTTGTACTAGGAAGTCATTTTAATGAAGTATATGTGAGAAATGTGACATGAATTTGTGTACATTTTGATCATTATATCACACTAGCAAAGACACAGCAAGGTTCAAAGCTGCATGTTTGAAATATACAGTACAGTGTATGAAACTGTGTGAAGACCAGCACAATGAATGTTCAAGTCTTGCTGTTATTAATACATTGATCAATATGTAACCTCTGCAAAAAGAACAATATCTGAGTTTTAAATGCATCAAATATTAAGATAAGTGTGTTGGTCAACTGTATATCCCCCTCTAGTGTATTTTTTAATAACCATTCTCTACTTATCTTCCATGGACAGGCCATGCCATGCATAACCTCCTTTATTATCTTTAATTCTCGGTCCATTTTCAGGTGTCCAGGCAAAAGCAGCTCTCATTCTGTTAGGGTCTGAAGCAAGTTAAAATGTACTTGATGTACCTCTGATTGGATAAGATAAACATATCAGTAATAGCGAGTGTTTGGTGTTCTCGAGAACCATCGTATGCTGGAGATAAGAGCATCTTGGATCCTTCAGAAATGCAAGATGATCAATCAAAATATGTTCTATACACTGATGATGCAAGCAATTCAGTATCAAGCCAAACATCTGCATGTAGGTAACTTATACAACCCTAATATGTTATAATGTACCCTTGATGTAAGAACAGAGACAGAAAATATTCCATGGACCATTGTATTAATCATGTGGTTTTGTCAAGTCCACTGAAAAGATGGTACAACACAATTTGTGTGTTAGTAACACTACCTAGACCACTTGTATAGTTATAAGAGTAGACTCAAGTTCATCTGTATGGTCCAAGTACCATGATTAAAGGGAATGTCCATCAGTAATCAGGCCATGCCTGGGTGTAAGGCATAGCACAATTAGCTGTTTCGCAAAGTGTATTAATTTAAGTACCGTACTGTTGCTGCAATATTTAACTCGTATCTGGCTGATCCTGCCTCCCTCCCGCTGGCATTATGGAACTATGCAGTGCATCCACAACCACCCACGGCTGTCCCACTGTGATGCATGACATTGGGAGCAGCCGGGGGTGAGCCCATAGACTGCCATAGTAAATGAAGCTCTGGTTTCCAAAGTACATGTCACAGTAGTATACCGAGACCAAGTATAGACTGGCAGATGACTTTGTAAAACAACTAATCAGGCCATGCCTGTTACAGAGCAGGGGTTGGGGGGCACTGAATAAATACTACTGCAGACAGTCATTTAATTTAATTTTCCTTCTACTTGTACAGCAAGATATTTTTCTTTTTTTGATCCTAATTGCTTGTTTCTATGTAAAGTTTTACTACTTCTTGTTAATCACTTCTACTACTTTGTGCACAATAAGAACACGTCATCATCTCTGCTGTTATTATCGTAATGTGCTCACAGTTTCCCCAAACACAAAGTCTATTCACCTCTATATAATCTGCTGCTGTCACTTTCAAATCTTAATTTTAACATACAAAATTCTCATATTATTGTCTTTCACATGTGTCCAGTTTTGTTTATCCCTGTACTTTAAAAACGACTGGTAATATGTCACGTTATGAGATCCAAATGCTAGAAAGATATAGGAATTCTGAGTGTGGTAGAAATGTTAGAAGGGTACAATATCAGAATAATGTATATGGAGAAGTATTGCAAGAAAGATATAGGAATTCTGAGTGTGGTAGAAATGGTAGAAGGGTACAGTATCAGAATAATGTGCATATAGTAATAATGCAGGATACTATATATATAGAGAGAGATGTTGTGGAATTATGGTGAAGGGGATAATGTTTACTGTATAACTAAAATGTTGAAATCGAATAGTTGGAAAGAGGGACATCAGAGTAATTGAGATGTGGTGGGACCATAGACAAAAGAGTACCTACACAGCAAAGAAAACAATATAGAATCTGGATATTGCACTGATGACAATTGCTTACTGGAATGGGTGGATGTTATGTAAAGAAAATTGTAACTGATATATTGTATCAAAATGTCTGAAGTTACTGCATTAGAGGACTGAGGCTCTAGTAGTTATCATTGGGATGGCCCCTCTAGGGAAATTAGGAGACCGTGATGTGCACAGAAATGGCACTTAGGAGTTTAGCTTTTTTGGTCCATTTTTTGGGTTTAATATAAACAGTTCATTTAGAGTCCTTACGAGTTAAAAATTAAAAAATAGAAGAACACTTCTACATACAAACATACATTAGAGACTACAGGGTTTGTATGCGGTAAGGGAGTCAGGGCCAGATATTCAAAGCTTTGTACCTGGTGCAAAGCTGTAGCACTGGAATAGCACTGGATTTGCACCGGGATGCAATATTTAGAAGCCCTAATAGTGCCAACGCTGTGTGATAGTGCCAACGCTAAAAGTAAATGTATGCAGGGGCGGGAGTTAGGGGAGTGGCCAGGAATGCCAGCAGCATGGCATATTCAAACAGACAGTACTTCACTACAAGCATTTGGGTGACCTGTAGCATGGCACCAAATACCACTGGCAAAAAGCTGGTGGTAATGCTGCAGTGTCAACTCCCCCATCACTATTCCTGCCCCCCGGTAGCCCCAAAAATCACATAAATCCATGGTGGTTTAGTGGTCCCCCAACCCCTCCAGCATGATCCCTGATCTCTGGTAGCCCCAAAAATCACTAAAATACCTGGTAATTTAGTGGTTCCCCCATCACCCAACATGATCCCCAACCCCCAGTAGCCCCGAATATCACATAACTCCATGGTGGTTTAGTGGTCCACCAACACCCCCAGCACCATCCCCAACCCCGGTAGCCCTGAAAATCACTTAAATACCTGGTGGTTTAGTGGTCCCCCCATACCCCCAGTATGATCCCTGACCCCCGGTAGCTCTGAATATCACATAAATCAATGGTGGTTTAGTGGTCCTCCCACCTGCAAGTGCAATGCCCTTTGGCCCATAAAGTGCATATGTACGGAGCTGGCAACCAGCTCAGCCCTCCTCTCACCACCATGGCTGCCAGCTGACTGTGGTATGCATAGTGCTATTGAAATGAATTCAGTAGCGCTCATGCATACTGCAGTCGGAGGCCAGTCGTGGTGGTGAAAGGAGGGCTGAGCTGGTCACTGGCTTCATACATATGCACTTTACAGGCAAATGGGCATTGCACTTCCAGGTGGGGGGACCACTAGGCTACCAGGTACTTAAGTGATTTTAAGGGCTACCAGGGATTGGGGATTGTGCTGGGAGGTGGGGGACCACTAAACCACGATTGATTTATGTGATTTTTGGGGCTACCAGGGGTCAGGGATTGTGCTTGGGTGTGGGGGGACCACTAGACTACCAGAGAAATTATTATTTGGAGCAGCTACTGGGGGTCGGAGATCACAATTGAAGGGGACGTCATACCTCCCAACCATTTGTCACTGAAATGTGGCACATGGACCTATTTGGACACTCAAACTGAGGGACAATGAGGGACACAGACCTTCAGGATGAGGGACATATCCTCAAACATGGGGATACAAGCCCAGACCACTGTGACAACCATAGTGTTAACCCTGTACAGAATATATTTTGGAGTCAGTATTTTACACTTCAGTGTTTCTGCTTTAAGGTCTGATGTACAGCACATTCACTGTGTGGGTGGCACATTTTCCATGAGGCATGGCTGAGGGACAGAGCAGCTTTAAGAGATCAAATGAGAGCTGTCCCTCATAATGAGGGACACTGGAGAGGTATGGGGCTGTCCTCCAGGGCGTGTTTGGACTCAGGCAGTGTAGATATATATCTATAGATATATACCTATATACACACACACATATACATGTATATATATATATATATGTATATGTGTGTGTGTGTGTATATACTTGTATATACATGGCTATGTTGCTCTGTAGTTCATTTCGACCAACAGGGGATGCTGTGGGCATGCCTTGGCCTGCAGCGTCCAGCCTGTACTTCCATTCTGACCAAAATGTGGTGCTGTGTGCTCCGTACAGTAGCACTGGGCAAACTGCATTGTAATGTATGCTAAGCAGCACATAATGAGATGCAAATGTACCTGTTTGCTCATGGATTACCTAATTAGACTCATTTGCTAAGGGAGCTTTGAATATTACCCCGGGCTAATCAGTTTCCACTGGGCTATTGTATTAGCACTGTGTTATTGAGTTAGCCCCGGGCAAACAACACTTCAGCATAGCACAGTTCTGCAGTGTGTGGCTTACATTGTTGTTTGCAGTAGATGTGAGACATCTCTGTGCAATCGCACACAATGTTCTCCACCTGCAACACTGGCTTGCTACAGAGTCTAATGAGCTGCAATTGCAGTGTGCACTTTCCTGTTGCTATATTCAGTGCTGTCTTATTCCCAGGCAATTTATGCCCCACACTCCTGGTCCTGTTTGCCCAGCTTCCTTTGCTTGCTATATTCAGCTGGTTTTGCACTGGGCTATTCCTTTTGAATATAGCTTGCTTTCTGCTCCGGGCTAAGTTTGCTCACCAGGCAGTGCTAATTTAGCCCTGGGGCAAAGTTTTGAATATCTGGCCCTCAGTGAGTTATATAGGAACCTAAGTGCCCCATAAGGTCAAAATGGAACTACAGCCTTGGAGTAAACAAACAGATAAACTGTATTAAAATGTATGAGTCTTAAAGGAGTGAGGGTTTAATAGTGCGAATTTGTTTGGTATATGAAACGAGAGATTGTGGGGCATAGAGAAAGGTGTTTAGAAGTTGAGACCCTTTGGGTCTGGTTGTGCCAAGTAAAAAAATCTCTTTAGAAATTTAATATGTGAAAAAAAAGTATAAGAGGGCTATTACAAGCTGACCGACAATAAACCCTAGTGGTTTTGTCCCTTTAAGGGAGAGAGTGATGGATATTTGTCCAGAAAAGATTGAAGCTATAGTAAGGTGAATCTGCCTGAAAAAAAGAAATAGGAGACCGTGATGTGTATAGAAATGATACTTCAGAACTTCAGCTCCTTTGCTGATATTTGATTTAATGTAAAAAATTCACTTTAGCCAGCCCGTTGGTGCAGCGGTGGGATTTCTGCTCACAACACTGGTGACCCGGGTTCAGGAATGGACCCGGATTGTCGGAGTGCCGGCCAGGGGGAGAAGGATGGAGCATTCCAAGGACTGCTCTCCTTCTCCGGGGGGAGGGTGGGGGAAGCGATTAGCGCACTGAGGACTCCTGGCAGAGGCCGGGGGATCTCAGGTGACTGACACTTACAGCTCTGGGAGGTGGGGCAGACGCCGGCATCATTGCACATCCCCACCTCCGTAAGAAAAATGGCAGAAAATCAAAGTGGGCAAGGACCACAGTCTACGTGAAGCCCTCCTGGAAGACCTCGATTCACCACCATTGCTGCAGGTCCCCGACTAGATATTGGTTCCGTGGTCACCGAAGAAGGTGGCCATGGCCCCACCCTCCAGGGAGCAAGCCGGGGGTGACGGGGGGACCTCGGCAGCCATAGATGGTGGTGGAGGTTTCCAGGGGCTGTGACTAGGGCTGATTAATGACGGGGTCCTGCCATGGAAAAAGATACAAATTGAAAAAAAAAATTCACTTTACAGCCTGGATGATTTAGAAAATGGAAGACAGCTGTTATAAACTGATATACAGTATTTTAGAGGTTACTGGGTCTGTTCCTTTAAGGAAGCTTATGAGTGGCATAGGAATTAAAGTGCCCTATATGGTTTAAAAAAAGAGTGACAGCCTTGTAGCAAACACATGAGGAAATTAAGTTGGCATCTGATGCAAAAGGAGAAGGCTGAAATAACAGGGTAAGGGCATTGAAAATCGTTTTAATTTTCCCGTGTGCAGGAGAGAAAAGAAAAGTTATATGCAGGCTTTGGCAGCAGATAGTAACATTATATTGTACATAGAAAAGCAATTAAATGCAGTGACCAGGGAAGCCCCTAGCAGATGCTAGCATTTGGATCTCATAACTCGACATATTACCAGTCAGTTTTAAAGTACAGGAATAAATAAAACTGGATACATGTGAAATATAATAGTATAAGAATCTTGTATGTTAAAATTAAGATTTGAAAATGATAGCAGCAGCTTATATAGAGGTGAATAGACTTCGCATTTGGGGAAACTGAGCACATTATGATAGTAACAGCAGAGATGATAACATGTTCTTATTGTGTACAAAGTAGAAGTGATTAACAAGAGGTAGTAAAACTTTACATAGAAACAAGCAATTAGGATCAAAATAAGATAAAAATATTGCTGTACAAGTAGAAGGAAAATGAAATGAATATGACACTGTTGTGTAAACTTCTATGGATTTTCCAAATAGTTCCTCCAATGTGGATGTTTCACAGAAATCTGAGGGGAATAACAATGAAATGAAATGTAATGCATAATACACTGTTATACATATTATTGTGGATTTAGAAACAGCTTTTTCTTTTTGGTTGTCCTGAAAAAACTTGAGGGAACTAATAATGAAGCAGAATGGAATGAATGGTACATTACTGTGCATATCGCTGTGGACTTCCTAAGTGGCCTTTCTTGTTTGATTTTGAGACAGGAACCTGAGGGGACAAATAACCAATAGGAATGAAATAAAAGAATAAGAAAGAGAATCTGAGAATGCAATAAAATAAAGATGTGCTTACATCTGGGGATACAGGTATATTAAAGCACTGGACCATCAGTATGCTCTATGTCCTGTGGATATTTTATTTGTATGGTGTTTGGTGTTGGGTTATATTATTTATAATATGAGTTTTTCATGAAATTATGGGATCGGGTGAAAAAAATGTTGATATCTATGTTTTTTTGGAATTACCAACATAGAGGCTGAATAAAGGAGTTTTAAGTTACTGTGAATAATGTAATGTGAGTAGCACCAGTGGATGTTTCAGATTATTATTTTGTTGAAATTTTTGGTTGTTTGTGGACAGCATTTTAATTATGTATATCTTTTTATTTATTTAGAAAAGCATCTCTTGAAAAAGCCTACATTGTAGGTAAAATGTTGAGGTGTTGGTTGTATTTAAAATAAAAAGGCAATACTTGGATTTGGAAATGACTGTCTGCAGTAGTATTTATTCAGCGCCCCACACCCCCTGCTCTGAGCCAGAGACTGTTCTACATTTATACCACATTGGGAGAGGCAGTTTGGAATAGATTAAGAACCGTTCATTGCCTGTGGAATTACCCCCCCCCCCTTTTCTGACATGAGTTACTGGATGACAGAGATGTGCTGCATCTGAACCACAGAAGTTGGACTTTTGGAAGCTTATCAGGTGCACTTGCACATTGTATTGAAAGCCTATATGGGCTATATGAACTTAAAAAAAGAATCTTGTAAGAATGGACTTTTTACTAATGGCCTAAATAACATTGGTGCTGCTTTATTTTTTAATGTTTATATATTTAAATACAAATTTGAATAGAGAATTGATGATTACTGAAGTGTAGAAAATGGATATATTTAGTGAGATAGGAGCCAGTACAAATGCCAAATATCATTTTGCAACCTTCTCAGAAGCTGAGAAAGAAAAGTTGTTGGGTCAAATTAGAGGGGATAGAGATTTCACTACTAGTTCTTCTGATAAAGCTAAATAAACAGTTCAAAGAATAGAAAACCAACAATTTAAGCACTGCTGTCTTGACTGGCATGCCATCACTCTGGGACAGTATTTAGCTCATAATTTAATACCAAGGGGTTTGAGAATATATGTAGAACACAACATAGGAATTAAATCAGCAAAGCTTGACATGAAATGGGATGAGATTTGAACCAGATATTCTGTTGACTTCATCTATGCTTTAACTGAATCCATAATCAAAGAATGCAGCAAGTTGGCTAAACAAATTAACCTGGATAAGGAGGCTTTGAAACTGAAATTACAACGGGATGAGTTCAACAGGACTTCGGAAAAATTAAACAGAAGATAGATATGTATGAGAGAAATTTGAGAGAACAAAAAATAAAAAAGTTTAATCGTGACACAAATGATTACAAAGAAAATAAGATTTATGTACCTACAAAGAATATTCCTAAACAAAATTGGAATTTCAGGAACCAGCATGAAGAGAGTGGGTCAGAGAGTGATGGCAGCTACAGAAGGGCAAGTAACCAAGTGCAGATAACATGGAGAACACAGCAGGAGACTGAAAGACCTTTAAATAGGACAACGTATAGAGCAGATGTAGGGTCTAGACAGAATCAAGAAATGAATACAAGTGAACATTTTTTCAGACAGGATACAGAGAGCTGGGAACCTCAGGGACAATCCAGAATAGAGAAGCAAAGAGAACCAAGGTACATTATGAGAACCAGAGGTGGTATGGAAGAGGACATAGAGCAGGCAAGAACAGGTACAGGAGGAGGACAAGGAATAGGCAGAGGATGAGGGGATACCCACCCCAGGCATAAGTACCATAAGAAATAATCCCAATATTTAATTTGAGTAAGAGACAACTGAGTGAAATTGGAACTGGAGTATTAGCAAGGGGTCTGTCATTTGCACCTTCTACAACAATAAACATGTTTGAAATGGAGTGTGATTTACAGCTATTTTTTAGGTCTTTGAGATTGAAAGCACAGTTTAGCAGTCAACAACAAATGGACAGTTATAGACATGGGTTAAGCGGTGCATTAAAGGTTAAGTCGACGTATAATCCACAAACTCACCTCTTCCTTGCTATAGACACATATGCTGGAACAGTGAAAAAAGAAATATGCAATTTAAAACAGAAACAGATAAAAAAAACCTACACATGGTAACCTGACACAAATGGAGAGATGTGCATTAAACAGCATAAAAAAATATCAAGATATTATTTTAAAACTGGCAGACGGGGGGAGGGGGGGTGGCATTGTGATCCTGGACTATGAACACTGTAAGAATATCTATATTCAGCTACTGGATAATGAAACAAATTATGCCAGACTGGACAGTGATCCTATGGAGAAACTAAAGAGGGAATGGTCGGAATTAGTGGAGGAAGTAATACTATCCAATCTTCTAAGAGAGTGGGAGGGGGAGTTGGTCATACAGAAATTTTCCAGAATAGCTATCTTTTATATATTGCCCAAGATACACAAAGATCTAAGGGATCCACCAGGATGCCCTATAGTATCAGGCATTTCAAATTTATTCAAACCTATTTCGAATTATATTAATTATCACTTACAGCCTCTGGTCGAAGAGATATCAACCTATGTTAGGGACACATCTCATTTCATTAATATCTTGAAAGAGGTAAATCTAACTCAGAGAGAAAGGGAATCTGTTTTTCCAGTAACACTTGATGTGGCAGATGTTCAATACCACACCAAGAAGGGATAGCAACCATGAGCAAGCTGTTGGATTTAAGGGAACCAGGGGTACACCCTAAAACAGGAATGTTGCAAATGTTGGTGGAATTTATCTTAACAAACAGCTATTTTAGGTTTGAGAAAACCTTTTTTGAACAAACTAGAGGTACAGCCATGGGATCCACTATGGCTCCTGGATATGCAAATGCATACATCTCTGATTTTGAAAATTGACATATTTTAAATGAACAGGATAACCCATTTTTCAGACATATTAAACTGTACACGAGATATATAGATGATTTATTTATGCTGTGGCTAGGTTCAGATGAGGACCTTATTGCTTTCCAACAGTATTTAAATAGGTGTAACCCCAATTTAAGATTTACAATGGATTACAGTACAGTCTCAACATCTTATTTAGATGCTAGGGTTAAAATTGGAGCAACTAGCATAATGACCACACTACACAGGAAAGAAACAGCTTGCAACACTATTCTCCATGCCTATAGCTTCCACAAAGATGGTTTGGTAGAGAGTATTCCTTTCTCCCAGTTTCTGCATATTCGCAGAAATTGTGGAGACGAACAGGATTTTAAAGAAGAGATAAGGGCGGCATCAAAGAGGTTCCAAGAAAGAGGTTATAGTAGAAGGACCCTAAATCAAGCAAGAGGACATTTGCAGAATATAACACAAACAGAGGCATTAGAGGGAAACAGGGGATCAGAGAGAGAGAGAGAGAGAGAGAGAGAGAGAGGCAATAGTTTTCAGTGTCAGGCATAACCACAGAATGAATGAAATAGGAGATATTATACATAAGCACTGATCGATTCTGAAGGATTTCCTTATGGAGAACAATATTTTTCAGACACCACCTATGACAGCAGAAAGAAAGGTTACAACATTAAAAGACAGATTGGTCCACACAGATCATGGTCAGGGTAGACTTGAAGAGAATAAACAATTGCTTTTGGGACCCTTGCATCCAGGTATGGTGTCATATGGCAGGTGCTCAGTTTGTGAGCACACAAGTAAGAAGCAGAAATAAAAACATCCATATACAAATAAGGAGTATGACATCAAGCAATTTATCACCAGTGACACTGCAGGGCTGATTTATTGTTTACAGTGTCCGTGTGATAAAATTTATATTGGAAATACTGTTAGACCCCTTAAACAGCGTATTCAGGAACATAAATCAAATATGATAAATACAAAGTCTACACCAGTAGCAGATGATTTCTTAGAAACAGGACATACAGAGGCATCACTCACATTCTGGGGTTTAGAAGCAATAAAACCACCAGATGGGTGCAGGGGAGACTTCAATAAAATGATGGAAAAACAGAGACTCACTGGATTTTTGAAATGAGGGCATTAGAATCAAGAATTAGACTAAATAAGGATATAAACTGGAACTGCTGCCATAGGTAGTTTTTACACTTGAATAGGGTTGGAATTGTCTGTAGAAAACTTATGTATTTTTTAGAAAAATGAGAAAAACTGTAGATGAAATACTGACAATTTGGGACATCACAGTGATTAAGATGCATAAGGTTAAAGACATGAAAGTAAATCGGCTGAAATGGACATATAGAAAATAAGGTCAAGTCAAAAGCAGGCGGAACTTTTGGAAGTATGGAGAAGTATTGCCAGAAAGATATAGGAATTCTGAGTGTGGTAGAAATATTAGAAGGGTACAGTATTGGAATAATATACATGGAGAAATATTGCAAGAAAGATATAGGAATTCTGAGTGTGGTAGAAATGGTAGAAGGGTACAGTATCAGAATAATGTGCATATAGTAATAATGCAGGATACTATACATACTGAGATGTTGTGGAATTATGGTGACGGGGATAATGTTTAATATATAACTAAAATGTTGAAATCGAGTAGTTGGAAAGAGGGACATCAGAATAATTGAGATGTGTCGGGATGACCATAGACAAAAGAGGAACTACACGTAAAGAAAACAATATAGAATCTGGAAATTGCACTGATGATGATTGGTTACTGGCATGGGTGGATGTTATGTAAAGAAAATAGTAACTGATATACTGATTCAAAATGTCTGAAGTTCCTGCCTTAGAGGACTGAGGCTTTAATAGATATCATTGGGGTGACCCCTCTAGGGAAATTAGGAGACCGTGATGTGCACAGAAATGACACTTAGGAGTTTAGCTTTTTTGGTCCATTTTTTGGTTTAATATAAACATCTCATTTAGAGCCTTTATGAGTTAAAAAATAAAACATAGAAGAACACTTCCACATGCAGACATACATAAAGACTACAGGGTTTGTATGCTGTAAGGTAGTTAGTGAGTCATACAGACACCGAAGTGCCCCATATGGTCAAAATGGAACGATGGCCTTGGAGTAAACACACAGATAAACTGTATTAAAATGTATGAGCCTTAAGGGATTGATGGTTTAATAGTGAGAATGTGTTTTGTATATGAAACAAGAGATTGTGCGGCATAGAGAAAGGTGTTTAGAAGTTCAACCCCTTTGGGTCTGGTTCTGCCAAGTAAAAAAAATCCTTTAGAAATGTACTATGTAAAAAAAAGAGTATAAGAGGGCTATTACAAGCTGACCGACAATAAACCCTAGTGGGTTTGTCCTTTAAGGGAATGAGTGACGATATTTGCCCAGAAAAGATTGAAGCTATAGTAAGGTGAATCTGCCTGAAAAAAGAAATAGGATACCGCGATATGTATAGAAATGATACTTAGGAGCTTCAGCAACTTTGCTGATATTCTGTTTAATGTAAAAAATTCATTTTACAGCCTGGATGATTTAGAAAATAGAAGAGAGCTGTTATAAACTGATATATTTTAGAGGCTACTGGGTCTGTTCCTATAAGGAAGCTAGCGAGTGATGTAGGAATAAGAGCACCCTATACGGTTTAAAAAAGAACGACAGCCTTGTAGCTAACACACGAGGAAATTAAGCTAGCATCTGATGCAGAAGGAGAAGGCTGAAATAACAAGTTAAGGGCATTGTAAATCTTTTAATTTTCCCATGTGCAGGAAAGAAAAGAAAAGGTATATGCAGGCTTTGGCAGCAGATAGTAATGTTATATTGTACATAAAAAAGCAATTAGATTCAGTGTCTAGAGAAGCCCCTAGCAGATGCTAGCATTTGGATCTCATAACGTGACATACTACCAGTTAGTTTTAAAGTACAGGAATAAATAAAACTGGATTCATGTGAAAGATAATAATATAAGAATCTTGTATGTTAAAATTAAGATTTGAAAATGATAGCAGCAGCTTACATAGAGGTGAATAGACTTTGCGTTAAGGGAAACTGAGCACATTACGATAGCAACAGCTGAGATGATAACGTGTTCTTATTGTGCACTAAGTAGAAGTGATTAACAAGAGGTAATAAAACTACATAGAAACAAGCAATTAGGATCAAATAAGATAACAATCTTGCTGTACAAGTGGAAGGAAAATGAAATGGATATGACACTGTTGTGTATACTACTATAGATTTTTCAAATAGTTCCTCTAATTTGTCTGTTTCACAGAAATCTGAGAGGAGTAACAATGACATGAAATGTAAATGCGTAATACACTATAATGTATGGTAGAATGCTGTTAAGCATAATTATAAAAAGGGTCTGAGAAATGGAGCTTTCTGATTGGCTGCAAACATTCTAACAGCCTTATGTTAATCTTTTATTAACATACATGTAGAACTTAGCCATATGCCGAACAAAGTTTAACACTGTTTAAAAACATTTTTATTATAATAGCAATAAGGCACTCCCAGGGATTATGTTAATGGTCAGTTAATCACCCTCTAGGAGCACGTGGCACTTGGCTACACCTCGTGCCACAGTACACCCCTAGAAGGTGATTAACAGACCATTAACACAACCCCTGGTCATTCCTTATTGCTTAAAAATCCATACCAGCTAAAACATTGTTATGTTGCAGTAGCTTGTTGTTATGCTGCACCAGGTAGGTAGCTACTGCAGCATAACAGCTTAGAACCTTGCTTGCATTCCAAAAGCGTGAGCTGTGTTGTCAAGCTTTACCTCAGGACACTTGCCATTTACCCGATCGGTCAATTCAAAGTGGGAGCCCAGCTATAAAAAATAGTGTTGGCTTCTGTTTTCTGTAGGGAGCTTACTAACAGATCAAGATTTATTCAAACGGGACTTTTTGCTCAACTTGTGCCCTATGTCATGTTTTTCAACTGCCTCCAATTTCCTGACAGATGGCAACTTCAAGATCTGTGAGTAAAAATCTAAATTCTACATGAATCACAATAGTTGCTTCAGAGTCAAATACGTCGCATTTTTTGTCTTTTGGTACCAAAATTAGATGAAAAGGGTCCATACACTATAAAAGATAATGTATAGGACCCTATCTCTAACAAGTTTAGAAACTCTTCTTGAGGTCGTCATGGCGATGAAACCTCTCGGGCTTCACTCTCGAGGTTCCAATCATCGCCATGATGACCTCTTGAAGAGTTTACAAACTTTGTTACAGATAGGGTCCTATACATTATCCTCTATGTTATACATATTGTTGTTGATTTAGAAACAGCTTTTTCTTTTTGGTTGTACTAAAAACACTTGAGGGGATTAATAATGAAGCAAAATGGAATGAATGATACATTGTTGTGCATATCGCTGTGGACTTCCTAAGTGGCCTTTCTTGTTTGATTTTTAGACAGGAACCTGAGGGGACAAATAACCAATAGGAATGAAATAAAAAAATGAGAAAGAGAATCTGAGAATGCAATAAAATAAAGATGTGCTTACATCTGGGGATACAGATATATTACATCACTGGACCATCAGCATGCTCTATGTCCTGTGGATATTTTATTTGTATGGTGTTTGGTGTTGGGTTATATTATTTATAATATGAGTTTTTCATGAAATTATGGGCACTGGTGAAAAAATGTTGATATCTATATTTTTTCAGAATTACCAACATAGAGGCTGAATAAAGGAGTTTTAAGTTATTGTGAATAATGTAATGTGAGTAGCACCAGTGGATGTTTTGGATTATTATTTTGTTGAAATGTTTGGTTGTTTGTGGACAGCATTTTAATTATGTATATCTACAGTATTTATTTATTTAGAAAGGCATCTCTTGAAAAAGCCTACATTGTAGGTGACACATTGAAGTGTTGGCCGTATTTAAAATAAAAAGACAATACTTGGATCTGGAAATGACTGTCTGCAGTAGTATTTATGCAGTACCCCCCCACCCCCTGCTCTGAGCCAGAGACATTTATACCACATTGGGAGAAGCAGCTTGGAACAGAGTAAGAACCGCTCATTGCCTGTGGAATTCCCCCGACATGACTGTTACACCCAGGTATGGCCCGATTACTAATGGGCATTTCCTTTAAATCATGTTCTGTAGCTCCTATATGAGTCACTGACTGGTATCCATCAGGCAGCAGTCACATTGTTATAGTAGCACACTACCCACCTTCAGCAAAGGAAAGTTGTCATTTGGGATGCTCGATCCTTCTTCCCACTGCCATCTTTCAATGACCTATGGTAGTTCCAGAACACTGATTGATGTCTTAGCAAATTATGGTGCTACCTTTGAGCAGATGGGATGGCCATATGAATATAGTGGTATTTATAAGCGTTCTCTAATTTGCATGTCATTTCATTATATTCGCATGGGCAATGACCTTTGCTGACCATTGACGTTACAATAAATTTTCTCCCTATAATCAGGAATGTATCAATAGGAACTCAATGTCCACACAAGGAGAATAATTTTATGGTATTTAAATCAATTCTGCTACGGCTATTTGCCATACAGTATGTCCTGTTTGCAGTAATCTAACTAATGGTGAATTCTTGAGATAATGTAGAACTGCAGTACAAATCTAACATTTGTGCAAAGGATGTGGACACCACCGTGCATGGGTTAGCCAGCCATACACTGGCTATATTCCTGTTGGTAGTTTAACACTTTTGGGAGCCATTCTTTTTTCTAGGAATTTGCCTTCTGATGCATTAAAAATGCTAACTTCACTAAAGTCTCAACCGTAGACAAAGAAACCTTCTTCAAGCACCAAAGGCTATATCTGGATCCTACAATATACAAAATGTGGAAGACTCAGCAGGGGACTATTATAGAAATGATTAACAACATTCCAGGTGGCCTTGTTCTTGCTGGTGGTGGGAGGTCAGGCAGCCCAGGCACTGCACTAAATGTGGCACATACACTGTCACTGACCAGCAGATTAACAAAATATTGCATGTAGAGGTAATATTTATTTAAGTCTTTGTTAACTGGGTAAGTGAACTGATCCAGAAGACCATTTTCAGTCACAACCCGGTATAATACAGGTATGACCTAATGTAGAAATTATGTTTCAATTTTCCATTACCAAATGCAAACCCTCCCCCCCCTAGCCCCCAGGTAAATTTTATCTTAAAGCAAAACATTCATATGTGTACTGTAACATTATTTTAGTATTGCAAAGCATAGTATGTAGTGTATGGTGACCTCTGTGTTTGGTGAATAATAACTGCTATATGTACTTTTGGAGATACTGAATTATGGATTGCCATTGTATAGACACATAGATTGGAAGTATGCCATTTGATATTATTAAACCTTGGGTCACAATCTTGGAGACCTGTGTTCCGGAACAGATAAGGGTCAATGGCTGTCGACACAGTATGGAAGGAGAAAAAGGGGAAGGTGGTAAGCCATGACACCCTTTAACTGTCACTGTGTAGACATCATGTAATAAAGCAGGCAAAGATTTACTTAAAGGGATGAACTGCAGTTCCAAACAGCATGCATCAACATGTACACAGTTATGTGCCACTGTGTAAGAGGTTTGGGTGGAAACAGAAAAGTGAAATAAGATGGGTTGAATGATGGTACACCTACTCTACTTTGGCCTGCACTGTTGCCTGATCATTGGGAACCTCCTTTGAATCAGCCACTGGGGTGAATTGGTGGGTTTTTAATACATGGAGGAATCAAGTCCATGACCCTGGTGGATACAAGCACAGGTTATGATGAATGGAGACTGGGATGAGATCTCACCCACATGACTCTGTGGAGAAAAAATATTTTTTATTAAAAAAACACTTGTTATCTCTATACTGCATAATGGTAAACATGGATTCCAATCTACTTTTATTTAGAGTAATGAAGTAAAAAGTGCAACTTGGTGTGAACTTGAGGGGTTAAAACATACTGTGGCATTAATAAAGGACAGCAGTCGAACCATTGATACCATTGTGACTGAAAGACATCACCAAATCAGAAAATGGATCTGGGGAAGCCCAAGGGACACAAAATGTAGATTTGATATTTGGCATGCTGCAAAGAGTAAGTAACGTATGTATATAATGACAAGTGTTTTATAATGTGTGACAAATGTCCTGCAGGGAAGTCTATGCCTAAAATAGAGTTGCTGTGCTGCAGTAGTGAAATCATTAGGCTGTTGTGCAGCATCGCTACTACAGAACTGCATACATAAAATGCTGCCTTAATTTATTTATGAATTTATCTATTGTGAGTATTGTATTATTTTAAGCAATTTTAGTTCTTGAGGATTTGTTAAATGTTTTAGATGATGTTTACTTTTTTGCTGCTGCTTGTTTGTAATGGTGCCCTGAGCCTCCAGGGAAGAGTGCCACATAAAATAGACTGCCACTACTTTATCTGTTTGTTTATGTAATATGTATGCATGTATGCATGTATGCATGTATGTATGTATGTATGTGTGTATTTTCATTTATTGTGTTCAGAGGATCTTTGAGCGCAAGAGCACTTTTTCAAAAGTGTCCAAGTCTAACAAGATACATACAGCAGAAAAATAAGTTACATTTGACAGCAGGCCAGTACACTATAATACATAACAGGAATAACAATAATTATACAATGACAAGAAAGAATCCTGGGCTTTTACTGGTTAGTGTGGGGCTAGACCCATGATGTTATCTCAGTACAACATCATAGATCTAGTCCCAGCGCACACATGATCCGATCACATAATAAAAGAAATCAGTGCACATCCTATCTTCAAGCAAAGTGAAAGGCACATTTGCAATCAGCTTCTCACCAGTTGCTGTACTCACAGTCCCAGCTACGAGAACATCCATTTTTCTTACTTTAAAAAAAAGATTTACGTCACAATGAAATGTAAAGCTATGAGACCAGCTTTACACAGTGCTTGTGACAGTGCCACCTGCTCTCCAGAGACTCCCCACTTCCAAATGCAAAAAACATGATCATGTTCAGTTTCACAGCAGTCCATTAGTCCATGCTGGCAGACTACAAGCATGTGAGTGCATGTGTTAATACTGCACTTCACTCAGTTTAAACCTGCCAGTATGACCAGCTTCAGGGATTCCAGTTTCAGTTTGCTGTCGCCCGGTACAAACACTTACAGTAATACGAGCATCTGTATCTGGAGACCTTTCAGAATTAAGTAAAACCTCCCAAACCAAATCCACAATCTTTAAACAGCACAGAGACTTTACAGTTCCAGAACAAAACCAGGAGATATTCTTGTTTTTGACTTCAGTCTCCTGGTAGAAAACCAGGAATGATTGAAACAGAGGCACTGGGACAGACCAAGACAGATGGGGGGGGGGGGAGACAATGTGAGAGTACACACACCAAGCTCTCACAGAGAGACATTTACCGGCCAAAATCAGCAGCTGGGCATTTCTTGTTATAGATGTGTCCCTGAGCCCCCTAGACAGCAAATATTTTGAACAATTATTTTGTAAATTTATCAGACTTAGAGATTCCTAATCCAATATCTCAAAATAATCTATTGGGGATGATAAATATAGACATCCCAAAATTCAGATTTAAATGTATTTCTTGTAAACAAGTTAAAGACAAAATAAGAAGGCTTAAAATGAAAAAGGTTTTCGGCCTAGATTATATAGAAAATTGTTTCCTTAAAGATTCTGTACAGGTAATTGCCCCAGTTCTAATCAAACTTTATAACTGGAGTTTGATGGAAGGAATTTTTTCCTTGCAGTTGGAAAAATGCAAAAATCATTCCTATTTATAATGGGGCTGGGGATACTTTTGAGCCCACAAATTACAGGCCTATAGCCCTGTTATCTGGGCTTTCTTAGATCTTGGAGAGACTGGTACAGGTACAGTGTAATGATCATTTGGAGAAATATTCATTGTTGACAAAGTACTAGTCTGGTTTCTGCAGGGTTTTTTCAAGAGCACCACACTCACCGACATGATAGATATTATAGCTCCGAAGTTGGAGGACGACCTGTCAGTGGGTATGGTGGTCATGGATTTGTCTAAGACCTTCAATACAGCGGCTCATGGGCTTCTGGGGGTGCAGTTAGCTGAAATTGGTCTTGCTGAGGAGCTATGTGATTGGTTTATGTCTTATTTAAAAAATAGAACCCGACATGTCTACATCGATGGAATGCTATACGGCAAAGTTCAAGTGTTGAGAGGAGTGCCTCAAGGCTCCATTTTGGGGCCAACACTATTTTTAATATATATAAACCAGTTAGTTGATAGTATAAAATGTTCGAATATACGTCTTTATGTTGATGATACTCTTTTAATTGCTAGTGGGAAAACTCCTGGAATCATGGAAAGAAATTTACAAGCAGATTTTGCAGGGCTATGTACGTGGATGACTGATTTGGGGCTTATAGTTAATAGTAAGAAAGCAAAGCTAATGGTATTCCATAAGGGAAATAAAAATTTGGAAAAAAGTAAAGTTACAGTAACTATAAAACCCCCACAAAATTAAGTGTTAGCTCAGGTATCAGAATATAGATACCAGCTGGGGTATGGCTTGATGATACCTTAAAGTTTGATTATTATATATTAGATACAGTATCAAAAGTAAATAAAAGTTAGGAGCATTTAAACGGTCTAGTTTTTGTTTGAATAGACTAATGAGGGAAACTATAGTAAATCAACTTCTTCTTCCAGTCCTTGAATATGGTAACCATGTTTATGGCCTTGCAACAAAAAGCTTGCTGCTAAAAATTGATATGCTGTATAATAGAATGGCTAAATTTATATTGAGGAAGGATTATCGTGTACATCATTGTGAGTTATATGAGGAATTGGGTTGGCTTCTGCAAGAAAGTAAAAGATGAACAGTTTGGGCAAACCATATCTATAGAGTTTTGAATTTAAACCAGCCAATGTATATTTATGATAAATTGGAAAAGAAAACATATGTCCACAATTTACGAGATATAAACTTAAGAAACCTTGTGTTTCCAAAGTTTAAGAATAAATACAGTACATTGCGTTTCCCTTTGATTATTAACAAAACATGGAATTCCCTAAAATCAGTAACAAACAATATAAAGATGTAAAATCCTTCTCAATTGGTTTAAAAATTGAACTGAGAGCATGGTATGAATGTTATGGTTAGAAATTTAACTTGATAGGTAGGGAAGTACAATATGTGTGCAGCTGTTAGATGTAGAAATGTAGTTTAATGTTGTTTGTATTTATATAGACTTGCTATATAATGAGTAGTATAGTATTGTGTGTGTAAAGAAGTATTATATGTTTTACATGTTTCTATTATATTCTGAGTTTTGTTGATGTTATATCTGTATGTTTTAAGTGTTGGAACTTTATATAAACAGGACCATCTTGTAAATAGGATATTGTCCTAACGATGTGTTATTCCATCGGTTATCCTGTCTAAAAATAAAGGTTTTTACTACTGCTACTTACAAAAACCTTAAAAACAAGCACAAAAGTAGTTTAAAATGTGTAATTTTTTTTGCATTCAAGCCATTGTATAATAGCAATATAGTGTATGATAGAACATAGTTGAGGATGGAATTCCATCCCTAGAATAAGCTTGTTGTGCTGCAGTTGTGATGTCATGATGTAGTGCTGCATTACTACTTCAGCACAACACGACAGAATGTCTTCATACAGGCATATTGTTGTAACCACTGCACTTAATGAAGCAGCTGTGGTGATGAGAGCTGGCCAAAGAACAGTAAGGCATTATGGGACAATGAGGGGGCCTTTTTTATATATGCTGGACACAGGCTTAATGGTTGCCATATATGATAAAAGATTGTGTATGAGCAACCATACACTTACAAGGCTGTGTTTTAGTCTCAAGGTTTCTGTTGTAATGAGACCTTTCGAGCTACATTCTCAAGGTTGCTTGTTACCATGGAAGCCTCTTGATTGAAACACAGCCTTATTGCACATGATTAGTCATACACAATCCTCTGTAATGTACTACAGGA
This sequence comes from Neoceratodus forsteri, assembly GCA_016271365.2. NCBI lineage: Eukaryota > Metazoa > Chordata > Ceratodontiformes > Ceratodontidae > Neoceratodus > Neoceratodus forsteri. Next base: position 332,217,450 of record CM057454.1, read on the forward strand.
TGTGTGTTGTGTTGGGATAGGGTCATTTCTCTGGTGTTGGATGCACTTGGCCTGTGGCCTCATGCCCAACCACCTGAGGTGTGATGTTATCCTAGCACAACAATACCTGTCATGCATTATTGCTTAATTATCATATTATAAGGAGCAGTGAGTTAACAACAGATTTCTGCAATTGCAGAAGGAATCAATAAGGGGTGCAGGGTGGTGCAAATAGCAGATATGATTCAGGTACACATGCAGTGCAGTTCCTGGAAAAGGTGGATGGTGACTTGGGTCTTAAAGGGCGAGTAATGGGGGAGAGCTGTGATGGCTATAGGCATGGAGTTCCAGGCTTTGACTGCTCTATTTGCAAAGGATCATTGGCCAAGAGTAGTTTTCTGAATGGCAGCAGGAGTTTTCGATCCCCCATCAATCAAGTTCTATATTTGTTCATGATCAGGGAGAAGAGGTTGCAGACACCAGATGGCATCTGACCAGGAAGTGCTCTCTTGTACAGAAGGGCTTCACTGAGGTTTACTTGGAGATGGTATCCTGTGAGAATAGTGACTGAATATGGGCAACCGTCAAAACGGTGACTCATATTCGGCACTATTATCATGGGCGACCAGCAAGGGTAGCGACTCACTGCTACTGTGAGGGTAGGGGAGGGTGACTGGGAAGGGAGGATAGCAAGGGGAGGGTTAGAGGAGAGGGTTATTGGGCTGCAGTGTGTTTGCTGCCACCGAGCTAGCCATGTGGTGTGGTGGTGAAGGAGGCTAGCTCCGGCACAGCAGGTACAGTGTTCAGGGCTGGGAACTGGGAGGGTAAGAATTTTACCACTGCCTGTGGCTGTGGGACTTAATTTTTTTTGATGCAGACTGTATCCCTTCCCTGACATGCACCCTCCTAGAGTTAAGAATCCAAAATCAGGGGGGTGCAGGGGGGGAGGCGCAGCCCACTTCAAAAACACTTTATTTTGCCAGATATTGGTTCACCGGCAATTGTATGTCGCAGATTTGCTTTTTAGCGATGTACACTCACCATAATGGTGGGCGCTGTTTCACATTAACCATTATGACATAGAACCCTTGGAAGTGGAAAGGAAGCCAGGTGGTGGAAAGGTATAGGTCACAGTGGTAGGAGTCTGGTTTCATGTTGAATTCAGATCTGCAGGCTTAGTTGAATGCTACTGAGACTCTTTTGAATACTGTGTTATAGGCTGCAGAGCAGATACAATGACTACTCACAGCTGCTGTTCTAAAGCCAATCAAGTTGGAAGCTTTTTTTTTTTAAACCTGAATTTACAGAAATGGTAGTTGAATATGGAATCAATAATTTGTGCCCATGACCAACCTTCAAGTGCCTCTCCTGCCCCCCAACTGCCAGTGCCCTGAAGGGAAGCAGAGTGTCTGAAATGTTCATGGGTGCCGATGCACTATGAAAAACACTTTATGGCCATCCATGCACAGACAAGCCTGTGTACACGTCTTGAGTTTTCTATGGCAACAAGGGAACCACTTCAGCTTTGCTCTTGAGGTGCCTGGCTGCAATAGAAACCTCTCAATGAAGACACTATTTTTCATGTTAATGACTGAGTATAACTTCAAGGTTTTATATTTATCATAGTATTTTAGCACTCACTGATACAAAAAGATGTAGGAATTATAACTAGTCACATAATTCGTATCTATTATGGCATGTATACTCCCAAGTAAATAAGGTCAATCGATAATCTAAGAAAGACACAGTCATGGGGTCTGTTATTAATAAATTTTGTATGTTACAGATGTGGGGAAGAAAACAGAGTTTGGGGCAACAGAAGGAATGTGCTGATGTAGCTCCATGAAGAACTTCCATACTTAATCATTTGTACTGCTGGGCTATTTCTAGTCATAATGAAGGCGGGGACATGACTGCTGCTAAATAGAAAAGTACCAATAACCACATCATTGACATCCATGAAAGTCATAGTGATCTTTTTCTTAGTTTTTTATTTTTAGTCTTCGGTAACTGGGTAAGGCCCACTAGGCACAAGTGATTGTTTTCAGGGGTGACCTAGGAGCACTGGGTGGTTAAGTGACTTGCTTAGAGTCACACAGTATGCAAGTGGAGGTTGTGAGAATTAAATCCAGGTCTGGTCTCCTGGATGTGCCAAGCACATTCACACCTCTTTACTCTAACCTGTAGGCTATACTGCCAGCCCAGTACAATGATTATGTTCTAATTGATGAAGACAGGAAGAGGTGTAACATACATCCAATACATGACAGTTTAGCATTACGTAATGTTAATGTTCAAGTGTAAATCAATCAGCATACTGAATACATAATGTTCTAATTCAAAATACACAGGCCCGGATATTCAAACTGCACCAGGCTGTGGTGCAAGCCTGGGCACAGCTCAAATTTGTTGTGCAGGGGTGTGGCCTGGGCGATATTCAACTGAGCTGTGCTATGACACAGCAGCTTTGAATATTGCACCCTGGCCACCCCCACAATGCATGGCGCAGTGGCACTGTGCCAGTACAAGTGGCCAGAGTGGAGAATGGAGAAGCGCTAGTGCAAGTGCCATTGTGCCATGCACAGTACCTGCGATATTCAAAAGTGGACATGCAAATGGGGCGATAATTTATGCAAGGTGCACATGGGGCCATTTGCATGTCATTATGGCCCCATTTGCATCCATTAGCATGCAGGTGCACCGATCTCCAACCACTTGCACCTGGCACCCTGCCAAGCAGCAGCCATCAGGGACCAACGCCCCCTGCAGCCCGATCATGGGCATTTGTCTAAAAGAAAACCCCCCTCTAATATCCCTGGTGGTCCAGTGGACCGCTATGTGCCCGATCGTGGGCATCTGTTTAAATCACACACACCCCCGCCAATATCCCTGGTGGTCCAGTGGACGCACTCTGCCTGATCATGGGCATCTGTAAAACATAAAATAGTCCTATTACCCTGGTGGTCTAGTGCACCCCCACCCACCCACAGAGCCCCACTGCACGCTCCCCCTGGTCAGCCCGGTGGGTGGCACCACCACCTGCCACCCACCACTGACAGCTCATTGAAGGCTGCACCCATTGTTCATAAAGCGTGAGCTAATGGTGTGCAGCCTATACCATACTACATATTCAGATATAACGGAGCTCAACACAGATGTTTTTGTAAAGAATGTGTATTAATAGTAACTTGGAATTTAGCTGGCTTATTATTGAAATATAGTGATGAGGAATGGATAAACTTGGTTACTAGATTTAATGTTTTGTGTTTTCAAGAGACTTGGCATAATAATGAAGAGTTTGTAAATCTAAATGGTTACGAAGTATTCAATACTCCAGGTATCAAAACAAACAAGCTTGGTAGATGTACAGGTGGTTTAGTTACCTTTGTTAAGATAGGTTCCTTTCAACAAGTACAATGCCTATAAATATCAGATACTTTTATAATTATTCTAATATGAATGACTACACACAAATTTATGTTATTCAATGGATATATCCCACCAGTTAAGTCACAGTATGTTCAGCCTGGAGTTTGGCTTAACTTGAACCTATTAATAGAAAAATGTATTTTTAATTTCCCAGACACTGAGATATTATTGGTAGGAGACTACAATGCGAGAACAAGAGAATATGATGGTTTAACTAACAATTCATATTTTGCCTATCTAAACACTTTAAGTAAGATGCAAAGCAGGAGAACAAAGGACCTAAAAGTAAATGAGTCAGGTCGTGACTTAATAAAGACTCTTAAAGAATATAATATCTACTCCCTTAATGGAAGATTAAATGGGGATGAAAGTGGAGAATATTCTTATATTTCATCAAGAGGGTCTTCATTGATTGATCTTATACTGTGGACCGGTCTAATTAACCGATGGTGTGGTCTTAAAATTTTAGAATGAACAGAAAGTGACCATTTTCCACTTATACTAAAAAGCAGTTCTATAAATATAAACATGCAAAGAATTCAACCAGATGTCTGCCTATTTACAGAAGTAAGAGCAAGAAAGAAGATTGCTTGGAATATAGATGCTGAGCCAACTGTCTTGTAACACATCATCCAATTCAATTATCTGCAAGGAGGTCAGATGGTTACGGGACTGTTTGTTGGAACAATTCTTAAATGCCTTTACAGTATTATTTTAAGAAATAAAAAATACCTTGGAAAGGCCATTGTCTTTAACCAACAAATTTAAAATGGGGGATAGCTGATTCAATAAGGACTGTAGAACATTTAAAATGTTATTAAGCAAATTAATTAAAAAGGATAAGACAATGCATAGTAATAAGATAATGCATAGTAATAAGATATCAAAGGAAATCAGTAATTAAATCAAAAAGTATAAAACACTGTTAAATGACAAAAAAAAATCAGCATATCATAAAAAACAGTGGGAGAGGATGTTAGAAGCAGTTGTACAGAAAGACAGTAAGACATTCTGGATGCCTGTAGTCAAGGGGACTAACAACTACAGTGATACATTAGATTCCTATATTTCAGAATTTGATTGGATAACTTATTTTAAACAGATTTTCTATGACACATTAGTAGATGATTCTTGCCCGATAAGAGAGAATATTGATTGCTCCACTGTCTTATTTAACACAGAAGATGTGTATAGTGCAATTAATTCATTAAAGTTGCATAAAGCCCCGGGACCAGATTATGTGCCCAAAGAGGTTTATCACTATTTTACTGAGTCATGGTGTAAAACCTTAACAATTTTTACAATATATGTATAAAGGAATCTACTTACCCTGTGCCCTGGAAAGGTTTGAACATTATTCCTTTATACAAGAAGGGAGATAAAACAAACCTGGCTACATATCGTCCCATTAGTCTGTTGGACGTAAACTTAAAAATTGTCTCTAAAGTTATTCTAGAATGATTTAATTACCAAGTAACTCAAAAATGGGGGCTTATCTCACTTTCAGACTGGATTCAGATCTGATTATTCAACCTTGGATAATGTTTTTATGCTTCACCATCTGGCTGAGAAAAATGTTAAATTAAGAAAACAAAAATGATATGCAGTGTTCATAGATTACTCTACTGCTTTTGATTCCATATCAAAGAATGTGCTTTGGATCCAGATGATTGATAAGGGTATAGACAAGGCTTTAGTAAATGTTATACACAGTCTTTTTTCTGAGAATTGGGCAAAAGTCTGGTTGGGTGTAGGAGGTCAGTTATCATCCTCATTCACTATAAACAAGGGGGTCAGACAAGGTTCATGATGGCCTCATCTTGTTTGCATTATATATTGATCAAATGTTAAGAGATATAGATCAGCTTGAATCAGATTCACCTAAAGTAAAGTAGCATAGATGCTCAGTTCTAGCATAGGCAGACGATGTAGTCTTGTTATCATTGATGAACAGTGGTCTTCAAAAAAATAGAATTTCATAAATAAGGAGTCCTTAAAACTAAAGATAAAAATAAATGTATCCAAAACAAAAGTAGTAGTTTTTGGACAATATAGTCCAGGTGTGAAACAAAACAAAGGAACCTGGTACCTTGGAGAACAAAGAGTTGAGGTGGTTAAATCCTATGTATACCTTGGTATAGAGTTTAGTGCAAGCACCATTTGGAATTATCACTTTTTAAAGATCCTAGAAACACTGAAAAAGACAGTACTGGGATTAACCAGATTCAACTTTAAATATGGTGGGCTAAGCCTTAGACCCTTAGTAGAAGTTATAAATGTTAAACATCAAGCTCAGTTGCTTTATGGGTCAGAGGTCTGGGATATAAACAACCAAGATCAGTTAACTATTCCACTGAATAAAATGATGAGAAAAATTATGGGACTAGTTCCATCCTGCCCTGCTCAATATATAAGGTCAGAATTGAGCCTAGTGAATACCAGTGTCAGAACTGAAAATAGAAAACTAAATTTCTGGCTGAAAATAATAAAGCATGAGACAGACAGGATGACTAACCTCTGTCTACAAGAAAAGCAAGAATGGCATGACCTGGGCTTTGTTACAAACTACTGGTATAGCTCAATCATGAAACTCCTTTAAAAACATAAATTGCAGGTCCTAAGGAAATATATAGCAAAAGGGGTTAGGATTAGTACAAAATACAAAAAGTATATCTCCCAAAAAGTTGCAAAGTTTTGGAAATTTAAGGACTTAGAACATATCAAAAATTCAGTTTATTCGAAGTGGTTTGCAAAGAATAGTTTCTATTTTGGCATGAAGCCATACTTGCACATGTTAAAGGACCCTGAAGCATGCAGAATATTCATTATGTATAACTTTGAAAGGTTCCCTAGTAATGTTTTAAAATGCCAACATGACAAATCATACCTGGGGACGACAAATTGTACCTGTTAGGTGGGAGGAAACGAGGATCTTATCCATATTCTGTGGAAATGTTCATGGTTTAACAAAGAACAGGTATACTGGCTAAAACCATTTTTGAATACTCAATTTGACATGGATATAGACATGTTGACTAACATTCTCTATCATACAGCAGATACCTGGAATATTGATAGGGTAGCCAAGTACTTTATGGTAATAAATAAAGTAAAGAACAAGACTGACAAATGTACAATAAATCTCTAGATCCTTTTAATTTGAAATGCAGCAATCTGAATATATGTGCAATAGACTCGCATATCTTTTTACTTGAAAATTTATTTCTATGAATATTTATGTAATATCATTGTATTGTACTCTGTATATTTATGCATCTCATCTGAATCTGTGAAAGTGTGTGAACTATTTTAATCTCTTTTTTAAATAGATGTTTTTTTTGGGGGGGTATTATTTTCTATCCTCCAGAGCTCCGACTATGACCCCCGCTCTCCGTTGTTTCCCCCCAGCACCATCCCTGGACATGAGACCCCCTCCCTTGTGCACCCCGTGACTTACCCTTCGTGGCAAGGTGGTGGGGAGCGACTCAACCCACCCCAACGGATCCATGCCAGGGAGGTGCCCTTCCAGGAATGGCACCGTGGGGGAACAACTTCATGCTGCCGGGCTCGCTTTTCGCTGTTTTCCTCCCTGCGGGTCATGGCGTGCAATGACACCAGTGACTGGGTGCACGCATGCTCCTGTGTGTGCCCCAATCAAGCATCTGCCACGTCCCGCCCCCCCATAGCTTGCAGCTACGTGCTGTCGACCCCCCAGCCTCCGCTAGGGGTCAAGCAAGCCCCGGCCAAATCCCCCCTCTCTGGAGATGGAGAGCAGTCCCCTTGGATGCTCAATCCATCTCCTCCCCACCAACCCACGGCAACCCATGCCCGTTCCTGAACACGGGTTGCCGGCGTGACTCGAGGTGTGGCGACCAGCACCTCAACCCTCAGCGCCACCGGGCCGGCCTTAAATAGATGTTTTTAATTGTTAATGACTATAACAGTCAAACAATAAAAAGTAAAATGAAATGAGCTCAATATGTATACCCTAGAGCAAAGGAGGTAATATTAGCAAAACATTCAAATATCTTAAGGGCATTAACAAGGTAAAAGCACCTAACATTTCATTATAAGAAAAATAGCAGGACAAGAGGACACAGCATGAGATTAGAGGAAGACCAATTAAGGGTAATGTGAGAAAGTTCTTTTCACAGAAAGGGTTGTGGATACATGGAACGGCCTACTTCAGGAAGTGGTGGATATGAATACAGTGCATGGCTTCAAACAGACATGGGATAGGCATAAGGGAGCAATACAGATGAGTAGGAATAATGTAGAAAAAATGGGCAGACTGGATGGGCCTTGCAGTCCTTATCTGCTGTCAACTTCTATGTTTCTAAGTTTCTATGTTATCTTTCACTGTATGGGGCCCACTAGCAGCTGCAACCACCTTGTTGCTCCCTTTGGTTCCCTGAAAGACTCTACTACAGCAGGGACCAGAATGGGAGTGAAGAGGAGTACCTGATTCATCAGTGCTTAGCCCCATTTAACAAAGGCAGCTTCAGCACCATTCACTTCCACTGCCACAGGTTAGGGAGAGTGCAATCACATGGGCTGGCAGCTCAGCCAAGAGGTTAGAGTAATGAACTGTGATTGAGCTTGGTACATCTAACAGACCTGGGTTTGATTCCCACAACCTCCAATTACATAGTGTGTGACTGTGACCAAGTCACTTAACCACCCTAGTGCTTTGGGTCACCACTGAAAACAAGCACTTGTGCCTAATGGGCCTTACCTGGTTACCAAAGACTAAAAAGAAACAGACAGTCAAAATTGGGGATTCCCTTGACAACCACCATGATAATCAGACATCAATGCACTACTATGTCTATTGGGACAACAAAAACTGTTTAATGGCAAGAGCCCTTTGTAAAAAAAAGAACTTTGGGACAAATAGTCCTGTTAACAAAAAGAGATATCCATCTTCAGTGCCTCTGACTCCTCATAACATGACAGTAAAATCAGAAGTTAGCAGCACCAGCCATTCAGTCTACAGAAGCCTGGAAAAGAGCCAGAAAGGTTTAGAAGGACTTTTTTTAAAATGTTGCCTGTGGACTTGACATCCAATTGGCCATCCCATGACAGCTAGACAGCCATTTTCAAGTGACTGACAGAGGGACTATCCAGTTGGAGGACTGGGAACTTCAGTGCATTAAGAAGGCCTTTTGCTGCATCAGTCTGCAACAGCTTGCTGGAAAAGAAACAGGAGTCAGTGGTCAACCAGCTAAGAGGCAGACCTATTGTATGCATAGCACAGTAACCTGTACAGTTACAGCTGGAGGCAGACTTTTTCTAGTTGAGAAACAGTAGACTGACAGAGGCACAGAGAGTGTGAGAATTAATTCAAGAAACTGAATACCGGTAGTGACACACTCAGGTTAAGCCACTCCGTAGCTGTGTTCCTCAGACTTGTCTGAAAGCCTTTTTGCCAAACCAGACAAAAGGGTCTGTGAGATGTGAGACTGCCACAGTCAGCCTAAAAAAATTAAATTATCTTTACAGTCTGGTGACTGACCTACAGTACTGGGAGTTGCTGTGCAATAGCACTGGTCAGGGGGGTGAGTTATCCTCAGCAAACACTGTACTCAGAACTGAGAGTCTGAATGACAGAGAACCAGAGCTGTACTTAGCTGTCAGAGCCCCTGCAAACTGACCTGAATGATCAGAGTTGCAATAAGCTGAATCAGACAGCCAGGGTTATTGTATGCTAACCCAGGGACAGCAGCTAAGTCTCATTGCATCCAGTGTGGCCTGTATTGCTTGGTCAAGGAGCTATGAGTACTTAAAGGAGAACAACCAGCAAAAGTAATACAGCAATTGCTGCATAGATCAGGGCTTCAGTGCCCCCAATCCCCTGCAGTCACACTATGCATTGCAATATTTAAATACTTTAACACTCGTAACTTTTGATAATCCTCCCGCTTTTGCCGGGATTTTGTAACGTGGGAACTCGGCGTCCAAAATCGTGCTGCTGATACCACACTATAATGATGCACCTTTGCCCCTTCCTGTATGGTGGCCATATGTACAGAGATTTATTAATCTCCGTATCTGCTATGCCCTGCTCTATATTCACTGACTTTGCCTGAACACCATGTGTATACCACGTGTATGCCAAGGTGAACACTGGTGGCTCAGGACTACACGACGGAGCCAACACTGAAAAGGCAAAACTGCAAAGAATTTGAAGCATGACTGCACATCAGAAACCACTCAAAGCCTTCTTTGTTAGGAGATGATAAAACAGATATTTTAATGAAACAAAAGGTAGCACCCCCTCTATAAAAACATGTCAACGTTTCATGTCACTCTGATGCTTTATCAAGACCTTGATAAACTGTCAAAGCGAGGTGAAATGTTGATGTAGTTTTGCAGAGGAGCTGCTTCCCTTTTTTTTATTAAATTATGTGTTTTAGCATCTCCTAACAATGGAGTTTTTGAGTGGTTTCTGAAGAGCAGCCATGCTTCAAATTCTTTACGGCATTACTGAAAAGCTGTGCTACTGCATCAAAGCCCTCCATAAGGGCACTGTGTAAAAAAAATCTTTACAACTGACATGAATGTAGTCCTCATATAACTACAACGGTAACATTGAGACTAATGAGACAGTAAGGCCAACATAACTGCATGCTATACGAAAAAAAAGAAAAAACAAGACCAGCCTTGTTGGCACCAGTCAAATCTTATTTCCATCCTTGAATCACAAACCCCTTCAGGAGTTCAGCAACCCAGGCATCTTAGCCTTATTTGTGCCCATAAAGCGGGGGTAGTAGTACTGTGACAACAGAGACTACATTTGTGAACTTTTTGTGCATCATAAGAATTACTTGTGTTCTACACAGTCTCAGTGCACAGTGTGGGGCAGAGGGCAGGGCTATTCCTTTTAATATGGGTATGTCTGTATCCTGTTGACTTTAGGACCTGCATTGTATTGTATAGTGGGGATGTTGTTTAGTTTTTTAAGATCATGAAGGAGGGAGCATTGATGATAAGCAGTACTACCATAACAAGGTCCTCACCTGTGACACTGATCAAGATAGTAAAGGTATAATAGGTAAAATGGTCTTTACATTGATGTTAACAGTGAATTTAGAATCCAAATCATATGAAAGGAGATGCAGAGCGGTTGGAAAATTGCTTTTGATATTTGAAATGCAATGCCAAAATGTGACAGGTCATGCAGATTGCTAACAGGAATCCAGAAATGGAGTACTGAAAAAATGGCTTGAAACTTGAGAAACCAAGGGGAAAAAGAGACTTGGGGATAATAATCAGTGACAATATGAATGCCTCCTTCTAGTGCAAAAAGGCATATGGGAAAACAAATGGACTGCTGGGTTCTATAGGGCTGTTTTTTATTAACTTTCTTTCTGGCACTCCAACCAGGCTAGTGATATACTCCATATCTGCCCCTGGGTTCCCCAACCCACCCCTTCCCTGGAACTTTCCCTTGCTGCCCAGTCCAAGATGATTGTGGCTTACCGCTCATGGAGGAGCTCCCCAGCATCACCCTTGAGTCCCAGCCGGGTCTTATTCAAGCAACATTTCCACTGAGGCATGGTTGAGGGTCCCTAGACATCATGCTGCCTAGTGGGAAGATTTTCTTATATAGTTCCCTCAAGGCTCAGATGTGCAAATGTGTTAGAGGCATGCCACCCATGCTGCCATGCATGAACTAACTGATGCCCACCAATCCCCAATCCCACATACATGCAGAGTGTCAGGTGCAGCGTTTCCCAGTCACCACTAGGAGTTGAACCATTGCTGACTGCCCTGTTCCTCCCACCCTGGAGGAAAGCAGTACTCTGGAAACTCATCCTCCTCCACCTGGTAGATGCTTCAGGTTCATTCCTGAACCCAGACTGTTAGCTTCACATGCAGTAACACTACCACTTGTGCTACTGGGCTGGCCTGGGCAGGTTTTACAGGAAGGAGGTGACTTTGCCATGTTATAGGTCTTTGGTGAGGCCTCACCGCAAGTAATGTGTTCAGTTCAGGAGTCTGCACTTAAAAAGGAAAGGGGTAGACCAGAGGACGTCATTCAGGGGAGGGCCACTAAAATGATACAGGAACAACAAAGAAAATCATATCAGAAAAGATTGGAGAGCCTTAATATGTACTCTTTGGAGGAAAAAAGAGAGGGGGATATGACAGAAACCTAGATGTTTTTGCAAGGATACAACAAGGTCAGTACTCCAATCTTCTCCAAGTGAATAATAATTTGATCACAAGGGGTCATAAGCTTAAATTAATGGCTGGTGATTCAAAAAGGATGTGCATGAGTTCCTCTTCATAGAGAGTGGTGGATAAGTGGAATGGCCTACCTACAGTAGCATGGTGGTCAGTGTGAGCACCATTGACAGGTTCAAGGCTGTCAGAGATGATTTCAAGCAGGGTATTAAAAAGGAATTATGAAATGGGCTGAGAAATACTTTCAGCCAGGCCATTATCCCAGCGCAACAGCTCAGTAAAAGTAGCTCGACAAAAATACATTTATAACATGCATTCAATTTACTAGAAAGGGCCCATGTCATAGCACAATAAGGCAGTCATAGGGAGTGCATTACAGTATGGTGGACTAATGGCTCCTCTAGTACGGTGGAAGCATTCAGCATTGCCTCATGCTTCACCTACCCAAGGCAGGCTGTTATCCCACTGTAATGCATCCCTTGTCATATGTTATTGCTTATGTAATGGGGAGGGTGATAATAGGGCAACAGTTTCAAGGTAGCTTGCCAAAGCAGACTGGGTAGATGTTGTGTCTTTATCTGCTCATGCATTCCTATGTGTCTATGTTTCAAACAAAGCGCATACCATACATATCCTCATTGGACTTGAGTGACAAAATCAAAGCATTCCGCTTTTGTCCATTTCTGTGATAGACATAGTTCAACCATATGTGACGTCACTTAAAACACCAAGAAAAAATATTAAATACCTCCCCCTCAAATCATTTCTGGTGGGGTAACTTGCCTCATGTTTTTCATAAACATTGCCCCATTGAATAGATATATAGATCTTGTAAAAATGTGACATGCTAGGCTGGCCCAGGGGTGCAGAAGCAGTGCTTCATGATGCAATCTGGGAAACCTGGGTTCACAAGCATAGTCCAGTTTCCTGTGATGAGTCTGGCAAGGGGCAAGGTGTGTCACTATAGTAAGGAGATTTGCTTTCATGGCAAGAGGACAAGTTCTACCCAACATTCCTGAACCCTCTAGATGAGCAGCGAGTGGCATTGGCAGTGAATGTGAAGACAGACACTCACTCACTGTCCCAGTCAAAGAACAACGTGTGACCGTGAGGGGACACTGTGATCTTGGTTGGGAAGAGTGGAGAAAAACTCAGAGACAAAATTTGCAAATGGCCCACATAAAAACGAACATGTTATAGACACTTTTTTGGGGGCATATACAGCATTTCCCAAGCTGCAGTGATTTTCACTCCTCACATCAGAATGCTACACATGGCATGAGCTGTCACAACTGCAGCCAAAAATGAATGTCACACTTGAAATGAGGACATTTTTCAAAGTTAAAAAGTATAGCAGATTGCATAACCAGTAGTTCACTTTGAAAATTTTGGGACAAATTGATACTCTCTAGAACCCTGCAATGAAAACATTAGGATACCCTTGCAAGTTGCAAATTTCTTTAATTTTACCCTTGATATAATAAAACAGCTTTAGAGACAGAGACATTGATGTATTAGGCTAGAATGAAGTGCTCGTGCGCGTGCGCACACACACACACACACTTTCATATAAATGACAATCTATCTATCTATCTATCTATCTTTCTATCGATCTATCTCTCTACTGTATCTATCTATCTATCTAGCTATCTATCTGTCTGTCTGCCTGTCTATCTATGTATCTACTATCTGCTGTATCTATCTACAGTAGATATCTATCGCTATAGCAGGTGGCAGATAATGAGATGAAAAAGCATTGAGAATTCAGAAGGTTAAAGGAAAAATCCTGAATGTGAAGAACACTGCAGACTAAGCAGGGAAATGTAGCAGTCAGCAAATGATACCAGCAGTCCTCCCTTGAGCAAAGCCAATGCAGTACAGCACAGCTCCATAAAAGCAAGTCAGCAATAAATGTATAAAAAAGTTGCTTTTTTTCATCACAGTCCTGGGAGCTTAGCTGACAGTACATGCTAATAAGGAACTCATTTCAGGCTGTCAACCAGTGGTAAATTGAATCTCTTTCCAAAATAATTTTTAGCAGATATGCTTGAAAGAACCATTGGTGCATCAAACCTGATTGCAGGTTTAATGTTATGTGACAGAACACTTGGAAACCTCAAGGGAATTTAAGTTAACGTTTTGACATTCAAAACATAGACTCAAACAATCATTTGCACCTTGTTAGCAGACATAAAAATATTGTTTTCTTAGAGTGAGGTTTCTGGGCAAAACTATTGATCTAACCATCTTTTTTTTTCTTGATTTTGTTTCCCTGAGGCAGTTTAGATTTCCATTAAACAGGCAGACAGCACTGTGTGGTCTTGATGCACTAAACTTTGGATTGCTGCTAATTGTAAAAGTAGCATCATGTTCTTAAAGCTTTTTTCAAACTCTAGTTTCAGCTACAATAAATAAAAAATATTAGCATACCTAGCAAATCTGCTTTTCTAGGTACCTCCTATGCTGTGTGCCATACATTTTTATTATTTCCTCAATCTTAACCTTCCCAGGCTTACAGTGCTTTTCCTAAGGCAAATGCTGCAGCCTTCTTTCTTTTTTTTCCTTGGGGAAAACAAACTACATTAACACCTTCATACTATATCATGTTTGTTGGAACTAGAAAATAGCACCACAAAATAAAACTGGAATATTCCTGGAATTTCTGGTACTGTAAGTAAAAAGAGTAGGGTGACATTTTTTCCCCCATGTTGCTGCACTGCTGCTTTATTTTGTGTAAGTGCCAAATCAGCACACTTTTTCAGTATAGTTTTAAATGGTTTAAGCACCACCTGAGAGAAGTTAAACCATATCATGTTTAAGAGTATTTTTGTACTCTGTCTTTAAAAAGCACAGGCAATTTGTGCTGACTGGCAGTAGTAAATAATGCTTCTGTTTACAGCAACATTATTCACATCTCAAAATGGCCCACATTTGACCCTGCCTGAATAAACACTGATGTGAAAAACTGTGTTTTCAATTGTTTTCTTTTTATGGACAATATGCTGCACAGTTCTTTTCATGGAACTGATAGTTTGAAGTTTTCACTATGTCACGATATATCTCTTAGCCTCCCTCATCAAAAATCAGGGACAAGGCTTGAAATGATCAGGGATAAATGACAAAAATCAGGGACACATCTGAAAAAATAGTAATATTATTTCCAGAAGTTGTGTATAACATGCTTCTTAGTGTAAATAGCATTTTCTTAATGAGAACTAGACTGTAACACCAAGGGCTGGTGAAATTTTGTAATTCAAATCCCTACTCTTCAGTGACAGAAATGCCAAATTTAGGAGGGACAGAAGACATTTCTGAGGCAAAATCAGGGACATCCCTGAAAATCAGGGCCAGATGAAAGGTATGACGATATCTGTACAGAATGCTAATTATGAGCTGCTGACCTATCAGAACCTTGCTTAGAGTTCTGTGCACAAAATGTGATATAGTTAAAACTCTAGCTTACAGATTCCAGGAAAAGAAGTGCATTAGACTGCTGCCTACTGTATTAAAACAAAACAATGTAAAATATAATTTTCCATATCACTTTATTCAGATAAAGTTAAATATGGATAACTTAGGGAATTAATATAATTTCTGAAAATAAGATCTTTATAAACAGCTGTCAAATAGAAATGATTTCCTGTCCTCTTTAAATCCCTTTTTCATACTTATACCGCTGCTTTTTTCTCTTGCTCATCATGCAGTCATAAAGGCACTTGTACCAGTATAAAAAGAATGTGTGGGGTTGTAATGGTGCTGTGTATTTCTGCACTGCAGTACCCTCCCAATAATTTTAGTGGCAAGTGCCATTGTGCCTCAACTTTTTATTTGTTTACTTAAAAGAGATTTACCAGAAAGACCTACTGAGCTGCAAAGCTTATTTCCAGATGCATCCTGAAGGGAGGTGGTAAGGGAAGTACAAACAACAACACAAATAAGCACACAAATGTAAAAATGCTACATAGTACAATAATAAACAGTATCAAATTGGTGAGTAATTAAAGCAAGATTGGGATGACAGTAGTATGACAAACCAGGCACTGTGGAGTGAGGAAGTTGGGGTGAGAGACTAGATAGAAGGTGGGAACTGGATTAGGGTTAGGAGAGATAGTAGGTGGTGGGGTGAGTGGACTAGGGGGAAGGGGATAGGAAAGGGAGAGGAAGGAGGAAAGTATGGTAGAGAGGTAGAAGGGAGTGAGTAAGAAGAAGGAATGGGAGTGAGTAGAGAAGGGGGTAAAGCTAGGAGGAGTGGGGAGTGAAAATGGAGGGGAGGGGAGGGAAGAAGGGAGCTTAAAAAATAAATGAGGTAAACAGAGTACAGAGGTTGGGTGGTAAGGAGTAGTTGGAGGGCAATCAGTCTAAGGGTATTTATAGGAGGGAGCAGTACGGCCTTGTAGTAAAAAGAAGAGAGAGAGAGTTTAGAGGGAGAAGAATTAATTGATAGGGGAAGAGAGTTCCAGAGATTTAGGAAGGCGGAGGAGAAAGTGAACTGACCAGCAAAGGATTTATGAGACGGGAGCAAAAGTGAGCGATAACCTGAGTTAGGGAGAACATAAGAGGAGATGGGCATAGAGGAGAGGAGAGAACTGAGATGAGGGAGCGAAGCTAACTAGAATTTAGAAATGAAGGAGGCACAGTGGGCTAGGTGGCAATCTTCCAGGGTTGTTCTTATGAATACAGTACATTGGTGTCTCCCAGCTACAGGCTATTGGAGGGTGGTAGTACCTGTCTTTCTCTTATTTACTCTTATCAGTATGTTCACTAATAACTTACAGATTACTGTATATAGCAACTGATGACCTATTCCCTGGTTTCCCTTCC
Source organism: Neoceratodus forsteri (assembly GCA_016271365.2). Lineage (NCBI taxonomy): Eukaryota > Metazoa > Chordata > Ceratodontiformes > Ceratodontidae > Neoceratodus > Neoceratodus forsteri. Next base: position 332,233,869 of record CM057454.1, read on the forward strand.
ATGACATTGTCTGGTGGTACTGATAAAAGAACAGTGTTTTTTCATGACAGAGAACAGAATATACATTATTGTTTTGATTGTTCACCTTAATCCTTTTTTAGGCTTTTCCCTCAATTTCCTGGATCCATTTCTTCATTTATTTATTTAAAAGTTTCACCAGGAAAGGCATTCTGAGCAATTAGCTTGTTTCCAGATGTATCATGGAGGGAGGGGACAGGGACAATAGCAATAATAGAGAATACAGTTGAAGTAAACCATACAATGTAAGCAGTACAGTTAAGGCAATAGGTTATTCAGAGCTACAAGTGCATAATAGGCATCAGGGATGCAAGCAGGTTACAAATTGCCTAATGATGCAAGGGAGCAGTAGACTCCTGCTCAGGAAGAAAGGAGAGAAAGGTGCAATATTATGGTGCATGAAAGTGTACCTAGTGAGTAACAGTAAATGGGACAGCATGATGAATGAGGAGTTGGGAGAAGGGATTAAGAGCACTTGCAGGAGGGTGAGGTGAGGTTTCAGAGGAGGGAGGAAAGGGCATGAGAGGAACAGTCATTATGGATATGACCTGAAAGGGTGTTCCAGAGCCTGGGAAGTGGTGGGAGAAAGCTGCTTGGCCAGAAGAGGTAGATCTGGAGGGAACAGCAAAGGTCTGAGCATCAACGCTCCTAAGGGAGTGAAAGGAGGTAGGAAGTTGGGGGAGAGAGAGAGAAGTTGGGGAGGTGACAGAGATGAACCAGAATTTACTTAGGAAGCTTGCACAGTGGACAAGGCAACTGTCCTTGAGAGAAGGGAGAGATAGAGACTGGTACATAGTACGGTGGTAAGTACAAGGAGGGAAGTCAACAGCAAAGTGGCAGAAAGAGTGAAAAAGCATGTCCAATCTGGCTAAGAAAGTACCAGAGGTGGCATTGTAGACAACATCACCATAGTTAAAGATGGGGAGGATCATTCTCTGGAAGACTGCATGATAAGCTGGCAATGGGATGCTGCCACGATTTCTGTACAAGGCACCGAGCTTGGGGTGCACTTTTTTGTGAATGGCATCCACATGACCAGAAAAGCTGAGATGTTTTTTTTCTTTTTTTCTTTTTTCCAATTGTTTAACCAGGTGAGACACACTAAGCTGAAAGCTTGTTTACAGGTGCAACCTGGGAGCACAGGGAAGTTAAGTGACTTGCTGAGAGATACACAGTATGCAAGTAGGGGCTGTGGGATTCAAACGCAGGTCTCCAGATTTGCAGCTCAGAGCCTTAAACCACTGCACTATACTGCCAGGTTGAGCCAAACCCCAAGATACCTGACAGAGATAACGTCCTCAAGCGGGGAGCTGTCTAAGATGTGGGAAGAGGGGAGGGAGGAAGGGGAGCTTTGAGAGTCTTTGCCTAGTGCCAAAGGACATGGAGACAGCCTTCTTGGCATTTAGGAATAACTGATTTGAGTGTAGCCAGAGCTAAACTTTGTCAAAGTCAAGCTGAAGTCTGGATGCAACATCAGTAGGGGAGGGGCCAGAGGTAAACAGAACGGTGTCATTCGCATACATGTAAATGGATGTAGATGAGCAGACGGTAGGGAGATCATTTAGGAAAATGGAGAGCAGCAGGAGTCCAAGCACAGAGCCTTGTGGGACACCTATAGGAGAGGCAAGGATAGTGAGTCACCAATTTTAAAGTATTGGGTCCTACCCACCAGGTTTGAATGGAACCAGTTGGTGGCCATACCTGCTTTTCCTCCCAAAAACCTGCTGCTGATGCACAGTACTATCTATCACTGGAAGTAGGGTATTAATACTACCAGTTTTACCCCCCAGAATAGTTGGTCTGCCAATGTTGACTTTGACAGGCTCAGTTCTGTTTTATTTCCTCATTTAGTGCCTTTCTCCTCACTACCACAGCCTACCTAGGCCAAGGAACAGGCTGCAGTGCTGGCACTTTGAATTCCAGCAGTGCCAGTCTCTGAGTGTAGTGAGTCCAACATAGAGAACAATACAGATGTGCTAAAGGCTCACAACAGAATCCCAGACCATGCCTGAGAGGCATTCTTCTGAGGGTAAATCACAGTGGATAAAGGTTAAACCACTCCACATTCACCGTAATGCTTTGCGGTTGATGAAAGCAAGGGAGTAGGCAGACAGGCTCACTGGACACGTGTGTACACTTTTAAAGTACTTGTTCTAAACCATTAGCTTTTATAGTTCTAATCTTGAATTGTAAGTACTAATGGAGGAGAATATGTCACTGTTGTATTTATAAGTGGAAAATGGGTAGTGTCTCTTGACAAGGCCCTGTTGTTAGAGGGTGAAACTTTGAGTCTCTTTTCTACTTTGCCATCTGTATCCAGCTGAATAAACTATACACAGCTGGAAACTTACATCTCACTGTGGTTTGTGAATGGAGTGCTGTAGTAGCACTGGTTTATTATTTTTGTTACTTGGTGATTATCGTGGTGCACTGCACTCCACTCGGCGTAGTGGCCCTGTTCTGTTTCTTCTTCATATCACTTTTTAGATTTGGAAAGGGAAGTAATTGTACAAAAGGTATAACAGGTGTACAAGGCCAAAATTTATGGCTGCACTCCTGGACTGATGTAACTGTGAAGGTTGTGATTAAATAAACTGTGGAATTTGCCATACTAAGAGTGTAACCTCCTGGAGGACCATGTGGTGAGGACCTGAGTGTCATGCAGTGAGTCTGCAGTGAGATACACAGGCAAGCAAGAGTAAAAAAACAAAAAAAAAACAGCAATCACATGTCCTCCCAGAGTCAAGCAACACTCTTACAATCTCCATAGCCACAAAGGATCAGACATAATACCAGGTCTTACTTACTTTTGCAGCTTTCTTTTAATCCAGAATACCAAACAAGGTTACAAAGAAAGTGAAAAAAGGGTATGTGCAAACACATTGCTTGTGATTCCCAGTGCCTATGGCACCTACGCCTCATGTTTCACACATATTACATACCCACTTAGTCAGAGGTGATGTGATTGCAAACACAGAGCCTTAAATAGATCCAGGACTACTAAGTGCAGTCATATATGAGTTATCACTAGTTAAAATGACACCTAAAGTGAAAATGTGCTTTTTAAAAATAGTAACATATGTCACATTTGAACAGTGCTAGCTGTATTTTCTATATTCTCCTTTTAACATAAGACCAATTTATTAATCAGAGCATAACATTCACTTTTAAAAGTGGCAAACAAACTGTTCTAACAAGCATTAGCATCTCCATTTGATTAGCTGTATATGTCATTATTATACTGAAAAAGTCATCTTGTATTGATTATTGAACTGATATCTATATACAAACTGAACCTAAAAAAATGAATGAAAACAGAGATCACTATCATGGATGCTAGTGATCTGTTTATAGCCCTGTTGGTCCTTGTACAGAGCGGTTAACAAAGTATGTGATGATACTATACCTTTTATTGCATCAACAAGAAATGTTCGATACACAGTCTTTCAGGCTTACACAGAGCCCTTCTTCAGATGGTATAAGTTTCTACAAAAAGCATTTTATTTTATACAGTGGATAGTCCTGCCTACTTTTACTTCCAGTCTTTTATTTTATTTTTTAATTTTTTGGATTACAAGGCATATGAGCCAGAGGCTCTTTTACAAAGATGCTGCATCTGTGAAATAACAATGAACACAAACAAAACAAATAGCAATATATATATAGCCATGTGGGTGCTGAGTATGCAAATGACCGCTGCGCCTGTGATGTGCAGCACAGTGGGACTTGCAGACTGTGTCGTGACATCCCTTGTGTTAAATGCAGGTTAGTCACTTGTTTGAGGCAATTCTGTATGCCGGGGTTGGGGGGGATTGGCCTAGGCAGTCTTTTTTCGCTAGGAGGCAAGTCTGGTACATCACCCTACCCATGAGGCTCAGCCAGTTTGCTTGGTCATACAGGTCACAGGTATGGGTGAGACAGTATGCACCCGTGACTAACCTACAGGTCTTATTGAGTGCAACATTAACCCTTTTGAGCATGGTGTCAGTAGCAGCACAATATTCAACTAGCCCATAGTTGATGGTGAAGATTACTGAGCTGATAACTGCTTGTCAGAGTGTACCAGGGGACATGCAAAGTCTATATATGTGTAAGAGACCAATCCTTGTGCTTACTGCCTTAGCCACTAGGTCAACATGAGTAGCATAGGACAGCAAGCAGTCAAGGGTTATTCCAAGGTACTTAAAGTTCTGGACTTGCTTTAAGGTGTTTCCCATGGTGTTACAGATAGTTAGCATGTGAGATTTGTACTTGTGGGGATTTGCGAAAAGCATAGTTAAATGTTTTTTGTAATTCATGAGCAGTTTATGCTTAGTAAACCAGGCTTCAATAGATGAGAAGTTAAGTTATAGTTGGGCCACAAGGGAGACCGGGTCATGTTGGCTGGAAAAGATGATGGCATCATCAGCATAAAGTAGTATGTTCACAGTGCTAGCAAGGGGGAGGTTATTTAGAAAGAGGCTGAAAAGTAATGGTCCCAAAATAGAGCCTTATGGAACACCAGAGCGGACTAGCTGCCTGTCAGAGAGAATCCCATTGATCTTAACTTGCTGTGATCTGCCCCTGAGATAGCTATTGAACCAGCCAACAGCCTCGGGTGAAAGTCTGGTGGTGGAGACAGAGTCAAGCAGGATGGTGTGATGTACCGTATCGAAGGCTTTAGTGAGGTTGATGTATATTGCCACCACCAAGTGCCCCTGATCAAATGAGCTATGTATATAGTTGGTGAATTCTAGTAGAGCTGTGGTAGTGCTGTGTGCCTTATGGAATCGTAAGATACTCAGTTAACTGGTCCGAGGCAATTCTTTCCAGTGCCTTCGGGGGGGAGATTGAGATATGACAGTAGTTTGTGTGAAGGGATGATTTCCACTTTTGAGGACAGGAGTGACTAATGTAGTCTTCCATCTCTGGGAGAACTGACCAAGACATAAGGAGTGATTCAAAAGTTTAGTTAGAGGGGCAAAGACTTCTTTGAAGGTGAAATTGAGAATTTTTTAGTCGAGGGAGTCACTACTATATCTAGACTTACCAAGTACCCACTGCAGGTACTTTCTGGCCTCATGCTCAGTGACTTTCTTGAAGTGGAAAGGGCTGTTTCCCATATCATTAGACACAGGAGTATCAAAGAAAGCTGGTGGGAATACACCGCCATGGTCTGAGAAGGCTGAGTTAAAAGTATCAGTGATCTGTTTGGGTCTTGGATGATTTCTCCATTTACAGAGAGCATGTAAGGGGATGATTTACTGGTTTTGCCCATGAGGTCATGCATGTTACTCCAGAAATTCCAGCCATCCCCCCATGAGTTTGAGAGCTACTTCTTGAAATGCTGTGCCATGGCAGAGTGGATCTCCCAAGTACAGGCATTTCTGGCAGCTTTGTAACGTAGCCAGTCAGCCTGCTTCCCGGTAGCTTGGGCATGGTACCACAGGTTGTCCCTAGAAACCATGTTGTTGAGCAGATATGGAGTAATCCTGTTGTTGTTTACACCCTTAATCTTATGCTTTCTGATAGGGACATGAATGTCACAAGGTGTGGTAAACTTTGAGATGAAATATTCAAGAGCCAGATCAACAGTATGGGCAGAGTCAATGGTGACCAGTCTGTTTGTCTGAGGTAGGTCTTAAGGGGTTTAAGATTCCTGTACTTCAGGACCCAGTGGGTGACCATTCTAGCCGGTGGCTTTGGGACCCTATTTGACCATTGGCAGATGATGGGGGAGTGGTTACTTAGCGAGTTGGAAAGGACGGTGGTGTTTAAGATTCTCTCCAGGTGATTAGTCAGTATCCTGTCCAGTAGAGTGCTACAGCCAGTCCTGTAATTTAACCTAGTGGGAGAGTCAACCAATTGCATCATATTAATGCCAATAATAGTGTCCTTGAAGGAAGTAGCTTCAGAGGCCAAACAGTTGACACTGAAATCACCTAGTAGCACCACTTCACAGTTTTGGCTCAAGCTAGTAAGGTAATCCAGGATCCAATGAAAGCTCTGAGCTCGATACCTGGGGGGAATGTATACAGAGACAGCAATGAGTGATTTTCCATGGGAACCAAGGAGTATTTTGACAGTGAGGGCTTGGACATTTGTTCCAGTGTCCACTGGGGGTATGGTGTGGCCCTGAAGGGTATCTCTGAGATAAATTGCACACCCACCACCCTTTTGTCCATTATGTCTTGTCTAAAAAGGTAGTAGCCATCCAAGGAATTTGCTGCATCAGGGACCCTAGACATTAGCCTGGTCTCTACCACAGAGAGCACATCAGGCCTGTGCCTGGTGACCCAGACTTGGAGCACATCATATTTTGACTCCAAGCTACATATGTTGATGGAGGTCACTGTTAGGGGGCCACAACTGTGCTCCAGGACATTTGATTGCCCCCACCGGGACCAGGGTTAGGGTGAATATTACCCAAGAGGAGCAGCAGTAGTATTGTTAGCTGGAGTAGGATGTTTTTGAGTAGTCTTAGCCCAGACATTTGTTTACGCCTGTTTGCCTGTGCATTCTTTTGCGCACAGAGGGTAAATGTGAGGTGAAGAAAGAGTAATGTAAGGGGAGTGTAGGAGTTGTGGTGGGGGTTGCTGCAGGGATTAGTGGGGCTGGTGTGCACACCTAGGCTATTGCACATTGTTCCTAGTCCTAGTTGTAGTAAGCCTAAAAGACCCAATGTGGGAGCATTATCAAGTTTACATCAGCCAGGGAATAGCGGGCTAAGATGATTGTTAGTAGGACTATGGAGACAATCCTAGGGAGTGAACACATTGTTGAGGATGGCTGGGTGCTCAGAAGGGCTCTGGAGTATCCTTTTCCCAGCACATGACTGATTGGTACACAAGGTAGGGGAGTTCAAAGTGCTAGAGTGAATCATGGTTTGAGAGTGACAGACAAAAACAGTCTTTGGTTGACCGAAAATAGTAACAGTCAGATACCTGTTAAATCAGCTCAATAGTATCCCGGGGGGGTAGTATTTGCGAGCAGAGTATACACAGAGTGGGGGGGGTATTTTAGGTTTAAGTGTTACTAAAGTTTATCGTGCACTGTTACTGCCAGGATAGTGCAGTGGTAGAGATGCAGCCTCTAATACAAAGGGTCAGGAGTTCAAATCCTGATTAGGAAACACGGTAACAGTGGCAGGGAAATAGTTCATAGTAGGGGTTAGTGTAACAGCTCAGTAACAGGTAAAGGGCTGTGGGTAGATCAGACAAGTAGAAAGAAAGGGAGGGTAAGGTGGAAATGGTAGAGCACAACAGTGACTCTTGGTGGCCAAAGAGGATAGGCTGCAAATGAAAAAGTGGGGAGTTTGAAAAAATACAGTCACATCACATGACAAACCTCAACAAATAAAAGAGAGCTCCACCTAGGGTGGGGCAGTCGTCGCGTAAGCAGCAATGGGCTAGCACGGTACACCGACTGTGCTGGTGAGGAGGATCCTCTACCTTGAAACCTTGCTGCTCCTCATCTGCTGTAGTGGTCTGTGTTGGCTTGGGGGTGGTGATCAGGCTGTATTGGGAGAAAAGAGATGTAATCAGGACCCAAACTAATTTAAGGGTCACAAACACAAAAGAGGGGAGAGGGGGCCAAGAGGACTGTGCATGCACACAGTGCGGTCAGTGAAATCGGAGAAAAATGCAGGAGAAAACAGTACAAGAAGAGGGTAAGTCCAGCATAAAATTAAAACAAGCAGTAAAATGGGGTACAGTACTTTAAGAACAGTTGCTATAACAGGGCTAAACACACTAGTAATAGCAGGCATTAACTTCCATAAAAAAACAATCTGTAACAGTATAACAGAATGCTGACTGTGCTGGTGAGGTGGATCCTGTATCTTGAAATCTTGCTGCTCCGCTGACATAGTGGTCTGTGTTGGCTGGAGGGCAAACTAAGGAGCAGGTAGCCTTGAAAAGCATTGAAATCAGTCTTCCAGCAATTAACATATGCATAAGAAATAAGTGTTGTAAGGCTAATTGACAGGAAGGCTGTGAGAAGGTGTCAGAAATGCATCCATGTTCATGTAATGTAATCCAAGATATAGTTTATGCATATGTTAATGATTAGGGCCTCTAGTGGTGGGCAAGTATAAGTTGCAGATGAGAAAGCTGGCTGATAGGCTATAATTTTGTAGGGACGTGTTCTACCTTCACTATATAGTGGCGAGTCCAGCAAGGGTGGTGGTAGGGGCGGTGGGGAGCCGACACTCTACATCGGCAGGGATAACACAGAGAGATCCTCCTCGTGTGTTGCTGTAAGCCGAGCATTCCTTCTGCCTGGGATAGCTTTTCAGGGAGTGGGGGAGGACTACTCCGGTAGTCCCTCTTGACCTCTGGGTGACTTGCATTGCTGCTGAGATAGCTTTTGGGGGAGGGCTACTCTGGTAGTCCCTCTTGACCTCCAAGCAACCTCTGGGCGACTTGCATTGCTGCTGAGATAGCTTTTCAAGGGGGGTGGGGAGGGCTACTCCGGTAGCCCCTCTCGACCTCTGGGTAACCTCCAGGTGACTTGCATTGCTGCTGAGATAGCTTTTCGGGGAGGGGCGGGGAGGGCTACTCTGGTAGTCCCTCTCAACCTCTGGGGGACTTGCATTGCTGCTGAGATAGCTTGCTTTCTTTCTTTCTTTCTTTCTTTCTTTCTTTCTTTCTTTCTTTCTTTCTTTCTTTCTTTCTTTCTTTCTCTCCTTACCTAATTCGGTGCAAGTTATCTGTGCAGAGCTGCTGATTAGCTTAAATATTGTCAACAGCAATCCCAAAAAGGCAGAATATTGTAATACATATTTCCCCAATCCATACAGTGCTGCCAGTGTTTAAACAGCAGATCAGATATCAAGTGTTCTAGAGCAGCATACATTTGCTCTACTGACAAGCAGTCCATTGGAATGGTTTCTGACTTCCAGTAACTGAACACTACAAAAAAAAGCTAACTGTAACAATATGTGTAGATAGGAGGTTGTCCTTTCATGACATAAAGTTCATGAAAGAAAATGTTCATGGCATGTTTGCTGCCTAGAAGAGTACCCTTAACATGTATGCAGTGGATGTCCTGTATCTGGACTTCAGTAAGGCATTTGACTTGGTGCTGCATGGAAGGCTAGGAAGTAAGTTAGAAGGCACAGGAGCAGGTGCAAAGCTAGTGAGAGGGGTAGGGAACTGGCTTCAGGGAGGCAACAGAGGGTGGTGGTGAGTGGGGAGCACTCACACCCAAGGGTAGTGACGAGCGGTGTTCCACAGGACTCGGTGTTGGGACCAGTGTTGTTTGGTATATTCATTGCAGACATATCATTAGACATCAAGAGCAAGATCAGTCTGTTTGCTGATGATACCAAGGTAGGAGCAGTGGTGGGTGACCTAGGGGGATGGCAGGGGTTGCAGGATGATCTGGAAAAGCTTGAAACCTGGTTAGACACCTGGCAACTGGGGTTTAATGCTAAAAAGTGCAAAGTGCTGCATTTTGGGATGAAGAACCCAAGGAGGAGTTACCAGTTAGGGGGAGTGCAGCTAGCCCAGACAGAGGAGGAGAAGGATCCGGGGGTGCTCATTACAGGGTCAATGAACAACTCTGCACAATTTAGGAAGGCAGCTGCAAAGGCCAACAAAATGCTGGGTTGTATTGCAAGGGGTATATCCTCCAGGAGGGAGGAGGTGATTCTGCCACTGTGTAGGTCATTGGTTAGACCACACCTGGAGTACTGCATGCAGTACTGACACCCATATCTGAAGAGGGACATTAAGTTACTGGAGGGGGTGCAGCGCAGGGCAACAAAGATGATCAAGGGGCTGGGGGACTTATCATACGAGAGGAGGCTGAGGGAATTGAAATTGTACTCGCTGGAGGAGAGAAGGGATGGGGGACATGATTGAAACCTTTAAGTACATGAAAGGAATAAACAAGATGGGAAAAGAGGGGCTGCTCAAAGTAAGCGAGGGGAGAGACACCAGGGGCCATTATATGAGACTGGAGGGAGGAAGGTTCAGGAGGGAGATGAGGCGACAATTTTTTACAGAGAGGGTAGTAGATGGGTGGAATGCATTACCTGCAGAAGTGGTATCTAGTAGAACAGTGGACTGCTTCAAAAGGGGATGGGACAGGACAAGGGGGAGGGTCATTGTAGGGGAAGGGTGGATGGGAGGGGCAGCTGCAGAATAAGGGGTGCTAGCTGCACATTTGAGCAGACTTGATAGACCTCTAGGCCTTTATCTGCTGGTAAATTTTGTATGTTCGTATGCTAATACAGTAGTTCTGTAAGAAGTACAGGTAGCAGAAACATGCTTTTGGAACAGCTGCTATATTTTTTTTTACTTTGCATTTAAGTAGTGATCCATGGCGGCAAACAGTAAACCGCATAGGGACAAAATAGTATTAGGACATGAAGTTGCTGATAGGAAATGTGTGTGTGAATTTTAAAGTGCTCCGCAAAATGGTGTGGGGTTCTAACCTTGGTAATGTGTCAATTTTAGAAACATAGAAACACAGGAACATAGACTTTGATGGCAGATAAGGACCGCTTGGCCCACCTAGTCTGCCCATTTCCTACCGATTGGATAAGCTGCAGATTGCAGTTACCCAACACCCTACTTCCTCCTACCCATCACTATAATTGCCTTAAGTCTGTCCCATGCATTCTTGAATTCTCCCACTGTTTTTGACCCCACAACCTCCTCAGGAAGGTGGATCCATGCATTCAACACCCTCTCTGTAAAAAAGTACTTCCTCACATTGATCCTGAGCCATCCCCTCTCTATCATAAAATTGTGCCGCCTTGTTCTTGTACATCTCTTTTTCTGAAAGATGCAACTATCTAGGACTTTTTTGATTCCCTTGAGGTACTCAAAAGTTTCTATCATGTCCCCCCACTCCCTCCTTTCCTCAAAGGTATACATATTAAGCACTTCTAGTCTCTCTTAGTATGGCTTCTGCTGCAGACCTGCACCATTTTAGTTGTCTCCATCCTGTCTATGTTCCTGTGGAGCTATGGTCTCCAGAACTGTACACAATACTCCAGATGAGGTCTCACCAACTGTCTGTACAGAGAAATAACAACTTCCTGTTTTCTACTGGTGATGCCTCTCCATGTGCATCTTAGTCTCCCCCCAGCCCTCCTTACTGCCTTCTCACATTGCTTACCTACCTTACGGTCATCTGATATGACTATCCCTAGGTCCCGTTCCATTTGTGTTGTTGTTAGTACCCCCCATTGTGTACTCTTCCCTTGGGTTTTTGTTTCCCAGGTGCATTACTTAGCACTTTTTTCATTGAATCTAAGCTGTCATATTTTTGACTATTCCTCCAATCTTGCCAAATCCCTTCTCATCCTTTGCACCCCTTCTTGTGTATCAACCCTGTTACAGATCTTTGTGTCATCTGCAAGCAGGCATACATTTCCTTCCATCCCCTCTGCAATATCACCTATAAAGACATTAAAGAGGATTGGTCCCAATACTGAATCCTACTATTAACCCCCCTTTCTTCAGAGTGTACTCTATTTACTATTACCCTCTGGGTTCTGTGTCCAGCCAGCTTGTTACCCAGGCTATCACCCTAGGACCCACTCCCAGTCTGGCTAACTTGTTTATTAATCTTTTGTGTGGGACTGTGTCAAATGCCTTGATAAAGTCTAAGTATGCCAAATCCACAGCCCCTCCCTGGTTTATTACTTTTGTTACCCAGTTAAAGAAATCTATTAGATTCATCTGACATGACCTTCTTGCTATCAATCCATGTTGTCTTGGGTCCCACGTCATGCTAGCCTTTAGATTCTCAACAATTCTTTCTTTCAAAAGTGATTTTATCATTTTCCCTACCACTGAGGTCAAGCTAACAGATATGCAGCTTTCTGCCTCTGCCTTTTTTGCTTACAAAAAGAAATGTTTTAATACCACACCTTTTACCTAATTCAGTTTAAGTGAACTGCTGATTATCTTATACAGTATATTATCAACAGCAACCCCAGAAAGCCTAAAAGACTGTAACTCAATCAAAATGATACTGCCAGTCGATTAGATTTCAAAGTATCCTGAGAGTATGTAGTTCACTAGAGAAGCCTTTGTTTTATCTGCTAATCAGTAATACATTGGTAGAACATTTGTTTCCTAATCAGAACATAAAGGGTTCAAATCCTGATCATGCATCTTTTTTGTGTGTATTATAAATAAATGTTTTGATACATGTCTTACTAAATTCAGTATAAGTGAGCTCATTATCAAAATATTGTCAAAAACAGTCCAAGAAGGTCTGATACAGTTGAGAACAACTTACATTTAACTCACTGCCACCACCCTTTTGACAGATGATCAAATTTTGAAGTGCCCTAAGAATGCTTGTTCTCTTAGGCAGCTTGTATCACTCCCGTTAATCAGTAGTAAAGTAGCAGGGTTTCTGCTGTCCAGTCACAGGGTATAAAGTTCAAATCCTACTGAGGTGAACATTTTATTTCTCCCTTACCTAATTCAGTGCAAGTAATCTGTGCACAGCTACTGATGATGTTAAATATTGTCATCAGCAGTCCCAGAAGGGCAGAATATAGTGAAACATATTTTCTTCAATCCATACAGTACTGCCTATATTTAAAGATCAGATCAGATTTCAAATGTTCTAAAAACTGAAAATCACTAGTTTACTAGAGCAGCATACATTTTCTCTACTGACAAGCAGTCCATTGGTATGGTTTCTGACTTTTATCCAAGAACTAATTGGTTCTAAGCATGATGTGACAAAGTTTTTCTTTCCTTTTTTAAACATTTGTTTTAAAAAAAAATTATTTCAGTTGCAAATAGGCTTTAGTAAAGATCCACAGAAGCATTAAGAACAGCACAATTTATCAAAAATCTAATTTTGTTAATTAAAAAAGCTATTTCTGGAGATACAGTAGAAGTCATCAAAACAAGAAGTTCATAAAATGAGTGGTGGCAGTACAGAGGAGGGCAACCAAATTGGCTTATGGCCTGTATCAGAGGCACTGCAAGGAAAAACTCAAAGACTTAAATAGGTACTCTAGAGTTCAGATGGGAAGTGGGAGACATGATACAAACATTCAAGTACTTCAAAGGTATCAGTATGGTACAGGTTGGTAGCATGTATTAAGGCTGACTTTAAAAACATGGGTGAAGTTGTGCAAGGGTTCTTGGACAGAATTCAGCCTAATATGTACACAAATCAGAGGTGGGAACTCATTAAGCTAGGGATACTGGAGGCATCAAATTCCTGGAGCAAGGCCCAGAGTAAAAAAGCTAGGGCAAAGAAACCTAGCGGGATGATCTAGGGTGTCATATACAGGGTGAGGAGGAAAATAGTCACCCATAGGTGAAACAGGAGAACAGGGGTGCTCATTATGGGAGCAATGTTAAGATGAGTGATTTTGAGTCCTTTGAGGAGATGAGAGTGGGAGGGGGTTGGCCCTGGGTTCATTTCTGCATTCTCAACTGTATGGGGTAGCAATGTTTTGGTGAGTCTGATGAGGTTAATTACTCTTTTAGAGGGCTTGAGCTGTGTGAATGGGGGGGTTAAGAAGAGGTGTTGGGATTGGGATATGAGAGGAGTATTAATTAAAGTAGGAAGGCAAGGAGGGTAGTGGGTGGGAGTATTGATGAATCTGTTGCCCAAGGGCAGTGGGGTAGTTGCCCGAAAGAGATGGCGGAGTTAAGAGCAGGGGAGGTGGATGGGTCTGAGGTGAAGATGTAAGGGATGGAGGGGTATAGGGATGGGGAAGGCAAACTAACATGGTTAGGAAGGAAAAGATGAATATGGGAATTAGGAAGATTGCAGGGTGAGCTGTGCAAGATGGAGATAAGGGGTTTATGGGCAGCCAGATAAGGCAGTGAGTATAGCAGTATATGTAGCTAGTTGGAGAGGGGGATGGTTAGAGTAAAAATGTATGATTGATGCAGCACTAATTGTCAGAATATAGAAGTTAATTGGGATAAAAGAAAGTGATGGGTGATTCAAAATACCCAAATCCTCCTGATTCCTGTCTGTTGGAGGAGTGGACTGGGTGAGAGACAGGGCAGTTAAAGTTGGGAACTCAGGGAGGAGGACTCTTTCAATGAATGGTATCGGAGGGAAAAGGGAAAGAAGCATCAGGGAGGGGAGGGTGGTGTGGACTCTGGAGTGGACCCTGATATCTCACCATTCCAATTCCTCCAAAATAAAATCCTACCTAATGTAATGTTGTTCAAGACTCCAAACCATAAGTGTGTGTCTGGGAGGGGAAGAGGCTTACAGGCAACTAACCGCATACCATGTAAGGGCAAGGCAGTTTTTCCTTTTTTTGGATTTATCCTTGTGTTGGGACTGGATTGGGACTTGGGATTAAGAAAATCTCCCCTTACTTAACATGACACAGAAGTGTTGTTCTGTACTGTACTGACATGTTAGGGAAAATTTCTCTGTTTTTGGTGCAGCTACTCGATGCAGCCCGATCTCAATGTTTTTCACTACTTAAACTACTTAACTAGCTAACAGTGCTATACTGACCAGTTTACGAAGAAATATTCCTGTGTTTCACTACTTAAAAGAATCAAAACAGCTCTTAATAAGTCTAACAGTCTTGATGACAGAGTGCTGTAAAAGACCCATACATGAGCTCTATAAACCATCATCATGGCTCCATTTTCAAGGAAGGATTGACTACCAGACCCACCTACTGGCTAAGAAAATCTGCCTTGGCCTTACCCCACCTGCCACGCCAGAATTGTGCTCCTTGCAGTACTCAGTCTGCTTTTCTAAATACCAGCAGCATTTTGTTAGACTAGCCTGGACAAGATTAACATGCTGTTACTGGTGGGATGTGAAAAAAATCACACTTTGGGACCGTGCTTGTGGCAGACCCATGTTCCCAACCTGAATCTGCTTCCAAGAGGCCAGTGCATTATGAGTGAACTGAAGGAATCACTATTTTAAGAAAAATCACAGCAAAATGTAAAAATGCTAAACATTTATACATGCAGGGGCATTTTGCAGTGCATGAGTAATAGGTGTGTGCTAGGAGGCACACTTTTCACATATGGAATAAAACAAAGAGGCAAAGCTGACAGTGCCCCTTTAAACTACCTGACTCGATGTGGCCAGCATTTGTTGACTGATGTGTTTGGGAATAAAATTTAAATCTCATTGTTTATTTTGGTGCAGCTACTTGACACAGCTGGTAGAGTGCTGTGACCTGTTTGGGAATAAATAATTGACCTATATTTTCACTAATTGAACTACTCAAGTCGACATGGTCAGCAGTTATTTACTGACCTGTTTGAAAATAAATCTCCCTGTTTAGAATTTTTGGAGCAGCTACTTGACGCAGTCAGCAGTGCTGTACTGACCTGTTTATGGCTAAATATCCCTGAGTTTTCATTACTTATAACTATCTGACTCGAAGCAGCCAACAGTTGTTTACTGACCTGTTTCGGAATATATTTACCTGTGTCTTCACTACTTTAATTACCTGACTGTATATAGCAGCAGTTGTTTACTGACATGTTTGGGACTAAAATGTTAATCTCCCTGTTTATTTTTGGAACAGCCACTTGATGCAGCTGGTAGAGTGCTGTGATCTGTTTTAGAATAAATAACTATTTTATAGCATGTACTCTGGGACTGGGTATGGTTCTACAATATAATATATAATTAAGTTCTACCTAGTTCTGCTCAAGTAAGAAATCCACATTTTTTCATGTTTGGTAAAGTACAGTACATGTAGTACTAGGATTCTAAGAATGTTGCAAAGTTGCAAAGATTTGATGCACTGAGACAGAATCCTGTACACCAGAACTTTACAAAACATACCATTTTTACTTTCGTAGTACTACTGTACAACATCCCAAACAAGCAAAATCAAAATGCATATGGGGATTTCCTAACCATAACAAGGTATAACTTACAGTATGTTGTAGAACCTGGTTATACAAGTAGAAAATGTGGTTTTCCTTGGTATAACCTGGTTATATTTGGAAGAACATGGTTATAGCTGGTAGAACCTTGTTTTCACTGGTAGAACCCAATTCTCCCTGAATCTACCTGGTAGAACCTCATAGAACTTAGGGTAGAACCCAATTTTACCTGGTTCAATGTGGAAGAAACAGATTGATCCTGGTAGAACTTTTCTGGGTTCTACTCAAAGTTTATGAAGTAGAACTTTTAGAGGTTTGTGCAGCCCTAATCATATCCCCCCCCCTTCCAGGGAATACATACAGGGACCCTCCAGTCTTTCTTCATATGACTTTTGGTGCAGTCTTTGCACCATTCTTGTCACCCTACTCTGACTACCCCTATTTTATCTACACCCTTCCGTAGAAGCCACCTCCAAAACTGGACACAGTATCTCAGATGAGATCTCACTAGTGATCAGTACAGTGCCATTGCCATCTCCTTTTTCTGCTGGTGATACCTCTCTCTACAGTATGAACCCGAGCATCCCATTAGCTATCCCCACAACCTTCGCTCATTATTTGGTTACCTTTAGGTCTTCATATATGATTACACCCAGTTCCCTTTCTTGATTGGTGGCCTTCAGTACCTCTCTCCCCACCTTGTAATCCTCCCTTGGGTTTCTGCACCCCAAATGCATGATTTTTCTCTTTTTTGCATTGACTCTTAGCTCCCACACTTTCAACCACTCCTCAAGCTTGTTTAGGTCTCTTTTCATTTTTTCCACCCCTTCTGGCTTGCCGACCCTGTTGTTGATTTTAGTGTTATCTGCAAAGCATACTGTCCCCTCTGCAATGTCACTTATAAAGACATTAAAGAGGACTGACCCTAGCAAGGATCTCTGTGGCACCCTGCTGGTCACCCCACTTTTCCTTAAAATGAATGCCATTTACCACCAACTTCTTTGTCCTGTCACTCAACCAGTTTCTGACCTAGTTTAGCATCTTTGGGCTCACTCACAGGCTGCCCAACATATTTTTTTTTTTAATGACTTTTTATCCACCTTATCACCTTGATGTTCCACTCCTTCAGGCTTAACTCATGCCACCCACTCTTTCAACCCTGAGTGTGCCCATAGAGTGATCTTGGTGACTCCTACCTCTCTCTTGCCTCTGTGGAGCACCTTGCACAGTGGGATATTCCCGTAGTTTCTGGACTGGGTGGCTGGAGCAGCTGTCATCTGGGAACAGTGAGGGTAGTTCCATTTTTCTTGTGGTTTCCCCTCCAACCCCTGAGGATGCCGGCTCAGACAGCAACGTGCTTATGCACACCTGCCAAGTGCCTAACAGCGTCCTCCCTTCCCCTCCCCAGCTTCTCTGTAGAGGAGCTGCCAATGCTCCTAACACTCGGTGCTTCCACCGGCCCTCATGGACGTTGGGTGCATTAAGCACCCCTGGTAACCCTCCCGGAAGGAGGAGAGCATCCATTGGGATGCTCAATCCTCCTTCACCCAGTCGACCCCTGGCAACCCAAGTCTGTATCTGAACCCGGGTTGCCAGTGTAGTGCTGCCCAACTTATTTACTAACCTCCTATGTGTGATGGTGTCAAAGACCATTCTGAAATCTAAGTAAGAAAGATCCACTGATCCTCCATGATCTACTTCCCTGGTCCCACTGTAAAAGAAATCTATCAGATTTGTTTGACAAAACCTTTCTGCTGTGAATCCATGCTGTCTTGGATCCTGTGCCCCACTGGATTCAAGAAATGTCACAATTATTTCCTTTAGCAATGACTCCATTTCTTCCCCCAGTACCAAGGTTATACTGACTGCCCTGTAGTTGCCAGCCTCCTCCCTGTTCCCACCTTTGTGGAGAGGGATTACATTTGCCTCCCTCCAGTCCCCTGAACCACCCTTGACTCTGTTGATTTGTTGAATAGGTCTGTTAGTGGTACTGCCTGCACCTCTCTAGGTTTGTTTTAATATTGTTGGATGTGTCACATCCAGCTCCATAGCCTTTTCCCCTTTCAGATTCTTGAGCTCCTTTACAACTCTTTCCTCCATAAATGTACTGGGGTCCACCTCTTTCTCACTGGTGCTCATAAAGCCCAATAGTGGTCCTTTTCTTTCCCCTCCTTCTGTGAATACTGAACCAAAATATTTGTTCAGGATTGTTGCTTTTTCTAGATCCCCCTCCACACACACCCCTCCCATACTTTTTAACCTCACAATTCCATGCCTGGTCTTCTTTCACTAATGTACCTAAGAATGGCATTGTCTCCTTCCTTAATTGCCTGTACTATTTTTTTACCTCATTTGTGCCCTTGCACTCCTGACTGATTTCCCCACCTCCCACTGCTTTCCCAGATACAGTTCAATGTCTACCTCCATGTTTCCTTGTACCTCTTGAAAGCTAGACTTTTTTTCTCATACATTCATAGACATGTACTTAGAGAACCAGAGTGTTTTTTTCTTTATCTTTGTTATGTTCAATTGCCTACCACAAAGGCTTGTTGCTTCTGCAATGGCTCCCTTATGTTTAGCCCATTGTTTCTCTACATGCCCCTCCCCTTCTTCTTCCCCTGCCATGGCTTCCTTCAGACATTCTACCATCTTTACAATGTTGACCCATCTGAAATCCAGGACCCTTGCTTTCATGTGGTTTGACTCCTCCACTGTTTTCACATTGTACCACACCATACAATGATCACTGAACACTAGGTGTCTACCCACCATTACATCTGTGACTCTGTCCCAGTTGTTGAGTACCAGGTCCAATATTGCTCCTTCTCTGGTGAATTTTGCTACAAGCTGCTTGAGGCACACACCCTACAGGGCATCCAGGATGCCTCTGCTCTTGGCTGAGGCTGCACCCTGGGTGCTCCAGTCCATATCTGTCAAATTGAAGTCTCCCACAAGCAGCACTTCACCTTTGGTTCTATAGGCAGGACCTGCAACATTCCTTCAAAATACTCTCCTCCATCCCTGCAAGAGATAGCGGGGATAGAAGAGAGAGAGAGAGAGAGAGAGAGAGAGAGAGAGAGAGAAAGAAATTGGAGCAGTCATAAGCTGAGCAGGTCAACTTGTGGGAAAAATTGGTTTGGGGGGGCAAGGGACCAGGTGACAAACACAAGTATGGTGGTAATCACAAGTCTTGAGGAGGATCTAAGCACCAGCTGATGCAAGCACCAGACCATCTTTTTCTCAGATTCTGGAGAGGACTGCCACTGCTTGCTCAAGCCCAGGTTCATGCTTAAGTCAATCAATCAATCAAATCTTTATTTATCCAGGAGATCACCATTGAGCAAGCTCATTTACAAGATGGACCTGGTACACATGCTATACAACATACAACAGTCGCAATCATGACAATGTACAATATGTACAGTTACAATTATAACAAAGCAGTGATATTATACAAAATTGGTGTACATTAGTAAACCATATACATGAGTGGAGAATAGTTTGGAATAAAGGTCCAATTCATTAATGGAATAATTATGGCCAGTTCAGAAGCTGAAGTATAAAAGATAACAGAGTAGTTTTGAATTTCATGCTTATCCATAGAGAACCAGGCAGACAGTGGGTTAAAGGGGAGAATAATGACAGGAAACAGGGCAGCAAGGTAAGGGATCGGAGTTGAGGCAAGATCGGTGCCGACAGAGTGGAAGGGGATAGCCTACAGGACAGAAAGGCCTCAGAATGGGCACATGACAGGTGGGCAGGGAACACAATTGGTAGTTAGAGAAAAAGAGGAGGGGCAACACAATCCAGGTTGTAATGTGGGGACCATGCTATCGTGGTCAGCCACAGTGTGGGGAGTTTTAAAGTCGGGGGAAGCAGTTACAAATTTATTTGACTGAATGGTCATATAGGGTCTTGAAGGAAAATAGGCTGATCAGAGAACTAAGCTTCAGCATTTTTTGCATTGTATTCCACAGAGATGGCAGCACAGAGCTTATAGCCATTTTCCCAAAGTGTATTTTTAGCTTAGGTACCTTTAAATAAATGAAGGAGTAGCTTCTCAGTGCATAGGTTCCAGGTTCACATAGCAGAAGACAATCAGAGATATACACAGGAAGTTTCTCTGAATGTCCAAAGTAAAGCATTTCTGTTTCTCCTGAAATGGATGGAGGGCCACCCCATAGCTGCATAAAAGGCACAATGATGAGAGGCATGAGGTAATCCAGTAATGAATCTCAGAGCCCTGTGATACAACATATCCAATTGAGCAAGATGAGAGATGGGACAGTGACTATAAAGAAAGTAGGCATAGTCAACCAAGGAGAGAAATGCAGTTTGTACCAGCTGCCATTTGGCTTTGTGGGTGAGGTAGTTATTAATCCTGAAAAAGAGGCCAAGCCTCTGTCTTAATTTCTTTAGAAGGTCTTCGATGTGGTCCACTAAAGAAAGTTTATAGTCAAGTCAGACTCCCAGATACTTGAATTTGCTAACAAATTCTAGATTTTCACCCAGGATTGTGGTAAGCTGTGGGACGGAGCCAACAGTGGCTGGGTTTGCATCATGGAGAGGAGGAGAAAATAGCATTGCCTTGGTTTTTTTGCATTTAATAGAAGCTTTTTGTTTAGGAGTTGGCCCTGAAGAAGATTGAATTCAGATTGTAGGTCTTTGCAGGCTGTTTCAGGTGAAGGATGACTTAGATAGAGGACCATATCGTCTGCGAACAGATGAATATTGGCCTTAGTTATGTTATTGTTTATGTAGATTGCAAACAGTAGTGGACCCAGAATTGATCCCTGAGGGACCCCTCTTTGCAGAGGTTTAAGGGGAAAAAGTTCACCTTCTGCCTTTACTTGCTGCCACCAGTCAGAAGGTAATCAGCAAGCCACTGTAGAGATAGTGAGTTAAGTCCTATTGCCTTTGGGGAGGAGAGGAGCAGGCCACGATCGACAGTGTCGAAAGCCTTGCTCAAGTCTAGAAATACTGCACAGACACATTTTCTATTATCCAGGTCTCGCTGCCAGTCATTGGTCATTTTAGCTACGGCTGTAATAGTGTTGTGCTGTGCTCTAAAGCCAGATTGAATAGGATTTAGAAGATCCATAGTTTCTACATACTGTATGTTTTTAGCTGCTTGCTTACAATTTTTTCCAGTAGTTTAGACAGTATAGGTAGTAAGGAAATCGGTCTGTAGTTATTTAGATCACAGAGGTCCCCTGATTTGAACAAAGGAATAACGTGAGCTGTTTTCCATAAAGGTGGAAGGATTCAGTGGGACAGTGAAAGATTGAATAGGTGGATAATTGGTGCAGACAAGACATGATAGGTGACCTTTAGACAGTAAGGATCAAGAGAGTCGGTGCCCGTGCTTTTCCTAGTTTCCAACTTTAATAGGAGTTCTTCAACCTCTTTCAGTGAAGTATGTTGGAGGGAAAAGACTGAGATGGTTAGGAGAGGTTCTAAGTTCTGCACATCCAATTGGGAGCATAAGGAACATGCAGGAGAGTTATCAAATGCAAGCCTTGCGGTGGCAAAGTGGTTGTTGAAGGCATCCAAGATTTCCATTTTGTCACAGATAGTGGCACTGCCAGTGGTATTCTTTGCAAGCAGGGAATTTCCCAGGGTATGTCCAGACATATCCTTAATGGACTTCCAAAATTTAGAGGCACTCCTGGAGGCAGAATCTAGTTCCAAACAGCAGAAGGATGCCTTAACATCTCTTATCATCTTGGTGCACACATTCCTGTCTTTCCTGAAATTGCACCAATCCATCGGTGCCTTGGTAGTTCGTGTTCTTTTCCAAAGCTAGACCCTATTCAGCAGTGCTGATTTGAGCACAGAGGTGAACCAACGACAGGTTCTGCCCCTTATCCTAAGTTTTACGAAAGGGGCGTACTTATTTAATGCCCCAGTCACAATTTCAAAGAAAATTTCATAAGACAATTGGACCGAGTTAGCGAGGTAAAAATCCTGCCAATGCAGTGAATATTTTATCTCATCAAAGTAGGCAGACAGATCAAAGTTGCATCTGGACCTCTTTGTGGAGAACCTTGATGAGGGCGGTGGATTCTGAACCGACCTTACACCAGCGATGATGCTATGGCCACTAACGTCAGAGAAGAATATTCCTGCATGGGAGAATAGGTGTGGTTTACTTACTAGAATGACGCCAAGCAACGTACTATAGGCAGGGTTCTTTTTATTAGGGCGAGTGGGTTCACCAATAAGTTGTGTCAGCCCAAGGGCATCGCAGAATTCCTTGAGGGGTGCAGTGGCTTGGGACATCCAGTCAAAGTTTAGGTCCCCAAGGATACCTGTTTCAAGGGAGCCATGCCCCATAACATCAGTTAGATGGGTGAGGATTTGAGGGTTTGAGGATTTAAGGATTTAAGTAAAGCACAGTGTCTCAGTAACAGATATGGAACTTAACATAGAAACATAGAATTTGATGGCAGATAAGGACTGCTTGGCCCAGTCCACCTTTTAAAGAAGAAGGCTATTCCACAGTAGTGAATAAACTAAAATAGTGATGGAGTAATGGATAATGATACAGAACATTTAAAGGCAAACTACCATAACTTATTCCCTGTGAGACCCAGTATCAAGTCCTTGCCACACCACCTGTTGGACCCTGGTTCAAACATCTCTAGCATCACTTACACCAGGTCAGACCCAGAGACATGTCCCTGAAGAATGACTTAAACCCAGTTGAGATGAAAGTTTAACACTCCACAACACACTTTATACCAATTAGGGCCCAAATTAGGCTCTAACCAACATTACTTACATTGTGAGAAGAATGTGTAAGTTCCTCCATGTACCAGCCTACACTCTGTTAGACCCATATTTAAGTTCCTCCTGTACTACTTATATCCTTTTAGACCCAGGATCAAGTCCTCCGAGCACCACATGCATCCTTTATATGTTCTGTATACACTACCTCCACTAGACAAACATTATGTCATTCAGTTTACCTGTGGGCAACAGTGTGAGTAGATGCATGAGAAATGGTTACAGCACAGAGCTCCAGAAACACTTAAGATCTACCAGTGTCAAAACCCCACATGTGTAAACATGGTACACCTAATTTATAGAATGAGTGCTGTCCTATATTATATTGTCTAGTGGCATTGACGCAGTACCTATCAATTATGTAAAATGAAGTGGAGTACTGAAATCTTACCATTCCAAATCTTATTCCAACCCCGAAGTGGAGTAGTAAGCGAATTTCAATAACTCTTCAAACAGATTATTTACAGAGTGGCCCTTGGTGAAAAAAATCACACAAGGAAAGTGTTATACCCATACTGTAATATAATGTTATGAAAAGTGGCATTCATGTTAAAAGGAAAAAAAATATACATAGTTTCTTAATTTCAGGGTGACCTCTTGAATACAACATGTGTTAAACTTTTGTAACAAGCAACAAGTTAATGCCACTATAAAAAAAAACAGACACTACTGATGAAGAGGAAAATGCTGTTTAATAAACAAGTTATCATGAAGTTCACAAATGTAACTTTATACAGTATTTTCGCTTCTGTCGAAGGGCTTCATTAATTTTATTTCTAATTTTTGCAATATTGCTGACCTGTACATTTTTATTATTAAGTATCTTCTTGAATGCCATGTGCATTTATTTTTGACTCAGCACAGTATATAACTGAGACTTGTATCTCAGTGAACCTAACCTGCAATTACAAATTAAAATAATTAAATAACAAATTCCTTGAAACAGACACACCCTAGTCTCTCAGTAAATATTTGGAAAACCAGGAAGCACATAATGGTACTGAAACAAAGGACACTCACACCTACAGTAGGCAAACACTGCAAAAGGCCATTAGCCCCCAGAAGGTAGCAGATTAGAGTTCTTTGGTCTTTTATTTCTATAAGCAGCAGTGCCTCAGTGAGGAACCTTAAGATGTGTGTGTTTAAGACCACAACATTCTGTTTTCTTACTGTAGAAAGCATTAGATAGGAGAGGGTTTTTTTAAATTATACTTTCTCCTGTCCACTGCAGCCTCTGATCCAACCCCCAGCTCATCCACCCCTGAGGTTCCCCCATGGATTACCTGCTCCTTGGCAGGGCTAGGTGGGGGATGCCGGCATACCCCCACCACCCTGGAACATCAAATCTGGTGGTGGAGGCAGATTCACTGGTGTGATTGGACCATCATAGGTCCTGTAGAGACTGCAGTATTTTCAATTTTCTCCCACCCCACCCTTCCAATGTGAGAAAGTCGACTTCAAGCATCCCGACCAGCACTGCCATCCAGCTACTGGCAGAGGGCAGTCAATGGGTAGGATGACTAGTGCCCTTCCCCTGAGAGAGGAGAGCAATCCTCCAGATACTCAATCCTCCATTCCCCCTGCTGACCCCTGGCAACCCAGGCTCATTCCCAAACCTGAGTCACTGGCATGGGACAAGGTGTGGCATTCAGTGCCTGAACTCTCAGAACCACTGGGCTGGCAGGAAAGGATTTTTTAAGGAATAATTTCTTCAGATAATATAAAGCAACATGGTAGCTATGTCAGTCCAGTCAGTGAGAGAGAAATAAAAGAAATGCTTCACCCTTTATTTTACTTTCTTTATGCTCCCATCTGTGGAACACTCTGCAGTTACCCCCGTGCCAGTCTCTACCTCCCTGACTGAAACCTTACCTGCAGGCACTCCAACCCAATGAATCCCCTGATTCTAAGTCCCCTGGGGTAGGGCCGCCTGCCCTGGCACTCTACCTGTAAAGCCAATGTATTGGAGTCAGGGGAGGGGCTTCCACAGGCAGGTCCGATGACGGGAGTGTGGACCAACACGGTGGGTGCCTTCCCCTAGCCACAGCTGGGGTTTTTGTTGGCTTGAGTATTGTTCCCTGGGCTTGGACATGCAATGACACCTTGCTCAACATGTGCACACTCCCATGCGCACTCAAAAGGTGTCAGCCGCAGCCCCAATCTCCTGCATCTACTGGCCAGGCAGTGCAACCTCCAGTCACCACCAAAGGCTGCTACTGCAATGGCATGAGCTAAACCCCCCTCCCTGAGGAAGGAGAGCAGTCCTTGGGATGCTCGATCCTTCCTCATCTCCAACAACCCCTGGTGACCTGTGCTTGTTCCTGAACACAGGTCGCCGGTGTGGTAGAGGTGTGGCATCAAGCACCTCAACCCTCCGAGCCACCAGGCCAGCTGGACTAATTGTTTTAAATAGTAAGTTTACCCAGTGAAGAGTGTATAATTCCCAAATGTTAGTCCGTAAAGCAATATAAGGTGTGTTTATACTGCCACATCGCTGTATCTTCCCATGAGCTCCACACTTGTGGCAATCCATTTATATTGCATAGCGCATGTTTTCACGGCATCGTTTACATTGCTACCAGTTGTGCCATGTTGTGTTCATGATTTTGGGAGCTTGGTTTGTCCCTGGTGACGTCCCCTGTGAAGCGCCTCTGTCTCCAATAACTTCCACTGGTTGCCATGGCTCCCTGCATACAGGACATGTCGGCACTAGTGGACCCTGTCTAGATAGTGGGCTATTTAAATCTTTTCCCCAGTAACTTAATGTCCCTCTTCAGGTATGTGTGCCAGTACTGCATGCAGTACTCCTGGTGTGACCTAACTAGTGATCTATATAATGGCAGAATGACCTCCCCCTCCTTGAAGATATACCCTTAGCAATGCAGCCCAGCATCCTGTTGGCCTTTGCAGCCAACTTTCTGCATTTTGCTAAGTTGTTCATTGCTCCTGTAATGAGCACCCCAGATCCTTCTCCTGCTCACTGTGGAGTAGAGTGTCCACTGGGGTGCCGCAAGGGTCAGTACTAGGCCCTGTTCTCTTTACTATATTTATTAGTGACATCACAGAGGGACTGAAAGGGAAAGTATGCCTATTCACAGATGATGCATAGCTCTGCAACAGAGTAAGGGAAGGCAAGGCAAATTTTGTTTCAAGAAATGCCCATCCCGGAGGCTCTGGGTGCCAAACATACTAAAATTCCATCATCCAAATCATATTAGATATATAAACAACATACTATAAGCTTAGAATACAATATTCCAACAGTTAATACAAAATATTATAAATACTACCCTCAGCAACAGCAACTAGACTCTAAAGAGTCAAGGGTTAATTTAAATCTAAAATTCTGAGACCAGGTAAGGGCTATAATACACAGTCTGGGAAGGTTTGATTATACAAAAAGGCTTTGAGGTGGGATTTGAATACCTCAACAGAAGGGGCCTCCCTAACCGCTGGAGAAAGGGAATTCCACAGGATGGGGGCAGCGACACTAAATGCTCTGTCACCTGCTGTTTTTAACCTTGTCCTGGGAATCACAAGGAGGCCCCTAGAGGAGGAGTGAAGGGAATGGACCGAGACAGCAAGTTTAAGAAGGTCCTTCAGGTAGCCAGAGCCCAGGCTGTGTAGGGCCTTAAAGGTGAGCAAACCCACCTTAAAGAGAACCCTCCACCTTAACCGGCAGCCAGTGCAGTTGATGCAGTACTGGAGTGATGTGACAATACTTAGGCTGTCCTATCAACAGCCTAGCTGCCACATTCTGCACCAGCTGTAGTCAAAGCATGATACCCCCAGAGACCCCAAGATAGAGCGCATTACAGTAGTCAAGCCTGGATGTCACGAAGACATGTACCAAGGTGGGAAGGTCCAGTAGCAGAACTAGGGGCTTTATCCTGGCGATAGTCCTCAGATGATAAAAACTAGTGTGGACAACAGATGTCACCTGAGAATCAGGTGTCAATCCGCTGTCCAGAATAACGCCCAGATCATGCACCCTAGAGGAGGCCTTCAGTGGTACAGAGCCAAGAAAAAGCCCTGTCTCTTCACCAGAGGCCAAACTATCATGCCCTCTGTTCGACTCTACCACCAGTACCTCCATCTTATTGGGGTTCAATCACAACCAGCTGGAGGCCATCCAGTCATTGATCTCAGCGAGGCAGCTGTTAAGTACTTCCACTGCACAGGATGTTCCATGGACAAAGTAAAGATACAGCTGGGTGTCATCAGCATGGCAATGAAAACCCAAGCTGTACTTCCTAGTGAGCTCTTCCACGGGCAGCATATACACAGCAAACAACATCGGTGACAAGACCGAACCCTGGGGAACACTGCATGACAGGAGGCCAAATGAGGAGGAGGAGAAATTCCCCATCACTACTCTCTGCCTCCTGTTAGATAGAAAAGACTCAAAGCAGCAGATAACAGTGTCAGCGAGTCCACAGAATTCCCTTAGGCAGTCCAGTAACACTTGATGGTCAACCACGTCAAATGCTGAAGAGAGATTGAGGAGAACAAAAATTGTCCCTTCCCCTCAATCTCTAGCCCTAGGAGGTCATTATGCACCAGAACTAGTGCAGTTTCTGTGCTATGCCTTACATGAAACCCAGACTGGAGTGGCTTATATAAATCATGGGCCCCGAGATGCTCCTCAAGCTGAAGCACCACCACCTTCTCCACAATCTTACCCAAGAATGGGAGATTGGAGATGGAACAGTAATTTGCTTTGATGTCAGGTCCAACGATGTTTTTTTCAGAAGCAGTCTCACCAGTGCCTCCTTCAAGACATTGGGAAAGACCCCCTCTGACAAGGAACACCGGAAAATCAAGGCAAACACCGGGCCAACAGAGTCAACACATCCCATTAAGAAATGAGTTGGCACTGGGTCCAGTTCACAAAAGATGTGCCAAAGCTTGGAAGCAAACTCAGTGACCTCAGCCACCTCCACCAGTCTAAACTCACCCAAACCAGGCAGAGTGCTCTCCAGTCGCCCAAGGCGACCACTGTCGGCCAAACTCTGGCCCACTGGCGAAACCCCCTGCCTGATGGAAGACACCCTGTCTGAGAAGAACTGAGCAAACTCCTCATACAATGCATTTGAAAAGGCTACCTTCAGCTGTAGACAGAAAGGATGGAGAAGCCTGTCCACAATCCGAAAGAGCACGGTTAGTCGTTTCCTCCCGGTGGGAATCGCCCTGGACAGGAATTTTACCTTCTTATGGTTGCTTTCCCTTTGGTATGGGCCATAATGCACACGTAGGGCCAGTTTGTCTACCCCCAGGCCAGACTTCTGCCAGTGGTGCTCTAATCTCCAACCCAAAGTCTTCATTGCCTTGAGCTCCCCATCCTACCAGGGGGACCTCAGGTGAGAAGACCTGGGTCATACATGGAGTGGTGTGAGGCAGTTGCGCACACCAGACAATGCCTTATTATAGGCATCAACTGCCACGCACACATTCCCACTGCTTGCACTGTCCACGCTAGATAGGTCAGCCACTGCCAAAAAAACCTCAGGGGTCAACCGCCTCAAAGGGTGGTAGCTGACCATCTCTGAAGGGTGAGGGCTCTCAAGGGGGGCCCTGAACTGGAACTTCACCGTGCAGTGATTGGACCAAATGACCCATTCAATCCTGAGACTATTAATCTCAAGCCCCAGTGAGAACACCAGATCCAGCATGTAGCCATCCTGGTGGGTCGTAGAAGAAACTCCTTGCGCAAGGCCCAGAGATGACATCATCTGGAGGAAGTTGTAACCAAGCTGAGAAGATTTGTCATCAGCCCAAACATTGAAGTCTCCCAGCACTAAACATCTGTGGGGCTCCAACGTTTCACCGACAATGAAATCGGACACCTCCTGTAAGAAATCTCCCACCACCCCAGAGCAGCGGTAAATCAGAAGAATCCAGCAATCTGTGCCTGGACCCCTATGGATGGCCACACATTCAAATGAATGTGGTGCTCTCACTGGGTGCAGGGTGAAGCTCAGCTCAGATCTAAAACAGATGGCTACTCCCTCGCCCCTGAGTTCCACTCTAGGGAGTGAACTACGGTATACCCGGGTGGGACGGCGGCCTCCAAAACCGGGCTGGCATTATCACCAATCCAGGTTTCCATAATGCAAGCCAGATTGTCTGAAGAAACCAAGTCTGCTATACTCGCATTCTTGTTTCTGACCGATCTGGCATTGCACAGCACCGCCCTCAGGGGATTCGTGGACAGTGCAGCCCTTCTGGTTGCCTGCCCACTCAGTCTGGTGGGAACCCTGGTGATGGGAACTAAACACATCTGACCTCCCCCTAGGACTCATCTAGCCCCAGGGCATCTTCTGCACCCCACTACCTCGATCCTACCACCCGCCGCAGTGCATGGGGCAACCCACCCCACCTAATTCATACATTTCCTCCCTATTCTAACCTCCTTACAGTGCCTTGCTGTAGTAACAGACACTGGGAGACTGAAAAAAGGCTGTAGATTAAGCAGCTGGGATGCTCCATACACTGTCCTAGCCCTCCCCAGGCCCTCATACCTTCCCAGACACACCCCTCCTGGTCAAGTAATCCCTGACCCAGGATCCACAACCCACAAACACAATAAATTCAAAAACAAATAAATATAATAGCAAACAGTTATAAAATCATACACCCACTCACTCACTCACACATACACTCACTTTTCACACGCTCATAAATATCCCACTATAAACAAACCCCCAAAATACTACTAGTTAAAATACTACCAAGTCAACTCAAAAGATAAAAAACACTGAGCAAAAAAAAAACAGTAATAGTGCACTAAACCCAGTCCAATCAAACAGATTTTGTCAGTAGTTTGCTGTCCAATATACTTGCAGTGTTCCAGTATAATCACAATGTGTAATCCTTCTTAGCTTGGCAAAGGTCCTAAAGAATATTCATAGTGCAAAAAGAGGAACTTGCACCAGCCCCCCGGCCAATAATATCTGTCCATACAATGCGACCCTCTCACTGCCACAGGTCGACTGACATTAAATGATAATAAAAATCAGAAAGAAACCCCCTCACTACCTCCTTCAATAGGCATATAGTTATATAGCACCAGCATAGCTCATAATGTACTTGCAATATCAGGTAGGCAATCCCAATATCCAGTCCTCAGCTGGTAATCCAAATGATCTTCAAAAAGTGGCTCTAATAAGTGGAACTTTGAAAGTCCGAGAGAAATGAGATCCAGTCCTAAGGTACAGTCTACTTTCTGCAAGCCTAGGCTAGACTCACCCCAAAGCAGGCACCAAGCGCAAGCAAATCCCTTCCAGTTAAGCCAGCAAAGCACACCCGACTTAACCAGGCAGCCCCTGGTGAGCTCAGGACGATCTGAGAGAAAGCCAACCCTCCAGTTGGCACCACCCAATCCTCCCAATGGGAGATGGCTGTACCCCGCACCCACCTCAGGACAAGTCAGCTTGGCCTGCCCAGTTCACCACTACCACTACCTCATATCTTTCTTGGCACTCAGCTCTCTGCTTGAAGCAAGAAGGCCAAACAGACCCTCAGTTTGACCTCTTCAAGTCACCACCACTGGCCCAGTCCAAAAAGCTAGATACCGCCACAGATGTATACAATGGTCTATAGAGTCCACTGACTGGTACCACTCTGGCAACCTGCTTCCCCTCCTGTCTCCATCCAGACATGGTCTCTCATAAAATTACCAAGCTAGCTGAAAAATAGCTTCTTGATCCAGAATAGTCCGAGAAAAGACCAGGGATGGAGGGTAGATAAGGAACAATATAAGAAAGCTGGAAAAATGGTTATGGGTCTGGCAACTGGGTTTTAATGCCAAAAAGTGTGAAATCATGCACATGGAGCACAGAAACCCAGGGGTGACATACCTACTAGGAGAAGTGGAATTAACAGTCACAAAGCAGGAAAGCAACCTGGGGATAATCATTTTGGATGACCTAAAGTTTGCTAAGCAGTGTGACAAGGTAGTGGGGAAGGCTAATAAAATGCTGGGATGCATAAACAGGGGAATCATCAGCAGAAGGAAGGATGTAGTGATGTCACTGTATAGGTCACTGGTGAGACCACACTTGGAGAACTGTGTCCAGTTCTGGAGGCCCCATCTCTGAAAGGACATAGACAGGGTAGAGATGGTACAAAGAAGGGCAACCAAAATGGTGCAGGGCCTGCATCAAAACTCTTATAATGAAAGGTTTAAGGAGCTGAATTTGTACTCTCTAGTGGAAAGGAGGGAAAAGGGGGAACATGATACAAACATACAAATACCTTACAGGTAAAAAAAGGGTACAGGAAGGTAGCATTTTTCAAAGATAAAGATGCTCAAAGACAAGGGGTCACACCATGAAGGTGGAAAGGGGAGGCTCAGAGGAAATGTACAGAAATACTTCCTCACAGAGAGAGCGGTGGATGCATGAAACAGCCTCCTTGGGGAGGTGGTGGAGGCTAATATCGTTCCATGATTCAAGAATGCATGGAATAGATATATGGGGATCCTGAAAATAAGGTTGGAGGTGAAAACTGAAAACTGAGTAGGGTCTGCAGTGTAGCTGTAGGTAGGAAAAAATAGGGCAGACTAGATGGGGCAAGAGGTCCTGTATGCCAACATCTTCTATGATCCTCTGTTTCTACTGTATATTGTCGTAAAGGTGCGGCAGCTTTAAAATTACTGCCGATTGTGTCTGAGCAAAGTGGGTGCCATAGGTGTAGCACCTGAAACCAAGTCTTTGAAAATCTAGCCCCTGGAGTGTATTAAAAGGAACTGATTTAATGCATAGATTACATAAGAGACTAGGTTCATTATATCATACTAACAAAAGTCTTACTTCTGACACTAGAAAAATACTTGCATGCAGTTTTCTGTTTTCATTAATACATTATGGTGCTAATATCTATTCATTTTCAACTAAAAGAATTCTCAGCAAACTCAGAGCAACTGTCTGAGGTCCACCCCTTATAGGGAATCTAGGATGTCCCTGCTCCTGAGATGGCCCAGTCAGTGTCTGAGATATTGTAATTACCCAGCAGCAGTACCTCACACCTTGTTGCCATCTCCTGAATTTGATCTACTTGATTTCTGTCCATGTCCTGCCCCTGTGCTGGAGGTCTGTAAATCACCCCTGTTTTAATTACTATGCTATTGCCTGGCTCAAGAGTGGCCCACAGTGTTTTTGTCTCCCTCTGTTCACACTGAACCTCCTTTGCTTTTATACCCTCCCTCATATACAGGGCCACTCCCCCCTTTCTATTCCCCCTATCTCTCCTGACTAGGGCATAACCTGGGACATTTGTGTTCCAGTCATGGTTTGTGGTAAACCAAGTCTCTTTTATTGCCGCTATGTCCAGGTCAGCCTTCACCATCAAGGCCTCCAGCTCTGAGATTTTGTTTTCCAGGCTGCAAGCCTTTGTAACTGTGGTCTTCTTTGGTTTACTGGCTACCCTCTCTCTAATCCTGTGTTAACCCTCCTGTTTTTAGGCCCAATCACTTTCCCCTTGTTTAGCTGGCTTATTGCCCCTGCCTTACCCTTTGTGTCCATAGTGGTGTCCCTTTTGCTTCCTACTGTATATTCATTTCCCTCATTTCTGACTACATATATATTTGTCATTGCAGGCTGCATTAACCTGTGGGGTGGGCGGTATGATTTACCCTTCTCCTTTCCTCCACCCCACTTAGTTAGTTTAAATGCTTGCCAATAAAGCATTCAAACTGCTCACTGAGGACACTGGCGCCCTGTACAGGTCTGAATCTCCACAGGTGGTCCCCCAGACTGTTTCATTGGTGTTCCTGCTTTTTTTAAATGAATTCATAGCCTGATTGCTCCCTGTTTATCAGAAAAAGATTATTTTTCCATCACACTTAATCTTAGAGCTGTCCAACATCACTCTATCTTTCCTAAAGTTCACACCACATTTGGGTCAGCAACCTTTTCTTTTACTGCAACTCAGTCCTAGAATTTCTTGCTCCACTTCAGAAGGACTATAGCCAGGTTACCTGCATTTAAAGTCACTGCACAATTATCTTTTGTGATCATGGGGCAAATGTCTGTTTTTATTATTTATTTATTTATTTTTTATTTGAACAAGTCAGATTTACAACCTTTGAGTCAGGGACTCATTTACAAAGGCACCTCGTTGTAGGGAGGGCAAGACAATAGAACATTGTGTAGATACAACATTGAACAACATTACAGGTGCAGACATTGAACACAGACTATACTTAGTTACATGTTGGTATAAAATACAGATTTACAATTAAAGATGTACAATTTCTCTGGAGTTGCAGTGGCATACATCCTTGTATAAACCAAGGGGGTAGGTAAAAAGGGGTAGGGGGAAGATTAATCAGCAGTCCAGGGGACCTTGTCGAGACTAGGGGGGGCCAGGCAGGGAAAGGCCCTGCAGTAGGATTAGAAGGGGCAGGATTAGTTGCACCTACTGCAGCGGACATTAAAGAGATGGTTCCGGAGAGCAGTTTTGAAGGGACCAAGTTTGGCAGTGTTGGTGATGCAGGTAGGAAGGGAGTTGAACCAGGCAGAGGTTCGATAAAAGAAGAACCTCTGGGCGAGGGAAGTCTTGGTTCTGGGCACTTTGAAGGTGGCTTTAACAGAGCTGTGGGTGGAAACGGCTGAGGATGACCATGGTAGGGAGGCAGAGACTCCTGGGGGGGAGAGTCCAAGCAGGAATTTCTTAGCAAGAAGGCAGGTCTGATACTGCAGACGTTCCTTGAAGTTGAGCAGGTTGGCAGAGGAATAGAGCAGGCAGGTGTGGGTGTGGCTGGAGGCTCCAGTCAGGAGCCTACAGGCCTTATTGATGGAGAGCTGTATTTTAAAGAGGGCGGTGATATCAGCTGCAGCATAGATGGGCAAGTCGTAGTCCACTAGGGACAGGACAGAGGAGGTGATGGCCAGCTGGAGGGCAGCGAGGGGCAGGCAATCCCTATGGTGGTAAAGTAAACCAATCTGAGAGTTTATGGGGGAGGAAAGAGCATTGATGTGGGTGTGGAAGGTGAGGGCAGTATTGAAAGTGATGCCTAGGTATTTGTATGTGGGCACTTGCTTTAATGGGAGGTGAGAGTTGGGGTAATCAGGAGAGGGGGCACTTCTAGCTTTATTTTGGTAGTGAGAGAAGAGCATTGATTTGGTTTTCTTAAGGTTTATGACTAGTCTGTGATCAAGAAACCACCTTTCTATTTGGTTGTAGGTGAGTTGAAGGGATGATCGGAGAGTGGAGAGATCTGGGTGTACGGCAAAGAGAACTGCATCATCTGCACAGAGGAGCATCTTGCTATTACAGGAGCTGGGGAGAGTGTTGAGATAGAGACCGAAGAGAATGGGACCCAGGATTGAGCCCCGTCGGACCTCGGAGCTAACGGGTTGAATGTTGGAGAGGGAGCTCCTGATTTTTACATGCTGGGATATAGTAGAGAGGTAGCTGGAAAACCAGGCAAGGGGACCAGCAGAGAAACCGAGTTGGTGGACAGAGTCGAGTAGGAGGGGGTGACAGACAGTGTCAAAGGCCTTGGAGAGGTCAATGAACACTGCACTGGCCAGGTTGTCAGAGTCGAAAAGCAGAGTACAGGTATTGGGATAACTCCAGGAGAGCAGTGGTTGTACTGTGTCCTGGACGGAAGCTGTGCTTCTCCGGGCACATAATGTTATACTCAGGCAAGTACTCAAATAGTTAGATAGACACCACTTTTTCAAGGGCTTTGGACAGTGGGGGGAGGATGGAGATTGGCCAATAGTTGCTGGGGGAGGATCGATCACTGGTCTTGTTTATTGGAGTGATTTCAGCAATTTTCCATGCACCGGAGAACTGTCCAAGGCATAGGGATCAGTTGAGTAGATCCATCTGGGGCCTAGGACAACATCCAGGACCAGCCGGAGGATCCTGGAGTCAAGGGGGTTGCTGCTGGGGTTATTACTACCAAGGGCTTTTAGCAGGTGTGGCCAGGCTTCATGGGGGAGGATAGGGTGCACAGGTAGAAAGGAGGGTGATGCAGGGTAGAGGGAGTGAGGAAAGGATTGTATAAAAAAACTGCTGGGGAGGACAGAGCTTAGATCAGAGAAAGTGGTGTTGAGGCAGTCAGCTATAGGTAGTGGATCAGAGGAGGTAGTGCCATCGATGGTGAGCTGAGATGGTGGAGGGGAGCGGGTCTTCCCATTTAGTTCTTTCATGCTATCCCAGAAGGTCCGGGCCAAGCCCCATGTGGAGGTGAGGGTGGCCTGGTAGTGCTCCACCTTGGCCCATCTGATGGCCCAGGTGCACTTATTGCGATCTGCATTGTAGGCTTGTCTGTCAGATGGATTGCCTGAATCTACAGCGATTCACCAGAGATTATCCCTATTCTTAAGTTTCTGGATGAGGGAAGGGGTGATCCAAGGGGTGTTGCATTTCTTTGTATGGATCCTGGAGAGGTGGGTGAAGAGGTCACAGGCCTTGAAGAAGGCACTTATGAAGAAGTCAAGAGCTGAGTCGATATCTGGGGTATGTTGGATAGGGGACCAATCTAGCTGGGCTAGGTGCTGTTTTAACTTTTTTAGGCCACCAGGGCATAGCCGCTGGCACAGTGTAGCCTGGGACACTGGTTTTGGAGAGGAGGATGACCAGGTACAGATGACTGGGGAGTGATCACTAAGTGAGTCGGGGAGGACAGTGATGTCCTGGATTTTAAAGGGGCGTTTTGATAAGATAACGTCTAGGAGGGTGTTGGTTCCACTGGATCGGTTGAACCTGGTGGGCTGTGAGACTAGTTGGGACATATCCAGGGCAGCAAAGGAGTCCCTGGTTTGGGAGGTGGCAGAAGCAAGCCAGTTAACATTAAGATCACCAAGGATGACTTGCTCGACTTTGTGCAGGAGGGATATGAGGTATTCAATGAGGGACTGGACTGCTGAGTTCTGGTTTCTTGGGGGCATGTAGGAGACAGTGAGAAAAAGAGGGCCTCTGGCAGGGTCAGGGATTACTTTTAGTATGAGGGCTTGGATGCCATAGTCAAGTTTGGGAGCAGGGAGTACGTGACCTATTGTGGTGTCCCGCATGAATATTGCTCACCCACCAGTATCTTCTTGAATGCTATATACATTTATTTTTTATCTCAGCGAACTTAACCTCTAATTACAAATTAAAATAATGAAGTAGTGCCTTGAAACAGACACAACCTAGTCTCTCAGTAAATCTTTGGAAAACCAGGAAGCACATAATGGTACTGAAACAAAGGACACTCACACCTACAGTAGGTGCAGACTGCAAAAGACCATTAGCCCAAGGAGGTAGCAGATTAGAGTTCTTTGATCTTTTGTTTCTATAAGCAGCTAGTGCCTCAGGAACCTCACAATGTGTGCTTAAGGCTACAACAATCTGTTTTCTTAAGATAGAGAAAGCATTAGATAGGAGAAGATTTTTTTTTTATTATCTTTTCTTTTGTCCACCACAGCCTCCTCAAGGGCTATGACCCCTCCTTTAAAGGGGTTCATCCTCTGGTACAACCCCCAGGTTCATCAACCCCCGCGGTTTCCCCATGGATACCACCTCTATGGCAGGGCCATGTGGGGGGTGCCGGCGTACACCCACCACCCAGGTATGTCAAATCTGGTGATGGGGGGCAGACTCGCTGGTGCGATTGGACCATCATGGGTCCTGTGGGGACTGTGGTATTTTTGGTTTTCTCATACCCCGTCCTTCCAACGTGAGAATGCTCCTGACCTGCACTGCCCTCCAGCTACTACCAGAGGGCAGTCAGTAGGTGGGATGACTAGTCCCCTTCCCTTAAGAGAGGAGAGCAGTCCTCCAGATACTCAATCCTCTCTTCCCCCTGCTGACCCCTGTCAGCCCAGGCTTGTTCCCGAACCTGAGTGACCGGCATGGGACGCGATGTGGCATCCTGTGTCTCAACCTTTAGCACTACCGGGCTGGCAGAGAGGATTTCTTAAGTATTAATTTCTTCAGATAATACAAAGCAATGTGGTAGCCATGTCAATCCAGTCAGCGAGGGAGAAATAAAAGAAATGCTTTATCCTTTAATGGTCTAATTGTTTTAAAGAGTAACTTTACCCAGTGAAGAGCGTATAACTCCCAAAAGTTAATCTGTAAAGGAATAGGCAAGGCAAATTTTATTTTTCTGGTGCTCAGTCCCAGAAGTTCTGAGTGCTGTACAATCACATATAAAATAATTAAACATGATAAAATAACATTGATAAATACTTAGACACAATAAAAAGAGGGCTCAGTATCGACACTTAAACAGAAGATCCCCAATAAATCTAAAAATGGCTGATACTTCTAGAATACCATTCTGTGTCCAGGAATGCCTGGCTAAATAAATAGGCTTTTAAGTGGGCTTTAAATGCCTCCACTGAAAGGGCCTCCCTTACTGATGGAGGAAATGAATTCCACAGGACAGGGCCGTTGACACTAAAAGCTCTGTCACCAGCAGTTTTTAACCTCGTCCTGGGAATCGCAAGGAGGCCCCTTGAGGAAGATTAAAGGGAGCGGACTGAGGTGGTGGGTGTTAGGAAGGTCCAGCAGGTATCCATGGCCCAGTCCATACAGGGGCTTAAAGGTGAGCAAGCCCACCTTGAAGAGCACCCTCCAGTGAACAGACAACCAGTACAGTTCACGCAACACTGGGGTGACGTGATAGTATTTAGGCTGTCCTGTCAACAACCTGGAAGCTGCATTCTGCACTAGCTGCAGTCGACAGAGGGCACCTCCCATAACCCCAAAGTAGAGTGCATTACAGTAGTCAGGCCTAGATGTCACAAAAGCATGTACCAAGGTGGGGAGGTCCAGAGGTGGAACCAGGTGTTTGATCCTAGCAATGTTCCTAAGATGGAAGAAACTAGCCCTGACAATGGACAACACCTCATGTTTGAATGTCAATCTGCTGTCTAGCATGACCCCAAGATCGCACACCCTGGAGGAGGCCTTCAATGAGACAGACCCCAGCACTAATCCAGTATCTGCCCCAGAGGCCATCCTATCACTCCTCCTGTTCGACTCCACCACCAGTACCTCCGTCTTATCAGGGTTCAGTCTCAACCAGCTAGAGGTCATCCACTCATTAATCTCAGCCAGACAGTTGTTAATTACTTCCGCCACATTGGATGTCCCAGGGGCAAAGGATAAGTACAGCTGAGTATCATCGGCATAACAATGAAACTTCAAACTGTACTTCCTAATGATCTCACCCAGGGGTAGCATATAAATGGCACTTCCTAATGATCTCACCAAGGGGAAGCATATAAACGGCAAACAACATTGGTGACAAGACCGAACCCTGAGGTACTCCACAAGACAGAAGGCTAGGGGAGGAGGAGACATTACCCATCATCACCCTTTGCCTCCTGTTTGTCAGATAGGTTTCAAACCAGCAGATGACAATGCTGGTGAATCCACAAAATTCCCTCAGGTGGTCGATCAACATACAATGGTCCACCGTGTCAAAAGCCAAAGAGAGATTGAGGAGAACGAGGATTGACCCCTCTTCTCGATCTCTCGCCCTGAGGAGATCATTATGCACCTGAACTAATGCAGTTTCCATACAGTGTCCGGCATGAAATCCAGACTGGAGTAGCTCATAGATATCGAATACCATGAGGTGTTCTCCCAACTACTGCACCACAACCTTCTCGACAACCTTTCCCAAAAAAGGCAGGTTGGAGACAGGTCAGTAAGTTACCTTGATGTCAGGGTTCAACGATGGTTTGTTCAGAAGGGATCTCACCAGTGCCTCCTTCAAGGCATCTGGGAAGGCCCCCTCTGACAAAGAGCACTGGACAATCAAGGTGAACACCAGGCCAACAGTGTCAACACATCCATTAAGAAACGAGTTGGCACTGGGTCCAGTTCTCAATATGTGTGCTTCAGCCTCAAGGCCACCTCAGTGACATTAGCCACCTCCACTGGTTTAAACTCCCCCAAACCAGATGGTGTGCTATGTTGACAAACCAGGTGACCACTGTCAGCCATACTATGGTTCACTGGTGGAATTTCCTGCCTGATGACAGACACCTTGTCTGAGAAGAACCAAGCAAACTCATTACACAACACCTCAGAAAATGCTTTTTTCAGCAGTAGACAAGCCAGGTTTAACAGCCTGTCCACAGTCTGAAAAAGCATAGCTGGTCGGTTCTTCCAGGCAACAATCTCCCTGGACAGGAACACTGCCTTTTTACATTTGATTGCCCCCTGGTACACACCATAGTGTGCAGGCAGGACCAGTCTGTACACCTCCAGCCCAGTCCCCCACCAGCAGCACTCTAACTTCTGACCCTTGATCTTCAGAGCCTTGAGCTCCCCATCAAACCACGGGGACCTCAAGTGAGAGGATCTGGGTCATACACGGACCAGTGTAAGGGAGTTGAGCGCCCAAGCCATCGACCTATTATAGGTATTGACTGCTCCACCCACATCCTCCCTGCATGCACTGTCCACACTAGATAGGTCCACTACCACCAAAAAACCCTCTGGGGTCAAACCCCTCAAAGGGTGGTAGTTTACCATCTCTGCAGTGGGAGGGATCTCAAGGGGGGGCTCTGAGCAAGAACTCAATTGTGCAGTGATTGGACCAAACAACCCGATCA
Organism: Neoceratodus forsteri; assembly: GCA_016271365.2. Classification (NCBI taxonomy): domain Eukaryota; kingdom Metazoa; phylum Chordata; order Ceratodontiformes; family Ceratodontidae; genus Neoceratodus; species Neoceratodus forsteri. Next base: position 332,273,047 of record CM057454.1, read on the forward strand.
ATCTTGAAGTTATCAATCTCAGGCCCCAGCGAGAAGACCAAGTCCAACATGTGACCACCCTGGTGAGTCACGGTAGTAACCATTTGTGACAGGTCCAGAGATGTCATCATCTGGAGGAAGTGATAACCCAACCTAGATGACTCATCATCAGCCCAAACATTGAAGTCCCCCAGGACCAAACACCTGGGGGCCTCCAATGTTTCACCGATGATGAAATCAGCTACTTCCTGTAGGGACTCTCCTGCCATCCCAGGTGGGTGGTAAATTAGGAGAATCCTACAACCTGCACCCGGACCACCCCAGATGACCACACATTCAAAGAAACTCTGTGTTCTCACTGGGTGCACGGTGAAGCCTAGCTCAGCTGTAAAACAGATGGCCACACCCCGGCCCCTCTGTTCTGCTCTGGGGCAGTGCACAACAGAGTACCCAGTAGGGATGGTGGCCTCTAAAACCGGGCCAGCATCGTCCCCCAACCAGGTCTCCATAATGCATACCAGATCATCTGAAGAAACCAGATCTACAATAACTGTGTTCTTATTCCTGATCGACCTGGCATTGCAAAGCTCTGATCTCAGGGGATTGGCGGACAGTACAGCTCTTTTGTCTGTCTGCCCACTCGGTGTCATAGAAACCCTAGGGATGGGAACCAAACACGTCTGGCATCTCTCTTGAACCCGTCTAATCCCAGGATGCCTTCTGCACCTGACTACCTCTGTTCTGCCCCCCCTCAAGCATGCAAGGGGTGCCCCACCAGCTCCTGCCAATATGGCACCTCCCAATTCTGACCTCTTGATGGTGATGTGCTGTGGTGTTAGATATTGGGAGGGCAGTGAAGGGCCACAAGTCAAGGAGCTGGGATACCCCATACACAATCCTAGCTCGCCCCTGGTCACTGGATACCCCCAGACACATATTGATCAGCCAATAAATCACAGACAACTACTTATCCACTAATACTAATGAAGCCCTCAACCATACACATCACTCACACCGCACACACACTGTCAACCACCCCCCCTCCCAAAAATAAAATCTTAAACAGCACCAGGGGCGTGTACATACAAAGAGCATACAATTAATACAGACAAACAACATACCAGCATAAAGTAGTGCACAAAACTGTCCAGATCAAGGAAATTCTAAGCCCTTAGGGTTAATAGTTATAAAGTGCAACACAAGATTTAAAAGCACACAGCACCCAAGTTCCCTTGGTGTAGTCTAGTACTGATCTTGGAGTATTGAAATATCATCCAGGAAACCAGTTCAACGAGTGGCTCCTCTCTCACCAGAGCAACTGACTTGAGCTAGATTTAAACTTAAATGCCAACACTTACTCTCAACAGCAGATAATGGTAATCATTACAAGTCACTGCAGGAGCATCAGAAAAAACAGCCTTTTGGCCGAGGGTAGTCCACGTTGATCAGATTACCACAGGAAGAAGTCTTAGGGGAACAAATTGTTTACAGTGTGGTTATTAACCAAAGACCATACATTATCCTCTGGGACCACTCCCATTTCCAGTGAGTGGTTGAATGGGACTGTCAGAGATGCAGTCTGCACCCCTCTGAGCTCCCTCAAAATCCTTGGATATATCCAGGAAGGCAGGCCCCATTGTCTTGTCTATCTCAAGATTAACAAGTTCTTTCAGGACACTCCTATCTGTAAATGGACTAGTGTTTACTCCCTTCCTTTGCTGCCCATGACACAGATCAATGCTCCATCAACCTTCCATCCATTTGTGAAAACTGAACAAATATAATTGTTCAGGATGTTGGATTTTTCTGTGTCCCCTTCTACACAATCCCCACTCCTCTCCTTAGCCTTAAAATCCTTCCCTTAGTTTTTATCATTTTGCTAACATATTTGAAAAATATCTTGTCCCCTTTGAAGGAAATAAACAAGACTAATACAGAGCAGGGGTGTAGCCAGAAATTTCAGTTTTGTACACAATCTCCAACAGTTACACCCCCCCATTAAAAAATGTACACATCCTTTCCAAATGGCACACCCTTCCAAACAAGTCAGATTGTTGTCAGATGATTCCTCTAATCTCTAAAGAGGTTATACATGTATCTGTCTCTTAAACAACAGAAATTTAAACAGAGACACTCCTCAGTGGCCTATACCAACTCAAATATTACAGATTAGAAAGAAAATGTTAACAGAAAGGCATATGGTTTGTGACAGGCACTCAACAAAACTGTACACAAATGTGTACAGTGAGTATGCCTGTCTACACCCATGATACAGAGAGGATTTTCCAGAGGAGAAAGGGAAGGGAAATGAGAGGACACCAACTGTGATTGGAGGGTGGTAGATTCAGGAGAGAGATGAGGAGACTTTTTTCATGGAAAGAGTGGTAGACAAGTGGAGCTCCTTGCTGGGTGAGGTAGTGGCCTGCAAGATGGTAGACAGCTTCAAGAGGGATTAGGATAGGGTAATAGGATGGAAGGGAGGGAGAGGCACCAGCATTATAAGGTGCTAGCTGAGCACTTCAGCAGACTTGATAAACTGTGAGGCCTGTTTCTGCTGGCAGTTTCGTATGTTCATATGTTCTTTACTGCCTGTGCTGTTTTCTCCATTTGTGCTTTTGCAATCCTGACTGTTTTCATTGCCTCCCTATGCTTCTCTTGAGTCACCTCTCTATTCTCCTCCCTTTGTTTCTCCTTATACCATCTGCATGCTAGCTTTTTGTCCTTACCTTCCCAGCTACCTCTTTTGAGAATCATATCAGTCTCCTTTTCATTTTGCTTCCCTGCCCAACGCAGAGGTTGGTTACCTTCACTATGGCCCCTTTTATCCTGTACTCCATCCAAGTTCTCCCACTTTGCCTAGGCATCCCTGAGGCATTTTTCCATCATTGTATAATTGGTCTTCCTGAAACCCAGGACCTTCACCTTTGTGTGATTCACTTCTGACACAGTTCTTATATTAAACCACACCAGACAATAAAGTAAAAGAATACAGGTAGTACATATGTGCATACTTTGGGGGAACCCTGTTGTATTACAGTACTTATGATTGTGAATGCCATTGTGCTGTTCATAGGATTCACAGGATCCCTATCAGGTCAATTAGCATTAGTCATGTTAGACCAGCACATATTCATGCTTAAGACATGTAACACAGGGCACCATAATGTCCATCTATTGCATCTTTAAACTATTTCATATTACTACAGGATACTACATCTGATGGCAGAGCACTTCACTTTGTTGCCACCCTCTTGGAGAACCAATGTTCCCCCTGCCTATTTTTATAAGAATTCCCTTTTAATTGGTAGTGGTGTCTTTGATTGATTGTTGTTGTGGTTCTTGCTTGGAGTCTCAGGCCTTCCCACAGGTCAGGATCTTGAAATGCCCTATAGACCAGGGACTTGTCTCCCCTGTGATGACGGTACTATAGGGAATAAATGCTGTTAATCTTTCACCATGTGTTTTACCAGACATCACATCTACCATTCAGATGGCCCTTCTCTAAATTCCCCTCCAATTTCCTCAGGACCCCCTTTAAATATGGGAAGAAAAACTGCCCACAATACTCCAAGTGAGGATGGACCAGTGATACATCAAGTGGGAGCATCATCTCCTTGCTCCTATTCCATATATTTTTCCTAATACAAGCAAGAATTGCATACCCCTTTTTGGCCCCCTTAACAGAGTGCTCAGAACAATTAAATGTACACAAGATCTGTACTCCCAGGTCTCTCTCAGAATAGGTGTTTTGCAGATTGATTCCATTTATGTAATGGGAAAATCTCACATTCTTTCCCCTAGATGCATAATCTTGCATTTAATAAGATGTAATCTAAGTTTTTTCTTGGCTGTGACCTGGACCAAATTCATGAATATTTTCCTGGAAAAAAGCTGCAACTTGTGTAGTAGTTACCAGTACTCCCAACTTAATGTCATCAGCAAATGTTTCATCTCATACAATGGTGTTTACTGTTAGGGTGGATACCAGGATGTTGAAATGTACTGGTCTCAGCATTGATCCTTGAGGGACCTCACTGCTAACTATGGCACAACTAGATATATATCCTTTAATTACTACTTTCTGTCTTCTATTTGTCAACCAAGCTGCTATCCATCTAATTGTGCAGCAATCTAGTTTGACTTCCTGAAGCATATTAATTAAATCAGAATGTGAGACACTGTCAGATGTCTTTTCGAAGTCTACATATAATATGTCCACTGGGATTCCTAGATCCAGGGCCTCACTAACACGATCAAAAAATTTAACTAGGTTTGTCATACTGGACCTTTTCTTTTGGAATCCATGCTGCTGTATGTCCTAAGCCCATTTTTCTCTATATATTGCTCAATGTGTTCATTTAAAAATCCTTCAGTTACTTTTCCCACAATGCTAGTCAGACTAATTGGTCTATAATTGACACATGATGTTATGCAAAAACTTTTCTCATAAGAACCACTTCAGCTCATAAGTGGATGTCTAAAATGTTTAAGTCATTGTCTCAGGGGAAGCACTGTGACAAAAAAGATGGGATGTATGCCTTAAAAAAACATTTTTCAAGAATCAGACAAAATAAAATGAAGGATCAAGTTCTGTGAAATGCACAGGAAGCAAGGAATCAATACATTGTTATATCCATATTGTTCAATGCACTCCTGAAAACTGTAACCTTTATATCATCATATGCAGTTACAGTAAATAAGTATATGAGCATAGCACCAGTACAAACACATAATGACTGGATTTTATTTATTTTATTCTTTGGAAAATAACCTTTGAGCAAAATACTCTTTTCAAAGGTTCCACGTCAAAGGGATAGGGTTCATTACAATTATAGCAGAAATAATACAACAGAAGCTTCACAAAAATATGAGCAGTACACAGTCAGCATCTTGTGAAGGTTACATTTGGGACAATAAAATTCAGCTGTACATGTGGTTATAAAATTCAAGTGCTGGATTAAACAAGTTGGCTGGAGATAAAGGCGGCAGGAGGAATGTAAACCAGTGAAAGACAATATGATCGGCGATCTTCCATGTGACCCAGAAGGCATTCAAAAAGTTACTAGACAGCAAAGGAGAAAAAGTAAAAATTAAAAAGGAAACAATTGCATCCAGAGATAGACATTCGTCAGGTATTGGGGGGATTTGATTAACGTAGGGGGTGGGAGTCTGGAGGAGAATGTGGGGGAGAGCACCAGATTCGTTACACTTAGAGAGACCAGGGACCCCACAGAGAGGTTGAGCAGCAGAGTTCGGAGAGCTGGTGAATATGATGGATAAGGTGCTAATATGGATGGGAGGGCACAACATCCCCGGCCACTTTATACTAGGTAGAGTGGTCAGCGTGGATTACCTACATGCACAGGTGCCAGCATCAGAGAGGTGTTGCATCAGTAACAGTTTAAATGCAGCGAGGCTGGTGCTGTTATTTATGTGTTCTGGGATCTCATTTAGCCAGAGGGGCACTCTGTAGGCAAAAAAACCTTTGAACTAGTGAGGTTTTCCTGAAAGGGACAGCTAAGGAGTTTCTGGTAGTGCCCCTGGTGTGGTTAGAAGAGTGGCTAGCCTGCAACAGGAGTTTTAAATGGGGGAGGTGGCATTTTCAAGTGGAATTTCTTGCCAAGAAAGCATGTCTGGTACTTTATTCAGTTGTTGAGGTTCAGCCAGTTAGTTTGTTCATAGAGTGAACAGATGTGAGTCCTGTTGTCAGCTCCTTCTGTGGTTGCTGCATTAAACTATTTGCAAAATATGGATTCACAGATCTAAGCATACATAACTCTTCAGGTTTCTGCCAAATATTTGCACATTATTGTCCCATCCTCACAATGTAAAACTGATGCTTATTTTGCTGTATATCATGGTTAGGGCCTGATTTTTTATTTTTTTTTGCACTTGCTCGGCTCCCACAGCTTTTGGAGGAGGCCTCGTCCCCTCTCCTACTCTGTCTGCCTGGGCTATTCAAGGCTACCCCTACCCCAGCTTCATTGTGCTCAGGTGGCCGGGGTTGTATGTGATTTTCTCTGGGGCTTTTCTCTCCCCTTAACCCCTGAGGATGCTGGCATGAAGGATGTATGTCTTGGCAGATGATGTGCTGACGCACGCCATTGCCAAGTGCCCAAAGCATCCTCCCCAGCTCCAGAGAGCCGCCATTGCTCCTGTAAGCCCATATTCTTCCACCGGCCCCCAGGAACGTTTGGTGCATGAGACACCCCTGGTAACCAACCCCTGACCCCTGGCAGAGAAGTGCATCCATTGGGATGTTCGATCCTCCACCCCCCTGCCAGTCTCCGACAACCCTGAGTCTGTTCCCAAACCCGTGTCGCCGGCATAGAGTGAGGTGTGGGGTCCAGCACCTCAACCTTTAGTGCCACTGGGCTGGCCTGATTAATTGTTTTGTTCTACCTACATGCCCAAATAGTGTCTTACTTACTTGAACAAGAGATCTACTAGACAGAAGAATTCTATCTTTTAAATGATAAAGTATCACCCACCACCACAATTGTAACACAGAAAGAAATTTTAGTAAACAAGATTGCCATTCAAACTGATGCCATGAACAATGATTCATGTGATTTATGATGTGAACTGGAACATTTGCGACAGACCCTGTCTTCTCTGTATGGTGTGATTGCTCAGCAAACTTAGATGCTTGAAAATCAAGGGAAAATGCTTGAGGATCAATGCAAAGTCCTACAAGAAACAACAAGAGAAAAAGACAGACTTCTTAAACTAGTTGAAGAGCTTACAAGAGATAGATATGTCTATACGCAACAACCATTTCAAGATGAGGACTCTGACATGTTGATGCCTGACCTGTGTAGTACACCCAGGACATCTGAATCCCATACACCACATTCCCTTACACCACTAAGTGGCATATCCATTTCTACACCGACAACAAACAATGAGACCATCATGAGTACCCTGCCACACCCCATAATACCTTCCTTGAGTGCAGGACAGCTGGAAGATATAGAGTTGAACAACATTGCCATGAAAATGCAAAGGGCACTAGTTGCCTAGGCAAAAGGGGATGTGGAAAGATACGTGTTTAATGTATTCAAATCACTGGTACCCCAGGAGGTTTACCTCCAGTGGACAAAAATAGTTAATTCTGATGGTACTAGAGGAAAGCCTGCTATCCCTAAAAATGTCTTTACCAAACTCATGGAAATGGTAGGGCGACAGTTTAATGTACAGGTCAGCGATACTGCAAAAATTAGAAATAAAATAAATGAAGCCCTTCGATAGAAGTGTAAATATTGTGTAAAGTTACATTTGTGAACTTCATGATAACTTGTTTATTAAACAGCATTTTCCTCTTCATCAGTAGTGCCTGTTTTTTTATAGTGGCATTAACTTGTTGTTTGTTACAAAAGTTAAACACATGTTGTATTCAAGAGGTCACCATGAAATAAAAAAAAGTATTTTTTTTTCTTTTTAACATGTATGCCACTTTTGATAACATTACATTACAGTATGGATATAACACTTTCCTTGTGTGCCTTTTCACCAAGTACCACTCTGTCAATAATCTGTTTGAAGTGTTATTGAAATTTGTTGTACTACTCCACTTCTTGAGGGGAGAGGATTTTGGAATAAGATTTGGAGTGGTAAGATTTCAGTACTCCACTTCATTTTACATAATTTTATTTTATTTATTTATTTATTATAGAATCCGAGAGTACCTTTGAGTCACAGACTCATTTACAAAGGTTCCACATCACATAGGTTATAAACAGAAAGACATTACAGGGATTACAGCGATAGATCACAGGGAAAGATACAGCTGATAGGTACTGCATCAATGCCACTACACAATATAATATAGGACAGCACTCATTCTGTAAATTAGGTGTACTGCGTTTACACATGTGGGGTTTTGACACTGGTAGATCTCAAGTGTTTCTGGAGCTCTGTGCTGTAACCATTTCTCATGCATCTACTCGCACTGTTGCCCACAGGTAAACTGAATGACATAATGTTTGTCTAGTGGAGGTAGTGTATACAGAACATATAAAGGATGCATGTGGTGCTGGGAGGACTTAATACTGGGTCTAAAAGGATGTAAGCAGTACAGGAGGAACTTAAATATGGGTCTAACAGAGTGCAGGTGGTACATAGAGGAACTTACACATTGTTCTCACAATGTAAGTGATGCTGGTTAAAGCCTAATTTGGGCCCTAATGGATATAAATTGTGCTGTACAGGATTAAACCTTCATCTCACTTGGGTTTAGTCATTCTGCAGGGACATGCCTCTGGGTCTGATAGGGTGTAAGTGATGCTGGAGATGTTTGAACCAGGGTCCAACAGGTGGTGTGGCAAGGACTTGATACTGGGTCTCACAGGGAATAAGTTACGGTAGTTTGCCTTTACATGTTCTGTATCATTATCCATTATCCCATCACTGTTTAAATCCACTCATTACTGTGGAATAGTCTTCATCATTAAAAGGTGGACTAGGCCAAGCAGTCCTTATCTGCCGTCAAAGTCTATGTTTCTATGTTAAGTTCCATATCTGTTACTGAGTTACTGTGCTTTACTTAAGCATGAACCTGGGTTTGAGCAAGCAGTGGCAGTCCTCTCCACAATCTGAGAAAAAGATGGTCTGGTGCTTGCATCAGCTGGTGCTTAGATCCCCCTCAAGAGTTGTGATTACCACCCTCCTTGTGTTTATCACCTGGTTCATTCCCTTCCCTTCCCCCCACCAAACCAATTTTTCCCAGAAGTTGACCGTCTCAGCTTATGACTGCTCCAGTTTCTCTCTCTCTCTCTCTCTCTCTCCTCCCCCGGCTATCTCTTGCAGGGGTGGAGGAGAGTATTTTGAAGGAATGTTTCAGGTCCTGCCTATAGAACCAAAGGTGAAGTGCTGCTTGTGGGAGACTTCAATTTAACAGATATGGACTGGAGCACCCAGGGTGCAACCTCAGCCAGGAGCAGAGGCATCCTGGATGCCCTGTAGGGTGTGAGCCTCAAGCAGCTTGTAGCAAAATTCACCAGAGAAGGAGCAATATTGGACCTGGTACTCAACAACTGAGACAGAGTCACAGATGTAATGGTGGGTAGCCACCTAGTGTTCAATGATCATTGTATGGTGTGGTACAATGTGAAAACAGTGGAGGAGTCAAACCACATGAAAGCAAGGGTCCTGGATTTCAGATGGGGCAACACTGCAAAGATGGTAGAATGTCTGAAGGAAGCCATGGCAGGGGAAGAAGAAGGGGAGGGGCATGTAGAGAAACAATGGGCTAAACATAAGGGACCAATTGCAGAAGCAACAAGCCTTTGTGGTAGGCAATTGAATATAACCAAAGATAAAGAAAAAAACACTCTGGTTCTCTAAATACATGTCTATGAATGTACGAGAAAAAAAGTCTAGCTTTCAAGAGGTACAAGGAAACATGGGGGGAGACAAGGAACTGTATCTGGGAAAGCAGTGGGAGGTGGGGAAATCAGTCAGGAATGCAAAGGAACAAATGAAGTAAAAAAATAGCACAGGCAATTAAAAAAGAGACAATGCCTTTCTCAGGTACATTAGTGAAAGAAGACCAGGCATGGAATTGTGAGGTCAAAAAGTGTGGGAGGGGTGTGTATGGAGGGGGATCTAGAAAAAGTAACAATCCTGAACAAATATTTTGGTTCAGTATTCACAGAAGGAGGAGAAAGAAAAGGATCACTATTGGGCTATATGAGCACCAATGAGAAAGAGGTGGACCCCAGCACATTTATGGAGGAAAGCATTGTAAATGAGCTCAAGAATCTGAAAGGGGAAAAGGCTATGGAGCTGGATGGAACACATCCAAGAATATTAAAAAAAACCTAGAGAGGTGCAGGCAGTACCACTAACAGCCATATTCAACAAATCAACAGAGTCAGGGGTGGTTCAGGGGACTGGAGGAGGGCAAATGTAATCCCTCTCCACAAAAGTGGGAACAGGGAGGAGGCTGGCAACTACAGGCCAGTCAGTATAACCTTGGTAATGGGGAAATTAATGGAGTCATTGCTAAAGGAAAGGATTGTGACATTTCTTGAATCCAGTGGAGCACAGAATCCAAGACATGGATTCACAGCAGGAGGGTTTTGTCAAACAAATCTGATAGCTTTGTTTGACTGGGTGTCAAGGGAAGTAGATCATGGTGGAGCAATGGATCTTTCCTACTTAGATTTCAGCAAGGCCTTTGACACAGTCACACATAGGAAGTTGGTAAATAAGTTGGGCAGCCTGGGAGTGAGCCCAAAGATGGTAAACTGAGTCAGAAACTGGTTGAGTGATAGGACAAAGAAGTTGGTGGTAAATGGCATTCAATTTAAGGAAAAGTGAGGTGACCAGCAGGGTGTCACAGGGATCCTTGCTGGGGTCAGTCCTCTTTAATGTCTTCATAAGCGACATTGCAGAGGGGACAGTATGCTTTGCAGATAACACTAAGATCAACAACAGGGTCGGCACGTCAGAAGGGGTGGAAAAAATGAGAAGAGACCTAAACATGTTTGAGGAGTGGTTGCAAGTGTGAGAGCTAAGATTCAATGCAAAGAAGTGAAAAATCTTGCATTTGGGGCACAGAAACCCAAGGGAGGATTACAAGGTGGGGAGAGAGGTACTGAAGGCCACCAATCAAGAAAGGGAACTAGGTGTAATCATATATGAAGACCTAAAGGTAACCAAACAATGAGCGAAGGTTGTGGGAATAGCTAATGGGATGCTAGGGTACATACTGTAGAGAGAGGTATCACCAGCAGAAAAAAGGAAATGGCAATGGCACTGTACTGATCACTAGTGAGATCTCATCTGAGATACTGTGTCCAGTTTTGGAGGTGGCATCTACGGAAGGGTGTAGACAAAATGGGGTAGTCAGAGTAGGGTGACAAGAATGGTGCAAACAATGCACCAAATGTCATATGAAGAAAGACTGGATGATCCCTGTTTGTATTCCCTGGAGGAGAGGAATGATATGATTAGGGCTCCGCAAACCTCTAAAAGTTCTACTTCACAAACTTTGAGTAGAACCCAGAAAAGTTCTACCAGATTCTATCTGGTTCTACCACATTGAACCAGGTAAAATTGGGTTCTACCCTAAGTTCTACCAGGTTCTGCCTGGTTCTACCAGGTAGACTCAGGGAGAATTGGGTTCTACCAGTGAAAACAAGATTCTACCAGCTATAACCATGTTCTTCCAAATATAACCAGGTTCTACCAAGGACAACCACATATTCTACTTGTATAACCAGGCTCTACAACATACTGTAAGTTATACCTTGTTATGGTTAGGAAATCCCCATAAGCATTTTTATTTTGTATGTTTGTGATGTTGTACAGTAGTACTCCGAAAGTAAAAATGGTATGTTTTGCAAAGTTTTGGTGTATAGGATTCTGTCTCAGTGAATTAAAACTTTTCAGCTTTGCAAAATTCTTAGAATCCTAGTACTGCATGTACTGTACTTTACCAAATATGAAAAAATGTGGATTTTTTTACTTGAGCAGAACTAGGTAGAACTTAGTTATGTATTATATTGTAAAAGCATACCCAGTCCCAGAGTAGATGTTATAAAATAGTTATTTATTCTAAAACAGATCACAGCACTCTACCAGCTGCATCAAGTGGCTGTTCCAAAAATAAACAGGGAGATTAACATTTTAGTCCCAAACATGTCAGTAAACAACTGCTGCTGCATCCAGTCAGGTAGTTAAAGTATTGAAGACACAGGTAAATATATTCCGAAGCAGGTCAGTAAACAACTGCTAGCTGCTTCGAGTCAGATAGTTATAAGTAATGAAAACTCAGGGATATTTAGCCATAAACAGGTCAGTACAGCACTGCTGACTGCATCAAGTAGCTGCTCCAAAGATTTTAAACAGGGAGATTTATTTTCAAACAGGTCAGTAAATAACTGCTGGCTGTGTTGACTTAAGTAGTTCAGTTAGTGAAAATATAGGTAAATTATTTATTCCCAAACAGGTCATAGCACTCTACCATCTGTGTCATGTAGCTACACCAAAATAAACAATGAGATTTAAATTTTATTCCCAAACACATCAGTCAACAAATGCTGGCCACATTGAGTCAGGTAGTTTAAAGGAGCACTGTCAGCTCTGCCCTTTTGTTTTGTTCCATGTATGAAAAGTGTGCCTCCTAGCGCACACCTATCACTCATGTACTGCAAAATGCCCCTATATGCATAAAAGTTTAGATTTTTTACCTTTTACTGTGATTTTTCTTAAAATAGTGATTCCTTCAGTTCAATTGTGATGCATCGGCCTCTCAGAATCGGATCCAGGTTGGGAACGTGGGTCTGCCACAAGCACGGTCCCGAAGTGTGATTTTTTTCAAATGCCACCAGTAACAGCATGTTAATCTTGTCCAGGCTAGGCTAACAAATGCTGCTGTTATCTACAAAATCAGACCAAGAACTGCGAGGAGCACAATTCTGGCATGGCAGGTGGGGTAAGACTAAAATAGATTTTATTAGCCAGGAGACGGGTCTGGTAGTCAATCCTTCCTTGAAAATGGAGCCATGACATTTGTTTATAGAGCTCACAGGTATGGGATCTTTTACCAGCACCTGTCACAAGATGATAGGACTTATTAAGAGCTGTTTTGATTCTTTTTAAGTAGTGAAAACACAAGAATATTTCTTCATAAACAGGTCAGTATAGCACTGTTAGCTAGTTAAGTAGTTTAAGTAGTGAAAAACATGGAGATTGGACTGCATCGAATAGCTGCACCAAAAAGAGACATTTTCCCTAACATGTCAGTACAGTACAGAACAACACTTCTGTGTCATGTTAAGTAAGGGGAGATTTTTTTAATCCCAAATCCCAGTCCAGTCCCAACACAAGGATAAGTCCAAAAAAAGAAAAAACTGCCTTGCCCTTACATGATGTATGGTTAGTTGCCTGTAAGCCTCTGTCCCTTACATGGTATACTGATAGCTGCCTGTAAGCCTCTGTCCCTCCTAGACACACACTTATGGTTTGGAGTCTTGGACTACAGTAGGTAGGATTTTATTTTGGAGGAATTGGAATGGTGAGATATCAGGGTCCACTCCAGAGTCCACACCACCCTCCCCTCCCTGAAGCTCCTTTCCCTTTTCCCTCCCTGATACCATTCATTGAAAGAGTCCTCCTCCCTGAGTCCCCAACTTTAACTGCCCTGTCTGTCACCCAGTCCACTCCTCCACCAGACAGAAATCAGGAGGATCTGGGTATTTTGAATCACCCATCACGTTCTTTTATCCCAATTAACTTCTATATTCTGACAATTAGTGCTGCATCAATCATACATTTTTACTCTAACCCTCCCCCTCTCTGAATAGCTATATATACTGCTATACTCACTGCCTTATCTGGCAGCCCATAAACCCCTTATCTGCATCTTGCACAGCTCACCCTGTAATCTTCCTAATTCCCATATTCATCTTTTCCCTCCTAACCTTGTTAGTTTGCCTTCCCCATCCCTATACCCCTCCATCCCTTACATCTCCACCTCAGACACATCCACCTCCCCTGCTCTTAACTCAGCCATCTCTTTCAGGCAACTACCCCACTGCCCTTGGCCAACAGGTTCATCAATACTCCCACCCAGTACCCTCCTTGTCTTCCTACCTTAATTAGTACTCCTCTCATATCCCAATCCCAACACCTCTTCTGACCCCCCATTCACACAGCTCAAGCCCTCTAAAATAGTACTTAACTTCATCAGACTCATCATAACATTGCTACTCCATACAGCTGGGGATGCAGAAATGAACCCAAGGCCAACCCCCTCCCACTTTCAGCTCCCCAAAGGACTCAAAATCACTTATCCTAACATTGTTCCCGTAATGAGCAGCCCTGTTCTCCTGTTTTGCCTATGGGTGACTCTTTTCCTCCTCATCCTGTCTATGACACCCTAGATCATTCCGCTAGGTTTCTTTGCCCTAGCTTTTTTACTTTGGGCTTTGCTCCAGGAATTTGTTGCCTCCACTATCCCTAGCTTAATGAGTTCCCACCTCTGATTTGTGTCCATATTAGGCTGAATTCTGTCCAAGAACCCTTGCACAACTTCACCCATGTTTTTAAAGTCAGCCTTAATACATGCTACCAACCTGTACCATATTGATACCTTTGAAGAACTTGAATGTTTGTGTCATGTCTCCCATTTCTCATCTGAATTCTAGAGTACCTATTTAAGCTCTTGTGTTTTTCCTCACAGGGCCTCTGATGCAGGCCATAAGCCAATTTGCTTGCCCTCATCTGTACTGCCACTTTTTATGAACTTCTTGTTTTGATGACTGGACAACCTTCTACTGTATCTCCAGAAATAGCTTTTTTAATTAACAAAATTAGATTTTTGATAAAATGTACTGTTCTTAATGCTTCTATGGATTATTACTAAAGTATATTTGTAACTGAAATAACATTTTTTAGAAAGGAATGTTTAAAAAAGGAAAGAAGAACTTTGTCACATCAAGCTTAGAACCAATTAGCTCTTGGATAGAAGTCAGAAACCATACCAATGGACTGCTTGTCAGTAGAGAAAATGCATGCTGCTCTAGTAAACTAGTGATTTTCAGTTTTTAGAACATTTGAAATCTGATCTGCTCTTTAAATATTGGCAGTCACTGAATTATGCCCTTCTGGGATTGCTGATAACAATATTTAAGATAATCAGTAGCTCTGCACAGATTACTTGCACTGAATTAGGTAAGGGAGAAATGAAGGAGAAAAAGAAAATGTTCACCTCAATAGGATTTGAATTCTGTACCCTGTGGTCAGACAGCAGAACCCCTGCTACTTTACTACTGATTAACAGGAGTGATACAAGCTGCCTAATAGAACAAGACATCCTTAGGGCACTTTGAAATTTGATCAGCTGTCAAAAGGGTGGTGGCAGTGAGTTAAATGTAAGTTGTTCTCAACTGTATCAAACCTTCTTGGACTGCTTTTGACAATATTTTGATAATGAGCTCACTTATACTGAATTTAGTAAAACATGTATCAAAACATTTATTTATAATACACACAAAAAAAGATACATGATCAGGATTTGAACCCTTCATGTTCTGATTAAGGAACAAATGCTCTTCCAATGTACTACTGATTAGCAGATAAAACTCATGCTTCTCTAGTGAACTACAGACTCCCAGGATACTTTGGAATCTAATTGACTAGCAGTATCATTTTGATTGAGTTACAATCTTTTAAGCTTTCTGGGGTTGCTGATGATAATATACAGTATAAGATAATCAGCAGTTCACTTGAACTGAATTAAGTAAAAGGTGTAGTAATAAAACATTTCTTTTTGAAGGAAGAAAAGGCAGAGGCAGAAAGCTGCATATCTGTTAGCTTGACCTCGGTGGTAGGGAAAATGATGGAATCACTTTTGAAAGAAAGAATTGTTGAGTACCTAAAGGCTAGCAAGGCATGGGACCCAAGGCAGCATGAATTGATAGCAGGAAGGTCATGTCAGATGAATCTAATAGATTTCTTTAACTGGGTAACAAAAGTAATATATGAGGGAGGGGCTATGGATATGGCATACCTAAACTTTATCAAGGCATCTGACACAGTCCCTCACAAAAGATTAATAAACAAGTTAGCCAGACTGGGAGTGGGTCCCAGGGTGGTAGCCTGGGTAACAAGCTGGCTGGACAACAGGACCCAGAGGGTAATAGTAAATGGAGTACACTCTGAAGAAAGGGGGGTTACTGATGGGATACCACAGGGTTCAGTATTGGGACCAATTCTCTTTAATGTCTTTATAGGTGACATTGCAGAGGGGATGGAAGGAGAAGTATGCCTGTTTGCAGATGGCACAAAGATCTGCAACAGGGTTGATACACAAGAAGGGGTGCAAAGGATGAGAAGGGACTTGGCAAGATTGGAGGAATAGTCAAAGTAGAGCATTCAAGAATATACTTAATCATAAAAACATAGTCATTTGCCCCATGCTCACAAAAGATAATTGTGCAGTGACTTTAAATGCAGGTAACCTAGCTACTGTCCTTCTGAAGTGTAGTAAGAAAATTCTAAGACTGAGTTGCAGAAAAATAAAAGGTTGCTGACCCAAATGTGGAGTGAACTTTAGGAAAGATAGAGAATGATGCTGGACAACTCTAAGATTAAGAGTGATGGAAAAATAATCTTTTTCTGATAAATAGGGAGCAATCAGACTATGAATGCATTTAAAAAAACAGGGAACATCAATGAAACAGTCTTCTAAGAGATAATGACAACCAGTTTAAATCATGTAATAATGAGCAGTGATGAATATCTCATATGAACAAAGACCCCGAGTGTACATGTGTGGGATCTTTGTTCATGCATCTCACACGTATGCTCGGGATATGGGTGCCAATTTCAAAAAGTAATTTGAACTCCTTGCAGTGCTTAGTTTTTTAGTCAGAGATGCCAGGAGCATTTTGCTATACCACAAGTGCCAGGATTTACTTGGTTTAGTGCCACCTTGTGAAAAAATAGCATTTCAGGAACGTTCCCATGGCAGACCCACGTCCCCAACTTGGATGTGCTTCTGGGTCACGGGTCAATAACTGTCAACCAGAGTAAAACAATGTTTCTCAAAAAAATACAAAAAAGGTACTAATGCTTATGTATTTTACATAGTGGAGCATTTTGCTTTAGATGTGTGATAGGCATGTGCCAAAAGGCACACTTTTTAGATTTGGGAAAAATGATGGGGCAAAGCTGACAGTACACCTTTAAATATGGAAGATAAATGGTTTATAAATAAAGAAAAAAATGAAAAGGGCATTACACTAACAGGTAAGGGCATCTGGCACTTATAATCAAGTGCTAATTTAGAAATGGCGGGTAATGTCTAAAAGGTAAAAGTGTTGTTTCACCTGGACATGGACAGAGGGATGGGCAGGACTAAAACAAGGGTCCTGGTCTTTTAGAGGGCTGACTTTGACAGGGCAGCAGAAGTTCCTCAAGGACACTGTGGTTGGATTTTAACATGCATCAGACAGGCATAAGAAAAACATAGAGGTAAAGCAAAGGAAGGGTCAGAAGCCGTAATCAAATATGGGGCTTATGGGCAGACTGGATGGATCTAGCAGCCCTTATGTGCTAACAAGTTCTATGTTTCTATGACACCTTTCTGGGATCAGAGTAGGGACTGATGTGGAACAGAAATGGGCCATGATAGAGAGGACAATACTCCCAGCCTCAGACTGTTGCAGTTTACCAGACCATTCACTGCTCACTGCTCATAAGAAAAATGTCAGGTAAAAAAAACAGGTTTTCAGTCTTCGAGTCCCACCACTACCACATAAATTATAGTTGTTTTTTTTTAACACTGACCCCTATGCACAAAGGTGCATAGTGGCTACACACTGCATATCTTGGGTTCATAGTCAACCCACACCAAGTTTGCCCTCCATGTAGGATACACTAACAGGGGTCGCATGGACCCAATGCACCTGATCCCCCATGTCTGTGGACTGCACCACACTGAAGATGTTCTAGGGCATACCAGCACTGCACAGTATTCACTAAACCATGTAGTGCTGGCTGCAGGGGTGCAGATGTCTGCACCTGGTATATCAGCCAGGACCAGGCTGGTATGTACCCCTGCAGATGCCACCCTCCAGTCATGAGAGGTCTGGGAAATGTCCCACAGTGTGGCCCCGGTCCATGAGGCTGCACAGGAGGGCTGGAGCAGCTAAACCACACACCGGCAGTATGTCCAGAGTCCAGGGGTGTTGTTGCCATGAGTGTGGGGAACCGCCTACTGACTCCTGGACCATGGCTGCACCATGTAGTTGGGTCAGTTTCCTGGGTTAGATTGTGGTGTGTGGTTGCATGGATCCAGGGGCCCAAAGGGCTATGCAAGACACAGACCTGCACCTACAGGCACAAGGGATCTACTCCTTGATGGGCATTCAATTGGATGCCTGCCCGGGTCTGTGACTCTTCCCCCAGCTGCCCTACAGAGACCTGCATGTGAGGGGGAGCAGGGGACAGGTGGCCAGTGTTAATGAATGCCAGTATGGGCACACCTGTCTGCAGGTGCACCACTATGCAGGCTGAGTACATGCTTGTTTTGCATACTTGCACCCATTTCATGCATAGGGCCCATACTGTACATGCCAGCATGCACCATTTGTAGTATCTGATAATGACAGATGGCTGGAACATACACTGTTAATGTTACCGGCTAGCAGGCTGCTCTTCCTGCAGGCTCAACTGTTGGGGGACGGTAAGTCTCCTTTCTGTGTCAGATTATTTATGGATGTTAGTACTCTGAAACCCAGGATATTGCACCATTTACAGTGACGTATAACAAATTTGGGGAGGTGGCAGCAGACAATCCTAGCTTTGTCAGGATTTGTGGCACTCCCTCTTTCACTGCACCTTCGCATGAGTCTGGAATATAACCATATACATTATGGCTGTATTTATCATCTCCTCGCCATCCCTGACATATTTAACAAATTAACTCAGTGACTGGCTGACAGTGTTGCACCAGGAGGTTATGGGTTTTAGCCATTTTGGCTCCTACCTCCAAGTTTCTCAGTGGAAGAATGTATAAATCATGACTGAACTTCTTAACATACGTAACAGTACCTAGGTTTGCAGCTTGCATTAACACAATTACATTTGTCTCTTACTTTAGTTATTTGAGCAACTAGTAATCCCCAGTTTGCATTCCAAGTATGGTTCCATGGCTTTCTCCTCTGTTACTCCTGAATGTATTATTTCTTTGAATCATTAGCTCTATGCTGTTCTCATATTGCCATTTTTTTGTTAAATTGTACTACTGTGTATTGTTTTTGTAGTGCAAATGTTACAGTTTCTTGCTTACTGTATCCCTTGTAATGTGTTGTACTTCTCACAGATCATACCTAAAAATAGGCAAATATCTGCTTAGCAAACCATACCGGGTAACAAAAGTGAAATAAATTTAATTTATTGGTTATACTGGAAAGGCATGTGAGCATTGCTGCCCATTTACACAAGCATCCAGTTACAAGAAACAATGATTGAGACATACAATTGTCAAGGATAACAATGACTGAGACATACCATTTTCAAGTATAGAAGGGCTGAAGTGAAGATCTTGTGCACGCTGAAGAGAGTACCCCTCCTGCACAGGCACATGATTTCAGCTCAGAGTTGTAAAAGTATTTTGTGGCAGAAGTAGTGCTTATTTTTAATTTACAGACACCAGGGGTGACTGAGGATAAGAGCCACTACAGCATTAACTTGATTTTACAATGTGCTTGTGAGAAGCTGCAATTCAGGACAGCGCTTGCTGGCAGATGCATGATCTCAATGTGGATATGTGTTCGATAGCAGCAGATTTGAGTGTGGACCAACTAAAAAGAAAGATATGCTAATATTGCTGGGAAAAGGTATATAAATTACTTTTATTCTACACAGGGGCATTTTAGAGTAATTCCTTCACAAATATGTGCCTAGAGGCACACTCCTGACGTATATTAAAAACACGGAGGGGCAAAGCAGACAGTGCCCCTTTAACCAGAAAAATTATTTGGAAAATATCAGTCTTATAAATTATAGAAAATTAATTTATGTTATTCATGGAAAAAAAAAAAAACATTAGCTGTATTTGAACCCCTAACCACAAAAATATATAACACATACTCATAAAGATGCATCACAGCAAAACTCTGCAATTTGTGTTCTAAAAAAGGTTAATGAAAATACCATTTGCACAGTTTCAAACAAGACAGATATTTACCCAGAAATAATTATTGGGGAACATCACTCTTGTAAACTATACAACAATTAATATATATGTTATTCTTGGAATAAAAAACATTAGATGGATTCAAATCACTGACCAAAATATGCAAGCACACATGCTTATCATGATACACCACTGAAAAAGTCCAGAAGTTGGGCTCTAAAAAGATTAATAAAAATATTTTATGTACTGTTTCAAACAAAAAAGATATTTAACCAGAAATAATTTTTGGAAAACAGTTATAAATTATATAAAAAATAATTGATATTATTCTTGGGAGGAAAAAACACAGCTGGATTTGAACAAATGGTATTAGCAAAATATCTTATCTGGATTTGGACAGATGATCACAAAATGCAATATTATAGCCATCAAGATTAGAGTAACACATAGTATAAAATGTCAGGGAAAATTTAATTCAGCTACTGTATAATGTACTTGGGGTGGAAACTACTTTTGATAGTTTATTTCATTACAACCTGATTTTTAGAGTGCCACCTGGTGGGCATACCTAAACTCTATCTCTCTTCTGACAAAAAGCATGCCACTTATAGCAAGAGCAAAGCATGTGTGCCATCTTGTGTCCATTCTAGGTATAACAAAGGAAATGTTGTGAGTTTTTTCCCCTAAATTTCCTGAAGGATTAATGGGGAATCTCACAAAATCCCTTGACTAATTCAGCACTACTACTGTATATCAAAAAGCATACAATCACTTAAAAGAAAAGAAAAGAAAACTACAGACAAACTCCTACCAACATATAGTTATACTTTTTCTATCTAATGTATTACCTCTTTACAGTGCTTAAATTAGATCTTGTTTCTTAAGAGCCCAAAAAGAAAATGTCACTCAGTTGAAACACAGAATACAGTTTAAAACTCTGTTTCCACCCCTTCTATGATGTCATCTAGCTCCTCCTTTTAGAATATAAAAATTATACAAACAATGATCTTCCTGTCAGATGATATTTTAAATACTGTGACTTCAGCAAAAACTAATTTCCCAATATGACTCCTTAATTAACATCCCCTCTTTGATCTTGAGCAGTTCTTATTCCCAGGGCACATCAAAGGATTTTCATGACTTTTCACACCATGGTATTAAATGTTTTTTTTCTAAGACATCATTAAAGTTTACGAGCCTTATATCCTGTTAGCTGGATCAGCTCTAATTAAGTCTCTGTAGTCCTTTAATTACTTCCTTGTTTCAGGTTAATATATCCTGCAGCTTCTCTGAAACCTGGGGGAGGGACCCATGGCACAGCTGCCTTATGGAGACAATCACACACTACATTTTTATATTACAAATATCATAGAACAATCATAACCAGCAGGCCAAGTGTCACAGGGGGTGCTGAGCAGAGGGTCAGAGTGGGGTGAGTGGAGCTGTGGGAGGAATCACCAACAGACAATTTTACTTTTTCATATTAGAAAAAAAGATCAGTGACGGCAGATTTTCTTTATCATAGGTGGACCATACAGAACAATTGGTGGGTTTCCCGGTGCCATCACATATATAACATTATAGGAAGGGGGGACAGGTGACCTGGAAGGGAGGGGGGCATAAGAAGAAGTACTGGGGTGGATATCCCTGTTCACTACCTAGTTTGAAAAATAAATTGGGGGGGCACCATGGATGGGAGAGAGTGAAAGAAGCAGTACTGGGAGTGGCACCCCAATGCACCTAAGTGAAATATAAAAATAGATGGATTAGACAGATAACTAGCTAGATAGAAAGACAGACACACACACAGATAGACAGATATTCAATTAGAGCAGTGAGCCACTGATGTCCTGATTGCTCTCTCTCTCTCTCTCTCTCTCTCTGTCTCATTCTATCTATTTCTATCTGTCTCTTGATCTATTTATGTATCTATCTATCTATTGGCTGTCAATGTATCTATCTGTCTGTCTGTCTATTTCTATCTATCTATCTGTACCTTTTGTCTTTTTCTTTAGTGGACCTGGGCACCTGCCACCAATATCTATCTATCTATCTGTACCTTTTTTCTTTTTCTTTAGTGGACCTGGGTGCCTGCCACCAGTACCATTTAATTCTCCCCTTCCCCTCCAGGTCACCCCCCAATTTTGTTTAAATAGTAAGCGCACTGGGGTTCCCACTACTAGTACTGCTCTTCTTGTCCTCCTCCCCTCCTGGATGCTTGCTCTCCCTTCTTAATATAATAAAGTAAAAGTGGACAGGGGTCCCCACCCTGGTACTGCTTCATTCAAACCCCCTCCCCTGGGTGCCCAATCTCCACTGTCAGCTTCTGTCCCCCTACACTAACAAAAATCATCCCTTGCTGTTTTTTTTTGCAACCTAAAAAAAAGAAAATGATCCTTCAGTGATATGACCCTCAGTACCCCTCACCCACCCACCCCAACCCACCACTCAGCACACTACCATCCCACCCCCCACAGACACCCTCATGGCCTGAACATATCCCACAATGTATCTCCACTTGGATTGAAGACAAGTCCTGTTGCTGGAAACAGCGATTGCAACATGAGAACATGAGGTAAGTACTGTTTAATATAGTCAGTGGGGTATCAACTTTCATTCATACCTTTTTCACTTTTGAACATTTTTACACCACATTTTCAATTAGGCCTTTTTGGGACCCCATCTCATGAACAGGGGCCATGGAATTATGCAAATCAACCCTGAAAAGGCAATTTCAAGGTCGCTGCACAAAATCACCTTTCAGGCAGGATTTAAAACCCCTTGTTCATGAGGTGGGGTCATAGGAAGGCTATGTTGAAAATTTAGGGTAAAAGTATTAAAAAACAAATGTTTTGAGTGTACATTGAAATTTTTCAACACACACTCATGAGATTGTAAGTTTCAATATTTTGAACTCAGATTTTTTAACATAGTCATTTTTTTACACAATCTCATGAATGTGACACTTGTCATTTTTCAAATCCTGGCAGAACCTTGTTTTCACACTTGTGGTGCAAAATGACATTTCAGTCAGGATTTGAGGATTTTCACCTACTAGGGTCATGAGGTGGTGTAATAACATGACTATTTTGAAAAGCTGAGGTCAAAATATCAAAAAAACAACAAAGTTAAGAGCATATGTTGGAAGTTTTCTGTACTCGCTCATAAGTTTAGTAATTTTCAATACCTAAACTCTAAACTTTCAACATAGCCATTTTTTCACACCACCTTATGAATGTGCAGCTGTCATTTTTCAAATCCTGGCCATAATGTATTTTTGCACCTGTGGTGTGAAATTATGTTTCGGTGGGTATCTGAAAAATGTCATATACCAGGTTCTTGAACTAGGGTCATAAGACGGTTATGTTAAAAATTTGGTGTAAAAAAATGGTAAATTAACCAAGCTATGACTGAATGTTGAAATATTTTTTGTGCTTCATCAACATGATGGACTCCACATTTGAGCCCTATGCATCTGCATTTGTAGTTGCATAGAATTGCAGGGCCCCTTCCATAGGCAAACTGACTCCTCACTTGGTACAGGGTCTGGAGTGCACTGCATGTCTGCATTTGTAGCCACATAGAAATGCAAGGCCCAGAACATCCTGTGCTTCTGCAGCTAGATGGACTCCTCACCTAGCATGGAAATGCAGGGCTCCCAGGGCCCTGTGCTTCCACACTCAGATGGACTCCTTACTTGGTGTAGGACCCAGAGGGCCCTGCACATCTGTAAGTGTAGCTGCATGGAAGTGCAAGGCCCAGAGAGTCCTGCACTTCCACAGCTTGATGAACACCACATTTGGGGTAGGTCCCAAAGAGCTCTGCTCATCTGCATCTTCTAATGCACAAAAAAGCAGAGCCTGGAGGGCCCTGTGCGTCTGCAGCTATATGGATCTGTTCGTGCAAGTCCTGAAGTGACCTGTGATATAATTCCACTATCTCAAAAAGAAAGGAAATTAATTGCAAAAAACTGTGTTAATGCACCAGTCATGATTCAACTTAAAGCAACAAAAGTAGAGAAATGTAGCATTAGGGTTTCCAACCCTAACACTCTGACCTCCCCCAGCAGCAAAAGTACAAGCCTACACAACCAAACACAGATAGCCATCATTAGGTAAGACAAACAACATACAACTGTTTCCAGATAACACAAATGCAGTAGCACTGATTTACTACCTTCATGGATTTGCATCTGCAGCTGCATAAGTACAGGCCCCACAGGGGCTTGTGCCTATGTAGTCACACCTGTGTATGCATGTCATACAGCATATTCTGCAGACAGAAGACCCCATGGGGCCTGCAACTCTGCAGACAGAAGTACTCATGTACTTTGTACAAGGTACCTCACTAGATAGCACAATCCACTACTGCATGGTTTTCTATATGCAGCTGCATAACTGAAAAACTGCCACCCCCTTGAACAATTTCTATAGTCACTGCTGAAACCATGATATCCACTTTGCAACAGTATGTCTGGCTGTGTAACTGCAGGACCCAGAAGTTGATGTGCGTGTTTTACACCTGTGGCTGAAGAGGCTCAGGCCCCTAAGGGACCTGCACTTCTGCAGACTTGAGTACTTTTGCAATTTTAGTATAATGGATTTTGTGGTGCCTGTGCTTCTGCAGCCAGAGATCCATGTATATATCTAACACCTGCAGCTGCATAAGCTCAGGCAAGTCAAGTGTGTGCACAAGTACCAGATGCTACTGGTGGGTCTGCGCTTCTGCAGACAAAAGAACTCTTGTAATTTGGGTATCATAGCATTGTATCTGTAGCTGCAGAAGTCTGTGCTTCTGCACACAGAAGCACTGTTATTATTTGAGTATTGTGGGCACCACTTAATGCCTGATGACACAAATGCAGTAGCATTTAAGTGCTACCTTCATGGATTTTTATTTGCGGCATGCACACTGCAAGACATATACATTCAGTTGTTGCTGCAGGCAGAAATCCAGGATATTCAAATCACACAGTGCTCCTGTGTGCAGAAGCACAGGTCCTTGCAGCCACAAATATAAATCCATGATACCCAAATTACAGGAGTTCTGTTGTCTGCAGAAGTGCAGGCCCGTATTTGTCCAACACATTTGTGGCCTCAGATACTCATGCACACTGCAAGACATACACACACTTGATGGGTCTGTGCTTCTGCTGCTGCAGGTGTAAGACATACACACTGATGTCTGGTTGAAGAGGTGTGGGAGCCACAAAACTCATGATATCAAAATTGTAACAGTACTTTTGTCTGCAGAAACACAGGCCCCTGAGGAGCCTGCTCTTCTTCAGCCAGAGGTATAAGGCATACACATTGACTTCTAGCTCCAGTAAGGCAGTCCACAGTGGGGCCTGCTGTTATGCAGACAGAAGTACTTTTGCAATGTGGGTATCTTGGTTTCAGCAGTGGATCTACAAATTGTTCATGGGGTAGCAGGACTTCAGATACAAAAATTGCAACAGTGCTTCTGTCTATAGAAGTGCAGCCCCCGAGGGTCCTACAGTACATCATTTCAGCCACAGGTGTAAGACATACACACTGACTTGTACCTGCAGAAGCACAAGTTCCTGTAGGGTCTGCTGCTATGCAGATGGATATGCTGTTGCAGTGTGGGTATCATGGTTTCAGTAGCAGATCTAGAAATTGTTCAAGGTGGTAGTAGGTTTTCAGTTACACAGCTGCATATAGAAAATCATGCAGTAGCAGACCACGCTATCTAGTGAGGTACCTTGTACAGTGTGCATGAGTACCTCTTTCTGCAAAGGTGCAGGCCCCATGGGGCCTTCTGTCTGGAAAAAATAGCAAAGACACCTTTGAATATGTGCTCAAGGAGAGAGCAGATTCTAGCCCAGTTAAGCAGACACAAAAAAGAACATAGGCGGCAGCACCCAGAAGAAAGTCAGGAATGCTAAAAAAAACTTCAGAGAGTCAAGCCATTCAGTGAAACAAAGTCATGCTGAACCTACTGCATAGTGCACTGTGATCTGGGTTTGAGGGCAAGCTCTGTGAGCCAGCTAGATGGGCCTAGATGCACTAACCGCAGTGCTTCAGGTCTTTAGCATGAGGCTTTGTCAGGGGTCGTGGCTATGGTGCACTGATTCGTAATTCATTTGAATTAATTAAAGTGGTATTCACAAAATACAAGATGCACACCCATGCACGACAGCTGAGACACTTGTGTGAAATACATTCCAATTAAAAAAGCAAAAAGAATTTTTGGGCTGCACCTGGGACACTGTGCCAAGCCCACTAATTAGTAAGGTGCATAAGAAATGGACTTAAGGCCAGCACAGGCTCAGGAGACTGATACTAGAGAGGAAGGGATATGCTAGAGCAGAGCTCCTTTTCTCTGTGTGCCACAAATGAATAAAATAAGGCACCTTATTTCAAAAGGAACTGGTCTCAATGCAAACTCCTCAACAGTAGAGGTATCCAGTAAGTAGCCGGTGCTGGCCTTAATTCTAATTAAAAAAGTGCTCCCCTAATGTTATTATAAAGTGAACGTTGTTACAAATGCCATCAGAATACATACAGCCACATTTTCAAAACAGATACAAAAACTAAATGCCACTGGATAACGGGGAAGGGGTGATAAAAAAACAATTGCAAACTAAGCCAAAATTAAAAGGGTGAGTAATGGTGAAATACAGCCATCTTAATGGCAAAGTCGCGTTCCCTGTCACAGAGTAGGGGCAGATATTTCATGTTGAAAAAGCAAGTACAGATGTGCACTGAGTTTGGAGCATGCTGTAGTGCCCTTTGCTGTATTGCTTGCCACTATTTTTCATTTGCTCTTCTGGTCAGAGCTCTTTCGTAGTCACCGTTATCACATAGAACCACTACACTTGTGTCCTCTGGAAACAGTTGTATGTTGTTTGTCTTACCTGATGATGGTTGTCTGCAACTGATTGTGTGGGCTTGTCCTTTTGCTGTTTGGGGAGGTCAGGGAGATAGGGTTGGAAACTTTCACTACTTTTATGGCATTAAGTTGGACCCTAACTGGTGAATTAACACACTTTTTTTGCAAAGAATTCCCTTTCTTTTTGAGATAGTGGAATTGTATCCTCATTAAAGCAGGTGCCAAAGCCAGGAAGATGCCATCAGCCTACATAAGAGTAGGGCCCTGCCCTTCCATGTAGCAATGGATGTCAAGAATTCATGGGTGCTTTCTGGTGGGCTGTGGAAGCACAGGGCTCTCTGCACCCTGCACTTCCATGTAACCACAGATAGAGATGCACAGGGCAAACAGACCATCTCTCAGCCAAAGCACAGGGCCCTTTAGCAGCCACAGGTGCAGGGCCCTATGACAAGTGAAGAGTTCTCTTCACTATATGGCGAACCCGACCTGCCAGACTGCCACCCGCAGTCCAGATCTGAAGCCACCAGCCCCTCACAGAAAAGCAGGTAGTCTTGAGAGCCACAGCCATGGTTCTCTGACCTGCCAGACTGCCACCCGCAGTCCAGGTCTGAAGCCACCAGCCCCTCACAGAAACGCAGGTTGTCTTGAGATCCACAGCCGTGGTTCTCTGATGAACCCGACCTGCCAGACTGCCACCCGCAGTCTAGGTCTGAAGCCACCAGCCCCTCACAGAAATGCAGGTAGTCTTGAGAGCCACAGCTGTGGTTTTCTGATGAACCCGACCTGCCAGACTGCCACCCGCAGTCCAGGTCTGAAGCCACCAGCCCCTCACAGAAATGCAGGGTGTCTTGAGAGCCACAGCCGTGGTTCTCTGATGAACCTGACCTGCCAGACTGCCACACGCAGTCCAGGTCTGAAGCCACCAGCCCCTCACAGAAAAGCAGGTCATCTTGAGAGCCACAGCCGTGGTTCTCTGATGAACCCGACCTGCCAGACTGCCACCCGCAGTCCAGGTCTGAAACCACCAGCCCCTCACAGAAATGCAGGTATTCTTGAGAGCCACAGCTGTGGTTCTCTGATGAACCCAACCTGCCAGACTACCACCCACAGTCCAGGTCTGAAGCCACCAGCCCCTCACAGAAACATAGATATGGACTTGCCCTCAGGGACAGATTACCTCCAGGAAGGGAGCCCTAGCTGCCAATTTTTTGGCTTTCTTTACATGAGGACAGCTGTCTCTGGGTTTAAATCCAGAGTCTTTTACTGCCGTGGCCCACTGACTGCAGTCAGCCCTGGGAGCACTCCGAGTGGCTCCATATAGCTCTGCACTGTTAATGTTTGACTATACTGTGCTAGATTATGTTTTCTGTTACAAATGTCTTGTTTGCATTTTGTAGCTGAAGTTTTCTGATTTAATGCAAATGCCTGTGTTATGTTCCTCATAAGACCAGTAGTGATCTCAGCTCAGGCTTTTGAAACCCCCCTTCACCTTTTAACACTAGTATGGTGTTTTAAATAGCACTGTTATTGCCCACTCAGACTTGGAGGCACCTTGCCTAACATTTTGGTCTAAAAAAAACCCCAGTTTAAGCCAGTCTGCATTTCTTTTTAGCTCCATGTGCAGCCACACCCCCTCTGACTTTCTTATTTAATTCTCCTCTGCCTTCTCCGTCCAGGTAGTCTTGAGAGCCACAGCCGTGGTTCTCTGACGAACCCTACCTGCCAGACTGCCACCCGCAGTCCAGGTCTGAAGCCACCAGCCCCTCACAGAAACGCAGGTACGGACTTGCCCTCAGGGACTGATTACCTCCAGGAAGGGAGCCCTAGCTACCAATTTTTTTGCCCACCCACCCCAGGTCCTGATTAAATACACATAAACCCTGCCCCGGCCTTCTAGCTCACTCCTACTGGCTATTGCCAGCCACGCCTTATTAGTTATCTAGGCCTTAATTTTTCATTGGTAACCCATCCTCCCACAAGATCCACTCATTTTCTTGGCTCTCTCAAGGAACTGTTGCAAATCCTGTGGTTTTACTGGTAAAAGGAAATATCTCCATATTAAGAATGCCATCTGCGCCTATCCTCCTCTATAGTTGCCTTATATTACTTTGTTATACTCTACCCAAAATTTCGGTTTACAACTCAGACAAAGGCCAGTTTCCCTCCTCTATCATCTACCAAGATATAGCCTCCCACATTAGACCATGGCATTCTACATCAGGGACGTCTCCTCTATGGTCATGCCCCTCCTCCCACAAGGCCATAACTATAGAACACATGCAATTCCCAAGAATGGTGTCGGCTCTATCAGTTCTCTATGTTTTATCCCTAGCAAATAGCAATCCTGCCTTTAACACAGCCACCGCTAAACCAATGTATGCTAGAAGGAGTAACAAAAGAATGTTTAGCAGGCTAAGACACCACCTTAAAAAACTAGTACTGCTTTTCCTACTCTGTTCGGGAAATGTTGAATTAAACCCAGGTCCACCCATTTCTCTGGACGCCCCTGCAGACCTCCCTCAATATAAAGAGATTAGCTTTCTCCATATCAATGTCTGTAGTTTGCTAAAGAAGATTGACTCTATACAGACCTGGGCTCTACATGCATCTCCTGATTTCTTCATGATAACTGAATCCTGGCTCACACCCTCGACCCTGGACAAATCTATCAACGTACCCGGATATATCATCTACCACTGTGATAGACCGACTAGAGGGGGAGGGGTTGCAATACATGTCAAAAGCAAATTCACAGTCACAGTCTTTGACTGTACCTCAAAGGCTAAGGAATTTGAATGACTTGCTCTAAAATTATCACTTTCCAGTGAGAAATCATTCCTTATGGCAGCATGCTACCGACCACCATCTGGTGGCTGGGCACTTCTGCCACACCTTCAAAACCTTCTTGACTCTGCCGATACTGAGTGTATTCTAATGGGGGATTTCAATCTAAATTGGAATGATGACAGCTCTAAGAAATTGAAGGATCTATGTGATGTTAATGGTCTGTTACAAATGGTGACTGCTATAACTAGACCTAACAAAAAACAACGGCACGCAGCACCCTCCTGGACCTTATCCTAGCAAACAAACCTCACACTATCTCGCATACTGGAGCATTCTTCAATGATATAAGCAACCATTGCGCTACTGCCTGCATCAGACATCCTTCCCAAATAAAAACAGCCTCCAAATTCAAACAGAAAAGATGCCTGAAAAAGTTCTGCCAGTACACTTTCCTGAAAGATCTAAGCAACATTCGTTGGCGAGATTTCTACCTAGCCCCTACCTTTAACGAGGCATTTAACATCTTTCACAGTCTCTTACTGGAGCTAATAGACAAACACGCCCCTCTAAGACTGATCAAATCAAAAAATAAAACTCCTGGCTGGTTCTCTCCCATCCTGAAGAAAGCACTTAGGGATAGGGACTACTGGTGGAAAAAAGCGAGGAAATCCCACCTGGAGGCTGATTGGTTAGCATTCCATACCACTAGGAATGCTTGTACCAAGCTAATTAGGTCAGAAAAAGCAAGGTACTTCCAAAAAGAACTAGAAGACAAGAAAAACAACTCTGCCAAATTTTGGAACATCCTTAAAGAAGTCGCAGGTCAGTCCACTGCAACGCCCCTTCCAAACAAAATTGTGTCTGATGGTACCACCTATATGGACAAAGCTGATATTCTAGAAAAGCTTAATGATCACTTTTCCACTGCAGGGCTTGCCTTTGACACCTCACCTATCAGCAAACTTAGCCTGGCAAGAGACTACACTGTTGGCTTCACTGATAATCACAACCATAACCAACCACATCCCACCCCCTTCAGCTTCCTCACAATTACGTTCAAGCAAGTGGAGGACCTCATCCTTTCTCTGGATACAAAAAAGAGTGTGGGTGCAGATAATATTGAACCTTACTTCCTAAAACTTGGCCATACCTATCTGACCGCCCCCATTACACACTTATTCAACACCTCTCCGATTCAAGGTGAGCTACCTGTCTTGTGAAACTGCCCACATCCTACCATTATTCAAGACTGGGATCCGAGTGATCTGAACAATTACCAGCCTATTTCTATACTATCCGTTCTCTCTAAATTACTTGAAAAAATTGTCAACATCCAACTTAGAGAACATTTGGATTCACAAAAGTTGCTAAACCCGGCTCAGTCCAGCTTCAGAGCCAAACACAGTACAATATCGGCTCTTGCCAAAGTAACTAAAGACTGGCAAATGACCTTGGACTCTAAGAAGCATGTATTTGCCCTCTTCCTTGATCTAAGTAAGGCCTTCGATACTGTGGATCATACCATCATGCTTACTGCACTGAGTAACATCGGACTTGATAGTTCTGCCATTAAATGGTTCACCAGCTACCTAACCAATAGGTTACAACAAGTCAAAGCCATAGGAAATCTGTCCCCACAAAAATCTTTGTTACGAGGAGTCCCACAAGGCTCCATCCCGGGCCCTATCCTCTTTGCAATACATTAATAATCTGGACTCGCAGCTGGGCACAGCAAATGTGCACTTATTCACAGATGATACTGTACTCTATACCACAAATTCATCCTTGGATCTGGCCCATGAGTACTTACAGAAAGACTTCATCACCCTCCAATACAACCTTCTCACTCATAAGCTCCTCCTCAATGCCAAAAAGACTAAAGCAATGATTCTCTCACCAAAGTCTACTTCCGGATGTCCACATATCACACAGATCTGAACACTCTTAGATGAACCCCTTGAAGTAGTTGATATCGTTAAATACCTAAGGTTCTGGCTGGATTACAAGCTCAACGTTCTGTGCCACTTAAATGAAACCTTGAAGAAACTAAGACAGTGATTAAGTTTATTCTATCGCATTAAACACCTACTCACGTTAGAAGCCAGAATGAGACTAGTACAAACTACATTCCTACCTATACTGGACTATGCTGACTTCCTTTACAGTCATTGCCAATCAACGATGCTAAACAAACTGGACACCCTTTACCACCGGGCTTTAAGATTTATCTTAAATCTACCCCATAGTACACATCACTGTCGTCTATACCAGGTTTGGGGATGGACCTCACTCTCAACTAGAAGAAAAAGGAATGCTCTCCTCTGGTTTTTTAGAGCATTGTCTGATAACCTCCCTGCATACATCTTGAACATCTTCAAATGGGCTAAAGGTTCCTATGGCCTGAGACGCTTCTCCTTAATCTGCTTCCAGATTCCTAGAGTGAAAACTAACCTTGGCTCAGCAGCAATCAACTTCTCACTTTCATCGCTTTGGAACACTATGCAAGACTCATTAAAATTATCCTCACTTCCAAGCATTTTCACATTCAAAGCTCTATTAATGGATTAGCTGAAGGAATCATGCAACTTTTTCAGATGCCGATGACCCCTAAGCCTCAGGTGCCACTCTCAAATCCTACGCCTAAGTATCTCATCCACCCCACATTCCTAACAACAGAAACCTAGGACCTACAAGCCTAGTTCCCTTAATCCAAGATGACCTTGCCTATTCTCTATCTTTTACCTGTTCTGGCCTCCCTTTTGGATGCCTACTCTTTCACTCCAATTTCTACCCTATTCCTTAATACCTCCTTATTTTTTATCATTTAGGTATGAGTTCTTACTCAGCGGAGACTATATGGGATTGTTTTCTCTTCTCATTTCAGTAAAGCTTATCATTATGTACCTTTGCATGTTAATTATGTTGACCGGTATGTATAGGCCCATATTGACCGGCACCTTCACAATTTTTTTTTTTTTTTGCACCGTTGTCCACCGTAATTGTAATCTTATGAAGTGTACTGTATTGTATTTATGCCCAGGACCACCTTGAAAATGAGCTTGCTCAATGGTGTTTATGCCTGGTTAAATAAAGTGATTGATTGATTGATTGATTGATTTCCGGCCACAGTCAGCCAAGAGCTCAGCTGAGCCAGTCTGAGCCAACCAAAGTTTTGCAACACAGATGACAAGAGTCAATCAGAGAGAAGGACTCATCAGGAGTCAGGAGTCGGACTTTCTCCATCCCAGGGACCACTGTAGTGGAGGTGTCAGCTAGCCGTTAGGCAAGCAGAGACAGGAAGTGTTCCCCAGTAGAATTAGACTACTGGAGGGACTCGGGAAGGGGGGGCATCAAGCAAACAAGCTTAGCAGATGAGGCAAGAAGAGACAGCAACTTCACTAAGTGTGCAAGCTCAGCTGAATTCCATTGCCAGTGCCGAGTACAAACTAGTCACTCATCACAAATCACATCAGGAGGACAGGGAGAGGAAGAGAACTCTCAGACTCGGAGTCAGAATTCAGAAAGTAACAGTAGCAGATGTCAGAGTCAGAGAGAATTCGGATTACTAAGCGGAGAGTGCACTCCATCCATATGGTGTGTGTTGGAGGGCAGGCGTCAAATAAAAATTACTTATTCTAATCACTACACCGCAGGTGTACTGCGCAGCAGTAACTGTTGCAGAATCGGACAGATGAAGTAACTTTAGGAACAACTGGAAATGAAAATAGAAGGAACAGACTAGTGCCTGCCAATTATTATCAATCACTAAAACTGCGTGTTTTGCAAATGGCATTTGGCATCATTCATGACAAATAAAATTTTTGTGGTATTTATAATTAAACAATAAAAAATTTACCTGAAAAAGTTCTCAGTGTGTATATTCCATCCATTCTCTGTCTGAATAACCTTAACAGTTTTGTTCCTCTGACAGACTGACAGAACTATCTACTTACTGTCTATTTTTACAATGATTCTGAATGAACATGAACATGCGTGGCATGATCACTTGAAACAGAACACCAGCAGCAGTAACAGTAATGTCAATGAAATGATCACTGCTGTCTCATGATCATCTGTCACTCACTGACCCTGCTGCTAGTAAGGTGACTGGCAGTGATGACGACTCTGAGTCTGCAGTCTGAGTCTGCACACACAACACACATGTCAGTGATGATGATGATGATGATGACAGTCAGTGACAGCCAACCTGTCCCCAACCACAGACACTTTGTTACCCAATGCCCTTTAGATAAGAACACGTAACATACATGATGATAATCATTACAATATGACATGCGACAGAGAGACATTGTGTTACAGTGTTACTAGCAGTGTTAACAACTTAACATAATGACAGAATTTTGATGCTGGGCCTGGTGCTGCTGCTGAATCCCTCCCTCTCCCCCATTCCATGCCTATTGCTCAAGTCCAATCAACAACAAATGAGTGTTTAGTTGTTCAACTTTTCTGGAAGGAATAGGGATGTCATCATCATGTCACTCACTCTGAAACCAGTACTGCATCATTTTCTGTTTCTGTTCAAAAAGAATAACAGAGGAGAGGACAATAATGATGTGCAGTTTTGTGCATATTTAAAAGTGTGGCTTTTTGTGCAAGGCTGCTGCATTCAGTGTGTACTGCACTGCACTGAGCAGTGACTCAGTGTGCAGTTGCACACTGTGCAGGGCAAGCGCAGTCCATGACTGTGCATTATGCACTACTGCACTCACTGAGTGATGCAGCTAGTCACACTCACAGTAGCTCACTGACAGTTTTTTGTGCAGTTGTGCACGGCATATCCTCACCATTTACCATTAAGAAACAGTTATAAGTGTCATTGCCTGGTAGCATAATACTCACTTGGCCTCTGTATGCCTTGTGTGGCACTGTGTGTGTGTGTGTGTGTGTCATACACAAATTACGTGATGATGATGATGACTAAAAAACTTACTGAAACTGAACATTGAAAATTCAAAAAATGAAGGAAGAATTCAAAAGACTAAATTACGTTTAGTTGAAGAAGCCAAGCTCTCTCAAGTTCAGCCAATATCATCAGTCCACTGTCCACTCATGGATTGAACAGGTGAGGACACCTAACCTTACCTTGCTATAAAAATCTGTAGCAGTGCAGTAGAGAGCAAAGACGTCACATCACATTAGCCACAAAACTTGAATGAACAAGGAAGACTGCCTGCACCGCCCATCAGCTAAGCTCACTAATGATGCAGTAGCTTTGCCTGCCTGGTGCCTGCATGCTGCTGCTAAATAACCCTACTGCTGTACTAAGCTGGCTGACTCTGAGCCTGAGAGAGAGAAATGGTTAAGACAAAAACAAGCAACAACAGTCATCAACAAGTAGCTACATTAGGCAAACTAGCAAAATTAGCAAATTATGTGTTGTTGATCATTCATGAGATCATATCTCGACTCATCTGAGTCAGACAGTGTGAGGCTGGACTGCTGGACAGTACTGTGGGGGCAGTGTTGGGCTTGGGCACATATTTATTTATTTATTTAGTTTTTGTAGACCGGGTAAGTGCACTAGACAAATCCTGTCTATTTTCAGGCACGACCCGGGGGAGGGAGATACAGATGAATGCCAACTGACCTTGAACCAGATTAAGCTGTTGGTGGTATTTTTAGTGAATGAGGGAAATTTGTCCAAGGGCATTGGAGAAATTCCCCATCTCTTTTTGATAAGTGCCATGGGATCTTTAACATCCACCTGAACTACCACCAATCCAGGCAGATAGGATGTTGGTTTAATGTCTCATCTGAAAGACGGCACCTCAGAAGTGCAGCACCCCTCTCATGCTGCGCTACAGTGTCAGTACTGGGATATTAACCCACGTGCCATGTTGAATTTTGGAATGGGATAGCCCGGCTGCCAGCACTTTGGCCCAATTGGCTTGGGCCAGCTGTAGGAGGAACTGGGAATGGGATGCCGGTGTTGGTAACCATAAATGATATGATGACCCAGACCCACCCATGACCCCCCCCCCATATTTGTATTGCATTGCTGCACTTTCAAATCGTAACTGCAACTATTTCTTCACTGTGTCTCTGCTTGCTGTGCGACTCACTTGAGCACCACCAAGCACGATCTTCATCAGCAGCAGTAGTGTAGTAGTAGTACATTGCTGCTATAGCAGCAGCAGAAACACTACTGTGCAGTAGCCTCCGCAGCATGCATCTGTAGCTCTTGCATATCTGCAAACACTTAAGTTGTGAAGTACAAATGCAGTGTTCTTCCAGTCTACCCTGTTCTTCCCAGTCCACTTTCCCCAGTGCCCACTGCCCCTCAAGTACATTGTCAGCTACATCCACCCAACCACCCCAGGCCCAGTGCCCCTGCCCCCCACTGCCCAGTAGTAAGTAAGTATAGCACAAAATTCCCATCCATTGCTGGTCAACCTGGTCACCACTGCCACTGCCTTGATGCTGTGCCCATGCTGAAACAAAATAGATATCGAATATAAAGTAAACCTCATCAAGGAACATGATGCATTATTTGCATTTTGAAAATTGTACCCTCGTGCAATGGGTGAGATCATTAGAAGATATACGTGAGTGAACTGAAAACTCAATAATTGAACCTTGATTTGATTAAGATATGGAGGGGTCAGGCCAGGTGTGGCACTCACTCAGAGGCCCACAGTACTAATATATCCTGCCTTTCCACTCCCAGCAGTGCTGCTCGGTCTGCAGTTCAGTCTGTAAATAACAGTCACACCGAGTCCCACACGACAAGACAGACACATCACATGACACAGAGGAATGAAAGTGAGAGTTGAGAGAAATTAGTTACTTAGTGACTGGACCGGGCTGCCAACCACGACCAAATTGCAACTTTAAATTGCATCAGACTCAGACATCATCCACCACGATTCCAGACCAGTACTATGGTTCGGTTCCCCCACCCCCCCAACTTAGTTCAAACAAGAAAGGTACTACTAGATAGCACTGTGGTGCAACTGCTGCAATGGCAGTGCTTATGTAGCCTAGCCTGCCCTACCAAATCATATCATATATAAGAATCATTCATTCATTCAAAATTCCACACGATGACATATTTAGTGTGGTCATGTGGTAGGAGTGAACTAGTCTGTAAGTCTGGACTGGTCATCAGTCAGAGACTCAGTCAGAGTAATCAGGGTAAGTTTCTGTGGAGGAAGACAAGCATGTTAACTTTGTCTTGAATGAAATGGTGTGAGAATTTGACTGCTGGAGCTGAAAAGTCTCTCAGATGGTATGCTTGTTGTAGGAATGCATAGGTATTTTCTTGTTAAGTTCAACAATAGTGGCAGTTCTGCGGCATGTTCACTCCACCATTGTGATGGTTCACAGTCTGTGTTCAGTCGCGGCAATGCTAAATAGTGAGAAATTTCATTTTTGACTTTGATGTCCAGTGTGATGCCCTCATCATTACACCCTTCCACTGATAACCATTTGTCTGTAATTTGCCTTAGTAGGTCAGTTAATCCTTTTGGTTTTACCACTACTTGTTGTGCAGCTGTTGCTGTAGAAGAAGGAGGTAGACTAAGAATTGGGTTTTGCTGCTGACTGGGTATGGATTTGGATACTGTGCCTCCTGAAGCATATGCAGA
The DNA here is from genome assembly GCA_016271365.2 of Neoceratodus forsteri. NCBI lineage: Eukaryota > Metazoa > Chordata > Ceratodontiformes > Ceratodontidae > Neoceratodus > Neoceratodus forsteri. Next base: position 332,309,929 of record CM057454.1, read on the forward strand.
AGAGCTAGATGATGATGATGAACCTGAACTTGTCCTCGACCTCTTCCTTCCCTTTCCCTGTACTGTTGGTATTGGTGGTAGTGGGGCCGGCAGTCGTGCTTATTGTGGAGTAGGTGGTGGTCTCATTTCTGAGTCTGAATCAGATTCACAAGAGTGATGATCGTGAGACAAACCAGGATCTTCTTCAGTAAACTGCTGCTGCTGCTCCAGGTGCTCCTCCTCATTAGCTTCACTCACAGAACAAAATGATGACTGGTCCTCAGTGACACTGTCATCACCACTGACTGATGCCAGTGCCAGCAATGGCATTAGCAGGACCAGCAGGTACATTTGGGGGTCATGGGACTGGCACAGGCACTACGGTAAGAAAATGGGATGGGTGGGGACATCAGAGGCACAGTCCAAGAGGTGATCATCAGTGTAGCAAAACATGACCTCTTCATGTACTAAGCCCACTATAGAGTCTTTATCATTGCTAAAGAAAGCTTTAAATCTTGGGTCCAGGAAACAGGAGATGTCAATTATTTTTTGTTTGTATTCACATGAATAACGGGTACCCAAATCAGTTTTGATAGTGAGTTGCATTTGCTTTTTCAGAGTGCTGTCTTCAGGTAAGGGCATTAACAAGTCATTCACAAGATGATGCAGTACTGGTTTCAGGGCAGACATTTTGACATGCTTATCAGCACCAAGAGAGTCCGTGAAATCATTCAGTGGTCCAAGCAGCTGACTTACATCTTCAAGAATACTGATGTCTGTATCTTTAGGCATTAAGTGCCAGGTGTTTCTGTCACATACAAGATCAGCACACAATGCTTGTTGTTGCTACAGAAATCTTGATACCATGTCATACGTGGAGCCCCACCATGTGATGACATCATGAATCAGTGTTGAGGAAGATCCAAGTCTGCCTGCTTAGCTTTCAGAGTTCATCTTTTCTTCTAATTTCTACTGAAGCCTTGCACAAGATGTCTGCAAGCTCTGATGGCAACATCGACTTTACTGATCTTTAGAGTCTTTCCAATACCCAAGTTTAAGTTATGGCCAAAGCAATTTAGCCAGCTAACCTCAGTGAGTAGCTCCCCAAATGCCTCCTTCATGTTAGCTCCATTATCTGTAGTTACAGCGGCTAGTCTGTTTTTGCTGATTTTCCACTTGTCAAGTATCCCTTGGAAGATTTCAATTATATTTTCAGACATGTGATCCTGTGGTACGAATGCGGTCTCCAGAAAGTAAGCCTTGATTTTCCAATCAGAAGTAATGTAATGCACTGTTAAGCTCATGTATGGCTCACCAGCTCCGCCATGACTAGTCCATATATCAGTAATGGTAGCATATCGTGTTGCACCCACCGATGATTTTTCAACTTGCATTTTTAATTCATTGAATTCATTGAATAACTTCAGCACCTCTTTACCAGTGAAATAAGCTCTGGATGGCAGGTGATATTTAGGGTTTAATTTCTGCAGCAATTTACAGAAGCCAGGCTTTTCAACTATGTGGAATGACAGCATGTTTTTAGCCAAAAAGTAAGTCACTGCTGCATTAATTTCCAGGGCCTGTTTAGAACTGGCATAACATTTTTTCCTTCTTTCAAGAATTGCAACCAAACTTGGCTGGCTAGCATCTAGTTTTGCACTGTCTTGATGACGACCCCCTCCACTGCCAGTGCTGTCACCACCACCACCACTTGGCCATCCTACTAATCCAGGACTAGCATTCACTCCACCTCTCTAAAATTAAAAAACAAGAAAGAAATTTGATAACTAACTAAACTACCACTGAATATGCATCACAGTTCTCTATGACATCACTTCACTTTCACAAAACAGTAATAGCTCAGGCAGCCAGGGCAAGGTCAATAGGTATAAATGGGCAAGGAAATGACAGCAGTGGGCAAAAACTAAGCATTAGCAGCTGAATTAGAAAATCATCATTACATTGGATGATTCAATTTGGAATCCTGAATCATCATGGAATGATGAATCATGAATGGTTTGGAGGACTGCATAGCTGGGAGTTGGGAGAACTCTGGAGCAAGAAGACAGACATCACAGTATGAGTTGACGACTTCACTGGACAGTGGAGGACTCATCGGGAAGGAAACAACAACAACACACACAAAGGACGAGTCAGGCAAGGGAAAAGGAAGGACAGAACAATCATTCTTTCTACATTGACCCCACCCGGGTGTAGCAGGCTGCATGGCTGCCAGACCCATGCCTGAAGGCCGTGACCATGATAGGAAACAGGAGGACACCCATCCCCCACCAGTGTTTTCTACCACTCACACATCACAATACTACTGCACTGTCTGTCTGTTATCATGTCACAATAGGTGTGCATGGCATTGATTGCAGTGGCACTGCAGCACTACTGTGAAGTGGTAGTAAGGTGACACTGGTGGGGGATACATGGGGGTCCTCCCCCATTTCCTAATCCTCCTAACTCTAGTGGGCATGGGCAGCCACCACTACCACTACACCCATGAATCGTGATGGTCTCACTCCCTCCAAGTACCGACTCTGCTGTAGAAAGAATGACTGTGCTGCTGGCTGCTGTCATTCATTCATCTCGACTCCTCCTGTCTCTGTGTGTCCTACTGTCCTTCCCTGTGTTGTCCTGTCCTGTTGTCATCCATCTCTCACTCCCAGACCCAGCCTCTGGCTCTGCCTCCCACCCACCCAGAACAGACCATGATCCAATTTCCCCTCCCATTCCCAACATGATCCAAGTCCAACCATGAACTACTTGGTATATATCCATTCCTATTAATTCCACCAACCGATGAGATCTAAATCTCAATTCCTGATCCTTAATACCCAGAGCCAGCAGTGTAGCCAGCACCCCATGACACCACACAAGTACACCATGCAGGTGCACATGTCCACTGGTCCCCAATGACCCTCCCTAATTAGTACTCCGTACCTAGTAGTTATGTCTCTCCCCTCTCTGGTTGTCCACCCGAGCAATGGGTGGGCAGTTGGGGCACCACTGAGCAGCTGAGCAGTGGTCCTGGCTGCTCGGCCCTATGCATTTACTATTCTCTTCTGTTTTCACTCTGAGGGCGATAACGATTTAGTTAGTTCAATTCAAAATCACATAAGTCAGAAACCAACCGGGCTGATATCTGAGCTTCTCTGTTTTGAAGTGGGTGATAATCTCACAGGTGGGTAAGCAAATTGGAAGTGTTCCCTCCATGAGCTGCAACTCTTGTTTTGCATTTACGACAGATAGGCTTCCCATCCTCATGCACGATACCATCACTATTTTTTTGTAACCAAAGTAGGTCCACACTGTGGATTTTATTCTTTTTCTAGTCAGGAGAAGCTCACAGTTTTCATCCACTTTCCAATCAGACTCTTTCTGGGTTTCAGAGACAGGAGAAGGAGGTGGGGGGATCTGATGCTGTTACTGAGTCGGGCCAAGGTCACAGCTCTGGCTCTGACTACTACTCTGATTCTAGCTTTCCTGCTGCTGCTGCAACTCTTCCAATAACAGTACCAACTCCACATCTGCCACATTTCAAGATAGATCGATTTCCTCGACTCCCAGTCCTACAATTACAATACCAAGTCTGGTGGTTACCTACCTTAAGTAACTTAACAATAAGAAAGATTACAATTTTTAGCAGCTCGTGAAATTGAAACAAAATAGATGAGATGATGAGACAACCAGCAACAGGCTACTGCTACTTAATAAAATTGACTGACTCACTGCTGCAGCTGCTGGCAAATCAAATGGGTACCACTGCTGGCAGTGGCACTGACTGAGCAGATCTGACCATGACCACCTTACCGCATTGGACTCATGTGACCACACACACAAAACCAATGACACAGTGACCAACACCATGTGGTCATCCCCACTCGCCAACTCTGGGGTGGCTTGATGATTTGGCTTGACCTGACCATGACCAGGCAGGGACATGCAATCATGCACAGTTTCACACTCACCACAACACTAGCCCAGGTCCCCACTGGCTTGGTTCTTGGCATGCTGGGAGAAGGATGGCATTTGGCATCTGAGAGAGATGGGCAGGCTTAATTGGCAATGAAATCACAGAAGCAGAAACATAACAAAACAAACAGCAGCAGATGCACTGCAATGCCCGTCTGCCAGTGCCTGTGCCACTGCCAGCAAGACTAGTGAGACTGCCAGCCAAGTCACTAGTCTAGACTATAGCAACACAAGCAAAGCAATCATGATGGCATTTGGCACTGGCAGTGGCACACTGGCGGGCAGGCAGCTGAGCTTAGCCTGGCACTACTTGTGTGACTCATCACTCTAGTCGACCTGAACTGTGAATGTGATGCGCAACTGCACTGCTGTCTGCAGCATGATGCATCAGCTCAGCTCACTGTAAGTTTATTTAACCTGTAATGCTCCCCTCCACCTTCAATTTGACTGTCTGTCTGTCTGACTGGTGACATTTAAAAATTAAAAAACTACAAGATAAAGTGTTGCATGTGACAGTGCTGCTATGCCACTGCCACCCACTGGCCACTAGGCCACTGCCCACCATGTTGCCAGCACCAGCCAATGCCTTCCAGTTACCAATGCCGTGCATTGTTTTCTATTCTAATCTCAGTCAGTCATTCTCCCTATCGGCACTGGCACTGTCAGAGAGACAGTGGGCACTGGGCAGCTGTCATGGCATCTTTGGGATGGGGAAAGCATTTTTTTTTCAATTCAACTTCAGGCCAGGTTTCCCAATTCCCATTTCCACCAACTGGACTGGATCCATTCAGTTGCTGCCAATCACTCCCCCCATGAACTCCGATCCATCAAACTCCTTCCCTGTCTCTGAAGTCATGAATGATGCCAGTCTGTGACTTAATGATGTCACGTGTGCCTGCTGCACTGCTTGCTGCTGTGCCAAAGATGCTCCTGTTTTAAAAATTAAATCAGGAAGGCAATAATAAACTGCTAATTTCCCATTCCCTAATATAATCCCTCATGTTTAAATTAGGACAGGTTTTCTCTTTCCTACCAATTCCCACCAAGCATCCACCATTTATGATTCCACCATCATCATCCTTCTCCAACTTCACGTATTATTCCCCCCCTCCAAACCCACCAAATATCAGTGAACGTAAGTCCTCCTCTGGGTCTCTCACATTTATTTTACAATGATGGAATGGTATATAGTCATTACAAGTTTACACAAGTTAACACAAGCCTTAGCCAACTTCGTTCAACATCATGCTAGGTTTCCCTCCCCAACAAGCATAGTAGGGGTTTCAGAAGAATGCACATAATCATACAGCACAACAGGACAGCAATAGATAAATTATAATTTCCCTATTCCCTTGGCCTCCATTCTCCAACTCCTCCTGAGTTAGTACCACTGCCACCACCCATGTGCCACCACCTTTGGCTGTTTTACCCACCACACCATCCCACTTTTGTATAAATAAAACAACAATAAGAACTGACCTGGGTAGGAGCAAGGTAGCCTCAGGCTCCTACAGTCCTCTCCTTGATGTCAACTCTCTCAACTCACCACCAGTTGGCCCAGGTTCTCAGTCTGTCTCTCCAACTTTCTCATGTGACCTAGGGCCTTGGGGAGGGACTCAGGGGATGCAGAGAGATGATTGGGAGTTTGGGGGATCAACTGCTTGGTTGGGAACTTGGGGGTCAAGAAGTTGGACTACAAAAATTGCCTCTGTGTGGTCAGTGGGCCTAAATTTAGTACTCTTGCTTCACTAGTGCTCTCCTGGTCTCAAACTTGCTCCTCTGTCCTCACTGCTCCTTTTGGATTTCTCTCCCTCTGAATGTGAAGCCCGCACGCAGATTACACTGAAGAACGCCCACTTTCAGATGATGGAAAGGGATTGGCTGAGTTCCCTCTATCTCCACCAACTGAATCACAAAAAAAAAGCTTTTCAAAGGGCATACTGCTGCCCATGTACTGCACGTCTGCACTGCTTCACACTCCAGGAAACATGGTCGATCGGCACTCACCATGGTTTACCATGAGCACCGGTTACTGTGGTTTGGAAAAACTGTCACGGTGTCTATACTGTGCGGTTTCAAACTGCGGTATACCATCTCACCGGTATACCGTGACAACCCTATCCCTGATTGCAGTTGCACACAAGTTAGGATACTTAGGGGTTACACAAACTTAGCCAAAGAATGCCCTCCCCCGAGACCTGGTATGCCATCCTGAGTGTAGAGCCAGAGCAAAAGTGAGGCCATAGATATCAATGGTACAATTCACTGATTTCAGCTGGACACAAGTTAGGATAGTTAGAAGTTGGATGACCTCAGCAAGGCAATCCCCCTTCCCCCCATCCCCACACAGTGACCATGTACTGCATCCTGAGTGGAGAGCCATGGGAAAACTAAGTCCATACACATCAATGGTACACGTAGTTGATTGCAGCCACTCATGAGTTAGGATAGATAGGAGTTGCACGTCCTCAGGCATACAATGGCCATCCCATCCCCAGACAAGGTAGTGGGTTGTGAGTGTGATGCTGCAGCTTAACTATAACTGTTGAATTACTGACATTGGAACAAGATGTATCCATCCAGTATAGAAATGACTGGTTAACATTTTGTTATTAGCATTCAGTTTGGTTAATAATTATGACACTGTAGGCGCTCCCCAGCTTCAGGTCTTCCTGCAGACTCCCACATCTCATGGGAGAGGTAGTACCATCCAACATCATTATCCGCTATCTCCTCTCTTTGCTTAAGGATGCACAATCACTGGCACAGCAGTTTCCACTTCCATTTATACATTTCCGATTACTTATTTTTGATGCGGAAATAGTAAGCAAGGTTGGCGTTTATGCACCTCTGCATATGGTTCAATTTTCTGTTAGTACTCCTCATGAATACTTTTGGGTTACCTTTCATCTGTGCTGCCTCGACCAGGCAGCACACCTCCTTTGTTGACCACAGTCACATTTTTTATTTGTTTTCCGTTTTGAAATACTGAAATAAATAAGCAGAGAATAGTTATTTATTATGTGTGTGTAAAAGTGTTCTTGTGATGGTAAGTGGGTAAACTAATAACATTTATTATGCAACGGCCCAGATATTCAAACTGCTCCATTCTGTGGTGCAAGCCCCTGCGCCGCTCAAAATAGTTGCGTAGGGGTGTGGCCAGGGCGATATTCAACGGAGTTGCGCTATGGCTCAACTTCTTTGAATATCGCCTCCTGGCCACACCCACTGTGCATGGTGCAGTGGAACTGTGCCAGTGCAAGTGGTCAGAATGGAGCATTGAGATGCGGTGGCGCAAGTTCCATTGTGCCATGCACAGCACCTGCGATATTCAAAGGGTGACATGCAAATGGGGCCATAATCTATGCAAGGCGCATGGGGGGCCATTTGCATCTGATTATGGCCCCATTTGCATTCCATTAGCATGCAGGTGCACTGATCCCCGACGACTTGTGCCTGGCACCCTGCCAGGCAGCAGCCGTCGGGACCAACGCCCCCTGCAGCCAGATCGCATTACGTCCTGTAAGGGACAATGCATGACTCCAATCCCTGGTGGTCAAGTGGACCCCGAGTAGCCCGATCGCGGGCAAAACAGTATTCCCCCCACCCCCGAGTAGCCCGATCGTGGGCAAAACAGTGTCCCCCCACTCCAAGTAGCCCGATCGCGGGCATAACTTCCCAGTAGCCCGCGCGAGGCATAACAACCCACCCCATTGGCCCGATGGTGGGCATCAGATTCCCAAAAGCCCAATATCCCTGGTGGTCCAGTGGACGAGCGGAGCTCAATCGCGGGTGGCATTCCTCACCCCCCAAGTATGAAATCCCTGGTGATCTAGTGGCCACCCACCCCACCCGTCCACGGAGCCCCACCACCCCGCTCCCCCATCAGCGGCGGGCAGCAACACCCCACCCACCTGCCGCCCGCTGCCCACCAACCGACAGCTTGGTAGGGCTGCACGCCGATGGTTCAGAGCATGAGCCACGGGCGGCAGTCCATAGTCAGCATGTCAGTCCAGATATATGAAATGAATCGCTCACATATCTGGACTGACTTCAGGCTGGATAGGCATGCCCATTGGCTCATGCTCTGAACCAATGGCGCAGCCCCCGCCGAGCTGTCAGTCGGCAGGCAGCAGGGCTGCAGGCGGGTGGGTGCTGCCACCCGCTGGCTGATGGGGAGTGGGGTGGGGCTCCGTGGGTGGTGGGATGGGGGCCACTAGATTACCAGGATTTCATACTTGGGGTGAGGACCGTCGATCAGGTTCATTCGTCCACTGGACCACCAGGGATATTGGGCTTTTGGGGAAATTTGATGCCGTGATCGGCTAATAGGGGGCGGGTGTTATGCCCATGATCGGCCATTGGGGGAAGTTATGCCCGTGATTGGGCTACTTGGGTGGTGGGGACACTGTTCTGCCCATGATCAGGCTACTCGGGGTGGGGACACCATTCTGCCCGCGATTGGGCTACTCGGGGTGGGGACACTTCTGCCCACGATCGGGCATGGGTGGGTGCCGCCAGGTGCAGCGGGAACAGGTCAGGCCACCCACAGGTGGCAGCTGCTGTGTGTGCCCTGCATGTGGCAGCTCACCTGTGGGTGGCCCTCAACTTGTTCCTTTTTTTGGGCTCAGCTTTATGTAGGGGTTGTGCCTGCATAACTCTGCACGGCCTGGGCTGAATATCGGGCTGTGCAGTTTATGCATGGTTCCTCCTTCGATTTGCGATGCCTTCATTATCATTGCACTGTTGCTCAGCATGATATGGAAGAACTGCCTCCTGCTGAATAGCGTAGCATTTCGGGACTTAAGTAGGCTCAACCCTTTTGCGCATGGCTCAACTCTTTTGAATATCTGGGCCAACTTGTATAAATAGATATGATCTAAATGATTATACATTCTGATATTTATTTTGTTAATATTGCTACAGTCAGACTTGCAGTGAGTCGTATAGACAATTAATTAATAACGTTCGCTTGACCCACCCAAGCCACACCCTGTTGCTTTGGTTACATGTTAATACAGCAGAGATTCAATGTGTGTCATTATGTGTGCTGGATATGCAGCTTTTCTATTTTTTGACCAGGGTTTTGTGGCTCTTGAAAGAGCCTTTTTGAAAAAGGTGTACACTTTAACGGTCTTATTTTTGTAGAAGACTGTGAGGATTCCATCTCAAAGGTCTCCCAGGAAAAGGCAATTGTCAGCATGAGAGAAGACCACACCATCTGGTAGGTATAGCCAATCATTACAATACTTAATTTCAGGGTGACATATGGTGTGCATCCCAGACATGCGCAGGTATCCAGATATTTGTATGTTCACCTTTCTACATGCTCTGTCAAGCAGGTACATGTGATGTTCTGCTTGCTAGACCCTACGCTCTGTAATATCAGAACAAATGATCTTACAGTTAGGTAACATACCTATAATAGAAGCAAGGTCCAATTTTGCTTCTAACACTAAATCTACCCATCGTTTGGTGCCCAAATCATTGCCTCTGAGATGAATCAGCAGTATGTCCAGTCGAGCTTGAGTCCTCAGAAGTCTGTGCATTGTTGACATGAGATGCTCCCACCTCATGCCTCCCTTCCCAAACCACTTAACAGAGCAATTTGAAAGCTGCAGGTCTTTGCCAAAATCACTCCTCTGAGCATACCCTGAAGCTCGCCTTACTATACTGCTGCCAACAACCCACACAGTCCTTTTGCTGATTTCTGCCATTCTGAGTTTTTTAAGCTGAGAAGTGGACAGAGAGCTACCAAAAAATCAGTGTTTCTCCTGCAATGTCTAGTCACTACTCAATATGAAACTGCATTTCCCTCTCTCCTTCAACATTGCTTTGCTGGGCTGTCCCAAAACACAGTGATTTAGAAAGTTATTGGTTAATGCTTTCTCATGGCTAATCAAAAAGAGTGGATGCAGTGATTATGACTACACTGAATGGTTGCAGCTCCTGTCAAGCAGAAATGTTGGAAGATTTCTTGGTGGGAAAATACTACATTTTCATAGGCTATTTCAAACAATCACAACTACACAGAGGTGTATGATTGGTTGCCTATTGTGTTATGATACACATGCTGCTTGCTTTCTGCCTTTATTTGCAGCTCCATCTGTGCTAGTAAGTTCTGATTGACACTCTGACTTTAAACATTAATAACTTCTTTTTACAGCATAACAGGTTATTTACATTATCATAGTCAAATAGAGCAGTAAAAAACATTTTAATACTATTTTTGTGCTGCTAACAGTTTTTATAATGCTAGAAAAATTGGTTGGAAAATGTGATGTCCTTACACAATGTAAAGCAGAGTCTCTTGGTTTTTCTTAAGATGGCTAGTATGTCCTTCTTCTCCACTCTTGAGCACTTGTGATTGGTTGCCTGACATGGCCTGATCAATGTTACGTTCCATTGGTGTCAGAGTCTGTCACTCAACTAGGAAGCAGTGTCTGATTGGCATAGCCTTAAGAAGGGTGTTTTTTTAATGTGATTATTTGACACTTTCATGCTCATGACACTATTATTTGACACTTTCATGCTGACGACACTATTTTGCGACACTACATTCGACAGTGTCTTGCTCACAACAGCATATTTTGTGACACTGTCGTACATTCAACACTACTTTTGATAATGTTTTAAAATAAAGTATTTAAAAAAATACTGTGGATGCTTTACATTGTGACAGGTATGTAACTGCTTCACCCACTTAGACCCAGTACCGGTGTCTGCACTGGTATATAGCCATGCCTAGACCCAATTTTAAGTACCGACCCCCCAACTTGCTCCTCACAAGCCTAATTGTTCTCTCTCTTATCCCCCGTCTTATCAACACTAGGCCCATCCATCCCCTTATCCTTCCTTTCCCAACCTCGGATAGGAGCTCACTACCCCTGGGTTGTGACATCCTACCATGCCCCGTACTTATAGCATTCAATCCGGGCTCACACATACTCCTTTTCTCCATCCACCTTCTCTATGTCCCATTTTACCAACTCCTCTTGGTGCACCGTGCCCTCCTAGCCTTTTTCCCCCTACCTCCCTCCCTCCCTTCCCCCCTACCTTCGCCTCTACCTGGTGTATATATTTTTTCTTCCGTTACTTCCTCCTGCAACCTTAGATAACCTGCTTTATCTTCCTATAGACACTTAAATGTATGTAAATACCCTGTAATCTGTACAATATCTGTATAATTCTATGTACATATGAACTTCTTTTTCTTCCTCTCTGTAAACAGTATTATCTGTATTGCCTTGTAAATACCTGTGTTGACCTGTATATACAATTGATCATGCTCCACCCAGGTCCATCTTGCAAATGAGCTTCTGCTCAATGATGAACGCCTGATTAAATAAAGACTTGATTGATTGATTGACAATACATTACTTGCTGACATGTTTAGATGTTTATTCTCATGTTATAAGTGACCTTCTGTTCTGCGACACTTGAAAACATTGTATATTGGTCTTACTGGTCTCCAGCTGTGAGATTAATAACATGTGCAATGTTTTGTAAGCAGTACTGTTTATTCTTGTAACATGAGACATGAACAGTATGTGTGACTATGTAATGTTAGGACAAAAAAAAACAGTTCACCACTAAATATTTGTTTTTCTCTATTTCTTATACAGGTGCCTGGTACTTCTGTAACATTGTTCCACACTTCTGAGAATTTTCATTGAAGAAGGACACCCTCTAAACAGAGACGCAGTTCTATGCAGAGATGAAACAGGTATCATAGTAGTTCACTGTTGCTTAAGAGTGGTCCGAAAACCACACATGGTAGTTCAAGATGTAAAACAATTTAGCATTCCTCTCAAGGAGTGACTTCACAAGTTACACACTCCACAGAAAAAGTACGTACTTGCTCAGCTGCAAGGAAAAAATGTGGAGCCCAGCAACAGTTGCGGAAATCTTTGAGATGGAACACCAATGTTGCAAAGGCAAGCATAAAGAAATGTACTAAGCAGTGGAGTAAACCTGTGGCTGCTGTTGGGCATCTGAGGAAGCAAAAGTATTTTTGATCAATAGCTTCCTAAAGCTAAGATTGACAGAATTATTGCTGCTGTGATGAGACGTGAGTGCAAAAAACTAAAGAGTCATCTCTCTTTGATGAAATTGCCTCTCAGATTATGTACATTTGTTAATAGAGCAGTATTTATTCTTCAACACTTGTGGCGTAAGATGTCACATGTACTTGAGCAGTTCAGAAAAGTTGTGTATGAGATTAAGATGAGGCTACAATGGTATCCTGTCTTGAACCAACACAATTTCTATGATGTTTTCACAGGTCGCTGCTGCACACACAGCACTCTGAGGCATATTTCTGGGAGGAATCATATTACTCACAGACAAAGGACAACAACTTATTCATTGATGAGTCCGGTAAACTGTATAATGTGCTGAGTGTGTGTGATGACACTAAACTGCTTGAGAGTATAGACCTTTGTGAGGTCCGTCCACATACTGGACTTATGGGTCACTCGCTTTCATGTCTAGATAGTGGAGTTTGCGACAGTGTATTTCACCACATGCGGATGCTGGGAGTGCATCAATCAGTCATGCAAATCTTTGTGTACAGGGTCTATGAGGTGCGATGAGATGTTGCGCAGTATACTCGTCTGAATGAGTTACTGCAGTCTGGTGACATGCATGGTGCAATGACATTTCTGAAACAGCTGCGATGTGTCAGCAGTGTCACAGATACTGCGATTGATCGGTCATCAATAGGTGATGGAAATTCTGTCTCTGTCTTAGAAACTGACATTCTCAAGCAGTTTGGGAAATCAATTACCAAATCTGAGTTGGCAAAGACAGAGAAATTTGACTCTGTATGTGTGTCATGTGATCGGCTCTGTTACGAAAAACAAATGGTCAGAGTGAACCTGGAAACCATGTCACTGTGCAATGACGTGGTTTTGACTGTCAGCATTTCTGCTGTTAAAGTGTGACTTTCAGTTAGACTCAATCATTGTGATGTGCAAGCACTGTTTCTCCAAGGTGAAGGCTAACATTCTGCCACCAAGGTCACTCTTTTACAATATGGAGGCACATGTTACACCAGCTGAGATTGCCACATTGAATATGTTTGAACGGATTCTTATTCAGACTATGGACCCATTTCAAACTAGTCTATATCTGAATACAAAGACATGGAACATTTCACAAAAATAATTCATTAGATCTCTTAAGGGTTCCGTTATGTATCTTCTACTTCCTCTGCAGGGAAATGTGGAGGCGATCTCCATTGAGAACACTTTGGTGATTCTTGTCAACAGTGTTCCAACAAAGTCAAAGGTCATTTGGCAGGATGTTGTCAATGTAGAGAAGGTGAAGCTTGCTGTTACTTATTTGAAGAGCAATAATCCCTTTTATGCAGACCTTGATATTGATCACATGACTAGTATATCTGTTGAACATAATGTGTTGGAAACCACAAAACCAATGATTGAGAAGGTCAATGTGGAGACAAATGATAATGTGTATGAACAGTACACAATTCACCCATTGCATGGCAGAGATCCAGTAGGGCACAACATTGATCTCTAGCAAATGAAACAGGTGGAAGGTGAGCCTGTCAGCATTTGGGAGGCCACATAGGAAGCACGCTGTTTTCCAGATTTATTCCCAAAAGGGTCAGATGGATGCCTAGATGAAAGAGAAGTGTGTGCACAGGGTGCTGAGTACTGCACTAGCCATGTGCTCAGTAAGGATGGCAAATTCAGATGCAATATAAAGTACCTGTTTCATCTCCTCTGGGAGAGTCAGTTTAGCATACTGTCTGCATCTATTGTACATCTATTTGGCTCACAACTCCACTTGATGGAATCACTGCCACACAGTTTCTGCAGAAATTAAAGCAAGAGGATGAAAATGTAAAAGTGAATTTGTCTTCCATTCTATCAAGTCTACGTGGCACCAAAGAATACTGGTATCGCAGACACTCTGAGGTGATGACTATGCTGGGAGAGTAAGTAAGTAAGTAACATTTTATTTTTAAGCGCTTTTCAAAACCAAAGCACTGTACATAGTTTAAAACACTTTAAAACAACAATAATGAAATAACAATAATAAAATCATTCTCCAAATGCTTTGTAAAACAAAAATGTTTTGAGCTTCAATTTAAAACTCTTGACGGTCAAGCATTCTCATATCCGACGAGGTAGAGAATTCCACAGTGCAGGGGCAGCATAAGAAAATGCATGTGCCCCAGATATCTTCAAACAAACCCTGGGAATCTCTAGCAATCCCTCATCGGTGGATTGGAGTGAATGAGAGGGACAGTAGGGAGTAAGAAGATCTTGCAGATATTGCGGTCCCAGTTTGTGTAGGGCTTTATAGGTCAGTAATCTGACCATAAAGGTGATCCGCCACTGAACTGGCAGCCAGTGCAGTCCAAGCAGCACAGGTGTAATTGACTAGTTCTAGATATTCCAGTCAAGAGCCTGGCTGCTGCATTCTGCACTAGCTGCAAGCAGTGGGTATTAACCCCCGGTAGCCCTAGGTACAGGGCATTGCAGTAATCAAGGCGAGTGGTCACGAAGGCATGGACCAAAATAGGAAGGTCAGCCAGAGGAACTAGGTTTTTCACCCAGGTGATATTCCTAAGGTGGTAAAAGGAAGACTTGACAATGGCAGACACCTGCTATTTCAGGGTCAAACTGCCATCAAGAATAATGCCCAGATTACGCACCTGTCTGAGGTCGAGAGCTGGACACCATCAAACCATGAGCCCGATGGAACCCCAGCCCTATGACTTGCCTCAAGGTGACCCAGGTCCAGAACCAACACCTCGGTCTTATCTGGATTTAACCTCAGCCAGCTAGCACTCATTCAATCTTTGATTTCAGATAGACAGCTGTTAAGCATAAAGATTGCATCATCCTGTCCAGGACTAAAGGACAGATACAGCTGGGTAGCATCTGCATAACAGTGAAAACCTAGACTGTATCACCTAATGTTGTCTTCTAATGGCAGCACATAAACTGCAAACAAAATGGGCGCCAAAATGGAGCCCTGCAGTACCCCACAGGACAGAGAGATGGCATCAGAGGGATAAATTCCAGTGACAACCTCTGTGTCCAGCCTGTGAGGAAAGATCAAAACCAATGTAGAACTATACCAGACAGTCCACAAAGAAGCCGCAGGCACTCCAAAAGCACACCATGGTCCACAGTATCAAATAATGCAGAGAGATCAAGAAGAACTAGAATAGTACAAGCCTTTCGATCTCTCGCAATTAGGAGGTCAGTTAAAACCCAGACAAGGGCGGTCTCAGTGCCATGTCTTCTCCTAAACCCTGACTGGAGAGTATCATAGACATTGTGATTTGTAAGATGGTCGTCTAGCTGTATCATAACCATCTTTTCAATAACCTTACCCACAAAGGGCAGGTTAGGGATAGGTCTGAAGTTAGCTAGACAGTCTGAGTTCAAGGAGGGTTTTTTAAGGAGTGGTCGAATGACCACCTCCTTTAGGGGAGCAGGTAAGACCCCCTGCTCCAAAGACTTCCAGACAATTTCAGCAAGGATCGGGCAGATAACATCTATGCAACCTAATAATAGTGGCGTAGGGCCCGGATCCAAACTATAGCTGGTTGGTCGTACAGTCTGACCAATCCTCACAATATCCATGAGTTCCAGCCTACTGAAGTCAACCAGGTAGCACGGGTGTTCATTTCCTCTCGCTGATCTCTGCAATCCCTTAAAGAGGGAGCTGGGCTGATGCCCGACCTAATGCTGGCAATCTTATCTGTGAAGAACCGAGCAAGCTCATCGCACTTTATTTGTGAAAAATCTCTTCCAGACTGCAGACAGAGTGGATTGCACAATCTGTAGACAGTCTGAAAGAGTTGAGCTGGTCGGTTCCGTGCAGCAGCTATCTCCCCGGACAGGAACTCTGCCTTCTTATGGGTGATTGCTGATTGATAGACACCATAATGGTCCATCAATCTAAGCCTTTCAGCATCCAGGCCAGATTTCTGCCAAGCCCTCTCTAACCTTTGCCCTACTCTCCTCAGCTCCTTCAAGGACCCATCAAACCAAGGGGTTCTCAGGCACTGAGTGAATGGGTGACATGAATAGGAGCAATTGAATCCAGGGCTCCACCCACCACCTTATTATAGGCAAGTACGAGATCCCCTGGACTCATGCACTCACTTGAAACATCTGATAGGTCCAGCACCACCAATAGGCCCTCTGGGGTAACTCCCCTCAAAGAGCAGTATTGGACCATCTCCATAGGGGCAGGCCTATTTGGGGGTGCCCTGAAGCTGAATCATATGGTGTGATGGTCCATCCAGGCATTTGTTTCCACCCCAAGTGCATGGTCTCCATCTCTAGGAGAAACACTAGATCCAATGAGTGACCGCCTATATGGGTAGCAGAGGTAACTACCTGTGTAAGGCCCAAAATAGTCATAGGTTGGAGGAGGTTATCCCCAAAGTGCGAGAGTTCATCATCAACCCAGGCATTGAAGTCACCCAGTATTAACCACCTGGGTGAGTATGGTGCAGCCACATGGTTTGTCACACTCAGCTTTGCCAAGTATGCCTGGGATGAGGTCATTGAACTCTTGAAGTGGGCAAATTGTGATGTAGAGGGTATTTCATCAATGACTCTTGGAGAAATGTGCTTACTTGACACAGTGTCTGTGACTAGGCATTTTCACAAGTGATTCCATGATATTCTGACTTTCATTTTGTCAAAGGACAGTCCGCCTCTTGGTATTGTAGAGCATTACTTCTGGAGGACAGAATATAAGGCAAGAGGAGCTCCTCATATTCATGTTACTGTGGATCAAGGATGCCCCACACATAGGTGAACATGAAGCAGCACAAGTGCTAGCATTCATTAAGCAATACATCACTTGCGCATTCCGGACAAGTACAAGAGTACTACACTGTGGAAGTTAGTGCAGAAGATTCAACGCCATATTTGTGCAAAATACTGCCGCCGGTTAGTGAAGAACAAATCTGATTGGTACACAAGATGTCAATTCAGATTTTCCAGGCATGTCTCTCAGGATGGTTGCACGAGCGAACTGTTTTCAGCTATGCAACACCACTTGAAGGCAAAATCAACCAAAAGGGTATATGAGTTACCCAGGGATGAGAATGAGGTGTACATCAATGACTACAACCCCAATCTTCTTCTAATGTGGCCAGCAAACATAGATTTTCAGTTTGTGGCTGACAACTCGTTAGCTCTGGTTAGGTATGTCACTTGGTACATCACCAAACATGAACAGACTAGCTTGTAACATCTTTGGGAAGATATTGCCAATTCAAGCAAGTCACTGACATCTCAGTTGTGGTCACTGAGATTGAAGACCCTATCATACCCTATCACCAGGCTGTTTTGGGGCTGGGGAGGTTTACCTGTGTCTGACTTGGATGTCTGGATTTTTCTCTGTTTGATTAGCAGGGGATTTTCTCTGTCAAATTGTTGTGTATAGTATCTTGTAGACAGAAAGGCACTCATCGCAGCTGTGGGTCAGAGCTCTTAGCTGATTGTTTTGTGAGGGCACAGTTTAGGCCCAACCCCTTTCCACCCCTCATCCCACCCACCCCTGGAAATAGTTCCTTTATACCTGGGGTTCTGACATCATTTCCTCAAGAGTGCAAGGTGCATATCAATGTCATATCCTCTCTAGCACACAGCACTGAAAATATATGCATACATTGTATAATATATATATATTCTATGTAACAAACCAATACACACACAAGCACACACACACAAAAAGTACATAGTCATGTGGGGAGTAGTGCAATGTAAAGCTGTGGGGCAGCAGTCTTCCAGGAGTCTTTCTGGAGGCTGAGATGCTGCCTATTTGCAACAACTCTCTGCCTGAGGAGGAAGTTGCCCATCTTCAGGCCACACTGGACAGCAGTAAAGAACCTTCCCCAGGCCAGACTGGATGGTAGGAAGGAACCCCCATCCAGGGAGCACCAGAGCCACCACCACTACCTCAGAGGTTGCAAGAAAGCACAGCAGTTGGACCACAGTGGGCTCAGGGAGGGTGAGGAGGGTGGAACAGAGGCACACCCAGTCAGTTGTTCCACCCACAATCCACACACCATTCTGGGGGCACAGCTCCCTAGGATGCACCCACAGAGGAGATTATGGAGGCTGAGGAAACCTGTCACAAGGGAGGCCCACAGGAAGGAGGAAGAGGATGCCACAAGGAAAGGAAGCAGCTCCTGGTGGGGGACTCACTATTAGGGGGATAGAACTGGGGGGAGCAGGGAAAACTGAAGTAAAGTGCCTGCCTGGTGCCATGGCTTGTAGGGACAGGAAGCGCATCCTCAGGATCATGAGAACAGCTGCACAGGAGTCTGAGCTGGATGTCATTGTCCACCTAGGGACAAATGACTTGGCTCAACATGAGATTAGAGCAGTGCAGAAGGACTTTGTAGAACTGGGGAGGGGCCTAAGACAAGTAGCACACACAGTATCCTTCTCAGAGGTGCTGCCTGTAAATGGCATGAGTGAGGCAAGGGTACTTTGCACCATGCAGTTTAATGAGTGGTTGAAAAAATGGTGTGAGCACAGGGTTTGGCTTCATTGGGGACTGGGGTTCCACCTGGAGGGACACCAGCCTATACTGGCAGGATGGTCTGCATCTGTCCAGGAAGGGAACAAGTCTTTTGAGCAATCGGTTTAAATGCTTCATTAGCAAGCTTTTAAACTAGTCAAGGGGGGAGGCACTGATAAGCAGCAGGAAAATCCCATCATCTCCCTACAAAACAGGGTACTAAATGGGAAAAAGACCGAGGTAGAAAGGTCAGTGGGGGATGCTGCAACAGAAAGTAAAGCCATCAAAAAATGGAAAGCAATGAGTACCAATGCACGTAGTCTGAGTAACAAGCTTCCTGAATTAGTGGATGGAGGAGGAACATCTGGATATCGTGGCAGTCACAGAAACATGGTTCGCACAAAACCATGACTGGGACGTAAACATACCAGGATACACTATCTACAGGAGAGACAGAGAGGGTACAAGAGGAGGAGGAGTAGCTCTTTACATAAGGGAAGGAATCAAAGTAACAGAACAAAAGAGAAAACAGGGAGGAGAAGAAGCACTGTGGGTAAATTTGGAGACCGGCAATGGCACCACAATCCACACAGGGGTTGTATACAGACCCCCTTCTCAGGGGGAGGAAATGGACAAGGAAATGATAGAAAGTATACTTAGTATGGCAAAAAAAGGGGAGATATTGCTGATGGGTGATCTGAATATGCCAGATGTTAACTGGAGTGCAGTTGCCGCAGCCACTTCGAAGAGTGGGGTTATTCTAGATGCCCTACAGGGGGCATGCCTTAGACAACTAGTACTGGAACCCACTCAAGAGGGAGCAATCTTAGACCTGGTTCTCTCAAATGGAGATGAAGAGAGGATCACAGATGTAGAAGTGGGTAGCCATCTGGGAACTAGCGACCATCGAACAGTATGGTTCACAATAAACACAGCAATAGAGTCAAGCCATACAAAGGCAAAAGTACTGGACTTTAGGAGGGCTGACTTTGCCAAAATGGGTAAGTGCCTAAGGAATGCACTAGCAAATGGGCAGGAAGGAGGGGTGGAAGAACAATGGGGAATAATAAAAACTGCCATCACAGAGGCAACAAGCCTTTGTGTGAAGCAAATAAACAAACAAAATTATGTAAGAAACCACTATGGTTCTCAAAGGAAGTGGCAGTGAAGGTTCAAGAGAAAAAGAAAGCTTTCAGGAAGTACAAGGAATCACAGAAGGAGCAGGACAGAGAACTGTATCAGTTAAAGCATAAGGAAGCTGGGAAGGCAGTCAGAACAGCAAAGGCCCAAAACGAGGAAAAGATATCCAACTCAGTTAAGAAGGGGGATAAAACCTTTTATAGGTACATCAGGGAGTGAAGGAAGACCAAGGGAGGGATAGTGAGGCTTAATAAAGGGGAGGTGGGCAGAGGGAGACTGTGAAAAGGCAGAGATACTAAACAAATATTTTGCTCAGTATTTACAAAGGAAGGGGTACCTAGAACAAACAGTAGAAACACACTGGATACAGAAGTTGATACCAGCCCATTTACAGAAGAAAGGGTTCTGAAAGAACTCTTAAAACTGAAGGTGGACAAAGCAATGGGGCCTGATGGATTCATCCCAGAATTCTAAAGAACTAAGGGTAGAATTAGTGACACCACTACCCTGTTTAACAAATCAAGGAGGATGGGCTGGTACCCGAGGACTGAAGGAGGGCAGATGTGATTCCCTTCACAAAAGTGGGAGCAAGGCAGAAGCAGGAAACTACAGACCTGTTAGTTTAACCTCAGTGGTAGGAAAATGATGGAATCACTTCTGAAGGAAAGAATTGTTGAGTATCTAGAGGCCAGAGGGCACAGGACTGAAGGCAGCATGGATTCACAGCAGGAAGGTCATGCCAGACAAATCTGATAGATTTCTTTGACTGGGTGACCAAAGTAGTAGATCAGGGAGGGGCTGTGGACATGGCCTACCTAGACTTTAGCAAGGCATTTGACACAGTCCCACACAAAAGATTAATATACAAGTTAGCTAGCCTGGGAGTGGGTCCCAAGATGACAGCCTGGGTAAAAAATTGGCTGGAAAATAGGACACAGACAGTAATAGTAAATGGAGTCCACTCTGGTGAAAGGGGGGTTTCTAGTGGGGTACCTCAGGGTTCAGTATTAGGACCAGTCCTCCAAGGGACTGGAAGGAAAAGTATGTCTCTTTGCAGATGACACAAAGATCTGCAACAGAGTTGATGCACAAGGTGGGGTGGAAAGGATGAAAAGGGACTTGGCAAGGTTAGAGGAATGGTCAAATGTATGGCAGCTTAGATTCAATGCTAAGAAGTGCAAGGTAATGCACCTGGGAAACAAAAACCCAGGGGAAGAGTACACAATGGGGGGTGAGATACTAACAACAAAAATGGAAAGGGACCTGGGGGTAGTCATATCAGATGACCTAAAGGTGGGCAAGCAATGTGACAGGGCAGCAATGAGGGCTGGGGGATATTGGGATGCATAGGGAGAGGCATCACCAGTAGAAAACAAGAAGTTATTATCCCTCTGTACAGACAGCTGGTCAGACCCCATCTGGAGTACTGCGTGCCGTTCTGGACACCCAGTCTTCGCAAAGACATAGACAGGATGGAAGCTGTCCAGAGGAGGGCAACTAAAATGGTGCAGGGTCTGCTCCAGAAGATATATGAAGAGAGACTAAAGGAGCTTAATATGTATAGCCTTTAGGAAAGGAAGGAGAGGGGGGACATGATAGAAACTTTCAAGTACCTCAAGGGAATCAACAAAGTCCAAGAGGGTAGCATCTTTCAAAAAAAGAGGTGTGCAAGAACAAGGGGGCACAATTTGAAGATGGGGGTGGCTCAGAGGTAATTTAAGGAAGTATTTTTTCACAGAGAGGGTTGTGGATGCATGGAACAGCCTTCCGGAGGAGGTCATGGAGTCAAAAACGTGGTGGAATTCAAGCATGCATGGGACAGTCATAAGGCAATTCTAGGGGATGGGGGTAGGAAGAAGTAGGCTCCTGGTTAACTAGGATCTGCAGCTTATCCAGTAGGCAGGGAAATGGGCAGACTGGGTGGGCGAAGCGGTCCTTATCTGCCATCAAATTCTATGTTTCTATGTTTCTATACAGAGAATGTGGTGCTTATGTGGTCAACGTTCGCTTGATCGGTACACATTTGTAAGGCAAATTTGATGCTGTGCGCTTTCTTAGTGTAATCTACAAAGAGAAGTGCAAACGTGTACTTATTTCTCATGCTGAGATTGAGGAACTGGCTCTCAAGATACCTTCTTCAAGCTATATCTTGAAGAATAACCTCATTGACACGTACTACCCCCGTAGACATGAAGACATGGATTGAATGTGTTTATTTGAGGTGGCTAAATGGTATGACTACAAGACGGATGTCTCACCTGATTGTACACATGACATTTACAAGATCAAAGGAGTGGATGGCTGTCTCATTAAGAGACATAAGCCTTTGTTCATTGGCCACTGTAAATTGCATCTAGGCACATCTGAGAGTAGAGAGCATTGCCACTTTGTTCTCTTTCTCTTATTTAAACCCTGGAGGAATGTCTGAATTAAAAGGTTACTGTGATACATTCAAGGAAGAATTCAATCACAGTTAAGAGACATTCAAAACTGAATACTCAGACACATATATACTGAGACTAGATGCTGAGAAGGAGCAGCTTGAAAAGGCTAAGAAACAACTTGAGGAGGACACTCCTGTCAGTTCACAGGACAATCTTTATCCGGAAGGAGAAGGTATCTTTGGAGAACCTCTGCCTCTGAATGTCCCAGAAGTACTCGTGTCAGAAGTGGAGAGTGCTATGAAACATGACACATACTGCAGTGTTGACCCAGCAGAATTGAGAGAGAGAGACACTCAATGAGCAGCAATGTGTGTTGCACTCTGCAGTTACTGATGCTGTCCAGCATGGCATACAACATGAACAAAAGAAACGTGACTTTCTTGGCCACAAGCCACTACTGATGTTTGTTAGTGGCTCAGCATGTACAGGAAAGAGTTTTCTTATAGAGGCCATTACAGCTGAAATATGGAAACTGACAAGCTCATCAATGTCTGTTGCTGTTAGTGCTCCCACTGGACTGGCTGCATACAACATTGATGGAGTTATGATACACCGTCTCTTCATGTTGCCAGTGGAGCATGGCAAAGCAGGAGAGTACTGTAAGCTGTCATTTAAGGTTGTATCTCAGCTTCATTCTATGTTTACTAAGATGAAGTTCCTCATCATTCATGAGATTAGTATGGTCTCTAATTTGATGCTTGCCTGTATACACCTACATCTACAGGAGATTTTGGGGACTGACTATGGAGATGCATTTGGTGGTAAAAGCATCATTGTATTTGGAGACCTTTTACAGCTTGCACCAGTTAATGCAGAACGTATTTGCAGCTCTGACTGTCAAGCAGGCTAAGAATAAACTAGGCTGCATTGGAGGTTTTAACCTGTGGGAGTTATTTACCTATGTCGAGCTGTGCCAGGACATGTGGCAGGGTGGTTATCTAGCTTACAAGGCATTGTTGGATCAAGCTCATACTGGTTCTTTTTCACCAGAACATCTTTCAATGTTACATGGTCAAAGAATCAGAATGGATATTGCATCTAGAGAAACAGTTTGTGATGTTTTCAGTGATGTATACTCCTGGGGCACACGCATTGTGTATCTCATGCCATGACTTAAGAGAGAATCAAGAAATTCTCATACTGCATGCAGTTGATACAGTTGATGGTGTCATTCTAAGTCGGAAGCTGGTAGTGAAGATGACTGAACGACTCTCTGAACTGAAGTCGGATGTTTCACGCACAGCTGGCCTGGAAGCTGTTCTTACAGTTTGTAAGAATGTGCATGTCATGCTACAGCGTAATCTTAATGTTGAGAATTGCATGGTGAACGGTGCCATGGGTCACATAATAAACTTTGTTTACAATGTTCAGAAGTTGTTTATCGAAACACTTGTCCACTTTGACAACATGGAACAGCCGGTGCAGAATGATCATACCTGTGTTAAGTTCCAGGTATTTAAGGATATCTATGTAAACAGAAAACAGTTCCCAATATGTGTTGCATATGCTGTTTCAATTCAAAAGTCTCAGGGCTTGAGTTTGGATTCAGCAATGGTGGACATAGGAACAGATATTTTCAAAGTTGGCATGAGCTACATCACACTTTCATGCATCCGCAGTCTTTCTGAGCTGCGTATCATAGCACTCGCACCTCAGAAGATACGCGCTGACAAGCAATGTATTGTAGAGTACAACAGATTACATACTCTGTATCAGCCACAGTTGTCTCTAATATTACTACCTATGTATGTGGTTGTCTCACATCCTACAGTCATAGCTTCACCTAGCAACAAGAGAAAATAAGCTGCCACAACTCAATCAACTGTGCAGAGTATTAAGAAGGTCAGAATGGCAAATGCAGCTGCAGAACCAGCTGTTGCTCAGATGTCACTTGGTATGGCTGTTGTCCCAGTGTTTGATAACAGTACTAGAGTAAACTGCTATGCTAATTCAGCTATGCAAGCTTTTCTCCACATGCCACACTTTGTGGAGGCAATGTCAGCTTCACAAGACACTCCTTTATCAAAGGCATTGAAGGAAGTTGTCAATGTGGCTTCTGATCAGTCAAACAACGTGCAGTCACAGACACCTCTATGGCAGGTGTTAGGTACATATGATGGATGCAGTACATTTACTGCTAACATGTAGCAGGATGCCAGTGAGTTCATGATGGCCATCATAAAAAGCTTGGATGAAGAGTGGATTCCAATGCATCAGAAATTCACTGTGTCACATGTTACCAGATATGTATGAGCGTCATGTGGTCATTCAGAGTGAGAAACCACTGAAGACATGCTTTGAGTTTCTCTGTTTGTGCCTCAGACTCAAAATGTCAAGTTCCGGCAGCTGTTTACCAATGCTGAAAGTGGTCACTTGTGTGAAAGGTGTGGAGGTACATGTACTCAGTCCATACGTCTCAGGACTCCATCTCAATATCTTATGCTTGTATTGCATAGATTTGACTCTAATGGGCTCAGAGTTGACACACGTATCACAGATTTCACAGCTGGTAGAATTGTTTTTAACCAAGCAGTGTTTGACACTCAGGCTGTGATCTACCACTATGGCCAGTCTGGACATTCTGAACATTACACTTGTTTGTTGAGGTACAGAACTGGCTGGGTTGAATGCAATGACTCAATGAGCACTTTCAAACAGAGACTACCATGACACTTAAAAAATGCATACGTGGTGATATTGAAGAATTACTACAATCTTCATGTATCAGAGGAATAGTCACACAACATGTGACATATCTTGCTGTCCATTTTGTTACATAGTGAGTTCTGGTAGATTAACATTTTTTTTTTCATTCAAATCTTCGCTCATGATTACACTGGCAATATATCACACGGTTTACATGCATATGTTTACTCAATCTGACTTGTAAGATTGTTGTGTTGATCAGTGACACCATGAAAATAGTTGCAGTGGTCTTCAATCAGTGCCAACTGTCTTTGCAGTCACTAGAGAAACCACACTTACATGTCTAAGGAATAATTTTAAATGTCAAAAGAGATATTCCTATCTGGTTGTATTCTTCTGTCATTGTCTTTTCTTATGTCGTATGCAGCCATAACAAGTACTAGTTGACATCATTGCCAACTGTGTGCCTCTACTAAGGCACAGTACTTGGCCATCTGCATAAACAAAACTGTGTAACACGTCTTTTTCAGAGCTGTCTGCATCATGACATTATTTGGATCTTTTATGAGTAAAAGATATCCTGCTGTTTGTGACACTCTGTGTTAGCACTACTGAGCTCTGTTTTTTAACATGATCTGCTGACCTGTACTTAAGAGTACAATACTCAGACATAGACATCACTCTGTAACATGTTGAGTATCATCAGGTGTGGCTTGTGTTTCTTTTTTTACGTCCATTTGCATTTTCACTGAATACCACCATATTGTGCTGCAACAGTGAAGTACTATCCCTGTTTTCTTGCTGTACATCTGTGTTGTACATATGTATATATTATAATTAATACATTGCTTGATTACAGTTAGTACTGTTAAGTTTTAAGTAATTGTATTACTTACTATTTAACTGAATTGATTAAACAATTTTCAATATTTCACTGTTTAACACTATTTTATTCACAACTATTTCAAGGTATTGTTAATATATTTATAAATATAACATAGATATTTAGTAGATCTTTTCTAGTTAATAGTTATTTAATGTAGCCATCATTGATAGTAAAGTAGAGTGTTGTGATAGATATTTGTTTATTCTCAAGATGTGACATTTTCTGAATAGGAAATTATTTAACATCATATTCATACCATTCTGTTAAATGTTTACTTTTTTGTAAGTACAAGTTTTTAGTGATGTCCATACTTCTTTTGTTCACTATTGATGTAGATTATTGTTCTTATCATTTTCACTGTTGCATATAATTACTGTTACTGTATGCCTTTTGATTTTGGTTTGTGTAATAAGTTCATTAAATGTATGTATAGAATAGTACACTATTATACATCAGACACTTTCACTGATAAAAACTGAATTTTTATGTTCCTGATAATATTTCTTGATCGCCTTTATTGAGGGGTCGGGTGGGAATTTTCCAAATGCACCTATATATCTATATGTCTTTCCATGTATATGTATGTGTATATAGATAGATAGATAGATAGATAGATAGATAGATAGATAGATAGATAGATAGATATGCATATGTCTACACATAAATATATATTTGAACTAAATGTTTTAAAATAGCTTTCACATCTATCTTTTTTAAGAGAGCATTATGTGTTTGTGCTGCTTATTTAAACAGTTGGCATCTGGGTTTTCACCCACCCCAGGAACATTCACACTATCAGCCAGATGATGACAATAACATTATGACTGTTTGATGCATGTAAGCAGTGTGCAGAGAGCACTGTAGTAGCTGAGTTCATCTGTTATGTGCTACTGTCACATCTTGCTCATGAAGTACCTGCCATACTGTTTTCATGTATTTTAAACTTTGGTGTGATATTTTTACAATTGTTTTGTGAGACTGATTTTGTGTACCAATTGGAATTTTAATTTGGCCTTTTTTGTCAACTTTTAATTAGCCAATAAATATTTTTAAGCCTTATTTACCTGTGTTGTGTGTTTTATTACATATTATGTTACAGTGGTAATATGTATATTCTTGTTGGTATATTACTGCATAGAAACAAAGAACAAGACATTCATCTGTGCAGATTTCCTACTTAGCACAGTTCATGTGCTATTGGTACATGTGGTGCACATATTAATCAACTATTACATTACTTTATAATGTCATCTTCATGTGAAAGGTGAAGCACATGAATTATTGCTGCATGAATAGTATAAGACAAGTACTTATTCTGATAAAGGTATCTAATCTTGGTGAGTCAATGGTGCAAAAAGGGAGGCACATTCTCAACAACATATATAATATAGTATGCCGTTATGATTTATCAAAAAGACAGGATCAGTTAGGGTTGTTCCATAGCAACAAAAGCATGGAAATTCGGTGTTAGGGTTAAAAACTGTAATTCCGCATTTCCACCCACCCCCCCAGCTCCACACACACACACACACACACACACACACACACACACACACACACACACATATGCAAGTAGGGGGCAGGACCAAGGCAACACGACCAAGCACAGACAACCAGCAGCAGGTGAAAGAAATATCATACAACTGTCTAAACTTACTACAAGACACATCCATCATCATGGAGCAACAACTGTGGCATTGGAGTAGCCATGGGTGTACAGAGTGTTGTGCACACCTTCACAGGGTCACATGTCACAACAATAGTACTGTGTACAGAATTCTTATGATATACATAGTTTGGTTATGCTGTGATAATACCATGAAGTATCAACATAGAAGAAAGCATGTATTACATGATGCATAATCTAATGTGGATATAGGCAAAAAAAATGACATTATAGGACCCTTTCAGTAACATGTACTGTTCAATGTACCCTTGTTCAAATTAGGATGGGCTTGGTCACATTGAAACACACAAGTTGCATGAATAATTATTTCTAGTCACAAATCTATAAATACTTACAGTGCTCAATAGCTGTATGACAGTTCTGTTATTTGTGATTCACAATAGTATGCAGAATGAATATTTTTTTTCTTTTCTGCCACATGCAGAACCACTAACAGAACTAACAGTGGTATAAATGCTGCATGATGTTCCCACCCTATGATAATAGTCATATTAGTGGAAATATGTTAAATACTTTGTATAATAATGTGAACCATGGGCCATGATGATATTTAACAGTTTGCAACCTACAGTTCCACATAGCTGTTAAGCACTTTAGGATTAGATAACAGTGCAGCAGCACAGTGTTTATAATTGTATTCAGACACATTATTTGCTACTGTTATGGTAACATTAGGAGCCATTTACACACATGAAAGCCTGATGTAAATGGTGTCTAATATTATCCAATCATAGGTACAGAGGTGGTAACATGTTGTTTTGGACAGCACTGTTACCACATACCTAGGACTGTGTATACAAACAGAAACATGTGTTTGCACTTACAAAGTCACAGCAAGGCAAAGAGAGTGAACTGCTACCATGGACTAGTTTGGGTGACACAGTCCCATATACAGCTGTAAAGGTTCAAATAATAGTGGAGAATGACTTAGTAGATAATACTGTACTGATCCAATTGCTTCTTATGGCATGGTAAGATCAGTGGGTACTTAGACACATTTAAACTGTCTTATAGTGATCTCTGCTACTACACAGTCATGAAGACAAACATGTGAACATGATTCCTTTGAACACCATGCTAGCAGCAATATATCAAATAGTAGAGGAACACACTTTGCTGTTTTTTTTATTATTTCTGTTTCTGCTCCTCTGGTTGGCAGCCCCATTCTGACCTACCCCCCCAACCCCGTGCCCCAGAATAGCCAGTGCCTACCTTATTCCCAGCCCAGGAGCGAAACCTGCTGGGAGTTGGTCATCATCCTGCTGCTGCCAGTGTTTTCTGCCTCTGGTTATCACCCAGGAGCCCCAGAAGTAGGAGCGCATGCATGTGGAGGTGCACATGCACCCTACAGCCCTGGTTACGGCTCCTTTCCCCCACCCCATGGCCTAACGCCTGGCCCCCTCTAGCCCATGCCACTCCTAGCCTCAACTAGGGGTCACCATCATCTGAGGGGTGTCACATACCCTTCCCAGAGAGGAGAGGAGAGCCTGCCTGCCAGCAGCTCAATCCAGCTCCACCCTCCCCCCTGCTGTTGACCTCCGATGATCCAAGCTCATTCCCGAACCCAGGTCACCAGTGTGCCATGAGGTAAGGCATCCAGTGCCTCAACTCTCAGTGCCACCGGGCCAGCTCACTTTGCTGTTTTAAGTGATAAACTTTCCACAACTCAGCTATTGTGTATTGTGATCATGTGAGCTATTGGGTCTGACAGTTCCACACAGATCTTCAATTCTACTATGTAAGACACTGGTACAGCAGTACTGTGCAGAGAATAGTGCACTGACACATAATTATTTCATTCCAGGGTAACATCAGGAGGCATTAACAGTCAACAAAGGTCCCTAAGACCACTGCCAGATATTGGCATGCTATTAGAGTGATGATTATCAACACACTGTCATTCAGAAGACATAAGAAATCTATTACATATAAAAACATGTATTATATGCTACAGCAACAACTGATGGGCAGTATGCATGCATAGGATGAAGTCACTCGGATGGCAGCAGAACTTCTACAGTTGTTGTTCCATGATGATGGATGTGTCTTGAAGTTTGTTTAGACAGTTTTATGTTATTTCTGTCACCTGCCACTGGTTGTCTGTGATTGGTCATATTTCCTTGGTCCTGCCCCCTACTTGCATATGTGTGTGTGTATATGTGTGTGTGTGTGTGTGTGTGTGTAGCTGTGGGGGCTGGGTGGAATGTGGAGTTAGGGTTTTCAACCCTAGCACCAAATTTCCTTGCTTTTGTCACTGTGGAACAACCCTAACTGATGCATTAAACAGAGCTTTTTTGCCATGAATATATATATATATATATATATATATATATATATATTACTGGCACAGTAGTACCAGCATAGTAAGGGTTGACTGAGAGTTTCTATGTTAAACCCCTAATGTTGCACCTTAATAACATTAGTGTTATCTCATGTAATTGCCCCAAATTTGGCATGCATTGTCTAAGGGGCAAGGTCTCAATATGAGGAAAATTTTGTGATGGCAGCTTGTGTTGTTTCTTGCATTGTTTCAGAGATGTGCATATGTTGTTTTTACATTACTGACTCAATCATGACAGATCTCAAGGGGGTACTTTCTAATTTTTTGGATAAGTATTCCAGCTTATTGGTCCATCACTTGCATTTTGATCAATTAAAATTGGACTTAGAAATGCATTTTTCCAACTTAAACAGATGTTAAATGAAGAGAAAATCCTGGGAAATAAAAAAAAACAACTTTACATAGGGGATAGTTTCACAAAGAATGCAGGAACAAGAAAAAAAAGACTAATGGCACTTATCAGAGCTGCAAAAAAAGACAATCACTCAGTATGATTTGAGGAATTAAAGCAGGCAAAAAAAACATATAAAACCTTACTGGGAAATAAGAATATAGATTATTATAAAGCACAATGAGAGATGATGCTAATCTCCATTTGGAAAAACAAAAACTGTAGGCCTTTTGGAAACTAGTCACCAAAGTATATAAAGAGTATAAAAAAGAGATATATTGTCATATTACAGAAGATAGGTGGATCTGGCATTTTTCTGATGTTTTCTTCAATTCTCTAGAGAAAACATTAACTACTACCTCCTTACTAATTACTAGATATGAAGTAGAAGTAGCAATCCTGGCCTTGAAGCAAGGGAACGCTCCGGGCCTTACATACCCTCAGAAATATTTAAGTGCTTAGTAAATGACTAGGCAGATTATTTGACATTTATGTGTAGCAGAAGGATGAGTGTTAGATTCATGGAAAGGTGCTGAAGTTGTCCCCATTTAAAAAAAATTCCGGCCAGAGCCGATGGGGCTGCAGCTGAGGAATTGGGGTAAAAATATTGAAAATTAGATTTTTAGCATTTTTATACCAAATTTTCAACATAGCCTTGTTATGACCCTGCCTCATGAAGAAGGTTAAAGAAAATGTTTAACTCCTGGCCTAAATGTAATATTGCACAGGGACTGCAAAATCAAATTTCAGAATGCAGAAACACATTTTGGCAGGAGTTGAAAAATGACAGCTGTCACATTCATGAGGTACTGTAAAGAAATGGCTATGTTGAAAAGTTGGGGTAAAAATATTGAATATTACCAAAGTTATGAGCCTGCGTTTGCAAAATTCAACATAGCCTCATAACTTAAAAAAATAATATATATATTTTTATACCAAATTTAAAACATAGCCTTCTTATGACCCCATCTCATGAATAAGGCCAGAGAAAATTTTCAACTCCTGTCTGAAAGGTGATTTCATGCAGGGACCGCAAAATCCCCTTTCAGGATGTAAAAAAAACATTTGGGCCAAGATTTGAAAAATAACAGCTGTCACATTCATGAGGTGCTGTAAAGATATTGCTATGTTGTAAATTTGGGTTACAAATATTGAAAATTACCAAAATTATGAGTCTGGAGTATCAGGTATCCCTGGGGAGTTACGGCAGCAGTCGGCAGAGGCTGATCATAGTAGGGCAGAGAAGTGATTCATTTTTCTATTTTTTTCAGCATTTGGGGGGATTTAAATTGATTTAAAGTTTTGCTCATAAAGGGCTTTCTGCTGCTCACATTGGTGCATGGAGGTGACTTACATTTATTTACAGGCTGTCTGTGGCTTTCACTGGGGTTTTCAGGCAGTAATGTTTGGGGAATTTAAAGTGTTGTTTTACAGTTACTCTGGGGTTTTTTGGGGGTTTCAGGTATTACTGTTTCAGTGGTGCAGAGAAGGTGGTGAGAACATTGGGGCTTTCCACAGAGAAATTCTAGACTTGGCTGATGATTTCTGGAGGGCCATGGCATAGATCCCACCCACCCCTCAAACTACCCACCACAAGGCTCACATTACCTTTATAGGTACTGTTGATTTGCAATGTCCTGTGTCAATCAACCAACACAGGTAGCAGTCTCCAAGAGGAGTGAGAGGGAAGGAGAAGTAGCAGGAGAAAATACTGAAGGGGGTGTGGAGCAAAAGCCAAGTACAGGTGAACTCAGAGAGTATTTGGGGGTGCAGTACACCAAGACAGGATGACACATGGAGTGGTGCAGTGCAGTGGGTGTGGTGTAGCAGTCTTCAGAAGTACATTCTGGAAGCCGGCCCGGTGGTGCTGAGAGTTGAGTCGCTGGAATGCCACACTTCACACCACACTGGTGAACCAGGTTCAGGAACAAGCCAGGGCTGTCAAGGGTCAGCAGAGGTGAGAGAGGATGGAGCATCCAGAGGACTGCTCTCTTCTCTTGGGAAGGGAGGGCATGTTGTCCCGCTTGTCGCTCACCCACTAGTGGGGGCTGGGGGGCGATGCAAGCTCAGGAGACAAGAACCTGGTCAGCATGGTATGTGCATGCCCCCACATGTTTGCACAATGCTCTGCATGCCAGAATGGGGACAGAAAATGGAAAATGGTGGATGGAGGCTCTATGAGATTCCCAACCCTGCTCTACCTGCTCACCACCATTGGCCTCCCCAGATTTTGATTGTGCTCTGGGGAGGGGGCTCTCCTCCTTCCTGGCCCCCATGGGAGGCAATCTATGTGGGGTCTTGGAGATGGCTGTGGCAGTCAGGTGGGTAGAGGGGATGTTGAGTGGGGATGAAGGTCCTGCCCCCATCATGCTCAGGTGGCAAAAAATTACTGGGAGAAAAAAAAAGAAATACATTCTGGAAGCTGCAATTCTGCCCCATTTGTAGGCACTTATCTAGGCTGTGGGTGGAGGTGACCAGGCTCCGGGCCAAGCTGATAGCAGTACTGGGAACCTTCGCCCCCACCTAGAGGCCACCATGTCACAAGGCAATGCCGCAGCAGATACCAAGGCAGCAATCTGGTTGGACTACAGTAGGCTCAGGGAGAGTTAGGAAGGTGGGATAGATGCACATCCCCATCTGGTCCAACTAAATAACAAATATGCTGTTCTTGAGGAGTGGGAGTGCCCCACAGGGGAGTCTGAGGTTGAGGCCAGGGAGGATAAGCAGACCACCAGGGAGGAGGGCACATGGGGAAAACCCAGAGAACCCCAGAGGAGGAGGAAACTCATCCTGGTGGGGGACTCAATTGTTCAGCACATGGATCTAGGCACAAATAGCAGAATAGAGAGGAAGGTTAAGTGTCTCCCAGTGGGCACAGCTTAGAGGGAGGGGGAGTGGACTCACAGGATCACTAGGGCAGTGGCAAAGAGGGGAGGGAAGGATGTTGTTGTCCACCTGGGGACTAATGACCTAGTAATGGAAGGAGCTAGCATGGAGACAATACAGGAGGAGTTCAGGGAATCAGGTAGGCAACTTAGGGAGGAGACAAACTCTATAATGTTTTCAAATGTCCTGCCTGTCAATGGAAGGGGGGAGGTGAGAAATCAATGCATCAAGAGTTTCCACAATTGGTTGGAGGGCTGGTGAAGAGAGAAGGGCTTTGGCTACATTGGAGACTGGGAAACCACCTGGAGTGATGCATGCCTGTACAAGTGTGATGATCTCTATCCTTCTAGTGTGGTAACTACAGTCCTCAATGAATGGTTTAAATGCTTCCTTAGTGAACATTTAAACTAGCTGGGGGGGCACAAGGTACAGAGAGACTCAGACAGTCCACCCCACAGGTTACAGAAGACCGAACAAAGGATCAGGAAGGAAGATATTTGGCAGACACACCTAGTATTATGATAATGGACAAGGTAAGAATGGGAAATCAGTGCTTCAATGACACCAGAGCTGATGGAAAGAGATTAGAGTGCAAACACACAAATAGGAGGATGGTGGTAGCAATACATGGAAAATCATGCACTCAAATGCCCACACTCTGGGAAACAAAGTCCCAGATCTAGTGGCTGTAATGATGGAGGAAGATCTGGATGTAGTAGCCATAACCAAGACATGACTCACCAGTAACCACAACCGGAAGATGAACATACAAGGTTATGCACTATTCAGAAGGGACAGAATAGGCAGGAAGGGAGGAGGACTGGACCTATACATCAAGGAGGACATCAACGCAACAGCAATACAGGACAAACATGAGGAGGTAGAGGAATTATGGGTCACCCTCGAGACAGGAGAGGGAACAGTGATTCGGGCAGGGGTGATCTACAGACCCCCAGCTCAGGGGGAGGAAGTTGACAAGATATTGCTTGATAGTACATATGAAATGACAACCAAGGGGAGGTTCTGCTGATGGGGGAACTTTAACATGCCGGATGTGGACTGATCCACCCCAATGGGGGCCTTGGCCAGGACCCTAGACATTGTGGACTCACTACAGGGGGCAGGCCTCAGACAACTGGTGTGGGAGCCAACCAGGGAAGGAGCAATCCTGGATCTAGTGCTAACCAATATGGACAGAATAAAGGATCTCCAAGTGGAGGAGCACCTGGGGACCAGTGTCCACCACATGGTACAGTTCAAAATTCAACACAGGGATACAGTCCAGCCATACAAAGGCAAATATCTTAGATTTCAGGGGGAGCCAACTACTGCAAGATGGGAAAAAGTGTTAAATCCTGGAACACAGAAAGGCAGGAGTGGGTGGAGGAGCAATGGGCATACATTAAAGACACCATTATTGGGATCACAGAACAATGTGTTTAGATGAAAAGCAATGGGAGAAGGAAGAGGAAACCACTTTGGTTCTCCAAGGCTGTGGCAGAAAAGGAAAGAACCAAGAAGGTGGCCCTCAGAAAATTCAAGGAGACGCAAAGGGATGAAAATAGGGAGGAGTACAAGAAGTGTCTGAGAGAGGCAGAAAAAGCTGTAAGGAGCGTGAAGGCACAAACTGAAGAAAGATTAGCTCAATCAGTGAAGGCAGGGGATAAGACATTATACAGGTACATTAGTGAGGGAAGAACGTCCGGGGGGGGTAATTGCTAATATCAGAGGTGACAAGAGAGAGAGCTTAGAGGGTGATCAGGATAATGCGTCAATCCCAAACAATATTTCTGCTCAGTTTTCACAGTGGAAGGGGAGGGACAGGGACCACAGTTAGATGTCTTAGACACTGAGGAGAGGGAGGTGGCCACTAGTCCTTTTACAGAGGAGAGAGTGCTGAAGGAGCTTACAAAGCTAAAAGTGGACAAAGCTATTTGTCCAGATGGCATGCATCCCAGGATCCTGAAGGAACTAAGGAGGGAGCTGGAAGCCCCACTGTCGGTCCTCTTCACTGACTCCCTAAATATGGGTGAGGTCCCAGAGGACTGTAGAAGGGCACATGTGGTCCCTCTGCACAAGATTGCCAGCAAAGAGGAAACAGAGAACTACAGGCCAGTGAGCCTCAAGTTAGTAGTGGGTAAGATCATGGAGACACTCCTTAAGAAACAGATTGTGGAAGACCTAGAATCCATAGGGGCACAGGATCTGAGGCAATATGGTTTCACAGCAGGAAGGTCCTGTCAAACGGACCTGATTGAGTTCTTTGACTGGGAGACAAAGATGGTAGATCAAGGAGTAGTAGTAGATGTTGCCTACCTAGATTTCAGCAAAGCCATTGATACTGTTCCACATAGAAGGCTGGTTAACAAAATGGGTAGGCTGGGGATGGGCTATAAAGTGGGGAACTGGGTTAGTGACTGGCTGAGGGACAGAAGGCAAAGGGTAGTAGTAAATTGAGCTCAGTAAGAGGACATGGAGGTGACCAGTGGGGTATCTCAGGGTTCAGTTCTGGGGCCATTCCTCTTCAATGTCTTCATCAGCGACACTGTGAATGGGCTGGAGGGGAAGGTTTGCCTGTTTGCAGATGACACCAAGATCTGCAGCAGAGTAGATACTCCAGAGAGGGAGAGAGAGAGATAAGGCTGAGAACAGACCTAGAAAGGTTGGAAAGATGGTCAGAGATATGGCAGCTGAGGTTTAATGCAAAGAAGTGCAAAATCATGCATGTTGTGAGTAGGAACCTGTGAGAGCTACAGGATGGGGGGAGCTGCCGGCAGTCACCAAGAAAGAAAGAGATCTGGGGGTCATTATCACAGATGACCTAAAGGCCACCAAGCAGGCAGAAAAGGCAGTGGGGAAGGTCAGTGGGGTGTTGGGCTGTATAGGAAGGGGTATCACAAGCCGAGGAAGGGAGATACTGGTCCCACTGTACAAAACACTGGTAAGGCCTCATCTGGAGTTCGCCATGCTGTTCTGGAGGCCACACCTTTGTCAGGACATCAACAGGGTGGAGACAGTGCAAAGGAGAGTGACTAAGATGGTGCAGGGCTTACAGCATAAATCGTAGGAGGAAAGGTTGAAGGACCTTAATATGTTTACACTGGAGGAGAGCAGGGAACAGGAGGATGTGATTGAGATGTTCAAGTACCTCAAGGACATAAATAAGGTGAGAGGGGAAAACATCTTCCAGTACTAAAAGAGTACTAGAACAGGGGACATGACATGAGATTGGAGGGGGGCCATAAAAGGGGAACTGGGAGAAAGTGAAATTTCACTGAGAGGGTGGTGGTTGCATGGAATGAACTGCCCCAGGAAGTGGTGGGAGCATGCACTGTGGTGGGATTCAAACATACATGGGAAAGGAATAAGGGAACCATAGTGATGGGAAGCAATATCTAAGAGAAGGAATAACTAAACCAATGATCAACTAGGATTCTAGACTGCTAGTACACCTAGGGCAAACTGGCAGACTGGATGGGCCTGGCAGTCCTTTTCAGCTGACAACTTCTATGTTTCTGCATTTGCAATATTCAACGTAGGCTCATAACTTTATTGTTTTTTAATATTTCTACACCAAATTTTCAACATAGCCTTCTTATGACCCCACCTCATGAACAAGACCAGAGAAAATTTTCAACTCCTTCCCAAAAGGTGATTTCACAAAGGGATCACAAAATCACCTTTCAGGATGTAAAAAAAAAAAACATATTTTGGCCAGGATTTGAAAAATGACAGCTGTCACACTCTTGAGGTGCTTTAAAGACATGGCTATGTTGTGAATTTGGGGGAAAATATAGAAAATGACCAAAGTTATGAGCCTGTGTTTGCACAATTAAATGTAGGCTCATAACTTTGTTGTTTTTTAATATTTGTACACCAAATTTTCAACATAGCCTTCCTATAACCCCACCTCATGAACAAGTGGAGAGAAAATTTTCAACTCCTGCCTGAAAGATGATCTTGCACAGGGCCTGCAAAATCACCTTTTGGGACAGATCTGCCTAATGACAGTTCAATTGTTCATGAGGTAGGGTCCCAAAGAAGGCATGTTGAAACTGTGGGCCAAATATATGCAAAAGTGGCCAAGTTATGCCACTAAGTTCAAAACCTAATTGAAATACATTGAAGCCCATACCTGCATCTTCAGTTTGCGGTCGGCTTTGAAGCATGAAGAAGATGTAGCAGCAGTCCAGAGAGGATTGTGGTGTTGGACCCCTGGTAGGTAAGTAAAGGCTTGGGGGGAAGCAGGGTGCTGAGTGGGAGGGTCAGGTTGGGGGCAGTTATGGCTGCAAAGGACATCAATGAATGGCTTTCTTTTTGCAGGGTTTTAAAACAAAACAAATTCACAGCGTATTCCTCATCAGGATACTGGGGTATTGAGAACCCCTAGTGTCACTCTTATGTTTCTGGGGGTGGAGGTGGGGCGGGGAGGGTGGAGAACATCTGTGTGTGTGTATATATATATATTCATTGCAAAAAACTCCATCAATGCATCAGTTAGCATTTCTATTACAGTGGTAAAAGTCTGGAAATTCAGTGTTAGGGTTACCAAGCATACCACCCCACCCTCCACACATCAACAGGCATCAGGTGTGCCTTGGGGTCATCAGCCCTAACTCTCTCCCCATTCCATGTGTAAGGAAGCTGAGATGGTACAGTATAGGAGAATGGGGTGAGAGGTCCGATGACCCCAATGCACACCCCAATGCCTGTTGGTGTCTGAAGGGTTGGGGTGTGATAGTAGGGTTGGTAACCCTAACATTGAATTTCCAGACTTTTGTCACTGTAATAGAAACCCTAACTGATGCATTAATAGAGTTTTTTTGCAATGAATTTCCCTTCTTTTTGAGATAGTATAATAGTATCCTGATTTTACTATGGGAGCACAGGTTACTTTGGACCTTGCACTCTAATATCTACGTAGATGCGCATATGTATGTAGGTGTGGAAGTGCAAGGCCCTCTGGGCCATACACATCCATGTGTCAAACAGCAGTGACCAAATTGTCAGAATAACCATCTTATTAGCCCACCTCACGTAACCCGGTACAGAGAAATCATGAAATGTAAGGCAAAAAGTTATTATGCGCAACTGCAATGCCGTTCTGTGCCACAGGTGTGAAAACACATTTCTGACAGGACATGAAAAATTACAGCAGTACTGTTCATGAGGTGGTGTGGAAAAATGACTATGCTGAAGATTTGGCACCAAAAGATTGAAAAGTTCCAAAGTTATGTGCGTGTGTAGAATAAATTCAACGGACATAAGTAACGCGGGCATTTTGAGGAATGTTTGCACCAAATTTTCAACATGGCCTTTTGGGAACCTCATCTCATGAACAGTGGCACTGTCATTTCATTAATTGACCCAAAAGGTGATTTCGCACAGCATACGCACCATTCTGCATCACAGTAGTGAAAACATGTTTCAGGCAGGATGTGAAAAATTACATCTGTACTGTTTATGTGGTGGTGTGTGAAAATGGCAATGCTGAAAATTTGGAGTGAAAATGTAAAACAATGACAAAGTTACGAGTGTGTGCAGAAACATGTCAGTGACTGCACATAACTCAGACAGTTTTTGGTATTTTTGCACCAAATTTTCAACATGGGATTTTTGGGACCCCACCTCATGAACACTGGCACTGTCATTTCACTAATTGGTCCCAAAAGGTGATTCAGCACAGTGACCACAAAATCACCTTTTGGGACTGAGAAACGAAACCACAGTGTCGGTGTTTTGAGGTGGGGTTACAAAAAGACCATGATTAAAATTTGGTACAAAAATGTAGAAAAATGGCGAAGATATCAACATAAGTTCAAAACATCATTGACAGTCATTATATGGAACTTACCTTGATTCTTCAGTTCACGGTTTGGCTCTGAAAAGTGCAGACATGTTCCAATCAGCAGAAGATGGCAGCCGACGGTCTCCAGTGGTAAGTATAGGGCAGGGGTGTAGGGGTGTGGGAAGGTGAGTTGCTCAGTGGGAGGGTCAGGATGGGTGAGATGATGCACTAGTTGCGAAATCAGTCGAGGCTCTGTTTGCTGCTGTATTTGGACAGTATGTTGCTGGCAATTAGCCTCTTTTAACTTTTTGCTAAATAAAGCCATTTTTGCTTATGGTCTTGGAATAGTGCTGGTTTTGTTGTTGTTTTGAGATGACAAGAGACAGTTTTCTTCTTTTCAGGTTAAAAACAAAAAGACAATGGGGGACTGTTCTTTTTTTACAGGAACAGCAAAATTTCAGGACACTGGGGGAGGGCTCCTCTGTGTCCCACTGTACTGGTGGTGGGGATACATAACTGGGGACACTGGGAGTGTGCTACCCAGTGTCCACACTGTCAAGGGGGTATTGCCAACACAGGGACAGGGCACCCCGATGTTGGAAAAATGGGTAATCAAATATAAATATTTTGGTACACCAGGAGTGGGCTCCCCAGTGTACCATATACTTGAGGGTGTGGTTTTCTACTGCCAACATGGGGATTGTACACTCCAGTGCTGACAGAAGCATGTTTTAAAGAAGAAATATTTTGGGACATGGGAGTGGGCTACCCAGTGTCCCATAGTAGTGGGGGGGGAGGTATTTCTACCACTGACATGGGGATTGGGCACCCCGTTGTTTGCAGAAATATTTTTATTTAATAAAACATGCCTCAGCCCCCTTAGAGGTAGTAAAAGGAGAAAAACTCCTTTTATTAAGTAAACACCAAGAGGTATTTACATAAACAGGGGCCGAGGAATATGATTTTGACATTATTTGGGCCAAAAAGTGGCCAGAGAAGGTTTTGGGCTTTTGTCCTGGGGCAATGGGGGTTTCCATTGAAGTATTGCCACAAATTGTGGCAATTTTTGTGGAACAGTGCTGCAATTTGCAACAGTTTTCGTTCCACTGTGCCGCTAGTTGCGTAAAAATTGCCACAATTTGCAGTGATATTGCAAAAGAAGTGCCGCAAATTGTGGCAGTACCAATGTCCAAAACTGAGAAAACCTATTTTCGTCCACTATTTTTAAAAAGTAATGCCAGTTTTGTGTTCCTTGGGCCCGTTTAGGTAAACACAACTGTAGGTGTTCACAAAGGGTCAGTATTATTTGAATTACACATTTTTGTAGCCATCCCTAACTGAAAACAAGATGGAGGCAGCACAAAACTGCAAAACCCATTTGTGGCAGTAAAAAGTACTTTCGCAAAAGTAAAAAGTGCTGTTGAGTGGACATATACAGTATTTTTTTCCGTAGGCTATAGTGAGGAACTTTAATAACTTTTGAACAGATTAATATTTTTTCACCAAACCTTCAAAAAGCACATCAGTGACCCAGACCCCATTTACCCTGAAAATGTCAGACTAGACCAGACCCCCAAACCATTTGGGCCATAGCCCCGAGCAAAGAATTTGCAAAAAAGTGAAGATTTTTCACATATTTTGGCACTCTGCAGCTCTGCAAGCACATGTCCCACTGGAACAAAACTTACCAGATCCAAAGATATATAGTACCAGATAGTGCTTGGAAAGTTTCAGCCAAATCAGACAAACAGTTGCAAAGTTATTAAAGGGCAAAATGTTGGTTTAACATAGAAGTGGCTGTGCAACCCTATCTACACTGCCATGCCACTGTGTGTGTATATATATATATATGTATATATATATATGTGTATATATATATATATATATATACACACATATATAATTTTTTTTTCAGGTCACACTTGGAAATGAACCTTCGCCCAGCGTGCCTTTCCCAATTATCAACTTTTAAATAAATAAGTATTTTAAGAAGAAATAATCACGCATGTGCAGTAGTGAGGTGGGCACTTCACAAAATAAAATTTTGGCCCCACTGCTCACTTAACACTACCATTGCACACCTCACCCTCCACACATCAACAGAGGTGCCTTAGGGTCATGGGCTCCCACCTCACACCTACATTGCAACATCCATCCTCCACACACCAACAAGCATTGAGCATGCCATAGGTTGCGGCTAACTCTCACCCCATTCTCCTGTACTGTACCATGTCAGGTTCTTTACAGATGGAATGGGGTGAGAATTAGTGCCCATGACCCTAAGGCACATCCTGATGCTTGTAGGTGTGTGGAGGGTGGGGATAGTGTTGCAATGGTAGGGTTGGGTGAGGGTGGGGTGGGGCCCATGACCCTAAGGCACACCATGACACTGTTGGGTGTGTGGAGGGTGGGGGGTGCGATTCCAGTGGTAGGGTTTTTTGGTGGGGGAGGGGTATAACAGTTGTAGACCCTAACATCCAATTTCCTGACCTGTATCAATTTGGTTGAAGACCTATGTCTAGAACCCTAACTTTGTTTTAAATGAAGTTTTAGAAGTTTTGTTATTATATATATATATATATATATACATATATATAATACATGATGAGCATGAGTGTGATATAAAAATATTTTCACTCCTGTAGAGTGACCTCTGGATATTCTCATGCGTATCCAGAGATCACTGTGTAGGAGTGAAAATATATTCCATATCACACGAATGCACATCATGTATCTGATTTATACAAGATGAGTTTGTTTTTTGCTGTTTTTTGGTTTGATGATGTCACCACAGTGAGACATCACACTGCAGTGAAAATATGTGATTTTATCTAATGAGTTATCTGCTCACTCCTGTTGTATAAATATATGTGTGTGTGTATATATATATGTTTTAAAGAAGAAATAACTGCTCATGAGCAGTGGTGGGACGGGGGTGCTTTAAAAAAATTGAGGAGTCCACATCGGGACACTGGAGGATTGGGTACCCCCAGTGTCACTGTGATGTTTGGGGTGTGTGAGGTGGTGGGTTCTGAAAGGGAGGGTCGGTGGGGGGATAACTCTAATTTTAAAGAAAAAATTTAATGGTGGTCACAGCACACTCCACCATGTGCAACATGGCCGCTATTTGTTGCTTCTTTAAAATTAGTTATCCCCTCCACCTGACCATCCCTTTCAGCACCCACCACCCCACCCCACCCCCAACAAACATCATAGTGACACTGGGGGTGCCCAATCCCCTAGTGTCACAATCAGGATACTCCCAATGTTTTTTTTTTCCAAGTACAAAATAGTACAGTGTGAGAACTCCACGGATGCAGAGGCAACTATGGTGTCATGTTAACATGTTGTTCAGACACAAGGAATGCAAGGAATGCAAGGAATGCAGATCTTCTTTTTTGAAAGCAAGAGGTCTGTATGGCTCCACCCACTGCTGCCCTACAAAGGGCAACAGACAAGACCTAAACATGTATAGATCAATCAGTTTATTTAACATTTGTGCCAAAGTTTTTGTCAAAGTTATACTAGGGAAATTAAAGGAGGAATTTAAAAAGCTGGGTGACATATCCCCATTACAGGCTGGATTCAGAGAGGATCACTCCTCAGTAGATAATTGTTTTATACTGCAACATTTGTTAGAAAAATATGTTAAACCTAGGGGCCAAAAATGATCTGTTGCTTTTATTGACTTCAGTACAGCTTTTGACTCAACAAACAGAAATATTTTGTGGAACCTTATGGAGGACTGGGGCTTTTCCCTCACCTTGATAAATATCATCAGGACCCTATACACTGCCACATGAGCTCGAGTGAGAGTCAGAGCAGGAGGCCAATTATTTGTCTCCTTTCCAACCAACAGAGGGGTCAGACAAGTCTGTGTCTTGGCACCATACTTTTTTCATAGAAACATAGAAGTTGATGGCAGATAAGGACCGCAAGGCCCATCCAGTCTAATTTATATAAACAAATTATTCATTGATCTAGAGGAGTCCAGCACAGATTCCCCTAAAATTGGAGATATTCTGTGTCTGGCACTAGCTTATGCTGATGGTTTAGTATTTTCTCTCTCTCCAGAATTGGACTCCAAAAGAAATCAGACATTTTAAATAAATACTAAATAAATCTTGCCCTAAAAGTTAATCTGTCAGAGACCAAGATAATCACTTTTGGTACAAACAAAAGAAAACATCGTTGGAGATTAAATTCAGCTGTAATTGAAATAGTTAAGTCTTATTGTTATCTGGTACATATTTTTCATAGAATATGTCCTGGAAAACCCACTTGGACTATGCTTCAAGTAAAGCAAACACTGGACTGGTAGGATTACAAAGATTTAATTGTTCATATGGTGGCCACTCAATTAGACCACTTGTGAAGGCAGTAAATGCCAAATACATCTCCCAGATCTTGTATGGAGCAGAAATATGGGCTATGTCTCCAACTGATGTCTTAGAAAGACCTCTTATGCAAGTATTGCACTTGGCCCTTGGACTCAGAACCTCAACTAAAGCCTGTTTTGTTAGTGAAGAACTGGGTCTTGACAGGCTACAGGCTGTAGTTGATAGCGTGATCTGATGTATTAGACTTCAGTACTGGAAACTTGTTAAACAATACCTTCAGGAAAAAAGGTTTTGGAAAGAGAATGACTGCAAACCTTCAGAATGGCTGTACAATATAACTGAGTTTTTGCAAATGCAGTCCTTGGAAGTTTTGGCTAATTATGTGAGTATGAACATAACACTAAGTTTTAGATATAAGCCTTATATACTTAGAAACATTTCTTACTACTATACGACTAAGGACCTGAGTGCAATTGCAACTGCTAAATGTAGACATCATTTTTGATACTACTTGAACCTGCTTGAAGATCCAAGAAATAAGAAAGTATATTCCAGATGTAAAATGGAACAATTTGCGTCAAATGTTTTGATTGCCAGATTTGCTAAGTCAAACAAAGAGGAAGATTGCTACTGCAAGTGCAATAATACTTTAAAGGAGGATCTGGTACATGTCATACTTAGGTGTTACTGGTATGGTAAGGCCAGGAAGTATTGGGTCTCTCCAATATTTGCTTCTTTACAGTTAACAGATGGCAATATGATTATTGTAATACTGCTTTCTTGTGAAGATGATTATATAATTACAAGAACAGCTAGATACTTGATTATCCAGAAAATGAGAAAAAAATTATTAATTCTCTAGAGATTACCTGATGGGAATGGCCTATTTTTCCTTTTAACAAATAATTTATTGTCTATGCTTTTATAACTTTTTCATAAATGTAAAGTGTTTCTTAGTTTTGTATTTGTGGTGATCATTTTTATTCATATATGATTGAACAATAAAAATACCATACCATACCATACCATTACTATTGACATTTATTCCTAAGAACAAAGGAATTTGCCAGAAGAAGGAGACTTCTTGATCCATCTAGTCTGCCCAGAATACCTACCCCTTGCCTCTTAGACTATTTTCTT
Source organism: Neoceratodus forsteri (assembly GCA_016271365.2). Taxonomy (NCBI): domain Eukaryota; kingdom Metazoa; phylum Chordata; order Ceratodontiformes; family Ceratodontidae; genus Neoceratodus; species Neoceratodus forsteri. Next base: position 332,354,110 of record CM057454.1, read on the forward strand.
TTTTGCGCATAGTGTTTATCCCACGCAAGTTTGAATTCCCTTACATTTTTTGAGTCTACTACCTCTTGCCTTAGGCTATTCCAAGAGTTGACCATCCTCTTGGAAAAAAGTACTTTCTGATGTTCCCCTAAATTTACCTCCTGCCAGCCATAGATTGTGGCCTCTTGTATGACTTTCTGATTTCATTTGAAACAGGTTTTCCTTCCACACTGTGTTAATTCTCTTCATGTACTTAAACATTTCGATCATGACCCCTGTCACTTCTCTGTTCAAGTGAGTACAGCTGTAAGTTAGCCAGTCTTGTTTCATATGGCTCCTGGTGCAAACCCTGCACTATCTTTGTAGCCCTTCTCTGCACCGCCTCCAGTCTGTTGATATCCTTCTTCAGGTGCGGCCCCCAAAACTGGACGCAGTATTCGGTGTGTGGCTTGAACAGTGATCTGTAGAGTGGCATTATCAACTCTCTTTTTCTGCTAGTTTTACCCCTTACAATGCATCCGAGGATGCCATTTGCTTTCTGCGTTGCCCTTTCACATTGCTTGCTCGTCCTAAGGTCATCTGTAATGATTACACCAAGATCCCTCTCCGCCTGTGTTTCTTCAAGCTGGTGGCCTAGCAGCATCTATTCCTTCCTGGGATTTCTTTTACCCAGATGCATGACCTTGCATTTTTTGGCATTGAACTTCAATTGTCAATTTTTGGAACATCCTTCCAGCCTATTCAGATCCTTTTCATTCTTCAAGACTCCCTCTTGTGTGTCCACCCAGTTGCAGAGTTTTGTATCGTCTGCAAACAGGCATACTTTCCTATACTTTATAAACTTTTTTTTATCACATTCAACCTAGATGGAACAGAATTTTTTTTCTAAACTTTGAGGAAGCAATCTGTGCCAAGGTAGTGCCTTTTGAACTTTTCAAAAGTTTCATGAAAAAAATATTACATGGTTCCAGAGTTAAAAAGCTATAAATGTTTTTCTTCTGAGCATGCTCTATAGGCTTTTTGGATAACCCTCTAATATGACTCAAAATATCTTGAGTCACAAGAGCTTTTTGCTTTCTTACCACTTGTTTCTCACAACCTGAAAACAGTTTTTTGCGTCATGATGGCCGCCATCTTTTTTTCTCCAAACTAATCAAACATGGAAAATACATAAAAATTATGTATTTGTAAGAAACAAACACCTGAATATAGCTAAAAAGAATCCATTTAGCTAGATTCTGGTGTATATGTTTTTTTAAATACAGCTAAATATATTTTCTTGACACCCCAAAATACAGGATTACTAGCTTTGTGAGAGAAGCAGTTCATCAGCATTCTCTGTATGAGAGCAGCAGAACTTTTCTGACACCTACAGTTGCAGATGGAGGGATGTTCTGCCAAATGCAGTGCCAGCAGTGAGCTGGCAATCTCTCAATTTCTCTCTCTCGCTCTCTCTCTATCTCTCTCTCTCTCTCTTTCTCTCTCTCTCTCATATCTCTATCTATCTATCTATCTATCTATCTATCTATCTATCTGTCATCTATCCATCTATCTAGTTATCTAGCTATCTATCTTTTTTATTTTCCTCCCCCTCCCAGCTCAGCTAGCCCTCCCTTGTCTTTCCCTGATATTTAATTTCTATGTAAAACAAAAGTGGAACCTGGTCACGTGATGGTGGTCTGAGAGGAAGCAGTGTGCCTCCACAGCTCCCTTCTTCACCCGCAGACAACTACATCAAAATCATTGATCTGGGCTGTTATTCTAGTTTAAAGAGAGGCATTTACCTGTAAGAAGTACTCTAGACTCTGACTTGTGAAGCTCAGATGGAGGTCTACATGAAAAAAGTTCCTCCGCGACACTCACCACCTCCTACACTGGAAAAGGACAAGGCCGCTAAACACTCTAAACAGCAGGCCTCCAGCTCACCTAGATCTACTACTGCCCAAACTGCTCTCTCCCAGGAAAGATTTCTGGAGATAATGCAACTGATGCAGGCCTCAATCTCCACCATCTCAGAAGAACAAATTAAATCTTTGGTCAAAACCCTAAAAATAAGAATGGGGGACTCTGAAGTGAGAATTACATCTTTAGAAACAAAGCTGGGGAAAACTGAGCAAGATACAGTAAACACCAACTGCTGGCTCAAAAAACTCTAAGAGAAGTTAGAAGACTTAGAAGGGGGCAGTCGGTGCAATAACTTGCTGATAATCGGTATACTGGAGAAGGAGGAAGGCAATTCCCCAATTCAGTTCTTGCAAAGATTTTGTGAAAAAATTGCAGGGCCTTCACCAAATAGTTCAGTCTATGTTATCGAGAGGGCTCACCGTGCCCTGTGCCCGATGCCACCACCAGGCTCCCCTATGCAACCTCTTATATTCAAACTACTGACCTTCCAAGATAAACAACATATTTTGGCCAATGTCAGAGAGCTCCAAGAGGTTCACTGGGAAAGTTTAAGGATTCATATTATGCAGGATTTACCACAATCTGTGAGAGTCAAAAGACAGGAATTACACCAGACTGTCTCCAAACTAATTGCAGCTGGTAAGCCCTTCCGAGTTAAGTATCCAGTGATTTTTCAGGTGAAACATGGAGAACAATGGTTATCCTTTGAGACTCTTGAGCAAGCAACTCAAGAATTGAAAACCCTGCTCCCTGACCTATACAAGTGAGTAGCAGATTTTATTCTGGTGTATATAGATGAGCCAAATGTTATAGAAGGTGGAGACAGATGGAAGTTAATCACCTACAGGTTTACTTAACACTTAACACCTGACATTAATGATAGAGTGGCATGGTAGATGTCTGTGGACTCAGGGTGATCCTTGAACCTCTTTTGGTGGCAATCCAAAAGAGACTAAGACTATCACTCTTTAGTTATCCCTGTAGCAATAAGGAAGGATGGTGTGTGGTGCTCCCTAGTGTTTTGTAAGGCCTGATTCAACAAAGGTTCTGAACATAGCCCTGAGAAGCACATTTCATTTTTCCGGCGGATGGTAACTGCATGACTGTACACCTGACATTTAACATGAGCAACATTGCATTGGAAATGGGTTCGCTCTGCTTCTTGATTAAAAAAACTGAACAGTTAATTGAAGAATTCAGAAAGAGTGGTTACTCACAGATTTTTCAAGTTTCTTTGACTAAAGGCTTACCTTTTTTGTAGTTTTTAAGAAAGGTCTTATTTTGATCTTTGAACATACAGCCCAGCTACTTTGACAGCATGTAGAAGCATGTGATTAATGTGTACTACCTCTCAATTTCTGCCCCGGCAGCTAGAGCCTTTTCAAATAGATGTTTAAAGTGCCTAGTTAATGTATATAGCCCTGAGGTTACCCATTATGATACTGTTGTTCATTTACTAAGTGACTTAATTTGTTTCTAGAATAAGGGATTGCATTCTGGGGAGGTTAATATGAGGTTCCTGAAGTATCAGATTGATATTCAAAGATGGCAGATTAATATGTTTGAATAAATGTTATTTCAATGTTAGATGCACTGGTTTTGATGGAAGTAGTTTGTGAGTGGGGGGAGGGAGATAACTGGGAGGCCGAACGGTCTTATCAGACTTGCGCTATAACATCACCTGGTGGTGTTAGATTAGTGGTGCAGTTGCTTAGAATTGGGGGTAGTTATTGAGAATGGGGAGTTCATGTTTAATATGTTATTTAGTTGGGGAGGGGCGGGGGGATGTGGGGTACGAGTTATACAATGTGATGTCCTTACTGATTTACTCATGGTTAAGGGGGAGGGTCACCAAGCATTCTTGCAATGTTTTCTTAGTTAGGAGTAGGGGCACCTCATGGATGACAGATCCATTCAGACATTTTGTTTTCCTTGCTATATGGGGGGTCTGTATGTTTTTGTTTAGTTGGAATGTCAAAGGGGTACAGGACAGATGTAAAAGGCAAGTGATACTGAAACATCTTTCTCATCTTAAAGCTGGGATAGCCTGTATTCAAGAAACACACCTTTGGAGGGAAGACACCCCCTCCTACAAGGAAATTGGGTAGGGCAGGCCTTCAGTGCAGGGGCATCCACAAGTCGTGATGAAGTTGCAATTTTGGTGGCAAAAACAGTCCCATTTAAGTTAATCCAAGAAACATGGGACCCTAATGGGCATTGCATTTTACTTAATGGGATCCTGGAATCCCACCCAGTGCTTCTGGGTTCCATATATGATCCGAACGTGGACTCCCCACAGGTTTTTATGCACCTATTAAATTTAGTTCATACCAGTCCCCCAAATTAACAATATTGGGTGGAGATTGGAATATTACTCCCCACTTGGATTTAGACAGATTGGATAGCAAAAGGTGTGGTCTATCCCCAGCCCAAAGAGCCTTGAAAGATCTTATCAGTGGAGTTGGTATTCTGGATGTGCGGATGATCTTAAACCCTATGGAAAAGCAGTACACCTTTTACTCCCACCCCTACCATTCTTATTACCATATAGACTATTTTTGAATGAGCTCCTTTGCTCTTCCATGCATTTTAGATTCAATCATACATGTCAGACTTCTGTCTGATCATTCTCCTATTAGCATTACTTATTTGTTGGGGCCAGGGATTAAGCAGGACTCTGTGTGGTGTTTAAAGAATCAGTTGCTTCGAAGACCTGATTCCCTCAGTCACATTAAAGAATGTATTTCCCATTTCCTAGATATTAATAAGGGGTCAGTGGAGAAGTCTGATTTAGTGTGAGCAGCTTTGAAATGTACTTTAAGGGGCGAGTGTATCTGCATGGCAATGACCAAGTCACACTAATGCAAGGCACAGGTGACAACTCTGCTTAGTTCAATTCAAGCTTTGGAGCAGGCCCTTATTCGGCACTCAGTGGAAAGTGGGTGGGCTAGACTGCACCAACGTCAGGCCCAGTATGCAGGCTTGATGGCTCAAAAGGCTGAATTGTCCCTCCACTTTACAAAACTTAAGTATCTAGACTTCGAGGAAAGGGCAGGTAAGCTGCTCGCACTCAGAATTAGGCAAGCCAAAGCCTCTTGATTTATTACTGATCTCTTTATTACATCTGGTGGCCCGGTATGTAATGACCCTAAAGAAATAGCTAGGGCCTTTGGAGAATATTTCCAGAAACTCCAAGATGAGGATCCTCTCTCACAGCCATCTGAAGAAGCCATAGCTCAATATCTCGATTCAATTGTACTCCCAATAGTGTCCCCGATGAGGCTGCCCCCGTAGGTGCCCCTATTACCATGAAGGAGATACATCAGGCCATAGAACAACTACCTTTAGATAAGGCCCCTGGCCCCGATGGTCTTTCTAACAACTTATATAAAGTATGTTTACCCCTTATTGCTCCAATACTTGAAGAGGTTTTTAACTACTGGTACACTAATGGATTCTCTGATCCTGGCTTCCAAGAGGCACTCATAACTTTAATTCCAAAACTGGGGAAAGACCCTTTATACCCAGAAAACTACCATCCCATTTCTTTGCTCAACTCAGACCTTAAAATTCTAGCTAAGAACTTGGCCAATACGCTTGCACCCATCATGAATGAGCTCATTGGTAATAAACAGGTGGGATTTATGGCTGGGAGGTCCTCTGGGGATCACATGCAGAAATGATTGCATTTGCTTTCAGTGTCCAGGGACTCGAATACACCAGTGGTACTCGTCTCCCTGGACGCTGAGAAAGCATTTGACCATGTTTCCTGGGATTTTCTGTTTGTCACCTTGACCTGTTTTGGATTCCCCAAGGAGTTTATTAAGTGAGTACGATTATTATACTCTTCCCCATCTGCATGAGTCTTGTGCAATGTAATGCTTTCTAGCCCAATTTTACTACATCTTGGAACCAGACAGGGCTGTCCACTGTCTCCATCACTTTTTAATCTTTATTTGGAACCCTTTATCCATAGATTATTATCTTCCCAGGAAATATTAGGTATCAAAGTTGGGACTAAAATATACACACTATCTGCATATGCAGATGATTTGCTTTTACATATAGAAAACCCTCAGACCTCTATTCTGGCCCTACTTTCAGAAATTGAAGTCTTTTCCAAATTATCCTTTTATAGGCTAAACCGGTCTAAAACTAAAGTTTATCCCTTGAATAGTTGAGTAACCCAGGCTGAGTTAGCAGTGCACTGCCTTTCACGGGAAGCAACATCTCTCACATACTTGGGTATTAAGGTGTCACGGGATATGCCTACAATAATTAAAGAGAATTTATCTAGCTTACTAATGACGTTAATCTCTGACTTGGATACATGGGGAGCTCTCCTGCTTTCCTTCTGGGGCAGGCTTAGCATAGTCAAGATGAACGTGCTTCCCCGTATTCTCTATCCTTTGAGTATGTTAGGATGTTATCTCCCCAAAGTCTGGTTTACCAAGCTCCAGAAGATGCTTGACGCCTTCATATGGAAAGGGAAGGGAATTTGAAGGGCCTATTTTAAACTCATGGCTCCTAAAAATCTGGGTGGCTTGGCATCCCTTTCTTTTTTTACATACTACTGCACTTACCACATTAGTAAACTAGCTTTTTGGGTCAAAGGAGTGAATCTCCCCAAGAAATTACACTACATGCCCGTGTGGTTTGAATTAGAGAGATATTCAGCAGCACAGAATTTCTGCTCACTGATTTCCCTTTTCCATGCCACTCTTGCTAGTATTCCAAAACCACTTGGAAATACCCCGATTGGATGGTCCCTTAAGGCCCTAGATCAGACTCAGAACCAACTCTTGTTGAGTTGGCACAAATCATTAGAGCAGCCCATTATTTGTAACCCCCATTTTAAAATAGATAACAAGCTGATACTACCTTCTTTTTGGCTCTTACTGAACAATTTTAAGATCTCGGATTACTTAAAAAATGGGAAAATTATATCTTTTCAATAATTCCAACTATGTTACAGGGTTTCAGACTTTTATAAATTCAAGTTCATGCAGGTGAAACAAGCTATTTATGCCTTCATAGGGAATACGCCTGGGACAGATCCCCCTCCATTGATCTGTCGGCTTTTCTTCAATTGGCAAATCAACCTCATTCTGTCTCTGTTGTTTATAAGAAACTTCAAGAGTTGGACTCTATTTTGCCGAGGGGTGTTTGCTATTACTGGACTTGGGAATTAGGTCTGTCTGTAGACACGGATATGTGGAAAAAGCTTTGGCAGAATAACTATAGGTTAGTTAAACAGGATAGACTCAGTCTGGTCCAATATAATATCATGCACAACCTACTATATCTCACTCCGGTGAAACTTAATAGAATTGGCACAGCCCCATCCCCAGACTGTACATGGTGTCAGAGGGACATTGGAACCTTGTATCATATGTTATGGAACTGTTCCTGGGTTCAGGTCTTCTGGAAATCCATTAGGAAAATGCTGTATTCCTTACTGGGCTTAAGCGCATTGTTTACTCCTGAAGCCTGCTTGCTATACTCCTCCCCCCAAACACCCAGAATAAGGAAAGCACACCTTGCTCTGATAGCAGCCACTGCTAAATTGATAATTATGAGGCACTGGAAGGAGGATGCTCCCCTTCTGTGACTAAATGGTATTTTATTTTATTGAGGTATTCAGAAAGACCTTTGAGTCAAAGACTCAATTACAAAGGTTCCACGTCAAACATATAGAGGAACAGGGATAAACACTGACAGTGTTTCAGGACATTACATAACATCATAGTGCAGGATACATGCATGGTATAGAGAGTGACTTGAAGACAGGGATGACATGCAATACAGTATTATAGCACAGCCACAAAAGAGTCACTGAGACTGTTTGTCAAAGTAGGAAGTTTGGCGGAGATCGGTCAGGCAACCGGCGAGAAACTGGTCTTAACAGGTCAGGGGCAGTCACATTGGTTTGTGGTCTGGAGGTGATTACTTAGAGCAGATTTGAAAGGGCCTATTCTTGTTTTGTTGGTGATTAGACTAGGGAGAGCATTTATCCAGGAGGGGGCTTTGTAGCTATACGTTCTTTGATATTGGGAAGTCCAGCAGTGGGGTACCTATAGTAGTAGTCTGGTTGAGTTACGGGTGGTTCTGGCAGGAGCAGCAGGGAAAAGAATTTTGTTTAGGGCGGAGGGTGAGGCCAAGAGTAATCTTTTTGGTCATAAGGCAGGTATGGTACTTGATTCAATTGTCTAAGTTTAGCCAGTTTGTGGTACTGTAGAGGTCACAGGTGTGGGTGAGGCAGTCACATACAAGGCTGAGATGGCAGGCCTTGTTTAGAACAATCCAGAGTCTGTCAAGGGCAGAGGTGGGAGCTGCACTGTAGATGAGAATGCCATAGTCCAGGAGGGAGAGTACAGAGAAGTTAATGGTAAGACACAGCACCTCAGGGGTGAGGCAGTGCTTGTACCTATAGAGTATGCCTAGTCTAGAGTTAAGAGCAGTGGACAGGAGGTGGATATGTTGAGAGAAATTGAGTGCCAGGTCTAGTGTGACACCTAGGTATTTAAAGGTGTCCACTTGTTCAAGGGAGGTTTGATTTATGGTTAGAAATTGGGGGCTGAGGCTCTTAAGAGGGTTTTGCGGGTTGGAGAAAATCATGACTTTAGTCTTGTTATAGTTAGTGATTAGGCACTGGGTGGTGAGCCAGTGTTCAGATTCATGGAGAGCGTGTTGGAGTGTTTTGTGTAATTTGAGGGGGTCTGGGTCAGAATTGAACAGGACTGCATCATCTGCATAGAGTAGCAGTCTGCTGGGGCAGGCCACCAGGAGGGTGTTAAGGTAGATGCAAAAAAGGAGCAGGTCAAGAATTCATCCCTGTGGGATACCGGAGTGGATTGGGAGGCTAGGGGACAGGACAGTGCCTATCTTAACTAGTTGAGTTCTGCCAGATAGATAGCTGGTGAACCAGTTTAAGGCATCTTGAGAGAGGCCACTGTAGGCAAGAGTGTTCAGTAAGAGGGCATGGTTGATGGTATCAAATGCCTTTGAGAGGTCCATGAAGATGGCTCCTGAGATGTGTCCACGGTCCAAGAAGGAGTGGACATGAGAGGTAAGTTCAAGGAGGGCCATGGTGGTACTATGACCCTTGCAGAAGCTGTGTTGTTGGCTGCATAGGAGGTTATATTTATTGAGGTGGTCAGTGAGTTGATCAGCGACTATGTGCTCTAATGCTTTGGATAGGGACAGTAGGATGGAGATGGGGCGGTAGTTATTTGTGGAGGTGCGGTCCCCACTCTTATGTATGGGGGTGATATAGGCCTCTTTCCAATGTGCAGGAAATTTCACCTGGCACAGGAAGCAGTTGAGAATATGGGTGAGCAGGGAGAGGACTTCCCAGAGGGTGAGGCAGAGAAGTCTGAGGTCTAGGGAATCATTACTGAGGGGAGAGTAGTTAAGGGCTTTGGAAAGGTAGGGTTTGGCTGTCTTGGGTGTAAGGATGCATATATAGAAGGGTGGGGCGTGGGGTGGTGGTGGGGGTTCCTGGGCAGGAGGTGGGTCAAAGAAGTTGGGGGGGAGGACATGGTTGAGATCCGTGAAGGCGGAGTTTAGGGCAGAGGCTATGCTGATGGGATCTGAGTTGAGGTGACCGTTAATTAATATTTGGTCTGGGGCAGATTAGTAGGCTTGCCACATAGTTCCTTAATATTATTCAAAAAATATTATTTTCAGCCAGTGCCCCAGGTGGAGGTTAAAGCAGCTTTGTAGTAGTCTGCTTTGGCAGAGCCAGTGGCCTATGTGCACCTGTTTTGGGCCTCTCTGTATCATAGCCTGTCCTTAGGCTGTTGGGTTTCATTTGCTTGAAACCAGAGGGTGTTCTGGTGCCACAGGAGGACCAGGAGGTGGTCAGAGAATCAGGGGGCATGATTGCCCTTGGACATGCTCTTGGTTGGGGGGCGAACTTATCACAGGCAGCATTGAACATGGTGGTAAATAGTTCAAAGGCCTGATCCGGGTCAAGGGTGTTAATTAGGGGAGGCCAGTCCCAGTCTTTGAGGTGGGTCTTGAACTGGGCTAGTTTACCGGGCCCCAGTTTGCATTGAGAGGTAATTTTAGGGGGGGGCTTTGGGGACAATGCAGGACCAGGTGAAGAGTACAGGGGAGTGGTTGCTTAGTGCATCTGGGAAGACCACAGGGCTGGTTATTCTGTGGGGATGGTTTGTAAAGACAAGATCTAGGAGGGAGGATGTTCCTGTGTGAGGGTTTACCCGGGTGGGGTCAGTGACTACTTGTGTGAGATCCAGTGCTGCAGCCTCGTTAATGAACGATGCGGCTGTCTTGTTCAGCCAATTTATGTTGAAGTCTATGATAATTAGTTTTTCATACTGCATGGGAAAGGTGGAGAAATGGGACAGGATGTCTTGGAAAGCAAGCTTCTGGTCCCTGGGAGGGATGTAGGCGGTAGTGATTTGGAGTGGGGAGGTAAACTTGCCTAGGGTTATTTTAACAGTGAGGGCCTGAGCCCCTGGTGCGAGATGTGGCAGGGAGAGGACTTGGCCTGACAGTGTGTCTTTTAGGTAGAAAGCACAACCACCCCCTCATTTTCCTAGCCTATCGGAGCAAAAGAGGAGGTACCCAGGGAGGTTTACCACTGCATCAGGGACAGTGGAGGAGAGCCAGGTTTCACTCAGGGCAGTGATGTCCGGGTGGTGTTGGAGTACCCACCCTTGAAAGGAGTCTCATTTTTTTTGTAGGCTACAGATGTTGATAGATGCAATGCAGAGCCCGTGGCCTGCTTGAGGGTGGGGTAGGGGAGCATTTTGAGGGCCTGGATTAGGGTGGACATTGCCCGTCAGGAGGAGGAGGATGAGTGACCTGAGATGCTTGTTACTTGTTCAGGTGCTTAGTCGAGGGTAGGTTCGCTGTGGATACCCCATGGTAGGTATCGGTAGTTTCAGGGTATGGGGGGCTGATAGGAGGAGGAAGTGAGCAAAGGGGGGGTTAAGCACAGAGAAGGGGGTTCTGCCAGGGACTGGCAAGAGAAAGAGGGTCTCCATAGGGTGCATTTCCTAGGGAGAAGGACTCTGTGGGAGCTGGTGAAGGTGAAAAGTTTATTATTTATATTATGGTGCAACTGGGCGGTAGCCTGGGCTTGTAAGCAGACTCTCAGGATGGTGGAGCCATGGGGGGAGTTTCCATTGGCCTGGGGCACAGGGGTTTTAGTTATGTTCCATTGTTTATGATAGGTGGAGGGAGGGTGGGGTAGTAATGTGAGAGTAATAAGGGTGAGCAGGAGCATTTTTGAGCAAGCCAGTGTGCTTAATGATGCAGTAATGTAAGGTCAGAGCATGGAGAGGTAGGGGACGCCTAGTGGTGGGCCATTATAAGCTGCAGATGAGAAAGCTGGCTGATAGGTTAAAACGCCTTAAGGGCATGTTCTACTCCACTATATAACTGAAAGCCCACCAAGGGTGGTGGTGGGGGCAGTGGGGAGGTCTGCATCAGCGGGGTAGAACACAGAGTTCTCTCTGTGAGCTCCGCTTTAACAGTTTTTTAAAAAGAAAGGCACCAACACAGAAACAGAAGATCTGAGGAGGAACAGCTCTGATCGTGGCAAGTAGAGTCTACCAGGGCTTTGTTGGTGGCTGTAGTTTGTTTCAGGGGGAGGGCTGCACTTCCTGCAGTCCCTCACGACCTCCAGCGACCTCGGGGTACCAGCTGTGGAGATAGAAAAGAGGGGACAGTGAGTCTCAAGATATAGAGTGAGCACCTGGGGGGGGTCAAGGCTCCTGTGACACAGGGGATTAGTGAGGGAGGAGCTGCTGAAGTTCAGCAATGCTGCATAGTACGTCCCATGTTAGCAGAATACAGCAAAACAATTTGGCATAGACTGGTACAGAAACTGCAGTGCAAATAACAAAAAAAAAAAACAAATGCAATAAATCTGGCAAAGGATAAGATGATTAAGGTAACCAGGCTAAGTATGCCAGCATGGGTTAGAATGGAGTAGGACAACAAAATAAAAACTATCTCCACATGTGTGGGAATTTAAAGTCTCTAGAACACAGAGTTCTCTCTGTGAGCTCCACTTTAACAGTTTTTTTAAAAAGAAAGGCTCCAACACAGAAACAGAGGATCTGTGGAGGAAAAGCTCCAATCGTGGCAAGCAGCATCTACCTGGGCTTTGTTGGCAGCTGTAGTTCATTTCAGAGGGAGGGCTGCACTTCCTGCAGTCCTTCACGTCCTCTGATGACCTCGGGCTACCAGCTGGGCTTTGTCAGCAGCTGTAGTTCATTTCGGGGGAGGGCTGCACTTCCCACAGTCCCTCACAACCTCCAGTGACCTCGGGCTACCAGCTGAGCTTTGTCAGCAGCTGTAGTTCATTTTGGGGGGAAGGCTGCACTTCCTGCAGTCCTTCATGACCTCTAGCAACCTCGGGCTACCAGCTGGGCTTTGTCAGTGGCTGTAGTTCATTTTGGAGGAGGGCTGCACTTCCCGCAGTCCCTCATGACCTCCGATGACCTTGGGCTACCAGCTGAAGTGCTCCTGGCTTTGCAGTTGGAGAAGCATATTGCATCTATGCAGGACAGGATACACGCTTATCAGAGCACTTGGGGACCTCTAGAGGCCTTGCCTTCCATACAGATACTCTAGTTTTTCTAGTTAGTACTTTAATGGGTGGAGTGTCCTTGCTCTTATGTGTATTATTTATTTATTATCTATATTAATTATATTGCCTGTGTGACCAAATGCTTGGTGGGGGGTGGGCAGGAAGTGGAGGGGAAGAGTGAGGACTGTATGTGTGGTTGTTGCATTTGTGTTTTATTTTAAGGTTTTTCATATTTGTTCTGTAATATGCAGTTCTGCTGACATGTATTATGTGTTTAATTTGGATAGATAACTGCTTGAAAAATGAATAAAGTATGCTTAATTTAAAAAAAAAGTGGACCAAGATGCCCACTCCTGGTACAACTTTCCCAAACTCATCCCCTTCAGGTCACTCCCCCCCATTCATAAGTGGTGACACTGGGGTGCCCACACCTAGTGCCGCTGTAGAATAAAAGCTTATACTGGAGTGCCCAATCCCTAGTGTCAGAGTGTTGAAGCTGGAAAAAAGAAAACAGTCACTTGCTGTCTTTTTGTTAAAGCCAGTAAATAAGAAAATGGTCATCACTGATATGACCCCCCCAGCACCCACCACCCCAACACACACGTTCACTCATATCAACATGTCGCACAACATAGATCCACTCTTCAATTGAGAACACATCATGCTGCTGGAACTGGTGACTGAAATATGAGAAAATAAGGTAAGTCCATTTTAATGTACTGTATTTCAATAGGTTTTGAGCTTCTACTCATAACTTTGTTAATTTTTCAATATTTTACACCAAATTTCAACTTGGCCTTTTGTGATCCCACCTCATGAACAAGAAAGCTGACATTTTTCAAATCCATTCTGTAAGGTGATTTTGTGGTTACTGTGTAAAATCACCTTTCAGGCAGGATTTGAAAATTTTTCTTACTGGACTCATGAGGTGGGGTCATGAGAAGGCTATGTTGAAAATGTTATGTAAAAATATGGGAAAATTACCAAGTTATGCATGAATATTAAATATTTCAATGTTCACTCATAACATCACTAATTTTCAACATTTTTCCACCAACATGGCCTTTTTGGATCCCACCTCATGAACAATGCAGTTGCAGTTTTTCAAATATTTGCTGAAAGGTGATTTTGCAGTTAAAAAATCACATTCAGGTAGGATTTGAAACATTTCACCAACTGGGTTCATGAGGTGGGACAATAAGAAGACGATTTTGAAAATTTGATGTATAAATGTGGTAAAATGACCAAGCTATGAGTGAGCTTTGAAGTATTTCAACATTTACTCATAACTTCACTAATTTTTAATGTTTGGCTCCAAACTTTTAACCTAGTCACTTTTTCCAACCACCTCATAAACATGATAGGTGTAATTTTTCAAATCCTGGACAAGACAGATTTTCACAAGTGTGGTGGGAAATTGCATTTTGGCCTTTTCTTCTATAAATGTCACATGTCATGTTTATAAGGTTCCACCATCGGAATGTGCCTGTCTGAGTGCGCCCGTCATTAGGGTGCCAGGGATTCAATTTTGAATCCCATGTTTAATGCCCTGCACTCCCCCATGTGGGGGACTGGGCCCCCCATGCCCCCCTAACTAAATATACAAACTCCAGGGGAGGTGGACCTTGGAGAAGGGGTGGCAAATTTGGATTTTTGGTGCTGTATTGATGGGCACACTCAGACTGGTGCACAGATGGCCAGCAAGGTGTTTATAAGGTGGAGTCATGACTATCTTGAAAATGTGGGTAAAAATACAAAAAAAAAAGAGAAATGCCGTGCGTTGTGCCATCCTTTATCCCAGTGGTTAATGCTTTGTGATCCCATGCCAATGATCTTGGTTTGAGGGCAAGCTCTGTGAGCCAGGTAGATGGGCCAGGGCTGGGAGAAGACACTGTCATGCGACATCACCCCCCTGCCTGGGAAGGCAAAGTGCAGGGTTGCCCGTATGGGTCCAAATGCCATATCAATCAATCAATCAATCACTTTATTTAACCAGGCATAAACACCATTGAGCAAGCTCATTTTCAAGGTGGTCCTGGGCATAAATACAATACAGAACACTTCATAAGATTACAATTACGGTGGACAACGGTGCAAAAAAAAAAGTGAAGGTGCCGGTCAATATGGGCCTATACATACTGGTCAACATAATTAACATGCAAAGGTACTTAATGATAAGCTTTACTGAAATGAGAAGAGACAACAATCCCATATAGTCTCCGCTGAGTAAGTGCTCATACCTAAATGATAAAAAATAAGGAGGTATTAAGGAATAGGGTAGAAATTGGGGTGAAAGAGTAGGCAGCCAAAGGAGGCCAGAATAGGTAAAAGATAGAGAATAGGCAGGGTCATCTTGGATTAAGGGAACTAGGCTTGTAGGTCCTAGGTTACTGTTGTTAGGAATGTGGAGTGGATGAGATACTTAGGCGTAGGATTTGAGAGTGGCACCCGAGGCTTAGGGGTCATCGGCATCTGAAACAGTTGCATGATTCCTTCAGCTAATCCGTTAATAGAGCTTTGAATGTGAAAATGCTTGGAAGTGAGGATAATTTTAATGAGTCTTGCATAGTGTTCCAAAGTGATGGAAGTGAGAAGTTGATTGCTGCTGAGTCAAGGTTAGTTTTCACTCTAGGAATCTGGAAGCAGATTAAGGAGAAGCGTCTCAGGCCATAGGAACCTTTAGTCCGTTTGAAGATGTTCGAGATGTATGCAGGGAGGTTATCAGATAATGCTCTAAAAAAACAGAGAAGAGCATTCCTTTTTCTTCTAGTTGAGAGTGAGGTCCATCCCGAAACCTGGTATAGACGACAGTGATGTGTACCATGGGGTAGATTTAAGGTAAATCTTAAAGCCCGGTGGTAAAGGGTGTCCAGTTTGTTTAGCATCGTTGATGGGCAATGACTGTAAAGAAAGTCAGCGTAGTCTAGTATAGGTAGGAATGTAGTTTGTACTAGTCTCATTCTGGCTTCTAACGTGAGTAGGTGTTTAATGCGATAGAATAAACCTAATCGCTGTCTTAGTTTCTTCAAGGTTTCATTTAAGTGGCACAGAAAGTTGATCTTGTTATCCAGCCAGAACCCTAGGTATTTAAAGGTATCAACTACTTCAAGGGGTTCATCTAAGAGTGCTCAGATCTGTGTGATATGTGGACATCCGGAAGTAGACTTTGGTGAGAGAATCATTGCTTTAGTCTTTTTGGCATTGAGGAGGAGCTTATGAGTGAGAAGGTTGTATTGGAGGGTGACAAAGTCTTTCTGTAAGTACTCATGGGTCAGATCCAAGGATGAATTTGTGGCATAGAGCACAGTATCATCTGCGAATAAGTGCACAAATTTGCTGTGCCCAGCTGCGAGTCCAGATTATTGATGTATATTGCAAAGAGGATAGGGCCCAGGATGGAGCCCTGTGGGACTCCTCGTAACAAGGATTTTTGTGGGGACAGATGTCCTATGGCTTTGACTTGTTGTAACCTATTGGTTAGGTAGCTGGTGAACCATTTAATGGCAGAACTATCAAGTCCCATGTTACTCAGTGCAGTAAGCATGATGGTATGATCCACAGTATCAAAGGCCTTACTTAGATCAAGGAAGAGGGCAAATACATGCTTTTTAGAGTCCAAGACCATTTGCCAGTCTGTAGTTACTTTGGCAAGAGCCGATATTGTACTGTGTTTGGCTCTGAAGCTGGACTGAGCCAGTTTAGCAACTTTTGTGAATCCAAATGTTCTCTAAGTTGGATGTTGTCAAGTAATTTAGAGAGGACGGATAGTATAGAAATAGGCCGGTAATTGTTCAGATCACTTAGATCCCCAGTCTTGAATAATGGTAGGATGTGGGCAGTTTTCCACAAGACAGGTAGCTCACCTTGAATCAGAAAGGTGTTGAATAAGTGTGTAATGGGGGCAGTCACATAGGTATGGCCAAGTTTTAGGAAGTAAGGTTCAATATTATCTGCACCCGCACTCTTTTTTGTATCCAGAGAAAGGAGGAGGTCCTCCACTTGCTTGAATGTAATTGTGAGGAAGCTGAAGGGGGTGGAATGCGGTTGGTTATGGTTGTGATTATCAGTGAAGCCAACAGTGTAGTCTCTTGCCAGGCTAAGTTTGCTGATAGGTGAGGTGTCAAAGACAAGCCCTGCAGTGGCAAAGTGATCATTAAGCTTTTCTAGTATATCAGCTTTGTCCGTATAGGTGGTACCATCAGACACAATTTTGTTTGGAAGGGGTGTTGCAGTGGACTGATCTTCGACTTCTTTGAGGATGTTCCAAAATTTGGCAGAGTTGTTTTTATTGTCTTCTAGTTCTTTTTGGAAGTACCTAGCTTTTTCTGACATAAACCAAAGCAACTGAACAAAATGGAAAACAGGGAGGAGAAGAAGCACTGTGGGTAAATTTGGAGACCGGCAATGGCACCACAATCCTCACAGGGGTTGTATACAGACCCCCTTCTCAGGGAGAGGAAATGGACAAGGAAATGATAGAAAGAATACTTAGAATGGCAGAAAAAGGGGAGATATTGCTGTTGGGAGATCTGAATATGCCAGATGTTAACTGGAATGCAGTTGCAGCAGCTACTTCAAAGAGTGGGGTTATTCTAGATGCCATACAAGGGGCATGCCTTAGACAACTAGCATTGGAGCCCACTCGAGAGGGAGCAATCTTAGACCTGGTTGTCTCAAATGGAGATGAAGAGAGGATCACAGATGTAGAAGTGGGTAGCCATCTGGGAACTAGCGACCATCGAACAGTATGGTTCTAATAAACACAGCAATAGAGTCAAGCCATACAAAGGCAAAAGTACTGGACTTTAGGAGGGCTGACTTTGCCAAAATGGGTGAGTGCCTAAGGAATGCACTAGCAAATGGGCAGGAAGGAGGGGTGGAAGAACAATGGGGAATAATAAAAACTGCCATCACAGAGGTAACAAGCCTTTGTGTGAAGCAAATTAACAAAATGAAACGATGTAAGAAACCACTATGGTTCTCAAAGGAAGTGGCAGTGAAGGTTCAAGAGAAAAAGAAAGCATTCAGGAAGTACAAGAAATCACAGAAGAAGCAGGACAGGAACTGTATCAGTTAAAGCAAAAGGAAGCTGGGAGGCAGTCAGAACAGCAAAAGGCCCAAACCGAGGAAAAGATAGCCAACTCAGTTAAGAAGGGATAAAACCTTTTATAGGTACATCAGAATGAAGGAAGACCAAGGAGGGGCTAGTGAGGCTTAATAAAGAGGAGGGAGGTGGGCAGGGGTGACTGTGAAAGACATAGATACTAAACAAATATTTTTGCTCAGTATTTACAAAGGAAGTGGGGAGGTACCTAAAACAAACAGTAGAAACACTCTGATACAGAAGTTGATACCAACCCATTTACAGAAGAAGGGTTCTGAAAGAACTCTTAAAACTGAAGGTGGACAAAGCAATGGGGCCTGATGGGATTCATCCCAGAATTCTAAAAGAACTAAGGGTAGAACTAGTGACACCACTGACTACCCTCTTTAACAAATCATGGGAGGATGGGTGGTACCCGAGGACTGGAGAAGGGCAGATGTGATTCCCTTCACAAAAGTGGGAGCAAGACAGAAGCAGAAAACTACAGACCTGTTAGTTTAACCTCAGTGGTAGGAAAATGATGGAATCACTTCTGAAGGAAAGAATTGTTGAGTATCTAGAGGCCAGAGGGCTCAGGACCCAATGCAGCATGGATTCACGCTGGGAAGGTCATGCCAGACAAATCTAATAGATTTCTTTGACTGGGTGACTAAAGTAGTAGATCAGGGAGGGGCTGTGGACATGGCCTACCTAGACTTCACAAAGGTATTTGACACAGTCCCACACAAAGATTAATATACAAGTTAGCCAGCCTGGAGTAGGTCCCAAGATGACAGCCTGGGTAAAAATTGGCTGGAGAATAGGACACAGAGAGTAATGGTAAATGGAGTCCACTCTGAAGAAAGGGGGGTTACTAGTGGGGTACCGCAGGGTTCAGTATTAGGACCGGTCCTCTTCAATGCCTTTATAAGCGACATTGCAGAGGGCCTGGAAGGAAAGGTATGTCTCTTTGCAGATGACACAAATACCTGCAACAGTGTTGATGCACAAGGTGGGGTGGAAAGGATGAAAAGGGACTTGGCAAGGTTAGAGGAATGGTCAAATGTATGGCAGCTTAGATTCAATGCTAAGAAGTGCAAGGTAATGCACCTGGGAAACAAAACCCAGGGGAAGAGTACACAATGGGGGGTGAGATACTAACAACAACAAAAATGGAAAGGGACCTGGGGGTAGTCATATCAGATGACCTAAAGGTGCGCAAGCAATGTGAGAGGGCTGCAAGGAGGGCTGGGGGGATATTGGGATGCATAGGGAGAGGCATCACCAGTAGAAAACAGGAAGTTATTATCCCTCTGTACAGACAGTTGGTGAGACCCCATCTGGAGTACTGCGTGCAGTTCTGGAGACCCAACCTCCGCAAAGACATAGACAGGATGGAGGCTGTCCAGAGGAGGGCAACTAAAATGGTGCAGGGTCTGCACTGGAAGACATATGAAGAGAGACTTAAGGAGCTGAATATGTATAGCCTCGAGGAAAGGAGGGAGAGGGGGGACATGATAGAAACTTTCAAGTACCTCAAGGAATCAACAAAGTCCAAGAGGGTAGCATCTTTCAGAAAAAGAGGTGTGCAAGAACAAGGGGGCACAATTTGAAGATAGAAGGGGGGCAGCTCAGAGGTAATGTAAGGAAGTATTTTTTCACAGAGAGGGTTGTGGATGCATGGAACGGCCTTCCGGAGGAGGTTGTGGACTAAAAAACAGTGGTGGAATTCAAGCATGCATGGGACAGTCATAAGGCAATTCTAGGGGGTGGGGGTAGGAAGAAGTAGACTGCTGGTTAACTAGGATCTGCAGCTTATCCATTAGGTAGGGAAATGGGCAGACTGGGTGGGCCAAGCGGTCCTTATCTGCCGTCAAAATCTATGTATCTATGTATCTATGATTTCATTTTTAGTTTTGGTAGTTTTAGGTGACAACCAATTTATATTGAAGTCACCTAGGATGAATAATTCCCCAGAGTGAGCAAGGGAAGTGATGGAGGTTAGGAGGTCTAGCGCTACCGAAGGATGGACATTTGGGCTGCAGTATATGCTAGCTACGATGACTGGGAGAGTGAAGGGGAGGGTCACATGGCTAGCTAGGGCATCAGGATTCTCAGGATTGGAGGATGAGTAGATGATGGAATATTGGATGAAGGCTAGGACATAAATGGTTATACCACCACCCCTGCCAGCACGGTCTTGCCTTAGCAGTGAGTAGCCAGGAATGGAGACCGAGTGGTCACACATAGTGCTCTTTAGCCAAGTTTCTGAGATGATTAGAATGTTTGGTTTTAGAGTGCACACCATGGTTTGAATGTGGTCTATTTTTTGCAACAAGCTGCAGGTGTTTAGATGTAGGATCTTTAATCCCTTTAGGAGGGCTGAAAGAAGAGAGCATGGGGAGGTAGTAGAGGAGGAAGCAGAGGAGCTAGGGGCAATAGAGCCTGAGTTGGGGTGGATATCCCTGGCAGAGAGCATGAGGAAGGCAAGTATGAGAAAGTGGAGCTTAGGGGATTTTTTTTTATTTATTTATTTTTCTCTTTATGCCCCCTTCTTACAGCAGTGCTTCCTCACCTTCAGGAGGCTCTCCTGGCCTTGTTCGACCCTGCTCATCTGTCTGGTCACCGGTGCAGTCCGCCCCCCATGCAGCCTTGGTTCTACCCCCAGGCAGGTATGGGACGGGGCCCCCTTTCCTACACCCTGATGTGTCTGTATTTCGTTGGGGACGCTGTTTCCGGTGCCAGCAGAGGCATTGGGATTGGGGCCTGGAGCTCCATCTACAGGGAGCACCGCAGGGTTTTTCCACTTTTCTGTCCCTTCCCACAGGACATTGGCATGCTAGGGGAACCTAGGGGCAGTGCACGTCTAGACATGCGCACTCCAGTCCCCGGCCCACACCTCCCCTCCCTTCTTTCTGCAGTTCTGTTCCACCTCCACCCATGGTCACCCAGGTGGCAGTAGCACGGTGGGACATACAACCCACCCCATCTTGGAGGAGGAGAGTGGCCTCTGGGTGTTCAATCCTCCTCCCCCGGCCGACCCTTCTCAGCCCGCGTCCATTCCTGAACCCAGGTCACTGGCGCCACAAGCGGTAATCCTACAGCTGCACCGGTGGGCTGGCCGAGCTTAGGGGAGTTTGAAGGGGCTGGGGAGGAGGTTGGGAGTTTTGAGGCGAAGGGAGTGGATGAGAGAAGAAGATGGAGAACTACAGTAAAAGTGAACACCATTATTTATTGACATGGTAAGTGCACTAGACAAATCCTGCCTATTTTCACACACGACCCGGGGTAAGTGGATACAAATGATTGCCAACTGACCTTGAACCAGATTAAGCTGTTGGTGGTATTTTTAGTGAATGAGGGAAATTTGGCCAGGACACCGGGGAAATTCCCCTACTCTTTTCGATAAGTGCCATGGGATCTTTAACATCCACCTGAACTACCACCAATCCAGGGAGATGAGACCTCAGTTTAAAGTCTCATCCGAAAGACGGCACCTCAGAAGTGCAGCACCCCTCTCATGCTGCACTAAAGTGTCAGTACTGGGACATTAACCCAAGTGCCAGATGTAGGAACTGAACCCACAGCCCTCTGATCTCCTGGCCTCAGAGGTGAGTGTGCTACCTACTGAGCCACTGCACTGTCAATCAAAGCCACATGAGGAATAGTGGTAGAGTGAGACCATATTTCAAATGGCAGGGAGAGAGTGATAACAAGGATTAAAGATAGTAACTGATGGGTTGGGAGAGTTATTAGGAACAGATGAGTAGTTAGCAAGTGGAGGTGGTAAAGAGAGGGATATGGGCAGAACAAGGGGGAGAGAGGAGAGTAGGGGATGCATTGTTCATAAAGGCAGAGAAATTAGTGAATAGTTGATTTAGGAACAGGAAGAATTTGTAAGCAGGGAGTGTGGAGCAGGGGCTGGTCAAATGGAGGAGGGAACTGTAGTTTAGGAAGGTATCTATATGAACAACAGGCTATGATTGCTTTAGATAAAGATTGTGTCCCTCTAGTGGCAGTACAGTATAACTTGTTAATGGGAAACAAAAACCTTGAGCTGTAATTTCTAGTTTAACTAGTCTGGCACTTAGTAATTACTAAGAGCCATCTGGGAGACAGAAGTAAGGAGAAAAAGATAGGAAAGGTAGAGTGAAAAACAAAGTATTCTTTTCAGGTTAACTTAAACAACATTATTCTAAACTGAGCTGTAATTTCCTTGCATTATACAGTCAAGCACTTGCAATATACAGTGATTCAAATGGTAACAACACAGTTACAGCAAGGTACACACAATACAATTAGGCAGAGGGATGAAACTGTTATAATTTGAAAATTTTGCACCCAGAAGTTAAGACTCGGGCTGGGAGGCCTACAGCAAAAGATCAGCAGTGGAATGGGAAGAGATCCAATCAGGAGCCCGGTTCACCAGCACTGACCTGACCAATCAGGAGCCAGAGTAAGCACCGGGGAGAGAGCAAGGCAAAGCAACCAGGGAGGCCGTACCTGCACAGCTGGAGGGTGGAATGAAGATGCAGGGACTTCGGCAGAGCAAAGTCGCCTCCAGGTGTAGTTCCTTGGTGGGCTAAAGTACTCTGGTCAGGGGCCTCCTCCTGCACAGCTGGAGGGCAGAATGAAGATGCAGGGACTGGGGGGAGATCAAAGCCACCTCCTGGTGTAGTTCCTTGGTGGGCCTAAGTGCCCTGGATGGGGTCCTCCACCTAGGATGAGAAGAATGCATTGCATTCTTGTTGCAGTCTCAGGCTCCCTATGTGTCTGTATCATGCTCTCTTGAAGCCTGTAACCATTTCAACCCCCACCACTTCCGCTAGCAGCCCATTCCATTTATCCACCACCATTTCTATGAAAAAGTATTTCTTCACATTTCTCCTGAACCCCCCCAGCTTCATTCTGTGGCCCTTAGTCTGAGAGTACTTTTTTCTGTGAAAGATTGTATCTACTTGCACTCTGTTTCTCCCCAAGAGGTATTTGTATGTTTCAATCACATCCCCCCACTCTCATCTTTCCTCCAGTGAATACATATTTAGCTCCCTTAACCTGTCTCCATATGGTTTGCTGTATAGCCCACTCACCATTTTGGTTGCCCTGCTCTGCACAGCCTCCACCCTGTTCATGTCCCTCTGAAGATGGGGTCTCCAGAGCTGGACGCAGTATTCGATGTGAGGCCTTACTAGTTGTCTATACAGTGTGAATATTACCTCCCATCATCTGCTGGTTATTCCCCTACCTATGCAACCCAGTATCCTGCTACATTTTGCTGCTGCCTTTTCACATTGATTGCCACCTTCAGGTCATCTGAGATGATGACTCCCAGATCCCTCTCATGTCTGTAACTTGAAATTGCCACTCCCCCTAGGTTGTACCCTGCCCTGGGTTGTTGTTACCCATATGCATGATCTTGCATTTTTTAGCATTGAACCCCAGCTGCCACTCCTTAGACCAGTCTTCCAACCTTTTTAGGTCCCTTTTCATTTTATCTACCTTGTCCAGTGTATCCACTCTGTTGCAGAGTTTTGTACCATCTGCAAACATGCAAACTTTCACTTCCAGCCCCTCCACAATGTCACTGATGAAGACGTTGACGAGGACTGGATCCAACATTGATCCTTGGGGAACTCTGCATGTCACCCTCCCCTCTGCAAAACTTATGCCATTTACTACCACCTTCTGAGTTCTATTTTCCAGTCAGTTCTCCACCCGTCTCAGCATCTTGTACCCAACACCCAGGTTCCCTAGTTTGTTTAGCAGCCTTCTGTGGGGAACTATATCGAAAGCTTTACTGAAATCAAGATATGCTATGCCCACAGCTCCCCCCAGTCCACCTCTCTGGTTACCCAGTTGAAAAACTCTATGAGGTTAGTTTGGCATGACTTCCCCCTCAATGAACCCATACTGTCTCAGGTCTTGGATATTGTTTATTGCCAAGTGGGCTGCCATCCTTTCCTTTAACAGTTTTCCATTAATCTGCATACCACAGAGGTCAGACAAAAGAAGGAAATGAAAAACATTATTAGTTGCAGTCACAGGACTTTGCCTAATTGGCCTGTAGTTACCTGCTTCTTTCTTGCTACCGCTCTTGTGCAGTGGAACCACATCAGCCTTCCTCCAGTCCTCCAGCACCTCCACTGTATCCAATGATAAATTGAACAAAGTTGCCGGTGGTGCCGCCAACACCTTCCTCAGCCCTTTCAGCACCCTGGGGTGTACTCCATCTGGTCCCATTGCCTTATCTACCTTTAGTGCTGTTAGTTCTCTGTGGATTCTTTCCACTGAGAATGTACTAGTGTCCACCTCCCTTCTCTTAGTGTCCTTTATGTTTAATGATGGGCCATCTCCTACTCCCTCCACAGTGCATACTGAGCAAAAATAATTGTTCAGTACTTCTGCCTTGAATCCATTATCCTCCATGCATCCCCCTTACTTAGTTTTCAGCCGGACTATACCCCCTCCAGTATTCTTCCTATCACTTATATATCTATAGAATGTTTTGTTTCCATTTTTTATCAAATCCACTATCCTTTCTTCCATTTGTGCATTTGCCATCCTAACTGCCTTTCCCACTTCCCTTTGTTTCACCTGGTAAATGTCTCTGTCTCTTTCATCCTGACTCCATTTGTATACCCTAAAGGCCACCCTTTTTGCCATAACCTTTTCCATCACTTCACTAGAGAACCATAGTGGTTTCCTTCTTCTCTTTCCCTTGGTTTGTTGCCTGACAGGGTTGTGTTGCATCTTCAGTGCCTGCCTGTATTATCTTCCACTGCTCCCCCACCGTTGACATCTCTGAGACTCCCTCTAGGGCTGCCTTCAGGAACTCTCCTGTTTCACCAAAATACACCCTTGTCTTCTAAAGTCTAGGATTTTTGTACATGTGGAGTCTGTTTCATGCTCAGCTAGCACCTCAAACCTCACTGTCCGGTGATCACTGTAACCCAGGTGCTCCCCCACTAAGTCCTTTCCAACATTCTCCCTGTTTGAAAGCACCAGGTCCAGAATTGCCCCCTCTCTAGTTGGCTCTGTGTTCAGTTGTGTTAGGAATGCCTCATTAAAGCCTTCAAGGAATTTTCTGCTCCTAGCTGTTGCAGCTGTGTTTAGACTCCAGTCCACATCTGCAACATTGAAGTCCCCTACTAACAACACTTCCACCTTATGTGACATTTTCTTTTGAACTGATGTTACCATTTCCATGTCCATTGATTCCTCCTGAGATGGGGGTCTGTAGACCACCCCTGCAAAGCTGGCTGTTCCATTCCTCTTCTCTAGTGTGACCCATAGTATTTCTTCATTGCCTCAGGCCTGATGCGAAACCTTGGAGTGGTGTTGGATGAAGGTCTGACCCTGAAGGCTCAGGTGTCAGCCGTAATCAAATCCACCTTTTACCATCTAAGGAACACTGCCAGGGTGAAGGACCTAGTTCCGTCTGAGGATCTTTCTACCTTGGTCCATGCCTTTGTCTCCACCCATCATGATTACTGCAAAGCCCTCTACCTAGGGCTATCGGGGGTGGATCTTCGCCGATTGCAGCTGGTGCAGAACGCGATGGCCAGGTTGTTAACTGGAACCCCTAGATCTAGTCATATAACACCTGTGCTGTGGGAACTGTACTGGCTGCCCATACAGTGGTGAATCACCTATAAGATCGCATTGCTGATCTACAAGGCCCTATGCGATCAGGGACCCCAGTACCTGGAAAACCTCCTGATTCCCTACCATCCCTCCCGTTCTCTCCTATCCTCCAATGAAGGATTGTTAGAGATTCCCAGGATACGTCTGAAAACATTTGGTAGAAGATCTTTTGCCTTTATGGCCCCTACCCTGTGGAATTCTCTACCTTGTTGGATACGAGATAGCCTGACCTTTGAAGGGCTTAAAAATTCCCTTAAGACGTATTTGTTTCAGCAGGTGTTTGAGGGAACTTGAGATTTTAGATGTCTGAAATTTGTGAGTTGAATATAGAGTGTGTAATTTTTTATGTTTTCATATTCTTGTACATTGTTTGTAGGAATGATGTAAGGGTGCCCTGAGCTATCGAAGGGCGCCTTGTATAAATAAAGTTTTACTTACTTACTTCCCCAGATTACACTGTTGCTCTTTGGCCTTTGTGTTGTCCCTTATATAAAATGCCACCCCCCTCCCCTTTTGCCTACTCTATCCTTTCTAAATAAATAATATGGAATGACCACCTCCCATCTTTGGTTGTTGTTGCACCACATTTCAGTGAGAGCCACTATGTCCAGGTTTGCTTCTGTCATAGTAGCCTCCAGCTCACTGACTTTGCTGCTCAGGCTACAAGCATTGGTGCACATGGCCCTCCAGTTTGTGATTTTTGCGCACCCCCCACTCCCATGTGCCCTTTCAGCTGGACTTACTGTATTTCCTGGTCCTGTCCAAACTGGTCTGCTCCTTGTTTCTGTGCCTTTTTGGGTGATCTGATGTGTATTTACTGCCAGAGCCTAAATTTAGATTTATTTGATATGGGGGTGGATCCATTTTATCCTCTTGTCTGTTCTACTCTACTACCACCCCCTCTGGCAAGTTTAAATCCTTCTCGAGGAAGTTTTTAAACTTAGTGGTGAGGACTGCGGTTCCCTCCCTGGATGAAAGCATGCCATCCCTTTTATATAGGTGCCCATCCCCCCAGGCGGGGCCCCAGTCTCCCACTTAACCAAAACCCACACCCTCGCACCACTCCTTCAGCCAGTTGTTGAAATCAATGATGTAACTTGTCCTGTCCTCCCCCATATCTTGGACAGGCAGCACCTCCAAGAAGGACACAGAGGTTGCTGTCTGTTTGGGGCCCCTTCCCAGTCCCCTAAATTCCTCCTGCACTTGACCTAATTCCTCCCCATCCCTTGTAAGACCATTTTCCCCCAAGTCAACAATGACATTGAGCTCACCCCTCCTAGCAATAGCCCTTGCAAATCCTGATGATTCACTCACTCTCCCTCTGAGCAGTGTCTCCTGACATACACTTTACCTCTCTATCCCCCTTGCCCCCCAGTTTCTAGTTTGATTCCCCTGACAATGGAGTCCCTCACCAGGGGTTGCTTCCTTCACCGCTGGGGTCTACCATTGTCTTTCCTTTGGGGTCCAGCCTGGACATCCCTTCCATCCCTCTTGGACACTATCCGGGGGGGGCCACTGCTGGACTGTCCCATTCCTCCAGAACTGTGAAGGAGTAATGTAGTGTTACAGGTGTGGGGATGTGTCTCTGCTCCACTGCCCTCACCCTGTCTGAGACCGTTGTCCATCTGCTCCTGCTGCTTGGCAACCTCTGAGTGAGTGAGGGTTGGCTAGGAAGTCCCTGGGTGGAGACAGAGGTACCCCACATGCTTTCAAGAGCAGCCTGGAGGCTGACAACCTCTGCCCTCAACCCAGAGTTATACCTGCAGATTGGGCAGCACCACAGTGCCCAGAATGTCCTTCTGAACACTATTGCCCCACAACCATTGCACTGCACCACAGCTGCCGTCTTATGTTTCTCATGTTGTTTCTGTTGCTTCCTTGCTCTAACCTACTTGGTTTCACTGACTAGGTCCATGAGGTCCGGGAGTGCTGAGTGCTGATGTGCAATTACAGCCAGGTCAGGAGTTGACTGCACAGTTTCATTAGGCAGATGGCAAATACCAATACCAGCATCAGAACAAAAGAGCTTGACTTTAATTTTCCAGCCACCAGTCCTAATGAACTCAGAATCCATAACTGAGTCAGGAGGGCCTAGTACAGTACAGCATTGCTTTAGCCAATACAGAATATTGGTAATAGTGACATTTTCATTTTTGAATGGTATAGTGATAGTTTTAACTGTCAATTTCATTAATGGAACAGCAAGAAAGGGAGTAAACTTAGGTGTGTATTTTAAGATAGAATACATGTGCCAAAAATAGTTTAGGCCAGCAGGAAACTTGAAACTTGAGACAGCTGAGTGGTTCTCCAATTATCTCTATGGCCGTACCCAGCAAGTAAAAATAAATAGCACCCTTTCTACAAGCCTTTCAGTCCAGTCTGGTGTCCCACAAGGGTCCATCCTTGGCCCGCTCCTTTTCTCCCTATACCTAAACTCCCTCCCTCTGGCCTCCTCTGGGCACCTGCTCCTTTATGCTGATGATGCTGTGATCTTTAGCAGGCACCCAGACCCTACCCAGCTCCAACAATCCTTGCAGGACTCCTTCACAGGAGCAGAATCATGGTTCTCCTCCTACAAACTTGTTCTCAACTACAAAAAAAAAACAAAGATCATGCTATTCACCCACCCTCAACATAAACACAACACGACCACACTATCGATACTGGATTCCCAGGGTATCACACTAGGATTAATTGCCAGTTTTAAATATCTAGAGGTCACCCTAGACTTGGCCCTTACCTTCCATGAGCATATAGCATAGACTTGCTCTGCAATAAACATTAGAATCAGTCTCCTGTATAAATATAGGCCCTGTCTCCCTCCTGATACCCTCCGTTTAGCTCCATCCTTTCCCTGGTAGACCATGGCATAGTCATATATGGTGCTGCCTCCGACACTGCCCTGACCAGCATTAAGTGCGCCCTTAACAAAGCCTGCCAACTGGCCATAGGCTGTGATTGCCTAACACATACCTGTGACCTCTACCAACGGTCATCATGGCTAAACTTTCAGGGGCGCCTACTCTATCAGACCTGCTTATTGGCCAAAAAAATTCAACTAGGGTAAGCTGCACCTGGCTGTCTCTCGCTCCTCCAGATTTGCTTGCCAATGAGGGCCACAAGACACTTTGTCACCACTGCCTTTCGCATCCCTTTTGCAAGGACCACTGCTGGCCAAAGATCCTTTTGCTACAGGGCACAACTCTGGATGAACTCCCTCCCTAATACTGCCCTATCTATTCCCAGGCTGAGGCCTTTTAAATCTGAGCTATGTACCCACATTATGTCCAGCTCTTACTGTGATTGCAGATAAACTCCTATAAATTTACTCTGATTCTAATTTATGATTCACAGTTACACATCTTCGGTGTTTGCTCTGTATATGTAGTATCCATTTTGTCTCTGTACTTAGTCACTGTACTTATCATACTCTGTATTTGTCCACATTTCAATGCATGATGTAGATCCTTTGTAAATGAGTCCCTGACTCAAAGGGCTGTAATTCTGAGACTTTATATAAACAAAAAACAAATAAAAACTGATATCATAGAAGGTGTCATCCACTGAATGAGTCAAGGAAAGATTTCTGAGGCAAAAAATGTCATATCCCCCTTAAGAAGGGTATGAGCCACATACAGTCTGTCAGGAAACTCTTGCAGTCCTCCTTTGTATATTAAACATACCGCATTCCATTGTTTGGCTGGTTCAGATGTTGTATGAAATAAGTTTGAAAACGTTTTTCCTTGGTGGGGTGGGAGCCTTGGTTGGTAGTGGCTTCACTTGGTACAGGTTTTGTTCCAGATGCATCTCAGCAGCATCGGAGATTTTCATAATGTTTCAGGGACCTACAGCTGTAGATACCATACCATCCGCAGCGTCAGTGGGGGGGGGGATTGTGCCAGTGGAGGTGTAGTAGGAAAACATGTGGCTGAACAATCCGTGGAAACTTCTGTTGCCATAGGGATGTCACTTACTGCAGGAGTACCTTCAGGACCAGCTTTGAATAACACAGGGTTAGAAGAGAATTGAAAGGTATCAGGGATCTGTAAAGCGGGGGTGGTGGTAGTATCGCTACAGGGTGAGAAAGAGGAGGACCCCTGTAAACTGGCCATTACATGTGGCTCCATACTTGATGATGGTTGTGTGAGGTGAGACATGGGAAT
Organism: Neoceratodus forsteri; assembly: GCA_016271365.2. Classification (NCBI taxonomy): domain Eukaryota; kingdom Metazoa; phylum Chordata; order Ceratodontiformes; family Ceratodontidae; genus Neoceratodus; species Neoceratodus forsteri. Next base: position 332,383,451 of record CM057454.1, read on the forward strand.
TTTTACAGGTCCGCATCGTAGAGCAGAAGAGCCAGGGTGCCACCCAGAGCCATCAAGTTTTGATTCCCAACAGATGCATGAATCTTTCATGCAATACATGCAGGAGATAAAGGTATACTCTGCAAAGCAACTTCATGTTAGGGGCAACCAGAAGAGAAAGAAATATGCGGTGCTGGCAAAGTCTGGTGCAAAGAAGTCTCCCCATTAACATGAGTTAGAAAAAAAAAACAGGCACTGTTTACTGATAATTTGCTGATTCTGTGATGCCTTTTGTGAAGACACTGTACTCAGCTGCTTAGACTGATTAGCCATAGCCGTGCCTACCAAAATTGATAAAACCAACTGGCATCTGAGCATTACAAGCAAAGGTAGTAACAGCCATATCTGATCGAAGGTGATGAAGTTGTTCTTATTAGAAATGCACTCTCTGTTCCTCATCTTTGAGTAACTGAAGCAGGGAGGATTTTTTTCCTCTGCAATTCCACATTCAGACAATGTTCCTCTTCTAAACAAGCATTTGTTAATGCCAAATGTTTGCTTGCTGGTATTAGCATTGGAAATGCAGGAGTTAGGCAGATGCAGAATAGGAATGGCAGTGAAGTATTGAACATCACGTGAACCCCACCTCCATCCTGAAGAGATGTACAGGATTTGGGGTAAGTGTTTGGGTCGTCACCCATGAAGGTCAAGACATGTCACCTCACCCTATTCTGCAGACATCAACACGTGTTGAGGTGTGCCTTAGGGTGTTTGGCTTTACAGTCACCCCATTCCATAAGGACATACGGTGAAATGGGTGCAGCATAGGAGAGTGGGGTGAAGTCTTGGGCCGAAGAGTCCAAGGTACACCTCAATGCCTGTCAGTGGATGGGGGGTGGGGGTGCAATTGCATGAGCAGTACAGTCAGCAATCCAAAGGCACACCCCGATGCCTGTCTGTACATACAGGGTAGGACGTTATGGCTAGAAACCCTAATGCCTCAGGCGTTTGTTGGTATTTACAGTACAAATTTTCAACATAGCCTTTTTGTGACCCCACCTCATGAAAGCATTTGGGACCTCGTCTCATGAAGATTGGCAGTGTGATTTTGTCAATGTGTCCCAAAAACTGACTTCCAACAGCGACAGTGCCATTCTACGCCACATGTACGAAAACACAGATCGGGCAGGATGTGAAGAATGACAGCTGTACCATCCATAGGGAAGTATGAAGAGATGGCAATGTTGAAAATCTGTAGTGGGAATATTAAAAATGCTCACACTTCCGAGCATACATGGAAACTGCACAATGCATGTGTGTAACACAGTCACTTTATGGAGTTTTGTCACCAGATTTTCAGCATAGGCATTTTATGACCTGTGCTCATGAACAGTGTCACTGTGATTTTCTTAATGTGTCCCAAACATTGATTTCCCACACAGCAACCACGGTATTTTGTGCCAGAACTGCAAAAACACATTTCAACCAGGATGTGAAAAATGACAACTGTACTGTTCATAAGGAGGTGTAGACAAATGGCAGTGTTGACAATCTGGAGTGAAAATATTGCAAATGTGCGAAGTTACGAGCGTGCGTGGAAACTGCACAACGCATGTTCATAACACAGTCATTTTATGGATTTTTCTCACCAAATTTTCAACATAGGCATTTTAGGATCTCTGCTAATGAACAGTGTCACTGTGATTTTCGTAATGTGTCCCAAACATGGATTTCCCACAGCGACAGCGCTATTCTGTGCCGGAACCGCGCAAAAACACATTTTGGCCAGGTTGTGAAAAGTGACAGCTGCACTGTTCATAAGAAGAGGCATAAAAATACCAATGTTGAAAATCTGGAGTGAAAATATTGCAAATTTGCGAAGTTACCAGCGTGCGTAGCAACTGCGTAACGCACACTCGTAAAACAGTCGTTTTTTTATTTTTCCCATCATATTTTCAACATAGACTTTTTGAGAGCCCACCTCATGAACACTAGCACTGTCATTTTGTTAATCAGTCCCAAAAGGTGATTCCGCGCAGTGACTGCGAAATCACTTTTCGGGGCCGATTACGGCCACGACAGTGATAGAATTCACAAGGAGGGTCCCAAAATTCCCATGTTGAAAATTTGGTGCCAAAATTCCAAAAAATGCCTGAGATAGGTATCAAAGTTGAAAAAACCCAGGGACCCTGGTTTTCCATTTTTACTGGTAACACCGGTAGCAATCATGGAATCCTGCTTGGTATGCGGATTTTGAATTCTTGTACCGGTGCCTCACGGAAATTGCATGTCACTGCACAGAATTTCTAAGATTTCAGCATCTTTTTAATTTGTTTTTATTTTCTCTTTCTATGTCCCCTTCTCACAGCATCAGTCTCCTCTTCAGAGATCCCTAGGCTGGGTATCCCCTAGCTTCACCCCCAGGTAATGCTCAGGAGGTCCTGTGGACCTGCCCCTATCCTGCTTGGATTGTACCCCCCCAGGTGGGAAGGGAGGGGACCCCAGATCACCCCTCCACACTCCCTTAGTGTGTGTGTCGGGTAGCCCAGTGGGTCCCTCGTGGAGCCTGGTTATGAAGTCTGGGGCATCTGGGTCCCTTCTGCCAGTGGCCAATGTGGGGTGATTATTCCTGGTTTTCTGGTCTCTGTCCATGAGGGTACTGGCACTAGTGGAGATCCAAGGAGGTAGGTCACATAGAGACATGCCACTGCTCCAGATGCAGGCTAGTGTCTCCCCCCTCCTGATCACTCTGCAGCACCATTGCACCACTGCCCATGGTCACACAGGAGGTGGTAAAGCAGCAGGACCTGCAGCCCACCCTCCCCAGAGGATGGGAGCAGTCCCCCGGGTGCTCTATCCTACTCCCCTGGCCAGACCTCCAGCAACCCAAGTTTGCTTCTGACCCTGGCATTGCAAGCAGTAGTGCTACCACAGTGCCAGAAGGCCGACCCAGATTTCAGCATTTTAAAATGAACGCTGCTGTGCTTCGCATTCTTTCTGCTTTGCTGTGTATAGCGTCAGTAAGGAAATCACCCGCATTGCTTTGTTGTAATCAGCCATTTAGTTTAACCACCCATGCTTCCCACCTACATCTCCATCACCTGAGGACTGCTTTCCTTCCTGAAACCACAGTTTTCTTGTAGTATGTGCCTAAGTGTCCACAGGTATCAGCACACATGGGCAGGGCCACTGGAAAATTGCAGGAAAAGTAACCTGAAATTGCAGAGTTTTTTTGCAAAACTTGCTGGAAAATTGTAGGAGTTCTACTATAGATCCTGAGTGCTTCACAATAAATCCTTTACTGTTTTCTACAGCATATATTAGTCAGCATAAACTACTAAATGAATACACTGACACTTGAATATGTTTTAAATCTAAGAAAGACTTCTGTTTGTAACATAAATCCTAAACGGATAAGATGTGTTGCCTCTTCCAAAATGTAAAAACATTTGCCTCATGCAGTGCTAGATTCTATTTAGTGAGCCACAGAAAATCAATAGTAAATAAATCCAGAATAAACAAATGTTATCTGTTTCTGGATGTAGACTAATGAAGCCTGATCAAAAGCTATTTACAGTGCTCTGTCAACTATTCACCCACTTTGGTGTAAGAAAAAATAAGCAGATGGGGTGGTCAATAACTCAGTTTTAGTAAAATGTTGTAAAGTATTTAATGTTCATAATTTGTACTATAGGTACTGTGAACTATTATTAAAATTATATATTACAACATTGTATATGGGTGTTATTATGGTTGGCAGTATAGCCTAGTAGTTAGAATAACAAACAGTAATTGAACTGGGAACATCCAGCAGACTTGGGTTTGATTCCCATAACCTCCACCTAAATACTGTGAGACTCCAGACAAGTTACTTAACCTCCCCAGTGCTTCTAGGTCACTCCTGAAAACAGGCAGTTCTGCCTAGTGGGCCTTACCTGGTTTACAAAGAATATAAAAAAATTCCAATGTATGTTTAGTACTACATCATAGAATGGCAGTCAGGGTATCATGCAATTTACTTGAGTTTTACTTGGGCTGCAATGATTTTGTATAGGTAAAAATAAATGTTCAACTACATTTATGTGTTTTATAAGCTTGCTTTTAGATTTTAGTCAGGTTTTATTGTATTCTTTGCATATGAGAATCTAGGTTGTAGACTGCTAAATGCAGGATCACTGTTACCAACTAGCTTATTGAAGTTTATAATCAGCGACCATCCAAAATCCTCAGTTGTTTGAATGAAAACTAGTCTAAATAAAAGTATGTTCACAAGGAAAAAGCTGCTTACTACTATGAAAGACTTCACAGTCAGCATCACATTTAGGTAAATTAGATCATTTGCACCTTTTCTTCCACCTGCTGTTTCAGTCTCTGTGACAACAAAAAGTTTTCTGATAGACTGCTTCAACAAAAAGCAAATGTGAAGTGTTTAAGTGTACATATGTTTGGCCGGTGGTTTTGAAAGCACATTCAATGACATGCAGAAGGTAGGACCCCAGGGGCTGTATGATGCTGGTGGGCAGAGTGGTGCTCAATTCACATCTGAGCTCAGACATGAAAACTGGGAGACACCCTTTCATGGACACCAAGTAAAAAAAGCATCCACATGTCTGATAGATCGTGAATCCATTTGAAGGTCCTCCACTAATCACTTGTGGATTTTTAGGTGAAGACACTTTATTTCAAAGAAGAAAATTCAAGCATTTTTTTTTTTTGCTCCTCCTACCGCCTGGCCATCCAATCCTTCAGGCCTGCCAAGGCCTCCTACCACCCAGTAGGGTTTGGGATCATATGGAGCAAGGAAGGGCATTTCAGTCAATGACAGGCTCCACAATGGGCACTAAACAGTGAATAAAGATGGTGGCAGGGCACCACTACTCACACTGGGGCAGCCAGAAGGGGTGACCATCCCTGCAGCCCCCCCGGCTCCGCCACTGTTACCACCGCCACTGAGTCCCAACCACTATCCACTGTCCCTTACTGCTGTGCTACCAGGTAACCCAAAGTAACCCTTTATTGAGTGGGCCCCTACCCCTGTGGGAGGCTACCAGGGGAGAAGAATTGCCCCAAAGAGCTTCCTGTGTATCCTGGTCATGGCAGGGGTCAGAACAGACACATGTCTGGGGCCTCTGGCTTATGGAGGAACCAGCAGCCGTCCTTCATTTGGCCAGCAGGTGTTTTCCCATTTTCTTGGGAGTGTGACAGGCCACATGTTGTCAAGGCACAAGCCAACATTCATCATGCGCCCTCCCACAGTGAGGGCTGATGTGTTGTTGTGCCTCTGGCCTCCACTAGGGGACAGAAAATGTTGAGTGGTGAACCAACTCTCCCTCCTAGGAGAAGGTGAGTGGCTGTTGGACACTCAAGCCTTCACCCACTAGCTGGCCCACCAACACCCAAGTCTGTTCCCTAATCCTGGTCAGCGGTGTCACAGGCAGAAATCCAATTCATGCAGTTAAATTATAGATAGGAAAAAACAAAGGTAGTCCACCTTAGCGATGATGGTTCAGATTAATTCACATCTGAGTTCTAACAAGAAAAGAGACCAAGTCATTTGTAACTTGTGTATGTGGCGTGTGGGTGTTGAAGAAAGGGGATCATAATGCTGTCACTACTACCATCACCCCAGAGAGATGTGGACTGCACTGTTGCTACTGCCATCACACCAAAGGGGTGGGACTGTAGTGCTTCTGCCATCACCACTGGTGGATGGGGAATGTAGTACTACTGTCACCACATCTAAGGGATGGGGGCCGCAGTACTACTGCTTCTGTCACACCTGAGGGAGAGAGGACGTAGTGCTGTTGCTGCTGCCATCACACCAGAGGGATGGGGAGGTAGTGCTGCTTCCATCACACCATGGGGACTGTAGTGCTGCTGCTGCCATCACATCTTGTACCTAAAATAACTTTAAATTGGTACAAGGATGGAAGGATGTGCACTAGTAGAGGTCAAAATTGCTAAAATGCATGTTAGCAGAGTTAAAAATTGTTAAATAAAGTACACAGAACCAAATACCAGAAAAAACGGATTTTGGCTTAGCAGACACCGGTGATAATACCATTTTTTACAATGTACAGAACGGAATATACCCTTTCTCAATCCCGGTAAACCAGTGTCCCTGAAAAAAACCTATTTATTCCATTATACAGCTTACCGGCATTTCCTCAGATCGCTGATCCGACTTGGAAAGTGCAAATGTGTCCCAAGTCCACGAAGATTGTCCTTCCAGACTCAGAGGTAAGTATGGGGTGGGGGTGTGAGGAGGCAAGGTGCGCAGTGTGGGTGGAGTGCGGGTTGTGGGGGGCAGAGGAGACAGCTGAGGACCGTTTCCTTCTTTATAGGAAAAAAAAAAACATTGGAGTAAGTTTTATTTTACAGGGACATTTAACAGGACATTTAGCATGCTGGGTGCACTCCCAGCATGCCAACCTAGTGTTGTGGTGGGGGAGCGACTGTAGCCGATGGGGTATTGGGCATCCTCGTCAGCATATAGGGTGCCGCAATAGCCGAGGGGGATTGGGCACCCCTCGGCACAAACATATGTTTTGTGTATATGTGGGGGGGACATTATGCTGATGGGAAGTGGGCTCTCCTTTGGCACATTAATTGTGGATGGGGACATTATACCAATGGGGAGTGGGCTCCCCATCGGCTCATGAAAAAACTCAGACTGTTTGGGGGGGCACATGCTGCCGAGGGGGATTGGGCACCCCGTCGGCATGGGGGCTGCATAATACTGTTTATGAATGTGGCAGCAAGCCGCCTGCCACATTCACAAACAGTATTAGGCTAGCTAACGTTCGCCCTACAATGATGGGTCACGCCCTCATTGCAGCAGACTGACTGACGCTGCAATGACAAGGCGGCCCCTGATTGCTTCGGCGAAAACATTTGTACTTTGTGCACTTTTGGAGCCCAGTGTCATCGGCACACTGTGCCTCCTTTGGTCCACCAGAGCTAAGACCCCAAATGCAGTGCCTTCCTTGGCTGTAACAGTGCCACACCTCCACAACCCACTTCTCTCCTAAGCTGTCACATAATGTTTCTCGCGCATGCGTGCAAGCAAACATAAAAATTAGCTGTGGGAGCAGTTATCAAGACTTGCATGGAAGACTGACATGCTGGCTCACCACAAACAGGCTAAACAGCAGAAGTCATATTTTGAGGCCTAGTAGAAGCAGTGGTCACATAAACAAACCTTGCAGGGGAATTCCCCAAAGCAGGGATTGAGAAGTTAGAGCTGCATCCTCTGTATTAACAGGAAATATGTGTCAGTCAGTTAAAGCAGCATGTTCTGAAGCTGTATAGAGCAAAACTCTCTCAAACTCAACAGACATAGAACAATCAGACACAGCCAAACCAAGTAGAGGCATTGCAGGTGAAGCCATGGAAACAGAGACAAACAAACTCCCTCCTCCACTTTCATCTTCCTGGGTAGCCATCTTGTGGAGCAGCAAGCCGGCCAACAGCACACTCCTCCGAAGAGTAGGGAAGCTTTTATTGAAAGAAAAATCATACATCACATAGGGACATAATACACAGGTTACAAAATATACAGAGTAACAGTAGTTAGCAATACTCCAATATTTCACAGTAATAAACAAATGCTCTTGCATTTCAAAAAAAACCATTACAAGTATCCCTAGAACAATACCATTCTGATACCTACTTATTCTTATAAAGTATTTCATACTCCTTATTCTACCATGGCATGTTAGCCATACCGTGTCCCACATCTGTCTTGGGAGCCTAGACTCTGATAGTTGTCTCAGGATTTGAGATATTGACTGGGCTGACCCATAAGGGAAAATTAAAGTTTCTGAAAAATAGGAATCAATAATGTGACTATACAGAAAATTCCTAGTTAAAGTTCTGAAGTGTTATGGTGTTTACTTCCATAATTTCACATTTGTTTTGTGCCGAATCCATGTATTTGGAAAGCTGTTTTCTCTGTAATCTAGTGTGAAAAGTCCACTTATTTGCTTCCCAGGGTGACAATATTGGGGTTATCCATTCTTTTACTCAGAATATCCAGTTGACTTCTTTAGGAGAAAACAAAGATGAGTATACAGCAGAAAAAAATTATGAATAGCAAAAGATTAAGGGATTTACCACTGCTAAACCCCCTCTATGCAGTGGAAGATATGTAAAATTCCTACAAATAGGATTAAGTCTACTCCCCCATAAAACCTGAAAAAATATACTATATAATATTGTTTCTAATTCTTGTGTAGAGGGCATACATAGAAAAGATTCAAGAAAATTAGTAGTATCAAACATTTTAAGAAATATACTATTTTTTTGTTTAGAAATCTGCATAGATTTCTGTATATTTACTTGACTTTCACCCTCCCTAATTTTTTTCCTCTCAGTTCACCATATCCATGTCAAAGTCATCAAACTGTATGTTATTCCTGATTCTACAGGGATATCATGTAATTGTTGGATTCCAAGATCTTTAGATGACCCTAAACAAAAAGCTTTGCTTTTATTTATATTTATCTCATCTCCAGACACCTTTGAATATTGTGGTACCAACAACAGTGTCATCTGACATGATTGTAAGCTGTCCACATACAAACAAATATGACCTACATAAGCAGAAATCTTGAATTGTGGTGTATTATGCCTAAGTGAAACACCATAGACTATTGGTACCTGACATATTTTGTGAATTAAAATGTCAGTACTGGATGCATATCATAATGGATTAAGTGAACAACCGTAACTCCCCTGGCTATAATAATACTTGTGCCCACAGTGCCATTAATCAAGTGATGAAAATGGGCATTTCTATATAAAAATTGTATCCATTGTATGAATGTTTCAGGTATTCTATGAAAAGCGATTGCCTGAAATAAATAATCATGTGGAACTTGTTCAAAGGCCTTTTCTTGACCAAGAGATCTTAGGAAACCTTACATATTTGTGTAATTTGTCTTTGACAACAATTTTTCTGACCTGCATCAAAGTATCCCTCATTGATCTCCCTGGTATAGCACATGTCTGATTGTTAGCTTTTACTTTGACTGCTACTGTACTTAAACTTTGACCCATAATTTTTGCTAGAATCTTAATATCCATATTCATAAGGGAACTTGGTCTCCAGTTTCCCAAGTCCAACTGTTCACCTTTTCTATAGTTATATCAAGATTGCTTGTGCCATGTTATCTGAAGGTCTTAAAGTAACTATCATGTCATTGAACACTTCTCTTAGAATCTGGCTTAACAGACATGAAAGGTTTTATAAAATTCAGCACTTAGACCATTAGGCCCATGTGCTGCTTTCAACTGTAAGGTATTTATCATGCACTCTACTTCTACTAAAGAAATTGGTTTAACTAAATCTGCCTTGTCTGTTGCAGTCAGAAATTCCATATTGTTCCTAGATATATAACTGTCAATACCATCTTCCACCCAAAGGGGTTCTCCAAATCAGGTATGTAAGTTCTCAGTTATGGCCGCTAAAATATTATGAAACCCTATGTGTATCTTATCCTCCTTATCCTTAAGTGCAGTAAACATTTTATTTGTAAATCATTCCTGACATCCTTTAAAGATATCTACAGATTGTTTGGTACCCTGCATTCCTAGGGTTTGTTCAGCCTTTAATAGTTTAGCTCTATCATACAAAAAATATCTTAATTTCATTTTTTATACAATTTATTTAATCTTTATACAAACATTTTCTCAGTATTTTGGAGTGTTATAAAATGAAATAAGTGTGCTCTCAGTTGAAGAAACTTAAAATATTCATTTTTTCCTTTAGATTTCCCTACTTTTTGACAGCTGACATTACACCCTTCGGGGATCAATATCCATTACTTTTTGGAATTTGATGTTAATTGATTTAAACAGCATAGCCACCCAAGAGCAGGAGTCATCCCCAAATAGACCACATAGATATCCCCCAAGGCAATGCTTTTTGCGCCTGGTGAATATCTGCATTGGGTCTGAGCCTTGTATCTTGTAACAAAATCGCCTGAGCATCAGAGTTACTAAGGGAATAAAATGTTATTATTTTTATTTTTTAATTCTGTACACTGTTAACCTTGAGGGACAAAAATGTTGATACCATCAGTGAACCCTAAATCCATAAGAATCATAAAAGAAGAAACATCACAAAGTTTTAGCTGGCTTTTTTCTTACTAGTTATTTTTTTTTACTTTAGTAGCCTTTGATTGGTCCCCTTCCACATCCAAAAAGACCTTCTGTGAAGATGCTACTGAGGAGGCGTTGGAATCAACATCTTCCTCTTCAGTATGTCCTTGTAAGACTAAATAAGTGTTTCTAGTTTCCACAAAGTTGTTCTTTACCATTTTTGATTTTGGTTGACATCTTGAACTGCATCTTTTCCCCATAACTGTCTGAAAATCATCATATGGAAGTTGGGGGAAGGGGCATTGATGAAGACTGATTCTGCTCCTGTTTGGTAGTCCTGTGTAAGGGTTGGCCTTCCTGACCTCCCTGTTGGGACTCCGTTTGATGAGAAGATGAGGTTTCCTGAGCAGTTTCAACTTCCCATGCATCCTCCAAGGTCACTGGATCTGAAATTGTGTTGCTACCACCTCAGTCTGGTGTGTGTGACTATCTGATTCAGTATGGTGACTAAGATCCTGGTGATTACTGGAATCAGACTTTGCTTGCTGTTGTGAAATAAAATCTTGGGCTCTTTTATTTTGTGCTTCATGAACCATATCATCCTTGCCATAAAAGAACCCTTTATTATGAACAGCCCAAGGACATTGTAAATACTGGTGGTCCATTTCTTCACATAGATTGCACTTTATTGAGTTTGAACACAACATTCTTGAGTGTCCAATTTTCAAACAAACATTGCATACTGAGGCATCAAACACATTACTCAGGTGGGACAAAGACCCACACCTATGGGGTATAGCCCCCTGATAACGACACCAATACAGCGACCTACGTCGCTGCCAACAAAATCAACTGTTCATTGACAGGTCACTGTATTGGTGTGCCAGAGACAGGGGCACACTGTCTGCCAGTCCTGCACCCCCTCCCTGAATCAACTCCAACTCAGAGTTGATTATAATTAGAACAGGGGGTGCAGGGGGCAGAGCCCCCCCACATGGGGGGTTTGGGAGGCAAAGCCCCCCAATAGAAAAATGGACTGGGAGTCCATCAGGATTTACGTCGACCGCAACTTGCAGTTGACTACATAAATTCCATTGCTGTGATACTGGTAGACAAAATTATTGTCAAACCGGCATCATAGAACCCATCTATGGCATGTGTTCAGTTGTTTAACATAGATGCAGAAGCCCCAGTCCTGTCATATGTGAAAATCTGCTTGGAACATGTTGTGTTCCCTTCTCAGATGATCTTAGTCAGACTTTAATCTTCCAACCACCAGTCCATATATTTTTCTAATCAAGAATGGGAACTGGCCTATCCATTACATTAAATTCTCTGCTTGACCCAAAAACAGTATATAACCAAAATGTGTATACCTGCATTTTTGACAAGAATTGCTATGTTTTTCACTGTTAGTTCTGTCAATGGAATTGCCATAAAAGGGGCACATAAACAGGAATGTTTCACTTAGTGGAATTTTCTCCAAAACTTCTCCCATAGTTGTGGGGTGTTACATCAAGTTGAGAGTCCCCTGAAATGTGTATAAGGGTGAATATACAGTATCTGTTGCTACAAACTACATTGGCTCCTTAAGTAGTTTCTTAGCTACATAAACATAGTCTGGAGTTTCGTCTAACCCACCTTTATACTTTAAATGGACTGCATTCCATCTTTTTTCTGGTGCCCCCAAACTGATAAATGGGTCTAACAGCCAAAAATTCTCTCTAGTTTTATTGGTGCCTGATTCAATGGTATGCTTGTGTAAGGGACCAGGTTGTACTGCATCAGAATCCGGGTGGGGGGGTTACTAAAAGTCCAACCTTGGTTAGGGACTGCAGCAGCCAGAACAGTGGCATGAGAAGGTTGAGCTTCAAGATTATCCATCATTTCTGCTCATGTAATGGAAGTGTGAGTCTCTGTAGACTCCCTATACTCTGCATCACCCGCAATGTCTGTAGCATTGGGTACTGTTGTATTGCTTTGCTCCACTACTGTGGTTGTCAAGTGAACAGTATGTTGGTGTCCCTCTTTCGAAGTCCCATGATATCCATGTATTGTCCTTTTTGGGGGTGGATCAGTGGTAAGACATACAGAAACCAAGTCCATTTGTGGAAGAGGGCTAGCTAAATTTTTGTCCAGACTGTGGGACCGTGAACTGTCAGCAGAGTAATTAAAAAGCAAAGATTTCTTCACAATTTTCCTGATAGCAGTATTGAGTTCTATAGAATTCACATGTTTTCCTGTATCAGTGTGTTCCATGGATAATGATGCTCTTCCACCAGCACTTGGCATTGCCATGACTCCCGCTTCTGCTGACATGGCTGACTCAGCTGGCAAACTGCGGGGAGGGGCATTGTCACTTTTTCAGCTTGTCACTTTTTGAAAGTAAAGTCCCTGCATTTTGCAAGTGTACAGTGGAATTCATAGAAACCAAAGCACTTTTTGCAATTTATATAATCAAGTCTGAAGTCAGTGCTGCTTCAGCCTCTCATCTGGCTCAATCCTTAGATCATTTCCAACCTGCTGCTAGCAGGGCTGATGTGGGTGACTAAGGGGCTCCTTCTGCAGAAACATTCTCTGATTCTCTGATTTTTGGCTCCTCTGTGTGGCTGATGAGTCTCAGTCTGTGTTCTAGGTACTGTAGCATTATTTGCTGTATCTGGAGAATTATTTGTTATTTCTGGGTTTGTGGCTACATCCACTGACTGGAACTGGGAACTTTGGGCTTTAACTCCTGTCTGGAGAACAGCTTCTTCCTCTGCTAGAAGTCTTAGTAAGACAGCCCTTCTTTCAACCCTTTTTTCTGACAACATCATGCTTGCCTGGGCTCTGGCTTCCAGTACTGGACACACTGTTGCCGGTATAAGAGGTATATGTTCCATTGTGTCCGTACTCAATACGTGTAAGTCAGGGTCTGTAGTAACATTGTCTTGAGTAGTATGTTTATCCATAACCTCTTCTGCTGACTCTAAACTATCTGGAATCTCCATACAACTCACAAAAAGTACACCTTCAGCACCTTCAATTGGATTTCAGTACTCAGTTCCTTCACCGCCACCTCCTGGCTCAGCCATCTTGGCTAACTGCCCTCCATCCAATGTGGCCCCCTACTGGCAAAAGTAAGGGAATTTTTTATTTAATATATTTTGAACCAAAAAAATGACAAAACAAAGAAGAAGAATAACATCATTCAAAAAACAATACAATAGTAAATAACAGAAACTAATCACAAATAAAGCAAACAATTTGTACAAGAAACATAAGCTACCTCCCCAAAAGCTCCTGTGTTTTTTTCTAGTTAACCTAACAAAGAGCAGCCCATCTGGAGTCATACATCGTGGTTGTACACTAACTTTTCTCATTCTCTTGGATATGGCATAAGTCAGTTAAAATAAGCTGCAATAATTCCTCCTGGGTGATATTTTACTGCTGCAAAACTAGACAACATTGCACCTGCCATATCCAAAATTTGAAACAAGCAAGAAGAAGCCTCATACTATGCTTATTATAAAGATGCCACATATTAGGAACAATACCCAAGAACAAAAAATCAGTGGTCATTGACAAGAAAAAAGTAGTGTTCCATCTCTTAGCCAAGACAGCCCCAAAGTGCATAATAAAGGGGCACTCAAGATACAGGTGTGCTGCCATAGTTTCCACCATCAATGGGTAAGATAAGTGAGGACAAAATCTCTCTCTTAAGTTCTTGTGTTTCAGATTGCCCTTTACATTGAGTTTCACATTGGCACAGAGCCAATTTGTGTCCCACATTTTTAAAGGAAGTCTCTTATCTGTCAACAAGTCAAACATCATATGAAGCTTGAAAAGGGGCTAAGTAGAAAAATGAGGAGATTCATAAAAACTGGCTTCCATAATGGCCCCATACACCTGTTTCCTAGTCATAGAAAGTATCTGAGCAATAGTGACTCCCCACAGTTTAATTTTATCAAAACAATTTATCCAGCACAAGAGAAGGGTATAACATCTCTTATTGTTATGAATAAAGTGTCCACTAGTCCATTCACCTAAAATATCTTGCAACAAAGGTGAAAGCCATTATACCCATCTGTGTTGGGCACCAGCCAAAATAGGGGCCAAATTGGCATACAAAAAAAGAAAAAAAAAAGAAAACTACAGTGTTAATCATACCTAAACCACCATCCTTTACATTTAGGTATATAACCCCTCTCTTAATGGGGTTAAGGCGACTCCCCCAGCCACACTGAAAAAAAAGAACAGCTATACAAAGTTGACTCTAGGAATTTAGGGAGAGGGAAAACATAACTTAAAAACAAGAACACTGGGTGCAAATAAGATGTAATCATATAAATACATTTGAGTTTACTCATGTGCCAAGAATTCCATAATGCCACCCATTTCTTTTTTTTCATTTAGTATACTTTATTAAATTTTTCTTCTTACAAAAGGGAAAAAGAGCATACACAAGAAAAGCAAAAACTGACAATACAATAAATCCAAAAACAATGATAAGTTCTGCCAGTATTAATAATCAAAAAACAATGCCTCCCACACCCTTACCCCCTCCCATCCTGGAGCACACTCAGGTCAAAACGATGGGAGAAAAGGAAAAAATAGAAAAGGGGGAGATCTAACTAACAAGAGAGAAGAGTCATGAGAGGTTTCCAATGATCTCTATACTTCTGATATCTGCCTTGACTGGAAGCAATATGTGTCTCTGTAGCCAGAGCCAGAAGGATTTCTTGGTGCCATTCCCATAAAGAAGGAACACTATCATCCATCCAATGATGGAGAATGACAGTCTTGGCAATAATTGAAATTAAAGTCATATAGGCTTTCAAAGGACCAAAACGCTCCTCCAGATAGATCCTGACAAGACAGACATGAGGACTAAAGAAGGAATCTAAACCCAAAAGGGGATCATGGAAGTTACGAATATCTGTCCAAAAGCGGGTCACCTTCAGGCATTCCCAGAGAATATGCTGAAGGGATCCGGTACCAGAACCACACCAGGAACACTCTGCCGAGGCTCTTCTACCCATGCTGTGTAATCTGATGGAGGTATAATATAAGTTGTGTAAAATATGGAACTGGGTAAGATGATAGCGATCCTGTTTAATAACTTTATAAAGCCCAGTCCAGAGCAGTTGCCAGTCCTTAGAATTTAACTGTTGGCAAGGCTAGGCAAGGCAAATTTTATTTAAGAGATGGCCATCCTAGAGGTTCTGGGCACTGAACATTTAAAAATATAAATACTATACATTATAAAATGGAATACATAATATGTCACACATAAAACAATACATCAACAAAAAACAAAATTTATATATATACAGTAACTTAGGCAATAACAGCCAGTGCCTAAAGAGCCAGGGCTAACCTAACATAGATTCTAAAACAGTAAGGACTATAGGATGCAATCTGGGAAGGCCTGATTATACAAGAAGGCCTTGAGGTAGGCCTTAAATACCTCCACAGAAGGGGCCTCCCTAACAGCTGGAGTGAGCAAATTCCACAGGACAGGAGCGGCGACACTAAATGCTCTGTCGCCTGCTGTTTTTAACCTCATCCTGGGAATCCAAGAAGAACCATAGAAGAGGAGGAGGAGAAGGAGTGAGCTGAGACAGCAGGAATGA
Source organism: Neoceratodus forsteri (assembly GCA_016271365.2). Lineage (NCBI taxonomy): Eukaryota > Metazoa > Chordata > Ceratodontiformes > Ceratodontidae > Neoceratodus > Neoceratodus forsteri. The sequence continues at coordinate 332,399,149 of CM057454.1, forward strand.
GAAGGTCATTCAGGTAACCAAGGCCCAGGCCATGTTGGGCATTAAAGGTAAGTAAACCCATCTTAAAGAGGACCCTCCACCTAGCTGGCAGCCAGTGCAGTTGACGCAGGACTGGAGTGATATGACAGTACTTAGACTGTCCTGTCAACAACCTCACCGCCGTGTTCTGCACCAGTTGCAGTTGGTGCAAGGTACCCCCAGAGACCCCGAGATAGAGCGCATTACAGTAACCCAACCTGGACATCACGAAGGCATGTACCAAGGTGGGGAGGTCCTGCGGTGGAACTAGGGGCTTTATCCTGGCAATATTCCTCAGATGATAAAAACTAGTAGGGACAGCGGAAGACACCTGAAACTCATGAGACTCAGGTGTCAATCCACTGTCCAGAATAATGACCAGATCCCACACCCTAGAGGAGGCCTTCAATGGTACAGAGCTGAGAAAAAGCCCTGTCTCCATACTAGAAGCCAACCTATCACACCCTCTGTTCAACTCCACCACCAGTACCTCTCTCTTATTGGAGTTCAGTCACAACCAGCTGGAGGCCATCCAGTCACTAATTTCAGTGAGGCAGCTATTAAGCACTTCCACTGCACAAGATTTTCCAGGGGTAAAGGAAAATACAACTGGGTATCATTAGCATAGCAATGAAAATCCAGACTGTACTTCCTAATGAGCTCCCCAAGGGGTAGCATATACACGGCAAGCAGCATCAGCGACAAGAGTGAACCCTGGGGAACCCAACATGACAGGTGGCCAGGGGAGGAGGAGAAATTACCCATCACTACCCTCTGACTCCTGTTAGATAGAAAGGACTCAAACCAACAGATGACCGTACCAGCAAGTCTGCAGAATTCCCTTAGGTGGTCAAGTAACACTCGATGGTTGACCATGTTGAATGCTGAAGAGAGATCAAGGAGAACAAGAATTGTCCCTTCCCCTTGATCTCTTGCCCTAAGGAGGTCATTGTGCACCCGAACCAGTGCAGTTTCTGTGCTATGCCTTGCATAAAACCCAGACTGGAGTGGCTCATATAAATCATGGGCCACGAGATGCTCCTCAAGGTGAAGCACCACCACTTTCTCCACAATCTTACCCAAAAATGGAAGATTGGAGATAGGATGGTAATTTGCCTTGATCTCAGGGTCCAGTGATGTTTTTTGCAGAAGGGGACTCACCAATGCCTCCTTCAAGACATCAGGAAAGACCCCCTCTGACAAGGAGCACTGGACAATCAAGGCAAACAGCGAGCCAACAGAGTCAACACATGTCATTAAGAAATGAGTTGGCACTGGGTCCAGTTCACAAAAGGTGTGCGGAAGCTTGGAAACAATATCAGTGACCTCAGCCACCTCCACCGGTCTAAACTCGCCCCAACCAGGGAGAGAGCTCTCCGTTCACCCACAGCGACCACTGTTGGCCAAACTTTGACCCACTAGTGGAACGTCCTGCCTGATGGCAGACACCCTGTCTGAGAAGAACCGAGCAAACTCTTCACACAATGCTTTGGAAAAAAGCTTCCTTCAGCTGTAGACAGGAAGAATGAAGGAGCCTGTCCACAGTCCGAAAGAGCATGGTTGATCAGTTCCTCCCAGCAGCAATCTCCCAGGACAGGAATTCTGCCTTCTTACGGTTGATTGCTCCCTGGTATGCAACGTAGTGTGCATGCAGGGCCAGTTTGTCCACCTCCAGGCCGGACTTCCACCAGTAGTGCTCTAATCTCCAACCCAAGGTCTTCATCCACTTGAGTTCACCATCATACCAAGGGGACCTCAAGTGAGAAGACCTGGGTCATACACGGACTGGTGCGAGGGAGTTGAGTGCACCTGCAAGTGCCTTAATATAGGCATCGACTGCTGTGCGCACACCTCCAGCGCATGCACTATCCACACTAGATAGGTCAGCCACCAATAGAAAACCCTCAGGGGTCAACCCCCTCAAAGGGCGATAGCTGACCATCTCTGCAGGGGGAGGGCTACCGGGGGGGGCCCGAACGAGAACTTCACCGTATAATGATCGGACCAAATGACCCAATCAGTCCTGAGACAATTAATCTCAAGCCCCAGTGAGAACACCAGATTCAACATGTGGCCACCCAGATGAGTTACAGAGCAAACACCCTGCGCAAAGCCCAGGACATCATCTGGAGGAAGTTAGAACCAAGCTGACAAGATTCATCATCAGCCAAGACATTGAAGTCCCCCAGCACTAAACATCTGGGGTCCTCCAACGTCTCACTGACCACACAATCATCTGCCTCCTGCAGAAAGTCTCCCAATGGCCCAGAGGGGCTGTAAATCAAAAGAATCAGGCAACCTATGCCTGGACCCCCATGGATGGCCACACATTCAAATGAATGTGGTGCTCTCACTGGGTCCAGGGTGAAACCTAGTTCGGATCTAAAACAGCTAGCTACCCCCCAAACCCTGCGTTCCACTCTGGGGCAGTGCACCACAGTATAACCGGACAGGACGGCAGCCTCTAAAACTGGGTTAGCATCATCACCAATCCAGGTCTCTGTAATGCAAGCCAGATTGGCTGAAGAAACCAAATCTGCTATAATTGCAGTCTTGTTTCTGACCGATCTGGCATTGCACAGTACTGCCCTCAGGGGATTGGTGGATAGTGCAGCCCTCTGGCTACCTGCCCACTCGGTCTGGTGGAAACCCTAGCGATGGGAACAAAACACATCTGGCCTCTCTCCAGAACCTGTCTAATACCAGGGCACCTTCTACACCCCACTACCCTGATCCTACCACTGACTACAGTGCATGGGGCACCCCCAGCTAAGACAAGTCACACAGTTCCTCCCTATTCCAACCTCCTTACAGCACCTAGCTGTACTATCAGACACTGGGAGGCCAACAAAAGACCATAGATCGTACAGCTGGGAGGCCCCATACACAATCCTAGCCCACCCCAGGCCCTCATACCTTCCCACACACATCCCTGCCAATTATGTAAACCCTATCCCAAAACACAACCCACAAACACACTCTACACCACACACTCCACACACTCTTCCCTTACACCCACATATACATTAGTAACTCAAAACCCAACCTACCCCCACCCCAAACTAACCCACCCAAATACTATAATTTAAAATGCTGAAGTACTATCAACCTTCCCCTGCAAAAGAAACATCTCAACACAGTGCAGATATGCTGAAAACAAAATACTCTTTCCGAGAGGAAACTACGTAGCTAAAGTTAACTGGCAAATAGTCCAAGTCCAAGTCCGAATAAATGAGCCCTAAATCTCACAATGAAAAGAAAAAGGTGCTCTAATTGCCTGTTTCCAACAAGGGCTAAGGAGTTAACCCAACAACTGCTGCCAGTAATAACAGACCCCCAACAGAGTACTAGGATCATGGAGCTGAAAATAAGCATAACATTTAGAAACAAAATAGGGTTGTTCCACAATTGTTAAGAGCACAGTTAAAATAGGATAGGGATGTGCAGTTCAAGGGTAGGGACCCATAAAACTAGAAAGAGCCCCTGAAAGTTGGATATGCTTGAATGGATGATATACTGGGATAGCAAAACGGTGTTGAATAATATCAGGAGGGGACATTTTACCTCCCACCAGCAGGGACTCAAATGAGGCCAGTCTGAGCTGTGGGCAAAAATGAACAGGGATGGGGTGATTAGCAGTATGAATATTGGGGTTTCCCAAGATGGGTTGGGACAAATCTTTACTCCAATCAGTGTGGAAATAAGCACAAAGTTGCTTGAGTACTTTGAGTGACCACATCAAAGGGGTCTGATGTAACTGGGAAGGCAGAGAAGAGGGATAAATGTACAACAAACTACTGTACTTAATTGTAGGCCAAATTCTTTACATAGATAAGTTTCTATGGAGAACCAAAGAGGATTGTAGCCAAAAGCGGTGACTAGGAATGAGCCCAACGAAACAATTTAGAGCTGTGTAAGGCACAATAGTACAAGAAAAAGTTGAATAGTCTGAGGCCTCCGCTATCCTTGGCCATGGTTAGCTTGAAATATATCCTCCTAGCCACCCCGTTTCCATAAGAAATTTGAGAGAAGACTATGAAGGTGAGAAAACCAGATCTTGGGAAGGACAATGCCCAACACACCTAATGGGTAAAGAATTTGAGGTAAAATATTCATTTTAATGGTGTTTACCCTACACCAGAGAGAAAGGGGAAGGGACATCCATCTTTGCAGGTCTTCCCTGATTATCTGAAGTAGGGGAAATAAATTTAACTTCAGAAGGTCAGAAAGAGAGCGTAAATATGTATCCCCAGGGGTGTGATGGCCTTGGATTTCCAACAAAGGCCCATCTGATGAATTGACTGCTTAGAGGCATAGGCATTCAGGGGTAGAACTTGGGTCTTCCCCAACTTTAGCTTATAACCAGCAAATGCAGAAAAAAGGTCTATTTCCCTCAGAGTTGGAGGAATAGAAGTTGAGGGCCTCTAAATGAAGGAGGAGGCCGTGCACATAGGTAGACAGTGTCTAGCTGGAATCCCCCAAAAGTATACCTTGAATATCTGGATTTTGTCGGATCTTATGCAATAAGGGCTCCAAATGAAAATTAGATAAAAATGGAGAGAGGGGTCATCCTTGTCTGGTACCACACTGAAGTATCACTGGGGTAGAGGAAACCCCATTAGCCCTAATCATGGCCATCGGGTTAAAATACAAGACCCTACTCCAATTGCAAAAAACAGGTGAGAACCCAAACTTATTGAGAGTTGCAAAGAGGAAGGGCCAGGAGAGCCTGTCAAAAGCCTTTTGTGCATCCAGGGAGACCAAGACCACAGAGATCTTGCTCTCCCCAGATGCATAAATAAGGTATAGCAGCTTCCGCACATGGTCACTGGAATATTGGCCAGTTATTTTTTTTTTATTCTATTTTCTTTTCCCCCCGAGCCACTAGCTGACTGGTACTTTCAACCTGGTCATGGAGCCATGGACTTCCACTCCTCATATTGGCCACAATCCCTTGAAGCCCCATGGCTTCCCCCCATGGCGTGGCTACGGCGCTCTCCCTATACACCACAAACTTTGGGATAGGTCAGAGGGCTTGGCCTGAGGGGCTAATCGAAGCTGTAGCGGGCTTCATGTAGAGTGGCCGGCAGCTGTCCTGTTTCCAATTTTCTGGGGAGGCGGGGCCGTGCAATGACATCCGGTGTCCACTCTGCCTCCTGTACATATTTTAGCACCGGTAGCTGTGCGACTCCTGGCCTCCGCCAGGGCTCCATCATGCGCCAGGCACTTCCCCACCCTCCCCCTGAGAAGGAGAGCAGTCCATGGGATGCTCTATCCTTCTCCCCCCACCAGCCCTCCAGTGACCCTGGTCCATTCCTGAACCTGGGTCGCTGGCATCCCAAGCAGAAATCCAACTGCTGCTCCAACGGGCCGGCCATATCGTCCCACCATGAAACCGACCTGCTCTGGAGAAATTAAGCCCTCCCAGACTTGAAGCAACCGGTTAGCCAGTACCTTGGACAGAATTTTGAGATCAGAATTTAGGAGGGAAACAGGGCAATAACTACTAGGAAGTAGTTTATTCTTACCCGGTTTGAGTATGAGGGATATCCAAGCCTGGGTTAAGGATGACTCAGTAAGACCTGAAGTGAGCAGGTAGTTAAATAGGCGGGTGAGAAAGAGGGCCAGAATGTCAATGCAGGAGGTATAAAACATATTAAGAAAGCCATATGGTACTTGGGCTTTCTCCTGAGGGAGATGTGTAATTACCTGGTGGACTTCAGACAGAGCAATAGGGGCTTTCAAAAGCTCCTGTTGATCAGTCGGTAGGCTGGGAAGGGAAAGTGAGTTAAAATAAATTTCAGTTTCCTCCAACAACGATGGGGGGGAGGTTCCTGACTATACAAAGCACTATAAAATATCTTGGCTGAGTAAGAATAGGACCCCCCAGTGTAGGTTGAAGACAGGAGATTACTTTCATGGAATCTAAATGGTGCAATCAGAGAGCTAAAAGTTTCCTCGCCCATTCCCCAGCTTCTAAATAGCATATCTTAGTACACTACAAGGATAAATCTGCTTTGGTTGCCAATAGTCCATAGTACTCTGTCCTGAGTGTGTTCAGGCGGGACCAAGAGGCTGCATCAGTGTACAAGGAGAGAGAGTATTCAATACTACGAATTTGAGAAAGAAGGGCACCTAATTTGTGGTATTAGCATTTTATCGCAATAGTAGCTGGCCTAATACACTCCCCTCTCACCACACATTTGGCTGCTGTCCAGAGCACATCCAAGGCCTCAACTGACCCCTCATTTTCCTGCAAACAATTTATAAGATAGGCCTTAATAATTGCTAAGGAGTCCGGGTTCTTAAGGAGTTGAGAATTTAGGTGACAGATCTTGTCCTGAACTTCCAATCCCCGCATTGAATGGTCCAACATTATCAGAGAGTGATTTGAGATGACCATTGGTTGACTAGAACAGGACAAGAGCCCAGCTATACTGTCTTTACTGATCAAAAAAAAATCACTATGGGAATAGGTAGAATGGAGAGAAGAATAAAAAGTATAGTCACGGACATTAGGCAATAATGCATGACAGGGTTCTACTTGCCCCAGGGTGCCCATTAGATCCCATAAACCATGTTGACCTGGGGGGAGACCCTTTCTACATGAACTTGAATGATCGAAGTCAGATTGGAAGACCAAATTCCAATCTCCTTCCCAGGAAAATGGGTAGGCCGGCGTAAGGTTGCAAAAGAGAAAGTATCTCAGAGAAAAACTGAGTGGGAGCAGTGTTGGGATAATAGCACCCAATACTACCTCCATAAGGCCTTGACATCCAGGCAGTAATAAAAAGCACCCAGATGGATTGCAGCGCTCTTGTATTAAACTAAAGGTTATCTTTCAGTCCACAAGGATAGCTACCCTTCCCACTTTTTACTGGAACAGCCCACATCATAAGCTTGCCCCACCCACTCCCTATAAAAGTATAAAATAACTTGTCTCCTCATGTGAGTCTCTTGGAGGAAAACTGCTCCTGGTTGAAATTGTTTTAGATGTTTATGCACAATAGCTTTTTTCCACTTATCTTGAGCCCCCTTAATATTCCAAGTAACAAACCTAAAGAACCTACTCATAAAGAATAAAAGAGACTAGAAATAGACAAAAGACAAATATACTTCCTACCCCATAGAAAAATTAATTAACAGAATGTGCTCTGGGCCCACCCAGTTCTGCCCAACCCACCCAAAAATAAATCTAGTAAATAACAAAACAAACATCCTAAACAAGAGAATCCCCAAGAAATATCACTCCAACCATAGTCCTAATGACTGCACACCAAAAGTATTCTGCCCCATGATGTGTAAGTACACCCTGCCACAGAGCACTGACTCTCCCCTCCCAAACCCCACAATAAGTAGAACCACATAGTATAAAACAAACAGGAGCATTAATTACTATTTTGGTGGCCCACACTAACTGCATCATAGCTAAAAACTATAACAAAACTGCATAGTGAGCCAAAAACTAAACATCTAGCAATACTAAATAGTACAATAAGCAAACACTGTGTAAAACATCAATATTAGCGAAGCATAAGAAATATGTAGATAAAGGTATATCAAACCAAAAAGAAAAGCACAGCAGGCCATTATATAAATAAAAAAAGGAAGACCCGGATAAGAAAATAAAATTAACACCTTTTTCATAATGTGTAAGAGCACATCAGAAAGTTGGGCTCCTCAAACTAACCAATACACATAATAGAGCAGTCTGTGCCACTAACAGAAAAAGGAGCATGTGCATCTTTGCAAAATTCAGCAGTCACAAGTCCAAAAATATGATTTCCCACAAAAAATGTCAAAAAAACACATTAGAAAGTAAAATATGAAGTCTTCCCTTTGGGTTCATGGGAAGCTTCAGAAATAATGATATTCATAGAAGGATAGAAAGACAACTGCGGGTTGGCCTCGTAGCTCTCCAGGATAAACACAAATAACAGAGGGAGCATAATAGTAATCGTCCAGAAAAAATGGCCGTCTTCTAAAGAATAAACAAAGTAACAATATAAATATGCTGGATTGCTTCTAATAGCTAGCTATAACATCTTAAAGGCTAACCTAATTGTATCGTAGCCAAGTGGGATCACAAAACTCTTATCAGCATCTATCTACAACATTGATGTTGCCAGAAATTAAAAGGAATCCCCAAAGTTTAAGCAATAGAAAGACCACAGTTTTATAATGAGTCTGGGGAGCCAATGGAGATGTTTACAATACAGCTCGACGATTCTGTTATGGAAAAATAATACGAATTATACTCGAGTTAGTTCCAAGCATAGAAGTCCATCTCAATTTCAGCTGGAAAGCAAACATAAAATAAACAGACAGCTGCCGAACCAGAAAAACTAAGTTTATCAGGCAGGTAATGCTTTCTGCATCAAAATAATAGAACAAGTCATTCGGAAGGGGCTTCTGGGAAGTGGCTTTTAATGAAAGCAAACCAGTTGTCAGACACTCCTTTAGTGGCTACGGAGGTGAGCTGTTGTTGGAGCTGACTGGGGCTGCATCATCGGTGGAAAAAGCAGGGACTGAGTTGGGGCTTGGCGCTAGATGGCCCAGGGCAGGCATTCTGTGGCTGCATTGGCAGCGGAGAGGATGGGACCACATCGGTGGTTGGAAAGGGAGCTTTGTTGATGGGGGCCAGGCCAGACACTCCGGGGTCACATCAGTGGTGGGAGAGATTGGGTGCGTTGGGAACTTTTGGCTGTCTGGCGACACAGTAAGGAGCTGTGGAGGCCAATCAGGGCAGAGGGTGTGAATTTTTGAACTGTGCGACTGGGCTATAAAAAAGACACTTAGCCCAGTCGCAGTCAGGCTATGGAGGAGAGCTGTTGTTGGAGCTGACTGGGGCCACATCGGTGGCAGAAAAGGCAGAGACTGAGTCAGGGCTTGGCACTAGATGGGCTCGGGGCAGGCATTCTGTGGCCACATTGGCAGCGGGAGAGGACAGGACCACATCGGTGGTTGGAAAGGGAGCTTTGTTGGCGGGGGCCAGGCCAGACACTCCAGGGTCGCATTGGCGGTGGGAGAGACCGGGAGCGTTGGGAACTTTTAGCTGGCTGGCGTCACAGTAAGGAGCTGTGGAGGCCAATCAGTGCAGACGGTGCAAATTTTTGAACTGTGCGAATGGCTATAAAAGACACTCAGCCCAGTCACAATCAGGCTATGGAGGAGAGCTGTTTGTCCCACACCACCCACGCTGGCCCCAACCTGGACCTCAAGCTCTATTAAATGGTCTGTGGAGGTGGAGCCTTGGAGAAGGGCAAATCGAGATTGGGTGAGCTGGATTCACTAGAAGCATTAGGGAACTGGATTGTTGCTGATTATTGTGGGGATTGGATGGAAGAAGAGGCCTGTACACTGTGCTGATTGGGCAACACTGACTATTATCAGGAAGAAGCAGACTGTTAAAAAAGACCGTATGCTAACTATAGCTGAGGGAGAAAGGAATTTCTGTGTGAACTAATTACTGCTAGGGCTTCTGAGCTGGCTAGTGTTGAGGTGGGCAAATCTGATTGTGACCTGAATACTGCTAAGGCTGGAAAACTGGCTACTGTTGGGAAAGAGGGAAAATTGCTGTAATCGGAATACCACTGGGTGAGGGGGGAAACTGCTTGATTTTTGCTGTAACACTGACAGAAAAATTCTGGTAGAGGGCCGTATTGCTCACACCCAAAATGAGGGTAGATTTGGGGGTGGCCAGAGCGGGCATCTTCGGCAGGGTGATTGGGTGTACAGGGTGCAGGACAGCAATAATTTTAAATTGGGCACAGAAGTTTGGACGGTGCCCAGTGTGTTTTCAATTGGCAAGTCTTAGGGAGGAGGTTGAGGGGATCAGAGAGGCAGCTGGAAGGCGGGAGGAGGGTGGGTTGGGGAGGGAAGGTGTGGAAAGGACCTCATGAGAGTAGACAAGGCTATAATAGCATACCATGGGGAACAGGTGGAAAAGAACCATATGGTTACTCCAGAGAGGTAGGGCATGAAACAAGCAAATGTATGGAAATCACTCAGTAGGGAGGCGGTGGACTAGAAGGCGCTAAGGAGGGAGAGGGGGACAGGAGAGAACAAGTCAGGGACAAGCATCACACTTACTAATCAATACAACCTGCTATATCCGGGAGACTAGGTGGAGGAGGCTGGTGGGAGGGGGGAGCAGGGGGACAGAGAGGGTTTGTGCAGTAAGCTGGGGTGGAATGGGGGCAGGAGAGGGAGCCAGATCCACAAAAGGGGAGGAGGGGGAGGAAGACGAGCCCAGGTTGGAGGGAGGTAAGGGGGATGGTCAGAGTGAGGCCAGGGTGGGAGGGGGAAGGACTGGGATCAGGCAGGCATCCAGGTTGGGGAAGTTAGCCAAGGATAGGGGTATGGTAGGGAGTACTCTAGATAGAACAGATTTGGGGCGGGTGAAATTGGATAAGGTGGGGGGATAGGGAGATATGACAGCAACTGGGGTGGAGGACTCAGGACCTGAAGGGAGGAGGCGGTAGAAGAATGCCTGGGGGGTCTGGGGATACCCCGCCCGGTAAGAATCTGGGAGAGATCTATGGAGACAGCCGCCACCCAGGAGATTGAGGGGCAAAGAGCAAGCTGGGAGCTGCAGGCAGAAGAAAGAGCATGACAGGGCACACACAGGATTGTGATCACCAGGATGAAGGGGATGGGAGGAGTAAGCTGGGGGTAGATGAAAAAAGGAAGAGCCTGGACGGAACCAAACTGGCCAGTGAAGTGGAGGGGGGGTGAAGGTGATTCTGCTGGGTGGCTCCATGACCAGTGGCATCAAGTGGGAGGGGGCGGGGAGGGAAAAAGCAGCCCAGTCAAGGCTAAATGTATCCCAGGCCTATCCGTGCATAAGGCTAAATTTCAGCTTTACTCGATAGCATTGGAATGCGGGGGATCCCTAGACTTCCTAATACATCTGGGAACAAATGACTTGGAGGGGAAAAATGAACTAGAAATCCAGGCGAGATTTCAGAAACTAGCCAGAGTTTGCACTCTATAGGTAGCTCAATCTCCTTTGAGATTCTGCCAGTACCGAGGGCGTCCGGGGAGACCAAGCATAAGCTAAGGGGGGTGAACCAGTGGCTCAGGGACTGGTGTAGGGCACAAGGGTATGGGGTGGTAGGGGACTGGGGGAATACATGGGAGGACAAAGGGTTATATGCTAGGGACAGAATACACCTCGACCCGGAGAGGAGGGAGATCTTGAAACTAAAACTTGCTGGATTCATAGTCTAGAGGTGGGGGTTTTAAACTTGTAAAGGAGGCGGGGTTCATTAAAAATGGCTCAGGAAGGCTGCTCAAGAGTCAAATATATACAGATCTAGGGCATGAAAAGAGGGCAGGTGACTGCGTTGCAATTCCACCCAGAGCTGCACAGGAAAGGGCGATTAGGGATTGCACAGGGCCGAGATGACTGGAGAAGGGAGGGGGGCTGGGGTGGAGGATGGTCCTGATAAATGCCAGGAGCATGGGCAACAAAATGCCCAAGCTGCAGGCAATGCTGGTTGAGGGAGCTGAGGATGTGGCAGCGATTACTGAGACATGGGCCACCCAGAAAAATGATTGCAACCTAAATTTGGAGGGCTACAAAAAATTCAGGAAGGACACAGGAGAGGGAAGAGGGGAGCTGTAGAGCTGATAGTCAAAAATTACATAGTGGTTATTGGAGTGGAGGAGGCTGTAGGGGGGTGGAGGTGCTTTGAGTAACGCTGCAAATGAGGGGAGGTAAAAGATTGAAAGTAGAGGTTGTGTACAGACCCCCCGCAATGGAAGAGGCCCTGGAGTACAAGCTAGTTGAGAAACTCAAGGGACACTGTGACCATGGAAAGGGTAGGGTGGTGGTCATGGGGGACCTAAATATGCCGGGGGCAGACTGCGACACTATTACATCCTCGGTGGCCAGGGAACAGAGACTGATGGATGTATTTCAGGATGCCTTCCTGGTCCAGCAGATAGGAGAACCTACTAGGGAGGGGCGGATACTGGACATTGTCCTAGCAGACACTGACCAGTTAAAGGGCCTGGAGGTGTGCAGCCTGCTGGCAGGTGGTGACCACACCACAGTCTGGTTTCTGCTGTATTTAGGGGGCAAGGATAACTGCTCTAATACAGTAGTAGACTTCGGGGGGTGGACTTCGTGGACATGGGCAGGATTCTACGGGGGAGCTTGGACATGATAAGGCCAGACATGGATGCTGGTAGCTTGTGGGAGACCATTAAGGGGGGGTATAAGAGGCTACTAGGTCCTGTACAAAGGCAAGGCATAAGCATGATAGAGACAACAAGCCATGTTGGTGGACCAGGTAGGTGCAGGAGGCAGTAAGGGATAAAAAGGCAGTCTATGCACATGTTAAGTGCTCTGGGGGGGATAGGGAGACGGATGAGTACGAGTTGATGGCTAGGAGGGCAGCCAGAGTGGTGAGGGGAGCCAAGGCGAGGGTGGAGCATAACCTGGCTAGGGATGTCTGGAGGGGGGAAGGGATTCCATAGCTACATAGGGGAGACGAGAAAAGGGAAGGTACAGATCAGCAGGATTAGGACTGGAGAGGGATGGGCCCAGGAGGTGGGAGAACAAGCAGAGGTGCTGAATGAGTACTTAGCCTCACTATTTATAGAGGGAGGCAGGGGATCCTTCCAGCCCGATGGGAGGGAAGGGGAGCCAGCAGAGGCGAGAGGTCAGATTGAGTCTAGAGGACCGGAAGAAGCTGGGATACAAGCGGGCCAAGTCTAGAAGGTGGGGGGGTCAAATAAGGGGGTGGGCTGGGAGGAGAAATCAGTGGATAGGGTGAGGGAGACCCTTCTGATGCTAAAAACTGATAAGTTGCTGGGGCTGGATGGGCTGCATCCGAGGGTTATGAAGGAACTGGTGGATGAGCTAGCAGCTCCACTGGCTGCACTCTTTAACACCTCTCTGCAGGCAGGATGGGTGCCTCAGGACTGAAGGGTGGCTCACATGGTGCCTGTCCACAAAGAGGGGGGTCTAGAGGGGAGATGGGGAATTATAAGCCTGTCAGCCTGATGTCTGTGGTAGGCAAAGTAATGGAGGACATTATCAAGGAGAGTATCGGGAGGCAGCTGGAAAGTTTGGGGCACCTGGATGACAAGCAGTATGGTTTCGTCCCAGGGAGATCATATCAGACCAACCTCATAGATTTTTATGACTGGGTGACGGGGACCCTAGACTGACATAGGTCAGTGGACATCCTATACCTGGATTTCAGTAAGGTGTTTGATTCGGTACCCCACACTGGGCTGATAACAAAGCTGGGGGTTGGGGGGAGTGAGGGTGTAGTTGCTCAGATGGGTAGAAAATTGGCTAACGGGGCGAGTACAGAGCCTAGTGGTTGGTGGGATAATCTCATCTCCCGGGAAGGTCATCAGTGTGGTCCCCCAAGGTTCGGTATTAGGGCCACTCCTGTTCAATGCCTATGTCTCGGACATCGGAAGGGGAGTTAGGAGTAGGATGAGTGTCTTTGCAGATGGCTCAAAACTGGGAGCATGGAGGAAGGGGATGAAGCGAGAGAGATAGTCCAGAGGGACCTGAATACCCTGGAGGGGTGGTCAAGGAGGTGGGGACTGAGGTTTAATGCAGGGAAGTGTAGGGTGCTACATCTGGGGGTCAGAAACCAGGGCCATGTATACTCCTTGGGGGGGATCACACTGCAAGCCACAATAAGTGAGAGGGATCTAGGGGTGGTAGAATAACACTCAAAATTGCAGAAGAACTGCAGCGAAAGCAAACAGGATACTGGGCTGCATAGCCAGGGGTATTATGTCCAGGAGGAGGGAGGTGATCCTCCCTCCGTATAATGCCTTGGTCAGACCACATCTCGAGTGCTGTGTACAGTTCTGGAGACCTCACTTCAAGAAAGACATAGCACTGCTGGAGAGGGTACAGAGCAGGCCAACCAGGATAATTCAGGGCATGGAAAGGAGGCTGTATGAGGAAAGGCTGGAAGAACTGGGGCTGTACTCACTGGAGGAGAGAGATAGAGGGGACATGAAAGGGGTCGTTTAATATGTAAAAGGAATAAACAGGGGCAGAGCCAAAGAGATGTTCAGACTAAAGAAGGGGGAACAACCAGGGGGCATGAGTGGAAGCTGGAGGAGGGGAAATTACAGGAGGAATGCAGGAGGCATTACTTCACTGAGAGGGTGGTGGAGCCATGGAATGCACTGCCCAGGAGTCTGGTGGAGGAGGGCACAGTGGAGGGCTTCAAGAGGGGGTGGGACAGGTACAAGGGTAAACTGAAGCCAAAGGTGACTCTCTCTGGGGCTGGGGGTGGTGGAAAAGCGAGCACCCATTAGGAGGCTGGCTACCGAGCAGACCCGACAGACTGTCAGGCCTATTCTACTGGCTTTTAGTATGTTAGTATGTTAATTGTCCTAGGACCCTCACAGACTCCAATGAAGCGGGCTGATAACTGCCCAGTCAATTTCCCCAAGGACAACGGAGGTCGTGAGGGCTTCAAGAAGCTCTCCCCCACAGCAAGGCATGCTGATAACTGTCCAGCTGACCCCTGAGTACAACGGAGGTTGTGAGGGCTTCAAGAAGCTCTCCCCCACAGCAAGGAGTGCCGATAACTGCCCAGGTACTGAGTTTTACTCTGGGAGCAGCTCTTCTGATCAAGACCATTGCTGCAAGCGCAGGCAGAGGAGGATTCAAAACCTGCTGCTTGGCGCCTTTTTTTCCCCTCAAGACATTTAATTTATCGGCGCACTAGTGGAGATAGTTTATTTGTTCAGCTCTTCTCATTTGGGACTCTGCTTACCTTTAGCATGTTACTTTAATTCATCACCTTAGACTCCAGCTTTATTACTGTAATTAATTGCAGGCAAACCTGTTTTGCTACTTTAATTATTGCAAGCTTTGCCTGGTAACTGAGTAAGAATTTAGCCCATTTCAAATAAACCCAAGAAGGTCATTCATTTAAAATCAGCTCAGACCATTACTTCCCCTTTATTTTATTTATTCATTTTTATATTGCTTGCACGCATGTGCAAGAAACATAGTGCCATCATCCGAGTTTTCGGAGGTGTGTCAGCCCGTCTTCCAATGCAGTCAGGGTGTTTGCAGGCACGGCCCCAGTTCCCCAATCACTGCTGCTGCTGTCTATGACAAGCTGAAAATGCAGTGGCATACAGTTGAAAGGGAGAGCTCCGCTTGAGTGAGCAGAGCTCTCCCCCCCCAACACACATGTGTGCACGCGCACGCCACACTGCGTGTCTCATGCTTCCCCCTCACTGGACAGCTGGCGGGGTGCCCAATCCCTGTTGGCTGCATGCCCCCAAGAGCATCCAGGTGCCATGCTGGGAGCCCACCCAGCATGGCAAAATCATTATGGCCGACGGGGGTGCCCAATCCCCATCGGCCCACTGTCTCCCCCAGTAAGGGTGCCACGCTGGGAGCCCACCCAAGCGTGGCAACAGATTCGCCAATGCAGGGTGCCCAATCCCCCGCGGCTCCACGCTCCCCCCAGCCATCCTTCTGCCACGCTGGGAGCCCCCCAGCGTGGCAAGCGTCCACATCATCATTTAAAAAAAAAAAACCTGTAAATGAAAAAATGGTCCACACGTCTCCTGCCCACCCACAACCCGCACCCACCCACTGCGCACCCCACCTCCCCACACCTCTACCCCTATACTTACTCCGGAGTCCGCGATGATCTTCGGTGGACCGTGAACACTACTTGTACTCTTCAAAGCCGACCGAACTGAGAAATGCCGGTAAGCTGTATAATGGGATAGATAGGGATTTTAACTTTGTTGCATATCTCAGGCATTTTTGGGAATTTTTGCACCAGATTTTCAACATGGGGTTTTTGGGACCCCTCCTCATGAATTCTTACACTGCCATGGCGTTACTCGGGCCCGAAGGGTGATTTCGCAGCCACTGCGTGAAATCACCTTTCTGGAATGATTAATGAAACGACACTGCCAGTGTTCATAAGGTGGGCTCTGAAAAGCCTATTTTGAAAATTTGCGGAAAATCCTAAAAATGACTGTTTTTGACGGTATGCGCAGTTCCTACGCATGCTCGTAAGTTCGCGAATTTTCAATATTTTCACTCCAGATTTTCAACATTGCCATTTTACCACACCTTCTTATGAGCAGTACAGCTGTCATTTTTCACATCTCACCCAAAATGTGTTTCCGCCCATGTAGCGCACAATGGCACAGTCGGTGTGCGAAATCAATGTACAGGACACATTAAGAAAATCACAGTGACACTGTTCATGAGCAGAGGTCTTAAAATGGCTATGTTGAAAATTTGGTGAAAAAATTCCTAAAAATGACTGTTTTTGAGCATGCGTTGCGCAGTTCCTACGCACGCTCGTAAGTTTGCAAAATTTCAATATTTTCACTCCAGATTTTCAACATTGCCATTTTACCACACTTCCTTATGAGCAGTACAACTGTCATTTTCACATCTCACGAAAACATGTTTCGCCCATATAGCGCAATGGCGCAGTCGGTGTGTGAAATCAATGTATGGACACATTAAGAAAATCACAGTGACACTGTTCATGAGCAGAGGTCTTAAAATGGCTATGTTGAAAATTTGGTGAAAAAATTCCTAAAAATGACTGTTTTATGAGCGTGCATTGCGCAGTTCCTACGCACGCTCGTAAGTTAGCGAATTTTCAATATTTGCACTCCAATGACTTCCAAATTCCTAAACAGCACATAGAAGCAAGCAACATTCGGCACTGACAAATGCTTGTTTGTTTTTCTTTCTTGTTTTGCCTTTCTGTTTCTGTGCTCTGCTGCCCTGAAATCCCGATACAGCCTAGCCCCCTTCACTGATACTCCCCTCCTCCTTACCTATTTGACCTGTCTCTCTCTCTCCTTCCTCCACAGCCGACCCCCCCCCGAGGACAATGGAGGTCATGAGGGCTTCAAGAAGCTCTCCCCCACAGCAAGGAGCACAGATAACTGCCCAGTTACTGAGTTTTACTCTGGGAGCAGCTCGTCTGATCACAACTGTTGCTGCAAGCGCAGGCAGAGGATTGCCCCGCCGCCCCCACCACCACCCTTGGTCAGCATTCACATATATAGGCACAATTTGGATCACATGAACTTGAAATTAGCCTATCAGCCAGCTTTCCCACTTGCAGCTTATATCTTCCCACCACTAGAGGTCCATTTACATTCCATGCTCCTGACCTTACTTCCTATTGCAATAACAAAGCTCTCTAGCCCCACCATGCTCCTTCGTACCCCATTACTCTCCCTCTACTGCTCCCACTAACATTCCACCCTCCCTCTCCAAATGTTGGAAAGTGGGGCATAACTGCCACACCCTATCCTCATGCAGACTGGCACTCCCCACCTTGCTCCCCCTTCCCCACGCTGCACATGAGCAGCAAGCTTTTACAAGCACAGGCAAGTACCCAGTTGACGACACCTCCCCCCCACTACACCACAAACATAAGCATAAACTTCAACATCTTATCCCTCCCTCATAGATGTCACCTCCCACGGCAAGTGATCCTCTGGAGCCCCTCCTTCTCTTGCCAACCACCTACCATATCCACACCACAGCGCATTTCCACCCTTCCCCACTTTCTCCTCATATCAGCCCCCCCATACCCTGAAACTTCCAATACCTACAATAGGGTACCCGCAGTGAATATACCAATGACCAATTACCCGAGTGAGTAGCAATCAACTCAGGTCACTCATGCTTCTTCTGCTCCTGATGGGCAATGTCCACCCCAACCCAGGCCCGCAGAATGCTCCACCATCCCACCCATCACCAGTCAATGGGCTGTGCATTGCCTCTATCAACATCTGCAGCCTTCAAAAAAAATGGGATTCTTTTCAGGGGTGGGTACTCCAGCATCACCCTGATATCATAGCACTGAGTGAAACCGGGCTCTCCCCCTCTGTCACTGACTCAGCAGTTAACTTCCCTGGATATCTTCTCTTTTGTTCTGACTGGGTGGGTAAGCGAGGGGGAGGCTGCGCTCTCTACCTTAAGGACTAGCTTTCAGGCCATTTACTTCCTCTGCCCCAACTAACATCCAGGGCTCAGGCCCTCACCCTAAAATTAACTTTAGGAAAGTCAACCTCCCCACTCCTCCTCTTCACTACTGCCTACATTCCTCCCAGGGACCAGAAGTAAGCCTTCCAAGCCATCCTGTCCTATCTCTCTACTCTTCCCCCACAGCATGAAAAAATACTCATGGATGACTTCAACATAAATTGGCTGGCCAAGACAGCCTCCCCGTTCATTGACGAGGCTGCTGCGCTCGATCTCATGCAGGTAGTCACAACCTCCACTAGGATTAACACCAGCATGGGGACATCCGCTCTACTAGACCTAGTCTTCACACCCCACCCCCACAAAATAACCAGCACCCTGGTACTCCCTGACGCACTAAGTGACCACTCTCTGGTACTCTGCAACTGGGCTTGCACTGCCTTCAAAACCCCACCTAAAATTACCTCACAACTCAAACTTTGGACTGGTAAACTAGCCCAATTTAAGGCCCACCTCAGAGACTGGGACTGGACACCCCTAGTAAACACCCTCGACCCAGATCATGCACTTGATCTATTTATCACCACATTCAATACTGTCTGTGACAAGTTCGCCCCCTCACCAAGAGTATGTCCAAAGGTAACCATGCCCCCTGGTTCTCGAACCACCTCTTGGGCCTACTGTGACAGTGTGATGCCCTATGGCACCGAGCAAATGAGACCCAATGGCCTACAGACAGGCAACGGTATAGGGAGGCCCATAACAAGTGCACATGGGCCATACACACTGTCAAAGCAGATTATTACAAAGCCACCTTAACCTCCACCTGGGGCACTGGGCACAAATTTTGGAATAATATTAAGAACTCTGCGGCAAAGTCTCAAATCTGCCCCCAGACCAAATGTTAATAGATGGAAACCTCTCCTAAGACCCCCTCATTATAGCCTCTGCCCTAAACTATGCCTGTTACTCATCTCAGCCATGTCCTCCACCCCAATTTTTTTGATCTCCCACCTGCCCAAATCTACCCCCATCCACCCCTTCCTCCACCCTTCTATCTACGTGTCCCTATCCCAGAGGCAGCCGAGCCCTACCTTGCCAATGCCCTTAGCCACTCTCACTATAGTCATGATTCTCTTGACCTGAGACTTCTCCGCCTCACCCTCCTGGAAGTCCTAGCCCCACTAACCCACATTCTCAACCTCTCCCTCTGTCATGGGAAATTTCCCTCCCATTGGAAATCGGCTTCCATCACACCCATCCATAAGAGTGGGGACCGCACATCCACTAACAATTACTGCCCCATCTCCATTCTACCTCCCCAACTAAAGCACTAGAGCGCATAATCGCCGACCAACTCACTGACCACCTTACTAAATATAACCTTCTATGCAACCAGCAACACGGCTTCCAAAAGGGTCATAGTACCTCCACCGCCCTCCTTGAATTCACATCCCATGTCCACTCAGCCTTGGACCATGGCCACCTCACAGGTGCCATCTTCATGGACCTCTCTAAGGCATTTGATACTGTGAACCATGCCCTGTTACTGAACACCCTTGCCTACAGTGGGTTCTCCAATGATGCTATGAGCTGGTTCATCAGCTATCTCTCTGATAGAACACAGCTGGTCAAGGTAGGCACAGTCCTGTCCCCTAGCTTTCCAATCCACTCTGGTGTCCCACAGGGCTCCATTCTTGGCCCTTTGCTATTCAGTCTATACCTAAACTCCCTCCTGTCAGCCTACCTTGGCAGCCTGCTTCTATTCGCAGATGATGCCATCCCGTTCACCTCTGATTCTGACCCTCTTAAACTCCTCCTAACTCTCCAACACTCCTTCCATGAAACCGAACAATGGCTTACCAACCAGCATCTAATAATTAACTACAATAAGACAAAAGTCATGATCTTCTCTCATCCCCAGAACCCACTCAAGAGCCTCTGCCCCCAAATTCTCACTGTTAATCAAAACCCCCTAGAACAAGTAAGCACCTTTAAATATCTAGGGATCACACTAGACCCGGCCCTCAACTTTAATCAACATATCCTGCACCTATTAACTGCCCTTAGCTCTAGATTAGGCGTACTTTATCTGTACAAACACTGCCTCACCCCTGAGTCACTACAACTTACCATAAACTCCTCTATCCTCTCTCTGCTAGACTACGGTATTCTCATCTACAGTACCATGCTCACTTCGGCCCTCAATAGACTCCAGCTCATGCTTAACAAAGCCTGCTGTCTCATCCTTGGATGTGATCACTTCGCACACACCTGTTCCCTCTAAAGTACCACAAACTGGCTAAACTTAGACAACAGAATCAGGTACCACACCTGCCTAATGACCAAAAACATAATCCTAGGCCTCACCTCCCCACACTTGCCAAAATTATCCTCTCAACATCTCCTGGCAGAACCACCCATAGCTCGAACAAACCATTGCTATGGGTACCCCATTGCCGGACTTCCCAATTCCAAAGATCCTTCAGCTACAAAGCCCCTTCCTGGACAAACTTGCTCCCAAGCCTAATAACTGATGAAACAAGGCTTGGCCCTTTTAAATTCAGGCTAAGGAAACACCTCCAAGCCTCTAACCTATATGACTGCAACTGATACTCCCCCCCCACCCTTGATGACTTAGAACAACTTTTTGTGTCCTCCATATCTATGTTCTACGAGCTAATTATTGGACAAACAGCCTTCTTCAGAACCTCTCTGCTACCTTATGGCTGTGCTAATCATTGTAAATCATGTTATCTTGGACTGGTAGTCACTCACTGAACAAATGTGTATCCAATGTTATGTAATGTAATATGCTGCAATCTGTAACAAATATTGTCCCTGTACCTTCTATGTATGACATGGAACTTTTGTAAATGAGTCTTTGACTCAAAGGTCTTTCTGAATATCTCAATAAATAAATAAATAAATAAATAAGACCAGCTGATTGAACACTGTCATATAACTTAACATATCATAGTTGAACTTCTGTAGCTGACCAAAACAACCAAACTGAAAGCCCAATTTGAAGATCACACAGGACATTGTAAGACTTCAGGATGATAGCAAAGTCCAGCAGAATCCAAATCAGGGCACAAGAATCAATTGCTGAAAATCCCTGGGAGGTTTATCAACAAATCTCCCACTAGTCCAGTCAGCTCCCTAGATATCCTGCAATAAATTTGGATGATTCCAAAACATGGAAAAGGAAAAGAGGGGATAATACTCTAAATAAAAAATTTTTAGCCAGTCGTGCTATTACACTAAACAATGACTGTAAGGTGAGGAGTCCAGTAAAACTAAAAGGAACAAGGCAGAGAACTTGAAGGGGAATCAAAGCCAATATAACAGACTATATCTTCTCTATGTGAAGCACCGAATGACCCAGCCAGGGAAGCCAGCATAACATTGCTGGAGTCAGGCAGACTTAAACAGGTCAGGAAATAAAGTCTTCAATTCATGGCCAGCTTGCTCTGCAGTATCAAAGCTCCTACAAGCCCCATGGTACTGCACCTGGAATTTTTCTGGGTAGATTACCCAAAAATGAATACCAACTGTAATATGTTTTACAATAAAAGGATGGAAGGCAGCTAGTTTCTGTCTCACTGTGGGTGGTAGATCCTGGATGACTATGTTTCTATGTAGAGCATGCAGAATGCAAAAGAACTCATTAAACCCCATTGGTTGTTGCCATGACAACCATCATGGAAACAATGTTGTCATCGTTCTTATGCTATGCTTTCGATCCGAATCTCCCCTGTGCGATGACATGTTTAATCAGTCAGTGTTGCCATGGTAACAGTGTGCTTTTTTTTTTTTTTTAACGCTCACGATTGGCATCTAAGCCATTAACCCCAGCCAAACAGCCTTCTCACACCGCTTCCCAAAACTCTGGAATGATCTTCCCCCTCAAATTCACCACTCCTCCACCACCCACTCCCTATCTACTGCTCTGGCAAATTACCTCATGGTAAATTGTTCCTGCACTTGATACCCAAGTCCCCCCATCCGAATTCCCTTGCCTGGCCAACGGCACCTTCCTATACTTGGAAGCTGGCTTATATTAACAGCCACAGCACTTACCTGGCAAATCCTGTTCTCTACTGTCCTGTCCAGAACCAGCTGTTAAGTTTTAACTTTGCCTCAGCTAGCTGTGCCATATGTATGTATGCCTCTGTGACTGACTGTTGACCAATATATAACCAAACGTACCTCATTCCACTGTATACCTGTTCTATGTTGTTTCTTGATAACCTGCGTGTTATCTTCCCCCTGGTCGCACTGGAAGACGAGCATCTTTTTGCTCAGTGTGCCTTTCCTGGTGAAACAATTCAATAAATAAATAAATAAATAAAAAAAACACACATTCACACTAAACTGGCATGTTTTTTTTTTCATTTTCCTAGTCAGACAAACTTGCTGGCTAGCCAATGCTGACATCTGCATGATGTCAGAATCTGACATACTGTTTTGCAACTGCACAGATGTTCTTGATGTGCTCTACAGCTCTGCAGAAGCACATATGTCCTATGAACATCCGCAAGCTGAACTGGAACATAAACGGACTGTGGATGGACTGATGACCAGATGGTGGAAGGACTGTTTGAATATAAAATCAGGTACAATTAATAAAAAAAATGTAAACGGCTAGTTTGAAGAGTTTTTTTTATTTCACATTGCTAAAAAAAATATGGTACTCACAGGGGTTGCAAATAAATTAATCACACGATTGGGGCATGGCACTCAGCTTCACCTTATGCCACATTACCTCACAAGGATGTGATTTACATATGGTTAATGCAACCCTGGTCATTCCTTATTGCTTAAATATTTCAAGCCTGCCACAGTAGCTTCTTGTTCAGAATCAGCTATGGCCATATTTGAGCTCCCAAGACTGTTCAATTATGAAGGCTTGTGCAGATAAGCAGGACCTCACTGAAAAAGATATGCTTCATTTTGACAACCGTAGGTAAGTAAATGTTAAACAAAGCCAGTCCTCTAAGATACAACCTTGTGTAATTGTCCTTATGACTCTCATTTTTTGCATAAATAATTTGGAACAACTTGCAAAACTGACAGCTTGCACTTGCATGTTGCTTTAAAAATCTACACAGCAAAGACTTCATTTCCCATGATTCTTTACAGAAGCACTCCAGAGATCTGAGGTTCAAATCCAAATAGGCCACACTTATCCTTTCTCATTTCCATCCTTGATTTAAAAATATGTATACCTTGCAGGGGTTAAACTGCACTGAGAGAAAGTGGTATTTCTAACATTGGTTCCTAGTTGCATAATTATTGCAACACCCCTAGAAAAGTGTGTGTGGCTGTGCAGAAATTCCTCAGGCGCTTTGACCAGTGAGCCTGTAGCTTAATGGTTAGGCGCTGGAGCAGCATACCAGAGATCTGAGGTTCAATCCCAGTAGGCCACACTTTTCCTTTCTCATTTCCATCCTTGATTTAAAATATTATACCTTGCAGGGTTAAACTGCACTGAGAGAAAGTGGTATTTCTAACATTGGTTCCTAGTTGCATAATTGCGCAACACTAGAAAGGAGTGTGGCTGTAAGGAAATTCCTCAGGCGCTTTGACCAGTGAGCCTGTAGCTTAATGGTTAGAGCGCTGGAACGGCATACCAGAGATCTGAGGTTCGAATCCCAGTAGGCCACACTTTTCCTTTCTCATTTCCATCCTTGATTTAAAAATATGTATACCTTGCAGGGGTTAAACTGCACTGAGAGAAAGTGGTATTTCTAACATTGATTCCTAGTTCCCTAACAGTCCTGGCAGTGCAGCTTCTCTGTGAGACCAGTGAGAAAAGATGTGCAGAGTCTTTTCAGGTATTTGTTTTCTACAGTTTTGTAAAAAGTTTTACTCAGAAAGGTGTTTTTTTTTTAATCTACAATAGTTCTAGAGAGTTTCTTAGCTTAAATACAGTGCAGTTTTGCAAAGTTTCCAAATGCTGTGGTGGATCAGATTGCAATTGAAATCTTGACTTGCTGCATATGTTTAATTAGTGCTTTCTTTGTTTTTACTGTATTTTTAAAGTTTTTGTCATAAAGAAACTGGACTTTTATACTAAGAAATGTGTGCATTTGCAGTTATTTAAATGTATATGTTTTTGTGTGTGGTAAGAAAAGGCTTTCTCCTCCAGGCTTTGAATTCAAATGTAGTATTTGTAATGCTGTTGTGTTTATATATTGTAGTATGTTGCAAGCCAAAGAATGTTACTAGGCAATTTACTTCTCAACCATTTAAGCTGAAGAAACATTTTTTTTTTTTTTTTATTGGAACAAATACTGCATTCGTAGGGCGCACTGTACAGTATGGGTGCCAGGAGAACTAGATCTAAGACCGGATGTGGAGGTGATCAGAAGGCTGTACTGGTCGCTGGTTCTTGGTGCTGGGCTGAGGGGGCCAGCGGGGTGATCTAGCACTACCTGCCAGAGTGGGGATCCATCAGACCACCAGGGACAGGGTTTGTCTGCTACAGGCAGGTAGGGGTTAGGGAAGGGGAACCACTGGACCACCAGGCAATTCTTTCATTTTCCAAACAAGGATAGGGATCAGGGCTGGCAAGAGACTGCTGGACCACCACAGAGTGTATTGTTTTTAAATAAGGATGGGAATCGGCATGGGAGAGGGATGTGGTCCAGCACACTGAGCCACTGCAGTAGCATGTAATGGAGTCCATAATGGGCATACAAATGACCTTGTAGTGCAGTGGGTTCATCTGCATCTTTATTTGAATAGTCGCCCATAGGGGTGCAGAACTAACCAGCTGGTTGGCTTTGAATATGGGGTCCATAATGCCTTACCTCTTAGATAAGTACAGTTTGATTTAGGTGTAATGGGTTATGTGGGTATATAATTACATAATGGCACTAATTTAAGGTTGGAAGGAACTCTAGGTTTTGAAAGACTTAATGAAACAAGTGTTGCATTACCTACAATATTTAGTAGATCAACAGCATGGGAAAGAAAAAAAAAAATAGCTAGAGACAATAAAGTTAAAATACAATTGGTAGCCAGCCCGGTGGTGTAGAGGGTTAAGGTGCTGGTGCCTTACCTCCAACCACGCCAGCAACCCAGGTTCGAGAACGGACCCGGGGAGCCGTGGGTTGGCAGGAGGAGGATAGGATCGAGCATCCAGAGGGACTGCTCTCCTGTCCTGGGGTGAGTTAGGGGAACGCATCACTCAGCAGCGGTCCCCAGTGGAGAATGGAGGCACTACAGGAGCGAAGTAGTGAAGAGGACCTAGGAAAAAGTGGAAATACCGCCTGGTGGCCAGCGAATGAAGGGTCTATGTCCCTCGATGCCTTTGGTGCCCTTGGCGAGCCTTCTTCCTCAGCAGCATCCCTTGGGCCCTATTGAGTAGTGTGCTGGAACCCCTTCCCCGGTGCCTTCCCCCTCGAGAGGGACCCACCAGCAAGGTTCGTTCGGGATATCCCAGGGGATGGCTGCGATGTGAGGATCGGAGGGCTCAGGCAGGACTAGTGGGGATCGAGATAGGATTTGTTAGAGTCCAAAGGAGTGGGGGTCACCAGGTGAGAGGAGGTGAAAAAATACAATTGGTGAAAATCTAGTGTTTTTTTAACTCTTACTATACAGTAATTTCTCTTTAACTCTGTCGTTTCCACTAGAACTCTGCTTTCTTTACTGCTATATTGTGTTACCATTTGTATCTCTCTGCTGCTCTCTTTACTCAATCTATTATACAGTCCTCATTTTTACCTTTATTTTAGCAGATCTGGCCAGATGTTGACTGTCTATCTTTAAGATAAGTCTCTGATCTTGTTTAATTCTAACCCCTAATCTCTCCTCTAGAACTTCTGACACTTTTGTCTCCACATCCTTCTCTGTGCTTTCCTTTTAGATACTACCAGAATACCCTAAACCCAAGCCAATCCAACCCTGGTCACTGTGATTTGAACAGAGCAGGTAAGTCATATTTAATTTAGGGGTCTTTGGTTTTGCAGCCACTAGCCAGCAGGGCTAGTGACTGGGAAAATTGATTTTCTCGTTTGGTAATCAGGTAAAAATCCCCACAGACTTCTCCACTGGCCCTGCTGGTGTACTTACTGAAGTGTTACCTTCTCCAGTACAAGTCCACAGGGCTAGCTAAAGGAAAATCTTACTAGCTAGATACAAAATCTGCTACATTTAACTAGTGGGACAGTGACAATTTTGATGTCAGTGAAGGAGGTAGGGCTAGTGTCATGTACCAAGGAAGGAAGTGGGGCTGTTGTCAGGGGAGTGGGGGGGCTAGTGTCTGAAGAAGTGTGATGCTAGTGTCTTGGGCTTCAGAAGAATGGCCAGCTAGGGTCGGGAGTTGTGGAAGGAGGGAGGGGGCTAGTTTCAGAGTGGAGGGAAAGTGTAGAGGAGGGTATATATGTGCCTCAGGTGTCTGTGGAGGTGGTGTCCAGAGGGGGCCTTGCAGAGCAGGTGGGTAAGAAGTGTATATATGATTTTCAAATGGGTGAGGAGGAAGGAGTGTGGTTTCTGGGAGTCCAGGGGGCCCAGGAGGGAGGGAGGTGATATCTGTAGGTTTAGAAAAGTGGGATGTCTGGAGAGGGAAGGGTGTTCAAAGAGACTGTTGTGAAAGAGAAGGAGGGGTGGTGTGCAGGGGTTGAGTCGGTAAGTAGAGGCAGGGGGTTGGTGTCTGGGGCGATGGAGGGAGCCAGGGTAGTGTTGGGGCTGTGGAAGGTGCACAGTCAAGAAGGCTACTGTCATGGGGGGGCTGTAAGGAAAACATGCTAGTGTTGGGTGCTGTGGAGGGAGGGGGCAAGTATCGTGGAGACTGTGGAGGAGGTTGGAGGTGTTGGGTACTGTGGACAGTGGTGGCTGGTGTTAGGTGCTGTTGATGAAGATGAGTTGGTATAGGGTACTGAGGCATCAGGTGTGCTAGTGTCAGGTGCTGTAGAGGGAGGGGGTTAGTGTCTGGAGCCATGGAGGGAGGAGGCTAGTATTGGATACTGTAGAGGCAGGTGGCATAGTTTTGGATGCTTTGGAGGGAGGGGGCTCATGTTGAGTACATAACACTGTGGGAATGATTAAACACCAAGAGCATGAGTGAATAAAGTTTTCAGACCCTACTTAAAAGCCTCCACCCCTGGGATGCAACGTACCGCCTCTTGGTCAATTGGTGTTGGACCCACTTCCCTCACTGCCCCCCTCACTAAGGAATCCCTTGAAAGGAATACACAAGGTGAACTGTGAGGAACTGTTTAGCCTGAGGAACAGTTGAAGGACATGGGGGATATTTATTTATTTTAGCCTGGTAATGAGAGCTATTTTCAGACTCAAACCTACCTGACGTTTGTTGGAGGTCTCCTGACCAGACCCGACTTTGCTTATGAGATTTGATAGAAGGCTGCAGGCACGTACAGAGAATAATGAACCCCCTGCCATGTAGAACAAGCCACATTGACTGAGGTTAGTGACATAATGGGCATGAGAGCAAAACTCAAGTGCCCTCAGGATGTCACTAACCTCACAAATTGTGAGGGTACCAGAGCATTCTGCAATGAGGTGGGTTCATTATATACTGTATAATGATATGAGCAGGGAGTTTCCAAAACATACAAGTGACAGGCAAACCCACTCATAAGTGTTGAGTTTAAAACAGCACCCAGTACTGCTTTTTTTACTGGGCGCTATTTTGAAATTGGTGCTTGTGAAGGGGTTTTCCTGTCCTAATCAGATTGTGCTCCAGGCCCTGTGTCTGGTTTGCGGGAGTGTGAATTTGACTGCGCAGCTGTTCAGAAAATAATTCATGTTCTAAATGGTGAATTATTTCTTTGATCATTCTAAATGGTGGATTACTGGGTTTAAAAACCACTGCAGAAGCTGGCTTTGTACTGATAGTCAGGATGGCCCAATTGCAACCCCCCACCCCAAAACCCAGAGCATGGTCACCTGCTCGATCTGTCAGCTGCACAATACAGCAGGAAAGCACCGAATGACAGGGAGTGCTTTGAATGACAAGTCTCATTGATAATGTTAGGAAAGATTAATTTCTGCATTTCATGAATAACATTTAGAAAATGGGTCTCATAAAACCTGCATGCTGATTGGCTAAGGCCCCTTGCCACAGGTGTTTTAATTTTTTAACAATGCCCAATAAAAAAACAAGTCTCAATTCAGGGTGTCCCATTACTTATGATATTATTGGGCACCCCGAATTGTCACACCGAGCAGCTGTCATTGTTTTGCCTCGCTCACTGACTCACCTGCCCCCAGCCATGACACCATGCTCTACAAAAAAGTAATTAACTCCCAGCGCGATGCTGCTTCTGTTCCTCCATGACTCCTCACAGAAAAAAAGAAATATATCTCGATTTACATGCTTGCTTGTTTTTTTTCCCAATGTAGGCTCGCTCGACCTCCCTGAAAGTGAAAGTGCCTGACCTTCCTTCTGGTCCCACTCGCATTACATTTTTATCACCAGCACAACGCTACAGCAAATTAACCTTGTGCACCCCTCAATGAATAAAACACACTGTTTCTCTTTACAGTTTACTTTCCTGTAATGCTGCCGGCTCCCTCAATCTTCATCCAAATAATGTTCCCTACCATCCTAAGTCGTGCACACTTGCGTGCCTCTCCAGTTCCACCCAGAAAGAAGCCATGCAGGCTCACCACAGAAGTAAATGGACTTGTTTTTTTTTTTCTTCTTTGGGACTTAGTACAAACATATTAACACACAGCTCACGATACAACACTCATACTCTTGTTTTACTGCTGGAGGTGGACACTAGACAGAATGACTCAGTTTTAGGGGGAGCAACAGTAAATGGAACAGCACACAAACACAGGGACTACTTTACAAAAAAAACTGGTCACACTTTTTTAGTTTTCAGAGGTAGTTCCTCTAATATTTGATTATTTAAAATTTACACGTGTCTGTTTTCTAAGTGGAATAATATCCTCTAGGGTGGACGTTATGGGATATAACGGACCTTCCAGGGGCTATAAGGCCCTCTACCTGCAGTGTCGGGCCTTATTACAACCCTGGGCGATCCGTTATATCCCAATAATGCCCACCCTTTAGGGTATTATTACTTACATACCACTCTGCCCCCCCCCCATTACAGTGGTAGTAGTCTGGCTCTGACAAACTGTTTGTTGGAGGGTCATTGGGGGTCGAGGGAGCTCAAACATCCAAAGGACTGCTCTCTTCCCAGGGGAGGGATTGCAGAGTCTTGCCTGGGATGGAGGGGGATGCTGCAGTGGAACAGAGGCAAGGCCATGGGAGCTAGTGAGCCACATTAATCCAAGGCAAGGCGGTCTGGAATAGTTAAGGGGTATGGCCATGGGAACAGAACTGGGGTGGGCCAGAGCAGCCCAGACCTGGGGTTGTCCTGGGGCAGGGCTATGGGATCAAGGGAGAAAAATAGACCAGGGAAGTCGGAGGCAGAGGGAGCAGGGGTGGACTATGGATAGAACCAGGACAGATGGTGGCTAGTGCAAGGTGGAATGTAGTGGTCTAGGGGCAGGGCCATGGAAACTGGGGGCCAACCAGGACATCCTAGGGATGGTGCAGAGTGGAGTTGGGATAGGTGGGAGCCAATGTGTGGGCTAGGGCTGAGGGAGGAAGGGTGGTGGCATGGGCATAGCAGAGGAGCTGGGGTGGTCCACAGGCAGGACCAAGGGAACTGGGGTGACCCAAGAGGACAGCATGGGCCAGGAAAGGCTGGTGCTGGAATGGGGCAGAGCCATGCTAACCTGGAGGGGACAGGTAAGTCTGGGACAAGGGGAGCTGGTGTGGTCCAGATGAAGGTCCATTGGAACGTAGAGCACCAAGGTGGGCCAGGGTATCCTGGTGCTAAGGCAGAGGGAAGCTTGTATTGTCCTGCAGCAGGACTATGGGAGCTGGAGGAGAGGCAGGTTGGCCTGGGTGGCCTGTAGCAGGGGGAGCTGATACCTTTGGTGGGGACTGGAGGTGGGGTGGTGGGGGCCACTATCCACCCACATAATGGTTATATATATTTACAGATTCTTTTAACGGTAGTAGGGGGGGAGAAGAGGGTGGAGCAGCTGCATTATGAGAGTACTAGCTACGCATTTGAGCAGACTAACTTAATAGACCATAAGGCCTGTTTCTGCTGGCAGATTTCGTATACAGTACCACCTAGTCTTCTTCCATACTTTCTAGTTTCTGAGAAATTAAGGCACACATTGAAACATAGAAACATAGAAGTTGACAGCAGATAAGGACCACAAGGCCCATCCAGTCTGCCCATTCCTTTTTCTACCTTATAAATGTATAAATGTGCCACCGGCCTTTGCTCTGTCAATGGCCTATCTATTCATACTCATCAGTATTGCTCCCTTATGCATATCCCATGCCTGTTTGAAGCCCTGCACAGTGTTCATATCCACCACTTCCTGAGGTAGGCCATTCCATGCATCCACCACCATTTCTGTGAAAAAGAACTTCCTCACATTACCCCTTAATCGGCCTCCCTCTAATCTCATGCTGTGTCCTCTTGTCCTGCTATTTTTCTTTTATTAAAACTTGTTAGACTCTTTCACATTGTTAATGCCCTTAAGGTGTTTGAATGTTTCGATCATTTATTTTTATTTATTTATTTAAGCAGGAGTTTGGAAAACCTTTGAGCCATAGGCTCATTTACAAAGGTACCTTGTCACAGTAAGACAAACGAAAATACACAGCATAACAGTACAACACAGTATAACAGTAACTTAAGACATAGATACAAACAAGCTGGTACAAGTAGGATTGATGCAAACAATACCAGAGTTATGTTGTCCTTAGCAGCTTAGTAGTAAGCGTTGTCATAAGTATTGTCGGCTTTGACTAGTGGCAATTACAACCCGGGTGTTAATAAGGTGGTATTCGTGAGGAAGTTTGAAGCACGATATAGTTGGAGCTTGGAGATGGAGGGGCAGTGTTGAACCAGGAGGGCGCTAAAGCTGAAGGCTCTTTGGCCGTGAGAGGTCCTAGCTCTAAGGATAACAAGAGAGGTTTTCCCAGAGGTCCGAGTATGAACTAGTGGGACAGAGGCGGCGTTGGTGGTGGTCAGTCCTGGTGAGGATAGCCCAAGGAGGGTCTTTTTGTAAGAGTACAGGTCAGATATTTGAGGCACTCGTCAGATCAAGTACCAGCACTGGCGTGCAGTAGACAGGTGTGTATTGGCCTAGGTGCCCCAAGTAATTAACCTGCAGGCCTTATTCAGAGTAGTGCGGGCACATGGAGTGCGGTCTGATCAGCAGCACATACACCGCAGTCCATGTCCACTAGGGACAGGATAGAGGAGGTGACTACGAGTCGAAGAGCCTCCGGGGAGGCAGGTTTATACCATGAAGATGCCCAATCGGATATTAGTGGCAGTGGCTAGGTCAGTGATGTTCCATGGAAGGAGAGGAGGGGTCAAAATGGATCCCTAGGTTTTATAGAAGCAAACTTGTTCGAGTGGGAAAGAGGACCCAGAGTGAATGAGAGTTTGAAGTTTCAGGACTTGTTTTGAGGATGAGTGAAGAACATGGTTTTGTTTTTAAGATTTATCACCAATCTGTGTTCCTTGAACCAGCCCTTGGCTCAATGAAGGACTTCTGTGAGTCCTGGAGGGCAATAGGGTTACAACTTGAGGGCAAAGATGACTGCATTATCAGCGTACAATGGAATGTTCCCGAGCAGAGCGTGGAAGGGTGTTAAGGTAAAGGGAGAATAGTAAGGGGCCCAGAATGGAGGCCTGGGAACCCAAGAAAAGATGGGACAGATGTACAAGTGGGTCCCATTAATTTTACCACGCTGTGAAGCAGTCAGACAGATCTTTGGTGCACCAGGAGATAGGCCATTAGCAAAACCAGAGAGAGACTAAGGGCTGGAGAAGGAGGGGGTAGGAGACAGTGTCGAAAGCTTTAGAGAGGTCAATGAAGACCGCACCAACCAGAGAACCAGTGTCTAAGGAGGTGGAGGAGTGGAAAGTTGGAGAACTTTGGGAGGCTGTGTTGGTGCTGTGGGCCGCTCAAGCCATGCTGCTCAGGACATAGGACATTGTAGGTGGAGAGGTAGTCAGAGTTTGAGAGGCCACCACTTTTCCAAGGGCCTTGGAGAGGAGAGAGAATGGAGATTGGTCGATGGTTTCCAGCCACAGTCCTATCACCACCATAAGATAGGGGTGACAGTCGACTTTCCAGGCAGGCAGTTGAAACCTTTCCCAGGCAAAGAGAGTGGTTGATGAGGCACGTGATCGGGGTAAGGACTGTGTCTAAGACCAGCCATAGGATACATGGATCCAGGGTGTCACTGCCTGTACTATTACTCTTGAGGGCAGTGACAAGGTGCGGCCTAAGTTCTTGGGCAGAAGCACAGCAGAGGAGAAAATAAGGGTGAGAAAGATTTACGGCAGGTGCTGGGGAAGGAGAGTCAAAGAAATTTGTAGGGAGGATAGGGCTAAGGTCAGTGAATGAGGTGCTGAGGTGGTTGACAATGAGGGCTGGGTCTGAGGAGATCACACCATTAATGTTGATCTGGGTGGGTGGAGGGGAGTGTGCACTCCCATTTAACTGTTTAATGTTATCCCAGAAGGTTCTGGGGTTCCCCCATGAGGCAGTGAGTGAGGACCGATAGTGCTCAGACTTGGCCTTTCTGATGGCCCGAGTGCACTTGTTTCAGGCGGCAGCATATAACTGCCTGTCACTGGGCTGGCCAGTCTCAATGTACGGTGCCATAGGTTGTCCCTATGTTTGAGTTGGTGGATCAAAGCTGGGGTTACCCAGGGGCATTTCTGCCTTTAGAGCAGGGTCAACATTGGGGCAAAGATATCATGCAGGCATTATTAAAGTTCGGGTAAAGAAGTAGAGAGCTGTGTCAATGTCAGGAGTTGCCTGTATAGGAGACCAGTCAATTTGGGACAGAAGTTCCTTAAGTTTTATCAGTCCACTAGGTATTAGACGCCGGCATGTGGACTGTGCTATGGGTTTGGGGACTGAGGATGACCAGTGAATAGAATGGGGGAGGATCACTGAGAGAGTCTGGGAGGACTTGTACATTGGGGATCCGATTAGCGGTTGGTGAGTACCCATCAAGCAGGGTACTGGAGCCTCTTGGGTTAGTCCTGGTAGGGTGGGTAACTAGTTGCGTTAGGTCTATTGCAGAAAAGGAGTCTCGGTAGAGGAGGAGGAGGGCTGAGCCAGTTGACATTTAAGTCACCCACCAGAATTTGATGAGCGGAAGGAGGTAGTGAGGAAAGGTATTCTGTAAGAGAGGCAATGGCCTGCATTTGGTCCCTGGGGGGCACGTATGCAGTAGTCAGATAAAGGGTCCTTTAAAGGGTCAGGGTTAGTTTCAGCATAGCGCCTGGGCCCTGGAGTCAGGATGATGGAGCAGGCAGGGCTAGTACAGGGAGATTCCTTGACATAAATAGCGCAGGCCGCCGCCCGTCTCCCAACACGGTCAGACCAGAAGAGGTGAAACCAGGAGGAGACTAGGGAGTCAGGGAGGATTTCGACAGCCAAGTCTCAACCAGACGTGATGACATCAGGGTTAATTGATGTGACCAGGCATTGTAGTGAGTCAAACTTTTTGGAGGCTACAGATATTCATGGAGACCATGCATAGGCCTGTGGTGCTAGTCGGGAGCTCCTGGGAACCGGGCCAGGGTTTGGATGAATGTTCCTGACAGGGTAGTAGCATGACTAACACCCTGGCTGGGAAATGGTGAGAGGTCTTCCTACGATTGACATGGGGGGGAGGGGAGGCTAAGGGAGCAGGGGGTGGGCAGGGTGGTACAGGAAGGGAAGACAAGAATAAGAAGACACCCAGAAGTGCCTGAGGTGAGGAGGAAGCTAGGGGCAGGGCAGGGAGGACCGAGACACACAGAGGTTCCAAGGGGCAGGAGAGCAGGTTCAGGAGCAAGGGGAGGGAGGGGTGCCAGGGCACAGTGCGGAGTAGCAGATGGGTAAGTGGGCAAGTGCAGTGCTAGTGGGGATAGGCACTGGCAGAGCGTGAGGCAGGGCCAATACATTGTGGTGAGCAAGATCCAAGGGAAGTAGTACTGTACAGGTAGGAGTAGGAAGTAGCGAGGGAGCATAGGTCCCTCTAGTGGCCAGCAGGTATAACCTGCAAATGGGAAAGTGGGCAACAGGACGTGATGTCACCGGATGTGATGTC
Source organism: Neoceratodus forsteri (assembly GCA_016271365.2). Taxonomy (NCBI): domain Eukaryota; kingdom Metazoa; phylum Chordata; order Ceratodontiformes; family Ceratodontidae; genus Neoceratodus; species Neoceratodus forsteri. Next base: position 332,433,291 of record CM057454.1, read on the forward strand.
ACGGGGTGGATCCTTAAATTGACAGCCGCCCCTGGGTGGGTCGGTGGTTGGGGCGGCTGTCAATTTAAGGATCATATCACCTCTCTCTCCCTCCTTTGCTCTAGAGTATACATATTGAGCTCCGTTATTCTGTCCTCATATGTTTTCTGATGTAGTCCCTGCACCATTTTGGTTGCCCTTCTCTGGACTGCCTCAGTTTGGTTAATGTCCTTGTGAAGGTGTGGCCTCCAGTACTGCATGCAGTACTCCAGATGGGGCCTAACCAGTGTCTTGTAAAGAGGGATTTTTACCTCCATCTTCTGACTTGTGATACCCTTACAAATACACCCTAACATCCCCCTAGCCTTACCTACTGCTTTAGTGGTCTGCTTGGATGATTTCAGATCATCGGTAATGATGATGCCCAAGTCTCTTTCTTCTCTTGTGACTGCCATCAACTCCCCTCCCAGCCTATAGGTGGCTTCAAGGTTTCTCTTCCCTATGTGCATGATCTTACATTAAATCCCAGTTGCCACTGTTCCAACCATTTTGCTAGTTTATCCAGATCTCTTCTCATTCTGTCTACCCCATCTGGATCATCTACTTGGTTGCAGATCTTGGTGTCATCTGCAAACAGACAAACCTTGCCCTCCAGTCCATCTGCAATGTCAATGATGAAGATATTGAAGAGGACTGGCACCATGACTGATCCCTGAGGTACCCCACTTGTGACTTGCATCTCTTCTGACTGTATACCGTTTACCACCACTCTCTGTTTTCTGCCAGTCAACCAGTTTGCCACCCAGATGACCAACTTCTGACCCACCCTGAGCCTACCAAGCTTATTAATGAATCTTCTATATGGAACAGTATTGAAAGCTTTGCTGAAGTCAAGGTAGGTGACATCAACTGCTCCCCCTTGGTCCACCACTCTGGTTACCCAGTCAAAGAAATCTATGAGATTAGTTTGACAGGAACTTCCTTTTGTAAACCCATGCTGTCTTGGATCCTGTGCTGCTATGGATTCCAGGTGTTGCACTACCCTTTCCTTAAGGAGTGCCTCCATAATCTTGCCCACTAATGAGGTAAGACTGACTGGTCTGTAGTTCCCTGCCTCCTCCTTGCTACCACTCTTGTGGAGCAGGATCACATGGGCCCATCTCCAGTCTTCTGGGACCTCTCCTGTGCTCAGAGACTCACTAAACAGTTCTGATAATGGCTCTGCTAGTTCCACCCTTAGCTGCTTTAGTACCCTGGGATGTATGCCATCAGGTCTCATTGCCTTGTCCACCCTGAGCTTATCAAGCTCTTGTAGGACCCTTGCTTTTGTGAAGGAACTAGTGCTCACCTCCCTCCCCCCTGTGTCCATGGTGCTGAGTTGTGGGCCCTGCCCTACCTTCTCTTCAGTAAAAACTGATCAGAAGTATCTATTTAGGATAGATGCTTTTACATGGTCCTCCTCCTCACACACGCCCTTATCTCCTTTGATATTAGCAATACCCCCTCTGGACTTTCTCCTTTCACTAATATATCTATAGAAAGCCTTGTCACCTTCTTTTACTGTTTGTGCTAGTGTTTTCTCAGTTTGGGCCTTTGCCTGCCTTACTGCCTTCCCTGCTTCCCTTAGGGAAGTTTGGTATGCTTCCCTATCTCCATCCTGTTGCGTTCCCTTATATTTCCCGAAGGCCAGCCTTATGGTTCTGATCTTTTCTGCTACTGTTTTTGAGAACCAAAGTGGTTTCCTTCTTCTTTTGCACTTCCTTTTCTCTCTAACACAATGGGATGTTGCTTCAAGTTTTGCATCCTTAATGCTTTCCCACTTTACCTATACCCCCTCACCTGTATTTCTTTTTGCCTCAGCTCGCTTAACTCTGTTGGCCATCTTATCAACGTCAGCTCCTCTGACATCCTATATTTTTGCCTTGGAACGGGATGATTTAGTTGTAGTGGTCAAATTGAACCATACCGTGTGATGGCCACTGGCCCCCATGTGACCTTCTACCTGGAGATCTGTAATCCTTTCCCTGTTAGTCAGTATTTGATCTAGGATAGCTGTGTCTCTTGTGGGTTGTTGCACCAGTTGTTTGAGGCCCTCCCCCTGCAGGGAATCCACCATGGGTCTAGTTCTGGCAGATGTTCCTGCTGGTATTGACCAATCTGTATCTGGCATGTTGAAGTCTCCCATTATCAGAAACTCCCCTTTAACTGTCATGTTTTGTATATCTTCTAACAGTAATGTGTCTGTATCCTCCCCCTGGTCTGGGGTCCTGTAGATAACCCCAGTTCTTATGGCTGTCCCATTTCCTGTTTCCAGAGTGACCCACAGTTCTTCTGGCTCTTTATGTGTATTCTGAATTTCTGTAGCTTTGATATTTTCATTGACATACAAGGCCACTCCACCCCCCTTTTTTGCACCTCGATCTCTTCTGAACAGTACATAGTCAGGTACTGAAGTCTCCCAGGTGTGGTTACTGCTAAACCACATCTCGCTAATTGCTACTATGTCTAGTTTAGCCTCTGTCATTATTGCCTGCAGGTCTGGGATCTTGTTTCCCAGACTACGTGCATTTGTGTACATGATTTTCCATTGGCCAGATTTCAGTGTATTAGTTGTTTGGTGAGGTCTGGCATATTTCCTGTGCATTGTATGGGGAGCTGGACCTTTTTCCTTACCTGGTGATGCAAATGAACTGCAAACATGCTGAACTCCTGTTAGAGCCCTAGCTGAGGAGGAAGGGATGTTCTTCTCATTCAACGTATGGGTTGCTGCACCCCTCTCCCCAATTGCTAGTTTAAATATTCTGCAAAGACATCAAACTTCTGCCCCAATGCACTGACTCCCTCCTTAGTCAGATGCAGTCCATCAAATTTAAAGAACTTTTGCTCCCAAAACTGTTTTCAGTTCCCTACAAATTGGTGTCCTTTTTCCTGGCACCAGCCCTTGAGCCACATGTTTAGCTCCCCTATCTCCCCTTCTCTGACCTTCCAACCATCTGCCCCTCTCTCCCAGACTGGCAGGATCTCATGAAGGTGAAGGACATTGGTCATGTTTCTTTGTTGTAGTGTCTTCTTTGAGCAAACAAATGTTAAATATATCTCTCTCTATCTCCTGGATTTCAGCTGGACAGACTTTAAGAGGAAGGACTAATTTAGGAAGGATATGCAGGGATATGATGACATAAGGTGAGTAGTGGAACAGTGGGATAAGATAAGGGAAGCCCTGTACCTGGTAGCAAATCATTGTACCAGGCCCTGCAGCAAGAGCAAAAGAAATTGGAAACCACTGTGGTTCTTGAGGGGAGTAGCAGAGCTAGTAAGAGGAAAAAAGATGATATTTCTGAGGTACAAGGCAACATAAACCAAGGAGGACAGGCAAGAATACTTGGAAAAATGAAAGGACATGGACAAGGTAGTAAGGACAGTGAAGGCCAAAACTAAAGAAAAGCTAGCTAAATTGGTGAAGGAAGGAGCGAAAGCATTCTTTGGTTATATTAGTGAGAAAAGGAAGACAGGGGAGGGATTGTGAGACTTGGGGCAGAGGGAGGCAGGGTAGTGAAGAAAGACATTGACAGTGTGGTACCAGGGGGCTTTATGACTTAAGTTGGAAAGGTACCTGTTTAGGGGATTTTGCTGGTACATCTGTCTCAGTTAGTGTCTGCTGGGGTAGCTGATTGTCTTTCTCTAGTACTCAGGAGGGACCCAACCTCCCCCATGCACCTCTAGAGCATTACATCCTTTATATCGGTAGTGTGTGACATCATACAGTAAGTGATGTCTGCATACACACACTGTTAGCTGGACTGGACACACACCGGACTGTATGTGTTTGTGAGACTTAGAAATGCTATTGGTGGGTTTGTGATTGGGTTTGTAAACAACTGCAGTCAGTGTAAAGAGACTGCATTCCACAGTCCTGTATACGTAATGTGAACCATGGGTAGGATTGTGGAGTGCAGTGGTTGTGGGGCAGCAGTGTGGATGAACATACTGTGGAGGCTGGGAGGATGCCAATGTGCCACAGGCTAAGAAGGCTCAAGGAAGAGGTTCAGTGGCTTGGCAGGGAGCTGGGGAGGTTGAGGGGTGAGGGAAGGGTTGCACTGATAGCAGGGTTGACATCTGAGAGTATCGGTGGGGCATCACAGAGAAAGAACAGTGGGTCGAGGAAGGGGGCTAACTAGACAAGAAGCCAGTTGATGAAAGGTGGACTCTAGTAGAGCCTAGCAAAAGAGGAGCAGCAGTAGGCAGGAGGGAGGAGAAAACACATAGTAAGGCAAAGAGAGTAGAGAACACATTTGCTGTACTACCGACACATGGGGAAGAGGACACAGGAGGAGACTGCACAAGGTATAGTACTCACAAAGAGGAGGGGTGAGGGGCATGCTAGTGGAGAGATTGAGCATGGTGTGGTAGGGGAAGGGATAATACTTGGAGAGAAGGGAGAGAGAGAGAGAGGCTGGCAGTCAAACAGGAGGAGGGAGGAGTCTCAGTTGAGGAGGGGCAGGGGAAGACATTGTGGAAAATGGCAAAAGCACTATCTTGAGTGGCCCCAGGAATGAGAACCTGGGTGGGGGTTGGCGATGAGCACAAGGAAAGAAGGGGGGGTGTACTGGTGTTGGGGGACTCCGTACTCAAGGGGATCAGATGGGGCTGCAAGGGGGAGAGGCACAGTCAGAGATGGGTGGAGTCCATACCAGGATTAAAGGCAAACAAAGCAGGACAGGCAATCCTAAGGTGCACAAGGAGGGGTAGGAGGAAACCACACATTTTAGTACATGTGGGGACAAATTACCTAGCAGGGGACACAGTTGAGGTAACAAGGGAGAGGTCTGAGGAAGTGGGAAGGTTGTGTGAGGAGGCTGGGGAGTCTGTGGCCTTCTCAGAGGTGCTCCCTCTACCCTGCGCAAGCACAGTGAGAAAGAAGAGAATTAAAGAGTTGAATGCATGGTTAGTGGAATGGTGTCAAACTAAAGGGTATGGAGTCGTGGGTGGCTGGGGTGGTACCTGGGATAATAACAATCTGTTTGCAAGAGATAGGCTGCACTGGAGTGAGGAGGGGAAGGAGATATTAAAGCAAAGACTGTAGAGGTATATTGTGATAAAGGTGGATTTAAACTGGGGGGAGTGGCAAGTGGACAGCAGGCAGGCAGGGATCCGATAGAGTGGAGTCACAGCCTGCTCCCTCAAGCTAGCAGGGAAGGACTTGGGGCAGCCGAAAAGGGAGGGAGTAGAAGAGAATAGATGGAGGGCGATGAAGGGAAAGGGGCACGATGGAGGGTGGTCTCACTGAATGCAAGAAGCTTAGGTGACCAATCAGCTGAGCTACAGGCACTCTTGGCAGTGTGGAAGGTGGATATTGCAGCTGTCATGGAAATGTGGGCAAGTGAGCACCAGGACTGGGATCTGGCAATCCCAGTATACAAATTATACAGGATGGACCGTAAGGAGGTGAGGAGGAGGTGGGGTGGCAACCTATGTGAGGAACGGGATCAGATGCACAAGGGATGAGGGGGGAGAAAGGAGAACAGAGGCAATCTGGCTGCAGCTCTTAGACTCAAGGGGTAGTAAACTGAGGATTGGGGTAGTATACAAGCCACTGTCCCAGTCTGAAGAGCTTGACCAGGAATTAGCGGGACAAATCAGAAAGGTATGTAGAAAAAGGAAGGTGGTCATCATGGGGGATTTCAACTTGCCGGGGGTTGACTAGAGCATTCCGGTCACCTCCACTGCTAGAGAACAAGTGCTTCTGGACGCGGTCCAGGAGGGACTCCTGACACAGTTGGTCAGTGTACCTATTGGGCTAAAGAACACTTTAGATCTGGTATTGACTAATGGGGAGGCAGTAAGGAAAATAAGGGTGGAGGACCCACTAGTTGATAGCAGTCACCGAATGGTGTGGTTTAATATCACGCTGTGCGTGGAGCCAGAGAAATCAATAACCCAGGTGGTAAACTTAAGGGGAGCGGACTTTGTAAGGATGCGGATAGTACTGAAAGGGGAAACTGGAAGGCATAAGGCAGGAGACGGACACAATGCAGAAATGGGATATTATTAAATGGGGGATTACAGAGGCAACAGAAGTCTGCACCAAGACACAGAGTAAGAGGAGCAGAGCAAGGAAACCATGCTGGTTGAACAGTGAGGTAGTGGAGGCGGTGAGGGCAAAATGAGAGGTGCATCAGAGGTATAGGAATATGGGGAAGGAAGTGGACAGGTAGGAGTACACAAGATGGTCCAGGGAGGTGACCAGAAAAGTGAGACGAGCCAAGGCCCAGAGGGACCTGAGATTAGTGCAGGGAATTAATGGGGGGGGTAGAGAAAGACTTTTTCAGATACATCGCGGAGAAAAGGAAGTGCAAGGAGACAATAGTGAGGATAAAAAAGGGCGTTTAGTGGACAGAAAAGGGTGAGGAACAGCAGAATCACTGTATGAATACATTTGCTCAGTGTTCATGGAAGAAAGGAAGGGGTGCTAGCACCATGATCTGGGAGAGTGGGGACGGGGGGAGAGGAGGCAACAGATGGAAGAATTGAGAAAGGTAGAGTCCTAGAGGGACTGAGGGTAGACAAGGCACCAGGGCCATATGGTATCCACCCCAGGGTGCTAAGAGATGGTGGAGGAGTTGACAGAGTCGCTGGCGGATCTGTACAGCACCTCACTGGAGTTGGGATGCGTGTCACTAGACTGGAGGATGGCACGTGTAGTGCCATTACACAAGAGCAGACCAAGGGATGAACCGGATGATTATTGCTTGGTAAGTCTCACCTCCATAGTGTGCAAACTCATGGAAATGATACAAAAGGAAAGACTGGTGTCATACCTGGAGGACAGTGGCCTCCAGGATGTGAAGCAGCATGGGTTTATTCCGGGGAAGTCTTGTCATACCAACCTGATACAATATTATGACTAGGTGACAGGTGAGCTGGATAATGGTCATGTGCTGGATGTTCTTTACTTGGACTTCAGCAAGGCTCGATTTGGTGCCTTATGAGTGGCTTGAGGGGAAGCTGACTTCTGTAGGGGTAGGGGCAAAAATGACAAACTGGATTACAAGCTGGCTGAGTGGGAGCCTGCAACGGGTGGTGATGGGAGGGGAGCTCTCAACTCCAAAGCCAGTCACAAGTGCAGTGCTATAGGGCTCTGGGTTGGGACCAGTGTCATTTGGGCTCTTCATATCAGACATTGTGCATGGGGTGGTGAGCAAGGTAAGTCTGTTTGCAGATGACACCAAAATGGGAGCAGTGGTGGATGGAGAGGAGAGATGGAAGCAGCTGCAGGGGGACCTAAGCAAGCTAGAAGAGTGGTCAGAGAAATGGCAGCTGCAGTTCAATGCAAAGAAGTGTAAGATTATGCACTTCAGGGTGAAGAACCTAAAGAGAGAATACAGGCTTAGAGGGATTAAGCTGGAGATCACTGAGGAGGAGCAGGACCTAGGGGTAATCTTAACAGGGAACATGAACAACACTTCCCAGTGCAGGAGAGTGGCTACAAAAGTGAACAAAATGCTGGGGTGTATAGCCAGGGTGTTTTTGTCCAGGCAAAGGAGGTGATCTTGCCCATCTGCAGGTTGCTGGTAAGGCCGCATTTGGAGTATTGCGTGTAGTTTAGGAGGCCATACCTGAAGCATGATACTAGAGAGTGTGCAGAGGAGGACAACGAAGATATATGGAATGGAGGGGAGAGACTGAGATCAGGCTGGGAGACCTGAATATGTACACCCTGAAGGATAGAAGAGATGGGGGACATAATAGAGAAATTCTAGTATTTGAGGGAAATCAATAAGGATGGGGCAGATTGCCTCTTTAAGCTAAGGAGGGACACCACGGGACACGAGCTAAGAATAGAGGGAACACTTAGGAGGGAAATGAGGAGACACTATTTCATGGAGAGGGTGATAGCGAAATAGAATGTACTACCAGAATGGGTGGTATCATGTAACTGTGAAAAGCTTTAAAAGGGCATAGGACAGGGAACAGGCGACAGTGAGGGTGGGGGAAGTGGGCAGTGGCTGTGGGATGACAAAGTGGAGGGGGTGGGGATCTGCAAACTAGAAGTGCTAGCTGCACACTCGAGCTGACTTAGACCAGGTAGTCTATTTCTGCTAGCACATTCGTATGTTCCTATAATGTGACTGTCCTCAACAAATACTGCTCCATATTCACAGAAGATGACAATGGGGATGTTCCCCCATTAATTGAGAAGGGCAAACAGGTAGGAGGGGTGGACATTAGACCTTTTCCAGAGGACAGAGTAAAAAGAGCACCGGAACAGCTTAGGGTGGATAAAGCTATGGGGCCTGATGGGATACTCCTGAGGATCCTAAATAAGCTCTGGGGGGAACTGGCTAAACCTATAGCTAAGCTGCTCAGTGGATTACTAGAAACAGTTGTGGTTCTGGACAGGCATGGTTCTGGAGGAGGGCACAAGTGGTAACCCTACAAAAAATGTGGTAGAAAGGAGGAGGCAGGAAATTACAGCCCGATCCAGTTTGACTTTGATAATGGGTAAAATGATAGAAACCCTACACCAGGGCAGAGTGGTAGATGTGACCTATTTAGACTTCAGGAATGCCATCGACACATTTCCACACAGGAGACTAATCCACAAGCTGGCAAATCTGGGGGTGGGGACAGAGGTGGTCAAGTGGATTAGAAACTGGTTGAGTAACAGAACACAGAGTGGTGGTAAATGGAGTTAGCTCACAGGAGGGACCAGTAACAAGTGGCGTACCCCAGGGATCAGTGCTGGGACCAGTGCTCTTCAAAGTCTTTATAAGCAATGTTGTAGAGGGTCTAGAAGGGAGGATTAGCCTGTTTGCGGATGATACACAGCTATGTAACAGAGTAGATTCACAGGATGGTATAGAAAAAATAAGGATGGATCTGAAGAGGCTAGAAAACTGCTCCAAGGAATGGCTGTTGGGTTTCAGTGTAAAAGAGTGCAAGATTATGCACCTAGGGAGGGGGAATTCTAGGGCTGAGTATGAACTAGACAGGGTAACACTGGAGGCCACCACAGAGGAAAGGGATCTAGGGCTAGTCATAGAAGACAACATCAAAGTGGCTAAACAGTGCTACAAAGCAGTTGGAAAAAGTGACAGAATGCTAGGGTGCATAGAGAGGGGTATGACAAGTAGAAGGAGGGAAGTGGTGGTACCATTGTGCTACTCCCTAGTATGGCCTCATCTGGAGTACAGTGTTCAGTTCTGGGGGCCACATCTCCAAAAAGACATGCAGGATTGAGACTGTGCAGAGGAGGGCAACAAAAATGGTGTTGGGGATGCGGCATAAGTCGTATGAGGAGAGACTCAGAGCTCTAAGTATGTACTCCCTGAAGGAAAGGGGGGCATGATAGAGACTTTCAAATATCTAAAGGGGGATCAACAGGATACCAGAGGGGAGCATATTTCACATGAAGGGAAATAGCAGAACAAGAGGCACAGCATGAGACTAAAGAGGGAACTTGAGGAAATTCTACTTCACTGACAGGGTGGTGGAGAGATTGAACAGTCTCCCACAGGAAATGGTGGGGGTGGCCATGGTACAGGGATTCGAGAATGCGTGTGATAGCCACATGGGAATTATAAAGCTAGGGTGAAGGAGGGGGCCTTGTAGCATCTAGGGTACCTTAAGTATTAGAAAGAAGGATAGGGCAGACTGGATGGGCCACAAGGCCATTATCTGCTGACAACATCTCTGTATCTGTGTGAATCCAATGATAACTTGCTTACTGACCTGTAACTGTAGTGGGTGGAGAGCATCATAATTGTCAGCTTTAAGGTGTAAGTGCAGACACGTATAATTAAACGTACTCAAATATTGTTAGGCCTATAAGCATGATTTCGATTGGATTTAGAAAAAGTGTACATTTATTGCAGTTTTCTTCTAATGAACATAAAAAAATGAAGTATACAACTGTGTTTTAATGTTCAAGTGTATTCATCACTCATTTTGGTCATAAAGTAACATGCCCATGCAGCTTCAATAATAATTTTTTCGCTTTAGGTGGTTCTGCACAGCAAAGGATCTGGACCCTCCATTTGGTGTAATATTCTTCAAACTGGTCGAATGTCAGCAAAGATAAGTTTATTTCTAGAGATAAAGACTTTTATTTTGGGTGTTAAAGAAGCTGGACAAACATCTTTTTATGTGCCATAAAATATTGCTTATCTTGCCCCTCCCCACTTGTGCATGTAGAAGTGTAGTGGGGACAGGGAGCCAGATGCAAGTGGAGTGGAAGATGCCAGCGGGCATCCAGTTGGATTTCCATTCTGCCAGCAGACCGGATCTCCTGAACCATGCAGAGCAGGGGATTGTGGGTACTGGTGTACTATTACATTAAGGAGATGTGTATAAAAGTGCCAGTACATTTTACAGTAAAGCGTGTTAAAATTAGGGTGTAGGCAACAGCATTTCTCTATTGCTTTACACTGCCAATGTGCTCATGGGTGCACTTTGAGCAACACTTGGGTATTGGTACAGCCCAAAGCTGTCACTCAACATGAAACCCTGGCCATATGAAGATTACAGAAGCAGCATACAGACAGCGTGCCACAGACGGATAGAGTATAGTCACACCTGCAGTGTTTACAGACGTACAATTTAAATTTGTTTCTTTTACACTAGTGAAGTGGTGGGGATAACAGGAGTAGGATACCCTCAAGCCATGATACATCCTATGCTTTGAGGGGCACATACAACAGGATAGCCTGCAGGCATATAGACTGCGTGTTCTACAGCAGCTGTGCTTGCCAGCTAGCCCAGCTGAAGGTGCAGCTCACGGGGATGGGTTTTGAGAGACCAGCATGATGTGGAGCTAGGCACAGTGCCAGGCATGGGGCAGGCTAGCTAGCCTGCCCCCATATACTGGCACTGTATACAGGTTATATGTACATGCTGCTGCTCAAACTCAGTCCCTGTGAGCAGCACCTGCAGCTGGGTTAGCTGCAAGCACAGCTGGAGAACAGCGTGCGGCCTATGCTGCACAAATTACATATATGGCATTATATAAATACTAATGGAGTACTACAGTACTACTACTTTACCACTATTAAGTATTCAATTAGTCTTTATGAGTCTTCATTGGTATTGTTACTCAATTCAGAAGTAATTATTTAAGTAATCATCTAATCTTCACAACATTGCCTTGATTTGCATACATTTGCATATAAGACTACCTAACTACTAACTGAATACTTAATTATTACTAAGTTAGTCTTCAAAAATATATCTCTTACATTTTTCAGCTCGTGAGCAGACTACTTTACTACTTCTGAATACTACCCAAAATTATCATGAAATTACTATTGCAATACTAGCAAAAAAGACAAAAAGATAGTATTCAGACTTTGCTGAGGGCAGATTCCAAAAACAAATCTTTCTGAGAAGAACTGCTCTAAATATCCGAGTCCTCATCATCAAGGACATCGCCCCATGTGGTTAAAAAGGTGCAGTGATTCTCCAAGGGAATTGGGTCAATTTCAGTATTTTTCTTTTTCCCTCTCTTTCCTTTCCCCACAAGTTGGAAAACACTTGGGGGAGTGGGGATAAGGCATGTCATGTATTGGAGAGACCAAAGTGCTGATAACTGGGGGTGCATCCTGGGCATTTGTTTCAGAAGTAACAGGCACACTAGAAGTATTCTGTGTCATAGGCAGTGGGGACATAATATCCACAGCAGCTGAATCTGGTAAAGTGGAAGATGTGGGGGGCACCAGTGGGGCAGGAGCTGTTCTGTAGTTTTTAGTGGCAGTATGGATGTAAAAATCCTGCTCCATGAAATCTGAGGCATTGAGAGCCACCCAAGGACAAGACTGGAAAGAATGATCCTCTTCTCCACAAAGGTTACTCTTAGGTGTAAATGTACAAAGATTGGTAGCAAGCCCAAAGTCACCACACTGGTTACAGCACATTTTATCGCAACTAGTATTGAAGTAAGAGAGACACCCACAATGGTAAAAAGACTTTGGCTAGCATAAAAAAGAATGCTCAGATCCCTCCCTAAATCAGAAACAATTAGGGAGATGCTGGATCCCTTGATCAGATGGTTCAGCTTGACTCTGAGCCACCAGCCCCTGTTCAAAATCCCAGGTCGACAGTTATAGGGTCTGGGGTGCCAAGCAGTTCACAACGTTTTAGCAGCCAATATGTAAGATCATATATAATACCATTCACATTGACTCCTTCCTTATGGAATAAGACTGTAATAGGTTTAACCATAGGTTTTTTTAATGGATTTGCCACAAATGAAGACCAGTCAGGAGAATCTTTCACCACATAATATGCAGCCCAGAATTTGTCCAAGAGGGCAGCAGTACGAACGCTGATATCAAAACTATAATCATCCGGCAGATGAATAAAAGCATAGACATCAGCCAAGGAAGATTTCAGTGAGTTCTTTATCAAAATCTGCCCAACAAAGTGCCAGTCTAGAAGTTCTTCAAAACTGCCCCTATAACATAAACAAACTGCATGTCATCATTCGCTGCCTCTACTGGCTGACAAAAGAGGCTGGCATAACTAAGGGGTTTAGAAGGAGTCTGCTCCACAACCAGAAATGCAGGCATCATAGGCTTGATAATATTGTTAGACTGGCTCAAAAAAATGTCGGGACCAGAAACATTAGTAGCATCTTGCAGAATCATACTAGACATGGGAGGTAATGTTATTATCTGCTCACCTGCCCCATCAGTAAGTAAAGAACAAGGTACCCCGGCTGACCTGTTGCAGCAGCTGACTACTATTTGGCCTATAAGTCAGTTGATGCAGGGTAAACACAGAAAAAGGCTGCACTAGGTGAGGTGGTGCTCCATTGTAGTTAGAAATTCAATTACATAGAACATGGGCACTCACCAACCAAAATTGACATCATACTGACTCCAAGCTTTTGAGAAAGGACCTTGTCTGAAATGCATCAAGCCTGCAGTATGTGTGTTTTGGAATAAAAACTGCTTTTAATGGCATCTACTTGGAGCCGGTATAATATCTATTCTGGTTGGTGAGTGCCCATGTTCTATGTAATTGAAGTCAGTAGCAGTATTGCGAAATGTAATGTGCGTAGGTGCAGTTTGAGCCCTGCCTGGTAAAGAAACAGAAGCATCCGGGATCCATTTTCTGTACGACATCTGTGTCGATCCTGCTTTCTGTATGGCAGCCTCTAGTGTCCAGTCTGAGTCGGAATTAGTTTTCAGGTGAGTATGAGACTGAGGGCAACCAGTGGGCTGGGTGATTACCTCCTCAACATGTGAACACTGTAGGAATTTCTTCTCTGGTAAACTGGAGGGGCTGATTTAAACTCTTTTCTTCATCCAGTTTGAACTTCTCCTAAACGAAATGGGATTTGGCTTCCAACATCATGATAAGTAAATGTTTGTTCTTTTCTTCCAATTCAAGTTTAAGTCGAAGTTCCTCATCTGATATATCAGGATCATTACCAACAATAGAGTCAATATCCATAGTTTGAATCGAAGGTGCAGCATCCTCCTGCTGTGCTCCATGTCTACCCCTTCACTGTCTTCCTCCACACTGGGCTCCTCCATCTCACTGAGAGGAAGTGTAGCATCCCCTGCAGCAAGAGTAGGGGAATTGTTTATTTAAGGAAAATCAGTGATTAATAATACAAAAAAAACAGTAAAGCAAAATTGTACAAATCCAAAGGCAGAAATACTGCAATGTATGAGAGAAAGTGTAAACTTAGGGCACAATTAATTCCTAGATCACCCCAACTCTTTTCAACCTCATGATCTTCAGGGAAACCTATGGCACCAAGCAACAGCCACTGGTAAACAGGCTGACACCCAGCAATATAAAAGGGCCAGAATTGCCTGTACTTGGGCTGTCTGCCTTGCCAAGAGTTGCCATTTCAAGGATGAACTCACCAACTCCTAGGAGGTGGCAGAAAATTCTGGGGCAACATAAAAGATCTGACAAGGAAAAATAGCAAAATCTTGCCCACCATGTTAGCTGTTTACTGGGAAATCACCCAGGACCCGACGTTAATAGCTGACACTTTCAACAGTGCTTTCCCAGATCTCAGCAGCGTACTTACCTCCTCACCCCTAATTTTTTTTTTTTGATGTAACCAATAATAAATACAGTGTAGGCAGGGAAGGCTCCAACACAGGTCCCACCACCGACTCCCCTTTCTATTTCAAAATAGTCTCCAAGGCTGAGGCCAGAAAATATCTGCAAAGAGTGTTAAGAAAATCAAGCTGTAGTAGTGACTCCCTCGATCTTAAACTCATTGCCCTCACCCTAGATGAAGTATTGACCCCACTGACCAAAATACTGAATCTGTCCCTAAGACATGTTCAGTTCCCCCAGAAATGGAAGGCCATGGTGATAACGCCATCCACAAAAGTGGAGATCAGGCCCTTCATGCAAACTATCACCTATATCAGTTCTACCCCCCTCCGCAAAGCTCTGAAACGCATTGTAGCAGATCAGCTAGTTGAATACCTTGATAAGTGCCAGATCCAATGCCCACAGCAGCATGGCATTTGCAAGGGACATAGTACCACTACAGCACTGCTGGAGTACACTGCTTACATTCATAGCACTCTTGGCAGTGGTCAGCTAGTGGGGGCAGCATACATCGGTCTCACTAAAGCCTTTGACATAGTCAGCCACAGCTTGCTGCTTGACGAACTCTCTGCTACCGGACTCTCAGCTGATGCCGTGGAGTGGTTCAAATGCTATCTTATGAACAGGTCCCAACAGGTCAAGATAAATGGATTCCTCTCAGATAGCCATCAAGTTCACGCAGGTGTCCCTCAATGCTCGATATTAGGCCCTCTACTCTTCAGTCTTTTCATAAACCACCTCCCCCATGTCAGCACTGATAGAATACTCCTCTATGTGGATGATGCCGTTATTTTTACCAGTAATCCTGACCCGCACCTACTGGACAGACAACTCCAGCTTAACTTCTCAGCTGTTGAGGACTGGTTCTCAAAGCACAAGCTGGTAATGAATTATTAAAAGATGAAGTCATGCTATTTGCAAATCCACACAGCAGACATAAATCCCGCCAGTTAACTACACTGACTAGCCAAAAAAAAAAAATTGAATAGGTGCACACATTCAAATACCTAGGGGTAACCCTTGACAGTTCCTTGTCCTTCACAAGCCATGTGGACAATGTTGCTGAGGCAGTTAATACTAAGATTGTCCTACTATACAGGCACAGGCATTGTATGACCAGCGAGGTGCTCCAGCTTGCAGTGTATAGCTCCATTATCTCCATCATAGACTATGGCCTGGTGATGTATAGTGCTGGGTTGCACACGACTCTTAGAAGGATCACTACTGCACTCAACAAAGCCTCTAGGCTAATAACAGGTGCACACCAACTCACACAAACATGTGATTTGCGCACTCTGACTAAATGGCTGAACCTAAAGGGTAGAGTGAAATACCAGACCTGTCTCCTAGCTGAGAAAACCTGCCTAGGCTTAACACTCCCATCAATCCAGAACCTCCTTAATCTAATAACCAACCCCCACTGGACTAGAAGCACATCTAGACAGTCCTACCAGGTCCCCCTCTGTTGTACCTCTCAAGGACAGAGGTCATTTGTGTACCATCCCTCCAGTTAGTTAAATCCCTCCCCAGGGACATCCTGGCCAACCCTAAACTTGGTCCTTTCAATAGTAAGCTACGCCAACACCTCACCACACTTAGCAGCGGTGACTGCCCTCCTTAAGTGGGGAACTTCCTTGTTACAAGAACAAACCCCTCCCCTCCATGCACTTAGTGGCAGATCTGCCTCCTCATGAAGCCTCTTTCCCTTCCCCCTACACCTTTCACCCTGCCTTCCTCTGGCATCCTAATGAAGCATCCTTCCCCCAACACCATTCACCATGCTCCCCACCTTGTTCCCACCTGTACCCTTCCCCCTCTACCCCTGCCTTACCCTCCTGTTTTCTCCCCTTGCCTTCTTACCCTCTACTCCTTTCACCCACTATACTTTACAATCCTGACATAGTCAACCTTTTGGCTGATTCGCCTTTGTTTTATATAATGTTATTATGTCTAATAGAATGTTATAATGTAATCACCTACTTTGTTTTTATGATGTTTTGAATTATATGTCTAAATTGTCAAGTTCAACACCGGCTGTCTCCTGAAAGCCTGTTATATGCATTATACCACTTTAGCCTGTTGAGTTTTATGTATTGTTTGTCTATTGGTCTTTTTCTGATGCGGAACCTTTGTTCAATTGTGCTTACGCAACTGGATGAGATGTATGCTTGTGTGACTTTGATACATTGTGGCTGTTTGCATCTCTATCCATGGGATATACTACCTACTGTATATTGATACCTATGTATGTAATTTATTGTAACTAACTCCGGGTCGCCCCTGAAAAAGGGATCTCTGGTCTCAGTGGGCTTACCCGGTTACCAAAATCTAAATAAATAAATAAATTGTAGGGGTATGATGCAAGGAACCCTAGAGGAGGATTCCTCTCCATAGGTGCCACGGGAATTATTCCCTTGGCTAAAGGTAGCTTAGGAAGAAGCCCACGGGAAAGAAAGACAAGCCACTGGAGGAGGAGGGGTGGATGGTGGGGCAATGAGAAATGAATCCTGGAAAAGTCCAGGAGGAGTGGCCTTTTAAGGCCTGATGAGGGAGTGACATTGTTGCTCCGCTCATTGAACCTCGAGCTTAAAGCCTTCCCATTCAGTTGTGCTTACGCAACTGGATGAGATGTATGCTTGTGTGACTTTGATACATTGTGGCTGTTCACCTCTCTGTCCATAGGATATACCATCCTGTAGGAGTAAGACGTAAGGAACCCTAGAGGAGGGTTGCCCCCTATAGGTGCCATGGGAATTATTTCCTTGGCTAAAGATAGCTTAGGAAGAAGCCCAAAAAGAATAACCAAAAGGGTGTCGAGCATCGAAGAGGCAAGAAATCAGAATAGGTTGAGATTGGAAGGGAAGGAGATAAACGTAGATGGGAAGGACAGGAGAAGAACAAGATATGTGGGGGACAAAGAACAAAATTAGAGAGGACAAGATGCAGAAGGGTAGACTTCCTAAGGAGTGAGGGAACAGCTGGGGCCACCATCCAATTCCATCCAACAGCGGAATCTAACTATGGAACCTATGAATGCACTTACCCTGTCTAATATTATGACCATCAGCATGGAGGAGAGGAAAAACACCCTTTGAGGAGGAAACCTCTGTGGATCCAAGGCCTAGATCACCTTCTCTCCAGGCTGAAGGATGTTTTGATTAGTGACGGCTCAGCTACTGCAAGTTAGAGTCAAGATCGAAGGAGAAGGAAAATATTTAAATGTAGGAGAAGCTCTCACTCCATCCTTCCAAGCAGACAGCTGTTGAGGGTTGTAAGCGATGTCTCTGCAACTAGATGCTCAAAAGCAAGAGAGCAAAGAGATGACTGCTGAGGCACTCAGTTGGCCTGTGCAAGCGTATGAAACAGACCAGGTGAACCAGAGGCAGTCATGATGGAGAATAGCATAGAGGGTGCCTCCAAACTCACAAAGGCAGCCAAAAGGGCTCTGATGATGACAGTCCCACCCCTTACAGCTGGAAGTCATAAATTCTGCATCCAGAGGTGTCACCGAGATGAGGGATGACTGAAGGTCCACCCGGAGTGAAGACATTCTCACTATGGGCCAGGGAGAAGGACTGACCTCCGAGCTTCGCATGCTCTAAATGCAGATTTCATGGGTGCAGAGCGAGACCATCGATTACTGGCTAGCCCTGGGCTAAGGAGCAATGGACACTGAAGGCATGTCTCTGAATGGAGAACAGTTCAATGAGGTAGCATAAGACCCAGTGAGAGGTATGCTAGATTAAACAGTGTGAATAAGTAAGCCCTGAGATCGATCCAGGAAGCTACCCTTGACTGGTAACTATGGGAGTGCATGCCAACTGGGTCCATAGAGAGACAAATTAGGAATGGATAGAATTGCATGAAGGTAGGAATGAGAGTGGCTGGGTGAAGCCGGCAGCTGATGGTGAGGTAGGCAGTACCAGGAGGACATCTGAATAGGTTTGACTACAATGAGGGAATAGGGTCAGAGAAGGAGATGAGTAGGCAAGGCGATATGCAGCAGGGAATATTAGGTGATGTGACTGAGTAGGGTATGGTGGTATAGCGGGACGGCAGGATAGAGAAGCCCCCAAAAGAATGCAGAGGTCAGAGAAGGAGAGGAATGGAGGGAGGATGGAATGGGAGGGCAGTGAAATCAGATCAGTGGCCTTCAAAATCACAGCAAAGGGTGAGACAGCACAGCACTTCCCATGGGAAACAAGAAATGGCTACAGAGCATGGGCCCTAGAGAGGTAGAGAAGGAATGGTGGTGCAAAAGATCAAATGTCACTGAAAATACTCTGGATAGTGGCACAGAACCTGGAACCTGCAAGAAGAACTCTGGAATGTTGGTAAAGGAGGCTCAGAGTGCCAAGAACGGAGCTTGGACATGCAACTTAAATGAAGCACTGGCACTGTTAATATCCTAGCATGAATCAACATGAGCTCCGTAATGTCAGATGCAAACATCAGTGAAACAAGTGCAACAAAAAGTATAGGAAGACTTACTCATCGAAATCTGGACTGTAAAGTCTGTGACTGTACAAAAACTTCAAACAAAGAAAGCAATTGCAGTTGAAAATGAGACTTTTACTGATCTTATGCAGTACACAGAACAATGAAATAGCCAGACAAACCGTGCTGTACACTGAAAGATTTAAAACCCTGCTGCTACAGGAGTGCACCAGTAAAATGAAATGGGCAGGAACCCAGCAGGGGAGGTCAGGACAATATACAGTGACCAGGAGGAAGAACAGAAATTGAAATAAGCCCTGATGCACCACTCCCCAGTGCACAGGATCAGCTGAAGAGCAAAGCACAGGAGACTGAAGGCAAGGTGCGTGGTATGGAGCCATGCAGGGAGTAGCACTGGAGGCCCTGCCCCAAAATGGAGGAGCAAGGTGGGTGGACGATGATGACGAAGAAACAGGAATGGGCAGCGGCAGCGCCGGTTCCAGGAGCAGTCAAAAAAGAAGGCAGTGTGGGTCCTGGCAACCATGCAGGACAGCTGCAGCAACCAGACTGCACAAGAGAGCACAAGGGCGCTATGGTGGTGGGAGACAGAATACCTGGAGTGCCCAACAACCAAACTGAGCTGGGGCCAGCAAGCCAAAAACAGCAACAGCAGCAGGAGAAAGGGCCATGGGATGGGCAATGCAAGGTAGGCAGAGCAAGTGAGCAGCAGTGGGGCTGGGAAGAGGGGGATGAGTGAAGTGCCAGAAAGCCCAAAAGGAGGAATGGGAAATACGAGGAGAAGGAGCTGGCAGCTGGAGGTGGCTCAGAAAAGACGAGTGAAGCCTGAATGAGGGGAGTGAGGAAGGAAGGCGCCTCTGGCAGCCACAAGAAATGAATCCTGGAACAGTCCAGGAGGAGTGGCTTTTAAGGCCTGATAGGGGAGTGACATTGTTGCTTCACCCATTGAACCTCAGGCTTAAAGCCTTCCCATAAAAGAGCTTCTAGCTCAAAGATATTGTAATCCAAGACTTCAAATAAATAAATTAAAAAAACAAAAACTAAACACATCATACCACTCAAATTCCAAGAACATATACAGACTAAGGGGAAGGGGGGCTTCAAAAGAAAAAAATAAATAAATGAAAAAGTAATAATACATGCAGTCAAATTCAAGTCATCCCATCTACAGCAGGAATACTGTGAATATTATGGGGCTTTGTAAGAGTACTCATAAAGGAGCTTGTGGGCAGTGTTTCCAATGGCGGATCCACACTGCTGCACACTGTCGACGAAGGTCAGATTTCACCATCCATAAAATGGTGGGGTGATCCAACACCTTTTGTTGCAACACATATTTATAATGAACCCTCCAAATCATAATCTTAAGGCAGGAAAAAATCTGAAGCAACATTGAAGGAACATGTACCGAGGTGCAGCCTGTCAAAGAGCCGTAAATTAATGAATCATTTAGGAGAGAACTCCAATAAGAATCCATCCAAGATTTACCTAGAAATTACCAAAAAAAAAATATATAGATATATATATACTATATACAGTATACAGGTAATCAAAAAACAGGTGTCTGATGGATTCCACTGCCATGTGGCAACTATCCCTCTGGCATATTCTCTCAGTGACACTCTTAAGCTTGTTAGTACCTTTGACATTTAAAAAGCCATTGCAATACAGTTAGGCTACGTCCCAATATTGGGGAGGAAAAAATGTTTCATTCAAATAGGATAAGGCTACATTCCTGAGGGGCAATGAAATTCCTGGCATGACAGGGACATCCTCCAGACTCAACCCTTTTTAAAGAGCCTTCCTATGTGGGGTGTGAACGACATCCCATGACAACTGAAGACGTTTGATAAATGTATTTAAAGGCGCCACAAATTCCGTAAACTGATGTCCATGTCTATAAAATGGTTTTGGTTTACCCCATTACAAAATTAAAGGTGTCATCCACTGTTGCGTCCATCCTTTCCAGGGGAGAAAGTGCCTATCACTCATGGAAATATGTTATACTAGAAAAAAGCACTATAAAAGAAAACCACTGGATTCACCATATTAAGCCCACTTTTGTCATAGGGGAGCTAAAGAACATCCCTCTTGATTGGGTTGAGCCGGCTCCCCCAGACCATCGTAAGAAACAAACTATATAATCTGATTTCCAATTCCTTGGGTAGTGAAAATATGGCGCTAACATATAAGAAGATGGGTATCAAAAACATCTTGATTACTCCAACCCTCTTTTTCCTCGACAGCTGCCAGGATTTACAGAGAGCCACCCGGGCCACTCCAGCATCCAAAGTAAGTGTCCAGTTGAGGGACAGCAAATTTAAACTACTAAAATAAATGCCAAGAATTTTCACTGGTTCCAAACTAACAGGAATAGCCTTAATGGTTAATGGCAGAGTCCCATGCTTCCCTATTGGAAACACCCAACATTTGGAGTAATTAATGACAGCACCTGTAAGCAAAGCAATATCATTAATCAAAGCAAGAGTAGTTCCCCTGAAACCACATCAGTTACAAATAAACAGACATTTTCAGCATAAACTAACACCTTCACCGAGTCTGTGGAGAAACATAGAAACATAGACTTTGATGGCAGAAAAGGACTGCTTGGCCCACCTAGTCTGCCCATTTCCCTACCTATTGGATAAGCTGCAGATCCCAGTTAATTAAAAGCCTACTTCTTCCTACCTCCACTAGAACTACTTTATTTCTGTCCCATGCATTCTTAAATTCCTCCACTGTTTTTGACCCCACAACCTCCTCAGGAAGGCTGTTCCATGCATCCACCACCCTCTCTGTGAAAAAATACTTCCTCACATTGCCCCTGATCTGTCCCCCCTCTATCTTCAGACTGTGTCTCCTTGTTCTTGCACATCTCTTTTTCTGAAAGATGCTACCCTCTTGGACTTTTGTTGATTCCCTTGAGGCACTTGAAAGTTTCTATCATGTCCCCCCTCTACCTCCTTTCCTCAAGGGTATACATATTAAGCTCCTTTAGTCTCTTTTTGTATGGCTTCTGTTGTTGTCTGAGGATGCCAACAATCTGTGGTGTGGCAGTCACTGCCCTGAACAAAGGATCCAATGTCAGTATGTACAATAAGGGGAGATCACATGATGCAAGTGACTTAGACACAGCACTTGCCTGGAGCTCTCTCCTCTCGACCCCTATTCTCATCACTAAATCCTGATTTAAGCTGCCTTTTCTACAACTTTTGAATAATCTAGTTTCTCAGCTCACTCCTGCTTTCAGCGACTTATCTTATTTGCTCACTCACATCGCGATTGGCTCATCACCTCGATGGATGCTGACATGAAGCAGGCCCCGATGAAACGCACACCGCCTCCTATGCCAGAGAAAACACCCAAAAAGCCTAGGATACAGACCACAGGTACTAGCAAAATGGGACCTGCGACCCCATCAGCGATTCCCCCTTATAGAAGACAGATTCCTGCAAGAGCTCCTACCCTTTCGCGAAACTCTCTCTGATATCTCTACAGAGCTAAAAAATATCAGAGGAGACCTGGTTAATCTTACAAGGTGAGTCAGTGACACAGAGGCTGGCTCCTCTTCCTTAGAAGCCTGGAAAGAAAAGACAGAGCCTGAGACTGTGCACCTCCGCCAGCAACTCCATAAGTTCCAACTCAAAACAGAAGACTTGGAAGGAAGAAGTAGAAGGAATAATATCTTTATTATGGGAATTCCTGAATCTGAAGAGGGATCCAACACTAACCTCTTTGTGCAAAAATTTCTCCAAAAAGTGGTGGGCCCATCCCCTCTAGGCCCCACATACCAAACAGAGAGAGCACACCGGTCCCTTCGCCCAAAACCAAAATCGGGTGCCCCCCCCAGCCAATATCTTAAAATTCCTCAACTATGTCGACAAGCAACATGTCCTGACTAAAGCAAGAGAACTGCAATCAATCATGTGGGAGGGGAATAAAACAAGGATCTCACAAGATCTGTCCTATGAAACACGCCAAAAGCGCTCAGCATTTCACCCCACAGTAACAAAATTAATAGCGGCTGGCATCCCCTTCAAGATGCTTTACCCAGCCGAACTACAGGTCTCTCTTGATGTGCCTGGGTCTCCTTTGAATCGCCAACTCAAACAGCTTCCGATCTAGCCAACAATCTACCTAACCTCTTCAAAACTGGCTGGACTCCTTCAAGAATCTCATCGTTACTAGCTTTGATGCCCCTCACCAGAAAATTGGAACAGTTATCTTCACTCTCTACAATTTTAAAGTTAACTTTTAATGGTTACCTGTTTTTCTTCTGACAACTGGGAGAGATTGGGCCTGTGTGAGGAGAGTCCTTAACCCTAGCTCATCGTAGCTAGGCCTCTGATTTGTGAGTCGTTGGTAATTGGAAGATCCAGCACTAGAGAGGAACCTTGGTTGGGGCAGGGTTTCCGGAAGACTCAATTGCAGATGCACCCTCTGCTGGTCCCATACCCATCTCCCCCCCAAGGTATTTCCCTCAACTCGTCCTTACAATTTGAACTGCTGAAGCTAATTGCAAGTATTTGGCTATATTAATAGTAAAGCTTGCTCAATTGTGTTTTAAATAGCAGGCAAAGATTATAGTAATAGGCAGCTAGTGATAGTAGTTAGATAGATCTTGGTAGACTCCCCCATAATTACATGGGTATTGTTATGTTCTATCTCATGTTTTGACTATACTTCACTGAGGTGGGGGGGATTTTTTCCCTCTTTTCTAGAAATGGGGAGTATAGGTAGAGGGAGGGAGGAAGGGAGCTTCTACAGAGGGTGAGCTTGGGGAAGCTGCACCGTGTACCTAAACATGGGAGGGCTGGTTGGACACTCTGCTACCTTCTGCCAATTTTTTTGTGAAATATGGCAATTCCCTTTAAGTTCCATCACTTTTGCAAACAATGTGGTCCCTGAAGCTATACCAGCATCGCTCGGTCCAAAGGTAGGTGGTGGACCAGCCAATGGGGTGGTGGGTTAGAGGGACTTCCAGGATATAAAATATGTTTATCACCCCCAGAGATTAAGATAGACCCGGTTAATGTAGAAGCAGAAACAGATAGCACCAAATTATTGTTAGTTTTCTGTAATAATACTCTGCCAATGTGGCATTTCTTGGATTGTTTTCTCCTTCATCTGATAAACTGGGACCTGGAGAGAGAACGGGGAGGGGGGGGGGATGGAGCATGGCCATTGGGCAATAATTACAACTTTACTATGACATACTGGTTAGCTAGTAAACCTGATAATCAGGATGAACAGTCCTTTCAAAATTGTAATGTGGAATGTAAAGGGAGTTAGAGATCCCTTGAAAAGACATCACGTTCTTAAACATTGCTCACTGCTTAATGCTGACATCATTTTTCTTTAGGAGACCCACTTGTTAATGAATGAAGCCAGCTGGTTAAAATGGCAAGGCGTCTCTCAGGTCCATGCCGCTGGGGATTCTTCCTCAAGTAGGGGAGTGGCCATTCTAATTATGGGTAGGGTACCTTTCCAGGCTGAGTCATCAATTATAGACCCAGCTGAAAGGTTCATATTGGTTCAGGGATCCCTCAACAATAAAGGCGTGGTCTTAGGTTCTATATATAGTCTAGTGGGAAGGGGGGGTGCTACTTTCCTCATGCAGTTAGCCAATAAAATTGCACCTCTCCTACCAATTTCCCTAATAATCGGAGGAGGCTGGAATATTCCCCCAACACGGGATCTTGACCAATCATACTTACCTTTAAAACCCCCATCTCAATCTCAAACTGCCCTGAAGGATTTCATGGAACTCCTGGGTCTATGTGATCCATGGCATATCTTTAATCCGTCTTACCGTCTCTTTTCCTTTTATTCAGCTGTCCATCAATCCTGGTCCAGACTGGACTACATCCTAGTCAGTCTTCCTCTTCTCACTAACATTTGTCACACTGGTCTGGAACCATTTCATTTTCATTTCATTTCATTTATTTATTTTTATACTGGTAAGTCTGTGGGACAAGCCCATTTTCACAAACGACCAGTTTAAACAAACATATAAAAATTAAAACAATAACACATTATAAATACACATTACACAAAGCATTTACAGTCTGACTTTTCTAACTAAGTTTTCCTAAGTTCATACTTAAAAGTAGACAATTTCGATTGTCTTAATACATTTTTAGGAAGTTGATTATACATCTTGACAATTGTAAAATCCAACGAATTTTGACCAAAAGCTGTTTGAAAAAAAGGAACCTGTGCTATCATGCTATTATAGTGCTATCAGACCACTTTGTTACTTGGGTGACCCTCTCCCCTGATTCCGACCATCAGAAAGATTCCGTTTGAAAACTAAACACACAACTACTTAAAGATAAATCCACTGTCACTCATATCCAATCTCTTATTCACCTCTTTCTAACTCAGAACAAAGGTACTTTCCAAAGGGAAGATATGCTATGGTGTGCACTAAAATGTTTTCTCAGAAGCAAATTCATTAAACTAGTCTTGCGCAGGAAAAAACAAAGGGAAGCTAAAGCCCTGTTGCTCCTATTTCAATTTAAACTACTGGAATCCTCTTTATCCTCTTCTGATACCCTGAAAGATTTAATAAGAGTGCAAAATGAGTAGTTGGAACCTCTCCGGGAAAAAGCTGAATTTACTATTTTTAAAACAAAAACTAAATACATTGAGCAAGGGAGAAAAGCAAGTTGACTTCTGGCCTTAAGACTACCTAAACTTGAAAGTTCTAGACTAATACCCTCTATCACTGCACAAGATAGCTCTATTAAATCTATACCATGGGATGTATCTCGGGTTTTTGAGTTCTTCTATTGGGCCCTTTACGGGGAAAATAATTCCCCAGCCTCTTCCCAGGAAATTCAAGAATACTTAGATGCTCTTGATCTCCCCTGTCTGCTACTGCCTCTGCAAAATTCCTTATCTTCTCCCATTACTCTAACAGAGATAGAGGAGGCAGTCTCTAGCTTAGCCCTGGACAAGGCATCGGGCACAGATGGGTTCCCATCAAACTTCTATAAGACCTTCTCTGAGGAAATAGCCCCTCTCCTCTTAAACCTCTACCAATACATGTTTAAAGCCACCAATTTAGACCCGTCCTTGTTAGAAGCTATGATAGTCCTCCTGCTCAAGCCAGATAAACCCCCAACCAACCCTGCCAGTTACAACCCCATCTCTCTCCTTAACTGTGACATCAAGATTTTAACCAAAGTTCTTTCTCAGCATATTTTGAAAATTTGGAATTCTCTTTTAAGTTCTGAACAGATGGGTTTTGTCCCTGGTTGTTCATCAGCTGATCACCTTAGGTCTATTAAACACATTTTTCACTTTGCCCAATCCTCTCAAAATCCTATGGCGCTGATCTCGTTAACACTGAAAAAGCTTTCGATAGGGTGGACTGGACTTTCCTTTGGATGACTCTGGGTAAAATGGGCATTCCTCCCGATTTTCTTCAATGGATCCAAACTGTGTACTCCTCTCCCTCGGCTGATATATTGTAACAGGGTTTATTCCCCTCATTTTCCTCTGTTAACTGGCACCAGACAAGGTTGCCCTCTCTCTCACCCTTCCTGTTTAACTTTTATCTGGAACTGCTTCTTTGCCACATCAAAAAGTCTCCACAGATTCGAGGCATCTCAATACTTAACTGTTCTCTCACCCTATCGGTATATGCTGATAATATCTTGCTTCATCTAGAACAGCCTGTATCTTCCCTAACACACACCCTTGAGGTTATAGTGCAATGCAACAGACTTTCCAATTACAAACTGAACCTCACTAAAACTGAAATCTTCCCATTAAGCTGTTTCACGTATAGAGGTGATTTCAGCCATTTTGGGATGAAATGGTCTCCTACCTTACTTAAGTATCTGGGAGTATACTTAACTATGGACCCTGCCACAGAAAAGAAGTCAAATCTGGATTACTTGGTAGCTACCATTCAGCAGGACCTGCGGAAATGGGAATCTCTGCCTCTATCTTTGTGGGGCAGGATAAATATTATTAAAATTAATGTTCTTCCCCCGCTTTTTCTATCCTTTAAATATGCTTACAACTGGCTCCCTCTTTCCTTTTTCCAGTATATACACACTCTCATCACAGACTTCATTTGGTTACATAAATGCCCCAGACGGTCCTTTCCTAAACTTAGTCTCCCCAAACGTATGGGGGTTTACGCCTTCCTAATTTTCTTATATACTACTGGGCTAGTCATCTTTCATGAGCTGGCAGATGGTTTAATATCGATAATAATGAAGACTCTCCTATTTGGCTTCAGCTAGAAAGAAGCCTTCTCAACTCACATGGCCTACATCTCTCAACCATCTTCTTCTCCCTCAGACTGTCTTTCCACGCTCAGCTTAAATATTCACTGATTGACAGTACACTTAGGATTTTCTTTCAATGTTTTTCATATCATAAGATGACTCCACAGCTTGACATGGCTCAACTGATTTTCCTCAACCCCAACATTAAGATCGATGGGATCACGCTTACTTCCAATTGGCTAAACCAACTACAAGGCACTTCTGTGGTGGACTTATACTTACACAATTCCCTTCTTTCCTCCTCAGAAATTCTCATGAAATTTAAGATACAACAATGACATATATTCAAGATTTTCCAATTGAGACATCTGGTAAGCAGACAATTTGGTGTCACACCCCAACCCTCTAAGATAAATCCCTTTTTACACCAAGTGCAGGACTTATCCTCCAAACCACACTGCATTTCCTTGCTCTATGCCCAGCTTCTAACCATTAAATTTTCAGATCTCATTCCAGGATCCCCAGTTTGGAATTCCCTTCTACCAGACTCATCCCTTAATTGGGAACAAATATGGTGGAACCTACATATCTACCACTCCCAGGACAGATTCAGACTCACCCAATACCAGAACCTAAATAATATGTACTACACCCAAGTCAAACTGGCTAAAATTGGTAGGCTTCCAGACCCCATATGCTCCAGATGTGGTAAACGGGAAGGAAATATATTACACATTTTCTGTCACTGTGAAAAAGTAGCCCCTCTATGGTAACATCTCCAATCTCAGTTGGACCCCTTACTAGGGCTAGAGGACCTTTTCACAGCCAAAATCTGAATTCTTGGGGTATATTCCGATATTAGAGTCAAAGAATGCAAATTCCACATGGCTTTAATATCTGTTAGTGTCAAAAGACTGGTGCTTAAGCACTGGATGGATCAGCTAGTTACATCTTATAATGAGTGGCTAACAGAGCTTTCAGTAAACTTCAGGACTGAATGTTTAATTGCTGGTTCATATAACAGGTTGGCGTCCTTTGAAAAAAATGGGAAACTATATGCATTGTATTTACATTAACTTGGCTAACAGATTTCAACTCTCCTCCTCCTTGTTAATATCAATAGAACAATGTAAAATCTCCTTAGCAAGCTTCCTTTCAAATTTGATTGTCTTTTACCTATGAGGGCACGCTCCAGGAGGAGGGAGGGATGATTGGGAGGGTGGGGGAGGGTAAGGATTGTTTAGTTTTATATCATGTATGTTGCATGTACCGATTAAGTATGATGTTTATTCCATATGATATGATATGATATATGTATGTTTCATAAAACAATAAAAAGTTGAATTTCAAAAAAGTATGTACAACAAAGCACTTAAGGGCAGCCCTGGCAGTCTCCCTGTCAGACTGGAATGCTGGAGCCTCTCCAGCCATTTATAGTCATCATAAGGGAAGACTGGGAATACAGAAGCTGGATCCAGCAGATGAAAACATCTGAGAATCTGTATCCTGGAGTATCAAAAATTGGTAGGAGGAGAATGTGACCTACCTGTCAGGACAGACAAGAGGCAATCAAATTCCTGATTAATAATAGAGTCTGTACCTTTCAGCCAGGAATAGAACAGGACTGGAAGGAATGTATAATAGCAGTAAAAAGCCAGGTTAATCATTTGCAAAATATGAAAGTTAATTATTTTGCATCTGTGTTTAGTGAACTGATAGGTCTCAAATTTGACAAAGGTGGACAATCCCTGGATATAAATAAAAAGATCTGAATGGCTTCCGTAATGGTTCTGTGAAGAACAAGTGAGCCAAAACATAATTCAAAATGTATGTGAGCAGTAGTCCAAAGACAGAGGGACACAGCTGATATAATTCAGATGTAAATCTGTCCATTCCTGGAGAGGTCCATTTCCTAAGGGACTGAATTTCTGAAAGGACTTCAGATACCAATATAGGCTGAATGAGTTGGGTGTTTTCTAACTAGGAAACCTTTGGCAGTGGCAGGGAGTCCAAACAATTTGGCACTGAATCCCCAATTGCAAACCGTGTACTGACCATCTATAGTAAATAATCTTGTACCACCTGTTGCACTCCCACTCGGGTGGAGAGTTCCCTCCCAGTCTGGTCACACAAAGATGTCATCTGTCAGTACAGAACCCTGTTGAAACAACTAGTGAATAAGTCGCCTGTAAGGTGTTTGCTGTGGGTGTCATAAGTCCTTTCAAAGGTCAGGGATTTTACCCTGTCATATTGCATGGTTTTTATATGGTCCACCACAGAGTGAATCTGGGCCACCAGGGACAATCCCTATCTAAAGTAGTTTCTGGAATGAGTAACACAACTCTAGATAAGACAAGTAGGAGAATCTGCCCAAGAAGTTTGCACGACTCTGTGCCAAGTCTCCAATGGACCTAATTTTTTTGAGCCCACCACTGCAGTACGTCCGTGTACAATTCCAGTACTGACAAACGAGCCCATAATAATGATCTCAAACTATCAGAAAAAGTAGAATTAGTCAGGATAGCATTGTTCAACTTCCAACAGGGCTTTCCTGGTTGAAGGGATGAATCAATCATTAATACACAATATAAGAGAGAGTGATCAGTCAGACTCACAGGATGAACAGTTACTGAGAAGATGTGACAACTACTAGAAACAAAAATATAATCAGTTTGTGTGGCCAATGTTGCCCTGTGATAGGTATAACCCCCAGAGGGGTGGAGAGCCTGAAAAGAGTCCACCAGGTGGGACTCTCTACAAATGGCCTGCAAACATGAAGAATCACAAAATTACTTTGACATCCAAGCACCTGTATCATGGAGGTGAAGGGGGCAATTAAAAGCTCTTCCAAAGATAATCACCCTTGAAGTGCATTTATAAGGTTGCGAGGATTTAAACAAGGCTACCCTATCAAATTTAGATTGGGGCACATCAATGACCATCATCCTGTATGCCATGTGATTGAATGTACAATCAAGTAAGAGAGCCTGAACTAGTTGCACTTCCACCACTCTTGACACTATAAGAGAAAGGTAATTAAATAAGATGGCTACACCCGAACATTTTTCAATGTCAAGTGAAAAATAAGAAACACCAGGTGTGCAAAACCGTTCTGTGGGGGCAGTGTCGGCCAAAAAAGTAGCTCTGCTTCAGTATCCTGCAGAATTTGCAAAAAGACCTTCCTTCTCATAACATTCTGCAGGCTGTTCACATTCAACATAGCAACTTTCATACCAACAAAAAGAGAAAGGAAGAAGGCATCATAATGTTAGACCTCCAGCACTAAGGTGGCTATGTATGATTTTTCTTAAATTTTACTTTTGAACCAGGTGACGAGCCAGCTATTCTTTTATAAGTGGCTCTCCACTTGGGGAGGTCTTTACTGGTGTCCTGGGATCCATCAAAACCCAAAGACATCATGGATGAGGCATCCGATTCAAGATCAACATCGGTGTCCCCCCACATCTTGGGTGAGGTCATGGGATGATATCTGTTCTAATGTGGAAGTGAAGATTGCATCATCACTGGGAGGGTGACAGAAAGGGTCTTATTCTGAAGGGATCTCCGCCTTGATATTTTCTTGAAGGGAGTAGGAGGTAGCATAACTGATGCCTCAGGGATGTCCAAAGGGGGCAATGGCTGTTCATCCACAGAAGTGGCCAAGGAGGAAGACCTGAAGACTCAGGAGGCAGTGGACAGGGCTCCATTGAGGGTGCTGATGTGACCACTCATGGGGCCAGCAAGGGGAGACTGTTGGTGGAGTTTGAGGAAGTACTTCCGTTGTAGATGGACATAACAAAGGTTACAGACTTGGAACAACTGCAGGTTTAACAAAGGTTGGCAAAGGAACTGTGTGCTGGCTGTCCGAAGACTTATTGTGGGCCGATGGCAATCACAGAAAGAGTGGCCCACCACCTAGCAAAGATTGCATTTTGCGTGGTTCTGACATTGAGCTGCAATATATTCATGTTCTAAACAAAGGCTGCAAAGGTGCTGGTCACAAACATTACTTAGATGATTAAGAGAGCCACATTTAAAGCAAGCTTTCGGTTGTCCCGAATAGAAACAGACACTTCGGTCACAACCGAAGAAGAAACTATTTGGAAGATGCACAAATCCACTATCAGAAGCATGCAGCTGAACCTTATATTTCCACCCCCCATCCAGATACGATACTTGTCTAATATTTTATCTGGGTGGCCAAGAACTTTACAACATTGTTGAAACCAATAGGTGAAATTATGCACGTCCATCCCTTCACATCGGTACCTCACCATAACTGTACGGGTTGCTGGCCTAGTGAGAGGAATCACCTGGAAAGGTGTTCTGAATACCGCAATAAGTTGTACTTCATCCCAAACCTATCCAAGGAGGCATGTACTTGAAAACTGACATCATACATCACTGAGCCAGATGCATTCTTTAAATGATAGCATAAATGTCATCAGGCACAAAGCCAAGAGATTCCATTAGGAGTCTTTCTACCAAAAAGGCACAATCAGGAGGTAGATCATCTGCCCCAATATATTTCAGATAAACCACATTTTGTCGAGGTGCTGGTGCAGGTGGAGCTGCAAAAAGATCCAAGAGTTTGAATGGAGTGTCTTGAGGTGTAGATGTGGGGACTGGCCTGGGAGGTTCAATAGAGGGGTCAGCAGTTCCCAAATCCACAGGCTGGTCGTGATCCACCAACACTTTACTCAGGGGAAGGGGGGAGTCTGTAAATGTCTGGTGTGTGGGTCATTGCCAGCCAAACCATGAAAGGAAGCAGTAGGCAACAAAGGGGTAGCCTGTGGGTGACCCCGAGAAAGGGAGTCACATGTATCCACTTGGTATTATGGCACCAGAACTCGGTCCTGAATTCAAGAGTGACCATCTGGACCAAGTTTCCAACCTTCCAGTAGCAGGGCTCTCTCTGGGTTCCAACCAGGTATAGCAGTGTCCAACCACTGGACTGAAGAATAGTCAGGCATATGAGGATGCTCTCCCAAATTTGTAGGTAGGGGCTCTTGATCAATGGCAACAGACTGATCAAAAACCAACTCTTCATGAGCTGTCCCCAAACCACAGGACTGTGACAGTGAATCCCTGGTGGCCAGAGGAGTTGGAGTCACATGGGCAGCAGAATGCTGGAGAGGTAAAACTTGAGGAACATCCAGCACTGAGCTTCGGCCAGAAACAACAGCAGGAGGAATGAGGGTCATTAAAGGGAGACAGTCTGAAACCACAGGATCTCCAGTACTGGCTAATACAACCTGTGCTGCACCGGAGGGGTTCCCAGGCCCAGCGTTATCCTACAGTACTAAAGCTTTGGGCAGTAAGCCTACAGTCTGTACAATTAAAGGGGCTAACCAAGTCAGTGAGAGCCGCCCTGAATGCTCCCCATGCAGCCCAGTGGCTGGGTCAAACTCCCCCAAGGACTTATCCTGTGGAATCACTAGCTCACAGAGCCGCATGCAATATGTCCATGCCTACATTTTTGAAACTAAAGGTGGAGGAACAGTGGGATCAATAATGTCAGTAGGGCTTACCGGGGCCAAAATGAAGGGATCATCCTCAGAATCTGACGTGGCCAGCTGTGGGTTGTGCTTCTGGTTCCATTTTGGTGAGATCTCACTCATGGTCTGTGGCACGGAATCCAAGTGCATCTGGGGAACCTGGCTGATGGAAACTCTCATTGTTGGATCGACAAACAGCTCTGCAGCTAATAAATCCAGAGGCAAAACTTCAGTGTCCATAGTTTCGAATGCATCAGGTGTGTCCTACAATTTAAACAAAAGAGTACTTTGAGCCTGCAGTCCTGGCAACAGACACTGGTCTCTGGGAGTTCTGGTAAGCTCCATAGGCATTTCAGTCTGGTCTAACGCAGCATCTGAAGGCATCTGGTCTGATGCTAACTCTCCAAGAGTTGATCTGGTGGGTGAAAATGACTTGGCAGCACCATCGAGACAGCAGGCACATTTAGCTGCGCTGACTGTTAATAGCTCTCCAACTGAGCCAGTGAACTTAGCAAACTGTCCTGCTCTCTGGTGCCAGGGTCAGCCATCATTGTCCGACAGTTGACAGGTTCCCCCTGCTGGATGAGTAGGGAACTTTCCCCGGTGTCCTGCCCAAATTTCCTCCATTCAAATACCACTAGCAGCTTAATCTGCTTCAATGTTAGTTGGTATCCATCTGTCCCCCCTCTCCTGCAGTCAACAAAAACTAAATAAATAATATAAAATACATTGCAAAGAACTACATTAATGCATCTGTTAGAGTTCAGATGCTTAAAGTGACACAGTCAACCACCTTAGGCCTCAAAGTATCTCTAGTTTAAAATACAAATGTTATGATTGGTCTCATTCTGTAGAGATTCCTTCTGGTAGTTTCATTCAAAGTCTTTTTTTCTTTTTAAAAATTAACAATAAACTGTCATACTGGTGTTACCACACAAAAATGTGTTTACAGTTCTTGATCAACTTTACTGCATCTTTCATGGACTTGGGAAAACCCTCATCACAATCTAATCTTTTAGGATGCAGTGGGAGGAGAGGAGAGGAGTGGAGACTATTGCATCATGAGTGGCTGCTTGTTCCTAATGTTCAGAAAGTATGCAATAAGAGTAGATAAGGGAAGAGAGAGAGGGAGAGAGGTGGAAGAGCAGTGTGCAAATCTGCAGGGAGCCACTACTGAAGCCATGAACAAGTGCATTAGGAGAGTGAATAAGGCCAAGAGAAGGAAAAAATCACTATGGTTCATGAGGGAAGCTGCCAGGACAATTAGAAAAAAAAGGACGGCATTCAGAAGATGCAAGGAAATGCAGACTGAGGAAGATAGGGAGGCTTATATAGAACAACTGAGAGAAGCAGGAAAAGCAGTTAGAAAGGTCAAAGCACAGACAGAGGAAAGGATAGCTCAGGAAGTCAATAAAGGTGTCAAGAATGGACACCAGTCCATTATCAAGGGAGAGGCTACTAAAGGAGCTTGAAATATTGAAGGTAGACAAAGCTATGGGACCAGATGGATTTCATACCTGGATACCCAAGGAGTTCAGAAATTATCTGGCTGCACCCCAGTGGAGCTATTCAATAAATCATTGGAAATTGGGGTAGTTCTGACAGATTGGAAGAAGGCAAATGTCCCGCTCCACAAGAGTGGGAGTAGGGAGGAGGCAGGAAATTACAGGTCAGTCAGCCTGACCTCAGTGATGGGTAAATTGATGGAAACTCTGCTCAAGGAAAGGATAGAGGGGTTCCTTAAATCCATCAGGCAGCAGGATCCAAAGCAGCATGGGTACACCACAGGGAGCGCTTGCCTAATGAACCTGGTAGATTTATTCGATTGGGTGACTAGAGTGATTATCAAAGAGGGGCAGTGGATGTGGCCTATCTGGATTTTAGTAAGACCTTCAACACTGTCCCACACAGAAGACTACTGCACAAATTAGGAAGCCTGGGTGTAGGACACAAGGTGGTAAACTTGGTTAGAAATTGATTGAGTGAGAGAATGGAAAGAGTGGTAATGAACGGAGCTCAGTGCATGGAGAGGGAGGTGACCAGTGGGGTGCCCCAGGGGTTGGTGCTAGGGACAGTCCTCTTCAGTGTCATTATTAGTGATATTTCCAAAGAGTTGGAGGGTAAGGTGTGTCTATTTGCAGATGACACAAAAATCTGTAATATAGTTGATACAAAGGAAGGGTGGGCAGTGTGAGGCAGGACCTGTATAGGCTAGAGGAATGGTCAGGGATGTGGCAGCTAAAGTTTAATGCCAAGAAATGCAAAATAATGCATTTAGGGAGGGGAAACACTAGGGAAAAATACACCATTGGGGGGGGGATTGCTGACACCCACAGAACAGGAAAGGGACCTGGGGGTGATTTAACAAATGACCTGAAGGTGACCAAGCAGTGCAAGAAGGTAGCTAGACAGGCCAGCAAAATGCTGGGGTGCATGGGGTTTGGTATAACCAGCAGAAAGAGCGAGGTGGTAATGCCACTCTATATGTCACTTGTGAGACCCCGCATGGAATACTGTGTCCAGTTCTGGAGACCATCTCTCAGGAAGGACATAGACAGGCTGCAGGCAGTCCAGAGATAGAAACATAGAAGTTGACTGCAGATAAGGACCGCAAGGCCCATCCAGTCTGCCCATTTCTTTTTCTACCTTATAAATGTGCCATCGGCCTTTGCTCTGTCAGTGGCCTATCTATTCATAGTCATTTGTATTGCTCCCTTATGCCTATCCCATGCCTGTTTGAAGCCCTGCACTGTATTCATAGCCACCACTTCTTGTGGTAAGCCATTCCATGCATCCACCACCCTTTCTGTGAAAAAATTTCCTCATTCCCCTTAATCGGCCTCCTCTAATCTCATGCTGTGTCCTCTTGTCCTGCTATTTTCGTATATTTAAACATATTAGACTCTTTCACCTTGCTTATGCCCTTAAGGTGTTTGAATGCCTCGATCATATCACCTCTCTCCCTCCTTTGCTCAAGGGTATACATATTGAGCTCTGTTAATCTGTCCTCATATGTCTTCTGATGCAGTCCCTGCACCATTTTGGTTGCCCTTCTCTGGACTGCCTCAATTTGGTTAATGTCCTTGTGAAGGTGTGGCCTCCAATACTGCACGCTGTACTCCAGATGGGTCCTAACCAGTGTCTTGTACAGAGGGATTATTACCTCCCTCTTACGACTTGTGATACCCCTACTAATACACCCTAACACCCCCCTAGCCTTACCTACTGCTTTAGAGGTCTGCTTGGATGATTTCATGTCATCAGTGATGATGATGCCCAAGTCTCTTTCTTCCTTTGTGACTGCTAGCAACTCCCCTCCCAGCCTATAGGTGGCTTCAGGGTTTCTCTTCCCTATGTGCATGATTTTGCACTTCTTTGCATTAAATCCCAGTTGCCACTCTTCTGACCATTCTGCTAGTTATCCAGATCTCTTCTCATTCTGCCCACCCCATCTGGATCATCTACTCTGTTGCAGATCTTGGTGTCATCTGCAAACAGACAAGCCTTACCCTCTAGTCCATCTGCAAGGTCACTAATGAAGATGTTGAAGAGGACTGGCCCGGACTGATCCTGAGGTACCCACTTGTGACTTGCATCTCTTCTGACTGTATACCATTTACCACCACTCTCTGTTTTCTGCCTGTCAACCAGTTTGCCACCCAGTTGAGCAACTTCTGACCCACCCTGAGCCTACCCAGCTTATTTATCAATCTTCTATGTGGAACAGTGTCAAAAGCTTTGTCTGAAGTCAAGGTAAGCGATCTACTCCCCTTGGTCCACCACTCTGGTTACCCAGTCAAAGAAATCTATGAGATTAGTTTGACAGGACCTTCCTTTGTAAACCCATGTCTGTCTTGGATCCCGTGCCCCTATGGATTCCAGGTGTTGCACTATCCTTTCCTTAAGGAGTGCCTCCATAATCTTCCCACTACTGAGGTAAGACTGGCGGTCTGTAGTTCCCGCCTCCTCCTCTACCACTCTTGTGGAGCGGGATCACATGAGCCTTTCTCCAGTCTTCTGGGACCTCTCCTGTGCTCAGAGACTCACTAAACAATTCTGCTAATGGCTCTGCTAGTTCCTCCTTCAGCTCCTTAAGTACCCTGGGATGTATGCCATCAGGTCCCATTGCCTTATCCACCCTGAGCTTAGCAAGCTCTTGTAGGACCCTTTCTTTTGTGAAGGGAGTAGTGCTCACCTCCCTCCCCCCTGTGTCCATGATGCTGAGATGGGCTACAAAAATTGTGCAGGGGCTACACCAGAAGCCACATGAGGAGAGACTGAGGGACCCAGATATGTACTCATTAGATATGCTTATGGAAAGGGGGGACATGCTAGAGACCTTTAAATATCTAAAAGGTATAAATAGGGTTCAAGAGGGGAGCATATTTAAAAAACAAGCTGTGCTCAAAAAGAAGGGGTCACGAGATGAGGTTGGAAGGTAGGAGATTCAGGGGGAATGTGAGGAAATATTTCTTCACTGAACAGGTGGTGGACACATGGAACAGCCTCCCTAGAGAGGTCGTTAGTGTGCAAACAGTAAGGAAATTTATTAATTCTTGGGCTAGACACATGGGAACTCTAACGGTAAGGAAAAAAGGGTAGACAGGGGATAAGGAGGAAATAGGGTAAATGGGCAGACTAGATGGGCCAGGCGGTCCTCATCTGCCAACATAATCTATGTATCTATTTGAAACAAAACAAGACTGAGTATAATTACACTATTAAACAATTCAGTTCTACTAAGAACAGATAAAATAAACCACAACATTAATGAATGAAAGAGAAGATTAGCATTCTTGAAATATGAGTTTTCAACTAGAAATAACATGACGTCAACAGGGTTGACAGTGTCCCTTGAAAACAGGGAAATGCAAAGTTAGGGTAAGAAGTACCTAGAGCCTTGGTGAATATGTGGTCTGCTGTTCCTTGGAGTTTGAATGATCACACAATGCAGCATTGACATTACCCTAGGTTTGGCACCCTCTATCAAGGCATTTCTGTGTCAGTATTTCACTTTGCCTGACAAAAGAGCACAAATGTTAGGGTAACATCAATGATGCACTGTGTGATCATTAAAACCACTAGGAATAGCACACCACAAATTCACCACTGCTCTAATGACTCTCCCCCCTAACTTTGTATATCCATATTTTGCGTGCTTTTACCCCAACAGTTGCATTAATTATGCAATAAGGCATAACCAGAGATTAGATTAACAGTCTGTTAATTAATCCTTGTGGCATAATGTGGCACAAGGCACAGATGAGTGCCACATTGCCCCTAAGAGGTGACTAGCAGACAGTTAATTTAACTCCAAGGATTGTCTTATTTGCTGTTATAAAAAGAAATACTCCAAAAGAAAAGTGTTTAGAAATTAACCTTTTGAATGTTTGCCTCACTGAGAGGGAGACTAATAAAATAATAATGTATGGACAGTGTCTATTAACCCCTGTTATCAATCATTTTATAACCTGATAATCCCATCGTTATGACATCAATATGCTGTAAACCTTGCTTAACTATGTCATAATGATGGGATTATGGGATAGAATGTCACCACCTGTCAAAATTCTTGAAGAAGAAAGGTGATCTGCTGCTTGGACATTCATTCAAAGCACACATTCCATTAAACAGTCATAGACCCACTGCAGTATAGATCGCAATGGCTAATTTCAGCACTTCAGTTCCTCAATATTCAAACCAGAAGGCATCCATAGCTGAGCAGGAGAACAAACACACATTGAAAAAACTGTATTCACCCCCCCCCATGGTGGATAGTTTTTCCATACACTATAAAATACAATGCCTGAGTAATGGTGGTCAACCATGAACATAATTACCTTTCGCGGTTGCCATGACAACTGTAAACCTCTCAAGCTGCACTCTCGAGGTTTACTTGGTTGTCCTGGCAACTGCTTGAGTTGATTACATCGTGGTTAACCACTGTTACTTAGGCATTATCCTCTAAGTTATCCATTAACTGTTGAAGAATGCAGGTTCAGAATTTCAATGCCTATTCTAATCATTCAGCAGTGCTAGATGATGCAGTGCTGCCAAGAAGAATTCATGCACCGTGGTGATCAGGATATATATTACAGTGTATCAGAATTAATGTAAGGGTCTCAGAATGCAGACAGCCAATCAGATTGTAGCATTTCTAAGACCCTTTTTCTAATGTAATATTTATGCACTTAATTTAATAACTTTTTGAAAACAATATATAACATTTAACACTTTAGCATTCCCCATGTGAGGCACTGCAGGCCCTGTGTGAAGCAGCTGATATATCAGACATGGTGCCAGACCTGTAGTTTATTGTGCAGTCTCTAGCAAAGAAGTAGACCCATCAAGCATGGTGCTAGACCTGTAGCCATACCTCTCAACTGTCCCTGATTTTGCCTCAAAATGTTACTATCTCCCTCCTAAAAATTGTGTTTTCATGACCAAACAATGGAGGTTATAAGTACAAAATAATGTCAAACATTAAAGTTACAGACTTGTTCTTCCTTGGGAAATTCATTTTACACTAAGCCCCTTATTCTACCAGTGTTTTGAGTGGGTATCACCAATTGTGAAGATGTGCCCCTGATTTTGGTCCTTTGTCCCTCATTTTTTTAAGCCTTGCCCCTGATTTACAAGCCAGTAGGTTGAGAGGTATGCCTGTAGCTCTCTTCTAGCTGAGCTCTGTGTGCCCTATATATAGCAACAGACCCTTATTGTAGTTCTGAAAGTTGTTTCAAGGTGAGGCTCAGCATTCAGGTCACAAAGACATAATGCCTAATACATCATTACATTATTTCAATTGTGTATTAGCAATTATTTCTTCAAGACAGGAGTGCTGAGCCTTACCTTGCAAAGACTGTCTTTGGGTTTGTGAGCACTAAGCCAGATAGAGCAGCTTTTTGTTTAGATTTGAGAACTGAAAGTTGAAGATTGAGTAGTCATCGGGGTGGTGGTGGTGGTAAGTGGACCATGTACAAAAGTTGGTATAAAATAATAAAAAGTAGTAATGTAATGGGTTATAGGAAAAAAAACAATGAAAAAACTCAAGTCCTTGCACATGCACATTTCATGATTTTGGTACATCGTTTTTTGAGGGTGTTTTTTTTTTTTCCAATCACGGATAGCATTTATCTTTTCCCAAATTTGAGGGTCATATTGCTAACCACCCTCCTCATGACCATTTTAACCCTGAAATATGTTTTTGAGACACCAGATCCAAACTCTTTTTGTGCAAAAAACCTTAACACTGAAAATGCACCATAGGGTTTTTCTGGTTAGTTTTTTTTTTTCCATTTTTTGTTTAGTTTCAGGATTGCTGGTGGACAGCAGAGCAGAAGATGGCAAGCAGCCAAGGTGGAGGGAAGGATGTGCCTGTCATCCACCATGGGACAAATATACATATTTACAAGGGGGTGGCAATTGGGGGAGGTGGGTGGCTTGGGTGCCAGAGGATTGGTAAAGGTGGAGGGCTCATTTGTAGGGAAAGAGATTGGTGGGGGAGTGGTTGGGGGAACTCATGCTAAGCGTGTATGGAAATGGAATTTATTTTGGTGTGGGGGGTGAGGTGGCAGGGGTACCAAAGGTGGGTGAAAGTGGAGGTTTGTTTTTTTCTGCTTTCTTTTTTTCACTAGTTAGTGATTGGCATTCAGCAGCAGAGAATAAGACACTGACCAGCTGAGGCTGTGGAGGGAATGTATTGATCACCCACAGTGGGACTGAAAAAGTATTTACAGGGGTGACCACAAGGGGCAGGAGGGTGTCATGGGTGTCAGAGAGTGAGATTTTTTTTCTTTTTTTAGACAGCTATAATCATCAGAGGATGGTAGAGAACAAGACAGCAACTGTCCGAGGTGGAGATAGTGTTGTTCTGGTCACTCACCATTGGACAAATATTAAAAGTACATATCTGGGTAACTGTATGAATGGGAGGGTGACATGGGTGCCAGAGGATGGTGAAAGTAGGGGGTTTATATTTATACTTCCTGAGTGGGAGTGTAAGTAAACTGTAGGGTTTTGGCACTCATTGGCAACAAAACCTTGCCTTTCTTTAGAAATAACATGCAAGCCGGCCGGTGGCGCTGAAGGTTGAGGCGCTGGACACCACAACTCGCACCACGCCAGTGACCCGGGTTCGGGAGCGGACTCGGGTCGTCGGTGTGTCAGCCGGGGGGAGATAGGCTTGAGCATCCAATGACAGCTCGCCTTCTCCGGGGAGGGATTCGACCAATGCCCAACACTTGCATGACCCCGAACGGAGGCTCGAGGAACTGCAAGCTCCATTTGGGGATGGGCGGCCATTGAGCAGCATGGACGTCGGCGCGCTCGTCATGATGTCAGGGGAGGTTACTTGCTGCTCGGGGAGGGAGAAAATGTGGAAACAAGCCTGCCTCAGCCGGGAAGATGGGAGGACCATGGCCATGCCCACGATTTGCCTGTGCCCGCCCAGCAGACCACAGACCGATGAAATGTAAGTAACGGGGTCTGAGCTCCCCACCTCGTCCCCACCCGGGGGGGTAATCCACGGCTCCATGGGGCCTAGGGGTCTGCTTGGGTAGGGTTCCGGGCAGTGGGATGTCCAGTTGTACCCCCTGAAGGGTTGGTGGTGGCAGGCTGGGGAGGAGGAATAAATAGTAATTTCAAAATAAAAGAAATAACATGCAAATTATACTAGGGCTGGGTGCTCGTTGTCAGGAAGGGGTTGCTGGTAAATATGACACCTGGATTGGATACCTGGTGTTGAAAATGAAGTTAAATGACAGGCCTTTTTTTCATTTGTGATTGCCCAAGCAATCATGGATGAAAACAGGATTTGTATTCAAGGCAGGATTATATCAGCTGAAGGGGGAAACCTGATGGTTTGGGTTTCTTTTGTTGCAAGTTTGACTTTGAAATCAACCATAAATGAAAAAAGTTGCTCTTTTCATGTAATTTTTAAACATTTATTGTATAACTTTTATTTTTTTCCATTTTTATCAAAAACAAATGTAAGGCACTATTCTGAGCTAATGTCTAAAAGCTTCAGATTTTGATATTTCAATTCCCCTGGACACATCTGAAAATGAGCTATTATCAGCTTAGTGTGTCTTTTCTGGTAAAACTTTTGAAATAAAAAAAAAATAACAATAAATAAACAGGGTATGCACAATGACCTTACTCAAAATATACAATCAATCTCCATGTCTGAGAGGGCAAGACCATAACTCACGAGTGGTAAAGTAATGAGTGAGTAATGGAAGTTTTGTCTCTTCACAAGTGAAGATAAGCTGTGTATTTTGAGTCACACCATTATGTATTCAATTTTTACAACTTGAGTTTAACAATTATAACTTTTTCAAGCAGCTTCTTGTGGGGATATTTTTCTGTGATTTAAATAGCTGGCTTCTGTGCTGCATAGGTCTTTTATGATATCATCAGTTACAGTATGTGATAACTGCTTTCTTTTGGTTCTGTTCTGTTGAAAGGTCAAGGAAAGTGATTGTGATGTGTCTAACTTCTAGAAAAATGTTTAACCAGAGGTTATATTGTGTGATGAATTTATCAGGGAAAATTTATCATCATTGGTGTTGTATAAATAAATTTAATTCTGCATATTATTTTCATTATCTTAGTACACAAAACACATCTTAAGATGGGGGTATGTTATGTAATATATACAGTTTGTAACTATAAACTAATTAACCAGTTGTTTTGGAAGTTGGCATGCACTTAGCGACTTGGACTAGGATGGTGTGCTCCAATTTTCAAACTCTTAAGTTCTAATATGGCTGAGTTATAGACCATTAAAGATAAGGGTTTTACAAAAACACTAACTCAGCCCTAACATTCTGGTGCATTAGGATGGATGGATAGATAGATAGATAGATAGATAGATAGATAGATAGATAGATAGAAAGAAATGTTTAGATTTATATGTTGAAACAATTGCATCTATGAGCACAAGGTGGCATCCAGCTTCCACGTTATTATTAAATTATGTCATTTTGCATGATGATACGCTGAAAAAAAAATACTTTGTTGATTCTCAGCAGTAGTGTTTTGCTTTTCACTCATCCAATATGTCTCAATTATCTCCTGAAAATTAATATGAAAACTCTGGATTTAAGAACAATCCTACAATTAAAGTAGTATTCTAATAAAGTATATTCAATGTACTTGTAAACAATCTGTCTGCTAAATGGCTGACAAACAGAGTCAAACACTGGTAGACACATTTTCCAATTTTTATTGTTTTATTATTATTTGTTGGGGAAAAAACAGTATTTTACATATAGATAAAAATTAGACTTTTAATATGTACACATATAGAAAAAGTGTTTCTCTTGCACATGTATTTTGGATTATCAAGTTTCATAATTGCATTCTTTGTGACACTTAACATTTTTAAGTTTATCAAACTGTGGCATGCACAGTGCATGAATAACAAAGGAAAAACATTAATTTTGTTTTCATTTAGAAAGAGAGTATCATTTCAAAGGCTAATGTAAAATCAAGCTGCTATTTTTTTTTTTTTTTTTAACAGATTCTCTGTCCAGCAGTTCATTTATATAACTGCCCTGAGTTGATGCTAAATGCTGCATAGCAAACGGCCTTTAGGGTTTACAAAAAAGTTCTCAGTAAAGCTACTCAAAGGTAACATGAAACTTTGCAGGCATTCAGCCTTTCATAGTAATTGAGATAATAGACTGTTTCAGTTCTGCAACTATAATAGTTCCAGATTTGAAGCACTTTGTTAATTATTCACTTACTGTACTACCATAGTAATTGAATAAAGGGTCTCATTGTGGTTAAACAGTTAAGGCGAATTAACCATCTTAAGCACCTGTCTCACAACAGGGAGAGATAAAGTAAATCCATTTAAGAGTTGCTATCATCATCAAGCAAACTAGCCTAATTCTTTTTGTGTCACAGGCTTGAATCTGATTTTCTCATGAGCATCCCTAAACTCACTAAAAAATATTGACTGGTCCTGTCTCAGCACTAACAGTGCCAGATTTACACTACAACTTGCAGTCATTCATGATGAGGATGTAGCACTAGTTTTTTTTAGTACTCCGCTCATGCAATGGCACATCTAAAAGGAAATCTACTGATGGTTGTTCAAAAGCCAATATTCATGTCTGCATTTCATGTACACAACTGAGAGACAGCAAGCCATATTTGCAAAGCAACACATAATGGATTAAGAAACCAAAAAGCCCAACATTTGAAAAACAGCACAAGTTTGCAGTAAGAAATTTCTCCATATTTGGTTTCTGAGAAAGAACTGCCTGAGAAAAATAATTAGCTTTGAGTAGCCTTATGTGCTTTAG
This sequence comes from Neoceratodus forsteri, assembly GCA_016271365.2. Lineage (NCBI taxonomy): Eukaryota > Metazoa > Chordata > Ceratodontiformes > Ceratodontidae > Neoceratodus > Neoceratodus forsteri. The sequence goes on from CM057454.1 coordinate 332,476,860, forward strand.
ATTCACTCCTAGCAATCATTAAGCTTGTGCATGCCCCATTAATTTGTGAAAAAAAAAGTTTTCTGGGATGACGTAGCTTAAACACATTTGGATCTAAAGCATCTTTATACCGAGATTCCTTTAAAATTATATTAATTTATAATATTTATTGTGTGATACTGTTACAAAACAAACAGTGACTTGGATTGTATGAAAATGACTTTTTTTACAGTAAGTAAAAAAAAAAGATTATCACAGTTTTGGTAAATTGCAGGAGTTCATATTACAGAAAATAAACCCTTCACATGTTCTCAATGAATTTGATATGTAGATATACTATGGACTTTCAATTGTATGATCGAAAGCAGTAGACACCATATAGCTTGTGTTTCTTGTCTGGGAATCCCACAAATCGTACTGCTGCCTCATTTGGACTGCAACGTCGTCTTGGTCGTGAAACTGGGTAGCGGATGCTGCCATCGGCTAGCCAGCCAGCATCACATCGATCATACCCAAGCAGTTTCCATGCAGCATACATCTGGCCCACTTTTGCAATCTGAGATCCATCATTATGGCAGGCCTGAATAGCCTCATCATAGGTCAGCTTGGTCGGGTGTATTAGGTAGTAAAAGCGACCTAAACAAATGAACAAAAACACAACCCCTGAGTTGTCAATCATACAGAAATCTTTAGACAACCATATGGAAAGGATCTTGTAGTAGAAACTTGAAATGAAAGAGTCTGTCTGATCAAAAACCAAATGATTAAAGGTTTACAGATTAGAGAGAGAGATGACATATACAGTTAGCTCAATGTGTTTAAAGCAGTAAAATTCTTGACATACCCAGTGAATATAATTAGAGACTGGGAGTTGTAAAGTGAAAAGCTTATAAACAAAGTATTAGGTGAAAGGAACTGACATCTACCTATCATCGCTGAACAGCTAAATTTAGATTTCAGTTCTGCAGAAAACACATAATGTTCTATGTAGTGAAAACTTCTGTTCTCATTAAGTAGCCTGTATATGGTATATCCACCAGAGGTAAGAAGGCTTGCTATACTGTATATCTGGAAAGAGTACACTAACTGAAGTTTATGAGTCAGTCTCTCATAGCGCCTTCCATTTCTTTATGTCAGCTGAACAAATGTAACTTGTATATCTATATTAATGTCTATTTATTTAAGCATTTTAGATACAATATCAATCAGGTCACATACTGTTTCATAAATACACTAATTGGCAAGCTTTAGAGATATAATCTATGTTTTATTATTTAGTTTTTCCACTGTTCTTTGACTACTATTTGCCAAGACTTCTTACAACCTGGAGGACACACAAGTTAGAGTTATAGCAGGAAACTGAGAACAAGAAAAGAACAATCTAGAATGTGTACCTCATCATTAAAAACATGCATATTGGGCCATATGTATTATACCTACATTCTGCTGTGTGCAATGTGTGGTAACAAGACTAACATCAGATTGCTGTGTAATGGGGATCCACAAAGGTTTCTGCAGCATGTATAATACCATGCAGCAAAGTACCCAACTACAGCTTCTTGACTGATCCCATACTGGCTGTTATACATAGTTCCATGCATGGCTGGGATGGGTACATGGTGGTGGTGGGGGAGTGCACATGGAGGCATTCACAAAGTCATCTCTGTGTGGTGGAGGATGGCAAGACACGTGCATACACTATGGCTGGGAGACAACCATCATAACTGCCTCTACCTGCAATATCCACTCTCCCAGAAGTTAGACAGCCCAGCTGGATGGCATGGGACCATGCTTGTCAATCACTTGACTATCCCCTGCACCATAGGGTGCAGGGCTCAGACTGGACAGTAACAGTAGCCCATTCACTGACTTGTAAGGGATATGGCTGTCACTGTTCAGCTACTGCATCCTAGTGTCCCATGCAGGAGGGCTGCAGAGGTCTACTGGGTGGCCACGCCAGGCCTCTGATTGGGAGCCTGGTGCCTGTCCAGAGCACACATACATGGGCACATCTGGTCTTTGTGAATGCTATTGTCTGTCTTGTACATGCATGGTGGCATCTTTGCATGGACCTCCATAGGCCATCATTGTGCAACTCTCATGTTAGCAGTCACTTTTAGTATATAGGACCAATTATTTTCATGGCTCACCCACTAAATCTGTGCGGCCTAATGTACAAATGGTGCAGACCCATTTTGTTCAAAGTGATCCTTTTGCTTGCAGCAATAGAAACATAGAAACCTAGACTTTGATGGCAGATAAGGACCGCTTGGCCCACCTAGTCTGCCCATTTCCCTACCTACAGGATAAGATGCAGATCCTAGTTAACCAACAGCCTATTTCTTCCTACCCCCCACATAAATTGCCTTATGTCTGTCCCATGCATTCTTGAATTCTCCCACAGTTTTAGACTCCATAGGAAGGCTGTTCCATGTGTCCACCACCCTCTCTGTGAAAAAATACTTCCTCACATTGCCCCTGAGCCACCCCCCCATCTTCAAATTGTGTCCCCTTGTTCTTGCACATCTCTTTTTCTGAAAGATGCTACTCTCTTGGACTTTGTTGATTCCACTGAGGTACTTAAAAGTTTTATCATGTCCCCCCCTTTTCCTCAAGGGTATACATATTAAGCTCTTCTAGTCTCTCCTCGTATGGCTTTTCTTGCAGACTCTGCACCATTTTAGTTGCCCTCCTCTGGACTGCCTCTATCCTGTCTATGTCCTTGTGGAGATGGGGTCTCCAGAACTGGACGCAGTACTCCAGATGGGGTCTCACCAACTGTCTGTACAGAGGGATAACAACTTCCTGTTTTCTGCTGGTGATGCCTCTCTCTATACATCCCGGAACCCCCCCAGTCCTCCCTACTGCCTTCTCACATTGTTTGCTAACCTTAAGGTCATCTGATATGATTCCCCCAGGTCCCTTTCCATTTTTGTTGCTGTTACTACCTCCCCCCATTGTGTAATCTTCCCCTGGGTTTTTGTTTCCCAGGTGCATTATTTTGCACTTCTTTGCATTGAATCCAAGCTGCTATACTTTTGATCATTCCTCTAACCTTGCCAAGTCCTTTCTCATCCTTTCCACACCTCTTTGTGTATCAACCTTGTTGCAGATCTTTGTGTCATCTGCAAAGAAGCATACTTTTCCTTCCCGTCCCTCTGCGATGCCACTTATAAAGACATTAAAAAGGACTGGACCCAGTGCTGAACCCTGTGGTACCCCACTAGTAACACCTCTTTCTTCAGAATGGACTCCATTTACAATTACCTTCTGTGTCCTGTTGTCCAGCCAATGTTTTACCCAGGCTACCACCTTAGAACCCACTCCTAGGCTGGTTAATCTGACTATTAATCTTTTGTGTGGGATCACAGTAACAAAGATCGATTGTGGTATGGGAAGGGGTGGGGTCCTAATCTGCTAACATTTTTATAGTTAAAGTGGCAGTGTGGAAAGGTAGGTAGAGGTAAGTGATTTTCAATGTTTTGTTTCAGTGGTTGTTTACCTTGTAGTGAAGGGTAGTATGGACCAAATGGGGGCCCAGCAGGTGGGGTCTTGTATAGGTACACAGCGGCAAGAGATGAAGAAGAGTGCTTCCAAGTTTTGAGACACTAGGAAGTGTATATGGGCATTTTTCAAGTGCACATGGTGTCATGTGTAGAGATCCTGCTAAGTGTTGACATGCTATGAGGTTACATGCTGAAGAGGAGTAATCAGAGAGGGACATAGCAGAAGAGGGTTAGGCCCCTCTGTGCAATTAAAGGGAAGCAGGATAACCACAAACTGAGGTAAACAGATTACAGTCAGTACTCTAGAAAACCTTGGCATTCAAGTACTAAGTTCAAGAGTAATGTACTCACCTTTTTTGTCACTGGGTGAATAAAATATAATTTTGATGAGTAAAAGTGTTTTACACTTGGGAAAACTTGGAAAAATAGCTCCTTTTGAAGTGTTTACAGAGCATTTCCAAGATTGAGATGAGTATCGGTACTCAAAAAAATTTTTTTAAAGAGTATTTCTTAGAAATTGGTGAGTAACATAGGCCAGTACTCATCTTATCTGTTGCACTGCTTACGGTGTATATTGTATACTTTTAAGTCTGTTTTTATTCCATTTTCTCACAGCCGGCACACATATACCATAACCATTTGAAAATAAAAGCTGCCCCACCGGCAGGTATGGCACAAGAGAAAAAACAATGTAAGAAGGAAGAACTCCAGCACTACCCACAGGAGAACAAAATGACCAAACACTAAATAGTGATCTAATGCATTTTAATAAAGCGTGTAAAACATATCAAACATACCAAGCAATTTTGAGACCCCTTATAGGAACAAAACCCAGTGGGACCCACAAGCCTTCTCTCTTGTACACACCTGGCCAGTGGGGTGGCTTTTTTTTAATGGTTCTGGTTGTTTAAGCCTGCCCATGGCAACCATTGAACACACAAGCGTTTTCTCAAGCACTCCAGGCTTGTCTTGACCTTAGCATCCATTTGAGCTAATTGGCACTATGGTTACTGGGATTTCCCATCATGTTTCAGGATATCCATTTGGGGGACACCAGTGGAACCTTAACAGCAACACTGCTGAGTGATGCTAAAGATGGCAGTCTGTTCAGGGCTGAGGCGCTTACTCCAGAATTGGATGTGACCCAACAAGATGCTGGCATGCCGATGAACCACACTGATATAGCAGTGGCATTCCAGCAGCTAGAACAAGCTGTAACTAAAGCCAGAAACAACTGTTGACAGAATGAAACACTGGAGGCCTATGCACAGGTGGATCGAGCACCCATGGTTTGCTTTGTGATTACGTGACCAGGTTATGGGCATGCTCGATCTGCCTTCATAAGTGATTTGAAGCAACAAATGCAGGCTACATCCATGCTGTTTATGCTTAGCAAGGGATTATGCTGCACAAAAGAGTGAACCAGAGGAGTCATTGAAAACTAAAGAGGAGTATGCTGCCACCTTTAAGGATCATCCAGATTTCATTGACTTTGAATCAGAACTGAAGCAAAATATGGAGGAGGTTGATCAATGCTTGAAAGCAAAAAAGATGACCAGATTTGAACGGGACTGCCAGGAATATCTTAAAGACCAGGTATTTACCTGGAGGAAGCAGCCACGCCTGGGGTCTGGATGAACCAACAAAAGGAACAGATGCAGGGGGAGGAATCAGAATAATGGCCAGAGCCCAGCTAATTCAGAAACACCATTACCACCAAGATTGGTCCTCAAAACTGACAACACTACAATGGATCATTTTACCTCAAATTCAGAATCAGGCACTAACTCAGCCAAGGATTGTGGTGGAGCTGAGGACCAGAAAGGAGAGGGGAAACCGCCACACACGATTTCCACCCCACAGTGCAGTCCAAGAACGGTCCCATTCAAAGTGACTCCAAAAGGATGAGGTGGGGGGGGCAGCAGATACCAACAGAAATGACTATCAACAATCCAGCAAGAAAATGCAATCCCAGATGAAATTTGCCTGGCGTCGAAGTAGGCACACAACAGAGGATGGTGGTGGTTGGGGGGGAGGGAAGTCCTCCAAACCCCCGAAAACCTGAATGTCATTAATCTTTTTCCGGTGGACCTCACATCTGCACAAATTCAGGTACTGTCGAAGGGATTTAATTTTGCATCCACATGCACCACTAATGATTTTTATTTGTTTACAGATGTTAAAATATTTAAGACAAAACTCAGTTTGAAAGTACATTTTGCAAAGTATGGCACTGGGGATTCAATTGATGTTGCCACAGAAGATATTTCTCTGGATAGTAGTGAACTTACAGATACTTTGGCACACATTCAGGTGTGCTTAAGCACCCCTCCACCTTTATGTCTGCAAATTCACCTGCAGTCCATACTTTTGAGAGGGCAGTACTTGACAAACTAACTAGATGCCAGGAAGACCTCATGGATTTAGACTATGTGAATATTTCTAGTGCAGAAAAATCAGCAATCCAGGAACTGCAACAAAATCCACATCTGATTACAAAATCGTCTGATAAGGGCAGATCTGTTGTCATTATGGATGTGGAAAAACATAAATCAGAAGTTTCTCACCAGTGGTCTAACACTGACTTTTATGCCAGATTGAAGTCTGATTTAATTCTTGTATTCAAACAAGAAATAGATAACTACTTGCTGCAGACATATGAAGAGGGTCTTCTTTCATGAGATACATTGGAGTATTTACAGGTCCGCCATCCTGTGTGCCAGACCCTTTATGTCCTTCTGAAAATACATAAAATGCTGGTGGATCACCCGGGGCACCATGTTGTGTCTGAGATTGGGTCCCTCACTCAGCCACTTTCAAGATTTGTAGACCAGCATGTGAACTTTTTAGTTCCACAGCTTTGGTCCTATGTGAGGGACAAATCCCAGATCCTGAAGGATTTACAGCTGGAACCAGATTGGCTATTGGTTACCATGGACATAGAGGTGTTATACACTAATGTGCCATATGATTGGGGATTTGCAGCATTACGTTTTTGGCTGGAATCAGCCACAACTTATATCACTGTTTTTGTGAACTTTTAAATGTACATTTGCCCAATTTGTTCTTACTAAAAATGTGTTCCTTTTGCAGGGTTAGTGCTTTTTACAGACCAAAGGTATGGGGATGGGGGCAAAATTCACCCCCACATATGCCAATCTGTATCTTGGATTATGGGAGAGGGAAACCATTTATGATCCAGATTCTAATTCCTTCTATAACTATGTGAACATGTGAAGCAGATATACAGATGATGTGTTGGTGGTGTGGCGTAAGGATGCTGATCAGTTGGCACAGTTTATACAGTACCTCGAAATGTCTTATCCACATTAGAAATTCACAGTGAATTTCAGCCATGATAGAGCTAACTTTTTGGATATTGAGATTGTCCAGCCTGAAGATACCACTGTGCAGACTGAGCTATATAGGAAGTCAATGGATAGGAAAAGTTTGCTTCTTGCCAGAAGTTGTCACACGCACCACACCATCAACAACGTCCCCAAATTGCAGTTTATGTGAGTCAAAAGAATATGTTCAGATGCCACTGTTTTTGCTAACAGAAGTCAAGAGCTAGAAACAGAATTTGACAGCAGATAAGGACCGCTTGGCCCACCTAGTCTGCCCATTTTCCTACCTAACAGATAAGCTGCAGATCCTAGTAAACCAACAGCTTACTTCCTCCTAGCCCCCACTAGGACTGCCTTATGTCTGTCCTATGCATTCTTGAATTTCCCCACTGTTCTTGACTCCATGACCTCCTCAGAGAGGCTGTTCCATGCATCCACAACCCTCTCCATGAAAAAATATTTCCTCACAATACCTCTGAGCCATCCCCCTTGTATCTTCAAAGTGTGCACCCTTGTTCTTACACATCCCTTTTTCTGAAAGATGCTACCCTCTTGGACTTTGTTGATTCCCTTGAGGTACTTGAAAGTTTCTATCATGTCCCCTCTATCCCTTCTTTCCTCAATGGTATACATATTAAGCTCCTTTAGTCTTTCTTCGTATGTCTTCTGGTGCAGACCCTGCACCATTTTGGTTGCCCTCCTCTGGACATCCTCCACTCTATGTCTTTGCGGATATAGGGTCTCCAGAACTGCACACAGTACTCCAGGTGGGGTCTCACCAACTGTCTGTACAGAGGGATAACAACTTCCTGTTTTCTTCTATTGATGCCTCTCCTATGCATCCCAGTATCCCCCAGCCTTCCTTTTTTTTTTTTTTTATTCTTTGTTTTTTCCGGGCAGGGCCCCATCTTGATTCAGCCCTAGTCACGGCCCCCGGAGACCTCCACCACCGCCTATGGCTGCCAAGATCCCTCGGTCACCCCTGGCTTGCCCCCCCGGAGGGCGGGGCTGTGGCCACCTTCACCAGCGACCACGGAGCTTATGGCTGGTTGGGGATCTGCAGCGACGGTGGTGTCTCGAGGTCCTCCGGGGAGGGCTTCATGAGTACAGTTGCCCTTGCCTCGGTTTCTTTCTTCCTTTTTACAGAGGTGGAGACGTGCAATGATGCAAGCATCTGCCCTGCCTCCCAGAGCTGTATGCGCCGGTCGCCTGAGGTCTCCCAGCCTCCGCTAGGAACCCTCAGTGCACCGGTCACTTCCCTTGCCCTCCCCCCAGAGAAGGAGAGCAGTCCATGGGATGCTCTGTCCTTCTCCCCCCGGCCGCCCATCCGACAAACCAGGTCCATTCCGAACCCGGTCGCTGCATCGCAAGCGAAATCCCACCGCTGGCGCACGGGCCGAATGGGGCGCTTATCCCAGCCTTCCTTACTGCCTTCTCACATTGTTTTCCCACCTTAGGTCATCTGATATAATTACCCCCAGGTCCCTTTCCATTTTACTGTTGTCAGTATCTCACCACCCATTGTGTACTCTTCCCTGGGTTTTGTTTCTCAGGTGCATTACCTTGCACTTCTTTGCATTGAATCTGAGCTGCCATACATTTGACCATTCCTCCAACCTTGCCAAGTCCCTTCTCATCCTTTCCACTCCATCTTGTGTATCAACCCTGTTGCAGATCTTTGTGTCGTCTGCAAAGAGACATAATTTTCCTTCCAGTTCCTCTGCAATGTCACTTATAAAGACATTAAAAAGGACCAGTCCCAGTACTGAACCCTACAGTACCCCGCTAGTAAACCTCCTTTCTTCACTGTGGACTCCATTTACTACTACCCTTTGCGTCCTGTTGTCTAGCCAATTTTTTATCCAGGCTACCACCTTGGGACCCACTCCAAGGCTGGCTAACTTGTGTATTAATCTTTTGTGTGGGACTGTATCAAATGCCTTGCTAAAATCTAGGTAGGCCATGTCCACAGACCCTTCCTGGCCTACTACTTTGGTCATCCAGTCAAAGAAATCTATTAGATTCATCTGACATGACCTTCCCATTGTGAATCCATGCTGCCTTGGGTCCTGTGCCCCACTGGCCTCTAGGTACTCAACAATTCTTTCCTTCAGAAGTGATTCCATCATTTTCCCTACCACTGAGGTCAAACTAACTGATCTGTAGTTTCCTGCCTCTATCCTGCTCCCACTTTTGTGAAGAGGAATCACATCTGCCCTCCTCCAGTCCTCAGGTACCACCCCATACTCCCATGATTTGTTAAAGAGAGTAGTCAGCGGTGTCACTAGTTCTACCCTTAGTTCTTTTAGAATTCTTGGGTGAATCCCATCAGGCCCCATTGCTTTGTCTACCTTCAATTTTATTAGTTCTTTCCGAATGCTTTCTTCTGTAAATGGACTAGTGTCGACCCCTGTCTTCAGCGTATTTCTCTTGTTTGGTTTAGGTACCTCCCCCTCCTCTTCCTTTGTGAATACTGAGCAGAAATATTCATTCAGTATCGCTGCTTTTTCACTGTCACCCTCTACCCACATTCCCTCCCCTTTATTAAGCCTCAGTATCCCTCTTTTGGTCTTTCTTTGCTTCCTAATGTACCTATAAAAAGTCTTATCCCCTTTCTTAACAGAGTTGGCTATCCTTTACTCGGTTTGGGCCTTTGCTATTTTGACTGCCTTCCCAGCCTCTTTCTGCTTTAACTGATAAAGTTCTCTGTCCTGCTCCTCTGTGTTTCCTTATATTTCCTGAATGCTATCCTTTTCTCCTTAACCTTCCCTGCCACCTCTTTTGAGAACCATAGCTTTTTTTTTTCCTTCATTGTGTTTTGTTGATTTGCTCTACACAAAGGCTTGTTGCCTCTGTGATGGCTGTTTTGATTACTCCCCATTGTTCCTCCACCCCTCCTTCTTGCCTGTTTACTAGTGCTTTTCTGTGGCACTCTCTCATTTTCCCTAAGTCAGCGCTCCTAAAGTCAAATACTCTTGCTTTTGTATGGCTTGATTGTATGGCTGTGTTTATCGTGAACCACACTGGTGATCGCTTGTTCCCAGATGGCCACCCACTTCTAAATCTGAGATTCTTTCTCCATCCCCATTTGAGAGTACCAGATCTAAGATCGCTCCCTCCAGAGTGGGTTCCAGTATTAGCGGTCTGAGGCATGCCCCTTGTAGGGCATCAAGAATGACCCTACTCTTGGATGTGCTTGCAGCAAAGGTGCACCAGTTAACATCTGGCATATTCAGGTCCCCCATCAACAATATCTTCCCTTTTTCTGCCATGCTAAGAATGCCTTCTATCATTTCCTTGTCCATTCCCTCCCCCTGAGATGGGGGTCTGTATACAACCCCCTTGCAGATTGTGGTGCCATTTCCTGTCTCCAGGGTGACCCAGATTGCCTCATCTGCTCCCTGTTTACTCTTTAGTTCTGTTGCTTTGATCCCTTCCATCACATAGAGAGCTACTCCTCCTCCTCTTTTACCCTCCCTGTCCCTCCTGTAGATTGTGTATCCTGGTATGTTGACATCCCAGTCATGGTTCTCTGTGTACCATGTTTCTGTGACTGCCACAATATCCAGGCAACTCTCTTCCATCAAGGCCACTAGTTCAGGGAGCTTGTTACACAGACTATGGGCATTGGTACTCATCACCCTCCACTTTTTGATGGCCTTACCCCTTTTAGCCCCATTTATGTCCTTACTGCCTTTGCCTTTTTTACATTTACCTCTGTCCTGCTCCCTAATGACTTCTTTACCTTGGTGTTTACCTCACTAATCACTAACTACAACAAAGATTTGTTACTCAGTGGTACAACCCCACCTTAGTTAGTGCCAACTTGGATTCGATACATATAAACAGAATAATGCTGAGACATCACAGGATGTTCTTTTTATAACTAAGTAATGTGCCAAAAGCTATATTGTTAGGGGCACACTTGCACATTTTGGGAACGGAACCTGCTCTGAATACACTGGCATCTACGGCACCTCAGATTACATATAGGCATGGGAGCAACTTGTCAGATATGCTAGTTCACAGTTTTTTACCAACAATGACTGTACCACACTGACTGCCACCAGCTCCTCGTAGCTGTTACCAGATTGGTAGATGTACTTATTGTAGAGTAGTACAGAAAACTAAAACGTTTACCTCACCCAATTGCAGTATGGAATTTAATATTAAGGATTTCATCAATTGTAGTACCCCAGGGGTTATTTATTTGGCAAACTGTGATTGGGGTTTGTTTTATGTGGTGAAAATGGAAAGGGTCTTTAAATTAAGGGTGGGAGAACATCTAAGTGATATCAGAACCACCTAGCATGTTATACTGCCACCTTAAGAAATCAGCAGATATCAGACAGCATGGATTTTACTTTTGTTGGATTGAGACAGTCAGTTTGGGTCCTGGGGGGGACTTGGATCTGTTTCTGCCCAAAGGGAATCATTTTGGATATATAAGATTAGTGCTTTAACACCCCCAGTATTCAATGACAGCATTGAACTGTCTTCCTACCTGAAAAACAAAGGTGATTGGTGGTTTATAAATAATCTGAGTGGCATGAATAGATTTTTTTTTTTTTCATGTGTTTTTTGGGGGGTTGCATGAAATTTCAATGTTAAATTTTCTGATATGGATCTCTTTATGTACAGTGTATTTCATAGTCATGCATTTTAGCATGGATTTTTGATCCTGTGAATACAGACTTACACCTGTCATGTAGGTTGTCCTATGCCTCCATATATTTCCCCTTTTACTTTGAATAATGATCATTTTCTGATTTAATGAAATCAAGGGCACTTGTTTGTTCTAGATTCTATTTATTATAGTTGAAATGGGAACTGTGTGAATTTGGTGCTTTTATACTATCTAAAGTCATGAGGGTCTGATTATTTATTTCATCACAGGATGAACTTCCATGATCATACCCCTGTTTTACGTTGGTGCTTATCATACATGTTATGGTTTCTTGACATGCCATTTGGATTTGAATCCTGATGTCAGCTTTCCCAACACCTTGTATTAGGTCCATCTGCATGTTTTTTATGATACATGACAATATTGTTTACATCACATTCAGTGAATGGTCAATGATATTGCCTTATTAGATCATGTCTGGTCACACGAATGCCTCATATGTGTTAGTATTGCCTACTCTAGGTTTATTTTTATTTAATTTTAATTATACTGTATGAATAACATTCTTATACAGTTACACCAGGTTATTTGTGCCATTAACCATATTGTTATAAATAAGTTAACAACATAGTGCAGCCCTATATTTTTGCCTGTTGTACCACATGCTATAGCTTATTCACATGCATGTGGTCATTAATATTATTATGTGTATATCACTTTAAACACTGGATTTAAATAGGATGTAGTAACAACAGCTGAACACTCCCTGATGATGCTTTAATGTGAAACTGGTAGGAGGCTTGTGGGTCCTGCTGTTTTTTTTTCCAGTAAGGGGTCTCAAAATTGCTTGGTATGTTTGATATGTTTTACATGCTTTATTAAAATGCACTTGATCACTATTTAGTGTTTGGTCATTTTGTTCTCCGGTGGGTAGTGCTGGAGATATACCATAACCATGTTTTGGCAGGTGGATAGCTGAGAGTGAGAGCTAGTCAGCTACAATGGATGTGGTGCCACCATGCTCCACAATCTGGTCTGGATGCATGGAGGGTGCCAAGTGTGTAGGAAGATTGAGGCCTTTGCCAGTGAGGCTGCTGCCCTTAGGACTAAAATAAGATTCCTGAGAAGTACCATGGGGCTGTGCCCTAAGAGGGCTGCAGCTCTAGTACCCCAGAGACCTCATAGGTGGGGTGGGGGTAAGTGTGGGAACTGCACTGTGGAGGTGACCTCAGTGTGGAAACCAGGAACTGGTTCAAGTTCTTTGCAAAAACAATTCAGCCCACTGACCCAAGGAGGAAAATGCACTCAAATCTAGGGAGTTTGCTATATCTATAACAGGGCACCAAAGGTGATAAGGTATGGTAGGAGGAATAGAAGGGTATCAGTGCTAAGGGACTCCATCATGAGCAGGACAGGGAGGTTCATGTGTGCCTCCAACCTGGAGGAAACATCTGTGCAGTATTCTTTATTCCAGCAATAACATTGAACAAGCTTAGCAAAGATGTTTGATGTGGGAATTAGCATGAATTTAAACTAAGAAGGGGATAGTGCTAGTGTACATGGCATTGACACTCACACGAAAAGCCTTACAGGCTCTCCCCAACCACATAGTAAATGAGGGGACAGCACAGGGTAAAATCAACAACACAGAGGAGAGGGTAGTACTGGATCCAAGTAAGTAAGGACAACGAAGAAGAGATCCCAGAGGTAGGAATAGTAATGGGACTAGAAAAGGGGCCTAGAACTGAGGAAACAAAGGAAATACAGTGGGAGGATGCATCAAACAAGATCACAAGGGGTCTTACAGGAGGAAGGCAAGATGAGGGCATAAAAGAATTTGGAAGGCAGCCAGTATAAATGCAAGGTCCAGCAATAGTGAGGAATGGGTATAAAGTTTGAAAGAAGACTTGGAGACTGTAGAAGTGATCAGGGATGTGGCAGGTAAAATTCAATGGCAAAATGTGCAAGGTAATGTACATGGGGTGAAAAATCTGAAAATAGAATACAAAATGGAGAAGAAGGTTGCAATAGAAGTATTACTGAGGAGAAGAGCATGGGGTAATAATACTGGACAATATGAAGGTTGTAGCACATTGCAGCAGAGTGGTGGGAAGGGCAACTAGGATGCTGGATTGGATAGGAAAGGGATCAACAGTAAGAGGAGTGAGGTGATTCTGCTACTGTACAGGTACCCAGTGCATACTCAGATGGAGAAGTGCATGCCATTCTGGAGATGAACTTGAAGAAAGTCAGGAACAGGGTTGAGGCAGTACAAAGAAGTGTTACCAAAATGATCCAAGGCCAGCAGGGCTGGACTTTAATGGAAAGGTTGGAGGATATGTACATGCTGGAGGTGAAGAAAGGGGCAAGGAGCATAACAGAGACAAACAAATACCTACACATGATATTTAAAGTAGATAGCAGAGAGTTGTTAACACTGAATGAAAACACAAGCAGCAGCGGAAACTTAATGAAGATGGTGGTGGTGGGAGTGTGTGTGTGTTAAGAGCCAAATCAGAAAGCATTTCTTCATGGATAAGGTGGTGGAGGGATGGAATAGATTGCTAAAGGAGGTGGTCTGTGCACAGTTAGTGAAGGGATTCAAACATGGGTGGGACAGATACATGTGGCTGATGAAGACTAGTCATTGACTAAAGTGGAGGAAGAATGGAAGGAGTGCAGGGCCATCAGGACCCTCACAATAAATGCAGGTAGATACAGCTGGACAGACCCGGTGGCCCACACGGTCATTTACTGCTGACAGAATCTGTGTTTCTATGTTCCGTTTCTAATGTTGTAAATAAAATGGGGCACCCCAGGTGGTATCAGCAGAGACAAAATTAGAGTTTTTGGCACTGAAACAAATTTCTGTGACACAATACCACAAGTGGGCCCTAGCTACTCCTGGGTACTCACTTTTCAAGAGAGCCAGAATGCAGGGCAGAAGTGGGGTGTGGCTCTGTACATATAAGACAGCAAGGAGTTCCTAGAAGATGGCATCCTAAAGAGGGGAGAGTGGAGTGAAATTGGTATGGGTAGAGTTAGCAACAGTTAAGGTGAGGATCATTAGGGTGGGTTGCTATACAGGCCACAAACCAGACAGACTGTTTGAAAACAGTGGTGATGTTGGGGGGGGGGGGGTTGAGGAGAGCAGTCACCAAGAGGGAGGTTGTACTAATGGGGGACTTCAACCTACTAAATATGGACTGTGAAATCCCATTGGCCAAAGTGGACACTGCCAGGCACTGGTAATACATGAGTGCCTGTTAAGTGAGTGGGTTTGGCAGCCCAGCAGGGAACAGACTATGCTAGACTTAGTGCACTCCATTGGGGACAGCACAGGGGAAGCAAGATAAGGCAAGTCAAATTTTATTTATATAATGCCCTATCCAGGGGCTCAGAGTGCTTTACAAAAACATGATAAAATAACCAAGTTTACAATAAAACATCCCAAAAATTAAAAACAAGTATTTCAGATAAAATTACAAACCTTCTCAAACAAAAATGTTTTTAAAGAGGCTTTAAAGGCTTCCACTGTGCTGGCTGCATGAATATAGAGTGGACGAGAATTCCACAACAATGGTGCAACTGTACCAAATGCTCTGTTTCCAGATCTCTTGAGACAAGAGGAAGGTTACAACCAGCAGGTCAGCCTCAGCAGAGTCTAGGGGTGGATAGGGCAGTACAGGACCAGGAGCTATTTAAAATAGTCAGGTCCTGAACCACATATGGCCTTGTAAATTAACAAGCATATATTGAAGGTGATGCGCAAACTCGCAGGCAGTCAGTGCAGAGTGCGCAGAACAGGAGTGACATGATCCCTCATTGAGGCATCCATCAACATCCTGGCTGCAGCATTCTGCACTAGCTGTAGTTGACACATCAATCTTCCAGACAGCCCTAGGTGAAGAGTATTACAGTAATCAAGCCTTCTGGTAACAAATGCATAGATGACCATAGCCAGGTCAGTAGGTGTCAAAAATGGGCAAATCTTGGCGATATTCCTGAGATGGAAAAACTTGGATCTGATGACCAATGACACCTGTTTGAGGGTAAGATGATCATGCCAAGATTCTTATTTATTTCTTTTTATTTATCGAAATGTTTCACCAGGAAGGCACACTGAACAACAATTTGCTCGTCTCCCAGTGTGACCTGGGGGGGAGGGGTACAACTGGATGAAGAATTAGACATACAGTTTAACATTTAACATATCCTAGAAATTAAACATTCAATTACATTTGTAACAAGACATGCAGTTAAAAATATAATAAATAATCACACAATTGCATTTGTGACATAACATACAGTTCAATATATAACTGTGGAATATGCATTTAATTACAAGTGGCATATCTGAGGAACATAGTACAGAAATTTAATGTAGCCTTGGACTCAGCTCCTTGCAGGAATGTATCGCAGTTAACAGGTAGATTATTTAGCAATTATTGAATGAATGAGGTGCAATGAGGGGACATCAAAGTGGGTAGAGGGGTAGGCAGGGGAACCAGCTAGGAGAAGGAGAGGATAGAGATGGGGGAACACTACCAGAGCAAAGTAAGCAAAAATCAGTTGTGAGGGGCAAGTTAACACAGGGCTAGTGCAATCTGGGAGCACCTCAGAATAAAAAGTGCAAGTTATTAGCTTAAGTGAACTAATTGCTTTGTTTAAGTGCAGGGGGGTAGAAAGGAGGGGCAGGAGAGAGGTGGGGGTAAAGGACAGGGTAGGGAAGGACGAGTCATACCTGGAACTGTCCATTCAGAGTGCAGAGATCGCTGCAGTGGTGGAATGAGGTAAGGACTAAGGAGCAGAAGTAGGCAAGAACAAGTTGGGTACCGATAGTAGAAAGGAAGGTAAAGGGAAGGAGGAGGAGGGGTGGGAGAAACTTTCCTAAGACTAGGCCTCTTCAGGAAGCTGAAAACCCTGTCAGAGAGCAGAGAGCAGAGTCAGGTGAGAACGAGTTAGGTAGAAAGGATGGAGGGGAAAGAGAAGGGAAGGAAGAGTCATTTCCCAGTGCTGGACCACTCCAGGATGCTGAGAATCCTGCCAGGGGGCAGAACTAGGTGAGGACAAAGTGGCAGTGTCAGTGGCTCAGTAGGTAGCACACTCACCTCTGAGGATGGGAGATCAGAGGGCTGTGGGTTCAGTTCCCACATATGGCACTTGGGTTAATATCCCAGTACTGACACTGTAGTGCAGCATGAGAGGGGTGCTGCACTTCTGAGGTGCCGTCTTTCGGATGAGATGTTAAACCGAGGTCCCATCTGCCTGGATTGGTGGTAGTTCAGGTGGATGTTAAAGATCCCATGGCACTTATCGAAAAGAGTAGGGGAATTTCCCTGGTGTCCTGGCCAAATTTCCCTCATTCACTAAAAATACCACCAACAGCTTAATCTGGTTCAAGGTCTGTTGGCATTCATCTGTATCCCCCTCCCCAGGGTCGTGCCTGAAAATAGGCAGGATTTGTCTAGTGCACTTACCCGGTCAACAAAAGCTAAATAAATAAATAAAAAAAAAGTTGGGAAGAGAGAAAAGAAAGGATTAAGGGAAAGGAGAGAGAAGGGAAAGAAGAAGCTTGCACAAGACTAGGCCACTCCAGGACGGTGAGAACCCTGCCAGAGAGCAGAATCAGATGAAGAATAGTTGGGTAGAAAGAATAGAGGGGAAGGGGGAGTGAAGAAAGAGTAATTGCCCAGTGCTGGGCCCTTCCAGGATGCAGGAACCCTGCCAGGGGATAGAATTAGGTGAGGACAAGTTGGGCAGAGGGAATGGGGGGATAGAAGAGGAAAGGAAAAAAAGGAGGGAGGAAAGAAACTTACCCAAGAGTAGACATTGCCAGGGTGCTAAGCATCCCGACAGAGGGCAGATTTGGGTGAGGACAAGTTGGGTAGAAAGGAGAGAGGGGAAGGGGAAGGAGGAGGCTTACACAGTGCTAGACACCTCCAGGAAGCTGAGAACCCTACCGGAGGTCAAAACTAAGCAGGGGAAAGTTGGTAATGGAAGAAGGTTAGAGGTAGGAGTGAAGGGAATGGAGAGCATGCTGAGAAGCAGGTTCAGGGAGGAGGAAGGTTTAATAGAGGATGTGAGTCATGGAGAGGAGCAGAGGTATAGGAGGATGGTTAAGGAGGGTTAAAGCAGGATCAGTTAGATGAGAGAACATTTTGTAAGGCAAAGGCAAGGGAGTAGGAGGAGGAGGAGTGCCATATTTGGTGGGGGAGGGAGTTCCAGATTTGTGGGAAATGATGGGTGAAGCCTGACTGACCAATGAGAGTGGTTCGAAGGGGGACCAACAAAGTGCAAGTGTCAGAGGATCTAAGGGGGGAGGGGGAAGACAGTGAGCATGAGAGATAGAAGGGAAGTTCTCCTAACCAAAATTTAGAACTGAGTGAGTTTGGCACAATGAGTGAGGTGCCTGTTAGCAAGCAGGGGAAGGGACAGGGCATGGTAGAGGTCACAGTGATTAGTGCGTGATGGAGCATCAAGGGCAAAATGACAGAAGGAGTTAAAGAGAGTGTCCAATCTGGTTAGAGAAGATTTGGGAGTGGCACCATTGACTACATTGCAGTAGTCAAAATTGGGGAGGATCATCTTCTGGACTTGTTCACGCCATGCCATAGGAGGGATGCAACTACAGTTCCTGAATGAGGCACCAAGTTTGGGGTGCAGTTTTTTCAGGATGGTGTCAATGTGGCCAGAGAAGCTGAGGTGTTGATCCAACCAAATCCCAAGATATCTGAATAAAGAGGTATCCTCTAGGATTGTCCCATCAAGGGTATGGAAAGAAGGTAAAGGGTGGAGCCTAGAGAGTCTCTGCCTAGAGCTAAAGGTCATGGAGACAGTCTTTATTTGCATTTAGGAATAACTGATGTGAGGCAAACCATAGCCGAACCTGGTGGAAGTTGTGCTGAAGGGTGGTTGCTACATCGATGGGGGATTTACCAGAGGAGAACAGGATGGGGTCATCTGCATACATATGGATAGTGGAGAAGGGGGAGCATTCTGAGGGCAAATCACTTAGGAAGATGGAGAAGAGAATGGGTCCAAGCACCGAGCCCTGTAGGACACCTGTGGAAATGGGGGGTGTGGATTGTAACCTGGATCTTGACTGATTGTTTTCTGCCTGAGAGGTAAGCTCTAAACCAGTTTTGGGCAGAAATAGACAACCCAGCAGCTGTAAGGAAATCAAGACATAGGGCATGGGAGACTGTGTCAAAAGGCTTGGTGAGGTTGACAAAGGTAATGAGGCCATTATCCATCCCAGTGAGGATGGAGTCAGTGAGCCTATGTAGGGAGGTGGTAGTGGAGTTGTTCTTCCAAAAGCCAGATTGGAACAGGGTGAGAAAGGAAGAGTCATCATGGGAAGGAGGTTAGTTGAAAGAGGACCAGGTGTTCTTGGAGCTTAGCAAGGGCAGAGAGGAGAGAGACTGGGCAAAAATTTGCAGGGGAGGAGGGATTACCAACCTTTGGGAGAGGGAGGACCACCACATGCTTCCAGGATGAAGGGACAAATGAGGATGAGAAGGAGAGATTTAGGATGAAAGGAGAGAGGGTAGGCTATAGCAGAAGCTGAAAGGTAGAGGAGTTTAGGGTCAAGATCATCCAGTGATGAGCCTTTAGAAGGATTAAGAGAGAGAGAAAGGCCATTAGTGTTTCCTCTGGGGAGACAGCAGAAAAGAAGAAGGAAGGGTGGGCATGGAGGAGTTGAGTGCTGGGTGTGGGAGGATGGGAGGAGGTTAGATGGGAGGTACTTTAGTAGTGCTTAACTGCACTGATCACCAATCAAGTACTGAAGCAAGCAGCCTCCCATCAGCGGAGATGCCTCCATGACCTGACTCGATCACCATAACCTCCATTTTGCTGAGGCTTGAAACATAGCCAGTTTACAGACATCCATTCACTGATCTCAGCAAAACACTGGCTCAGTGCACCTGAGGTGGAAAGGTCACCCGGGCACAAGACAGATACTAGTGGGTATCATCCTCATAGCAGTGAAACCTCAGATTGTACCACCTAATGATCTCCCCCGGCAGCAACATATACACAGAGAACAACAGGGGGGCCAAGATGGAGCCCTGCAGAACACCACAAGGCAGCATGAAAAGTCCAGAGGAAAAATTTCCAAGGACTACGCACTGCGATCTTCTGGTTAAATATGAGCTAAACCAGTGCAGAACTGTGCTGGTAACACCCACATAGTTCTGAAGATGGTCCAAAAGCACCCAATGATCCACCATGTCAAACACTGAAGAAAGGTCCAACAGCACCAAGATGGTAGAGTGCCCTCAGTCCTTTGCCATGAAGAGATCATGTGCCACCCTGACCAGAGCCATCTCAGTGTTGTGCTGGGGCAGAAAACCCGACTGAAATGGTTTATAATTGGACAAACTCTCCAAATGCTCAACCAGCTGGTCAAACACTACCTTCTCAATAACTTTCACCAAGACAGGAAGATTAGAGATAGGCCTATAGTTCGAGAGAACATCAGGGTCTAAACTTGACTTTTTAAGGAGGGGTCTCATCACAGCCTCTTTCAAGGCCGTAAGGAAGACAACCTCACTTGAAGACCCATTAATGATCTGCATGAACACTGGGCCTAGGAAATCCAAGCAGCAAATAACAAATCACGTTGGACCTGGGTCCAGGACACAGCTGGTGGGATACATGCTGGTAACCACCCGGAGAACCTCAACTGCCACAGCCAGCTGAAACTCACTCCAACTTGTCAGATGATCTTCACCAGCAGGCTGATCACCTCCTGCAGAAGCTGAACCAGAGGAGGTAATACACATCCTGATAGATGACACCTTGTTGGCAAATAAGCACCCAAACTGCTCGCACTTTTCTGTGGAAAATGCTGTCCCAGACTGCAGACAGGTGGGGTTTAACCAAATGTCAACAGTGCAGAACAGTGCAGCTGGGCGATTTCTTGCCGCATCAATCGATCGAGACAAAAATTTAGTCTCCATAAGATTGATTGTCCACTGATACTCCAAATAATGGAGCCTCAGCACCATCTTGTCTTCCTCAGAGCTCAACCTCCTCCAGGCATGCTTTAACCTACACCCCTTAGTCTTCAACCGATGCAGCTCAGCACAATACCACAGTGAACAACATTGGGAGGTCAAGGGGTGAACATGGAAAAGTGCAATCAGGTCCAGGGCCGCAGTCAAGGCTATATGATAAGTCTCAGCACCAGCCTCTGAACCCTGAGCACCAGCTAGCATCAAACGTGAGACATCCAATGACTCATGGAGTTGGCAAGGCTCCAATTTATTTTTCAGAACACACTAGATAGTCTCCGCAGAAGGGCTTAAATTACAGGGGGCCACACACTGGAACTCCACAGCATGATGATCCGACCAGCTGACCGATCATAGTAGTGGAGCCCCAAAATACCAGCAACCACAAATCAGTGTGGTTTAGCATTGTGCTTGAAACCCAGTGCTGCCATTCAGAGACAACAGTCCTGAATTTCAGAAAAGCAGATTTTGAAGTGCTGGGGTAGTTGTTTCCCAAAAAGCTTGTGGGGTGAAGAAAGAGGCACCAATTGAGGCCATGTGGGAAATTATAAAGCAGGAATTTGTGAAAGCAACTAGCTTGGGTTTGAAGGAGGTGGGGGGGGGAAGAAATACAAAAGACAACTTTGGTTCTTGAGAGAAGTGATGAAAGTAGCAATGGTAAAGAGGATAGCTCTCAAGAAGTACAAAGAGGGATCAACAAATGGGACATACAAAACTATATTGAGGAAGTATTGTTTATTGTTTATGCTTTGTTTATTATACATGATTTGCAACAGAAACATTTATAGTTCTTGTGCCAGTCTTTACCAGGAAGCCACTGTAAATAAGCACAAGCTCAACTGGTTTGTTCCATGTTTTCTTGCTTTAAATAAAAATCTTGAATCTTGAAATCTTGAAGGTAAGGGACTTTGAAAGACTGGTAATGCAAAAGCAAAGGCTGCGCTGAAAATAGCAACGGTTATCAAGGAAGGGGTATGTACCAAATGAGTGTGCACAGGGATGTAATGCACAGAAATCACTTGAAATAGCTGCAACAAGTTTCCAACACTCACAAACCTCATTTGAGAAAGGAATGCGTTGAATCCGAAACATGTCAGGCAGGACGTGGTTCTTGGGAATACAATAAATGGATTAAGCAAAGACTTTGCCTGATTTTGGTTCTTATGCATCCCAATTATGAGGTTTGTATGTGCTGGAAACTTGCTACAGCTATATCAAGGAAGGAGACAGCGCTTTCTTCCACTATATCAAGGAACAGTGGAGAACAAATAGAATCATCAGATTGAACAAAGGAGTGGAAATGGAGGAAGATGGTAAGAAGAAGGAGGCACATAGTCCAAACAAATCCTTCTGCTCTGTCATCATAAAGGAGGAGGAGAGATCACTCCCTGAGTGTGGGATTCTAGCCTGGGAGGGTGGGACATGGATCTGAGTTGGGAAGGAGAGGTGTGGAGGGGTACTTATGCTGCTCAAGACCCTCAAGGTGAACAGGTCACCAGGCCCAGATGGTCTGGACCCTAGGGTGCTAAGAGAGGCTTCCCGGTTCCTGGTGGAAAAACTAGCTGACCTTCTTAACTGCTCCACAGAAACAGGGTGGTTCCAACAGATTGGATGAAGGTCAATGTAGACCCAGAACCCAGGGAACTGCAGTCCAAACCTCCCTGATAAAGAGGGTTATCCCTCGAAGAGCTGTGTAATTTGCCATGTCTGTAAAATAAAAGTTTATAACCGGACCTGTCTCAAGTGATTTCACCTACTTTTTTGCTGTATTGTACTTGCCTTGTTTGGTGCAGATCCCCAGGAATTACTGTTTGCACATTGACCATGTTTTTAGGAACTACAGACCAGTCAGGTTAACCTTGATCCAGGTGAAATTGCTAGAATAAAATTATTAAATTGCATATAGTGGAATGGATGGAGGCCAATGGGCTCCAGGACAATAGGTAGCATCGGTTCATGTCAGGCAGTCAGTATAAGACAAACTTGACAAACTTCTTCAATTGGGTCATGAAGGTGGATAGGGGCCAAGCAGTAGACATACTACTGTATATCTGGACCTCTGCAAGGCCTTCAACTCGATGCCCCAAAGGAAACTTGTGAAAAAACAATAAATAATTGGTGAGGGCAGGGGGAAGAAATGAGATGGTAATTATCAGTGGGGGATACTAAGAACTCACTAGTAGGATACCACTGGAGATGGTCCTGGGGTGGTCCTTTTCAATTAGGGGAGGAATCCAGGGTAAAATCACTCTCTTTGCAGATGGAGCCAAAATTAGTGAAAGGTTGTTGAATACAGCTGAGGGAAAATTGGGAAAGAAAAGTGATCTGGACAGATGGGAAAAGTGGTCAACGAAATTAATGCCAAAAGTATAAAGTCATGCAAATTGGCAAAAGATACCCACAAACAAGGTACTGGCAAGGAGTGAGGATGGAGCAGATGATGGAGGAAAGGGACCTAGGAATCCTTATTAGTAGTAGTATAAATTTTCATATACCATGTCAGAAGGCTGCAGGGAAAGCAAATAAGAGGCTAAGATGCATAAGGAGGGGGTTTGCTAGCAGAAGGAAGGGGGTGATTCTGCTCCCTGTACAAATTGGCAGCCAATGAATATAACAAGTCTTTTAGAATGAGTGAAAAAGGGTGAAGTGAAAACAGCGACTGTGTTATGGGCTATGTGCTTTTAATAGCACATTATTAGGTTAGCACATTTTGTAGGGCTTTTTGAGTTATTTCGGTGTTGTAGGGAGTAGTGATGGTGTATAGTATGTAGCTGGCCTTCTGGTGTAGTGGTTAGAATCATTGCATGTGGGTCTGACAGACCTGGGTTTGAAACTGGTTGCTGGAGATGTTTTTTAGGTGTGTGTTTCTTTAATTTTTTTTTTTTATTTATCTCTCATTCTACCTGCCCTCCTGAGTTTGTTCCCCTCCCACCCCACCAGCAGGTTGCCCCAACCCCCAACTTTATCCCCTTGCTAACTGTAGTGTGACTTGAGAGTGGCCCCCTCCCAAGTTTCCCCCATTCGTCAGTGTCACCCCCCACCTGGTGTGATTATTTGATTATTTATAAGTTGGGAGGTGAAGAAAAAGGAAAGGTAATAGTGCTGTTTTGTAGCACACTATAGTGCTATGTTTTTTTTTTTTTGTGGCTGCTTTTGTTCTGTCATTCCGTGCATTTTTTTAGTCACTGTTATGACATGGAGACTTCACCTGGAATACTATAAGCAGTTCTAGAGCCTGTAACTGAAGAAGGACAGGGACGTCTTAGAAGTACTTTAGAAGACACTTTTCCAAAAGCACTACTACAGCATGAAATGTCAACCTGTTTGTGCTTTTGGGGGGGGGGGTGCTACTAACCTTTAATAAATTATTTTTAAACATTCTCTAGAGATGGGAGTTTTTGCTACTTGGGCATGAGCAGCCGTACCTTTAGTTTCTTTGTCTGTATGCTTGTTTTGCTCTGCACCTTCCATTTGTGTCTTGAGCCACTCTACAATTTGTAAAAAAAAAAAAAAACTACATCTGTGGCTCCAAATGTATCAGAAACTTCCCAGCTTCCTTTCCTTGTTCTATCTAAAATCCTACATACAGTATACTGATCACTTTTCTGGGCATCTTCAGTAATACTCCATAACCCCTCCCTCCCAGAAAGCCATTGTTTCTCACTGCACCCACAGGGACCTTTAACTCTCTCAGCAGTCCAACCTGATTTGTTTTCTTGACCCCTCCTTTAGAGATTGCTCCCCGTCTGTGGCCTGTGTTAGTGCCTGTAATGCTTTTGTATCCAGTTCCTTAAATGAAAGGAAAGGCAATGTAGTTTTGTTAATTTTTTTGTTACAGTTTGTTAATAGGGTATGCAAGATCTGAGAGAAGACCTGGTAAGGTTAGAGAGGTGATCTGGAATCAGGCAGATAGATAGATAGATAGATAGATAGATAGATAGATAGATAGATAGATACTTTATTTCTATAGCACTCCTTTCCAGAGACTCGGAGTGCTTCACAATTAAAACACAATATAACAATTTTAAAACATTCATAAAAATACAAAGTTGGAGCAAGCAGCAATATCCAAACAACACAATATATATATATATATATATAAAACTATCTATCCAATTAGTTAAAATCTGATTAATATTATCTATAAATTAAAAGCCTGGCTAAATAAATATGTTTTTAGTCCTTTTTTGAAGGTATCCACCGAGAGTGCCTCCCACAGCTGTTTAGGTAGAGTTCCAAAGAGTAGGTGCAGCCACCAAAAATGCTCTATCACCAGAGTGATGCAACTTAACCCTAGGAACACTAAGGAGACAACCCTCAGTGGAATGGAGAGCCCAGATCGGACAGTGAAGCACAAGAAGATCTTGCAGGTAGACTGGTCCCTCTTCATGTAGTGCTTTATAGGTCAGTAAACTGACTTTGAAGGCAATCCTCCACCTAACTGGCAGCCAGTGTAGTTCATGGACGACTGGCATAATATGATCATACCTACAATTGCCCATCAATAACCTTTCCACTGCATTCTGCACCAGCTGCAGTCAGCAGAGCTTACCTCCAGATAGCCCTAGGTACAGGGCTTTGCAATAATCCAGTCTGGATGTTACAAAAGCATGTACTAGTGAGGCTAGGTCCTCAGAGGGTAACAGGTTCCGAATCTGGGCAATGTTCCTCAGATGATAGAATCCACTCTTAACAACTGCCGACATCTGAGCACCAAATATCAAGCTGCTTCCGAGGATCACACCCATATTCTTCACCCATTCAGATGGGGTCGGTGGCACCCCCCCAGTACAAAACTAGGGGGTTTCCACAGACCCCCATCCCCCTCATGATGACCCAGATGCACCACCAGCATGTCCATCCTGTCTAGATTCAGTCCCAACCAGTTGTGAAACATCCAAGTCCAAACTTCGGACAGGCAGTTGTTAAATACAGAGTCTGCCATCTGGTTACTTGGTGCATAGGACAAGTATTGCTGGGTATCATATACCTCCGGATAATGTCTCTTAATGGCAGCATATATGCCGTGAATAATAAGGGCGACATGACCAACCCCTTTGGAACACCACAGGTTAGAGGCTTCAGGCTAGATGAGGCCAACCCCATCACTACCCTCTGCACTCTGCCTGTCAGGTATGACCTGGACCAATTGATGACCTTACCAGACAGGCCACACCAGAACCGCAGTCGGTCATGCAGCACCTCATAGTCCACAGTGTCAAATGCCACTGAGAGATCCAGGGGGACCAAGATGGAATGATCTCTCCTGTCTGTCACTATTAGGAGATCATTAAGCACCTTCACCAGGACGGTCTCTATACTATGCCCAGCCCTAAACCCAGACTGGAAAACCTCATAGCTGGAGGATGAGGTGAGTCACTCCTCAAGCTGACTTGCCACCACTTTTTCTATAACCTTCCTTAAAAATGGGAGGTTAGAGACCGGCCTGTAGTTGACTAGACAGTCTGGGTCCAATGAGGGTTTCTTTAATAGGGGTCTAACCAAGGCCTCTTTCAAAGCCAGTGGGAAGACCCCACTCCTCAAGAAACTCCAGACGATCTCAACAACAACAGGTCCAATGAGGTCCATACTTCCGACCAGAAGTCTTGTCAGACCTGGGTTCAGGTCACAAAGTGTTGGCCTTCAGTCTCGAGCCAACCTCCACCACCTCCTCCACCACAACTGGATCAAACTCAACCCAGACAAGAGGAGTGCTCTGGCATGTCTCAGAGTGGACCCCACAGTCCCTTTGAGTGATGCTGGAGGAGAGCTCAGCTCTGATAGAGGACACCTTGTCAGCAAAGAACACAGCAAACTCCTCGCACCTAGTGCTTGAACCCACTCTTCCCACACAGAGGCAGGCAGGATGCAATAGCGCATCCACCATGCAGAAGAGCTGAGCAGGTCTGTTCCTTGCTGCAACAATCTCCCTTGACAAAAATTCTGCCTTCTTACAGGAGATTGCCCCCTGATAATCCTTATAATGGGACGTCAGGGCCAATTTGTCCTCCATCAGGCTGGAGGCCCTCCAACATCTTTCTAACCTCTGACCCTTAATCTTTAACTCCCTAAGTTCTACATCAAACCAGGGAGATCTCTAATGAGTAGATAAGGGTCAGACATGAATGGGTGTGATTGAATCAAAGGAGGCAGTGACGGCCCCATTATAGGCTGCCACTGCCTCCTCTGTTCCAATCGCACATACAGCCTCCACACTTGAGAGGTCCAGCACCACCAATAACCCTAGTGGGGACAAACCCCGCAAAGGGTGGTACCGGACCATTTCCACAGAGGCAAGGGCTTTGGGGGGCCCCAAACCTGAACCACACATTGCTGTGATTTGACCAAACTACCACATCAACTCTAAGGTCAGTGGTCTCAAAACCTAATGAATCACCAAGTCCAATGTGTGGAAACATGAGTGGGTCACTGAGGTAACATTTTGCGTCAGGCCCAGTGCCTCCATGCTCCTAAGGAGATCACTAACAGATACGGAGAGCTCGTTGTCTACCCAGGCATTGACGTCCCCAAGAATTAACCATCTAAGGGACTCTAACACCAGGCCATTGGCAAGCTCTCTGATCTCCCTCAGAAATTTGCCCTCCCAACCTGGAGAGGGTGGTGATACAGCAGGAGGATCCTGTAACCACACCAGGACCCTCACCCACATGGCAACACGTTCAAAAGACTCCGTGGGACCCATACATGGCACTGTGATGCCCAGGTCAGATTTAAAACAAATGGCCACCCCCCACCTGTGTAATCCTTCCTTGGGCTGTGTATCACAGAGTACCTGGCTGGCACTGCCACCTCCAAAATGGGAGCTGCATTTTCATCCAGCCATGTCTCTGTGATGCAAGCCAGGTCTACCGAGGCAATCAAGTCTGCCATTATGGCAATCTTGTTTCTCATCAACCTGGCATTGCATAACACTGCCTGAGTAGGATGAGGGGAGACTGCTGGATCAGCTACCTTCTAACTAATTTCCATGGAGCCCTTGGGTATGGGCACCAAATAGGAAGGACTCCTCTCTAGTGGCCATTTCACCCCAGGGCATCTCCTCAGTTTCACCACCCATATCTGTGACTCTCCGGCAGTCACCCGGACTGGTCCCCCTCTGGACCCCCCTCTGGGCAATCTCCAGAGCCTGACATCTCCCATAGGTCTCTAAAGGGAGTGATGGAAGCTCAAACTGGCAGAGGTTCCAAAGGAGGGATGCCAAGTAGCTGCGCCTTCCCAGGCACATATTTCAAAATAACCAAACATAAAACCCACAAACACACTCTCACACTCAAATCTCACTCTCTCATCCACTCAACCCTACTCCATTCATACAAAGAACTCCAAATATCCCAATTCCACCACCCACTATAAATAAATTAATTTATCCTCTTGGGGGGAAGAAAATCAGAGTCTGTGAGGTGTTCTCTAAAAATCCAGTCTAGGACTTACAGTTTAATGCAAACAAAGCAGAAAGTACAGGGTGATGCACATAGGACATAAGAACCAAAGGGCCACAAACAGCTTGAAAGGGTGAAGGTCACAGTCTTGGAAAAGGAAAAAGACCTGGGGATAGCAATTGCAAGCAATGTACAACCTGAAACTGTCGACGCAATGCAAAATGATGACAGGGAAGGTGAGCAGGATGCTGAGCTGCATATCAAGGGGGTTCACAAGCAGGAGGAAGGAGGTCATTCTACCCCTATATAGAGCCATTGTGCATCCACATCTGGAGTACTGTGTGCAGTACTGGATCTGCTACCTTAACAAGGGGGATTTACAGGAAGGAGGTCAGAAAGTGCTTCTTCCTTGAAAATGTGGTGGCAGGATGGAATGCACTGCCAGAGGGTAGGAAATCACAGTTCAGTTGATGGATTTAAAAGAGAACAGGATAGATTTAAGGGGATGTTTAGGGTGAAAAGGGTGAGGGGTGTAGAAACATGCAGCATACATGCATGAGCTCCATGTCAATCAAACTCAGTACACCTTAAGGCCTTCTGCTGGCCTTTCATATGTTTGTTCATATGTTGTTTAATATAACACCCTTTTAGTTGGCTCTGGGTAGTGTAAAATTTCATACAATATACAGCATGTGGAAGTCATGCTTGTTAAAACAAATGTACTTTTAGGTGACTTATAAAACATTCCAGTGCTGTCACAAATTGTAAAATTTATGAAGTACATTCAACAATAACATGGCTGCAGTGTCATATGATCTGTTTTGCCCCTGATGATTTCAGATATGCCTTCAGGACCTTTAAATTGTTGTCCCCTGGGATCAAGCTGATGGGTGGGGGCATACAGGGTCAGGACAGAAGATCAAAGACGAGTAACAAGGACCTAATCCTTTCAGTTCTTTGTACATTAGCACTTAGCACTTCAAAGGGGACAGAGTACCTTGCTGGCAGCCAGTGCAGATCACACTGACCAGGAGTTATATGATCTTTAGTCCGAATGGACAGCAGCACTCTAACTGCAGTGTCCTGTACCAGCTGTAGGCTTTACATCAATCATTGGGTTTGCCATCATATCGAGCACTGAAGATGTCTAAGGAGGAGGAGGTCACAAAAGCATTTACAAACATGGTTAAGCCCTCATGAAACAGAATGTACCTCGACCTTGCCGAACGCCTTAAAGAGCAGGTACCTGGTAAAGTAAAATCTAAACTGTTAATTCAAGCAATCATATTTAGTTTTACTGTTTTACAATTGTTGTTACTTTCTCCTGTTACTGATCTTCTAAATATTTTAGACACTGCTACCGTATGTATATTTCACTGAGTCTTTCAAACAGCATCTGACTGCCCCCAACATACCCCACAATTGTTGTTTATGACATCAGAGGCTGTTGCCATGATAAGCACTATGATGTCATGGATAAACACTATGAGGACAGTTGGTGACAATCAAAAGCTTTTTATATGGGCATCTTGAATTGACTACTAAGAAGTGCTCTACATCCTGAAAACAAAAATTACATTTCAAAAAATGTAATGCGTGGTCAGTCATAATAGCTGAAACATTACATTTATGAAAGTACATCCTGAAGTGTATACCTGCTCTTGAAATGAAAAAAAAAAAGCTGGTACTAACTAAAGCAGCCATCTGCAGTTCCAAAGACGAAACTGAATTTACCCCTATCAAAATTCATATTGTTTATTGAACCTCCAGATAACCTTAATATACTGACCAACTCCAAGCATGCATGGGTTAGCACCTTAAAAATCAAAAGTACATGTCCTGGCTTTGAGTTCATGATGTGGTCTAAAAACACCCACCTGCTCTTTCATTGAATCCCTCCCCAGGGTCTTAAGTCTAAATTATACTTGTCACTAATTTCCAAAGGTGTGAGCAGTCCCTGCCCTCTATTCCAAACTATGAATTCTCTTCCACACTCCCAGTTTGCCATCTTCTCCTGACGTCTACCCCTTAAGTAATGCATAATTCATTATCTTTCGATGTCAGATTGCACTGAGTGGATCAATATTTCTCATCCTTTTCCCTGCCCCTTGACCTCTCACTCTCCTCTATTCCCTTTGGAATGTTCCTGAACTCATCCATTCATTAGAAAAAAACTACCTTCACTCTTATATGTCATTTCATTGCCATTTTGATCTGTCATCATACCCCTGCCCCATATACTACTATCATTGCTAATCACTTTTTGTCTTACTCCCTGATATTATCCACTGTCACCCTGTTTCAAAAAAACTGGAGTTGAAACAGTCCACAAAGGATTTGGACACACTGGAATTTGTATGTCTGAATTTTGGTATTGGTGGTGGACTACTGACCATTGTAGGTAGTGTATATAGTGCCTTATGTTAGTTATGCTACTTAAGGTTAGTTTGTATAGTCATCTTGTGTTTTTATCAATTTGTTGGATTGGGGGTTCAACCCCCACACTCTCCCCATTTCATATTTAAAATGGGGTATGTGGGGTCAAAGACCCCTAACTCAAACAAATTGATAAAAACCTACCAACTATACTAACTAATCCTAAGTAGCACAACTAGCGTCGCATGCCTCTATGCTATGGTATGCTTCATTTACGGTGATCCATAGGCCTCAATTATTACCTGAATTTACGTGAATAAAACACATTTTAAAGGATACAGGCTTTGGTTCAAATTGTTCCAGCTGGGTAAGAACTTAATGAACATGGCAGACAATGGTTACTTTGATCATGGTCCACCAACATCCTTGTTTGTTTTTTAAAGGCTCCCTCTGCCTCTCTACTCAGCTGACAAACCCATTTCACAGCACATGCCTATGTTTACAGCTTGCACAGCCCTATAACTCAGCTGCATAATTCCTTCCCCATTTTTCGTACCAACTTCTCAAACTTTTCTTGTCAAGACTACAACTGCTTATCTCTTGCCCACATCAAAAGGCAAGACCACATCACCCTATCTACATATACCTCTGCTGCCTACAGCACTCAATTGAAAATTCCCTCTTAGTCTTCAGAGCTCTCCACTGCCTTCCTCCCAGCTTCCTCATTGACCCTATTGCCCAGTACTCCCCCATTCACTCAATTCCTTTTGTACCTGTCATCTTTTTGTCCCTGCCACAGCCTTGTTGTGTATGATAGGAGAACCTTCACCTCTGCAGCAACTAAAATCTGGAACAGCCTTCCTCCTCTCTCTACTTTGTTGACACTGCCATCACTTATCACATCTAAGCATAGAAACATACTGTAGAAACAGACATTTATGGACAGATAAGGACTCACAGTCCATCTAGTCTGCCTGGTTTCTACATACATTCATTCCATTATAGCTGTAGTTGGGCTCATGTGGAACTTCAGTCTCAAATCTCATCTCAACACCATTTCCCTTTGACTATAATTCCTATTTACTCTTCTATTCTTCTCTTCATCTGTTCCATTTTCAGGTGTATGTAAAGCTGATGGCTAGAGCTTGTTGAAATTCCTAGTACTCTTGCAAAATTGTGCAATTTTCTTGAAATTGCACTAAAATCTAATGCAAATATGCTTCCTTTTTTTTTGTAACATTGTGCATTTTTCCCCAAATTGTGCATTTTGTAAAGTGTGACTTCTTAAAAATGTGCAGTTTCAGCAAATAATGCCACAGGCTGAGCATAAACTTTTGAAAGTGTGCATTTTTATGAACCTTATTTGTAAAACTGTGCAATCTGGCTCATTTTGCACAACAAGCTACATAGTACTTTATAGGGTGCCCAGTTCACAAAATTGTGTGTAAAATTGCATGAAAATGGTTGAATTTTGTGAAAAGTGAACAAAACAGATTTTCACAGTTTTGCCCAGCACTACTCATGGCATGGTGTTATGTGTTTCATAACATTCTTAATATTGCCAGTGTGTTGTTGCTTTTTATGTTTACAGTATGTATATTTTTCACTGTTTGCACCATAAAAATCCATTAAAATTAAAATAATTTTCAGATGTGGCATGTATGAAAGGTATCATGCACAAATATAGATATATTAAGGATTAGTAATGCTGGACCGAATTGTATAATACCAAACAATAGGTCTAAATGGCGTCTGAATGTGATGTTAGTTGTACTTTCTGAGTTTATGTTTCTTGTGAATGAATTAATTTGCTTCAGACCATTTTCTGTCAAATACCATATCTTCCTTGGAGACACTTTTTGGTTCTTGATATCTAGTGTGCAATTATATTAACGTGACTAATTAATCTCCTCTGCAGCCACTACTCCACTGTGAAACTATGCATTAGCATCATATACATGATGACTGACAACTGCATTGTAATGATCATTTGATGGTCTGATGATTGCATCATCTGCATCATAACATCACCAGTACAGCTAGAAAGTTTTATTATATTATCCCTCATTGATTGCAGTGACCTGATTTTATAAACAAGGAAGTGAATCAGACATCAGGTGATAAGATGTTATATTTACCAAGATTTGTCAGTTTATTTTATCTTGTTTTAGTGGCATTCACCATCGTGATATGTTTAAACAATTTAGTTAACTTTGTTTCAACTCATGGAGAAACTCACGTTTTTTTTTGGGGGGGGGTTGTATAAATGGTTTCATGACAAGCTGTTAGCACCTTCAATTAGTATTCTGCAAGTAGTATTTTCCTGCAGGTACTAAGAGTGAGAACTGAGACTGGGAAAATATTCTTCATGCCTGGACCTCCTGCCTCAACAGTTTAAGCTTGCTAGTTAAAGAATTTACTTGATAAGGATAAATGTATTTCAAATTGCTGATTAGGTAATTTTATTATTTATGTAAAACATTTTGGGCCAGATATTCAAAATTTTGCCCCGGGGCTAAATTAGCACTGCCTGGTGCGCTAAATTAGCCTGGAACCAATAGTCCACTATATTCAAAAGGGATAGCCCCAGTGCTAAACCTGCTGAATATAGCATGCTAAGGAAGCCGGGCAAACTGGGCTGGGAGTGCAGTGCAAAAATAGCCCAGGAATACGACAGCTCTGAATATAGCAACCAGGACGTGCAAACCAACAGTATCCCAGTTCACAGCGACATTAAGGAAGGTAGAGGTGAACTATGTGTCCAATGTGTGTGCTAGCAAAGGAGTGGAGTCAGTAAAGCTGCAAGCATCAGAGCATGTGATATTACATTGTGCAGAAATGTGCAATGTTTCTGAAATATTTGCATGGTGCAAACACATTTGTGCAGGTTTAGCATGGAGCTAAGCCATCTGCCTGGCGCAATCACGTTTGCCAGGGGCAAAACTTTGCTATAGTCAAAAGTGACATGCAAATGAGCCTACTTAGGTAGTCTGTGGGCAAACATCCAGATTAACATCTCATTATGACCTGATTTGCATGCCTTTTGCCCAGCGCTATTGCAGGGTCACACAGCTCCACTTGTAGGTCAGTCTGGCAGTACAGGGGCTGGCTAGGTCAGCCCACAGCTCTACCTGTAGGTCAGTCTGGCAGTGCATGGTGGTAACTGCAGGCTACACTTGTACAGTACAGCATAGAATATTGTGCCCCGGGGGACTACACAGCACAGGCACAGGTGGTGGTGCTGCATGCAATTATCCAATTATAGTTTATGCTAGAGTGCACAGCAGACACTACAGTAGCAAGGGTGCCAGTAGTGTGAGGGACACAGCAATGCCTATAGTGTGTAAGGCAGTGATGACCACTGCACTGTACACAGTGACAGGCCCAACTTGTAGGTGTTTACTGACATTGGACATTACTGTTATGCTGTTGTTCACCTCACAGATGCTGCACCACTGGCATGGGATGCTCACAATGACATATACATGGCTGCCTGTGTGTGCTGTGGTGTTTGTACAGATGTGTGGTATGTGGCTTGGGGGGCACATACCATCAAACAGGCACACTGGTGTTGGGGTATTCACAACACTGGCCCATTTGCACTGTGTGGCTTGTCCCTGCCTTGTGGCCACACCCAGTCTGTGGTGCAGCCTGGCCACTTGCACACCTTCCCCTCAACACCCTCCATGTCCAGAGTGCTGTATGTGTGTGCTGGCATCTGTTGGTGTCCAGCGAAAGGTGGTCTGCAGGTGTGTGCTATATGATCACACTGCCATGGTGTCCACTGGGAGTCAGGTCACCACTTATTGCCTGGCATGGCTGGGACTGGTGGCAGATGATGGCATTATAGGGATGCCATCCATGAGCAGCATGTTTCCTCTCTGTCTGGCTTATTTCTATGTGTCATACTTACTGGTTAGGGTTGCGCAAAGCCTCTCAAAAGTCACTCAAAGCCACAAAGTTGTGCAAAGCTGGTTTGTCCAGAGTTAAGACTACCTTTTCCTGGGCAGTAATTTGCACCTCGCAAAGTACTGCGCTAAGTCACACAAAAACACTATGCACAGTGCTATTCGCCGAATATAGCATTGTGCTTGTATTCATGTACATGCCCCCTCAGTTTGCCCCTTGTATACATTATAATTTTGACTGGCACTAATGCAGTTTGCGCATGCTATTTGACCTTTTGAAGATAGTGACCCGTGCTAATCCTGCACAAACAGTTTGCACCCAGAGCAAAGTTTTGAATATCTGCCCCTTTGTTTGTATGTGAGACTGCTGCAACTGTTTGATCACTATTGCCTTGGAACAACCTCAAAGATGAGATAATTCATCTCAAGGGGCTATTCCAGTGGGAAATTTTAAGTAAGTAAATTGCCAGGGATTGGCATCATGGAGCACTGTCAATTAATATGATACCATCATTTCTAGCCATGAATTTTGACCATAATGGACAATACTTTTTCTGGTTTCTATCTTTTATTAAGCCTGTGTGGTTCAGAATTCATTCAAAACCCTTCTTACCCTTGAAATTTGATGTAAAACAGAAGACATCATATCTGCTTTTGTCTTTGTCACGATATCCATAATTCCTGACACCTGGAACAGTGCTCTTGCCTCCACAGGGTTCCCTGGGATTAGTTATGGGATACTGGACTGATCCATCACTGAGCCAGCCTGCATTACACCAGTCCAGACCAGCTCTCCATGCATCATACAGCTGGTCAAAAGAGGCAATCTGAGCATCTTGATCTTGACAGGTCAGCTGAGCTTCAAGAAAGTTCATGTTGTAGCGGCCCATTCGAGGATAGTAAGGAAAGACAACACCTAGAAGAGTTAAAAGATATATAACGGTGATATCCATCAATGACACATCCACATAAGCATTCAAGTAAACACAACATAAAGGTAAGGGCATGCACTAGATAAGAACATAAGAATTACATATGGAAGTAGGCCATTTAGCCCATCATTGCTGTTTTCACCTTCTTAGTATGTTTTGTTTGTTTTGTTTTTGGTTTTTTTATTTTTAACCAGTAGGTGACCGGGCAGTTGTGACTGACATAAATACGTAAAGAGTACAAAAACTTACGATACATACAATAATAAAAATACAGTTTCAGTAGTTACAGTATAGCATTTAGAATCTACCTCTCTTATGTATTTGTCTAAGTTGGCTTTAGAGGTTTAGTGACCTTACTTCAATTATCCATTTTTACAGACTTTTCCAAACCTGAAGTATCTTCTCTGTGAAGAAATACTGCCTTCAGTGTTCCCTAAAACTGATCCCCTGGAGCCACAAGCTGTGTTCACTAGTTACTTTGGCAACCCCCTTAAAGGGACCCTGTCAGCTTTTTTACTGAATTTTATGCCCCCTTTTAAGATATGTTCCTGTTGTCATTTGAATGCATATCCCCGTGATACATGGGCCAAGAATGTCAAATCATAGTCACTGGTTGTAATTTTCTTAATTTTACTTTTTTTAGGTGACCTGCTCTCCCCTGGTGGTCCACTATGCTAGTGCATTCACATTTCGACATGGCACCATGGCGATTTACTGTCAATACTGTGCAACCATAATAGCATGGTTAATGACAGCTCAGACAATTCAGCATGTGTCAAATGCAACACTTGTGAAAACTGCTCGAGGGCATAACAAGTGCTTATCCTTTTAATGTTGTCACCACTAGCAAGAAAAAAATATCACATTAAAACAGCAGACCATAAATGTTTCCTGCGTGTTCAGAGGCAGCAGCTTTACCTGGAATTTCCAATCCTGGGCTCGAACATGGGGATTCAGAGGAGTTCACTCAATCACTCCCGCTATTGCTCTTTGAATCACTCTAGCTATCACTCTCTGAATCACTCCAGCCAGCCATCACTCTCTGAATCACTTTGGCCATCATCACTACTGGACACTGTAGCACTGTCTTTTATGTAGTCTCCGTCGCTATGTATGAGCTGTTGAGGTGGGAAAGGCAGTGGAGTGAGCTGTTCAGGTGGGGGAGGCAGTGGAAGGGCTGTATAAGTGTGGGTAATGGGAGAGCTGTTCAACTGGAGAGATCAGGGAACTGTCACTTCTTGGTAGTGGAACGCTGCCATAGTATGGGTAAACAGGCATGGGGGGGAATAACTGCAAAAACAATTTCCTGCCAGTCCTTTCCTTTTGCAGTTTGCACTGAAATAAAGGTTTAGTGAAGCTTCACATTGCTACATTGTGGAGTAATGGGTTAAGGTAAAAGCACAGAATAAGTGCTAGTGAAGCTTCGCATTCCTCATGGCAATAATGTAAGGAACTGTAATGACGCAGTCACTAATATTTGCAGCACTATTAATAATGCGCTTTAAATGTTTGCACTATTTTTGTTGTGCTATTATCACTGGATACTGCACTGTGGTACCAGTAAACTCATACATGGACAAGTTTAGAATTTTTTTTAGCAATGCTGATGCACATGCCTAGAGTCACAGCTTTGTTTTTTGGATATTGATTTAACAGGGTCACAGTAGTCATTTTAAAATGGGAGTGACATTACTATGTTCAGCTCCCTGAGTACTATTTGAAACTGACTCAACCTGATAGTGCTTAAAAAATTCTAAACTTGTCCACGAATGAGTTTACTGGTGCCATGGCACCATGCTGAAATGTAAATGCTCGGGCACAGTGGACTGCTGGGGGAGAGCGAATTGCCTAAAAAATGTAAAATTAAGAAAGTTACAACAAATTGCTATGATTTGACATTCTTGGATCATGTTTCAATGGGATATGTATTCAAATGGCTGCAGGCACATATCTGAAATGGGACATAAAATTCAGCAAAACAGCTGAGCTGACAGTGTTCCTTTAAAGTCAATTCAATTCAATTCTTTATTTTATCAGGAGAGAAAACACCATTGAGCAGACTCATTCACAAGGTGGTCCTGGGAGTACATGTATACACAGGGTTACATAAAAGCAGTACAAATAAGGTAGACAATCAGTGATGCACAGGAACAAGACATAGTAATGCAGTATATACAACAAACATAATGACCAGTGTAATGAGTAGGATACTTGGAAGTAGAGAACCAAAGCAATCTAACTGGAAAAAAAAAGATGAAAACAACTGCCATCTATGCATATTAAAGTAAATGCTGAGGGTAATCATGATCAGGGGTGAATCTAGCTTTAGGGGGGTGTAGGTGGGTAGGGTGGCGAGCAGGGGAAAGCTAAAAGGGGGGCAGGGGAACAGAGAGCACAATTGAGGCGGGTGTGAGAGGTGTGGTAGAGAAGTGGAGGGGCGGGTAGATGTCTGATGGGGTGGGGGAAGGGGAGTAAGGAGAAGGTGATGGGGCATGGGGGAAGGGGGTAACAAGTGCTTACCAAGAAGACTAAGAATCTAGGTATCTATGGGCAGGGATGCCTGCCAGAGGAATGGAGAGCAGCAGATTACGAAAAACAGGAGCAGGTGTCTTTGAGGGAGTGATTCAGGACAGTTTTAAAGTGGGACAACCTGGATAAGATAGGCAGTTTTAAAGAACGTTGGATGTTGTTCCAAAGGGTGGGAAGGACATGACTGATGGAAAAATCACTGTGGTGTGTTCTAATTCTTGGGACCTTGAGCAAAAGGTAGGAGCATCTACAGAGAAAGTGAAGTCCCTCAGCTAGGGTAAGGAGGCCAGCCACATACTTCGTGAGTTTGCCAATGAGTGCTCTGAACGTCCAGAGGACAGCATTTTTTGTTCGCCTAGTGTTTAGTGATTGCCATACGATTTGGCATAGAGGGCCCAGTGATGCTTGTTGTAAGGGGCATTGGTTATGAATCACATTGCCCTGTGGTATAACGTGTCCAGCTTGTTTAAGAAGCCTGTGGGCAGTGGCTATATTTAAAATCAGTGTAATCTAGCAGGGGGAGAAAGGTTGTTTGGACCAGTCGCTTTTTTGCATCTTGGGTTAGCAGGTGTTTAATACAAAAAAAAAGTCCCAGCCTTTGCTTAAGTTTCTTAAATAGCTCTTCTAGGTGGACAGAAAAGGAAAGTTTGTGGTCAAGACAGAAGCCTAAGTTCTTTAACTTATCCATGAATTCAAGCAGCTTCCCCAAGACCATCAGGAGCTGTGTCTTTGGGGGAATGGGGGGAACATTTGCCAAATGGGTATGAGGTGAGAGGAACATGGCTTTGTTTTTTTTGGAATTGAAGAGCAGTTTCAGGTGGAGGAGATAAAGTTGAAAGGTGTTAAAATCATGCTGAAGGTCCAAGCATGCTTGCTCCAAGGAATGTCTGGTGACATAGAGCACAGTTTCATCTGAGAAAAGGTGGATGCTAGTTTTGTTTAGTCCAGCACAGATATTATTAATGTACATGGTGAATAAGAGGGGTCCCAAAATTGAGCCTTGAGGTACATCCCTTAATAGGGTTTTAGGGGGAGAGGTGGTGGCCTGGGATTTTACGTGCAGTTGCCTGTCAACCAGGTAGCCGTTGAACCATTTAGTGGATGTATCATCAAGCCTGATGTTAGGTAACATGGCTAGGAATAAGCTGTAATCCACAGTATTGATGGTCTTGCTCAGGTCCAGAAATAAGGTGCAGATATGTTGCTCAGAATCCAGGGCAAGTTGCCAATCGTTAGTGACTTTGGCCAGTGGGGGAGTAGTACTATGATCTGGCCTGAAGCCAGATGCAATGGATTGAGGATATTGTTAGATTCAAGGAATTCTCTGAGCTGGGAATTGATGACTTTCTCGAGTAGTTTTGATAGGATTGGCAACAGGAAACGGGCATGTAGTTATTTAGATCACATGGGTCTCCGGATTTAAGGAGGGGAATGATGAATGCTACTTTCCATTGCTCAAGTCACAGCTCAAATTTTGCATCTTTGCAACTGTATTTTTTTTTATTTACCATTTCTACCCTCAACCTTGTCTTTTACAAGTTGTTTCGTCCCAGTATCGTTGGCCTGTCGTAGTATGCCCTGTTCTTCATCCCCTTTGTCATCTGTATTGCTCTCCTCTGGATCCTTTACTTCCTTGCTACACCCTTCTTCATGTGTGGTGCAATACCAATAATAAATATTACTTGCCATTGACTATTGTTGATGTGTTTGTGTTACTGTACTTTCACCTTATTGTATATCTTCCTCACATTCCCTACCCCATGAACGCATCTAGAAATGAGCTGTTATTATCTCACTATGTATTTTCTGATAAAATATTTGATATATATATATATATATATATATATATATATATATAATGGTCAACTTTCCCACTGTTTGTAGTATAAATAGGTCCACATACCCACCCCCTAGGATGCACTAGGAAACACGCTGTCACAGCTAATTGTGCTTTTGCTGGTGAAAACAGTTTTACAAGCACAGTGGTAGCTGCTACTCAGCATAGGTTCCCTTGTGTCCATCAATAGCTTGATTAAAGACAGTCAAGAATAGTCAAAGCCATCACTTGCACTTGCCTGTCTTCATGCTATTTGCCAGCTGTCTACTATAGCCCTGCCTGCAACTTAAAGGGCTTATGAAAGCACACACATGCATTATTTCTGTACAATGCCACCTGTTGACTCTTTAAGAACCTGGCAGATATCAATGCATATTTTAATGTTTAGAAACAGTGATACTTTTATTGAATTTTGTTGACCAGATAGGTCCACTGAGACTAGAAGTCCCTTTTTCAAGGGCAACCCGGGGGAGGGGATACAGATGGTAACCTACTGAAACTGAATCAGATTACTCTGTTGGTGGTATTTTTACTGAATGAGGGAAATTTGGCCAGGGCACTGGGGAAGTTCCCCTACTCATCCAGTAGGGGGACCCCTTGGCCGTCTTCTTCAGAATGGCCACTTTGCAGGAGCAGACTGACAAGATGGATGGAGAATAGACAGGGGAGCAGGCCTCCTTCACTGTTCTCTCAACCCAAGAGGCCATTGATGTGGTAATGGCAGTGGTGGAACTCTCTGAGGAGGACACTGCTGCTGAAGTATTTATTCCACTGAGGAGGTACAACTGCCCTGCACTGCTGAGGGGCAAGAAAGTGCGGCATGGCTCCAGGAATTATATGCTTAAAAAGAAAGATACCTCCTGAAGGCTCAGGAGCTGGAGGTAATTTTGGGGAAAATGGAGGGAATGCCTTGAATAGTGCTGGAGGTTTGGTAAGGGCTGACCCGTGTCTCCTTGAAATGGGCACATGATCTGTCCCAGCCGTGACTTTAGTTGCTGAAGGCACTCCCAGTACAGTAGCAACAGATGCAGTGGGAGGAGAGGAGAGGAGAGGATGAAGCAGCTCACAGTGAGAGCAGCCTAATGGCTGTGTGCCCAGAGCTGCAAACACCTCTTCTCAATCAGTGGGTAGAACTGAAAAAAAAGGCAAAAAGTTGGCTCGGAGCAAGGCGACAAGTTGCAAAGACCACTGACACAGTCACCAGTTCCCCGGGTGAAC
Organism: Neoceratodus forsteri; assembly: GCA_016271365.2. NCBI lineage: Eukaryota > Metazoa > Chordata > Ceratodontiformes > Ceratodontidae > Neoceratodus > Neoceratodus forsteri. The sequence continues at coordinate 332,517,539 of CM057454.1, forward strand.
AACAAAATGAGCAATATAAAGAAAAAGGTTTTCTGTTCCCTAAATCAAAAAAAGTTGTGGCTGGAGTTAGGGTAGGCAAGAGAATGTGGTCCCAGAAACAGCTGAGTCTATTTCAGCACAACAGAACATGGCTATAGGAGAAGGTAACTAGTCCATGGTCCATGACCTAGAGGACACGGGCTGGATACAAGGGGAAGGTGGACAATGGGTTCCTGATCCAGTAGACCCTTCCTTTCAAAAACGAATTACTACTTTGACTGGACCAGCACAGCATGAAGCACCCAGCATGAGCTCCAACAACCCCAGGGGTAATATTTTAACTTTACATAGGTTGCAACCTGATAACAGTACTTTTAGGCCTATTGTTGTTGATAGTAATATTACCAATACTACAGAAAATGGTACCAATACTAGACCAGAGTCTGAACAGTCTTCTATTGCAGGGGATAATTTGCAGGTAGATGAAGGTACAATACATATATGACCAGCTGAGAAGTTACTTCAAGACCCAGGCAAACAGGCGAGGCTGGCACCCATGTTCAGGTTAGCAGATTTGTTCCAAAATAAGGAAGAACCTGCACCTAGGAAGGACACAGTTTGTTTGTTATATAAAGGTGGTTTAGAATCACCTCCTGATATGTTACATATTGCAAGAGTCCAGCTTAAGGGCCTTATGAAATTTTTTTCATCAGAAATATTTGCTCCTATCAGTCTTGGGAATTCAAATTATATTATCAGTTTTAAAACTGTGTCTAGTTTAGATGGATTTAGAGCTCAATATAATGTACAAAAAAACAACTCAGTGTGGATCCCCTTCACTGCAATTCCCCTCACAAAACCTTTGATAAAACTCATTACAGTTATGTTCAAAAATGAAGGGGTGAATGTGGAAGACCTCCTGTTCTGGTTAAGTCAGCGGTGTGAGATTCTAGGGAAACCCACCCCTACCTTAGACAGTAAGCACATCTGGATGGAGGGCAGCAAATTCAAGTCAAATTATTCTTCACTAACACAGGGCCAGTCCACCTCCCCAGTAGTTTCTTCCTAGAAAGAGACTGTGGCCCCCTTTTTTATGCAGGACGACTCCAGTATTTCTTTAAATGTGGTTCACGTTCCCACCTGAGTTCTGCTTGCAATACTGCAAGGTGTAGCCACTGTCTGAAATATGGAAATGTGGCAGCTAAATGCTTACATTTATTTAAATGTAACCTGTGTGAGTGGACCAGACATGCGTATGGGTGTTGCCTATGGGCTTCACACAACCGAGAGGACTGTCCATCTCACGAGGGTCTGATTAGCATAGCGCAGCAGTTGCAGACAAAAAGAGTGGCAGAACGAGGTCATGGCAAGACTCAGGAAACAGTGGGGTCGGGGGAGGCCTCTGAAAATACTGTGAGCATTCCCCCCCCCAAGATGCTCAAGTTCCAACCAAAAGCCCCTTAGACACAGTACCAGAAGGGGAAAGAAGGAGGGTCCTACCTAGTATCCCTTTAGAGAGAACCAATGCAGATATAGTAGAGATACCCCTACCCCTCCCCCAGTACTGATAGACCCCTTACAGTAATGCCCCCAAGGAAATGAACTAGACATGGAAAGTCTTTAATCTTGAAAAAACAAGGGGAGGGTGGAAGCAAACAGGATTCTGTCACACCCTCTTGGAAGAAAAGCAACAAATATGCGGCATTAACTACTGAACTCACAGAAGGTGATTCAGGGGAAGAAGAAACTGACACTGCGTCTATAGCTTCCAACACTGATACAGAGGAAGCGGGGGGTGAAGACTCAATTGCAAAATGAACTAGACAGAGAAGGTTCTCTAAGACCCCATAGGATGCAGTGGTCCAATATCCTCCTTTAAATGTCTTCCCTTTCTGTCTTAACACTTAATGTAAGTAGCATTAAGAGTGAAAGAAAGTGCATTGGGATACTGTTTTCCCTGCAGGAAGCTAAAAAGGTATTTACTGTATTCAAAACACATGACTTAAAACCCACACTGAATTACAACAAGCCTCCCATTTATGGACATCAGGGCCCTCCTTTTGGTCCGTGGGTGTAGATACCTGTGATGGGGTGGGTATTCTTTTGAGTAACCCCTCATTAAAAGTCTCCTGGCTGGTTGATATACACCCTGGCAGGGCATTACTTCTAGATCTCACCTTTTTTACAGAAAGACGTCAATACTATATGTACTTATGATCCTCAGACCAAGGTCCAGAGAGTATCCCTGTTTAAAGAAACACAACCTTATTTACATACTTCTTGCATTCTTTTATAGACAGGGAATTTCAACTGTGGACTATGCCGGACTGATCAGGGATTACGTTCTTCTAAAATGTTTTGTGATTCCATGACACTATACAGTATCATATCCACAGCTGGACTGATAGACACTTATAGAAGCTTGCACCCAACTGGGGGACACATTTATTTCAGAGGGGCACTGAAAACACAAATTATTTTTTTCTTTGTGTCTTCAATTTTAAAAATCTTGACAGTTGTCACAAAGGCTAGTGAATTTTCAGACCATATCTGCATAGATATGTGGTTCACATGGGATAACATACCCAGATAGCAAGAAAAATAATTGGAGACTCAATTATTCCCTTTTGGAGGACCCTGTTACACAAAAAACATGGAAACAAGATTGGGCGGCTAGGGACTCTGTGGTAGAATGCTACAACGACTCTACAGAATGGTGGAAGGACATGAAGAAATCTAGGCAATACTTGTCTCAAAATAGGGCCAGGTATATTGCCAATAAAGAATATTTACATTACTGAAAGTTAAGGCACCAGTTACAACACCTAATCTCCCAGACTGTGGCACTACACTTCGATTATAGCACACAGATTTTTAAAATTAAAGCACAAATGTTCGACTAACAATATAACCAAGCCAAATCCCTCAATCAAGAACTTACATTTGGAACTCAGATACAGAAGGGGTCCATTGACCCCTTTAAAGAATGTAAGTCTAGAGTAGAGGACAGAGTAATTAAGGAACTAAAGTCTCCCACAGGCCAGAAAGTCACAGCTCCCTAAGATCTGCTTAAATTAGTAGAAAACTATGTTGAGAACTTAGTAGGTAAGCCTATTACATCACAATTGTAGATGTGGAAGACTATCTGAGCTCCCTAGATCTACCACAGGTTACTGTACAGGATGCCCAGGAACTGTCAAAATAGATATCAGTGGAAGAGATAGAACAGACTATCATACAGCTAGAAAAAGATACTGCCCCTAGATCTGATGGTTGGGGGCAGGGGTTTATAAAACATTCAAAGTAGAGACAGCACCAGCTCTGATGGTTTTGTTTAACTACATACTAAATACTACAACTTATGCTGAATCTATGAAAACAGCATTATTGGTACTATTGCATAAAAGAGGTCCAAAAGTAGACATCCGTAATTGGAGGCCGTTAAGCTTGCTTAACACTGATGTTAAAATTCTAAGTAGGATTTTATTGGCTAGATTATCAAAAGTTTCCAAATATTTGATTAGTGTCCCAGAGACATGTGCTGTGTCTGATAGGAAACAACAGGACAGTCTTGTAGTGTTAACAGAGTTATTTTTTGCAGGCGAACAAGGTTGTCTAAAAGGATACATAATTGGCTTGGACCAGGAAAAGGCCTTTGATAGGTTATTCCATGAGTTCCTTTTTAACACCTTAAAAGCCTTTGGAATTCTGGATAGGTTTGTTGGGTGGGTTCAGAGTATGTATTCGAATGCTAAAATAGTTCCTAATGTAAATGGATGACAATAGGGTAAATGACTAGCATGGCAGCTTAAAAATAGAATCCAACAAGTAGAGGGTTTAGGTTGCCCTTTATAAAATGGAATCCTTTATATTATTGGGCCATCCTTAAGGATGGCAGTCCACAAAATCCAAAGTACATCAAGAAAGGATGAACTCCACTCCAGTATTGTTTTGTCAGTTGAAAACACTGCTTTATTGTATTATTGTCCATACATAGCACAAAAGGCGACAGTTTCGTAGCTTATCGCCTTTTCCTCAGGCTAAGACAGTGTTGCATCTTTCAGTCATTTTAATCTCACTATGTTTGTTCTTTGTATCTTCTCCCTGCTTTTTAAAGTACCAGCTGGTTTGTGTGGCTCATTATTTACAATGTTTTGAAAGAGTCTAACATCGCAGAGATATTGTGCTCTCCAGACTGTTAGACTGTGTAATGCGATCAATAATGTGAGAGGCCAATTAGCAGGCCTGGACAGGTATCTAAATGTCTTCTTTAAATTGTTTAAAAATGACCTAAAGGACATCCTCAAAGAGATGATAACTGAAATGCTTGAAAAAGGGACACTGCCGCCATCAATAAGGTCAGTAACTATCACCATATTTCCAAAACCTGGCAAAGATTCTAAAAAATGTGCCTTATATAGGCCGATATCTCTGCTCACTGCGGACTATAAAATTATAGCAAAACTCCTGGCAAATCGGCTGGAGACACTCCTTTCTAAATTAATCCCCCCAAATCAAACGGGTTTTGTGAAGGGAAGATAGGGCAAATTAAATGTCAGATGAATGCTTAATATAGTTTGGAAGTTGGGCAATGCTAAGGAGGGTAGGACTTCAGGTGTACTGGCCCTTGATGCTGAAAAAGCATTCGATAGAGTGGAGTAGAAATATTTATTTAACACGCTATCTCGATTCGGACTCAGTGACAGTACTCTTCTCTTTGTATAATGCCCCAAATGCGCAACTTTTGGTGAATGGTAATCTAACTAGGCCTCTCCGACTATCCAGGAGAACTAGACAGGGTTGACCACTGTCCCCACTGCTTTATGTATTGTCCCTAGAACCCCTAGCTGTGGTCATTAGAAAGGATCCTGATATAGTGGGCTTGGAGAGAGAGTGTACCCACCACAGACTTGTTCTCTTTGCCGATGGCCCATTGATATATTTGAAAGACCCAAAAAAGAGCATACCCAGACTGCATGCAATACTAGCAGAATATGGAGCCCTGGCAGGACATAAAATCAACTGGATTAAGACTGAACTAATGATCCTGGGGGGACAGAGCAACTGGGAATGGGAGGACCTACCATTCAAGTGCAGGACTGTGGAGTCCCTCAAATACCTAGGGACAATGATCCCCCAAAAAATGACAGAATTGTTTAGTGGAAACTACGACGATCTACCTACTGGGATAAAACAAGTCTGTGGGTGATGGGAGAGGATGCCAATCAGTTTAATAGGCCAGGTAAACTCCATCAAGATGAACACACTCCATTGATGTCTATATTTATTTCAGAACCTACCAATAAGGGTTCCTGAATATTTCTTTAAACAACTTGATGCTATTTTTAATAGATTTATGTGGAATGTGGAAAGTAGTGAGAATAAAAAAAACAATATTGCAAGGAAGGGAGGCTTAGCATTGTCTAATTTTAAATACTACTACTGGCTACACAAATAGCATTTTTAAGCATGCCCAAATGCTGCAATAAAACCAGCCTGGTTAAAGATGGAGGAATAACACATTGTGGTGGGGGGGTTAATACAGGGGCTCCGATCACCATCACTAAGCACACTAACCACCCCAAGCAGTAAAAATCCATTCACACAGCCTTGGCGAGGTTGTGGGTGGGAACACACAGGGCCATCAATCACAAGCCAGCGATTTCACCCAACACAATTTATGTAAGGGCTTTCATGATCTCAAAGGCTATAATGTCTTCCTACACCAAGCTGTACACAGGTGGCAGAGGTTTGGAATCAGGACAGTGAGGGATCTATTCTAAGGGGGAAACCCCCAAGACATTTCAGCAAATATCTGAACAATGGGAACTGCCTGAACATGAATGTGTACACTACTAATTTGGAGTCTTTGATTTTAAGTATGGACCCAGCACTGTCCTCCACTGATGTGACAATTTATAGCCCACAACCTGGATCATCCATCATCTCTTCCCTATATCATCTGTTGCTTGGTGCCAGACTGGAACCTGAGATAAGGGCCAGGAGTGGATGGGGAGTGGACCTCCCTGATGCAAGGAAGTGATGAGATGTGGGCCAAAGCGGTCAAACACATTCATGAATGTTCTGTATCTAATAACCTTAGGTGAATTCAAATTAACTTTGTATACCAGACCTATTACACTCCTAGCAAGTTGCATAAGATTACACCTACTAAATCTGACAAATGCCCTAAGCGTATGACTCAAACAGGGCATTTCTTGCACATGGCCTTAGTATGCCCCAAGGTTACACCATTTTGGTTCGAAATGCATTCTGTCATGCAGAAGGTGTTATCCACACAACTATCACAGACTCCAGCTGAACTGATGCTGGGAATGGGCCGCATGGGACAACCTTGCAACCCATACACTAGACTATGGCATTTAACCTTGATTAATGCTCAGAAAAAAATGGCCCTGCACTGGGCTAGTTCCACATCACCCAGTATTGCCCACTGGCTTAATAACCTCTATATGTGTATGAGATTGGCGCAATACCAGCTAACAGCCAATGGGCACATAGATCTATATACCTCCACATGGAGGCCACTACTGAGTGCTATTGAAAGTGGACTGGTGGTCACCTGAAGCAGGTCACCTGTCTCAGAGGTCTTAACTATTGCAACTGTCTTAATGGGTTTAACATGTACTGTGAGAGATGAATTCCAATGCAGATAAAATTGTTGTTGACATACACTTACAAATGAACAGAAATGTGAAAGATTACTAAGTGCCTTTTGGCTGTAATAAGACAGCTTGCAATGTAAAATGGAAACTGACAAAGCAATATGCACATAATGTTTTCCTGTTGCCTCCTAATAAACAATGTTTACAAAAGAAGAATAAGGAGCCTAACATGGGACAAAGGGAGGCCAGAAATGCAGAAGGGCATCCTTAGAGTTCCAAGCCTCCTGCCTCTGATTCTAATTCTACCACATCTCCAACCTATGCAAGTCTATTCTATAAACCAGTAGAACTGGCTAGAAGAAGGAAAACAGTGCATCTGTGTTACATGGGGGGAGGGGGGGGGTTGAAGGATATGCCAAACAAATTTTATGCGGACAGGGAATTAATTAAGAGGTCCCTGGGCTTCACTCTGGCTGAGGTTTATGCATTTATCCATGCACCAGGGGGAAGCACCTTTGATGTGATCTTTCAATCCCCCAAACTGATAGACAGGTTTTGGTCCAAGGATGCTGTTCTCAACACAAATCCCCTCTGGGTGCCATTCCAGGTGATACCCCTGACTAAAAGCCCCATGAAAATCATCACAGTTTTATTTTGCATCAAGGGGGTGAACATGACAGACATTTTATACTGGTTGGAAAAAAATGCAAAATAATGGGGAACCCAGATCCTATTATTGATACCGAAGGTTTTTGGAATGGGGGTGGCACATAAAGGTCACTTAGGAACAAATGGACACTGGTCTCATACACTTGCCCAACTGCTTCTTCCTTGGGCGGGACAAGGGTTTCATATTTTATCCTGGTCAGCAATGCCATTGTTATAAGTGTGGTTCCCCAAGACACCTCAGTTACCAATGCAATATCCTGAAATGCAACCAATGTAGGGAGATTTGCCATTCTGTTTTTTTTTTTGCAGAACGGTGTTGAAGCGCAATCTTTGTAAGGAGAAAGGACACACATTCTCTGAATGTCCCTGGGCCTCACATAACACCGAAGACTCTGATTACAGGATGCAGGACTACTATATCAACAAATCTGCAAGAGGCTCAAAATCTTTCAGACAAACTCCCAGCCTCCAACAGGAGGCAACCCCTCACTGCAATAGTGAGGATATGCCCCCTTCATCTAATCAAGCTCCAACAGACAGTTCCACCGAGGAACCCATTGCACCCATTACTATGACACCAGCCCAGGAAGACATGCCACCCCCTCCTGTACAAGACACTGAAGTCTTTCACACAGTGAAGAAAAAAGATCAGTTCCTGCCCAGCAAAAGGAGACCTTCAGTAGGAGGCAGTACCCTTACAAAACAAATTCTCAGCCTTATAGCAGGATGCCATGGAGGTCGAGGAAGATTCTGATTCTGCTTTTATAGCCTCCTCACAGAAGGATACAATTTCTGACTCAGAAAATCCCCCTTTAATGTTAAAGAGAAACTTTCTGTTATAGGGAAGCCCAAGAGACGCAGGATAGGATCCTGGGCTTTAAAAAATCCAGCATTTAATCCTTTCATCTTGACTCATGGGGAACCCGTTGTATAATTTGGCCTTAGCCTCTCTCAAAGTGAACAGCATCTTGTCTGAAAAGAAAAGATTAGCTACCTTTTTTACTTTTCAGGACTTTTTTTTACAGGACAATAGACTTCATTCATAACAGGACATATAAGTTGCTAGTGATGCTTGGAGGTGGGGGATGTTTTATTGGTCTACTGGGGATGAATTATGTAGTGGAGTAGGGATTTGCATTAATAACAGCACTCCATTTGGTAGACAGTTGCTCAGGAAGGACTTTACTGTAGGATGTAGAATTTCAATCTGTTGAGTTTTGTCTCATCAGTATCTATGCCCCCCCCCCAACTAAGGCACAGAGAATAGATTTAATGAAGTTGGTACAGCCATATCTGTGCACTTCTAAACACATTTTGTGGGGGGGGGGGGTTAATTGCAGTCACTCTACATCCGATAGAGGTTTAAAAACACAGAAAATATTTTGTGATGGCTTATTCCTAAACCAGCTCATCCTACAGACATATTTGCATGACGTTTTTGAAACCTAAGGCTCTAAGGTTAATTATACCTTCTTTAAAGGCAACTTGTCTGCTAGAATAGACTATTGGTTTTTATCACCCTCATTAATAGTTCAGGAAAGTGCGGCTGTCCCGGTGGCATCCTCAGACAATGGTCTTTTGAGGATAACAATCTCTAAGTTTAAAGAAACAGCAAAAGGCCAAGGCTACTGGAGATTGAATTATAGTTTAATGGAAGTTCCTCAGGTTGATGAAGGCCTGCAGTATGTGCTGCAGGCCAGACAATCAGTCTTTTTTCTATATGACTCCCACCTGGTGTGGCAGGAAGATAAAACAAGAGAGCAAGGAATACTTCCAGGTAATAGGGAAAAGGAGGGGAAGGGAACAACATACTAAATATGCAGAACTCTGAGCTAAATTTTATGATCTTTTATCAGCACAGAATGCGGGAGATGACATTAGCTCAGACCAAACAGAGGCAGTAAAAACAGAAATGAGCCACACGTAATATGGCCACATGAAGACATTAGAAAAAGAACAAAGATTTGGTACGAAGGGTTCCCAAGCGTGTGTTAACCCCTTTGAAAATTGTGCTTTCCAACAACATGCCAAAACCATACAATTATTAATGACACAGGAGGGCAACACTGGTCATAGTCAGACAGAAATAATGTCCGAGGTTGAAATTTTCATTACTTCTATGTTTAGCAAATCTGACGTACTACATACTGATATTGAGGGCTGGTTAAAAGGGTGTCCAGTAGGATATCTTCCCCAGTATGTTTGCCATGAGTTGGTGAGGCCCATGACTGAGCAAGAACTGGAGTTCATAATACAGGCTTTGCCACATGGTAAAGCTCCAGGGCTGGATGGTCTGCCATATGATATTTATATTATTTTTTCTGCACTTAAGGAAAAGATGGTAGTCTTATTTAATGATCTTTTGCATAGTTCAGCTCTGCCAGATAGTATGTACAAAGGTCTTGTTATTTTACTCTAAATCAGGGGACAAACAATCACTTTCAAATTGGAGACCCATCACCTTATTAAATTCAGATTTTAAGATTTTTTCCAGACTTCTAAGTATTAGATTGGCCTCGACTTTCGACCATGTGATACACCCTTCACAAACTTGTGGGGTTCCAGAATGGAAAATTGGGGACACCTTAATTTTATTGTGGGAGATTATGGAAAGGGGTGAAGCAGATAAACTATCAGGGTTCTTGTTGAGCATAGACCAGTCAAAAGCATTCAACAGAGTTTCCCGCCATTATCTGTGGCAATGCTTGCAGGTATATGGTTTCCCTACTGAATTCATTGCATGGATACAATTGTGCTATAGTGAGGCAAAGAGTGCCCCTTATATAAATGATTGGATTGGGACGGAGTGCAAAGCTGAACAAGGGGTTCAGCAGGGGTGCCCTTTCAGACCCATTTTGTATATACTGTCACTACAGCCACTCTTATAACAAATAAATGCATCCAAACAGGTAGTGGGGCTGTCGCTCCATAGTGATGATGCAGCTTATGTAGATGATCTTTGTTTAATACTGGCTGACAGGGAGTCAGCCAAGCAGGCAGAATCCCTTTTGTAGGATTTTTCTAAATGAACCAGATCTCTTATAAATTAAAACAAAAAAAGTAGCTGTATACCTATTGGGAATGTCAGGTGGAGTCTATTACAGGGATCCCTATAACCTTAGGATAGTGCAAAAGTTTGGGTGTTTACTTTGGACTGGGAGACGTGGGGTTTTAGAATTGGGTTTTGCTGTAACAAAGGGCCTTATGGAAAGTAAAGCAGTGGAATTGATGGCACATGTCCAAGTTAAAATGCATTTACATGATTAAAACATATTTGTTAACTATATTTTTACATATAAGTATGGTTTTCCCATCCCCGAAGCAGATCAAAACCACATTTTATATATATTTTTTTTTACCTGCCTTTGGGGCAGTAGGCTAAATCCCATTAAAATGGGGGTAACCTATTTGAACAAGAAAAAAGGTGGCCTGGCTATGATTAACCCAGTCTTATTCTGCCACATTATGTTTATTTATAGTAATCTTTGGCCATTACCTTTAGCAGCAGACTCTACATGGATTCCATGGGAACAAGATCAGGTACACCCATGGCTAGAGGCGTGACCCCTTAATGTACGTATAGCAATACAAAAATCTCTACAAGGATTACCAGTATACTTTCAAGACTGTTTTGGGAAATTAAAGTTGTGACTTATTTCAATGCATCAGATGTTTAGTTACACTTCATAGGAAAGGGTTTTATAGTATGGTTTCGAATAACAGTTTTTTAGATATACCTCACTTTGGAAATAGATCACTACAGAAGCAGGCATATGTGGGAAGAATGTTGACAAACAGATGCATTCTTGAACAAATGTGGGATGCCCTATGCATAAGTACCCAAGGGAGGTTGAATGTAAAAGGCAATTTAAAACAAAGGATTGGAGGAGCGATATTGTCCAAGAGAATCATGCACAGCACTTCCTGAGACAATGGACCTTTACTTTCCTTATCCATTTGTTAGACAATTTTGGAGCCTGGTTACTAAGGTATGGAAAGGTGCTGCCTTTGTATCTTTAACCCCAGAAATTCTCTTCTTAGGGATCATGCCATTAGGATGGCAGAAATTTCATTGTAATACTATGCAGGTCCTTTTATTAAGTATTAAGTATCATACTGTAGCTGGATAACAAGATGCAAGCTAACATTACAGCAGCCAGAATTGTCCCCATAACAGTTGTTTAGTACGGTGAGGAGCTCAATCCTAGAAATAAGACATAAGGAGCAGTCTCCATGCATGGTGGGGTAACATACTTTGGTTACATTAACCTAATAATACTTACACCTTGTATGATACAATTCTGTAGGTTTGTCTAGTCCCCTTCCCTTTATGGAGCATTCAGGATAGGATAGCTAATTATGCTTATGGAACTAAAATTACAGTTTTGTTTTCTTATGTTTTAATGCTACCTAGGACATATACCAAGAAGAATTCCTTCTTAATTTGACATAAATTTCTATAGTCCTTTTTTGTTTGGTTTCCTCTTTCCATTTCTTTAGGATGTGTATTATATTACCTGCCTGGGTAAGGTTTCCTTTTCTTAAAAATTAACTTGTGTCTTTTGGGGAAGGGGGGTTGGTTACATGGGGATAGTTTTTGTACTAAGGATTTCTGTGTAAATGAGATGTATCCTCTTTCAAAGCAATCATGTTAAATTTTATGAGACAGTATTGTGGAACAGCTAATTTTCTTTTCTGTATGTTTATCAGTATGACTTCAATACTGCTATAATTTATTTATTTTTTTTTTTTTTTTTTTCTCTGGACATGATTACGAATGCTCCCTTTTTGGTTTCCTGATTTTGTTTATTTTCTTTTCAGTTTTATTTAAGTTGAAAGGGGAAATATTTATGTGGTGGGTTCGTTTAATTTTACACATGCTGTTAATGTGTTTGAGATTATGATTTACTTTTGAAGTATTAATAAGAATTCCCCTACTCTTTTCAGGAAGTGCCATGGGATCTTTAATGCCCACCTGAACAACCAGAAGAAAAGGCAGACAGGACCTCAGTTTAATGTCTTATCCAAAAGATGGTTCTATGTGATAACAGTGAATGCCTAAAGGAGATCACCATTATTGTGAAGTCAGAATGCTGAAAGCATTTTCAGCACTCTGACACCCTCGGCACACAGTACAATGGCACCGGGGACATATTTTTCAATGCTTTCTGTGGGGGGAGGCTGTGCCACCCCCACCCCCTCCACATGGGGGCTTCACCATCGCACCTCCTACTAAAGAATTCTCAACCCAGGGGGTGCATGTCGGGGGAGGAAAGCATGAAAAATAAAGGTTTGGGCTGGTCTCAATAAAATTGCACCAGTGCCCGGACCTGAACCCAGTACCTCACCCACCCCAACCACAGGTCAACCCCCGATGCCATGATGCAGCTTGACAACCCACCGTAGCACCACCCCCTACAGTCCCTCCACCCCCTCCCAGCTCACGCTCACCGTGCTCGCTCCTCTCCCATGTGCATGCATATAGTGACATCCTGTCACTCATTTCGCCCACCCCCCATCCGGTCGCCCTACTCTCCCCATCATTGTGAGTGATTTCACCTAGAAGGAGTCACCATTATAGATGGCGCCCTTCCCCATGTGCTCACCTCACGGTATACCCCAAAAGACAGTACCTCAGGAGAGCAGCATCCCTCTCATGGTGCACTACAGTGTCAGTATTGGGATTTACCCCAAGTGCCTGGTGTGGCCAGGTGATACCAACTGACACCAATCATTACAACCAGCAGCGACTGAGGAAATTGTGACATCAGCATCTGGATATTTTTAGTCATGATGGAACATGATACTAAGTACCACTGTTAAAATTACATTCATAGAGTGGCAAAATTGCCTCACTAAACCTACTTACAACATTTATCTTAATGCACTCCAGTATCTGGTTTCCCTTTTTGGTGCCATTTTACATTGTGAGCATTGCTTAACAAAGTAGAATGATAGACGGGACTTAGGGTCAGTCTTGCCCGACCCTTGTGCTGTGTAGCAGTGACAATCCCTTAACAATTGGAAAGTTACAGTACCTATACTTATGCTGTGTAACCTTCCATGCCACTCTTGAAGAACTTGCTCCAAGTACTTCAAGAGTGGCATTGAATTATTTTAATGAATTATGTAAATGTTTGTTCAATAATAAATATGTAAGCAACCACAAGAAAAAAGAAACAATAATGGGAGTGGACTGCTTTAATGGAGGTAGGGAAAAAAAGGGGCAAGTCACTACACAAAAGGATTCATAACACAACACAGTTGGGAGATACATCTGAAAAATGTGTTGGTTAATCTTAGTAGAAAACTAGGTATGCTTTACAGACTGAAGCCCTATACAACCCTGGAGGTGCAGCACAGGGTTGTGGATTCCATGGTTCTGCCTGTATTAGACTATGCGGATTTGGTGTATGGGGGGGGGGACTCAGGGATGGAGCTGGCAAGACTAAATGTTATATAATATAGGCTTGCCCACTTCATCCTCAATGGCCCCAGGAATACCCACTACAGTGATTTATATAGAGCCCTGAACTGGTGGTGCTTAGATGATAGGAGGAACTGGCATCTAGCAACATTTATGAGTAAAATAAGAAGGCAACAATTGCCCAGTTATACCCTGAGTGAATTTGAGGTCAGGAAACAAAGGAAGGGCTTAAGATCCTCATGGGGCTTAGAGTTTGTTGTCCTAGGTGTAACCTGGGGCTGGACAGGTCATCTCCACTTTGCAGGGGTCCCAAAGTATGGAACACTTTACCATTAGATCTGAGGTGTGTGGATACTCCTACAAACCTAAATCCAATAAAAAATGGTTCTTAAAGTTAGTACATGAGCCAAGAATATGTTGCAAACTTTAGTATCCATAATTATGCACCTTAATGAATATAAATTCTGGGTACAATATGAAAAGGAAATATTTATTTATTAATTTATTTAAGATTTTTACCAGGAAAGGGATGCTGAGCGGGGACCGCTCAATTCCAGATGTATTCTGTGGGAGAGGGAGCAGGAAAATACACAAATACAGTAACACACAGGAAGATACAGAGCAGTAAGCAGATACACAGCAGCTACAATACATTTCGCTACAGAGTCGATATCCCACAAGGTTACACAGTGGGTGAAATACCGGAGTAGCAATCAGGCTAGTTAAAAGCACAATGCATAATATAGACCAAAAAAGATGCCTAGCATACTTAGACATGTACTGACTAATTTGGTAGGCCCTGGAAGCCCCTAGAGAGCGGGTAGCTGGGCATGGTGGGAAGGGAAAAGAGCTGGGGCATGTGCAGTTAGAGGAGAAGTGCACCTTGAGGAGATGGTTTAGGTGTTGGCTGCTGCCTATGTGCCAAATTTCAGCCGGTAAGGTGTTCCATAGTTTGGGCATGCGGAAGCTGAAAACAGCTTATCCTTTATATGAGGACATGCATGGGACAAAGAAGAGCCTGGAGTCTGTGTTCCTGAGTGAGTATGCAGTGGGGCCTGCACAGAGAGGGCCAACTGGAGGTATGAGGGAAGGGATTGTGCCCAGAATTTAGCTGTGACCCTGTCACAGTGGGCCTGTCTGCGATCCTGTAAAGTATTCAGGTCAAGCGACTTATAAAGGGTGAAGTGGTGCGTCGCGGGTGGGCAGTCCAGGGCAAAACTGCAGAAGAAATGATAGAGAGGAACTAGCCTGGTTAAGGTTGACTTGAGGCCGTGCTGTAGACTACGTCCCTGTAGTCAAATATCGGGAGGATCATTTTCTGCATGATAGCATTGTGGGCTGGTAAAGTTAGGCAGGCCTTGTTGCGATATACAGCACCCAGTTTGGGATGTAGTTTTTTGTGCAGTGAGATGATGTGAACAGAAAGTTGAGGTGCTTGTCAAGTCATACCCCGAGGTATCTGAAAGAGGTGCACTTCTCCAGGGGGGGACCCATCAGTGGTGTGGAAGGTGGGAGTTGAGGAGAGATGTGAGAGTCTTTTCCACATTCCGAACATTAGTGAGACAGTTTTCTTTGGGTTGAGGAAAAGCTGGTTTGTACGAAACCAAAGCTGAACCACATTGAAATCTTCCTGGAGTCTTTCCACAGTAAGAGAGGAGTCAAGAAAGGGGGCAAGTTGGGAGAGTACAAGGTGTTCCTGTAGTTTAGCTAGGATGGGGAGTAGGGATATTGGGGGGTAGTTTCCTTGCTCGGAGGGGTCCCCGCCTTAAGGGAGTGGGATGACAGTGGCTCGCTTCGATTCAGATGGGATTTCCACAAGCGAGAAGGAGAGATTGAATAGGTCTGCCAGCAGTGTGGCAATGGCAGGAGCAGACAGGTAAAGCATTTTTGAGTCCAATGCAGAGGGGCATTTACCTTTGGAAGGGTTGAGAGCTTGCAGGGCTCTAAGCACTTCGGTGGGAGTAACAGGGCAAAAGGTGAAGCTGGAGGCCAAGACAGGGAGCGGGAAGGTAGGAGGTGGGCTAGAAGGATGGGGGGGGGGAAGGTTAGGAGAGAGGATGCACAGCTGGTAAAAAAAGTGTTGAAAACTGCAGCTACCACACCAGGGTCAGTGACAGTGGAGTCTTCAACATTTAGGGCTGGGGAGGGTTGGGTAGGGGGTAGAAAAGGAAGTTGATTGTTTTCCAGAATTTAGTTGGGTGGTTTATATTGTTGTGGAAAGAAGCCTTGAAATAGTTTGCCTTGGCCTGGCATAGTAGCATAGTGCAGGAATTTCAGAATGCTCTGTAAAGTTGGTGAGCCGCCAGGCTGCCAGTAGTCTTGTATGATTTCCAGGCCTGATCCCTGGCATGAAGCTGGTCTATGATATTTGCCGTGACCAAGGGCAGGTGAGCACTCCTCACTCTCGAGCTTGTAAGTGGGGCATAATGGTCCCAGATGGCTAGAAATTTGGACTTGAACAGTTTTATGGCAGCATTGATGTTTGGGGCCCATCGGATGCTGGACCAATCAACATATGATAGGTCATTTAAGAGTGCACGAAGGTCGAATGATTTAAATGATCTGGTGAGCAGTGTCCGAGGGGGGAGGTGCTTTGGGCTGGAATATTTTTCTTACTATGTAGATCATGTGGTGGTCACTTAAGGAGTATGGCAGGAGTCCAGCCGTAAGTATTCTATGGGGGTGTGAGATGAGGGCCCAGTCTAACAGAGTGGTTCTGGGATTTGTGATTTAAACCTGTAGGCTCAGATATTTGTTGTGTCATGTTTAGGGTGTTTACCTGGCTATATAGCCTAGAGTTGGCAGTGGAGAGCCAGTTTAAATTGAAATCCCCTAGGATGTGTAGGTTGCCCCCTGCTGTGAGTGACTTTAGTGTACCCAGGTGTTCCAGAACAGCAGGCATAGGGGTGTCTGGGGCACAGTAAGACCCTACTATAAATACTGGGGTCGTCTGTGGCAAGGCGATTTTAATTAGGAGGGAGTCAATGGCTGGCGTGGGCAGGAGGAGCTGGATAGGAGTGAACTGATGTCAGGATGCGATAAACATAGCAATGCCCCTCCCTTTTTATTACCCTGATGGTCATGCCAAATGATGGTGTATCCCAGGATAGCAATTTCTGTGTCAAGGCTGTGGGTCTTGAGCCAGGTTTTGGTGATTATCAGAATATCAGGACGTAGCATTAGTGCAGTTGGCTGCAGTTCTGTGAGCTTGTTGAGTATGCTACATATATTTAGGTGGATTATTTTTAGGCCCCTTGGCAGTTTGAGGGATGGGGAGGGGTTTGGGTGTTTGGGGGTCCTGGGTTTAGCTCAACGTCCCCTGCTAGTAGGAGTAGCAGAGTTAGCAGTTGCCTTGTTTTTTGCATGAACCATTGAGATGTGCAGTGGGCATAAACTTGCTGTGCGGTTTGCGAGACCGAGCAAGCTGTGGTTGTTTTTAATGCTAACAACCCAGCATAGAAGGAGGGTGGCAGGATGGAAGACCCCATAACCCAGCTGGTCAGGAGGTTTGGAGGAGGTTTCACGATGCTGGAAGTAGCATGGGGGAGAGGCGCGGCTTTTCTGACTGTAGTGTATTGGGCAGGCTGAGGTCCTGGGTAGAGGGAGGGTGGAGGGAGACATGAGGTGCTTGCAGGCATAGAAAGAAGAGAGAAAGTGGCAGCATGTTTTAGGTTACTGGGTTGCAGATTGAGAATTTACTGAGTTTATGGAGTGCTCTAGTGGCTTGGTTTTAGATTGCTGTGTTTTGAAGGAGATATGTGTTAGGGTGGCCTCTATTGGCTCAATCAGATAATCTGCTAATGGGAAAGTTGACCAATTGGTTAAACTGGCATGTGATACACACTATAAAACACTAAGCTCACCTAGGATGGTGGCGGGGTAGTGGGGCAGCCAGCGCACAGCACTGGCGGGGACTCTCAAACAGCGCCGAGATTCAATCACTGGGGGCTTTCAGCTGCAACGTGGCAAAGTGGTGTACCTGAGTGCTCCAACGAAGATTTCGGGGTGTTTGCTGTCTTGGGGAGGGCTGGACACATGGGCCCTCTCAACCTCCAAGCGCACTAAGGAAGGAAAAAGAACAACCTTTTTGTACTACAGGTAGGCGGGAACAAGCAGCATTAACATACAGCAGTTTAAACGGAGCCTCCTGATTCGAACGTCAGCAGCGGAACTCTGTTGTAATTTGAACTAAGAGGGTGGCATTTGTGAGCTATGAATAACGTTTGTGGCAGTACTGTTGTCCTAGAAAGAGATTACAGTGGCTAAGACAGTTTTAACTTGGAGGCCCTGTTTTGCAGTAAATTTAGCAAATTAGCAGATATAGACTGTGTATTTATTGGGGTTGTCTTTCTTCTCTGAAGGGAGTACACGCATATAATTAAGTCCTTTATATTGTCATTTGAAATGTTTTTGGATAATTTAAGATTGATATGTATTGTATATGTACTGTATATTGATATTATGTTTATTTTATATGTGGAACCACTATATGTATTTTATGGACCTCCTTGCAAATCTTTTTTTTTTACTCAATGGGGTTTGATCCTCTTCATATCAAATATGAATAAAAATGTTACTACTACTACTACTACAGTTAGAGTTTGTGTTTCCTTGGGGGAGTGATGGTGCTGTAATGTATCTTTGACCTCAGCCTGCTTTGCTGCTGTCACTGTTGATGTTGAGTCATCATTTTAAATGCTGTACTTCTTTCTAGATGCTTGGCATGACTTCTCAATACTTTGAGCTCTGTGATCCTTTTGACATTTTACCCTGCTAGCTGTGCTTCGGATATCTGAACCATGACAAGCTAGTCAGGTAGGCTATGGAATATGTTAACAGCCCTCTGTGTGAAGTAGGGCTTTCTCACCCTCCTTGTTCTGCCCCCCCAATTGAGGGCATGCCCTCTAGTTCTGATGGTACATACCAGCTCAGCAGCTGTGTATTCTTCACCCTGTATATCCTCTCAAGGATTCAGAAACTTCTGATTATATCTTCTCTCAGCTTTCCCATCTCTAGGCTAAATAAGTTGAGTACAGTAAGTCCAGTCCCTCCTCATAGCTTTTTGGCTAAGCCACTAATCAGCATGCTGACACTACCCAGAACCCTTTTGATCTCTTCAGTTTTCTTTTTGTGCTGTGAGGACCAGAGCTGTATGCAGTACTCAAACTGTGGTAACAGAACTTGCTTTAGCTCTGCCGACATCATAATTCTTAAGTATCTATTTCTTGCTCTCTCCCTTCCTCTGTTACTATTAGAGAAAGATTTGCAAAGTGATCTGGCCAAGATATTCCCATTCCTGTTTTCAAAAGCAGACATATCTGAAATAGTAAAGACCACAATCCAAATTCTGAATGTATTTACTGGCAAAGTAAGCATATTTCTACAAACATTATGCAGTTTGTCATTTGTTGATTCAGATTGCCACAGATCATTACTTTTTGTGGCAAATATATAGATTTTCTTAAAAATGTTGCATATAAATGCAAACAAAATTGTTTTGATGCAGATAGAGCTACAGCACACAACTGAATCTGCATCTACCCTTCTAAAACAATAGTCCTTATCTTCTCCTCATCTAAGTAGCATTTTTGGATTGCAATTCTTTCTTCCAGAGTCATTATCGTACACTTTTCCACATAGAATCTCATTTTCCACTTTTCTGTCCATCCTGCCACCTCATCAAAATCCTTTTGAAGTATATTTACCAGATCATCTGTTTCCACTGTTTCATCCAGTTTTGTATCTTCAGTAGATCTTATTACCCTGTCCTCAAGCTTCTTGCCAACATCATTAATATAGATGTTAAACAATATTGGATACAGTATTGACCCATATGGAACCCCACTGGTCCCTCTTATTTGTCTGATATGAAAAGTACAGTTATGTAACGACTTACCATAACAGTAGATCTTCAACAGGATCTCTGCAGCAGACCACACCAGTAGGACTAAGCCACTAGGCACTAGGACCACATGGCAACTTTCTAGCTAGCAGTCTACCAGAGGGGGACACCCATCACCAATGTCACCTTATGACATTGGTCTACTCTATAAAAGTGGGCACCTCCCACACCCTTCTCCGTTCTCCCACCAGAGACCACAAGTAAGAGCCTGCTAGGGGAACTGAGGAGGAATCCAAGATATCCTTAGAGTAGACAAGAACAGAAGCGGAATGGAACTCTATGGAAAGGGAGAGCTAGGCAGAAGGCCTGAAGGCACAAAAGAGGAAAAAGCAGGATGGAGGGAGGGAAAGCATGGCCTGCTGCAAGAGATCCTCTTAAAGATCTACTGTTACAGTAAGTTCTTATGTAACTGTACTATTTTACTCCAAGGGTAAGTCTTGCAGAAGGCCACACTGGTAGGATGAGTCCCAAGCCATTCTAGCAACAACTGTCAGATAGTCCATGTGATTGGCCATAAGGACCTAAGAGAAAAAGCCTTGTAGAACAGCAAGGCTGAAAATTGCCCTACGCCTACAGGCGATGTCCAGACTGTTGTGTTTGGTAAAGGTGTGGACAGTGCTCTAAGCAGCAGGTGCACAGATCTCTGCAGCTGAAACATTTCTGAAACATGCCATTGAAAGGGAAATGCCTCTGGTTGAATGGCCATGAACCACACCATGAAGTTCCTTACCATACTTCCTGTAACAGAAAATGATACAATTGGCTAACCATCTGGATAAACACTGGACACTGGAATGCCTTCTTTCCCTGGGGAGAAGGAAACAAAGAATTGGGAGGACTTCCTATAGTCCTTTGTCCAGTGTGTACAGTACCTCACAATTCTATGAACATCCAAAGTATGGAGCAATGCTTCCCCTGGATTGGCATGCTCTGGAAAATAAACAGGCAGGTGGATGGACTGATTCAAAGTAAACTCAGACACCACTGTAGGAAGAAACTAAGGATTGGTATGTAAAGACACCCTGTCTTTGTGGAAAATCAAATATGATTGCTCACATGAGAGCCAGAAACTCAGAAATCCTTTGGGCAGTAGTAATAGCAAATAAAAATAACGGTTTCTGGGATAGAAAGCATAGCTCGCAACTCACTGTTGCTTCAAATGGAGGCAGAGTGAGTGTCTCTATCTCAATATATAAGTCCCAAGTCAGGACAGGATTGCAGATCGGAGGCTTTAAGTGCAGTATGCCTCTCAAAAAATGCATGAGACATGTCAAGTTGGGCCACAGTACGGCCATCAACAGGTACATGGTAAGCAGAGATGGCTGAGAGATGTACCTTGATGGAGGCATACTTCAGACTGGAGTCTGAGAGGAAGAGCAAGTACTCCAAGATTTGATTCACCAGACAGGTGAAGCGGTCAAGGTGGTGCGATGCAGCTGACATAGTAAAATGCTTCCACTTCATTAAATACTGTAGGTGGCCCTGATGGATGGTTTTCTAGCTGCCACCAAAACATCCACCACCTTAGAGGACTCCTGGGGAAATCATGTCAGACAAACCTTGCAATGGCTATGTCATCAGGAGCCAAGCATGAAGATGGAGAGATTTGAGATCCAGATGGACTAGGATGCCCTGCTCCTGGGAGATCTAGCCTGTGTGTAGGGGTAGGGGCACTGGAGGTTTCACTGCCAGCTGCTGAAGCAAAGGGAACCAGATCTGATGAGGCCAGAAGCAGGAGATTAGGATCATAGTTGCCCCTTCCATATGAAGTTTGATCAGAACCCTCAGACGGAGTGGAAAAGGAGGGAAGGCAAACAGAAATCTCCCTTTCCAAGAGAGGGACAACGTTTCTCATCAGAAAACTCCAGGACCTGGCGTGAGCTAGCAGAAAAGCAGCAGTTTTGCTTTGAAAGGGGACACAAAAAGATTCAACTCTGGATGACTTCACCAGTCGAACAGATCATCCACCACGGAGGTCAGGAGTTCCTCCTTGTGAGCTCATGACCAAGACCAGTTTAGGCTGTCCACCAGGACATTTTGGTCACCGGGAACATGGACAGCCAAAAGTTTCAGGCCATTATCTGTAGCCCAATACCAGATCCTCATTGCTTCCCAACACAGAGGGTATGAATGAGTCCCTTCCTGTTTGATGATGTTTGAATTAGCAGTGGGCCCAGGGAGAGCAGGGTCTGGAAGGCCTGCAAGGCATGCAAAACTGCTAGTTTTCCAAGATGTTTATGTGGAGTTCCCCCTCCACCATGAACCATGCCCCTTGAGTCTGGTGGGCACCCAGGTGAGCCCCCTAACTGAGACCTGAGGCATCTGTTGTAAGGATTTACTGTGGGGGATGGAATGAGGAATGGCACCCCTCTCAGGAGGTTGCTGGGCTCTACCCACCACAACAGCACCTTCTTGACTAAATCTGAGACCAGGATGGGCAGCTCCAGGTCTTCCATATGCTAGTCCTACAGGACCACAGCATCCATTGAGGAATCCTCATACGCAGTTTCGCTAGGGGGACCATGATGATGATGATGGCTGCAGCCATGAGTTCCAGGAGGTGCAGAAAGACTGGTGCTGGGACATGATGGCTGGAGTGGAACTGACAGGCTTTATCCATCAGTCACTCCATCCTGTCTTGGGGTAGAAAGGCCATCCCCTGAGCCATATCCAATATTGCCCCAATGTACTGAAATCATTGGCAGGTGGTCAGAAATGACTTTGGCATATTGATCATGACCTCCAAATCCTGGAACAGGTGGCAGGTATGAGCCAGGGTTTGGAGCAGATGGACCCTGGATGGCACTGCTAGCAGCCAGTCATCCAGGTAAGGAAACACATTAAACCCCTGCCATCTGAGGGCAGCTGCCACCACTACCAAGCACTTGGTGAACACCTGAGAGGCTAAAGATAAGCCAAATGGCAGAGCCTTGAACTGGAAATGGGCTCCGTGAAAATGAAATCTGAGGGGCACCTGTGAGAGGCACATACATGGATATGCAGATAGGCATCCTACATGTCTAAGTAGAAAGTCCAGCCCCCCTGATGTAACACGGCAGCAGACCCTGAAGGGTGACCATCCTGAACTGTTTGTATTGGATTGCCAGGTTCAGCTTGCTGAGGTCCAGAATGGGCCTGAGATCCCCCATACATTTGGGGACCAGGAAGAAATGAGAGTAAAACCCCTTTACATACTGGGACTGAGAAATGGATTCTATGGCCCTTTTGTGAAGCAGTGCATGGATCTCTTCCCAGCTCAGAGGGACGTGACAAGGAAGGAATGAGGAGAGAACTGGGGGTTTGTCCTGAGGCCACTCCAAATGTTCCAGGGAGTGGCAGTGCTCTTTGAGCTGCAGCACCCAATTGTCTTAAGTTACCTCCCACCACCTGCCCAGATGGAGGGAGAAGCAACCCCTTACTACCACCTCCTGTGTGTCTGGGAGGATGTGGTCTGGCAAAGAATCAAGAAGGGGGACAGCTGCAGTTGGGACTGCCGGACCTCCTCAAGAGCTCGTAATGGTGGAGTGGGTGTAGGTGTGGGTAGGTGAGTAAGACAGATCCCACCACCTTCCACTTTCCCTGTGGTCTGGCAGGCAGTTGGGTTTGCCTGTGAGTAGCCTGGTGAAAGGGCACCCACTGCTCAGACTTGGGCTGTGTGTGATACATAGTATGTATAGACCTCAGGGTGCATCCAACTGCCTGGAGGACACTGAGGATATCTTCAACATCTCCGCCAAACAACTTGTACCCTGTAAAAGGGTGCTCATGATGGACAGATGGACAACTTGTATGAACCCAGACACTTGAGGCCAAGAGTGCTGGCACATACCTATGCCGGCCATTGCATTCCAGGCCGCTGCATCCACTGCATCTTAGACTGCCCAGATCAAATGGGTACCAATATCAGAGGCTCACTTAAGGGAACCTAGGGCTTGCTGCTTGGCAGGGTTGTTGTGTAAGGATTGGATGGTGTCACTGGCCTGGTCCAACAGGACATTTTGGTACTGGAGCATGAACACCAAGTAACTGAGTGCACGGATCACCCGGATGGCTGAAATGAATGTCTGCTTGCCTAGAAGGTCTGGTTCCATGTGATAACGGTGACCGTGTGATAGCAATCACCGTTTGGGCGAGTCTACATTGCTGAAAAGGAATTTCAGTGATGTAGACTTGCAGCACACAGCAAAAGGATGCCAGACAATTGGATTTTTCTTTTTTTGCAGGGGCTGCACCCCCTGCACCTCCCTACTAAAGGATTCTCAAATCCAGGAGTGTGTATTCAAGTGGGTGCAAAAAGATGAAAAAACATAATTTCCCGGACCAGCGCAAAAAAAATGAGCACGATCCCAGAACCGAACCTGGCACCCTCCCAAACTTAGCCAGCCACCAACCCACCATGCCAGATGGCCAGCTCAGCAGCCCACTGCTGCACTACGCCCCAAAAACCCTCCCTACCCTTCCGCCTGTCACACGGTATGGTCCCACCCCCAGTGCACATGTACATATACCAACTGCCTGTCTCCATAATCGCTGAACCCCCTATCCTGTCATCCTCCCTGTCTGGTATATGGTCATAGAGTCAAACAGTGTAGCAGTGGAAAACAGACGAGATCTTAAGTCCCCGCTTGCTCCCCTTGCAGCTGCGCAACATGACAGTGAGGTTACAGTTTCAGTTACTACACCAGATGTGGTTCTTCCCTTTTTGGGACTCCGAGACTCTGCTTCACAAAATGCACAATTCCAGCAGGATAATACTCAAGTGGACTCCCCTGCTACAGCCATGGGGAAGGTAGGAGAGAGTGTGGAGTTTACAGGGCTAAGGTCTGAGCAGGATGGGGACATAAGTTCACCTAGGGAGGCGTTGCACTCTGTGCAGGATCAGGGGTAAACCCATGTCTTATGCTGGGCTTTTTCGTAAGCCTGAAGAAGCTGCTAAGTGGAGATTTCTAGTTCATCTCCAGTATGTGGGGAAAGCCCCAATCCCCCCTGATAGACTTTGGGTGGGGAGAACTCTTATTAAAGATTTACTGGGATTTACTCCGATTGATGTGTACACTTTTATTCATGCATCTGGAGATAGAAATTATGATGTTAGTTTTTGTTCTTTGGTTCTATTGGACAAATTCTGGAAACTGTATAATGAACAGAAGGATATGGAAGTGTGGAAAGAGTTCATGCGATTCCTATTACTAAACCTACAATTAAGACATTAACGGTGTTGTTTAGAAATGAGGGGGGTAGCTGTAAATAACATTATTTTCTGGTTAGAAAAATGGTGTACAATTTTTGAACATCCTTGGACAATCATGGATGAAAATGGATTTTGGAATGGAGGGTGGAACTTTCAGTTTCAATTATGACAAACAGATATGGGGATTCAGCATTTGCCAAGTTCATTTTTGAGGGGAGAGACCGGGGAATATTGTTTTATGTTGGTCAGCCGAAAAGCTGTTATTGGTGTGGTGCTTTGACTCATTTGAATAATGACTGTGACAGCATTAATTGTTTTCACTGTGGGGTACAAGGTCATTTAACCACTCAATGTACAGCCCCCCCATTTGTAATCTGAATGGGGATGAGGACCGTGGGTTTTCAGGAATGTCCCTGGGTGGCCCATAATTCTGCTGAGGTGTCAGATCATGAGATTTTTTATCTCAGGCTCAGAAGCCATATAAACATAGAACAGAACAAAATGTTGTTCATCCTCTTCCACCTAGGCACAGAGGAAGAGGTAGAGGACATTTCTCTTCTCTTGGAGGGGGTGGTAATAGGCTTCACATGGGAAGGCAGGGTACAACTCCCCCCCCCAACTCACACTAGTAATATGAATAAAGATATTTCATTACTGGAGAAGTTCCTGTAAAAAACCCTTTTGTTACCCCTCAAGGTTCCCCAAGGCGTGTTCCTGCTCAGACGATTTTAGGCTCGCAAGAGTAACAGGAAGTTGTGGTCATGCTGGATTCTCGGGAGGGTTTCTTGGTGAGGTGAGTCAAGAGGCCCCTCCTTTAGATCCATCTAGGGTGGCTAGTTCTGATTTGGTTCAATTATTGGTACCCTTGTCTCCCTTACCCCTTTCCAATAGATTGTTAATTCAGGCAGGTTTGAAAGATTTTCAGGGGAGCGCTACAAAATCTGGGAAGGCTACTTTTTTAAGGGTACCCATTCCTCCCATATTGATTTTTTATTCATGAAACAATTGTTGGAGGTTTCAAGTATCTCTATTATGCCTATAGAAACTTCAGACCATTTGCTAATAGGGGAACAAATTTCAATCCCCCTGTAAGGGAGACTGGGCCAGGTTTCTGGAGACTGAATGTGACCTTATGGGAAAATCAAATAATATTGTCAGCTTTTAAAACACTGGTACAGGATAAAGTATCTACAGCATTTCTGTATGACAATATTGGACTATGGTGGGAGGATTTGAAACTACTTATGGTAGGGTTTATTTTGTTTTCAAGGGCAAACTCAAGCTGTGTCTAAGAATAAGGAATATTTGGCTCTGAGGCATGATTTGAGTGTGCTGCTGCTGTCTAGACAGTGTGAGGAGGGGGTGGATGTTAGAGAAGAGATTGCTTCTGTTAAAATTCATATGAGATCATATCAGTATGACCGGCTTTGTTCTTTACGGAAAGAACAAACTTTTGGTACTCAAGGGAAAGCTGAAAGTATAAATCCATTTGGGCATTGTCAAAAACAAGAGAGAAAAAATTGATTAAAAGTTTAAAAACACCACAGGGGTTATTAGTTACAGATAATGTTTCAATTATGGAGTTAATTGCATAGTATGTGGAAGAAATGTGGAATATTCTCAGTTTACTCCTCAAATACTTCAAAGCAGCAGCACTACCGCAGCTTGCTGAGGAATTTCAAGAAATTTTGATAGCTCACTTTTCAGCTTCAGAAGTGGAGATGGTTATTAAGAGTCTATGTAAGGGGATTTCACCAGGTTCAGATGGTTTGAATAATGAAATATATACATTGTTATGGGAGATTATCCCAACGGAAATGTTGGAAGTTTATAGATTTTTTCAAGAAGAGTGTTATTTGCCTCTCAGTATGTATGAGGGTTTGTTGATTTTTTTATTTAAATCTGGGGATCCTACAGAATTAAATAATTGGTGACCTATTACTCTGTTAAATTATCTATGCAACTCATGGATTATCTATCCAACTACAACATTCTATGCCCAGAACAGCATGGCTTCCGCCCTGGTCACAGCATCACCACAGCTCTGCTGGAGTTTTCCCACCATATACACTCGGCACTAGACACCAGGGAGATGGCTGGGGCAGTGTTCATTGATCTATCCAAGGCCTTCAACACTGTGAGTCACCCGTTAATGCTTGACACCCTCTGTAAGCTGGGACTCTCATCCGGTCCTTTGGCCTGGTTCTCCAGCTACCTCTGTGATAGATCCCAATGTGTCAAGTTAAATGGTAGCCTATCTACTGCACTGCCTGTACACTCCAGAGTCCCACAAGGCTCCATTCTGGGCCCCACATTGTTCAGTCTCTTCTTAAACACCCTTCCCAGCTCTTGCTTAGGCAAGCTGCTATTATATGCTGATGATGCAGTCCTAGTCACCTCACACCCTGACCCACTCACTCTCCAGAGCTCCCTGCAACTCTCCTTCAGCCAAGCTGAAAAATGGTTCCTCGACCATCGCCTGGTTCTGAACCTCACGAAAACAAAATCTATGATCTTTGCACACAGCAAAGTAACTCAAAAATGCTCCCTTTGCATCCTTCCCAGTACCCTCACCCCTTGAGCAGGTATCACATACAATACCTAGGCATCACCTTCGACTCGGCCTTCCTCCTTCCATGCCCATGTCAGTGCCTTATCCTCTGCCATGAATGCCCGGATTGGACTCCCATCGCCACAAAGACTGCCTCCCGAATTTGCCCTACGGCTGGTTATCACTTCCTCCATCCCTGCTGGCATTGGTTGACCATGGACTTCACCTATGCAGTCGCTGACCCCACTGCCCTCACCAAAATCCAGACCTCTATCAACAAAGTCTGCAGGCTCCTGACTGGTGCCCCAAGCAGAACTCACATGTGCCAACTCTACTCCACCTCTAACATACTCAATCTCGAAGAACGTCTGCAATATCACACCTGTATACTAGCTAAAAAGGCTCTACTTGGATTATGTCCCCCAGGTGTCACTGCACCACTTCTATGGGCCTCCCACTCGGTCACCACCCATAGGACTACCAAAGCCACCTTCCAGGTGCCTAGAGCCAGGACCTCACTCGCCCAAAGATCCTTTCATCACAGAGCACTGTCCTGGTATAACTCCCTCCCCACGCACATCACAAACACCTCTAAAATTGGCCAATTCAAAACCGCCCTACACAAACACCTCATTAGCACTAGGAGATGTATGTGCCTATTATAGGGCTTACCGTGAGTGCCTTTCAAACCAACCAGCTCCTACAGGATTATGTATACAACAGTTCTCTCGATTAGCCTGTTTCCAGTTTGTATACCACATGCTGTATCCTGCATGACCCTCTGGGACCCCCAATGACTTATTGTTGTGTGCTCTTCTGCAAACTGCCTATGTTTATTTGCACTTTGAAAATTCTGTTTTGTATGCTGCATGTATCTCACCTGTACTGTTCCCCGCTGTCTTGTCTCACAAGTTGATTGTTCCCCTCCCTGCAATGAGGTGCCTTTGTAAATGAGTCTTTGACTCAAAGGTTGTAAATCCGATATATGAATTAAAATAAAAAAAAAATAAAATAAATATTCATTTTAAGATTTTTCCTAAGTTTTTGGGAAATAGATTGGCCCAGGTTATGGAAGATTTAATTAATCCGATGCAATTTTGTTCAGTGCCAGGGAGGAAAATAATTGAGGCTTTGTTGTTAATCAGGGAGGTAGCAGAAGGGGATGTAGGGAATGGGTTGGGTCAGAAATCTGGGTTTTTGATCAGTTTGGACCAGGTTAAAGCTTTCGATAAGGTTTCTCACTCCTTTTTGTGGGACTGTTTGCTTGCTTATGGGATTCCAAAGGAATTTGTTGGATGGTTAGAACTTTGTTATGGGTTAGCATTTGTAGTTCTTTATGATAATGGTATCATGGGTCTGAAAATACAGGTGCAGAGAGGGGTTCATCAAGGTTGTCCCTTGAGCCCCCTCCTTTATGTGTTTATGATTGACCTGATTATGAAACTTCTTCAGCAATCCCTTTTCTTGGTTGACTGGGGGTTATTCTCAAGCTTGTAAAGTATTGGCATATGCTGATATGTGCCTGTTAATTCAGGATGGCGAGTCACTGGTAACTGCTTTGGATCTTATCCAGGTAGTAGGAAAGGCATTGGGGGCTAATTTTAATATTGAGAAAACTAAATGTATTGACCTGAAGGGTTTTCAGGATTCTCCAGGGAGGTTGGTGGTTTCAGGGTGGCTACGGGCCCGTGTAAATTCTTAGGTGTTTATTATGGGGAATGTGATATGGCGGGGTATAATTAGGAATGGTTGTTGACAGTGGGGAATGAAATGGTTAGTAGGTGGAATAGATGGAAAATTGCAAAAAAGAAAAGGATATTCCTGATTAGGTCTTTTTTGACTCCGATTTATTTATATATTAGTGTGATATTTATGGTACCTAAGAAACTGGAAGTTTTGTTATCTGGTTGTTTTTCACTTGTTTTTGGGGTAGTCAATTAAATCCAATCAAATGTAATATTTTATATAAAGAAGTTAAAAGTGGAGGGGTGAATATGTTGAACCCTATTCTATTTTTTCACTATATTTTTATATGTGAATTTAATTCCCTTGATGAAAGGTACTACCCAGATGTGGAGTATTTGGGGATTTTCTTTGCTCAAAGGGATTTTGTTGAGTGGAAAGGGGACACATTTTTTCATAAAAATAAAAGGAGTCCTAGATTAGTGAAAAGGTGGGAGGGGGGTTTTGATTGGATAATTAAATGAGATGTTAAATATACTATGATACAAGCCTTTTCTAGAAAGCACTTGTACAATGAGATTTTGGCAGTTCATTTTCAGGAACACCCTTTTTTGGGATTTTCTTATTTGCAGCAGGATTTATTATTAGAATATATTATGGATTCTCGGATCCCTGAGTAGATGTGGGATACGGTGTGGTTGGGGCTTCATCAGAAAATTAATGTAAAAGGAAATCAGAAACACAAACCTTTGCAAGAAAGATATTGTCCTAGAGATTGTTGTGCAGAGATGATAGAAACGATGGATCATCTTTATTATCCTTGCCCATGTATTGTACAGTTTTGAGATATTGTAAAAAATAGGTGGAAAGGTAAACTGACTATACCTCCAGCTTCCACATTATTGTATTTTGGCATCTCCCCTTTTCGGAGGGGTCAGCCTCATATAAGTACTTTTAGGGTCATGTTTGCTTATTTCTTATATTGGATTTGGATTTGCTGATGTTGTCTAGCATTGCAACAACAAGACATATCAGCCTTGGATCTACATTTTATTATTTCTGTGGAAATTAAGAAATGGAAGATGGATGAATTGTTAAAGGAAAGTACAGGGAAATGGCTGCAGTGGTGGGCATATTTTGATTTCCTTTAGAGATCTAGGAAATAGGAAGTGTGCTTTGGAATTCAGTTTACTTATGTTATTCTGATCCTGTGTGGTCGTGTTACTTTAAATGTTATTTCTTATTTTAAGTGTGATTCAGTACTGTTTGGTATTTTTGAATTTTGATGTTAAACATAAAACTTCCCCTACTAGTTTAGTGTGGGGGGGGGGGTATAGTATTAGGTTAGGTTTTGAGTTTTTTACTAATTTTCACGTTTTCTGAACTTTATATGATTATGTAACTTTATTGATTGATTTTATGTTTCATATTTATATGTAGTGTGAATCAACACTGTTTTGTATTAAATTTAGTTTTTGAAGCGTACAATATATATTTACTTACTCTTTTAGTACATGGGGGATGTGTATATATGGTTCTTTTTCTATTAATTTGATATTGTATGATTGTAATACTTATTTGATTTTGTTTACCATATGATTTGTATATTATTTCATGTGACTTAACACTATTTGTAATTCTTTTGGTTTGTTGTTATAAAAAATAAAAAATTCCCCTACTCTTCCTGGTAGGGGGCACTGGTGTGTGACGGATGACGGAGTGAGTTGTGCTCAGTTGGCTGGAAGTCCTGCAGGGGAGCAAATCTCCTTCCCTGTATGTCCAGCACAGGAGGTCATCTGTGAGGAGATAGTGACAGAAATGGATGGTATTGTGCAGGAGTATTTGGACCTGTCAGCGCTTGGACATATTGACTTATGGGTGGCAGGCCTACAGCAAGAGGTAGACTTTGTGCAAGCATTGAGTGAAGAACAGCAGCAATGATTGCTGCTGGTGCTTTCCACACTGGGACATAGTGGGAGCCCTTGGAGTGGAACTCCTGTCCGATTGCCTAGTTCAGCGGAACCGAGAGCTGATGGTCCTATTGTGCATTTGAGTGGTGCCGAAGAGTCTGACGTCGGCATACTCCAGAGCGAGGCTCTGGACCGGGTGATGTTTGAACAGCCGGTGTCTTGTCAGGCTGTGGAAAAGGCAATAGAAATAGATGTGGATGGTCCTGTAAATAACCCTGGCAATCCTGAGCCGGCTTTGGCCACAGTGAGTACTGTTCAAGATGTTGATACTATTCAGAGTGTATTATCTCCCCATGTAGAGCCATGTTCTGTAACTAATGTGCAGTGTGAGGGGAAAGGCCTGAATGTACAGTCTACTACTGAAGAAAGTCGAGGCCTGGGAAGTGTCCAACAGGAAGGTAATCCATTACAGCACCCTGAGGGTTGGTGTGTTGACTCAGCACTCGAAAGAGCAGGGTGGACGAAAGCGGAGGTTGGTGGGTGGATCCCGGACCCTCTGGACAAATCTGGTTCAGATAGGAAGGCTTTGGGTCTTCATCAGGATCCACAGCCTAGTGATCGGTGTCTGGTGCTGCAGGACAACTCCCTGTCTATGGGGAGTTTGGAACAGACTGCTATTTCTTCAGATGGAGCTCCTATGACTACCTGCCCCAGCGAGTCAAAACCACAGTGGGACTTTGGGACTTTGGTACTTGGGGTGGCCGTTTGGAAAAGGAACTCCCAGTCCTTTAAGGGGGGGGTTGAGGCCATCTCTTCTCTGGAAACAGTTTTGTAGCAGACAGACCTTTTTTCCTAGTACTATCCTGGCACAGCGAAAGAATGTTGTCCGTATTCAGTATTTGGGAGGTTTACCTCTTCCTCCTGATAGACTGCATATTGTGAAAACATTACTAAAAGATTCACTGAGATTCTTCTCCAATGAAATCTATGCCTTGATTCACACATCAGGTGACACACTGTATGTTATAATGTGAGTTTTAAGACTCCAGTTAGCCTCAATCATTTCTGGGCCTCTTATGTGAAAAAGAAGCACTTGGCCTTTTTGTTTCCCTTTTGTGTCCTCCCTATTATGAAACCTGCCATTAAGCAAGTTACTGTACTCTTCAGAAATGAAGCGGTGGCTGTCCATGATGTGACATATTGGTTACTAAAGCGGTGTGAAGTATTGGGAGACCCTTCCCCTATCTTAGATGAGGAACACATCTGGACTGGGGGCTGGAAATTTAGAGTTCATCTGCATTCAGGGCCTCAAGGCCCAAAGCATCTGCCTAGTGCTTTTTTGGGGGGTCTGAGAGGGGCCACTGCTTCTCCCTGGGGCAACCGAAGACATGCTTTAGGTGTGGATCCCATCTCCATCTCAGCAATGCCTATGACAGACTAAAGTGTTCTTCTTGTATGTCTTTTGGGCACAATAGTAATGACTGTACTGAGATACAGAAGTGTAACTTAAGTGACACCCCGGGCAATGTGTTTCGTAATTGTGAGTGGGCCACACATAACCGGTTGGACCACCCTAACCAGGAGGATATTGTTGATAAGGCACAGAGCTTTAGTATTTCAACCCAGAGATCTGTTAAAGAAAAGAAACAAGCTGCAGAGACAGACAAGCCACAATTACAGGGACCTATCTCTACTTCTAATGAGACTGCTAAAGATATTGTTCCAGCCCCCCACCTCTTCTCATTGCTGTGCCGTTGGTGCCTGACCCGGTGGATTGGCAGGTCCTTGCCATGGATAATCAGATGTTGGTAGAGCTCGTAGCGGACTCTACGGAGGTTCTGCAGTCTGTGGGAGCTCTACCACGAGAGGTTCAAGATGAAGTTATGAGAGAGATGCCACCTCCTAAAATGACTGTAGTGACTTCAGAGAAACACCCTTTGAAGTCTCTGAAGTCAAAAGCTAAGGTTCAAAGGATGGGGAGATCTGTGACACTGCTCCCTCTACTAAACCCATATGACGTGCTCCAACCTTGGGATCAGGACATTGGGGAAGATTCGGAGTCTTCCTCTACGATTTTGTCCCAGATTCAGAGGAAGATGTGACAAAGATTGCAGTACATGCATTGCGGACACGTCAAAAACAGGGTGTCTCTCAGCCCAGATGGAGCCAGCACCTGGGTAAACAGGCAGTGACTTGATTTCTTTAGCGTTACTTATTGTTGTTTTTTTTTATACAACTGCTATACTGCTGTGTCACAACCATTTATGTATAACATCACCACGATTAACGTGAATAGTATACATAATGGCCATAGACATGTGGTAGCCTTTTCAGTCATCAAGGATTATCATATTGACATTGCTTGTTTACAGGATGTTCACTTGTATACGCTGAATGATGTTGAAAATGCAAAAAAATTGTGGTGTTGGGGCCCATCCTTTTTTTCTTTAACTCTGGAACACTGTGGTAGGATGGGGGTTGTGTTTGAGGAATGGGATTATTTGATCACGAGGGTGGTGGACATTGACCCAGGGAGGGCATTGCTCTTGGATTTCACACATGGCCAAAGAAGGTGGAGATTGATTGCACTATATGCACCCCAAACAAAAAAATGGAGGATAGACCTGTTCTCAGTGGTAAAACCTTTTCTGTTTACCTCTCATCTCCTTCTCTGGGCTGATGATTTTAATTGCTGTTTACCAACTGCTGATTTGGGCACAGCAGTGAAAAAAGTGTATTGTGATTCGAATGCCTTACAGAATATTCTGATGCAAACAGGACTCGCTGATACTTATTGGAGGGTTCATGCCACCTGGAGATATACTTTTTATAAAGCTCAATTGGCTACAAGAATAGATTATGTGTTTGCTGCTACCTCCTTAGTTTGTGTTCAGGCTGTCACTGTTCCCATGGTAACTTTGGACCATTTGATGGTGAAGGTTAGTCTATCCCTGGGGGACAGTGTTAGCCAGTGCCGAGGCCTCTGGAAATTGAATAATAACACGGTCCTACTGGAGGCACTCTGTGTTGTTGGGGTTCAGGACTTTATCTGGGCTTGTATGTCTGTAATTGAGTTAGAGCAGAATGTGAGCCGCTGGTGGGTCCAAACTAAATTTGACATCAAATGTTTCATGAAAATGTTGGCCTTTCAAACCCATTCAAATAAGTTTCTCCATCATTTAACCTTATAAGGACAGTACATGCGAGTGGTGTCTTTGGTGAATGATTGGTATGGGGAATATTCTAGTCAGGTATCTCTTCTAAAACAACAGATGGAGCAGCTGTAGTATGAACGAGCCTCCTCCCTGTTATATGAGCATCATGTTTGGACCCCAGGGAAAGCAGCCACAGGTAATATTTTTGAGAGTTGTAGACAAAGGGTACAATGAGGGGTGATGACCTCACTCTGCTCACCAGGGGGAATTGCAGTTCAGTCACGTGATGACATTCAAAAGGAAGTCCACCATCATGTGGACTGCTTGTATGCTGCTTCTGATGTGACTCATGACATGATTGCTGACTTGCAATGTTCCTGCACCCAGCCAGTCTGTCCACCACATCTGCTTTCTGACATGGTGAAACCAATCACCGAACAGGAAGTTCAGACGGCGATTGGCACATTGAATAATACCACAACCCTGGGGCTGGATGGCTTGACCTCAGAGTTTTACAAAGCATGTATTTCAGATTTGGCTGTTGCTTTGCAAGTAGTATATAATATGATTCTGGATGTTCCGGATGTAGCCCCGCAGTTTGGTCATTCAGTGCAATTGTTTGTATTTAAAAAAACAGACGTCTTTTGCAGAACTGGTGTCCACTGAGTCTCATGAATTCAGATCTAAAGATCTTAATGAAAATTTTGGCTACTCACCTGGGGATGGTGGCTCCCTTTCTCATTGACCCCAGCCAGGTTTGTATAGTGAAGGGGAGAAAAATAACAGATAATCTACTGTTGTTGCAAGAAGTGGTTTCCAAAGGACAAAGGGATGCCTTGAGTGGCTATTTGCTTAGACTGGACAAAGAACAGGTGTACGATAAAGCTTCCCATCTGTATCTCAAATTGGTTATGAAACACTATGGTATACCTAATGTATTTATTGCTTGGATCATGAAATTATATTCCATTGCCTCTTCGTGCCCTTTAATTAATGGACATGTAGGTCGGGCTGTGCAAATTGCTTGAGGAGTCCAACAGGGCTGCCCCATGAGCCCTATTTTATACATATTTAGTCTAAATCCCTTGCTCAGATTGATTAGGCAGCATACTGGGATTAGCAGTATCCACCTTTCTGGGATTCCTGACCTCACCAAAACGTAAGTGTATGCGGACAATGTCGGTCTCCTGGTGGCGAATAAGGACTCGACTGACTGTGCTCTGGGTGTAATTCAGCAGTTTTCCAAACTGTCAGGGTCTGCTCTGAATATTCAGAAATGTTGTGGTTATGTTTTGAGTCCTAGTACTACTCCTTTGCAAGAAATTCAGCATATTCACATGTTGGATAAGACTTACAATTAAGCAATAATGCACGACAGGGTGTGGTATATCATGAAGAAGAAGAAGAATCAGCATTTATATAGCGCTTTTCATACACAGTATCCCAAAGCTCTTTTGCAAGCAATGCTAGACTGGTAGTGAAGTGACTGAATGTGTGGTGGTGGCCATATCGCACATCATCACCCACACACAGCCTGGATAATTGCATGAACTGGTTTATGGTAAGGGGAATGTTGGCCAGAACACCGGGAATGTTCCCTGCTCTTTGCGAATGGTGCCCTGGGTTCTTTTACTTCCACCTGGACAACACCAGGATGGGCAGAAAGGACCTCAGTT
The DNA here is from genome assembly GCA_016271365.2 of Neoceratodus forsteri. NCBI lineage: Eukaryota > Metazoa > Chordata > Ceratodontiformes > Ceratodontidae > Neoceratodus > Neoceratodus forsteri. Next base: position 332,553,308 of record CM057454.1, read on the forward strand.
TAACGTCTCATCCGAAGGACGGCACACCCCAGCAGTACAGCACCCCCCAATACTGCACTTGGATGCCAGCGATTTTTAGGTGCAATCCTGGTGTGGGATGAGAACCCATGACCTTCTAGTCCAGAGGCGGCTGTGCTACCAACTGAGCCACACTGACATGAGATATCATCACGCCTTGGGAGGTTGGGCATGAGACTGCAGGCTGAGTGCGTCCAACCGCCAGAGAAGTGACGATATCCCATGATATGTCATACCCTGGAGTGCATTATTACTATTTTGAACTGGTTTATAAATAAAAACTAAGAATAATAATAAATAAAAGCTGTTAAAACATTTTAAAAAATCATTTTGGGGGTAGTGTAGGAGTACCATTTCAGAAAATAGTTCTTAGAAGGTTGTAGTCAGCAGGAGGTGGAGCTCCTGTGACAGTGACGTCTCTTCCAGACTGATTCTGAATGTGAAACTGTGGTACCCTGGTCTTCTGATTGTATCTTTTCCCATTTGCCTAAAGTGTGTTTGTCTCTTTCTAGATATTTTTTGGTGACATCTTTTGTGTCCCCTCCTCTTTTGACTGTTGGAAAGTCAGAAGCAGTCAGACTGAAAGTAGTTTGGTAAGTGCTGGTGATTTTAAATGTGCACACGTGCTTCTGTGACAGTTTCGTTTCTGTGTTTGATGCCGACATTGACTGTCAGTATAGAAAGCCACAGGGAGAGATAGAGAGAGATCAAAGAGGAGTGATGCTTTTATTTTGTTTGGCAGTCAGCGTCACTGTAATTTTAGAACCACAGTCTTGCACAGCATCTGCAGCAGTTCTGTGGGGGTAGCCTTTTGTGCTCTGTAAATTGGGGTATGGGCAGAACAGCACGTAGGGCTGAAGGAAAGGGGTTGCCAGAACTTGTTTTTAACCGTGAGTATGTAGTTAGATATATTCACGGCTGAGACAAGTTCTCGGCCAATCAAGCTGCTGAATTATCGGCAGCCAGTTCATAATCCTGGGCATCACATTTGGGTCTGGTGACATGGCACTGGATAATTGGGGGAAGGTATTGACAAGGAGTGATGAGAAGGTCCAAATTTGGAAATGCTGGCAACAGACAAAAAAAAAAAACGTGTGTCTCTTGTTAAAACTTTTTATTTACCCCTGTTGACTTATGTTGGTGTGATATTTCCTCCCCCGGGCTCGCTAGATGCCACAATTTTGAGCTAGACCTTCAAACTGATATGGGGGAGCTGTTTGAACCCAATTAAAAGGAAGGTTCTGTATAGAGCTATTAAAGAGGGAGGTTTGCAGTTACTGAACCCCATTAGCTATGTCCATAGTCTCTTTGTGTTTACCACAGTGTCAGCATTTCTCCTGCCAGGTGCGGCAGAATGGAAACGAGTGGCGGCTCTCTGCTTGACTCCGTTGTTGCAAATGTGGACACAGGGTCCTCTGGTAATGAGTAAGTGTGAGATGTGGCCTTTGTTTGTTGTTTATGGTTTGGAGAAACTACAGTGGTGGAAGCTGACTAAAGCACAGTTATCTGTGATTAATAGAAAGATGTTGTATAGCACGATTCAGGAGGGGTTTTGTCAGATTCCGGTGGAATATCTGTCTCTGAGCTGCAGTGTTCATCTGTTGATGGAGGCCTATCTAGCTGATAAATGAACCCCACCATGGATGTAGGATGTACAGTGGTTGAGTGCGCATGGTCGTCTTGGGGTTAAGGGAGATGCTAAGCACAAATGTATTGAGGTAAGGTTTTGCCTGAGAGAACAGTGTCAGTGCCTGACTGAAACACAGGAGCATTTTTTTATCCAATGCCCATTTGCTGTGGAAATGTGGTTAGAATTTGATCGTAAATGGGGTGATGTGGGTTCATCCACGATGTCTTAGGCCAATGTACTCATGGGTTCTGTGAAGCTTTCCACTGCTGTAGATTTAGGGACTGTTCATCTCTTATTCTCATGTATTAAGCTCATGATGTGGCAGGTATGCTGCAGAGAGGTATGTTCATGAAAAGGGGTTACCAAAGTGTGACATGAGGGTCAATTGTTCAAATCCACAATAGATCAATTTTAATAAGCTTGTCAAGACACTGTGACTGGAGAGTCAAAAAGGAACCAGATTATGAGATAACTCCCTAGCAGGGATTCAGGAAAATCACCTTCAGTGTTGCACGTGCAACGGGGACACCAAACATTGCACGTGCAACAGTGGACACAAAAGATGTTTAACTTGAAAAAAAGTGTTACTTTTTTTTAACTTTATTTTACTAAGCATTTCAAGACACTATGACTCAAGAGTGAAAAAGGGACTATGTTTGGGACAACTCCATATCAGATGTGAGAGAAAAGCACCTTCAGTGTTGCGCATGCAATGGGGACACCAAACATTACACGTGCAACAAAGCATTGCCTGCACCCCTCTCTCACCAATGTCCTGCAGTACTTTTAAGACCCCATCCCAAAGGAAAATCACCCACTCAAAAAAAGCTGGATACTTTAGCTGAAAATTTGGGAACATGTAAAAAATGCAATTTGCTTGGACACCACAGTTGCACGCGCCACGTAATACATTAAGTGAACCAGAAATTTTATATGCATTGAAAAATTAGGGAGAAAATGTTTTCATTAACAAAAGTCAACACTTGAGACAAATTTTAACATAAATTTACTGAAGTGCAACTAAAATAAAGTCTTCATAGAAGTAATGGAATGTGGTCACGTGATGGCAGCCTAGAGGAAAGCTGCGATCTCATCTTGCTCCGTTCCCAACCCAGCTTAAATCCTCACTTTTATCAGCACTGTTAAATATTGAGCTCTGAAATCATCACATAATATTCAGAGATCCGTTCTGGTGGCTCAGATCATTCTTCAATGGAAGCATACGTTAAAAAGCAGCTTCTGAAGCACCCTCTGCCACCTTCCCCAGAGAAGGAGCAGACCTCAAAGCGACCTTGGCAGGGACCTAGCAAATCGACCCCGGGACTCACTGCTTTAACAGAGGAATGCTTCCTTGAAATAATAATGCCTTTGCAAAGCACGATCGAAGAGATCTCGACAGAGATACACAGCTTCAAAGCATCTTTAGAATCTCTAAACACCAGAGTGGGAGATAATGAAGTTTGTATTAAATCTGTGGAAGCTAAGATGGATAAATATGAGTTAGATCATGTCTCAATGAGCAGGAGAGTTAAAAAAATTGAAGATAAACTTGAGGACTTGAAGGGGAGGAGCAGAAGAAGTAATATCATCATTATTGGGATTCCGGAGAGAGAGGAGGGTGCATCTCCGATTCAATTTGCTCAGAAATTATTCAAGAAAGTAGCTGGCCCGTCCCCTATTGGAGCAAGTTATGTGGTAGAATGAGCTCACAGATCTCTTCGTCTCCCCCCACCAAGTGCGCAATCTAGACCGATGGTATGCAAGTTATTAAATTATCTCGACAAGCAACATATCCTAAGCAAAGTCAAATCATTGCAAGAAGTCCTGTGGAAAGGAAAACGGATCAGGATAACTCACGACCTACCAGTCTGTTCGGCTTAAGCGGCAAGAAATGCATCCACTGGTTTCAAAATTAATTGCGGCTGGCATACAATTTCAGGTTAAATACCCTGCTTTACTGCCGGTGAAGGTTAGTGACCAGTGGCATTCATTTGAGAACCTGGAAGTGGTACAGAAAGAGCTCAAGAAATTACTGCCTGAACTGGTCAAGTGATTGGACTGGGCTATAAAAAATGTGGCTGAATAGGCTTAATTAAGCCACTGTAAGCCTCGGATATATGACGTGTGATAAATTGCTATTGTTTGAGTCATGGGACTGACTGAAGTATGCTACTTAAGGAAGTGTCCCCAGAAAAACGGCTTAAGAGGCTATTTATAGTGTTTATATACAAGCCCCCTCTCTGAACAATGTCTAGTTTTGTTGTCTCCCCTCTTGCAAATTTGGAGTTATAAATTCTCGATCCTTAAAGAGTGAGCCAGATTAGTGCAACCACTCTTCACGAGTCTCCATATGGTGAAATCCTGAGCAGCTCTTGGTCCTCAAGTTGTTCCAGGTTTAATGGTTTAATGTGCATGAAAGATTAGCTGCTTCAGAAGCTCACACAAGTCCTGCACATGCAATCCTGCAAATTATGTCCCCTAGGTGGAATCGCCAGCATATGCACCCTAACGGACTGGGACTAGCACTATTATATCCTGAATGGCGATCGCACTATTTGAGCAAAGTTTAAGTCGAAACACAAAAGTGATGAATAACTGTTTATACTCCCCCTTTCCTTTTCTTGCTTGTGCTGTCAGCTTGTTCTACTTGGAGTGCAAGATGGGTTTTCACCCATAATCGTTGGGTCTGAACTTACATCAACAGGGAACAATAGAGATTTAGATAGAGTTGTGTAGTAATTGTAAGAAGTTGGTAATTCTCCCTCTGCATATGTTCGTACTGCTTATCTAAGTTGGGGGGAGATTGGATATAATAACCGGAACTGAGGGATGGCTTTCGGAGGGTAATACATATTAGTTTTGCAAATGCCAAGACCTGCTCATGGTTTGCGATCGATTCCTGGGGAAAGTGATCGCTTTCTACATAATTTTAGAGTCGGATTTTGCCTGGTTAATCGGGAAAAGAGTAATACAGGGTACACTAATTTTCTTCTTCTGCATTAAATGAGTAGCATACAGGTGAATGATAACATGAATATGTGGTTCAAAGATACGAAGAAGATATAGTTTGCATAGCTTCTGTTTGAAATGTTGAAAGGTTGTTATGCCTCTTCTCCCCCACAAGAGGGGAGTAGAATTCCATGGAAGGTTTTCTCCTGTCAAATTTTGTCTTACAGTTATTATAAGCATAAAAATATCTTTTGAAATTTTATATTTTATTGGAGAGAAATTGTTCTAATTGTGCAACGAGCAGGATTACACAATATAGACAAATGCTCCATGTTATTTAGTTAAGAATAACGGTTAGTTATAATATTTCATTTCAATTTGGAGGGATAAGATAAATATGGTGACTTGTATTATTTGGTTTTGAGACTGGGATTTGGGGACAGGTGGACTTTCTGCTGGATTGGTATTTACATCACCTGATGTTTAAGATGGGTAGTGCAGTTGTTAGAACTGGGGGTAGTAGTTTAATTTTATTGGTTTTGAGGAGATATATGGGGAGGGTGTTGGGAGGGAGAAACATTATTTCTTTAACTTTATTGTGGGATAGAAAGAACCATATTCAGATGTACGAAGGGACACGCATGATTTATTCTCAGCAAGGGGACCTATCACCTTGGGTTAATGGGCAATGTCAGGAGTGCTTAATATTCTAAGTTGGAGTATTAAGGGGGCTCAGGATCGATGTAAAAGGCAAATAGTGTTAAGGCACCTATCTACTCTAAAGAGTGATGTGGTCTGCTTACAAGAAACTCATCTTAAAAGGGAGGACATTCATATGTTTCGTAAATATTGGGGGGGTCAGGTATTTGGAGCAGGAGTTTCCACGAACAGGGGTGGAGTAGCTATCCTATTTAATAAAAAAGTATACTTTCAGTTAGAACAGGAGATATGGAATACACACGGTCGATATATTTTGTTGATTGGTACTCTCTTATCACATGTATTTATAGGGTCGGTATATGGTCCAAACATCGATTCCCCACAATTTGTTACGCAACTGTTAGACAAGTTAAATAACTACTCATCCAGGATAATATTACTGGAGGGTGACTGGAATATTACGCCACAGTTACAACTTGATAGATCGGATAATAGACGCGTGGGGTTATCTCCTTCCCAGAGGGCACTCAAAGAACTCATGGAGGGATTAAGTCTCGTTGATGTCTGGAGAATCCTCAATGCAGAATCCAGACAATACACCTTCTTTTCAATGCCACAAAAGACCTGTTCTAGAATTGATTACTTTCTAATTAGTATCAAATCCCTCGCTTCCATTTCTGATGCAAAGATACATACCAGGGTCATTTCAGACCACTCCCCAATCTCTATTTTGTTCGCAATTAGTCCTGGGTTTAAGAGAGACTTCATGTGGAGATTTAACAATCAGCTATTGCAGGATTCCTACACTCATGATCACCTGAAGCAATTCATATCTCATTTCCTCACCCATAATATGGGTTCAGTCCCTAAAACTGACATTGTTTGGGCAGCCATGAAATACGTGTTGAGGAGGGAATGTATCTGAATCACTTCTACCAGAACTAAAAAGAATAGAACACTGCTTAATGATATTACTAATGCTATTAAGAGCATTGAGGACAACATCACTCAGCGTTCAACTGAATCAGACTGGATTCAATTACACTAATTACAATCACAGTTCTCCTCAATTATGCTGCAAAAAGCAGAACTCGCCCTCCGGAGAACTAGAATTAAATATCTGGAAGCTGGTGAGAGGGCAGGCAAGCTTTTAGCTTTAAAACTCCGACAGTTAGAATCTAGCAGATATATCGCAGCTTTACAAATTAACCAGGAGGGAGCTATAGTTAAAGATCCTAGAGAAATTGCAGCAGCGTTCAGAGGTTATTTTCACAAGGTATATACCATTCCAATTGCAGATAGGTCGAAGCCAGATGAGATCCAGGGCTTTTTGGAATCCGTAATCCTCCCCTGGATCACTAATATAGAGGCGGTCAAATTGGAACTTCCTATACAAGAATGGGAAGTGAAACAGGCTGTTACCCAACTTGCCCCTGATAAATCCACAGGACCTGATGGTCTCTCTACCAATGTGTATAAAGCATTCAAAGAAGAAGTTATCCCTGTTTTAACTAAAGTATATAATTTCTGGTATTTAGAGGGATTTTCGGAAGGGTTTTTTTTGGACGCCCTAATAACTCTCATCCCCAAGCCAGATCGAGATCCTCTATGCCCTAATAACTACCATCCAATATCACTTCTAAATGTGGATGTTAAAATACTAGTCAAAGTTTTAGCCAGTCGGCTCTGTCCCTTAATGTGTAAGATGGTTAGTGATGTGCAGGTAGGTTTCATGAACTGTAGGTCGTCCAGTGATCATATGCGTAAACTTCATCATTTAATAATTCACGCTAAAGCCATACAGATTCTGACTGCCCTGTAAGTGCTAGATGCTGAGAAAGCATTCAATCTGGTCTCTGGGACTTTCTATTTGCTACATTGTCTAGGTTCAGTTTTTCAGATGGATTTCTGAGATGGATTAAACTATTATACAAACCTCCAATAGCATGGGTCTGGTGCAATGGTGTTCTGTCAGATTCATTCCCTCTCTCTTGTGGTACAAGACAGGGCTGCCCACTCTCCCCACTCTTATTTAATCTATATCTGGAACCCCTGATCCGCAGGTTACTTGCAGCATAGGATATAAAGGGGTTACAGATTGGCAACAAGAGATACTTAATTTCAGTTTATGCAGATGATCTGCTTTTGCATATCGAAGAGCCGGAAGCCTGCATACCAGTTGTATTGCAAGAAGCTGGTCAGTTCTCCAAAGTTTCGAATTATGAACTCAATATATCCAAGACAAAGCTTTTTCCTTCAAATGGTAAATGCTTGCCTGGCATAGCAAGGGAGCCGGGTCTCAATTGGGAACCAAAATTCCTGATGTATCTTGGTATCAAAGTCTCAAGGAATATGGCCATTATGATTAAAGAAAATCTCAATAATCTGGTTAAAATAATTAAGCTAGATGCAGATAGATGGAACCTATTGCCTTTATCACTGTGGGCTAAAATAGAGACAGTGAAAATGAACATATTACCAAGGATATTTAACCCCTTAAATATGCTGGGACCTTATTTACCCAAAGCATGGTTTGGAACTTTGCAAAAATTACTCAACAATTTCATCTGGAAGGGGAAAAATGTTAGGAGAGCATACTCAAAATTAATAGGTCCTAAGAAACAGGGAGGCCTTGCGCTCCCCTCCTTTTTTAAGTATTATATAGCATCGCGTATTAGTAAATTAGTTTTTTGGAATCGGCGACTTTTCCAACAGACTCCAACCCCTACGTGCCCCCTTAGGTCCCCATCGAGAAACATCTGGTCACTAAGTACTCGTTAACTCTCAGCTCAATCACTTACATTATCTTAAGACTCCTCCCTAAATCACTCAAAAATACACCTATTGGCTGGTCAATAAAAGCCCTACATCAAGCATAGAGGTCTCTAGAAGTGAACTGGCACAAATCCCTGGAGCAGCCTCTAATACAAAACATGCATTTTCAAATTCAGAAAGCTCCGATCCCCCCTACATTCTGGCAACCATTAGTTGGCTTGCGCCTGGGAGACTTAGCTCTGCAGGGAGTACTGTTATCACATACGCAAGTTTGTTCTAAGATACCTGAGGCAAAAGGGAATGCTTTTAAATTTTGGCAAATTTGTGATGCAATAAAAGCTTATTTTCAGAGTTTGAAATACTTGGAAGTAAATAGGATAGAATTGTCTTTGTTGCTCCAGATAGCAGATCAGCCTCACTCGGTCTCCAAAGTATATCATGAAATGCAGAGGATTGACTTAGGATTGCCTTCCGGTATCTGCTATTATTGGAGGCAGAAACTGGAAATAGATGAAGACCAAAGATTATGGGACCAAATTTGGAAAAATATATATAAATACATAAGGCAAGATAGGTATAAGTTACAACAGTTCAATATCATGCACAACTTATACTACACCCCCGCTAAGTTATACAAAATAGGCAAATTAGCATCTTCTAAATGTTATAGATGTAGTGCTGATAATGGGATTTGTACCACATGTTATGGGTGTGCCCTAACATTCAGCCTTTATGGAAAGCAATTCAGGAATTGTTACACTCTATCGTGGGATTGGATTCTTTTTTCACACCTGAAATCTGTTTGATGAATCATTGTCCCAGGGATATGAGCAAGCAGAAGAAAGCATACATGGCTATTATTTCAGCTGCAGCTAAGGCGATTATCCTGTGACACAGGATAGATGTGTCAGCACCTTCAGTTATTGAATGGTACAAGGAAATTTTGCTTGCCTTGCAGCTGGAATTACATATAGCGAAGAAGAACAATAGGGTACATTCATATATCACCAAATGGGGCCTCCTAGACGCTGTTTTAATTACTTGGAAAACTTAATATACCAAGGCAGAAAGGTCTTCCTTAACCTGGGTAACATTTAGAGTCTTACAAGGAATGTTTGTGGTCCTTTCTATAAATAAATGTATATTGGGAGGGGGGTAAGGGATTAGGGTGAGGATTAGATAATGTTGCTTAAGTAGATAATGTTAAAAGACAATGCTGCAATTGTCCATTTATATAGTATAGGCCTCTAGTATACAAATGATTGGGATAAATGCTTGTTCATTTCCTGTAAAGGCCTGGTCAAGGTCTTAACTTCATTGTAATGTGGCAATGTAATTAAAATATATTGAATAAAAAAAAAAGAAGCAATGGAATGTACTGTGGTTCTGCATGTCATATTATGCTAGTCGACATCTGCCATGGTGGGGAGAGGAGGGCTGTGCCAGTCACCAGCTCAGGAATGGGATGGGGAGCAGGGTTGTGGGGCACTGCCTGCTGGGGTGGGTGTGGAGGTCCCACTAGACCACCATGATAAGAATATTTATAATTATATGTACCTATTTGTGATAGGGTGGGGGGTCCACTAGACCACCAGGGAATGAGTGTATTATTATTATTCAGGTAGATTTGGGTGGGGGATCAGCTAAACCACCAGAGACCTTAATATTGTAAAGATAAGGGGATTGGGTGGGGGTCTGCAAGACCACCAGAAAATGAATATTTTAATATAAGGGGATCAGGAAGGGAGTATGCTACACCACCAGGTACCTGATGATGTTAATGAAAGGGGGATCGGGGCTGGGAAGGGGGACCACAGCACACTGGCACAAGGTGCTCAACCTTCCCAGAGGGCACATTTCTAAGTACCCTTAGACCAGCCCTGTCTGGTCTAATGGTACTTAGGAATTTGTCTTCTGGGAGTGTTTTGAGAATCTCAAATTAGGGAATGTGGCAGCCTGCATCTGCTGAAAGCCCCCTAGCATGCTGCAGCCTATTTTGTGCCACAAGGATGGCACAAGCCCCCTTTGGTACACAGCAGCCTGTGGTTGCTGCACAGTGCATTTGAGAATTGCTCCTGGTGCATCTTTTGGCGCAAGGCACTCTTCCTGCTCTTAGGACGTGCCCCTTGGGCCATTCCAGGTGCTTTTAGAATCTATCCCTTCCTCTCTGTGCCAGAAGGTGTCTCAATTTCACAGAAATTTAAAGTACTCTTTCTTTGCCCAGTTTCTTAATCAATTATTGGTTAAACCGATTGCACTCTGATTAGACCAGCCTTCGGTACAAGTACAACATCTAATACTACAGCACCACCTTACATCTCTTCCTATTTAGAACCCTCCCAAGGTCTTCAGTGTCTTTTCTTATATCCTTGTCTATCCTATTGGTTCCTGTCCTGCCCTTTTCCCCTGTATGTTACCTCTCTTACTCTTTAGATGCTGCACTCTTGCTGCCATGAAATAAATTCTTGTCCTATGAGCAAGAAAGAACAAAGGAACTTTGGTTACTGGTGTTGGGGGCTTGGGAGAGCCAGCAGCCAGTGACATCACAGACTGGGGCTGGGCTACTCTGTTCAAAAGCCCGCGCCACCCGCTCAGCCAAAGAAAAGCCCGTACCATCTTCGCTGCTGTCTGCTTGTCCTGTGAGCAAGAAAAGACTCCTACATAGCCACAGAACTGTTGCCTGAATGCATCCAGCAGCACGTTAATTCATCATCCGGCAAAGGAACTTTGGTTACCAGTGTGTGGGGGCTCGGGAGAGCCAGCAGCCAGTGACATCACAGAGAGGTGGGGCTACACTGTTCAAAAGCCCACACCACCTGTTCAGTGTGAGCAGAGTGCAAGCATGAGTGGCGTGAGTGCCACTCCATAGGAAAATCATTAGGAAATAGGTACCTTTTCTTGAGCACGCTGCAATATTTGTAAATTTTTGAGCATCTTATAATGTTTTCTTAGGGTGTACCAGGGAGGTTTTAATGATTGTTTAGAAATAGCATTTTATTATTAAGATGGGGAGAAAACTCTTATTGGTAGAAATTAATTTTGGATCTGTTAGAAGGAATACATATAATGTTGCTCTGTCTTATTGTTTGCTGTGTCCTGTTCTCACAAAATTTCATTTATTCTGGCTTGGTCTCGGGGAGTACCTCTCTCTAGGATGAATCTGTTCAGTGTACTGACTGGTTCATTCCACTGAGTTGGATGAACCAGTAAAATGGTTATGCTGATTGTTGTTTATCCTGGGATGGAGTCTACACCTGGACAAACAATAGTAGTTGTAAAATTTATGTGTATCACTTTTTGGTATTTGTTCAGAATGCTTTATCACTAAAACAGAAATAAATTACTATAATAGGATCAAACTATGAAGGTTGTTGGCACTATTACTGTTGATTTCAGGGTCTGTTCACCCTTATCCTATTCCTTTTTATTTTGGTAGTGGTGAATCCGACCCAGTTATACCTTCAAAATGTTGTGCTGCTCAGAGGGTTTCCACACCAAGAGTTGTACACCTAAGCATACAAAGTTTACCTGCTAAATAGAAAAAAATTGTTGTTTGGGCTGAACAGCACACATTTGATATTATTACCCTCTCTGAAATCTAGTCAAATAACAAAATTGCAGATTCTGAAGCTTTCCTAGAGGGTTGTAATCATTATAGACAAGATAGGGCTGGAAAGATTGGAGGGGGGATGATTTATGTTAATGCTAAGTTTAAATCCATTCTGATGGAACATGCTAGATGAAACTCAGGTTGGGATTTGATAATTGTTAATTTACTTTTTGAGCAGAATAAACATCTAACCATTAACTCAATATACAGTATATTCCCCCTGGAAGTTTTGGGATTGGAATGGGTTTGGTTGCAAAGGTTAAAGAGAAATTACCTTCAAACAGAGAGTGAATAATGCTGTGAGATTTTAACTGTGAATGGGGTTCAGAACAAAAAAATTATATTAGGGAATCTTTTTTGGATTTAGGTGTTCAATAGATAATTGAAGACATATGTAGATACAATTACAAAACTGGTAAGGGAACCACACTAGACTGGATAGTGGTAACACACATTGATAAATCTATTGCTCTACTGCCATGTCAGATGCTATCAGTGGCTCAGTAGGTAGCACACTCGCCTCTGAGGCCAGGAGATCAGAGGGCTGTGGGTTCAGTTCCCTCATCTGGCACTTGGGTTAATATCCCAGTACTGACACTGTAGTGCAGCATGAGAGGGGTGCTGCACTGCTGAGGTGCCGCCTTTCAGATGAGATGTTAAACCAAGGTCCCATCTGCCTGGATTGGTGGTAGTTCAGGTGGATGTTAAAGATCAGAAAGAGTAGGTGAATTTCCTCAGGGCCCTGGCCAAATTTCCCTCATTCACTGAGAATACCACCAACAGCTTAATCTGGTTCAAGATCAGTTGGCATTCATCTGTATCCCCCCCGGGTCATGCCTGCAAATAGGCAGGATTTGTCTAGTGTACTTACCCGGTCAACAAATACTAACTAAACTATTAGTGACCACTGTCCAGTCTGTTGTGACTGGTCAGCCAGAACAGTGAAAAATCCTCCTAGGTATATTGAATCTAGGAATTTGAAACATTTAAACTCTTAATTGTTAATGAGTCCATGACTAGGAGGGACAGGGAGTGAATCCTCAGGATCGCAGGAGCAGCTGCATGGGGGAGGGAGCTGTACATTGTTGTCCACTGAGGGACAAATGACCTGGCTGGGAATTAAATCAGAGCAGTGCAGAGGGAGTTTGTGGAGTTGGGGAGGGGCCTTAGACAAGTAGCACACATGGTAACCTTCTCAGAGGTGCTGCCTGTCTATGGTGTGGGTGAGACTGGGGTGCTCCACACCACGGGATTCAATCAATGGTTGAAAACCTGGTGCAGAGTTCAAGGTTTTGGCTTCATTGGGGAATGGGGGTCCACCTGGAGTGATACAGACCTATACTGGCATGACGATCTGCATCTGTCCAGGAGAGGAACAAGAATCCTAGGTGACAGGTTTAAATTCTTCATTGGCAAGCATTTAAACTAGCCAAGTGGGGAGACACTGAAAAGGAGCAGGAAAATCCCAGCCCCTCCCCCACAAAACAGGGTAGTTAGTGAGATAAACACCAAAATAGAGAAGTCGATAGGGAGAAGACCAGGGTTAAATGGAGAAAAATGCAGTAAGGACAGAGATAGGGCTAAAAGGGATAAGACCATCAAAAAACGGAGGGTAATTAGTGCCAACACCCATAGTCTGGGTAACAAGCTCCCTGAACTAGTGGCCTAGATGAAAGAGGGAAGCCTGGATATCATGGCAGTCACAGAAACATGGTACACAGAAAACCATGACTGGGATGTCAAGATACCAGGGTACACAATCTACAGGAGGGACAGGGAGGGTAGGAGAGGATGAGGAGTAGTTCTCTACACAAGGGAAGGGAGCAAAGCAACAGAACTAAAGGGTAAACTGGGAGGAGAGGAGGCATTGTGGGTCATCCGGGAGAGAGGAAATGGTACCACAATCTGCATGGGGGTTATATACAGACCTCCATCTCGGGGGAGGAAATGGACAAGGAAATGATAGATTGCATCCTTAGGATGTCAGAAAAAGGGGAGATATTGTTGAATGGGGGACCTGAATATGCCAGATGTTGGCTGGAGCACCTTTGCTGCAGCCATGTCCACGAGCAGGGTCACTCTTGATGCCCTGCAGGGGGCATGCCTCAGACAGCTAGTGTTGGAACCCAGTTGGGAGGGAACAATCTTAGACCTGGTACTCTTCAATGGGGACAGAGAGAGGATCTCAGATTTAGAAGTGAATAGCCATCTGGGAACAAGTGACCACCAAACAGTGTGGTTCACAATAAGCACAGCCACAGAGTCAAGCCATACAAATGTGAGGGTACTGGACTTTAGGAGGGCTGACTTTGGAAAAATCAAAGAGTGCCTCAGAAAAGCACTAACAAATGGGCAAGAAGGAGAGATGGATAAACAATGGGGCAACATCAAAACTACCATCACAGAGGCAACAAGCCTCTGTGTGAAGCAAATAAATCAAAACGAAGGAAAAGCCCACTATGGTTCTCAAAAGAGGTGGCAGAGAAGGTTAGGGAGAAAAATATAGCATTCAGGAAGTATAAGGAAACACAAAAGGATCAGGACAGAGAACTGTACCAGTTAAAGCAGAAGGAAGCCAGGAAAGCAGCTAGAATAGCAAAGGCCCAAACTGAGGAAAAGATAACCAACTTGGTTAAGAAGGGGAATGAGACCTTTTATAGGTAAATTAGGGAGCAAAGAAAGACCAAGGGAGGTATAGTGAGGTCTAATAAAGGGAGGTGGGTGGGAGAGGTGACAGTGAAAAGCAGGGATACTGAATGAATACTTCAGCTCAGTATTCACAAAAGAAGAGGAAGGGAGGTACCTAATGTAATCAATAGAAGCATTCTGAATAGGGAGGTCAATACCAGTCCATTCACAAAAGAAAGGGTTCTGAAAGAACTCCTAGAACTGAAGGTGGACAAAGCAATGGGACCTGATGGGAGTCACCCAAGAATTCTAAAAGAACTAAGGGGAGAACTAGTGACACCACTGACTACCCTTTTTAACAAATCATGGGAGGATGGTGTGGTACTTGAGGACTGGAGGAGGGCGGATGTGATTGCCCTTCACAAAAATAGAAGCAAAGGCAGAGGCAGGAAACTACAGACCTGTTAGTTTGACCTCAGTGGTAAGAAAAATGATGGAATCACTTCTGAAAGAAAAAATTGTTGAATACCTAGAGGGCAGCAGGGTGAAGGACCCAAAGCAGCATGGATTCATAGTGGGAAGGTCATGTCAGATGAATCTAATAGATTTCTTTGACTTAGTGACCAAAGTAGTAGACCAGGGAGGGGCTGTGGACATGGCCTATCTAGACTTTAACCCATGAATTACAGATTGGTAAATAGAGACTCACTCACCCAGTATATTTCTAAATGTTTCAAATTTATTCATATATCTATTAGATACACATGATATGGTTCAAAATACTATGTATTAGTACTATGTAAACGTTTCGGAATAACCTTCATCAGTACAATACTATATCTGTAAACTATAACATCAAAATAAATAATAAATTACACTTTGTTCTTAAATCTGTTTCTTCCAAAATAGTAAATATCTGCTAAGAAGTATTGCTCACCATAAGTATTCTTATCGAGCTCAAAACATTTGTAATGGACTAATTACATTCCATTTGTTCCTTTGTATCTACAAAAAATTTTTTTTTATATTGTTTGTATATAAGTAACTCATAAAAAATGAATTAGTAAATAAATTACCACTTATCACTTATTTTAAATGTTTTATCTTACAAATGTTAGAGCTTACCCAGAAATCAAATGACTTGGTTTTTCTCAATTAAAATTTGAACAAATTTCATATATCATATTCAAATGTCTGCAAATAATAAGGTTACATATGTCAGTTATCTGTGTTAAATACATATTACTTATTTTTAGAAACTCATGTCCATTAAGGCTTACCATATATAATGCCTTTAGAAACTGACATATGTCCATAATTGTTTCTTTGTTCATATATACCTGAAAACAATATAATTTTTTAGCATAAAAAATCTTTTTAGTTTATCCAGCAACAGTAAAACAGTAGCAAGACATGTGACACAGTCCCACACAAAAGATTAATAAACAAGTTGGCCAGCTGAGGAGTGGGTCCTAGGGTGGTAACCTGGGTAAAAAAATTGGCTGGAAAACAGGACACAGAGGGTAATAGTAAATGGACTCCACTCCGAAGAAAGGAGGGTTACTAGTGGGGTACCGCAGGGTTCAGTACTGGGACCAGTCCTTTTTAATGTCTTTATAACTGATATTGCAGAGGGACTGGAAGGAAAAGCGTGCCTCTTTGCAGATGACGCAAAGATCTGCAACAGGATTGATGCACAAGGGGGGGTGTAAAGGATGAGAAGGAACTTTACAAGGTTTGAGGAATGGTTAAAAGTATGAAAGCTTAAATTTAATGCAATAAAGTGCAAATTAATACACCTGGGAAACAGAAACCCAAGGGAAGAATACACAGTGGGGGGGAAGTACTAACAATAACAAAAATGGAAAGAGACCTGGGGGCAGTCATAACAGATGAGCTAAAGGTAAGCAAGCAATGTGAAAAGGCAGCAAGGAGGGCTGGGGAGAGAGGCATCACCAGTAGAAAACAAGAGGTTATCCCTATGTACAGGCAATTAGTGAGACCCCATCTGGAGTACTGGGTGCAGTTCTGGGGACCCCCATCTCCATAAGGACATAGACAAGATGGAGGCAATCCAGAGGAGGGCAACTAAAATGGTGTAGGATCTGCTCCAGAAGCCATGCAAAGAGAGACTAAAGGAGCTTAATATGTATACCCTCGAGGAAAGGATGGAGACGGGGGACATGAAAGAAACTTTCAAGTACCTCAAGGGAATCAACAAAGTCCAAGAAGGTAGCATCTTTCAGAAAAAAGAGATGTGCAAGAACAAGGGGGGACAATTTGAAGATAGAGGGGGGACAGCTCAGGGGCAATGTGAGGAAGTATTTAATCATAGAGAGGGTGGTGAACACATGGAACAGCCTTTCTGAGGAGGTCTTAAGGTAAAAAACAGTGGTAGAATTCAAGAATGTATGGGACAGACATAAGGCAATTCTGCTGGGGGTTAGGAAGAAGTAGGCTGTTACTTAACTAGGATCTGCAGCTTATCCAATTGGTAG
Organism: Neoceratodus forsteri; assembly: GCA_016271365.2. Taxonomy (NCBI): domain Eukaryota; kingdom Metazoa; phylum Chordata; order Ceratodontiformes; family Ceratodontidae; genus Neoceratodus; species Neoceratodus forsteri. Next base: position 332,570,076 of record CM057454.1, read on the forward strand.
GGAAATGGGCAGACTGCGTGGGCCAAGCGGTCCTTATCTGCCATCAAAGTCAATGTTTCTATGTTTCTCTGACAAAGAATTTGATGTCAGATAATGCATAACTTGCAGTACAGAAGGAGTTATCTATTTAGCAGAATGTGAGTGTAAAGTATTCTTTGTTAGAAAAACTAACAGGAGCTTCAAAATGAGAGTAGGAGAACATGTAAGGGCTATTGCCCAAGGAGACATCACGTACGCAACTGCAGCACACATTGTTGACACTAAGAATGTAGACTCAAACAGATTCACTTTTATGGCAATTGACAGAGTGAGCCATAATCACAGAGGGGGGAATTTTAACAATGCCATGCTTAAAGGGGAAAACTTTTGGATACTTAAACTGAAAGCTCATAAAAATCTGGATTAAATGCTAGTCTGGATATGCATCCTTACTTAGAGAAAAAAATGAAAATTTTTTCTAATATCATGGATGTATTTATAAAGCACATTTATATGTTTTCTTAGATAAGTTTGCACATAAATAATATTTTTTACAATCATAGGAGGGGGTTATTTGGTTATGGTTATGTGTTTAAATATTTGGTATAAGGGTTATTTTAATAATACACTTATTTATAATTGGTTCATGTATTTATGATGCTATTTTTTATATACTTATTTATATACATTCATATACCCTTTCCCACTTTCCTCCCTCCCTTACCCCTTTCCTTCCCTTCCCCTCCGGACCCTTATGGTTCCCATTTGTGCAATATAGATTTTTGTAGAGGGCGCTTTCCTTTTTATCTTGTTATAGTAGATTTCTTATATCCCATGAAAGATACATACTGTGAAATAATTTAGAGAATTGATGGACTTTCATAGATAAATTGAGAACTGAAATGATACTGAACCAGTCAGTGAGTGGTCCAACAATGACATCATGAATAAGTATGTCCTGTAACTGTTATTTATATGTTTCATTTTTGCTTGATCCCTAGCCTTTGATAAAGGACTCCATCCAAAACATGTCAGGCTGGATCAAGCTGAGTAGCTCTGAGTTTCAATAAAATGATTTTTTAACTGAAATTTTTTGAGTTTAGCATCCTACATATACTGAGGTGGTGAGTGCTGAAGTTGGTGTTTTGAAGACACCACTAAGATCTTCTACAGGATTAATGTTTTCTACTTTTTTTATAGGCCCAGAAAAGAGCATAACTTTGTTTTTTTAATTTAATACCATGCATTTAGATAGAAACCCATTTTGAAAAAGGTGGAAATCAGTTTGTAAATTCTCCATCTCTGCACTAGGTCTCACATGTACACTGTCAATAACAGCGTCATCTGCATACAAGGTCATAGATGTTTGGGTACAAATATTGGATGCTGAGTTCATAAATAAGGAAACATTAACTGGGCCCAATATTGATCCCTGGGATACCATACATTTGATCAATTTTGATTGCTATATGCTTCCTTCAATTCTTGCTTTATGGGATATATTATTCAAATAATCCAAATACCACTTAACAGCATCAGGGGAAAAATGCAAATCAAGAAGAATATTTTGTAGAAGGTGATGTTCAACCAAGTAAAAGGCCTTGGTGAAGTCCACAAATATGGCTGCAACAGAGTGCCTTTTATCTAGGGCACCCTATATGCAGCCAGTAAACCCCACCAAGGCCGTCTCGGTATTCTGCTTTCATTTAAAACCATGTTGGCACTCTGTCAATAACCGATATGTTTCGAGATATTCAATAGTCTGATCAAAAATTTTTTTTTTCAGTAATTTTGAAAGGGGAGCCAATAAGGAGATTGGACTGTAGTTTGAAACAAGGACTGGATTACCACATTTTAGGATTGGTTTAATGGTAGCAAGTTTCCTTTTGTTTGGAAAAACTCCAAAACAAAAAAGAAAGATTAGAAATGATTGCTAAAGGCTGGGAGAAGGAATCAAATCCTAACTTAACTCTAAAATCAATATCATCATGAGCTATATATGGCCTAGGGACTTGTTTTAAAATGTATGTTTTGATTTGTTTGGGTGAGACTTTTCTAAAATAAAATTTTGGATATGAATCGATGCTTACAAATTGCTGTGTATGTACTGAGAGAGGGGTTAAAAAATTAATTCTAAACCTATCAATATCCCTCCCCCAAAGACACATTAAATAACTCAGATATTAATCCAGGAATACTTACTAGCTGTTCCCCATCCTGTAAGGAGATTACTGTTTCCTTTTGCCCTCAACCCAACAAATTGTTAAGGGCCTACAAGGTCTTTTTAGGGTTGCCAAAGGAATTTTTCTGCTCAGCTAAACAGAAGTGCATTTTTGCCTTTCAGATTTCAGCTTTACACTTGTTCCTCAACATTTTATATTATTATATTTGTTTCCCAATTGTTGCAGTCACACCACAAAAACAACACTTTATTTTCAGTCGAGGAGTCACATATCTTCCTTGCATGTGCATCCTTTATCTGCAGCAGTGTTGGAACGTAATGCTTTTCCTCTTTAAATGTTAATCCAACATAATCTTGAAACTCAGTATATGGTTTGCACTTATCACATCCTTTGGTAATCTGTTCCCCTATTGCTTTCAAATACCTGACTGTCTACCCTTAGTTTGTACTCAGTCGCACTGTTCCTGCTACCCTGGTTTATGAGAAACAAGCTATCAGCATCTGTTTTTGTAACCTTTCATAATTATAAAAATGTTAATCATATCATTCCAGTCACTTTTTTGATGGAGCAACCCTGGAGGCCATAGCCTGTCATTGTTCTCTAGCAACTAATCATCTTTATTCAGTAGTTCTGTACTATATGTTTTGCCTGTCCTGTGTGCTCTTTTTGTAATGTGGTACATGGAACATCATACAATAGCCTAGGTAGGGTTTAACCAGTACTCTGTACAGTATCATTATCACCTCTTTTTCCCTATTACTAATCCCCTTTTAAATGGAACCTGACATTCTGTGCTGCTGAGCACTGTTTGATCAGCTTCACGCAGAGTCAAGAAGAACCCTTAAAGAGCTGCTGACATCTCAAAGAAAACTTTGAAAAACATGATATTTAGGTACAATTCAGCTTGCATTCCATATATATTCTATATATTTCTCCTCCCCATTATTTATTACTGAGGAAATTTTCATGAATACAACCACCTGCTCATTGATTGGGCCCTTAACTGCCATCCTCACAGGGTAGTCCAGTCTGGACTACTACCAGATGCTTTTAGTGATCATCATATGATCTACCTTGTGAGGAAAGTCCACAGACCTAAAACTCCACACAAACTACTAATGATCCATGCATACAAAACTTTAGACCTCACCTCTCTGCACTATGACTTAAATCTTGTCTACTGGGCCCTGTTATCCACTGCCAGTACTATAGATCAGGCCCTGGCCAACTTCAAAGATAATTTCATAAGTGTCTAGAACAAACATGCTCCCCTGAAACAAGTTAGAGTGCATGGTAGTCACCTTCCATGGGTAACTCCTGAACTCCTGGCCTGTCAAAATGAGTGTGATAAAGCATGGAAAGCCTACGAAACTTCCAAACTTCATTGCAATTACACTGCCTACAGGACACTCCGTGATGCCTGTACCAAAGCCATCCAGCTGGCCAAAGCAGAATATTTCCAGGCCACCTTTAATAATAACATAAAGAACCCATCCAAGTTTTGAAAAGTAATATACTCACTCTTCTCTCCCCAATCTAAACCCCACCCCTTCTGCTCATTATAAACAACCTACCCACTACCGACCACCTTAAAGTAGCTGAGGAATTCAATTCCTACTTTACTTCCTGTACCTCCACCCTCCTAGTCTCCATCCCATCTCACCCCACTCCCTCCTTTTTACCTCCAAATACCTCCCAGCTTCAACATTTCATGGTGAACTTTGCCTTCTCACTTATCTCTCAAGATGACACCCTAAAGGCGCTGCTCTATTACCTGTATAAAAATAAATTTTTACCTACCTTTTTTCAGCTACCTATTAATTAACCTAACAAAGGGAGGCTCCCCTGATAGCCTTGACCCCAAGATGCTGTATCTCTCTGTTCCTGATATTTCTCTCCCTCTTGCAGACCTCCTCAATCTATCCTGCCTTACTGTGACTATCCCTGAAGCCTGGAAACATGCCACAGTTCTCCCCCTATGAAAGAGAGGTGCTCTCTCAACCCTTGGGAACTACCGCCATCTCGCTTCTACCCACACTGGCTAAACTCCAGGAGCACCTTGTTCTCTCCCAACTCTCCTCCTTTCTTGATGACTCCTCCTTCTTCATTCTATTCCATTCTGGATTTCAGAAGAACCACTCTACTACCACTCCCCTACTCAGACTAATTGATTCTATCCATTCAGCCATGGACAGTGGTTACATCACATCTGTCATCTTTGTCCACCTGGCCAAGACTTTCAACACAGTCTCCCACCAACTCCTTCTTGACACCCTCTCATCAGCCTGCATGTCTCTGTCAGCCTGCAACTGGTTCCAAGCCTACCTAGTAGGCAGAACTCAATTTGTTAAAATAGCTGACTCTTTATCCCCACCACAACCCATCTCTTCTGGTGTGCCTCAAGGCTCAATCCTAGGCCCACTGTTATTCTCAATCTTTTTAAATGACCTAGCATCAGTATGCTCCTCTTCCACTATCCATATGTATGCTGATGACACGGTCTTATAGACCACTGGCCAAACTCTCCCTGATGTGACTTCCAGACTACAAGTTGACTTCAATAATGTTCAATGCTGGCTAAGCTTGCATCTATTATTCCTCAATGCCAAGAAGACTGTCTCCATGACCTTTGGCACAAGGCAGAGGCTCTCTAGGCTGCCCCCTTCCCTCCTTCCACACCCTTGATGGGACACCACTAGAGGACACCTCCTCTTTTAAATATCTGAGTGTCTTGCTTGACCAACACCTTAAGTTTTCTGTACATTTTGACACCATCCTGAAAAAACTGTGCCCCAAGCTCAACACTCTTTACAGGAACCGTAGTTCCTGACCACTACCGGTTAGGCGTAATCTTGTTCAGAAAATGATACTCCACATTTTAGACTACTGCGACATAGTCTACAGTACTGATCCTAAGTATTCCCTTTCCAGATTGGATAATCTTTTCAATGATTTCTGCCACTTCGTTCTTGATTCCCCTTCCCGTACACATCATTGCATCTTATACCACTCTCTAGCCTTTCCTTCCCTTGAGTGTAATTGCCTCTCTCACTGTGCCAAGTTCACATCCATATCCTGGTTTGGTTCTCTCCCTTCCTATCTCTCCTCTTCTTTAGCTGTTCCATTTCCTTCCTCCTGCTCTCTCAGATCCTCTGACATGTGCACCCTTGCCTTTCCTTGTTGCTTTACCTCCATAGCCCAGAAAGCTTTCTCCTGCCACTTCCCAAAACTTTGGAACTCACTGCCACTTCTTATCAGGCTCTTCTTGTACACTTCTTCTATCTCTCTAGCCTTATCCAACTTCTTCTCCCCAACTGTACTTGTTTTTAGCCCCCTAAATCCCTCCCCCTCTCTGGCTTATGATTTTCTCCAACCCTGAGTCACTTCTAATCTCCTGTCTTATTTTTCCCTACTAGATCATTTTATCATTTTATCACTATCACATCCAGTACCTACTAGTTTATCTCACCACTCACGCTGTTGTGCCCTACCTCCCTCTCCACCCTCGCCTTCTATCCTCTACCACTCCCTCTCTCTCCTCAATATTTGGCCTAGTCCTCCTGCAGGGTTCTCTACATCCTGAGGGTGTTTCCAAGGGCTCTATCTCTTCCCATCTCTCTGTCAGGCCCAGTCCCCCTGCAGAGTTCTCTGCATCCTGAGGGATATTGATTCTGTCTCTCTCTCTCTCTACCTTTTCTTCCCTCGTCCCTTCCCCCCACTTACTAATCCATCTCCCTTGCAGGGTTTTCTTCTTTCTGAGGGGATCAAGACTGGCTTACCTCCTCCTCCCCTCTCCCCTTCCATCAAATTCTCACTTCTCTGCCTCCTTCCACCCTTCTACTATGCCACCATCCTCCCCCTCAGTTATCCCCCTCTTTCACTTCATTGCCTTTCTCTTCCTCCCTCTCTGCCTTGTCCTGTTTCCCCAGACAGAGGTTGCAGCACCCTGTTGGCATATATAGCCTTCCCGTTCCTTCTGTCCCCTCTTCACCCCCTCACCCTCTACCCCTCATCCCCTATTTTCCCTACTTTGTATTAAAATAAGCCCTCCCTAGGGTTTACATTAGTACTAGAGGCTTAAACATAGAAACATAGAATTTGTCAGCAGATTAAGGACTGCTAGGCCCATCCAGTCTGCCCATAGGCCCTATACATGTATGCATCCACTCACCCTAAGTGGTCAATGGCTTTTCATCACTCCCTTCCTGCCCAAGGTTTCCCTGTGCTTGTCCCAGGCATGTTTAAACCCCTCCACTGTGCTTGCCCCTACCACCTCTTGTGGCAGAGTATTCCAAGCATTCACCACCCTCTCTGTGTAGAAAAACTTCCTCACGTTACCTCTTAATCTCCCCCACTTCCAATTTCATATTGTGCCCCCTTGTTCTGGTATATTTTCTACATTGGAAAAGATCTCCCAACTGCACCTTGTGTATGCCCTTGAGGTACTTAAAAGTATCTGTCATGTCGCCCCTTTCTCTCCTCCAGTGAGCACATATTGAGGTCTCTTAGTCGCTCTTCAAATGTTTTGTGGTGCAAGCCATGCACCATCTTTGTCACCCTTCTCTGAACAGTCTCCACCATGTGTATGTCCTTATGCATGTGTTGTCTCCCGTACCTCACACAGTACTTCAGGTGAGGCCTTATGAGTGTTTTATACAATGGCATCACCACTTCTTGCCTCCTACTAGTAATACCACTGCCTATGCACCCAAACATGCCACTGGCCCTCCCTGCAGCCTTTGTACACTGCTTTGATACCTTCAGGTCATCAGATATGATAACCCCTAAGTCCCTCTCCTCTTTGGGGATGGTCAGCACCTCCCCCCATCCTGTAGGTCTCCCCAGGATTCCCTCTACCCAGGTGCATTATCTTGGTGCATTGAACCTTAGTTGCCACACCTCTGACCATCTTTCAAGCTTCTCCAGGTCCCTCTTTATTATCTGCACCCCTTCCGGACTCTCCATCCTGTTGCAGATCTTGGTGTCATCTACAAATAGGCAGACCTTTCCTTCCAGCCCCTCTGCAATGTCACTAATGAAGACATTGACCAGGACTGGTCCCAGTACTGATCCTTGTGGCACTCCGCTGGTCACCCTTCTTTTCCCAGATTGGATCCCATTTACCACCACCCTCTGCCTTCTGTCTGTAAGCCAGTTTCTAACCCACTGTATCACCTGATGCCCCATGCCCAGATTACTCATCTTGTTAACCAGCCTTCTGTGTGGGACTGTATCAAAGGCTTTGCTGAAATCCAGGTAGGTGATGTCTACAGCCCTTCCCTGATTCACTTACCTATTCACCCAATCAAAAAAATCTATCAGATTCATTTGAGAAGACCTTCCTGATGTGAATCCATGCTGCCTCAGATCCTGGGCACCAAAGGATTCCAGGTGTGCCACTATCCTTTCTTTCAGCAGTGTCTCCATGATCTTCCCCACCACTGAGGTGAGGCTGACTGGCTTGTAGTTCCCCGCTTCCTCCCTACTGCCACCTTTGTGCAGTGTGACTACATGCACCCTCCTCCAGTCCTCTGGAACCATGCCTGTGTTGAGTGACTCTGTGAACAGGGCTGCCAGAGGTCTGCTGGTTCCCTCCACAGCTCCCTTAATATCCTTGGGTGTATGTCATCTGGCACCTTGGCATTATCTACCTACAGCTTTGTGAGTTTCTCCAGAACTCTCTGCCCTGTGAATGGACTGGTGTCCATTTCTCCCCCCCCCCCCCGATTGCCTCTGCTCTCCAACTGTGGTCCTTGACCCTCTCCCTCCTCAGTGACTACTGAACAGAAGTATTTGTTCAGTATGTCTGCCTTGTCTAGATCCCCCTTTACCTCTCCTCCTCCCTTTGAGACTCACAATCCCTCCCCCATTTTACTTCTTTCACTGATGTACCTATAGAATGTCTTGTCACCTTTTTTCATAGACCACACTAAACCCTCCTCTGTCTGTGTCTTGGCTTTCCTAACAGCCTTCCCTGCCTCTCTGAGACATTCAAGGTACACCACCCTGTCCTCCTCCCTTTGGGTTTCCTTATACTTCATGACACTTAATCTTTTAGCCCTTACTTTGTCTCCCACCTCTTTAGAAGATCATAGTGGTTTCTTTCTTCTTTTCCATTTGGCCACTGTCCTAATGCATTGGTTAGTTACCTAAAGAAAGGCTCCTTTTAGTCTCCCCCACTGTTCCTCCACCCCTCTCCATTACCTCTACCTTCTGCAGGGCTGCTTTTAAACATCTACCCATTTCATTGAAATCCGCCCTCCTGAAATCTAATACTTTTGCCCTTGTGTAGCTTAACTGAGTCCTTGCCTCCATTTCAAACCCCACCATGTGGTGGTCACTGGATCCCAGCTGCCCTTCCACCTGGATTTTTTTTTATTCTGTTCCCATTCGTCCATACCAGGTCAAGAATCGATTTGTCCCTGATTGGTTCATGCACCAGCTGTCTGAGTCCAGCTTCCTGCAGGGATTCCAGGATGGCTGTGCTTCTGGCTGAAACAGCTGCCTGGGTGGTCCAATCCATGTCCGGCATATCGAATTCTCCCATCAAGAGGATTTCACCTTTAGCTGCCATGTCACGAATTTCCTCCATTAGTACCATGTCCACTTCCTCCCTCTGTGCCGGAGGTCTGTAGATCACTCCTGTATGTATTGCTGTGCCATTTCCTGGTTCAAAGGTGACCCACATTGTCTCAGCCTCCCGTTCCCTTCCCTGTACTTCTGTAGCCTTTATGCCTTCTCTGACATAAGGCACCACCCCCACCACCTCCCTTTTTACCTTCCCTGTCCCTTGGCTGGTACCTGAACTATGATCTCTAGCACTTCCATTGATAATTTTTCCAAAGTATGATTTGTTTCATATTTGACTTTGTCCACCCTAGCCGGTAGGCCTGGGTTTCTGTGCTCTATAAATGTACCTCACTTGTGTTTTAAAATTGTTTATGACTGTCTTTTGTATTGTCTTTGTATATACACACAGGTACCATACATGTGTTTCATTTTTATAATTGCATATTGTATTACTCAATTTATTGCTATGTATTCCTGTTTCTCCCAACTCCTGTAACCCTCCACCTCCCCGACACTCCTGGAAATGAGCTGTTTTACAGCTCATGTTGTATTTACTGGTGAAACATTTTCCAAATAAAATAAACATAAATCAAATAAATGTTTATACCTTAGAGTTCATCTGCTTCTTTAGCTTACTCCCTACTTCAGGTCATAATCCTGTGTTTTGATATAACAATCTGTTGTCATGGAAGTAACTGTGATGTCACAAGGAGTGCATTATGACTTCAGGTAGGAAGAAAGCAATAGGAATACATGAACTCTTCAGGAGCAAAAATCCTGTTTTAATGCAAATTATGCCGGTAATAAATAATGGAGAAGAGGAATACAGAACTAATGTGAAATACAAGCCGAACTGTGTCTAAATATTATGTTTTGTTAAAGTTCTCCTAAAGGCATCAGCTGTTCTTTAAATCCCTCTCTCCTCTGTCTCATCCAAGTCTTTACTGTTTAGCTTGTACGCCCGTGTTCTCTTTCTCACACTAGTTGCCTCCCATGTACTTCCACACATGGAACCTCATCTTCTGTCTGTCCAGCCAATAGCCCAGTTTGTTCAGGTACTGGTGTAATTTCTCACAGTATTCCTCCTTGCCATTGATAATCATTGCCATGTTCATATCATCATCAGTCTTCAAGAACTTTACTAGCTGCTAATACCTGAGTGATTATAGATCAGACTTGTACAAATGTAACAGAAGTGATCTCAGAGTCAACCCTTCTGGTACCCCACCAGTCATTACTGTAGCTTACAACCTGACACTTGCCTCTTACCACTACTCTCCAACTTCCGTTACAGTACTTAATGTAGTTATTGTATAATCCATTACAACAGTTCTCCCTCCACTCTTTGCTTAATAATTTTATATGTTACCCACACGTGAGGTACCTTGTCAAATATTGTATTTTACTAACATTTAAATCGCCAACATCTAACCCACTAGTTACATCATTAAAAACATAATTACATTTGAGTGACAAAATAAGAACATGGTGGCTATCTTCAGAGCTGTACCTTTGCTATGGAAGTCATACAGTAGACACCATGATTGTTTCCCTTTTTATGTGAACATGATGATTTCATGGAATTTTCCATGAAAATGTCCCAATCTGTAACATTTTCCAAGTATACACTATAGGGGAAATTTTCAAAAGTCATAAAATAAGCAAAACTAGTGACATCAGATGGGATTTTTTTTTAAGTTATAAAAACGACACGACTTCTAGGTACGTTGGGTGAGATTTTCAACAATCATGAAATGGAGCCAACCACTTGTTACATTGAATAGGATTTATAAGCAATAAGACACAACAGGGTGTGGGTAGTTATGTGATAAATGATGTACAGGTGCATTGTGAGGCACAAGGCATTTATGCTAAGTGCCTTCAGCACCTAGAAGTGCAATTATCACATAACTACCCACACCCTAACATGTCTTATTGCACTTATAACATGGGTGATCTAAGATATGTTAAGCAGCAGCGTCATGAAATTGGGAAAAAATATGACACTACCTTTTTCACTATAAAAGATTCCAGGCATGTTCCAGTTTTATTTGGTGGTACAGTTTTCCAATACCACCAAAGTACGAGTATTTTGTAAATGTTTTATTTGAGTTTTTTCTCAAGATAAAAGATGGCCACCGCATTTTGCATGGAAATAGCATTGTAGACTGGGCAAGGGTTAGAATAAAAAAAATAAAGACACATGGTGCACAGCATAGGAGGTAACTAGAAAAGTAAATTTGAAAAGAATGCCAATTTTTTTTATTAATTTCAGCTGAATATTTCTTTTTTTGGAAAAACATGTTTCGTTGCACTGTTGCTTTAAAAACTACCAACTTCTTTTTATGAAAAACAGGTATTTTCTTTTGTTAAAAGTAGTAAAAAGTAACCTATCCCATCTGTTTATCATCTTCCTTTCAACACACTCGGAAAATTGAAAGTTTGTTTATCATTGAATTCAAAAATGTTTTAACTTTTGCAGAAGTCTAATGGCAGAATGTTCATCCAACCCCGACCCCCTCCCACACACACACAAAAACACACACTAAGAGGCCTCAGTAAAGCCAGGGATTCAATTTTATTTTGCAGGGCAAGCAGCAAAGATTTTCCTGTTAGGCAGGTAAGGCTAGGAAGGAGGTCTTTGATGGTCAGGAAAGAAGCTTAATAAAGTAAAGCTATGAGCAATACTTCATTTTTTTAATTTGGTGTATGTGTGTAAGAAAGGGATTATAAAGTGAAATAACACTTAATTATTCACTTTTTTTAATTTTGAGGGAGCTTAATTTTTAGGGTCTAGCTGGCTTATTTAGTGAGAGCAAAGCTGGTGGCCATGTTTGTAATGGTTATCAGGTTTTTTTTTAAAGACAATGATATGTTAGTGCTCTGTGTTCTGACTGCCAGGTACATTTGTATCCGAACTTTGCAAACTGGACATAACTACAGTAAGTCAGAATTTTGAAAACTGGACTTAGCTATGTCCTAGTTTTGAAAATTGTACATAAGGATGATCTGGCTTATATCAAACATAATAAAATAGATAACTGCTTCTAGAAATAGCCCTTGAAATCCTGCCACTATGTTTTTGCATTAGCCATAATAAGCCCACCGTTTGATTTATATTTAAAAAAATTGTGTTTTTGTAATATTTAAGAAAAAAATCATAATTACGCAAAAAGACAGAAAGAACACAACTGGCTCAATTTTCAGAGGCCCATTAGAGTGATACAAGGTGTGTTAAAGAGCCACTTGCAGCAAACTCCAGTGCACCAGGTATCCTGCACCAGAGTTTGATACAGCAGGGGTCCCGGTGCCAAAGTCCCCAAGTTTGCTGCAAGTGATCCCATGTGCCAAACAGCCAGTGCATGGAAAGGGATTCATGGAGGCAGCTGTCCTCCCCTAGTGCATGCACTGCTGGTCCAGGGTATCCTGAATGGGTGTCATGATGCAAGTGTCAGGTGGACCAGTACTCAAAATCACCATGAGTGTTTTCTGGTATAGACCTATTATGCAGTAGGACACCGAAACTGTGGTCAGTGGCAGGAATATTGTTATCCCTTGCTACCACTGAGTTTGGGACATCTCAGATCATCCAAAGGAAAAGAGAAAGGGAACACTGTTTAACCAGAAGTAGCACACTAAGCCGAAGCTTGTTTCCAGATGTGACCTGAGAGCACAAGGAAGTTAAGTGACTTGCTCAGGATCACACAGTATGCACCTAGGTGGCTGTGGGACTCAGAGCCAGGTCTCCAGATCTGCAGCTTAGAGCCTTAACCCACTGGGCTATGTTGCCTCAAAGGAGCTGCACAGATACCATAGTGTGGCATTATGAGTGACAGTCAGGAACAAGCAAACCGCAGGGGAACACTGTAGCATACTGTAGCTGTAGTTTCCAACACCATCTCTTACAAGCAAATGTTGGAGAAATGTTTGTGGGCCCGCACCTGGGTTGCCGTGCCTGGCTGGATCAGCAAGTAAATACGAACAGAAATGTTGCCAGCACTGGCAACTTACAGTTCTTACATTTCAGTACTTTAGCAAATATATATCCACAGCCCATAAACGGAAGCAGGAGCAAGAAAACTTACGGTGCAAAAGCAGTGCTATTTTTATTTCAAAGTGCACATTCACAGCACTCAAACAGCTTCCATGAAACTTCTCCCCCTCTCTTACAAGGAGCTTCCTTACGCATTTCTCGCCCCCTGGCACTTAATCATAGGATAGTGATCTATAACCCCAACCAACAATAAATACAGGAATCTTTAAAGTGACAGTGCTTCTAAAAGTGAGAGCAGTTATTACAAAAAATCTCATGAACATCACATATACCTCATATATCAGTCTAAAAAATCATTATGATTATATATAACTGATTCACTATTTCCTGATATTAAAGTAGAAGAACTATTTGGTTTTGTTAGGTTTTAGAAAATAGCAACAAGGACCTCTGCTTCTCACTCTCCTTTAGCTCAGAACAAATCAGTTTTTTGGACCTAATAATAGGAAAGGATGGTTTAGGGGGAATAAAAACAGACTCGTACAGAAAGGCCACAGACAGGAATATGTTGTTGCAGGACAGAAGCAGTCACCCCTATCACACCATCGCTGGTATTCCTAAAGGACAATTTATTAGGACTAAAAGAAACTGTAGTGATAGGAAACCTATGAGAAAAGAGCAGAGGAATTAAAATACAGATTACAAGAAAGAGAATACCAAGAGGAAGTGATTGCTAAGGCAAGAGAAGAGGTTGATCTATTGGAAAGATCTGAGATTATGAAGGAAAAAACAAGGGAAAAGAGAGAAAGGAGATTTAAGGATCAGCTTTGTGAATACATATAGTGCACGATCAAAGGAGATAGAGGCAATTGTACAAAACATTGGTACTTGGTGGGCCTGAATTCAGGCCTGAGGGACCTTACAAATACTAGGCCACGGTACATAGAAAAGGGAAAAGCCTGAAAGATTATTTCGTACATTCAGTACAACCTAGACAAGAACAACATAAGATGTGGTTACCCAGAAAACAGGATGGGTGTTACAGATGCGAAACTGTAAATTTTGTCCAGTATTGAAACAGACAAAAAATTATAATAATCCAAAAACAAAAAAGGTGACCAAAATAAGAGGTTTTATTACCTGTGCCACGGAAGGGGTAATATATATGGTCACATGTTTCTGTGGAAGTTTTTATATTGGTAATACTAAAAGAAAGTATAAAGAATGTATAGGGGAACATTTAAGAGCCTTAAATAACAGAGATCCAAGAAATGCACTGTCAAATCATATGGAAAGAGTTACCAATGTAAAGGAACATAGTTGGTCATAGAAAAACAATAAAAAGCCCAAGGGGTGATGATTATAACAATGTTCTCTTAAAAAGGGAACAATACTTGATTTTTGCTATAGAAGCATCTGAAAAACCAGGGTTAAATGAGAGAATTGACCTAAAACCTTTCCTTAAGAAATAAGTACCCTTCCTCCCCCCCCAATACTTTGGCTCAAATATAGTTGCATTTTTAATGTATCAAAATTGACTTAGATTTTAATATTGTTGGAATCAAGGAAAATGATTTATTGCAGTTGTTTAAAATTAAGTAAACATTAACACCTTTTTTTTCTTTTCTTCTTTATTTCTTTTAGGTGTTTTTTTGTTTAGAATCTGGCTCTGTTTGATTGTGGACCCTCAAGGGAAACCATGTGTAAAAATGAGGAGGACACAAATTTGTACATAGATACATAGATACGTAGACAGTGTCAGCAGATAAGGGCCTATAGCCCACCCAGTCTGCCCATTTAAGTTTGTAAGTTCAGTTTATGTTTTCCAGGAAGTCTGTTGCCCCTCACCCCTGACCTCCAGAATTCCTTTATGTCTATCCCATGCATTCTTAAATCCCGTGATTGTTTCAGCCCCCACCACTTCCTCTGGCAGGGTGTTCCACTTGTCCACCACCCGTTCTGTGAAGAAAATCCTCCTCACGTTTCCTCTGAATCGCCTTCCCTCCAACTTCATCCCATGCCCTCTAGTCCTGGAACATCTTTTTCGCTTAAAAATAGTGCATTCCTGCACCCTGTTCCTCCCTGTAAGATACTTGTATGTCTCTATCATATCCCCTCTGTCCCTCCTCTCCTCCAGAGTATTCCATATACATATTATACATATTCCAGAACTGGTAAAAATAATGTAACATAAGGAATATAATAAAATAATTTACAATTCAGTTATGATATGCTGGTGATTATGTGGATATAATCCCCTTTTTTAAGAGAAATATGACATTTAATATCAGGAAATGGTGAATCAGTTATACATAATCATAATCATTTTTTAGACTGATATATGATGTATATGTGATGTTCGTGAAATTTTTTTTAATAACTGCTCTCACTTTTAGAAGCGTTATACCTTTAAAGATTCCTGTATTTATTGTTGGTTGGGGTAATAGATCGCTATCCTATGACTAAGCGCCAGGGGGTGTGAAATGCATAAGGAAGCTCCTTGTAAGAGAGGGGGAGAAGTTTCATGGAAGCTGTTTGAGTGCTGTGAATTTGCACTTTGAAATAAAAATAGCACTACTTTTGCACCTTAAATTTTCTTGCTCCTGCTTCCGTTTATGGGCTATAGGTATATATTTGCTAAAGTACTGAAACGTAAGAACTGTAAGTAGCCAGTGCTGGCAACATTTCTTTTCGTACCATATCTTATGACATGGTCCAACTGTGGTATGGAGTTGCAGAGGTGGAGAAAAAACTGCACAGTGCCCAACATCAGTGTATCATGCCCCGCCATGTGTAGGACAACCAGAACAGTATCAGACAATGTCTATCACATTTATCACTGTCAGTAGTGCAGCAGTCCCACCACCCAATCTCCTCACACGAATAATGTATTTGACCTGGTCCACAGAATGACAGATCTCTATTTATGACATGTGTCCATACAGCCATATTGCATGTACAGTATCAATGTCATCATCAGGGAAGTACATGGAGACTATGTGCTAGAGGGGCGATCCACTCCATACAGACCAGCCATGCATACACACAGAATGGAAGATCAATAACTGGCAAAACAGCCACAGCACAAGCATGCTCCCCATTGCTGCAGTCCCCAGTAGTGCCCAGCTGACCTGCACATAGTACACTCACCTCTGAGGCCACATGCCACTCTCTTACCTAACAGTGGGCCTGGATGTCCCCGGCACTTCCTGTGGCATGGTGCAGTCCTTCATGCCTGTGGCTCCTTTCTGCAGGAGTTCACAGCTCCACATTCCAATACCTCCTGCCATAGCTGCCACCATTAACCACCACCTAGGGCATGACTCACTGTCACAGGTTCCACCTAGTCTGCATCCATGTCTGTGTACATCCTGTCACTACCTGGAAGTCTTTGTGCCTGCCCCTGTACACCCCTTGCACTGCTACCCCTACACCCATGGTGGTACCAAGGACTTGAAGGTGCTTAGAGTGCCTGCCACTATCAATGGTCATCCAGCAGCTATGGCACCGGGCAGCACATGAGGTGTTAGACCACCTCTGGCTGGTCTAACCCCTGGTGTGCACAGAGGCCATTGGGGGACTTTGAAAATGCTGATTAGGGGATAGTGCACCACTGTTGTGGTGCATGCCTATGTCTGCCGTGGTGCAGCGGTACATCTGCCATAAGCATGATGTAAGACACTCTGGTGCAGGTCACCCCCATTCTGAGGCAAGCTCCCTTCTAAAATTGGGAATGAAGCAAGGTTGGACATAAAGTGCTCCTTGTGCCCATTCTCTTGGCTGCATGCACCTTGAGCCATTCCCGCACCTCTGAAAATCAAGCCCAAGAACACTAAAAAATGTACATGTGCTTTGTTATCTTTCCCAGCCTTCCTCTCATCACTTTCGAGATCTTTAGAATCCCCACTAAAATGTTTCAGTGGACAGTACATTTGCCAGAGGCATCGCAGATGTCATAGACCCTTTGATTTAGGTCAGTTTTACCACACAGAAAATAATGAAATGAATACTCCAAACCACAGAAGCTACAATTTCTGCTGGAACATTTTACAAGATTGCCAGAGTTAGCATTAAATATACTCTGACATGTATCTGTCATGTAAACAGTGTCACTGTATCTTTTTCCCTCTACAAAGATATCTTGACAGAATCTAGCAATTTATTATCTGCTATGTGAAAATACAAGCTACTTATTTTATTTAAATATGTCCTTTTAACAGCATTTACAGTTTTGCTGTTTTACTAGTATGGAACATGTCCAAGTAGATGTAGTGTGGTTAACTCAAAATAAATCCATGACTTTTAATGGCTTTTACTGTGATTTCCAAGACTTTTGACATTTTGATCATAATTGTTTTATGATTTTCTCCATAATTTACTATGACAAAAGCATAGCCCTAGATTTTACATATTCCTGTGTTTTGCAATTACGTAATTACGAAATTATGACGTTCTTTATTAATACTGTTGTCGCAATCATTCTGCCAACACCAAAGATAAGGCATTTGGTCATTACTGTATGTCGTATGACATACAGTAACAGTGCTGCAATGTACCACACTGCAAATGCAGTGGATACATTGCTGCTGCTCAGACAAACTGCCAAAACACATTTCGGCTAAAGAAGTTAGTGGCTTCTTTGTTTTCTGCAGGGAGCACTGCCCCCCGCAACCCCGCACCCCATCCTATTAATATAATCATTTCTGGGGGGGGGGGGTTCTACATGGGAATGGGGAGAAACACTGCTGGGGGAGGGAAAAAAAACCACATAATGCGGTTTTTCAAATGTCTGGGACTGAGATTTAAGCCCCAGTCCACAGATGCATAGTGCTCCTGCACTGCCGTGGCTCATCCCACTGAGCCATGGTGGCAGCATGGTGGACCACCTCTCCAACAGAGGTCTTGACCTCCATGTCACTCCTAATCCCCACCCATGCACCCCACCCATGCTCAAAAGGGTCCAAATTGCACTCAATAAGGCATGCCGCCTCACCCTGTGTGCAGATCATTATACTCATACTTGCACCCTGTATGAGCGTACAGACTGGCTTAACCTAAAAGACACGTTCAAATACCAAACTTACCTCCTGGAAAAGAAGGCACTCCTCGGAAAAAACCCACCCTGTATAGGAAACCTGCTTGAGGCTTCTTTCTCAACACACATCACCAGACGGAGGAAGAATGGAGCTCTGTTCATACCACTCCGCCGAACCTCACTAGGGCAGTGTGCTTTCTCCTGTTAGACCCCCCCTCTGGATAAATGAACTCCCGATGAAATTACAAACAAACAACAGCCTGTCTCAATTCAAAGTAGGCCTCAAACAGCACCTAATGTCTAATTCAAAATGCACCTGCTTCTCAGGCCACACTTGATAGACAGGCCTACCCCCAAGGTAACACCCAGCAGGGCTACCTTGAGAACCCTGCCTCCATTCCAGCCTAGCCAAGAGCTTAAGTAAGCTATCAGTCCTCTTTAAACGTATGATACTGCCCTCCCAACCACCCCACACACACACCATACTAAACAAAGCCCTCTGGGCTGCTCCCCCATCACAGCCCCCGTTTCACTATCCCCCACCTCTCGCTCTCTCGCGGTTTCAAACCCAATCCCCTTGTTTCACTGTCACCCAGCCTCTTGCCATCTGGGATAGCGTTAAACCCTATGCAGTTACTCTGCCATAGTCTATCAACGGATTTGGAGGTTTCCAGGGGTGTGCTACCTAGGGCAACCGATTAGAAATAACTTAGTATTCAATTACAACTGCTCAGTTTTTTTTCTCCTATTTGTCTAATTGTCATGTAATCGCTCTTTAATGCCTAATGATCAAGCCTCTGTAACCACTGAATATGTGTATTGTCTTATTGTCCACACGTGGAACCTTTGTAAAAGAGCTCACGCTCAAAGGTCTTTCCGAAATACTAATTAAATTAAATTAAAATGCATGACAAGGTAGTAAACCATGTGCAACATATGTGCCTTGAGGGGTTTTGTACCCTGTTATGCTAGCAAACCGTGCTATATATTCCACACAGTATTCCATGTGCAGTTCTGTCCACAACATATTGATCCAGTAGGGTAAGATAAATATTAATTGGACAGTAGTTCCTAGGGTTAGTCTCAGGGACATAACTGGAGATCATATATTTGACTGAGGTAAGTTTTGAACAATAGGCCATGGGGCTGGGGTTTGATGCTTAGGGTTTTACATGCTCTGCAATGCATTTTAAAGACTGTTTTAGATGCTGTAACCAAAAATTTGACTTCTTTCAAGGTGGGGTGAGGAAGGAGGCCTAGGTGAGTACCCTACCAACAATAGCCATCTACTGTACTTTTTTCCTATACATATTTTATCCTCCTGTGCACTTCAGTGGCTGTGTGCAGCCCTGTACCTGCCTCCCTCCTCCATCTACTGTCTCTCTCCTGTCCTGCTGAGCCCTATTCCCTCATGGATTGCCCCTCATGGTGGGGCTGAGAAGAGGAGGGCCATCATCCCCCAACCCGATAATCCTTTGTCCAGACTGGGGTCCAGCAGACCGGCAACAGAGCGAGACAAGGGCAGGCAGACAGGCTACATGAAGCCCACAACGACCATTTTCCTCTGCTTTTTCCATCCCCTGCCATGGTAACCATAGGTGTGTGTACATGGAGGCACGCATGCACTATATAACTGCGGCCCACATCTACACTGCTCAACTGTGGCACTGCCACCCAGTCTCCATCAGATGGCAGCCATGGAGCTAGACAGCAGATCCCCCCCATCCTGGGAGTGGAGAGCAGTCCGTTGGTTGCTCGATCATCTCCCTCTCCACCGACCCCCAGCAACCCATGCTTGTTCCCAAACACAGGCCACTGGTGTGGTGAGAAGTAAAGCACCTGAGTCCTCTATGCCACTGGGCTGGCTACTATCTACTGTACTTATCGGTAATCAAAAAATGTGACTCACTTGGTGTTGGCCCATTGGCACAGCTGTAGCGCTATTGCTCATGATGCTGGAAGCCAGAATAGGAAACAAGCCTGGGCCTTCGGGAGGTAGCTGAGGGGAGAGGAGCACGCATCCATAGAACTCTCTCCTCTCTCCTCTTTCAGGAAGGCAGGGTCACTATCCTGGCTGTAATACTGGCACTTTGGTGACCACAGGTGGCAGTGCAGCTTGGCCTCAAAAAGGGAGGGGGTGCATGCATTATGTGTGCATATGCACTGCCCCCCTCTTGCACTGGCATCTTACAGATGCTCAGGGAGAAAAAGGAAAGTGGTCCTCTTGCCAGCTTTCCGGAGACCACAGTATATTTGGGCCAGCTTCCACCTCATCACTGTGTCTACTGACTGTGCACATTCGGGGTATACCTCCTCCATCTCATACTCCCCCTACTGAGTAAGTCAAGACTCCATGGCAGATGGTACACAAAGGTAGGTAGGGCCAGGGGTATGGAGCCAGAGGGTTCCACTGGGAGCCAGTGCTGGAAGGAGGGGAGCATGAAATGAAACTGCAAATTTAAAAAAATGACTTACTTCAGGGGCAATTCAGGTAGCTTCAATGTGGAGGGGGTCCAAAAAAATCATTAACAAATGACTGGCGGCCCAGACAATGCTTAGGCCCAGAGGAAATTTTTTTTTTTTTTTTATGTTTTCTCATGTATTTTTCTGTCCCTTATCAGCAAAATATATCTAGTATACTCCAAGTGCTGAGTACTGAAAAAGCACTCGGGAAGACCACTAAATTTAAATGAACCAGACCACATAAAAAAGTCAAGTGATTCACAACATGTAGGAATAAATGATCATTGTCCTTGATGGCAGAAGCAGGAATACACCCAAATCCCAACCCCAAGCCAAACAAGCATACAAGGAGCAGAAATGCGTACTTTAACACTACGCATTGTTTTAAAGACTCAGTGGCATGTGAAAAGTAAAAGCTGGACTTTATTTATTTTTCGGTTTACAGTTTTCCCAGGATAGCTCAGTTGAAACGCAACATCTATTTTTCTTATTTTCAGTGAGGTCCTGCTTCTACTCCTTTCTCCAACTGGATGCATTGGAGTACTGGGAGGTTATGTGGCTTGCCCAAGGCCACAAGAGTATTTGACACAAGTAGGGTTTGAACATGTCGTCTACTTTACAAGCTGATGCTTTAACCATAGCGCACGTTGCCTCCTTAACCATTTTGCATTTTTGCATGTCCAAAAAACAAGAAGATTTCATTATTTTTCATTTCATACACACAAAACTAAATCCTTAAAGTTCATACTGGGTCACCCAATTCCAACAAAAATTGTCGTGCTTACAGTATGCTGTCTCTCTTCCCCAACTAGCACAGATAAAATTATTTTTAAAATATTTTGTTTGTTTAATTATTATCTTCTACAAAATGTAGTTGGTGCATATGGTAATCTTAAAGTAAACATCTGACTGTTAGCAATGACTGCAGCCTGCCTGAACTAAAACAGTCAGTGATGCTTCGGCAAGGAGGCTTCCCCTTCCATTACCCCTTCTTCCACATCTCAGGTTGCAGCCTAGTGTGGTATTCAGTCTCTCCTTTACTGCCAGCCAGTCTTCATTCCTGCCATGGTCCCTCCCTCCAACTTTACTTACCCCTTGGCTCCCACGTCATTCAGAATTTAATTTAAAATCAAAATACATGCTGGCTGCCCACAGAACTTTGCATCAGGTCCTGTATGCAGCCTGTCTTCCAACATGAAGGGCTCCACTCCACTTTTTCCATGGTGGAACTCTACTGTACCTATAAATTATGCTTCCACATACTCCAACAGCATCCAAGTTTTGTCTTCCTCAACTGGTCCAGCTTCCTGCCCTTACTGCATCTTGTACCTAGATAGTTGGTGGCACTCAAAACAGCTAGCAAAGAGACTGAAGGGCATCACACTTCACTCCCTTTACATGGTTGCTTCGAGTTTACATTTGCTGCCACAGTTTAGTAGCTGCCCCTACCCATAACCCTCTAGCCAGTCCTTTGACCAGGTCCACTACCAGACCCATGCCTTGCTTTTTGGTCCCTGAACTCCCAGTAGATGACAACAGCAACAGAACCTATTGATTCATGGTCAACCACCAGCCTGCATCATCCTCTGACTATCCTCCCGGCTCCCAAGTTGCAAGTCCACTCCAAGCCCACTCCTGCTGCCAGTTGCCCATCCATCCACAAAATGCACTCGGTGGTGGTGAAGATTATGTCTCCAGCACTCTGTCTTATCAAGAGCTGCATGTTGGTCAAAGTCATGGCGGCAGGACTCACTAGCTGCAACAGCACCTGGACTTTTTCTTTCCCATAGCACCTACTGTTCCCTGACACCAGCAGCAGATGACACTCACTGGCATCAGGTGCAAAGCAGGGAATACTGGGACTTACTTCTTCTATTCTGGAACCAACCCCTTCAATCCAAGGCTGTCCAAACCATAACTTCTGATGGGCTCATTTTAAGCAAACAAATAAATTGAGGTAGGAAAGTTTGATAGAGGCAGTTGTCTCGGCTACCTCAATTACAGTTATGC
The DNA here is from genome assembly GCA_016271365.2 of Neoceratodus forsteri. NCBI lineage: Eukaryota > Metazoa > Chordata > Ceratodontiformes > Ceratodontidae > Neoceratodus > Neoceratodus forsteri. Next base: position 332,592,310 of record CM057454.1, read on the forward strand.
CAAAGGTTACCCTTTATTTTTCTTTTCAAACAAGATTATCATGTGAACTGTCTTTTAGTCTCCAGGTACTGTCTTTCAACAGTTATTATGAATGTCCTACAGATTTCTGCCAGGAGTTCTGCCATTTCCCCCTTGGGGTCCTTCAGTATTCTGGATTATGTCATGTTTAACCCAGGTGCATTATTTATGTCTTTCCACTAGCTCTGTTGTAATTACCACTAAATTGTATTTAATCTCCCCCTACAACCTAACCTTGTACTTAGAGATAAAGTGAAGTATAAATTCATGGACAAATTTGCTGCAGAGCAGCCAGAGTTCGCCTCCGTGGAGCTCTGCGAAGTTTTCCCACATTCAGAAAATCTGAAATGGTGAAGTTCCAATGCAAAGCGCAGGATTTCACCCATAAATGGTGGAATTTTGGTGAAATTCCACAATTGATGGGTGAAATTCTGCAATTTGTGAGCAAAATTCCACACTTTGTGGCAGAATTCCACACTTCATGGTGGGAACTTTGCCATGTGGAATTCGCAGATTAATCAGTGTAATGACATTTGTCAGCTTCACCCATCTCTACTTGTACTACAGGAAGTCTGTCATTATGTTCCTTAGGAATGGCCAATTCAATTTAAATGTTCAGCTCTCCTGCCACCTCTCTTTTTCTCACTGTCCCTCTCCCTCTAACATATATATTTTTTTAAACATTATTTCTTCCTATATCTCTAACAATGCTAATCTTATTCTGCTGTTATGCATTCCTTATTACATTTTTGAATGCATGCCATGTATAAGACTTTGTATCTTTCTCCCCAATGTTGTTTAACAATTTCTCCTTAATAGGTTTATATGCTTTAGATTTGCTCTTACTTTCATGCTTGTGTCTTATTTGTTCTTCCTATCAAGTTATCCCTGAGGACTCACTTGTGCTATTATGAATTTTAGCCTAGTTCACTTCCTCTGTTCCATTTTCCTCCTGGGAAATCTCTTTCCCATATGTGGGTGATTTAAGGTTGCGGTATATAAATAATTTGGTGTTTCAGCTAGCATCTATTTATTTGGTTAGTTTTTTTTTGACTGGGAAAGGAGGGCTAGGAAATACTTCTTGTTTTTCTCTGTGGAAAGAGGTGGAAGAGAGCAAACCTCTGTGGAAATAAGTGGAAGAAAGCCTACCTCCTGATTTGGTTGTTGGGTCTTCTGGGCCCCCCGCCCAGCTTCAAAATGGGCCTGCACTTTGTTGATAACCTTTACCACACTACAAGCATGACTGACCACAGGCACTTGAAACCTTTTTTCAGGAATAGCCATGGGACAGTGTTTCTTTGTGGCTAGGGCAACCAACTTGCTTAATGATCTTCTTATCAAGTTCTATAATATAACTGCGTTGAGTCAGTCTAAACGCTTGCTACATGCTCATCTATCTGAGCATGCTCATTGTTCTTGTACCTAATGATCGTGATCCTATTCGTAAGCGTGTACCTTTAAAGATCCTGCTCTCTGATTATACGCTTCCATTTCTGTATCCTATATACATCTATATTTTGCACTTGCTCTCTTTGTTGACCTCTGTAGTGACTCATTGTAAGCTGCTCTACAATTTTGATATCCACTTTAATGTCTCTTTGTTATCTGCCTGTTCTGTCATTATTTTAACTTTCCTGATATGAAATATTTGAAACAGAGCACCTGTGCACAAAAGTTTTCCTAGTAATTATAAAATAAAATTAAAGATTTTCAGCCCCGTCCCAGGGAGAGGAGGATACAGATGCAAACCAACTGATACCGAGCCAGGTTAAACTGTTAATGGTTTTGGTGAATGGGGAACACTTGGCTAGGACACCAGAGAACTTCCCCTACTTTTTGTAGAAGCACCATGGGATCTTTAAAGTCCAGCTGAACAACTACAAGAAGAAACAGATGGAACCTTGATTTAACATCTCATCTGAAAGAAGGCACCTCCGTCAACCCAGTGTCCCACGAACACCATGTTGGGACATTGGTATGGTTGCTTCCAACAATGAGAAAAAGTACCCCCTACAGAGCCATCTACACAACTTCCTGCATAACCTAGTGTTCAGTAGAGATCGATCATCCTATCACTGACCAGGTGTGATACTGCTTAGCTTTTGAGATCTAGCAGTATCTTGCCCCACTGTAGTAATGCTACAGGCTAAAAGAAAGCTACCTAGTACTGGGTTATTGCTTAACATGCCAGAAATAAAAGCTGTATATACACATAAATTTATATTTATTTGAATAATATGATTTAGTTGTGTAGAAATTTCATTTTAATTGACCCTTTATGGCCTTTTAAGTCATTTTATGGGAAGGAGATGTAGGTAGGTGGAATGGGAAACACAGCACTGAGTACAACTCCCAGAATGTACTTAGTGCAGTAAATACTGTACCAGTCTTTTTCTCGTTTTAATTCAACAGTATTCCACCTTTGTATATTCCATCAGAACAATGATGCAGGATTTTAGGCTGCACTTTGGAGTGCTGTGCCAGCCGATAACAACCTAGAAAATGAAACACCTGTCATGCTATGTTTCTCAGCTCTGACCATGTTATTGGCACAATGATTGCTTTGTGCATATCTTCTGAGAACTAATTGGATATAAGAAGCAAAAATGGACCAATGTAGGGCACTTCAATAGCAAATATGTTCACACAAATTTAAAATAAACTCTTTGGGCTTTTATGGAGATGACACTTCTGAGGGTCATTGATTTCCATTGTGACAAAACATTGTACTAGCAAACATTTAAAAATAGGCTTTGTCTGCTATTGCTTCCTTACTGCAGGTCCCATGGCAGCAAAATGTAACCTACTGTACATGTAATAATATTATACTGTTATCATAACGCAGCTAATATCTCTAAAGAGCACGTAATACATACTTCTAATCATTTTTGTCACATATATTAAACAGAATTATTATTGAATGAGGTTGAAGTGAATAGCTGTTACCTTCTGCACAGCTGGTATTTTCAAATAGAATTGGTGTTAAAAAAGGAGTAGCATATTAAAATAGAAGTGAAGGTTTATTTTTCAGTGTAAAACATTGAGGTCCAGATATTCAGAACTTTGCACCTGGGCTAAGTTAACACTGCCCAGCTGGCAAACATAGCTCAGAGCACAAAGCAAGCTATATTCAAAAGGAATAGCCCGGGGCAAACAGCTTCTGAATATAGCATGGGAATGAGGCCATGCACACTGGGCTGGGTGTGCAGGGTAAATGTAGCCCTGGAATAAGTCAGCACTGAATATAGCAACCAGGAAGTGCACACCGCAACAATAACACAGTGCACAGTGACATGAGGGCAGGTAGAGATGAACTACTGTATGTGGCCAATGTGTGTGCCAGCAAATGTGTGGACCCTGTACAACCGCAGGCAGCAGCAGATATGAAAGAACAGCGATCAGAACTGCATAATATTCCTTGAACCATTAGCGCCGCGCTAAGCATGGAGCTAAGCTGTTTGCCCAGTGCAAACACATTTGCTCAGTGCTAAGATTTGCCATATTCAAAAGTGACATGCAAATTAACCTACTTAGGTAGTCTCTGGGCAAACAGCCAAATTAGCATCTCATTATTTGCTGATTTGCATGCAGTTTGCCCAGCATTACTGAAGGGTCCTACAGCTCCACCTGTAGGTCAGTCTGGAAGTACAGGGGCTGGCCAGGTCTGGCCGCAGCTCCACCAGTAGGTCGGTCTGACAGTACATGATGGTTGCTGCAGGCTACATGTATGCTGTACAGCATAGCATTGTGTGCCCCAGGGGACAACACAGCACAGGCACAGGTGGTGGTGGTGCTGCATGCAACCATCACACTGTAGGCCATGCTATAGTGCACAGCAGACACTACAGTAGCAAGGGGGGCGGTTGTGTGAGGGGCACAGCAATGCCTATGGTATGTAGGGCAGGGATGACCACTGCACTGTACACAGTGACAGTCCCAGTTTGCAGATGATTACTGACAATGGACAGTACTGTTTCACTGTTGTATGCTCCACAGATGCTGAACCTGTGGCATGGGATGCTCACAGTGACATATACATGGCCGGCTATGTGTGCTGTGGCATCTGTTGTGTGGTATGTGGCTGGGGGGGGCATGTAAGATCCCACAGGTACACAGGTGGGGGGTATTCCCACTACCGGCACATGTACACTGCATGATGTGTCCCAGCCTTGTTGCCACATATGGGCTGTGGTGAGGTCTGGCCACCTGTACACCCTGCCCTCAATTGCCACCATGCCCACAGTGCTGCATGTGTGTGTTGGCATCTGTTGGTCACCACAGACGTATGGTCTGCAGGTGTGTGCTGTATGGCCACACTATCATGATGTCCCCTGTGAGTCAGATCACCCCTTACTGTCTGTGCTTGGCTGGGACTGGTGGCAGCTATTGGCATCATGGTGGGGCCATCAGTGAGCAGCACGTGTCCTCCATGTCTGGCATTTTCTAAGTGTCATGATTATATGTTAGGGTCACACAAGCCATGCTAATCCCACGCTAACACCATGCAAAGCACCAATGTCATGCAAAGCTGTTTGCCCAGGGTTAAGAGCAGCTTTCCTGGGCGGTAATTTGTACCGCGCTAAGGGTCGCGCTATGTCACACTAAATACCTAAGCGCAGTGCTAGTCGCTGAATATCTCATAGCGCCTTTATTCATGTTCACTTTGCCCCTTAGATATGATTATGGTTTGCCCAGTGCTAATGCACTTTGAGCATGCTATTTGGCCTTTTGAATATGGCAGACCCACGCTAATCCCATGCAAACCATTTGCGCAACACACAAAGCTTTGAATATCTGGCCCCAAGTATTTATTTATTTATTTAGACAGCAGTTTGGAAAACCTTTGAGCCATAGGCTCATTTACAAAGGTACCTTGTCACAGTAAGACAAACGAAAACACAGTATAACAGTATAACACAGTATAACAGTAACTTAAGACATAGATACAAACAAGCTGGTTTATGAAGTGTTAACCAAAGCTAATTTACAAGTCATTTGAGAACTCTGTGACTCGATGCATTCAAGTTGAATCAAAACACTAAAGCTCAATACTACATCTAGGCAACTCCAGCAGCTCTTGTGTTTGTACAGTAGTGTTAATGAAAAGGTTAGGAACCGAAGGGAGTTGAAGCTTTATACTTATTCACAGGTGATTACTGAGCTGGTGGGACTAGTGCAAGATTTCTTGCATTGCTTCTTTAGTTCACCTTATATGATCAACTATAGATTTCCCCTTAATGACACAGTCACAAGCAACACTCTCCTCTGCCAACCCCCACGTGAATGCTCTGTGCACCTCTTCTGAGAACTAATGGTATGTAAGAAGCAAAATCTAAAGTAAATGGACCAATGTAAGGCACTTCAATAGCAATTATGTTGTTTAGTGTGCTTGCACTGGGTTATTCAAGAAAGCTGCATCTCTTTTGTGTTTATATTCCCTCAGTTGGAAGTAAGGAAAATATAACCATATTCTCTTCACTGATTAAGTATGTAGGAACCCTAGTTAAACATAATGAATTCATATTGTTTGGTGATTTTAACATGAACTGACTCAGTGGGAGTAATAAAATTATTTCCAAACCTACTGTACCAGATGCACAAACAATAGGAATAACCAGCACTGGCTAACTGGATCCTTACTCCCAGAGTTGAGAGAATCAGGTGCTCTGGAGTGCTTCTGGATGACATAAATGACAGCTTACACATACTTGTGTTTGATGGCCTAAGCTAATAAAAACTCCTCTAGAATTATTCAGTTTAGAATGTTTTCTAAGCTGGATCATGAACAATTCAGGCTTGAAGTATTCCACACTGACTGGTCTTACTTGCATGAGATCACTGATGTTAATTTGGCTGTGACCTTTGTTACCTCAGTGTTGACAGACCTGCAAGGTAAGTTTGACCCCCTCACTAGGAGAAGGGTGTGTGGTCCTGTCAGTAAGTGGCTGGATCATCATCTCCTAACTATGATCATAGAAAGAGAAAAACAATGGCTGGAGTATAAGACCTCTTCATCTGCAACTGTCTGGGTTAAGTACATAGGGCATTCAGGAATGATTATAAAAGAGCAATCAAGCTCAATAACAGCTTGCACTGTAAGCAGATTTTTGACTCTAGAACCCACAATCCTTGGCTTTTTTGGAAGTGCATTAAGCAAATTCTGGATCTTAAAGGGGATCATTCCCCTTGGACATGGACCTAAATGTTGTCAACTGCTCCACCATAGCAAATGCATTCTACTGCTACTTCTTGGTTCTATCCTCATATACCAAGGCCTTCTCTGTCTTGCCTAAGACCACATTTAGTGGTGACTCCCTGACTGGGGCATCCCACCCCCATGCATCCCCATTTTCATTTTGCATGCGCTCAAACTGCTGAGGTTTGCAAACTCCTCAAGTAAGTACCTGAGTCCGGATTGCTGTCCATGAACTTGCCTACCCTGTTACTAGATTGTTTAATCTATCCCTGTCTATGGGTGTCATCCTAAACTATGGAAATCCTCTCACTTGGTACCTGTGTTTAAGAAAGGTAATAACAAACCCACCAGTAACTATAGACCCATTGCCATCTTTCTTGTTCTGAATAAACAACCTTAAAAATTGTTGCCTCTCAGTTCACTATTTATCTCTCCTCATACTGTATGATGAAGTGCTGTCTCCCATGCAGCATGAGTTCAGAAAATGACAGTTGTACTACAGCACTTTTCATACTCCCAGATTGTATTACCTATGCCATGGATAAGGGTATCCTCACTGGTGCAATTGTATAGACCTAACAAAGGCCTTCCACCTGGTGGACCACTCACTGCTCTGCTCAAAAATTGCTAGTTTGGCACTCCCATCCACTGGACTTCCATGGTTCAATAACTGCCTTCTCAATGGATGACAGAGGGCCAAATCTGGGTCCTATTCTCTCTGTCTCTCTCTCTCTCGGTCTCTGTCTCTGTCTCTCTCTCTCTCTGTCTCTGTCTCTCTCTGTCTCTCTCTCTCTCTCTGTCTCTCTGTCTCTGTCTCTCTCTCTCTCTGTCTCTGTCTCTCTCTCTCTCTGTCTCTGTCTCTGTCTCTGTCTCTGTCTCTGTCTCTCTCTGTCTCTCTCTGTCTCTCTCTGTCTCTCTCTGTCTCTCTCTGTCTCTCTCTCTCTCTCTCTCTCACTCTCTCTTTCTCAGAATTTGGCCCATCTTTGGCAGGGGTTCTCCAAAGGTCTATACTAGGTCCTCTTCTGTTTGACCTGCATATAAACTCATTCAATCTGTGCTTGTCTCACAGTTCTCCTATCATATAAGAAGATATATGTATGCACTAGTTATTGCCATTAAAGCACTTAATTTATTTGTTTTCATTTGTATTTCCCTTTTTTGATGGTACAAATGTAATCCATCCATGGTTACTCTGTATGTTTTCCAAACTTGTACATGTACCTTTATATGATATAGCTCCATGTCTGTGAATTTCATTGTAATGTATCCCCAGGTTGCACCTGGAAATGAGCGTCAGCTCAGAGTGCCTTTCCCGGTCACCAACATTTAAAATGAATAAATAACAATGACCTGGTCCCCTTCATTAGCTCTAATGATATTGAAAATATCAACCAACAGCTGTCCAAGGCCTTATGGTCCTATAGAGCTTGCTGACTGTAAATCAATTGCTTTTAAACACGACTAAAGCATAGCCCATGTTCTTGGGAATGGCTACTAGAGTAAGGCTTTGCCCATACCTCTTATCTATTGCTTATCATGACAGAACTCTAGTCCACACTGCCACATCCTTCATCTACCCTGGAGTCATTATGGACATCTAACTGGATTTTTCATCCTACGTGATGGGTGTACAGTATGTAAAGCTATTAATTCCATGATGGCTGTCTCTTATAAAACCAATCATACCCTTACTCCCCAAACTCAGCAGGCCATTCATTGCCCATAGGATGCTACTCCACAGACTCTTAAAGGGGTTCCTGTATTCTCGTCTGTTTCCAAGTTGCTAGCATCCCACTGATTCACCCATCACCTCTCCCTGTATGCCAAACTTGGTTGGCTACCTCCATCTTTACATGATTACATACTTGATAGTGTATTTTATAGTTATGTTCAAAATCATCTGCCCTTATCTCTGTCCTCACTCCTTATGCCAGCTCATAATACATACCCACATAGGTCTGGTGAGCATGCCCCCTCATCTGTCCTCAAACTTAGCATGAAAATAAGTGAAACCTCATTACTTTTGCTGCTCCAAGGCTAAGGAACTCAGTCCCTTCTGAACTTTGTCTGTTGCCTTTAGGTATCACAAATATTTGCTTAAGGCATCAAACTGCTCTTGCCCTTAGGTTTCATTGGTGTTGTCTCTCAAATGAATGCTGTTTCATGTATACCTGTGTATTTGCTTATTCACGTGACCCTTGTAAAATTATATATTTAAACAATAATGCCCAACAGGGTGTGTGTCGTGCTGGAATAATGTCACGCCTCAGGTGGTTGGGCACGAGGCTGCAGGCTGAGTGCGTCCAATGATTGAGGAGTAACATTATCCCAAACAACACACACACCCTGGAGGGCATTATTGCTATTATACAATGGCTCGTTGTTATACAGAATAAAAAAATAATAATTTTAAAGATTTTTTTTGTGGAAAAATATTTTTGTTTTTTAAGAGAAGATGAAACAATCAGTCAAAAGCTCCATAAAACAATCACTCAAAAGCTCCATAAAACAATCAATCAAAAGCTCCATAAATGCTCATCTGCAGGTTCACAGTGAGGCTGAGACTAGACCTGTGATGTTGTACTGGGATAACATCACTGGTCCAGCCCCAGACTGACCAATCAGAGTCCAGGATTTTTTCTTGCCATTGTATAATAAGTATTATTTTATGCCATTTCTGATGCTATTTGTTACTGCTAAACTGCCATGTATTGACTGTAGCTATTTCTTTGTACTCTTTGTATAATGCAAAACGTTGTTGTCCTCTTGCTTGTAATTTCCCAGGTTGTGCCTAAAAATAGCAATTTAATTGTTTAGCACATCTACTTGGTATACAAAATAACTAAATAAATAATAGATTTTGAGAAACCTGAAATCTGATTGTTAGATAAGTGTAGTTTGTTACTCTACAACCCTACTGTTTGTTATTGTTTCAAGGACCCCATCTAATTAGATTACTAAATCACTTTATCAGTTCCACTATTTCAAGGGTATACAAGAACAGCAACAGAAAAAAAAGCAGTTTGTTTCAAGATACACAGAAAAATTATCCCACTAAACTACTTCATCTGTTCCACTGTTTCAAGGTACCCCGAGCACAACAGGAAAAACAGTTTTACTTTTATGTTTCAAACATCAGGCTATTTATTTATTTATTTATTTATTTATTTATTTATTTATTTATTTATTTATTTACGAGTTTAACCAGGAAGGCATACTGAGCAGGGGTTGCTCAATTCCAGATGCATCCTGGGGGACAAGTCCCAAATAATTACTACATCACAGGTCCCAGTATTTCCCCCTTAATCACATTTTCTTACCATTTATTTATAAGTAGCAATTCCCATTTTATAAGTGCAATAACAAACTCTAGGGTTTATGGGGTGTGCTCTAATAAAAACCTCCCAATGGGTGATCAAAGACAGTAGGTTTCAGCTTGTGGCTCCTACACCAGTCTCTATGGTTTATTCAGTATATGGAAAAAAATGAATCAGTTGCAGAACTGTAAGACAGCTTGGTAATGAGGAAGTAGATATGAAATAAGATGAATGCTCACCAATAAAATGTGTTTGATAAGCTATCAGGTACAGAGGTTGCTAAACCAGCTGAGTCTGTTACTATTCATCCACTGATGCTAAAGGAACTAGAAGAAGAATTGTCAGACCCACTAACTGATATATATATATATATATATATATATATATATATATATAGCTTCAATTGTGAGGGTAGAGGTGTCAGGGGACTGGAGAGAGGCTACAGTGATGCCACTGTTTAAGAAGGGAACAGAGTTGAGCTAGCAGATAACAATACAGACCAGTCCACTTGACTGCAATTCTATGCAAATTTATAGAGTCCATCAGAAGGAAAACAATAGTGAGCTTGCTGAAATATTTGGGTACACAGATTAAACACAGCCCGACATCACTATTGAGCATTCATGCTTACCTATTTTGTTAGCTTTTAATGAGTCAGTAAGTGAAAACTTAAATTAGATAATGTGAGTGGATGTTTATTTTTTTCTTGGATTTCAACAAGGTGTTTTATAAGGTATGACTTGCAAAGTTGATTATTAGGCTTAACAGTATAGGTATTAACAATAATAGACTGCTGTAAACTGGATTAGTAGCAGGTTATCAGAAAGAGCACAGAGAGTGTGAATAAATGAACATAAATGATAAGAGGGGAATATAACAAGCAAAGTGTCAGGTCCACTTTTGTACAGCATTTATATCAGGGATTTCAATGAAGGAGAAGGAAACTGGGTTAGCAAATTTGCTGATGACACCAAACTTGGAGATACAGCAAACAGTGATGAGGGTACTAGAAGTATAAAGCAAGGGATGACCCAGTAGCACAGAGGGCTGATGTGCTGGATGCCAGATCTTTCACCACATAAGTGACCCAGGTTTGAGAACAAAGCCTGGGTCACTGGCAGCCGGCTGGGGGGAAGAATACTTAGCATTCCAGCAGATGCTCTCCTCCTCCTCCATGGTAGGAGGGCAGTCATGCTCTGGTGCAATACTGTCTCCTGGGTGGCCACAGGTGGCAGTGTGCTTACTGAGACTTACTAGGGGACCCCAGTGATGATACACTACATGGGGATGGGATGAAATAATACTTCTCACAGCGAGTATTGCATATTTACTCTCAAGTAACATAGAAAAGAAGGAAACATTTCATGAAAGATTGGATATACAGGGGTATATTTGTGCAATACTAAATTAAACAGGTACCGCCACTGAGTAGTGTGTATAGGACCTTGATATGCATAAAGGCTTCTTCTGTCCTACCATTCATATAGTAAGTTCTTATTTTCTCAACTCACTACAGTACAGTATTGCCTACTTGGCTCTAATCTGGAGGTTGCATCTATCCTCTGTAGGAGAGTAAATTATTCTCTCTCTTTTTTTTGTCACCAGTGTTTATTATTATCACATCTTACCAGATACAATATTTAAGTACACACGTTTTAAAGCAGTTTATGTTCCTTGCATTTCAGAAGAAATAAAATTGGCATCCCCTGCCTTGTTAATTGTTTTCTTGTAATTTTTAATTAGTTTTTACTGAAAGATTTTGTAGTTTACCCACCTCTTCTCATCCATCACCCAAACTTCACATAGCAGTTATTACCTGGTAGGCAAAAGCAGCACATCCAGGGAAACAGGCAGTGCAGAAGGAGGTGGCCAGCCCCAAACAGAACAGCAAGCAACAAAGTCTCAGGAAATCAAAAAAATTCAACAGAAGTGGAGTAGCCAAAATCAGGAACTTCATTGCAAGAATTACTGGAGGAAATAAAGGCCTAGTGCTTCCATCCGTACTGGTCTTCATTAGGGACCATGACAGTGATTAATAGTGCATTGTATTGTGGTGGTTTGAATGGCCTTTATATTTGTAACTAGGTCTTGTAACTCTGACCCATGACTTGTTATTCTGAGTTATGCATTTTTATTTTTTTTATGCTGCTCTTCATGTCTTTTTCTCCATGCTCCCCCTCCCCTAGGTCACTCCTGGAAACAATCTTGGCTCATGGTTCTTTTCCCAGTTCTCAACTTTTAAATAAATAAAACATAAATGAATAATAGTACAGCCTTGGCAGTGCATACTGTGTCAGAGTCTGATATGACAGAGAGAGAGAGAGGTGTGTGTGTGTGTGTGTGTGTGTGTGTGTGTAAGTGTAAGGGGGGAGGGGCCCCAGATCTTTACGTGGAGTTACCATGTCAATCTTTCCACTCTTCACCTGCAGTACTTGCTACTCTCAGTTTTGATATCCACTGCATGGGAACTAGTTCCCTAAAGGGAGGTGCTTAAGCACTGATAGATCATTAAAGTCAATCCTACTGGACATAGCAAATCTGTACTCTCCATGATATTGTTTGACTTTTGCTGGCTAGTATTGACAATGGAAATGAAGGGGTTGGGGAGGCAGTAGACATTGTCTACTTGGATTTCAATAAGCTCTTTCATACAGTGCCTCATGAGAAACTGCAGTAGCGTACAAGGTTAGAAAGCATGGCATTTGAAGTACCATTGTTCAGTGGATCTAGAAGTGGTTTAGCGACAGAACATACTGGGTAGTGGTACAACAGACTCCATCTGCAATGGTAGAGACTATGGCCCAGATATTCAAAAGAGTTGAGCCATGTGCAATAGGGTTGTGCCTGGGCAAGTACGAAATTGCGCCATTCTGTGATATTCAGCAGGAGGCAGTTGCGCCCCTGAAATCATGCTGAGCAACAGCGCAATGATAATGAAGGCATGTGCAACTGAAGGGGGAGGAACCATGCATAAATGGTGCAGTGCGATATTCAACAACTTGCGCCATGCGCAATAGGGGAGCAAGCAGAAGTTGTGCCATAGCAGAAATGAGCCAAAATAAAAAGGAGCAAGGGAGAGGTGCAAAAACGCTACAGGGAAGGCACATGAGGCAGAACTCTAGCCACACAGACTAGGCAGGAGGGACACACAGAGCAGGCCAGGAAAGGGCACCCTGAACACAGAGGCACAGGGAAGGTGTGGGAAGCCACAGCCAGTGCAGAAGGGGGAAGTGCCACACAGCACAGAGGCCACCACAGGCAGGTGTTGCTGGTGCAGTGGAAGTAGCAGTGAGGACAGCAGGGAGAATACAGTAACAGCTGCTGATGGGGTGAACACAAGCCAGGGACATGGCCAGTGCCACCTTCCAGATGGAGGCCATTATGAGGGGGGGTGAAAAGGCAGGCAGCAGGAGGGCATGGCCGTGGAAGGGCCCGTCGGTGGTATGCCCCAAACGGACAGTACTGAGCCTGTACCAGCTTTGAGCTGTACAGTGATACTGAGATTGTGGGCTGGTGCCACCTGAATAGGGCAATTCTGAGGTGGCTCTGTGAGCTGTGCAATGATGTGATGCAGGCACCCACACGACGGAGCCATGCCCTGTCAGTGGAGACTAAAGTGACAGCTTGCATGTGCTTGCTCACCACGGGTACCTTCCAGAGACCAACTGGGGACACCACAGACATAACCCAGTTGGCCATATCACACCACCTCACCCAATTCCTCAGCACACTGCTGCCACATGCTGCGGAGTACATCCATTTCCCCAGCACACTGGTGGAGCGCATAGCAAACATACAGGAGTTCCACAGGGTAGCACGTATGCCTGGCATGCTAGGGGCAATAGACTGCACCCATGTGGCCATACACACACCACCTGGCCCTGAGGGGGCTGCATACATCAATCGCAAGGGCTATGCCAGCATCAACTGCCAGGTGGTGTGCGATGCCAGGGGGCGCATAATCAATGTCTGTGCCACGCACCCTGGTGGAGCACATGATGCCTTAATCTGGCACCAGTCAGCACTGTGCCACAGATTTGAGAGTGGGGACATCCCCACTGGCCACCTAGTGGGTGAGTATGCAAACCACATGGACAATCATAGAGCCTGGGGGGGCATGGCCAGAGGTGACATGGGTAGTGGCCTACATGGCCCAGGGCAGGGTGATGCTGATCACCAAACTAACCTCCACCCTCTACACACAGGTGACAGTGGATACCCACTCCATCCCTGGCTGCTCACACCCTACCTGCGGCCCATGACCCCATCGCAGCAATGCTACAGTGAGGCACATGCCACCACACATAATGTCATCGAGCAGGTGTTCGGGATGCTGAAGGCACATTTTCGTTGCCTGGACACCTCCGGCGGTGTCCTACAGTACAGCCCCTCAAAGGCCTGTGGGCTATTCCTGGCCTGCTGCATTCTGCACAACATGGCCAACAAATGTGGGATAGCTGTACAGGTCGAAGAGGGGGACAGCGATAGGGACGATGAGGATGCCGGTGATGATGGTGATGGACAGCCCCACCAGGGCGATGGTACCCCTGACTGATCCGGCTGGCACAGCTGCACTGGGACACCATCATGGAGGAGCACTTCAGCCAACCCAGGTAAGTCATGGGGCCATGTGCAGCCAACAGTGGCTAAGGCACAACCCACAAACACGCATGGACACACACACCAGGGGTGCATGCCGTTAAGGGAAGTGGTAGGGCATGGAACCACACACACAACCAGGGATGGGTGAGGACTAACATGCCACATGGTCAGACACACACACACACACACACACACACAAACTTGCACAAAGGGCAGGAGCCACACTCAGCCGTAACCCTAGCACACACATGTCCACAGGCCACCATGTCCACTGCCTGTCCATGTGCGTGTGTCAGATGCTGAGCACCATTACACATTGGTGTACAGCAAAATGCAGGCATCATTATGCACAAAGAACTGTGGACAGCAGCCGGCAGGGTGCGCAGGTGGACTGTGTGTCCACGTGCAGGGCCGGGTACCCACCCGTGCACTGCCCACTGAAAGACACAATGCGCACAGGGCAGCACCAGACAGTAGCTGCACTGGGAGACAGGTCAGTCTCACGACACAGTGCCCTGGCCACCTCGGATGCGTGGGTGGCCCTGCCGAGACCCACCAGCACTGACAGGCTGACCACTGGCCTCATGGGTGACTCCGATGGTCCCCAAGGGGTTCCATTGCATGAACGCAACCGTGCTCGTGCAGGGGTCTGCAGCACACCGAACATGCCTGCGCCAGGCGTGCTCGGGATGCCCACAGCTGAACCCGGTGTCAACAGGGAGGGAGTCGCATGACACCAAGAACGGGGAGTGGACAGTGCACTGCGTGGTGTCCACGATGCATGGGCACATGACTGTGTGCCCATTGTGGCCATGACAGCAGAGAATGCCTGTGCATGCCTGTCAATGGCAGCAGTCACATCTTCCCGCAACTGGTCCATCCCTGCCAGGATCAGAGCAGTGTCCCTGCTGTGACGCTCCTCTGCCCACTCCAGAGCTGCACGCAGTGTATTCACCGACATCACAAGCCACATCTGCTGTTGGACTGATGCTTGCAGTAGGCGGGTGTGTTCGTCCAAGAGGTCATCTGCCTCCTCGGCATCCTGTCCCTCAGGGTGTGCATGACCCTGATGCTCAGCACCCCTTGAGGGTGGGCGCTGCACACCAGGAGCAGGTCTGTGCATGTCCACAGGTGGTGCACAGATGCCGCCACTGAACCCTGTACCCCCAAGCCCATTGGCCAACTGCTGATGCTGCCCCTCCGGCTTCCACTCCCCAGGGCTCAGTGGTGCTGCCGCAGTGGCCGCATCAGTCCCACTGTCCTGAACAAACACCAGTGCTGCCCCACTGGTGCTGACAGGCACAAGCTGGGACTGTGATGACACACAGGCCTCCAAGTCAGCACCACCCACAGCCATGGACGTGATGTGTCCTACTGTGTGGCCATCCTGTGGCGAACATGTGTCACTGCCCATGACGTTAGCGACATCATCATTGGTGTCGGACTCTGTACCAGCCCCAGGCACAGCATGCTGGCATCCGTGAATGCCGGCACGCTGGGACACAGGCAGGGCTTCCTCCGCACCTGTTACAACAACATCAGTGTGGACAGCCAGGCGGCCCCACTGTCGCACTGAGACACAGATACCTGCGGAGGTGGATGGGCCCTCCTCTATCTCCAGCTGACTGTCCTCAGTGGACATGCCCACCACCGCTGACCCATGCAGATGCTCAGGATCTGTAAGGGAAAGCAAAGTCACGTTACTGCATGTGACCTACCCTGCCCCCCCATAGACAGACCATGACTTACCATGCAGTGATGAGCCACCACCCGTCTGGAAGCCACCACCCGGAACACCCTCAATGGCACTATGCTGCATGCTTCCAGCAGTCCTCTCCTCCTGTGGGGTCAGGTGTACCACCTCTGGCTGTCCCCCATCTGTTGCAGCTCATGCTGCCCTGATGGTAGCTACCTTCTCCTTTATCCTCCTCCTGTCCGTGCCCATCTTTTTCTTGCACTCCTGCACGGAGCACTGGTGGCTGCCATGCAGGTTCACAACACGTGCCACCTCCTTCCATGCAGCAGCATGGGTTTGAGGTGTTCCTTGCTGTCTGCTGATAAGTGGCTCCTGATCCAGGTAGGCATCAAACAGGGCTTCAGTCTCGACCTTGGTAAAGTTAGGCCTCCTCCTCCTCCCACCACTGTGTTCCTCCTGTCCTACAACTTGCTTGGTCATTATTTAGCCTGTAAGAATGGCAGTTGTTACCTGTGACTGTGCAGTCCCATGCATGTCCCTAAATCCACAGTCCACACTCCCAAACAGCATACAACTCACCAATAGACTGCAGTAACCGACTATGGCCACTGCAGCCCAATGTCACACTTTTATAGTGCAACCCATGCAAATGAGGCGAGGCACAACTTTAAGTGGATGCAAATTGCAGTGCTACACCATTGAATGGCTGATTAGATGATTTGCATATGACGGCTGAATATCGCGCTTTTGCGCTTTGCGCAATTGTGTTGAATGTGCTGAGCCAATGGTGCAGTTCTGTGACATGCATAGTACACACCTCACTGCGCATGCCCGGGTTGCTGACGCAGGCGTCTGCCACACTGCTGACATGCTATGCACGGTAGGCAATGCAGGGCATGGCCACCATTGTGCTAGTGGCGCTATAGCGATGGTCACCTACATGGCACTGTGGCACTGGGCCATCATGGGCACACTGGGGCAACTGCGCAGTAGGCTGCTACTGGCGGTAGCACACAGGCAGCCAATCATGCTACACACAATGGGTTCCAATGGCACTGTGCGTGTCGGTGTGCCAGAGACCCTTGACCCTGTGCCAGACCTTTCCCCCCTAGGCACCATGCATCAGGCATTGGTGCACCTCTATTGCACTGTTTGGTGACAGCATGATAGGAAATGGCAGTGCTGTACCACGCAGCATCTGCACGTGGGGAGCCACACTGCAGAGTGCCATATTTGCAAATCAAGCAGAGAACATGTCACACAGGAGGGCTGCTCAGTGGTCGCCAATAGAGCTGGCCAACCTCATGGCCATTGTGGAGCCACACCATGGGCCACTGTTCGGGGAGGCACCCCCTGGACAGGTCCAGGACCCAGGTGTGGGAGGAGGTGACCACTCTGCTTGAGGAGGCCACAGGACAGAGGAGAAGCACAGAGCAGTGCCACCACAGGTATGGGGACCTGCAGCGGAGGGAGCCGGAGCTGCTAACCCGCCTGCGGGCACATGCCAGGAGGGGCACGGTGCCATGGCCAGGTAGGTGTTACGTCAACACACTTTTATCTTCCATATGAGTATCACAGTTGTATGTGTCCAGCACATGGGGGAGGGACCATCTGGGGTTGGCTATGGTGGTGTTATCAGGGTGTGGGGTGGGTGGGTCTGGCTGGGTGGGAGGGCACACACCTCGGGGCAGGAGGGCTTTGCTACGGACTGTACTGATGTTCCTCTCTCATGTTTGCACCACAGGCCCAGAGGAACATCGCCTTACCCGCGATCTTGGCGGCAGGAGGAACAGAGGGAAGCCAGGCGGGGCGAGAGCCCTCACCGCCCACTGGACCGGCCCGATGATGGTGAGTGCCATAACTCCATGATTACTATTGTATGCTGTGTAACATGGTGGGCAGCGGGGCATGGCCACCATCCATCGACACCACTGCCATGCACGCGAGTTGTTACAGTCAACACTATCCAGTGGCAATGCATGTCTGGGAGTGCGTTGATGGTGGTCCATGCGTGCACCAGGTACATGGTTGTGCCACTGCCTTTGCACCACATAACCATGTCACTAAAAGGCCACGATGGTGCTGTGCATGACTTGGCCGGTGGGTGTGTGCAGCGTTCCGCATGGCTGTATGCGCCTGGGTGGGCAGGTCATGTGGATGTGATCACTGTGGGTGGTCACATACCATCACAGAGGTATGTCCCACGGCCGTATGCCATGCACAGTGGGCGGGCTGTATGGGGCTGTGCATTCTCACCTATTGACTGTGCTCCCTTGTCCTAGGTACACGCCATCTCTGGGAGATCAGGGAGGCACTTTGGGAGATCCTCCAGGTGGCAAGGGCATCGCTGGACATCCTCCTGGGATTGATGACACGGGGTCCTGAGGAGGCACCTACAGAGATGGAGGCGAGGTGGGGAGCGGCGCTCCCGCTAGGAATCCCTCAGCCCCTGAAATCCCCTACCCCCCTGGACCCACCCTCACATCCCTCCTTTCCCATCCCATTTGTTCACCCCTGCCCCTTACCCACACCCACCTTGTTCGTGGCCCTCACCTCCACCTTGTATATATTTTGTAAATAGTTTTGTAAGTAGTTAACTTTTATATGTTTTTTCAATACAGTTATTTTGATATGAATACTGTGGTGGTCTCTGATTTGCAGTGGGCTATAGGTGCTCAGCCGCAGTGGTGTGCATGGCATCGGGTGGTGCCGTCATGGGTATGTGTGTGTCCATGTGGAGGTGACTATGGTGTGGGAAGCTATCAGTCAGCGTCAGTTGTGTGTGTGTTGTTCCCTGTGCACTGGATGACTGTGCAGTGGTCCATAGTGCATGCTCGGTGTCCATGGTGCCCCTATCAGCCCGTCCATGGCCTGTGCAGCTGACACACATGCATGTCTATGGCCTGCACGGTCCACTGGCATGTCAGTGGTGGCTGTCCCTGCAGGGCAGCCACTGTACCTGTCACAATGCTGGGTTGCCTTCTGTCACTGGTGTGGTGCATGTCTGCCTCAGGTGACGCTGTAGGCCTCACAGTTGTTGTCCCACCTCCATGCTGTGCCTTGTGTGTGTTGCAGGGGATGTGCACCACTGCCTGTGACTTGTGCTCTGGGCAAATGCTGGTGGTGTATGGGTCCACAGTGCCTGTGCAGGGTGGCTGGCACTCCAGTGCCATGAAGGACTGCGGGTTGTGTGTACACAATTTACATGGGCCCATGCTGGGGGCTTGGTTGCCGCGCCACTGCGTCCCTGTGTTGTTGTGCCTTTGGGTATGGGTGGGTGTCTGTCCATGCACTGTGTGCCATCTGGTGTGGTGCATGCTTCCACGCACCACTGTGGGTGTCTGTGCTGGCTGTTGTGGCCAGTGCTGGGTCAGGGTGTGTCATTGGGATACTGTGCAGGGTGCTGTACCACTGGTGGTGGCGTCCGGGGCAAGCCCTGTCCCGTGTGGGGTACCTCTTGTGCAGATGAATGGTTGGTCTCTCAGCAGTACCTCGGGGGGGGACTGTGCATGGTGGCACTGTGTATGCCATTGTTGCATTGCCGTGTGCTGCCATCCACTGATGGGTGCTCATGGTGGGGCTGCCTTGCATGGTTCTGTGGTGCACAGGGTTGCAGTGTCACAGTGGGCATGGTGGCATGCATGGGGTTTCCTGCAGTGGTGGCCGCTGCTCCTGGGGAGAGTGTCTGGGGGTCATGGTGCAGGGCGTGCTCTGCATTGGGGGTATGGTGTGGCATGGGGTGGTCAGCCCTCCTTGTGTGCCAGTCACAGCTTGCCAGGGGGGTGTGATGGGGCACCATGGCCCAGCTGTGGGTTATCTTGATTGTCTCCATGGGCCAGTGGTTATTCCAGCCCTCCCCCAGTTGTGCAGTGCATGGAGTGTGGGGGGACGATGTCTGTTCTGCTGTGTGTTCCTGTGCCCATCTGTGGCATGGGTGGTGGGCCCCTACCTCCCTTGTTGTGCAGTTGCATTGCTCTGCTGCTGGGGGCATCCCTGGTTGTGCTATGGCGCCTCTGGACTGCTTCGGCTGCACATCCTTGTTCGCTATGGGCGCATCAGATCTGCTCAGCTTCCTCTAGTTGGCAGCTATGGCAGGTGCAGTTCACCCAATATTCAGTCGTCGGCTGTGAGGCACAGTTTGGCCTGCTCCATTTTTGAATATCGCTCCTCTTGCACATGGGCACAATGGAATTGTGCTTGCTCCTGCTATTGCACACTTTTTGGGCGCAGTTTGAATATCTGGGCCTATAAGTGCAATTTTACAAGGATGTGTATGAGGCCACTTCTGAAATATCTTCATAAATGTCTTAGAAGATGAGGGTATCAAATATGGCAACTAAATTGGCAGATGAGGAAAATTTGTTTGTGGTGGTCACATTTGTCATTGAGAGGTATAAGCTACATGGAGATCTAAATATATCCTGAAACAGGTGGAAAGATGTCATAAGAAATTCAATGTAGACAAGTGCTGATATTACACTTAAAGAGAACATAAACAATGGTATTTACCTGATTTAATATAATTGTACATGTGGGCATGTGTGAAGACTTTTTTATCACCCCAGTGTATTATTTTATGTGCTTGTTTTAAAACAGTCCTTTGCACAATGAAGCAAAACACAGAGAAAACAGCTCAACCACTGCCACTGTGTTCCACTTCATTGCAGTGTTCAGCTCAACTGATGTTACTGGGTTCTGAAACCACTAAGGAAATTAAGCAAATGATTATTAGGCAGGAAAAAGAATGCATTAATGTAGGGCCCTAAAAAAGGAACATATAATACTATTTCAGAAAAAACACATAAAACAATCCAGTAGTGCAATTAAAAGACTTCATGCATACTTAAAGTTACTATTATAGTAAAACTGTAAGCAACATAGTGTATGTTCCTTTACATTATAGTATACACCAATGGTGAAAAAGTAACTGCTACAGATCAGAAGGATATGTAAGCATTAAACCACGACAGAGCATGCTTCTTGTGGAATTAATCCATGGTTGGGGGTATGAGGCTGCAAGTCGAGTGCCTCCAACCAGCCAACCATGGATCAATTTCATAGTAGAACCATGCTCTGGAGGTTTAATGTGCTTGTAACATGGCAAGCGCAAGGTAAAAAAACATGCTCTTTCATGGTTTAATGTTTACTTAACTTAAATTCAAAGAAAAATGACCACAAACACTGAATTGTCTTCAGTCCTGTCCTTTTCAAAGTCTCTATACATCACCTACTGTGCATGTGTATGTTGTACAGTGGACATACATTTATGTAAATACAAAATCACACATGCCCACACAATGCAAAGCATCATGGGCTGCATATGCAAATCACCACAGAATATACATTTATGTGGTGGCTGAAGATTTTAAACACGTGCAAACTTTATATGAAGTACAAAAAGAGAAATAAAGGTTAAAACTTTGTACCTGTAATCAGCATTTTTAACATTTTGGATCGTTTATCGACAGATTTATTCATCACTGTGCTGCATTATGGGCGAGCGTCTAACATTTGTATATTGAAATATACAAACAAATATTTTGAAAACTTTCCAAAATATTATGTTCTACTATCCACACTCCAGTAATTGAATCTGTGACAAAATACAGGTAGGCACATATTAAGGGAAAACATTTATGCCTATAATGAAGAATTCAATGCCTGACACTTCTTTCATACTTGCATTGCCTTATGGGCAAACATCAAGAATTTGCATATATGCATATGGCCACAACTATTGTAAAGTTGAATTAGCAATGGCTCAGCAGGGACAAGATGCTAAGTAGCTGTTCTGTACTGTTTGGGTAACATTTTTTCTGATCGCTCAGTTGTCTGGGGAGGGAGGAAACCAGACTGCCATATTTCATTGTACTACGGTTCCCACTGCTGTGCCACTGAGAATCACCACTACACTGATATCAGGATATGCTAGAAAAATACACAAGATTCTGCAGCGAGTATGAAGATCACTTATGAACAGTATGGTGAGTAAGGTCCTCTTTTTTTTTTTTTTACACCACACATGCAACTCTTGCTGCCGGTCACTCGAGCCACTGGGAGCCCAGAGTTCAACCGGGAAGGTGGGTGGGGAGAAACAGATTGATAGAAGAAACATTGGGAGAAGGCTGCATTGCTTTCTCACATTCAGCAATTTTATCGCCTGTGGCTGTGACTATCTGCAGGACCACAACTTGTGGGGACACATTGTTTTCCTAAGATATAGAGCAGCCACCTGTAGGGAGACCAATACACATGAAACAGGGCACAAACACATACTGGTCTAACCATGGTCTAATTATTTCTTTAGCATGCTACCAATGGTAACCATGGATTAATAAGGAGAATTAATCCATGGTTGCTCAGTCTTCACATGCTGCTGTTCCTTCAATAAATGTTCTTAATTTCCTCTGCTGCCTTTTGCCATGTTACAAAAGAGTTTCAGTACATTGTTGGTTTTCATACCACTGTTGTATAGTCTTGTTATAAGATTTTCTTTTGCCATATTGTATATGTGTATGTCACAATTTCTGAGAAATACTTTCAGTGGTACTAATGTTAATGTTGTCACTGTCTGTCCTCTGGTGTCCCCTGTAAAATGGATTTGTTTCCAGTGGTCTCACCCAGTAACCAAAACTAAATAACAGTCTGTTAATCACACCCTTGGGCTATAGTATGGCACGAGGCACAGCTGAGTGCCATATTGCACCAAGGGGGTGATTAATGACTGTTACTCTAACCTCTGGTCACACCTTATTGCTATTATTACAAGTTCAGGGTCTGTTTTATATGTGTACTAATTTCTGGAAAGAATTCTTTTTAAAACATTATGTTTTTGTAAATAAAATAGTCATTCTGCCCTTCTTAGAATTTGGAATGCATAGTCCTCAAGGTGAAGAGGGAGACTGAGCTTATAGTTACCATGGTGACAGTTCATGAATGCCACGGTCTAAGTGTGCTGTAGCGGGAATGGTAGAGGAAGTGTGGAACAGATGACATCAGCATGTACTAGGGAGGATAATAGTTTTTGAATATCTATTTTACATTGCTGCAAAGAATGTAATTATTTTCGTTCACTTGCATGCGAGAGCGTTTGGGAAGTACTTTGCTTGAGTGTGCCTCTCCATCAATACACTCTCCCTTGAGCAGGCATGTGATCCTGCACCAATGGGTGCAGGAGCTCAATATGACAGCGGTGTTCCTCTGCTTCAAAGAAAACACGCTGCCATACTGGCGCCCGCCGCCGTCCCCTCCTTCATACGCTCCCCTCGCGCATCCGCTGCCCCCAAAGCTTTCCTGCCATGCTGGGGGCCCACCCCAGCGTGGCAAAGTTATTTGTTTTGCCGGCCAGGGTGCCCAATCCCCGTCAACTCCTAACCCCCAGGCGTGGTTGCGCGGCGGGGTGCCCAATCTCCTGTCGGCTCCTCGGCCCCTACACATCTTCTGCCACGCTGGGAGCCCACCCCAGCATGGCAAATGTCCTCATTGTCTTTTTTTCCTGTAAAACAAAAATGGTCCTGCAGCGCGTCTCCCAACCCCACAACCCGCTTACCACCCACTCGCACCCAGCCTCCCCACCCCCACCCCATATCCTCTGGACTCCACGCGCGATCTTCAGTGGATGGGAACACGTCTGCAGCTCTTCAAAGCCGACCACGAACTGAGGAAATGCCGGTAAGCTGTATAATATGGGCTACATAGGGGTTTCAGCTTTATGCATATCTCAGTCATTTTGGACTTTTGCAGAATTTTCAACATGGGGTTTTGGGACCCTTCTCATGAATGATGTCACTGTCATGGCGTTATTCAGGCCTGAAGGAGTGATTTCACAGGCACTGCGCGCAGTCACTGCGTGAAATCATCGCGGCCTGAATAAGCCATGACAGTGACATCATTCATGAAAAGTCCCAAAACCCCATGTTGAGAATTGCAAATATTCTAAAATGACTGTTTTACGTAGTCGCTTGCAGTTCCTACGCAGGCTCGTAAGTTCGCAAATTTTCAATATTTTCACTCCAGATTTTCAACATTGCCATTTTATCACACCTCCTTATGAGCTGTACAGCTGTCATTTTTCACATCTCACCCAAAATGTGTTTCTGCCCATGTAGCGCACAATGGTGCAGTCGGTGTGCAAACTCAATGTATGGGACACATTAAGAAAATCACAGTGACACTGATCATGAGCAGAGGTCTTAAAATGGCTGTGCTGAAAATTTGGTGAAAAAATTCCTAAAAATGACTGTTTTATGAGTCTGCGTTGCGCAGTTCCTACGCACGCTCGTAAGTTTGCGAATTTCCAATATTTTCACTCCAGATTTTCAACATTGCCATTTTACCACACCTCATATGAGCAGTACAGCTGTCATTTTCACATCTGCCAAAAGTCTTTCCCCATGTAGTGCACAATGGCGCGGTCGATTATGCGGAAATCAATCTTATGGGACACAGTAAGAAAATCCACAGTGACACTGTTCATTAGCACAGGTTTTAAAATGGCGATGTTGAAATTTGGTGAAAAATCCCTAAAAATGACTGTTTCTGACGTCCGTTGCACAGTTCCACGCACACTTCGTGAGGTTGCGAATTTTCAATATTTCCTCCAGATTTTCAACATTGGCATTTTACCACACTTCCTTATGAGCAGTACAGCTGTCATTTTTCACATCCTGCCCAAAATGTGTTTCCGCCTATGTAGCGCACAATGGGGGTAACAAAAAGATCATGCTGACAATTTATTGTGCAAATACCAGCAATCGCACAGGGCATTAGGGTAAAGCACCATACATGCCAAACACCACTGCAAATACCTGCAAGCGAACGTTTCGGCATTGGCAAATGCTTGTTTTTTTTAAGAACATACAATAATGCCTTTTTAGCATTTTAATCATGGACGGTTCTCCTCTGAGCATGCACAGTAATTTTGTTAGGTGATGTAATGTGTTTTACTGTGCATGCTTACCAGCAAAGATTATGGTACTATGACAGGCAGAGCATGGATTGGTTAATTGTCATTGTGATTGGTTGGCATCCATGGCACTCAGACATTACCTCATGGGTTTTAGCCCACCTGATAGGCTAATGATGCACATGACCCAGATCAGATTTCAGGATATCAGGTCCCAGGAACCCCTGCTCCCAGTTTTTCGTGCATCTGAACAGGCAAGAAGCATACCAGGGACCCCTGTCTGCTCTTCTCTCAAGGTAGGAAGGAAATCTTTAATTTTCTTATACAAGTTTTGTGATGTTAATACTGGTGTTATGCCTCATACCAGAGGGACAGAGTACAGAAAGGTTTAACTAGAGTTGAGTTTTCTTTCTCTGATTTCCTTTGTCTCAATGATAGAAGTTTGTCTTCAATTCTACTGCTAAACAGTGCTAGGATAGGGGACCTGTGTTTTTCTTCCCCCCCTTATCTCCCGATAGAGTAAAACCTTTGAGGCCTCCTCCGCTCATTTCTGAGCTAGGAGGAGCGACTAATTCACTGCCTTTCTCATTTTTCTGGCCTCGGAGCTGCCTCTCTTACCCCCGCACTGTCCGGGCCCAATCGGGCCTCTCCGCCCAACGTGGAGTCCTGTTGCCCTTTCCCTCAGTTCCCTGGAGCGTCCACCCGCCCTCGTGGCCGCCCTCCCTCGGTCTCTCCTGAGAGATCCCCGCCAGGCCGCACCCGCGGCCGCCCGATCTGAGCATACCATGGCCTCCCTTCCCCCCTGGCGTCTCTTCCCCTCGCGGGGCCTCTACCCCTCTCCGCTCGCTAAGGCGGCCGTAGCTCGTGAGCGGCTCCTCCACTCCTCTGGAATTGCCGCCACCAATGCGGCCTAGCCAGGGATGGATCCCCCTCTACAGCGTGGCGGCCTTCACGACGAGCTCCCAGTGGGAGCGGGGGGGTTCTTACTCGCTACCACCCGCGAGTTACGAGCGCTGCAAGCTCAGGGCTTGAGACGGGCATTCCTCTCCCTGCCGCCGCGTCTCACAGCCCCACATCTCAGCTCCTCAGACTCAAAGGCCACTGTCTCGCCCGCCCAGTTTTCCACCTGGCCTACTCGTTCTGGCGTGGCGAGGCGGCACCTCGACCACTGGAACAAGATAAAATCACCACTAGAGGAGGCGAAAAGGGGATATCTTGATCAGAAGAGACCACCTAGCCTTCCCAGAGGACAGTTTAGCCCAGGGCGGGCCTGCAATCAGGTTTCCTCACAGACGGCTCCCCTCCTGGGCCATTCATCCCAGCCCCCCTCTCTCTCTCCTCTGGATTTAAAAAAAAAAAATGTTTATTTTCCATTAATATTATATACTCAGGGGGAGAGGGCAGGAAAGCAGTCAATGGGGGAAAGCCACATTCGGGCCTACTCGGGTCCCTCCCACAGCGACCCCAGTGGAGCCCCCACCCACGGCGGACCTAGGCCCCTTCCCACAGCTGGCCCTGGCTCCCCATTTAGGACAAAGACCATGGCTTCCCCACGAGCCCTGTGATAGGGGTCCTCCCACAGCACTCCTATCCCCAGGCGCTCCTCCTGTACCTTCGGCAGAGCCAGGGATAATTATCTTCATGGAAGGAAAGGCTCAGAATGTTCTTCTCCCTCTGATACAGGGAATGTATCCTAAGTGACCATCTCTCATCTCACTTCCAGATGGTCAAGGCAAAGAAATGCTCCTCCTGCAACACCACTCTCCTCCCCCAAACTCCAGGGCCACTTTGTGCAGCCTGTCTACTAGACAACGACCTCTCCTCAATGGAGAGGACACCACTGGCCCCCCCCAACCCCGGTACCAGCAAGTCGGCTTGGGTGGACTCAGGTTCCTTATTAATACAGAACCAGCAGGCGGCGGTGACCATGATGGAGAGCCAACAAAATTTTATGCTTAAGATTATGGAGAGACTGGAGGCCATCACTCAACACAGAACAAGACCCTCCAGCCCGGAACGCCTTCGGACGAGAGGGACACCGGAGGAAACAACCACGCCGGAGGAGACTCGACCTGTTGACCCTGGCGGACCACCGAAGGCAGGGGAGAGGGACGATGCAGAGGAGGAGGAAGAAGAAGAGGAGACCGGACTGGACTCGGACACAGAGGACACGGACCTCCAGGCAATTCCGTCCCTGACAGCCAAACTATGTTCTTTTGATACCATCCCGGACTCATGAAGGTCATCAAGTCTACACTGGGCCTGGCTACTGAGGAGCCAGGGAGGAAAACCAGGTCGAAACTGGATCCCATGATTCAGTTAAGATCCCTGTCATGAGACCTTCCGGTGTGCCCGGCCATCGAAGAAGTGGTCCTCTCAGGTGGCAGTCCTCCGACCCGGGAGAATGCCAAACCGAAAACCTAAACAAGATGTACCGGTACAGGATGACAAAGCAGACCTTTGGTGCAAGGCACCCATCATTGACCCTCAGGTGGCGGCCCTGAGCAAAGGACGGTCCTACCTTGTGGCACCATAGCCCTCAAGGACCCACCGGACAAGCGAGTTGAGGACATGCTCAAGAAAACTTTCGAAATTGAAGGTACCACCACCAAAGCCATGACCACTGCCATCTACACTTCCGGGCCCAGATCCACTGGCTCGAGGCTCAGGAACAGACTATCCACAAGTCAAGGGAAGCAGAGCTACTGGACTGCTCCCTAGATGCAGCCAAGTACCTCGCCGACATGGCAGTGGATTCCCTCGTCTCAAGCCAGGGCGCCATCATCAACCGAGCACGCAGAGCATTATGGCTTAAGCTCTGGGATGCTGATACTGAATCGAAGACATTGCTACAAAACTTACCCCTGAAGGGAATCACATTTTGGGAGGGTCTACAGAACTATCTTAAACAGAGGGAGGAAGGTAGGGACCTTCTCAAGACTAAAACAAGGCCCACTTACTTGCCTTCCACAAGGCGGAGATTTCGGTCAGGGTTCAAGAGTCAGAATCGTGAAATTGCCCCCACAGAACAATTCCTTCGGAGTAGGGTTTCTCTTCCAGCTCCACGGCCACTCGCCCCAGTTCTACCGCCCTTCTTCAGACCACGGGGTCAAAGAGCTGGGGTTGCGTAGAGGATTCAGGGAAGCGGTGACTCCCAACCACCTACCGGCGACAGGCGGGTGCCATACCCACGGTGGGGCAGAGGCTGGCCCTATTCGCCCACCGCTGGATACACACCACCTCGGACAGGTGGGTGAGGGACGTGGTATTCAACGGTTACACCATCGAGTTAACCGGGCTACCGGTACCACACCGATTCGTCTCATCCCCCATCCCAAAAAGACGAGTCTCGCCTCACCAGGTCCAGCAGATCCTGATGGATCTAATCCGGAACAGGGCGATCCAACCCGTTCCGAGCCAGGAGGAAGGCCTAGGCCTGTACTCCATTTTCTTCCTTGTACCCAAGAAATCGGGGGAACTAAGACCGATTCTGGACCTAAAACTACTGAACCGCCATGTGGTGGTCCATCGATTCAAGATGGAGACCATCCGGTCCACCCTCGGGGCCTCAGGGTGGGGACTTCCTAGCGTTGATCGATCTGAAAGATGCCTATCTCCACATCCCGATCATCAGGAGTCACAGGCAGTTCCTCCGCTTCCACATCCTGGGACACCACTTCCAGTACAAGGCGCTCCCCTTCGGTCTGTCATCAGCTCCCAGAGTTTTCCAGGTATCAATCACCTTGGTGGCCAGACTAAGGAGCAGGGGCTGGACATTATTCCTTACCTGGACGACTGGCTCATTCGCGCCCGCTCCAGCGGAACAGGCACGAAACACACGGAACTTGCCTTATGGGCCCTCGACAGTCACGGTTGGGTGGTGAACTGGGAAAGAGCCACCTCCACCCACAACAGATAGAACACCTGGAGCAGTTGTCAACTCCTCCCAGGGCTGGGCAAAGCCATCACCGGCCAGAGTCCAAAACATCCAGAACCTGGCGCGTGACCTAAAGTTGCACCCCCACACAACGATGGGAAAACTGGCTCAACTCCTAGGGTGCATGGCCTCCTGTATCGACCTAGTGCCCTGGGCCAGGTGGCACATGCAACCCCTACAGAATTAAACCCTGTCACTCGGGGCCCCGGACGACCACAACCTTCAACACACGGTACCTCTACCCTCGGCGGTAAGGTCATCCCTGCACTGGTGGACCACCGTGGAGAATCTAAACAGAGGAGTCCCTCTGGAGGGCCTGCGACCAATCCCAATAGAGACGGACGCGAGCCTGTCCGGCTGGGGGGCCTGCCTAGGGGATGCCTCAGCTCAGGGAATTTGGTCCCCAGCGGAGACCCAACTCTCCATCAACATACTGGAGATGAGAGCGGTCTTCCACGCCCTACAGGCATTCGGTCACCTCATCCGGGGCCACTCCGTCCTAATCAAGTCTGACAATCGCGTGACGGTGGCGTACATCACGAAACAAGGAGGGACCAGGAGCAGGGCCATGTCAAGAGAAACCACAAGGGTAATGGCCTGGGCACAGATCCATCTATTACACCTGAGTGCGGTACACCTAGCAGAAAGCTAAACGTAAGGGCGGACTGGCTCAGCAGACAACCGATTCATCCGGGGGAGTGGCGACTCCACCCGACCCTGTTCCAGTCAATTCAGGCAGCGTGGGGACCCGTCTCCCTCGATCTGATGGCGACAGGACAACGCCCAGATCGGTTCTTACTACTCGATTCAGGGATGCACAATCTCTGAGCACAGACGCCCTGTCTCAAACGTGGACTGAGGAACACGCCTACGTGTTTCCACCACTACCACTACTCCCACAAGTGCTGAACAAGATTCGCGAGTCACGACTCACCATAATCCTGGTGGCCCCCTACTGGCCAGGAAGTCTTGGTTCGCCGCGGTCAGAGAAATGTTACTGGCCAGCTTCCGGTTACCCATCCGACCCGACATGCTGTCACAGGGACCGGTGTTCCACCCATCTCCTTGGACCCTAAGGCTCATGGCCTGGCTCCTGAGAGGGAACGACTGACAGCGACGGGCTATCACGAGTCGGTCATCACCATGCTACTCCAATCCAGGCGCGACTCCACCACATCCACATACGGGAGGCAGTGGGCCATTTTCTCGCAGTGGTGCCGTCTGAGGGGGTCCGTACCAGAACAGGCCGACATGCCCACCATCCTCCTGTTCCTCCAACAGGGAGTGGACAAGGGACTAGCGCCCACCTCACTGAGGGTACAGTTGGCTGCTATTGGAGCGGCAAGAGGCCTCGTGGAGGGGCTACCCCCTGGGGCCCACCCAGACACTATTAGATTCCTAAGGGCGGTAGAGCTCCTGTGCCCCAGGATCAGACCGACCATCGCCCCATGGGACCTACCACTGGTACTGGGTTCCCTTACGGCCTCCCCCTATGAACCGCTCCCAGAAGCGGATCTGTTCTGGGTCGGCCTCAAGACCACCTTCCTCGTGGCCATCTGCTCAGCCAGAAGAATCAGTGAGCTCGGCCCTATCCTGCGCTGAAACACACCACATTCATGCACAGGAGTCAGACTAACTACAGTGCGGCTTTTCAACCTAAGATCCCGACCAGGTTCCACAGGGAACAACCAATCGATCTACCTACCCTGCCCGAGGCGGCCCTCAGGGGACAGTACACCCAACCCTCTGGATGTTGGGTCGGCCCTTGCAGCCTATCTGGCCCGAACCGGCCCCATCCATAAGACAGAGACTTTCATAGTCTCAAGGGCCGGAGGAGGGCTCGCAGCCTCAAGACTACTATCGCAGGATGGCTCCATAGGGTCATCCAGCAGGCCTATTCGGCCAACCAACTGACTCCACCGCGGGGATCAAGGCCCATTCCACCAGGGCGGTGGCCACTTCCTGGGCAGAAAGGCGTCGGTGTCCCTGAAGATATTTGCAGAGTGGCCACCTGGAGCTCCCTCCATACTTCATGAACATGGTTGGAACAGCTACAGGACTTCAGGACCACCTTAGCCACACAGGTCCTGACAGCAGCTCATCCTCCCTGACACTCCAAGACACCCGTTTTCCCACCCGAATACTAACTGCTTCTTATCTCCCATGAGCAAATGATTTGATACCTTTTAATGGACCAACATAGATGTAACAACAAGAACAAAGTGTTCTAGCTTTCGGACCAACCAGTCCTTCTTCCAGAAGCTCATGGCAGTTGTAACTGCCGCGGAAGCTTCTGAAGAACTAATGTCATGAGAAACACTGTTCTGATCCATCTATGTGTCATAAAAATATAAAATCATTGCTTCTGAATCTATTCTTGCAAGGACCAATACGGCAACTACTAAATCTAGATTTTATCTCCCATGAGGTAATGTCTGGAGTGCCATGGATGCCAACCAATCACAATGGGTGTTTACTCACCTGGTAAAGGTGATTGTGTTGGTTGGCATCCATGGCACTCCAAAGCCCCCCCTCCAGAGTGTTTGGAGTATCATCAGGGACGTTTGGAGGTCCCTACTTCCTCTGGGTTTGCGGGGGGCATTGTCAATACTGCAAGTTAAGTCGAACTCCGGTTCGAGATAGATTGTATCTAATAGAAAATAAACTCAGGCCTCGGCCTGCGCCTTTCATAGCATGTGTAGTGGACCTCCTTTATTCATATGCCCTTACCTTTGTTGTTGTGTGGTTTTTTTTTTTTTTGATTGTCTATTGTACTAACTAGGTTCTTTCAGCTATGGAAGATTCAAACTGGAGAGCAGGGGTTCCTGGGACCTGGATATCCTGGAAATCTGATCTGGGTCATGTGCATCATTAGCCTATCAGGTGGGCTAAAACCCATGAGGTAATGTCTGGAGTGCCATGGATGCCAACCAACACAATCACCTTTACCGGGTGAGTAAACACCCATTTCTTGTTTTGTTTTGTTTTTCCTTTTTTCTTAACTGTCATTACATTGCAAGTCACCAGGAGGATATCAGAATGGGATAGGGCTTCCTAAACTTTGAATGCCACAAGTTTAGTAATGTCCATTACAAGAATCTACGATCGTTGCTGTGACTGCTGTAGTGACAGTTGTGCATGAAGGGTGCTATACTTCTATTTTTTTTTTTGGTTGACCTGCTTAACTAGGAAGTTGCTGACAATTCCACTGTTGTGACATGTAGTGCTGACAACTGTGTGTGAGGCTGACAGACACAGAGATAAACGTGTCTTACAGATAAAATGAGACTCTCGGGGCAATGGCTGGCACTTCTTTCAAAATACATACATTCTTTAGTATCTCTCTTCTCTTTTTTTATTTCTGTTTATTTCCTGACAGTTGTTTTCAGCTTTGCTCTGAACTGCAATGTGGTTTTAGATGCTACAGGGTTGTACATCCATGATACCAGCAACTGACTACTGTGGTGTCAGACACAGTGCCAGCCATGTTTTTGTGAGTGTGTTTGTGTGGATCTCTGGACAGTTGCTGACAGTTGTTGGCATGATTATTTCTGGGAGCAATTTCAGGGCACTTATAATCAGGCTGCAGATGGTAGAGTAATGTGGGTTAATGAAACCCTATTGGAATTGTTCCAGTTAATCAGATCCTGTAGACCAGACTCACCTTATAATAATTGACTTTAGAAAAGCCATTGTCATGTCATTCAAAGTGTCCTAATTCAGAAAATGCAGGCTTTGGAAATTCACCCTGCTCTAATTTAATGGGTGCAATACTTTCTTATAGCAAGTTACCAAAGTGTTACATTGAATAACGAAATCTGCATGGCATGAGGTGAAAGGAAGAGTCCCTCGAGGTACCAAACTCATCTCTCTGTTGTTTCTCTTAATGAAAAATATTTTCAAATGAAAGAAATGTGCTGTGTATGTGGATGATACTGCATTTTATTATCACCTGAAAGATTAACTCTCTTTCTTCAGGCTAATTTGGAAACTCTTGTTGTTTGTAATTTGTAACCAGGAAAGGTACACTGAGCTGTGACAACTCGTTTCTAGATGTGCCCTGGGGGATGGGTTACATGGAACTGTTTTACTGACAGGAGAAATGCTGGCCAAGATACTGGGGAAACCCAGCTCCTGTGATACCTGCTGTACGATTTTAACTTCCACCTGGTCAGTGACCAAAGATGGGAAGATGAGACACTGGTTTAATGCCTTACCCAAAGGATGGCACCTCAGCAGACTAGACCCCCTCAGAACTGCACTGCAGTGTCAGTACTAGATATTAGATTACATTCCTGGTGTGTACTATAACTCCCAACCTTCTGATCATCTGGACCTAGAGGCAAATGTACTACCTATTGAGCCACTGAGACTGCTAATATGAAAATGAACAGTGCAAAGACTAAAGTTCTCACAATTTATTTTCAAATAATTTAGGAGGTCTTTAAGAACTTTCAATTAGGTTTTAGAGCTGGCTATAGAACACTGGATAACTTACACAACAGTACATCTAATTGAGAAGAATGTAAGGCTGGGAAAACAAAAACTCTGTGTCACCTTTACAGCTTTTAGCTCTGCCTTTGATACCATATCTCGTAGTAGCTTGTGGGAAATTATGTGGAAATGGGCAGTAGATCCAAATTTAATTTCCATTATCACAGATTTGTACTCTAAAACCTGGGGACAGATTCATCTGAGAACAAGGGGGCTACCCTCCCCTCCCTTTCTCACCACCAGGGTGGGTAAGACAGGATTGTCTTCTCACACCCACCTTGTTTTGTATATATCTGAATAACTTACTTCTTGAGCTGGAGAATTTGGACTCTGATTCCCCCAAGATTGATCATTTCCCTTGTCCCACAACAGCCTACGCAGACGATCTGGCTATTATAGCCTTGTCCAAGTCCGTCCTTCAAAAAAAATTAGACTACTTAAATAAATGTGCCAATCAGGTTAGGCTCACAATTAATGAAAATAAAAGCCATGTTTTAGTCTTTGGAGGGGGAAAGCACAATTGACACTGGAACGTGGGCCACAAAAAACTGCAGATGGTTAAATCATGCATTTATCTGGATCTAACCTTTTCAGAGAACTGCCTTTGAATACAGCAGGTGAAAGAAGTCCTTCTGAAATTGGAACAGACCATTGTAGGTCTGAAAAGATTTACCAGGCAATATGGGGACTATAGTGTACACCCAACCCTTGAGGCTAAAAGAGCAAAATACATCTCATAAGCACGTTTTGCAACTGAGATTTGGTTCCTAAGAAAATTTGATTCCTTTGTGATTCCCCTGAATCAAATGTATAGAACTCTACTAGGGGTGGAGAAAACTACCCCTGCCCCTTACCTAATAGCCAAACCAGGCACTGTTAATCTGAATACACAGGCAATTGTTCGCAGATTAAACTATTAACTGACCATTACTCAGATGCCGCACATAGGCTCCTAAAAATGCTTGAAGAAGAAGCAGAAGTGGATGACGTTAGGCTGTAAACAATCTGACTGTCTAGCAGGAATCACAAGGGATCTTAAGCAATATGACTTGAAATTTCTCAGTAGCTATGTCAACAAAGTATTACTCTCAGTACAAAGTATATGGATTACATAAAAAATAAGAATGTTAATTTTAGTATAAGTGAGGATTCAGCAAAATGAACCAATCAAGGTCATCACTATGGCTCATACATAATGATGTCAGGCATTGTTTTAAATACTATCTTGACATTTTAACTGATCCACAAAGGAGACTTTATACCTTATACAGGTTTGAACTGTTTCACAGTACAGTATTAAAAGCTAGGTATACTAATTCAAACAACACAGAGGATAAGTGCTGTAACAGTGAGATGAAAAATTGTGAAAATCTGTACCATATAATGTTTGAATGCTCCTCAGATACGATAGCATGAAGAATCTAGCTTTTACCCTTGTGGAAAAATATATTGAAACAGTTAATAAACATGAGCTTTTATCAATCCTATTTACATCCAAAGATGATAATATTATTACAAAGGTGGTGGGGTATTTAAGTACGATAAACAAAATGGCTTAGATATTCAAAAGTCCCTGCAAACTTGTGCAAGTGCCTGCACCATGCATCTGAGATGCACGGCGCAAAATGATGAGATATTCAGATGATGCCATGAGATGCACTCACATGTCTGGCTTAATATCCTGAAATGCACGATTGCACAATGAGAGATGCACAGGAAGTAGGTGACCTGAGCTTTATGTGAAGCATGGGAAATGCATGATGTAAACCACTTGCTCAGTGTGCAAAACTCAATATTCAGCAAGGTATGCAAATTACCTCATTGCACATTCCAAGCTCATCTCCCACATTTGCATCACATTACTGGAATGTATTCAGTCCATTTGCATACCCTAGGTATGCTCAGTTCCAACTTTGCAGGGCTGACCACCACTCCACCAAGGTGAATAGGAAATATTGCAGCCTAGCAGGTGGGTGTGATGAAAGGTATATGTGTGGGTGGGTGTACTGCATTGGCCTGGATGCAGTGTTATTACCAATAACCATGTAGAGTGAAGCACAAAGAATTGGCACTGAACACTAACATAGTACACTCCTCTTGTAATGTTTTATGTCACCAAACTCTGACAACACAGTGCAGCACAGCTACATGTGGAGAGATACCCACACCTGGTTGACTAGCTCCCCATAGCCATGTACAGGATCAGACAGGGGTACAGGGGGTCCACCTGGACAGTGGCCACCAAGGCTACCTGGATGTGCAACAGGGGTGGGCACAGGTGACAGGCTGCTAGGGCTACCACATGCAAATGAAATACCAGTCCCATATGCTGCATACCATCACCTGCAGTGCCCCACACACCCCAGTATGGGAGGTACCTGGTGGGCCCTGCAAGGGATGGCAGTGTACAGACAGTTTAGTTTAGTTTAGTTAGTTTTTGTTGACCGGGTAAGTGCACTAGACAAATCCTGCCTATTTTCAGGCACGACCCGGGGGAGGGGGATACAGATGAATGCCAACTGACCTTGAACCAGATTAAGCTGTTGGTGGTATTTTCAGTGAATGAGGGAAATTTAGCCAGGACACCGGGGAAATTCCCCTACTCTTTTCGATAAGTGCCATGGGATCTTTAACATCCACCTGAACTACCACCAATCCAGGCAGATGGGACCTCGGTTTAACGTCTCATCTGAAAGACGTGACTGACTGCTGGGTGGGTACATCCAGGGAGTGGTGTGGGGTGTTGTTCCCTGGATGGTGCTAGTGGCTCAGGGTTCATCCATCCTTGCATGACTGCTATGTGTCGGTGCCTGGAGCATATACTGCTGCATCTCCAAGTGCTGTATTCAGACAGCCTTCCTGCAGTTCTGTGGCCTGCCTGTGGGTGGCTGGCCATTTAAGCATGCTTTTTCCATGCCTAACTTTGGGCAGCTCATTTCTAAGATGTGCTGCAGATGTGCCACACATTTCAGCTGAATATAGGGATGTGCAGCACATTTATGGGAACGCCCCCTCTACATGCGCTGCATACATTAATCTGGAGATGCGCAACGCATCTCTCCCTTTTGAATATCACGGTTCTGCCAATCTTCTGAGATGTGTGGTGCATCTTCACTTTGTGCTGCACATCTGCTTTGAATAGTTATGCCCTTATGTCTAAAGCACTGCCAGTAGGTACTTTCTTACATTGAAACTATTTTTCTTTTTTCATTTTTTAATCTTTTAATCCACAGAATTTCCAGTGGGCTGCTTGAACTTAGACTCCCTGCCTTTTCTCATATTATTTCTTTTTTTATTTGTTTATTTTTTTTTTTTTAGTTTTTGGTAACAGGGTAAGGCCCACTAGGCACAAATGCCTGTTTTCAGGGGTGACCTGGGAGCATTGGGGAGGCTAAATGATGTGCTCAGAATCATACAGTATGCAAGTGGAGGTTGTGGGAATAAAACTCCAGTCTACTGGATGTACCAAGCCTATTCACAGTTTGTTACTCTAACCTCTAGGGCTATACTGTGCCACTATGTATGGATTTTTGAGACCCACTTACACCATTGACTAATACCGCGCTTTTGAGAGAGTGATTGAATTTTACTTTGCCCACACCATCAGCCCCCAGACCTGTAAAAGTTGTTTTTCATACTCTGGACTGATATCTTCATCTAATTATTTATTCAGAAGTTAAATATTAATTTATTTATTTATTTATTGTCTAATCACTGTATACTATTGTTATACCTTTGTATCTGTTACTGGTATTTTATTTTCTGCAAAAGTTTTATTCTTACTTTTTTGTAAATTTTAAATATCTGTATCATAATTGTCTCAGTATGATTGATCAATTAATAAACTTGAAAGAACTGAGGCTATGGGATAGGCGAAGAATGATAAAATGAATATTAGTGCACTAGGAAATGCTTATTATTACTTTTAACTATGAAATGTTAAATGGTTTTAAGTCAATTAATTATTTGTAATGTATGATGGTTATTTTTGTATTGTTACTATATGTAATGGTCATTGGCCACTCAGTAAAGATGACTATGCTGTGCTATAATTTCTTTCGTAAATGACTGATATAAATGTTAATTAAAATGGAGCTATAATTGAGAATGATCAGCATACTAAATGGTTTGTTGTACTGACATTCAGTGACCTAAGATAGTGCTTTCACACTGAATGTATGATAAATCATGCTAGAAAGATAATATATTATTTAAATGCTCTTAAAGTGATATGAGTTAACTCATTCTATCCTGGTTGGTAATTTTGTGTCAGAGTAAGCAATGGATGGTTCGGACTTCATATGAAGCTAATGGAAGTAATGAGTTTTTAACAGAAAAAGAACTCACATCTGTTTACATACCCCTAATCTAAAAATTTTGGAGTACTGTTGTCCAATCTGGCACACAGGTTTGAGTATCAAACAGAGCAATGCCCTCAAAGCAGTTTAGAAATGGACCGTGCAAATAGTCAATAATGATTTTTTATAATGAAATATTTAAGGGCTGTACCCTTGAGCCTTTAGGTACCAGATGGTAGAACATGTTCAAACAAATTTTCAGTCTGTCTCTCTTGGTAGAGAAGTTCACGATTGTGTAGCACTCAGGACCAACCAAGTAGTGACAAATCACTCAGAGGACTGAAGTATGATTGAAATCCAAACATTTGAAAGTGAACAAGTCCTCATAGTATACAGTGATACAAACATTTACAGCCCCTGAAGACAGCTGGGATAGCCAAAGCACATGGGTAGAGAGCGTAGCTCAGGCTGTGAATGCTTGCATCAGTGTATACAGTATTATGAGGACCTGGTTGGTCCTGCATGCTACACAATCTTGGACTTCAATAGCATTTTGCAAGGGCTGGCTGCCCTTTTTGTGTTTTTAGCACCTACCCTGCACCATTGAAATTGTGGCATTCATCCATTGGAACAGTGTCTTTATTGGTAAAAGCAAATTACTTCCCTTGATTTGTATAAATCCTAACACCAAACATTTACTGTATAAATACAAATAAACTTTAGCTTACTCATAAACCACAAACTAAAAGATTTGTGACTAGTTATTTTCCTCACACTACCAAGTTTGAATCAACTTGTGTTAGAGCATGTAATAGTACTGATGTATTCTTTATTTCTCCTTGTGAAAATAGCATTTCCCATTGTATGAACCTTACAAGATAAATTTATTTATTTATTTATTTGCTTTTGTTAACCAGGTAAGCACACTAGACAGCCAAGTGCCTATTTTCAGGAGCGACCCAGGAGAGTTACAGGTAAAAACATCATACATAAATAATTGAGGAAGCATAAGGAATACACAGTAAAATAACAGGCAATGCAGTGCAGGGTCTAGAGCAAGGTAGGTATACATTGAACAGTTGAGGAACAGAGAAGGATACATGAGAAATATACAGGCAGTTTCAAGGCTAGCTCTAGGACAAGGTTGGTACGAAATTCATACATGTACAAATTGAGGAGACAAGAAACATAACTAAATTGACAGACAGTTCAGGGCTGATTCTAGGACAGGTGGCACGGTGCTTTAGTGTAGGATGGGACAGATGGGATACAAATTAGCTGGTGAACAACAGGAACAAGGTTAATGGTAAATGCCTGCAAGGGGGAAGGGGAGTGCCCTAGGCAAGGTGGTGAGACCAGATATACATGGCCAGTTCCTGAAGGAGAAGTGCAAGAAGCGTGAGGCCACTCCATCCAATCAGGTTGGGGGTGGGGAGGGGCAGGGAGTAGGACTGTAAATGTTTATGTAAAAGTGTTGGCAGATATCCACAACTTTGAATTTAGGTACTAATATATCAGCTGGGATAAGCAATGTGATTAGGTTAAGACAGATCTTGTAATATTATTGTAACTGCTTGATTGTATTGTACTATACTTTACTAGAAAACGTTATCATTATGCTATATGTTTATTTATCTATCATCCAATTGTATGAACTTCAGTCTGTGATTCACCACTGGATGTAAAAAATAATGATTGGTTGATTGATTACTTTAATTACTTTAATTTTTGATTGATTGACTCATTGACACTTGGGAAATACTCCGGGTGTGGAGACCAAAGTATCTTGAAGAGGCAAAGTCTCTGACCTCCAGATAATCTAAGTGACTAGAGGAACTCTGACTATAATGGCAGAGCATTATTGTGACCCTGAGGGCTATATTGGGTAGGAATATGGCCCCCAGCCCCTACAAGTTTGCAATGGAGACAGAATGCTAGGACAACTAGCCTGAATCCATGCTACAAGTAAACGTATTCAGGGACAAGAGTTCTAACCCTCTACAGAGGGTAGCACAGAATAACTTAAGCACAGGTAAATCAGTGTTTGTTTTAGAGCAGTGCAAGACAAAGATCCAAGTCTGGCCAGTAACTGATTGGTGTTCAACTCAGAAATAATAGAGTTGATACTGGTTGGATCACAGTGGCAGTTGTAAACACTTAGGTGTGCCCCCTAAACCTCCCTGTGTTGGCCAGGATATAGCTTGAGGCATTACAAAAGTTCATAGCCTAAGGGTAGTCCATGACTGTGGTCTGTCTCTTCAGTCTCAGGTTCCCTCCTTGGTCACGGTCTGCTCTTGCCAACTTAAAAACATCACCGGCCCATTTCCCTTTCTTGCTTCTGCTGATAAGTGTACGTTTGTGCAGGCATTCATGTTCCTTAGATTGCATTACTGCAGTATGCTCTACAAGGGTTTACCTCAGTAGTCAGATTTGTCACCTGCAGCTCATCCATAATGTGGCAGTGAGGCTTGTGACCCCCATGTGGAGGTTAGATAATATTACTCTTTCATTACACTTCTAGATCTGCCTGTTAAGTGATGGATTGGCTATACAGTTATTTTATTTATGTTCAAAACCCTGAATGACCTGGAATGCTTTACCCTCACAGGCTACTTTACCACTATGCTCCTGTTGGAACTAAAGTTACTGCATGGAACACAAGTCTCACCTCAACAGCCAGTGAAGAAAATCAAAAGCAACCCCTGTGATTAACATATCTGAGACTGGATTCTTACTTATCTGGACATAGCACTTGTGGCAGTATTTCTGTTACACCTGCATCACTTTAAATATGTCGGAATGTTTTCACCCAATTTTCAAACATTCTGATGCATTTACAACCCTTTACTCACTTTATGTCACAAAACTGATACTCGCATCAGGATTTTGACCCACGCATCGTTTTGTCTTATGGTAATTGTACCCAGACATTAGACCACCTTTCTGTGGTCTTGCAGTCTTTTTTTTGCACTTAGCACAATTGTGCCACAATCATGAAGCAAGTCTTTGATAATCCAGTCCTTATTGTCCAATATCTAAATAACTCTGTTTTTGAATTGAACAGCATCACTCAGTCATGACTTCATTCAGAAAGAACATTCTGTAACCAGGCAATATACGAAAAAACAATAATTCACATTGTTTTTTGTATTAGCTAGTCAAATCAATTTCAGATCCTTACATGGTAGTCTGAAGAGTGCTTGTGCTGCATCAGATGCAATGATGTGCACAACACAGTACAGGGTATCTGAGAATCAACAAATGAGTAAATGCTTTCTCTGTATGCCCTGAAGGAATTTACTGTCAGATAAGAGGAATGGGGATTGAGTTACTGTAGAAATTGACTCACTTTGGGGAAACATTTGGAGTAGATTACTGTATTTTCCCATCTTCTTTTTAACACATGATTTGCCTACCAGTTGATAAAGAAAAATAAATCTCTGATTCTGACATTTTACTATCAGAATAAAGTGTGTGAAATGCAAAGCACAGATAATGAAAGGCTGTAAGAGGAAGTTTTGATTGAAACAGTTCTAGTTATGCTGGTTGAACACTTATCAGAAAGTTCCTTTTGTACATTGTACAAAATATAGAGCACAAGTTTTATTCATTCCCAGTAATCCTTTCATGAGTTTCCTCTCTGCACCTCATTCCACAAATACCTAAAATATGTTGAAAATTACTTCAGCAGATTAAGGCTATTACAGCAGTGTAATGTAATACTGGGAATTACATTGTTTTCATTCTGATGCATTATTAAATATTTTCCTGCTGATGTGCATTTTTGTTTTTTCTTGGTCATTTTGCAAATAGTAATTATTTGCCAATTTCTGTCTTAATTAACTTACATTCCTGTCTGGTCCTTTCTGATAGAATATGGTGTGTAATCAAATATATACATGATCAATGTAATACAAATGACCCATAGGTAGTATATGCCAGTCACCCAGGATACATTTCATTGGAGAGGGTGGATTGTGCAATTTTGCATTTCTGTGTAATATGGCTTTTTTGCCGATGCCATACCAGTGTAACCCTTGCTTCAGAGTTTTTGCACTGAGGTCACTGATCAGTGAGAGGTGAGCATGATTGATTCAGGAATTCTCTTTATGGTGCTAAATCACAGAATAGATACATTTTTGTTGAGTTCAGGTTTCTGGATTACAACCATACTAAACTATTGCTTAAAAAATAGATTTGGCAGTTGTCTTTATAAGGAAATTCATTACTGCTCTAGAAATGCTTTCTTGCTAAGCCAGTCATGAAACAATATTGGAACCATGTGATCAGACAGCAAAATCACAGATATTCTCCATTTCATATCTTGGCTTCTTCCTTCTGTTTTAAAGTGTGTACATAAAGTTAAGATCTCTTGATATGAACTTTTCTGGCCCTACTTGAAGTACTCTGATTGTTCACCTATGGTCTAAGGACACCAACAAAACAACCAAGAATATTTTTTTATGCTAACCTGAACAGTTTGGCAGAAACACTGACACTTAACAAGATATTCCACCAGTAATGCCCTTTTAGCAATTTGACATCCGGGTCCTTTAGTACTCTCTAGCACATGGGTGTCCAACCTCTTTGGGGTCATGAGCCACATTTAAATTTCTGAGTAAGACATGAGACACAACAATGTGTTACCATACCATTCCCAACATGTAGCTCTTGTCTTATCCATATTTAGTCATATTTAGGAGTTAAAATAACATAGTCATAGAAAATAGTCAATAATCCTATTTTAAAATAATAGTGTGGTCATAGTAAATAGTCAATAATCATATTTTAAGTTTTATTAAGTTACAGTATTTAAAAATAGTTGCAATTTTAAAATAATTGTTCATAGCAGCTCTGGAGCTTTAGATTTGCTTGCAGGCTTAGTAAAAGTAGCTTGTTGAGCACTCAGAACACTTTTCAGCTCCTGTACTTTGACTTTTCTCAAATTTTAAAGACTGTGGTGTGTATTTAACATGTAATTGACAATTCCCTTGTGCGCCATATCAAACTGCTTCGAGAGTAACATGTGGCTCATGAGCTACAGGTTGGCCACCCCTCCTCTAGCACATTTAAAACCATGTTTACATTTGCTTTCAATACATATGCAGTCATTTGAATTCAGCTTGAAGATATCCAAGCAATTTTTCTTTTATGTGTTGTGACTGTGTCTCTGTTAAATTGCTGCACCGCTCACAAGCGGCTAGTCCGTATGTTGGATTGCCTTTTGGACAGAACTGCAGCGCTGCTCGTAAGTGGCTAGGTGTTTCTGGGACATCTGTTTAGTGAATGAACTTGTGCTCCCCTGCCTGTGGGTTTTGAAGCCCCCGATTTGCCCTGCCAACTGGTCAGGACCTGCACGGTGTGAGAGACTGTGCAGTGGGTCCTGCCATTTTCCACTGGTTTGGGGGTGTAGGGGGGGAGCCAATACCTGTGAGCTGGAGGGGCGGGACTGTGTCTCTGTTAATTGCTGTGCCACTCTGCAAGTGGCTAGTCCGTATGTTGGATTGCCTTTTGGACAGAACTGCAGTGCCGCTCGTGAAGTGGCTAGATGTTTCTGGGACATCTGTTAAGTGAACGTGGAACTTGTGCTCCCCTGCCTGTGGGTTTGAAGCCCCGATTTGCCCTCCCAACTGGTCAGGATCTGCATGGTGTGAGAGACTGTGCAGTGGGTCCTACCATT
The DNA here is from genome assembly GCA_016271365.2 of Neoceratodus forsteri. Classification (NCBI taxonomy): domain Eukaryota; kingdom Metazoa; phylum Chordata; order Ceratodontiformes; family Ceratodontidae; genus Neoceratodus; species Neoceratodus forsteri. Next base: position 332,635,453 of record CM057454.1, read on the forward strand.
TTCCATTGGTTTGGAGGTGTGGAGGAGCCAATACCTGTGAGCTGGAGGGCGGGGACAGTGTCTGTGCTAAATTGCTGCACGCTTCATAGAGGCGGCGTGTGAGTGGTGAGCGCCACTCAGTACTGAAACTTTTCCAGCTGATGAAGAACGAAAAAAGGGCAGGTTTTCTCCCTGTGTGCCTCTTAATAGTGTGAGAGACTAATATTTTATATCTTACTGTTTTAATTTATTACTGACATTGGGAATAACCTAACTGGAGAGCACTATTGTGAAGCAGTTCATCCTGCTTTTTAGTGTTAACTAATTATATTACTTTTGTTATCTGAGTAGGCTAGGCAGACTTTTTAGGTATTGTTTAATTGTGTTTGATTAATTTTGATAGTTTATTATTGTATTTTGCATTTTAGGATGTGTAGGGGTTATATGGGAGGATTTAAGGGGGTCAGGATTACCTATGGGAGCTCACTGCTACATGACGTGTCCTTTTATCCCCCTCCCAGTGTCAGACACTACTGCTAGATGCTGTTGGAAAATGGGGATTGGAAGGAGTCGTGCTGATTGTGGACAGTGGGGCGACCCATGTAATTCGGGTGATGGTAGGATAGAGGTTGTTGGGTCCAGAAGGCGCCCTGGGCTATGATGGGCACCTGGGAGAGGCCAAACGTGGTTGGTGCCCATCTCCAGGGAGTCCACCAGACCGAGTGGTCAGGTAAGCCGAGGGGTTGCACCACCCTCCAATCCCCTGATGGCAGTGCTTTGCAATGCCAGATCGATTAGAAATAAGACAGCAGTTATTGCTGCCTTGATTTCTTCAGTCGATCTGGCTTGCATCACGGAGACCTGGGTGGGAGACGATGTGGGCCCTGTTTTTGAGGGGCCGAAGTCCTCCTGGGTATACCGGTGCACTGCCCCAGAGTGGAATGCAGGGGTGGTGGTGTAGCTATCTGTTTTAGATCCAGCCTGACCTTCACTGTGCACCAGTGGGAACTCCAGGTTCATTTGAATGTGTGGCTATTCGTGGAGGACTTGGTGCGGGCTGCATGATCTTCCTCATCTATCGCCCTTCTGGGCCGATGGGAATTTCCTGCTGGAGATCGCTGAATTCATCGCCGACAAAACAAAGGGATCCACCAGATGTGTTTGGGGATTTCAATGTTTGGGTCGACGATAGGGAATCAAAGATATAGTTATGATTTTCTGCAGATCATGTCCTCCTTAGGATTGACGCAAGCTGCTACTGCAGCAACTCATCAGGATGGTCACATGTTGGACCTGGTGTTCTCACTGGGGCTTGAGATCAGTGATCTCAGGATTGATCGAGTACTTTGGTCCGATCATTGCACAGTGCAGTTCATGCTTGGGGCTCCCACCAAAAGCTCTTCCCCTGCTGAGATGATTAGCTGTCGCCCTTTACAGAGTTTGACCCTTGAGCGTTTTTCGGTGGCAGCTAAATTGTCTAGTGTGGGTGCTGCATGCATCGGAGGTGTTGGTGCTGGGGTTGACACCTATAATAGGGTGTTATCTGACACCATCAACTGCCTCGCATCTGTCCATGTACGACCCAGAACTTCATACCTGAGGTCCTCGTGGTTTGATGGGGATCTCTGGGAGATTAAGAGGATAGGTCGGAGGTTAGAGCATTGCTGGAGGAGGTCCTGCCTGGAGAGGGACAAACTGGTCCTGCGTATGCATTATAGTGCGTACCAGGAGGCAATCAACCGTAAGAAGGCAGCGTTCCTGTCCAGGGAGATTGCTGCTGGGAAGAACCGACCAGCTTTACTCTTCTGGGCAGTAGACAGGCTTCTCCATCCTGCTTGTCTGCAGCCCAGGAGGGTTTTTTCTAATAGAGAGTGTGAAGAGTTTGCTCGCTTTTTCTCGGACAGGGTGTCCATGATCCGGCAGGTGGCTTCTTCAGCCAGCAATGTTATAATGACAGTGGTCACCTTATGTGTTCTAAGTGCACTCCGCCTAGTTGGGGGAGTTTAGACCAGTGGAGTTAGTGAGGTCATCGAGGTGGCAGTCAACTTAAAGCACACCTTTTGTGAACTGAACCCGATGCCAACGCATTTCTTAATGAGGTGTGTTGACTCTGTTGGCCCGGTGTTTGCCTTGATTGTCTGGTGTTCCCTATCTGAGGGGGTCTTTCCAGATGCCTTGAAGGATGATCTGGTGAGACTCCTCTTAAAGAAATCATCTCTGGACCCAGAGATCAAGGCAAATTACCGTCCTATATCCAACCTCCAATTTTTGGCGAAGGTGGTGGAGAAGATGGTAGCGCTTCAGTTGGAAGAGCACCTCGTGACTCACGAGTTGTACGAATCCTTCCAGTCAGCATTTCAGGCTAGACATAGCACAGAAACTGTGCTTGTTTGGGTGCAGAATGATCTCCTCAGGGCAAGAGATCGGGGGGACAGGACAATTCTTGTTCTACTTGATCTGTCTTCAGCATTTGACACTGTGGACCATTGTGTGTTGCTCATCCACCTTAGGGAGTTATGTGGACTCACCGGTACTGTCATCAACTGGTTTGAGTCCTTTTTTACTAACAGAAGGCAACGGGTTATGATGGGGAATTCTTCATCTGCACCCAGTCTCCTATTTTGTGGAGTCCCTCAAGGACCGGTACTGGCCCCAATGTTGTTCGCAGTGTACATGCTGCCCCTGGGAGAGATCATTAGGAAGTATGGTCTGGGTTTTCATTGTTATGCCAATGATACTCAGCTATATTTGTCCTTTGCCCCAGGAACATCCAACACAGTGGATGTGCTAAATATCTGTCTGGCTGAGATCAACGACTGGGTGGCCTCCAGCTGGTTGTGACTTAACCCTGACAAGACGGAGGTATTGGTAGTGGAGTCGAACAGAGTTCGTGATAGGATGGCCTCTGACTCAGAAACTGGGCTTGTTCTTGGAGCTGTGTCATTGAAGGCCTTCTCTTGAGTGCGAAATCTTGGAGTGATTCTGGACAGGAACTTAGCCATGGAGGCTCAAATATCTTCCATGGTTCATATCAGTTTTTTTCATCTCAGAAATATTGCCAGGATTAAGCCCCTTGTTCTGCCTCTGGACCTCCCTACCTTGATACATGCCTTAGTTACATCTAGGCTTGACTACTGTAATGTGCTCTACCTCGGGGTCACAGGGGGATCTCTCCGCAGACTGCAGCTGGTGCAAAATGCAGCTGCCCGGTTACTGACTGGGCAGCAAAAATTTTGCCATATTACACCGATGTTGCGTAAATTGCACTGGCTGCCAGTCAGGTGGAGAATCCTCTTCAAGGTGGGTCTTCTCACCTACAAGGCCCTACATGGGCAGGGCCCTGGTTATCTGTCGGACCTTCTGACACCTACCCTCTCTACCCGCCCTCTCTGATCTTCTAGTGGTGGCTTCCTGACCATTCCCAGAACGAGGCTTAAATCAGCTGGTGATAGAGCCTTTAGTGTTGCGGCTCCCATTCTGTGGAACTCATTGCCAGCTCAGGTCAGGGAAGCACCCACTGTGGTTATATTTAAGGCCCGCTTGAAGACACTCCTTTTTTCCCAAGCTTTTGTTATATAAATTATAAACTGTAGTAGAGTCTGAGATTTTATTGAGTTATTTATTCTTTTATTTTAGTATAAAATATTGTGATGCTGTGTTTGTTTTTAAATGCTGTTTATAAAATTTATGCTTAGCACCCAGAGCCTTTGGGATTGGGCGTCTTTTAAATAAATTGTGCCTTGCCTTTGCCTTGTTTTAAACTTTGAAAGAAGCTACTGGATAATTCATATGGGATCATGCACAATTGGCAATGAGCACATCTTGCTTGCAGACCACTGGATTGTCATGGGTGACTGCAGAGAAAGATGCATGCCAGCCTTTCCATCACAGTAAAATATAGCATAGGGTGGTGAAAACCTGCCCCAGTCAATGGATGCCAAAATCTACACTAAGGACCCTACTGTGCAGTTGCATGCACAGCACAAAATATCTGTAAGTACCCCAGCTCCATAAAGGCAGCCTTCTGTAGCTAGAACTCTTGATATCACCCAGAAGTTACCAATCTGTATGCTCAGAGAAGGATCTGGGCTGGGCCATGTCCAGCCTATAAGTATCAACATGCATATTTCCCAAGGGTCCATACCAGTGTTTGGACAGCACATACCATACATCTACAGGGGAGGGCAGGTTTAAGTGCTACAATCCCTCCTCACATTGACCGCAACAGAAATTTATTTTGGGAGGAACGAAAAGACCAGATGGTGGGGCCCCTCTTGTGTTATTTCTAGCCCTTTCTTCTATATTTGTTAATGAAAATAACCTATGAGAGCTGTTTCAGAAGAGTGAGAGTCTCACTGCCATATTTCACAACTCTATGGGAAACACATGCTGCTCCTAACTCTGCATAGTAGGAAAAGACTGTGACTGGATCTAGGGCTTCCAACTGGATGCTCACTATCCAGAGATGCTCCACCTACAACTCTACCACAAGAAAATCAAACCTTCAGCAAATTAGAACTTTTTGGGCCAGGCAGTAGGTATAGAAATAAGCCAGAAAGTAGCTGAGGAAGTCTTTGGGCTATTTTATTATAGCAAATCTGTCAAACAGCCACTGTGGATAACAGAGCCATTGATCACAGATGTTGATTCAGAACTAGGTCTGAGGACAATACAGTGGCTAGTGAAAGGGAAAGTGCCTCCTGCATGGGGAGATATGCTTGTTGTACTGACATTCAGTGGGGAGAGATGCCTTAAATACAGTCACAGTTGTATATAAACCTCAAAATAAAGACAGTCTCAGATGGTATATGAAATTCATAATAATAAAGATTTCAATGTTTCCACTTTAAAGAGATCAAACTAATGAATCTCTATTGACTTAGAATGGAAACACATGTAGATATGATGCAAGCCTACCCCTGCCCTTCAACTCTAGTGTCATCCAAGACTCCATCTTTGGCACCATCCCTTTTTCCATCTTCTTAAATTACCTCTTTTCTGCCTGCATCTTCTCAAACATCCACATGTGTGCAGACGACACAGTTCTACTTGCTTCTGATACTTTGGTTCCTGAGCTGGAATCATCACTCCAGCATGACTTTGACAACATACAATGCTGATTCCAGTCAAACCAGCTCTCATTAAATGCCCAAAAGACTGTGTCCATTATGTTTAATGCTAGACAGAGGTCAGCAAGGTTCAAACATACCTGACCTCAAGACTCTGGATGGAAACCTTCTTAAAAATGTACCCCACTTCAAGTACTTAGAGGCATGCCTGGACCAGAACATCAGCTTTTTCACCTTAATTGATGTCATTCAAAAGAAATGCTGCCCTAAGTTCAGTGTGCTGTACTACAAGGAATCCTGCCTGCCTCTCCAGGTCCACCAAAAGATCATTCCCAAGATATTCTTGCCAGTGATTCATTACAGGGCTGTAGTCTACAACACTGCCACAAAATCTACACTTGCAATGCTGGACTCCCTTTTTTCATCCACTCATCACTGCACTATCTATGCAAATCCCCCACCCCACCCCCCGTGGTCCAGGATCTCTGGCACTGTTCCTCATTATTGGCCACATACAGTACTGGTTTGCCTCTGGTCCCACTTAAATCTCCCCTCTCCATAATCCTGACATCCCATACTCCTATGCCCTCTAGTAATCTGATTCTCATTCCTTTCGTATCCCTGATGGAATATTTGGAAGACCAGCCTGCTTTCTCTATTCACCATCCAACACTGTGAATGAACCTTCATTCCCCATCCACCCCTTATCCTCCCTGCAATCTCTAAAACACAGCTTACTGTCCCACATTTTAAAAGCATGCACCTTCAGGTAGTCATCTTCTTCTCTTTATATTACAACAACCCGTGCCATATTCGCACATTCTCCTGTTTACAAATTTTGCCTCTTACCCTGCTGCATAGCTTAATACTTATTGTATTCTCTAATTTGAGTTTTACACCTCATAATTCTGTTACAAATTCTTGCTCTACATAGACTGCACTCTCCCATAGATCTCATCGTTGTCAGCCTTAACCTATGAACTTTGTATACTTTCTAAAAAATTATTTATTTTCCAGAATTTATTACTTGTACCTTGCTTTTATTGTTCCCATACATGCAGCTGTTGTTGTAAGTACCAAGTCAACACTTTTTGGGTCTGACAAGATATATCACAACTTATTTGATCCCAAATAAGAGCCTGTTGTGAATGGCTTTTTGACTAAACTGGCTAGTTCTCCACCGTCTACATTATATTATGACACCATAATGCCAAACTAGACCATTTGAAAGAAGTATAGAAACTGTTTAGGCTCATGCAGTTAGTAAGAGGCCACTTCCCCACAGCATGTAGTGGGAAAGTTTAAAAAACCACAAGGAAGCATGACAAGAGAGTACAAGACAGGGATAGATAAAGATACATTTGGAAATATATGGAAAGGCAGATTAGAATAGATATTGACAAAGTTCAATATTATTAGTGTCCTCTAACAGTTTGTCTGCATTAAACATAATACCTTGAGAACAACATACAGTAGTTCAGTTACTGTCATAGAATTGAACAAAGTCAGCAAGTTGTAAACAAAAGCCAAGCAAATGTTGAACCGATGATGTGGAGTTGGCTATTAAGTTACAATTCAAACTGAGTCAGGAGGGCACTGTGTAACCTGGGCCCTTGTGCTCTTGTTCTAATAATTTTCATCAATCATTAGAGCAGATCCAGAAACACAGAGGAGAACTAGCTAGAAGGGGAAGGAGCATGCTTCGTCACAGCATGTTTTGGGGACAAAAAGATGCAATTGGCGAAGCTTAATGCAATGTGAGTAGTAAAACAAGGGAAGACATATTAAAAAATCATAATTAAACAACTAAAGCAGAATGAATTTTCCAATTCTGAGTGTATTTATCATTGTCCTTAGATTTTAGCCGTCTCTTTCTGTACCATTTTTCTAGATGCTGGCTGCTCAACAAAACAGTCCATCAGCAGAGCAGAGGGTTCCAGCAATGTGTTTTCTTATCCCCCCACTACCTTCCCATTATTTGTAAACCCCAAATTCCATGCAGGTACTCATGTTAATCCCTAAGGCTACCACAGGTCAAGGTATCCACTGGAATACATGTTGTTGTGTGCAGCACTCCATACGTCAAATGGGAAGAACACCCTTCCCCCTCAGCTAGTGGTCAAACAGAAGTTCAGCATGTTTGTAGTTCATTTGCATTAACAGGTAAGGAAAAAGGTCTGGCTCCCCATATGATGTAGGGAAATGCCAGACCTCGACCAACAACTAACACATCAAATCTGGCCAATGGAAAATCATGTACACGAATGCTCGTAGTCTGAGAAACAAGAGCCAAGACCTGCAGGCAATAATCAAAAAAAGAGGCTAAACTGGACATCGTAGCCATTAGCAAGACATGGTTTACCAGTAACCACACTTGTGACACTTCAGTGCCTGGCTATTACTGATCAGAAAAGACCGAGGTGCAAAAAGGAGGTGGGTGGGTGGAGTGGCCCTTTATGTCAATGAAAATATCAAAGCTACAGAAATTCAGAATACACATAAGGAGCCAGAAGAACTGTTGGTCACCCTGGAAACAGAAAATGGGACAACCATACAAACTGGGGCTCTGTACAGGCCTCCAGACCAGGGGGAGGACATAGACACATTACTGTTAGAAGATATACAAAACATGACAGCTAAAGGGGAGGCTCTGATAATGGGACACTTCAACATGCCAGATACAGATTGGTCAATACCAACAGGAACGTCTTCCAGAACTAGACACATGGTGGATTCCCTGCAGGGGGAGAGCCTCAAAGAAATAGTACAACAACCCACAAGAGACAGGGCTATTCTAGATCTAGTACTGACTAACAGGGAAGGGATCACAGATCTCCAGGTAGAAGGTCACCTGGGGGTCAGTGACCATCACATGGAAGGGTTCAATTTGGCCACTAGAACTAAATCATCCCATTCCAAGGCAAAAATATGGGACTTCAGAGGAGCTGACTTTGATAAGATGGCCAACAGAGTTAAGTTAGCCCTGGCAAAAAGAAATACAGGTGAGGGTGTGCAGGCAAAGTGGGCAAGCATAAAGGATGCAATACTTGAAGCAACATCCCATTGTGTTAGAGATAAAATGAAGTGCAAAAGAAGAAGGAACCACTTTGGTTCTCAAAAACAGTAGCAGAAAAGGTCAGAGCCAAAAGGCTGGCCTTCAGAAAATATAAGGGAATGCAGCAGGATGAAGATAGGCAGGCATACCAAACTTCCCTAAGGGAAGCAGGGAGGCAGTAAGGCAGGCAAGGCCCAAATCAAGGAAACACTAGCACAAACAGTAAAGAAGGTGACAAGACTTTCTATACTTTCTGCTTAAAGTTGAACAAGCATAATATTCTGTGGTGATTTGCATCACGCAGCCCACGATGTTTTGCATTGTGTGGGCATGTGTGATTTGTAAGACCTTCTATAGATACTTAGTGAAAGGAGAAAGTCCAGAAGGGTACTGCTAAGTTCAAAGAGGATACGGAGGCGTGTGAGGAGGATGACCATGTAAAGCATCTATCCTAAATAGATACTTCTGCTCAGTATTTACTGAACAGAAGGTAGAGCAGGGCCCACAGCTCAGCAACATGGACACAGGGGTAGGAGGTGCACTAGTCCCTTCACAAAAGAAAGGGTCCTACAAGAGCTCAATAAGCTCAGGGTGGACAAGGCAATGGGACCTGATGGCATACATCCCATGGTACTAAAGGAGCTAAGGATGGAACTAGCAGAGCCATTATCAGAACTGTTTAGTGAGTCTGAGCACAGGAGAGGTCCCAGAAGACTGGAGAAGGGCTCATGTGATCAGCTGTACAAGAGTGGTAGCAGGGAGGAGGCAGGAGAACTACAGACCAGTCAGTCTTACCTCAGTAGTGGGCAAGATTATGGAGGCACTCCTTAAGGAAAGGATAGTGCAACACCTGGAATCCATAGGAGCACAGGATCCAAGACAGCATGGGTTTACAAAAGGAAGGTCCTGTCAAACTAATCTCATATATTTCTTTGACTGGGTAACCAGAGTGGTGGACCAAGGAGGAGCAGTTGATGTTTCCTACCTTGACTTCAGCAAAGCTTTCGATACTGTTCCACATAGAAGACTGATAAATAAGCTGGGTAGGCTCAGGGTGGGTCAGAAGTTGGTCAACTGGGTGGCAAACTGGTTGGCGGGCAGAAAACAGAGAGTGGTGGTAAATGGTATACAGTCAGAAAAGATGCAAGTCATAAGTGGGGTACCTCGAGGTCAGTCTTGAGGCCAGTCTTCTTCAATATCTTCATCAGTAACATTGCAGATGGACTGGTGGGCAAAGTTTGTCTGTTTGCAGATGACACCAAGATTGCAATAGAGTAGATGATCCAGAGGGGTGGGCAGAATGAGAAGAAATCTGGATAAACTAGCAAAATGGTTGGAAGAGTGGCAACTGGGGTTTAACAAAAGAAGTGCAAGATCATGCACATAGGGAAGAGAAACCAGAAGCCACCTATAGGCTGGGAGGGGAGTTGCTGGCAGTCACAAGGGAAGAAAGAGACTTGGGCATCATCATCACCGATGACCTGAAATCATCCAAGCAGACCACTAAAGCAGTAGGTAAGGCTAGATGGATATTGGGGTATATCAGTAGGGATATCACAAGTCGTAAGAGGGCGGTAATAATCCCTGTTTACAAGACACTGGTTAGGCCCCATCTGGAGTACTGCATGCAGTACTGGAGGCCACACCTTCACAAGGATATTAATCAAATTGAGGCATTCCAGAGAAGGGAAACCAAAATGGTGCAGGGACTGCATCAGAAAACATATGAGGACAGATTAACGGAGCTCAGAATGTATACCCTAGAGCAAAGAAGGGAGAGAGGTGATTTGATTGAAACATTCAAACACCTTAAGGGCATTAACAAGGTGAAAGAGTCTAACATGTTTCAATATAAGAAAAATAGCAGGACAAAAGGACACAGCATGAGATTAGAGGGAGGTCGAATAAGGGGGAATGTGAGGAAGTTCTTTTTCACAGAAAGGGTGGTGAATACATGGAACGGCCTACCTCAGGAAGTGGTGGATATGAATACAGTGCAGGGCTTCAAGTAGGCATGGGATAGGCATAAGGGAGCAATACAGATGAGTATGAATAGATAGGCCTTTGACAGAGCAAATGCCGATTGCACATTCATCAGTTAGAAAAAGAAATGGGCAGACTGGATGGGCCTTGCAGTCCTTATCTGCTGTCAACTTCTATGTTTCCATGTTTCTATGTTTCTCTGTTTCTTAAACTCTGGAGTGAGGCTTAATTTGATTGCACAAATAAGTTCCTTCCTGCAGGAGAGGTTCAGCATAAAACTTGAATTGGTGGGTAGGAACAAGAAAATCACTAGGCCAGTCTCACTAAGAGTGGTTGAAGCCATTTGATACACAGTAGAGGTCATGATAGAATCAGTAATGGGGCTCAAGGATAGGGCCTACCTCCCTCAAACACTAGTAAAGAGTACAGTCTGAAATGGGAAATCATTTATGTACCTTTCCAATGCCAATGGCACTATCAGCATATGAAATGCAGCAACCACTTGAGGTAGCTGCAGGATGAGAATGCCTGAAGAACTTAATTTCACAATCAGCAGGCAAGGAACCAGGAAGCCAGTCAGGTCAGTCTCACTAGAGTGAATGGAGCCACTTGCAACACAGCAGGGGTGGTGATGGGCACTAACATATAGGATCCCCTTTGCATGAACTCTAGTAAAGGAGAGTCCAAATGGGGAAATCTTTGTTTGAGTTTTAGTGCCTTTCCAGTCCCTCCACCAGCCAATCAAAGGCAGCAGACACTTTGTCTAGGTTCCAGGGCAAGGCATGCCATAGGAAATGAGTTCCCCACTAAACTGCCTTAGATCCCCTACTAAACTGCCTCACTCATCCAACTGCCAACCATGGAGTGGCCCAGAGCAGGACTGCAAGTCTGGCTGAGGCAGATGGAGAAGCTGGAACTGAGACATATCTCTGCCTGTCTATGGTCATGTAAGTTTACCTATCTCCTTGGATCACCTTTTTACTTTAAATGATTTCTGTAACTATAACATTGGTAATTATGTGACTTATGGATTGCTTTGTACTCCCTTTTTATGTTGGTTTGCACACACGTGCAAGCAACATCTTGTGGTGGTAACAGAAATGCAGAGGTGTCAGTGTTGGCCACTGCAGGGGATGCTTTAGGGCTGCATCCCTCAGCCCCCAATGAGTGAGCATGCTGCTGGTAACAGCAGTTTCAAAGAGACCTACGGAGATGAAACAAATCTGCCGCTGCAATCAGAGACAAGCTCGTCATTGCAGCGGCAGATGGCATGCCTCCATTACGTGCCTTTCCTGGTGAAACATTTCAGTAAAAATGGCAGCTCCTGCCATCTGCCACTCAATCCACAGAAAGCGATATGGGGATGCCCAATCCCGTGTTGGCATATTCGCTCTGCCCTTCACTGCTCCCTCCGTTCCCTGTCCGCAACTGACAAAAACCTCCCACAACCTCCTACTGCTCCTGCCTCCCTGCACCCCCATCCCCACCCCAGAATGTAGCATACTGGGACTCCACCCCAGTATGCCTATTCTTTGTTTGTTTCTTAACCTGTAAATAAAGAAAATCTTCCCTCATGGTTTTATTTTTTATTTTTCCCTGCAAACAAAAAATGGTCCACCAATGTCTCCCCATCCCCACCCTCCTTCTGCACCCCACCTCCCCGTACCCCCTCACCCCATACTTACCCTCCAGAGGTCAGGAGCCATGATCTGCTCTGAACACGGACACATCTGCAGTCTTCAAAGCCAACTGCAATGTGAAGAAATAATGGTAAGCTTTGTAAAGGGAAGCAAAGGAGGGTTTCAACTTAGGTTGATATCTCAGCCATTTTTGGGAATTTTGGCCCCAAATTTTCAACATGGGGTTCTTGGGACCCCACCGCATGAACATGTCACTGTCATTTCGTATCCTGTTGCCGAAAGGTGATTTCGTGGTTGCTGCGTGGAATCACCTTTCAGGACCAATTAATGAAACAGCATTGCCACTGCTCATGAGGTGGGGTCCCAAAAAGTCCATTGTTGCAAATCTGGTGGAAAAATTCAAAAAAATAGCTGCATTATGAGCATGTGTTGGGCAGTTTTTACACATGCTCATAACTTCACCAGTTTTTTATAATTTCACTCCACATTTTCAACATTGCCATTTTTTCAAACCTCCTTATCAACAGTACAGCTGTCATTTTTCACCTTGCCTGAAACACTTTTTCACACCTGTGGCACACAATGGGCTCAGGCGCTGTGCAAAATCAACTTTTGGGACTGATTAACAAAATCACAGTGCCACTGTTTATGAGGAGAGGTCCCAAAATGTCCATGTAAAAATTTAAAAAAATGAGAGCATTACATGTGTACGTTGTGCAGTTTCTACACACTCTTCTAAGATCGTGCATTTTTCATGTTTTCTCTCCAGATTTTCATCATTATCATTTTTTCACACATCCTCATGAACAGTACTGCTGTCATTTTTTGCATCCTGCCCAAAATGTGTTTCTGTACCTGTGGCTCCTAATGGCACAGTTGCTGTGCGAAATCACCTTTCAGGATTTGAGTAACAAAATGATAGTGCCACTGTTCATGAGGTAGAGTCCCAAAAAGCTTATATTGAAAATCTAGAGTGAAATACCAACAAACACCTGGGGCATTAAGGTTTCGAAATATACACCCACCCTGTACAGACTGACAGGAGTCTGGGGCATAACTTGAATTTGTTGCCTCTAATGTTCGTAGCATTCTACCCCCACCCTAAAGCCACTGACAGGCATCGAGGTGTGCCTTGGGGTCTGTTGCCATAACATTCACCCCATTCACCTATACTGCACCCATCTTAGCTTATTTACTTATGGAATGGGGTGAGCATAAGAGCCAGATACCGCAAAGCACACCGTGACACCGGCCATTCTTATTATGCATCTCTCTAACTCCTGCCCTACCAATGCCAATGCCAGCAAGCCAACATTTGGCATTGACAAATGCTTGTTATGTTATAGTTTTGTCAGATGATTACTACCCAGAGTCTCTGTGCTCACATAAGTAGAGTACAATACTTGAAATCTAATGTATAAAAAGATATATGTACAAAGTAAAATTTCTCACTGTTACATCTGCTGTATAACATACTGTTTCAGTACTATCATATCTCATATAAGTGTGTAATCTACTTTTCACTAGGGTAGGGAAGGGGGTTAGCTTTCATGGGCAAACTAGATGGATTGCAAGGTCCTTTTCTGCTGGCACTCCTTATGTTCTTATGTAAAGATTTTTCCCTTGACGTAGATAGTGTGTCCTAATAGTGTCCAATAATTTACCATTCCAAAATGTTTTCCCCAACACTAGTATTTTATTATATTGCTTACTGCTTCTTTGTGACTCAGTCCTCTTATTAATGTCTGTCTTGAAATGTGCAAGCCAAATGGGGCCTCTAATTTCTCCCCATCATTACCAGTAGACATCAGTCACTCCTTAGATAGAATCACTTCTGATCTCCTCTGATAAAAAAAAATTCTGTACAGTAGCTCATTAAGGCAACCAATAGTGTAATGCACACAGGAGCAAACAGAGGAGTGAAGTGAGAGTCTCATACAGTATTTCAGCTCAGATATTTAATCAGTGCATAAATATAGTATAAAAATGTACAAGTCCGTCATGATACACTGTACATACGCATCACTATATTACCTCACAATAACATCAACACATTTTAAAACTCATTATACTAAGCACAAGAATGATTTTAAAATGCATTACAGCACATATCTTAAGTCCAGGTCTGTTACTAAGATAAAGAGATACTCAGTTAAATACTGGCTGAGTATTTCTGAATAATAATGGAAAATCGTATTATTTACCTGCCTGGAGCCAATGTAAGAGGCTACAAATAGCTGGCATGAATAAAACAAGCTTGGCTGGAAACAAAACCAAGGTTGAAACATGGGTGACTCAATGTAAACATGATGCAATGTTTTTTTTTTTGTTTCATATGTTTGTTAGTTGACAGTTGACCATAAAAAATTCATAGCCAGCAGTTATAAATAATTTATATATCACAGCCATATTCATTTGCCACGACACTTGAATATTATAACATTTGAGACTTCATTCCACATTACTGTCCTTTTTTCTTTTATTTTTAAGTATCCCCCCCTTTAACCCACTAACCCAATAACCTCTAACAATAAACCATTAACTCGGTCTGCGTCCCCTCTTTCCATCTCTTCCCCATCTTACATAGAGGCCTCTTCTCTCGGTTAAATAATTCACTACCCTCTAAAAGCATTCTTTCCCCATACTCAGAGCACCCAAATATTCTCACCAGGTTCTCTCAAACCTATCTTCCGCCCCTTTTAAACAATATGTCAGCTTATCAACTGCCAAAACTTTCACTGTAAGTTCTTTCCACTGACCCACTGTAGGCCCCAAAGCTGTAGTCCATACATTTTGTATTCCTATCCTAGCTACTGTAAGTAACACCCTTATCCACTTAGAGTAGAAAAAACATTCCCCATTTTCTTCTCCTTCTACATCTAGCAGCAATGATTTTTGGGAGATCTCAATGTGCTTTCCTCTCATGGATGTAATTTCTTTAGATATGTCTTGCCAGTAGGACTTTATCACTAGGCAACCCCAATAATAATGCTGGTATGTGCCCCTATTTATTTTGCACTTATTGCAAAATGGCGAGACCCCTGGACAGAAGCTGTGTACCATAGCTGGTGGGTAGTATAGCCTCTGTATGTATTTGAACTGAGCTTCTTTGTACTTATTGCACACTAGTAATCCCTGGTGGGATTCTAACATTAGCCGCCAGTTAGCAACACTAATTTCTTCCCCAGTGTCCTGTTCCACCAGGCCTTCACCTTTTGGTGTAAAAGATTTTTCTGTCCAACCTCACAGCCCTCCCTATTAGTCCCTTCTCACAATTATTAGCCCCCATTATTTCTCTCTCCACATCCTCAATCAATCTCCTTGCTTCCCTAGGTCTACTAAGCCATGTATAATAACCCTTTACTTGGAAGTAGCTATACATGTGTGAGGTAGACATGTTCCACTTCTCTTTCACTTCCTGGAATATACATATGCCCCTCCCGATGTTAAGGTTGCCATACATTTTACCCCCTTGTCTTGCCATAGTTTAAATCCATCATCCTCTAGGCCTGGTAAGAAATCAGGATTCCCTACCATTGGGACCAGCAAAGTCTGACATGCCTCAATTCCTTGTCTCTTTTTAATTTTCCAGCAGGCCAATAAGCCCGCCCCCACCATCGGATTAGGTGCAGCCAGCTTTCGATGTAATGGATTTGAGTGAAATCTGGCTTAAGCTTTCAATCTCTGACTCTGATAAGAGAAGGAGTCAAAGTCAGAGGATGGGAAGGTCACAAGAAGGTGCCTCAGGGTCAGTCCTGTGTCCAGTCCTTTGAATATGATCATCAGTGACATAGGAGAAGAAGTATAGTGCAAGAAGTGTCTCTTCGCAGATGACACTAAGCTCAGTAGCATGGTGGACAGCAAGGAGGGGGAAAGTGAGTTACAGAAGGACATGCTTAGTTTGAAGAGGCAGTCAAGGTTTGGCTGTTGAAATACAATGCAAAATACAAGGGGATGCATCGTACATAGGGAACAAGAACCCCAGGAATGCTGGATGGGAGAGGTTAAGCTGGGCCTTTGAGGAAAGGGACCAGGAGTCATCATGAACTACTCCCTAAAACAATCTAGCCAATGAAAAAAAAGGCCTATAGCAAGGTAATCAGAATGTTGGGGTGTATTGGGAGGGTTCTGTAGTAGTAGGAAGGAGGTATATCTCCATAGAGCACTGGTGAGCCCTATCTGGAATACTGTGCCCAATTCTGGATTCTCCACATAAGGAAAGACAAAGACAGGTTAGGAGAGATGCAGTACATGGTAGACAGAATTTTTCAAGCATATAAGGGCAGATCCTATGACGATCGGTTTAGGGTGCTGAACATATATATGATGGAAGCCAGAAGGAAGATGGGCGATATTGTGGGAGTGTTGATATTGAGGGGTGTTGCCAGTACCAAGAGCCAGCACAGTCAGGAAGAAGAGGATAGAGGAGCTCGATGACTGGCTGAGGAAGTGGTGCAAAGGGAAGGTATGATTGTATTGGAGGCTGGGGAGACTTAAACAAATAAAACACTTTTGACAGACTACATCCTGGTAATGGGGGATCGAGGGTCCTCAGGGACAAGCTGGGTGGTGCATAACTCAAAAATGCAATTTAAACTACTGGGGAGGGCAAGAGGGCCTTCAGACACTGACACTCTGGGAGGAGGTCAGGAGACCTCCCTCATACCAGTAGGGCAGGACTGGAGGTGGAAGGAGAGGGGAGTGAAGGGTTAGCAGTGAGGGGTGAGGGCACAAGCAATTGGGAAAACAAGAAAGGCAGATGGTAGAGAAGGGAAGGAGGCTCAGACTCTAAGTGGAAGGTGGTGTTCCTGAATACACAAAATCATGGATATGAAATAGATGACCTGCAGACATTGTTGGCAGAGAGGAGAGTGGAAATTGCAGTGGTCATGGAGACATGGACCTCACCTAACCATGACTTGTACCTCTTGATCATGGGTATAAATTATACAGGGGGTAGGAAAAGGGGGAGGGATAGTGGCTTACAAGGTTCCATGTGATAACGGTGACTGCGTAACAGCGATTTCCGTTTGGGTGAGTCTACATTGCCAAAAATGAATTTCGGTGATGTAGACTCATGGCGCACAGTAAAAAGGTGCCGGACACTTGTAATGTACTTTTTTATGCTAGGGGCTGTGCCCCCCCCCCCCGTGAAGGACTTCCTCCCTCACTCCCCACTAAAGGATTCTTTTTTTATATAATTCAATAAACTTTATTACATTTTTCTTTTAACATCGTGACAACCAAAAGATGGAAAAGATGGGTGACAATTGGACAACCCAGAGGTTCACCCCACAATACAGTATCAATCGCCACACCTTCTGGGTCTGTGTAGTGGCTGCTTGTGTTTATCTGTGTCTGTAGCTTAGTTTTTGTGGATTTTGCATGGTTTTCTGCTTGGAGTAACTACACCATTCTTACTCACTACATCCGTGAAATTCTCCTGCACTGGATTTCTGCAGAATATCATCACCAGGTATCTGCATTTTCATTTTAAAATCAATTTTTTGGAAGCTATCCCTAGCAAAACATAAGTGAAGCAACTAAATCTGATAAACTCAGTGACTCTGGGTCTTGCTTGAATCCACATTTTGTCTGACCTGCTCCAAGATCTGTATGTGGGCTTTTCAGCAACCTCTTTGAATGACAAAAAGCATACAGACAAAAGGATTTCACATCCTGCATATATTTAGGCATGGTTAATCACCTTGAGGAATTTTAACACATTCTGTGGCTCTGGACCTCAGCTGTCGATCATTTCTTTTGGCTCTTGACTTAACCACCAGGTATCACTCAATTGAAAAACTGCTATTTTTTTAGCCTTTAACAGTGCCCACTCTCAGCCAAACTGTGTCTCCTTCCTGAAACCAAATCATGGCTGCTTTAAACCTGCATTCCACATTGCTAGTAGTGGTGATGATAGTGCTGCACTGTCCCATTTCTTCTGAGGTCACCTCCTCTCAATCTACCTGCCAGCCAATGCCACCCTCTGCCCGGAATTATGCACTGGGTATGACCACGGGGATCCAACACAATGATACCATGGCCCACTGCATCCCTATATAGCACACTGGTTACCTTCTGAAGCTATAAGCATTCAGCCTTCTGAGGAACCTACAAGTATTAGCAGTTCTCTGCAACAAGGCTGGACAACCCAGTACGTAGCACCAAGATTACAGATGCCTAATGAACAAGCAAGGTTTGAAAATACTTAAAACCTCTCTCCCGAGAATTCTTTTTATGCTACTTCTGCTCACTGGAAATGTACACCCAACCCAGGACCAGTTGGGCCGACCGCACCCTCCCATAGTAGGAGGGTGGCGTCCCTTACATTGGTGTCAATCAATGTCTGTAGCCTCCTTAGTAAACTTGATAACCTCAAAACCTGGATTCAACAACACAATCCTGACATCCTCTCTGTTGTTGAAGCTTGGCTAAACCCTAAGATCCCTGATATTGCGGTCACAATTTCCAGATACTCTATCTTCAGGCAGGACAGGATTTCAAAACGGGGTGCTGGCTGTGCTATCCACCTGAGAGATACCCTCATGGGACATGTCATCCCCTTTTCTAACCCGGGATCCCAATCTCAGGTCCTCACCATCAAAATTCTCCTAGGGGCCCATAATAAAAATCTTACTATAGCCTCTGTATACATACCCCAAAGCGCTAGGCCAGTGGTTTCAACAGCATCATGGAATACCTCATGGGACTATACCATAACTCAGAGACCATAATTCTGGGTGATTTCAACATAAACTGGCTTTCACCGAGGCCTACACCTACAAGGATGCTGTCATGGCACACCTCACACAGTTTGTCCGCACCCCACTAGGTGCAACTATAGAACGAGGGACCTACACTCTACTCGATTGGATACTGTCAAACTGCCCTGAAAGAATCTCTAAGGTGTCTGTACCCCTGATACTTTAAGTGATCACTCACCTGTTATTTGCTGTTGGCTAGCAAATTCACCAAGCCCATCCTAAAATATACTCAAGCAGGGGCACCTTCAGCTGCTAAAATCACATCTAAGCAGGCTGGACTGGTCGATAATTGACTCATTCAATGATACAAACAAAGCCTTGGAACTGTTCATCAGCCACTTTATGGCAGCCTGTGATATCCATGCACCACTTAAAAATATGAAGGTTAAAGGCAGGTCTAACCCATGAATAAACTCTGAGCTTGTAGCACTGCTCAAACAAAGGGACCATCTCTGGCACTGTGCTCGAGCCACAACAGTGGAAAGGGACATTCAAAAATACAAATCTGCAAGAAATGGCTGTACCCAAGCTATAGAAGGCTAAAAGCAAATATTTTAGGAGGCACTCTCCAGCTCCTGGGATGATGGGAAAATATTTTGAAATAACTGAAGGACCTCACAGGCAAGGATACTAAGGCACTACCCACCATGCTCAACATTGATGGAACACCTACTCTAGACCTTGGTACCTTCCACATACGTTCAACAATGCATTCTCCAACCTTGGCAGTGTCCTTCCACCTGATTTTTCAATGCTCCACCACCAATTCCCCTTTGGCACTGTGTCCCAAGTACACACAGCTCCATAGTTTTTTTCAAAGCGATCCCAATGCATTAGCCAAAACCTATATATGCAAGGTCATACATAAAACTGGCTACAGTGGTGACTCACTCGACCTGAAGTTGCTTGTACTACTCCTGGATGAAATCCTTGAACCCCATGACAAGATCTTCAACCTTTCCCTAAGATTGGGTCAATTTTCATCACTCTGGAAACAGATGACTATCACACCTGTACACAAAAGTGGACACAAGTCACTGCACACCAACTACAGGCCCATCTCCATCCTCCCCCTTATATAAAGCTCTGGAATGAATAGTCTCAGACCAGCTTGTTGAGTTCCTGGACAAATATGAAATCTAGTGCCCAGAATAACATGGCTTCTGACTGGACATAGTACCACCACGGCACTGTTGGCATTTACTGGATTCATCCATGACACCCTCGACCAAGGAATCTGTGGGGGCAGTATTCACTGACCTGACAAAGGCCTTTGATACTGTTAACCACCCACTCCTACTCAGGCAACTGACCACTCTTGGGCTCTCAAGGATGCACTGCCCTGGTTTACTAGCTATCTCAGGGAAGGGCCTGTTAGGATTGCTGGCGTCACCTCTGATGAAAACCAGTCCTCTCAGGTGTCCCAGGAGAGTCTACACTGAGCCCATTACTCTTTCTCTCATCCTGAACAGTCTCCCTAGCATCTGCCAACAGAGAATATTACTCTATGTGGATGATGTAGTACTGTTTACTAGCAGCCAAGACTCTAAACAACTTGAGAGTCAGTTGCAGTGTGATTTCAGGCATGTTGAAGAATGCTTTGGTTCACTTAAACTCATCCTAAACTACAGCAAAACTAAGGTCATGACATTCTGCAATGCATGGAGCAAGTATAAACCTCTGTCCCTCACCATCAAGAACCACATGGGGACTTCTCTTGAACATGTTCCTGAGTTTAAATATCTCAGCATCACCTTGGACAGTTCCCTTTCCTACACGTGGCACATTTGCAATGTAGCTAGGTCTGCCAACATACGTATCAGCTTCCATAAGCACAAACACTGCATAATCACTGATGCCCTTAGACTGACCATCTACAGCTCCGTCACCTCCATCATTGACTATGGTCTACTCATCTATGGCTTTGCTTCCCCTACTGCCCTCTGGAGGATATCGGTGACACTCAACAAGGCCTGTAGGCTTCTAATGAGTGCCGCCCACCTAACACACACCTGTGACCTGTACGCCCAGGCTGGATGGCTACCACTCCTTAGTAGAATACAATACCAGACCTGCTTGTTAACCAAACAAGTTCTCCTCTGGCTCATGCCATCAGGAGTGGCAAAGCTCCTTACTGCCAACAGCAGTACCCAGCTTACACACAGTGCTCTATATCAATCCTTCCTGGTCCCCAGATGATGGACCACAATGGGTCAGAGGTCATTCATGGACAGGACTCCTCAGTGGTACAATACCCTTAACAAAGAAACACTTACAACTGCGATGCTTGGTCCCTTTAAAAGGCAACTCTGACTATTTCTTGCCTCTACCACTCCATGTGACTGCCTCTCCTAAGTAACTGCCTCTTCATTTTACCCTAGTCAAAGGTGACCTGTAACATCCCTTAAAGCTCCACTTTTTTGGCACCAGTTTCCCCCACTCTCACCCCTTACTCACCCCTTACCCTCCTACACCACACTGCCTTACCCACTCCCTTCCCCTCTCTAATGGTACTTTCAGATCTGGGGCCCTCCAGCCCATCCGACTTATCTGAAAGAACTTCTGGTGCCTTACCACCCCGGCTGAGTGCTCCGCTCAGCTGATGGGGGGTTGTTAGAGATTCCAAGAGTGAATTTAAAATCTTCAGGTAGCAGAGCATTTTCTTATGCCGCACCCACTCTTTGGAATACTCTACCATGCTGGTTAAGGGAGTGCACCTCCGTGGAGATATTTAAGAAAGATCTAAAAACCTACCTATGGGGTTTAGCTTATCTTGATGATTGGTGGAAACTATTTATTATTATCTGTTATTGGTTGGATGATTGTATGGTTTGTTCTAACTAAATGTTGTTTTAATGTATTTTTGTATGTTTTAAATTGTTATTTTATACTGTGCTTGATGTAAAGCACCTTGATATCTTTGAAAGGCACTTTAGAAATAAAGTTATTATTATTATTATTATCCACCTTGCACTTTTGCCAGCTGCCAACAATGGCCCTTTAACCTGCCTACTTCTTCCTGTCTCCCTCCTACCCTATACTAACTATGTACTGTTCACCCTGAAACTTGTCTGAAGCTGGCTTAAGTTGTCTCTCTCCATTCTTGGCTGTATAATAAATGCATAGACAGCTTTGTGTTTTTAAGACTGTAACCATTGTTGACTTTTGTATGTAGGTTACCCTAAGTTCTTGATGTGGAACCTTTGTAAATGAGCAGATCCTGCTCAAAAGTATTTGTAATCCTAGAGTTTAATAAAATAAATAAATAAATAAAAATGGTCTAGTTTAGTACAAGAAACATTATCTATGTAGATGCAATAATATGGAAAGAAAGAAGGGAGCAAATAGTGGAGCTAAGCTCATATCGAACAGTATGGTTCACAATAAACACAGCAATAGAGTCAAGCCATACAATGACAAAGGTACTGGATTTTAGGAGGGCTGACTTTGTCAAAATGGGTGAGTGCCTAAGGAATGCACTAGCAAATGGGCAGGAAGGAGGGGTGGAAGAACAATGGGGAATAATAAAAACTGCCATCACAGAGGTAACAAGCCTTTCTGTAAAGCAAATAAACAAAACAAAATGAGGTAAGAAACCACTATGGTTCTCAAAGGAAGTGGCAGTGAAGGTTCAAGAGAAAAAAAGCATTCAGGAAGTACAAGGAATCACAGAAGGAACAGGACAGAGAACTGTATCAGTAAAAGCAAAGGAAGCTGGGAAGGCAGTCAGAACAGCAAAGGCCCAAACCGAGGAAAGATAGCCAACTCAGTTAAGAAGGATAAAACCTTTATAGGTACATCAGGGAGCGAAGGAAGACCAAGGAGGGATAGTGAGGCTTAATAAAGGGAGGGAGGGTGGGCAGAGGGTGACTGTGAAAAGGCAGAGATACTAAACAAATATTTTTGCTCAGTATTTACAAAGGAAGAGGGGGAGGTACCTAAAACAAACAGTAGAAACACTCTGGATACAGAAGTTGATACCAACCCATTTATAGAAGAAAGGGTTCTGAAAGAACTCTTTAAACTGAAGAGTGACAAAGCAATGGGGCCTGATGGGATTCATCCCAGAATTCTAAAAGAACTAAGGGTAGAACTAGTGACACCACTGACTACCCTCTTTAACAAATCATGGGAGGATGGGGTGGTACCCGAGGACTGGAGGAGGGCAGATGTGATTCCCCTTCACAAAAGTGGGAGCAAGGCAGAAGCAGGAAACTACAGACCTGTTAGTTTAACCTCAGTGGTAGGGAAAATGATGGAATCACTTCTGAAGGAAAGAACTGTTGAGTATCTAGAGGCCAGAGGGGCACAGGACCCAAGGCAGCATGGATTCACAGCAGAAAGGTCATGCCAGACAAATCTGATAGATTTCTTTGACTGGGTGACCAAAGTAGTTGATCAGGGAGGGCTGTGGACATGGCTACCTAGACTTTAGCAGGCATTTGACACAGTCCCACACAAAGATTAATATACAAGTTAGCCAGCCTGGGAGTGGGTCCCAAGATGACAGCCTGGGTAAATAATTGGCTGGAGAATAGGACACAGACAGTAATAGTAAATGGAGTCCACTCTGAAAAAAGGGGGGTTAGTAGTGGGGTACCGCAAGGTTCAGTATTAGGAGCAGTCCTCTTCAATGTCTTTATAAGCGACATTGCAGAGGGACTGGAAGGAAAAGTATGTCTCTTTGCAGATGACACAAAGATCTGCAACAGAGTTGATGCACAAGGTGGAGTGGAAAGGATGAGAAGGGACTTGGCAAGGTTAGAGGAATGGTCAAATGTATGGCAGCTTAGATTCGATGCTAAGGTGCAAGGTAATGCACCTGGAAACAAAAACCCAGGGAAGTGTACACAATGGGGTGAGCTACTAACAACAACAAAAATGGAAAGGGACCTGGGGTAGTCATATCAGATGACCTAAAGGTGGGCAAGCAATGTGAGGGGCAGCAAGGAGGGCTGGGGGATACTGGGATGCATAGGAAGAGGCATCACCAGTAGAAAACAGGAAGTTATTATCCCTCTGTACAGACAGCTAGTGAGACCCCATCTGAGTACTGCGTGCAGTTCTGGAGACCCAATCTCCTAAAGACATAGACAGGATGGAAGCTGTCCAGAGGAGGGCAACTAAAATGGTGCAGGGTCTGCACGAAGACATATGAAGAGACTTAAGGAGCGTATATGTATAGCCTCGAGAAAGGAGGGAGAGGGAGACATGATAGAAACTTTCAAGTACCTCAAGGAATCAACAAAGTCCAAGAGGGTAGCATATTTCAAAAAGAGGTGTGCAAGAACAAGGGGCACAATTTGAAGATAGAAGAGGCGGCTCAGAGGTAATTTAAGGAAGTATTTTTTCACAGAGAGGTTGTGGATGTATGGAACGGCCTTCCAGAGGAGGTTGTGGAGTCAAAAACAGTAGTGGAATTCAAGCATGCATGGGACAGCCATAAGGCAATTCTAGGGGTTGGGGGTAGGAAGAAGTAGGCTGCTGGTTAACTAGGACCTGCAGCTTATCCATCAGGTAGGAAAATGGGCAGACTGGGTGGGCCAAGCGGTCCTTATCTGCTGTCAAATTCTATGTTTCTATATCCACCCCACCCCTCCTCCTCATCCCTCCTGTCACCTCTGTTATCTTCCCTATGCCACCCCTAGTCAAGTGTTGTTCCTGGTCCATCAAGTTGGGACACCTGAGAAGAAGGATCTTCAGCCTAAATATTTAGGATTTCTACATAGTTTGCAGGGCATCTAATGGTCCCCATCTACTCTGATAAGTATGGAATCTAGAGTGCATTGAGAAGATGCATTTCTCCAACTGGAGTGCAAGTAGTATCTCCTTATGCCATTCCAGAACTGATGGAGACATGTTCTTCCTCCAGTGTCTCAAAATTATTAGTTTAGCCATGGCAGAGATCAATGCCATGTGGACTTTCCTAACTCTGAGAGTGCCATGGGGAAAATAATTCAGTAAGCAGGCTTCTGGGGTAAATAAAGGGTGAATGCCCAAAACTGGGTCTAGGGTTTGTCTGATTGCTTGCAAAAAGGCTTGCACTTTCGGGCAGGTCCATAGCATGTGGTACAAAGTTCCTGGGAAATCTGCACATCATGGAGAAGTGGAAACGGGCAATCTACCCAGTCTGTGGTGCTTCACTGGAATGAAGTATAGATTGTGCATGATATTGAATTGAATTAAGCTCAATCTTTCTTGTTTGACAAATTTATATGTATTTTGCCATAGTTTCCTCCTGAAGTCTACTTCACTACCAAGGGGTAATTCCTAAGACCAGTAGCAACAAACCCCTTGAGGCAAGTTGGGGTCTAGAGATTGTAACTCTTTATAAACTTTGGAGGCTGCTTGATGTTGTCTGGCCAGTTGCAGGATCATGGATAGTCCAACTGTGGGAGACGGTGGTACCAGTCCTCTCCCCATGTGAGCAGCAATTGCATCTTTGAGTTGTTTGCATTTGAAGATGGTTCTGTCTTGCACATTAAACCGAAGCTGAAATATGTGGAAGGACAGTACTTTGCCACCAGAATATAAGCCTGGGACTTTCTTCCCCATTATCAGGGCCAATAGGAAGCTGGGATGGGTTTATGCCCAATTTTGAAGTAGGGGTTGCCCAAGACTGACTGGTCTAATGATGTATGCCAGTTTTGGGAGGTGTCTACTTGCAGCTGGTGCAGGGCTTTAATAGACCACCCTAGTGGGGTGTGCTGCAAAGGTTTAGGGATTGCCCTCGAAGTGGCATATAGTAAAGACAGGAGGGTACAGTGGTGTTGAGCAGACAGGAACCTCTCAATTTCCAACCATAGGGGTGCGTACACCCATGGCCTTTGGCCTGTGCCTCCTGTATCCAATGAGCAAGCCTGCTGATGTGGTGAGTGCAGTAGTATGTGAAAAGAGGGGACAGTGAGTCCACCCGGTGATTTTGGTGCTGTAAGTTTAAAGTAGGACCATTTGACTCCTTGCCCTTCCACAAAATTGCATCAAGCATGGTCTGAAACTTGAGAAATACTTTTGGGAAGGAAAAAACAAGCATTCCCATTGGGTACAGGAGGCAAGGTAACACGTTCATTTTAACAGTGTTTATCCTCCCAGAGTGAAGGAGGAAGAGCTCCCCATCTATCGAGGTCAGCCTTGAGTGTACTTAGCAAGTTTGAGAGATTTGCTTTGATCACAGAGGGTATATCTGTGGAAACCTTGATTCCTAAATATGTATGGGAATTTGGTTCCCACAAGAGAGCAAACTCAGCCAACTCCGCCTGAACGATTCTATTGTTCAAGGGAAAACCTTTGGTATTGGAGAAACTGAGTTTATAATAGGAGACTGTGGAAAAGGTTTCAATCTCCTCCAGGAGCACCGGGATACCTGTTTGAGGCTCTTCTAGGTACAAAAGTAAGTCATCAGCGTAAGCTGAAAGGGTATAATGTTGTTCTCCTATTTTAACCCCTTGGAAATTCAGGGAGGTTACCAGCTTCCTGATCAGGGGCTCCAAGTAGACATTTAATAGGAGGAGAGACAGCTGGCAACCCTGTCTGGTGCTCCGACGAAACGGTAAGGGCTCATAGAGAACACCATTACATCAGATTTGGGCTGAGGGGGGGGAATATAGTAGCCTGACCCACTTAAGGAATCCTTCAGGGAGACCGAAGAGGGCCATAGCCACAAAAAGAAAATCTCAAGAGACCCTATCAAATGCTTTCTCGCATCCAGGGACATGAGAACAGCAGGCAGCTCTGAGTCCCTAGATGCCGAGAGATGTCATAGTTTGCACATGTGGTCTCCCAAGGATCTTTCCTGCCATGAAACCAATTTGCTCTCAACCAATTAGGCTAGTCAAGAGAGGCCCTAACCTATTGGCCAGAACTTTGGTGAGTATTTTAACATCAGAATTGATCAACGATATGGGTCGATAGCTTTCAGGGTACTGAGGATTCTTACCCTGCTTAGGGATGAGTGTGATTAGGGCATTGAGGAAGTTCGACTTTCTCAAACCAGAAATTGTATACCTCTGTTAGTACTGGGGACAGTTCATATAGATATGCCTTGTATAATTTATTGAATAGACCATCGGGCCTGGGGATTTATCAAGTGGGATCTGCTCTACTGCATTCATAACTTCCCTGGTATTGATAAGACTACCGAGGGATATAGCCTGGAGAGAAACAATTTGAGGAGGTTGACTGAGTTAAGATACCCAGTAATATCTGTATCAGTAGGGCATTTGACCTGGTCCTCAGAATAAGCGTCTGGTAGTAGTGTCTTAGGACAGCTGCTACTTCTCTAGGGGCCGTAACTACAAGACTGTCTTTATCTGACCAAATGCCCAGAATAAATCAAGAGGCTTCGGCTTGCCTAAGCTGAATAGCCAGTAGTTTAACTGCCCTTTCCCCTGCATCCAGGTATTTAAATTTTGTACATTTTTAGTGAGAGCTCAGATTTCTTAGATATCAGGCTGGAATATTGGGCTTGCAAGCTGTGTAACTTGGCCCAGTGCTTGTCTGAGGACTGGCAACTAAGTGTGTGCTCCAGCTGACAGACTGAATGAAGCAGAGAGTCCAACTGCTGCTTAGACTGCCAGAATTTTGTGGTGGTCAGTCGGAGACATTCCCCCTTAAGGTACATTTCATGACTGCCCAGACCACATATATTCTGCTCACTGAGCCTCTGTTAATCTCTAGAAAATTGGAAACAAAGTCCTTGACCTGTTGTAAGGAGTCTGGCTGTTGAAGCAGTTGAGTATTCAGCCACCACAGGGCATCATTCTTAATTCCAGGTCACAAGAGATATGTGTGAGAGATATGGGTGAATAGTCGGAAATGACTCTTGCATATATGTCTGAGTTTATTATGCCTGGGAGGGCAAACAAACTCAGTAAGAGGAAGTCAATTCTAGAGAATTACTTATTGGGGGGGAAGTATATTGGTGTTCATCAGGGTTCAATACTCGCCAGACATCTATGATGTCTGTTCCCTTCATAAGATCATGCAAGGTCCTTTGCACAGGGGATAATCCCTGCCTTCCGGGAGTCAGATCTATCTAAATCTGGATGTGATGTGATGTTCCAGTCCTCTCCTAAAATGGTCAATACGTGGGGGTTGGTGATTACCAACCCTATCAGTTGAGTAACGAACTGGTGGGAGTCGCTGTTTGGGCTATAAATAGCTTCCATAATGATCTGCTGTGATTCCAAGAGGACTTGAAGAATAATATACCAACCTTCGGGATCCCATATTTCTCTTTCCAATTTAAAGGGGATTTTCTTGTCGATCAGTACTGCACTGCTTGTGGATTTCCATGACCCAAATGCCTGCCCTACCCAAGCCCTGCACAACAGAGGAACATCCTCCCATTGGAGATGCATCTCTTGAAGGCATGCAATCCCTGGTTTTAGGTTGAAGGTGCTGAAGCATAATTTGCCTCTTGCATCTATCCTGGGCACCCCTCACATTTCAGCCTTTTTTCTAATTGTTTAACCAGGTGAGACACACACTAGAAAAGCTTGTTTACAGGTGCAACCTGGGAGCACAGGGAAGTTAAGTGACATGCTCAGGGTCACACAGTATGCAAATGGGTTATGATATTATAGGGGCCACTCATGGCAAATTAGTCAAAGGGGGAATATGAAGCCTACACAGTCCACCTAAGTTGGAGAAGTGGTTGGTATTTACTGTCCTGCTCAAAATGGTACCTTCTTCAAAGATGGTCTCACCTGACACACTTGGCTCACCCTTCCCCCGAGACAGTTTGTTCAAATAGAAAGGAAACTTATTATAATTAACCGTATTCCCAAATATCCTCCCCCTATCTAATAAGTATCCTAACAAACAACCCCTCTACACACTAAAGTACCTAACACCAGTTCTGATCAACCGCACCACTTTACATACTCTGACAGGTGATGTCTTTGCGCTAACCTGAATCATAAAGAATCCTCCCACCCCACTCCAGCCCTTCCTCTGCTGTTCAGATAGCTTTACATATGCTTAGTCAACCATTACAGAACAGAACCATGTTTTAAATCAAGTGAGCTTAAGTCACTAGGTGAACACCAAAATAACTAGAGTGAAGTTTTAAGTGTTGTCACATATAATAGTGCCAAAGAGAAGCATGATGCAGCCCTGTATAAAGGAAATAAAGTTATCCCCCAGTCTTTGTTGGAGGTGATTGTTTAATAATGAAAACAGAAAAAAATGGAACCAGAGTTTCTTTTAAGTGCTACAGCCCTCTTGATGCTCCTGAAATGTTTTCTGGTTACATGGTGAGCCACACCAGTTGAAATGAGGAGGCTCACCAAACGAGAGTCAGCATAGGAAAAAAGAAAGAGAAAAACAAATAAGGAAAGTCAGCCTTTCATTGTAATCGGGGATGCTCTGGAGATCTGTAGTCACTTATCGGTAGCAATCGGTATTCAAATACTTCAGCAGTGTCAGTAGCTCGGTAGCTAGCACACTCACGTCTGAGGCCGGGAGATCAGAGGGATGTGGGTTCAGTTCCCACATCTGGCATTTGGGTTAATATCCCAGTACTGACACTGTAGTGCAGCATGAGAAGGGTGTTGCGCTTCTGAGGTGCCATCTTTTGGATTAGACATTAAACCGAGGTCCCATCTGTCTGGATTGGTGGTAGTTCAGGTGGATGTTAATGATCCCATGGCACTTAGCAAAAAGTGTAGGGGAATTTTTATTGAAATCATAAAACAAAAAACATTCAGATCAGTATTACATCATACAATCCATAATCAAAGGAAATCAAAATCAGAAATAAGTATTACGTCATACATAAAACAAACATACTTTATCCCCAAACCTCTCCCCTTCCCCATGTTGCATTAAAGCCATAAAGAACAATTATATACATAACAGTATTACTTTATACTAACTAAAAAAAGGATAAAGCAAAAGAAAAAAACAACAAGAAACTTATCCACCTACAATCGCTCTGAAGAAACATAGAAAAACATAAAAAATTCAAAGAGGTAGTATAGTCATACATGAGTCAGAAAACCTTCTTGAAGACTTTAAACCCCAGCACTTATCCTAATTTAACAGGATTTCCTCTCATCTAAAATAGGAGAGTCATAATTGACACAGTAGTAATATGGCTACATAGAATCAATCATCCTACCATCTCTACCTTCCCCTCCTTGACTTCTACCTGAATAGTCAGCAAGATAGACCACCTGCCATCCTTTGGAGAAAAAAGAAAATACTCTCATTAATGAAAAAAAAAAAAAAAAAAAAAAACTCACGTCCCATATACCCAATATGATCATTTCCTGCCGAGGCCTAATCTTCAAATAAAATAATATTGTCCCCAGAAATCTGCCCATTTAGTAGTCAAAATGTTTTTCCTTTCACTTGCTTTCAATGTCTTCTAATCTGTTGTCACAATATGGACTAGAACAGATTCTAAAATCTCCAGCTGTTGTAGGAGCAACCGGCATCTACTTAACCATAACGCAATGGTAGAGACTATGGCCGAATATTCAAAAAGGTTGAGCCATGTGCAATAGGGTTGTGCCTGGGCAGAAGTACAATGCGCCATTCTGTGATATTAAACAGGAGGCAGTTCGCCCTGAAATCATGCTGAGCAACAGCGCAATGATAATGAAGGCATGTGCAACTGAAGGGAGAACCATGCATAAATGGTGCAGTCCGATATTCAACAACTGCAGCCATACGCAATAGAGAACAAGCAAGTTGTGCCATAGCGAAATGAGCCAAAATAAAGGAGCAAGGAGAGGTGCAAAAGCGCTACAGGGAAGGCACATGAGGCGGAACTCACAGCCACACAGACTAGGCAGGAGGACACAGAGCAGGCCAGGAAAGGGCACCCTGAACACAGAGGCACAGGAAGGTGTGGGAAGCCACAGCCAGTGCAGAGGAAGTGCCACACAGCACAGAGGCCACCACAGGCAGGTGTTGCTGGTGCAGTGGAAGTAGCAGTGAGGACAGCAGGAGAATACAGTAACAGCTGCTGATGGGGTGAGACACAAGCCAGAGGACATGGCCAGTGCCACCTTCCAGATGGAGGCCAGTATGAGGGGGTGAAAGGCAGGCAGCAGGAGGGCATGGCCGTGGAAGACCCGTCGGTGGTATGCCCAGCAGACAGTACTGAGCCTGCCAGCTTTGAGCTGGCACAGTGATACTGAGATTGTGGGCTGGTGCCACCTGAATAGAGCAATTCTGGAGATGGCTCTGTGAGCTGTGCAATGATGTGATGCAGGCACCCTGCACGCAGACCATGCCCTGTCAGTGGAGACTAAAGTGACAGCACACATGTGCTTGCTCCACAGGTACCTTCCAGAGACCAACTGGGGACACCACAGACATAACCCAGTTGGCCATATCACCACCTCACCCAATTCCTCAGCACACTGCACACATGCTCTTGGTACATCCATTCCCCAGCACACTGGTGGAGCCGCGCCACAACACAGGAGTTCCACAGGGTGCGCACGTATGCCTGGCATGCTGAGGCAATAGACTGCACCCATGTGACCACACACACCACCTGGCCTGAGGGGCTGCACATCAATCGCAAGGGCTATGCCAGCATCAACTGCCAGGTGGTGTGCGTGCTCGAGGCGCATAATCAATGTCTGCGCCACGCCTGGTGGAACACATGATGCCTTAATCTGGCACTCAGTCGGCACTGTGCCACAGATTTGAGAGTGGGGACATCCCACTGGCCACCTAGTGGGTGAGTATGCCAACCACATGGACAATCATAGAGCCTGGGGGCATGGCCAGAGGTGACATGGGTAGTGGCCTACATGGCCCAGGGCAGGGTGATGCTGATCACCAAACTAACCTCCACCCTCTACACACAGGTGACAGTGGATACCCTCCATCCCTGGCTGCTCACACCCTACCTCGGCCCATGACCC
Organism: Neoceratodus forsteri; assembly: GCA_016271365.2. NCBI lineage: Eukaryota > Metazoa > Chordata > Ceratodontiformes > Ceratodontidae > Neoceratodus > Neoceratodus forsteri. Next base: position 332,666,833 of record CM057454.1, read on the forward strand.
CATGCCTAGCAATGCTACAGTGAGGCACATGCCACCACATAATGTCATCGAGCAGGTGTCGGGATGCTGAAGGCACATTTTAGTTGCCTGGACACCTCCGGCGGTGTCCTACAGTGCAACCCCTCAAAGGCCTGTGGGCTATTCCTGGCCTGCTGCATTCTGCACAACATGGCCAACAAATGTGGGATAGCTGTACAGGTCGAAGAGGGGGACAGCGATAGGGACGATGAGGATGCCGGTGATGATGGTGATGGACAGCCCCCCCAGGGCGATGGTACCCCTGACTGATCCGGCTGGCACAGCTGCACTGGGACACCATCATGGAGGAGCACTTCAGCCAACCCAGGTAAGTCATGGGGCCATGTGCAGCCAACAGTGGCTAAGGCACAACCCACAAACATGCATGGACACACACACCAGGGGTGCATGCCGTTAAGGGAAGTGGTAGGGCATGGAACCACACACACAACCAGGGATGGGTGAGGACTAACATGCCACATGGTCACACACACACACACACACACACACACAATGCACCAAACTTGCACAAAGGGCAGGAGGCACACTAACCCAGGACGTCAACCCTAGCCACACACATGTCCACAGGCCACCATGTCCACTGCCTGTCCATGTGCGTGTGTCAGATGCTGAGCACCATTACACATTGGTGTACAGCAAAATGCAGGCATCATTATGCACAAAGAACTGTGGACAGCAGCCGGCGGGGTGCGCAGGTGGACTGTGTGTCCGCGTGCAGGGCCAGGTACCACCCGTGCACTGCCCACTGAAAGACACATGCGCTAGGGCAGCACCAGACAGTAGCTGCACTGGGAGACTGAGTCAGCACGACACAGTCCCTGGCCACCTCCGGATGCGTGGGTGGCCCTGCGAGACCCACCAGCACTGACAGGCTGACCACTGGCCTCATGGGTGACTCCGATGGTCCCCAAGGGGTTCCATTGCATGAACGCAACCGTGCTCGTGCAGGGGTCTGCAGCACACCGAACATGCCTGCGCCAGGCGTGCTCGGGATGCCCACAGCTGAACCCGGTGTCAACAGGGAGGGAGTCGCATGACACCAAGAACGGGGAGTGGACAGTGCACTGCGTGGTGTCCACGATGCATGGGCACATGACTGTGTGCCCATTGTGGCCATGACAGCAGAGAATGCCTGTGCATGCCTGTCAATGGCAGCGAGTCACATCTTCCATCAACTGGTCCATCCCTGCCAGGATCAGAGCAGTGTCCCTGCTGTCGCTCCTCTGCCCACTCCAGAGCTGCGCGGTGTATTCACCGACATCACAAGCCACATCTGCTGTTGGACTGATGCTTACGGTAGGCGGGTGTGTTGCGTCAAAGGTCATCTGCCTCCTCGGCATCCTGTCCCTCAGGGTGTGCATGACCTGATGCTCCAGCACCCTTGAGGTGGGCGCTACACACCAGGAGCAGGTCTGTGCATGTCCACAGGTGGTGCACAGATGCCGCACTGAACCTGTACCCCAAGCCCATTGGCCAACTGCTGATGCTGCCTCCGGCTTCCACTCCCCAGGGCTCAGTGGTGCTGCGCGAGTGGCCGCATCAGTCCCACTGTCCTGAACAAACACCAGTGCTGCCCCACTGGTGCTGACAGGCACAAGCTGGGACTGTGATGACACACAGGCCTCCAAGTCAGCACCACCCACAGCCATGGACGTGATGTGTCCTACTGTGTGGCCATCCTGTGGCAGACATGTGTCACTGCCCATGACGTTAGCGACATCATCATTGGTGACGGACTCTGTACCAGCCCCAGGCACAGCATGCTGGCATCCGTGAATGCCGGCACGCTGGGACACAGGCAGGGCTTCCTCCGCACCTGTTACAACAACATCAGTGTGGACAGCCAGGCGGCCCCACTGTCGCACTGAGACACAGATACCTGCGGAGGTGGATGGGCCCTCCTCTATCTCCAGCTGACTGTCCTCAGTGGACATGCCCACCACCCGCTGACCCATGCAGATGCTCAGGATCTGTAAGGAAAGCAAGTCACGTACTGCATGTGACCTACCCTGCCCCCCATAGACAGACCATGACTTACCATGCAGTGATGAGCCACCACCCGCTGGAAGCCACCACCCGGAACACCCTCAATGGCACTATGCTGCATGCTTCCAGCAGTCCTCTCCTCCTGTGGGGTCAGGTGTACCACCTCTGGCTGTCCCCATCTGTTGCAGCTCATGCTGCCCTGATGGTAACACCTTCTCCTTTATCCTCCTCCTGTCCGTGCCCATCTTTTTCTTGCACTCCTGCACGGGCACTGGTGGCTGCCATGCAGGTTCACAACATGCCACCTCCTTCCATGCAGCAGCATGGGTTTGAGTGTTCCTTGCTGTCTGCTGATAAGTGGCTCCTGATCCAGGTAGGCATCAAACAGGGCTTCAGTCTCGACCTTGGTAAGTTAGGCCTCCTCCTCCTCCCACCACTGTGTTCCTCCTGTCCTACAACTTGCTTGGTCATTATTTAGCCTGTAAGAATGGCAGTTGTTACCTGTGACTGTGCAGTCCCATGCATGTCCCTAAATCCACAGTCCACACTCCCAAACAGCATACAACTCACCAATAGACTGCAGTAACCGACTATGGCCACTGCAGCCCAATGTCACACTTTTATAGTGCAACCCATGCAAATGAGGCGAGGCACAACTTTAAGTGGATGCAAATTGCAGTGCTACACCATTGAATGGCTGATTAGATGATTTGCATATAATGGCTGAATATCGGCGCTTTGCGCTGCGCATTGTGTTGAATGTGCTGAGCCAATGGTGCAGTTCTGTGACATGCATAGTACACACCTCACCGCGCATGCCGGTTGTTGACGCAGGCGCCTGCCTGCACTGCTGACATGCTATGCACGGTAGGCAATGCAGGGCATGGCCACCATTGTGCTAGTGGCGTATAGCGATGGTCACCTACATGGCACTGTGGCACTGGGCCATCATGGGCACACTGGGGCAACTGCGCAGTAGGCTGCTACTGGCGGTAGCACACAGGCAGCCAATCATGCTACACACAATGGGTTCCAATGGCACTGTGCGTGGTCGGTGTGCCAGAGACCCTTGACCCTGTGCCAGACCTTTCCCCCCTAGGCACCATGCATCAGGCATTGGTGCACCTCTATTGCACTGTTTGGTGACAGCATGATAGGAAATGGCAGTGCTGTACCACGCAGCATCTGCACGTGGGGAGCCACACTGCAGAGTGCCATATTTGCAAATCAAGCAGAGAACATGTCACACAGGAGGGCTGCTCAGTGGTCGCCAATAGAGCTGGCCAACCTCATGGCCATTGTGGAGCCACACCATGGGCCACTGTTCGAGGAGCACCCTGGACAGGTCCAGGACCCAGGTGTGGGAGGAGGTGACCACTCTGCTTGAGGAGGCCACAGGACAGAGGAGAAGCACAGAGCAGTGCCACCACAGGTATGGGGACCTGCAGCGGAGGGAGCCGGAGCTGCTAACCCGCCTGCGGGCACATGCCAGGAGGGGCACGGTGCCATGGCCAGGTAGGTGTTACGTCAACACACTTTTATCTTCCATATGAGTATCACAGTTGTATGTGTCCAGCACATGGGGGAGGGACCATCTGGGGTTGGCTATGGTGGTGTTATCAGGGTGTGGGGTGGGTGGGTCTGGCTGGGTGGGAGGGCACACACCTCGGGGCAGGAGGGCTTTGCTACGGGACTGTACTGATGTTCCTCTCTCCATGTTTGCACCACAGGCCCAGAGGAACATCGCCTTACCCGCGATCTTCGGCGGCAGGAGGAACAGAGGGAAGCCAGGCGGGGCGAGAGCCCTCACCGCCCACTGGACCGGCCCGATGATGGTGAGTGCCATAACTCCATGATTACTATTGTATGCTGTGTAACATGGTGGGCAGCGGGGCATGGCCACCATCCATCGACACCACTGCCATGCACGCGAGTTGTTACAGTCAACACTATCCAGTGGCAATGCATGTCTGGGATGCGTTGATGGTGGTCCATCGTGCACCAGGTACATGGTTGTGCCACTGCCTTTGCACCACATAACCATGTCACTAAAAGGCCACGATGGTGCTGTGCATGACTTGGCCGGTGGGTGTGTGCAGCGTTCCGCATGGCTGTATGCGCCTGGGTGGGCAGGTCATGTGGATGTGATCACTGTGGGTGGTCACATACCATCACAGAGGTATGTCCCACGGCCGTATGCCATGCACAGTGGGCGGGCTGTATGGGGCTGTGCATTCTCACCTATTGACTGTGCTCCCTTGTCCTAGGTACACGCCATCTCTGGGAGATCAGGGAGGCACTTTGGGAGATCCTCCAGGTGGCAAGGGCATCGCTGGACATCCTCCGCAGGATTGATGACACCGGGGTCCTGAGGAGGCACCTACAGAGATGGAGCGAGAGTGGGGAGCGGCGCTCCCGCTAGGAATCCCTCAGCCCCTGAAATCCCCTACCCCCCTGGACCCACCCTCACATCCCTCCTTTCCCATCCCATTTGTTCACCCCTGCCCCTTACCCACACCCACCTTGTTCGTGGCCCTCACCTCCACCTTGTATATATTTTGTAAATAGTTTTGTAAGTAGTTAACTTTTATATGTTTTTTCAATACAGTTATTTTGATATGAATACTGTGGTGGTCTCTGATTTGCAGTGGGCTATAGGTGCTCAGCCGCAGTGGTGTGCATGGCATCCGGGTGGTGCCGTCATGGGTATGTGTGTGTGTCCATGTGGAGGTGACTATGGTGTGGGGGAAGCTATCAGTCAGCGTCAGTTGTGTGTGTGTTGTTCCCTGTGCACTGGATGACTGTGCAGTGGTCCATGGTGCATGCTCGGTGTCCATGGTGCCCCTATCAGCCCGTCCATGGCCTGTGCAGCTGACACACATGCATGTCTATGGCCTGCACGGTCCACTGGCATGTCAGTGGTGGCTGTCCCTGCAGGGCAGCCACTGTACCTGTCACAATGCTGGGTTGCCTTCTGTCACTGGTGTGGTGCATGTCTGCCTCAGGTGACGCTGTGGCCTCCACAGTTGTTGTCCCACCTCCATGCTGTGCCTTGTGTGTGTTGCAGGGGATGTGCACCACTGCCTGTGACTTGTGCTCTGGGCAAATGCTGGTGGTGTATGGGTCCACAGTGCCTGTGCAGGGTGGCTGGCACTCCAGTGCCATGAAGGACTGCGGGTTGTGTGTACACAATTTACATGGGCCCATGCTGGGGGCTTGGTTGCGCGCCACTGCGTCCCTGTGTTGTTGTGCCTTTGGGTATGGGTGGGTGTCTGTCCATGCACTGTGTGCCATCTGGTGTGGTGCATGCTTCCACGCACCACTGTGGAGTGTCTGTGCTGGCTGTTGTGGCCAGTGCTGGGTCAGGAGTGTGTCATTGGGATACTGTGCAGGGTGCTGTACCACTGGTGGTGGCGTCCGGGGCAAGCCCTGTCCTGTGGGGTACCTCTTGTGCAGATGAATGGTTGGTCTCTCAGCAGTACCTCGGGGACTGTGCATGGTGGCACTGTGTATGCCATTGTTGCATTGCGTGTGCTGCCATCCACTGATGGGTGCTCATGGTGGGGCTGCCTTGCATGGTTCTGTGGTGCACAGGGTTGCAGTGTCACAGTGGGCATGGTGGCATGCATGGGGTTTCCTGCAGTGGTGGCCGCTGCTCCTGGGGAGAGTGTCTGGGGGTCATGGTGCAGGGCGTGCTCTGCATTGGGGGTATGGTGTGGCATGGGGTGGTCAGCCCTCCTTGTGTGCCAGTCACAGCTTGCCAGGGGGGTGTGATGGGGCACCATGGCCCAGCTGTGGGTTATCTTGATTGTCTCCATGGGCCAGTGGTTATTCCAGCCCTCCCCCAGTTGTGCAGTGCATGGAGTGTGGGGGGACGATGTCTGTTCTGCTGTGTGTTCCTGTGCCCATCTGTGGCATGGGTGGTGGCCCCACTCCCTTGTTGTGCAGTTGCATTGCTCTGCTGCTGGGGCATCCTGGTTGTGCTATGGCGCCTCTGGACTGCTTCGGCTGCACATCCTTGTTCGCTATGGGCGCATCAGATCTGCTCAGCTTCCTCTAGTTGGCAGCTATGGCAGGTGCAGTTCACCCAATATTCAGTCGTCGGCTGTAGGCACAGTTTGGCCTGCTCCATTTTTGAATATCGCTCCTCTTGCACATGGGCACAATGGAATTGTGCTTGCTCCTGCTATTGCACACTTTTTGGGCGCAGTTTGAATATCTGGGCCTATAAGTGCAATTTTACAAGGATGTGTATGAGGGCCACTTCTGAAATATCTTCATAAATGTCTTAGAAGATAGGGTATCAAATATGGCAACTAAATTGGCAGATGAGGAAAATTTGTTTGTGGTGGTCACATTTGTCATTGAGAGGTATAAGCTACATGGAGATCTAAATATATCCTGAAACAGGTGGAAAGATGTCATAAGAAATTCAATGTAGACAAGTGCTGATATTACACTTAAAGAGAACATAAACAATGGTATTTACCTGATTTAATATAATTGTACATGTGGGCATGTGTGAAGACTTTTTATCCCAGTGTATTATTTTATGTGCTTGTTTTAAAACAGTCCTTTGCACAATGAAGCAAAACACAGAGAAAACAGCTCAACCACTGCCACTGTGTTCCACTTCATTGCAGTGTTCAGCTCAACTGATGTTACTGGGTTCTGAAACCACTAAGGAAATTAAGCAAATGATTATTAGGCAGGAAAAAGAATGCATTAATGTAGGGCCCTAAAAAAGGAACATATAATACTATTTCAGAAAAAAACACATAAAACAATCCAGTAGTGCAATTAAAAAGACTTCATGCATACTTAAAGTTACTATTATAGTAAAAACTGTAAGCAACATAGTGTATGTTCCCTTTACATTATGAGTATACACCAATGGTGAAAAAGTAACTGCTACAGATCAGAAGGATATGTAAGCATTAAACCACGACAGAGCATGCTTCTACTGTGGAATTAATCCATGGTTGGGGGGTATGAGGCTGCAAGTCGAGTGCCTCCAACCAGCCAACCATGGATCAATTTCATAGTAGAACCATGCTCTGGAGTGGTTTAATGTGCTTGTAACATGGCAAGCGCAAGGTAAAAAAACATGCTCTTTCATGGTTTAATGTTTACTTAACTTAAATTCAAAGAAAAATGACCACAAACACTGAATTGTCTTCAGTCCTGTCCTTTTCAAAGTCTCTATACATCACCTACTGTGCATGTATATGTTGTACAGTGGACATACATTTATGTAAATACAAAATCACATGCCCACACAATGCAAAGCATCATGGGCTGCATATGCAAATCACCACAGAATATACATTTATGTGGTGGCTGAAGATTTTAAACACGTGCAAACTTTATATGAAGTACAAAAAGAGAAATAAAGGTTAAAACTTTGTACCTGTAATCAGCATTTTTAACATTTTTGGATCCGTTTATACGACAGATTTATTCATCACTGTGCTGCATTATGGGCGAACGTCTAACATTTGTATATTGAAATATACAAACAAATATTTTGAAAACTTTCCAAAATATTATGTTCTACTATCCACACTCCAGTAATTGAATCTGTGACAAAATACAGGTAGGCACATATTAAGGGAAAACATTTATGCCTATAATGAAGAATTCGAATGCCTGACACTTCTTTCATACTTGCATTGCCTTATGGGCAAACATCAAGAATTTGCATATATGCATATGGCCACAACTATTGTAAAGTTGAATTAGCAATGGCTCAGCAGGGACAAGATGCTAAGTAGCTGTTCTGTACTGTTTGGGTAACATTTTTTCTGATCGCTCAGTTGTCTGGGGGAGGAGAAACCAGACTGCCATATTTCATTGTACTACGGTTCCCACTGCTGTGCCACTGAGAATCACCACTACACTGATATCAGGATATGCTAGAAAATACACAAGATTCTGCAGCGAGTATGAAGATCACTTATGAACAGTATGGTGAGTAAGGTCCTCTTTTTTTTTTTTTTACACCACACATGCAACTCTTGCTGCCGGTCACTCGAGCCACTGGGAGCCCAGAGTTCAACCGGGAAGGTGGGTGGGGAGAAACAGATTGATAGAAGAAACATTGGGAGAAGGCTGCATTGCTTTCTCACATTCAGCAGATTTTATACGCCTGTGGCTGTGACTATCTGCAGGACCACAACTTGTGGGGACACATTGTTTTCCTAAGATATAGAGCAGCGCCACCTGTAGGGAGACCAATACACATGAAACAGGGCACAAACACATACTGGTCTAACCATGGTCTAATTATTTCTTTAGCATGCTACCAATGGTAACCATGGATTAATAAGGAGAATTAATCCATGGTTGCTCAGTCTTCACATGCTGCTGTTCCTTCAATAAATGTTCTTAATTTCCTCTGCTGCCTTTTGCCATGTTACAAAAGAGTTTCAGTACATTGTTGGTTTTCATACCACTGTTGTATAGTCTTGTTATAAGATTTTCTTTGCCATATTGTATATGTGTATGTCACAATTTCTGAGAAATACTTTCAGTGGTACTAATGTTAATGTTGTCACTGTCTGTCCTCTGGGTGTCCCCTGTAAAATGGATTTGTTTCCAGTGGTCTCACCCAGTAACCAAAACTAAATAACAGTCTGTTAATCACACCCTTGGGCTATAGTATGGCACGAGGCACAGCTGAGTGCCATATTGCCCCAAGGGGGTGATTAATGACTGTTACTCTAACCTCTGGTCACACCTTATTGCTATTATTACAAGTTCAGGGTCTGTTTTATATGTGTACTAATTTCTGGAAAGAATTCTTTTTAAAACATTATGTTTTTGTAAATAAAATAGTCATTCTGCCCTTCTTAGAATTTGGAATGCATAGTCCTCAAGGTGAAGAGGGAGACTGAGCTTATAGTTACCATGGTGACAGTTCATGAATGCACGGTCTAAGTGTGCTGTAGCGGGAATGGTAGAGAGTGTGGAACAGATGACATCAGCATGTACTAGGGAGGATAATAGTTTTGAATATCTATTTTACATTGCTGCAAAGAATGTAATTATTTTCGTTCACTTGCATGTGAGAGCGTTTGGGAAGTACCTTGCTTGAGTGTGCCTCTCCATCAATACACTATCGCCTTGGCAGGCATGCGATCCTGCACCAATGGGTGCAGGAGCTCAGTATGACAGCGGTGTTCCTCTGCTTCAAAGGAAAACATCGCTGCCATGCCAGCGCGCGCCGCCGTCCCCTCCTTCATAGCTCCCCTCTGGCGCATCACTGCCCCCAAAGCTTTCCTGCCATGCTGGGGGCCCACCCCAGCGTGGCAAAGTTATTTGTTTTGCCGGCCAGGTGCCCAATCCCCGTCAACTCCTCGCCCCAGCGCGTGGTTGCCGGCGGGGTGCCCAATCTCCTGTCGGCTCCTCGGCCCCTACACATCTTCTGCCACGCTGGAGCCCACCCCAGCATGGCAAATGTCCCTCATTGTCTTTTTTTTCCTGTAAAACAAAAATGGTCCTGCGGCAGCGTCTCCCAACCCCACAACCCGCACCCACCCACTCGCACCCAGCCTCCCCACCCCCACCCCATACTCCTCTGGACTCCAAGCGCGACGATCTTCAGTGGATGGGAACACGTCTGCAGCTCTTCAAAGCCGACCAGCGAACTGAGGAAATGCCGGTAAGCTGTATAATGGGCTACATAGGGGTTTCAGCTTTATGCATATCTCAGTCATTTTGGACTTTTGCCAGAATTTTCAACATGGGGTTTTGGGACCCTTCTCATGAATGATGTCACTGTCATGGCGTTATTCAGGCCTGAAGGAGTGATTTCACAGGCACTGCGCGAGTCACTGCGTGAAATCATCGCTGGCGTGAATAAGCCATGACGGTGACATCATTCATGAAAAGGTCCCAAAACCCCATGTTGAGAATTGCAAATATTCTAAAATGACTGTTTCTGGCGTCGTTGCGCAGTTCCTCGCAGGCTCGTAAGTTCGCAAATTTTCAATATTTTCACTCCAGATTTTCAACATTGCCATTTTATCACACCTCCTTATGAGCTGTACAGCTGTCATTTTTCACATCTCACCCAAAATGTGTTTCTGCCCATGTAGCGCACAATGGCGCAGTCGGTGTGCAAACTCAATGTATGGGACACATTAAGAAAATCACAGTGACACTGATCATGAGCAGAGGTCTTAAAATGGCTGTGCTGAAAATTTGGTGAAAAAATTCCTAAAAATGACTGTTTTATGAGTCTGCGTTGCGCAGTTCCTACGCACGCTCGTAAGTTTGCGAATTTTCAATATTTTCACTCCAGATTTTCAACATTGCCATTTTACCACACCTCCTTATGAGCAGTACAGCTGTCATTTTTCACATCCTGCCAAACGTCTTTCCCCCATGTAGTGCACAATGGCGCAGTCGGTGTGCGAAATCAATGTATGGGACACAGTAAGAAAATCACAGTGACACTGTTCATTAGCACAGGTTTTAAAATGGCAATGTTGAAAATTTGGTGAAAAATCCCTAAAATGACTGTTTCTGGCGTCGTTGCACAGTTCCCAACACTTTCGTGGGTTTGCGAATTTTCAATATTTCCACTCCAGATTTTCAACATTGGCATTTTACCACACTTCCTTATGAGCAGTACAGCTGTCATTTTTCACATCCTGCCCAAAATGTGTTTCCGCCTATGTAGCGCACAATGGGGGTAACAAAAAGATCATGCTGACAATTTATTGTGCAAATACCAGCAATCGCACAGGGCATTAGGGTAAAGCACCATACATGCCAAACACCACTGCAAATACCTGCAAGCGAACGTTTCGGCATTGGCAAATGCTTGTTTTTTTTAAGAACATACAATAATGCCTTTTTTAGCATTTTAATCATGGACGGTTCTCCTCTGAGCATGCACAGTAATTTTGTTAGGTGATGTAATGTGTTTTTACTGTGCATGCTTACCAGCAAAGATTATGGTACTATGACAGGCAGAGCATGGATTGGTTAATTGTCATTGTGATTGGTTGGCATCCATGGCACTCCAGACATTACCTCATGGGTTTTAGCCCACCTGATAGGCTAATGATGCACATGACCCAGATCAGATTTCCAGGATATCCAGGTCCCAGGAACCCCTGCTCCCCAGTTTTTTTCGTGCATCTGAACAGGCAAGAAGCATACCAGGGACCCTGTCTGCTCTTCTCTCAAGGTAGGAAGGAAATCTTTAATTTTCTTATACAAGTTTTGTGATGTTAATACTGGTGTTATCCTCATACCAGAGGGACAGAGTACAGAAAGGTTTAACTAGAGTTGAGTTTTCTTTCTCTGATTTCCTTTGTCTCAATGATAGAAGTTTGTCTTCAATTCTACTGCTAAACAGTGCTAGGATAGGGGACCTGTGTTTTCTTCCCCTTATCTCCGATAGAGTAAAACCTTTGAGGCCTCCTCCGCTCATTTCTGAGCTAGGAGGGCGACTAATCACTGCCTTTCTCATTTTTCTGGCCTCGGAGCTGCCTCTCTTACCCCGCTGTCCGGGCCCAATCAGGCCTCTCCGCCCAGTGGAGTCCTGTTGCCCTTTCCTCAGTTCCCTGGGCGTCCACCCGCCCTCGTGGCCGCCCCTCCCTCGGTCTCTCTGAGAGATCCACGCCAGGCCGCACCCGCGGCCGCCCGATCTGAGCACACCATGGCCTCCCTTCCCCCCTGGCGTCTCTTCCCCTCGCGGGGCCTCTACCCTCTCCCGCTTCCGCTAAGGCGGCCGTAGCTCGTGAGCGGCTCCTCCGCTCCTCTGGAATTGCCGCCACCAATGCGGCCTAGCCAGGGGATGGATCCCCCTCTACAGCGTGGCGGCCTTCACGACGAGCTCCCAGTGGGAGGGGGGGGTTCTTACTCGCTACCACCACGAGTTATGAGCGCTGCAAGCTCAGGGCTTGAGACGGGCATTCCACTCCCTGCCGCCGCGTCTCACAGCCCCACATCTCAGCTCCTCAGACTCAAAGGCCACTGTCTCGCCCGCCCAGTTTTCCACCTGGCCTACTCGTTCTGGCGTGGCGAGACGGCACCTGCGACCACTGGAACAAGATAAAATCACCACTAGAGGAGGCGAAAAAGGGGGATATCTTGATCAGAAGAGGAGACCACCTAGCCTTCCCAGAGGACAGTTTAGCCCAGGGCGGGCCTGCAACCAGGTTTCCTCACAGACGGCTCCCCTCCTGGGCCATTCATCCAGCCCCCTCTCTCCCCCTCCTCTGGATTTAAAAAAAAAAAAAATGTTTATTTTCCATTAATATTATATACTCAGGGGGAGAGGGCAGGAAAGCAGTCAATGGGGGAAAGCCACATTCGGGCCTACTCGGGTCCCTCCCACAGCGACCCCAGTGGAGCCCCCACCCACGTGCGGACCTAGGCCCCCTCCCACAGCAGGCCCTGGCTCCCATTTAGGACAAAGACCATGGCTTCCCCACGAGCCCTGTGATGAGGGTCCTCACAGCACTCCTATCCCCAGGCGCTCCTCCTGTACCTTCGGCAGAGCCAGGGATAATTATCTTCATGGAAGGAAAGGCTCAGAATGTTCTTCTCCCTCTGATACAGGAATGTATCCTAAGTGACCATCTCTCATCTCACTTCCAGATGGTCAAGGCAAAGAAATGCTCCTCCTGCAACACCACTCTCCTCCCCAAACTCCAGGGCCACTTTGTGCAGCCTGTCTACTAGACAACACCTCTCCTCAATGGAGAGGACACCACTAGACCCCCAACCCCGGTACCAGCAAGTCGGCTTGGGTGGACTCAGGTTCCTTATTAATACAGAACCAGCAGGCGGGGCGGTGACCATGATGGAGAGCCAACAAAATTTTATGCTTAAGATTATGGAGAGACTGGAGGCCATCACTCAACAGAACAAGACCCTCAGCCGGGCGCCGGACGAGAGGGACACGGAGGAAACAACCACGCGGAGGAGACTCGACCTGTTGCCCCGCCAGCGGACCACCGAGGCGGGGAGAGGGGCGATGCAGAGGAGGAGGAAGAAGAAGAGAGACGGACTGGACTCGGACACAGAGGACACGGACCTCCAGGCAATTCCGTCCCTGACAGCCAAACTATGTTCTTTTGATACCATCCCGGACTCATGAAGGTCATCAAGTCTACACTGGGCCTGGCTACTGAGGAGCCAGGGAGGAAAAACCAGGTCAAACTGGATCCCATGATTCAGTTAAGATCCCTGTCCATGAGACCTTCCGGTGTGCCCGGCCATCGAAGAAGTGGTCCTCTCAGGTGGCAGTCCTCCGACCGGGAGAATGCCAAACGCAGAAACCTAAACAAGATGTACCGGTACAGGATGACAAAGCGGACCTTTGGTGCAAGGCACCCATCATTGACCCTCAGGTGGCGGCCCTGAGCAAAAGGACGGTCCTACCTTGTGGCACCATAGCCCTCAAGGACCCCACGGACAAGCGAGTTGAGGACATGCTCAAGAAAACTTTCGAAATTGAAGGTACCACCACCAAAGCCATGACCACTGCCATCTACACTTCCCGGGCCCAGATCCACTGGCTCGAGGAGCTCCAGGAACAGACTATCCACAAGTCAAGGGAAGCAGAGCTACTGGACTGCTCCCTAGATGCAGCCAAGTACCTCGCCGACATGGCAGTGGATTCCCTACGTCTCCAAGCCAGGGCCGCCGCCATCATCAACCGAGCACGCAGAGCATTATGGCTTAAGCTCTGGGATGCTGATACTGAATCGAAGACATTGCTACAAAACTTACCCTGAAGAGAATCACATTTTGGGGAGGGTCTACAGAACTATCTTAAACAGAGGGAGGAAGGTAGGGACCTTCTCAAGACTAAAACAAAACCCACTTACTTGCCTTCCACAAGGCGGAGATTTCGGTCAGGGTTCAAGAGTCAGAATCGTGAAATTGCCCCCACAGAACAATTCCTTTCGAGTAGGGGTTTCTCTTCCAGCTCCACGGCCACTCGCCCCAGTTCTACCAGCCCTTCTTCAGACCACGGGGTCAAAGAGCTGGGGTTGCAGTGAGGATTCAGGGAAGCGGTGACTCCCAACCACCTACCGGCGACAGGCGGGTGCCATACCAACCGGTAGGGCAGAGGCTGGCCCTATTCGCCCACCGCTGGATACACACCACCTCGGACAGGTGGGTGAGGGACGTGGTATTCAACGGTTACACCATCGAGTTAACCGGGCTACCGGTACCACACCGATTCGTCTCATCCCCATCCCAAAAAGACGAGTCTCGCCTCACCAGGTCCAGCAGATCCTGATGGATCTAATCCGGAACAGGGCGATCCAACCCGTTCCGAGCCAGGAGGAAGGCCTAGGCCTGTACTCCATTTTCTTCCTTGTACCCAAGAAATCGGGGGAACTAAGACCGATTCTGGACCTAAAACTACTGAACCGCCATGTGGTGGTCCATCGATTCAAGATGGAGACCATCCGGTCCACCCTACGGGGCCTCAGGGTAGGGGACTTCATAACGTTGATCGATCTGAAAGATGCCTATCTCCACATCCCGATCATCAGGAGTCACAGGCAGTTCCTCCGCTTCCACATCCTGGGACACCACTTCCAGTACAAGGCGCTCCCCTTCGGTCTGTCATCAGCTCCCAGAGTTTTCACCAAGGTATCAATCACCTTGGTGGCCAGACTAAGGGAGCAGGGGCTGGACATTATTCCTTACCTGGACGACTGGCTCATTCGCGCCCGCTCCGCGGAACAGGCACGAAAACACACGGAACTTGCCTTATGGGCCCTCGACAGTCACGGTTGGGTGGTGAACTGGGAAAAGAGCCACCTCCACCCCACCCAACAGATAGAACACCTCGGAGCAGTTGTCAACTCCTCCCAGGGCTGGGCAAAGCCATCACCGGCCAGAGTCCAAAACATCCAGAACCTGGCGCGTGACCTAAAGTTGCACCCCCACACAACGATGGGAAAACTGGCTCAACTCCTAGGGTGCATGGCCTCCTGTATCGACCTAGTGCCCTGGGCCAGGTGGCACATGCAACCCCTACAGAATTAAACCCTGTCACTCGGGGCCCCGGACGACCACAACCTTCAACACACGGTACCTCTACCCACGGCGGTAAGGTCATCCCTGCACTGGTGGACCACCGTGGAGAATCTAAACAGAGGAGTCCCTCTGGAGGGCCTGCGACCAATCCCAATAGAGACGGACGCTGAGCCTGTCCGGCTGGGGAGCCTGCCTAGGGGATGCCTCAGCTCAGGGAATTTGGTCCCCAGCGGAGACCCAACTCTCCATCAACATACTGGAGATGAGAGCGGTCTTCCACGCCCTACAGGCATTCGGTCACCTCATCCGGGGCCACTCCGTCCTAATCAAGTCTGACAATCGCGTAGCGGTGGCGTACATCACGAAACAAGGAGGGACCAGGAGCAGGGCCATGTCAAGAGAAACCACAAGGGTAATGGCCTGGGCACAGATCCATCTATTACACCTGAGTGCGGTACAGGAAAGCTAAGCGTAGGCGGACTGGCTCAGCAGACAACCGATTCATCCGGGGAGTGGCGACTCCACCCGACCCTGTTCCAGTCAATTCAGGCAGCGTGAGGACCCGTCTCCCTCGATCTGATGGCGACAGGACAAGCCAAGATCGGTTCTTACTACTCCCGATTCAGGGATGCACAATCTCTGGGCACAGACGCCCTGTCTCAACGTGGACTGAGGAACACGCCTACGTGTTTCCACCACTACCACTACTCCCACAAGTGCTGAACAAGATTCGCGAGTCACGACTCACCATAATCCTGGTGGCCCCCTACTGGCCAGGAAGTCTTGGTTCGCCGCGGTCAGAGAAATGTTACTGGCCAGCTTCCGGTTACCCATCCGACCCGACATGCTGTCACAGGGACGGTGTTCCACCATCTCCTTGGACCCTAAGGCTCATGGCCTGGCTCCTGAGAGGAGCGACTGACAGCGACGGGCTATCACGGTCGGTCATCACCATGCTACTCCAATCCAGGCGCGACTCCACCACATCCACATACGGAGGAGGCTGGGCCATTTTCTGCAGTGGTGCCGTCTGAGGGGTCCGTACCAGAACAGGCCGACATGCCCACCATCCTCCTGTTCCTCCAACAGGGAGTGGACAAGGGACTAGCGCCACCTCACTGAGGTACAGTTGGCTGCTATTGGAGCGGCAAGAGGCCTCGTGGAGGGGCTACCCCCTGGGGCCCACCCAGACACTATTAGATTCCTAAGGGCGGTAGAGCTCCTGTGCCCCAGGATCAGACCGACCATCGCCCCATGGGACCTACCACTGGTACTGGGTTCCCTTACGGCCTCCCCCTATGAACCGCTCCCAGAAGCGGATCTGTTCTGGGTCGGCCTCAAGACCACCTTCCTCGTGGCCATCTGCTCAGCCAGAAGAATCAGTGAGCTCGGCGCCCTATCCTGCGCTGAAACTTACACCACATTCATGCAGCAAGGAGTCAGACTAACTACAGTGCCGGCTTTTCAACCTAAGATCCCGACCAGGTTCCACAGGGAACAACCAATCGATCTACCTACCCTGCCCGAGGCGGCCCTCAGGCGGACAGTACACCCAACCCTCTGGATGTTGGGTCGGCCCTGCAGCCTATCTGGCCCGAACCGGCCCCATCCATAAGACAGAGACTTTCATAGTCTCAAAGGGCGGAGGAGGGGCTCGCAGCCTCAAGACTACTATCGCAGGATGGCTCCATAGGTCATCCAGCAGGCCTATTCGGCCAACCAACTGACTCCACCGCGGGGATCAAGGCCCATTCCACCAGGGCGGTGGCCACTTCCTGGGCAGAAAGGGCGTCGGTGTCCCCTGAAGATATTTGCAGAGTGGCCACCTGGAGCTCCCTCCATACTTTCGCAGACATTACGGTTGGAACAGCTACGGGACTTCAGGACCACCTTCGCCACACAGGTCCTGACAGCAGCTCATCCTCCCTGACACTCCAAGACACCCGTTTTTCCCACCCGGAATACTAACTGCTTCTTATCTCCCATGAGCAAATGATTTGATACCTTTTAATGGACCAACATAGATGTAACAACAAGAACAAAGTGTTCTAGCTTTCGGACCAACCAGTCCTTCTTCAGAAGCTCATGGCAGTTGTAACTGCCACGGAAGCCTCGAAGAAGACTAATGCTAATGAGGAAACACTGTTCTTGTTGTACATCTATGTTGGTCCATTAAAAGTATCAAATCATTCTTCTAGATCTATTCTTGCAAGGACCAATACGGCAACTACTAAATCTAGATTTTATCTCCATCAGGTAATGTCTGGAGTGCCATGGATGCAACCAATCACAATGGGTGTTTACTCACCTGGTAAAGGTGATTGTGTTGGTTGGCATCCACCTCAACTCAAACCCCCCTCCAGAGTGTTTGGAGTATCATCGGGGACGTTTGGGTCCCTACTTCCTCTGGGTTTTGAGGGGGCATTGTCAATACACGAGTTAAGTCGAACTCCGGTTCGAGATAGATTGTATCTAATAGAAAATAAACTCAGGCCTCGGCCTCGCCTTTCATAGCATGTCGTAGTGGACCTCCTTTATTCATATGCCCTTACCTTTGTTGTTGTGTGGTTTTTTTTTTTTTTGATTGTCTATTGTACTAACTAGGTTCTTTCAGCTATGGAAGATTCAAACTGGAGAGCAGGGGTTCCTGGGACCTGGATATCCTGGAAATCTGATCTGGGTCATGTGCATCATTAGCCTATCAGGTGGGCTAAAACCCATGAGGTAATGTCTGAGTGCCATGGATGCCAACCAACACAATCACCTTTACCGGGTGAGTAAACACCCATTTCTTGTTTTGTTTTGTTTTTCCTTTTTTCTTAACTGTCATTACATTGCAAGTCACCAGGAGGATATCAGAATGGGATAGGGCTTCCTAAACTTTGAATGCCACAAGTTTAGTAATGTCCATTACAAGAATCTACGATCGTTGCTGTGACTGCTGTAGTGACAGTTGTGCATGAAGGGTGCTATACTTCTATTTTTTTTTTTGGTTGACCTGCTTAACTAGGAAGTTGCTGACAATTCCACTGTTGTGACATGTAGTGCTGACAACTGTGTGTGAGGCTGACAGACACAGAAATAAACGTGTCTTACAGATAAAATGAGACTCTCGGGGCAATGGCTGGCACTTCTTTCAAAAATACATACATTCTTTAGTATCTCTCTTCTCTTTTTTTATTTCTGTTTATTTCCTGACAGTTGTTTTCAGCTTTGCTCTGAACTGCAATGTGGTTTTAGATGCTACAGGGTTGTACATCCATGATACCAGCAACTGACTACTGTGGTGTCAGACACAGTGCCAGCCATGTTTTTGTGAGTGTGTTTGTGTGGATCTCTGGACAGTTGCTGACAGTTGTTGGCACTTGATTATTTCACAGGGCAATTTCAGGGGCACTTATAATCAGGCTGCAGATGGTAGAGTAATGTGGGTTAATGAAACCCTATTGGAATTGTTCCAGTTAATCAGATCCTGTAGACCAGACTCACCTTATAATAATTGACTTTAGAAAAGCCATTGTCATGTCATTCAAAGTGTCCTAATTCAGAAAATGCAGGCTTTGGAAATTCACCCTGCTCTAATTTAATGGGTGCAATACTTTCTTATAGCAAGTTACCAAAGTGTTACATTGAATAACGAAATCTGCATGGCATGAGGTGAAAGGAAGAGTCCCTCGAGGTACCAAACTCATCTCTCTGTTGTTTCTCTTAATGAAAAATATTTTCAAATGAAAGAGAAATGTGCTGTGTATGTGGATGATACTGCATTTTATTGTTCACACCTGAAAGATTAACTCTCTTTCTTCAGGCTAATTTGGAAACTCTTGTTGTTTGTAATTTGTAACCAGGAAAGGTACACTGAGCTGTGACAACTCGTTTCTAGATGTGCCCTGGGGGATGGGTTACATGGAACTGTTTTACTGACAGGAGAAATGCTGGCCAAGATACTGGGGAAACCCAGCTCCTGTGATACCTGCTGTTCGATTTTAACTTCCACCTGGTCAGTGACCAAAGATGGGAAGATGAGACACTGGTTTAATGCCTTACCCAAAGGATGGCACCTCAGCAGACTAGACCCCCTCAGAACTGCACTGCAGTGTCAGTACTAGATATTAGATTACATTCCTGGTGTGTACTATAACTCCCAACCTTCTGATCATCTGGACCTAGAGGCAAATGTACTACCTATTGAGCCACTGAGACTGCTAATATGAAAATGAACAGTGCAAAGACTAAAGTTCTCACAATTTATTTTCAAATAATTTAGGAGGTCTTTAAGAACTTTCAATTAGGTTTTAGAGCTGGCTATAGAACACTGGATAACTTACACAACAGTACATCTAATTGAGAAGAATGTAAGGCTGGGAAAACAAAAACTCTGTGTCACCTTTACAGCTTTTAGCTCTGCCTTTGATACCATATCTCGTAGTAGCTTGTGGGAAATTATGTGGAAATGGGCAGTAGATCCAAATTTAATTTCCATTATCACAGATTTGTACTCTAAAACCTGGGGACAGATTCATCTGAGAACAAGGGGGCTACCCTCCCCTCCCTTTCTCACCACCAGGGTGGGTAAGACAGGATTGTCTTCTCACACCCACCTTGTTTTGTATATATCTGAATAACTTACTTCTTGAGCTGGAGAATTTGGACTCTGATTCCCCCAAGATTGATCATTTCCCTTGTCCCACAACAGCCTACGCAGACGATCTGGCTATTATAGCCTTGTCCAAGTCCGTCCTTCAAAAAATTAGACTACTTAAATAAATGTGCCAATCAGGTTAGGCTCACAATTAATGAAAATAAAAGCCATGTTTTAGTCTTTGGAGGAAAGCACAATTGACACTGGAACGTGGCCACAAAAACTGCAGATGGTTAAATCATGCATTTATCTGGATCTAACCTTTTCAGAGAACTGCCTTTGAATACAGCAGGTGAAAGAAGTCCTTCTGAAATTGGAACAGACCATTGTAGGTCTGAAAAGATTTACCAGGCAATATGGGGACTTATAATTATACACCCACCTTAAAGAATCTAAAAGACAAAATACATCTCATAAGCACGTTTTGCAACTGAGATTTGGTTCCTAAGAAAATTTGATTCCTTTGTGATTCCCCTGAATCAAATGTATAGAACTCTACTAGGGGTGGAGAAAACTACCCCTGCCCCTTACCTAATAGCCAAACCAGGCACTGTTAATCTGAATACACAGGCAATTGTTCGCAGATTAAACTATTAACTGACCATTACTCAGATGCCGGCACATAGGCTCCTTAAAAAATGCTTGAAGAAGAAGCAGAAGTGGATGACGTTAGGCTGTAAACAATCTGACTGTCTAGCAGGAATCACAAGGGATCTTAAGCAATATGACTTGAAATTTCTCAGTAGCTATGTCAACAAAAGTATTACTCTCAGTACAAAGTATATGGATTACATAAAAAATAAGAATGTTAATTTTAGTATAAGTGAGGATTCAGCAAAAATGAACCAATCAAGGTCATCACTATGGCTCATACATAATGATGTCAGGCATTGTTTTAAATACTATCTTGACATTTTAACTGATCCCCACAAAAGGAGACTTTATACCTTATACAGGTTTGAACTGTTTCACAGTACAGTATTAAAAGCTAGGTATACTAATTCAAACAACACAGAGGATAAGTGCTGTAACAGTGAGATGAAAAATTGTGAAAATCTGTACCATATAATGTTTGAATGCTCCTGATACGGTAAACGCAGAAGAATCTGGCTTTTACCCTTGTGGAAAAATATTGAAACAGTTAATAAACATGAGCTTTTATCAATCCTATTTACATCCAAAGATGATAATATTATTACAAAGGTGGTGGGGTATTTAAGTACGATAAACAAAATGGCTTAGATATTCAAAAGTCCCCTGCAAACTTGTGCAAGTGCCTGCACCATGCATCTGAGATGCACCGGCGCAAAATGATGAGATATTCAGATGATGCACCATGAGATGCACTCACACATGTCTGGCTTAATATCCTGAAATGCACGATTGCACAATGAGAGATGCACAGGGAAGTAGGTGACCTGAGCTTTATGTGAAGCATGGGGAAATGCATGATGTAAACCACTTGCTCAGTGTGCAAAACTCAATATTCAGCAAGGGTATGCAAATTACCTCATTGCACATTCCAAGCTCATCTCCCACATTTGCATCACATTACTGGAATGTATTCAGTCCATTTGCATACCCTGGGTATGCTCAGTTCCAGCTTTGCAGGGCTGACCCACCACTCCACCAAGGTGAATAGGAGATATTGCAGCCTAGCAGGTGGGTGTGATGAAAGGTATATGTGTGGGTGGGTGTACTGCATTGGCCTGGATGCAGTGTTATTACCAATAACCATGTAGAGTGAAGCACAAAGAATTGGCACTGAACACTAACATAGTACACTCCTCTTGTAATGTTTTATGTCACCAAACTCTGACAACACAGTGCAGCACAGCTACATGTGGAGAGATACCCACACCTGGTTGACTAGCTCCCCATAGCCATGTACAGGATCAGACAGGGGTACAGGGGGTCCACCTGGACAGTGGCCACCAAGGCTACCTGGATGTGCAACAGGGGTGGGCACAGGTGACAGGCTGCTAGGGCTACCACATGCAAATGAAATACCAGTCCCATATGCTGCATACCATCACCTGCAGTGCCCCACACCCCAGTATGGAGGTACCTGGTGGGCCCTGCAAGAGATGGCAGTGTACAGACAGTTTAGTTTAGTTTAGTTGGTTTTGTTGACGGGTAAGTGCACTAGACAAATCCTGCCTATTTTCAGGCCACGACCGGGGAGGGATACAGATGAATGCCAACTGACCTTGAACCAGATTAAGCTGTTGGTGGTATTTTCAGTGAATGAGGAAATTTAGCCAGGACACGGAAATTCCCTACTCTTTTCGATAAGTGCCATGGGATCTTTAACATCCACCTGAACTACCACCAATCCAGGCAGATGGGACCTCGGTTTAACGTCTCATCTGAAAGACGTGACTGACTGCTGGGTGGGTACATCCAGGGAGTGGTGTGGGGTGTTGTTCCCTGGATGGTGCTAGTGGCTCAGGGTTCATCCATCCTTGCATGACTGCTATGTGTCGGTGCCTGGAGCATATACTGCTGCATCTCCAAGTGCTGTATTCAGACAGCCTTCCTGCAGTTCTGTGGCCTGCCTGTGGGTGGCTGGCCATTTAAGCATGCTTTTTCCATGCCTAACTTTGGGCAGCTCATTTCTAAGATGTGCTGCAGATGTGCCACACATTTCAGCTGAATATAGGGATGTGCAGCACATTTATGGGAACGCCCCTCTACATGCTGCATACATTAATCTGGAGATCATAGCGCATCTCTCCTTTGAATATCACGGTTCTGCCAATCTTCTGAGATGTGTGGTGCATCTTCACTTTGTGCTGCACATCTGCTTTGAATAGTTATGCCCTTATGTCTAAAGCACTGCCAGTAGGTACTTTCTTACATTGAAACTATTTTCCTTTTTTCATTTTTTAATCTTTTAATCCACAGAATTTCCAGTGGGCTGCTTGAACTTAGACTCCCTGCCTTTTCTCATATTATTTCTTTTTTTATTTGTTTTTTTTTTTAGTTTTTGGTAACAGGGTAAGGCCCACTAGGCACAAATGCCTGTTTTCAGGGGTGACCTGGGAGCATTGGGGAGGCTAAATGATGTGCTCAGAATCATACAGTATGCAAGTGGAGGTTGTGGAATAAAACTCAGTCTACTGGATGTACCAAGCCTATTCACAGTTTGTTACTCTAACCTCTAGGGCTATACTGTGCCACTATGTATGGATTTTGAGACCCACTTACACCATTGACTAATACGCGCTTTTGAGAGTGATTGAATTTTACTTTGCCCACACCATCAGCCCCAGACCTGTAAAAGTTGTTTTCATACTCTGGACTGATATCTTCATCTAATTATTTATTCAGAAGTTAAATATTAATTTATTTATTTATTTATTGTCTAATCACTGTATACTATTGTTATACCTTTGTATCTGTTACTGGTATTTTATTTTCTGCAAAAGTTTTATTCTTACTTTTTTTGTAAATTTTAAATATCTGTATCATAATTGTCTCAGTATGATTGATCAATTAATAAACTTGAAAGAACTGAGGCTATGGGATAGGCGGAAGAATGATAAAATGAATATTAGTGCACTAGGAAATGCTTATTATTACTTTTAACTATGAAATGTTAAATGGTTTTAAGTCAATTAATTATTTGTAATGTATGATGGTTATTTTTGTATTGTTACTATATGTAATGGTCATTGGCCACTCAGTAAAGATGACTATGCTGTGCTATAATTTCTTTCGTAAATGACTGATATAAATGTTAATTAAAATGGAGCTATAATTGAGAATGATCAGCATACTAAATGGTTTGTTGTACTGACATTCAGTGACCTAAGATAGTGCTTTCACACTGAATGTATGATAAATCATGCTAGAAAGATAATATATTATTTAAATGCTCTTAAAGTGATATGAGTTAACTCATTCTATCCTGGTTGGTAATTTTGTGTCAGAGTAAGCAATGGATGGTTCGGACTTCATATGAAGCTAATGGAAGTAATGAGTTTTTAACAGAAAAAGAACTCACATCTGTTTACATACCCCTAATCTAAAAATTTTGGAGTACTGTTGTCCAATCTGGCACAAGGTTTGAGTATCAAACAGAGCAATGCCCTCAAAGCAGTTTAGAAATGGACCGTGCAAATAGTCAATAATGATTTTTATAATGAAATATTTAAGGGCTGTACCCTTGAGCCTTTAGGTACCAGATGGTAGAACATGTTCAAACAAATTTTCAGTCTGTCTCTCTTGGTAGAGAAGTTCACGATTGTGTAGCACTCAGGACCAACCAAGTAGTGACAAATCACTCAGAGGACTGAAGTATGATTGAAATCCAAACATTTGAAAGTGAACAAGTCCTCATAGTATACAGTGATACAAACATTTACAGCCCCCTGAAGACAGCTGGGATAGCCAAAGCACATGGGTAGAGAGCCGTAGCTCAGGCTGTGAATGCTTGCATCAGTGTATACAGTATTATGAGGACCTGGTTGGTCCTGCATGCTACACAATCTTGGACTTCAATAGCATTTTGCAAGGGCTGGCTGCCCTTTTTGTGTTTTTAGCACCTACCCTGCACCATTGAAATTGTGGCATTCATCCATTGGAACAGTGTCTTTATTGGTAAAGCAAATTACTTCCCTTGATTTGTATAAATCCTAACACCAAACATTTACTGTATAAATACAAATAAACTTTAGCTTACTCATAAACCACAAACTAAAAGATTTGTGACTAGTTATTTTCCTCACACTACCAAGTTTGAATCAACTTGTGTTAGAGCATGTAATAGTACTGATGTATTCTTTATTTCTCCTTGTGAAAATAGCATTTCCCATTGTATGAACCTTACAAGATAAATTTATTTATTTATTTATTTGCTTTTGTTAACCAGGTAAGCACACTAGACAGCCAAGTGCCTATTTTCAGGAGCGACCCAGGAGAGTTACAGGTAAAAACATCATACATAAATAATTGAGGAAGCATAAGGAATACACAGTAAAATAACAGGCAATGCAGTGCAGGGTCTAGAGCAAGGTAGGTATACATTGAACAGTTGAGGAACGAGAAGGATACATGAGAAATATACAGGCAGTTTCAAGGCTAGCTCTAGGACAAGGTTGATGAAATTCATACATGTACAAATTGAGAGACAAGAAACATAACTAAATTGACAGACAGTTCAGGGCTGATTCTAGGACAGTGTACGGTGCTTTAGTGTAGGATGGGACAGATGGGATACAAATTAGCTGGTGAACAACAGGAACAAGGTTAATGGTAAATGCCTGCAAGGGGGAAGGGGAGTGCCCTAGGCAAGGTGGTGAGACCAGATATACATGGCCAGTTCCTGAAGGAGAAGTGCAAGAGGCGCTGAGGCCACTCCATCCAATCAGGTTGGGGGGTGGGGAGGGGCAGGGGAGTAGGACTGTAAATGTTTATGTAAAAGTGTTGGCAGATATCCACAACTTTGAATTTAGGTACTAATATATCAGCTGGGATAAGCAATGTGATTAGGATTAAGACAGATCTTGTAATATTATTGTAACTGCTTGATTGTATTGTACTATACTTTACTAGAAAACGTTATCATTATGCTATATGTTTATTTATCTATCATCCAATTGTATGAACTTCAGTCTGTGATTCACCACTGGATGTAAAAAATAATGATTGGTTGATTGATTACTTTAATTACTTTAATTTTTGATTGATTGACTCATTGACACTTGGGAAATACTCCGGGTGTGGAGACCAAAGTATCTTGAAGAGGCAAAGTCTCTGACCTCCAGATAATCTAAGTGACTAGAGGAACTCTGACTATAATGGCAGAGCATTATTGTGACCCTGAGGGCTATATTGGGTAGGAATATGGCCCCAGCCCCTACAAGTTTGCAATGGAGACAGAATGCTAGGACAACTAGCCTGAATCCATGCTACAAGTAAACATTCAGGGACAGAGTTCTAACCCTCTACAGAGGGTAGCACAGAATAACTAAGCACAGGTAAATCAGTGTTTGTTTTAGAGCAGTGCAAGACAAAGATCCAAGTCTGGCCAGTAACTGATTGGTGTTCAACTCAGAAATAATAGAGTTGATACTGGTTGGATCACAGTGGCAGTTGTAAACACTTAGGTGTGCCCCTAAACCTCCCTGTGTTGGCCAGGATATAGCTTGAGGCATTACAAAGTTCATAGCCTAAGGGTAGTCCATGACTGTGGTCTGTCTCTTCAGTCTCAGGTTCCCTCCTTGGTCACGGTCTGCTCTTGCCAACTTAAAAACATCACCGGCCCATTTCCCTTTCTTGCTTCTGCTGATAAGTGTACGTTTGTGCAGGCATTCATGTTCCTTAGATTGCATTACTGCAGTATGCTCTACAAGGGTTTACCTCGTAGTCAGATTTGTCACCTGCAGCTCATCCATAATGTGGCAGTGAGGCTTGTGACCCCCATGTGGAGGTTAGATAATATTACTCTTTCATTACACTTCTAGATCTGCCTGTTAAGTGATGGATTGGCTATACAGTTATTTTATTTATGTTCAAAACCCTGAATGACCTGGAATGCTTTACCCTCACAGGCTACTTTACCACTATGCTCCTGTTGGAACTAAAAGTTACTGCATGGAACACAAGTCTCACCTCAACAGCCAGTGAAGAAAATCAAAAGCAACCCCTGTGATTAACATATCTGAGACTGGATTCTTACTTATCTGGACATAGCACTTGTGGCAGTATTTCTGTTACACCTGCATCACTTTAAATATGTCGAATGTTTTCACCCAATTTTCAAACATTCTGATGCATTTACAACCCTTTACTCACTTTATGTCACAAAACTGATACTTGCATCAGGATTTTGACCCACCCATCGCTTTTGTCTTATGGTAATTGTACCAGACATTAGACCACCTTTCTGTGGTCTTGCAGTCTTTTGCACTTAGCACAATTGTGCCACAATCATGAAACAAGTCTTTGATAATCCAGTCCTTATTGTCCAATATCTAAATAACTCTGTTTTTGATTGAACAGCATCACTCAGTCATGACTTCATTCAGAAAGAACATTCTGTAACCAAGGAATATACAAAAAACAATAATTCACATTGTTTTGTATTAGCTAGTCAAATCAATTTCAGATCCTTACATGGTAGTCTGAAGAGTGCTTGTGCTGCATCAGATGCAATGATGTGCACAACACAGTACAGGGTATCTGAGAATCAACAAATGAGTAAATGCTTTCTGTATGCCCTGAAGGAATTTACTGTCAGATAAGAGGAATGGGGATTGAGTTACTGTAGAAATTGACTCACTTTGGGGAAACATTTGGAGTAGATTACTGTATTTTCCCATCTTCTTTTTAACACATGATTTGCCTACCAGTTGATAAAGAAAAATAAATCTCTGATTCTGACATTTTACTATCAGAATAAAGTGTGTGAAATGCAAAGCACAGATAATGAAAGGCTGTAAGAGGAAGTTTTTGATTGAAACAGTTCTAGTTATGCTGGTTGAACACTTATCAGAAAGTTCCTTTTTGTACATTGTACAAAATATAGAGCACAGGATTTTATTCATTCCCAGTAATCCTTTCATGAGTTTCCTCTCTGCACCTCATTCCACAAATACCTAAAATATGTTGAAAATTACTTCAGCAGATTAAGGCTATTACAGCAGTGTAATGTAATACTGGGAATTACATTGTTTTCATTCTGATGCATTATTAAATATTTTCCTGCTGATGTGCATTTTTGTTTTTTCTTGGTCATTTTGCAAATAGTAATTATTTGCCAATTTCTGTCTTAATTAACTTACATTCCTGTCTGGTCCTTTCTGATAGAATATGGTGTGTAATCAAATATATACATGATCAATGTAATACAAATGACCCATAGGTAGTATATGCCAGTCACCCAGGATACATTTCATTGGAGAGGTGGATTGTGCAATTTGCATTTCTGTGTAATATGGCTTTTTTGCCGATGCCATACCAGTGTAACCCTTGCTTCAGAGTTTTTGCACTGAGGTCACTGATCAGTGAGAGGTGAGCATGATTGATTCAGGAATTCTCTTTATGGTGCTAAATCACAGAATAGATACATTTTTTGTTGAGTTCAGGTTTCTGGATTACAACCATACTAAACTATTGCTTAAAAAATATAGATTTGGCAGTTGTCTTTATAAGAGGAAATTCATTACTGCTCTAGAAATGCTTTCTTGCTAAGCCAGTCATGAAACAATATTGGAACCATGTGATCAGACAGCAAAATCACAGATATTCTCCATTTCATATCTTGGCTTCTTCCTTCTGTTTTAAAGTGTGCACATAAAGTTAAGATCTCTTGATATGAACTTTTTCTGGCCCTACTTGAAGTACTCTGATTGTTCACCTATGGTCTAAGGACACCAACAAAACAACCAAGAATATTTTTTTATGCTAACCTGAACAGTTTGGCAGAAACACTGACACTTAACAAGATATTCCACCAGTAATGCCCTTTTAGCAATTTGACATCCGGGTCCTTTAGTACTCTCTAGCACATGGGTGTCCAACCTCTTTGGGGTCATGAGCCACATTTAAATTTCTGAGTAAGACATGAGACACAACAATGTGTTACCATACCATTCCCAACATGTAGCTCTTGTCTTATCCATATTTAGTCATATTTAGGAGTTAAAATAACATAGTCATAGAAAATAGTCAATAATCCTATTTTAAAATAATAGTGTGGTCATAGTAAATAGTCAATAATCATATTTTAAGTTTTATTAAGTTACAGTATTTAAAATAGTTGCAATTTTAAAATAATTGTTCATAGCAGCTCTGGAGCTTTAGATTTGCTTGCAGGCTTAGTAAAAGTAGCTTGTTGAGCACTCAGAACACTTTTCAGCTCCTGTACTTTGACTTTTCTCAAATTTTAAAGACTGTGGTGTGTATTTAACTATGTAATTGACAATTCCTTGTCGCCATATCAAACTGCTTGAGAGTAACATGTGGCTCATGAGCTACAGGTTGGCCACCCTCCTCTAGCACATTTAAAACCATGTTTACATTTGCTTTCAATACATATGCAGTCATTTGAATTCAGCTTGAAGATATCCAAGCAATTTTTCTTTTATGTGTTGTGACTGTGTCTCTGTTAAATTGCTGCACTGCTACAGCGGCTAGTCCGTATGTTGGATTGCCTTTTGGACAGAACTGCAGCGCTGCTCGTAAGTGGCTAGGTGTTTCTGGGACATCTGTTTAGTGAATGAACTTGTGCTCCCCTGCCTGTGGGTTTTGAAGCCCCGATTTGCCTGCCAACTGGTCAGGACCTGCACGGTGTGAGAGACTGTGCAGTGGGTCCTGCCATTTTCCACTGGTTTGGGGGTGTAGGGGGGGAGCCAATACCTGTGAGCTGGAGGGGCGGGGACTGTGTCTCTGTTAAATTGCTGTGCCACTCGCAAGTGGCTAGTCCGTATGTTGGATTGCCTTTTGGACAGAACTGCAGTGCCGCTCGTAAGTGGCTAGATGTTTCTGGGACATCTGTTAAGTGAACGTGAACTTGTGCTCCCCTGCCTGTGGGTTTTGAAGCCCCCGATTTGCCCTCCCAACTGGTCAGGATCTGCATGGTGTGAGAGACTGTGCAGTGGGTCCTACCATTTTCCATTGGTTTGGAGGTGTGGAGGGGAGCCAATACCTGTGAGCTGGAGGGGCGGGGACAGTGTCTGTGCTAAATTGCTGCACCGCTCGCAAGGGCGAGCGTGTGAGTGGTGAGAGCGCCACTCAGTACTGAAACTTTTCCAGCTGATGAAGAACGAAAAAAGGGCAGGTTTTCTCCCTGTGTGCCTCTTAATAGTGTGAGAGACTAATATTTTATATCTTACTGTTTTAATTTATTACTGACATTGGGAATAACCTAACTGGAGAGCACTATTGTGAAGCAGTTCATCCTGCTTTTTAGTGTTAACTAATTATATTACTTTTGTTATCTGAGTAGGCTAGGCAGACTTTTTAGGTATTGTTTAATTGTGTTTGATTAATTTTGATAGTTTATTATTGTATTTTGCATTTTAGGATGTGTAGGGGTTATATGGGAGGATTTAAGGGGGTCAGGATTACCTATGGGAGCTCACTGCTACATGACGTGTCCTTTTATCCCCCTCCCAGTGTCAGACACTACTGCTAGATGCTGTTGGAAAATGGGGATTGGAAGGAGTCGTGCTGATTGTGGACAGTGGGGCGACCCATGTAATTCGGGTGATGGTAGGATAGAGGTTGTTGGGTCCAGAAGGCGCCCTGGGCTATGATGGGCACCTGGGAGAGGCCAAACGTGGTTGGTGCCCATCTCCAGGGAGTCCACCAGACCGAGTGGTCAGGTAAGCCGAGGGGTTGCACCACCCTCCAATCCCCTGATGGCAGTGCTTTGCAATGCCAGATCGATTAGAAATAAGACAGCAGTTATTGCTGCCTTGATTTCTTCAGTCGATCTGGCTTGCATCACGGAGACCTGGGTGGGAGACGATGTGGGCCCTGTTTTTGAGGCCGCAGTCCCTCCTGGGTATACCGTGGTGCACTGCCCCAGAGTGGAATGCAGGGGTGGTGGTGTAGCTATCTGTTTTAGATCCAGCCTGACCTTCACTGTGCACCCAGTGGGAACTCCAGGTTCATTTGAATGTGTGGCTATTCGTGGAGGACTTGGTGCGGGCTGCATGATCTTCCTCATCTATCGCCCTTCTGGGCCGATGGGGAATTTCCTGCTGGAGATCGCTGAATTCATCGCCGACAAAACATAGGGATCCACCAGATGTGTTTTTCTGGGGGATTTCAATGTTTGGGTCGGCGATGGGAATCAAAGATATAGTTATGATTTTCTGCAGATCATGTCCTCCTTAGGATTGACGCAAGCTGCTACTGCAGCAACTCATCAGGATGGTCACATGTTGGACCTGGTGTTCTCACTGGGGCTTGAGATCAGTGATCTCAGGATTGATCGAGTACTTTGGTCCGATCATTGCACAGTGCAGTTCATGCTTGGGGCTCCCACCAAAAGCTCTTCCCCTGCTGAGATGATTAGCTGTCGCCCTTTACAGAGTTTGACCCTTGAGCGTTTTTCGGTGGCAGCTAAATTGTCTAGTGTGGGTGCTGCATGCATCGGAGGTGTTGGTGCTGGGGTTGACACCTATAATAGGGTGTTATCTGACACCATCAACTGCCTCGATCTGTCCATGTACGACCCAGAACTTCATACCTGAGGTCCTCGTGGTTTGATGGGGATCTCTGGGAGATTAAGAGGATAGGTCGGAGGTTAGAGCATTGCTGGAGAGGTCCTGCCTGGAGAGGACAAACTGGTCCTGCGTATGCATTATAGTACGTACCAGAGGCAATCAAACGTAAGAAGGCAGCGTTCCTGTCCAGGAGATTGCTGCTGGAAGAACCGACCAGCTTTACTCTTCTGGGCAGTAGACAGGCTTCTCCATCCTGCTTGTCTGCAGCCCAGGAGGGTTTTTTCTAATAGAGAGTGTGAAGAGTTTGCTCGCTTTTTCTCGGACAGGGTGTCCATGATCCGGCAGGTGGCTTCTTCAGCCAGCAATGTTATAGCTGACAGTGGTCACCTTATGTGTTCTAAGTGCACTCCGCCTAGTTGGGGGGAGTTTAGACCAGTGGAGGTTAGTGAGGTCATCGAGGTGGCAGTCAACTTAAAGCACACCTTTTGTGAACTGAACCCGATGCCAACGCATTTCTTAATGAGGTGTGTTGACTCTGTTGGCCCGGTGTTTGCCTTGATTGTCTGGTGTTCCCTATCTGAGGGGGTCTTTCCAGATGCCTTGAAGGATGATCTGGTGAGACTCCTCTTAAAGAAATCATCTCTGGACCCAGAGATCAAGGCAAATTACCGTCCTATATCCAACCTCCCATTTTGGCGAAGGTGGTGGAGAAGATGGTAGCGCTTCAGTTGGAAGAGCACCTCGTGACTCACGAGTTGTCTGAATCCTTCCAGTCAAGCATTTCAAGGCTGAACATAGCACAGAAACTGTGCTTGTTTGGGTGCAGAATGTCTCCTCAGGGCAAGAGATCGGGGACAGGACAATTCTTGTTCTACTTGATCTGTCTTCAGCATTTGACACTGTGGACCATTGTGTGTTGCTCATCCACCTTAGGAGTTATGTGGACTCACCGGTACTGTCATCAACTGGTTTGAGTCCTTTTTACTAACAGAAGGCAACGGGTTATGATGAAATTCTTCATCTGCACCCAGTCTCCTATTTGTGGAGTCCCTCAAGGACCGGTACTGGCCCCAATGTTGTTCGCAGTGTACATGCTGCCCTGGAGAGATCATTAGGAAGTATGGTCTGGGTTTTCATTGTTATGCCAATGATACTCAGCTATATTTGTCCTTTCCCAGGAACATCCAACACAGTGGATGTGCTAAATATCTGTCTGGCTGAGATCACGACTGGGTGGCCTCCAGCTG
Source organism: Neoceratodus forsteri (assembly GCA_016271365.2). NCBI lineage: Eukaryota > Metazoa > Chordata > Ceratodontiformes > Ceratodontidae > Neoceratodus > Neoceratodus forsteri. The sequence goes on from CM057454.1 coordinate 332,698,950, forward strand.
GTTGTGACTTAACCCTGACAAGACGGAGGTATTGGTAGTGGAGTCGAACAGAGTTCGTGATGGATGGCCTCTGACTCAGAAACTGGGCTTGTTCTTGGAGCTGTGTCATTGAAGGCCTTCTCTTGAGTCGAAATCTTGGAGTGATTCTGGACAGGAACTTAGCCATGGAGCTCAAATATCTTCCATGGTTCATATCAGTTTTTCATCTCAGAAATATTGCGGATTAAGCCCTTGTTCTGCCTCTGGACCTCCCTACCTTGATACATGCCTAGTTGCATCTAAGCTTGACTACTGTAATGTCTCTACCTCGGGGTCACAGGGGATCTCTCCGCAGACTGCAGCTGGTGCAAAATGCAGCTGCCCGGTTACTGACTGGGCAGCAAAAATTTTGCCATATTACACCGATGTTGCGTAAATTGCACTGGCTGCCAGTCAGGTGGAGAATCCTCTTCAAGGTGGGTCTTCTCACCTACAAGGCCCTACATGGGCAGGGCCCTGGTTATCTGTCGGACCTTCTGACACCTACCCTCTCTACCCGCCCTCTCTGATCTTCTAGTGGTGGCTTCCTGACCATTCCCAGAACGAGGCTTAAATCAGCTGGTGATAGAGCCTTTAGTGTTGCGGCTCCCATTCTGTGGAACTCATTGCCAGCTCAGGTCAGGGAAGCACCCACTGTGGTTATATTTAAGGCCCGCTTGAAGACACTCCTTTTTTCCCAAGCTTTTGTTATATAAATTATAAACTGTAGTAGAGTCTGAGATTTTATTGGAGTTATTTATTCTTTTATTTTTAGTATAAAATATTGTGATGCTGTGTTTTGTTTTTAAATGCTGTTTATAAAAATTTGTATGGCACCCAGAGCCTTTGGGATTGGGCGTCTTTTAAATAAATTGTGCCTTGCCTTTGCCTTGTTTTAAACTTTGAAAGAAGCTACTGGATAATTCATATGGGATCATGCACAATTGGCAATGAGCACATCTTGCTTGCAGACCACTGGATTGTCATGGGTGACTGCAGAGAAAGATGCATGCCAGCCTTTCACATCACAGTAAAATATAGCATAGGGTGGTGAAAACCTGCCCCAGTCAATGGATGCCAAAATCTACACTAAGGACCCTACTGTGCAGTTGCATGCACAGCACAAAATATCTGTAAGTACCCCAGCTCCATAAAGGCAGCCTTCTGTAGCTAGAACTCTTGATATCACCTAGAAGTTACCAATCTGTATGCTCAGAGAGGATCTGGGCTGGGCCATGTCCAGCCTATAAGTATCAACATGCATATTTCCCAAGGGTCCATACCAGTGTTTGGACAGCACATACCATACATCTACAGGGGAGGGCAGGTTTAAGTGCTACAATCCCTCCTCACATTGACCGCAACAGAAATTTATTTTGGGAGGAACGAAAAGACCAGATGGTGGGGCCCCTCTTGTGTTATTTCTAGCCCTTTCTTCTATATTTGTTAATGAAAATAACCTATGAGAGCTGTTTCAGAAGAGTGAGAGTCTCACTGCCATATTTCACAACTCTATGGGAAACACATGCTGCTCCTAACTCTGCATAGTAGGAAAAGACTGTGACTGGATCTAGGGCTTCCAACTGGATGCTCACTATCCAGAGATGCTCCACCTACAACTCTACCACAAGAAAATCAAACCTTCAGCAAATTAGAACTTTTTGGGCCAGGCAGTAGGTATAGAAATAAGCCAGAAAGTAGCTGAGGAAGTCTTTGGGCTATTTTATTATAGCAAATCTGTCAAACAGCCACTGTGGATAACAGAGCCATTGATCACAGATGTTGATTCAGAACTAGGTCTGAGGACAATACAGTGGCTAGTGAAAGGGAAAGTGCCTCCTGCATGGGGAGATATGCTTGTTGTACTGACATTCAGTGGGAGAGATGCCTAAATAACAGTCACAGTTGTATATAAACCTCAAAATAAAGACAGTCTCAGATGGTATATGAAATTCATAATAATAAAGATTTCAATGTTTCCACTTTAAAGAGATCAAACTAATGAATCTCTATTGACTTAGAATGGAAACACATGTAGATATGATGCAAGCCTACCCTGCCCTTCAACTCTAGTGTCATCCAAGACTCCATCTTTGGCACCATCCCTTTTCCATCTTCTTAAATTACCTCTTTTCTGCCTGCATCTTCTCAAACATCCACATGTGCAGACGACACAGTTCTACTTTGCTTCTGATACTTTGGTTCCTGAGCTGGAATCATCACTCCAGCATGACTTTGACAACATACAATGCTGATTCCAGTCAAACCAGCTCTCATTAAATGCCCAAAAGACTGTGTCCATTATGTTTAATGCTAGACAGAGGTCAGCAAGGTTCAAACATACCTGACTTCAAGACTCTGGATGGAAACCTTCTTAAAAATGTACCCCACTTCAAGTACTTAGAGGCATGCCTGGACCAGAACATCAGCTTTTTCACCTTAATTGATGTCATTCAAAAGAAATGCTGCCCTAAGTTCAGTGTGCTGTACTACAAAGAATCCTGCCTGCCTCTCAGGTCACCAAAGATCATTCCCAAGATATTCTTGCCAGTGATTCATTACAGGGCTGTAGTCTACAACACTGCCACAAAATCTACACTTGCAATGCTGGACTCCCTTTTTCATCCACTCATCACTGCACTATCTATACAAATCCCCACCCACCCCGTGGTCCAGGATCTCTGGCACTGTTCCTCATTATTGGCCACATACAGTACTGGTTTGCCTCTGGTCCCATTAAATCTCCCTCTCCATAATCCTGACATCCCATACTCCTATGCCCTCTAGTAATCTGATTCTCATTCCTTTCTGATCCCTGATGGAATATTTGGAAGACCAGCCTGCTTTCTCTATTCACCATCCAACACTGTGAATGAACCTTCATTCCCCATCCACCCCTTATCCTCCCTGCAATCTCTAAAACACAGCTTACTGTCCCACATTTTAAAAGCATGCACCTTCAGGTAGTCATCTTCTTCTCTTTATATTACAACAACCCGTGCCATATTCGCACATTCTCCTGTTTACAAATTTTGCCTCTTACCCTGCTGCATAGCTTAATACTTATTGTATTCTCTAATTTGAGTTTTACACCTCATAATTCTGTTACAAATTCTTGCTCTACATAGACTGCACTCTCCCATAGATCTCATCGTTGTCAGCCCCTTAACCTATGAACTTTGTATACTTTCTAAAAAAATTGTTATTTTTCCAGAATTTATTACTTGTACCTTGCTTTTATTGTTCCCATACATGCAGCTGTTGTTGTAAAGTACCAAGTCAACACTTTTTTGGGTCTGACAAGATATATCACAACTTATTTGATCCCAAATAAGAGCCTGTTGCTTGAATGGCTTTTTGACTAAACTGGCTAGTTCTCCACTGATACACATTATATTATGACACCATAATGCCAAACTAGACCATTTGAAAGAAGTATAGAAACTGTTTAGGCTCATGCAGTTAGTAAGAGGCCACTTCCCCCACAGCATGTAGTGGGAAAGTTTAAAAAACCACAAGGAAGCATGACAAGAGAGTACAAGACAGGGATAGATAAAGATACATTTGGAAATATATGGAAAGGCAGATTAGAATAGATATTGACAAAGTTCAATATTATTAGTGTCCTCTAACAGTTTGTCTGCATTAAACATAATACCTTGAGAACAACATACAGTAGTTCAGTTACTGTCATAGAATTGAACAAAGTCAGCAAGTTGTAAACAAAAGCCAAGCAAATGTTGAACCGATGATGTGGAGTTGGCTATTAAGTTACAATTCAAACTGAGTCAGGAGGGCACTGTGTAACCTGGGCCCTTGTGCTCTTGTTCTAATAATTTTCATCAATCATTAGAGCAGATCCAGAAACACAGAGGAGAACTAGCTAGAAGGGGAAGGAGCATGCTTCGTCACAGCATGTTTTGGGGACAAAAAGATGCAATTGGCGAAGCTTAATGCAATGTGAGTAGTAAAACAAGGGAAGACATATTAAAAAATCATAATTAAACAACTAAAGCAGAATGAATTTTCCAATTCTGAGTGTATTTATCATTGTCCTTAGATTTTAGCCGTCTCTTTCTGTACCATTTTTCTAGATGCTGGCTGCTCAACAAAACAGTCCATCAGCAGAGCAGAGGTTCCAACAATGTGTTTCTTATCCCCCACTACCTTCCCATTATTTGTAAACCCCAAATTCCATGCAGGTACTCATGTTAATCCCTAAGGCTACCACAGGTCAAGGTATCCACTGGAATACATGTTGTTGTGTGCAGCACTCCATACGTCAAATGGGAAGAACACCCCTCCCCCTCAGCTAGTGGTCAAACAGAAGTTCAGCATGTTTGTAGTTCATTTGCATTAACAGGTAAGGAAAAAGGTCTGGCTCCCCATATGATGTAGGGGGGAAATGCCAGACCTCGACCAACAACTAACACACCGAAATCTGGCCAATGGAAAATCATGTACACGAATGCTCGCAGTCTGGGAAACAAGAGCCAAGACCTGCAGGCAATAATCAAAAAAAGAGGCTAAACTGGACATCGTAGCCATTAGCAAGACATGGTTTACCAGTAACCACACTTGTGACACTTCAGTGCCTGGCTATTTACTGATCAGAAAAGACCGAGGTGCAAAAAGGAGGTGGGTGGGTGGAGTGGCCCTTTATGTCAATGAAAATATCAAAGCTACAGAAATTCAGAATACACATAAGGAGCCAGAAGAACTGTTGGTCACCCTGGAAACAGAAAATGGGACAACCATACAAACTGGGGCTCTGTACAGGCCTCCAGACCAGGGGGAGGACATAGACACATTACTGTTAGAAGATATACAAACATGACAGCTAAAGGGAGGCTCTGATAATGGGACACTTCAACATGCCAGATACAGATTGGTCAATACCAACAGGACGTCTTCCAGAACTAGACACATGGTGGATTCCTGCAGGAGAAGCCTCAAAGAAATAGTACAAACCCACAAGAGACAGGGCTATTCTAGATCTAGTACTGACTAACAGGGAAGGGATCACAGATCTCCAGGTAGAAGGTCACCTGGGGGTCAGTGACCATCACATGGAAGGGTTCAATTTGGCCACTAGAACTAAATCATCCCATTCCAAGGCAAAAATATGGGACTTCAGAGGAGCTGACTTTGATAAGATGGCCAACAGAGTTAAGTTAGCCCTGGCAAAAAGAAATACAGGTGAGGGTGTGCAGGCAAAGTGGGCAAGCATAAAGGATGCAATACTTGAAGCAACATCCCATTGTGTTAGAGATAAAATGAAGTGCAAAAGAAGAAGGAACCACTTTGGTTCTCAAAAACAGTAGCAGAAAAGGTCAGAGCCAAAAGGCTGGCCTTCAGAAAATATAAGGGAATGCAGCAGGATGAAGATAGGCAGGCATACCAAACTTCCCTAAGGGAAGCAGGGAAGGCAGTAAGGCAGGCAAAGGCCCAAATCAAGGAAACACTAGCACAAACAGTAAAAGAAGGTGACAAGACTTTCTATACTTTCTGCTTAAAGTTGAACCAGCATAATATTCTGTGGTGATTTGCATACGCAGCCCACGATGTTTTGCATTGTGTGGGCATGTGTGATTTTTGTAAGACCTTCTATAGATACTTAGTGAAAGGAGAAAGTCCAGAAGGGGTACTGCTAAGTTCAAAGAGGATACGGGAGGCGTGTGAGGAGGATGACCATGTAAAAGCATCTATCCTAAATAGATACTTCTGCTCAGTATTTACTGAACAGAAGGTAGAGCAGGGCCCACAGCTCAGCAACATGGACACAGGGGGTAGGGAGGTGTGCACTAGTCCCTTCACAAAAGAAAGGGTCCTACAAGAGCTCAATAAGCTCAGGGTGGACAAGGCAATGGGACCTGATGGCATACATCCCATGGTACTAAAGGAGCTAAGGATGGAACTAGCAGAGCCATTATCAGAACTGTTTAGTGAGTCTGAGCACAGGAGAGGTCCCAGAAGACTGGAGAAGGGCTCATGTGATCCAGCTGTACAAGAGTGGTAGCAGGGAGGAGGCAGAGAACTACAGACCAGTCAGTCTTACCTCAGTAGTGGGCAAGATTATGGAGGCACTCCTTAAGGAAAGGATAGTGCAACACCTGGAATCCATAGGAGCACAGGATCCAAGACAGCATGGGTTTACAAAAGGAAGGTCCTGTCAAACTAATCTCATATATTTCTTTGACTGGGTAACCAGAGTGGTGGACCAAGGAGGAGCAGTTGATGTTTCCTACCTTGACTTCAGCAAAGCTTTCGATACTGTTCCACATAGAAGACTGATAAATAAGCTGGGTAGGCTCAGGGTGGGTCAGAAGTTGGTCAACTGGGTGGCAAACTGGTTGGCGGGCAGAAAACAGAGAGTGGTGGTAAATGGTATACAGTCAGAAAAGATGCAAGTCATAAGTGGGGTACCTCCGAGGTCAGTCTTGGGGCCAGTCTTCTTCAATATCTTCATCAGTAACATTGCAGATGGACTGGTGGGCAAGGTTTGTCTGTTTGCAGATGACACCAAGATCTGCAATAGAGTAGATGATCCAGAGGGGGTGGGCAGAATGAGAAGAAATCTGGATAAACTAGCAAAATGGTTGGAAGAGTGGCAACTGGGGTTTAACACAAAGAAGTGCAAGATCATGCACATAGGGAAGAGAAACCCAGAAGCCACCTATAGGCTGGGAGGGGAGTTGCTGGCAGTCACAAGGGAAGAAAGAGACTTGGGCATCATCATCACCGATGACCTGAAATCATCCAAGCAGACCACTAAAGCAGTAGGTAAGGCTAGATGGATATTGGGTGTATTAGTAGGGATATCACAAGTCGTAAGAGGGAGGTAATCCCTGTTTACAAGACACGGTTAGGCCCCATCTGAGTACTGCATGCAGTACTGGAGCCACACCTTCACAAGGATATTAATCAAATTGAGGCATTCAGAGAAGGGAAACCAAAATGGTGCAGGACTGCATCAGAAAACATATGAGGACAGATTAACGGAGCTCAGAATGTATACCCTAGAGCAAAGAAGGGAGAGAGGTGATTTGATTGAAACATTCAAACACCTTAAGGGCATTAACAAGGTGAAAGAGTCTAACATGTTTCAATATAAGAAAAATAGCAGGACAAAAGGACACAGCATGAGATTAGAGGGAGGTCGAATAAGGGGTAATGTGAGGAAGTTCTTTTTCACAGAAAGGGTGGTGAATACATGGAACGGCCTACCTCAGGAAGTGGTGGATATGAATACAGTGCAGGGCTTCAAGTAGGCATGGGATAGGCATAAGGGAGCAATACAGATGAGTATGAATAGATAGGCCTTTGACAGAGCAAATGCCGATTGCACATTCATCAGTTAGAAAAAGAAATGGGCAGACTGGATGGGCCTTGCAGTCCTTATCTGCTGTCAACTTCTATGTTTCCATGTTTCTATGTTTCTCTGTTTCTTAAACTCTGGAGTGAGGCTTAATTTGATTGCACAAATAAGTTCCTTCCTGCAGGAGAGGTTCAGCATAAAACTTGAATTGGTGGGTAAGGAACAAGAAAATCACTTAGGCCAGTCTCACTAGAGTGGTTGAAGCCATTTGATACACAGTAGAGGTCATGATAGAATCAGTAATGGGGGCTCAAGGATAGGGGCCTACCTCCCTCAAACACTAGTAAAAGAGTACAGTCTGAAATGGGAAATCATTTTATGTACCTTTCCAATGCCAATGGCACTATCAGCATATGAAATGCAGCAACCACTTGAGGTAGCTGCAGGAGTGAGGAATGCCTGAAGAACTTAATTTCACAATCAGCAGGCAAGGAACCAGGAAGCCAGTCAGGTCAGTCTCACTAGAGTGAATGGAGCCACTTGCAACACAGCAGGGGTGGTGATGGGCACTAACATATAGGATCCCCTTTGCATGAACTCTAGTAAAGGAGAGTCCAAATGGGGAAATCTTTGTTTGAGTTTTAGTGCCTTTCCAGTCCCTCCACCAGCCAATCAAAGGCAGCAGACACTTTGTCTAGGTTCCAGGGCAAGGCATGCCATAGGAAATGAGTTCCCCACTAAACTGCCTTAGATCCCCTACTAAACTGCCTCACTCATCCAACTGCCAACCATGGAGTGGCCCAGAGCAGGACTGCAAGTCTGGCTGAGGCAGATGGAGAAGCTGGAACTGAGACATATCTCTGCCTGTCTATGGTCATGTAAGTTTACCTATCTCCTTGGATCACCTTTTTACTTTAAATGATTTCTGTAACTATAACATTGGTAATTATGTGACTTATGGATTGCTTTGTACTCCCTTTTATGTTGGTTTGCACACACGTGCAAGCAACATCTTAATAGTGTTAACAGAAATGCAGAGGTGTCAGTGTTGGCCACTGCAGGGGATGCTTTAGGGCTGCATCCCTCAGCCCCCAATGAGTGAGCATGCTGCTGGTAACAGCAGTTTCAAAGAGACCTACGGAGATGAAACAAATCTGCCGCTGCAATCAGAGACAAGCTCGTCATTGCAGCGGCAGATGGCATGCCTCCATTACGTGCCTTTCCTGGTGAAACATTTCAGTAAAAATGGCAGCTCCTGCCATCTGCCACACAATCCACAGAAAGCCGATATTGGGGATGCCCAATCCCCGTGTTGGCATATTCGCTCTGCCCTTCACTGCTCCCTCCGTTCCCTGTCCGCAACTGACAAAAAAACCCTCCCACAACCTCCTACTGCTCCTGCCCTCCCTGCACCCCCCATCCCCACCCCGAGATGTAGCATACTGGGACTCCACCCAGTATGCCTATTCTTGTTTGTTTCTTAACCTGTAAATAAAGAAAATCTTCCCTCATGGTTTATTTTAATTTTTTCCCTGCAAACAAAAAAATGGTCCACCAATGTCTCCCCCATCCCCACCCTCCTTCTGCACACCCACCTCCCCGTACCCCCCTCACCCATACTTACCCTCCAGAGGTCGGGAGCCATGATCTGCTCTGAACACGGACACATCTGCAGTCTTCAAAGCCAAACTGCAATGTGAAGAAATAATGGTAAGCTTTGTAAAGGGAAGCAAAGGAGGGTTTCAACTTAGGTTGATATCTCAGCCATTTTTGGGAATTTTGGCCCCAAATTTTCAACATGGGGTTCTTGGGACCCCACCGCATGAACATGTCACTGTCATTTCGTATCCTGTTGCCGAAAGGTGATTTCGTGGTTGCTGCGTGGAATCACCTTTCAGGACCAATTAATGAAACAGCATTGCCACTGCTCATGAGGTGGGGTCCCAAAAATCCATTGTTGCAAATCTAGTGGAAAATTCAAAAAATAACTGCATTATGAGCATGTGTTGGGCAGTTTTACACATGCTCATAACTTCACCAGTTTTTATAATTTCACTCCACATTTTCAACATTGCCATTTTTCAAACCTCTTATCAACAGTACAGCTGTCATTTTCACCTTGCCTGAAACACTTTTCACACCTGTGGCACACAATGGGCTCAGGCGCTGTGCAAAATCAACTTTGGGACTGATTAACAAAATCACAGTGCCACTGTTTATGAGGAGGTCCCAAAATGTCCATGTAAAAATTTAAAAAATGAGAGCATTACATGTATACGTTGTGCAGTTTCTACACTCTTCTAAGATCATGTGCATTTTCATGTTTCTCTCAGATTTTCATCATTATCATTTTACACATCCTCATGAACAGTACTGCTGTCATTTTTGCATCCTGCCCAAAATGTGTTTCTGTACAGGTCTTAATGGCACATGTTGCTGTGCGAAATCACCTTTCAGGATTTGAGTAACAAAATGATAGTGCCACTGTTCATGAGGTAGAGTCCCAAAAAGCTTATATTGAAAATCTAGAGTGAAATACCAACAAACACCTGGGGCATTAAGGTTTCGAAATATACACCCACCCTGTACAGACTGACAGGAGTCTGGGGCATAACTTGAATTTGTTGCCTCTAATGTTCGTAGCATTCTACCCCCACCCTAAAGCCACTGACAGGCATCGAGGTGTGCCTTGGGGTCTGTTGCCATAACATTCACCCATTCACCTATACTGCACCCATCTTAGCTTATTTACTTATGGAATGGGGTGAGCATAAGAGCCAGATACATAAAGCACACGTGACACGGCCATTCTTATTATGCATCTCTCTAACTCCTGCCTACCAATGCCAATGCCAGCAACCAACATTTGGCATTGACAAATGCTATTATGTTATAGTTTTGTCAGATGATTACTACCCAAGTCTCTGTCACATAAGTAGAGTACAATACTTGAAATCTAATGTATAAAAAGATATATGTACAAAGTAAAATTTCTCACTGTTACATCTGCTGTATAACATACTGTTTCAGTACTATCATATCTCATATAAGTGTGTAATCTACTTTTCACTAGGGTAGGGAAGGGGGTTAGCTTTCATGGGCAAACTAGATGGATTGCAAGGTCCTTTTCTGCTGGCACTCCTTATGTTCTTATGTAAAGATTTTTCCCTTGACGTAGATAGTGTGTCCTAATAGTGTCCAATAATTTACCATTCAAAATGTTTTCCCCAACACTAGTATTTTATTATATTGCTTACTGCTTCTTTGTGACTCAGTCCTCTTATTAATGTCTGTCTTGAAATGTGCAAGCCAAATGGGGCCTCTAATTTCTCCCCATCATTACCAGTAGACATCAGTCACTCCTTAGATAGAATCACTTCTGATCTCCTCTGATAAAAAAAATTCTGTACAGTAGCTCATTAAGGCAACCAATAGTGTAATGCACACAGGAGCAAACAGAGGAGTGAAGTGAGAGTCTCATACAGTATTTCAGCTCAGATATTTAATCAGTGCATAAATATAGTATAAAAATGTACAAGTCCGTCATGATACACTGTACATACGCATCACTATATTACCTCACAATAACATCAACACATTTTAAAACTCATTATACTAAGGCACAAGGACTGTCCCAAGAATGATTTTAAAATGCATTACAGCACATATCTTAAGTCCAGGTCTGTTACTAAGATAAAGAGATACTCAGTTAAATACTGGCTGAGTATTTCTGAATAATAATGGAAAATCGTATTATTTACCTGCCTGGAGCCAATGTAAGAGGCTACAAATAGCTGGCATGAATAAAACAAGCTTGGCTGGAAACAAAACCAAGGTTGAAACATGGGTGACTCAATGTAAACATGATGCAATGTTTTTTTTTTTGTTTCATATGTTTGTTAGTTGACAGTTGACCATAAAAAATTCATAGCCAGCAGTTATAAATAATTTATATATCACAGCCATATTCATTTGCCACGACACTTGAATATTATAACATTTGAGACTTCATTCCACATTACTGTCCTTTTTTCTTTTATTTTTAAGTATCCCCCCCTTTAACCCACTAACCCAATAACCTCTAACAATAAACCATTAACTCGGTCTGCGTCCCCTCTTTCCATCTCTTCCCATCTTACATAGAGGCCTCTTCTCTCGGTTAAATAATTCCTACCCTCTAAAGCATTCTTTCCCCATACTCAGAGCACCCAAATATTCTCCTTGGGTTCTCTCAAACCTATCTTCCGCCCCTTTTTAAACAATATGTCAGCTTATCAACTGCCAAAACTTCACTGTAAGTTCTTTCCACTGACCCACTGTAGGCCCCAAAGCTGTAGTCCATACATTTTGTATTCCTATCCTAGCTACTGTAAGTAACACCCTTATCCACTTAGAGTAGAAAAACATTCCCATTTCTTCTCCTTCATCATCTAGCAGCAATGATTTTTGGGAGATCTCAATGTGCTTTCCTCTCATGGATGTAATTTCTTTAGATATGTCTTGCCAGTAGGACTTTATCACTAAACAACCCCAATAATAATGCTGGTATGTGCCCCTATTTATTTTGCACTTATTGCAAAATGGCGAGACCCCTGGACAGAAGCTGTGTACCATAGCTGGTGGGTAGTATAGCCTCTGTATGTATTTGAACTGAGCTTCTTTGTACTTATTGCACACTAGTAATCCCTGGTGGGATTCTAACATTAGCCGCCAGTTAGCAACACTAATTTCTTCCCCAGTGTCCCGTTCCCACCAGGCCTTCACCTTTTGGTGTAAAAAGATTTTTCTGTCCAACCTCACAGCCCTCCCTATTAGTCCCTTCTCACAATTATTAGCCCCCATTATTTCTCTCTCCACATCCTCAATCAATCTCCTTGCTTCCCTAGGTCTACTAAGCCATATAATAACCCTTTACTTGGAAGTAACATACATGTGTGAGGTAGACATGTTCCACTTCTCTTTCACTTCCTGGAATATACATATGCCCCTCCCGATGTTAAGGTTGCCATACATTTTACCCCCTTGTCTTGCCATAGTTTAAATCCATCATCCTCTAGGCCTGGTAAGAAATCAGGATTCCCTACCATTGGGACCAGCAAAGTCTGACATGCCTCAATTCCTTGTCTCTTTTTAATTTTCCAGCAGGCCAATAAGCCCGCCCCCACCATCGGATTAGGTGCAGCCAGCTTTCGATGTAATGGATTTGAGTGAAATCTGGCTTAAGCTTTCAATCTCTGACTCTGATAAGAGAAGGAGTCAAAGTCAGAGGATGGGAAGGTCACAAGAAGGTGCCTCAGGGTCAGTCCTGTGTCCAGTCCTTTGAATATGATCATCAGTGACATAGGAGAAGAAGTATAGTGCAAGAAGTGTCTCTTCGCAGATGACACTAAGCTCAGTAGCATGGTGGACAGCAAGGAGGGGGAAAGTGAGTTACAGAAGGACATGCTTAGTTTGAAGAGGCAGTCCAAGGTTTGGCTGTTGAAATACAATGCCAAAAATACAAGGGGATGCATCGTACATAGGGAACAAGAACCCCAGGAATGCTGGATGGGAGAGGTTAAGCTGGGCCTTTGAGGAAAGGGACCCGGGAGTCATCATGAACTACTCCCTAAAACAATCTAGCCAATGAAAAAAGGCCTATAGCAAGGTAATCAGAATGTTGGGGTGTATTGGGAGGGGGTTCTGTAGTAGTAGGAAGGAGGTATATCTCCATAGAGCACTGGTGAGCCCTATCTGGAATACTGTGCCCAATTCTGGATTCTCCACATAAGGAAAGACAAAGACAGGTTAGGAGAGATGCAGTACATGGTAGACAGAATTTTTCAAGCATATAAGGGCAGATCCTATGACGATCGGTTTAGGGTGCTGAACATATATATGATGGAAGCCAGAAGGAAGATGGGCGATATTGTGGGAGTGTTGATATTGAGGGGTGTTGCCAGTACCAAGAGCCAGCACAGTCAGGAAGAAGAGGATAGAGGAGCTCGATGACTGGCTGAGGAAGTGGTGCAAGAGGAAGGGTATGATTGTATTGGAGGCTGGGGGAGACTTAAACAAATAAAACACTTTTTGCACAGACTACATCCTGGTAATGGGGGGATCGAGGGTCCTCAGGGACAAGCTGGGTGGTGCATAACTCAAAAATGCAATTTAAACTACTGGGGGAGGGCAAGAGGGCCTTCAGACACTGACACTCTGGGAGGAGGAGGTCAGGAGACCTCCCTCATACCAGTAGGGCAGGACTGGAGGGTGGAAGGAGAGGGGGGAGTGAAGGGGTTAGCAGTGAGGGGTGAGGGCACAAGCAATTGGGAAAACAAGAAAGGCAGATGGTAGAGAAGGGAAGGAGGCTCAGACTCTAAGTGGAAGGTGGTGTTCCTGAATACACAAAATCATGGATATGAAATAGATGACCTGCAGACATTGTTGGCAGAGAGGAGAGTGGAAATTGCAGTGGTCATGGAGACATGGACCTCACCTAACCATGACTTGTATCTTGATCATGGGTATAAATTATACAGGGGTAGGAAAAGGGGAGGGATAGTGGCTTACAAGGTTCCATGTGATACTTGGTGACTGCGTAACAGCGATTTCCGTTTGGGTGAGTCTACATTGCCAAAATGAATTTCGGTGATGTAGACTCATGGCGCTCAGTAAAAGGTGCGGACACTTGTAATGTACTTTTTGCTAGGGGCTGTCCCCCGTGAAGGACTTCCCTCACTCCCCACTAAAGGATTCTTTTATATAATTCAATAAACTTTATTACATTTTCTTTTAACATCGTGACAACCAAAAGATGGAAAAGATGGGTGACAATTGGACAACAGAGGTTCACCCACAATACAGTATCAATAGCCACACCTTCTGGGTCTGTGTAGTGGCTGCTTGTGTTTATCTGTGTCTGTAGCTTAGTTTTGTGGATTTTGCATGGTTTTCTGCTTGGAGTAACTACACCATTCTTACTCACTACATCCGTGAAATTCTCCTGCACTGGATTTCTGCAGAATATCATCACCAGGTATCTGCATTTTCATTTTAAAATCAATTTTTTGGAAGCTATCCCTAGCAAAACATAAGTGAAGCAACTAAATCTGATAAACTCAGTGACTCTGGGTCTTGCTTGAATCCACATTTTTGTCTGACCTGCTCCAAGATCTGTATGTGGGCTTTTCAGCAACCTCTTTGAATGACAAAGAAGCATACAGACAAAAGGATTTCACATCCTGCATATATTTAGGCATGGTTAATCACCTTGAGGAATTTTAACACATTCTGTGGCTCTGGACCTCAGCTGTCGATCATTTCTTTTGGCTCTTGACTTAACCACCAGGTATCACTCAATTGAAAAACTGCTATTTTTTTAGCCTTTAACAGTGCCCACTCTCAGCCAAACTGTGTCTCCTTCCTGAAACCAAATCATGGCTGCTTTAAACCTGCATTCCACATTGCTAGTAGTGGTGATGATAGTGCTGCACTGTCCCATTTCTTCTGAGGTCACCTCCTCTCAATCTACCTGCCAGCCAATGCCACCCTCTGCCCGGAATTATGCACTGGGTATGACCACGGGGATCCAACACAATGATACCATGGCCCACTGCATCCCTATATAGCACACTGGTTACCTTCTGAAGCTATAAGCATTCAGCCTTCTGAGGAACCTACAAGTATTAGCAGTTCTCTGCAACAAGGCTGGACAACCCCGGTACCGTAGCACCAAGGTGCACAGATGCCTAATGAACAAGCAAGGTTTGAAAATACTTAAAACCTCTCTCCCGAGAATTCTTTTTATGCTACTTCTGCTCACTGGAAATGTACACCCAACCCAGGACCAGTTGGGCCGACCGCACCCTCCCATAGTAGGAGGGTGGAGTCCCTTACATTGGTGTCAATCAATGTCTGTAGCCTCCTTAGTAAACTTGATAACCTCAAAACCTGGATTCAACAACACAATCCTGACATCCTCTCTGTTGTTGAAGCTTGGCTAAACCTAAGATCCTTGATATTATGGGTCACAATTTCCAGATACTCTATCTTCAGGCAGGACAGGATTTCAAAACGGGTGCTGGCTGTGCTATCCACCTGAGAGATACCTCATGGGACATGTCATCCCCTTTTCTAACCCGGGATCCCAATCTCAGGTCCTCACCATCAAAATTCTCCTAGGGGCCCATAATAAAAATCTTACTATAGCCTCTGTATACATACCCCAAAGCGCTAGGCCAGTGGTTTCAACAGCATCATGGAATACCTCATGGGACTATACCATAACTCAGAGACCATAATTCTGGGTGATTTCAACATAAACTGGCTTTCACCTGAGGCCTACACCTACAAGGATGCTGTCATGGCACACCTCACACAGTTTGTCCGCACCCCCACTAGGTGCAACTATAGGACGGGGACCTACACTCTACTCGATTGGATACTGTCAAACTGCCCTGAAAGAATCTCTAAGGTGTCTGTACTCCCTGATACTTTAAGTGATCACTCACCTGTTATTTGCTGTTGGGCTAGCAAATTCACCAAGCCCCATCCTAAAATAGTACTCAAGCAGGGGCACCTTCAGCTGCTAAAATCACATCTAAGCAGGCTGGACTGGTCGATAATTGACTCATTCAATGATACAAACAAAGCCTTGGAACTGTTCATCAGCCACTTTATGGCAGCCTGTGATATCCATGCACCACTTAAAAATATGAAGGTTAAAGGCAGGTCTAACCCATGAATAAACTCTGAGCTTGTAGCACTGCTCAAACAAAGGGACCATCTCTGGCACTGTGCTCGAGCCACAACAGTGGAAAGGGACATTCAAAAATACAAATCTGCAAGAAATGGCTGTACCCAAGCTATATAGAAGGCTAAAAGCAAATATTTTAGGGAGGCACTCTCCAGCTCCTGGGATGATGGGAAAATATTTTGAAATAACTTGAAGGACCTCACAGGCAAGGATACTAAGGCACTACCCACCATGCTCAACATTGATGGAACACCTACTCTAGACCTTGGTACCTTCACCAATACGTTCAACAATGCATTCTCCAACCTTGGCAGTGTCCTTCCACCTGATTTTTTCAATGCTCCCACCACCAATTTCCCCTTTGGCACTGTGTCCCAAGTACACACAGCTCCATAGTTTTTTTTTTCAAAGCGATCCCAATGCACTTAGCCAAAACCTATATATGCAAGGTCATACGCAAAACTGGCTACAGTGGTGACTCACTCGACCTGAAGTTGCTTGTACTACTCCTGGATGAAATCCTTGAACCCCTGACAAAGATCTTCAACCTTTCCCTAAGATTGGGTCAATTTTCATCACTCTGGAAACAGATGACTATCACACCTGTACACAAAAGTGGACACAAGTCACTGCACACCAACTACAGGCCCATCTCCATCCTCCCCCCTTATATAAAGCTCTGGAATGAATAGTCTCAGACCAGCTTGTTGAGTTCCTGGACAAATATGAAATCTAGTGCCCAGAATAACATGGCTTCTGACTAGGACATAGTACCACCACGGCACTGTTGGCATTTACTGGATTCATCCATGACACCCTCGACCAAGGAATCTGTGGGGGGGCAGTATTCACTGACCTGACAAAGGCCTTTGATACTGTTAACCACCCACTCCTACTCAGGCAACTGACCACTCTTGGGCTCTCCAAGGATGCACTGCCCTGGTTTACTAGCTATCTCAGGGGAAGGGCCTGTTAGGATTGCTGGCGTCACCTCTGATGAAAAACCAGTCCTCTCAGGTGTCCCGCAGGGGTCTACACTGAGCCCATTACTCTTTTCTCTCATCCTGAACAGTCTCCCTAGCATCTGCCAACAGAGAATATTACTCTATGTGGATGATGTAGTACTGTTTACTAGCAGCCAAGACTCTAAACAACTTGAGAGTCAGTTGCAGTGTGATTTCAGGCATGTTGAAGAATGCTTTGGTTCACTTAAACTCATCCTAAACTACAGCAAAACTAAGGTCATGACATTCTGCAATGCATGGAGCAAGTATAAACCTCTGTCCCTCACCATCAAGAACCACATGGGGACTTCTCTTGAACATGTTCCTGAGTTTAAATATCTCAGCATCACCTTGGACAGTTCCCTTTCCTACACGTGGCACATTTGCAATGTAGCTAGGTCTGCCAACATACGTATCAGCTTCCATAAGCACAAACACTGCATAATCACTGATGCCCTAGACTGACCATCTACAGCCCATTACCTCCATCATTGACTATGGTCTACTCATCTATGGCTTTGCTTCCCTACTGCCCTCTGGAGGATATCGGTGACACTCAACAAGGCCTGTAGGCTTCTAATGAGTGCCGCCCACCTAACACACACCTGTGACCTGTACGCCCAGGCTGGATGGCTACCACTCCTTAGTAGAATACAATACCAGACCTGCTTGTTAACCAAACAAGTTCTCCTCTGGCTCATGCCATCAGGAGTGGCAAAGCTCCTTACTGCCAACAGCAGTACCCAGCTTACACACAGTGCTCTATATCAATCCTTCCTGGTCCCCAGATGATGGACCACAATGGGTCAGAGGTCATTCATGGACAGGACTCCTCAGTGGTACAATACCCTTAACAAAGAAACACTTACAACTGCGATGCTTGGTCCCTTTAAAAGGCAACTCTGACTATTTCTTGCCTCTACCACTCCATGTGACTGCCTCTCCTAAGTAACTGCCTCTTCATTTTACCCTAGTCAAAGGTGACCTGTAACATCCCTTAAAGCTCCACTTTTTTGGCACCAGTTTCCCACTCTCACCCTACACCCCTTACCCTCTACACCACACTGCCTTACCACTCCCTCCCTCTCTAATGGTACTTTCAGATCTGGGGCCCTCCAGCCCATCCGACTTATCTGAAAAGAACTTCAGTCCACCACCCGGCTGAGTGCTCCGCTCAGCTGATGGGGGGTTGTTAGAGATTCCAAGAGTGAATTTAAAATCTTCAGGTAGCAGAGCATTTTCTTATGCCGCACCCACTCTTTGGAATACTCTACCATGCTGGTTAAGGGAGTGCACCTCCGTGGAGATATTTAAGAAAGATCTAAAACCTACCTATGGGGTTTAGCTTATCTTGATGATTGGTGGAAACTATTTTATTATCTGTTATTGGTTGGATGATTGTATGGTTTGTTCTAACTAAATGTTGTTTTAATGTATTTTTGTATGTTTTAAATTGTTATTTTATACTGTGCTTGATGTAAGCACCTTGATATCTTTGAAAGGCACTTTAGAAATAAAGTTATTATTATTATTATTATCCACCTTGCACTTTTGCCAGCTGCCAACAATGGCCCTTTAACCTGCCTACTTCTTCCTGTCTCCCTCCTACCCTATACTAACTATGTACTGTTCACCCTGAAACTTGTCTGAAGCTGGCTTAAGTTGTCTCTCTCCATTCTTGGCTGTATAATAAATGCATAGACAGCTTTGTGTTTTTAAGACTGTAACCATTGTTGACTTTTGTATGTAGGTTACCCTAAGTTCTTGATGTGGAACCTTTGTAAATGAGCAGATCCTGCTCAAAAGTATTTGTAATCCTAGAGTTTAATAAAATAAATAAATAAATAAAAATGGTCTAGTTTAGTACAAGAAACATTATCTATGTAGATGCAATAATATGGAAAGAAAGAAGGGAGCAAATAGTGGAGCTAAGCTCATATCGAACAGTATGGTTCACAATAAACACAGCAATAGAGTCAAGCCATACAATGACAAAGGTACTGGATTTTAGGAGGGCTGACTTTGTCAAAATGGGTGAGTGCCTAAGGAATGCACTAGCAAATGGGCAGGAAGGAGGGTGGAAGAACAATGGGGAATAATAAAACTGCCATCACAGAGGTAACAAGCCTTTCTGTAAAGCAAATAAACAAAACAAATGAGGTAAGAAACCACTATGGTTCTCAAAGGAAGTAGCAGTGAGGTTCAAGAGAAAAGAAAGCATTCAGGAAGTACAAGGAATCACAGAAGGAACAGGACAGAGAACTGTATCAGTTAAAGCAAAGGAAGCTGGGAAGGCAGTCAGAACAGCAAAGGCCCAAACCGAGGAAAAGATAGCCAACTCAGTTAAGAAGGGGATAAAACCTTTATAGGTACATCAGGGAGCGAAGGAAGACCAAGGAGGGATAGTGAGGCTTAATAAAGGGAGGGAGGGTGGGCAGAGGGTGACTGTGAAAAGGCAGAGATACTAAACAAATATTTTTGCTCAGTATTTACAAAGGAAGAGGGGGAGGTACCTAAAACAAACAGTAGAAACACTCTGGATACAGAAGTTGATACCAGCCCATTTATAGAAGAAAGGGTTCTGAAAGAACTCTTTAAACTGAAGGTGGACAAAGCAATGGGGCCTGATGGGATTCATCCCAGAATTCTAAAAGAACTAAGGGTAGAACTAGTGACACCACTGACTACCCTCTTTAACAAATCATGGGAGGATGGGGTGGTACCCGAGGACTGGAGGAGGGCAGATGTGATTCCCCTTCACAAAAGTGGGAGCAAGGCAGAAGCAGGAAACTACAGACCTGTTAGTTTAACCTCAGTGGTAGGGAAAATGATGGAATCACTTCTGAAGGAAAGAACTGTTGAGTATCTAGAGGCCAGAGGGGCACAGGACCCAAGGCAGCATGGATTCACAGCAGAAAGGTCATGCCAGACAAATCAGATAGATTTCTTTGACTGGGTGACCAAAGTAGTTGATCAGGGAGGGGCTGTGGACATGGCTACCTAGACTTTAGCAAGGCATTTGACACAGTCCACACAAAGATTAATATACAAGTTAGCCAGCCTGGGAGTAGGTCCCAAGATGACAGCCTGGGTAAATAATTGGCTGGAGAATAGGACACAGACAGTAATAGTAAATGGAGTCCACTCTGAAAAAGGGGGTTAGTAGTGGGGTACAAAGGTTCAGTATTAGGAGCAGTCCTCTTCAATGTCTTTATAAGCGACATTGCAGAGGGACTGGAAGAAAAGTATGTCTCTTTGCAGATGACACAAAGATCTGCAACAGAGTTGATGCTAAGGTGGAGTGGAAAGGATGAGAAGGGACTTGGCAAGGTTAGAGGAATGGTCAAATGTATGGCAGCTTAGATTCGATGCTAAGAAGTGCAAGGTATGCACCTGGAAACAAAAACCCAGGGAAGTGTACACAATGGGGGTGAGCTACTAACAACAACAAAAATGGAAAGGGACCTGGGGGTAGTCATATCAGATGACCTAAAGGTGGGCAAGCAATGTGAGAGGGCAGCAAGGAGGGCTGGGGGGATACTGGGATGCATAGGAAGAGGCATCACCAGTAGAAAACAGGAAGTTATTATCCCTCTGTACAGACAGCTAGTGAGACCCCATCTGAGTACTGCGTGCAGTTCTGGAGACCCAATCTCCATAAAGACATAGACAGGATGGAAGCTGTCCAGAGGAGGGCAACTAAAATGGTGCAGAGGTCTGCACGAAGACATATGAAGAGACTTAAGGCGTATATATGTATAGCCTCGAGAAAGGAGGAGAGGGAGACATGATAGAAACTCAAGTACCTCAAGGAATCAACAAAGTCCAAGAGGGTAGCATATTTCAAAAAGAGGTGTGCAAGAACAAGGGGCACAATTTGAAGATAGAAGGAGGCGGCTCAGAGGTAATTTAAGGAAGTATTTTTTCACAGAGAGGTTGTGGATGTATGGAACGGCCTCCAGAGGAGGTTAGGAGTCAAAAACAGTAGTGGAATTCAAGCATGCATGGGACAGCCATAAGGCAATTCTAGGGGTGGGGTAGGAAGAAGTAGGCTGCTGGTTAACTAGGACCTGCAGCTTATCCATCAGGTAGGAAAATGGGCAGACTGGGTGGCCAAGCGGTCCTTATCTGCTGTCAAATTCTATGTTTCTATATCCACCCCCCTCCTCCTCATCCCTCCTGTCACCTCTGTTATCTTCCCTATGCCACCCCTAGTCAAGTGTTGTTCCTGGTCCATCAAGTTGGGACACCTGAGAAGAAGGATCTTCAGCCTAAATATTTAGGATTTCTACATGTTTGCAGGGCATCTAATGGTCCCCATCTACTCTGATAAGTATGGAATCTAGAGTGCATTGAGAAGATGCATTTCTCCAACTGGAGTGCAAGTAGTATCTCCTTATGCCATTCCAGAACTGATGGAGACATGTTCTTCCTCCAGTGTCTCAAAATTATTAGTTTAGCCATGGCAGAGATCAATGCCATGTGGACTTTCCTAACTCTGAGAGTGCCATGGGGAAAATAATTCAGTAAGCAGGCTTCTGGGGTAAATAAAGGGTGAATGCCCAAAACTGGGTCTAGGGTTTGTCTGATTGCTTGCAAAAAGGCTTGCACTTTCGGGCAGGTCCATAGCATGTGGTACAAAGTTCCTGGGAAATCTGCACATCATGGAGAAGTGGAAACGGGCAATCTACCCAGTCTGTGGTGCTTCACTGGAATGAAGTATAGATTGTGCATGATATTGAATTGAATTAAGCTCAATCTTTCTTGTTGACAAATTTATATGTATTTTGCCATAGTTTCCTCCTGAAGTCTACTTCACTACCAAGGGTAATTCCTAAGACCAGTAGCAACAAACCCCTTAGAGGCAAGTTGGGGTCTAGAGATTGTAACTCTTTATAAACTTTGGAGGCTGCTTGATGTTGTCTGGCCAGTTGCAGGATCATGGATAGTCCAACTGTGGGAGGCAGGTGGTACCAGTCCTCTCCCATGTGAGCAGCAATTGCATCTTTGAGTTGTTTGCATTTGAAGATGGTTCTGTCTTGCACATTAAACCGAAGCTGAAATATGTGGAAGGACAGTACTTTGCCACCAGAATATAAGCCTGGGACTTTCTTCCCATTATCAGGGCCAATAGGAAGCTGGATGGGTTTATGCCCAATTTTGAAGTAGGGGTTGCCCAAGACTGACTGGTCTAATGATGTATGCCAGTTTGGAGGTGTCTACTTGCAGCTGGTGCAGGGCTTTAATAGACCACCTTAGTGGGGTGTGCTGCAAAGGTTTAGGGATTGCCCTCGAGTGGCATATAGTAAAGACAGGAGGGTACAGTGGTGTTGAGCAGACAGGAACCTCTCAATTTCCAACCATAGGGGTGCGTACACCCATGGCCTTTGGCCTGTGCCTCCTGTATCCAATGAGCAAGCCTGCTGATGTGGTGAGTGCAGTAGTATGTGAAAAAGGAGGGGACAGTGAGTCCACCCGGTGATTTTGGTGCTGTAAGTTTAAAGTAGGACCATTTGACTCCCTTGCCCTTCCACAAAATTGCATCAAGCATGGTCTGAAACTTGGAGAAATACTTTTTGGGAAGGAAAAAAACAAGCATTCCCATTGGGTACAGGAGGCAAGGTAACACGTTCATTTTAACAGTGTTTATCCTCCCCCAGAGTGAAGGAGGAAGAGCTCCCCATCTATCGAGGTCAGCCTTGAGTGTACTTAGCAAGTTTGAGAGATTTGCTTTGATCACAGAGGGTATATCTGTGGAAACCTTGATTCCTAAATATGTATGGGAATTTGGTTCCCACAAGAGAGCAAACTCAGCCAACTCCGCCTGAACGATTCTATTGTTCAAGGAAAACCTTTGGTATTGGAGAAACTGAGTTTATAATAGGAGACTGTGGAAAGGTTTCAATCTCCTCCAGGAGCACCGGGATACCTGTTTGAGGCTCTTCTAGGTACAAAGTAAGTCATCAGCGTAAGCTGAAAGGGTATAATGTTGTTCTCCTATTTTAACCCTTGGAAATTCAGGAGGTTACCAGCTTCCTGATCAGGGGCTCCAAGTAGACATTTAATAGGAGGAGAGACAGCTGGCAACCCTGTCTGGTGCTCCGGCCAAGCAGTGAGGGCTCATAGAGAACACCATTACATCAGATTTGGGCTGAGGGGGGGGAATATAGTAGCCTGACCCACTTAAGGAATCCTTCAGGGAGACCGAAGAGGGCCATAGCCACAAAAAGAAAATCTCAAGAGACCCTATCAAATGCTTTCTCGGCATCCAGGGACATGAGAACAGCAGGCAGCTCTGAGTCCCTAGATGCCGAGAGATGTCATAGTTTGCACATGTGGTCTCCCAAGGATCTTCCTGCCATGAAACCAATTTGCTCTCAACCAATTAGGCTAGTCAAGAGAGGCCCTAACCTATTGGCCAGAACTTTGGTGAGTATTTTAACATCAGAATTGATCAACGATATGGGTCGATAGCTTTCAGGGTACTGAGGATTCTTACCCTGCTTAGGGATGAGTGTGATTAGGGCATTGAGGAAGTTCGACTTTCTCAAACCAGAAATTGTATACCTCTGTTAGTACTGGGGACAGTTCATATAGATATGCCTTGTATAATTTATTGAATAGACCATCGGGCCTGGGGGATTTATCAAGTGGGATCTGCTCTACTGCATTCATAACTTCCCTGGTATTGATAAGACTACCGAGGGATATAGCCTGGGAGAGAAACAATTTGAGGAGGTTGACTGAGTTAAGATACCCAGTAATATCTGTATCAGTAGGGCATTTGACCTGGTCCTCAGAATAAACGGTCTGGTAGTAGTGTCTTAGGACAGCTGCTACTTCTCTAGGGGCCGTAACTACAAGACTGTCTTTATCTGACCAAATGCCCAGAATAAATCAAGAGGCTTCGGCTTGCCTAAGCTGAATAGCCAGTAGTTTAACTGCCCTTTCCCCTGCATCCAGGTATTTAAATTTTGTACATTTTTAGTGAGAGCTCAGATTTCTTAGATATCAGGCTGGAATATTGGGCTTGCAAGCTGTGTAACTTGGCCCAGTGCTTGTCTGAGGACTGGCAACTAAGTGTGTGCTCCAGCTGACAGACTGAATGAAGCAGAGAGTCCAACTGCTGCTTAGACTGCCAGAATTTTGTGGTGGTCAGTCGGAGACATTCCCCATAGGTACATTTCCATGACTGCCCAGACCACATATATTCTGCTCACTGAGCCTCTGTTAATCTCTAGAAAATTGGAAACAAAGTCCTTGACCTGTTGTAAGGAGTCTGGCTGTTGAAGCAGTTGAGTATTCAGCCACCACAGGGCATCATTCTTAATTCCAGGTCACAAGAGATATGTGTGAGAGATATGGGTGAATAGTCGGAAATGACTCTTGATATGTCTGAGTTTATTATGCCTGGGAGGGCAAACAAACTCAGTAAGAGGAAGTCAATTCTAGAAAATTACTTATTGGAAGTATATTGGTGTTCATCAGGGTTCAATACTGCCAGACATCTATGATGTCTGTTCCTTCATAAGATCATGCAAGGTCCTTTGCACAGGGATAATCCCTGCCTTCCGAGTCAGATCTATCTAAATCTGGATGTGATGTGATGTTCCAGTCCTCTCCTAAAATGGTCAATACGTGGGGGTTGGTGATTACCAACCCTATCAGTTGAGTAACGAACTGGTGGGAGTCGCTGTTTGGGCTATAAATAGCTTCCATAATGATCTGCTGTGATTCCAAGAGGACTTGAAGAATAATATACCAACCTTCGGGATCCCATATTTCTCTTTCCAATTTAAAGGGGATTTTCTTGTCGATCAGTACTGCACTGCTTGTGGATTTCCATGACCCAAATGCCTGCCCTACCCAAGCCCTGCACAACAGAGGAACATCCTCCCATTGGAGATGCATCTCTTGAAGGCATGCAATCCCTGGTTTTAGGTATTGAAGGTGCTGAAGCATAATTTGCCTCTTGCATCTATCCTGGGCACCCCTCACATTTCAGCCTTTTTTTTTTCTAATTGTTTAACCAGGTGAGACACACTAAGCTGAAAGCTTGTTTACAGGTGCAACCTGGGAGCACAGGGAAGTTAAGTGACATGCTCAGGGTCACACAGTATGCAAATGGGTTATGATATTATAGGGGCCACTCATGGCAAATTAGTCAAAGGGGGAATATGAAGCCTACACAGTCCACCTAAGTTGGAGAAGTGGTTGGTATTTACTGTCCTGCTCAAAATGGTACCTTCTTCAAAGATGGTCTCACCTGACACACTTGGCTCACCCCTCCCCCGAGACAGTTTGTTCAAATAGAAAGGAAACTTATTATAATTAACCGTATTCCCAAATATCCTCCCCCTATCTAATAAGTATCCTAACAAACAACCCCTCTACACACTAAAGTACCTAACACCAGTTCTGATCAACCGCACCACTTTACATACTCTGACAGGTGATGTCTTTGCGCTAACCTGAATCATAAAGAATCCTCCCACCCCACTCCAGCCCTTCCTCTGCTGTTCAGATAGCTTTACATATGCTTAGTCAACCATTACAGAACAGAACCATGTTTTAAATCAAGTGAGCTTAAGTCACTAGGTGAACACCAAAATAACTAGAGTGAAGTTTTAAGTGTTGTCACATATAATAGTGCCAAAGAGAAGCATGATGCAGCCCTGTATAAAGGAAATAAAGTTATCCCCAGTCTTTGTTGGAGGTGATTGTTTAATAATGAAAACAGAAAAAATGGAACCAGAGTTTCTTTTAAGTGCTACAGCCCTCTTGATGCTCCTGAAATGTTTCTGGTTACATGGTGAGCCACACCAGTTGAAATGAGAGGCTCACCAAACGAGAATCAACATAGGAAAAAGAAAGAGAAAACAAATAAGGAAAGTCAGCCTTTCATTGTAATCGGGATGCTCTGGAGATCTGTAGTCACTTATCGGTAGCAATCGGTATTCAAATACTTCAGCAGTGTCAGTAGCTCGGTAGCTAGCACACTCACGTCTGAGGCCGGGAGATCAGAGGGATGTGGGTTCAGTTCCCACATCTGGCATTTGGGTTAATATCCCAGTACTGACACTGTAGTGCAGCATGAGAAGGGTGTTGCGCTTCTGAGGTGCCATCTTTTGGATTAGACATTAAACCGAGGTCCCATCTGTCTGGATTGGTGGTAGTTCAGGTGGATGTTAATGATCCCATGGCACTTAGCAAAAAGTGTAGGGGAATTTTTATTGAAATCATAAAACAAAAAACATTCAGATCAGTATTACATCATACAATCCATAATCAAAGGAAATCAAAATCAGAAATAAGTATTACGTCATACATAAAACAAACATACTTTATCCCCAAACCTCTCCCCCTCCCCATGTTGCATTAAAGCCATAAAGAACAATTATATACATAACAGTATTACTTTATACTAACTAAAAAAAGGATAAAGCAAAAGAAAAAAACAACAAGAAACTTATCCACCTACAATCGCTCTGAAGAAACATAGAAAAACATAAAAAATTCAAAGAGGTAGTATAGTCATACATGAGTCAGAAAACCTTCTTGAAGACTTTAAACCCCAGCACTTATCCTAATTTAACAGGATTTCCTCTCATCTAAAATAGGAGAGTCATAATTGACACAGTAGTAATATGGCTACATAGAATCAATCATCCTACCATCTCTACCTTCCCTCCTTGACTTCTACCTGAATAGTCAGCAAGATAGACCACCTGCCATCCTTTGGAGAAAAAGAAAATACTCTCATTAATGAAAAAAAAAAAAAAAACTCACGTCCCATATACCCAATATGATCATTTCCTGCCGAGGCCTAATCTTCAAATAAAATAATATTGTCCCCAGAAATCTGCCCATTTAGTAGTCAAAATGTTTTTCCTTTCACTTGCTTTCAATGTCTTCTAATCTGTTGTCACAATATGGACTAGAACAGATTCTAAAATCTCCAGCTGTTGTAGGAGCAACCGGCATCTACTTAACCATAACCAGTACAGTCGATGCACCTGCACTATCCATAACATACTCATACAATCTAGTGTAATATTCAAACAAAAATGCCATAATAAAGTTTTTTTTTGGTTGTTTAACCAAGAGTAGCACACTAAGCTGAAAGTGTTTTTACAGGTGCAACCTGGGAGCACAGGGAAGTTAAGTGACTTGTTCAGGGTCACACAGTATGCAAGTGAAAGCTGTGGGATTCAAACCCAGGTCTGGTCTGCTAGATATCACCAGATTTGCAGCTCAGAGCCTTAAACCACTGTGCTATACTGCTTCTGGTGAGGGGGAATCGCAATCCAACATTTCCATCTACTTTTCAGCACATTCCAGAATCTAACCGCATATGGACAGTGAAAATATAAATGATTCATTGTTTCTAATTTAGCCACACAATCCATCCTAGGGCAATATTGTTCTTGTGATGCCTTATGTTGTTGGTTACTTTTAACATTAATCCTGTTATGAATTCCTAACCATGCAATATCCCACATATGAGGTGAAATTCTAACATTTCTAATATAATCAGAGACCTGGTTTTGCTGCGAAACAGAAAATGCAGAAAAAGGGCTGTCAGAAAAACTTTGTCTTAGCACCTCCTCATACAAGGTTTTCCTTGATATTCCCATAACCTGATTATAACCAGTCTTCCATGACTTGATTTTATCAAAAACCTCTTCCCAGCATTTTTACCTTTTATTTTTATGTAAAAATGTAGCATCTTTCCATTCTTTTAATACTCCTTCCAAAACCAAAAGTCCCCATCTGTTCCACAACTTTACTTTGTTCTTTATCAGGGGAACCAAATTACGGTATATAAAAAAAATAGTAAAACAAAATAAAACCGGATTGATCACCACCCCCCATCCTTAATACTTAAATATAAGGTGTTCCTCTTAATGGGGTTTAATTTGCTACCCCAAAAACAACCAAAACAATCCGTCAACAATTTGGTCTCCAACTGCTTTGGTAAGTGAAAAACCATACTAATATATAAAAATATTGGAAGTAACATTTTTTTATATAATATACCCTCTTTTGTTTCGCTGTCTTCCATCTGGACCAAGCCACAACCTTAGCTGTTGCTATGATCAAGGCTCGTTGCCAATTAAAAAGGGCCATGTCCCCACTTCCCAAATAAATCCCTAAAATTTTGCATAGTTCCTGTGCCACAAGAAACTCCCCAAAGTGTACCATAACACTGGGGAAACCTCTTAGGCTCAGAATCTTAGTCTTATGCAAATTTAATGTTGCCCCTGTGATTCCCCCTATTTCTGACATTAACTCACAGGCTAACCGGAAGGAAGTCTCATCCTGTAAAAGCAAACACATGTCATCCGCATATGCCAAAACCTTGCAACATACCCCAGTGCCCTGATCTACCCCCTTAAGTAACAGAGAACATTGCAAAATCAACAACAGGGGATCTAAAATGAAAACATATAATAGGGGGCTTAAAGGGCACCCCTGTCTCACCCCTCTACACACCAATTGTAAAGCACCTCTCCAACCATTTTCATAAGGTACCACATAGGCCAGGGCACAGCATAATTTCACCCACCCAATAAATTCTGCAGGAATACCAAAAGCCACCAGACAAGATCACAAAAAAGAATATGAGACTGCATCAAATGCCTTGGCCTGATCTAAGTTTACAAGATATCCGTCAGTCCCCACATTCTCTGTAGCTGAACCACACTGCTCCATAATTTCTCTCAATAGCAATAAAACGTCAGAAATACATCTTCCTGGAACAGCACAAACTTGCATTGGACTAATAAAAATATCCATGGCCTCAGATAACCTATTACACAATAACTTTGCGAAGATTTTTTTTTTTTATTTTTCTCTTTTTGCCCCTGCCCTTCCGTCGTTGATCTGCTCTGGTCACGGACCCTGGAGCCCCGACCACCAGACATTGCCGAATCCCCCAGGTCATCCCTGGCTTACCCCCAGAGAGGCCGCTGCATCACCCCTTATCATGAACTGTATCTGGTTAGGGGAACGGCTCCGGTGGCCAATCAGGGCAGTCCAGGGCAGAGCGTCATGTAGACGCAAGGCAGGGATTTTATCCCCTTATGTTTTCCCCACCCTCGAGGAGGTGGGGACGTGCAATGACGCCAGCGTCTGCCCCGCCTACCTCGCCCCTCCCTGACCTCAGGCCGGTAGTGTGAGTTCTCCCAGCCTTCACTAGGAGCCCTCATCATGCCAGATACTGGTGGGACCCTCCCCCCGGAGAAGGAGAGCTGCCTACGGCGCTCAATCCTTCTCCCCCCCGGCCGGCCCTCTGACGACCCGGATCCATTCCCGAACCCGGGTCACCGGCGTCGCAAGCAGAAATCCAACCTCTGCGCCGGCGGGCCGGCTGCAAAGATTTTAAAATCAGTATTTAACAAAGTCAGGGGCCTCCAATTCATAGTATCAGCTTGGTTTCCAGACATAAATAAAAATACTAACAACCCTTCATACATCTGTGTGGGTAAAATGTAGTCTTCCAAAAAATAATTATACATTTGCAACAAGACAGCTGGTATCATAGACCATAAAATCTTATATAGTTCACTGGACAGACCATCAGAACCAGGTGAAATATCTGTGTGTAGAGATGAAATTATTCTGTTAAATTCTTGTTTTGAAAATGGTTTCATAAGTGAAGCACTCTTTAATTCTGACAACTGAG
The DNA here is from genome assembly GCA_016271365.2 of Neoceratodus forsteri. Taxonomy (NCBI): domain Eukaryota; kingdom Metazoa; phylum Chordata; order Ceratodontiformes; family Ceratodontidae; genus Neoceratodus; species Neoceratodus forsteri. Next base: position 332,728,712 of record CM057454.1, read on the forward strand.
GAAGCTTAGCCATACTAAAATTTGAGATGTCTGACTTGCTGACTCTAAAGGTGAACCAAATACATTTCTAACATAATCTTGTAAAACTTTCATAATCCCCAAATTATCCCCAGGTTCTTCCCCTTAGAAGTCTATCAGAGATGTAAAACTACACTGCCCCTGTCTCTTTTGGCTAGCCAAAAAAGGATAAACATGCTCAGATTTTCCCTGTGTATCAAAACGTTGTTCTTTCTGTAGTGAAGTAATTTGAGAATATTGGTATTCCCCCATATCTTGTCTGATTTGGATGATACAAGTACTCAAATCAACCCCTTCCACAGCTTGTTATGTTAATAACACCCCCCAATTCAGTCCTTAGTTCCATATATAATTCCTGCCTACTGTGTACCTGGTATGCACTGACTACTTGAAAAAACCCAGTTAAACATTTTTTTTTAAATCTATCCACCATAAACCTATATTCTCATATAGAAATATGGTAGTCACTTTGTCCTGTACAATAGTTTGCAACTCCATTAGTACAGAATCATCCAGTAACTGAGAAGCATTCAATCTCCAGATTCCCGGTTCTGCTACAAGTTTAGGAAGAGACACAAATCAAATACCAATCAAACAGTGATCTGACATCTCTATGGGAACTATTGCTGTAGATGAAATTTGTAAAGATTTTTTAACAAAGTCGATCCTAGATGACAGTACCCCATTAAAAAAGGTTGACCCCGTGGCCTGTGACCTACTTTAATGAGCATCTCTGAAGTCTGCCTGTGAAACCAACTGTTTCAGAAAGGATTTATCACAATATTGCTTCCCCGATTTGAGTTTATCCCAATAATTAATATTAAAATCACCCCCAAAAATCACCTGTCAATTAGTATATAGATAAGGTCACACTTTCTGCAATAATTTGATTCTGAGAGCTTTCATGTGTTGGTTATATAAATTCACTTATCAAAGTTGCAAACCTTGTCATTCAATATCTAATAACCATGCCTTTCCTGGTTCAATATCTACTAGTCTATGTATACAAACATCCAAAGTGGAAAAACAAAACCCCAACTCACCATGAGGGTCCATACCTGGAGACCAAAAGGAAACTCCCCAACCCCAGTCTCATGTGGCTTGTGCAATATCCCCATCCAGATACAACCTTGTATCCTGTAAGAAGTATATATCATTCATCATGGCTTGCAGAATTCTAAATGTCGTGAGACATCTTTTCTCCATCTTAATACTATTTACATTAAGAGTCTCTATTTGTAATGCCATTCCTTCAAGGAGGGGGTTTTATGGGTTTCCCACTGGATCTAGTCACTCATTTCTGATAGACTGGTAGTTGGGCTGATCAAAAAGTCGACACCTCATCCCTTGCACTTATCGGGGGCACCTGAACAGCATCTACACCCCCCCTTACCTATAGGTTGGTCTCATTCCATCTGATCCCCCCAATTCATGAGGGGTACAAATCTATTTGAGAGAGGTACTGTAGAAAGGGGGAGAGTGAGGTCTAGACCTTTGCTGCCACTCTTTTTACTTACCACTGTGAATGACCCTTCTTCTTGAAAGGACTCAAAGGGGCCCGAAATCTTCAGGGGAGTCTCTATATCTGAATCATCAAGATGTATACTACATGGTGAACCCCTAGATAATATACTCTGAGACCTTACCGGGGAGACTTGTGGTGTGACAAAGGGGGTATCCTTGCCCTCCAGGCCCACATCCTAAAGCAAAGAGACTCCCCTGTCCAGAGTCAAATGTGGAACTACCTGACATACAGGAGTTTGGAGGGAACTCTCTCCTGAATTCGTGGGTCTATTAGTTGTACCACCTCCTGCCCCTCTACCCCTGCATCTACCTCTCAAACCAGACATCACCCCAACCCCAGGATCTTCAAAAAAGAGAAGTTTAGCTTTGTGTAAAAAGTATTCTTGGTCAGAAGCTTCATCTCTAACATGGGCCACCCAGGGACAGCCTACAAACAGGAGGAGCATCACAGTTTGTAGCTACATGGCCTAGAACCCCACAATTATAACATTTAACTTTGTCACAATCAGTATTCAAATGGGTGAGAGAACCACATTTATAGCAGCTTTTTGGTTGCCCTGCATAAAAGATAATCCCTCTATCTCTTCCCAAAAAAAAAGAGCTAGGTAGATGTTGAATTCCAGCATCATTATGGGTAAGTTGTACCCTAAAAGTCCAACCTCCAGTCCAGAAGCCATTATCATCTATGATAGGTTTCGGATTGTCAAATAAAGTACATCTTTGTTCCAACCAATATTGGCAACATTAACTCCCTCATTTCGAAAAAGTACTGTTATAGTCTTAATAGTTGGCTTTGTAACAGGGATCACCAGAAAATCTCTCCATATTTCTAAATCCTTTACCTCATAATATAACTTTCAGAATTTATCAAGTAACTGCATAGTGCAGAAACTAATGTCATGGTTATGGTGACCTGATGAATGGATAAATGCATATATATCTGAAGGTGAAAATCCCAAATTATCAATCAAAAAAAGTTTTGCTCACCAAAATCCTGTCAGGAACCACTGGAGCGTTATCCCATAATGCAATCAGACTAAAAACCTTCTTTTAGCTTCTATTGCAGGTTGTTTAAACAATCCAGCATAAGTTTTCTTTTCAGAGGGCTTAGTTTGTCTTTCCCCTGACTTCTCTTCTGAAATTGGGTGAGACAGATCAGGGCGTAATAAAGTAGGATCAGGGCCCTCCTTTTGTATAAATTACTTTTCTTTATCCTTACTGATAGCTGAACTCACCCATGGTTGTCCCATTTTTTGGCCTGGGACATTAGACGACAGCCCAGCGGCGTTTGTCACAGTTCCATTGTCAGCGACCTCTCCCTTCTCTGGCGCATGTTCCGTAGAGGAATTTTGAGCCTTTGAAATTCCTTGGGCATATAGATCCACAGGGTCATCTAATACTATCACTTGTTGCTGTTCAGAGTCAACTGCAACTCCTGGCAGTGGAATAGCTGAATCCGGAATCCAGATACCATTTTGTCGAATCCAGTCAGCTCGTCGTAGTACTTCTCCAGCTGTCCAGGTATCCTCATTGACCCCAGCATCATCCATAAAGGGACTGCAGGATATTGGATATTCGACTGCATTATTTTATTTGTAGAACTCTCAGGTGATTCCTCCGGCATACTAATAGGTAATCCCTTATTCCCCGATGATAGAGGACTTGCCAGGGATCTTTTCTGCTTTTTTTTCCTCTTCCAATCTTTTTTGACAAAGACCATAATCTCTTTCAGCCACAGAGATTAATTCCAACATATGTAGTTTATTTTTTTCAACTCTTCTTGCAATATATCTTCTTCAGTGCACTCAATAGCAGTAGCGCCTGACACTTGGCTGTGCTCCCTTAACTCCAGGGCAATATCTTGGTATGCAAGCAATGCAGTACCAATACTAGCAATAGGCAGCACCACCAAGAGCTCTAGAGCTCCAGGGACAGAATGTCCTTCCTCCACAGCCTCCATCAAAATGGGGACCTCCATCTTTCTGCAGTGCAACAGTGCGCCCTCAGAAAGAGTAGGGGAATTTTATTGGGGAGAAAGAGAATATTAATCCATAAGCAGTGCTAGACAAACAGTCACTATCAACTATGAGCATCTGGAACTAACACTGTAATAACAAAAATGCAAACAGTACAAACAGTATTATCATACATACATGCATGAAATACAGAATACCCAATGAAAGCAATGGCACCCCAACCTTTCCATATTCAGTCATCTGGGGCAATGAAATAATAACCAAGAGAAGAACTATATCACATTCACATTTTGTGTCCCCATTTTTTGTTTCCATAAGGTGGTATCACAGGCCTGCCAAAATTGATAAACCTGCTTCCCTGAAAAAAGCTTTAAATCCTGCATATAAACTTGTTCAACTGCCTCAGTTATCAATTTCAACAAAGTGTCATGTGGCACATAGTGTTGCTGTAAAATCCATTTACACCTGGCCTGCCACAGATAATATTTCAATATTGCAAATAAAACTTGCAGAGTATCTCTGGAAAACCCCTGCCAGGCTAAAGACCATTCGACATATATCAACTCCTTATATGAAAGACATCAAAATTGCCTTATACTCTACTGATCTGCAAGAAAATTCCAAAACTGCCGTGCATATTCACATTCCAAGAATAAGTGTTCTTGAGTCTCCAAAAGCTGGAGACAACTAGGCTTCGGACAATACCTCTCTTACAATGCCTTATGTTTATTATTGTTTTTTACGTTTAATTTCTCATACAGTGTCAACCAGATCAAATCCCATGCGAAGACTGGTATCCTTTTATTTAACAGTTGTTTTAACTTCTCCAGACTAGTTTGCTCACTACAGTAAGGCAAGACTATAACCTCTGAACATTGAGCTTTTACCACGGCATGATAAAGGTCTAACCTATTCTTCATCATCTCTGAGTCATAAACTACTTTCCAAGCAATTATAAGTTGAAACATTTCTTTAACTTCTTTGGGAGCTACCACAATCCTAGTCAACATTTTGCTTTTCTGCTGCTCCCATGCCCATACACAGGGCCCAATCCATCCATCCAACAAACAATACCAGCCTTTATGATGCTGCCTGCTCCCAGCCATCACATTATAGTAAAGAAAAATGCTGAAATAAAATGCGATTGGGTGAACCATACCTATTCCACCATCTTTAACGGCTCTATAAGTGACATGTTTTTTAACTGGGTTTAGTCTACTAGCCGACAAAACTCGAAAAAAGAGACTATACAATCTAGTGTAAAATGTCTTTGGGGGGACATAACTAACATACAAGAAAATCAGTAGAATCAAACTCTTCAACAACAGTATTTATTTTTTCTTGGAAAGAGAACTATCTACCCATCTAGCCAATACCCCTTCCACTGTTTTTAGCTTCTGTTCCCAATTCAGTTCAGCAGCTTGGTCAGTCCAAAACTGAATCCCTAAAATCCTAATGGGTTTGGTAGATAATGATATACCAGCATACTGTTTCATTTCCTGACCACCTCCACTTAGTCTGTATCCTATACATTTCTCTCTGTTAATATGAGAACCAGAAGCTTCAGAAAAACTATGCAGCTGCTTCACTAACTAACCTTCTACTGTGGAGTCATGAACAATGATAATCACATCATCAGCATAAGCCAATATTTTTAAAGGTGGAAAGGATTCCACTAAACACAATCCTTCTATCTCAGAATCTCTACTAACCATCTGACAAAAAGAATCGATACCAAAGACATACAACAAGGGGCTCATAGGGCACCCCTGCTTCACCCCTCGTTTCAAAGAGATAATATCCCCCTTCCATCCATTGATGCTTGGTACCACTGTGGCAGTATTATACAACTTCTTAAGCCATGCAAGATATACCGGTGGTTTATCATAACACTCCAAAACTAAGAACAAATATTCCTGACAAAGAGATTCAAATGCTTTACTCTGGTCCAAGCTAAGAACTAAACCAGTAGTACCTTGCTTGGAACATTTGTAAAACAATTCTCTCAGTTGTTCCAAATTATCCTGCACTCCTCTCTGTGGTATAGTGCACCCTTATGCTGTACTAATTAAGGTAGTGGCACACTTAGCCAATCTATTTGACAAAATCTTACTCAAAAGCGTTGTGTCTGTATTTAACAAACAAATAGGCCTCCAATTTTGAAATAATGTCTTATCACCTTTTTTAAACAAAAATATGAGATCAGCTACAAGCAAATCAACTCAGGATAGAAGGTGATAGTAACAAATTATTAAATAAATCTGTCAAAATAGGAGCTAAAATATCACAAAAGACCTTATAAAACTCAACAGGGAGACCATCCAGTCCAGGAGCACTGTTATTCTTAGCTAATCTAATAACCGATTTAACTTCTTCCTCAGATATTAAGATCAGCAATTGCAATTCCTGAGTTTGAGAAACCAATTTTTTCTCAAGCTGAGCCATATATTTTGTCATATTAATAGTTTCAGGTGAAGTACCAAAGTTAGTCCTGACATAGTTATTCACAATATGTAATATAGACTGTGTATCAGTATGCAATAACCCCTTTCCATCCTTTAATGCCTCCATGCTCTTTTTATGAGAAACAGCTTGACAATCTTTGAAAGGAGCAAGCGTTTGTTTTTTACTAGCAGTGCCAAACTGTAGTTCTTGCTATAAGGTTTTAGCCCTGTCATACTGAAATGTATGCATTTTCTTTTTAACCAACTGTATCTGGGAACTAAAATCATGTCCCGTCGTATCTGACAATGAAATCAATCTATGCAACTGTCTTCTATGATGTAAGTATTGTAAATAGTTATCCCTGCCCCGTCTTCCTGCAAACCATTGAAAGAACTGCTTCATGTCTAGTTTCGAGTCCCTCCACCAGTCCTGTAAGAAATCATACATACTCCTTACAGAATGCCTTGCCTGCCATAAATTTTTGCACTCAATAATGACTGCCTCCTGCTCCATCAAAGAGACATTCAATTTCCGAGGAGGTTTCTCAGGAAAATGCATCTCATCAAATCGACAATCTATATACACAGCAGGGTGGTCCGAAAAGGCCAGAGTCTCAACCTCTGACCTTTTGACCTCTAAGAAATGTGAAACCTAAAGTAATCTATCCTTGTTTTTAGGATCCCCTTCCAAAAAGTAAAACCCCATGTATCGTGAATAATCCTATATGCAACTTTAAAGATGTGCAGTCGTCACAATGTCATTCAAAGCATTAGAATCACAAAACATTTTGTCTGTTCATAAACCCCTATCTTCCCTCTGAATACTACAGTTAAAATCCCCTCCTCATATTATTGTCTGTGCTGTACATAAGAAAGGCTGGACTTTTTTAAACAATTCCACCTACAATGCTTTACTCTGTGGAGCATAAGTATTAATCAAACGTAACCTCCAAAATTTATAAGAAACATCTAAAATTAATACTCTACCCAGTTCTAAGTCTACCAATCTAGAGACTTGTAAATCCAAATTCGAAAACAAAATACCCAAACCATCACATTTTTCTGGACCCAAGGACCAGAATGTAGCACCCTGCCCCCATTGTACATTGCACTTCGCTATGTCAGAAAATGACTTTATTCTAGTGTCCTGCAAAAATATAATGCCTGAGTGGAAACGTTTTAAATCATGAAGAATCAAGTCTCTCCGTATCCCATTCTTGATGCTATTCACATTTAAAGATAAGAACTGGAAGTCACCCATCTACTATTAGTAAAAAAAAAAAAAGAATCCAAAAGATATCATTGTTTAGTTCTAGCAGCCTTTTCCTTCTCCCTCTTCCAGTGCCTCCATCTTCTATTTCTGAGGACATCCCTTTGGAGGAGGCAACTGAGGAAGAATCTGACTCTGAATCCTCCACAACTGTCATTGTTCCTTCCGAAGCATCATCCTGACTCAACAAATCAAATTTATTTGAAGACAACACTTTCTTCTTAGTCACTACTTTTTTTACCCTTAGGGCCCAGGGTCTCATGTCATTCCTGTAATCTCTTTTTATATGTCACTGTCTGAAAAGATGTGCCCAAATCAGAAACTGGGAGGGGGGGAGGACATGGCTGTGTGCTCAAAAGTAACAGCACCTTTACTCATCCCAGGTAAAGCATCTACTTCCCCAGGCACTAGTTCCATATCTAGTACGTGCATTATTTCCTCCTGAACTGCTTCCCCCACATGATTCTCAGGGGAGTCTACCAAAGGCAGTTCCTCTACCGTCAGTTCCCCCTTCAGGAACTACAGCTACCTCTCCTTCAGATCTCACCATAACATGAGGCTTATCAGCTACTTCCTGTTCAGCTGCTAGCAATCCCTTACTCACTTTCAAATCCATAGTAGCCAGAAGATTGTCCTTAGCAGTAAGAATGTCTCACATCCTCTTCTCAGGGACTTGGGGACCCAACTCACTTTCTGAGCCTGAGTAATTAAAGCCTCATGAGAATGACTGTCAAATTAAAAGAAGCCCATGGGCATTTTATATAAGAATGACCCCTCTCTTCACAGAGATTGCATCTAAATACATTTTTGCAGTTAGCCACAAGGTGTCCAGTCTCCAAACAATGTGTAAATTTAGGTGTATCACTAGCATTGCTAAGGTGTAGCCTAGAGCCACACTTATGGCAGGATCTGGGCTGTCCTGGGTAAAACAAGAAACCTCTATCCCTCCCCAAGTAAAAAGAGCCAGGCAAATTAGTTATTCCAGCATTGGTCATAAACAGCTTACACTTAATCTTCCATCCCCCAGTCCAAAACTGTTCAGAGTCTATCACAGGTGTAGGATGTTCTAACACCTCACATCTCTTCTTCAGCCAAAAGAGAATATCAGCCAATTCCACCCCCTCATTTTTAAACAAAACAGTAATCACCCATACTGCCAGTTTGGTGATGGGAATGGCAAGAAAAGGAGACCACAGAGGGGAATCCTTAACAACATTTTATTTGACCCAAAACTGATCCAAGGCCTCCACCATCTTAAAGCTTACATCATAGTTATAGTCATCAGTATGTATCAATGCAAATACTTCGGAGGCATAAAATTTCAGTGAATCTTTCAACAAACGTCTCCCAACATAGACCCTATCAGGTGGGTTTTGTAATCCCCCCTTATAAAGCAGATGAATAGCATTATGTCTAGGAGCAGGTTCTTTAGTAGGAGATTTAAATGAATCAGCCATTCTTAATACAGGTTTAAACAGTTTCTTCTTATTTGGATCCTGTAGGTTGTGAAGACCAAGACTCACAGGCATCGGGGTGTCTTCCTCCTGTAAGACAGGTAGGACTAGCCCCCCCCCATCACTCCAGTAACGTTTGTAGCATCCAGGCCTGGGGCAGGGGTAAGACCAGCCGGATGGTGCTCGGCTCCCTCAGTATCTCCTCCAGTAGCTCCTGCAGTCACATTATTCTTGCCCACCATAAGCAGTTCAGAAGGAAACTCTGCCAAGAGATCTTCCCTTCCCATAGTACTTGCAGACTCCCTCTGTAGCAACCTCCCAGTCTCTGAAACAACCATGGCAGCGTACCCATGTACCTTTGCATCAGTAGGATCAGGAGACCAGCCTTTCTCCGTGCAAACCCAGCCCGCTGCCTGTAGCACCACCTCCAAAGAATGACCGGGAACTTCCAGTCTCTTGGCTTTGTCCACTTTAGTACTGAGCTGGTGAGCCATCCCAGTGTTTTTCCAGGTCTTCCTCCCTGCGGTCTCACAAAAGTTGGACCACTTTCAGACCGACAGCATTCCTTAGAGCGCAATATCAGCGGCTCGGCGAAAGACTCCTCAGTACTTCCGGGTAGCTGAACCGCTTTAGATTCAGCAGTACCTTCACCATCAATGGCACTTTCCAGCAGAATGCCGCTATGTTGAGTGCAAACATTGTTCACTTCTCCCAATTCCGGTCCTAAACACTCTGCCCGACCACTTTGCAATTCACATCGAAAACTGTCAAACAAGTCAGGCCCTTCCATAGCATAAGAAGAATTCTCGATGCTGGACATAAATGGTGAGAAAGTCACATCCTCATCACAATGGGTCTCTAGCACTCCTGAGGCTGGGAAGGAGACCGACTCCCCTACCTCCCTCACGTCCTCCTCCATCGACATCCTAGGGCTTTGTGGCCATCCATCCATCCACAGACAGCAACTCCCTCTACCAGTGAGTAGGGGAATTTCCCTGGTGTTCTGCCCAAATTTCCCTCATTCACTAAAAATAGAAACATAGAAACATAGAAGTTGATGGCAGATAAGGACCGCAAGGCCCATCCAGTCTGCCCATTTCTTTTTCTACCTTATAAATGTGCCATCAGCCTGTGTTCTGTCAAAGACCTATCTATTCATACTTATCTGTATTGCTCCCTTATGCCTGTCTCATGCCTGTTTGAAGCCCTGCACTGTATTCATAGCCACCACTTCCTGAGGTAGGCTGTTCCATGCATCCACCACCCTTTCTGTGAAAATGAATTTCCTCACATTCCCCCTTAATCAGCCTCCCTCTAATCTCATGCTGTGTCCTCTTGTCCTGCTATTTTTCTTATATTTACACATGTTAGACTCTTTCACCTTGCTAATGCCCTTAAGGTGTTTGAATGTCTCGATCATATCATCTCTCTCCCTTCTTTGCTCAAGGGTATACATATTGAGCTCCATTAACCTGTCCTCATATGTCTTCTGATGCAGTTCCTGCACCATTTTGGTTGCCCTTTTCTGGACTGCCTCAATTTAGTTAATGTCCTTGTGAAGGTGTGGCCTCCAGTACTGCATGCAGTACTCCAGGTGGGGCTTAACCAGTGTCTTGTAAAGAGGGATTATTACCTCCCTCTTACGACTTGTGATACCCCTACTAATACACCATAACATACCCCCTAGCCTTACCTACTGCTTTAGAGGTCTGCTTGGATGATTTCAGGTCATCTGTGATGATGATGCCCAAGTCTCTTTCTTCCTTTGTGCCTGCCAGCAACTCCCCTCCTAGCCTACAGGTGACTTCAGTGTTTTTCTTCCCTATGTGCATGATCTTGCACTTCTTTGCATTAAATCCCAGTTGCCACTCTTCTGACCATTTTGCTAGTTTATCCAGATGGCTTCTCATTCTGCCCACCCCATCTGGATCATCTACTCTGTTGCAGATCTTGGTGTCATCTGCAAACAGACAAGCCTTATTCTCTAGTCCATCTGCAGTGTCACTAATGAAGATATTGAAGGGGACTGGCCCCAGGACTGATCCCTGAGGTACCCCACTTGTGACTTGCATCTCTTCTGACTGTATACCATTTACCACCACTCTCTGTTTTCTGCCTGTCAACCAGTTTGCCACCCAGTTGACCAACTTCTGGCCCACCCCAAGCCTACCCAGCTTATTTATCAATTTTCTATGTGGAACAGTGTTGAAAGCTTTGCTGAAGTCAAGGTAGGCAACATCAACTGCTCCCCCTTGGTCCACCACTCTGGTTACCCAGTCAAAGAAATCTATGAGATTAGTTTGACAGGACCTTCCTTTTGTAAACCCATGCTGTCTTGGATCCTGTGCCCCTATGGATTCCAGGTGTTGCACTATCCTTTCCTTAAGGAATGCCTTCATAATCTTGCCCACTACTGAGGTAAGACTGACTGGTCTGTAGTTCCCTGCCTCCTCCCTGCTACCAATCTTGTGGAGTGGGATCACATGAGCCCTTCTCCAGTATTCTGGAACCTCTCCTGTGCTCAGAGACTCACTAAACAGTTCAGCTAATGGCTCTGCTAGTTCCACCCTTAGCTCCTTTAGTACCCTGGGATGTATGCCATCGGGTCCCATTGCCTTGTCTACCATGATCTTAGTGAAATCTTGTAGGACCCTTTCTTTTGTGAAGGGAGTAGTGCTCACCTCCCTCCCCCCTGTGTCCATGGTGCTGCACTGTGGGCCCTGCCCTACCTTCTCTTCAGTAAATACTAAGCAAAAGTATCTATTTAGGATAGATGCTTTTACAGGGTTCTTCTCCTCCTCCTCTCCTCTTACATGCCCCCTTTTCTCCTTTGAGCTTAGCAATACCCCCTCTGGACTTTCTTCTTTCACTAATGTATCTATAGAAAGTCTTGTCACCTTCTTTTACTGTTTGTGCTAGTGTTTCTTCAGTTTGGGACTTTGCCTGCCTTACTGCCTTCCCTGCTTCCCTTAGGGTATGCCTCCCTATCTTCATCCCGCTGTGTTCCCTTATATTTCCTGAAGGCCAGCCTTTTGGCTCTGACCTTTTCTGCTACTGTATTTGAGAGCCAAAGTGGTTTCCTTCTTCTTTTGCACTTCCTTTTCTCTCTAACACAATGGGATGTTACTTCAAGGATTGCATCCTTAATGCTTGCCCACTTTGCCTGTACCCCCTCACCTGTGTTTCTTTTTGCCAGGGCTAGCTTAACTCTGTTGGCGATCTTATCAAAGTCAGCTCCTCTGAAGTTCCATATTTTTACCTTGGAATGGGATGATTTAGATGTAGTGGCCAAATTGAACCATACCATGTGATGGTCACTGGCTTCCGGTGACCTTCTACCTGAGATCTGTGATCCCTTCCCTGTTAGTCAGTACTAGATCTAGGATAGCCCTGTCTCTTGCGGGTTGTTGTACCAATTGTTTGAGGCCCTAAGCATCAAGCCGCAGGGTCATTTCAATACCACCAACAGCTTAATCTGGTTCAATTTCAGTTGTTTATCATCTGTATCCCCCCCGGTCACCCCTGAAAAAAGGGCTCCTAGGCCCAGTAGGCTTACTGGGTCAACAAAATTCAACAAAACAAACATCCAACACACAAACTAGTGGTGCGAGGAGTGTAGAAGTGTTTCATCCCTTTGTATCCATTTAAAAGGTTCCTTCCTAGGGTAGTGGGGGCAGGAGGAAGAACACTCTAAATATTGGAATGAGTTCATGTTTGACCCCCCAACATGCTCCCGTAATGAAAGACCAAGAGCACTAGAAGAGGTCATACAGCAAAGTCTGGGCTGCCATTATTGTTGTAGCACAGGGAGTCCCAGAAACAGTGAAGCTGCAGTTAATAGACAATTCAGACCTAACAGTTAATGGCCATGACCTCACTGAGCTCAAAATGAGCAATCAAACCATTCATACAGTCAGTTCCTGGAAGTAAGAATATCAGCACTTACTATTTAAGGTCTTCTCACTTGAATAAGTCCGGGAGTAAGATTTTGAGTTCCTGCACAGCTTGCTCCTGCGATTTGAAAGAGAGCCACTGCTCTCCAGACTTGATTTGATGTACCGTTGGGTATCACATTTGAAATGGTTTCCCCACCGATATTAGCTTCAATACGGTCAGGTGCATTTCTTGTATCTTCACCCGGACGGACTGTGGGAGATCCTGTGTAATGCGGATTTTATGTCCCTCCCATAGGACCTCTAGAAGCTCTTTAACTCTGGCAAGTATATGTTGTTTTTCGAGAAAATTTAAATCTTTAAAGATGAGGGTCCGAGGTGGACAGCCAGGAGGTGGCGGGGGATGGAGGGCCTGATGTGCCCATTCAATAACATAATTGGTGCCATTCGGGGAAGGTCCTGCAATCCTCTCGCACAGTTTTTTCAAAATAGTATGGGGACACTTCCTTCTTTTTTGGGCACTCTGATTGCTAGGAGATTATTGCTTCTACTCCTTCCTTCCAAGTCTTCCAACTTTTCTTCTAGTTTTTTCATTCTCCAACCCATATTTATGGCATCTTGTTCAGATTTGCCCTGCTTTTTCTCTAGGGAGGTCAACCTGGTTTCCGAGTCGCCGACTCAAATGGATAGTGACTGCACAGACAATTTGATACAAATCTTCTGAGATGTCTGTGATCTTCTTTTGTAGCAGCTGCATTATTTCAAGAAACCACTCTTCCGAGAGAGCAGCTGCTGAGGATGAAGATTTAGACGACCCTGCGTCTTGATGCTTAGGGCACTTCGCTGCCTTTTCTTTCTCTGGAGTTGGACGAGGGGAGTGCCATGGAGGTGCTTTTTTCATATATGTTTCCATACTTCTCACAAATGCTGATATCTGTTGTGTTACCAAAGCCTGTATGTGCTGTTTGCAGTTCGCTGTCTGACGTGGTACTTAAGTTTAATAGCTGAATTAAACAGCAGGGGTGTGGAGCTGTGAGAGATTGCTGCTGCTCTTCAAGTTGCCATCACGTGACCCCTACTAAAGGATTCTTAACTCCAGGGGGGTGCATGTCGGGGGTGCAAAACAAGGGGAAAAAACCCGCCGGCGCAAAAAGCGAGCGGGTGCCCAGAACCAAACCCACCACCCTCCCAACCCTAGCCTACCACCAACCCACCATGCTACACAGCCAGCTTGGCAACCCACCAATGCACTATGCCCCAGAAACCCTCCCTCTCCTTCTGCCCATCGTAGTCTCTCCCTCCTGCTCGCATGTATACATAGTGTCAGGATGTCGCTGTAGTCGCCGACCCCCTATCCTGTCACCATCCCTGCCAGTAGCCCTGTGTAAAAGCACCATGATTGAGTCACCTTTTTGAAAGCACTCAATTGCAGTCGCTGAATACACAGGATACTGGTTTACAGCAGGGAGGGTATAATGTGTATGAGGGAGGAGCTGGAAGAGGGGAGGATGGAAGCAGTGTGGATTCAGTTACTGTCTAATGGAGGTTTGAAGGTGAGGTTGGGGGATGGTTTGCAGACCACCCAACCAGTAGGAGGAGGAGGAGGAGGAGCAGGAAAGAGACAGGGGATTGAACTTTCAGATATTGACTGCTGGAAGGGAGAGGTGGTAAAAGTGGGAGATTTCAACATGATCAGGTTGGCTTGGAGGATATAGGCCATAACCTATGGCAGGAATCAGGTGATTCTAGGTGTAATGCAAAGTGGGTTCCTGACACAGGGCATCACAGACCCCACTAGGGAGAGGGTAATCCTTGATCTGGATTAGATGAATGGGGAGAATGTAAAGGATATAAATGTTGAAGAACCCCTGGGCAGAAGTGATCATCACACAGTGTGCTTCTGGTTGGACATGGGCAGGGGAAAAGGCCCCCACTAAGACTAAAATCCTGGATTTTAGAAAGACAGACTACAGAGAGATGGGGAAATTTCTAAGGAGTCACCTAGCAAGAATTTGAGTGGGGTGGACCAAAGGTGGTCCCTCATCAAGGAGGGAATAATGATTGTCACAGTGGAATGCACTAGGCTCAAAGGGGAAAACTCAAGGGCCTAAGCACCCAGCAGGTTAAATACTGAACTCACCCAGGCAGTAAGGGATAAGACATCAGCCTACATGAAATTTGGAAAGATCAATGGGGAGGAAGACAGGGGAGGATAAACTGAAGATGTCTAGTGTAACAGGTAAGGTAGTCCAGTAAGCTAAAGCTCAGAAGGAACTTCATTTAGTTGAGGTAATTAAGAAGGAGTAGAAGGCCTTTTTTGCACAATTTTAGCAAGAAAAGGGACAAGAAAGATGTGATTGTCAGGCTCAGGAAAGGAGGAGTATGGGTGGAGGAGAATGGGGGAAAGGTAGAGGTCCTGAATGAATACTTCTGTTCCATCTTCGTCTAGGAGAGGGATGGACCAGTGCCTATAGAAGGAAGGAGAGGAATGGGGTTGGGGGGCACAGATGTTTTGATAGAGGTGGATAGGGTGAGGACAGGGCTGCTAGCATTGAGGGTAAAAGAAATCGGTGTGCCGACCAAACAATTCAACTATTATGGTGAATTCCCCCACAGTGACAATTTCGACAGGTTTTGAAATTGTCACTGTGGGGGACCTGAGGGCAACATTTTACTCTTTCACTATCTGTTACCTCCCCCTTCAAATCAACTCCAACTCTGAGCTGATAATCCTTAGAAGGGGGGTGGCGAAGGGGTCACAGCCCTCTGACAGAAATACTCTAATGTCAGACAGGCAAAATTTTGTCTATCGACATTGGGGATCTTGCTATGCCAAACTTCAACAATGATATTGTCAGTTCGGCATAGGTAAACCAAAGAAATCCCCAGATCAAGACAGCATACAGCCAAGAGTGCTGAAAGAACTGTTGAAAGAGCTTGCAGATCCATTGGCTGGCCTGTTCAGTAGTTCTGCAGAGTCAGGCATGATACCACAGGATTGGAAAACGGAACATTGTGTGCCCCACCATTAGAGTGGTCCAAAAGATGACCCAGGGAACAACAGACCAGTCAGTCTGACCTCAGTCATGTGCAAGCTCATGTAGACCATACTTAAAGAAAAGTTGGTAGAGTATCTGGATAAACATGGTCTCTAGGATGAGAGACAACATGGATTTATGATAGGGAGTGAGTCACATGATGGCAGCCTAGGGAAAGCAGCCTCTACACTCAGCTCTGTTCTTAACTCACTTTTCAGCTCTTGTCAGACATAATCTTGTGGGACTTTTGTCTGAAAAACACCTAACAAGCATCAGAGAAATTGCTTAACCTGGGAATTTTTTCTAAAATGGAAGCTTTTGTGAAGAAACAACCGACCAAACATATACCACCTCCTTCCCAGAGAAAGAACAGGCCGCAGCGTCCTCAGCAGGGTTCCAACAAATCTACTCAGGGCCTCAGCTCTGGCGGAGAGCGCTTTCTGAAATAATTGCCCCTAATGCAAGCATCGATAGACGAAATTTCGACTGAAATTCATTGTTTTAAATCAACGCTGGAATCCTCGACACTAGAGTGGGAGACAACGAGATTAAAATAAAATCTGTTGAAATGAAACTGGACAAGCAAGATCTCGGCGTGTCACTCTCAACAAACGAATAAAAAAATGGAAGATAAACTTGAAGACTTGGAAGGAGAAGCAGAAGAAATAATTTGATTATAATTGGGATCCCGAGAAGGAAGAGGAGTAACACCTGTCCAGTTTGTTCAAAAACTGCTGGAAAAGTTCGCGGACCATCTCCAAATAATGAATATTATATCATCAGCGAGCACACAGATCCCTCAGTCCCCAGACTTCAGCCAAGACCGATAATTTGTAGATTGCTAAACTACTTGGATAAACAACATATTTTAGGCAAGATCAGATCTCTGCAGGAAGTTGCTTGGGAGGGTAAAAGGATCAGGATAACGCATGATCTGCCTCAATCAGTGCGTCTTAAGTGACAAGAGTTACATCCTACCGTTTCTAAGCTGATTGCTGCGGGAACACAATATAGAGTAAAATACCCGGCCATACTCCAAGTCAAGATTAAAGATCAGTGGCACTCGTATGACAGTGCAGAGGTTGCACAACAGGAGCTTAAAAAAGCAATGCCAGAGCTATTCAAGTAACGGACCGGTGTGAGAGGCTAGGCAGAGCAAACAATACTGAACAGTCAGATGATAACAATAGCCTTTGAAAAGGAGAATGCGATTATTCCCTGCTCTTCCAACATGACTATATTTCCTCTTGTTTCCGACTGAACAGATGCCTTTATAGCCACTATCAAAACTGACTAGCAACTTAACGGGATTACCGTCCCTGCTGATGTAAGGGCACTTAAGCTTTCTCACCTCACAAAATATGATGACAAGTAATGTCCTGCTTAAGAGATGGCCTCTGTATTTCTTCGATCACCGTCCGCAAATCCAAAGTTAGAGGGAGACTAAACAACACCTAACTCTTGAAACTACACAACGCTGGTGCATGCTAGTTAATGTTTAATACAAACACCCGAGATGAAAAGCCTTAATTACAGTGTGGTCCTTGCCTCACTTGCCGCGGAGTGACAATGCGGTCCCTAACAAGGTGATCGCCAGCAAGATGTACATACCCTTTGTCTATAAGTGCTTCCTGCTAGAGAACATGGTGACACTAATAGCTCTTGGCAGGTTTCATGGAGTAGGGAGAGCTGCACAAGTCCACTCATTCAGTGTTCTGGTAATATATACCAAAAGCAGCTCTGTCGGGAAAGGGACTGGAGTTCAAAGTAAACACACTCAAGATCTTTCAATAAAGCAAGATAATGTTTAACACAAGCACCTGGAGACGCAAAGCCTCATTTGCTACGTTGTCCTTGTCTTACTTACTGACTGGCAGTGCGATCCCTAACTACTACGCAAATGGACACTAGATCAGCTTTAATGTGATATGTTTAGTCTTTCTTGATATGCTAAAAATATATCCCAGAAGGTGATCGCCGTTAGGTGAACATACCTGTTGGCTATGAGGGGGGTGCTTCCTTCTAGTGACCATGCGACAGTAGCAGTTTCTGACTGGTTTCATTGAGTTGAATGAGCAATACAATTTTGGCCGCCCAGTGCTTTGGTTATAATCTTAAAAGTGGCTCTGTAAGGAAAGGGTCTGGAGATCAGGGTTTTAACTACGAGGTAAATTCGACTGGCTGACTCCGGAAGCATTGCGGCTTGACTCTGTTCACTAGGAAGGACGCGAATCATGATTGCATGGTCTGCGGGTGTCTATTTTCAATGGAGTGGTCCTTACTTGTTAAAAAGAACAGTTTGGTTCTGTTACTGGAGCCAATGCAGGCTTGGTGGAGTGTGAAAGTGTCAGACTAAAGTAACTCACAGCTCAGATATGATGCGAACTGTTTTATTTTATTAGAGTCCCCAACTCCCTTTTTCTATAAGTTGTAGTACTTCACTCTTCTCCACCACAAGAGGGAGACATGGACCAATGAATGGACTTTACTTCTCACATCAAGGACACGAATTGCATGGAATGGGGGTCACTGTAATAGACTAGGAGAGCTGATAACTCTGTTTGTTTTAGGTCTAATTTTTGAATATTTTATGACGTGCTTGTGCTTTTGAGATCAACATGAGACAAAGGAAACCTATTGGAAAAGTAGGATTAGTTATGATATTGTTATTGGATGAGAGATTAGATGTCTAAAATTAATGAAACTGATAGGAATAGAGCTGAGTTGGGAAGTGGGTTGGTGACCAGCTGAGTTGGATGTTACATCACATGATAAAGTGGTTAGATAGTGCAGTTGTTAGAACTGGGGGTACTAGTTGGAATCTTGGGTGGTTAGAGGGGTTTCGGGGGGTGGGATGTGGGAGGGGCAGCATCTACACACTAGGTTTAGGAGAAATAGGGTTCTTTCTGTTAACAAGCTGAACATGTACAAGCAAAAGAATTCAGAGTATCTTAATATCAAAAGGTAGAGAATAGCATTGAAGGGTATTAATCTGGTTAGTTGGAATATCAAGGGGCTCAGGACAGATGCAAAAGGCAAATTAACTAGAAACATCTCTCTCTTGACGTTAAATTCGTGATCATATGCAGCAGAGACATTACCTAGAGAAGACATCAGGCTTTTTATGAGATATTGGGTGGGCCAGGCATATGGTGTGGGCACATCCTCAAGCAAAGGGGGTGTCACAATTCTATTTCACAAAAAGACACTTTTAAGTACCTCAGTGGAAACAACAAAGTCCAAGAGGGTAGCATCTTTCAGAAAAAGAGACTTGCAAGAACAAGGGGACACAATTTAAAGATAGAAGGAGGGCGGTTCAGGGGCAATGTGAGGAAGTATTATTTCACAGAAAGGGTAGTGAATGCATGGAACAGCCTTCCTGAGGAGGTTGTGGGGTCTAAAACTGTGGGAAAATTCAAGAATGCATGGGACAGACATAAGGCAATTCTTGTGGGGGGTAGGAAGAAATAGGCTGTTGGTTAACTAGGATCTACGGTCTATCCTGTAGGTAGGGAAATGGGCAGACTAGATGGGTCAAGCGGTCCTTATCTGCCGTCAAAGTCTATGTTTCTATGTTTCTATGACACCTTTTCAATTAGAAAAGGAAATATGGGACGTGCAGGGCCAATATCTCTTCTTGGTTGGGACTCTGGTAACAGACAAAGTAGTTATTGGTTCCATTTATGGTCCTAATGTGGACTCCCCGCAATTCTTCATGCAGTTCTTGGATTTGCTAAATATCTACATTTCCATGACATTGTTCATAGGAGGTGACTGGAACATAACTCCTCAATTGCTTCTTGATAGATCTGATAATAAGTGAGTAGGGTTATCTCCCGCTCAGAGAGCTTTAAAGGAAGTGATGGAGAACCTAGGTCTCGTTGATATTTGGAGAATTAACAATATGGGTGTTAGGCAATATACCTTTTTGTCCATGCCTCACAAAACTTGCTCTAGAATTGACTACTTTCTAGATAGTATAATGCACTCTCCTCTTGTTGTAGATGCGAGGATACATACTAGGTCATATCAGACCACTCCCAGTCTCGATCTTACTAGTACCCAATCCCAATATAAAGAGACTTTATATGGAGATTTAATAATCAGTTACTGCAGGATTCTTTTACTCATGGGCATTTGAGGAATTTTATATCCCATTTTGTTGAGAGAATCTCAACTCAGTATCCAACATTGACATTATGTGGGCAGCTCTGAAGTGCACTTTAAGGGGCGAGTGCATCAGAATCACATCCACCAGGGCCAAGAAAGTTAGTTCACAGTTAGGTGAAATTAGTAAAGCAATAAGGATCAAGGAAAATAATATCACCCACCACTCAACCGAGGCAGAGTGGATTAGTTTACAGCAATTACAAACTCAATATTCTTCGATTATGATGCAGAAGGCAGAGCTGTCCCTCCAGAGAACTAAAATAAGGTACTTGGAATCTGGGGAAAGAGCGGGTAAACTTTTAGCCCTCAGACTCAAACAACTAGACTCTAATAGATTTATAGCCGCTCTGCAAAATAACAGGGAAATGATATAACTAACAGCCCTAGAGAAATTGCTGCGACTTTCAGAGAATACTTTCAGAAGATATATTGCATCCCGGTGGCTAACAGAGCCACACTGAGGAAATTCAGGAATTTTTAGACTCAGTTACCTTGGTCAAGATCACAAATCTAGAGGCGAATGAGTTGGGATCACCTATGCAAGAGTGAGAGGTGAAACAAGCGATTACTCAACTTGCCACAGACAAATCCCCTGGACCGGATGGTCTTACCACTAACCTATATAAGTCGTATGCGGAAGTAATTTGCCCAATAATAACCAAGGTATATAACTTCTGGTTCATTGAGGGACACTCGGGAATGAGTTTCCTGGAGGCCCTCATAACCCTTATATTAAAGCTGGAGTGGGACCCCGTACTCCCTGGTAGCTACCGCCCAATTTCATTGTTAAATGTTGATATTAAGATAATGGCTAAAGTTCTAGCCAACCGACTTAGCCCATTAATGAATAGGCTGATATGTAATGTACAAGTTGGTTTTATGACTGGCAGGGTCTCAAGTGATCACATCATAAACTCCACCATCTAATTGTACATGCACATAACCTACAGACCCCAGTAGCCCTACTTGCACTGGATGCAGAAAAGGCATTTGACGGGTGTCATGGGACTTCTTGTTCACTGTTTTAGCTAAATTTGGATTACCTGATAGCTTTGCATTGGATCCGAGTTCTATACTGTATGCCTCACGCAGTTTGGTGCAATGGTATATTGTCGGATCCTTTCCCCTTATTCTGTGGCACAAGACAGGGCTGCCCGCTCTCCCCGCTCCTATTCAACCTATATCTGGAACCCCTGATTCAGAGGCTACTTGGATCGCAAGATATTAAGGGGATAAATATAGGGAATGAGCGGTATTTAATTTCAGCCTATGCTGATGATTTGCTTTTACAGGTAGAGGACCCAGAGAATGGCATACCAATAATTTTGCATGAAATCACAAAGTTTTCCAAAGTTTCGAATTACAAACTTAATATCTCCAAGACCAAGCTCTTCCCATTAAATACCAAATGCCATCCTAGCTTAGCAAAGGAATATGGGCTAAGATGGGAACCTACGATGTTGACATACCTTGGCATTAAAGTTACCAGAGAGATAAGGTCGATGATTAGAGAAAACCTAATTAATCTTATTAATATAATTAGGCAAGACCTGGTCAGATGGAGTTCACTTCCCTTGTCACTTTAGGCCAGAATAGAAACAGTGAAAATGAACGCACTACCAAGGATTTTCTATCTCCTAAATATGCTAGGATGCTACTTGCCTAAAACCTGGTTCACAAACTTACAAAAGATACTCAGTGCATTTTTATGGAAAGGGAAGGTGGTTAGGAGAGCTTACCAGAAACTCACAGGGCCGAAGAAGTCAGGAGGCCTTGCACTCTCTTCCTTTTTTAAATATTATATTGCCTCACATATCAGCAAAATAGTATCATGGAAACAGCTGACTGATACAGCGGTTCCAAGACTCTTATGTGCCTCCTGGGTTAGTATTGAGAATGACCTGGTGCTAAACGTCACTAACTTTAGATTCAATTGCCTATACCACTCTAAAACTCCTCCCTAAGCCACTTAAAATACGCCTATAGGATGGACTTTAAAAGCTCTCCATCAAGTCCAGAAGTTCCTAAAGGTGAATTGGCAGAACTCATTGAGCAGTCCTGATACATAACATTCACTTTTAATACAGCGTGTCCCTATTCCGACTACATTCTGAGACAGATAAATGGGCTACGACTGGGAGACTTGGCGCACCAGGGAAAATTATTATCGTATGAGCAAGCATGTATACAATTCCCAAACCTAAAAGGACACTATTTTAAATTCCTACAGATTCATGATTCAATCAAAGCCCATCTATGCAGGGTGACAACCTGGGAGGAAAACAGAATTGAACTGTCTTCTCTGCTCAAGGTTGCAGACCAACCCCATTCTGTCTCGAGAATTTATAGTGAATTACAGAGAATAGATGGTGGCCTACCCTCTAATGTTAGCCCATACTGGGAGACAGAAACTAGAGATGGCAGTGGATAGTAGAGACTGGGGACGGATATGGATTAACACTCATAAATACATTAGACAGGACAGGTATAAATTACAGCAATTTAACATTATGCATAACCTGTACTATACTCCAGCTAGGCTCCACAAGATGGGCAAGTTATCATCACCTAATTGTAACAGGTGTTTAACTAAAGAAGGGGATCTGTACCATGTTTTGTGGGAGTGTGCGGTGATACAGCCCTTCTGGAGGGCAATTTGCGCCTCACTACCATCAACATTAGACCTGGAGCTCTTCTTCACACCGGAAATCTGTCTGCTAAACAGCTTCCCCAGAGGCGAGATCAGGCAAAAGAGATTATACATGACTATTATATCAGCCACGGCCAAGGCGGTTATCCTTAGACATTGGAAGGACGCCTCCGCTCCATCAATCCTAGAATGGCATAAGAAAATTATAATGGCGTTACAACTAGAGCAACACATAGCCAGAATGAACAACAGGATCCAATCATATGGCTCCAAATGGGGCCTGCTGGATGCAGTCCTAGCCAGTTGGCAAGCTTAACCTCCTTGGCTGCTGGTAATGTCATGCTATTAGATGTATTTTTAGTGCCCTTGCATTCTCCTTCCGAATGAGTGCTTGTAAAATGTTTCAATGTGACTGTAGATGCTGCTGGGGTATGGGGTGGTTTGGGTGGAATGAGCGGTGGGTAAGTTTCTTTTTTTTTTCTTATTAGATTACTTGGTTAATGTGTCATGTTACCTGTTTTGATTCTTACTTCAACGAGCCAATTGCTATTAGCATGTATGCTTGATAATGACTTGTCTGACTTGTAACTGTTAGACTGAATAGAGTGGCACTTTTCATGTAATATCAATATGCTAATAGAGTAAATTGAATTAAAAAAAATGATAGGGTGTGAGGTCATGTCAAACAAATCTGATTAACTTCTTTGACTGGATCACTAATACAGTAGACGGGGGCTAAGTGGCGAAAATCCTTTGCCTGGGCTTCGGCATGCTCTTTGACTCTATACCCCACAAGAGATTGTTCATGAAGTTGGCAGATCTTGGGACTGAAGAGAAGTTGATGAGATGGGTGAAAAAACTTTGACTGAGAGGCAGGACCCATGACATGGTAGTGGGGAGTGAGCTACCTAGCACCAGGGAGGTAACCAGCATGGTCCCACAGGGTTCGGTATTCAGACCAGTGCTGTTGAGTGTCTTCATCACTGATATTGGGGATGGCATTAAGGGCAACATTTGCCTATTTGCAGGGGACTCCAAGATCTATAGGAGAGTGGACACAGTAGAAGGGATACAAGACCTAAAGAAGGATCCAGAAAAAAACTTGAGAGGTGGTCTGGGATTTGGCAGCTTGGTTTCAGTACAAAAAAATGCAAAGTTATGCACACTGGAGCCAAGAACCTGAAGACTGAGTACAGTCTGGGAGGGATCCTGGTATCAACATCAGAAGAGGAGAAGGATTTGGGAGTGATGATCACCAGTGACCTGAAGCACTCCATGAAATGTAGGAAAGCAGCAGCAAGTGCAAATAAAATGTTGGGTTGCATTGCTAGAGGGATCAACAGCAGTGGAAGGAGAAAATACTGCCCTTGCACAGGTCATTAGTGAGGCTGCATCTGGAGAACAGTGTACAGTACTGGTGCCCATACCTTAAAAAGGACATTAACTTGCTGGAGGTGGTCCAAAGGAGTCAACAAAGATAATCATGAGGCAGCAGGGTAGGAAATATGAGGAGTGGTTGGAGGTCCTGAATGTATGCCGGGGGGAACTTGATTGAGACCTTCAAGTATTTGAAAGGAATAGATTAGGTGGATAAGGAGGGTTTCTTCTAGCTTAGTGGAAACCAAAACATGAGGGGACAAAGTCATCCATTTCTTCTTCATGTAATTCTCTGTTTGCTCCCCAAATAGAGAATTTCCCACAACAGGAAAATCCATGGCCTTAGACTTGGTATCCTGAGACAGGGTAGTACATCTGAGCCAAGCCATCCTGCGAAGTGCCACAAATGTAGCCATGACTCTTGATGAAACATCATTAGAGTCCACTGCAGCATGAAATTGCACCTTGGATGCCTCAATACATCCATAGCCACCTGTTCCAGCTCCCTGGCAAGCTGGTCAGGGACTTGTTTCACTAGGGCCAGCACAGTATCCCATCTGGATTTCTGGTACCTAGCAGCATAAGCCATATAATTTGCTTGGCTGAGTCCCAAAGATGCTGCCATGTACTGTTTCTTTGCCATAGCATCAATTTTCCTGGAGTCCTTTTCAGGGGGGTGTGAAGCTAGGGGAATATTAGCCTTGTCACAGGCTGCAGCCTGCACTACCCCCACATGGCTGCATTGTTGAGTGAGGAAATCAGTGTCGGAGCCTGATAAGGTATACCTCTTGTCCATCCTTTTATCCACAGGAGGTATAGTGTGAGGAGTTTTAAAACTTTTACTGTCTGTTTCCGAAAAGATTTATGCAAAGGAATAGACAGTCTCCTAGACTCTGGAATATCCATCATTTCTACATAGTCTGGCTCCTCTTGGTCATCGACAGCTTCCTCAACAGGGAGCTGGAGAGTTTCAGCAACTTTTTTATAAAACATGAAATGAGAAGGGGACTCAGAAAGCCTTGGAGGAGAAACCCCTAGGGGTCTATCTGGAGAGATGTCCGGATCAATGGGCACATCCAGATCTTCAAAACCATATTCACTCTCCTCATATTCCTCTTCCCCCTCCCCCGGTTCATAAAAATCCTCAAAATCATAATCTTGAACCGGTGGAACCGGCCGAACCGAATGCTTACCTGAAGGTGTCGGTTCGGTCGGAACCGGAGAGAGAGACTGGACAATTTGAATTGCTTTAGCTATTTCCTCAGCAGTTGGGGAGAGAACTTTTGGCTCTACACTAGCTGACTTTCTAGTCCTTTTTGCTGGAACTGGCTCCTCAGAACCGGCTCTTCCTTTGCCCAAGGAAGTATCACCCTGGTCAGAGGGCACTCCCTCTGGTTCGGTTGGCACCGAACCGGGCTGGCCATCCGGGTCAGCGGACTTTTTGGCCTCCCTTTCCCTGAGCCTACCAACTCTTATCTATGGTGGCAGCAGGAAATTGTGACAAATCTGTCTGAATTGAGGTGGTCAAACCCCAGCCCTTAGACATGTGGTGTGTGGGTCAGCCTTAGTAAAGCTTCCCACAAACACTACAGTGTTGAAACCCAGTGGGTCGGTTTTTCTTTTGGGTTTCTCAGACATAATGCCAGCCTAACCAACTTGTCCATTTATGGCAATCCACCAAGTAAAGACACCCTTATCGGTTCCCAACCGTGTCAACGGTCGCGGAAAACCTGTAATGAAATCTCGCTTTTTTAAAACCGATAAGAACCGGAACCGACTCTAAAAAGGACTAGTAGATTTTAAATACAACCTGATCAGTTCAAACCGAACCAATAAAGAATTACAAGTTCCACACAGAAAAATAAATGTAAACCTATCTATTACTTACATTACCACAGAAAGAGCTTGAACCGACCCGGTTGCAGTTTAATTTCGGCTAAAACCGAAAAATAATACTTTTAAACCGACAAAATAAACTGAAGCAGAAGGAGAAATCTCCGTGAGTTTACTGTTCAGTGAGGCGGAGTAAAGAATCTGACAGTTTGCGTTTGAAGCACAACAGACAGAGTTTTCAACCGAGCTTACGCTCTAAGTTCCATGCCTGCATGGAAAGTTAACTATTTCACCTCCGGAGCAGTTCTAACCTGCGGTCATACTGCAATTGTCATAATATAGCAAGACTTTATGTTGTTTGAACAGAGGAAGATAACAGGAAGTAGAAACTAGGCAACAACACAATGACATCATCAATGGCATCATTTGTAGTGGGCAGAAGGACTATTTTATCATAAACGCACACAAGCAAATCTATTGTTTCTACATATAAACATGCTTTTCCCAACTGTAAAAAAGTTTTGAAGGAAGGAGCCCATTTTATAAATGCAATAAGACACTCTGGGATGTGTGTGGAACATATTTTGCCACATGGACAGCAGTTAAAGTCACTTGGCTCTCAGCCTTTTGCCTTATTATGCCCCCTGGCCATTTAGTAAAATGTGTTCTATGCACACCCCATCATGCCTTATTGCTTACTTATTCTAGGTGCACATTACATGATCCATCACTGTCCAATGTACACAAGTCTTGGATGGTTAAGAACTTCTGCTTAAGGTTATTTTCTATTAAAAGTCCTGAAAACTCAAACCTAGAGTGTCCCTACTTGGTATTATAAGTATTACTACTATCCCTTATGGCTTGAGATCAGGCAACAAATATTTATTCCAAGTACCTAGGGCAGCAACACATTTTAATGCTGCACCTAAAGTTTTCTAATCTGCTAACAATAGACTTTAAAGAATCCCCTTCTAGAATGTGTTTTAAAACAAAAGTCATACTACTTTTGTTAAAAAACCACTTCATGTACCTGCAACTGATCTTATGTTAAATCGTACTGTATATTAAATCATATAATTATGTATGTTTTATATTGTGTACTATATGTACTCTGTTCGAGTCTGAAAATAGGCTTTTTGTAAAGTGCTTTCAGAGAGTATCAAAACATAAATAAATACATACATACATACATACATACATTAGTTATCAAAAATAGCTCACTAACACCCCATCCATCTCTCCTATCTTGTCCACTTCCTTCTCCTAACCATTTCTACTCTGTCTGGTTTCTGTTGGCCCCTCTGTGAAATGTCAAATCTTGTAAATATTGTATATATTTTGTCATCCCAGTGCAACTGTCTCATTAGAAAGACATTGTCTGTAAACCAGTACTTGCTATCTATTTTATTACCTGTACCCAGTTATGTGCAATCATTTGTTATGTACTACCTTCAATGTAAACCTTGTATATTGTTCTTGCTATTATACTGTTACTAGTTATACCTTGTGTCCCGGGTCATGCCTATAAACGATCCACTGGACCGTGCACCTACTCAGTTATCAATGTCATAAATAAATAAATAAATAAAATTATGACAACCAGAGTTTCTGTTGTATCATTAATTACATTTTGTATGTCATGAAGTATGTACAGGTATATAAAATTAGGGTGTGAAGCTCTGAAGTATATTTTGTCTGTAGATTAATTCAGATGCAGAACAACTGGACAACATCTGGGAAATTGCTAATCTTAGAAAGATGATCATTTAAGCTAAGAATACCTGTTTTAAAATGGTATAAAGATCATCTTTCTAGGTCAAGCAGTTCACAATCTACTACAGTATCAGTTTTTCAATTTACATCTGTACTCACAGGGAAAGCCAGCAGCAACTGTAGAAACCAAACAAATAAAAGTGGTACAAATGAAATCACATTTTAACTGTTCAATATGTTGTTTTCAGAGCTGCTCAGCCTGATGGGATGTAGCTGCACAAGCTACACGAAATTCAACATTTAAGTGCAGATCCGAACATAATCCTGGTTAATAAACAGTGTGTCTTCACTGCTGCTTCACACACAGACACACACACACACACACACACACACACACACACACACACACACACACACACACACACACACACACGATTGTCTTTGCCTGTTACTACAAACACAAGCTTCTTTAGCTTTACAAGACTTACTGCAACATTTCATCTTCCAGCAACACCGCAAGCTGTACCCCCAAGTGCACATGTCCTATCATGACTTGAACTTCAGTTTATATTTTATTTTGATTTTGTTTACCAGGTAGGTTATATTAGGCAAGTAAGTGCCCATTACAGGTATGACCCCGGAAAGTACAGAGGGCATAAATGCTCTAGTACACGGGTCAATAGGAGACAATGGACCTGGCAAGCTATTCAGTAAAAATGTACTCATTACAATCAGCAGATCTAAACATGAGAAATGTAAGATGTATCATTTTACTGCATACTGGAAAAATGTGAAAAACCACAAGGAAGCACGACAATGGAGTATGAGACTGGGATGGATAAAGATAAATTTGGAAATTGATGGAAATGCAGATGAGAGCAGATATTGACAATGCTTCATATAGTATATGGGTGCCATCTATTGTGCATGGATTTGAGCAACTGCTGAAATCTTGTTGTAGGACAGTTCAAAGGTCAAAAAAGTTGCTGTACTATCGTTCTGACATCACTTTGATAGTACAACTACTTTTTACCCTTTACTGCCACCTGATTGGCTCAGACAAGGCTCTCTGTAGAAAATAAAAATAAACATAGCAGCACGATTTAGCCAGCGACGGGCAGCAGAGCCACCGACTTTGGAGTTGGGACACAGAGAGCCATTCATGGCTCCCTTTCTGAAAAATCAATTTATTGTTTATTGTTGGTTATTGTTCTAGGAATTACTACCTTTGAGCCAGAGGCTCTTTTACAAAGGTTCCACGTCAATTAGGTACAGTACAAAAGGTTACATAGATAACAATTTGTGTTGTGTCAAGAGCAAGAAAACATATACAAATACATATCAAATCAGTTGTGCAAAAGGACATGAGATATCAATAATCATATTATTATTACAAGAAAGAGGTCATGCCAGATTAGGAGAAACAAATAGGGAAAAAGTCCAGAACAGAGAGGGTAAGTGAAAGGTGTGGGGAGCAGACAATAGCAGGAGAAAAGGTTTCCAAACATGTCTTTGTCAAATAACGGGACAGGGTGGGTAGTGAGAAAATAGGAGGTTTAATCAGGGCAGTCACAGGAGCTGGAGGTGGCAAAGTGAGAGAAAAGCCTTGATTTGAAAATACCTAGAGAGGTGGAGGCAGTAATATGAGTGCTGGAGCGTTTAGCCAGCTGGGGCACGATAGGCAAATGATCTTTGTCCCTGAGAAGTCCGGCATCGGGGGACTTGGAGAGGCTGGTGTTCTGATCTTCTAGTAAAATGGGTGCTAGCGCCGGGCATAACAGGTCTTGGATACAGGGTGGAGTGAGGCCCAGAGTGGATTTTTTTTCCATCAGGCAGGTAAGGTACTTTATCCGGTTTGAGAGTTGCAACCAACCTGAGTCAGCATAGAGTTCACATGTGTGGGTAGGCCGGTGTGCACCAGTGAGCAACCAACAGGCCTTATTTAGGGATGTTGTAATGCGACTAAGTGCTGCAGTAATGGCAGCTCCGATATAACTAAGCATAATCAATGACTGAGATGATAGAGGATTGGATGGCAATCCTCAGTGCAGAATGGGTAAGAAGCTGTCGGTTCCGATACAGAATCCCAATTCGCTGATTAATAGTTTTGCTGTACTATCAATGTGAGTTGCAAGGTTAGCCTTGATCAAAGTTGATTCCAAGATATTTGAAAATTGGCACTTGTTCAAGGGTATTTCCTAGGTATGTATTAATGGTGAGTGGGACTTGCCGTTTCTTGTTTTGTGGGTTAGAGAAGAGCATGGATTTAGTTTTTTGTGGTTTAGAACCAGCTTATGTTCAAGGAACCACATCTCAACTTTGGAAAAAGCATGCTGAAGGTTGAGGCGTAAGAGGTTCGGATCTTTATGAGTGGCAAGAATCACGGCATCGTCGGCATAGAGGATTATTTGTTCAGGGCAGGATTTGGGGAGGAGTTTAGGAAAAGGCTGAAGGAGGGGCCCAGGATGGATCCCTGGGGAACTCCTGAGCGAACCGGTTTGAGTCTGAGAGAACTCCAACTACTTTTACAGATTGAGAGCGCTGAGCAAGGTAATTTTACCCAGTCACCAGGACCCCACGTAGAACCCTAGGGATAGTAGTTGTTTGATAAGTAGGCCATGGTGAACTGTATCAAATGCCTTGGTTAAGTCAATGTAGACTGCTCCAGTTAGGTTTCCTTTGTCCATGGCATTGTGGATTGCTCCTGAGAATTCAAGTAGGGCAGTCAATGTGCTGTGCCCTTTCCTAAATCCATGCTGCTGAGTGCATAGGATGTTGTGCTTTTCCAGGTAGTCTGAAAGTTGGTCCACCACCAAGTGTTCAAGGGCCTTAGAGAGAGGTGGTAGTATTGATATCAGGTGATAGTAACTAGGCAGTGACTTATCACCACTTTTGTGCACCGGAGTGACAACTGCAGCTTTCCGTTTCCTAGGGAATTGGCTGTAGCAGAGGGAGAGATTGAAAATTTTTGTGAGGGGAGCAGTACTTCCTCCAGAGTGAGGGACAGAAGTTTAAGGTCAATAGTGTCGCTGCTTGCTGGGACTTAGAAATGGCCTCTTTACATATTTATAGACTTCATGTGCCTTTACTAGTTTGAAATGGAAGGGTGGTTTGCTGAGAGGCAGTAGTAGAAGTAGAAATTGGAGGGTCAGCATCAGTGAAGAAATCAGATGAGAGGACACCACTAAGGTCCGTGAAGGTATCATTTAGGGTGTTTGCAATGATCTCTGGGTCTAATGTAGTGGTTCCATCCACATTCATTATTGTAGGAGAGGATTTGGACTGCTGACCCATGATATTCTTTATGTTGTCCCAGAAGGATTTCCTTCGCCCCAGGAGTTGAGAGGGGCATTCTTGAAGTAGGGAGCTCTTCATCAAGCGGATCTGTTTAGTACAGTGGTTATGAGCCTGTTTATACTTTGAATGTCCGACAGAGTGCCAGTAGCTCTTGCAGTGGCCCAGAGGTGATCCCTACTTTTGAGTTGTGCCAATAGCTGCCGTGAGCCAGGGATTTGTGAGTGCCTTGATTTTGCACTTTTTGCTGGTGCATAGGTGTCACAGGCAGTGTTGAAAGTAGAAATAAAGTAATCAAGGGCTAGGTCAACATCTTGAGTTTTGTAAATCAAGGACCAGTCTATCTGCCTAAGACGGTCTTGAGATGAATAAGGTTGCCATAAGGTAGGACTCTGCTATAGATGGTTTTTGGAGGCGGCTTACAAAACTTATTTGTCCAGGTACATATTATTGGAGAGTGATCACTGAGCGAGTCAGGGAGAACACTTACATTGGTTATACGGGTAGGGTGGCTGGTAAGGATCCAGTCAATGAGGGTGCTGGTCCCTGATTTGTAGTTTTTCCTGGTAGGGGAGTTTACCACTTGTGTTAAATTTGCTGCTAGGATAGCATCTTTGTTTGACCCTGCATCAGGAGCAAGACAATTTATATTAAAGTCCCCAAGCAGAAGGAGTTTGATGTCAGAAGGTTGTGTACTTACGAACTCGATGACAGCCTGTAGGCCAGAATCAGGATCTTTTGGTGGGATATAGACAGCAGCAATTGTGAGGACTTTGTTTTGGGCACCAAGTAGTATCTTGATAGGGAGGAGTTGCACTGAGGTTTCTGTTGTGGGGTAAGAACCAGGGAGACAGGTGAGGTAGTCCTTTATGTAGATTGCACACCCTCCACCCCTTTTCGAGGTCCTATCCAGCCTGAATATCTTGTAGCCTTGTATAGAGATGGCATGATCCGGAGTATTAGGTGTCAGCCAAGTTTCGACGATGGCAAGGATATCCGGGTTGTGCTGGCTGGCAAAGATTTGAAGGGAGGCCAGTTTTGGGAGGAGACTGCAGATGTTTAAGGTAGCAATTTTGAGCCCCCCCTCCATTTTGGCAGGCTTTGTTGTACTGTAGGAGACAGGGCCAGGATTTGAGTGGACACTTCCTTTCTATTTTTTATTAATGATCCCAAAACAGCTGAAGGGCTCCACCTGCTGCACCCATAAAAAGGGAGTACAAAGTAGTCCATAAGTCATTTAGTTACCAATGTTTCTTTTTATTTTTCCCATGATTTTAAAAATAAGCGACGCGGAGAGGCGAAACTGAGAAGCTGAACCGAGCACAAGTGGCACCAGCAGAAACGGGAGCGAGCAGCATCACCAGTGGGAATGGGAGCAGGACTTTCAGCAAGTAATGACAAAAAATAATGTAAAACAAAACAGAAAAAAAAAACATATACTATATAAAATAGTGGATGGGTGATGATCCACAACTAAGGCTGCTTTTCCATCTCGGGCAGTCTCTATGATGTCATCAACTCCCTCGATGGAAACACAGCCTTGTTGTGGATGTTCATCCATCCACTATTCTATATATTATTAGCTCCCTCTAACAGTTTGTCTGCACAAAAGAAATATCTTCAGAACAACATACAGTAGTTCAGGTATTGTCATTGAACTGGACAAGTCAGGCAGTTTTGAACAAGAGCTAAGCAAATGTTTAGCCTACGATCTGACTTTGCCCGTTAAGTCAGAACTCAAACTGAACCAGGAGGACAATGGGTAACCTGAGCTGTAGTGCTCTTTGTTCTAATTATTTTCATAAAGCATTAGTAATCACTAGAGCAGATCCAGAAACACAGAGGAGAACCAGCTCGAGTGGGAAAGGAGCATGCTTCATCACAGCATTTTTGGGGACAAAAACATACAACTGGTGAAGCCTAATGTAATGTGAGCACTAAAAAAATAGACTGTCATATTACAAAATTATAATGGAGCAACTAATGTAGAATGTATTCTCCAACTTTGAGTGAATATATAATTTTCATTAAATCATGTATGTTCCTTTCTGTACCATTTTTCTAGATGCTGACTGCTCAACTAAACAGTCCATTATCAGAGCTGAGGGCTTTCAGTTCATGTGCACTGCAGCAAAGGGTTTACCTTATCCCCCCCACCCTCCCATTATTAATAAACCCTAAAATCCATGTAGGTGCTCATGTTAATCCTGCACAAAAAAATTCCTTCCTGCAGGACAGATTCAGCAAAAAACTTGAATTGGTGGGCAAGGAACATGGGGACCAGGAGGTCAGTCAGGCTAGTCTTACTAGACTGGCTGGAGCAACTTGCTACACAGCAGAAGTCATGAGAAAATCAACATGTTGGAGATTCCCTTCCCCAAATGCTATTAAAAGAGTGCAGTCTGAACTGGGAAATTTTTGTTTGAATTAATGTGCCTTTCCAGTACCAGTGCTACTGCCAGCTAATCAGAGGCAGCAACCATTTGGGCTACAGTAGCTGCAGGAGTGAGGAAAACCCCAAGGGCTTAATCCCACAATCAGCAGGCAAGGAACCAGTAGGCCAGTCAGGCCAGTCTCATGTGACTAAATGAAGCCACTTGCTACATAACAACGGTTTCGAGGAGTACTGATGCACAGGATACCCCTTCCATGAACACTAGCAACAGGTAATGGTCCAAATGGGAAAATCTTTGTTTGAATTTTGGTGTCTTTCCAGTCCCACCACCAGCTAATCATAAGCAGTGACACTTACTCTAGGTGCAGGGGCAAGGAAACCATAGGGACTGAATCCTCTACTAAACTGCTTCACTGTTCCAGTGGACCGCCAAAGAGTGGCCCAGAGCAGAGCAGCAAGTCTGCCGGAGTCAGTTGAAAAAGCTGGAGCTAGGTCACAAATCTCTGCCCATATCACAACTCCTTTTACCATCTCTTATGTATATCACTTCCTGTCTAGGGTCATATAAGTGTACCTATCTCGTTTGCTCACCTTTTTACTTTAAGGGACTTCTGGAATTATAACATTGGTAACTAAATGACTTATGGACTACTTTGTACTCCCTTTTTATGGGTGCAGCAGGTGGAGCCCTTCAGCTGTTTTGGGATCATTAATAAAAAGGGGCTGACCAGATGCCATCTGCTCCTTTTTCTTTGGAGTTCCGGTAGTGGAGGCGGATGTACATCCACCACACTACTTTGTTCAGTGGCCAGAACACGGTACTGTCCGCTGTGTCCAGTATGACCACTGGTGCTTACTGTGCATGCACAAGTTCCCATGCATGCGCAGCTAACTCCGGTGGCCATATGCTTACTGCACATGTATGAGTTCCCAAGCATTAACAGATAACTCTGGCAGCCATATTGAACATGGTGGACTCTGCCGCTGGTGCTCCAGAGTTGCTGGACCATTCATTTACTTTCTTATTTAAAAATGTTTCATCTTCCCCGTCAGCTGCAGCCATGCTGGCTCTGGCCAGAGTTTGTTATGCTATAGTTTTGTCAGATAATCAGTAAGACCAGAGGAATTGAAAAATAGCCCACCCACCAAATTTTTTTGAGAAAGATTCTCAATTTATTTTTTCTTATTTGCACTGACAGAACATAAATTTGCCAATGTTTTGAGAGTTCAGTCTACTCACTTTATCTGGCCTCTATACACTTTTTCATTCTCTTTTTATTACTGTGGCTTAGTGTCTGCCCCACAGCCATCATATGAGGAACCAGAACCCCCAGACTTCCTTGAAAAGTGGTCTGCTCTGGTTCAAGTTTTTCAATGTAAAATTTCTGACTTTCTCTTCTGTTTCATGATCCTCTCCTATTTGGTTCTTCCTCCTCAGCTGTTGCCCCCTTGAGATGCAGTTGTGTAATGATGTCAGTGTGTGGACATGTGTGCTCCCACACATGTCTTGCAGACATCCTCTGTCATCTACTACTCTTCTGTGTGGTCACAGCTGGCATAAACCCAGTCTCTACTGGATATCGCTGAAGTGCCGGGTGGCACTGCACTCCACATGGAGGAGGAGGAGATCAGTTCATGGGATACTCATCCTACTTCCTCCCCTGTCAGCCCTCTGATGTTCCAGACTCGTTCACAAACCCAGTTCATCAGAATCGCAGGTGATATAGCTCTACCTCTGCACCAGTGGCTGTCCTTTGACCTTGTTAACCATAACATACTAATCAATCAGCTATTTAATATGGGTGTTTGTGATAATACTTGGAAGAACATAGATTACATAGAAACTGCTGGCAGATAAGGACCACTTGACCCACCCAGTCTGCCCATTTTCCCTACTTACTGCAAGACCGAAAAACCCTACTTGGTCTCTAGCTTTAACCCCACTCCCATTCCAAACTAATATAGTTCCCCTCTTTTGCTTGTCCCATGTGTTTTTTGAAACACATTACAGTTTCTGCTTTGACCACTTCTGCTAGAAGTCTGCTCCAGGCATCAAGCACTCTTTCAGTGAAGTAGTATTTTCTAATATTTCCCCTGAATCTACCAATCTCCAGTTTTATAGCATGTCCCCTTGTTCTTGACCATCTTTTTCTTTTTTTTTTTTAGAAAAATGCTTTCCTCTATTTTATATCTATGAGGTATATGAATGTCTCTATCATATCCACGCTGTTCCTTCTTTCCTCTAGGTATACATATTGAGGTCCTTTAGCTTCTCCTCATAGGACTTCTGATGCAGGCCCATTACCATTTTAGTTGGTGTCCTCTGGACTGCCCCCTATTCTGTCTATCTCCTTTCAGAGATGTGACCTCCAGAACTGAACACAGTATTCAAGGTGAAGTCTCACCAATGTTTTATACAGCAGTATAACTACCTTCCTCCTTCTGCTGTTGATACCCCTCCCTATACACCTTAGCATCCCATTAGCTCTCCCCACTGCCCTGTTACACTGCTTGGTTACCTTTAGGTCATCAGAAATTATTACTCCCAGGTCCCCTTCCTGCTTGGTGGTTGTCAGTACCTCTCCCCCCATCCTGTACTCCGCCCCTGGATTTCTGTGCCCTAAGTGCATGACCTTGCACTTCTCACCGAATCTTAGTTGCCACACTTATGACCACTCCTCAAGCTTTATAAATCGATATTCATTTGTTCTATTCCCTGCACAGAATGTCTAACCTATTGCAGATCTTTGTGTCATCTGCAAAAAGACATAACTTTCCTTTTATTCCCTCTGCAATGTGACTAATAAAGATGACCAGTCACAGTACTGGTCTTTGTAGCACTCTGCTATTCACTTTCCCTTCCACAGAGTGAACTTGTTTTACCCCCACTCTCTGTCTCCTATCCCCCTACCAATTTCTTGCCCAGTTTACCACCTTTAGACCTGCTCCCAGACTGCTTAGCTTGTTTATGAGTCTCTTATGTGAGATGGTGTTGAAGGACTTACTAAAATCCAGATATGCTATATATACAGCTCCACCTTGATCTACCTCTCTGGTCACCTAGTCAAAGAAATCTATCAGATTTGTCCAATGCAACCTCCCTGTTGCGAATCTATGTTGCCTCGGATCTTGTAGTTCTGAGTTCTCCCTACTTGAAACCCTTTCAATCCACCTCCTTCTTGTTCCAATAAAATAATCACCCTCACCACTACCTATCTACTTCCAGGAACCCCGGCACTCTGACCTTGAGTCTCTACTAGCCCTTAAACACTCCCTCCCACTGAACAGAGAGTTGATTCTCCTCGGTGATTTGAGCTGAAACTGGGACTCCAGCCATGCTGACACAGCCAAATCCTGTATTGCAAATCTAGGTGTCCACCAGCTCATCTTCTCACCTACTAGATCCAATTATAAAACTGGCAATCACACACTTACAGACTGGATCATCACCTCACACTTTTCCCACATCACCAACTCTGGTGTTTTGCCCGACTGCATTAGCAATCATTGTGACATTTTCTGCTTGTGGTCAGCCCGCCTACCCAACCCCCCCCAAAAAAATTAAGTTCCACCAGGAGACATACCGTTCAGAAAATCAAGCGGATAACTGACAACCTCAATTTAGTGGACTGGTCCTTCACTGAAGGGCCAGGTGACTGCGACGCCATCCTAGAAAAATTCTCCAGGATCCT
This sequence comes from Neoceratodus forsteri, assembly GCA_016271365.2. Taxonomy (NCBI): domain Eukaryota; kingdom Metazoa; phylum Chordata; order Ceratodontiformes; family Ceratodontidae; genus Neoceratodus; species Neoceratodus forsteri. The sequence goes on from CM057454.1 coordinate 332,765,453, forward strand.
TGTCAGTGTCTGCGACAGTCACGCTCCTTTAAAAAAAATTGGCACCAGGGTTCAAATCAATGAATGGATCTCACCCACTATCATCAAACTCATGATAATCAGGTACATAGTCTGGGCTCACTACTAAAAGCACAGGGACCCTGCCCAGCTCTCCCTTTATAGCTCACTGCAAAACAAGTGCAAATCAGCTGTCAGAAAAGTGAAAATCAACTTCTTGCATAGCAAAAAATTCAGTGAATCCTCCAACACCCGTCCGCTCTGGGGGACCCTTGACTTGCTACTAGGCAAGACCAAAAATTCGGATCCCATCTCACTGTACAATGGCACCAATCAGACCAATGACCCCACCCTAGTAGCCAATATTTTCAACAACTTTTTCAGCAACCTTGAAAAATACAACCTCCCCTCCTATGCTCACCTCCCCCCATCACCCTCCCCACCCAGACCCAGAAGGTAAGCCTTTCCCCAACTTCTACTTCAAGGCCCTAAAATCTAAAAAGCTCATCCATAGGAATAACCCCAAACCCAGCAAAGGTCGTAAAGGCTTAGACTATAAAATTCTCAAACTCTCCATCAATGCCTTGGAGATCCCCATCACCAATGTACTAAACTGCTCCCTATGTTCTGGCTTTTTTCCACCCATTTGGAAATCTGCCACCATTAGACCCCTATACAAATCCAGGCCCATAAATGAGGTGGGTAACTACTGTCCTATCTCCCTCCTCACCCATCTCTCAAAATTTTTAGAGAAGGTTGTGCACACTCAACTCGCTGCCTACCTGGAATCCAACCACCTACTATCTAGCGCCCAGTATGGGTTCAGACCTGGACACAGCACTGAAATAGCCCTGGTCAGTTTCACCAATAAAATATTTAAAGCCATCGACAAAGGCCGGTACCCTGGCTCAGTCTTCATCGACCAAACCAAGGCTTTCGACCTTGTTGGCCATGCCCTCCTCCTTAACACACTAAAAGGCCTACATCTTTCTGATAATGCCATAAGCTGTGTCAGAAATTACCTCTCCAGGAGATCCCACAAGACCATAATCAAAGGCCACTTCTCCTCAGAATGTCCAGTTAAATATGGGGTCCCCAGGGATCGATCTTTGTTCCACTTCTTTTCTCACTCTTCATAAGCTTCCTCCCATCAATATGCCATTCTACCCAAATTGTTCTCTGTGCTGAAGACACGGCTCTTTTCTGCAGTAACAAAAACCCCACCACAATGTTCCACAATCTGCAGTCTGATTTCATGAGGCAGCACTCCCGGTTCTCTGGAAATAGCCTTGTCCTAAGTTCCAAGAAGACCAAACTCATGATCTTCTCTGGACCCAGGAAAGCCCTGGTCCCCAGTTTTAAACTCCTTGACAATTCCAGCAACCTCATTGAACATGTGTCAAAAATCAAATACCTAGGACTCCACCTCGACCCCCAATTCCCATACAATCTCCACATTAGTAACCTCATAAAGAAGGTGCATGTCAGACTCAGTCTACTATGCAGGATAAGAAAGTTCCCTATCCCTGCATCCAGACTTCACCTAGCTAGCTCTCTACTCCTGTCCCTTATTGAATATGGATCTATTGTCTTCTCCCCCCCACCTCATCCTTCCTTTTCTCCAAACTTAGAGCCACATACAACAGCATATCATGCTTCATCACCAATTTCCCTGGAAAACACACCACTGCTCACTGTACTCCTCCCTTGGGTGGCCCACTCTTGAAGGGAGGTTCCATCTTAAGATGCTCTCCTTCCTGCATTAGATATACCTCAATATTCTCCTCCTTAGTTTTAGCTCCCTATTCCCTCTCACAGCAACTGACATTTGCAAGAGGTGCCTCAAGTCTGGTCTTTGACACCTCTTTCTACGGGTCTAAGCAGGCCTAAAACTCCATCACCTACAAGGGAATGAAGCTCTACAACAAACTACCCTCCTGAAATTAAGGACTGTGGGTCCATGTATTCCTTCAGCTCCTCACTCAAGGAGCACCTTCTCCTATCGTCCACTTGCTGCTGCCCTGACAGGCATCCTCCCTGGCCCTCTCACTAAAACCCAGCAGCTCCATATCACCTGCACTTTCTTCCCTCTCACTAAATCCCAGCAGTTCCATCTTCCCCACATCACCCGCACTTTCTTTCCCCACCTAGTGCATTGAAACCTTTCTGCCCTTTACAATAGTCTGTTGAAAATTCCTAGGTTAACTGGATCCCTGCATCCAGGCCTGGCCTCACCATCCCTCTGCTCTTTCCTTTCTCATCTACAATTTAAGTAATCTTTCCAGCTACTAATCACTCCATCCCGCTTTAAACATTACTGTCTATCTGTATGCCTTCTGGTCGACTCTTGTACAGTTTTACCCATGCAATATGTTATTATATAGTTTGTACCTTATAGCCCCTTGTACTGTTATACACCTGTAAATATAATGTTTTTTTACCTCATGATTTGATGTATTTACTTCATGTTACTTTATCTTCTATGTATTTAGTTGCATGTTCTATGTATTCAAATGGCCTCTGATTTGTTAATATGTTCTATTCCTACACTGGACATTTGTGAAAATGGGCATTTTTGCTCACATACCTTCCAGTATACAAATACAACAGATTGATTGATTGATTGATTGTAAGCCTCTGATTTCAAGATAATCTACAATTCATTGCTTTAGAAGTGATTCCCTTAATTTCCCCACCACCAAAGTTAGACTCACTGGCCTGTAATTTCCAGTGTTCTCCCTGCTGCCACTTTTGTAAAGTGAGACAACATTAGCCCTCCAGAACCACTCCCATCTCCAGTGAGCAGCTGAACAGGACAGCCAAAGGCACAGCCGGCACCTCCCTGAGCTCCTTCACTATCCTGGGATGTATCCTGTCTGGCCCCACTGTCTTGTCCACCTTCAGATTAGCAAATTCCTTTGTAACTCTCTCCACTATAAATGGACTTGTGTCCACTTTCATTCCCTTGATTACCCTGCCATTAATCTGTGGTCCCTTGCCTCCCCCTTCCACTGAGAACACTGAACAAAAGTATTTGTTCAAAGCCTAAATCTAGGAAAAGATAGCCAGCTCAGTTAAGAAGGAGATAAAACCTTTTATAGGTACATTAGGGAGTGAAGAAAGACCAAGGGAGGGATAGTGAGGCTAAATGTAGGGGAGAGGGTGGGCAGAGAGTGACAGTGGAACAGTGGAAAGGCACAGATACTCAATGAATAATTTTGTTCAGCATTCACAAAGGAAGAGGATGGGGATGAACCTAAACCAAACAATAGAAGCACTCTGGATGGGGGGATGATACCAGTCCAGTCACAGAAGAAAGGGTCCTGAAAGAACTCCTAAAACTCAAGGCGGATAAGGCAATGGGGCCTGATGGGATTCACCCCAGAATTCTAAAAGAACTTAGGGGAGAACTAGTGACATCATTGACTACCCTTTTTAACAAATCATGGGAGGGTGGTGTGCTACCTGAGGACTGGGGGAAGGTGGATGTGATTCCCCTTCACAAATGTGGGAGCAAGGCAGAGGCAGGAAACTACAGACCTGTTAGTTTGGCCTCGGTGGTAGGGAAAATGATGGAATCATTTCTGAAAAAAAGAGTTGTTAAGAACCTAGAGGACAGCGGGGCACAGAACCCAAGGCAGCATGGACTTACAGTGGAAAGGTTATGTCAGATGAATCTAATAGATTTATTTGACTGGGTGACCATAGTAGGAGACCAGGAGGGGCTGTGGACATGGTCTACCTAGACTTTAGCAAGGCATTTGATACAGTCCCACGAAAAAGATTAATAAACAAGTTAGACAGCCAAGGAGTGGGTCCCAGGGTGGTAGCCTGGGTAAAAAATTGGCTGGACAACAGGACGCAGCGGGTAATAGTAAACAGAGTCCACTCTGAAGAAAGGGGGGTTACTAACAAAGTACCACAGGGTTTAGTACTGGAGCCAGTCCTCTTTAATGTCTTTATAAGTGACATTGTGGAGGGACTGGAAGGAAAAGTATACCTCTTTGCAGATGACACAAAGATCTGCAACAGGGTTGATACACAAGGGAGGGTGGAAAGGATGAGAAAGGACTAGGCAAGGTAGGAGGAATGGTCAAAAGCAGCTTAGATTCAGTGTGAAGAAGTGCAAAGTAATGCACCTAAGAAACAAAAACCCAGGGGAAGAGTACATAATGGGAGAGGGGAGGAACTAACAACAACAAAAATAGAAAGGGACCTGGGGGTAGCCATATCAGACAACCTAAAGATAAGCAGGCAATGTAAGAAGGCATTAGGGAGGGCTGGGGTGACACTGGGATGCAAAGGGAGAGGCATCACCAGTAGAAAACAGGAGGTTATCATTCCTCTGTGCAGACAGTTGGTAAGACCCCATCTGGAGCACTGCGTGCAGTTCTGGAGACCCCATCTCCACAAGGACATAGGCAGGATGGAGGTAGTCCAGAGGAAGGCAACTAAAATGGTGCAGAGTCTGCACCAGAAACCATACGAATAGAGTCTAAAGGAGATTAATATATATACCCTCTAGGAAAGGAGGGAGGAGGGGGATATGATAGAACCTTTCAAGTAACTCAAGAGAATAAACAAAGTCCAAAAGGGTAGCATCTTTCAGAAAAAGAGATGTGCAAGAACAAGGGGGCACAATTTGAAGATAGAGGGGGACAGCTCAGGGGCAACATGAAGAAGTATGTTTTCACAGAGAGGGTGGTGAACACACGGAACGGCCTGCCTGAGGAGGTCATGGGGTTAAAAACAGTGGGGGAAATTCAAGAATGCATGGGACAGACATAAGACAATTATAATGGAGGGTAGGAGGAAGTAGGCTGTTGTTTAACTGGGATCTGCAGCTTATCCAATAGGTAGAAAATTGGGCAAACCAGGTGGGCCAAGTGGTCCTTATCTGCCGCCAAAGTCTATGTCTCTATTGTTCATGATATCTGCTTTTTCATGGTCCACTTTCACACATCCTTCCCCCCCTCCTTAATCTTACTATTCCTCCCCTGGTCTTTCTCCTCTTGTTTACATACCTAAAGAATGTCTTATCCCCTTTATTTACTGCCTGGGCTGTTTTCTCCTCTGTTTGCACTTTTGTGCACCTGACTGTTTTATCTGCCTCCTTCTGCTTTTCTTGATACACCTTCCTGTCCTCTTCCCTCTGTGACTATTTGTATCTCCTCAATGCTAACGTTTTTGCTTTAACCTTCCTTGCTACCTCTTTGAACCATAGTGGCCTACTTTTCCTCTTACATTTGCTAAATTGTTCTTGTTCTAGCTTGCTGAACTCATTCACAAACCAACTAGCAGAACACAAAGAGTTAAATTAGGCACTGTTGTTTTGGCTTTCCATAAGTTTATTGCCCCAATGGCAGTTGTTCACTATCAGCCCTGGTGCAGGTTGGATCTCTGAGCATTTAGGAGAGTTAATTAACACTTCTGGCATTGTTGCTACCTAGACCAAGGGGGCTGGTACAGCAGTCAAGACCAATAATCAAACAATCCTTTCTTTCACCAGCTCAATGGTGTCAGACCATTCCCACCTTGTTCATTCATGAAGAGGATCATCATGGTTTATTGACCATGATGTATGATGAACTTCATCAGTTGAAGCTGCAGAGGCAGAAGTTAGAGTACAAGTGGAAGAAGTCTCTTGAATCCAGCAGGCTTGCCCTAATATTCAATTACAGAAGGCATCAGATGACACTGCTGCTCAGAGAAATAGACCAGCCACATTTGTAAGAGCGACTTATATGATCCTCAACCTGATTTGCCTCTTCTGGTGTTGGGGAGAATTTCATGGAAAGTTGCAAGGACTTTGGGGCATTTTTCTCCACCAAGATTGCAGGCATTAAAGTGGAAACTGCCTCCTCTGTTTGTGCCAACATTTGCTGTAGCTGGGATGAGATGGTGGTGGAACCTACAGATACCTTGTTTGACTTTTGGCCCACTGACAGTGCCAAGATTCACCAGTTGTTGGCTGGCTTGCACCCCAGTACCAGTGCCCTGGACCTAGAACCATCACACTTTGTAAAAGCACTTTGGGGGATGCTCTCTGAGACAGGATTTTCTTTTGTTTGCCTGAAAGACACAATGGTGAGACCAAGTCTGGAGAAGGTTTCTTTAGACTCTAACAGTCTCTCAGACTGTTGGCTGATCTCTAACCTGCATTATTTAGTCAAGGTATTGAGAAGATAGTGTTAGCATGACTGAGAGCTTATCTGAAGGAGAATAACATCAACAAACAATTCCAATCTGAGTTTTGGCCCCTGCACAGCAATAAGAAAGCTATGGTGTGGGTATTGAATGATCTGCTCCATATGAGAGACTAAGAACTGTCTTTTTAGTTGGTCTCAATTTGTAATCAGCATTTGACACTTTTGAATATGAATTATTAGTCAAGTACCTGAGGAAGATTTCAAGCATATTTGGATCCATATTGAAGTGGTTCTGTTTTTTTTCTTCAAAGGTGGACATCAGTCTGTGGTTCTGGGGAACTTTAGATCTTCCCCACAAGGTCCCATATGGCTCATTTGTGTCCCTCTTGCTGTTTAGGTGTTTATGCTTCCACTAGGAGAGGTGATCTGAAAGAGGGGCTTGAGTTTTTGTTGCTGTGCAGAAGATACCCAGTTGTATCTCTTATTTAAACCTGTCCAGGGGAGTTTAATAACTGTACTGGGAGAAGGAATGGCTGTGATCAGACTGTGATGGAAGGTATACAGTGAACTGAAGCTGAACAAAGATGGAGTTATTGCTGTTCAGTCTGGATTACCTCAGATCTGTTTTCTTTAACAGTCTCAAACTGCCTTCTATCAATGGAATGCAGCTTAAGGCAAGGAGGGAGGTTCAGAATCTGGGTGTTGCATTGCATGATGGGCTTGCTCTGGACAAACAGCTGGTCCTTGTTAAAATGGTCTGGTCATTGTGAAGACAGACTTTCATTCATCAGATAATCAGGGTAAACAATAAAAATGAAAAATGAAATGAAAACAGGTTGGCAGCTGACCAGAGTAGTTAACTAACATCTATGAAACATAGCTAGTTTGCATCCCTATCTTGATCAGGGTGATCTTGCCTCATTAGTACTGTACATACTTTAGTCAACTCTCACCTTGACTGCTGTAAGGCATTTTACTATGGTCTTCCTGTAAATCTTTTCTGTTGTCATCAGACAGAGTAGCGCAGAATGGAACAGCACATCTCCATACTGTTATTAGGGGGAGGGATCATATTAAGCCAGCTCTTAAAAGTCTACACTGTCTGGCAGTTAGGTGGCAGAGAGATTTGAAGGCCCTAATTTGCCTGGTCCCTCAGTAATTCCTGCACCTAACAGCCACTCATTCTAATACAAACATAAATACATGGCAGCTGCATTCCATGAACAGAGCTTTGCTCAAGATCCTTAAATCTAAGTTAAAGAAGGAAAGTGGGCTAAGCTTTGGGGTAATTGCCCCCAGGTTTTGGAATGCACTTCCATTATCTATTCAGATAGTCTTCAGTGTAAACTGCTTCAAGAGACCTTTAAAAAATGTTTTTCCAGTCAGCCCTTCCTGATTAATTCCAGCTGTGTATCTATGGGACGGCTTTTGCACATTATTCAATGTTGGAGAATTTGACTCCTCCCACACATCAGATCAAAGCCAGCCTCTCCCAGTAACTGCTGCTCAAAGTGTTTTCAAATACCCTCCATCCTCCCCACCTCCTTTTTCTCCAGCACCCTTTCTCTGCTTGGTGCTGGGCTTTCTGTTTTCTATCACTGCCCAGCTTCTCTACCAAGGGTGGGAAAAGAGAAAGGCAAAAGTTAAATTAACCAAGCACTATACACTGTTCACCAAACACTGAATTAGACTTAACCAGTAAAGAAATGGTTCAATAATTGTAGATTTCGAAATATTGTATTATTCATAGGGTTGTTTCGTTTCTGGGATTTTTTTTTTTTGCAAGTTATGAATTGTACAGCGCCTTGAACTTTGGAAAGACATTTTTAAATAATTCATTTATCTATCTATCTATCTATCTATTCATCTATCTACAAAGATAGATAGATAGATAGATAGATAGATAGATAGATAGATAGACAGACAGACAGACAGACAGACAGACAGACAGGCAGACATTCAGGCAGACAGACAGGACAGAAGGAAGGACAGACAGACAGACAGACAGATATGCTATTGTAGGAAGAGTTGGAATAAGGGATTGGCACAAGAAAAAATGCATGTTTTGAGATGAAATTTAAAGAAACTATATACCATTAAATGAAAATGAAGAACTGTAAAAGCATTAGATTACATACAAAATAAAACTGGTGAAAAGTGCTACTAAAAGATTATAATTAATAGTGTAGGTTATTATAACTAACATTGCTGCCAGTCAGTGCTACTATTAGATACAATAGACATTTGTAGCATAATATGCATTGATAAAAAGAGGCATGGGAGGGTAGATAAGCAAGAGAGAATAAGTATGTTTTGATATGAGATTTACAAAGTGGAATAGTCAATGTGGAGACGGTAATTCGGTAGGCTATTCCATACATGGCGTATATAAACATGGAAGTGTATTAAGCTGGGAACCCCACCACAATAAGACAACAATGAGCAACCAGTAAAGAAAGATTTAGAATTTGGCTTTACATAATATCTTTCAGACACAGTTTAACCAAAAGCATTCTTCAATCCCCGAAGAGTGATTAAAGTGAAGAATCCATTAGGGATGCATTATTCTTTCAGACAAAAATGTGTGTTGCATATGTGTGTGTGTGTGTGTGTGTGTGTGTGTGTGTGTGTGTGTGTGTGTGTGTGTGTGTGGCACTTACCCTTTTTCTGTAACATAATACATAGAGAATAATGGATAAGTAAGTGTGTGTCATGGAGTTTTCACATACCAGTGTGTGATGACCATAAACCTTGAGAGCAAAGCTCAAGAGGTTATGAGGTCATCACACACCAAAGGTGTGTGAAAAAAATACATAACATCAAACTTACCTATCTTTAATTTTTTATAATTGCTGGTGCAGAGGTTTAGATTGTAGTTGTAGCAGCTTGAAAGAAAAAGTCATTTTTTAGCTACAGTGCAGTTTTATTTTTGAAGAAATAGAACTGAAACATAGACACATAGAATTTGATGGCAGATAAGGACTGCTTGGCCCACCTAATCTGCTCATTTCCTGACCTAATAGATAAGCTGCAGAACCAACAGCCTTCTTCCTCCTACCTCCACTATACATGAATAAAACACAATTGAAAATACTGCAGTTGAAATACTTTTTGTGAAACAATGGAATGCAACAGTTTTAAAGTCCTTTCTTTGGGAAATGTCATATCAGCTTAATTTCAAGTTATTATGTAGTGTCATATCAACCTGATTTTGAGTTTATTGCATTTTGAGCATAATCACCTGAAAGCCAGTTTATATGCAATTAAAAAAAAATGGTAATCCAGTTGATATTTATGGTCACCAGTAATCATAACACATTTCTGTAGGCCCAACTAAGATAACAGTTAACACTGTAAAAACACTTAAAAAAACATATTCTACCACAAATTCAATCAATACAATGAGAAAGTGCTTATCTGTTTTTTTTTTCATAAACTGGTGTTAATTTTACCATTTAAGTCCCAATTTAGTTCAACATCTTGCAACATGAACTTTACTCATGGACGTGTGAAAGATGTGTGCTGCCAGCTTGATACAGAAAAAAAAGTAGTACATTGCACAAAGAGAAGCTAGTGAACATTTGACAACATTTCCGTGTGAACTGTTGAATGTTCCATTCATGAGGGTTCAAAAAAGACTTGACTGGTTCAAGAGAAAACTGATTTGAACCTAGTTCCCTTCTAAGCGGTAGGGTATATTTCTGTCTGAAAAGAACTGAGGATCCTCCCCCAAAGAATATATTAGTTTTATTTAAATCAGTCCTTCCAACTCTTGCAAGAGTTCAAGAAACTGTCTATGTTTCTGAAATGTTCCCAGCTTGCCAGGCATTAGATAAAATGTAATGGCTGCATGACCACTCCAACAATGATTCTGGCAAAGAAACACAGTGGCATAACTCAAATAGGACAGTGTTTGCCTATTGAAATCAAGGGTCATAACTCATTTTATTTGGAAAGAGTAGGGTGTGGAAAATAATTCCACTCCCATGGGGATGTGTTCAATGGCTAAGGTTTTTCTTTCAGGACATTTTCCCATTATTCATAATAGTAAGGATGGTAGCCCATCCCAAAATATAAAATGCTCTAGTCAGACGTCCTATAATGCAGGCATTTCAGAAAAAGTAGCAACTTTCAAGCTGTTTATTCTGATAGGTTTCCAAGTGTGCAAAATATTAGGTATAAAATCATTAGTTTTACATTACCTAATCCTCCAAATCCTGCTACTGGCATAGAAGGTTTAGTAAACTGCTAGAAGTGAGATGTTTCAAAATATACACCCTTAACTTCTGTCAAGTCAGCCTTCAAACTCCAGAATCTGGCTGTTGGTGTTAACTGAGTGATGGGCACTACATTTAGTTGTCTATTTAAGTTACAGCCCATGTCTGCCAATAATGGCATGCAATGTGACTTTGTAAGATGTCTGGAACTGGGGAATAAAAGTTATTATAAACCTGATGCAATGCCGCCAGCAAGGAAGCAAAGTCTTGGTTGGAGTTTTGCCATACCTTGCCTTGCAAATAGCCTTCTGTTTTATGACAATTAAGGAGCCCACAATCTACATAAACTTCAGGAAAAAAAAAAAACATAATTTGTAGCTACAATTCAGTTTAAAGCTGATATTTTTTCTGAACTTTTGTTCCTGCCTTTCTTTTTAACCATGGGCATAATATGAAAACAGGACTGTTTTCCTCTAGAACTCATCTGCTCTGACTGCATGGCTACATCTGACATCACTGTGATGTCAAGTGTAGACGAGCAGCCAGAGCAGTTGAAATCTAAGAGTAGTGCATCTTATTTTATGTTAATGTCCATAGTTCCAAAAAAAATGGTGATGCTACATGTAGAAACTATATGATATACAATACAGTAAAAAAGGAAGTGACTAAAAATCATGTTTTTTTACTATTTCCCCGAGGTGCCAGGGGCTCTTTAAGTACGTACATATTGCACAGTAGTTTGACCCCTTAATGCTAAATTACTGTTTAATCAGTTAAAATATAATAGCATTGATTTATTTTGAGCTAGTTGTTTACCTACCTGTGCATCAAAGATTAGCTGAAGCATAAATTGGCCAAGGTGAAACCCTTCAGGCTCCTCAGGGCTGCAGCCTTCCAGGAGGAACCGCGAGGTCAAGAGGGTAGCCGCTACTGCTCTCCCCAACCCCCCGAGGCGATCCCTCAGCCGTCGCAGCAGGTAATTACAACACAAACCAGGTCTGCCTGCAAGCTGCTTTGTTTGGACTGCATTCTGTACATTTATTTCTGCTGTTATGGAGCGAGATAGCGTCTCTGCTTACCGAAGAATTGCTAACGTGGGTCTCTGGTTGTTCGCCGTTGTGCCTGCCGCTTGCTCACTGCTGCAGGGAATGCCACGCTGCCTTTATCTGTGCTGAAGAGGGCGAGGAAGGACAGGGACTGGGATTCTGGTGCCAACATTTGATTTCCTTAAGTGACTTTAAATTTGTTCTATTGTAATCGGTGTACATGTGCTGATAGGTTTTTTTTTTCAGCCTGGCTGAGCCTTTTGCCTGCTTTTTACCTGTAACCTTGTACTAATGAACAAAATGCTTGACTACAGTTAGAGGATTAGCGTAGTGTTTTCACCTTCAGTCCCCCCCGGCCCTACCCGCACCCGTCGGAACAGTCTGTGTCTCTGTAGACCCTCCCCCCCTGTCCTCTTGGTATATAGGTGAGCTCACCCCTGATCTGTTCTTCTGTCTACAGGGCCGCAGCCTTCCAGGAGGAACCGCAAGGTCGAGAGGGTAGCCGCTGCTGCTTTCCCCCACCCCCCGAGGCGATCCCTCAGCCGTCGCAACAGGTAATTACAACACAAACCAAGCCTGCCTGCAAGCTGCTTTGTTTGGACTGCATTCTGTACATTTATTTCTGCCATTACAGAGCGAGATAGTGGCTCTGCTTACCGGAGAATTGCTGACATGGGTCTCTGGTTGTTCGCCGTTGTGCCTGCTGTTTGCTCGCTGCTGCGGGGAACGCCACGCTGCCTTTACCTGTGCTAAAGAGGACTAGCCCCGCCGGCTTTGCCAGCTGCCCCACCGCCCCCACCACCACCCATGGTCGTCACTGGGATATATAGGTCTCATCACATGGGCAGATTTATCCTATCAGCCCACTTTACCATCTGCAGGCTATAGCAGCTCGCTACTAGAGGGCTGTTCTCTCTTTCTCTAAGTGTGTACCTACTTGACTGCTTTCTGAGCGACTCCTAGGCACATTTTTTCACATTTTTTATGTTTTCTATGTGAATTTGGCTCTCTGTGCTCATATAAGGCTCCACACTTCTGGACCCGAGCTGTCCCTTGACACCTTTCCCAGCCCCAACCTCTGCCCCAGTTCTTAGCCCACCCTAGACTCCATTTACTCCTGGAGTTCCCCCTGGGACCCTGTCTGGATCACTCTTCCTATGCACTGGTTCGCTGGACACTGCACCTAAAGCCAAGGGGCTCTGTCAGGCTCTCTCTTATTGTACACTGGTTCTCTGGACACTGCTCTCAAGCCCAGGGTTACCTCGCAGCCCAGTTAGTCTAGGCTATGGCTCCTCTCGTGCTGCCGGTCACCACACCCTCCTATCCTGGTCACCCAGCCATCCCACACACCCCCAAACAGCCCCCTGCCTGGCTGTCAATAAAAGGCCTAAAAATAGCTCATCTAAACATCCGCAGTATTCTACATAACCAGGCGGAACTGATTGTATGGGTGACCCTGTATGAGCCTGACATCATGGGTATCTCGGAAACATGGTTGAAGCCTGGTATTCCTGACATAGCATGTGCCATTCCGGGTTACAGCCTCATCAGGCGGGACAAGACTGGTAATAAACATGGGGGGGAGTACTCCTATACTTTAGGGGGCACCTAAACGTATCCGTGGTATCTCTATCTCCGCCCAACCCCACAGGTTGTGAATTCATTCACTCCCTCTTGCTGCTTGGCAACTCAAAAAAGGTACACCTGGTCTGTGCCTACAATCCCCCTAAGGAAGGCTTACCTGGACTCTCCTTTTTACTTGACCACCTTAAAGGCAAGGTTGGGTCTAACGAGGTCCTAATCCTGGGGGATTTCAACCTCAGCTGGTTGGGGCCTAATACCAAACTATTTGAGCCGCTTCTGTCTGGCCTCGCCCTCCGTCAGACCATCTCAGAACCCACTCAGACCTCCTCCTGGGGGGGACAAGGGGTCGCTTATTGACTGGTTACTGAGCAACCGTCAGGAAAAAATCATCCAATCTGGCACTCTCCTGGACGCGATATCTGATCACTCGCCCATTTACTGCATATGGGGGTCCACTGCCCCTAAAATTCCCAGTAGAGTGATTCAGATTAGGGATTATTCTAAGCTTATCCTAAATGACTACTTGGACGACCTACATCATACCGACTGGATCAGGGTACTTAGCACAAATAACCCTACCATAGCACTGGATCACTTCCTAGCGATTTTCATCCCTCTGCAGAACAGGCACGCTCCCCTCACTAAAAGGAGGGTGAGGGGTACTGTCACCCAGTGACTGCATGGTGGACTACTCACTCTCATGAAGCAGAGAGAGATAAGTGCTGGATCAACCACAAAATTTCCTGTGACACACAAGATCTCCTTGAATACAGACGACTCAGAAACTCTTGCAAGGCCACTATACATGCCGCCAAGAGTGAGTTCTGTAAATCAGCTTTGCTCAAATCAGCCTACAACCCACGGTGCTTCTGGCAAAACATCAAAAGTATGGTCATTGTGTCTGCCAAGCACTCAGTCGTCGACATGAACATTGAGGGGGGCCAACTGCAATAACCCCCAGACCATAGCCTCAGCGTTCAACTGTTTGTTCTCCGAACTGCCGGCCCCCCCTCACTTCCCATGTCCCACCACCGAACCTCAGGGCCACTCCCCCCCCTCCTCCCGGCCTCCTTTTTACCTGAAACAAATCTCTACTAGAGAGACTCAAACTCTCCTAGCTGGTCTCTCGCACCACTCAGGGGCGGGTTATGATCACCTAGAGCCTAAGCTTCTTAGTCTAGGGGCGCCTTTCCTCGCCTGGCCGATTACCCACATATTTAACTCTTCCCTCACCTCTGGAATCGTACCTGACATATGGAAGGTGGCCAAGGTTGTCCCGGTGTTTAAGCATGGCGACCCCAAGGAGATAATTAACTACCGCCCCATTGCCATACTCCCTGCTACCAGCAAGCTACTTGAAAAGGCTATAGCTGGACAAATCTCCCATTACCTGCAGGAGTATGCAGTTCTCTCCCCCTGCACAGCATGGCTTCAGGAAGGGGCATAGCACATCCACTGCTATCGCCGTGGTCACCTCCGAGGTCAGAGCTGCCACAGATGCAGGCAAATTGACTGGGGCCATCTTTGTTGACCTCTCTAAGGCCTTTGATTGGGTCAACCAAAATCTCCTTCTCTCCGCTCTACTTGGGCAAGGCTTCTCCCCCCGAGCTCTTGATTGGTTCACCAGCTACCTTGGGGGGAGACATCAATACACTTGTTTTAACCGTGCCCTTTCGGGCCTTTCACCAGTCAGATGCGGAGTGCCCCAAGGGTCCGTTATTGGTCCCATTCTGTTCTCCCTCTATATAAACAAACTCCCCTCAGTTACTACCTTCGGGACTACTACACTATAAGCGGATGACCTGGTACTATTATCTAGCTCCCAGGACTCTTACCATCAACTCCCAACTCAACTCTGACTTTGGGCGTATCCTTAACTGGCTCATGGGACACAAGCTCACCTTTAATCTTAACAAAACACACGCCATGTTATTCGGGTCGGTGGCCAAAACTGCTTCTTGCCCCTGCCCCCTTGCCATTAATGGGGGGAATGGCTCCCTCCCGCCTGTTCTGAAATCCGCTAGGTACCTAGGGGTGACCCTAGATCCTCAGCTTAATTTCACTGAGCATCTCCGGAACATTTGCAAAGCGTCGAACAGTAAGCTCGGCATAGCCTACAGGGTCAAGGACTGCCTCACCCCGGCCACTCGGCTTGCCATAGCCAGGGGGATCCTCCTACCTATGCTCTGCTATGGGCTTGTTGCCTTTGCACCAGTCCTGAATGCCTCCCTATCAAAATGGGACACGGCATACAACAACATTTGTCATTTTGCCCTCTCCTCTCATCGCCTTATGCATCAGTGTGCCCTCTATGCCCATCTGGAGTGGCTTCCCCCTGATAAACACCGAGCCTTTGTCCTTGGTAACATGGTTGATAACATAGTCCGAACTGCTTGCCCCCCCGCTCTTGCCCTTCCCTTCAAACATTGTACCCCGGCCTATCAGCTTAGGTCCAGCTCGACTCTGGCTTGCAAGGTCTCTAGGACCCGCTCCCTCACTGGGGATCAGGCCTTCTCCACCTATGCTCTGAGATTCTGGAACTCCCTCCCTGCCCCAGTCCGAGATGCCCCTTCCCACTCCGGCTTCAAAACGTCCCTCTGGAAATTCCTCAAAGCGGCTTCCACTTGTCTTTGTGCCAACTAGCAGCTGGCACTAGCAGCTGCTTGACACTTCTCCCACTAGTAGGTTTCGGCCTCAGCCACTTCTCCTCCATAGCACTTCTCACTCTCTCGGCCACCCAACACCTCACCCACAAGCAGTTCATGGACCCCGCCTCTCCCCTTGATAGTATTTCCCTCTCTCCACTGTCAGGCTTCCCCTACCCTTCTAGCTCCCTCCCATGGGGCACCTGAAGTCCCCTCGCTATTTCTTGACCTGCCCACTGGGCCTGCTACTGGATTGGAGAGGACTCTCCTTGCAGTTCGTGCCTGCCTCCACCGTGGTGGTCCCCCCAGGTTGGGTTCCTCACCCTCTCCTCACCCACTAGCTCTATGCTGTCCCACTGCAACGTTCACTCTACCCCTTGCCTGTTTCCCTGACAGCCACCTGGGTTGTTCGCTGATTCAGGCCCCCCTCCACTTAGCTTATCTGTACCTGTTGTTCTCCTTACCCCTTGTTACCCTGTGGGCTTATCGTATTTAAGTTGTAGCCGTACTCATGTTTGTTAGCACTGACTCTGTACTATGTCTATATCCTGTACTCTGGCCCCACCTGTGTGTGGGTGAGTTTGTTCTCTGTCTATGCACTATGTTCAATGTACTGAATTCTCTCTGGCCCACCTGTATTGCGGGCTTGTATGCTACCTTGAATATGTACCATGTTTTTTTTTCTGTATTGTAACCTTCTGGGTCGCACCTGAAAATAGGCACTTGTTGCCTAGCGTGCTTACCTGGTTAACAAAAACAAATAAAATAAATAAATAAATAAATATAATACAGATTGTGCCTCTCTTTGCCTTTTTCAAATGGTGGATAGATAGTGGAATCAAGATTTGAGTTGACTGCATTGCTGTTTGATGTCACTTTTTCTCATTTTGGGTAGGATTTTGGATTAGGTATAGTCTGAGTTATACTTTCACTTTACAAATTTGGGGAAGCCCCCTATTGAAATGGTTTAAGCATAACAAATGAGATCCTGCTACAATTCTCATCTGTCATATTGGCAGAGAGGTGTGATTTGCACTAGCTCCAACTCCTTAACAATGATTACCTACCCCTATTTTTACCTTTTCATGAATATTATAAGTGGAATAATCCACTCCAAATGTGTGTCAGTAACCTCATTTCCTGGGTGTTTGAAGGCCATGGACTGTGCTTCATACTTCACAACCTCTTCAGGGCATTTGGTTATCGCAATACTGCTGAACACCCAAGTGTGGATTATTCCTTATATAAAGGACTGGCAATTCAAACTACATTTCTGCTCAAAACAGAGAACAACCAACTTAGACCCCCCCCCCCCAAGACATGTAGTTGTAGCAGTGTGTATGGCATTACAATGTGTTTAATTTATGGCTTGCAGAATTATTTGGTGTCCTCTTACAGAGATTTCATCTAAAGAAGAAGGAATGGTATCCCAAGTCCACTGGATATCCCATTCCCCTATGTCCTTCTCCATTGTGTCTTTGCAGTCAGATAAGGATGGCCTGGATAAAGGTCAATGTAGGCACCCCCAATGAAGCCCTGTCAGCAGGGCAAAGTGCTGGGATGAACAGCTATCAGTTCCAACGGGTAAGCAGTATACAAACTGAATACAAATTGCTGTTTTTGCATGATGTTTATACTGCATCATTACTTATAAGGTGATCTCTGAAAGTACAGTACAAGTCCATTGAACTGTTTCACCAATGAGTTGGTTTAGCATTGTTATTTACAGTTGGCAATACAATGGCAACTAATATAGCATTCTTTTCCAACTCTTAATCAGCTCAAGAGCAATGTTTATAAACATTTTTGCTACTCAGTTGGTATGCACCTTAAGCCCAATCACAATGCAATGCAAAACTGAGTTGTAATGCTTAAGAAACAATTTGTGCAAGTATTTGTACTGAATCTAGCAACACTTATGCAACTCAATCAGAAATGCTAAAGCAACTCATTGGCAGAACAGTTTAATGTGACTTGTACTGTACTTTAATAGGAGCTATGCTTTACGTTTATGAGAGCTAAAAGAATGAAATTAAAGGAAATTAAATGAAATGAAAGCCGAATAAATTCGTTGGTCAGTGCTTTTTTCAAAAAGCTGATTAACACATAGTGCTGAATCATTGTTTGATGCTTACCCTCAAGTGTTTGCAGTTCTTTTTTAGTGCTGATTAAATATCAAATGTCATGACATGGGTTGACAGAAATGTGCAACCCAATTGGTCCATCGCTTTGAGTGGCTGTGGATTAAATTTCCTATTTAGTCCACAGTTTCATTGAGTGACTCAGTGAAGGCCCTCAAGACTCATTTGTGCTGCCAAAAGCAAAAACAGCAAGGCAGCCATTTTAAAAGCATGAAGCAGGACACCGTGTCATTACGGGTCCCCCTTCCCCCATTCACCGCCAAGCTGCTTCACCGTGCATCTCCCATTACAGGTGGCAGTGAGAGGTTATATGTACAGTAGGGTTCTTAGTTGCCTGAACCATGGCAGAGCCCCTGTAAAGGAGGTCATGACCTGCCTTTCCAGCTGCAGTTCTGAGCAGCAATACCAGCAGCTGCTCCTGGCGGATTTTCATTGGGACAAGCAGGCTGCGCAACCACGGGGATCCCGACCTCATGTGGCCTTCCTTCCCTGGCTACCCTCCTGGGACTGTGTGAGTACAGAGAGTGATAGAGCGAGCAGTGCACTGCACTGCTGAGAGAGAGAGAGAGAGAGAGAGAGAGAGATAGAGAGAGATATGGAAAGAGAGCACCTCGGGCCATTGATGCAGAACTCATGAGGATGCCAGTAGTGCATTGAGGAGGAAGGGGATGGGAAGAGAAAGACAGGGAAAGAGGACTTCCTTGTTTGATTAGGGACAGATACACAGAGATACAGAGAGAGAAAACAGCAAAGAATCAGCTCCAAGGAGCATGTGTCTGTGTGTGTGTGTGTGTGTGTGTGTGTGTTTATGTGTGTGGGACTTTCTGTCAGCATTGCCCCGTGTGGTCCAGTTTCTTTTCTGTCTGGATGTCCCCTTGAGCAACGCATGGAGACAGAGAGAGAGAGCGAGAGTGTGAGAGCTCCCAGTGTTTCCATTCCCTCTCCTGTCCCATGGCAAATTGCTCCTTTTTGGTGCCCATTTTGTTTCTGGGTCACGTGGCATTGACTCCCTGCACTGAGCACTGCCACCCTTGATAATGACAGAGAGAGAGAATGACAGCAATATGGGGACATATAGTGCACAATTTCTGCAGGGTCCTGTGTGTGTATGTGTGTCTCTCTCTCTCTCTCTCTCTGTCTCTCTCTCTCTCTCATTGGTTACCCATACAGTCCTGTTTGTGTTGGCAGCTCATGGCGTGCCCCTTCCCACCCTCCCCAAAGGTACAGAGCAGCTCAGCGGGACTGAAAAAAAAGTCTCCAGGCAAGGCATATGTTGTTATTTTATGAACAACAAGTGCCAAAAATCATTTCAGGACTGTATTTCTGGCATTTGTATGTTCATACTGTAAAATAACTGACACATGCATTAATGCTGTGGACTACTTTTCAGTGTGGCAGCTTACATTACAGTTTTTCTATTTGAATTGCAAAAACACCTTTCTAGATTTTTTTGGTGTTTTAACATAACCCATGTTATAAGCGCTCCAGGGTATGGGGTTATAGGCATTTAATCCACACCTCAGGCACTGTGAGGACACTAAGTCTGTGACCTTATGCCACAAAATACACCTGAGGCATGGATTAAATCCCTATAACCCCATACCCTGTCATGGGTTACTGCTAACATGTGCAGGATAGTCGTCCCTTTGCAGAGCACTATCCCTGCACCATGAGTGCATTTGGGCAAACTGTTTTTTCTGGCATATTCTATGTTTCTGGTTTTCATAATAAAAAAAGATCTTGGCCTTTTTTGAAGGGAACATGTTCCAGCTATCCCTACCCTGCAGCAGGCATAACTTCAATGTCCACTTAGAAATCGTATTTGGTCCCTGAATGCCTTTGTGAATGAGTATAGCAGTGTTGCTCCTGCAGACCTTTTCTGAGCACTCCTATATGTCTATCACATTGTGAGCACAAATACTGGGAAGCTTAGTGAGTGCATTAAGCTGTTTACATAACCACGAGGAGGATTCCATAGCAAGATAGTTGCTGCTGAAGCATGGAGAAAGGATAGACTGACTAATTAGTACACATATAAGCTAGTATTTTTAAATGGAATGAAAACAGGATGTATAACCATAAGAAGACATTTCAGCTAATGCAAGTATGCAACTACTGTCCTGAGCAGATAGTTGGCACTTTATCTGTTTTCTGCGATATTATGAACTCCTTTTGGATAAGAGAAACTGTTTCTTTTGTTAGGAAAAAGTGATAAAAAAAAGAACTTATTCTGAAGCAGTGAGTTGATTCTTTGCTCTTAAGGGAGTTAACCAATGTTTATCCCCTTGGAAGAAACTCACAGTATGCTGATGAGATGCCAGGAAAGTCCAAGCCAATGGGTGGTGCAAGGAAAAGAAAACATTGCTTTTGTATGGATTTGTATTTTGGTATTGTAAAGGGGACAAAACAAGCAGAAACAGCTTCACATCTCCACTTTCAAAACATTTGGGCAAACACAGAACCTCTGCTTTTGATTTTATTGTTTATTCATACTAAGATTCCCTAGGTAGAGCTATAAACTTTTGTAACTTTTTAATACAAAGGCTATCAGAACTGTAGCATTTCTGATGGAAACAGCTGTCATTGTATACGAAATGGAGTCAGATTTCTTGATTTACAAACCCTGGGTGAACTACTTACTCCTACATAATGAAGGGATAGCTGCAGGTTGCAATTAGTATAGGAGGCAATAACCAAACTGCCAAGTATAAGAAATTCATACAAACGTGAACACTGTCATATGATTTTCTTAATCTGTCCTGAATACTGATTTTCCACAGCCACTGCGCCATTGTGCGCCATATGTGCAAACACACATTTCAGGCAAGATAAGAAAAATGACAGCTGTATTGTTCATAAGGAGATGTGCAAAATGGGCAATGTTGAACATTTTGAGTAGAAATATTAAAATTTTTAAAGTTACGAGTGTGCGTGAAAACTGCGCAATGCACACTTGTAAAATAGTCATTTTATGGACTTTTGTCACCAGATTTTAAACATAAGAATTTTAGGACCTCTGCTCTTGAAACGTGTCACTATAATTTTCTTAATCTGTCCTGAGCATGGATTTCTCACAGCGACCACGCTATTCTGTGCCGGAAGTACGAAAACACATTTTGACCAGGATGTGAAAAATGACAACTGTACTATTCATAAGGAGGTATGGAAAAATGCCAATGTTGAAAATCTGGAGTGAAAATATTACAAATTTGTGAAGTTACTAGGGTGCGTGGAAACAGTGCAATGCACGCTCATAACAGAGTAATTTTATGGACTTTTGTCACCAAATTTTCAACATAGGCATTTTAGGACCTCTGCTCATGAACAGTGTCACTGTGATTTTTCTAACCTGTCCCCGGGCACTGATTTTCCACAGCGACCATGATATTTTGTGCCTGAAGTGCGAAAACACATTTTGGCCAGGATGTGAAAAATGACAGCTGTACTGTTCATAAGGAGGTGTGAAAAAAAATGCCAATATTGAAAATCTGGAGTGAAAATATTACAAATTCATGAACTTATGAGTGTGCATGAAAACTGCGCAATGCACGCTCATACTACAGTGATTTTCTGGATTTTTTCACCAAATTTGCAACATAGGCTTTTTGGGGGCCCACCTCATGAACAGTTACATTGTCATTTGGTTAATCGGTCCCAAAAGGTGATTCTGTGCAGTGACTGTGAAATCATGTTTCAGGACCAAATAACACCATGACAGTGACTGAATTCATGAGGAGTGGTCCCAAGAACCCCATGTTAAAAATTTTGGGCCAAAAGTTGAAAAAAATGTCTGAGATATCCACATAAGTTGAAAAACCCCATTTATGCCATTATACAGCTTAACAGCATTTCTTCAGTTCATGGTCGACTTTGAAGCATGCAGACATGATCCCAGTCCACCAAAAATCATCGCGCAGGGCTCTGGAGGTAAGTATGGGGTGAAGAGGGTGTGTGGGGAGTTGGGGTGCACAGAGGGTAGCTGTGGGTAGGGGGGAGGGGCAAGAGACTCAACGAGGGACCTTTTCTTTCTTTTTTACAGGAATAAAAAAAAAAAAAATACACTGCGGGACTTTTTGTGCCACCTGGATATTTGTTGGGGGGAAGTGGAGCTGACGGGGATGGGGTACACCCATAGGCCATACAGTATGCTGTGGGCGCTTGCATGAGCATGCTGGGGTGGGCTCCCAGCATGCTACCTGGGTGTTTGTTGGGGGGCCACTGGAGCTGATGGGATTGGACACCCCCATTGGCCATACAGTGTGCTTAGAGGGGAGTATGCATGAGCTGAGAGGGATTTGGCACCCCCTCAGCACACAACAAATGGGGGGGTGCATCATGCTGATGGGGATTGGGCTACCCAATTGACAAATGAAGTGGGAAGGGGGCATGCTAACAGGGGGATTGGGCACCCCTGTTGGCTTTAACAGGGACTGTGAGAGGCGGGCAGCAGCTGTCCGTCAGCTTTGTGGGGACTGTGAGAGGCTGACAGAGAAGCCATTGCCATGTTTAATGAAAAGGGACACCAGACAATGCAGCTGTAATTGGCTGCTGCAGTCAGGGCCTGCCCCACAAACATAGCTAATTGTTCAGTGATGAGGCACTCCCTGATTGCAGCGGTCAATTTCTTTGAACATAGTGGCACACTCATTAACTGCTGTCATCGACAGCATGATCATCTATTGACACGGCAGAGACCATCTACAAAACGGACTGCTGCCATTCGCCACAACACTGCTGTGCCTCCACAACCAGCTACTGAAGTAAGATGATGCAATGTGTTTCTTGCACGTACGTGCAAGCAAACACAAAAATTAATGCAAAATTAAACTTGCACAAGTAAATGCACTTATTTCCATGTGTTCAGAGTATGTTAGATAATGTGTCTCATATTTTGAAGGCCAATGTTCCACATTTTGAGTACCAGTGTTGTGTCCTACATTTAGTGCCAGTAAATAGGGATGCAAACTAGCTCCATAAATAGCAAACCGTCCCCCTGCCCAACTCAGAATCACCACCCTCCTCCCCCAGTCATTATAAGTCACATCCATGACCCTTGTGGATTAAAATGAATATTAACTGTCCGGTGTAGTGTCACATCTCATTCATTCAGTGCCAGTGCCTGGCCCAAATGATGGTAATCTGGCTTGATTAGTGCAAAGCTCAACTGGGAGAGATTATTAACATTTGAGTTGGGTGGTGAGACTGAAGAGATGAGGCTTAAGGCATTGAACTGGATGGTTAGCAATAATAGTGTATTAGTTTTAAACAACTGGGATTGTGGAATGCAATTGTAAGGACAGGGTGTGGACAGTTGTGGAGCTGAGATGAGTGGTGGGAGGGTTTAGTATTTGGAGGAACGGTACTGGCTGCTCACTCTGTCCTAGCTACAGCTCCAGGAAACTTCCCTCACTGCTGCTGTGGTGCCCAGTGCCCCTATGGCAATTTCAATTTCAGTTCCTAGCTCCCCACTTCCTGTAAGCACTATGTAACAGGTTTGCGTGTTTATGGTCTGGAATCAGAAGTAATACTCACTGATGAACTCAAATTCTCAATGTGAAGTAAAGAATGATTTTCTTTTCTAAAATGAGTATCTTTTTTTAAGTCTTTCTTTAGTTTTTTTTTTACAAACAGGACTTTATTCACCTTCAGTGTCTTCTAGTACAGCTTTATAGCAAGATTAAGGTTCAAGTCCCTCCTTGAACCTCTTCTCATATCTCAATTCTTTTCTCTATCATTGCTTTATAGCAGGCTATTGGTCTGGGTTCCACCCTGAACCTATTCTCTCCTCTCTACACTTTAATGCAAGGAGTAGAAAACTTCTATCAGGAGATCACAGTCCCAACTCTTCTCATGCTAGTCCTTGCTCCTTGGCTGTCTGTCTGCTTTTTTTCTAGAGTTATATGGTCATTATTGAATTGACATGTTTTCCCCCAAAACTGGATGAATGTTGTTAGAAGACCTTTATGCACAGGATAGAATCAAATCAATCAACTGCCCATGGCCCTTCAGACAGTGAGTAATAATAATCAGGCCACTAATTAGGATGGGCTAAGTCTATACCCTGCCCCCCAATTTTAGCAGCCCTTTATTTCATAGGTGAATGGGCTGCTAATAGTATCCGCTTTACCATTAGGCTTTTTCAGACAGTCCTTTCATATAAAACTTTATTTTCAGCCAGAACAAGTAGGATATTTCCAGCGTGGTTCCTTTTCCCTTTGCCTGTCTATTTAATCACTTGTTAACCTATTCAGTCCATCATCAAAAAAACTCAGACATTTTACTCTTTAGATCACTATACCTTTTCTCCAAAATTCCTCATTTACCTTTCCATTCACATGTATGCAGATAATACGGTACTCTTTGCCTCTGTCTCCTCTGTCTCTGACCTCATGGCTCAGGTCCGACTAGACTTTTAACAATGTTGAGCACTGGTTTCATGAAAACCAGTTGTCCCTTAATGCCAAGAAAACAGTCTCAATGACTTTTTATTGTTGCATTGCTGCTCACTGCATGTTGTTCTTCTTGTTCTACAATTTAATGCATTGCATAATTTCTGCTCTAAAACTTTGCTTGCAATTGCTTATTTTGTTAGTTCTGAACATATGTACAGTCTTTACACTGTTCTCTCCTTTTCCCTCTGCCCTCTCCCCCAGGATGCATTTTGAAATAAGCTGACAGCTCAGCATATCTCTCCTGGTAAAACTTTCAAAATAAATGAATCAATCAATCAACAAACAAATAACCTGCATCTTGTATAGAGTCAATTAGGAGTCAAATGTTTTACAGCATAAAGAGCACAAAAATACTCAGTGGCCCAGAGACAAAATAAATAATAAATAAAATAGGTGGAAGCACACAAATAAGTCCACAAGCAAAGAATACATGTTTTATTTTATTTTCGTGTCAGATGCATACTTACTCTGGTCCCAGTATGCCTGCTGACTGGTATCTATCACTATTAGAAAATGGTATCATTTGGACTTATTCATGTCCAAGTGAATCCATACTTTCATTTGAACAAATAGAGGTATAATTCTTATGATTTCAAAGTTAGCCCTTTCAAATCATAATTTCTTTGAAAATGATTACTGCTGGAACATTCGGGGATAGCAATTTAACTTGTTTCAATAAAAGCTTAGAGGCATACCAACGTGGCTGTCACCTGTCAATATAGTTTCCGTGTGTTGGCACATATCATCATACATCATATATCAGAGAACTTTTAACCATAAAGTGCTGTACATTGGAATGTATTGATACATTAAAACTGCATCAATAGGACACATCCTTGCCAAATGTAGCCAAGCTTTCAGCTAAAAAGGTGTATCCAAAATGGTTCTAAGCTAGTCATTTCTAAAACAAATTTATTTGAACAGGGCTGATTCTTTTTTACAGTTTATTTACCTAGGATAGAGCGGCAGAGGTCCAACATCTTATTTCACTGGGACTCCTTTCACCCTTTTCTGCAGCTGTGTGAACTGGAGCACTGGGAGGTTACAGTAAGTAACATGTCCAAGTTCACACAGTGTGTATTTGGCTCTAGTGGAGTTTGAACCTGTGATCATCTGTTTCATAACCTGATGCTCTAGCCATTAAACCCCACTGCTTCTGTTGAACTAGGACTAGGAACGTAATTCTTGTTATCTTTTGATGAAAACAAATATGAAAAATGGTTACGTGAAGGGGATGATGCTATGCAATTTATGGAACAAAAGTAGGAAGTTAATGGCATGAATTGACATGAAATAGATAAACGTAGAACAGTGTTTTTGCATTCTGTCACTTCATCTATATGTGATGGAGACTTACAACTTCTTTTTGACAATGCCAGTCATGAGGTATTTAGTCAAATGTCAGCCATAAGACAGCCCCTCTCTTTCTTGCTCTCACTGTTTGTTTGTATGTATTATACTGGTGTGGTAGCACCAGTATACAGTAGTTAGAATTGAGCGACAGGTTCTGTTAAAACTATACATTTGCACCTCAATAGCTTTGGCAGCATATGATGAAATTAGCTGGAATTTTGCATGTAGTGTCTAATAGGCAAGGTCTAAATATGTGGAACATTTTGTGATAGCAGCTTGTGCAGTTTCTGAGATCCAAATATGTAATTTTCCTGTAGAAGGCTAATTTGTTTCCTATACTTAACATGGGTTTCTGGTTTTGCTGTCTCATACAACCTACATGGAATGTAATTTGTTTCTGAATTTTTTAGGGTAGAAGTGTGCTGTATCAAGGTACTGTAGTACCTTTGGAAGGTTTCAAGAAAAAATATTAAACAGTTCCAGAGTTATAAGGATTTAAACTTTTGTTGTTGTTTTTTGTGTTTTGAGCATGCATAGTAGGGTTTTTATGCTTCCTTGCACTTGTGTAACAAACATTTTGTCAGAAGGAATGACATTTCAGAGGTGAGTCACATCAGGTCCAATGCAACTCAGTCTACAAGGGGCTCAACAGTGACAGCCCAGTGATCAGTGAGGCTCATCATGACACCATTCTCTCATGGTGGGGTGGAAACGTCTTTTAGTTCAAAAGAGCCAGCCACTTATATTGTAAAGCAGCTGTCTCCTTTGATCTACATAACACCACCCAGCAACCACCCTAGCAGAGTCATATTCAGCCTGCACTCCTTGGACATATTTAGTCTTGGCCACTGGGAGACAGTGTCAGAAGCTGACAGTGCATAATCTAGCCCAGTGTTAAAACTGGACCTGCAGTCAACACCCACCAAGGTGTAGCCACCGATATGCCTAGTATGCCACTGCATACACACTTGCTAGCTGGGGGCAACAAACTTACTCTGTCCCTGCTTTGCTGCAGCAAAGCAGAAAACAAGCAAAAGCCAACCGTCATGGCCACATGGTTTGTTGTGTAACTGTAGTCTGGTGTTGCATTACATGTGTGTGGATTGGGGGGGTGGGAGGCTGTGGCAAAAGATTAGGAAGATATGCATAACATTTGTGTGTGGGGGGCAGGGGCCTGCAGCAAGAGATTAGGAGGCTACTGAGGAGCTAAATAAAGTCCCTGGCACAGCAGGTGTTTTTGATTAACAGTAACATTGAGGGGTGGCCAATCCCCTCAGTGCCAAAATCTAAAATCACATTTTCTCTGCCCTTGCTCATGAAGTGGGGTCATTAAAAGGCCATGTTGAAAATTTGGTGTAAAAATATTAAAAAGCAACAAAGTTATTTAGCCTGCATTTAATTTTGTGAACACAGACTCGTAACTTTGGTAATTTTCAATATTTTTATCCCAAATTTACAACATAGCCATTTATTTACTGCATCTCATAAATGTGACAGCTGTCATTTTTTAAATCCTGCCCAAAATGTGTTTTTACATCCCGAAAGATGATTTTGCAGTCCCTGCACGAAAACACCTTTAGAACAGGAGTTGAATATTTTCTCTGCCCTTGTTCATGAGGTTGAGTCATACCATTAGAAGACTATGTTGAAAATTTGGTGTAAAAATATTAAAAAGCAACAAAGTTATGAGCCTACATTGAATGTTGCAAACGCAGGCTCGTAACTTTGGTAATTTTCAATATTTCTACCCCAAATTTACAACATAGCCATTTTTACAGCACCTCATGAATGTGACAGCTGTCATTTTTCAAATCCTACCCAAAATGTGTTTTACATCCTGAAAGGTGATTTTGCAGTCCCTGCATGAAATCATCTATCAGGAAATAGTCGAAAATGTTCTCAATAGTTCTTCATGAGTTGGGGTCATAAGAAGCAAATGTTGGCAGACTGGGATACAAATAATACAACTTAACAAAGTTATGAGCCTGCATTCAAATTTACAAATGTAGCCTCCTAACTTTGCTAATATATAACTCACACAGTGCACCACACCACATCTACTACACACACCAGCCCCTCCCCCCCCACCAGGCTTCTATACAGGGATGAACATCTTGCATTGACAAATGCTTATTTCTTTCAAAAATGTTATTATGTTATCAACTTTTGCTCCTGTTCAGTAATAGCTAGGAACAAATGTTCAATACTGGGAGAAAGCTGACTGTCTCAGCTTTCTCTATTTCATAGTATTTGTTTATATCACTTACAGAATGGGAGACAATGACCCCCAAATTAATACTATTCTTTTTAGGAAAAAATGGTAATGTATTAATGTGCAACTGAGACCATGCGGGCAGACAGTTTATGGTAGTAACTGCTTGCCTAGGACCTAAAATAACCCAAAATGAAAATTTCCTGTGCAGGGGTTATAAAGTAATAGATCTTACATGAATTGCAATCTCACTTTGTGGATTGCTAGCTGCCGAGCGCCCACCACAGCCCCACCCACAAAACTGTGTTTTAATGATGTGAAGTGGGGAAGGAGCTGCAAGGCTATAGACAGTATTATAATGCTACTGGGGGCAGAAGCAATCTTTAGACTATACTTATACATGCAATTGTACATGTTAAGGGGGTAGTACATGTAATACTGCTGTCTCCTTAATAGCATATAACACAATACACCCCAAAACATACACCTTGTGAGGAAACATTTGGCATTGATAAATACTTGTCAGGGTAATGGTCTGATACGGCACAAAAAATTTCACATTACAGACCATTTTTATATTCTTACCACTTGCTTCTCACGGTACCCAAAACATTTTTTATGTCATAATGCCTCCATCGTGTCCCCCAAACTAAAAAAAATACAGGAATAAAATGCATACAAATTATGCAATTATAAAGCACAAATTTCAGAATCTACCTAAATTGGACGAGTGTAGCTACATTCTAGTGTTTGTTTTAAAAAAATGCCTAGAAATACCTTTGCTTGGCAATCCAAAATACAAGGTGTCCAGCTTAGTGTAGGAGCCATTCACCTGTGTTCTCTATAAGAGAATAGCAGGACTTTCTTGAATGCTGAAGCCACAATTGAAGTTGTGCTGCTGGCTTTAGTTCAAGCAGTGAGTTGGTGATCTCTTTTTGTCCCTGTGTCTGGCTGTTTCTGTGCTTGTCTGTCTATCTTGCTATTTAAGGACTATCAGCATTTACTGACTATTTTTGTAACATGATGCCCAATGCAGTATGTATGCTCCATGATGGCATATCTGGCAGGAGAAGTAGAACATGGTCAAGATGGCAACATTATATATATATATATACTGTATACACACAGTATTTTTTAATAATACAAAACAGTGATTTCTTTGAAATTCTGGTGTTAGATATGCCATCACAGAGCATACAGATGGCATGGGACACCAGGTTACAGTTGTTACAAAAACAGTCAGCAAAAGCTGACAGTGCTTTTAAAACATTTGTTAAGCTGCCCGAGATACCCACCCCCCAGTACTGCTTCTTCCTCTCACTCCAATGTAGGTTTTCCATCTGCCTTTCCAAGTCTTCATTTTTTTCATAAATAATATAGGTGGACTGGGGTGCTCACCCATGGTACGGCTTCTCTTGAACTCCTCCCGACATCTCACCCACTCCCAATTCCCAAACAGCCCAGCACTGGGGTACCCAATTCCCAGTGTCTGAATGTGAATGTGCCTGTTTCCTGTTCCCTCTAATAAAGACAACTATTTCTCATTAATTTCTTTTTAACCTGTAACAAAGAAAACAATCCCTCACCAATCTGAACCTCCCCCACACACACACCCCATACACCCTACCCAACCTCCCGCTCATCACCAACTACCCTACACCCCAACACTGATGTAGATCCACTATTCAACTGAAGACATGTTTGCTGCTAAAAACAACCACTGCGATGTGAAAAAATAAGGTAAGTATGGTTTAATGTATTTCAATGTGGTTTGAACTTCTATTCATAACTTTGTCACTTTTACATATTTTTGCACAAAATTTTCAACATGGCTTTTTTTGGGATCCCACCTTATGACCAATGACAGTGGAATTATGGAAATCTGGCCAAAAAATGTTGGGGATACTTTGCCAGATCACCTTTTGGGAGGGATTTGAACATTTTCACTGCCCTTGTTCATGAGGTGGGGTCATAAGAAAGCTATGTTTAACATTTGGGGTCATAATATGTACACATGAAATAGCTATGAGTGTATGTAGAACTTTTTCTACACTCATTCATAACTTTGGTAATTTTCAATATTTTGACCATAGATTTTAAACAGCCATTTCTTCACTCCATCTAATGAATGTGACAGCTGTCAGTTTGCAACTCCTAGCCAAATTATGTTTTCATAGCTGAGTCATGGAATGTCATTTCAGTGTGGATTTAAAAATGTTCATCTACCCCCTACCAGGTTCATGAGGTGGGGTAATAAGAATGCTACCCTTAAAATGTGGTGTACAAATATAGTATAATGCCCAGGTTATGAGTCAATGTTGAAGTATTCTGATGTTCACTCATAAGTTTGCTAATTTTCAATATTTTAACTACAAACATTCAATGTAACCATTTTTCCACATCACATCATAAACATTAAAGGTGTCATTTTTTAAAATTCTGGGTGAGACATGTTTTCACACTTGTGGTGTGAACTTATGTTTCAGACAATATACTATAAATGCCATTGGCTGGATTTTCAAAGGGCAATGCAGGGCTTGTGTCAAGTCTTGCATCAAACCCTTTTGTTGTCACTGCTGTGTCAACACCTTTGCCACACACTGTGCCTGATTTTAGTAGGTTGGGCACAGTATGACATGTTCACTGATTTACAGCAGCGTGCACCAAATATTTGGCACAAGCCCTGTAACAAGAGACCTGGGATTGCCACAAATTAGACCAGGAAAAGTTCATCTAACCTGTGGCAGATGACACCTTGGATTGAAAACCCCGATCACCAGCCAGGAGAATACCACAAACCCTGTGTGCCATATGTTTGGTTCAGCCAGGCATTCTTACTCCTTTGAAAATCTGGTCCCAATGTCATGTTTATAAGGAAGTCATAAAAACTATCTTAAAAATATGGGATCATAAAGTAAAAAAAATTATAATTATTAAGAAATGTGCATATGCTTTGTGATCCTATGGTGGTGACCTGAGTTTGGAGGCTAGATCAGTGACCCAGCCACAAGGGGTGAGGGTGCTCTGATGGTGCTGTTATGTGACACTGCCCTCCACCTAAGGAATGAAATCTGCAGGGTTGCCCGCATGGACCTGGGTACCATATAATGACGCCAGCTCTTCTCTTGGCATGGGTATCTGCACCTTCACCCCTGTGGGTGGCAGAGGACCCTGTACATTGGCTGACAGATTGACTCTTTGCCCTGTGCATTGGTATATTTGGCCACATGGAAGCACAAGGACCAGAGAGCCCTGCACTTTTACAGTCCTCCAGACAGTCCCATGAATTCTTGTCATCTGTCACTGCATAGAACTGCAGGGCCCACAAAGGCCCTACACTTCTGTAGGAAGACAGATTCTTCCCTTGGCATAGAGTCCAAATGGCCCTGAATGTATGTATATGTTCATGCAGGTCCTAAAGAGACCAAGTGAATGAAGATACAATTCTACTATCTCAAAAAGAAAGGAAACTCTTTGCAAAAAACTTCATTAATACACCAGTTAAGGTTCAAGTTAGTACCACAAAAGTAAGGGAAATGTGGCATTAGGGTTTCCAGCCCTAACTCCAGCCCCTTCCCACCCCAAGAAGCAAAAAGGAAAAAACATCAGGTTTGGGGTCTCAGGAGTCTTATCAAATCAGTGGTGGAGTCTTCCTTATTTCTTTGCTTGTAAAATGTTATTCATAAAGAGTTTATTAACAGGGATAATAGCTCTATTGAGCAAAGCTCATTTTCAAAGAAGTCACTTTGTCGCTGTCTAATGGTTACATATTAAATACACAAATTTACACAGATACATACTTCAGACTACACAAAAAGGGTAGGGTACATAAATAATACTTTCACGTACAGTAAGTTACTTAGCAGATTAACTCATCATGTTGATCCATTTAGGCAGCATTTCATAGGTACTACAGCCCTGTCAGAGAACCATTTTTTTAAAGGGCCCTGACAAGTACATTAAACTAATCCCTGAAGATAAATAGGCATAGATTTCCATAGGAGATATCCCCTGTATAATACAAAGGACCTCCCAACTCCTAGGTTACATTTTGGGACTACAAATTCCATGCCCTGTGCAGATCTCATACTCTTCCTTATTTCTCTGATTCTAAAGATGCATATATATATATGTAATTCTACTTTTCTTACTTTAACCATAAAGGACAGGAGATGCCAATTTCTCCTTTCCAGGAGTCTCCACCAGCTCAGGGCTTGATACATGTCACAATGGTATGTTCTCCTCGGGGCATCGAGGATGAAGCAAGCCAGCCTGTTAAACATTACATCTAGTCTGGCCAGCTCCATCCTCGATGCCCCAGCATACACCAAACCCCCACAGTCCAGAGCAGGTAAGATCATTACATTAACAAGTCTTAGATGTACATCAGTGGACATAAAATGTTTTAGCCTATACAGTATTTCCAGTTTTCTGCTAAACTTTTAACTAAACTATCGAGGTGTACATCCCATTTTAATTTATTGTGCAGCCATACTCCCAAGTACTTGTACTTTGTAACTTTTTGTACAAGTACTCCTTCCAAAGTGTAAATTTCCAAAGGAGGGTATTTCTGTTTCTATTTCCAAAAAGCACTGTCTGAGGTTTTTTGCATTCAAAATTCACATATTTTCCCCCCAAAAAAGTCTAAAGTTGCAGAAATGCTTCCTGTAGTTTACTTGACATAGTCTTAATTGAATTTCCCTCCACATAGATTAACGGGTTATCTGCATAAATATGATAC
Organism: Neoceratodus forsteri; assembly: GCA_016271365.2. Lineage (NCBI taxonomy): Eukaryota > Metazoa > Chordata > Ceratodontiformes > Ceratodontidae > Neoceratodus > Neoceratodus forsteri. Next base: position 332,797,990 of record CM057454.1, read on the forward strand.
TTTACCTCTGGATCCTCAAAATACAAGTTGTTTGCATATATATTAAAGAGGAGAGGGCCCAATATTGGCCCTGGGGAACTCCTGATTTTATAGGAACTGTAATAGATTTGAAGGGACCAACTTCCACCATCTGTTCCCATCAAATTAGATACATTTTAAACCAGTGAAGTTCACTTCCCCACACCCCCATTTCTCCAAGTCTGTCCAGGAGAAGGCCATGGTTCAGGGTATTGAAAGCTTTAGATAAGTCTGCAAATAAGGCACCTACAGACCTTCACTTGTCCAGAATTTGCTGTATATCACTTTCACATTTTATTAATGTGGTTTGAGTACTATGGATTGACCTAAAACCTGATTGATACTCATTCATTAAGTCATTCCATTCCAGACAAGTTTTTAGTTGTCCAGAGACCAATTTTTCTAAAATTGTGGAGGCATGGGAAAGCAGGGATATAGGTCGTTAGTTACCGATATCTTGTTTAGATCCCCCTTTAAAAATAGGTATGATCCTGGCAGTTTTCCAGCCTACCAGCAATTCCCAATTGAAAGAGAAAAGTTTAAAATATATACCAATGGGTATACTATGCATGGAGCTGCATATCTCAATAACTTTGGGGGGGGGGGGTATCATCCAAACCTTTTGCTTTAGAAGTATTGGTTTTCAGCAGCTCATCTCTAACCTTATGTATTTGGATATTCCTAAATTTAAAGGTTTCTAACATGGTGAATCCCTGTACATCCTTTTTGTCATAAGCTTGAGTCACAGCAGAACTAGATACAGAAAGGCTTTAGGTACTGATGTTTGAGTCCCTACTTCTATAAAATAATTATTAAAGGCATTAGCTACATCATTACTTAGAGGTACCAATTGTCCATTTATCTCTGTTCTGTTTATGTGTGTGTTCTTAGTTTTGCCCATCAATTTTGCCATCGTATTCCAGAATAATCTTGGATTTTGTTTACTATTTTTATCTCATTCAGCCTTAAAATGATTTTGTTTAGCTACTCTAATTTCATAGGTATATTTATTATGGGCCTGCCTATAATGGTTCCAATCCCCACTCAGTCCTGTGCTGTTAGCTTTATATCATTTCTTATCCTCTGTCTATCTTCAGTTTATGCAAATCTGCATTGTGGAGCACGGTGATCATAGATAAACATAAACTCTTGATGAAGATATGACCATGCCTCTGAGATAGTTAGAATAATTTCTAATCTATCCCATCGTAGACCCTCTAAATCAGTCATAAAATTCAAATAATCAAAATGTTTGAAATTTCTCCAATTAACAATCTGATTTTATTTCGTTATTTCTGAATGTCTACAAGTAGCAAAAATTACTTGGTGGTCAGAAAAAGCTTCTGGTAATACTCCACTAACAGAATAAACACTAGGACAATTAGTGAAAATTAGATCTAAGAGTGTAGATTGTTTGTATTATTACAATTGATTCTAGTTGGTTCTTCAATTTGTTGTTTAAGACTGTGAGAAGGAGATCCTGTCACTCTTAAGGACTGACCTATTCTTAAAAGCTGTTGCAACAGTTCATCTATTTCTTAGCCTACTCTATCCTTTAAAATTTCTAGTCCATAAGGTTGGCCACCTATGGTCGCCCCTTCCCCTTTCTTGACTATGCTATAGTGGTCTCTTTAATTTTCCATTTCACTCTCAGGTCCTCATACAGGAAGTTAATTGTGATGACCTCCAAGCTGATGTAAAACAACAGGCTGTGTTCCTCTTTTGATTTAGTATGCAATGGCACTATGTCATGAAATACCTTGATATATATGCCTTATGTGTATGAAAACTGTAAATGTTGAAAATACCACAGCACTAGGTGTTTTTGATAAATGTAAAAAGTTACTAGGGGACTGTATTATAAAAATTAAGTTACTGGGGTAGAGATATCAGAAAACCCTGTTGTGTTATTTAAAGTGTGTGTAAACTACAGATTATTTGAGAGGCCATTTGGCATCATTCATCCCTGCTTTAAGCTGAACCAGCCTAAAATGTAATGGTGATTTGCATATATATCCCATCATGCATTGCATTATGGGGGTATGTGTGAAGTTGTGTTTCTTTAAAACTTGGCTTTATTGAAAATGCCCTTTGGAGTAACACTTGCTTCTTTGTCTTTAGCTTGTTTTGGGGTTTTTCTTTTTTGAGCTCCCAATCACCCAAACACACAAGACCAACATAGGGGATAGTTCATTTCCACTAAAGAGATAGATCAATTGATCAGTAGATCAGTGGGTCAGTAGGTGCTGACTAGGTACAGAGGAAGGACATGCATAGTCTGTTGCTGCAAACTGATGTATTGAAGAAGGGCTATGCCATTGCTTAAGGTCATTCCCTGTGTTTTAAATACACATTGCACAGATGTTGTGTGTTGAACCTAAAGTTCGGTGTCTTGTCCATCTGTTATCCCTCAGCTCCTCTACAGAGGCCCAGACACTCATGTAAATCAACTAGACTGTTAGTGGGATCAGCTGGTAAGCAATTAACATTAAAACTGCCAAGTAATAGCAGTTCATGTATATTCCTAAATGGTAATAGAAAATCCTGTAGGACATGACAAATACTGTTGTTTGTTTTGGGAGGTTTATACACAGCAAGAATAAGAAGGGATTTAATAAAACATAATTTGTAATAACCGACAGTACCTCCAGTCCTCCTCTGGTGTAATACTGGCAATTTCTGATGTTTCCGGCTCTGAATTAACATAGAGTAGGATCCCATCCCCTCCGGTTTTATTCTATCTTTTCTGAAAAGTTAGTAATTTTCTAATTCTAAATTTTACATAAACAGGTCTCTGTGATGAGTATTGCATGTGTCCGATAACATGTACATACATTGAAATTTCCTTATGCTCGCTCATAACTTTAGCAATTTTAAATATTTTGACCCAAATTTTACACATAACCATCCTTTTATACCACCTCATAAATGTTACCGCTGTCATATTTTAAACCCTGGCCAAACTGTGTTTTCGCACCTCTGGCATGCAATGGTGTTGCAGTGACGTGGACTCACATTTTGGCAGGGATTTCAAAATTTTCATTATGGGGTTCATGAGGTGCCATTGTCAGTATTAGTGGCTCAGTAGGTAGCACACTCGCCTCTGAGGCCAGGAGATCAGAGGGCTGTGGGTTCAGTTCCCCCATCTGGCACTTGGGTTAATATCCCAGTACTGACACTGTAGTGCAGCATGAGAGGGGTGCTGCACTTCTGAGGTGGTGTCTTTCAGATGAGATGTTAAACCGAGGTCCCATCTGCCTGGATTGGTAGTAGTTCAGGTAGATGTTAAAGATCCCATGGCACTTATTGAAAAGAGTAGGGGAATTTCCCCTGTGTCCTGGCCAGATTTTCCTCATTCACTAAAAATACCACCACCGGCCCACCGGCGCAGCGGTTGGACTTCCGCTTACGATGCTAGTGACCCGGGTTTGGGAATGAGCCCGGGTCACTGGAGGGCCGGCCAGGGGAGAAGAATTGAGCATCCTAGGGACAGCTCTCCTCTTCTGGGGGGAGGGTAGGGTGCTGGTCTGGCACCTCTGGCTCCTAGCGGAGTCTGGGAGTATCGCAAGATGCATGGCCCAATACTAACTGGGGGAGGAGCGGACGTCGGCGTATGCCATGATGTCACTACACTGCTCCCAACAGAAAGCCAGAAAAATTGCTCGCTGGCCCTACGGATGATGGCTCTCTGTTTCTAAGGGCCTCCAGTGCCTTCCCAGTGCCTCCTGTTCCTCAGCAGCATCCCAGGGCCCTAGAAGGATGTGCTGGGGCTATCCTCCCCCGGTGCCTTTCCCCTCGGAGGAGAGGGACCCACCTGGTGAGGGGATACACCGGGATATCCCAGGGGTCGGCTGTGATCTGGGGACTAGAGGAGGGCTGGGCAAGGACAGAAGAGGTCGGGGGAAACTTGACAGAGCCTGAAGGAGTGGAGGGCCAGAGAGCACGGGGGCAGAAAAATAGATAATACAAAAAAAAATACCACCAACAGCTTAATCTGGTTCAAGGTCAGTTGGCATGCATCTGTATCCCCTTCCCCCAGGTTGTGCTTGAAAATAGGCAGGATTTGTCTAGTGCACTTACCCGGTCAACAAAAACTAACTAACTAAATAAATAAGAAGAAGGCTATGCTGACAATTTCATTCCTCTTTTCCTACAAATGGACATGCAGGGCCCAGCTGGGACCTGTACTCCCATGGACAAATGAGGATACAATTATACTATCTAAAAAAGTAAGGGAATTCTTTGCAATGTACTAGTAAGGGTGAAAGCAACAAACACAGGGAAATGTGGCATTAGGGTTTTCAACCCTAACACCCTACCCCAGCCCTGTAGGCAGGAACAGAAAAAAACATTATGGTTTCATCTCTCTTGCCTCTTTGTAAATCAGGTGTGGGGTGTGACTTGGGGTTGTCAGTAAGTAATCTGAGATGGGTACAGTATATGAGAATGGGGTGAGCATTAGGGTTGACAACCTCATGGCACATCCCATGCCTGGTTTGTGAAGAGGCAAGAGAGGTGAAACAGCAATGTTTTTCCCATTTCTGACTGTAAGGTGGGGGTCGGGTGTTAGGGTTGGAAACCCTAATGCCACGTTTCCCTCTTTTGTCACTTTAACCCTAACTAGTGCATTGATGAAGTTTTTTGCAAAGAATATATACTCTATAAATGAGATAAATAGATATATAGATAGATAGATAAGCAGTAACACATGACAGAGTGTGCTTTATGCTCTGATAAATGCATGAATAGGGGCACAATGATGCACAAGGCCAAAGGCTGTGTGCCTTACCACCCCTTGAAGTACATTTATCAGAGAAAGAAACACACCGGTGTATGTTATTTTGTTTATAATGTTGAGCAACTGTAATTTTTTTTAATTAGTAAAATAAAATAAAAATCTGGTTTTATGTGAAATAGTCTGTCCGCTTTTCAAAACTTACTAGAGATGCTGTTAAATTAATTGTCACTATGGGCATTGAAGAGAGCTGCTGAATTGCTATGTTAAGCCGCCGGCAAGACCATGATTTTATTTTTGTCTTGCCAGCAGAGTGCTACCATCTGTTGTAGGAACTTTCATGAAAGTCCAGGTGTTCTACCTCTGCTTGTGGCTTGAGAGGGAATTCAGAGAATCTGAGATACCTGCAGATTAGGAGGGTGAAGAGAGTGGCTTGGAAGGGTCAACAAAAGGATTCTAACAGTAGAAACAACACTTTTTAAGTGGTGTGTTTCTTTCACTTTTGTGGCTACCAGTTTTGCTCATTAAACAAAAAAAATGGCAGCACAACCGCTTACACTGGTATCAGATTGATCTTTTCTGCCCAGGTACCAGCACTTGTTATTTTCCATGCTATAAGCTAAAAAAGACATAGCCAGCAAGGGCTGTCAGTCAGTCAGATTCAAGAACTATCTCTACCCATTTAAAAGAAAATAGGTATTAGCTAGAGTGGATACTATTTATTAACTTTTGGATAAGGCTGATAATTCATTCCATTAATGCTAAGTGTAGCAGATAACGTATTATTAATGTAGAAAAATATCCTGCCAAATCAGATTGGATATGCCCAGATAGTACATTGTCTGAACCTCCAGGCAATCCAATAAACTGGAATGGATGCTATCTACCCCAACTACAAATATCAATATATTTTCAAACAGTATGAACATACAAACATATGAATTCACTAGAGAAGGCCTGTCTAGTCTGCTCAATGTGGACCCCGTTACACAGTTTACAATGGATCCCACCTCCCTCCTCTTAAACTCTGGCACTCCTCTTGACCTTGTTACATCCCCCTTGAATTCACCTACTATCTTCTGGGTAACCCTCTGCCAACAGTTCACTCCACCACCCGCTCTATAAAGAAAGGTCTCCTTCTTGAACCTCACCCTGCTAGTTTGCAGCTGTGTCCCTTGTGTTCCTGTTCTTACCTAAGGTAAAGAGATTCCTGAGATCCAACTTGTTTATAAATTTGAGATACTGGAAGGTTTTAATTATGCCCCCTCTTTGCTATGCTCCAGCATTTACACATTCAGGCTCCACAGCCTAGCCTTATATGGGTTGTTATGCTGACCATGAATCATCTTCATTGACCTCCCCTGTACAGCTTCTAGATGCTTAACACCCTTTCTCAGCTAGAAACACAAATACTGCACATAGTACTCAAGTAGCAGTCACACCATTAATTTGCACAGTGACACGATCACCTACTTCCTTCTGCTTGTGAACCCCCTAGCTATGCACCTCAGCATCCTGTTTGCCCTGGCTTCTGCCTTATTGCATTGCATAACCTGCTTAAAATTACTGATCATAGCTATCCCCAGATCCTTTTCTTCCTCTGACACCATAATCTTTACCACCCCCCAGCCTGTATTCGGCTATCGGGTTCTTGCATCAAGTGTACATGATTTTTCACTATTTTGCATTGAACTCCAGTTTCCAGATACAAGACCACCTTTCCAGCTTTGCAAGCTCCTCTTTAAGGTTCCTGACCATCCTCCCTTTGGAGTACACCCTCCCACAGAGTTTGATGTCCACAAAGAGGCAAATATTGTCCCTATTGCCTTCCTCTATGTTGTTAATGAAGACCATAAACAACACAGGTCCAAACACAGACCCTTAGGGAAGCCTGCTGGTAACTTCCCTCACCCCAATATCTCTCTTTCCACCCCACCCTTTTGGTCCTCCCACTGAGCCAGTTTGCCACCCATCTAGTCAATTTACTACCCACCCATATGTCCTCCAGCTTTTTGATCAACCTGTTGTGGGGAATCAAATCCAAGGCTTTACAGAAGTCTAAGTACAGTATGTCCACTGCCTGTCTCCTGTCAACAGCCTTCGTCACCTGTAATTAATGGGTATAACTGCAGTGTCAATCAGAAATGTTACCTTGCAGATCGAGGGTAACAACTGCAATACCATCCTCCAATCCTTCGATCACTTCACATTTGTATTTCCCATAGTCATCAAGGACTATATCTGTTATAACCAGAGAGGCATCATTCTCACTGGCTTCTTGCAGGAACACCCTGCCATAGTAGCTGCCATAACTCCTCTTGTGGTGTCCCATGGAAACAAAGATATCAATCTCTTTCAGGTAATCTGAAGTGAGCTTGGTCCACTTGATACGGATTTTCTGGGTGCTGGTAGCAGCAGAGTCACGGTAAAATTTGCAGGGCAGTGTGGCATTACCTCCCCGGTATGAGATCACTTTCATCTGTGCTGCCTCCACTTGCAGACGTGGTCCATTCTCTGCAAGTTAAAAAAATTGAATGTTATCATATGCAGTAGTACAGTTACACCAGTGGTTACTATTCTAATTTACAGTGAGTAGGTATCTTTCAGGTATCAAATAATAGGAATATGGTTAAGGAAATGTGGTACTTAAAGTTGCTGGGTGGTAGATTATTGAAGCAACCTAAAGAGTTTGCACACAAAAGAAACACTGAGGTAGGGCTTTGTCTCCTTGAAGACACATTTATTGAAATACCCCTCTGTTTAAATACCATGATATTACAAATGGCAGTGAGTCTCTTCAATGGTCTATCAGTTAGTGCCACAAACTAATTATTCCCTCTCTAATGATCTATAATTACACTATTTAGTGATCTCAGCTCAAGTGAAGCATTACTTAGAATCCCCAAACAATATGAATACATTTCAAACAGGATTCAGACAGAGCCACAGTACAGCCTCCACCCTTATAACAGTTTTTAGGAACATCCAGCTCACCCTGGACAGGAGGACACCAACTATCTTTGTGGATTTATCAAAGGCATTTGACACCTTGGACCATGGTGTCCTCCTGTCCAGGATGGCCTCACTGGGTATGGCTGAAGGCTCTACTAAGTGGTTTAAGTCTTAACTTTAGGAAAGGAAACAGCTAGTCTCCATTGGAGACTATTCATCCAACCTTGCACCCATTACCACCAGAATTCCTCAGGGCTCAATACTGGGCCAACCTCTAGTTGTTTTTGATAAAATACACATTTTTTTCAAAAATCACAAATTAGTTCTTAACCTTAAAAACACTCAATCTGTTTTGTTCAATCAAAGTAAGAATAAAACTGAAGAATTTGTGTTGAGTATTAAAACAAAATATGGCACTGGGATAAACAAGTTCATTCATACAGATATTTGGGTATGTGGTTGGACACCAGTTTGATTTGGGATGTTCATATAGACAAGCTGCTGAACAATGCTGGTAAATAGTTAGAGGCCCTTTACCAGGTAAAACTGTATATGTCTCAGGAGACTAGGAGATGGGTAGTGAATACAATGGTTCTTCAAATTCTCGATCATGGGGATATTGTGTATATAGGCATGGCCCGGAGAGAGCTGGTGAGACTTGATGTCTATTACAACAGGCTGTCCCGCTTTACACTTGGCGCTCCTCATATGACCCTCTCTTGCCAACTCTATGCTGATCTGGGGTGGCAGAGGTTAAGTGACCATAGGAATAGTCAGCTCCTTTCATTTATGTACAAAGGCATTCAGGGACAACTCCCAGGGTATACCTCAACTAATATTGTTCACAGACAGAAAAATGCATCTTTAAGATTGGCAACAGCATTGGAATTAGTGGTCCCCAAATGTAATTTGGAAATTGGTAGAATGTCATTCTTCTATCATGGACCAATGGCTTGGAATAGTATTCCACATACTCTGAGACCAGCATCTGACAAAATTAGCTGGGATAGGATAAAGAAATGGCACAACAAAGCCAAAGTACCTCTGTGCTGTTAGAAATTTAAAAAATGCTTGCCTGTATATTTGTAATTTTTTCCCTTTCCTATAACTGTTTTTATCTTTTGTGGTGTGTAGAAGGAAGTGTGGGATTGAAGGATGAAGACACCAAGAAGTCCAACAAAAATCAGCTTTATTCAGCAAAATGAAAATAAAGTACTAAAATGCGAACTGTACACGACAAAGAAAATAAAGAGTGTAATCCAAAAATAAGCATTCCAATACAAAAGAAAACTTCAAACTCTAGAAGTAGCTAGAGTTCTAGGTGAGTCAGCTCCTTGCTGAGCCCTAAAGCAGACTGACTAACCCAGTAGTAACCAACTCTTTTGTAGTAAGATGCATCAGGTGGTAGGGCCAAGCCCCTCCCCCTTTCATAGGTTTGAACAAAATTCCAGAATAGCTAATTATTTTTGCAAATAGATACATGTTCATAATCATTTCTTCAAGTAAACCAGTATAATACACAAAAGAAGGCATAATATGCAAAGAGTAAGAAAATAAAAATCAGATGGGTGTTTCCTTGTCCCCAGACTCCTCCTTATGGTTCTCTACACTATATCAGTAGCAAAGAGCAGACTGGCCGGCCGGCACTATAGGGATAGGTGTGGAGACCTGAAGAAGGTCTGGAAGGGAGGAAGGGAACAAACACCAGACCCTGGTAAGCTAAACAAGAAAAACTGCAAGAACTGCTTCTTTTTAGTTTTATAGTATTTGAATTATGCAGGAAATGCTGTATTTGGAGCAAGAGAGTGGAACAGAGTTGCAGTGCTAAACAACTCTGTGTAAATAACCTCCCACTGCTCCAATACAGTTTCCTTTAGCCTTGCAAGTCTCCTTTGTTTTAGCCAAGCAAAAGATCACACAATACAGAACCTGGTTTATTTACTACCTGTAGTGACCAGCTGTCTCTGTTTGCAAGGGTTTTTCATTAAGGGTGTGGTTTCTAGAACAGCAGAGAAAACACTGCTCTGAGCTGAGTACCCTTTTCCTTTAGCCCTTTCTATCAGGGAAACAAATTAGTCACAGAACTGAGAACTTAAGTGGAGGTGCTTGCACTCTGTACAGGGAAAGAAACTACTGAAATGAATGCAGCTAATTGTTTACTTTTGAACAGAGTTTTTGCCCAGACAGTAGTCTGGAATTTTTAAACAATATCCTTGCGGTATTGTACTGCTATCAGCAGAAAAATGGCTAGCTTTTCTTAATTATTACACCAGCTAGCTAGGATGTCTGTGATAGAATGTGTCAGGACTGGGTTATCAGGAGACCAGAATGCAGTGTTAATTCAGGGAGAGTAAAAACATCTACCAAGTGGCCTGCCTGAAGATGGGGAAAGCAGAGGAATAGAAAAGACAGAAAAAGGGGAAGAAAGAATGTTAGTGCTGTTGTAACAGACTTTTAAAAGAAAGGTCTCCAAATTCCACAGACCCTTTCACATGGTATTAATTCTTATTCCCTGTTTATTATAAAATTATTTACTGAATTGTAATATCTGTGCTATCTTGTAACAAAAGTTCTGTGGGACCTCATTGTAAATGAGCCTTGGCTCAATCGAGTTCATCCTTGTTCATATTCCGATATGAATAAACCAACCAAAGAAACTTGCCAGTGTATAAATGAAAACAACAATAGCTGCCGAGTAACAAATTTCCAACATGGATGTGGCCCAAAGGCAGTTTGGAATAAATGTGAACCCCTTTGCCATGTGAAATTATGGTGATTGTGGAGCTACTGAACTTTCAAGGCTTACAAGCACAGAACTGGAACCTCTAATGGAGCACCCTCTTGTGCAGAAAATTAGGTTTAGCTCTGTCTGACTATCGATTGTGTATAAGGGCTTATATGGGTTTTTGCACAGTTTGCCGAATGTATCTTTTTATAATATGACGGATTAAATAACATATCTTTGCATTTAACAATATATCTGTTGAGAGATATGGTCCCCATAGGAGACAGTGAGTGCTGATCTTTTCTCTTCAGATGTTTATGATTACAGATGCAAACGCATGACACTTTGAGCTGCTCTCTGTGTGTTTTAAAGATTTTTTATTAATGTTTTCTTTATTTTTTTTAAATTCACAGTCTTTTGATGATGGAGTCTGTTACTACGTACAGGATAGTGTATGGGTAACCAGACACTACAAGGTTACACCAAGTGGATACAATGCTGACTGATGAACTCAAGAGAAAAGCCCGAGAGGTCCTTAAGTCAGCATCGTATCAACGAGGAGAAAGAATAGCCCGAGTAGTGTATGTTTCTCATGCACTGTCTATATAGTGTATGGTTGGTCCTGATGTCTCTTTTTCCCATTTTAGGTTCACTCTGCCGACTGCGTTTGATCAACAACTACTGCTGGCCAACACACATGTGCAACTCACACAGCAATGGACGAATCACAGTTGCTGATGGAGTCCCTTTTATTATGACATCCTCACTAATGCAGAACGAAAAGTCATTCTGTGTTAGTGAGGACGTCACTACTGCAGCAGAACAACTTTCTGCTGTGTATGACTTTCCATACACAACCGCATTCCACCATACACTATACAATATTTAATTGTTTTTCTCTTCATATTGAGGATTTCTTAATATTTTCTTTGTAAAATGATTAAATGAAATTAAATTAAAATAAATTAAATTGGGTGTCATTTATATATAGGATAAAGTATTGGGTGCAGTGTGTTATGAGAATTTAACACACAACCGAGTTGTTGGATGGCACATAAACCCCGAGGAGAAGCCCGAGGGGTATATGACAGCCATCCAACAATGAGGGTGTGTGTTAAATTTGAGTGAAACATACTGCATCCCATATTTTGTTATATGTAATTGAAGGGTTCCATTTTTTCCTGTTGAGATTTGAAATAAAAGAGATGAAAATGGAGTCTTACCTTGTGCTAATGAAACACTTTCATTTGTAACACAGAGAACTGCAGTCGAACACTTAAATTGTACTTTTTAACTATTAAAAAGAAGAAAATGATTAAATAAATGTCTAGATGGTTGTTTTTTCAGGTTGGCACTTCTGTTTTTATGTGGTGTCATCTTTTGACCTGCAGAGGAAAGGTGACGGTTGAAAGGGAGAGTAGTTAGGGACTGTGGTGAAAATGTGAACTGTAACAATCTGGTGTCTTACAGTTAAACGTAAGATTTATGAAGTAAATTAAAGTGTCATTGTTTTGTTTTGGTTAGAATACGTTACTCAGAGATGTCCAAGTTCTCGATGATTTGGGTTGTTGTCCTTTTTTTGTGGTTGTTGGTTGGAGTTATAGATGTTGACTGTGACAGGGCTGTGGAAAATGCAGGCACTCCCAAACATAACCTGCATGTTATTGGAAGGCATTACATCGTGCTGGATAGTGAGCTGTGGAGATGTGTCTTGCTGTGGCTGAGAATCCTTGGAAGAACCATTTCTTCCAGTTTGAAATTGGCTGAGCATTTTTTTAATTTTAGTTCGGTAGTACGAGGCTACCGGAGAATGTTTTGTAAGGAGTGAGTGCCAGTGAGGAGGTGAGTTTGTATGGTCAGTGGTTTGTGAGGTGAAACAGACAGTGGGAAACTCGAATTGTCTTTCTGTGTTGTCTCGAGTGGATTTGAATGGGAAGGTACGGCATGAATGCTGTAACACCTACTCAGGTGTTACAGTATTTAACACACGTTTTTTGCCATTGAAAAAAATCAAACCCAGTAATTATATAACTACAACATTTTCTATGTATGCAGTTATATAAATATATGAACTGTTGTCTATTGTCATTCAATGCGTTAAAGAATAATTTCTTTTACTTCTGTTTTACTTTTGGGGTTTAAGCTTTAGTTACCTTTTGGGAATCCCAGTCTTCACCACCAGTGTAGTAAATACTGTGGAGCTAATATGGCGTTAACTGTTAAAAGATGTGCCCTCCACTTTAATTTGTTAGTATTTCAGGGGTACAAATTGTGACCTCATTCACCCCAGATAAAGCCGTAGGGCAAAGTTGAAACATAAGGGTTGTGGTCCGGCTAGCAGCCCTCCTGCCATCCATTTCCTGTGCCTAGGTAACTGCATATTTCTTACAGTTTCTGATGCCTATAAACCTTGCAGGTTAAAAACATTGCTAGGCTATAAGTCCTTTTTATGCTGTTTAAATACATGTATTCAGTATGGATTGTGTTTCATTGTTTTGGGTCATGAACATACAGTAGTCTGAACTTTGAGTTTGGTGTATTCAAGATTTAAACCATATGGAGTTGGGCCAGGAAGCAGATTATTATGATGGATGGGCACTACTTTGAGTGGAGATGGGTACTCAGCAGCATTCCTCATGGCTTGATGCTGAGGCCACTGCTGTTCAACATTTTCTTCAATTATCTGTAAACTGGGGTCTCCAGCAGGCTGCTAAAGGTTTCCGACGGCACTACATTGTCCAGGAAGGTAGACTCTGTTGATGATTGGGACAAACTTCAGCAATGCCTGAACAAGTTGGGAGATTGGTCAGATGCATGTAGTCTTAGAGTTAATGTTGCCAAATGCAAGCTGCTACACTTACAGAGAGAAAAACAGAGGTCGGACCTACACACTGCATGGGACTTTGGACTCCTCTTGCTGCAGTGAAGGAGGAAAAGCACCTGGGGGTCATGATAAACAAGGGGCTGAAGCATGACGAGCTGTGCTTGGCCACCATCTGAATGGCTGGAAGAATGCTGGGGTGCATCGAATGGGGGTGTCCAGTAGAGTAGAGGCAGGTGAAAGGATGTAACAAAGGGTCACCAAAATAATCCTGGGTATGGAAACAAAATCTAAAAAGGCTGGAGGCACTGACATGTTACCCTGGAGAAAAGGAGGCTAAGTGATGTCATGATATTGGTCATTCACATACTTAGGTTCATCAACAAGATTGAACCAATGGAAATATTTGCTCTGCTGTCCTCCAGCAGGATATGGAGGCATGTCATAAAGCTTAGATGTTGAACATTTAGCGGTAATGTTAGTTTGCTCTTCTTCCACAGGGGGATGAGCCTACAGAAAAGCCTACTAGTGGAGACAGTGGACATGAAGGCAGTATAGACATTCAAGGTAATTGTGGACACAGTTCTGATTACCAAGGGAATAACAGGGTACCCTAAATAGTAAACTGGGTTAAGAATCCCTAACTAAATAAAATAAATGCATGTTTTCACAATATTCTTATTCATCCCTACATAAAAGGTGTGTTGGGAGTCATACATGATGGACCTTGACTCCCTTCCACCCCTAAATTATTATGTTATGTTACAATGTTAGTGATTCTTTTCTTTATTTTGGAGTTACTGAATTTTGCTAAAACCCTGTATTGTACCTTAATATGTGATCCATTCAAGTTTAAAATGAAAGTTGTGACAATTTTAGTAAGGTGTTTTAAGGCATATCTTTCAGCCAAACATCAGTTGCAGAACTCAGTATTATCGAGAGCTGCACATGTTCACTAAAGGTTTAAGTTAAAGTGCTGAGAATTGATGAAATCAAATATTTACATCACAGTAAGTTATTCTAGAAAAGTATATGACACATTGGCAGAAAGAACAGATCATTCAGATTCAGTGTATGCTTTATATGTAGAAACACAGAAACATAATCAATTATGGCAGAAAAAGACAAATGGTCCATCTAGTCTGCCCAAGTTCCCTATCTAACCCTGGGACCTATCGTCAATCCTGGATCCTAGCCCTCCCTCCACCCCTCCCATTCTTCTTCCCAATTCTGTTGCCCTGGATAATCATTACACCCTTCACTCTATTCTAACCATGTCTGAAATCATCAACTGTTTTAACGCTCTCCACTTCAACTGGTAGACTGTTTCATGGTTCCATCACCTTTCTAAAAAATAATACTTCCTCATGTCCCTCCTAAACCTCACTCCTGTCAGTTTCCATTTATGCCCTTCTGACCTTAAACTAGCATTCAATCTAAATAGCTCCTCACAGTTCACCTTGTTTAATTCTTCAAGGAACTTGAAGATTCCTATCATATGTCCCTTCTCCCTTCTGGTCTGCAGTGAGTACATGCAGTATTCAGGGCCTTGAAGCGCTCCTCATAAGACCTGCCCTGTTTGCCTTGAATCATTTTTGCTACCCTGCATTACACCATCTCCATCCTGTCCCTATCTTTCCTGAGATTAGGGCTCCAAAATGGGGCACAGTACTTCAGGTGCGGCCTCACTAATGAACTATAAAGGAGTAGTCTTTTCTCCTTCTTCCTGCAAGCAATACCACTCCATATACACCCAGCATCCTACCTTATGATAGGCCTTGTTGCACTGGCTCGATTACTTAACAGTGTCACTAATAATAACTTCTAGGTGATATTCCTCTGCTGCAGTGCTCTCACCCCACCCATCCTGTACTCTGTCCAGGGGTTCTTATTCCTTAGGAGCATCACTTTGCACTTTTTGGCATTGTCAAATCTTAGACCATCCCTCTAGCTTGTGTAAGTTACTGTGCATTTCTCCGATTCCCTCATCACTATCCACCCTCCCAGAGTTTAGTGTCATATGCAAAGAGACAAAACCTGCCCTGGATACCTTCTCCAATGTTGCTGATGAACATATTGAAGAAGACCGGGCCTAGGACAGATATCCATGGCACCCCGCTTGTGACCTTCATCTCTTCTGATCTGACCCCCTTGACCACAATTTTCTGCTGTCTACCCTTTAGCCAGTTTCCTACCCAGTTAACTATGTCCTTAGCTGCACCCAGATCCTCCATTTTCTTCAGTAAGTGTCTGTGGGGCACGAAGTCAAAAGTCTTGCTGAAGACAAAATAGAGTATATCCATGGCATGGCCCCTATCCAATTCCCTCATTACCCAATCAAAGAAAATGATCAGGTTTGTTTGATTGGACCTCTCTGTCATGAACTCATTCTGTTTACTATCCTGGAGACCATTGCACTCCAGGTAGTCCACAGGGTCTTTTTTGATCAGTGTCTACAGCAGCTTCCCTACCATGGAGATAAGACTGACAGGTCTGTAGTTCCCTCCCCTTGTTCCTTGTCCCCCACTCATTATGGAATGGAATGATGTCTGCTACCCTCTAGTCCTCTGGAACTATCCCCATCCATGGTGAGTGGTTTAGCAGTCCAATTAGAGGTTCAGCGAGTTCCACTGCTGGTTCCCCTAGTATCCACAGATGCAACCCATCTGGTCCCAGGGCCTTATCTATCTTTAGGGCCATCAGTCCATTCTTGACCCTGTCACTTGTAAATATTGCCTGTCTCATCTCCAGGACCCCCCATCCACTTCTTTGATGCCACTGTCAGGCAAGGACCTGCCTTCCTCCATGGTGAAAACTGAGCAAAAACAATCATTGAGAATGGCAACCTTTTGCCCATCTTCTTCTATCACCCTACTTCCTTTCAGATAGCCAAACTATTTCCCCTCGTTTCTTTCTTTTTTCCCTAATATATCAGAGGAAGGCACAGGGTTGGGTGCAAAGCTGGTGAGATTGGTAGGAAACTGGCTTCAGGAAAGGCAACAGAGGGTGGTGGTGGTTGGGTAGCTCTCATCCCCAAGAGTAGTGATGAGCGGTGTTCCACAGGGCTCAGTGTTGGGACCAGTGTTGTTTGGGATAGTCATTGCAGACATATCATTGGGCATTAATAGCAAGACAACTCTAAGATGGTAACAGTGGTGGATGACCTAGGGGGATGGCAGGGGTTGCAGGATGATCTGGCAAGACTGGAAACCTGGTCGGACACCTAGCAACTGGGGTTCAATGTCAAAAAGTGCAAGGTGCTGCATTTTGAGGTGAAAAACCCAAGGAGGAGTTACCAGCTTGGGGGAGTGCAGCTAGTAGAGACAGAAGAGGAGAAGGATCTGGGGGGGTGCTCATTACGGGATTAATGAACAACTCAGCACAATGTAGGAAGGCAACTGTAAAGGCCAACAAAATACTGGATTGCAAGAGGTATATTCTTGAGGAGGGTAGAGGTGATTCTGCCACTATATAGATCATTAGTTAGACTGCATCTGGAGTACGGCATGTAGTACTGGTGCCCGTATCTGAAGAAGGACATTAAGTTACTGGAGGTGGTGTAGTGCAGGGTGACAAAGATGATCCATGGGCTGGGGGACTTACCATACAATTGGAGGCTGAGGGAGTTGAGTGTGTACTCGCTGGAGGAGAGGAGAGACGGGGGGATATGATTGAGGCCTTGAAAACCTTCAAGTAAATAAAAAGAATAAACAGGTACAGAGGGGCTGTTCAAAGTAAGGAAGGGAAGAACACCTGAGGTCATAATATGAGACTGGAGGGAGGAAGGTTCAAGAGGGAGATAAGGAGACACTTTTTTTTACAGAGAGGGTGGTAGCTGGGTGGAATATGTTACCAGCGGAAGTGGTATCCAGTAGAGCAGTGGGCTGCTTCAAAAGTTATGCTGGAGAGAGCAGCCAAAGCCACAATCAAGAAAGTGCTATCAGAAAACCGCCAAATACAGTGGCTGACAAGAGACATGCTCGCTCCTGCTCCTCAGACAAAAATGCATTGAGGGCTCCCTTGGTCAAGGAAAAACACACACACAAAAGGAAAAAACATATTCTTGAGGATATTGGGGTGGGCAGATAGACACCAACCGCGATCAAGGAAGCGCAATCACAAAACCGCAAAATGCAGCGGCTGGTGAGGGACACACTTAGTCCCACTCCTTGAAGTGAAACTCTCTGAGCACTTACTTACTCAGTCATAGGAAACCACACACACACATACTGTAAGATAAAGCATATTCTTGAGGATTTTGTGTGTGTGGGGGGAGGGGGAGACCAACATCTCACAGCCCCCTAGTTAATGTTAATGAAAAATACCCATACAATACAATACAATACAATGACAAGGATTACTTTTTTCCCCTATGTTAACATCATTTTTTTTTACTCTTCTTATGTGCACTTTGTATGTGCATTTTTTTTTAAATAACTTTTTAACAGAGGGATCCACTTTATAAGCACAATAAGACACTCTGAGGTGTGGGTTATGGGTGATAAGAGAACTTCCCAGGTGCTAAAGGCTCTCAGCGCAAGTGCCTTGTGCCTTATAATGCACCTGGGGCATGCTCTTATCAGGCCATGTACCACACCTCGTTGTCTCTTATTGCTTGCATAGCACACACCTTGTTATGCCTTATTGCTTCATTAAATGTTATAATCTCATGTTTTGCTATTTTAAGTGTATTTGACTAAATTTCAAGACAGACTTAGAAATAAGACAAATGAACTAAAGAAACAAATACTATACAAAAACTGATTTTTCCATTTTGGGGTGAGATAACATCGTGGAGACCTCTCGTGCATCACTCTTGACATCTACGGTATCATGTCACACCTCAATGGAAACACAGCCTTGTTGTTTATGATTGCCCATAAATTATTCTATATATAGCCAGATCTTCAAAGATGTGTGCCCTGTGAGCAATAATATGAATGACAGTGCTGGTAGAGTTTCTAAATAGAGCAAACAGTAAGCCAACTTTTCATGTTTGCTGCGCTTGTGCACCAAACATTTTGTGACTAGTGAAATGGGATTTCAGGGGTGCAGGGTTACTGCTGAACCCATTACAGTAGAAACTGCAATGGGCTCAACAGTCTGGACCAATGACTGCACACTGTGGTCATGACACCAGTCACTGTTTGCAGGGCATGAACTTTGTGTACTTTAAAAGAACGAACAGCCGGTCCAGTGGCAGTGAGGGTTGAGGTGCTGGACGCCACACCTCGCGCCACGCCGGTGACTCGGGTTTGGGAATGAGCCCAAGTTGTTGAGGGTTGGTGGGGTTGAGGAAGTGTTGAGAATCCCATGGACTGCTCTCCTTCCTCAGGGAGGGGGGGATTCAACCTTGCCAGTGCAGCAGCCACCCCTAGTGGAGACTGGGGGATGCGCAATGCCCAACCGGCTATAAGAGGGGCTGAACTGCCGTGGACATCTTTCGGGTATGCATGGGAGTGTGCATACGCCAGGCAGGATGTCACTGCATGTCTGAGTCTCGGGGGACACGAAAAAAGTAGAAAATCCACTCCACCTCGGGTGAGGTGACGGCAACCGTCGGTAGTCTGGCCACATGCCCAGAGTTGGCCATCTCTCCACCACTCCCTGGGGGTTCTGGAGTCTCTCCATGGGCAGGGGGAGCCTGGAGCCCTCGCTTACCCGATAAAGTCGGCAGAAGAGGTTCAGATGGGAGGTTGAGCTGCAAGCTGAGTATGGGACCCTGAGAGATGCCCCAAGGCAGGAGGAGCACAGACAGAATATACAAAAAACAAACAAAAAAAAAAAAAGAACAAGCCGCTCCTATCAGAGAGGGTTTCAGTCTTTTATTTGCATGAAGCTGGTCAGCTGTTTTGTCAGCAAGCAGATGATTGGCTTTCAACATTGGGCGCTTGTCACTTCTGGAGGCCAAACTTCAACCAGCAGTACGCCACAGATGATTCAGTGTTTTAGTGCACAGTTTTGTTTTGGCCGATTACAAATGTATTTTACACAATTAGCTCCCTAGTGTCCAGTAAATGTGTGGCTGGGTCATTAACTTTTTTCCATCCGCTGCTGCCAGGATTGCCATTAACAAAAAAAAAACCCTAGCTTTGTCTGCCAGTCTTCTGAATCTGATAACCAATCAGTCAGTACATTTCAGTTCAGACTCATAGTGAGTGCTAGTGCCTGAAACTGCTCCTGAGTGCTATGTGCGCTCTGTGTGCAGAACTCCCATATTAGATCATCGTGCTTTTTACTCAAAGAACTAGAAGAGAAAGTTCTTTTCTTCTAGTTCTATACTTTTACTTGCACTGCATTGCAAGTGCTCAGTGGACGTGCTGAAAATGGATGTCTGACTCACTACCTCAGACACAAAATCTATGATTAAAACAGATCTATCTTTTTTTTTAACAGTCAGTATTAGGTTTATGTACAAATGAATGTAACTATAATGAAGCACCCCATTTTACGATTTGCATGCTTTTGCAGTCACTGACAGTGCCCTTCAAGCACTCCATTGAAATCATGAACGTCAAAGTATCTCATTCAGACACAATCCGGATACGGAGCTTTTTTATATTTGCCATGGTCAATGCAACCAGCATTCATCTCACTCAGAAGTGAGTATTAAAACATGTCATCATGTCAACAACATGTCATTATGTCACTTGATCTTGATATCCCAGGTAGACAGATCATGGTATAAAATAATGAAGATCATGTAATACGTTTTTATAAAAAAAAAGTTACATCTGATATTGAAGTTAACAGCTTAAAGAAATATACTGTAAATAAAAAAAACACAAAAGGTTAGGTGAGTGGTGTTCAGGATAAATATTACTGAGCTTCAATTATGTTAGTGTTTATAACCATCAAAGGTACCTATAAAGGCTGAAAAGTTTGAAACATAGAAACACAGACAATGATGGCAGAAGAAGTCCAAAGGTCCATCCAGTCTGCCTGAATTCCCTATTTAGCCTTGGGGCCTACTGTTTCTCAAGGGTCCTAGCCCTCCCAGTAACTCCTCTATTCTTCTCCTCAATTCTGACACCCTGAACAACCACTACACCCTTCATTCCAGTCATGCTTAAAACCACTAACGGAATTTAACACCCACCACCTCAGCTGGCAACCTGTTCCACAGCTCTACCACCCTTTCTGTAAAGTAGTATTTCCTCATGTCCCTCCAGAATCTTCCTCCTCTTAGCTTCTACTCATGACCATGTTACTATGAGCTAGTAATCAAGTTAAATTGTACCCCACAATTCATCCTGTTAATTCCATTTAAGAATTTGAAGGTGGCTATCATATCTCCCTTCTTCC
Organism: Neoceratodus forsteri; assembly: GCA_016271365.2. Lineage (NCBI taxonomy): Eukaryota > Metazoa > Chordata > Ceratodontiformes > Ceratodontidae > Neoceratodus > Neoceratodus forsteri. The sequence goes on from CM057454.1 coordinate 332,818,546, forward strand.
TTCTGGTGTCCAGTGAGTACATGTTGAGTGCCTTGAGATGCTTCTTATAGGACATGCCTTAGTTGCCTATAATGATTTTTGTAATCCTACACTGCACTGTCTGTAGCCTATCCCTGTCATTCATGAGGTAAGGACCCCAGAACTGGGTGTAGTTCTCCAGGTGTGGTTCACCAAAGATCTATACAGGGGAAGTATTACCTCCCTTTTTTGCTATCAGTAGCCCTCCTGATACATATAAGCATCTAATTTGCCTTTCTATGAGCCTTGTTGTCTGACTCCATTGCTTTGGAGTGCCACTGATAACTTCAAGGTCTCATTCCTCAGCCATGTACTAAATCTCACCCCTCCCATACAGTACTCTGTCCTGGGATTTTTGTTTTCTAGGTGCACCACCTTGCACATTTTGGCATAGAAGTTCAACTGCCCAACTGTTGGCCACCTGTCTAGTTTTTGCAAATCTCTGTATTTTCTTTATTCCCTCATCACTGTCCATCCTCCCACAGACCTTAGTCTCATCTGTGAAGAGACACTGCCTGGTCTGGATCCCCTCACCAATGTCACTGATGAACATGTTGAAGAAGACCTGACCCAGAACAGATCCCAGTGGAACCCTGCTCATAACCTCCCTCTTTTCTGATTTAATTCCATTGACCACTACCCTCTGCTGCCTCCCCTTTAGCCAGTTACCTACCACTTTTACTACGATCTTAGCCACACTCAAGCATCTGTGGGGGACCGAGTGAAAAGCCTTACTGAAGTCTAAGTACAGCAAATCCGTAGTGTGGCCCCTATTCAGTTCCCTCATCACCTAGTCAAAGCAAACCATCAGATTAGTCTGACAAGACTTCCTTGTTACAAATCCATACTGCTTACTATCCTGGAGGCTGTTGCTATCCAAGTAGTCCACAAGATCCTCTTTGACCAGTGACTCCATCAGTTTTCCTAAAATAGAGGTAAGACTGACAGGTCTGTAGTTCCTTGCTTGTTCCCCCCTTATACAGCAGACCTACGTCCACTATCTTTCAATCCTTTGTGATCACCCCTGTCCTTAGAGAGCTACCAGGGAATCAGCCAGTTCCGCTGCCAATTCCCTGAGTATCATTGGATGCAACACATCTGATCATGTGGCCTTATCAATTTTTAGGGTTGCCAGTCCTTTCAAGACCCTTTCACTAGTAAATGCTGGCTGCCTCATCTCTGGGACCCCCCTTAATGGCCACTTTGATGCCACTCTGGCAAGGGCCCACCATCCTCCCTAGTGAAAACTGAGCAAAAGCAATCATAAAGGACAGCAGCTTTTGGCCTATCCACCTCAATCACCCTGTCCCCCTCTGTTAGCCTCACTGTCCCCCCTCCTTTCTTCCCTTTTTCACTAATATACCTGAAATACTGTTTTGCTCCACTTTTGCCCCCCCTCCACAATATGCAGCTCTGTGTACTTCTGCCTCCCTACCTACCCTCTTTGACTCCCTATTTTTTCAGCAAATATTATTCTCATTCTTCCTCCCCTCCTCTTGTTTAAATTCACAGAAGGCCTTTTTCTTAGCCCTCACTGCTTCCCTGACCATTGCAGAGAACTACAGTATAGTGGTCTCTAGAACCTGTTCTTTTTGATTACCATTCTCATGCATACCATAGATGCCCAGAGAATGGCCCCCTTAATTGTCCCCATCTATCTTCCACTCCATCTATGTTGTCCACCCCTACTAATTTATCCCTGACTAATTCCTTCAGCCTATTGAAGTCTGCCCTTTAGTTCTTGATTGTGGTTTACCCAACCAGTTTAAACCAAACAAGTTATTGTTATTGTTCCCTAATGGTCCCCTACTCCCACCTCCAATATGGTGAGCACTACATTGAGAACTGTGGTCTACATGGTGGGTTTCTTTAACTGTGCCAGCAGACAGTCCTGGAATGCATCCAGCTAGACCTGGCTTCTGGTACTGCTGGCCAGTGGAATGTCCCTAAATGTCTGGCAGGTTCAGATCACCCTCCACCACTATTTTCCCTTAGCTATCCCTCTTTCCAGTTCTTCTCGAGCACTCTGTCCTCTTCTCCCCTTGCCTTGGTGGTCTGTAGATCACCCTGAAGTACAGATTTCTTGCCTGAGGCTGCCATAAGTAGCAGCCATAGTGACTCAGCCACCCCATTACTACCCTGATGCATCTTTGTTCCATCACCTCTGTGCCATCCTTTCAATAAAGAGCTACTCCCCCCTTTACCTGTTCCTTTATCCCTCCGGAACATCGAGTACCCTGGGACCATCAGTACCCAGTCATTATTTTCCAAAAGCTCATGTTTCTGTTATAACAAAGCAAAAGGTGGCTATCAGAGCAAAAAAAATGGAGCCAGGTAAGGTACTCATATAGCAGATGGGAAACTCGGCTACACCGTCACTGTAGGCCACACAATCCACAAGATACATGTAGATGCTTTCAAAACTTTTTATTCCAAAGTTGTTCCAAAATGCAAACAGCAAACAGCTTGGATATTGGTGCCCCTTCCTAGTCATGTTTCTGCTATAGCCGCAATGTCTGCCTCAGTATCTGTCATCAGTACCTGGGGCTCACTGAATTTATTATCAACAGTTCTTGTGGCAAGTACCATGTTAACCCACTTTAAATAGTTGACAGTGAGGCATACATAGTAAATGTAGTCTGCTTGTCTACAGTTATATTTTTTTATATGAAAATAATTCCTACACAGTATTTTAGAATGTGTTTACAAAAATACACAAATAAACAGTACAGCTCAACAATTACTAGCAACATTGGTTGCAAGGGGACCCTGGATAAATAGCTTGAGATATAAAAACTAAAACAATTCAGATTTAAACTCTTGGCTCAATTGGGAAATCCCTAAACTCTTTTTATACCTGTTATATAATTGCAAAAGAAGGCAAAAAGAAAATAAAGAAGGAAACTCCCTGGCAGAAAGTCTCACCTTTCTTGTTTTCAGCATTTCTTCATATAACTTCTACCATAGGTACTCTATTTTGCAAATAGTAGTTCCCAATAGGGGAACACAGCACCAAAGCAGGCAATGTGTGGGGGGGGGTAGTCTTTTTGGGCAGACTAGATGGATCACGTGGTCACCATCTGCTGACATTTTTCTTATGTTTTTATGTTCTTAAGCCTACAAGCTTCTCATTCACCCTAGCTGTTTAATGGTCCTTGTGACTTAATGTCTAATTGTGTGTGTTGGGGGGTCAGAGAGAGAAGAATCAGAAAGACCATTAAAAATGTTTTTCTAATGGTGTCAGGGGCTGAACAGTCAGCACAAAGGGCCCTGCACACATATGTGGGGCTGGTCTCAGTGTGAACTTTCTACACAGAAACATTTTGTTTTACTTACTGTTTACTGTAGTATAGTAGATTGTATCAAATTGTGTTTACTTCTATGTATTTATTTATTTATGTAGTTTTTGTTGCCCAGGTAAGTACACTAGACAAATTCTGCCTATTTTCAGGCATGACCTGGGGGAAGGGGACACAGATGAATGCCAACTGACTTTGAACCAGATTAAGCTGTTGGTGGTATTTTAGTGAATGGGGGGAAATTTGGCCAGTGCACCAGGGAAATTCCCCTACTGCATTGCTGACAGTAGGGAGAGTCAGCACATCGCGATGATGGCAGTTCAGAGTGAGGGAGCTATGGAAGTGAATGTTCTAACTGAGAACTCTCTGCCCTTCATTATGGAGGAAATAGTTTTGGCTGTTGCTATGCCCAAGAACCTGGAGAATTTGCAGGATATTACTGGTTGTGATCCAGTAATGGAGATCGAGTCTGAGTCTTTAAATACAGTTATTGAAGGTACAAAGTTTGATATAACCTCAGGACTGCGTAATGTTTCTCACGATCTTGAGAGAGGCGGCCCACCTTTGGAAGGGGCTGGCCTTACTACTGAGCTGGGTGCTAAGGATGCTAAAGGCAGTGAGCAGCATATCAGGAATATAGCTCTTCCTGAACAGAAGGACTGCACTGCGTCTCAAACCCTGCATCGACAATTTGGGTTATCTTCTTCCTCGGAGGATTTTTTGGGACAGGACTGGTCAGCTAATAAAGCGCTCAGTGATTCTGGGCGGAAAAGGACTGGTACTGGACAATGGACTCCTGATCCGGATTGGGGTGTCACTTCCTCTGACAAACCATCCACGAGTATGCATGCCACTAAAGAGAAAGTCCTGAGCTCAGGCAATGAACTTCCAAATATTATGAGTGTCCTCCATGATAAAACTGCGCAGGATGTAGAGGATCAGGCTGCGGCCTTGTTAAGGCCTGGCCCATCCAGAGGGGGGGAAGGGAACATAGAAGGGAACAGGCATGTTTTGAGAAAGACAAGTCACAAAATAAAAAATGTATCCCTATGTCTGAATTATTCAAAAACAAGCTTGAACAGGCTCCTAGAAGAAATGCAGTTAGACTGCGTTATAAGGGAGGGCTTGCTGAACATCCTGACAGGTATTACATAGCAAAGCAGCTTTTGAAGGGATCTATGCATTTTTTTCCAGCTGATATTTATGCACTGATTCACATCTCTGGTGAGGATTCATTTGATATCTGTTTTAAGAGTAATAACAGTCTGGAACAATTCTGGGATAAATATTCTACTTTGAAATCCACTCCTTTATGGACTCCCTTTTATGCAATCCCTTTCACAGGTCCCCAAATTAGACATATTACTATCATGTTCTGGAATTAGGGAGTTAATGTCTGTGATATTTATCACTGGCTTCAGAATCGCTGTGATATTTTAGGCCTCCCTGAAGCCATTCTTGACTTAAAAGGGATTTGGACGGGTGGGAAATTTAAGGTTAAATTGTTCCAACTCAATTCTGAAATCATTCATTTACCTAATAGTTTTAACTTGGGTAAGGAAAGGGGTGTTTGTTTTTATGGGGAACAGCCAAGAGCCTGCTATAAATGTGGGGCAAAAACTCATATCAGCAGCTCCTGTGATATGTTGAAATGCTCTTTATGTGGGGGGTACGGTCATTCTGTAGATCTCTGTGAGAACATTTTCCAATATAATCTTTGTGATGAAAAGGGTCATGCTTTTCATGAATGTTCATGGGCAAGACAGAATCAAACTCAGGGGTGGGATCAGGATGATCTGGTAAACAGGACCCAGGATAAAAGGAGGGACTCCAGCTTTAGTAATTCCACTGAAGCACAGGGAGAGGAAACAGGACTATGGGACACCTTAGTTACAGACAGGCCACCTTTGGAAAAGAGGTCTGAACTCAGTACTCAACAAAGAGATGAGGATGTTGAGGATGCTGCACCTCTTCCTGGGGCTGCTCCTGTCGTCTTAGAAAAAATCTATTGCTAGATCTATACCTCCTCCTATGTTTGAAACTGTTAAAAGTAGACAGTTTACAACAGCCTCTCTTAAACAATCTCTTCTGGGCCCTCTCCCTACTGAGAACTATTTTGCACCCCTACAAGATGAATTGAGGGATTCAGATTTGGAATCTGATACATCACATCGGTCGGAGATGGTGACTGAGGATAAGGACAGTAAGGCTACTGAATTAGCAAAAGACAAGAAGGGCAAGAAAGGAAAGAAAAGGAAAGCAAGTGTTAGTCATACAGGGGGGCCCTGACTCTATGAAACTTTGATGGCTACTTTACAGCTTGCTTCTTATAATGTGTGTAGTCTTAAAAACTACAAAAACAACTTTCAATTTTGGCCTATTTAGACCAACTTAAGGTGGATGCTGTTTTCGTTCAAGAAACCAGATTATCCTCTATTTTTGAATTAGACAATATCAAAAGAAAGTGGATCTGGGGCCCTTCTTTTTGGACATTTGGTTCGGACGTAGCTGATGGGATTGGGATATTATTTAAAAATGCTAATTTTAGAGTATCTAAACTAATAGATGTAAGGCTAGGTAGGGCCTTAATCCTTGATTGTTTTTTGGGGGGGATTTTGCTTTTTGTTTTATCAATATATATGCCCCACAGACAAAAACTTCTAGAACTGAATTGTTTGAGGACATAAAGCCTTATTTATATACTAGAAAACATATTGTTTGTGGTGGGGACTTTAATTGTGATATAGATACTAAATATTCAGGGGATGTACAAAAGAAAATGTATTGTGATTCTCATGCTCAAAAACAAATTATTTTAGATGCAGGATTAACGGATACCTACAGATCCTTAAAAAGATTGTGGCACTACATATCATAGGCATGTGTGTGCTTCACGTATAGATATAATATTTGTTTCTAAACACATTAAACCATATTTTTGTGTTGCTAAACCTACAGAATTCTCAAACCATTGGATTCTACGGGGTTATTTCAGTTTAGCTGATATCCCCACTAAAGTTTTTTCCTCTATACAGTGATGGAGGTTAAATACATCCCTTTTGGATTTACCAGACTGTTCACATCAATTAGAGGTTTTTTTTTTGAAGCAAGACACGCTACTATGCGTCTTTACGACAATGTGTATGACTGGTGGCTGGACACAAAGAAAGATTTAAAAACCTTACTTAACTCTTTTGGAAAAAATAGGGCTAATTCTAATTATTTAAAATATCTAAATTTTAGAAATCAACTGTATAAGCTTATGTCTTTTTCCCCCACATGACCATATGAAATATAAGTCCCAAATTTTTGAAATTAAAAAGCAAATGAAAATCTATCAGTACAATAGGGCCAAATCATTGGAAACGGAAATGAGATTTGGGACAATGAAGCAACCTGCATCAGATCCTTATAAAGCAATGATTAGATAAAACTTTAATGATTGGCTTATTTAAAACTGATGGTACTATAGCTCAAACAGATTTAGAAATGTTACTCGTGGTTCAGCATTATGTAGCAGAAATGTTTGGTGAGCCGTCGGAGAACCCAGGTACTTTAATGGATTACCTTACAGCCCAACTTTCTCAAGTTGAGGAGTCTCTGAAACATTGCTTGACAAGGCCCATTTCCTCACAAGAAGCAGAAGAGGTGATTAAAAATTGAAAATAGGGACCTCTCTGGGTAATGATGGCATACCCAATGATTTCTACAAAAAACTTCTCTCTCATATGTGTTATTTTCTGCCTTTGGCGTTTAATTTTATGTTGAACACCAATATGCAGCTTAATGACTTTAGTACTTCTCTTATTAGTTACATACATAAAAAAGGGCTAAAAAATTGTTCTCTAACTGGAGACCTATAAGCTCCTTAATAGTGATTATAAAATGTTATCAAAAATAATAAATAATAGGTTATTACAAGTCACTGATACCCTAATCCATCCAGCTCAGACCTGTGCAATCCCTAATCAGAAAATATAGCATAACCTTTATTTGTTGAGGGAACTTTTTGAGGCTGGTAAACTGGGGAACATGTCAGACTATGTGGTGGCCTTAGATCAGGCTAAAGCTTTTGATCGGGTTAGACATGGGTACCTTTTTGACTTATTACAGAGATATGGTATACCCAATCAATTTGTACAATGGATTACACTGCTATATACTAATGCTATGATAATTCCAACGATTAATGGATCATTTGGTTCAGCTGTTCAGCTTGGTAGAGGTGTCTGGCAGGGATACCCTTTAAGTCCCCTATTATATACCTTTGCGTTAGATCCAGTTATTAGACAAATTCAATGGAATCGACATATTGTTGGTCTTGCTCCTGATCCATTATTGGTGTCAGAAAAAAATCACAGCTTATGCTGATGATGTTACTTTATTGGTACAGGATGTTGATTCAATTAATAGTGCAACTGAGGTGTTTAAATGTTTTGGGCAATTTTCAGGAGCACAAATTAATATGGACAAAAGTAGTATTTTTGCTGTAGATCACACACAGACAGAGATTATAGATTTTACTGAGATTCCCCTTTCTACTTTTGGGCGTTTGGTTTGGACAGGGGCACATGGCTGCTTTTAATTGGGAACAGCAGTTGACAATTGGAGAAAGTAAGGTTAATGTTTGGAAAACGTGGAAATTTGGGAAAAAGAAACAGATAATGGTAATAAAGAAGTTCTTGTTAATGATTTTTCATTATTTAAGTTACCGATATCCGCCTCCAGTTAACTTAGAGATGACACTTTTTCGTTTATTTTTTCAAATGTTGTGGGGTAATAGATTGAATCCAGTTAAAAGGGAAGTCACCTATTTACCAGTGAAAAAGAGTGGGTTGAATATGGTGAATCCCATAGTTTTTTACCATTCTATTTTTTTATTTAACTACTTTAGTTGTCTGTGGAGGTCAGTCACTCTGACGTGGCAGATGTGGGCAACATATTCTTGGCAGAAATATTTCCAGAAATGGGTTCTTTTACCCCCTAAAATGTTGACTCAGGACCATAGCCTTAGTTAAGGGATTCCTACCATTAAAAAGTTACAGCAGTGAAAAATGCAAACACAAACATTGGTTTCATTACACAGTAAATCCTTTTACTCTCATGTAGTTTATTTGGTGCAGCAAATTTCCCTGATATTCCCTGAATGTGTGCCCACCAAAATGACTTTTGCTGTTAATAAATTGATGGATTTTAGACTTCCTGTCCAAGTTTGGGACACTGTATGGATTTCTGCCCAGGGGATGTTAGGAGTCAGGGGAAATCTTAAGTACAAACTTCAAATGGATAGATATTGTCCTAGACTTACATGTAATAACGTAGAGGAAAGTTTGACACACTTTTATCTTGAATGTGCCATCAGTAAGCAGTTTTTGAGAGAGGCAGCAATTAAATGGAATATGCCTTTCATTACACTAATCACTTCTAACACCTTAATTTGGGGAGATTATACTAGGGTTTGGAAAAGGTATCATAAAAGTATCCTGAATGTTTTGTTTTTTTTGCATATATCCAATATTTTCTGTGGCAAGCTAGATGTCAGTATGTTTTACAACAGCAACAAGTGATAAATGCTGCTATATTTTCACAAATAGAGACGGGGATGCTACACGTGAAAGATAATGGTGTTCAAAGGTTTCCCCAAGATAAAGTCATTCAGTTTTGGAAGCATTTTAATTTATGGGGTTAAATAATTTTTTGTTCTAATATGGGTTATATTTCACTGTTATTGGATGATTCACATTTGTGTAAATATTGAATTGCATTTCCTCTCATATGTAAAGAGTTTTCTTGTTCCTTTTGTGGATTATATGTGATGTTATGTTTTTTTGTTCAATAAACTTCCCCCACTCTTTTCAAGAAGTGCCATGGGATCTTTAACATCCACCTGAACTACCACCAGAACAGGCAGATGGGACCTCGGTTTAATGTAACATCCAAAAGATGGCACCTCAGGAGTGCAACACCCCGTCTTGCTGCACCTCGGTGTCAGTATTGGGATATTAACCCAAGTGCCTAGTCTGGCATCTTCTGTAACTACAAATCCCATAATCTCCTGCAGCTGACATCAGAGCAGGACTGCAGCAGTATGAGATGCAATAGCCTGTAGTGCATGTTAGAACTTTCAAATTTTCTGATCAGATGATTTCTGGTTCTGATTTTCTTCAGGGGTTAAGTACTGTACTGTCCTCTGCAACAGTACTTAGCCCTGATAAAACAGAGGAACCAGCAAACTAAAGATCAGAGCTTATATAAACTCTAGCATGCACTGCAGGCTATTGAATCATTAGACAAAAATGTGCTCCAAGCTGGAATGATGATGTAGCAAATGGTTAAAACATCAGCAGTGCTGATATCTGATGGTACTGCACCCATCTCTTTTACAAAGTTATTGGCCTGGAGTAAACTAAAGTCCCAGAACTGCTGCACGGACCATCTGTGTTACCAGCCTCCAGCATTTACCCCAACCACAAGAGTCGTACTCATTTTAAAAACTCTAAGAGGATGTAAGACTAAAATTGCATGTCAGAGGTTTGAACACACACTGTAAGGAGATTGCATTGCTTGAAGCAGACATCTAGTAATTTGCAACTGCATGTATCTCTCCTTTAATGCATGGCAGGCAATAATGTGGAGAAAGCAGCAAGGTCATTTTTACATAATGGAGATTTAAGAGACTAAGTTTATGGTTGACAGATTTCAAGCATTCTAACATTGGGCTGTATGCATGAACATGCACTGGGTATGTGCAATATGTGCGTAACCAGCCAGCATAGCAATGCGCCCCCCAGACAGGTGTGCGTCAGCTGGTATTCATGAATGCAAACCACCTGTCCATCCTGGCATGCAGCTGCATGGGGACATATCAAAGGACACAGGTGGGCCTCCAACTGGATGCCTGTCCTGGGTCCCAAATTGGATCCCCTGCTCTTCGTGTGAACAGGGAATCCTCAGAAGGCATGGGATCCTATATATTTCAAACCACAGGTGAGTGCCCTAATGGCTGTCCTCAGCCTTCCATATCAACCCGGTGTGTGGGGGCAGCAGAGTGAAGTTTGTTACTGTCCCACCACAGCTGGTGGGTGTTCTTTGGAGGGGTATGTACATATTGCAACAGGATCTCCCAGGCATGTCTTGAACCCCCCTCACCCAGCACTTTATGCCTTTGTGAATGGCATGGAGTGCAGGCACACCCGACACTCCCCTGGACCATCCACTGTGTAGCTGCATGAAAAGCTGGAGGGTCAGGTGCAGAAGGGACACGAGTCTCTTCCGTGCTTGTTCATAGGGGTCCAAAGGATCCCAGCGTGCAGGAATGTCACATGGGGTGTATTCACAACACGGATCTGTGGTGTGTAGGCATTGTACATTGAGCCCAATGATTCTAAGGTTAAGAACAGAGCACACAAAGTTGGCTAACTTCATCCCCCAGTACATTGTAAGTTAGTCACTACCAGACCTCACTGCCTTAGTTTGGTCTGTGTGTGGTGCGTTGCGTTTGTGTTTGCAGCTTGGCTCCTGTGTCTTTTTTGCTTCTTCGCTTGTGTTTGTCTTTGATTCTGCCTCTTCTTCTCTGCTGGTGATTTATTTTTCCTTGCTTCTATTGTTTTGACATGTTTCTTTGTCTAGCTCCATGATTATCAGTCTATTTTCTTGTCTTACTTTGTGCCCTTAATGTGTGCTTTGTGTACGGTTTGTTTTTGGCATATTTCATTTGTTCTGACTCCTTGCTCCCCCTACTTTCCTTTTTCCAGTTGTTAGTGTTTTTTAGAGCAATACTGCCTCACAGCCACACCCACTCTTCCTCTACTCCTCTAAGTGTTTTTTTTGTTTCCTGATGTAGCCCAGGCACCATGTGCCAGTGGGCTACTACCCCTGGCTATTGGCCCTCTGACGGGTTAAGGGGCCTGGATCCTATTACAGTGGTGTTCGGGGGTTCTATCCCAAAGATATTAAAAATAGCGTGGTGCCTCCACCCAGAGAAAAAAATAAGTGGGTCAGGCGACTGGCTGGCAAAGCCCACTGGGATGCTGCACCTACCCAACTCCCCAACTCCCCAACCAACCAGCCCACACTCTGAATACTCAACTGGTCAATAACACCATTAACCATGAACAATAATGACCTGACAGACTCAGAGAATTCCTGCACATACAATTTCAAATGATGAATCACAGCTTTATTGGGGGTAAGAACTAGGGAAGGGATACCAGGACAAAGGGTGCTTTGAATAAAAAAGGAATGATTAGAAAGAGCAAGTGATAACATCAGCTGGACCCACAGGCCAGACCCACCCCCACTGGTACCAGTGTTTCCCAGAATGCTGTTAAGGGTTCCCACTAGGTGTAGGCCTAGTACAATGCTACGAGTAGCCCAGCTGTTGGGGCCCTGAAACTTTGCAGAAGTGCTTTGATTATAAAAAATAAATTTCCCTTTATTCTTCCCAGAGGGAAGTGGAGTGCACACTGCATTCTTGAGTCTCATTTCAGTGTTATTACAGTACAGATTGATGTACCACTGCTTTTACTCACTGAACTGCAAATGTACTCCACGGATTTTGTATTACACTCCTTTACCACTGCATTATCTTTCTTATTTTTAGATGCACACTGTAATAGCACTGCAAATAATTAACATGTTATTTTGAACACTTCTTAACCACTGCATTTCCTTCATTAATTTTAGATGCATACACTCCACTCTTAGAACTTTAATTTTACACTTTTTTACCACTGCACTATCTTAGAAATTACAGTACATACTTTTAAATTGTTGCTTCTCACACATTTATTATACTTCCACATTATAATTAATATTTACTATATGGATATGCGATTTAATAGCATACAAAAAAGTCCCGGTAATAGTATTTCACAGAAAATGGTAATAGTACAGTTGCTCACCGATAATAGCATCGTTCCAAAGTGATAATACTATCGTTCCCTCAAGAATGAAAGTATTATCACCAAAAAACATCAGCACATGCACTAGAATGCCCTACCCACGTCTTCTGAAGCATGCCTTTCGATTGGCCACTTTTCCTTAGTGAGCTGTCAGAAAAAATCTCAAAACATGGCGGCCATCCCTCGCTTAACGAGACACTAGGGATTCCTCCATATTTTGCCTTTTTTTTTTTTTAGACTGTGCCCCAAATGGATTTATCTATCTAATCCTGTGTTCCCCATTTCCCAACAGCAGGAAAAGGTAGGAATGCCTGCTAATAATATTATGCCGTGCTTGTACCTAATGGAAGGTGGGGGGAGGAGTCAAGTGATACAACGAGCAAGACGGGGAATGACAGCACGAGACAGTGCGGCGGTTCACCATCACCCAGACAGTCCTTAACTGAACTGATGAACCGCCCATCTCAGAAGACATCAAAACACACTTGGATCCATATATTTTTTTTTTTTGCTTCTGTCTTTATCCCCCCAGGGCCACTGATCTGCCTACCTGCCATGTCCTGGCTTCACCCACAGGTCTGTCCGGCTGCCATCCCCCCTTGAACTACCCCCCAGCGACCTCATTAGGCCCCGCGGCTACCCCTGCGGCTTGCCCCCTGCGGCGGGGGGGTGGGGAGCACTCCCTCCGGAGCTCAACCCACCCACTCCGGATCCAGTAATGCCGCGCACCCAGGTGCCGGGAGGGTCCACGTGGAGACAGCCATCATGCCGCCGCAACCAGTGCCCTCCTTTTTCCTACTTTTCACTCCTGAGCCGGCAGGCGTGCACTGACGCCAATGGCCATGAGCGTGCGCACGTCCACCCACGTTCTGGCCAGACATCTGCCTCTGGCTGTGCTTGTGCTCCCAGCAGCAGAAGTACCTCCGGTCTCCACCGGGGGTCTCTCCTGCGCCGGGATGCCCCTGGATCCCCCCCCAGGGAGAGGAGAGCTGTCCTTCGGATGCTCGATCCTATTCCCTCCCCGCCGACCCCCAACACCCGGGCTCGTTCCCGAACCCAGGTCGCTGGCGTGACGCGAGGTGTGGCGTCCAGCGCCTCAACCTCAGCACCACCCGGGCCGGCCCGCCGGATCCATATATTAAAAAACAATGTATGGTTCAGTGGTATACTGTCAGCAATATCTCATGGTTCTAGACATGTAGGAACCTCTCGAGCTTCGCTCTTGAGGTTAATACATGTCCAGAACCTCTCGATGGTGTTACTGACTGGTAATACCCACTGAACTATACATTATTCTATTTTTAAATTGCTTTTACAATCGTATGTTTACAGTTATCCCCTGCATGTTTATTTCAATTTATACAGATTTTTTATAACTACAAAAATAAAGGCACTAGCAGATTTAAAAGTGTTCTGAGTTTGTTGTTCCATGTTTGATGATGTGTACTGTATATGTTCCACATTATGAAGCCAATACCACATTTTCATATATTTGTAGTTGAGTGTCTTCATTTCAGTTATGCAGCTGCCCCAAAGAACAGGGTCATCAGCAACATACACTACTGCATTAAAAAAAAAAAATTAGAATGTCATTAATTTCCCATTATTATCATGCAAACCCATTAAATTTCATCATTAAATGTTGTATCATCATTTTTAATGGTTGATACATCTTCCCATTAATTTGCCATTAATTATTGACAGTTCATGGGTGTAAACCATTAATTTATTTATAGATTCCGTTAATTAACCATGACATTTACCCATTAAATATTTAATGGGTGTAGTACACCCCCTTAAATCTTGTAACAGTCCCTTTTAATGATGTGTTTAATGGCCATTAATATTGTCCAATGAGCTTTTCAGTGCCATGAAAATTATGGTGATGTTTTGCCAATACATTAGTGGCCATTAAAAAGAAATGTTCACTCTTTAAATATTGTAACTATTGCCACACGTAGAAATTAATGGTCTTTTATGCCATTCATTTATTGTTAAGTCTGATGCTCATAGGTTAATGGCCATTAATGAATATTATGCACCATTAAAGTATCAGATTAGTGAAAGCTATAATGGTCCAGACTTTAAACAGTATCGCAACATCCATTCATAAAGGACTTGCAGCCATAACAGTACTATACAACTCAATCAGCTTCCAGTTATGGTAGTGAGCGGAGGGCTGTGCTGGTCACCAGCTTGAGGATGGGAGGATGGGACTGGGGAGCAGGGTGGTGAGGCACTGCCTGCAAGGGTGGGGGTCCACTAGATCACCAGGAAAAGATATATTTAATTTTTATGGGTTGATTGGGGAATGGGACATTGATCCACTAGACCACCAGGGATGTGATTACAATAACTAGAAGGGAATTGGGGCTGGGGGTGGGGGGTGCTAGCTACCAGAGTTGTGGTTTTATGTAATGCCAAGGGGATTGGGGCTGGGGAACTGCTAGTCACCAGGGATCGGAATTATTTTATTAAGATGGGGATCAGGGTGGGGGGGAACAAGCCACCAGGAATGTGATTTTTTGATTTATTATGGATCAGGGCTAGAGGGGCCACTAGCCACCAGTGATTGCTGTCCATGGTTCTATTGTCACAGGCTGGCCCACAACTTGCAGTGCACCTTCCAGATGGACTGTCTGCTTGGCACTGAGCCACAGCTGCCATACAAGCTGAGGGACTTTTTCACTGGGACCATACTCGATAGTGAACTGGGCACAGGGTCACTGGTGCACAGGCGATCAACACAAGCTGCCTTCAGAGCAGCTTGCGTCAACCTTTGTGAACCAGGCCCGCAATGCATTGTTTACAATGAGGTCTACATTTTTACCTTATACTGTTGGGGTCGAGGCCTGAAACATCGAGATGGACTTATGAATCATACAGTGAAGTAATGACTGGTGGGATTTGAACTTAGGTCTCCCACAGGCTAGTGTGCATTTGTGCAACAACTTAAAATATGCAGAACTAAAAAGCCCACTAGAAAATGCTGCTAAAAATCTAAAATCCAATGCCACCACCCACTGCTCCAACCCCTTTTTAAAAATAAACCCTTATAAAAAAGAAATCCATTTTTTTGGATTGTTTTCAGTTTACCTCTGCCTTAATTTTGTTTCTTTTTTTATTATTTGTGGATTACAATTATCTTGTTTTCTGAAAAAATGTTTTCCGTTATCCACGGATGATTTATTTAGTACTTAAAAATGCTTCTATACTTGTTTTGAAAAAGTAAAACTAAACATGGCTTGAAAATAGATTTCCTTTTTCAGTTCAAATTTTTTTTTTTTTTTATTAGATCTTTAGCTGATTTATGTATTTAACACCATCCCTGCAGTAATTCAACAAATGAGTGTGTCCTATGTACTGTATGCACTCCTGTAACAGTCAGTGGCTTGCTGTGGCAGGGTGTGGAGGGCTGTGCAAGTCACTAGCATGAGTTGGGATGGGGATGTCAGCCCTCCTACCGATGAAATCCTCCCCTCTTTCCTCAACCTTCCCAGCTCCCTGCCCAGCTACTGAACCTCTTCCTCTAGCCTCCTTAGCCTGTGGCATATTGGGCACCCTCCCAGCCTCCACAGTATATTCATCTGCATTGCTGCCCTATATCCATTGCACCCAACAATCCTACCCATGGTCCACATTACCTACACAGCCTCACCACGCTAACAATCCCTACAGCAAGTAGAATTAAGTAGTCCTAGCACAGCATCTCACAGTAATACCTGATATATTCCAGTGGAAGGCCCCGCACAATATTCACCTATCACATTATCAGCAACTCACTGTGGATGCTGTACTCCTATTTGAGACCTACCTATGCTTTTTCCCTGCCCTGTGGCTGCATCTCTGGGTAGAAGTAAATCAGCTGCACCTGAAGCCTCTTCCTCTAATTGCAGGGCAGGTGTTCCCCTATAAAGGAGTTGTGATCTGGGGAGGAAGGGGTGGTGGTGAGAACAGGGCCCATACCACACTCTCATGAGAGAGAATCAGCCCTGTGTCTGCCCCTCACTGCAACTGCAAGCACTGCAACCTCCTGTGGAGGAAGGTTCCTCCTCTGGAGGAAGGTCCCAACACAAACACTGTATTAAACAAAGTCGCACTACTGAGCTAAACAGGGTGCAGGAAAACACTATTTTTAAGCGAAAAAGATGTTTCAGGACTAGAGGGCATGGGATGAAGTTGGAGGGAGGACGATTCAGAGGAAACATGAGAAAGAATTTCTTCACAGAACGGGTGGTGGACAAGTGGAACACCCTGCCAGAGGAAGTGGTGGGGGCTGAAACAATCACGGGATTTAAGAATGCATGGGATAGACATAAAGGAATTCTAGAGGTCAGGGGTAAGGGGAAATAGACTTCTAGGAAAACAAACTGAACTTACAAGCTCAAATGGGCAGACTAGGTGGGCCATAGGCCCTTATCTGCCGACACTGTCTATGTATCTATGTATCTATGTATCTAAAGTTCACAGACTGAAAAAGAATGTAATGCTTATCCAGCAACTGAATCTTTCCCCAACTGCTCAGCAAAAGAAGGTTCAGACAACCTCTGCCAGACCCCAACTGATTCTGTAGTTAACAGACCTCAGATACAATGTCCAACACACAGAAATGGCAGCTAAAAAAATACTTTAAATCACTTACAAACACCCTCACCAGCTAAATGCCCTCTCTCTCTCTCTCTCTCTCTCTCTCTCTCTCTCTCTCTCTCTCCTCTAGCTGAAGACTGAATAAGATGGCTGTTAACCCTCACCTTCTATCAGCACTAATCCCCTGTAATATGATGCCTGCACTTACAGGTCAGAGAGCCATATTTAAACACACAATCCACAATGTGTCTACTAAAATCCCTTAACCCTGCCCAAACCAAATTTTAAAGCACAAAAAGGCAGTTAGAAACAGACCTCAAATACAATGTCCAACACAGAGAAATGGCAGCTAAAAAAACCTACTTTAAATCACTTACAAACACCCTCAGCAGCTAAAGACCCTTTCTCTCGCTCTCTCTCTCTTTTCTCTAGCTGAAGATTGCAGTGGCCTGCAATGAGGGGGGGGGGGACACTGCCCACTGCCCCCTGCCCCCCAAATGGCACCCCTGAAAGGAAAAGTATTCACCAAAGTCAAATACTAAACTTAGTATTAAATCAGTTATTAGTTTGTCTTCAAATACTTTTATTTTTTAGTCATCTTTAATTATCATTAAAATAATACAACCTCTAAGAATAGTAAATTCTCAGCAAACTACTTCATTAAAAGTAAATTATTACTAAATGAGGCTTAGAATTAGAATTGCAATGTTCTTCAAAGTACAAGTTTTTTAATACTACTGAATCATAAATGAAGATTACAGTTAAGGATTTGAATTATCCTATCAAGGATGGGTACATTACCACGCATGTCAGTTCTGCTAAACAAGGAGACAGTAAAACAACCAGCAACACCAATGAATTTTAGAGAAGGCAGCGATCATAAAATGTGTTTTTTACTTAGAAATAATATGATGCAAAATGGTTGGCAGTGTCCCTTTAAAAGTCTACCACTACATTTTCCAGAAGTCTACTCAGTCAGTGAACTACATTTACCAGAATTACTTCCTGTTATGACTGTTAGCCTGCATTTGGAAGATCAAGTTGCTGTTGCCTACAGTTAATCTTTTCATGTATGAGGTAAGTGATTATGTTTAACTAAAAAGTGCATTATTTTAACTCCCTGAAATGTTACATACAGTAGGGAATTATTATCCAGGTTCAAATTGAAATTCTCTGCAGTTTTGATGGAATGTTTTGCTATTAAGACATGTTCTCAGCTCTGAACTCCTGTGGCTAAAACCCTTTTAAAAGCCTCTAAAATACATTTTGTTTTTCAATCAAATCACTCCTTAGAGTGTCCAGTGTGCATTTCACCTTTAGTTTACCTGGTATGTGTGGTAGTTTTACTGATTTAGTTACTTTTTTAAGTTGTAGTTTCTTTGGGGCATTGGGCAGGGGAGTTGTAGGAAGATTGAGCAAATTCAGAATGCATTTTCTGTGTGCATATCCATTCAGTATCTGTATTTACAGAGAAAAGACTTTACATTTTTTTTCATCTGAGTAACCTGCAGATTGATAAAGAAAGATTTATTTGCTGCAGATATTTTGAGTGTTTAAATGTGTAGTATGGTAACTTACCCAGTAACAGAGTAGAATGGTTTAGTCCACATTCCCCCCTGCAGTTTTGGGCTAATGGTATGTCTTGGGTAGAGACTGCAGGATTTTAGAAAGTGCATGAGCAACTGTTGAAGTTTTGGGCCTGCAGATGAATCTTCTGTATGTTTGTTGAATAAACCTCAGAGCTGTTGGAAGTTATATTTACTGTGTCCAGTCATTTCTGAAACCAGCAATCTGGTAAGAAGCAATTAAAGTGAAATGCTATAAAATGTGCGTGGGAGCTGATTTCTTGCATTTGATATAGTATTTCATTAAAACATTTGCATGCGTTATTCCATTATATTGAATAGTAATGATGAGATCCATGTGTTTGTTTTAAGTTCCTAAAACTGCTGAGTGTTGTTTATGAAAGTAACTCCATACTTTTGGAGGAATAAAAAACTCCAGGAAGCGTGATCATGGGGTGGGTGGCTTGGCTGTGAGTGATCTGAAAGAAGTCCAGATTCAGAGAGGGTTGTTGGCTGTGTGGGGGGGGGGGGAATACAGGTTCAATGGGAGGGTTAGAAAAACTTGGGGAGGTGTGGCGTGATCAGGGAGGGTTATAAAAACTTGGGGGAGGCTGGTTCAGGGGTCAAGAATGGTGGTTATGTTGCTGTATGTGGCACAATAAGAAATACATTTTACCTTACCTTATAATGTAGATTCAGCAGTGCAACTGCACTCTTAATAGCAGTGTTGGAATGGTAGTCCAGTGATGGAGTGTCATTGGCTGGATGGGCAGGCTGGTCTGGGGTGGTACCCAGAGGTGTTCAAATCAAAACTTTTAGAACTTGCCCAGCCATGACCAGCTGAATTTTCACTTTCCCCTATTCATTATAATGAAATGAGTGTTCTCTTTGTACTTGCCCTTCAAGGAAATGTATTGCCCTAGACCCTGGTGGTAGCCTAGATGTAGGTTGGCTGGAAGGTTGTTGGGGGTAGTCCATCAGTAGGCAGGATGGTTTTGATGTGCAGGGAAGGTTGAAGGCTGGCCCACTGATAGTGAGGGGTCCAGCTGCTGAGAGGGGGGGTGAGATGGGAAAGGAGGCACCACTAGGCTACAAGCTGTTTGCTTGAACTGGATTTGGTAGCTTGGATCTCAAGTTTCCTAAATTTAAATTTCCTCATGCAAGTGCTAATGATTTGCCCTAGAACACCAGTCCATTGATAGCCAACCCATGGTGGGGATGTAAGTCAGTAAACAGTTTGCCCATGTCAACCAGTCTTTTCAGTATTGCCTACCTGTGCTAAACCCAGTTTGCATGGGCAAACTCAGTTTTGTGCCTGGGCAAAGTTTAGAATATCATGCTCCTGGTGTCTTCATCTTGCCATGTGTTGGTCGATGAGTACAGCAACATGGCACCCCTTCCCCCAAGAGAAATCAGTCCTTGGAATACTGAAAATGAGAAAATGGATGTTAATAGTGAAAATAAAAAAGCTTTTGTCGAAAGAGCTATCTTTTTTGAATTTATGGGGGTGAGTGGGCTAGCATACCAGTATTTCTTGTATTTTGATAATTAGTGTAAGCTCATACTGGGGTTTGGCCTCTCCCCTAAGAATAGAATACTAATTCAAATGTTCTTTATTCTGAGGATTGGCTGTACTGGAAATACTTGAACATTGAATTCACCCCGTTATTGCTCCTGAGTGACAGAGTCCATTCTAAAACCAAGGTCGATGGTGTGGTACCGGTATGTACCCTCCTGACCAACACAATTTACCCCCCCCCCCCCATATACAATCACTTTCTACCTGACACAGCTGGTTGGTATTTTTATTATTCATACTAACTCATTTTCCACTTTGTTTACAGGTCCAGTGGAATGATAAAGACACTAGCCCCGTCGTTGGAGGACACTGACCACATGTATCAGATAAGTATAATTTTATGTTTAGAGTACCTCGTTTGTCCCAGCTACTTACTAAAGAGCTGCAGATCTTTTGTGACCGTTGCTTTTCTTATTTTACAGGTACAACTGGATGTTCCCTCAAACCACCCAAACCCCATCTGACAGTCACCAGGAGCCAGGTAAGAAATCTTAATTGTCACACAACAGTAGTTCGGTTCGACCTTAACTCCAAACTTGTCGAACCCCAACTGTTCATATGGGTGAGAACACCCACGAAATTTCTACTGTTTTTTGCAAACTTTGGTTCTCTCTCTGTATGTGTGTGTGTGTGTGTGTGTGTGTGTGTATATATACATACATACACACACACACACACACCTGGGTGACTGCAGGTGGTGCTGTGAGGCAGGTGGGTGAGGTGCTTATGCTTGCTGGCATGGTTGCAGCACAATCCTTTCACTTCCTGCTCTGTTGTATAGTGCTCTTTGGTGACCAGGACCACAGCCCCCCAACCAACCCATTCCCCAACAGTCACAGTCACCAATGCAGCATGGAAGATGGCACTGGCAGTCTGGCACCTAAAGTGCCATTTTGCTCTCAGAGCTGTGTCAGCAGTACAACTCTAAGTGTGGCAGTGGGTTGCAGCTTGAGCGATCAGTTGAAGTGGTGGAAGGGAAGGGTCTCTGTCATACCTCATCAGGCCATTGTTGATGTGACAGAGAGGACTCTGAGCAGCAGTAGGAAGGGATTACTAATGGAGGCAGCATACAGTATCATCTTCCAGCTCTACATGCAAGCCCTGGTAAGTGAGACCTGACGCTAGGTGGGGGTCTGTATTTGTTGTCTGTAGCTGGTCCAGTAGCTAGTGGTGCATTGTAATGGGGGTTGGGGATGTTTGACTCATGCCCCTGCCCCCCACACACACACACACATACATCTGACTGGAATCAGTCAGTGTCATGACTGAATTATACCTAGATTGCTAAGGGCGGGGTGCTTAGCAATGTGCATTTTTTTTTTTTACTCCAAATAAATGTTCTAAGTTTATATTCAGTCCAGTCTCTCATTACAAAAAATGTTGTATTTTGTGTCTAAAAGTGTTGCTTTCTTCTCATGTTGTGGTAGTGCCACAGGTATCTATCTGCTGGCTGGGGCCAAGGTCATGGTGGTGGGGACTGTAGAGAGATGCCACAAGTCCATGGTGAAGACATGAGGGCTAAGGAAGGGGGGTGGACAAGGGCTAGAAGGTTGGACCTGTGCATACCAGAAGGCTAGCTGGAATCCTGATCTGCCCCACTATGGGTGGGGGGGGAAGAAGAGCAGTGTCCAGCACAGAACAGTGTCTGTATATCATCCCTGTTGATAAGTCAAGTAATAACAAGGTAGCCTGGGGCAGGACTTACGTCAGGGTGTCCTTTGCAATGGGAGACCATTGTGCACATCCTGCCCCAGCCTACATTGTTGTTCAGCATGATATAAGGAAACCACAGTCTCATGCTGGATAATGCACTTCTACTCCCCACCCACATGATAGACAGCATCGGACTTGCTTATTTGGACATTTAGGGTGAGGGAAAACACAAGGATGAGGGCACACAGCAGTGCCCCCTAAAGATTGGGCCAATGGCTTATTTTTTTGTTATAGTCCAGTAGTCCCTTTGGGAACCAAAAGGAAGTGATAGGAGGACACTGGTTGAAAGTTGAGCCCCCCCCCCCCGGGACACAGGGGATGGGGGAATACAACTCTGCTGTGTTGTGCCTACAAAGACTTCATTCTGGTAAGGGAAGGGGTGAATATGTATAGGGTAAGGGTTAATGATGTGCTGTGTGGCTTGGACCAGGTACAACCTGGTTCCATCTGGTTGAATCGGGTAGAAATTTGGAACTTTCATATCTTGTACTGTTTGGCATGAACCAGGTAGAACCTAGTTCTACCAACTGAACCAGGTAGAATTTTTTCAGGTTCTACCTACAAAGTTTGCGACATAGAACTTTAGAGGTTCGCACAGTCCTACACAACACTAGCTCAGTCGCAACATAGCTGCACATATACACAGGGAAAAATATTAAAGTTCAGTACCAAAAACAGTATACACAGTACCATAAGCCCGATTAACATGTGGAACAATGTATTTGACATTTATTTGTGCAAAAAGGCAAATGCCACCTGGTCATAGTGCATATGAAGATGGGCTAAAGAAAGTCACTATTGAACAGGCACTTTACTGTATCCTTCGTGGTTACTGCTGATTGTCTCCTCGCTTAACTGCCTTCAGATCTGGGGCTTTGTAAAGTTCCTCTTGTGCTAATCAGCGACAACCTCTACACTGAGTCAGATTCAGAGCTTGCAGTGCAACATTGCATTGCAGAATTTAACTTCCAGGAATGTAAATGACTAGGAACAACTTGAAGGCCTCAGCATAATGACCTATAGGGCCAGTAGCACATGCTGATGTTTCAGCATCAACAGGACTTGATCTGCAGTGCACTATACATAGGGCTCCTGGGGGTGGACCTCCCCCACCTGCAGCTGGTGCAGCATGCGGCAACAAGGTTTTTGACTGGAATCTCCTCTTGCCATATCACACCTGTGCTCTGCGAGCTGCACTGGCTGCCAGTGCAATGGAGGATCACCTTCAAGGTCAGTTTGCTGATCCATAAAGCCCTACATGGACAGGGGCCGCATTATTGCAAGACCTCCTGTGTCCCTATGCCTCTCCATCCCCTCTGGTCCACTGACGAGGGATTGCAAGAAATTCCCAGGGTCTGTTTGAAGACCTCGGGGCAAGATCATTTGCTTTTATGGCCCTAACCCTGTGGAACTCTCCACCTTGTCAGGTTAGAGAGTGTCTGTCCACCGAGATGTTTAAAACTGCGTTAAAAACCCATCTATTTTATCTAGCATTTTTTGATGCATAATAACTGGCTGTGCTGCAAAATGTTTACTTCAGTATTTGTTTTAATCTATTGCTGTATAAAACTACTGTACTATATATAGGCACTTTGGAATTTTGAAAAGCATCTTTTACAAATAAAATTTACTTTGACTCTGAAGATGCAGTTTTGCAAGGAAGCCAGTTTCCACACACAGAGCACTCAGAGGCCAGAGTCTTCTGCAAAATGTTTAAAGATTTATTTAGGCTCTCAGTCCCAAACCCTAGCACTTCAGTGAATGCCTTTGTCAGGCCCTGATGAAGGCATTTGCTAAAGCGCTGGGGTCTGAGACTAAGAGCCCAAATAAATCTTTAAGCAGTTTGCAGTAAATTTTTGGCTTTGAGTGCTCTGTGTGTGGAAATTGTTCAGATTTGTGGTTAAACTACACTTCAAAGAACACCGGCCCTCTGCATGCTCGCAGCAGATCTCCTGGTGGAACTACAACTGCGAGGAGGCTACCAGCAGGAACTATTAAGGAACTTGCCTGGTACAGTACTGACTTTCTATAGCCCAGCCTGATATGCACTGATACAGCCACTTTTAGTGGTGGTTTGCATTTTTGCACAAATAAATATCAAATGCATTTTTGTATACATTACTCATGTAATTGTGTATAAAGAAATCCTAATAACTGAGGAGCCCCTTTATCGATGGGGAATTTGACTGCTGTCAAGAACAGTAGTAATAGAATTTGATGGCATGGCGGCCCATCAGCACAGCAGTTGGATTTCCGCTTGTGATGCCAGTGACCTGGGTTTGGGAATGGACTCGGGACGCTGGAACGCTGACTGGGAAGAGAAGGCTAGAGCATCCAGAGACTGCTCGCCTTCTCTCAGGGGCAGGGTAGATCGAGGATCCAGCACTTGCAAACTCCTGTTGGAGGCTGGGAGTTTGGCAACACACTGGAGCCCATAGACTAAGGGGGGCATGCGGACATTGGCTTACACCTTGGCGTTATGGCACACCAGCACACGCTCATTCATTAACTTCACAGCAGGCTGCCGGCTGTGGAGGAGAGAAGGGCTGAGCTGGTGGCTCGCTCCTTTTGGGGATGAGGAGAGCGGTGTGGAATATTACCTGTCTGGATGGGGAGGGGATGTAGAAGGGACCACTAGACCATCAGGAAATAAAGCAAAAAGTACAATATCAAAAGTCGGAATTTGAGTATCGGGGGTACTGCAATACATAGTGCACTGTACAGTACTGTATTACAGGACATGGGCTGGTAGATTTTTTTTCTTTACCTCTGGCAGGCAGGTGATGGGGGGTACCACTGACCAACAGGGAGTTTTAGGGGGGCAATTAGGCAAGGGATTGGGTCCCTGTGACAGCTGCTAAAGAAGCATGAAGGGCAGGCAGAATGTATTTTATTTATTTATTTATTTATTTATTTATTTATTTATTACTAGGATTACAAATACCTTTGAACCAGAGGTTCTTTTACAAAGGTTCCACATCAGCAATGGGTGCAAGCAAAACAGTGGTAAGATACAATACAGGTTAGGAGGTTAACTTAGTAGCAAAAGACGGTACATGAGTATGGAATAGCACAGTAGCAAACAGTCAGTGGCAAATATCAATTCACAATTAACAATACGGGTGTGTATATATAGCAAGACACAAATACAAATAAAAACATCATAGGGGTGACATAAGTGGAGCAAGAGGTAGAGGATAAGAGGGGGAGGGGTGGGGAAAAGGGGGGTAGGCAGTCAAGGATTTGACATTGTCATAAGTGCAAGAACAGAAAGATAAGTGCTAGGTAGTCTAGGGTGGAGCAACAAGAGATGGGGTGATAGGGAAGGGGAGACAGGAGGAGAGGAGTGGGAGAGGGGTGGAATGGTAGGTGGGAGGTGAGATGGGGTAGAATGGTAGGTGGGGGTGGGAGAGAGATGTGGAGTAGCAGGGGAAGGAGGGGTGGAGAGAAGTGGGGAGGGTAGCAAGGGAGGAGAGAAGAGAAGGGAGAGGTGAAACAAAGCCGCAGGCCTAGGCATAGCAGTCACAACTGCTGAGGTCAGTGAGGTGCTGTCAGAGTTTACGTTTGAATGGGTCAAGCTTGTTTTCAGCTGCAATTTAAGGGGGAAGGTTGTTTAGCAGCAGGGTAGCCCTGGTGTGGAAAGCACGTTGAGCCTGGTTGGTATGGCAGAATGGAACGATAAATGTTGGTTTGAGGGAAATGTGCGCAAAATTTGCAGTGACTGCGGGCAACATTAAGGCATGAGTTGCAGGGGGTGTGAGGTTAAGACAAGTTTTCTTAGCCAGTAGGCAGGTCTAGTAGACAAGTCTACTATTTAGATTGAGCCAGTTGGATTGCTTGTAGAGATCACAGGTATGTATATGCCTCCCTGCACCAGTGAGAAGTCTACAGCATTTGTTAAGGGCTGTCTTGACCCGTTTTGGGGTAGTATCAATGGCAGCCCTGTAGAAGACAAGCCTGTAATCAGTGATGGGTAGGACTGAGGCAGTTATGGCTGTGTGCATAGCTTCTTTGGTAAAACAGCGACGGTGGTGGTAGAGGACCCCAATTCTTGAGTTGACTGATTCCAAGATGTGTTGAACATGTGAGCTGAAAGACATTGTGCAATCAAGGGTAATACCAAGGTATTTAAACTCCTGCACTTGCTTAAGTGGCTGTTCAAGTTCATTATGTATGGTGAAGTTTATGGATCTGTATTTGCTGTGAGAGCTATGAAACAGCATGGGCTTTGTTTTTTTGTAACTCATCAACAGCTTATGTTGGAGAAGCCAGGTTTCAACTAGGCTGAAGTTCATCTGTAGCACCTTGGAGAGCAAGACAGGGTCAGTATGGGAGGAATAGAGGACTGCATCATCAACATAGAGTATTAAGTTATTATTGCAAGCTGCAGGAAGAGTATCGATGAAAAGGCTGAAAAGTAGAGAGCCAAGGATGGAACCCTGGGGGTACACCAGAGCAGACAGGAAAGGCACTTGAGAGACAGTCAGCGATTTAGACTTTTTGGCTCCTTGCCGAGCGGTAGCTTTCAAACCATTTGGTTACATCATTAGATAGTCCAAAGGAGGAGAGTGAGTGAAGCACGAGCTGGTGGTTCGCAGTGTCAAATGCCTTGGTCAAATCAATGAACACCACACCCAGTAGGTGGCCAGTGTCAATTGCCTTATGAATATGGCTGGTGAAGTCAAGCAGAGCAGTGGTAGTACTATGGTCTTTTCTAAAGCCATGTTGTTGCGGGTAGAGTAAGTTATATTTGTTGAGGTTTTCAGAGAACTGGTCAGCTACAATTCATTCCAACACCTTGGAGAGTGGTGGGAGGATAGCGATAGGGTGGTAGTTAGAGAGAAGAGACCTGTCACCGCTTTTATGACCAGGTGCGACCACTGCTGATTTCCATAGCTGGGGGAATTATTTATGAGAGAGTGAGAGATTCAGAAGTTTAGTGAGAGGTTGTAGGACAACATCAAGGGAGTGAGAGAGGAGTATGAGGTCAAGGGTATCGCTGCTGAAACAGGCTTTGCTTAGCACTTTGTTAAGATATCTTTTAGCTTCAGACATGGATACCCTCTTAAAGTAGAATGGGGGCTATTACTGTGGAGATTGATTTTATTATTGAGGCAGGGCTGGGCAGAGTTGTCAATGAAGTTGGGGGGAAGAACACCACTAAGATCAGTAAAAGCGAGATTAAAGGAGTCCGCTATTTCTTTGGTGTCCTGTAAAGTGGATCCGTTGACCTCAATCATAGTGGGGGAGGATTTGCTTGGTTTATCCGTGAGGCTCTTGATGTTCTCCCAGAAGGGTTTGCTATTTCTCCAGGAGTTAGTAAGTTCCTGGTTGTAGAAGACTTGCTTGGTTCTGCATATAGCTATTGTGTACTGGTTCCTAGCCACTTTATAGAGCTGCATATCATGTGGTTTCCCTGAGCCCATGGCTCGGTGCCAGAGGTTATCTCAGTTTCGCATCATGGAGATGAGTTCGGAGTTAATCCAGTGATTAGTGGTAAATTGAGTTTTGCATTTATGTAGGGGCCAAAACTGTTACAAACTTTGTTAAACTGGGCAATGAAGAAGTTAAGTGCTTGGTCGACACTGCTCAGGGAGTCAAGGGGTGTCCAGTCAACCATTGACAGGGCAGCAAGGAATTGTGGAAGCTTTCCTTTTGTTAAGATTCTTTTACAGGAAAATGAGGACTTAGGTTTAGGTGCCTTGTTTGACTAGTGGTAAATAACTGGGGAGTGATCACTGAGGCGTCTGGGAGAACTTCCGTGTTAGTGATTCTGCTGGGATGAGAGGTGAGGATCAGGTCAAGTAAGGAGCTACTACCAGACTTAAAATTAAACCTAGTGGGAGAGTTGACCATTTGAGTAATGTTTAGGGCAGCAATGGTGTCCTAATTCCTTTTTTCCTTTTTTACACACAGCTGGAGAACTGGAGACCAAATCGGTCTCCATTTCTACTGTACAGTAAAGTATAGCATTTTTATGAGTTGCTAAATGTGTGCACTCATTAGTGCACTGCATTGAATTAAGAGTTTTCAGTGAGCTGCAACTGATTGGCAGCTAAGAGACAAACCAGTAGGAAACTCTTTATGATTCATTCTAGCCAGAAGTACACGCATTAAGCAACTCAATGAAAAATGCTAAGCCATTGAGTTGGGGAAACAGTTTAATGTGACGTGTACTGCACTTTATCTCTGGCTTTACCTTTTCTTTGTAATCGTTAGAGTCCCCCTATGTCTGTCTCATACAATTTTGAATTCCATCACTTACTTTGCTCCCACCACTTCTGTGGGGAGGCTGTGCCATGCTTCCACCACCCTTTCTGTGAAGAAGTACTTTTTCATGGTGACCCTTACTCTACCCCCTCCAGTCTCATGTCCTGCCCTCTTGTTCCAGAGCATCTTTTTTTCTAAAAGATATGGCCCTCCTGTACCTTATGTATTCCCTTTAGGTACTTGATGGTATCTTTTTCCTGTCTCCCCTCTCCTTGCTCTCCTCCAGGGTATACATATTGAGCTCCTCCAGTCTCTCCTTGTATGACCGTTGGTGCAGACCTTGCACCATTTTTGTTGCCCTTCTTTAAACTGCCTTTACCATGTCTATGTCATTTTGGAGATACAGCCTCCAGAACTGGACACAGTACTCCAGATGAGGTCTCACCAGTGATTTGTACAGTGGCATCACCACCTCTTGTTCTGCTGGTGATAAGTAGGTGTTATGTCATGCCAAGGTATTGTGGTGTTTCATTAGAGAACTGCAGCCCTTTGCCAATGATCTGACAGCACAAGCTGCAGTTGTTTTGATTTGAAGCACTCTACAGTAAAGTCTTTATTGCAAGTCTCGCTTGGGAGCGCCTGTCACACTGCAGTTTAAATCAAACTCTTGTTCCTTGAGTCCTGTTAAAATTGTTTCTTTTTCAGGCATTCCTCGGGATTAGTTTTGAGGAACAGCTATCCCCAACTTGGACTGGACAGGTAAGAGACCATACTGTTTCTTAACTAAAGTTACAACATTTTGTGTAAGCATCCATTAATAACTGAGGAGTTGGTAAGTAAGCAATAATACCCAACAGGGTGGGCAGTATTGTGCAATACTGAACCGCCCAGGCATGCAATGAGGCATGACACCTCAGGTGGAGGGCCTTATAGCTTCAGGAAGTTCCAGTATTGCTCTTACCACCCACCCGGAATGTATTATTGTGCTTAGAAAATGGGTTATTTGTGGAACTTTAAATGCTTGGTAACTAGTAAAAAGGAGTACAACTTAATTTTCTTGTAACATAGTCCCTGTACTGGCATACCTGCCAGTAGAGTGCTGCTATTTTGTGTTCAGTTTTTTTCAGCTGTCTGTGTTGTTATTCCTTGGTTGGTTGTCTGAGCACTGTCTTCAGTACTTTCAGAAAGGTTATGTTCATTGACCTTCCCCCACCTTCTGTCTTCGAATTGTAGCATGGGAGCCAGTGTATTTCTGTCTATACCCTGTTCTTAAATCATGGTTGGATTACGTTTTTTATTTATTTTTTTCCATTGGCACTTCAACAGAGCATAGTGTTTGCAGTCAGGTAGTCAGGTCATATAACAGGAGTGCTTTCATGTAAGCACTGAATGTAAACAGATTACTCAGCGACACTAGTGAGACTTGAATTCATTTCCTGCAGATGAAGACATGCTGCCATCTTGAGTACAGTGCCATTTGACTAGGGGTTGGGGGAGAAGGGGTAACATAATGCAATAAATGGCTGTGACAGTACCATGGAGTGTGCTATGTGATCATCAAGGAATTGTCTTGGCATATCTTGTCAGACTAACCTAGTTGAGTATTATGACTGGGTAATGAGGGCATTGGACAAGGGCCATGCTGTGGATGTCCTATATTTGGACTTCAGCAAGGCCTTTGTTTCTGAGCCACATGGGAAGCTGGGGGAAAAGTAAGATACAATGGTGGTGGGAACTAAGATGGTTAAATGGACCGAGAATTAGTTGCAGGGGAGATGGCAGAGGACAGTGGTGGTGGTGGGGCTCTCATCTCAGAGAGCTGTAATAAATGAGCTGCCACTGAGATCGGTACAAGGGCCAGTGCTGTTTGGGATATTCATAGCAGACATCTCACATGGCATCAGGAATAAGATCAGTCAGTTTGATAACACCAAGTTGGGGGTGGGTGGTGGACAATTTAGCAGGATGGCAGGGGCTGCCGGATGACCGGACCAAACTGGAGGAGTAGTCAGAAGCATGGCAGTTGGGGTTCAATGCTAAAAAGTGCAAAGTACTGCACTTCAGAGCAAAGAACCAAGGGAGGGGTTACCAGCTAGGAGGAGAGCAACTAGGTACCACCGAGTAGGAAAAGGATCTAGGGATGGTTGTAGTGGGGAAAATGAACAATACAAGAATAGTGCCAGAAGGTGGCAGCAAATGCCAACAGGATGCTGGGATGTATTGTGAGAGGAATCTCCTCCAGGAGTAGGGAGGTGATCCTGCCTCTCTACAGGTCACTGGTCAGGCCAGACCTGGAGTACTGCGTTCAGTACTGCGGTCCATATCTGAAGTATATAAGATTACAGGAAGGGGGACAATACAGAGCGACAAAGATGATCAGAGATTGGAGTACAGGCAATACGAGGAAAGGCTGAGTGAGCTGAATATGTACTTCTGGAGGAGAGATGGGATTGAGGGGGATATGATTGAGAACTTTAAATACTTAAAAGGGATAAACAAGACAGATACTGAAGGTATGTTTAAGCTAAGAAGGGGAGGGATGCAAGAGGCATTGTCTTGGATTGGGGGGAGATATTGGAGGGAAATGAGGAGACACTTCTTCACAGACAGAATTGTAGCAGAATGGACACTGCCAGAGGAGGCAGTATCCTGTACGACAGTGGGTAGTTTAAAAAAGGGGATGGAACAGGATGACTGGTGGGGGGGTTATTGAGAAGTGGGAGGGTGCTTGCTGCAGACTTGATAGACCATGTGGCCTGTTTCTGCTGGCAAATTCATATGTTCATATGTATTGGCAAGTATATGGGGAAAAATAACCTTTTTTACATTGCAAGCTGCAAGGGTGAATTGTGAATGGAAACTAAGGGAAAATTACAGTACTATGAAACCATTTCATTAAAAACAAGGTTCTTTTATTTCAGTCAAGTGGGAGTGCAGTCAAGGCAAATCGACCAAGCAGGAGTAAAGGCAAGGCAAGTGGGGTGTCTCTGACTAGTGCTGAGCATGCAATGTGCTAGCACCACCACTAGAACAATAACATTCTTGGTGTTGTGTCTTTGTTAATTGATCTGTTTGAGAAAAATTGCATGAAGCTGGTTTCTGCTATACGTCTGTGTTTATGAGAACAGTAATTAAAGAAATCTGTCTTAATTGTGAAGCCCCACCCCCAAGCCTTATCCCCCGATTGGGGTTTGGTAAAAAACACCTTTTTTTTGGTGTTTTAACTTACTCTATTTTATTTTTAAAAACTCTAGGATTCCACAAAATGGCACATGCTGTCTGGTTCCATTTCAAAGTAAAGTGTAGTGCTGCTGCTCAGCTTCAATACAAGTATATTGAAGCTGATTAGAGTGGCTCCGCACTTTATCTTGAAATGGAACTGCGCAGCCTGCACCATTTTGCGGAATCCCAGAGTTTCTAAAAAATAAAATGGAGCATATTAAAACACCAGAAAACTTTGTGAAACCCCTAATTATGGGGGGGGGGTTGAAGCTTTGGGGGGTGATTTTTACGATTATGACAGCATTCCTTTAAGCTCATGCAAAATCAAAGTTAATGGCGTCCTGGTGCATATAAGTCATGCTGGCATTGTGCACAATTAATGGGCCATTAGAATGAAACATACCATTAAAAGAAAACTGGCCATCAAAAGGGTCATCAAAATTGAATAGTGCTTATTATGGTTGTGCACACCCTCAATATTATTTCCTGAATACCACGAATAGTGGCCGTTCCAAATATTCGGACGTCCATTCCGAATACCTGACTGTTCGGTATTTGGGAAAGGTACTCGCCGAATGAGATTTCCTAGTCTCGCAGAGCTTCCTTGGCCAATCAGAGGCTTCTCAGCTCTGTAGATCATGTGATCTCCTCACTGTGAGACAGCATTCTCAGAGGACAGATCGTGCTTCAGCCTCCGAGCTTCTCAAACTGCAGAATCTTGTTGTTGAATTAGTTTTTTTGCTGGAGTGTGATCCTTAAGTTTTAGAGAGACTTTTCTGTGACTGATTTTTTTGTGTTTTTGCTAAGTTACATAGGGAGTAGCAGCCTAGCTTAGGAGAGAGGGAAGACTGTTTGTGTCTGTATCCCCCTCCCCCACTGCATTCATCCATTCCACACTGCTCTAGTGTCTGATTTGGTTTGGTTTAGATATTGTTTATTTTGTGGCAACAGAAGCTTTTGTTGCTCTCAGTAAAGGTCAGGCTTTAGCTTTCTGTCTAGTGTGACAGAATTATATAGCATAATATAATAATTTAGGTAAGTGACTGTTTCTGGGCTCAGTAAACAGTAATTCAGAAAGGATTTTACTACAGTAATTGCTGCCACAGCCAGTGCATATTGTGCGTAGTCTCTCCCCTCCTTTCAGGTTTAACTTTAAAGTTCCAGTCCGCACCAAATCTAGGTGAAATCTCAGTAGAGTTAATATAAGTTACTATAGTACTACAAAATATAAATAATTTTGGGGACGTGTTTCTGGGCTCCATAACAGTTGTTCACAGAGGGTTGTTTGCTAAGCAGCATCTACGCTTAGTGGCCCCCAGCGCACACCCCAAGTGTTAAAGTTCGAACCATACAAAAAAATATAGTATTGTGAGTGTGACAGGCTGCTGCCTGTGATGCTACTGAAAATTCATGACAATCTGGTTTTGTTTAGAAAAAGAAATTAGTCTGACACCTGGTCTCCCCCACCCCACTGTGTCTGTGTGCTGCAAGCGCAGAGCGAGTCACACATCTGTCTGCGCTTACAGTGTGTGTGAATTTTTTTTCATTCAAAGAGATTTATTTTGTGTCAGAAAAAAAGCCCTTTTTAGCTCAGTAAGTCAGGCTTACATTTTCTGTCTAGTGTGACAGAATTATAGTATTTAGAAAAGATATATACAATGTGGGGAACTGTTTCTGGGCTCAGTAACAGTCGTTCACAGAGGGTTGTTTTGTTTGTTGAGCATCTTCACTTAGTGGTCCCCCCAACCCTAGTGGTTAACATTCCAATCCACACAAAATATAATAGAGTGTGTGACAGGCTGCTGCCTGTGATGTAACTGAAAATTAATGACAGTCTGATTTTGTTTAGAAAAAGAAAGTATTTTGACACTTAGTCTCCCCTCCCTACTGCATCTGAGTGTAGGTGCAGAGTGAGTCACATTTCTGTCCATCAGTTTCTTCCGGGGTCTTTCAGTGTGTCAGGTGTGACACAGTGAATTGTGTGTGTGTTTGGGCCTGTTGGGTACGATTCTGTTGTGGGCATATTTACAAGTTGCATATATTACACCCACGGTTACACACAGTTGCATACCATAACATAAATAAAAATATTTGCCTGTGTTGTTAATTAATCATAGCACTTCTACTGACTGTAACATTAACCAGCAGCAGTATCATTTATCATGTCTGGTGATAAGCAAACTCGTAAAAGGACTTGGTCTAGCCCCAGCAAGTCCACAGCCCAGCCTATACTAAGCATGGCAAGCAGCAGTGATGCTGAATCAGAAGGTACTGTATATTCATCCGGACGCATTGGGTGTCCCAAAATATTTTTTTCACCTAGCAAGGCGGTAAGCTCACATAGTACGTTGGGTGCCGAAAGAAGCTCTAGTAGTAGTAGTAAACTAATTGATAGCACTGTTACCACCACCAGTAGCAGTCACACATTTTCTGCCCGGCCTTCTATGGCAGCAGTAGGAGGGCATTACAGCGTAGCAGAGCTCCAAGTGAGCAAGTAGCAGCCACAGCCAGTGTTTCGAGTTACCCTGTAGCTTCTGCCACTCTTGCTGATTGTGAGCGGGTGCAGGTCTCTTTGTGGACTAATTGGCAGTGTGACACAGTTGAAGTTGTATACGAATGAAATTTATTCAGTTCTATCTCAAACTTTCTTCTTAGCAGGACAAATATAACATCAGCAGACTGGTACAACAACAAAAATAACATAATCAGAATGACAAATAAACTTTATCCCATGACTTTTACATACTGTAGCTTGAAAGGTGTTCTTCTCCTAATACCTGCTGGAACAATTCACAGAGCTCCCTGAAGTTCACCTCCAGACCCAGGAGCACAATCTAAACTAACAATCTCAAATGACAGTCCTTTTATACAGGGAAATGATCATGTGTTCTCCCTAACTCCACCCACATCATTAATGCTAAAGTAAAACTTCTTATTTAAACATAATTATTTTGTTTTAACTATCTAACTAAACAGTTGATAATTAACATACATTTATACACATATTCAGTCTATTTTATTTAAATTCCTGGCTCTTTTGCAAACAGCTCTGACCATCAGGCACCGCCCCCAACAAGAGACAGCATAAAACAAAGGAACAAAGGGCTGGTCAGCACTATAGCTGTCCTGGAAGGGAGTGGTGCAAGGAGAGTCAGAAGCAGAAGCTGAAAATCCAAAGACACACAAACAGGTGCCCTTTCTGTAAGTGGGAACTGTACCACACAGTTTATATAGTTATTCTCTGAGGTGTACAATCCCCCATATAGTTTCATAATCTGCTTACTTAAACACAACTGCCAGGCCGTTCCCAACATGTGCCTTAACTGGTTGTTTCAAACAGGGAGCTTTGAGCAGGAAGTAATTCAAACTAACCATCCTTTTACAAATGGTTTTACAGCCCACTACAAGTACCTTGTCCCTAGTCTTTATTTTATCAAAAGATAGGAGAGGACATGTGTATGAATTAACATTACACTGACCTTCTGCCAGGGGAAGTTAAATGTGCACTAAACACGTTTCATTTCAATACTTTTGCCACTGTTAATATTTACAACCACTGGAGAAGGAATGACTTCCAAATAATACCGTCCCTTAAAGACTGAAACTTAAACAGAACAGTTACTTAAATTAATTTATTTTATTTCCCCTCACTTGCAACCCATTCTTCCTCTTAGTCAAGCAGCGCCTGTATTCTGGTGTGCTACCAAACACCTCTAAAAAGAAGGACTAAAAGTGTTCTTTCAACCCAAGTAGAAACAGATTGCTGGTGCTGCTCATTTAAACTCCAAATTAACTCAATTACCATGTAAAGAATCCCAACTACCTTTACACAAGGGATTCAGTTCTCCCTCTCTCTTTAACTGAATTACCTGGGGGGGTGGGGGTTACTAAATGACTCACTCTTACTTCTGTCCTCCCCTTTGCTCTATTTTTTTTTCTACCTTGCTAGTCTCCACTACGCTATCTTTTAACTTAGCCTCAACTTATAAAGCTTACATTTATTTATTTAATTTCTGATTTTACATAGTTATAGTATAGAAAGGCTTTAAGTAAAGCACTAAGCCCAAATGTTCCAGGGCCCCTAATCCATCACAGAGTCACTCTGTGACACTGATGTTTCACCCCTTCCCACCACTAGCGTACTGCCAGTCCCAATGACCACCTGTAGCACAAGCACATCAGCCAGTGCCACCAGTGTTATCAGTACCACTTTTGCTGTCCCTGTCACTGTAACCCTGTCCCCCACTATAGCCACCAGTACCACTGCTTCAGCAAGTGCCTTCAGTAACAATGTCAAACCCATGGCTACTAGTACTGTAACCACTACCAGTGTAGTCACTGTAAATGTGGCTACTGCCATGACCCTGGATACTGCACCAACAGATATTTCCACAATTCCTGTAACAACAAGTACCCCTACCCCTAGGATACAATCCAAACCCAGCAGTCATGCTGCTCAGGTGGTTGATGATGTATTACATGAGGAGGATGCAGAGTTTACAGACCAGTCTTCTGGCTCCAAATATATTCCTGACCCTAGTGAGCTACCATCATCATCAGCATCTGGCAATGACACAGACACCCACATAAGTGACTTTGGGGGTGAGTCAGAATATGCCTCATATCTGACTAGTAAAAACCTAAGAGCTGCTGAGTGTGCAGCCAAATTGAGGAAAGGTGCTAGGAGTACTGAACAAAGTCAGCATAGACATGGTCAGCAGAGCAAGCAAGGCGTTAAACCTCCATCTGTCAAAAAAATGAAGCAGTCCACAGTAAGCATCAGCAGGGTTATGTCACCTCCATCCACACAAGATAGGGAACGTTCTAAGCAAGAAGGTCAGACAGCTGTTGTGGAGGAAGATCAAGGTGATGTTGCAGCACACAGTTCAGCTGGTGGTAAAAGTGGTAAAAAAAGGAGTAGCCAGGGCCGCCCTGTTGGTGCAAAAAGTGCTGGCTCAAGTAAGACTGTAAGAAGCGCTGTGTGGCTTCATTTTAGCTTATCCAAAAATGATCCAACTAAGGCAGCGTGTGGGCTGTGTCACACCAAAACTAGCAGGGGAAAAAATGTCTCTAACCTAAGTACCATGGCAATGAATAATCATTTGAAGCTGAATCATGCCAGTGCACTGCAGGGATCCAGTATGTTGCCCAACAGCACACAGACAACACCCTCTTATGGTACTGGTGGGGGTCCAGATCACGTTGATGATTCCCAGTCACAAAGCAGTGGTGATTGTCATCATGTCAGTGAGTCTGACACAGTTTCTTTGTGCCCATCCGCACCAGTGACAGTTCATCACAAAACTGTCAGGACAAACTGTGGCTGCCTCTTTGCCTCCTGATGATTCATCTACTGCATGGTCCACAACATCTCCCATTGAAAGGCATCAGACCCCATTACAGTCCCAGACTTCTTGGCACCCATTATGCAGTCCTTTCATGCAAGGACTAAATATCACCCATCACACCCATGTGCACAACTGGTCACCCAGTTAATTGGGGAAATGATTGCACTTGATCTTCAGCCATTTTCAATGGTGGAAAACATTGGTTTTAGGTGGCTGATGCAGCATTTGCACCCACGGTATCAGATACCATCACGCTCAACATTCTCTTGTACTGTTGTGCCCAACATTTATGAGGATGTGTGCAAGGCAGTCTTGCAACGACTATCAAATGCAGTTGGGGATGTGTTCCATTGCACAACAGGCATATGAAGTAGCACAAACTCCAACCATGCATACATGTTGCTGACTGCACATTGTTGTGTAGCAAACCCAACTGGTGGAGGCAGTGAAGGTGCAGGTCTACATACTTCCTGTCATCCCCCTGGTGCAGGCTCCACAATGTCTCATAGCAGGTCTGCACTTCTGAATGTGTCCTTTATGCCTGTGGATCACTGGTCCGCCAACATTTTGGCCTTCTTGCAAGACATGCTGCGTGTGTGGACTGAAGACACATCGCTGCATGTTGGTTTCATTGTGACTGGCAATACAGCAAATATCATAAAGGCATTGTCTGATGGGCACTTTAAAGGCATCCGTTGTTATGCACACACTTTGAATCTGGTGGTGACAATGTCCATCTGCAAGACACAAGAGGTTGATCAAACACTTAAGACAGCAAGAAAAATTTGTGCCCATTTCCATCACTCAGTTAAAGCCACAAACCAACTGCGTCAGGTGCAAGAGTGCATTCAGATAGCACAGCACAGGCTGATACAGGATGTGTCAACACGGTGGAATTCAACATTCTACATGTTGCAAAGGCTACTGGAGCAGAAGCGAGTTCTCTGTGAAATGAGTATGGAGACAGATATTGGGGGAATTCTCAGCCACCGGGATTGGTCTGTTATTGAAGGAAATGTAAAGGTGCTTGGTCCTTTTGAAAGAAGCACACATGACATGAGCACAGAATCTGCACTACTGGATCAGGTCATCCCTGCAGTCTAGATACTGAAGAAGTCACTGCAGAGATTTTACACCCATGCTGATCTTGCATCTGCAGTGATGGCCCTTGTACACACTCTAACAACTAAATTAGGGAACAGGTTCACGAATATTTGTGCCTCTAAGCCATATGTTTTTTCAAAGATGCTGGACCCGAGGTTTAAGTGTGAGATACTGCACCTTGAAATGCCTGCCCACCATGTCAATGAGTTTCATCTGCAGTTGTGCTCAGAGCTCACCGTTACAATGTGTGCCAAGGATGTGATGCCTACTGAAGTAGCCCTGGAAGAACAAGAACAGCAGGTGGAGGATGCCCCAGAAATGGAGGAAGAAGACTGCTGGGCACAACTCAATTCATCCCTACAGGCAGAGCAAAGAAAGCGAAACGAGCAGTACCCACTCTCGGCCAGCAATGTTTTGAATTGCTTCTTGACAGAAGCTCTTGAACCCATCTCAGTTGACCCACTGGAGTACTGGACCAAAATGTTGAAATCATCCCCTCACTTAGCACAGCTGGCCATAAAATACCTGAGCTACCCACCAACCAGTGTGCCATCAGAGAGGTGGTTTAGCACAGCAGGGGATGTGGTGGAGCCTCACAGATCCTCATTAGACCCTGAACATGTTGAACAACTTGTGTTCATCAGGCTCAATTTACCACATCTTGATTACAAGTACAAGTCTTGAATAATTGAATTTCACTGCACTTTAATAACAATACTATTTTTATGTGACACACATCCCCTGTACTTGTGCTGCTGTCCTGGGCCAACTTGTGGTCTATGTGCACCAACACCCCATCTAGTATTATATTAATGACACTCAATATTGCTCTTTTTCCAAAAAAAAACATGACTGGTGATGCTGTCCTTTGTTGCAAAATTATGCTGAGCACCCACCACCTCACATTTCACGGACACCATAAGTGGTTTACACATTCATGTGATTATTAAAAAAGCAGAATACCTGACACATTTCAGATCCTAAAAGATCCTTTTTCCAAGGCAATTACAGCAAAACTGAGCACTATTATATATACATAAGTGTTGTGGCATCACAGTGACATCATAATACACACAACCTTCAAATTCATAGGATGTAATACACCCTGACCACATTATGTGCCCATGTGAAACATCCATTACTCACCCTTAGGTGCTACATATTTTTAAACAGACAATTCCAAAGGTAATACAACACAGAGTTACTAAACTGCAGTGCGTAACCATTGAAAGTACAATGTTGAAAACATATAATATTGTATATATATACACAACAGCATAGCCAAATAATTGCCTATATCATAATGTACAGAAAAGCAGTGGAAGGAAAAGGAGGGGAATAAAAGAAGTAAGAAGGGGAAAAAAAGACCAAAACAAAAATTAAAAATGGAGAAAATAAAGGGGGAAGGGGAGGGGAAATTTAAGATTTTCACTGTCAGAATCCAAAAGTAATGTAGCAGCAGCATTGGTGTAATTGCCTTTGAAAAAGGATCTTTTGGAATTTGAAATGTGTCAGGCGTTGTGCTTTTTTAATAATCATATGAATCTGTAAACCATTTATGGTGTCCATGAAATGTGAGGTGGTGGATGCTCAGCATAATGTTGCACAACTATTCTAAGTAGTTGCTTAGAGCAGTACCAGACAAGTGTAATATTTGGTTTGTCATCATCAGTCTCCATTCTCCAGTATTCCCCATTCCTAAAATATGCTGGATACCAGTTTGGCATCACCAGTATCCAGTATTGCCCATGCCTCAAATCTGCTGAATACCAGTGTGGCATCACCAGTCTCCAGTATTGCCCATGCCTGAAATCTGCTGAATACCAGTGTGGGATCACCAGTCTCCAGTACTGACCTTGCCTGAAATTTGCCAGATACCAATGTGGCATCAACAGTCTCCAGTATTGCACATGCCTGAGAATTGCTCTCCAGTATTCCCCATGACTGAAATATGCCAGATGCCAGTGTGGCCTCACCAGTCTCCACTCCAGTATTCATTTACCATGCCAAATCCCCAACAATTATGAAGAAGAAGTCTGGATGATGATGACCACCCAAGCCAGAGTGATGTTGCTCATCTTCAAGTACCACATTGTGTGCTACCAGCATAAGTAAGTAAATTGTATGAAATCTTTTAATTGTTTTATGTTTGCTTGGGTGAAGTGGTTTGGGAATTATGATTGAACAGTGCACCTGTGTTTCAGTAATTCTGTATCTTGGATGGAAATTAATCATGTTTATTTTATTTTATTTTATTTTTTTTTTACCCTGCAGGAATGATATCACGGGTCTGATGGACTCTTTGAAAAACACTGTGCATATGACTTGCGAAGGTAAGTATTCAGTCATTTCATTGTTTACTTTCTGTTTGGTGGTATTTGCGTGAGAATTACTGAAATAAAACAGTGTAGGCTGGCCCAGTGTCACTGAGGGCTGAGGTGCTGGACACCTTACCTCATGCTGCTCAGGTGACATGGGTTCGGGAATGACTTCTGGTCACCACAGGGTACCTGGGGGGTGGGGGTGGGAGTAGGAATGAGCACCTGCTCTCCTCTCCTCTCCTGGGTGGGGGGGTGCCCATCTGTAGTCCTGCCACAGCTGTGTGAAGGCCCAGCAATAAGCGTAGGTGGAACATGGTGACTGGCAGGGTGGGGGTGTCCCACAAGGCATGCATGCACATGTCTCCACATGTGCATGTCACATCAGGGGCATGTGGGCAGGGCATAGGATGGGAGG
Organism: Neoceratodus forsteri; assembly: GCA_016271365.2. Lineage (NCBI taxonomy): Eukaryota > Metazoa > Chordata > Ceratodontiformes > Ceratodontidae > Neoceratodus > Neoceratodus forsteri. Next base: position 332,858,830 of record CM057454.1, read on the forward strand.
GGGAAAAAAATACATAAAAAAAAAGGAAGAAATAGAGCTATCTGACCAGTGACCACTGATTTTGAATCATCTGATGGCCACATGAAAAGGGAGACTTCATGGATGTGTACAGGCCATCTGGAAGCAATTAATTTCATTATATGTCCCTAACAGGTAGCATTCATTAAAAGGCATCATTGTGGCCACACATCATGGGCAGAATGGGCATCATGCAAGATTGCTGTCCTCACTGCCATCCCTGTCAGCTACGATGGTAAGATTTTAATTTGTAAGTTAGCCTGATGAAGTAAAGTTATAGTGTTCTATGGGCATAATTATGTTTTATTAGTTTTTTTTAAGGAGAGAATTAGTTAACGATCTGTCATGTGTGTTTCCTGTAATACCCAATCCCATTAAGAGGAGTGTGCCCATATGTAGATTGTCAATTAAATACCAGTATTAACTGAGTTAAGTCTATGGAAGTTATACTGTTGTCCTATGGGCATAATTATGTTTTATTAATTGGTTTTCTTAAAGGCCACAGTTGTTTAAGGGTGTGGAATATTTTATTCTTGTAGTACACATTGTTTTTTTTTTTACCCAAGTACAATAAATGACAGTTATGTCTTCTTATACTTCCAGTTGAATCCTATGGGAAACTAAACAGAATGCCCATGATGAACTATTTTCCTGTGCATCCTCCTCCAGATCTTGTGCATCCTCCTCCAGAAAAAGCAGCGGGACATGGTAGCCTGCCCTCCTGCACTAGTGTACAAGCCAAAGTGACATGGCATCTGCATCCTTCTCCTGAAGCATCAGCAGCACAAGACAGCCTGTGGCAGTGGCACCAGTGTACAAAGCCAAAGTGTCATGACATCTGCATCTTCCTCCTGAAGCATCAGCAGCACAACACAGCCTTTGGCACCAGTGTACAAGCCAATGTGACATGACATCTGCATCCTTCTTCTGAAGCATCATCAGCACAAGACAGCCTGTGGTAGTGGCACCAGTATGCAAGCCAAAGTGCCGTGACATCTGCATCTTCCTCCTGAAGCATCAGCAGCACAACACAGCCTGTGGCACTAGTGTACGAGCCAAGGTGCCACAACATCTGCATCCTCCTCCACAACAGAACCATACCCAACAAGACAGCCTGTAGCACCAATGTACAAGCCAAGGTGCCATGACATCTGCAACCTCCTCCTTAACAGAACCATACCCAACAAGACAGCCTGTGACACCAGTGTACAAGTCAAAGTGCCATGACATCTGCATCTTCCTCCTGAAACATCAGCAGCACAACACAGCCTGTGGCATCAGTGTACAAGCCAAGGTGCCACGACATCTGCATCCTCCTCCACAACAGAACCAAACCATACCCAACAAGACAGCCTGTGGCACCAGTGTACAAGCCAAAGTGCTATGAATTCTGCATCCTCCTCCTGAAGCCTTATCAGCACAAGACAGCTTGTGTGGCAGTGGCACCAGTATACAAGCCAAAGTGACATGACATCTGCATGCTCCTCCAGAAGCAGCAATAGGACAAGGCAGCCTGTGGCACCAGTGTGCAAGATAAAGTGCCATGACATCTGCATCATCATCCTGAAACAGCAGCAGGGCAAGGCAGCCTGTGACACCAGTGTACAAGCCAAAGTGCCATGATATCTGCATCCTCCTCCTCCTGAAGCATCAGCAGCACAAGACAGCCTGTGTGGTAGTGACACCAGTGTACAAGCCGAAGTGCCATGACCTCTGCATCCACATCCTGAAGCAACAGCTGGACATGGCAGCCTGTACCCTGTAGCACCAGTGTACAATCCAAAGTGCCGCGACCTCTGCATCCTCCTATTGAAGCAGCAATGCCAAACGACAGCCTGTGGTACCAGTGCACAAGCCAAAGTGCCATGACAGCTCATCCTACTCTTCCTGAAGCCATTTAAAGGACTTGTATACCAGTCCTCTAAGAAGGCATTTTCACTAGCTGAATACCGAATAACGAATATCTGGGAACTGAATACCGAATATTCGGCAAAATATTCAAAAAAAGGTATTCGCACAGCCCTAGTGCTTATATTTATGTACAAATTTAGGGGGAAGCAGTGCTGTGTTTTAATGGTTTAGAGCACATTAATGCAGCCATTAATATGGGGCAACATTTTAATGGCCATTAATAGAGTAATTAAAACATGACTGACTTTGAATGGGAGTTTTAATGGGCATTTCAATGGCTATTTTGATGGCTATCCATGGATATTAATGTTCACTAAAATTAATGCCGCTCAATTAACGGCTACTCGACTATTAAAACCACCATTAAATTTTTGACTTTTAAAACCGCCATTACATTTTAAAGGGTACCTAAACAAGTAGTTTTTTAAAACTGCATACTCCAAAATCTGGCTTAATAGAGGTAAAATAAAGGCTGCTGTTTACATTTATACTAAAACTGCATTTATGTAAATAATATAAATGCAGTTTCATAGCTTTTGAAAAATGTAAACATCAGCCTTTCAGTTTAAAAAAACAGCCTTGCTTGCTCCCTAAAATGTCTGCCAAGTGTGTTAAGTGATGACATCATTGCAGCCAGAGGCAGAGACCCACATGGCTCCCTATAGTTCTAATTAGTTCTTCTTTCCCCCTTTGTTTTTGAATTGTTTCACCAGAATGATCAATATCATGCATTAACATGAGAATTATTTTGATCAGTACACATGTTAGGCTATGGTTTTATTCATTTTGTTTATTTTAACTTGCTAAACTTGTTTTGTAATCCAGCTGACTTTCTCTTTGGCAAACCGTAGTACAACACAACACTTCAAATACCTGATGATCTAGTGGTTATGTGATGTCCTGAAATTTGTAGCAAAATACTGGTCTGGTCCAATTGCAAAACACAACCATTCTTGGTAATCCACAAATAAGCTTCTCTTATAGTCTTTTTCCACGTGAACCCCCTGCACCTAGCCTGCCTTCTGTTGAGCACCCCACCATCCATACTCTGTTCTTAGTACTGCCTGGGGCGGCATATGAGCTTGCAGTCTCATGAAGAGAATTATCACACCTCAGATTGTAATCTTGTACCTCAGAGAGTAGTGCACACCTATACCGATATGCTTCATCAGCTGGCACTGTTAAAAAAATACCTCCCAAATCACGCTCCAGTCCACTTTCACAATGTTTGACTTCTGCTTCCATAGTAAACATTGAGTGGATCACCACCCTTCTGCACAGTGAAGGCAGTATGTACAGTCCCCCTGTTGTGTTTTTTCCTGCCTCATTAACCAACAACTAGGTCTTCCTGAAGGGTCAGGCAATAAGCATCAAGACACACCAGAAAAACTGCTGTTCATACCATCATAAGGGCTGCACTTACTATGGATAACAATATTATTAGTAGGAGACATACTAATGCCTTGAGTGAATACACCCAACTTCCAGTGTCAGTCTACTCCTTTACCTGTGATCTGCAGAACCCCACAGGACAGTTCTCGGCAATTCTTCTCCAGTACTTTTCTGTGCCCTACTCCACAATGCGAGTTGGCTGGCTACCGCCCTTCCGAATCTTGAATGAGCTATACATAGCACCCTCAATACTGTCACAACAAATGCCAACATCCCCTCCCACCCGAAGGTAATCTCCCTACACTGAATTCAAGTAACAATTTATGTGCAACCCTGCCACTCTGAGTATTTGTCATCTCTGACTGCTCTCAACCACAGCCAGGTAGTGATCATAGTGCTGGCAGCCCCACATCTCAGATCTCACAATGATCTGCTCAACTTCCCACATCCTGTCTTCTCCTAACCTGAATATAGCTGTGCCCTGCTGGAATGGCCTCTTCAGTCCCTCTCTGGCATCCATTCTTCTCATCTGCTCCCCACACCAAAAACGGGTGAACTCACTACCCTTCCACATCATGAATCTGGTTAGTATAATCTCCCGTGTTAATTTTACATATCAATAATAAACATGATCTTCTGGTAAGCCATACTGATAGCAGCAGGACACAAGGGAAAAAAATAGGCTTTCCTACCCGTATAAGAGCTAAGCTACCTATGATTAGGCACTATTAAATGCAGTGCATAATGATGCGCACACTGGTCATTTAATAATGTCTAATCAAAGGTTGCCTAGATCTTTTAAGGATAGGAAAGCCTATCTTTCCCCTTGTGCCTTGTTGCTATCAGCCTGACTTACTGGAAAGATTTTTAATTTTTGATATGTCAAAAAACCCAGGGGGAGGCCGGCCCATCGGCACAGCAGTTGGATTTTCAGCTTGTGATGCAAGCGACCTGGGTTCAGGAACGGACCCGGTTGCTGGAGGGCTGGCCGGGGAGAGGGCTCAAGCATCAGATGACTGCTTGCTTTCTCTTGGAGGGAGGCAGGGAAGTGACCCTGTGCTTGCTGACCCCTGTGGAGGCTGGGGACATGGCAACGTACTGGGTCCCACTAACTAATGGGGCATGGTGAACATTGGCGAATGCCTGACATTAGTGGTACACCACGCCCCAGGAAGCAAATGGGGAAAATTAGCCCCGTGGCTGACCAGATGATGGTCGCCAGCTCCTGCGAGACCTCAAGCAGTGCATGGACCACCCCAGCAGCACCCGGGCCAAGAATTGCACTGGCTGCCCCACCGATGCCTTCTCCTTCATAAGATAGACCCACCCAACAAAGGGTTATGTCTGGGTTACCCCGGGGGGGGGCTGCAGTATGGGGTGATGGGTGGCTGCATCATGGCAGGGCATCAGTGAAGGGCATAGGAAGGCCTGAAGGAGAGGCTGGCTCAGAGCTGGCAGGAGCAAAAAAAAAACCAACAACCCGGGAACTGTACTACCTGCATTCATGATGCAGAAGGGTGATGAGCTCACCGGTTTTTGGTGTGAGGAGGAGGAATGAAGAATGAATACCAGAGGGGGACTGAGAAGGCCACTCCTGCAAGGTACTGCTATATTCAGGAAAGGGGAAGACAGAAGGAGAGAAATATGAGCAGATTACTGTGAGAAATAAGATGTGGGGCTGGCAGCACCATGATCGCTACCTGACCCCATTGTCCTGGCCAATATTCCCCTTCCCATAAAATCAGTTCATGCAATAGCCCAAGGCTGTGTGTGGGTATTAATGTGTGAAATGGCTGGCACTACACATTTAGTCACTTCACGACCAGTCTAGCATTGCCCGTAAAGCACTTTGAGATACAATGTGTATGAAATGCGCTATATAAATGACGATTCTTATTATTATTGTTTTCCAAGGAAAAAGAAGACAAGCATATTTTTGATTTCCAAGAAAGTATGAACTCTGGCATTGGACTACACAAGAACTTTACTACAAATAATTGGCAGATCTGGGGGTGGGGTAGGGTGCGGCTGCACCCTCCCACCCATTGTAACTTACTTGCTTGCTGTTGCTGCATTTCAGTTTGTTGAAGAAGTCTGATGTTTACATTCAAAACTATGGATTACATTTGTAGATTCTGTCAAACATGTTAAATAATAATAGCAGACAATATAAAGGTTTAATAAAAATGTTAAAAAGTGCAAATCAAGTATGCACACCACCCCAGCACCCACCATTGTAACATCCTGGATATGCCATAACCACTAGACCACTAGGTTATTTAAGATTTGTACAGCACTGTAGTTTGCCAAAAAGAAAGTCGGTTGGATTAAAACACAATTTCAGCATGTTAAAGTAAACAAAATGAGCAGAACCATAGCCTAACATGTGTATTGATCAAAATAATGCACACAGTTTTGACCATTTAGGTGAAACAATTTTAAACAAAGGGAAAAAAAGAACTAGTTAGCACTATAGAGAGCCATATAGCTCTCTGACTATGGCTCCAATGACGTCATCACCACTTAACACATTTGGCAGCCATTTTAGGAAGCAGGTTAAGCAGTTTTTTGAAATTGGAAGGCTGATTTTACATTTTTCAAATGCTTTGGAACCACATTTAGGTAAACGATGTAAATGTAGTTTTAGCATTAATGTATACAGCAGCCTCTCCTATAGTCCCCCATGAAGTCAGATGTTTGAATAGTTTGTTGTCAAAATGTTGTTTAGGTATCCTTTAATGCCCATTTAGAATTTAATGGCCACAATATGTGCAAATAACCCACTAAATTGATTGGTTAGACGTTACAGTGTAATTTGGGCCATTAATTATGTACTTATTAATGGAAGCTTAATAGGAAACTGTAATGGAATTTTAATAGAAGTGTTTAATGCAATGCAGTAGTAATCCAGACCTCGATAAACAAGGCCTGCAGGCTCCTGACCGACACTTCCTTCCACACCCATACTTGCCTGCTCTATTCCACTGACAGCCTGCTCACCTTGGAGGAGTGCCTGCGCTACCAAACCTGCTTACTTGCCAAAAAATCCCTGCTAGGACTCTCCCCCCAAGGGTCACCGTATCCCTGCGGCTTGCATCTCCATCTGTTGCCACCCGTAGCTCAGTTAAGGCCACCTTTCTGGTGCCCCATACCAAGACCTCCCTAGCCCAAAGGTCCTTCCACTACCATGCCCCCACATGGTTCAACTCCCTCCTGCCCTCTGTCACTAAGTCTACCAAAATTGGTCCCTTTAAAGTCGCTCTCCGTAACCACCTCTTTGGCACCCGAAGCTATAGTTGCCCTTAATCAACCTAATGTTGGGGTCCCTCCCCATTTCTGGCCCATAGCCTTGACAATGTCCATTGGACTGCTTTCCTCTCCCCCCTTTTTTTTTCTTTTCCTCACCCCTGGCTCCCCCCACCCTTCCACATAGGCATTTCCCTGGTACGACCAGGGTTGTGACTTCTACTATTGTTATACTTTATACGATTGCTATTTACTGCATGTAACTTTATTCTGTAAACCACTGTTATATTGTGTCCTTTTGTTATCTGTATTGTACCTGTATGTTACTACTGTTGTATCTCACACTGTAACCATGTCTACCCTCCCTGCGATGAGGTGCCTTTGTAAATGAGTCCCTGACTCAAAGGTTGTAAAAACATGCTCCTAGCCTTCAGAGAGAAGGGTAGAGTTGACTGCTCCATAGCTGCTTCCTGTTGACTACCAGGCAGCATGACGAACAGGGCACCACAAGCTTATATGGCAAGGTTGCTCCCATTCTTCAGTTGCCATGTGCCTGTGAATCCTGGCTGATTTTTGCCTTGGATAGAAAGGTAGAAAGTGTGAGTGACCAGCAGGATGAAACTCCGGAATGCATGGTCCCATGTCCGCTGTACTGATCCTGTGCCCAACTGTACTCTGGATGAGGTGGTGGATATTTGCAGCTATAATGGGGACACACAGAAACAGCAGTGCAACACTGCTGTCAGGAGTTGCTACTAACCATCAAAACCACACTGTACACTGAAGTGCACTAGAGGTGTTGATTCAGTATGCTAATTAACATAATTTGTACACACTGAAAAAGCAACACAACGCTGCTTCAGGCAGTGTTGCTGTCCCAACACTGCTTCAAGGCAGTGTTGCTGCCCCAACACTGCTAACTGCAGTACACTCAGTGTGATTGCAGTGTTAATTAACATAATTCATACACACTGTGCCAGCTCTGCATGCCTACCAACAGAAACCTACAGGTGCACTAATTAAACACTCATGAAGGGCACTGTGGAATGAAGTGCTCAGGAAGTGTACACTGCTACAGTAACATTAAAATATTACCATGCAATGACTTGTTGGACACTTTACTTCCCTCTGGGTTTCCAGAAGCCAGGTTCTGGGTACTCACTGTTTGTGGATCTCAAATGCCTGAAGTATAGAGCTCCTTGGTCAGTGCCACACAGGGCAGGAGAAGGCCGGCCTTGGTTCCTCTGGCAGGATGGAACTTGCTTGAGGATCTTGCAGCTGATCACCTTGACTGTAGTTCTGGCTGCTTGTCACCCTCATCTGCTTTTGCCTGTCACAGAGCTCTGTGGTAGGACAATACCACTCCCAGAATGCCCAGATCTGGGAGTGGCTCCACAGCCCGGCTCCCCACAATGGATCCCAGGTGCCCTAGCTCCTCAACAAGTGCCAGTGATCTCCTGAGATGGTGAGTCCCACTTGGAAAACGTTAGCTGATTCCCTCCCTGGCTCTGGGTGAGAACTCACAAATGGTGGGGGTCCTCCTGCAGTCCCTGCATTGAATTCGAAATCAGAAGAAATCACAGGCATTTACTTATGCAAAGTCCGGTGCCAGTTGGAGTGGGTGCTAGCCCTAGATCAATGAAGCACAGGTGCAATCAACAGGGGAATCCAAGTACAACAGGCCCCCTGCACACCAGTCCGCACTTTCTAGTTAGAAAATGTCCACAACCTTTTCTTCAACTGTAGCTGGGACACAGATCTCAGCCACTTCAACCAGTTCACTCAGAAAATGTACAGCACCTGCCTAGCACCCCGACGGCCAGAGACACTTTGCCTCTTCAGAATCCCAATCGCAGTTCCACACGGATAACACTAACCCTCAGCCGAAACTGTGGCACTAAAACAGAACAGCTCAGTCCTCTCATCTCAATTCAGTCCACCAGTGCAGGGTTTCTGCAGCACTTAGCTTCTCCAAAATAATCAAATGGCTCACAGTACCTGGGGAATCAAGGTACCAATTCAGTCTCTCACTCTCTTTCCCTTGCTGAACCTTTCCTGAACACAGCAGTCTCCTCTGGAAGCCTGGGAAAGATCTCCCTAGTCCAGATCCACTCTCACAGGAGTCTTCTGACCTGTACAGAGCCCAGCAACAGACTGACGAAATCCCAGAAAGTCCACTGAGTTTCACTCGAAAATCCAAGATTCTGATTGGCTGATTGAACCTATCATTTGTTCATAACGATAGTGATCAATACATCCTGAGTTACGATTGGGGCAGGTGGAAGGTGCTTGACTATATGAAACTCCCTCACCCACATTCCTTGGGATTCACTTTAGGTACCTAGATACCTGATTGGCTGCTCACCAGGGTAAAAGCATCAAGGAAGTGGCTGCTGGTAACACAGTCTTACAGCAGTCCTAATGTTTCCCACAGACAAAGTCCTGGTGCAGTCCACAAAAATACTTTAATTTTACAGCACCCCACAATCTGATAGCCCCTTTTGTAACCTTTCAAGCAAGCACACTTTCATATATGCTTGTACAATATATTTATAGTATATGGTTAGGGCTTATTGTTGGTGGAAACCAGTGGCTTTCTAAATCTTGTTGTAGGACAGTTCAAAGGTCAAAAGTTGTTGTACTATCGTTCTGACATCACATCGATAGTACAACAACTTTTTAGCTTTGATCTGCCTTCTGATTGGCTCACTCCACCAAGCTCAATGGAAAAAAATTATCTGAACATGGCGGCTGCAGTTTAGCGAGCGCGGAGTAGTGGACACTGCTTATTTTGACACGAGGAGCTATCGTTGCTCCGTGTCACAAAAGCAAACTTTTTTTTACATTTTATTTTAAAAAATTATAATTTCCGACGCCGGAGTGAGCAGAAGCAGGAGAAGCTGAACAAGTGGCAGCGGGCTGACAGGGAGAAGCCGGAGCGAGTGGGAGCAGGGCAAATCTGGAACAAGTGGCAACAGGAGCAGGAGAAGCTGTGAGTGGCATAAGGTAAAACAATTGAAATAAGCCCTAACCATATACTATACAAAACAGTGGATGGGTGACCATCCACAGCTAAGGCAGTTTTCCTGTCGGGAGTTGATGACATCAGGAAGACCTCTCGAGCTTCGCTCTCGAGGTCTCTATGATGTCATCAACCCCCTCGAGGGAAACATAGCCTTGTTGTGGATGGTCACCCATCCACTATTCTATATGTTGTCACTGATGCTGAAACACTGTCCCCTAAGTGGCAGGCAGCACCTTATGTATATTAATGTCAGGCTCATTCATATTAATAAGCCCTGATCTGTGCCTTTGCTAAACCCAGCATTTGGCCCCCAAACGGCCTCTCGGCCCCACTGTTCTGCTCACTGGCTCTCACTCAGCTGTCCAGGGCACCGGGACCATAGAAATGACCTTCCACTCGACCGCAAATCGTCAATCGGAAATTTCATAGGTGCTTCATGCACATGCGCGGTCACCGGCTCTCTAGGAACATGCCGGTGACTTGTGACTACAATTTCAAACCCAAACTGGCCAAAATAAAGCACAGGGCCACTGGGGGAACTGAGGGGATGCCATAAGGCACCAGGAAATGGGGAAAACTGACAATCTGAGGTAAGCTCCTAAAGGGGGGTTACACCAGCTTATGCCAAGTCTAATCCCTGCCCTTTCCTTTGTGCCTGCTATCCCTGTCTTTTTTTATTAATTTATTTTTATTAAATTTTCAATAACATATACATAGAAATAATACAAAATATATATAGAAACAATACAACTTTCAGTACATGTAAATATTTTATACTTTACACCCTGTGAATCTGCTATCGCTCTTAGTGAGCAATTGCTTGCTGTCCACTAGCTCTAAGCATGTTTCTCTCTCACTGCTCCTCAACACTATAATGTTAAATTCATAACTCAGGTACCAGTCAGTGTCTCTTGCTACTCTGTCAGCTTTGCAGTTCCACTTCTGGTTGCTAAACTTCAGTCTTCTCTTGCTCTCTACTGTACATTACACTCACTTGCTCTGCCTCACCCTCTCTCTCTCTCCCCTGGCTCACTCCACCCATAGACCTTATCACAAATCTGCCTTACTACCTCCATATCAATTTTCTCTGCACAGACATGGAGGCAATGGCATAGGCACAATCTTACAGCACCTCACTGTAATTAACCCTATGCCTCTTCTGGCTCAGCTGTCCTGCCTCACCGTATCTGCTACAACAATAAACACTAGTACTGAGGCACTTGACTGGAGAGTTTGGGGGGTTCAGGTCACAGGGCAGACACAGGCAAAGACACAAAAGACTACACTCCAGAGCCAAAGTATTCCAGAAGGGAGATAGCAGAACCTCTGGCAGCCGTGTTCACCGACTCATTCAACACAGGAGTGGTACCAGAGGATTGGAGGAGGGCACATGTTGTCCCTCTACACAAATCCAGCAGCAGGTAGGAGGCAGGGAACTATAGGCTGGTCAGCCTCACCTCAGTAGTGGAGAAGGTCATGGAGACATTGCTTAAAGAAAGGATAGTGGGGCTTCTAGAAGCCATCAGAGCCCAGGACCATAGACAACATGGATTCACAGCAGGGAGGTCATGCCAGACATATCTGGCTGATTTCTTTGGGTAACAAAGGAAGTAAATCAGGGTGGGGACGTCGCTTACCTTGATTTCATTTCATTTCATTTTTTCATTTTTAATTTTTAACCAGGTAGTGGACTGGGCACACCCCTTTTTCAGCCATGCCTGACATTTAAACAGTAAAAAAACTTATAGCCATATACATAAAAATACAGATACGCACAGTACAATAATTTCACATACAATTGCACACAATCCCATTATTTAAATATGTAAAAAGCCCATTCCTAAAGTGCATTAGATTACGTGCTCCCTTAGTCAAGTGTGTGTATTCATTCAAGAGAAGGGGTACATACAAAGAGAAGGCCATCCTAGTCATCTGCAGCTTGTATCTCGGAACCTCATAATCCTGAGCCCCACTACTTCTTGTTATTCATTCCCTTTTAATTAGACCCAATGCCTCAGAAAGCACCTTAGGATCATTAGCTCTCGATACCCTAAATGCAAAATTCCCCAGTTGGTATCTAATTCTCAGTTCTGGTGGCAGTACTCCCAATTTCTCATAAAGCACACAATAGTGTGTACGTTTTGGCACCAGAAGTGCAAACCTACAGATGTTATTAAATAAAGTCTTGTACTTTGTCTCAAACACCCTATTACTATTAAAAAACAGTATACTCTTATATTCCAGTGTGGGCATCAGAACTTGCTTAGCTATAACTGTCCGAGCTTCTTCAGTCAGTGAGTTTATGTTTCTATAGAAGTACCCTATTTTGTGATTGTCTTTTTCCTACTTTTTCAATATGTGGAACTAAGCTCAAGCAGGGATCCAGAAAAACTCCTAAAAATGTTAAATAGTAACTGTAGAAAAACTTATCCCATTTTGACTGATTATTGTAATTTATTTTCCTTTTGCAATTTTTGTTGGGTTCCAAATAGCATGATATTTGTTTTTTTCTCATTTGGGGTCAATTTATTGTCCCTTAGCCACTGAGCTAGCATGTTATATTTATGTTGCAGGGACACGTGAATAATACTGCTCGTAGGTGCAGAGTACCATATTACAGTATCATCAGCATAAATAATGCTATTTTTCAGCAAAGCCTTTTACACTGTCCCACATATGAGACATGGGGGACAGGATGGTGAACTGGGTTAGACACTGGCTAACGGACATGAGGCAGAGGGTGGTGGTAAATGGGTAAATGGGGTGCATTCTGTGGAGGGGGAACAAGTGGAGTGCCACAGGGATTGGTCCTGGGATCAGTTCCATTTAATGTCTTCAATAGCAACATTGCAGAAGGACTGAAGGGAAAAGTCTGCCTGTCTGCCGATGACACCAAGATCTGAAACAGAGTGGATACCTCAGAGGGGGCGGAGAAAATGAGGAGGGACCTGGGAAAGCTTGAAAAATGGTCTGAGGACTGGCAACTAAAGTTTAATTCAAAAAAAGTACTAAATTATGCACCTGGGACACAGAAACCCTGGGGAAAGCTACAGGATGGGGTGGGGAGATGCTGACAGTCACAAAGGAAGAAGAAAGGGACCTGGGGGTTATTATTTCAGATGACCTGAAAATGTCAAAGCAGAGTGCTAAGGCAGCTGGGAGGGCCAGTGGCATGCTGGGGTGCATAGGCAGGGGTATCACCAGCAGAAGCAGGGAGGTAGTGATGCCCTTATATAAACTCATGGTCAGGCCTCACATGGAGTACTGTGTGCATTTCTGGAGGCTGCCCCTTCATAAGGATATTAACGGGGTGGAGATGGTCCTGAAAAGGGTGATTAAGATGATACTGGGCTTCCAGCACAAGACTTATGCGGAGAGATTAAGGAACCTCAATATGTACTCGCTGGAAGAGAGGAGGGAAAGAGGGAACATGATAAAAACATTCAAGTACCTCAAGGGTATAAACAAGGTGCAGGGAGGGGAGACATTTTCCAGTACAGGAGGAGCACAAGAACGAGGGGGCATGACATGAAATTGGGAGGTGGGAGATTAAGAGGAAATGTGGGGAAGTTCTTCACAGAGAGGGTGATGGTGGATGCATGGAATGTTTTGCCTCTGGAGGTGGTGGGAGCAAGCATTGTGGATGGATTCAAGCATGCTATGGGACAGGCATAGGGGAACCATTACAGGCAGACTAGATGGGCCTAGTGTTCCTTATCTGCCAATAATTTCTTTGTATCTATGTATAAAGTTACAGCAGCGGGTCGGGTAGGTTGAAAGCAGTAATCTAGTACAAGAGCTTACGGGCAGACTAGATGGTCCAGGCGGCCCTTATCTGCCAACAATTTCTATGTTTATGAGTGGAAGCATTTATTGCCAAATATTCCAGATCAATCAATCAATAAATCTTTTTGTTTGACAAGTTATGTCATTACAATATCAATAAAACATACCTCTACGTTGAGTAGTAACTTATACAACTTATCGTTAAAACCATATTCACATACAGGCACAGCTTATACTGTTATACAGTTCCATTAAAGTGCATTAATTTCTTAATTACAATTGACTTCCTAGATAATTTCTCTTCCCTTATTCATATGCAATTTTTCATTATCTATTATCTTAAAAAATATTACTCTCTCAAGTGTGTGCGCTACCTTATTATTAAGAAGTATCTCAGTCATTTCTTCAGGGTTATAACTAAATCTTTTAATATATCCACCACAAATTGTATTCTGTACTTGTTATATAAAGGACAAATAATTAAGAAGTGGACAACATCATCTTCTCCCTTCCCACAGAGGATTCTGCAGCTGGAACAAGGCTCTACCCCTTGGAATAGCATTTTTCATCTTTCACTGTTGTATTCAAATCTGTATTTAGTCAGTATTTTCCTATGTTTTAGTAGCTTGATTATGTGTAAATATTTTTCAAATCCAACATCCTTTTTATTTTTGGCCATCCACTTACTTGTCTTAAATAGGGTGTATGCATGTGCTTATGTGAGTGGGGGTTGTGTCTGTTGCATATATGTTTGTATATAGTGGAACGTGTGTGTCAACGTCTGTGTCCATAGTGATGTGTGTAAGTGTTTGTGTACATAATGATATTTCTGTTTATGATGGTGTCTGCATGAATTGTGTAGTATTTATCTGTGTACTGTTCATCTTTGCATGGGTGAGAGTGCAATTCTGACTATTGAACTGATATGTGTATGTGTGTGCACAACTATTACCATAGCTAATGAGGGGTGTGTCTGTAGTGGTTTGTGTGTGTACGTGCTATTGTGAGTGTGGTTTTGTCTGTGTGCATGTGTCTTTTTATACAATGCAATGTATGTCTGCCTGCATCTGTGACTGTTTTTTGTGTGCTAATGTATGTCTCCTGTTTTTTTTTTATTAAAACATATTTACCCAGGATAGTCTAGCTTAGATTATCTCATTTTCTGTGGTGTCCTGCTTTGACCCATTTGTACAGCTGGTGGATGAACTGAAGCACAGAGGCAAAGTGACTTGCTCAGGATTACATACTGAGTCAGTGGCTGTGGTATGATTTGAACCTGGGTCCCCTGGTCCCCAAGCTTGTGCTCTAGTCATGAGACCATGGTAGTTCATTGGTGTGTTTGCATTTGTGTGTGCTTATTTTGCCTAGCTGTTAAGAGTACAGAACTATGAACCTTGGGTCCAGGTTTGAATCCCTCTACTGCTTATTATGCACTTTGTGTCTTGTGGAGGATGCAGTGTTAGAAGAGTCGGACACAGCACTGTACCCAAGATGTTAAGGACCCCACCAGCAAAACAATGTTGTGGGGCCTGCCTCTCCATGTAACTGCCATAGGTCACTGAACTACACACATACATACACACACACACACACACACGTGTCACTGTTTGTTCAACAGCCTAGCTCAACAAGCGACAAAATTGGTCAGCAGATACTCTCAAATATGTTGTCAGTTGCTTTGAGCACCACCCCTCCAAGCATGATGCTTACCCCCATCCCCCCCAGCACAACATGCTGCTGTTTTTTTCACACTTCCACCAGTCATTCAGCTGTGTAGGATGCAGTATAATTTCCATAACACATAGGCTTATCTTCTGCAGTTCTGTTCATCTGCAGTTGAGTGGCAGTGTCTGTGCTGTTTGTTCCTCCCTGTTTTTTTATCAGTATTGGCACTTTGTGCTACTTGCACATTTTGTTGCCATGTTCTGACGTTTGTTCAGATTTCTCTGAGCCCCTTCAGCTCCTGGTGCTGTATAGCCTTCTAATCAATCAATCAATCAAAATCTTTATTTATTCAGGCGGACATCATTGAGCGAAGCTCATTTACAAGATGGACCTGATAGGTCAAGATCAAAATAAAGTACAGTAGCATACATAAACAAATACAGAGAAAGAGACAAGGACTTAAATATAAATAAACAGGTACAGTAATAAAAAAACGTATATACAAGCAGGGTAGCTAATGATTTTGGACCACAAAACAAAATAATTCAGACAGGTTTGACCCAAATGACTGTAAGGTATTGGATGTGAAACTGGTCAGGTGTGTTGTAATTGATAGATACTTACGAAGCAGATATGGGGGATAAAAAAGGGAATGGCAGTGGATTGTAGGGTATATTGTAGCTAAGTTTAGAAAAAGTATATAAACTGAGATAGAAAGGAAAAAAAAGGGGTAAAGGGTAAGAAGCGACTAGGCTTAGTGAAAGCAGTTGCATATCTCAGGAAAGAGACTTATGAAGAGCTTTTTAAAGGATGCTAAAGGGATGAAGGTGTTCAACTTTAGGGTCTTCTGCAGAGAATTCCAGGTAGATGCTAAGAAGTAGCTGATTGCAGATCTCCCATGCCGGGTACAGACTTTAGGTATCTTCAAGGTGATAAGGTTATTGCTTCTTAGGGCATATGATCTAGATGTAGCCAGAGTAAAGCAATCAGAAATATAAGATGGAAGTTTGTTTGACAGAGCTTTATAAATCCATAATGCAGCATTTTTATTCCTCCTAAGGTGTAAGGATGTCCAGCCAACAGCATTATAGAGAGAGCAGTGATGAGTGTTGAAAGGAAGATCTGTGATGAATCTTAGAGCTCTGTGGTACAAGGTATCCAATTTACTTAAATAGGACATAGTACAGTGGCCATATAGGAAATCTGCATAATCAATGAGAGATAGAAATGATGCCTGTATTAGTCTCTGTTTAGACTCTTTGGTTAGATAATGTTTGATTCTGAAGAATAGGCCGAGCCTCTGTCTGAGTTTTTCAGGAGCTCCTCAACTTGTTGAGTGTAATCAAGTCTGTTATCAATCCATACCCTAGATATTTGAATTTATCCACATAATCAAGATTTTCTCCAAGGATGGTGGATAGCTGGGAAGAATGTTTGATGAGAGAGTGGTAGAATATATATTGGTGGAAAGAACATCGCCTTTGTCTTCTTGGCATTTAATAGTAGTTTCTTTTCAAGTAGTTGATGTTGCAGCAGGGAGAATTCTGATTGTAATAACTCACAGGCCTTTGATGGTGAGGGGTTACTGACATACAAGACAGTATCATCAGCAAAAGGTGAACATTGGCAACAGTGAGGTTGGAATCAATGTTATTGATATAGATAGCAAAAAGGATAGGGCCCAGGATGGATCCTTGCGGTACTCCCCTTAGAAGTGGTTTTGAGGAGGATAGGACACCTTCATTTTTCACCTGCTGTATTCTATCAGTGAGGTAACATCTGAACCACCCAAGAGAGGTTGAATCCAGGCCTAAGGAGTGCAGTGAGGAAATTAGCAGCTCATGATCCACTGTGTCAAAGGCTTTACTTAGGTCTAGAAATACAGCACAGATGCTGCTTTTTTTGTCTAACTCAGTTTGCCAATCATTTGTTACTTTTGCTAATGCAGAAATGGTACTGTGTCTGGTCCTAAACCCAGATTGAGCAGGGTTAAGGAGATTATTAGCATCGAGGTAGTCTCTTAGTTGGATACTCACCAGTTTTTCTAACATTTTAGACAGCACAGGTAGGATGGATATAGGTCTATAATTGTTGAGATCCATGGGGTCCCCTGATTTGAGGAGGGGAAACACTTGTGTTGTTTTCTCCACAATGTAGGAACAGAACCAGTGGATAAGGACAGATTAAAAAGATAAGTTAGGGGGAACTGCAATGGCATGTAGAGCAATTTTTAAAAAGTAGGGGTCCAGAGAGTCTGCACCTGCACTTTTCTTGGTGTCTAGATGTAGCAGTAGGCCTTCCACTTGTTTTAATAAAACGGGCTTGAAGGAGAATGAAGAGGCAGCCTTCTGACCATCGATAGACTGGAATTTAAGTTGTGACCGTAATAGATTTGCTGGGGAGGAGTCAAAAGCTAGGCCAGCCGTAGTGAAATGATTATTGAATGCATCTAAGATTTCAGGCTTGTCAGTGATAACAACATTGTTAAGGTGCACTTGGGATGGCAAGGAAGTACTGGAATCCTGCCCTAGGATCCCCTTGATGGTGCCCCAGAATCTGGCTGGGTTAAGGTAGGAGGCATCAAGCTCGGCTGTATAGAAGGCAGCTTTGGCTTCTCTCACTTTTTTGGTGCAGCTGTTTCTGGCTTTTCTGAACTGAAGCCAGTCAAATGGATCCTTGGTCTTTCTGGCCCTTTTCCAGAGTTTATCTCTAGCAAGCAATGCAAATTTAAGATCGGCAGAAAACCAGCAGCAGGATTTGCTTTTTATTCTAACGCTAGTGAAAGGTGCATGAGTATTGAGGGCGCCTATGATAATGTCATTTAGCACCCTGAGTGCTGTTTCCACAGAAGCTGTGTGGTAGAATTCTTGCCAGCGTAAAGAATGATATAGGTCATGGAGATATCCTTCGATGTTAAGGTTTTTTTTAGACCTTCTTGTGAGTAATTTCGCAGGGTTGGATGGCTTGACTGATGATCTTATCCCTGCAATAAGACAGTGATCGCTTATATTACTGAAAAGCACACCAGCACGTGAAAACAGGTGCGGTTTGTTTACTAACATAATGTCAAGTAGGGTGCTGTTACTTTTGTTTTTTGAGTTAATTCTTGTCGATTCATTTATTAATTGAGTGAATCCATATGTGTCACAAAAAGATACTAGGGGTGCAGATGCATTGGAGAGCCAGTTTAAGTTCAGATCACCTAAAATGATGGTGTCCTCGGGGCCCAGTTTAATTATATTTCCCAAGTTACTTCTATATATGCAGCTTGGCCCTACAGAGGATCAAGCACCCTGGTGCACCACAACACTCTACAACTTACACCTATGTTGGGGCACACTGCCAACAGCAGCACTTTCCTAGCCCTAGCTGCCTTAACTCCAGTGTGTTAAGTCAACTCCCAAACCCAAGTCACTGGCACAGACATGCAGAAAGTTAGCTTATAAAAGCTTTAATTCCTCTCCCATTTATTGTGCCAGGTGGACATCACATCTTACCTATCAGATAAGAATGTATAATAACTGGGGAGCCCCTATATCAAACACATTTCAATTGCTGTGTAACACACTTGTTCCCAGGGGTTACTAGAATCCCACTTAGAATCAGTGGCAGGCAGGGAGAGGCAGCTTGTGAGATGCCAGTTAAATGGATTTCACAGTGTCCCACTCTGTTTTCAGTCTCAGCTGAGCTGGCGTGATGATGTCACTTTAGAATTGTCGCAGCAGCATAAGCCACATTGGAATGCTGGCTGGGGGAGTTAGCTGTAGAATGTTGAGTTAGAGTAGTAGTCTGTAGAGTGTAGAGTGAGGAGGAGGCTGCTCAGTTTTAGCTGCTCAGTTTTAGCTCTGAGAGAGAGCTACCTCCGTAGTCTGGGTAGTTTGTTCTCACCCTAGAAGAAGAACATAGAAGACCAGAGAGTGAAGTGGTAGAGACCGTTCCTAGAGGGTTTTCCAGTTCCCCTTCCCCGGAGGGATGGGGGGGAATTCCAGGATTCAGGGGCAATCCCTTGGTCTAGCCTGGATTGTGTTGAAGCTGCCTGAGATTCATCTGTTCTGTGAGTACCCGAGACTTTTGTGGGGAAAAAGCCCTGGGACACCTGCATTCCTGTGGTGAGTTTTTCTCTGACAAAGGGACTCTGTCAACAAGACTGTTTCTGATTTAAAAGTGTCTGCCTGGTATTGGGTCTGGAAAGAGACTTGCCAAGTACAGAACTTTTAGTTTGTGTCTGATTTAAAAGTGTCTGCTAAAGTTGGGGTCTAGTGAAGAGACATTGCCAATTACAGAACTTTTAACTTCATGACACCTCAGAGCTGTGTAAAGTAGTATGTTAAATGTGAAAAACATTTCAAGATAGCATCTACAAGTTTTCTGAGAAGGGTGTTATTAACCAGATGAATGGCCGAGTATAAATTTGGAAGCATAATGTAGGCGACCCCCACCCCATCTGGAGTAACCATGTTTACCTCTCCGGGTTCAGTTTGGGCACCTTTGTTTTCTCTCAGTGCATTTGGCCAGTGCCTGAAGAAAATACCCAGATGTGGGATTTTGGATTTTCTGTGAGCCTGAGTGTGTTCTTTGGTGGTCGAGGGTGCCACCAGTAATTCCTCATGAAATATGGGAAAGTCTCCAAGAACTTTCCGAGGGTGCCTAGTCAAGGGAAGTATACCAGTTCAGGCCATGTGTGCCAAGATCAAATCAGAATATGAGGGTTCGCTGTGTGTGTGCACTGTGTACCTGAGTAATCTGCATTACCAGTGGGAGTAGCACTGTGGGGGTCCATCTTCGCTTTGTATTCTCTGTGTATTTGAATAAAAGCCACACTCTAGAATCCCAACCTGGTTTGGACAGTACTGTTATTGTTTCCACTGTGTCTGGATTTACTTGGGTGCCCCTGACCAGAAGTACAAACCTAACATAATGCCGAGCAAACGTTTTCTCCCAGGAACCCAGGTTGATGGCCATGATAAATGGTCCCCCCAGGTGTGAGCCAGGTAGTTGCCACACTTAGTTTGCCTGTCTGAGGATGGCATGCTCCGAAGTAGGAGTATTGGTAAACAGAACTGTTCATAGTGACAACCCTCATCCCTTTCATTGGTGCCATGTGTGAGAGGAGCAGCCCTGCTAGTTGAACAAGAGGGGCCGATGGGGGGAGGTTACAGCTATGAAACACTAGTAACTGAGTGTGATGTCACACCCAGTTATTATGGCATTTTGATCAGGAAACCACTGAATCCCATTTAAAAACAGCTAATATTGACAGTGTGAGCCACAGCAGTTGCTCTGAGACATGAGGCGCTCAGCAGGAAAGTTCAGTGTATGTCACAATCGGGTGCCTATCAAAGTAGGCACCACTTCTGTTGACATACGAAGGCATACTGCAAACAAAGAAAGCAAATGTGCAAAAAAAACCCCAGCATGGTTAACATAGTCCCTCATTCTCCCAACAGGTTCCCAGCACGCTCCTCGCAGTTTCCAGAACAACACTTTCAAGGAGACCACAAGGACATCCAATGGAGGATTCTCCAAAACTAGAAAATACCAAACCGAATGAGCATTTTCAAAAACTGAGATTTACTTGTTATTTCTTTGCATTATTTAAGCATTCTTATTGCTAGTTAATCAGTTCAAACCTTGGCAGCATTGTTAGCTGTCAGGGTGAACATCACATCAGTATTTATATTTTAAACGGGGCCAGCTCTTAATGCACAGGATGTGTGTGTCTTTATGAGTTGTTGTTTTTTTTTTTTTTTTTTACACCCTTGGTGTGTGATGACCTCATAACACACACATGCCTGAGCATTATTCTATATATGCATCCTAATGTGTGACTAGCTTGTTAGGTATAGGTAGGTAGGGATCTCTATCACTATACGTACTGGACACGGGAGAACTTCTCTGACCTGCTCATGTGACCCAGTGTCTACAGCTGCATTGCTATATTTCATGCTGCTGATCAGGACGGGAAGTATGCCACCTGCTGCTCATGCAGCAGGAGTTTATTCAACCCACTCCATGGGCTAGGAGTAATCACCACCAAGCAGATTGGTGCTTGTATCCAGGCACGAGATGTTTAGTGCGGCTGAGACCTATAGTATTAGAGAGCAATGTGAACAGTTTCCAGGAGCCAGGGGGAAGATAATGCAGTTGAGGTGACCAAAAGAGCAAGATTGAGAGAGAGAGAGAGTAAAGATTTGCTACTGATAGAAGTAGGAAGATCCACTCCCTGGCTCACTCCATCACCCTGCATGCTGTCCCTGTATGAAGGTCCTCTCCCCTCAGTTAAACCTATGACAGATTACTGGATGGCCACACAGGCACGGACTATATTTACCCCTTCTCAGTAGGGCACTGGAGGACCACCCAGTCAGAGGTTACAATCATGGAATGTTACTAACTCCCTGCTACTGCAACTGTTTTATGGAACCCTCTTGAAAATGATGTCTGTAGCTTAAAGATGGTAAGAAACTTTTTTTACACCTCTAGATGCCCTCCTTTTGTCCTTTAAGTGTCTATCTAATATTCTGATGTATACTATTTACATTAGCATTTTTTCACTGAAATAATGATGCTGTCACTCACACAGAACCCTAAGTAGCTAGATATATATATTTTTTTTATCTTAACAGCAGGGTATGTCATTAAAATTACATAGTTACTAGGGTACATCAGTTCCACTACACCACGGTGACAGGGATGTCTGTGACCTCCCCTACAGTGACACATGGTTGCCGACATCCCTGACACCACTGAACCAGACCCCCAACCGAGACTACACCAACACTGTTTAGTGTACATGCAGGGAGTCTGTGCTCCCCCAGACTTATGGATTCCAACTCCGGGGGGGGGGGCGGATATCGGGGGAGAGTGGCCAAACTCCGAAGTCGATGACGACAATGTGGGTGTCGACTGATGTGTCACTGTAACAGCGTTGCTGTGAAAGCGTCGCTGTTACAACGGTATACCAGGGTACATCATACACTTATCTTAATTTAACCATCTGTGACTTGTGCTCCTTATAATTGAACACTCCTGCCAGCACAAGGAATCAGTACTTTTACTTTCACCATAGAATGACAATGTTTACAGTATAAACTGCACCTGATATGCATTTATGTAATATGGAATTTATCTTGATTTGTGTTCAGTGACCTCCTTTGATCTCACTCGTGGCTGCACCACTCATGAAAGTCAAGAGGTTGCTGATCACTAATGAAGATAAATTCCATAGCACATAAACACACATCACATGTCTCGTATATATTTTAACTCTTTTTGTTATATTAATGATTTAATGTGTTTGCCTTGCAACTACTCTGAATCCCTTTCTCCTCAGCAGTTGTTGTTATTTCTCTCTCTTTTAATTTTTTCATACTGCCTGATTCAATGACATCAGCAACACCATTCAAAAACATTCAGATGAACAGCATGGCATGGTGTGATTGATGTCATGGAATGTCTTAGAAATATGAAAAAAGAGCAGTAGCTGATGCGCCTGGAGCTCTGTGTAGATCTGTGGGCACTCCAAAGCTAGATTGTTTATTATCAAACATTAAATTGAAGGATATCAGAATTCATGACTGGCATGGAAAGGAAAATTAGAGGGCAGTTAACAATGTAAGCCTCCATCCCCCAAGTTATATAATATGATAAAACCAGAACCTCACTGAAAACAAGATTTTGTATCTCAGTTGGGCTGTCTTGGGTAAGAAAAATCCCCACTGTGCAGGTGGGTTACCTGGTCAACAGCTGCATATTTCTGCCTACAGAGCTATCGAGATAAATGCCACCAGGGAGACCTCACCACTAATGAGAACCACAAACACTGTAACACTGCTTTGAAGAACAGCAGGAAATGACCTCCCCTGTAGCAGAGGTATGTGTATACATGGGTGTGCCTGTGGTAGGTTTGAAGGTCTGTGCATACGTGTGTGTGTGTGGGGGTGGGTGGGTGTGCAAGTTCATGTCCATGGGAAGGTAGATGTACAGGGATATGTATGTGTGTGTGTGTGTACTTGTGTGCAGGGTTGAGAGAATAAGGCTTTTTAATAGCCCACCCACCAGCAGCAAAAGCTCTTACAACTCAGTGGACCATTAAACATTTCACAGCATACCAGTGTCCCACAGAAAACCATGCCACATCCATTTCAGTTCCCCCCTCAATTTCATTATATAATGAAAAGAACAATAGCCTTCTTTCTGTGTCACACCGTACAGTACCATCATTTTGTTCCTACTGAACACTGGCTGGGCCCAAATTGTACTATTTATAGTGCTTTTCAGAAGAGCCTCTCAAAGTTCTACAGGTGTAAAACTACTAGCATTCTCACAGAGGCTACAGGACAGGGTAAAGACATGATGGGACAGATGAGATACATTATAGTTGGCCCAGGTAGATGCATTAATGGGCTGGATGGGGAGAGTGATGGGACTGAGATGACTGCTGGAGGGCGGTATAGGATTTGCATACAGAGTAGGGAATGTTTGATAATACAGTGTTGGGGTAGTTTTTTTTTTGCTTTGGTGGGTCCTACTGGGTTGATATGGGAGCATACCTCTTAACCTGTCCTCCTAGATGTAGGACACAGAACTACGGAAGGCAGTTGACTACTTCTAACTCTTGTTTTTTAAATGAAAATTGGATTAAATTCTAAATGTTTTCATTATTTAAACATGCTATGAATGTATCAATATACTGGAAATGCCATTTACCTATATCGATATGCCAGTGCAAAGAAGTGCAAAGTAATGCACCTGGGAAACAAAAACCCAGTGGAAGAGTACATAATGGGAAGTGAGATACTAACAACAGTAAAAATGGGAAGGGACCTGGGGGTAGTCATATCAGATGACCTAAAGATGGGCAAGCAATGTGAGAAGGCAGTAAGGAGGATTGGGGGATACTGGGATGCATAGGGAAAGGCATCACCAGTAGAAAACAAGAAGTTGTTATCCCTCTGTACAGACAGTTGTTGAGATACCATCTGGAGTACTGCGTGCAGTTCTGGAGACCCCATCTCTGCAAGAACATAGACAGGATGGAGGCTGTCCAGAGGAGGGCAACTAAAATGATGCAGGGTCTGCACCAGAAGACATATAAATAGAGAATAAAGGAGCTTAATATGTATACCGTCGAGGAAAGAAGGGAGAGGGGGGACATGACAGAAACTTTCAAGTACCTCAAGGGAATCAACAAAGGCCAAGAGGGTAGCATCTTTCAGAAAAAGAGATATGCAAGAACAAGGGACACAATTTGAAGATAGAGGGGGGGATGGCTCAGAGGTAATGTCAGGAAGTATTTTAATCATGGAGAGGGTTGTGGATACATGGAGCAGCCTTTCTGAGGAGGTTGTGGAGTCAAAAACTGGAGGAATTCAAGAATGCATGGGACAGACAAGGCAATTCTAGTGGGGGGGTAGGAGGAAGTAGGCTGTTGGTCAACTAAGATCTGCAGCTTATCCATTGGGTAGGGAAATGGGCAGACTAGGTAGGCCAAGCAGTCCTTATCTGCCATCAAATTCTATGTGTCTATGATGTGCTACACAGGTATTTCAACTGCAATTAAAAAAGAAGTAATGCAGCTATAGTTAGGGTTAGGGAGAGTATTTAATGTTAAAGGCCAATTTGTGGAGGGTAATAAAAGTGGGCAGGTTCAACAGATCTGCTTGAAATTTTGCATGCATCTTTGGAAGGGACAGGTCTATTATCTGCTAAATTTGGTTTGAAACCCTTATGTGGTTTCTGAGATACGGAGTGTTGAAAAAAAAGAGATTCTTATGTTTTTTGCTGTTTTTTTTTTGTCAACTTGTATCTCAGAAACGGCTGTAGCTACAGGGCTGAAATTTTCAGGGTAGAACACTTTGGCCTCACTGATGTGCTTTTAGACAGTTTAGTGAACAAATATTAATCTGTTCCAAGTTATGAAATGTTATTTTTCCCATTATTTCCTATGGGAAACAATTAGATGTCCCTGGAGGCATAGGATTCTAGTCCGATGCAGAATCCTGCATCGTCATAGGATTCTAGTTTGATGCAGAATGCAGAATGCTGCATCAGCATAAGATTCTAGTTCGATGCAGAATCCTGCATCGCATAGGATTCTAGTTTGATGTAGAATCCTGCATTGGCATAGGATTCTAGTTAGATGCAGAATCCTGCAACAAACTGCCATGTTATATGCAGAATCCTGCATCGAAGTGGCATTTTATGAAGCAGAGTTCTACATCGAACTGCCATGTTGCAATGCAGAATCCTGCATCGAACTGTCATTTTTCCAGGTGTACCCCTTTGTAATTATTGTTTGCCAACACTGGGGTGCCCAATCCCTGTTTCTGCATTTCTTTAACCCTCAACTACTGTGGCGCACTGGGATGCCCACCCCGCTATCGGATGCCCCCCCCACCAGTCCCCCAGCCCATTCTTATTATTCTTTGCTGACATCAGGGTGCCCAATCCCCGTGTTGGGATTTATTTCTCCCTCTATTACTGTGGCACCTTGGGGGACCACCACCAGTGTGCCATAAAATGTCACTTTTTTTCAGTGTTGTTTCTGACACTGGGAAGCCCACACCTGGAGTCAAATACCCCCCATTCTAATATTAATAGTGTTCACCAACATGGGGTGCCCAATCCCCCCCCCCAGCACTACGGGACATTGGGGAGCCTACTCCCAGTGTCCCAAAATAAATTTATCCCTGTCGTACAAAAAAGAAAACTGTCCCCAACATCTTTTTTTATCCTAGAAAAAAGAAAACGGTCCCTTGTCATCTCCTCTGTCCCCTTCCCCCATCCAGATCCTCCCACTGAGCACTCACCTCCCAGCCCCACCCTATATTTATCTCTGGAGATAAGTGTCTGTCATCTTTTCTGGACCGGGACACATCTGCACTTTTCAAAGCCCAACCACAAACTGAGGAATCAGGTAGGCTCGTATTATGGCTCTCAATGGGGTTTTAAACTTATGTTGACATCTCAGCCATTTTTAGGAATTGTTAGCCCACATTTTCAACATGGGGTTCTTGGGACCCCACCTCATGAACACTGTCATTGTCATTTTGTTATTCTGCCCTGAAAGGTGATTTCTTGGTTGTTACACGGAATCACCTTTCTGGACCAATTAATGAAATGACAGTGCTAGTGTTCATGAAGGAAGGTCCCAAAAAGGCCACGTTGAAATTTTGGTGCAAACATTCTCCCCAAATGACTGCATTATGAATGTGCATTGTGCAGTTTCTACACATATCTGTAACTTCGCCAATTTTTAATATTTTCACTCCAGATTTTCAACATTGAGATTTTTTCATACCTTTTTATTAACAGTGCAGCTGTCATTTTTCACATCCTGCTTGAAATGTAGTTTTGCAGCTGTGGCGCAGAATGGCACCGTCTCTGTGTGAAATCAACTTTTGTGATGTACTAACAAGAGCACAGTGCCACTGTTCATTAGGTGAGGTCCCAAAAAGGCCATGTTGAAAATCTGGTGCATAAATTCCCAAAAATGACTATGTTGCGAGTGTGCGTTGTGCAGTTTCTATGCATATTAGTAACTTTGCCAATTTTTAATATTTTCCCTCCAGTTTTTCAACAGTGAGATTTTTTCATATCACCTTATGAACAATACACCTGCCATTTCTCACATCCTGACCAAAATGTGTTTACACAGCAGTGGTGTGAAAAGGCGCAGTTGCTGTTCAAAGTCACCTTTTGGCGCTGCCTAACGTGATGAAAGTGTCAGTGTTCATGAGCTGGGGTCCCAAAAAGGCTGTGTTGAAAATTTGCAGCAAAAATAACAAAAAAACTCCCACAAAAATGGAATATTATTATTATACTACTGTATCTCAAAAAATAAGAAAATTAACGAAAACTTTGTTTAAAACAAAGTTAAGGTTCTAAGCATAGGTCTTCAACCAAAGTGATACAGGTCAGGAAATTGGATGTTAGGGTTTACAACTGGTATACCCCTCCGCTACCAAACCCTACCATTAGAACTACACCCTCCACACACAAACAAGCATCAGAGTGTGCCTTAGGGTCATGGGCCCTACCCTATCTAACCCTACCATCCTAACACCACCCCCACCCTCCACACACCAAGAAGCATCAGGGTGTGCCTTAGGGTCATGGACCCTAACACTTACCCCATTCCATCTATAAGGAACCTGACATGGTACAGTATAGGAGAATGGTGTGAGCGTTAGGATCCACACCCCTAAGGCACACCCTGATGTTTGTTGGTGTGTGCAGGGTGGGGGTGGTGTTATGATGGTAGCTGCTATACAGATTTTACAGAAGGGAATATACCTAACCACTACCATAGAGGCAGCAATGCCATGAGTGGAATGTGCCCTGAGACTCTGAGGTGGCTACTGCCAACTTTTAGAGTAACAGGATTGGATGCATGCAACAAACCAGTGGGCTACAGTCCTCTTTGAGGCTGGGTTGCCTTTTCCCACCTCACCATATGCTAGAAACAACTGAATATTGGCAGATCTATGGACCTTATTATGCTCCATTTAATATCTCAGAGACCTCTTGATGTCAAGGCTATGTAGCCCCTGTTCTGCGGTACTGGACTTTCTCTGTAAACCACACTGGAAGGGTGATGGACTGGTTCAGGTGAAATTCAGGCACCACTTTGGGAGGGAATTTTCTGTTAGTCCTAAGAACTACAGTACCTTATCCCTGTGAAGATGATACATTTATGGACAGTGCACAGAGCTTGCATCCCACATACCTTTCTGGCTGAAGTGATGAGTATCAGGAAGACAGCTTTCTGAGTGTCATATTTTAGATCTGCAGTGGCCATTGCTCTGAAAGATGATATGAGCTTGGCTATACAAATATTCAGATCCAAGGGAGGGACAGGTTCCCTAACAGGGATATACAGGTAGGAGAAGGTACTTAAGGAACTGGAATCTCCTTTGGTTTTTTTTTTTTTGTTTTTTTTTTAAATTTGCTGGATTCACAACTAAAGGCTTTGAAGTGAAGAAAATGCATTAGCCACAATGTGATAGCCTAGTCAATAATAACAAATAAATAAACAACCACATGCACAACTAAAAAGATAGGGTTTTTTTTTCTTCTTTTTCCCTCCAGTCACTGGAGTGGTGGCCTCTCTCAGGTGACGTCCCCATTGTCTCTCTCCAAGCCTGAAACCCACCCCCACCCCTAGGTCCCCTCCCAGAGCTCCATTGATATCTTACCTCTGCTTGACGAAGACCTCCTTGCTTACCCCCAGAACGGGGCCACCACTCCTACAGATGCCCTAAACATCTAATTTCAAACAGGCAATGGTGGTATGTAAAGGATTGGACCCAGGTATGTGGGGTCCAACAGTGGGCCAGGGTGCACTGTCACCTGCCAGCACTCCAGGGCATTTCCTTGTTCTGGTGGTTCTGTCCCCCCAGCCTTCCCCTAGGTGAGCACAAATGTGCAATGATAGATGGAGGAGGTGTGCTTGCTCCTGGGTACATTCCTGCTGACTTCTGCCATGCTCCACCTCCACTCTTGCCTCCCCTTTTGCATGCAGGCTATTGGTGCTGTACCTCCCATCTGCCATCAGGAGGCACCTGAACTCCAAACCCTGCAACCCTCCCTTCCCAGGAGAAGGCAAGCTGTTGGCAGATGCTCCAGCCTTCTCCTCCCCTGCTGACCCCTGACAGCCGGTGCTCATTTCAGAACAAGGGTTGCCGGCATGGTGCAAGGTGTGGCATCCAGCACCTGAGCTCTCAGTGCCACTGGGCCAGTCAAATAGGGATTGTTTACAAAAAGAACCAGAAATGCTGCATACCATTCTATTTTGAAGTCCAATGGCCCCTAGGCAAAATAGGGGTGCCTAACTATAGATAAATAAACAAACAAATAAATAATTGAATATAAAGAGGAGCCTTGAACCCATAACATTAAAAATAGTTCAACAGCACTCAAGCATGATACTGGGCAGTAAATCAATACAGAATGACTACTGTGCTATCCAAAACCAGTTTATATTGTACTTGCCTTAAATTTGTTACTGTAGATGTATTTCAAAAATAAATGGTTGCTTGCCAAGTTTGAGAGTGTACACAGCTTTAGTCTAGTGGCTCAGAACCCCGAAAGTGGATTGAAGACAAAAACTGCTATAAAAACTATATCACTTGGCATACAGTCAAGTTCCTACCATTTTATTTGTTTTCTAAAGTGCAAGTCAGATTAGCCATAGTTAGGGAACAAGATGGCTTCCAACTACAGCAGGCACACTGTAGACACCTTCTCATCATAAATGTTTCCTCTCTAATTTTAAAGTCTGTAAAACATAGTGGCTTGGGTCCCAATTCCTGGCAGATGAGATGCCAATGGCCTGAATACAGGCTGAACAACCATTTTTAAAAGGTCAGCCAGAGTAAAAGGGGCAAAAAAAAAAACAACTGAAAACAAATATTTTACCAAAGGAATGAAGGTGCTACCGTAATGGCCCAAGATCTCCCAACACAGGGACCACTGTTGAGAACTCAAGCTAGAGAATACACACCTCCGTCCTTACTGTCTGGGCCAACAGCAAAACAGTAAAAGTTAAAACAGCTGCAAGATTGAATTTTTTTTCTTAAAACAAGGAAGCTGTTGAAATGGCTGGAGTTCTCCCAATACAGAGATTGCTGCTGTGAACTCACGGACACTAAATACTTAAAACAAAAGTAAAACCTAAAACAGAAGAACCAACTGAGGGCAGAGATTAAAAAAACTTTAAAAATGAATAATGTTGCTTGACTATGCCAGATCATGGCTTTGCAAGTGAATAGCTTAAGAGCTCTTCAGGGCAACTTGCCAGGCAACTTGACAGGTGGAGAAGAAGATCTTGTGTCAGGATGCAAAAAGCATCCACAGGACCAGATGGCTGACCAGATGGATTGTTGCGATGGATGAACGAACACTGGCTGGAGGTGGAGAGTCACTGGAGGGATGCAGAGCTCCGAATGCAAGAGATAAGGATCCAATTGGAACAGGCCAGAGACTCATCCAGGAAGGAACCGAGGCAAGTCGATGACACCATGGCAGAGGAGGATGTCCGTGCTATGGTGGAGTAGGATTCAAACTGGATTAATCTGCCGATGTTGCCAATATTCCCTGGATGTTATCTAGAGGAGGAATCCCCAAAGGAACTTTTGTGGTCAGTGCTTCCTGAACTCCAATATTTCCGGGATGTTGCCTAGAGGAAGATGGCTTGAAAGAGGACCAGTCCCCAGGTAAGACAGTTCTTGAAGAGTCTGGGGTGAAGACTGTGATGCTTGTACAGCTGGTTCTGCTTAATCTATGCCTTTTATAATATAAAAATGTGTTATTGAGTGTCTTTCATGAGACATGCTGTTTCAGCTAAAAGATAAAAGCCAATAGATAATCACAGGCCAGAAGAGACTTAAATCAAGGATCTCCTGTTTATCTAGCTTAACTGCAGCTGTTAGCTGCTAGGCTAAAAATTATAAACCTTTATGGTGTTTAGAGAAAGAATACAGGTTATGGCATTTAGGTGCTGTGTCATGAAAGTCCTTTGATGCCCTTGAGAGAGGATGCTGCTCATGGATGAAAGAAAGGACTTGGAAAATTACAGACTTAATCGGGAAGTCATATGGGGAAACACGTTTTTTTCTGCTGATGTCACCTATTAATTTACCTCCTGACACAAGACATCCTGATTGTATTATTTTTAATAAACAGAGGAGGAGGAGCTGGGTGACATAATGGAGAAGGCAGGGTCAAGACAGTGTTTTAATTCTGCTGTAACAGACCTTTACAGACACACATGTTTGGACTCTGAAAAAAGAAACATCTACTGCACTATAAGAAGATAAGTATACATTAAGTAGACAGGTCTATGTGTATTACAGGTAGGAATTTGCACTTTTTAAACCTTATTGTTTTAAAAGATTGTATGTTTTGTGATATGTGGTTTTGTGTTTTACATTTTATATTTTTATTTATTTTAAGTAAACCTCTATTTTTAGAGACTACCTGGTGTGCATTTGAAATTCTTTCTTTGACAAGGGAAGCATATATTGTTAAAGCTGACGCTGTACAAAACTAACTGGTTTTACAAAACTGGGAAAAGGTAAGAGTTTATTCTGAGGTCTTTTTAATAGAGTTTTTAAGGGTTAATTTTGTACACCTGGTTAGGTTCCCCATAGGCAAAAGATATCTGCCCCCCCGAAGGGCAGAATTATCTGAGCCTGTACATTGGGTATGCTAGGAAGAGGTTCACAGTTTGAATCCCTCCAGAACTTGAGACCAAAGTTGGATTCAAATCCACAAAACAGACAGGAGGGTTACCCTGTTCTGTTAACTGTTCACAATACTGCACTCAGAGGTTGGCAGTGTGGGAGCAGAGGGCCTGACCTGCTGAGTGGGGCTGTGATAGATTGGCTGGCAGCAGTGTGCATAATTTTGGTATTACAAGCTTTTATTGTTCAGTGTGTCAGCTTGAGACCATCAGCTTACTTGCAAAGAAAGAAAAAGGCAGTGATTTATTTTTAAAAAGGAGACAGAACTATATCACTTGGCATACAGTCAAGTTCCTACCATTTTATTTGTTTTCTAAAGTGCAGGTCAGATTAGCCATAGTTAGGGAACAAGATGGCTTCCAACTACAGCAGGCACACTGTAGACTACTTAAAGTAGTTGTGCAGGGACAGAGGAGTCCCGTTCAAGGTGAAAGCCACCAAATGGAACCTCATGGATGCCCTGATAGTAGAAGATACCCAGAGCACTGAGTCACAGACAGTGACTGAAAAGGATTGAACCTTGAGTGTGGCAGGGCTAGTGGCCAGTGCAGTGTCCAGATCTGATGAGGAGGGCAACAGGGCCACTGTCAGCAAAGGGCCACAGCAGCAGGGGAAGGTCATTAGTATCATGGATCCAGAAGTACTCAGGCTGCAAACTGAGTTGCGCAGAATGGAGCTGGAGTTCCAGAGGGAGAGGGACTGTGAACAGCAGGAGGCAGACTGTGAGGCAGAGTGAGAATGCCAAGAGACAGAGTGAGAACACCGAGAGGCAGAGTGAGAACAGAGAGACACTGACCATGAGGAGCATGAGCACCAGAGGCAACATGAACTGGAGAAGCTATGACTCCATCCAGCAGCACTAGAGCAGGTAAGTAGCTTGGGTTTAACTGGGACTACAGGACTGGGTTACAAATTGAATTCCAAGTTGATAGCTGAATTTAAAGAGGGGGAGGATATGGATGCCTTTTTAAATTCTTTTGAAAAAGTTTGTATTCAGGCTAAAATTCCTAGGGAGTCCTGGAGCTTCCAACTATCCCCGCTACTTACCGGGAAAGCTCAGGATGCATTGGGTCAAATGGACAATGAGGACAGTGATGATTACAGCAAACTTAAAGCTGCCCTGTTAAAGAAATTTGAATTAACTGCTGAATCATACAGAGCTAAATTCTGTAAGCTCTGGAGAAGCCCTGACATGAGTTATGAGGAGCTAGCCATGAAACAATGTCAGTTTTTAAAATGTTGGTGGGAAGGAATTGAAGCAAACTCCATTGATAAAATTGAAAATGTGATTCTGTTAGAATAGCTTTTCTGGGCATGCCCAGCAGAGCTGAAAACCTGCTAGAGAACCAAGACCCAACAACAGTGCAAGAGGCTGCTGAACTCTGGGACTGCTATGCCAAGAGCAGACCTGCTCTGAGAGCAAATGGGGTGGGCATGGAAGCACAGAAAAGAAAAGCGCATCTTTAGGGCAGCTGAAACCCTCACTGCCTCCACCAAAACCAGTTAGCCCCAGGTTTCAGAGAAAATATTTCTCTAAGAAAAGAAATGAATGTTGGTTGTGTAAAGAAACTGGGCATATTGCCAGACAGTGTCCCAAACGAATGCACAATAATACGCAAGATGGTGCCAGGAAGGAAGTGGGTTGTTTATGTGTCCCTGGAAGCATGCCTGTGAACATGAGGGAACACATGCACCCAGTCATGTTGAGTGGTCTACAGATGCAAGGGTTAAGGGACATAGGGCCATTCCTGACATTGGTAAAAGGGGATCTAGTAGAGCCGGGTCAACTTATACCCAATAAATACGTCACTGTACAGGACTTTACTGGTGAAGAGAAAACATTACTCCTCACTAGTGTTCCCCTAGACTGGGGTGAAACAGGGGGAACTGTGCAACAGGTGACTGTAGCCAAAACCTTAGCAGTGGGTGTGATCCTGGGCAACAATCTCAAACAAAGGATGGTGTGTGCTGTTAGCCATAGCCAAGCAGCAAGGGAAAATTGTAGTTCCCTGAATCCCAAAGAAGCCATTGTGAAAACCACTCAAAGGCCGGTTCCCTAGCCTGTGTCTCCAGATGGGGAGATTAATGAAATGGGGGTAGAAATTTCCCCAGTAGCAAGTAACCACACAGCTACAGAGGGTTACTCCAAAGAGGAAGGGGTGACCCATTGTCAGAGGATTGGGACTGACAGTGATTCCGACTGCCCTGATGCTAGTGTTAGGGACCCTAGTTTAGAGACTGAAAGGGACCTGTCCCATGCCTTGGGAATGTGTGAGGGGTTTGCAGCTGCTCAGAGAAGTGACCGTAGTCTAGAGAAGCTGAGGTCTTGGGCAGACTCTGATGGGGTACAGGGAGGTGATGGCTGACATAAGGTTTATTGGGAAAATGGACTGATGTATACTCAGGCTATGCAGGCAGAGGGAGGGGTGCCAGACAGGCAGCTTGTCATTCCCAAGGGGTATCATGAGCAGTTGCTCAAGACTGCACATGATATTCCTGCTGTAGTCATCTAGAATCGTGCACACACAGCGATTGGTCCAGAATTTCTATTGGCTAACTTCCACCCAACAGGTGAAGTAGTATTATGAGTCTTGTCACGGTGCCAAGAAATGGGGAAGGTGGGCAAGAAAACCCAAGCTGCCCTGATTCGATTGCCCATAGTGGAAGAGCCATTCCAGAAGGTGGTAATGGATATTGTGGGGCCTTTAAGTACCCCCAGCTCCTCAGGGAAGAGATTCATCCTGACTGTGGTGGATTATGTCACCCAGTACCTGGAGGCAGTCACCCTATCCTCACTGAGAACAGACAAAGTGGCAGATGCCTTACTTGGGATTTTCTCCCATGTTGGGTTTCCGCAGGAGGTTATCACTGATCGAGGGGGTTCCTGCATGTCGGACCTGATGAAATGTTTATGGGAGATGTGTGGGGTGGTGCAGAGATGCATGACACCATATCACCCACAAGCCAATGGGCTTGTGGAAAGATTCAATGGTACCCTGAAGTCAATGCTCTGGGTGTTTGCTGAACAGCATGGGAGGGACTGGGAGAAATACCTTCTCCATCTGTTGTTTGCATACAGGGAGATGCCCCAAGAGTCAACAGGATTTTCCCCCTTCGAACTCTTATATGGACATCAGGTACATGGGCCCCTTGACTTGATCTGGGAGGACTGGGAAGGCAAGCACACCACCCAGGGAACTGCCATTGTGGATTACATCCTTAGGTTCAGGGAAAGGCTGAAGGAGCTTATGGGGACAGCCTAGAGCAACCTGGCAGCTGCCCAACAGAAACAAAAAGTGTGGTACGACCGCAGAGCCAGAGCTCACTCATACATGGTGGGTCAGGAAGTCATGGTCCTTATTCTGGTCCAGAAAGACAAGCTGCAGGCTGAGTGGGCAGGACCATACAAAGTGGTTAGGAAGGTAAATGACGTGAACTATATTATAGAGTTACCTGACTGAAGACAGACAGAAAGGATGTACCATGTCAACATGATGAAGCCATATTCAAATAGGGCTGACATGGTGTTTGCAGTGTGTAGTCCTGGGTAGGGGACAGACAAAGGAGACCCCCTTCTAGAATTGCTGGAAGAAAGTAAGTGGGAGTCCTCTGTGGAGGCAGTTAAATTGTCTCCCCAGCTGACCCTGGGCAGGATCCAGGAAGTAAGGGAGGTTTTAGCAGAAGACTTGGTTTTCTGGCCAAGGCATCTAGCTTCACCTGAGCTCTTTCCTTCCAAGACTGCTTGAAAGGCAGAGTAGAGAACCTTACCAGAGCAAGGGAAAAGGATTAAGACTTATTTTGGCTAAGCAGATTTACTGTGTGGTGTTGTTTTTTTTTTACTCACAGGGATTGCTACTGTTTGTTGCTAACATTTCATTGCTTTATTTTCTCTGTAGCAAAGTGTTTCTTACAGCGTATATCTTCTCTGAAATTATTACAGGTGGTGCTTTACAGGTTTTACAGTTTTATCTAACATTAGGATGAGCTTTCAGGGTTACTGTATTTGTTGTTGACTGATTGTTTCTGCTCTTACCTCTTTGTTCTTTCATCCGTGGTTCTTCTGTTTCAGCAGGGGAAGGGCCCAGCAACCCACCCCCATCCCCAACCACCCCACACTACACTCCTTTTATAGGGTACCACAGTTGTGACATTTCCTGTGGCAGAGCAGGAAGGGGCAGATCAGTGGGGCATCCACAAGGTGAGCTCATTTACAGGGGCACTAGTAACAAAAACAAAACACAATCAAACCATTACTTGCATTTTTTTCCTTCTAATTACTCTGACTAGGTTATAAACCCAGCAACTTATCTGGAATGGATATCATTAACTGCAGGTACTGTGGAACAATTTTCAGAAGGACAGTCTTACAGGATTAGGACACTGTCCCACATGCTGGGCCATTGGAGATCTTAGGGCTCAGCTCCGGGCAGCATGGGCAGAGATTGCACATCTCAAATTTCATATTCAAGGAAATACATATAAGAACCACCCGCCATTTCCCCAGCATCAACAGAAAAACCTCGATCGCAGGGTAGTTGGACCAGAGAGGTTGGCAGGTGGTTGAGGAGAAATCCGGGTGCCCCATCACTCTCTGCTCTCCAACATATTACCTCCAAAAACCATATAAACACTACAAACAGGTATCTGCCTCTATCTCTGAAATCAAACAAAGAGGCAGAAGACACTGCAGAGCAGGACACTGTGGCACAGGAGCTAGCACAACAAAACTCACCCAAATCAGGAACCAAAACAAAAAAAGCAAAAAGAAAATCCAAAAAACTTCTGATCATAGGAGACTCCATGATTCGGGGAGTTGATACCCATCTCCAGCCAGGGGTAATGGTCAGTTGTCTCCCAGGTACATCAGCATGAGAGACACTGACCGCATTACAAAATTGTTCACAAAGCAGGAGAAAACATTGATGTCCTAGTACACATAGGGACAAAAATCTCACCAGATGGTCAGTGTGGAGACCAAAGAACACCTGACCAGGCTGGGTGACAAACTATCATCCATTTCATCGCATCTCCTTCTCTGAGATCCTGCCAGTATGGGAGAGGGGCAGATGGACGGAAGGTCAGAGAAGGGAGATAGGGGAGCTAAACACGTGGCTCAAGGGCTGGTGCCAGGAAAAGGACACAGATTTGTAGGGAACTGGCAACAGTTCTGGGGCGAAAGTTCTTTAAATTTGATGGACTGCATCTGACTAAGGAGGAGTCAGTGCATTGAGGCAGAAGTGTGACGTCTTTGCAGAATATTTAAACTAGCAAATGGGGAGAGGGGTGCAGCACCCCATGCGTTGAATGGGAAGAACATCCCTGCCCCCTCAGCTAGTGGTCAAACAGGGATTCAGCATGTTTGCAGGTCATTTGCATCACCAGGTAAGAAAAAAGGTTTGTCTCCTATACAATGCACAGGGGTAATGCCAAACCTCACCCAACAACTAACACACTGAAATCTGGCCAATGGAAAATCATGTACACAAATGCTCACAGCCCAGGAAATAAGATCCCAGACCTGCAGGCAATAATGTCAGAGGCTAAACTGGACATAGTAGCAATTAGTGAGATGTGGTTTACCAGTAACCACAGTTGGGAGACTTCAGTACCTGGCTATGTATTGTTCAGAAGAGACCGAGGTGCAAAAGGGGAGGAGTGGCCCTGTATGTCAATGAAAATATCAAAGCTACAGAAATTCAGAATACACATAAAGAGCCAGAAGAACTGTGGGTCACCCTAGAAACAGGAAATGGGACAGCCATAAGAACTGGGGTTGTCTACAGGCCCCCAGACCAGGGGGAGGACATAGACACAATACTGTTAGAGGATATACAAAACATGACAGCTAAAGGGGAGGTTCTGATAATGGGAGACTTCAACATGCCAGATACAGATTGGTCAATACCAGCAGGAACATCTGCCAGAACTAGACACATAGTGGATTCCCTGCAGGGGAGGGCCTCAAACAACTGGTACAACAACCCACAAGAGACAGGGCTATCCTAGATCTAGTACTGACTAACAGGGAAGGGATCACAGATCTCCAGGTAGAAGGTCACCTGGGGCCAGTGACCATCACATGGTATGGTTCAATTTGGCTACTACTCTAAATCATCCCATTCAAGGCAAAATATGGGACTTCAGAGGAGCTGACTTTGATAAGATAGCCAACAGAAGTTAAGCTAGCCTGGCAAAAAGAAACACAGGTGAGGGGTACAGGCAAAGTGGGCAAGCATTAAGGATGCAATACTTGAAGCAACATCCCATTGTGTTAGACAGAAAAGGAAGTGCAAAAGAAGAGGAAACCACTTTGGTTCTACAGTAGCAGAAAAAGGTCAGAGCCAAAAGGCTGGCCTTCAGGAAATATAAGGGAATACAGCGGGATGAAGATGGAGGCATACCAAACTGTCTCAAGGGAAGCAGGAAGGCAGTAAGGCAGGCAAAGTCCCAAACTGGAAACACTAGCATGAACAGTAAAGAAGGTGACAAGACTTTCTATAGATACATTAGTGAAAGGAGAAAGTCCAGAGGGGGTATTGCTAAGCAATGGAGAAAGGGAGCATGTGAGGAGGAGGACCATGGAAAAGCATCTATCCTAAATAGATACTTTTGCTCAGTATTACTAGCAGAAGAAGGTGAGCGCAGGGCCCACAGTCACAGCACCATGGACACAGGAGGGAGGAGGTGAGCACTACTCCCTTCACAAAGAAGGTCCTACAAGAGCTTGCAAAGCTCAGGGTGGATAAGGCAATGGGACCTGATGGCATACATCCCAGGGTACTTAAGGAACTAAAGGTGGAACTAGCAGAGCCATTATCAGAACTGTTTAGTGAGCCTCTGAGCACAGGAGAGGTCCCAGAGACTGGAGAAGGGCTCATGTGATCCCACTCCACAGAGTGGTAGAGGGAGGAGGCAGGAACTACAGACCAGTCAGTCTTACCTCAGTAGTGGGCAAGATTATGGAGGCACTCCTTAAGGAAAGGATAGTGCAACACCTGGAATCCATAGAGGCACAGGATCCAAGACAGCATGGGTTTACAAAAGGAAGGTCCTGTCAAACTAATCTCATAGATTTCTTTGACTGGGTAACCAGAGTGGTGGACCAAGGGGGAGCAGTTGATGTCACCTACCTTGAGTTCAGCAAAGCTTTTGACACTGTTCCACATAGAAGATTGATAAATAAGCTGGGTAGGCTCGGGGTGGGTCAGAAGTTGGTCAACTGGGTGGCAAACTGGGTGACGGGCAGAAAACAGAGAGTGGTGGTAAATGGTATACAGTCAGAAGAGATGCAAGTCACAAGTGGGGTACCTCAGGGATCAGTCCTGGGGCCAGTCCTCTTCAACATCTTCATTAGTGACCTTGCAGTTGGACTAGAGGGTAAGGCTTGTCTGTTTGCAGATGACACCAAGATCTGCAACAGAGTAGATGATCCAGATGGGGTGGGCAGAATGAGAAGAGATCTGGATAAACTAGCAAAATGGTCAGAAGAGTGGCAATTGGGATTTAATGCAAAGAAGTGCAAGATCATGCACATACGGAAGAGAAACCCTGAAGCCACCTATAGGCTGGGAGGGGACTTGCTAGCAGTCACAAAGGAAGAAAGAGACTTGGGCATCATCATCACTGATGACCTGAAATCATCAAACAGACCTCTAAAGCAGTAGGTAAGGCTAGGGGGTGTTAGGGTGTATTAGTAGGGGTATCACAAGTCGTAAGAGGGAGGTAATAATCCCTCTTTACAAGACACTGGTTAGGCCCCATCTGGAGTACTGCGTGCAGAATTGGAGGCCACACCTTCACAAGGACATTAACCAAATTGAGGCAGTCCAGAGAAGGGCAACCAAAATGGTGCAGGGACTGCATCAGAAGACATATGAGGACAGATTAACAGAGCTCAATATGTATACCCTTGAGCAAAGGAGGGAGAGAGGTGATATGATCGAGGCATTCAAACACCTTAAGGGCATTAACAAGGTGAAAGAGTCTAACATGTTTAAATATAAGAAAATAGCAGGACAAGAGGACACAGCATGAGATTAGAGGGGCCGATTAAGGGGAATGTGAGAAATTCTTTTCACAGAAAGGGTGGTGGATGCATGGAATGGCCTACCTCAAGAAGTGGTGGCTATGAATACAGTGCAGGGCTTCAAACAGGCATGGGATAGGCATAAGGGAGCAATACAAATGAGTATGAATAGATAGGCCACTGACAGAGCAAAGGCCGATGGCACATTTATAAGGTAGAAAAAGAAATGGGCAGACTGGATGGGCCTTGCGGTCCTTATCTGTCATCATCTTCTATGTTTCTATTGTTTAGTGTCAAGCCTGGACTAACTGGCTTAGTGACTCACGATGTGGAGACAGGGACACAGATACCCATATGGCGGACAGCATATTGGATGTCAGAGGCTGTCCAAAAGGACATTAAGAGGGAAGTGGAGGAGATGCTGGATTTAGGGGTAATCCAGAGATCCCACAGACTCTGGGCCTCACCCGTAGTCCCTGTGCTCAAGCCAGATGGCTCTACTCATTTCTGTGTGGACTATCATGGACTGAATGCAGTCACAAAGTCAGACACCCACCCAATGCCCCAGACGAATGAACTCCTGGACAAGTTGGGAGGGGCGACCTACCCTACGACCATTGACCTGACCAAGGGGTATTGGCAGGTAGAGTTGATGGATAGAGCTAGGGAGAGGTCGGTATTCATCACTCCGATAGGCTTATTTGAACTTAAAGTAATGCCTTTTGGAATGAAGAATGCCCCAGACACTTTCCAAAGGTTGGTGAACCAGGTGTTAAATGGTGCTGAGGACTACGCCATGGCATACCTGGATGACATTGCCATCTTTAGTACCAGCTAGGAGGAACACCTATCCCACCTTAGGGAAGTGCTGGGCAGGATACAAAAAGCCGGGCTCACTGTATAAGCTGGGATGTGCCAGGTGGCCATGGGAGAAATGGCATACCTCAGGCATGTGGTAGGCCGGGGACAGCTCCATCCTAACCAATTAAAAATAGAGGCAATCCAGGCATGGCCCAGACCAGAAACACAGAAGCAGATCAGGAGTTTTCTTGGGACAGCAGGGTACTATAGAAAATTTGTACCCAGTTACAGTACCCTGGCTGCTCCCCTATCTGACCTGGTAAAGAAAAGGATGCCAAAGAAAATTACCTGGGGACCAGCCTGTGAAGAAGCCTTTACCAGACTGAAGGAGGCACTGTGCAGTGCTCCTGTTTTGACAAGTCCTGACTATAGCAGACCCATTATAGTTCAGACTGATGCCTCAGATGTGGGTATTGGGGCAGTACTGAATCAGACATCCAGCCAAGGGAAAGATCACCCTGTAGCATATCTGAGTAAAAAGTTACTTCCCAGGGAGCAGGCATACTTCACTGTGGAAAAGAGGTGTCTTGCCATAGTGTGGGCCCTAAAAAAGTTGGAGCCATACTTGTATGGACAGCATTTTGTGGTACAGACTGACCACAACCCCCTGCTTTTGCTGATGCATATGGGAAAATACAATGGTAGATTGCTAAGATGGAGTCTTGCTTTACAAGGGTATGACATGACAATTCTACATAGGGCTGGAGCGAAAAATCAGAACTCTGATGGGTTGTCTCGTGTCTATGAGGAGTGAACTGATTTGGGAAGTTTATCCCATGCAGGGGATAGATCCCCCAAATTCAGTCTAGGTAGGGAGGATTGTGATGCTTGTACAACTGGTTCCGATTAATCTATGCTTTTTGTAATATAAAAATGTGTTATTTTGTGTCTCTCATGAGACATGCTGTTTCAGCTAAAAGATAAGAGCCAGGAGATAATTACAGGCTAGAAGAGATCTAAATCTAGGATCTCTTGTTTATCTAGCTTAATTGCAGCTGCTAGCTGCTAGGCTAGAAATCATAAACTTTTATGAAGTTTAGAGGAAGAATACAGGTTATGGCACTTAGGTGCTACGTCATAAAAGTCCTTTGATGTCCTGAGAGAGGATGCTGCTCATGGATGAAAGAAAGTACTTGGAAAATTACAGACTTAATAGGGAAGTCATATGGGGAAACAAGTTTTTTTCTGCTGACATCACCTATTAATTTACCTCCTGACACAAAACATCCTGATTGTATTATTTTTAATAAACAGAAGAGGAGGAGCTGGGTGACATAATGGAGAAGGCAGGGTCAATACAGTGTTTTAATTATGCTGTAACAGACCTTTACAGACACACATGTTTGGACTCTGAAAAAAGAAACATCTACAGCACTATAAGAAGATAAGAAAACATTAGGTAGACAGGTCTACGTGTATTATTGGTAGGAATTTGCACTTTTTAAACCTTATTGTTTTAAAAGATTGTATGTTTTGTGATATATGGTTCTGTGTTTTACATTTTACATTTTTATCTATTTTAAGTAAACCTCTATTTTTAGAGACTACCTGGTGTGCCTTTGAAATTCTTTCTTTGACAAGGGAAGCATGTATGGTTAAAGCTGACACTGTACAGAGCTTACTGGTTTTACCAAACTGGGAAAAGGTAAGAGTTTATTCTGAGGTCTTTTTAATAGAGTTTTTAAGGGTTCACTTAGTGCACGTGGTTAGGTGCCGGTAGGTGAAAGATGTCTGGCCCCCCAATGGGCAGAATTATCTGAGCCTGTACATTGGGTATGCTAGCAAGAGGTTCACAGTTTGAATCCCTCCAGAACTTGAGACCAAAGTTTGATTTGAACCAGCAAAGCAGACAGGAGGGTTACCTTGTTCTGATAACTGTTCACAATACTGCGCTCGGAGGTTGGCTCTATGGGAGCAGAGGGCCTGACCTGCTGCGTGGATTTTTGACAAAGACTACAAGCAACATAGAAGAGGCTGTAATAGTCAAAGGACTTTAAAATATGTTGTACCCCCTCCCTTGAAATGTTATGATTTACATATGGTAAATTGGAGACAAGTACAGTTAGAGGATCCAGAAATCACTAAGCTTGGGGCAAATATCAAAATTCAAGATGGAAAGCAGGTTGATGGGGGTGTCAAGAGGAATCAACTATGGTGGTATGAGAAGAGAGATGGGGTTCTCTACCATGTGAGGCCAAACCCCTGAACAAAAAAGGTGAACAAGGGGACCAGGGACACTTATCGCATCACCAGGCACCTTCTCCTGACAGAGGTCACTCTGCCACAATGCACCCCCCCTGAAGTTGAGAATCCTAAGTGAGGGGGGCTGCAGGGCGCAAAGCCCCCTGTGAGGGGGTGCCCCCACAAAAACACTTTTTTTAATTCCGGATATCGGGTCACCCTGAAGTGTATATCACCAATTTGCTTTTCGTGATATGCACTTGCCATAATAGCATGTTTTGTGTTCACTATTATGACATGGAACCCATATGCTTCCAATATGATTTCTTCTACAACAAAAGTGTATGCTTACTTCATAATATTTTGTCCAGCTTATTCTTCCCATGCTAAGTGCCACAATGGCTGAGAAGACCATGATCAATGTCATAACACTGAATAGTATGAGGCATAGACATGTGAGAACATCTGATTTAGTTGACTCTGTGTTTATATAAACCATTTAATATAGCATATATAAGATTTACCTTCATACCAAATCAATTGTGTAAGTTATGCACAAAGGTACAAGTTCATAGTTTAACTTAAATGTGTGCCAGTTGCAGAGAGCACTGCTGTACTTAACTAGACCTAGATCAAGGCTGAGTGAACCCCTGCGGAGGAAAGAGCCGGTGCTTTTGCTAATGACTAACCCATTTGCTTGGCACAGGCATATAGAAGGCTATCCCACTGTTGAGCTGCCAATACAAATAGAGCATGCCTGGGGCCAAGCATTATGGTCATTAAACCTATTTGAGCCCATTTACAAGCAATGTCTCAAGGGAGTATAATTGCCATAATGAATGCCTAATTATGCTATTTAATCTTTTATCTGCTGTTTTAAAGGCTTACTGAATTCAAAATACAGCAGAACATGACATTCTAGCTGAAGTTGTCCCAATGCAGTTTTCAGATTTGTTCTGTGGATGTTGTAAGAAAGAGGGAAGAAATACATTTACATTTCATTTGATTCAGAACGTGTTAGCGCAGTTGTTATGATCATTCATAACCACTGTTGTTTTATGGTTATCTGTCATGTCTCAGAATTGTACCTATAGCTCTCTTTCCCATTAGCAAAAGCTTCTCTCTTTTTAAAAAGCAAGCTCTTGGATCAGTTAACATCTATTGCTAATGGTATGACTCCAGCTCTTATGCAAACTTCCTCTAACTCGGAGCTATGCTGCTACAGGCTATAAATCAAGTGATGTGTTGTGCCTCCATTCACATCACATTATTATCATTTATTCTGTCTCCAGAGCTAGCTGCCACAAAAAGCATTCCACCCTCCACACTGACATCTGGAAATCTGACACATGATGTACTCTTAATTCCTAAAGTAATAGTCTTTCCAGGGAAGGGATTCACAGCATGTAGTCAACACAAAATGAATTACAACTACTCAGCCTCTAGTTACTGCACATCATTTTATTTGTTAGGAAAACACTGTTTGGAATTGGCAGGAAGGGGGAGATCATTATAGATCTTCATCCCAACACAGTCACTGGCTTGCTGTGTGACCCTGACCAAGTCACTTGTCCTTCCCATGCTGCACACAGTCCTCCCAAATGAAATACTGGATAGCTGCTGCAGTACCCCAATGAAAATGATAGCCTGCATCTTGTTTGGGCTATTCTGGCTAAATAAACTGGTGACACATTACGGTACAGTACTTACCATAAATCCCAACCTGAGAATGCATCCATGTTTCTCAACACAGACGTATTTTAATTGTGCATGTTTAGAATATTATAGATTGAGGGAGCACTCCTGACCAATCAGAGTGCTCCCTTCCCCT
Source organism: Neoceratodus forsteri (assembly GCA_016271365.2). Classification (NCBI taxonomy): domain Eukaryota; kingdom Metazoa; phylum Chordata; order Ceratodontiformes; family Ceratodontidae; genus Neoceratodus; species Neoceratodus forsteri. The sequence goes on from CM057454.1 coordinate 332,903,019, forward strand.
GCATGCAAGACACTCTCATTCTGTGAAGAGCGTCTCATGTACAGATGCCCTAGAAATGGACACATTCCCAGACTTTTATTTTAAATAACAGCCAGGGCTCCCTCGATCTTCACTGGGATAGAATATGTTTGAAACCACTCTTATCCCACAATGAGTGGGTTCAGGGGGCATATTAATATATATTATATATCATGACATCATTCGTAGTCAATTAGGATTGTTTATTTCTAAACATTCCAGGTATTCTTGTAACCACAAGAGGGTGTCTCATACATAAACTGTAGGTTTAAAATTCTAAAGTTCTATGTTCACTTGGCATAGTTCATTTCCTACATAAGGTATTCTCTAATATTCTGCAATGTAAAACATTTTGATTTTAAAGACCAGGTTCCTAGTAGCTGTCTGCCTCAGCCCATTTGATCCCTTACCAGATCAGTAGCTCGTTGCTGAAGTTTGGCATAAAAATTCCACTTTTTGAAGAAGTTACATCCCTCATAAGTTTGTATATTCATATAGTGCCCAAAAGAAGACCGAATTCCCGGTCCAAGAATTCGCCCCCAAGTCGGCCCACGCGTCCTGTTTTGATGTCACGGCTAGGAACTTGATGAGCATGTTCTCTGGGGCTGGTATTTTCAAACATGGTTATACCCTTTGGTGCTGGGGATTTAGTATATCCAGTGATTAACTGGTTGGGTCCTATTGGTTGATAGATCACTTTGTTATACAAAAATCCCAGTAGTAAAGGGTATAACTATGTTTGAAAATACCAGCCCCATAGAACTGAATGGGCAAGCTCATGCAGCCTTCATTTTGTGACATCACAAAACAGGGCTGTGGAACGACGTGGGGCATGTTTTTTGGACCGGGAAGTCGGCTGGGCACTATACGAATATACAAATTTATGAGGGATGTAACTTCTTCAAAAAGTGGAATTTTTATGCCAAACTTTAGCAGTGAGCTACTGATCCAGTAAGGCATCGAACATGCTGAGGGAAACTAGCAGCCAGAAAGCAGGAACCTGCTCTTTAAAGATGCACTACTAGCTTACCAGGAAGTGTTCATCACTTCCCAGACTTTTGCACTACCTGGTAGTTTAAAATTTCAGATTTAACTTTTGCTGTTTTCTACTGTTTTCTGATAATTAGTTCCCTTGATTTTTAATACATTTATAATATTTTGTGGATCCTCAGGAAATATACAGTCTGCATACCATTTCCTGTTTTTTGCCCTTTGTTTGCATTGCTTGTCCCATAAACACTCAGCAGGCAAATGAAGACGTATTCCACTTAAATCAGACAAAATAACCAATGAGAGAATGGCAGCACCCCATTTCTCACATAATCCAATATGGCACTCCTGGCAAGGGTCTATGCTAAACTGCCAGACAACATAAAGAATGTAAAGAAAACAAAAACAAAAAAATAAAAGCAAATGATTCAAATTTTGTCAGTTGTGTGGCTTGTTTGACATAACTATTGCAAAAAAAAATTTTGATTAACTAGTACTACTGCTTCATTGAGTGGAGGGGTACATAATATTCAGAGGTTGGAGAAATTAACATTAATTAACATCTGCTTATTGCAGCAGACTCAGAAATTTCAAAATAGATGGACCAGATGGATCCTGTATGAAGAACATTTATCCCAAGACACCTAAACTAAAACCTCTTTGGCAGAATATTGTCAACTCCATTGTATTCCCAGGATCCCTTACATAAGTACTGGGGAACTGAGTGGTCACTGCTCAAGTGTGGGAGTGTTGCTTTTTGGGCAGGATGAAGCCAGAGGTACACTAGAACATTTTATATGGGTAAGAAGGTGGGTGGATTTGCAAGGAAAAGCAATGCAGAAATAAAGTACTTGGGACAGCCTAGATCTTGTATTAGTGTACTGAGTATAACAACTTCTTATTTATCAGTTATATACAAGGAACTCTGAGGCCAGACTGTTTGTTTGTTTTTTTGTTTAATTTAATTATCTTTTATTTCTCCTATTGGAGTTTTTAACAGTTGGATTGTATTGGATATGACTGACAAATGTATTGACAAATTGTTAAATTAGTGTGGTCACAGATGGTGCTGTAACATGTCTTTCTTTTTGCTGTAAATCATGGTTATCCTAATAAACAAAAGTGTTAAAAATGTACTGCTGCTTTAAGTTCAAATTCATTTTTAAACAATGGTGTTTAGCATGATTTATAGCATGTTTATATGTACAATTACTGTGTCTATATTGGTTATACGAGTTTCTCCTCAAGGTTTCCATGTGCCAGAACTGCTCAGCTTTGCTTCGCAGCTGTCTTACCCAAAGAACTCAAGAATGCACTCTTACAACCATAAGAGACACAGAAACTGTGCACATAAACATATGCAAGAGTCTTTTGGAATCAAGACTAGTGCATACAGTATATTGCAACTACAGTAAAATAAATTGTTTTGTTCTACTGTGGACTAAGAACAGAGACCATGCTCTATGATGCAAAGCTTTAAAAATCAAGCAAGTCACCGAACCTAAAAAAAAGATCTGAAAATGCAGGCTAGAAATATGCAGTTAAATCTAAGTAATATACAAAAGTTGAATGTAAGGGTATCTGATGAGACAGGTTTCAGAGAGCACTTTCAATGATCTGTTTTCAAAACATATTCAAAACACATATTAGGAGTACACAGCTTAATCTGCTTGTAGACTTAACTCCTCTACTTATTAACAACAGCGTTTTCAACATAAGATGTTTTATGAGGCGGCACAGTTCCCAAAGATAAATATAGCCTGGGAGGAGGAAACAGGAAACAAGGATATGTAATTGTGGTAGAGATTATGGCTAAATGGGGATTTTGTTCAACACCCACTAATCTATCTCTAAAGATGACTAACTTCCTTATTTTCTCAGACTTTTCTTGAAGGCAACATGTATCCTAATCTTGAGCAGGGTAGCAAGAGCAGATGCTCTATTTCTTATCTGAGTCTATACCAGTCAAAACCCGTACTGAATTCTCACGCTCAGTGAAGTAAAGTAAATTAAGAGTTGGTTCTAGTCAAACACAGAAATATTTTCAAGTAGATCAGCATTCCCAAAATGAAAAGTTATTCTCTCAGCACAGGCCGCAACTTATTTCGAGGGAAGGCCCAAGCAAGACTGGTAATGTACCAGTTTTGTATGAAGAAATAGGGCAAACATCACACCATTCCTGCTGTCCACAAAAGTCCTTTTGGCAGTCCTAGGTGAGGGTGGAGGGTGTTATCTTAGTGATGTCTTACCAGTGTTGGTAGTTCAATAGGTAGCACGACCCTCTCTGGAGCAGAGGACCAGAAATTTGTGGGTTCTAACTCCATGCCAGGAAATTGGGGTGGTGTCCATAGTGGACACTGTAGTGCAGTATGAGGGTGATGCTGCACTGTTGAGGTGCTGTGCTTCAGATAAAGTATTAAACTAAGGTCTCTGCTGCCCATCTGTGGGTGTTATCCAGGTTTAAGTTAAAGATCCCATGGCACTTATCAAAGAAAAATGGGGTATTTTTCTTCTTAAAAGAAATATAATACAACAGATATATATAATAGGTGTATTTTTATTAAAATAAATATAATACAACAGACAAATCATAAACAAATGGTAGTTTACTCACCTGGTAAAGGTGATTGTGGGGGAATGGCTCTCTGAGGCACTCCACCTACCTGACATCATGGGTTGTATACACCTGATAGGTTGTCTGATGCACATGTGACTGAAATTGAAGACGTCCCTTCTGAGGGTCACTAGTCACTTCTAATCAGTTCGATGTTTTCCAAAGCTGTATCTGAAATTATAATAAGTTATATTGCCCCCCAGTTGTACCTTGAATAATCTAAAGCTAATGGCTCTGCTGAGATTTAGAAGTTATAAGATTTATTGGCATGTAAAGTACACATGTGTTGTGGAAACGTAATCATAAGTGTGTGATATTATTGTGTCCATATTGTTATTGTCCTTGTGATGTTCACGTCATTTGTAGGGTGAAGTGTGGAGTGCCTCAGAGAGCCATTCCCCCCACAATCACCTTTACCAGGTGAGCAAACTACCATTGTGGGGGATGGTCTCTGAGGCACTCCACCTACCTGACATCATGGATTATTCAAAAGCAGTGATAAATGTCTAGGGTGGGTTAGACGTGATATCGTTATCATGTCCTGTGCTTGCTGCCAGTAGAACTGCCCTGGCAAAGTTTGTCTTGGTGTCCTGAGACACGTCCAGTCTATAATGTCTAGTGAAAGTGTGAATAGTCAACCAAGTGGCTGCTGAGCAAATTTCTTCTGTGGTGGCCATGTTCCTTTCCATCCATTAAGTGGCAATAGCTCTTGTTGAGGTGCTTTTAGGGATGCTGGTACCTGCATGTTATTTGCATTGTAAGCCTCTGAGATCATTTTTTTGAGATAGCCTGCTATGGATGCTTTAGAGGTGGGTAGGCCTTTTCTGCATCCCTGTGTGATGATGAAAAGTCTGTCCGTTTGTCTAATATTGGCCATTCTAGTGATGTAAGTTGTTAGTAGTCGTGTCATGCCTAGCAGTCTAAGTTGTGGGTCGGCCTGTACTTCCTCTGGCGGAAGCTGGGCTGGAATCTCGATTGTTTGGTTAAGGTGGTATTTAGGTGTGATCTTGGATCGAAAGGAAGAGATTGGTCTCATAGATATCCTGTCATGGTCAAATTGTAGGAATGGTTCTTTATATGATAGTGCCTGTAGTTCTCCTACTCTTCTGGCTGATGTGATGGCCGTTAAGAAGACTGTCTTGAGTTGGAGCCATTGTAAGTGAATGGATTCAATCAGTTCGAATGGTTGTTTAGTAATTTCTGTCAGCACTGATGGTAGATCCCATGGTGGGAGCAGTGGTTTATGTGTGGGACGTATGTTAGCTGCTGCCTTCAGGAAGCGGACGACGTCTTGGTGTGAGCCCGGCGTTGTGTCTTGTATCTGTCCCATTGCTGCTCCGATGGCTGCAACATGTACCCTTAGGGATTATGGTGAGATTCCTAGTTGTAGTCCCTCCTGGAGAAAGAGCAGAATGTGAGGGATCGAGCATTTGGTGGATTTTATTTTGTGGTGCATACACCATTTACAGAATATGTCCCAGTGGCGTCTGTAAGTGGTAAGCGTGGATTGTTGGCGTGATGATGCCATAGTGTGTATGACTGAAGGGTGGCATCCTGCTTTCAGCAGTCTCTCCCTTTCAGGAGCCAAGCCATCAGTTGCAGTTCCTAAGGGTTTGGATGTATGATGGGACCTTGGGAGATCAGGTCTGGTCAGAATGGTAGTTTCCAGGGATCGGTTAATGCCATTGAGACCGCTGTCGCGAACCATGCTTGTCTTGGCCAGTGTGGTGTTATCAGTATGACTCATGCTCTGGATATGCAAATCTTCTTTAGCACTTGAGTTATCAGTGGAATGGGAGGAAAGACGTAGGCTACTTGGAATGTCCAACTGGCCGATAGTGCATCGACTCCTAGAGCCCTATGGTCTTTGAATCGCGACTAGTATTTTATGCATTGATGGTTCTTGTGTGAAGCCATGAGGTCTATCTCTATTGGACCCCATCTCTGGTTGAGTTGCTGGAAGACTTGCATGTGAAGTTTCCACTGTCTGGGATGAATCATCTGTTGGCTGAGCCAGTCTGCAGTGATGTTGAGTTTTCCAGTCAGATGAATTGCTGATATTGATTTTAAGTGGGTTTGTGACCATGCCATTAGTGTGGATGCTTGTGACATCATTGCTTTGCTTCTTGTGCCTCCCTACTTGTTTATGTATGATACTGTGGTTTGATTGTCTGACCTTATTTGCACATGTTTGTGCTGGGTTAGTGTGTAGAAATGCAGTAGTGCTTTGAATACTGCTTTCATTTCTAGTACGTTGATAGTTTGTCTTGCCTCAGATAGTGACCATTTTCCTTTCGCTGTATGATTTCCTAGTACTGCTCCCCAGCCGGACAGGCTTGCGTCCGTTTCTATAGTTATGTCTGGGGTTATGTTTAGTGGTATGCCTTGTGTCAGTTTGTGTCTGTTTGTCCACCATGTGAGGCTTGCCGTCAACGCTGGTGGTCGTGCGCGTGTCCTTGAGTTAGTAGGAAGGACATAAGTGGTCTGGCATGACATCTTGCCCAGGGGACCTTGTCTATTGTTGAAGACATTAGTCCTAGCATTTGAGATAAGTCCCACAGCGTGGGTTGTCTTACAGTCCTCAGTCTGTGGGCTGTTGATATTATTGTCTGAATTCTTGAGTGCAATGGTGTAACTAGTCCTCTTTTTGAGTCTATTAGCATTCCTAGGTGCTCTATGTTGTGACTGGGAACTAATTGGCTTTTCATGTAGTTGAGTACCCATCCATGTTGCTGTAGGCACTGTACCACTGTTTGAGTCTCCCTTATCGATTGTTGCTGAGATCTTGCCCTGATGAGCCAATCATCTAAGTATGGTATGACATGTATTCCCTGTTGTCTGAGTTTTGCAGCGAGAACTATGGACACCTTTGTGAATATGCGCGGTGCTGATGCCAGGCCAAATGGCAGTACCTTGTACTAATAGTGTTGACCGAGGATGCAGAAGCATAGGAATTGATAGTGACTGGGTCTCATTGGTACATGTAGGTAAGCGTCTTTTAGATCGATGGATGTGAGGAAGTCTCTCTGGTGGATTGCTTTGAGTGTGGACCTTTTTGTCTCCATCTTGACTGGTATGTATCTCACTGACCTGTTGATGTGTTTGAGGTCCAGTACTGGTCTGTATCCTCCTGTCTTTTTTGGAACCATGAAAAATATGGAGTAGATTCCTGAACCTTCTTCTTGCCTTGGCACTGGAACGATGGCATTGTTGTCTCATAATTCTTGTATAACTGTAGAAATCTGCACTGTTGAGTATTTGTGCTTGGAAGTGGGGGAGTGAATCATTCTGTCTCCTCTTGGAGTCTTTGAGAACTGTATTGCGTAGCCTTGCCGTATTATCTCCAGTACCCATTTGTCTGAGGTGGTAATTTCCCAGTTATTTCTGAATAGCATCAGTCTTGCGCCCACTGGCATGTGGATGTGCATGGCGTATGTGTAGTCAGGACCTGGACTTGTTGTGATGATGGTAGTTTCCTCTGCCTCTTTGTGTTGTGCCCCTACCTCTGTATCTGTTGTAGTGGTAGGGTGTGGAATAGTTTTGTCTGAAGTGAGTTCCTCTGAACGTGTGGCTTCCTCGTCTCTTGCCACGAAAGGAGTGGTATCTGCCTCTGGGATGGGTGGGTAGGTAAGTGGTCCTGGTTTGTTCTCTAGCTAGAATTCTGCCTTTCTCTTTGCCTTTGAGATATTTCTCTAGTGCTTGTCCGAATATCATGTTGCCTTTGAAAGGAAGACGGTGCAAGGTGGCCTTTGATTCTTTGTCGGCATCCCACAGCTTCATCCACAGTGATCTGCGTGCCTTGTTTGTGATTGCTGCTGACCTGGCATTTATTTTTAATGCATATACCGCCAAGTCTGCCAGATATTTAGTGGAGAGTATGGCATTTTCTAGAAGGTCGGACTCGTGTGATTTTGCAGTTATGGTCTTTTGTATTTCTTGGAGCCAGGATAGCTGGGCTCTTGTGGCGTATATAGCTGTGGCAGCTGCTCTGTTTCCCAAGCCAGCTAGTTCTGCTTTCTTTTTTAAGTTGTCTTCTAGCTTTCTGTCAATTGGGTCTCGTAAACCTGATGCGGACTCAGTGGGTAGTACCGTCTTTTTATTGAGGGCCGCTATTTGGGGATCCATGGCGGGTGGTGTACACCATAGTGCTAATTTCTCCTCCTGCAGCGGGTACATTCTGTCCCATGATTTCCTCTCGGGAATTCTGGCTGCTTCTGAGAAAGACCATTCCTTGAGAACAATCTCCTCTATGGCCTCACAGACTGGGAATGCATCTGCATGTTTCATGGCAGGTTGCAGTGAAGGGAGAAGTTTGGATGTGGGCGTTGGAGTTATTGTGTTGAAGCCCACGGTTTCCATTAGTTGGTACACTAGAACCGGAATTTGGTCTGGGAAGCACCACTTAGCTGTGAGGGTTTGCGGTTCTTGCTCAAGACTTCCCTCTTCCTCATCTGAGGAGTCGCTTGAGTCGGCCGTGACAGGTGTGTGGTCATTTGCGATAGTGTCCGAATGTCTGGAGAGTGCGGTATTCCTTTTCTTAACAAGTGGGGGATGTACTTGTTGGTGCTTAGATAGCTCTGTTAACTGCTGTAACATAGCTGTTAAAACCTCTTTTTGTGCCTGCATAATTTGGTTATTCTGGAGTATTGCTTTGTGGTAGCAGATTGTTGGTGATTGTCCTGACTAGTCGTAGGGTGAGGAGAGTCATCCTCTGTGTCCTGTAAGTCATTTTGTAAGGTGGAGTCCTCAATGCAGGAGGCACATAGCCATCCTGATTGTCGGTGTGGCATCGGTACCTTGCACTGCCTGAAGCACTTTGCTTTTGGCATGATAACCTGACTATTAGATACAAATGACAGGCTTAGTAAATGATTACTGCTCTTAATGTTGAGTTTTATAGCCATGATTTTGTGGTAAAACAGTATTAAATATCAATATTACTGTTGGTGAATGGCCTTGGCATAATTTGTTACTAATCTTGTGGAGAGGCTTGGTAATAAGAGTCACTGTATGTGCTGTTAAGCATGCTGGCCAAATAATAGTAGTATGTCTTTAAGAGCAGGGTGGTGCACAGCAGAGTACTAGAAGGATATAATGGCATTTCATGTTATGTAGCAGCCTGTACCAGTTAGAAGGATATAAAACCTGCTGTGAGGTATTAGCGCTTCTAAATGGCCAGCGCCTAGACTATGCTTTGTGCAAACTGGAAAGGCATTTATATTTTAAATTGTATGGTATAGTAGTGCAGCGAATGTGTGTGTAAGCACTACGTGATGCCCTCTGCAGTGCAAGATCTCCCCGGAAGTAGCACGAGAGTTTATGCGCCAATGGGAAGACGCGCCCCATGTCCGTCTCCTAGAAGAAGCAGGAAGTGCAGTCTAGCGAGGCATGGTCATGGGGGTTTATGTGGTGCCATAAAATAACATCATGGCCACTTTTCTTTCTCTGAGCAATGCACAGGCCATAAATGTTGTGTGAAGAATGTCCAGGGGCTCAAGTGGCATTGTAGTGGATCGACGTACCTCGATCTAGACAGAATGCAGGTATGTTGGTTAACAGGGCTGCTTGAGGCTGCAAAATGCAATGACTAGTGATGTGCAATGCAGGCAATGTGTAAATTTAGTGTCGGGGACTGCTACCAGAGGAGTGCCCCGAGCACTGTCGTGATTTGACTGCTGGTGAAGTGCAAGTTAGGCAGTGTCTACACTTATTGTCTGGGACCGCTACTCGAGGGGTGCCCAGAGCGATGTGCCTGTAGATGGACATTTTTCATTTCTACCACATCTGGAACAGCTGGTTAGGGGTGTCCAGAGTGTTGATCCCTTTCTGATTTATGGACTAGACTGGTGGTATGTGGTGTGTAGCGTGTGGAACCGCTGGAATAGGGGTGTCCAGAGCACTGACGTTGTTGAGGCATATTCTATAGGTGACTGTTGCTGCTGAATTGTTGAAAGCAGTGTTCTATGGGACTGTGTATGAAATTGTATGTGTAGTCTAAATGTAGTTTGTGTTGTGCTGTTACTGGAATGTCTTGTGGGTGAATGAAAAAACAGTCTGCATACACATAAGCACAGTTTGCTAAAATTGGTTTCTGCAGCTAGCTAACATGCTGATCTGCACATACATTTCTGAAGAGGACCGATGTACCAGATAGATGCAAAACCTGCAGTGCTATCTCTAGCTAGCGTTGAGGCTGAAATATTCATAGTGCCTGTCTGAGCCAGAGGAGCGATATATACAGTATATACAGTATTTAGTCTTCTCCTACCTTATAGTGAGTCATTTTAAGTTTCTGTGGCCTGGAGCTCTGGAGTAGTGTGACAACCTTTCTCAGATGCACAATTTGAACTGATTAGAAGTGACCAGTGACCCTCAGAAGGGACGTCTTCAATTTCAGTCACATGTGCATCAGACAACCTATCAGGTATATACAACCCATGATGTCAGGTAGGTGGAGTGCCTCAGAGACCATCCCCCACAATGCAAGCAATGTATAAATTCTAAGTAATACCTGTTTAATTCACTAAACAATTATCTTAAATAACTGCCACCATTAAAGTTCTTGCAAAAACAAGGGTTTTCCAAAACAAAGAAAAAAAAAACTATAGAGATTCAGAACAAATTAATGTTTCTCCATTTTCAGTTACCTCCACAACCAAGAACTGCATTTTCAGAGTTCCTTGAGGTCACCATATGTAGTCTCTGGATTTCCTTAGTGTCATGGCCAACATTACCCTATCAATAAATCAGGTTCATATAACTCCCCCAGGACACACCTGGAAACAAGCTATCATATCTTTGTCTGCCTTTCTTGGTCAAACATTACAAATAAAGACATGATTAAAATAACCTATACAAACTGCATGAGGAAGTCTGTCTTTTTCTTGCAAACTTCATGTGTAATCAGAGTAAAAGAATATGACTTAAATGAGCTCAGTGATTTATTCAAAGGTGCTTATATTTGTTCCTGATATACTCCACAAAGTATGGTATTATAGCATGGGATACTTTTACGCCCAAGATAGACTGCATCTGCACCCAGAGTGGGTGGGAACAGGAGAACAGACTGGGCAGTTAGGAGGATTTACTCTAGTGGATAGGAGTAGAAGCTGTTTTACAGGATCTCCATGGCCAGAACACAGTTACAGAGGATCATGGATGGACAGCAAAGTAGTTGAACACAAGGAAAAGGGACTACTTGAGGGGTCAAAGAAGCATGGAGGGGCAGTTAAACTCACTTGCATACAGGACAAAATGAGGAGGACAACCAGCTTGAGGGCCAAATGTACTTTGAAGTCCAGGACCTAATGGCCCTCCCAAAGACTTGGTGGGGAAAGAACATGACTGGAATAGAAGTAAAAAGGGATACAGACTACACCAGATGGATAGAACTGACAGGAATTGGGGTGGGGTGACTTTCTTTGTAAGTACTAGGAGTCACTATGGTGGACAAAGAGGATATCAGGGGGCAAAGAGTACAACACAGTCCATTGGAGTTGAGTTATAGTAGAGAAAAAGAGGTAAAAATAATCTTCTTGAGGACATGATACAGGCCCCCAAACAGCTCAGTGGAGCATGCTGGTCTGGACAATTATGAGAGCAGTGAAAATGGATGCAGTGGTGATCCTGGAGGACCTCAGTCGTCCAGGCATACACTGGCAATTCAAGGGGGCTAATGGCAGGGCTGAGACTGAATTCTTGTTCCTCTTCAAGGACTACTTCTGAGAGCCTGCTGTGTATTTGCAGCACATTGAATGGCCAGGTGTATGGCAGGGGAATTGTCCACACCTCAGGAAAGGCTTTTCTTTTAAATAAATTAAACATGCTCCCTCTAGTTTACCAGCTCAGTTCATGCTCAGGTCCAGGTGACCAGAGGGGAGGAAGGCAGGACCTGAAACTGAGGTCCTGATCATAGCAGATTGCACTGCCAGCCAGTTCAGCAGAAAGACTGCAGGTGCTCTGCTTCTCAGCACTGCTAAATAAAATAAATAAGACTTTGGTAGTGGCTTCATATGTAGGAGCCTGAAAATAAAAAAAAAGGGCTCCCCAGCTTCTCTCTCTCTCTCTCTCTCTCTCTCTCTGTCTCTCTGTCTCTCTGTTTCTCTCTCTCTCTCTCTCTCAGTTCCTGGTCACTGTTTCCAGAAGCAAGGCAGTAGAGGAGAGGAGGCAAGGAGAGAAAGAGGGAATTAGGGAGGGAGGAAGGGAGGAAGGAGAGCATAGGACAAGCTGCTTTTCAGCAGGTAATGCGAGAGCAGCAGACTCCCTTGTGGGACAACAGTTACTGAGCTCTAATTCTGCTGCCCCAAAGTGTTTTTCCATGCTGGGAGAAAAAGGCAACAAATCAGACAATGCTGACTATGATGTAGATAAATGTATATACAATAGTTCCCTCACAAGCATGTATTCATGTGGACCCTCATGTTCCCACAACAAGCAAAACACTATGCAAAAGGCATTGTTTCCATGAGGTCCTTTATTTCACTACAAATACCTGTAAGAAGAAAAGCATTAATAAACAAAGTATAAATAACCATGCTCATCTGCAAATGTTCTGACTACTAAGCCCTGACTGACTCCAACCTACTTAATTTGATGAGGCTGACCAGTTGGTAGGTGGAACAAGAGATGAAACTATGAGAAGGAATTAGAGGAACTCCATCTTTGCTATCAATCATTGCTGTGCATTATACATGTGAAGTACTAAAATGGCATACCTGAGACTGGACATGTTTTCTTTGAAATGCCTTGCTTGCTGATGTCTTGTGGTTCTTTGTACAATGAGGGAGAGCACTTGTTTGTTCATGTACCAGATGACCACCCTATGAAATGATGAGGGAGGGGTATAAAAGGGGGAGGAATTGGACCAGTGAGAAAGATGTGCCCTGAACTGCAACAGAGCAAGACCATGCTACTGAGCAAGAGAAGCTAATACCTGCTGAAAGAAAAGGCCCTTGCTGCTCCCCAAGCTTCTATAATTATTCTGATGTTTACCTTGCATGTCTCAGAATCCATCTGGAAATCATTGGATAAGCCAGTGAGGAGCTTTTTATAGAAGGGAGGTAAACCCAGACTCTCGCTGATAAGAATGATTGTCCCATGGTCCAAAGAGGGTTTCCACGTCCCATGGTTTAAAGGCTAGTATTTAGCCACAGGCCTCAGAGTTTGATATGGCTTTTTGCTGATAAATGCAGAGGGACAGCCAGATGGATAACCACTGAGGAATATCTGGCCCAAGGAACAGCATCTGAAATGGTCCTATGGGATTCCACTAGGATGCAGCATAGTTACCCAGTTCACGAGTATATTCTTGGTGTTTGGAAGGACCTAGGTAAATTAATTGCTTCACTCAGAAGATCCCTTTACACAGGTGGCCATAATGAAACAATCATAAGTTGTCGATTGGGGGGGCACCTATATACTGGTGCAATTGGGCTGTGGGAGGGATCCACCAAGTATCAGATGTTTTCCACATGGACACTTATCTTTTCAAAGATTTTGCCACTATCAAGATGCAAGCCTCTCTACCACAATCTCACCTATGGAAATATCTACAGATTTGTCACATAATGTCCAGCTATACTGGTTCTCAACTCAAATTATCTGCACAAGGCACCTGAGATGATATATTGGGACTAGCAGGTGGGGGGGGGTCTCATAGAATGCCCCCTAAGATAGGTTGAATTTATAAGGAACTCTTGCAGGAATATACCCCGTCAATGGACAGGTTGAAAGCTAGATGGGGACTTCTGGTGACGTCACTCCTCATGATGCAAGCTTAACTTACAGGCTCTCCATATAGCCTAAATAACCTCCGAATTTACGGTGATTTTCCAAGAAAGAGACCCTAGAATCTCCACTGGAGGTGTTACAATATCCAGGAGAGGGGAGAAGAGTTATAAAAAAATACTAACCGCGAGGACGGCGGAATTTCAGATTCAGGCAGTGAGGCATCACAGGCCTCTGAGACCTCGTGGCAGAGTAATGGCACCATCGAGCAGCCCCCCTCTAGGCACTCTACAATGGCAAATGGCAATAGTTTTGAGTGAGCTTAGAGAGTTTCAGGGTGAATTCCGCTCAACAACTACGGCACTAAGAACTGACACAGGGAAATTAGAGAAGCAGCAGGAGCAGCTGGAGCAGCACTACATGGAGGCAGACAGCAGGATAGACAGAGCAGAGAGGGCCATACTGCAGCTCAGTCAATGTGTGCAGTCCCTGCAGGAGCGGGCGGAAGACGCCGAGAGCCATAATAGGCAAAATAATGTTCGAATTTCGGGGATCCCAGAGGGGGAAGAGGGAACTGACCCTCCCAATTTCATCCGCCTACTACTAAAGCAGGTTCTGGAAGTGCCAGCTGATATTACATTGGAATTCGAGCGAGTTCACCGCACCCTGGAACCCAGGCCCCCCCCAGAATCAAGGCCCTGCACCATGTTGGTCCGATTTCTCTGATTACAAGAAAAGGAACTTATACTGCACACTGCCTGGAAAAAAGGTCAAATCAGTTACAAAGACCACAGACTATTTTTTGCGAATGATTATGTACACGAAACTTTGGCGAAGTGTAGAGCCTATGGCCCTATACTAAAGGAGCTGAAAAAGGCGGGTATACGATTTAGAACCCCTTATCCTGCTAAGCTGATAGTCTACCATTCAGAAGGTCAACTTACTTTCACTTCGGCTGAAGAAGTGGCGGAGACCCTTAAAAAATACAGCATAGAGGTACAAATCCCCTCGGGAAGACCCACTGGAGGAACTCTGGAGGCAAAACTTGCCCGGCAGGCTTGGCAAATCAGGCAACGAGATGTCAGGAAGCGCCAAGGGATTGATACGATTCGCAAGATTGCAGATTCTCTACAAGATCAATCAAAGAGAGACACCTGAACTTTAACCAAGGAGAATTACTTTCAAGCTACCCTATGGCCATTAACACCTTTCCAATGGAAACATCAACTTGGTACTCCGAAAGCGAAGAGACTGCAGTGATGATCCTTAACAGGATTTCCCGATAGCTTGCCTGTTGTTGGCTGGACTGCCCTAAGGACCCTCTAGTGGTGGATCCTCTAGATTAATGACCTGCTAACCATATTCGTAAATAAGGGTTTCTGCCTCTTTAACAATACTAACCCTCAGCTCCAGCTAGTCTGCTCTCTTTCTGGTACTCTCTCTCTTTTCCGAAGTTTTCTGTGCTGATTTTAGACCGGGAATAATCACGAGTCCCCGCTGCTCTTGTTTTTCCCTAATCTACTCATTTTGATTCACTGTGGCTCCCTGTGGAGTGTGGGTGACCAGCCTCTCGGCAGCCATGATGACCTGGAAGAGTAAGGGTTGCTATCATTCTCTGGAAGCTATTGCTACTCAGAACTCAGTTACCACTACAATAGTACTGCTGCCCTCCGTTTCCTGGTTGTTGCTAACTGCCCCCACCACCCCCCTCCCCCTTGCAGCTGTCCCTAATGGGGAAATGAAGGATAATAATTATTATGGCTGGCACTAGGGAATAACTCAAATAACAATATTTGGTCCGTTTATTCTACTCCTTCCCCTCTTTTGGCACTCTGGATGATGTCTTTAGTTTCCTATGGACTTTCCCCTCATTTGCCTATTTTGGCCACGTATTGCTCCCCGTATGTGGAGAGCGATCATCTTTTCAGCAGCTATATAATTTTAGAAGGGAAGATATGGTACCATATTCTGGTAAACTATACCTATTGTAATACATCTACCACACTGCTCTCACAACATTGCCTCTGCTTTCTGGATCTAGCTAACTCCTTCTATATTTTCCCTTTAAAGTGACATTGAACAATGAAGCTGCAACGGACCCTTCCTTTCAGTGCTTAGAGTTTGAAGCCTACTGGGATACTCTGATTGCCCCACTGAAAACTGTACCCTCCCCCCTTCCTTCCCCCTTCCTTCCCTCTCCCTTTTTTTTTACCATCTCTTTCTTCCCTTACCCCATCCCCTTTCACTATTCATTATTTTAATAATTTATGTTCTCTCTCCCTCAGGATTTACCCTCCTTTATTATGTGGCTTGCGAGAGAGAGAGTGACTAGCCAATACCCCAACCCTTTCCTTTAGGCTCAGAAGAAGCCTTGGGTATTTTCATCAGAAAATACTCCATTTAGAAGTGAGGACTACCTCACCCGAGTGCTTTGGAAGCTCTCTGTACTTGGAAGTTCAAGTTCATCGTTAACTAATAGTTGGACTATTAACATTGAGATTGTAAGTTTGGTTGATTTTTGCTAAGTGCATATTCTCTACTCTCTCAATGCCACTATTCATTGTTGTTCATGTTGAATTGATTGTTCGACTAGGCTGCCAGTTAAGAGGCGACCGACTCTTAGTAGAAGCTCTAATCCCGAAGTTTTTTGGAAATTGTTATTACATTAGAATGTTTAAAATTTGTGACTGTGTCAAATTCACTATAAAATGTTATAAGGTACAGACTGCAGATACAGAGGTCCCCTTATTACTGCGAAATGCCCCTAATATTAATCTGACTCTATTTAATATCCCATCATGCAGGAAAATCCCCTGAAGTTAATCTCTTGGAATGTTAATGGGCTCTCTTCCCCTATTAAATGAGCCAGGGTCTTCACACAGGTGAAGAAATCTAAAGCAGATATTACTTATTTACAGGAGACTCACCTCAGTAATGCTGAGCATGAAAAATTAGGGCGAATTACAAAGGGTGAGGTCTTTAGTTCCTCCTACAGGGGTGGCAGGAGAAGAGGAGTCGCAATAATAATCCCACAGAGGATCCCCTGGCATCTCGATTCTAAATGGATTGACCCATATGGCAGATTGGTTCTTCTTCGGGGGCGGATTGGTGAGGTGGAAGTCACCTTAGCGCATGTTTACTTCCCACCAGATTCACCAGCGGGCAAACTTAAAAATTTGTTAGATAGAATTACCCAATTTACTAAAGGTATTCTTCTGCTTGCAGTAGACTTTAATATTCTTCCCAAACCAGAGAAAGACTTCTCTAACCCTGGCACCCCAAGGAGAACCCCCCAACAGAAGCTCCTTGGTAGATTCTTGTCTCAGGTTGGCTGGGTTGACACTTGGAGATTTATGCACCCTCATTCCAGGAATTATACTCACTACTCAGCTGTTCATAAGACCTATTCAAGAATTGATTTAACTTTCACTCAAGTAGAACATTTAGATTACTTAATTGATACACAAATAGGGGATATCGCCCTATCAGATCATGCACCTGTGGTGAGCTCCTTCTGGCATTTAAATCCTGTTTATCTAAAGTCTAATCAATTTAAGGAGTTTGTCACAGATAAAATATCTGAAATTCTGGCCAACAACATTGACTTTGACACCCCACCAGGTATTATCTGGGATACCATTAAAACGGTCCTACATGGTCACCTTATAAATTACGCATCACAAAAGGCAAAAGACCGTAAACAACATAAGACCCAACTAGAGGAAACACTGCATTTCCTCCAAATGTTGCACAAACGAGGTGACAGCTCTATACTTCCTCAAATTCAGCAAGTTAAACAAGAATTAGACAGACTGGCCCTACAACAGACAGAAATTGCTCTTTCCTTCCTTTGTCAGAAGTATTATGAAGTCGGACCCAGAGCCACAAGATTGCTAGCATATCAAACTAGAAAACAAAGGAAATTGGCCACCATGACAACCATCCGCCACCCAGCGGGAGGTAAGCCTCTGAGTAAACTTAATGATGTAGTAGAAGCATTCGCAACTTATTACTCTACTCTGTACACTCCAGAGCACCCTGCTTCTTCCGACTCTATAGGGAGGTTCCTACATGAACTTACCCTTCCCAGAATCTTGCCAGAGCAGGGTGAACAATTATTAAGCCCAATTACAATGCAAGAACTTACCAATGCAGTAGCCTGTGCTAAAACCATGAAAGCCCCAGGCCCCGATGGCTGTGGAGCCAAATTCTATAAAACAGCAAAACAGCTCCTCCTCCCTCCTCTGCTCAGGACTTGTAATTCTGTCCTGCAGGGAGACTCACCCCACCTGGGCATATGCTACAATTTCAGTTATTCCCAAACCGGGGAAAAAGCCGCAACTCTGTGAATCTTACCGCCCAATCTCTGCATTGAACACAGACTATAAGCTATTCATGGGAATAATTGCCCAAAGATTAGAGGCTATTCTCCCACAGCTTGTTAACAAAGATCAAACTGGCTTTGTGGGAGGTCGTACCACCACAGATAGTATTAAAAGAACTTATCATATTATCCGTGACATGAATTCCTTAGACTCCCCTGCTGTTCTAGTAAGTCTTGATGCCGAGAAGGCCTTTGATAGAGTTTACTGGCCTTTTCTATATGTAGTTATGGAGTTCATGGGTTTCCCTGGGGCATTAATTCAGGTTATTTCAAACATCTACACCTCGCCTAAAGCCTGGGTGAGGGTGGCCGGACATCACTCGACCCCCTTTTCTCTACATAGGGGCACTAGGCAGGGTGTCCTTTGTCCCCCCTCCTATTTGCTCAATTTATGGAGCCATTAGTGCAACTAATTAGGCAATCAAATGACGTCACTGGAATTGTAGCGGGTGGCGAGGAACACTGCATTGCCCTTTATGTGGACGATGTCCTCCTCTACCTACGGAACCCAGCCACTTCACTCCCGAAGGTAAGCCAGTTACTGAGTATGTTCGGAGACCTCTCGCGATATAAAGTGAATATAGCAAAAACTGAAATTTTAACCTTTCAATATGCTCCCGATCAAAATATTCGGGAACGGTTTCCATGCAGGTGGAATATTAACAAATTGCAATATTTGAGAATAACCTTTCTAGAAACTTGGGAGATGCATACAAGTATATTACATCCCTTTACTACGGCGTCTCAGGAAGATCTGGCTAATTGGGAAACACTTCCACTAAGTCTATCTAGAAGAATAGACCTTCTCCGTATGATTACTCTCCCTAGGGCACTGTACTTTTTAATAACATCTCCATTACGCTTCCTCTGTCTATATTTAAGGAATGGAATAGAGCTATTACACACTTTATATGGGCAGGCCGCAGGCCTAGAGTTAAGTTTAAGCTATTAACTATACCACGAAATCAGGGAGGTTTATCCCTGCCTGATTTTTATTGCTACTATCAAGCAGCACACCTTCTCCACTCATTTGCTAGGCAGATTTTAGATGGTGATGTGCATTGGGCAGAGCTTGAATAGACCACCACTCCAGACTCAGAATATTTTAGTACACTTTATCATGGGACACCCCGCTCAGGTGACTGTCAGAATCTGCCTCCTGAAACCAGGCATAGAGTGTTAGCATGGTACCAAATTAGGAGACAACTTCGGATCTCTCCCTTTATTCCACTAATATGCCCAATAACTGTCTTGCCTGACTTTCACCCATGAAGGCTAGATGATGCCTTCCAGCGATGGTCAAGATACGGCCTAAGATACCTGTTTCAAATTTTAACGGAGGGAGACTATGGTCCTTTCAGGAAATACAAACAAAATTTGGTTTGCCCAATTCGCATCACTATAGGTATTTACAATTAAGGCACTATTACAGCTCCTTGCCGCTGTCGGTGCACACTCCAGAGTGCTGGCCCCAGTTAATCACCTCCATGCAGTCTTTACTCTCTTCCCCAAATCAGAGACACCTAATTTCTACCTTTTACCAATCCTTAATGGCCTCACACCAAGGAAACTTAAAGATACCCTGCGAGAAATGGCAAAATGAACTGGGTATACCCATAGAATTGAAGCAGTGGCAGCAAGCCTGCAGACAGGTGGCCCGCATGTCTAGTTCCCATCAATGGCGAGAGTATGCCTGGAAATTCCTAATTAGATATTTTTATACGCCAGAGATTACTAGCCATTTTGAGCAGGGAGGCACCTCCTCCTGCTGGCGATTGTGCGGTGAAAACAGAGCTCACTTAATGCATGTGGTATATAGCTGTCCTAAACTGACCCCATTTATTCAAGCCTTGCAGCTCGAACTCCAAATGATATTTGGAATCCCTTTCCAACTCTCCCCGCAACTTTTTATTCTTCTGATTTTCCCTGGAGATCTTAAAGATCAAAATATTCGATACCTTTTAGCTATCCTCCTCACATCCGGGAAAAAGGCCATAACCAAACTATGGATGGCTCCTGCCCCTCCTACCCTAAAGGACTGGCACGCCATAACTAAGCAAATCTACTACATGGAAAAAATAACCTATAGATTGAATAATCTGTGGAAATCTTTGACTCAAGGTGGAATAGATGGCTTCTGTATTATGCATCTAAAGACTCAGCATTTGTTCCCTGAGTGAACAACCCCTTCCTTCTATTCTAGCCCACCCACCAGCACTTTTCTTTTCTCCATTCCTCCTCCCTCCACAACCCCTACCTCTTACTTACAAATCACCCCTGGAGAACTGGGTGTACCTCCCAGGTTCCCCATCCTTCCTCTTTCCTTCCTTCTTCCACCCCCCCCGGGATCATAGTTGACTCCTATATATTGATAACTGTAGATAGTGCAGTAAAAGGCCCCCGAGTGGTTGCCCACTGGCCATTAACACCTTCACCACCTGTTTGGGTCAGAGTTATATCACCACAGGAATTACACCAACTTACACTCAAGGGAAATCAGCTTCATGACAAATCTGGAGTAGGGAATATATATGAGCCCAGGTAACCTGTACTGCCCTGCAACAGGATTAGTTTTAACTCTTGTAATTTTTACTGTATTAACTGGCATTCCTTGACTCTCTGTATCTATGTAAGGAGATTACTGAATTGAATGAATGTAATGTAAAAGTTGGTACCTGATGATGAAAATCAAATAAAAATAGAATAACAAAAAAAAGAAAGCTAGATGGGAAAGACAGCTTGGTTACCAGCTAGAAGAAGAAGATTGGGATTGTTGCTGATCTAATGCCTATGGAGCCTGCAGGGATGTGGGTGGGGGGGTGGCTCATGTAATTGAAATCACTGCATCTGTGGTATAGGACACCAGATCAATTGAAAAAGATGAATTTGATGTCCACTTCTGAATGTTAGAGATGCCACCAGCAAGAGAGTACACTGCTACAAATTCTTTGGTCCTGTCCCAAATTGGTACGCTAGTGGACCAAGCTGACATCCAGAATATATGATATGTTGCAACGCCTGGAACCTATGGATGCATCCCTTATAGTCCTAGGCAATACCTGCTGACTTCCTATCCAGCACACACCCCTCCATTTGTGGTTCATGGTGTCTATTACTGAAACCAAATGGCTAGTATATAGAAAATGGAGGTCTAAACTAGTGTCTACCATGGATGAATGGGAAGGCAGCATACATAAGCTCACTGGATTAGACCACCACGCTTTTATTCCTTCTGGTAAACGGGCACTATGTGAACATGTGTGGGGATCCTATGTAACCCAATCCTTCTAGTATTTTTGCTTTCAGTAGGGGGTATTTTCCCTGCACACTCCAGAGCAACTTTTCAGCTTATTTGGAGACCTCTGAATAAGGAGGTCAGAGCCGAGTCCCCTTATTTCCCCACTCAGCATGGCTACATTACACCGGTATCTAGCTGTATCAGAGTTTACTCCAGTTGGAGGGGAGTTTCATTTTACCCGCCACTCTGTCATTCATATCGCTTCACTGTTGTTTCAGCACCTATTTGGTTTTATTCATGGTTTTTACTGATTTCTCCGTGTTACTTGATACTTTTGTATTTTTCACTGTTTGGGGCTGAGGTTAAAGGATTTTTGAAGGCTGTGACTGTGTAACCAACATAGTGGGAAGGAATGCTGTGTACTCACTTGGTTGCTAAAATAGGCATATTTTTCACCTTTATTAACTGTTACTGCGTCTCTACACTCAGGAATTAGTATGTAATCCAAGGAACGTGTGTTCCAGCCATGTAAGAGAATTGTAAGGTTTCACTGGTTGGCTATAAGTACTTGCATTTCTAATATAAAACTTCAATAAAGTATAAATTGAAAAAAAATAAAAGGCACTTGCTGACTGAACCCTGAAAGGCCTCTTTATACCGGACCAAATGACTCTTTTTATCAGTGTAACCTGGGCACATAGCATACAAAACATGATACAAAAGCATTTACATTAAATTGGCATTATTGTAATGAACAGCATTACCTGTCATTAAAACAAGCACATTTCCGATCAGAATGTACAGTAGTTCATCAACTGGGAATTAAAAATAGTAAAAGGGACAGTTTCTCTCAGGGTCAAAAAGAAAGTACTTCATACTTTCAGACCTGCATGAACAATGGATTTTTGACAAATGCTTGATTTCAACAAGGAAACTGCCAAAGCAATTTATAAGATGATTTTAAGCATCTATTTGTGTCCTGGAAATTTAACAAGCCAACCAAAGGACTTATCAAATTTGAAAAGCATTTTACATGTATGTATCAAAATTAAATTTTTCAGTAAATCAACCTCCTGCAGTAGGAACCATTGTAAGTGATTTTACAACATACAGTGATGTTACCTTTTATCCCTTCTTCCTGCAAACCTATCAATTGCAGTGTACAGAACCCATCTCTTTTTGCTGTACTGCAGTTGAAGCAGACTCCTAAATTTGTGAGACGTAATAAGTACAAGGAGCATGTTCTGTTTGTTTTTGTTTTTCAAGTTTTATCAGTCAAGTAAACTCTTATTCCGTGCAGGTTTCTTCTTTTTTGTTTGAAACTCATTTGAAACTCATTTTTATTCGCTAAAAAAGCTGGTAATACAAACAGTTGCATAACATAAAAAGATAAAGGGCCAGATATTCAAAACTTTGCTCTGGTGTAAATCCTGGTTTGCACATGCAAACCAAGTTTTGTGCAGATTTCCTATATTCAGCAG
The DNA here is from genome assembly GCA_016271365.2 of Neoceratodus forsteri. Taxonomy (NCBI): domain Eukaryota; kingdom Metazoa; phylum Chordata; order Ceratodontiformes; family Ceratodontidae; genus Neoceratodus; species Neoceratodus forsteri. Next base: position 332,925,470 of record CM057454.1, read on the forward strand.
CATGGTTTTAGTGCACCAACAATGTTTGCACCAAGGCAAATGTGGAGGGGTGGCGCAATGTAAATGCTGGGGCATGGACCTGAACATTGGCACAGTCCTATATGTAGAGTATTTGCACTGCACAAGGGTGTTTTGCATGGTCCCCTTTTGCGGTGCAAATACTGCCTATAGAGACCATAAGTTACTCCTGCACAACCCTATTGGTTGGCAGAGGAAGTGCTGCGCCCCCCCCGGAACCAGTCCCATTCCACCAAAACAGTGTTCCTGGTGTTCAGTGGTCCCCCCCCACCTGATCCCTCTCCCAGTACATTACACCATATTCCCTAGTGTCTAGTGATCCTCCCCCCCACACCCATGCCTGATGTGCTATAGTTCTGCCTCTGGTGCCCAGTGGTCCCTCCCCTGCCCGATCCCTTGCCCACTATATTACACCATATTCACTCGTGTCTAGTGGTTCCCCCAACCTGATAACCTGCCTTATTGCTAAAAGAATGTTCTCTCCTGCAGTCCAGTGGTCACTCCCTCATCCAAACCCTGTCCCCGTACCAGTAACAGTAGTGCAATGAGTGCCCCCTCAACAACACAGCCCTGGATGTGGCCCCAACTACCAGTCCCTCGAACTCCCCCAGCCTGTTCTCAGTGGATGTCTAGTAGCCCCCCTCCCTCCCACAGCATGGACAACCCACCTCCCCCGAGTCTCCCGTACCTATTAGTGCCATGGTGCAGCGATGGTGAGCAACATAGCCCTCCACACAGCTCCTCAGCTGCCCACTGGCTGACATAAGCAGGGAGCACACTGCTTATTTATAGGGCAATTGCCCTATAAATAAGTAGCACTCTGCCTGCTAATGTCAGATGGTGGGCAGCAATGGTGGTGTGTATGTCGCTCGCCATCACTGCACCGTGGCACCAATAGTCAGGTACGGGAGACCCAGGAGGTTAGGTTGTCAGTGCTGTGGGAGGAAGGGGGCCACAAGACACCAAAATGGAATGGACTGGGGGGGTTTTGGGGACTGGTAGTCAGTTATGGCATCAGGACTGTGTTGGGAGTGCATTCATTGCACCAGTGTCACCGGTACACAGACAGGGCTCAGGCGGGAGGAGTGACCACTTGAAACCAGGTAGAATATTCTTTTAATAATTGGGCAGGGCATTGAGTGGGGGGGACCTCTAGACACCAGGAATTATGGTGTAATATACCAAGCTGGGGATGGGGTGGGGGAAGGGGACCTCTGAACACCAGGGACAGAACTACGGCACATCGGACATGGGTGCGGATGGGGAGGAGTGGGACTACTAGACACTAGAGAAATTATGTATAATTTATGGATGTGGGATTGAAGGGAGGGGGACACCACTAGTACCAGTGAAATGTTGTATTATTTACGGGTATGGGATCAGAGGGAGGGGGCACCACTAGCACCAGGGAAATTGTGTATACTTAACGAATGTGGGATCAGAGGGAGGTGGGGAGCCACAAGCGCCAGGGACTGCTCCACATTTGGGACCGGACAATTCGGGAGCAGTGCCATGCTAAACTGTATGGCTACCCATGCAAATGAGCCCATAATGGGCATGCAAATGGTCCCTTAGCATCTTGCATGCCCATTGGGCTCATTTTCATGGGTCCATTTGAATATTGAGAATTGCTCTTTGGTGCAATTCATTGTGGTGGTGTACTTCAGGATCCATGTTGGGGAAGTACTAATTGGCTTAGTGCTGGGCCGACATGGTCCTATATTTAGTCAAACAGTACCGACCTAGTCCTATATTCAGTCAAATAGTACCTACATGGTCCTATATTCAGTAGAATAGTACCAGTGTGCTATTCTACTGAATGTAGCATCTTTGGGCACCCAGGTTATTGTAAAGTGGAGTGCAAATTTTGGCGCTCTGCTTTGTGCATTTTTGAATATCAGGCCCCATGCCTGTTACATACTGTACTTATACAGCAAATTACTATAACTGACATGTATACTGTATATAGGGTTCAATTCTTTGCAAATAGGGTGGCCGACATCAGTGCAGATCTGCAACCAGCACTCTCTAGAGGGGATGCTGTTGAGCAATGCGAGTTCACAGTACCTCAGTTTTCTTGGCGTTCCTTCAGTCGATTTGATTTCATGGCTGTCATGAGGATTATCCATAGTGTATGCCCTACATGCTGTAGTTTGGACCCTGGAATGACCTCCCTAATTTTGGCTCGTAGTGATATCATCAGTCCAGTCCTTGTGTGAATAGTTTGGTGCTACTTGGAATCGGGTGAGTTCCCTTGCTTCCTGAAAGAGGCAGTGGTGACACCTCTCTTGAAAAAAGCTACCTTGGACCCAGACTGTTTTGCAAACTACAGACCCATCACAAACCTACCCTTTATTGGGAAGGTGATTGAAAAGGTAGTGGCAGCCCAATTGGAAGATGATTTAACTATCCATGACATCTACGAATCCTTCCAGTCCGGTTTTCGTAAAAAACATAGCACTGAGACAGAGCTGGTTCGGGTGCTTAATGATCTGCTGAGGACAAGGGGTCAGAAGAGACGTTCCATCTTGGTTCTCCTTGATCTCTCCTCAGCTTTTGACACCGTGGATCACATGGTGTTGATAGCACACCTGAGGCATATTTGTGGAATATCAAGAACTGTCCTTCGAAGATTCACCTCATTCCTCACTGGGAGATCACAAAGAGTTGTGTCCAGGGTTTTTTCCTTGAGCTCAACGTCTTTGTTGTGTGGGGTGCCTCAGGGTTCAGTGCTGTCTCCCATGTTGTTCGCGGTGTATATACTGCCCCTCGGAGACATTATAAGACGGTATGGGCTGAGGTTTCACTGCTATGCAGAAGATACCCAGCTATACTTGTCTTTTGCACCCGACCAGTACAGAGCTCTCGCGGTATTTAACAACTGTCTGAAAGAAATCCAGGAATGGATGGATTCTAGTTGGTTGAAGTTGAACTCAGAAAAGACAGAGGTATTCGTTGTTGACCCGGGTCGCCAGATAGAGGGGTCATCTGTTGGTATGCCCTCAGGAATTTTTCTTGGCAGCGCTTCACTCCCAACCTCTGAACGGGTGCATAACCTGGGGGTTATCTTGGATGACAGGCTGACACTGCAGTCACAAGTGTCAGCAGTCAACAAGACTTCCTTTTACCATCTTAGGAATGTCACCAGAGTTAGGCACCTTGTTCCGTCTGATGCCCTGCCAACGTTGGTTCATGAATTTGTGTCCTCGCATTTGGACTACTGCAACTCCCTGTACTTTGGACTTTCAGGGGCTGAAATCCACCACCTGCAGCTAGTGCAGGATGCAGCAGCCCGGGTTTTGACTGGGTCAAATAGGTCCTGTCATATTACCCTGCTGCTGCGCGAACTGCACTGGCTACCTATACGGTGGCGGATCGCCTTTAAAGTCAGCTTGTTGAATTTCAAAGCCCTTCACAGCCTGGGTCCAGCCTATCTGAAAGAACTTCTGGTTTCTTACTGCCCTGGCAGATCACTCCGCTCAGCCGATGAGGGGTTGCTAGAGATTCCAAGAGTGAATCTTAAATCATCTGGGTGTAGGTCATTTTCTTATGCTGTGCCCACTCTTTGGAATTCCCTACCCTGCTAGTTTCGGGAGTGCACCACAGTGGAGGAATTTAAGAGGGATTTGAAAACCCATCTCTGGTGAATGGCCATCCTAGAAAATTTATTGTTTTGAAGTTGGTGAGTATATTATGGTTTTATCTGTGTTTGATATTGGATTTTAATGTTTGGTTTGTACTGTTTTAACTTGTACAGTGCTTTGAAAATTGAAAGGTGCTTTATAAATAATACTATTATTATTTATAGTATCCTCTTCATGCCATGGCACTTCCAGATGACCCATAGGGTCTTCATGAACTGATCCTCCTGCTCCCTCATGAGAGGAAACATCCTGGGCTATTCTGTGCAGATTTCAAAGTATTTCATGAATTTAATTTGTTACAGAATGTACATGTTTCTCATACATCAAATTACAAATTGGAATCATGTGAATTCACAATTACTTAAAGCTTTCCACTACAATGTCATCTGATATGGTGGTCATCCTTAATCATGACAAAAACAATGAACTGCAGTTCTCTGTAGTGCACTGACCGAGTAGGGAATGCAGGGGTGGGGGTGTGGCCATCTGTTTTAGCTCTCACTTGAACTTTTCTGTGCACCCAGTAGGTTCCACTTCATCATTTGAATGCATTGTCATGTGTGGGGGTCCAGATGTAGACTGCAGAATCCTTCTCATATACTGGCCTCTGTGGCACGAGGGGAAATTTCTGCAGTAAGTCACAGACTTTGTCGCCGGTTGCAGGGTGTTGGAACCACCCAGATGGTTAATTCTGGGTGAATTCAATGCCAGGGTCAATGACAAACTTTTGTATTTTGGTCAGAACATCCTCCAGATGACAACTTCTCTGTGTCTTGCACAAGCTGTTGCTTCTGTGACCCACAGCCACAGCCACGCCTCAGACTTCGTGTTCTCACTGGGGCTTGAGGTCACTGACCTCAGGATTAATCTGATCATCTGGTCAGATCACTGCATGGTGGAATTCTCATTTGGGTCCCCCCATTAGTCCTTCTTCTGTAGAGATGGTCTGATACTGCCCTTTGAAGGGGTTGTTTCCAGAGGGACTGATGGCGGTATTGGATCTATCTGACATGAGTGTTGCCTGTGCGGCAGGTACAGGTGAGGTGGTGGCAACCTATAATAGTGCTGTCTCCAGGGCACATGACTTTGTTGCACCAGTACATATATAACCCAGGTATTCTAGCTTGAGACCCCCGTGGTTTGATGGAGCTGTCAAGGAGATGAAGACCAGGATTCGGAGGTTGGCTCATTGTTGGTAGTGGTCTCGGTCTGAGAAGGAAAAAACGACTTTGAGAATTCACTATGGTGAATATCAAATCAACTACAAGAAGGTAGTGTTCCTGTCTGCGGAGATGGCTGCAGGGAGGAACATACCAGTTCTGCTCTTTCATACTGTAGACTGACTTCTCCATCTTACCTGTCTACAGCTGAAAAAAGCATTTTCAGTCACTCCGTGCCTGGAGGTTTCTCTGTTCTTCTCTGACAGGGTGTCCCTCATTAGGGCTGGGTTCTCTCCAGTGGGGCAGTTGCAGCCTGGCTGGGGCAAGTTGATCATGTCCAGAAGCACTCCTATTGTCTGGAGTGAGTTTATGCCAGTTGGGAGGCTGAGGTTTGCATGGTGATTTCTAAGCTATGGCCCACATACTGTGAAATGGGCCGGGGCGGCCCGACTCATTTCTTAATGGGATGTGTTGAGTCCATCAGTCCAGTGTTCACCGAGATTGTCTGGTGCTTGCTTTTGGAGGGATATTTCCCCAGCACCTTGAAAGAGGTGCTTGTGAGACCCCTCTTAAAGAAACCATATCTTGACCCTGACATCTTGGCGAATTATTGACCAATCTCTAACCTCCCATTCTTGGGTAAGGTTATCGAGAAAATAGTGGCTCTGCAGCTTGAGGCACACCTCGCGGCCTATGACATCTATGATCCCTTCCAGTCTGGGCTTAGGTCAAGGCATAGCACCAAAACGGCATTAGTCAGAGTGCAAAATTATCTCCTCAGGGCAAGGGATAGGGGGAGCAGTTGTTACTTGTCCTCCTCGATCTCTTCTCAGTATTTGACACTGTTGAACACGTAGTGTTGCTGGATTGCTTAAGTGAGCTCTGTGGACTCACCGGTACTGTCATCAACTGGTTTGAGTCCTTTCTCACAGGCAGGAAGCAGAAGATAGTGATGGTAAGTTTTTCATCCCACCTGAAGCCTCTGCCATGTGGAGGTCCACAGTGTGCGATCTCATCGCCTATGCTGATCGCAGTGGACATGCTCCCTCCTGGGTTAGATCATTAGACAGTCTAGTTTGGGTTTTCACTGTTACAAAGATGACACCAAGCTGTGTCATTTGCACCTGGGACAAGTGATACTGTGGAGGTGATAAATAAATATCTGGCTGAGATTCAGGACTGGATGTCCTCTGGCTGGCTGAGATTCAGTTCTGACAAGACAGAGGTGCCAGTGCCAGTGCTCGAGCCTGGTCATCGGTGGGATGTAGATGTGGCCAGTATGGGAACAGAGTTATTCCTTGGCCTCACTCCTCTGGCTGCATCTACCAAGGTGAAAAATCTGAGCTTCATCCTTGATGATGGACTGACACTTGAGGCTCAACTGCCATCCATCATCTGGAGTGGTTTTTATCACTTGAGGAATGTCACCTGGATCAAAGCTTTGAGTCCGTCTGACGACCTGCCCTCACTGGTACATGCTTTTGTGATGTCTCACCTTCATTATTGCAATGCTCTGTACCTAGGGGTCAGTGGAAGTTTTCTCGGCACCTGCAGCTGTTGCAGAATGCAGAGGCCAGGGTGCTGATGGGCCTCCCAAGGTCCTGTCATGTGAACCCAGTTCTGCATAATCTGCACTGGCTGCTGGTTAGGTGGAGAATCATCTTCAAGGTGGGCTTGCTCACCTATTAGGCCGTATATGGATCAGGCCCTGGCTACCTCAGTGACCTGACTCCTGTCCGCCCTGTGCGCTCACTCCACTCCTCTACCAAGGGCCTCCTAGCAGTTCCTAGGGCCTGCCTGAAGACCTCTGGAGACTGTTCTTTTGAGATGGTAGGCCCTGTGTTGTGGAACTCACTTCCAAGAACTTTGACTGAGTCCCCATTGGTAGAGATTTTTAAGCGTCGTCTGAAGGCGCATCTTTTCAAAGCCTTAGAATTAGTTTACTAGTGAACTGTTTATGTCATATCAGGTTTTATTTAGGTTTTAATTGTTGCTTAGTGTTGTTGTATTGATTTATACTCTGGTTGTGATTTATTCGAACACCTGCCTACCTGTACAGCACCCCGAGCCTCCGGGATGGGACTTTTTTTTTTTTTTTTATACTTGCTATTTTCCACCTTCCCCTGCCCCCTACATTCTACTTCTTCGGGAGTGCCTGGCATCTTCCTCAGTTCCTTCCATGCCTGGAGCCCTGTGGCGGTCCCCCCATGTAGCCTTGGATTTCCCCCCAGGCAGAGACGAGGTGGGGCCCAAACACCCTGAACTAACGTCACTTTGTCGGGGCCGCCACATGGGACAGGCAGGGGACCATTGAGGTCTGTGCTGGCGCTCCGTCTACCCGGAGCGATGGAGGTGTTTTTCCCTGTTTCCTGGGTGTACCATCTGCCCAGACGTCAAGGTGGAGCTCTGCCGATGTCTGGCATCCCCAACCCTCTTGGACTGGCCAGGCACTTGCTGTACCCCAGGCCTCCGCCTGGGGTCAGTCAAGCACCAAACCTTATCCCCTCCCTCCCTCCCTGGAGAAGGCAAGCAGTCCATGGATGCTCAGCCTCCCTGGCCGGCTCTCCAGCTTCCCAGGCTCGTTCCTGAACCCGGGTCACCAGCATCGCGAGCGGTAGCACTACCGCTGAGCCGACAGGCCTGGGATGGGACGTTTAACAAATAACATTTTACTTACTCATTTACTTGCATTATTATAAGCCATTTGTCATCCACCATTTTGTTTGATTAATAAACATATGCTCATGCTAACAAGCATTTGCACCTAATATATCCGTGTCATGTGTATTCCTGGCTCACAACTCCACAACAGGCCTTTGCTCTGCAACATTTCCATCAATGATCTGGAACCCTTTGTTTTTTACAGGTTGCTTAAATTTCTGGATGACACTAAGTTAGCCAGGTAGTTGACTCCTTTGAGGATGAGGACAGACTGCAAGACTCCTGGAGCCTCAGATTCAGTGTAGTCAAATGCAAGGTATTGCACTTGAGAACAACAAAGGGGCACTTTGTTTACTGCAGTCATGTAGGAAAAATATGTTTTTATAATAGACAGGGGCTGAAGAAGGACAAGCAGTATGCAGCCATTATCAAGAGAGGCAGCAGAATGCTGCAGTTCATGAAAAGGACGGTGGCCAGCAGAGCACGAGAAGTGAGTTTACACAGACCTGGTTAGGCCCCTTCTGTAGTACTGCATACAGCTTTTGTCTCCTCAAACCAAAAAAGACATTGTGGTAGTTGAGAGGGTGCAACACAGGGCTACTAAAACGATCAGTGGCATGGTAGAAAAATGTTACAAGAAGAGGCTGGAACCCCTTACCATGTTTATGCTAGAAGAAAAGAAGGCTGAGGGGAACTAATCTCACTCTTTCGTACACTTAAAGGTATTGAGAAGATCAAATAGTTGGAGATGTTTGATCTGGTATCCTGTAGGTAAATTCAAGGGTAATGGGGAACACTTTTTCTCCAAGACGGCTGTAAAGCTATGGAACAGACTATCAGTGGAGGCAGTGAACATGAAGATAGTTCAGGCCTTTAAGTTAAGCCTAGGCAAATTTCTGCTTACCAAGGGAATCACTGGGTACTCTGGGTATTAAACTGGGTAGGGTTTCCTATGAATTAGTACGTGTTTGCAGAGCATATTTATTTCATTCCAGCTTGTAAAGTGGGTGGGGGCAGGCATGATAGACTAAATATTCTTACGACTGTAAATTGCTGTGTTACTACGTATTTTATATATGAGGAAGCCTGGGATTTTCCATAGACAGGGGAGGCTTACTATGATAACCCTAACCCTTCAAAACTAATGATTAGATGTTATAGAAACACAATTTCACTTAGAAAACCATTAAAATAACCCCTTTGTTCTCCATGGATGCTCTAGCTGCCTGCTGTTTCCATTTATGAAATGGTACTGCATTGTCCATCCAGAAGATTATTTTTTATTGATTTATTCATGTATTTATTAAAATTAGTATAAACCAACAGCTGTGTTTTGAACAACATATTAAGGAACTAACAAGAAAAAAAAAATATTAGTATAGCATCTCTAAGATGAGTGCCAAATTGTTTTACTAAGAAAGTTTGACTGACTGTGGCCAATCAACTCATTATACCTATAATAGATTATGGGAGTCATATCTATAGTCACACAAACAAAAATTCATTACATAAACCAGAAGTCAATTATAATAGATTTGCCAGATTCATTCTTAAATATGATTATAATGCACATCACTGCTTGATATTCCAAAGATACCTCTGAAACTAAAAAGAAAAGGGATCTGGGCAACCTCAGTGTATAGAATTTTCAAAAACAATAGACCTTCCAGATTATTGGACAAATTGGTTAAGACAAACCATACCTTCCAGTTAAAAAATAAAGGAGCAAGAGAATTGGTTGTGCCAAAAGTAAGGAATAATTGTGGGAAAACTTAATTTCAATTCATGGCAGCTACTACATGGAATGAGTTGCCTCCACAATTGTGAAAGCCTGAAATATCTGTAATTGCGTTCAAAACTGCAGTGTAACAAGAATTGTGTTTCACTTGCATATGTAACAGAGGCACTGTATTTAAAGTCAGATATGAATTGTGTAGTCATATGTACACTTAATAATTTGTTAATGAGTATATTGTTTGTATGGTTCTCGATGTTTGTAAATGTTCAGTCTCTATGTGTAACTTGTAATCAGTGAGTAACATCAAACAGGAACACCTTGTAAATATGGTATTCATAGCCCTAATGGTGTGTACTTCTCTAAACTTCTGTATAAATAAAAGTTTTTACTACTACTACTAGAAACCAGGAAAGGCACACTGAGCCAAGGCTCATTTCCAGGTGTGAACCTGGGTAGGGGTAAAGGGGTAATAATGGGGTTGATTCACAAAAGTTCAAACCCTGGGTGGGCCACGCATATGACACAGGGGGCTTGTGGCATTCCTTGGCTGGCAATCAGGATTCTCAATCCCATGCACCAATTTCCACAAGTTAGACCAGCTTTTTCTGGTCTGACTTGCAACATCTTGGGTAACCTTTTTACAGGGTTTGCACCAAATATTTGGCATAAGCTGCTGTAAATCATGAAAAGTGTCATAAATGCTACCTGCCTATTGGCACTGAGGGTTGAGGCACTGGATGCCACACCTTGCACCATGCAGGTGATTTGGGTTCAGGGACAAGCCTGGGTCAGCAGGGGCTGAATGGCAGCTCTCCTCTCCAGGGTGGGGACTCAGTCATGCCCCTTGGTCGAGCCCCAAGGGTAGGGCAGACAGGAGCGGCTAGACTAGGGAGAGAGCTGTGGATCATTGTGTGTGTATGCCTCCACAGGTGCCTGAGCAACCATGCAAGGGAAAAAGAGAAAAGTGGATAATGGAGCTGGCAGGCTCATGATGGCCCCACAGCACCAGCACCAACTCCCCCGAATCTGGATGTTGGTCTCCAGGGGAGCAGGAAAAGTCAACACCCTTCACCCTGTCATGCGGGGGGTTAACCAGTGGGGGAATACTGGGAGGGTCGGGTGCAGGAGAGTTGGGGCCAGAGAGCAGATCTCTCCGAGGGAGGGGCCAGAGCTGCTTGCCAGGTCTGCCAGAGGAGAAAAAAATATATATGGTAAAAAAAAGTTTTGCAAATATGCTTGATCTTCTTAAATCATGTGCATTTTGTGATGAAGTGTTTGGCACAGCTGCGCAAAAAAAATGAGTCTGATGCAGGGCTTGATAAGCCCTGTATCGCCTTTTGTAAATCGGGGCCCAATATCTATAATGATAGAATTATGGGCAGTATAAATAGTAAAGTACCAATAAGTGGTTTATATGATTAGTTATCAAGCTTTGTCATAGTGAGTCACGAGAAGCTACATATGCAAAAAAAAATTGTCAACAAACAAACCAACACCAGGACTCACTTTTTAATTTAGTGCAAAACTTTTTAATTTGTACAAAATGACATGATAGCAGCAAAGAACACTCCCTACTGGTTTCGCCTTGCTTGGCTGTTTTAAGGGAACACTGGTGAGAGGTTCAAACATCATTTTTTAAATCACCAGCCACATATCAAAGGCTGCATGATTACATGCTCACCTTTAATTCAAAATGACAAGTGCAAAAAAAAGTGAACTTGTGAATATGTGCTATAGTGCTCTACTATACACTCGTGGTGACTAATTAACCACATACCAAATATTTAAAATAATTAAAACATGAACTAGCATATACTGTGTATTTAATACATTTTTATTTGTTCTACAGTATGTCTATCTTTCATGATTAGCTTCAGTGGAAAAAAATGCAGTTTTCTTGTTGATGCCTCCATAAGTCAATTTTCTGTCTACTTATGAGCTTCTATTTTCAATCCATGTGTTAGGCATGATTCCTATTCTTGCAAGCTCTCCTTTCTATTCTTTTATCTGTATGTGTAAATAGACACTTAAACATTGACTTCTGTATAACTATGTGTGTACTTGATTACCCATAAAAATAAAACAAGGAAAGAAAAGGACTAGAGGGTGGGGTGGGAGGAGGAATGTGGGTGGGGGAGGAGGTTGTGTATAGGAGAGGAATGGAGAGGGTGTGTTTTGAGGGGAAAGGGGGGAAGGAAGAAGGGGAGGACCTCAATAAAAGGAGGGGAGATATATATGTCAGTATACTACTTATCTATACATCTGGAGGATTAATATCCTGTATTAATCATTCTCCAAACAGTTTCTGTTGTAGGTATCTAACTTAGGTCTATTACTAATAACAACACACCTGGTGACCCTATGTATCCTGCCTTCTATTGTGTGATATTTCCTAAAGACTAGTATTCTGGGGGCCTATCCTTCCTTATTGCATCAGCACCGGCACTTGTTTCTATTCAGGATTGGCATTATGTCCAGTTTCTCATTTAAACCTGGATCATATTGTGCTCCCAACTGGAAGATCCACAATGCCTATTTGTTTATTAGCATGTCTTCTAGATGTCCTCCTCTTCTCCTACATATACTTTCTCAATGCCCTTAAAATTAAATCTATAGGCATTTTTGTCATTACTCTCAAAGACATGGACTGCAAGTGCATTCCTAAAGTCTGTGTTCTCTATTGCCCTCACATGTTCCCCAACCCACACTTTCAACTGCCTAGTGATTTTACCCACATAGAACTTGTTATAGGTACATGGTGCCATATATACAACATGTGAACTATTGCAATTGATGAAATTTCTGATGTTAAATACCTTAGTAGTGTTTTGACTGGTGAAGTGTACAGTTTTCTCCATCACTGAGCAATATTGACACCTACTACATTTATGGCTGCCAGTGGGCAGTTCTGGCAGCCATGAATGTCTATCTTTACTTTCTGTTATCTGAAGACTATGCATCAACATATCTGCCAGATTCCTTCCTCTTTTATAACTAAATCTAGGTGCTAATTGGCAGATCTTACCTAATATGGAATTGGAATCTATAATGTTCCAATGCTTCATAATTATATTTCTCACTTCTTTGGAGTTACTACCACAAGTTGTCACATGATTCAGGCTCTCAGACTGTCCCATGTTGGTTGTTTTTATTGTTTAATTAGTTCTTCTCTATTTTTTGTTGTCACCTCTATTTCTGCTTGGTCTAATACTTCCTGACAGTACCCCATGTGCTAGAATCTTCGTCTCATGTTCTTACATTCTGTTTTGAAATTTTCCTCCTCACTGCAATTCCTTTTCACTCTTAGGAGTTGGGATTTAGGAATGCTGTTTTTCATGTGTTGTGGGTGGCAGCTTGTCGCATATAAGATGATGTTCCTATCTGTCTCTTTCCAGTACATTTTTGTCTTTATTGTACTATCTATTTGTTTAGATATTGACAGATCTAAGAAATACACCTCCTTCTTACTTGTGTAAACTGTAAACTTTAAGATAGGGTTGGTATATTTCTTCCATTCCCTAAATTTGTCCAGTTCTTCCCTGCCTCCTTTCCACACCATAAAAATGTTGTCTATAAAGTGCCTCCAAAGATCTATCTTATGGTAGAAAAGATTAGTCTCCGGACAATAGACATTTTTTTCCCAATATCCTAAGTATAGGTTAGCATAGTTGGGGCCAAAAGTAGCCCACATAGCCGTCCCCTTTATTTGCAGGTAATAGAGGCCCTGAAATAAAAATACATTTAATTTCAGTGCCAGGTGGGCACTCTCACATAAGAAATCTATCAGACCAAGATCAAATTCTATACCATATTCTAGCCAGAATTTGAGAACCTGAATTCCGCCCTCATGCAGAATATTTGTGTATGGTGATTCAATGTCAAATGTCAACAAATACCAATCTTGCTCCAATTCTATTTCATGTAGAATTTTAAAAACCTGAGTTGTATCTTTCAGATAAGCAGGTAACCAGGTCACCAGGTCTTTTATGTGTGCATCCACAAATTGGGATATTGGTTCTAGTAAACTACCAATCCCTGATACAATTGACCATCCAGGTGGTTCAGCCAAACCTTTGTGAACTTTGGGGAGCGTATAAAAACATGCTCCCACTGGATGTGTTACTCTCAGAACTTCATGTGTGGTTCAGGATATAAATCCTTTGTCTAGTGCTTCATCTAGTAAACTATCTAGTATATGTTTAAAGGATTGTGTAGGGTCTCCTTTCATTAACTCATAATGATCTCTGTTATTAAGTTGTCTAAGACACTCTTGGACATATTTAGTTGTATCTTGTACTACCACTGTTCCACCTTTGTCCACCCTTTCAATTGTTATTGTTTTTTCTGCTTCTGTTTAATTATTTCTCTTTTCCTTTTTGTAATGTTCTCATACTGCTTATTCTCCTGTTTCTCTTTGAACATTTTCCTAAAATCTGCCTCACACTCTCTGTCAAATACTGAAACACTGAGGTTATAGGGTGGACAGAAATTAGAGCGTGGTTTAAACTCTTTTAGATCCACATCCTGGGTTAGAATTTTAGAATTTATTCCTTCTTCTAGTGTTAGACCATCTCCTTCAAAGCAATATATAGATACATTTGCACTTAATTCACTCCCCATACTGGATGATTATGATTGACAGTTAACAATAGAGGAGTTATTAGCTATTTCTACTAGCTCATTTATACTCCAGAATGCTTTCAAATTTAAGTTTCTTGTAAAACGTTTAAAGTACATAAACATTTCAAATGGCATAGTGTCACATGTTGGAACAAATGTCAGTCCTTTATATAGTGTCCTTTCTTCTAATGTAGTTAATGTTCTGCTGGACAAATTGATCGCATGTATTTCTCTGTCATCGACCTGCTGCCCCTCCCCATTCCAAGACCTCTACATGGTTGCTCTTTTCTTCCCTCCACAGAGGGTTCTTTTTGTCCCTGTATTCCTACTACTTGTCTGGCACTCTGGAAACTCGCAGTTCTCTGTGTTCTCAGATTCATATGAGGTCCTGGATCTGGATCTATTGGGATCATATCTTCCTTGAAAAAATCCTCCAGTACTTCACTGTCTGAACTACTAGCATTGGTAGATGTATAATTTGAGGTGCTGGGAGATAGACTTCGAGATTTCAGAATTGACTTTGGCTGTATGGGTTGTTTCTTATTCTTATTGCTTTTACTTTTGTTAAAGTTCTTTCTATTATTATAACTAGGTTTTGGCCATGAAAACACATTCCCTTGAGCATAGTCATTTCTATCTCTTTCATATTTTCCTTATTCTGTTCTTTAAGTCTTTCATCTCGCTTGTCTAGTTCTTTTAACTTTCTTTCCAACTCTTGAAACTGAGGATCTTCTTTAAATTTAGCTACTTGTTCTTCTCTTTGTTTCATTTCCTCTTGCAACATTGGTTGTTGTCTTAAATAATCTTTCACCACACATTTATTTAATGCAAAAAAATCTTGGGCCTCACTAAAGATCTTGGGTCTCTCCATCGAAAAAAAAATACCATCCAGTACATTTCACATTTCAACAGGAATATTGTATAGTGAAAGGCACTTGTGTAAAGGACTGAATTTATTTATCTTTCTATTTATTTTATTGATTCATTGGTAAATGGGTACGGTTGACATGATTTGCATTCATTTTGTCCCATCTCTTCTCTCAAAATATCCAGAAGTCAAAACTGAAATACGTGATCCCTTGTCAGACTTTCCTGAGCCTCCCCCTAGAACAGGAATGGACCTCACCTAGGAAGCTGGTCTCACCATTTGAGAAACATATTGTAATTTGAATTTTCTAATATGCAACTTATTTAGTTTATCAGCATAACACCTCCTCATTAATAACTAATTGGCTGAATTCTCAGTTCCCATCCCTACGGAACTGCGGAAGCTCGTATCCTCCCTGATGTCCATAGTGACCATCACAGTCTACTGCATATGCAGAATTCACCATCACAAAGTCTCCAACAAGGTAATTCAACTTGGGATGTACAGGTTGTAAACCTGTGTGCCTTTTTGTCTGACCTTGATGTCATGGTCTGACCTTGATGTCATGGACTGGTCCTTCATTTCTACATCTTCCAACATAGGTGATGCCCTTTCAAATTTCCAGTCCAAATTCTTTGCCACTTTGGATATGCTGGCCCATCTCCAGAAGACACAACTCAAAGGATCTCCCTTCCCCTAGACCTCTGTTGAGTTCGTCCCTAGCTTCACTATCACTTACTCTGCCTAATGCCTTCACACATGCTGGGCTGTCATGGTCCAGCATGGCCCAAAAAATGAGGGCAAGAGCCTTCTGTCAGTCTGCAGTGAGTTTTGGCTGACTGCAAGTGGAAATATTCTCCATGTTATATCTGAGTTGCATCCCATTTTCTGTTCATGTGACCCAGGCCCTGCTGATGGACTGCTCAGCATCTCTGGATCCAGTGAGTGCAGAGATACTGTAGCACAGTGTTCCCTCAGAGAAGGTGTTTTTCTGACTGCTCTGAAAAGGGTGGTGGTGAAGCCCCTCCTGAATACACCATATCTGGGTCTGGACATCCTGTCTAGCTACAGACCTGTGTCAAACCTCCCTGTTCTAGAAAAGATGATTGAAAAGGTAGTGGTGATGCAACTTGAGGCTCATTTAAAGGCTTTGTCTATTTATGAGCCATTCCAATCCGGATTCATGGGGTGTCACAGCACAGAAAGAGGGAATGTCCTCTTCTGGTACTGCTCAATCTCTCATCAGTATTCAATACCATAAACCATGGAGTTTTAACAACTTGGTTGAGGGATTTAGTGGGACTTAGAGGCACCATGTTAAGTTAGTTCAAATGTTTCCTTTCGAGTAAGGTGCAGCAAGTAGCATAGGGAAGCATTTCCTAGTGCCCTGCTTTTCTGACTTATGGAGTCTCTAAAAGTTCAATCCTGTTGCCCATGTTTTTGCAGTATATATGATGCCTCTGGGAAAAAAACTATTCAATGATACAGTATATCTTGCAGTTTCATTGCTATGCTGATGGTACTCAGCTACATTTGTCTTTTACCCATGCAGTGAGGAATTCTGTTAATGTGAGGGTGAATAGATGCCTTGCTGATATCACTGCTCACATGACTTCCAATTGGCTTAAACTGAACCCAGACAAGACATAAGTGTTACTAGCCAATGTGAGTGCTTGCAGTATGGCAGATCTGGGACTGATGCCACCTGTCTCACAACCAGGGATTGGGTGAAAAATCTGGGAGTCATCATAGACTGCAAGTTGACATTAGAATATCAAGTATCAGCTGTGGTCCATTGTTTTATTTTTTTTTCCAATTGTTTAACCAGGAGAGACACACTAAGCTGAATGCTTATTTACCAGTGTGACCTGGGAGCACAGGAAAGTTAAGTGACTTGATCAGGGTCACACAGTATACAAGTGGAGGTTTTGGGATTCAAACCCAGGTCTTCAGATTTGCAGCTCAGAGCCTTAAACCACTGCACTATACTGCCTCCTATAGTGAATTTTTTCATCTTAGAAATATCTCCCAGATCAAGCCCTGAGTCATGATGACCTGAAAACACTGGTGCATGCCTCATAACATCTAGATTGGACTGCCACAATGCTGTTTACCTCAAGTTATCTGGAACACTGACTTGACACTTTGATGCAAAATGCTACAGCAAGATTAGTTGCTGGAGCTTTCTTGCTTTGAGCATATCTCCCCAGTTCTGCTGACATTGCACTGGTTGCCTGTGAGGTGACTCTTCTTTAAGATAGGTTTGTTAACATACTAAGCCCAAAATGACATGAACCCCAGCTACCTGGAAGAGCTCCTCTGTTCCAATACTCCTGAATGCCCTCTCATTTCTTCAAGGGGGGTGTCTCCTGAAGGTTAGCCCCTGAATAGTGTAACTCAATTTAAATGAGTCAATTTTGGCGATGTGAAAATAGCGATTGTCAAATGTGCTATGTGTTCTTTATAGTGCATTGTAAGTTCAGTGATTTCCTTTTGGTAAGGAGTACTTCTCTTTTGTGCAGTACATAGGGATTTGTTGGTTGGACCAGTTCTGAGCTGGCTGTCTGGTACAATGGTGAGAGTCAGTGCCTTTGTTGCTGGTGGACCCAGGTTCAGGGCTGGCTATGGGACATACTGTTTTTTTTGTTTGTTTTGGTGATTGTTTAATTTCATTTTTTTGCCTTTGTTGAACACCCACTTTCCTTCTCCCCCTTGCCAACCTCTATCCCCCTGGGGAGTAGCCCCTCTCCAAAGTTTTCCCCTATTCCTCAATGTCCATCCCCCAGGATGACAGTTATTTTAAAGATGGGGATACAGGGGCATAGCCCTCCACATAAAATGTCAGTACATGTTGCACACCCCCCTCAGAAAACATGGCCACCCATTGCTGTTTTTGTATTGCGCTGTAGGGCTCATCACTATTTTGATTTTCATCAATGTGCACTCGCTGTTTTTGTTAGTGCTGTTTTTGAATCACTCTTATCACATAGAACCCTCCTGAAGGTCCCCAGATCCCATTTTAAGTTATCAGGGGACTGGGTATTTGTAATAGTAGTGCCCCCTCTGTGGAATCAGATACACTTGGGTCCAAGGGAAGCCCTTTCTGTGGAAACTTTTAAGATGGGTATGAAGAACCATCTGTTCATATTGGCTTTTCTTTCTTATTAAAGAAGCATCTGACACAGTGCCATTTTTATGTTAACTATTTATGGTATTTCTCTTTATTTAAAATCTTGATAATTGAGTTGTTAACATACTGTGCTATTTTCTGTATCAAACTAGGTAGTTCCACTGTGTCCAACCCAGATGAGGTTATTGCCTTCATTAACTTCTACCAGGCCTACCACCCATCCCCAAATCCATCCATATTATTTCAAAGCTCTCTCAACTTCTGACACCACTAAGCTTCTCAAAAGTCTCCCAAATCATGGTTCCCCTGGGGCTGATGGACTATCACCAGTCTTCCTCAGGCTCATCTCCCCATCCATCATTGAACAACTCACTTGTATCTTTAATTTTGCAGTTTCCACCTCCTCCATGCCTGACCCTTGGAAGACTGCCAAGGTGATTCCCATCTTCAAAGCCAGTGACCCTCTATCCACAGACAATTACCATCCAATCTCCATCCTCTCCTACCTTAGCAAACTACTCAAGAGGGCTATCCACTATCAGCTTGTTGAGCACATACAACCTCCTATGTAGCCAACAGCATGACTTCTGCAACAACCATTCCACCACCACCACCCTCGCACTACTGACCAACCACATCCTCATAAACATGGACCATGGTAATGCCACTGGCGTGGTCTTCTTAGACCTTTCCAAAGCCTTTGACGTGGTCAACCATACCCTCTTCCTCTCCACACTATGTTGTCTTGGCTGTTCTCAGGAGGTTACTACCTGGTTCAAGAGCTACCTCACTGATTGCTCCCAATTTGTGAGTATTGGCCCTGCCTGCTCCCCCACCCTGTCCAGCTTGACAGGTGTCCCCCAGGGCTGCATTATATGCCCCCTTCTATTCTTTTCATTTATTAACTCCCTTCCCTTGGACAGTCTCAGCTGCCTACAGACTCTGACAATACCTCACCCCAGAGGCCTGACTTGCCATCTTTCAGAGAAATCTACTCCCAATCCTGGACTACTGCTCCCCCATCTATGATAAGAGATCCACAATCCTTATGGCTAAGCTCTCTTCTGCCTACAATAGTGCCTGTCATTTCAACTTGCTGGCTCCTTTCACTACACACCACTGTGTCCTTTACAGTTCACTAGGATGGCTTCCTCTGCAAGGTTGCTTTGACATCACCCTTTGCTGCCTGGTGGATTCAGCCATCTGTACTGGCCAGGAATCTACTCTTGCAGCCCTCCTCAAGGTCTGAACTTTACACCATGGCCTCCACTCAAACAGCATTCCCTCTCTGAATATTCCCGGGGTATCCACAAATATGGACGGTAGGGCCTTGTCAATGGCAGCCCCTTTGCTGTGGAATAAATTGCCTTCCAAGCTTTGCTCCATCGACGCCCACTGCCAGTTCAAATCTTGCCTCAAAATCTAGATCCTGGTAACTTCCTGCTGCCACTGGTTTCCTGGGTAGTCCTTTATTTCCCGACTGCCCTTACCACATGAGTTTCATGCCTATACATCTCCCTTTGTAAATCCTCCAGTTTCCCTTCCTCTCCCAACCCTTCCTCTCTCCTTCCCTCTACTAGCCCACTTTATCCTTTTCATGCTATTTCTGAGGAACATTGATTATCTCCTATGCAACTTTCTGTATATCAATTTCATGTATATATTTTTCTCTTTATGTATATGCACATCAGATTTATGTACTATTTAACCATGTATCATGTGGATTTATGCATTTTTGCTACCTTTTAATCTGTGTACTATTGTAACCTTTTATTATTTGTCAAACTGTCTACTGGTCTATACATTGTTGTTTATGTTTCACTCTGTGCCACTGTATGTGGCCCAGGTCATGCCTGATAACGGTCCCAAGGATCAGTGCACCTACCCGGTTACCAAGGTCATAAATAAAATAAATTAAAAAATAAATAAAATTAACATATTTTTCTCCTTCTATACACTCCCATGGATTCTCATTTCCACCACCCTCCCAATCACTCCTTCTGTCCCTCCCTCATCTCCATCCTTTCAATTCAGCCCTGCCTGTCCTGCTGCTATTCTCACTGCCTTCTTATCCCTCAAATCCACCAAAGGCAACAGCACTGATGGACTTGCCTCCAAACTCCTTTACCTCTCAGCCCCAGCCATGGTGTCCCCAATCTCTGGGCCCACTACCCTCTCTTTCTTCATGGGCAGTCTTGCCGGTTAGGAAGAGGGCCAAAGTCATTTTCCTCCACAAGGGTGGTGACCCTCTGTTCCTGGAAATGAATACCCTAGTTTCCTTCTTCCTGTCTTAGTCAAGCTGAAAGAGCACCTGGTACCCTCCTATCCTGCACCCTTTCAAGGTTCCTCTGCCTTCCTTTGCCCTTACCAGCCTGCAGTCAGGAAATCCCATTCCACTGTAACATACCTCCTGAGACACACACCATCCCAAAGGGTATGGTCCAGGGACATATCACTGCTGCTATATCTGTCGACCTAACCAAGGTTTTCAACATTGTTTCTCATTCACTCCTACTGAACAAGATTTTTGGGGGAAAGATTCTCTGACCTCTCAGTGAAATGGTTACACTCCTACCTGATGGGCAGGTCCCAGTCCATCCTCATTAGAGGATCTCTATCCCTCCCCCCTCCCATTTAGGACAGGAGTTTTCCAAGGCTCTGTCCATGCCCAATACTGTTCTCAATTTGTCTAAATGACCTCCCAAATGGTCTGTGGCATGATTCATCCACATGAACAAATGAACAGCAAAATGTACTTTGCCAGTGCCCTTCCCTGAGCAATCTGGCTACACAACTCCAAAGTAACCTCAACTGTACCTAAAAATGGTTCTGCGGCAACCCACTTACTGTCTCATGGTCCATCGTCACTAGGCAGCATCCAGCTAGTATTCAGGGTCCTCTGATCTTTATGGCACTGCATACTGTACCTCCCAGCAGGAGGTTTTCTTTGTTTAAATACCTGGCCATCTGCTGGGCAGTCTCTTTGACTTCTGCCATTTTAATGTCATCCACAAAATGCTTCTCCCAAAATCTGACATGCTTTTCACAAAATAAACCTTGCATCCCACTCCCTGCCAGGTTGCATATCATTGGGAAAATGATCCTTATTACTTACTACTTTCTGTTATACAGTAGGAACATGGTATATAGCACTGCTGTGAAATCTACTGTACTATACTCTGGCCAGGCTGGACCCACTCTTCCACTACTACTGCTTTGCCCTTAACTGCCCTCCACTCACCCATCAATGTTCCCCTATACTTTTACTGCTCTCTTTCCTCCATTGAAGGATGTTGCCTTTTCCACTGCACCTCCCTCATCTTAAAATGTTGCAGCTAATCTTTTTATTAATTTTAACCACAGAGTAAGGAAAAGAGAATGATTACATAAGGTAACAGCATAGAGAGTGGTACAATAATGCTGAAAAAAATCAATACATTTCAATATATGTATAGCCAGTAGTACAATTGGAAATTACAGGAGTTGTAGTTGACTGATTAAACAGTATGCTAATCAGGAGGTGGAAAAAAAAAGAAGAAGAAGAGTGTGTCAGTGCTCTAATACAAAACTTGTAACAACATTCATTACTGTAAGGGAGTAGGAACACAAAAATAAAAGAGTAGAAGTAGAACAGAGTAACAATAAACATTTAGTATATACATAATTAATAGAAGACAGACACCATCCTTGTGGAATGTCCAAAATTGGATAACTTATGAAATGTAATTTAGTAAGTATACAACACATGTATTCTGAAATTATCCCGATTCCAGATAGTTTAAATAGTACTGCCAACACAGATTATATTCATGCAGTCGGTCAGCAGCAAGATAGGAGAGACGTTCCAGAGATGCATGGTGGGTAAAACTTTTAAGGATGTCCACCATATTAGGTATAGTAGGGGATTTCCAATGCATTAGACTAAGTTGTTTTACTTGCAGAAAAAGTATATGTAATCATCTGTGTTGAAGTTTAAATGTTGTTTGATTAGTGGGATTAATGACACCAAGTAAAAAATATTTAGGGTCAAAAGAAAATTTGTGACCTATGATATTTGATGCAAATTGGTAAATGGATTGCCATAATTTGTAAATAGGTTTACATTGCCATAAAATGTGAAACAAGTCACCGCCTGGAGAGTTACAATGCCAACAACGATCGTTGTTTATTACACCATAATGGTGTAATACTGTTGGTGTTTTATACCAGAGTTGAAGAATTTTGAGTTGGATGAGCAAGCTGCATGCATCCTTAAAGGTGTTATGGCAGAAAGTCAAACAATTATTCCATTGAGTGTCAGTTATATTATATCTTAGAGCTGTGCTCCATTTAATTTGGGTACATGGAATTGGTTGGGTAGGTTGTCTCTAGTATCTTTATATATTCTGCTGGTTAAAACAGATAAATTATTGGTCCAATGAGAGATATAATAATCAAAAAGGGATTATTTTGAAAATTATTGTTGAAGAGTCGAACATGCACAGTACAACTGAAAAACTTCCAGAATTTATGTTTAGGTATGTTCCATTTGACCCTTAATTCAGTGAAAGAATTTAGATGCAGAGAGTTATTACCAAGAATATCACCCAGAAAGTATATACCTTTATTTTTCCATGAGCAGCAAAAAAGCTGGTGATTATCAAGAGAGAGATTGCAAATCCCCCCGATGGGCATATAGAAGGGGGGGATTAGATTTTAGCCATTTATGAGTTTTAAACCAATAATGAACTGAAGGGGCAATAGTAGGGTGACTTTTTAATTTGGAGGGTAATTTATTATAGATGAAAGAAGTAGGAATATTACCAGGTGTTAGAGAAGATTCCATATCCTCCCATAAGGGAGTTTGGGCTGTAGGTTTAACAAGCCATTTAATGGTTTAAGAGGCATGAAACACCCATAAATAAGCTAAGAACCAAGGCATCCCAAAGTCACCTCTAGACCAATGAGAACAGAGTTTAGTTCGGCTAAATCTCAGAATATTTCCTTCCCAGATGAAGCTGCCTATTATTTTATCTATTTTAACAAAAAAGGTGGAGGCTAAGGTTAAAGGAATATTATCAAAAGGTAAAATATTTTAGATGTTATAGACATTTTGACTGCAGATATCTTACTAAGGAAGGATGGATTAAGTAGTTTTCATCTGCATAAAGTAGTTTTAATGTTTGTAACTAACAGGTTAAGATTCACTTCTCATATCTTGTCTAAGTTCAGAGTGATTTTTATACCTAGGTATGTAATGCCTTGGGAGGCCCATCGAAAACCTAGAGGAGCGTTCATGAAGGGTTACAAAAAGTGTTCAAGGGGAGGACCTCAGATTTACTGTAATTTAGTGATAATCCTGAAAATTTAGTGAAACTATTAACTAGGTTAAGAAGAGGTTGGGCAGCAGTTTCTAAATTTTCTAACAAATTTAAAAGGTCATCAGCATAAGATAATGATGCATGTCTGGTGCCACCTATAGGAATACCTTTAATATTATTAAATTGCCTAAGGGCAGCTGTTATGGGCTCCATAGATAAAATAAATAGGGATGGTGACAAGGGGCATCCTTGTCTAGGACCTTTGGCTAAATGAAAAGATTGAAAAAGTAAAGCATTAGTGAGAATTTTGGCAGTGGGGAAGTATATAACAATTCAATCCAAGAACAGAAAAGATCTCCGATACCAAAATATGTTAGAACCTGATATAAATATTTCCAATTAAGAGACTCAAAAGCTGTTTCAAAATCAATGGCAGTTGCTGCTGCTGGTAATTTTAGGGATTTGGCTTTATACATAAGATTGAATAGGGAGCGTAAATGATCTGAACCAGTTCTATTTTTAACAAAACCTGTTTGAGATCGATGGACTATTTTGGGGATAAAGGGTTCAAGAAGAAGAGTTAATAGTTTGGCAAAAATCTTACCATCAGTATTTAGTAAAGAGATCGGACAATAATTGGCCGAATGGGAGGGGTCCTTGTCCTTCTTGGGGAGCACTATTATAATTGCCTTAGTCATAGTAGCAGGTAGTTTTCCACATTGAGTAGATTCCTGAAATACTTTACAAAGTAAAGGGAAAGTATATATGTAAGAGGTTTATAAAAATCAATGGGGAAGCCGTCTCCCCCAGGCGTTTTACCAGATTTAAGGGATGATAGTGCATCCTGGACTTCTTGCAAAGTGAAAGGTTTATCTAATAATTCTGTACCATGTTTAGAGAACTGGGGAAGTGAAACCTTATCCAAAAAATTTTGAATTTGGGTAGTTTGCACCGGGTTGGGGGGGTGAGCATATTTTTATATAATATGACATCATGATTTTATTTATAGTGGGACTGTCCATATGTATTTGGCCAAGATGATCTTTTAGACCAGCAATGTGTCTTTCCATTTGTTGGGATTCTAGTAATCCCCCCCCCCCTTTTTCTCCTTGTTCCGAGAATTTGTGTTTAAGTTTAGATAAGGCTAATTCTGTTTTTTGGGAGATAAGCTAGTTAATTTTTATGTGTAATTGTAGAATATCTAAGTGAAGAGGGGAGTTGGGATTAGGGTGTAGTATACTAAATTATTGAATTTCTTTAATTTTAAGTTGTTTTTCCAGAGTTAGGAGTTGTTGTTCTCTTAACTTTTTCTGTGTGCTGCATAGCTTATAATCCCCCCCCCCCCCGAATTGTGGCTTTAAGTGCTTCCCAAAGAATGCACATAGAAGTATCTGAAATATTATTATGAAATAGAAAATCTTGTATTTGCAATTTACCCCACTGTAAAAAATCAGTGTCTTTAAGTAGTAATGGATCTAAGCACCATGAAGGAGATTTGAGAGAGGGAGGTCCCCAAATGAGATGCAGTTTTACAGGACAGTGGTCAGATATAAGTAAGGACAGAACAGAAGATTTAATTATATTTTCAGTAATAGTAGGTGATGAAAACCAGTAATCAATCCTACTATAAGATTTGTGTAAGGCTGAATAGATTGTAAATTCATGATCTCTGGGATGAAAAAGTCTCTAGGTATCTGATAAACCAAAATCTTTCAATAAAAGTGAAAGAGCATTTGTACTTCCGGGATGTGCATCAGAGGATGCATTGCTTCTATCTAGGTAAGCATCTATTGCAATATTGAAATCACCACCCATCAGTATGGTAGAATTATTTAAATTGATTAGGGTTAATTGTTAAGCTAAGTTGTGAAAGAATTCAGGATTATCAGAATTTGGGAGCATATACATTAACTAGAGTTAATGGACCAGAATGAGTAACAAAAGAGACAATCACCCATCTATCTTCTGTATCACTAATAGTACTTAAAAGGGACCATTTTAGATTCTTGTGAGGTAAAATTGCAACCCCATGCTTTTTAGAGGAGAATGAGGAGGCATGTACTTGACTGACCCAATCACATTTTAGCCTGTTGTTTGCCTCCACCAATAGCTTAGTTTCTTGCAAAAAAGCTATTTTAGCCTTGTGTTTTTAAGGTGGTTTAATACTCATTTATGTTTGCTAGGTGCATTCAGTCCTTTTACATTCCATGTATAGTGCAATAAATCAGTCATAGTAGCAAGGCAAGAGAATGACGATAGCAAAGTTTGCATGGAAAATAGGACTCAACTCACCAAGCAAGAAGGGGAGGAAAAGTAGGCCAAAGCAGAGTGCAACCACAGGCCAAACACTGATTGTTAGCCTATAGTTAAAATCAGGACAACAGAGCAGAGATTGGCAGGACGAATAAGCAATAGTGAACATTAGGGTTTCAAAGTACCAACAATTATGTCTCTCTAAACTATGAACTATAAGAAAAAACATTAACACTTTAAACCAGTAAATAATAACCTTAAGACACAATATTTCCATCTTGGACATGTCAGGAGATATGGATCAGTAAACGAATACCGAGACCCTCTCTCCTCATATCAGAGCAAGTTTTGTAAGATAGATGTGTAGTAGAAGGTGTGAAGATCACACTTCTATAATGTATCAGTGTTTCTAATTTTAAGGAAATAAAGTAAATAGATGTCTCTTGAATACAAATTTAATCAAGTCTGTCAAATTCCAGTGTAATACCTATATCACACCATTACCTTGTAAGAAAGGTTAGGTGGTCATATACAAGTATTGTTGGTAATTAGCACTTAAGTAGCCATGATATAATAAAGTTAGTGGGTGCACACATTTCTATTATAACCATATATGGGTTATACATATTTAGAAGATGGAGGGTAAATATATATAGAAAAGGAAAGCTTAAAAAACAGAAACAAGAAGCCGAATATATAAAGATCAAAAATTACTATTGGGCTATATATAACGTAGTATTCCTTCAAATACTGTATCTTGTAAGGAGCGAAGGGATTAAATTTGCTGGTAACCTCATTGCATATCGAAAATATGTCATATTTAGGATATTAGCTACACTTATATGGCTACGCAAGCAGCTATATCATATGAGTTTAGATTATATATATAGGTGCATGTATCATTCAAGAATAATACATATTGGGAAGATAATAAAGTCAGGTTTCGAACTAATGGCTGCAACTCAGATATGTTATAAAGGAGCGTATTATAGGCATCAATTGCTCAAATATTGCCTGATTAAAAGAAAAAATTGAGTTGCTGAATCTATGGAGATCAGTCCAGGAAGCCCAGTTATAAGAAAAAAAATGACAGGAATAATATGTTTTTTATTTGATAATTGTTATTTAGGCTTCGAACAATAAGTCATTTTAGGATAAGTGCAGAAATACTGCAAGTAAATTTATATATGATAAGGTGCACCAAGCTGTTCAAAAATAGCCTGCATAAATTAATGAGTGAAAAAAATGTTAAATTACTATGAGGGTCAGAGAAATTGAGTTAATATATATAGGGAGTAGTTAGAAAATGGGAGAGACATCACCTTAATGAAGCATTACTGCCAGAAGAGGTGAAATTTGCTGGACAACTACAGTATTATCATAGTTGACCCACCAATAGAGGAAACTGCTATAGTTACCATAAATTGCCATCTATATGACCTGTAATAGATGTTACAGAGAGCAAGCAAGGCATAAGAAAAATGTTGCCAGACCTGTTAGATCCTAGTCACTCTCAAATTTAGCCAAAACAGCAAAGAATACATAGTGGCTCCATAAATGATGTACTGCTTTAAAGATTCAGTACCTGCTGGGAGCGATAGCATCCTTTACAGAAATATAGGTGTGCTGTGTACATGCAGAATGTATGCTACATGCTTAATTGTGCAATTTTGCATGCAGTTCACATACACGAAGTGAACCTAAACGAACCAGGTCTAAAAAGAAAATCATGTTCTCATGCAGCAGTTAAGTTGGTGTGAACATAATTTAAACATCATACCAGGTTCACATCCTGCAAGCTTCACATGTGCACATCAGGCAAGCTGGTGTGAACATCTTCTAAAAATTACATCAGGTTCACGTGTTGCATGCTTGACATGAGTGGAGCAGCTAACCTGGTACAAAAATCATCTAAAAAAAAACATCAGTTTCTATTTCTCATATTACTGCTAGCAATTAGAGTCATTAAAATACATTTGTATTTGAATTCTCATAAACATTAGGTAAACTCATTAATTCTGACCCTTTTGCTAGTTATTTAATGGCTTTTGATTTGTGTCATTTAATCGCCATTACTCTGTAAAGTATTGTTTGCTTACTGCATTAAATGCCTAGGATATAGCCAGTCAACATCCCCCATTCCAGATGTACGAAGAGATGCCTCTGTGTTGTGGAGCCTGTCCTTTTTGTTTTCGACCATGCAAATCCCTTATCCATATTTACTTCTACAAATGTGTTTCTCGATGACTGTTTCATCTCACTTACTTTTCATTTGTCATTCTGTATTGAGCATATACATAATATCCATTTTCAGCACACTTTGTGATAAGTAGGATCTTGGAAACATGTACCATACCTCATGTTTTGTCACTGAAATGAGGGATATGGATACTCAAAATGAAGGACACTAACCCACATGATGATCAGGACACATCATGAAACATGGAGATACAGTACCTCAGAACACAATGGAAACCCTTGCATCAGCACCTGAGAATGAATTTCTACCATTAAGCAGGGGTGCCATTTAGGTAGGGCAGAGTGGATCAGTTGCCCCTCCCCCCCCGTATTTGTGCCTAGGTTGTTCTAATGGTGTGGCAATAATGGCATTAAATTTGGATTTAATCTTTTGCACAATAAGTGCCTACCTGGCCTGCATGTTCTCATGCTGCAGGTACTGTCTAGACTCGACTGTTTCTGTATTGTGTTGTCCACTCTCTCCACCTATTAGAGGTGGCACAATTACATTTGATGTGGCTGAGTTGCAGTCAAGAAAGAGCAAATGAGTCTTGCAAGTGTGACACTGTCTTTCCTACAACAGACTAGACAGACTGCACAAAACAGCTTGGAGGAGTCGGTGAGCACTGAACTCTCAATAGCAGTGTTGTGGCAACACATATTTTTTGGTCTACTCTTATTGAGTCTCTGTCTCCCCTGGTGGCTGAAGGGGCAGAGGGTCAGCTAGAAGCTAACTCAAGACTAGGCTACCTATTTACTCAATTGGGCTCACCTTGCAAAAAAAAACAGCACAGACCCCCCGTGCCAGCAAGCTAGGCTTAGCAGTAGTGGTGATAGCAGTGTGGGTGGCTTTCATAGGTCTTCATCAGTGTACTGTGGCAGCAGCCACAGCAGCAACAAAGCAAGAAGCAAGCAACCCAGGTTGGCTTGGTTCAGTTGGTGAGGTGACTTGGTCGCAGACCACATTGGGGACCTGTGATGGTCAGTTCTAGCATCCAGCTTCTGGTGGAATGAGAGAGGGGGTGAGTGGACTGAAAACTGAGTTGGTGGCACACTGTGCCAGGCTGCAGGGTCTGGCTACATGGCCGGGAAAGTAAAGGTTAAGAATTTTTAAAGGGGGGATTGGAGAAGGAGGAAGGACTGAAATATTGATGTGTTTTTCACATTTCTTCACCTTTGGGCAGCTTCATGACCCATAGGGGATGGATATTGAATGGAATGGATTGGAGTCAGGGAGAAAAACCGGGACAAAGTTCTTTTTTGGGGAGGGGCAGATCTTCAGCCAGGACAAAAATTGGTTAGTAACTGAGTGGGTTTAAGTGGGTTTAAGCCCAAATCCAATGCACTGCTCTGGAATATATGCCAATGAATCTTATCCATTTGAATTTTTCCTGATTTGTATATCACATTTCGGGAAAAACAAATAAGTGGTACCATTTAGAGATGTAACAGACATTCTAGAGCAGTCCCTTGCATTCACGGACAGTTGAGCAGTGTGGTATGCACAGAATATTGGAGCCTCGCTATAGTCAGGCTTACCCTTCCCCCAGTGAAGCTGACCTCCACATCCCCATGCTCAGGCACATTATGACAAAGGGCAAAGGAAACTGCAGGGGTGTGCACCATTGAAATCAATGGAGGTAGTTTTTTATTACTATTTTATACATTATTGATGGAGAGTTGGAGATTAATGAAGGCCACTGCTCAATTAACAAGGGTCTTGTTAGTAGAATAGTGGCCTTCATTATTCTGCAACTCACCTTCATAATGTATAAAATAGTAATAAAAAATTAATCCATTTATTTAAAGGGGGTATGACTATGCCCCAGCACTCTGACCCATGGACATCATCTCTTAAAGACTCCTGCCTCTGACTCCCTAGTGTACAAGTAAGAGACTTTCTACTTATATCTACTGTATACTAGGTGGGTTGTCTGCAGCAGCATGGCTGTACCCGCTACGGTGTGTGTGCATGGGGGGGGATGGCCATGTTGGTGTGTGTCATGTTATTGCTACTTTTGTGCTTAGGGTTACCTCCTGTCCCAATTTTTGCAGGCAGTCCTGATTTGGGCAGTTGTGTCCTGCAATAAAACAGGACAAATACTACATGTCCTGACATTATAGTAGAAACTTTCCTCTACATGTTGGAAAAAAAAAAAAAAAGAAAACAAGTTTGCTGCATTGGTCAAGGTTACATATTGTCCTGTGAAAAATCATGTTTTAGTATGAAATGTCCCACTTTGGGCTTCTTGAAAGGTAGTAACCCTATTTGCATTCGCACATTAAAGTCTGTTTGTATGGAAGCATTCAAAACCATGGAGAGTAAATAGTAGAAGCACAGGTCAGCCAGAAGTAATTAAGTGGTTTTGTGGATAGGTTTACATATCGGGAGTGGGAAAAAACATGTATTTCCATTGGTTTGTGTGCTACAGTTCAAATGTGAAACTGAGATGAGTAAGAGAAGAAAACTGAAAAGCTTAACAGTGGCTACAAGCATGCCGCATGCATGCAGATGTAGTCAGATACACTATGTACTGAAGTACTGTACAAGCAAGCCATATGTATGCAGACAGTATGGTTTACTGGTTAAAGGCACTGAACTGTAAGCCAGGAGGCATGAAGACTGGGATTTGAATCTCATTAATTCTCACTTGTGTAGGATGATCCTGAGAAAGTCACTTAACTTTTCCATGTGCAGTGACCACTTGCTTTTTGCACGCATGCCACATACATACAGTCTTTCCCAACTTAACATAAAAATCATGGTTTCCACACTCGGTTGCTGCACTCATGCCATATGCATGCAGTCAGTTCCAATTTAGCATTTAAATCTTATTTGCAGCACACATATCACTTGGGTAGTTTTATGTGTGCAGCATGAAAACATTTCATATAATTATTTCTGTAAGGGATCATAGATAGAGGATCTGCATGTGGGTGGAGAAAGGAAGTGTGCGTGCCCTATCGAAATCCATGTTACCCAAGGGCTAAATGATCCAAATATTAGAAATTACTGCAGTGTAGCAAGTCATGGATCAATATTATTGAAATCCTGTTTCTGTAAGTTACAGGAGATGCCAGAGACACTTTATTTTTTAGCTTTACTTCTGTGTTTCTTCTTAGGAGGTTCCATGCCATTCATAGGGGAACTGGCAACCACTTCAGCCCAGTAGGAATCTGTCGAAATATTTCCTGATACAAAATTCACTGTGTTAGTGTCAGTTAAAGCAGAGTCCTTCTGAGAAAGGTCTTCTTGTGAAGAGTGGCTAACATCCCGCAGTGGTGCGTATTTGTTGTGCAGGGGGAATAGGAAAAATTAAATTGGCTGCTCGAGTTGTCGGCAACTGCTGGTTATGTGCATTCTCTGGAGCACAGCATGTATTTCTAGTGGTAAATGTCCCAGAGGAGATTTTTTCTTGAATCCAAGAGGATTGTCTAGGTGGCAAGTCCTCAGAGACAGCTTTAGATGCCCTAGAGAAAGCAGGAGCACTTTTGGGGATAAAGTGTTTAGTCGAGCTATTGCTTGTAGAGGAGACGATCACAGTGTCAATTAGAGCTGGGTTGTCTTGTGAGCTCTGAGAAGTGCTGTGCTGCAGGCCTTCCAGGTAAGATATCAGAGCTTCAGGGGAATTGAAATCTTTAGTCACATTATTTAAGTACAGTCTCATGATTGCAGGGCAGTGCAAACTTTATACCAATTTGATGTGAAATGCTTGTAGCAGGAGCAAATGCCCAACATTTCATGGAGATCTCCTTAGAAAAATCTGTATAATTGTAAATACTATGATCTTGCCAAATAAGTGTGCCAATTTCCCTGGCTTTCCTAAAAATGAGCTCAGTGTGAACAACATTTAGGAATTTTGCTAGGATTGGTCTGGGTCTTTGGTCAGAAGCAGGTTTAGGGCCTAAGGGCTGGTGCAACCACTCTATAGTTAAGTCATGGTCCGATGGTAGGTGTAGCAAACTGGGCAGTACTTGCAAGAGAAAGGCCATGGGATCTTTAACTTCTGCACCTTCTGGACAACCAAAAAAGTGCAGATTATTTCTACGATTACGATTTTCAATGTCATCTAACTTGGATTGTAATAGCTTGATAGTGCGATCTTGTTCTCATACAGTGGCCTGCAGTTTGTGCATTGAAGTTTCACTGAATTTTATTTTGCTTTCAGTTCTTGCTAAACGAGGGTCAATTGTTTTTAAGGTAGCAGTATTTTGTTGAGTGGCCAGTTTAAGATCATTCATATTACAAACCAGTTTGGAAAACATTGCTTCTACTTTTTGAAAGAAGAATATTGTAGAGTGGTCTCAGCCATGGTTGCAGGCCAGGTATTTACAGAATTGAAAGGCTGTTATATGAGTAAATAGTAGCCTTTCCGAAGGACTTATAATGACAGATTACTCACAGAAAAATTTTAATAAGGTTTGATTGTTGAGATTCTCTTGAATAACTTCACATTATCATCCTAGATATTAGTAGATGAAGGTGGCTATTTGGTAGTTCTCTGAGAGAAAAAATTCAGACATCCATCTTGCCCAAGGCCAGGCCATGCCCCCCCATCTTAAAATTTTGGTTTGGTTCCTTCCCTTGCTATCCCAGTTCCCTCATCTCCTGCTGCTTCCCCTTCCATCTACTCTCTTAGGTCCACTGATCCTCTCTTTTTCTCTCTTCCTCATGCTAAGACTTAGACAGACCAGTGAACTTTTTTTTGTCATTTCCTCTTCTGTTGTTCTACAGTAGTTTCCCCTTCATTTTCCACTCTCCCTCCTCCCCTTCTGCACTGAAAGCCATGATCTATGTACACATCATGCATGCCTGCTCCCAAACTAGTTGTTTTGCCAGCTGTAATGTTTCCATCCACACAATTTGACTTGCCTAACTGATGCTCTAAAACATTGTCTTTTTGCATGTTGTTAAATTGCTACTCTATAACTCCTACCTAGTTGCACTTTTTTCACCATGTATTACTGACACTTCCTCCTGTATCCTCTCCAGGACATCTCTGGAAACCAGCTGTTTTCAGCTTAGCAGGACCTTACAAGTAAAACTTTGAAATGCTACATAAAATATAAATAATAGACCCATACCTCTAAATAATGCAAATGATGACCGGGTCTCAAAAATGCCAGTGTTGGGAATAAAGGCGCCTGTAGCTTTTGTTTCAAAGCACAAATTATGCATATTCAAATTGGTTTCATACACAAAATATACTGTAAAGCCAACTGAACTGATTGACTGCCTTGTAACATTATAGAACAAACAGCATACTTATAGGGATGTATTTATGACGCAAACATGCCACATTTACACAGTACATAGATTTCAATACTCCTGAAAGGCACACAAAGATGGGAGAAGAGGTTCCTGCAGTATTCCCACCCAGAGGATATGCAAGGCTACCCTGGCCTGATCCAGCTAACCCGCTGCTGTTATACAAGTTTCGCTGGCAGGAGGTTTATTGGAGGTGGAGCTGCAATATGGCATGCAAGAATTTTTTTTTGTTTTTGCTATACAATTCATTTATGCAGAACTGGCAGAATAGCTCAGCTAAAATGTATTTATTTATTATTGAATTTTGCCCACAGAGCCTAAAAGTCCCCTTTTCAGGGGCGACCAAGAATTAAATACAGTAGGAACCAACATAAAGTTTTAGTGAGGTCCTGCATCTACCTATTTCCACAGCTAGGTGGTATAGAGCATTGCAAAATTATGTGACTTGCCCAAGGTCTCACAGTGAGTATTTGTTTATGTGCATGCCTTGCTTTTTTTGCAACAGGGGTATATACAGAACACTGTGATGGAAGGGGGGCCTGCCCTTAACACACTCCCTAACAACATAAACACTGGTCTGGAGATTACCTGAATGGGGGGAGGGGGCAGAAAGCCAGTTTTCAGCCCTCCTATTTCCATGGAAGGATTTATTTATTTCAAATTTGTTGACCACTGAACTGGAGCAAGTGTCCAAGTGTGACCGGGGTGGAGGGGGCTTACAAGGATGGGATAGAACTGGTGGTCATGGAATTTATTTTTTTAATACAACTATTGACAAAGTAAGTGGGTAGAGGGGACAAAACCTTTTACAGGTACATAAGTGAAAAAAGAGAGGCAAAGGGAGGGATAGTGAGACTGGAGGGGGAGGATGGGGGCCGCGCGGAGGATGACAACAGTAAAGCTGACATATTGAACAGGTATTTCTGCTCAGTCTTTACTGAAGAAGAGGAGGGTAATGGGTCTGAATGGAGTACAAGGAGTGAGAATGGTGCAGAAATGGACACAAGTCCCTTTACACGAGAAAGGGTCCTGAAGGAACTGGAAGTAATAAGAGTTGATAAAGCAACGGGGCCAGATGGGGTGCACCCCAGGGCCCTTAAAGAACTAAGAGAGGTGGTGGCTGAACCTCTGGCTATCCTGTTTAGCCGATCACTGGAAACAGAGGGGGTACCCAAAGACTGGAGGATAGTAGATGTAGTCCCCTTATACAAAAGTGGGAACAAAGAGGAAGCAGGGAACTACAGACCAGTCAGCCTCACCTTGGTAGTGGGGAAGATCATGGAAGCACTACTGAAGGAGTGATTGATGGAACATCTGGTTGTCAATGGACTACAGGACCCAAGGCAGCATGGTTTCACCAGGGGGAGGTCATATCAGACCAACCTCATTGAATTTTTTGACTGGGTGACTAGGGAGGTGGATC
Organism: Neoceratodus forsteri; assembly: GCA_016271365.2. NCBI lineage: Eukaryota > Metazoa > Chordata > Ceratodontiformes > Ceratodontidae > Neoceratodus > Neoceratodus forsteri. Next base: position 332,959,792 of record CM057454.1, read on the forward strand.
AGGCAAGGGCAGTGGACATGGCCTATCTGGACTTCAGCAAGGTCTTTGACACTGTGCCACATAGAAAACTATTACACAAACTGGGGAATATGGGTGTGGGCAGGACAGTAGTGTGGTGGGTAGGCAACTGGCTGGGCGGCAGGACACAGAAGGTGGTGGTAAATGGCTGTCACTCCACAGAGGGAAGAGTGACCAGTGGGGCACCACAGGAATCAGTGCTGCAACTGGTTCTATTCAACATCTTCATCAGTGACATTGCGCAGGACCTAGAAGGCAGAATTTCACTGTTCGCTGATGACACAAAGCTCTGTAGCAGAGTAGACACACCAGGGGGTGTAGACAGAATGAGAAGGGACCTGCAGAAACTTGAAGAATGGTCAGGGTTTGGCAGTTGAAATTCAATGCAAAGAAGTGCAAGATAATGCATATAGGGCAAAAAACCCTGGCACAATATATCAGTTGGGGGGTGAGGATATAGCATGCACTAAGCAGGAAAGGGATCTTGGGGTTATCGTCTCTGATGACCTCAAAGTAGGGAAACAGTGTGACAAAGCAGCAGGTAAAGCAAATAAAATGCTGGGATGCATAGGCAGGGGCATCACCAGCAGGAAAAGGGAGGCCATAATTCCACTATATAAGACACTAGTGAGGCCGCACCTGGAGTACAGTGTTCAGTTCTGGAGACCTTACCTACGTAAGGACATAGACATGGTAGAGAAGGTTCAGAAGAGGGCAACAAAGATGGTGCATAGATTGCATCACAAGTCCTATGAGGACAGGTTGAAGGAACCAAACATGTACTCCCTGGAGGAGAGGAGAGAGAGAGGAGATATGATAGAGACATACAAGTATCTTACGGGGAGGAACAGGGTGCAGGAATACACTATTTTTAAGTGAAAAAGATGTTCCAGGATTAGAGGGCATGGGATGAAGTTGGAGGGAGGATGATTCAGAGGAAACGTGAGGAAGAATTTCTTAACAGAACGGGTGGTGGACAAGTGGAACACCCTGCCAGAGGAAGTGGTGGGGACTGAAACAATCACGGGATTTAAGAATGCATGGGATAGACATAAAGGAATTCTGGAGGTCAGGGATAAGGGGCAACAGACTTCTAGGAAAACATAAACTGAACTTACAAGCTCAAATGGGCAGACTGGGTGGGTCATAGGCCCTTATATGCTGACACTGTCTATGTATCTATGTATCTATGTAAGCAATAATACCTTCCAGGGTGGATGGTATTGCGCTATACCAGACAGCCCATGGGCGTAATGAGGCCTGGCACCACAGGAGGAGGGCCTTTTAGCCCCTGGAAGGTCTGGTATAGCCCTTATCGCCCACCCTGGAGGGTATTATTGTACTAGAAAATGGAAACAAACTTTTAAACACATTTTTTTAAGTTTTAAAATATAAGAATAATTTTTTAACTTTTTATAACATATTTCTTGAGTTTTGAGATTAGATAGTCCCATTTTTAAGGGGGGGGAGCTAGGCTAAGCAAACAAAGCCCAAAATAAACCACACAGTTGCACTGCGCTAGATAACTGCCGATAAAATAAAATAAACAGTGACCACTACTTGTTTGTGGAGATGAAATTAAATGGAGCATAGAAGGTACAATTGACTGGGTTAAAGTTAGTGGTTGTGGAGTTGGATGCTGCTGGTTCCTGAACTTGTAGTAAACTGCTGGTTCCTGAAGGTGGCATGCTTGTTGCTTGTTGCTGCTGTAACTGCAGGTTGGATCCTCTAGGATTGTACTCCACTTTCTTCTGTTGTCTAATGATGCTGACCAGTAGTGCTGCAGACTTGCCTCACTTCTGTGCCCAGTAACACTGGTGATTTCACATGATGATAGACCTAGTTTAGTTGGGAGTTGCACAGCTGTTGAACGAATGCTGTGATTAGTATATTTTGGGGATAGCTGTACTTCTTTACGCAGGCTGGACATTGTATTTCCATAGAAATTTTTGACCATTGGTTCCTTCATGTACCAGCACTCCTATGTCTTAAGGTAATGCTGAGATTGATTTCTCGGATGAAGGTAGAATGCAGGGGCATCCACTGGTATTTTTGTCAGATACTTGGAGGACAGTACAGGGCAGAGAGGGTTTCCACGGTCTTCAAACATGTAACTATGATTATTTTCCTTGTTAGCATCTAGTGGATTCTTGTGTTTTTTTGTTGTAGCATTGTGTGAAAGACGTGTCTCATACTTCTGTTCATGTTCATCTGTCTTGACTGCAAATGAATACAGCCATAGATCACGTAGTCCTTCTCTTCCTTGGTGGGCCATGTGAAGCTGAAGTTAAAACCAGACCTTCCTGACCAATCCCTCTGCTGTGTCAGGTGACATCGCTGGTGATGGCTTTAACATGGCAAGGTCCATTTCTGTGATGGCCAGGGGCGAGCAGCAACATCCTTCTGCTCCTTTCTAATTTTCTTGAGTATTGAGATCAGTATGTGGCTGCTGAAGCAAAATGCAGGCTCTGAGATTACACTGGTGTGCCAGTCTACTTCAGGGGAGTTGAGGTGCCAGTTGATGCCGGCCCGAAGAGCGCAGTACCGAAACACTGAGTACTGTGTGCTGCTCGCAGTTCAAGCTCCAGCATAAAATTTCCAAAGGTGACAGATCAGTACATCAGAACTGTCATTGACTCAATCAACACTGACATTTTCCATTCTAGCCCAGTCTGCAAATACTGCCAGTGCCTACTGCGTGTTTTTTTAGTGTTTGTTTCCACACTCTCGCTCTCAATGTTATTTAGCTCCGATGTACTCACTGTGGCAAAGAGGGAGGTTGCCTTCATTTTCTTATTTGTGGTTTGCGGTTCCTGCACTGAGGTTATACTATCAGCGTCAGGGAACAAATGTTTCACTGTTTCTCTGTTGAGATGCTAAATGAAGAATGCACACTGTCAGACATTTCTCTTTTAATTTATCTTCTGCAGCATCTCTGTATGTACTGCTGAACAGTGTTAGTGGCGGTTATTGTGAATTTCAAATTCGGAATGCGGGATCCGTGAGTATGTGTCAGCTGCCTACTCATGCTCAGACCTGGGCTTGTGACTGGGATATTTTTAATATAATGCACATGTTTATTTGATCTGTGGGGCTTTATTTATTTTTGTGTCTTTGTTTTCATTTTCAAAGCCATGTGTTCTTAATTACATGCATTCCAGTTCAGAAACTTACAGCTGCTTTGTTGACAGAGAGTGGTATCTCTGATACCACTCCTCTCCTGTACAGTAGAGGTATTTTCTTTGTTTTCCATACCGCAGAAGGACGTCCATCTGCTGTACATAAAACTAAGAAAGTCCCACTGCTCTCATGCTCAGTGGTGGTGCAGGAGATACCACTCTCTTGTCACTAACCACAGTGAGCACTTTGCAAACCCAAATGCTTTTTTGACTATATACTGTTGTGTGATGCTAATATTTTTGTTTTTTATGATTGCCTTGGGTGGGAGGAGGGGAGTGGTCCAACCTCTATTTCTGCCGCTACGTTGGCAAGCGGACAGAATCAGAAATAGTGGCTGGTAGATTTGAACACTCGGGGAGCCCAAGGATTCACTAAGAAATGGAGCACCCAAATAGGCTCTCATTTACTGTGGGCTTTATCAGAAAATAAATGAATCTATACTGAGGGTGTCAACCAGTGAGATTCATTTATTTTCAGAGCCCATTTTATAATGGAATACAATAGTTCTTGGAAGTCATTTGCTGCATCCCACTATCCTTTTGCCCTGAGAAGGGAATCCACTTGGCGAATTGGAGGTTAAATGCCTGGCCAATTGGAAGTTAAATGACTGGTAATGTTCTGCCTCCTAGGGGACCCCTGATATAGTATAGCTCTACAGCTGCACACAGCAGGAGGCCCAAGGTCATGAATCCCAGTGCATAGCATAGTGGTATGGGTCTATGAGGGCCCGATATGTGTGAATCAAGTGTAGCCGATTCTTTATCATGACTAGGGTCCATAGTATGCAATTCAAATCTGAAACAGTTTTATTCAAAAAACTGCACAATAGTTAAAATCTATTCCCTTGCAAAGAAAGCAACTCCATCCCTTCCTCGGATATAGGAAGCATGAAAAAAGGTTTTAAGTTAAGCTTGTGTGTGTGTACTCTTAAGTAAAGATATATAGGTACAAATCTTTTTTGGGATTCAGTAAGAGTTATTAGTCTTCCTAACATGCACTTAGCTATCTATTTCAGAGAAGTATTTAGGAGTATGGATATGAAAAGCAATGAGGTTGGAGAAAGCGGAATGCATAATCTCATATTCTACACCATTTTTGATTGTTACATGGTATGCAAGGAATTTTTTTTCAATCAGTATTTTGTCCTCTACCCAAGTCTGCCAAATGGTACCCCCAGCCCCATCACCAGACTTCTCATGGACTTACTGGTTATCTACCACTTGTACAGAGCCCATCGGGTGGTATCCAGCCATCACGAGAGCCTCTGGGGGTGCTTAGCTAGTAGCAGCCCAGCATCTGTCTCCTCCTGTTTTCTCCCTTGGACTGGAGTGTCAGGATGTGTGTACCAGCACGTCATGCTCCACCACTACCCCTTGCTTGTGTTCACTCCCACTGGATTGCTGCCCTGCCTCTGCCAGGTGGATGTCCATTCAGTGCAAACTGGTGCCCCCCTCCCTGAAGAGAAAGAGCTGCTGTCAGGAGCTCAATCCTCCTACACCCTAATGGCTCATCGAGTGACCCTCATTTGTTCACGATCCTAGGTCATCACCGGCATGGGGCAGGGAAGTGCAACTGCTCCTCCACTGGACTGCATAAGTAACTTACAGCAATTGTATTCTAATATACATTTCATTTCATCAATGCGGTATGGCAACTTGAATCCTCCTTGGTTCTGTAATCAGAGCACCCATGCTCACTTATGACATGTGCAAACTCATGGTGTAGACTGGATAGAGCATAAGTACTTCTTCTGGTAGCAGCATTCTAGGTTTCTAAGTGTCTTTATTCACAAAAAGGTCAATGTACTGCAATTTACACCTGTGTGATGCAGAAATGAGTTAAATGTATCCCAAAATTACAAAAATAAGCTATGACATGTCCTCGTAATGGTACCCCAATGTGGATGTTCACACTGGAAGGTACAATAAGACGTAACAGAAGTGCTGGTTATTATCAGAGAGGCTACCTCTTTTTCTCTATTCAGTCACTAAGAAGGATGAAGAATGCATGAGTGAGGATGGGTGGTCTGACCATACAATCAAGGACACAAATTGCCACATCACAGAACTCCCTTCAAGATAAGCAGCCTTCTTCTGTAAACACAGTGCATATAATGGACATAAAGAAATATTTCTTTACAAAACGCTTGGTGGATAGGTGGACCAGACTTCCCAGTAATAAGATTAATGCTACTGTAGTACTGTCTCAATGGTCAAAACCCAATAGGATAATTACAAGGGGGGTAATTAGAAAAAAAAAATGGAGGTTGGGGAGCAGGGAACTCAGAAGCGTTTGAGTAATTCTAGGTACTGCAGGAACAATAGGGCAAACTGTGTGGACATTTACTCTGTATCAGTCCTGTACCAGCTATTTATATTCAGTATCTATGAACTGCCAGTGCAGAAACCTTTGTATTGTGAAGCCCTGCACTGCAACTGCAGGACACCAGTGTTGCACACATAGGGGTCTATTTTCAAGGAGCCCTTAGATCACAGCAATTTGTGGCGATCTAGGGCTGTGGTAAACTCTGGGTGCATCAGGGACCCTGCACTCAATTTTTGTAAAAACAGGGGATCCTGTGCCAAAGATCCGGAAGTTGCTATAGTTGCAGGCTAGCGCCAAACATATGGCGCACCGGAGAGAATTGCCACAGGGAACCGGCCCCTGCCGGGTGCAACACTAGAGGGGCTAGAATGGTGGAAATGGTGGTGAAGCTGCTGTATAGGAGGGACAGGGGGCAGAAGGGGCACAGAAGGTGGCATGGGGGAGTTTGGGAGACAGCTGGACATGACAGGGAGTGATGTGGCACCTGGGGGGAGGCTGCCTTTGCTCTTGTACTTATTTTTCTAATCTCTATCAATTTCTATAAGATTACTACACAGTACAGTACCTTTTAATATTACTGTGCTGGGGGTAGGGACAGAATGTGACATAGCACCGAGGTGGGCACAGCCCTGGAAGCTGCACTTTCTGTTCCTGGACCCCCCCCTTACAGTATAATTAATAGGTGCAATACTTTGTGGTAATCTAATAGGAACTGATAGAGATTAGAAAAATAAGTACAATAGCAAATACAGTCCACCGGGTGCTGCATCACCCCCTGGCATGCCAAGCTGTCTCCCAGACTCCCCCATTCCACCTCCGATGCCCCTTCTGCCCCCAGCTGCCTAGTGTTGGACCCCGTTCCCTTTCACCACAGTGTGTGGCACTGGCGCACAGCACTTAGACCACCTCTTAACTGGTTTAAGTGGAGCCCCATGCTGCATCCACAGTGGGGATTGCAAACTCACAAAAAAGGAGATGTTGCAGCCCCACCATGGCACGAGACTCCTTGCTACCTGGGCATCATAATCTGGATTGCAAGGCTGATGCAGTGTCACTTTGGCACAGCAGCTCCCCTTTTTGAAACCGATCACATTCAAAAATTAGGAATGCCACATCTTGTGATGCAAGGTGCCACTTATGTCATGTATGTTTGATGCAGGCACCTTGTATCATTCCCTGGGCTTTGAAAATCAAGCCCGTAATATGTAGCCATGTGTTCAGCCACAACATATATAACACAGTTACGCAAGTTATACTGGATTCTGGTGTGGCCTGTCTAGTATGGTCATCAACTGGTTCAGGTCATACCTGACAGACAGAGTGTAAAGGGTAATGATCGGACTTGTCTCATCTAACCCTAGGCCTCCGAGCTGTGGAGTTCCATGCGGCTCATTCTTGTCACCTTGTTGTTCATGGTGTGCATGCTGCCATTGGGAGACATTATTAGGCGATACAGGCTGGGTTTTCACGGCTATGCAGATGATACCCAGCTGTACTTGTCCTGTGCACCTGATATCCAGGTAGCAGCCTCCATATTTAACAGCTGCCTTGAGGAAATTTGGACATGGATGACTCAGAACTGCCTTAGGCTCAAGCCAGACAAGACTGAGGTACTAGTTGTGGATCCAGGTCACCCGGTTGGGGGAGTGAGGGGTTACCACCAGAGCTTGTGCTGGGGGGGTCCCCTTGCCCCATCTAGATGGGTGAAGCATCTGGGTGTGATCCTAGATGATGGCTTGACCTTTATTTTATTTATTTATTTATTGTAGGTTCAGAATTACCTTTGAGTCAGAGACTCCTTTACAAAGGTTCCATGTCTCATAGTTTACATACAGAGACATGCAAGATACATAGTAGTACATCAGTACATAGGTTGTTACAGGAGCAAGTTGTGAGGCCAACAGTGAAAAATCTAGGTTAAATCACACCAAACATATAGGATAAAGATGAAGGGCTAGACGAGTCGGACACAGATTAGGGCAAGTAGGGTCGAAGAAGCTGGCCAGCGGCCTTAGACAGAATAGTGTGAGGTGTTTCAAAGGCAGTCGCAGTGGTTTGAGGACTGTAGTAGATCTCTAAGAGAGGTTTTGAAGGGTCCAAGTCTGATCTCTTTGGCAAGTGGAGTGGGCAGGCTGTTTATCCAGGAGGGGGCTCTGTAGCTAAAGGACCTTTGGAATTGGGAGGTACGGCAGTGAGAGACCAAGAGTTGTTGCTTTCCAGAATCACGAGTTATCTTGAGTGTCAGGGCCAGTTGAATTAGAGGTGTAAGTCCTGTGGGGGAGAGCTCTAGGGCAATTTTTTTTGCCATGAGACAGGTGTGGAACATAATCCTGTTGTCTAGGTTCAGCCAGTTGGTATCATTGTATAGAGCATGTGTGAGTTAGGTGGTCACACCCTGGGGTGAGGTGACAGGCTTTATTTAGGGAGACACAAAGTCTTTGAAGGGCTGAGGTGTTCGCCGCCCCATAGATGATTAAGCCATAGTCTAGCAGGGAGAGTACAGAGGAGGAGACAGCTAGCCTCATTACGTTAGGGGTAAAGCAGTGTCTGAGGCGATACAGGAGCCCGATCCGTGCATTAAGAGCATTAGATAGGAGGTGGATATGTTGGTGGAAAGTAAGGGCAGGGTCAAGGGTAATACCCAGGTATCTGAAGGAGTCCACTTGCTCCAGAGGGGTCAGGTTGGCAGTTCGTACTTGATGGCAGAGATCCTTTCTGGCATTGAGCAGATGGGAAAAGAGGATAACCTTGGTTTTGTTATAGTTCAGGATAAGACGTTGTGAGGCGAACCATTTTTTGGTGCCACTAAAGGAGAATTGCAGGGAGAGGTGTAGTTGCAGAGGGTCTGAGTTGGAGGTATACAGGACGGCATCATCCGCATAGAGGAGTAGGATCCCTGGGCAAGAACTAGGGAGGGAGGGAGTTAAGAAAGAGGCTGAACAGTAGTGGGCTGAGGACGGACCCCTGTGGGACACCAGAGAGGACAGTAGCTTATTTGAAAGGGTGTTACTAATTTTGATCTGCTGGAAACGGTTAGACAGATAATCAGTGAACTAGCCAAGGGCATCCTGGGAGAATCCAATGTTGGTCAGCGTGGATATCAAGAGCAGGTGGTTAACGGTGTCGAACGCCTTTGTGACGTCTATGAAGACAGCCCCAGTGATTTGACCTTTATCTAATGCAGAGTGAATGTGTGTGGTGAGTTCCAGGAGGGTGGTAGTGGTACTATGCCCCTTCCGGAAGCCAAGTTGCTGTTTGCTAAGCAGGTTGTATTTGTTGAGGTGGTCTATGAGTTGATCCGCTACGATCCTCTCAAGGGCCTTAGATAGGGGAGGGAGGATGCAGATAGGGCAATAGTTGTTAGTAAGGATGCGGTCCCCATTTTTAAATATCGGCATGATGTGGGCAGATTTCCAGCGGGAGGGAAATTTCCCATGGCATAAGGAGTGGTTTAGTATATGAGTAAGAGGGCTGAGCACCTCGGGGAGCGAGAGGTGAAGGAGTTTCGGGTCTAAGGTGTCACTGCTATACCGGGTGTGACTTAGGGCCGTTCTGAGATAAGGTTCAGCGCATTTAGGCAAAATACTGTGCAGACGAAAGGGGAATGCTAAGGGGGAGGGGATGATGGGGTGGGTCAAAGAAGTTAGTGGGGAGAACCTTGCTGAGGTTAGAGAAGGTGTCATTGAAGGCTGCGGCCATTCGGGCTGGGTCCAAGGTTAGGCACCCATCAACCATAATCTGGTTAGGGGTAGTGTTGGGAACGTTGCTACACAGGTCCTTAATATTAGCCCAGAACTTTTGCCCAGAGCCTCAGGTGTTGGTTAGGGAGGTCTTGTAGTACTCTCCTTTTGCTTTGCGTAAGGACCAGGTACCTCAGCAGCCCAGGTGTCGACCATGGTCAAAAGTGGATTCTTCCATCTTAGGAACACTACCTGGATCTGAACCTTGATCCTGCCTCAAGACCTGGCCACAGTGGTACACACTTTTGTCATCACCAGACTGGACTACTGTAATGCCCTGTACCTAGGGTTACCTCAGACAAATCTGAGATAGGCTGCAGCTGGTGCAGAACATAGCAGCAAGACTTGTGTCAGGAGTGAGAAAGTATGATCATATTACCCCTGCCCTCCGTGAACTGCATTGACTGCCAGTTTGGTGGAGGATTGTCTTCAGGACAGGGCTCCTGACCTATAAGACCCTGCATGGAAGGGGACTTGGCTATCTGCAAGATCTCTGTGTCCCCTACTATACACCCCAAGCACTTCGTTCTGCTGGGGGAGACCTCCTTAGAGTTTCCAGGGTTAGGTTGTGCATTCTGGGGATAGGGCATTCTCCATGGCTGCGCCTACCCTGTGAAACTCAGTGTCTGGATATGTAAGGGAGATTCCCCCGGTGGAAGCCTTTAAGAAATGGCTAAAAACATTTCTGTTCTAGCAAGCTTTTATTGATTGATTAATAGTGTACTATTTTAAATTCGATAGATTATTGCTCCCAGTTATAGTGATTTTATGTTTGTATTTTGATATAATTCATTGTATTGTTTTATTATACAGATCCCAGAGTCTAGGGAAATGGGCGCTTTAAAAATAAAGAATCTATCTGTCTGTCTGTATGTCTGCCTATCTATCTATCTATCTATCTATCTATCTATCTATCTATCTATCAATAACAAATATACTGTATGTCTGGAGGGCCTGGTCTTTTATTGGAGCCTAGTATCATGAAGTAATTTATTTTGCCCTGTATGATACCACCACTTTGTATGCAATATATTGCATCTCTATACCACAGAGTCTTTATAAAGTAGAAAACATGATATACAGAATATTGTATGGGGAACCATATATGACAAGGTATTTTAACACACCTGGGTCCTGATTACAAGACACATGGTGCAACTCACAGGTGTATGCAAGTTGTGCCATGTGGCATTACACTGGGGACCCTGCACCATATTCCAGGACAGGCAGAGTCCCTGACTCCTATGCCCGCGACTTGCAGCAGCCACAGACTAGTGCCACAGGAATGGTGCAATAGGCCTGAGTGCCAGAAGTTGTGGCCCACAATCTGCTGCCCCTGTGGAGCCCCCCCATCCTGAAATGTACTTGCAAGCACCTGGGAGCATTGGGGGGGCTGGCCATTTGGCACAGGCGATTGGGAGGGCATGATGCAAAATGGACCCTGGGTCCCTGAAGTTCGGGGGTAGGGCGCATAACAGAGTGGGGGGGGCATGGGAAGGCACATACCTGTGATTTACGCAGTCCTGCAGGGGGGCATCCATTGCTGTGCCAGGACAGATGTCCTTTAGACCACCTCCTAGCTGGTCTAACCCTGCTTTGCCATACCAGTTCCTGGAATGGTGTAAGTGGATTACAGCAGCCACCCTTCCAGAATAGGGTGCAGTAGCTGCCGTAACCCACCCTTGCACCATCCTGCTGTGGGTTGCGGGCATAGTGAGTGGTGGAACCCACCTTTGGCGCAACTCACATACGGCATGGCGCAAGTCATCTCTTGGAATTGTAACTTGCGGAACGCATGGTGCAAGGTACGATTTATGCCATAGGTCTAGCATAAATTACCTTGTGCCAGATGTATCACATTCTGGAATCAGGCCCCTGAGGTTTGTGAGGACCTCATAAACTATGAGAGTGAAGTTTAAGTGGTTTGAAAGATCCTCACAAACTGAGGGTGTGTAACAAAATAAGTTGACACTGCTGATGCTTTAGCAAAGCCTTCAACTCTGTGCCCCATAGGAGACTTGTAAAAAACAACTGAGGGATCAGGGGATGGGTGACAGATTACTAGGTAGATTAGTAATTGATTGAGTAGGACTCAGAGGATTGTTGTTAAGGAATACTCAGAGGACAGAAAGGTCAGTAGTGGGGTACCATAGGGGTCAGTCCTGGGGCTGACTCTTTTCAGTATATTCACTTGCAATATAAGGGAGAAAATCCTGGCTCTGATGAGTTTTATTTTAGTCAGATGATACAAAAATCTGTGGCAGGGTGGATACTGCAAAAATTGATGTACTTGTATGAATATATAGATATAAAAGTTAATTATTGGGTGGGTGTCTAAGGGAAAGGTGCCAGGGATGGATCCAAGTAGGAGATTGGATCCAAGAGTGACAGTGACAGTGTTCCATCATGTAACATATAAGTGGAATTTACAGGAAGTGGTAATTTAAACAGTGGTTGGAGCCATGACTACTGTTTACCAGAAGATTAGGAGAGGGACTTCAGCTGTGTAGTAAAGAACGCGGGGTCTAGGGCTTAGTTACTAAGTTTGCAGAGGCACAATCTTCACCTGTGAGGTTTTATATGATGTGGTTGTGGGTTGGTGAGGTGCGACAGGGCTGAATAAGACCCTGTCCCATTTGTTATGCAGAGTTTAAATGCAAGGGTCTGTTCCATCCTCTCCTTTTCTTTCTCTTCTCTGTCTGGTTGTGCAACCAAAGTTTCTTATGAGACCTAGGAATTCATCACTCTGATGGCTTCCCAATTCACCACCTCTCGCTAACTCGCTGCCTTCCCTTGTTATTTCTGTCTTTTCTTCCCTTTTGCATATCTGTGGGTATAAAAAATATGTCTGAATGTTTATGTGGAAATGTCACTGATACTGGGATCCCTTTGTTTAAAATTGTATATAGTTATACTGTTGAAATGATTTCAAAAAGCTATTTGGAACTCAAGGGGTTAACCTGAGATGCAGTTTTCAAGCCTTTTGCAGAACTTTAAACAAGAGGTCAGTTCTGGGTCACTGTGCTCTTTTTGCTGCACCTGCATCAAAACTGACAAGAACATTCTGTGTGAAGCAGGATGTCAGTTAGGCAAAGGCTTGATATAAAAAGAGCATTAATGCTTTTGCTAGAGAGACAAGGAGAGTGAAAGACAGAGACTGAAACTTGAAATTAAGAAATGCCCTCAGAAAAAGGACTTAGTTTTCTCTGTTTACGCTACCTTTGTAAATAGTTATACTGAATATTTTTTATTTTTTATTTTGCTGTTATTGAGAACAATAAAACACTATTTGTGCATTTTGAAACTGCTCCTGGTTTTCCTATGCTTCGTGACCTGTGCCTTGATGACACAAGGCAATGTACCTGCCTCAAATAGTTAGGAAGAAGGCCAGTTTTCCAGCATCCATATGAGCTAATCACTCATAACAAGCAGTGAGGTTCAGGAGATGTTCCCATTCACTGTATGGAGGTGGTTGTGAGTCTCACCAGTGATAAAGTACGACTTGTTTGGTTACTGCTAGGGCTCCCATGATCCACAAAGCCTGTGAATTGGACATTTGTGGGAAGGGTGGGAGTAGACCAAGTAATGTCAGCATAGAAACATAGAATTTTGAGGGCAGATAAGGACCGCTTGGCCCACCTAGTCTTCCCATTTCCCTACCTAATGGATAAGCTGTAGATCCTAGTTAACCAACAGCCTACTTCCTCCTACCCCCTACTAGAATTGCCTTATGTCTGTCCCATGCATTCTTGAATTCCCCCACTGTTTTTGACTCTACAACCTCCTCAGGAAGGCCGCTCCATGTATCCACAACCCTTTCTGTGAAGAAATACTTCCTCACATTACCTCTGAGCTGTCCCGCCTCTATCTTCAAATTGTGGCCGCTTGTTTTGGCACATTTCCTTTTCTGAAAGATGCTGCCCTCTTGGACTTTGTTGATTCCTTTGAGATATTTGAAAGTTTCTATCATGTCCCCCCTCTCCCTCCTTTCCTCGAGACTATACATATTTAATTCCTTTACTCTTTCTTCATATGTCTTCTGATGCAGACCCTGCATCATTTTGGTTGCCCTCCTCTGGACAGCCTCCACCCTGTCTATGTCTTTGCGGAGGTGGGGTCTCCAGGACTGTACACAGTACTCCAGATGTGGTCTTACCAACTGTCTGTACAGTGGGCCAACAACTTCCTGTTTTCTACTGGTAATGCCTCTCCCTATGAAAACCAGTATCCCCCCAGCCCTCCTTATTGCCTTCTCACATTGCTGGCCCACTTTTAGGTCATCTGATATGACTACCCGCAGGTCCCTTTCCATTTTTGTTGTTGTCAATATCTCATCCTCCATTGTGTACTCTTCCCCTGGGTTTTTGTTTCCCAGGTGCATTACTTTGCACTTCTTTGCATTGTATCTAAGCTGCCATACATTTGACCTCTCCTCCAACCTTGCCAAGTCCCTTCTCATACTTTACACCCCACCTTGTGTATCAACCCTGTTGCATAGGGTCCTTAACCTTGGGTAATGGTACAATAGTAGTACATGTTCACCATATTCAAGACCAAAAGGTGTCCAATTCAGGACACACTCACAGAATATGATACAGGGTAGGTTGAGGAGATGAACAAGAGGTGCATAGATTGCATCACAAGTCCTATGAAGACAGGTTGAAGGAACTGAACATGTACTCCCTGGAGGAGAGGAGGGAGAGAGGAGATATGATAGAGACATACAAGTATCTCACAGGGAGGAACAGGGTGCAGGAATACACTATTTTTAAGCGAAAAAGATGTTCCAGGACTAGAGGGCATGGGATGAAGTTGGAGGGAGGACGATTCAGAGGAAACATGAGGAAGAATTTCTTCACAGAACGGGTGGTGGACAAGTGGAACACCCTGCCAGAGGAAGTGGTGGGGCTGAAACAATCACAGGATTTAAGAATGCATAGGATAGACACAAAGGAATTCTGGAGGTCAGGGGTATGGGGCAACAGACTTCTAGGAAAACATAAACTGAACTTACAAGCTCAAATGGGAAGACTGGGTGGGCCATATGCCCTTATCTGCCAACACTGTCTATGTATCTATGTATCTATGAACATCTCCAGCAGTCACTGTTGTCCAATAGGTCTGCACAATAAAGCTACTGAGGGGTCTGATATGTTCTGTGAGACTCTTTTTATTGTACAGCTTTGTCTTGCAGCTCCCTGGAGGACTTATAGAGCCAAGTCCATATGGAATCCCATTCTTCTGATACAATACAGATACCGGTTTCTCTTCCCAAGACTCGCATGGGCCAACAGATAGGTTGCAGGTTGTACCATAGAATGTATGTGTTTAAGGCATGCTGAGGCTCTATTCAGAGATACTAGGGATTCAAGCCAACTTTTAAGGGGGGTGGCTTCTGGCAAAGTATGGTTATAAGATATTTTAAGCCGGAGAAGATCCCTGAGTTGCAAGTATCTCCAAAAGTAGGTAGTGGTGATATGAAATCTGGAGACTAAATCAGAAAAACTGTACAGGACCCTGTTTGATGGGTCATAAAGATCAGCCAGAGTGCATACCAGCCTGAGCCCATGTCTCCCCATTTATGGGCTGATTTCTGATAGTTAGCAGTAGGTTCTGCCAAAATAGGCTGGTATCAGGATTTGGTGGGGGACCATCCTCCTGTTTTGGTAAATTTGAGCCAGATTTGACAGGTATGGTGAAGGTACTGTGATACCTTGGGTTTGAGGTTCCAATCTGGGAGCACAAGGGTACTGGGCAATGACAAATCTGCCTTAGCCTGTTCCAGAGCAATACAATGGGGTTCATAGGATTCTCCCATAGGATTCAAGCAGGTGACAGCCTGTCGGATCACCACCAGCTCATATTGGTGGTGTAGGTTGAGGAGACCAAAGCCTCTATCTTTAAAAGCTTTTTAGAGGGTTGACAGACTAAGGCTAGGGGCCTTGCCATTCCAAATAAATTTAAACAGCTTTTGTTTAATGCTCTAAAAAGTGTGCAGATAGCTGAATTGGGAGGTTGGATAGTATGTATTGAACTTTTGGTAGAGTGATACATTTGAGTGCATTTAACCATCGACAGGTAGAGAGCATGATGTTTTTCCAGATGTTAACAACTGTATACAGCTTGTTTAACATACAGTTGACATTTGTAGTAATGGTATCAGCAATGATAGGTTTCATCAATATACCCAGACATGTAACTCCAGTAGAGGTCCATTGGTAAGGATAAGAGGAGAAAAGAGAATTATTCATGTAGAGGGTTAAGGAAAGAACCTGGGACTTGGCCCCATTCAAGTTTATACAGTGCCATGAAAGAGAGGCATATTACTGTATGATAGTAGCCAATGTATGGAGAGACCTCATGGGATCTGTAATAAATTATGAGAAATTGTCCACAAACAGGGACATTTTTGAATTCCTCCAATGGTAATGCCAGGGAAAGACTGGGACGTTCAAATTTTCAATGCCAGGGGTTCAACTGCTAAAAGAAAGAGAAACCTTGATAGGTACCCCTATGCAGACAGAATGATTTGGAAACCACAGATTTAGTGTGGACATGAGCAGAGGGGGTGGAGTAAACAAGTTTCACCATATTGATAAACCGGGTAGGGAAGCCAGAATGTGTCACTGTATCGAAGAGGTAATTCTATTTCACCCTCCACCAGTCAAAGGCCTACTCGGTATCTAGTGACAGGATGGCGGTGAGTTCCCTGGAGGCAGAAGACTCCCACAGCAAGTCTAAGAAGCATCTGATGTTATCAGTGGCCATTCTTCCAAGCACAAAGCCCACTTGATCTGGGTGAATAATTGTGGGGGATGGTGGACTCCATGGGTTTGGCAATTATTTTGGAATAAACATTGGTGTGATGTTAATTTTTGAAATGGGACAGTACTGGGAACATAGTATGCTGTCCCTACCCTTTTGGAAGTAGGACGATTAAGGCTTGGTGGACTGAAGAGTGGAGGGTACCTTCCCTATGGGCCAGGTTGTAAATTGTGGCATGTTTGGGAGCAAAGCTATCAACCAGGACTTGATAAAATTCGATGGGGTAGCCATCAAGTCCTGCTGACTAACCCACTGACATAGAAAGGATCACTTTCCTCTTGTGCCAAAAAAAAAATAGTGTGACAGAATTAACAATGTGGTTACGTATCTGGGAGAGGGTTATATCCTTATAAAAGTGTTCCAATTCCAGTGCAGTAGGGGACACTCTGAGGTATCCAAAGTAAAGTAAAATAAAACTTCTTGAATTCAGAATTGATAAGGTGAGGGTCAGAGACAGCTGAGCCCTCCACATTGTAGATAATGGGAATATAATGGTCTACCTTCCTAGTGTGTAACTGATGGGCAAGGAGTGTACCTGGGTATACTCTTAAAAGAGCAACTGAGATTAAGCAACTCAGATTTGAGCAACTCAATCTCTGCGCCTGTAAGGAAAGCGATCCTGAAAGGGTAGCAACTGGAAAGTGCAGGGTAAAGGGAAGAGTGACAGGATACTGGAAGGTATCTGGAAGGTATGTGAGGGGTGGTGAGGGGAGAAGCCACCAAGCTGGCTTAGTGGCATGGTTTTTAGAGAGGCTGGCTCTGGTGGGGAGGGTGCAGGGTTTGGGGCTGGGAAGGAGCACAATATTTTGTGCTTTTCTGAACTGGTGTGTTGTTGTTTTTTTTCTTTCTGGTTCTCCCCCTCTCTGAGATGCACCCCCCGAAGTTTGTTATTTTAGTAAGGGGGTGTGGAGGGTGAAGCCCCCCACATAAACAGTTGAGGGTAGTTTCCTCACTGCGAATGTACATCGCTGTTGTTATTTTCGGGTGATGTACATTCGCCATAATGGTGATCACCATTGTCACATAGAACCATTTACCTGGCTGTTTGCAGGACTTCCAACAAGTTTGGTTAAACCAGAATGAGGCATATTCTGTGTGATATTGGAGGAGCTCCTCAAGCTTTGCCTTGTGTTCTACTGTCTGCGGTCGAATGGTAGCACATTGTTCTGGGTGCTGAATGAGGTCATCTTTCAAGCGTTTAAGTGTACCTTCAAGCTGTCAGCTGTTCTGGTCTCTGTCTTTCCTAAGCTTGGAGGTATATGCAGTAAGCTTACCCCTTAGTGTGGCTTTCATAGCCTCCAATTGTCTGGAGATCTTAGTGTCTGGTGTTTCATTTATCTGGAAATATTCTAGGGCCTCCTGGCATAATGAGGTAGTGAAAGATTCCTGCTGCAGGAAAGCTGTATTCATTCTCCACTTGTTCCTAGCAGTATGCATACGGCCCCATGCCAGTGATAGAATGACAGGGGTGTGATCAGAGACTAAGATATTACCCATGGACATATTCCAGGTATGAGGTATCAGGTCATGAGAAACAATGATAATGTCTCTGCAGTTATATGTCTCACGGCTGGGGAGTAGAAGGTAAAGTCTATCTCCGATGGGTGCACTGTCTGCCATATATCATGGAGTCCCACTGCATGATAAGTAACTGAAACATGTGCTGCTACCATTGCCTCCAGTCTCCCTCCTGGGCTGGTCCTATCAAGGGCAGGTCCAGGTGCTAAATTAAGGTCTCCTCCCAGGATATTATGAGTGCTACTGGGAAGCTGCTGCAGGACAGAGTCAAAGAAAGGTGACTTAGGGGAAGTAGATGCATATATAGCAGTGGCATCATGCCCATAGAGCCTGAGGGGGCATGTGCCCCCCCAATATTGTGGTGCAATCTGTAAAAATAAAATCACTGATTTAGTATTTTATTTTATTATGTGGAGAGACAAAAAAAAGCAATGCTGTTTTTTAAGGTCTTTTGTGTGTGTGTGTTGGGGGGTAGGGGTTGGGGGTTCCAAATTCAATTGGTCTGGGTCTGGGTTGCCAGGCGGGGCCACCGGCATTTCTTTTTTTTTTTTATATTTTATTCTTTTCCACTGAGCTACCTGCTGCCTGATGGTCATATCAGCCCGGTCACGGGCCGCCGGCTTCTGCAACCCCAAATCGGCCACGATCCTCCAATACCCCATGGCTTACCCCCCACGGCGGGGCTGCGGCATCCCAGTGCATGCCACAGGATCTGGGATAGGTCGGAGGGCTGGCCTGGGAGTATATCGGCCGCCGCAAACTTCATTCACGGCGCAGGCAGCTTTTTCCTTTTCCGCTTTTTCCTGGGAGGCGGGGTCTGCGTAATGACGCCAGCGCTCTGCCCGCCCCAATGCATTGCCGAGTGCCGGCCAGCTGTGGGCCTCCTGGCCTCCGCCAGGGGTCAGCAAAGCTCCGGACACTTCCTCCCACTCCCCGGAGAAGGAGAGCAGTCCTAGGGACGCCCATCCTTCTCCTCTAGCCAGGCTTCCAGCGACTCCTGGTCCGCTCCTCAACCCGGTCACCGCGTCGCATGAAACTAACTGCTGGCGCTGACGAGCCGCTTACCGCCACTTTGAAAAAATGCACTCAGTCTGTCTCTTGCCGCCTTCTCGTCTTGTGTTACTTGCTGGCGCCTGGCTGCAAAAGTAAATATAGAAGACACACAGAGACATACAGTGATTGGTAGCCCATGCTGACAATCAACATAAACTTACCAATCAGTTCTCCTTTTTCTCCTGCAAGTTTTTTTTTTGTGCAGCACTGCCAGCCAACCAATCACCGCGAGGCGCAAAGAAATATCTTGCACGGCAAAGTGGTTCGTTTTCGAGCGCCATCTCGGTCAGACACACTGTCACGTGGCAGACTGGTGAGAGACTCAAACAGAGTAAGAGAGAGCGCAGTGTTCCCAAAGACAAGTTCCTGGATTAGGAAAAAGTCTGCTGAGCAGCTAGCATCAGCAACCAGTAGGGCAGCAGGCTAGCAGACGGACGCACGCGGTAGCAGTCACCCAGACTGGTAATGTGACCTGGCCAGGAAAGGAACATCTTGACTGTTTCAATTACCTGTGTAAGGATCAGGAGTCAGGGAAAAAACACTGCGGCGGCCCGGCGGGTGTCCCGCATCCGCTACGGATGGAGTTGGACTGGACAATATTTCTCTGATTATAGGAGCCAACTCAGCCAAGTCTGAGCCACAGCAGTAAACAAATTGGCATCGCATGCCATTGGTATCAGACCTAGCGAGGACCAGGGGGGGCCACACATCTTTGAAGCCTGGTAAGAATTGGACTAAGTTGGTAACACAGTACCCATCTTGCAAGTGGCATGCCTGGGATTATGAATAAAGATGCCATTGCAGGGTGATTTATCACAGTTAATTTTTCAATCTTGACCATGATGATTGATGATGACATTCACATTAGTCTGAACTAAAAAGGTGGGAGAAAAAGAAAATGAATCTGATCATACAGTATGGGGCAGACAGAGTCAATATCTGTTAAGGTCAGGTGGTAGCAGTTCCTTGCTTTTATTACATATTCAATCAGAGAGAGAGAGAGAGAGAGAGAGAGAGAGGAGAGAGAGAGAGATATTGTGGGGGAGAGGGAACCTGTGGGTGGCCTACAACAAGCTCAGGCACACAGGTCAGTAGGAGGACTAGGCCTACCTTGGTTAAAAGGATACCAAATAATGGTTTTCACCTTACACCAGTTGAGGTTTTGTTTCATGAGGAGTGAAATAAGGGAATTCCCGGCCTGGAGATTGTTAGAGGAGGCTGTGATGGGCACTTACAGGCTGGCCACTTATCAATGTAGGACTTTTTCCTCCTGGACTAGATAGCCACCCTTCCTTTTTTGTTGCCTATTTGTAGACATTACTCTGCATTTACCTTTGCTCCTGCCTCTTGTCCTCTTAGTCCTGTTGAATTTTGATTTCCCACTACAGACAAGATGTCCCGTACCTGCTTCACCTATGTTATCATATTTTATATGTACTGGGAAGAGTCAGCTAGGCTCTCATTGTGTGTTCTTTTGTGCTTCATGGGTTATACTTCCCTCTCCCTTGAATAGTTTAAAATTGTACTGACTGATACATCCAGCTTCTGTCCTAATACACTGGCTCCTCACCTGCATAGAAGTAGGACATCCCTCATGCAGATGCTGGCCAGGTTTGCTTGAGTGGGTTGGAGGGACTGGACATTCATGCTGGTGGAATGGTGGTATGGGCCATGTTGGTACAGGGGCTGTTTATGTTGCTGCAGTGTGGGAACTGGAAAGCTGACTGTGTTTGTTTTGAGGGAGTCTTCCCAGGTATGGTGGGAGTTAAACACTTGGATGGGGGGACTAGCTGTGTTGGTGCAGGAGACTGGCTGTGTTGTGGTGGAGGATACTGACCGCATTGGTGCAGGTGCTGTTTATGGGGAGCTGGTTGTGTTCATTTTAGGAAGCTGGCCATGTGGAGTGGTAGCTGGTCACTTGGATGGGGTAGGGCTCACTGGTCATTGGTGCAGGGGAATGGCTGTGTTGGTGAGGTGGTCGATACTGGCAGTACTGGTGCAGGGGCTGTTTGTGTTGCTTCGGGGGGTGAGGAGCTGGTGGTGTTTTACTTGAGAGCTGAATGCTTGAAATGGTAGAACTCACTGGCCATGTAGGTGCAGGGGACTGACTGTGTTGGTGGGGTGGCGGGTACTGGCTGTATAAGTGCAGTCTAGGGAAATCAAATGTATGTGAATTTCACCAGTTAATACTCATCCACAACTTCAGACTGACTGAGTCATCTTGCTCTATGATAAGAGTGCTGTAATAGGTCCTTGATAGTAGCCATAGTCATTTTTAAATGTTGTGCATATTGTTGATCTATTGCTGAGGCCTCTTGATCCAAAAGGTTGTCTGTGGTAGGGCAAGGTAGGGATGGATGGCTGCCACAGCCTCAACTTGCTGTCTGTGGTCTCTGAGGGGGTCAGGCAGCTCTGGGACTGGTATATTTTATCATTCAATGTCCTTATTTGTCTTGGCCCAGTGGTGCTGAGGGTTGAAGCGCTGGATGCCACACCTGGCACCTTGCTAGTGACCCAGGTTCGGGAACGAGCCTGAGCCACAGGGGGTCAGCAGAGTAGAGAGAGGATCGAGCATCCAGAGGACTGCTCTCTTCTCTTGGGGAGGGATCCAGGGACAGCCCAGCACTGCAGCCACCCCAGTGGAGACCGAAGGCACTGCAATGCTCAAGGCTAGCACGCAGGGGGAAAGACGTTGGGCGGTTGCCTTCTCGACGTGGGTGGGAGCATCCACGTCATGGACTGTGTGGCACTGCATGACCCACGTCTGGGGACCCAAAAAATAAGAAATACCCTGGCATGCCAAGGAGGCAACGAGGGCCTCGGGACCTCCCTCACATCCCCAACACCGGACAAACCACACCGGGGATCCACAGCCGACTTCCTGAGAGGGATGGACCCTCTAATCTCAGAAAGATGCCACCAAGGTAGGAGTGGAGGGCCCTGCCCCAGGGAGTGAGCCAGGGTGCTGTGAAGTCCCTCAAAAGGAAGGGAGAACCGGAGGAGTAGCAGGGGTTAGAGTCGAGAGATGCCTCGGTGTGCAGAAGAAGAAACAAAAGTTTGAAAAAAAATGTCCTTATTTTCTTTATTGGGTGTATGGTAACCCGCTCTGTCATTAAGTGAGTTGCATTGCTGAGGAAAATATAAAAGGCCACTGTCCACAGACTAAACAAAGACAGAAAAAAAATGTATCATTGCTCTACCATTATGATGGCATTTAGCATGGTGTGGAACAGCTTCCTGGCCTGCTAAAAGTCACCAAAATGCACCATTTGACTTCAATTTTTCAAAACTTTCCTGTGGGGGCATGCCCCCGGACCCCCCCTAGAAAGGTTTGGATTTTGTGCCCCTCCAAAATTTCTTGTTGCATGAAACCCCTGACATATACTGCCTAGTATAATCAGTTCCCCCTAGAATGTGCCCTTGGCTACAACCAGTGTTCATATAGGAGTCATGAATCCCCAGTTGAAGGCCCTTCTTGTACAAAACAGCTACACCACACTGTTTTGAGAAGAGCTAGCTTAGATTGACCCCACCCAAGAACACTTCAGGTGATGAGCCATGTCTGTCATGAGGTGTGTCTCTTGCAGCAGCACAATGCCACATTGCATGTAAGTTTTAGTAACACTTTTTTTATGCTTGATAGGGCAGTTAAGGCCCTTCACATTCCAAGAAATGATCTTTAATGAGTCATATGAAGCCATATTGGCTAAATCTAGAACTAAAAATGTATTATCAAAAATAGCAGTCCCCAATTGGTCACTACCTCCTCCCCTTTCCCGGTCCCCACCCCCAAACACCCACCATGTCAATAGGCAATACATTAACACTGACATATAAAACAACTTTAGAAATAAAATGATCAGACTTAGAGCGCCACCTGAGTAAGGCTGGGTAATAAGGAAATAAAAATTTACAGGAAACATGAACTTAAATAAAATTACTTCTCAAAAATAGCGAGTCTGTCTAGTTGAGGCACACTGGATCTAGTCACTAGCTGACCACAAGAAGGCTATAAAGCCATCGCTAGCACCGGACCTGGGGAACAGAGCTAAAGGTAAGTTTAGACCATCCAGGGACCCCATCCGTGCTGCCAGGTGAGGCCAAAGATTAACATCCATGCTTATAATCAAGGGGAAAAAGGGGGAAAGGAGGCTTTAAAGTAGGAGGGAGAGCTATAACAGGCCAGAAAAGTGACAGCCCAGCAGCGTCTCCTACTGCCCCCTTCCTGAATAGTCTATGGCAACAAACATCTATCCACAGCAGTAGTAGTAGTAGGCAGTATCAGTTGATCAGCCAAATAAATAGGGGAAGCGGGGGAAAGAATTTAAGGTTCAGGGAGACATTAATAGACCCAGCTCCAGGAAACCATAAGTCTAATAGAATAACGATACCCCAAATGTTACAGGCAATACAGTAAAACAGCAATAAGCATTACCTATAGAAACAATGGGAGCTCGTCTACAAGGAGAGGGAAGGGACCAGTGGAAAACATTTGGGTGAAACAGGGAATGGGGAAGGGAAAATGGGTGGGGGGGAGAGAAACAGGGTGCTTCCATAAATCTAATTGCATAAAAGCACAGCATTAAACATTGAACAGTTACAAGTTTAGAAACAGTGTATATTGTGTTGCACAACAGGTGCATTAAGAGATGAGGCTATAGCAGTAATGCTGCCAGTTTCAAGCAATGTTAGGCTCCACATGGAAGCCCATGGAATTCAAACAGAGTGCTGGTAATTCCATCAGGAGGCAAGAGGGGACCCCTGGCTGACAGTCCACAGAGGGCAATGGTGGGGTGGGGGCAAACACAAGTCCACTCATTACAAACTGTTGAGCTCAAGCCTTGGGCCAAAGTATACTGATCAAGTACGGAGGTTTAGCCCGGAGGTGGCAATGCAAATATAGCCTGGATTGTAGAGATCTGAAAAAGATATAGCAACAGACCTACATTCACTTTGGAGTATCCAATGACTGTAACTATTGCCAGAGATCCCCCTCCCCAACAGTACTCACAGTTACAGGGGAGATCCAAATCCAGAGCGCAAACACTGAATATGTTAGGGAGAGGGAGAACATGGTGTTCCTCACAATAAGCACATGGCATTAAACCATTTGAAGGTTGAAAACAGCAAATGAGAAGTTTGCACAACAGGTGAAGTGGAGGAAGATGTATGGTCCAATGAATCTGCCAGTCACAGTCTGAGTTAGGCACAACAGGGGAGCCCACTGTATCCATGGAGTGTGTTGATAATCTCATTGGAAGCCCAAAGAGGCCACTAATTGATGGACCAAATGGTGTGGCAGTGAGGAAGGGCAGGTACCAATCCGCGGAACTGCCATTACAAACTGGTAGTCTCAGGTCTGATCCAGAATTTATGGAGAAGATGCAGAGGTTCAGCCCAAGGGGGTGACGTAGACAGTACCTGGGATGGCAGGACCTGAAAGATTAATGTCGCAGGCCCAGATTCATTTCTCTGTGCCAGGGAGAGCCATCAGTCATCACAGATTCCCCTCCCTCCCATCCCCATCAGTACTCACAATTCAGAGACATGCAAACCCTCCCCATAGCTGCCCCCCACTCCCACTGCAGGATATGTGACTGGCTCCCACTGCCTAATTGCAGCCTCTGTCATTTTTGACTCCGCTAACTTCCACATCTTTCTACCTAGTTTCTTGTTATATGATCTGTCACTGTACATAAATGAATTACGCAACCATGAAAACTTTGAAATCTATTCAACCATGTAAAGTATGTAATTCATGTAAATATGTAACTATACAACCCTGCAACTAAGAAACTATGCAATACCCTCTGTTGCCAAGGTGTCCCTTGAAAATGAGCACTAGCTCAAGGGATATGTACCTGTTCATGTCTCATGAATAAAATACTACTATTACTACCAGAACATCTAATGTACTCAAAGCAAAGGTTTACTTATTGGAGGTGGAAGCAGATTCAACGACCATGCTGTCTGCTGGAGATTCTTGCCTGCATGGACTGCGTGAAGATCTGAGATGAACTTTGAAGTATGAATCATCCTCTTCTGGTATCTGAAGGGTAAGTTGCTTGCCTTAAAAAGTTACAGATAGAATAGCTGGGTACAAGAGGGAGTACTTAATATCTCAGTTCCCAAGCTGGCCCAGTGGTGTGGAGAGTTGAGGCATCCATGCCTTAGCTCCTGCTACACTGGTGACTCATGTCTCATGTATGAACGGACCATTGGGGGTCGGCTGGGGAGGGAGAGGATCGAGCATCCAGAGGACAGCTCTTCTCTTCCAGGGAGGGAGGGAGGGAGGACTGGCACTCCCGCTGAATGACTGTCCCAGGTGGAGGCCTGTGGGCAGTACAGGTCTGAGGGCACCAGAGGAAGGGAGGATGCTGCGGGACTTCTGCCTCCACGCATGCATGTCTGGCTGTGTGAGCCCCAGCAGTAAAATGGAAGAAAATGGAGGAAAAAACCTCCAGCTGCAAGATGATGCCCGATCCTCCACAGGCTTCACACCTGGACTGGACAGAAAGGTAAGTCCTGGTTATTCCAGGGTGACGGGGCTGGGAGGGTCTATCAGAAGGGAGATGCCAGAGGCAGGAAAGGAGCACAAAGAGTACATAGAAAAAAAAATATCTCATTTCTGGAGACCCTGTTTTATCTTGTTAAAAGCTTGATGTACTGGAGGATACTAGGAGATTTGCTTCTCACCTACCATGATGTTTTGGAGCTCCCGGGCTATATGAAGAATGAACTCCTTGCCTTGAAAACAGAGCAGTCAGAAGATCAGGAGCCTCAGCCTGCTGAAGTTTGGCATGTTTCTGCCATGGAAGATTCAGTGGGCAAAATCTATCTCAAATTCAAACACATTACCAGCAAGGTGAAGCCAAAGAGGGAAGTTGGTATGCAGATATTGTACTGGATCCTTCCCCTCCAATCCCTCTCACAGACCCAGTATCCAGAGTTTATTTCTTTGCCCCATCCCTCTAGTTGTGAAGTAAGCCAGTTAATCTGCATCTCAGCAGCCTGGAGACATGCTGTCTGGTCCGCTTGGGTCTCGGAAAGCTTGGTGATTCGATTTTCAGTAATCGTGACCTGTCCAGCGAAGCTATTCAAGGTGGACTGGGTATCTGTCACTGTAGTTTTTATTTGTTCAATACTTAGTGCCATTTGTTCAAGCAGTGCTGTACGAAAAGCTGAAGCCAATTCTGCTGCTGCAGAATGGTGGGAGCTGGACGAAATTTCAAGTGACATTCCCCTCTTCTGTGATGGCACTAGCATTCCAAATGCAGATTGTTTGGCAGCCATGAAAAAGTTCTTGAAGGCCATGCCAGCCACTAGTATGTAGGCTCAATAACAATCAGGGCATGGCTGGAGGTTCTCCTGGGTGGCTGAGATCTGCAGGTCTAGGCAGCCATTTCCAAGCAGGCACACATGTGACCTCACTTGACTTAGGTTTCTTTTTTAAGTGTTTTTTTTCTTTTAGGCCAGCCTGGTGGCACTGAGCATTGAGGTGCTGGACGCCACTTCTCACTCCACACCAGCGACCTGGTTTCGGGAACGGGCCTGGGCTGTCGGAGTCAGCTGGTGAGGTAAAGGATTGAGAATCTGTAGGACTGCTCTCCTTTTCCTGGGAGGGACTGGGGCATCCATTACACTGTAGCGGCCCCCGATGGAAATCGGGGGGCACTACAGGAGTGGGATACGTGTGGGGTGGAGTGCGGCAGACATCAGCATGTTGTGCCATGACATCATTGCACATCCACACTTCTTGGGGAAAATACAGGGAGGAAAATGGCAGACAACCAAGGCAGCTTGATGGCCGCACTTCAGCAATCAGAGGGCCTGTCGTGGAATTGCACTGTGGTATTGGTTTCTGGCCTGGCACGGGGGACATGGGGGGGGTGTCCCCCCAGTGGGTACAGTGCTTTGCCAGCTGGTACAGTATGTGAGTGAGCCTGCAGGCTGATTGGGGATGAAGGTGGCATATGGAGGTAGGCAGGTTGGGCTGCAGGAGTACAAATAATAATATTAAAAAAAAAAAAGTGTTTTTTTTTTGCTCATAACGTGGCCACTGTGGCCTAAATTTTCTGGGCAGCAAAGTCATCACCTCATCTCGCCTCACCTCACCTCACAATCACATACATGGCACCTTGTAAATCTGATCCAAAATGTGTTTTGGAGGTTGACCCCTAAAAATAAATTTTGGGTTGGAATATCAAGGTGTCACTAATGTGACTTTGTGGGGGGTGCAACTTGGATACCCTGAAAATCTGGGCCTAGTTATGAGAAACATAACATGAAAAAAAGACAGACGTCCACAACCACGCACAATTCACACATTTCAGAACTAAGGCTAGTTTGTACATTTTATGTTCGCCATGCCCGCATACATAGCAAACATTTTGCTATGAGAGTGGCTTTTGAGGGGTGTGACACCATCAGTCCAATGTAGAGTGGTCTGCAAGGGGATCATCAGTGTTACACCAGTCATCAGCAAAGCTGATCATGACACTGTTCTGGCTTGCTGGGCTGAAATTTTGTGTAGTTCAAAGTAAAGAGCTGATCCAATCAAAGGGTGTCTCTTTCCTTTGATCTTATAATGCCACTCTGCAAGCAGAGCTGATCTGTCTTGATCAGCCTGCTGTGGCACCCCCCAAAGTCATCCCCAGTGCCATCCTCTAGCATGTCATCAAACATAAGGACTCAACCACCTCCATGTTAAAATTCTGGCATGGGGTGCTCAGTCCCCATGCTGGCTGCTACCCTCCCCACCCCGCCCATTTTCATTATGGGACACTGGGGAGCCCAACACTGGTGGCAACAAACATAACAACCCTCCCATGTTAATATTCTGGTTCAGGGTGACCAATGGCCCATTGCAGCTGCTACCCCCACCCTGCCCATTTTTATTATTCAACACTGGGGAGCCCATTCCTGGTGCCGCCAAACATAACACTGAAACTGGGGTGCCCAATCGCAGTGTCGGTACCTGAAATAAAGAAAAGTGTCCTTCATAGTTTCTTTTTTTAAACACCCTGTAAAAAAGAAGACTGTCCATTGATGCCAGTTGCCACCACTGCCATTACTGTCTCCTCACCCGACCCTCCCACTCAGCACCCACCACCCCACACACCCCCAAGCCCTTACTTACCCACCAGGGGTCCAATGCAGTAATCCTCTCTGGACAGCAGACACATCTTCACTCTTCAATGCTGGAATGTGAACTGAGGAAATCATGTATGTGATTCAATGTATTTCAATGGGGGTTTGAACTTACTGGCATAACCTGGACATTTTTGAATATCTTTGCCCCAAATTTTCAACATGCCTTTTATTGGACCCCATCTCATGAACAATGGCAGTGACATTAGGCAAATTTGTCCTGAAAAGTGATTTTGCAGTCACTGCTTGAAATCACCTTTCAGGCAGGAGACTATGTTGAAAATTTGGGGTCAAAATATTAAAATACAACAAAATTATAAGCCGGCATTGAAATTTGTGAATGCAAGGTCATAACTCTGGACATTTTTAATATTTTTACTCCAAATTTCAACATAGCCATTTCTTCACAGCACCTCATGAATGTGATTGCTGTCATTTTTCAAATCCTGGCCAAATGTGTTTTCACACTAATTTATTTATTTTATTTATTCATGTATTTGTTTACCGGGTGGGTGCACTGATCCAATGGACCATGCTCAGGCACGACCCAGGCCATTTAGATGGTACAAGTGTTAAAATACAATTACAGGGCACAAGATACTGTACAGGAAAAAGGTACATAAAGATACATGTTCATGAATAGATAAGGATGTGTCCTTTTAAGAGTAAACTTAGACAGTAGCACTCCACACTTAGTAACTGCAATTCCTGCCCATAGGATGCTTCCTTTCCCTACATGACATGCATCTCCTCCCCCTCCACCCTTCCCCCTTCCCTCCTTGACACCAGATACAGCTTCAGATAGGCCCTTTAAAAGTAAACTTAGACAGTATCTCCTTTCCTACATGACATGCATCTCCTCCCTCCACCTTCCCCTTCCCTCCAGTGACACCAGATACAGCTTCAGATAGGCCCTTTAAAAGTAAACTTAGACAGTATCTCCTTTCCCTACATGACATACATCTCTCCCTCCACCTCTCCCCTTCCCTTCCTCCGTGACACCAGACACAGCTTCAGATAGGCCCTTTAAAAGTAAACTTAGACAGTATCTCCTTTTCCCTACATGACATGCATCTCCTCCCCTCCACCCTTCCCCTTCCCTCCGTGACACAGATACAGCTTCAGATAGGCCTTTTAAAAGTAAACTTAGACAGTATCTCCTATCCCTACATGACATGCATCTCTC
This sequence comes from Neoceratodus forsteri, assembly GCA_016271365.2. Classification (NCBI taxonomy): domain Eukaryota; kingdom Metazoa; phylum Chordata; order Ceratodontiformes; family Ceratodontidae; genus Neoceratodus; species Neoceratodus forsteri. The sequence goes on from CM057454.1 coordinate 332,988,787, forward strand.
CCTCCACCCTTCCCCTTCCCTCCTGGACACCAGATACAGCTTCAGATAGGCCCTTTAAAAGTAAACTTAGATATCTCCTTTCCCTACATGACATGCATCTTCCTCCTCCACCCTTCCCCTTCCCTCCGTGACACCAGATACAGCTTCAGATAGGCTCTTTAAAAGTAAACTTAGACAGTATCTCCTTTCTCCTACATGACATGCATCCCCTCCCCCTCCACCCTTCCCCTTTCCCTCCATGACACCAGATACAGCTTCAGATAGGCCCTTTTAAAAGTAAACTTAGACAGTATCTCCATTCCCTACATGACATACATCTCCTCCCCCTCCACCCTTCCCCCTTCCCTCCGTGACACCAGATACAGCTTCAGATAGGCCCTTTTAAAAGTAAACTTAGACAGTATCTCCTTTCCCACATGACATGCATCTCCTCCCTCCACCTTCCCCTTCCCTCCGTGACACCAGATACAGCTTCAGATAGGCTCTTTAAAAGTAAACTTAGACAGTATCTCTTTCCTACATGACATGCATCCCTCCCCTCCACCCTTCCCTTCCTCCGTGACACCAGATACAGCTTCAGATAGGCCTTTTAAAAGTAAACTTAGACAGTATCTCCTTTCCCTACATGACATGCATCCTCCCCTCCACCCTTCCTTCCTCCATGACACCAGATACAGCTTCAGATAGGCTCTTTTAAAAGTAAACTTAGACAGTACTCTCCTTTCCTACATGACATGCATCTCCTCCTCCACCTTCCCCTTCCTCCGTGACACCAGATACAGCTTCAGATAGGCTCTTTAAAAGTAAACTTAGACAGTATCTCCTTTCCTACATGACATGCATCTCCTCCCTCCACCCTTCCCCTTCCCTCCGTGACACCAGATACAGCTTCAGATAGGCCCTTTAAAAGTAAACTTAGACAGTATCTCCTTTCCCTACATGACATGCATCTCCTCCCTCCACCCTTCCCCTTCCCTCCGTGACACCAGACACAGCTTCAGATAGGCCCTTTAAAAGTAAACTTAGACAGTATCCTTCCCTACATGACATGCATCTCCTCCTCCACCCTTCCCCTTCCTCCGTGACACCAGACACAGCTTCAGATAGGCCCTTTAAAAGTAAACTTAGACAGTATCTCCTTTCCTACATGACATGCATCTCCTCCCTCCACCTTCCCCTTCCTCCGTGACACCAGATACAGCTTCAGATAGGCCCTTTTAAAAGTAAACTTAGACAGTATCTCCTTTCCCTACATGACATGCATCTCCTCCCTCCACCTTCCCCTTCTCTCCTTGACACCAGATACAGCTTCAGATAGGCCTTTAAAAAGTAAACTTAGACAGTATCTCCTTCTCTACATGACATGCATCTCCCTCCTCCACCTTCCCCTTCCCTCCGTGACACCAGATACAGCTTCAGATAGGCCCTTTAAAAGTAAACTTAGACAGTATCTCCTTTCCCTACATGACATGCATCTCCTCCCTCCACCCTTCCCCTTCCCTCCGTGACACCAGATACAGCTTCAGATAGGTCCTTTAAAAGTAAACTTAGACAGTATCTCCTTTCCTACATGACATGCATCTCTCCCTCCACCTTCCCCTTCCCTCCGTGACACCAGATACAGCTTCAGATAGGCCCTTTAAAAGTAAACTTAGACAGTATCTCCTTTCCTACATGACATGCATCTCCTCCTCCACCCTCCCCTTCCTCCGTGACACCAGACACAGCTTCAGATAGGCCTTTAAAGTAAATTAGTATCTCCTTTCCCTACATGACATGCATCCCCTCCCCTCCACCTTCCCCCTTCCCTCCGTGACACCAGACACAGCTTCAGATAGGCCCCTTTAAAAGTAAACTTAGACAGTATCTCCTTTCCTACATGACATGCATCTCCTCCCTCCACCTTCCCCTTCCCTCCGTGACACCAGATACAGCTTCAGATAGGCCCTTTAAAAGTAAACTTAGACAGTATCTCCTTTCCCTACATGACATGCATCTCCTCCCTCCACCCTTCCCCTTCCCTCCGTGACACCAGACACAGCTTCAGATAGGCCTTTTTAAAAAGTAAACTTCAGTATCTCCTTTCCCTACAATGACATGCATCCCTCCCCTCCACCCTTCCCCTTCCTCCGTGACACCAGCATCAGCTTCAGATAGGCCCTTTAAAAGTAAACTTAGACAGTATCTCCTTTCCCTACATGACATGCATCTCCTCCCTCCACCCTTCCCCTTCCTCCGTGACAGCAGATACAGCTCAGATAGGCCCTTTTAAAAGTAAACTTAGACAGTATCTCCTTTCCCTACATGACATGCATCTCTCCCCCTCCACCCTTCCCCTTCCCTCCGTGACACCAGATACAGCTTCAGATAGGCCTTTTAAAAGTAAACTTAGACAGTATCTCCTTTCCTACATGACATGCATCTCCTCCTCCACCTTCCCCTTCCCTCCGTGACACCAGACACAGCTTCAGATAGGCCCTTTAAAAGTAAACTTAGACAGTATCTCCTTTCCTACATGACATGCATCTCCTCCTCCACCTTCCCCTTCCTCCTGACACCAGATACAGCTTCAGATAGGCCCTTTAAAAGTAAACTTAGACAGTATCTCCTTTCCCTACATGACATGCATCCCTCTCCTTCCCCTTCCTCCGTGACACCAGACACAGCTTCAGATAGGCTCTTTAAAAGTAAACTTAGACAGTATCTCCTTTCCTACATGACATGCATCTCCTCCCTCCACCCTTCCCCTTCCCTCCGTGACACCAGATACAGCTTCAGATAGGCCCTTTTAAAAGTAAACTTAGACAGTATCTCCTTTCCCTACATGACATGCACTCTCCTCCCTCCACCTTCCCCCTTCCTCCGTGACACCAGACACAGCTTCAGATAGGCCTTTTAAAGTAAACTTAGACAGTATCTCCTTTCCCTACATGACATGCATCCTCCCTCCACCCTTCCCCTTCCCTCCGTGACACCAGAGATACAGCTTCAGATAGGCCCTTTAAAAGTAAACTTAGACGGTATCTCCTTTCCTACATGACATGCATCTCCTCCCCTTCCCTTCCCCTTCCCCCATGACACCAGACACAGCTTCAGATAGGCCCTTTAAAAGTAAACTTAGACAGTATCTCCTTTCCTACATGACATGCATATCCTCCCTCCACCCTTCCCCTTCCTCTCCATGACACCAGATACAGCTTCAGATAGGCCTTTTAAAGTAAACTGAGACAGTATCTCCTTTCCCACATGACATGCATCTCCTCCCCCTCCACCTTCTTCCCTCCGTGACACCAGATACAGCTTCAGATAGGCCTTTAAAAGTAAACTTAGACAGTATCTCCTTTCCCACATGACATGCATCCCTCCCTCCACCCTTCCCCTTCCTCCGGACACCAGATACAGCTTCAGATAGGCTCCTTTAAAAGTAAACTTAGACAGTATCTCTTTCCCTACATGACATGCATCTCCTCCTCCACCCTTCCCCTTCCTCCGTGACACCAGATACAGCTTCAGATAGGCCCTTTTAAAGTAAACTTAGACAGTATCTCCTTTCCTACATGACATACATCTCCTCGCCTCCACCTTCCCCTTCCCTCCGTGACACCAGACACAGCTTCAGATAGGCCTTTAAAAGTAAACTTAGACAGTATCTCCTTTCCTACATGACATGCATCTCCTCCTCCACCCTTCCCCTTCCTCCGTGACACAGACACAGCTTCAGATAGGCCTTTTAAAAGTAAACTTAGACAGTATCTCCTTTCCTACATGACTTGCATCTCCTCCCTCCCCTTCCTCCGTGACACCAGACACAGCTTCAGATAGGCCTTTAAAAGTAAACTTAGACAGTATCTCTTTCCTACATGACATGCATCTCTCCCTCCACCCTTTCCCCTTCCCTCCAGGACACCAGATACAGCTTCAGATAGGCCTTTAAAAGTAAACTTAGACAGTATCTCCTTTCCCTACATGACATGCATCCTCCCCTCCACCCTTCCCTTCCCTCGGACACCAGACACAGCTTCAGATAGGCTCTTTTAAAAGTAAACTTAGACAGTATCTCCTTTCCCTACATGACATGCATCCTCCCTCCACCCTTCCCCTTCCTCCGTGACACCAGATACAGCTTCAGATAGGCCTTTAAAAGTAAACTTAGACAGTATCTCCTTTCCCTACATGACATGCATCCCTCCCTCCACCCTTCCCTTCCCTCCGTGACACCAGATACAGCTTCAGATAGGCCCTTTAAAAGTAAACTTAGACAGTATCTCCTTTCCCTACATGACATGCATCTCTCACCTCCACCCTTCCCCTTCCTCCGTGACACCAGACACAGCTTCAGATAGGCCTTTTAAAAGTAAACTTAGACAGTATCTCCTTTCCTCACATGACATGCATCCTCCCCTCCACCCTTCCCCTTCCTCCGTGACACCAGACACAGCTTCAGATAGGCCTCTTTAAAGTAAACTTAGACAGTATCTCCTTTCCTACATGACATGCATCCCTCCCTCCACCCTTCCCCTTCCTCCGTGACACCAGATACAGCTTCAGATAGGCCCTTTAAAAGTAAACTTAGACAGTATCTCCTTTCCCTACATGACATGCATCTCCCCCCTCCACCCTTCCCTTACCTCCGTGACACCAGATACAGCTTCAGATAGGCCCTTTAAAAGTAAACTTAGACAGTATCTCCTTTCCCTACATGACATGCATCCCTCCCTCCACCCTTCCCCTTCCCTCCGTGACACCAGACACAGCTTCAGATAGGCCCTTTAAAAGTAAACTTAGACAGTATCTGCTTCTACATGACATGCATCCTCCCTCCACCCTTCCCTTCCCTCCGTGACACCAGATACAGCTTCAGATAGGCCCTTTTAAAAGTAAACTTAGACAGTATCTCCTTTCCACATGACATGCATCCTCCCTCCACCCTTCCCCTTCCTCCGTGACACCAGATACAGCTTCAGATAGGCCCTTTTAAAAGTAAACTTAGACAGTATTCCTTTCCTACATGACATGCATCCCTCCCTCCACCCTTCCCCCTTCCCTCCGTGACACCAGACACAGCTTCAGATAGGCCTTTTAAAAGTAAACTTAGACAGTATTCCTTTCTCTACATGACATGCATCCTCCCCTCCACCCCTTCCCTCCCTCCGTGACACCAGACACAGCTTCAGATAGGCCCTTTAAAAGTAAACTTAGACAGTATCTCCTTTCCTACATGACATGCATCCTCCCCTCCACCCTTCCCCTTCCCTCCGTGACACCAGATACAGCTTCAGATAGGCTCCTTTTAAAAGTAAACTTAGACAGTATCTCCTTTCCCTACATGACATGCATCTCCTCGCCCTCCACCCTTCCCCCTTACCTCCGTGACACCAGATACAGCTTCAGATAGGCCCTTTTAAAAGTAAACTTAGACAGTATCTCCTTTCCCTACATGACATGCATCCCCTCCCCCTCCACCCTTCCCCCGTTCCTCCGTGACACCAGATACAGCTTCAGATAGGCCCTTTAAAGTAAACTTAGACAGTATCTCCTTTCCCTACATGACATGCATCCTCCCCTCCACCCTTCCCCTTCCCTCCGTGACACCAGACACAGCTTCAGATAGGCTCTTTAAAGTAAACTTAGACAGTATCTCCTTTCCCTACATGACATGCATCTCCTCCCCCTCCACCCTTCCCCCTTCCCTCCGTGACACCAGATACAGCTTCAGATAGGCCCTTTTAAAAGTAAACTTAGACAGTATCTCCTTTCCCTACATGACATGCATCTCCTCCCCCTCCACCCTTCCCCCTTCCCTCCGTGACACCAGATACAGCTTCAGATAGGCCCTTTTAAAAGTAAACTTAGACAGTATCTCCTTTCCCTACATGACATACATCCCTCCCCTCCACCCTTCCTCCTTCCCTCCATGACACCAGATACAGCTTCAGATAGGCCCTTTTAAAAGTAAACTTAGACAGTATCTCCTTTCCCTACATGACATGCATCTCCTCCCCCTCCACCCTTCCCCCTTCCCTCCGTGACACCAGATACAGCTTCAGATAGGCTCTTTTAAAAGTAAACTTAGACAGTATCTCCTTTCCCTACATGACATGCATCTCCTCCCCCTCCACCCTTCCCCTTCCTCCGTGACACCAGATACAGCTTCAGATAGGCCCTTTTAAAAGTAAACTTAGACAGTATCTCCTTTCCCTACATGACATGCATCTCCTCCCTCCACCCTTCCCACTTCCCTCCGTGACACCAGATACAGCTTCAGATAGGCCCTTTTAAAAGTAAACTTAGACAGTATCTCCTTTCCCTACATGACATGCATCTCCTCCCTCCACCCTTCCCCTTCCCTCCGTGACACCAGACACAGCTTCAGATAGGCCCTTTAAAAGTAAACTTAGACAGTATCTCCTTTCCCTACATGACATGCATCTCCTCCTCCACCTTCCCCTTCCTCCGTGACACCAGATACAGCTTCAGATAGGCCCTTTTAAAAGTAAACTTAGACAGTATCTCTTTCCCACATGACATGCATCTCCTCCCCCTCCACCCTTCCCCCTTCCCTCCGTGACACCAGATACAGCTTCAGATAGGCCCTTTTAAAAGTAAACTTAGACAGTATCTCCTTTCCCTACATGACATGCATCTCCTCCCCTCCACCCTTCCCCCTTCCCTCCGTGACACCAGATACAGCTTCAGATAGGCCCTTTTAAAAGTAAACTTAGACAGTATCTCCTTTCCCTACATGACATGCATCTCCTCCCCCTCCACCCTTCCCCCTTCCCTCCGTGACACCAGATACAGCTTCAGATAGGCCCTTTTAAAAGTAAACTTAGACAGTATCTCCTTTCCCTACATGACATGCATCTCCTCGCCCTCCACCCTTCCCCCTTCCCTCCGTGACACCAGATACAGCTTCAGATAGGCCCTTTTAAAAGTAAACTTAGACAGTATCTCCTTTCCCTACATGACATGCATCTCCTCCCCCTCCACCCTTCCCCCTTCCCTCCGTGACACCAGACACAGCTTCAGATAGGCCCTTTTAAAAGTAAATTTAGTATCTGCTTTCCCTAAATGACATGCATCCCTTCCCCCTCCACCCTTCCCCTTCCTCCGTGACACCAGACACAGCTTCAGATAGGCCCTTTTAAAAGTAAACTTAGACAGTATCTCCTTTCCCTACATGACATGCATCTCTTCCCCCTCCACCCTTCCCCCTTCCCTCCGTGACACCAGATACAGCTTCAGATAGGCCCTTTTAAAAGTAAACTTAGACAGTATCTCCTTTCCCTACATGACATGCATCTCCTCCCTCCACCCTTCCCCTTCCTCCGTGACACCAGACACAGCTTCAGATAGGCCTTTAAAAGTAAACTTAGACAGTATCTCCTTTCCCTACATGACATGCATCCTCCCCTCCACCCTTCCCCTTCCTCCGCGGACACCAGACACAGCTTCAGATAGGCCCTTTTAAAAGTAAACTTAGACAGTATCTCCTTTCCCTACATGACATGCATCTCCTCCCTCCACCCTTCCCCCTTCCCTCCGTGACACCAGATACAGCTTCAGATAGGCCCTTTTAAAAGTAAACTTAGACAGTATCTCCTTTCCCACATGACATGCATCTCCTCCCTCCACCTTCCCCTTCCTCCGTGACACCAGACACAGCTTCAGATAGGCCTTTAAAAGTAAACTTAGACAGTATCTCCTTTCCTACATGACATGCATCTCTCCCTCCACCCTTCCCCTTCCTCCGTGACACCAGACACAGCTTCAGATAGGCCCTTTTAAAAGTAAACTTAGACAGTATCTCCTTTCCCACATGACATTGCATCTCCTCCACCTTCCCCTTCCTCCGTGACACCAGACACAGCTTCAGATAGGCCCTTTTAAAAGTAAACTTAGACAGTATCTCTTTTCCCTACATGACATGCATCTCCTGCCCCTCCACCCTTCCCCCTTCCCTCCGTGACACCAGACACAGCTTCAGATAGGACCTTTTAAAAGTAAACTTAGACAGTATCTCCTTTCCCTACATGACATGCATCCCTCCCTCCACCCTTCCTTCCTGCGTGACACCAGACACAGCTTCAGATAGGCCTTTTAAAGTAAACTTAGACAGTATCTCCTTTCCTACATGACATGCATCCCTCCCTCCACCTTCCCCTTCCCTCCGTGACACCAGATACAGCTTCAGATAGGCCCTTTTAAAAGTAAACTTAGACAGTATCTCCTTTCCCTACATGACATGCATCCTCCCTCCACCCTTCCCCTTCCCTCCGTGACACCAGATACAGCTTCAGATAGGCCTTTTAAAGTAAACTTAGACAGTATCTCCTTTCCCTACATGACATGCATCTCCCCACCCTCCACCCTTCCCTCCTGCGGACACCAGACACAGCTTCAGATAGGCCTTTAAAAGTAAACTTAGACAGTATCTCCTTTCCCACATGACATGCATCCTCCCTCCACCTTCCCCTTCCTCCTCCGTGACACCAGACACAGCTTCAGATAGGCCTTTTAAAAGTAAACTTAGACAGTATCTCCTTTCCCACATGACATGCATCCCTCCCTCCACCCTTCCCCTTCCCTCCGTGACACCAGATACAGCTTCAGATAGGCCTTTTAAAAGTAAACTTAGACAGTATCTCCTTTCCCTACATGACATGCATCTCCTCCCTCCACCCTTCCCCTTCCTCCGTGACACCAGATACAGCTTCAGATAGGCCTCTTTAAAGTAAACTTAGACAGTATCTCCTTTCCCTACATGACATGCATCTCCTCCCTCCACCTTCCCCCTTCCCTCCGTGACACCAGACACAGCTTCAGATAGGCCCTTTTAAAAGTAAACTTAGACAGTATCTCCTTCCCACATGACATGCATCCTCCCCTCCACCTTCCCCTTCCTCCGTGACACCAGATACAGCTTCAGATAGGCCCTTTAAAAGTAAACTTAGACAGTATCTCCTTTCCCTACATGACATGCATCCCTCCCTCCACCCTTCCCCTTCCCTCCGTGACACCAGATACAGCTTCAGATAGGCCTTTTAAGTGTAAACTTAGACAGTATCTCCTTTCCCACATGACATGCATCTCTCACCCTCCACCCTTCCCCTTCCCTCCGTGACACCAGACACAGCTTCAGATAGGCCTTTTAAAGTAAACTTAGACAGTATCTCCTTTCCTACATGACATGCATCCTCCCTCCACCCTTCCCCTTCCCTCCGTGACACCAGACACAGCTTCAGATAGGCCCTTTAAAAGTAAACTTAGACAGTATCTCCTTTCCCACATGACATGCATCCTCCCCTCCACCCTTCCCCCTTCCCTCCGTGACACCAGATACAGCTTCAGATAGGCCTTTTAAAAGTAAACTTAGAAGTATCTCCTTTCCTACATGACATGCATCTCCCGCCCTCCACCTTCCCCTTCACCTCCGTGACAGCAGATACAGCTTCAGATAGGCCCTTTAAAAGTAAACTTAGACAGTATCTCCTTTCCCTACATGACATGCATCCCTCCCCTCCACCCTTCCCCTCCCTCCAGACACCAGATACAGCTTCAGATAGGCCTTTTAAAAGTAAACTTAGACAGTATCTCCTTTCCCTACATGACATGCATCTCCTCCCTCCACCCTTCCCCTTCCCTCCGTGACACCAGACACAGCTTCAGATAGGCCCTTTAAAAGTAAACTTAGACAGTATCTCCTTTTCCCACATGACATGCATCCTCCCCTCCACCCTTCCCCTTCCCTCCGTGACACCAGACACAGCTTCAGATAGGCCCTTTTAAAAGTAAACTTAGACAGTATCTCCTTTCCCTACATGACATGCATCCCCCTCCACCCTTCCCCCTTCCCTCCGTGACACCAGATACAGCTTCAGATAGGCCCTTTAAAAGTAAACTTAGACAGTATCTCCTTTCCCACATGACATGCATCTCCTCCTCCACCCTTCCCCTTCCTCCGTGACACCAGATACAGCTTCAGATAGGCCCTTTTAAAAGTAAACTTAGACAGTATCTCCTTTCCCTACATGACATGCATCTCTTCCCCCTCCACCCTTCCCCCTTCCCTCCGTGACACCAGACACAGCTTCAGATAGGCCCTTTTAAAAGTAAACTTAGACAGTATCTCTTTCCCTACATGACATGCACCTCCCTCCACCCTTCCCCCTTCCCTCCGTGACACCAGACACAGCTTCAGATAGGCCCTTTAAAGTAAACTTAGACAGTATCTCCTTTCCCTACATGACATATATCCCTCCCTCCACCTTCCCCTTCCTCCGTGACGCCAGATACAGCTTCAGATAGGCCCTTTTAAAAGTAAACTTAGACAGTATCTCCTTTCCCTACATGACATGCATCTCCTCCCCCTCCACCCTTCCCCCTTCCCTCCGTGACACCAGACACAGCTTCAGATAGGCCCTTTTAAAAGTAAACTTAGACAGTATCTCCTTTCCCTACATGACATGCATCTCCTCCCCCTCCACCCTTCCCCTTCCTCCGTGACACCAGATACAGCTTCAGATAGGCCCTTTAAAAGTAAACTTAGACAGTATCTCCTTTCCCTACATGACATGCATCTCCCCCTCCACCCTTCCCCTTCCCTCCGTGACACCAGACACAGCTTCAGATAGGCCCTTTTAAAAGTAAACTTAGACAGTATCTCCTTTCCCTACATGACATGCATCTCCTCCCCCTCCACCCTTCCCCTTCCCTCCTTGACACCAGATACAGCTTCATCAACTCTTGCTAGTATCCCCTCCCACATCCTCCTCTCACCCATTCCTTTCTCTGCAACCCTCATGCTTCTACTAAGGCTTCTCCCACCCTAACCTTAGCCCTTACCACCCCCTACTCACCCCCTTTGTTGCTGATATTGTTACCAGTCACCCCTGTCCACCTCCCCCACCCCAACAAAGCCTACCTCTGGCTGCTTTTACCTATCAACTGTTTTGTTATTATTGTCCTGGCCTACTTTATTTTGCCTTGATTGTTTACTCTGCTGTTATCTTTGTTTGTATTGAACTGACTGGTTAAAACTACTTAAATGTATTTATTGTTGTTATCGAATGATTCTCCAATTTGTTTTGTATGCCTTTGTATCAATCCCATTGACATGGAACATTTGTAAGAGAGCCTCTGGCTCAAAGGTATTTGTAATCTGAGATATAAATAAATAAATAAATAAATATACAATACATCACACTACAGTGCAGGAAAACTCCTGGAGTAGGAGCTACAATAAAAGCAAATACAATAAGGTGCAAAACAAGAAGATTGGTTCTGTACAAGTATTATTTTACATACAGAGACAAAGTTCAGTAGTAGTAGGCTGAAGCATAGCTACACCATAAGTAAGCAAAGCCCTGGTACACAATATCATAGGGACTCATTGTTTATGTGGTAACATCAGCAAGAACATGCTGGAGACAAAAACCTCAGTTGGTTCAAGAGCTAGTTGGGGTGGCACTGGTGACGGTAAACCAGGGAGGCAGGTGCAAGAGGCCTTGGACATTAAGACCTCTTTGTATCTCGATTTGTGAGACGTCCGTCTTTCGGATGAGACGTTAAACCGAGGTCCCATCTGCCTGGATTGGTGGTAGTTCAGATGGATGTTAAAGATCCCATGGCACTTATCGAAAAGAGTAGGGGAATTTCCCCGGTGTCCTGGCCAAATTTCCCTCATTCACTATAAATACCACCAACAGCTTAATCCGGTTCAAAGTCAGTTGGCATTCATCTGTATCCCCCTCCCCCGGGTCGTGCCTGAAAATAGGCAGGATTTGTCTAGTGCACTTACCTGGTCAACAAAAGCTAAATAAATAAATAAATAAAATAAATATTCAATGAGAGTCCAGGGAGTGAAGCAAGGATGGCAGAAGCTTCCATAGTTTAGGGGCAACTGAGGTAAATGCTTTAGCAACCAAGAAGGTGAAGATTTGGGGGCCTCTAACAGTAGGCTGGAGGAGTTACGGAGGTGGAGGCAGTGGTTTTTGGGAATGAGTAGGGGAAAAAGGGGTGAGCAGGCCCCATCTCTGATGGCCTTGTCTATGGTGCAGCCAAGGAATAGGTCATTACAAGACTGGGGTAGAAACCAGTTAAAGGGACACTGTCAACCCCCTTAGGTCTCAAAGTGTCCCTAGTTTAAAAAACATATTTCATGATTGCCAACATTCTGTAAAGATTGTTGATGTAGCTGGTAGTTTGATTCTGACTCTTATTTTCTTTAAAAAGGTAAAAACCAGACTGCTCAACATACTGGTGTTATCACACCAAAACAGGTTTGTTTACATTCCTTGATCAACTCAAAATGCATCTTTCCTGGACTTGGGAACACCCACAAAACAGTCTATCCTCTCATGATGCATTGGGAGATTAGGAGGCCACTGTCTTATGAGTGACTGCACTGTATGTATGTGTTTCTAATGCTCAAGACATGTGCAGTAAGAACAGAACCATGATTGTAAACAAAAACAACGTTGTTTATAAATATACATTACCATGCATTTCAGTTCTACTAAGCAAGGCTACAGACAAAATAAACAGCAACATCAATGAATTTTAGAGAGGGTAAGCAATCATAAAATGTGGGATTTCAACTAGAAATAATATGATGAAAAACAGGTTGACAGTGTCCCTTTAAGGGAACAGTGATGAGTAGAGTTGTGTGCCATGAGCATGAATCTGCAGAGATTGTTATATGTGATATGCAACCTAGTTAGTTCATGGACTGAGGTTTGAGTATAGATGGGAGAGCAGTAGTCCATAAGGGGAAGGAGACTACCCTGTGCTGTGGTGATGCAGGCCTCAGGAGTCAAGCAGTGTTTCAAGCGGTAGCCCATTGCTAGTTCTTGCTTTATGCACCTGATGGTGTTTCCGATATGCTCCAAGAAACTCAGAGAGTGGTTGAGGGTGATGCCCAGGTATTTAAAAGAGGATACCGTGTTGAGTGGTGGGCCACTCTGTGATAATAAGCTGAGGGTGGCTCCAGTGCTGGAGATTTTGGTCAGCTTGTATTTGGACCCCAAGAGCATGGCCTTGGTTTTCTTTGAGTTGACCAGGAGTCTATTTTTCAGGAACAATTCATGTGCAGCGCAGTAGTTTGAGGTGAGTGTGAGCTTAGCCAAGGATTTGTCACTGTGGAACAACACCAAGTCATCAGCATAGAGAATGGTTTTACATGTGAGGCTGTCCTTGGGGAGGGAGTTTATGAAAAGGGAGAAGAGTAGGGGCCCAAGGATGGAGCCTTGGGGAACACCAGTGTTCACTGCCATGGTTGCAGAGGTTGCTCCTTCAATATTTACTGTTTGGAACTGGCCAGTGATGTAGTTCTGGAACCATGACGTAGTCCCCATAGAGCAGCCAAGACCCTTTAGTTTAACCAGTAGGAGGCTGTGGTCTACCAGGTCAAAAGCCTTGATCAGGTCCATGAAGAACGCAGCTGTGATGTTCCCTACATCCATATTTCTAAAGATATGGTATGAAAACACCAGATATAGATGGTTAAGTGGTAGAGCTGCTGACTCTGACAGCAAGGGTACTGGGTTTAAGACCTGCAGTGGGACAGAGGATAAGTATTTACCAGGGGGGTGGGAATGGATGATAGGGGTTTCTGGAACACGGGGGGCCTCGGCACCCAACTAGGGATCTGAGTTTCGAGCAGACTTGATAGACCGTAAGGCCTAATCTGTTGGCAAATAGTATGTTAGTATGAAAAATGCACCAGTGCTGTAGTGCTTATGGAATACATGTTGCTGAAGGCAGAGGAGGTTATAGTTAGAGATGTACTCTGAGAATTTGTGATGAACAATTTTTTTGAGAAGTTTGCTGAGATGGGATAGGATTGAAATAAGTCAGTCCTTTTCCATAGACTGTGGATCATCTGATTTGAAAATGGGGACAATCTTTGCTTTTTTCCAAATTATGGGAACCAAGGATGTGGGGAGAGATAGGTTAAAGATCGTGGTCGGGGGCCTGGCCATGATAGGGGCAATAATTTTCAGAAAGCGTGGGGAGAGGCCATCGCTACCTGGTCTTCCCTGATTTGGGAGACTTATAAGTAGTTTATATGTTTCCCGGGAGGTGATGGCCTTGAAATGTAAAGGTGGTGTGTTTGGGTTGTCAGTATGAGTGAGGTGGGATTGGCTATCTGGATTCCCTAGGGGTACTTTGGCGAGGTGGGTGGACAAATCAGGAAATTTGGTATTGAGGGTGTTGGCTACATTGGTGGGGTTAATTTTTGGGCCTGCAGGGGTCATTAAGTATAAGGCAGACTGACAGGATCTAGGGTCAGTCAACGATGCCATGGTGGACCAAAAAAGATGGGGGTTACTTAGGTTGTCACATTGGAGTTTCAAGAGATATTTCACATTGTCTGAGTGTATCAGCTGTTTGCACTGGTTACACAGATGTCTGTAGTCATTCCATAGTGAGGGGGGATGGAGAAGCATTGAAAGCAGCCAATTTAATGTCTCTCTCCTTCATTTGAGCAAGAAGGTCCTTGGTGAGCCACTTGGTGTTTCCCCCAGAAACCCTACGGGTGGTTAATGGAAAATGTTTGTCCTGAACACTTATGAAGGCATCAGTGAGGAAGCCAATAGCTAAGGTTGCGTCAAGTAGGGTGTGTAAGCTTGACCAATTTATTGCACTTATGTCATTGAACAGGCAGGAGGTGTCATAGTTTGAGAAATTCTGAAGAGTCAGATATTTGGGGGGAGGTCATGTGGATTTGGAGGACCAGATGCAATAAAAGGGGTGGTGGTCACTAATGGCATCAAAGTGCCTGCTTGGGGGATCCTGTCCTCATGGTTATTCACAATCCAGTCCAGTAAGGAGTGGTTTTGGGATTGTTTCTTCGAGTGGGTGCGGTGAAAACTTGGGTAAGGTTTAGTTGCTTGAGGAGGTCACTGAACTCAGGCGGGGGTGGGGTACTAAGCCAGTTTAGATTGAAATCCCCTAACACAATAAGCTCCCTATAGGGTGGGAGCTGCCCAAGGCCTGATGATGGGCTAGTTAGACTTGGTACGCCTCCTTTGGGGGGATTGTAGCAGCATCCAATAACAAATTTCTTTGCTGACCCTAACAAGAGTTCAGTAATAAGTCATTCACTGGGAGAGCTTGGGAGACAGCAGTGGGATAGTGTAGCTCTGTGGGGATCTCTAAAATATAGAAGTACCCCAACACCTTTCTTTACCCTGGATCGATTATGTCTGAGCAGGGAGTAGCCAGGCAGTTGCCATTTAGAATCGGGGGCAGATGGCTTAAGCCAGTACTCTGAGATTCCCAGTATATCTGACTTATAAAAGGATACCCACACCTCTAATTCCACATGCTTAGAGAGGAGACTGCAGACATTGAGATGAGCAATCTGTAGGCCATGGTTTTCGGACCAGTTGGGGTTGGAGTGGGTAGTGGTGATGCTGATAGAGCCTGGGTTTTGCTCCACATCACCAGCTAGTAAAAGTAGTGGCAGCCATGGTTCATAGGAACAGCAGGTGCTATGGGGGTGTGCCGTAGAAAGGGTCAAGAATCAGATGAAAGACCCTAGGAGGAGGCGGTCCCTTCTGGAGAGGAAGGCAAAAATAATGGGACCATGAGAGAAGAGCAGTCAATGGTCTGGTGTCAGTGAGGGAATGTCAAGTTTGTGGGAGGGCTGATAAGAAGCTAACACTGCCTGGTCAAGTGACAGCATGTATGCACATAAATCCATACCCTGGTGAAACCCAATTATAAGGGTGGCTAGCAATAGAAGTAAGGCAGGTTTCATGTTTGGGGAGGGAGTCAGTGGTTGCACAGATAAATTCTCAAGTGCAGGGCACAGATAGGTAGACACCTGATTACAGTACCACTGTTAGGGATGTAGGTCAAGGGGAGGACTGGATTTTCACAATTAGGGATCTATTTCCTATATGTTTAATGACACCCATGCTAGTTGTATTTGGGGCACATCAAACCCAGCCAAATGCTCTTCAAACCCAGAGACTTCAAATCTTCTTTGGAATGTCCTGGCTGCTCCTAATCTAGAGCTGGATGAGTATGTGGAAGGAGTTACCAAAATGGATGTGATGGGGAAGGGGTTGTAGGGTGAAAACAAGTTCCATGCGTGGGTATGTGGAAATGCACTGATTGATTATTTACAGCCTATTGCTTTTGAAGAACACCACCTCTGGGTGGGAGGGAGGGTGGCAAAACAATGTGGTGCAGTGCAATGTCACACACCAGGTCAGGGTCCTTTGAGGAGGTAGTACCTGGTAGCTTAGCAGGCATCTGGGTCTGTAAATAAGGGGAGCGGATGGGCTCCAAGAACCAACTGCCCTTGGCAACCTTCCTGGTCCAGCAGCAAAGTTGGAGTGGCACTGCACTGGAGTGTGGCTGAGGGGAGAAGAAAGAACAGGTAAACAGGCAGTAGGGTATTGGAGGGCTGGAGGGCGGTGTGTAATCTGACTATACAGGAAGGGGAGGGAGACAGTAGAAGCCAGGCAACCTCACTGAACAATAAACTCTATCCCAGGCAGTTAAAACTAACAGTGGAGAGGCCCGATTCCATTAATGTGCAAGGTGCTGCTGATATACAAAGAAATACATGGAAAATGATGTTAACGGAGCAGTAGTGAGGCACAAAACTAACTTCATAGGTTCATTGGTATGTACAATTCAGAAGCCACTGGCCATTTTGACTTGACACAATCAACCCAAGAAGGTGAACTTGCTATCCCTCATATGCCTATCTAAAGCTATTTTAAATGCATCAAGTGTTTTACTTAGCACTACTTCCATTGGTAGTCTATTCCAGACATTAACCACTCTCTGACTTATCTAGTTTGCCTGACTATTAGTTCTATAATTTCTGCCATTTGGTTCCAGTGGACGAAATCTACTGCCCCTTAAGTTACCTTTTCTTGTGAGTCTCACACACCCCCACAGGTTGCCACTATTAAATGCCCTGTAAGTCAGGCATAAATCACCCCTTCTTCTCCTATACTGCAAGGAGTACAGTCCCAATTCACTTAATCTTTTGGCATATGACATCCCCTTTGTTTGGATGATCCTTTTTGTGACCCTTCTCTGTATCCTCTCCAGCAACTGATTTTCCTTTCTGTTTGATGGCACCCAGAACTGCACAGGGTACTCCAGGTGAGGCCTGACAAGCGATGCATACAGGGGAAGTACCACTCTTCCATCTCTACTATAAATATTTCTAAAATGCAGCCCAGCATTTTGTTACCCACACTTACTGCCTTTTTACAATGTTCAGTTAGGGAGAGGTTATTGGTAATGGTGACCCCCCAAGTCTTGTTCCAAGTCTGTTACCATTAGATCTTTTCCATAGAGCATATACTTGGCACACCTGTTTCCTTCACCTACTATATGTGCATTATCTTCAATTTCTCTAGGTTTAGAATTAAGCTGTTCTGTTCAACCCATGCATTTATCTTGTCTATTTCTTGTTGAAAAGCTGTAATGGAATATAAATCGCTGATGACTGGTCCTATTTTGATGTTGTCAGCAAACTTACAACACCAACTTCCTGATATGGTTTAAATAGGTGACATGTATAAGCTAAATAGTGTAGGATCAAGGATGGATCCCTGGGGCACCCCACTAGTGATTTTTAATCATGTAGAAAAGTGACCAGCCACAACTATTCTCTGCCTTCTACCCTCCAACAATGATGGTACTCATTTTACCAATTTTATGTCTAGGTGTAAGTCCAGCAGCCTCTTAATCAGTGGTCCATGGGGCATAGTATCAAAAGCTTTTAAAAAGTCCATATAAAAAATGTCCACTGGTAACCCTATGTCCTTAGTACTGCTTACTGGGTTGAAAAAGTGGAGTAAATTAGCCAACCATGATCTACCCTCTTTGAAGCCATGATGTATAAAGTCCATTGATCCACACATTATCAGATGTTTGTTAATCATGTCTTTCACTGTTCCTAACATGTTACTGATAGCAGACAATACTAATAGGCCTGTAGTTTTTACAGTCACATTTTGGTCCTTTCTTATGAAAGGGAATGATATTTTCACCTTTCCACTTTGTAGGTACTCTACCTTCATCTAGTGATGTACTGAATACAGCCGTCAGTGGTCCAGCCAATTCATCAGCTAGTTCTTTCAAAAGGGCTGGATGGATCCATCAGTTCCTGGGGATTTGTTTGGGTTCAAGTTCAGAAGCAATGTTTTCACCTGCTGGTCCGAAACTCTTTTCAAAATATCTACTTTAGTTCCTGGAATAGGTGAACTTGGTAGTAAGGGCTGATACATACTTGCAAAATAATTGTTAAATTCTGAGGCCATCTCTAATTCGTTCTAAATAACTTTGTCCTGTTTTATAAGTGGTCCTAATACTGGCTGCCCTTTTCTGGTACTGTCCATATAATAAAATAATTACTTAGTATTATTGTTGGTGTCAGAGGCTAATTTGAATTCATGTTCCTTCTCAGCATCTTTTATAGATATTTTACATAGCTTACATTAATCCCTGTAGATTCTCGGAGTTTGTTATGGAAGGAAGGAAGGACATTTTGTACTTCTTATATGCTCTTTTCAATTGCTTTATCAAAGTGTTTATGTTGTTATTAAACCACGATGGTAGCTTCCCTTTGTTGTTGTATTTGATCTCATCACGGATATAAGTATCTATGCCGTAACCTATTTTGGAGGAAAAATTATCCCATTGACTTTCCACAACTTTGTTTTCAAGACCCTCCCTCCAGATCTATTTCCTTAAATAAGTCTGAATTTTTTTATAATCTGCCTTTGTATAGCACTTTATTCTGTTGACTCCTAATGTGGGTTTCCAACATGTTTCTATACGGAACTCAATCATATTGTAGTTGCTGAGGCCTAATGGCTCCCTCGTACTACATCTTTATGACATTACTTATATTGTTACATACTAAGTCAAGGATATTGGTTCCCCTAGTGTGTTCAGACACCATCTGCTGCATGTTATTAATTTTCAAAAGCTCTATCAGTCTTTTCCCATATTTGATTTGCATCTTGATGTTAATGACTTCCACTCTATGTCTGGTAGGTTAAAATCACCTATTATCTCGATGTTAGTACTAGAGTCCAGGACCTCAAACCTATCAAAGAATCTATCATTTTCAACACTAGATAGGTTTGGTGCCCTATATCTTATGCAGACTTGTAGCTTTTTATTTTTTTGGAATATGTTAACCCAAATTTGTTCCACTAGGTCTGTACTGATACAAGAGCTATTGACTTTGCATGATTTAATGGTAATGGCTACAATTTTTCCTCCTCACTTTGCACCCCTATTCTGATAGCAGACTTTATAATATGGGATGTTCTTACCCCAACTGACCTCTGTCCACCATGTTTCCATTATCCCACAAATATGTATTCCTTCAGATTTAAGTACATACTCCAAATCTTCCTTTTTCTTTGATAAACTCCTAACATTGAGTAGAAGAACTTTCAGGCCTTTTATAGTAGTACTATGCCCCCCCATGCCAGTCAGTTTAAATTATTCAAGTCCTGACCACTGCTTGGTAGTGCTTCTCTTATTAATGTTCCAAGAATATTTTTCCTTGCTTTATTCAAGTGAAGTCCATCTTTATCATACAGGTGGGCCATCCCTATGAATGAGTCCCACGTGTTTAAGTACACCAACCCTGACTGTGCACATTTGTATGGCAGTCTAGCACTAATTCGCTGGATAGTGTTGTTCTTTTCAGGTTGACATTTACTAAGGGGGAGTATTCCAAATACATTTGAAGTTGTACCTGTATTTTTTATTTGGTTGCCTATTTCTCAGATCTTACTAGTAATGTCTTTCTCGTGCTCTTTCCCAACATCATTTATACCTATATGAATTGCTATTTTAGAGTATTTCTCCTTTGTCTGAAGTGATTTATTAATGCATCACTTAATGTCCTTGACTCTGCCACCTGGGAGGCAGTTGGCTTCTGTATTGTATTTGTCAACCTGCCATATTATAGAGTCACAGCCCTTTATTATCGAGTCCGCTATCACAATTATTTTACCTGAGTCATGAATCCTAGTTTCCTGATTACTTTTTTTCCTGACATCTTGTCTAACTTCCTTTGGAGTTGTACTATCATGTAGGGCTGATAAAACTGAATATCTATTAGTTAATTCAATTTCACTGTTTGCCAAGGCCTTTCTTCACTTCTTTGTTTTTTTTCCCTGCTAACAACAGCCCACTCCTCAACCTCAGGCGAATCAATTTCTGATTCCTGATCTGGTGTTTTGAGGCCATCTCTTGTTTTTTTACATTTTATCATTTGCATTCTATTTGGAATATTTTTGCCATCCAATAGTTTTTTCAGTGATGCTAATTCAGTTTTAAGCATGTCTAATTCATAGCACTTATGACATTTGAAGTCTATACCCCCTAGTATCTACTTACTCTGAGGAAAACATATTCTATGAAAAGCATTTAAATGCAGAACCAGTACAGCAAAGTGTATCTAGGAGATGCTTATTTGAGTCAGTCATGTCTGGTACTATAACAGGGGAATGGGGATACAACCAGTATGGTACACCGACACCACAGTGATGCCCCGACCATGAAGACCATCACAGTAACAGGATTTAGGCAAAATCCACATGTTTCTGTGATGGTCTCTGCCAGACACTGAGACTGTCTTGCAGGGTGTATCCCCCCGGTCCAACTCTGACCGGGGTTCGGGAGGCACAGCCCCCTGATGGAAACATGGAGGCATCCCTGACACTGCATTGTCAACACTCGACACTGTAGCTGTTGCTGTTGGGGATGTCTCTGTGGGTGGTGTTGCAGCGGCATGGTAAAACCAAAGAGTACATATATATATATATATATATATATATATATATATATATATATATATATATATATATATGTATATATTGCAAAAAACTCTGCTAATGCATCAATAAGGGTTGATTCCACAACAACAAAAATCTGGAAATTTTATGTTAGGGTTACCAACCCTACCCCCTTTAAACACACACACACACACACACCCTCCACAGACCAACAGACACTGGGGTGTGCCTTGGGGTCATTGGCCCTAACTCTCACCCCATTCCATGTGTAAACAAACTGAGATGGTACAGTACAGGAAAATGGGGTGTGAGTTAGGCCCAATGTCCCAAGGCACCCAAAACTGTTGGTCTGTGGAGGAGAGGGAAGGGGGCGAGAAGGTTGATAACCCTAACATCAAATTTCCAGACTTTTGTTAGTGTAGAATCAACCCTAACCGATGCATTAACCAAGCTTTTTGCAATGAATTTTCCTTTCTTTTTTGAGATATAGTGTCCATAAGGTAGGTCTGCGGGCTCTCCAGGCCCTGCACTCCCACCCACCAATAAGTGTAGAGGCATAATGCAGGAGGGCTCTGTGCTCCCAATATTGCAAGATGGCTTCCATGGGTGGGTGTGCAGGGCCGTCTGAGCCCTGTGCTCCCACCTACCTATAAGTATAGAGACATAGTGCAGGAGGGACCTGTGCTTATAATTTTGCATAATGATATTCATATGTGGGAGCGTGGGTCCTCTGGGCCCTGCACTCCCACCCACCCATGAGTGTAGAGGTATAGCATAGGATGCTTCAGTGCTCACACTTTAGAATAAATGGTATGCATAGGTGGGAGTGCAGGCCCTCTGGGCCCTGCATTCCCACAAACCCATAAGTACAGACACATAGTGCAGGCCTAGAGACAATTCCAAGTAACCCTTGTACTGCATATGTGGCAATATTTCAGTAACCATAGCAACTTTAGAAAAAAATTATTTCACAGTTGTATTCATGACCTGGCCACCTCCATACATGCTAAGTAAGTTGCACTAAGCTGTGCTTAGCAAAAATTCCATACTTTGAACCATTTTAAAGATATAGGAGCTGAAAGGTGCCACAGCCACCACAGTGTTATCCTATGGGAACATTTGCAAATTTGGACTGCTGTAACTCTGGAACCAGTGTAAATTTTCTCCATAAATCAGCAAAAGGCACATGTGTGAAGCAAGGGCTTGCCACCCTGCAAATTGCAGCCCAAAAATCTTAACCACTGTCTTGCTATGAAGTGGCAAAGAATGTGGTGTTTGGGGGCTGTTGAACTGTGGAACTTTCATGAAAGTTCTGTGGAATTTCATGGAAGTCCCATTGGTTTACATGGGGGACCTTTCACAAAAGTACTGCGGAACTTTTTGGAAGTTCTTCCATTGTAGATGCATGACTTTTGTGAAAGTACCCGCGAGACTTTCATGAAAGTCAGCGGAACTTTCACAAAAGTTCCACAGCAAGATGGCAGAAAAGCTTTAAAAACAAATTTCTGGGAATCCTGGAGAAAAACTAATGCCATGGTGATGTTCCTAGGGCTCCAATTAGGTAAATCCAAGTGTTGGTGTTTACCTAGGCCAGTATTTTTTGGACTATAACATTTTTTCCGCCTAGCTAACTGAAAACAAGATGGCAGCAGCATGAAAGTACCAAATCCATTTGCAAAACTAAAAAGTGCTTTTGCGAAAGTAAAAAGTGCTTTCGAGGGCAACATATATTTTTTTCCCCATGGGCTGTGATGGGAAACTTCAAACGTTAATAGCATTTGAATGGATTAATATTTTTCCACCAAACCCTCAAAAGGCACTTCCCTGACCCAGTCCCCATATACCCTGAAAACTTTGGACCAGACGGATAAACCATTCGGGCTGTAGAAATGAGCAAATAATTTGCAATAAATGGCTAAAAAAGTGTTGATTTACATGTTCTCTGGCACTCCACAGCTGCACAACCACACTTCTGACCAGAATATAACTTGCCAGGTCCAGAGATCTATGGTAGCAGACAGTGTATGCAAAATTTCTGACAAATCGGACAAATGGTTACAAAGTTATTAAAGTGCAAAATTTGAGGCTTTAACATTAAAGTGCCTACTCAACACTAACTATAGCAGCTATATTTCTAACTTCATTTACAATATATGTAAAGGACTGCTGTTATAATTTGTGCTAGACACTGCAGTAAATAGGGAGGCTAAATAAACAAATTCATATCCTTTTAGCACACTTTCAATCTGAACAGTGCAGCACAGTGCACCCAGGGAAAAAAAATTAAAAATCCCTTTAAGCACAATTTGGAGTAAATAGTATAGCAGGTAGAGATACCATCAGCTAACAAAAAAAAAAATCAACACTGGTCAGCTGAAACCCCTGAGGGGGGCCATGCGGTCTGCTCCAGATGTGCACAGAGGTAAAATGGTGCTGCACACCAGCTTAGGGTCCTTTTGGAGGAGGTAGTACCTAGGGAACTTAGCAGGCATCCTGGTCTATAGATAGGGAGAGTGGGTTGTCTCCAGGAACCGACTGCCTTCGATGACCTTCCTGGTCCAGCAATGAAGTCAGAGTGGGGCCGGAGCGTGGCTGGGTAGAGAAAAAAGTACAGGTAAACAGGTGATAGGGTAATGGAGGGCTGGAGGGCGGTGTGTAATCTGACCATACAGGAGGGGAAGGGGAAGGGGAACAGTAGAAGCCAGGCAACTGCACTGAAAGCAGGATGGCTGGCAAAACAATAAACGATACCGAACGCAGTCAAAACTAACAGTGGAGAGGCCCAATCCCTTTCATATGCAAGGTGCTGCTGCTATACTAGGAAATCCCCAGAAATTATGTTAACAGAACAGTAGTAAGGCACAAAACTAACTTAATTTGCAATATATTTAAAGGACTGCTGTTACAGTTCATGTTAGACACTGCAGTAAATCAGGTGGCTAAACATGCAAATTCACATCCTTTTAGCACACTTTCACTCTGAACACTGCAGCACGGTGCAACCAGGGAAAAAACTAAAAATCCCTTTAAGCACAATTCAGAGTAATCAGTATAGCAGGTAGAGATAACATCAGCGAACAAAAAAAACAAAACAATCAGCACTGGTGGCTGACACCATAAGGAGGGCAATGCGGTCTGCTCCAGCTGTTTGCAGAGGTAAAATGGTGCTGCACAGCAGGTAAGGGTCATTTTGGAGAGCTTAGCAGATGTCTGGGTCTGTAGATCTGAAAAGCGGGTAGGCACCAGGAACCGACTGCCCTCGACGACCTTCCTGGTCCAACAGCGAAGTTGGAATGGGACCAAAGTGTGGCTGTGGAGCTTAGCAGGTGTCCGGGACTGTATATTGGTAGCGCAGGTGGGCTCCAGGAACTGACTGCCCTCGATGACCTTCCCAGTGCAGCAGTGAAGTCAGACTGGAATGTGGCTGTGGAGCTTAGCAGGCTTCCGGGTCTGTAGAAAGGGAGAGTGGGTGGGCTCCAGGAAACGACTACCCTCGATGACCTTCTCTGTCCTGCAGCAAAGTTGGAGTGGGACTGGAGTGTGGCTGTGGAGCTTAGCAGGCATCCAGGTCTGTAGAATGGGAGAGCAGGTGGGATCCAGGAACTGACTGCCCTCAACTATCTTCTCAGTCCAGCAGCGAAGTCAGAGTGGGACCGGAGTGTGGCTGGGGGGCTTAGACAGCATCTGGATCTGTAGATTTTTATTTTTTTTTTATTTATTTAGGGATTCGGATCATACCTTTGAGCTCAGAGCTCTTTTACAAAGGTTCCACGTCAAACAGTGACAATGACAGCAATAACAAACAGTTTATATACAATATTCGAATAGTAGGTAGCTAGTATACAGTAAGGATACAATGTCATTCATAGTACCAATGGTGATAGTACAGCGTCAAGAGCATTCAACTAGGGTAAAGGACAGTGTTTATATGTAGCGAAGGAGATAAACAGGTGTGACACCTAGTGTGAGTCCAAGGAGGAGTCAAGGTGAGGGGGAGGGGAGACGGGGGAGTGGGCAGCCAGAAGAAGTGGCTTTGTCTAGGAGGTTGGGAGGTAGTGGTGGTAGGTTGGTTTTAAAGGTTGATCCAGTGGGAGAAAAGGCACAGGGGGGAGAGGAAGACAGAGGGATAGGGCAATAGGGAAGAGTGGGTGTAAAAGGAAGGGGAAGGAGAGTGTGGGTGAGTGGGCATTATGGGTGTTAGAGTCCTAGTGGCAGTCACAAGCTGTCCTAGTAAGAAGGTGTTGCCTTAGGCCATTTTTGAATTGCGAGATGCATTGGGAGTTTAGAATGTGCACTGGGACTTCATTGAGCCATTGGGTGGCCCTAAAGCTGAAAGCGTGCTGTCCCTGCACAGTTCGACGGAAAGGTGTTGATAGGGCCCCCCCTCATCCTGCCTCTGGTGGTATAGCTGGTAGCACTTGGTGTTAGGATGCTAGAAATGCATGGGGTGGTTTTACCCATTAGTGCCTTTTTTCCAAGGAGACATGTTTGGAATATAATCCTGTTCTTTAGTGGCAGCCAGTTGGTCTCCTTGTATAAGGAGCAGGTGTGGGTATTTCGATCTGCAGCCATTGTGAGCCTACATGCCTTGTTGAAGGCAATGTGAATCCTTTTTAGTGCAGTGTCTGTTGCTGTGCCATAGACCACCAATCCATAGTCGATGGTAGAAAGGATGGAGCTGGAGACTGAGAGACGGAGGGCCTCTGGAGTGAGATACTTTTTATGCCTATATAGTACACCCAGCTTGGTGTTCACTGCCTTTACCACTGTGTCGATGTGTTGGGTGAAGTTGAGGCAGTCATCAACGGTGACCCCCAGGTACTTGAAGGTCTGAACTTGTTCCAGCAGCTCACTGACTTTATTGAAGATGGTGAGGGGAGGGAGCTTCTTTTTGTGCTGTGGGCTGGCTGTGAGCATCACCTTGGTTTTTTTGTAGTTTAATAGAAGTTTATGGCTACAGAACCAGTCTTCCAGCTTGTAGAAGGATGCCTGCAGCTGGGAGTGGAGGGCAACTATTGATGAACTGCTGGTGAGAAGCACAGTGTCATCTGCATAAAGTATCAGTTTAGTGTCACAGGCTTCAGGAAGATTATTTAGGAAGAGGCTGAATAGTAAGGGCCCCAGTATTGACCCCTGTGGGACCCCTAAAGATACCTCGTTGGAGCTAGATACTGTGTGCCCAATTTTTACACGTTGGCTTCTGTGTGTTAGGTAGTCCTTGATCCAGCAGACAGCATTGGTTGCAACCCCCAGGTTCTGTAGTTGAGTCAGGAGGAGAGAGTGATTGACAGTGTCGAAGGCTTTGGTGAGGACTATGAAGACTGACCCCACCAGCTTTCCTTCATCTAGTGCCTTGTACAAGTAGTCAGTGTAGTCCAGCAAAGCTGTGGAGGTACTATGATTCTGCCTGAAGCCATGTTGGTTTGGACATAACAGGTTGTATTTGTTGAGGTAATCTGTGAGTTGGGTGGCCACAATCTTTTCCAGGGCTTTAGATAAGGGAGAGAGGATGGATATCGGCCTGTAATTGGTGGTGCATGTCATATCACCATTCTTGTGCACAGGCGTCACGAGAGCCTGTTTCCAGATCCCGGGGAACTGTGCAAGAGCCAGTGATTTGTTAAATAGTTTTGTAACTGGCACGATGATGACATCCAGTGTTAGGGATAGGAGTTTCATATCGATTCCATCACTCCCCATTCTGGTCTTGCCTAGTATTTTTTTTATGTATTTGTAAGCCTCCTTCACTGACACTTTTTTGAAGTAGAAGACAGGGATTGAGCCCTCTTGAGGCGTGCAGTTGGTTTGTTCCCCAGCAGGGTGCAGGTAGTCAGGGGAGATAAGGAGAGCAGGTGAGCTTTGGGAACTGACTGCCCTTGATGACCTTCCCTGTCCAGCAGTAAAATCAGAGTAGGACCAGAGTGTGGCTGGGGAGAAAAGAAAACTTGTGGCACGAAATCACTTTTTGTGCAGCATTTTAACATTTTCATCACCCTTGTTCATCATATGGGCTCATAAGAAGGTTATGTGGGGTAATAAGATGGCTATGTTGAAAATTTGGGGTAGAAATATGAGAAAACAAGAAATTCTGAGTCTACATTGCAAATTTTCAATGCATGCTCGTTGATTGCATTTTAAGCTACCCCCCCAATTTGTTTTGTACTACCCTGTACGAGGATTCCTTTGTGTCTCTCCCAAGCTTTCTTGAACCCATTTATTGTTTTCTACTCCACCACCTCTCTTGGGAGCCAGTTCCATGGGTCCACAACTCTCTAGGTGAAAAAGAACTTCCTTATGTTTCCTCTGAGTTTGGCCCCCTTCAGTCTTTTTTCATAGCCTCTTGTTCTAGTTTGACTGTGTGTGTCTGAAAAAGATCAATAATTTCTACTCTATTAATGCCTTTCAGATATTTTAAAAGTCTCCTTGTATGGATTCTGGTGCAATCCGTTCACCATCTTGGTTGCTCTTCTCTGGACCACCTCTATTCAGTCAATGTCCTTCCTGAGGTGGGGCCTCAGAACTGTATGCAGTACTCCAGGTAGAGCCTCACCAAGGACCTGTAAAGTGGCATGACCACTTTCTTCCTCCTACTGGTTATGCCCCGTCCAATGCATTCGAGCATGCTGCTTGCTTCAGTTCGCCTTTTCACATTGCTCAGTTGTCTTTAGGCCATCCAATATGATGACTCCCAGATCCCATTCCTGGTTGAAGGCAATTAGTTTTTCCCTGTTCATGTAGCACTGCTCCTTGGGGTTACTTCTTCCCAGGTGCATGATTTTACATTTTTTTGCATTGAACCTCAGTTGCCAGGTCATTGACCATTTTTCAAGCAACTTCAGGTCTTCCACAATTTTTGTTACCTCGTCAGGGATGTCAACCCTGTTGCAAATTTTAGTATCATCAGCAAACAGGTACATCTTTCCATTTAAGCCATCTGTGATGTCGCCTATGAACAAATTGAAAAAGGCTAGACCCAGCATCGATCCTTGTGGTACACCGCTGGTCACTTTGCCCTCACCAGAGAGATTATTGTTTACCACTACTCTCTAGGTCCTGCCATGGAGCCAATTTCCTACCCATCTAACAAGTTTGTTCCTTACCCCAGTATTACTGAGTTTAAGAGCCTCCTATGTGGGACTTAGTTAAATGCCTTACTGAAATCGAGGCAGGTCACATCCACTGCTCCTTCCTGGTCGACAACCTTTGTGACCCAGTCGAAGAAGTCAATCAAATTTGTCTGACAGGATCTGCCTGCTGTGAATCTATGTTGTTTTGGATCCTGTAATCCATTAGATTAAAGGAATTCTACAAGCCTTTCCTTTAGTATGGTTTCCATCAGCTTTCCCACTATGGAAGTGAGACTGGTTTGTAGTTATCTACTCTTTCTCTGGTCCTGCTTTTATGTAGTGGCATGGCATTTGCCCTTTTCCAGTCCACTGGCACCATTCCCTGTTCCAGTGACTCACTGATTAGCATAGCCAGAGGCGCAGCCATGACTTCCCTCACTTCTTTTAAGATCCTGGGATAGGGTTCTTCTGGCCCACTGCCTTGTCCATCTTCAATCTCTCCAGTTCCCTGAGGACCCTTACCTCAGTGAAGGGGCTGATATCCATTTCTGTGTTTGTTTTCTTGCTTCCCTCTGCTCCATTCCCTTCTTCCTCTTTAGCAAAGACTGAGCAGAAATATTTGTTTTATATTTGCACCTTTATGTGGTCTTCTGTGTGCCATCCGGAGTCCTTTGCCAACTTGATGATCCCTCCTTTAACCTTTCTCAGCTCTCTGACATATCTGAAGAAGGTTTTGTTCCCACTTCTGACCTGTTGCACCATTTTCTCCTCCATCAGTGCTCTGTCATAAGTGTGGTAATTTTCAATATTTTAACCCTAATGGAACCAACTCTCCTCTACCATTCATCAAACCACCTCACTCCCTGCCTTTAAGCACCTGCTCAGACTTGCACCTGCTGCTCCTTGCTGCTGTCCCTCTACTCACTGGGCCTCGTTACCTCTCATTGATCTTGTACAACTGCATTATTGGCTTATACTGCCCGTATATGACTTTGTTTTCTCTGTGTGCTGTACTTGATTATTGCTATTATGCAAATTTTCCCTTTGTATGTGTTTCTCCCATCTCCTGGGTCACACCTGGAAATGAGCCTCAGCTCAGTATGCCTTTCCCGTTACCAAATTTTAAATAAATAAACTTTTCAGTATAGCCATTTTTCTCACACCACCTTGTGAATGTGACAGCTGTCATTTCTCAAACCCTACCCAAAATATATTTTAACGCTTGTGGCATAAAGTTACATTTCAGCCATTGTTTCATAAAAGACACCTGTCAAGCTCAGAAGGAGGGTCAAAAAAAGATTATTTTGAAAATTTGGGGTAAAAATGTAAAAAACCAACTAAGTTATGAGGAAACAAATTGTTCCAACATTTACTTATAACTTTATGAATTCTGCCCCTAATGTTGAACATATCCCTTCTGTTACCCCACCTCCTGAACATGGCAGGGGTCATTTTTCAATTCCCCTCCGAAACATGTTTCCAGAGTCACACAGCAAAATCACCTTTCAGATGGGATTTTAAAAATGTCACCTGTCATGATCACAAGATCAGGTCATAAAAAGACTGTTGGACATTTTAGGTCAAAATGTGGAAGACCAATTAAAAGTAGATCTTGCCTCTCAGCTGCTCTATCCTGGGTA
The DNA here is from genome assembly GCA_016271365.2 of Neoceratodus forsteri. Lineage (NCBI taxonomy): Eukaryota > Metazoa > Chordata > Ceratodontiformes > Ceratodontidae > Neoceratodus > Neoceratodus forsteri. Next base: position 333,018,292 of record CM057454.1, read on the forward strand.
ATTACAATCTAACAATGTGTTAAAGCAGGGCACCACTGAAACTGAGAAACTGGGCCCAATTCTCAAAGCCAGTAGACTGACACAAGGTGCCTGCGTCAAACATACTGTAAATGATGCAAGTGGCACCTTGCATCAAAAAATGTGCCCTAAGCTATTCTGAAAAGCAGCCTGTATCAAATGCAGGCTTCATGCACCAAAGGAGGCATGCACCAGCCTTTCGCCACAAAATGGGATGTGGTATAGCACTAGGAGGCTTACAGCAGATGCAGGCTGCCATATCCATTAATTTGGCATTCTCAAAACCCTCCCAGAGAGCAAAGGTCTAAGTACCATTAGACGAGTAATTAGAAATCCTCTGGGAGAGTGCGTCAATGTGATCCCCTTATAAATATAATCATTAATGCCCCTGGTAGTCTAGTATCCCCCCAGCCCTGATCCTTGTATGAATATATTTAATAATGACACTGGTTGTCAAGCAGCCCCCAGCCCTTATCCCTTTATGAATATAATTAATAATGTCCTTGGTGGGCCAATGGCCCCCCCCCAGCCCCGATTCCCTGTTATGTATAATTAAACAGCCCTGGTGGTGTAGTGGACCCCTTCCCTGGTAGACAGTGTCCCACAACCCTGCTCCCCTTCCAACCCAAAACAGAGCTGGCAACTGGCACAGCCCTCCTCACACCACTACATCCAGCCATCAACTGAGCGGTCAGTAAGGAGCATGTACAGTATACAGTATGCACTCCTTATTGACAGCTCAGTAGGCAGCTAGATGCAGTGGTATGAGGAAGGCTTTGCCGGTCACTAGCTCTGTTTCAGGTTGGGGGGAGCAATGTGGTTGGACACTGCCTGCCAGGGTGGGGAATGGGGTTCACTAAACCACCAGGTCTGCTTACTTTTACATAACGGGGGATCAGGGCTTGGGGGGACCCCTAGCCCACCAGGAACATTATTAATTATATTTATACAATGGCTATTAGAATACCAGGGTCATTATGAAATATATTCGTAAGAGGATCAGGGCTGCGGGAGGACTGCTAGACCACCAGCAACTGGCACAGGGCTGCCCATGGTAACCTGTCATGGTGTGTCCTCTGTTTGGTACATGGCTATGGTTGCTGCAAACTGCAGAACTTTTCCACCAGGACCCTACCCAATAGAGAATCTGGTGTGAGGTCCCTGGTGCACCGGCAATTGGCACAAGCTGCCATTGGCGTGACTTGCACTGACTTTTGAGAATCCGACCCACTTTTTTTTTTTTCATCTGCTCTATGCTGCCCAGACAGGAACCCTGCCTTCTTACAGGTGATTGTGGATTGATAGGCTTGATAATGGTCCATCAGTCTAAGGTGATCGAGATCACGGGTGGATTTCCGCCAGCAATGCTCTAACCTTTGTCCTAGTCACTGCATTTCCCTCAAACATCCATCAAACCAAGTGGACCAAGGGTGAAGGGAGGGAGCACGAACTCAGACAGGAGCAATGATATCCAGTGCCGAAATTGCGGCCTTGTTATAGGCCACAACAAGGGCTTCTGGGTCATTGGTTGTCAATGGAAGGGCCGATAGATCAAGCACCACTGCCAGGCCTTCAGAGCTTACATCTCATAAAGGGCAGTGCCTAATCATCTCCACAGGGGCAGGCCTACGAAGGAGGGGGCACAAAAATTGAAACGTACGGTGTAATGGTCAGACCATCCGACTGGTTCCACCCCAAATCAGAGGCTTCAACCCCCAGGAGGAAAACCAAGTCAAGAGAATGACCGTGTTTATGGGTAGCAGTAGAAACAATCTGTGTAAGGCCCAGAGATGACATTAACTGGAGGAAGTGCTGACCAAATTGCGAGAGTTCATCATCGACCCAGGCGTTAAAGTCACCCAGGACCATCAACCTGGGGGACTCAAACGCCATGTCGACCATGAAGTCCACCACTTCCTGAAGGAACCGCTTCTCATCACCAGGTGGATGGTAGATGAGGGCAATCCTACAACCTACACCTGCTACCACAGTACATTCAAATGACTGAGTCTCCTCAACTGGTGCACTCATGAGGCCCAGTTTGGTCTTGAAACAGACCGCAACCACTCCCCCCTCCCCATGATCCAGTCTCAGGCGGTGAATCACCGAGTACCCGGCTGGAATTGCAGCCTCCAATTCTGGACCAGAGTTCTCATCCAGCCATGTCTCGGTGATGCATGCCAGGTCCACTGTACCAACAAGATCTGCCATAATTGCAGTCTTGTTTTTAGTGGACCTGGCATTACATAACACTGCACGAGTTGGATGAGCTTCCAGGGCCATCCGGGCCACCTGCCCACCAACATTGGTGGTGCCCTTGGGTATGGAAACCAGACATGGAAGACCACGATCCGGGTTCCATTTCACCCCAGGGCGTCTCCTGGATCTCACACCCCATGATGTGGTGGCTCCGCTCGTTCACCCTCCACTGTTCACACCTCCCAACTCCTCTCCACCCTCGATGAGCAATATCCAGTGCTCTACAGCACTGGTAGGTGTTAAACTGCAATGGGGGGAGATAAAGGAGCGGAGGGCACAAAGGGCAGAGAATGAATAGTGCACAACCGTGGGGGCAGACCTCCAACACATTTTAATAACCACAATAAAACTCCACAGAAAATCAAACAATTCACTAAATTATACTCATAAAAGAAAAGAAAAGAAATTAACAAACTAAACAAGATTACAACATAAAACTCCCTCCACTCTCAAATAAAAAAGAAAAAATCTTCAGGTAATAACAGAAAGACTAAAGTACATGTAAGTCCAATTTAGAGTCATGTCACCCATTATGAACAGTTCACCAGACTGTGAGAGAGAGGTGATGTTGGCTAAGAGTTCAGTCATGACCGAGGGTTGAATGCTTGAGCGGCAATAGATGCCAGCCACAAAGATTGAGATTGCAAAAGGAAGGGTGATGTGGGTGACAAGGGCTTTGTAGGTAGCTGGGATGGAGGTAGATAGGGTGGTAGTAAACAGTAGTGAGTACAGGATATACATGGGCACTCCCCCTTTGCAACCCGATCGATCTTGTCTGGTGGGGAATACCCAGAGATGGCAATGGCATTGTCAGGGATGCTCTTTTTGAGCCATGTCTCGGTAAAAATTAGGATGTCAGGGGTGAGTGAAATCATTAGAGTTTGTAGGAGGTCGATTTTAGGTAGCAGACTGCAGATGTTCAGGTGGAGGAGCGTCAACCTGTTAGGAAGTGTTGTAGTGGAAGTGGGGTTTGGAGACATGTTGTTTGAGTAAGGAGCCAAGGTAGAAGAAGAAATAGGGCCAGGGTTGGGGTGGATGTTCCCTGATGAAAGAAGGAGGAGGGCAAGGATGAAATAGTGAAGTTTAGAACTTTCATTATGAGACTAGGAAATATGGGAGGGAGGGGTGGAGAGAAGGAGATAAGGAAACAAAGAAAGGCAAAGTGACTAGGAAGGGAAAACAGAGAGGCTGGGGGGCAGTAGGGAAAGTGGGGTCCATTTACAAGAGGAATTGGGGTGGTTGACAGGATGAAGGTGGTATCTGGGAGGGAAGGGGAGACAGAAGTGGCAGAAGGTGTGGAGGGGGAGACTGGGATAAGGGTAAGAACCAGGAAGGGTGTGAGTAGGAGGGAAATGGAAACCATTCTGGGTAGGGTAGTAGAGGTTTTGTACAGACTTACAGATTCAGATCACACCGCTGAATGTTAGAACGTAGGTAATTTGCTTTAGGTATGAAGGACCCAGGACTAGAAGTGTTAGGGTAGAGCAGTGGGAAGAGGAGTGCAACCTACACATGTTGTTGCCCTCTAGTGGCCTTGAAGTATAATTTGCAAATGGAAAAGTAGACACTATCCTGTCTTCCAAGGTAAACATGTTGAGATCCCTCAGTCTCTCCTCATATGGCCTTTTGTGCAGCCTCAGCACCATTTTAGTTGCTCTCTTCTGGGTGAGGAATTCTTGCAGGAAGTCACAGGCTTCATTGTCGACACAATGTTGGCATTCCCTTAGATGGTTGATTTTGGGGGACTTCAATGCTTGGGTTGACGATGAACTCTTGTAGTTTGGACAGGACTTATTGCAACTAATGAATTTGTTGGGCCTCACACAGGTAGTTACCTCAGCGACCCACAGTCATGGTCATTCATTGGACCTGGTCTTCCTCTTAGATAATGAGATCACTGATCTGGTGGTGAAGCTCATCAGATGGTCTGACCATCACACCATAAGGTTCAGTTTTGAGGCACCCCCCAATAGACCTTCCTCTATGGAGATGGTCCAGTGCTGCCTTTTAAGAGGCTTGACCCCTGATGGTCTTATGGTGGTGCTGGACCTATCAAGTGTGTTGAGTGTATGCAGAGAGCCAGGGAAGCTTGTACATGCCTATAATAAGGAAGTAACGGGTGCCCTCGACTCTCTAGAGCCTGTCCATGTTTATCCCCTCACCCTTTACCCAAAGTCCCCCTGGTTTGATGGGACTTTGCAGGAGCTGAGGTGCGGGTGCAGGGGTTGAAGGTTGGAGTGATGCTGGCGGAAATCTGGACTGGAGGCTGGCAAGCTTAAGTTGATAGCTCATTATAAAGACTATCAATCAGAAATCTCTTGTAAGAAGGCAGAGTTTCTGTCCAGGGAGATTACTGTGGCAAAGAACTGAACTGCTCAGCTCTTCTGGACTGTGAACAGGTTGTGCAATCCAACCTGTCTCCAGCCACAGAGTGCCTTTTCACAAGCTAAGTGTGATGCATCTGCTCAGTTCCTTGCCGATAAGATTGCCACCATCAGATAAGAGATCCGCTCAGTGTCCCCAAATGGGCATTGCGGTGGTCAGCATGGGGTGGCAAGCACCTGGCCTACCTGGTCTGACTTCAGCCGATCGGTGATTGAGACCATTGTGCAGGTTGTCCCGGGTATGCGCCCAACCTGCTGTAGCTTGGATCTGGGCCCAACGCACCTACTAGTGGGGTGCGTTGAGGTCATTGGCCCGATCCTTGCTGAGATAGTCTGGTGTTCATTGGAAACAGGGGGTGTTTCCTGACACCCTGAAGGAGGCGGTAGTAGTACTCCTCCTGAAAAAATCTTCCCTTGACTCTGACTGCTTAGTTAACTACAGACCAGTCTCTGACCTACCTTTTGTGGGTAAGGTTATTGAGAAGGTAGTTGTGGTGCAGCTGGATGACCATTTAACATCCCATAATGTCTACGATCCTCTCCAGTCTGGGTTTAGGAAGAGGCATACTACCGAGACAGCCCTGGTTTGAGTGCTTAATGATCTCCTGATAGCGAGACATTGGAAGCTGTACAATCTTGGTTCTCCTTGATCTCTCTATAGTGTTTGTCGCTGTGGGCCATGGGGTGCTGCTGGAGTGGCTGCAGATTCTCTGTGGACTGTCTGGTACAGTCCTCAGATGGTTTTGATCTTTCCTCACTAGCAGGACTCAGAGGGTGGTGTTGGGGATTTTTTCTTCCACTCCCTTCCCCCTGTCATGTGGGGTTCCGCAGGGCTCCATGCTGCCCCCCATGTTATTCACAGTGTATATGCTGCTGTTAGGAGACATTATATGGTGGTATGAGCTGAGTTTCCATTGCTATGTGGATGATACTCAGCTCTGCATGTCCTTCGCTCTCGAACAGAGTGGAGCTGTCTCAGTATTTAATAGCTGCCTCTCCGAGATCCAGGATTGGATGAGTGCCAACTGGCTGAAGATGAACTCAGGGAAGACCGAGGTGTTGGTTGTGGACCTAGGTCACCATGGGTTGGGTTGTCAGTGGGTCAGCCTTCCAGGCTTTGGCTCAGGGTTGACCAGCTGCCTACCTCGGACCGGGAGAGAAATCTGGGCATTGTTTTCTACAGTGACCTGACATTAAAATCTCAAGTATCTGCTGTCATTAAGTCCTCTTTTTTTCCATCTGAGGAACATCACCCAGATCAAGCACCTGGTCCCACATGGTGATCTTCCAATGCTGGTCCATGCCTTTGTCACTTCTGGCCTTGATTACTGCAATGCCCTATACCTAGGGTTTCTTGGGATTGATATCCGCAAACTGCAGCTGGTGCAGAATGCAGCTGCCAGGTTGTTGACTGGCTTTCCCAAGATCTTGCCATGTCACTCCTGTGCTCTGTGGCCTGCACTGGCTGCTAGTTCAGCTGCAGATCACCTTCAAGGTAGGGTTACTGACCTACAAAGCCCTACATGGTCAAGGTCCAGGCTACTTGCAAGATCTTCTCCATCCATATTGCCCCCTCCTCTCTCTCTGCTCAGCTGACGAGGGATTGCTAGAGGTTCTCAGGGTCTGTTCAAAGACCTCTGGGGCCCGTTCTTTTGCTTTTGTGGCCCCTATCCTGTGGAACTCTCTGCCTCGTTGGATCAGAGAGTGCCTGACGACCAAGAGTTTTAGAATTGCATTAAAAGAGCTGCTGACAACATAAAGAAAACTTTGAAAAACATAATATTTGGGTACAGTTCAGCTTGCATTCCATATATATTCTTTAGATTTCTGCTCCCCATTATTTATCACAGAGGAAATTTGCATGAATACAAGATCTTTATCCCTTAGAGTTCATCGGCCTCTGTAGCTTACTCCCTACTTCAAGTCATAATCCTCTGTTGTGACATCACAGTCTGTTGCCATGGAAGTAACTGTGATGTCACAAGCAAAGAATTATTACCTCAGTTAGGGAGAAAGCAACAGGGCTAGATGAACTCTTCAGGGGCAAAGTTCCTGTTTTCCTGCAAATCACCTCATTAATAAATAATGGGAGGAGACATACTGAACTAATGTGAAATACAAGCTGAATAGCCTCTAAATATTATGTTTTGTTAAAGTTCTCCTGAAGGTGTCAGCTGCTCTTTAAAGACCCACCTGTCTGAGACTGCTTTTTCTGAACTAAATATAAGCTAGCATTCTGCTTAGATCTTCAATATTTTAATTTATGACAATTTGCTTTTATGACTGTTTTAACTGTTTCATCTTATATTATGTACTACTTAGCTGGATTTTATCATTTGCACAGTGCTGTGATCTTAGGAACAGCACTTAAAAATAAAGCTGATTGATTGATTGATTGATTGATTAGTTGATTGATTGATTGATTGATGCCCTGTCTATGTCCTTCCTGAGATTTGGCCTCCAAAACTGGACACAGTACTCCAGGTGGGGTCTCACCAATGAGTGACGCAGTGGTAACACTACCTTCCTCCTCCTCCTTCTGGAGATACACCTCTCTATGCACCCCAGCATCCCACTAGCCTTACCCACTGCTTTGTCACACTGTCCTGTCACTTTGATTTCATCAGATGTAATAACTTTAAGGTCCCTTTCCTGACTAGTGACTGTTAGTACACCCCCATCCCATACTCACAGCCTGGGTTCCTATGCCCCTAGGCTGCTCAGCTTTGTTACCAGCCTCCTGTGCAGCACAGTGTCGAAGGCCTTACTGAAGTCTAGCTAGGCCACATCCACTTCCCTACCCTGATCTATTTCCCTGGTCACCTAGTCAAAGAAATCCATCGGATTCATTTGGCATGACCTCCCTCCCTGTGAAACCATGCTGCTTGTGGTCTTACAGCCCATTAAATTCAAGATACTCACCTATGCAATAAATGTGTCCCCCAGTGCAAGCAGGGGACCCACATGGGTACAAGGGGCCAGAGGCCTCATCGCATGGTGAATCACCAGGCTGAGTGGGAGGAAAAGCTTAGGGAAATGGCAAGTGGGAATGATGGAGGTGGTGGCTCATCCTTGCCAGCAACTGCTTGTGGAGGGCGTAAGGGAAGTTCCCATGTCATGGTGGAGCAGGCGGGCATACCATGTGGAAGTGGCAGTGCCTTCTGTTAAAATTCAAGCTCCTGTAGAAACAGCATCTCCAGCAGCACCTCCTTGCCACCAGTTTTTTTTTTTTTTTTTTACAAACAATATACAACAGGGATTTTTTTCTGTATATAGTTTTTGCAGTGTTTTTCATTTTTCTCCCCATAACCCAGCCCCCTGCCTCAGATGTGCGCACACATGTGGAGGTGTATGCATGCCGTATCTCAAGGTAGCCACCCACTATGTGTCACCTCTGCCAGCTACCTTGACCACCTGGCCTCCACCCAGCAGCAGCGGGACTATGGGGGGGCAGTGACCACCCTCTGGGGAGGAAAGCTGCCTTCCAGCTGCTCAGTCTTGCTCTGACTGCCCCCGGCTGGCTCCCACATGACCTGAGTCCGTTCCCAAACCCGGGTCGCTAGCATGGTACGAGGTAATGCGTCCAGCACCTCAGCTCTCAGTGCCACTGAGCTGGCCTGTACAACAGCAGTTTGAGGGACTAAGCAGACACATGCAAGATGCAAGAACTCAGGTAACTATAACGACGTTACTGTGTACAGAAAAAACTGTTAACTTCAATCAATAAAAATTAAATCAATAGAAACAAACTACAATGAAAAAAATCATTCAGTAAAACACATCTAACTGTTCTACAGAACTAAAATTACAAACCAAAGAAAACAGGAAAAAAAATACACAAAACACTGACTACAACAGCACTAGTACTGCTAAGACAGAAAAGGCTGTCTAACCTGACCCTTTTTCTTGCTGGAAGTTTCTATAGCTAACCCCCCACACACACACACACACACTGCCTCACTATACAATATAGAAAACAAAACTACAACTTAAAACTAACTAAATCACAAAAAAATTACACAAATAATGATCTAGAGGCATGAGGCACAGTAGTCACCTAATGGACTGATTTGTTGGGAAAACTGTGCTTTAAATGATTTCCAGAGGTTTTTAGGCACAAAGAAACAGAACACACTTAACACCAACTGTCACTTCCTCGCACTGCACTAAATTCAGTCTACTCATGGCAATACAGCTCATTGTAGCAGCATGTGACCTCCAATCTCATGGATCCTTGCAAACTTCACTTAGAGCCAATATTTGCAGTCAAAGTTATCAATTTTGTAATTTGCAAAGTTCTCCTTTAATGCAAAGTAGAAATTCAGTTTTAAGGAAAACTTCAGGAATTCAGTAAAATTCATGAATTTCTCCACAAAGTGAAGTTTTCTAACTTTGACCAGCTCTAAAAATGACACAAGGCCCTCCTCATTCAGTGCTATACAATGCTGCCCTGGTAAAATATAAACACATATGGTGGAATGTTGTTCTGCATGTAAATCCATGCCTAGAATAGGGTTGTTGTGCTGCAGTAGTGACATCAATATCTGTTGTTCTGCAGTAGTGGTGCCGCTACTGCAGTGCAACATAGAATGCCACAGTAATGCTGCTTACCTTTCGATGACTGAGCTGGAACCTGTTTTTTTTTAAACTTGAACTTATAGAAACAGTTGCAGCTTCAGTTGCTAGCCACACATTGAATCAGTAATTTAAGCCCACCACCAACCCTCAAGTGCTTTCCCTCAAACTGCCAGGTCACTGAAAGAAAGCAGAGTGTCTGAAATGGGCAGGTTCACCCAAGGCAGTGTGACGTGAATCTGGTCACCATAAATTAGAGTGCCAGAAACATATGCCCACAATGACCACGGCACTACATTCCACCACAACACATCTCAGATGCCAATGGACAGTAGTGAAGAGTTAGTTTTTGTGGGGGATGTTGCCCCCACACCCCCCGATGTGGAGGTGTTTTGCCCCCTGCACTCCCCAACACTAATTATAATCACCTCCTGGTCTGGGCATGAGTGAAAAAGAGGAGAACAGTGTGGATGGCGAAAACATTGTGAGTGCAGAGCTCTGTGAAATCCATAACGCCTCTGTCACTCACAACCTTTTCTCATCGCCCTAACTGCAGTGCCCACCTAACGGTATGCCAAATGGGCATGGATGCCCATACACTATAAAAGAAAACAATTGTTTTTGTCAATTTTCTTGCACTGCTGTCTACATGTAAAATGTCTGTCTCTGTACTATTATGCATTAGTCCAATTTATACCCCTTCTCTGGGTCACACTTGAAAACAAGCCTCAGCTCAATGTGCCTATCCCACTCACCAAAATAAAAAAAAAATAAAAAATAAAAATAAAATACACAGACAAGCCTGTGTCTTCATCTCAAGATTTCTATAACAACCAAGGAACCTCTTGGGCGTCACTCTCAAGGTTCCAGGTTGCCAAAGAAACCTCTCGATGCAGACACAGGCTTGTGTATTGCTGCACATACATTATCCTCTATGTTGAACAAGATATATGATCAGAAAGAGTTCAGTGAGACTAAGGCATAGAACTGTCTATCACTGAAAAACTAGCACGAAAATCACATTAATGAAATGTCTGAAAATTGAAGCTGGGGCTGTGGATTTGCATCAGAGCTGATGTCCATTCACAGCCCCAGCTTCAATTTTCAGACACTACATTAATGAAGTTCCCATGCTCATTTTTCAGCAACAGACTGCCCTATGTCTTAGCCTTAGTGAACTCCTTCTGGCCACATATTTAGTTCAATATGTTTATTTTTTACTGCAACCACCCAGTCCCGTGGGATTACTAGAATCCCCCCAGTATCAGTGCTAGCCAGGGAGTGGCAGCTGGTGATTAACTAGTTAACAGGATTTTTCACCTGCTCACTCTTCTGTTTACTTGGTTTCAGCTGAGATGGAAGTGATGAGCTCATTTGGAATTCTTGCAGCAGCATAAGCCTTGGCCAGCTGTGAAAAGGGAGTTTAGAATGTTGAGACAATAGTCAGTGTGAGTCTGTAGTTAGAAGAAGGAGGAGGAGTGAGAACTGTTCAGCTAAGGGCTCTGAGCTGAGGGCCCTGCATTCTCACCCTAGTCCTGGAATTCTCCAGTTTGCCAAGAGAAGTGGTGGAAACCATTGTCTACAGCAGGATCTCCTGATTTTCATCCCTGGAGGGATGAAAAGGACTGCTAGTGGATGGATCCAAGGGACAATCCCCCTGCTCGATCCAGGATGTTTGAAGCTGCCTGAAATGTCTAACAGTGAATAGGTTCTGATGTTTGCTGCAGAAAGCAAGTACCTGTGCTGTTGTGTTCTCTGGCTAAATGGGAAATGCACAACTTTTCTATGAATTCAGAAGTGTGAGACTGTTCTAATTTAAAGTTGGCTGAAGTGTGTGATGTTCAGAGGTATGACTATATCACATTGTTTGTGACTTCAATTTCCACTACCAGTGTAATGATTCAGATGCTGGATGCCAAAGTTTCATTCAATAAGCATTTTCCAAAATGTATTTCCGAATGTTTAAGGTGTAACTCTGAAAGAATGGCTGAGTATGGATTTGGGAGCAAAGGATAGGCAGACCCCCATCTGGAATAACCAGTTCAGGACTACAGGTTCAGTAAGGGTGCCTGGTTACTTTAGACATAGGGTCAATGGCTGAAGAGGATTTTACCACCTGAAGTGGGTTGTGCTCGTTTTTAGCAAAATGTGTGTTCAGTTGTGACCAGTGCCACTGGAAATAATGTTCAATGTCCTACAACATGTGGGAAACAAAGTACAAGTGTTCTGTTAGCAAATGTGTTTTCTGTTGTGGCCAGTGCCACTGGAAGAAATGTCCTATTGTCCTATGCTATATGGGAATACAAGTGCAAGATGTTCTATGTCCTACAGAGTGGGACTACAAAGAGTTTCTGTCAGATACAGTCAATTTGTTGTTCTGCAAGTTCCTAGTGCCACGATGTGTAAACCGTGGAGGTCCAGCCTTGCTTTAGAGAACATCTTTTGGAATAAAGTCACACTCTAGAACCCCAACTTAGGTCTGGACAATTATGTTATTGCTTCCTCTGTGTGGAGTTACTGGCTACCCCTGCTGAAGTTAAGACTAGTATAGCTCTAGCAAAACATTCTCTCCACAGGACCTGGTTTTGTAAATACCAAATAGGTTTTATTGCTTCTGTACACCCCAACCCCTTTTGATCGCTAGAGTAATGAGCCTGGTATACATTCCCAAAGCTAGGGGTGGTACCAATTGTCTAAATGTTTCTGAAGTCTGTGCCCAGTTATGGGTGCTAGGGGTAGCTAACTGTGTAAAGTAGTGGTGGGTGGTGGTTACATTAGCAAAACTGCATTATACAGCACTGAATGATAAGGGCCATGCACCATTTTAAATAGCATGCACATGCTTGCCTTTCCTTTCTACATGCATGCCTACATGCTTCCAACAATCACATAAACAAAGTTGGTGGCTCAATGGGCTACACGAGTGGAGGTAGAGGCAACATGCTCTTAAATATATTTGTGAATTAAAATGTCAGAAAAAGAGGCTGTCAAGATATGAGCAGTATAATTACTATTAATCGAAATGTTATTAGAGGGGCAAATAACTTTCTTTTTTTTTTTTATATTTTCAGTACAAAACCTGATGGTGTCCCTTTAATTTAAAGTGGTACCAAGAGTGTTCTCTTTGTGAGTGTTACCCAAAAAGCTGCTAGGTTTGATACCCTGTCACAGTGCCCCAGTGTAAAAGCAGAGCAGCAGAACCAAAAGTATGAAACAAGGTTTCAAGCACAGGAATTAAGAGTTACACATGAAAACCTTGCAGGTTGCATTTTTCATCTCTGTGATTGAGTAAGAACTTCAAAGAGAAAAGGAGGAGGAAGGTAGAGAGTAGGCGGAACTGGGGAGGACAGCTGATATTCTGAAGCTGTGATAAGTGGGGGAGTGGTGTGCCCCAAAAACTCTTTTAAAGCAGACTGGTACCAATGCTTTGCAAGCGAACATAAAAAGAGACATGTGAAAAGAAAATCCATGTGAAAATGAACAGGGTCTTATGTTGAATCAAGTTAAATATTAATTGTAAAACTATCAGACATTTCATATAGTAAAAAGCTAGCATATGCCATCGCTACGGTGATGATTTTACTGTGACTGACACTGCAGCGACAGGTCATTGTAATGTTGTCACGGGACCCCAGCACTGCTTTCTGGGGGTCTTGCACCCCCTCCCCAATTCAACTCCAGCTCAGAGTTGATTACTTTAGTTACGGGGTGCAGGGGGTAGAGTCCCCTGTAATGGGTGGTTCTGGGGCAAAGCCCCCCTAAGACAACACAGTCTGAAGTGACCTGCTTCTTGCCAACTGCAAATGTGGTCAACATAAAGGTGTCGCTGTAATGTCGGTCGACAACAAATTTGTTGACCAACTGTCATGGATCCAAAAGCTACGACTCAAGATCCAGTTTCAGAGATTCATAAATAAAGTTTAAAAGTACTGGCACAAAACATGAGTTTTTAAGTCAGAGTTCATGAGATAAAATAATGGTGTCATGGATGGAATGACAGGCCCTGGTGTCTGTTGTTCCATCTTGACTCTAGTTTGACTCCTACACTTGGTCACTGCAGCTGACATGCTTTTTGTTGCCCTACAGCTCCTCCCCTTGCAGACCTGCCACTGCTGCAGACTGGAAGAGGAAGAGTCTGTCAGTTCTTAAACTCTCAGCCATTATGGAATGCGGGGGACAGGCAAGTCAACGTATAGGAGACAGAGAGGACCCACACATTGAAGCTCATCAGTGAAACTTGTTACAGACAAAGTCAAAGCACAAATAAGGGTTACAGAAGGAGCCTGCCACATTCCATTCTGACTCTTCCACTTGGTCCCCCCATTTCCTCATCACTGCTTCTAACAATGGGCACCATTCGATGTCCTACAGCCCCTCTTTTTGAAATCCTGCAACTGCTTTCAATTGAAGGAGGTAGCCGTTAGCTCTTGAATACTCAGTTAGAAAGAATGTAGGGATGGACAAGCCAACATATTGTCTGGAGGGAGGGAGGAAAGACCAACATAGACAGAATCTCTCGTCAGTGAAACAGAAAACAAGTGTTTCAGTGTTTTTATGTTTATTCACTGTTTTGACAGTGTGGTATAGTGCCATGCTGTTTTTGTGTGCAACAACATGTGCCCAATTCAATGCAAAAAAAATCTACTTTCTGAAACAAACCCTAAGGAGATATTCAGTAAAACAAGCTATGCATTTTCTACATTATATATGATGATTAAGCATTATTTCAAAAGAAAAATTCAGAATGAAATAAAATAAATAAAAATAAGTAAAATGGAAAATAAATGAAAAGAATGTCTGCTTCATGTAATATCCAAAATAGTTACTGCTCTTAGGGCCTTGTTCTAAAAAATGTTGCCATAGGCACAAAGGGGGTAGGAAATGCATTTGAGAATAGAGCCCTAACTGAGTCATAGTTTTTAATTTGGTGAGCTACAGGTATGTTTGCCCTCAATGGAATTAAAATATGAAGAACAATATTGAATCTATAATGTAAGAATTTTCTGTTCTTTGTTGCCAATGTGTTTTGGTGTTTGAGTGCTGCATATTAGCTGAGTTGCATATAAGAAACATTTGGGTATCTTGCAGTGAAAGATCACATTAAATAATTAATCTTTCCTAATTCTGACTTTTTTTTATTCTTTGGTAAACAGGTAAGGCCCTCTAGGCACAAGTTGTTGTTTTTAGGGGTGACCCAAGAGCACTGGGGAGGTTAAGTGTCTTTCGTAGAGTCACACGTGTGCAAGTGGAGGTTGTGCAAATCAAACCCACATCTACTGGATGTACCAAGCTCATTCATGGCTCATTATTCCAGCCTCTAGGCTATATACTGCAAATATATTTCATGATGCTAGTCAAGTCTTGGATAGACATTAACTTTCAGTACCGTATTCAAAGGCTTTATACCTTCTAAAAAGGGCTCTGCTTCTCATTTATTGAGCATAAGTTTTAAACACTTGCTAAGGTCAGACTGGCTACCATCAGTGAGTGTTCTGTGATAGCTCTGGTGTATTTACATACATGCTTGTGAGTGCCCATCTGTGCACTGCTGGGGGATGGGGCAGGGGACACATCCACTATCTTTACAGAAACATTGAAGTTGACAGTAGAAAAAAAAACATTGGGCTATACAGACTGACTGTAATACTCTATCCTACCACATACACTTAATATTTATATGGTGTTTATGCCCATACTACTTGTCCCCATGTTTCCAGCCTTACTGCTAGCCCACATGGTGACTATTAAGCCCTTAACTCTGTCCCAATCATGTTTGAAGACATAAATTGTGTTGGTAGTATAACTTAGAGGTTAGAGTAATGAGCTATGAATGAGCTTGCTACATCCAGCAGACCTGGGTTTGATTTCCACAACCTCTACTTGCTTACTGTGGGACTTACGAGTCACAGCAAGTCACTTAACCATCCCAGTGCTCCTAGGCTGCCCCTGAAAAAAGACACTTATGGCTAGTTGGCCTTACCCTGTTACCAAAGAATTAAAAATAAATAAAAAATGATCTTGGTGCCTACCAAGAAAGCTGGCAGGCTGTTTGTCCTCATCTTCACCACCACATTGAAAAAAAAGAGGGTCATAAGGAGCACAAAGCCCCTTGCAACCCCTACTATTCACCAAGGAAAACATTAAGGAGATGGTTAGTGTGTGGTTATACACTGGGGTATTAGTGCTATACATGGAACTGTTTGGATTTGGAGCTTTGCTTGGAGCATTGTAATGAGTAGGGGGGGACCTTGCCATCACAAACATGGGCCATGACCTTTCATGATCAAATGAACCTTAACAGCTAAGCAGATGCATGGCCTATTGGCAGGAAAGGAACTGAATCATCAGTAAAGATGAGAAATGTGAACAAGAGTAAGTCTGAGTAATAAATGTCCCCACCTCCCACCCCAATAGAATTAAATTTAATTATCTTCATTTTCTTCTTCATTCCATTATTTCACAAACCCCTAGTCTGGCTTCTTTATTTCAGAAATGTACTTTGTTTCACAGTTTTCGATTAGCGTCTTCAGAGTTTAATTTGTTAATCCCTGCTTTTAAAATTAACTTTGGGAATTACTTATTTTCTTATGTTGTTCCTAACCTGTTGAATCAGTTTGATCTGCCTGATTGCTTTAAGAATTACAGTGCTGCTGGTTTTAAACTTAAAAGACGGAGTCCAGCCAAAAGAGCAAAATTGCAGAATTAGAATAAGCATAGCCCCAATAAATCTCATACCAAAAATTAGATTTCTACATAACTTCATTTTAAAGTTATGAGCTATTTTGTAACCTTGATTTCACTACCTGTTCAAAAAAGCCAGTTTCAGTGAAGAACCACTGATGATGTCATTGCCTGAACTCACAGTCTAGTCCTCCCTGTCAGCAACCTTATAAGACCTGTTTCTCCAAAGTTTAAGAAACTGTAGCTGTAGTAATCATTAAAAAAATCCTGACATAGGGTTGGCTGCAGTGCTTGCATTTCTAGAATGTTCAGATGCATGGTCCTGTATCATAGAATGCATCAGGAGTTGGTTTGGGAATGCAGCACTGAACCAAGATATAGAATGTCAAGGTAGTGCACAATTTTAAAATGTTAGGGGAGTGGGACATGCAATCTGGGAATGTGGCAGGGATGTGTCATCTCAAATATGCTGGGACACTCAATCTCAATCTCAGAATGCAACAAAAGCACACACTGAGGAATTTGGCAGGGACTGACAATTTCAAAATATAGTTGGGATGCACTCTGTTGGAATGTGACAAAACACACCGTTTATTCTGAAATTGCTTGTCCCTGACACATTCTAGAATTGTACGCACCCACCACATTTCAAAATTACGCATCACAGCCCCACTGCATTCCAATATTGTGCATCCCAACCACATTCTAAAATTATGCATCCCTACCACATTCCGAAATTGCGCATCCCACCACATTCTGAAATTGCACATCCCTGTGTTTCAATGCCACATTCTGAAATTGTGTCACAGCCATATTCCAAAATGGTCACTGCCACATTCCAAATTGTGCATCATGTCCATAGTCTGAAGTTGTGCATCATCACCTCATTCCGAGATTGTGCATCACCGCTACATTTTGAATTGCGCATCACCTCCACATTCCAAAATGGCCCTTCATCTTCACATTCCAAAACTGTGTGTCACCATCAAATTCAGAAACTACATCACTGTCACATTCTGAAACTCTGCAGCACCACCACATTCCAAAATTGTATCACTGCCACATTCTGAAATTGTGCATCACTGACACATTCTGAAACTGTGCATCACTGCCATATTCCAAAACTGTGCATCACCACCACATTCTGAAACTGTGCAACACCACCACATTTGGCAATGACATCACCACCATGTTCTGAAACTGTGCATCACTGCCCCATTCTAAAACTGTATAACACTGCCAAATTCCAAAATTATGTGTCACTGCCACATTCCAAAATTGTGCGTCACCACCAGATTCCAAAATTGTGTATCACTGCCACATTCCAAAACTGTGAATCACCATCAGATTCTAAAACTGTGTGTCACTGCCACGTTTTGAAATTGTGCATCACCGCTACATTCTGAAATTGTGTGTCACCGCCACATTCTAAAATGTTACCGTCCTTCCACATTCCAAAACTGTGTGTAAACTTACACATTCCAAAACTGCCTGTCATTGTCACATTCTGAAAATGTACATCCCCACCATATTCCAAAATTGTACGTCCTCACATTCTGAAATTGTCACCACCACATTCTAAAATTGTACCTTCCCTCCACATTCTGAAATTGTGTGTAAACTTCTACATTCCAAAAACTGTTTGTCATTGTCACATTCTGAAAATGTGCACCACCACTATATTTCAAAATTGCACATCCCCACCACATTCTGAAAATGAGCATCACTGACACATTCTGATATTACATACCCAAGTCACATTCTAAAATTATGCATCCCTGCCTCATTATGAAATTGCATATGACTACAACATTCTTTAACTGAATCACCAACACGTTCTGTTGTTCTGTGTCCATGCCACATTGTGAAATTGTGTGTTGCCATCACAATCTGAAATCAAGCAGCCCAACTACATTTTGAAATTGTTCATCACCACCACATGTCAAATTTATGTATCCATGACACTACGCAACTATGTGTCACTCACATTTCAAAGCTGTGTAGCTCTGCCACATTCTAAAAATAATGTATATGGCACCACCACATTATGAATTTTAGCATCCCAACCACATACAGTGCCATATGGCAGGCTACTTAGCAAGCTGGGGGACCTGGGAATAGGGGACAAAATGCTGAGGTGGGTCAAGAACTGGCTAAGGGACAGGAGCCAGAGAGTGGTGGTAGGGGGTAACTGTCCAAACCTCGGCCAGTAACCAGTGGTGTCCCACAGGGCTCAATACTTGGACCGATACTGTTCAACATATTTATAAGTGACATAGCAGAGGGAGTCAACAGTAAAATCTGCCTTTTTGCAGATGATACTAAGCTCTGTGGGAGGGTGGACACACAGGAAGGGAGATGGGATTTAGGAGAGGACCTGGCTCAACTGGATAAATGGTCATGAGTCTGGCAGTTGGGTTTCAATGTTAGGAAATGTAAGGTAAGGCACATGGGAGCCAGAAACCCAAGGGCTGGGGGGAATATAGGTGACAGTGATAGAGGAGGAAAAGAACCTTGGAGTAATGGTCATGGGTGATATGAAGCACACAGCACAGTGCTGAAAAGCAGCAGCCAAAGCGAATGAAATACTGGGCTGCATTGCCAGGGGAATCACCTCTAGGAGAGTAAGTTATTCTGCACTATACAGGTCACTAGTGAGACCACATCTGGAATACTGTGTTCAGTTTTGGTGCCCTTACCTGAAGAAGGATATCAAACTGCTGGAGGGGGTCCAGTGGAGAGCAAACAAAATGTTCCAGGGCATGGGGTACAGATTATATGAGGAGAGGCTGAGGGAACTAAACATGTACTCCCTGGAGGAAAGAAGAGAGAGGGAGGATATGATTGAAACCTTCAAGTACCTTAAGGGCATGCATAGAGTTGATACGGAGGTCATCTTTAACTTAAGAAAGGAGGGTACAACAAGGGGCATAGCCTAAAACGGGTGAGGGTAGATTCAGGAAGGAATTGAGGAGGCACTTTTTCACTGAAAGGGTGGTGAAGGGGTGGAATGAGTTTCAGAGGAAGTGGTGGTAGCAAAGATGGTGACCAGTTTCGGGGTGGGACAGGGTGACAAAGAAAATTAGGAGACAAGGAGGCATAACTGGGAGGTGGAAGGGAAGGGAATTGGGATGGTGGGAAATAACTCCAGGGGGAGTAGGGAAGGGGAGGCAGCTCCACAGAACTAACTGAGCTGTGCACTTGAGCAGACTTGATAGACTATTATGGCTTGTTTCTGCTAGCAATTTCGTATGTTTGCAGAGCTGCCCTTAGGCCTAGGTGCAAATTAGTTAGTGCAAACCAGCACATTTTATGCCTGGGTCTCGGCATGTAAATATGGTACTCAGTAATCTTAAATCCCAGCATTTACACTTCCAGAAGAAGCAAAATGCAAAAAACCTGTTGCTGAACATTTTCAGACTCCAGATAGAAGGAGCTCAACCATCTCAAATGTGGAGAGGAAAGTGCTGAGCTCCTGGATGGTGTAGTGGGCTCCTAGTATTACAGTTAGTCATTGCTTGCTAGCACCCTGCCTGCACACCATCATAACTCTCTATTGGGCAGCTGGGTAGATTTTGTACTGGGTGTGGCAACGCCTTCATTAAAATCATGTATTTTTGTCTGCTCATAGGGGTTAACCAAGAGAGCAATAAACACCTCAAAAGGGATTACATAGCAGTAAAAGGAAAGGTAACACAAACGTGAAGAAAAGGTTATGGTAACCCTTTTATGTGTAGCATTGTAACTTATTTTTACTTTTTACATTCTTGGCAGAATGACACAACTATAGTAGCCCCAATCTTTGTTTAAAAATAGCACAGTTACTTATCAATAACACAGAAAGGGTAAAACAGTAGTCCTCCTAGGCCGAGAGAATATAATGACACATGGTTTATGCTAAATAAGTCTTAGAAAGATGTGCCAGTAAAGGACATTTGCTCCTCTGATTTGATGGTTTACTTACCTTGGATGTAGATCGTTCGGTCATGCTCTAGTGTAGAATTATCAAAATGATGGTCAGCCCAGCATGCAGAAACTAGCACCAGTAAAAGCAGACTGTTCATCTTTGGAGCTCAGAGGATCTCCTTCACTGCAAAAGTAGCAGATACAGCAATTTAGAATTCTCTTCTAATGTGAAACAGACTGCATTGAGGTGGTGGGACAATGTCATACTGCAGAGTTTCTATGCCATCGCCAGTATAATAGTAAACTATTCCCTTTCCACTGAAAGATAAGTAACTCTTTCAGTTCCTTTAATGACCCACAATAAAACATGTTATCTGTAAAAATTCATTATATGTATTATTTATATATAAATTCATAATTGGCTTTATATATACATAAATACACACAAACAGGACATGCACACATACACAAATCAACAATTAGGCTTACAGACATATGTTAATAATAACAAGCCACATATGTACATCCTGGCTAATACCTTAAATATACAAACTAAGTACATTTGAACAGCTAGACTGTGGAAATAGTGATGGAGAGATACAGCTAGACTGTAGTGATAGTGAAGTAGAGAGACACCAATTTATAATTTAATCTCCTTAACTGGTTCCAGAATATGCTTACTATCTTCAGAGGTGATATTATATTAGACCTCAGCCATACTTTGGGTGATGCACACAGCTGATTTCTAAACCATTTCATTCCCAAGATGTGTTCATGCGAGCATATTTGTGTGATTTCAACACAGTAAAACTCTTAAGGTCAAATTACTGTCCCTTCTCTTCTGAAATGCATAGCTATACTGTAGACATGCACAAAACATCTTTCCCCTTATAATAGAGAATCTCAGGTTATGAACTGCTCTAAACAGGAAAGCCAGCATGAATCTCTTTCAGTCCCAAATTCAAATATGTATATTTTACACATCCACTTACCATTTTAAATGAGTGTTGGGGCATCATGCGAACTCTTGAAATCCATGCACAAACTAGGTTAGAGTTGTGTAAGCTAGCACTGCAGTTGCCCTGATTGATTTTTCATTCATTTCTACCTAGAATGCTGACGCACTAACTTAGCATGCCAGGTAGAGTCTCTGCAGTCAGCAGAGCTGAGCTCTGCAGGAGAAATCACAGCCAGCATGAGAAGAGTAATTAGGCAAATCAGGATCTAAAATAGATGGGAGGGGTAGGAGCACAGAACTGAAACGAGCTGATTCAATGTGTGTGCAGAGGGCTGAATAATAGTGTATAGTAAACTCATTTGAATAGCTTTACTACTGAAAGTTAACTTACATTGCATATACCATTTTTTAAGTTGAACCTAAATCTCAAGATCTATGTATTTATTTGGCATTCTGAACAATAGATATTTTTAAGAATGAAAGTGGTTAGAAATATTGTAAAAGTGTAACCCTTTTTCTGGAGAAAAAATAGGGCTGCTTTGACTTCCACTCAGACTACAAAAATGTTTTACAGCATTATGGAGTGGAAGGGTTAGCATTATAGAGATAGTGCTTGTTGAGAGACCCTGATCTCTGAGCTCAAAACCCACGTAGTGTGACTTGAAAAAAATGAAACCACTGCCAATCATTTCTGCTGTAGATCTCAGCCATCCTGTTGATGGGAAGGTTGCAGGGATTTCCTCTTTACTGCTACACCCTTTGGGAAGGATGGAATCCTTGAAGGTGGGGAACTACAAGCAACTTCAATAATGCTAAGTCAGAAGCACTTAGACAGCCTGCTACTGATGAGCACAGGGCAGGGGTACAGCTCAGCCGAGACATGAGAAAAGTTTGCAAGAATGAATCAGTGGTCTGCTATTAGCAATATATAGCCCGGTGGCACTGCAGATGAGAGTGGAGTAGAAAGGGGTGGAACTTCACCTAGTAAAAAACTTGTACACAGTGAATCCTATTTTTCATACTCTATTTTACAGATGCATAATTGATACTTCTGAATAGAGAATGTAGAAATGAATCATACTTTCTTCTCCTCTCTGAATTGGCTTTTGCCTCTTATTTCAATCACTGTATATCTGAAATTGATTATTTTCAGACAGCAGCTTAGTGGTTGTTAAAATGTGTGCAATGGTCACTGCTGATTTTATGCACTACAGTAAGGATACCAGCATGGTATTGGTATGACATAGATGGAGCTGGATATGCAAGTGCTATCCTGAAATAAGATTATTTCAAGGGTTTCTCCAGAGAGCAAGAATATATTAGACTGTAAGCCATTGGCAGAACCTTGTGTGAAGCTTTTGCAAAGGTGGGACTGCCCACATTAATATTCAGCATGCACATTAGTGTTGCACAGCATTATCTATATAAAAAGGGCAGGTCCAATCCACTTCAGTTCTTTTACTCCTACCTTTGAGACAGTGAGTGTCAAACCAGTGGAAGCTGTTTTATTCACTGTGTTTGCCAATCTACTTCTTTCTTGCAGGTAGCTACTCTTTCTGTGTCGTCAGTTGCCAGTGGGTGTCATTGCTAAATAAGGTACTTTTCTGCCACTGTCAGTGTGGAAAGTCACTTTACAGGGAAGACACCCACAAGCTATGTGTTTGTAGCCTAGGCCTATCCTAAGACATGAAAAACTGTACCATTTATCCAGGGTTTAACCAAGTCACCTGGAGATGCAGCCATAAGGCTTTGTGGCATTATTTAGAAAAAATGAACAAAGATATTGCAGCACCTGACAAATCACTGAAACTGCTGACATCAAAGCAGTCAAAGATGATGGCAAAATGGGCACATCAAAATCACTACATTAAATTGTCACCCAGTTGGAATTTTCTGTGTCAGTAGAGAGACACTGGAGCCAGCAGGTGTCAGACTGGTTGCCGTTGAGTCAACAGTATTTTCTTTCTGATCACCCATCCAAATCCCTCCATTTCAGTAGAGATGGCAAGCCATATGCTGCTGGTTCACCAGCTAAGCAGGCATGTTCAGCTACAGCAAAGCTAGAATTCCATGCTACAAATGGATTGAATCCCATAGCCAATGTATTGCAGCCTCCTACTTGTACAATTGGAACTTCTGTAACATGACTGGCCCAGCATTCATGGCCAGCACTGTGGCTTCCGTGACCATTGTAGCCATTCTCAGTGCAGTCCTGACAGAGTTCTCTGATGTAATAAGGAAACTATTGCTGATACTGTCACTGTAGAGGGGCCAGACCACTCCTCAACCACAGTGCCAGTATCCACAAGCTGAGCTTATAAAACCTCCTCAAGCTTCTCCTCACAGGTCTCCGACTCCTCAGCTTCTTCCTCTCAATGAGGAGCATAACCATGACCTCCTGGACAGGAAAGAGATAGGGGAAGGAGGATGCTAAACTCTTCTAGCGTCTGGGGCTCAAGATTCAGCAAGTTCTACTATATCTTCTGGGAGTGATAACACTTGTGTACAGGTGTCATTCTCTCTCCTACAAATCATACTTTTCAGGCCTTAATGAATCAAATCCAGGAGCATTTGAACATGTCACTGGAGGAAGAGGATTCTGCAAAAAAGAACTGAGATTTCTGATGCTTGAAAGCAACCCCTCAGTGGTTGTCCCTTCCACTTATGCTGCCTTGGAGGGTACTACCCTTTCTGAATGGCACATGCCAGCCATTCCTAGGAAGGCTGATAAACAATATCTAGCCCCTAGAGACGACATTTTATTTCACTCAGCCTGACACTGACTCTGTAGTAGCTCTGTTCCAGTCAAGGGCACCACAAAGGATAAGTATCAGGCCTCTTAGTAAAGAATCCATAAAATCGGATAGTAAGGACCTGAAGTGGCTTAGATTAAATGGCCATAGAGGTATGCACATAGCATGTTTATGATTGCCATTCACAAAGCAAGCAATAATACTCAACAGGGTAGGTGGTATTCGGCAATACCAGACCACCCAGGGGTGTAATGAGGCCCAACGCTGCAGGCAGAGGGCCTTATAGCCCCTGGAAGGTCCAGTATTGCCGTAGCACCTACCCTGAAGGGTATTATTGCACTTAGAAAATGGGCTACATTAGTCATTTTTTATAGGATTCAAAAAAATCTAAAGTAATGCTATAAATAATGACTAAAACTGACTTGTTATTCCTTTTGTGGTAATATAGTCCCTGTATGTGCTGCATTGGCCAGTAGAGGGCTCTGTAGTATCTGTTAGGTATTATTGTCTATTAGATGTGCCCCTTCCCCCATTTACTTTTCATTTTTTTTTTCCAAGCCCCTGCATTTGTTTTTGTTTTGTTTTGTCCCAGGTTGTCTTCACTCGAATCTGCCGGTAGTTGGTGGTTCATTGATGAGACAGATCACCATCACTGTCTCCATTTTGTATTTTGTGTGTCTTCTTGGGAGATCGCACTGTTGTGAGGGATGGATCTGGTCTGCAGTAGCATGACGGCTCAAAGGGTGTAGCGTGACATCGCGATGAGACCTTGTAGAAATTGAGAGGCTGTGGCTGTCACCTAAGGGAATTTTTTGAAAAGAAAAACATATAAAGTTTTGAGTCCTGTGAGCGGGTGGGCTGGGGTGTTACTTCAGCATAAGGACATGAGACTAGCACTGGTGCGTGCAACATGCTAGAGCACCTCTTTTCCATGTAAATTTTTTTTGTTTGGGGGGAAAATGCTGGCCCTTTTTTTAGAAACAAAATCAACTGCATTTAAATTTTTTTTAACCAGGTATAGCACACTAAGCTGAAAGCTTTTTTACAGGAGCAAAATGGGAGCACAAGGAGGTTAAGTGACTTGTTCAGGGTCATACAGTATGCAAGTGGAAGCTGTGGGATTTAAACCCAGGTCTGGGTTGTTGGATATCACCAGATTTGCAGCTCAGAGCCTTAGACCATTGCGCTATACTGTCTCCTCAAAGAAGTGATGTGTTGGAGTGGTGTGTGTGTGGCTTACAAGAGTGGTTGAATGGAAGTGGTACTGAAACAGAATGAAGTAGAGCAAGGTGGGGTGGGGGTCTGTTCCATTTCATCTGCATAGAACAGATACAGGTTCCATAATAAATGGCACAGTGTTTTATGTCTTATCTTTGGGAGGGTACCAAGTGGAGCTGAGGGGGGGTGGTCTCTAGCTAACACACTGAAAAAAAATGGAAGACATGGTAACAATTCTGACTGGCACCAGGATACCAGTGGTAGGGCTGGCATATGTGGGTTTTGTTTTGTACAGGGATCTAACTTTAAGTTAGTGTACCCCCCTGGCATCATTGGCAGCCAGTCAGAATCCTTACATTTCTTAGCTCATTTTCTAACAGTAAATATTACACAGACAATATTCTTAACATCAGAGCACTGATAACGGTCCTAAGATCAACATCAAGTATTAAGTATTCACACCCCCACACACATAAACCTAGTGTGAGATATTCATCATTTCCATCCAAGGAACCAAAAATATGGAACAGCCTACCTGCTATATTCAGGATTAGCAGATTATAAATGTTTCTCATGGAGATGAGTGAAAGCCTGATTCTATGACCAAGTAATGCTTCCAAGTTTATGTTGCACAGAGTTCAAAAATGGTTAGTGTCTAATAAATTATAGTGGCATGGTAGTACTCCTATAGTTAGGGATGAGTACACTGTTTAATGTTAAACCCCAATTTTTACACTTTAATAACTTTGACTTTCTTTGATGGAAGACCAACATTTGACATGTGTGGTCAGGCTGTAAGAGTCTCAATATGTGAAATATTTTGTTATGACATCTTGTTGAATTCTCAAGATATGGAGCACCAAAAAAACAGAAAAAAAAAAAAAACATATTTTGTTTCCCCAAACTTAAAACTGCATATTTTTTGCTCTCACCTACAGCCTAGATGGTGTGGAATTGCTTTAATGAAATGTTCATGGCTGAAAGGGCCTATGCCTTTCAAAGGTTTCATGAAAAAATATCATAGCGTTCCAGAATAACAAGGACCTTTTGCATAATCAAGAAATGCAAACTGTCAAAAAAAAAAGGTTGTGAGTGCTTATCTTCATGATGTACCTGTTTTGGGGATAAAAATACTGATTGTGACAGATGCCATTTTTATAACTCACAAGCACTGTAAATTCATAAAAATATATATATTTCATAAAAAACAAACACCTGAACCTAGTTAAATGGGCACTGTTTAGCTAGAGTTTGCTGTTTTTTGGTTTTTTTTTTGTTATAAATGCCAGAAATACCTTTTCTGGGCACCCGGAAATCCATGGTGCCCAGCTTAGTGTGAGGAGCAACTCATCTACATTCTCTGCATGAGAACAGTGGGACTTTCTTGAATGTCGAAGCCACAGCTGGAGTTCTGCTGCCAGATTCAGTTCAAACAGTGAGTGGGTCATCACCTGTTCTCGCTGTCTCTGTCTGTCTGTCTGTCTATATCTATCTATCTATCTAATCAATCTATTCATATTATTGTAAACATTGAATGATTAAAATGCTCACTCACCCTTTTAAGCCATTAGAAGTGTTAAACAGCTACCCCAACCCTAAAATATTTCATACCCTTTATATTCAGATCCATCAAACAAGGGGGTAACACCAGCGCAGAGGCAGAGACGCTAGTGAAAATAGTATCCTTACAACCGAGTAAATCCCCTCACAAAAGTTAGGTATACTCTTCCAGCCCACCAGGATCACCCTGCAGCAGCTCTGCAGTGACACGACACAGCCTGGCAGAATAATACATGCATACATACATACATACATTATACATATAAGTGTTTATCTTTGCAAGCCTCTCCAGCTGCATCTCTCGTGTCCATAGACTTACCTTCTACAGTCGCTTAACACAGCTGGATATATGCATTTTTACATGGTGCTCCATTTCTACCTACCCTGTGGCTTAAAACATTGTGAGGATTTGTGAAAATAAAACCCAGTGAGTGCAGCTTGCAGGAACACAGAAATAGGGCACTTGAAAAGCCATCAACAAATATGTGTTTTACAAATATAGCCATGTAATCCCAAATCATGTAGAGGCACTGTTTTTCCTGAACACATGACTGCGCACAAGCCTAAGTGCTCAGAGCCATACCGCACAGCTGTGCAATGCATGTATCCTAGTACATATCAAATATATTTTGGCAGAAACAAATCTGTTGTTGATTATTTTTCAAAGATCTATATAGTAATTATTAAGTGTATGTTGTTTTTTTTTGGGGGGGGGGGCTATAGCTGTCCAAAAAAGCATCCCTCTCTTTTAGATAAAAAGCTTCCATCAGCAACACTAAAGAACTCTTTTAAAATCTCACACCCCTTCATTTCATGTCTGGGTATCTCCTTATTCTTTAGTTTTTAATTAAACAAAACAAAAAAAAAGACTTTGTTTTCAATGTTATGGCAAAATTCATTTTGAATTTTAAATGCATTTATCAGTTTCTTCTAAATTATTTATAGAGGCAATTTTAGCTGTTACAGAAAAAATGCAAGTAACTTTTTGGTTTTTTTAAAGAGACATATACTTAATAATTCATTAAAATATTGATAGCATTTCCTAGAAAATGTTTGCAGTAACTTAAGTTTGTAATCACTGGGTATTGGAGGCTATCTATCTATCTATCTATCTATCTATCTATCTATCTATTTATCTTATTTCTTAGACAGACTGGGGTGCCCACCCCTGGTACCACTTCTGTCTCCCCCCGGTCCACCCTGCCCAATTTTTTCATGTTTATATATTAAATACATGAACTAGGGTGCCCATCTCTGGTACTGCTTCTCTTGACCCCCTCACCTCCAGGTCACCTGCCTCTGGTCCAACTAAGTACATGGTGGCACCAGGGTGCCCACCACTGGTGTTGTGGAACAGTAGCCCGACACTGGGGTGCCCAATCTAAGTCCACTGAAAAAAAGAAAACCACCCCTCATTTATTTTTTAATAACCTGCAAAAAAGAAAATGGTCCCTCGCCGATCTGACCCCCCTCACCCCTACCACCTCCTGCTCAACACTCAACACTCCTTCCCCACACACCTTCACTCACCTGAACATGTCTAATGGCAAAGATCAACTCACTGCTTGAAGAAATGTCTTGAAGATGGGAATGGTGACTGTAATATTAGAAAACAAAATAAGTTTAATTTAACATATTTAAGAGGGGCTTGAACTTGGATTCATACCTTTGCAATTTTTGCATATTTTGACCCCAACTTTTCAACATGACCTATTTGGGACCACACTTCATGACCAATGGTGGTGGAATTATGCAAATCTGGTCCAAAATTAGATTTTATGGATGCTTTGCAAAATCACCTTTCAAACAGGACTTGAACATTTTCACCACCCTTATTCATGAAGAGGGGTCATAAGAAGGCTATGTTGAATATTTGGAGTCAACATGTGTAAAAATGACATAGTTATGAGCGTATATCAAAATGCTTCTACACTTGCTCATAACTTTGGAAATTTTAAGTATTCTGATCCAAAATTTTCAACAAAGACCTTTTTTTCTTACAACCTCATGAAAGTGACAGCTGTTAATTTTTATATCCTGGCCAAAATGTGCTTTCCCACCTATGGCAAAGAATTACATTTCAATGGGGTGTTGAAATTTTTCACCTGTGTGATTCATGAGGTTGGATATTAAGAAGGATATGCTGAAACTTTGGTGTACGAAAACAGTATTATGAGTGAACACTGCAGTATTTCAGTGTTCACTCATAACTTCACTAATTTTCAATATTTTGATTCCAAATGCTCAACATAGCCATATGCTCCACATCACTTCATAAATGTGAGGAGTGTCTTTTTTTAAATACTGGACTAGACATTTTTTCGCACTTC
Source organism: Neoceratodus forsteri (assembly GCA_016271365.2). Lineage (NCBI taxonomy): Eukaryota > Metazoa > Chordata > Ceratodontiformes > Ceratodontidae > Neoceratodus > Neoceratodus forsteri. The sequence goes on from CM057454.1 coordinate 333,046,934, forward strand.
TGGTGCAAAATGAGATTTTGGCCAATATACTATAAATGCTAAATGTTTAAAAGGGGAGTCATAACATGATTATCTTGAAAATTTGGGGTCAAAATTAAATATATACATATCTACTTGTTAAGAAACTTTGTGTGTAGTGACAGTCTTTACCTCAGTGGTATTCTTTGTGATCCCATGCTGGTGAGCTGAGTTTGAGGATGAGCTCAGTGACCCAGCTGAATGAGGGTGAGGGTGGGGGATGGTGCTGTTATGACAGCCCCCCAGCCAGGGAATGAAAACTGCAGGGTTGTCTGCATGGGCTCAGATACCATACAGTAAAAACAACTGTCCTCTTTACATATGGCCCTGCACCTTTGCACCCATTGGTGGCAGAGAACCTTGTACATTGGCTGACAAATGGACTTTGTCCTGTGCATCTCTATCTGTAACCACATGGAAGCACAGGGATCAGAGGGCACTGTGCCTCTGCAGCCCACCATACAGCACCATGAATTCTTGACATCCATCACTGCATGGAAGTGCAGGCCACCAAGAGCTCTGTACTTCAGTAAGCAGACAGAGTCTTCCCTTGGAACAGGGCCCTTGGCATCTGTACCTATTCATGCAGGTCTGAAAGGACTCAGTTCCACTGTCTCAAAAAGAAAGGAAGTTCTTTGCAAAAAGATTTGTTAATCCACCAGTTGGGGTTCAAGTTAACACCATAAAAGTAGGGAAATGTGGCATTAGGGTTTCCAACTCTAACTCCCCACCCCCAACCCCAGTAGAAAAGAAAAATAAATAGGGTTTGGATCACTGGAGTCTTGGCAAATCTGTGGTGGGGTCTTTCTTGGGGTTGTCAGCCCTAATGCCAACCAACCCTGTTCACTGAGCAAACAATGTCAGACATGATTTCCTTTCTTTGCACAGCATCTGCAGGGCCTACAACAGATTGTGCTGGCAACATATGGTGAGAAATACTTCTTTACCTTTAAAGAGTGTCTCACTATGAATCACTGGCTTATAGCTATATCTTGTGCATCGGACTGGAGGCTACAGTCTGGGGGACAAGGTTGAGCATTAAGGTTGACATCACCATGGAGTTTCCAAGACTCTGAAGACCCAAACCCTAATGTTTTTTCCTTTTCTGCTTGGGAGATGGGAGTGGAGAGTTAGGGTTGGAAACCCTAATGCCACATTTCCCTACTTTTGTGGCATTAAGTTAAACTCTACTGGTGTAGTAACAAAGTTGTTTGCAAAGAGTATATATATATACACACACACACACACACACACACACACACATACATACATATACACACACGTATATAGGGGATACGTGATGGGCAGGAGTGGAATACAGAAAATATTCCTACTCCTGCAGAGTGAGCTCTGTATTCTCATGAGTGCCGAAGGCACAAGTGAGAGTGCTCAGCTCACTCTGCAGGAATGACAGTATTTTCCATATTCCATGATCTGCACATCATGTGTGCAGTTTATACCACTGGGGTGAGAGCTTTAGGAACATTTGGTGTGTCTCTGTGTGTTTCCTGTTAGTGTGTGTGTCTGTGTGTGTGTGTGTGTGTGTTTGTGTATGTTCTGAATGGACCGGGAGTGAGAAACACAGGTGAATGTGTTTTTCAAAGCTAACTGAGTGATTCAGAGGCTCACTGAGAAAGACAAACTGCTGCAGGTAGCACTGAGAGAGACAAAATGCTTTGTAAAAGTTTTATTTAGAATTACGGTTGTTTTGAGGCTGAGATCAGCACAGTAATGGGCTAGGAGTGTTAAAAACTCAGTGGGACACAGGAGAGAGTGTTTTTCAAAGCTAATTGAGTAAGTTGCAGCTTTAGTGAGAAAGAGAAACTGTTTTCTGAAGCAGTGTCTTTTAGAATGCAATCTGCAGTGCAGATATTCTCACCCCAGTGACATCAGCAGAGTGAGGATAAATGTGATATCCTCACTCCAGTGACATCAGCAGAGTGAGGATAAATGTGATATCCTCACTCTGGTGATGTCATCAGGATTTATCCTCACTCCAGAGAAAATAACACAGGTTATTCCACCGAGAAAGCTCTCATTCCAGTGGTGTATATATATATATATATATATATATGTGTGTATGTATTTGAGTAACTACAGACCCATCTTGTTGCTGCCAGTGGTGGAGAAGATCCCGATGAGATTAATGGCTAAACAATTGAATTCTCAAATAAAGAACAATAACATATTTACTCATAACCTATCTGGATTTAGAAAATGTTGCACTACTTCTACAGCCATTATCCAAGGTTACCAATACCACACAGATGGCACTGGAAAGTGGCCAGTGTGGGTATCCTTTTCATTGATCTCTCCAGGGTCTTCAACACCATCATCTATAAGATCATGCTGAGTAAGTTACAGGGCATGGGACTTGGGGCATTAGCTTTAGGTTTGTTTGTTTGTTAGTTATCTTTCAAAAGGGTGAAAGCTAGTTGAAGTGTGAAGCTCTGGATCAGCCTGGAGGCATGATGACATGAGGGTGCCACAGGAGTCGGTTTTGGCCCCTGCTGTTCTCTTTATGAATGATATTGAACCTTGGTTGCCAGGGCTAGGGGCCACTTGTATGCTGATGATATAGTAATGTATATTGGAGATTGTTCTCTGAATCACATAAAGGTGGACCACAATGGAGACTTTAAGGGCTTGTAGGCTCATCTGAAGCACAATAAACTGGTGCTGAACTAAAAATTAAAAAAATCAGACTACGTTGTTTAGGTCTGTCAGGAAGACAACAACTGGTCATTATTTGCTGTCTATTTCCACCTATAAATGAGTTTGACTTTCTGTGGTCTCTGAATACAAGTACTTGGGCCTATGTCTGGATGAACATCTAGCACTGGGACACCATATTGAGAATATCTTGAAAAGAGTGGGTCCCAGTCAAAATTAGGTTCCTTCACAGGCACTGAGATGCTCTCTCTACCTAAGTTAGAAAGCATATTATAGAAACTATGATAGTACCTATTAGGGGTTATGGGGACATAATCTATGGTGTGATGGCTCCAGTTATTTGGCAAAACTACTACCTTAACAAATATATTGGCTAGGTTTATTCTTGGAGCCCCACATTGCACCCACCATTGTGGCCTTTATTCCTTATTAAATAGACTCCCATTGACACAAACTTGTGAGCTCCATTTGATACAGCTAATAAAAACAAGGATTTGTTAATGCCAAATGTCCACTGCTTGCATTGCTGTTGTACTTGGTTCTGCTTGTACACATTTTAGTATACATTAACCCAATATAGACCAAATGAGATGTAGTATGTCATTTGCAATGTGGTCCTGATTTATACAGTTTTCTACTGCATTTGACCAGTATAATAGAGGTGAGATGCGATATCTCATTTTTATGTTTGCTTGCACGCATGTGCAGGAAACATAGTGCCTTCATCGGAGATTTCGGAGGTATGTCACCTCCTCCTCCAATTCAGTCAGTGGGCTGGCAGGCGTGGCCCCTGTAAGCCAATGCATTTTGGAGCTGTCTATGACACACTCCAAAATGCAGTGGCATCTGATTGAAAGGGAAGCTATGCTTGAGTGAGCACCGATAAGATATCGGCTGCTCACGCGCAGCTCCCATGCACAGACAGACGATGCGGCGCCCCGTACTGTACTAGCCGGCGGTGCCCAATCCCGTCAGCTAAGCTGTGTCCCCAAGTTGCTGAGCTGTGTCCTCCACCCCCAGTTGTAGGTGCCACGCTGGGAGCCCACCCCAGCGTGGCAAGCACTGTGTCCTTTGGCCAGCGGGGTGCCCAATCCCCGGCCAGCTGAATGCCCCCCCCAAGTCTTGTGCCATGCTGGGAGCCCACCCCAGTGTGGCAAATGTTCCACGATGTCTTTTTTTTTAAACCTGTAAAATAAAACTGTCTCCCTGGCGTCTCCCAACCCTCCCACAACCCGCACCCACCGCCGCTCTAAGCCTCCCCACCCCTCACCCCATACTTACCTCCGGACTCGCGCGATGATCTTCGTGGACCGAACATGTCTGCACTCTTCAAAGCCGACCGCGAACTGAGGAAATGCCGGTAAGCTGTATAATGGGTTACATAGGGGTTTCAACTTTATTGTATATCTCGGAGTTTTTGGATTTTGACTACTAACATGGTGTTTTGGGATCTTCTCGATTTAGGTAAACATTGTCGGCGGTTCAGTCCGGCGGTGATTTCACGCAGTGATCGCGCAGTGACTGAGAAATCACCCTTGGGCCTGAATACCACCATGACAGTGACATCATTCATGAGAAAGGGTCCCAAAAACCCCATGTTGAAAATTTGGTGCCAAAATTCCAAAAAATGACTGTTTTATGAGGATGCGTTGCGCAGTTACTACGCAGGCTCGTAAGTTCGAGAAATTTCAATATTTTCACTCCAGATTTTCAACATTGCCATTTTACCACACCTTCTTATGAGTAGTATAGCTGTCATTTTTCACATCTCACCCAAAATGTGTTTCTGCCCATGTAGTGCAGAATGGCGCAGTCTGTGTGCGAAATCAATGTACGGGACAAATTAAGAAAATCACAGTGACACTGTTCATGAGCAGAGGTCTTAAAATGGCTATGTTGAAAATTTGGTGAAAAAATTCTAAAATGACGATTTGATGAGCTGCAGCGCTATGCAGTTCTTAAGCACGTCAGAAGGTCGCTGAATTTTCAATATTTTCACTCCAGATTTCCAACATTGCCATTTTATCACACCTTCTTATGAGCAGTACAGCTGTCATTTTCACATGTCACCCAAAACGCAGTTTCTGCCTACAATGTAGCACACAATGGCGCAGTCGGTGTGCGAGATCAATGTACGGGACAAATTAAGAAAATCACAGTGACACTGTTCATGAGCTCAGGTGTTAAAATGGCTATGTTGAAAATTTGGTGAAAAAATTCCTAAAAATGACTGTTTTACGAGCGTGTGTTGCACAGCTCCTATGCATGCTCGTAAGTTCGCGAATTTTCAATATTTTCACTCCAGATTTCCAACATTGCCATTTTACCACACCTTCTTATGAGCAGTATAGCTGTCATTTTTCACATCTCACCCAAAACGTGTTTCCGCCCATGTAGCGCACAATGGCACAGTCGGTGTGTGAAATCAATGTACGGGACAAATTAAGAAAGTCACAGTGACACTGTTCATGAGCAAAGGTCTTAAAATGGCTATGTTGAAAATTTGGTGAAAAAATTCCTAAAAATGACTGTTTTACGAGCGTGCTTTGCAGTTCCTATGCATGCTCGTAAGTTTGCGAATTTAATATTTTCACTCCAGATTTTCAACATTGCCATTTTATTAGCACTTCCTTATGAACAGTACAGCTGCCATTTTTCATATGTCGCCTAATGTGTTTTCATTACGAAGTAATAATGGTGCTGTTGGTGTGCGAAGCAATGTTTAGGACAGATTAAGAAAATCACAGTTACACTGTTCATGAGCAGAGGTCTTAAAATGGCTATGTTGAAAATTTGGTGACAAAAGTCCATAAAATGACTGTGTTACGAGTGAGCAATGCGCAGTTTCCACGCACCCTCGTAAGTTCATGACTTTGTAATATTTTCAGTCCAGATTTTCACCAGTGGCATTTTTTCACACTTCCTTATGAACAGTACAGCTGTCATTTTTCACAACATGGTTGAAGTGTGTTTTCACACTTTCAGTGCTGAGATGCATGGTCGCTGTGGGAAATCATTGTTCGGCACAGATAAAGAAAATCACAGTGACACTGTTCATGATCGGAGGCACCAAAATGCCTGAGTTGACAATCTGCTGTAAAATATCCCCAACCTAATTATATTACGGGTGTGCATTGCACAGTTTCTATGTACGCTCATGACTTCACCATTTTTTTAAATATTTTTACTGCAGATTTGCAACATTGCCATTTTTTACACCTCCCCATGAACAGTACAGCTGTCATTTTTTACATCCTGTTCGGAATGTTTTTGCACCTGTGGTGCTAAATGCCGTAGTCGCTGTGCATAAGCAGCTTTCGGCTAACAAACTGATATTCCCCTGTTCATGAGGTGGGGTCACAAAAAAACATGTTGAAAATTTGGAGTGAAAATACCAACGAATGCCTGAGGTATTAGGGTTTCCAACCATAACGCCCAACCCTGTAGAGAATGACAGGCATCAGGGGTGTGACTTGGGATTCTTGCCTGTAATGCTCATACCATTCCACACCCTGCAGCCAGTGAGAGGCATTGAGGTATGCCTTGGACTCTTCAGCCCCAAAGTTCACCCCATTCTCCTATATCGCACCCATCTCACCGCATTTCCTAATGAAATGGGGTGCGCATAAGGGCCAAAGACCCTATGAACACCGTGACACTTGTCAGTGTCTGCAGGGTGGGGTGTGGGTGAAATGGCGAGGCCGTTATGCCTGACGACCCAAATGCACACCCCAATGCCTGTCACTCTCTGCAGGGTGGTGGTGGGGTTGGCTTCAGTTCAGTACTTCACTGCCATTCCTATTACGCAGCTCTGTAACTTCTACATTACCACTGCCAATGCCAGCAAGCAAACATTCGGCATTGACAAATGCTTGTTAGTGTAGCCCTGCTTTTATTATGTATTTTTCTAGGATAGATCATCTTAGATGTGACATCTGCTTTTTGGTGGGGTCTGCTGTAGGGTTCTGTTGTTACAGTTTTCTAATACATTTACCCAGGATAACCCAGCTGAGATGTAGTACCTCATTTTTAATGAGGTTCTGCTTTGACACATTTTTGTACTGTATTTACCCAGGATAACACAGCTCAGATGCTATCTTGTTTTTAGTGGGATCCCGTGTTTCCCAATTTTTACACTGTATTTACCCAGGGTAGCACAGTCAGGATGTAATATCTTGTGCTCAGTGGGGCCCTGCTTTTACCCATTTTTGTAATGTATTTACCCAGGATAGCCCAGCTGAAAGGCAAGGTACATTTTCAGTGGAGTTCAGCTTTTACAATGCATTTTTCTCAGGATACAGCAGCATAGATGCACAGTTCAGTAGGGACTCTGCTGTACTGGGGTTCTGCTTTTACACATTTTTACTCTATGTTAACCCAGAATAGACCCGATGAGATGCAATATCTTACTTTTAGTGGTATTTTATTTATTTATTTATTGAAATGTTTCACCAGGAAGGCATACTGAACAACATGGTGCTTGTCTCTTGGCTCGACCTCGGGGGTGGGTGTACAGAGTGTGAAAACAGTGATTATACATATAGTTACAATTTCATCTGGGGGAAATATATGGAGAATAGGCAACAAGCTCATCAACATACTGTTGGACTGGCAATTACTAAAACACACTGGTATACATACATTCAAGAAAATAACAATTAAAGTGCTGTTTGGAGGGAGAGTAAGAGGGACTAAGGGCTAAGAAGGGGAAGGAGAAGCAGAGGGGGTCAAGGCGAAGGGGGCCAAGACTAGTGCCAGAACAGATTCTTATCCTGCTGAAAGGTTATTTAAAACCAGTCTGTGGTGAGGTGAGGAAATAGCCCTATTAGTCAGCAAACTAGCTCAGGATTTAATAGGGTTTGGGGCAGGCTATTTAAGTGCAAGGGGATACAAGGGGGGGACCAGAAGACTAAGAACCCTACCTGGGGCAGAACCAGGTGATGGCGTTTAGGTAGAGAAGGAACAGGGAGGGTTAGGAAGGGGAAAGTCTTCCTAGATCTATCCTCCTCCGGGATGTTGAGAATCCTGCCAGGGCAGAACCAGGCATAGACCATTGGGTGAGAGATATGGGGGGAGGGAGGATGGTGAATAGCGGGGGGATAGTAGGTGTGGAAACTAGGTGGGCTTTATAGGTGGGTATTGAGCTGAGGATACAGGCTCAAGGAAGGTAACTTAAGGAGCATTAAAGCAGGAGCAGCTAGAGGAGAGATAGTTATGCAGTGCAGATGCAAGGGAGGAGGAGGAGGAGGAGGAGGAGGAGGAGGAGTGCCATATTTGGCTGTGTAGAGAGTTCCAGAGTTTTGGGAAGCAGTAGGAGAAACCAATCTGTCCTATGAGAGTGGAATGGCGGGGGACTAGCAAGGTGTGAGGATCGGTGGATCTGAGGGAGTGGGAAGGAGGGGAGGGGAGGGGTAGAGATGGAGCATGAGAGGTAAGTGAGGAGTTCCCCAAACCAAAATTTGGAAGTAAATTTGGCGCAATGAGCGATACATCTGTTATCCTGCTTTTACACATTTTTCGATTGTGTTTACCCAGGATAGGCCAGCTGATTAGCCAGCTGAGAGGCAAAATCTATTTTTCATTGGGGTACCACATTTTGACCCCAGATATCCAATACAGCCTATTTATGACCTGATATTGTGATCATGACAGGTGGAATTTTTTAAAACCATCCAAAAGTAGAGATGTTGCGAGGTTTTACTTTGCCGGCGAAGTTGCAGAATTCACCTTAGTGAATAACTTTACAAATTGCCCACTTTGCCACTTTGCATTCCATTTTCCTGGGGGAACTGCACTTTCTTGGGCAAAGTCAGATGAAGTTAAGGTGAAGCTGCAACTTTGCCAGTGAATTTGGATAACTTCTTCTGAAAAAGTGCCACTTTGCCTGCCAAAAACTTAGTGAAGCCAGAACTTCGCACTTCGCAAATGTGACAAACTTGGCAAATTATTTCATGGAGTGAAGTTTGCCAGCTTTGCACATCTCTATTTGAAAAAAAGTGATTTTTGAAGGGAAGCTGTGAAAACATGTTTCAAAGAGGATTTGAAAAAAGACCTGTCATGTTCATGAGGTGGGATACACAAGGGATATGTTGAACATTAGGGACCAAAATCTGCAAAAATAAAATTATGAGTAAATGCTGGAACAGTTCAAGGCTTCTTCATAACTTAGTTTTTTTTCACATCTTGACACCAGATTTTCAACCTAGTCTTTTTATCACCCCCACCTTATGAACCCAGTTCATGAAGTTTTCAAATTCCACCCAAAAGATGATTTTGTAGAGCGACTGCAGAAGCACCTTTTGGGTCATAGTTGAAACATTTTTATGACCCCGTGTAATAAAGATATGGATTTCTTCTTGAATCCTGTCTGAAAGGTGGTTTCACAGACAGACTGCGAAAACATGTTTCAATTAGGATTTGAAAAATGAAACCTGTCATGTTCATCAGGTGTGGTAACAAAAGGGCTATGTGCACATTTAGGGCTAGAATCTACAAAAATCACAAAGTTATGCGTAAAGGTTGAAAAACATTCAACAGTTCCTCATAACTTTTTTTTTTTACATTTTAACCCAAATTTTTAACACTGCCTTTTTATGACTCCACCTTACGATCACATCAGGTGGAATTTTTCAAATCCAGTTCAAAGGGTGACTTTGTAAGACAAATGCAAAACTATGTTTTGGAGGAGATTTAAAAAATGACACCTGTCATGTTCATGAGGTGGGGTAAGAAGAGATCTATGTTGAAAACTGGGGACCAAAGTCTGCACACATTACAATTTTACAAGTAAATGAATACATTCAACATCTCTCAATAACTTCATTGTTTTCCAACATTTTGACCCAAATTTGTAAACATAGTATTTTTGTAACCCCTCCTTCTGAACAAGACAGGTGTCATTTGTAAAATACTGGCCAACATGTCATTTTGCACCACAAGTGCGAAAACACATTTTGGCCATAATCTGAAAAACTACACCTGCTGTGTTCATAAGGTGTCATGAAAAAATGGTTGTGTTGAAAATTTGGGGTCACAATATTGCAAAGTACCAAAGTTATGAGTGAGCATTGAAACATTTCAATGTACTTCATAACTTTGTTGTTTTTTAATATTTTGACCCAAAATTTTCAACACAGTTTTCTTATGATCCCACTTCATGAACCCGGTAGGTAAACTTTTCAAATCCCACCAAAAACTTGATTTCATGTAGTGACTGCAGAATCACCTGTCAGGCCAGAGCTGAAAAGTTGAACCTACTTTATTCATGAGGTGGGGTCCCAAAAAGGCCATATTGAAAATTTGGAGGAAACATATTAAAAAATGACTACGTGATTAGTACAAGTTCAAAAGATTGAAATACATTGGGTGCGGCTTACCTGATTTCCTCAGTTCCTGGTCCAGCACTGAAGAATGAAGATGTGTCTCTGATTATTGTGTTGAACCCTGGTAGGTCAGTAAGGGGTGGGGTGTGTTGAGTGGGGGGCTCGGGTGGAGGTAGGGTAACAGTGGTGGGTGGTGGTGGAAGCAACAGACATCAATGGACCATTTTCTTTTTTTACAGGGTGTAAAAATAAAAAAAGACATTGAAGGTTGGTTTTCTTTATTTCAGGTAACAGCACTGGGGATTGGGCACCCCAGTGTTGGGTTCATATTTATGGGGAATAGGACATGATAGGGAGGTGGTAAGGATACTTGGCAGAAGGTTGGATCATTTTAAAAAGGGAGAACAGGTACAGGAAGCAAACGGAGGTGGGAGGTATATTTGGCAGAGGGTGGGATTTTTTAAAAGGGGTTCAGGGCATGGGAAACAACACAAAGGTGGGTGGGATACTTAGTGGAGAGTGGGATTGTTTAAAAGGGGCAAACAGAGATTGATCATGGGTTATGTGCTGTGATACGGGCTGCTCTTTTCTTTGAACTTCATTAAGTTTTTACCCAGCAAACCCAGAAGAGTGATCATGATCAGCCTTGCTGAAGATTGGTCTTATACTGTCAAATTTGCTGCAGACTACCCTGCATTGGAATGACAGTGACACACCTCTCTAATCCACTATCATAGCAATATGTTTGCTTTGCACAAGTGCAAACATAAAAAAGGCATCAGAGTGCATTAGTTGCAAATCGATGGTTCACTGTTGGAGTGCATGTGATTTGTATAAGATGGTAAACTAAGATTACTTCAACCCACTCTTGTTCTGTTCTTTTGATGCCATGTTGAGTGTAAAGAGTATTTCAAATTTCTGAAATGCAGCAGCTCTTACCAGCCACCCACAAGGCAATACTTTCCTGTTCATGTGTGAAATAAATTTCACATGTGCACTGTGTTTTCTCCTCAGTTCACTAACACCTTGTAAGAGATCTGGCATATAATGTACATTATAGTAAACACATTATATTAACTCACATTTCTCTTCTAGGTAATTGGTACATCAAATTATAACACAAATAATGTTAGGAAACAGCAGTTTTTGGTAGGGCAAGAATGTGTATCATTTCATTAAAACATCCAAATTGGTTATGATTATGTATTTATACCTAATCTGTGTGTATACTGTACAAGGTTCAATGCTGACACAGCTTGGATGCAAATGACAGTTTTCTGTAATTTTCCATTCCAACATTTGAATTCATAACATAACCTGTGCTTCATTTTATGGTCGGATTAGAGATGAATAAGTAGAGATTTATCCTGTAACAGCCATTGATCTTTTATGGTGACAAGCCACGCTATTTGTTTATGTCACAGCTTTGTTTGTCACATTTGCTAATTCAGCCTGACTCTGGAGAGAGAGAAAGACTGAGAGAGACACACACAATAAAGATAGGCAAGGCAGACATTTAATTTGAAAAAAATGAATGAACATTAGGACCTGTATTGCATACTGGTGAGATATTGAAAGGGCCGCCAGGTGCAGCATAAATCCCAATGCGCCGGGGTGCAATGTAATGGCATGCAGTGCAGATGCAGGGGGCATGCCCATGCATATGTGGCACATCCCGATATTCAGCCTGGGACGTGCGGTGCAGATGGTGGTGTAGCCCTGCAGTGCGCCACATAGGAGGGCTCCAAGTTGAGCTGCAGAAGAGTGGAAACAAGTCCCGGCCACCCACAGGTGGGCTGCTGTACTGCAGGGTGCAACACAGCAGCTGCCAGCCGTGGGTGGCCACCCTCCCACCCAGAATACTGTCCATAAGCATACATACCAGTCTGGTAGTTTAGTGCCCCCCCGAGTCCCTGATTCCCTGATATATATATAATAAATGTCCATCCCTGGTAGTCTAGTGGTCCCCCCTCCTACCTGAGTCCCCAGTTCCCCAATATATGTATTTATGACTATCCCTGGTGGTCTAGTGGAACCCCCCTGCCCATTGCCATGATCATGGTAAATCTCCATAGATCAATTCTCTGGTGATCCAGTGGCACCCTCCACCCCTGCTACCCACACAGAGCCCCTTGCCCACCCTGATCCCCCCATCATCAGCAGGCGGATGCATCCCACCCACATACTGCCCAGACACCCGCTGAATGACAGGTACAGTATGGGCTGCAAGCCTATTGGTCCACACTGTGTGTGTATGTGTAGAGGGGAGGTTGAGGCACAGGCTGATCATGACACCTATCAGTTGCTTGCTGGGCAGTGTGTCAAAGCAAAGAACTGCCCTGTGAATTGGGTGGCTCTTTTCTTGAACTTCACAAAGTTTCTACCCAGCAAACCCAGAAGAGTGTTATTATCAGTATAACTGATGATTGGTCTGAAACTGTTGAGCCCACTGCACACTGCCCTGCAATTGACCTAAAGTGGCACACTTCTCATATCTACCATCACTGCAACATGTTCACTCTGTGCAAGTGCAAACATAAAAATACACATTGAAGAAAGTTCTCAATTACATTAGCAGCCAGGTGTCTGTGAGGAATACCTGTGTGAGTATGCATTCATCAGGTAGTATGGTCCTTGACGTACCATGCTTGTCCTCAGTTAAAGGCAATCAGTCTTTCTTTGTCTGAGGACCGTCACTGTAGAATTAGCTCCCAGTTCCCCTTAGACCCATAAATGGTCCATTGCCATCCAGCACTTCATTAAAAAATGTATCGTTTTCCTTATTTCAATTTTACTTTTGTTCCCCTTCCCCAACCCACCCCAACCTACCCTACATTCAGCATTCTGGACCCACAACCCCTGCCCAATACTTACCTACTGGGGTCCAACACCATAATCCTTTCTGGACCAGAGACATGCCATCCTCCTTCAACGCCAGAACTGGAACTGGTACAGTAAATGTGGTTAATGTATTTCAATGTGTTTTGAACTTTTATTCATAACTTGGTAATTTTTTAATATTGTTGCCCCAGATATCAACATGGCCTTTTTGGGAACCCATCTCATGAACACGGTAGGTGACATTTTTCAAATCCCACCTGAAAAGTGATTTCACAGTCACACCACAAAATCACTTTTCACGTAGGATTTGAAACTTTTCACCTACCAGGTTCTTGAGGTGGGGTCATAAGAAGACTATGCTGAACATTTGGAGTAGCAAAGTTAAGAAAGTACTTTGAAAATTTTCTACGATCGCTCATAATTTTGGTAATTTGCAATATTTTGACCCCAAATTTTTAACAAAGCCATTTTTTCATACCAACTCATGAACATCACAGGTTTCATTTTTCAACTCCTGGCCAAATGTGTTTTTGCATTTGTGGTACATAAATGACATTTCAGCCAGTATTTTATAAATGATACCTGTCATGTTCAGACGGGGGTGGTCACAAAAAAGACTATCTTGAAAGTTTGGGGTCAGAATGTCATGTAGACCACATTGCCTTACAGTGCTGGTGACCTGAATTTGGGTGTGTGTTCAGTGAGATGCTGAATGGGCCAAGGCTGTGGAGGGAAGTGCTGTGGCATACAGTACTGACCCCAGCCTAGGGAGGGAAAAAGCAGTGTTCTGGCACTCAGACAATACCCTGTGATAGGTTGGGGAGCCTTCTATCACAAGGGGTTGAGGTGCATGTTAAGGTCTGATGGGCCATGCACTGCATCAGGACAAGTAAGATGGCAAGAAAAATGGGACAAGAGTAACTGGCAGTATGAAGGTCAGGTTACTGCAGGCCCTGCAACAGCAACAGGCCCCTACTTCTGTTAACCACCCAGACCCATTACCCTCCATCTCAGGAACTTAGATCGTATCATTGGTACCCCCCCCCCACAGATTCCCCCATGATTGCAATAGGAGAGGGAGGGATATCCACTCCTTTTGGCTGTCAGCCAATGTGGCAGTCCATCACCCCATCTGTGTTGAAAGGCATGAGAAAGATGGTGGCTTCATCCTGCCTTGGTTGCAGTCTATGAGCAGAACAGCTTGTCCCACTCCCCTGAGAGGAGAGTTGGCCAAGGGGTGCTGCATCCTGTCTGCATCTCCACACTGGCCTCTACTAGGAATCCAAGTCTCTTCCAGCATCCAGGCTGCTGCCATGGTACCGGCATCTACTCTCCCAACCAACCATCAGTAACCCCCCCAAAAACAGAACTACAATCCCTTTCCACCCAATATTGCTGATCGATATTTTTATTGTTCATAATAACAAATTTTCTACTTTATGTCTGCAAGTCCAGTGGAATGATGAAGATGGCACAACAAGATGTCAGCAACGGCATTGGAGGGGACTGACCACATGTATCAGATGGTATTGGTTTATGTTTAGAATTCCTTGTTTGTTCCAGTCAGTAACTAAAGAGCTGCAGATCCTTTGTGACCCCATTGGTATTCTTATTTCGCAAATACGACTGGATGTTCCTTCAGGCTGCCTAACCCCTCTCTGACAATCCCCAGGACCCTAGGTAAGATATCTTCGTTAGTAGTACTATACCTAAGCTACAATAGTACAATGTAATGGTACAGTTAATAAGCATTAAACCATGACAGACCATGGTTCTACTGTGGAATTAATCCATGGTTGGGGAGGGTTGGGCACAAGGCCGAAGGACGAGTGCATCCAACCACCCAACCATGGATTAATTCCACAGTAGAACCATGGTCTGGAGTGGTTTAATCCTCTGGTAACATGCCAATTATTGCAAGTATTGTAGCATGTACTGAGTTATTGCACATAACACTGAATGAATACTTTCTGGGCAAACAGGCTTAGTTTATGTATTTACTTTAATTTAACATGTGGCGCCAACGTAGCACCTACATACCTTGCGGTTCTCTTCAAGGAAAAATTAATTGCAAAAATCTATATTTAATGCAGACATTAGGACTGAAGAACCCAAAGCGCGTAAAGTAGGGAAATTAAAAAAAAACAGGGTTTTGGGTCTCTGAATCAGTGGTGGAGTGTTCCTTGGGATTGTCAGCCATAACGCCTACCTCCTTCCCTGAGCAAACAAGGTCAGATGTGATCTTTTTTCTTCATGCAGGTCCCTATGACTGATTCTGTTGGCAACATATGGCAAGCCATACTTCTCTACTTGCGAAGAGTGTATCACTATGAGGCACTGTCATGGAGCTGTAACTTGTGTTTCGGATACAAGGCTACAGGCTGGTGGGAGGTTTGGTCATTAGGGTTGACAACCCCAAGGAACATGCCACCACTGATTCACCAACACTCTGGTGACCCAAAACCCAATTTTTTTTTTATTTCCCTACTTTATGCACTTTGCATTCTTCAACCCTAATGTCTGCATTAACATAGTTTTTTGCAATGACTATATATACATATTGGCCCAGATATTCAAAAGGGTTGAGCCATGCCTTCAACAGGGTTCCATGTGCCGCTACTCAAAAATGCACCATTCTGCGATATTCAGAAGGGCCAGTTCGCCACAAAAACATGCTGAGCAACAGCACAATGGAAATGAAGGCATGCGCGGCCGGAAGGCGGTCATGCCAAACTGCGCAATGCGATATTCGAACGCCGCGCAATGCGCAAAAGTAAGCTCAGCCGGAAGTTGCGCCAGTAATGGAATTGAGCCAAAATAAAAAGGCTCAAGAGGCGAAGAACCGTAGGCAGGCCGCAAACTGGGGAGAGAGACAGAGACAGAGAGAGAGACAGAAGCTGGAAGGGCAGACAGGGACAGTGGGTCCAGGAGGACAGAGAGGCCAGCGGGGGTGCCGGTGCAGTGGAAGCAGCAGTGGGGCAGCGGGGTAACACAGGAACAGCAGCCGGGGGCAGAAGCCAGGAGATGGACAGTGACAGCTTCCACATGGAAGCTGTAATGAGGGTGAGACACCATGCTGCAGGGGGCGTGGCCCGCGAGGGCCCGTTGGTGGTATGCCTGACAGGCGGTATCGTGCCTGCATCAGCTTCAAGCTGTGTACACAGATGTCGAGATTGTGGGCGGTACCGCCTGAACAGGGCAATACTGGGGGCGGCTCTGCGAGCTGTGCAGTGATGTGATGAGCACCCTCACATGAGTCATGCTCTGTCTATGGAGACCAAGGTGACAGCCTGCATGTGCCTGCTCGCCCACGGGCACCTTCCAGAGGCCGACAGAGGACACCACAGGCATTACACAGTCGGCCACGTCACGCATCTCACCCAATTCCTCAGGCGCACTGCTGCCTCATGCTCGCGGAGTACATCCATTTCCCCAGCACCGCGGCAGGCGATGCAACAAACATGCAGGAGTTCCACAGGGTCGCACGTATGCCTGGCATGCTGAGGGCCATAGACTGCACCCATGTGGCCATTGCATGCCACCTGGCCCGCCGGCCCAGGCATATCCGGAACAAAGGGGTTTTCCAGTGTCAACTGCCAGGTGGTGTGTGATGCCACTGGGCGCATTATCAATGTTTGTGCACACACTCCTGGCGGAGCACATGATGCCTTCATATGGCACCAGTCTGCACTGTGCCATCGATTTGAGAGTGGGGACATCCCCACGGGTCATCTAGTGGGTGAGTACACATGTATGGAATGCAAACTCTGGGCAAGGGTGGGAATGACACAGGTGCCATGGTAGTGGCACACAAGGATATGGTCAATATGGACCTGACATGACACTGCTCTCCACTATCTCCACACAGGTGACTGTGGATACCCACTCTGTCCCTGGCTGCTCACACCGTACCGGCGCCCCATGACCCCAGCGCAGCTATGCTTCAATGAGGCACATGCCGCAACACGTAACATCATAGAGTGGGTGTTTGGGATGCTCAAGGCACGCTTCCGATGCCTAGACACCTCCGGTGGTGCCCTACAGTACAGCCCCCAAAAGGCCTGTGGGATATTCCTGGCCTGTTGCATCCTGCACAACATGGCCAAAGACCATGGGATAGCCGTACAGGTCGAAGAGGGGGACAGCGATGGGGACGCCAGTGGCGCCGGTGATGTTGGTGATGAGCAGCCCCCAGGACTGGAGGGACCCCGACTGACCCGGCAGGCCCAGCTGCACGGGACACCATTGCAGAAGAGCACTACGCCCAACACAGGTAAGTCAAGGGGACATGTGCAGGCAACACTGTCCATCGCAAACCACAGGCACACAGGGGAAGACACCGTGCATGAAGGTCAGGGGAGTTGAAGGTTCCAGGCATACCAACACACCATCAGGGAGGGGTGAGCACTCATATGGACACACACACACACACCAGGCAGCGTACATGGGCAGAAGCACAACACTGTGGAAGCAACATTGCCAACACAGCACCACCGACCACCCCACCACCTGTACTGTCCCGTCGTGTGTCAGGACCTGGGCACCTGCACCTTGGTGTACAGTGCAATGCAGGCATCATCATGCACCGCACCTGTGGACAGCAGTTGGGAGAGTGTGCAGGTGGTCCGTGTCAGCGTGGTGAGCAGAGCACCCAGCAGTGCACTGCCCACCATGACACACATTGCACACAGGGCAGCACCAGACAGGGCCCGCACTGGGAGACAGCTCAGTCAGGTAGCACTGTCCCACAGCCTCCACGGATGCATGGGCAGCCCCACTGTGGCCCAGCAGCACTGGCAGGCTCAGCAGGAGCCACATCGGGTGGCGCTGTTGCACCACCAGGGGTCCCACTGCACGAACGCGACCTTGCCCGCAGAGGGGTCTGCATCCTGCCAAACAAACGTGCACCAGGGGTGCTCGGGATGCCCACAGCAGAACCCGGCATCGACAGGCCTGGTGTCGCCGCGATGCGGGAACAGTGAGTGGAGGCGCACTGTGTGGGTGTGTGTGGTACAGGGCACCTGACAGTGTGCCCAATGCGTCGCGACAGAGACCACTGCCTGGGTCAGCCTGTCAATGGCGGCGGTACATCCGTCGCATAAGGACCAGCTCGGCTCGGTCCGAGCACACTCCCTGCTATGCGCTCCACGGACACAGACAGTGCCTCCACGGACCTTGCAACCCCACCCCTGCAGCTGTACCGATTCCTGCAGCAGGCAGGTGTCGCATCAATGGGTACTGTGCCCCAATGGCATCGTGACCCCCAGGGTGTGGATGGTCCTGGTGCACAGCACCTTGAGGGTGGCGCTGTTCGCCAGGACCAGGTATGGGGCGGATCAAGGGCGGTGGACATGTGCCACTGCTTGACACTGTACCCCCAGACCTGGTGTGCGACTGCTGCTGCCGCCCCTCCAACTGCTGAGCCCCCAGGTCCACCTGTTCCACCTCCGTGCTGGCAACGGTGCCAGACACCTGCACAGCCACCGGTGCTGCCTCACCGGTGCTGACAGGCACAGCCTGGGACTGTGCCAGCATGCTGGTACACAGGTGTGAACCAGGAAGGCCCAGGGGCATGTGCTGGCCTGCCATGTGTCCGTCATGGGACACACACCCATCACTGCCCATTGCAGGCCTGCTATCATCAATGGTGCAGGTACGTGCCACTGCCATAGGCACAGCATGCTGGCATACCTGCATGCCACACTGCTGAGAGACAGGCTGTGCACCCCCCCGCACCCGTATCACTGACACCAGAGTTGTTGGCCCAGTGTGCATGCTGCTGCAGTGCCTGCTGGCTGGTGGCAGAGGTGGATGGTCCCTCCTCCATGTCCAGCAGGTCTGCATCACTGTCTGGACCCACCACCACCACCACCGTCTCCTGAAGACGAACAGGATCTGTAACAGAAAGAGAGTACATGTGAGTGCATGTGAACAACCGCCCCCCCCAACACCACCACCATGTCATACCGTGCAGTGATGGGCTTCCACCTGTCTGGAATCCTCCGCCTGGTACACCCACAATGGCACTCGGCTGCATGGCCGTGACCAGTGTCTCCTCTGTTGGGGTCAGCTGCAACACCACTGGCGGGCCCCCACCAGTGCCAGCACGTGCCGCCCTGAAGGCTGCCACCTTCTCCTTCAGCCTCCTGCGGTCAGTCCCCATCTTCTTCTTGCATTTCTGCATGGAGCGCTGGTGGCTTCTGTGCAGGTTGACGGCCCGAGCTACCCCCTCCCATGCAGCTGCACATTCCTGAGGGGTGCCCCTCCGTCCACTCAATAATGGCTCATCCTCCAGGTAGGCCTGGAAGAGGGCCTCTGTCTCTGCAGCTGTGAAGTTCGGCCTCCTCCTACGCCCGCCGTTCTCACCCTCACCTTGTTTCTGGTCAGTCATGGTGATCTGTATGGGTGGAAGTGGACACCTGTCACTGTGCAGTCTACAGCATTTCCCCATGAGCATAGGTGCTGGCCGGGGGGGGGCGGAAGCCCCCCACATTTCTTCTCCGTATGGCAGATACTAATAGAAAAAGTGCCCTTTGTCCCTTTCTAAGTGCCTTTTGATTCTCAGCCCCTCAGCCTTTATCATCCTCCGGCACCCCTGCCCATGAGCATTGTCCTGAGCATCACACAGCATGTAACTCACCTCTCACCTGCAGTAGACCAAATCTGGCCAGCACAACCCACTGTCACATTTTTATAACGCAACACATGCAAATGAGGTGGCGCAACTTTAATGACATGCTAATCGCGCCACTGTGCCTTTGAATGGCTGATCGAATGATTTGCACATGTCGGCTGAATATCGCGAATTTGCGCTTTGCGCAATACGGAAGGTCCGGCTGAGCCAATGGCTCAGGTTTGTTCCTGCGTGCTACACTGCATTGTGCATGCCCAGACAGCTTACACATGCGTCTATCACGCTGCAGACCTGCTGAGCGCGATCGGCAATTCAGGCCATGGCCACCATTGTGCCAGTGGCGCTACAGCACTGGGCACTATATGGCGCTATGGCACTACTGCGCGATGGTCCACTGTGGCACTGGTACGCAGCTTGGCAGTCGTGCAGGATGCCTATACGTCCGATGGCGCTGTGCGTAGCCTTGCGTCATTGCCGTGACCTTGTGTATGCCCTCTGCCCCTGGCGGGTTGGCATGCCATGTGTCCGTCCCTATTGCGCTGTCTGGTGACAGCGCCCGTAAAATGGCGGTGCTGTTGAACAGCGATTGGAGCCTATGGTGGTCTATTGTGCAACATCTCACGTGAGGGTTACAGTGCAGCGGGCGCCATATTGCCTGCTGCAAACTGGCTGAGATGGCTGGGAGGAGGCAGTGACTTGGAGCCCACTGGAGGTGGCCAACCTGGTGGCCCTGGTGGAGCCCACTGTGAGGCACTGTATGGTGAGCCCCTCACCATGCCTAGGATGCACGTGTGGCAGCAAGTGGCCACTGACCTGGTGGAGGTCACTGGGCGGGGCGGTCTGCTGAGCAGTGCAGGCACCGGTACAGTGTCCTCCGCTTGAAGAACCAGACTTTGCACGGCTGCGGTGCGCTTGCCGGAGGCGGGCGTGGTGCCTAGAGCCAGGTGAGTGTACCATCTATGCACCTATATTCTCTGTAGGGGTGTGTGTGTGCTTGGGTGGCTGTGCATAGGTGCAGCTCGGACACGGTTGGCTGTGTCAGTGTGTGCAGCTGTACAGATGGATGGTTATGGCTGTGTGGGCAGGCACTCTCACTGGGGCAGGGGCACTCTGCTTTGAGTCACACTGATGTTTGTCTCAACATATGTCTCCACAGGCGGAATCTGAGGGCGCAGGGGCGAGGGTGAGGTGGGCGTGCCAGGGCCCCGGTGCCGGTGGGTGTTCTGCCCAGCAGCAGCAGCAGCAGCAGCAGCGGCAGACCCAGCTGCTTGAGGAGTGTGAGTATCATTACTTCATGGATGCTATTGCATGCTGGGGGGGGCAAGACCACCAGCCATGCACAACACAACCATGCAGGAAAGGGGAGGTCATAATTCCACTATACAAGACACTAGTGAGGCCCCACCTGGAGTACAGTGTACAGTTCTGGAGACCATACCTACGTATGGACATGGACTGGGTAGAGAAGGTTCAGAGGAGGGCAACACGGATGGTGCATGGATTGCATCACAAGTCCTATGAAGACAGGTTGAAGGAACTGAACATGTACTCCCTGGAGGAGGGAGGGAGAGGGGGATATGATGGGGACATACAAGTATCTTAGGGGGGACCAGGTGCAGGAAACACTATTTTTAAGCGAAAAGATGTTCCAGGACTAGAGGCATGGGATGAAGTTGGAGGGACAATTCAGAGGAAACATGAGAAAGAATTTCTTCACCGGAGCGGGTGGTGGACAAGTGGAACACCCTGCCAGAGGAAGTGGTGGGGCTGACTTGGTCACGGATTTAAGAATGTGGGATAGACATACAGGACTTCTGGAGGTCAGGGGTAAGGTGCAACAGACTTATAGGAAAACAGAGTGAACTTACCAGCTCAAATGGGCAGACTGGGTGGGCCATAGGCCCTTATCTGCCGACACTGTCATGTATCCATATATGTAGGCACGACACAGGTGACATGCATCACTGTGCAGTATCACAGCACGTCTGTGTATCGTCACTGGTGGTCCAGGCATGCACTGGGCACATAGCTGTGTAACTGGCATCGCACCACATTGCCACGTCACTTGCCAGCCTAGTTTGTACTGTGATTGACGTGGGCAGTGTGTGTGGGCGGTGGTGCGCATAGCTGGTGCTGCCTGTTTGTTATGGCCATGTGCATGTTCACTGTGGGTGGGTGCATGCCATTAAAGGTGTGGGACATTGGGCTATGTGGCTTGCAGGTTGGGTGGTGTTCAGGGTTGTGGTCAGTCGCAGCCATTGACTGTGTTCCCATTTTCCTAGGCCTCACTGTTCTCAGGAGGATACAGCGGGAGCTACATGGGCTGATGCAAGTGTCCCTGGACAACCAGGCCATCCTCAGGGACATCCAGCAACATGGCCTGCGAAGGAGGCATCACCAGGAACAAGCGGCACCGGGTGGAGGAGGACCAGCCTGCTGGGCCTTAGGCCAGATACCCTTCCCCTTCACCCATCCCTACCACCTGCCTTCCCTCTCAAGTTGTTCATCCCTACCCTTGCCCACCCCTACCTTGTACCCGTACCCCCTTGTAAATAATTATAGTTGATTGTTTTACACATTTTGATAATACATTTTTATTTTGATATGAATACTGTGTTGGTCTCTGTTTTGCAGCTGGCTGTGGTTGTTCAGTTGCAGTAGTGTACATGCCATCTGGGGTGATATGGTCCTGGGTATATGTGTGTGTGTGTGTGTGTGTGTGTGTGTGTGTGTGTGTGCATGGGGAGGTATCTCAAGCACGGCAGTGACTTTCTGTTGGTCTTGCCGTCTCCTGCCACCCACTGCTGGGTGCACAGGGTGTGTCTGGCTTGTAGGCTTCTGTGTTGCATGGGGCTGACGAGTACTGGGGGGACTGCATGGTTTCCTGCAGTGCCAGTCACTGCACATGGGTGGTGTCTTGGGGTCAGTGCAGGATGTGCTGTGCATATGGGGGGCTGATGTGCACTGTGGTTGTCAACCCCCTGTGTGTGGCACTCTCAGCCTGCCAGTGGTTGTGCTGGGGTGTCATGGCTCTGCTATGCTTTGTTGGCTTGTCCCCATGGGCAGGTAGATCATCTGTCCCACCCCCAGTGATGCTGTTCTTGGGGTGTGCAGGTGTGGTGTGGGTTCTGCAGTGTGTTCCTGTGCCCATGTGTGGCATGGCTGGCGGTGGGCCCCAGCCTGCCTCCTGGATGTGCAGTTCCATTGCTCTGGGGGGCTGTGCTTGCGCTATGGCAGCTCTGGAATGCTCAGCTGAGCTTCCCTGGTTGCTCCATAGCGCAACATTTTGGCTCAGCTTCTCCTTCCTGGTTGCGCGATGGCGCAGTATGTGCGATATTGAGATGTTGGTTGCTTGCGCAATTTGCTCTGCTCCATGTTTGAATATCGCACCTGTTGCGCATTTGCGCAACTGGTTTGTGCTTGCTCCTGCTGTTGCGCTAGTTTTGAGCGCAGTTTGAATATCCGGGCCATTATGTATAAATATATAGCTGGGTACAGCTAGTGCATTAATGTGTAGTTATGTTGCTGCACTGAGTATGTATTCTATATGCAACATCTATATAAAGTACCATATATGGTTCCCATCCTGATGCAGGTATAAGCTTTATATGGTTTGACACGTTAAGTGCATTATTATGAAAGAATGCAAGTACAGTATGCTATTGCACAGTGAATGTGTTTGGGTACAGAATCACTGGAATATTGTCTATAGCTGTATTTTATTCTATGCAATTATGAGTGTGACTAATATCTTTTTTGTGATGTTTATGAATAAACTTACACTACTACTATGGGCAAATGCACCATCACCTCTGCTTCCTTTGCCTGTGTATTGCCAAGTATTAGACATACTTGATGAAATACTGGAATTGCATCTGGGAAGATATGGACCACATTGCCAGTAGTATGCCAGATGGGCTAGAAAGATCAGGTGCCCTTAAATATGTTTCCCAGGGTTCTAAAGCATCTCCTGGGGTAAGTGTATGCTGCTACTAATGCTGCAGCCAGAGCAGCCGCTTCATGCATTTGTCTCCATAGGCATTCTGGGCTTCAGATTACCAGTTTTACACATGATATGCTGCCATCCATGCTGCCTCCACCATTTAAGGGTAATAAGCTTTTTGGCTCAGAGGTGGAAGCCATTCTTGGTGAACTAGAAACCTTAAAGTCAGTGAGGACTATTTAGTATCTTAATTCTGAATGACCCTCAGTGAGGCTGTGGTGGAAGTCCATTCATAAGGGCTGTTGCACGTACTTTCCCCATGGTCAAGGATGGGGTATGCACAATAGCAGAAACAGCAGCACCAGTTCATATGAACCACCCTATAGAGCCCTAAAGGATAAGGTAAAGGGGATGTTCTTCGAGGGTATCTATTGCTGCAGGTCATATGCTTAGGTCATACACTTGGATGTCTGCCATAGGGGGCTCTCATCAATGGTAGCTTTCACCAGCAGTGTTGAATGGGGTACGCCCACAGTGACATCACATCATGCATATGTATAAATAGGTGGGTGGCCCCTAATGGCCATAGTTCTTTTCCTGCCATCTCCCAGATCACTTCACATGCTGCTTTCGCCACTAGTGTGCTGATGCTGTCATGACCAAGGAAAACTACACTTTGTTATTTTTTCCCAATGTCTAGTACTGGCTCTCTTTTCCACAAGTGCCATTGTGTAAGGAAGATTTACCATTGTGACAACCATTCTCTCTGTGTCCACTGTCCGGTGGCTGCCCACAATGTTCACTCCTGTGCTCATTGCCAGGAATTTCATCAAGCAACCCATCGTTGACTACTCCAGGAATTGGAATCTTTCCCCATGGAGCATAAGGTAGCTCTCCTCGAGAAGGAAGTGCAGTCCCAGTCCTTGTCTCATCTGCTGTCGACAAGCTCCCAGACCTCACAATTCAAACATCATTCATCGAAGCACAAGCACCGAGACAAGGACAAGGCCTCCAGTGCTCACGGTAAGGACCATTGCCCGTCAACGACTTCCACTTCTGGAAAGAGGTGAAATGTGAAGGCACTAACATTCCCAAGGGTAGGGGGAAAGGAGGGGGAATTTGGTAGGAGGGACTAGCAGCCAACACAAGGAGCTTGGGAAAAAAGATGGTGGACTTAGAGACCATCATGGGGGACGAAGGACTGGACATAGTAGCAATAAGCTAGACTTGGTGGACAAAACATCACACTTGGGAGGCAGCCATCCCTGGCTACAGACTGTTTAGAAGGGACGGGGCAGGTGGGGGGGGAGGAGTTGCTCTATACATCAAGAATGATATACGGGTTACAGAGGGCCAAGAGGGAGATGGGGAGGCAGAAATGCTGTGGGTAACACTGGACAAAAGGACAGAGAAATCCTTAAGACTGGGGGTGGTTTACAGGCCACCTACACAGGGGGAGGAAGGGGATAGACAGCTGATACAGGCATTCATGAGGATGGCTCTCAAAGGGAAATTACTCCTGGTGGGGTACCTAAACCTCCCAGACATGGACTGGGCCATCCCATATGCAGCATTGGCTAGAAACAAGGAAATACTAGGGGCACTGCAGGGAGTATTCCTGTAGTAGCTGGTCAGTGAGCCAACAAGGGGCAATAACCTGCTGTATGTGGTCCTGACAAATTCAGAAAGTGTGGAGGAGGTGGAGGTCGGAGATGTACTGTGCACCAGTGATCACAGGATGGTAAGATTCAGGGTAAGGAGAGGGAGGGAGGCAAACCGAACAAGCACAACAGTTATGGACTTCAGGAGCATGAACTTCCACAGGATGAGAAGGATAATGAGAGAAGAGATGGTGGGAACAGAGAACATTAAAGGTGTGGAGGATTTATGGGAAATTATTAAAGGCAGGGTGCTGAAAGAAACACAAATGTGTATAAAGAAGATAAGGAAGAGCAGAAATAGGAGGAGACCACTTTGGTTTACAAGGGAGGTGGTGAGAGCAGTCAGGGACTGGAGGAGGGCTTTCAGAAAATATACTAACATGCTAACATACTATTTGCCAGCAGATTAGGCCTTACCGTCTCTCGAGTCTGCTCAAACCTCAGATCCCTAGTTGGGTGCCAAGGCCCTCCCCCCCTTGTGTTTCAGAAACCCCTATCATCCATCCCCACCCCCCCGGGACAGGCCATCATCTGATACCTCCACTTTCTGTGTCTGTCCCACCTTCTCTTGAAGCCCTCCACTGTGGATCTCTGAACCAGCTCACCCAGGCAGTGCGTTCAAGGGTCCACCACCCTCTCAGTGAAAAATCTCCTCCTCTTTTCCCCCTCACCCTTCCACCTTCCAACTTCAAACCATACCCTCTGGTGATACCTCCCTGCTTTAGTCTAAAGATCCCTTCCATGTTTACCCTATTTATTCCCTTGAGGTACTTGAAGACCTCAATCATGTCCCCATCTCCCTCTCCTCCAATGAAAACAGGCAGAGCTCCTCAAGTCTGTCCTCATCGTCAAATCCCTAGCCTCAGTATCATCTTAGTTGCCCTCCTCTGTACCCTCTCCAGGAGCTGTATGTCCCTCTTCAAGTGTGGTCTCCAGTACTGTACACAGTACTCAAGGTGTGGTCTAACCAGTTCATTGTACAGCGGCAGAATCACTTCCTTGCTCCTAGAGGTGATCCCCCTTACGATGCATCCCAACATCCTGTTTGCCTTGCTAGCCACTCTCCTGCACTGCTCAGAGTTATTCATACATGTATCCACCATGACCCCTAGGTCTTTTTCCCCTATTGAGGCCTCTAGTGCCTCCCCTCCCAGGGTGTACCTGTGTTTAGTTTCCCCACCCAAGATGTAACACCTTGCACTTGGTGATATTGAAGTTTAATTTCCATGTGAGCCCAGCTTTCCAGGGTGTCCAGGTCCCTTGCGAGGCCAACCTCCCTCTTCTCCCTCAACTTCTGCTCCCATCTTGGAGTCATCAGAAGAGACTCATTTCACACCCTATACCCTCCCTGATGTCCGATATGTATGCATTAAACAGGATCGGACCCAGGACCGAGCCCTCAGTACCCACTACCAACCTCTCTAGGGTTGAGAGCTCCCCACAGACCACTACTCTCTGGGTGCGTCCCTGGCACATTTTCAATCCTTCCTGACCATCAAAGGGCCTACTCCTAACCCCATCAGTTTCTCCATCAGACCATTGTGGGGACAGAGTCAAGCCTTGCTGAAGTCCAAGAATAATACATCCACAGGCTTTCCCTGTCCAGTTCTGATGTTACCCATTCATAGAACTCCACAAGATTGGTTTGACATGATCTACCTGGCACAAACCCATGTTGCCGACTATCCAGACCTCCCACCTCCTCCAAGTACACCCCAATCGTTCCTTTAGTATACTCTCCATTAATTTTCCCACCACACGAGGTCAAACTGATGGGTCTATAGTTACCTGGTACTTCCCGCAACCCCTGTTTATGGATTGGCACCACATATGCCTCTCGCCAATCCCTAGGTACCCTCCCTGTCTCAAGTGACCTGTTGAAGAGCTCCGCCAGGGGTGCAGCCAGTATGTCCACCAATTCCCATAGTACTCTTGGATGAATGCCATCCGGCCCAGGAGATTTGTCTTTCTTTAGGGCCTTGAGGGCTAACCACACCCTTTTGGCGGAGATAGCATCATCCGTCCCCTCCACCTTACTGGTCTTTTTATTCTTATCCAGATGTGACACCCCGGGGGGTACCTCTCCCTCCCTCCCTCTTGCTCCATTTCTGTTGCTCCCCTGATCCCACTCACTGCCGCTTCTATCCCCATCGTGCCTTGTTTTGTAGATATCCCATCCCCCTCCCTAATGAATACAGAGGCAAAGTACTCGTTAAATACCTCTGCCTGGTCCCTCTCCTCTTCCATCCACCCTCCTTCTGATCTCAATCTGCTGAGATGGCCCTTAGTTTTTCTCTGCTCCCCAATGTACCGGAAGAACCCCTTTTCCCCTCCATGTATCCTCTGTGCCAGCCGCTGCTCTTTACTGGACTTTGCTCCCCTCACCATCCAGGTGACTTTTCTAGATGCAAGATGGTACATTTCCTTATCCCTATCCCCTCTTGTTGTTTTATATTTTTTGTAGGCCACCTTCTTTTCTCTGACTGCTACCTGTACCTCACTGGAACACCAGCATGGTTTATGTGACCTTGCTCCCTTACGTTTCAACTTAGCGCAGATCCTGACTGCCTCATGAAGTCCCCGTTTTATGACCTCCCATCTCCTTTCCACACTTGTCATTGATGTAATTCCCTTCAAGTGATCCTTGAGAATATTTCCCATGCCCACAAAGTCTTCCCCCCTGAAGTCCACTGCCAGTGTCCTAGATCTCACCCCCCCTCCCCCCATGCTTATTTTAAACCAGACAGTGTGTGGTCGCTTCCAGTCAGGATCCTCTACAACCAGGTCCCTTCCAGATCCCCATCTGCAGAACCACATCCAGGACATGCCCTCCCTTGTGGGCTCCATCACATGCTGTGTTAAGAACACATCCTGGAAGCTGTCCAGCAGCCTCTGCTCCTTGGCCACCTTAGAGGACATGGTTCCCCAGTTGTACCTGGCATATTAGGTCCCCATCAACACCACTCCGTCCCCTTTTGGTCCCACTGGGCAATGATGTTGTCCAGCAAACCATCCTCTAGAACATCACTCATCCCGGGGGGCTTATATACTACACCCAGCTTGACCTTATCTCCTGCTGAGGATCGTAAGGTGACCCTAGCGCCTCCATGTTTCCCTCTGCCTCTTCTACCCTAGCAATTTCTATGTCATCTCTAATGAACATAGCCACTCCACCCCCTCTGCCCTCTTTTCTATCCTTCCTAAGCATAGTGTACCCCCACACGTTTAGGTCCCAGTCATGGTTTTTCTTGGCCCACGTCTCCGTGACCGCTGCCACATCCACCCCCCGCCCCGAACAGCATGGCCTGGAACTCATAAATACATAGATACATAGATACATAGACAGTGTCGGCAGACAAGGGCCTATGGCCCACCCAGTCTGCCCATTTGAGCTTGTAAGTTCAGTTTATGTTTTCCTAGAAGTCTGTTGCCCCTTACCCTTGACCTCCAGAATTCCTTTATGTCTATCCCATGCATTCTTAAATCCCGTGATTGTTTTAGCCCCCACCACTTCCTCTGGCAGGGTGTTCCACTTGTCCACCACCCATTCTGTGAAGAATTTCTTCCTCATGTTTCCTCTGAATCATCCTCCCTCCAACTTCATCCCATGCCCTCTAGTCCTGGAACATCTTTTTTGCTTAAAAATAGTGTATTCCTGCACCCTGTTCCTCCCTGTGAGATACTTGTATGTCTCTATCATATCCCCTCTCTCCCTCCTCTCCTCCAGGAGTACATGTTCAGTTCCTTCAACCTGTCTTCATAGGACTTGAGATGCAATCCATGCCCATCTTCGTTGCCCTCCTCTGAACCTTCTCTACCCTGTCTATGTCCTTACGTGGGTATGGTCTCCAGAACTGTACACTGTACTCAGGTGGGGCCTCACCTAGTGTCTTGTATAGCGAATTATGACCTCCCTTTTCCTGCTGGTGATGCCTGCCTATACATCCCAGCATCCTATTTGCTTTACCTGCTGCCTTGTCACACTGTTTCCCTACCTTGAGGTCATCAGGATGATAACCCAAGATCCCTTTCCTACTTGGTGCGTGCTATATCCTCACCCCCAACTGATATATTGTGCCTGGGTTTTGTACCCTATATGCATTATCTTGCACTTCTTTGCATTAATTTCAACTGCCAAACCCCTGACCATTCTTCAAGTTTCTGCAGGTCCCTTCTCATTCTGTCTACACCCTCTGGTGTGTCTACTCTGTTACAGAGCTTTATGTCATCAGCGAACAGTGAAATTCTGCCTTCTAGGTCCTGTGCAATGTCACTGATGAAGATGTTGAATAGGACCAGTCCAGCACTGATCCTGTGGTACCCCACTGGTCACTCTTCCCTCTGTGGGTGACAGCCATTTACCACCACCTTCTGTGTCCTGCCACCCAGCCAGTTACCTACCCACCACACTACTGTCCTGCCACACCCATATTCCCAGTTTGTGTAATAGTCTTCTATGTGGCACAGTGTCAAAGGCCTTGCTGAAGTCCAGATAGGCCATGTCCACTGCCCTCCTGATCCACCTCCTAGTCACCCAGTCAAAAAAATTAAGCGAGTTGGTCTGACATGACCTCCCCTGGTGAAACCATGCTGCCTTGGGTCCTGTAGTCCATTGACAACCAGATGTTCCACCAATCTCTCCTTCAGTAGTGCTTCCATGATCTTCCCCACTACCGAGATGAGGCTGACTGGTCTGTAGTTCACTGCTTCCTCTTTGTTCCCGCTTTTGTATAAGGGGACTACATCTGCTTTTCTCCAGTCTTTGGGTACCTCCCCTGTTTCCAGTGATCGGCTCCATTTCTGTTGCTGTTGCTGTTGCTGTTGCTGTTGTAACTCTGGCAACTTGTTTCCCAAGCTCCTGGCATTTACTAACACCAACCCCAACCCCTTATCCCTGATCCTCTTTGTCGAACCCCACCCAGGTTCCTTATACTTCCATCCTCCCTCTGCTCCTCCTGAAACCTCCACCCCAGTCTGTTTCCCTCCTCCCCCCCTTGGGTTTGAAGGCTACTCTCGTAGGGTTACCACCTGTTCTGGTTTTCGCAGGACAGTCCTGATTTGGGCAGCTGTGTCCAGCAAAAAAACATGAAAAATACTACATGTCCTGACCTTCTAGATGAACATTTTTTTTTCTAACTTTCAACTAAATGTTGCAGAAAATTGTAATACCATAACTAAAATATCTTAAAAAGATAAGAAACAATAAAAGCAACCAAAAAACCACAGTACTTAACCTTAATTCTGATTATATAGAGAAAACAAGTCTGCTGCATTGGTCAAGGTTATGTAGTGTCCGCGAAAAATCATGTTTCTGTAAGAAATGTCCCACTTTGGGCTTCTTAAAAGGTGGTAACCCTATACTCCCCTCATCTGGAGGAGAGGGCTTCTGGTCAGCCCTTCCCTTATCCCTTCCCCACCTCACAAGTTTAAACCTCACCTTTCTTGAATGTAGTCAGCCAACCCCTGTTTAAGGACTTCCTTCCCTAATGGGGCAAGATGAAGCCTGTCCTTAGCATACAGTCCCTTATCCTCCCAAACTCCTTTCCAGTTCCCTAACACACCCAACCCACCCTCTTCACCCCACTTCCTGAGCCAGTTATTAACCTCTGTGATCTTCATTTTTTTTTCCACTGAGGCCTTTGGTACTGGCAATATCTCCAAAAAGGAAATGTTGCATCCTTTATCCCGACCAACTCTGGCAAGTTCTTGGAACCTTGCTTGGATCTCCAAAAACGCTATTTCCCTCTAGATCGTTAGTTCCCAAATGCACCAGAAAATCCAGTTTCCCTCCACAATCCCTAACCAGTTCATACACCATGAACTTTGCTCTGTGCACTGTCAGCAGAGATACTCACTACCTTCACCTGGCTATGGCATCCACCCCCCTGTCCCTACTACTGGATACCTAATCATGGAGTCTCCCAATAACAGAACCTTAACACACTTCATCATCCCCTTGTAGTTACCTCCCTATACTCTCTCAGCCCCATTCCCCCTTTATTCATGATCTCAATTCCATGGGAGTCTTCCTGCCTTATTAGAGACCCTTGTCACCCTCCCTTTCTGCCTCCTCGTTATTTTGCCCCTTAACTCAGACCCCTCTGAATAGGTGTCCCTTTAACCCTCTCTAATCCGAACCATTTATCCTGGCCCTGATGGTTTCCCTTCCCCACAGCCATCCTCCCCCTTGTATAACACCCCCTACCTCCAGAGGCTCTCTGTGGGTCCCCTTTAGCTAGGGGCCCCATCCTTGGTACTGACCCCCTGCTGAAGGGGCTCCTCTCCACCTCCTTGTCTCCCAGTTTCTCTCCAGTCATGCTCTCCTCCTCATGTCTGCAATATGTTGCATCTCCCCCATCTGCTTAACATTTATGTTTCCCTTCTCCCTCTGGGACTATTTCTATCCTTTCCATTGCTGGTCTGTGATGCCCTATGGTATTGACTCCTTCCCGGCTTCTGTATCAGTTTCTCATTTCCACCAACCTTCCTCCCCTCTAGGTTGTAGTAGCTCCAAATTTATTGTGACATTCTATGTCAGCCTCCATCAAGTAACCCGAGTTTCCCCTACTCACCTCTAAACTGACCCTCTTCTTCTCCTCTTGCTCTGTTCTCCTTAGGGTTCCCTTCCACAGTCTGCTGTTTGAAGCTTCTCACAACAGCCCCTCCCTTCTCAATGTCTGCTCTACTGGGTTTGCCCACAACAGCCCCTCCTGACTCTTCCCCTCCACTCTCTTTGTACTAGATATTCACCCCATCGCTTCCCTTGGCGTCAGCATCCCTATCTAGGGTCCTCTGTCCTAATATCCCCCTCCTGCTTGCTGTAACATGACATCCTGCAATTTCAGAGCATTGCCCCAGCCTCCCTCAGCCCCACCCTTCTGCC
This sequence comes from Neoceratodus forsteri, assembly GCA_016271365.2. Taxonomy (NCBI): domain Eukaryota; kingdom Metazoa; phylum Chordata; order Ceratodontiformes; family Ceratodontidae; genus Neoceratodus; species Neoceratodus forsteri. The sequence continues at coordinate 333,078,909 of CM057454.1, forward strand.
CATATCCACCCTTATCCTTGGACACCCCCAACTTCCCCAGCTTACTCCTTAACCAATATATGTCACTCTGATACAAGATAGCTGTCTACAGGTGGGTAGCCTCCTCTCTCCAGGCCCAATTGAGAATTATTGCCATCCCACAGCCTGTGCAGCCTACAACCCTTCGAAGAGTGTCTGCCATGGTGGAATATGGCCATCCTGTTTGTCCCCTCTGTTTATAATAGCACACCCCTTTCTCAGTCCCTTCCCCTGGAATACAGTTTCTCTCTATACTGACTGCAGTTATTTACAAACCCAATTTCAACCCCACTAATAAAGTTCCCAAGTCTCACAAACACATACAGTCCAGTGTGTGTCCAGTCCCACTAACAGTGTGTATGCAGACATCAGGTACCGTATGATGTCACAGGCCCACCAGTTCCTGTTGCTTCAAATTTCAGTCCCAAACAGAAATACACAGCCCTTCAATCCCAACCCCCAGTAGCTTTTCAATATTTAAGAAAGCCCCAAAAGTTACAATATCACAGCCCAAGTAACAGTTCTAACTCAAAGTAGTAATTTTTAACACACAGTACTAATTTCACCTACAAAACTATTCAAATATTTCAGTTAAAACAGAATATAAATCCAGACCTCTGTCCTTAACAGCCTCCTGCTTATGTTCCCAAGTGAACAATGAAAGACAAGGTGATTCCTGTTAATTTCCCCTCCCCCTAACACCAGGCAAACATCACATTTAAATTTCACTCTAATTATCACTGCCAAACAAGTGTTCCCAAGCCCCAAAAGTTACAATATCACAGCCCAAGTAACAGTTCTAATTCAAAGTAGTAATTTTTAACACACAGAAATAATTTCATACAAAACTATTCAAATATTTCAGTTAAAACAGAATATAAATCCAGACCTCTGTCCTTACCAGCCTCCTGCCTCCTGCTTATAGGAAGACTCAAAAGGAAGAGGAGGACAGGGAGACTTATAGGGAAAAGAGGAGGACAGCAGAGCAGATGATAAGGAGGGCAAAGGCGGATACTGAGGAGAGAATAGCCAAGCAGGACAAAAAGGGGACACAACATTTTTTAGATACATGGGGAGAAAGAGGAAGGCACAGCTGGGGATTACAAGGCTGAGGGTGGAGGGAGGGATAAAACTGAAAGGGGACTGTGAGAAGGCAGAAGAGCTGAACAAGTACTTTTTCCTCAGTATTTATGAAGGAGGAGGAGGGTAGGGGGCCTGAACTCAGAGGAAGGGGGAACGTGGACAAAATGGTGGATCTCAGCCTGTTCAGTCTAGAAAGAGTTAGGGAGGAATTACGCGGGTTGACGGTGAATAAGGCAATGGGGCCAGATGGGCTGTACCCAAGGGTGATCTGGGAGCTGGGGGAGGAGTTAGCTGCCCCACTGACAAGGCTATTCAACTTGTCTCTGGATTCAGGAAGCATGCCAGTGGACTGGAAGAGGGTGCATGTGATGCCACTACACAAAGGGGTAGTAGGGAGGCAAGAGAGAACTATCGCCCTGTCAGCCTCACCTCAGTCATGGGGAAGGTTATGGAGACACTCATAAAGGAGAGGGTGGTGGACTACATGGAGGATAATGGCTTGCAGGATGTCAGGCAGCATGGCTTCATGAAAGGAAAGTCTTGCCAGATGAATTTGATTGAGTTTTTGATTGGGTTACCCAGGTGGTCGACCGGGGGGGGGGCTGTGGATGTAGCCTATCTGGACTTCAATAGGGCCTTCAACACCATCCCCCAAGAAGGTTGGTGAGCAAGCTAGAAATTGTAGGGGTAGGTCAGAAGATAACCAGGTAGGTTGAGAACTGGTTGGCAGGCAGAAGCCAGTGAGTGGTGGTAAACGGGGTGTACTCCGGGATGGTGGTGTGACAAGTGGGGTGCCCCAGGGGTCAGTGCTGGGGTCACTCTTTTTTAATATCTACATCAGTAATATTGTGGAGGGCCAGAGGGGAAGTGTGTGCCTGTCTGCTGATGACATGGAAAATCTGCAATAGGGTGGACACCGCAGGGAGGATGGAGAACATAAGGCAGGACCTGAAGACTCTGGAGAAATGGGCAGAGACTTGGCAGCTGAATTTTAATGCCATAAACTGTGCTGTGATGCACTTGGGGTGCAGGAACCAGAATGCAAGATACACCCTTGGTGGGGAGGATATCAAGGATATGGATCAGGAGAGGGATCTGGGGATCATAGTATTATGTAACCTTGAGGTGGTAAACTAATGTAGCGGGGTGGTGGGGAAGGCCAATGGGATGTTGGCATGCATTGGCAGGGGCATCACTAGCAGAAGGGGGGAGGTGCTGATGCCCCTCTACAAAGCCATGGTAAGATCGCACCTGGAGTATGGAGTCCAATTCTGGAGCCACATCTCCAAAAAGACATACACGGGATTGAGAGAGTTCTAAGAATCGCAACCAGGTTGGTGCAGGCTATGCAAGGAAAGACATACGAGCAGATGTAAGGAATTGGATCTGTACACACTGGAGACTAGAAGGAAGAGGGGGGACATGATTGAAACTTTTAAATATGTCAAAGGGATCAACAAAGTAAAAGAAGGTTGTTTATTGAAAAGGAAGGAATGGGCTGTAACTAGAGGGCATAGTCTAAGGCTTCAGGGAGGAAGATACAAAGGCAAAGCGATGGGATGATTTTTCATGGAGAGGGTGGTGGAGGCATGGAACAGGCTTTCAGAGGTTGTAGTGGGGGCTGAAACAGTGAAGGGATTAAAGAGAGCATGGGACAGTCATCCGGGGCTGTATAGCAGGGGAAGGGAAGCTCCAAAGGGGGTAGGGACAAGTAATTGGGGGTAAAGGGCAGACTACATGGGCTGATGGGTCCTTTTCTGCTGCCAAGTTTCTGTGATTCTGTGGTACACTGGAGATCTATTTATTTGCCTCTGCAGTAAGTCACAGACTTCCCCATTACTGCTCAATCAATTCAGACTCACAGGAACACTACCTGGATGCCCTGTCCCTCTCCTGGCATGGGCTTTTTTTATATGCCTTTCCACCTGATCCACCCCTTCAGTGCATCCTCCTCAAACTCCAGCTTGAGCCTGCCTCCATGGCTCTGATCACCCCCTTTTGGCCCCAGCAGATCTGGTTTCCTCTCCTCCAGCAACTGTTAGTCGCAGAGCCCCATCCCCTGCCTCTCCAACTGGATCACCTCATGCAGAATCGGGGAACCCTTCTGCATCCTAATCGCTGATCCCTTCAGCTTCATGCCTGGCTCCTGAGGACATCTTCATAGCTCGACAACAAGTCTCTGCCTTTGTGGCCACCATTCTCCTGGCCTTTCGAAAGGTATCCACCTGGAAGACTTATGCTGCCACATGGTGATGTTTTGCAGTCTGGACGGCCGGCAAGACCTGGATCCCTACTTCTGCCCATCTCCACTCAGGGCTTAAGCTACTCTTCCATTGTAGTTCATCTAGCCACGATCTTGGTTTTCCACAAACCTATTGGGGACCAGCAGGTTGCCCAGCTGGACCTCGCAAAGATGTTTCTCAAGGGGATTCTCCATATCAAGCCCCCCATCCAGAATCCCGTTCCACCCTGAGACCTGAACTTTATCTTAGAAACATTACCCCTTGAACCATTTGAACTGACAGCTACCTGTGACACGCACTTCCTGGGCTGGAAAGCCCTTTTCCTGGTGGCTGACACATTGGCTCGGAGCATTTCCAAGCTCCAGGCCTTAATCTGCCATGAACCCTACTTGGTCTTTCATAAAGACAGAGTCTCTCTCTGTACCAATCCCACTTTTGTTCCAAAGCTAGTTTTGGACATCACGTTCAACCAATCCATTAACTTGCCTGGCCTCTACCCAGACCATTCCAACCCAGGAGAATCTCTCCTCTATACCCAGGATGTAGACTGCATCCTATGTTACTACCTTGCTCGTACCAGACCTTTTTGAAAATCCAAGCAACTTTTTGTTGCTTTCACTACTGGCAGGGAAGGTCACCCTGTCACAAAGCAAACCTTGTCTAATTGGTTAGCCCACTGCATCACCTATTGCTACAATAAATACAACAAGCCCCTTGCTGGAGCTATTCATGCCCACTCCACCAGGGGTCTGTCTACTTCTGTTGCCTGCTTCAGAGGCTTCTCCATCACCGACATCTGTGATGCCACCACGTGGTCTACTGTCCATACATTTAGCAGACATTGAAGTTTAGACGTGGCCTCCAGACACTGCACCTCCTTTGGTCATACTGTCCTGCAGGGTCGGGTCTCTTGTCTTGACTGCTCTTCCTATTTTCACTCCTTGGGAATCATCCCAAGTGTATAACCTGCTGCAAGAGGTACCATCGAAGAAGATAGTACAGTTTCATAATTCCCATAATGGTAGATCTTCAAGAGGATCTCTTGCAGCAGGTAACATTTCCACCATCCTTCCCCTCCCTCTCTGGGAGAGCCGTCATCTAGTTACATCACCTTCATCCTATTGGGTGATGTCTCCAGCCTCCTTGGTTCCCCTTGTTCTCCTGCTCTGCAAGCTGGTTGCCTGCTGGAAACTGAAGCTGCTAGGGGCCGCTCACCTATTTATACATATGCATGATGTGACATCAGTGTGGGCAGCCCCCATTCAACACTGCTGGTGAAAGCTACAGTCAATGAGAACACCTTCTGGCAGACACCCAAGTGTATGGCCTAAGTGCATGACCTGCTGCAAGAGATTCTCTCGAAGATCTACTGTTATGGTAAGTACAGAACTGTAGTTTCTTCCACCACCCCCTCCTCCTGACTCTACCTCTCCTTCCAACTCCCTGTCAGATGCTCTGGTTATTGACAAGGGACTCAATTCACACAGATTTAGAATGCCACAAGCCCCAGGTGTGCCAAACATACCGTGCATGGGGCTTGCAGAATTCTCTAACTGGCAATCGGGATTCTCGATCCCACTCATTGCTGCTCCAAGTTAGACCAGCTTTTCTGGTCTAACTTTGCCAATCTTTTTATGGGGTTTGCATCAAATAGTTGGTGCATGCAGCCATAAAAAGTGTAAAGTGTCAAAAATGCATGCAACCTTTTAGAATCGAGTACAATGTGCACTGATGTGTCTGGCACAATGCAAGGTGTGGCACAAGGCTTATGCAAGTCCTGCATCAGTCTTTGAGAACTGGCCCAGGATCTCTCCATTTCTGCCCCATGGCAGAGTGTGACCACAGATAGATGGACCCTGGAAAATTATCCAGCATGGGTATGACGCTAGTGTCACAGTCTTTGGTGTCCCCTCCCAGGCCTTCCCAGCGGAAAGGATGAGTATTTAATAATGATGTATCATGAATGATCATTATCAATTATATTCAAAGATCATGTTCAAGTTTCAAAAAACGTCATTGTGATCATGATTAACAATGGTTAAATATGAATGTTAAATGTCCACCAATCAAAAACCATGATGTTATGGAAATGGTGATTGTGATTAGTGATCATCTCATATCATCATGATTTTTCATGATTGCCCATGGTTAAGATAACTGCAACAAATAAAAAAAATTAATTTAGCTTTTTTCCATACTTGTATTGATCTTGCCCTCTATTTATACATATTTATTGGAATAATCAGTTATGAGATATGTTTTACCAACACACTGCTTGCAATTATACTTACTCTGATCCTTTACTTCTTATTGGCATTATAAAGACTCAAACTGGTTTATATAGATCCATTGAGGTGTTCCTTTTATGGCTGTGGTGAGTTCCTACAAGTACCTGGTTTGTGCTGAAAACTTTTCCTAATTGTCTGCAAACAAATACTATCAAAGCAAAATTATTTTAAAAATAGAAATTGCTATTATTTTGGCACATAAACAGTGCTTTTGAGATATGCAAACTAGTTATGTAAATGCGTATACTATACCTAACATTGCATGTACTCTTCCTAAAGGGATTAAAACTTGACTTCACATGATTTACATCATAATTCATTTGCTTTTGCTGATATTTGGCATTCACATTTTCGTATTAGTAACAAATCAGATGTTGCTAAGTATTACTCATGTAACGTATACAGAACTAATACAACCATCAGTGATCATTATTTGATCATCTGCTGATCATCAAAAACTATCATGCTGATGTAAGCGTATAAAAATAATCAATAATCATCAGCTGGGGATTTGAAATTTACATGTTTGATGAATGAATCATGATCTATATGATGATCTTAGATCATGATCTCCCTTGATGAACATATGGTAACATTTGATGATTAATAAGAAGTCATGACTGACCTTCAAAAAATATGATTGATGATTTAGTGACTCACCTGGGCTGCCACTCTTCCCCTGAGCAGCCAGAAGTCCTGCAGGATAAGGTGCAGATCCTGCTGCACAAAAAGGATTTCAAACCAATTCACAGCAAAGAAAAATCATGGGTTTTAGAAATATAGATAATGCTGGCAGAAAAAGAACAACAATCCATCTGGTCTGCCTGAATATGTATCCCTACCTCACCACCATGAGCTTATGTCCTGACTGAGTTTCTGCCTCTTCCCCTTCTCTTAAACCAACTCTATCTGCAGACTGACAGCTCCACAGCTCAGACACCCTCTCTGTGAACTAGAACTTCCTCACATCCCTCCAGAACTTTCTCCCACCAGCTTTCATTCATGACCCATTGTTACAGCCACACCGTTCCCATTGAATAGATCCTCACAGTTCATTCTATTATTCCCCTTATGAACTTGTAGGTCTCTGTAATGTCACTCCCTATCTCCTTTGGCCTCCAGTGAGTACTTATTCAGGGTTTCCAGCTGTTACTCATAGAATAATTTTTTCTGCTGGCCCTAATTATCAGCGTCAGTGGCTCAGTGGCTCAGTAGGTAGCACACTCACCTCTGAGGCCGGGAGATTAGAGGGCTGTGGGTTCAGTTCCCACATCTGGCACTTGGGGTAATATCCCAGTACTGACACTGTAGTGCAGCATGAGAGGGGTGCTGCACTTCTGAGGTGCCATCTTTTGGATGAGACGTTAAACCGAGGTCCCATCTGCCTGGATTGGTGGTAGTTCAGGTGGATGTTAAAGAGCCCAAGGCACTTATCGAAAAGAGCAACGGAATTTCCCCAGTGTCCTGGCCAAATTTCCCTCATTCACTAAAAATACCACCAACTGCTTAATCTGGTTCCAAGTCAGTTGGCATTCATCTGTATACCCCTCCCCTGGGTTGTGCCTGAAAATAGGCAGGATTTGTCTAGTGCACTTACCCGGTCAACAAAAACTAAATAAATAAAAATAAATAATTCATGTTTAAGACTCTTCACTGCACTGACTCCAATCTATCCCTATAACTTCTTAGGTGTGCACTCCAAAACAGGTCACAGTACTCCAGATGGGGCCTCACCAATCACCTATACCCTACATATCCCCCACTGCAGAACCTCCTTGGGTCAAACTGCTTTTCAATCCATCTCCCTATACTCTAGAATAATCTTCCTACTCACCTCTGCCTTTCTCCCTTCTATGTCTTGTTTAAGCAGTTCCTATAGGACCACCTTACTCCTTCCTATGCCGGTAACTGTCATCTGCTGTTCCACTTCATACCTCTTTCCCTGCTTACCATAAATCTCTGCCTCACCTTCTTCACCTCTTCCACTCTCATGGGATTTCCTTTCCTTGTTGTTTTCCTGGCCTCTGCCACTTCTGGTCCACCTTTTACGGCTTCCCCACCCCATTTAAAGAAGCTTATTGTTTGCTCCCCCTCTCCTGGCATCTACCTTCTTGTCCTCTTATACTTTTACCTCTTTCCCTAATTGCTTTCCCCTTTTCTTCACCTGGCCTTTTGCATTGCAGCATTTTGTATTTTGTGCTCTGTTTTATTTGCCTGTTATTTGCACTATGCATTCCTTTTGCACCCTTGGCACTTTGGACTGTGACTATTCACTTACCCGTATTTTTGAACATTGTACTTCCTTTTATACCACTGCAAATATTGCATTCTGTATCTTGTCTCCTAAGAACCCCTACTCCTCCCCCCCCGGGGGTAACGTGAAAATGAGCATTGGCTTGCTGTGCCTTTCCCTGTCACCAATTCATAAATACATAAATAAATAAATTCCCTGTGTGTATTATCTTGCACTTTTTGGCACTGAATCTCAATTGACATAGTTTTAAACATCTATACAGACTTTCCAACTCTCTCTCTGTAATTTTCTCACTCGCTCTTCACTGTCCACCCTGCCCCATAGCTTTGTATCATATGCAAAGACACACATCTTGCACTGAATACATTCCCTTATGTCACGAATAAACATATTGAAAAGGACAGGTCCCAGGACTGACCCTTGCGACGCATCACTCATGGCACCTCTGCTTTCTGATTTGACCCCAGGACACCCTTCCTCTGTTGTCTCCCCCAGCCAATTAGTTGGTAGTGGCTCCTGGCAGAGGCTAGGAGGCACAGTACCTTAGGCGGGGACAGCCAATGGGGGACTGGTGTCGGAGGGCATCTGCGGGAGAGGGCGGGTACACTCCCTCTGCGCACTGATGCCGTTGCACGTCTATGCCAGGGGGCAGAACAAGAAAACTGGCTCTAGCTCCTGGTAGGTGTAGGTGGGTTCAGTGGGCAGCCCTATGCCCAATGCCGGATCCCTTTAGCCTGCCTCTGGTTCTCCTCCATGCCAGGTCGCTTTATCGAATTCTAGATAGAGCACCAGAAGGTGTCGGTGGTCCCACCTCGGGGGATTCAGAGCTGGGGGGGTCAAGCAGTCAGGTCGCAATAGAGTGGGTGAAGCCAGAGGTAGGTCTGAAGGACTTCAGGCGGGCGGGAGAAAGTCGTGCTGAGTAACCCACTGGAGAGAGACCAGGAGCTAGAGAGAGGAGTATAAACAGAGTTAAAAAAAAAGCTGCACTGTGATGTTTTGCAATGTTATTCTTTTTGTACTCCTTTTCCCCTTCTGCTGGGTCACTCTTGGAAATGAACAATGTCTCAGTGTGTCTCTCCTGATTAGCAATTTTTAAATAAATAAATAAGGTTTAAAACATTTGCTTTTTGAGTGTCATCCTCGAGTATCCTCCTTCCCTCCCTCTACCAACATATCATTTCCCCATCTTCCTTTTTTCCTTAATGAATCACAAGAATTAATTCTCCCCTCCCTTGACACCTTTGGAGGTTTTCAACTCTTAATCTGCCTTTGAACTCCTGACCAACTTCTTGGCCTCATTCAGCTTACTCTGACACTCCTCTTGAGTCTTCTTTTTCTTTTGGTAACCAGGTAAGGCCCTCTAGGCATGAATGGCTATTTTTAGGGATGACCCAGAAGTACTGGTGTGGTTAAGTGGCTTGCTGAGAATTGCACAGTATTCAAATGGGGGTGGGGTGGGGATCAAACCAAGGCCTGCTGGAGTTACCAAGCTCATTCACAGCTCATTACTATAACTCCTAGAGTATAGTAATAATAATAATATCTTTATTTGTTGAGTGCCTTTCAAATTATCAAGACACTTCACACAATTACAAACAGCACATTAAAACATTGTTAAAATCACAACAAATCAGGAAATGCCTTAGTCCATTAAAACATTTTCAGTGCCTGCTTAAAGCTCCCCACAGTCCTGCACTCCCAAAGCTGATGGGGCAGAGAATTCCAGAGGGTTGGGCAGTGAACATAAAGGCACATGCCCCAGAGAAATTCAAACTAACCCTCAGAATCTCCAGCAAACCCCTCGTCAGCCGAGTGGAGCTGTCGCACAGGAGAGTAAGGAATCAGAAACTTTTTCAAGTAGTCAGGACCAAGTCCATGTAGCGCTTTGTAGGTTAATAAACCTACCTTAAAGGTGATCCGCCACTGAGTCGGCAGCCAGTGCAGATCACGCAGCACTGGGGTAATATGAGATCTCCTAGATACCCCAGTCAATAAGTGAGCAGCAGCGTTCTGCACTAGCTGCAAGCAGCGGATGTCGACCCCAGGAAGCCCTAAGTAAAGGAAATTGCAATAGTCAAGGCACGAGTTCACAAAGGCGTGGCCCAGTATGGGCAGATCACTGGATGGAACAAGGTGCTTGATCCTGGCAATGTTCCTAAGATGGTAAATGGCTGTCTTCACGACTGCTGACACCTGATGACGGAGGATCAGTCCATCATCAAGTACCACTCCCAGGTCACACACCCGTTCGGAGGTAAGGATCTGAGCACCCCCCAGAAATAAGCCGGAGGGCCGATCAGTCCCCTTGTAAAGGTTCTTTTTTAACTTTCATTGTCTTCCTTACTTTCTTTGAGAACCACATTTGTCTCTTATACTTACTACCTTTGGTAACCGCCATCATGCATAAGTTAATTGCTCTGATACGGGCTCCTTTGATTACATACCACATTTTTTCTACCACACTTATCTTATCCACACCCATCATTTTTTCCCTGACTCTTTCCCTCAACTGGTCAAACTCTGCACTTCTGAATTGCTGTTCCCTAGCTTTTGACGAGGGACCACAGGTACCCAGGGTGAGTTCGAACCAAATGGTATTATGGTCATTACACCTTAGTGGTTCTTCTTATGCCACATCATACACAGTTTCCAAGTTGGTAAGCACTGTATCAAGAAGGACAGTCTGTCCTATGGGTGCCATGACCAGCTGTACCAGTAAGCAGTCCTGCAGTGTCTCTAGCAGGGCCAGACCTCTGGTGCACTTTGCTGCTGGGGTATCCCAAACTATGTCCAGTAAGTTCAGAGCCCTCACAATCACTACATCCACTTTTGCTGCCCTTTCTTAGTTTCATCCCAAATTTCTTATCTCCCTCATCCTCTTGGCCTAGTGTTCTATAGATCAACCATATTCTTATCTTTTTATCTATAGCAGTTTTCAACCACACCCAGATAATTTCCATTCCTCCTCTCTTCCTTTTGCCTCCGTGCCATCCATCATGCAGAGGGCTACTCCTGCCCCATACCCTAGGATTATCCCTCCTGTACAGGTTATACCCTGGTACAGCCAGGTCCCAGTTGTTATTCTCTCTGGTCCAAGTCTCTGTAATGTCTAGCAAGTGTACAGTAACTCAGCATCTGCCACCATCAGCTATAGTTTGCTAATGTTAGTAGCCTGACTTCTAGCGTTCAAGTAGACTGCCTTCCAGCTTCCACTACTTATCATCTTTTTCTTATCTGTGCCCCATACCTTGTTCTCATACCCACTACATCTCTTCCTTTGGTAAGGCAAGGCAAATTTTGTTTTTATGGTGCTCAATCCCAGAGGCTCTGTGTGCCTAACAATAGAACAGTACAAATAATAACAATTAAGAGTAATAAAAGAAGAATAATCAAATAAACATCTATAGAATATTAAAATTAGCAATCAGAGTGAGAGAAATTTATACTTTTGCTCAGACAGTTGAATATATTAAATAGTGTCCTCAGCAAAGGCCAGGTGGAAGAGGTGGGCTTTTAACCTCTGCTTGAACACCCCAATGGAGGGGGCCTCCCAGACTACAGATGGCCTGGTACACTAAAAGCAAGGTCACCCAATGTTGTGAGCTGAACCCTGGGAACACCCAGGAGGCCCCTTGATGAGGAGCGGAGGGAGCGGACAGAGGTGGCTGGTGTAAGGAGCTCCAACAGGTAGCCCAGACTTAGTCCATATAAGGCCTTAAAGGTGAGCAAACCCACCTTGAGCAGGACATTCTACTGGACAGGTAGCCAGTACAGAGCATGCAGGACTGGGGTCACATGACTGGACCTAGACAAGCCCGTCAGTAACTGGGCCACTGCGTTCTGCACTAGCCACAACCTGTGGAGGGTCCCTCCCATGACCCTGAAGTGCAGAGCGTTACAGTAGTCGAGTCTAGAGGTAACAAATGCATACAATAGTGTCGGCAGGTCTTCGGGCAGAATGAGGGGCTTGATCCTGGCAATGTTCCTCAAGCGCTAAAAAACACTTTTGACAACAGAAGACACCTGATCCTCAAGTGTCAACCTGCTGTCCAGGATCACGCCATGATCTCACACCCTTGGGGAGGCTACCAATGGGACAGATCCCAGAAACAGTCCTGTGTCAGTTCCAGGTGCACTCCCATCACACCCATGACCCAACTCGATCACCAGCACCTCCATCTTATCTGGATTCAGTAACAACCAGCTGGGGACATCCAGTTGCTGATATTTGCCAGGCAGTTGTTAAGCACATCTACAGCATCAGATGTTCCAGGGGCAAATGACAAATACAGTTGTGTGTCATCTGCATAGCAGTGAAACTCCACACTGAATTGCTGAATGATCTCGCCCAGGGGCAGCATGTACACTGTGAATAACATTGGTGACAAGATCAAGCCCTGTGGTACTCCTCATGACAGGGGCATTGGGGAGGAGGAGAAATTCTCCATCACTACCCGTTGCACCCTATCACAGAGATAGGACTCAAACCATTTGATGACAACACTGGCAATCTGGCACTTGGGTTATTATCCCAATATTGACACTATAGTGCAGCGTGAGAGGGGTGCTGCACTTCTGAGGTGCCGTCTTTCGGATGAGATGTTAAACCGAGGTCCCATCTGCCTGGATTGGTGGTAGTTCAGGTGGATGTTAAAGATCCCATGGCACTTGTCGAAAAGAGTAGGGGAATTTCCCCGGTGTCCTGGCCAAATTTCCCTCATTCACTAAAAATACCACCAACAGCTTAATCTGGTTCAAATTCAGTTACTCACCATCTGTATCCCCCCTCCCCTCCAGTCGCCCCTAAAAAAAGGACTTCTAGGCCCAGTGGGCTTACTGGGTCAACAAAATTCAACAAACAAACAAACAAGTCCACAATACCCACAGAGCCAATCAAAAAGCATGAAATGATCCACAGTGTCAAAGGCTGATGAGAGATCAAGGAGCACAAGAACTGACTTGTCTCCTCTATCTCTGGCCCTGAGCAGATCATTATGCACCCTAACTAATGCTGTTTCAGTGCTGTGCCTGGCCCTAAAACCCGACTGGAATGGCTCATAGATGTCAAAGGACACGAGGTGATCTTTGAGCTGTTGTGCCACAAGTTTCTTAACAACCATACTCAAAAATGGCGGTTGGAGAAAGGACGGTAATTTGCCAGGATGTCCAGGTCGAGAGATAGTTTCTTCAGAAGGGGTCTCACTAGGGCCTCTTTCATGATCACAGGGAAGACACCTTCTGACATCAAACACCAGGCAATCCTGGCAAACACCGGGCCAACAGTCCCGGCACATCTCATTAAGAAATGAGTCAGGGCTGGGTCCATTTCCCAATATGTGTTCTTTAGCTCTGAGATCACCCAATGACCTTGGCCACCTCCACAGGTTTAAACTCCTCCCAGACTGATGGAGTGCCACTGTTCCTCCTGCTCTGACCACTGAGGGGCAACGATTGCTTCACTGAGGGAATCCCTGACCATATCGATGACACTGTCAGAGAAAAACAGAGCAAACTCTTCAAACAAATTGGTTGAAAAAGACTTTCTTGGCTGTAGATAGGCTGTATGAAGCAGCCTATCAACAGTCCAGAAAAACTAAGGTCTGTTTTTTTCCCTGCAGCAATTTTCTTGGACAGGAATTCTGCTTTCTTATGGGAAATTGCCTCCTGGTACTCACCATAGTGAGCATACAGACCAGTTTGTCATCCTCCAATTGGGTCTTCTGCCAGCAATGCTCCAACTTCCGACCCCCGATCTTCATCACCTTGAGATCTCCATCGAACCAGGGGGATCTCAAGTGAGAGGATCTGGGTCATATATGTACTGGTGAGATGGTGTCAAGTGCTTTGGACACAGTCTTATTATAGGTGTCAACCACCTTGCCAGTGCCAATTGCACATGCAACATCCTCCTTAGATAAGTCAGCTACCACCAGCAATCCCTCTGGGGACAGACCCTTCAAAGGGTGGTAGCTGATCATTTCAACAGGGGAGGGACCTTCGGGGCTGAGTGTGAATCTCACTGTGCAGTGATCAGACCAACTGACCTGATCAATCTTGAGGCTTCCTACCCCAAGATCCAAATGGAACACCAGATCAAGCATGTGACCATGTTGGTGGGTCGCAGAAGTAATAACTTGTGCTAGGCCCAGTGATGTCATCAACTGAAGGAGATCGTAACTGAAATGAGAGGATTCGACGTCTACCCAGGCATTGAAGTCCCACAGGATTAAACACCTGGAGGACCCATCACCTGGTTGATGACGAAGTCCACAAGCTCCTACAGGAATTCTCCACTTGCTCCAGGGGGTCGGTAAATAAGGAAAATCTTGCTACCTGCACCTGGACCCCTATGCACAGCTGTGCACTCAAAAGACCTAGGTGTTCCAACCAGATGCACAGTAAAATCCAGGCTAGATCTAAAAAAGATGGCCACTGTCCCACTCCTGCGTTCCCTCCTCGGACAGTGCACTACAGAATACCCGGCAGGAACCGCCGCCTCTAGAACTGGGTCAGCATCATCACCCAGCCAGGTTTCCATGATGCAAGCCAGGTCAACAGAGAAAATCAAGTCCACAGTAATTGCGGTTTTATTCCTTATTGACCTGGCATTGCATAGCATTGTCCAAAGGGGATTAATGGGTGATGCTGGCCCCCTAGATGCCTGCCCACTTGGTCTGGTAGGACCCCTGGGTATGGAAACCAAACACGTCTGGCCTCTCTTAAGGGTCCTTTTAAACCCAGGGCATCTCCTGTACCTGACCACCCCAATACCACTCACCTCTCCTACCGCAGTGGTTCCCTGTCTTTGTCGGCCCCACTGCCCCCTCATAATCCCAACCTCCCTACAGCATCTCACTACAACAGATGGAACTGGGAGGTCAGCAAAGAGGCAGAGGTCACACAGCTGGGATGCAGCATAGGTGACTCACAGAGGATTATGATCCCAACACATCCCTGCCTAACTACTACCACCAATTGAGTGAGACAAACCTTGCCCTTTAACTGGCAAGGGAGACACCCCTGAACACAAACTCTCTCTAATTCCTGGCTACACACACACACAACATAACCACTCAGTTTTACACATAACTTTACCAGTCACTCACACACCACCATCCATTCACCCACTCCCAAACCACAGACCACCCCACAACAAACCACCCCACCATCCCTAATCACACTAAGCAAAATAAATACTAAAAAAAAAAAAAATTACTATAAAAACAAGGGAGAGATTAAAGTGAAGGGTGCAGTAAAAGTTCCAGTTCAATATGCCACCGAACTGAACGGCAGCATTCCAGTTCATTAAACGTTCAGTGTCCCACAGATAACCATCCACTTGGTCATTGTTTGGGTTCCTCAAAGGCAGTTCCAAAAGAACAGAGAAACAAGGACAAAGGTGCCCACACCACCATGGTCCAGCAGAAACCCATAGAACCACTGAAAGCCGAGACAAAGGCAGGAAAAAGGGCAAAATCCAAAGGGCAAACTGCAGCACCACACTCCTCTCACCAGTGTGATATAGCAATGCAGGTCTAAGTCATAAGGCACTCACCCTCTGGCACCAGTTCAAAGACTCCAAATAACTCAAAACAAACTGCACACCAGGACCTCCATTGTACTGATCAAAGACACAGGGGAGGAAAACCAACAGCTTTCAACTTGCCAGGGAAGAGTTCATGGCAGCACTATACTCCCACTGCAAAACCCACCTCACAGATGGGCAAGGCTACGGCTCTTCCCGCAAGATCCTGACTAGAAGAAGGCCGCTCCACATGAACTCCAAGGCCAGACAGAAACGGTGGAACACCGGCAGGGTTTTCCTTACTGGTTTTCTCTATTCATTACTGATTTGTTGAAACCCATCCCCATAGCACCTGCACCTCAACACAAAACACAAGTGAGCAAACTGGAAAATGTGAAACAATGTGAAATATGCCTAGACTGGCATGCAGTAACGCTTACAGAATATGTAAAACAACACAGAATACCCAGAGGGTTAAGGATACTAGTAGTATCCAATTTGGAATTTATAGTAGATGGGTTTGAAGACAAGTTGAATGGAATCCAAGCAAAGCATTTCATAGATTTTATGTTACTTCTGATAGAAACCATCACTACAGAACAGATCGTTGTTAAGAATGAAATACGTGTGTAACCCC
Organism: Neoceratodus forsteri; assembly: GCA_016271365.2. Taxonomy (NCBI): domain Eukaryota; kingdom Metazoa; phylum Chordata; order Ceratodontiformes; family Ceratodontidae; genus Neoceratodus; species Neoceratodus forsteri. The sequence goes on from CM057454.1 coordinate 333,094,957, forward strand.
CCTGCAAATGGGGGTTCCCAAAAGACTTCCAGGAGCTTGCTTGAATGCTCCAAGCCTGAATGGTGTTTGGCATTTAAGCCATTTATCAGTGAGTGTTTTTAGAGCCTCTGGTACTGTCTCTTTAAGAGCTGTCTGCTTGCAGACATAATTAGTTTGTATGGGGGGACTGTGGCTTCTCTGAGTACCACTCGAGCTGCTGCCAATTCACTTCATTTTTGCAGTCACTAGGGTGCAAAGGAACCTATCTGAAAGATGTAACTGTTTGCCAGAAATTATTTAGAGTAATAATGAAATTACAGTTTGTCTAACCTGCTTTCTTTGCAGTCAGAACTGTGTCTGCTAGTTCCCCATTCTAGTTTTGAACTGCTGAACTGGACCAATCAGTGTGGGGTAAGCTAGCTCTAAAATGGTGCCTTGGACGAATCAGAACTTGGACTCATAATCTGAGCCAGCCACAAGAGGATTGTATGGGCAGTGACTCTGGGAGATGTAGTTTAGACTTCAGTGCCTTTTGGACCAACAGCAGCAGTCTATTGTGAGTGACAGCCAATCCAGTCAAGAACTGGGAGGAACTCAAGGAAGTGCCAGTTTTTCAGTTGGAGTGTCAGTTGAGCTTTGGCAGTGAAGAAGGAAGGAGCCCTGTGCTTTTTCAGTGTGCAGTTTTAGTCAAAAAACGTGTGTAAGGCCCAGAGTTCCAGTCTGCAGCTTGTGTAACAGCTTGTTAGGACTGAATCCGTCCTGTGAAAAGAATCAAAGGATCTCTGAAGAGTAGAAACCAGGCTCACCCTGTAGAAGACTGGAGAAATTGTTGAATTACACTCGGTCTGTCAGGAACTGAATCTGCTGTGTGTTCTCCCGGGTATTGTGCAGTAATTGCGATCGGGATACAGATGCAGCCTGCCTGGTGTAGTGCTTTCTTTTATATGGATGTGTGAAGAGGTTTGTGTACCTCAAGTGAGCCTCTGCTGACATTGAAGGACCCTATCTTATTTGGAGGTCGTGAGTACTAATTCAGGTCGCTCCCTGTTGAATGCAACATTAAATCCAAATGGAATTACTGTACTGCTGACTGTTTAATTCCTCCTTTTCTGTGTGAAAGGGCCCCTACCAGCTGCCACGGTTTGGACTAGCCACTAGGGCTTGGGGTACCCAGGGACAGTAACTGATAAGGATAGGCCTGTGCACAGAGCCATAGATGAATTATTAGAGTGATAAGCTAATTAACCTGATTTCCCCTGTCCTTGTTATATCCCCTAAATAAATCAGAGCTGCTTGTTTCAGCAAAGTTATACTGCCTGAGTATTTGTCTATGTTAAAGTACTGTACTGTGATTGTTGCACTGTATCTCATTTCACAGGAGGTCCCAGTGCCGGAACCAGACCTGGGGTAAGTGTATACTGTGAAGGTAATTCTGATATATTGTGTGGGCCACTAGTGGGAAGAAGGGGTTGCAGTGTCCCAGAGGGCTGTGACCAAGTTAGTTTAACTATTGCAAACCCTGACCTCTGGGTGGAGGCACCGCCATTGGATCCAGGCCCTCAACCTGTTAGTGGCAAATCAGGCAGGGTAGTAGCCCCTGGGATAGCGCCATCTAGGGGTTACATCTTGAGGCTCACCGCTGGGATTGTGTGTCCTCTAGTGGCTATATTCTACGAACCACTGTTAAGAAAAAAATGGGTACCCGACAGAAGTGGCTGTGCACCGCTGGTGGAGTGGTGTACTGGGAGGAATCGACCCCAAAATGCTATGCTTATCCTGGACATCCCCTGGGTATCAATACGGACACTGTGCAGGAGTACTTTCCAAGGTGGAAGGTTTACAAAACCCTGTGGTGGTGGGTCAATGCTAATCTGCTCACCCACACTTTCCTGGCCCTAGTAGAGTTTAAGGATCCCATAGATAGCTCCAAAGTGCCACAGACCATTACCCAGAGGAGCCTCACTGCTTGGAGAGTGATAACTAAGGACAGTAAAGACCTGGGGAATCAGCCCCACCACTATCTGAAATTTTGAGGAGAAATTTGCTGAATGGTTGCTGGGAGAGGGAAAACTGTGGAGGACTTGAAGAAACTATTCTTGCCACCTGGGGTGTTCTCCCCAACACCCTCTCCTGCTCCAGTGCCCGTAATGGTGGCTGAACCAATGCAGACCCTATTTCTGCACCTGCCATTAGTCACGACTCTTACCAAGGTTGAGGATCTTCTCTGGCACCTCCCCACCCCCAAGGGAGGATGACTGGGAGACCTGGATAGACTATGTTGCCCCCCAATGCTAGAATGGCAATGCTGGGGCGAAAGAGAGGGTTAGTGAGAGCCTCCGAGGTCCCGCCCTGGCTACCATCCGTGCTAAACGGGCCAGTAACCCTGAAGCGACTGCACAGGCCTATCTTGAGGCCTTGGAGAATGTATGGGAGCCCAGATTCTGATGAGGACCTATGGTGGAGAGTAAGAAATGCACAACAGTACCAAGGGAGTTGTTGTCTGTGTGTCTCTCGGCTGGAAAAATTGTTGCAAGAATGCCTCAGAAGGGTAGTTTTCAGCGATTGAACTGGACCGAACCAGACTGGACAGAATCATTAAGTCTGCCCCTTCTCAGAACTGCTGTTGCTTCAGTTACCTGGCAATCGACTGGAATCCCCACCCTCCTATGATGAGTTAATAGAGAAATTCGAGGAGTTGAGAAAAGGCGATCGACGGAGGTACCTGCACCAACAGCTGTGGCTACGACCCGAGTGACTGAGGTGACCCATCAAGTGAAGTTCAGGGGCAGGTTGACAGTCAATGAGTGCTCTGACAAGGAAAAGATATGCCACAATGGGGCGAACTGTTGAGAGAGATCCGAATTCAAAAACAGTCCTTTATGAAGGCCACGCCTGCAAGTACGGGCCCTGACCTATATCCGACTGCATCTGCTATGGGGGTGGGGGTACCCACCCGTGTATCTCCTGCTGATAACAGCTCCAAACTCAATTCCTTGACCATGGAAGTGGAGAAACTGACGAGATGTCTCCAAATGCTTATCACGCAGACAGAGATGGCACCCAGGTTTCCAGTTAGTAATACCCCCGCCCTGGCTCCCAGTGTGGCGCCTCGGCCAGCTCAAACTCCAGAAAGTATGTTTTGCTATAATTGTGGGAAAGATGGGCACATGAAAGGGAATGCCAGTCCCAAAAGACACTGACAAAGCTGCATATAGGCTACAAGGAGAGCTTCGGAGAAGAAATCAGTGGTTAAGAGGTGCACGACATGATCCCAGTGAGGGCACCAAAATGCTAATTCAGTCCCTTGTGGCAAGGTCAGTTGCCCAGGCCCCACTACCGCCTCTCCAGACTGGTCCAGAATAGTGGGTCCCTCCATGGAGACCACTGTAAAGGTGAATGGAGTGTCTACAAGGCTGTATTAGACAGTGGCTCCCAAGTGACAATTATGTTCCAGGATTGGTATCAGAAGCATTTGTCAGACGTGCCATTACAACCATTAGAAGGACTGCATGTATGGGGTTAGTGAGAAGGCCTACCCTATTCGGTATATCCAATTTGCTGTCTTTCCCCACCTCTCCGTGGCTGGAGTGGCGAACAAGTAGAGACCCTAGCCTTAGTGTGTCCCCACTGGGCTGTATGATGGTGTCCTTTGTTGATTGGAACAAATGCTCATATGTTCGGAAGGCTGGCACAGTTGTGTTATGAAAACAGGGTCAAAGACTAGTAGAGCTTTAAGAGTTCGGCTTTAATTAAGAAGGCCTATGAGGCACAGAGAATGCTGAAAAACAGAACCAGAGGAACCGGTCGGAATTGTATGGAAGAAGGATCCTGAGTCTCTGATCCTGGCGCCAAATGCCAGTGTACCTTACAGGAGAGGTCCGTATCAAAAGGATGTTAAGAATAAAATATTAATGTTGGATGCACCAGGCGATGGGAAATTGCCAGAGGGACTGCTGGTCAAGCCTAGTATTTTGCCCGCTAGAGCCCATGCTTATGCCAGAAGGGTAATGGTCCAAGTTCATAATGTGTCTGAAAGAGACATTCGAGTAAACAGAGGTTGCATCCTGGCTAATGTGCATTGTGCAGACACTGCAGTATACCCAGCAGCAAGAGTTCAAGGAAGAATGACAGAAATCGCCTGACTTGTTTGATTTCGCGACTCCCCTGCCAGTTGAATGGAAAGTGAGGATCAGTGAGAAGCTTGCCCAGAGAGACCAGGTGTTTCTTTAAAGGAATGGGATGTAGGATCGTGCAAGGAGCTGAGCACAATATCCGCTGCATGACGAAAGACCATTTCGTGAGAGGTCTCGCGCCTGGCACCTGCTGACATAGATGATGTGAGACGGCATCTGCAAGAGATGTTAGCTGCTGGTGTAATACAAGAATCTAGAAGCCCTTATGCTTCCCCCATTGTGGTAGTGAGGAAAAAGAATGGAACAGTAAGGATGTGTGTGGATTATCGCACCTTAAACCGCGGACTATCTGAATCAGTACACAATGCCCGCATTCAGGATGCTTTGGACTGCCCTAGCAGGGAGCAAGTGGTTCTCTGTGCTGGATCTCCGCAGTGGGTACTACCAGATCCCGATGGCCCCAGAGGACCGTGAGAAAACGGCCTTTATCTGTCCGCTTGCTTCTATGAATTCATGAGGATGCCTCAAGGGATTTCAGGTGCCCCAGCCACTTTTCAACGATTGATGGAGCGTGCAGTGGGGACATGAACTACTAGAGTGCCTGGTATACCTAGATGATGTTATTGTGTTTGGCAGCTCACTGGAGGAACATGAGAGCAGATTATTTAAGGTATTGGACCGACTGGAGGACTTTGGCCTTAAACTGTCCATTGATAAGTGTCAATTCTTTCAAACATCAGTAAAGTATGTGGGACACATAGTATCCAACCGAGGAATAGAGACCGACCCAAGTAAAGTTGAGGCTTGATACCTGGCCACAGCCCAAAAATCTAAAAGAACTGCAAAGATTCCTGGGATTCTGTGGTTATTATCGGAGCTTCATCAAGGACTATTCAAGAGTGATCCGCCTACTTAACCTTACCCAAGGGTATCCCCAACCCACAAAAATACCAAAAGTCAGCGTCCTCAAGACTGAAAGAGTGTATTTTCATCCGAGTGAAGTATTTGGGGCCCGCTGGATTCCTGATTGTTGAGACTGCTTTTCATGAGATCATATATCAACTTACCCATGCTCCAGTGCTGGCCTATGCCGATCCAAGAAAACCTTATGTCCTCCACACTGATGCTAGCTTGCAAGGGTTGGGGCTGTGTTGTACCAAGAGCACGAGAATGGCCTGAGACCAGTGGCCTTTGCCAGTAGAAGCCTGACCCCATCCGAAAAGAACTATCCTGTACATAAGTTAGAGTTCCTAGCTTTGAAGTGGGCTATTGTTGACCAATTCCGAGTACTTAGATGGGGCTAAAATACTAGTAAAACTGACAATAATCCTTTGACCTATGTGCAGACCTCTCAGCTAAGTTGGATGCCACTGGCCATAGGTGGCTTTCTGCATTATCTACATATGACTATGCTCTCAGAATACCGAGCAGGTCTGAACCACATAGATGCTGATGCTCTCTCCCGGAGGCCTGTTCCCCAGAATGATTGGGTCCGATTGGCAGAACCTGACATTCGGGCACTCTGCCGGAAGTTTGACAGGGAGGAACAAATGTCCACGGACGCAGTGGACTGCATGGTGGATTGCTTGGGAGCCTCTGAGAATTGCATACCTACTGCTTATTGCCACTTTTCTGCAATAGACATTGGTGCACTGCCTCAGCTGGACAATGACAGTATTCGCGGGCTCAACTCACGATCCCATGATCAAAGCAGCTTTAGAAGCCCTCTATGCAGGAAAAGATGTGCCAAATTACGCTCCACTGATTTGAGAACTGCACTGTTATACAAAGAAGGTCCTAGTTGAAACTGATCAATAAACTGTTATACAGAGAAACAGTAGACAGAGGGGGACAAGTAGACAAACAACAACTAGTGCTGCCCACTGCCTTCGAGACTCAGTACTGAGGTCCTTGCACAACCACATGGGGCACCTTGGTATAGACAGAACACTTGACTTGGTGAGATCAGATTCTATTGGCCTAAGATGGGGGCTGATGTGGAGCAACACATTCGAACTTGTAGTCGCTCTCACAGAGGAAAGCTTTGCCCCAGAGGCTGCCCCCCTTGTTAACATCACCACCAGTGCACCCATGGAGCTGAGTCTGTATTGATTTTCTGAGTTTGGAGTCAGATCAAAGAAATATCAGTATGTGCTGGTGGTCACTGACCATTTCACGAGATATGCAAGCTTTCCCACCAAAGACCAGAAAGCATCCACTGTGGCCAAAGTACTTGTAGAAACTTTTTGTTCACTATGGGGCTCCAAAAGAATCCATTCTGATCAAGGGAGACTTTGAAGTCGTCTGATCAAAGAGATGCTTTCTCTGTGAGGGTGCAAGTCCAGAACCACTCCTTACCACCCCAGGGGACCCACAGCCTGAACGTTTCAACCGCACTTTGCTAGATATGCTGGGCACCCTGCACCCAAAGGACAAGCCTAGATGGAGCCAACAAATTAGCACCCTGGTACATGCTTATAACTGCACAAAAGTGATGCCACTGGATTCTCCCCTACCGCCTGATGTTTGGAAGAGAAGCTCGACTACCAGTAGATGTGTGTTTTGGGGTCTCTCCTGATGGGGTTCAAGCTGACAACTATTTACAGTATGTGCAAAAGTTAAAGGCCCAGCTAACTCATGCTACTCAACTGGCTCAAACCATGGCTGCCAAAAGAAATCTGGCCAACAAAGAAGGTATGATAAAAAGGTGAAAGCACAGGAACTCCAGGAGGGAGATCGGGCATTGCTAAGAAATCTGGGACTGCATGGCAAGCACAAGATTGCTGACAGATGGCACCATCTCCTCACATTGTAGTGGGCAAACTAGATGATCTGCCAGTGTACAAAGTAAGGCCTGAGAATAATTCAAAAGATGTAAAACAATGCATAGAAATCATTTATGCCCATTGACAAATCTTAATTGAGTCTGAGCCCCTAGAAGATGCCCTCTGGACCAGTGACTAGAGCTGCTGCTAAGAAAAGATCAAGAAAGTCTGCACCTACAGAAGCAAAGTTAAGTGTTCCCTCCACAAGTCCCAGTTGAGCATGACTGTCAGTCCATATCGGAAGAAAGTGAGAGTGACTTTGAATACTATCCTTCTTACGAACTGAGTCAATTGTTTCGGGCAATCCCCTAGTCAATACTGGAGACAAAGCTGGGCCTTCTGACTGTCTAAGCTCCTAGCTTCATCCCTGGAGCCAATGCTCCCAGAAAGTGAAGTGCAAAGCATCAGATCAGATGAAATGGAATCATTGTGCATGGTTGAACTGTTTGAGCTTTAGTGGAGGAAAATGATAGATTGGGGCAGACTGGTGATACACCGAACAAGAAGAGTATTTTGAGTGCCCTGACAGTCCACTGCCAGTGTCCGAAAGCTCTCCATGCGAGCCAAATGTTGTGGACTCAGAAACTGTAACTCCTGGAGCTGAAAGTGCCCCAAGTTCTAGCTCTCTACCCCATGGAGACTCCCTGACAAGTGAGGACAATGCTGAAATGAGGCTCAGAGTGCAGAGACTATAACAGTTCCCCTAGAAAGACTGGTCGAGCTGTAAAGCCTGTGGTGCACCTCAGTTATGATTCACTTGGGAGGCCTGTGGACTTGCCTCTCAATGTTGTCCATAAAGGGTATGTGTCCTCGAGCTCATTGCCCAAACTGAGCGCCAGTGCTAACTCCAAGTTACTTGTGTTGCTCCTTCTATATGGTGCCCTTGCCCCATCCAGCCCCAAGGTAACTGATAGGAAGGCCCCTCTCTCAAGTTTCATGTACAAGAGGTAATAACTTGAGTTATGGTACAATGTGTATGTAATACTGTGTAAAGAGGACGACTGCAATGTTTCAGAAATGTGTTCTTGGTAAAATGATATATTGACTGATGATTACATGTGCGAGCCTAATGCAAATGTATATGGTTGCAGTTGAAACTTATGGGTATTGTTGACGCTGGACGCTAGCTTCTCCCTAGGCCAGGAAGGGTGTAACCCTCTGCAAATGGGGGTTCCAAAAGACTTCAGGAGCTTGCTTGAATGCTCCAAGCCTGAATGGTGTTTGGCATTTAAGCCATTTATCAGTGAGTGTTTTAGAGCCTCTGGTACTGTCTCTTTAAGAGCTGTCTGCTTGCAGACATAATTAGTTTGTATGGGGGACTGTGTGCTTCTCTGAGTACCACTCGAGCTGCTGCCAATTCACTTCATTTTGCAGTCACTAGGGTGCAAAGGAACCTATCTGAAAGATGTAACTGTTTGCCAGAAATTATTTAGAGTAATAATGAAATTACAGTTTGTCTAACCTGCTTTCTTTGCAGTCAGAACTGTGTCTGCTAGTTCCCATTCTAGTTTTGAACTGCTGAACTGGACCAATCAGTGTGGGTAAGCTAGCTCTAAAATGGTGCCTTGGACGAATCAGAACTTGGACTCATAATCTGAGCCAGCCACAAGAGGATTGTATGGGCAGTGACTCTGGGAGATGTAGTTTAGACTTCAGTGCCTTTTGGACCAACAGCAGCAGTCTATTGTGAGTGACAGCCAATCCAGTCAAGAACTGGGAGGAACTCAAAGGAAGTGCCGTTTTTCAGTTGGAGTGTCAGTTGAGCTTTGGCAGTGAAGAAGGAAGGAGCCCTGTGCTTTTCAGTGTGCAGTTTTAGTCAAAAACGTGTGTAAGGCCCAGAGTTCCAGTCTGCAGCTTGTGTAACAGCTTGTTAGGACTGAATCCGTCCTGTGAAAAGAATCAAAGGATCTCTGAAGAGTAGAAACCAGGCTCACCCTGTAGAAGACTGGAGAAATTGTTGAATTACACTCGGTCTGTCAGGAACTGAATCTGCTGTGTGTTCTCCCGGTATTGTGCAGTAATTGGATCGGATACAGATGCAGCCTGCCTGGTGTAGTGCTTTCTTGTATATGGATGTGAAGAGGTTTGTGTACCTCAAGTGAGCCCTGCTGATTGAAGGACCCTATCTTATTTGGAGGTCGTGAGTACTAATTCAGGGTCGCTCCCTGTTGAATTGCCACATTAAATCCAAATGGAATTACTGTACTGCTGACTGTTTAATTCTCCTTTTCTCTGTGTGAAAGGGCCCTACCAGCTGCCACGGTTTGGACTAGCCACTAGGGCTTGGGTACCCAGGGACAGTAACTGATAGGGATAGGCCTGCACAGAGCCATAGGTAGATTATTAGAGTGATAAGCTAATTAACCTGATTTCCCTGTCCTTGTTATATCCCCTAAATAAATCAGAGCTGCTTGTTTCAGCAAAGTTATACTGCCTGAGGTATTTGTCTATGTTAAAGTACTGTACTGTGATTGTTGCACTGTATCTCATTTCACAGGAGGTCCCAGTGCGGAACCAGACCTGGGGGTAAGTGTATACTGTGAAGGTAATTCTGATATATTGTGTGGGCCACTAGTGGGAAGAAAGGGGGGTTGCAGTGTCCCAGAGGGCTGTGACCAAGTTAGTTTAACTATTGCAAACCCTGACCTCTGGGTGGAGGCACCCGCCATTGGATCCAGGCCCCTCAACCTGTTAGTGGCAAATCAGGCAGGGGTAGTAGCCCCTGGGATAGCGCCATCTAGGGGTTACACGTGAAAATGAGGAATGCCTCAAATAAAATATTGACATATTGGAAGTGAAATGTCTAGCGGATGGTATTGAAAAGATTTTACAAGAATTAGATGAAAATAGGAGGACCATCAATTTAAAACAAATTAAAAAACAACATTCTAGACCACCATAATGGTAAGGTTTATATATGGAAAATATATTTTAAAGAACAAGATAGAGCCTTTTCCAATTTCTTATGGATTCAGATACCTCTTGGTATAACTACGATTCTGACAGCAGTACAGGATGTCATACCAGCAACATGATTTCCAAGGATACAAGAGATCAGGCTTCCACAATAGATACAACATTTATATTACAGAAATATAGGAACATAGAAGTTGTCAACAGATAAGAAAACCTTGGCCCACCTAATCTGCTTAAAATTCCCTACCTATTGTGTGACCAGAGACCCTACTTGGAATCCAGTTTACCCACCCCCCTTTTGTTTCAAGGATTCCAATGCATTCTTAAATCCTGTGACTGTTTTAGCCCCCAACACTTCCTCTGGAAGGCTATTCCAAGCGTCCACTACCCTCTTTGTGAAGAAATACTTCCTCATGTTTCCCGAGCCCCTCCCCTTCAGCTTCATATTGTATACACTTGTCCTTAAGCATCTTTTCCTTTGCAAAATGCTCCCTTCCTGCACCTTGTTTATGCCTGTTAGGTACTTGAATGTTCCCGTCATATCCCCCTGTTCCCTTCTGTCTTCAAGGGAGTACATATTAAAATCTTTGAGTCTCTCTTTGTAGAGCTTTTGGTGTAGGTCCTGCACCATTTTGGTTGCCCTCCTTTGTACTGCCTCCACCCAATATATGTCCTTCCAGAGATGGACCTCCAGAACTGAGCACAGTACTCAATGTGGGGTCTCACCAGTGATCTATACAGGGCCAATATTACCTCCCTCCTCCTGCTAGTGATACCTGTCCCTATGCAGCCGAGCATTCTGTTAACTTTTCCCACTGCTTTGTTACATTGTCTAGCTACCTTTAGGTCATCAGATATGATCACTCCTAGGTCACTTTCCTGCTTTGTGACTGTTAGTACTTCTCCTCCCTTTTGATATGTTGCCCCTGTGCTCCTGTGCTCCATATGCATGACTCTGCACTTGCTTGCATTAAAACCCAGCTACCAAACCCACAACCATTCTTCCAGCTTTTTTAAATCATCTGTCATTTTATCTCCCTTCTCCCCTCCCCGGTGTGTCCACTCTGTTGCAGAGCTTTGTATCATCCGCGAACAGGCATACCTTCCCTTCAAGTCCCTCTGCAATGTTGCTTATAAAGACATTGAAGATGACTGGCCCCAGCACCAACCCCTGTGGCACCCCACTAGTCACTTTGCCTACTCCAGAGTGGGTGCCATTTGCCACCACCGTTTGACTCCTATTGCTCAGCTGACTTTCCACCCATTTTACCACTTTAGGCCCTACTCCTCAGCTCCTCAACTTGCTTATCAGCCTTCTGTGTGGAACAGTGTAGAAGGCCTTGCTGAAATCCAGGTAGGCCATGACCACCACCCCTCCCTGACCCGCCTCTTTGGTCCCCATTTGAAGAACTCGATCAGATTTGTCTGGCAAGATCTCCCCCCTGTGAAGCCATGTTGCCCTGGATCTTGCAGTCCATTGGCAAGAAGGTATTCCCCAGTCCTTTCCTTCAGTAGCGATTCCATTACCTTGTACACCACCGACATCAGACTGACAGGTCTGTAATTCCCTACCTCCTCCCTATTCCCACTTTTGTGTAGTGGGACTACATTCACCCTCCTCCAGTCCCACGGCACTTCTACTGTTTCTAATGACAGATTGAAAAGGGTCATCAGGGGTGCAGTCAGCACCTCCTTCTGTTCCCTCAATATCCTTGGGTACACCCATTCCGGCCCCATTGCCTTGTCTACCTTTAATGTTGATAGTTCCCTAAGCACTCTTTCCCCTGTAAAAGGACTTGTGTCTGCCTCGCACCCCATCATACCCTTGCCCTCAGCCTTTGGCCCACTTCAATCCTCCTCCTCCTTGAATACCAAGCAGAAGTATTCATTCAAAATACCTGCTGTTTGGTGATCCTCTTCTATGTAACCCCACCTTTCTCTTTCAGCCTTATTATCCCTCCTCTTTACTTTTTCCTTTTCACTTGCGTATCTAAAAAATGTTTTATCCCCCATTGATACTGTTCTGGCAATCATTTCCTCTGTTTGTGTTTCAGTACTCCGAACTGCGTTCCCTGCCTCCCTTTGTTCTCCCTGTAAGTCACCTTGTCCCCCACCTTCTGCATTACTTTGTACCTTCTAAATGCCATCCTTTTTGCCCTCACCTTTTCTGCTACCTCCTTAGAGAGGTCTCATTTTTCTCTTGCCCTTGCTAACCTGCCTAACGTAGAGGTTTGTTGCTTGTTCAATGTCTTTCTTTATATTTGCCCTCTGTTCCTCAACTCCCTTAATTTTTCCTATCCCTGCTAAGGTGTTCCAGAGGCATTGTTCCATTTTCTTAAAATTGGCCCTCTTGAAGTCCAGACCCATTGTCTTTTTGTGATTTGATTCTGACCCAGATCCCGATACCAGGGACAGATCCCAGATTTATGCTATCAGAAATAGCATAAATTACTCATCAAATTTAAACCATTAAATGTAAGCAGATATCTCTATCTATTTTGCGTTAGAGTTACTCCCAAAATAAGAACCAATCCAGATGGAACCCTCTTTATGGCTCTTGAATTTGTGGGGAGAAATCCTAGGGGAGAGGACCATCTCAATAAACTGTTGCAGAGAGAGCTTCTGGAAATTTACATTAGGTACTTTGCAATCTAAGAGGCTTAATACAGATTGGGATTTAAAACCTTTTCTAAAAAATCCTAAATGAAAGTATGTTTGAACAGAATTCTATGGTAATCTCTGATTAGTTCTGCATTTCACTCACCTCTGTTTTTCTGCTCTGTCTTTTTCTTTTTTCAGTTTTCTTCTGGGCTCTTTGTGGAACTGGACAGGTGGAGCCCCCTGAACCCACGTTTGGAGCACTGAAGTAATGGGACAATCACCAGTCTGAATTACCAGGACCACTTTTTTGCTCCTCTATCTCATTTTTGTACTCTGATAGCTGCTGTATTTATAATGGCTTAGAGCTTTAACACAAAACTTTTTTAAGCTCTCAATTTGGGGGTCTTATTTTGGGAGTAACTCTAGTTCAAAAAAGGTAGAAATAGCTGCCCAAATTTAAAGGATATCTATAGGCTGAGGTGAAGCCCAGACTGTTGCACAGATCGGGGCCTCACCTTACAGACCCCACCCCCCACCTTTGCAGGTACCATATTAAATTAAGTTTTTTTTACCCAAATGCTCATAAAAAGTATCTAAACCTGTGGTGCAGTTGACATGTTTAAATATGGCACTCCTCACTTCCCGCGATCATGCTGCAAATACCGCGAGATAATGATGCCCCTTCCTTATTGATGCTTTTAAGAATGGAGATTTAATAATCTCCGTATCTCATATGCTCAGTGATATTTTTACAGAATTTGCCTAAATGCCATGTGTATGCCGGGCATACACATGGCATATAGGCAAATTCTGTAAAAACTGCGCTGGGCATGGGAGCTATGGAGATTATTAAATCTCCATACATAAGGGCACCAGTAAGGAAGGAGCAGTGGAGCATACTACTAAGGTTCATACTAAGGTATCAAGGAGCCAAGAAGGTGGTTGCTCATTTAAGGCTCCTCTCCGCTTACCTGTAATACTGCACAATATTTCTCCTGCAATATGTATCTATCTAGTCGCTGCTTGAACTGCTGTTTACTGTTACTCATAATGACCTCTGGGGCAACTCATTCCAAAGGGGACAACACTCTCTGTGTAAAGAAAGCCTTCCTTCTAGTTGTGTTGAATTTCTTAGGTTGGTGCTGAAGCGGGTGTCCCCTGGTACATAGCGGATTATGTTTAAATTCCAGCTGCAGTTGGTTTAACATATATGAATCCTGCATGATGTCATAGCACATCAAGAGATCTCCCTGAATTCTCCTTTTCTCTGAAGTCATGAGGTTTAAATCTAGGAGTCTATCCTTGTATGGTTTATCCCTTAATTCATATATTATTTTAGTAGCTCTTCTCTGCACTCTCTCTCCAAATTGTCCACCCCACCCCTTGACACAGGACCCCACACCAAGCTACAATAGTCCAGTAATGGTCTCACATATGCTCTATAAAGTGGCATAATCACCTCACTTGTTCTACTTTTAAAATACATTTTTATTCCCTATAGTATTTTATTTGCTTTAGCTATTTGAGTAGTAGACTGAGTTTTATTTGTTAGTTTGTTATCTATAATTATACCCAGGTCCTTCTCCTCTACTGAGTGCCTTAACTCTTGTCCATTAAGGGAATAATTTATCATTTTATTATGTTTGCCAAAGTGTATAACACAGCACTTATCAGTATTAAAGCTCATACCCTTTTCAGAGGCTCACTTATGTATATTCTCCAAATCCTCCTGTGTAGATGCTATGCTTTCACTGTCCTGTGCAACCCCTGCAAGCTTAGTATCATCCTTGTACTCGCTCAGCCAGTTGACTGCACTCTTCCCCATATCAGATATAAAAATCTTAAACAGCACCAGTCTCAACACTGACCCCTACAGCATCTTCATTTCATGTTATTTGCAGTACGATTGCGGGGGTGAGGAGTGTCACATTTAAACATTCTGGCTTCATCGGTGGTTTCGATACTTTTTTACGAGCATTCAGGTATAAAAGGTTTCACTTAGTATGGTGCCTGAAATGGGGATCTGTGAGGTGATGCCCCAATCTGTGCAGCGGTCGGGGCTTCACATTTACCGGTAGTTCTCCTTTAATGGCTTAAATTTGATGAGTGATTTGTGCTATTTCTGATTTAAATTCTGTATGTATTTGTTATTTTCTGTGTTTATGTTTGTTTTATTTCTTTGCACATTTGTAGTTCACTTGTTCAAGCCTCCCCATTGCCACTTTGTTGAAAACTTTGAAATTGTAAACAGTGCCCCCTAGGTGGCAGCATTGTACTTTACATGGCAGTGATATACATTGGAGCATCAAAAATACTAATCCTACCCCCCTGACAAAGACTACAGTTGAAGCGCTGGAGTGGTAGTGTAGCTGACACTTGTCTCACACCTTTTTTCTCACATCACCTGGCTGGATTAAAGCATTTTTCCATTTGAAGAATTTGCAGTTTGCGTTTTTTATTATCTGTCCACCTGGGTGTTACAATATGAGTGCTTGGTTCCTTTGGACTGTGTTGGTAGTGATTTGGGATTAGCTATCCCAAGCCAAGTACTGGGCCTCTACTGCTGCTGAGCACACTTGCCTCCAAAGTGTTGGTTCCACAGTAGATACTGGTTCAATAAACAGGACATACAACAAATCAGACGTGACTAACAAAGAGAAATGAAGATGGTGAACATTACAATAAGAGATATTTCAGAACCAGACCACAATTCATGATAGAAAGAGGCTTACCATCTGATTCTTTAGGAATCAATTAGAAAGGTAAGGGATCAGATTCATTTCAGTGCAGTAGCAGCTCCTTGCTGATTTTAAATTTCTTCTTGTTAATTTCACTTGGTAGCATGTTATTTTTTTCTTACTATTCTCAGGGGCTAGCAAGACATTGTTTTTGGGCTGTTGGAATTTTGAAACCTATTTTGGTGTGCTGTAAGTGGGATGATTTGTCTTGTTTCACTTGATAGCAGGCTGAGCTTTTCTTACTTCTTAAAAGGGGCTAGCAGGGAACTGTTTGGGAGCTGTTGAAACTTTGAAACCTATTTTGGTGTGCTTTAAGTAGGGCTGTAATTTCTTTAAATTGGAGGCCTGTTTCTTCTGATTTCTTCTGATTCTTCTGATTTCAAACCTATTTTGGTGTGCTTTTATTGGGGCTGTTCTGGTGGGGCTGTTTCTTTGAATTGGAAACCTATATCTTCTAATTTCAAGTCTATTTTGGTGTTTTGGTGAAGCTGTTTGAATTGGAGACCTGTTTCTTCTGGTAGCAAACCTATTTTTGTGCTCTTAGTGGAGTTGTGGTTGTTTTTTGCTATCTTCAGTAGCTACAAATTTTAGTACATAGCGGGGGAAGGATGCTAATTGTTTGACCAGGGACCTCAGCTACCTGATTGTTTCTGGAGGGCACAGGTTTGTCCCACCCTTCCTGCCCCTCACCCCAACCATTTCAGGTACATCATTTCCTTTATACCGGGGGTTCTGACATCACTTCCCCAAAAGGGAAAAGGACATGTACGTGCCATAGCAGAAGCAGACATCCCGGAAAGGAACAGCAGTGAGTGAAGAGGTGACTGATATCTCAGTAAAAAGGAAGTAACTGCAACACAAGGAGCTTTCATTTTTACCTGTTTGCATTGGTGTTTGCATTGTGGAAAGGAGGGGTAGGAGTTAGGAGGCTGTGCAATAGTTGCTTATAGTTTCTTTTTGGGTGTGGACAGGAGGGATCGGAAATTAAAAGGTAGCTGCTCAGTCTGTCTAAAGTGTAGGACAAAGGGCGTAAGGGAAATTGAGAAAAGGAGAAGAATGTTTTGCAATGATAGAGGGGAAGGGAGACTTTGGGGGCATTGGGTATCCTTCATCTGGAAAGGTGGGGGGTCACTGGTGGACAGTGAGAGCAATGGTAAGGGTAGTAATCTGCAACAACTGTGGTGCACCAATCTTTCTAAACATTGTGTGGTGGGTGGGGGGGATGTTCAGTGTACAACCAAATAGATAAACTTAAAAAGGAGAATGAGGGTCTGCAGGAAGAGCTAAGACAGGCAAAGCAGACTGGAGGAGGTTATAGCCCAACACTGGAGGGAGGAAGAGAGGAGGGGAGATGAAGAGGGAGGGCTATTTGGGCCAACAGGGGGGATGAGAGGGTCAGAAGAAGGGAAGCAGAGACAGGAGGGCTCAGGCCAAGAAGAATGGCGTCAGGTGAAACCAGGTCAAGGGGGGAAAAAAACAACAATAAGGAGGAGAAAGGGACTGGTGAGGGGAGGAGAAGAAGTGGCAACAGTCATGGAGTCAAAAGGAGGGAACGGGCTACTATGAGGTGAGAAGAAGTGGGCATTGGAGAAGGGTCTTCAGAAAATCATTTTGCAGTACTAGAGGAAAAGGAGGAGGAGAGAGGGGATGACATTGGAGGAGTAACTTATAGAAGTCTGGATGAAACTGGAGTGGGGAAGTTCTGCTGGGGGAATTACAACAGGGGCAGAAGGGGGAACTACTGTGCAGGAGAAAGAGGAGGAGGAGCCAGGAGTGAGAGATGGGGAGGAAGGGAAGCAATCAGTTAGTAAGAGGAGTGGAATCTTAGTGCTGAGGGACTCAATGCTAAGAGGAGTCAGGTGGGGTAGCAAGGGGAGAGGCATAGTTGCATTTGGGTGGAGGCCATGCTGGGAATGACAGCGGAAAGGGTGGGACAATCTGTTCTAAAATATGCTAGAAGGGGTAGGAAGATGCCTAATTTAATTATACATTTGTGGACAAACGACCTGGCTGACAGGATAGTAGATATAGTCCAGAAAAGGTTTGAGGAACTAGGACAATTATGTGAGGGGGCAAGAAGATCACTAACTTTCTCAGAGATACTTCTAGTGTCCAGGGCAAGCACAGCAAGAAAGCTGAGAATAAGGCATTTTAATGAATGGCTAAGAACCTGGTGTCATGTTAAAGGGTATGGGCTGCTGGGGGATGGGGAGGGACCTGGGAGAACAGTAGTCTCTATGCCAAGGATAGACTACACTTGAATGAGGAGGGAAAGAAAGTGTTGAAACAGAGGAGGAAGGAGCACATAGAGGAAGTTGGGAATTTAAACTAGGAGTGAGGGGTGGCAAGTGGGCAATGGACATACAGAGATCACAGGTTGGGAAGCCAAATGCGCTTATCCCCCACAACAG
Organism: Neoceratodus forsteri; assembly: GCA_016271365.2. Lineage (NCBI taxonomy): Eukaryota > Metazoa > Chordata > Ceratodontiformes > Ceratodontidae > Neoceratodus > Neoceratodus forsteri. The sequence continues at coordinate 333,112,560 of CM057454.1, forward strand.
TGACAAAGGAGATGAGGGAAGTACTAGTGGTAAAGCTAGTAAAGGAAGACAGAAGGGGAAGGGGTGGAAGGTGGTCACCCTGAATGCTAGAAGCCTTGGAAAGAAAACTTCAGAGCTACAGATTCTCATGGCAGAGGGGGAGGTGGACATTGCAGCTATCATCAAAACATGAGCCACCCAATACAATGACTGGGACATGTTGATACCAGGGTACACAATATTTCATAGTGATAGAGTGATTGGGAAAGAAGGGTGGGTGGTACTATATACGAGGGAAGGACTGAAGTGTGTATGGGAGGAAGGGGTGGAGGGTAGTACTGAGTCTCTATGGATGTAAATCCAGGATTGCAAGAATAGGACTCTCAGGATGGGAGTGGTGTACAGGCCACCCTCTCAGACAGAGGAGTTAGACAGGGAACTAGTGGTACAGATCAGTAGAACCTGTGAGCAGGGTAGTGTGGTGATTGTGGGGGACTTCAACATGCCAGGAGTGGATTGGAGTACCCCAACAACCAGGAATAGTAGGAAGCAGGTACTGCTGGATGCCTTCCAGGACAGCTTCCAGATGCAAATGGTCAGTGAATCAACCGGGTTAGGGAATACCCTTGACCTCATGCTGGTGAATGGAGAGTTAGTGTGGGAACTTAGGGTGGAAGAACCACTGGTGGGGAGTGACCACCACTCAGTATGGTTCACGTTGGATATGGGCAAGTAAGGAGTGGAATACGGCACAACAGTGCTGGACTTCAGGAGGGCCAACTTCAGAAGGATGGGGGAAGTGTTAAAAGGGTACATGGCCAGAATTCAGCCTAGTATGGGCACTAACTAGAGGAGGGAGCTCATAAAGCTGGGGATAGTGGAGGCAACCAGAACCTGCAGCAAGACCCACAGCAAGAAGGCTAGGTCAAAGAAACCTAGCTGGGTGAGCAAGGAGGTCATGGAAAAGGTAAGGAGAAAAAGAGCTACCTTTAGGAGTTTCAAAAATACAGGGAGGGGGGAGGACAGGGAGGTGTACCTGAAGGAATCTAAGGAGGTGACAAGGGCAGTAAGGGCAGCCAAGGTGTCTATGGAGCTCAGGCTGGCACAGGGCATTAAGAAGGGGGAGAAGGACTTCTTCAGGTACATCAGGGAGAAAAGGAACTGTAAGGACCATATAGTAAGAATTAGGAAGGAGGGGGGTTGGGTGGAAGCAGGGGGTGATAAGGCAGAAACACTAAACGATTACTTCTGCTCAGTATTTACTAAGGAGAAGAAAGGATGATACCCAAGGGGGGAGGGATGGCAGAAACAGAGGGGGTGGGGTGACATATGGGGAAATCATGGAGAGCAGGGTTTGGAGGATTTGAGGGCACTGAGGGTGGACTAGGTGCCAAGCCCAGATGGCATTCACTCCAGGGTACTGAAGGAGCTGGCAGAGGTCCTGTTGGAACCTTTGGCAGACCTATTTAATGCCTCACTACAGTCAGGGTGTGTACCTCAGGATTGCAGGATGGCTCATGTGGTGCCCATCCACAAGAGTGACTCCAAGAATGAACCGGAGAACTACAGACTGGTAAGCCTCATATCCATCATGGGTAAGCTGATGGAGACTATCCTGAAGGAGAAGCTGGTGATCTTCCTGGAGGCCAAAGGACTACAGGACAGCAGACAGCATGGCTTCATAAGTGGCAGATCCTGCCAAACCAACCTGGTGGAGTTCTATGACTGGATAACTAGGCAATTGGACAGGGACCATGCAGTGGATGTCCTGTACCTGGCTGGACTTCAGTAAGGCATTCAACTCAGTGACACTTGGGAGGCTGGGAAGTAAATTAGAAGGCACATGGGCTGGTGCAAAGCTAGTGAGATGGGTAGGGAACTGACTTCAGGGAAGGCAAAAGAGGGTGGTGGTGGTTGGGGAGCTCTCATCCCCAAGTGTAGTGATGAGTGGTGTTCGGCAGGCTCGGTGTTGGGACCAGTGTTGTTTGGTATATTCATTGCAGACATATAATTGGGCATTAAGAGCAAGACCAGTCTCTTTGCTGATGATACCAAGATGGGAGTGGTGGCGGATGACCTAGGGGGATGGCAGGGGTTGCAGGATGATCTGACAAAGCTGGAAACCCAGTTGGACACCTGACAACTGGGATTCAATGCCAAAAAGTGCAAGGTACTGCATTTTGGGGTAAAAAACCCAAGGAGGAGTTACCAGCTGGGGGGAGCGCAGCTAGTCAAGACAGAGGAGGAGAAGGATCTGGGGGTGCTCATTACGGGGTCAATGAACGACTCAGCACAATGTAGGAAAGCAGCTGCAAAGGCCAACAAAATACTGGATTACATTGCAAGGGGTGTATCCTCAAGGGGAGGAGGTAATTCTGCCACTGTATAGATCATTAATTAGACCACACCTGGAGTACTGCGTGCAGTACTGGCACCCATATCTGAAGAGGGACATTAAGTTACTGGAGGGGGTCAGCACAGGGTGACAAAGATGATCTACAGGCTGGGGGACTTACTGTATGAGAGGAGGCTGAGGTAGTTGAAAAATGTACTTGCCGGAGGAGAGGAAGGACAGGGAGGATATGATTAAAACCTTCAAGTACATGAAAGGAATAAACAAGGCAGGTATGGAGGGGCTGTTCAAAGTAAAGGAGCGGAGGGACACATGGGGCCATGATATGAGACTGGAGTGAGAAAGGTTTGGGAGGGTGATGAGGAAACACTTTTTTACAGAGAGGATGATAGCTAGGTGGAATACATTACCGGCAGAAGTGGTATCCGGTAGAAGAGTGGACTGCCTTAAAAGGGGCTGGGACAGGGCAAGGGGGAGGGTCAAGGGAGGAGAAGGATGGGAGAGAGGTGCAGCTGCAGAATAAGGGGTGCTAGCTGCACATTCGAGCAGACTTGATAGATCACTAGGCCTTTATCTGCTTGAAAATGTCATATGTTCATATGTTTGTAATCAACCAGTCCAGGGCAACATCACAGGCAACAGGTCCAGAGGTGCAAGAAGGAGGAGATGGTGCAGAAGGAACAGGTGCAGAAGGGCAAGGCTTCTCCAGAGGAGGAGAGAAGATTCTTGATACTAGGGACAGATCCAGAATGAGTTAACTGCGTTGAACCCTCTCAAACAGAATGCTCTCCCCAACAGAAATTCACATTTTGAATAAAAGACTTTGCTTCTGTTTAACAGAACACTTAAATCCATTTAAATTAGATCTGAAATGATTTTATTGAAATATTACACTTCAACAATATTATGCCAGTGATACAGAACTAGATGGTTCTCATCAATCAACAGCCAAAACAAGTGGGTTAAAAGAAAGCAATGACCATTAAATTTAGTTTTCTCCCACTGGGACACATTCCTCTAAATGTGTATATGTATATTAAATTGGTAGAAGAAGATTTAGAAATAATTATAAAGAACCAGGAAGTTTAACATAAGTAAATTAGAACATGAGGCATTACATGCCCTGTAAAATGATGATTCAGTCATTTTAATGCCTGCTGACATGGGGGGGGGGAGGCATTATAATTCTTAGTTTAACAGATTACCAACAGAATGCTACCAACAACTACGGGATACTACTACACAAATGTGAGTACCAGAAATTCCAATATCTACAATCACAAAAATTGTTAAGAAGATAGTAGGAGTGACTATGGACTCATGGTGGATTGAGAACTGGGTAGAAACAGCACTTAAAACCCAAGGGTGCCTTTATTTTATGTCCTACCAAAATTACATAAGGACCCATTACACCCACCTGGGAGACCTGTCATATCCAGGATAGGATGTACAGTATTGCCAAACCACTGTTACTGTATGTGAACCGTTATTCCAGAGATTTGGTACAGAAGACTAAATTGTATGTATGAGACTCAAAACACATAATACAGCTTCTACAACAATTTTATTTAAAAAAATCAATGAATTACAAATTGTACTGCTTGCTGTGATTGATGTTAAAATGTATATACCTCCATCACACACAGTGAAGGTCTAAACGCATTTTATCAATCATTTGAAACAAGACAGGACACATTACCACCAAGCAAATTCTTAGCAGAATTGGCATAAATAGTACAGGTACATTTATTCATCTTTCTCCTACCCCAGTCCTCATTTCTGGGGGAGTTCTAGCTAGTTTTCTCTTGTCACCCCTCTCCAAGGGTTTCCCCAGCAACAATCTAAACTTATTTGAAATGTCCATCTACAGGTATGTAGACATTTATATTTCCCCCAAGCATGCTAGTTTTCTCTCTTCAGGCCACCTGAGCCTTGTGTTCTAGAAATACCCCCTATTTCCCACATAGTGATACCATTTCTGTTGACACCACCTCTAGAACTATTTGTTGAAAGCCTTTATTTCCTCCTTCTTCACTTTTTTCTCCCTCTTGCCCCGCACCAAAAGGACTTCTGAATACGCCAGTAGATTCCTTTCCCATCAAACTATCTCATGCCTAATGATACAGAAAAAGTGGCTTGATGCTACAGTATTCTGTTTCCAGTTCAACTGCATATATATATATATATATATATATTTACACACACAGTATATAGACACACCCACAAATATCTGAATAGAAGAGACAAAAATGAATATTATCAAACCATATAGATTTAAATGTGTTATAGACTTAAAAAGATGTACATAGCTATTCAAAATGAATAGAAAGTCCTGATCTTCATTTTATTTATTTAGTTTTTGTTTATCAGGTAAGTACGCTAGACAGTCAAGTGCCTATTTTCAGGTGCGACCAGGGAGAATTACATAGGCACAGGCAATAACAATACAGAGGCATGGTAACAGCAAAACAACAAGGTACAGTCAGGTACATGCAGAGAACTCAGGCAATAACAATTTCAGAGACTAGTTAATAGCAAACGACAAGGTACAGTCAGGAATAGGCAGGTAGCTACAGTCAGGGTACAGGCAGAGAACAAATAAGGCAAGTACTGTGTTAAGGCATGGCAACCATGGGAGGCAGTCAAGGAAGCAAACATATATCAGCAGGATATTTTCGAAGTGAGCACTATAGATATCTGCACACATGCAGTCACAATGGGCCATGGCGCACCATGGAGGGTAAGTCAGCTATGAGCAAAGGCAGGCAGAAGCTTGTTTTAAGTAGCCCCAGAGGGAGGACCTGAAGCAACTGTGGGAGGGGGCAGCCCAAACTTGAGCAGGGAGTAGATTCCAGACTCTGGGGGTGAGGGCCACAAAGGCACAGTCCCCTGCAACTGAACTAGTTTTGGGGACCATGAGAGCCTGGGAGTCGCTGGACCTCAGCCAATAGCCAGAGGGGGCAGGCTTGAGCAGATCAGCCAGTGCCGGAGGGGTGGATGATCAGATGATGTTGTCTGTAAAGTTGCCCAGGACAAAGGATTGATGGTTACTAGGGGAGAGCCACCCTAGTCTAGAGTAGAGTTGACAGTGATGGGTGAGATGGGGGGCTAATAGGGCAAAACGACACACGTTGTTGTATGTTGTGTCTCATTTTGTGAACCAGGTTTCCGGGGCATTCATGAAGGAGGTGAGCCCATAGCAGAGCGAGGGGAGAAGAACCCCTTTTGCAAGGGCAAGTCGGGCAGCTAGGGAGAGGCAGCTTTTGGTCCTGTACGCCAGACTCAATTTATAGCTAGTGGCCTTGCAGGAGTTCCATATGTGCAAGGAGAGGTCCAGCTGAGGGTCAAGGGTTACCCCCAGATACTTGAATGAATTGTCCACTGACACAGGGACGCTGTTGGCCCCAATGACTTTGAGATTGGCCGAGCACACTCTAACCTTGGCAGGGGAGCCGAATAATATGGCCTGCATCTTCTGGAGGTTGATGACAAGCTTATTTGCCTTGAGCCAGAATTGAATGTGATCAAAATCAGAGTTTAGTCTGGTGTTTATGTCTTTGATATCATGGGAGCTAGCAAGAAGCACAAGGTCATCAGCATGGTGGGTGACATTCCTACAGGCAGGGGCCGAGGACAGACCCCTGAGGCACCCTGCAAGTAACTGGAGCTAGCCCAGAGAGGACTTTCTGGAACTTTCTGTACTGTTGCCTACCCGAGAGGTAGTTGGTAAACCAGACTAGTACAGGGGAGGAAAGGCTGAGGGACCGAAGGGCAGCACCCAGGAGAGTGTGATCAACCAGATCAAAAACCTTTGACAGGTCAATGAAGATGGCCCCCTTGAGTTTGCCTTGATCAGTCACAGTTCTGATTTTGGAGGTGACCTGTGCCAGGGCAGTGGAGGTGCTGTGCCTTTTACAGAACCCATGCTGCACTGGGGAGAGGAGGCCTTGGGTTTGGAGGAGAGCAAGTTGGGAGGCCACAACCTTTTCAAGCAGTTTGTTTCCTGCAAATAGAATCACTATGGGGTGATAGTTTTCAAGAATTTAGGGAACCCAAAGCTTGAGGACTGGGATCACATGAGCCACCTTTCATATAGTTGGGATAGTCCCAGATATGAGAGAGGAGTTGAGAATGTGGGAGATAAGCCGTGCCAAGAAGGGGGCCCTCTGGTAGAGTAATTTGGGCTTGAGATTGTCATGCCCAGCTCCGGAGTGAGGGGAGAATCCAGCTAGGATCTTACATGTCTCATTGCAGGAGACAGATCTAAAGATGAAGGGACGTAGAGGAGGAGGGGATACAGCATTACCAGTGGGGCTCAGAACACTGGATACTGAAGGCGTGAGAGTGTAGTCTGACAGGTAGGAGAACAGGACGTTAAAAGCATTGGCTATAGTCAGGGCATTGTTGCAGCTGACTACACCGATTTGTATGTCAGAGACCTGGGGGTAGGCAGGACCACTAACAGTATGTTTCATGGTCCACCAGAAGCTCCTTGGGTTCTTGGTAGTTGCTTCGAGGGAGGATTTGCAGAATTCACTCTTAGCAGAATGGATCGCCTGCTTACAGGAGTTCCTGAGCTGCCTGTAATCCTCAAAATCTGATCTATCCCCAGAAGACTTACATTTTTGCCAGCTTTTATCCCTAAGCTTCATCAGGGCAAGCAGGCCCCCTTGTAGCCATTTTGTGACAGTGCCCCTCACTCTTCTTCTTATGAGTGGGGCATGCCTGTCTTGTAAAGGGGCAAATATGGATAGGAAGCAGTCAGGAACAGCAGAGGGGTCGCTGTTAGCATAGACCAGGGACCAGTCAGTCAGGCTGAAGTCAGCAAGGAAGTTATTATAGTTGAATCTTGAGTAGTCCCTCATCTGGATAACTTTGGGGGGACCCTGGGGGTATGGACCTTCCAGATACTGTAGGTAGGGGAATGGTCAGAGATGGAATCTGAGAAGAGACTGGAAGCAGTGATACGATCGGGCCTGTTGTTCAACATCCAGTCAAGAAGACTGCCTTTTCCTCCAAAGGAGGAGGATTTGGTGGCTCTGTGATAATTTGACCTAGGGCAGGACCAGATAGGTGGGGTTCGTAGATTTTGGCGTTGCCAGTCAACCAATTTAGGTTGCAATCCCTGAACATTAAGAGTTCTTGAGTTCCCACCTTAGACCTGAGGCATTCAAGGAGATGGGAGAGGCCAGGACCATCACCTTTAGGTGGATTATATACATAGGCCAGTTGGAGCTTCTTGGCATTGCCCAATAGTAGGAGGGCATGTAGGAACTCACAAGAGGGGGAGGGAGGGGGAGGTATGACAGTCACCTTAAGGTGGAGTTTAAAGTAGAGTAGCAGTCCACCCCCTCTTTTGTTGCCCGCTCTATCCTGCCTGATCGCAAGGTAGCCAGGGAGGACACAGACAGAGTCTGGATAGGCAGGTTTAAACCAAGTTTTGGAGATCCCCAGGATGTCCAGATTGTAGTGGGTGACCCAGGCCATGAGGTATGAGAGGTTAGTGAGAAGACTGCGGACATTGAGATGTGCAACCTTTAAGCCCTTAGTGTTCTGCCTCTGGGGGGATAGAATGGTGGAAAAGGGGGGGGGTACAGGGATTTGGCTATAACTGCAAGACGAGACAGGAGAGAGGGAAGCCTAGGACAGGATGGAAATAACAGGCACACAGTAGCACGGCTCCACTCAAGTAGGTAACATCTAGCTGAATTACAGAAGGTGGAGGAAAATTCAATAACTTAATATGCAGTGATCAGCAGATAAATTCTTAGCAGGCAGATAAATTCATAGTTATAAATGCAGAAATCTACAGAGAAATTCTGAACTAAGATGCTGTAGTCAGTTTTACTGGCTAGCTTATAGGAACAGATTGTAGTGACCACCACGCGGGAGTCAGCGGGGAGTAAGCACAGTCAGACACGGGGTTATAAAGTGCAGCATGACATATCAAGTAACAATTTGGGTGGATTAAAAGCGGTTTTTGGTGACCACCACGAAGGTCGACAGGCGCAAGGACCAAACGGTGCATTAACCAACAGGAGAGGATCAGATATGGCCTCTACCAGTTAATGGGAGGGCTACGGTGCATTTAAGGGCGGAGCAAATGGGGCGGGTGGTGGGAATTTTTCAAGTCAGTCTGAAAAGTTCAAACTCAAGTCGGGAGCCCCGACTGGAACAAAACTTGAAGATCCACAAATTTAGCCCTGAGGAGCTCTGGATTGCAGCAGTCTGTAGCACATGATAAAATTAAAATTCCAGTTGTGTTGCTCATCCTCCTACAGCTCCGATGAGCTAAGAGTGCAGCCAGATGCAGGGAAAATGGCCCTTTTGTAGCCCAGTGGGGCAAGCAGGCAAGGAAGACTTGGCGCCTTTTTCAAACAGTCCAAAAAGTTCAAACTCAAGTCAGAAGTCCCGACTGGCACAAAACTTGAAGATTCACAAATTGAGCCCTGAGGAGCTCTGGATTGCTACAGTCTGTAGCATACAATAAAATTAAAATTCTAGTTATGCTGCTTCTCCTCCTACAGCTCCAATGAGCTGAGACTGCCATCTTTCAGGTTGTACACAAATGTCACTGTGTATCAACTTGTCCCTTCAGTTGTTGTGATTAGGACTGCGTGAAATTTCCTTGTGCATTTTTGAAAACCATAAATTCATCAGAACAAAACTGCCAAAAATCAGAATTTTCCCATGTAAACCAGCCATTGCCTTTTAGCCCACTAGTTGGTAGTGCTCTCTTAGTAATAATCCAGTAGGCCTTCCTTCTTAATAGTTTTTTATAGAATCATTTGCTTATATCCCATTTCTCTTTTTTAATTATCATATCCTTTAGGGAGCTGAGTGATCCATGTATCACCTCTTGATAATGGCATGCCAAACCATATTCCATGTTTCCAACCCTGATTACAGTTTTGTGTTCATATATGCATCCCTTATGTGCTCTTTTTAGTGCTGCAGACATAAATGCTGTCACATGGGCACTTCAAATAGTACTGTATATTATGTTTATAGTATTTCATCCAATGAACTCCCTTATTGGATATTTTTGTCACTTCTGGAGTGAAAATATTTGTTTCTTGTGATCATGCCATTGCACTATGAGCAGCGACTGAAATGACAGCAGTTCTGAACCAGGTGACCAAAAAGATCACATCTTTCAGGTTGTACACAAATGTCACTGTGGATCAACTTGTCCCTTAACTTGTTATGATTAGGACTGTGTGAAATTTCCTTGCGTATTTTTGAAAACCATAAATTCATCATAACAAAACTGCCAAAAATCACAATTTTCCCACATAAACCAGCCATTGCAATCTCCCATGTCATGTTGCTCAAAACAATGGTGTTCGCTTAATTTCACCAGTTGCATAAAAGGAGTGAAATTCAAATAGTTTCACATAAGTAAAAATGGAGCAAAAAGTGAACAATTTGTGCTCCTGTAACTTCATTTTTACAGCATTAGTTCTGAGCCCTGTTACATGACAAAAATAATTGTTGTTCTTTCTAGTTCATCAAAACAGGATCTGCTGAAAAAAATATTATAATATTGCATGATTATCCCCTAATGGCATTGATCTAAGTAAAAATTACAAAAGTGGTTTTGATCTTTCACACTTTCTCTTTTTTTCAGTGGCTAACCGTATGGGGTTTCTTTCACAATGACATCAACCCTATTTATGTCTCCCAATGCACAGCCCCTAGCCCACAAAATGATCAGACAGCCCTGAAGCACATTCATTGAAACTAATATCCTCACTAAACTACAGTTATGCCATATAGCCTAAGGAATTGTCCCTTTGGGATATTCTTGATCATATGCTGAATATGTAAATTTGCCTAGAAGGAGGGACATTTCTATGGCAAATCTGATGTTCTGAGTCACCCATTTCCCCTTCAGGATTCTTAAATGAAAATAATAGATTATTTGCTCACTATATTCCATCACAACCATTAAAACGTCCCTGTCTTATTAATAACATTTCCAAATCCCCTAATTTCCTTTATTGATCCTATTCATAGCATCAAAAAGTCCTTGAGAAATCCACAAAATGATATTTGAGTGAACGTGATTTACCTGGCTGTTATAAATAACTTTCTCTTCCCACTTCCTCACCACAAAATAAATGAAGGTCAGACTGTTTTGATATGAGACATACAGTATTTATTTTGAATTTGTTTTTACATTTACTGTGCTGTGCTGATAATGTAAATGAGATAAAAGTGGAAGGTATGTTACCTATAGCAATATTTTGAGCCCTGTGCACCTTCTGAGCAATACAGCTTTGTTTAAACTTTTTTTGGGAAATAATTATTCATATCCATGTGCCACTCAAGAGGGACCAACACTCTAGCACACAGCACTGAAAATATACGCATACACATTGTATAATATATATATATTTCTATATAACAAACCAATCACACACACAAGCACCATATCTCTCAACCTCCTGCCTCATAAATCAGGGACAAGGCTTAAAAAAATCAGGGACAAAGGACCAAAATCAGGGACACATCTTCAAAATTAGAGATATCCACCCAGAAAGCCGGTAGAATATGGGGCTTAGTGCAAAATGCATTTTCTAAAGAAGAACAAGTCTGTAACTTTAATGCTTGACATTGTTTTGTGCTTACAGTCCCCATTGTTTAGCCACAAAAACACAAATTTTAGGAGGGACAGAGTAAAATTTTGAGGCAAAATCAGGGACGTCCCTGAAAACCAGGGACACTTGAGAGGTATGACAAGCACACACACACAAAAAAAAAAATAGTCATGTGGGGAGTAGTGCAATGTAATGGCTGTGGGGCAGCAGTCTTCCGGGAGTCTTTCTGGAGGCTGAGATGTTGCCCTATTTGCAGACAACTCTCTGCCCTGAGGGAGGAAGTTGCCCGTCTTCAGGCCACACTGGACAGCAGTAAGAGAACCTTCCCCCAGGCCAGACTGGATGGTAGGAAGGGAACCCCCCCCATCCAGGGAGCACCAGAGCCATCACCACTACCTCAGAGGTTGCAAGGAAAGCACAGTAGTTGGACCACAGTGGGCTCAGGGAGGGTGAGGAGGGTGGAACAGAGGCACACCCAGTCAGTTGTTCCACTCCACAATCCATACACCATTCTGGGGAGGCACAGCTCCCTATGGATGCACTGCGGAGGAGATTAAGGAGGCTGAGGACACCTGTCACAAGGGAGGCCCACAGGAAGGAGGCAGAGGATGCCACAAGGAAAGGAAGCAGCTCCTGGTGGGGACTCAATTATTAGGGGATAGAACTGGGGAGCAGGAAAACTGAAGTAAAGTGCCTGCCTGGTGCCATGGCTTGTAGGGACAGGAAGCATCCTCAGGATCACGAGAACAGCTGCACGGAGTCTGAGCTGGATGTCATTGTCCACCTAGGGACAAATGACTTGGCTCAACATGAGATTAGAGCAGTGCAGAAGGACTTTGTAGAACTAGGGAGGGCCTAAGACAAGTAGCACACACAGTATCCTTCTCAGAGGTGCTGCCTGTAAATGGCATGAGTGAGGCAAGGGTACTTTGCACCATGCAGTTTAATGAGTGGTTGAAAAATGGTGTGGAGCACAGGGTTTGGCTTCATTGGGACTGGGGTTCCACCTGGAGAGACACCAGCCTATACTGGCAGGATGGTCTGCATCTGTCCAGGAAGGAACAAGTCTTTTGAGCAATCGGTTTAAATGCTTATTGGCAAGCTTTTAAACTAGTCAAGGGGGAGGCACTGATAAGCAGCAGGAAAATCCCAGCCTCTTCCTACAAAACAGGGTACTAAATGGGAAAAGACCGAGGTAGAAAGGTCAGTGGGGATGCTGCAACAGAAAGTAAAGCCATCAAAAATGGAAAGCAATGAGTACCAATGCACGTAGTCTGAGTAACAAGCTTCCTGAATTAGTGGCCTTGATGGAGGAGGAACATCTGGATATCGTGCAGTCACAGAAACATGGTTCGCGACAAAACCATGACTGGGATGTAAACATACCAGGATACACTACCTACAGGAGAGACAGAGAGGGTAAAAGAGGAGGAGGAGTAGTTCTTTACATAAGGGAAGGAATCAAGTAACAGAACAAAAGAGAAAACAGGAGGAGAAGAAGCACTGTGGGCAAATTTGAGACCGGCAATGGCACCACAACACGCACAGGGGTTAGATACAGACCTCTTCTCAGGGAGGAAATGGACAAGGAAATGATAGAAATATACTTAGTATGGCAAAAAGGGGAGATATTGCTGATGGGTGATCTGAATATGCCAGATGTTAACTGGAGTGCATTTGCGTAGCCACTTGAAGAGTGGGGTTATTCTAGATGTCCTACAGGGGCATGCCTTAGACAACTAGTATTGGAGCCCACTGGAGAGGGAGCAATCTTAGACCTGGTTCTCTCAAATGGAGATGAAGAGGATCACAGATGTAGAAGTGGGTAGCCATCTGGGAACTAGCGACCATCGAACAGTATGGTTCTACAATAAACACAGCAATAGAGTCAAGCATACAAAGGCAAAGGTACTGGACTTTAGGAGGGCTGACTTTGCCAAAATGGGTAAGTGCCTAAGGAATGAACTAGCAAATGGGCAGGAAGGAGGGTGGAAGAACAATGGGAATAATAAAACTTCCATCACAGAGGCAACAAGCCTTTGTGTGAAGCAAATAAACAAAACTAAACGATGTAAGAAACCACTATGGTTCTCAAAGTGACAGTGAAGGTTCAAGAGAAAAGAAAGCTTTCAGGAAGTAAAAGGAATCACAGAAGGAGCAGGACAGAGAACTGTATCAGTTAAAGCAAAAGGAAGCTGGGCAGTCAGAACAGCAAAGGCCCAAACCGAGGAAAAGATAGCCAACTCAGTTAAGAAGGGATAAAACCTTTATAGGTACATCAGGGAGCGAAGGAAGACCAAGGGAGGGATATTGAGGCTTAATAAAGGGGGGTGGGTGGGCAGAGGAGACTGTGAAAAGGCAGAGATACTAAACAAATAGTTTTGCTCAGTATTTACAAAGGAAGGGGGTACCTAGAACAAACAGTAGAAACACACTGGATACAGAAGTTGATACCAGCCCATTTACAGAAGAAAGGGTTCTGAAAGAACTCTTAAAACTGAAGGTGGACACAGCAATGGGGCCTGATGGGATTCATCCCAGAATTCTAAAAGAACTAAGGGTAGAATTAGTGACACCACTGACTACCCTGTTTAACAAATCATGGGAGGATGGGGTGCTACCCAAGGACTGGAGGAGGGCAGATGTGATTCCCCTTCACAAAAGTGGGAGCAAGGCAGAAGCAGGAAACTACAAACCTGTTAGTTTCACCTCAGTGGTAGGGAAAATGATGGAATCACTTCTGAAGGAAAGAATTGTCGAGTATCTAGAGGCCAGAGGGGCACAGGACCCAAGGCAGCATGGATTCACAGCAGGAAGGTCATGCCAGACAAATCTGATAGATTTCTTTGACTGGGTGACCAAAGTAGTAGATCAGGGAGGGGCTGTGGACATGGCTACCTAGACTTTAGCAAGGCATTTGACACAGTCCCACACAAAGATTAATATACAAGTTAGCTAGCCTGGAGTGGGTCCCAAGAGGACAGCCTGGGTAAAATTGGCTGGAAAATAGGACACAGAGGTAATAGTAAATGGAGTCCACTCTGATGAAAGGGGGTTACTAGTGGGGTACCATGAGTTCAGTATTAGGACCAGTCCTCTTCAATGTCTTTATAAGCGACATTGCAGAGGGACTGGAAGGAAAATATGTCTCTTTGCAGATGACACAAAGATCTGCAATAGAGTTGATACAAGGTGTGGTGGAAAGGATGAAAAGGGACTTGGCAAGGTTAGAGGAATGGTCAAATGTATGGCAGCTTAGATTCAATGCTAAGAAGTGCAAGGTAATGCACCTGGGAAACAAAAACCAGGGAAGAGTACACAATGGGGGTGAGATACTAACGACAACAAAATGGAAAGGACCTGGGGTAGTCATATCAGATGACCTAAAGGTGGGCAAGCAATGTGAGAGGGCAGCAATGAGGGCTGGGATATTGGGATGCATAGGAGAGGCATCACCAGTAGAAAACAGGAAGTTATTATCCCCTGTACAGACAGCTAGTCAGACCCCATCTGGAGTACTCATGGTGTTCTGGAGACCCAGTCTTCGAAGACATAGACAGGATAGAAGCTGTCCAGAGGAGGGCAACTAAAATGGTGCAGGGTCTAGACCGGAAGACATATGAAGAGAGACTAAAGGAGCTTAATATGTATAGCCTCGAGGAAAGGAGGGAGAGGGGGGACATGATAGAAACTTTCAAGTACCTCAAGGGAATCAACAAAGTCCAAGAGGGTAGCATCTTTCAAAAAAAGAGGTGTGCAAGAACAAGGGGGCACAATTTGAAGATAGAGGAGGCAGCTCAGAGGTAATTTAAGGAAGTATTTTTTCACAGAGAGGGTTGTGGGTGCATGGAACGGCCTTCCGGAGGAGGTTGTGGAGTCAAAAACAGTGGTGGAATTCAAGCATGCATGGGACAGTCATAAAGCAATTCTAGGGGATGGGGATAGGAAGAAGTAGGCTGCTGGTTAACTAGGATCTGCAGCTTATCCAGTAGGCAGGGAAATGGGCAGACTGGGTGGGCCAAGTGGTCCTTATCTGCCGTTAAATTCTATGTTTCTGTGTTTCTAACATTTGGGTCTGAAAAGATACATTTCCACATATGTCTGAGAACAGAATTGTCAACTAAAGGACCGTATACACTGAAGTACTACAAGTAAATCAGCCAGTACCTTTTTTGTCAGACATGTTTATGAGATCAAAATCTTCAACACAGTATGTGACAAATATGCCCCTCTCTCAAAAAAGATCCTAAAAACCAGAGACACCCCATGGATCACACAACCCCTGTTGGACCAAATGCATCACAGAGACAATCTTTGGCACAAAGCACTCTACTCCAAATTACCTCACGACAGACAATTATACAGACAGGCAAGAAACAAATGCACCAGGGCCATTAGGCTTGCCAAGGCAAACCACTACAAGCTAGCCCTCACCTCAACCTGGGGCACAGGAAGCAAATTCTGGAGCAATGTCAAAGAACTCTGCGGGAAAACCATTAACCAATCACCTACCCAAATACTCTCAAACGGTGCCCTCTCTCAAAACCCCTCCACTATAGCCAACGTCCTGAACAATTCCTTCACAGACCTCAGCCAAATCCTCCCACCAAATTTCTTTGACCCACCCCCCCAGTGTCCCACTGAACCCCATTCACAGTCATAACCCCGCACCATTTCGGCTCAAAACAATCTCCTGCAGTCAGGCCAAACACTATCTGGCACATGCCCTACGGAATAAAAGGTATAGCAGTGACTCTGTAGACCTAAAAATAATCCATCTAACACTTGACGTGACTCTCCCACACATCACCAATATTTTCAACCTATCACTCCACCTAGGGCAATTCCCTGCTCTATGGAAAAGGGGAATTATTGCACTTATCCTAAAAAAGGTGACCCTACAGACCCCGGTAACTACAGGCCCATTACATTACTCCCCCCACTCTCAAAAGCCCTAGAAAGAATTGTATCAGACCAAATCACGAAGTACCTCACCAGGCACTCCCTGCTTTGCCAAGAACAACATGGTTTCAGACCAGGACACAGTACCACTTCGGCACTCCTAGAATTCACATCATATGTACACGAGGCTCTAGACGGGGGTGAAATTGCAGGAGCAATCTTCATTGACCTAACCAAAGCATTTGATACCATCAGCCATGACCTCCTATTGTACCTACTCCCCTCCTTCAACCATGCACCAGACACATTATCCTGGTTCAAGAACTATCTAACAGGTCGAACACAACAGGTTAAAATCAATACCACCATATCCACTAAAACCCCAGTTCTATCAGGTGTACCCCAAGGATCAATCCTAGGCCCCCTACTATTCACTCTCTTCTTGAACTCCATCCCTAAAGCTTGCAATGGGAAACTTCTGCTCTATGCAGATGACGCAGTAGTCTACTGGAAAGACAACTCCTTAAACTCCCTCCAATACAAGCTGCAAACCTACTTCCATGAACTAGAAGACTGGTTCTCAAAGTTCAGGCTCATATTAAACCACATCAAAACAAAATCCATGATCTTTGCGCACCGACAAAGCCCCCATATAAGAGCCCACCTAAACATCTCCAACAACCAGGGCATCTTAATTGCACAAGTCACGGATTTCAAATACTTAGGCATCACCTTAGACTCATCCCTCACCTACCACGCACACATCAACCAACTGTCCTCCTCACTAAACACTAGACTAGGGATCCTCTACAGGCATAGACAATGCCTCCCACTGCATGCCCTTCATCTGGCAGTGACCAGCTCGGTCATATCCTTGATAGCTTATGGAATAATAATATATGGGACGGCTGACCCCACTGCCTTGAAGTGCATCGACCTTGCCCTCAACAAAGCCAGCTGACTGGTCACTGAAAGTGACTACCTAACTCACACCTAAACCTCTACAAAATTAGCAGACTGGCTGACCTTTAAGGAAAGCTAAAATACCATGCCTGCTTCAGGCTAAGAAAATCCTGCTGAAATCTGCACCTTTGGGCCTCCACTCCCTAATACAAACTAACACCCACAGGAGCACCCCAAGGCACCTAACAAATGTGCCCATCCATGTCCCCTATCGAAGGACTGTACTAGGTCAAAGGTCTTTCAGCTACCGTGCACCCACCTGGCTCAACGAACTCCCACCTACTATAGCCCAGGTGCCAACCTTAGGCCAATTTAAAATTAAAACCATGAGACACCTCATAGCCTCAGAGAAATGTAGCTGCAATTGAGCATCTAACCCCTCCTCGACGCAGGGTTCCTATTTAACCCCCAGTACCTACTCAGAACCTCAAATGTAGTCTCAGACTGAGGATAAGACAATCCACACACCATTTGTTGGATGCTAATCTTGCCTAGGGCTGTAAGTAACTAAGTATTGTAACTTACTTTGTAAATGTTTGTTGTTAACTTGTAAAGCAACACTGTGTAACACTAAGCATTGATGCTTGTTCACATGATTCTGTATACTGTGGTCTCACAAAACTGTTTGCTTGTCCAGACGTGGAGCCTTTGCAAAGAAGTCTTTGACTCAAAGGTTGTAATTCCGAAAATTAATAAATAAATAAATATTTTGTTTTTTACATTTCAAATGTCTCAATTTCTAGATAAATTACAGAGAATGCATTACAGTCACTGAAAAGATTTCAACAAGATGCCATGTGCCACATTGTATTCAGTGTTATACCCATAAACCACCTTCAGAAGAAGCCTGCCCTTCAGTTAAAAAGGTGGAATCTCATCAGCCTGGGTGTTGTCTTTATAAGATCATTGTGTTTCCTCAAATTCTTTTGGTCAAGTGGCCAAATAGTTTCACTACCCACACATGATCTCAACAGCCCACACCATAATATTGATTCTGCTGTCAAGGAAATAACTTACAATAAAGGTAACAAATACACACAGTATGGGAAATGAAGGCATATGAGGAACCATGAACAGAAAAAAACATGCACAGCAAAGTTATGGGTCCATCAAAGGGTCCAAGTGACTTTGTTAACCACAAGAGTAGAGCTCAAGTGATTTCTCATATCCCCAGAACCAAGAGATGGAATAAATCCATGTTGTGTATGTTTTCCATTTCATGCATATATTTAACATTTATTGCCATTCTGGCACCAGTATGTGTCATCATACATCACTTTCAGCTCCACAGTCAACCACTTATCATTAATCATTTGTGTTTACTGAATCTGCATAATTCCTACAGCACCACACTCTACCACCAGTATACTGTATATCACTTTCCCACCTGCAACTTTATTGTCAGTCACCCACAACTCTTGCTGTTCATTTATTTTAAATAATAAAGCATGTCCTGATTAGAGCAAATGGCAAGCTTTCTATATGGTGGTTTCTGCTTTGCCCTATTCAGTTCTGGTCTCCCACTGTTTTTAGACACTAAACTCCCAGTTCACAGTTTTAACAAATGTTTTGGTTTCTGCTTCTTGAATTCAGCAGTTATAGCTTTTGTCTGTTGCAACTATTGTGGATAAAATAAATGCAATTTTTACCCTCTAGATTCCCCTTCCTAGCTAGTTCTTAGATTCTTGAAATAATGCAGCATGTAAATTGATCTATGTTTAGAAATCCTGCAAACCATTACACAATGTGGATCTGAGATGCCTTATGTTTGCTGGCAAAGCCTTTGCCACCCTCTTTAAACTTGGTCTTTTCACAGGCTGCCTGCCAGTAGTTGGGAATAGTGTAATGTTTAAACTCCTTCACAAAAGCAGAAATAAACAGGACATTAACAATCACAATCAGATGTGCATGCCTAAATCTCAGATCATCTGCTCAAATGTCAACTCCTAAACTACTGTCCAGGCAGGTGTCAGTCTCTAGCATCCCACAGCCTTGGCATTCCTCAAGGTGACACATGATATCCATGAGAATGTAGAGAATGGTCATATTATTGGAGCAATCTACACTGACATGAACAAATCTATTAACAAGGTTGATCATTATTTCCCCCTTAGGAAACTGAGAGGACTGGTATTAGACCACCTTATAATATCACGCATTACCTTAAGGGGTGCATGGAGGACAATTTTTATTAGCACTACCCTGACACTCAACAGTGGAGATGTGGGTGCCACACTGTCCCTAAAGTCACAAAGGTTAGATGTCCTGTATAAAATACTCCACAAGTTCTCCTTTGAGAGCAATTCAAAGATGTACTACTGCATATGGTACAGCCAACTCAACTTGCTAAGCAGCACCCTTCAGGGTGCATTCCTCAAGCAACTGGTCATGGAACCAACTCGGCAGAAGGCAATACCGGACCTTGTGTTCATAAACAGGGACAGTGTGATGGGGTAACAGTGGGGGAGCACCTGGGGAACAATGACCACCAGTCATTGTGGTTTGAAATCACAGAAAGAGCAGAACCAAACCACACAAAAACATGTATCCTGGATTTTAGGGTGGCAGACTTTGGGAAAATGGGGAGATACCTGAAAGAGGCATTAAGGGGAATGAGGCAGGAATCAGGGGTTGAGGAATAGTGGGTAGTATTTAAAATGGGGATTACAAGAGCAACAGAATTATGCATTATACAGGTTAGCAAGAGGAAAAGGAAGAGGAGACCATTATGGTTTTCCAAAGAGGTAGCAAAGAAAGTGAAAGCAAAAAGATTGCATTCAGGCAATACAAAAAGACACAGGCAGAAGAGGATAGGAATACCAGGAGAAGCAAAGGGAGGCAGGGAGGTCAGTAAGGAAGCCAAAGCTCAGACAGAAGAACACATTGCAAAATCAGTGGGTAGAGGGACAAAACCTTTTACAGGTACATAAGTGAAAAAAAAATGCAAAGGAGGGATAGTGAGACTGAAGAGGGAGGATGAGGGCCACATGGAGATGACAACAGTAAAGCTGACATATTGAACAGGTATTTCTCTCAGTCTTTACTGAGGAAGAGGAGGGTAATGGGTCTGAAGGAGTACAAGGGGTGAGAATGGTGCAGAAATGGATACAAGTCCCTTTACGAGAAAGGGTCCTGGAAGGAACTGGAAGTAATAAGAGTTGATAAAGCAATGGGCCAGATGAGGTACACCCCAGGGTCCTTAAAGAACTAAGAGAGGTGGTGGCTGAACCTCTGGCTATCCTGTTTAGCCTATCACTGGAAACAGGGGAGGTACCCAAAGACTGGAGGATAGCAGATGCAGTCCTCTTATACAAAAGTGGGAACAAAGAGGAAGCGGGGAACTACAGACCAGTCAGCCTCACCTCGGTAGTGGGGAAGATCATGGAAGCACTACTGAAGGAGAGTTTGGTGGAACATCTGGTTGTCAATGGACTACAGGACCCAGGCAGCATGGTTTCACCAGGGAGGTCGCTGTCAGACCAACCTCATTGAATTTTTGACTGGGTGACTAGGGAGGTGGATCAGGGGAAGGCAGTGGACATGGCCTATCTGGACTTTAGCAAGGTCTTTGACACTGTGCCACATAGAAGACTATTACACAAACTGGGGAATATGGGTGTGGGCAGGACAGTAGTGTGGTGGGTAGGTAACTGGCTGGGCGGCAGGGCACAGAGGGTGGTGGTAAATGGCTGTCACTCCACAGAGGGAAGAGTGACCAGTGGGGTACCACAGGGATCAGTGCTGGGACTGATCCTATTCAACATCTTCATCTGTGACATTGCTGGGACCCAGAAGGCAGAATTTCACTGTTCGCTGATGACACAAAGCTCTGTAACAGAGTAGACACACCAGAGGGTGTAGACAGAATGAAGGGACCTGCAGAAACTTGAAGAATGGTCGGGGTTTGGCGGTTGAAATTCAATGCAAAGAAGTGCAATATAATGCATATGGGGCACAAAAATCCTGGCACAATATATCAGTTGGGGGTGAGGATATAGCATGCACCAAGCAGGAAAGAGATCTTGGGGTTATCATTTAGTGACCTCAGGGTAGGAAACAGTGTGACAAGGCAGCAGTTAAAGCAAATAGGATGCTGGGATGGCAGGCAGGGGCATCACCAGCAGGAGAATGGAGTCATAATTCCACTATACAAGACACTAGTGAGGCCCCACCTGGAGTACAGTGTACAGTTCTGGAGATCTTACCTACATAAGGACATAGACAGGGTAGAGAAGGTTCAGAGGAGGGCAACAAAGATGGTGCATGGATTGCATCACAAGTCCTATGAGGACAGATTGAAGGAACTGAACATATACTCCCTGGAGGAGAGGGGGGAGAGAGGATATATGATAGAGACATACAAGTATCTTACAGGGAGGAACAGGGTGCAGGAATACACAATTTTTAAGTGAAAAAGATGTTCCAGGACTAGAGGGCATGGGATGAAGTTGGAGGGAGGATGATTCAGAGGAAACGTGAGGAAGAATTTCTTCACAGAACGGGTGGTGGACAAGTGGAACACCCTGCCAGAGGAAGTGGTGGGGTCTCAAACAATCAAGGGATTTAAGAATGCATGGGATAGACATAAAGGAATTCTGGAGGTCAGGGGTAAGGGGCAACAGACTTCTAGAAAAACATAAACTGAACTTACAAGCTCAAATGGGCAGACAGGGTGGGCCATAGGCCCTTATCTGCCGACACTATCTATGTATCTATGTATCTATGCACCACCACATGCCAAGACTACTACAGGTCATACCTTACATCTATCTACACACCTGTCCCTATCCTCTATTCTCTAAGATCAGGCAAGGCAACTAGCTTGATAGTACACAAAAGCTAGAGTGGCTTCTGTAGATGGGACTTCTCCTTCTCAGTCCTTGAACAATGGAACAGCCTATCAGCCTGGGTAAAAAATTACTTTACATCACCAGAGGCAAATTGTCCCTAGTTGGCACCTCACTGATCAGGGTTGTCCCTGGTGTTTTGGTCTATAAAATATGGTGTACTTTTGCTGTCTCTCTAGGTCCCTCAGAGTCCGAAGGTGGAATAAACATTGATTGTTTACCTTATGAAAGATATACTATTGTGAAAAGAAAAAATATACAGTCACAGCATTGTGGGACCTGACAAAGAAACATTTATGTTATCCATTAATATCTTTGGCACTCAGTTGCTTAAAATAGGTAGGTTAACCTTTGCAGCACCATTCCCACATGTCCAAAAAATAAAATAAAAAAAAGCTTTTCTCCCTATAAAATAAAAAATACCAAAATGAAATAAACACCAGTTTAGAATTGTCACAATCAGCCGACAGACCACTAGAAATGAAGTGCCATGGTTAAAACTTCAGTTTATATTACAGTTTAATGTTTTTCATGAAGAGGTAGGTACAGGTAACACAGTTCAAAATGGCCACTGGTTAGGTCCATGAAAATCATTCACAATGCTACCAAGGAGAAGGAAGGGTAGATGAGGCAAAGGATGATGGTGGTAAGAACAAAAGATGCAGAAGGAGAGATATATAATGTTTAGGAAACAAAGTGAACAATGGATTAAGAGGGAAGTCTGGGGAGTTTTAGGAAGTATCACAGGCAGAAAGGGGGAGGGAGGAAAGAGGGATCATAGGCAGGAAAGGAGCAGTTTGGAGAGCCATGTATGCCAATTCAATTAGTCTCGGAAATAAAATTCTGGACCTGGAGGAGGACCTGGACAGAGTGGCCATAACTGAGTCATGGTGAACTGAAAATCATGACTGGGATATGGAAATAACAGGCTACTCTCAGTTCAGAAGAGAGAGAAGGGAGGGAAGGAGGAGGGGTTGATCTGTATGTGAGGTAGAGTTTCAAGGCTATGAAAGTGCAAAAGAACCTGGAGGCAAGGGAAGGGCTGCAGGTGCTGTAGGTCACCCTGGAGACAGGAGCAGGGACCACTATTTGCACTGGGGTGGTTTTAGTTCCTCAACTCCCAGTTCGCAGTTTTAAGAAATGTTTTAGTTTCTGCTTCTTGAATTCAGCAGTTACAGCTTTTGTCATTGCATCTATTGTGGATAAAATAAAGACAATCTCTGCCCTCCAGATTCCCCTTCCAGTTGGTTCTTAGATTCTTGAAATCACACACCATGTACATTGATCTCTGTTTAGAAATCTTGCAAACCATTACATAAATAGATCTGAGACTCCTTAGGTTTGCTGTCAAAGCCATTGCCAACCTCTTTAACCTTGGCATCTTCACATAGGCTGCCTACCAGCAGTTAGAAATAGTGCTATGTTTAAATCCCTTTATAAAAGCAGAGATGAACATTACATCAGCAATCACCAATCAGTTGTTCATGCCCAAATCTCAGGCCATCTGCCCAAAAGTCATCTCCTAACTCCAATCCAGGCAGACGTCTGTCTCTAACATCCCACTGTCGTGCCATTCCTCAAACTGGCAAGCAATAGTCATGAGAATGCAAAAAAAACAGTCATATCACTGGAGTAATCTACACTGACCTGAACAAATCTCTCAACCACCACCACAGGGGGAGGAATCGGATAAGGCATTATGAAAAACCCTCAGCAGGATGGCAAATAAGGAGGAGGTGCTGCTGGTTTGGGACTTCAGTATGCCTGGTGTGGATTGAAGTTTTCCACCTGCAGCTCTGACCAGAAGGAGGGCAACCCTGGACTCCATGCACAGGATAACTCTCTGGTAGCTACTCAGTGAACCCACTAGGGATGGGGCAGTACTGGACCTAGTGTTCAGTATCAGAAACAGTACTGCAGACATCACAGTGGGCAGTCCCTTGAAGACCAGTGATCACTGTGCAATGTGGTTCACTATTAAGATGGGTGCAGAAGCAAACCACATGAGGATGAGGGTCTTGGACTCTGGAGGGAAGATTTCAATGAAATGGTAAAATGCCTGAGAAGCAGCATAGCAGGGGTGGACTGCTGAGATGGGGTGGAGGAACAATGGAGAAAAATAAGGGAAGGCATTGTGAAGGCAACCAGCCTCTGTGCGAAGGAAGTGAGTAAAAGCAGGAGTAAAAAAGGTCGCTATGGTACTCTATGGAGGTGGCAAAGAAAGTGAAGGGAAAAAGTGAGGTATTCAGGAGGCATAAAGAAACTCAGAGGAGGGAAGATAGGGAGACGTACGAGGTAAAACAGAGAAAAGCAGGGAGGGCAGTAAGGCCAGCAAAAGCACAAACAGAGAAAAGGATAGCCAAATGAGTGGCAGAAGAGAACAAGATCTTCTTCAGGTACATCAGCAAGAAGATGAAGGCAAGGGGAGTGATAGTGAGGATGATGTGTAAGGCAGATGGTGACTGTGCAGAGGAGGATCAGGAAAAAGCCTGACATCCTGAACAAGTATTTCTGCTCAGTCTTCAAGAGAGAGGAGGATGGACCATCAATGGGCAGCATGAACCCAGGAGGGGAGAGGTGAACACAGATCCATTTACAGAGGGAAGAGTCCTGAAGGGATTTGCAAAACTGAAGGTGAACAAGGCCACAGGACCAGACAGGATACTTCCAGGGATGCTGAGGAACTCAGAAAGGAGCCTCCTGTACCATTGACAGCCTTATTGAACATATCACTGGAGACAGGAGTGGTTCTGGGGAACCTGGAGGAAGACTGAAATTGTCCCACTTCCATGAAAGTGGCAGTAGGGAGGAGGTTAGCAACTATGCATCAGTCAGTCTCACATCAGTGGTGAGGAAATTAATGGAAACCCTGCTAAAAGAAAAGCTAGTACAATATTTTGAACCCGGGGGTTGCAAGATTAAAAGTGGCATGAATTCATGAGGGGGAAATCTTGCCAGATAAATGTGATAGATTTCTTCGATTGAGTGACCAGGGAAATAGATCAGGGAAGGGCAGCAGACATGGCCTCCTTAAACTTCAGCAAGCCCTTCGACATTGTGCCACATAGGAAACTGATAAAGAAATTGGATAGTCTAGGGGTGGGATCTCAAGTGGTAAACTGGGTAAAAACTGGTTAATGGATAGGTGACAGAGGGTGGTAGCAAATGGCACTCATTTTAATGATGGGAGATTGACCAGTGGAGTGCCACAGGTCTCAGTACTGGGACCAGTCTTTTTCAATGTCTTCATAAGTGACATTGCAAAATAGCTGGAAGGGAAAGTATGCCTTTTTTTTGCAGATTACATCAAGATCTGTAACAAGGTGGATAACTCAGGAAGGGGTGAAGAGAATGAGAAGGGACCTTAGAAAACCTGAGGAGTGGGCAAGGGCATGCCAACTAGGGCTCAGTGCCCAGAAGTACAGCAACATACACCTGGGTCATAGAAACCCAGGAGCTGAGTATATAATGGGGAGCATGTACTGTCAGTCACTAAAAAGGAAACAGACCTTGGGGTTATAATATCCAATGACATCAAAGTCTCTGGGCAGTGTGACGAAGCAATGGCCAGGGCCAGTGAAATGCTGGGTTGCATAGGGAGATGTATCACCAGCAGGAGGAGGGAGGTGGTACTACCACTGTATCATTGGTGTGACCTTGCTTGGAGAATTGTGTCCAGCTCTGGAGGCTGCATCTCAGAAAGGACATAGACAGGGTGGAGGCAGTCCAGACGAGGGAAACTAAAATGGTGCAGGGGTTATATTAGAAACCATACAAAGAGAGACTGAGGTATCTCAACATGTACACTCTGGAGGAGAGGAGTGAGAGGGAGTACATGATAGACTTACAAGTATCCCACCTGGGTGAACAGGGTACAGGTGCAGAACCTGTTTCAAATAAGGAAGTGCACCAAAACAAGAGGGTTTGCAACAAAGTTAGAAGGGGGGAAGTTTAGGAGGGATGTTTGGAAATGTTATTTCACTGAAAGAGTGGTAGACACCTGGAAAAGTCTACCACTAGAGGCAGTGGGGGTGAAAACAGTGGGGAGTTTCAAACATGTATGGGCTAGGCATACATCACACCATCATGCAGAATTATTGTATGCAGCGCATATACAGGGGGCGATTCCATGAATATGCTGCACACTGCAATAGTCAATCAAACTGTGCAGTGCATTTTCCGCCACAACTCAGAAAAGAGCCACACAAAGTTAGGCGTGGAAAGGTATGCCTAAATCAGCCAGCCACCCACAGACAGGCTGTGGAAGTGCAGTCAGGTACACAGCAGCCTGCTAGCCCTGGTAGTCTAGTGGTACCTCCATCCTGTCCCCGAGTCTCAATCACAATAATAATCATCCCTGAACCCATTTCCATAGTGTAGGGTCCCCCTCACATGCCCGATCCCCAATCAAATTAGAAGTGTTCCCTGAGAACTTTCCATAGTACAGGGTCCCCCCTCCCATGCCTGATCCCTGATCAAATTAGAATTATGCCCCAAACCCTTTCCATAGTGTAGTGGTACTCCCCACCCATCCCTGATCCCTGATTGAAATAAAAATGTTCACTGAACACTGTTCCATAGTGTAGTGGCCCCCACCCCATCAGGACCAGACCCCCCCCCCAATCCCCCAAATCCAGCCAGAGCTGGCAGTTGGCTCACCACTCCACACACCACCATGGCCAACTGCTGACTGAACTGTCAGGGAATGTGTACTGTACAGAGTACATGCTCAATGGCTGAACCAATGAGCATGTACTCTGTAGAGTACGCGTTAATTGACAGTTCAGTCAGTGACTGGCTGTGGTGGTGTGCGGAGGGATGAGCCAGTCACCAGTTCTGGTTGGGTTGGGGGGGAGCAGAGTTGGTGGGTCTGGTCCTGACAGAGTGGGGGGCCACAACACTATGGAACAGTGTTTGGTGGACATTTTTATTTGATC
The DNA here is from genome assembly GCA_016271365.2 of Neoceratodus forsteri. Taxonomy (NCBI): domain Eukaryota; kingdom Metazoa; phylum Chordata; order Ceratodontiformes; family Ceratodontidae; genus Neoceratodus; species Neoceratodus forsteri. Next base: position 333,139,144 of record CM057454.1, read on the forward strand.
AGGGATTGGGAAAGGGGAGGGCACCACCACACTATGGAAAGGTTTGGGTTCTTAATTCTAATTCGAATGGGGATCAGACATGGGAGGGGAGCCCTGCACTATGGAAAAGGGTTCAGGAGGGATTGCATTTCGATTAAGAATTAGGCATAGGAGGGGGTCCACTGTACTATGCAAAGGGATCAGTGTAGGTTTTTAGTTCAATCGGGGATTGAGGATGGGGCAGGGGGTACCACTACACTATGGAAACTGATCAGGGTGGGTTTTACATTTAGTCTGGCCTCATGGATGGGAGGGGGGTGCCACACATCTACAAGGGCTGCCAAGGGTTTGTTTCTGTTTCCTTTCACTTGGGGCAGGAAGGGCGCTGGCCCAGTGCATTCAGCCAGGTGCGGCCATGCTAATGAGTTAATAATGAGCTTGCATGGGGCCTGGTTGGGCCATGCATGCCGAATGAGCTCATTAACAAATTTCAGCTGAATATCACCTTGAGGAAACCAGTGCATCCAAGTATGTGCTGCACAATTCCCCATTGGCGGTCTTCAGCTCCAAACCCTGGATGCGCTGCAAAAAACATGGCAGCCGCCCACTTTGTGCAGTGCATCCAGGCTCTGATATTCAAACAGGAAGTTCCAAAGGTGGCTGCTGTGAGTCAAGTGAGTGGGCTGGTGTTGCCTGAAGGGTTACTACCCCAGTAAGTATGAAATATCCACACACACAGCACTCAAAAGGCAAATAAGCAGTTTCAGTCAGCAAATATCAGCAAAACACATTTATGCGACCTGGGCTCTGAATATGGGGCCCTGTACTTTTTTCCACCTGTTCTATCTTCCTTCTCTTGTTTCCATGTTTCATTTCCTTTGGGGCTTTGTATTATGTCTTGTCAGTTCCTTATTCTGGTGTGTTTTTACATTCGCTTGTGTGGATGCGCAAGGAACGTCTTGCAATAGTACTACTTTTGGAAGTGTGTGACCCTCCTTGCCAATGTAGTGCTCAGTGTAGCAGGCGCAACCCTAGGAGACCAATACATACTGAGCTGTGTATAACAGCAGTCCGGCTGTGTTGGTCTTCACTTCTCAGAAAAGGTCCGCTGCAATCAGCGGTGGTAGTGTGTATGCAATTAGCATACTTACCTCAGCCGAACTGCTATCATGCACAGTTCAGCATGAAATTCCTCCTGCTTCCTCCCTCTGATAATATCCTTCCCTCCCTCATTACTGTTCTTCCTGGCCCCCACGTTGTGTGCTGAGGGGGTGCCCAATCATCCTCAGCTCATGCACCCCCCAGCATACTATGTGGCTGACGGGGGTGCCCAATCCCTTGTTGGCTGCAGCCCCCCCAAACAAACAACCAGCTGGCATGCTGGAAGCCTACCCCAGCATGCTAATGCCTCCCCACCATGCACACTGTATGGCTGGTGGAGATGCCTAATCCCTGCTGGCCCCAGCCCCCACCCCAACAAACACATAGGTGGCCGCTGGGAGCCCACCCCAGTGTGCCAAAGTGTCCGCTCCATTTTGTTTTTACAATTGCCTGTGAAAGAAGAAAATGATCCTCAGTGAGTCCCTCGCCCCACCAACTCATGCCCCCCACCTCCCCCACACCATACTTACCTCCGGAGCCTGGTGCGATGATTTTCGTGGACAGGGAACATGTCTGCACTCTTCAAAGCCGACCATGAACTGAGGAAATGCCGGTAAGCTGTATAATGGCATAAATAGGGTTTTTCCAACTTAGGTGGATATCTTGGCTATTTTTTCAACTTTTGGCACCAAATTTTCAACATGGGGTTCTTGACATCCCTTCTCATTAATTCAGTCACTGTCATGGCATTATTCAATCTCAAAAGGTGATTTCGTGGTCACTGCATGGAATCACCTTTTGGGACTGATTAATGAAACGATAGTGCTGATGTTCATGAGCTGGGCTCTCAAAAAGCCTATGTTGCATAATTGGTGAAAAAATTCCATAAAGTGACTGTGTTACGAGCGTGCGTTGCTCAGTTTCTATGCACACTCATAAATTTGTGAATTTGTAATATTTTCACTCCAGATTTTCAACATTGGCATTTTCCCACATCTCCTTATGAGCAGTACAGCTGTCATTTTTCACATTCTGGCCGAAATGTGTTTTCACACTTCTGGCACAGAATAGCATGGTCGCTGTGTGAAATCAGTGTTCAGTACACAGTAAGAAAATCATAGTGGCACTGTTCATGACCAGAGGTGACAAAATGCCTATGTTGAAAATTTGGTGAAATAATTCCACTGAATGACTGTGTTACAAGTGTGGGTTGCACAGTTTCCACACAGGCTCATACCCTTGAGCATAACCAGGATGTTAGAGTTCCTAAGACAGACACTTAAGAAGTATGAGGGTGGAATGTTACTCAGATGCAAGAGGAGTTGCAGAGAGGTACTCTGTTGGCATATGGATGCTGAAGGGATATGGATACAATTGGGGGCCTGCACAAATGTCAAACACCAATGCATATACTTACAAGCGAACATTCGGCATTGACAAATGCTTGTTTATGTAGTTTCTTTGTTCTCTGTCTTATTTCTGTGTTTTCTCTGGTCTCCCACATTGCCTATTTTTGTTCCACCTTTCAATACCCAATTTTTGTTCCTGTTCTCTTTGATGCAGGTAAATCAAAATGGAAAGTCCAAATTTCCCCCAGGCACCATGACTCTACTGAAATAAAAATTACTATATTTCAGAGATTGTGATTCAGTTAATTTCTTGTGTTATCAGCACCTGGGGAGAAGCAGCAGTGAACTGCAAATACCAGTTAGTCAAACCATTAATCACACTATAGCAACAGCAGAATGGCTCATTTATGTGCAATGTAATGACAGGTGAAATGTTCTCTGGTAAACAAGTAGAGCATTCTAGATAGTATGAGAAAATATGTTTGAGGTTTTTGTTTGATCTGGACAACTGACTGTGACAGAGTTGAATAAGACCATCTTCCATTTGTTATGCAGAAAGAGTTAAAAGCAAGGATATGTTCTATCCTCTCCTTTTCTGTCTCTTGCCTCTCTGACTGTGCAATCAATTTTTTTTACGAGACCTAGGAACTGATCACTGACATTAAACTTACAAAGTTGTGTCCCTCAGATGATATTGAAGCATAACTGACAACTTTTGAAAGGGTTGCCGGAGTTTGCCAGTGGCCAAAGCAGCAATGGGCAATCAGGATGAATCTCTACTGGACAGGTAAAGCCCAGCTTATCTACAGTAATAAGCACACTGCACAGAGAAATATGACCTTGTGAAAAGAGAAATCCTGAAAAGATATCACATCTCAGGAGAGACCTACAGGCAAAGATTTCAGTCCCCGAAGTACCACTCAGTTGACAACCCTCAAAATGCCTTCACTCATCTCAGAGAACTCCTCATTAAATGGCTGCAACTAGCGAGCAAAACAGTCCCACAGATCACTGTCATTTTTGCATGGAGCAATTCAACAACATCCTTTCCCAGATCTCACTGCCATGATGGTCAAGGTCCTGATTGGGTCTCTATCACCGAGACTTGATTCACAGAAAACCACACCTGGGACGTTGCTAGCCCTTGATACACTCTCTTCAGGAGAGACCGCAAGGGAAAGAAAGGTGGGGAGGGGGCTATGTATATCAGAGATGGGATCAATGCAGCTGAAATCCAAGGACTGCACAGCAATGCAGAGGCCCTATGGATCACTCTGGGAGCTGGTAACAGGGACCTTATCCAGGTAAGAGTTATCTACAGACCCCCTGCCCAGTAGATTGAGAAGGATAAATAACTCCTGGAAAACATACTGAGGATGGCAGACAAAGATAAGCTACTACTGGTTAGGGACTTCAATCTATCAAATATAGACTGGTTCACCTTCACTGCCTCTTCAGAGAGGAATAGAGAATTCCTCATTGCACTATGGGGAGGTGGGGCTTAATCAATTGGTAGAGTCACCCACTAGCGAATCTGCTATTCTGGGCCTGGTACTCACAAACAGTGCCAGGATGTCAGATGTGCAAATGGGGATCAACCTGGGCACCAGCAACCACAAGTCAGTCTGGCTCTTGATTAACAACACCGAGTACCCTTGTCATACCAAATTCAGGGTGCTCAATTTCAGAAAAGCAAATTTCTCAAGAATGAGGGAAAGAAAGAACTGTTGGTAACCAATGCCACAGGGAATGTGGAAGACACCTGGATAAAACTGAAAAATACTATAACTACAGTCACGGCACAATGCACAAAAATAAATAAACAAATCCAGAAAATCAAAGAACCCACTCTGGTTTTCCAAATAAGTGCCGACTATAATTAGACATAAGAAAAAAACTTATAGAAAGTACAAGGAGACCACATCCAAGAAGGATAGATAAGAATACAAGATTAAACTCAAGGAAGCAGCAAAAGCAATTAGGGTAGCCAAGGTCCAGATGGAGGAAAGAATAATGTGGGGAGTGAAGGGGGAGTGGGTAAAGTTCTTCGACTCTGATGCTCTTCTAGATTACACACAAGGTGTAACAGTCAATGCCGACACAGATTCATGAATCACCACACACACACTTCAAAAAGTTATAAATGATGGGCAGGCAGACTATTGGCCTGGGACTGACGTTAACTAGAAGTATTAGATAAGTAGTAGATAAGTGCCTTTATATATGCCATTTCTGTTTCTTTGATCATCTAATAGCTGTTAGGATAAGAAAGAGAGCGCTATAATAGTAGAAGTTATGAAGTAAATAAGGGACCCTTAGAGTAGATGAGATGGGTGAAGGGATGTTGTGGGAGGAAAATCAGCATCGGGAGAATAACGAAGGAGAGGGAGGTTTTCTGCATGGACAATAGTTATAATGTTGAGTGTGAAAGGGCCCCCTTGTTTCTGTCGGCTTCTGCTGATTTCCATTCTTTTGCCAGTTTCTACTTTTTTTCTGCCTCTGCAGGGCTCTGATGTTAATCAGACTCATTTAGGAGAGGGGAATACGAGAGGCTTAATTTAATATGGGCTGAAGGGGCTGTAGGATTGTTCAGAAAATACTGTTGAGGGACTAATGAAGTCTTTTGAGCAGGAACATGGTCTCTCGGCAAGGAGATTAGTGTGATGAAGGATTGTACAGAGGTAGAAGGACCCAACTCGCTGACAAGCAGATTATGGGTTTAATCTTTCTTCTATCTGTTCTTTCTCTTTGGGTAGTTGTTATCAATATTATATAGAGGGTTTTGCAGGGCTCTGGTTCGAGCACTGGGACAGAACAGAACCGTAGATACACTGATTGATAAGAGCTAGTACTGCACCAAGGAGACATAGGGGAGTACTGAAAGTTTTTCTTTTTTTTTCTTTTCCTTTTCTTTTAGCTAAGCACACTCTCCTTTTGGTGGGAAAGCGGCTGAGACCTTGGGGGGGATAGAATTTCCCTGTCTCGTACGCCACCTCTCACTGACACTGTTTGGTGTAATTGTATATAGGGTTTGGTTAGAGTAGAAAGTTTGTTTTTCTTTTTCTTTAGGCTAGATTAGTATATAGGGTGTAATACCTAGAACAAAGGAGGGCACCAAAGCGCTGTAAAAGAGAGTTGTTAGAACAATACTGTATTGGGGTAGAAACTAGGATATGAATACATAGGTCCATCGGTTAGAAGGTGAAGACTAGGGGAATTTCCAGATAATTTTTTTTCTTTTTTAGGTGGATACTTCTAAAAGGAGTATAGAGATTAGCTCAAACAGAAAATGGAGTTATCCTTATATACCTGGAATGTTAGGGGGCTGAATACCCCTATAAAACGAAAGAAAGTTGTATTATATCTTAAGAAGAAAAGGACTCAAGTGTTTTTTTTTTTTGCAAGAAACTAAAATGATAGGAGAAGATCATACTCGATTAAAGACTGGGTAGGGTGGGAAGTGCACGCTGGTGCGAGTACCAAAAAAAGAGAAGTTGCTATCTTATTCCATAAGCAATTACATTGGGCAATAGACAAATGCAAGAAAGACAAACATGGGAGATGGGTTATGGTGAAGGTACAAATTCCTGAAGGGATGATTATGTTGGTCAATGTATATGCCCCAAACGAAGATGACCCCGTTTTTTTTTCAAGACTTATCAGATAAGATGGGGGCAATGACAATCTGTGGGGTTCCGATTATAGTAGAAGGGGATTTCAACTTGGTCATGATCCCAGAATTGGATAAGAGTGATGTTAGTACGGTAACACACATGAGAGGGAGAAGAGCTCTAAAAAGTCTTATGAAAGAGCATCAGCTTACGGATGTTTGGAGGTTGGGACACCCTCATGACCGAAATTATACATACCAATCAGGGGTACATAACACTTTTAGTAGATTAGATTATTGGTTTATCTCCCCCTGCATGTTGCATCTGGTGGTTGAAACTCATATTCTGCCAATAATTCTCTCTGACCATTCACCTGTGCAACTTAAACTGGAATGGGGCCCTGTAGAGAAACTGACCCCCTCTTGGAGGTTAGATGTCATGCTTTTAAGTGATCCTGAGTTTATGGCCTGGCTTAAAAAAGAAACAGAATTTTTCTTCCAGGAGAACAAAATATCTGAAACTTCGGCAGTCAATACATGGGAAGCATATAAGGCCACAATTAGAGGGGCAATTATGGCTTTCACTGCCAGAAGGAAGAAGCAGAGGGCGGCACGATTAGAAATTTTAGAAGGCCAGCTGGCTCAGGCAGAACAACAAATGAAAAAGACAAAGGGTAGGAAGGCGGGTGATGACCTGGTTCGAAGTACATTGAAACTAAGGTTAGAAATAAATGAATTGCTGTCCAGGCAAGCACAGCTGGCTATGTTCCATCTGAATCATCTATTTTGGGAACAAGGGGATAGAAACGGAAAGGTTATGGCATATCAGATAAGGAATCAACGATCACAAAGATATATTGCAGGTTTGAGGGACCCAGTATCCAACGAATTACTTACCTCTCCCCAAGCAATTAACAACACAATGGGACAATTTTATAAATAATTATACCAGACATCCCATCAGATTTCCCCCACAGAGATTGGAGATTTCCTGAATAAGATTAAGTTACCCTCTCTGTCTCAGGGACAGAGAGAGGCACTTGAAGCACGCCTGACAGAGCAGGAAATTAAATGATAATGGCACTTCAACAAAGGAAGGCACTGGGGAGGGACAGTTTCCCAGCAGAATTTTATCAGGCACTTAGCTCCGAACTAGTATCTATTCTGAGTCAGGTGTACCAGGAAGCAATACACCTGGGGCAATTTCCCACAACCATGAGAGAAGCAGTTATAACAATTATACCTAAAAAGGATAAGGACCCTACAGTAGCAGGGAATTACAGGCCCATTTCATTAATATCAGTGGATAGTAAAATATTCATGAAGAGGATAGCTGCAAGACCCAGGCCACTTCTTCCAGAACTTACTCACCCTGCACAGGTTGGTTTTGTCCAAGGACGATACAGTGCTGACCATATACCAGCAGTGCTTAACCTGATGCACATAGCTAAAACTCTTACTACACCTGTGGCAGGTATAGCAGTGGATTTCAAAAAGGCCTTCAATTCCCTGGAATGGGATTATCTCATACAAGTACTGCTACTGTATGGATTTGGCCCGGGGTTTTGCACAGGGATTAAAGCCATATATAACTCTCCACCTGCTAGGGTCCTTACAAACTCTACTATGTCAGAACCTTTTGTGCTGGGTAGAGGAACAAGACAAGGTTGCCTCCTGTCACCCATGCTTTTTGTACTAGCATTGGAACCATTAGCGGCCAGTATACGACAGCACCCTGAAATTGCAGGTATACCTATTAGAGACCATAGATATGCTACTTTGTTGTATGCAGATGATCTATTTATTACACTGGCAGATATAGATAGATCTTTACCACCTCATATATAGAGCTCTTTCAGGTGTTTCATATAGTGTCAGGCCTAAAGGTTAACAAAAATAAAATGGAAATTCTTCCATTTAATGATCAATGTAATTCAGACAGTATAGCTAGTGCCGGCATGACATGGGCTAAGGATGAACTGACCTATCTAGGGATTAAGCTAACAGTCTGCCCAGATAGGATGTGGGAAAGTAACTTAGGACCCTTGTTGATAGAATGCCAGGAGGAGTTGGGTAGATGGACAAAACTTAGACTTACAATGGCTGGTAAGATCACGGCTATTAAGATGACAATGGCACCCAAGGTGACATATATATTGTCACGAATTCCACTGTATCTCCCTGCCTGGTGGTATGCTAAATAGGATAGAATGATCAGAAATTTTATCTGGGAGGGGGAAGTACCCAGATATAGTAAGGCCAAACTAAGAAGCCATTGGAAAAAAGGGGAATGGGGGCTTCCATGGATGGAGGGCTATAAGATGGCCTTTCAGACAGCCCACACTCTACAATGGTTTTGATCTGCATCCCCCCAGGCTCCACAATGGCAACAGATGGAACAAGACCAGATGAAACTAATATCTCTTTCCTCATTGCTATGGTGAATGCCTTATGTCCCACATCCTATAATAGATGCCTCTATTAGATACTGGAAGCAATTACATACCCATTTAAGGTTAGGTATGAGGCTGACTTCTCCTACCCCTTTATGGCAGAACCCATGCATATGTATAGAGCAGAAACCCATAAATTGGGGTACGTGGTCCCAAAAATGCATTTGGTTAGTATCGGACATCTTAACAACTGATGGGACGAAGGTGGAGACATTTCAGAACCTTCAAGGCAGGTGGGATCTTCCACAGGGGGAAAGATGGCATTATATGCAGCTGAGTGCTGCTGTTGGTACCTTTTTGGCAAAAGGGTCTAAGGGAAACAGGAAGAAGCTGGCATTGGAGAAGCGGTTAAGGATGACAAAAGGGGTAGCCAGTGGCATATACTCTGATATTTTGGATGCCCAACCTGACACAACAGGCAAAGCCAGAAGTTATTGGGAAAAGGTGCTGTCAATAAACATATCTAATTTATAATGGGCAAAGTGTTGGTCCTTAGCACATACACAATACACAGATGTTAGAAGCAGGATGGTCCAAAATAAGATCTTGCATTGGTGGTATAGGACCCCAGTGGTTCTGTACAAGATAGGAGTATTGGGAAATGATAACTGTTGGAGATGTCAGCAGCCAGGAGGAGACCTTTTCCATATATTGTGGGACTGCCCACTGTTGAAACAATTCTGGGGTCAGATCGGGGAGTTGGGGGAACAGATAATTAAAAAACCTAGTGATACAACACCAGCAGGTATGCTTCTAGGCCTACATTCAATAGTAAGTATATGGACCCAATCTGAACAAAAATGGTACATGACCTTGGTCATGCAAGCAAAACGCTTAATCCTTCGCAACTGGAGGACAACAAAGGTACCCACCATAACAGAGGTACTGGAATCCCTACCCCCAATCTATGAAATGGAAAGGAGATCCCAATTTTTGGGATATAGGAAAGAATGTTTCCATCAGGCATGGGTCCCTTCCATGGCCTTCTTGGCAGCAAGGCCCGGGATCGGTTGAGGACCAATTGAAATGGAAATAGGATGAATCAGTTAAAGGAACTAATGGGGACTATAGTGACCATGGACTACCTCTTGTTATGAATAATGTATGATATTAAGAAAATTAATAAAAAAGAATGCCCTGTCAAAGTAGTAGAATGATACTTAGAGTAGTAATGTTAGGGTATGTATAAGTTGTATGTTTCTTTCTTTCTTTCTTTCTTTCTTTCTTTCTTTCTTTCTTTCTTTCTTTCTTTCTTTCTTTCTCTATCTCTCTCAGATCCTAGGCAGGGGTAAATCTATAGAGAATATATGTAGGAACAATATAAAGCTGTCTTTTGTATCTGTTTATTTTATTTATAGCCATACCACTGTGCCAGAGACCTATGCAGCCACATGGAGATGAGAAACTCGGATCATAGAAGCCATGGTGGAATTGATTTGATTTTGTTCTCTTCATGTGGGTACTTTGAGCTTTGGACAGTTCAGGTATGTACCATGGATATAGTTTATTCCGTGAATTTAGACATGATTGTTTTTGGGTCTAATATGAGAGGCGAAGAACAATAAATAAGGCGCGATACAGTTTTTTTTTTTAAGTACAGCTGATGGACACCTCTGTATATGTATGAAGGAAAATGTATATGTCTGTTAAACAAAATACAATAAAAATGAAAAAATAAAAAGTTATAAATGCACTCTGCTCTCTTGGTCCCTCATAGCAAACATCATTGTCAAGTACTAAGCCAACTTAATTGGTTTTCAGCACAGAATAACTATAAGCTCACAATGTCTCATTTCACACATAAAGTAAGTAAGTAAATAAAACTTTATTTGTATTAGGTGCCCTTCCAGAGCTCAGGGTGCCTTAACACCATAAATAAAACAATATATCAACTACATAAAATACACTAAAACAGTAAATATATACATTTTTACAGTATTTCTGACTACCATTTTACCAAGACCCTTCAAAGGCCTGTTGAAATAAGTATGCCTTAAGAGATTTTTTAAAACCCTTTATGGTCAGGCTATCTTGTATCTGTTGAGGTAGAGAATTCCACAGGGTAGGAGCCATAAAGGCAAACGATCTTCCTCCCAAAGTTTTCAGGCATACCCTGGGAATCTCTAGAAATCCCTCATCAGAGGATCAGCGTGGGCAGATGGAGCAGTAAGAAGACAGGCGTTCTTGCAGGTACTGGGGTCCCAGGTCATGTAGGACCTTATAGGTCAGCAATGCGACCTTGAAGGTGATCCGCCACTGTATCGGCAGCCAGTGCAGTTCACGCAGCACAGGTGTTATGTGACTGGATCTAGGGGTTCCAGTTAACAACCTGGCCATTGAATTCTGCACTAGCTGCAAACGGTATATATCCACCCCCAGCAGCCCAGTAGCCCTAGGTAGAGGGCATTGCAGTAATCAAAACAAGTGGTGAAAAAGGTGTGGATCAAGATGGGAAAGATCTTCAGACGGGAACAGGTGCTTCACCCTAGCAATATTCTTCAGATGGTAAAAGGAAGATTTGACCATGACCCAGACCTGAGCCTTCAGAGTCAGGCCTTTGTCAATATTATGCCCAGGTTACGCACCTGACCCGAGGCATTTAGTGGGACCCCTCCAAGGTATAAACTCAAGGGTTTTCCCACCCATGTCCCAGTTGTCCTACGAGATTGGTATATTGGAATGCCTGTCACATTATGTAATCTATTAATTAAATATTCTTCCACTTACGAGTCACATTCATCCTCAAAGTCTCAGCTGGTATTACCTTTTGTTAGATCAAATGCAGGCAAGAGATCTTTTGCCTGTTGTGCTGCTTTTGTTTGGATACCCTGCCTCTTAATGTTAAGCAATCTAACTCTGTTAATGCCTTTAACATGGCTGCTTTTAACTATTTTAAAAGCCTGAATGAATGTGCATGTAAATGATTGTACTGTACTATTGTTATTTCTGAATGTTTTTTTTTTCCTTTTTTGTACAAATTGTGTATTTTTGTATGTCATGTTTTTTGCTTGGCTTCAGGTTGTGCCTGAAAACAGAATGTAAATTCCAGTAAACTTAACCTGTAATCTTAAATAAATGAAATGAAAATGAAATGAAAAGAAATGAAATGAAGCAATATGGGCCAGCTGCAGTTACTATGGAAGATTCCATGTGCATTCACATCTGATTCTGACTGTGTCTCCATGAATGATGGTAGGAAGTGCTCTAGCAGTGCAGCCATAATAGTTCTTTTGATGTAACTGACATTTCTTTAACAGAGCAACTGCATCTGGAACCACTCATGCCTTGAGCATATTATGGGTTGTAAGAATTCTGGAGCACAACATCCTGCTCATTAATAACTGAGCTACAGAATATTGCATGCCAGCCAATGGAAAATTACTATATTCCAGGAGGACTACATAGGGGTTCCATCCTTTATTGTTTGTGTTCCTTAGAAGCTGTTTGATTGTTTGTATGGCTTATTTTGCCTTACCTTTGAATTGCAGATAGGTGGGAGTGGAGGCTGTAATCTGGATATCCTACTCCTGTACACATCTGCAGAATTCCTCATTTCCCAAATGGCATGTTGTCACTATCAATCTCCTTAGAATGCTGTACGTGCTGCAGTGGACTTTACGTGTGATATTGTTGTTTGGGCAGTTTTGTCTTTCAACAGAACTATTTCAGGGTACTTTGAAAAATAGTTCCCAACAATAAGGTGCTACTGTAATATGAAGTTGAATATGTCTGCCACAATCTTCTGTCATGATGATTAGGAACAGGATGGGACTTCCATGGTTCATTTTGAGTATCTCTTCAGAACTTTGCACATGTTGAACACTGCCCAACCAGTTTCTCAATGTCATGGCCATGGGCAGTGCCTGGTCATTACATTGCAGCTCTAACTCTGCCATTGCATTTCTCTGCTTCTAGGTGGCTCTCATGCAGCATGCTGAGCATGCTGTTCCTAATAACTGTTGGTAAGCTCAGTCTCCACAAAGGGCTAAACCTTATTCAACATTAAGTTCATTTTGCATGGAGCAACAGCGTTTCACACATTCATTTACACCTTGTGTCTTGCACATACAGACTTAACTTTTGCAAGGGCTTGCAGAATCTGTTCAGTTGCTATGGCTGATTTTAGCTCCTCCAGAGTCCCATGACTCACAGGTATATTCTTTATGATATCATGTACTATCACATCTTTATCTTAAATAATAGCACTGCCAGTGTTTTCTTTCTGCTGTGTCTCTGTCACTGCTCTCAAAAATGTGCCTGCTGTAGGTATGTACATGTACTTATCTCATAGATGTTTCACTTGCAGGTGACAATGCAAGAACTTCATCATTATGCATTGCAAATGAGGAGATATCTTGCACAGTGGTTTCTTCACTGTTACTTCTAGTTGGTTTTGATATGTGCATAGCTATACCTCTTTACCATACATGTACAGTAGTGATGACATTTGTTGTATGCAAAAACAACTGGGAGGAGCGGTTTTTTCAGTTTCCCTTTGGCTGATGTGAGGACCCTAGATTCATAAGTAATGAGTTGACCATCTTACATCACCCAGGTTCCCAGTCCAATATGTGAAATACTGTATTTGACTGCTTCATGACAGGCTTCACTTCATTATAAAATCTGATGACTGATTTTGATCTTAGAATATCACTGAGCTGTTACTTGACTGGGTCATGTTCAGGGTACCACTGCCACATTACTTCCTACTTTGGCAGTATTCTGAGAAGGGTTATGATGGCAGAATCCTTAGGTACTATCTGTACTGAATGAGGTATTGCAGCACACCTACAGTGGAAGCCAGCTATTCGGTACTTCCCAGTAGATCTTTAGATATACCCAGTGTTGGGTAAGTTACTTTTTCTATTACTTTTCTGTTACATTTGGAAACTTATTCCAGAAAGCTCTGTGCAGTCACTAGAAGGATGGAGAACAGGTGTTAGGCAGGGCATTCCACTGTACACAACAGAGGCATTTAAAATGGGGCTAAACTGGAGCTGGAAAACAGTGGACCACTGGGGAAAGATGGTAGAAGAAAAAAAATACTCTTGCCTAGGAGACCTAAAGGTGGGGGTTGGGCAGTAAGGGGAACTATTCAGCAGTATTATTGGTACCTATGGCTTTGTAGCATGGTATAGCACCACGAGATGGATACTATGCCATGCTGTACTGTTTCCCCATACCAGAATGTTACTGGGTACAACCCCCATTTGTACCCACTAATTTCAGAATTAGAGGTCTGACCTGTCAGGCAGTGCACCTCCAAGGTAACACCATTATTCTAGGTAGAGATTTTATATGTACCCTAAGCTTGATAGATCATTGGAACAGTCCACCACTCATGTGACAACTGCGAAAGAACTCATATGACTGAGGCTTGATTTATAGACATTTAGAGGGATACCCATGATGGGATGAGAGAGGGATTATACTTTATTTTTCCACTCCAAACAATCCTAATCAAGAATATACCTTTTATTGATGCCCAAAGCTGTGGCTCACTGCATCTCAGACTGCTCTGTTAAATCAACTACACAGTCTGATCACGTGCCAGTCATATTAACCTTCAATGTAGGGAGAAATAAGAGGAGGTCACTGTGAAGGATGAAGACCTCATTATAGAGTAAGCTCAGATAAAAGTAACAATAGCATCTGAGATACAAACCATGTTGATCTAAAAGTTAGCACAGGGGTCTCGAACCAAATAGTCTGGGACACCATGAAAGTAGTGCTCCATAGCTGCTAATAATAAGCGTAAGACAGCAATTAGGGAAAATCTGAAGAAAAAAAGTCAAATTATTAGAGACTCAGCACAAAGAAAAAGGGATAAGAAACAAAGTACAAGAACTCCTACATGCACAAAAAGCCTAGCAGAATTCTTAAACAAACAAGCAGAGAGTGCGGTTTACACAAATCAGCGGTATTATCAGTATTATGAGGTAGAAGTAAAGCTGCCAAACTGCTGTCTTCAAGGCTGTGCAAGGCAGAGGTGGATGGGACAGTCTCACATTTTAAAGACCTGGTAGCCACTGGTGCCTCTTACATAACACCTGCAACCAGAGCGGTGGCATTCCATCAGTTTTATGAAACCTTATACACAGAAAGTAGGGATCTTGCACAGGTGTCTCGAGATTCAGCTACATTTCTTAAAAGATTAAATCACAGTACATTGTTGGAGGAGGACAGAGAAGTGCCGGAACAACCCATACAGGAACCAGAAATGCAAATCACAATTACAGCCCTCCAAAATAACAAGTAACTGGGCCCAAGTGGTTTTAGCACCTATTTTTATATGGTCTTAACAGTTCACACCCATCCTCCTCAAAACCTTCTGTAGTTGTCAAGGTGATGGAAGAATACTGGATACTTGTCAGGAAGTGATTAGTACCATTTTACCCAAACCAGGAAAGTGTAGAAACTACTGTACCTCCTACAGGCCAATGTCTATGTTAAATCAAGATCTTAAAATATATACTCAGATATTAGCAATGAGAGTACAAGCCATTGTCACAAAACCTATCCATCCAGACAAAATGGGTTTTATACCTCAAAGACATCTTTACAATAATGTCAGACAGTTGCTCAGTATAAAATGAGGTAAGAGAGACAACCTGAACCCCCATTTGGCTTTTTTGATTGATGCTGAAAATACCTTTAATTGCCTAGATTGCCTTTTTTTTAAAGTGTTCATAAACACATGGGGTTTGGGGACAAATTTTCAGGATGGCTGGGAATGTTATATCATACTCTGGCAGCCAGAATAAAAGTTAATGGCACCATCTCAGACCATTTTTCCATCACCAGAGGCACTAGGCAGGGGTGCCCATTATCACCCCTGCTATTTGCACTCAGCAGTGAACTAGCTACGTCCGTTCGCCAACATAAAATCCAAGGCGTCATAGTGGCTGGACAAGAACACAGAGTGTTGCCTATGTAGACACCACATTGGTGTACACAGAACCATCTCAGGGTTTATGATAAATTCAAAAAACTGAAACTTTTGTAATAAGTGGAACTAAAACAGAACAAATTACAGCCATGATACCAAATAAGTGGGTCTTGAACAAAACTAGATATTTAGGGTATAAATTCCAGTTAGCCCACAAATCTTACACCATGTTAACTATACCCAGCAGACACAAGAAACCTTTGTTCACCTTAGGCATTGGATTTCACTTCCATTCTCTTATATCAAACACCTGGAAGTGGTTAAAATGAACATTGTACCTAGATTTTTATTTCCATATGCCACTCTGCCTACATGATTTGCAAACAAAAGGTTGCACTAAACATCAGAAAGCAATATGTATGTTTATTTTGAATGAGAAAAAAACAAACCTTGGATTAAATGGTTGGTGATAAGATCCAAAGAAGGGGAATGATTAAGTGTATCTGACTCTAATCAATACTAATTTGCAGCTAAACTTGTTCATTTGAGTGAAATGATCTCAGACAAGGAAGACAATCAATGGGTTAAAATGGAACAATCTACATGTCATACTACTCCTTTGCCATTTTTTTACTGGGTTAAAATAAACAAGCTTCAGGCATAACACAGCTTCAAAATCCCTGTATGGGAGTTACATTTGGAGCTTTGGTTCAGGCTTAAAATAAGGGCTCATGTGATATCCCCACCACACTGGATGCAACATATCAAAGTAGAGGAGATTTGGTCTGCATGTGGTGTCACAGTTATGGAATTGGTCATTGTTTAAATCCTTCGAGGTACCTAAAAGAGAATTTTACCTCAGAAATTTAGACCTCGCTAGTTAGGGTTCAATGGTCACTTCTACATTAAACCCCAAATTTTGCACTTTAATAACTTTGCAACCGTTCAATCGATCACAAGAAATTTTTGCATGCACCATTAAGGACCAAAGATCTATGGACTTTGCAAGTTTTGTTCCGGTTCAATATGCGGGTGCAGAGATACAGAATGTCACAAATTGTGTAAATTACAAGTTTTATGTAAATTCTTTGTCACATTGTTTCTCAGAAACTGCTTAGGGGTTTGGTCTGAAATTTTAGGGTATATCGGGCTTGGGTAGCAGATGTACTTTTTACATTTTTGGTGAAAAAATATTAATCTGTTCAAAAGTTATTAAAATTTCAATTTTCCCATTATTTCTTATGGGAAAAATTAGATGTGCCATACAAAACAACAGTTTTATTGCCATGAAAGTGGTACTCATTCTTGCAAATGTGGAATGTAGGGTCGAGATTCCACCATCTTGTTTTCATTTAGCGAGGTAAACAAATTTAAATAATTAAAAAAATACTTGCAGTTGGTAAACACCAACTGTTGTGTTTACCTAATTGGAGATTGAGGAATCAGATTCTGAGGTCAGTTTGGCTCACAATTGCCCAGAAATATGTTTATTTTGTCCACAGACACATTTGTGCCACAAATTGCAGAAGCTGTTTTCTGAAACAAGGGGGAGTTTGTATTGCAAATTGCAGCAAACTCCCATTGTTTCACAAAAACAAGGAAGGGTGTTTCGCAAAACAGCTGCCACAATTTGTGGCACATAATTCTATGGAAAAATAAAACTGTTTAGGGGTATTTTGGGGCCAAACTGACCCTACAATCTGATTCCTCTGCCCCTATTTTGGTAAACAACTATTGGTGTTTACCTAATTAAAGTATTCTTTGTTCTTTTTACAGCCTGTAAGGGGAAGGGGGCCTAGGGATGCTAATATATATACATGATATATTTTTACCAACATCAGGGTGCCCAGTCCCTGTGTCAGCAGAAGAAGCCCCCCCCCCAGTGTGGAATACTGGGGAGCCCGCTCCCAGTGTCCTGAAATATGTATTAATTGCAAACCTGTAAATAAGAAAACAGTTCATAGACATCTTTTTTTAACCTGAAAAAAAAAAAAGAAAACGGTCCCTTGTTGTCCCTGCTATCCTGCTTCCCAACCCTCCTACTGAGTACCCACCATCACCCCACACACACCCCCCCTTACCCTGTACTTACCTCCAGAAGTTGTACTTTGTTATCTTCTGTGGACTGGAACATGTCTGCACTCTTCAAAGCTGAATCGCAAAATGAAGAATCAAGTTCAGTGCCGTATAATGTATTTCAAAGGTGTTTTGAACTTATGTTCATAACTTTGCCATTTTTAGGTATTTTTCCACCACATTTTCAACAAGAGCTTTTTGGGAATCCACCTCATGCATACAGTGACTGCAGTTTCATTAATCAGGCCAGAAGGTGATTTCATGGTTGCTGTGCAAAATCACCTTTCGCGACCAATTAATGAAATGATAGTGCTAGTGTTCATGAGGTGGGGTCCCAAAAAGCCCACGTTGAAAATTTGTTGAAAAAATTCCTAAAAATGACAGAGTTTTGAGTGTTCATTAAAATGTTTCTATGCAAGCACATAACCTTGGTAATTTTAAATATTTTGACTCCAAATTTTCAACATAGCTATTTTTCCACACCACCTTATGAAAATTACAGCAGTCATTTTTCACATCCTGCCTGAAATGTGTTTTCACACTGGTGCCATGGAATGGCCTTTTGGCTCAGATTTGAAAATTTTCACCTATGTGGTTTATGAGGTTGGATCATAAGAAGACTATGTTGAAAATTTGGGGTCAAAATATGAAAAAAATACTAAAGTTATGACATTTTGTTGCAATTTCGTTGTGCCCACTCATAACTTCAGAAATGTTAAATATTTTCACCACAGATTTTCCAACATAGCCTTCTTATTATCCCACCTTATGTATGTCATAGCTGTCATCTAGGGCCGGTGAATCAGATTCTGGTGATAGTTTGACCTAAAAATGGCCAGAAATATTTTGTTTGTTTTTTTTTCTAGCGGCCGATGCTATTATTTTTTAAAACTGCTCTCACAAATTGTGGCAATTTTCATGAAATAGTGCCACAATTTGTGGCATAAACCTTTTAGCTTCATTAAGTGGTGCCTCAATTTGCGATAGTTTTGCAAAAGCACTTTCATAAATTGCAGCAGTAGTGCTGCAGTTTGCGAAAGTGAAAACAGACTGATTAAAATAAACATATTTCTGGCCAATTTGAAAAAAAAAATAATCACAGAATCATGTTGCTCAGGCCTTAATTGGGGAAACACAAGTGTTGGTGTTTACCTAGGGGCAATATTTTTTTAACTATCTAACTTTTTCCATCTTGCTAACTGAAAACAAGATGGCAAAATCTTGACACAATGGTCTGCATTTGTAAAAGCAACTACTGCTTTTGTGGCAGCAAAACGTGCTTTCACATGGCACATCTAATGTTTCCCATTGGATATAATGGGAAACTCTAAAGCTGAAAACTTTTTGAATGGATTAATATTTTTTTGCCAAACCTTCAAAAGACAAACGATTGCAAAGTTACTGGTTTAACGTAGAAGTGACCATTGAAACCTAACTATAGTGGCACTATCATGCCAGTATGTATATATATATATATATATATATATATATATATATATATAGATACATAGATACATAGACAGTGTTGGCAGATAAGGGCCTATGGCCCACCCAGTCTGCCCATTTGAGCTTGTAAGTTCAGTTTATGTTTTCCTAGAAGTCTGCCCCTTAACTCTGACCTTCAGAATTCCTTTATGTCTATCCCATGCATTCTTAAATCCCGTGATTGTTTCAGCCCCCACCACTTCCTCTGGCAGGGTGTTCCACTTGTCCACCACCTGTTCTGCGAAGAAATTTTCCTCATATTTCTTCTGAATCGTCCTCCCTCCAACTTCATCCCATGCCCTCTAGTTCTGGAACATCTTTTTCGCTTAAAAATAGTGTATTCCTGCACCCTGTTCCTCCCTGTAAGATATTTGTATGTCTCTATCATATCCCCCCTCTCCCTCCTCTCCTCCATGGAGTACATGTTCAGTTCCTTCAACTTGTCTTCATAGGACTTGTGATGCAATCCATGCACCATCTTTGTTGCCCTTCTCTGAACCTTCTGTACCCTGTCTATGTCCTTACATAGGTATGGTCTCCAGAACTGTACACTGTACTCCAGGTGGGGCCTCACTAGTGTCTTGTATAGTGGAATTATGACCTCCCTTTCCTGCTGGTGATGCCCCTGCCTATGCATCCCAGCATCCTATTTGCTTTACCTGCTGCCTTGTCACACTGTTTCCTACCTTGAGGTCATCAGAGATGATAACCCCAAGATCCCTTTCCGCTTGGCATGCTATATCCTCACCCCCCAACTGATATATTGTGCCAGGGTTTTTGTGCCCCATATGCATTATCTTGCACTTATATATATATATATATATATATATATATATATATATATATACACATGCACTCATATTCATAGTTCATACTCTTTATCTTTGGGATTCATGGCAGGTTATGGCATTTGTGATCAGAGCCAAGTTTAGAATGACTAGTTACAATAGTGATTGGGAATCGAGGGAAATATGGTGTTGGCTATTAGGTTACTATTTTTTCATGATTATTAGCACTATGGCTATTACATAATCTGTCACTGTACTCTGATTGCAGTGTACAGCATACTGCACATTTTTGTTCATATAAATCTACTTTGTCTGTCTGTCTGCTTGCCTGTCTGCCTATCCATCCATCTCTATCTATCTATCTATCTATCTATCTATCTATCTATCTATCTATCTATCTATCTGTCTATCTAATATACAGTATATATAGATAGATTACACAGGCACAGTAAAGGCTGTATAGTTCATATTGAGCATGCTGTTGAATGTTAACCCAAAATGTTGGCACTGTTGAAGAAATTGCAAGAAGGCTTGCATGTATGGTCCGTGTGGCAAGTTCTTAAGCCTTGGGAAGTTTTCTGATGGCCACTTATCTGCATTCCATGATTTGGAAATTTAAAAAGCCTTAAAATTAACTTTTGTATTTTTTTTGCTCATCTGTGGAGCAACAGTGGTCTGGATTTTTTTTACAAAACTTTCAGTACAGCTGTGTGTGATGGAGTGTTTTTTTCTTTTGTCAGTGGAAGGGAGTTTAATAGTAAGTTAAGTGTATGCAGCCTAACTGAAACCCAGTGACTTTCCCACTGCTGCCACTGATGGAGAGTTGAGTCCTGCTGTTCCAGTGCTGAAATGTATGGTAGGATGGATCTACAACAGGTAAAATTACCTGTTGACTGGCACCTTTTCTTCCTCATGATTGCATTGTGGATTTTAACCATGGGTAAGAAAAGGGCTCAAACAATCAGGTTAATGGTTTCGGTACCCAGTTGATTATTAGGGTTAATAGGCTGTTTAATTTTAACCCAAATTGCTTGACCTTAATATCTTTGGTTCTCTTCAATGAAATTGCATGAAATTTTGCATGCATGGTCAGGCTTGCAAGGTCTTAAGACTTTCTGAGTTTAATGACAGTCGCAAATCCAGATTCCTGGATCTGGAAACTTAAAAAGCATTTAAAAATGTAGAGTTTTACATTTTACTTGCTCACCTGTAGAGCAACAATGGTTGGAATTTTATTTCAAATATTTCAGGGAAGATGATGCTTGGCCCAAGGGTGTGCATTTTGAAGGTTGTGTGAAAAAAATATTAATTGGTTCTCATGTTATGAAGTTTTAAAATTAAGGTTCTTAGCATGCTCTGTAAGGTTTCAGGATACATGTTTGGTGTGAACAAAGAATTTATGTTCTGGAGCCAATTTTTGTTTCAGACTAAAGAAACATCCCTTTTCATGATGCTTAATATAGGGAAGCATCTTCTCAAGTGCACTGGAGTTTTAGCAGATGTCAACGAACTTAAAGTACAGGGTGTTTCAAGGAAGCACAGAGGAGGTCACATTCTGAATTGTGCGATGTTGTGGAATGGGGGAGCCCCTAAGTCTTGAGCATGCCACATGTTTTTTAAGCCTTCCTAAGAAGATGATCTCAGATACTTACCCCTTAGATCGCTGAGCCCACTAGCGGCTCCTCCACTACCATGACACCCCTGGCACCAAAGCAGCCAGCTGCCATGCCCAGACCACCCACCGACCAAAGGAACAATTGCTAAGCCCCTGACCAGGCTGCCCAGCTCTATTAGTGGCTTCTCCACTACCATGGCACTCCGGCACCAAAGCAGCCAGCCGCCATGCTCAGAGCACCCACCGACTGAACAAAAGATCACTGAGCCCCTGACTGGGCTGCCCAGCTCCACTAGCAGTTTCTCTACTACTGTGGCATCCCTGGCCCTGAAGCAGCCAGCTGCCATGCTCAGATCATCCACCAACCAAAGGAAAGATCACCGAGCCCCTGACCAGACTGCCTAGCTCCACTATCAGCTCCTCCACTACCACATTGCCCCCAGCACCGAAGCAGCTGCCTCTATGTACAGACCACCCACCCAACCAAAGGAAAGACCACTGAGCCCTTGACCATGCTGCCTAGCTCCACTAGCAGCTCCTCCACTACCACAGCACCCCCGGCACCAAAGAAGCCAGCCGCCATGTGCAGACCACCCACCTGACCAAAGGAAAGATGACCGAGCCCCTGACCAGGCTGCCCAGCACCACTAGTGGCTCCTCTGCTACCACGGTGCCCCCTGCACCGAAGCAGCTGGCAGCCATGCGCAGACCATCTGTCCGACCAAAGGAAAGTTACACTGAAACATCCAAGCTCAAAATCCAGCATTATCACTGGCTGGGGCAATGCTGCTCTGCTTTGCCATTGGCTAATTTTTAAAGCTTTCTTTGAACTGTGAAATTGATGCTATATTTAAATTTAGACCTTAGTGCTCTTGTAGCTTAAGGAATAACTCGCCTAAGCTAAGTTTAATGCCTAAACCGAGTTTCAACAATTAATTTGTGTTTGCTAAACCTAGAATTGAGTACAGATCTGGTGTTGTAGCATTTGCGCTTATTTTTGAACAGTTCCTAAAGATAGATCTGACTTGGAAAAAAAGATAGCACTTTTCTGCCTGCTTTAAATTAAGGCTGCAGTGCTACTTAGATCCGTCTCTCTGAGAGAATTTTGGCCCTCCTGCATACCCCTACCCCCTCACTCTATTAAATAGGCATTCCTCCCAGAAGCCCCTTCAAAACCCTCTATTGACTACTCCCCCATTGGTCCCTTCTCAAGCCTCCTCCTACAGTAATCTCCATTCACTACCAGGGACAGCCATGCCCCTCCCAGCTTGAAACCCTATAAATATATGTGCTTTACTAACCTAACCTTACAGTTTAACCTCTTGAAAAAGGCCTTAGTTGATACACCCCCAACCACTTCTTGTTGGCTCTGCCCTTCTCATTCTCAGGTCTCCCACGCCTCCTGGTCTGCAACTCAGACCCATATTACCCCACAAGACTATCACCCTCCAGCAATGTCACTCCTCTACCTCACCAGAGGACTTCTTATCTGTTGGTCCCTCCTGACACAACTACAGTTAGATGTGCCTGATACTGCCTTTGCAAATTATTCACCACGTCAGTGAATCCATTTTATGTCTTACCCCAAACCATTCACTACATTGCTCTAACGTATCTCTGCCCCACCTCAGTCTACTGGCCCTGGCACAGCGTAATAAAACAATTTTAATTAGGCACTGTAGCAAGCACATGCATAAGTTAACCTTTTCTCCACCCACCCTCTTCTCACTCCCTTATGTGCCTCCTACTCCTATCAGAAGACATTGAAATAAACCCAGGACCCTGCAGAACACAAAACAGTAATAACACTAAAAGATCAAAGCCGAATCCCCTAACCTCATGTCCCATGTGGTCCAACACAAAAGGGCTCAAAATAGCCCATATGAACATTCAAGGCATTAGGGGAAAAATGGCTGAACTAGAACTTTGGACTCTGCACTACAAGCCTGATGTCCACTGTATTACAGAATCCTGGCTAAAACCAACCATCCTGTCACATAAGATTGCTCTTCCCGGCTACTCCTCCTACTGGTGAGATAGGTCACACAAAAAGATAGGAGGGGTTATGATATATACCAGGTCTGGGTTGGTGGTCAGCAAAATGATTGCCCCAAAATCAACTCAGCTGCTGAACACCTATTCATTATAATTACCCTAGGCCATGTTAAACACATTACTATAGGATGTATTTATCTACCCTCTAATCAAGCATCAGCCAACTTTGTAGAATTTTTCTCTAGTCTTAATAACCTGCCACATAATGACCTTATATTATGTGGAGACGTTAACCTAGATTGGACCGGACCTAAAAGACCTCAATACCATGCTGCACTACTAGTCACTAATCTTGAGCAACTATTAGACCAACCCACTAGACTTAATATGAAGTCAGGTAGACATAGCCTAATTAAACTGGATTCTAACCAATAAACATACCTTTATTAAGGCCATGGGTATCCTTCCAGACTCATTAAGTGACCATTCCCCAACCTTTTATGTCTGGAAAAATAGCGCTCCCGCCATCACTCTCAAAACCAGGGATCTAATTAACTTAGTCGTAGAAGCTTTCCTGCAAAGTCTTGCCTCTGTCAACTGGTCCCCCATAATCACCCTCCCTGACAGAGTCCAGGCATTAGACTATCTTACCAATACTTTTACCTCTATACTAGATTTACATGCCTCATACAAACTCAGAAGATCCAAAGGTCTCCATTCCACTTGGCTTACCCAGGAATTGAGGCACCTCATGTGCTCCCATGATAAATCCTGGAAGGCCTACAAAAGATCAAGACTATAGTCGAACTGGTTGATCTATCGTCAGCTACAGAACACTTGCAAAGCAAACATCAATAAGTCAAAAAGGGAACATTTCCAGTCCCTACAGGAAAATGCAAAATCATACATGCTCACACAATGCAAAGCATCATGGGCCACATATGCAAATCACCACAAAGCACCTTGCCAACACTAAATGTTTCTGGAAGCAAATTAACACACTCAGTAAGGGCAAAGAGAGAATTATATCGCAAAGCATGACCACAAAAGACTCCGCTCTTACTACACCTCTGGAGATAGCCACTAGTATCAACCACTTCTTCACCAACCTTGGTGGTTACAAGACTGACCTTCCCGTTGTCCACCCACTGCAGTTAGGCATGTGTCCAGAAGTTACCCACCTCTACTTCCATAAAAAAATAACCTCTCAAAGAGAGGTACTCAAATTCTTGAATGGTCTCAACCCCGACAGTACTCCTGGTTTTGACTCCCTGCCACCTAAATTTCTCAAGATAGGAGCACCTGCTCTAGCTTATCCTATTACCCTACTAATTAACAGATCCTTCCTCACTCAATCCATCCCTAGCAAATCGAAGACAGCAGTCATCATTCCCATACACAAGAGTGGACCAACCAAACTCATTGAAAACTATCGACCCATATCCATTTTATGCCCAATTGCTAAACTTCAAGAAAGAATACTATATAACCAGCTATATTCTTATCTTGAAATGACCAGTGCCCTCACCATTCACCAACATGGTTTTTGAAATCTACATGGTACAGAATCCACTCTCCTAAGAGTCACCACTGACATATTACAAGCCATAGATCATGGTAAAGTCACTGGGGCAGTCTTCGTGGACCTCTCAAAGGCTTTCAACCTCATCAACCACCCTACTCTCATCTCGAAGCTCCACTATCTTGGCCTCAATGATAATTCACTTTCCTGGATCTCATGCTATTTATCAAATTGATCCCAGTGTGTCAAATGGGCAGGAGCAGTATCATTCCTCTCCCCTATCACTGATGGAGTCCCTCAGGGGTCAATCCTTGGGACCACTTTTATTTTCGATCTTCATTAATGATTTGCTGCAAAACTGTGGAGTAGCATCCATTCAGCTCTATGCCAACGATGCCATACTTTACATATCCTCCAGCGATGTCAATTGTATAAACTTGGACCTGGAAAATGACTTCCATACCTTTGAAAAATGGTTCAAGGAAAATCTGTTGGTCCTGAACACCAAAAAGACCAAATCCATGTTGTTCCATCATACCTCCTTTGATACTTCTCTAACTCGTCGGGCAATCAAATCCTCCTTAGGAATATTGCTGGAAGGGGTTGCATCTTTCAAATACCTGGGACTAATTCTTGGTAAACACCTATCCTTTGATATGCACTTAACTAACACAGTTAAGACCACTAACCAAAAAATTGGCCTCCTATACCACACCGCTCCCTACCTCTCCAACCGTGAAAGGAGGACCATTGCCTCAACTACCCTTATCTCAGGCCTCTTTTATGGGGCCCCAATAACTCACTCAGCCAAGACAACACTTCTTGACAAACACTCATGAAAAAGAACAAGCGCACACACACCCCTCCTCACAAATGAGAGACAAACTGCTTTCTTAGTAGTTTAACATTTATTTAGCAGCACGAGCCCATGCTGTATGCAGCTCCAGACAGATCCTTATGTTTTGCACCCTTTGGTGCCTCCACAGAGAATACCAGAACCACAAAGTGAACATGTTTAAATTAGTACATCAATTAAAACCTCCAGTCACTTTCATTAATTGATAATACATCATATCACTATTAAATAACTTTGTGAATAAAGTGCTTCACCCAATTAAAAACAGATAATAACACCTTTAAAGTGATTGCTTTCAACTTTCCAATTGTACATCTTTCATGTGTTTCTTAAACTGTGGGCTAAGGAGCTTGTATTTTTATTACAACAGACGGCTAATAACTCTATTAGATGAATTGAGTACTAATTAATTGGTCCATTTATTTCACATTACACAATCATGAGCAATGAAGTTATATATACAAAAGTTCAATTCCAACTTCATTGTTGATTCCTCATTTTATATTTCTTCGCTCCATATTTTTGTACTTTAAAACATCAGTCGAAAGAAAAGAAAATAAATATACAGTTCCAAAAACAGGGACCTTGCTATCATTCTTTTATATAATATATTCTGTGGACATATAATAACTGCTAATGGAGAACCAGCATTTTGGATTATTCCGGGGTTGTTGGTTGGGGGGAATTGTGTGGAAACACTCAAAAACACATAATAACAAATAAAAAGCCTCCAACTTGGACAGAGGCTACACTGTTTCAGGTTTTTAAGTAGCGTTTGTTTAAAAGTTCAGGATTTCCAGATTTCTGAGATATATTCTCCTTACGGCATAGAATCACAGTCTTAAACAACACAGATTTAAAACAAAATACAAAATGGCTTTAACTATGCAGTACATTTTAAGCAAACTCTTTTGACAGTTCTTCTATTATTTTTTATTTTTTCTATACATATGATTTTAGCTTGTACTTGCCATTAAAGCCAGAGTATTACAGTGTCCTCGTTTAAAAATTCACTATTTTGTCTCTGGACATTTAGCACCCCGTAGTAAACAAATAGGAGACTAACATAAGGGGTAGTTAAATATATTAATTTCTAAAAAATATATTTATTTTCCTTTAGACGCATCCTCACATCACTGCAGTATACAAAAGCTATGGGGGTAGGTCTCTAGGCCTACAGAACTTTAACTAAATCCTTTAACAGTTCTTCTTCTTTTCTGCAGGAATGGTCTTAACTCAAATTTATCATTCAAGCCAGGGTATTATAGTGCCCCATTTGGAAAATCCATTCTTGTTCCTTATGATTTAGTAAGTTAACTAAATCCTCACCTCTAATGTCCACTGGCACATGTTCAATGCCCATGGCAGTAACCTTATGGACTAATTTATCACTTTGTGTATTGACATGTACTGCCATTGCATATTCCTGGTTGTTATTACATATTGCTAAAACATGCTCATTGATCCTTTGCCTCAACTTCCTTTTAGTACATCCAATATAAAAAAGTCTGCAGCTACACGTTAGTAAATAAATTACTGACTTTGTGTGGCAGTTTATATTTCCCCTTACTTTTTCAAAGCTATCAGTTCTTCTACTATGGAATGTTTTACCTGTTGTCATTATCCCACATGTTCAACACCCAACACAAGATTTTGATCCCCACTTTTCTTTGTCATGTTTTTTCTCTATCCCTGAAAAATAACTATGTGTTAATTTATCTCTTATATTCTGTCCCCTTCTATAGGAGACACATAAAGGTTTTTCAAACAAAAACTGCAGCTGCGGTGCTCCCCTCATAACATGTAAATTCTTTTTAACTATATCCACAACTTCCTTTGCACCCCCTCCAAAGGTTGTCACAAAAATGAGTGTGCCAGAGTCCGATTTTATCTTCACTTTTGATGTCAAAAGAACTTCCCAGACATTGCATTTGTAGCTATTTTTGCCTTTTCAATTATTTCCTCAGTATAGCCTTTCTCCCTAAGTCAGTTTGCCAGTTCCTCAGATCTTTGAGAATACAGAGATTCACTTCCACAGTTCTTTTTAACCCTAATGAACTGGCCTTTAGGAATATTATTCTTAGTATGGCCTGGATGACAACTGTAGATGTGAAGTAATGTATTCCTGTCCGTAGGTTTCTTAAAAAGGTCTGTTTGAATAGTGCCATCATCGTTCTTGCTTATTATAAGGTCTAGGAAACTAATGCTCTGTTCTTCCACATGCATTTTAAATCTCAAATTACTGTTGGTATTCTCTAAATGGTTAACAAAATCTTGTAACTCCTCTGTATTACCTTTCCATACTATTAGTAAGTCATCGATAAATCTTTTGTACAGATCTATCTTTTCAAGGAATCTGTTCCTTGTTGCATCAAATACAAATTGTTCCTCCCATAATCCCAGCTATAGGTTGGCTAAACTTGGGGCTAAATTAGCCCCCATTGCTGTCCCTTTTTACTGTTGGTAGTTCTTTCCTTCAAATAGGAAGACATTGTTTTTTTAAAACAATGTCCAGCGAGTCAAGCAGAAAGTTAACCTTTGTCTGCAGAATCTCTGTTGCCATATGTAAATAATGTTCGGTGGCTGCTTCATGTGGGATATTAGTATATAAAGAGTCCACGTCTAGTGTAACCAGGAGCCACTCACTTTCTATCTCCATTTCTTTTAATATATTCAAACCATCTCCTGTATCTTTAATGTGGCTTCTCAGTTTTGGCACCAATGGACTAATGAAGCTATCCACATATACCGACAAAGGTTCTGTAAATCAACCTATACCTGAGATTATGGGCCATCCCAGGGGATTTTTTTTATCTTTATGGGTCTTTGGAAGTGTATAGATAGCTGTTTTTTGGGAGAATCTACAGATAAAAAGAGCACTCATCCTGATATATTAAACCATTATAGTAAGCTTCCAGCAGATAAGAGTTGATCTCTCTATGAATTTTTTGTGTAGGATCAAAAGTAAGTGATTTCCACTTTGCTGTAACCATGTGCACAGTATGTCTGTTTCTGTATCTTGATGCGGAGTCTTTGTAAATGAGTCCCCGACTCAAAGGTTATAATTCCTAAAGAATGCTAAATAAATAAAAATAAATTTATAAAACTCCAAATTAGATAACTGTATATGCCATGGGCATTGAACATGTGTTGGTTGCCATGGGCATTGAACATGTGTCGGTGGACATTAGAGGTGGGTATCTAGTTAACTTACTAAATCGTAAGGAACAAGAATGGATTTTCTGAATGAGGGCACTGCAATACCCTGGCTCGAATGATAAATTTGAGTTAAGACATTTCTTGCAGAAAAGAAGAACTGTTAAAAGATTTAGTTAAAGTTCTGTATGGCTAGAGAACTGCCCCCGTAGGTTTTGTATACCGTGGTGATGTGGGGATGTGTCTAAAGGAAAATAAATAAATATATTTTTTAGAACTTAATATATTTAACTACCCCTTATGTTAGTCTCCTATTTGTTTACTACCAGGTGCTAAATGTCCAGAGACAAAATAGTGAAGTTTTAAATAGGGACTCTGTAATACTCTGGCATTAATGGCAAGTATGAGCGAAAATCATATTTGTAGAAAAAGGAAAAAATAATAGAACTGTCAAAAGAGTTTGCTTAAAATGTACTGCATGGTTAAAGCCATTTTGTATTGTTTTTTGTTTTAAATCTGTGTTGTTTAAAACTGTGATTCTATGCCGTAAGAAGAATATATCTTAGAGATCTGAAACTCCCAAACTTTTAAACAAACGCTACTTAAAAACTTGAAACAGTGTAGCCTCTGTCTGAGTTGGAGGCTTTTTATTTATTATTGTGTGTTTTTGAGTGTTTCCACACAATCCCCCCATCCAACAACCCCCCCCCCAGAATAGTCCAAAATACTGGTTCTCCATTGGCAGCTATTATATGTCCACAGAATATATTGTATAAAATAATGATAGCAAGGTCCCTGTTTTTGGAACTGTATATTTATTTTATTTTCTTTCAACAGATGTTTTAAAGTACAAAAGTATGGAGCGAAGAAACATAAAATGAGGACTCAACAATGAAGTTGGAATTGAACCTTTGTATAAGTAACTTCATCGTTCATGACTGTGTAATGTGAAATGAATGGACCAATTAATTAGTGCTCAGTTAATCTAATAGAGTTATTAGAAGTCTGTTGTGATAAAAAATGCAAGCTCCTTAGCCCACAGTTTAAGAAGCACATGAAAGATATACAATTGGAGAGTTGAAAGCAATCACTTTAAAGGTGTCATTATCTGTTTTTAATTGGGTGAAGCACTTTATTCACAAAGTTATTTAATAGTGGTATGATGTATAATCAATTAAAGAACTTGATTCATGGAAGTTTTAATTAATGTACTAATTTAAACATGTTCACTTTGTGGTTCTGGCATTCTCTGTGGAAGCACCAAAGGGTGCGAAATGTAAGGGTCTGTCTAGAGCTGCATACAGCATGGGCTGGTGCTGCTAAATAAATGTTAAACTACTAAGAAAGCAGTTTATCTGTTGTTTGTGAGGAGTGGTTTGTGCACTTGTTCTTTTCAATGAATGTATGTACTTTTGCAAGGCTGCACCACAGACCTTGAGCCAGGTCTTCATTGCTTTTGAACTTCTGGACAAACTAAAAGTAACCTATCACAGAATTCCTCATTTCACTTCCAGGGCCCTAGCTCAGGACTACCACTGTAATGTTCTAAACACCCTGGGTTGGCCGTCTTTCAAAGCCAGGATGGACTTCATGGTGGCCTACACCACCTTCAAACTCATCCACCTCCCTTCCCCTCCCAGCCTATCTAATCTCCTCACCCTGAAAACCTCCCAAAGGACCATCAGATTCTCCCAGCTTCCTATCTTAAGCTTACCTAGAACATGACTAGTGATAAAGATTCTTCTCTTTTACGGCACCCCAAAAATGAAACAACCTCTCACAATCAATACCCGCATGTAAGTCTCTCCCCTTATTCAAACAATGGTATAAGGAAATTTTCTTCTCGCTGCCTATCTGCAATGGAAACTGCCACTAAATACCTCCTCTGACTACCTATTTCCCCCTAACCCCACTGGGCAGTCCGTCCTGACTTCTCCTACCCTTTTCCTTCCCTTCGGACCTCTCTCTCAGCCTTTTAATTTCACTATGCCTCCCCTTACTTTCTTATTCTCTCATGTCTCTGCCTTCATTCCTATAGGAACAAGGACAAATGCCATGACTATTAACCATGCCATGCACTTGTACCCTATACATCAATTGTGGGAAAACTCATGGAGTAAATCCTAAAAAGGAGACTGGTGACCTTTCTGGAAGACAATGGGCTCCAAGATGGCCATCAGCACGGTTTTGTTTTAGGCAGATCCTGCCAGATGAATCTAGTTGAGTACTATGACTGGGTTACCAGGGAACTGGACATGGGCCATGCAGTGGACATCCAATATTTGGACTTCAGCGAGGCCTTTGACTTGGTGCCACATGGGAGGATAGGGGGAAAACTGGAATACATTGGGGTGGGGACAAAAATGGTCAACTTGATCACTACCTGGCTGAGGAGTAGGTAGCAAAGGGTAGTGGGGAGGGACTCTCATCACCAAGGGACATTATGAGTGGGTTGCCCCAGGGTTCAGTAGTGGGACTGGTGCTGTTCAGGATATTCATAGCTGAGATCTCAAACGGGATCCAGAGTAGGATCAGTCTGTTCACAGACGATAGTAAGATTGGTGCAGCGATAGATGACATAGAGGGGGGTGGAAGGGGCTGCAGGAAGACCTGACCAAACTACAGGAATGATCGAAGACATGGCAGTTGGGGTTCAATGCCAAGACATGCAAGGTACTGCAGTTTGGAGCTAGAAACCAGGGGAGGAAATATCAGTTGGGAGGGGTACAGTTGGAAAGCACAGTGGAGGAAAAGGATCTAGGGGTACTAATAACAGGAAGTATGAACCACTCAGCTCAGTGCAAGAAGGCAGCTGCAAAGGCAAACAAGATGCTGGGGTGCATAGCGAGGGAACTCTCCTTCAGGCACAGAGAAGTGATCCTACCCCTGTACAGGTCACTGATCAGGCTGCACCTGGAATACTGCATGCAGTACTGGTGTCCGTTCTTGACGAGGGACATCAGATTGCTGGAGGGGGTGCAGCGAAGGGCAATGAAGATGATAAAGGGACTTGAGGGAAAATCCTATGAGGAGAGGCTGGGAGAGCTGCAAATGTATTTCCTGGAAGAGAGGAGGGATAGGGAGGATATGATCAAAACCTTAAAGTACCTAAAGGGTATTAAAAGGATTAATACAGAAGGGAGAGGGACATGAGAGGGCATTGGCTGAGATTGGGGAGGGATTCAGGAGTGAAATCAGGAGACACTTTTTCAGTGAAAGGGTGGCAGATAAGTGGAACACTCTGCCCAAGGAGGTGGTATCATGTAGAACAGTGGGAGGATTTAAGAGAGGGTGGGACAGAGTGGGGGGGTGGTAATGAGGAGGAGAGGGGAGGTTGGACAGCTGCAAGTTGAGGGGCTAGCTGTACAATTGAGCAGACTCAATAGACCGTGAGGTCTGTTTCTGCCAGCATTTCGTATGTTCACATGTTCGTATGCACATACAATGTAATCTATTGTAGAAATATGCTGCATATTATTTTGTTTTTCACAAAGATGCCTTCACCTGTATGCTCTTTAAATTGTACTTTCTGTAAATTGTTTTTCTGTAAATTGTATCGCTGTGTATTATAATACCTGTTCAAGATATGTATGGAACGTACTGTTGCCCGGGTTGCCTCTTAAGAAGGGACTTGTTTGTCTCAGCTGGGCCCACCAGGTCATCAAAATTCTAATAAATAAAATAAAATAAATAAATATGCAAGCACTCAAAGTCAGCTAAGGATAGACTTGCTGTCCCATTAATATAAATATAAAAAAAAACATACTCACTGGCTGCATAAAACTATACTGGGGGAAATAAGATGGATTTCAATGCATGATGTTAAGCCTCTTTCTATTATTTTTTATTCCTGCAGGAAGGTATGGGAATAGACCACACCTGACACAGCGTAAAAGTGTAAAACACACAAATCTCTTGTGTGGTATTTATTTGTTTTCTTCTTTTGTTGGTTTTTCAAAAGATTTATTCTTAACTCAGAATAAAATATACAAATAAAAGAAAATAATGCAAAACAAGAAATATCAGCTCTTCCAAGCTCTAGCAATGTTCTCCCCCAACAGTGCTGCCACAGAGTGGAAAAATGAATTACCAAAAACAATTTCCACAATCGTCTACGCTATGCTGCTGTACCTGCTCTCAATACAGCTCTCCAAGCTCTACTGGCTGTCTGACTTCAGCAGAGGTTTATATAGAGAGACATGATGACATCATAAGGTCAGTTGAGCCACCCTATTTCTAATACACATAAAATCTGTTCTACTACAAACATTTGGGGGGGTCAGACTGATCATAAGCATGTACAGTATATGTTCACTTTAGATATAATCCCATATTAATATTACCTCATATACTGGAATAGGACCCTAATATTCAGCTGAATGATGCTTAAGGGCCACTTAAGGAGTTAAGCCCCTCTTCTATCTGATGTCATAACCTGCTCAGGTACTACAAATATGGCATAGTTTGGTGCCGCTGGCTCTAAGGAGCCCACCAGGTTTTACTGGGAGCCACAAGGAACAGGTAAGAGTCTGAGGTTCCTTTCCTCAACAATATTATTAGTCACCTTTCCTGTTTCACAGAAAAATAAACATAACTGAAACAAGTGTTCCATGCCTGTAGCAGTTCGTTAAGGCATAGCACTTGTGTAGGCTGAAAAATAATAGAGTTCTTTAAAATACTATATCCTTAAGTCCTTTCCTTTTGTTTAGCTGTGAGTATAATTGTACTTTCCATATGCTTACAAGTGCTATACAGCAAGCGCTTAGAATGGAGAGATTCCTGCAAGAGAATATTGTTTATTTTGGTCTCATCAGTTGAAATTGTCAGCTGACGGGTTTATTTATTTAGTTTTTGTTTACCAGGTAGGTGCTCTAGTCATAGAAATGACTATTTTCAGGCACGACCCAGGAGGTTACATGGCGGTACAGTGTATAAATACAGCAAAGAAGGTAAAAGCATGGCAACAAAAATAGTTAATGTACAAATACAGCAAGGAAGGTAAACAAAGTTAAAAAAAATAGTCAAGCAGAAACATAGTATAGCATACAAAAATTGTACAATATCCAGGTAAGTGCCTAGGGTTAACAGCTACTAGTATAAGAGCTGACAACTTAAATAAAGATACTCAGTAAGTGGAAAAAGAAAATAGGAGAGAAGATGGTGGCTTAGGTGAGATACTAGATAAGGCAGGTAAGGAGCAGAGAGGGCTGAAGGTAAAGTCATGCCAAAGGGACCAGGTAGAGGGAAAGGGGGCAAGTAGACTAGGGTGGGGTCGGTTAAAACACAGGCATGTGTCAAGTTTAAACAGGTGTGAATGAAGCTCTTTCTTAAAGCAGGCATAACTGGGAGTATGACAGACAGCTAAGGAAAGAGAGTTCAAAAATTTTGGGGCAGCACTGGAGAAGGCATAAGTACCCTTGGTCATATTACGTCTAGGAATGTAAAGAAGCGAATGATCTATAGATTGGAGGCCATAGGTGGAGGTTTGGGGGAGAAGCAGGGAGGCAAGTGATGCTGGGGCGTTTGACCTAATAATGCTGTCCAGCAGGAAGCCAAAGGAGAAAAGCTGATGGTTGGAGCGGGAAGGCCAGTTTAGATCAGCATAGAGCTGACAGTGATGTTTTAATCGTGATGATGCTGAGGAGTACCGACAGATGATATTATAAGTTGTGTCCCATCTGTGCAGAGAGGCATTAGATGCATTAACATAAGTTACCGCACCTTAGGTAAGTAATGGAAGTAAGATGCCTCTGGCAATGGCTAGGCTAGCGGAGGGTGTTAGGACATGACTGGTCTTATAAGCAATCCCTATTTTATTATTAACTGACTTGCAGGTAGCTAGCATGTATTGATCAAAGTCAAGGGACCCATCAAGCAGGATCCCCCAGATATTTAAACAAGTTTACAGCCTTTAATAGTGAACCATCAAGACAGGATATGCTAAGCTGATTTGGGGCAGATTTTAGCTTGGCAGCAGAACCAAACAGCATAGTTTGAGTTTTTCCCACTACAGTATGAGTAGGAGCTTGTGACTAGAAAGCCAAGTTTGGATCTTGTGAAAGGCAAACAAGAGTTTGTAGTTTATCTCTGAGGTGTTCTTAGAGCTATAGTACAGGACAAGATCATCTGCATAGAGGAGAGATGAACACTAGGGTTTACATATCATTTGGGCCTTATTTTCTCTTACAGGGCTTTCCTTAGCCCTGCCTTCTTTCATTTGGTCCTCCTTTCTTTAAATGAATTGCAAGGGGGCCCTGCACAGAAGTTTGCTACCCTGCTGAATGTAAAGCACTGCTCGAGGAGCTAAAGCATATTGAAGCAGGGATGTTTTAGAGACCCTTGAGTACCACAACCTATTTACCTCACTCCTATACTCCAGTTTGGGTTCTCCAGCCCTTTGGGAGCATTCCATTCCTGCTCCATTTTACTATGTTCTTTATGCACCCAAGCAGGTGCTTCCATGCATTCACCATCTTCCTCCCTAGCTATGGCAGTCATGCCACCAAAGGGATGGGCAGACACTATACAGCAGAATGCATTTTATTTCAGCCACAACAAGCAGTAAAACAGACCTTTTTTCCATTGGCAAATTCGGGAGAGAAAAATACCAGCCGCTAACACATGTCCTTCTATTGGGAAGTCTTCCTAGCCTATTTAGACCTCAGAAGTACAAACAAAAGTACAGTTACATTTATTGTTTTTCTTCTTACAGGAGCATAAAGGGGTATCATATAATCAATTATACAGGTGTCCCTGTATCTCATTGTACTTCCGTTTTTTACATACAGAGCAGCATGGTCCCTAAGAATAGGGTTTATTTATTAGCAACAGCCCTGACCTACATCTAGCCCTCATAATATACCTCTGTAGGGCAGACCTCAGGTACTTTTTACACAGCCCCTCTCTTAAGTATAGTGGGGCAAAATCAGGCTTTATTGACCACTAACCTAGGGCTTTCTTACAGGAGGCATTTCATAGTCTCTACCTTTTACATCCCCAAGGATGAAAAACAGAAATAAAGTGGGGTAGAATAGCAAAAGAAACCCTGGTGGGGATGCCATCCCCTCAGAGTAGAAATAGAACAAGATCAAAAGAGACCTACAGAAAAAGATAATACTAGAGTAGGCTTAAGAAAGGGATTTTAGAGAAGATGGAATGTCCTGGGGTGCATATCCACATTCTCGGAGAGGGAGGAGACAAACTGCCACACCCCCCAACATTAGGCAAAAACCAGTTGGTTGGCTCAGTACTGGTTTTTAAGACAACCTACCCAAATACCTACTGGGTAGGATGCAGCATCCACCCACCCTCTCTTGGAAGATCCACCCCAGGGTCTCTTAAACTTCAAGTACAGCATTACAACATCCTAGTGTACTACAGTTCATTTATTCTACGGTCTTTACTAATAACCCTGGGGTGTCTAAGTTCTGATGCTGTACAATATCAACATATCATTTTCAAGCATTTTCTGTTTCTTTAATTGTTCCATGTCTGGACAAAAAATCTGCATTTACATGTAGAGCTCCAGCTTTGTGTTTCACATTAAATTTACAAGGCTGTAAGGCCGAGTACCATCTCATTATCCAGTTGTTTTATCTTTCATTTATGAGATGAAACACAACGGATCATGATCAGTCACCAAAGTGAAGGGGCACCCCATAGGTAAAATCGTAGGGAGTCTATTGCCTATTTGGCAGCCAAACACTCCTGCTCTGTGGTGGAATACCTCTGTTCTCTGTCATATAACTTGCAGGAGATATATATATAACAGGGTGTTCCTTACCTCCAATAGTCTGGCTAAGCACCGCCCTTATGCCTGTTCCAGAGGCATCTGTGTGGACTTCAAAAGGATGCTTGAAATCTGGGCTTCTCAGAACTGGAGAGGAACACAGTGCAACTTTTATTTGATTAAAGGCCTCATCACACATAGGAGACCATGTGACCTTGTTTCCACATTTCTTTTTTGTCAGATCTGTGAGGGGTGTCACAATGTCCACAAAGTTAGGAATGAATCTCTTATAATAACCAGCCAGGCCTAAAAATGATCGGACCTATTTCTTGGAAAGGGGCACTGGGCACTACCTCTAGTTTACTTATTTCTGGCTTGATGACCCCATTTCCCAAGATAACCCCTAGATACCTGGTCTCCTACATGGCCAGAGCACATTTGGTGGGGTTTATTGTCATCCCTGCTTGTCTAATGGATGTGATTACTGCTCTTAAGTGCACCAAGTGATCATTCCAATTTTGACTATAAACAACAACATCGTCTAAATATACTGCACGTAAATTAGTGTGAGGTGCCAGAACTTTGTCCATATATCATTGGAAAGTGGCAGGGGCTCCATAAAGCCCAAAAGGCATGGTGCGAAACTGAAACAGACCTACTGGAATGCTAAAAGCATTTTTTTCTTTGGTTGTTTTTTCAAGGGGAATCTACCAATACCCCTTAGTGAGACCAAGGATTGAGATATATTTGGCATTCCCTATTCAATCTAAAATATCATCCACCCTGGGCATGGGGTAGGCATCAAATTGGGCTACCTGATTTAAACCCCAAAAATCCAAACACAACTGTATGCCTCCCTCTTTCTTTGGCACAATCACTATGTGGGACCCCAAGCACTTTTTGAGGGCTCTATTATGTTTAAGGCTCTCAATTTTTTCAGCTCCCCTTCTATTTCTGTTCGAACCCTTTCAGGGAGTCTGTATGGTTTATTTCTTATGGAGGTGATTTGGTTTGGTTCTGGTACTCAACTCCCTTAGTTCCTGTTGCTGGGTCTGCTCTAACTGGGGGTTGGTATAGACATCATTTGCCCCTGTTATTTTCTCTAGTCTTCCATAGGCAACTTCCAACTCTGTATCCCCTACCTCATGCATAACTGTCATACCCAGACTCTGACTAGGTCTTTCATGCCATTTGTTTAACAGAGTGGTATGGTAGATCTTACCACCATGCCTCTTATCAGGTGTCTCTATCTCATACGTGACCAGTACGGTCTGACGTTCTACCCTATAAGGTCCTTGCCACTTCATTAATAATTTGTGTGTGGATGTTGGTAACAATAGCAAAATCTGTTCTCCTGTAGCAAATTTCTTTCTACTAGAAGTCTCTTTGTCATACCACTCCTTCTGTATTTTTTGGGTCTATACCCCTGCTTCTTGTGCCTTTTCGGTATACAATACCAAGCTCTGCCTCAACTGCTTCATATAGTTGGTTATTCCTGGGTACTTTAATTCTCTTCCCTCCTCCCAACATTCCTTAACTACATTGAGGGGTCCTCAAGGAGTTCTTCCAAACAATAGGGCAAAGGGAGAATAGCCAGTCGAGGCTTGAGGGACTTCCCTGTAAGCAAATAAAAGACAGGGAAGATATTTGTCCCAATCCTTCCCTTCTTCTTTCACAAATTTCCTGATCATTTTCTTTAAAGTCTGGTCAAAATGTTCAACCAAACCATTGGTCTGAGGATGGTAAGGGGATGTTCTCACTGCTACAATCTGTAGACGGTGATACAGTTCTTTTAGGAGAGCCACATTAAAATTACTACCCCAGTCTGTCAGGATTTCCTTTGGGATTCCTAACCAGCTAAATAGTTTTACCAACTCTTCAGCAATTCTAGGTGTAGTGACATTTCTCATGGGTATGGCCTCTTGGTACTTGGTGGCATAGTCACACACCACCAGGATGAATATATTGCCCTTAGAGCTCTTATCAAGGGGTCCCACAATATCCGTCCCTAGTCACTCAAATGGGGTGGTGACTAATGGTAAAGGTACCAGGGGAACTGCTTCTTTCTTTCCTGTTTGGGCTGTAAGTTGACATTCTGAGCACTCTTGGCAATACCTTGCTACTTCCTCATGGATACCAGCCCAGAAAAATCTATGTAAAATACTGTTCAAGGTCTTATCCCTTCCAGCATGTCCCGTCCATGGTAAATCATATCCTAAAGACCAGATATCCTGCCTGTAACATTGGGGCACCATCAACCATTTCACTTTCTCCCCAGTGTCGGGGTGGGTACATACCCGATACAACAGTTTATTGCTGATCACTATTTCTGGGGCACCTGGCTTATTACTTTTTCCCACCTGTTGAAAGAAAGGTTTTAGGGTAACATCCTCCTTTTGATTTGCATACATTTCAAATTTAACATATATGGTTCTGATTTCATCAGGTAGTCCTTGCTGTTCCCTTTGCTACTGGCTTTGCTGCTTCTTTTTGGCATTTAGGGATTTAGATGTTTTCTCTGGTGTATCAATAACTTCTCCTTCAAAAGGAAAGACTTCCCCTGAGAGCACGTGATGCAGCGCACCTGAAGGCAGCTCCTCTAACCCTCTCCAACTATCCGCTCCAGTAAAGTTCGTTTTCTGCCTTAGGGAGGTAAATAAAACCCTCCA
Source organism: Neoceratodus forsteri (assembly GCA_016271365.2). NCBI lineage: Eukaryota > Metazoa > Chordata > Ceratodontiformes > Ceratodontidae > Neoceratodus > Neoceratodus forsteri. Next base: position 333,178,416 of record CM057454.1, read on the forward strand.
AAGTTGATTGGGGACTTCCTAGAGATACTTGGGCAGACTTTCAAGAAGTAAATATAGTAATGGAAGTGGAAATGAAGAAGCCACCGCTGAGGAACACGCCTCCAGTTACACCGGAGAAGACCCCTAAAAAACCATGAGCTGCCAGCACTAACGCTGAGCCGAGCCCGATGCAAGCAAAAATGGATCAAGAGCCACTGACACTTTATGGCTTTCTGGCCAAATTTTGACCATTTCAGGAAATGCTTAGAGGTATAGCCACTGAAATTAAGACCTTGTCCCAGGCACTTCAGTACATTGCAATTAGAACATTGGATAGCGAGGCCCATATCATTTCTTTAGAGAGACAGGCTGATAAGCTTGACCCAGAATTGGTTGCAGTGAAACAAAGGCTCACCAAGATGGAATTGATAGAAGATTTGGAAGGTTGTAGCCACTGAAATAACACCGTTATAATTGGGCTTCCAGAGCTGGAGGATGGACAGGACACTATTCTATTTATTCAAAAGTTTATTGAAAAAATAGTGGGGCCTTCTCCTTTTGGTCCTCAATATTTTATTGAGAGGGCTCACAGGGCTCTCTGACCCATCCTTCCACCCGGGGCAGTGCCTCGACCCCTCATATTCCATTTCTTAAATTATTTGGAATGACAACATTTCCTCACCAAAATAAAGGAAATCCAAGAGGTGCAATGGGAGGGGAAAAAAATTTGTGTAGCCCAGGACTTACCTATAACTGTAAGACAACGGAGATCTGCTTTTCATCCTCTGGTTACCAAAATAATTGCAGCCGGCCCAAAATTTAAAATGCTTTATCCGGTGAAACTCCAGGTGCTTATCTTAGGGTCTTGGCACTCCTACGCGGATTCAGAATCAGTGCACATTGACCTTAAAGCTGTCCTGCCTGACCTTTTTTGGGGTACCTGAATCAGGTGTTTTTTCTACTCAGCAAGGGTATTCCAGGTATTGTAGTCACTTGAATAAGTGCTTGGACTAACAAACTGGAAATCTGGAGCTCTGGGGACTGTTTCTGTGACTGTACTTTAACAGGGGCAATCCAACATCTTGTTTACTTCATTTAAAGAGTGTTAATCACACAGCTAGTGGCCTTGCTTTATTTCCAAGCTGGTGTTCGTTTTCGAATATTTCTGAAGGAAGGATTGTTACATTTCACAGGCAATGGAGAGAACTTTGCCATAGATGTTATCCCAGTGCCACTTTTCTTATGAAAGTGTAGACTGATTAGGGTCCTAGCTGTGGCTATACAGATACTCCCCCTCTTTTCTTTTTCATTTAGTGTGTTTGGAAAATGGTTTTCATCAGGGGGACTTGTAGTTTGAAGGTATAACCTGGCAGAGATATAATGCCCTAGTCTAAAGTTTAACATCCTATGTTGTAAATGAAAGTTCCTAGAGTTTCAGAATCAGGTATTTCATCAATTCTATTGTGTATTTAGTATCATCACCCAACATTTTTGGTGAAAGGTGCAGTTCCTGCATTTGTCCACTGGGGGTAGTATACCATAAGTTACCAAATTTTATATCATAGGTTTAACGTGGATATATCAATGTTTTCAGCTGTAAGTTAGTAGGTGGGGGTGTGAATTCCTGAATTTGTAACTGGCTGGCTTAGTTATACTTATAAAATGCAGCTTAGGGTGGTTGGAGGGGAGGGGCGAAGGTATGGAGTTCTGCAAAAGAACATTCGTAACAGTAAGGGGAAGTGGGAAGGGCCTGGTTTGTGTATCGTATGGGTTTTTTGGGGGTTAGTGTTCAAAATGGGAGTTTGTGTTTGGGGACTGGGAAAAGAGGGAGGGAAGGCTCAGACCACAGTCTATGGGTTTCGAGGGACATCAGGAGGTGATGTTTATTCTCCTTTAAAATTTGCTTATGATCTTGACACCTTTACGAAGCATAGCTAATGACTTGATACTGTCCTCATGGAATGTTAAAGGGGTTAGACATAAATTAAAACAATACAAAGTCCTAAAGCATGTAAATGTCTTAAAGTCACAAATTACTTTTATTCAGGAATCTCATGTACTAGATTCTGATGTTTTGCAAATGAGGAGACAAGTGGGGCAGGTTTTTTCCGCTCAAGGTACTACAAATAGTTGTGGTGGCATGATTTTAATTAATAAGAATATCCCATTTAATTCCACACAGATTATTAAAGACCCGCAGGGCAGGTTCATAATAGTTCGGGGCACTATACACACTATAAAACTTTTGCTCAGCAGTGTATATGGCCCTACTGTAGATGCTCCTCAATTTTTTATGCATCTTATCAATATAATTTTGCCCTTTTTACCAATATCAATAATTTTAGGGGGTGATTTGAATTTGGTTTTTGACTCCATTATGGACCATTCTGGCCTCACCCAGAGAGGACTTTCTCCCGCTCAACGTGCATTTTGTGATCTAGTAGATTAACTGGGTTTGTGTGATGTCTGGAGAGTTTTGAATCCCAAGGACAGGGAATATACTTTTACTTCCCCAGTTCATGGATCCTTTTCCTGCATTAACTATATTTTGTTATCCCAATCACTTCTCCATGGCATGTTGTCCCCCTCAATTCAACCTGGACCCCCGTCTGATCATTCCCTAGTAACATGCCAGCTCCATCTTACATCTTTGCCCAAATGAAATGCACATTGGAAAATAAATGACCAGTTGTTCAGGGACTCAAAGACCACTGATTATCTTAAAGAGCACATTGATCAGTTTTTTGCTACTAATTTCACCAACACTATTAATCCTGATATTATATGGTGCACCCTAAAAGCATATCTCAGAGGTATATTAATTGGGTTAGCCTCTAAGAGAAAGAAATCCCAAGATTTAAGGCTATGAACTCTGCTGTCCCAAATCCTGGCTATAGAAGTGAATTTGACTCCTCATTCCCCTGATGATATTAAACAAAATTTAGCCAAGTTGAGAGATTCCTATTTGGATTTACTCAGGAATAAGGCCGAGTTTGCAGTTGTTTGTACCAAAGCCTCCTATACGGCTCAAGGAGAAAAAACAGGAACATTGTTAGCTCTTAGAATTAAACAACAGGAATCATCTCAATTCATTCCCCCTAGTCATTCTCAGAGTGATGGCTCTTTGAAATCTTTGCCTACATAAATTGTAAACAAATTTACTACTTACTATAAACAATTGTATGGATCCATGGCTAACCCCCATCAAACCTTACCCCATCTTCTTATCTAAATGGCTCCCATTTTCCTATTCTTTCTGAAGCCCACAAATTGGCACTAGTCACACCCATATCGACCTTAGAAATTGCCGAGGATATACAGAATCTCCCTACTGATAAAACTCCAGGACCAGATGGATTTTTATCCAATTTTTATAAGAAATTTAAAGACCAAATGATCCCGTTTCTCCTACCATTATATCAACATATTTTATTGGATGCACAAGTTGACCCCACCTTATTAGAAGCTCTCATTGTTCTTCTACCCATACCAGATAGAAATCTAGATTCAGTAAAGAATTATAGGTCCATCTCTATTCTTAATCAAGATATTAATATTTTAACTAAATTATTAGCAGATAGACTTAGTCTAGTGCTTCCAGATTTAATAGGGTCTCAACAGGTAGGATTCATGAAGGGTAGATTCTTAGCTGATCATCTCTGCACTCTTTCACATGTCTTCTCGGTGTCCAGGGACATCCCTGTTCCAGCGGTTCTGGTGTTCCAGGATGCCAAGAAGGCATTTGACTGAGTTAACTGGAACTTTTTGTTGCAAACTTTAAATGTTTTTGGTTTTCCTCCCTAATTTTAGAGTTGGATACATGCCCTTTATCAATCCCCTCAGCTAGAATTTCAGGGAATGGTGTGATCTCAGAATCATTCCCTTTAAATTCTGGTACAAGACAGGGATGCCCCCTCTCCCCTTTATTATTTAATATATATCTTGAACCCCTTATTCATAGACTAACGGCATGTCAGGAAGTGCAAGGTCTTACTATACAAGACATTGAGGTGAAGGTTCCGCTTTTTCGGATGGCCGTCTACTGCAGTTGTCCCATCCACAGACATCTTCCATCTATGCTTGGAATTATAGCAGAATATAGTAAATTGTCGAACTATAAATTAAATGTTAACAAGTCAATTGTATTCCCTCTTAATCAAAAAGTATTCAAGAGCACCATCATATCTCTGGGTCTTTCTTGGTCCCAAGAGTCCCTCAGATACCTTGGTATTGAACTCACTAGAGATCCAGCTCTTGGTATCAAGAAAAACTTAGATTCCCTGGTACGAACTATTAGTTATGATTTAGATTGGTGAGTGATCCTTCCCATTTCATTATGGGGATGGAATAATTTAATTACAATTAATATTTTTCAATGCTTATTTTATCCCCTTAATTTGCTCAACATATGCTTACTAGGCACCTGGTCCAAAAAATTACATAGGCTCCTTACAAAATTTATCTGGTCAAGAAAACAACCAAGAATAGCATATCACAAGTTAGCTGCCCCTAAACTTAAAGGAGGTTTACGTCTCCCTCACCGTAACCTCTATTATTGGGCCAGTCATGTTTCCAAATATCTTAGATGGTTTTTGACAGCTCCCTCCTCTTCTTTCCCACTTTGGCTTAAAATCGAACTGGCCATGATTCCTTCTTGTAATATAGAGCCCTTAACATTGTTAAGTTTAAAATGATCTTCCTTACCACCAAGCCTAAGATCTACCCCGATAGCAGTTTCAATAAGAGTTCACTCCCAACTATGTGCATTTTAATGCTACAAGTACTATAACGATCTATCTCAATCCATTTTGAATAATCCAGCCTACAAAATTGATAACAAGAGCCTGATATCCAACTGGTTACCTTAACTGGAGGATGGAAAGTTATCCCTTTTTGTGACAGAGGATGGCTCTTGGCTCTCAGTTGCAGAAATCACAAGGAAATTCAAAACTTACTTGCCCTGCTATTTTAAGGTTCTTCAAGTGAGGCATTGCCTTATTAAAGTGCTGGGAAATGTTCCCCTCCATCACCGGAATTCTCTTTTCAATTGGATTTGGGTCTGTTGGTAAATTATCTCAAAGCAGTATCCAAAATATATGCAGTTTTATATGAATGGCACTTTAATGAATGCTTTGGTCCCACAGCATACTGGTCATCTCTTTTTCCCCACAGGAATATAGACTGGCCCACCCTTTGGCGTAATTACCATCGGTATGTGACACATCTTTTGGGATTGTCCCAAAGTAGCTCCTTTATGGACTAATATCCAAACTAAAGTAAACCCATTGTTAGGGCTTTCAGAATATTTTACGCCTGAAATTTGTTTATTGGGTGACTATTCCCAAATATCAGTAAGTAACCACAAGTTTCATATGTCACTGATTTCAATGTTTATTAAAAAATTAGTCCTTAAACACTGGAAAGATAGAGAAACAATTTCTTATATTGAATGGCTAAATGAACTATTAGCTAATCTCAGAACTGAAGAAGCAATAACAAGCCTTTATAACAGATTACCTAACTACCTAAAGATATGGGACCCCTTACACACCCTGTATTCCCCTCTAACTTTTGTATCTTGATGTCGACATTTTATTAAATGACCCACATTATATGGGCTGTGGGGAGGGAGGGGGTGAGGGGGGCAGGGAGGAGGAGGGGGACAGATCCATTGTAACAGGTTCTTTAAGCTGATGTATGGACTCACTATGTTGCTCTGTCTCATGTATGTATAAAAATCTGTAATAAACTTTAAATTGAAAAAAAAAAGACTTCCCCTAATAACTGATCGTTTCTATTTTGTGATCTGGTGGTTACTGTAGACAAGGCTCCCTTTTCCAGTATTAGGGACAAAAACTCTGGAAAGTCATGACCTATGATAATCAGGACAGATAATCTAGGTACCATTCCAGTGGTCACAGTCACCTTTTTCCCCTTTACCCCAATGTCAGTGTTTGCTGTAGGGTACTTGTGAGCATCCCCATGAACACATACCACATTCATGGCAGGTCCCTTTTCAACCATTTTAATCAAGTCAGTCCTCACCAAGGTATTCTTGCTGCCAGTATCAATCAAACCCACCATAGTTTGTTCCTCAAGTTGTACGGACAATGCAAAGTTTCCTGGATTCAGTAGTGCTAGATGTGCAGTGTATATACTTTTCTGGTGGGGCAGAAACAAGCAATATGCCCCAGACCTTTACATTTCCTGCATACTTTATCCAGGGGGAATGTCTTTCCACCTGATCCACCCCTGTTCTCATACCTTCTATTATTTACAGTCTGAGGAGGTCTTACCGGCTGGGTTGGTGGTTTCCCTGCAGGGGGGTTATGTGTCCACTGTCCTCCTTATTTATATGGTTGGTGGGCTGAAAGAAAATCCTCTGCCAACATAACAGCTATCTTCGCTGTCTCTGGATTGTGTTCTTTAATCCAAATGTGCACATCAATAGGCAGGATCTGGAGAAATGTTTCTACTACAAACATTTCAATGAAGTCATTCCTGGATTTCCCTTCAGGCTGAATCCACTTCAAGTCAATCAATCAATCAATCAAAGTCTTTATTTAAAGCAGAGTTCCCTCAGCCAGACATAAGTCTCTCTAAGAGGGTCATGGGATAAAATGCTTTAGAGCACAGAATCTTTGTCTATATGTTTTGGCATTAATGTCATACCTTTTCAAAATTTCTTGCTTAACTAGATCATAGTCATTGACTAGTCTGGAGTCCCATGTTATCATAGGCCAACTGGGCCTTTCCAGATAGATAGGGTGCCAGCCGCACTATCCACTGCATCTGTGGCCACCCGCATGCCCTTGCCACCCTTTCAAATGTGGTAAGGTAGGCTTCTATGTCGTCTGTTACTGACATTTTGGTGATTTTAATATCTTTGGGATTGGGATTAGTCCCATTCCCACTAGATCCATGCCCTGCCCCCAAGCTCTTCAGTGCTTGCATAGTATCAGCCCACCTGAGATCCTGCCGTCTGTGTTCTCGCTCCCTTTCCTGGGCATCAAAGTCCCGTTGCCTCTCAATTTCCAACTGGTGGATCACCAGCCATTGTAACAGGTCTACCAAGCCCTCTGGTGGTTCCTCTCTGGTCTCCCATCATCTCTCCCTAGGCGCTGGCTCTTCTTCCTCCTCTTCCTCACTTTTCGCCTTCCAGATCCTTGGCCGAACATCGAAAGTCAGCCCTGGGTTCAAAGGTTCTCCTGTCCTCTCGGTCTGCACTCTGGTCACCACTCCAGGCCTCTTCTCATCTACACCATCCACCATGATAAGCGTTGTCTAGGCACCAGGTCTGGTACCTATCACTGATTTCCCCCTGTATCCTTCGGAAAATCAGCAATCCCAGTTCTAACACCAATGTGTAGGAGGGTGTGGGACTAGACAACACCTGACACAGCGTAAAAGTGTAAAACACACAAATCTCTTGTGTGATATTTATTTGTTTTCTTCTTTTGTTGGTTTTTCAAAAGATTTATTCTTAACTCAGAATAAAATATACAAATAAAAGAAAATAATGCAAAATAAGAACTATTAGCTTTCCCGAGCTCCAGCAATGTTCTCCCCCAACAGTGCTGCCACAGAGTGGAAAAATGAATTACCAAAAGCAATTTCCACAATCATCTGTGCTGTGCTGCTGTACCTGCTCTCAGTACAGCTCTCCAAGCTCTACTGGCTATCTGATTTCAGGAGAGGTTCATATAGAGAGACATAATGACATCATAAGGTCAGCTGACCCACCTCTATTTCTAATACACATGAAATCTGTTCTAGTACAAACATTTAGGAGGTTCAGACTGATCACAAGAATGCATATGTTCACTTTAGATATAATCCCATATTAATATTACCTCATATACTGGAATAGGACCCTAATATTCAGCTGAATTATGTTTAAGGGCCACTTAAGGAGTTAAGCCCCTCTTCTATCTGATGTCATAGCCTGCTCAGGTACTATAAATATGGCATAGTTTGGGGCCGCTGGCTCTAAAGAGCTCACCAGATTTTAATGGGAGCCACAAGGAACAGGTAAGAGTCTGGGGTTCCTTTCCCCAACAATATTATTAGCCACCGTTCCTGTTCCACAGAAAAATAAACATAACTGAGACAAGTGTTCTATGCCTGTGGCAGTTTGTTAAGGCATTGCACTTGAGAAGGCTGAAAAATAATAAAGGTATTTAAAACACTATTTCCTTAAGTCCTTTCCTTTTATTTAGGCTGTGAAAATATTTTTTCTTTCCTTATGCTTACAAGTTTTATGCAGCAAGCACTTAAAATGGGGAGTTTCCTTCAAGAGAATATTGTTTACTTTGGTCACATCGGCTGAAATTGTCAACTGATGGGTTTACGTATCATTTGGGCCTTATTTTCTCTCACAGGGCTTTCCTTAGTCTTGCCTTCTCTCATTTGGTCCTTCTTTCTTTAAATGAATCGCAAGAGGCCCTATACAGCAGTTTGCTACCCTGCTGAATTTAAAGCGCTGCTTGAGGAGCTAAAGTGCATTGAAGCAGGGATGTTTTGGAGACCCTTGAGTACCACAGCCTATTTACCTCGCTCCCGATACTCTAGTCTGGGTTCTCCAGCCCTTTGGGAGCATTCCTGCTCTGTTTTACTATTTTCTTTATGCACACAAGCAGGTACTTCCATGCATTCTCCATCTTCCTCCCTAGCTATGGCAGTTGTGCCACCGAAGGGACGAGCAGACACTATACAGCAGAATGCATTTTATTTCAGCCACAACAAGCAGCAAATCAGACCTTTTTTGCAGTGGCAAATTTGGGAGAGAAAAACACCTGCCACTAACACATGTCCTTCTGTCAGGGAGTCTTCCTAGCCTATTCAGGCCTCAGAAGTACAAACAAAAGTACAGTTACATTTATTGTTTTTCTTCTTACAGGAGCATAAAGGGGTATCATATAATCAACTATATAGGTGTCCCTGTATCTCATTTTACTTCCCTGTATATTACACACAGGGCAACATGGTCCCTAAGAATAGGGTTTATTTATTCGCAACAGTCCTGACTTACATCTAGCCCTCATAATATATCTCTGTAGGGCAGACCTCAGGTACTTTTTACACAGCCCATCTCCTAAGTATAGTGGGGCAAAATCAAGCTTTACTGCCCACTAACCTAGGACTTTCTTACAAGAGGCATTTCATAGTCTCTACTTTTTACATCCCCAAGGATGGAAAACAGAAACAAAGTGGGGTAGAATAGCAAAAGATACCCTGATGGGGAGGGCTCCCCCTCAGAGCAGAAATAGGAACAAGGTCAAGGGAGACCTACAGAAAAAGATGCTACTGCAGTAGGCTTAAGAAAGGGGTTTTAGAGAAGGCGGAATGTCCTGGGGTGCATATCCACATTCTCGGGGGGGGGGGAGACAAATGGCCACAATTCCCATTATGTATGCTCTATCTACCCTCTCTCACGCCTATGCTCCCACTTCCTCCCACCTAGTGTTCACCTATTACTCATTTTCCTCATACCTCACGCCCTACCCCTCTTATGGAGCAACAAGTTCAAAGAGGATTACAGGGACTCATTCTCTGTCTTAGAAAAGCTGTTGGGCTATAGCTAAGATGGAACTAAAGGAAAACACAAGCAGGAGAAAAGTGCACTTGAGAGAGGACTGTGAACCAATGGCGTAAGGTGATACTTGTCTAAATATGGATCACAGGTCTGTTCTGACTGCTTTTAGAAGAATGACTTCTAGATATTGAATGGTCCTTGCATTTGTATTCATTGCTGTATTTAATGTTTGCTAATGCTTAAGTTAAATAATTTTAGTAAAAACATTCTGATATGTTATTTAGAGTCTAGGATAATTAGCTGTTTTACATGTAAGGTCACATGGCATAGTAAACAGGAAATATTGAAAAATATGATAGCACACCCGTCTGTAGAATCAAATTATAACAATAGTCTCTCAGTGACCTATACTCAACAAGGCTTCTTTATGATAATTATAATAGAGCTACATTATATAAAGTCTCTGGTTCATACACTGCACTATGAAATAACTAAATATTTTAAACTACTGTCTAAATTAACTTTTGATTGTTAGTCCCAGGGACGATAACTTACACAACCTTCATTAGATACCCCATGGTGCTCAAACACAGACTCATAAGGCTCATTCACACTGAGCCTTGCCACACCGGTCACTTTCAAATCGTTCAAAAAAATTTTAAGAAATCATTACAGAGCCACGTTCACATGGTACTGGTGTTTTCGGTGCACTTTTGCTTTCTGGAGTTTTTGGTGTTGTTCCCGTCACTTTTGGGTTGGTGGGGACTTGTAGTGATGCATGTGGTTTGCCTGTTCAGAAGGCACAGGAAACCACCTACACCACTCCACAAACCCAAGAAAAGAGGGATCGTGGCGGCAACACCACACAACGGAAACCTGCCAAAACGGGAAGGTTAACACCTCAGCAGGAGCATCGATATGGCCTCTGTGAGCCACTGACAATGGCTCATAGGCAGTCATGTGAATGAGCCTATAGATCCATTTAAAGGTATAACAAACTTGTATTACATAAATAAACAATACCAACATGAATATTATTTGCATATGTTGGAATGTAAGGGGACTGGGCTTTCCAATAAAAAGAAAAAGGTGCTCTCTCCACTTTTAAAAATGAAGGCCAAACTAGTCTTGCTACAGTGAACTCATCTGCTGCCAGGTGAGGAAGAACAACTTAAAAGATCATGGGTGGGAGATATTTTTCAAATGCAGAAAGTAGGAAAAAGAAAGGTACAGCCTCATTTAAAAAGGGATAAACTTTGTCCTATCATTACATAAGAAATATATTAATGGATGATGGCAAATCCTGGAAGGGAAATTAGATGGTGTTGCTTTGGTACTACGCAATATGTGTTCCCCTAATCATAAGTTGAGCACCTTCTTTCTAGAATTGTTTGATGAATTAAGCAAAGTTAAATGCAACAGCTTAATTTTTGGAGGAGACTTCAGTCTTGTTTTGGATTATCTGATCGATAGAAGGAATCCTGTAACAAAAGAAGCAAATGTTAGAGCTAGAAAGATATTGAAGGACAGAATGAAAGATTTAGGTTTAGTAGAGACTGGCCTCTAATGCACCCAGTTAAGAGAGACTATTCTTTTCACTCTCTCTCAGACAGAGCACATATAGTAGAATAGACATGTTACTGGTTTCTAATAATCTGGTTAACAATATTATTAAGTCAAAATGGGGTCATGCATTATATCTGACCATGCTCCTGAATTGGTGTCGGTGTGACTCAGTTGGTAGCACATCCACCTTTGGGTCAGAAGGTCATGGAGTCTAGTCCCACACCAGGATTGGGCTCATATCTAAATGCTGGCACCCAAGTGCAGTACTGGGGGGGGGGGCGGTGCTGTTCTGTCAGGGTATGCCATCTTTTGGATGAGACATTAAACCAAGGTCCCTTCTACCCATCTCTGATGCTGTTCAGGTGGAAGTGAATTAATCCATGGCACTTTTTGAAAGAGTAGAGAAAGTTTTTATTGAAATAAAAATCTTACATCACATATGGAAATTATACACGTTACAAAATACACATAGGAACAATGGTTAGCTATACCCTAATATTTTCAGAAAAACAAATGCATTAAACATAACAAGGACATTTTTCCTTTCTTTTCTACCCACCCATTACAATGTTTCCAGAAAGACACCATCTGCTTCTTTGGTTAAACTCTGTTGTTCTGTACAATGTATGGTTTGCAATTGTTTCTGAATATAGCCAAATACATCACCTTGCCTATAATACTGCTGGTATAGTATCCATTGACATGTTGCCTGCCATATATAATATTTTAGTATACTGCATAAGACTCTAAGAGTACTCAGGTGATACTTTTTCTATATTGCTGAATAAATACCTAGAATTAATACTTTGTAGGTCATAGTTCAGAACTCAGAACACTTCACGGCTTGAGCTGTATGGTCCCAGAAGGCTATAATATAGGGGTTGGTAATAAAAAAATGCTCTTGCATTTCAAAAAGCACATTACATGTATCCCTAGGGCAATACCATTCTGATACCTGCTTATGCGTATGTGTATCATGTAGCCCTATTCTATCACGGCATGTTAGCCATTCCATATCCCACATCTGTCTTGGGAGCCTAGTCACCATTTATTAGTTGTCTCAGGGTCTCAAATGTTTACTGGGTTGATCCATATGGGAAAACTAAAGGTTCTGAAAAATAGGAATCAGTGATGTGACTACAGAAGTTTCCTAGTTAAAGTTCTAAAGTGCTCTGGTGTTAACCTCCATAATATCACATTTTTAGTACTGAATTCATACGTTTGGGAAGCTGTTCTCTCTGTTATCTCATGTAAAAAGTCCACTTATTTTCCTTCCAAAGTGACAATATTGGGACTATCCATTCTTTTACCCAAAATATCCAGTTGACTTCTTTAAGAGAAAATAACAACAAAAATACAGCTGAAGGAAAAATAATGAATAGGAAAAAATTGGAGGGTGTACCATCACTAAACCCCCTTTATGCACCAGGAGATACAGTATGTAAAATTCCTACAAATAGGATTCAATCTATTGCCCCATCAAGCCCGAAAAAATATACTATATATGGTAGTTTTGTTTCTAATTTTTGTGGAAGATGGAATACATAGCAAAGATTCAAGAACATTTTTAGTATCAAAATTTTTATTAAATATACTCTTTTTTTGTTCAGAAATCTGCATTTATTTCCATGTATTTATTTTTCTTTCTTCCTTCCTACATTTTTCCTCCCAATTCCCCATATTCATAACACAGTCACCAAATGTTATGCCCAGAACTGTTATTTCTGATTCTACTGGGATATAATGTAATTGTTGGAGCCTGAGATCTTTAGACTGGCCTAAACAAACAGCTTTGTTTTTATTTACATTTATCCTTGCTTGAGGCAGCTTTGAATATTGTTGTACTAATGATAGTGCTGCCTTACATGATTGTAAGCTGTCCACATACAAACAAATATAATCTGCATAAGCAAAAATCTTGAATTGTGGTGTATTATGACTAAGTGAAATACTATAGACCATTGGTGACTGACTTACTGTACTTTACAAATTAAAATGTCAGTACAGAATACATATAATTATGGAATGAGTGGGCATCCCTGTCTAACTCCCCGGCTATATCAGTCCTTGTGTCCACAGTGCCATTGATCAAGGGATGAAAATGAACATTTCTGTATAACAATTGTGTGAATGTTTCAGGTAATCCAAGAAAAGTTAATGTCTGAAAAAAATAATCATGTGGAACGTGACCAAAGGCCTTTTGTTGATCAAGAGACATTAGGAATCCTTGTAATTTGTGTAATTTGCCTCTGACAATAACTTCTCTGACCTGCATCAAATTATCTCTCATTGAGCTCCCTGGTATACCACAAGTCTGATTGTGAACTATTACTTTACCTGCTATTTTATTTAACCTTTGACCCAGAATTTTTGCTAGAATCTTAATAACCATATTCATAAGGGACATCAGTCTCCAGTTTCCCCGGTCCAACCATCCACTTTTTTGTATAATAATATTGAAACTTACTTGCACCATGTTATTAAAAAGTTTTAAATTAACTAACGTCATTGAAGACTTCTCTTAAAACCAGGCTTAGTACACTAGAAATGGTTTTATAAAATTCAGCACATAGACCATTGGACCCAAGTGCTCCTTTCAATTGTAAGGTTTTTATTGTGCTCTTTACTTTCATTAAATACATTGGTTTAACTAAGTCTGCCTTGTCTGTTGCAGTCAGAAATTCCATATACTGACCCTAGAAAGATAATTGTCAATGCCATCTTCCACCTGCTGGGGCTCCCCAAACCAGGTATGCAATTTATCAGTTAGTGCGGCTAAGATTTTGTGAAACTCTGTGTGTATCTTTCCCTCCTGATCCTTAAGCACAGTAATTATTTTATTTCTAACTCATTCCTGACATCCTTTAAAGATATCTACAGAATGTTTGGTGCTCTGCATACCTTGAGTTTGTTCAGCCTTTAATAATTTTGCTCTGTCATACAAAAAGTCATACAATTTAATTGAACTTTATATGAACCTTACTCAGTATGTTGGAGTGTTATAAGGTGAAATAACTGCTCTCTCAATTGAAGAAACTAAAAATAATCATTTTTACATTTAGTTTTCCCTACTTTTCGAAATAGTTTTTTAAGACCCAATTTTGTGTCTTCCCACTAGTCTGTCAGAGTGTCAAAACAGATGGCCACTGATATCCTAGCTTTCAAAAACTCCTCTCCCTGTACTTTAACTTCTTGAGCATCCAAAATTAAATTATATACGTGACAATAACCCTTACCCACAATCTTCTGTCAGAGACCCCCTACCTTCACTTGCAGCTCAAAATGATCCAAGGTAGCAACTGCTACTGTCTTTGCTTCTAAAATTGTCCATTGCATGGAGACAAAAATGTAAGAAATTCAAGAAGAGAAGGGTCCCCTATGAGACATATGTCCTCCTGTGGTATCTAATGCCCTATATGCATCTTGCAAACCGGCTGTAGCAATCATTTGTTTTAGGAAATTAGTATCACAATACAGTTTTCAGGTTACCCTTCATTTATCCTTCAAATCCCATGGGCAATTAAAATAGCCACCCAAAAACACCTTCTTAGCTGTGTGTAAGGAAGGTTGAAGTAAACGAAAGAGAGTAATTCTGGAAATTTCAGTTTGAAGAGCATAAACTACACCTATTCGCACAGGCTGGTCTTGTCCCATGACATCTAACATTAACACCCTTCTTAGATCAATATTTATTACTTTTTGAATTTTGATGTAAATTGATTTAAACAGAATAGCCACCCCTGAGCAGGGGCCTTCCCCAATAGACCATATAGATAGCCCCAAGGCCATGATTTTTGCACCTGGGGAGTATCTGCACTGGTTCTGAGCCTTGTATCTTGTAACAAAATCACCTGAACATCAGCGTTACTAAGTGAAGAAAATTTGATTATTCTTCTTTTGTAATGTGCTGTTAACATTAAGGGAAAGATGAAACCTAAATCCTTGAGAATCACACTACAGGATACAACATCACAAAGCTTTAACTAGCTTTTTTCTTTCTAAATCTTTTCTTCACTTTAGTAGCTTCTGATTGGTCCCCATCCACATCCTAAAAGTCCTTCTGCAAAGGTGCTACAGAGGAGGCTTTGGAATCACCATCTTCTTCTTCAGTATGCCGTTGTAAGACTAAATAACTGTTTTTGGTTTCTATAGTGTCTTTCTTCACCATTTTTGATTTTGGTTGACATCTTGATTCATGTTTTCCCCCACTATCTGAAAATCATCCTGGGAGTGGGGTAAGCATTGATGAAGACTGACTCTCTTCTTTTTCTGTGTCCTGTGTAAAGGTTGACCTTCCTGACCTCCCTGTTGGGACTCAATTTGATGAGATGATGAGGGTTCTTGAACAGTTTCACCTTCCCATGCATCCTCCGAGGTCACCGGATCCTAAATTGTGTTATTGCTGGCCTCAGTCTGATGTGTGTGACTATCTGATTCAGTATAGTGACTAAGATCCTGGTGATTACTGGTATTAGACTGTGCTTACTGTTGTGAAGTGAACTCTTGGGCTCTTTAATTTGTGCTTCATGAACCATATCATCCTGGTCATAAAAAGACTCTTTATTATGAACAGCCCAAGCACATTTAAAAACAGGTGGCACATTTCTTCACATAGATTGCACTTTACTGGGTTTGGGCAGAATACACTTAAATATCCAATCTGTAAACAAAAATTGCATACCAAAGTATCACACACATTGCTCAGGTAGGACAAAGACCCATATCTATGGCATGTCTTTGATTGTCCAGCATAGAAGCAGAAGCTCAGGCCCTGCCCTATGTAAAAACTACTTGACAGTGTGATTGTGGGGTGCTACTAAAACTTTTTAATAATAAAAGTATTTGTAAATGTTCCCTAGTACTGGGATTGCTTTCCTTTAACATAAGTAGCTGTACATATTGTGATATGCTGTAAGAATTTAAATGATATGGCACCGCGGGAGCTCTGAAGCCACAAGTTTGGTGATTTGAACTACTTGGAAGATGTTGTCTTCCCTTCTCTGAAGATCTTAGACTTTGCTCTTCCAACCACCTGTCCAAATATTTCTGAATCCAGAATGGGAACTAACCTATCTGTTACATCAGCTCTCTGCTTGACACAAAACAGGATATCTGAAATGTGTACACTCTCATTTCTGAAAAGAATTGTTATATTTTTAACTGCTGGTTTTGTTAATGGGATTGCCATAAAAGGGACCTGCTTCACTTGGTGGAATTTTTTCCAAAACTTTTACTGTAGGTGTGGGGTGTTAAACTTACATCAAGTTGAGAGTCCCCTGAAATATGTATAAAGGTGAATATATCTGTTACTAGAAACTGCATTGACTCCTTAAGTAGTTTCTTAGCTACATAAACATGGTCTGGAGTTTCATCTAGCCCAACTTTGTACTTTAAATGGATTACATTCCATCTTTTTGCTGGTGCTCCCAAACTGGTGAAAAGGTCTGTCATCCCACAACTTTCTTTAGTTTTACTGGTGCCTGATTCATTGGTATGCTTGTGTGACGGACCAGGCTGCACTGTGTCAGAATCCATAGGGGGACTAAAAGTCCAACCTTGGTTAGCCAGAAAATTGGAATGAGAGGGCCCAGCTTTAAGATTGTCCATTATTTCTGCTCACTTAATAGAAGTGTAGGCTACCTGTAACTGAGTTTTTGTAGACTTCCTATGCTCTGCATTACCAGCAATGTATGTAGCATTGGGTAGTGGTGCATTACATTGCTCCGCTGCCATGGTTGACAAGTGAGCAGTCTATTGGTATCCCTCTGTCCCAGTACCATGGTCTCCTTGCATAGCCCTTTCTGGAGGTGGATCAGTGTTATGATTTACAGAAACCAAGTTCTTTTGTGTAAGGGGGCTAGCTAAATTTTCTTCCAGACTGTGGACCACAAACTGTCAGCAGAGTGATTAAAAATTAAAGGTCTCACCACAGTTTTCCTATTGCAGTACTGAGTTCTGTAGGACTCATTTGTTTACCTGTGTCAGTGTGTTAAACTGATGCTGCCACTCCTACACTGGTACTTGGCATTGCCATGACTCCCACTCCTGCTGATATGGCCGACTCAGCTGTCAAGTTGTCATTCTGCTTGTCACTGTTTGAAGGTAAAGTCCTTGCATGTTGTGAGTGTATTGTAGAAGTTGTAAGAACCAAAGTGCTTTTTGCAGCTGGTATAATCCATTCGGCAGATGGTGCCACTCGAGCCTCCCATCTGTCTCTATCCTTAGATAATTTCCAATGTGCTGCTAGCAGGGCTGATACGGGTGACCAAGGGGCTCCTTCTGCAGAAACACTCTCGATTTTTGGCTCCCTCTGTGTGACTGATGAGTCTCAGTCTAAGTTCCAGGTACTGCAGCTTTATTTGCTGCACTTGGAGCCTTATTTGTTATTTCTGGGTTTGCGGCTACATCCACTGACTGGAACTGGGAACTTTGGGCTTTAACTCCTGTCTGGAGAGAAGCTTCTTCCTCTATTAGTAATGTTACTAAGAGAGCCCTTCTTTCAAGTCTTTCATTGACAACATCATGCTAGCTTAGACTCTAGCTTCCAGTACTGGACACACTGCTGCAGGTATAACTGGTATATGCTCCGTTGTATCCATCTCCATTACATGTGAATCAGGGTCTGTAGTAACATTGTCTTGAGCACTATGTATATCATAACTCTTCTACTGACTCTAATCTATCTGGACTCACCATAGAACTCGAAAAAGGTACACTTTCAGCACCTTCAATTGGATTTTAGTGCGCAGCTCCTTCACCTCCACCTCCTGGGTCAGCCATCTTGGCTTCCTGCCCACCATCCTGCATGCTCATCTTCTGGCAAGAGTAGGGGACTTTCCACAAGTGTCCTAGCCAACATTTCCCTTCCCATAAAACTGGTTTATGCAATTGTACAAGGCTGTATGTGGGTGTTGATGTGTGAAGTGGGTGCCCTTACATGTTCAGTCTCTTTACCACCAGTCTAGCATTGCTTGTAAAGAGCTTTGGGATATAGTGTTTATGAAAGTGCTATATGAATGCAGATTCTTCTTCTGCTTCCTCCTATATATCTATAGCTATATATTCATATAGCAATTAATTTAGATGTGGGCTCAGAAACACCATTTCACTGGAGGTTAAACTGTGCCTTGCTAAGGGATCTAAGGGATAATAACTTCAAAATGTGGTTTGCAAATGAGACAAAACAATTATTTGAAACAAATAATAATATGGAACCACACAAGCCATATTATGGGAAGATATAAGGCCTACACATGGGGATGGATACTGAGTTATACTTCAGTAAGGAAAAATAAAAGGGAAAATCCTTAATGAGAAAGAAGTGAAATTAAAAGAATGGGGAAATGTAAACAAAAAAAGAAAGGAGCAGACACAAATTTACTCAAGATTGTAATTGGGTTGAAATTTGAAATATGACAAAATATTCTCTTTTCAGGACAAGACAAACTTAATGGGAATCAGGAGAGAAAGCAGGCAGGTTGCTAGCCTATAGATTAAAGCAGACACAGAATAAAAACTATTGGTAACATAATGTA
Organism: Neoceratodus forsteri; assembly: GCA_016271365.2. Taxonomy (NCBI): domain Eukaryota; kingdom Metazoa; phylum Chordata; order Ceratodontiformes; family Ceratodontidae; genus Neoceratodus; species Neoceratodus forsteri. The sequence continues at coordinate 333,197,031 of CM057454.1, forward strand.
AAAATCAAAGAATACTAACAAAATCTAAAGAAATAAACAAAGTAATCTCTGACTTTTACAAGGAGTTATAGGAAAGTAAACAAAACAATGCTATGGACAGGATGAACTCATTCACAACAAAAGACAGCCTACCTAGGATATCAAAAAGAGACAAATAAAAATTATAATCCGAGCTCACAATAGAAGAAATAAAGTAGGCAATTAAAGACCTACCTTAAGCTAAATCCCCTGATACTGATGATTTGCCAGGAGAATTCTACTCCCTATTGAATACTGAATTAAGTCCCATATTGTTAAAAGTATATAAAGAAGCCAACACTAAAGGAAAATTCCCCTGAACAACGTCTGAGGCAATTACAGTATTACGCAAAAGAGATAATCCCGTGGATCCAGTTAGCTACTGATCAATATGCCTACTAAACACAAATTACAAGATATGAGCAAAATTGCTTGCTAATAGACTACAGAAACTCCTAGATCCTCTAATTCATAGAGATCAAGTAGGTTTCATTAAAGGGATGCATGACGCTGAGAACATCAGAAGGTTATTGACATCACTATGATATACTTCCAAACATGGAGGCAAGGTGTTCGATTCTGTTGAATGAAACTGTAGAGTCAAACAGGTACTGGCCTCTGACTGGGTTAAGAAACAAGGAAGGAGCAAGGGGAAGGGGAACAGTGTGCACCCGAGGGCCAAGTGAGGGAAGAGGAATTAAGAGGGGCACACGAGAAGGGGAAGTAGGGAAAATGACGGGATGGACAAGCGTAGGTAGCATACAAACAGGGGGTAATGTCATGGGGTAGAGGAGAATATGCAGCATGAGAGAGGAACAGGAAGGAGAGTATTGAAAAGCATAAATGGGGAGGGGGAAGGAGATGGGAACCAGAGCCAGGACTCAGACAGGGGAGGATATTCCAAGGGAGACAGAGAGGGAAGCTGGTAGCAAGGAAAGGGGGGAGGAGGAAAAGGGGTTGGGGTGGCCAAAGTGGAGGGGACAGAATGTGTGGGAAGGTGCCTATACTGGAAGCAGGGTGCATGAATGGGCAGGTCAATGGAGTAGGGGCAAGCCTGAGGGCAGAAAGGGTTGGGGCAGTGGTTGTATACAGGGATTCAATCATTAAGGAGATTCAGTGGCAAAGGAGAAAGTAGTTTTTAAGTGATCCAGGAATGGAGGCTAGAAGAGCACGCCCAAGGATAAAAGACTGCTTCAATCTAGTGGGAGGGAAGCCACACCTAATAGTGCATCTGAGAACAAATGATTTGGTGGGGGATGAGGTGGATGTGGTTAAAAGGAGGTTCAGGGAGTTGGCAGAGGGCTGTAAAGGATTGGCCAGCTCCCTGGCCTTCTCAGAAGTCCTGCCAGGGCATTGTGCTAGCACAGCCGGGCAACTCAGAGTAAAATATTTTATCCACTGGCTGAGGCAGTGGTGTAGGGAGGAGGGCTTCACATGTCTGGGAGATGGGGGGAATACATGGATGGATGAACACCTGTATGCAACAAACAGGCTACACGTAAGTGATGCGGGGGCTAGATTACTAAGAGTGAAACTACAGGGGAACATTGACGAAAGGCTGGAGGTAGACAGGGATTTAAACTAGGCAGGGGAGACTGTAGCACTGGGAGGGGTGAGAGGATCCTCAGGCTAGTGGGGACAACCCAGCCTGCATGCTCCCAACACAAAACACAAAGAACAGCATAAGGAGGGGTTATTATAAGGGCGGGGGGGGGTTGGATGGGGATTCTAGTCAATGCTAGGAGCCTAAGGAATAAAATGACAGACTTGGAGGTGGTGGTGGGGCTGGATGACCCAGACCTAATTTCAGTAACAGAAACATGGTGGATGGAGGGCTATAACTGGGAGGTGGAACTAAAAGGGTACAATCTTTTTAGAAGGGATAGACAGGGTAAAAAAGGGGGGCATAGTACTGTATGTGCAGGAGGGGATAGTTGCAGTGGAAGGTAGGGAGGACAAGAGATCAGTTGAGATCCTTTGTACACGTTGGGGAGTAAGGGGGGGCAATAAGGATAGGGGTGTTATACAGATCACCTTATCAGGGTGAGGAAGTGGATCAGAAATTGGCTAGGGAGAGCTTTTAGTTTTTAAAATATTTTTGATTCACAACATTTTTTTTTACTTTGTGACAGATTTCCATTATTAAAATATTCATATTTCACAATGTTTTTTGTCCTTTTGCAGTGGTTTTTAATATTCCTTCCTAAATGTTAAGAATGATAATTTACTTTGTGATGGAGAGGTTTACATGCAGACCAATGGTCCCAGTACATCACTGGTTCTGTATATGCCACAGTCGGCATGCACTAACAATGCCAAAGTGCATGCCATGCACCTGCTATCAGCTGGATATGCAGGGTTAGAATTCACTATCTGTGGTTGGACTGATGCATTGCTCTCTACTTCTGCACAATGTGCAGTATCTCCTTGGGGTCCTATGTAAATAATAAGCCATGGCAAGGTGTGCATTATAGGACTTTAATACATGCTTCTGGGTGTAGTAAGGCATGAGGCCAAAGGCTGAATGTCCTTATGCCCCTGGTAAGTGCTTTAAAATCCAATGATGCATACCTTGGAGGGGCTTATTACACATATAAAATGACACTAAGTAGTTTTTTGGGAGTAGAAAAATGAGATTCAGCACCTGACTGTACGTTTATAGAGATGTAATGTACAGTCAGGTGATGTCTCTTGGGCAATTACATTTCTAGATTTTTTCTTGCCATTTTATAGTAGCTTTCAATTTAAAGGACCAACTGCTCTCATGGCCCACAGGAGCATGGGATTATGGTACACGGCACTCCATGGAAGAATTTTCTCCCTCAGAGATCCTTCTGGCTTATCACAGACCAAACAGTGACCTGTGAAAAGTATGTAATGAGTTATCTCCTGTCTTCCATTTGGTTTTAAAGGCCATGAGTACAAGAACTTACTACACATGCATTTTTGCACATATTTGTAACATGATTATTTATTGATTTTTGTTGTTTTATTTATTTATTTACTTTATTTGTTGATTTTATTGTACAGTGCTCTGAGCCCATGGGAATGGGTGCCAGATAAATGTTTACTTACTTACTTTAACAAGGGTATACTGGTGTTCAGGGCCAGTTCAAACCATATGGTGATATGGTTACTGGACCCTTGTGGATCTGTAACCTGTACTTCACCTACCATTTCCAAGTTGGTAAGCACCATGTCATGCATGGCAACCTGCCTTGTGAGTTCCCTTACCAGCTACACCAGGAGGTTGTCCTGCAACGTATCTAAGCAGGACTGACCTCTGATGCTCTTGGCCACTGGAATGTCCCAATTTCTGAATGACAGGTTGAGGTCCCCCACAACCACTCCCACCCCTGTGCTGCCCCTTCTCTATTTCTTCCCTTAGTCGCCATCACTCTAATCCCCCCATCCCAGCGGTCTGTAAACCACCCAATCCACAGCTTCTTACCTGCTGCTGTAATGAGCTGTACCCACAACAATTTTGTTCCCCTATTCCTTCCCCTGAAGCATCCGTCCTCTACCACCTCTATGCCTTCCTTGACATAGAGGGTACCCCTTCTCCTTTTTCCTTCCCCCATTCTACCTATTCATGGTGCAGCCTAGTACTACCATATCCCAGTCATTTTTCTCAGTGGCCCTGAATTTGTAATGGCTACAAGGTCTAAACCCGTATCTGCACCATTGTTTGGAGTTCATAGATTTTGTGTTCTAGGCACCTGGCATTAAGGCAGACTACCTTCCAGCTGTTGCCTATACCTCTACCCCTTTTTTCATCTCCTCTTTCTTTATCCTCCCATTCCATCCTTAGTTTCCTGATTTTCCTGCTCCTTGCCATCTTTATGAACCCACCCTCCCTGGCAGCTTTTCTTAACTTATTATGAACCCATGCCTTTCTGCTTCCCTAGCCACAGTTTCTAGCCCCCATTTGTTTGTGGGATGGGTCCTTGGTCCTGGAAGGGGTCCTAGCTAGGTTCCCCTCTTGCTTTCCTTCCTCCCTTTTTCATGTGTGATCCTCAGTCTCCCCCTGCAGTCAGTTTAAATGTCCCCCAATGTAGACATCAAACTTTTGCCCAAGTGCACTAAACTCCTCTCTATTAAGTGAAGGCCATCACCCTAGAAAAGCCTGCTATGTCAGAAGCTCCCCAGTCCCCCAAAATGGTATCCTTCCTCCTGCCATCATCCCTTCAACCACCCATTAACCTCCTCAATCTCCTTCTTTCTCACTCTTTCCTTCCCCTTCCCCTTCCCCAACCCCCCACAGGGAGGACCTCAGAAAAGTCCAAAAAACTCAAGTGTGCATTCAATCGGTCCCCCGACATTTGAAATGTCATTGTCCACATCCTGGATGACTGATGCACCTGGAAGGCATCTAGCCAACCCCCCTCCACTTCCCCTCTTACCACTACCTTCTCCACCATTCTAATTACACAGTACCAGATGACTAGGATACTCTTTGCTGTCTTTCTCTTGTTCTCCCCACTTGGAGCCACTAGGTCGTCCTGTTCACTCTTCCAAGCTCTTAGTCCCCCCTACCAGCAAATTTTGCACTTGCTCCTTATACAGGGCACAAAGTGATTGCCTGTCAGGATTTAGTGAACTTGAATGACTTACTTTTGATGGCCTCTGTCAGTTCCCATCCCTCCAACCTCTAGTGTCCCAGGCCCATGGGTCTTTGGGATGTTGGGTGTGCATGGTGTGCTTTTGGATAGCAGCTCAGCTAGTGTCATAGCTGAACTATCTCCTCCCATGCCACTACCAGCTGTGCCTGGAGCTCCACAAATGTCCAACAGATGGGGCTGTGTCCACCCCCCCTCCTTCTGAGCTTAACCCAGAAGATACGTGCCCCACAGTCCCTGCAGCTTACTATCTCCCCACTGTAACTGTGCTCCATATTGTCTGCTGTCTCCCTTCACACAATACCTACTTGACTTCTCCCTATATTGAAATAACACCCTGGTACTAACCTTACTGTTTTGTACCTGCCTGATATCCTTTTAGCTACTCCCTAAAACACCCTACTCTAGGTAGGGAGCTAGATAAAACATAAATTTACACAGTTACACAGCTGTGAAGATTACACTTTAGTAAATTGCAATGTTAAGCTACCCCAGATAGAGAATCTTTCATATCGCTTACATTACTTGCCATACCACCTACAAATTGTATTACCCAATATACCTGTATCAATAGAGTTCCCTGAAGAACTGCAGACCTACATGTGGAGGTTCTTCAGATGCCTCTTAGACAGAAGCCCCACTCCTACTCAGTGCCACTCCCTGGATGGGATGCCGTGCCTGATGTACCTATGCCACTCACATAATGAGATGTCATGCCTGATGTGCATGCTTCCACATTCACTATTCTATATAGTGTATATGATAGTTATGGTGATAGCCAACGTCATCCACTCGTTCATCGCTTACAATGGTGCACCACCACATGACCATTCACAAATGCCGTGTTCAGTTAAATGCAGCTTTTCTGATATCTAGATTTTGCCAAGATGCAGCATTGTTCAATTTGGTGTTGGCTACCACTGTACATTTTTGAGCAAGGTTGTTGAGAAACTGGTAGTACAGCAGCTCAAGGATTGGCTCATGTCCGTTGACATCTATGAGCTATTTCAGCTGGGTTTTCAGGCTAGGCACAGCACAGAAACTGCACTAGTCAGAGTGCATAATGACTTACTTAGAGCAAGAGATAGAGGAGACAAATCAGTTCTTGCGCTCCTCAGTCTTTCTTCAGCTTTCGACACCATGGACCACATTGTGCTTCTCGATCGGCTCTGTGAATTTTGTGGACTTGCCGGTGTTGTTACCTTCAGGTGGTTTGAGTCCTATCTATCAGACAGGGTGCAGTGGATAGTGATGGGGAATTTATCCTCCTTTCCAATGTCTCTGTCTTGTGGAGTTCCACAGGGTTCGATCCTGTTGCTGCTGCTGTTCACGATGTATATGCTGCCCTTGGGTGAGATCATTTGACAATACAGCATGGAATTCCACTGCTATGCAGATGACACTCAGCTGTATCTGTCATTTGCCTCAGGACATCCGGGGTGGTTGATGTGCTTAACACCTATCTGGCTAAAATCAATGACTGGATGGCTTCCAGCTAGCTGCAACTCAACACGGACAAGACAGAAGTGATGGTGGTCGAGCCAGGTCATGGGCATTTATTTATTTTATTTTATTTTATTTATTTTTGTCTTTGGTAACTGGTTAAGGCCCACTGGCACAAGTGCCTGTTTTCAGGGCGACCTGGGAGCACTGGCCAGTTAAGTGACTTGCTCAGAGTCACACAGTATGCAAGTGGAGGTTGTGAGAATCAAACTCAGGTCTGGTCTGCTGGATATATCAAGCTCATTCACACCTTGTTCCTCTAATCTCTAGACTATACTGCCAGCCTGCAATGCATAACAGGTTGCTACCTAGAGTGGACACTGGTCTTTTCCTAGGGTCTGCTCCATTGGTTGCTTCCCCGAGGATGCGAAATCTAAGTGTGACAGCAGACTGACCTTCAAAGATCAGGTGTCGTCTGTTGGGAAGAGTGGTTTTTACCACTTACGGAACATCACCAGGATCAAGCCCCTCATTCCACTTGAAGATCTGCCGACCCTAGTACATGCCTTTGTGACCTAAAGGCTCAACAACTGTAACATTCTTTACTTTGGAGTCATGGGAGGGACCCTCCACAGGCTGCAGCTGGTGCAGAACGCAGTGGTCCAGTTACTGGCGGGACTATCTCGGTCATTTCATGTGACCCCGGTCCTCTGTGCTCTGCACTGGCTGCCAGTCAGGCGGAAGGTCCTTTTCAAGGTGGGCTTGCTCACCTATAAGGCCCTATATGGGCTGGGTCCTGGCTACCTGTCTGAGCTCCTGTCACCTGCAACCTCTCCCCATTCCCTCTGCTCCACTTCGAGGGGCCTGCTTGCTGTTCCCTGTATCCGGCTCAAGACCTCTGGTGACCAAGTATTTAGTGTCTCTGGGTCGACCCTGTGGAATACTCTTCCAGCTGCAGTCCGGGAGGCCCCCTAGATTGCTGTCTTTAAGCAGAGGCTTAAGGACCATCTTTTCTGATGAGGTTTTTGATGATTACGCCATCTGTCCCCTCCACTCCCCTCAGCTATTGCATTATATATTTTATATTTGTTTTTAGAATGCTGTTTTAAATATGTTGCTCTTCATACCAATATTATTTCTGTATTTGGCATTCTGTTTTTATTGTGTATGGTGCCAGAGCCTCCGGGATTGGGTGCCTTAGAAATAAAGTTGCCTTGCCTTACCCCTTGCACTACATTGCCCAAGATCCAAAATACCATGCCATTTATTAATAAAAATACATTTCTTTATACTGTAAAACCGAATAATTGTGCAGGATGTTTTATTGAATCAGGTCTTTGTCAGTAGCTGACATCTAAATTCTTATATCTTCCTTTTATTCAGGCTATTTACAGAACTGGGCCTTAGTTCAGTACCTATCACTAAAAAGATATGGCCCACAATAGGAGAAAGTTAAAAAGTTTTCTGAGCTCAGTTGCTGGAGTCCCCTTGATATGACATTGAGATAACCATTTAATAGAGTGGAAGCTGGGATCTCTGTTCACTGATGGCACTAAGTTAGTCACAGTGGTGCACTCTTTGAGGATGGGAACAAACTACAGGAGGACCTGAACAAGCTGGGTGACTGGTCCGACTCCTGGAGCCTAATATTCAAATATGCACAAACCGCAGCACAAAACATTGTGCTGCACCTTACACTTGCCCAGGTGCCCAGAAGATGCTATATTCAATTGAACAGTGCACTGATGCTATTTGACTGAATATAGGGCCATGTCAGCCCAGCGCTAAGCCATTTAGCTCTGCCCTGATCAGAATGGATAACGCCAGAGCATTACTACCAATATTCAAAGTGACCCACGCAAATGAGCCCATTGGGTATGCAAGGCACTAAGGGGCTATTTGCATGCCCATTATGGGCTCATTTGCATGGGTAGCAAGGCAGATTAACATGGTGCTACCCCCTCAATTACCCACTCCCAGCCATGTATACATATCCCTGGTGCTAGTGCCCCAACTCCCCCTTCTCCCCTTCCCCCATCGATCGCTGACCCTTTCTTTACCATAAAATGATTCCTGGTGCTAGTGGTACCACTCGTCGATTGCCAGCCTCTTCTATACATAAATATTATCCCTGGTGCAAGTGGTACCCCTCCCCCATCAATCACCATCCAATTCTTTACAATAACGTGATCCCTGGTGCTAGTGGTACAACCCCCATCAATCGTCGGCCCTTTCTATAAATAGGTATTATCCCTGGTGCTAGTGGCAACCTCCATCCCTCTGATCTCAACCCCGGATTAAAGTATAATATCCCTGGTGCTAGTGGTAACCCTCCCCTCCAATTCCAGCCCCTACAGAATGTATAATATCCCTGGTGCTAGTGGTCTCCCCCTCCCTCCTATGCCTGCCCCATTGTATATTGTGATATTCCTGGTGGTAGTGGTGCCCTTCCTCCCTCCGTCTGATTCCAGCTCCTTCATACATTGTGATATCCATGGTTGTTTCCCCCAATCACCGGCCTGGAAGTTCAAACAACCCCTCCCTGGTGTCCAGTGGTACCTTCCCCCATGGAACCAGGACCCCCCACATACTCACTGTTTCCTCAGTATTGGTGCTTTGGGTGCATATGGCAACCAGCACAGCCCTCCTCACACCTCCTTGGCTGGCCACCATATGTCCAGGCAGGGAGCACACCTCTTATTTATAGGATAGGGTGATGTGCCCTGTCCTATAAATAAGAGGGCCGCTCCCTGCCTGGACATACAGCAGCCAGCTGAAGTGGTGTGAGGAGGGCTGTGCCAGTCACCATATGTACCCATGGCACCAATGCTAAAGAAACGGTGAGTGGGGGGGGGTGCCCGCTGCCCTGGGAGGGCACCACTGGATGCTAGGGAAGGGTTGTTTGAACTTCCAAGCCAGTGATCGGGGGAGGGGGACAACAACCAGGAATATCACAATGTACGATGGGGCTGCGATTGGAGGGAGGGAGGGAATGCACCACCACCACCAGGGATATTACAATGTATGACAGGGCTGGCATCAGAGGGAGGGGGTTACCGCTAGCACCAGGGATATTATACATTCTGCAAGGGCTGGCATCAGAGGGAGGTGGTTACCACTAGCACCAGAAATAATATTTATTTATAGAACAGGCCAGCGATTGACGGGGGTGGGGGGTACCATTAATACCAGGGATGTATTATTATACTGCATAGGTTGGCGATTGGCGGGGGGGGGTGTCATGGACCTGAGGTAGTGGTTGTGCTCTCCCAGCAGCCAACCATTTAGGTGGCAGCATTACCTTCAGCAGCTGCTAGGGTTGCCCGGAGTTAAGTTGGTGTTTTGTTTGGTGGTATTTGTGCTGTTCAAAAGGACAGTACTAAACTTTTTTGTGCAGTGCAGAACTGCTGAATATGGGGTAGTGCACATATTCATGGCCATGCCCCTCACCTTGCCTGCATGCATACATTATGTTATGCACAGGTGCTAACCCTCTTTGTGCAAAAGACACTTTTAAATATGGGGCTTCAACGCAAACCCTGGTTTCCATGGGGCAAAGACCCATTAGCACCTGTGCAAACCTTTGAATATTGGGCTCCTGAAGTCTTAGATTCAGTGTACCATAGTCAAGTGCAAGGTAATACACTCAGGAAGGAAAAACTCAAGTGGGACTTATACATTGTGTGGGTTCTTCTTGCTGCTTTGGAGGTGGAAAAGAACCTGAGTATCATAACAGGAAAGGGGCTAGAACAGGGCAAGCAGCATGCAGCTGCATTCATGGCTGGAGGAATGCTGAGGTGCATCAAAGTGGGGAGTGAACAGCACAGCAGGGGAAGTAATTGTTACTTTGCAAGGCACTCATTAGTTCCCACCTGTAGTAGGCAAGGCAAGGCAAATTTTATTTAAGAGATGCCCATCCCAGGGGCATGCAGTTCTGGGTTACCCAATACAGCCTAGAGGGAGCACTGCAGGGCCACCAAAATGATCAGAGGTTTCGAGGAGCAGGACAGTTCATTATAGGTAATGGCACTGAGGGTTGCACAATATTAGTAGGGGATGCTTTATGGCTAATATGCTTGTATGTGTTGTCATACTCCCTACTCAAATTTGGTATAATCACTACCATGTTGCAGGAGAGGCATGCAAGAGGAATGCTAAATCTCTTCTGCCACCACAGTACTATGTTATTAAGTTATTATGCAGTCTGGCATTCTTTAACTATTTTCTCTTCAAACAAGTTTTACTTTCTTGGCTGTCAGAAAGTGTGGTTTATATTTTACATCTTCTTTCTTTACACTGTTTCTAGACACCAAGGACATTCTGTCTCTTTCCACTGTTCTGCAAGTAGGCTCTAAGATACAGTATGACAAGGTGTTGGAAGTACTCTAACAACTGAATGCCCAGGGTTGTAGTAAGACACTAGTAGAGGTGGGCAATCCAGGAAGTTTTCACCTAGAGAAATGAAAATAGCTTGCACACAGGAGCTGTAGATACAACATATTAACTTTACTGGAAAATAATAAAGTGCATAATGCGCATGTCGCAAAAGACCCTAAAATGCTGATGGCACCAACATCCCATGCACATTTGGAGCTTCCTTGGGGGTTGGGGGAGCTAATGTGTAAGGACCTCAGCAAAATAGAGACTATCATTAGCATATCTGAATATATGAATACATTTAAAAGGGCACACCACCCTTAGAGTGAAAGTGATTGTATTAATCACCTATAGCCAAGTCAAAGGTCTGACTTGGCTCTATGAGCGAAGGTACGAGCCAAGCTATGGTTGTTGTAGATTGTCTTCTGTGATACTGGTAGTGTCCCTTATGATTGTGGTTGACAGTTCCTGCCACTGCACTACAGTAACTTGTCAGACTGACAAGAGTGCTTGCTTTGATCACAACTGGCTCTGCTTGACCATGGCTCTCAGTTGCTTATAGTGGTCAAGCTGAGCCAAAGAAAGAAATTAGGCTTGAGTCAGTCTCAAGCCTGCCTTGGCTTGCCCACCTCTAGACACCAGGCCACAGGCTGAGTGCCTTCAGCCCCTAGAAGTACTGTACATTTGTCACAGTACTGCCAACACCCTGAAGTATCTTACTGCACTTTTAAAGTAGGTTCTGAAGAACATTTTAAAATACCCATTGGTAGTACTGTCACCATGCACAGGTCCTGGCCAATCAGGATGCATAGATTTATCTACCCATTTTATAAACTTAACTAATCAGTGTTAGACAGTGGGAACTGATACTGTAGAATACCCAGGAAACACTGTGTGATAGGCTCCTGAGGGTCCCCATCACTGGAGTTTATTTTTAGCTGGTTTTGACCACTCATTATTACTATAATCTGTGGAGGCAAAACAGAATCTGCCACACAATGACAATTTGTTAGTGTGCCTCCACAGGTGAAGTGTTTCCATTCATTTTCCATTCCTGATATCTCATCATGCATTTCCTCAACCTCTGGTGTTCTTTTCCAGACATAATACACATAGGCAGTGACATGCACATGAATGGATCCCCAGTTAGAGTCAGTAAATTGCTGTTATTTATTTTCAAATTAAAAAAGCTCTAATTTTTGTAATTTAGTGGTTCAAAGTAGGAACAGGGGATATGCATAGCAGGAATCCAGGCTCATACTTGCATTAGCTTTGAGATATTTTGGGACGCTCCATGTTTTCAACAAAATGTTGGCTACTGGAGCAACAAGTAACAGAACTGGCACTGCCAAAGATTGAGTTGGTTTCAGGAGTAACATTTTGTCTCTTGACACAGGGAGCCCTAGAAAGGTATTTTACATGTTGCAAATTCCTGGTGATTTCTACTCCCCTGTTCTTTCTTTGAATCACTAAATTGCAAAAATTGCAAATGTGTCTATATTTTCATGTTGTTTGGTTAGCAAGTAGCCAACGGCAATAAAAAATAAATATATAACACTCACCAGTACTGCAGTAGTGAGTCACTGAACAAGGAGCCAGAGGTCAGGACTGGATACCTAAAAATCAAGTGGCATGGTTTGTGACTAAGTGACGTGAAGCAGAAGATTTATGTACAGGGCTACACCCAAAAATTAAATGGCATCAAACAGAAAATTCAGTAACACTGAAAATCACTAAAAGTGCTATAGAAAGACACTGACAAAATGGCTTACTTAAACATGGATGTGAAACAGAAGATTCAGTAAACAAACAGTGTTGCACCCAAAAATTAAGTGGTGTGATTCATGACTAAGTGACATGAAACAGAAGACAGGGTTGCACACGGAAGTTAACTGGTATCAAACAGAAGATTTAGTAACACTGAAAATCACCAAAACTGCTACAGAAAGGCGTGACCCCCCGCCCTTCACAAATCTGTATGACACTATAAGCTAGTAGTAGTTCAGGCACAGAGATGAGCAACACAGAGTCTGAAATATGATGCCCCTTCACAATCTGTGTGGCACTGTGGCACAGAGATGGGCGACACAGAGTCTAAGGCAATATGACCTTTCAGGGCAGCACAGAGATGGGCAACACAGAGTCCGAGATGTGATGCTCCTTCACAATCTGTATGGCACTATGGCACAGAGACAGGCGACACAGAGTCTAAGGCAGTATGACCTTTCAGGGCAGCACAGAGATGGGCAACACAGAGTCCGAGATGTGATGCTCCTTCACAATCTGTATGGCACTATGGCACAGAGACAGGCGACACAGAGTCTAAGGCAGTATGACCTTTCAGGGCAGCACAGAGATGGGCAACACAGAGTCTGAGATGTGGGTGACACCCCCTTCAAAATCTACAGCACTGTAAGCCCCCTCAAAATTATTGAGGCACTATGACCTTCAATCAGATTCCTCCTGTCCTGTCCAACTCTGCTGAATTAATTGGTCTCTCTATCTCTTTCTTCTCTGTGACTAACAAAAATGGGTGTTTTATCATTTTACTGTGGAGTCTCCAATGTCTGCACTTTGCTGCTGTCTAATCTGCACTCTACTGTTGAATTCGTTGGTCTCCCTCTAGTCTCTCTCTGTCTCTCTCTCTCACTCTCGCTCTCTCTTTCTAACAAAAAAATCACTTTTTTAATGAGTACTCTCAGTCTGCTGCAGCATCTGCAGCACTCTGCTATTTTCTGCTGTTGAATTAGTTGGTCTCTCAGTCTCTACTTTCCCTCTCTCCCTCAACCTCACCATCTCCCTCTCTAACAAAATTTTCACCAGCTGTTTTTAGGGAACTCTTCACACACAAACACATAGCTGTCTCTATTGACTACAAAGCCCCAAAAGTGCTCAATAATTGGTTTCCTATGGAAGTCCTGTGGTGGCTGGCACAGAGAATTGGCTAGAACATGTGTCAATCACAAAACAGAGACCCTTATTGGTTGGCTTCCTTCAGAATCATTAGGGTTTCCCTTTGTTGGTAAGGTGATGGTCCAGGGACTCAGGAGTCTTTGGCAGAGATTGGGGAAAAAATAAATGCTTTTTTTCCCTGCACTTTTCTGTGCCTTGCACTGCCTTTTCCATGCAGTACTAGTGGTGAGAATATTATTCTAGACAGGACCACACTTCCAAACCGAGCCAACTTGGCAACCCAAGTCGAGCCATGAAAGGCTTGCTTTTTCTAGTCAGACTTGAGTAGGCCCAGTCCATGGGGTTTGAAACTGCACCAGAACTGGTTCACCCATCCCTAAACTTAATTATTATTTCAAAAACTAATTAAAAAAACACTCAAAGAACCAGCCTTACTCCTCACTCTGTTGACTACACAAGTTTTAGATTTCCACTCCAGTTGGTTTTTTTTTGTTTGTTTGTGATGCATACAATTATGTCTTCTTTTGCCCACTTTTATGACCACTAAGACTCATGAAAACCATAGTGTTATCTCATTATAATGGACTGAGTCATGACCTCCCATTTTCATAAAAGACACCTTATGAAAAATGAATGAAAAAGTTGACTGTGCATTCACAAACACAGAACTTTATTTTCTTAATAATTTAAAATCTACACATACCCAGGCAAGCCACATAGCAATGAATCATGCTTAGCCCAAACTCTAACTGACCTGACAGTTTCAGTTTTCTCAGCTTTCAGCATTTTTTCTGCTCTCTGTGAGCAAATAAATGTCTTAAAAATCAAAACCATATTTATATATTTATATACATTTACAACCTTGTAGAACTTTTAAACCTCCCAACCAACCACTGCCAGATCTATAGGATCCAGCTATCCCAGGACCAACAACATGCATGTCAAATTGCAGATTATTCTGTCCAGGGACAACTGCAGTATTAAGTTGCAAGGGTTCAAGTTTAACATAGAAATGCCTTCTCATCTCTAACTATACTGGCACTACTGCATCACTACAATACACAGGATTGCATAAAGGTAAATTACTAATAGAAAACCAACAGTAGTCATCTTATATTCTGAATTAATGTTCAACAAAAAAGCAACTCTATCTGACAGTAATAAAAAAAACCTTCATGTTGATTTAAGATATGTGCTTGATATAAAAGTAAATGTTAATCTTTAATGTAATTTAACATCAAAGTGAATAATCTCGGTATAACCTTAAGCAGAGGCAGTATAGCAGTAGATAAGAATTAAACAAATATTACTCATATTAACTGCCCTTTCTACTTTTTCCAGTACAATCTTATGGATAGATGAACGTAATATTAACCATCCATTTTTTCATAGAGATTTAAGTAAACATAACCTTTAAAAGTAATGGACAACTACCAGTTTGCCTACTACAAGTATTGCAGCACAAGTACTAGAATAAATAATCCTTTTGTGATTTCTTTAATGTAAAGAGAATGAGGAAATTATGTAGTTATTTGATTTGTACTTGAAACATCCCAATCCCTTTTCTGATAAAAGAAAAACACATTTGAAAGTGATAGGAAATTATTTTATAAAATTATCTCTTTCCTGCATCTACCATTCAATTGTCTATGCTATTCTGACTGTTTGTTGTTTTAATCTGAAATGATTTGTACTACATATTTTTTTATTCTCTTCTGATACTGTCGCAAACACATGTACTGTATCACCAAAAAGGGGCTAAAAAGCTCACTCCAACCAATAAGAGGTGGTGGAGAAAACTGCACAATATTTCTAATTTAAGGGCCCTGTTCTCAAAAGAGTTTTTGTCACAAGCACAGAACTGGAGAAAGTGTTCTTTGATTGAATGCTTAAGCTGACACACATCAAAAAAGTACAGAAGGATGCTAGTGACAATAAATAGGCACTGTGGGTGGTGTTTATCATCCCACAAATAACTTGTCATACAGGATAAGCCTAAAGAGATATGCAATCTGGAAGATAATTGGTATCAAAAGATCTAAAATATGATACAAGTAGGAGCACAGGACTTTATTGTTGTTTTTATTTATTTATTTTTGCAAAGGGTATGCAGGAAATATGAACCATGGTCAAATCATAATGTTCTAATATCTGATGAAATGTACTGATAAAGAACATAAGGGAAAAAATAACAGATGTAAAATTAAAAATAGGGTGTGATCCTTGCATGGCTGTGCTTGTCCCTAAACCCTGTGTGTGAGATATGCATTTTAGTTATGCACATCTATTTTTCTATTTGCATAAGCCATTCTGAAGCAGATTGAACTGCAAAAATGTTGAATGATTATTTAGCTCAAAATAACACAAATAGAAAATACATTACATAAAAAGGAAGGAATAGAAATATTGTGGAAGGTATGTCTGCACCAGAAGGGAAATGTACTGTGGTATAATCTCCAAGGAAGGAAGGAAGAGTTTCCACCGACAAGTCTGTTGGGTAGTCATACAGAAACCTGGAATGTATCAACAAGAAAAGGACTGCTTGGCCCATACAGTCTGCCCAGTGTTTTACCTGCCTATTCTATCCCAGCAGACCCTAACTGGTCTTTGCAGACCCTCTGCCACCCCTTTTATTCACCAGGAGTTTCTTATGTCTATCCCACACATGTTTGAGACTCCACACACTTTGTGCTCCTACTACAGTGGGTCCAGTCAGGATGCAATGCAGTGTCTCAAGTTACTGCATTGCAAAAGGGAGTAGCTGTAATTAACAAGCATTTGTCAATGCCGAATGTTGCTTGCTTGTATGTGCTGTGTAGGTATTTGGAAGTCATTGGAGTTCAAATATTGAAAATTTGCAAACTTACGAGCGTGCGTAGGAACTGCTCAACGCACGCTCGTGGAACAGTCATTTTTAGGAAGTTTGTGACCAAATTTTCAACATAGCCATTTTAAGACCTCTGCTCATGAACAGTGTCACTGGGATTTTCTTAATGTGTCCCATACATTGATTTCGCACACCGACTGCAGCATTGTGCACTAGATGGGCGGAAACACGTTGTGGGCAAGATGTGAAAAATGACAGCTGTACTGCTCATAAGGAGGTGTGGTAAAATAGCAATGTTGGAAATCTGGAGTGAAAATATTGAAAATTCACGAACTTATAAGCGTGCGTAGGAAGTGCGCAATGCAGGCTCATAAAACAGTCATTTTTAGGAATTATGTCACCAAATTTTCAACATAGCCATTTTAAGACCTCTGCTCATGAACAGTGTCACTGTGATTTTCTTAATGTGTCCCATACAGTGATTTCACACACCAACTGCGCCATTGTGCGACTACATGGGCAGAAACACGTTTTGGGCAACATGTGAAAAATGACAGCTGTACTGCTCATAAGGAGGTGTGGTAAAATGACAATGTTGAAAATCTGGAGTGAAAATATCAAAAATTCACAAACTTATGAATGTGCGTAGGAACTGCGCAAAGCACGCTCGTAAAACAGTCATTTTTAGGAATTTTTCCACCAAATTTTCCACATAGGCTTTTTGAGAGCCCACCTTATGAACACTGGCAGTGTCGTTTTGTTAATTGGTGCCGAACGGTGATTTCGTGCAGTGACTGTGAAATCACCCTTTGGGCCGATTGACGCCATGACATTGAGAGCATTCATGAGAAGGGGTCCCAAAAACCCCATGTTGAAAATTTGGTGCAAAAATTCCAAAAAATGCCTGAGATATGCAGCAAAGTTGAAAAAAACCTATTTATTACATTATACAGCTTACCGGCATTTCCTCAGTTCGCGGTCGGCTTTGAAGAGTGCACACATGTTCCCGGTCCACCGAAGATCATCATGCCGGACTCCGGAGGTAAGTATGGGGTAAGGGGGTGTGTGGGGAGGCAGGATGCTCAGTGGGTGGGCGCAGGTGGGGGCCCAGACGGCGAGGGACTGTTTTTGTATTGCAGGTTTTTTTTTTGTTGTTTGTTTAAACAGGATGATGATGCAGGACATTTGCCACGCTGGGGTGGGCTTCCAGCATGGCACAAGGATGCTGTTTGGGGAGGACGTGGAGCCGACGGGGGATTAGGCACCCCCGTCGGTGATAGCATCTGTTGCCACACTGGGGTGGGCTCCCAGCATGGCACTGTGTACTTTCGGGGGGGGGGCAGTGGAGCCGATGAAACAGGAGGATGATGCGGGACATTTGCAA
Organism: Neoceratodus forsteri; assembly: GCA_016271365.2. Classification (NCBI taxonomy): domain Eukaryota; kingdom Metazoa; phylum Chordata; order Ceratodontiformes; family Ceratodontidae; genus Neoceratodus; species Neoceratodus forsteri. The sequence continues at coordinate 333,214,612 of CM057454.1, forward strand.
CTCTGGGGTGGGCTCTCAGCGTGGTACAAGGATGCTGTTTGGGGGCCATGGAGCCGGCGGGGATTGGGCACCCCGTCGGTGATAGCATCTGTTGCCATGCTGGGTGGGCTCCCAGCATTGCACCTTGTACTTTCGGGGGGCAGTGGAGCTGATGGGGGAATTGGGCACCCCCGTCGGCTATAAGGTGTGTGGGGGGGGCTGAGCATGCAGTATGTATGTATGTGTGTGTGTGTAGGGGGAGCGCGCATGAGCAGGCGATATCTTATCACTGCTCACTGAAGTGTAGCTCCCCCTTTCAACTGTACGCCACTGCATTTTAGACTGCTGTCATAGACAGCTCCAGCAGCGATTGGAGAACTGCGGACGCCCCTGCAAACATGCTAACTGAATTGGAAGAGGGCTGCCACACCTCCGAAAACTCAGATGATGGCACTATGTTTCTTGCACATGCGTGCAAGCAACATAAAAATTACCTTTTTAATACAGTAACTCTACTGCACTATGCTGCAGTATTGCTTTGCATTCTGGCTGGCACCATTGTACCTCTTGTGGCAGGCTGTTCCAGGTATCCACCACTCTTTTAGTGAAGTAGTATTTCATTGCATCCCTGTTAAAATTCTCCCCTTCTTGCCTAGATGCATGCCCTCTTGTTTTGTTTCACTTTTTCATTTGAAACAGGTTCCAAACCCATACCCTGTTCTCTCCCTTGAGGTACATGTAAAACTCTATCATATCATCTCTCTCCCCTCCTCTTTTCCAGAGTGTACATATTGAGATCTCTCGGATTTATGTGACTTAGGTGAAGTTTTTAAGTCATGGACCACAATGAATGACAAAATAGCTGCTCCAAGTCATGACAGCGAGCAGTTTTGGATTGACCGCTGCAAACAGCGACGGTCGACAACTGTAAACAAACAGACAAAAATAAAACTTTTTTTATGCAGTGGGGGAGGCGCACCCCACACCCCCCAACTAAAATATTGCCAACTCTGGGGGGGGGGGCAGACTTAGGAAAAAAATAAAAACAAATTACATTCCTGCAGTAGGACCCAAACCCAGGTCTTTCAGTCTCCTAGGTGGTGGCTCTAGCCACTACATCAAATGGCAAGCTCAGCAGAGGTTGGCCAAAAACCTTTTCATATCCCCTTCTAGAGAGTGCAGCTCACTGCTATACTTGCTTTAACCTACTGCTCAGCATTCTTCACCACTCGCTATTCCTACAGGTGGTATTATTGAGTTACTCATATTGAGCTGTTCAATAATCCTCACCCATATAGGGGTGCTACCAGATCTCTCAGTCTCTCATTGAATGGTTTCTCATGCAATCCATGTACCATTTTAGTTTTCCTCCTCTGTAATGCCTCTGCCCTGTCCCTCTCTTTTCTGAGACATGGGGCTAGATTCTCATATGAGTTAGAATGTCACAAGCCCTGGGTTTGCCAAACACACAGCACATGGGGCTTGTGGCATTCCTTAGCTAGCAATCGGGATTCTCGATCCCATGCGCTACATGCCCTGAGTTAGACCAGCTTTTGCTGGTTTAACTTTGGAGACCTTTTTAATGGGGTTTGCACCACATATTTGGTGCAAGTTGCTGTAAAGGGGGTAACATGCCACAAATGCATGCAACCTTCATGAATTGGGCACACAGTGCTGCAATGTGTTTGTGTGGTTTGGAGTCATGCTGGGTCTGACACAGATCTTGTGAAAGCCCTGCATTAACCTTTGAGAATCCAGCACTGTACACAATATTCAAAATGTGGTCTCACAAATAAGCTACATAGTAGCAATATTGCTTCCCTCCCTCTTGTGATACTCCCCTAATGCACCACAGCATTCCACTGGCCTCTTCCCTTCCCACACTGCCCTGTGACTTTAAGGACATCAGATATTATAACCATATAATGGCACCAGCCAGCACACACAGAGCTCTCCCTCCTGGAGCAGGACCAATGCACAGGTGCTGAAAGAGGTAATTTAAAGTACCACTAGGAGCAGCACATTTGCACAGGGGGGTTAGCCCATTGACATGCTGCATGTGTCAACTGCTCCACCCACCAACCCTGGCTCTGTCATTTTACTAAGTCCCCACAGGTTATACCTGCTAGCCACTAGAGGGACCCTCTGACTATACACCTGTCTCTCCACCTGAATTTCCCTCCTCCCCAGAACCCTTCTACCTACATACACCACTTCTCTCCCCTACTCACATCTCTGCTTCTGCCCACACCCCAGCCTCCTAGCTCACACTACATACTGACCCCCTGCCCAACCACCAGCCCCTCACCCAGCCACTAAGAGTTACTATTTTCACCCTGAATTTTAGCCCAAACCCAGCCTGCTTTGAGTCCCCAAGAACCTGGATCACTGCTCTCACCCAGGTCCTATTACAACTGCCCTGCCAGGGTCTTGAACCTTGTACCCTGTCTACTAGAGGCCGTGACACTACCACTACTCCAAAGTGGTATCTACATTTTCTGAGGGGCAGCCAAGATACTTGAACCTTTCTGCCCTGCTGCTACCTCAGGCACTATGTTTGTACACCTCCTACTCAAATATCTCCCCTCATCTACGTGCTAGTACCCACATCCCATCAGCCAGACATCTCCCCTGGCCCACTTGTACCAGCACCCACAACTCTCCCTGACTCTCTCTGATCCCACCCCACACTGATCATGTACTCTGGCCCTCGGCACCCACCCCCTGGATGCCCCCCCGCTGCCTACCCTGGCTCCCCATGGTTGCTACTCGTCCTCACCCTCCTGACCCTTCATACCCTGCCCATTCCTTTCTCCCCTATGGCCTCCTCCCCATCCCAGTGTACCCCCTGGAAGTTGACATACTACCACCCCCTGGTCAGAGCCTTGGTCTTCCTACTACTCCTATTGGGTAATATACATCCAAACCCAGGCCCTGCCCCCCCAGCCCACCAGCTGGGTCCACCAGTCTCCACATAGCATCCATGAACATATGCAGCCTACTGAAAAAATGTGATGCCCTCCAGTGATGGACCATGCTACATCAACCAGACATCATAGCCCTGGTTGAAACCTGGCTATCCAAATCCACCCCTGACTCCTTTGTCTCCCTCTCAGGCTATACACTATACCGAGAGGACTGAGTAGGAAAACACAGGGGTGGCTGTGCAATCTATACCAGGGACACAATCATCGGGCAAGTGCTCCCTGCCCCTGCTCTTGTAAATGGAGCATGGGCCCTTACCCTCAAACTTGCCCCTGACCCCTCCAGGAGCCCTCCATATCTCACCACTGCCTATGTTCCCCCAAAGAACCAGAATGCGGCGCTGATATCTTTAACAGAATCTCTTGCCATCCTCCACCACAAGGTGGAACAAATCCTAGTGGGGGACCTTAATGTGAACTGGCTCAGCGCCTCCTCTTCCACTATCCAAGATTCTTTTGCTGCCCTAGACCTGACACAACTCATTTCCCAGCGCTCTAGAGTAAACCCAAAGAAAGGAACCAGTACCCTTCTGGACGTAATTATCACCAACCGCCCCAACAAAATCCATAACATCCAGGTCCTCCCAGACTCACTAATTGACCACTCCCCTATCCCATTCCTTTGGGTGGCCACCACTCCCAAACCCTCAGCCCTGACCACACTCCGCAGGCACCTCCAATCTGGTGGGCTGATAAAACTCAAACAATTTCTCACCCAGATTAACTAATCCCCCATCTATCATGCACCCGACATAGACACTGCCCTCACCTTTTTCTCCCAAACCTTTAACAAAGCCTGTGACCTCTTTGCACGCCTCACAAGAATTCGATCCAAAAAATGCAATGCACCCTGGGATACCACTGCCCTCCTACAAATGATCAGAAATAGGGATAACCTCTGGCACCTTGCCACTGAAACAGGCCGGATGGCTGATAGACAGGCCTACAATGCTGCACGGAACAGGTGCACATGGGCCATCCGTAAAGCCAAGGCCAACCATTACCAGGCCACCCTCACCTCCTCCTGGGGGTGTGCCCAGACTTTCTGGGACAATGTTAAACAACTAAATGGTAAACTGTGCTCCCTTCCCCCATGCCAGCTCACTATTGATGGCTCTACCTCCACTAACCCTGCCTGCATAGCAAACTGCCTTAACACCTCCTTTACTGACCTTAGCTCTATCCTCCCCAGTAATTTCTTTGACCCTCCCCACCCTACCTCCCCTGTCCTCCAATGCTCCAGCTTCCACCTACGTAAAGTATCTGCCCAGGAAGCCAGACCGCTCCTAATCAAAGCACTAAATAGCAATAGTCCTGTCAGCGACTCTCTGGACCCCAGTATCCTCCGGCTTGTGCTGGATGAAGTCCTTGCCCCACTCACCAGCCTCCTTAACTGATCCCCCTCTCTGGGGCAATTCCCCACTGCATGGAAAACAGCCATAGGCACACCCATTCATAAAGGGGTCAACAGGTCCACCACCGGGAACTACTGACCAATCTCCATCCTCCCCCCTCTCCAAATCCCTAGAAAAAATGGTGGCCATTCAAATCACAGAATATCTGACTAAGCATAACATCTTATGCCCAGAGCAGCATGATTTCTGTGCAAGTCACAGTACCGGTACTGCACTAGTTGAGTTCTCCAATTTCCCGCACTCCTCCCTGGACACCAGCTCCCTAGCTGGTGCAGTGTTCGTTGACCTTTCAAAGGCCTTCGACACTGTCTCCCACCCTCTCCTGCTGGATCCCCTCTGCCACACTGGTTTCTCTGCTGGCCCTCTCACCTGGTGCACTAGCTAGCTATCCACTCACTCCCAATGTGTAAAAGTCAATGGGACACTCTCCAAAACTCATCCTATCCACTCAGGGGGACCCCAGGGCTCCATCCTGGGCCCCCTACTCTTCTCACTCCATCTAAACACCCTACCCAGACCATGCTCTGGAAAAATTCTTATGTATGCAGACGATGCTGTCATCTTTGCCACCCACCACAATCCCATCTCCCTCCAGGACACCCTGCAACAATCCTACAATGAAGCCGAAGCCTGGTTTAAAGAGCACAGACTAGTCATTAATCTCAAAAAAACCAAAACAATGCTTTTTGCCCACCCCCAAAACAAAGTCTGCAACTTCCCACTCCATATCCTCCCTAGTACCAAACAACCGCTAGAACAAGTCTGCTGCTACAAATACCTTGGGGTTACTTTCGATTCAACCCTCACCTACCACTCCCACATTGATGCCCTTGCATCCACCACTAATACATGACTTGACATCGTCTACTGCTATAAAAACTGCCTCCCCCCTAATGCTCTTTGACTTGCGGTTACGTCTTCAGTACTATCCCTTGTCGACTATGGCCTGCCGGTTTAAGGTGCTGCTGACACTACGGCCCTCAACAAAATTTGCCTCACCCTAAACAAGGCCTGCAGGCTGATTACGGGTGCCCCCAGTCTCACACATACTTGTCAACTCTATGATGAGGCAAAACTGTTTAACCTAGATGAACGGCTACGTTATCAAACCTGCCTCCTCACAAAAAAACTCTACTTGGGCTATCCCCTCCCGGGGTGACAGCCTCCATCCAACACGCCCAACCCACTATCGTAACCCGAACCTCCAACAAGACCACTCTACTGGCCCCCAGATCCAGAACCACCCATGGTCAGAGGTCGTTCTGCTACAGAGCTCCATCCTGGTTTAACTCTCTCCCTGCTCCCATCTCCCATCTCCAATGCCCCCACAATCTCCAACTTCAAAACCGCCCTTTGGAGCCAACTGTTTAACACTCGCAATTGCTCCTGTCTCTAAATGGGGCCTCAATCTTCTCCACACTTGACAACACCCACTGGGTGGCACTCCATTTCACCCCACCCGCTTTCTCCCCCATTGCTTATTGCCTCTGTTATTACCAGCATGTGCTCAGCTGTGTTTATTGTAATTGCGACTAAATTGTATAAATGTATTGAAACCATACTGTGTAACTTTAAGTCAATAGGCTTTTATGCTGTAACCTGAATTCTGTTTTGTCTGTCCTCAATGTGACGAGGTACCTTTGGAAATGAGCCTCTGGCTCAAAGGTTGTAAACCGATGTACAAATAAATAACCCCTAGGTCACTTTCCTTCTTTGTGACTGACAGTACTCCCCCCCCCCCCAATGTTATACTCCACTCCTGGGTTTCTGCCCAGGTGCATGATTTTAAACTTTTTAGCACTGAACTCTAGCTGCCATACACTTGATCAGTTCTCTAGTTTCCTAAGGTCCAATCTCATTTTTGCCACCTCTCTTGAATATCCACCCTGTTGCAGATCTTGGTGTCATCTGCAAAAATGCATACCTTCCCTTCAATCTTTTCTGCAATGTCACTTATGGGAATGTTGAACAGTGTCACCTCAAATACTGAACCCTGTGGCACTCTGCTGGTCACTTTCCCTCATTAGACAGAGTTTCATTTACCACACCCTCTCCTGCCTATCCATTAACCAGTTTTTTACCTAAGTTAGAACTTTGACTCCCACACCTAGCCTATCCAATTTCTTTATTTGTCTCCTATGTGGCACAATGTTGAAGGCTTTGCCGAAGTCCAAAAAGGTCCACATCCATTGCCCATCCCTCATCTATTTTTATGGTCACCAAGTCAAAGAATTCTATCAGATTTGTCTAATATGGCATCCCCCTCATGAATCTATGTTGTCTTTGGTCTTATAACCCCCTAGATTAAATATTCCTTTAGCCTTTCTTCAACAGGTTTTCCATTAATTTCTCCACCACTGATGTGAGACTGACTGGTCCATAGTCACTGGCCTTCTCCCTGTTTCCACTTTTATGGAACAGAATTACATCAGTTCTCCTCCAGTCCACTGAAACCTTGCCTCTCTCCATTGGTATGTTAAATAAGGATGCAACTGGTTCAGCAAGCATAGCACCCTTGCTTGTATCCTGTCTGGTCCCATGGTCTTTTTCACATCCAGGTCTGCAAGTCCCTTCAATACTCTTTCTTCTTTAAATGGACTGTGTTTACCTCCTCCTCCTCCTTCTCCGCCATTCTGTGTTCTTGCTGCTCCTTTTTGGTTCATACCCCTCCTCTTCCACTGTGAAGAATGAGCAGAAACATCTGTTCAGGCTGTCGGCCTTTTCCTGATCATCATCTGTGCAGCCACTGTATACAGACTTCCTTACCCTCAGATTTCCTCCTCTTGATCCCCCTCTTCTCACTTATGTACCTGAAGAAAGTCTTGTCCCCTATTGCTACTCATTTGCTATCCTTCCCACCATTTGTGCTTTTGCTTGTTTCACTGCCCTACATGCTTCCTTGTGTTTTAATTGATAGATCTCCCTATCCTCCTCCTCCTCCTTCTGTGTTTCTTTGTATCTCCTAAATGCCATCTTTTTCCTTCACTTTCTTGGCCACCTCCCTAGAGTACCAAAACTGCCTTTTTTTCCTCCTGCGTTTACTCATTTCTTTCACACATAGGTTGATTGCTTTGAGTATACCATCCTTAAGATGTCTCCATTGTTCCTTTACCCCACCTTGGCCATCCAGATATCCTAGGCTGTTTTTAAGGCAGTTTCCCATTTCTTTGGCCTGCCCTTTTATAGTCTAGGATCCCTGTCTTCATGAGACCTGCTTCTATACCCTTCTTGATACTAACCCACACTGTACACTGATCATTGAACCCCAGTTGTCTGCCCACTGTAACATCTGACATTCTGTCCCTATTATTGAGCACTAGCTCCAGTATTGCCTCTTTCCTAGTTGGTTCACTTACTGCCTGAGACATGTTCCCTTCTCTTGAGATCATCCCCTACCAGATGGCTCCCCCTCAGTCTTACCCTCCAACCTTCCAATCCATACCTCCCCACCAGTCTGACCTTCACCCATGCTGCTCTCCCCAGCCACCCCTTTGGCTACCCCTCCTATGGATCTGTCCTGCTTTCTTGTGCCCCCATTCTCTTTTCATTTATCTTCCCCATCCCTCATTCCTCTCACACCACATACTTCTCCACCTCTCTTCTCCATAGTTTTTGACCCCTTCCTCCTCTATTGCCATATAGCACTCCACACCCTTTCACTTGTCTAACCAGAACCAGCCTTAGACTTTGTGGGGCCCAGGACAGAGGTAAAATATGGGGCCTTTATAATAGCAATCCGCAGTCAGGCTGGGGATTTGGATGTTCCCCAAGCCAGACAAGCAGTCCTCTCAATACAAGTCCCCACCAAGGCACATCATCAGCCTCTTTGTGCCCCAGTCCACACCATTAGGACCTTCATCCCCTGCCACCCCCAAGAGGGACCAGGAGGTGCATCACTTTAAATCCCCAACCCCCAAAAGCACACCAGAAGGCTGGATCCCCAAGGCAGGGCAAGCTCTTGAATGAAAGGGCCTTGTGGGCTGGGGATCTGTATGCTTCCCAAGCCAGACATGTAGTCCTATCAATCCAATTCCCCACACCAGCAAGCCCTTAACTGCAAAGCTCCCCTGAAGGCCCATGGCTCCAGTCCTCATATCAATCACAAAAAAAAAAAAGAAAACAAACTGTATTTAAAGCTGTCCTCTCAACCTTCCCTCAGACCACACCACACACGGAAGATCATTTTTGAACTCCCACCCCCAAACAAGCAGCATTTTATTTTTACAATTCAAAATTTTATTCAGTTTTATACAGTTACAGAGAGAAGATCCATTTATACATGTACATAAATGGTAGAATAATGTGTAATAGTAAATTAGACCAACTCTCCCCACCCCTTCCTCCCTCCTCCTTCCCTCCTTACCCACCCAAACACACAGAGCACATCCACTTAATATAAAGCAATCTACCAATAGTAAAATACCTTTAGGACCATTGAAGGGAATACAGAGCATCAAGAGGACCTCATATTTTATGGAATTTCTTAGGCTTATTATGTAGGCTAGCAATGGTCTTCTCTACTCTAAGATTTGCCAATAATTCTTGTAACCATTCAGTATCAAGAATTTCAATTGCATCTTTCCAGTGTCTCAGGACCAATTTTTTGACTGACATAGATATGAGGGCTATGTGATATTTTCTGTTGATAACTGAGATGGAAGAAAAATCTCCTAATATACAAATTTCTGTGGTAAATAGGTCTGTGAGACCTAGTAAAGGGTCAGCTTTTGACCAGATAGCATTCCAGAGGGGAACTATCTTGGGACATGTCCAGAATATATGCAGAAGATTACCCTCATCCTGAAGGCATCGTGTACATGTGGGAGATAAAAGAAGTCCGAGCCTCGCTAATTTATGGGGGGAATAATAGAGGTTATGTAGGATTTTGAATTGTGTTAATCGGAGCCTGTCTTGTATCACAAATTTGTGACAATTCTGCCACAGAGAAGGCCAGTTGATCTCTGTATTGGGAAACGGGGAGGACCAGTATTGTGTCGGACCAAAACTGTCAGGCCATTTCCAAACATGGATTACTCCATACATTTTGGATACAGCATGAGATAGGCCTGCCAGGGGGGCTAGCTGTGTCAAGCAGGACAAGGTTGGGGTTATGGGGGGAACGTTTCCAAAAGATTTCAGTATTAAATGTCATAGTTGAAATACTTTAAAAATAACAGAGTTTGGAATATGGGCTTTGTGCAGAATTTCAGTTGACGAAAGCCACGCTCCACCATCTTTCATGAAAAAGGTAAGAATGTAATCCCCTAACTGAGAGATCCATTTCAATTGGAGAGGTTTCCCATCTATTGTAAGATTAGGGTTCCCCCACCAAGGTTGAGATTAATCTACTGTGTGCCTATATTTCAAAAAGGAGCAAAGTTGGGAGTGGATTCTGATGGATAATGCAATGGATTGCATTTTAGTAATGGAGCAAAGATTTGAGGTTAACATGTAAGAGTGAAGCGAGGGATAGCCCATGTTCTTGCATGAGGGTACATTCTATTTTAAGCCATATAGGTATGAAGGAATGTGGTGTTGGGGGATTTTCTGATGTCAGCCATTGCAGGTACTTGCTTGCATGACTGGCCCAGTAATATAGGCCTATGTGCGGTAGACGCAACCCACCTTTTATTTTCGGCACTGTGAGTTTGTTATAAGCTATCCAGGGCCTCTTGTCTGCCCAGAGAAAATCTGTGAATATCTTATGTATCTTTTTAAACCAGATCAATGACAACCACACGTTCAAGAGATTATTTGGCTAAAATAAATGTGGGAAAACATTCATTTTTATTATATTTATTTTCCCCCAGAGAGAAATAGGGAGTAGTGACCATCTCTTAAGGTCTTGTCTAATGACAGTTATAAGTGGGTCAAGATTCAATTTTATAAATCTATTTGGGTCCCTAGAAAGGATGATTCCTAAATATCTCAGGGAGTTAGGCTGCCAAGTGAAACCCACAGCTGAAACAGCATGCTTCATCACTTTGTGGTTCAGGGGGAAAACCACTGTTTTATCTTTATTTAGTCTATAATTAGACATACTGCTAAATTCCTCAATGATTGAAAGCAAGGCGGGAATAGAGGTATTAGGGTGAGATAGCTGAAGGAGCAAACCGTCTGCATAAGCCGATACTTTAACTAGTTGGTGATGTATGGAAATACCCTGTACATCCGGACTGGCTGTAATCCTATGAATAAGGGGTTCTAAATAAATATTAAACAAAAGAGGGGATAACAGACAACCTTGCCTAGTCCCAGCATATAGAGGGAAGGAGTCAGATACTAATCCATTGCAAACAACTCATGCTATTGGAGCTTTACAAAGTGCACCTATCCATTTTATAAATTTAAGAGGAAATCCAAATGCTACCAGTGACTGAGATAAAAAATTCCAATCTACTCTATCGAATGCCTTCTCGGCATCCAGGGAGATCAGAGCAGCGGGAAAATCAACGTCCCTGGAAGCCAAAAAGACACGCTCGAAAGTACGAAGGTGGTCCACCAAGGATCTGCCTTTCATGAAACCTACCTATTCAGGTCCTATAATATCTGACAAGATAGGGCTCAATCGATCTGCTAAAAGTTTTGTTAAAATTTTAACATCCTGATTAAGGAGGGAAATCGGTCTATAACTATATACCCTCTTGGGGGCCTTACCTTCCTTAGGTAGTAGAGTAATCAAGGGCTCAAATAGAGATTTGTCTGAATCTCGACAGGAAAGGATATGTTGAAATAATGACAGAAGGGATGGAGCCAATTGCCCGGACAAATACTTTATAAAAGCTGGATGAAAAACCATCTGGACCAGGTGTCTTATCTGAGGGGAGAGCTTTGATTACTCTAATTATTTCTCCTAAGGTTAGAGGAGCAACTAGTGTTAATTTCTAGGAATCTGAGAATGAAGGTAGGGGGGAATTTGTTAGGTAGGAATTTAATTGCAGTAAAGGGGGGGTCATTCACTGGGCTATATAATTTGGCATAGTAGTTCTGAAATTCAGAGGTTATGTCTGTTGGGGATATTTTTAAGGTATCATCGCTTTGAGAATAGACAGCTGCAATAAAGCTACAGGATTCTTGTTGCTTAAGTTTATGGGCTAGTAGAAGACCCACTTTTTCTCCTTGGTCTAAATGGGATGGCTTAGTTTTTGAAGATAGTGAATTCTACCTTTTCCCTTAATAAATTCAAATATGAATCTTTTAATCTCACTAAGTCTTGTCTAACTTGGTCCGACGATTGGGGAGATAAAGTGTGTTCTATGATACAAATTTGTGATAGTAAGAGTTGAAGCTACTCCTCCTGATTTTTTTTCCTCTTGGCAGCTAACCTAATCAGAAGGCCTTGTAGATAAGCTTTCAGGGACTACCATTCAATGTCTGGTTTTCCAGTAGAGTTAACATTAATGTCAGTGAAAATTGTAATGTGGTTGGCTTTATATTTAACATATTCTGGATTTTTAAAAAGTTGATTGTTGACCTTCCAGCGCCCTCCTTTAATAGGAAAAGATGTAAGGAAGATCAGGCAAGATACTGGAGAATGGTCAGAAAGTGGGCCTGAGAGCATGGATGAGTTCATCACCCAAGAGATAAGGGATTGGGAAATAAGAAGGTAGTCAATACGGGAGGATGAATGATGGACTGGGGATGTAAAAAGTAAATTCTCTATCCGCAGGATGAAGAACACGCCAGATATCTATCAAACCTGTCCCATATAAAAGGTCTCGTAATGCCCGCTGTGCAGGAGAGAGCCATTTATGGAGTCTACTAGAGTGGTCTAGGTGTGTATCAAGAACAAGATTTAAGTCACCCCCTATAATAATAGGAATTTTCAAAAAAGGGGTAAGGACATTGAGAAGGTGCATGAAAAAGCTGGGTGTGTCAACTTTGGGTCCATATACACTGCCTAGTATAATTTCTCTTGTGCGAAAATTCCCTTTTACTAGTATATATTTCCCCTCTGGGTCTACAATAGATTGATTAGATGAAAATGGGATAGATCTATGCAACAATACCAAGACTCCACGACTTTGAGTGTTGCCCTCCGCTGCAAAATATTGACCCATTTGCAAGCTACGTAATTTAACTACCTCAGAATTAAGTAAGTGGGATTCTTGTATGAAAACAATGTCTGCTTTCAAAAGATTCAGATGCTTAAGAATCTTGTATTGCTTAACTTTGTTTCTAGCCCCCCTAACATTCCAGGTAAGTATTCTCAAGGCCCCTGACATGAAAATTCGAGAGCTAGGTAAGGAATGTGGTAGATATCATATAGTTGCCCCTGTAAATTATCTCTGTGTGAAACAAACCTCCCACTTCCCCCTTCCAAACCCCAATATCCAACACAAACAGTTGCTAAATTGTAGAAATTTTAAATACCAAGCCCCGCCCACCCTTACCCTTTCTTCTAAGCTCCGCCTTTTGCATCATACACTAGAACATTCCCCCTTACACCAACCACCCTAAATGCTTATATTAAGTTAACATTTTAAACAGAATCTGACAGTTAGTAACAAATAACGCTAGTATTAACATTTTACCAACCTAGAAAATTTACATTATTGAATCCACTAAGGGAATTGAGAAAGTCTCAAATAGCAAAAGAAAATAACATATCCCCAAATTGGGATTAATCTGGGTAAGTTAAATCGTCCAGAGATATAAAACCTATTAGTTTTAAAATAACATTTGGCTCCACAGAACAAGATTTACTTCAGCTTAATTAACCATTAGTAAATCAAATAAGTAAAATTAGCGATTTGTATCAATGGCAATGTGAAGCTTAATATACAAAAAAAGACATCTTCGAAAATAAATTGAGTAATTCAATCATGGTAGTCCAATAAAATGTGACAGCCATTACTTTCAGAAAACTCAATTTTAGGCAAATGAATTAAGCAATAGAGCCTGCTCAAGCTTAAAACTCAGCTAAAAATCTACCCAATACATTAAAAAAAATGCAAAATATAGAGACCATTCACCATCCCTAAACATTTTAAGTAGTTGTTAACATATTGTGTAAATGAGGTGACTATACTACTATCTAATAATTAGTAAGCTTAAATAACAATGAACAGATCCCCACAGTAACAGTAGGATAAACAAGGTACCATGTCAAGATGTCCATAGACAGCTGATTGTGGATTGGTAATCAGAAACGAGCAACTACGCTTGTGTCAATACAGCTGATCATTAACTGATTGTGGAGATAAGGCTCCCTCTAGCGGTGAAAACGGCGAAATGTAGAAATGATGGACAATCGGTAAAAGACTCCTCGAGTGATGGAAAGAGAGCCATATTTTAACCGCAATGTGGGTCACATCAAAAAACAGTCTATTTGCTTGTATCTTCTCTGGGTGCTTGAGAGAATAGCCCTGCAAAATGTGAAGTGGTTGAAAACCTAGGGAGCTGATTAGCTTAGCACAATCAACTGTCTCATAGCATATATGGATCACAGTGAATTAACCCGAAGGCACATAACATCACTAAGGGTATAAAACCCCCCTTTCTGCTTTACAGCTACTATAAGACATTATTTATATCTCAATCATGGACCTTTAAACAGATCGGGGAAAGCAGCTCTGAGCTGCACAGAAGCCGCTTCTTGATCCTCAAAGGAAGTCTAGGTTCCAGTGATCAGAACATGCAGCTTTGCTAGATAAGCCATTTTAAACTTGATGCCTGAAGCAATTAGTTTAGATACTAAAGGGTGAAGGGCTGTTCTCTTCAGCTGGACTGAGGTCGGTAGATCCTGGGTGATTCTCAGGTGTTTCCCCTCCCAAAAATTTCCTGCAGCTCTTTGATTTCCTGCAAAAAATGCTGTTTCTCCAAGAAGCTTAAAAAACGAAATATTACTGGACATGTGGGGACTGCCATCGGTGGCTTGGGGCATAAAGCTCTATGCACCCTTTCGATGATATACTTAGCTTCGAAACGGGAAGGGCCCACTAACTTCCCCACTAACCTTTGGGTAAAAAGAATAGTGTCGTGCCCTTCTTCCCCTTTGGGTAACCCAATTATGACCACATTGCTGTGTCTACTATGCCCTTCAAGATCTTCGACTTTTAATTCGAGTTTAGACATTCGCTGTCTGCAGGCAGTTAATTCAGAGTCAAATTTGTTCTGCTGTCTCTCTAGAGAGCAAATCCAGACTGAGTTGTCCGAGGTTCTTTGCGATACATCTTCCAGTTTTTGGGTTAAAGAGGCAAAATCAGATGTTAATTTGTGCAAATCCTCCCAAAACGGCTTAAATTCTTCCAGGAAATGCTGTAGGGTGAGCGGTTCACCGTCGGCATTAGAGGATCCAGTACTGAAGCTAGAGCTGGAGGCCCATGTTTTTTTTGGGGCCTTTTCAGGCATTACAGGTGGCGTGCGCTTAGGCTGCATTTTCTTTATATTCACCTCCATAGAGAAGATGAAAAATGTTTCCCAATGCTCTTGAAGCACTCCGACACCTTCAAATGTTCACTGCAGTGCCAAAACAGTAATATCTAAAGGTACAGATCTGAATTGTAAAAATGGATGGTCGGAGCTGCACGGGGAAACTGCTAGTCAGTATGCTGCATAGCCAGAAGTGATAAGCAGCATTTTAATTCAGCCCCCCCTCCTGACTCCCCAAGACAAATAGTAAGAGAAATCCCCAGCCATACCAACAGGCCCTTCACTGCAAAGACCATGGCTCCAGTCCCACTCAACAATCACAAAAAAAAATCAGAAGCTGCATATACAGCTGTCCTTTCAATGTTCCCCCGGATCACACCACACATGGAAGATCATTTTTAAGCTCCCACCCCAAACAAGCAGCATTTCAATTCAACCCCCCTCCTGGCTCTTCCAGACAAAAGTATGAGAGCACCCCCAGCCACACCAGTAGGCCCTTCTCTGCAAAGCTCCCCCTGGAGGCCCATGGCTGCAGTCCCCCCATCACTCACACAAAAAAAAAAGCAGAAGTTACTTCACCCAGACCACACCACACATGGAAGATCATTTTCAAACTCCCATCCCGAAACAAGCAGCATAATTTAAATTCAAACCCTCTCATGGCTCCCCCAGACAAATAGTATGTGTTACACTTGGGTTATGCCCCCTATCATCCCACATACACCTCACATACACCTTGCATACACCTCACACTGTATTCCTGGTCTATTGTACTGTAATACTGCTATTTTGCACTATGCTAATACTGATCATGCATGATTCATTATACCTCACTGTGATACATTTATCTAGATCATGTTTGTCTTTTATAGATATTCTATATATAATCTACCTAATCACTGATAAGATGACTCAGAGGGATCATCAGTGATTACTGTATACTTATATTCTCATATACTTATATGTAGTGTGTATTTTACACTCAGGCAGATATGCCTGTCAGCAGTTCTCTTTGTCTAAGCAAGCTGACACAGAAAGAACACATTTGTTATGTCTATGTTTTATACTGGCATAAGTAAGAAATGCCACATGTAGATTGGAAGTGTCAGCAATTCTTTTGCCCAAGCTATAATGCGAATGGAAGCATATTCTGTCTCATATGATACTCATTAGTAATTCTGTCTCCTAAGTCATTATCCAGTGGAATGACTTAGGACCAATACATGTTGTTTCTCATATCTGTAACTATGTTGTAATCTCTGTTGATATGCTGTTATCTGTAGTATTTAGCTGTCTGCAACCCACTGTAGCGCTCTCGAGACACTACTGTAGCTTCTCTAGAAGGGCAGAGAGCTGGAGCGTGGGAAAAGATAGAACAAGATCTTAGAGAACTTAAGATCTACAATTCTGGAGACTATGTACATTCTTCAGGAGTGGTGAGAAACCCATCTCCCTTGGGATTTTCTCTGTCACATGCTTGATGTAAGTAGCATAATAAACTTTATTAGTACTCCTTGCTTGTTTACGAATGTTTCTTGGCAGACTCCGAGACACAAGAATCTGTATTATTATTACTTTTATTGTTTACCCTACATACCAAGAGTGTTTAGACAACAGTATGTGTACCCATCCTTACCAGTACCAGGAGAGGTCTGCCAGTTGGAAGAAATGGTCCAGCAGTCTGAGTCAACATGGAGATGTGGCTGGTGGGATTTTAGTCTGTGGAAGTCTGGGTCACAACTTTGCAGGCAGTCCGAGATGGGTGGCATTCCAGTCATGAGACAGGCTGGAGAGCTCCGGCTGGTTCAGCCAGTCCAGTGGGATGGGTTCTGCAGGTCCAGCATGGCATTCAGCAGGTCTGTTCAGGTGATCAAATGCAGAATGTGGCCACAGAAAAGGGAAAAAATCTATGCATCCTCCATCTGCCTTTCAACTATCCTGATGATGACACCATTGCTGACTCCAAGTTGACTGGGTGAGCAAGCAATTCTTCACTGATTGGTTGCTGAATCCTGCCCACCTATTGGCTGAAAACACCTCCTCTCATTAGTGAAGCCATCCCTCCTCCCAACTGGTTGCTTTCTGAGCTCTTGCTGCTGTTTGATTGGCCATCTCTGTATCCTACTGCCTAGCTTAGAGATGGCCTGACTCCCAAGCTCTGGAAATGTATGCCTCGGTCCTGGGAGGAGGTAGGTGGCAGTGTGTTTCATCTGTAAGGGGGGTCCCAGACAGAGCTGGGCACTGCTGTACCAATATGTATATTGCAAACAATAAGGCTGGCAATTGGAGGCTCTGTGATATAGTCAGTGGCTCAGTCAGCAATGATGGGGGAGGGATGCACTCAGTGATGCATAGGGGAGGTATGGTGTGAGAGAATGGCAGGGGGCAAGAACAAACTGGAACAAATTGAGAAAGTCAAGAGGGTGGACCAAGAACAGAACATGCACTGTTGCTGCCTGCTGGAGGCTATGTGATAACAGTGAATGCCTAAAGGCGCTCACCATTATTGAACAGTCAGAGTGCTGAAAACCTTTTCAACTCTCTGACAACCCCAGTGCACAGGACAATGGTGCCAGGAGAATTTTTTAATACTTTCTGTGGGAGGGGCTGTGCCCCGCATCCCCCTCTTGGGGGTTCGCCACCCTGCAGGCCCCCTATTTAAGGATTCTCAACTCCAGGGGGGTGCATGTTGGGGGGGTGAAAGCATTAAAAATAAAAATAGGTTCAGGCCAGGTGCAATAAAATTGCACCAGCACCCTAACCCAGTACCTCACCCACCCCAACCACTAGCCAACCCCCGATGCCACGATGCAGCTTGGCCATCCACTGCAGCACCACCCCCCTACAGCCCCTCTACCCCCTCCTAGCCCACACTCGCCATGCTCGCTCCCCCTGCATGCACGTACACATAACGACATCCTGTCACCCAGTTCACCTACCCCCTCATCCGGTCCCCCCCCATCACCATGAGGGATTGTGCTGGGAAGGAGTCACCATTATGGACGGCACCCTTCCCCATGCACCCACGTTGCAAGTTACCTGCCTGCTGTATGCTCTGTTCACGCAGGCTGTTTACTGATGCTAGCTTCAGAACCGCAGTCTGTAGACTTAGTAATCATAAAAGTGAAAGTCAAGACAGGTGTTGGGCCCCTCACAAACGTTGGGCACAGGGCAGCTGCCCCTACTGCCCCCCAAGGCCGGCCCTGTGTCTAACCCCCTTAGTTCCCATGTCCTTAACCAGACCACTTTCCCTATCTCCATCTCCCCCCTTCCAAGACAGTGGGTGAAACCTATTCCACACTGGCCCCATGCTACCAGTCCCCTTCATCCTGACAAACCCCTTTCCTCCTACCTTTCTCTACCCTCCCAGGTTTCCTCACCATCTGAGGTAGAATAGCCCAAAACATCTGGATCCACCCCTCCTCAAATCTCCCCAGCCTGTCTGAAACCCCTACCCTCCCCATCTTATGCTCCCCCCCAACTGGCCTTACTAACTGCCTTCTAAGCTGCCTCACTTCTGCCCTTAAGTGATTCTGATTCTTGCACATTGAACAACCACTTACATCCCACAATGTTCCTATGTTGAGTCATATGGCTCAGGTTAGTCATAACTGCCTACCTACACAGGTTCAGTTATTGCTTTGACAACTGGTGACTGTAAAAGGCACATTGAACTGAAGTTTCTGTCTAGGTGTGATGCACAGGGTAGGGGTTGATGCTGTAGTCAGCTGTGCTGCTGTGCTCAGCCTGTGTTGGTTTCTTGCTGTGTTTGCTGGTGAAACAAGATGGTCATGTCCTTTGTTGAGAATTTGACTGCACAGCTCAAGACCATTTCAGAGGAGCAAGACCCAGTCTGGCT
Organism: Neoceratodus forsteri; assembly: GCA_016271365.2. Classification (NCBI taxonomy): domain Eukaryota; kingdom Metazoa; phylum Chordata; order Ceratodontiformes; family Ceratodontidae; genus Neoceratodus; species Neoceratodus forsteri. The sequence goes on from CM057454.1 coordinate 333,233,223, forward strand.
ACAAAACACTGTCCTGGGGCTCGCTGGCTTATTCTGTGCAGGCAGTGGGCCATGGATGAGGGTGGTAGAGCTCCAAGAACAAGTGCACCTGGAACAGGTGAGGTTTCCCTGGCAGAGATGGCTGATGAGGCAGGTCCCACTGTATCCAGCACAGAATTAATAAGGGTAGTTACTTCTTTGAGTGCTGTTACCAGCTTTCAGGAAGCCCTTCTCCCAGGAGAAGACAGCTTCCTGAGCCCACTGTTTTAGGGCCTGTTGTGGTGGCACTCCTTGGTGGGGTTGTGGAGCAGGATAATACTTTGTTGGGTCCCTACTCCCTCCTTGACTCTGTTTAGACAGCAGGTATGCCTTTTAAGAAGAATGCTGGGGCTCCCGGTGGTGAGGGGAAGAAGAAGAAGTGGCACTAGGATGGGACTGTGACTTTGAACATGGCATGTGCTGGCATTCCATTGAAATAAGCCCCAAGATGTAAAGTGGCTGGGGTGAATATGAAGCTGTGATTGTTGGAGGAGGAGGGACTGAGGAAAGGGATAGGAGTTGCAGAAGGGCAGAGAACCAGAAGTCAGTACTTGTCTAGAGCCACCCTTCTCAAGGTAAATTCAAAATGATGCAGATAGTGTTTTGCCAAATGATAGGCACCTGTCTGATTTAGCTTAATGAGTGGATAGGTTAGAAAATCTCACCTTTGCCCTGATCAGTTTGGTGTGAGGGCGGGGGTCTAAATAGGTGCTCTAAATTTTTCTCTTCAGAGGATTACCATTGCAGCACTAGTGGTAGCTTTCCCTTTCACATTGGGGAACCCTCCTCCCTCAGGGAAAGGGGTGAAAAGGGGAAGATAACGGTGCTGGAGAAAGATAGAGTTGTGGAAATTAAGAAACTGTTGAAGGTCCTCAAGGAACAGATCACAACACTGGCAAAAGATAAGCTGTTGTGAAGACCTGATCAAGGCATCCATTGCTCCGTACATGCCATGGCCATACGGTTCTCATTTATTTTAGAGGCACAGGACAAGACATTAAATAGGGAGCACATCAACTTTTTTTCTTTGCTACATGGTAAAGGGTGAAGGAAAGGGGGAAGACTCTACCAAAGGTGTGGAAGAATATAACAAATCAGATATCAGCAGTCAGTATTATGGCTATGGTGGTAGTGTGCAAGTATCCAGAAAAAGCAGTAGGTTTGTTCAGGTATTTAGACACAGTATGGAAGGCTTACTTTGCTTAATAGGAAGTGGTATTTTGAGGAGTTCATAAAAATAATGGTTAAAGACAAATGTTTAGATTGGGATAGAACCTCCACACATTTATGGGCTTGAAGCAATGACTCCAAAGTGACCACTTCTCAGCCCCTAGAAAAAGAATGGTCTCCCCCATACTTCAAGGAGGCACTGGGTTGGAACAGTGCCGACAATAACAGCACTATCCAGAATTGCATGGAAAAAATAGTGGCAATTTTGTTTTTGCAGGGGGCTATGCCCACCATACCCCCTGGACTGAAAGATTCTCACTCCGGGGCGGGGAGCAGATCACAGGTCAAGTTGAAATTTATGGGGCCATTGAATAGTGTTTTCATGGCCCCATGAAAAAAAAAATAATTCCCAAAGCACAAACATTTTTGCAAACCAGGATTAGAACCCTAGTCTTCACTGTTGCTAGCTGAGCTGCTTTATGCACCAGCCCTCTACACCACAGGAGCAGCTGGACTACCCTCCTGTGTTCTGGTGCCCTTGTGCTCTACAGCACCATGGACAGTGATCAGGGGCATGCTTACTGAAAGCACTGTACATCCCCTCTCACTGTCTGTGAAGCGCTACATTAACTAGCACTCTGTAGACTGGCGCTATTTTAACTGGGTACCCTTCAGGTAGAGCTGGGAACACAGCCTAATAAGGATGGGGTGTGTGCTATAAATCTAACAAAGAGATCTGCACATACCATGGGTGGTGTAAATTCAAACACAAATACTTAGTCTGTGGGGCCTGTTTGCAGTCTGCTGTGGCCCAAGGAACATTATTTTCACCCTCATCTGCTACTTAAGCATGGGTGATGCAGATGTTGTTAAAACACACTTTTCAGAAGGTGCCACATTAGCGGCATTGAGAATATGGCTATAATATAGAATGAGGACCCTGTACTTTGTATTGATGAATTATCTACTCATCTTTAGTGGATTTGTCATATATTACAGAGCCACTAAACTTTTCTTCAAAGAAAGCAATTTGCATTCCCACACTGTTAGCTTTCTTCAGGCCCAATAGTTGTTGTGTTACTTCCTTTGGTACAATACACAATGCATGCCATTGGGAAAGCAGCAGGCAGAAGGCTTGCGTGGTATTTTCTTGAGGAATTTGCAGTGGTGAATCAAGGTGTGTTGCTGTGGCAGTTGAGCCAACTAGAAGGCATGTTGAAGTGTTCAGCATTCTCTTCTCACAGAAAGGCATTTTCTTTTTCTTGGGAGTGGGTGATGGACCACTTGACAATGCCATTCCTGGGCTCATTTTAGTGGCTCAATTTTTGATGACTGTGGTGTTCATGGTGTGCAATGTAAACACCTATGCCACTGCATAAGTGGCCCGCCATGACTCAGGGAACATTATTTTCACCCTAATCTGCTACCCAGGCATGAGTGGTGCTGAAGTTACAAAAATGCACTCTGGAGAAGGTGCTGTGTTAGCTGCATTTGAGAAACTGCCTTGTTAGTGGCATTGCAATATGGCCATAATAAAGAACAAGGAACCTGTAGTTTGTATTGGTTAATTCCCTATGCTTCTTCAGTGGTTTTGCCATAAGTACATTATAAAAGCTATTCAACTTTCTTCACTGCAATGTACCTCAATGTTAGCGTTCATAAAGTACAATGCTTGCTATGTTACTTCCCCTAGTACAATAATACTGTTGTGTAATACATCAGTTAACCTGAAATTGCTATACTTGTCCACTAGAGGGAGAGCTAGTTTCTTTTTTTTGTGCCCCCCCTGTGTTGTACTGGTTTGCTCCAGTCATTCATGAGATGGAATTTGATACGTGTGTGATTCCTGTCTGCCTCTGTATTTTTGGGAGTTAATATACAACATACATTATCTAAGCTGTTTAAATCTAAAGAAAAGATTACTAGATCCTGGATGCTTTCCCAATTAAACCTTCTTTATTATGTTTTTCATTCCTTATGACTGGGTCCAGATTACCCTCTGAGTGAGTTGGCTGTTTGACAAACCATTATAAAAATGCAGTTCTGCACTACATCTGGAAGCATGTGTCTTTCAAAGTTATTCCACTCCATAGCTGGGTATTTAAAATAGCCCATTATCAGCATTCTGGTCTTTTCACATGCTTCCCTTATTTGTCAAAAAAATATTTTCTGCTCTTCATTTTGAATGCGACATAATGTGTATAGCAACAAATAAGAATCATACTGCCACCTTTGTGTCCTTTACTTTAATCTATAAATGATTTGTGGTTTCATCTGAGATACTAGTATTAGTTCTCTCCCCACAGATACTATATCATCTATTAATGGCATCATTCTTTTAGCTTTATTTTGTCTTTTCCTTCTTTAGACTCTGTGCCACGCTATTTTGGAGCCTCAATAATTCTTTTAGTGCAGCTATCCCTGCAGTCACTGTAAGCTTTCACATGATTGTATTTTTGGCCTTGGCTAATGAAATGCATTTGAATAGCTACTTTATCATCCAAGCCTCTATGCTGCTAACTATTGACTTAATACATACATTTTAGTACCAATCATAATTTAAGAGACAAGTTCAGAGATGAGCCTCAAACTCAAGACTGTTAGGGCTGAAGTACATTACTCTACCAGTTGAGTTAGAGGAATATCTCCAGGACCACATCTATTACAAATTGTCAACATTAGTTTAACCAATAAGCATTGAGATTTACTTGTGCATGCACACCTCTTAAAATGGCAAACAGTTCTGACACATGCAAAGGGGATTGTCCCCTTTTTTCAAGATGAGGGAGTTCTCTGGTTAAATCTTTTTTCTGATTTGTTTACATTTACTGTCACTTCATAAAATATTATAAAACATGCAGGACAAGAAGCAGGAAAGGCACTCACCTCCCCTCTTCCAGGAAACTCACACTCAAATGTCAAAGATGCTAGGAGTCATTTGTCATGGTATACAAAACGTCCTTTGTTAGGTACTCACATGTGAGAAAACATGCATAATTGCATAAAAAGCAGCAAGAACATTTCAATATGTACTGTGGCAGTCCATGCAAATGCTGGTTGGTGTTTCCCAGAGCTTACATTTCATTCTATGTGCATTGTCTGGCAGTAATATGGATATTCTTTTTTGTACCATGACAAATGACTCATAGGGACTTTGGCATTTGAGCATGAGTCTCCTGGAAGAGGGGCAGCGAGTACCTTTTCCTGTTTCTTGTCCTGCACAGACTTTCTGAAAGTTTTATTTATTTATGTCTTTGGTAACTGGTGGGTGCACTGATGCAAAGGACTGTTTTCCAGCATGACCCGAGCCACAGCATGGCACATTAAGCAATACAAGTGTGGAGAACAACACTAAACACAGGCCTCAATATGAGGTGCAGGAAATTACAGAACAAAGGGTCATTACATAAAGTGCAGTTACATTAGACTACAAAGTGTCAAAGAAGGCCAGCATACAGGTCAAAATACATAGTCACAGGCCAGGCAACAGACTGAAATATAAGTCACAAAACACTGAGACTAAACATAAGTCTCAGATATAATACATAAAGTGCAAAATGCACTGAGGTACACTAACAGTGCACCAGTCAATGAACAGATTGGAACTCTGAAATCGAGTACATTTCCCCTTAGCAAATGGTGATGGGACTTAGAATAGGAAGGCAATAGCAAAAGCCGTGAAAAGTGGGGGAAGAGGACAGGAGCAGTAGTGGTGAGTGTAGCAAGGATGAGATACTGCTAATAGCTGGGGGAAGGAAACGGAGGGAGGTGATGTTAGAGATTATCCAGGAGAGCAGTGGCATTTGGCTTCAGACAGTAGCCACTCTGAAATTGTTTTTGAAGGAAAGATGGGAGGTGGAAGAGCAAAGAGATGTTGGAAGTCTGTTCCATATGGAGGAGGCAGAGATGGAAAAGGCTTTACTACGCCTGGAACTACTGGGGGGAATGGATGATTCACGGAGGCTCCTAGCTGCCACTCTGCCCATGAGGAGGGATGAGTACGGGGACAGGTGTCTGACTCTCAGAGTATTGTCAACTAAGCAACCAAAGGCATAGTCAAACTGTCCTTGCAGTGGGAGCCAACTAAGTGACTGGTACAATACACAATGATGGGTAGAAAAGGGGCATGGAGGACAAAGCAACAGATGCTGTTGTAGACTGAGTTCAGTCTACAGGGCAGAGCTGAAGATATGAGAGAATAGACAGGAAAGCAGTATTCAAGGAGCAATAGAAGGTGTCCTTGGGCAATTGCTAGGAATGCCTCATAAGAAAGGAACTGATTTAGGAGGTAGTCAGAACCTAGCTTCTGATCAACTGCACACAGAATTATTGACATGGTCGGCAAACGTAAGGGAGGGATCTAGAGTGATACCTAAGTATTTAAAACTAGTGACATTTTTAAGGGGGGGGGGCCAGCAGGTGTGGGTTCAAGGAGGGAGGAGTTTGTCTTGGAGATCTTTCTGAAGAATGGTTTGGATCTTTGTTTTCTTTTCATTTACCAAGAGTCTGTTGGAAAGAAACCAATTGTGGGCAGCACCATAATTAAGTGTAAGAGCAGAAGAGATGTTTGTGAGAGACTTGTCGCTGTGGTAAAGGAAAAGGTCATCCACATAGAAGAGAGCCTCACAGGTAAGGCTTTCAGCTGGGAGTGCGTTAATAAAAATGGAAAAAAAGTAGGGGGCCAAGGATAGAGCCTTGGGGAACCCCTATCGATACTGGTAGGGCAGGGGAGGAGGCTGTACCAATTGTAACAGACTGGGACCTGCCTAGCCAGAGTGTGCCACCACTGTTTGTTTTTTTTATTTTAAAATCCGCATACATGTACTGAGGCATCTTTGTATGCGTGTGGCCTCTGGAGTTAATTTACGCACCAGAACCATTAACCTTTGCTCTCAGTCTTCTCAAAAGATATGCAAGGCAGCACTGAGAGTATAGCAATGTCACTGCATCTGTAGTTATATATAATAGAGGACTTGTTATGGTCAGCCTAGTTCAGTAACTTCTTCACCACCACCATAAGCACTCATTCCTGAGCTCCGTCTGTAACCTAGACACTTGAGCTAGAGAACCTCCTCCTGACAGTGGGGTCATGGTTCTGAATGCAGTTGAATGCCACTGTAATGTTCCTGAAATCCTCTTTCTTAAATAAAGTATATTTGATGCTTCTATCTTCTGCCATTAATCGACTGCATATCATTTCAGTACTATGCCAAGTTGCCATGTGTGTAGAAATGCTTTAGGAACAGTAGTTTTCTTCCCATGTAGCTTACATAAACACTGTAGGCATATTTGTATTCTTTTCCAACCAGATGTGGGCCTCAGCTTGGAAAAACATTTGTTTCTTTGGTTCACTGAGATAAGGAAATCATTGATGGCACTTGTATAAATCTGGCAGGAAGACTAATCATTGGGGAGGCCCAAGGACAGAATCCCACAGAGGGAGCGAGGGAAGGAGGAGGGAGGAGGGAGAGAAGGAGGGAGGGAGGGGGAGAGAGAGAGAGAGATGTTTATATATAGAGAGAGAGAGAGAGTTGTTTTTGGTAGCAATAACTTATACGTCTTAGGTTTGCATCTCTGCTGGCACAAAAGGACATAAATATTGAGGGTCTGAAAAAAATGAATAGACACACAAGAAAGCTCTGATGGAAACAGTCAGTCTAAGAAACAGGACCCTGTGCTTTTAACCATCTTATCAGTTCAGAGTTTTATTTATTTTATTTTTTTTATGTTTGAAAACATCCTGCTGGATCCAACCTCTGTAAATAGTCAATAAAGAGATTTATAAGTCTAATTAATTATTCATGAGCTAAAGAAGCTAACTGGTTGGCTGCCATGCTGATCGTAAATCTCTGAGAAATGCCCGGCATGGCAGCCACGAACTTAGTGCTGAAGTATTACAGAGTATAAATTTCTAAGGGAAAAATTTAAAAAAAAAGAGAATTAACCATTTAAAAACATGTAAACAACAAAACATCTACTAAAAAAGGTAGAACATAGAAAAACATGACACCTCCCCGAACACAGAAGAGGACAAAAACAGACCACGCTACAGCCTTCAAAACACACCAGTGTCACAGCATGGTGTGCAGCCCCACAGAGAAAGAAAAAGAATAAAGAAAAATCTCCCAAAAGTTAATTATTGTGATTAGACTTATAATCGCCATATGACCTCAGATCCATTCATTTCCTGTCAATTAATGAATGGCTGGGTGGGGTTGGTCCTTGGCTGTGCCTCGTGCCACCCTTCCCTCCCAGTCAGTTGTTAATCTCCAGGAAATGCCTCGCTCTTTAGTCATTATTGCTTACATTTTGTTTTCCTATTTTGCATGTGTGTGTACACTAAATTCTAATCTCTAGGCAGTGCTAACTCCTCTCTGAAGACACAGCTACCGAAAGCAGTATGCTACAACCAGATGAGAGAAGTTCTGGGATAGCATTGGGCAACCTTAATAAAGGCATGCAATACCCCTGAGGATCTGCACATACGGTGGCATATGCATAACAAGTCAGAGAGGAAAGCTTGTTGGTCATTCTGCTTGTATAATCTCATGATGGCAGCTTAACAATCTTGCAAAAGACGTTAGAGTGAGCAAAACCATCACAAATACCAAGTACAATTTATTCACCAACTAATATCAGAGGCAAGTCTTGAGTTTGGTACAGTACCATCACAGCTGAAGAGCAGAACTCCAAAAGTTGAGTAAAAAACACGTTCTGCTAGCTCATTTTGTAGGAGAAGAAGAATAATCAGTATTTATATAGCGCTTTTCATACATCCAAAGCGCTTTACAAGCAATGCTAGACTGGTAGTGAAGTGACTGAATGTGTGGAGGCGGTCATATCGCACATCATCACCCACACACAGCCTGGATAATTGCATGAACCGGTTTATGGGAAGGGGAATGTTGGCCAGGACACCAGGAATGTTCCCTACTCTTTGCGAAGAGTGCCCTAGGTTCTTTTACTTCCACCTGGACAACACCAGGATGGGCAGAAGGGACCTCGGTTTAACGTCTCATCCGAAGGACAGCACACCCCAGCAGTACAGCACCCCCCAATACTGCACTCAGATGCCAGCGATTTTTAGGTGCAAGTCCAATCCCAGTGTGGGATAAGAACCCACGATCTTCTGGTCCAGAGGCAGATGTGCTACCAACTGAGCCATGCTGACAAGGAGATTGTACTATACTAGAAGTGTGCAAAAAAAACTTCTGCAGGTGGAATGTAAGGGAAAGTCCATTTCTGAACTTCCACGGAAATTCCATCTGCACTCCTAATTAACACAAATATTTAAAGTTAATCCCTGGTGGCTAGCGGTCCCTCCCCCCACCTGATCTCCCATCCACCCAATGTGTTTTTTAAAAAAATAACCTTGTTGGCTAATGGTCCCCACCCCCACCAGATTACCTGCCTGCCCGATGTGTAGTAAAAAAAAACAACCGTGTTGGCAACCAGTCCCTCCCCCCACCAGATCACTGGCCCATCCTATATGTGTTAAAAAAACAACCCAGTACCTGGTGGCTAGCAGTCCCCCCCACCTGATCTCCTGCCCATGTCCAGTACTGCCTGACCCCACCCCATCCCTATTCCAGATCCCTTATATAGTAAAAAAGATTTTTCCTTGATGGACTAGTGAACCCCACTCCCTCCCTATCACTGATCCAAAGTATGTCTTTTTTTTTTTAATCCCAAGTCGTCTAGTGTCCCACCTGTCCCCCACCCCAGGAGGTAGTGTCCCACCCCACTCCCTCCATTCTGAAACAGAGCAGACCACCGGCACAGCCCTCCACTCTCCTCCAGGGAAGGCTGCCACTGAGATCTGAATGAATGAGCATATGGGATGTGCCACTGGCCCACTCTGTTTTGGGATTTTGGGGAGTGGGGTGGGACACTACCTGCTGAGGTGGGGGGCAGATGGGCCACTAGACCACCAGAGAAAAGGAAAAAAAATACATACTTTGAATCAGGGATAGGGAGGCAGGGGGATTCACTAGACCACCAAGGAAAAATATTTTTTACTGTATGGGTGGAATAAAGATGGAGAGATGTCAGGCAGTACTGGACACGGGCAGGTGATCAGGTGAGGGGAGGAACCGCTAGGCACCAGTGACAGGGTTGGCAACTTTTTTTTTTTATACACATGTGTGTGGGCGGTGATTGGGTCGGGGAGGGACCACTAGCCACCAGGGTTTTCTATTAAATACATGTTGGGTGGGCAGGTGGGTGATCGGGTGGGGGGAGGGACCACTAGCCATGGGGGGGGGTGTATTAACATCTGGGTCAGGGCAGAACACTGCGAAATTTTGCCTAAGTATTCTGAACTTTTCCCATCCACTACAGGCAGAAGCTCAGAAACGTCCACAAAAGTTGCCAAATTTCATGAAAGTTCCGCTTAGGCGGAATTGCCAACTTTTGCACACCACTATACTATACTCAATAAGGTCCACTATGTTAGTGTGACAAGCTGGGACATAGATTCTGACTAGCTCAGTGAGTGAGTCAAAGAAGAAACAGAACAGCTGAGAATACAAAAAATTAGCAGTACAGTCTGGTGTTGTGGAAAAATGGCTGGCAAAGTCAATGAAGAAAATGACTGCAGAGCCTGACAGACAGAGAGGAAAAACATTTTTTTTTTCTCACTTAAGCTTAATAAAAAATAGGAAGGCTTCATTAACCTCATATTCAGTTGTAATGGTGACCCCAAAGTCAGCACAGCAGCAGCCATTTGTCTTTGTCATTTAGTGAAGTATTAATGATAGTATCATCAGGAGAAACTATGCTGCACACCAGCCCTTGCAGTTTTAATCCATTCTTTAATTTTCACATCACTGTAAAACCATGGTTATTGGAATTCTTGTCCCATTGGATTACTCTGTCTATTTCTCTTTCTCCTTCCCACAAGACAATACAAAAACGTATCTCAGTCTTTATGAATACAATGAACCTACCCTGCATGACAATGTATGTAGATTCATAGTACTTTCCTTCAGGTACACACATCTGGTTGTCAGCTCATAGCCCATAGAAGTCAGGAACAATATATATCTCACCTCCAGAGATGGACTGCTGTGTTACGTTGTTTATTTCATACTGGATTCTTTTAAGGAAGTCAAAAAGGCAAAGCCCATAGAGACCTCCCCCACAATACAGTGGCGGTAACATGTGTCACCAACTTCAACAAAGTACCTATCCAGTCTATTTTTAAATATTTCAAGACTATCTGCGTCCACCACCTCCGGTGGCAGTTTATTCCACAACCTAGTTACCCTACACTTAAAACTATTTCTTCTCAATTCAGTCCTACTCGTTTCTTCCCTCAATTGCCTATTGTGTAACCTTAAATGATATGTTACTCTCATTTCCAATCCCAATTCCACCTTAAGATCTTCATCCCCCAACACCTTATATAAATAATAATAGATCTCCCCTTGCCCTTCTATTACTCAATGACCACAATCCCAACTTATCCAGTCTATCCTTTGCTTGGTTCTGGTGCTACCTTGAAAATGCTCTCAAAAATTAAAATAGCTGATGCCCTTTCCACAGAAAGACCAGTTCACTCAGGTGTCCCACAAGGTTCTATCCTTGGGCCACTCCTGTTTAACCTCTTCTTAAACAGTCTACCGCTATCTTCCACCAACAAGTCATTCTCTATGCTGATGATGTCATAATTTACTCCACCCACAAGGAACCTTACCTCCTTCAACACAATCTTCAGCTTGGTTTCTCTGCAATCGAAAACTGGTTTGATATGCATAAATTAGTCCTCAACTACAAGAAAACCAAGTCTATGCTTTTCTGCAGTTCTCACAACAAGCACAGGTCCCAACCTCTCTTGATCACTAATGGCCTTGGTGCAGCCCTCAAACAGGTTTATTCATTCAAATACCCTGGAGTCACTATTGATAGTAATCTATCATATTGCACCCACATTGAAAATGTCTTGAAAGCAGCAAACTCTCGCATCGACCTTCTCTACAGGCATAGGCAATGCCTTACCACTGATGACTTAAAGATCGCAGTACAGTGCTCGGTGGTTTACCTAATTGACTATGGCCTCGTCATCTATAGCTCGGCCTCTGCTTCCACCTTCAGGCATGTATCCTTGACCCTTAACAAAGCATGCTGGCTCATCACTGGCTCCCACCACCTTACCCACACCTGTGATCTATACTCTCAAACTGGGTGGCTCCAATTGTCTAATCGTATCAAGTACCAGACCTGCTTAATGGCAAAAAAAATAACTATGTGCTTAGCCCCCCCAGGTGTCCAAGCACTTCTCCACAGGGTGCAGAATCCTCGCACCACCAGGGGCTCTGAATCACAGCTACTGTATATTCCATGATGCTGTACCACACAGGGCCAAAGATCCTTCACTTACAGAGCTCCCAGCTGGTTCAATGGCCTCAGCAACGACATTTCCTTCCTGCCTAATCTAGGCCCCTTCAAATATAACCTCAGCCCCTTCGTCTCTGCCACCAGCTCCTGTGATTGCCAGGCTTAATCTGCCCCACCTAATAATGCTCTTACTTAACCCCTGTTCACCTCCTCTACCTCACCCCTCCTCCCTCCTAAACCTCTCCCCCATTACTCTTTTGCACTTTCTTGTTCCTGACAATTGCCACTGGCTGCACCTTGTACCACAGTACTGTATGCATGTAACTGCTTGGAATTGACTGTAATCTGTTTTGCACTCCACCTTCTCAAATTGCATTGCTCTTTCCAGTTGTCCTGTTCCTAATTGTCTTGTCTGCTATTTGTCCCTCATCTGATGTGGAACCTTTGTAAAAGAGCCTTTGGCTCAAAGGTACTTGTAATCCTAGATTCAAAATAAATAAAAAATAAATAAAATTCTCATACGAGATTTCCTGACAACCTGAAACTGGTCTGGTAAATGCTCTCTGGGGCCTCTCCATTAATTTTACATCCTTTATAAGGAATGGGTATGAGAGAGAAGAGCAATAGTCCAAAATTGGCCTAACCGTAGTCCTATGCAGTGGTAACAAAATCTCACTACTTCTTGATTGAAAACCCCTTCTTATACAATGTACCAACTGCATAGCTTTATTTGATGTTATTTTACTATGGGCACCCTTTTTAAGGTCATTTTGAATATAAACCCCTATGTCTTTTTCACACTTTGAAAGCCTCAATTTAAGATCCTGCATGTAATATGTTTGCCAGATGTTTTGTCTGCTAAAATGCATAATACTGCATTTTTCCTTATTTAAACTCATTCCATTTGTGTTTACCCATTCCATAATATAATTTAAATCTTGTCCGAAGACTAATCTATCACTGAATGTATCAATATTCCCCCAATTTTGACATCATCTGCAAATTTTCTTAGCTTGTTTTTACTTCCAACTGCCGAATCACTCATAAAAACACCAAACAACAATGGACCCAGCACTGAACCTCGGGGGACCCTGTTCCCCACCTTTAATGGGTCTGACAAATGGCCCTGTATTCTTACCTGCTGCTGCCTATTTGTTAACCATTGTTCAACCCATCTTACTATAATTGAATCAACCCACATAACAATAAGCTTCTCAATAATCTTACAATGTGGGACCGTGTCAAATGCTCTACTAAAATCTAGCATCACCATGTCCACATTCTTTCCTTCCACAATACTTTTACTAATATATTCATAAAAGGTGATCAGATTTGTTTCACATGATCTATTTGTCACAAAGCCATGCTGACTTTTATCTATTAACCCTCCACTCATCATAACATCAACAATGGCTTTGCTCAAAATACCTCAATAATCTTCCCACAACAGAGTTTAAGCTCACTGGCCTATAATTCTTCGCCTCGCTCTTCTTTCCTTTCTTGTAAATTGGCACCACATATGCCAATTTAGAAACATAGAAACATAGAAGTTGACAGCAGATAAGGACCACAAGGTCCATCCAGTCTGCCCATTTCTTTTTCTACCTTATGAATGTGCCATTGACCTTTGCTCTGTCAATGGTCTATCTATTCATACTCATCTGTATTGCTCCCTTATGCCTATCCCATGCCTGTTTGAATCCCTGCACTGTATTCATATCCACCACTTCCGGAGGTAGGCCATTCCATGCATCCACCACCCTTTTCTGTGAAAAAAACTTCCTCACATTACCCCTTAATCAGCCTCCCTCTAATCTCATGCTGTGTCCTCTTGTCCTGCTATTTTTCTTATATTGAAACATGTTAGACTCTTTCACCTTGTTAATGCCCTTAAGGTGTTTGAATGTTTCAATCATATCACCTCTTTCCCTCCTTTGCTCTAGGGTATACATATTGAGCTCAGTTAATCTGTCCTAATATGTTTTCTGATGCAGTCCCTGCACCATTTTGGTTGCCCTTCTCTGGACTGCCTCAATTTGGTTACTGTTCTTGTGAAGGTGTGGCCTGCAGTACTACACGCAGTACTCCAGATGGGGCCTAACCAGTGTCTTGAAGAGAGAGATTATTACCTCCCTCTTCCGACTTGTGATACCCCTACTAATACACCCCAACATCCCTCTAGCCTTACCTACTGCTTTAGTGGTCTGCTTTGATGATTTCAGGTCATCGGTGATGATGATGACCAAGTCTCTTTCTTCCCTTGTGACTGCCAGCAACTCCCCTCCCAGCCTATAGGTGGCTTCTGGGTTTCTCTTCCCTATGTGCATGATCTTGCACTTCTTTGCATTAAACCCTAGTTGCCACTCTTCTGACCATTTTGCTAGTTTATCCAGATCTCTTCTCATTCTGCCCACCCCATCTGAATCATCTACTCTGTTGCAGATCTTGGTGTCATCTGCAAACAGGAAAACCTTACCCTCCAGTCCATCTGCGATGTCACTGATGAAGATATTGAAGAGGACTGGCCCCAGGACTGATCCCTGAGCTACCCCACTTGTGACTTGCATCTCTTCCGACTGTATACCATTTACCACCACTCTGTTTTCTGCCCATCAACCAGTTTGCCACCCAGTTGACCAATGTCTGACCCACCCCGAGCCTATCCAACTTATTAATCAATCCTCTATGTGGAACAGTATCAAAAGCTTTGCTTAAGTCAAGGTAGGCAACATCAACTGCTCCCTCTTGGTCCACCACTCTGGTTACCCAGTCAAAGAAATCTATGAGATTAGTTTGACAGGACCTTCCTTTTGTAGATCCATGCTGTCTTGGATCCTGTGCTCCTATGGATTCCAGGTGTTGCACTATCCTTTCCTTAAGGAGTGTCTCCATAATCTTGCCCACTACTGAGGTAAGACTGACTGGTCTGTAGTTTCCTGCCTCCTCCCTGTTACCACTCTTGTGGAGCAGGATCACATGAGCCCTTCTCCAGTCTTCTGGAACCTCTACGGTGCTCAGAGACTCACTGAACAGTTCTGATAATGGCTCTGCTAGTTCCACCCTTAGCTCCTTTAGTACCCTGGGATGTATGCCATCAGGTCCCATTGCCTTGTTCACTCTGAACTTAAGGAGCTCTTGTAGGACCCTTTCTTTTGTGAAGGGACTAGTGCACACCTCCTTCCCCCTTGTGTCCATAATGCTGAGCTGTGAGCCCTGCCCTACCTTCTCTTCAGTAAATACCGAGCAGAAGTATCTATTTAGGATAGATGCTTTTACAGGGCCCTCCTCCTCACACGCTCCCTTATCCCCTTTGAGCTTAGCAATACCCCCTCTGGACTTTCTCCTTGCACTAATGTATCTATAGAAAGTCTTGTCACCTTCTTTTACTGTTCGTGCTAGTGTTTCCTCAGTTTGGGCCTTTGTCTGCCTAACTGCCTTCTCCGCTTCCCTTAGGGAAGTTTGGTATGCCTCCCTATCTTCATCCTGCTACATTCCCTTATATTTCCTGAAGGCCAGCCTTTTGGCTCTGACCTTTTCTGCTACCGTGTTTGAGAACCAAAGTGGTTTCCTTCTTCTTTTGCACTTCCTTTTCTCACTACCACTATGGGATGTTGCTTCAAGTATTGCATCTTTAATGCTTGCCCACTTTGCCTCTACCCCCTCACCTGTATTTCTTTTTGCCAGGGCTAGCTTAACTCTGTTGGCCATCTTATCAAAGTCAGCTCCTCTGAAGTCCCATATTTTTACCTTGGAATGGGATAATTTTGTTCTAGTGGCCAAATTGAACCATACCATGTGATGCTCACTGGCACCCAGGTGACCTTCTACCTGGAGATCTGTGATCCTTTCCCTGTTAGTCAGTACTAGATCTAGGATAGCCCTGTCTCTTGTGGGTTGTTGTACCAGTTGTTTGAGGCCCTCCCCCTGCAGGGAATCCACTGTGTGTCTAGTTCTGGCAGATGTCCCTGCTGGTATTGACCAATCTGTATCTGGAATGTTGAAGTCTCCCATTATCAGAACCTCACCTTTAGCTGTCATGTTTTGTATATCTTCTAACAGTAACATGTCTATGTCCTCCCCCTGGTCTGGAGGCCTGTACATGACCCCAGTTCATATGGCTGCCCCATTTCCTGTTTCCAGGGTGACCCACATTTCTTCTGGCTCCTTATGTGTATTCTGAATTTCTGTAGCTTTGATATTTTCATTGACATAAAGGGCCACTCCACCCCCCCCCCTTTTTGCACCTCGGTCTCTTCTGAACAGTACATAGCCAGGTACTGAAGTCTCCCAAGTGTGGTTACTGGTAAATCATGTCTAAGCTAATGGCTACTATGTCCAGTTTAGCCTCTATCATTATTGCCTGCAGGTATGGGATCTTGTTTCCCAGACTGCAAGCATTTATCCTGATTTTTCATTGGCAGATTTTGGTGTGTTTGTTGTTGGCCGAGGTCCGGCATTTCCCCTGTGTGTCGCATGGGGAGCCGGACCTTTTTCTTTACCTGGTGATGCAAATGAACTACAAACATGCTGAACTCCTGTTTGACCACTAGCTGAGGGGGGAGAGGTGTTCTTCCCATTTCCGCATTTCCGGCACTGACCCCTCAGCCAATGACTTTTGACCCATCGTAGTAATTACCGGTGTCAACTCATCCCCCAACTCCTTTAAAAAATACGGATGTAAACTATCAGGTCCTGCTGCCTTCTCAACCTTTAATCTACTAATCCTTTTCTTCACCCTTTCTTCAGTTATAATTTCTTTTGGGTCCAATGTACCTATACCCAAACTTCCCTTTTCTGCTACCCCATCACATTTCTTATACACCGCTCCAAAACATTTACTAAATTCATTTACCATATCTTATGGCTCTGAGGTTTACAACCCCATTGATATTCAGTGGACCAACCTTACAACCTCACCCCCTTTTACTATTCATATATGCATAAAAACTTTTACTATTATCCTTACCCATTGCCAATCTAAATTCAAGTTGTTTTTTTAAGTTTTAATTTCCTTCTTTAGTTGTTTCAGTATATTCCTGTACCTATTTCTATATGCTACAGTTTTATATTTCTTCATTTTATGAAAGATTATTTTCCTTTTTCTACAAAGCCTTATTATAGAAATCGTTAGCCATGGTGGATTTTTACCTTTGTGGTTATATGCATTTCTTTGTGGGATAAACCGATCTATTATTCCATTTATTATATCTGAAAACAATTTCCTAGACTCCTTCATAGTTAGATCCTTCATCTTATCTTCCCAATCAATTTTGCTCAACCTGTCCCTCACAGCTGCATTATATCCATGTATGTATCTGAGAAACTAGCTGAAGTTTGCATGTACTGCATAAAGTCATGAGAAACCACAGCACCAATGTAATACTTAAAGGGACACTGTCAACCCCCTTAGGTCTCAAAGTGTCCCTAGTTTAAAAAACACATTTTATGTTTGCCAATATTCTGTAAAGGCTGATGATGTAGCTGGTAGTTTGGTTCTGATTATTTTTTTCTTTAAAGAAGTGAAAAACAGACTGCCCAACATACTGGTGTTACCGCACAAAAACAGGTTTGTTTAAATTCCTTCACCTGCTCCTACTGCATCTTTCTTGGAGTTATGAACACCCGCAACATAGTCTAACCACTCATGATGCAGTGGGAGGAAAGGAGCCTATTGATTCATGAGTGACTGCACTGTTTGGGGGTGTTTCTAATGCTCAGGGAGTATGCAGTCAAAACAGATCCAGGATTGTAAACAAAACAAGGTTGTTTATATACATTAGCATGCATTTCAGTTCTACTAAACAAGGAGACAGATGAAACAAACAGCAACATCAATGAATTTTAGAGAAGGTAAGCAATCATAAAATGTAGGTTTTTAACTAGAAATAATATGATAAAAAACAGGTTGATAGTGTCCCTTTAAGTGTTTGTTTGTTTGTTTGTTTGTTTTCTACAAAGTGGCCCTCCAGGGCACAGAGTGCCTGTACCATTAATGTAATAAATAAATCTGTGATAAATAACATAAAACCATGTTGCAAACTATATCCATTTATACAAGAAATATTCACTTACACTATAGATACACAAACCTAATAACAATTTCATCTAGCAGATCTGGTTACTAAAAGGCTGTCAAATTTTAAATGAAAATACGGAACTGGCGGTGCATATCTCTTCATGGAGCAGATTCCATAAGGTAGGGATTGCCACTGAAAAAGCTCAATCACCAGCAGACTTCACTTGGGAAGAAGGAACAGTCAACAGACCCATTCTACTAGATGTTAAATCTGTAGGAGGGATGTGCGGAGTCAGGAGATGTCTGAGGTACTGAAGGCCCAGTCCATTCAAGGCTTTACATGTCACAAGTAATACCTGGAAATCAATGTGTCACCTAACCAGCCAAAAGCCTAGAACCAACAGCAGGGAAGTAATATGCTCTGACCTCCTTGAGGAGGTCAGCAGTCTTACTGCAGCATTCTATACTAACTGCAGGTGCCACAATTGACCTACAGGTAAGCCTTTACAGAACACACAGCAGTAATCAAGCTGTGCAAAAATGAGGATGTTGACTAGTGTAGCTATGTCCACAGAATTAAGCAGTGGTCACAGTCTGGCAACATTCTTAAGGAGGTAAAAACAGATCTTGACTACAAAAGACACCTGCAAAGTAAATGCGAACTGTCCATCAGGAATAACTCCCAATGTGAAGGAGCAATATGCTACAACATTCAGCATGTCAATACAGGAAATATAGTTTGTCACCAGTGTATAACACTTTGGGGTAAATGACCAGCTATGACATGAAACAGGAATGTAGCAATTTCATCCTCTCTGTGAAGACAGTTTGCTGCCACTGGATGGCAGCAGTACAACTGCTTTCTTCAGGTAAAATTGTACAGTATTTGCTCTAGTAGTAGTTTGTGCTGCAGTTGGATATAATTTTCATACCTCAGAATGCCACAACCTGAAATAAATTACTGAATGGGTTGTTTTTTTTTTATTTTTTTTTTACTGTATTGCTGTACAAAGTTTATATTATGGAATTATTTTTAAATCTATAATTGCCATCCATTTTTAAAGTTGACCCACACCTTTAGTCCTTGAAGTAGTGGCCTGACCCATTTTAAATATTATTTCTCTTGGCCTTGGACTACAACCTCTCCCATTGTCCATTCTGCCAGTCCTACTTCCTGAACAGTTACAGTATGAATAAACCACTGTACCCATGCTACTTGAGTCATAAGGACTTCTTGGGTCATTTATTATTCAGGCCCACCTATGCAGTGTCTTATACATTAATGCCCCACACTTTAAAGGGCATGTGCTATTTCTGGGAAAACTTTAGAAAACACAACACTTGCACACAGTTTTACTTATATTTAGCTTTTTTGATATTTCTGCCTCCCTCTTTCTTTATTACTAAGGACAGCTGCTTGAAAATAGGATCCATGTCCCTCAGGATTTATCTGCTAGCAAGCAACAGGTACAGATTAAGCCCAAATGGAAAAGGTACTGCTGCCATACAGATTTCATAAGTAATAAAAAATAAGCTAAAGATAACAATAGAAATAAAGGGCATACAACTAAAATTATGTGTAATTTCCAAAGTTTTCCCAGAGGTATCAATTGCTCCTTAAAGGCATATTTATGAAACACTTAAAGCAGCAGTATTTGTTAGTCATCATATTTCGTTTAAGAATAATGCATTTCTGGCAAAAACAAAATCACTGTATCAATGTTTATTTTCCTTTTCTTTCATTCCTTAATGGAGATGTGTAACACTGAATTGTTGTGGTGTTTTTGCTCCTTTGCAAAACCCACTATAAGAAAACTGAACATCTTGTTGTGTTGAGGTGCAGTGCTATTTATCATCAGACACATGGGCTAGCACCCATAATATATCTACAGTATAAATACAGTATTTACAATTAAAAGGTACCCTCAGCTGAAGAGATTTTTGAATATTGTGAGTGGCGGCCATCTTTACTAATGTGAGTCATTAGTTATACAAATATTACAACTGTCTTTTAAAGCAGTAGTACTACGAAAAAATATTTTTCGCTTTTTTGACAGTTTATTCCCTGTGCTCTGCTGATCATATACCTGGTACTCTTTCCTGCTGGCATTGTACTATCACCGAGTAATTTGCTGAGTTATCCTCTGCCTTTTTTTACATTTCTGCCACCAAGCATGCTGCACTGGAACCCCTTCTGCTGCCAACTGCAGATGTGTATGACTTGCAGGGACATTGGGAATAGTCAGCAGAGAGTCCTACTGCTGTAGTCAAAAGATGTGATGCAATCTGAAGGAAAAGCACAGCTGAAAATTAGTCAGCTGCCATATTTATTGTAGCACTACAACAATTCAAATAAATTGCAAATATCTAAACAACTAAAGATAACTGAAAAAAAATATTTGCAGGTATGGAAACTGGAACTTTGGCCGCATGCTTACAGCCAAAAAGCAGAATTTTGATAGATCACTTCCTGATTTGGTAGTACTGCTGCTTTAAATATCTTAGGAAATTAAAAAAATACTGATTACGACTCCAAGGGCATCAAAAATACATTGCTCAGAAAAAGAGTATGATGAATAATGTTACTGACTAAAACATACTGCTGCTTTAAATCAGCAGTCAATTTTAGTTTGTTTATCATTCTGTTTGCACCTTATTAACCCTTTTACCTTCCATTTATGATCTCTTGTCTCCATCCCCAAGAACATATCTGGAAGCTAGTTGTTCGCTGCTCAGTATGCTGTTCTGGTTAAAATCTTTAAACAAATCACTTAATTGATTAATTATTAATGAATTAATGCTGTAAAAATATTTTAGAGGCAATACCACTTAAAGGGACACTGACAACCTTCCTTGCATCATACTATTTTTAGGTAAAAATCCACATTTTTATGATTGCTTACTTCTACTAAAATTCATTGATGTTGCTGGTTGTTTTATCTGCCTCCTTGCTTATTGGAACCAAAATGCACGGTAATGTATAGCTATGCCCAGCTTTGTTTTGCTTCATATCATTGAACTACTCTCAGTGCACACTTCCTGAACATTAGTAACACCCTCAGACAGTGCAGTCACTCATGCTACAATAGTCTCCTCTACTCCCACTGCATAATCAGTTGCTAGATTGTGTTGGGGGTATTTCTGAGTCCAGGAGAGATGCAGTGAGAGCTAATCAAGAAATGTAAACAAACATGTTTTGGTGTGGTAACACCAGCATGGTGGGCAGTCAGTTTTTCACTTTTTAAAAGAAAAAAGGGTCCTGAATCAAACTACCAGCTGTATCAACAGTCTCTATACAACATCAATAATCATAAAACGTGTTTTTTTTTAAACTAGGGACACGTTGAGGCCTGAGCAGATTGACAGTGCCCCTTTAACAAAAATGAGAATCTTAACGAAACTCAACAGTACTTTTAAAGTTCCATTAATTCTTTTACATGTTTTTCCCTAACTGAGGAAAGAATAAATATACATATCTTATAGTACAGATGCCCTGTATGTTGTTTGCTCGTCCTCCTTACTGCTTTCTAACATGCAGTCATTTTACAACATGTGTCCTACATGATGAAAGCTTAGGAAGGGCTGGGGAGGTGGCAAACATGTTCTTTGACAAGGCCTTCCCCTTTTTCAAAGAAAGAAAAGGTGGTGATCACGGGACTGGTCCATGCCGACCTGAAATTGTTGCACAAAAATGTATAGCAAACCTGCAGAAGCAAATTCTCTTTCAGCCCCCACCCCCACCAAAAAAAGTAAAGGATTCTGCTTTGAGATTTATACGTATGTACTGTGATACTATTTTAAACTTGTTTGTACATAATAGTGTGAAGTTACCACATTGAAAGCTATACACTCATATGTTTTATCAATGCAGTTCCATATTTGTGTGCTGTAATACAAGACTTGAGTAAGTAAGAATTAGGCTGCATTTTCAGAAGTTATGGCGTGGACACCATTCCTAAGTTTTGGGTACACCTGTGTCATCCACAATGTACCAAAATGTTTAAATGATTGTTTTAGACAGACTGATACATTTGCATCACTTTCTCTGCTTTGCAGCATGAGGCCTTTTTTACGCATGTACCATTGTACTTGTGCAAACTGCGTCAATTGTGACAAAAAGTTAGACATCGTTTTATGTGGTCTAACTTTTTTGTTGCAATTTGAACAATTGTACTAGAATGGTGCTACAAATTCTAGATGCCCCTTGTAAAATCCAGCTCCTAACCATCGCACCTCAATGGCTGAGGCAAAATCTCATCTTTTCATACAACTTCATAACTGGCTTTCAAAGCAGCGTTTTTATTTTAGTCATTGCAACACATTTAAATACTTCAAGAAATGATTTTATTCTGGCACATTCTTGTGGGTTCCCTAATAGTATGGTGCTTATATGGCATTGCGTGGCATTGGCATATTTTCTTGTCTTATTATGGTATTGCCTGGCTAGTCATTCCTGTGCTTCTCAGCCTTTCCTGCAGAGACATTTCTAGGATAAGAAATCAAAACTGTGTGGGGGTGAAGCCTATGATTATAAGCCTAACAGAATGAGGGTAGGGGTGAACTGTGCTTTCAAATGTTGTTTTGAGGGGTCCTTTTGTCTCTGCAAAAATAAGAATTTTACATTTTTTAACTAATTTGCCGCCCTTTCATGTCTACATGATGCTTGGCCCCCAAGTACCACTATTCTGGCCGTTTAGACTTCAGTAAGAGAATGTGTGTTAAAGGTGTGCAGTGTCAAAATACTAAAATACATTGATTGAGATGAGAGGCATAAGATCAGCAGGCATTCCACACAAAAATTAATGACTTATTTTGTAATATCTGGAGCTCAAGCAGTTAATTCCCACCCTAACGATGCCCCATGTTTTAATAACCCAAATATGGGATGCTGTCTTCCACAATGAAAACAAACTGTGAGAGTCTTATTGAGATATAGAGCTATAACTCCAGTACACTGAGAATTAAAATGTTGGCACTTATAAAGTTTGTTGTTGAATGTGGATTATGGTCCAATACACAAAGCCCTTTAGGGGGGTACAGGGCATCTCCTGCATTGCTGAGACTTCTCACCACATATTTGAGAGCTTCACAGTATACCCAAACCCTCATTTCCATGGATGGTTGCCTCTGACCCAAGCCCACACCATCACCAACACTTCGCAGCCAGTTGGGTCAGGAGGCAGATGGGGACACAGCAACATTCCATGATATCTCAAAAGCCAGGCATGGCTGGCTTTAGGTACAGGAAGGCTGTGGAGGATTCCCTTGGGTGAGGGGGGGGCATTCTGCGCCTCCCTGCCATGTAGCATAAACTGTTCAGGGCCCCCATCTGGCCCATCCCCACAGTAGTCCTCAACCCTCTGTAACAGCATGGAGGGCTGGGAGGGACAGCATGCCCCTTTTTAGCTTCTAAAATTATTGCTGACATTCATAGGGATCATATTGATCATACTGTAATATGAGCCAAGACAGGCGTAAGTCCATATTTAGCTCACCCTTGACTAAAAGGAAGTAACCTCCTATAGCATGCAAGAAACAGTAGGTTTCTTAAAGGTGGCCATGGTTTCAATACTTACAACCTTCAACGGCAATCTGCTCCATAACTCCACAACTCTTTGGCTTAAAAAAACTGCTCTTTTCCTAGTCCTATAGCCATGACCACCTATTTGAAGATCATGAGATCTAGTAGTACAGCTGATATCCTTATATTAAAGTCCTAAGCATTCCCAGAGGTCATCATTGGTATATGCTCTGTACACCGAGGCACATATCCCCCCTTAGCCATCTATAGTCTAATGTATAAAGATTTAGCACTTTTAGTCTGTCATCATAATTGAGATGGTTGACTGACTTGATCATTTTAGCTGCCCTTCTTTAGACACTCTCCAACAGTCTGATTTCAGTTTTGATAATGGGGGTGAGAACTGTGGACTGTACTCCAGATGTGGTCTAACCACTGATGTACACAAGGTCAGTAGTACCTCCTGATCCCCGCTAGTTATGTGTCTTGCTAAACACCCCAGTATTCTCCTAGCTCTGTTTGTTATGATCTGGCAGTTTTCCTTGTTCTAGAGGTCACTGATGATAGTCACTCCCAGGTCCTTCTCTTTAGTTGTTTCCTTCAGATTTCTTCCCCCTAAACAATATCTGGCCATTTTGTTCGAGCTGCCTAGGTGCATGCTTGCACACTTGTCCAAACTGAATGCCATTCTAGGCTTATTTTCCTAGACTTCCAGTTCTAATAACACATGCTGCAAATTCTGCTATGCACCCTAGTTTGGTGTCATCAGCAAATTTGGATTGCCAAACTCTTTCTCCACATTTCATTTAAGATATGTATATATTGAACAGGACTGGTCCCAACACGGATGCCTGTGGCACCCCACTGGTCACCCGCTCCCATTCAGATGCACAGCCTCTCAGGACTACCCTTTGCCTCTTTCTTGTGAGCCATGATTTCATCTCATTAACTATGATACTGTTCAGTTTGATCCTGGCTAGTTCTGCAATAAGTTCCTTACAAGGGACCTTGTTGAAAGCCTTACTCAGATCTAAAAATACAACATCAGCTGGTGAACCCCCGTCTAGCTCTTTGCTGATTTTCTCGTAAAAGTGAACAGGTTAGTTTGACAGGACCTGCCAAAGGCAAACCCATGTTGTGTTGCATCCCAACCATCAGTTGCATTTAGATGTTCTTCAATCTGTTCCTTAATGATGCCCTCAGGTACCTTACATAGAGTTGAAGTTAAGCTCACATGTCCATAATTGCGACATAGTTCCCTTTTACCTTTTTTGAATATTGGGACCACTGTTGCCTCCCTTCATGCATTTACCACCTCTCCAATTCTCAGCAATTCTTGAAAAATCCTGGTTATGGGCACTGCCAATCTGTCCACCAAGTCATGCAAAACCATAGGATGGATACCGTCAGGGCCCCGGTGATTTACTTACATCAGATTTTCTTAAATTATTCCTTATATCTCTCTACCTTTAATTTCCTAATTAGTACATCACTATCTATGTCCACCATATCAGATGCCAATGAGATTTCATTAAATACCGATACAAAGTATTCATTCATCAGTACTGCAATTGCCCTATCATCAGAAATTAACTGACCTTCAGTGTTAATTAATGGACAACTCATGCGCTACCACTCCGGTATAACTGATATAAGACTAAAATGACTTGTAATTATCCTTAACCTTATGGACAAGGTTTAAATCAGAATTTGTTCTTTCCTTCTTTATGATTTTTTTTTTTGCATTCTCTAGCTACTTTATAATAATTTTTCCAATGCTGTCTGGAGTTCTTTTTTTTTTTCTCCCTCTTGTACAATTTCTCTTTTTTTGTTCATAAGCTTTTTTATTTTTCTAATAAACCAGGGAGGGATTCTGCCCTTACTATCATATTTCCCCCTAACAGGGATATAGTTGTCAATGATTTGTTTGAATTTAATTATACAGTAAGTGTCTCCCACATTCCCTCTAATGATCCAATTTTAAATGCTGCATCCCAACTCCAACTAAAAAGATTGTTACGCATAGCATCAAAATCAACTTCCCTAAAACATATAATTTTAGTATTGCCCTTCAATGTAGATCTTAAGTCATTAATAGTGAATTTAACCAAGTCATGATTGTGACGCTTGGCCAGCTGGTTATAGAAACATAGAAACATAGAATTTGATGGCAGATAAGGACCGCTTGGCCCACCTAGTATGCTAATTTCCCTACCTAATGGATAAGCTGCAGATCCTAGTTGACCAACAGCCTACTTCCTCATACCCCCCCCACTAGAATTGCCTTATGTCTGTCCCATGCATTCTTGATTTCCCCCACTCTTTTTGACTCTATGACCTCCTCAGGAAGGCTGTTCCATGCATCTACAACCCTCTCTGTGAAGAAATACTTCCTCATATTACCTCTGAGCTGTTCCCCTCTGTCTTCAAATTGTGCCCACTTGTTCTCGCACATATCTTTTTTTTGAAAGATGCTACCCTCTTGGACTTTGTTGATTCCCTTGAGGTATTTGAAAGTTTCTATCATGTCCCCCCCTCTCCCTCCTTTCCTCAAGGCTATACATCTTAATCTTCTTTAGTCTTTCTTCATATGTCTTCTGGTGCAGACCCTGCACCATTTTGGTTGCCCTCCTCTGGACAGCCTCCACCCTGTCTATGTAATTGTGGAGATGGGGTTTCCAGAACTGTACACAGTACTCCCAGATGTGGTCTTACCAACTGTCTGTACAGAGGGCCAACAACTTCCTGTTTTCTACCAGTGATGCCTCTCCCTATGCATCCCAGTATCCCCCTAGCCTTCCGTACTGCCTTCTCACATTGCTGGCCCACCTTTAGGTCATCTGATATGACTACCCCCAGGTCCCTTTCCATTTTTGTTGTTGTCAGTATCTCACCCCCCCCCATTGTGTACTCTTGCCCTGGGTTTTTGTTTCCCAGGTGCATTACTTTGCACTTCTTTGCATTGAATCTAAGCTGCCATACAGTTCACCATTCCTCCAACCTTGCCAAGTCCCTTTTCATCCTTTCCACTCCACCTTGCGTATCAACCTTGTTGCAGATCTTTTTGTCATCTGCAAAGAGACATACCTTCCCCTCCGGTCCCTCTGTAATGTCACTTATAAAGACATTAAAAAGGACTGGCCCCAGTGCTGAACCCTGCGGTGTCCTGCTAGTAACCCTCCTTTCTTCACTGTGGACTCCATTTACTATTACCCACTGTGTCCTGTTGTCCAGCCAGTGTTTTACCAAGGCTACCACCCTGGGACCCATTCCCAGGCTGGCTAATTTGTTTAGTAATCTTTTGTGTGGGACAGTGTCAAAACCCTTGCTAAAGTCTAGGTAGGCCATGTCCACAGCCCCTCTCTTTTCTACTACTTTGGTCACCCAATAAAAGAAATCAATTTGATTTGTTTGACATGACCTTCTCACTATGAATCCATGCTGTCTTGGGTCCTGTGCCCGGCTGACCTCTAGGTACTCAACAATTCTTTCCTTCAGAAGTCATTCCATCATTTTCCCTACCACTGAGGTCAAACTGACAGGTCTGTAGTTTTCTGCCTCTGTCTTGCTCCCACTTTTGTGAAGGGGAATCACATCCGCCCTTCTCCAGTCCTCAGGTACCACACCATCCTCCCATGATTTATTAAAAAGGGTAATCAGTGGTGTTACTAGTTCTTCCCTTAGTTCTTTTAGAATTCTGGGGTGAATCCCATCAGGACCCAGTGCTTTATCCACCTTCAGTTTTAAGAGTTCTTTCAGAACCCTTTCTTTTGTGAAAGGACTAATATCAACCCCCCTAGCCAGAGTGCTTCTATTAACTGGATTAGGTCTCTCCCCTTGCTTTTCCATTGTGAATACTGAGCAGAAATATTTATTCAGTATCCCTCCTTTTTCACTGTCGCTCTCTGCCCAACCACCTTCCTCTTTATTCAGCCTCAGTATACCTGTTTTCATCTTTCTTTGCTCCCTAATGTACCTATAAAAGGTTTTATCCCCCTTCTTAACTGAGTTGACTATCTTTTCCTCAGTTTGTGCCTTTGCTATTCTGACTGCCTTCCCTGCTTCCTTCTGCTTTAACTGGTACATTCTCTGTCCTGCTCCTTCTGTGTTTCCTTATACTTCCTGAATGCTATCTTTTTCTCCCTTACCTTCCCCACCACTTCTTTTGAGGACCATAGTGTTTTTTTTCTTTTGTTTTGATTTGTTTATTTGCTTCATACAAAGGCTTGTTGCCTCTGTAATGGCAGTTTTGATGTTTCTCCATTGTTGCTCCACCCCACCTTCTTGCCTGTTTGCTAGTGCTTTTCTGAGGCACTCTCCCATTTTGACAAAATCAGCCCTCTTGAAGTCCAGTACCTTCACTTTTGTGTGACTTGACTCTACAGCTAAGTTTATCGTGAACCACACTATTTGGTGGTCACTTATTCCCAGATGGCTACCCACTTCAAGATCAGAGATCCTTTCTTCATCCCCATTTGAGAGTACCAGGTCTAAGATTGCTCCTTCCCGAGTGGGTTCCAAAACTAGCTGTCTAAGGCATGCCCCCTGTAGAGCATCGAGAATGGCCCTGCTCTTAGATGTGGCTGCAGCAAAGGTGCTCCAGTTAGCATCTGGCATATTCAGGTCCCCCATCAGCAATATCTCACCTTTCTCTGCCATCCCAAGGATGCCTTCTATCATTTCCTTGTCTATTTCCTCCCCCTGAGACAGGGGTCTGTATACAACCCCTGTGCAGATTGTGGAGCCATTTCCAATCTCCATGGTGACCCACAGTGCCTCCTCTCCTCCCTGTTTACCCTTTAGTTCTGTTGCTTTGATCCCTTCCCTTACATAGACAGCTACTTCTCCTCCTCTTCTTCCCTCCCTGTCCCTCCTGTAGATTGTGTACCCTGGTATGTTGACATCCCAGTAATAGTTCTCTGTGTACCATGTTTATGTGACTGCTATGATATCCAGGCATCCCTCTTCCGTCAAGGCCACCATTTTGGGGAACTTTTTACCTAGACTACAGGCATTGGTACTCATTGCCCTCCATTTTTTCTGGCTTTATTTCTTTTTGCCCCATCCCTGTCCTTGCTGCCTTTGTCTTTTTCTCCATTTACCCCTGCCCTTATCCCTATCGACTGCTCTATCTTGGTGTTTACCTCACTAATTACCCTGCTTTTTTTGAGGGGGCTAGGATTTCCCTTCTTGTTTTAAGAGCCTCCCCCCTTGGCTGGCTAGTTTAAATGCTTGCCAATGAAGCATTTAAACCTATCACCTAGGATCCTGATTCCCCTCCAGGATAGATGCAGACCATCACACCTGTATAGGCCTGCATCCCTCCAGGTGGAGCCCCAGTCCCCAATGAAACCAAATCCCTGAGCTCTGCACCAGTTTTTCAACCTGTCATTGAATCCCGTGGTATGGAGTACCCTAGCCGCATCCATGCCATAGACAGGTAGCACTTCCGAGAAAGTTACCATGTGTGTACTTGTCTAAGGCCCCTCCCCAACTTCACAAACTCCTGTTGCACTGCTCTGATCCCATTCTCAGCCAGGTCATTCATCCCTAGGTGGATAGTGACATCCAGCTTACTCCCCCTTGCAGCTGCTCCCATGATCCTGAGGATTCATTTCCTGTCCCTCCAAGCCATGGTGCCTGGCAAGCACCTTATCTCCCTTTCCCTTCCCTCCCCCAGTTCTACCCCCTAACAATCGAGTCCCCCACCAGGAGTTGTTTCCCTCTCCTGTGGGGTCCTGTGCCACCCTCCTGTGGGTCTCCATTGTGGAGGTTCCCACATCCTGCTTGGTCTCCACTGTGGGTAACTCCATAGAGGAACCATGCTCTGCCAGAGTGGTGAATGAATTGTGGAGAGGCACAACTGGAGGGATGCACCTCTGTTCCACCACCATCACCCTCCCTAAGCCCACTGTGGTCCAACCACTCCTCTTTCTTGGCAACCTCTGAGGTAGTGGCAGTGGCCTAGGTGGTCCCTGGGTGGGGAATCAGGTTTTTTGAATCATTGCCAGGTTAGCATGGAGACAAGCAACCTCCTCCCTCAGACCAGAGAGGTGCCTGCAAAAAAGGCAGCAATGCAGTTTCCAGAATGTCTCCCTGAAGACTGCTGCTCCACAGCCAGTACATTGCACCACTCCCCACATGTCTGTGTCCCTCCCTGTTACAGATGCTTTTCTTTTGTTGTTTTTTTGTTCTTGTTTTAGTGTGTGCAAGCTTGTGAGTGTCTGTACCCCCTAGTCAGTGTGCTGTGCCTTTAAGGATATGAACAGGTGTATGTTGTTAGCAGTTTTGGGGAAGTGATGTCAGACCCCTGCTATAAAGGAAGTTATCGCTTGGGGTGGGTGGGGTGTGGGGAAGGGTGGGAGGGAGTAAATCTATGCCATCCAAAAACAATCAACTACAACTCTGGTTATGATTGTTCTTTGATATTTGTAATATAAAAATGTAGTGTGTGATTTGTCTCCATAAGGCAACTGTGCTATGGGTCAGGTTTTAATGGAAATAACAGGATATATTAACCTGAAACCAGGAGGTAATTAAAATACTAGAGAGACTTAATTAAGGGTGTCCTGTTTCTGACTTAATTAGAACTGACCCAGCTACCAGGATTTAGGTCTTGTAAACTTTTATGATGTCTTAGAGGAAAAAACATGTTCCCACCATGGTGCTAAAGTTATAAAAATCTTTTCATGTGCCTTGGGAACAGGAGCTGCTCAAGGTCAGAGAAAATGTTAATTTAGGAGTCATATCTGGGAAATAAGGTTTTGCGGATGTCACCTGATTTAATATGCCTCCTGATAGGACATCCTGTTTGTATATTTTTTATATTCTAAAAGGAGGAGCTAGGTGACCTCATGGACGGGGTGTGTGAGAGAGATAGTTTAAACTAAATACTAAGGCTGAACTTAGTGACATTTTTTTTTTGATCTCTTAAGAAACAAGACCTAACTAAGGCACTTATAGAGGTAATATATTAGATAGAAAAAGTCTAACTGTATGTTGGTAGGAGTTTGTCTGTAGTTTCATTGCTTTTCTTTTAAGTGATTGTATGCTTTGTGATATAGTGTTCTGTGTTTACATTTTATATATTTTTTTAGTAAACCTTTCATTTGAAAGAGACTGCCTGGGTGTGCCTTCCAAGTTCTTTCTTTTGCATGTGACATATGAAGGGTTAAGACTGACAAAACTGTTCATAAGCTTGATGGTAAACTGAGAAAAGGAAAGAATATACCTAAGGTCTTTTATAGAGTTTTATGGGTTCATTTTGGATACCTGGTTAGGTGCCCTTTGGTGAAAGATATCTGGCTTCCCCCTGAAGAGCAGATTATCTGTGCCTGTACATTTGGGTACACTAGCATAAGGCTCACAGTTTGAATCCCCCCAGAACTTGAGACTAAATGTGATTCCGACCCACAAGCAGACAGGAGGGTTACCCTGTCTGTTACCTGTTCACAATACTGTGCTCGGAGATTGGCACTGTGGGAGCAGAGAGCCTGACCTGCTGAATGCATTTGTGATAGATTGGTTGACAACGGTGTGGATAAATTTGATAACACAAGCTTTAACTGTTCAGTGTGTCAGCTTAATACTGTACAGCTCATTTGCAAAAAAAGGCAGTGATTTATTTTTAAAAGGGAAACAGAACTGTATCATTTGACTTACAGTCAAGTTCCTACCTGTTTTATTTTTTTTTCTCAAGTGCAATTTAGAGTAGCCATAATTAGGGAAGAAGATGGCTTCCAACTACAGTGGGCACACTGTAGGCTACTTGAGGTAGTTGTGCCAGGACAGAGGAGTCCTGTATGAGGGGAGAGCCACCAAGCTGAACCTCATGAATGCCCTGATGGCAGCAGATGCCCAGAGCACTGAGTCACTGACTGTGACTGTAAGGCACCAAACCTTGCATGTGGAGGGGCTAGCAGCCAGTGCAGTGTCCAGATCCAGTGAGGATGACAGCAAGGCCAATTCCAGTGAAGGGCCACATCAGCGGGGGAAGATCACCAACATTCTGGAGCCAGAAGCACTCAGGTCACAGACTGAGTTGCGCAGAATGGAGCTGGAGTTCCAGAGAGATGCTGAGTGAGAGAAATGAACTGCAGAGGAGAAGAGGGAATGTGAACAGCTTGAGGCTGACTGGGAACAGAAGGAGGCTGACCATGAAGAGTGTGAGCACCGGAGAGCCACAGAGGAGAAGAGAGAACTGGAACAGTAAGAAGCTGAACCTGAAGAGCATGAGTGCCAGAAGTGACATGAACTGGAGAAGCTACGACTCCAACCACCAGCACCAGAGCAGCTAAGTGGCTTGAGTTTAATGGGAACTACAGGACTGGGTTACAAATTGAATTCCAAATTGATAGCTGAATTTAAAGAGGGGAAACATTTGGATACCTTTTTAAATTCCTTTGAAAAAGTTTTTATTCTCGCTAAAATTCCTAGAGGGTCCAGAAACTTCCTGCTATCCCCGCTACTTACCAGGAAAGCTCAGGATGCATTGGGTCAAATGGACAATGAGGACAGTAATGATTACAGCAAACTTAAAGCTGCTACGAGGAACTAGCCATGAAAGAACTTCAGTTTTTAAAACATTGGTGGGAAGGAATTGAACTAAACTCTGTAGATAAAATAAAAAATGCTATTTTGTTAGAACATTTTTAGGGGGTATGCCCAGCAGAGCTAAAAACTTGTCTGGAGGACTGAGATTCCAAAACAGTGCAGGAGGCTGCTGAACTCTCGGACCACTATGCCAAGAGCAGACCTGCTCTGAGAGCGAATGGGGTGGGGTGGGTGGGGCAATGCAGAAAGGTAAAAGCACACCTTTCTGCAGGGCAGCTAAAACCCTCACTGCCTCCACTGAAACCAGTTAGCCCCAGATTTCATAGAAACGATTTATCTGAGAAAAGAAATGAAAGCTGGGTTTGTAAAGAAACTGGGCATATTGCCAGACAGTGTCCCAAAAGGGTGAACAGTATACAACATGGGGCTAGGAAAGAAGTGGGTTGTTTGTGTGTCCCTGGAAGCATGCCTGTGAACATGAGGGAACACCTGCACCCAGTCATGGTGAATGGTGTACAGACACAAGGGTTAAGGGACACAGGGGCATCCCTGACATTGGTAAAAGGGGACCTGGTAGAGCCTGGTCAGCTTATACCCAATAAATATGTCACTGTACAACACTTCACTGGAGAAGAGAAAACATTGCCACTCGCTAGTGTTCTCCTAGACTGGGGTGAAATGGGAGAACTATGCAACAGGTGGCTGTAGCTAAAATGTTAGCAGTTGACATCATCCTTGGCAACAATCTCAAACAGGGGATGGTGTGTGCAGTTATCCATAGCCAAGTGGGAAGGGGAATTGTAGTTCCCTGGACCACACAGAAGCCAGTGTGGAAATCACTGGGAGGCTGTTCCCCAGCCTGTGTCTCCTGATAGGGAGACTAATGAAAAGGGGGTACATATTTCTCCAGCAGCCATTAACCACACAGCTATAGAGGGTTACATCGAAGAAGGAGGGGTGATCCATTGTCAGAGAGTTAGGGATGACAGTGATCCTGAGTGCCCTGATGCTAGTGCTAGGGACCCTAGTTTAGAGACTGAAGGGGACCTGTCCCATACCTTGGGAATGTGTGAGGAGTTTGCAGCTGCTCAGAAAAGAGACCCTTGTCTAGAGAAGCTGAGGGCTTAGGCAGACTCTGACAGAGCACAGGAAGGTGACAGTAAACATGAAGTTTATTGGGAATATGGAATGACGTATACTCAGGCTGTGCAGACAGAGGGAGGGGTGATAGGCAGTCAGCCTTTTGTTCCCCAGGGGTATCGTGAGCAGTTGCTCAAGGTTGCACATGATATTCCCTTGTCTGGTCATCTGGGAATCATGCGCACTATGCAGCAGTTGGCCCAGAATTTCTATTGGCCTAACTTCACCCAGCAGGTGAAGGAGTATTGCAGGTCTTGTCACCGGTGCCAAGAAATAGGGAAAGCAGGTAAGAAAACACAAGCCACTCTAATTCCATTGCCCATAGTGGAGGAGCCATTCCAGAAGGTGGGAATGGATATTGTGGGGCCTTTAAATACCCCCAGCTCTTCTGGGAAGAGGTCCATCCTGACTGTGGTGGATTATGCCACCCGGTATCCAGAGGCAGT
Source organism: Neoceratodus forsteri (assembly GCA_016271365.2). Taxonomy (NCBI): domain Eukaryota; kingdom Metazoa; phylum Chordata; order Ceratodontiformes; family Ceratodontidae; genus Neoceratodus; species Neoceratodus forsteri. The sequence goes on from CM057454.1 coordinate 333,266,425, forward strand.
CACTCTATCCTCACTGAGGACAGACAAAGTGGCAGATGCCTTACTTGGGATTTTCTCCAGTGTTGGGTTTCTGCAGGAGGTTATCACAGATTGAGGGGGTTCCTTCATGTCGGACTTGATGAAATGTTTGTGGGAGAACTGTAGGGTGATGCAGAGGCGCATGACACCTTATTACCCGCAAGCCAATGGGCTTGTGGAAAGATTTAATGGTACCCTGAAGTCAATGCTTCAAGCGTTTGCTGAACAGCATGGGAGGGACTGGGAGAAATACCTTCCCCTCCTGTTGTTTGCATACAGGGAGGTGCCCCAAGAGTCGACAGAATTTTCCCCCTTTGAGCTCTTGTATGGACGCTGGGTACGTCGTCCCCTAGTCTTGATCTGGGAGGACTGGGAAGGCAAGCATGCCACCCAGGGAACTCCCATAGTGGATTACATCTTTAGGTTTAGGGAAAGACTGAAGGAGCTTATGGGGACAGCCCAGAGCAACCTAGCAGCTGCCCAACAGAAACAAAAAGTGTGGTACAAACGCAGAGCCAGAGCTCGCTCATACACTCTGGGTTAGGAAGTTGTGGTCCTTATCCTGGTCCGGAAAGACAAGCTGCAGGCTGAGAGGGCAAGACCGTACAAAGTAGTTAGAAAGGTAAATGACATGAACTATATCATAGAGTTGCCTGACAGAAGACAGACAGAAAGAATGTACCATGTCAACATGATGAAGCCATATGCTAATAGGGCTGTCATGGAGTTCGCAGTAGGTAGTCCTGGGGAGGGAACGGACGAAGGAGACCCCCTTCTAGACTTGCTGGAAGAAAGCAAGTGGGAGTCCTCCATGGAAGCAGTTAAATTGTCTCCCCAGCTAACCCCAGACAAGATCCAGGAAGTAAGGGAGGTTTTAGCAGACTTTGCTCCCCTGTTTAGCGCCAAGCCTAGACTAACCCCCTTAGCAACACATAATGTGGAGACAGGGACACAGACACCCATATGGTGGACAACATATCAGGTGTCAGAGGCTGTCCAAAAGGACATCAGGAGTGAGGTGGAAGAAATGCTGGAATTAAGGGGTAATCCTGAGATCCCACATCCTCTGGGCCTCACCCATAGTCCTTGTGCACAAGCCAGATGGCTCTGTTAGTTTCTGTGTGGACTATCATGGACTGAATGCAGTCATGAAGTCAGATGTCCACCTGATGCCCTGGACGGACAAACTCCTGGACAAGCTGGGAGGGGCAAAATACCTTATGACTATTGAACTTGACAAAGGGGTATTGGCAGATCATGTTAATGGACAGAGCTAGGGAGAGGTCAGCCTTCATCATTCTGATAGGCTTATTTGAATTTAAAGTAATGCCTTTCGGAATGAAGAATGCCCCGGCCACTTTCCAAAGGTTGGTGAACCAGGTGTTAAATGGTGCTGAGGAGTATGCTGTGGCATACCTGGATGACACTGCCATTCTTAGTGCCAGCTGGGAGAAACACCTGTCCCACCTTAGGGAAGTGCTGGGCAGGATACTGAGGTTCGGGCTCACTGTCAAAGCTGAGAAGTGCCAGGTGGCCATGGCTGAAGTGGCATACCTTGGGCATGTTGTAGGCCAGGGACAGTTCCGTCCCAACAAAGTAAAAATAGAGGTGATCAAGGCATGGCCCAGACCAGAAATGCAGAAGCAGGTCAGGAGTTTTCTAGGGACAGCAGGGTACTATAGGAAATTTGTACCCAATTACAGTGCCCTGGCTGCTCCACTATCTGCCCTGGTAAAGAAAAAGGTGCCTAAGAATATTACCTGGGATACAGCCTGTGAAAAAGCCTTTACCAGACTGAAGGAGGCAATATGCAGTGTTCCTGCATTGACAATTCCTGACAATAGCAGACCCTTTATAGTTCAGACTGACACCTCAGACATGGTTATTGGGGCAGTACTGAGTCAGACATCCAAGGGAAAGATCACCCTGTAGTGTACCTGAGTAAAAAGTTACTTCCCAGGGAGCAGGCTTACTCCTCTGTGGAAAAAGAGTGTCTTGTCATAGTGTGGGTCCTAAAGAAGTTATAACCATACTTATATGGGCAGCATTTTGTGGTACAAACTGACCACAACCCCCTGGTTTGGCTGACCCAAATGGGAAAAACTAATGGTAGACTATTAAGATGGAGTCTTGCCTTGCAAGAGTATGACATGACAATCTTACCTAAGGCTAGAGCAACCAATCAGAACACAGATGGCTTATTGCATCTGTATGAGGAGTGAACTGATTTGGGAAGCTCAGCCCATGTAAGGGATAGAGCCCCCAAATTCAGTCTAGGTGGGGATGATTGTGATGCTTGGCCAGCTGGTTATGATTGTTCTTTGATATTTATAATATATAAATGTAGTGTGTGATTTGTCTCCAAAAGGCAGCTGTGCCATGGGTCAGGTTTTGGTGGAAATAACAGGATATATTAACCTGAAACCAGGAAGTAATTAAAGGACTAGAGGGACTTAATTAAGGGTCTGTTGTTTCTGACTTAATTAGAACTGACCCAGCTACCAGGACATAAGGGTCGTAAACTTTTATGACGTCTTAGAGGAAAAACATGTTCCCACCATGGTGCTAAAATTATAAAAATCTTTTCATGTGCCTTTGGAACAGAAACTGCTCAAGATCAGAGGAAATGTTAATTTAGGAGTCATATCTGGGAAATTAGGTTTTGCTGATGTCACCTGATTTAATATGCCTCCTGATAGGACATCCTATTTGTACATTTGTTATATTCTAAAAGGAGGAGCTAGATGACCTAATGGAAGGGGTGTGTGAGAGAGACAGTTTAAACTGAATACTGAGGCTGAACTTGATGAAATTTTTCTTTTTTGGACTCTTAAAAAACACGACCTAACTAAGGCACTTATAGAAGTAATACATTAGATAGAAAAAGTCTAACTGTATGTTGTTAGGAGTTTGTCTGTAGTTTCTTTGCTTTTCTTTTAAGTGATTGTATGCTTTGTGATATAGTGTTCTGTGTTTACATTTTACATATTTTTATCTATTTTTAAGTAAACCTTTCATTTGAAAGATACTGCCTGGGTGTGTCTTCCAAGTTCTTTCTTTTGCATGTGACATATGGAGGGTTAAGACTGACAAAACTGTTCATAAGCTTGATGGTGTCACCAAACTGAGAAAATGTAAGAATACACCTAAGGTCTTTTACAGAGTTTTAAGAGTTCATTTTGGATACCTGGTTAGGTGCCCTTAAGAGAAAGATATCTGGCATCCTTCCAAAGAGCAGATTATCTGAGCCTGTACATTTGAGTACGCTAACATAAGGTTCACAGTTTGAATCCCCCAGAACTTGAGACTAAAGGTTATTCGGACCCACAAGCAGACAGGTAGGTTACCCTGTCTGTTACCTGTTCACAATACTGCACTCTGAGGTTGGCACTGTGGGAGCAGAGGTCCTGACCTGCTGAGTGCATTTGTGACAATGATCACTATTTCCTAGAGGGTATGCAGTTCAACAGTTAAAGACAGATTCACTAAAATTACTTATGTCCAAGTCTAATATATTACTACCTCTCATTGACAGCTTGACTAGTTTTTCCAGACCCATATCCATAAGGGCATTAATAAACTTCTTTTCTACTTGAGTTTTTTGGTAGCCCATGACATGTGCGACCACAATTGAGCAAAACCAAAAACGGCTACTCAATCGTGGCACATGACATGGGGGCTACCAACAAGGTAGGTTGACCAGATGGGGGAGGGTTCATGCATATAGCATGCAGGGAGTGGGAGTGATCATGCTCAGTGAGGGGTGGAAGGGGTTTTGAGGGGTGGTGCCATTGTGGGCTGCCAAGCTGGCCCCATGGCATGGTTGGTGGGTTCACGGCTTGGGTGGACAGGTGCTGGATTCAGGTCTGGGTGCAGGTACATTTTGTTGTGCCTAGATCCAATTTTTTTATTCCATGTTTTGCACCCCCTTTTGACATGCACCCTCCTGGAGTTGAGAATCCTTAAGTAGGGGAGTGTGGGGGGGCAAAGACCCCCACGGTGGGCTGCACACCTGAACTCAGGTTGTTTAAAGGGAAGGACAGGCCGCTAATCTGCTGTTGAGGCTGTGGCTCTGTCACATTCTGGAAGGAATTCAGGGAGGCTGGTGGATACCCAATGTGTGGGAAGAAGATTGATCTCAGTATAGAGTTGTCTGCTCTGAGGTCCAATATGCAGGAAATGAGGAACACCATAGCGCAGTGGAGACTGCAGCTCCATCACTACAAAGTACACTTCATACAATCAGGGGAGTGTAGACTGCAGTGGTTGGAAGGGGGGAGAGGAGAGGCAGCACCACCAGGAAGAAACAAACAGCAAGAATAAATCTGAGCCTTTTGCACAAGTGTGAGAAAGTGTTTTAACCTCACTACACATACAATTATGTGAACTATCCTGGCTTTGCATACAGCAAAGAGACACTTCATGTGCTCTTCGTCTTGTAAAGTGTCCACTTTGTCAGGTAAAAACTACATGTAGCAGCAGTTTGCCAGTGAAGGTGCCACTATGCATGTTTTTTGGCAGGCGGAACTACACGTTCCCTAGCAAAGTGCCACTATGCATATCTTTTTTTCATTTTTTACTTGCATTGTTTAAAGCGCAGCCACCCACCACCCATGAGTAGCATCTCTCCCATACTCCTCACACAAAACCTTATAATAACATTGTTCCTCCATTTCTCAAAGCACCCACCTCCTTTCTCCTCCTCTGTCTCAGTGAAGTTTTCTATACTGGGAGGGCTTAAGCCTGAGGTTCAATGTGGAGGAATAGGTCCTCCCATGTACCATTCATAAACCAGCCTTTCTCAGCAGCCTACACTTAGTGAATTTGGAACTGCTGCATTTTTCTCACTCTGAGCTCCTGTGTGGTGTGTGTCTGTGCCTTCTGTTTATTCTTCCATTTGCTACTACCAATCGACTCCCAACCGTTTCCAGCATTCAACAGTCTCCTTCCATAAGTCATATCTCAGGTGGTATTTGAGTGTTGGTGGACTTTCTATAACTACCAGAAATGGGAGTTCTGTTTCATTCACTTCAACCATTCTATCAATCATCGATCTCCGTCCCTAATTGAAATTCAAAGTATCGATTGCCATACGCTTGCCAAATCAATCTGGGATGGAAGTCTTTTCATCATACTGTTTCTTCCAGTTCCTGCCCACTCCTAATTTCATTCTCCTGATTCCGTAGGACCTACTGACCAACATGGCTTCTCCTACGCCACAGGACTTCACGCCTCCACCATTCAAAGTCAATCCTCCTCGATCTCCTCGGACTCGTTTTCAAGCTCCCAAGCCCATAAGTGAACTTCCAAGACTAACCATTCCATTAAAGACTGGACTGTGCCCCACCTAGTGGCTGAACATACTAAATGAGATATCCAATAATCAGCTTCTGCTCACAAGCAGGAACTATATGATTTATTTCTGGCCTCGCTGAATCACCCGATCGGGAACCCCAGTCCCAGCCAACCTGTTCCTCAACCAGAATCCTCTCTGATATCCAAAATTTAGGATTTCATGGCTCAACATGCATCATTAGTTTCAGATCTATAATCATGCATGATGGCACTTGAGGTCCGAATTCCAATCCAGCCTCCTGAACCCTCCAATCCATTGATTTCTGCTCCCTATCCATCTACTAGCAGCACTCCAGATCTTCCTCTCCTCCTCCTTCTCAGGGTACCATTCCTCACATTGATATACCAACTCCTTTGATGCCATTGCCACGCCTCACATCAGGTACATTGTCCTCCTTATCTCCTCCAATCATTTCTCCCATTCACCTTACTTATTGATGGAAAGGATATCAACTTAGTCTCGCTTCTCATCACTTCTCATGATGTCATGGACAATAGAATTGTTTCCTGTGGTGACGTGTCAGTAACATTAAAATCTAAAGATCCTCACCTCCTTCAGAAAATGACAGTGTCTGGATTCGTCTTGGTTTCAGCCTCTTCTGCTATATCATTTGTTCAGCATTTCCAGCACAATGTGAAGAACTGGACTCTTATTTATCTATGTTAGTCAACTTAAGCACACGCTGTGGTGGAACTCATTTCCATGACTATGCTAGATCTTTTTTGCCTAAAACTATGACAGCCTTGGCCCACTATAATATTAAATTGAACTGGGCACTCCTTGTTAACAAACTCTTTTGCCATCACTTTGGTGGACAGCATGCCTACTCCTGTTTCCTCTGCAGCTCTTTCAGCCATTTTGCTCCCCTTTGTCTACTAGCAGTGACTCCTTCCTCTTCCTCCACCTATCCAACCAGAATGACTCGAACACCAAGCTCGCCTTCTACTTCCTTCTCAGGATTAACTTGCACAATCTCCAACTCTCATGCTTACCTGGATGTTCATGGCCATCCCATTAAAAATGTTGGGGGCAAATCAATTTGCAAAAGCTTCAATGAAAAAGGCAGCCCTGTTTCTGGCTGTGTATTTCTGCATGCCTGCAGTTTCTAAGGTGAAGCCCATGCTAACTATATCTGCCTGAAAGCTCCCAGACCTCCTCAATGACAGACCATTCATCCTTCAACTCCAATCAACATACCTGCCCTGGTTAAGATCCTAGCTTCCCATCATTTTCATCCAGTTGTGAGCATCTCCATCTTGGGTTTATCCATGATTTTCACATTGGTATTTCTGTGATCCCTTCTGCCACCTTCCATTGTGGTAATTTTCAATCTGCCATATAAGAACCTGATGTCGTTAATCAACTACTGCAGAAAGAACTTTAAAAAGGATTCCTTCTGGGTCCCTTTCCATACCCACCATTTCCTACCTCTCACATCAATCCCATGAGCATTGCAACTAGAACATTTTCTGGTGAGAAGTGTCTCATTCTTATCAGCTCCTCAGTCCTCCTCCATTCCTAGCATTAATTCGTTAATTCCTGCTGATGAGTATTCTTTGTCATATTCTCATATTGATGATGCTATTACAATCATACAATGCTTCGGTCCTGACTCCTGGCTCTCAAAAGCCAATATAATGGATTCCTTTAAACTGTAGGTCCATTCACCAGTCTTTCTGGCACCTATATGGAATGTTTTGGGACAACCATTATTATTTTGCTGTACATCTCACGTTCTGCAGCCACAACAGCCCCAGACTCTTTGACATGTTTTCTAACATACTTTTTGGGGCATTACTTAACATCTGTCACTGTCCAGTAATTATATGTCTGCTTGATGACTTTCTCCTAATCGATCCACCCAATTCTCCACCAGTAGCTGGTATTTCTGCTCTTGTCCAGCTCTTCCACAAACTATCAGTTCCTTTGTCCAAAGAGAAAACCATAGGACCAGCAACATCTCTTAAATTTATGGGCATCATTTTGGACACTGACCATATGGAAGCCCATTTACCTCTTGATAGACTGTCTAGGATTCAAGCCTTAGTAAAGTTCTTTTCAGTTCTATCATCCTGTACAAAACGTGAACTCCTTTCTCTCCAAGGTTACCTCAATTTCACTATGAGAATAATCCTGCAGGGTCGAGCCTTCATTTCTTACCTCTTGACCCAGGCTTCATCAGTTTCTGAATTGTGTCATCATGTCCAAATCACAGACACAGCAAAATCAGATCTTGCTATGTGGTCCCTATTTCTAGCTCTATGAAATGGCCCTTCAGTGTTCCACAAGGACCCTTCTCCTGATTTGCAACCCAAAATATACACCGATGCTTCTCCGACTCATGGCTATGCTGCTATATTTGTGCAGTCCCAAATTGCCACTTTGTGACTTTTCCTCATATCCCCTCTCTTCAAGATATACCCAATAATGGCAGCTGCCTTCCTATGGGGTCACCACTGGTCCCTTCAATCAGTATCCATCTTTTCCGATAATCAGACTACTCTGGCTATCATCAACAAAGGATGATCCTCGTTCCATTCCATCATTCCATCATGCTGTTCATGCAGAGGCTGACATGGCTATCACTTATTCATAATTTTACATTTCAATGTTTTCACATACCGGGCTATGCAAATGAAGCAGCTGATGCATTACATCAATTTTGTTTTCAGATCTTTAGTCTCCATCCCTCAGCAGATCCAGTAATGACTCATCCACCTTCCTTCAGCAACCTAATAATGATCTAGGGTTTTATTGCCAGCAAGCTACCTCCATTAAGTGGGCTACTCTAGCTCCATCAGCTACTTATACAACAGCATGGAAAAAGTATTCCTCATTTTGTGCTTTGCGGTCCTCCTATTCTACTTCCATTTCTGTGGATCATGTTTTAGCATTTTTGACAATTTGATATCAAGCATTGCACTCATCCTATGGAACTATTAAGGAATACCTACCGGTTGCACTCTCTCATTTGTCTCATGCCTCATTGCCCCTGTCTCTCACTTTCTCCACCATCCCTCCCCTCCCCTTTTCTACATCAATCTCCACTCTCATAATACCTCCCCTCCCCTGCTTGGTCTCTCCCTCCTTCCCCTCATATCTGGTATCCAGTTCTTTATTTTCCTCACAATCTGCTCCATCCTTGCCGTCACTGTTTTCTAATCCATCAGTCAAACTTCTCCTACTGGGTTTTCAAAGAGTGTCTATAGCAAATATGCCTCATCATTTTCCTATTATAGATGGATCCACAATGAGAAATATGTTGGATTTGCTGAATTTAGGGCCATCCAGATCTACCTCCAACCTCATGGTTTTATCTGCTATTTGCTAAGCTTTTCATGGATCCCTACATCCTGGAGAAGTCACCATGTCATCATCCTGCTCTACCAACTTCCTTAAGATCAACAATCTTCACAAAAATGCTAACCATTATTTCCTGGGATTACCTTCCTCAAAAACCAACACTTTACATAAGGGAGTTCTTATAACCTATTACACTTCATCAAACACTTGGTGCCCAGTAGCTCGATTAGAAAAACTTATGCTCTTTCACTCAGAATCAAATGCATCATCTCCCCTGTTAATTTCAGACAATCAATCTCCCATGACTACAAAAGGGTTCATAGATCATATCAGAACCCTTCTCCAAAAGCTTGGACTTAATCCATATTCATATTCAAGCCACTCATTCTGGATTGGAGTAGCTACTTTGGCATCGAGAAATAATATTCCAGTTCACATAATCAAGAAACTCAGAAGGTGGAAGTCATCAGCCTTTGAATCCTGCATCACTGACCCAGATGCAGAACTCAGACAAGCATTTAGGATCATCTCATCCTAGTTTGCCTAGAAGATGGGCAGATCAATAGCCATGGGTCCTCAGAGGTTTCCCGGGGGTCTTCTCCTGAGTGCTTCTGATCATACAGTACTCTCTGTGAGTTGGAGAAAATACTCTTTTTGGGTCCTCTATTCCCTACAGCTACCCAGGTTAGATCTACCAAGGGTGGAAATACAGAAAGGCCAAAGGTTTATAAGTATACACAAGTAATACCTATTCACCAAACATTGAATGGGAGGGCTTAAGTCTGAGGTTCAATGTGGGTGAATAGCTCCTCCCATATATCACTCATAAACCAACCTTTCCTCACAACCCACGCTTAGTGTGTTTGGAAACACCTACCATCCTCACCATCCTCCTCTGGCACTCTGCTCACCCTTGATGCTGGGACCTCTATTCCCTAAAGCTACCCAGCCTAAATCTACCAAGGTGGGACTAAAGAAAGGTCAAAAGTTCTTAAGTATACACGAGCACTGCCTATTCACCAAACAATGAATTACAATAAATGCAACCATTCCCACCACCCTATAAATTGACAGGAAATTCAGCTTCAAAGTTACTGTAGAGAGTTTCAGATCTACAACCTACCAGCTGAGACAGTGGACATGAAGACAGTAAAGGCCTTTAAAGAAAGCCTGGGTAAATATCTGCTTACTGAAGAAAGCACAGAATACCATGAGTAACAGAGTGGGTAGAGAATTCCTAGTTGCAACAATCACCACTGCTTCCTCTAACTCTCAGCTCCCAGTACACAGGAAAGGGGACTGAAACAACCAAGGGGGTATCAGGTTTTGAATAACAAGCGGCCAATCGGGGTAAATGCTATCTGTAAAGAACATACATTGTGGCTGATTGTTTTTTCTTTGGGCTGTAGCAACTGCTCATCTCTCCATTTCATTTGCAGCAGGGAGTCTCTGCTTTGTTTCCAGATTGGGAAAAGGGGGATCGCTCTGACAGTGACGTCAGAGCTGATTGCCCAATAGGTTCATGGAGAAAAGGATGCTAAACATAAACAAAAGGACTGACTGTCCTTAAATAGGAGCTCTTGGAAATGGGTAGCAGACTCAAAGGACTAGTGAGGGGCAGGAGCTGTATGGCTGGGACAGTTCATCCTCACCCGCAGTCTGCTTCTGCTAGGGACGGCACTCTGAAAGAGGCTCTCTTGAGCTCCAGGACAAGTGGCAGTGATCCAGTCTCTGAAAAGGGGTCAGAACACAGGGAGGGACACATGGCAGGTTGCTTTTCCATCTGGATAGTCAGTGTTTCCAGCGGCTGTTTCAGGGCGAGGTGGTAACAGCACTGGGGACAGCTGCAACAATCACCACTGCTTCCTCTGACTTTCATCTCCCAGTACTCAGGTATGGGGACTGAAACCAGCAAGGAGACATTGGGTTTTGAATAACAAGCAGCTGGTCAGAGTAAATGCTATCTGCAAAAAACATAGCTTGTGGCTGATTGTTTTTTCTTTGTGCTGTAGCGGCTGCTCATCTCTCCATTTCTTTTGCAGCAGGGGATTCTCATAACCCTTCCACCCCATCCCATCCTCCTTGTGGTCATCTACATATATAGGCCTGTGTCTTATCCCCTCTTTCCTGCCTAAGGAACAGGAAAGAGAGGGACCTAAGTAAAATAAAAATAAAAAATGTGTTACATTTCTACTGGTTCTCTTTCATCTGCTCAGAACAACAGATTGTCTTCCTCTTAATTTGATTATTGTTGTACTCTTTTGTTCTGTCCAGTGGCATGCACATAGATATCATTGGCTGCCAACACTTTGGGACACTCTTCAATGGTCATGTCGCTCGGAGGCAGGGCCACTGTCTCATATGCCGGGAGATATGTCAAATCAGGGCTCAGCTCCACGAGGCACGGGGTGAGATCAGCCTCTTATGTAACCACCTACAGGGAAACATTTCTTTTAGGAGTGCACCTCCACATCGTCGACACCAAATCAGCACACCTCTCCCCTAGAGAACAACCAAGCCTGGGGAATAGCAACTGGTCAAAGGAAAAGAGGGCAGCACTCTGGCAACTCTCACAAACAAGTGAAGCACTCTAATCACAGAAAACAGGTACAGTATACACCTCTTATGTCCATACCATCCGAAAGGACAGAGGATGCCTCAGGCCAACAAAAAGCCAAATGCAACAGAATAGCTAAACAACATCATAAACAAAATCTCAAGAACTACAGGAAAAAACTCGTAATCATAGGGGACTCCATGATTCATGGTGTGGACCCCCACCTGAGACAAAACAAATATGCAGACGTGCAGGTTAGATGCCTCCCAGGAACATCCACTTGGAGGGACACTGACTGAATAGTCAACATAATTAGGAGGGAAGAAGTGGGCTCAAACATTCTGGTCCACCTAGGGACCAATGACCTTGCTAGCCAGTTGGTCAAGGAGGTAAAGGAGCACATTGAGCAGCTCGGTGAGAAATTGGTTTAATTGTTATCCAGCATTGCATTCTCTGAGATTCTGTCTGTTTGGGAAATGGGAAAGAACAGGCAGAAAATCAGAGAGAAAAAGATAAGTGAGCTGAACGCATGGCTCAAGGACTGGTGCCACACAAAGGGGCATCACTCTATTGGAAACTGCAGCAACTTCTGGGAAAAGGAGTTCTTCAAATTTGATGACCTCCACCTGACTAAGGAGGGAGTTAGGTTGCTGTGCCAGAAATTTGACATCCACATGGGACATTTAAACTAGCGGGAGTGGAGATGATGGTAGCTCTAGGAGAAGCACACACAGAGCTTGCTGTAGCTCCCCCGCCAGCTAGCACCATATCTACACACTCCAGGATAGCAAAAGCAGACAGCAGGAAGCATGAAACTCTTTCCAACTCTGCAGATGAACAAAACAAAAGAAAGGGTGGAAACAAAACCACAAAAAAAAGATAAAGAGACAAACAATAAGATCAAGGGGGGCATGACAAACAAAGTAACACATCAAGAATGGTCAGCACTATGCCTCAATGCACGCAATCTAGCTAACAAGATGACTGACCTCACTGCCACAATAGCTGAGGCAGGACCTGACTGGGTTGCCGTGACCGAGACATGGTTCATAAACAATCACAGTTGGGAGGTGACTATCCTGGGGTATAATTTGTTCAGGAGAGATAGGACTGGGAATAAGGGAGGAGGGGCAGCTATTTATGTTAAGGGTACCATCAATGCTACAGAAATGCAGCAGGCACAAGAGGAAACAGAGTATCTATGGATCACAATCAGGGCCGGAAGTCAGAAACCCATTTGAGTAGGAATAATCTACAGACCTCCAAATCAGGAGGAAGCCAGGGATAAGGAAATCCTGTAAACCATCCTCCACATGTCAGGCAAAGGGGACTTCATGCTGGTGGGGGATTTCAATCTGCTGGACATAGATTGGAGCACCCACACAGCGGCATCAGAAAAAAGCAGGGAATTTCCAGTCACACTACAGGAAGCAGGCCTAAGTCAACTAGTGACATCACCCACAAGGTGTAACATGATTCTAGATCTGATATTCACAAATAGCGATTGGGTTCTGGGTGTCAAAGTAGGGAACCACCTGGGCAACAGTAACCATAACACGGTATGGTTCAGGGTAAAAAGGACTAAAGACTCCACACACTCCAAATTGAAGGTCCTTGACTTCAGGAGGGCAGATTTCACAAAAATGAAGGCCTGCCTGAGGAAGAACCTTAGTAACACAACAGAAGGGAGTGTTGAGGAATGTTGGACAAGGTTGAAGGATCCAATAACCATGGTCACATTACAGTGTGCCCATCAGGTTAGTAAGAACAAAAGGAGGAAAAACCCACTATGTTTTTCCAAGGAGGTATCAAACATGATGAGAGAGAAGCGCGTAGCCTTCAGAAAGTACAAGGAGTCAGGGAACGAGGTGGACAAAACAGAATACAAACAGAAACTAAAAGAAACAAGGAAAGGGATAAGAAATGCAAAAGCACAGACAGAGGTTAGGATAAGTCAGAAAGTGAAAAAGGGTAACAAAACATTCTACAGGTACATACGTGAAAAAAGGAAGACCAAAGGGGGCATTGTTAGAATCACAGAAAAGGACTGACAACCCACAGAGCAAGATGGAGAGAAGGCAGAGGCACTCAATGAGTACTTTTGCTCAGTCTTCACACAGGAAGCAGATGGAAACAGACCAACAATAGGTATAAAGAAGTGTCCAATTGAAGGAAAGGACACGGATCCCTTCACAGAGGAAAGGATCCTAGAGAAAAAAGACAAGTTAAAAGTAAATAAAGCTATGGGGCCAGATGGGATACACTGAAGAATACTTAAAGAACTCAGGAGAGAACTGGCTGCCCTCTTAGCAGTGCTCTTCAACAAACTGTTGGGAGCATGGAGGTACCGGAAGATTGGAAGAGAGCAACAGTAGTACCACTCCACAAGAGTGAAGGCAAGGAACAGCCAGGAAACTACCATCTGGTTAGTCTAATGTCAGTCATGGGACATCTAATGGAGTCCCTGCTGAAGGAAAGAATTGTAGCTTTTTTGGAGCAAACTGGTCAGCTTGAGATAAATCAACACTGTTTAATGGCAGGGAGGTCCTGCCAGACAAACCTGGTTGATTTTTTCAGTTGGGTCATCAAAACAGTGGATCAGGGTGAGGCAGTGGATATGGTTTACCTGGACTTCAGCAAAGCTTTTGAATCAGTTCCAAACAGCAGACTAGTCAAAAAGCTGGAGAACATGGGAGTCAGGCCTGAGGTAATGAACTAGGTCAGAAACTGGTTATGTGGGAGAACTCAGTGAGTATTAGTGAATGGCACTCTGTCAGAAGAGGGGAGGGTGACTAGTGGGCTCCCGCAGGGCTCAGTTCTGGGGCCGATCCTCTTCAACATATTCATCAACGACATTGCAGATGGACTGAAGGGAAAGGTGTGCTTGTTTGCAGATGACACCAAAATTGGCTGCAGGGTGAACACACCAGAGGGACAGCATAGCATGGAAGCTGATCTCTGAAAACTGGAGGAGTGGTCCAGGACCCGGCAACTGAAGTTCAATGCCAAAAAATGCAAGGTCATGCACCTGGGAAAATGCAACCCAGAGAAACTGTACTCAGTAGAAGAAGAGCAGCTGGTGGCTACTAGGCAGGAGCGAGACCTGGGAGTGATCATATCAGATGACCTCAAGGTCAGTAAACAATGTGAGAAGGCAGCACTAAAAGCTAGTGGCATCCTGGGATGCATAGGAAGGGGAATCACAAGCAGAAGGCATGAAGTAATCATGCCACTGTATCAGTCCCTTGTAAGGCCTCACTTGGAGTATTGTGCTCAATTCTGGAGGCCATACCTCAGGAAGGACATAGAGAAGCTGGAGACAGTACAGAGAAGAGCAACAACGATGGTGCAGGGCATGCTTCAGAAACCGTACAAGGCAAGACAAGATGATCTCAAATTATACTCCATAGGGCAACACAGGAATCATGGTTCATGATCGAGACATTTAAATACCTTAAAGGCAACAACAGGGTACATATGCAGAACCTCTTTCAGGTAAAAGACTACAACAAGACTAGAGGGCATGACCTTTGACTTCAGGGAGGAAAGATCAAGAGCAATATGAAGACATTCTTCTTCAAAGAGCGCATTGTGGAACCAAGGAATAGCCTGCCACAGGGGTGGTGGGAGCCAAGTCAGTGGGGGAATTCAAGTGGGCACGGGACAGACAATGTGGAATACTCAAGCAGGCAGTTAAGTGAGGGGGGGTAGGAAACCAAGGGCAGACGTGATGGACCATACAGTCCCCATCTGCCGACAACTTCTGTTTCTATGTTTCTATTGATATGTGTTTACACAGCATAATTTTTAAATCCCTGCTTGTGAAGCCTGAGGGGGGACATTATGGACCAATAGTCCATTCAGATCTAAAATTACATTGTTACAAAGTTACTCTACAGTGTGAAACAGCTCCTTCCATTTGGGACAGACTAATAAAATGAATGCTGCCCTTCCATATGAGGGAGAATTGAGAGGTATGCTTTTAGCCTCCCCTTATCATCAGTTGTTACGCATCCCCAGCCATAGCAGTTTTTTGTGAATAGGTAGTGTTCATTATATTATTTACGTGCTTTTGCTAGTGTTCTGCTAGGAGCATCTTCCCAATTTTTGCACATGGCATTCGGCACTTTGTTCAGCAGAATGTCATCTTATTTACTGCATATACATAAGCAATAAGACATGACGGGCGTGCATTATGCTGATTTAACCACATGCCCAGGGGTGTACTGAGGCATCACATGCCCAGGGACGTACTGAGGCACAAGACTACAGGCAGAGTGCCATCAGCCCCTGGAAATGTGGTTAGATCAGCATAATGCACAACCCAAACTGTCTTATTGCATTTATAAATGGGTAAAATGAGAAAATAAAAAAAGTTTTATTGAAAACAGGTATTTTCTTTTATTGAATGTAACTAATGAAAAGTAGCACCTCCCTTGCTATCAAGCATCTGTCTAGCCATGCATTCGATAGATGGAATGTTTGTCTATTGTGGGATGCAGGAATTCAAACTTCTGCAGAATTCTACTGGCTGAATGTTTGCCTCTCCCCACTCAGGCACACACAATAGAAGGCCTCAGTAAAGCCAGTGGTCAATTTTATCTGAGATGGGCAAGCAGCAAACATTTCCCTGGAAGGCACATAAGGATGGGGCAGGGGATTCCATAGTCAGAAAAGAAGCTCCAAATAATAAAACTGATTAGTACTTCATTTTGTTCGCATATGTGTGTAAGGAGGGGAATATAAAGAAAAACAGCATTTAATGAATTTGTTTGTTCTTTTTATTTTGAGGGTGTTTTAGTTTTAGGGTCTAGATGATCTTTGGTGAATAAAAGTGATAGTATGTTTGTAATGGTAATCAGGATTTTTTTGAAAAAGGCAATAATATTGTTAGTGTGTTGTGTCCTGATTGCTAGCTCTTATTACCATTTCATTGTGCTGTTCCAATGCACCAGCTCTGACCAATGGTGCAGTATTTCCCATAGCTTCCTATAACTGTAGAGATAGACAGGTAGACTGATATCAGCTGCTTGATAATTTAAAGCGAGTGTAACTACAATCATTGCAGTCTTTTTCATCTTTAACTTGTGGGTGCTGAAAAGGCGCCATTGATTATGAAGAGTTACACCTCTGTGGCTCTATCCTGTATACGCTATTTAAATTAAAATTTACAATCTTGTATGTCTAGTAGCCCACACACTCTCGTAAGGCCCATCCCTTTTGGGAACTACAAGTTGAACTCTTCCATAAACTGCTGAAATAAAGAGTTACATAACTTTTAGAGTTCTTCTAGAATCCCGATGGATTAGTTCGTATTACAAATGTAAGTGCAATGCATAGCTACTTGCTATGGTGACTACTGATGCTGAGTCACTGTGTAATACCTCAGTAGATACGAATTTGTATCTACATTCTGTATACTGCACGTTAGTGCACTACTGCGCTGTGGCATGGACATGTCACTAATAGGCTCTACATTTTACCCGCCACTTAGGACCTTGCCAGATTTGGCACTAGTACTAAGGTGCAGTAACACAACAGCAACTTAATTTTCCAGTTACAAGTACAGTGAAGTACAGTATTTTTTCCTCTGAGGATAACGAGTTTTTCCTTCGGGTCTCCACAGAAGCAATTCATGGCAATATCCACTAGGGGGCACACTGTGATCAGGTTGGGTTCAAAAAGGTCTGCCCTCACAAAACCCCCCATTCATTGAGTAAATAAAGAACGGCATTATTAATTTATAACCATTGCACACATTCTACACCTAATATTTGTTTAGTCAGCTGTTTCCTCTAGCCATCCCTAAACTCCATTGAGTTAAGCCCTAAGTGCATTTTTAGACATCCACCCCAAAGAACATTCTGTTACCTATACATTACAGGCAACCTTTTCAAGTGCTTCTCTGTGTGCCGCAGATACCGACTGTGGAGCCAGACTGTCTAATAATTCATTAAGGAGCAACAGAAGCAGACTGTAATCTGGAATGGAATATGTTTTAATCTACCTTGAGTTTTTGTGTATGCCTTGCGAGACAGAAAAAATACAATTATTGTTTTAGACAAAGTTACGTATAGCGGTTGGATCCTATAACTTGTCTAAGTAAGAATCAGAAATACATCCGTTCCGACCACAAATTGAGGATAGTTCATTAGTTCGTCCAAAGCAGTGTACCTAATAAACATGTATTTTTAGGAAGAAAGGCAGAATGCGGAATAGAGGAGAAAGAAGTTAACACATTTTGATCTTAGATGTTTGTCAGTCTGTGACCCTGTGAAATGCCGCACACTGTCCTGCTTATATTTAGTTGTTCCCAGTCAAAGAGCCGGACCACAGCCACAGTTAAAGCAACAACCCAACAATAAACTTATTTTACTGCAAGGCATTTTACTCAGTTTAAAGAAGTGTCAGCCCTTCCCAGTCATGGCTGTACCCGCACCCACCACCACCCCCCCATGTATATATATATATATATATATATATTTATTTAATTTTACCCAGGAAGACACAGCTGAGATGCTATATCTTTTTTTTCAGTTGAGTCATTGTTTACCCCTATTTACAGCAGAATGGTGGGAGGTAGGGAGCAGTAAGGGATTTGCTCAAGGTCACACAGAGAGTAAGTGGTTCTGGTAGGATTTCAGCTTCGAGTTCTTCCTTCTCAAGCCTATACTCTAGCCACTAGACCTCACTGCCTCTCCTTCACACAGTGAGAAAGATCTGAAAAGTCCAACATTTTCTACCTTATACTACTTTACACATACCCTGGCACTGAGCTATATGTATTATATCTGAGCAGAGAAGCACTGTTTGCAGAGAAAAAGCACTGAGATGCCTTTATATTGAATGGGGAAGGGGGTACTGCTTAAAGCATCATAACAGAATACATGATTAATATTGCATTGCAGTACTACAGTTACACCGATCAAGTCACTGTATCGTTTTACAAAGTAATACATTTGGTAATTCCATAATTTAACAGCTTCCAGGACAAAAAAAAAAAAAAACAAGCAAACATGTAAATTGTATGCAGGCGTCATGTGTTGCTACAATAAAATACCCATGTAACTGCTCAGCGTTTCCCAGTTATTTAAAAATAATCTTACACAAAAAAAGATCCGATTTTACCTAACAAATTCAGTGAGTCAAGCTCATGGCAAGTGGCAACCACCCCTCTCTGTTCCAACCACATTGCTCCAACTCTGGCACAGATTGCACTCAGTTACATCGGTTTACAAAGGTCATACTCACTCCCCATTTCCCAACACAACTGTTCAAGGCTCAAGTGCAAACCTTGGCAAAAATGTGTGTTTTGTTAACTGAAGGCTATTAAGCTCATCAGCGTAAATAAACATGCGTGTTTTGCCTGTGTCCGATGATACAGACGTTTGTTCTGCACATATGTCTGCACAAAGATGCCGTCTCCCATCATACCACTTTTTACTGAGCCACCCAGAAGTGCACCCATATTGCAACAACCCGTCCGGGACTTGCTGAACTCCTCGACCACAGCACAATACTTTTTCGTTATTTCCCTGCAGCACCTTCCAACCAAAACACTATTGTCAGAGTGCCCAGCTTCTGAGACAGACAATAGACAGAGCCAGGTACAAATGAGCTGTCAGGCAGAGCTTCCTTGGGACAAACAACTAGTTCGATTCCAAATGTAAAATAAACACCAGTGTATAAAATGTTGACAGTAAGGAAAGTGCTTACACCCTTGCTTCTCAGCAAAATCAACTCCTTTAAGCAAAACAAATCATGTGTGGTATTTATTCAGTGAAATTCCTGACCTTACGACACCATAGTTTGAGACTCATCTCCTTTTGCAGACTGTCACAGAAAACCGTCTATGGTTTCAGCAGTGCTCAATGTTGTTAAAGAAAGTTAGTTTGAGCTGATGAAGATAATACAATTAATGGTAAATTCTCCTCATCTCGTATTTTTGCTCACCTTGTGAAGTTGTGTGTATGTCCACAGTGTCTCTTTGTGGTTCTGAATGTCAGGGGTGCAGGTCCAGGGAGGAGGGAGCCACTTTCTCACCGAAAGAAAAGAAGTACCACGTCATAAGCTAGTACGCCTCCAAGCCTTCTTTAATTACTGCCCAACAAACCCTCCATAGAAACAGCATGCAGCTCAAGGGGAGAAGGGCTACAGTGTCCTATGCCCTCCCAAATGTGCACTTCCAAAATGTGTATGTCGTCCTTCTTCAAGTGTATTTGACTGTATTAACTTCTTAAGAGAACATTCCTGATTATCAAGCTGGGGTGAGTTTAATTAAAATATGGAATTCAGAGAAACTGTTGATAAGGGGATGTTCCTTCAGAAAGAGTTGATTGCTGTAGTAAAAGTTCCAGTACATTTCACAGGGGCGGACTAGAGCGCAGCCGAGGGTGTATGCTGAGTTGTTTTTGTTTTAGTTTCCCCCTGTACAATTCTGACTTCGGGAACCCGGCTGCTGTTTTCTCCCGCTACACTGTCCTGCACTGTGACAGCTAGACAACCTGGACAGATTTATAGTGTGAGCACTGGTGAAAGAAAATGGGAGTGGGTGGGGTCGAACTACATGTCCAGGGATCTCGAAATTAGATCCATATGCTGTGCTCTCAAAACAAAATGAAGTACTGTGAAACAGCCTTACACGAAGTTAGCCATTTAAATAAACAACAGCCGTTAACACACACACCCTGACCCCAAGTAATTTTCTTTGGCAACAGGACTGACTATATGGCGGTCAGGTAGGCTGATGTAATGTAATCGATACACTGTAGTTTTAAGACATGGTAGTGAACGCAAAAGAAAGGTGGCAGACACATTGTAGAAGTGAGAAATGTACAAAACCTTCAGTAGGTGTGATCAACAGGTAAAGAAAACGCTTACAAATACACCGGCCAGTATTAAGTAAGATTATTGCTGAGGGGTGAGACAGGAATTAAACAGATACTGCACTAATTAGTGTATTGCTGATTTATGGGGGTTATACAAAATGTTTCTGAAGCTGAAATCGACCACCTCTTAAAAGCAGGTTGACTGGTAACGGCATTAAAACTTCTAGGAGTGTGAACTGGTCAGCTTTTATTTTTGTGTTGCATTTTGGGCTGTGGGTGGCGCTATTGTCTAAATAATGACGGTGACCCAAAACCAGAGCCATCAAGGAGCATGGATTCGACGGATTGCTTATATGTCTATAAGCAAGGTGACCAAAATGTTTCTTACATGCACAATTAAATATATATTGTTTCCAGAGATAAGGTGTAATCAACAGTAAAGACGGAATTTCCGTCAGCTTCTTAATTAAAAATGTACTTTAATCCAGTATGATGGTACTCAGCTGAGCTGAGGTTCTGGGTTGCAAAGTTCGAGCAGACTAACAAAACGTCAGCGCTTGCATTCCGGCATGGGGTAGTTTAATAAGTTACAGTCAGGGCAGAGAAAACTAGACGGCTGGGTTCACCAGTGCATAACAGAGTCATGATAACTGCTTCCCAAGTCCCAATTAATTAATAGTATTAATAAAAATAATCGAATGACACATTCTGGTGAAGTCTTGTTTTAAATAACTGATTTAGGAAGGAAATAGCTCAACAGTGATGCTTTTCTGGAATCAAGGTGACGTTTCTTTGTCTGATGAATTTACTCTTAGTTTTCCCATTTGGACAAATCCCCAATTGCATCCTGCATGACCAGCCTCCCTGGAGACCATACTGGGACAAGTAAAGGTGATGCAACCAGTCTCGCCATGCCTGCAGCTCTGACAGGGATGATCATCAGTAAGAAACTGATCATCTTTGTGTGTCGTCATCTGTTAGCCCGCCTAGGCGCACTGACTAGGGGTGTGCAGGGCCGGGTCCTAATACATTATATACGCTATCATTTGGATACAGTCATCGGAGGATTCGAAGTCAACATTTTTTCAGACATAATTGTTCTGCTGCTATACACCCAATTCGCTTTCCCTTTCAATGTCAAAACAGTGCTTTGCGGCAAAGGAATGGATTCCGACAAACATGAAAGAAAAAAAAAAACGTTGAGTTTTGCAGCACAGCAGCGGCACACAAATAGTCTTAGATGTTAGACAGATAGCTGAGTGGTCCTGAAAGTATTCAAATTCATCTGTGTCATCCAGGGAGGTAGTTTATCCTTTATATGCACAAATCTGTAACAGTGGGAACCCAGATCTGAATCCCATGGATGCCACATACTCACTCTTTGACCTTGAGCAAGTCACATAACCCCCCCTTTATCCTCCTTAAAATATTGTTCTAATCTTTCTGTGCCGTGTGAACCTCTCTGTGTACTCTGCAACAGCAACATTCTCCCCTTTCCTGCTTTGAGATACAGTTTGTGTGACAATACTATCTAAATCCAAATTCATTCATTCAGCCTTTCACTCAGTAGGTACCAGCTAGACTTTGTGTGTTCTAGCCCCACACAAGCTGTTTGGGGTAATACCAAAGACTGACACTAGTACAGTAGGAGGAGGAACATGCTGTATTGTTGAAGTGCCCTCCTTGGGGTGAGATGTTACTATAAGCCAAAGTCCCCTCTGCCCATTTCCTACTGTCAAGGTGGAAGTTAGATGTCCCATGGAACTTTTCTAAGAATTTTGGAGCAGTTTCCCTGTGTTATGATCAACCTTCCCCTTGTCAAAACAGGTCCATGTACCCCACCTACTAAGAATGCCACCAGAAACAAATCTATCACACATTAGTTTGCCTTTCTAGGAGAAAAATATACAAAAAAAACCCAGATAATGTTCATCATACCACAAGCCAAGGTTCCTGCACAAATATGGGATCTTCGGGTAATGGTGTTCTCTTAAGGAGCATGGATCTACTGGAAGAAAATATTCACAAAGGGGATATTTATAGAAAATTATTTGTTTTTAGTATTTTCTAGGTTTTCGGCTTTGTCCTAGCATCAGTTTGTTAAACATATCACATTAGGAAATACTAAGAGCTTGATCTCAAAGGTTCCACACCCCTCTGTGCACCTGCAGTGGGGCATGTACGAGGGCTTGTGGCGCACTGAGGTCTCACTCTGCACCTGTGTGGACCCCTGTTCTTTCATAGCCCCGACAGCTGGCTCTCTCCACAACTGATCCTGAGACATGCACCTGCTTATGTGGTGGGTGGGCAAGGGGTGGGTGTAGGCTTGCACCACATCCAAGAAGGAATATTTGTGATGCACAGGTCCAACAGATGGGGTAAAGGTTCTGCAGATTCAAGGGCTGCAGAATCAGCTGTGTACCCCCCTCTGACCAGCCACAACTTTAGTCCCGGGGGCTGATCAGCCTTCCTTCTCTTCCAACTCCAGAATGTGAGGCTTCCATAGTGGACTGAAGGCAGTACTAGCACTAGCTGACAACAGTTTCTAGTAACTGAACAGTCCAGTGAGGGCATGGCAGCCCTTGAAGGACTGACATATCCTGTCATTCCCTGCAAAACAGACAAGGTTTGTACATGCTCACCAGAATAGGAAGCAGGTAGTAATGCTGGGAATAGTACAGAACTCTTCTCTAAAGTTACCAAAAACCAGAAAGTGGCAGCACTCCAAAGCAAAACACAGTGTCTCTCTGCAAGCAAACTTACATTCACAAATATTATCATTGATGTACTTTATTTTGACCAAACTGGTACAGACATACCACGAAGGACACTGTGAGTAAACTGTCCACCAAAACCCATGGACCAGGCACCCTGGTGCTTCACTCAGTGGAGCTTTGTCACGAGGTGGGTACTTGGTATTGGAACATCCCTTAAGTACCCCACCACTGATAAAGCCAACCAATCAGTGTCAAGAGTAGAGCTTTTACAGAAGGAAAAACAGAGTAGTGGTGGTTAAACAGTAATCAATCAATCAATCAAATCTTTATTTATCCAGGCAGACTCCATTGAGCAAGCTCATTTACAAGGTGGACCTGCATCACACAAGGTCAGGAGCATTGCATTTATGTACAGGCAAGAAAAACAAACAAGGATATACATAATAAAAACAAGCAAAGTAGGAATAAAAAGTAATGATGTAGTATACAAGTACAATGTACACTATTACTAAGTAGGTACATATCCTATTCAAGAAAAGAGAAGAAAGGTGGGACAGGGGCTACTTAAAAAGAAGAATATATAAAACCTAGCACATTGTGCAAGTAGACAAGGGGTAGAGAAGGTAAGGAGGGCATGGGTAGTGATGGTACAGGAATATACGCTTCAGGGAGAGGTGGTTTTACAAGCTAGGTTCATGCAAGGAGGGGCAGGGAGAAATGGATAATTTCGATATAGGGTTACTAAGTGGTAATGTTCAGTGTGGGCAGAATAACGGATAGAGATTGATAAGCAGGTAATGGGGTAAACAAACCTACACACCTCAGGTGCAAATTACTGAATGCAAAAAACTAAACAACAAAAGCAAAATCATGTAGAAATATTTCATGAGGACTTTTTACACAGTTAGTTTTTCTTTATTCCAATATGATTAATGGTTTCTGTTTTTTTTCAATGTAAAAATCCATATGTTAAATACTGTAACACCTGAGTAGGTGTTACAGCACTCATGCGCTCTCTTCCCTTACAAATGCGCTCGAGACACTGAACAATCAGCTCGAGCTTAAAATGCTCCATTTTTCTTCACACACTTCTGACCACAAAAACCTCAGGCTGCTTCTTCAGTGGGTCAGGAGGCGGGAGGTATTCTCACAGTGGGAGGGAGTAAAAGGGAAGTTGGCGATGCGGGGGACAGCCATACGGGAGCGATGCGGCTCTTCAGTGTTGCCGACGGGGGACCGAGTTTAAGCTAAACCTCTAAAAGAAAAAAACATCACCCTTCAATTATAAATAACAAAATATGGGGTGCAGTGTGTTTTACTTGAATTTCACACACTCCCTCATTGTTGGATAGCTAATAAACTCCTCGGGGCACACAGGGTTTATGTGCTAGCCAACAACTCGAGTGTGTAAATTCTTGTAAAACACTGCACCCCATACTTTATCCTATATATAAACAATAATAAATGCCAGAAACTATTACTACATAGGAAAACAGCCTATAATTAAGGCAAGTCACTTCAGTACATTCTACCAGTTCAAGTCCATTTGTTACAAATTCCTGCAACTTGGAAATGAAATAATAGACGGCTAGAATATTGAAGGCATTTGAGCTCAGAGTATACCAGGTTTAGAGGAAATGCTCTATAGTGTGAAACAGTCATGCTGCACTCTCCACTACTCCAGTATGCTTCTAGGGCACAAAGATGAAGAAAGAAAGAGAGAAAGCGAGAGACAGAGAGAGGAAGGAAGGAAGGAAGGAAGACAAGCCTATGACTAAAAAGAAAGCATGAATTGTTTTAAGTAATCATATTATCACAACAGTAAGTAGCCATGTGACCAGACCAAAGTAAGTACACATCATTTAAATCTGTTCAGTTTTTGACTACAGACTGGTTCTTCTAATAAGTAGTTATCTAAAGTTAGCACTTAAACCATGGTGGTTATATGCAACATGTCTATCTGTGAGGGATTGGGAATTTAGGAAATAATGGTTTTATTTTATTTCATTGTGAGTATTCTATGGTACCGGAAATGGTTTAAAATCCCAATCCACATTCAGCCTCCTTGGGCTTAGGCCCCCAAGTGTAAAGATCCCAAAACTCTCTCTTTGTAGTAGTTTGGTGAGCCAGTTCTCACCTCTTCTACCACATCACACTTGCCACCCCCATAAATTTCATTTTCTTGCGGTCATGGTTAGGGCAGGCTGCAAAATGTTCTCCTGCTGGGGTGTCAGTAATCGAACTTCTGATTTCTTCTACACACTCTTACATTTGTTGCCTAAGTGGTCAAATAGTTCTCCCTATATAGAGTTTAGGGCATTCATACCACAATGCATAGACCCCAAAGCTGGTCCCAAAGGAAAAACATTTCCCATCATCAGCATCACAGATGTGTCCCTCAAGAGCTAGTTTTGTGACTGGTGGCAGAACTGACAAACATTGCAATGCCCACATTTATACATGCCTTTTCAGTGTATGGATAACCAGGTGAGTGTAGTGCAGGTCATGTCATTGCTCTTAGACTGACTGTGCATCAACTTATCTTTCAAATTAGGTGATGTACTGATGGTTGAGGATTACCTCCAAATTTGACTGAAAGATTAGGGTCACCTATTAAAATGGACCAAAACTGTCGCACTACTTATTTTTCCAGATATAGTGTTAAACTCAATAATGAAATTAACAGCACCAATTTCAGATTTTGCTCTAAGTTTTGGTCAAAGGAGTTGGTTCCTGTCTAATATCCTTGCCTTATAAGGGATATTTCAACATTTTCTATGTTATACTCTCTCTCTCTCTCTCTCTCTCTCTCTCTCTCTCTCTCTCTCTCTCTCTCTCTCTCTCTGCCTGTTCCTCAAAGTCACTGTACAGGGAGCAGTTTCACCTTATACATATGAATGGACCTTATGGTATGGATTACTTAAGTGACTTTGGGTGGGGACTGTCTGCACTTAGCAAATTGTTACATGGGCTTGGTTTTCTGTACCCGAGACAATACAACATTATTTTCTCCAGCCTCTAATGTGATGTCCAAAAAATTGAGCCTTTTTTTTATCAATGGTACTCATGAACCTGAGGTTAATAGAGTTAGTATTTAATCAATTAAACACATCTTATTGCTTCTTCTTTACTACCTTTCCAAACACAGACCACATCATCAATGTAGATGATCCATTTCACTATATGGTGTGCATATGGATTGTGTGGCATATTGATATTTTAATGAATTGGCAGACCGGTTGAAGGGTCCCAGCAAATAGCAGGAGGTCTGCTAGGTCAAATTCTGTAAGTTTTCACATGTGGCCAGATGGTCCTGCTTTTTATCTGACATTTTACAAGGAGAGGCTATCTGAGTATATTTTTTCAGCGATAAAATGGGAACTAAGATTTTCCTACTTACAGGAACGCAGTGAGAGTCTGGTTTCCAGCAAAGGCCTGTATAATCCTGTCAAAGAAAAATGTTTCTATCTGTGAGAGACATGTCCTTGCGAGAAAGGTAGAGACAGAAAGCTGTATACTGAGACACATTGGAGTTTTCTCTATGAAAGGGAACATATGAACATACGAAGGTGCCAGCAGAACAGACCTAATTGTCTATCAAAGTCTGCTTGATTGTGCAGCTAGCTCCCTAGCAGGCAGCTGCCCTCCCCCAACCCCCTTAACCTCCCATTGTTGTCCTTCTTGCCCACCCCTACCCATCCCTGTATCCTGTCCCAAGTGTTCTTAAAGCCAGCCACATTTTTGCTTGATATCACCCCTTCTGGTAGTGTGTTCCATCTCACAACTACTCTCTCTCTGTGAAGTAATGCCTCATCTCCCTCTTGATTCTCCCCCCCCTCTATTCTTAGCCCATGCCTCCTAGTCTCCCTCCCACTCCTTAGTCTCAACACCCCTCTGTCATCCCTTTGTTGACACCCTTCAGGTACTGTACTTGAATGTCTTGATCATGTCCCCCCTCTCACACCTCTCTTCCAGTGTGTACATATTCAGTTCCTTTAGCCTCATCTCATATCCCATTCCCTCCATCCCCTGAATCATCCTTATCACCCTTCTCTGCACTCCCTCCAGCAGCTTGACTTCCCGGCTCAGGTATGGCCTCCAAAACTGTACACAGTACTCCAAGTGAGGCCTAACCAGTGCCCTATAGAGAGGCAAAATCACCTCCCTGTGCCTGGATATGAATCCCCGTGCTATGCACTCTAGCATCTTGTTTGCTTTCACCACTGCCCTACTGCATTGGGCAGCGCTGTTTGTGCTTGCTGTTATTAATACCCCCAGGTCCTTTTCCTCCTCAGTTCTCCCCAGCTTGATCCCCTCCTAGCCAGTATTCTCTGCTTGGGTTCCTTGCCACAAAATGCAACATCTTGCATTTTTTTGCATTGAACCCCAGCTGACACTTCCATGACCGTTCCTCCAACTTTGTCAAGTCCCTTTGTAGTTGCATCCATCCCTCTTCATCATCTACTACTGCACCAATTTTGGTGTCATCAACAAACAGGTTAATCCTGCTCACCACTCCCTGCGCAATGTCTGAGATGAATAACCCAAATAAGCACCAGGCCGAGCACTAAGCCCTGCAGCACCCCGCTCGTCACAGCTTTAGGCTCCGAGACGTCCACCCACCACCACCATCCTCTACAGCCTACCCCTTAGCCAGTTTGAGATCCAACATGCCATCTTTGTCCCCACTCCCACCCCGGATAACTTCACCCCTAGTCTCCCATGGGACACTGAATCGAAGGCCTTGCTGAAATCCAAGTATAGCACATCCACAGCATGGTCCCCAACCAACTCCCACATCACCCAGTCATAGTACTGTATAAGGACAGTATAGCACATCCACAGCATGGCCCCCATCCAACTCCCTCATCACCCAGTCATGGTACTGTATAAGGACAGTACAGCACATCCACAGCATGGCCCCCATCCAACTTCCTCATCACCCAGTCATAGTACTGTATAAGACTGATCTGGCAGGATCTCCTTGAAAAGAACCAGTGCTGCCTCCTGTCCTGTAGGTTGTTGCCCTCCTGAAATGCCACCAGCCTGTCCTTTAGTATCATTTACATGAACTTTCCCACTATGGACGTCAGACTGACTGTCCTATATTTCCCTGGCTCATCCCTTTGACCACTTTTATGTAACAGTACCACATGGGCCATCCTCTAGTCCTGAGGCACCTCCCCCTGTTTCCAGAGAGGTGCTGTGCAGGTCCGCAGCTAGAACCTCTGCCATCTCCCACAGCACTCTGGGGTGTATATCATCTGGTCCTGGTGCTTTATTCACCTTCAGTGCCCTTAGCCCTTCCAAGACTCTGCTACCCTCTATCCTATCATCTGTTACCTCACACAACCCAATCCCCCTCCCTCTGACCAGGGTGGTAATGGACTCCCCTCCTCCCTTGTGAACATTGAGCAGAAGTACTCATTCAGTGCTTCTGCTTGTTCCTTCCCCTTTTCTACCCACTCCTTACCCCTTTTTATCCCCACTATACTGTCCCTGCACTTCCTTTTCTCCCTAACGTATCTAAAAGAGTCTTTCTCCCCACCTTAAATTCCCTGCATTAATCTGAGTTCCCTTGTGGCTTTCACACCCCTTACTCTCTTGGTCACCTCTTTGGACCATTTGGTGTATTCCTCCCTGTCCTCCTCCTTCCCCGTCCTTCAGAACCTCCAGTACACCATTTTTTTTGCCCTCACCCCATCTATCACCTCCCTGTTTAACCAGCATGGTCTCTTTGCCCTGTTCTTCTTACTCTGTAGCCTGGTGCATGTTTCTGTCACCTCTATGATTCCTTGCTTTATTATGTCCCACTTCTGTGCTGTTCCCATTCTCCGCTTTATTCTTTCAAGTCTGTCTTTCAGCAATTCCCTCATTTTCCCGAAGTCTGCCTTCCTGAAATCCACCACCTTTGTTGTAGATCCCTCTGTCTCCCTGCTCATTGTGATGTTAAACCACACCGTTTGGTGATCGCTATCAGCTAACAGATCCTCCACCCTTATGTCCCTCACAGCCTCACTGTTAGATAGTATCAAGTCCAATGTGTTCCCCAGTCTCATGGATTGGGCAACCAGCTGTGTCAGGAACCCCTCCTGGAATCCGTTCAATAGGACCCTCTCGTTGGCGCTGGAGGTGACCAGCATGGTCCAGGCCACCCCCGGCAGGTTGAAATCCCCCACTAGGACCACCTTCCCCCTCCTACATACCTTACTGATTTGTTCCACCAGTTTCCTGTCCCTTTCCATTGTCTGGGATGGTGAACTATACACCACCCCAAACCTCAACTTTCTTCCCCTGGAGTCCAGGAGCTATAACTACATTGCCTCCATATCCCTCTCTTCCTTTTCATCCCTTGTACATTGGATCCCCTCCCACACATAGGCAGCCACCCCCTTTCCTCTCCCTTCCCCACAGTCCTTTCTGTACAGTCTGAACCCTGGGATTGCCAGGTCCCAATCCCGGTACTCTGTGGTTCATGTTTCTGTGATGGCCACGTTGCCCACCCTCCCTACAGCCATGAGCGCCTGTAGCTCTGACGCCTTGTTGCTAAAGGCTTCTCACATTCACAGAGACTACCCTCCACCCCATCACCCTTCCTGCCTTTTCCAGATCCCCTCCCCACCCTGCCCCTTTTGGACTAAATCCTCAAGTATCTTCTTACTAGCTTGGGGTAGGCTCACCCGTCCCTGGGCACCTTGCCTACCATCTGACCCTCCGCCACCCCCCCCCAGCTAGTTTAAATTCACTTTTGTTGCTATATACTCCTGTAGCTTCTGCTTTAATACCCCCTTTCCCTCCCGACTTAGCTGCAGCCTATCTCCTGCATATAGTTCATTATTGTCCCAGGTTTGCCCCATCCCTCCACCCACCCATACCCTTTTGATCTACACCACTCCTTCAGCCACACGTTGAATTCCCTAGTCCTCTCCTTCCTCACTGTGCTCGCATGGGGTACTGGGGGCACCTCCAAAAAGGCAACCATCTCCCCAAAATCCTCGCACAGCTTTCCCAGTTCTCCAAACCTTCCCTTCACCACCTCCGCAGTCTCTCCTGCCAGGTCATTAGTCCCCACATGCACCACTAAGTGCGGTCTCCCTCTTCCCCTCCTCATGCACCTTAGAGTTGGTTGCTCACTCTGTCTGCCCTTAGACCTGGTATGGCTTCCACCCATATGTCACTATGCCGTTCCCCTCTACTGCCCCATCTGATCCCTTTAAGTATGGAGTCCCCCACCACTAACACACCCCCTTCCTCCCTTGAACCGCTTAATCCCCCCCTTCCCCCCATGTACTCATTTCTGGCTTCCTTTTCTCTAGGATCACTGCTCCTGCTTCTATTGCCCCATCCTCCCCTCCTGCTTGCTGCCCTCCCTCTCCCCATCTCTCCCACTCCCCAGCCCTGCTGCTGCCTTACCCCCCTCCTGGCTCTTACCCACCTCTTCAGCCCTTTGGCCTCCCATCTCCCCTTCCACCTTTGTACCCACTCCCACCTTCCCCTGCATCTCTTCCTCCCTCTCCTCCTACCCATCCAGTGTCAACAGTGCTTCAAACCTATTCTCCTTTTCATTTTGCCCTGCAAACTCTCTGCTCTCCTGTCCTGCGACCCTCCCCTCCTGGTAGACCCGACCTTAGTCTATCCCTCATTGCTGGACTGCCTGTCCCCATTGATGCCTGCCACCCTTCCCCCCCTTCTCTTGACCCATTTTCCCCCTTTGTGTCATGTCTGTGTGTTTCTTCCATGCTCCCATTCCCCTGCCTCCGACTCTATCCTCCTTTCACTCATCCCCTCAAATTTCCTCCTAATCCTCCTCACCTCCTCCTCCAGCCTGTTAAACCTGCGACATATTGGACATCCTCCCAGCTGCCACAATACATTCACTCACTGCATCCCACAATTCTCCCCATGTTAGTACTACTTGGACCCACAAACAGGGTATCCCAGTATGACAAGTACTGTATGCACCAGACAGTGTATAGGTTCCTTTCACATCCTAGTCACTAGGGTGAAACCATAACTGTTTTACACCACAAATGCATCTCCCCGCTGGGTTAACACTCAAAACAGAAAATGCAGAGATTACCCCAACAAAAAATTTAAAGACTAAGTATTAGATTCTCAAGCTGCTTCAGGCAGCCTCTTGTTTCACACAGCCTTCCCCATGGTCCAGTATATCCTGTCTGGCTTGTTGGGGGCTCCCCCCCCTTCTTCCACCCCTACTACCTGAGATTAATCCCCACATTAGCAGAACCTTTGCAGATGTGCCCCTGACCACAGTTGCAAAGTCAACAGTATCCTTTTAGCTGGTGTGTGCCAGATCAGCTGCTGATTGACAGAATAAGCCCCAACCTTTACTAATGCTGGTGTGACCCTATTCAAAGCCCCACAGTCAACAGTACCTTACAGCTGGTGTGTTCCCAACCAGCAGCTGATTGTCCTCACTTTGACTTTCCCTCTGGCTCTGGTCCCTTGTCGATGCAGTCTGCTCCCAGGTCATCACTCCCATTATCGTGTTCACATTGCTCCATACCCTTTGCATCAATGGTCCCGCCTCTGGTTCCCCTGATTGGCCGTATTCCTTTGTGGGAGTGAATCGGCTCCTTTTAAAATTGGTGGCAGTGTAGGGTGGGTGGGATGGAGAGAAAATTCCCCCCGCTCAGATGACCCTCCTCTGCAGCTCCTCCTTGCAGGTGCACCCGACTGGCCACCCACCTGACTCTTCTGTCCCTCCACTTGCTGGCCCACCTGACTAGCGAACCCCTTCCGCTGCTTCACAGTGGCTGGCTTCAGCATTTTGTAGCCTGGCCTTCTGCCAGGCCACCCCCTCTCTTGCTCTTTCACAGCCGGATTGTCTGTTTCAGCTGCAGCTGGAGCCCGATTGGCTCCCTTCTGCTTCCTCTGTAGTTGCGGCCGTGAGCGGGGGATTTAGAATTCTCCCCACTTGGCCGATCCTCCTCCATAGCTCCTCTTTGCAGGTGCACACAACTGGCAACCTGCCTGACTGTTCTGTCCCTCCACTCACTGGCCTGCTCGACTGGTGAACCCCTTCCACAGGGAGGACCTCATGGTTGCCCGAGAGGAAAAGGGAGTCAGTGTGTAGTTCAGCAGGTTGACTGATGGTATGAGACTGGAAGGGGGAGTACTCTGATATGTGTTCAAGTTCTCTGGAGACAACAGACTGTGCTATTTCCATATATTCACCTGGAAGTCTGACCTAGCTATAGCAGGGGCCGAAATAAGGATTTGTCAACCAACAGCAATGAATAGCTCCTGGGTATCGGCATTTTCCAATGACCAGGAGCTACTCTGGCAAAATCAGGACATGAAGGTAAAATATATTAAAAACATGACAAGACACAGAGTGGTCAGCTAGGAGGCAGTGTGGCTTCTAAGAGGTACTGATGGTTGGAGCACTATCTTGGGAAGAGAGATTTCAGGTTCAAGCCCCACTAGAGCCAGATACTCACTGTGTGACCAGAGACACTTACCCACCCATCCACCAGTCCACCTAACTGTGAAAGTGAGTAGAAACTAGGGACCCCACTGAAAACAAGTTGTGGCATTTCAGAAGGGCTATTTTCCCTGATGATCTGGCTACCATGGAATGGCAGTTGTAACTAACAGATTTTGTACATGCTTCTCCTGGTGTGCTAATGGCTAATAAAAGTGGTTTCTAGGTTTTGTGGGAAGGGGTTAGGAGTAAAATATGTCCCTTCTTTTTTTGCTATTCAAGTAGCTATTTCAGCTGTTGCCTGGGGTTGCTGGCTATGATAATTTATAAATACACATGCCACCTCAAGCATTGTTATTAAACTGTGAAAATATCCAACATTTTGCAACCTGTGACACAAAAAAACACATTGTACATGACCAGTTCCAGCATAGCTACTGTATATAATAATGTCACAGAAATTAGGCATTACAATGCTAGGAAGTACAAGGCTTCACTTAGTAAATGTAGAACTTGTTTCCTCCACCATTTTCGTGCTTCTGACATGCCTTACTCTTACTGTATTTTAGCCCTCCTCCCCATCATATTAGTCCATTATATTTTTACTGTTCACTCCCTTCTCCTAATGGCACTGAATCTGTGACTCACATTTCAGCACTTCTCCTGCCATGACATGGCTCACTACCCTCTGTTTCTGCACAGTCCACACCTCTTCTCCTCTTTTGTTTACAGGGACTTAGCTCCAATTTCAAGACTGAGTGTCGCTAACTATGGAACTCAGACACTCCCACTCTCCCTATGCTACACAGAAATACATCTGCATGGAGACACACTGCTCAGAGACTGGAGCTGCTGGCAGTGCCGCTGACTTGCCATTTTTTAAAGTGGCAGGTGCTAATTACCTAAATGCAATCGCAAATTGGCATTCAGCACCCCCTTATTTTGGCCTCTGCTATATGAAAGTTAAGTTGTGTTTTTATGGTTTAACACCTTTTATTTTCAGTCAAATGGGAATGGAGAAAGGATCTCGGATTTAGAAGTGGGTAGCCATCTGGGAACAAGTGACCACCAAACAGTATGGTTCACGATAAACACAGTCATAGAGTCGAGCCATACAAAAGCAAGAGTGTTGGACTTTAGGAGGGCTGACTTTGGGAAAATGAGAGAGTGCCCCAGAAAAGCACTAGCAAATGGGCAAGAAGGAGGGGTGGAGGAACAATGGGGAAAAATCAAAACGGCCATCACAGAAGCAGCAAGCCTTTGTGTGAAGCAAATCAGCAAAGCAAAACGAAAGAAAAAAATACTATGGTTCTCAAAAGAGGTGACGTGGAAGGTTAAGGAGAAAAAAGTAGCATTCAGGAAGTATAAGGAAACACAGAAGGAGCAGGACAGAGAACAATATCAGTTAAAGAAGGAAGCGGGGAAGGCAGTCAGAACAGTAAAAGCCTCAACTGAGTAAAAGATAGTCAACTCAGCTAAGAAGGGGGATAAAACCTTTTACAGATACATTATGGAGCAAAGAAAGACCAAGGGAGGGATAGTTAGGCTTAATAAAGGGAAGGGAGGGTGGGCAGAGAGTAACAGTGAAAAGTAGTGATACTAAATTAATACTTCTGCTCAGTATTCACAAAAAGAGGAGGGGAGGTACCTAAATCAAAAAACAGAAGCACTCCGGATAGGGAGGTCGATACCAGTCCATTTACAGAAGAAAGGGTTCTGAAAGAACTCTTAAAACTGAAGGTGGACAAAGCAATGGGGCCTGACAGGATTCACCCAAGAATTCTAAAAGAACTAAGGGTAGAACTAGTGACACCACTGACTACCATTTTTAACAAATCATGGGAGGATGGTGTGGTACCAGAGGACAGGAGGAAGGTGGACGTGATTCCCCTTCACGAAAGTGGGAGCAAGACAGAAGCAGAAAACTACAGACCTGTTACTTTGACCTCAATAGTAGGGAAAATGATGGAATCACTTCTAAAGGAAATAACTGTTGAGTTCCTAGAGGCCAGCGGGGCACATGACCCAAGGTAACATGGATTCACAGCAGGAAGGGCATGTCAGACGAATCTAATAGAGTTCCTTGACTGGGTGACCAGTGTAGTAGACCAGGGAGGGGCTGGGGACATGGCCTACTTAAACTTTAGCAAGGCATTTGACACAGTCCCACACAAAAAATTAATATACAAGTTAGCCAGCCTTGGAGTGGGTCCCAAAATGGTAGCCTGGGTAAAAAATTGGCTGGACAACAAGATACAGAGGGTAATAGTAAACAGAGTTCATTCTGAAGAAAGGGGGATTACTAGTGGGGTACCACACGATTCAGTACTGGGACCAGTCCTCTTTAATGTCATTATATAAGTGACATTGCAGAGGGACTGGAAGGAAAAGTATGTCTCTTTGCACGACACAAAGATCTGCAACAGGGTTGATACAGAAGGTGGGGTGGAAAGAATGCAAAGGGTCTTGGCAAGGTTGGAGTAATTGTCAAATGTATGGCAGCTTATAGTTAATGCAAAGAAGTGCAAAGTAATGCACATGGGAAACAAAAACCCAGGGGAAGAGTACACAATGGGGAGTGAGATACTAACAACAAAAATGGAAAAAGGGACCTGAGAGGTAGTCATATCAGCTGACCTTAAAGTGGGCAAGCAATGTGAGAAGGCAGTAAGGAGGGCGTGAGATCCCATCTGGAGTACTGCATCCAGTTCTGGAGACCAGTTCTAGTGGGGGGGGGGAGGTTGAAAGAAGTAGGCTGTAGGTTAACTAGGATCTGCAGCTTATTCATAGGTAGGGAAATGGGCAGACTAGGTGGGCCAAGCGGTCCTAATCTGCCATCAAATTCTATGTTTCTGTTTCAGTGTTTTCTTTTGTAAACACTTTTGTTCTGTTTTGGCCAATGTGAAAATATATTGTCTAAATAAAGCAGTTCTTATTTAGCATGACGTACAGACTGATTGTGCATTTTAATAAAATAGGTATAGTTTGTGAATTTCTGGGTTAGCCATCATTCCAAAGGGGCACATAGAAACATGAGGCCCGATTCCAGAATGTATGGTGCAACTTGCGGGCAGATGCGAGTTGTGACATATGCCGCTACACTGGGAACCCTGCGCCAGATTCCAGAACAGGCAGGGTCCCCCACACCTATGCCTTGTGACTTGCAGCAGCTCCAGGGTTGTGCCATAGGAAGGGCGCACCTGACCTGGATGCCACAAGCCATAGCGATGCCCACCCATAGGGCACAAGCTGCGCATGGCATGGCCCCACCAAAGTTCCACACCAGGACACCATGGCAATGCCCCACAAGGCTGGGAAGGGGTTGGGGAGTGCCACTGGACAACCCAGGGGTGCATGGCAGGCAGGGGATGTACCTTATACCAAGGGGCACCTCAGGATGTGGGCAATGGGTAATGCCACAGAGGGCAGCCCTGCCACCGGGGGTGGGGTGGGGACCCATATGGGACTGTGGGGGGGGTTGGTTTTTGGTGCTCCAGGCATGGAGGTGTGACCCCGGTGGATGTAGGGTACAATTAGACCAGCTAATATCTGGTCTAACTGTA
Organism: Neoceratodus forsteri; assembly: GCA_016271365.2. Taxonomy (NCBI): domain Eukaryota; kingdom Metazoa; phylum Chordata; order Ceratodontiformes; family Ceratodontidae; genus Neoceratodus; species Neoceratodus forsteri. Next base: position 333,302,215 of record CM057454.1, read on the forward strand.
CTTTAGCCATTGTCTGCCAGGGTTCCTCTTGGAATAGCAATATGCTATTCCATCAGCCGCAGACCTGGAATAGGGCAGTAAGAGCTGCTGGAAACCCCCTTGTGCCTTGTCATAGAGGGTAGCGTAGCCAGCCTTTGGTGCAGGCAGCCTGCACCATGTCTCAGGCTGCCTTTTGGAATAGCAGAGAGTGTAATGCATGTCGCAATGTGCGATTTGCGCCATTAGCTTTGGTGCAAGTCACCTTAAGACATGCATTAACTGTCTTGGACTCAGGCCCATAGACTTTGATGTCAGATAAGGACCACTTGGCCCACCCAGTCTGCCCATTTCCCAACCTACTGGATAAGCTGCAGATCCTAGTGAACCAATAGCCTACTTCCTCCTAACCCCCTCTGTAATTGCCTTATGTTTGTCCCTGCATTCTTGAATTCCCTCACTGTTTTTGATCCCACTACCTCCTCAGGAAGGCTGTTCCATGCATCCACCACCTTCTCTGTGAAAAAATACTTCCTCATGTTGCCCCTGAGCTGTCCCACCTTTATCTCCAAACTGCCCCCTTGTTCTTGCACATCACTTTTTCTGAAAGATGTTACCCTCTTGGACTTTTTTGATTCTCTTGAGGTACTTGAAAGCTTCTATCATGTCCCCCTTTTCCCTCCTCTCCTTGAGGGTATACATATTAAGCTTCTTTAGTCTCTCTTCACATGGTTTCTGGTGCAGACCCTGCACAATTTTAGTTGCCCTCCTCTGGACTGCCTCCATCCTGTCTATGTCCTTGCAAAGACGGCGTCTCCAGAACTGCACATAATACTCCAGTTGGGGTCTCGCCAACTGTCTGTACAGAGGGGTGACAATTTCTTGTTTTCTACTGGTGATGCCTCTCCCTGTGCATCACTGTATCCCCCCAGCCCTCCTTACGGCCTTCTCACATTGCCTGCCCACCTTTAGGTAATCTGATATGACTACCCCCAGGTCCCATTCCATTTTTGTTGTTGTTACTACCCCCCTCCCCATTGTGTACTCTTCCCCTGGGTTCTTGTTTCCCAGGTGCATTACTTTGCACTTCTTTGCATTGAATCTAAGCTGCCGTACTTTTGACCGTTCCTCCAACCTTTCCAAGTCCATTCTCATCTCCCCCCCACCCCCCTTGTGTATTAACCCTGTTGCAGATATTTGTATCATCTGCAAAGAGGCATACTTTTCCTTCCAGTCCCTCTGCAATGTCACTTATAAAGACATTAAAGAGGACTGACCCCAATACTGAACCCTGCGGTCCCCCGCTAGTAACCCCCCTTTCTTCAGAGTGGACTCTGTTTACTATTACCCTCTCTGTCCTATTGTACAGCCAATTTTTTACCCAGGATGCCACTCTGGGACCCACTCCCAGGCTGGCTAACCTGTTAATTAATTTTTTGTGTTGGACAGTGTCAAATGCCTTGCTAATCTCTCCGTAGGCCATGTCCACAGCCCCTCACTGGTCTGCTACTTTGGTTATCCAGTCAAAGAAATCTATTAGATTCATCTGACATGACCTTGCAACTGTGAATGCATGCTGCCTGAGGTCCTATGTCATGTTGGCCTCTAGGTACTCAACAATTCTTTCTTTCAGAACTGATTCCATCATTTTCCCTACCATTGAGGTCAAACTAACAGGTATGTAGTTTCCTGCCTCTGCCTTGATCCCACTTTTGTGAAGGGGAGTCACATCTGCCTTCCTCTAGTCCTCAGGTACTACACCATCCTCCTATGATTTGTTAAAATGGGTAGTCAGTTGTGTCGCTAGTTCTTCCCTTAGTTCTTTCTGAATTCTGCTGTGAATCCCATCAGGCTCCATTGCCTTGTTCATCTTGAGTTTTAGGAGTTCTTTCAGGACCCTTTCTTCTGTGAATGGACTGGTATCGACCCCTCCTATCCAGAGTGCTTCTATTGTTTGATTTAGGTACATCCCCCTCCTCTTCTTTTGTGAATACTGAACAAAAGTATTCATTCAGTAGCTCCGCCTTTTCACTGTCACCATCTGCCCACCCCTCCTCTTTATTAAGCCTCACTATCCCTCCTTTGGTCTTTCTTCGCTCACTGATATACCTATAAACAATTTTATCCCCCTTCTTAACTGAGTTGGCTATCTTTTCCTCAAATTCGGCCTTTGCTGTTGTAACTGCCTTCCCTGTTTTCTTCTGCTTTAACTGATAGAGTTCTCTTTCCTGTTCCTTCTGCGATTCCTTATACTTCCTGAATGCTATCTTTTTCTCCCAAACCTTCCCCGCCACCTCTTTTGAGAACCATAGTGATTTTTTTCCTTCATTTTGTTTAGTTTATTTGCTTCACACAAAGGCTTGTTGCCTCTATGATGACAGTTTTGATTTTGCCCCATTGTTCCTCCACCCCTCCTTCCTACCCTTTTGTTAGTGCATTCCTTAGGCACTCTCCCATTCTGCCAAAGTCAGACCTCCTAAAGTCCAAAACTCTTGCTTTTGTATAGCTTGACTCTATGGCTGTGTTTATCGTGAACCACACTGTCTGGTGGTCGCTTGTTCCCAGAAGGCTACCCACTTCTAAATCCAAGATCCTCTCACCGTCCCCATTTGAGAGTGCCAGGTCTAAGACTGTTCCTTCCCAAGTGGGTTCCAGCACTAGCTGTCTGAGGCATGCCCCCTGTAGGGCATTGAGAATGACTCTGCTCTTAAATGTGGCTGCAGCAAATGTGCTCCAGTTAACATCTGGCATATTCAGGTCCCCCATCAACAATATCTCCCCTTTAGCTGCTATTCTAAGTATGCTTCCTATCATTTCCTTGTCCATGTCCTCCCCAAGAGACATTAAATCTAGTTTAAGCAGTTTGAAAAACATGTTCATTTCTGATACAGGGAAAGCAGTGGAGTGAAGTTTGATGATACAGAACCCACACTTCACCTGGGGTTTGAGCAGTCAGCCTTTGCTTGATCCAGGGGACTGGTGACTGTGCTTAGAGGGGGTTTTATGTGATAAGGGCAAGTCTGAAAGACCACTAATCACATCGACTGAATAAATAAGACCACATCATCAAAAGGGCGACTAAAATTACAATGAATGTCGCAAATAGTGACGTTTGCTGCAGTCATTAAAAACAACAAGCAAAATAAGTATTTTTATTCAGGGGGCCACGCCACCCACACCCCCCTTTGTGGGGAGCAAGCCCTCAGCATCTCCCAAACATAAAATAATCAACTCCATGGGGGGGGGGGTGAACCCAGGGGAAAGTTACTTTTTTTAAAAAAAGCAAAACATTATTTCCCCTGAAACCTGACCCGAAACTGGGTCTGCTAGCATCGCAAGTGGTGGTTTACACCACTATGCTAAACAGCCAGCTTGGCACAGGTTGGCCCCACAACATCCTATATCCTATAGTAGCAAGTGTAACTCTCTGCTATACCCACTCTAAAGGATATATCGATGTTTTTCACCACTCGTTCTCAGTATGAGCAGTATTATTGAGTTGCTTATATTGATGCGCTCAATAATACTCGCTCACATAACATGATACCCTGAAGGAATCTAGGTGTCCAAGGTACTCAACTTGGGCACAGACAGGTGGGTGGGTGGGTCACATCTGGTGGCAGCATATGAGATCTATGTGAAGCATGTAAGTACCAGCCAGCGCTTGGTGGTTACTTGAATGATGCTTGTGTGCTGTACACAGACACCTAGAGTAAATCCTCAGAGGTTGAACAATATATTTAACCAGTTATAAAAGCAAAGTGTACAGGAAAAAACAGTTTTCTTTCATTGCTTTTCAGCTTTGTTTGCATGTGCAGTCAGTGGTCAGGATAATGGCAGCAAATGTGCCAATCAATTGTAACGACCTAAGATCAGAACAGTTGTAAGAGTTGTGTACCTAAAAGGACATTAAACATGAATCACTTGGTAAAAATAAATACGAAAATCAAGCCTCATCCCCTCCAACTCATCATTAACCTATCACTGTCAACTGGGCAAGTGACAAACCTTTGGAAAACTTCATGTTATCCTGGTCCACGGTAAACAAGACCTACCCACAAACTACCGCCCCATCTCAATTTTATCACCTCTTTCTAAAACACTTGAAAAAATTGTAAATGACCATCTCACGAAATACTTGAACCAATATGACTTACTATCATGTGAACAGCACAATTTTCACAAGAACCATAGTACCTTAACTGCCTTGCTTGAATACACTGACCATCTTTACTATGCCCTGGACAGAGGGGAGCTTGCTGGCTCCATATTCATTGACCTCACCAAGGCATTCAACCTTGTCAATCATACTCTCCTCTGCCACAAAATAAGCAAACTTGGTCTCTCACTGGAAGGCACTGGCTGGTTAAAAAATGACCTTACAGATAGAACCCAAGCAGTAAAATGCTGAACATCCCTCTCTGACTTCAGGCTTGTGACGGTGGGGGTCCCCCAAGAATCAATCCTTGATCCCTTTCTGTTCAGTCTCTTTGTCAATGAACTTAAGAAAGCTTGCTACTCCACAAAACGCATCCTATGCGCTGATGATGCAGTCATCACTGCAACACACAGCAGCTCAGCCCATATCCAGCACAGCCTCCAAACTGATTTCACTGCTACCTGTGACTGGTTCTCTAACAACCTCCTCATCCTAAACTCAAAGAAAACGAAATCCATGTTTTTCTACACCAGATGTAAAGCCCCACCCTCCCACCCTAGTCATTACCTCTACCTCAGGTGCTCCAGTTGATCAAGTTGCCACCTTCAAATACCTGAGGATCATACTTGACTCTGGCTTAACCTACTTGGATCATGTTGACATGCTAATTAAAACAGCCAGCTCTAGATTTAGCTTGCTGTATAGGCATAGAAATGCCTTCCTCCCTGAAACTAAGCAACAGCTTATCAGATGCTACATCCTCAGTCTCATAGAATGTGGCCTTGTGATCTATGGTGCTGCCTGTAGCAGAGTGCTCAATAAGGTCCAAGGATTAATGAATAGGGCCTGATGCTTTACACTCAACCGAAAATGGGACTTCCATAAATACACCCTGTATAGCAACTTAGGGTGGCTTAACCTTGATTCCTGTCTGCGTTATATTACCCTTTTTACTGATATAAAAGCCTTGCTTGAACTGCTGTCCCCAGGAGTCCTCCCCCTCCTTAGCCCTGTGCCCTCCAGGTACCCAACTAGAGGCTTACAGCATAACCAAATGGTGTTTCCATGTAAGAAACACCCCTCTGGGTCAGGCCTGTTCTTCTTTCAGCTACCCAAAACTCTAGAACTCCCTTACCCCATCACTAAAAATATCTGGCTCTCTAACCTACCTTAAATCAGCCTTCGTGCCCCGCTCACCCCTCATAACCCTTGTGGTTGCTATCACTGACCTGTCTACTACTTCTCTTAGCCTCCCTTGACCACTATGATTTCTTCCTCCCCCTTTCCAGGCTCTGTTGCCATCTTCCTATACCCTGGACATCTATGTGGTTTTTACATTGCTGCTTTTTAAACCACACTTACTTTTAGGTTTACCTTAATGTGACTCCCTGAATCCATGGTGGGTCTCACTAAAATTTCTCAGTTTAAGACCTCACTAAAAAAAGAGCTCATTAGGAAATCAACCAGTTGTTGTTTTAAATGATTAAATACCCCTTTGTATAATATGACTACCTACTTTTTTGTCAGTTGCCTGATTTCCCCCACTGCTTCATCCTTGGCTCTAGTCCCAATTGAAAACTGCACAAGGCTAAATCTTAAATGTTCCTGGTATCTTTCAGTACTGTTTGATACTGACATATGCCCTTTTTGTATCTCATTGTCTGATTTTCTGTTACCTTTCATCTGTCCATCTGCTTCATTGACTGGTCCTGACCTGGCTCTAATTCTGACCTGGAACTGTATTTGTCATCTTAAAAAGTATTGTAATTACCGACGTGAAACCTTTGGAAAAGAGCACTTGTGCTCAAAGGTGTTATCTGAATATCCAATAAATAAATAAATAACCAAGTTTATTCTCTACTGTAATGCTCTGTTGTAATGCTCACTGTACCTCTGTCAGTCTCACCTGTAAATATGTAATATACCTGTACCTATGCTAAGCTGTTGTATATGACCTTAGATCCTTTGAAAACAAGCACTGTCTAAAGGATCTTGTGTGTAATAAATAAATAAAAAGCAGCTTATAGAGGCCCTGCTCAAAAAGGACCAGGAAGAAAATGGAGTCCTCAAGCCACAAGCTGTGGTTGAGGATGAGTCCCCTCAGCCAGCAGAAGATGCCGGCGGGGGGGGGGGGCGGCTGATTGAGGAGGACAATGCAGAGCACACACAGCAACAGACAGAGCCAGTGCTGCAGAAGCCATCCAAATAGCAGCAGTAGCCCCAAAGTATCTGCAGGCACAGCAAAGGCAGCAGCCACCACAGCTGAGGCAGCAGCAGCTACAACAAAAGGATGAACTAAGAACAGATGATATTGAACTGGAAAAGCAGAGGCTACAGTTTGTATGGTACAAGATGCAGAAGGAGGCAGAATTCCAGCTGGAAGAGATGCAGATGGAGGCACAGCAAGCTGAAAAGGAGGCAGCCAAAGCTGAAAAGAAGGCAGCTGAAGCTGAAAAGGAGGCAGCTGAATTGAAAAACATGCAGCAGCACAGTGCAGACATGAACTTAAGATGGTGCGATCATGTCAGCAGCCATCCAGAATGGTACATGGGGTTGAGAATGGGGGTTCAGCACATGGAGATTATTCTGATACCTTCCTTCATATATTTGAGAAACTCTGTATACAGTCCAAATGGTACATATGAACGTGGGCCATCAGTCAAACCCCTTTATTTCCTGGAAAGGTTTTTGATGCATTTTCCAATGTGAATGCACAGGACAGTTGAGACTATGATAAAGCTGAAGATGTGTTGCTAAGCTGTTATGAATTGGCTGCTGATGCATATACTGTAGATCGAAGTTTCATACATTTAAGAAACATAATGAAGAAAGTTATATGGAAATACGGGTACAACTTTCTAATCTGCTGAGAAAATAGCTAGAGGGTGCAGGAGCATCATCTGTTGAGCAAATTAGTTTCTCAGGTGCTGTCCAGAAGATCTAAGGGTACAGCTGGCTGACCGAGCCCAAGGTTCAGCCTTGCTAGCAGCTGAAATTGCTGATGAGTATTTCGCAAATAGGCTGTTTGCTAGCTGTAAGAGTGTTGGAGAGGGACAGATGGGTTTAAAAGGATGGGTAAGCCAGAGCAGCAGCCTAAAGGGAACACAGCTGATCCTAAACCCAGGATGAAGTGCTCCCAGTTCTCCAAAATGAAAAGGGATTGGGGGGAACAGAACTGTCATGTGCCAGCAAGTAGGGCATCTCTCCTATAACTGCCTAGCATGGAAGATCCAGGTGAACTTGGGCAGCAGGAGGAAACCCTACTACCGCAGAATCTCATAGCGTTAATTATGTAAGGAGGAAAACAAACCTTAATTCAGCTAAGTACAATGCTTTCTGACAAAATTAATGAGAAACTTACACAAGCTTGAAGAGACACAGGAGCTATACTCTCCATAGTGCATCGGGATTTAGTTAAATCTGGACAGGTCCTGTCTCATCAGTTTGCTATAGTAAAGTGTGCAGTAGGACCAACTGTGCCAGCTCCCATTGGCTAAATTCTTTCTGAGTTGGGAATGGGAGGGAGGGCAAGGGAGGAAAAAAAGTCAGAGTTAGTGAAGACCTTGATGTAGATATGCTTTGGGGGAATTACCTAAAATGCAGGGGTGAAACTGTGTGCAGTTACCTGGAATCTGACTATTAGACTTAAACCTGATGGAACTGAGAGCAGGAAGAAAGGAGCTACAGAAAGTTTGTCAGTTTGCTCAAGGTCTGCTGTAGTGAAGACTGACACTGTAGCACACTGGAGGGTAAGATTTTTGACAGTCCAGTCTCAGTAACAGCTGAGAGTTGCTGAGAGGAAACTCAAAAGTAAGGTGCTGTCTTTCAAGGAGAAGTAAAGAGTACAGATTTCAAAATGTGCTTTACTGAGGGATAAAGCCTGGAGCTAAGGGAACAAGCAGACAATGCTGACTCTGACCCTCAGAGTGCGAGGCAGATCAGAGTGTACTGGAAGAATGTCTCTATCATGAGTGGGTCCCATAGGAAAGTGCAGAGGAATGGCAGGTGCATAAAAAGCTAGTAGTACCTAAGGAATTTAGGGAACAGCTACTCAGCATTGCATATGACATTCTACTTGCAGGACGTATAAGGGGTAAATGAACTAAGCAGATGTTGATACAAAGCTTCTATTGGCCTGGTGTCTATAAAGATGTGGATGAGTACTGTGGCACTTATGACACATGTCAGAGAGAGGGAAAGCAAGAAGACAAGGGCAAGGCAGCTTTAGTTCTTTTATACATAACAGAGGTAACAGTTCAGTCGGTAGCTGTAGATATTGTGGGACCTTTAAGTCTGCCATCCAGCTCAGGAAAGAGGTACATTCTGGTGGTGGGGAATTATGCTACCGGGTACCCAAAGACTGTGAACTGCTGCGGATCTTCAGCTGGTTGGATTTCCTCAGGAGATCTAATCTGACCAGGGCACAAACTTCATGTCTGCTCAAATAAGGAGTTTGTGGGAAATAAGTGGTCTTGTGGAAGGCTGTAATGGCACCCTTAAAACCATGCTTAGAGACTTTACAGCTCAGCATAGGAGGAATGAAAACAAGCATTTACCCCATCTCTTATTTGCCTATAGGGAAGTCACACAGGAGTCCATGGGGTTCACATGCTTTGAACTCCTGCATGTCCGCATGCTGAAGGGACCCCCTAGATATAGTGTGAGATGAATGGAAAGGCAAACATGCTTCCCCAGAAGAATCAATGGTAGAATATGCCCTTAATTTCAGGGACAGGTTAATGGAGTTAATGGGCCTGGCATGGGGAAACCTGGCAACTGCACAACAGAAGCACAAAATGTAGTGTGACTGCACAGGCACAGCCAGGGATAGGACCTATGACATTGGACAGAAGGTGATGGTGATCATCCCTGTCTGACAGGACAAACTGCGTGCAGCATGGAAGAGTCCATTTGCTGAGGCTAAATAGGTGGATGCAGTGAATGATGTTGCAGAATTGCCCAATAGGACGTCCAGACACAGGACTTATCATGTCAACAGGCTGACACCTTACCATAACAGGACAGAGGCTGCCGTGATGGTTTGTAGCCAGGCAGGTGAGGTTGGAGCCAGTAATAGACTTATTATAGGAGCATTGGGGAAAGCATCAGTGTATTCTGTCACCCTCTTACAGCAGCTGATACCTGCTCAGATGGCACAAATGAAGAGGGTGCTATATTCTGTCAGCACCCTGTTCTCAACAAAGCCGGGGTACACCCCACTTGCAGAATATTGGGTGTACACTGGGACACAAGCACCACTGAATCAGCATGCCTATAGAGTCTCTGACAGTGAAATGCTACATGCAGGAGAAGCTATAGCAGATGCTGGACCTCCAGTTTATCTGGGAATCCACTAGTCCATAGTCTATGCCCATTGATCTTATCCCAAAAAGGATGGATGACAAGGTTTTGTGTGGATTACTGGACACATAATGCTGTCATGGTGTCTGATGCATGCCCCATGCTGTGGATAGAGAGTAGATACTGGAAAAGAAAAGGGTAGCAAGGTACCTAACAACTATAGACAACTAAGGGTTACTGGCAGGTACCTTTAACTGTTGAAGCAAGGGACCATTTGTCATTTAGCACTCCATTTGGCATGTATGAATTTCTGGTCATGCCATTCAGAATGAAAAATGCACCAACCACCTTTCAGAGAGTAACTGACTGAGTGTTGCCAGGAGGAGGTGACTTTGCCATGGCTTTCATGGATGATATGGTTATATTTAACCAAACCTGGCAGGAGCATCTGACACATGTAAGACAGATCGTCAAAAGACTGCAGGCTGTAAAGCTGGCAGTCAAAGCTGAGAACTTGCAAGTGGGCGTGGCCATGGTCAAAGTGCCATACCTTAGAGATTGAGTGGGGGGCACATCCAGCCAGTACCTGCAAAGGTGAAGGCTATAATGGGATGGCCCACACCCACAACCAAAACATGGGTACAAGCATTTGCATGGACTGCTGGATATTACAGAAGATTTGTGGCTAATTTCAGCACAGTTACAGCACGCCTCACAGATCTGACCCAAAAGAGAATAGCTGAAAGGGAGCACTAGTCAGAACACTGTGAGAAGGCCTTCTGTCAGTCAAAGCAGGCCCTATGTCAGGCTACAGTGCTAGCCATCCCTAACTATGATCTAAAATTCATAGTGCTCATGGATACATCAGATTTTGCAGTGGGGGGCTGTGCTGAGCAAGATCAATTCAAAAGAGAGTGAGCACCCTATTATTTACAAGAGCCAAAAACTCCTGCCAAGGGAAGCAGCAAATACCAGTATAGAGAAGAAATATCTGAGCACTGCAAAAGTTGTAGCCCTACTTGTATGGCAGAGAATTTATGGTGGCCACAGATCGTAATCCACTAACATGGCTACAGCACGAGTGGAGAGAATGAAAAGCTGTTGCACTGGGACTTAGCACTGCAAGAATTTAATATGCTCATACAACATAGAAAGGGCTCACAAAATGCCAGTGCTGATGGACTGTCCCATCGGATGGCATAGCTTTGCTGATGCTGTCACTGTGTGGTGTTGTCACACAGTGCCAGCATTGGACTTGGAAAGGGAAGTGTGGCATAGTAATGTTTTAATACTATGAATTGCCAGACTGGTTGAAGTGTCCCTGCAAACACAGGGTCAGGTCAACACAGTCAGGTCAAATTCTATAAGTCTGCACATGTTGCCAAATGATACTGCTGTTTATCCCACCATTTACAAGGAGGATCATTTGGGTAATAAACTTTATCTGTTCCTGGGGGCTATTGGCAGGGTGACACCCTGAAACAGTGAAACTGCTGACAATCATTTGATGCCAAAAGCAATAGCAAATAGAGGGCTATCTGAGTACATTAGTTTACTGTTAAAATAGGGTAAATTATATTTTCCTACTGATGGGAACCCAGTGTGAGTCTGGTTTCCAGTCGAAGCCTGTGTAATCCTGTTACAAACAAAATGTTTTTATTTGTGAGAGGCATGTCCTAGTGAGAAAGGTAAAGAGCGAAAGCTGTGTTCTGAGACACATGTGAATTTTCTCTGTAAAAGGGAAAGGTCAACATGGGTGAAGGTCTGCAGCAGCTGGCTGCAAGAGGGCATTGGCTGGAGTATGTATGGGTGGGTTTGTCACAGATTGGTTGCTGCCTTATGAGCCCATACCATGTTAAAGTAGCCCAAAAATAAACTGGAAAATGAAGGCCATAGCTGCCCCCATTACCATGCCAGATAACTGAAAGAAGACTTTCCTGTTGAATTCAAAATAATTATGTGCAAGTACAAACATTAATACTGCAAGGATTAATTTGACCAGTGGAGCTTTGGCTGCAGGGTCATTCCTAAGGAAGAATTCACAGGCATTAACCCATCAACATATAGCATAGACATATGCAAAGATTCAGTATCTATAGCTACCCAGAGATAATGTTCTTTCCATTTGAAATTATTGAACTTCTCCGGGACATGCATTTTGTCCCTGATGTGGGCTCCCAAACTGGTTACACTCACTTGGAGGAAGAAATCAAGAACTTTACACAAATTGTCAGTAAGATTTCCCACTCCAGAGACAATAGGGTAGCCTGGAGGATTCTTTACGTCTTTGTGAATGTTTGGATTGATGAACAATGCTGGAATCATGGGTATCTCCATCCACAAAAAAACATCATTTCTGATTCAGAAATGTATTTCTGCTCCCTAAGGCTCTCTAGTAAAACCAGCAATTCTTTTTTGAAGATGGGGTAGGATCTCCCTGTAACCTCCTATAATTAGTGTTATTATTCAGGAGTTCTAAAATTTCAGCTTGATTAAAACCCCTTGTCATCCTAACAATATTGCCCCCTTTGTCTGCAAGCTAGAACACCACATCATTCATTTTTCTCAACTCATCAAGCACGTTAAGTGCATCTGGGATTAAGTTACTGAAAGTGCTAGAATTATTCATGGACAGTATCTTTTCTACCTCAGCCAGGATTGCTTATTTATAGGTGTTAATCACAGGGTTGTAACTATCCAGACAATATAAAGATTTAGGCTGAAATAAAGATTTTCTTATATTTAACAGCTATTTCCCTGTGGCATTCAAGAGCAGTTCATCAAAACCAACATCATAAGAAGATTCAAGTACCAGTGTAATGTTTTCATTAAACAATGCTTCTAATGCCTCTAAGTTATTGAACTTCTATGGTGTCCATGTATCATCTATTTCTGCTACCACAGAGATAATACTCATATGATCACCATTGTCCCCATAGTTAAAAAGAGAAATACTTGGACTATTACTTTCAACCAGGTGTCTCCTTGCAGTGTCAATTTCAGGCCCAGTTGCTGTATGGGCAGTATTGCTGGTGAGCAGTGTTGTACTTCCCATCGTGTGCTGTTATTGCAGATCTTGTTAAGGAAAAGTCCCACAATTATATTTTTCTAAAGAATTTGTTCAAATCCACATAAACTCTAAATGTATCTGGTGCTAGTGTGGGCACAAATGATAATTCTCTGGATAGTAGGCTGAGGTGGGATGGTGTCAGTTAATGTGATGTTAAGTTAATTGCTTCCTGGTTTTCTGATGTACAGCTCTGCATAAGTCCTGGTGTTCTTCTTCTCCCCATTCTATACCATTTTGTTTTTCTTTTGTGTTTACTTTGTTTTTGCCATTTTTTTAGGCAACAGCAGTGTAGCTGTAAGAACCTATTGTGATCATGCAACTCTATTTTGCACTTAGTCAAGTTGAAAGGTGCATTCAGAGTGAGTGATTCAGCTGCATGATGTCATTGATGATGTCAGTGATAGGGCTTTTAGGTCTTGGCATGAGGTTTTACAACTACACAAGCGTGGGTTCGATCCCCAATGTGGAATATATTTTTCTTTCTCACTAAAATTTATGTAGTGTGAGAGAAATTGCTAGATGTCATTGTGACAGGATTTTCGCATGGTATGATGTTCTTTATTGCTGATAACTTAAATATTCCAGCTCAGACTTTGAGGTGCAAATGGAATGTAGGAAACACTACCTTAAACAGACAGACTATGAATTATGAATATCCACTGCGGCTGTATGTGTGGTGTGGGCCACACTCACTGTTGTATGTCCTTTGCCACAACACTCATCTGATGAATGGTAAACTTTTTTTTTGTAGTTAGTGGTATTTTTCTCTCTAGCTCCTAGCAGCTGTCTGGATACCAGCCACCCCAGCCCTGTCTCCCCTAATTTTCCTCCAGGACTTACCTTCATGCAGAAGAGCATGGCCTGGGTGATCATTGGGGTACAGGGTTACAGGACTGGTGGAAGTCAGCAGATGCTCAGGAATCCATTTTCACCCTGAACGAGTATGCATGCAGTACCACTAAGATGTCCCCATGGACACTTCTGTACATGGAACATTGCTGGCCACCACTCTCTCCCCAGTTCTGACAGCCCCTGGCTGTCTTACCACCAGGCAATACTAGGAGCCAGACTAACTCCAGGCACTGAAATCTTCCTTCCCCAGGAAAGGAGAGCAGTCCTCTGGATCCTCTATCCTCTCTTACCCTGGCAAACCATGGCAAAGTAAGTTTGTATCTGAACATGGGTCACCAGTGTGGCGTAAGGTGTGGCATCCAGTGCCTCAACCCTCAGCAGCACCAGACCTATTTTGACACTCTAGTTGCCCTTTGTAGTCAGGGCTTTTACGTATGTTTTCATCACAAACAAGTGACAATGCCTCCACCACTGCATCCTGAGAGACTGTTAAAGTATTACTTCTCTTTTACTATTAAATCTCTAAATAATAAAAATAATATTGTGACCAGTTTTTTCACCTTAACACATACATTACAAGGCCTGAGAGAGGGGCCTAGTTTACTATACACCTGGCAAGGTGTTGAGATAAAGAGAAAAGAGCAGGGGCCCAAGAATAGAGCCCTGGGGAACTCCAGATCAGATAGGGCAGAGGTCAGAGAGGGTGCCATTGATTTTTACAAGCTGGGACCGGGCAGACAGATAGCTGGAGCACCATGAGACAGGTCCTGTAGCAAAGCCAGTGTGGCTGAGTGCATCCAGCAGGAGAGGATGGGATATGGTGTCAAAGGCTTTTGACAGATCGATGAACACTGCACCAGCAAGAGAGCCCAAGTCCAGGGAGAAATGGAGGAAGCTAGAAAACTCCATGAGGGCGGTATTGGTGCTGTGCCCAGCACGGAAGCCATGTTGTTCAGGGCAGAGGATAATGTATTTGGTAAGAAACTCAGATATTTGGGAGGATACTACTTTCTCTAAGGCTTTTGAGAGTGGTGAGAGGATTGAGAGGGGACGATAATTACCGGAAAGGGCCCTATCTCCACCCTTATGTATGGGAGTGACAGTGGCAATTTTCCAGGCTGATGGAAATTGCCCTAGACAGAGTGATTTGTTGAAGAGGCTAGTGATTGGGGTGATGACCTGGTCCAATGCCAGGCTGAGGAGTCTGGGGTCCAAGGAGTCACTGCCAGTGGTGTTGCTTCTTAGGGCCTTGGTTAGATACGGTCTGACTTCATTGACAGTAACCCGGTGGAAGTGGAAAGATGCATGTGAGGGAGCAGGGTCAGAAGAGTGGGGGGGTCAAAAAAGTTGCTAGGGAGTACAGAGCTAAGGTCAGTAAAGGATTTATTGAGATGGTTAGCAATGAGGGTAGGACCAGTAGAGATAATACCCTCAATATTGATTTGGGAAGGCCACCATTTAATTGTTTGATGTTATCCCAGAAGGTTCTAGCATTCCCCAGGATAGTCAGTGAGGCCGATAATGATTGGCTACAGCTGCATTATGGCCCAGGTACATTGTTCGGGCAGCAGCATATGCCTGTCTGTCGGCAGGCGGCCAGTTTCCATGGTTAGTGCCACAGGTTATCCCTGTGCCTAAGGAGTTGGAGTAGGGAAGGAATGACCCAGGAGTATGCCTTACCTGGAAACTAAGTTTGGTTAGGGGTGTGAAGATATCACAAGCTTTGTTAAACATTAAGATGAAGAAGGCTAGGGCCTAATCAAGGTTGGGGGCGGTCTCAATGGGAGACCAGTCAACTTGGGCTAGAATTTGCTTCAGGCATCTCAGCCCACCTGTTCGCAACTGCTGCCATAGGGTGGCTTGTGCAGTGGGTTTGGTTAGGGACGTAATCTAACGGAAAAGAATAGGGGAGTGGTCACTGATTCCATCTGGAAGGACTTGTAGATTGCAAACTTGGTTAGGTCGGTTGGTGAGGACTACATCCAGAAGAGTGCTTGACCCCTTTGTGGGGTTCACTCTTGTTGGTTGGGTAACAAGTTGCGTTAGGTCAATAGCAGTAAAGGAGTCACAGGTGGAGGAGGTTGTGGGGCTAAGCCAGTTGATGTTTAGATCACCCATGAGATTATGCTCAGGGGAGTATGATAGAGAGGTGAGATACTCTATTAGAGGGACCAGGGCCTGAGTTTGATTTTTTGGGGGAATATAGACAGAGGTTAGCAAGAGGGGACCTTTAGAGGGGTCGGGGGTAGGTTTTAGGGTAAGGGCCTGGGCCCTGAGGTTAAGGACAGGGGCTGGGAGGGCTACTCCAGGAAGGGAGTCTTTGATATAAATAGCACAGCCTCCACCTCATCTCCCTACACAGTCTTCTTGAAAGAAGGAGTAGCCAGGGAGTGAGACAAGGGAGTCAGGGGTAGAGTCAGATAGCCAAGTTTCGACTAGGGAGATGATGTCAGGTTTGTGGACAGTGACTCAACATTGGAGCGAGTCAAATTTCTTCAGGAGACTGCAGATATTCATAAAAGCAATAAGAAGCCCAGGGGATCTAATCAAGGAGTTATTGTGGGTTGGGCCAGGGTTGGGATGAATGTTCCTTGACAAGAGTAGGAGGAGAAGTACAGCCCTGATCAGGGGGGTGTGGAAGGCATTTTTGCGTCAAGCGAGATAGTAGGAGTGGGAGAGCTTAGAGACACAAGGGGTGGGCAAAGAGGTACAGGATGGGCAGGCTAGTACAATATGTTTCTGTGTTTCTATGTTTAACATATTGTGAGAAGTAAAACATGTTTTTATTTGTTTTATTTAGATTCAACACTGTATTGGGCCTGAGGAAGTGGCAACAGCCACAAAAGTGTCACCCCCATGACCAAGTGTGAAATTAAAACCAAAATAAAGCAGCAGCTTTGCTTATAAGACTTTATGTGCAGTGGAGTTCATCCTTTTCTGGTTATCTGAGTAACTTACTTTCAGCAATGTTAGAAGTTCTATATTGCCAATAACTTGAAAAGTTCCAGCTCAGACTTTGAATTTTAAATGCAACTTGGGAAACACTACTTCAAATAGACAGACTGTAGATTAGGAACAACCACTGCAGCTGTGTGTGTGTAGGTGGTAGGGTCTGTACCCATTGCTGGATCTTGTTTGCCATAGCATGCATCTCCTGTCTAGGAAGTTCACTACTGTGGTAAAGCTGCAGGCTATCAAGTAGTAGAGAGTAGGGGCCTGAGTTTGTTCCCCAGAGCTTAACATTTCTCTCTCTCTTTCTTTCTTTCTTTCTTTCTTTCTTTCTTTCTTTCTTTCTTTCTTTCTCTTTCTTTCCTTCCTTCTGTCCTTCTTTCTTTCTCACAAGTTACATAGTATGAGAGAAACAGATCTCATTGCTGATGTTTGTGATCAACTTTCAGCAAGGTTTGTCATTCTATATTGCTGATAACTTGAAACATTCCAGCTCAGACTCTCAGGTTTAAATGCAACTTAGGAAACATTGCATGAAGTGTCCTTTGCCATAGCATGCATTTCCTATTTTGGAAGCTTAGTACTGTGGTATAGCTACAGGCTACCACTCAATAGCTGGTAGGGAGCCAGGATTTGATCCCTAGAATGGAATTTCTTTTTCTTTCACACTACAGTTTATAAATTATGTGTCTCAGATCCCAACGAAGGTTGAAACATCGACTTTAGCTCTATTTTCTATTTTCAGCATGCATTTAATATTACCATTTTGTTTTGTTTCTACATATATATGTTGATTTAATATCAGCCCACATAAATGTGTTTCCCAGTACACCCTTAGCCAAGTTATATACTGCCAGTTTTAAAACATAGGTTTTCCTTTCTGGATATTGGTATCAGCTTTAAGTAAATTGTAGGTAAAATGTTGGTAACCTAGGGAGTGTCTGACTGTGACTAGTGGTACTGGGTTGGTGCAGGAGCAAATAGATAGCCCACCTGTAACTCAGAATGCAAAGGAAACAGCTCCACACTCATTGAAATAGTATATAAATACACCCAAAATCTGGAAGTGTGTCCAAAAATTCAGCTTTAATCGAGACCTCCCATGAGTGCGAATACACGAACCAGGCTGAAAACCACTCTGACCCAGATCTTCGAGAATTACTTCTCTTCATCAGGAGGTGTGGCAGGTAGAGACAACCGTCAGTTTATATACATCATCACATGAATATTAATCACATAATTAATTACATCACCAACCCCAAAATTAAAGCACAAAATGACAAATAAATGACGTAATAGGTAATGCAGCAACTATTTGTAAATGGACTGCTCATGAAGATTGCTATAGAACAATGTATTTATGGTATCTATAGCAAGCAGCTCTAAAAGCGCTTAACAGCTTGACCAATTTATCATAATGCTAATAAATTCTAAGCATGAACAGAATGAGGCAGTCTGAGCAAAGAGATAGAAACTTGGAAAGGGGACACTGTGATCCAATGCTCCATCTTAAAATCCTAATATTTCTTTAGAATTGCAACAAATATTTGTTTACATAACGAATTTCAATGGAGCAAACAACATGTAACAAAAAGGGTATATGAAAGAATGGGGGAAAGGGGTAACATTTAAAAAAATGATAAAAAACAGACACACATGGATCAATTAGAATCTGAAATCCAAAGAAGGGAGAATAGTACCCAAAAAATAAAAAACAATAAAAAGAAAACAAATTAACATGTGAAAACCACATTACTGGCATTGCAAAAGGTATATAACAAAAACGGTTTCAAATCGCATTTGACATTCAATCCTAATGGCTTAACACACTGCAGAGTGAAAATCCCAAAACTTTCTTTTTTGAAGAACATGTTTTTCCTGTCCCCACTCTTAGCAAGACCCCCAACATGTTCAAGGCTCATGAACGTCAAGGAATTGGGATCAGAATCAGTGATGAAATGACAACCAGCTGGGATGTCTGATATTTAATTAGTGGTAGATCATGTGTGTTCTGTCAGCCACTGTTTAAGTGAGTGGATAGTTTTTCCTACATACTCCAGTCCACATGTGCACCAAAGTGCATACACAGTGATTGAGGTATCACATGTAATGCATTGTTTGATTGTAACCCCTTTAGATCTGTCACATGGATGTTCAAACCTAGTTCATGGTTGTGCATACTTACAAATGTTACAGTGCATGCATTTGTAAAATCCTTTAGGTCTTACTGGCAACCAGGAAATTCTGAGTTCAGTTTGCATTTTAGGCATGGGTGTAGCCAGGCATACTCCAAGTACTCCATGGTGTGCAATTTTATTTAAGCGGGTAGCAAATAGGCTCTGAACTGCTTCCTTTTTCCATGAAAACTAACAAAGAAAATGCTGACCCTTTCTGTAATTTTATTCATAGGAGTCGAAACTAGAAGGACTCTTCACTAATACTGCCTTTGCATCCCAAGGACAATACAACTGTACATGCTCTGGGCTGGTATGTGGGTGTCTTAGGGAACAATGCATAGCATTTTTATTTACCCATGTATGGCAACAACCATTGTCATGAGATACAAAAGTTGTATTTATTCTGCCAAATGAGGCAACAAACACGGTCCTGGTGTACATTTATATACTGTCTGGCTACACCCTGGGGGATAGCTAACCCTAACAAGGGGGGGGTAGCAGTCAGTCAACTTGGTGTGCAGATCTGAAATCCCTGGCTACACCCCTGATTTTAGGTAAACGACTACACTAATATATCCTTCAAATTTCTTGCTGTTTTGAAAGACACCCTTGATTTAGCTCCTATAACAGTGCCCACAGTGTCATTATTAAGAAGGACTGGCTAATTGTGATAGATAATGTTATCAATATGCCTAGCTACCTCATTATACTCAGTAAAGAATGTGGCAGGAATATGTGCATTCAAACTCTCATTGCCTGGTGCTGCTTGTTTCTGTGTTAGGGAGTCCCTGTCTAATGCCAGCACTCTTTCTTTTGATTTGGCTACTGAAGTTTTACTATATCCACAAGCCAAAAATCTATTCTCAAGTTCTTCAGCTTGCATTAGAAAGTCATCCACACCAGAGCAAGTTCACCTTAATATCACCATTTGACTATATGGAATGGAATCTTTTAATTCACATGGATGAGCACTGTTAGCTTTTAAAACTGCATTGATTGCAGTCAGCTTTCTATAGCATTTCATCTGTACCAATTCTCCTGGAATTAACATAAATTCAATGTACAAAAATTGCAATCATTCTTTACAAGCATTATATGTGAACTTTAAATTCAAATCATCTTCATGTAACCTATTTAAAAACCTTGATACTTCTTCCAGTCCACCTTTCCACACACACATGCAATCATCTATATAATGGAACCAATGTACAGTATTCTTGAAAAGGGGATTTATAATTTCATTAAGTACCTAGATCATCGCCAACCATCCCAAAATAAATTTGCATAGATCTGAGTTAAGCTGGCTCCCGTAGCCATACCACACAATTCCCCCAAAAATATCTATTGTGGAACTCAAAAACATTGTGTGTGAGCACAAATTCTGATGTTTGTATCAAAAAATCTACAGGTGCATTGTTATTCTTTGATAGATTTTCAAGAAAAAATGTACTGGCATGAATCCCTTGCGAGTGTTGGATGGAAATGTACAGGAACTCCCTGAGCCTGATTCACAAAGCCCTTAGAACGATGCAAGGTGCCTGCATCAACCATGAATAATGCAAGTGGCACTTTGTGCCAAAAGATGCCCCAGGAGATATTCAGAAAGGCAGCCGGCATCAGACAAGGAGATATTCAGAAAGGCAGCCGGCATCAGATATAGGCTGCATGCACCAAAGGGGGCTTGTGCCAGCCTTGCTCCACAAAATGGGTTGCGACATTGCACTAGGGGGCTGCCATATCCCCCATTTGAGTATTCACAAAACCCTCCCAGTTGGCAACATTCTAAGTACCTGTACTCAGAATGGCCTCTGGGAGGGTTTTGACAGTTGTGGCAATGTGCCACAGCCCCCCCAGCCCTGATCCCTGCAGTAAATAGGCCAAACATCCTATATCCTAACATCAATAGAGAAAAAAACTGGTGGTTTAGCAGTCCCCTGATCATCCAAGATCCCTGTTATAAATAGCAGAAATAACCCTGGTCATCTAGTGGTCCCTTGATCATCCACAATCCCTGTTAAAAATAGCAAAAATAACCCTGGTGGTCTAATAGACCCCTGATTATCCCTGATCCATGTTATAAATAGAAAAAAAAACTTGGTCGTCTAGTGGTCCCCCAATCATCCCCAATCCCTGTTAGAAGTAACAAAAATAACCCTGGTGATCTAGCAGACTCACGATCATCCCTGATCACTGTTATGAATAGAAAAAAAAACAGGTAGTTTAGTGGACCCCCAATCATCTCCGATCCCTGTTATAAACAGCACAAAAAAAATGGTGGTCTAGTGCCCTCAAGCCCCGATCCCCCATTCTGTATATTTATACTGCCCATAGTGATCTAGTGGCCCCTCACTCCCCAACCCTGGCAGGCAGTGTCCCACCACCTCTCTCCCCCAACCCGAAATAGGTCCAGTGACCAGCACAGCCCTCCTCACACCACCGCTTCTGGCCACTGACTGAGCTGTCAAAAAGGAGCATGTACTATATAGTTAAGGCCCTTACTTTTCTGCTGCACTTTGGGAGCAATTTCTGCAGCAGGAGTACCATTTGCCACAGAACATCTGTAGTGGTGGTTTGTAATTTTCTAAGTTCTGCAGCACCAATGAACTGCCACGTCACAGCATCAGCTTGTCATCCTGATTTCATGTCCATGGCAGTGGCTATGGCATTTGGGATGGGGAATGCACAGTAACACTAGTTTAAAAAAGACACAGACATTTAGAAATAATTTTATTTTTGAAAAGCTAAAAAAAATCTATCACTGAAGGTCCTATCCTATTGCATAAATGAAATATGCACAAGGGACCCTATGTGATAAATAAGTTATCTATATACTTGTGCTGGTTACACCACTCATGAGGTCCCCACTGGGTATCACTTACATATTTATAAGCAGTCTTTAACATCATTTTTTTTATAAAATAAATTTCCCTTTTTGTGACCGTGAAATTGTATCTTCATTCATACAGGTCCCCTTGGAGGTGGAATAAACAGAATAGAGAAGATATTGCAAGACTCATTTATCATGCCAACCCACTTCTCCTTACACACTATGTAACCCCATCAGGCCATGACATACACATGAACCTCTTGTGAGAGATGGCTCCCCAGCACATCTCAAGGTGTCACCAGTTTGACAGAACACTTTGCCATATATTTGCAGGTTCAGAGCGGTGGTGTGTGACAGGGCTAGCCCTCCCCCATCCTTGTGCTGCCCAGCCAGCTCCCAGAGCTCAGCTCTGAACCTGAGCTACTGGCTCAGGAATACAGCATGCGACCCATTGGCCCAATGGCTGGTCCTGCACACAACATTTTGTCATAACTTTTTAGGTAATTCTATCAACCTGTGATTACATGTAATCAATAACCCTGGCAAAAAATATGTACAGTGCAATTAATCATTTATTATCAACAGGTCTTCACATTATTATTCCATCTTTCTGGGCATAATTACTTTATTTTTCTTAAAAACAGCAGGTTAATTCATTTTACCAGTTATTCATTTCAGACGACATTCCTATTACACACCTTAAAGGCACAAATAAATCTGTACAAAGTAAGGTATGGAGTTAACAGGTCTATGCTATTGTCAAATATTTGTTTAAGTTTTCCCTAGTTTAATAACTTAAGACTAAACATTTTATTTGGCTGTAGCATAGGTTGAGCAACTACCACAGTGCCTGATTTGCTGTACCACTTTCTCTGTGAGTGGCAACTGTGGTAGATAAGAGACTATTAATTTCTGTGACAGAATGTGCCCTGTCATTAGTTAATATGTGATGTGATAGTGCTGACAACATCACATGCTGAGCATAGAGGGGGGTTGGACATAAAAGGAGGGGAAGGGGGCCAGGTGCTACAGATTAACTGGAAATATTAATAATCACCAAGAACAGTGAATTCTGCAGCATTGCAGATATTCTGTTGTAGGTTGTAAGTTCTGCGCGATATTCTGTGACCACAGAATTCTAGGGGCCTTGTGTTTACTGTACATGCTCCTTACTGACAGCTCAGTTGGCAGCCGGACACAGTGGTATGAGGAAGGCTGTGTCGGCTGCCAGCTCTGTTTTGTGCTGGGGGAGTGAGGTGGTGGGATACTGCCTACCGGGTTGGGAGGCCACTAGATCACCAGGGCTATTTAAATATACAGAATGGAGGATTGGGGCTTGGGGGGCACCAGACCACGGGTTTCTTTTAATAATAAAATAATAATAATAATCTTTATTTGTAGAGCATCTTTCAAATTGCCAAGGCACTTAACATACAAAACAGATAGAGCAGTAAAAGCAGAATACAGATCTAGCTAAAATCAATTTGGTTAGGCTTGGTGCCAAAAATGGGTCTTTAGGGCCTTCTTGAAACCTCCCACGGTTGCATACTTCCATAATTGATGGGGTACAGAATTCCACAGGGCTGGAGTCACATACATAAATGCACAGGCCCCCGATGACTTTAGAGATACCCTTGGAATCTCTAGCAACCCCTCATCAGCTGAGCGGAGCAGTCACCCAGGGCAGTAGGGGGACAGGAGCTCTTTCAGGTAGTCCGGGCCCAGTCCGTTTAGGGCTTTATAGGTCAGAAGCCCAATCTTGAAGATGATCCACAACTGAATAGGCAGCCAGTGCAGTTCACACAGCTATTTGGTATTTTTTCGCTATTTGATATTTTGCTATTTATAACAGGGATTGGGGATGATCAGGTGGCCACTAGAGAACCAGTTTGTTTCCCCTATTTATAACAGGGATTGGGGATGATCGAGGGACTGCTAGACCACCAAGATTAATTTTATTTACAACAGGGATTGGGCATGATCAGGGGACTGCTAGACTACCAGGATTTTTTATTTGTCTTTCTTAACTGGAATTGGGGTGGGGGGAGTGATAGCCACCAGGGACCGCTGTCCATGGTGCTATTGCCACATAGCTGCCCCACTGCTTGTGGCTCACCTTTGAGCTGCACCATCTGTTTGGTGCAGTGCCAGGGTTGCCGCAAGCTGCAGGACACAGTGAATCAGGCGCAGGGTCTCTGGTGCACCAGTGGTCGACACAAGCTGTCTTCAGCACAGTTTGTGCCGTCCTTTGTGAATTGGGCCCCATGTCTATCCCCAGTAAAATGAATTCCTCACTCCATTCCAACCCACCAAGTTTCTTAAGTGCATTGCTGCTATCTTTTAGATATGAAAGCAATTCAAGGACATGTTTCTGCAGAAAAAAAGTCAATGAAATGTCCAAGATTTTCACATAATGCCCCATTACCCAATACTATGAATCTATCTGGTGGCTTCATAATGTTTTTACAAAAACCTGGGACTGCAGGGAATTCTTGCCAGATGTATTGATATTTATTCTCTGAAATGCAACTATCTTTAACTGCCAAATACAAAAGGTTTAGTAACTTTTTCTTAAAGACGGAGGGATCATTAGGTAGTTCTCTGTAACTGTCTACATTGATTAACAATTCCATCACTATATCTATGAATTGTTGCCTGTCCATCACTACTATGTTCCACTCTTGTCTGCAGATTTTGTTATAATCTCTTTCCTTTTGCTTAGCCAATCAAGTGCTTGAGATTCTTTTTTGGTAATATTAAATCAACGTGTGGTACTACTTTTTTCTAAAAGTTCCTGCACTTGTTTAACAACAACCCTATCATAAGAAAAAAATGACAGTATTGTTAATATTTGGACAAAACATATATTTTGGTTTAAACAACAGTTTCCTTTGTTTTTTACCGTCACCACATGCATACAATATTCTAGGAATATCAAATGTGTACACAGTTTCATTCTCACCCTCATTTTCATTTATATTTTTTTGCAAAAGTGACTCAAGTACCTCCAAGTCAGTAAAACCATCAGTAATGGTTGCCCTAGAATGCTCATCCATTGTGGCTAATAGGAAATCCAGATCCTCGCCCTGCACTGGATCAAAGGTATTAGTGTCCTGTCTCCCCATATTAGCACTAGAAATGTGAGAGTCTTGTTCAAAGAAAACCTTAAGTCAGATCTTTCTATAAAAACTTTCGTAAATTCACAAAAATGTGAAAGGTATTAATAGAAGTAATCAGGACAAAACTCAGGCCACGTTTCAGTACTGCAGTCTCTAAAGAATCCAGCGGCAAGTGAAAATATTTATGACCTGTAATTATTCTTCCTGAGTGTTCTTTGTGTCATTCTGTGCCTTTTGCCTCCATGTTTCCCCCTCCTTGTTTTTCTTTTACCTTTCCTTTTTGAAGTTGTGTTTTTATTTGGCTAAAAAAGCCTCCTGTGAAATATCAGATGCTTCAGATTGTTCTTCTCCCTCTCTCTCTCTCATGATGTGCCCCTGTTGGAATTCCTTGTAACTGTGTCTTGCTTATCAGCACAATCTTTCATAAACTGAACCTTATTGCAAGTTTTACTATTGCTCCTATTTCGGCTTCTACCTCTTGTTTAACTTGTACTCCAACTCCAGCTTACAATATTGCCTTTTTTATAATCCTCAGAGTCTCATAACAATTTTTTTTATTTTCTGAGTTTAGTCTTGTGTTCGTATTTTTGTAATTTCTTTCACAGGGCACTGCCAAATTCATCAACTCTCATGCAGTCGTTGAAATTAACAGCAGCCACTTTAATTTCCTTTAATTCTTCTGTCTGTTTTCATAATTTATTGATATCTGATTTAAGTAACAATTTAACACAGCCAACATTGCATTCATTAGTTAATCTAATCCATTCTTCCCTGAATTCAAAAGTCTCAAGACCACTGGAATGTGCACTCTATGCACTTTGTTGTTTTCAATATATTACTCTAAAGTGACAATGTTGTAGGTCAGGTCAATTTCTTTTAGTAGTAGCTTTTCAAGTTTAAAAAAAATACTTTAATATCACCTGTATCTGCTTGTCAGATATCCATGCCTCTAAGTTGTTCCTTCACTCTTTGTAGCTTGCTGTTATTATCCAATCCACCCTAGCCGTAGCTTGTAGTGTCATCCAGGGTGCTAACTCTGGCTTGATTCATCCTGGTTCAGGGTGCAGCGTTTTATCAAAATTCTTTGCTGTCCGCTTTCACGACAAAAGTGTGCCCAAATAAGCAGCAGCTGACAACAAAGAGCTCTGGTACTGTGTTTAATCCTAATCTTCAAGTCCACTGAGTGGACCTCACGTTGACAGTCACAAACAAGGCAAGCAGGTAACCTAGGGAGTGTTTAACTGTGACTATTAGTGCTGGGTTGGTGCAGGAGCAAATGGGTAGCCCACCTGTAACTCAGAATGCAAAAGAAACAGGTCCACACTCATGGAAATAGTATATAATACACCCAAAATGCTATAAGTGTGTCCAAAATATTCAGGTTTATTTGAGACTTCTCATGATGCAATTACACAGAACGGGCTGAAAACCACTCTGCCCTGGCACTTCAAGAATTACTCCTCTTAGTCAGGGGGCGTGGCAGGTAGAAACAATCATCAGTTTATATACATCATCACATGAATATTAATCACACAATTAATGACATCACCAACCCCAAAATTTAAGTAATAAAATGACAAATAAATGACCTAATGGGTAATGCAGCAACTGCTTGTAAGTAGACTGCTCAAAAAGATTGTTATAGAACAGTGTATTTTTAGTATCTATAGCAAGCAGCTCTAAAAGCACTTAACAGCTTGACCAATTCATCATAATGCTAATAAATTCTAAGCAGTAACAGAATGAGACAGTCTGAGCAAAGAGTTATAAACTTGGAAAAGGGACACTGATTAAATGCTCCATCTTAAATTCCTAATAATGTATTGGGACAAACCTTCATCAAAGCCTATCACCTCAGTAATCTTATGCAGAAAGTTATTAGTATCATTGCTTGTTACATAATACACGTTTGAATTTGCTTCATAGTCTACGCTCATCTTCCTTGTTGTCACCATATAATCTAAATTTATATTACACAATACAGGAAAATGGTCACTATCTACACCCTATGGACTTGTGAATAATTAATTTTGAGATATGGCAGCACATCTATAATACAGAGGTCTAACAAACGTTCCCCTTTTATAGTGGTAAACGTTATCTCTCCTGACCGATCTCCTTTTATTCAGTGATTTAAAACTCTAAGTTCATGCTTTGCTGTGAATTTCAAGAGGTACAGTATTTACTTTTCATATTTAATAATTTATCTCTAGACTGCCTAAAAGGCATATCAGTAATATCATTGGTACACCACTCAGATGTCTTTTCCTCAATTTTATCACCTAGTCTAGTATTAAAATCTCCCACCAGAAATATTATTAGACTTGGAAAATGGCCATCAAAGCTTCTATATCTTTTTCAATATAATTAAAAATATTTAAAAAGCAATCGACACTGATTGCTGCTGGAAAGTAAATATTACAAAGTGCTTAAGGTTCATTCACACCAGAAACAACTAAATACATGTAAGTTATAAATGTTTACTTCCAAACACTTTATATTTAAGGAGGTATTTATAAAAATGATAGACCTCCTTTTGGTCTACCAAATGTATCATCTTTGCAAGCTGGTAAGTACCAGGATATAAATCCTTCCAAGATGTCCTCATTTTCTTTGCCCATCATGGTTTCCAATAAAAGCCATATATTATAACATGATATCCTGTTTGTCCACTGTTTAGCTTCCATTTTAGATCTCAATCCAGCAATATTCCAACATAAAATTGTAATTGAACTATCTGTTTATTTCTTTCCATTAGTCACTTACTAGAATCTGAACTAGTGATTGTACTATTTGAACTAATGCTTTCTTCTATTATATTCCCTTCTGGACTAGGGACTTCTATAGTCATGAAGTCTTCCTCACTTCCTCACTAAGACTATAACTGCTATTTTTAAGCTCACCTATTTGTGTTCTTCACCTTATACATAAACCTTTTACATTATCACCCATCATACACCTTCTCTATAGGTTTCAAAAATGTTGTAATGTGATGTAGTCTTTGTTGTCAAGGCACAGATCAGGAAGCATAGGAAAACCAGGAGCAGTTATAATATTCAAAATTAGCATTTTATTATCAATAACAGCAAAATAAAAATTAAAAATTGTTAAATGTAACTATTTACAAAGGCAGTACAAACCGAGGGTTTCTCTAATTCCAAGTTTCAAACTCTCTCTCTCTCTCTCTCTCTCTAGCAAAAGTACTGCTGCTCTTCTTATAAGCCTTTGCTTGGGAACTCATTAAAAGACATCCTGTTTTCACAACATATTCTTGTCAGTTTCCTTGCAGGTACAATAAACAGAACAATGTCCTAAACTGGCCTCCTGCTGACAGCTCTGAAAACATTTGCAAGCAAGCCTGAGAGGAGCTCAAACTGCATCTCAGGTTAACCCCCTAAATTCCAAATAGCTTTTTGCAATTAGTATAACTATATACAGTACATTTCAAACAAAGATACCAGTATCACTTATAGTTTCACACAAAGATTCACATATATTTTATAACCACAGATATGCAAGGGGAAAGAAGAGACAGAAAGACATAAATATCAAGTGAAGGCAGAGTGATAGTGAGAGGCAAAGAAATGCAAGACCATCAGAATGATCAGTTTCTAGGTCTTACCAGAACATTTTGTTGCACAACCAGACAGACAAGAGACAGAAAATGAGAGGATAGAACATATTCTTGCATTTAACTTTTTCTGCATAACAAATGGGACAGGGTCTTACTCAACCCTTACACATTCTTGTACTAGATAAGTTTTCAGATCTAGACCAAATGGCTTTACACTCCATACTACTCTTATTTACCATTTGGTCCTGACCCAAAATAATGGCTGAGTCAGGAGTAATACCAGTTTCTAAGAAATTGTTCCTGGAGGTGAAAAAATTACTTCTTTTTTGAAAGCTTGCCAACACAACACACACCCATCCTTTGTTTGGGTGATATCTATATTTATATGCTGTTTTAATATCAACCCACCCAAATTTGTTTCCCAGTATACCCTTACCAAGTTATATACTGCCGGTTTTAAAACACATGAGTTTCCCTTTCTGGATTTTGGTATCACCTTTAAGTAAATTGCAGGTAAAATGTTGCCCTACCATATTGTTGTATGCTCCTTATGATCTTTGTTATTCTCAAAAATAGTTTGGGTCCCTGGGTCCTCAGTCTCATAGGTTTTGCTTTGTGAGAATTGTACCTTTTGGGGGGTTATCTCTAATACTTGCATAAGGTAACCCTTCATTTTTTTGTTCATTCCTCTGTCAGGCTTACAAGTTTTCTTCCTTTGCTGGACCCTTAGAAGGACTGTTAGTAATACTAAGCTTTCTTTTTGTCTTTCTTTGTTTAACTATTTTTCTTCATTCTTAAATCCATGAAGTAACTGATTTTTCCTTTCATTTAATTCTACTACTAAGATATCCATTTCTTTAGCTTTTTAATGGCAATTTCTGATCTTATTATTTTAATTGATTTCACTATTATTATTATTATTATTTTTCATTTTCCTGACTATTCTCATTGTTTTCAACAGGTGCAGCAGATGTTGTGGGTAATACAGCAGATCCAGCAATTAACTCAGGGACTTCATTCTTAATACTATTTTCACTGGTTACAATGTATGTAGTAATACAATCAATTGTAGTAGTTATGAATTACTGAATTTCTTTTCTTGTTTCCTCTTGACTATTTAAAACAAACTTAATCTCATTCTCATTAATGATATTAGCAACATGAATTCCCTTATTTTCCACCTAGTGGTTTTCAAATGGTCCAGCCTTTGAATACAAGAAGGGGATATCTGAGGAGTCCAAGCTTATTTTTTTATATAAGGTGTTAAAAGAAGTTCAAAGTCCCTTAAATAGGACTTCTCACAATCTTTACTGGTCACAGATGGCCTCATAGATATGCTGTCCCTTTCCAAGGCTTCTACTTGGAGCAGTACATTATTGATACATTTTACAATATCCTCATTTTAACAAATACTGAGTTGTTTTTGAATTAGATCTACTTGTTCTGGGTCACTTAATTCTGATCTGCACAAAGCTATATCAGTTACCTCATGTCAATCAATTAAATGTTTGTTTTTTAGTTATTTAACCAGGTGAGACACACTAAGCTGAAAGCTTTTTTACAGGCGCAACCTGGGAGCACAGGGAAGTTAAGTGACTTGCTCAGGGTCACACAGTACGCAAGTGGAAGCTTTGGGATTCAAACCCAGGTCTGGTCTGCTGGATGTCACCAGATCTGCAGCTCAGAGCCTTAAATCACTGCGCTATACTGCCTCCCTAATGGTTCTTCATTCACAGTTACATCCTGCTTATTATTAACAGATTCATCTAAGATTCTTATTTCTTTTAGTAATGGATTTAAAGATGTGTGACCAGATTTTTTTTTTATTAACAAATCATGGGAAGATGGGGTGGTACCTGAGGACTGGAGGAGGGCAGAGGTGATTCCACTGCACAAAAGTGGAAGCAGGGCAGATGCAGGAAACTACAGACCTGTTAGTTTGATCTCAGTGATAGGGAAATTGATGGAATCTCTTCTGAAGGAAAGAAAGAATTGTTGAGTACCTAGATGCCAGAGAGGCACAGGACCCAAGGTAGCATGGATTCACAGTAGGAAGGTAATGTCAGACAAATCTAATAGATTTATTTGACTGGGAGACCAAAGTAGTAGATCAGGGAGGGGCTTTGGACATGGCCTACCTAGACTTTAGCAAAGCATTTGACACAGTCCCACAAA
Source organism: Neoceratodus forsteri (assembly GCA_016271365.2). Classification (NCBI taxonomy): domain Eukaryota; kingdom Metazoa; phylum Chordata; order Ceratodontiformes; family Ceratodontidae; genus Neoceratodus; species Neoceratodus forsteri. The sequence goes on from CM057454.1 coordinate 333,332,394, forward strand.
ATAGATTAATATACAAGTTAGCCAGCCTAGGAATGGGTCCCAAGATGGTATCCTGGTTAAAAAACTGGCTGAAGAACAGGACACAGAGGGTAATAGTAAACAGAGTCCACTCTGAAGAAAGGGGGGTTACTAGTGGGGTACTGCAGGGTTCAGTTTTAGGACTGGTCCTCTTCAATGTCTTTATAAGTGACATTTCAGAGGGACTGGAATGAAAACTATGTCTCTTTGCAGATGATACAAAGATCTGCAACAGGGTTGATACACAAGGTGGGGTGGAAAGGATAAGAAGGGATTTGGCAAGGTTGGAGGAATGGTCACATGCATGGCAGCATAGATTCAATGCTAGGAAGTGCAAAGTAATGCACTTGGGAAACAAAAACCCAGGAGAAGGGTACACTATGGGGGGTGAGTTACAAACAACAACAAAAATGGAAAGGGACCTGGGGTAATCTTATCAGATGACCTAAAGGTGGGCAAGCAATGTGAGAGGGCAGTAAAGAGGGCTGGGGGGGGGATACTGGGAAGTATAGGAAGAGGCATCACCAGTAGAAAACAAGAAGTTGTTATCCCATTGTACAGACAGCTGGTGAGACCCCATCTGGAGTACTGCATGCAGTTCTGGAGACCCAGTCTCCACAAGGACATAGACAGGAATGAGGCAGTCCAGAGGAGGGCAGCTAAAATGGTGCATGGTCTGCACCAGAAGACATATGAAGAGAGACTTAAGGAGTTAAATATGTATACCCTCGAGGAAAGGAGGGTCAGGTGGACATGATAGAAACTTTCAAGTACCTCAAGGGAATCAGCAAAGTCCCAGAGGGTAGCATCTTTCAGAAAAAGAGATGTGCAATAAAAAGGGGGCACAATTTGAAGATAGAAGGGGGATGGCTCAGAGGTAATGTGAGGAAGTATTGTTTCAAGGAGAGGGTGGTGGATGCATGGAAAAGCTTTCCTATGAAGGTTGTAGAGTCAAAAACAGTGGGGGGAATTCAAGAATGCATGGGACAGACATAAGGCAATTCTAGGGGTTGGTGGTAGGAGGAAGTAGGCTATTGGTTAACTAGGATCTGCAGCTTATCCATTAGATAGGGAAATGGGCAGACTGGGTGGGCCAAGTGGTCTTTATCTGCCATCAAATTCTATGTTTCTATGTTTCTATGTAATAGAACCTGGGGTCACACTTGGATTAAAAATATGTTTCACAACTCTTTTATTCATTTCAGTTCCATATGTGTTCCAGGAGATTGTAAAGCATGCATTTATTTTTGAACTTATCAGCTTTATTACCTTTCGTATCTTGTTTCTTAAACTTAGCATTTTGTGGCTTGCTTGCACTCTTTTCTTCTGTAATATCATTATGGAAACAATAATATATCTAAATAATAAGACATAATACATGTATATTATTTTTTAAAAATATTTTAACAACCCTTGCTTCTAAGCACTGTTTAACCAAAGAGCAACCTTCAGTCAATTTTCCCTTTTCAAATTGTATAAATGTATAAAAAGAGGACTTACATAACATAATTATAAATAATTAGTGAAATACTAGTGTTTAAATAACCATCCTATCACACTGAAGGTAATTAGTGAACTACTAGTGTCTAAATAACTAACCTATCACACTGAAGGAAAAGTGGTACCAAACTTACATCCTGACCTCTCACAATACATGAGGCAACATATTTAATAAAGCAGATCCACACTCTTATACTCTAACTCATGCAAAACAGACCACTGGCTCTTGACCAACGATATACCCTATTGTAGGGGGTACTTACTACCCGGTGCTTCCAAAATCCAGATAAACTAGTCTCCTTAGAAAATTGATTTTTCCCTTATTGTTTTATTTCTTCCATTTGTGTTTATAAATCCAGTGCTGTTAGTATCATTCCATTAGCATCCTTACAAAGATGTACTAAAAAGACCTACAACTAAACCTATGGTTAAAAGTACAGCTAAATAACAGTAAACATGCTTACTTTCTTGATGGCCTTGAACCTTCTAGCTAAGTAGCAAACTTTCCAGGTCAGTACCTGCAAAGCCAAAACTTGATACTGATGCCAAAAAGGTCATGAAAATTCAAATCAAAATCAGTGCCTAATAAGATCAGAAAACCAGAAACTAAAAGGGCTAAAGCAGTTGCAGATCTTATAAAACATCCTCTTGCCCATTTTACTCATACAGCTTTCCTAAACTTATTTAAAAGTTTGTTTAAAAATGTTCAAGCTAACTGGACTGTTTTATATAAAATCTGGAAATCATTCTGACAAATCCGAAACAGTCATATGATCACACAATCATTCAAACAGGACTTTTTTTTCAGTTCAGACTGTCACAGAATTTCCACCATTTCTCTTTACTTCAGAGTCTACTGCCACCACCACCAAACCTCCCCTTCTCCCTTCAGTCTTTTAGTTCACTCTTTTAGTCCTTTAGCTCCCCATTGCTTTAGAGATTTTCTTTTTCAGTGGATCAACTTACAGCAAATGTAGATGTAGGCTATATCTTGCAGCCTACTAACCACTCTCATCTTGTCATTCATGCTATTACCATATTACTCTCATTATCCCATGTTCCAACACTTCTGTTCTGGCTCCAGCTGTGGAACTCCAGTATTCCAGAACTTCGGGACACACTGCATCTTTTACCATTGCTTGTACTGCTGTTCCATTACTCCATTGTTGCTCCACTGTTGCAGGACTCAGGCATCCAGCATCAGGAGAACTGCTACTTATCTCCAGTTCCATGTCATAAGGATGATTTTTCTATGGCAACTCACACAATAGCGAGTACATTTCGCCAAAAGAAAAATCAGCCCCTAACCTACAAAAAGGACCACCAATATGGTGACCAGACGAGCATTCAAATTTAGATTTAATGTGGGGGGGCTCACACTCCCCTTAGCAGGGCAAGTTCCCAGCACCCCCAAATTAATATAATCAACTCCAGGAGGGATCGCACACTGGGGAAAAGGGGAACACATGGGAAGGGGGCAACAGTATGTAGGGAGGTACCATGGTTGGGGCACCATCAGTCTGAGGAACACAGTGAGGACAAAAACAATTCTAACAGCTGAAACCATTCTGTGAAAAAAAAGTTCTAGCAGTCCACACCATTGACAAAAAAGTTTTACCTACTGGCAGTCCTGGACCCAGGACCATTGCTACTGCAGTCCATGACCCTATCCACCACACCAGGTGGACAGCTCAGTGGTAGCAGGCCTCATTGCTGTACTTCACCAGCAACAGTACAGCTCCCCCATCATTTGCTCTCACCATTACAACCCTCCCACAGTCTTTATCCCTACCATTGCAATATACACCCACTCGCTATCCTTTTGGGTGTGCATACAGAGTCGCTCATATCTGAGTCACTCATTTGCAGTCACCCATTGGACAGTATTCCTTTATCTCCCAATCTCAGGGGGGAACATGACAATTCACTCACGTCAATTAGCTCCCACACATTTTGCTCCTGATAATTCACTCCCATGTCAACTAGCTCCTCTTCAAATCCACTCCCTTCAACTCACTCCCATCCCATCCTGGTGATTTCAAGTTGCAAGTTCAAGAAAGACAATCCTTTTTTCAGCTCGGACATTCAGAGGAGTCAGATGTGCTGAGAAGGAACAGTTGAGGCACTAGCTGAGTGTACAGCTTGGGGGGGTGTGCTGGAAAGAGCTGCAGAAGTGCAGGGAGAAGATATGTTTCAATATTTGGGATTGCTTAGAATTCATCGGATACTGGGCCTGTTGTTTTATCATTATCTGGTACACATATAAGAACTTTGGTCTTATTGTCCTCTATTATATTATGTTTTAGTAAGGAAATGCCGCTCTTGAATTTTTTGCATTTCATCTGCAGATGGGACAAGCAAGCAAGCAACTGATCAAGTGAGCCTATATTGGCTCCCCCGCCTTCTGGGGTGAAATCCAACAGAGGTCCAAACTAATGAGTAGAAGAAGGAACAGAAGCGTAAGAAAAAAGATTTGACTGATTTCTAAGATAGAATTTTTAACAGATAATGTATATCTGGTACAACTGGTACAGTTTGTTACTCAGTGTTTTAGTTTATTCCTAAATCCTGATAGAATAAAAGACATTTAATAGTAATTGCCTGGCAGATTACTTCTTATAATTTTAAATTAAGACTAACATTTCAAATTCGCATTAGATATATTTGATTTTTTACCAGAGCTGTATTGGTTAGTTATTAACTGATGGTCACTGATTATGTTTTCCTTGAGATCTAGTGATCTCTATTAGAGTGGGTCCATCATCTATCACCTGCCACTTGTTACTTTGGTATTCCCCTTAAATTGATTAACTACTGTTGCTTTAGAATTGACAGGCTATTTAAATAATTAATTTGTGCTGATCGTTTAGTTTTTTTAAAGCAAATTGGTGCACCTAAGTATCCTTATGCTCAGTCATTTTACCAATTTAGCTGAGGGGAGTCGGCAACAGAAGTCTGAAGGAGCCACAGGTTCCATGAGTGATGGTAATTTAAGTAACACTGATATGGGAGAAGACAGGGTGACTATAGAGATTGCCTTGCTTGAACTTGCAACTTGAACTCATTGGGACAGGAGGTGATGGAAGTGAATTGACGGGACCAGATTTGAGGAGGAGCCAGGGGACGTGGGAGCAACGAATTGTTGGGAGCAAATTGACAGGAGAGAGAATTGCCATGTACCTAATCTCGGCCTAGCTCCAGAACAGCAACAGCTTCAGCATGACAGTGACTCTCCCGATGGACATATGTTTAAACAGCTACTCCTGCAACTCATCACTGGTGAGCTTATGCTTGCAATCCTGTGGGCTGTGGTCAGTATAAAAAGGTTTGTATATACTGTTTCATGGTGCAGCTACATTTCTCATGCTCATTTTTTTCTTCAACCATGTTTAAGGAAGGTTTCATGATGCTATGCCACTTCTTCTCGCTGACCATTCTCTTAGGTCTAGGTCTAATAGAGTACTCCTCATCAGATCTAGATTCCTCTCCATCTGAGGATGAATCAATAGAGAATTTTGATTTTTCACTCTTTTCCTTTATTAGTTTGGGGGCCCTCTTTTTTCCTAAGATGTTCTTACCAAGAACTTCTCTTTTCTGATGATGATGGTTGATCTACTAGTCCTTGGATGTTTTTACTAGTTTCTCTCCCTGTTCCTGTATAGTTTTATCAAACTTCACTAGTGTGCCTAGCAACCTGTCCTCTAATGTACCATCTCCAGTTATCTGTTTCTCTTTTTTGTTTTGTTCTTCCTCTTGTTCAAGAGGAACAGGATCAGGAAGAGTAGTTGTGTGGTACATTTGAGTGGTTTGTGAAGCTACTGGTTTTGGAGAGTGGAAATCAATTGGACTACCAAGTATATCACTTAATTCTTCCTTAATCCACACATTTGTTGAGCAGATATTACTCTTTAGGGTGATTCTACTTACCCTCAGGTCGGATAGGTTAACCCAACCAGTAGTGATGCATATTTTCCTTTGTTCCTCATAATACTTGCCCTTCACTTTTTATAGTTTTTTTTTTTTTTGGAGGGGGGTCCTTCAGATTCTCCCTACTTTTCTGAAGATAGTTCAAGATGGAAACAGGTTCTTTTTGGTGTGTCTTTCTTTTCTTTTAGGGTTTGGCACATATGTTCTATTTATTTATTTATTGAAATCTTGGATTAATATCTTTGAGCAGAAGCCCTTTACATAGGTTCCACATCAGAAGATGACATAGTCAGGACACATTACAAAATACAGTGTCTCTAGGCATTCATCAATTAAAGTGTTACAGACTCAGGTTCTAGGTGGTCTATCTGTTGTTTTCTAGTTGATAGTTCACCCTCTAATCTGTTTGTGATTTTGCTTAATTGGTTAGAAATGATAGATTTTTTTCCCCTCTGGCCAACTTTTTCACCTTTTCACGTACTTCATTTAATTGACCTGCCATATTGTTTTTTTTTTGTAACCAAATGTTTTACCTATTGTTTCATCTTACCCTGTTGATCTACTACACTAGTCTCTGCTATGAAGGCATTGTTTACCTGTAACCACAATTTATATGTCTGGGCTGAGTTGATGAAGGACAGGATGATACTCCTATAAAAACACAATACAGGGCAAATTCTGTACCAGACTGACCATCAAGCAGAAACACTGAACCCCCTTCAGTTATTACAGTGTAACTTTTCAATGCAAACAGCAGCTTTCATACAACACAATACAAATGCAATTTTCCCTAGCTCACTAGAGGACAGTATTAAACAGAATGTCCCCTCAACCTTTTTTTTCTGTGGGTTGTGTAGCATGTGGGTATGAACAATGATTCCCTCTCTTGCCTCCCCCAAAATTTCATCCTAATTTAAATTTAAAGGACATTGCTTCACCCAGTTCTGCACTTCTGTGAAAACGTGTTTGACTCCATTGCAGAGGTCATGACCCCGCACATAAAAGGAAACATGGGAGCTGATAATATATATATATGCATATCAAAGTGACTTTATGCTCAGTGAGAAGCAAAGAGCTCCTAGCACATAATCAGATTAATCAGCTCAATAACAAAATGTCACAAGCACCAGCATCCTTCCAACTGCATTTTTCCATCTCAGACACACTTTAAACAACAGAAAACATTTAGGAACTTACCTTGGAAATTTTGATGGCCAGCAGAAGACAAAAATACAGGAACATCAGGAGACATACGCCAGAAATTACTGAAAACAGTACTTCTGCTGGCCTGTGCATGTACATATCATCAAATCCTATGATGCCTTGCATGAATGGAGTTGTAATCTTTGCAATCAAGTCAAAGAGGTTTTCACACCAGGGCAAAACAGAGTGATGTATCTTCATTTAAATTTAAATTAGGATGAAATTAGGGGGTGCAACAGACGGAATCATTGTTAATGCGTACAAACTACATGAGTATACAGAAAATAGGCTGAAGGGACATTCTAACACAGATTATCATTTCTCAACACCAGTCATGTTCCAGCTTGATGTGTCTTTCCCTCCTTTTTACCTCTTCAAAAAGAAAACAAAATCAATTATTTTTAGAGCTAGAACATGTATCTTTAGCACTTACTTTAACTAAGTTCAAGGAGTATGCATCAGTCATTTAAGAAATATAATTGAACTCCTGCATTCAAAATTATCAACATTTAGAAATTGTTTTTTGAAACATTTTTGAATTTCAAAATTAGTACCAATTAATATTTATTTGATTCATAACAAATCTATCTGTGACTAAGCACCCAACTTTTGTCAAAACTATGGACTGGAACCTTCAAACAAAATATTTTCCTTTGATTGGAAGTAAATTGTTCTTATTATTATGACTTGTATATATGTTCACAACCAAAGTTTAAAAAGGTTCTATATTATTTATGACATCACACATTCATCATCCAGAAGAGTTCAAAACAAGTTTTATTCCAAATATGATATATTTGCTGACTATCCAGCACACTACAAAAAATTTAAAAATTCACTAGGTTTTCACAAACATACATTGCATGACAGCTAATAGAACACCTAATGCATCAGCAGGAGTGACTGGGTTCAGTTTACAAACAAAACATATCTTTTAAGGTAACAGCATGGTTTCTCTCTTGGCAGACATGATTAAACATGTTACCTTACAGTGTATTCCATTAAATTACATTAAAACCCAGACTTGACCCCATCCCCACAGCTAACCTCAGAGAATGCCTTGTAGCAACGCTATTATTGAGTAAATACAGTGGTTTTCCTCAGGATAAGACCCACTTTTAGAACACTCTGCAGCAGACCTACTGAATAAAGCAATGTAATTTCAATGGCAATTAGTCATTTTTGTCTTGCAGAAAACTGTGGCATTCACTTCATCCTGGCAATGTCACATTTTCCTGAATGACAAAAGGGACTAATTGCCATTGAAATTACATTGCTTTATTCAGTAAGTCTGCTGCAGCATTCTGCAGAGTGCTGCAAAATGCTGCAGAATTGGGTTTCATCCTGGGGACGCCACTGTACTTACATTTATTAACTGTCATGAAACATTTTTATCAGCAGTCTGGCTAGAAGGCAGTAGGTGCTTTGCTGATGAATTTCTGGCTCCTTTCCATAAAGTACTGTCTTTCACAAAGCATTGTTTATTCATTTGGATCAGGTATCTGTACAAGTTCTTTTAGGATCTTATAAAAAGTTCAAAATTACACAACAGCATCATTTTGCATGTAATCTCAAGCGAGAGGTTTGAGCTCTTTACAGCTGGAGAAGTGTTCAAGAGACCTTTCTTTATCTGTGTCTTGGGCAAGAAGAGAGTGATGTGTGCTTCAGGCTTCTTTGTCTTGTGTTAAAATAGGAATTATGCATTATTCATAAGGTGGATTTCCTTTCCAGTAACGGAGATTTCAATCTTTCACCCTTCTTATACAAGTTCAAATCTCCACATGGGACGTTTTAAGCGTATTTTGATAAAAGGTCTCCTTTTAAAATACTATGAGTTAGATATTTGTTGCATTTACATTCCTTCATAAGATACCAAAATATTTTTGCAGCTTCGTTTTTCCATAGATAATTTTTTTAAACATGGCTTCATTCTAATGACAGCACACTACTCTGAGTTGGATAAATATTCCAAAATGTCAAAGTAGTCTCTCAATTTAAAACTCTTATCTGACCAGTGAATATCTGTGCAAGGTACAGCCACTGAGGAAAACACAGTTTCAAGGATGGAGCATTGTCAGACTCTTGTCCTTTGCCCAACAGCTGACTTTTTTGTGAAAAGGTTCTTTTTATTATATTAATACTCTCCTTATTACACTGGCAAACTTGTGCATGTCTTAAACAGTGTTCCTTTTCCAGCAGTCTCAGTTCCCAATTGCATAAATCCTTTGGACTGTTTGCACAGTATTTCCTTAATCAGAATACTTTTGCTAAGGCATGATAAGTAATACACATGACATAATAAACTCAGAGTGTTAGCTCTAATTAAATTAACAATAATGATTATGTATTTCTTATATTAGCCTAAGTTTCCTACAGCATTTCCTTGGAATATATAGTTGGTATATTAGCCTATGTTTCCCACATCACATCCTTAGTATTGTGTTTTTGGTCTTCCCCATGGTGGTGTGTGGAAATGGTTCAGTGATCACAGTGCCCATGACACTGGGACTGCCCACACAACACCAGCTCTGGTAGTCAATTAGCTGTGAGTCAGAAAAGGCACACACCCTAGGTTCCCTCAAATGTGGCCCATCCATAGTCACATAGGTGACTGTGTTGAGTGTGGGCTGCAATTGTATACATGATGAACCTCGTGACTTTCCATGTAGACCCCAGGGACACCATTGTCACCACAATGGATTATGTGTCCAGGGTTTCTGATGAAGGTGGCCCTGGAAGAGATGCAGTGTGAGTCTGTGTTGGAGAGAAGAGTCTGAAAAATCATGTGTATGTTTATAGGCCCTGTCTGAATCATGGAATGGTCACTGAGCTGCAGTTCATACAACATTTCAGGTTTCACTGTGCTGCCATTCAATGCCATGCATGCTCCTTGGACTTCAACTGAAAACCCAGACATGGAGGAGTCATGCCCTTGATGTGCATATGTTGTTACCCAGATGAGCCAGGTATCCATGCCTCAGTGCCTGTGGCAGGTCACAGAATTAGTACTGACACTCACAAAAGGATATATAACAATCCCAAACACACAGAACAAACAGAGGGCAATCAAAGACAACTTCTACATCATTAATGGATTGCCTTATTAACTAGGTGGTATAGGCTTTACCCATTTGGCTATTGTAACTCACATGTTAGCCAAGTTCTCTTGGTCCACAGATGATGCCTATATAATGGAACATTTGTGGCTATAGCCACAATTAAGGGTACATACACAAAAAAAGGGTGGCTGGTCAGTAATTACACTTGAAACACATAGAGCACATGACCTTGCACCCACATACTGTACATGTAAGGCATGGTACCTGAGACACATATGTCTCACGCTTGTACATGGCAGTAGACATCCACTGCAGAATCAAACACAGGCATGGTAATATGATGCATGCAATTAGAACAGTGGTATAATTGAACATGTGTTTGTCATGATGAAAATATGGCACTAGAAAGGTGCTTTTAGTGCCTACATAAAACTTATGGCACTGGAAAGGTGGCTACAGTCCTTGCTGTGTGCTTCATCAGCACAATTTTACAATAAGCATGCAGGATATCATTACCCAAAGTTGGTGGTGCTTCAGATGATGATGTGCCATCCTGGGATTCAGATGTTCTATGCACACCTGTGGAGGGCTGTTGCCAGGTGGCTGCTTACAGGATGGGGTGCACATTCTGAGCTAGGATATTGGACAATTTTTTCACCTAGTAGGGGTGTGTAGGGGGACATTATGTGCTATAGTGCACTCTGTTGCACTTAAAGAAACAATGTTGTAGGACATATCACATGTGTAGTGTGCAAAATGCAGTGCAATGGCCTGCCAACATGATTAGACATATTAGGACATAAAATAGGGTGTGGTTTTGGGCATAGGGAATTGGCATCCTGCAAGAAGGGTGGTTTCTCAATAGGTGTAGGTTTATAGATGTGTACCTCGTGCCACTTAATGTTTATGCCCTCAGCTTGCTAGAGACTAGTACTGTGTCACTGTTCTGGGCATTGTCACATGGCACCATCTCACACATGCATGGAACAGATATGTTATAATAACTGCCAGTTTTTGTACTGGAAGGTACAATGGCTGACGGACTTGATGTTCCTGAAGGACCAGAGTGGGAGCCAAAACAGCCTGCTTGATGGCTGCAAAGCCATTTTCAAGCATGTCAGAACCAGATAGGTGATTTAAGTCCCCTTCCATAGCCTGTCTGATGGCACCTATCTCTGTATCCACAGTATGCAACTCATTGTAGATGGTGCTCAGCTGTGTTGTGAGTTGGTTGTACCTGCCTGTTACCTCCGTGCATGTGGCACCAACTGGCTGCCTGTTTAGTGCAGCAGGTTTTGTTTACTCATAGCATGACTGAGCCACTTGCCATTCCATCTGCTGCATCTCAGAGTAGATTGAAAGGAGGCTTTGTCTTGTTTTTTTTTCAGTGGTTGAAGGCACATTACCATCCTCCAGGGAATTACTGCCGTCCATTTTTGTGTTTCTGTGTGGTTCCTGATGTATCCCATGACATATCCCATGGTGTGTCCCAAAGTTTGCTGGAGGGGTGTACCAGCAGGCTGGTGTCGGGTGCACTGTTAGGTGTACTGGTGGGTGGTGTGGGTATTGGGATCCTGTGTGGCTTGACCAGTGCGGGGTGTCCACAGTGTAAGTGTTTGTGTCAGATGTGGGTGTTGATCCCACACCCTCTCAACTCACCAATACTTCTGCTTCCCTACTGTGGCTCTGGTGTTGATGCAGTGTCATGAAGTGTTATTGTCCACCACTTCCTTGTGGTGGCATGATAGGGCTCTGTGTTTGTGGCCCTGCAATAGGTAGAATAAGTAATGTTAGTCTAGGTGTATCATGCTAGCAACTATACATGTGCCACTGGGGCCTGTACATTACACATGAGGATAATCTTTGTTTGGCCTGGTTGGAAGAGGGGGATACCATTGTGCCCTGGCTCTGCATCTATGAAGGGATCATTCTGGATGTCTTCCTGTTTTCATCCTGCTTTGGTAGTTTTGGGGGTACATCTGTGGAGGCAGGTCAGGAAGGTCAGTTGTTTGCATATCACATAATGCTCATAAGTATAGCACACATATATAGTGTTGCTCACTGGTCATAATATCAATATGTCCTCCACTAAATTAGGTTAGATATATCCTTGTATCCTCCACTTAGGTGACCACTTTGGCCTGGGAAGTGAGGGACAGCTTCTTTTTTACAGTACCACGGAGGTCACTCCATTTGAATTCAATAGCTATGATGATGTGAGAGCTGTTACTGACTGCATTGACAGTGGCAATCTCCTCCTACACCACTTGCTTGTGGGGCAGTGTCCCTTTCAAAGCATTGCTATCCAACAGTGTTTTGTAGTGGAGGTGGACCTCCATGGCAGTGTTTTCTATCTCCCCATGATAAAATCCAGCATGTGGAGAATGCAGAAAGCCTGATGTCCATGTCTGACCACTCCTCTATCCTTCCTGTCGTGGGATGGGTGGTGATGGCAGCAACTCATTCTTGGAGATGGGCAAAGGCAGCAAAATTCACTCAGTGAATTAATCCACAGATTTCATGCAATTCACAGAGCACCTATCGATCTGCAAAGTGCAAAGGTTCACTGCAAAGTGCAGAATTTCACTGGCAAAACTTGAAATTTTGCTGGTGAAATTCTGCACTTAGCAGCAAGAACTTCACACTTTACAGCAAAAACTTCATGATTAGGCAAAGTCAAAGTTGCTGAGCTCTGGGAAAACTTCACAAAAGCTCCATGAATGTGAATATTTGCCACTTCACAGCAATTTTGCTGGTAAATTAAAACTTCACCACATCTCTACTCATCATACATCAAGAGGCCTGTCAGTGTTACCACATTCCATCTGTTCAAAAACTGCAATGCTATTTCCAGTAGACACTTCCATGTTGTTCCATGTGGGGTGTTCTGCCCTCCTTATGTAGTGACATTCCCAACTCACAGCACTCCTCTACATAACCCCACCTGCTAAACCAAACAACTACCATTGGGAATCAAGGATGTATATAGGACTTGTGATGTGCAGTGTGCTGTACACCGTTTATTTGACTTTTTTGGCATATCTCAGGAACTCTGTGGATCATGTCCAAACACAGAAACATAGCAATAGAGTATTTTAAAGTTGGAAGGGATTCTAGGTCTACCATGTCTGCCACCCCTGCTTTATAAGCTGTGATTAATAAGTACACAGTACTGGCAAGTGTTAGTTTATAAGGATGCTCCAACTAATCAATAGAAAGTGAATGCTCAAATGGGGGCCCTGAGAAGGGTGGCATATTGTCTGCTCTAGACTGCCAGGATCTAAATAGCAATATACACATTTCTGCCAATTATTGAATCCAGTAGTGTAGTCTACAAACATGCTGTTAAAATAGCTCTTGATCAGGGACCCTGGTTTTCCATTTTTACCGGCAACACCGGTAACAATCACGGAATCCTGCTTGGTTTGCGGATTTTGAATTCTTGTACCGGTGCCTCACGGAAATTGCATGTCACTGCACAGAATCTCTAAGATTTCAGCATCTTTTTTAATTTGTGTTAATTTTCTCTTTCTATGTCCATTCTCACAACATCAGTGCCCACTTTCAGAGATCCCTAGACTGGGTATCCCTTAGCTTCACCCCAGGTAACGCTCATGAGCTCCTGTGGTCCTGCCCTATCCTGCCTGGATTGTGTCCCCAGGTGGGAAGGGAGGGAACCCCAGGTCACCTTAGTGTGTGTTGGGCAGCTCAGTGGGTCCCTCATAGGGCCTGGTTATGAAGTCTGGGGCACTTGGGTCCCTTCTGCCAGTGGCCAATGTGGGGTGATTGTTATTGGTTTTCTGGTCTCTGTCCCTGAGGGCACCGGCACTAGAGGAGATCCAAGGAGGTAGGTCACATAGAGACATGCCACTGCTCCAGATCCTGGCTAGCATCCTCCTCTCCTGATCACTCTGCAGCACCATTGCATCACCACCCGTGGTCACACGGGTGGTGGTAAAGCAGCAGGACCTGTAGCCCACCCTCCCTGGAGGAGGAGGAGGAGAGCAGTCCCCCAGGTGTTCGATCCTACTGCCCTGGCCAGACCTCCAGCAACCCGAGTTCACTTCTGACCCTGGGTCACTGGCATTGCAAGCAATAGTGCTACCATAGTGCCAGTGGGCTGACCCAGATTTCAGCATCTTAAAATGAATTCTGCTGTGCTTTGCATTCTTTCTGCTTTGCTGCATACAGAGTCAGTAAGGAAATCACCCACACTGCTTTGTTGTAATCAGCCATTCAGTTTAACCACCCATGCCTAGTGGTTAGAGTAACAAACAGTGAATCAACTGGGTACATCCAGCAGACTTGGGTTTGATTCCCCAAACCTCCACTTGCATACTGTGTGACTCCAATCAAGTCACTTAACCTCCCCAGTGCTTCTAGGTCACTCCTGAAAACAGACAGTTCTGCCTAGTGGGCCTTACCTGCTTTACAAAGAATATAAAAAAAATACCAATATATGTTTACTACATCATAGAATAGTAGTCAGGGTACCTTGTAATTGACCTGGGTTTTACTTGGGCTGAAATGATTTTGTATAGGTAAAGATAAATGTTCAGATACATTTTATGTGTTTTATAAGCTTGTTTTTAGATTTTAGTCAGGTTTTTATTGTATTCTTTGCAAATAAGCTTCTAGGTTGTAGATTAATTCACATCGAATTCTAACAAGCAAAGAGACCAAGTCATTTGTAACTTGTGCAAGTGGGATGTGGATGTTGAAGAAAGGGGATCATGGTGCTGTCATTACTGCCATCACCCCTGAGGGATGTGGACTGCAGTGTTGCTACTGACATCACACCGAAGGGGTTGGGGCTGTAGTGCTTCTGCCATCACCACTGGTGTATGGGGAATGTAGTACTGCTGCCATCACACCTAAGGGATGGGGGCCACAGTGCTGCTGCTTCTGTCACACCTGAGAGAGGGAGGTTGTAGTGCTTTTGCTGCTGCCATCACACCAGAGGGATGGGGGCCGTAGTGCTGTGTTGGTGCTGCCATTGCACCTTAGGGATGGGGCCGTAGTGCTGCTTCCATCACACCTTAGGAATGGGGGCTGTAGTGTTGCTGTTGCCATCACATCTTGTACCTAAAAAAACTTTAAACTGGCACAATGATGGAAGGATGTGTAATAGTGGAGGTCAAAATTGCTAAAATGCATGTTAGCAGAGTTAAAAATTGTTAAATAAAGTACACAAAACCAAACACTGGTAAAACTGGATTTTGGCTTAGCAGACACCGGTGACAATACCGTTTTTTACAATGTGCAAAATGGAATATGCCCTTTCTCAATCCCGGTAAACCAGTGTCCCTGCTCTTGATACATTAGATGCTACCTACAATGAAACTGTACTTTCTGTACTTCAGTGCCCATTTGAAACCCATCACTGCCAGCTGTTGAAATAATTAAATTGGCCACCTTTCTGAGGGAAAACAATGAAAAGTTTAGTTAATGATTTTTAAATTTGTTAAACTAAATGCACCACTTGAATCTAAAAAATTTTTAAATGAACCATCCTAGCACTTCTCACACAGAGAAGTTCATCACCATGGTCTTAGCATGCCAAAAATGACAAAATCTAGCCAGAGCCGATAGGACTGTGAAGAGCTACCAAATGACAAAAGTCATTTTCTTGTTGATGCCATATAGTGCTATTTAGTCATATCATCACAGTGCTCCCAGATCCAAATAACCATTTTCTTGTAACAATTCCTCATGTTTCCTGTATTTTCCTTGTAGAGGCAGCATCAAATCCTTGTATACATCCCTGTAGATTTTTCCATAAGCCACTAGTTCCTTATTTGTGACTTTGTTGTTTGTTTACTTAAAGACCCATTTGTGGTTTAGCATATTCCTGATGATGATATTTTGTATTTTAAGAACTCAGTATTTATTGTATTTGTGTTTATTTTATTGTTTTTATGTGAAGTTTGTTAAGGCACCTTGGTTTTAGAAAGGCGTGGTATAAATAATGAATATTATTATTATTAAATGTGATATGTTGGCAGCCTTTTATCAGGAAAAGGACTCTGATTTGCTGTTAGGCATTCAAATTATATGTCAAGCTGACAGTGAAATCACAAGTGAATGACCTGACAGTCACTGAAGTGCTGTTCCTAAGTAGCAGTGATGTCACAGTCAGTGAGGTCACAATGCTGGTGATGTAGTGGGGGTAGTATAGCTAGTTATGTCAGCTGCCACACAGAGTGCTGTTCCACACATCACACATATTAACATCAGGTAAACAATCTTCTAATTAAACAAAGGGAAAAGATGAAGTACCTCAAATATAAAAGGTATTGGCTGATTGCTTTTAAAATCTGTTAGTTTTAGGCAGTACACGAGCTCTTTATCCCACATGCCTAGTGTGGTGATAGAACCCACAGCCTTCTGATCTTCCAGTCTCAGAGGCCAGTGTGCATGCTATTTTTTGCATCTTTCATTTCTTAGTTTTTACACAAATTTTCTCAGATATTTTTCTGACCACCTGATGGAATCTTTAATGAGTTAGATAAATGTTATTATTTTCTTCAAGGCCCTGACCCTGCAACTAAATACACATTCAGTATATCATATTACAAAATGAGAAAAAAGTATTGTTTCCAGTGGTTGCCTCCAACTTGTAATACAGAAAGAAATGTCAGTCAACTAATGAACTGGAATGGAATTCCACTGTCTGTAATCTGACAGTGAGTCTGACTTTTATTTTTACAAAAAACAAAAGGAAATGAGTTAGCCCCTAGGTTGATGAAAGAAATAGAACAAATCTGTTAGACTGAGCTGGACAGATGATAGAAACAGCAGGTTAAAAGGTTTTTTTTGTTAATATCCTGAGAAGTTCTGAGGTACAGGTACAATACAATAGCATCACCCTCTCCCATTCAGATGCCTTTAACGTAGAGCAACACATAGTAAAAATCAGAAGGGGAGTGCACTACTTTGCAGATATGGAGGAATATATACAAATGCCTAAAATGGAAGTTCTAGGAAAAGCCTTTTTTAAGCTACAGGTGACAGAAGGACTGTGGGCTCCACCAACAGCCCTAAAAATGAGATATGGGTAAAAGCCTATAAAGTACAAAGCTTCAGGATCATTGAAAACGCTAGATATACAAACCAGGTCATCAAATTCTGTTGACACATTTATGAACACGCTTGATAATAAACACATCTATCACTATCAGTGTTTTAAACAGCTGTAGATTTTTTTTTTATTTTTGAGTGTTGTGAATGCAATGTGAAACTGGATGATTTTGACAATAGAACCTTACTCTAATAGTCTAATCCTGGCTAAACATAACGGGCTGGATATTCAAACTGCACCATTCTGTGGTGCAAGCCCTAGCACTGCACAAAATAGTTGCGCAGGGGTGTGGCCGGGGCGATATTCAACGGAGTTGCGCTATTGAGCAACTCCTTTGAATATCACCCCCCGGCCACAGCCACTGTGCATGGCACAGTGGAACTTGGGCCACCGCAAGTGGTCAAAGTGGAGCATTCAAGATGCAGTGGCGCAAGTTCCATGGCGCCATGTGCGAATTTCCGATATTCAAAAGGTGACATGCAAATGGGGCCATAATTCATGCAAGGTGCAGGGGGGACCATTAGCATCTATTTATGGCCCCATTTGCATGCCATTAGCATACAGGTGTGCCGATCCCCGAGAGCTTGTGCCTGGCCCCCTGCCAGGCAGCAGCCGTCGAGGACCGGCGCCTGCAGCCCGATTGCGGGCATAAGTGTCAAACCCCTCCCCGACTGGCCCGATCGCGGGCATAAGGTGTAAAAAAACCTCCCCAACTGGCCCAATCATGGGCATAAGTGTCAAAACCCCCTCCCCGACTGGCCCGATCCACGGGCATAAGTGTCAAAAAACCCTCCCCGACTGGCCGATCATGGGCATAAGTGTCAAAAACCCTCCCCGACTGGCCTGATCGCGGGCATAAGTGTCAAAAACCCTCCCCGACTGGCGATTGCGGGCATAAGTGTCAAAACCCCCTCCCCAACTGGCCCGATCGCAGGCATAAGTGTCAAAAAAACCTCCCCTGACTGGCCCGATTGCGGGCATAAATATCAAAAACAACCCTCCCGATTGGCACGATCGCGGGCATAAGTGTCAAAGCCCCCTCCCTGACTGGCCCAGTCGCGGGCATAAGTGTCAAAAACCCCACCCCCACTAGCCTGATCATGGGCAGAACAGATTTCAACCCTCCCAAGAACATATCCCTGGTGGTCCAGTGGACTGCGAAGCCGATCACGGGCATTAGAGTCCACCCTCCCCAGGTCCACCTACCCTGGTGATCTAGTGGCCCCCCCCACCCACCCACCGAGGCCCCCACCACCCCGCTCCCCTGTCAGCCGGCGGGCAGCAGCATCCCACCGCCTGCTGCCACCCACCAACTGACTGCTCGGTAGGGCTACCGCCCATTGGTTCAGAGCAGAGCCAATGGGCATCAGCCCGATACCATACAAAAGCAGTCCGGATATGTGAATGAATGAAATGTTCATTCACATATCTGACTGCCTTATGCGGTAGCGCTGCGCATTACTGCTCTTAACCAATGGGCATGAAGCCCTACTGAGCAGTCAATCAGCGGGCAGCGGGTGGCAGGCAGGTGGATGCTGCCACCGCCGGCTGACGGGGAGCAGGGTAGTGGCTCCAGCGAGTGGGTGGGTGGGGGCCACTAGATCACTAGGGTAGGTGGACCTTGGGGTGGCTGGACTCTAATGCCCGCGATCGACACCGTGTTACTGGACCACAAGGATATGTTCTTGGGGGTTGAAATATCTATTCTGCCACGATCGGGCTAGTGGGGGGTGGGGTTTGGCCTTAGCCTTGTCAGGCCAGTCTCGAAGGACCGCGGAGGGATTGCCTTATGCCCAGCGATCAGGCTGGTCGGGGAGGGTTTTACACATGCCCCGCATGCGGGCCCGATCGGGGAGGAGGTTACTATATTGCCCATTGGGCTTTTGAGAGGAACACAGGAGTATCGAGGGCCACCCACGGGTGGCGGCTGCTGTGTTGCACCTGCAATGCAGCAGCTCACCATGGGTGGCCCTCCAACTTCTCCTTTTTTTTTTGCTCAAAGTTGTGCAGGCGCAGGTTGGGGTTGTGCCTGCACAACTCTGCACAGCCCGCTGAATATTGGGCTGTGCAGTTTATGCATGGTTCCTCCCCCTCTGGTTGAGCATGCCTTCATTAGCATTGCGCTGTTGCTCAGCTTGACTTGGGGGGTGCAACTGCCTCCTGCTGAATATGGCAGAATGGCGCAATTTCGGACTTGCGCAGGCGCAACCCTATTGCGCATGGCGCAACCCTTTTGAATATCCAGCCCAATGTATTTAGCACTAGTATTGTACTACTACTACTACTACAACTGCATTCTACTACCTAGGGTGCCCTTTGGTTCCAATTAAACACAACAAGCCACACTCTCTGCTGAAAGTAAAGTTAGTTGAAGTCAAAAAAACTTGACACAAATACATTTTATTGAAAGAGCCCAGGTGAGGGTTTCACCTGGGCTCTTTCAATAAAACTTATATGTGGCAAGTTTTTTGACTTCAACTAACTTTACTTTCAGCAGAGAGTGTGGCTTGTTGTGTTTGCTTGGAAGTCCTTCTGTACTGGCTCCCACCTTCTTTTTCTTCTGTGCGCAATGGTGTTGTGATCATCTGCCCTTGGTTCCACTTTTAATCAGAAACGTGTCACAGATTACCTTGAAAGCCTATACAGTCTTCAGATCCCCTGCCCTCATTGGTAGGCTGTTCCCTAGATTCACCACCCTTGTAAAGAAGAAGTGCCTCCTAACATTACTTCTGCATTTCCTACCTCTGAGCTTCACATCATGCCCCCATGTCCTGCTAGAGCACACAAGGTAGAACCTTCATGAATTTTTGATCTTGTTTATACCCTTGAGTATATGGAAGACAGATTAGTGTAGTAAAACAGATTTGGCACTATTCTACACAGGAGGTACCTTCATGAACTACAGAACCTAGAGATAACTGGGAGTGTGCTGAAATGGGTTCAAAACTGGTTACATGATAGGAGTTAAAGTGTCATAACTAACAGTAAAGTATCATAATTAACAGTAACAAAGTGATATGAAAACAGGTGACCAGTGGAGTTTGGATCAGTTCCAGGACCTACATTGCTCAGTATATTTATATGTGATCTGGAGGAGGGTACTGGTATCTGGATTGACAAATTTGTCGATGCCACCAAGATGGGAAGTGTAGTTACATCACAACAGAAGATAAATGAAGTACAGAAAGGTCTGGACAGGTTTGAGAAATGGATGTCAAAATGGCTGAGGGACATCAATGTTGAGAAATGCAAAATGCTGCATTTAGATATAAAAAAGCATGACATTACCTCAACAACATGGTGATTACAGAAATCAGGCAGGAAAATATTGATCAGCAGCAACCTAATGCAGAAGTAGCAGCATGAGACATTAGCTTACAAGGCTAACAAAATGCATTAAGAGAAGTTTTGTAAGTAGATCTAGGGATGTTATAATGCCCTTATAGAAATCCTTGTCCTGGACCCAAACTGAGTAAAGTGTACAGTTTTGCTTTCTACTTCTGAGAAAGGATATTGACATGCTAGATAAGGTACAGAGGAGAGTGACCAAGATTGCTGAAGGCTTAGAGAGTATGTATATGAAGACAGACTGGTAGAACTGGGGCAAAGAAGACTCAGGGGAGACAATATCTATCTGTCTGTCTGTCTATCTGTCTGTCTGTCTTATCTGTCTAGCTGTCTGTCTGTCTATCTATCCATTCAGGTACATCCTGATGGAAGGGACAACAGAGTAATACAGATACACAAAATAATACAGCAATTATAACAATATTAATGAACACAAACAAAATGTGCTACCCAAACAAGCTCAACAGGGAATACATAAAAAATGAAAGTTACAGAACAACCATGATTACAGTACTCAAGTATCTTAAATGGATAATATCACAAAACCAAGTGAAGATGCTCAACATGCCCAAGGATGAAAGGACAAGGAGACAATGTCACTGAAGAAAGGAAGATTCAAGGAAAACATAAAAGAAGAACCACTTCACAGAATGAGTGGTGAACACCTGGAATAGACTACCAAAAATATGTGGTATCAGCTGATAATGTAATTTCCTCATAAGCTTACACTAGACAAATACCTTGAAGAAAAAGCAATCACAAGCATTTCCATAGAGTTACAGTAGTGGGAGGCGAGAACTTGATTGATCACTGGTCTTTTTTTGCCTTTAAATATGTATGTATGCACAGGTATTTATGTAAGAAATACAAAATCACACATACCCCAATAACGCAAATCTCCACAGTATATTATGCTGGTTCAACTTTAAGCAGAAATGCATGTTACCAAAAGGTCTCTCACAAAGTCTGAAAAGAGTCCTACCAAGATTCATCAGTGTGCCTCGACTGTTTGACACCCCAGTGGAATGAACCAGCTACCCTAAGATGGTCTATCTGGGTTATGTTGTGGTGAACCTAATAAAACCAAAAAACAAGCCAAAAGACAAAGAACATCAGCATGCAAACACTGAGGCAATGGTTACCCCAAAGGGCACTGGCTGGGAAGCTAAGTTTCAAAGAAACTCACACATAACCCCATAAGGGAAGCCAAGTTTCAAAGAAAATCACACATAACCCCATAAGGCAAAGCACCATGGGCTGTATATGCAAATCACCACAGTATGTTATGCTGGTTAAACTTTGTATGTATGAATGTAAATAAGTCCCACTCACTTTCATTTTCCCCAGGATAAACATGTTAAGGGCCTCTAGCCTAGCATTATAGTTCCCTGACATTTTGGTCACCCTGCATGGAGGGATGTAGTTTAAATTTTTTTAAAGGGGCAGCAGTTTTATCAAGGTGAGTGGCACTTGCCCCCCAGAATGTAAAA
This sequence comes from Neoceratodus forsteri, assembly GCA_016271365.2. Lineage (NCBI taxonomy): Eukaryota > Metazoa > Chordata > Ceratodontiformes > Ceratodontidae > Neoceratodus > Neoceratodus forsteri. Next base: position 333,354,020 of record CM057454.1, read on the forward strand.
TGCTCCCTTTTAATGCTCAGAGTAGGCTAAAATACCTATTGTTAGATTGTCTAAGAGGGCAGCGTGTGTTACTTTGCTACAGTACATAGCTGGATAAGCTAGTTGCACCCTCTCAACTGTCTTGGTGTCCTTTTTATGGGGGAATAGAATAGCTATGCAAGACATAATGTGTTCAGGAGAAAAATGAGTCCACAGAAGAAGAAACTAGTATGCTACTTTTGGCATCTGCAGTAGAATCAGATCACCTCATTAGTGTGCCTCACATTGCTGGGCTGTCCCCCTGCCATCTTGTACATACGAGCATGCCACAGTCTCTTCATCACTGTCCCAGTCACATTCAAAAGTCACAGATGCAGAAAATTATAACTTTTGTGGTGAAGTTGATGTAAAGTTGGGAACTTTGTACTACGCGTAGCTGGGAGAAATATTCTCAACTCTTCACTCAACTTCACTGGAAGAATTCTTTTTTAAAAAGACATTAAAAAGTATTTAAGCAGGCCAGCCCAATGGTGAAAAAGGCTGAGATGCCATGCACCTTACCTTTTCCTGTGACGGTGACCTGGGTTCGGGGATGGACTCGGGTCATTAGGGGTCGGCCAGTCAAGGAGAAGATAGAGGAGTTTGAGTGACTGCTTTCCTCTCCCAGGGTGGTTAGGTACGTTATCCCAGCCTAGGCTGGCCCCAGGTGGAGGTCTGGGGGTAGAGCAGGTCAGGGAATCAATGTACGGGAGGGTATAATGGGAAATACTGGACGGGTGCACCTCCATGCATGTGTCCGATGCTCTGCAGTAGGGGTGGGACCAGAAAATACAGAAAATAGTACATTGGGGGGGGCCTTCATTAAGCTCAACCATCTCCACATCTGCACTGCCACTTGATGCGTGACCTGGTCCACCTTGGATTTGATGTGCTGGGTTAGGTGGTGGCCCTCCCCCTCTGGCCCTGCCATGAGAGAGGAATGCATGGGAAGCACCTGACTGGGCACATACTGCAGCTGAAGTAGGTGGAGAGCCAGCCTGAAGGGGCTGCTGACTGGGCTGATGCAGCCACCCTGACAAGACAAAAGAGCAAGAAAAATATGCAAGGAAAAGAAAAGTCATTAATCACTCTTCATCCACATGACAATGTTTGCCACCCTCCTCCCTCAAAGTTCCATGCAAAGTAGTATAATTAGTTTTATTATGAGTCTGAGACTGAAACCAAGCAAAACAGAATCTCATCCCACAACCCACTGTCTTTAAACCTCCTCTCCTCCCCAGCCCAATTCCTGACTTCTGACCCACTAAAAAAAGACACCCCCCATTCTGAGCCACCCTCTGACACTCACACAATCCTCCCCTTACCCCAACTCACCCACAAAAGAAAAAAGATTGGCCCCATGGCTGGTAACTGGTATAGCCCACCCTCCACCTTGGCTGGCCACAAAAAAACTGAAATGAATCAAGCGCACACTCTGCAGTCATCCATGATTTGCTCATGCTGGGGCCAATCAGGTGATTACTGTAGGAGTATAAACCCAGTTCCATGAATGGGATGAGTCCTACTCTTCTTGCCCCCTGTTTGACTGGACAGAATGCTGGTGGTCAGTCCAGTAGTGTTAGCCCTCTTGAATCTGATGTACAGTGTGGTGGAAATGTTGGCCACAATCTGATCAGAAGTTAGGGAAGTCACCATCTTCAAGAGCGAGGATGCTGCATTAGTTGGTGGTATGGAGCACTGAGGATGGAGGTGCTCCTACCTCCTCTTCATCTCCTAGACTCTAACAACAGTTCCAGTCAGATAACTTCAGGCAGCACTGGCAGGCCATCCTTGAGCCTCCAATGGACCAAAGTTAAGCCCCACTATGGGGTGGAGTTACATGCAGAGCCGGGTTGGGTTTTGGTGTGATCCTTTCTTGGACCAACACCAGATATTTTATATTTTATGCAACAGGTGAGTAGATAGCCTGATCTGAAAAACTCTTTGTTTGTCCACTCAGGGGCCCAGATTTTGGTAGCAGTCCATCATTTTCATTTATTGCACACCATTAGTTTCTTGGCAGCCAAAATAATCCCCATTTCTACATTTTGGATGTCAGTATTCTAAAACAGATCCTAATAAATTACCCCTTTGTTCAGAGAATTCAACCATTTTGACTTCCATGACTGCAAAATTGGGTATCACCCAGTTTTCTTTTTTTAAAGTTGCACAGTGTAGCTATACAAGATGTAGTGCATTCAGGAATAAATGGAAAGGCGGAACTGAGGCATAATGCATTTATCATCCACAGTGGAATCGGATTACCTAGTATATATTGGATCACTGCACTGTCCTCTGCCTTTCCCAATACATAATTATGTGCCACCATCTGCTCCCTGCTGCCCTTACAGTATTCAAAATAGAGTCACACACTACTGCTGATCCTGCCTGCCTCACAATCACTGCCCAGTCTATGCAGCAAATGTGTGAAAATCATTCATGCCTTTAGATATTCTGGTGCGCAAAGGATCACAGCTCAAAGGAGAACCAGCCATGCCCCTAAAGATCCCAGTGAACCCAGGATTGCAGCACAAAGGAATAGTGGCTATGCTACTGGATATCCCTGTTCAACTGGGATTTCTGCTTAAAATAGAAGTATCCATGCTTCTAAAGTTTCTGGTGCACCTGGGATCGCCACTCAAAAGAAAAGCTGCAATGCAGCTGGAAATGCCGGTGTATCAAGGATTGCTGATCCAAAAAAAAAGCAGCTGTGTCACTTAAGATCTCACTGCATGAAAAGCATCCATGCTACTGGAGATCTCAGTGCACTCAGGATTGTTGATGAAAAGAAAAGTATGTTTCTTAAGATCCTGGTTTTACAAAAGTGGCAATATTTCTGGGGATCTCAGCATACCTTGGAGTGCTGATCATAAAAGAAGTGACCATGTCACTTAAACGGTGTTAGGGAAGTTACTTATTTTACTACTTTCTATAACTTTTGGAAACTTGTTCCAGAAAGCTCTGTGCAGTCACTAGCAATGACGGAGAAGTACTGGAAAATGTAATACACCTTACTGTTACAATTACTTATGTCTTTTTATACAAAAGAAATACTTAACTGTAACTAATTATATTTGTTTGAAACTAACTAGGAACTAACCTACTTTCCAAAAAATGTAATCTTTTATAGTTATTTGTTATTTTTGCATTGTTTTTGTATAAAAAGAAATAAGTAACTATAATTATAAGGTGTATTACTTATCTATCCTTGCTAGTGGCTGCACAGAGCTTCCTGGAACAAGTTTCCAAATGTAATAGAAAGCAATAGAAAAAGTAACTTACCCAACACTGCACTTAAGATCCTGGTTGTGTGAAAATTGGCCATACTATATTGAAAACTGCAATGCACTTCAGATTGCTGATCAAAAGACAAAAGCTGTGCCGCTAAAGATCCCAGAACACAAAGATCGGCCATGGTGCTGAAGATCACAGTGCACCTGGGATCACTGACAAAAAAAAGAGGTAGTACCTTCTTAAGATTCCAGTTTTCCAAAAGTGGCCCTGTCACTGGAATTCCCAGTGTACCTTGGATTGCTGATCAAATGAAAAGCATCTGTGCTGCTTAAGAGTTCAGTACTTGAAAAGCAGACATTTCATTGGCGATCTTGGTGCACCTGGGATCACTGTTCAGAAGAAAAGTAGTTGTGCCACTAAAGATCCCAGTGCACAAAATGTGGCTACGCCACTAGAAAACCCATTGCACCTCTTTGACAAGGTTGTCAGCAGTACATTTGGCTGAGCCACAGCAGTGGGGTAGTGACTGCTGGAGACTGGCAGGCAGAGGGGCAGTGGAATTGGTTTGGAGAATTGTGTTAATTGTATCACTATAAAAACAACAAACCCACTCTAGATAATTTAAGCTCTGAGGAGAAAAACCCTGACTATGCATATGGTAGGGTGCATTTTTTGTAATGGGAGGCCTGCCTTGTACATATTTCATTAAGGGTGGCAGATCTTGCCAAAAGCTGCTCTCAGATAAATTTTCAGGGAACTCCATGATGAATGATCTGTTGGTGCTGATCATGTCCCAAGATAAATAATGCCTTAGAAACACTGTTGCTTCTTATTTGCTGGACAGTCACACACAAAGCAAGGCAAACTTTATTTATAAAGCACCCTTTCCTGAAGGCTCAAGGATGGATGGATGGATGGATAGATGGATGGATGGATTGATGGATGACAAGGCATAGCAAAGCAAGGTACATTTTATTTATAAAGCACCCTTTCCTGAAGGCTCAGGGTGCTATACATAATTTAACAAATTCATAATACATAACAAGAATTCATAAAGAGCAGCTAATAAAATTCTTAACTTACTGATCTACTAATACTAGGATGGATGGATGGATAGAAACACAGAAACATCAAAACATAATATTTGTCAGCAGACAAAGACCCCTTTGGTCCATCCAGTCTCCCCATTTTCACTGCCTACTGTGCCACCGCAGACCCTACATGATCTGTGGTTGTCCCCACCCCTTGTGTTACCACCCAGGTCCCCTTGTATCTGTCCCACATATGCTTAAATCATGTGATCATTTTGGCACTAACCAGCCCCCTTTGGGAGGCAGTTCCAGGTCTCCATCACCCTCTGTGTGAAGAAATACTTTCTGGCATCCCTTCTGAGCCTCCCCCTCCAGCTTCATAGAATGACTACATTTACACGAGTCCATCTTTCTGCACAAAATGCTAACTTCCTGTACCTTATTAATACCTGTTACATACTTGAACATTTCTATCATCTGCCCCCTCTCACTTCTTTCCTCCAGCAAATACACATTTAGTTCTCTTAGTCTCTCCTCGTAAGGCTTTTGATGCAGTCCCTACACCATCCTGATTACCCACCTCTGTACCGCCTCCACCCAGTCTGTGTCCTTCTGGAAGTGTGGCCTCCAGTAATGGACACTGTACTCGAGGTGTGGCCTTTTTAGTGACCTCTATAGGGGTAATATTACCCCATTTTTCTTAATGGTAATACCCCTGCGTATGCACCCCAGCATTCTACTAACTTTTCCCACTGCTTTTTCACTGTGTTTGGCTACCTTCAGGTCATCAGAAATTATTACCCCCCAGGTCCCTTTTTCTGTTTAGTGGTTGCCAGTACCTCCCCCTCAAATCTGTATGTATCCCCTGGGTTTCTGCGCCCCAAGTGCATAATTTTGCACTTTTTATCATTAAATCTCAGCTGCTAAACACTTAACCATTCTTCTAACTTTCACAAATCATTTCTCATTTTTTATACCCCCTGGTGTGTCCACCTGTTACAGATTTTTGTATCATCCCCAAACAGGCAGACTTTCCCTTTCAGCCCTTCTGTGATGTCACTAATAAAGACTTTGAAGAGGACCGGGCCTAGTACTGACCTTGAGGCACCCAGCTGGACACAGAAACATAGAAGCTGTCAGCAGAAAGAGACCCCTTGGCCCATTTAGTCTGACCTAAAATTACCTACCTACTGTGTTACCTCTGTCCCTACTTGTTCTCTGGCCTTATCCATCCCCCAGCCCTGTTACTAAGGTCCCCTTGTGTCTATCCCATGCATGCTTGAATCCTGCTACCATTTTGGTACACATCACCTCTACTGGGAGTCTGTTGCAGATATCTACCACCCTTTCTTTGAAGAAGTACTTCCTCACATCCCCTCTGATTCTTCCCTCTTCTTGCTTCATATCATGCCCTCTTGTTCTTGAGCATATCTTTCTATGTAAAAGGTTACCCTCCTGTACTTTAATGATACCCCTGAGGTATTTGAATGTTTCCATCATGTCTCCCTTTTCCCTTCTGTCCTCTAGAGAGTACATATTTAATTCCTTGAGTCTTTCCTCATAGGTCTTGTGTTGCATGACATGCACCATGTTGGTTGCCCTCCTCTGTACTGCCTCCACCCAGTCTATGTCCTTGCTGAGATGGGGCCTCCAGAACTGGACACAGTACTCTAGGTAGGGCCTCTCCATCAATCTATACAGAGGTAACAACACCTTCCTTTCTGCTGGTGATACCCATCTCTATGGACCCCAGCATTCTACTAGCCTCTCCCACTGCCTTATCACACTGATTTGCTACTTTCAGGTTATCAGACATGGTGACCCAAGATCCCTTTCCTGTTTTGTTGTTGTCACCCCCCCAATTGGTATGTTGCCCTTGGGTTCTTGTGCTCCATGTGCATAATTTTGCATTTTTTGGCACTGAATCCTAGTTGCCATACTATTGGCCATTCTTTCAGCTTTTTCAGGTCTTTCCTCATTTTGTCTACTCCCCCTCTTCCCCAGGTGTGTCCACTCTGTTGCTGGTTTTTGTGTCACCTGCGAACAGGCATACTTTCCTTTCCAGCCCATCTGCAATGTCACTAATGAAGACATTGAAGACATTGATCCCATGTTGCCTTGGATCCCGTAGTCCATTTGCCATCAGGTATTCCACAATCCTTTCTTTCAGTAGCATATCCATAACTTTGCCCATCACCAAAGTCAGGCTTACAGGTCTAGAGTTTCCCGCCTCCTCCCTAATCCCACTCTTGTGAAGCGGGAACACATCCACCTTCCTCCAGTCCCTCAGAACTACCTCTGTACCTGGGATAGATTGAACAAGGCCAACAAAGGTGCAGTAAGCTCATTCCTAAATTCCCTCAGTATCCTGGGGTGAACCCTGTCCAGTCTCATTGCCTTATTCACCTTTAGTTGCTCTAGTTCCTTGAAGGTTATCTCCTCCATAAAAGGGCCAGTGTCCACCTCCCTTCCTTTAATGCTTCTTTCCCCTATCTGTGGCCCATCACCTACCCCCTCCTTCATAAATACCAAGCAAAAGTATTTGTTCAATATGTCTGCTTTCTTCCGGTCCTCTTCCACACACTCCCCTCCTTCCCCTTTTAGTCTTACTATCCCTGCCTTGTTCTTCCTCGTTTTGCTTATATATAGTACCTAAAGAATGTTTTATCCCCCTTTTTTGCTGACTTGGCAATGTTCTCCTCTGTTTGTGCCTTAGCACTCCTAACTGCTTTCACTGCCTCCCTTTGTTTCTCCTGATAACCCTCCCTGTCCTCCTCCTTCTGTGTTGCATTGTACCTCTTAAATGCTAGCTTACTGTGTGTGCCTTTACTTTCTTTGTTACTGCCCCGGAGAACCATGGTGGTCTCTTTTTTTCTCTTTCTCTTTGTTATCTGCCTGATACAGAGGTTTGTAGCTTTCTCGATGGCCTTCCTTATTTGTGCCCACTGCTCCTCTACCCCCTCAGTTTTTCCTATCTCTGCTAGTGCTTCCCTAGGCATGCTACCATTTTCTTGAAATCAGCCCTTCTGAAGTCCTGGATCCATGCTATAATGTGCTTTGTTTCTAACCCAGTTATTATCTCAGACTACACCGTACAATGATCACTTGTCCACAGGTGGCTTCCCACTGTGACGTCACCCTGCCTTCTCCTGAGTGGACTCTATTTACCACCACCCTCCGACTCCTGTTGTTCAACCAACTTCTCACCCAGTTTAGTACTTTCTGTCCTACTCCTAGGCAGGCCAGATTGTTCACCAGTCTTTTATGTGGAATGGTGTCAAAGGCCTTCCTGAAATCCAGGTATGCCACATCCACCACTCTAACCTGATCCACTTCCCTGGTCACCCAGTCAAAGAACTTGATCAGGTTTGTCTGGCAAGACCTCCTCCCTATGAACCCATGTTGCCTTTGATCCTGCAATCCACTTGGAATAGAAAGATACAGTAGATAGATAGATAGATAGATAGATAGATAGATAGATAGATAGATAGACTTAAACAGATAGACATACGGTAGATAGATAGACAGACAGACAGACAAATACACTTACAGACAGCCAGATTCACTTATAGACCGGTAAGGAGGGAATCAGTGAGCAAAAAAGTGGAAAACATGTTTAACAGAGAATGGTCTAAAACCAAAAAGTTCATATGAACTGAGGAAATGCTAGACAGAAAAAGACCATGAGTTCATCATTTTTGTCCCCTGCCATGACCTTGGCAGGCCCAGACCAAGCAAGTAACATTGCATGGCTGTCTCTTATTGAACAGGCAGGAAAAGACATAGTCCGTGCAGATCTTTACATGTTGATCTGCTTAAAAGAGATAAACCAGTTTGTGCAGCTGTCTTCATCCCAAGTAACTACTGCCCTATCTTCCTCCTCCCCAGCTTGGCTAAACTCCAGGAACACTTTGTTCATTGCCAGCTCTACTGTCCTTCCACTCATCCTCCATCTTCACTGCCACACAGGAAAAGGAACCCCCAAAACAGAGTACTGGATCGATGGGAAGAGGGTTAAGTGCACCGTTCATGTTACACCACAAGCCATAAAAGCCCAAGATGTCTGAAGAACATCATGGCTGCAGGTGAGAGCTGCACATCACCAACTGGGCTACAGAGCACTGGCTGTGGATCCTTGCACTACGGAACTGTGTACTGTCTTCTGGTAGCTGCTTTATTGACTTTCCTGAAGTGACTGCATTAAACTGAATTAAAAGGCATGTTAGCTTGCTGAGTGACTGAGAGAAGTTGGCACCAACCACACACGACTTGCAGCTGTCTCAGGGGCAGTAGTGAAAAATACTTAAGAGAAAGCACTACTAGCACATATTGAGAAAGGTGCTATATCGGGTAAACTGGGATTAGAACATAATATATTAGCCTTTTCTTGGGGAGTTCCTCTGTGTTAGCCGCCAATCCTCTCTCGTTAGTTTAAGGATTATTTTAATAGGTTATTAGATAGTGTTTTAGATTAAAGCAGTAATAATATACAGGCTCTAAATGGTCAAATACTACATTGTACATTTTATTGTATTTTCCTTGGCCTCATCTAAGTACTGATGTAACGCAGTGCAATTCAGATGAAGGAAAATGTCCTCTAAAGTTAAGTGTTACGGTTTTACCTAATGTGGGTCCTTTAAAGTTAAGTGTTTTATTCTTACCTAGTGTGGGTTTGTTTTATTTGTAATAGGTATCTGAGAAAATTGACAGGGCTCAAAAGTTTGTCTCCCCCCTCCATTTTCCTCCATTTACTTGCCTTTTCTCAACTGTTTCTGAGATTTTACAACATGGAGAAGAGTATTTAAACCATGTGTTTTAGAACATTAATGTTGAACTTCTTGATAATAGCCTGGAAATTTCAGGAAACAGAAAAAGGGAGGAAGGATGTAAGATCAGAGGAAGTCCTGCAGGCCCCAGGAATACCACATGGGGTACCTGTGCTCATGATAATAAAAGTTGCCACTTTGGAATTATAATAAACCCATGTCTGTTTTTTGGCAGGATTTGCAAGTGATATTTTTAAGTTCGTTACATTTAACAACCCAGTCAAACACAGAGCACACTTAGGAAATACCTTAGCAAACTGGATGCTAAAGAAAATTCCAGGGAATCCTCGGAAGAGATATAAACTTAGAGCTCTGCTACAGTGTGTTTTCCTTGTAACATTAACTATTTGTGGAAATGTCCACTCCAACCCAGGCCCCTGGCAACAAAGACAGTACAATTTAGACAACAGGGAACACGCATATAAGTCAGACAATAAAGCCAAACCTGAAGTGAATAATACTCCCGCCACTACTTCAGTACAAAAAGGGAAAGGAATTGTGTTGGTACATTTCAATGCAAGAAGTATAAAATCATTATGTCAGGAGATTTCAATATTAATTGGCATAACATTAAAGATATCTACCCTTTGATTGACCTTCGGATAAACCTGGGTCTTACACAGTTGATTATGGATACAACCAGAATAAATATGGGTAATTTGGAAGCATCAGCAATTTTAGACTTAATTTTTTTAGCTGTCCTAGTAAAACTGTGGAGAGTGGGGTACTTTCTGATGCCACCTCCGACCACCAGTTTACTTTCTGTAGAATGGGTGGGCTGGAGGCATGGGTTAACAAAAAATACATCAAGTGGTGAAGTTTTAAAAACTTCGATTATGTGAAGTTTATGTTAGATCTTGGGAACCTTTACTAGGACTGCCTGGAACTGATTCCAACCATAAACAAGGCCTGGGGATTATTTCATACCTAATTTATAATGATATGTGATAGACATGTCCCACTTCAGGTTAAACTTTTAAAAAACAGTAATGCACTATGGTATTCAAACAACTTGAGGAGAATAAAAAGGACAGGGATAAAGCATGGGCTCAGGCAAAAAAAAGTAATCTTATATGTGGCTGGGATAAATACAGACATTTTTATAATTGTTATGTGGCTGAAGTAAGGAAAGCTAAGCAACATCACTGTAAGTACTTATTGGATAAAAATAGTACAAAACATCCTAGAGATTTTTGGAAAACAATAAATAGTCTATTAAAGGGTCAAGGTAAATCCACTTTGAATTTATTTGAAATAGACAATTAGATGGTTCCCATGTCCCAGATCATTGCAGACAAACTCAACAACTATTTTAGTACAATGGGGGCCTTGGGACCTGTTGGTGATGATTTCCAGCCATGGGGGGGGGGGGCGGACAAAGAATAGACAACGACATGGTGCAGAACTTTGCCTTTCCCAAAATCACAGTTAAATCTGTTCAGGCAGAATTATTAAAAATAGATATTTCAAAGGCTGTTGAAGTTGATGGCACTCCTCACAAGCTTCTGAAATATGCTGCAACAATAATTGCATATCCCCTAGCATACATACATATTCAACCTGTCATTAAGTACTGGGGAATACCCAGATGCCTGGAAGTTATCTAAAACCATGCCCATACACTAAGGGGGTAAAGTAACTGAAATAGGGAAGTATCTCCCAATTGCATTACTACCTCAGCTCTCAAAGATTTTTGAAAGATTGGTATCCACACAGTTTAAAGACCACTTGGAGACACAGGGGAGAATCAATGACATGCAGTCCGGTTTTAGAAAATATCATAGTACCACAATGGTTCTGGTTAAAGTTGTGGGAGATGTGCAGGCCACCCTGGACAGGAGGACCCAGGTGGGAGCAATATTTGTCGACTTGTCCAAGGCCTTTGATTCCTTGGACCATAGTGTCCTCCTGTTCAGGGCAGCCTCACTGGGATTCACTGGAGAAGCTCTGAAGTGTCTGATTTCATACCTGGTTGGTAGAGTCCAAGTGGTCTCTTTGGGGAAATTTTTGTCTGGTCCATTGCCTGTTGTCTCAGGGGTCCCCCAAGGTTCCATCCTGGGCCTGCTCCTCTTTAATATTCATATCAATGATGCAACTTTTACAGACCCATCTATTAAATTCTATCTGTATGCAAATTATACCATTATATATACATCTGATGATACTGTAAGCAGAATACAGGACAAATTACAAAAAGCATTTAACGAACTACAGATTTTTTTTTTTAAGAACAGTAAATTGATTCTTTTTTTTTTTAGACTTTATTTATCTCCACTACCTGGGGAACTCCTTCCGGCATCCTCAGGGGCTCCCAGCCTCTACCTCCCCCCATGAACTCTAGTCCTCTCCTCTCCTCTCGTGTCACCCAGCACCACCTCTGGGTCTGAACCCTCTGGAGGTAGGGCTGCCCTATCCACCCAGGGCACTCTATCTATAGGGCAAAGTGCTAGACACATGAGTCAGCCCCCATGGAGAGGAGGTCAGTCCAGGGTTGGGAGTGTGGGCTAGGAGACCGAGGTGCCTTCATCTGTCTCCAGGAGTGGTTTTTTTCTCTATTTTTGTGTAGTTCCTACCCCTTGGAGTAAGGCTTAGCAAGGCAATGTTATGCTGTAACTCTGTCCCTTGCATCCACAGCATCACCATGCTGGGCTCCTCCGACCACCACCGGAGGCCACTCCAGGAGCGATCTCTTGCCCACAACCCTCCCCTTGGAAGAGAGAGCAGTCCCATGGACACTGCATCTTCCCCCCCCGCTGACCCCCAGCAGCCCGGGCTCATTCCCGAACCTGGGTCGCTGGTGTGGTGCGAGGTGTGGCTTCCAGCTCCTCAAATCTCAGCACCACGGGCCAGCAGTAAATTGATTCTTAATGCAAAAGAAACTCCACAAACTATGTTGTTTTCCAGAACTACTGAAATTCAAGAGGACTGGCCCTTAAGAGTGGTTACCTTGGGGGGCTCCCCGATTCAACTGGTGTGGTCCTATAAATACTTGGAGCTATGGTTGGACAATTCCCTGAAGTGGGACATCCACATAGATAATCTGGCAAAGAATACAGGGAAAAGACTGGGGGCCTTGTACAGAATTAGATCCTGTCTGACCACAGATATAAAAAAGAAGTTGGTGTGCTCCATGATCATATCTCTGTATGATTATGGAGATATTTTATACTTCAATGGTTTAAAAAGAGACTTAGAGAGACTAGACACATATTGTGGTAGATTAGCTAGGTTCATATTAGATGCCCCAAGATTATCCCACAGGTGCCAGCTGTTTGGCAGACTAGGCTGGTGTACTTTCCAGGACAGAAGACAAGAGCATCTGCTTGCCTTTATTTATAAAGGCATGGTTGACAAGCTCCCTCCTTATATAGTGTCCCATTTAGAATAAAGGGACAAAGTTGCTTCATTAAGATCTGCATCAGCTCTGGAATTGGTGCTCCCAGTACATAATCTAGAAATGGGCCACCAAATTGTGTACTATCAAGGAGCACTTTTGTGGAATAAAATCCCACTTGACCTAAGAAAACTATGGGAGATAAAAACCTGGACCCTAACTAAAAAGTGGTTAAGGTATTTTAATAACAAACCAGGACAACGTTGTCACCATAGTGGCTTAAATGTTAGATAGTAAGTAATTATACTGTTGATTAGATAGAGGATAGGTCGGATGTTGGTGTTAAGAGATGTATGTGCATTTGAAGTAGTCTCTTGAAATCCTTAACTTAAAATTCACTGTATGTATACATGAATTATTTGCCCTCTTATAATTTCCTATAATATTGTTAGAATATCTATGTCTTTTTGAAATTATTATTCAAATCCACTGTACGGTATATATATCTGAATTTTTGCTACTTGCTCTTTTGTAATTTGTTGTAACAGTGCTAGAGGACCTGGTTGTATATGAGTCTGTGACTCAGTCGAGTTTTATCCTAATTCATAAAAACACATTTTATGAATAAATATTTTTACTACTACTACTAGATACCTAGGGGATATTATCAGTGACAATCTGAATCCCACTTCTCAGTGCAGTAAAGCATACAGGAAAGGCACTAGAATGCTAGAGTGTATAGAAATGAACTTTGCCAGCACAGAAAAGTAAGAAAGTGAACCTCCCCTTGCACAGGCCTTCTCTGAAATACTGTGTACAATCCTGAAGCCTGCAATTGAAGAAGGACTGGGACAGATTGATAAAAGTCTCATGGAGGATAACTAAAATGATAAAGGAACAGCAATGAAAATACAGGAAAAAAGGTTGAAACATCTGCACATATAATCCCTAGAAGCCAGAAGACAGAGGAGACATGACTGAAACATTCAAGTTTCTGCAGGGGATCAATAGAGTGGAAGCCTTAGAATTGTTTACAGTACATGGGAGCTCAATCACTGGGGGAAAAAATTATAGGTTTTAAGGGGTATATTCAAGCAGAACATAAGAAAGTACTGCTGCATGGAACAGAATGTAATCAAATGGAACAGGTTGTCTAGTGACATGGTAAACAATGGATCTATAGCTGTGTTCAAGTTGGGTTGGGATAGGTTCAATGGGTGAGCGATGGTTTCGAGGGGCAGGGAGAATCATGGTCCCAGAAAGAAGTGTCTACAGGATCCTCTGCCTAAAATAGATGGATGGGCCATGCCATTCACTAGAAGTTAAGGCATTTGTGTAGACTGGATGGATCACAGGTGTTTTTCTACCTGGATCATTGTTTCTTTCCAAAGACACAGAAATTAATTGCAACATGTTGAAAGTAATTCTATCCCCCTACACACACGCACACACATACTTTCTAAGGCGGTTCACCATACGTGTTCACACATGGAGATTTTTGCCATCAGCACTTTTCTTCAGATAGAAGAATTCATGCTTCAGATCTGAGGAATTGTGTATCTACCCTTTTTTTTTTATTACGGGAGTCCCCCTCACCCTCCCTACACTTTTATACATGTTGCATTATACAAGTTCTCTACACTTAATTTATGAATTCTGTTTCCTACAGTTTTTAGATACAAGGGGAAGTTATGACGTTTAAATATTTCCATGAAATAAACCCTAGCCACTACAAACAAGATACAGTATACTGTTTTGCAGCCAAAATTATTATTTCTCTTCCCTGATGTTAGTCTATTAAACAAAAATAATTTCACACACACACACACACACACACACACACACACACACACACACACGTGCAGACACACTAAAATAAGAAAACAAAATTGTGCTAACATTATACAATAAATATAGTCTTGTTCTTAACCTTTAGAGCATTGAAACATATGATCTCTCCTTCCCAATACTTTTTGTTCAATATTGTGCAGGTCAAATAAAATATATTTTCTCTAGGTATCTGTGCCTTGTTGCTAGGTAACTATGAACCTGGCATGAGGACGTTAGTTGCACATTTCCATCAATATGATGTTATTTCAGATTTTCTCTCTCAGAATGCTTGTGTGTTTGCAAAAAGGTGGGATGACTTCACAGTTTATAAAACTGTTCAGAGGGGTATTAGGTTCCTCATGCTAACAGGACCACAGTGTTAATAATGAACGGCATGGGGTTCCAACATGAAGCCTGAGAGGCAGCTCAGACTGCAGCTCTCTTATTGGAACTGTTTCTAACTGCCCTGCCATTTTCTTTCCAACCACTAACCCAAATATAGGAAGTTATGGTACACTGACTTTTTTCAGTAGCACATATTAAATGACTTCATACACATGCATGACCCACTGTATATACAGGACCATTCAAATGTTACACCCATTCAGTTGATTTGAATGGTGCTGACCAGTGAGAGATTTCTAGCTATCACAAATGTAAAAAATGTTCTATTTATTTTCCTAATTGCAATAAACATTTTGCCACAAGGAAGTCTTGTTTATTCACTGGGTTTAATTTTTCACCCAAATAATCTAAGCATATATGTATGCAGAATGTTTTCAATAGTGCAGGGAGTATATTTGAATGTTATGCCTTTTTACCTTTCAAATTATCTGAGTTACTTCTCTTGTTAATAATCTGGCACATTATTTTCTTTAAAATGCTTTGTGCTAGGATACAGTAGGTCCTTGATGTGAAGTCATCTCATTTTCAAAGCTCTCCCTGGGGTAGTAGGCAGGCACCCCACTTACAATATACTGCACTGCTCAAATTCATACAATCACAGATCTGCAATACATTCATCTTCTTTATACCATTTTCCTACTTTAGGTCTTGCTATGAGCAGAACATATTTTGAATCAAGACATTATGCCAGAAATACTCTTTGTTTGATTAGGAATCAGACATATGTGTGCGAGTATGTGCATGCATGCATGATCACTCTCATTTGTGTGCGAATGTGTGTAACTCACATGGAGAAGTGTGTCATCGAATATCACAATCGGCCATCTACTCACATTCTCCCAATGGGTCCTTTGAAACTAACATCAGTAGTCTGCCATTTAAGGCAGTCTAAAATTATATGTAATGTAGCCTTGTTGAAACCAGAAGCACAGTTCAAATCAATAAGTACCAGTGTTTAAAAAAAGTTGTCCCCTACTGAAACTTTTCACTGATGCATGACATCACTTAAAATGCATAGCCACTCCAGTGCAGTCTGTCTGAAATCACTGCCTTTGGCTTTCACCTCCCCTCATTAAGCACACCTTTCAGAAATGCTAAGGACAGAGAAGCAAGGGAGAAAAGTGTTCAGTATGTGTTTCTCTGGATGCCAAGCAAAATACTGACTTAACCCATTTTAGTAACATGTTACCGCTAGCCCAAATAGTTTAGCAAAATCTAAAACATGCTGAAAAAGTAAATTCTGCTCCTCAATTTAGAAGTGATAATCAGTCAGCCTAATAGTTTAGTTCAGCTAATCTTGCCACAGATGTGTGAAATAGTATTCCACTGGCATACTAACAGCAAAGTGTTGAAGGTGTCCTGAGGGATAATGGTTGGGTTAACATCTCTGGCATTTTTGGTAACTGCAGCTATTTTATTCATAGCCTTAGGCTATAGGGATCCTTCAAATTTCCAGCCTCTGGCTCTATGATATTTATAGATGTAGACCCCATCACAAGTGTAGAATTAAACTTCTATGGTAAGGAAACTGTGGGCTTCTATCTCTTGGGGAGGCAATTCCTGCCTAGGGCATAAAAGCACCCCCCTCCATGCAGTAATGACATGAATGCATGGATGAATATAAATTAAGGCTCAAAAAAGAGCCATCTTACTGACAGAAGATTCTGTTTAGCTAAGATGCTAATAGGTTCTGTTCTATTATCTTATCACACACTCTAACTTTAATAATGTATTTGAAAATTGGTAACCGTGAGAGGCACACTGAGCCAAGTATTTCCAGGTGCAACCTGGGAGAGGGAAAACATTGAAAGACAGCAGCACAATACATAGTAGCAACACAGTAGAATAACATTTGCTGAAAAGTTTGTACATAATTAGAATAAATACAAAATGCCGAGCTGCTCAATAAGAACACCTGACAAGTGCAATATTCAGAAGTGACAGCAATACACAGTGAACAAATAATACTAACAACAGGCAACTGACCTGTAGATAAGTTAATGCCTGACCTCGTAATGGTGGGAGAAACTGTAATGGTGTAGTAGTGAAACCAAGGCTGGAACGAGGACCCAGCAGGCTGCATTACCACGATGGATTAAGACTTGGTCAATGAGGTATCAGAAGGAAGGGTAACAGGAACAGGTGGGAAGGGGTTGGAGATTCAACCGGTGCCTAAAGGAGCCAGGGGATGGGGAGAGGAGGGAGGAGGGAGGAAGGGAATTTGTTCCAGAGTGAAGGAAGTCAATAAGAGAAGGGAGATTGCCCAGCTGAGAAGTGGGGATGAGAAGTGGCAAAAGTAGGGGGGTGGTCTCTGGAATGGAGGGAAGAGGAAGCAGGGGGAAATTGGGATAGGAGAGAGAAGAGGTAAGAGGAAAGAGAACCAAGCCAGTATCTAGACATGAGGGCGATACAGTGAACCTGGTGACAGCAGGGCAGAGGGAGGATGGATAGGGATGAATACAGTGAACAATACAGTGTGCAAGGGTGAGAGTTTGTAGCAAAGCATCAGAAGGAGTTGCAAAGGGTGTCCTGTCTGGCAAGGCAGGTGGAGGGAGTGGTAACATAGACCACCCATGCATAGTCAAAGACAGGGAGTACCAGTTTGGTAATAAGGTCTCGGCAGACATGCAGAGATAGGTAGTCTTTATTGTGATACAAGGCACCAAGCTTGAGTTGAAGTTTTGCATGGATGGTATTGCTGTGGGCTGAGAAATTAACCTTACTATCTAGCTATACTCCAAGGTACTTGAAGGACTGAACTATTTCAAGAGGCATGCCATTCAGAGTGATAAAAACAGGTGGGGGGGAGTGAGTCTGGCCAGTATCAGACTGGTACCAATGGTCATGGACACTTTTTTTTAGTGCTGACTCAGCTGGATTAGAACCAGTGCAGAACATTTCTGAAGTCCCACTGGAGCAGGTCTTTCACTGCGGTACTGAAGGGACCAGAGGTGAAGATGACTGTGTCATCAGCATACCTGTGGCTATACGAGTTGGCACAGGTGGAGGGGAGGTCATTCAGGAAAATAGAGATAAGGATGGGACCCAGGATGGAGCTCTGTGGGACTTCAGCCTGGATAGGAAGTGGAAGTGACAGGGCACCTCCAACCTGTATTGACTGTTGTCAGCCCATTAGGCAGGAATGGAACAAAACAATAGTGGGAGCTGAGAAGCCATCAGAGCTCAGCTTGTCCATTAAGACACTTGGAGCTGAAAACCAGAATAATCCTCTCCCCATCTGATCATTGAGCCCATGCACTAAGAAGTGACACCTAGGGGACCTTCACTCTGCGTGCCTCATTGTGGAAGCACCACTCCACAGTGTTTTGGACAACTAGAGGTGGGGTTTTGAAAAGCTCACCAAGATTCCAAGCAACTCCTTTGTTGTGAGAGCATAAATTCAGGACCACCCAGAGCAAAGCAATGGATCATGAGGGTGTGCACGGTACCTCTACCCACCCTCCCCTATCCTATCACTGAGCCCACAAACTGAGAGGCAGCATCAAGGGGACCTTCAATCTGCCTCCCTCATTGCCAGACTGCCACTCCACAATATTTCAGACCACTAGAAGCATGATTTTGGAAAATTCTCCAAGACTCCAAGCAATTCCTTTGTTGTGGTAACATAAATTCAGGACCACCACCAGTTTTTCATCACTAGGAGCCACAAATTGGAGCAAGCAGCTGGTTGCAAGGGTGCATACAGCACCTCTACCCACTCTATCTCCATTTCAATTGCTGAGCCCACAGACTGAGAAGTAGCACCGAAGAGACCTTTAGTCTGCCTCCCTCATCACTGCACTGCCACTCCACATCATTTCAGACCACTAGAGGCAGAATTTTGAAAAGTCCGCCCCATCTCCAAGCAGCTCCTTTGTTGTTGGAGCATAAATTAAGGACTGCCACCAGCTTTTAGTCACTTGAAGCCGCAAACTGCAGCAAAGCATCATGTTTTGAGGGTGCACAGAGCACTTCTACCCACCCTCTCCCCATCCAATTGCTGTGCCCATGGACAGAGAAGCGGCACTGAGGGAAGCTTCCATCCACCTCCCTTATCTCTGCACCACCAGTCCACAGTTGACACTAGTACCACCTGATCTCTAAGAGTAGGGGAGTTTTTATTCAAAAAAACACAACAAAACGTTCAATACATACATAAGGCAATATGGAAAATAAAAAAGAAATCCACAAACAGAAACATAACAAATATTTTTTCTTAGTCATATACCACAAAAAATGCATTACCGTAAGTTCCCTTAATCCCTTCTCCCCTTGTTCCCCCTCTCTCACAGTCCCCTTAACACTTCTACATCTTAATCTGTCTCATGAACAGCCATGGTAGTTATTTCTTTACCCTAAATATCTGAACTTCATAAATCCTTTCCTCATTCCGATCTTTAACACGCTAGATAAGCTTCCCTCTTTTTCCAGTCTAAGAAATACACCATTTCCCTCCTTTTTCCTTTTATAGTTTTGTACACTTTTTCCCATCTTCCTCTTATATTAAGTGTATTTAAAAAAAAAATTCAACCCCTTCCACCATTGTGTTACCTTATGTTTAGGATGATTCTTACAATCCTTTTTATAAATGTCTAACATTGTCTGCTCACATATTTTACTAAATCCTTCATTCATTATTTCTTGTTGCTGAATAAGCAGCTGGCAATGACTCTGCCACAAATGAGATTTTAAACAAGCAAATACAAAAGAGTATGGGGATTTTTTATTGAACAAAAAAGAAAAGCAAATCAGTGTTACATCACACATCTCATAAATATATACATACATACAGTAGTGGCCACAGACACTGCAGCTATTTCCTGAAATTTCTGTGATATGTCCAGAAATATCTCCTGCTTTCTGCATTTCCACAGTAGGGTCAGCAGAGAGAAACTCTTCAGAAATTTCGCGAAATATGTGGAAATAGCTGGCAATGTCTGTGGCCACTACTGTAGTACATCATCAATACGAAGGGAAGCAGGAATCAAAAGAGGATCCAAATCCCCTGTTTAAATACTACAAAAAAGGCAGTCATAATGTATTGTCCAATACAGCATAAGTGAAATGACTTAAGCAAAAGAAAAAACCAAAAAAAAAAATCAAAGAATTAATACCTCTCCTCTTAATAAATCTAGTCCTAAACAATATATTCCAGTAAAGAAAACAACTCTTCACTCAGTTTTTAAATGATAATAGGATCTCCAGATTCCCTTTCTTTGAAGAACCCTCAATAAGGTGGGGGGAAGGGGATTATCAAAATTATAGAACGGTCCCATGATATATACATAAGATTAGTATAAGTCTATGGACTTCATATGAATAGAACTTTATACTTATACCATGCAAATTTATTCCTCCAAAATCCAATCACAGGAGGCCCAGTGTTTATCATGCTGTGCTTGAGGCATACATTTTTGTTCAAAAAAATAAGCTGTCCTTAAGTCAGACATAATCTGGCTCACCACTTGAAATCCAGTATAAGATTTCTGCTGCAACAACATGGCACATCTGGCTTGCCGCAAAAAAGTATCTGCACAGGGCAAAAATAAGTCTCAATGTGCTAGCATGGCACTGAGGCATTGTCGAAGGGAAGACTCCATAAATAAGCATTCCATATGCAATATTGGAAACGGGCTTATCTTTCCATTTATGCAGTAACAGAGTCCAAACCTCTACATGGAATGGATGCTCTAGCAAAAAGTGTTGCATTGTCTCAAGCTTCATATTACAGGTATCCCTGAAACACATCCTATCTTCTAGAGATTTGTGTTTTGAATTACAACTTACTCCAAGTCTCCCATGACATGAGAGCCACTTAATGTCCCACAGTTTGTTTGGCAGTCAGTAAGCTGTTGGAAAATTAGATTGTTGTCCAGTTCCAAGTATTGGGTACCCAAGATTCTGGTATTTCAGAAAAATGTGCATGAAGAATATTAACGTCCAACTGTTTGTGGAAGACTGTATGAACCATGGAAAAGGTTAACTTCCACTGTTTAATTTTGAGAAAAGTGAGGGAAAAAATGTGGGAATCCCATGTTTCCTAAAGTTCTTTGGTAATTCTGTAGCGGTGTTAAACCACACCTCATATAGGAGGGTTACCAACGTTAACAATAAGGAGACCCAGAAAGGAGGAGAGGAGAACAATAATGATGGAAATAAAAATTAGATGAATAAACTATGAAAAAACACTAAGTGGTTGATCATTCGTACCCCTTCCAAAACAGTAATCTGGATATGTATAAATGTGCTTTATCTGATTCAGGCAACAGCCCCAAAACCCTTGGAAAAAAAAACATTATAGGGCATGTCGTCTAAAGAAAAAGGCACAGGGTAAATCGTGGCTGTATGTAAAAACAAAGGCAATACCAAAGTTTTTAATAACATCGCCCATTTTTTCTTTGCTATAGTTCGTCCCTTCCATGAGGTTACAAGCCTATTAGCCTTATCTAATACCAAACTCCAGTTAAGAATTGGGTCATCTGGGCTACCAAAAAATATCCCCAAAATCTTAATCAGGTCCTGAGTAACAGGAATATTAGCCACCTGGTCGATGGTCATAGGGGACGGGGGACTGGGGATGAATTTGGCCATACTTTTATGGTAGTTGAGCTTAGAATCCAAGAATTTCTCAAAATCAGTAAATAGGAAGATAACATCCAAGGGATTCAGCTGGGGGGTTACGCAAAGGCAAAGGTCATCTGCATAGGCACTGATTACTGGGGCTGAGAATCCATTTGGGAGTAACAATTTAGGAATAGAGGGGTGAAGTAAGAACCTCTGGAATGCATATAATAAAGGGCACAGGGGACAGCCCTTTCTTACCCCTTTTCTACCCAAGAAGGCAGTACCTGGGGAGTCATTGACATATGGAGTGATCCAGACTGTGTTATAAAGAAGTTCTATCCAGGACACAAACTGTGAAAAAACATGGTAGTGCTGTAATACTGTAAATAGAAATTTATGATTAACCTGGTCAAAGGCCTTGTCCTGGTCCAAGGAAAGGAAAAGGGCAGGGGCCTCTAAAGAGCATGAATATACTGTCTCTAATCAGGGAAAGAGAGTGTAACATAGATCTATCTGGTAGAGCACAGGTCTGTTACTAAGTAATAACCTGAACCATGATTGGCAATAACCTATTCAATAATACTGTAGAAAATATTTTATAATCTACATTTAGGAGACTGAGCGGTCTCCAGTTTCTGATCTCAGTTCTTTCACCTTTCCTAAATAACAAAATCATAATGGCATCTGAAAATTTTGAAGGAATGGAATGAGTGTCTAAACTACAGTTAAACACAACGGTCAGGGAAGGGGCAAAAATATCAATAAAGGCTTGACATAACTCAGCTGTTAGCCCATCAATCCCTGGGGAGGTGCGTTTTTTTTTTGTTTGTTTCTTAATAGCACAGGTTGTC
The DNA here is from genome assembly GCA_016271365.2 of Neoceratodus forsteri. Classification (NCBI taxonomy): domain Eukaryota; kingdom Metazoa; phylum Chordata; order Ceratodontiformes; family Ceratodontidae; genus Neoceratodus; species Neoceratodus forsteri. The sequence continues at coordinate 333,376,113 of CM057454.1, forward strand.
TCTGCAACAGATATGGGGGTCACTAAAGTTTGTAACCGGTCCATGGGAATACCTGGGATGTCTGTGCCCTTAAAAAAAGTGACAAAATCTAACATTTCTGATTCTGACAGAAACATAACTTCCAAATATGACTGGACTTTTTGTTTTATAGAGGGTAGTGTGGAATGAACTGTGGAGGTGGTCAGATCGGTAAGATGCTCACTAAATGTGGAAGAGACTATATCAGAGCAGCTCTTATATATATTCAAAGAAGATTTGGTGGTTTGAGCACCACTTTGGGCTTCTGATTCCAAAGAAATCGTCCCTGTCATATTGATACGCCTCCATATTTGATTTAAGAACATTGATTTGCTGAGAAAAAGCAACATTGGTCTCATACGTCAAAGAGATTGTGTCCAAAAATTGTTTACGTAAATGGGAATATTTAAAGTATGTTGATAGTGATTTATGTTTTACTGTTTTTAAAAAGAATTCCTGTAAATCAGATTTGGTGTCTTCCCATTAAGCTATGTAAGAGTGGTAAGCATCTATCACTTTCACCCTTGCTTGCAATAAATTCCGGCAGCTCTTGAAAATGAAGGTATCTGAAAGTAAGGTGCTATTTAACGTCTACCTGGACTTAGGGGTGATAGGAAAGAGGCCTCCAGCCGGGGAGCATAGCAAGGACACTGCCAGGTGATTAGATGTCTCACGGGCAATCGCTACTGCCTGCAGAACCTTAATCTTTTTGGAAACAAATAAGTAATCGATATGGGTGGCTAATGTCCCTATATAACATGTTTTTGTGCCTACATAGTGAATTACTCTATATCCATCCACTAGCTAAGCTGTCTGTAATAGTTTTAGTAAAGTGACTGTGTCACTGAAGGTTTTGTGAGCATTACTTCCTCTATCAGCAGGGGAAAGACCACAATTAAAATCGCCACCAAAATAGACTTGACGGGTAGTAAATAGGTATGGCTGTATCCGCAGAAACAGAGAAGATCGTGCAGCTATGCTTTGTGGGGCATATATATTAGTTAGACAAAACCTGATAAGACCATAGGTTCCATTTATTAAAAGTACTCACCCTGAGGAAATATCCAGCACTTTAGAAATCAGAAAATGATACCCTGAAAATAAGATGCCCACCCCATCACATGTATCTTCCCCATGAGACCAGTATGAGAGGCCAGATATCCATCTGTTCTTGACTTGAACAAGTTCATACCTAGTTTTTAGCCTTGGGTACTGTAAGAAATAAAAATCATGTTGTAAGGAATGTAACATTCCCAAGGTAGAAAGTTGTTTTCTGAATGATTTGATACTGCACACATTCAGTGTACAGCAATTCAGTTGGGTGAGATTATGCATCAAGAAGTTAGAATGGATGAATGGAGGGGACTGTAATGAGAGTTGGGGGAGACAGTAGAAAAATAAATCCAAATTAAGTCATAGGAGCATCACCTATGAGGAAATTGCGCTCCCTGTCTCTGGTCCATTTGAGGACCTCCTCTACCTGATTCTGAAGAACAATCCATTTTGGAGGAAGATGCTCTAGATAAATCTGAATCTGCATCTTCCCCCTCAATATCATCCCATTGTTTCCTTTTGGCAAGGGCCTGGAACTTGTTCCTGGTAACAATAGTCTTAGTGGGTGTACGGAATTCAGACTTTCATTTCCCTTTGCTCCGTCTGAATGCTGGGACCAGAGTGAAGGGTTCCTCAGCTTGGGGGGGGGGGGGACATGATGTCTTGCTTAGCACTTGCAGAAGCCTGAGAAAAATCCTCCCAAGGTCGATAGTCCTCAGGGGCAACACCTTATTCCACTTGTGAGCTGTTCAAGGGAGACGGGGAGCCAGAATTTCTGAGGGTTCCATAGCCTGTGAGTCAGAGGGTCCTGTAGCCTCAACAGAGACAGGAAAAGCTGCTAGGAGGAGGCCTCCTCTCATCGTTTAAGTGCTTGTGCCTGAGATTCTGAGATTAGATTGGTATGGTCTTTTGGGACCCAGTCTACCCTATTATACTCGGCCCATGGACATTGTGGGTAAGTATGCCCTTGTTCATTACACAAGTTGCAGAACCTGGGGTTAGGACAGCTCAGGCTAACGTGCCCATAAAATTGACACAAAGTACATCTGGACTGGTCACAAGAGTAACTCAGGTGGGTCCTAGAGCCACGCTTGTGACAAGTATGGGGCTGCCCTGGGTAAAAACAAATACCCCTGTCTTGTCTGATATGAAAACTGCCTGGTAGATGCACAATTCCCTGTTCAGTCTGTCTGAGTTGAACCTTAATCTTCCACCCTCCCGTCCAAACTAAATCCTCATCAAGGATGGGACATGGGGTATCTAAAAGGTCACATCACTGTTTGAGCCAGTACTGAATGTCCTTTATGTTGACCCCCTCACTCCTGAAAAGCAGTGTATTGATTTTAACTGAAGGTTTTGCGAGGGAGATCAACATAAATGGGGCCCATAATGGAGAATTTTTAACCAGCTCATACTGAACCAAAACTTTCTCTAGTGAACACACATTTTTAAAGCTGACATCATATGCAAGCTTGCCTTTAATATGGATAAATGCCAAAAGTTCTGAGGGACTGATTCCCAATGTGTCCTTTAACATGTTGTGAAGCACATTCTTACGGGAGGGAGCCGTGGTTACATCGCTTATGTATCTTAGGCATATGGCATTCCATCATTGAGCAGGCTCTCCCGCGGATTTAAATAAATTGCTCATCCTAAAGTTAGTGTTAGTTTTATCTTGTGCAGGAGTGTAAGGTAAAGTTTCCTTACTTTGGTTTGAAAGTGTCATGTCGGGGCCCATGGATTGGTCAGAAGTCTCAGACTGCCTGCTAACGTCCTCATGAATGACTGGTGGAGCTTGCTGTACAGGCTGGGGCTCTATGATCAATGCAGAACCCTGAGAAACAGGTTGTGAGCCTGACAGGAGATCCTTCATTGCAGTCTCAATAATTTCAGCTGCCGTATAATAGGTTCATAGGTAAATACAAGCTATGGGGAACTAGCCCAAATTGAACTCTCCACCAGTTATCCTAATGGTGGATTTGATATTTTTTGTCACCCATGTGATTATCAAGGTTAACCTTGAACTGTTCCAGGTTTGCACTTGTAACCACATCATGAGTTAGGGAGTTCCAAATTGGTGCAACCCTTTGGGTTATAAACATATTTATTTTTACCATTTTATTAATGTCCGTGTTTAATTTCAATTAGTGGGACCTGATGGTACAAGGAATAGTATGCCATTCCAAGCAAATTATTTCAAACAAATCTTGGTCCTGAGTTGCTCTATATACTAGACAAAGGTCACCGCATAATGACAGACATTTGAGTGAGTAAAGCCCCAGACCCGGAAAAGTCCAAGGCATCCCATCTGTAGATTGCTGCCAGCCGGCAGCTCACAGAGTGGCTTCAGGAGACCAGGAACAGTCCATCTCAGTGGAGGTTCTAGATGTAGGTCATAAATGTAGCTGAGACCTTTGGGGAGGAAACTGAGAAGTAGAAGCAGTGGCAGTATTCATGGCATTAGACTCTTGAGTAGCATGACTAACAGAAAATTCAGCCTCAAGAATATCATCCTGCAAAGAAGTATCATCCTGGATCAGTTTCAGTATGAATTGTTTATGTTGGTGGAACATTTGTCACAGTTGAGGTTCAGAAATCTCAGTCCGATTAGGGCTGACCTGTGGATTTATGCCAGCATTAAAGTCTGATCTCAAATCATTGTCACTAGAAGTACCTTGGATGTAGACAGGATGTGTCATGCCTTCTGTAGTCATTTGTTGAGCAGCAAAGTCTGTATTTAGCAAGTTCTCAGTGTTAGTAGGTGGATATCCAGTGCCAGTAGGTAAGGCAGCACCTCCATCACCTCCTCCTCCATCTTGAATGTCAGCCATCTTGGTCAGCGGGACAAGAGTTCCCCCTGCTGACTGAGTAGGGGAATTTTGTTGGGGAAAAAGGGAGTAATATTCCATGCTCAAGTCAATACTTTGCAATAATGACATTAAATTCCTTGGTCCAAATACTCAATATTCTTTTTCTTCAAGGTAACTTATAGTTTCCATAAAATATTGTCACATGCTTTCCATAAATGGTGTTACTGGTTATTTGAACATTTTTCCAAATCCTTTTCATAAACTTGCTTGATTTCCACCTTCATAGTCCTTAGTAACACTTCTTGGAGTACGAAGTGTTGTTGCAAAACCCACTTACATCTGGCTTGCCACAAATTATATTTTAGAACTGGAAACAAAACTTTCAAATTTTCTTTTGTGAATTGCTGCCAACACTGAGACCAGGTAACATACAATAAATCCATATATGTGATAGTTCTGAATTGCAGTATTTCCCAGTAATCCACTGTCAGGTCCTAAAACTGCTTAGCATATGTACAATCCAAGAACAGATGTTTCTGGGTTTCCAACATCTGGTTGCAGCCCTGGCGTAAACAATATCTCTTCTGAAGGGCCTTATGCTTGTTATTATTCTTGACATTCAATTTGCCATGTACAGCTAACCAAAGCATATCCCATGTGAATGCTGGTATCCTCTTATTCGATAATTGACAAAAAATATATTGACTGTGTTTGGCAATACAATATGGCAATATGATCTCTTCCATACATTGTTCCTTCACCATTGCTTTATAAACATCATTCCTATTCTGAACCCTGACCATATTATACTCCACTTTCCATGTTATCATTTGCCGAAACATTTCCTTCACTTCTTTTGGAACAATTTGAATTTTGTTTAATAACTACTTTTCTTAAGTTCCCAGGCCCTCATACATGGTGCAGCCCATTCCATTAGTGTCATATACCATTCCTTATTTTGATTCTTGTGCGGTTTTATATTATTATAGTAAAGAAACATACTACAGTATGCGCTGCTTGTAACGGACTAGTTTGACACATCACTATACGTCCGTTACAAGCAGCATCCAGTACATTGTCAGAGCTCAGATCTCAGTCCTGTGCCCGGTCTCAGTGTATCCATCATCCAAACAGCAACAGGAGTGGGGCGAGAATGTGAGCAGGCATGGGTGAGGAATAAAGTATGCAGCTCTTTCTTGGCTGAATTCACCACTAGTCGCAAGCTGCACAGGGGTGTGAGTTGTGCACACCAAGGGAGAAAAAGTAGTGCACCCAACTGTGAAGATGAGCTGCCAGGAACTGCGAATCAGTGAGCTTTCAAGGGTTGCCTTTGTCGTGCGAAATAGTATTCATTTTCTCTCTCTCTCTCTCTCTCTCTCTCTCCATGTCTCTAAAATTTGTGCCTGTACTTTGAACCCACAGTGACAGCTACCAAGCAGTGCAACGGGTGGTGAGAGGGCGAGCAGGCATGGGTGAGGAATAAAGTATGCAGCTCTTTCTTGGCTGAATTAGCCGCAAGTCGCAAGTGGCACTGTGAGCAGGCACAGGTGAGGAATAGTGCAAGTCTCAAGCAGCACTGATTTAGCTGCAAGTTGCAAGCTGCATCAGGACCAGACAGGCTCCCGATCCAGTGCCCAGTCTCAGTCACCAAAAGTGCGAACAGGCAGTATTTAACCACAAGTCACACGCTGCACTTATCACCTCATTAAGCTGTCAGTGAAATAAGGTAATATACTACTTGGCGGCAGCTATGTACGGAGCTACAGGTCTGTTTAAAAGGGTGCTTTTTCTATTGGGCAATATAGGAAATGGCATTTGGCATTGGTGAAATGTCCATTAGAAGCGGCTGTCTGCTACAAGCCTATATGGCTTATTTGGCGCATACTGTATAATAAAAGGCCACAGTATGTATCATCCCTATACCTCCATCCTGAATACTTTGATAAGTAACATTCCTCTTAATCAGGTTCAATCTAATCCCCCATAAGGCCCTGAAGAAAAGACTAAATAATCATGTTGGCAATATCTTTGGAAGGGGATAGATATAGCTCACGTAAAGTAAAATAGGCACAATCATGTTTTTGATCAAAAAAATTCTCTTTTGCTTTGATAATGTTCCATGTACTCATCTTACTAGTGTACCTTCTGCTTTCATCAGCTGCTCTTCCCAATTCAAAACAGCCAAGTTTTCTTTCCCAAACTTAATGTCCAATATTGTGATGGTTTCAGTTGTAAGGTTTATCCCTGCATAATGACTCTTTGTCCAGTCCCTTATGCCAAACCTAAATCCAACACTTTTCTCTTTATTGATGCAGAAGCCTGAAGCTTCAGAAAACTCTTGGAGATGTTTCTGTACCACACTTTCATCTGTGGTCTCGTGTACCATAATGACCACATCGTCTGCATATGCCAATGCCTTCAATGGGGGAGTAGTTCCTGAGAGATACATTCCTTGAATCTCTAGATCATTTCTTATTCATTGAAGCAATGGGTTGATGCCAAAGACATATAGCAAGGGACTCATGGGACACACCTGTTTTAACCCCCCTGCATACCTTAAGTTTTTCCCCCCTCCATCCATTCACTTTGGGTACTACCGTGGCCTCTTTATATAGGCCTCTAATTCAATGACCATATATAGGTGGAATACCATATTGCAACAAAATAGAAAATAAATATTCTTGAGAAAGGAAATCAAAGGCTTTCCTTTGGTCTAAACTTAATACAAACCCTGTTTCCACTCCCATTTGACCTCTATAATATAATTCTCTTAATTGTATTAGATTTCCCAGTATACCCCTCTGAGGGACAGCACACCCCTGCTCTTTACAAATAAGAGTTTCTGCACAATTTGCTAATCTATTAGATATCTTACTTAAAAGTTTAATCCCTACATTCATTAAGCAAATAGGTCTCCAATTCTGCAAACGTGACCCGTCTCCTTTTTTAAACAAAAGAACTAGTCCTGCTTCTAACAAGGAACCAGGCATATCCTGGGATCGTAACAACTCATTTAACAATTTAACCAATTCTAGACTGAATCAGTTACTAAAGAATTTGTAAAATTCTGCTGGGAGACCATCAGGGCCAAGAGTGGAGTTATTTTTTGATGATTGTATCACTCTTTTTACCTCCTCCTCAGTTATTGGGGCTAATTAACTGCAACTCCATTTTTTTTTGTGAGAGTTTTCCTTTCCAACTGCCCTAGATATAATTCCTTATTGTGTATGTCAGGCTTCAAACTAAACGTATTCTCTAGATATTTATTCACTATACCTAATATAGAGACCTTGTCCCTACACACAATACCATTCTCATCTTTTAATTCCCAAATTATTTTCTTCTTGGAAATATTTTGGCTGTCCTTGAAGGGGTCAAAAATTGTCTTTCTACTAACTGTGCCAAATTGTAGTTCTTGCTTTAATGTTTTGGCCCTATCATATTGGAATTTATACATTTCCTTTTTGACTTTTTGAATTTGGGAACTAAAGTCATGACTAGTGGTGTCGGATAATGAAATTAATCTATGAAGCTGTTTCCTACACTGTAAATATGAGATATATTTTTCCCTATTCCTTTTCCCTACTAGCTTTTGAAAAAAGACTTGAAAATCTCTTTTTGTATCCACTCACCATTCTCTGAGAGAATCGTGCATACACTGCACTGAAAGTCTGGCTTCCCGTACCCTCCTAAAATCCTTCACTATCCCCTCCTGTTATAATAATGAGGTATTTAGTTTCCATGTAGATTTCCCATGGGTCTACTCATTGTCCCACTGGCAGTCTATGAAGATAGCTGAATGGTCTGAGAAGGCCAGGTCCCTAACTTCAGACCTTTTGACCTCTAATCATTTTGATACCCAAATGTAATCTATTTTTGTTTTTAATGTACCTTTCTGAAATGTAAAACCACCAGAGTCATGCAAAGATCGATAGGTATCTTTTAGTTGCGCTGTGATAATAATGTCCTTCACAGCATCAGCGTCACAGAACATTTTGTTTGTTCGCAAACCTCTATCCTCCTCCTTCTGCACACAACAATTGAAATCCCCCCCATACTATTGTTCATGCAGTACACAAAAAAGGCTGAATTTTCCTAAAACGTTCTACCCTTAAAGCCTTCCCCTGAGGGGCATACATATTGATTAGACAAATCCTATTCCATCTATAGGAAAAGTCCAAAATCAAATCACTGCCTGGGTCTAAGTCTACAAGTCTAGAAACCTTTAATTCTGGGTCAGAAAACAAAATCCCCAACCCATCACATCTCTCTTGACCTTGAGACCAAACTGTGACCCCCCCGCTTCCATTTTGCATTGCACCGCGCAATGTCCCGAAAAGATTTAATCCAAGTATCCTGAAGCAAAATAATATCTGTCTTTAACAGGCTTAATTCCTGTAAAGCTACATCCCCCCATATCCCATTTCTTATACTATTTATATTGAGAGTTAGGATACGGGAATAGCCCATATATGATAAAGAGTTCCCCTAATCTATTTGTTGTCTTGATCTGGTAGCCCATTGCTTTTTCCCGGAACTCCCTTCTTCCATCTCTGAGGAAGTCCCTTTGGAAGAAGCCACTGAGGAAGAATCAGACCCAGAATTGTCTCCATCTGAGACTGTCATGGGCTTCTCAATAGGCAGTGCCTATTAGCCTGCAGTTTTCCCTTTCTTTTCACTATTTTCCTGTCTTTCTCCTTTGGCTCTGAGGGTAATTCGGTTTTCTTCCTCATTCACTTTTTGTACAACACTTTTTTGAATGGTTTTTCACTATAAGGTTTGGGGGGAGGCATGGATGTCTTTACAGGAATGTGTTTCTCACTACACACCACCTGGTTACCCCTTTCAATGTCACTAACACATTCCCCCTCTTTCATACTCAGTCTGTGGGATTTCTTCCTGATTATCATCCCTAGACAGCTGGGCTGGGTCCACTTCTAGGACCTCCTTTACTTCCTGAATATCTGGTACATCTAAGCTTTTCTCTTCCATGTACTATTCCCCATCTCCTGTCCTGTTTCAGGAAGCCTGACTTCACCTTCTGTATTTTTTGTTGTTCCAAAAATGTGATAGTTTCTTTTTCTCTCTCTTACATTTGTCTCTTTTTTTCTTAAAATGCCCTGCATTCTTTTCTCAGAAGCCTGCGCACTAGGGTTGTCAGAACCCTCTGAAGTTCTGGGTTCTAGTTCTTTTCTAGAACTTTTGAAAAAGTTCTAGGGTTCTAATCTTTTTTAGAACTTTTTAGAACTCGAACCCTATTTTTTTATTGTGCTGCCAGTAACGAAGATAGTAATAAAATACATGTAAAGGAAAAACTGTTCAATATAAGGGAGAGAAATTATCTTGTGTGACATTGATAGGAATACAACTAGGTTTATCTATGGTTTCTTCTGTTTGCTAAAGTCAGCAACTTAATACGTAACAGGCCCACCCACCCACCCATATGTTAAAAGTTTTCCTGCTGCAGCTGCATCATAGTTCCTTAGTGAAAGAAAGATGCACATTAGCCATTTATGTACTCAGCTATATATACTCATCGTCATGAATTAGGAGAAAAAATAACTGATATTACCTAATTTCAGCTATTTGCTGCTTTCTGTTTTAAATGAGTGAATCAAAGTTGCTATGTTTAAAAGAAAGCTTTTATAACAAAGTCAAACCAAGTACTACAGCAGCAACATGTGGAACTGTTACAAAACATATTATGTCATAACATATTCAGTCAAGACATTGGAATAAAAAAATATGCCAGTCATTGTTGCTGGCAAAATGCATACAATTTTCTAAGGTAATGCATACATATACAACATTTTGTTGGAAATTGAAGTAATACATACAAAAATTCTAAGATGATGCATTTTGCAGCTGATACTTCAATAAAATCTGTATTTCAGTCACATAAATAAAAAAAGTGGTTTCCTCACCACGTACTAAGGAACATTTAATGTAGCTGCAGCAGTTGGCATGTGATGTTTAAGGGACAGCGTCTGTCAACCCCATTATGTATCAAATTATCACTACTTATAAAGCAAAAACACTATGATACGTCACATTCTGTGAAAACTGCTGATGCAGATTTTCTTTTATTTCTGATTCCTTTATTCTTTTTTTAAAGGGGACAGGACAATTGTGCTAGGTGGCAGCAGTTTGCAATGTATTTAATAAAAATATATATATTATGTGTACAGTAGGTTCGGTCTGTCATCATTTTTTTCCTCACCATCCCCAGCTGATCATGAATCTGTAAATGAAAGAACTAAAACAACACCCACCTTTCACCCCATCACCCATTCCACTTTTCTTCCACCACTCATCTGTGCAGTAGCACCATACCACCTTACACCCATGTTAAAACCAACCCACAACCCTCACCCATGTACTAGCATCCATTTTTCGTTTATGGCTAACATTTCTGTAATTGAAAAAATAATAAACAGCTACCAATTAGAACTCATTGTTTTGTCCTCTTTAAAATTGAAAAATAGACCGTCTCCTGTTCCAGCCCATACTGATGCACCACAAAGTCACAGAAGGTAAATCCAAAAATATATGTTTGCACTTTAACTATAAATAATATGATACAGAAAGGATTGACGTGACAGTGTCCCTTTTATACCAAATTTGGGCCCGTTCCCACTGATGTTAAAATTGCCCTGTATATAAAACTTGTTGACTTTAGTTTAGACCCTAGCTACAAAGCAGTTTGCCATGAAATGGTGAAAGTTTTGGGGGGTATGTAGTCCAAGGTAGTAGATCGAGAAAGGAGAGAGATGACAACCAAAGTCATCACAGTCTGTAAAAGTTTCCTTTTTGGTGCAGAGAGACTCCGTCCCACACAGTATTTACCAGCCACCACCATCTGAGTTGTCATCACTATCAACATCCACAACATCAATCACTTCAGGATCAGTTTGTATACTCTTGTAGGGATACGAAAATCTTGACTTATTAACTTTAATAAAAGTTAACGTGTGTACATTTTCTGGCAGCAACCTATTTCTGGTGTCTGTCACAATATACCAGCTGTACTAAACATGCGTTCTGAAGAGACACTTGTTGCAGGACAACCAAGATATTTACAGGCTTCATCATACAGCTCTGTCCAAACTGACTTTTTTGATCTCCAGTATTCAAAAGGGCATGCATCAATAGGAATAGGCAGTTCTTGCAGGTAACTGCCTACCATGTTGGACAGAGACCGCTCAGAAGAGGAATCAGCAGAAGCAGCTGGTATGGCAGTAATTTGGGAAAGGTTTTGCCACAGATTTAGCTTGCTACTAAGGGCTGAAGAAGTGGCAGTTGTGGAACAACTACTGTTAATGTTTGGTGACTTTTCCAGTTCTGTATCCCTTTGTGAAGATGAACCTGCATGTTGTGGTGATGACAACCTGAGGGTACTGTGCGTGTCTGTGTTTGACTCCTGTGAGTGCTGCAGCTCATCTAGCAACATACATTTGTACTGCTCTATATCATCTGTTTTTGGAAGATGTATAGCCTTGAACCTGGGATCTAAGAGAGTTGCAAGTGTCTTGATTTCGTCATTGCAACTAATTTGTCATTGGTTTTGAAGCGCTCGCTCATTCTCTTTTCGAGATTCCCATGATACAGGTGACATGTTGTCTGCGCTTCAGATCTGTCTTTTTCTATTTGTAGATTTAGAACACTAAGATGATGTGAAATGAGCATTATGAGTGGGATAACCTGACTTCACAGATGCACCTTCAGAAGACATGTCCCTTGTAGCTGTCTCAAAAGGAGCTAGGATACAGCACACTGTCTCCATTAATTTCCACTGCAGCACAGACAGCATAATGCCATCTCCAATAATGTAACTGAAGCAGTACTCATGTACAGCTTGCTTTTGCTCCAAGATGCGCTGCAGCATATAAAGCGTTGAGTTCCAACCAGTGGAGAGATTTTGAATCAGCTTTTGCTGGGGCAGCTTGTGTTTTTTTTGCAGTTCGGACAGTGTCCGTATAGCCTTGGTTGAATGTGAAAAGTGAGTCACAATTTTTTGCAAACAGCAATCATACCATCCACTTGTGTTTCGTTGCTGAGAATCCCGTGACAATTAAGTGTAAGCAATGTGCAAAGCAAGAAGCATGCAGAAATCCTCCATCCTGTACTGCTTTTAAGATGTTGGCTCCATTGTCACTTACTATGAAGCCACATTTTAGACCATGAGAATAAACCCATTCGTCAAGGAGGTCATTTAGTTCCTGCAAGATGTTTGCAGCAGTATGACTTTGCCCAAACTTCTTTATATGCAGCAGCACCATCTTTTGGGGTGTCTTTGTTTTTGAAGAAGCACAAGAAAACGTGACCCAATGAGCGGTAAGGGACATGTAATCTATGTTTTGAGTGCTGGTCCACATATCTGTTGTGACATGAATAACCCCACCCTCTGCAGTTTTAAGTGCAAGCATCACTGTCGCTTTTAAAGCCTGATAAATGTTTGGTATTTCAACATAGGAAAAGTACCTTGATAGGAACATTATAACGAGGCTCTGCTAACGTCCATGAGCTCTCCTAAAATCCTCATGATCTACCAAAGAGTATGGGAGAAGGGCTCCGACTAACAGTTCACCAATTCGGTGATTAAGATGAAGGGTCTTTGGATGATTTCTAGTAAAGGTATTCTTCCTTTCAAATGCCTGAGACAGTGTTAGCTGTTTGCAACATGTCCCTGCTGGTTTATTATACACCGTGCTTCGATGGGCAGATGGACGCAGAGATGGTGGACTAGGACTTATACATTCAGTGCCATCACTGGATGTGCAACTGGTACTAATGGTGCTGGCATTGGTGGTAACAGTGATCCTAGGGCTGGCAGTGGTTCTGCCCGCATCAAGTTCAGACAATTCAGTATCCATTTCAGATTCTGACCCTTCTCACGTGCGGTCTGGAAGATGGAGGACATGGGTTTTGGATGATCAAGCAAAACCGAATGCTTTTTCAGATGGCGTTTAAGAGCTGTAGTGCCAAGGCATGACACAACTTTACCACGGCTTACACTCTGTTTACACAGGGAACAAATTGCTCTGCATGGATCAGTTTTACTGACTGAGAAATAATTCCACACCTCAGATGTGACAGATTTTGTTCGAGTGCTAGGAAGATAGCTAAAGACTGTTTGTGTCTTTTCACCTGTCCTAACAGAACCTGGGACATGCTCCTTGGTGCTAGAAGAGTGGACAGAAGACTCTGATGGATTTTCATTGCTGGCCAACACAGAAGTGGTGGATTCAATGGATATGTCCTTTTCATTGCCAACAGTGCTGGATGTATTTGCAAGTGCACTACTTGATTCATTGTCAGCAGACTTGCTCATTTCACTTTGTTGAGGAAGTAATGATTTGTCGCGAGACACAACAGTGTGGGACTGAGACAAAGAGCTACTGTCTGAGTCAGAGGGACTCACTGTCACTTGCATTATTGCTGCTAGTCACAGGGATCTTAATGGCATGAATGGCATACCTTATGGTGCCTCTCCGTGTGACCCCAGCAGCCTGTACAGGTTTTCTTAAAGGTCCCCTTTACCACACTTCACTGTTGCTCTTTTGCTGTTTGTTGAATTTTTATCACATGAAACATTTTGGTTATTTCTTTTAGCACCAGGATTACCACTACCACCAACACCTGCTCCAACACCAGCACTAAATGCTTCATCTATGTTGGTGTCAGCCATAACAGACAGTAAGTACCAGTACTACCAGTCCAGTATACTGCAGTGAACACACCAACACCCAAACAATTCCTGTGTAACAAAGCAATGTGATCTGTAATTGCTGGCTACAACTCCAAAATTTTATTTTGGTTGTGTGACACTGTGATACGTGGACTGAAAGTAATTGAAGAATATGACAGTTTGCAACTAAAGGATCCCAGGTTCAAGGCTTACAGAATGATTGGGCTGCTGGGCATAGGCATACACATAGCAATCAAAGGTGCACAGCAGCAGGGTGATGGGCTGACCACAGGAGACGAGTCACATATGCAACCCAGGTAATGAAATTATATTTCTACATTTCTGTCATGTAGGTTAATGCCACCACACAACTGGCCACTGGGCTTCTCTCTGTAACACACACTGGGTAGGGTACAGTGCAGTCAAAGGGCACACAGCAGCAGGGTGATGGGCTGACCACAGGAGACAGTCACACTCGCAACAGGGAATGAGAATTATATTTCTCGTTTCTGTCATATAAGGTTAATGCCACCACACAACTGGCCACTGGGCTTCTCTCTGTAACACACACACTGGGTACAGTGCAGTCAAAGAGCACACAACAGCAGGGTGATAGGCTGACCACAGGAGACGGAGTCACATACGCAACCCAGGGAATGAGAATTATATTTCTACATTTCTGTCATGTAAGGTTAATGCCACCACACAACTGGCCACTGGGCTTCTCTCTGTAACACACACAATGGGTAGGGTACAGTGCAGTCAAGGGGCACACAGCAGCAGGGTGATGGGCTGACCACAGGAGCGTCACATACACAACCAGGGAATGAGAATTATATTTCTACATTTCTGTCATGTAAAGTTAATGCCACCACACACTGGCCACTGGGCTTCTCTCTGTAACACACACACTGGGTAGGTACAGTGCAGTCAAGGGGCACACACACTGGGCTTCTCTCTGTGACACACACACTAGGGTTCAGAAAGATTTATTTGCCTTTTTGTGCCCCCCTTGTATGCTTGTTGCTGGCAGCTGCTGAGTGTGCAGTGTGCTACAGTTTCAAATAATCACATTTCACAAAGGTTCTTAATCTTCAGTCTTCTTTTTATTTTTTTTTTATTCTCTCTCCGAGTCCTCCTCCAGTCCTGATATTGGTCTCAATCCCTCCCTATTCCCCAGTCCCTTCCCAATCTTGATTAATCCCATCCTTCTGTCCTGAACCTCCCCCTAGTCCCACTCCCAGTCTCTCTCCCCCCGATTTTCAGCTTTTTTTTTGAGCCTTTCTCTTGTTCTCGGTCTCACAGGAGAAGAAGAAGTGGCCACTGGACAAGAGTAGCGGTATACGCGCTAACCGCTAATTGCTACAGTTTAGTGGGTTGCTGCCTGCTGCTGCTGCCTCTGCTCCGATGATCCTCAGCAAATGGTGCTCCTCCTCATGGCGCATCTCCTTAAATACCCCCACAGATCCCGCGGCTCGCGTAGCTTACTCGACCCCCACGTCGTCTCGCGTCTCGCGGTGATTTGAACCCTTTTACGAACCATTTAGTGTTCGAGTTCTAAGTTAGAACTCGAACACCAGGGTTCGAGGAGGGTTCGAATCCTTACTGAACCTGTTCTGACAACCCTACTGCGCACATCCTTTTTTCTGGGCCTGAGTTATCAAGGCTTCATGTGAAAGGCCTTCTCCTGAATTATGAGAGGCCCATGGACTTTTGAAGTAAGATTTGCCTCTTTCTTCACAGAGGTTACATTTGAACAAGTTTTTACAGTTTGCAGAATAAATTAATAATTTCCAAACAATGGGAACATTTTGGTGGATCACACGCATTGCTGAGATGGAAGTCTAGAGCCACACTTATGACAAGAATTAGGTTGCCCAGGATCAAACAACGAGCCTCTGTCCTTCCCCAAGAAAAAACAACTGGGCAGGTTAACAATTCTACTATTGGCCATAAAAAGTTTACATTTAACCTTCTAACCCCTTGTCCAGAACTGTTCAGAGTCAATCACTGGTGTGGGATGTTCTAAAACTTCATGTATCTTGAGCCAGTATAAAATATCAACTATGTCCACTCCCTCATTTTTGAAAAGTATGGTAATGGTACACACTGCAGGTCTCGTAATGGAAATTGCTAGAAAGGGGGCCCCCAAAGGTGAATCATTCAAGGCATTATATTTGACCCACAATCTGGCCAAAGCTTCAACCATTTTGAAGCTTATAGCATAATAATAATCATCAGTGTGTATCAGAGCAAACACTTCCGAGGCATAACATTTCAATGAATCCTTTAGTAATTTCCTTCCAATATAAACTCTATCAGGAGGGTTCTCCAGGTCTCCTTTATACATTAAACATATAGGTCCAGATATTCAAAAGGGTTGCGCATGGCGCAACACTGTTGCACCATGCGCAACCCACTGATGTGCCCCGGCGCAATATTCAAAAGGGAAAAGTGCGCAGCACAAATCCTGATGCGCTGGAGTGCATCAGTAATGTACGCAGGCACAGGTAAGGGGGGCATGCCCATGCATACGCTGCACAGCCCGATATTCAGCCCAGGATGTGCAGAGCCATGCATGCGCAACCCTGACCTGCGCCAGCACAAAGTTTATCCCCAAAAAAAAGGAACAAATGATGGGCACCCACAGGTGAGCTGCTGCATTGCAGGGCACAACACGGCAGCTGCCACCTGTGGGTGGATACCCGAGCTCTGGCCGCACGTGGCAGCACCCCCCCCATGCCCGATCATGGGTATCTGTAAAAAAGAAAAGAGAATTCTGTCCTATATCCCTGGTGGTCCAGTGGACAGCTATCTGCCCGATTGCAGGCATCTGTGTAAAAATAGAAAGATTTCGTATATCCATGGTGACAGTGTTCATAATCAAGGTCCCAAAAAGCCCATGTTGCAAATTTGGTGAATAAATTCCAAAAAATGACTGCGTTACCAGCGTGCGTTGTGCAGTTTCTACGTACGCTCATAACTTTGCCAGTTTTTTATATTTTTACTCCAGATTTTCAACATTGTCATTTTTGCACACTGCCTTATGAACAGTATAGCTGTCATTTTTCACATCCTGCTCAAAACATGTTTTCACACCTGTGGCACACAATGGGTGTGGTCACTGCGCAAAATCAACGTTCAGGACAAATTAAGAGAATCCCAGTGCCACTGTTCATGAGCGGAGGTCCCAAAATGATTATGTTGAAAATGTGGTGTAAAAAATTCCCAAATTAATTGCATTATGGGAGTGCGTTGCACAGTTTCTACGCACGCTCGTGACTTCACCAATTTATTTTATATTTTCACTCCAAATTTTCAACATTACCATTTTTTTACACCTCCTCATGAACAGTACAGCTGTCTTTTTTCACATCCTGCCTGAAATGTGTTTTCACACCTGTGGCGCCAAATGGCGCAGTCGCTGTGCAAAATCACCTTTCGGCTAACAAACTGATAGTGTCACTGTTCATGCGGTGGGGTCACAAAAAGCTAATGTTGAAAACTTGGAGTGAAAATGCCAAGAAATGCTCAGGGCATTAGGGTTTCTGACCATAACGCCCTACCCTGTATGGACTGACAGGCATTAGGGGTTTGACTTGGGATTGTCGACAGTAATGCTCACACCATTCCACCCCCACCCCCACCCCCCCTGCAGCCAGTGACAGGCATTAAGGTGTGCCTTGGACTCTTCTGCCCCCATTCTCCTTTACTGCATCCATTTCGGTGTATTTCCTTATGGAGTGGGGTGAGTGTAAAGCCTGAACAACCCAAGGCACAATTCAACCCTTGTCAGTGTCTGCAGGGAAGGGTGAGGTGAAATAATATGAGCATTATGGGCGATGACCCAAAGATACACCCCAATGCCTGTCCATCTCTACAGGGTGGGGGTGGGGCTGGTGTCAGTTCAATATTTCACTGCAATTCCTATTCTGCATCTCTCTAACTCCTGCACTTCCAATGCTAATGCCAGCAAGCAAACATCTGGCATTGACAAATGCTTGTTATTATCCATTTTAATCCAGTGAGTTTGACCACTCAAAATTCTTTTCTAGTGGCTGATTCAGGTATAGTATTTGCAGCACAGCTGAGACACATGGTTTTTGTGGGGTTTTGTTCTTCACTTCACATGAAATTTGAAAGCATATGATAGCACTGGAGCAGGCCTCAAAACACAATATGGTGGCCACGTCACCCTGTGGCCTAAGTGACATAAGTGGGATCAAGGTGATGCTTCAACAACTCCTGCAAGACATAATGACAATTAGAGATGCAGCGAATTTAAAATTCGCTGGTGAAGTGCACACGAAGTGGGCACTTCGCGTTGCCACTCCGCTACGCGGAGTAGGCAATGCAAAGTACTCACTTTGCCTTGTCATTATCACTTCGCGTTGGGCTGAATGACAATGCGTAGTAAGGCGAAGTCACTGTTTTTAATGGACTTCACGTTCCCCATTAGGATTCTAAGTGATCCACTTGGCGTTTCAGATTTGGCAGCCCCCCACACATCACATGGCTTACAGTACTGTAAGTCACATGCTCTTTAGCTAAGCAGGAAGAAAGTGAGTGATACAAGCAGACACTTTTACTTTCTCCTGTGCAGATGGAGAGAGAGTAGTGTGTTTTGTGACTGCTGATACTTTTAGATCAGAGCGAGGAGGAGATTTAAACTTTGATTCAGACCCAACAGCTTTTTTTTGTCTTTTCTGTACTCTTTTTCACTTAATTTGTTCTTTCTGTAAATTTTATTTTTCTTACCTTTATAAGCAGTTAGTTATTTGTCTGTGTCTGTGTGACTGTGTGTGTGTGTGTGTTGTGTGACAGTGTGAGTAGTGATTGCTCGGACTGAGGGAGCTCAGTAGGAGAGATGGACCAGGGTGAGGGAATATCTGGGATGGGGCAGTTCTGGGAGAGCGTGGTAGTGGTCAGCATCGTACCACATGCATGTGTGGAGGGCATGGGCACCCATTCCTGTTGGACCGCTCAAAACTTGTGAGTCCCCCCACCCCGAAGCAGGACCAGCACCACCTCCTGTCCTGACTATGAGGCAGTTGAACCACCACCACCATCACCAAGTCCAGCACCAGGTCCTTTGGAGCAGGATGTGCCTGTTCCCCCAGGCCCAGGTATGGATCCCATCCCTGTTCAGCACCGTGACCAGCAGACTTACAATACATCCAAGTAACTATTAAAAAAAATTATGTTGTGATTCATGACATGACCGTAAATCGTGATTTGTGACTGCATTTGTGACTGTGATGATGAAGAAATGTGAATGCCTATGGCTGTACTTCCCCAGGCCCCGACAAGCTGTAGCTTAAAACTCCCAGACTTAAAAACATGTATCAATGAGTACAATGGTGGGGTGGTGAAGCCTGGAGAGATACTACAAAACAGGCTTACAATACATTCAAGTAACTGAAAAAAAATAAATGTTGTGATTTGTAACGTGAATGATCATGAATCATGATTTGTGACTGCATTTGTGACCGTGATGATGAAGAAACGTGAATGCTTACCGCCTACGGCTGTACTTCCCTGATGAGCTGTAGCTTAAAACTCCCAGACTTAAAAACACGTATCAATGAGTACAATGGTGGGGTGGTGAATCCTGGAGAGATACTACAAAACAGGCTTACAAAACATCCAAGTAACTAGAAAAAAAATTAATGTGATTCATAAAGTGAATGATCATGAATCGTCATTTGTAACTGTGATGATGAAGAACGTGATTTGTAACATGAGTGACTCGTGATGATGGTCCTGACTTAAAAACGCATATTAATGAGTACATTGTTCATGCAGAATTAAGCACCACAACTGTCCAGTACTCTGAAGGGAAGCCAAAGAAACAATTGTGACTTAAGTTACAGATGGAGATTGGGCCCAAAAGAAATGCAAATGCACAAACAAATTAAGATTGCGCTGTGCACTGAAGAGATGCAGACACAAAGGCACAACACCTAACCAGTGCTCACCATCAGAAATTCAAATCTGGAAAAGAATACCTTTACTGGTTGGGGCGGGCCACGCGGGGGGGCAGTGTACTGTACTGCTGCAGTAACAGTCACTAGTACTAGTACCAGTAAAGATACCACAAAAGTACAAAATCACACAGCTGCAGTGGATAGCAGCTTCACATTGCTGAAATTATTATGTGGCACAATAAAAGGTGTCTGATTTGATGACATGCGTCACACACATACTCACACACACACTAAGTAATGCATAGCTAATTAAAAACTTCAGTAGTATAACCACATATTTTAAACAAACTAAAATTATGCACTGCTTCACCACAACAATCAGCAAAAAAATGGCAAGAAATATTGAAAATATTACTGTGTGTACATTAACACAGTTAAACAAGAAAAATATCACCAAAACATAAAGCACTGTCTTTTTCTCCAAGTTAATCTACCTACACCACAGATACACCCCTCCCCAAAGCACACTTCCACTGTCTCTCATTACACAGGCTAAATGTTGTACATTAACATTCAAAATCCATTCACAAACAATAAACACTCAATGATATGAGCACAGGAGGGTTTCCTATAATCGATGAACTAAAGTTTCAGCAAAAAAAAATGACTCAAAAAGGCTTTTTTAACAGCTTTTTGAAGGTTTGAATTGCAGAGAGCTCTCAGACCAGATTGTCTCCTACAGCTTCCTACACACACTACCAAAAACTGAGGCTGTGCAGAACAATCTATAGCCCATGTGACCTGAAATCCCATGAAACACTGCAAAATTTGCCTATGGAGCTTAAAAACAAGGCGAAGTAAGTCGAAGTACATTGTTTTCAATGTACTTTGCCTTAAGAATTGGTGGAGTAGTGGTTTGGGAAGGCGGAGTAATGAGAAGTCATTGTTTTCAATGGACTTGGCGTTACCATGTTATGTAGCCAAGTACCGCCCACGCCATGGAGCACCCTAATTTGCCTTCACTCCACGGATCACTTCGCGGAGCAAATTGGGGCCACTTTGCCCACCACTACTGACAATATGTACAATGCTGGTTGTAGCAGAAGAAAGAATAGATTCCTAGAGCTACAGGATTGCAGACGATGAGGGCTATGTTGGCAAATTGAAGAGCAAGACCCCACCAAGTCAGACCTGATGACCAGGGCCCCTGCAACAAGATGAACTACCTTGAGAATCATGATCACCACAACAATCTCTGTCTTACTGCTTTCCTGAGAAGGCAGAGCAATTCAGTATGTGCACCTGTCTACAATACGAAGTCCCACAGCAGCTAGACTACTACTGAGGTGCTCCCATGGACATGATGTGGGCCCATTGATCATTAGCCCCATGCCCTAATCCCCGGTGCACCCCTCACCCAATTTTGGCAAACTTTTAGCAGTTTAGCACTAAACAGCAAACACTTGCCCTGGCTAATGAGAATAAAGCTCTGTCCTGGAACTGCTACAAAAGTTTTAATTTTTCAGGACTATCCTAATACACTGGGCAGAAAACAGGAATAATTTATCCCAGTCAAAATAGGCCTAGCAGGGCTAGAAAACTCTTACAACCTTAAATACCCAATGGAATCCTATGCAGTGGGGCTTGACATACCTTGGACTTGCCTGATGAGGCTCAATAACTAATTTCTAAGCATTGTTTGAGCCATGAACAGCACAGAACATCACATCTGAGAGCTGGGAATCAGGAGGATAGTGAGAGGGGAAAGACTTACCAACAGCTGCCGCAAATAATACCTTATCCCCCTCAGTACAGTTGCAATAAACAACCATCAAAATGATGGTAAATGGAGAAGCCAAGGCATTTGTAGCCCAAAGATAAGGCATGGCCATTGAGGGCAGCAAAATCACCTCACAGGCAGAGAAGTCCATCATAGTTGGGGCTCCTGCCAGTCAATGCAAGATTCTTCTTCACTTCTGTGGCCAAAGTCACCAGGAGCTGTCCCTCTCAGCCAGACTGGCATGCAGTGAAGCATCCTGCATCAACTGACCTGCCACAAAGAAATCAGCCTTTTATGTTGAGCCCCATGAATATTTTCATACCTGTCATGCCTGACGGGGACAATCTCCTCTGGCTGAATTGAGCGGATATTTAGGGCATCATTGATGGAAGTCTCTACATTCAAGTACTCAGGCTGGCTGAGGACTCTGTTTTGTCCCCAACTGATTGTTCTGGGTCATAGTTTTATTTTCCTGTCCTGGCCATTTCAGGTTGTATCGAAATGTGTCTAATGTACAGGTACTGGAGAGGGAAGCCTTATTGTGGTTCAGTAAAGGTTTTGTTTTGTATAACTGCTCAGTGTATTCTCTGGCTTTACTCCTGCTACAGCAAGACTTGGGGGGGGGTAGGACATTTTTCCTAAAGGTAGGGAACAATCTGCAGACTGTTTACTTTGTTGGTTTCGCCAGTTGCTTGTGAACCCCTACAAACCACCATCCACTCACCTGGATGATATATAGCAGGATTCTGCTGTTACAGAATCTGATCACCTTAGGTCACAGTGAGTTTACTAGAGTACCCCCTCCCCAAAAAAATAATCACTTAACTTGATCACAGTCTTTGTTCTCAGTGTGTGTGTGTGTGTGGGGGCATGGCCTCTATCGGGAACATAGCTCCTTTCCTTGTCCATGGTTCCTAGGGTGTATATCCCCCATAGTGCACCTCTTTTCTCTTTTTTGTTCACCCTGACTCCTGCCTTCTCTCCCCCTCCCTTATTTGTTCCTTCTTGACTCCCATCCACAGAGTCCAACTTATTGAGCATCATCAGCTCAGGCCATATTTGCAACTCACACTGGAAGGTGGTGGTATGTGTGTGTTGGGGGGGGGGACAATTACAGCTCTCATAATATTAATCAGGTTTTGGCTCGGATTGTTATCTGTGAGATGTGTCTGCATACCTGCACCGGGGAACTTGTCCTATTCTTCTCTTCTTTTGTGAAACATATCTGTATTATAGATGATCTCTTTAGTGAAGGTCAGTTATCTTTTGCATAAATAATAGCCCTGTACTTCCCTCTGAACAGACAGTTCTGATATTCATACAACTTGCGTTTTAGATGGGTAAATATAGAGCATGGGGGACGACTTAAGGAGCTGAAGGACCCAGTTCCATCCTTCCACTCATTACAGCTCTCCTGTCCCAAAACTGACGGCTGTTAATGTGGATTACACCAAGTTACATAGTTTTCATTGTTCTGCCACAGGATGGCAGTGTTGCGTTATTCTTTCATAACATAACCAGTTTATGCAATGGTAAAGCTGTTAATGCTGTTTCTCTTTTCTTCTCAAATGACCATACTAATCTCATCCTACCATATTTCATCCTATTCTCAGTGCAATCACTGTCCAGTTTGGCCCTCTATGGTGGTAAGAAGTAACAGGGTGTGCGTATCTCTGAATGATCTTTCTGTATGATTTACAGGTATGCTTATATTGTATTCGAGTAATTTAAAGGCTATTAGACTGGAGGAACTCAGATATGTTTCTTGGCATGTGCAAGGGGTAAACCACCCTATAAAAAAGATACAAAATTCACCCAGGCTTTTGTCTCTCTCTTTCTCTCAGCTGTGGAGTTGCATTTCTCCATGAGATGCATTTGATAACGCAAGAAATAGCTAAGCTTGCCTGGGACTGAGTCAAGATAGAAGCCTACAGGACTTCTACTTATGTCCCTGGGCTTGTAGGAGGCTAATGAGAGAGCTTTCCCAACAATAATGATTAAACCTCACCAAAACCATTCAGTTCTTGCCAAAAGTACCTGAATTTAACAGCTCAGGTACAAGTGATAGACCCAACTTACCTGCGAAGGGCTGGCAGAAGAAATTACAACAGAATGCATTGACAAAAGCAGCTTGCGGTCTAGCTAGGCCTAGTGAGATGGCATGGGAGCACCCTGCTGGAGACTGGCAGGCCATCCTTTGAGAGCTGCGATAGTTATGTGGCGAGAACTGGCAAACTCTACAAGGCATTCAGGAAGATCTGAAGGAAACAGATGCTAGATTCGAGATGTTAGAACAGTGAGCTGCAGACATAAAGGATGCAGCATCCTGCACCCAACTCCTCATGCACATCCTTGACATGCAAGCATGCTGAGAAACTAAGTGCATGGACCTTGAGGAAAGCTCCCATAGAAATAATGTCAGAATCTATGGCCTTAAGGATGGGCAGACTAGGTGGGCCAAGCAGTCCTTATTTGCTGTCAAAGTCTATGTTTCTATGGGCTGCAGCCAACAAATATGGGAGACTTTGTGTATAAATTGCTTCAGGAGGTTTTATGCCCACCTGAGGACTATCAGCTAAATGTTGAGCTTGCTCACAGGGCACTCATTCCCAAGCCGCTGAATCTGTCGGCTGCCCCAAGGATGGTAAATATATGTTATTAATATATTACCAATATATGTATAAATGTATTTTTTTACATTTCAAATGTTGTTTCTTATATTTACAAATATATGTATGTATAATATACATGTGTAATAGATATTATAACTATTAACTTACCCAGACAAAACAAAGGAAATCATTTATGATTTACACGTACTTCTATCTGTACAAGTGGAGTTCTTGTCATTAATTATGAAGACATTTACATTGAATTTTTGTTTTACAGCAACTTTAACTGAAATGTACATTTTATATATTTATATTTACACATATGACTTATCTCACAAGCTTATGTTTGATAAAGGCTCAGATTGGTATTTATACTATCCACTTTGTTTCAATTTTAGGTCAGGGTGCGATCCCATATGTACGTGCTTTATAACTTGTACCTTTCTTTTCAGTCTGTAAGCTAAAGTTGCAAATTTGAAAGTATTGCAAAGCTAGAAATTATCATAATTTTGGTCGCTAAACTATGTTTTTGAAATATGCAAATTAGTTATGCAAATGTACACATGGGACGAAACTAAGCATTTACAAAAATACATGTAACATATATAAAAAATACATGTAGCACTTGTAAAAATATATGTAACATATATAAAAATATATGTAACATAATATAAGTAAAATACAAAGAATACAGTATATATTTTGAAATATACTAATAGTATATTTCAGACAATGTATTACTAAGTAGATTGACATGCTTTCAAGCAATGCATAAGGCAGAATACATGGTTTCAGTATATGCTGAAATACGCTGTGTGTTATATTTTCATTGAGTCAATGTATTTCTCAACATAGTGACGTACTGTATATTTGTTCATACTATGGGTTAGAAATATATTATGTCAGTATATTTAAATATATATTTCATAATATATTATATAATATATTACATTGGGACAATGTATTTCTCGGTGCATTGACATACATTAACGTATATTTTTCAATATATTGCAATATATTCAATTTTCATAACGGATGTTACAAACAAAACTGTTGGAGTAGTGGCAGACATACAGGGGTCTCAAACAGGCTGTCAAGGAGCAAAACATTAAGTTCTGGATCCTGTATCATGTGAGGCTTCGAGTACTGCTACCACTGGGGCCCCAGACGTATGACAACCTACTGCAAGCCACAATAGATCTCCAGAAAATGGGAATAGCAACAGCCCTGAAGGAAACTGCCAGAGACATCACATACCCCAGTATAGCTGCCCAAGATAGTCAATGGCAACAGCTGCAAAAAAAGTAGGAGGAGAGGCACCGCAAAGCAGATTCCATCTGAGATTATATCAAGGCCCTGCTGAGCATGTATCATAGCCACACACCCCTAGGATCAGAGCACCAGAGCAGTGCATCTAAGCTGTGGTACAATTTAGGTACAGTTTAATCCCTCTTCTTACAACAGACTGGTGAGTGTACGCAATTGAATTATCAAAGCATTAATGAAGCCTGATTATCAGCTGGTGGGGAACTACAGGGAGCTTGTTCTTAACTGCCACACCTGATACTGGAGCAGGAGCTGATGCAGCAGTGCATATGAATAACATAGTATATAACCCAAACTTTTAAACAAAAGGTCTTGATTCTCAAAACTTGGCACAAGCTGCGCCAACAGCAGATTGCAGTGATTGCTGGTGTGCCAGGGACCCTGCACCTAATTTTCTATTGGGTAGAGTCCCAGTGGGAAAGTCCTGCAGCTTGCAGTAACTGTGGCCATCTGCCAAAGAGATGGCACATCTGCATAATGTGTTGCAAGGCGCAGGCAGCCGTGCGCCACTCTAGAACATCCCTGCTGGCTAACAGACCCTCCCACAGACATGATCCCCTCCATATTGACATTGATCCCATCACTGGTGGTCTAGTGGAACCCCCCAGCCCTGATCTGCTTTTATTAAAATAAACACATCCTGGTGGTCTAGTGGGACCCCCCAGCCCTGATCTGCTTTTATTAAAATAAACACATCCTGGTGGTCTAGTGGAACCCCCAGCCCTGATCTGCTTTTATTAAAATAAACACATCCTGGTGGTCTAGTGGGACCCCCAGCCTGATCTGCTTTTATTAAAATAAACACATCCTGGTGGTCTAGTGGACCCCCCAGCCCTGATCTGCTTTTATTAAAATAAACACATCCTGGTGGTCTAGTGGACCCCCAGCCCTGATCTGCTTTTATTAAAATAAACACATCCTGGTGGTCTAGTGGAACCCCCAGCCCTGATCTGCTTTTATTAAAATAAACACATCCTGGTGGTCTAGTGGGACCCCCAGCCCTGATCTGCTTTTATAAAATAAACACATCCTGGTGGTCTAGTGGGACCCCCAGCCCTGATCTGCTTTTATTAAAATAAACACATCCTGGTGGTCTAGTGGAACCCCCAGCCCTGATCTGCTTTTATTAAAATAAACACATCCTGGTGGTCTAGTGGAACCCCCCAGCCCTGATCTGCTTTTATTAAAATAAACACATCCTGGTGGTCTAGTGGGACCCCCAGCCCTGATCTGCTTTTATTAAAATAAACACATCCTGGTGGTCTAGTGGGACCCCCAGCCCTGATCTGCTTTTATTAAAATAAACACATCCTGGTGGTCTAGTGGGACCCCCAGCCTGATCTGCTTTTATTAAAATAAACACATCCTGGTGGTCTAGTGGGACCCCCAGCCCTGATCTGCTTTTATTAAAATAAACACATCCTGGTGGTCTAGTGGGACCCCCCAGCCCTGATCTGCTTTTATTAAAATAAACACATCCTGGTGGTCTAGTGGAACCCCCCAGCCCTGATCTGCTTTTATTAAAATAAACACATCCTGGTGGTCTAGTGGGACCCCCCAGCCCTGATCTGCTTTTATTAAAATAAACACATCCTGGTGGTCTAGTGGAACCCCCCAGCCCTGATCTGCTTTTATTAAAATAAACACATCCTGGTGGTCTAGTGGGACCCCCCAGCCCTGATCTGCTTTTATTAAAATAAACACATCCTGGTGGTCTAGTGGAACCCCCCAGCCCTGATCTGCTTTTATAAAAATAAACACATCCTGGTGGTCTAGTGGGACCCCCCAGCCCTGATCTGCTTTTATTAAAATAAACACATCCTGGTGGTCTAGTGGAACCCCCCAGCCCTGATCTGCTTTTATAAAAATAAACACATCCTGGTGGTCTAGTGGGACCCCCCAGCCCTGATCTGCTTTTATAAAAATAAACACATCCTGGTGGTCTAGTGGGACCCCCCAGCCCTGATCTGCTTTTATAAAAATAAACACATCCTGGTGGTCTAGTGGAACCCCCCAGCCCTGATCTGCTTTTATAAAAATAAACACATCCTGGTGGTCTAGTGGGACCCCCCAGCCCTGATCTGCTTTTATTAAAATAAACACATCCTGGTGGTCTAGTGGAACCCCCAGCCTGATCTGCTTTTATTAAAATAAACACATCCTGGTGGTCTAGTGGGACCCCCAGCCCTGATCTGCTTTTATTAAAATAAACACATCCTGGTGGTCTAGTGGAACCCCCCAGCCCTGATCTGCTTTTATTAAAATAAACACATCCTGGTGGTCTAGTGGGACCCCCCAGCCCTGATCTGCTTTTATTAAAATAAACACATCCTGGTGGTCTAGTGGAACCCCCCAGCCCTGATCTGCTTTTATTAAAATAAACACATCCTGGTGGTCTAGTGGGACCCCCCAGCCCTGATCTGCTTTTATTAAAATAAACACATCCTGGTGGTCTAGTGGGACCCCCCAGCCCTGATCTGCTTTTATTAAAATAAACACATCCTGGTGGTCTAGTGGGACCCCCCAGCCCTGATCTGCTTTTATTAAAATAAACACATCCTGGTGGTCTAGTGGGACCCCCCAGCCCTGATCTGCTTTTATTAAAATAAACACATCCTGGTGGTCTAGTGGGACCCCCCAGCCCTGATCTGCTTTTATTAAAATAAACACATCCTGGTGGTCTAGTGGGACCCCCAGCCCTGATCTGCTTTTATTAAAATAAACACATCCTGGTGGTCTAGTGGGACCCCCCAGCCCTGATCTGCTTTTATTAAAATAAACACATCCTGGTGGTCTAGTGGGACCCCCCAGCCCTGATCTGCTTTTATTAAAATAAACACATCCTGGTGGTCTAGTGGGACCCCCCAGCCCTGATCTGCTTTTATTAAAATAAACACATCCTGGTGGTCTAGTGGACCCCCCAGCCCTGATCTGCTTTTATTAAAATAAACACATCCTGGTGGTCTAGTGGGACCCCCCAGCCCTGATCTGCTTTTATTAAAATAAACACATCCTGGTGGTCTAGTGGAACCCCCCAGCCCTGATCTGCTTTTATAAAAATAAACACATCCTGGTGGTCTAGTGGGACCCCCAGCCCTGATCTGCTTTATAAAAATAAACACATCCTGGTGGTCTAGTGGGACCCCCAGCCCTGATCTGCTTTTATAAAAATAAACACATCCTGGTGGTCTAGTGGGACCCCCAGCCCTGATCTGCTTTTATAAAATAAACACATCCTGGTGGTCTAGTGGAACCCCCAGCCCTGATCTGCTTTTATAAAATAAACACATCCTGGTGGTCTAGTGGGACCCCCAGCCCTGATCTGCTTTTATAAAATAAACACATCCTGGTGGTCTAGTGGAACCCCCAGCCCTGATCTGCTTTTATAAAATAAACACATCCTGGTGGTCTAGTGGAACCCCCCAGCCCTGATCTGCTTTTATTAAAATAAACACATCCTGGTGGTCTAGTGGGACCCCCCAGCCCTGATCTGCTTTTATTAAAATAAACACATCCTGGTGGTCTAGTGGACACTCCCCAGTCCCAGTCCCCTTCCCATTAAAATTGATCACATCCCTGATGGTCTAGTGGACCCCCCTGCCCCAATTTGCCCATATAATGATAGCTATAATTCCATGGTGGTCTAGTGGACCCCAACCCTCCACCATGGCAGACAGTGCCCCACCACCCCACTCCCCCATACCATCCCTCAGCTGGTGACCGGCACAGCCCTCCAGTCTCCACCACAGCCAGCCACCAACTGAGCTGTCAATTAGCGCAGATGGTATACAGTACACATTCACTGATTGACAACTCACATGTACCAGATAACTAAAACTCTTTAGTCACGCAGGACAGGTATCCCTTATGAGGTAAGTCATAGCTCTAGTGAGAGTACCTGTGGCTCTTTATCATACTGAACATCCAAATCCTGGCCACCCCCACCCACCAGAGTAGTCAAGTACTCAGAGCATCATGTCAGATGCTGAAGGGGCTCCATCTGGATGTAGCTACCACCCTTCCTGTCATCAGTGCACTGGGGACTTATTTTCCAAGGGTTTTGGCACAAGTGACTCCATAGTAATGGAGATGCTCACCTGGGAAGATACAGTTGCCACAGTCTGACTTGGTTTACAGATCATGCCCCTCCTTGTCCCCTACTCTCTCTCCTTCTAAATTCTTCCTCCCCCTTCTTTCTCTACCCTTAATCTATCTCCCTCCTGTGAACTTGATCACTGCCTTGTGCAGGCAGGATCCATAGCGCGTGGTGGGCAACAACCTTATCCCCTTTCCCCTATTTCTCCTTTTACTGCACTCCCTCAGTCACTGCTAGATCACTGCCTTGTGCAGGCAGGGTCACCCAGCACACTGGTGGGGTACTATCCCCCCCTACTATAGTTGACCTCGCTACCACCTCCCACAACATCTCTCCCCCAACATCCCACCATCTCACATCACGTTATATAAATAACTCTCATTGCCTATAACTGGTGTCCTACCAGTAAGGCTGTCCACTACTCTGCCCAAACAGAGATAACAGGACACAGTTGAATTTCAACTCCCCCCCTTGGATACCCCCACCTACAATACTTCTCTCTTATTCACCCTGCCATACTCTACCTCACCTCCCCTCCTACCCCCCCCTTCATGTTAACGTAGCCTAACACTGGCCTACCCCTACATTCAGTTAAGCACTTATAACCTACCCCTATACCACTCTTACATGCACTTTAGTCCACCCTGTCATCTCTGTTTGCCTTGAAAATCATGTTCTGTCTGTGCCTCTCTGTAAATTTCCTTTCCTTCTTCCATTCTACCCTTTGCAATTTTCCATTCCCTCCTTCCATTCTTCCTCTCTTTACTCCAATCACTATAAATCTTGAATATCTATATTACACTAATGGCCACCAATTACTATTGGATCACTTTACCTTCTAGTTCTACATACTGTTGACAAGTTATTATATGTGTTCCAGTTTTACCAGCTATCAGCAACTGTTGCCAATTTGTTATATGTGTCTTCATATCTACTATACTTAACTGTTGTATTGTTAGCCAATGTTATCCACCTGTAATCCCTCCTGCTCTCATTGTATGCAAGTAAGCAAACTGTATTCCAACATTGTACATTTCTCTGTATTATATCCCATTGTTTCCTACCTCCCAGGTTGCACCGGGAGACAAGCAACTTGTTGCTCAGCGTGCCTTCCTGGTTAAACATTTCAATAAATGAATAAATAAATAAAACAGTTCTAGCTTCACTGTTTTTAATTTTATAGTCTGTGTTATAGAACCCAAATACATTGCTGTTTGCAACCTTATGCTGGGGGAGATGGAGGAAAGGAAAAATGTAAGACAGGGATGTTGTATAATGTGACAAACAAGAACAATGGGTAGTCATACGTGCACTTTACTATCTTTTAAGGTGGATGGTTTTCATAATCCAGTGAAGTGTCACAAAGTATTATCTTTATCTACAATGAAATAGGTGCACTCATATTCTTATAGGAAACACACCTTGACATGTCAGGAAGTAAAAAGTTAGACCATTTTGGGTTCCAGAAGTTATTTTGTGCTGTCCATGCCTCAGGTAGAAAAAGAGAGATTTCAGTCATTTTCGGTCCAGGAATTCCATTTGATGAGACAGAGGTCTTTGCTGATGACCAAGACAGACATATTTTGGTTGATGGATGCCAGGATAGAGAAAAGATAACCCTGTTAAATGTTTATACTCCGCCAAGGGCCTCCATTCATTTCTTCAAAGTGCTATTTGACCTTATTGTAACAAAAACAGAATGCAGCATTCTCAGGGATAGAAACATTCAAATAATACCTAACCCAAACCTGGCACTACTAGTAAAAAGTGAGAATGGCTTACCCTGCAACAAAAGTACTTCAAAGACAGTTGCCAAACCTGGGACATAAAGGTGTATGGAGAGTAAAATATCAAAAGGCTAACTACTACACCTTCCATTCTCCCTCACATAGAGTTCACTCAAGAATAGACTCTCTTTAATTCTTCTAGCCTGATTCCTGGGGTTGGTTCAATGGACATGCTTCACAGACCTCTCTCCGACCATACAGTCCGAAAACTGAAATTAACTTTGGGTCTGATCCAAAACAAACAATCTGAAGATTAAACCCTTCCCTCATCCATACTGAACAAACTCTTAGAAATTATGACATTGAAGACTCCCTAGAGGTATCAGCTATAACACTTAGAGACACCATCAAAGTAACATTTCAAGACAAATTAATAACTATGGCAGTCCATGAGTGGAGACAGAGGGCATAGGGTTCCATGTCATAACAGCAATTGCAAAAGAGTATTCACTGTTACAGTGAGTGTACATTGCCAAAAAGCAAATCAGCGAGATACACTTGTGGGTGACAAGACATCCAGCAACTTAAAACAGTATTTATGCAGGGGGGTGCTGTGCTCCCTGCACCCCTCTTGCAGGAGGTGTTGTCCACTGAACCCACTGGCTAAATATAGCCAACTCCAGGGCTATGCATATCGGGGAAGGGGAGACAGTGTGACAAAACAGAACAAAAAAACAACGGCAGCAGTAACATGTTCCCCAGTCTCCCACCCCAGACCCAGTACCTGCTGCACTGAAGCTAGCCACCCTCACCACCACACCACATGGCTAGCTTGGTGGCAGCATGGCACACTACCCCACACAAACCCTCTTCCCTATCCCTCCCCTTCTGATCACCCTCACTTGCTTTCCCTACTGTCACTTTCAGATTCCATTGTTACCTCATCGGGTAGCCCTGTGGAAGAAGACTAAATGAGTGACTGTTTTAACAGTCACTCATTTACATTCAGTATCATCACTGGATACCAGGGCATAGAGATGAGAGGAACTTGAGAAGAAATTAACAGAGGAACATCAGGCACACACTGCAGGGTATCTTATTGCTTGGAACAGAATCAAAGACATTAAGCTCTCAGGCTCCTCCACCAAAAATACTCTGAGAGGGATTGAAGAGTGTCAAAATTCCTGGTGCACTGGCTTTGACAACTGATAGGGGCATCACAGGTTACACAGATGGCCCATCCAGACACTTGGAAGAGAATTGCAAGACAACTTTGTCATGTTGACAAAAATGGAAAATACAGCTGGACCAGGAGCACTTTTTATAAAGATGTACAGTGCAGAATGTGCTTTTATAATTGTGAGTATATTTACAGTACAGGAAGACCAATTCTGGTTAGTTAAAGTAGCAGCAAATGCATACTCCAAAACCACAAATATAACAAGCCAGAGTATCACCTTGTGTCCGGAAGCCATTGTAACATCAGTGTGCCATAGCTAATGTTTCAGCATCAAGCAGGACACCTTAATCAGCTAGTAGATGCATGGCAAGTGAGGACTTATACCTAAATGTGAACTCCTAAAAAGACATACCCTTATTTTTACCAGTCACACACTTAAGAAACAACACAATACCAGCCACATCTATCAAACACACAGTAAACATAAATAAAACCAATAGAAGCTCTTATCTTGCTCAAATTCCATTGTCTTCTACTGACATGAACTTTTTTAAATGCTCAGTAAATGTATAACATGGTATTAATCAATTGATGTAGTTTAGAGAGTACAAATAACACAAGCATTTCAAAGTGCTGTACAAAATGAAACAATAAAAACAGGAATCTAGAATAAAATAGTTAAAATGCTAATGTATTCAGAACCCTAAATCAAAGCATCAATGTTTAAGCTAGTTAGCCTATTTAAACAGATAAGTCCTAATAAGCTCTGCAAGTAGACAGAGTAGGAAGTGGCCAAGGTTCTCATGTACGAAACATGGTTCTGGGTAGGAGGACATTGATACTAGGTCAGTGTCTGACAGGTGAAAAAGGAGAATGATGGTGTCTGGGGCCCACCAAAATGCAAGAGTTAATTATGTAAATCTATATTATGGGTGTGTGGTAGCACCCCTTCTGCTAGGGTTGAGCAAAAGGTTCTGTGTTAAACCCAGCGCTTCAGATAAGTCATTTTTGGACGTATTTTATGTCCAAAAATCAGCTAAAAATGTCCAAAAATGCACTATCTGGAGTCAATTGATGTCAATAATACTTACGTAGTTTAATGCTGACGCCTGGTTTTTATAGTGTGGACGTCACGTCATCATTTGTTTTACTCTGTTTTGGAGTAGTCTAGCCCACCCACTGTGGAGACGACAAAAAATTTTTTTTTTCAGTGCAGTCCTGTCCATCTGCTGCATCGCACCATCCAAAATGGGCCAATAATGCTCCTTCTGGCTCCTGTGACGGTGTAGCGTGCCAACTTGTATATGCAAAATGCACCAATAATGATGGATGATTGAGTAAGGAGGAGGAGTTGGGAGCTGCTTTGCTGGTGGTGCTTGTTAAGTTTAACCGTGATGCAATGCACCACGAGTTGGCAGGGAGAGTGTGCTGTGTGCCACCAGCAGTCCACGCAGAGGAGGAAAAAGGAAGCTCTGTGGCTGCACAGAGATTGACCGTATTCGATCATCGGTGTGCATCTTGTCCCATAAGCGGCCGCATTCTAAAAAATATAGTTCAGTTTCATTATCAGACAGAAGAGCTGATCTGTCTGTGTCATCCCAGTCCACTTTTACTGTAGAGACAGTAGAGACGAGTAGAGTCCAAGAGCAGGCTGGAGACCCCGTGTGGTGCCCAATCCCATCGTCCCTGAGCAGCAGTACGGTAGTAGTACCACACAACTTCGCAACTGAAGCTGGACCAACGGTGAGGCCCCTGGAGCTGAGGAGGAGAGGGCTCAGAGCCACCTGAGGGGACAGCCAGTCAGGAACAACAGCGGAGGATCGAGATCAGAAGTGCTCCGTGCGCATAAAGAAAATGCCCATAGTTCAGCCTGGGGGGTGAGGCCTAGTTGGAGCCACGACTCACGAGTGCTGTAGTGAGTGGATGGAGAACGGGACCGACCGAACGCCTGCAGCAGCAGCCAGTCAGTCCTCAGAGGTGGGTGGCAATTAAAATTTAAATTTAAAAGCTTTTAAGTTAAGCTAA
This sequence comes from Neoceratodus forsteri, assembly GCA_016271365.2. Classification (NCBI taxonomy): domain Eukaryota; kingdom Metazoa; phylum Chordata; order Ceratodontiformes; family Ceratodontidae; genus Neoceratodus; species Neoceratodus forsteri. Next base: position 333,410,355 of record CM057454.1, read on the forward strand.
AGGATTGTGTGGGTGGGTCGGGGGTGTATTTAGATTAGGATGGGGTCAGGGAGGGGCACACACACCACCAGTAGGTTGCAAGGGGAAGACCTGCAGGCTGAGCAGCAGACTAATGGTGTTGGCCGTGCTGCTGTAAAGGGGATCGGGGAGTGGAGCAAGTGGTGGGTCGGGCGACTTGAGCACACTGGGTGGGGTAGGGAGGGAGGTTGGTTTAGGCAGGCGGCAGGCCTACAAGTGGCCGGACTCTCTGGGTGGTGGTTCCGTGGTTGGTAAGTGTCCTCCTGGGTGGCCGGCGGCACAGCAAAGCACCAGGCAGCAGAGTAGCTAGGCAGCAGGTCAGTTGGAGCCTCAGAGGAGCAAGGTGAGTAGCAGAGGAGTTCAGTGGAGAGCGGCCATCAGCACAGCCAGCCAGCATCTTCCCCAGCAAAGGTAGGCAGCTGCTGGCAGCTAGGACATTGTTTCTTATTTGGCCTTACCCTTAAGCCAGGAACACTAGTCTGTACAAATACCTCAGGATGAATTAAGGAAGACCACCATTTTTGCAGTTCCTTACATCATGGTCTTTGTGGGTTGGGGTTTATCAGAGCAGGTGCCCACTTCCCAGCATATAATTTAAAATGCAAATTTGTCAGCAATCCCACCAAGGCAACATCAGTGGGGTCAGCAACACTGGGTACACAGGAACTTTATAAGGGAGCTCCCTAGATTGGTTAAATAAATAACGTACACCGGGGGTTTGTAAGTTCAGATCAGTAAGGCCACAAGTCCATCAAAATTTGCGAACAATCCTCCTTAGCTATGGTGCAGTTTTTTTTTCCTCTCTGTTGCTGCTATGAGTGGTTTACATGTCAGGGAAGGGGGATCCACAAGCAGAGGGGTTTCATATATATAGTGTTAGTCCTTGCTGGGTTTGTCATTATTTTATTTGGGAGGCTTCAGGGCCTGAATTGTATAAGTGGCGAGTAATGTGGGCCATTGGCCTCAAAGCTGGTTGGGCCTTAACTTGACAAGCTGTTCAGAATGTACTTTTAGAAGGGTGGGCGGATTAATTTTTCTGTACTGAATTGCATATACTTCATCTTTGCCAACTAAAATGTATTTGCCTCCATATGTTTCCCCTTTTCCCTCTTTTCTTCTGTCCCTGTTTGTAACCTTGGAAAAAAGAAATAATAAAATTGGAATTTCAAAAAAAGATATAGGAACAACAATAACTGGCTATGCCATGCCATACTTGTCCCTGAAGCTGTCCTGCATGGCTGTAGGTAATACCTGCCATATTTTCAAATTCAGAAATGTGACTTGGTATGTATTCAAGAGACTAGCTTGAAATCCACTAGCATGAAGTTACTATCCGGATGGTTTTCTAAAAAGTACATCTCGCTGGTGTCTGATAGATGTGTACAGAGATGCAATGTCAATCACTACCCAGACATAGCTCTCCTCCAGACTTGTTGTCTAAAGGTGTCCACTTCTGAAGCATGTTCGGGTCCTACCCTTCCCCCCGGAGTCTCAACACTGCTGCAGATTTTAGTATCATCTGCAAAAATGGATACCTTCCCCTCTAGCCCCTCTGCAATGTCACTTATGAAGACATTGATCACAGCACGGATCCCTGTGGCACCCTGCTGGTCACCCCCCTCTCCACGGATTGAACACCATTCACCACCACCCTCTGTGACTGTGTCCTGTCAGTCAACCAGTTTAATTTCTGATCCAGTTTGCCACCTTTTGGCCCACTCCCAGGCTGCCCAACTTATTTACCAACCTTCTATGGGACAGTTTTGAAAACCTTGCTGAAATCTAGATAGTCGTCCAGAAAAACCAAAAGCTGGGAGCTCAGGACTACATTCCAATATATTCACTCAGTCGCTGATTCATATATTTTCTTTTATTTTGATAAAAATCCCCTACGTTTTAAACTGTAATATTTATATTTATGTTTTTTTCTACAGAGAATATAACAAGAATAGTTATTATTCTAGAACATGAGGAAAAGGCTATTGAAATATAGATGGTAATATAAGTGAAATGTGTCCTTTAATATAATAGTAACAAAAGAGATGTGATAAAAACTAAATATAGTCAATGAAAAAGTGATTATTATATATTTTTTGTACTTTGACACAGATTCTGAATGCCCCATGAACAAGCTCAAAGGAGCGAAACATAGGGAATTTTTATCAAAATAAAAGAAAATATATGAATCAGCGACTGAGTGAATATATTGGAATGTAGTCCTGAGCTCCCAGCTTTTGGTTTTTCTGGACGACTTTAGAACACCTTCGGAGCTCTACTTTAAAAGACTTTTGACACCATTACCCAATTTTTTTGTATTATGGTTTGTATGAAATCTAGGTAGGTCACTTGCATCCACCTCCCATCTCTGATCCACTTCCCTGGTCACCCTGTCTAAGTACTCTATCAGATTTGTTTGACAAGATCTTCCCGCTGTATATCCATGCTGGTTTCATGCCCAGGTTCCTAAACTTGTGCTGTAGCCAATCACAACTGGCCGGCCAGCAAGCACATTTTGTGGTTTTGGATTGTCTGTGTGTGCCAGTCGGGGGTGGGGGTGTGGGATCACTCCAAGTCTTGAAATGAAATGTTTGGTTTTCATGCATACAATCACAATTTCAGTGTGAAGCATCTTGCTTGCAAATGTAATAGCCCATGTAGAGTAGCAAGCAGTAGTAGAGTGGTGTCATACAAGGTGGCAGTGGCACCCTCCACAACCACAGAAGCATAGCACAGCACTGTCTCTATAAAAACTTCATACGTTTCGTTTCCTTTTTCCCTGATGCAGGCAGCATAGCATCTGACTGGCGGTGAGCTGAGCTGACTGAAGGAGTCACACCACAAACCAGTAGAAGAAGTCAAGCAGCAGCAGGGTACCCTGGGTAGCATGTGGTGATTGTGCAGTATTATTCGAGAGGAAGCCATCACCAGCGACAGCATTTCATCACCTTTATTTGCAAGGTACTTACAGTTATTGCTACTCTACTGTACCTCTTCAGTACAGAAATGTTAAAATGCCTTTTTTGTTGGGTTTGAGGCCAGGTTGCTGGGGTAGTTGGTGGGGAGAAGTAGTACTGTGGATGTAGGGTAGCTACCATAGATATAGAGATAATGCATGAGCATCAGTGGTTAACATAATGATGAAAAGGGACTTGGCAAGGTTGGAGGAATGGTCAGAAGTATGGCAGATTTCATTCAATGCAAAGAAGTATAAAATAATGCACCGGGAAACTAAACACAGGGAAAGAGTACACAGTTGGGGGGCAGGTAGTAACAACAACAGATTTGGGCATGTGTACTAGGTTCAGTCTGCACAGTTGGGGTTTGTGTTTACAGAATAAGCTGTGTATTTACCACCGGGTCCAGGAGATTGATGGGGCCTTGCTAGACCTACCTTCTGGAGGGGAACCCAGTAAGTCCATGCATGAAGCAATAACGTAATGTCCAGACCTGCAGTCTGCAGATGGGATTCTGCAGACTAGTGCGACTTTATTAAAACAAATTCTCTTTAGAACAACTTAGGGTAGTCTGGTCACCCAAAGCTTTACAACATAACACTTGGAAAATGTATTAACTTCCATTAACCCCATACATTACAATGGGGTTTCGTACTTGTTTTGTCACTATGTGATGACAGTCATGTGTGATTGCTGGTAAAGTAGCGTACACATGTTGAAACGACTTTTATATATGCTTTAGATAACCTGCTGGCTGACAACAACCCGAACCAACTGTGCATAAACAACACCTCGTGACATGAATTTTGAGAAGAGAACTGTCGTGACACACCGAATATGTCAAGCTCAGGTCAAGCCAGTGCAAAGACCCAAAAGAGAACCACCACCACTACCACAAACTCTTTATTAGACTGCTGGTTAATAAAAAAATGTCCCACAACTCAGTGCCTTGTGACTGACTCTGGAGGGAGTTCATCATCTGTGAATGGACCGACTGCTGATTGTTCTTCCAATTCCAATACTGAAATGGAAAGTGACAGCTGCAACCTTGCTGTAACTTCAATTTGTTATTCTGATGACTTTCCTACACTTCAGTTATCAGATAGTGATGATTGTTCTTCTTCTTATGAGTGTATCCCACAATCTGCAGTTTCACAGGGTCACACACATGACACAAGAATTATCAGTTGTTCAGAAATCATGCAGTGGTGACACTAGAAATCAGAACAGATCAATTATCAGATGCTGTGAAATCTGTTGTTATCGCGTAATTACAGACATCAGTGGGAAACTGAATTTGATTGGCTGGAGGCAAGAGATGGGAAAATGTTTTGCTCTGTGTGCCATTCAGATCACCGTCTCACAAACAAATTTGCTACTACAGGTGCAGGTGCATTAATGTACATGCAGTATGTCTGACAATGCTGATTCGAGTAGCTTGTTTGGCTGTCACAAATGGGCTTTGGCTTCTCCAGTTCACAGCGGTGGTGGTAGTGAATTAAGTGGTAAGGCATGCCATGAGTGACATCATAACCATCTAGGGAGAGTTATGGTGTGGATAACGCCCACCCACTCCAGATGTTTTGAAGCACAAGGTGCGTACCAGCCGAAATGCTTCCACCACCCAAGCAGGGCCCCCCGTTACCCCACCATAACTCACCCCATGAAGTGCCATATTGTGCTAATGAAATGTGTCTTTTTTGGAAACCATTATGAATTTTTAAACAGGTTACTTCAACTGGACCACATTGTGCTGTGATAACAGTCCAGCAGTCAGTAATTTGTTAAAGAGGTTAACCTGGGCTGTTGTGGTGGGATTATGGGTCAGTCTTACAAAAGCATCTGTCTGCCAATCAGAATTCAGCATTTTTCTACACATTTCATAATCTGATGTGAAATCAGTAGAAGGGATGCTGAATTCTGATTAACGAGACAAATCTTTATGACTGACCCATAATCCCTAACAACAGCCTCAGGTTAATTCCTTAACAAATTAATAACATTTCAAAAAATTACCGATTTTATTACCACAATACAGCACTTCAGGGGTGGCGGTGTTTATGTAATCAATAAGACATGACAGGGTGTGATGGATGGAACAGATTTTACTGCACACATGGCCAGGGCATAATTTGGCACAAGGCCTTGGCTGAGTACCTTTAGCCCTTGACGTGCGGTAAAATCTGTTCCATGCATACCAATCTTATTACTACTTCATATTCATCATAGTTCATCTAGTGAAGGCTTGCTACTTTTATTAATAATTTGTAACAGAAATGACAATTTCTGACTCAAGTATCTGACTTTGTCACCTGTGTTTCAGGACTGCACTGTCCCTCCCCACCTAGATGCTAATAAGTTTGATAACTTGTGGACATAGCATGGTGGAGTGCAAGCAACCAATAGAATCCTTCAGTCTATCTGTACAGAGAGTGTAATACTGAGTCACCACACCAGTATTATCTACTTTTAGAATATCACAGAACATACATAGATCTTCTTTGGGGTGATCTCACTCATCAGGTAGGTATGGTACCAGTACCGCAGCACCACTAACACCATAGCGATAGGAATGTCACTGTCAGTGAATGGGAATCCATGGAAGATTCTCTGCAGTACATTGCTCCGCTCCTCAGTTCTTTTCCACCATCGAGTTGCAAGCATTCTCCAGTGACGAACAGCAGTGCAGTGTTAGTGGATTTAGCACCTTTCAAAGTAAGGCCTACCCACTTGGAGTACAATAGTATCACACAGTTGTTTCACCGAGGTGAGTATTACTGTCTTGATATATTTAAGAGCCCATGCATTTTTTGGAAGGGATCCTGCGGACTCCTGTCTTAAGTTTGTGGAGTCACGGGCAGATTCACTTGCCAAGCTCTTCTGTCTTGAGCTTAAGAAGATCCTTGGCTTGGCAATTTGTTCCAAGTCTCCTGTCTTAAGTTTATGGAGTCATGGGCAGATTCACTTGCCAAGGTCTTCCCCCCAGGGCTTGCAAGTTGTCGTTGATCTGATCCTTCTTTACTAGGTGATGGTGGGGAAGGACTGCGGATGGAGTGTGTGTGAATGACCAGTGCCACAACTATATTGGGCTGGTGAGGTCTTGCTGATGGTGTGCACGTGGCACAAAGTTGCAAACTTAATAAACACCTGTGTGTTTACTGTCATTCCATGATGGTGAAGAGTGCCTATGGTGCACTTGTAAGCCACCTGGTGAGTGAGATCACCTTAAAGATCTACTCTTTATGGTACATTCTACATATCTGTTATTTCACTGTGTCACTGATGTATGCCATTTCATTGTGTGCGTAAAAGCAGACAGCAGCTTAGCCTTTACAGTTTTATTCTTCTCTTATCCAATTCCATAGTATTTACAAGAAAATAATTTTCCTATTTTAGAAAATTGTCAGAAATCAACCCTCAGGAAGCACAAGTCAGACAAAGAACCATCGTACAGCACTGGAAGCAGACATTCTTAGAAGGAGACTGTATGCAGTTAGCGACAATGATGAGGCAGAAAGTTCAGAAGATAATGATTCAGCTATTAAATTTGTAAAGACAGTGAGCGTAATCTGTTTAAAGCAGTGTACTTTGCAGAAAAAACAGATGGCAAATTACAGTGTCAACCAGCTTTTACATTTCATTCACTGGACAGGAGGTCAATGCTCAGTACATGATATAAGTGATTACACTGTTCATGATGTTCAGATAAGTATTGTGAAAGTATTAGATAGCAAAGTCATAAAGAAGCCTTGCAAAGTCCTGTGTTTGGCTTGCTAGTTGATGAATCCACAGATCTTTCAGTCCACAAAACTGTAATAATGTATATTCGATATGTCAGTGAAGGGAAATGAAAACAAAACTAATTGGCAACATCAGGGTAAAGGATGGTTCAGCACATCACTTAACTGAGGCTATTGTAAACAGATGTCAAGCCCTGGCTTTGTCATGAGTAAACTTGTGGGGTTAGGTAGTGATGGGGCTAGTGTAATGATGGGCAAGTCCAATGGTGTTGGGGCACTTTGACTTCACTGCATTCACCTTTTATGGTTCATGTCCACTGTTTGGCTCATAGATTGGCTTTGGCCTGTTCACAGTCTGCTACTCACTTTAGATACCTACAAGACTTTCAGATTAACATTAATGGTACATATGCCTATTTCAGTACATCTGCTGTTAGGCAGGCAAAGCTAGAAAGATATGCAAGGGTGATTGGTACAGTAAAGGAAAGCTGAAAGAAGCAATTAACATACGCTATTATCAATGCAAAATGCTGTAAATGCATTACATAAATATTACCCTGCTATTCTCCCTATACTTAAGAAGACAGGAACCATGCCAAAGCTCAGGGCCTTCACACGTTCTCACTACTTATATTTCTGCAGCTGTTCTATGTATGTTCTGTGATATCCCAAAAGTAATGAGGAACTCTTTGTAAATCCTTTCAAAACAGGATGTGCTGTATGTGGATGTGAAACCACAAGTGTTCTGTACAATTGGTGAGTTAGAAAACATGAAAAGTGAGCCAGGCCCAATCCTGACAGCGCTTCAAGAGGCATGTGAAATTGAGACTAGCGATAGTGGACAAATGACAGCATGTTGGAAAATAAAGGAATCTCAACAAGATGACATTCAGATTGAACTCAAGTGTTCATAAAACTACAGCACAATTCTCAAAACTGAGAGAGGAGTATCTCAATACTCTTATAAGCAACATGAAGTGTAGGTTGTGACCAAATTCTAAAAGCGAAGCACTTCTGGATGCCATTGCCAATCTAACTGACCCACAGTCCGTAGTAGACTGTAATACAGTCAGTGTTCAGAAAAGTTTAAGTTGTTTGTAAAAATTTGGTTCCAACACACAATATGACACTGATCAAGATGATACTGAGACAAATATTCATAAATGCAAGCCTTTACTAGATGAAAATTGTCTCCGCTCAGACTAGGCAAAAGCAAAACAATGATGCTTGGATGCTCTAGGAACCTTAGTTCAGAAAGCTTTATAGGAAGGGTAATTTCAAAGTACTCTGATACAATGCCAGTATATTCAACATTATGTAATATAGCTTTATGCATTCCACTGACATCTGTAGAATATGAGCAAGGTTTCAGTGTGCAGAATAGGATAAAGACAAAAAAATTTCGTTGTTCACTAACAGAAGATAGCCTACAGCTACTAATGAAACTAAACATGGGCCTGACTTCTCCGACTTTGAAGTCGATAAATCTATGACGTGTTGGAAAAAAGAAAAAAAAGCGCTATATGTCTTTGTGGCAAAAATCAAAAGGAGGAGACTGAGAAGCCAAAGTCCCAGACAGAGACAGTCAGGTTTCATGTTTCTGGTAGCAGCAGCAGCAGCAATACTGGTGGTAGCTGTGCCATATTATCCAGAGGTAGCCACACATCAAACAATGATTATATCAGTATGTCACCATGTATCAACAGCAATACCTGTTCTGACACTGCAGATGATGGCAGCGTGGGTGCCAGTGCCACTGCAGTTTATCCTACAAGCAGTACTAGAAGAGTGCTCATGATGGGGAGCTTAAGATAGTGAATTAATGCGAGAGGATTTCCTGGAAATAATAGGGCATGGATGACAACAATAGCGAATAATTATATAACTTTCAAATTGGCTCATATGATCCAGGTTCAAGTACACATTTGGCCCAAATACAACTTACTGACAGACATACTGCTGCACATTGATCGGCGAAGTAATTATCTGAAAACCAGTATTATAAATAGTAAATTCACTCGAAAGCTGTGAAGAAAGCAAAATGTTTATTTTCTTTTTGTTGCATACTACTGTCACAGTGCTGCTGCTATTACTGTACATGGATGGAGTGATGGACAAGGCAGCGATAGCTGGTGCAAGGCATTGTTGCACCTGGCTGCTGCAAAAAATGCAGTGGTGATGGCTGGGAGAGGAGTGGGGACTGGTGTGACTGTGAGTTGCTGAACATAATGGAATACGGTAGGGCATTGGATAATGAAAAATTAGTTGCTTACTGTTAAAAGAAGACACAAAGTCTATTGTTCACATCACATGATGATGTGCTGTACCTTGGTTGGTGGCAATTTATGATGACAGACACTAGCAGACGTAGAGGTACATACCACATCTAGTAAGTACACAACAGGTTGCATTGCCTCACATTGCTTGCAAGTAATGGTGTGACACAGCAGTCACATTACATAAAGCAAGAATGGGTTATTAAATGTATCATGGGGTCGGACATACAGGGATAAGTGCATTGTTAAGGCTACATATTTTCTGCATTACTCTGTCTCCCCCAAATCAATTCTCCACACGTAACCAAAAAACTGGTTTGCGTACCCAGCAAGACAACATCTTGCCAGGCCATTAGTCACTCACTGTTATATATTTGACAAATTTTAGCACTGACTCACACAGACAGATTTTTTTGGTCTTGATAAGCATCAAAGATGTCATCACTGCAGGAGTTACCCAATTTCTGCAAAGTGTCAACTTAAGTTCAACCAACCAAGTGCCAACACCTATGGTACCAGCAAGTTGAAATGTTTTTATGTTTCAAAGTATAATAATTGTGGCTTACCAATTTAAATGTTATCATTAGCACTTTTACCTTGTTAAATAAGTTCAAGTTAGAATGGTAAGGTAGGTTTTAAAACAGCTGTTCCTTGATTGAAAAGACTGTACAGTTAAATCTCATGGAGATGACACACAATACCCCCACCCAGGCACTGTCAGGCTGCAGCAGGCACCCATGTAGGACTTGGCTATTTGTCCATGATGTGTTATGTATTACAATACATATACACAACACCAGGCAGGGCCAGCCAAATACATTGGGTAAATACATCATGTTATTTTGGAACAATTATGTAAGTTTCACTTTATACAACATCATATATTTCACTGTACTACAATTTAATTAACTTGTTATTGTTATAATGTTATTTCCACTTGTAGAAATGGAACCGGACAAAAAAAAACACAGATAATAACAATGGGCCAGATAGGAAACTTACAACGGAAAGAAAGGCAGCTTTGAGATAATACAAGGTAAAACACAAAACTAATACAATACTGTAACAAACAGTACAGAACCATTGAAAATGGTGTTAAGGACTACTGTTTTAAGTTTATGGAGTCCTTTGCAGATTCAGTTGTTCTTTTGTCAAGATCTTCTGTCTTAAGTTTAAAGAAGATCCTTGCAGGCAACCTGTAGGTGGCTCTATATAGCATGTGGTGGGTGTATGGTATATAGCAGGGACTCCTGTCTTAAGTTTATGGAGTCCTTTGCAGATTCAGTTGTCTTTTTGTCAAGATCTTCTGTCTTAAGTTTAAGAAGATCCTTGCAGGTGGCTTTATATAGCATGTGGTGGGTGTGTGCTATATAGCAGGGACTCCTGTCTTAAGTTTATGGAGTCCTTTGCAGATTCAGTTGTCCTTTTGTTAAGATCTTCTGTCTTAAGTTTAAGAAGATCCTAGGCTCTATATAATACCACCACACACCATTTGTAATGATTGTTTGTGGTGTTTATCTTTGTTTTACCTCAAAACTTCCTTTCTTTCTATTGGAATATCCATATGTGGCAGGGAAGCCCATTATTCTGAGTTCAATTACCAGGCTATAAGTGGAGAAAACATCTTGTAATACATTACTAAATTGTAATGTAAGTGAAATAAATGGTGTTATAAAGTGAGAAAAAAATATTTATGCAAAAATAAGATTTATTTAGCCAGTTTATTCACATTGCCAGACAGTGCCACTGGAGTATTTATGATGCAGTGTGGCAGTTGGCAGAATAGCCCATTTTTCCAACACAAGTTGTGATGGTAATAACAAATTACTAAAGATTTTACTTTATAACTAAATAAACAATGGGTAGTAATCAATCACTGATTACCATACTATGAATCATAATGTAGGTGGCAGCAGCCTAGCATACTGCTAGCAGCAGGCATCTATCTGCAAGCAACTGAAAGAGCCACTAATGCCAAAAGTGCTACATTGCAGATTCTGAATAAGCATACTGCCAGTAAATCTCATACCAAAAACTAGATTTTTACCTTACTTCATTTTAAAGTCAGTAGCCATTTTGTAACCTTGACTGCACTACCAGTGCAATAAAAGCAGGTGTCGTTGAAGTGCTGTGTAGCTCTGTAACATACTAGATAATATTGTATACAGTACACAATGATTATTACTAATCTATGCACAGCGATGATTTGAAGATACTGGCATGGCATTGTCTACTATACAAGAACTGAACAATTCATGAAATAAACACATTGTCTGAAAACGATTACTGCGTGCTTATGTTTTCATTTCTTATCATTGAGAAATGTATTTATGTGGATGTAGCATGGATTACAGTAATGTACTCAGAAGGCCAGTGAGTTGACTTCTAAAACTATAGGAGTTGGAGTATTTTGACTGCCAAAATTTGTCGACTGGAATTATTTTGACTTCCAAAAAATTGACAACTGGAGTATTTTGACTCCAGTAAAACTGAAATGACTTCCAAATTTCAACCCATGGAAGTATTTGACTTCCACCCAAAAAAAAATTATCTGAAGCCCTGGTTAAACCCCTAAATTTGCACCTTAATAGCTTTGGCAGCATTTGACAAAAGTAACAGAATTTTGCAAATGTTGTCTAGCAGGCAAGGTCTAAATCTGTGGAAGGTTTTGTGATAGCAGTTTATGCAGTTTCTGAGATGTGAATAGCATATGTAATTTCCCTGTAGACATCTATAATTTTTTCCTACACTTAACATGGGTTTCAGGTTTGCTCTCATATACAGTCTACACAGAATGGATTTTTTTTCCTGAAACTTTCAGGGTAGAAGCTTGCTGTGCCAAGGTAGAGCCATTGGAAGGTTTTGTGAAAAAATGTTAAAAGGGTCCTGAGTTATAAAGATTTAAAGTTTTCTTTCTGTTCTGAGCATGCTCAATAGGGTTTTTGGGATAACGTTCTGATATAACACCAAACATTCTGTGTTGCAAGGTCATTTTTGGTTTCTCACCACTTACTTCTCACAGCACAACATTCTTTTGTTGTGCCGTGAGAGCTGCCATCTTGTTTTTGCCCTCAAACACAAAAACATGAAAAATACATATTAATTATGTCATTAAAATAAAAAACCTGAACCTAGCTAAACTGGACCCTGCATGAAGAAAGTTACAACAGATTGCACTGGCAACATGCTGCAAGACATACTTCTCTACCTTTGAAGGCTGTATCTGGCTTGCAGCTGTACCTTGCACTTCAGACAGGAAGCTACAGCATGGGGGAGGGGTGAGCATTAAGGTTGACAACCTCATGAGGAAGACCCCACCACTGATTCACCAAGACTCCAGAGACCCCAAATCCTAATGTTTTTTGTTTCCTGTTGCTGTTAGGGGTTGGGGGTGGCTAGTTTGGGTTGGAAACCCTAACTCCACATTTCTCTACTTTTGCGGCATTAACTTTAACCCTAACTGATGCATTAACAAAGTTTTCTTTGCAAAGAATATCATATATAAATGGCACCTTTGCACAAGTGGAAAATGAACTATGTGTTGATGTACCAAATGTGTATATGTAAACTAAGTAATATATGACAGTTATTGCTGCTGTTGTGGCCCTAAGACCCTCTTGAAAACTAGGCAATGCACTTTAAAAAGGTTATCATTGTGCTCAAAATGACAAAATAAAAAAAAGGAAAAGCCCTTTGGGATTCGGTCTGTATGAAAGGCACTATATAAACCCAAATAAGTTTCCTTACTTTCCTACCAGGGGAGTAGAAGGAGTAGGAGAAGAAAGGTGTGAAAGTCACCCAATAGGTGGTCACCATCATGTACAGCAATTAGGGGTTTGGTTACTGGTCCACATGTTGGCAATCACATGAATTATAAGGACAACTGATATTTTTAGGGCATATGACAACTACCAGGCAGATACCTACAGATCTGTAATAGCAACAGTGGATAAATACATGTGCGTTTGCAACTGGGGAGTTGGTACCTTGGTACAGCTATTTCCATCAGGGCACTGAAACCTTCCTTGTCAAAAATGAGAAAGGAAGCAAACTGATGGATATCATCTCACCCCTCATGTTCATTAACTACTTGACCTCAGGCTGCTTAGATTAGTATGTTATTATGCTGCCAGTGGGAGGATGATTTTTCTCACCCTCAGCCCTATAATAGAAAATTCCCCTAGAGGATACCTACTACCATCACCACAACATTTGTTGTCTGCCAGACTGCATTCTGATACTCAGACAAGTTACTTCTTCAACTGCCTTGTCATGGTTGACATCCCCAGAAGAATGTGTTCCTTACTATGCCTTAACTCCTCCTTACACAAAATATACACTGCATATCTCTCAGATTCTGGAAGTTTTAAAGATGTCCCAGATCAAAGATTTCACTGGTATTTTCTTACTCCTGGGGACTCTCTTGGTGGGCCCCAGACACCATCATTCTCTTTTTCCATCTCCTGTCTCACCCTGTTGACATTGACCTAGTATCAGTATCCTCCTCCCCAGAACCATGTTCTGTAACTGTCCTCCTGCTCCTTCTCTTGCTTCAGTGTCTTAATTACTCTGCTGCACAGTTTATCCTTTTTTCGGGTAACTGCACTTAGCCTTCAGTCTCTTTCAGGACCAGCTAATCTCTCCTTCATTCTTCATACCCTCTCTGAATTGTTAGCTCTGATATGTTTTGGTTCTGTTACAAACTCTGGATTTGTCTCTCAGTCTCCTTCCTCTTTCTCGTCCTCCACCCTGCTGAACTTCTCTGCCTATGTTATTGCCTGTTGCAAAATAATGGTATATTTGTCAACCATCTGAGTACTGTGAAAAGTTGCTTCTGCAATGTGGATTTCTTTGTGCACTGTTCTGATGATAAGAATATCCTCCATTTGCATGGGGCTGCTACTGGTACACATGGCAAGTATCATGTTTAAGTACATTTTGCAATTGGCTGATAAAACTTCATGAACAAGTTTGAATAATTATGCAAAACTTGCCCTGGTGCCCACTTTATGAATGAAAAATAGTTGTTAATATACTTACTGCAATGGACTAGCAAAGCTCCACTCACACTGGACTTAAGTATGCAAAACTGGCAGTGGGACTCTAAAGGAAAAATGGTTACTCAAATCGTTTAAATACTTTCTGCATCCGCCCATGACTGCACACATAAATACTGTAAAACTAGTTATTTTCATGCAAAGTATAGTGGTGCCAGCATGAATGCAGTGCACTGATGCAATAGAGTTAATGCAGTTAACAAGGCAATTTCAATGTCTGTTCCACATTGCCATGCAGTAACTCAAGATGCTGCATCGCGTCCTGGCCTGCTCCACATTAATTTTAGTGCAAACACATATGCAACCATAATTGCATAAATTTCATTTAGTGCTAAGTCACTATCACCACATTCATTATAATGGAAAATGCTAATAGCACTAATTAGCACAAATCATTATTTGCACTAATAAGTACTTCTGTGAAAATTATTTGACAGTGAACATTTCAAGTTTAACAGTCTGAGGTACACTGCTTGTTAACTAGGCTGATGCTACAATTTAAATGCTGCACCAGTTATCACCAGCACCGAGCTTCAGAAAAGCTTGGTTCCAAAATAAAGTCTCAGGCCCTTAAGGTCTATCCCTCCTTAGATCCCCTCTCACACTGGCTAAGCTAAGCCTCATAGAGCCCAAAACATATGTGCCTCCTAACCAGCACTCCAGCAGTGACCTAATCTTCCAGGTAAAGGATGATTTTATCAGTCAAAAGTTATATAGAAACATAGAAGTTGACGGCAGATAAGGACCGCAAGGCCCATCCAGTCTGCCCATTTCTTTTTCTACCTTATAAATGTGCCATCGGCCTTTGCTCTATCAGTGGCCTATCTATTCATAGTCATTTGTATTGCTCCCTTATGCCTATCCCATGCCTGTTTGAAGCCCTGCACTGTATTCATAGCCACACTTCTTGTGGTAAGCCATTCCATGCATCCACCACCCTTTCTGTGGAAAACTAATTTCCTCACATTCCACCTTAATCGGCCTCCCTCTAATCTCATGCTGTGTCCTCTTGTCCTGCTATTTTTCTTATATTTAAACATGTTAGACTCTTTCACCTTGTTTATGCCCTTAAGGTGTTTGAATGCCTCGATCATATCCTCTCTCCCTCCTTTGCTCAGGGTATACATATTGAGCTCTGTTAATCTGTCCTCATATGTCTTCTGATGCAGTCCCTGCACCATTTTGGTTGCCCTTCTCTGGACTGCCTCAATTTGATTAATGTCCCTTGTGAAGGTGTGGCCTCAATACATGCAGTACTCAGATGAGGCCTAACCAGTGTCTTGTACAGAGGGATTAATACCTCCCTCTTACGACTTGTGATACCCCTACTAATACACCCCAACACCCCCCTAGCCTTACCTACTGCTTTAGAGGTCTGCTTGGATGATTTTAGGTCATCAGTGATGATGATTTTTAGGTCATCAGTGATTTATATATTTAATATATTTATATATTTTTCAATCTAACCAAATAAATTCAAGTATAACCACTGGCCCACATACACAATGGTAGCACTACTGCTTCCAGCACTGATGACCTGTGTTCAGAAACAAGCCCAATGCATCAGAGGGTCAGCCGGGGAAGGTAGGATGAGTGTCCAGTGAACTGTCCTCCTCCTTCAGGGGGGTGGGCTACAGGGATCCAATGTCAGGCTTATACCAGAGGAGGCTGTATGCAGTGGCTGGGGATCACACGCATATGAGTGGGAGGTGCCGGTGGATGGCAGTGCACTGTGTATGGAAGCATATTTGGATGCACAACTGGCATTACTGCACAGGCATGCCTCCATGGGGGAACAATGAAGAAAAGCCCTTCAGAGTGAAGCTAGATGGCAACCTGTTGGAGCTGCTCCCTGCCCACCTGAATGACACCAAGCCTAAGTCTTGGTCGGGACTCACTGGTGGATCTTGGTCTCTTTCTTCTGGGAGCCCCACTAGGAGGGATAAATAGTGGGCCATCTGACAGTTTGGGTAATGTCGAGGAGAGGGTCCAGGGACCATGGGGTAGATATGGGGTATGTGCCTGCCAGGGCAAAGAGAAAAAACAGAACTGAAAAGAAGAAAAAAAAAATCAGAAATAAGCCTGCCTAATCCCTATAGATTCTCGCTGATGGCATGTCACAAAAATAACTGCAACTTCATCAAGTGGAAGAAGCCCTGCTTGATGCCACTGGGTTTTGAACATACATGTAAGCTTACAAATTAAGGAAAGAAAGAAGACCATCATCCCATTCAGTTCATTCCCCAAACTCAGTGGGAATACCCTGTCACCCTTTGTCTTTAAGGTACTTATCCACTTTAAGCATGAAAGCAGAAACATTGTTGATTAACACCATTTCCTCTGAAAGTTTCTTCCTCCTTTTGTAGACATTGAGTGCCCCATGTCCTAATTCTTGTACATCTGAAGGAGCTGTGTTTGGGACAATAGTGTTAGCCTTTTCAGATGTTTGAATATTGTAATCATGGCACCTCTGAGTCTCCTCTTTTACATGGAGTACAGTCCCAATTCTGTTTGTCTGTCCATGTTTTCCAAGACTTCATCCATCTTGGTTGTTCTCTTCTACACCTTCCCAATCCTGTTGATACCATTCCTCAGATATGGGGACCAGAACTGTGCATTATACAGTACCCAGAGGTGTGGTCTGACCTGTGATCTGTACAGGGGTATGAAAATATCTCCTGATCTGCTTACAACATTTATAGTGATGCCTGCTGTAATTTTATTTGCTTTGCTAGCTGCTGCCCTGAATTGTTACCCCATATAAAGGTAAGGTCCCCTCAACCTTTTATTTTGTTGTACCTGTGTAGTTTGCAAGCATGAACAACGATTGCCTCTATTGCACCCTCCTAATTTCATCAGGATTTAATTGTAATTGAAGGTACAGTACTTAAAGAGTTAGTGTAATGCCTGGAATTAATGATAACATTCAGATATGGCCAGCTATCACATAGAAACATAGAATTTAATGGCAGATAAGGACCGCTTGGCCCACCCAGTCTGCCCATTTCCCTACCTAATGGATAAGCTGCAGATCCTAGTTAACCAGCAGCCTACTTCTTCCTACCCCAACCCCCTAGAATTGCCTTATGACTGTCCCATGCATGTTTGAATTCCACCATTGTTTTTGACTCCACTACCTCCTCCGGAAGGCCGTTCCATGCATCCACAACCCTCTCTGTGAAAAAATACTTCTTAAATTACCTCTGAGCCACCCCCATCTTCAAATTGTGCCCTTGTTCTTGCACACCTCTTTTTGAAAGATGCTACCCTCTTGGACTTTGTTGATTCCCTTGAGGTACTTGAAAGTTTCTATCATGTCCCCCTCTCCCTCCTTTCCTCGAGGCTATACATATTAAGCTCCTTAAGTCTCTCTTCATATGTCTTCCAGTGCAGACCCTGCACCATTTTATTGCCCTCCTCTGGACAGCTTCCATCCTGTCTATGTCTTTGTGGAGACTGGGTCTCCAGAACTGCATGCAGTACTCAGATGGGGTCTCACCAGCTGTCTGTACAGAGGATAATAACTTCCTGTTTTCTACTGGTGATGCCTCTCCCTATGCATCCCAGTATCCCTCAACCCTCCTTGTTGCCCTCTCACATTGCTTGCCCACCTTTAGGTCATCTAATATGACTACCCCTAGGTCCCTTTCCATTTTTGTTGTTGTTAGTATCTCACCCCCCATTGTGTACTCTTCCCATGGGTTTTTGTTTCCTAGGTACATTACCTTGCACTTCTTAGCATTGAATCTAAGCTGCCATACATTTGACCATTCCTCTAACCTTGCCAAGTCCCTTCTCGTCCTTTCATACTTCTTATAACTGAAGTATTTTTTAATTTCTGTTTGCTAATTAGATGATTTTCCACCTGGCAGTACTGGGGTGATGTGTGGAGCAGCACTTTGTCTGGAGGCTAAAAAAAAAGTCAGTTCTGTTCCCTCCACCACGTCATCAACACTGAGACCACACTGGCTGTGACATCATTAGTAACCAAGGAGAACCATTTCTCATTGCCAGATTATTCTCTTTCTCATGAAGAAGCAGGGATTGACACTTCTTGATTATTAGTGATGTCACAATTTCATGCATTTTGATTGGTACTTTCGAAAAGTCAATGCTCAGGCTGCAAAGGTTGTGGTGCCTCAATGTGTTTAGTCACATTCCTGATGATGTAGTGAGAGAAACAGAACTGACTTTTTTTTACCCTCCAAACAGAGTGCTGCTCCACATATCAGCCCAGTACTGCCAGGTAGGAAATCTTCTAATTAGCAAACAGAAAAGAAAAAATACTTTAGATATAAGAAGTGATAGCTGACTGCATCTGAAAATTACTATTAATTCGAGGAAGTACACTAGCTCTTAAATCTGATGTGAATATCTGCCTGACTCCATTACAAAGGTCATGACCTGACTCATGAAAGGCATCCTGGAATTTTATGATGTTCTGGTGCTAAAATCTGTGCTAGCTATACTGTATTAATCAGTGCTGGTGCTGTTCTCTGCAGTTCCTATTTTCTTGTCTTATGCTAGCTATGAAACATTTCAATGCATAATAAGTGCCCTGCTGTTTTCTTTATTTCTAAGTGTATCTCAGTTAGAAAAAAATGCTTTTAGAGAGTACAGGGACATCACAAGACATGTAACAGAACTGAATGAGAGTATAATTTCTGCCGGCTTCTGCATGTATGCATCATCAATTCCCAGGATGCTTCACATGAGTGGGGTCATGGCCTTTGCAATGGAGACAAACAGATTTTCACACCAGGGCAAAACAGAGTGAAGCAGCCTCATTTACACCTAAATTAGGATTAAATTAGAGGGATGCAAGACAGGAAATCATTGTTCATGCCTGCAGACTACACAGGTAGACATAAAATAGGTTATGGGGACTTTCTCTTTAAAACCATTGCTGGTAATTGACCCCAGGTCATTTTCCTGATGAGTTCCCGCAATCTCTGTGATGTTTAAGTCATATTTTACTTTTATGTTCTTCTTACATAGATATATGACTTTGCATTTTTCTTTGTTGAAGTTCATCATTTTTAGATGAATTTCCTAAGCATGTCCAGGTCTTATTGCATTTTGTTAACCTGTTGCTGAGTTGTAACTATCCATCTTATCATGAGCAATGAACATGACAAGCCAGCTACTACTGTCCACTTCTTGATCACTTATGAATATATGAAACAATATTGACCCCGGCATATGTCGTTGTGGTACTCCAGTGATGTGGCTACTGTAGATTATCATTTATTATTATCCTTTTTCCTTTCCTGCAACCAGTTTCTAATCCACTGCATTACATAATTGGTTATATATAGAGTCTTAGTTTTATGACAGAGTCTTCTGTGTGGCACAGTATTGGAGGTTATACTGAAGTTGAGATGCACAATATTTAGAGGCTTCTTTTAATCAAGATCCTTGATGACATTATCAAAAGTGCAATAAAATTGTTCAGGCATGACTTTCCTTCTCAAAATCCATACTGGGCCACTGAGCAAGTTATTATTGTGTAAGTGCTTAAGAAATGAATTTCTTATAATTGTATCAAGCAGCATCATTGGTATGATGTTAAGCTGATTGGCTTATACTTATCAAGCTCATCCCTGGAGCTGTTTTTGAATATCGGTGCAATCTGGGCCACCCTTCTGGCATCATGTATATGCAGTTCTCAATGATTCACTGAATATTATTGTCAGAGGGACTGATCATTCCATAGCTTATTCTTTCAGAATTCTGAGATGCAGATAAGGGAGGAGCTTCTAAAACTGGATGTTACTAAGGCTACTGGTCTGGACAACATCCACCCCCAGACTGCTTAAGTATGCATCACAGGTGATGGACACCCTCTTAGCAAAATCTTTAATACATTCCTTAGTACAGGAGAGTTTCCTGATGCATGGAAGTGATCAATGTTGAAAAGTAGTTATTGTCTTTAAAACTGGATCAAGATCAGAGACTGGAAAATATCGCCCCATAGCTCTACTCCCACAAATATCACAAATATTTGAAAACTGCTTTGCTCAGTTAAAATATTTTCTAAAAACTTAAAATAAATTAAAAAATTTCTGTCAGGGTTTAAGCAGAACCACAGTATCAGTTGGAGCCATTTTTATAAATCTATCAAAAACATTTGATATCTTGGGCCACGATACCCTCCTCTCCAGGCTAACCTTGATGGGACTGGCTGGAGGTTGTACTGTGTTGTTCAACTCTAAAACAGTTGGTAATGGGAGGGCTTTAAGACCAAGGTTCAATAGGTGGAGCAACTACGTCACTCTCCCATCAGGCTTTATTAGGTCATTCATCCTGGGCCTCCCCAGGATTCATTTCTCATTGGCAGCCGGAGGTGCTGCTCTCCGTTGGCCTCCCGCCCCCAGCTTTCGCCTCCCTCTGCCCTGTACATGCCTGTGCTACACATCTGTCTCTGTGGAGCCTCAGGCTGCCAGTTCCTTCTCCCTCATTCTGCACCCCCCTTCTCCCCATTGTGCTCCACTGCTGCAGGTTTTTGCAGCTCACTCCTGTGCATGACCCTGCCTTACCTTTTGGCCACCTGTCATCTGGGACTGTCCCTTGCTCGACCTCCCTCTGCCAGCTCCAGAGCTCTGCTTGCCTTCTCTGCACCAGTCTGCCCTGCTGGATTTTCTGGCTTGCTCTCTGGGGGCTGCTAGCATGTTTCATTTTCCTGCCTGAGTTTCCTCTCTGGCTCCCAACACTGTCTCCAGCTCCAGGACCACCTGTTCCTCACCATGCGGACTCACCTTTGGGTTCCCTTCGCTCCCAGTCTCCTTTGCAGTTTCAGTGCTCACTCTGGCTGGTGCTGGCATGCCTCCACTTCTCTTGCTCCTTGTTTTCCGCCATTCGCTCGCATCACCGTTCTCTGTCTTGATACTGCCCGGTACCTCACCCGGCTGCCACCAAAACCATAACTCTTCATTGTTATGACCCTCGGTACCACCTGTCTCTGTTTGGGGCAATGCTATCCTTGGTCCTCACTTCTGTTCGACTCTCTTATCTATGGGGATTCCAGTTTTCCCAAGTCATAATCAATTTCAGCTTGTACCTAATCTGTTCTGGATTTCCATAATGACTTTACCCACTGCTATTCAGCTGCACAGCAACAGGGGAGGAAAACAATGAGACAAGTTGCTAAAGGGGACATCACTCATATGCCTCAGAGGGGATGTTCCCAGTTTTGTCCTAGCAATTTTTTTTTTGGTAGGTATAAAAATACCTTGATTCTTATTGATCTGTTATTAATAACTTAGCAATCTCCGGCATTAAATACATATCTGCTGCTTATTAGCTGCTATGAATGCACATTAAATAGAAGCCACTGCTAACCATTGCTCCCTTCATTGCCTTTCCACCTATTGTTCCTCTGCATACTGCAGATTATGCTATGCTCCCGCATTTAACCGCTAGATGGCACCATACCTCCTCCGACTGCATGGTCTTTCTCAGCATGTATGCCCTGTTATTCTGCAGTTCATGCTGTGTCTAGCACCCTAGCCCTGCATTCCAGCAGCAACAACGTATGGCTCGCTGCTGCTTCTTCTGCACTTCACCCCAGTTCATCGTCCTGTCTGTGCCCCCTCCTTTCCATCTTTAGCTTTGCTTGCTGCACTCTGGTTGCTGGCCATTTCCCTCTCCTGCTCCTTCTTTTTGGGGGTTCTAATACCCTGCTATCATTGAATCCTTGCTTATCCTACCTCCAAATGGGTCTACTCCGTCACATCGACTACTCGAGCATAGCCTTCTCAGGTCCACAATACCTCGCCTCAACCTGCTCATCTATTTCAATCATTCAATCTATATGCCTCAGCTGACTCCATCTGGCCTGAAATTGATATTTCTTTTGGGCAAACCTATCATGAATCATATGCCATCTCATCATCCCGCAACCCTCCTGCTGCGTGTATCAGGTTCATGACTCTGGTCATCATTCACCATGCCTTTTCATCTTACCAGCCATCAGGGATTCACTGCACTCATGGCTTCACTCCTCATTGTCCATTTTGTTCCTCTCAATTGCTCAACTTGAGCATACCCTCTGGTTCCAGGCCTGCCTTCTTGGCATTGGAGTCTACTTTATCACATCGCTTTATCAAGCATACCTCTCATTGGGTCTTATGCTACCTCATTGAGCTGCTGCACTCCTGCGGCGATCATCATCATCAGTCTTCATCATCCTCAGTCTTCTCATGAGCGCATCTGGATACCCCTTGCTCCTCTGACTTCTAAATGGATCTACTCCTTCCCATTGCCTACTCTGGCATAGCCCTCTCAGGTTCCTGCTGCCTCCATTCCTTCTTCAATCTGTGCTTTCTTTTGAGGTTTTTCCCTATCCCCTCATCATCTTCCTTACTCATATCCTTCTCTTTAATGACATACATCCTTAAATCAAATGTTGTCAGCCTGGAGGAAAGGCGACCTAGGCCTTGGATCCCCAGAGGTTTCCTCCTCAAAGGGAGTTTTTCCTCTCCTCCGTGCCAATGGTCATAAAATTAGTTAGGGTTAGTGCTTTCTCAGGTTAATTAGTTAAGTTCTGCTGTTGGATGAAGGTGGATGGTGGCCCCAGCTTTCCCCTCTCTCCTTAGGAAGTCTGCCCTTAATCATCTTCTCAGAATTCATTCATTCATCATCCTCACCTCTTTGATGCTCGACACCCTATTGGGTAATCTTTTTGGGCTTCTTCCTAAGCTACCTTTAGCCAATGGAATCATTCCTGCAGCACCTATAAGGGGGAACCCTCCTCTAGGGTTCCTTGCATTGTACCCCTATAATGTGGTATATCCCACTGATAGTGAGGTGGAAAGCCACAATGTAAATCAAGTCACACAAGCATTATCTCATCCAGTTGCATAAGCACAATTGAATGGGAGGGCTTTTAAGCCCGAGGTTCAATGGGCAGAGCAACTATGTCACTCCCCATCAGGCTTTATAAGGCCACTCATCCTGGGCCTCCCAGGATTTGCTTCTTGTTGCCCCACCATCCACCCCTCCTCTCTTCAGTGGCTCATTTCTCTTACCCACTTGAGCTTCTTCCTAAGCTACCTTTTGCTGCAGAATCATTTCTGTGGCACCTATGGGGGGAACTCTCCTCTAGGGTTCCTTGCATTGTACCCCTACAGGGTGGTATATCCCATGGATAGAGGGGCGGAAAGCCACAACATAAATCAAGTCACACAAGCATTATCTTATCCAGTTGCATATGCACAATTGAACTATAGGTGAATATGCTTCTGATTTTGCAACCACCTCATAGGCGGTGGAGCCAGGGAGTCAGGGGGTCATGTGACCCCTCACATTTGTAACTGAATGGTCAGACATTAAATTGAACAGTGCCCCAGACCAAGGTGTTCTATGTAATTCTGATCCCCCACTTTTTGGTACACTCCTGCCCTACTGAACCACCTACTGGAGTGCCACAGGGCTCTATATTAGATCTGCTCCTTTTTAATATCTATATGAGCAATGTAAGTTTCTCTGATCCACCTATTTCTTATCATCTATATGCAGATGAAATTATTATTTACTCAGTAAACAGTTCTGTAAGTCAAATTCAGGACACATTACAAAATGCCTTTGATGATAATCACATTTTATTTTGCAAAAAACATAAACTAGTACTTAATCAAAAAAAAAGTGCACTATTCAATAGGGAGAAAAAAAAACCGGGGAAGTGGAATTAAGTACTAAAACAGAAGAAGCTATTATGTTACAAGTTACCTCCTACAGATACCTTAGAATGTGGCTGGATAATGACTTCAGTTGGAATGGTCATGTAAGTAAATTGCTGGGTAATATGGGCAGATGGCTAAAGACATTATACCAGTCAAAACCATGAATGACTAGAGAAGTTAGGTGATAAGTCATGAGTTCAGTGGTGCTCCCTGTACTCAACTGTGGGGACATTTTATGTGCTGTGGAGTCGAGGAGAGAACTGGCAAGGACTGATGTACGTCACAATAGACTTGCCTGCTTCATCCCTGACACCCCCATATGATCCATAGACATTAGCTGTATGCTGACTTGGGATGGAAGCAGTCGAGCAACTGCAGGAAGGATCATATACTGACTTTCATGCATAAATGCATTTGGGGAAAATTACCTGATTAAATGTCATATAATATTGTTGTTCAAAAAAAAGAAAAGCCTCTTTAAGATCTTCTTCAGGTTTGGAATTAGTGGTTCCCCCTAACAGTTTAGAAATAGGCAGATCCTCCTTTTACAATTTAGGATCTGTGGCATGGAATGCAATTTACTATACTTTAAGACCTGCCACTGGTAAAATCAGCATGGGTAAAAAAAAAACATGGCTGGACCTCAAAACCAATGTAACCCTGCCTTGCTGTCAGGCACTATAAATTACATGTGGTATAAACAGCTGAAAGGGATCTGGGAACAGCTGAAGTGGTTCTCCATAGTTATTTTATAGTCAGCATTATCCTGTTATAATCAATTGGTATTGAAATGAATTTATGATTGCATATGTCTGTTAACCTGTTAAAGTGTTACTGAATTATATATAGAATAATACAGAGTGTGGTGTCTATAATGAGAATTTTACACACATCTGAAGTGTTGGATACTACATAAACCCAGAGAGTGAAGCTCGAGGGGTTTATTTAAGCATCCACCTCTGGGGTGTGTGTAAAATTCGTTCTCTACAAACCCTATAGTTTATTTTACATAATTGCTGGGAAGCGTTTTCTCGGTTTCATTTTACTTAAAGAAAAAAAAAGGAGCAACGTGGCCAGTAGATCGTGCTGTGGTTTATAGGATTACAGCAGCACTGATGTTTTGTTGTTTAGACCTCACACAGCACTTGTTTTAGTATGTTCTTTTTTTGTGATCACTTCCCCTTCCCCACATGTTTCTCTTTCTGTCTGTCTCTTTTTATGACACCATGTCTCTGTTCTCCTTACATACAGAAACTGCAGTGCTAGCATCAGTTCAGCTGCAGTCAGGCTGAAGTCCATTTTACTTTCAGTTTTTTTATTTTGTTAACGTGACACACTCGAGGTGTTGGATGCATAAACCCGAGAGTGAAGCTTGAGGTGGTTACTTAAGCATCCAACACTGAGGTTGAGTGTAAAATTTGAGTTTTATACACAACCCCATGGTTTGTTTTATATAGTTGCAGGGGAGCATTTTCTCGCCTGGTTCATTTTAATTAGAAAAAATTAAAAAAAGGAACAATGTGGCCAGTAGATGGTGCTGTGGTTTATAGGATTAGAGCAGCATTGATGCTTTGTTGTTTAAGCCCCACACAGCCCAAGTTATAGTGTGTTTTCTTTGTGATCACTCCCCCCCCACACTGACTCTTTCTTCCATGCCATGTCTCTGTCTCCATATGTACTGAAACAGCAGCACTAGCACTAGTTCAGCTGCGGTCGGGCCGAAGTGCCATTGTCATTTTCAGTTTTTTTTTCTTTTTTGTTAGTGCGAACTGGGAGAACCCTGAATAGGATCCATGAAGCAGACTAAAGTGGGTCATGTACTGTTAGGAATTAGGACGCAATAAGAAAATCTTTGGCTGATGTCTATCAGTGGCACAGGTAGTGGTGAGCAGTGAGCGAGTCCCTTCAGTGGTAGTGAATGCATGCACACAACAAGGGAAATCCGGTGTGTATTTCTCATTATTACCAGATGGTTATAATGGAGCATTATAACCTTTTCTGTGGGAGAAAATGTTCCCCAGTAATTATTATAATGTTATTGAATTGTTTTGTAATAACTTTTTATAGTATTTGCATCAAGGACATTATTTTAAATGAGCCTTGGCTTAACTGAGTATATTCCTATTTATATTTTATTATGGCTAAACTTTTACCATACCATACCATGCATTCCATGTGGCCTCAGTGCCTTGTTTATGGTTACTGTACCATCTTCAGAATTCTTGAGATTCCTTTAGGTGTAACACATGTCCTTTATTGTGTCTTTTTGGTTCCCTGTGAACATCCTTCACTTTGTGATTTTATTTGCTCTCCTGTAAAATACTAAACATTACTTGATTATTACGTCATCACATTCCTGATCACCAGCTGCCCTGTGGTGCTGCTACCGATCTGTGATATGCAAAAACCCTGCTTACCTACCTACCTGATGAAAGTGGGTAGAACAGGATTTGTGCCACTAACATACTACAGAGTTGCAACACCTTGTTAGATGCATGGTTGATTTAGGTGTGTCCTTGCTAGATTGTCTCATATGCCACTTAGAGGCATATCTTTCATGAAATATGCCTGTTATATTGATTGTATTTCAAGCTATCTTAATTGTGCACTAATACTTGTATTGCTCTGTAATTTTCCACATGTACACTTGGAAGTACATGCAATGATGTTACCAAACAGACCAGTCCTCTTAATGGGAAAACCTGGTCATAGGTTATAGGGAAAAGGTCATTCATATCTTTAAATCTGGCACAATAACAAAATTGACACCTAATTATCAGCCTAGCATCTCCATCATATGAACTCTTGAAAGAGCAAGCAAAGCTCACTGTTCAACAAGTAAATGCCTTCATTACCCAGTGTTAGCTGTTAAATATAAACCAATCTGGCTTCAGGCCTCTCCACAGTACAAATACTACTTTAGCCCAAAGTTACAAATGACCTAAAATCCTCCAGGAGCAGGGACCAACTCTCTGGTGCTACAGTATCCTTATTGATTTTTTTCACACGTGTTTCACTTTGTTAGCCATGAAACTATGATATATAGGTTGCCATTGTTTGGCTTTACCCTCTCATCTTTTCAGTGAATTGAAAGCTACTTGAAAAACAAATAACTAGTATTCCTGCCTAGCACTAAATGTCAGTTACTTCAGTTAGGAGAGGGTTCCCAAGGATCCAGCCCAGGCTCTTCCTCTTCTTTCTCTATATTAACACTATTGATACAAACTTAAAGTTAATAAAAACCCACTATTATGCTGAAAACACAATCTTCAAGAGGACGTCCATGGAAATAAAGTTATGGTACAATAATTCTGTATTGCACTCATGGAAAGTTCTATACATTACCTATACTTATACCATATACAGTATGCTGTATTTTACTTATCCTTGCTATAATAATGTAACTCATGTCTTAGAAAGTCATTGAAAAAGAGCTTTACTCAGCTGGCCTCTTCCTACCAATAAACATGCTAAACAACTACAAATTCCAAGTGAGCCTACATAGAATCTGATGGCAGATAAGGACCACTTGGTCCACCTAGTCTGCCCATTTCCCTACCTAACAGACAAGCTGCAGTTCCTAGTTAACCAACAGCCTACTTCCTCCACTAGAATTGCCTTATGTCTGTCCCATGCATTCTTGAATTCCCCCACTGTTTTTGACTCTACAACCTCCTCAGGAAGGCTGTTCCATGTATCCACAACCCTCTCTGTGAAGAAATACTTCCTCACATTATCTGTGAGCCGTCCCCCTTGTATCTTCAAATTGTGCCCCCTTGTTTTTGCACATCTCTTTTTCTGAAAGATGCTACCCTCTTGGACTTTGTTGATTCCCTTGAGGTATTTGAAAGTTTCTATCATGTCCCCCCTCTCCCTCCTTTCCTCGAGGCTATACATCTTTAGTTCCTTTAGTCTTTCTTCATATGTCTTCTGATGCAGACCCTGTATCATTTTGGTTGCCCTCCTCTGGACAGCCTCCACCCTGTCTATGTCCTTGCAGAGATGGGGTCTCCAGAACTGTACGCAGTACTCCAGATGTGGTCTTACCAACTGTCTGTACAGAGGGCCAACAACTTCCTGTTTTCTGCTGATGATGCCTCTCCCTATGCATTCCAGTATCTCCCCAGCCCTCCTTACTGCCTTCACACATTGCTGGCCCACATTTAGGTCATCTGATATGACTATCCCCAGGTCCCTTTCCATTTTTGTTGTTGTCAGTATCTCACCCCCCATTGTGTACTCTTCCCCTGGGTTTTTGTTTCCCAGGTGCATTACTTTGCACTTCTTTGCATTGAATCTAAGCTGCCATACATTTGACCATTCTTCCAACCTTGCCAAGTCTCTTTTCATCCTTTCCACCCCACCTTGTGTATCAACCCTGTTGCAGATCTTTGTGTCACCTGCAAAGAGACATACTTTCCCTTCCAGTCCCTCGCAATGTCACTTATAAAGACATTAAAAAGGACCGGCCCTAGTACTGAACCCTGCTGTACCCACTAGTAACCCTCCTTTCTTCACTGTGGACTCCATTTACTATTACTTGCTAATCCTGAACATATATTTTATCAAATTAAATATGACTTAGCACCAGTCATGTGGCATTATGCCAGGCTGCCACTATGTATGTGTTCATGGATGGCACCAACCAGAATTTGTACCCTACCTGCTCTCTCTCTAACTTTGTGTCCATTTTAGGCCAGCATATATTCACTATTCCTGGTCTCATGGTATTTGTGCTGGTGTCCAGTGACACCCCCACCCACCTCCAATCCCATTTCCTCTCTCTTGTATCTCATTTAACCTTTCCCTGTCCATAGTTTTCAATTAATGACACTTGACTGCAATATCCCCACTGTAAGTCTTTCTCCTCAACCACTTTCATTTCAATTTGCACTGTACTCCCTCCTCACTGACTGTCTGTAATAGTTCTATATCAAGCTGGCCCATCAGCACAGTGGTTGGATCTCCACTTGCGATGCCAATGACCCGGGTTTGGGAATGGACCCAGAGCTGGAGGGCTGGCTGGGGGAGAAGGATTGAGCATCTCATGGACTGCTCTCCTTCTCCAGGGAGCGGGAGGGGTAGAGTGTCCGGAGCTCAAGGGACCCCTGGCTGAGGCCAGGGTAATCACGAGTGACCGGCACCTGTATGCTTGAGGGGCAGGGCAGATGCTGGACATCACTGCATGTCCCCGCCCCTGAGGCAGCTCAAGAAAAATCATAGGCCACCATGGATGACGGCCAACCCAGCACCTGGCCTCAATTGCTCCCTGCTTCTCCTTGACCTAATATGGCTCCACAAGACATTTCCAGGCCCTGAACCCCGCCCTGGGGGGGAAAGCCAGGGAGGTAATGTCGGCAGCGGCCGACACCTTCCCCCATCGCAGACAGGCCTGGTAAGGTGCTGTGGCCCCACCCTGGGGGGTAAGCCAGGGGTATCCTGAAGGTAAGGCAATAAGGGAAGTGAGGTGGGTGCTAGGGGGTGGTGCTGAATGAGTGGTGACCAAGGTCAAAAAGCATATTAAATAGAATAAAAGTTCTATATCTGGGGGAGGGGGTCACATGAGGATACCACAAGGTTTGTGAGGAACTCTGTGTTCTGCAAACAGCCTTGCAGTCAATTTGCATGGCAGTCCTTCCTACCTTCCCTGCATAACTTCATACTGTGAATGCACGGAACAGTTGCAAACCCTGCTGAACACAGCAGCGACCATTTAGCAGCAGACATAATGGCTGAGAATAGGGTCCATCATATTCAGTGGTGTCCTGCCTCTATCCAGTTTTACAGCTGAGAGGACTGAAGGACAAGACAGTCATGTGACTTCCTGAAAGCCACACAGTGAGTCATGACTCTGGTGAGATTCGCACTGTAACTGTTAAGTGTAAAATCCTGGTGCCTGCTTCAGGAGTTAAATAAAGGTTGCACTCTACTGATAAGTGTTTTTGTACTTAATGTTCTATAATTGCTTATGAGTCTGTTTCTGTTCTGGGAGGTGTCTGCAGATTCTGTGAGCTGAACTGTAAAAGCAGTGTTGAGTTGGTGTGCTAAGAACTAGAAATTATTTACTCTACATTGCATTCTCTGTGTTCAGTAGCAGTTTCGTTTGACTTGTGCTTATAATAAAATCTGTATTGCCTGTCGTCTTGACTTTTCTTGAATACATAGCACTAATATTATTTTTCTGTTTTGTGCTCTAACTACTTCTTGTTCTGTATTTTATAATTGAACTTGTAACATGGCTAAGATAACAAACACATAAATCAGAAAAGTGATTGGCTGAAATCAGTCACATGGTAATAGCTCAACATGGCATTATTCCACCACTAATGCCATGTTGAAACTGAAGTACCATAGAGAAATCCACACAACAGAGACAGCAGTGTGTAGTAAATGGCACCATACTACTTTAGGAAGTACCTGTCTGTCCCCCCACCCACTCAAATGCCCATCACTGTCCTTGTGCAAATCAATGTAGCACACTATCTTTGTGCTGTTACTGTACATAAGCACATTAAAAAATGATAGCATGCAGAAGCACACAAAGATTGAACCACACAGAATTGAAACACAAACAGTACCAAAGCATCAGATATCACTGCCAAATACACAAGAATTTACACCCAAAACCAGCAGCCTCTCCAGCAGATAATACTACAGGAGGCACAGAAACACCACCGGATAAGAGCCGATGTATACATGTACCGCAGCCGGAAATATTCACCCCTTTCAGTTCCAGCCTTTCACAGTGCATAGAACCATGAATTTGAATCACTGCGTCGGTGAGCATACTGCGGTGTTCCACAAATAGCCACATACAAACACTGCATGATATACCGGTACCACCAACAGTGAAAGAAAAGAAAGAACACAGCATTGCAGCAAGTGGCATTACAGAGACATGCGGGAGATAAATAGAAGGTGACACAATATGTAAAGTAGTCAGATTGCTAACTATCGGAAGACATACAGTAGCAGATTGTGGACCTCCTATGCAGGCTATGGCAATAATAGCCATGTAGAGTTCCAAAATCTCTGCAAAATAATGTTGATAAAAACTTCCTCTGTTAATATCTGTATTATTATTGTCACAACATCAGCATCTAAATGAACATTTGTTCAAGTCTCCAAAAGTGCAGTAAAGATGTTTAGAAACATAGAAGCATAGAATTTGATGGCAGATAAGGACCGCTTGGCCCACCTAGTCTGTCCATTTCCCTACCTAATGGATAAGCTACAGATCCTAGTAAACCAACAGCCTGCTTCTGCCTACCCCCCACTAGAATTGCCTTATGTCTGTCCTGTGCAGTCTTGAATTCCCCACTGTTTTTGACTCTACAACCTCCTCAGAAAGACTGTTCCATGCATCTACAACCCTCTCTGTGAAGAAATACTTCTTCACATTACCTCTGAGCCATTCCCCCTCTATCTTCAAATTGTGCCCCCTTGTTCGTGCACATCTCTTTTTCTGAAATATGCTACCCTCTTGGACTTTGTTGATTCCCTTAAGCTATTTGAACATTTCTATCATTTCCCCCCTCTCCCTTCTTTGCTCAAGGCAATTCATCTTAAGCTCCTTTAGTCTCTCTTCATATGTCTTCTGGTGCAGACCCTGCACCATTTTGGTTGCCCTCCTCTGGACAGCCTCCACCCTGTCTATGTCTTTGCGAAGATGGGGTCTCCAGAACTGTACACAGTACTCCAGATGTTGTCTTACCAACTGTCTGTACAGAGGCCAACAACTTCCTGTTTTCTACTGGTGATGCCTCTCCCTATGCATCCCAGTATCCCCCAGTCCTTCTTACTGCCTTCTCACATTGCTGGCTCACCTTTAGGTCATTTGGTATAACTACCCCCAGATCCCTTTCCATTTTTGTTGTTGTCAGTATCTCAACCCCCATTGTGTGCTCTTCCCCTGGGTTTTTGTTTCCCAGGTGCATTACTTTGCACTTCTTTGCATTGAATCTAAGCTGCCATACATTTGACCATTCCTCCAATCTTGCCAATCCCTTTTCATCCTTTCCACCCCTCCTTGCATATCAACCCTGTTACAGATCTTTGTGTCATCTGCAAAGAGACATACTTTCCCTTCCAGTCCCACTGCAATGTCACTTATAAAGACATTAAAAAGGACCGGCCCCACTACTGAACCCAGCGGTACCCCACTAGTAACCCCACTTTCTTCACTGTGGACTCCATTTACTATTATCCACTGTGTGCTGTTGTCCAGCCAGTGTTTTACCATGCTGTCACCCTGGGACCCACTCCCAGGCTGGTTAATTTGTTTATTAATCTTTTGTGTGGAACAGTGTCAAATGCCTTGCTAAAGTCTAGGTAGACCATGTACACTACTTTGGTCACCCAGTCAAAGAAATCAATTAGATTTGTCTGACATGACCTTCCCAGTGTGAATCCATGCTGCCTTTGGTCCTGTGCCTCACTGGCCTCTAGGTACTCAACAGTTCTTTCCTTCAGAAGTGATTCCATCGTTTTCCCTACCGCTGAGGTCAAACTGACAGGTCTGTAGTTTCCTGTCTCTGTCTTGCTCCCACTTTTGTGAAGGGGAATCACATCCACCCTCCTCCAGTCCTCAGGTACCACACCATCCTCCCATGTTTTATTAAAAAAGGTAGTCAGTGGTGTTACTAGTTCTTCCCTTAGTTCTTTTAGAATTTTGGGGTGAATCCCATCAGGCCCCATTGCTTTGTCCACCTTCAGTTTTAAGAGTTCTTTCAGAACCCTTTCTTCTGTGAAAGAACTAATATCAACCCCACTATCCAGAGTGCTTCCATTGACTATATTTGGTATCTCGCCCTGCTTTTCCATTGTGAATAGTGAGCAGAAGTGTTCATTCAGTATCTCTGCTTTTTCACTCTTGCTCTCTGCTCAATGACCTTCCTCTTTATTCAGCCTCAGTATCCCTGCCTTAGTCTTTCTTTGCTCCCTAATGTACCTATAAAAGGTTTTATCCCACTTCTTAACCGAGTTGGCTATCTTTTCCTTGGTTTAGGCCTTTGCTATTCTGACTGCCTTCCCCGCTTTCTTCTGCTTTAACTGGTACAGTTCTCTGTCCTGCTCCTTCTGTGTTTCCTTATACTTCTTGAATGCTATCTTTCTCTCCCTTATCCTCCCTGCCACTTCTTTTGAGAACCATAGTGGTTTTTTCTTTTGTTTTGATTTGTTTATGTGCTTCACACAAAGGCTTGTTGCCTCTGTGATGGCAGTTTTGATGTTTCCCCATTGTTGCTCCATCCCACCTTCTTGCCTGTTTGCTAGTGCTTTTCTGAGGCACTCTCTTGTTTTGATAAAATCAGCCCTCCTGAGGTCCAGTACCTTCACTTTTGTATGGCTTGACTCTACGGCTAAGTTTATTGTGAACCACACTGTTTGGTGGTCGCTTGTTTCCAGATGGCTACCCACTTCAAGATCGGAGATACTTTCTCTGTCCCCATTTGAGAGTATCAGGTGTAAGATTTCTCCCTCCTGAGTGGTTTCCAGAACTAGCTGTCTGAGGCATGCCCCCTGTAGGGCATAGAGAATGGCCCTGCTCTTGGATGCAAGCAAACATGCTCCAGTTAACATCTGGCATATGCAGGTCTCCCATCAGCAATATCTCCACTTTCTCTGCCATCCCAAGGATGTCTTCTATCATTTCATCTCCCTGAGATGGGAATCCGTATGCAACCCCTGTGTGGATTGTGGTGCCATTTCCAGTCTCCAGAGTGACCCACAGTGCCTCCTCTTCTCCCTGTTTACCCTTCGGTTCTGTTGCTTTGATCCCTTCCCCTACATAGACAGCTACTCCTCCTCCTTCTCCTCTTCTTCTTCCCTCCCTGTCCCTCCTGTAGATTTGTACCTAGTATGTTGACATCCCAGTCATGGTTCTTTTGTACCATGTTTCTGTGACTGCCACGATATTCAGGCATCCCTCTTCCATCAAGACCACCATTTCGGGGAGCTTTTTACCTAGACTACAGGCATTGGTACTCATTACCCTCCATTTTTTATTGGCTTCATTTCTTTTTGCTCCATTCCTGTCCTTACTGCCTTTGTCTTTTTCTCCATTTACCGCTGCTCTTCTCCCTATTGACTGCTCTATCTTGGCATTTACCTCACTAACTACCCTGATTTTTTGGGGGGGGCTAGGATTTCCCTTCTCCTTTTCAGTGCCTCCCCGCTTGGCTATTTTAAATGCTTGCCAATGAAGCATTTAAACCTATCATGTAGGATCCTGGTTCCCCTCCTGGATAGATGCAGACCATTGTGCCTGTATAGGCCTGCATCCCTCCAGGTGGAGCCCCAGTCCCCAATGAAGCCAAATCCCTGAGCTCTGCACCAGTTTTTCAACTTGTCATTGAAACCCATGGTGTGGAGTACCCTAGCCTCATCCATGCCATAGACAGGTAGCACTTCTGAGAAAGTAACCGTGTGTGCTACTTATCTAAGGCCCTTCCCCAACTCCACAAACTCCTGTTTCACTGCTTTGATCCAACTCTTAGCCAAGTCATTCATCCCTAGGTGGATAATGACATCCAGCTCACTCCCCCTTGCAGCTGCTTCCATGATCCTGAGGATTCGTTTCCTGTCCCTCCAAGCCATGGTGCCAGACAGGCACCTTACCTCGCTTACCCTCCCTCCCCCAGTTCTACCCCCCCAATAACGGAGTCCCCCACCTGGAGTTGTTTCTTTCCCCTGTGGGGTCCTGTGCCACCCTCCTGTGGGTCTCCATTGTGGAGGTTCCCAGCATCCTCCTTGGTCTCCACTGTAAGTGCCTCCATTGAGGAACCATGCTCAACCAGAGTGGCGAATAAATTGTGGAGAGGCACAACTGGAAGTATGCACCTCTGTTAAACCACCCTCACCGTCCCCAAGCCCACCATGGTCCAACCACTCCTCTTTCTTGGCAACCTCTGAGATAGTGGCAGTGGCCTGGGTGGTCTAAACAGAGCAAACGGTGTCTGCATTATGTTGTTCAGAATATATAAATAACACTTAAAACAAATAGAAGTGTAACAAAACCATGTTACAAGTGCATTAAGCCACTCTGAAAGTGGCATCTAGTGGGGAATAATGCATGGTTGGGCCATTGTAGGCACTCGACCTTTGGCCTTGTGCCACAATGGTCCCAACCACGAATTAATTCCCCATTAGATGCCACCTTCGTCATGGATTAATGCTTACATATTCACTGGGTTTCAAATGCAGTATTAAGAAATGGAAATGCATCTTGTTTTGTTTTCCCACTGACTCAATGTATAACCTTGTGCTTCAGTCCTTCCAGCTGTAAAACTGGGTAGAAGCAAGATCCTATAACAGTATGTTATATCTCAGCTAGGCTGTCTTGGATAAAAAAAGAACAGTAAATACACTGTAAAAATATATTCAGTATAAGGATGTTCAGAGGTAAGACAGTGAAAGCATGCATACATATAATACTGGTATAATAAATAATAAGGGCTGTTAAATAACAAAGCATTTTTACACTTTTTACCATTGAAAGTAGGTATCATGTGGTGCTTGAGAAGTTGATAAGGCAGCATGTTAGCTTCACAGCTCCATGGATACATGGCTTGTTTTCTGTGTAAAACTCATGTTTTATGAAGACAACATATCGCACAAACTCGTCAAAAACCCAAACAGTTTGAAGAGATCAGACTGGATAACATCAACAAATTCCTTTCCCCTATGACAGGGAAAGCTGCTCTAGTAAAGGGAGATGGTGTTTCTCCCTTACTTATTGGGCAATGGCTTCCCCTGCTGTAACGTGTCCTGAGCTGGGTGCATGGCTGAAAGTTCCTGCTAAGCCAACTCCCCAGACCATACAAATTTTTCTAATGGAATTTCAGGAGGAGATTCATATGGCACAGGGTCATGATGTCATGCACAATAACAGCAAAGCACAGAACCTCGTAGGCAAAATGCAGTCTGCACAAAAAATGTCAGTCAAAACACCGACCGTCACAGAAATGCCGTCCGCCCATTCAAACAATAAGGGCAACAGAACAGCTCTCTTGTTTCATGGGATTCTATGCCCCCAACACCCCCCAGAATCATTAGAATCAACTCTGAGGTGGTGTGGACCTCAGGAGTATGTTGCAACATGCAAGGGGGAAAACTTTGTTTTTCGGTGAAAGAGAAAAAAATAAAACATCAGGAGACAGGGAATGAAACCCTGATCTCCTGGTCATCCCCACTGCATGGTCTAGTGCCTTAGCCACTCAGCCATGGGAGTGGCTCGACCTGGCCCCAGACCTGCAGCCTCTTCATTCCTTCCCCATTCCTCCATACAGCGACAGGGGGCAGCGTTATTTCCTATTGCTATTATACCCCTTTACACAGTGCGGTTGTTCTTGAGCTGTTCTTGTTGTGCTATATTCACCCAGTACCGATTCATACTTCATTCAACAAAGTCCATGGTTCCATGGTTGACATTTCCAACTGATGTTCCCAGATAGAAGAGACAATGAAAGCCTGTGAGGAACATGTAGACAATGTGGAAACCCTGTCAGAAAGAACTCTTTTTTTATATATAACAATGTTTATTATATTTTCAGCAGTAAGAACAAGAAAAGCAAGTACTATAAGTATATACAACAAGGAAAGCATAAAACATGCAAAAAGGAAAAACAAAAAAGAAAGTAAAACTAAAGCATCTGATGTGAGGAAGAACTCTGATGTTGGAGAACACAGTAAACATGTCCCTGCATGAACAGTTGGCAAATACATCAAAATTTGAAAAAAAAATATAGAATACTTTACTTTTGAGAAATCTCAGGCTGATTATCAGTGGACATTCCATCAGTGAGATTAAAGTCAAAGGTGGCAAGTTGAATCACTGAGGTCTTTTCTTTGGAGCTCTTTCTGGTTTTAGAATCTGTTTTCAGACCGCAGCCAAGATCATCCAATACTGGCAGTGCAGGACCTAGATATGTTATTTGTACCTTTCAGACTGT
This sequence comes from Neoceratodus forsteri, assembly GCA_016271365.2. Lineage (NCBI taxonomy): Eukaryota > Metazoa > Chordata > Ceratodontiformes > Ceratodontidae > Neoceratodus > Neoceratodus forsteri. Next base: position 333,447,033 of record CM057454.1, read on the forward strand.
GACCTCTCGTAACCAAATCCTGCAGCTTGCCAGACAGAAGAAGGGTTTCACATATGAAGGCCAGAAATTACACTTCTACCCTGATCTTTGCTTGACAACCCAGTGCTGCAGGAAGAGATTCTTGGCTATCAGATCAGAGTTTACTGAGACATAAACAATGTAAAATAACAGCCCTCTAGCAGTCCCGGGGGGGGGGGGGCAATGCCAAGATAGACCCTAGGCAGAAAAAAGAAAAACAATTAGTCAACCTGAGTACTAGACCCTAACAATCAGCCCCAAAATGAAAAGGGAAAGGAGAAGTTGTTTAACCACAAAAGGCACACTATGCTGGAGCTTGTTTCCAGGTGCGACCTGGGAGCAGAAGGAAGTTAAGTGACTTAGAAACATAGAAATATAGACTTTGATGGCAGATAAGGACCGCTAGGCCCATCTAGTCTGCCCATTTCCCTACCTACAGGATAGGCTGCAGATCCTAGTTAACCAACAGCCTATTTCTTCCTACCCACCACAAGAATTGCCTTATGTCTGTCCCATGCATTCTTGAATTCTCCCACAGTTTTAGACCCCACAACCTCCTCAGGAAGGCTGTTCCATGCATCTACTACCCTCTCTGTGAGTCACACAGTATGCAAGTGCAGGTTGATGGGATGCAAACCCAGGTCTCCAGGTTTGAGGCTCAGTGCCTTTAACCACTACACTATACTTACCTGAGGCACCAGAAAGAAAAGAGAACTGGAGACCTGATAAAAGAACAAAATGAACACCCTTAAAATAGTGTTGCAAAATGTGGCCCCCAATTCAAGCACAGACAGGCAATGGAAATGAGGAAAAAGGCAGGTTAGCCAGTTTGAAAGCCATAGCTTAACATGCATGACTTTAAGTTTAGTGGTGCTTCCTGTCACCAGGTAGCCCCAACCTGTTCAGCAGAATCGCAGCCCTAAACACTTAAAAAAGAAAGGTTTTCTTCAAAGAACTCTTCAGAGGATCATCCATGCTACTTCCACTTCAATTACACAGCAAAGGCTGGAGAGCCATTGCTATTTGGTATCTTTATGTGCCCAGGGTTCAATGCTGCTGCTACAGCTTTGGTCTGTACCATTACCCCTAGTAGGGGTGCACATCACCTATCTGTACTAACTACCCATTGACAAAATGGTGCACTACAGAACATTTGTTTTTTGATGTGGATGAAGCTTGGGACTTTTATGATAAAAAATATAGCCATTCTGACAGATCTAGGCTCAGATCTGGAAAAAAACATAGTATCCAATATGCCCCAGTGAAATTAACTCTTATCGATTTCTGATATCTGGACTATTAAATATTAAGAATATGAACTGTGGAATAAGGATCACACATATATATATATATATATATATATATATATATATGAAATAGTATCCCTTTATCGTTCCTTTTACTTTTCTGGATTTGGCTAGGAACTATGACAGGCTGAAAAGATGCTAACTGATATTATTCTTTACTATTGGATAATTTAGCTTGGGGCACTAAAGTATGGTATTTTCTTTTATTTAAGACCTTATATCATTTCTGTTTTATAACTTTAAATTTAAACCTTCCTAAAATTTGAAAAATCTTTTTTTTTTTTACTTTGTGTAAATGATTTACTTCTGTTTCATTGCTGAGATGACCCTCTGTGGTAATAATTGTAGTTTATTATTATTATTTTTTCTCTCTCAAAGTATAAGTATAAAAAAAGAGATTAGGTAACACAGAAGTAATTTGCAGGAGTAACATAAGCATGTCATTATAATTTCTTAAATTGGATTTTGCTAGGTAGTTTAACATCCATTCAGTTATAGCACTGAATAATATTCACAGTCCATAGCTCTATATATTTCATATTGTTGATCGTTAAGCCAGTTCCTTAACTAACTCATGATGACAAGGGGAAAAGAAAACAAGTCAGAAACAATAATGTAGAATTCTAGGTGATGTTTTTGCTGCCGGCTTGGTGCAGCATGAAATTATCTTGCAGATAAAGAATATTGCTGATTCTGTAAGTGAGCAAGTACATTTGTTTTCTCTTCCACTGAAATATAGCCCCAGCTTAGCATACAGGCAAAAACCATATTTGGGAAACCCACTGTGGCTCTAAGAAGTGTACTATGACATAACACTTGGAGGCAGAAACTAAGATTCATTCTTTATATTTTCAGTAAAATCATTATTAACTGGGACACACTGTCAATCATTTGCAAAAATGTTTTTTCTTCAGTCTGTAAGATAAGCAGAGTACAATAAGTATCCACTGCACTGGGTCAGCAGCAGTTTCAAATTAAATATATTAACAAGCACATTTGAATGCTCACCAGATAATGTTAAGGAATAACTAGCACAGCACAGTGATTTGCTGCAAATACTCATTGTGCCAGTACATAACAAAAAAACTGTTATTACAGTTCAATATAGTCAGCTCATTTATTGTTGGCCTGCTGATCTCTAAACAAACTTTTCCAGTGCTATGCAAAAAAAAGGCATATCAATTCTTACTATTGCTCTCAGAGGTTACATATTTAAATCCCAGTTTGGGAATGGAAATTCTGACAAGGCAGCAAGTTTTTGGACTTTAATGCACGAAGTGAGAGGGAGTGCTCATTTGTATCAGTTTTTATTATGGGGAGGGGAGACAGTACTTAGGGGAGAGGTTGGAAAAGGTATTTCAGTTTTCATTGTGCTAGCTTGTATTACTGGAGTTCTAGTTAGCCTTATCAGCGGTTGTAGCCTGATGGTAATCAATAGATGATGTTGTGCATATCAGTAAAAATGAAAGTGCAGTAGTAGATATGTAAATTCAAATATTTGTGGAAAATAAAGGGGAAACAAGGAAATTAACATTATTTTAACATCAGTTTAAATTGTATATATATATATATATATATATATATATATATGCAGATATTGGGCATTTTTATGCTTTTACTGATGATTTGATATTATTGTTATGCAAGTTGTAATTTTGTATTGTCATGCCTACTGTGTATCCCAGGCATGGGTGAAAACAGGTCTCTGATCCAGACCACTTTCCTGGTAAATCAAATAAAGAAATAAATAAAATTGTAGGGTAGGACTGTTAGATTTATCAACCGAATAGCACATGTGTTAGCTGCATCAGAGACTTTTAGATTGGTACAGTAGACTGTGAACCCCTGCAGAGAATCAACCCACAGACCCTGAGTTTTGAAAGCAGCAGCTCTTGCATTCAATCAACAGTCAATTAATCATCAGTCAATCAATCAATCAATCAATAATCCTTTTGTTGCTATAGCAGAGATGCCACTGAAATTCAACAGAAACCATCAATTATAACAGCAACCACCACATAATGTGGCTAAGCATGGAGACAGGGACTCAACTGAGTCACACAAAGGTGAAGGTTTTAGATTTCAGGAATGCAGACTTCACAGAAATGGGGAGATGCATCAGAGTAGTCCTGGAGAAGGGGAAGGTAAGGTGGGTTGAAGACCAGTGGGGGCAACTAAAAGGAGCCACAGTGGAAGCAACAAACCAGTGCATCAGGTTGGTGTCCAAAGGGAAGAGAAGGATAAAGTCACTATGGTTCTTGAAAGAGGTGGCAGACAAAGTAAGGGCTACAAGGGTGAGTTTCAGGAAGTATATGGGAACCCAAAGGAAGGAAGACAGGGAGGTGTAACTTGAGTGTCTAAGGAAAGAGGGGAAGGCTGTTAGGAGTGCAAAGGCATGGACTGAGGAGGGCTACTGGGGGTTGATATTCACTGCCTGCAACTGGTGAAGAATGCGGCTGCCAGGTTGGTGACTGGTACCTCTAAGACCAGTCACATTAAGCCTGTGCTCAGCGGACTGCACGGGCTGCCAGTGAGGTGGCGTATCACCTTCAAGGTAGGTTTGTTGACCTATAAAACCCAACACGATCAGGGACCCCCACTGCCTCCAAGATCTCCTCTGCCCCTACTTCCTTAACTCGACCACTCCAATCCACCAATGAGGAATCGCTAGGGTAACCTGTGATGTGGGCGACTGAATGTCGGCAACTGGCCATAAGGGTGACTGCACAATGGCACCAACAATGTGGACAACCTTGGATTTCACCTCTTTCCCAAGTTGCACCCCTGGAGTAGGAATCCTAATTATGGGTGGGGCAAAGACCCTAATGAGGGAGGGTGCGGGGGACAAAGCCCCCTACATTATATAACATATTGTTTTTCAGTCGCCCTTGTTGTTGTGTGCCCTTATGACCAGTTATTGACATTCAGTTGCCCTTGTAACATAGAACCATCGCTAGAGATTTCCAGGGTGTGATTGAAGACATCAGGAGCCCGCTCTTTTCCATTTACCTCCCCTACCCGGTGGAATTCTTTACCTCGTTGGATAAGAGAGTGTCTGACCATCCAGAGTTACAAAATAGCATTAAAAACTAAATCTATTTAGCCTGGCATTTCCAGAGGAATTTTATATGTGAAATAATTTGAGTATAATGCTTCTTAATTTATTTATTGGATGTTATGGATATTGTATTTTAACATGTGTTTGTGATTGTATGTATTGTATTTTAACTTGTGAAGATGGTATTTTGTCTTTTTGTTCAGGCGCCTTGAGCAATGGAAAGGCACCTTTTTATAAATAAAAATGATTTGATTTGATTAGCGCAGATGGTGAAGAAAGGGGACAAGACATTCTATAGGTACTTCAGCAAAAGAAAAATCAAGGGAGGGATTGTAAGGCTCAAAGGGATGAAGAAGAGTGTAAGTTGGGAGACCTAGACAAGGCAGAAATACTGAATAAATACTTCTGTTCAATATTCACTGAAGAGGGGGAGGGTCAGGGACCACAGCTGAGCAACAGATGCAAAAGGGGGGGGAAGGTGAACACCAGTCCATTCACAGTGGAGAGAGTAAATTTATTTTATATGCAACCTGTGGTGCTGCTTCGTTTGTGTTTTGATCACAGTGGAGAGAGTCCTGGAAGAGCTCTCAAAACTGAAGGTGGATAAAGCAATGGGGCCAGATGGCATACACCCAAGGATTTTAAGGGAGCTGAGAAAAAAAAAACTGGCAGCACCTCTGGCAGCCATGGTCACCGAGTAACTCAATACAGGAGTGGTTCTGGAGGACTGGAAGAGGGCTCATGTAGTCCCTCTACACAAAAGTGGTAATAGAGAGGAGCCGGGGAACTATAGGTCAGTCAGCCTCACCTCAGTAGTGGGGAAGATCATTGAGGCAATGCTGAAAGAAAGAATAGTGGCACATCTGGAAACCAATGGTGCCCAGGATCTGAGGCAACATGAATTCACAGCAGGAAGTTCATGTCAAATTAATTTGATAGATTTTTTTGATTGGGTGATGAAGGAAGTAAATTGGGGGGGGAGGCTGAATGTCACCTACCTCGATTTCAGCAAAACCTTTGACACCATTCCACATAAAAAGCTGTTTCACAAGATGGGCAGTCTGGGCATGAGGCACAAGGTGGTAAACTGGGTTAAGATCAGACAGGAGGTAGAGGCTGGTGGTAAATGGGATCCAATCTGGGGAGAGGGGGTGATCAGTGGGGTGCTTCAGGGATCAGTACTTGGGCCAGTCCTGTTCAATGTCTTCATTAGTGACATTGTGGATAGGCTGGAAGGTAAGGTCTGCCTGTTTGGGGATGACACCAAGATCTGCAATGGGGTGGATACTCCAGAAGGGTGGAGAAAATGAGGAGGGACCTAGGGAAGCTTGAAAAATAGTCAGAGGTGTGGCAACTGAGGTTCAATGCAAAGAAGTGCAAAATAATGCACCTGGGAAGACAGAACCCTGGGGAGAGCTACAGGATGGGGGAGGTGGAGGTGCTGATGATCACCAAGGAAGAATGGGACCTGGGGGTTATCATTTCACATTACCTAAAGGTGTCAAAGCAGAGTACAAAGGCTTTGAAAGGGCCAGTGGCATGCTGGGGTGCATAGGCAGAGGTATGACTAGCAGAAGGTGGGAGGTGGTGATGCCATTGTATAAACCACTAGAGATACCTCACCTAGAGTACTGTGTGCAGTTCTGGAGGCCACACATTCACAAGGATATTGACAGGGTGGAGGCGGTCCAGATATGGGTGATCAAGATGATACAGGGATTGTACCTCAAAACATATGACGAGAGATTAAAGGACCTCAATATGTACTCACCAAAGGAGAGGAGGGATCGGGGGGAAATGATAGAAATGTTAAAGCACCTGAATGGCATAAACAAGATGCAGGGGGAGTCATCTTCCAATGTAGAAGAAGTACGAGAATGAGGGGGCATGATATGAAATTGGAGGGGAGCAGGTTGAGAAGAAATGTGAGAAAGTTTTTCTTCATGGAGAGAGTTGTGGACACATGGAAAAGTCTGCCACAGGAGGTGGTGGAACCGAGCACAGTGGAGGGATTTAAACATGCCTGGGACTGACAGAGGGGAACCATAACGGGGAAGGAGTGATGAAAAGCCACTGAACAGATAGGGTAAGAGGCCGCAAACAAGTATAGGGCTTACAGGCAGACTGGATGGGCCTAGTGGTACTTATCTGCCAACAATTTCTATGTTTCTATGTTTATATTGCTATGCACCTACAGGCTTCTATGCTAGCCACAAATGCTGATATTTTCAGTGGTCAAGACAGAAAATGGGCTAACAGCACTAATCCAAAAAAATGCTTCACACTGAAGTCGGATAAAAAAGAACAGTTACATAAGAACCTGCCATAACAGTAGATCTTCGAGGTTAACTCAGTCATCAGGTAACACTGTAGGAACTTCACCGCTGGTGAAGGGGAATCCACACAGAAGATTTTCAGCAGTACAACTGGGACGGCCCACGCCATCGACATCCACTGACGTCATTAACCTTATAAAGGCATGAGCAACCCCGCTCCCTCCTCATTTCTTTCCCCTGGAGACTAACAGAGCAAAGCTCATGCCATGGGGAACCGAGGAGAGAGAGAGAGAGAGAGAGAGAGAGAGAGGTGCCCAGACCTATATGAAAGGCTGGATGCACCTGACAGCCAGTTCCTAGACAGGAGCCCCAAGAACGGGGATGGTGGGAGGGAAAGCATACCTGATGTCGGAGATCCCCTCAAAGATCTACTGTTATGGTAAGTTCTTATGTAACTGTTCTATCTCCTTTGGGGATGCTTCAGTCAACAGGTAACACAATAGGAATGAATCCCAAGCAGTTACAGGTGCAAACAGACAGTCTGGTAGGGCACAGGGTCATAATGTCGAACATAAAAAGAGCGTGGCAATAAATGCCACAAGCAAAATGCCATGCTCTGACATAATGCTGGACAAAACACTGACCCTACCATAACAGCGCACACCCATTGAAAACAGTGGAACCTTTTGGTTTTTAGGGTTAATCTGCCCCCTGCACTCACTGGCATGGGAGACTTCACCCCCAACACCCCCCAGACTAAAAATAATCAGCTCCAAGGGAGTGTGGGCTTCAGGTTTTGGGGAGAAACTCTAGACAGGGAAAAAACTTTTTTTTTTTCAAAACAAAAGTAGCAACACTAGGAGACCTGAACCGCGGTCCCAGGTCTCCAACTTTGCCATATGCTAGTGCCTTAGCCACTCCACCATGGGAGTGGGTCAACCAGGCACCACATACATGGCAACTTGATCCCTTTAAGATTCAGCGTAGAGTGACTGGGTAGTGGTAATTCCCTACCGCTGTTGCTCTAAATGTTTCCATGCTTTACACAGAGTGGTTATTGCTGCACTGTTTTAGCAGTGCAATATTGACGTGCTACCATCTGGGAGGAAGGCTCACCATAAACATAAGACAGGAGGCCCTGCAGCATGGTCCTGCCACAACCAGTGAAGGCTCTTGAGGCAATGGCCAGACTGTATAACTTGGTGAAAGTATGGACCGTACTCCAGGTGGCAGCTACACAAATGTCCGCAGTTGGAACCCTCTGAAACAGCCACAGAGGTAGCCATGCCCCTTCTAGAATGGGCTTTGACAGCGCCAGGCAATTATTTTCCATACTCATTGTAGCAGAATACAATGCAGTTTGCCAACCATTTGGATAAACTTTGCTTAGAAACCAAAACGCCCTCTCTACCTGGGACCAAGGAAACAAACAGTTGTTTCAACTTTCTACATTCTTTGGTCTGAAGCAGGTAGTACTTCAAAGTTCTGCACACATCTAATGTATGGAGTAGTGCTTCTCTTGGATTGGCATGCTCTGGAAAATAAACAGGAAGGTGAATAGATTGGTTGAGTGTAAACTCAGAGACCATAATAACTTTTATTGGGAAAAACTCAGAGACCACCTTAGAAAGAAACTTAGGATTTATGCACAAAGACACCCTGTCTTTGTGAAAAATCAAATAAGGCTACTCGCATCAGAGGGCCTGAAGCTCTGAAATTTTTTGAGCAGAAGTAATGGCAACTAAAAATAATGCTTTCCAAGACAGTAAGTTGCAAGTCATTATTGGCTCAAAGGGAGACAGGGTCAGTTTCTCCAAAACCAAATTCAAGTCCCAAGCCAGGACAGGAGGAAGATTGTGAGCTTCAGATGCAGAATGCCTATTAGAAAGGTACAGTAGACATCCAGCTGAGCAATCCTGTGTTTACCCATGGGCTCATGAAATGCAGAAATAGCCAAAAGGTGCACCTTGAGGTAAGAGTACTGGAGACCTGAGTTAGAAAGAGAGAACAGGTAGTCCAGGATATGGTTCACTGGGCAGGTGTAAGAATCCAAACTGTGTTTGGCAGCCCGGATGGCAAACTGCTTCCACTTCATGGCATATGTAGCTCGAGTGGAAGGTTTCCAAGCAGCCACTAGGATGTTCGACACTGTTGTTAGAAACCCTGAACCTGGTGATGGCTATGTCCTCAGGAGTCAGACATGCAGATGGAGGGATCTGAGGTTGGGATGGACCAGGGTCCCCCTTAGCCTGGGTCAGCAGGTTCCTGCAAAGAGGGAGAGGAACCAGAGGGACCTCAGGGTCATCGAAGAAGGAGGGACCAATGACCCTGAGGTCTACGACTGGCTGTCCTGAGAATTGGGCAGAGGTGCTGTCAGTACAGATCTGGTGGGTGCAGAGACTTGGACAGCAGATTTCTTTGCTGATGTAGCCACAGCTGATAAAGATCCCCCAGAAGAAGGAGAGGCTGACAGGGAATGAGACTGATGCCAGGGGGAGCGGTCATGATCTCAATCTTTTTTGTGACTTTTCCCCCGAGGACTTGTTTTGGGCCTTGGAGGCCTGGGAGCTCGAAGAACCAATAGGCGACTGAAAGACTGGGACTCCAGAGGACCCCTGCCTGGAACTGACTACCTTTTGATTCATCAGGAAATTTTTGAGAGACTTTCTGCATCGCCTGAGTGTTGTTTGGTTAAACTTCTGGCAAAGCTCATAGTCAGAAACTTCGTAGTCAGGTCCAAGATAGCAGACACAGACAGAGTGTTTGTCTGTGGAAGCACTCTTCTTTCCACAGCAGCAGCGATGGAAAAGAGAAGTCAAAGGATTACCTCTCGACATAAACAAGTTGCAGGAATCTGTTTAGAAAAAGGGATTCTAAAAAATAAGGTTAGAAAAGCAATAGGTGAAAAAAGGCATGAATACTGTGATGGAGCTTCTGCAGAGACCCATGCAAGTGAGTTGACAGTGGGGAAAGAACTGAGGAGGGAGCGGGACCGCTCATGCCTTTATAGGGTTGATGACATCAGCGGATATTGGCGGCCACAGTTGTACTGCTGAAAATCCTCTGTGTGAATTCCCCTTCACTGATGGGGAAGTTCCTACTTTGTTACCTGATGACTGAGATACCCCCCAAAGAAGATCATTTCTTACTTAAAAAGATTGGCAGTTACATCTATTAGAACCTTCAGCCAGACTAATTAAATTGATATTACATGATACAGACATTATTGAGGAAGAAGTTAAACCAATCTCTGATTGATAAAGAAAAAGTACAGAAATTCAGCTCACATTACGATTATCATCGTTAATGTTTAGAACTGGAACAAAAAAGACTATGATGTGAGAATTAGAATAGTTAAATAAAAAAAGTTTGAGAGGGACAGGTCAGGTTATGTGGAAGGCCACATTTTTGATTGGAGAAGAAAAAACTAGATCTATTATGAACAAAGGTACATATGAACACTCAAACAGTGATGTGTATACCAGTGTCTCCGAAACTGATGGAGCAAGTAGCACAAATAGCAATCATTTATTCGAGCACAGCCAAGATATCCCTCTGAATCAGTTGGCAAACATGGCACAGCAGACAGTTTCAAGGGATGAAGTGATCCCAGCAGCAATCATCAGACGAAATCGAGATACCTAGAAACTATCTGAATGACCATTGAGGCAGAGTTCAAGAATAATCTGGTTTGCAGAGGAAAGAAGATAACAAGGGGAACAAAAGGAAAGGTGAGAACAAAAAGGTGCTCCTTGAGGAGACAGGAATTACCAGCAGAGACAACCAGGAGCACCATACAAAAGGAGGCATTCCAAAGATAAGCGAATCTCTTATGGTCACTAACATTTCCTCATGTGAGCTAAATGATACATAATTACGTGTTGTCCAGAGAGTCCTTTCATATCTTCTGACCTCAACATGCATGAGTTAAGCAATAAAGCATGAGAAGGTGTGCTTTGTGCTGGGATAACATCAGGCCTTGGGTGGTTGGGTACAAGGCCAAAAGGCGAGTGCATCCAACACCTAATATGTGACAGTATCCCAGCACTGACACACAACCTGGAGGGAATTATTGCTGTTATGCAATGGTTCATTTTTAAATTAAATAAATAAGTAAAATCATTTTTTTAACAGTCTGGAAGCTGTTGTTTTTTTGGGGGGTGTGGAAGAAATTAAAAAAAGTTCCTGTTTTGTTTGTGTCCAGTAGGTGGCACTGTTTTACTCAATTGCCTGTGTGAGTCTTTCACCCCCTCCCCCATGCTACTAGGAAGTCATTGCTCACTAGTAGGAAGTTATTTCTTTGATATATAATCATGGCTTAATGTGAAACATCAATGGAGAATTCCACTTGTTTAGAAGAGAGGTTATGTGCATCCTGTCCTATATAACTGAGATGCACTAAAAGTGAAAGTGGGTTTCTTGGAGCACAGCAGAATGGGTTTGCTTTTCATTTCTCTCCTCCACTGTAGAAGTGTGTCAGGTGCTTGATTGTGGTGTCAATAAGGCAGTTTTTTTTTTTCAAATAAATTAATTATAATGGCAAATGTAACTAAGTTTATGGCTGTTAGGGGATCAGGAAAATGGCACACAAAATTAGCCATGAAGTGTGAGGTAAATATGATACTGACTTTAGTCTGGTGAATGAGCCACATCTGTGAAGCCAGCCATTTAAAAACTGGTCTGCAGTTTGGTTTCTCTTGCCGGTGGGAGTTACGGTCAGCCCGAAACAAAACATATTGTTTTATGTGGGGTGTATTGTAGTAGTGTTATGTATATGATTGGGGTAATGATGAGTGGTGTGTGACATGGTGGGAGTGAGCTTGCGCCTTGTGTGTAGTGATATGTAAAGCATGTTAAATGGTTGTGTGTGTGCCAGGATAAGATACAGTGATGTGCTGGGATACTGTAACATTACTGTGTCTATGGCTCACTAAGCAATAAAAAGCATAGGGATTCTCTCTTGCCATTGTAAAATTTTATGTAATAGTGGAATTACATCAGTTCTGTAGGAGTCTTGACTTAAAAGTATTTTTTTAATACAACAAGAGATAATGGTCCAATTAATATACAAAATACACAGGTATCTAATATAGAGACTTTATCAAGTAAAACTGTGACTGGCAGGACACTTAAAGATACATCTACTTTTATCCCACTAGCAAACCCTGCAGTTGCAGCTTTTAGATAAGCCTGTGAACATGAGATACAGCAGCTAAAAGTGAATGCACACAGACAAAAGTGTTTTAATTGCAGGAGGGATGAAAACACTGCACTGGAAAAATTACAAAAAAATAGACATTGTAATAAAAGCAGTGGATAAGGGCAGCTTTATAGTCATCCAAGACTGAGTTAAGTATGAGTCTAAAATAGAAACACAGAAACATAAAAGTTGCCAGCAGATAAGGACCTCTGGGCCCACCTAGTCTGCACTATGTTCCTTATCTACTGCGCCACCATAGACCCTAATCAATCTCCGTTCTTCTCCTCTTCTTGCCTTACTTGTAAGGTCCCCTTGTATCTATCCAATGCATGCTTGAATCCTGTTACCATTTTAGCATCTACCACTTCTACTGAGAGGCTGTTAAGACAACAGGGTGATGTTACATTTTATAAGTTCCTTCCAAAAGATCTCTCATTAAGTTTCAAAGACAGCATAGATGTGTATCTGTATGAGGCTCTAATGAGTGATATTATCAATAAACCATCTTATGAATATTTGACTGTGAAGAATCCAATCAAAGCATCCCTTTGTGAGTTACCAGAAACACATGAGGACCCACAAAATCCCCCAGTACAACCTCTAGTGTTGAGCACTGGGTCCTTAATGGAGCCCTTAGCATAATTTGTCGATGAATTCATCAAACCTTTTGTCTTATTTTCCCCAATCCACATCAAGGATACCACAAGTATCCTTCAGATCTTGCAGGATCTGCATGTTGATTCTGACTGGTGATTAGTTACCATGGATAGCCAAGCACTGTATATTATCATTCTCCATATGAAGGGGATAGAGACATTAAGAGAAACCCTGTACCAGTATTCAGCTTATATACTACTAGTTTCATTTAGTTTATTTTGGCTCTGACAGACAAAGTTCTGACTTTTATCATGTTTATGTTTACAGATCATTTTTTCTTGCAGGTGAAAGGCAGGCTATGGGGGCACTAAACTACATTAACATTTACTTGGTGAACTGGGAACAACAGCATGTATTGTCAACTGCTATAAATCCAGTCTATCACAAAATTGATATATTTAAAAGATATACAGTTGTTCTATTTTTGGTGTGGAGGGGTCCACAGAAAAACGGCAAGCTTTTGTATGTTACTTGGATAATACTAACAGAAATTTGACATTTTCAGTGTACTGTGATAAACAGTGTGAACATTTTAGATTTATGTATACAAAAAGATGGTATGGGTGAGGTTAGTATGAATATTTTTTTTAAAAAGACTGAGATAAATCTGAAGGGACAATTCATGAGACCTAAAAGAAATACAGCTGTCAGATAGAATATGTGTGGAGGATGAGACATTGCAAATACAGTTAATTAATAGAGATTATAGTACGGATTGTATTATTAAAGCTAGGGAACAAGTAGATAATATGGAGAGGGAACAATTGCTAGTTAATAGACCAAGTAAAAATGGGTAACTGCAGGGGCCTGATTTGGACGCCAGAGAGTATGGCTGCTTAATACCGCAGCGCAAGCCCCAGCTTTGCCATTTTGGGACCGTTAACTGGCATCTGAGTTCGGATTTCAGTCGGAATACCATGGTATACCTCCGTAGCTGCATGTTTTTGGTCCGGTGAGGTGTTTGCAGCATTCGGAGCATGACAGCAGTGGGTATCAGTGGCAGTAGATGAGACTCGTACAGGAGTGCATAGGCCGTGGGCTCCTCACACTCGAGTGACTGGGACGACACCTCCGAAAGTCTGGCAGGAGCTGCGCGGTCATCCCGTATAGCTAGTGAGCATTTAGCCCCTGATCGCGATCCTGCACCTCTAGAAGTGGAAGATTTTTACTGGGGGGTCAGCTTTGGGCATATACTTTCTATTTGAGCACTCTGGATGGGAGCAGCTGTGAAGGGATTGTCCATAATGGCCTCGGAGCCCCCTGCTCATGGATCGGATGTTCAATCCTCACTGCAACACATAACATCTTTGCTGGAGACCCTGCTCTCCAGGGTCGACTCCCTATCAGCCACTCTTGCCGGGAATGTGGCTGAAGTGCAGGTTTTGAAGGATAAATTTAATGTTGTTGAGCAAAGGACTGAGAGCCTAGAATTACGCCAAGCCAAACTCCTTCAGCACCTTCAAGAGCATGACAGCAGGTTGGCTACCTTATGGCAGAGGGCTGAAGATCAGGAGAATGGCAGTAGAAGGAATAATATTAGAATACTGGGTATACCGGAGGGCTCTGAAGGGGTTAATGTGGAGAGATTCCTAAATGAGGAGATCCCCAAGATGCTGGGGGATAGGTGGCAAGGGCCTATAGAAGTGGAGAGAGCACACCGGGTTCCTGGAGGCCCCCATCCGAAGACACCTGGGCCTCGGCCCATAGTGGGATATTTTCTGAGATATTCCACGAAGGAGTGAGTGTTACGTGCCACCAGAGACCTTGAGGAGGTGATGTGGCATGGGGCAAAAATCTCATTCTACAGGGACTTTTCCACCGAGGTGGCAGCTCGAAGGAAGGCCTTTGCCCCTTTTAAAAAAGTGCTGGCTCAGCATGGCTTCAAGTATGGATTCCGCCAGTTGGCCTACCTGGCTGTGTCGAAGGAAGGGAAAGAGATAGTGGTAGAGTCTCCTTGGGAGGTGGAAGCTTGGGTCTCCAAGAACTGGCCACACCTGAATTTAAAAAATCTGTCTCCCAGGAAGCTGTGGTACCCTGACGAAGATGGCAGGAACCCAGTTAGAGGCAGAAACATTCAAGGGGATGTTAATAGAGTTCGTATAAGTCCCTCAGGGAGTGGGTCTCCCAACCCCTCTCAACTTCGGTACGCAGATATGGAGAGCTCCAGGCGAGGATTTGACCAGGCTGCGATCCTTAGTACTGCCTCCTCCACAAAATCTCAGCGGGACATCAATTCTGTGCCTTGAGTTAGACACCGGTCTCATAGCGACATGGACTCTGCAGAAGGGTGGGAAATGGCACCCCCGGCTAAGTAAACCAAAGAGGAGTCATTACACAGGGTTCAAATGGACCCAGAAGAAATACCGGATGAAGCCATTATGGAAGCAGTGGAACCAGAAACATGGTCTGACAACCTGCCAGATGCAGACAAGCTTACAACTAACTTCTCACCCTTCATTAAGCCAGGAACTCTGTCTTTCACAGAAGTGTTATCGAAGGGTCTGCAGGGTGCAAACAGAGAACCCCTATCATCTGATGGAGCGCCTATACCGGACTGAAAGATAAAAAGGGCTGTATTTACTATTAGTCTTTAGGGAGTAGGTGGGCAAGAAGTACTCGACCTATACGGTTTTCGTACCTATTTTAAACAGTGGGTCCACGTCCTGTGTAATAAGCCCATGGCTAGGATACTTACTAATAAAGATATATCTATGCCGTTTTCCTTGCAGCGAGGTACTCATCAGGGATGTCCACTATCCCCGTTACTCTTTCTGTTGGCCTTGGACCCTCTTATATAGGTACTCCAGGCCAACTAGAGGATTCAGGGAATTCTGATGGGGGACCACGAATATTTGACAATGGCATATGCTGACGACTTACTTCTCACCCTCTCTCGCCCACAAGAGTCCCTCTTCCTGGTACTGGAGTCCTTGCACTCATTTGCTAGTATATCAGGGTTGCATGTCAACCAAAAGAAAACTAGTGTTGCCCCCCTGAATGGGGCGTGTACTAAAGAGTGCTTGTAGGGGACGGAACTATCATGGGCACCTGACAACCTGCACTATTTAGGAATACACATCCCTTTTGCCTGGGGTTATATAGAGTCCAGGAATTTTACCCCTTTAATCGCCCAATTGACAATTGAGGTAGCACGCTGGAAGTGGCTAAATCTGTCCCTTTTAGGGAAGGCAGCAGCGCTTCGTATGCTTATGTTGCCCCGTGTAGCATATTTGCTAAATAACCTCCCCATAGTGTTGTCAAACAAAGAATTTCAAGCGTTAGACAAGCTAATATCAGATTTCCTGTGGGAAGTATGGAAACCTAGATGGGGTGTTAATAAATTATGCGCACATTGGTCACGGGGTGGCTTAGGGCTTCCCTGGTTTCGGGGGTACCACTGGTCCTTCCTAGCTGCCCAGGAAGTTAAATGGTTTGTTCCAATTTCTGGTATTTCACCACCGTGGTTACAGTTAGAGAAGCAGATTTGTCAGTCTTTCCCCCTTAGTCTACTCTTAACTAATGCTGTTATACCCCTGGACAAACTTACCCCAGTCATGGACGCTAGAAGAAGAGCCTGGTTTTGCCTTATGAAGTCAGCTGGGACGTCGAAGCAGGGTGCCATGTTACCCTTTAGGTATTTGGAACTATGGCACAACCCACTCATTAGGGTGGACAACAAACCCCTGACGTGGGCCTCGTGGGAAGGGAAAGGGATTCATATTGTGCAGGACCTCTATTTACCAAACTCTAGTACCTTAACGTCCTTTGAACAATTGCGTAAACGTTTTTTGTTAAAGTCACAGGACTTTTAGCGGTTCTTGCAACTCCACAATGCAGTGCAGGCCATTGACTGGTCGAGTAAAGGGGAATCGAAGTGGCACTGGCTGTCTTCGCTAGACTTAAAATCTTCCTTTTGTGGGCTAGTGGGTAGGTTTTACAGTACCTGGCAGGAGGCGCAATTGGATCACATGGAGTCATGCAGATTGGCATGGGACACTGAAATTGGTAGTCCTATTGTCCCGGAGTCTTGGTCCCGCTGCTTCCGTGCAGCGCACTCCACTTACAAGGATGCTAGAAGCCAATTAATTCAACTTAAGATACTGCTTAGATGGTATAGAACACCTGCTATCTTATTCAAGTGGGGGGTTCTCTCAAACGCACGATGTTGGAGATGCGAGCACAGCCCTGCTGAATTCTTTGCACCTCTTATGGAAATGCCAAACTTTAGTCCCTTTCTGGTCAGCGGTAGCAATGGATTGCTTAGGGGTGTTGGGGCAACCTATAGATCTCTCGCACCCTATGCTACTGCTGGGAGACTGGACTCCGTTAGAGCATCTGAGACCACAACACCAGAACTGGGTCCTGGTTGTTCTGCTGGAGGCTAAGCAGCTCCTATTAAGACATTGGCGGCAACTGTTACCTCCGCCTATTTCGTTATGGCATACAGCTATTTCCAGGTTAGCTATCTTTAAAAAGCTAGCCTACACTGCCAGAGGGCAGTTGTCCGCTTACTTTTCCAAATGGGAGGCCTATCTTAATTCGGCTTTGTGTCAGGCTCCCCCCTCCCTCCTGTTATGGTAACCACTACCCTGGGCCTCTGTCAGTGGGATAGGCCCCTCCCAAGTAATGTATAAAATCATCATAGGGAACTGATCCTTACGTGCACTCTCAGTGATGGTCTTGCCTGCTGCTACGCTGAGGTCTGGTGTGATTTGTTTCCCCTTATATACTTCCTCAAAGGGCTGGAGGTTAGTTATATACTTGGCCTGAGTATGTAACAGGAAAACTTAATGTTGAGGAGGTGGCACCCATGTGACCTAGTTAGGAGTATGAGTTATGGACGAGATATGGATATACTATGATTGATAGGAGAAGATGCTGTAATTTGGTTTATTATGTAGTTCTGAGCTTTAAATATAGTACTATGTGGGACAAATATTGGTATGTACACATAATTATGTAATGCCTTATGGTGGCAGGAGTTCTCCTGTTTTGGATGTGATGCTTATGTAAACAATAAAAATTATTCTATGATAAACAAAAATGGGTAACTGCATCACTACAATTTTGTGAGTGCTTTCTCACCACAGAGCAATCAAATCAGGAGTATAATACTAAAAAGCCTGGCAATTTTTGAACTGGAAGAGAAATTACAAACTGTACACAGAACCCTCCCTGTAAGGTACATCAAAGGGGGAAGAACATTGCTGATATGATCACATCTGATTATCATAATGGATTGCTGATATGATCACATCCAGTTATCATAATGGAGAGAGTGGAGTGAAATCAAAACAATCAGCCCACTTTGCCCTTTAGAACACATGGCTGTACTAACTATACTTTTTGTACTGTCATGCAGGTCGATGATCATTTTATTCATATCAGAAATGGTAAACGATACAGGATTAAAAGTTTTGTGAATTGTGACAGCACCAACCTAATTTTAATAACAACCTCCAAATGTAATGCATTTCATATCAGCAAGACCAAGAGATGCTTTTAAGTCAGAATATCTGAACATTTGTGCAGCATTGCAAAGTGTGACAAGAATAATGCTCTCGCTACACACACACAGCAAAATTAAACAAGGGCACACTTTAAATTTAGAGGGATTGAAATTGTAACACTACCCAAGAGGGAAGGGGGTCTGGACACTAAACTTCTCAGGAGAGAAAGTTACTGGCAGTATGAACTGTGGGCAGATCATTTAGAGCAGGGGTTCTCAAATGGTGAGGCCAGACTCCCTGGGGAGGCCCCAACCTGTTCCAGAGGAGGCTCAAACAAGTCTGAAAAACTACTGTATTTAAATTTTGAGTTTTATATATTTTGTTTGAAAGGATGAAGCAAACTGAAAGAGGATAAGAGGTGAAACTTGTGTATTTATTTACAAATCATTGACAAGAGAAGGTGAAGGAGTCAAGGCTTATTTCAGGTGTACCCGGAGAAGGGTAGAGAGTGAATACAATTCAAAAGGTAACTGCAAAGCAGTCAAGCAATGCAAAATGAACAATAGTGCAAACAAATATGAAGAATAAATTAATAATGAGTTGTGGTAATTGATCAATTTATAGAGTGATGGCAGAACAGCCCAAATACAAGGGTTGAGCATAGAAGTGCTAGGAGCAATAGTAGGAAGGAGCAAAGTAATCCCTAAGAAGTTGCATAAGAGCAGGGAAAGGCGGGTAGGGCAAGGTATGTAGGAAGGTTATTCCAGATAGAGAGGAAACAAAGAAAGTAGTCTGACCCCATGAAGGTACTGCAACAAGGGGTAACAACGGTTCAAGAATCAAAATAGTGGAGCAAGTGGGATGGCCTGTGTGTGTGTGTTGGGGGGGGGTTACAGTAAGCTGAATAACATTATTTAATTTGTTAGTCAGATAACACCTTTGAGCACAGGTTCAAAGGTTCCACATCAGTGAAAGACAAAGAACTGAATGAGAGCAAAGTACTCAAAGGGGTTTCAATTTATTCATGGTGTACTGTGCAAAGTACAGTATGTTAATTTTCTTTGGGGAGGCCCATGATTATTTCAGTTTTTGGGGAGGCTCAAAATCTTTTCCATGGATTTGGGGAGGCTCACTGTGACAAAGTCTAAGGACTGTTGATTTAGAGTATATGCTGTATGTGAGGATTCAATATATTTCTGAAGGGATTTTGATAGTATTTTTTTGTTTTTAACTGTTTGACTTCTACATGGTAGTGTGTCAAATAATTTGCCTCATATTGTGGATATTAGTAATGTCACTTTAAATAAATTATAGGTGTGTACATATGTTAGACAAACACAGATATAAAAGCGGTGGGTACGTGTATCTAAACTATACCTAGAAAAAGCCCATATCAGTGTGAAACATGAGTCATGTGCTAGGGTGAGTGCTGCTATCTGTTTTTAAGTAATAAATGTTTTTATCCGACTTCTATGTGTCTGTGGATTAGTGCTGTTAGCCCATTTTCTCTTGACTTCAGATTTTGAACGAGGCTCAAGCATATCATTCTAGTCACTGATTCCTGCTAGCATACAGATATTGTCAGTGTCAGTGGCTCAGCAGGTTGCACATTCCTCTTTGAGACTGGGTGACTGAAAGGCTATGGGCTCTGGCCCCACACCAGGAAACTGGGGAGAATCCAGTACTGACACTGTAGTGAATCATGGGTGGGGTGCTGCACTCCTGAGGTGCCATACTGTTTATGAGATGTTAAACCAAAGACCCATCTGCCTGTTCTGGTTGTTGTTAAGGTGGAAGCTGATGATCCCATGGCACTTCTCAAAAAAGTAGGATAATTTTATTAAAACAAAAATTAAACAAAATATATAAGAATACAACAACCAAAATATGTACTGTACATACTGTACCAGTGTCATAAATCACAAAGAGTAACTAAAGGAAATAAAAAGAACAAGAAGTGCAACTTCAGAAAGCAAATCCACAATCACCTAAAACAAAATATAAGCATATTATTGTCCTTGCCTTATTACCCTACTCAAATGACACTGCTCAATCCCAGGGTAAGAAAAACAGAAGGGAAAAATCACAAACCGTGGTCCCTGAAACAGCATCAGAAGACAACAGTTACAGCAAGATGTATTAATAAATCCATGAAATACCTTTCCAAAGGGTATTTAATTTATGTAAGGGAAGTGTGTTTCATTCTCTACACTGAAGATCATAAAGAACTTTCTCCACCTGTAACAGTATAGACATGTAAGTACATTGAATTTGTTGTGGCACCAGCTGACATCTTGCCTGCCACTGGTAGAATTTAATACATGCAAAAATTACAGACATTTTACTGATATGGCGTCACTTACATTGTGGCGTATACTCACCCAAGACTATATTTTGTTCTGGTTGTTACATTTGCCTGCGCATGCACAAGAAATATTTTCCTACTTTTAACAGCATTTAAGAGGTGCGTCACTGCCGAGCTCACTGCAGCTCAAAGTGGAAGGGGCTCGGCAGTCCAGATCAATGACCATGCACTGCGGTTGTGACACCACTCTCTGCTTGCTCGGCAGAAACTTTGTGTAGTTGAAATGACTGACGCCCCTCCAAGCAGAGAGGCTTTGGTACTTTCATTTTCAAGAAGTTGGTCAGCAAGCAGCTGTTTGGCTTTCAGCATCAGCAGCCTTCTGGCTGTCTGTATCTATCTATCTATCTATCTATCTATCTATCTATCTATCTATCTATCTATCTATCTATCTATCTATCTATCTCTAGCTCTCTATCTATTAAACAGATGGGGGAGCCCACCCCCAGTATCACTACTCTTGTCCCACCTCCCCTCCAGGTTACCTGCCCCTGTTCCTAATGTAAGTGAAGAGGCGTGCCCATCCCCATTACTGCTTCTTTCTTCCCGTCCCCTCCAAGTTGCTTCCTGCCTGCCCTTCCCAATGTTTGTAAAAGTTTAAAAAATATAAGTAGACTGGGGAGCCCAGCCCCCTGAATCACTTCTCTTGACTCCCCTTTCCTCCAGACCACCCGCCCCCATTCACAACAAGCCTGACACTGGGGGTGCCCAATCCCAGTATTGGAATATATCCCTAAAATAAAGAAAACCATCCCTTGATATTTTTTTTTTCTGTAAAACAGAAAACCATCCCTCACTGATCTGCCTCCCCAAACACACACACCACCCACCCCACACTGACCTCCCACTCAGCACTCACCACCCCATCCCACACACCCCCACACACACCTTCACTCACCTGAACAGGTCACAGGGCAAAGATCCACTCTCTGACCGAAGACATGTCTTGCTGCTGGAACTGCCAACTGCATTATGAAAACCTAAGGCAAGTAAGGTTCAATGTATTTCAATGGGGTTTTGAACTTTGATGCATAACTTTGTCATGTTTGCACATTTTGGTCCCAAGTCTTCAACATAGCTTTTTCAGGACCCTACCTCATGACCAATGGCAGTGGAATTAAGCAAATCAGGCCTGAAAGGTGATTTCATGGTCGCATTATGAAATCACCTTTTGGGGTGGGATTTGAACATTTTCACCACTCTTGTTCATGAGGTGGGGTCATAACAAGGCTATGTTGAAAATTTAGGATCAAAATATGCAAAAATGGCAACATTATGCACATATATTGAATTTGTCCTATGCTGGCTCGTAACTTTGGTCATTTTAAATATTTTGACCCCAAATCTTCAACATAGCCATTTGTTCATACCACCTCACAAACGTGACAGCTGTCATTTCTCAAAATCCTGGACAAAATGTGTTTTCATTCCTGTGGCATGGAATGACATTTCAGTGGCATGGAATGATGTTTTGGTGGGGATTTGAAAATTTCCACCTACTGGATTCGAGAGGTGGTTTAATAAGAAGGTTATGCTGAAAATATGGTGTACAAATATGGTAAACTGCCCGGGTGATGACTCAATGTTACATTGTTTCAACGTTCACTCGTAACTTTGCAAATGTTCAATATTTTGACTCCAAACTTTCAACATAGCCATTTTTCCACACCACTTCATAAACGTGACGTGAAATTTTTCAAATTCTAAATGAGATGTGTTTTTGCACCTCTAGTGCAAAAATACATTTTGGACAATCTTCTATAAATGGTACATGCCATAGCCATTTTTCCACACCACCTCATAAACATGATAAGTGTCATTTTTTAAAATCCTGTATGGGATGTGTTTTCATACCTGTGGTGTAGAATAACGTTTTAGTGGCGTGGAATGATGTTTTGATGGGGATTTGAAAATGTTCACCTACTGGATTCATGAAGTGAGGTAATAAGAAGGCTATGCTGAAAATTTGGTGTACAAATATGTTAACCTGCCCAGGTTATGACTGAACGTTACACTGTTTCAACATTCACTCATAACTTTGCTAATTTTCAATATTTTGACTCCAAACTTTCAACATAGACATTTTTCAACACCACTTCATAAATGTGATATGTGTAATTTTTAAAATCCTGTACAAGATGTGTTTTCACACCTCTAGTGCAAAATGACATTTTGGCCAATATACTATAAATGGTGCATGTCAAATTTTGTAAGGCAAATCATAAAACATGTATTTTGAAAAGTTGGGTCAAAATTAAAATAAAAATTATAATTGTTTAGCAACCTTCGTGTGTAGTGCCAGTCTTCACCCCAGTGGCCATGCTTTGTGATTCTATCCCTGTGAGCTCAGTTCGGGGGTGAGCTCAGTGATCCAGCTAGATGGGGAGGGTGGGGGGAATGGCACTGTTATGTGACCTCCCCAGCCAGGGAATGAAAGGTGCAGGGTGGTCCACATGGGCCTGGGTACCATATAGTGAAGACAACTGTCCTCTTGGCATAAGGTCCTGCAGCTCTCCACCTGCGGGTGGCTAAGTGCCTTGTACATTGTCTGACAGATGCACTTTTTGCCCTGGTATCTGTATCTGTGGCCACTTGGAAGTGCAGGGACCACAGGGCTTCTGCAGCCCACCAGACAGTCCCATGAATTCTTTACATCCATCACTGCACTGAAGTACAGGACTCTTGGATGGACTCTTCCCTTGGTGCATGTCATCTGCATTCATGCACCATCAGTACCAAACACCTGTACATGCAAGCAAACAAAACATTCAACATTAACAAATGTTTGTTTTTATGTTTATTGTTGCCCTTAAACCCCAACCTCCCATGACAGAACAACCACAGAATGTTCATGGGAACTATTGAGTCTAGCAGTTGTGCTAAAACCAGCTTAGTGTGTTTTTCCCGGGTAACATAATTTGAAAATCAGTTCTTGATGTTGTCCCTTCATTTTATTTTGAGATCCTAGTTCCATGATATCTCATAAAATGCAGGGTTGTGTGTTAGCCCACATAAAAGCAGGAGAGAAGAAAAAGAAAACCGTTTGGGGAGTCAAGACCAAGATTCTCAGAGCTGATCAACTGCAGCACAGAGTTCCACGTGGAGAATAAGTAAAATGTTAAAAAACATTCTCCTGGATAAATGGCAATAGACACTCAAAAAAGCCTTTCTCAGCCCTGCAAACCATAAGTAGTTTCTGTATCTGAAATTTCAAAGTGGATATGAGTGGGAGACCTAAAAACATCAGAGAGAGATAAAAACTTACTTAATGGATAATTCAGTCAAGGGAGGGAGAAGGAGGAATCTTGCTCCCGCAAAACTTGTAGTGCCCCTAATTCACCTTATCATGGGATGAATAGCTCAGGACGGGTGGTGTTTGCCCCCCTCAGAGACTGCAGGGGAAAGGCTGGGGTAGGTAGTTGGATTTCAGGGGGCTACAAGCATGGAAACCCCCTTAAAAATCCCCAGACCTTGAAAACCCAGGGATTAGTAAAGAAACCCCAGTACCTAACTTTCAGAAAAAACCAGAAGTCCCCATTAAAGAGACTCAGCAGAGAGAAGAGAGGGGAGAAAAAAGTATTTTAAGTCCTACAAGCATTAGAGACCCAGTAAAAGGGAAAAATCCCATGCTAATAATACCACAGCCACGGAATGTAAACAGAGCTATGGGGCCTATTGAGGTGAAACCCCAGCAGCGGAGAATTATGGCTCGGCTTCAAACTCAGGAGAGGACACGGAGTAGAGAAGCTCTAAACTTAGCCTGGCAAGTGGACATAAATGGTGAAACATAGTAGTAGTAGTAAAATATTTTATTCATGAATACATGAACAAGGATAGACTTGACTGAGCCAAGGCTCATTTACAATGAGGTCCCATTGCACACTTTCAGCATTGCACATTACAGGTTACAATAACAAAATAGGCTTTGTCTATTCATAAATGTGAATCTACATTACACATATACATATACACATACTTATGCATATCCTTGAATAATACAAAGGTGAAATGGGAATGAATGAAATGGAGGGGGACACTAAGCTACAGAGCTACACAGAATAATAATGAACAATTGGGGAAGGAGGGTTTATTGGACATGGTTAAACCACAGAAGGACATCAACCTACAGGAATGGGAGGGGGATATTGTGGGGGGGTGAAATAATATGGGACGGGGGCACGGCACTCAGCTCAGCCAATTCAAATACTAAGGAGCAAACAGATCAGATGGTAGCCATACAAATAAACCCAGAAGGGGGGAAATCTTTAAAACTCAGACTATGGCTCGTTTAAGGAATCATGGAAAAACTCTACAAAATATGAAAGGAAAACCTTCAGAAATGTTAGAGGAACAACAAACAAAAACAGGGTCTCCTCAAATAAGGATTTCATCTATAAATGGGACTTAGGAACAAACAAACCTAAAGGGCACCTTAAATAATTCTGAGATAAATCCTATTCAAAATCAGGATAAACCTGTGCCCCCAATAAAGGCAACAGAAAATGTGAATTCAGACCCTACGGTAAACAGATAAACTTTGAAAAAAGCTAGGAGCCAGACCCAAAGAAAAGAAAAAAAGAATTCAGAGAGCTCTGGGGAGCACACAGAGGACTTTGCTAAAGACATCTTAGAAGAAATCAGGAGAGGGTTTGCCAGACTAGAAAATAAAATGACAAATGTTCAGGAAAAAATACAAAGCACTAAGAAGAAAACTCATGGCATAAACAATAGAATGACAGAAAATGAAAAATGCACTTCAAAATTAGAAGATGCGGTTCTTAATATTAAAAGAGACATGAACTTTCAGAAAGAATAAATGGGAAAGATCCAAGAAAAAATAGCGGACCTGGAACGGTGTCCCAGAAGGGACAATTAAAAAATATTAGGCCTTCCAGAGGGATCAGGAAAGGAAGATATGCTGGATGTCTGTGAGAAATGGTTTTCTAAACTGGTAGGGAACAAGTTTCCAGAAAATGAAGTCGAACTAGAAAGAGCTCATAGATCCCCAGCAATTCAGAACCCAAACACTAGGTATCCCAGAGTAATATTTGTGAAGTTTCACAAGTTTCAAGAAAGAGAACTGGTACTGAAACAGGCAAGAAAGATAAAACCACTATGTTTTCAAGGCTCTCAGGTCGCTATTTTTCTAGATTTTGGACCAGATTTACAGAAAATAAGAAAGGCCTTTAAAGAGGATAAACAACTGCTCTGTGAAAAACAAATACCCTTTTCTCATCCCACACTTTCCTCATTAATAATAATCTATAGAGGTACTGCAAAGGTTACAAACTCTCCCAGAGAGGCAAAAGAATATTTGCATCAGATTATTAATATGGGGATTTAAGAAATATGATATCCAGAGGAAGAAGTGGTTGTACTGTATGTATTAATTTGCTTGACTTGACATTGAACCTTTGTAAATCAGCTTCCAGCTCAAAAGTGTAATTCCAAGAAATGCATAAATATATTGTAAATGAATAAATAACATTTATCTAAATGCTGGAAATGTTTGGAAGGAGAAGAGGGAGAGGGAGAGAGAGAGAGAGAGAGAGAGAGAGAGAGAGATTGAACCAAACATATATCTAGTTCAGCTCTTTTGAGCAATTTTACATCACATGATATACTGATTCACAGGGGAGATAGTTATTTATACCAGGAGATAGGATAAAGTATACGAATATTAAATACTAGTCATTTTTTTTGTAATAAGGGTCTTGGACAAGTGCTGCAGATTGGGAAGATTGGACTCCATTTTTTTTGGAACATAGTAAGGTATGGTCTATCTGAGTATAGACCAAGAGGAGATGGGGAGTGAAGAAACTGGGAAACAGTTTAGGGATAGGGTAAGAGGTGTGTGTGTGTGGGTGGGGGTGCAGAATAGCAAAAGAAATACAAGGGGGAGAAACCGGAGAGGAAATTTTTAAACTTAATAAGCAAATCCAGGTGAAAGGATTAACCAGTGTTATTCCCTTATTCATTGTCCAAGCTCAGTTGGTGGGGCTGATTAACCTAATGCAAAATATTTATCCCAATGAGTAGTTTTAATATTGTTTCTTGGAACATAATTGGTGCAAAAATACTATTAAAAGGAAAAGAATGATCTCACATATAAAAAAAACTTGACTGTCTCATTTTGCAGGAAACCCACTTAACTGAGACTGAATTTAATAGATTTTGTAAATTCTAGGGAGGGGAAGCAGTCTACACTGGTTCGAGTGGGAAATCTAGAGGTATAGCAATTATTTTCACTAAAAATAATAAAATAAAGGTTCTGAATAAGGTAGTAGATAAAAATAACATATAACACTACATGTGAAAATTAATAATGAATGTATGACAGTTACTTGGGTATATGGCCCAAATGAAGATACACCACGATTTTTTTGTGGAATTCTTTACTACGCTAGCCCAATTCTCCCACCCAATGATTATTGGTAGAGATTTCAACACTGTGCTGAATCCTAATTTGGACAGATCTGGCTCCTGTTCGACCCTGTCAAAGTCTGCAGAGTGATTTGCAAAAGCATGGAAGCAATGGGTTTATTTGATATCTGGTGGTATGACAATGCACACAGCCTTGAACTTTCTTTCTTCTCACATAGGTTCCAAACATATTCAAGGATAGACTGGTTAATTTGATCCCTCAGTATAATGTCCAAAATAGATAAAATTTCATATGAAGGTATTAATTTATCTGATCATTCAGCTTTAAGATGCTCGATGGAACTGAATATAAGTCCCAAAAATACTAGGTAGAAAATGGACATTTTACTCTACAAAGATCAGGGCTTTGTAAGCTATATAAAAGAACTGCTGGGAAGATTCTTGACTTTTTATTTGAATCAAGATACATCTTTAAACAACATATGGGATTCCATGAAAGCAACTATGAGGGGACACATTAGTAAATATAAAGCCATACAAAATCAAGAAAGAAAAAAGAAAGAAGAGAATTTGGAGAAAGAAATAAAAAGGGCAGAAATGAAACATACAGTATACATACAGGTCAGGAAAGAGACTTAGCAGCCTTGAATGGCTTAACACAACAGTATAATACACTGATGAATGGGAGGATGGAAAGACTAATTCTCAAAACTAGGGCTAAATATTATGTCCAGTCTGATAACTCTGGAGAATATTGGTATATCAACTTCAAAAAGACAGAACAGAGAGACAGATGAAGCATATTCTAATGGAAGATGAAATAGTGACTGACCAACAAATCATTAATAAAGAATTTAAAAAATTCTACTCAAATTTATATACAGCAGAAATCAATATGGAATATAATAATAGCTTCTTCCAAATAGAGATTCCTAAAATTTTGGAGGTACAAGGAGAATTATTGAATAAATTCATAACCAAAGAAGAGGTTGAGGAAGCCATTAAAAATGAAGACAGGTAAATCCTCTGGCCCAGATGGATTACCTGTAGAAATATATAAGATTCTAGAAGAAGGGATAAATCTGCTTCTAGCAGATTTATTAAATTCATTTAATCAAAAAAGACAGATGCCTGATACATTCAGAGAAGCACTAAGAATTCTACTACCCAAAGAGGATAAGGATCCAAGGCCCTGTGCATCATACCACCTGATATCTTTATTAAACACTGATTATAACATATTTACTAAAATTCTGGTGACAAAATTATGAAAAAATCTTACCAACTTTAGTTAATGAGGACCAAACAGGTTTTGTTAAACACAGAAAGAGCTTTAATAACATTAAAAATGCTCTGTATGTTATTGAAGGATATAAAGAAACAGAAACTGTATTGCTTTCTCTGGACGCAGAAAAGGACTGAGTGGCAATACGTATTTAAAGTGCTAAACTTGGCAGAACTGGGTGAAAATTCCTTGAGATTGATTAAAATGTTGTATAAGAATCAGCTGGCTAAAATGATAACAAATCAAAATTGTTCACTGAGTTTCAGTCTCTGTAGAGGAACCAGACAGGGGTGTTCTTTGTCCCTGCTGCTCTTTGCCCTGGCAATAGAGCTTCTGGTGAACAGAATGAGAGTGATGGAATTAATTGAATGGGTGCAGGTGGGGGGTAAAACTTTAAAATGATCCCTCTCTATGCAGATGATATAATGATGTATTTGACAAATCATGTGGTTTCTATACTCAAGATTATGACAATTATACAATCATTTGGGGAAGTATCAGGGTACAAAATAAACTGGGAAAAAAATCTGAACTATTGCGAATAAACACTAGAGGAAACCCCCCTCAAGAATTAAAAAAATTCTCTACCTCTACAGATAAAATCAAATACTTGGGCATCTACTTAACCAGGAACATTAGTTTAGCTATGGAATATAACACCAAACTAATACTGAAGAAAATAAAACAAGATTTAGAAAAATGGGTACATCTACCAATAACCTTGATGGATAGAGCCCAAGTGATTAAACTGAACATCCTACAAAGGATTTTATATATCCTACAAGCAATCCTGGTAATAATTTCAAATAATCAAGTTAAGAACTTGGAAACAATTATACAAAAATGTATCTGGAAGAATAGGAGACCAAGGCTTACTTTGTCAAAACTAATGGAAAAAGGAGAGCAAGGGGTTTGAATATACCAAATTTCAGATTATATCAACAAGTGGCAATATTATACCACATTACAGAATATTATGCAGATAACCCCCCTTGGTGGGCAGAATATGAGAGGTTCTGTTTCAGTAATGGAACAAAATATCACCATTTGTATAAAGAATTTAGTAAATCAGAAATAAGAAACATATTCAACAATTGTATTATTTCTACACTAATTATGTGGAACACCTACCATAGGGAAATGAAAGAAAATATTAGGATAAATATACACAGCCCTATTAAGATTAAAGAATTTGGAAGGAGGCAAGGATTTGGGAATGAAATTAATCATTGGAGCAGATACAATATATGGGATATAGGAGATCTGTATAGAAGGGAAAAAATTGTAACTTTTGCAGAACTAAAACACATATATAATCTTACAGAAACAGAAAGGTTTCATTTTATTTGAATTAGGTCTAGTCTTTTTGAGCAGTTGGGGAAGGGACTACATAAATCCATACATACACCATTATAAACTTGGATTTCTGATCAAGACCAAAACTATAAACTTATTTCTAAAATCTATAGAAGTTTGGGGTTTCCACAGCATACACAACAATTAAAATTAAAGCAGAGTTGGGAAAAAGAACTTCAGTGCAGTATACCAATAAATAGATGGTAATAAGCTATTAGAATGATAAAGCTTACTATCAATAATAGACTTAACCAAATTCAGTTTAGCACAGTGCACATAGTTTATTAAACACTGTTTCTGCTCAATAAGATGAATAGGAGGCAGCAATCACAGATCTACTCTAAAAACTTGTGCACAGTCCAACAAACGAAATGTCAGCAGCGGGAAGAGGCAGCAGAGAAACTCAGTTTCTGTTTGGCGTTCTGCACTGCAAGGCACTTTCTTTGTAAATGAGTTTTTGTAAGTCTTTTGCAACTGGAATAAAGAATATATTAACTGTTGAACTTTGTGCTGTCAGTAAGATGAATCCTAGGATCTCACCACTGTGTAATAGGTGTAAGACACAGAGGGGGACATTGAAATACAGTATGTGATAGTCACATGCAAAACAATCAGACCCCTTTGATACTGAGTATTTAACACATTAAATAGAATTCCAGGGGTAAACATACAATTTGAACCCAAACTGTGTTTATCGGGGAGCACTCAATCCCAAATTCTGCCATCAGGCCAATTACGGAAAATAATAAACATGGGATTGATAAATGTGAGATGTATTGTGAGACTATGGAAGAATGAGGATCCAACAGATTATGCTCTATGGAGAAACCAATTTGTAGACTGTATTGGCCTCAAAAGACAGTATAGTTTAGACATCAAAGCACTGGATAAATTAAACAAAACCTGGGCTCTGACTTTATAGATAATTAAATAATAAATATAAAATGGGAAAGGGGGTAGGAAAGAGGTAGAGAAGATAGAATAGAGAGATAGAAGGTAGGTTTAGAGGGTGGGGGAGGCACATAACAACCCTGGGTAAGGATGAATTACAGTTAAATGGATGACTCATTAGGGGGTGAGAGCTGTTCGTTGCTAACCATTTTATTTTGGGCAAATGTATTCTGAGCCCTGAGGGGGGGAAAAAATATTTTTGCTGGGTAAAGGTGATACCTTTGTTAGGCTAATGAAAAGTTAAAGAAACAAGATTTTCAAGCTTTTGAGGCCTAAAGTACAACCTATAGCTAGAGAAGAAGAAGAAGAATCAGCATGTATATAGCGCTTTGCATACATAGTATCCCAAAGCACTTTACAAGCAATGCTAGACTGGTAGTGAAGTGACTGAATGTGTGGTGGCAGCCATATCGCACATCATCACCCACACACAGCCTGGATAATTGCATGAACCAGTTTATGGGAAGGGGAATGTTGGCCAGGACACCGGGAATGTTCCCTGCTCTTTTCAAAGAGTGTCCTGGGTTCTTTTACTTCCACCTGGACACCCACCAGAACAACACCAGGATGGGCAGATGGGACCTCAGTTTAACTTCTCATCCGAAGGATGGCACACCCCAGCAGTACAGGACACCCCAATACTGCACTCAGATGCCAGCGATTTTTAGGTGCAAGTCCAATCCCGGTGTGGGACAAGAACCCACAACCTTCTGGTCCAAAGGCGGATGTGCAACCAAATGAACCACGTTGACACCTAAAGAAGAGGCTGTACTTTGGGCCTCAAAAACTAGTATCTTTAACTTTACCTAATAAAGGTGTTACTTTTACCCAGCAAAAATATTCTCTTTTTGTATCTCTCCTCCTCGTAACATTTATAAATTCTCATATATTAAATGCCCTAAGATTGAGCAGGTCTGTACAGGCTCAGTCAGATGTTCTGACACCTTGACCAATGTTTTGCACAAAAGTTTTGAAAGAATTTTGTAATGTGAGTTCAAAATGCTTATTGGTCAGCGAGTGAATCAGACGTACAGTATCCCTTTTTTTAATAAAGAAAAATCAACAATGCTGTATGAAACATTGTAGAAGCAGTTCCTGGATTAAGAATGAAGTGAAAAGCAAGGAGAAGAAACTCCAAGATCCGGACTTTGAAGATTTTATAAAATTCATTGGGTAGTCCATCTACACCAGGGGATGCCCCGTTCATTAGGGACCCTACTACTTGGGCTAATTAATCAGTCTGTATTGGAGCTAATAAAAGATAAGTCAGAGGTCTAGACAGTGACGCCTGGGAGCCAGGAAGATATTTTATACAAAAAAGTCTACTACATGTATTATTTCTGGAATATCCTGTACAATAATACTCGAGTCTGATTTCAGGGAGGTAAAAACTATATGTGAAGCTTGTCTTTACAAGCTGAAAAAGGGTCACCATAAAACATTTTGTTGGTGCCAAATTATAGGGAAGATGCCCCGTTGTATTGAAAACTTTTCATCTAGGATTTTAAAGCCTGTTTTTGTGGCATGAAGTCCCCATCTGTGGTAGCAGCCAAATACATTCATTTATATAAGTACTGTCTTAAAAATAAGTAATGTAGTCACTCTGACCCACTCTTTGTTTATCAAAATCCTGAAATAGGTATTTCAAATCTGTTCTAGTGTCTTCCCACTAGGCTAATGGATTATCATAGCAACAAAGTACTGTTTTATGGGCAGCTAATAACTGTTTTACTTGGGCCTGTAGCTTATGAAGTTTAATAACGATGTATTAAGTCTCCATTTATTCTTTGATGGCCCAGGGGTTTGGGGAATAAAGGACAGATTACAACCTAGTAACAGATGGTCAGGGAATTCAATGGGTAACACAGAAATGACAATAAAATTTTGTGAGGAAAAGGAATATTATACAATGGTAAGAAAGAATGCTTGCCTCTGATTGGTCAGAGTGGGACTGGACCTGTGATGTTATCCCAGTACAATATCATGGGTCTAGTCCCAGCACTCAGACAACCGCATAAACCTTTAGTGGAATCACTCCAGCTGTCCACTACACTGACGCTGGCAGCTCTTTTCAAATATTCCCAATCACAAGGGGCCTTCAGTGTCCCTGGCTCCTTCACTGTTAAATAAAATAAAAAAGCTCCCTCCCACAAAGTCATTACCTGCTCTCCTGGACAATTAAAAATGCAGGGTTTGTTTTCCACACAAAACAAATCTAAAACCAATTTCTCCCACTCCACCCGCTGAACAGTAAACCCTGCTGCTCTGTACAATTCACAATATGTCTCACTAGCCCAGTCAAGCACGTGCTTGACATCCTTTTGTCTGAAAACTGCACAAAGAGGTGGTTTCTGTCAGTACTTAAATTTTCTATTTAAAAACAAAACACCAGCACTGGGACTAAGTGACTTACTTGTGCTTCAGTGACTTATCGACTACTTCTGCAGCACAAGTCTCTCCGTCCCCTCATCAGATGGATGATCAGGTCTGTTGTTGCATCATGGCTTCTTGCTCCTGAAACAAGGCTGCACATCAAATACATTCACCCGGTCCCATTAAAACCAGTTGGACAAACTAAATTACAAGCAACAACAACAAAAAAGACAGAGATAGATGTAGAACACAGACATGGGTGGACACTAACAGATACAAATGCTGCACCACCTACTGGTCAAAGGAGCAACATCAGAACTTATGTTTTAAACTATTCTTACACACACACACACACACACACACACACACACACACACAGCCAGATTAATGTTACCTGGACCCCTAAGTCCGAGGAAAATCCAGGGCCCCCAGTTGCCTAGGCCATGCCCCTTCTGCCAAGCCATGCCCCCTTGCCAAGTGTTATACTTCAAATAAATTCTTTATTAACCAGCTAAGACCCACTAGGAACAAGTGCCTGTATGCTAGCCCAAGGAAACAGGCACTGCATCTATTCAGTATCAAGCATGCTTGCAATTAATATGGCTTAAATAAATAACCAAAATATCCACAGTAATCCGAACGTGTAACGGTTCCCTGAACACGGCATGACTTGCAGTTTATGTCGAAACCACCAACAGCAAACTTCTCAAATTATAGGTACTGATTGGGGAGGATTAAAGTGTGAGAGATACTGATTGTGACTGATATTACAAGAACTCAAAATAGTAAAACAAATACTAATGGCCAAGCAAGTCCACTAACAGTTGAGTAAAATGCTGCAGTACTAAGCAACAGAAAACTTTCACAAAACATTCAGTAAATAGATCAGTCAAATGACTTACAGTACTGAGCCTCAACATAATTAGCATTACTACATGCTGCTCTCTCTTATGAAAAACTTCAGTGTATGACATGATTTGTCTGCCTGCATCAGCTCACAGGTGATGAGGCTGGGAGGTGTTTTCTTTAGCACCACTGTTTGATATTAAAAAAATAGCCTTTCTAATAATTGCTGGGGCAGTTGCACTTGTGAGCTTAGCATACATTGATGACTACTACAGAAAAACAGAACAGAACTGTTTGTACAGTGTACCAGGAGGAAGGATTCTTGGGGCTATGCAGGCTATAAAAAACACTAGTATAGTGGTATTGCTAAATCTTGGACATAAGGTGGGGGCAAGTGGGCAACTGGAGCTAGAACCTCTGAACAAAGTCTTTCATTTTTTTAATTGAAAACAGAACATTTGCTCCTTGCACGCTTCACTGATGACTGCACTTTTGTTTTGACCTACCTATATTCTTTCTTTTTCATCAAGTTCAACTCCAGTTGGGTCAGATAATTTTCAGGGCCAGACAGGTGCCCAGGGATGAGATCAGATCCTGAATCAATCATGATGACATTGCAATGGGAAAAAAACAGCAGCACACAGTTAAGAGCACTGGAAACTGGCCCGGGCACTAGCACTGCCTTGTAGTCAAAATTGTGACTATAAAAAACACAACACAGCAATTCACAAAGGGCTGGCACAGAATCTAACTCACAATGATGAGCCAATTGGCACGGGATAGGTGACAACTGCTGCTTCCTTTGAGTGAGGGAGGTGTGAGCGAACTATGGTGGGGGATACAATTCCCACTTTTCAGTGCCGGGTGATGAGTTGACATGGAGGATTTAGCGCTGTCACTTTGACATGTCACCGTCACAGCACGTCAACTGCACAGCCAACCAAATTACTGTGTTTTGAAAATAAATCAGTTGTCTTGCTTTTTCCACGACAAACATTACAGCACACCACGCAGCAGGTTGGGGGGGAGGAGTGACCGATCCAGTGACACTGACTGGCTGACTGACTAACAGAAGCTGCCTGCCTGAAAGTTTTAATGTAATGGTTCGTTCATTACTAATGTGCATGACCAATTAGCTCAGCCTGGTTGTCACTGGCAGTCCGTCTGAGTCAGAGAGATGGAAATCTGTGTTATCTGTCAGATACCTGTCTTGCAGTCCCCACCCCAAGAAAAAATACATTTTTCATGGCATGTTAGTCTTCACCTGTATGTAAAAAAAAATGCAAGCATGAAAGCTGGATGACAAGGACTAATGACGGAGCCTGCCTAACACGCGGGGCCCAAGGCATGAGCCTATTGTGCCTCTGCCTTAATCCAGCCCTGCACACAAATACATTTTAAAACTGCATTTTTAAATCTTTTTTTTTTTCTTTTTTATAAAACAGAGCCATTGTATTAAAGCAATAATGCACTCCAGAGTGCGTGTTGTGCTGGGAAAATGTCACGCCTGGGGTACTGGATGCACTTGGCCTGCAGCCCTTTGTCCAACCACCCCAGGTGTGCTGTTATCCCAGCACATCACACACCCTGTCATGCATTATTGCTTACATTTATCCTAGAAGACAGTGGTCCTCTGCAGTATGTAGCACCCCTGTACTATTTTTTTACATATATACAGCTATCAAGCATACTCTTGTTAGAATTTATTTTAAAGCATTGGTGTCACAGTACTTTTTATTCTGTGATCATAAATTCCAGCAACATCAAGTTCACAGTTAAAGCCCCCACCCTCCAAAGCAGCAAGCTACAAGAAGTTTGCAGTTAAAGTTGTACTTTTTTTAATAAATTAGTTGCTGCAGACTTAACTTTGGGTCCATAAATATTAATTACTCTTGAAGGGTAGCAGCATACTGTTATGTATAAAAGAAGTGTTCTATTCAGAATAATGTCAGTTAATCCTTTGACTTTAGCATCTGTGCCTTTAAATAAGATGCCTATGCCATCTGCTTTGTCCACCTCGAAGGAGCATAAGGACAGCCACCATCGCCAGTTTTTTTTCACATGGTTTACTGCTGTGAGAGTGGACAGTCTGGTTTCTTGCAACAGAAATTTTCAAAGGGTAGGTCAGACAAAAGGGAAACAAATAATCATTCTTTTCACAGAGTTCTTAATACTGTAAGCGTTCAAGGAGGCTATCTTAAACTGAGTCATGACAAAGTTATTATGCTATTCCACCTTATCAGGTGATTCCCCTTGAAGAAGTCTTGGCTTTTTGCTTCTTGGGTCTTTTTGTCACTGTTTTCACTTCTTCCTCCATTTCAGAAGAAAGTCGGGGTTAGGATATTGACAATTTTGTAGAGTAAGCATCCAAACCAAGGGATCTAGTGTCTGAGTCTCCTGAGTTTTTCTTTTCACTGAGGATCTCAAATTTATTAGACAAGGACAAAGTTGAAATATCCGAGGTTTGCTTGGTCCTGCTTGCCTTTCTTCTGGTTACCATTTACATGTCATCCAGGGGGATCATCTGCTCATGCACTGAATCTGCTCCTTTCCCATGATCTATTGGGCCAGGCTCTGTCACCCACCTAGAAGGTTTGACTGCTGGAGTTACTGAAAAAACTGCTGAGGAACCAGAGTTTGGCATAGCATCTGGAGGTACAGTTTAAGGACCTGGTTCTGGTCTTTGTTGCATTATTTATTTCACCCTCATAGCATCATTATGGGGTGCAGGGTGAGTATTCACAACTGGAGATCATGTGACTGAACCCTAGGCATAGTGTCTGAAAAGTGTCTTGTCTGGGGTCAGTTATAGTATCAGATGGGGTTGCTTACTGAGATTTTTGAACCAGATCTTCTTGGTTGAAGGCATCATCCCTATCAAGAGCTGTCTATGGGCACTGGTGATATGTGTTCCCCTTCTCATCACAAAGATTGCACTTGTATAGGTTCCTACAAGCAACTCCTATGTGGCCATACTCTCCACACAAATCACAGCGTAGTTGCTCACATGCACTACTGAGGTATGAATGAGACCCATGTTTATAGCACATCTTTGGCTGGCCGGTGTAAAAACAAACCCATCTATCGCTCCTTAAAAATAAACTATTCTCTAGGTAGGAGATCTGAGCCTCAGTTTGCTGCAGCATTACCTAGAATTTCCAACCCCAGTCCAAATTTTCCCATTTCCATAATCAGCTCCAGAAGGCCCTGCACCTTGCAACGTTGTTCCAGACAGTAATGGACGTCGCTGACATTTATCCCCTCATTCCTGAACATAGCTGTGACTGTTTTTAACGGGACAAATTAAAGGCAAGGCTAAGAAAGGTGCCCATTATGGAGACATTTTCAATTAACTGTGCATAGCCCAAAATCTGTGCAAACATTGGGAAGGTTTAAGGATAAAGTCAAAGGTATCCTCTCTAGACATGTGAATTAACATGTACATTTCTGAGGTGAAAACTTCATTCAGTCTTTCAACAATGTAAGTGGCATGTACTAAAATTTTGGACTGTGTGTTCGGGAAGGTCACCCTTACACTTCAGTTGTATTGTGTTTCTTCCAGGTGCAGATTCAGTACTTCTATCGAAAAGTTCATCAAACTGTGGTACTGAGGTAGAAGGGCTTGATCTAGAGTCAGTATTGTCTTCTCACCTGGAGGATCTGTATTATACCTATCTCATTGTGCTCAATTATCTGCAGAGTGATCAGAGACTTCTCTGTTGTGCATTTTGTGGAATGTTTCCCTTTGCAGGTTGCTTTGTCTAAACCACAGGTTGACTTGGATGACTGTTAATAGTAGATGATTTAGGTGGGCAGTAGTGTTTAACTGGGGGTTTGTTTAGCATCTCAGATCAATGAGTGCAGTATCTTGGAGGATCTGTACTGTAGGGGTGTACAAATCAGAAGTTGAGTCAGTTGGGGTGAGCTCTGAGATCATTAGTGTGTGTGTGTGTGTGTGTGTGTGTGTGTGTGTGTGTGTGTGTGTGTGTGTGCTATGGTGACCTCCAGCATCAAATGCAATCTTATGCAACTGTTTTTTCAGGAGCTGAGGGTGTCACATTATTCAACACCAAAGCAAGGGGTGTAAAAGCATTTCGTTTTGGAGAATCAGAATTCCTTGTTTGGCTTCTAGCTGAATCTGTGTTAGTGCAAACAGTAGGAGCCTCCGCTACCTCTACAGCTGTGAATTATGTAGTCCCAGGAACCAAGACTGACTCATTGAGTTTACAGGCAGGATTATCCAGCATTTATATTTTTTAGCTGAAAAGGATTATTTACTACTATAGGTATATTCTGAGAAATGTTAACACACGTACCCATAGGAGGGATTCAGCAGGCTGATCGGGAGGTTAGCGGAAAAGTCAGGGGAAGACATTCGAATCTTTGTACACCTTGGGACGAATGACCTGGTGAGTCAGTCAGTTGAGGAAGCCAAGCAGTACCTAATTAAACTAGGTGATCAATTGACCACTTGTTCAACCACCCTGGCCTTTTCTGATGTCCTTCCCATATGAGGAAAAGCCAATCAGGAGCAAGGAAACTGAGGAATTCAACATATGGTTATGGAACTGGTGTAAAGATAAGGGCTATGATTTCATTGGAGCATGGGGAGACTTCTGGGAAAGAAAGTTCTTCAAATATGATGGACTGCACCTGAGAAAGGAAGGGGTACGGGCACTGTGGCAAAACTTTGACATCAGCATTGGGTGTTTAAACTAGGAGGTGGAAGTTTCAGGCAGCGGTCCCTATCGAAGATGGGAACTTAGCCATTGTTCCTCCACAAGCAGGAAATGTGCACGGTAAGCAAACATAGACTTATAAAAACTCAGGGAGAAGTCACCTAGCAGAGTCGGAAGCAGTTAAGAGCAGAATGCCTACTGGGAGGGAAAATAAGGAGAAACGGGGGGAAAAATGCAAGAGTAAGGGAGAAAATATTAAAAAGAAGAGTAGCAAGGCTTGGAAGGCCATGTGTACTAATGCCCGTAGACTGTCAAATAAAATCCCAGACCTAATGGCCTTGATGTCGGAGGCAGAACTAGACATTGTCACTGTCACAGAGACATATTACACAGAGAACCATGCCTGGGACATAGCAGTACCAGGGTATGCTCTATTCTTGAAGTATAGGGAGGAAAAAAGGGGAGGAGTCTATCTACGTAAGAGAGGGAATTAATGCTATGGAGATACATGGAGTACAGAAAGGAGCAGAGGCACTGTGGATCACGCTGGAGATGGGGAATGGTACAGCCATTTGAGCAGGCATGGTCTACAGATCTCAGGCACACAGGAGGGGTAGACAGGGAGCTAGTGGAAATCATCCACGAAATGGCAGGAAAGAGAGAACTGCTAATGGGAGACCTCAATCTGCCTGACATCAATTGGAGCACCCATACTGTGGCCACATTAAGAAGCAGAGACATCCTGGAAGCTCTGCAGGGGGGGGACTCAGACAGCTTGTGGTAGAACCCACCTGGGAGGGAGCTATTCTGAACCTTGTGCTCATCAATGGGGAAAGAGTAACTGATGTAGAAGTAGGTAGCCACCTGGGGTCCAGTGATCACCGTACAGTGTGGTTCAGTGTAAGGATGGTGGAGGATTCCAGCCACATGAGGGTAAGGATCCTGTATTTCAGGCAGGTAGATTTTGCAAAATTGGGGGAATGTTTAAGGAAAGCCCTGGGAGGGTGGGTGGTGGGTGGAGAAGCAATGGACATATCTTAAAGGAGCCATAGCTAAAGCAACAAGTCTGTGTAGTAGGCAAATACAGTATGTAAAACTAAGTTAATGAAGAAGCCACTATGCTTCTTGAAGGAAGTTAACAGGAAGGTGAGGGAGAAAAGGATAGCATTCAGAAAATACAAGGAAACATAGATGGAGGAAGCTAGAAAGGCATATCTGGAAAGACTGAGGGAAGCAGGAAAAGAAGTAAGAAGGGCCAAAGCACAGACAGAGGAAATAATAGCCTAGGCAATTAAGATAGGAGACAAGACCTTTTTTTAGATACATTCATGAAAAAAGGAAGACTGTGGAGGGATTGAGAGACTGAAAAGAAAAGGAGGAGGGTCTGCTGAGAGGGACCAGAAAAGGCAGAAATCCTGAATAAACATTTTTGTTCAGTATTTACAAAAGAAGGGGAGGTGGAGGGACCACAGTTACATGATAAAGGTAAAAGTTTATTCAGCATGCTTTAGTAGTTTAAAGCAACAATGCAGGCAATGTGCTTTGCTGCTCCAACATGAACCCCAAGTGTCTCAACTTCTTGCTTTAAACTACTGAAGCATGCTTAATAAACTTCTACATTGATTCAAGCTGAATAGTGCTTCTGCACTCCCGTTTGTGCGCCACCACATTGATTGACTTTTTTGCTTGTTGGGGCTGTCCGTCTGTTTGAGAGTAAACACCAGTCTTTACGGTGATTTGCGTGTTCCCTGTTGGATACTACATGATAAAGGTAGCCAGGGGAGGGGGATAGATACCAGACCATTCACAGAAGAAAAAGTCTTAAAAGAGCTAGAAAAGCTGAGAGTAGACAAGGCAATGGGACCATATAGAGTGCATCTCAGAATACTAAAGGAGCTCAGAAGGGTGCTGGTAGCACCTCTGACAGACCTGTTCAATACATTATTAGAGACAGGTGTAGTCCCAATAGGTTGGGGAAGGACAGAAGTCATCCCTCTCCACAAAAGTGGGGACAGGGAGGAGGCAGGAAATTAAAGGCTGGTTACCCTAATCTCAGTGGTAGGTAAATTGATGGAGTCATTACTCAAGGAAAGAACTGTGTTGTACCTCGAATCCAGTGGACAGCAGGATGCAAAGCAGCACAGATTCACAGCAGGTAGGTCTTGCCAGACAAACCTGATATATTTCTTCAACTGGGTGACCAGAGTGATAGATCAGGGGGCGGTGGAAGGGACAATTGGGAGCAGATGGTTCATGACTGTTCATTAACATTTGTCAAACTACAAATTAGGAAGGTAAGCATCATTATAATGTTATACAAGAAGAAATCAAAATAGTACAAGAAAAACTACAGCAGTTTAAACTTTTGTCATATTTCCAATACAGAAAGCATGAACTGTACCAGCTATTAAAAAAACTGAGAAAAAGCTTGAGGAAGGAAAAATTCTAAATTTCTGAGGAATGAACACGACTATTTAAAATGAGAACTATTTGGTTGGTAAAGACCTACAAGATTGCAAAGTAAAGGAAGAAGCAGTGAAAGGAACATGAGTAAATTCAATACAAGGAATTGGAATAAAAACAGAAATTAAAATCAGTAAATGACTAAAAGTGTTACAATAGATTTATTTATTTTATTTATTTAAAACTTGGTAACCAGGAAAGGAACACTGAGCTGGGGCTCATTATCAGGTATGACCCAGGGACAGGGGGTACAGAAGACAACAAAGGGTTACAATAAAATTTAGATAAAGAAAAAATACAATATACAAATTTGTCATTTCAGGAAACTTAGACTTTAAATACAAAACATACATGACAGGACAGCAGAAACATTGGAGACAGAGAGTAGGAGAGGAGTATTGTTTAGGGAATTTAATCTGAGGACAGTATCAAGATGTAACGGGGCGATCTGAGGAGGTGCTTGAGTGCTGGAAAGGAGTGGGTGAGGTGGGTTTGGAGAGGCAGTTTATTCCAGAGGGAGGGGAGTCTAAAGGGGAAAAGCAAGCAACCCAGTAGAAGTGTAGGGGGGGCAAAGGAGCGGAGGCAGTTTGTGCATATAGGGTGCGGGGTGACAGTTGCTAAGAGGGAGAACAGGTATGAGGGAAGAGTGCCAAACCAGTATTTAGAGATAAAAGTAGTACAGTGGGACAGGCGTCTCTGTAATAGGGATTAGAGAAATAGGGAGGAGTAGAGATCACAGTGGTGAGTCGGGGGAGTTAGAGGCAAAACAACAGAAGGCATTAGAGAGGACATCAAGTTTGGTGAGGGAAGTGGCTGGGACTGTGCCATAGATGACATCAGCATGGTCAAAGATGGAGAGGATCCATTTAGTCAGAAGATTGTGATGGACTTGAATACAGAGGCTATGCTTCTGGTGGTAGAGAAGTCCCAGTTTGGGCAGAGCTTAAAATGAAGGGCATTAAAGTGGGAAAATAAATCTAGTGAAGGATCAAGCCACACTTTGAGGTACTTGTAACCATGGACCTCAGTTAGAGGAGTGCTATTAGGGGAGGTGAAGGTGGAGAGGGAGGGGAGCCTGGGAAATTTCTGCTTTGAGACAAAGGTCATGGCTACAGTCTTTTTGGTACTGATTTTTTAGCTGTTAGCTGGAAACCAATTTGTTATAGCAGCGAAATCATTTTGAAGGGGGGTTTTGACATCAGTGACAGAGGGACCAGAGTGGAAGAGAACAGAGCTGTCCGCATATATATGGATGTGGGCATTGGTACATACAGAAGGCAGGTCATTTATGAACAGGGAGAAAAGGACAGGGCCGAGGATAGATCTTTGAGGAACACCAGCAAGAATGGGGAGGGGGGAGATAGGAAGTTATTTACATTTACTGACTGGGACTGATCAAAGAGATGGGAACAAAATCAGGAGATGAGGGCAGGGGAAAGACCAATGGTGCTTAGCTTGTTTAGAAGGAGAGGATGTGAGAGATGGAATCAAAAGCTTTTGCAAGGTCAATAAACATAGCCACGGTAAACTGTCCATGTTCCATTGCAGAGTAGATTGTGTCTGTGAAGCGAAGGAGGGAAGAGATAGTAGAGTGGGATTTCCTAAATCCAGATTGGACAGGGGAGAGAGTGCTAGAGGCTGAGAGGAAGTTGTTTAGCCTACTGAGGACAAGGGTTTCTTGGACCTTGGCAAGTGAGGGGAGCAGTGAAATGGGGCGGTAGTTACCGGGGTCTGTAGGATTGCCCCCATTATAAAAGGGGAGAACAGTAGCAGACTTCCAGGCTGAAGGAACAGCAGAAGAGAAGAATAATAGATTGAGGAGGTAGGTTAGAGGAATCAGAATTGAAGATGCAGAGATTCTGAGAAGTCTAGGGTGTAAGCCATCAGGGCTGGATTTAGAGAGATTTAATGATGAGAGTGGTCTGAGGATTTCTGAAGGGGAGACAGGGGGCAATTGATAGTCAGACAGTAGATTGCAGGAGTGGGTTGAGATCTGAGGTGGGTTGGGGAAGTGCACAAGTTGTAAATAACTTGTTAAGGGCAGCTACAACAGAGGAGGGATCAGAGACAAGGGAACCATCCACAGTTAAGGTGGATGAGGGAGATTCAGAAGAAGGTAACAGGACTGAGCGGATTTTATTCCAGAAGGACTACAGAAAATTGTTGGAGGGGGAAGATGGACTTTAAACTAAACAGATACCACCTGGTGGATAACCTTTGTATAGCCTTTTCAGAAGGCTCTGTAGGACTTCAGGTCAGAAGGATTACTGGATGTTTTGAAGCTACGCCATGCGATACTGCAAGATTTACAAAGGTATAGGATTTCAGAAGTGATCCAGGGGTGGTGGTGGCATTTAACCCTGACTGTTTTCAGGGTGGCATGGGCATCCCAGATATTTAGAAAAGTTGAAGTAAAATTGGTAAGGGCAGCATCAACAGAGGGAGTAGAGATGACCGGCAACTAATCTACCATAGCCAGGTTGAAGAGTAATTTGCTTCTGTTGAGCGATTTGAGCAGCAAGTACTGGATATATCGGTGGGGAATTTGAAGGAGATTTATCTTCCTGGCAGAGTAGGTAGGGCAGTGGTCACTAAGCACATCAGGAAAAACACCAGCAGCATTAATGCAGTGCAGATGGGTTAACTGCACCCAGTAGAGCAGGGTGTGGGACTGGGAGGGTTGGGACATGTTGGCTCTTTGATCAGTTGGGTCAGGTCTAAAGTTTTGATCTGGTGGCATGGGTTTTGAGACAAGGAGGGTCTGTCCAGATTAAAGTCACCAAGAAGGATCAACTCTCTGGCAGATGTGAGGGTGATAATGAAAAATAGAAATATAGGCTTTGACGGTAGATAAGGACCACTTAGCCCACCAAGTCTGCCCATTTCCCTACCTATTGGATAAGCTGCAGATTCTAGTTAGCCAACAGCCTACTTCCTACAACCCCCCCACTATAATTGCCTTATGTCTGTCCCATGCATGTTTGAATTCCCCCACTGTTTTAGACCCCACAACCTCTCCAGGAAGGTGGTTCCATGTGTCCACCACTCTCTCCATGAAAAATAATTTCCTCACATTACCCCTGAGCCATCCCCCCTCTAACTTTGAATTGTTCCCCCTTGTTCTTACACATCTCTTTTTCTGAAAGATACTACCCTCCTGGACTTTGTTGAGTCCCTTGAGGTACTTAATAGTTTCTATCATGTCCCCCCTCATCCCTCCTTTCATCAAGGGTATACATATTAAGCTCTCTCAGTCTCTCTTCATATGGTTTCTGATGTAGACCCTGCACCATTTTAGTTGCCCTCCTCTGGACTGCTTCCATCCTGTCTATGTCCTTGGTAGATGAGGTCTCCAAAACTGCACGCAGTACTCCAGATGGGGTCTCACCAACTGTCTGTACAGAGGGATAACCACTTCCTTTTTCCTACTTGTGATGCCCCTCCCTATGCATCCCAGTATTCCCCTGGCTCTCCTCACTGACTTCTCAGATTGCTTACCCACCTTTAGGTCATCTGATATGACTACACCCAGATCCCTTTCCATTATTGTTGTTGTTAGTACCTCCTCTGCTATTGTGTACTCTTCTCCTGGATTTTTATTTCCCAGGTGCATTACTTTGCACTTCTTTGCATTGAATCTGAGTTGCCATATGTCTGACCATTCCTCCAACCTTACCAAGTCCCTTCTCATCCTTTCTACCCCCCTTGTGTATCAACTCTGTTACAGATCTTTGCATCATCTGCAAAGAGGCATACCTTTCCTTCCAGACCCTCTGCAATGCCACCTATAAAAACGTTAAAGAGGACTGGACCCAGTACTGAGCCCTGAGGTACTCCACTAGTAACCCCCCTTTCTTCAGAATGTGTTCCATTCACTATTACCTTCTGTGCCCTGTTGTGCAGAAAGTTTGCTATCTAGGCTACCACCCTGGGACCCACTCCCAGGCTGGCTAACTTGATTATTAATCTGTTGTGTGGGAGTGTGTCAAATGCCTTGCTAAAGTCTAGGTAGGCCATATCCATAGCCCCTCCCTGGTACTTTGGTCACCCAGTCAAAGAAATCGATAAGATTCGCCTGACATGACTTTCCTGCTGTGAATCCATCCTGTGCCCCGCTGGCCTCTAGGTACTGAACAATTCTTTCTTTCAGAAGTGATTCCATCATTTTCCCCACCACTGAGGTCAAACTAACAGGTCTGTAGTTTCCTGCTTCTGCCTTGCTCCCACTTTTGTGAAGGGGAATCAAATCTGCCCTCCTTCAGTCCTCAGGTA
Organism: Neoceratodus forsteri; assembly: GCA_016271365.2. NCBI lineage: Eukaryota > Metazoa > Chordata > Ceratodontiformes > Ceratodontidae > Neoceratodus > Neoceratodus forsteri. The sequence continues at coordinate 333,491,970 of CM057454.1, forward strand.
CCACCCCATCTTCCCATGATTTGTTAAAAAGTGTGGTTAGTGGTGTCACTATGTCCTCCCTTAGCTCTTTTAGGATTCTAGGGTGAATCCTGTCAGGCCCCATTGCTTTGTCCACCTTGAGTTTTATGAGTTCTTTCATTACTCTTTCTTCTGTAAATGGACTGGCGTCAACCCCACTACCCAGAGTGCTTCTATTGTTTGGTTTAGGTAACTCCTCCTCTTCTTCTTTTGTGAATACTGAGCAAAAGTATTCATTCAGTATCTCTGCCTTTTCAATGTCTCCCTCTGCCCACCTCCCCTCTCCTTTATTAATCTTCACTATCCCTCCCTTAATCTTTCTATGCTCCCTAATGTACCTATAAAAGGTTTTATCCCCCTTCATAACTCAGTTGGCTATCTTTTCCTCAGTTTGGGCCTTTGCTTTTATGACTGCCTTCCCCACTTCTTTCTGCTTTAATAGATACAGATCCCTGTTGTACTCCTTCTGTGATTCCTTATACTTTTTGAATGCAGCCTTTTTCTCCTTAACCTTCCCTGACACCTCTTTTGAGAACCATAGTGTTTTTTTTATTCCACTGTGTTTTCTTTATTTATTTCACACAAAGGCTTGCTGCCTCCATGATGGCAGTTTTGATTTTTCTCCATTGTTCTTCCACCCCTGCTTTCTGGCCATTTGCTAATGCATTCCTCAGGTATTCACCCATTATGCCAAAGTCAGCCCTTCTAAAGTCCGGTATCCTTGTCTTTGTATGGCTTGTCTCCATGGTTGTGTTTATTGTGAAGCACACTGTGCAGTGGTCGATTGTTCCCAGATGTCTACTGATTTCTAAATTTGTGATCCTCTCTCCATTTGAGAGTACCAGGTATAATATTGCTCCCTCCCGAGTGGGTTCCATTACTAGCTGTCTAGCGCATACCCCCTGTAGGCCATCGAGAATGACCCTGCTCTTGGATGTGGCTGCAGTCCATGTCATCCAGTTAACATCTGGCATATTCAGGTCCCCCATCAACAGTATCTTCCCTTTTTCAGCCATTTTGAGAATGCCCTCTATCATTTTCTTGTCCATTTCCTCCTCTTGAGATGGGGATCTGTATACAACCCCTGTGTGGATTGTGATGCCATTCCTTGTCTCCAAGGTGACCAAGAGTGCCTCTTGTCCTCCCGCTTTACTTTTTAGTTCTGTGGCTTTGATCCCTTCCCTTATGTAGAGAGCTACTCCACCTCCTCTTTTACCCTCCCTGTTCCTTCTGTAAATTGTCTACCCTGGTATGTTGACATCCCAGTCATGGTTCTCCATGTACTATGTTTCTGTGACTGTCACAATATCCAAGTGTTCCTCTTCCATCAGGGCTACTAGCTTTGGAAGCTTGTTTCCAAGACTGTGGGCATTGGTACTCATTGCCCCCATTTAATGTTCACTTTATCCTTTTTTACCCCATCCTTGATCTTATTGCCCTTGTCTATTTTTCCATTTACCCCAGTCCTGCCCTCTGTCAAGCTAGGTACCTCAGTGTTTACCCTACTACCTGCTATGTTTTGTGGGGGGAGGCTTGAACTTTCATGTTTCCTATCAGCACCTCCCCCCTTGGCTAGTTTGAAAGCTTGCCAAGGAAGCCTTTAAACCTGTCACCTAGGAGCTTGTTTCCCTTCCTGGACAGATGCAGACCATCATGCCAGTATAGACCTTCATCTCTCCAGGTGGCCCCCCAGTCCCCAATGAAGCAAAAGCCCTGTGCTCTGCACCAGCTTTGCAACCATTCATTAAACTGTATGGTGTGCAGTACCTTAGCCTCACCCCTGCCACAGACTGGCAGCACCTCTGAGAAGGTTACCGTGCTTGCTACCTGTCTGAGGCCCCTCCCCAACTCCACAAATTCATCCTGCACTGCACTGATCTCATGCCTAGCTAGATCATTTGTCCTGAGGTGGACAATGAAATCTAGTTCCCTCTTCTGTGATGCTGCTTCTGCAATCCTGAGGATTTGCTTCCTGTCCCTCCAAGCCATGGCACCAGGCATGCACCTTACTTCCCTCTCCTCTACCTTCCCCAGGTCTACACCCCTAACAATTGAGTGCCCTATTAGAAGCTGTTTCTTTCCCCTGGGGTGTCCCTTGCCACTCTTTTGTGGGTCTCCCTTGTGGATGTCCCCAGAATTCTTCTTGGTCTCCACTGAGGGTGTCATCATAGAGGAACCTTGATTTGCCAGACTGACATATGATTTGTGTAGAGGTACAACTCAGGGGCTATGCCTCTGTTCCACCACCCTCACCCTCCCAGAACCTACTGTGGTCCATCTGCTCTTCACACATGGCAACCTCTGAGGCAGTGGTTGTGGAGCTGGTGCTCTTTGGGTGGGGGAGGCCTCCTTAGTCCTTGCCAGTTCACCCTGGAGGTGGGCAACCTCCTCCCTCAGAGTTGACAGTTATTTGCAAATAGGGCAGCAACACAGGTTCCAGAATGTCTCCTGGAAAACTACAGCCCACAGCCAGTGCATTGCATCACTCCCCACATCAAAACCACAACAAAAATCAATATGAGAGTAATTGAAGTAAAGCAACCAGTGATGGGAGATCATAGTTCTATAAGCTGCTTGTTTGTTATGGAGCATATAAAAAGTAAACATATAATAGGAAATCCTCCATTAAAAATAAAACGTAGAAATTTTAAAAATTATAATAAAGATGCATTTCTGGCGAGACTTTCCTTAGTAAGATGGGATAGATTATTCTTGATACCTTCTGTGAATATTGCGGTTGGGGAATTTTCTAAATGGTTTCTAGAGGTTTGTAATGAATTGGCTCCATTTCGTACATGTATGCAAAGAAAATTACATGTTCCCTGGGTTTCAGAAAAAATAAAAAAAATTAATACGTGGTAAAAATCGTCTGTGGAAAAAGGCGAGTAAATCTTTAAAAAATGAAGATTGGGAAGAATATAAAAAAGTTAGAAATCACTTGAAATTTCAAATAAAAAAATTGAAACAAAAATATTTCGAAGATAAAATTAAACTAACCACAGATAATAAAAAGTACTGGTCATTATTGAAATCTTTTGAGACCCCACATGTTTGCAGCCCACCTATTCAGATGGTTACTAGAGGAGTCCCCCCAGAATATAAAGGAATCAACAAATATTTTAAACAACTATTTTGTTACACTGCCTGATTTGGATATTATTGATCCAAAAATAGAGGATGAATCAATCGAGAATTTGGATATTAATACATCGAGGTTTAGCTTCAAAATGATATCCTGTAAACAGGTAAAGGTAGAACTTAGGAAGCTAAAAACAAATAAGGCCTGTGGCTTTGACCATATAGAAAATCGATTTTTGAAAGATTCAGTTCAAGTGATTGCTCCCATATTGACTAAGTTGCTTAATGGTCCTGACTGAGGGCATTTTTCCAGATGTTTGGAAGAATGCCAAGATTATCCCTATATATAAAGGTTCAGGGACTTATACCAACCAACAAACTATAGGCCTATTGCTTTATTATCTGGGATATCAAAATTTTGGAAAAATTAATTCAAGCTCAATTGGTTGACCATTTGGAAAGAAATTCATTGATAATTAAACAACAATTTGGTTTCGAAGGGATACTCCACGGGCACCGCTCTCACCGATGTGGTTGATTATTGCATCCAAATTAGAGGGGCAATCGTAGGAGCGGTGTTCGTGGGATTTATCTAAGGCCTTCGACACAGTTAATCATGACCTGATGGTTAGTCGTTTGGCAGAACTTGGTTTGATTAAAGAGACAGGAAATTGGTTTAAATCTTACTTATCAAAAAGAACTCAACAGGTCTGTATTAATGGAGTGTTATCAAACAAATTAAATGTGCAACGAGGAGTACCTCAGGGATCTATTTTAGGTCCTATACTGTTTTTGATTTTTATTAATAAGGTTACAAAATGTATAGAACACTCTAGGATAAATCTTTTTTCGGATGATACTTTGTTGATTTCTAGTGGTCATTCAATAGGTGAAATGCAAAAAAATTTACAAAATGATTTTACTGGATTATCAAATTGGTTAACTAAATCTGGTTTAATACTTAACAGCAAGAAAACTAAGTTTATGGTTTTGGAAGTAGGCAAGTCCCTTTAAGTTCTGGAAATACAAGATTAATATAAAACCATAAGTGATGAAATGTTAGAACAGGTTACAGTATATAAATATTTGGGTGTCTGGACAGATTCATCATTGAAATTTGACCATCATATAACAGAGACTATATCTAAAGAAGTAAATAAAGGTTGGGAGCTTTTAGGCGCTCTGGTTTCTGCTTGAATAGATTAATGCGGGAACAAATTATAAATCAATTCCTTCTTCCAATTTTGGAATATGGAAATCACATATATGGTTTTGCAGCAAAAAGGTGTTTAATTAAGGTTGATCAATTATATTATAAGATGGCCAGATTTATAATACAAAAGGATTATAGAGCACACCATTGTCAAGTGCTTAGTGAATTAGGATGGGTCACACAAGAAAGTAAACGTAGGATTTCTTGGTTAATACAAATTTTAAGGTAATAAAATTCCAACAGCCTGAAAGCCTTTATGATAAATTAGAACCAAGAAAATGTGTGTATAATTTGAGAGACATAAATTTAAGGGGTTATGTACTTCCAAGGTCCATAAACAGATATAGTACTCTTAGATTTTTGTTATTGTTAATCATTTATGGGGGTTTTGAAACCTGTATATTGTAATCAGATTAATGATTTGAAGGTATTTTTAGAAGTCTGATGTCTGAACTAAAAGTACATTGTGATTGTTATAGATGATTGTTTAGGTGTTTTTGCGTTTTATATTTTGAATGATTGGTTTATGTATATTGTGTATGTATTGTTATAATTTATGAATTATGTAATTATACAGGACCATCTTGAAAATAGGACTTTGTCCTAATGATGTGAATTTTTCCATCTGAATTCCTGTTTAAAAATAAAGGTTTTAACTAACTAACATGACCCTCTTCCTTAAAATATACAATGAGCAATATATAATATATATATATACATATTTTTATATATATATATATATATATATATATATATATATATATATATATATATATATATTGTGTGTGTGTGTGTGTGTGTGTACTTATGCACTGTGCTGGGTTATTTAGAATATGATAGTTCTGTCCCAAGACCTGTTGAGGAGTGATGTCAGAACCTTGGCTAAAGGAAATACCACACCTGGGGTGGGTGAGGTGAGGGGAAGGGTGGGTGGTAGGTCACAACCACTGTTGACTGTTAGAAACAATCAAATACACCACTGCTCCACCACCCTGGTGAGTACTGCCCTTTATAGTTTTTCAAACCAACACCACAACTTACTAGACCACTGTTCCACACAAACCACTCTACTGAGTCCAGGGATAAAAATGAACTCACTGCTCAGCCAGCAGGACACTTCTAAAATGTTGCAGAAATATTCTTCCAAATCCTAGATCTCTAGCACAGGAATCAAGCAACTTCAGTTGTATTTCACCCCCTCTGGTTATAAAATTGCTACACTTTAATGGAATCCTGCAATTCTCTTCTTAATGTCAATAAGAAAAAATGAAACTTTCTGTAGAAAGCGTAGCTTACCTTCCTAACAAGTCCCCAACAATAATTTGTTTTACCAGGTTCCCAGTTCCTCAACTGCATTGTAGTTTGTTCTCTGCAGTATAACAAGTTTCTCAACCTCCAAAAGAAGCAGGCAAGGTGATACAGGAGATAAGGGAGGATGCAGGGAGTTTGGGGGATGCATACAGGACTCCAACAAAAAGTGGGATTGAGGATGGAAAGGTGAGCTTGGTTAGGAGTTTATGAGATTTAAAGGAGATAGGAAATGATTGTTACATTTTAATATATGGATTGTGAAAATAATATGCTTAAAAAGCATACAAAAAAATCCCAGTAATACCATCGCTCCTGGAGCGATAATACTACTGTTCGTAAGTGATAATACTATCATTCGGGTGCCGTAATAGTATAGTTCAGCACCCGATCGATAGTATTATCAAGAAATCTGAAGAGCGCATGTGCAAGTGTATCCCTGATGTTTTACAAAGCGTGCCCTCTGATTGGCGCTTTTGCTCTGTGGGCAGGCACAACCAGTAGGGAAAACATGAGCTTGCTCACCGCTTAGCGAGTGAATGGTCAACAGCCGCCATAACTGTTTTATCACTTTGAAAAAATGTTTTCAGCTCCTCTGCTCCTCTGATACCCTGCCGACAAACAATTAAAAAAGCAGTGGTAAATGAAGCCCACAGCACCGGTCATCCACAGCACTGGGAACCCTGCCAGCACTCAAATGGACCACTGACTCCACTGTTTAAATGGAGGTGAGTCAATTCACCTCGTATCCATATATTAAAAAAATAACAAATAGGTTCTGGCATAACACGGTAGTAATTCCATCTCGAGGTTCTGGGGACACAAGAAACCTCTCGAGCTTCGCTCTCGAGGTTCTCTGTGTCCCCAGAACCTCTTGATGGAATTACTACCTTGTAATATACCAGAACCTATCTATTATTCTATTTATTATCTGCCCTTCCATCTTCCTTTCCATGTCAGTTATGTATTCTGATATGCTTTGATGATTTTTTTGATGAATAAATTATCTAGCTTCAGGGTGCCCTCAAATCTACATAGAGCTCCACTCTCCTCACCAGCTGCTGCTCTTGATTTTCAAATTTCTAAGACATTCTATGGCATGAATGACTACCATTCCATGCAATCCATCTGAGTGGCCTGAAATGGGAGTTTGTGATGTCAAAGAATGTTCAGGCAGTATAAAAACAAAAAGCAGCAATTGCTGAGGAGAGAGGGATTCAGGGTAGTTAAAAAGGCAACACAATTAGATTATTAATTTAACAAAAAAGGTCAAAAACTTATCAGAATACTGGGTAGCCAGTAAGAGAACAACTGGAGGGCATCTAGAAGTGTAAAAACAATTTCCTATCACCTTTAAGGATTGTTTCACTATAGGTGGTGAGGCCGCACCTTGAGTACTGTGTGCAGTTTTGGAGGCCACACTTAAAGAGGGACATTGAACTCCTGAAGAGGGTCCAGACGAGAGGAAACCAAAATGATTTGGGGCTTGGAGGACAAGACCTATGAGAAGAGGCTCGAAGAGCTAAATATGTACACATTGGAAGAGAGAAGGGACTGGGGGGACATGATAGAGGTCTTCAGGTACATGAAAAGGGTAAATAGGGGAGGAACAGTCAGGGTGCTTTGAAGGAAGGAGAAGGGAGCCACTAGAGGGCATGGGTGGAAGCTGGAAGGGGGAAGATTCAGGGGAGAAAGGAGGAGGTGCTACTTCACTGAGAGGGTGGTGGAGCCATGGAATGTACTGCCTAGGGGGCTGGTGGAGGCAGAGATGGTGGAGGGAGTTCAAGAGGGGGTGGGACAGGTACAGGGGAAGGGTTCTGAAAGCAAAATCCAATGCAGCAAGAATATCCGTAACTGGGAAGGGAGAAGCCAGAGAAGGTGAGGGGGCAGCAAGGTCAGTACTCAGGGTGGGGGTTGACCAAACGAGCAGACACGAAAGACCATTAGGTCTATTCTGCTGGCATTTTAGTATGTTAGTATGTTAGGTGATAGTGCAGAAAAGGAAGTTGTGGGAGAAAATTGCAACCCCACCTCTCCTTTTACCTCGATCTTGCATGTAAAGGTTATATTCAGAGAGAGCAACCTAGTTATCAGGGGTATGAGAGGACAGCCATGTTGTGGCAAGTCCAGTAATAACTGAGGATAAATGACTGATTCAGGAGAGGAGAGGAGAGGAGGATGAGAGCAGACATGTTGCAGTTGAGCCTATTATAGGCTTGTCGAGTTCACATGGGAGCAGGAGGATTTATCCTTTCTAATTTCTGCTTTAGAAAATTCTGGGTCACCATTCTGTGAGGAGGAATGAATTGGGTCTCCATTAGAGGAATAATGGATGTTGTCCTTTTAATAGGAAATCCAGAGAATGTGTTAGTCTCGTTGGCTGAAGGTAACTCATATTCTTGCTTTGCTCAGAAAATGTATGATAATCGTTGGTCATTATCAAGGCCCCGATTTTTCTGCGGCACTTCAGAGCAAAGTTCTGCAGCAGGGTTCCCATTTGCCGCAGAAGTTCTGTGGTGGTAGATGGTTATTTCTGCGGCAATTCTGCGGCCGAAAGCTGTCACACTACTGCCCTTATTTTTAGACTTTGCGTTTCTTTTTCTTCATATTTGATAGTTTCTTAGTAGAGTCAAGTGTTTATATTATCATATTCATCCTTATGTCACTTTCTTTGAGACACTGTTTATGATTTAACTTTCTATGTTTCAGGAAAACAATACACTTATTTGGGATAAAAGCAGGAAGGCTAAATTAGACTGCCTTCCTGTGATATGCTTTTATTATAGAAATTGAGAGCAGCATGAGAGGGAAACTGTAGTTTGATCACACACAAGAAAAGTATTCATCTGCTAATAAATCCTTTTCACAATTGAGTTTGTGTCTTCTTTGTTTTGCTTCTACTGTGAAATTAAAGATGTTAGATTCACTGCACACCACTTTCACATATCTTCATGAGTCATGATATCTCATGCATGCCACATAATATTAACTCTGCATTGCTGAGAACACCAGACAAGCCTTACACAGTAATGACATGAAATGTGTTTTGCTGGAATTAGAGGTGTTTGAAAAAAACTCGCTGGCAGAATTGACGTGAAAATCAGACTTTTGCTTCTGCAAAAGTTCAGAAATCCATTTCTTAATGTTTGCGGAAATTCTACCTGCCCTGCATCACCGCCCAAAGTTGGATGTATAATACAAAATTTACAAATTAATTCACTGTTGGCTAGTGGTCCTTCTCCCCACCTGATTACCAGCTATGCAAAATTGTCTAAGATGTCTAGTGCCACCACCACCCCTGCCGGTCGCGGATTGCTACCAATGTGTTATAAATTAATTTCTTGGTGGTTAGCTGTCCCTCCCCCCATCCAATCACTGGCTATGCAATAGTGTCTAAGGAGTCTAGTGTCCCCCCCCCTGCCAGTCACTGATTGCTGCCAATGTATTATAAATTAATTCTCTGGTGGCTAGCGGTCCCCCTGCCACCACCTGATCACCTGCCCCATATTTTTAAAAAAATCCCTGGCATACCTGTTGGCTAGTGGTCCCTCACCCCTCCAAAAGTTCGGAAACTTCCATGAAGATTACACAATTTTGGAAAAAACAACTTTCACACATCTCTAGCTGGAATTCGACACAAGCATACACCCAAAAAAGAACCATTTTCTTGTGTTTCATACATATTATATTATATACATTTATTTTTACATCACAGTGCTTCTTCAGTTTGTTCATTTGGTTCATTGAGCAGGATTGCACATTAGGATAGATAGACAGATAGCTATATTAGATAGACCATTTTATACATGTTTCATAGCAGGAGGACATTATCATTAAATTATACAATGGCAAGAAAAAATCCTGGACTCTGATTGGCCAGTTTTGGGCTGGACCTGTGATGTTATCCTAGTACAACATCATGGGTCCAGTCTCAGCCTCACTGTGAACCAATGTAGATGATGATATGGCCATGGAGCTTGCTCCTTTTTTTTTGCATCTCCTCTTAAGAAACAAAAATATTTTTCCACACTAAAAAACATTCTTTAAAATTATTTTTTATTTTATATATAACAATGAGCCATTGTATAACAGCAATAATGCCCTCCAGGGTGTGTGTCATTTGGGATAACATCACCCCTTAGTTGTTGGACACACTCAGCCTACGGCCTCGTGCCCAACCACCTGAGGTGTGACGTTATCCCAGCAGGACACATACACACCCTGTTGGGCATTATTGCTTAATTAGAAGGTTTCAGCTAAACCCATCTCTGAACTGTGCTCAGCCCTGGAGGACATTGCTCTTGTTAAAAACCCCACTCCCAGTGTTGCTTAGCTCAACCCAGATTCCTTGCTGGGACATATTTTCCTTTTGTAAATTTAATTATTTAGTAATAATGCCATTGCCCTCCTGTGCTGAATTATTTTAAAAATAACAATGTTCCACTGGGCAGCTACAGTACATACGGAAAATAAAATACACAAAATACCGTGTTCTCTCCCAGCTCATTTGCTTTCCCATGGAAAAGTGTTGTTTTTTTACTCCTATTGAAAATGTGAATTTGGATTGCAATCAGCAAATGCCGCAACAAAAATAATGTGGGGCTCTTTTCCCAGATTCTGTCCTTGCAGCTTCCCCCAAAATGATAAAACTTAGATTTCCATGTAATTATTTTGATTTCTATTTTTTTAAATAGAATGAGAATGCTTTTCTGAGTTATTTTATTGTTATATTGAATTAATGTGATTTCAAATGATCTGATTCCTTCTTTTTAAATTTGTATACCAACAGAGTCTATAACTGATGTATTAAAATGTGTTGTTAAAGAAAGGGCTTATATTTTTAACAAATTCACCAAACAATTTTTTGCAGTAAACACAAAGCCTAGACTGAATAATGCCAGTAGTCCCAAGTAAATCAGTGTCCAAAAATAGCAACCAGAAAATCCTAAGTCCCAATGTAAATATAACCAGAGCTCATAATGTGCTTCCAGATTTTCAGTTCCTGGCTTTTTGTCCCTGCTCACACCAGCTAAATTACACTGACAACAGTCAGAGCATTCAAATGAAATACAAATGGCAGGTTTCAGCCATTAGCAGCACCAACTATGGACTGGTATGCCAACTATGGAAAACTGGCTGCAGACTGTACATCCCACTGCTCAAACAAATACTCCCCATAAGCCTTACATCATAGTCTCGTGTGTGGTGCACAGCAGATAAAATATGATTACAACATTGCAGAGATTCACAGCTAAACGGTAATCCTGTGTTGCAGCATTGACAGGAGCTCCATCGCTGTTACGTATGTCTTGCAGTCAATTTTCAGCTCCCTTTGCAAACTGGTAGTTCTGCTTCAGCAGGTGAGTCCTTGCTCTGTTGTGAATCTCCAGTGAACCAGTCAGCAACAAAGCAGAATAGACAGCAACAGTTCATAAAGCTCCAATAGTACAAACCCCTAGCAGGGCAGCAATGACAGGAATGTCGTTGTCGTCATTTCTCACTTGCTTTTCTCTCTAACACAATGTGATGTTGCTTCAAGTATTGCATCCTTAATGCTTGCCCACTTTATCTGTAACCCCTCACCTGTATTTCTTCTTGCCCGGGCTAGCTTAACTCTGTTGGCCATCTTATTAAAATCAGCTCCTCTGAAGTCCCATATTTTTACCTTGGAATGGAATGATTTAGTTCTAGTGGCCAAACTGAACCATACCATATGATGGTCACTGGCCCCCATGTGACCTTCGACCCAGAGATCTGTGATCCTTTCCCCATTAGTCAGTACTAGATCTAGGATAGCCTTGTCTCTTGTGGGTTGTTGTACCAGTTGTTTGAGGACCTCCCCCTGCAGGGAATCCACCATGTGTCTAGTTCTGGTGTATGTTCCTGCTGGTATTGATCAATCTGTATTTGGCATGTTGAAGTCTCACATTACCAGAACATCCCTTTTAGCTGTCATGTTTTATATATCTTCTAAGAGTAATGTGTCTATGTCCTCCCCCTGGTCTGGAGGCTGGTAGACAATCCCATTTCATATGACTGTCCCATTGCCTGTTTCCAGGATGACCCACAATTCTTCTGGCTCCTTTTGTGTATTCTGAATTTCTGCAGCTTTGATATTTTCATTGACATAAAGGGCCACTCCACTCCCCATCCTTTTTATACCCCCCCTTTATAAACAGAAGTTGGAACTAGCAAAGGATTATTGCTATCTCTGGGTCACCTTTGCACCAAATGGCAAATGGACTAAACATACAAAGACATAAATTTAAAAATTGAAGCAAAACTTACTGTCAATTAAAATGTCTAATTTTCTGTATGGTGGTAGGAGCGTTATTCTGGCCTCGAAGGCTGCTTAGGCAAAATGTATTCCCATAATGTTGTACTGCACAGAAGTATGGGGTTATTCTGTGCCCCATTTTAACGAAATCCCAATTATTCAATTTTACTATAGTCTATTAAGGATTAGTAAAACATGGCCCAAACAGCTGGAGAGAGCAGAGCTGGGGAGGGTTTCTTTCAGCATGTTAGCTAAGTGTCATTTTTTTCTGTATTGGTTACATGTACTGAATAACTCAGCAAATCAATGGCTAAAATTATGGCTAAATGAGAAAATAAAATGGACACGATTGCAGCACTCCCAATAGCTTATTAACATTCAGGATTTATTAAAAGAGATTTGTTTATGATACTTATGTCAAAACTCATTAAATTGAATCTTGATTTCTGTGAGATACAAAAATGTAATAAAAAATAGAATATTTGAAGCAGTACGATGGGAATTTATGGGATATATTGCCAGTTCAAAATTAACCCAATGGTACTCCAACTATAAGTTCTGTCATGGTCTAGAAGTTTATTTAACCCCACCACTTGATCCAGACCATCGTAGAATCATTACATTATCAAGATTTGAATTTCTGCCATTTAAGAGATTAGAGGTAAGGTATGAGAAAATGTGAAAAGAATGACCTTGAATGTTTCTGTAAAAAGGGAAGAAAATTTTTATAATTTCTTATTTACTTGCGCTTCTATCAGAAATGGCGTTTAAAATGTCGGTCAAATTTTACTATGTATAACTTGAGCAATCCTAGCTGTATGGAAATTTTACTTAAGCCTGTTATTGTGAAGGATACTAAAATGTTTGTTCGGTCTATCCAGGCTGTCTTGACAGATAAAATAAAGATTGCTACTTTACACTGATGATACTCCTGGCTTGAGATATTTAACTACCATGTCATGTGTACTAAACAAATGTGCAATGTCTTTAAAATATACAAGGCAAAAAAAACTGTAAATAATTATATCCAGACCATAATAAAAGCAAGCTAACAATGTGTGGTCACAAAAATAAAAAGCATGAGCATTGCTAGGAAACATGACCATGGTGGTTGATGGGGAATACTAGACTAAAACAAATACAAAGCATTCCAAGGTGCCTGGAAAGATCATACTTGAACATTTGCAAGCAATAAGTATTCCTTAGCTGGAAAGGTAGTTTGCTTCTGGTGTCTGAAGCTACAAATGCAAAGACCTTTCTACAGTACCAATATCATGCTTCATCTGGGAATTGAGAAGAGAAGTATTTCTGTTGAATGGAAAGAGTAGGCACTGCTTGACTGAGTGAGACAGACTAGAAGATAATCAGGGGCTTTTCTTGCACACAGCTGAACAACACAGACAGCCTTTGGTAGTCATGCCTGATTGAGGAATGTGGCAAGTTAAGCAGATCATACATCAGACAATGATGGGTAGACCATTTACAGGAGAGGATGACCCTTCACAACTTGGTGGACAAATGATCTAGGCGCAGCAGAGTAGTTCTGTCTGCACAGCAGTATATGATGTCCCCATAGTCAGTTGAAAGGAGCAGAAAGGAACAGAATAGATTACCACAAGGTTTGGTAAAGCCAAACAGTTTTTTTGCTTTCAAAAGAAGTTTGGATAAATTCATACAGTTTGAGTCTAATTCATGGTAAATTGCCCACAAACTGTGGGGGACACTCAAGATGGGCCGCATGCTTCCTTTTGTCCTTTCAAACCAAGTAAACTAAGTAAACCACCTGCTTCCTCTCATCAGCACTGAGACAGCATTTAGACCTTTAAAGAAAATTGAGCTTGATCCTTATGGTTATTAAGATATGATGGATGAGTATATTGTATGGAAGTGACACATCAAGCCACATCCCTCGATATTTGAATACACTGACTTGCTCAGTAGTGTTGCCATCTGATCTAATGACTGCAAATAGATCAGCCGAACAAGACAGAATGTTCTGGGACAGAAACACTGCAGACTTAGTTTTGGATGCATTAAAGGTCAAGCAGCTGGCCCACTGGTGCAGAGGCTGGATTTTTGCCTGTGATGCCAGTGATCTGGGTTAGAGATCAGACTCGGGGTGTCAGAGGGCCAGCCAGGGAGATGAGGATTGAGCATCCTTGGGACTGTTGTCTCCCTCTGGGGGATGAGGAAGGGGGAGCGACCAGCACATAATTTACCCCTGGCAGTGGTGGGAGCAAATACAGCTGCCAGAACTGAGCTGTCAGGGAGGTGTGCCAGATGTTCATGTGCTGTACACTCCCAGGGAGCCCATTATTGGAAAAACTGCTGCAAGCTCTGTTCATGATGCCCTATCTCTCCAGCCCTCATGCCACCTTTCGTGATGTTTGACCTGTGACTGAGTAAGAGGCTCCACCAGTGCAGCCTAGCCCCATGGCTCCACCCTGTGTGGTAAGCCAGGAAGGTCTTCCAATAGTTCTTCTGCCAAGAACCTTATACAGTCTTCCATGGGAACTGTGCCTGCCTGATAGCCCTATCCAGAGGGGGTGAGCCTTGGTGGATAGCTGTTCTGACTAAGTTTGGGGGTGGGCAGAGGTTAGAGGAGTCAGGGGCTGAGCTCTCAGAGGACTGGCACCCAAAACCCATGCTAAATTAAAAAAAGTGTCAAGCAGTTATTAATGAACCAAGGAGAGATGGTGCTGAAATCAGACTGGAGTATTGAATTAACCTTGGACATTGTCATTTCACTATAATAGAGTATGGATCATCTGCTTACATATGTAGATGACACCTCCCCCACGTGCTTCAGGATGTCATTAACAAAAATGTAGAACAGCATAGGGCCAAGGATCAACCCTTGAGGAACCCTAAGAATTAATACAGCAAGGTCTGAACTTCTGGCTTGCATTGACACAAGCTGGGTTTGGTTATTCAGGTAGTTTTTAAATTATTTAATAGCTGCTTGGCTGAGACCTAGGATCCTGAGATTGAGCAAAAGTAATGTATGATCCACCAAGCCGAAGGCTGTGGAGAAGTTTACAAAGATGGCTCCTGTGAGACCATTTTCCATGTTTATTGGGAGCGTGACATTGAGTAATGCAGATAATGTTTTTCCTGATGTGATTAGGCACATGCTTAGTGGGATAAGCAGAAACTGGAGGGTTAGACAGAGAGGGAACAGAAGGAATACAATACTAGGCTGATGTATTGGCAGTGGTGCTGGCACTGGTGGTTGAGCTGGTGATGGAATCAGAAAACGTAGTGGAGGAATCTGGGGTTTGGATGGAGATTGCATTGGAAATAGAGGTGAAAGAGTTATGGAAAGAACAACAGGAACAGGAACCAAGGGTCATGATTCTGAAGATACATTGCTAGATCTACAGTAGATTCCAGAGAAGTCGCTCAGGAATCCAGATGTGCAACAGCTGAGCCAAATTGAAGGATGACTTCCCTGAATTCCACAGACAGGGATGGAGCAGGAGAAGGCATTGATGCTGAAACCATAGGAGGATCTGGATGAGCAGAAGATGCAATGACATAGATATCAAACAATTTGTACTTTCTTGCAGATGCTGAAAAGAGCACATTAATGTTACTATAAGTTTGGGTACCATCCATTCTTTAACTTTAATTTTGATTCAGCTGTTCAATGACTTGACCTCTGATATTCAGAATGGATGGATCCTATATCCTCAAGATCTGAATGAGTAAAGCAGGTGTCTTTTTGATTTGATGACATGTTGAGCTAGGGTAGTAAGGAAATGAGGACTGGAGGAGTCCGAGAGGGGAGCTTGAGGTGTAAAGCTTGTGCTGAGGAGGGAAGGAGTCCTCAGCATATAATCTGGTTTCAAGTACAAACTAGGCTAGGCACTCAGCCCCACCATTTTGCTTCCATAGCCTTTTGAACTACTGCTATGATGCTTATCACAGGAGCAAAAGAAATGAAGGTAGGGGGCTATACATCTGGAACCCACCAAAGCATACCATAGAAGATCCAGAGGGACGGCATCACCATTGGAATACCTGAACTCAAGTGAGTGGAGGCAAGGGACTAGAGCCAGCTACTGTATCATGTGAGTGAAAATTAGCATTACACAAAGAAGGACTGAACAGAGAATGGAAGGCAAAATACAGAGTACCTACATGATCAAGAAAGATACACAATAGGGCTGTAGGTAAGGACAAGCATCCAGGATATCAGATGAGACAGCAGGAAATGCAAGGCAAAAGGTCTCAGCTCTGCAGGCAGAGCACTGCAACCCAGGGAAGTTAGCAGGCAAGCAGAAAAAGAAAGCAAGTAAGGAGAAAGAGACAGAGGAGAAAACTGGCAAGAAGTCAACAGGCATCAGGGATGACAAGTGGCAGCAGCAGAGTGAAAGCAGGAGGAACCAGGAACCAAACAAGGGAGCACAGAAAGCATCTAACCAAGCACAAAAACTACAGTGAGGGGAGTGGGAGGAGGAGAAGGAGCTGCCCAACAATGCAGACTAGAAACCCAGAGAGAAACAGAAGCAGTGACACCACAGGGCACAAAGAAACAGACAAAATAAAGCAATAAGACAGAAGGGGGTATGGGGAAATAGTGAACCATGGAAAAAGAATGGCAGAGGAAGGGGGGGTGAGAATGAGCATAAAAAATGGAAGGCGCAGAAATATAAACAAACAAACAAACAGGAACAGCACAAGAAACAAACTACAGGCAAGATGGGGTGAGAAAAGGGATAGAAGACCACACAAAACACAAAGAATGAGCAGAGTAACAATGAAGCAGAGTCAAGCAGCATGCAGGTAAGACCACAGGACAGATTTTCAAAAAAGGCTAGATTGACATAAGCACCAGGTACTCCACAGATACGATGCACTGGCCTTGCAACAATCTAATGGGACTTTCTATCCTGTGCCGCAATTGTCACAAATTAAAACCATCTTTTTTGTGGTACAGCTTGCATCAATCCTGGGAACCCTTTTTATGGTGCTTACACACTGGATTTGGCGCAAGTTGCCATAAATTGGGTAAACTGTCATAACTATTTTTTTTATTCCATTTAACTTTTTCCTCCTTCCTGGAGCCGCCTGCCACCTTATCCATCTGCCCGGTCACGGGCCTCCGGCTTCTGCCTCCAAATCGGCTGCTGCCCTGATACCCGTGGCTTACCCCAACGGTGGGAGGCCCACAACACGGCCCCATATATGCCGCTGGCACTGTAATTAGGGTCAGGGACCCGCCTGGAAGCACATTGGACACAAGTGAGCTTTCATCCGCGGACGGCGGGCAGCTCCTCCTCCTTTTACGGTTTTTCCCTGGGGAGGCGGGTCGTGCAATGATGCCAGCATCCGCCCTGCCTCCAGTCACACTGAGTGTCAGCTGCGTGGAACCCCTGGTCTCCACCAGGGGTCCCCCCTCACCGAACACTACCCACACCTTCCCCCCGGAGTAGGAGAGCTGCCCATAGGACGCTCAATCCTACTCCCCCAGGCCGGCCCTCCGACGACTCAGGTCCGTTTCCGAACCCGGGTCGCCGGCGTCGCAAACTGTCATAACTATGTCCGAGCTATGGAAATCAGACGCAATTGCGACAAATGTGTTAAGCATACCAGCACAATCAAAGTATTGTACAGGGCTTGTTGCAACCTTTGCTCCACCTTTGAAAATCCAGCCCCACATGTGAAACCCCTTGGCAGGGATTGTGTAGTTAATAGTATATGTGGTAGGGAGAGGAGCCTGCCAGCCACCCACTATACCACAAGCACAGTCTTAGAAGTCTTAGACTGATTAATGGGGGCTTAGATTTAACATAGTAAAGTGGAAGGTACTACAGCTTGGTGTATGTAATCTGTGTTTTGCATACACTTTGTGTGGTGCAACAGTGGACAGAACATTTGAGGGCAAGAATTTAGGAATGGTTGATGACAATAAGCTGAAGAGAGGCAGTCAATGGACTGCCATAAACAAGAGATGAAATACATTTATTTATTTATTTTTCTGACCAGGAAAGGCACACTGGCTTGTCACGGCTCATTTACCAGCATTGTGTGAGGTGAGTTACATAAACCTGATTTACTAATGGGAAATGTTGGCAAAGGCATCAAGGAAAATCCCTTACTCCTATAAACGCCATTAGATCTTTAACTTCCACATGGATAGCCACAAGAATGATGGGCAGAAGGGACCTCGGGTTAACATCACAACTGAAGGATGGCACCTCAATAGTGTAGTTCCTCCCTACTGCTGCAAAACATTGTCAGTGTTTGATATTATCCAAAGTTCCTGCTGTGGGACTAGACATATCCTTCCAATCTTTGGCCCCAGAGAAGAGCTTGCAAACTACCAAGTCCCTGACACTGCAATGGCAGAATACGTCAGGAGTTGGTATGGGGCAGGTCAAGGAAGGTGATCCTCCCTGTGTTCAAACCTTGGTTGAATCGTAATGGGAGTTCTGCACACAGTTCTGGTCACTGTATGATCCTGTTTTTCTGGATACTAACGGTGATGCACAAGGTGGAGTTAGGATACACAGATGCTTGAGCAAGTGAGTGCAACCAGAACTAGAGGAAATGTACTAAAAATAGGCGACAGCAGATAATGAGGATAAATGAAACAGAAACATAGAATTTGGACTTCTGGTGACATCACCATAATGGTTGGAGGTTGACTCTGAGAACTCCGTAGTCACCTCTCTCTAATCAGTAGCAATCCATACAAATGAAACCCCTCTTCCACATTTTGACTGGCTCTCAGTTAGCAGCGATGGCTAGGAAGCCACTGAAAGCTAAAGGACCAAAAAATAACACAGCTTCAGGGAAAATGAAACAACTGGTCCTTGGGGCAAGCACTAGAGGGCCAGCATCCTCAGCCTCACGTAAGTGTCTACCCTTTGAATCCTTCTTAGATATGGATCTAGATCAGTAGTTCTCACACGCTGTCATAGTGAGCCTCCCCCAAGACTTGGAACAGATCTTGAGCCCCGAAATATAGAAATAAATTTAGGCCTCCCCAAAGTTAGAACAATTATCGTACTTTGCACAGTACACAAGGAATACAATGACACTTCTTTGAGTAGTTGAGTTTATTCTCATTCTATTAAACTTCTTATTCTCCATCTGTATAACCCCCTTCCCATGTCAGCCTACTCACTCCACACTTCTGGGTTTTGGACCCTATTTACTGTACCCCTTGTTGCAATACCTCCATCAGTCAGATTACTTTCTTTGTCAGTTTTATCTTGTTTTTAAACACCTTCTCAGGGACCATTTTGCTTTGTCCTGCTCTTGCTCCTAGTACCTCTCAATCTAGCCTTTGCATTTGTGCTTTTCCGCAGCCAGTATAATGGGTCAGTTGTTAACTTGTACCTATTCATTTGTATTATTTTGCATTTTGTTTTGCACAGTTTCCAGGAACTGTACTTCCTCCACTCAGCTTTCCCCATGTCATACCTGGAAACAAGTGTTTGTTGAGTGCGACTTTCCTGGTCACCCAGTTTGTACATAAATTTGCATGCCACTATTCACTTTAGTTTGCTGCATCCTATCATACAAAGCATCCAAAACCTGACATTTAAATATAGTACATTTTAAGACTTGCTTGAGCCTCCCTTGGAACAGGTTGGGGCCTCCACTGGGAGGCTGGCCTCACCATTTGAGAAACCCTGATCTAGATGAATCGGCTATGCCTGGCAATACTGCGCATACTTTATAACAAATACTGACCACTGAACAAAATCGACTTCACATTTGCAGATCTCCGGCAAGATGTGCGCACCCTAGACAGAAAGGTCTCAACTAATGACACAAAAGTGTCTGAACTATCAGAGGTACAAAATAGTAATGCCAGGCTGATTTTGTACTTACTTCAAAGAGATTGAGAAATGCAGCTTCATCTGGAAGACTCTGAGAAAAGGTTGTGATGAAATAATTTTAGAATTCATAGAATTCTGGAGAAGACCAAGGAGGGGTTTTGCCACAGCAGCCGATTTCATTCAATAGGTACTGCGCACCTCGTTATCGATTCCCTCAGACCTCAGCTTAGATATTGATCATACGCATAGGTCCCTTATACCCAGACCAAGTTGCTCTGCAGCCAGACCCCATTCCTTTATTATCAGAATGGTTCATTACCAAAGTAAGGAATGAATCCTACATGAAGTATGGCGACACAAAGAGCTAAAATATCAGGGATCTACAGTATATTTTGACCAAAATTTTTCGGCTGCACTACTGGTAGAGAGGCAATAAGCCAGAGTTGTTATTAAAGAATTAAAGTCTAAAAAAAGATATTAACGCTCAAATGCTGTACCCTGCGATGTTGAAGATTCAGCTGGACTCGTACAAAAATCTTTCCTTCCCTTGTGGACGCGGTGCCCCTTTTCAAGGAGCTGAACATCCAGGTGCCAGATATGGAGGTTGAGCTGTTGGAAAGAAGGCTTCGGGTGACAGCATGGAGCACAGTCATGCGGGGCACAACTAAGAAGCGAGGCATTCCAGGTTCCCTCTCACAGAATGCAGTAGTAGATGTTGCTATACTGTTGCAACATGCAGACCAGCGATCACAAGCAAGCAGCTGCCCTCCCCCAGCTTCTAGCTCACTACACAGATGAACTTAAAGCCTCTCAAGGTACTGTTTATTACTGCGTGGAGGAGATCCACATACCCTCCCAGATGACCCGGTTACAAAGGATGAGTGGAACAATTTACCAGACATTAAAATAGTAGCTTGTAAAAAATATTTGCATAGTTTAAAAGTACTTAAGATAAACCAGGGTGCGGCGGGCCGAAACTGTACTCATCTCACCTTGATAAGTGAGGGATCATTTCACCTTGGGAGACAGCTATGATAATATCTCTTGGGGTGGACAGAGGGGGTTGGGGATTGTTCAATGGGAAATTAGTTAGGAGGGGAGGGAAGGAAATTGCATTCTGTCTTCCCCAACACATGAAAACACCACTCCCTGTGGGAATCCCAAGTGGGCTATATCTTATTTGTACATGGCAAGCCAGACCTTGTAGACAGAGCATGTTTTTTTCAGATGCAAGTTGTAAAAGGGGGGGGAGGGCTGAGAAAGAAAGGACAACCAGTGGAGTGATCTACTGTAGAATGGGGGAAGATGGGAGGTACATTGCTGTACTTTGAAATGAGTGATGATTAGGGTTACAACTCACTTTATCAGAGGGGGGTGATAAAGGAGGATTCCTTGGCTAGACAGCCACCTTCACCTTGGTGACATTATAATTGTAAGCTCTTATACCCACAAAGTAGGGTTAGAAGCACAATCCCCATTAGATACACCTTTGGGGTAACTACATAGTCTCAATTAGTAACCTCCTGCAGCAATTGCTGCGGGATACTCCTAGGAAGTGAAGATATAACATTTTTGTTGTAGTTGAATACTGATGTTGTTGGCTAATAGTTGATCATGTTTATTTATTAATGTTCATGGTTTAATAGTTATGAATTTTGTTATAGATAAGCAATGTGGAGTCTTTAAACCTGAAAGAGAAGATATAAAGCAGAGGCAACAATTGGGGAGAGTGATGTTGCAATACAGCCAGATGCTTTTCAATCAGGGGCAACTCGAAGAAATTAAAATATGGCTCAGTTAAATATCATATCATACAATGCAAAAGGAATTAATTCCCCAATCAAAAGGACTAAATTGCTTACAGAGCTGAGGCACCTGGGTTGCGACATCACTTTTTACAAGAAACACATATTTCAGATACTGAGCATGCAAAGCTCAGATGACAATGGGTGGGGCAAGTGGAGGCAGCTTCCCACTGTTCTGTCAAAAAAGCCAGGGAAGCAATACTTTTTAAAAGGAATAGTCCCTTCTCGGTCCAGGGGGTGGACAGGGCCTTCCAGGGTAGATTTATTAGGGTAACAGGAAAAGTTCAGGACCAAATTGTGCATTTTATGAAAATCAATGCACCAAATGTGGGGCAGAAAATTGATGTAAACAATAATGCCAACAGGTGGGTATTAGTTATATACCGGCCCAGGGCGTAATGAGGCCCGACGCCACAGGCGGAGGGCCTTATAGCCCTGAAGGTCCGGTATAGCACACACCGCCCACCCTGAGGGTATTATTGTGCTAGAAAATGGGTACTGTAAACAAAAAATTGTGTAAAAATGTAAATGAAAAATAAGTTTAAAGTAAGTTTTGAAATAAAATAGTTCCTCCGCCGAGTTGACTATTTTGTCTGAAGACATTTTTCTGCAGTATCTTTTCCTTCCTGCTCTCTCCCCAACCCCAACAAATCAGAAGTGGCACACTTTAAAATAATAAAATGTTAATGGTTTGGGGCTGTTTCAGTTTGTTTCCTTATGTTTTTAAAACACAGTGAGAAGCACAGAGTTGGTCTGGAGACTCGGATATGCGTCAGGAACTGCTGGTTTGTGGATGCTCAGAAGACATGGCCGGTAGCAGGGTCAGGGGCAGCTATCGGACTTGCCTGCTGACAAGCAAGCCTTTCTGTGCTAAGGGCTGAAGAAACCATGAGTTAAGTCTGGACAGAATAGGTCCTGGACATTACGCCACTGATTTGCGACTAACTATGAAGTCCGCTGTAACTCGTTTTTTCTCAGACACAGTAGGTTAGACTGAATCGAAGTTGTATTTCCGGACTGCTTGGCTCATCGGGAGTGGGCACTGTGCGTTTTCATTTTTTTTTTCCCCTTGTACATCAGAAGAAAGATGTGCTGGCTTGGCAAGTAGCTGAGTGAGACAGTGAGAGAATGCAATGTTCGTTAGCGCTACAGTGCGTGACAGCAGCGGTACATTCTCAGTTTTCTGTGCTGCAGATGGACATTCATCTGCGGTATGGAAAACAAAGAAAATACCGGTGCTCTCAGACGCAGTAGTGCTACCAAACATAGAGCTCTCTTTCTCTCCCTCACTGCTGTGCAGAGATAATCAGATTATCCCGATTGGACTGGATTTTTTTGGTTTTCTTTATGTGTGCCTACATACTGTATTTAAGCCAGACTCAGGAAGACAGGAGTTTGATGGCTGCCAACTCGTTCGTTAAGCGTGAGGGAAAAATGGTGGCAGCTTGAAAATTCAAACTGGACCCTTGATTGTCATTATGCGGTCAGTTGGCACTGGTACTTGTTGTAACCTGGGCTCTGTTGTCTGATACATGCCCAGCTTGCCAAGGGTCTCAGCCAATCAGAGTCCAGGGATTTTTAAGTCCATTTTCTAAGTAGAATTATTTCAGAAAATAATAGAACTCTCCAAGGGACAACTCATACTAGGAGGAGATTTTAACACTACTCTCTACCCAGCAATGGACCATTCATCGGGCAGGGTCTCAACTGCGAAAGCAACCAGCAAGACATTGGGTGCCTTGATGCTGGAGAGCAGAGTGGTGGACATATGGAGACTCCATCACCAAAAGGAAAAGGACTGTACCTACTACTTTGTGGCCCAAAATTCTTATTCCCGAATAGACATGTTCCTTACTTATAAAACAGACCTCCATATGTTCACAAACTCCCAGATCCATTCTGCATCCCTGTCAGACCATGCTCCGATATCTATCAGAATTACCCAGGGGGCAATGGACAGATGGAGACTAAATGTCCCCTTGTTGAATGACAATAATTTCACCCAACAGATTGCCCAGTCTATCAAGGACCTAACAGTAGACTCACCCATGGAGGACTGTTTTCCACTAATTTGGTGGGACACCATGAAGGCAGTGGCCAGAGGGCAAATCATAAGTTTTGCTTCAGCAAAAAAGAAAAATAGGGACAAAAAGCAATTAGAATTAGAATATACAATTAAAGACCTGGAAAATAAACCCAAACAAAACCCAGACAAGAAGAAAATCTTAAAAGAACTAATAAATATGTGAGCAGAGTTAAACAAATTAGAAAGTGAGATTGCTGAAGGAATACTATGTTTCTCTAACCAGAAATATTATGAAGGTGGGGGCAAAGCCACCAGGCTACTGGCACTTAGATTGAGAAAGGAGCAGGCAAGCAGGAACTTTCCATATATAAAAAGCAAGAATGGTTCTGGTAGACAATGGGATAAACCAGGGGAGATAGTCTCTCTATTCAAACAATATTATACAGACCTGTATACAAATAGTCTCTCTGTTCAAACAATATTATACAGACCTGTATACAGAGGATAAATCCCCACAAGAGGTGGAGGTTCAAACAAAAACTTTTTTAGAAACCCTAACACTCCCTAAGCTCTCGTTGGAGGCTCAACAGGCCCTCTTAGCCCCAATAACAGAAAAGAAATTACATCAATAATAATTAAGCTACCATCAGGTAAGTCTTCAGGCCAAGATGGGTTCCCTGTGAACATTATAAAACACTTAAGAAAGTGCTGGC
The DNA here is from genome assembly GCA_016271365.2 of Neoceratodus forsteri. Classification (NCBI taxonomy): domain Eukaryota; kingdom Metazoa; phylum Chordata; order Ceratodontiformes; family Ceratodontidae; genus Neoceratodus; species Neoceratodus forsteri. The sequence goes on from CM057454.1 coordinate 333,516,204, forward strand.
CCCAAAACTGGTTACAGTAATGAATGCTGCCTTAGAAGAAAAACAACTCCCAAAATCATGGACCGACTCTAATAACAGTACTTGCTAAACCTAGTAAACCAGGGATGTACTACGAGTCTTGCAGACCCATTTCACTCTTGAACCAGGATTTCAAGATATTAACAAAAATTTTGGCAGCAAGGCTTCAGACCCACACTGAGTCTTTGATCCACCCCGACCAAACGGGATTTATACCCCATAGACATATGTCAGATAATGTTAGAAGACTGCTCAATATAAACAACAACTGAGCAGATTTTACTGCCGCACAAATTGCTATTTTGTGGATGCTGAGAAGGCTTTTGATTGCCTTAATTGGACTTATATGAAAGAGGTATTAGTACATATGGGAACTGAGGGCTCTTTTCTGGGAATGGGTTATGCTGGCATACCAGAGTCCATCAGCAAGGGTCAGAGTTAATGGAATGATATCTGACTCTTTCAGGGTAGAGAGGGGCACTCATCAGGGATGTCCTTTATCCCCCCCTCCTGTTCGTTCTGAGTATGGAACCCCTGGCACAAAGGGTCAGGAGAGACATGGCTATCATGGGAATTAAAGTGGGCGAGGTGATAAATAAGATTCCTACGTACGCTGATGACACTCTGGTCTACCTGGAGAATCCAGAGGTTTCCCCTTCCCAGCTTATGAATGTATTGGCCCTGTTTGGCAACATCTCGGGCTTTAAAATAAATATGGACAAATCTGAAGCACTACCCATAAATGGCACCTTACCGGTGATGGCCTGCTCCAAGATCCCACTTTGTGTGGGCTAAGGACAAAATAAGATATCTGGGGATTCAGATCCCAATTAAGACCTCCAAACTATATCAATTAAATTATGAGACTCTTAAAAAACAGGTTTTTATTGACTTAAACTGTTGGCAGATATTTCCCCTTACCTTACAAATCTCATTGATGCAGTCAAAATGAATATATTACCCCACTATCTCTTTTTTTTTACTAACTTACCACTACACTTCCCTAGGAAGGACTGAAGGGAACTTAAACAAAAATTAACTAGATATATATGGGCTGGCAGGCAACCCAGAAAGAGATGGGAGCTCTTAACAGAATCAAGGGAAAAAGGAGGGCTGGGAGTACCACATTTTTACAATTATTACAAGGCAGCACAGATTCTGCCAATTCTAAAAATGCTGGCCCCAGAATTTAAAGGGAGTTGGTACCTTATGGAAAGGGATGCGCATCCACTAGTCCCTCTCAGAATTTGTCAATGGGTCGCAGTAACCTCAGACCTAAAAACAATTACCAATAGATGGACTAAGCAAACTATCAGAATGTGGATTCGCATTAGGGAATGGTAGGAAATCCCTACCCCAATCTGGAGGTATATACCTCTCTTCTTTCTTCCTTAGTTTCTATCCAACCCAAATGATCATTGTTTCAATCGCTGGAAGCAACAAGGGTTGGGTTTTCTTACTCATTTTATGCAGGGGGAAACTATTAAATCTTTTGTGAAACTACAACAGGAATTCAGTCTCCCCCACAAATATTTTTTTAAAATTCCTACAGTGCAGACATTATATAGATACCACCATAGGAGTAACAGACCTTATAAGAAGCCCTGGTCAGCCATTAATTAGAACAAGTCAAAAAAGTCACATGACAGACAAAAAGGGCTACATCTCATATGTGTGTGTGTGTGTGTGTGTGTGTGTGTGTGTATATATATATATATATATAGTGTTACAGGAGGGAGTTGCTAAATTCATAGTTCAAAATATAGAACAAAAGTGGCAAGATGAAGTGACTACTCCTCTGACAGAGGTAGATTGGGACAGGATCTGGAGGGGGGTGTACAGAACCACTAGCTCGCTGAGATGGAGAAAATATAGGTGGAAAGCCACATCTAGATATTTCATCACCTCAGTGATATCTGCACATTACACAATACAACTTATAGATAAGTGTTGGAGGGGATGTGGGGAAGAGGTATGCACACCCATATTTTTTGGGAGTGCCCACAGATTGCAACATATTAGAAACTGATCTCCCAGGCACTACAACAAATTTTTCAATTAGACACACCTCTCAACTTGGCCAGCTTAATATTAGGACTCCCCTCTGGGGAAAGTAAGTCCCCCAACCTAAAATATTTATATTACATTCTAGTGGCTGCAGCATTAAAAGTGGTCACTCAGCACTGATGCCTCTATTACTCTCACTTAACATTTGGAAATCTAATGTGAATTCCATCAAAGAGATAGTAGCAGCCATTGCATGCTTGAGGCTTAATACAGAGTGATTTACCTTGAAATTGCTGCCTTTTTTATGACTATATAGAGTCTAAAGAGGGGACACCAGTGCTGGAACAATTTCTTTTGCCTTGATCATTTAAAGTATGTTTGGCACCAGACACACAAAGGTGCTCGGGTCCAGGATAGCCCTGAACAATCTCTTGTAAGGTAGCTCAGTAAAAAATCTCTTTTGTTTTGATTCTGCGTATGACAAAGAACACAGATTAATACCTTAGAAGACAAGATGATTTAATATCATATTGTACATCAATTATAAGAAGGTTATAAAAAGATACGACTCCACATCAAATTGTTCTAATTAACTTTATTTAACTGTTGTTAATTCAATGTTCATTCCTTTTTTTGTTGAAATAAGTAATTACTTCAGTATACAGTGGTTGTTACAGAAAAGTTGATGGTACCGCGGTAATTCCCACTACCATGGTTAGAAATTACTGTGATTTAACCACGGTACCGCTGTAAAAGCTCCAATGTTATTCAATGGGATTTTACCATGGTACTGCAGGAATTACTGTGGTACTGTCAACTTTTCTGTAACAACCACTGTAAATAAGCTATAACCAAGCAATGGACAATTATAGTAATACTATTCTGTTGTCTTCTACAAACAACAAGGATGGATAGAATGGTAAACTCTCTCTTGTAGGTGTCATTGAATAGAGAACATATGGACCTTTTCAAATAGATGAAGTAAAAGTGGTATTAATGATTTTTTTATTTATTTAGTTTTTGTTTACCGGGTAGGTGAGCTAGCCAAACAGGTGACTATTTTCAGGCACGACCCGGGAGGTACAGTAACAATACAGAGTTCATTTACACAATACAGGGAAGCAGTAACAATACAGAGAACAGTTTCAGTAAAAGGCAATAAAGGAGTACAGCTCAGAGACAATCAACAGGTCAAGAGAAAACAGCAGATTTACAGTGTACAGGTAGCATTTAGTGAGCGGGTAAAGGAATACAGGGCAGATCCAAAGGACAGGTGGGTCAAGGAGGGGAGAGAATGGGGAGGGAACTGGGTGAGCAGGTAAAAGGGGGATGCGGAAGGCAACCTTGTGGCTAAGTGGTTAAGGTGGCAGCAGGATGAAGGAGGCAGGACGGGGGTCTGGGTGTGGGGTGGTGAATGGATGGTGGCGGTACATGGTCGAGGTGGGGGAGAGAGTAGGTCAGGCAGAGCTGGAGGCAGGGGAGACACCACCTGCAGTGGGCTATAGGGGTAAAGCAGCACAAAACAGGGCAGGAAAGGAGCATGATAGCATGGTGGCCAGAGGAGGAGGAAACGGGGGAACATTTGACGGGCAGGGGCTTCTTGCATAATGCCTGGGTGAGGGGATGGTGGCATAAGCGAAGGCTACGGGAAGAGACCGAGTCCATGGAACACGGCGTGGCTAGAGAGAGCTGAAGGGAGGGAATCAGAGTTGAAGATGGCCACGGGTGGTTTTAGCGGCAGAACCACTCAAGAGGAGCCCGGGTTCATGGAACTGAAGTCAGCAGGGGAGAGTTAGAATGGTGGGGTTCGGGGTGAGGTACAGCGGGGGAGCGGCATCAGCGGCTGGAAGGTGCGGCAAGTACCCGGGGTTGTGGTACTGTTCCCGGGCAGAGGAGTCGGTGCTCAGTCGGGGTAGTCGAGGGGGCTGCGAAGGTTAAGAGCAAACGGGTCTAACTGGGGGGTGTAGAAGCGAAAAGTCAGTGTTAGGGGGATATGGCGGGAATGGCGGCAGGGGGCTGAGGGATGAGACCATGTCCATGGAAACCATACTCAGGTTGGACAAATCGATGAGTGTGAGAATACGGGGGTGAAAGCGGCGGGTGAGTGGTTTTAGCAGCAGGAGCCTACTAGAGGAGCCCAGGATTGTGGAGCCGTAGGCCGGTGGGGGAGGCTAAAGATAGCGGGGGTTCAAGGAAGGTACGGTGGGTGAGTGGTTTCAGCGGCTGATGGTGTGGCTAATGTCCAGGGTTGTGGAACTGTATCTGGGCAGGGGAAACAGTGTTCAGGCAGGGTGGGGGGGCTGTGGAGGTCCAGAGGTGATAGGAGTAGAGGAATGGGTCCATTGGGGGTGCTTAGGCATTGGCTGCGCCAGTACCTGGTACCCCTAGATCATCAGTACAAACATTCCAGCAAGCAGCAGTAACATGTAGAGCAGTGCAGACAGCAATAACAGGTTAACAATGCAGTAGTCTAGGCGCAGTAACTTACAACAAAATTACACACTCTATACAAGTGCAAGTAGAGAGAAGTACCCTGAAACTGGTCCGTTGGGGGGCGCTTAGGCATTGGCTACGCCAGTACCTGGTACCCATAGATCGTCATGTTTTGGGGCTGACTGTTTTCAGAGCACAAGTCACCAGGCTCTTTTGGGTCTGGGGAGGTTTACCTGTGTCTGACTTGGATGTTTGGATTTTTCTCTGTTTGATTAGCAGGGTATTTTCTCTGTCAAATTGGTTTGAAGCAGTATTACAAATTGTCGTGTATGGCATCTTGCTGACAGGAAGGCACTCATCGCATCGGTAGGTCAGAGCGTTTAGCTGATTGTTTCGTGAGGGCACAGTTTAGGCCCAACCCTTCCCACCCCTCACCCCACCCACCCCTGGAAATAGTTCATTTATACCTGGGGTTCTGACATCATTTCCTCAAGAGAGCAAGGTACATATCACTGTCATAGCCTCTCTAGCACACTGTACTGACAATATAAGCATACACATTATTTAAATACATATATTTCTATATAATGCACCAATCACACACACACACAAAAAAAACTAAACAAGGTAGACAGTTATGTGGGGAGTAGTACAATGTAATGGCTGTGGGGCAGCAGTCTTCCGGGAGTCTTTCTGGAGGCTGAGATGCTGCCCTGTTTGCAGACAACTATCTGCCCTGAGGGAGGAAGTTGCCCGTCTTCAGGCCGCACTGGACAGTGGCAAGGGAACCTCCCCCATCCAGGGAGCACCAGAGCCACCACCACTACCTCAGAGGTTGCGAAGAAAGCACAGCAGTTGGACCACAGTGGGCTCAGGGAGGGTAAGGGTGGTGGAACAGAGGCACACCCAGTCAGTTGTTCCACTCCACAATCCATACACCATTCTGGGGAGCATAGTTCCCAATGGATGCGCCCACAGAGGAGACTAAGGAGGGTGCAGACAACTGTCACAAGGGAGGCCCGCAGGAAGGAGGCAGAGGCACCACAGGAAAGAAAGCAGCTCCTGGTGGGGACTCAATTATTAGGGGAATAGAACTGGGGAGCAGGGAAACTGAAGTAAGGTGCCTGCCTGGTGCCATGGCTTGGAGGACAGGGAAGCAAAGATCCTTAGGGATCACGAGAACAGTTGCATCGGAGTTCGAGCTGGATGTCATTGTCCACCTAGGGACAAATGACTTAGCTCATCATGAGATTAGAGCAGTGCAGAAGGACTTTGTAGAGTTGGGGAGGGCTTAAGACAAGTAGCACACACAGTATCCTTCTCAAAGGTGCTGCCTGTCAGTGGCATGGGTGAGGCGAGGGTACTTTGCACCATGCAGTTTAACAAATGGTTGAAAAAATGGTGGGGAGCACAGGGGTTTGGCTTCATCGGGGACTAGGGTTCCACCTGGAGGGACACCAGCCTATACTGGCAGGATGGTCTTCATCTGTCCAGGAAGGGAACAAGTCTTTTGGGCAATCGGTTTAAATGCTTCATTGGCAAGCCGTTAAACTAGTCAAGGGGGGAGGCACTGATAAGCAGCAGGAAAATCCCAGCCTTCCCCTACAAAACAGGGTACTAAATGAGAAAAAGACCAAGGTAGAAAGGTCAGGGGGGATGCTGCTACAGAAGGTAAAGCCATCAAAAAATGGAGAGCAATGAGTACCAATGCCCGTAGTCTGGGTAACAAGCTTCCTGAATTAGTGGCCTTGATGGAAGAGGAAGATCTGGATATCGTGGCAGTCACAGAAACATGGTACACACAGAACCATGACTGGGATGTAAACATACCAGGATATGCTATCTACAGGAGGGACAGGGAGGGTAAAAGAGGAGGAGGAGTAACTCTCTACATAAGAGAAGGAATCAAAGCAACAGAACAAAAGGATAAACAGGGAGGAGAAGAAGCACTGTGGGTCAATTTGGAGGCAGGCAATGACACCACAATCTGCACAGGGGTTGTATACAGACCCCCCTCTCAGGGGGAGGAAATGGACAAGGAAATGATAGAAAGTATACTTAGAATGGCAGATAAAGGGGAGATATTGCTGATGGGTGATCTGAATATGCCAGATGTTAACTGGAGTGCAGTTGCAGCAGCCACTTTAAGAGTGGGGTTATTTGAGATGCCCTACGGGGACATGCCTTAGACAACTGGGTATTGGAACCCACTTGAGAGGGAGCAATCTTAGACCTGGTCCTCTCAAATGGAGATGGAGAGAGGATCACAGATGTAGAAGTGGGTAGCCATCTGGGAACTAGTGACCACCGAACAGTATGGTTTACAATAAACACAGCAATAGTCAAGCCATACAAAGGCCAAAAGTACTGGACTTCAGGAGGACTGACTTTGTCAAAATGGGTGAGTGCCTAAGGAATGCACTAGCAAATGGGCAGGAAGGAGGGGCGGAAGAACAATGGGGAATAATAAAAACTGCCATCACAGAGGTAACAAGCCTTTGTGTGAAGCAAATAAACAAAACAAAACGATGTAAGAAACCACTATGGTTCTCAAAGGAGGTGGCAGTGAAGGTTCAAGAGAAAAAGAAAGCATTCAGAAAGTACAAGGAATCACAGAAGGAAAAGGACAGAGAAGTGTATCAGTTAAAGCAAAAGGAAGCTGGGAAGGCAGTCAGAACAGCAAAGGCCCAAACTGAGGAAAAGATAGCCAACCTAGTTAAGAAGGGGGATAAAACCTTTTGTAGGTACATCAGGGAGTGAAGGAAGACTAAGGGAGGGATAGTGAGGCTTAATAAAGGGGAGGGGGGTGGCCAGAGGTTGACTGTGAAAAGGCAGAGATACTAAACAAATATGTTTGCTCAGTATTTACAAACGAAGAGGGGGAGGTACCTAAAACAAGCAATAGAAACACTCTGGATACAGAAGTTGATACCAGCCCATTTACAGAAGAAAGGGTCTTGAAAGAACTCTTAAAACTGAAGGTGGACAAAGCCATGGGGCCTGATGGGATTCATCCCAGAATTCTAAAAGAACTAAGGGTAGAACTAGTGACACCACTGACTACCCTGTTTAACAAATCATGGGAGGATGGGGTGGTACCTGAGGACTGGAGGAGGGCTGATGTGATTCTCCTTCACAAAAGTGGGAGCAGGGCAGAAGCGGGAAACTACAGACCAGTTAGTTTAACCTCAGTGATAGGGAAAATTATGGAATCACTTCTGAAGGAAAGAATTGTCGAGTACCTAGAGGCCAGAGGGGCACAGGACCCAAGGCAGCATGGATTCACAGTGGGAAGGTCATGCCACACAAATCTAATAGATTTCTTTGACTGGGTGACTAAAGTAGTAGATCAGGGAGGGGCTGTGGACATGGCCTACCTAGACTTTAGCAAGGCATTTGACTCAGTCCCGCACAAAAGATTAATATACAAGTTAGCCAGCCTGGGAGTGGGTCCCAAGATGATAGCCTGGATAAAGAATTGGCTGGAAAATAGGACACAGAGGGTAATAGTAAATGGAGTCCACGCTATAGAAAGGGGTTTACTAGTGGGGTGCCGCAGGGTTCAGTATTAGGACTTTGTAAGCGACATTGCAGACGGACTGGAAGGAAAAGTATGTCTCTTTGCAGATGACACAAAGATCTGCAACAGAGTTGATGCACAAGGTGGGGTGGAAAGGATGAGAAGGGACTTGTCAAGGTTAGAGGAATGGTCAAATGTATGGCAGCTTAGATTTAATGCTAAGAAGTGCAAGGCAATGCACCTGGGAAACAAAACCCAGGGGAAGAGTACACTGGGGGTGAGATACTAACAACAACAAAAATGGAAAGGACCTGGGGTAGTCATATCAGATGACTTAAAGATGGGCAAGCAATGTGAGAGGGGCAGTAAGGAGGGCTGTGGGGATACTGGGATGCAGAGAGAGGCATCACCAGTAGAAAACAGGAAGTTGTTATCCCTCTGTACAGACAGCTGGTGAGACCCCATCTGGAGTACTGTGTGCAGTTCTGGAGACCCATCCCGCAAGGACATAGACAAGATGGAAGCTGTCCAGAGGAGGGCATCTAAAATGGTGCAGGGTCTGCACGGAAGACATATGAAGAGAGACTAAAGGAGCTTAATATATATAGCCTCGAGGAAAGGAGGGAGAGGGGGGACATGATAGAAACTTTCAAGTACCTCAAGGGAATCAACAAAGTCCAAGAGGGTAGCATCTTTCAAAAAAAGAGGTGTGCAAGAACAAGGGGGCACAATTTGAAGATAGAGGGGGCAGCTCAGAGGTAATGTAAGGAAGTATTTTTTCACAGAGAGGGTTGTGGATGCATGGAATGGCCTTCCGGAGGAGGTTGTGGAGTCAAAAACAGTGACTGAATTCAAGCATGCATGGGACAGCCATAAGGCAATTCTAGGGGGTGGGGGTAGAAAGAAGTAGGCTGCTGGTTAACTAGGATCTGCAGCTTATCTATTTGGTAGGGAAATGGGCAGACTGGGTGGGCCAAGCAGTCCTTATCTGCCTTCAAATTCTATGTTTCTATGTTTCTATGTCAGTACAAACATTTCAGTAAGCAGCAGTAACTGGTACAATAGTGCAAACAGCAATAACAGGTAAACAATGCAGTAGTCAAGGTGCAGTAACTTACAACAAAATTACATACTTTAGACAAGTGCAAGTAGGCTTCGAGGTCAGAGTTTTGAACTCAAAATGAAGTGCATATGGACAGAGACATATATCACAGTGTTAATGTCGTAAGTAAAATACAGTAAGGGGTAGGAAGGAGGGAGTGGTGGGGCAAGAGAGAGAGGTTGGCAGGACAAGCTCAGGTAGGGTCATAACAGGCACACTGGTCCGTGGAAAGCAGGTGTTCATGTAGCTTGCACTTAAAGAGATCGTGGGAAGATGTCAGTCTAAGGTTGAATGGCAGGAGGTTCCACACTTGAGGGTCTGTGTACCCGAACGCTCCAGACCCTTTGGAGGTGCGGCAGTGGGGGATTTTTAGTAGGGATTTGTCCGAGGATCTCAGCTCACGTGGAGGGAGGGCTGGCTGAAGCAGTTCAGTTAGGGATGCTGGTCTGTTGAGTCTAATGATGGAGTCGCAAAGGAAGCCCAGGTAGTATAGTCTGGTGGCAGAGGGGGAGAGCCAGCCGAGGTCTTTATACAGTTGGCAGTGATGTTTAAGTCTGGGGGCTTTTGAGGCATACCTGCATATATTGTTGAAAGTGACATCCCATTTTGTAGTAACGGATTTATGCGCCATGGGTAGGATGGGAGCACAGTAGGTCAGAGCGGGTAGGAGGAGACCTCTGGCGATGGCTAGTTTGGCTGCAGGTGTGAGCATGTAGCTGGATCTGTAGGCAGCACCCAGTTTGCAGTTCACAGATTTACATGTTTCTTGGATGTGCAGGTTTAGGTCCAGAGATTGGTCTAGCAGGATGCCCAGATAACGGAAGAAGGTAACCACCTCAAGGGGGGGTCCCATCCAGGTCAAGGACTTTTAAAGGAGAGTGGCAGGACCTTATCTTGGGGGCAGTGCCCAGAAGCATCAGTTTGGTTTTGCTGGAGTTCGGTATAAGGCGATGGGTGTTTAGCCAGAGTTGGACAGCATGGAAAGCAGATGTCAGTGCCATGTTAAGGTGGTCTACATTATTAGAGCTAGCATAGATAACCAGGTCATCTGCGTAGAGTAGAGAGTCACAGGATGCAATGCTGTATGGCAGGTTATTTATGAATAATGAAAATAGGAGGGGACCCAGTATTGATCCTTGTGGCACTCCAATGTTGATGGTAGTACAGTCGGACATTGATGAGTTAAGTTTGACTGCTTAGGTCCTGTTGGTTAAGTAACTCCTGAACCAGCTTATGACAGGGGGTGAAAAGCCAAATTTATGAAGGGTGGATAGGAGTAGGGGGTGGTCCATGAGGTCGAAAGCCTTGGTGAGGCGACAAAGATAGCACCAGTAAGCTGACTTTTGTCCATGCTTGTGAGAGTATCAGTGGTGAATTTGGCTAGCCTGCTGTGGTGCTGTGGTTTTCTGGAAACCATGTTGTGCTGCACATAGCAGATTTGATGTTTCAAGGAAATCAATGGTCTGAGTGGCTACTAGTTTTTCAAGTATTTTGCTGAGGACTGACAGAATAGCTATGGGTCTGTAGTTTGAGATCTCACTTTTGTTGCCCTTTTTGAAGATGGGGGTGATTCTTGTGGATTTCCAGATGTCAGGAAAGGTACTGTTGGAGAGATAGAGGGTGAATACCTTGGCTAAAGGATAGGAGATGAGATGGGTGGCCGCCTTTAGTAGGTGAGGTTCCAGTGAGTCGGACCTGGGGCTGGTGGTGTCCGATATTGAGTTTAACAGTTTGAAGACTTGCAATGCAGACACAGCTTTGAATTAGAAGGGCTTATAAATATCCAGCACATGTCTCTTGAGAGAGGTATCTGCTGGTGCACCGGTTGATGAGGGCTGGGAAACCACAGTTGGAGGTTGACGTGTGGAAGTATACTGGGACAGATCAGAGAACATCTTATTAAAAGCATTTGCAATGGTAAGGGAGTCATTACAGTGGACACCATCTAGAATAATTTCCGAGGGGGTTATGGATTGAGGTGTACCCAGAAAGGTTTTTATGTGGCCCCAGAACTTGCGTGAATCTCTGGCTGAGCTGGCAAGTAGGTTCTAGCAGTATTTGCTTTTTGCTAGCCTTATTTGCTTTTTGCAAGAGTTTCTATGCTGCTTATAGATGGCGTGATCCCTGGGTTGGCCAGTGCTTTTATACTTCCTCCACAGTTTGTCCCTGGTTCTGAGTTGGCTGAGTAGGTCTTTGTGGAGCCACCTCGTCTGTTGTCCCCTGACCCTTCTTTGTACTTTCGGGACATGTTTAGTCTGTGCTTCTGTGAACTTGGTGAGGAACACGTTAAGGGCATCCTCAACTTTTGTAGATTGGTAGATATCCTTCTAGTCAATGCAGGATATGTCCAGGAGAAAGGCACTTAGATCCAGGTGTGCGAAGTTGGTGAAAGTGACCAGGCAGGACTGGGGGGATGGAGAGGAACTCGCGTGCCAGTGACAGATGGTGGGTGAGTGGTCAGTTATAGCATCAGCCAGGGTGCATGCCTTAGTAATGCGGTCAGGTCTGTTTGTGAGGATCCAGTCAATAAGCGTGCCTGATTGGGAGTTTATCATCCTGGTATTTTCAGTGATGAGCTGGTGGAGGTGGAAACCTTGGATTAGGGCTGCAAGGGAGCTGTAGGCAGGGCCCAGCCAGTTTAGGTTGACATCCCCCAGGAAGATGGCTTTGTTCAAGTTTATGGTTTGTGAGGTTAGCTGGAGCAGTTCGTGGAGGCCATCCACCCCTCCAGTGGGTGGATCATAGAGACAGATAATGTGCAGGCTTTTTGCACCTAGGGACAGGATAGCATGTAATGATTTGCAGATCCGTTGAGGGTTATGGACAGGAACAGGCTTAATGATGAGGTGTTTTTTATAGTATATGGCAACACCCCCACCCCTTTTCAAGCCTGGCCTGTCCTGTCGCAGGATAGAGTATCCGGGTAGGTGGCATTGGGTGTCCTGTATGCGAGGTTTGAGCCATGTTTCTGTGAGGCAAAGGATGTCAGGTCCAGCTACTTTGGTCCACGCCTCAAGCTCGGCCATATGGCCCAGGAGACTTCTAATGTTCATATGCTCAAACAGTAGACCTTTTTTAGGTTTGCCCGGGGAGTTGCTATTAAGGGGGGGCAGGATTCGGTTCCACGTCACCAGCCAGTAGTAGGTGAAGAGAGGCTAGGAATTTAAGCTGCAGCTTACATACAGATTCGCTAGAAGACCGTTTCTTCCTTGTTTGATGGTAGGTTGTGAGGGAGAGATACGTGCACCCATTCTTTAGAAAGAGGTCGTGTAGGGAGGGTTTGGCATATTGTTTGGTAAGGAGTAGGTTAGAGAAGGAGAAATCACAGAGTGAGGGGGTGTTGTGGTGTATGACCAGAGGTAGAGACAGTGAGGAGTAGTTTAGGCAAACCAGGAGGAGAAGGCAAATAATGGGGGTTAGTGCTTGTAGTTTACCACACGGTGGCAGCATGCACTCACGTAGGAGAGACATGCTAGCGTATTTTTGTTTATATTTTTTGGGGTTAGGAAACAAAGAGTAGCAGGCAGAGAAGGGAAAAAAGGGAGTTAGTTTAGAGGGTGAAGCAAGGATTCAGCGAAGTGGAGGAGAATGAGAAAGGTGGAGAGAGTTGAGAGAGAAATCGGGTTCAAAAGTGGAAAAAACCACGAAAAGGCAGAGCTGCTCTCAGGAGGGCTGTTGGCAAGGTCTTTCAGTCAGTGAGTATGATTAACGCCCCCAGTGGTTATAGAGTATAAGGAGTCAATGGAAAAGTGGACACTTAGTCATATGACCACCAAAAGCCTATAAAGCTAAAGGGCTCACTACCGTGGGTGAGGTGGGGGCGGGTGGGGGAGCCAGCGCCAGGTGGTGAACAGTATCACAGAGGAGCTGTAACACTAGCCGAAAATGGATCACCCAGGCGGGAGAGTGGCTTGCTCACAGCCCCAAGCACGTTTAGGCAGTCCAGTAGCAAAGTGAAAACAGACGCTTTCGGTGAATGGTGGGTTCAGCTAGTGCCACCAGCCCTTACTGAAAGAGCCAGTGGGAGAAAGTGTTTTAAAATGTACCTTATGGCTGTTGCACCTTTAGTGGTACAGGGTGCCAGTGAGCAGCCGGGATCCTGGTTCCCTTCCCGGGCAAGCATGCGGCGGGTGGCCCCTGTCCACAGGAACTCCTGGAGGAGTGCGGCTTTTTCTCTTCGGGGACCGCCGGGCAAGTGGTGATCCCTGAGGCTTCTTGGGGTGTGGTGGAGGGTCCTTGGGTCCAAGGAGGAGCAGGTCCAAAGCCCTGGTGGGCTTGGAGAAGTTCCTTACGGCTTTTGCCTTTAGCTGCACGGGTACCAGTGAGCAGCCGGGCTCCTGGTTCCCTTCCTGGGCAAGCATGTGGCGGGCGGCTCCTGTCCACAGGAACTCCTGGAGGAGCGTGGCTTTTTTTCTTCGGGGACCACTGGGCAAGCGGTGATCCCTGAGGCTTCTTGGGGTGCGGTGGAGGGCCCTTGCGTCCGGGGAGGAGCAGGTCCAAAGCTCCTGTGGGCTTGGAGAAGTTCCTGATGTTAACTTATATAACATGTAGTTGTGGCTATGAAATACCATTGCCTATGTCTTAATGTACTCTGAATTAATTAATAAAAATTCCCCACCCCTTGAGTGCCCAACACAGAGTTTAAAATGCAGTCTCTGGTGTCTATTGGCAACCCACCATGACATCACCTGTCATACAGACTAAAATGCAGCCCCTGGTTTCTAGTGGCACCCCCACCTATGGATCACCTGTTCCTTTCTATGTAGCATTATCCCTGATGTCCAGCAATTCACCCACTTCCCGATCACCTGTCAGACATTCTAAAATTCAGTCGCTGGTGCCTAGTGAATAATCTGAATAGGTACTGGGATAAGGGGGGGCTCAAACTAAAATGATATTGGGGCAGTTGCTATGATGTTAAGGGGTAGGGGAGAAACTGCAAGAAGAGGGCAAGCTGCATCTAAACTAGTTAAAAGCTGCATCAGAACTGGCTAAATGAGACTACCTTCTTAAATAATGTTTTAAAGCTCTAAACTGGCTAAATGAGACTACTTTTTTAAAATAATGCTAGATTGTTTGTAACTGATTTCATGCTGAACTGTTTAAATGCTAAGGAAATGTAACATTCTAGGGACTGCCTGAGGCAGAAAAATTGTTTGAATGCTAAGGGGTGTAAAACTCTAGGGACTGCATGAGGTATGAGAATGAGATAAGAGGGAAACTGCACAAAATAGAGGCAAGCTACTGTCAAACTTGTTTTATGCTGAATAGTTTAAACTTGTTTCATGCTGAATGGTTTAAATGCTAAGGAATAATTTCATGCTGAATTGTTTGAATGCTATGAAAGTTCAAAGCTCTAGGGGCAGCCTGAGGTAGGAGCATGAGATAGGCGGGAAAACTGCACAAGGTAGTGGCAAGCTGCTTTCAAACTAGTTAGGAACAAACTGCTTTGTGATAACTACCCTTTGATTTTGTAACATAGAGCCCTACTAAGAGGCTTGGCATAAACGTGGCACAGGATAGAAGGGCTAGAACAGATCAAGGGGAGGACCATGGAAGGAGGTGAATGTGGCAGAGCAGTGGAGTACTCCAGAATTGGTGACAGTGGAAACACTGGAGGAAGGAGGAAAGCAGAGGTCCTAGAGGAGGGAAGATAATGGGGTGTAATGGATGTGGGACAGTCATGTTCATGAACACTCTGTGGAGATTGGGGGAGTGCCCAGTTTTTCAGATGCTTGGGAGGCTGTAGGCTGAACTGGAATGGCTAAGAAGGGCTGGCAGAGCAGGAGGTGGTAGAGGGAAGGGGATCAGAAGAAAACAGGGAACCATTCCACGAAAACCACAAAGATCCAGGGGTGAAGAACAGACACACAGTGAGGGTACAAGTGAAGAGTGGCAGAGGTAGCTTAATAAAATAGGGAAAAGACATAAAGGGACAGGGGTAAGCTGCCAAGGGCAGGAAGGAGGATAGAAAAGGTGTAGAGAAAAATGAGGCAGAGGAGGGGGGGAATCAGATACAGGGAAACTGAGTTGGGCATGATGTAAAGAATGATAACCAAAGTGGGAAGGAAAGGGGAAATGATAGTGGCAAGAGGGGAGGAGAGTGAAGGAGGGGAACAGGACAGGGCAGCATAGAGGAGGACAAGATGAAACAGGGATGGCATATGCAAGGATGGGGAAGGAGGGAGACCAGGGTGGAAGCATAAGAAAATCAAGAACAAGCCAGGGAAGAGCTACTAAGGCATTCTCATTGATGGTAAATACAAAATCAGTGATAGTATATGGGGACTCAATTATAAAGGGGATCCATTGGTTGAGAAAGGGGGTAACATATAAGGGGCAATCAGTGTTCTGTGATCCAGGGATGGAGACTAGCAGGGTTCTTTCGAGAATCAAGGAAAACATTAGGTTAATTGGAGGTAAACCACACCTAATCATACACCTCAGAACAAATGATCTGATTGAGAAGAGGTGGGGGAGACACAAAGGAGATTCAGGGAGCTAGCGAAGGGGTGTAAAGAGATGGTCAGTTCCATGCCTTTTTCAGAGATCCTGCTGATGCACTGTGCCAGCATGGGTAGGCAGCTAAGAATCAAGGATTTTAACCACTGGCTGAGGCAGTGGTGCAGAAGGAAGGGATACGCATGTATAGGAGACTAGGGGGACACGTGGGTGGATTAACAGCTGTACACAAGAGACAGACTGCATATAAGTGATGAGGGGGCTAAACAGCTAAGGGGGAAACTGCAAGGGTACATAGATGGAATCCTGGAGGATAATTTAAACTAGGGAAGGGTGAGTACGAAGCTATGGGAGGTCTAGAAAGAATGGCTGGTGAAACTTACCTAACTCGTACTCCTCCAAAACTGGAGGCAAGAGACACTAGTAGAAAGGCGAATGGTGGGAGGAGGTGGGAGGGTCTGCTGGAAAACACTAGGAGTCTGGGAAATAAGATGAGGGACCTGGAGGCGGTGGTGGGGGTGGATGACCTAGATCTGATAGCGATTACTGAAGTATGATGGACAGACTACCACAGTTGGGCAGTGGAAATACAAGCCTATAGTCTCTATAGGAGAGACAGGAAAAGAAAAAGAAGGGGAGGGGTAGCCCTGTATGTAAGGGATGGGATAAGGGCAACGGTGAGCGGGGATGGGCAGGGATTAACGGAGATCCTTTGGATCACACTATGTAGGAGGATGGGGAGGAAGTAAGAATGGGGGTGATCTACAGACCACCAAATCAGGAGGAGGAGGTGGTCAGGGAAATGGCTAGGGAATTACAAGAGATGGCCAGCAAAGGGGAGATCCTGGCAGTGGGAGATTTAAATCTTCCAGATGTGGACTGGGGAATCCCAACAGCAACATCAGAAAGGAGTAGGATGCTGCTGGAGTCCATGCAGGATGAATTTATTCACCAACTGGTCAGAGAACCAACTAAGGGAGGGGCCATACTGGATGTGGTTATGACAAATTGGGATAGTGTGGAGGATGTAGAGGCTGAGGAAAATCTGGGGGATAGTGACCACAGGATGGTACGGTTTGACCTTTGGACGAGGACAGTAAAGGGCAGGTCCACCACCAGGGTACTGGACTTCAGGAAAGCAGATTTTAAGAAAATGAAAGGAATTTTACAAAGGGAACTGGAAGGAAAGGAGAACCTGGAGGGCATAGAGGAGCTGTGGGGTGGGGGGGGGCAATTAAAAAGGAAATCTTGCATGCGACAGAGCAATGCATCAAGAAGGTGAGCAAAATTAAAAGAGGGAGGAAACCACATTAGTTTACAGCTGAGACTGAGATGAGGGAAACAGTCAGGGAGAAAAGGAAGGTGTTCAGGGTCTACAAAGCTTCCCATGGGGTGAAACTGAAAGACAAAGAAGCTTATAGTGCAAAGCTAGAGGAAGCCAGGAAAATAGTTAGGAGAGCAAAGACAGATATGGAGGAGAAAATAGTGAGAGAGGCCAAAAGGGGTGACAAGAAGTTTTTCAGGGATGTGAGTGACAGAAGGAAAAGCAAGCGGGGGATTATGAGACTTAAAGGGAAGGGGGGAGCTCTGGTAGAGGTGGAGGAGGAAAAGGCAAATCTACTGAATAACTACTTCACCTCAGTTTTCACGGTTGAGGAGGGGAGAGGGCCAGAGCTCAAAAGCAGGGGGAGGATAGGAAGGGAGATAGACACTAGCCCCTTTAAAGAGAGCAGGGTATTGGAGGAATTAGAAAAATTGTAGATGGACAAAACAATGGGCCCAGATGCAGTACGCTCAAGGGTACTCCGGGAGCTGAAGTAGGAACTGGCGGCACCACTCGCGAAGTTAATTAATCTATCACTAGACATGTAGAGGGTCCCAGGGGATTGGAAAAGGGCTGATGTGGTGCCATTACACAAGGAGGGAGGAAATGATGAGCTAGGAAACTACCAACCGGTTAGCCTTACCTCCATGGTGGGAAAGCTGATGGAAATGCTTATAAAGCAAAGGCTAGAACAATATCTATTCTAAAGGAGGAGGGCATCATAGATGACAACCGGCATGGGTTCACTGGTGGAAGGTCATGTCAGACCAACCTGATTGAATTCTTTGACAGGGTAACAGAGATATGAGATGAGGGAGGGACGGTGGACATAGCCTATCTGGACTTCAGGAAGGCCTTCGACACCATCCCCCACAGGAGGCTAATAAGCAAATTGGGTAGCTTGGAGGTGGGGAGCAAACTCACAAACTGGGTGGAAAGTTGGTTGGGGGGGGAGAATTAAGAGGGTGGTGGTAAATGGGGTGCACTCAAAGGAAGAAGGGGTGAGGAAAGGGGTTCCCAAGGGGTCTGTGCTAGGACCAATGCTACTTAACATACACATGGGGACATTTAAGAGGGCCTAAATGGAAAGGTGTGTCTGTTTGCTGACAACATGGAGGTATATAACAGTATGGACACACTGGGGCGGGGGGAGAAAAGATGAGGGAGGATCTGGCCAGGCTAGAGGAGTGGTCAGGAAAGTGGCAACTACAGTTCAATGCAAAAAAAATGTAAATTATGCGCATAGGACGTAAAATTCCAAGGGCAAGATACTGGCTCGGGGGAAGAGCTGGTGGTTACAGAGCAGGAAAGGGACCTGGGGATCACAGTTTTGGATAACCTGAAGGTTCAGAGTCAATGTGACAAAGCAGTGGGGAAAACAAACAGAATGTTAACATGCATAAGAAGGGGCTTTACAAGCAGAAAAAAGGAGGTGACCATGCCATTGTATAAAACGATGGTCAGACAATAGCTAGAATACGGGGTCCAGTTCTGGAAGCCACACTTACAGAGGGACAGGGACAAGCTGGAGAGGGTTCAGAGAAGATCAACCAAGATGGCTGAAGGGCTACACAAGAGGTCATATCAGGAATGGCTGGAGGAACTAAACTTGTACACACTGGAGATGAGGAGGGAAAGTGGGGATATGGTAGAAACCTTCAAATACCTGAAGGGAATAAACAGGGTGAGAGAAGGCAGCATTTTCAAGAAGAGTGAGAACAAATCCACTAGGGGGCATGCTTTCAAGCTGGAGGGGGTAGATTTAGGGGAGATGAAAGGAAAAAGTTCTTCACTGAGAGGGTTGTGGGTCCATAGAACAAACTGCCAAAATGGGTTCTGGGATAGATTCAGTGGAAAAATTCAAAAGAGCTTGGGACACGTACATGGGGCTAAGTAAAAGTGGAATGGTAGGGAACAGATGATGTAAGATAAACTAGTAAACTAGGCGGGGGGGGGTATTTCGGGCAGACTGGTTGAGCCAAGGAGTCCTTTTCTGCCGGCAAATTTCTCTGTTTCTAGTACCACTCCCTCACCCCTGATCACCCATCATACAGTCTAAAATGCAATCCCTGGTAGCGCCTGGCACCCCCAACCCCTTAATCAGCCAACATACATTCTAAAATCCAGTCCCTTCTGTCTGTTGGCACCACACCCCCAGTCTCTCATTCTTTAATATGTAACATTATCCCTAGTGTCCAGTGGTCCCCCCCAATCACCTATTAACATAAATACATGTAATCATTGGCAGTCCAGAGTCCCACCACCTGCTCTGCCCACTCACAAACCACCACCTATCACACCCCCACTTACTGTTGTGATGGGCAATGTCTAGTGGATCCTGATATGGTGACCAGCTTAGCCCTGCTCACACCTCCTCGGTTGGCTACTGTGTGAGCTGTCAGTGGTGTGCATTCAGTAAGATTCTGTATGCACACCACTGACAGCTCATACAACAGCTGGCTGAGGAGGTATGCAGAGAGCTAAGTCAGCCACCATATAAAGATCCCCTAGACAGTGCTGGTTACACTGAAAAGTGGGTGTGTGATAGGTGGTGGTCTGTGAGTGAGTAGGGTAGGTGGGGGACACTGGACCACCAGTAATTACGTGTACTTATGTCACCTGACAATCGAGGGAACCTCTAGACATCAAGGATAATGCTACATACTAAGAAACGGGTAATCGGGGATAGGGCATGTCACTTGACACCAGGGACTGCATTTTAGAAAGTATGACAGGCAATGGGGGGAGCCACTGAGCACCAGGGATAACTCTACATAATAAGGAACCTGTGATTGGGGATGTGGCTTGCCGCTAGACACCAGGGGCTGCATTCAAGAATATATGATGGATGACTGGGCAGTGGGGATGCCACTAGACTCTGGGTACTGCATTTTGGACTATATGACAGGCAATCAGGGATGGGGGAGCCACTAGGCACCAGGGACTGCATTTTAGACTGTATGACAGGCAATCAGGGATGGTGGAGACACTAGGCACCAGGGACTGCATTTTAGAATAAATAACATGCAATTGGGGATGGGCAGCTGCAGTACAGTTGCCCTGTCTTCGGTGGGATGGGGGTGCAGGTTTAGCACCCAGTTAAGACATGGTTTTCAGTGGTGGTAAATAGCTTCACTTTGTGGGCTATTTACCACTCCCACCAACCTTGGAAAATACTGCTGCACCTGTATGCATGAGAGGACCCACTTATTCACATGGGCACAGTGGTATTTTAGCACAAGGGTGCTGCAGAGTTTGGGGGGTGCTAACTGGCCTCTGATTATGGTCCTGCTCTGAGTGCAATCACAAACCCGGATAGCACCAGCCCAAACCACGTTAGTGCCTGTGCTAATGTTGAACATCGGGCCCTTGATCTGTTAAACCATATGGTTTCCTTTTGTGTGTAACCCCCCTGCAAATGGGGGTTCCCAAAAGACTTCCAGGAGCTTGCTTGAATGCTCCAAGCCTGAATGGTGTTTGGCATTTAAGCCATTTATCAGTGAGTGTTTTTAGAGCCTCTGGTACTGTCTCTTTAAGAGCTGTCTGCTTGCAGACATAATTAGTTTGTATGGGGACTGTGCTTTCTGAGTACCACTCGAGCTGCTGCCAATTCACTTCATTTTGCAGTCACTAGGAGTGCAAAGGGAACCTATCTGAAAGATGTAACTGTTTGCCAGAAATTATTTAGAGTAATAATGAAATTACAGTTTGTCTAACCTGCTTTCTTTGCAGTCAGAACTGTGTCTGCTAGTTCCCCATTCTAGTTTTGAACTGCTGAACTGGACCAATCAGTGTGGGGTAAGCTAGCTCTAAAATGGTGCCTTGGACGAATCAGAACTTGGACTCAATCTGAGCCAGCCACAAGAGGATTGTATGGGCAGTGACTCTGGGAGATGTAGTTTAGACTTCAGTGCCTTTTTTGGACCAACAGCAGCAGTCTATTGTGAGTGACAGCCAATCCAGTCAAGAACTGGGAGGAACTCAAAGGAAGTGCCCGGTTTTGTCGGTTGGAGTTTCAGTTGAGCTTTGGCAGTGAAGAAGGAAGGAGCCCTGTGCTTCTTCAGTGTACAGTTTTAGTCAAAAAAACGTGTGTAAGGCCCAGAGTTCCGGTCTGCAGCTTGTGTAACAGCTTGTTAGGACTGAATCCGTCCTGTGAAAAGAATCAAAGGATCTCTGAAGAGTAGAAATCAGGCTCACCCTGTAGAAGACTGGAGGAATTGCTGAAAATTGCACTCGGTCTGTCAGGAACTGAATCTGCTGTGTGTTCTCCCGGTATTGTGCAGTAATTACGATCGGGATACAGATGCAGCCTACTTGTATAGTGCTTTTTTATATGGATGTGTGAAGAGGTTTGTGTACCTCAAGTGAGCCCTGCTGACATTGAAGGACCCTATCTTATTTGGAGGTCGTGAGTACTAATTCAGGGTCGCTCCCTGTTGAACTGCCACATTAAATCCAAATGGAATTACTGTACTGCTGACTGTTTAATTCTCCTTTTCTCTGTGTGAAAGGGCCCTCACCAACTGCCACGGTTTGGACTAGCCACTAGGGCTTGGGTACCCAGGGACAGTAACTGATAGGGATAGGCCTGTGCACAGAGCCATAGGTAGATTATTAGAGTGATAAGCTAATTAACCTGATTTCCCCTGTCCTTGTTATATCCCCCAAATAAATCAGAGCTGCTTGTTTCCAGCAAAGTTATACTGCCTGAGGTATTTGTTCATGTTAAAGTACTGTACTGTGATTGTTGCACTGTATCTCATTTCACAGGAGGTCCCAGTGCCGGAACCAGACCTGGGGTAAGTGTATACTGTGAAGGTAATTCTGATATATTGTGGGCCACTAGTGGAAGAAAGGGGGTTGCAGTGTCCCAGAGGGCTGTGACAAGTTAAGTTTAACTATTGCAAACCCTGACCTCTGGGTGGAGGCACCCGCCATTGGATCCAGGCCCCTCAACCTGTTAGTGGCAAATCAGGCAGGGGTAGTAGCCCCTGGGATAGCGCCATCTAGGGGTTACATCTTGGAGGCTCACCGCTGGGATTGTGTGTCCTCTAGTGGCCATATTTACGAACCACTGTTAAGAAAAAAATGGGTACCCCGACAGAAGTGGCTGTGCACCGGCTGGTGGAGTGGTGTACTGGGGAGGAGATCGACCCCCAAAATGCTATGCTTATCCTGGACATCCACCTGGGTATCAATACGGACACTGTGCAGGGAGTACTTTCCAAGGTGGAAGGTTTACAAAACCCTGTGGTGGTGGGTCGGCATGCTAATCTGCTCACCCACACTTTCCTGGCCCTAGTAGAGTTTAAGGATCCCATAGATAGCTCCAAAGTGCCACAGACCATTACCCCAGAGGAGCCTCACTGCTTGGAGAGTGATAACTAAGGACAGTAAAGACCGGGGAATCAGCCCCCACCACTATCTGAAACTTTTGAGGAGAAATTTGCTGAATGGTTGCTGGGAGAGGGAAAACTGTGGAGGACTTGAAGAAACTATTCTTGCCACCTGGGGGTGTTCCTCCCCCAACACCCTCTCCTGCTCCAGTGCCCGTAATGGTGGCTGAACCAATGCAGACTCCTATTTCTGCACCTGCCATTAGTCACAACTCTTACCGAAGGTTGAGGATCTTCTCTGGCACCCTCCCCACCCCCAAAGGGGAGGATGACTGGGAGACCTGGATAGACTATGTTGCCCCCCAAGTGCTAGAATGGCAATGCTCGGAAGGCGAAAAGCGAAAGAGGGTTAGTGAGAGCCTCCGAGGCCCTGCCCTGGCTACCATCCGTGCTAAACGGGCCAGTAACCCTGAAGCGACTGCACAGGCCTATCTTGAGGCCTTGAGAATGTGTATGGGAGTCCAGATTCTGATGAGGACCTATGGTGGAGAGTAAGAGATGCACAACAGTACCAAGGGAGTTGTTGTCTGTGTATGTATCTCGGCTGGAAAAATTGTTGCAAGAATGCCTCAGAAAAGGTAGTTTGCCAGCGATTGAACTGGACCGAACCAGGCTGGACAGGATCCAAGTCTGCCCCTTCTCAGAACTGCTGTTGCTTCAGTTACGCCTGGCAGATTGACTGAATCCCCACCCTCCTATGATGAGTTAATGAGAGAAATTCGAGGAGTTGAGAAAAGACGACCTCGGGAGGGACCTGCACCAATAGCTGCGGCTACGACCGAAAGTGACTGAGGGTGACCCATCAAGTGAAGTTCAGGGCAGAGGTTGGCAGTCAATGAGTGCTCTGAAAGGAAAAGATATGTCACAATGGGGTGAACTGTTGAGAGAGATCCGGAATTCAAAACAGTCCCTTTATGAAGGCCACGCCTGCAAGTAGCAGGCCCTGACCTATATCCGACTGCATCTGCTATGGGGGTGGGGGTACCCACCCATGTATCTCCTGCTGATAACAGCTCCGAACTCGATTCCTTGACCATGGAAGTGGAGAAACTGACCAGATGTCTCCAAATGCTTATCACGCCGCAGACAGAGATGGCACCAAGGTTTCCAGTTAGTAATACCCCGGCCCTGGCTCCCAGTGTGGCGCCTCGGCCAGCTCAAACTCCAGAAAGTATGTTTTGCTATAATTGTGGGAAAGATGGGCACATGAAAGGGAATGCCAGTCCCAAAAGACACTGACAAAGTTATATAGGCTACAAGGAGAGTTGAGAAGAAATCAGTGGTTAAGAGGTGCACGACATGATCCCAGTGAGGGCACCAAAATGCTAATTCACGTCCTTTTGTGGCAAGGTCAGTTGCCCAGGCCCCCACTACCTGCCTCCAGACTGGTCCAGAATAGTGGGTCCTCCATGGAGACCACTGTAAAGGTGAATGGAGTGTCTACAAGAGCTGTATTAGACAGTGGCTCCCAAGTGACAATTATGTTCCAGGATTGGTATCAGAAGCATTTGTCAGACGTACCCTTACAACCATTAGAAGGACTGCATGCATGGGGTTAAGTGGAGAAGGCTCTACCCTATTCCGGTATATCCGACTTGGCTGTCTTTCCACCTCCGTGGCTGGAGTGGCCTACAAGTAGAGACTCCTAGCCTTAGTGTGTCCCCCACTGGACTGTATGATGGTGTCCCTTTGTTGATTGGAACAAATGCTCATATGTTCGGAAGGCTGGCACAGTTGTGTTATGAAAACAGGGTCAAAGACTAGTAGAGCTTTAAGAGTTCTGGCTTTAATTAAGAAGGCCTATGAGGCACAGAGAGATGCTGAAAAACAGAACCAGAGGAACCGGTCGGAATTGTATGGAAGAAGGATCCTGAGTCTCTGATCCTGGCGCCAAATGCCCAGTGTACCTTACAGGGAGAGGTCCAGATCAGAAAGGATGTTAAGAATAAAATATTAATGTTGGATGCACCAGGCGATGGAAAATTGCCAAAGGGACTGCTGGTCAAGCCTAGTATTTTGCCCGCTAGAGCCCATGCTTATGCCAGAAGGGTAATGGTCCAAGTTCATAATGTGTCTGAAAGAGACATTCGAGTAAACAGAGGTTGCATCCTGGCTAATGTGCATTGTGCAGACACTGCAGTGCTACCCAGCAGCAAGAGTTCAAGGAAGAATGACAGTGTAACGCCTGACTTGTTTGATTTCGGCGACTCCCCGCTGCCAGCTGAATGGAAAGTGAGGATCAGTGAGAAGCTTGCCCAGAGAGACCAGGTGTTTTCTTTAAAGGAATGGGATGTAGGATGCATGCAAGGAGCTGAGCACAATATCCGGCTGCATGACGAAAGACCATTTCACGAGATATGCCCAAGCTTTCCCCACCAAAGACCAGAAAGCATCCACTGTGGCCAAAGTACTTGTAGAAAACTTTTGTTCACTATGGGCTCCACAAAGAATCCATTCTGATCAAGGGAGAGACTTTGAGAGTCGTCTGATCAAAGAGATGCTTTCTGTGGGGAGTGCAAAGTCCAGAACACTACCTTACCACCCCAGGGGACCCACAGCCTGAACGTTTCAACCGCACTTTGCTAGATATGCTAGGCACCCTGCACCCAAAGGACAAGCCTAGATGGAGCCAACAAATTAGCACCCTGGTACATGCTTATAACTGCACCAAAAGTGATGCCACTGGATTCTCCCCTACCGCCTGATGTTTGGAAGAGAAGTCACTACCAGTAGATGTGTGTTTGGGGTCTCTCCTGATGGGGTTCAAGCTGACAGCTATTTACAGTATGTGCAAAAGTTAAAGGCCCAGCTAACTCATGCGTACCAACTGGCTCAAACCATGGCTGCCAAAAAGAAATCTGGCCAACAAAGAAAGGTATGATAAAAGGTGAAAGCACAGGAACTCCAGGAGGGAGATCGGTATTGCTAAGAAATCTGGGACTGCATGGCAAGCACAAGATTGCTGACAGATGGCACCATCTCCCTCACATTGTAGTGGGCAAACTAGATGATCTGCCAGTGTACAAAGTAAGGCCTGAGAATAATTCAAAAGATGTAAAAACAATGCATAGAAATCATTTACTGCCCATTGGACAAATCTTAATTGAGTCTGAGCCCCAGAAGATGCCCCTCTGGACCAGTGACTAGAGCTGCTGCTAAGAAAGATCAAGAAAGTCTGCACCTACAGAAGCAAAGTTAAAGTGTTCCCTCCACAAGTCCCAGTTGAGCATGACTGTCAGTCCATATCGGAAGAAAGTGAGAGTGACTTTGAATACTATCCTTCTTACGAACTGAGTCAATTGTTTCGGGGCAATCCCCTAGTCAATACTGGAGATGAAGCTGGGCCTTCTGGACTGTCCAAGCCCCTAGCTTCGTCCCTGGAGCCAATGCTCCCAGAAAGTGAAGTGCAAAGCATCAGATCAGATGAAATGGAATCATTGTGCATGGTTGAACTGTTTGAGCTTTCAGGGAAGAAAATGATAGATTAGGCAGACTGGTGATACACCCGAACAAGAAGAGTATTTTGAGTGCCCTGACAGTCCACTGCCAATGTCCAAAGCTTCCATGCGAGCCAAATGTTGTGGACTCAGAAACTGTAACTCCTGGAGCTGAAAGTGCCCCAAGTTCTAGCCTCTCTACCCCATGGAGACTCCTGACAAGTGAGGACAATGCTGAAAATGAGGCTCAGAGTGCAGAGACTATAACAGTTCCCCTAGAAAGACTGGTCGAGCTGTAAAGCCTGTGGTGCACCTCAGTTATGATTCACTTGGGAGGCCTGTGGACTTGCCTCTCAATGTTGTCCATAAAGGAGTGTATGTGTCCCCGAGTTCATTGCCCAAACTGAGCATCAGTGCTAACTCCAAGTTACTTGTGTTGCCCTCTAAGTATGGTGCCCTTGCCCCATCCAGCCCCAAGATAACTGATAGGGAAGGGCCCCCTCTCTCCAGGTTTCATGTACACGAGGTAATAACTTGAGTTATGGTACAATATGTATGTAATACTGTGTAAAGAGTGATGTACTGCAATGTTTCAGAAATGTGTTCTTGGTAAAATGATATATTGACTGATGATTACATGTGCAAGCCTAATGCAAATGTATATGGTTGCAGTTGAAACTTATGGGGGTACTTGCTTGACGCGGACGTCAAGCTTTCCCAGGCCAGGAAGGGTGTAATCCCCCTGCAAATGGGGGTTCCTAAAAGACTTCCAGGAGCTTGCTTGAATGCTCCAAGCCTGAATGGTGTTTGGCATTTAAGCCATATATCAGTGAGTGTTTTTAGAGCCTCTGGTACTGTCTCTTTAAGAGCTGTCTGCTTGCAGACATAATTAGTTTGTATGGGGGACTGTGTGCTTCTCTGAGTACCACTCGAGCTGCTGCCAATTCACTTCATTTTGCAGTCACTAGGAGTGCAAAGGAACCTATCTGAAAGATGTAACTGTTTGCCAGAAATTATTTAGAGTAATAATGAAATTACAGTTTGTCTAACCTGCTTTCTTTGCAGTCAGAACTGTGTCTGCTAGTTCCCCATTCTAGTTTTGAACTGCTGAACTGGACCAATCAGTGGGGTAAGCTAGCTCTAAAATGGTGCCTTGACGAATCAGAACTTGGACTCAATCTGAGCCAGCCACAAGAGGATTGTATGGGCAGTGACTCTGGGAGATGTAGTTTAGACTTCAGTGCCTTTTGGACCAACAGCAGCAGTCTATTGTGAGTGACAGCCAATCCAGTCAAGAACTGGGAGGAACTCAAAGGAAGTGCCCGGTTTTGTCGGGTTGAGTTTCAGTTGAGCTTTGGCAGTGAAGAAGGAAGGAGCCCTGTGCTTTTCAGTGTGCAGTTTTAGTCAAAAACGTGTAAGGCCCAGAGTTCGGGTCTGCAGCTTGTGTAACAGCTTGTTAGGACTGAATCCGTCCTGTGAAAAGAATCAAAGGATCTCTGAAGAGTAGAAACCAGGCTCACCCTGTAGAAGACTGGAGGAATTGCTGAAAATTGCACTCGGTCTGTCAGAACTGAATCTGCTGTGTGTTCTCCCGGTATTGTGCAGTAATTGCGATCGGATACAGATGCAGCCTGCCTGGTATAGTGCTTTCTTTTATATGGATGTGTGAAGAGGTTTGTGTACCTCAAGTGAGCCCTGCTGACATTGAAGGACCCTATCTTATTTGGAGGTCGTGAGTACTAATTCAGGGTCGCTCCCTGTTGAATTGCCACATTAAATCCAAATGGAATTACTGTACTGCTGACTGTTTAATTCTCCTTTCTCTGTGTGAAAGGGGCCCTACCAGCTGCCACGGTTTGGACTAGCCACTAGGGCTTGGGTACCCAGGGACAGTAACTGATAGGGATAGGCCTGTGCACAGAGCCATAGGTAGATTATTAGAGTGATAAGCTAATTAACCTGATTTCCCCCTGTCCTTGTTATATCCCCCTAAATAAATCAGAGCTGCTTGTTTCAGCAAAGTTATACTGCCTGAGGTATTTGTCTATGTTAAAGTACTGTACTGTGATTGTTGCACTGTATCTCATTTCACAGGAGGTCCCAGTGCCGGAACCAGACCTGGGGGTAAGTGTATACTGTGAAGGTAATTCTGATATATGTGTGGGCCACTAGTGGGAAGAAAGGGGTTGCAGTGTCCCAGAGGGCTGTGACCAAGTTAGTTTAACTATTGCAAACCCTGACCTCTGGGTGGAGGCACCCGCCATTGGATCCAGGCCCCTCAACCTGTTAGTGGCAAATCAGGCAGGGGTAGTAGCCCCTGGGATAGCGCCATCTAGGGGTTACATGTACTTTTACATACCTATATCATTTGGCATTCTTAGTAATATTCTTTTTTTTTTACCTTTTTCTTCTCCCTTCTGTAAAAAAACATGTGCCAGTGCTTTTCTGTTTCAGCAACAAGCTTGATATACCAGGGTCTCATTCCCCCACCAATACTGCTTTTAAAGTTTTGTGCAGTTATATTCTCCATTTATTTTACTTTAATTAGTACTCATTTTAAATCATACAAATGTGCTAATATTTATGTTTTGATATGGGCTGCTTATCTCTGTTTTTGTGTTGTTTTTCACAGCCCCCTGCACAGTGCTGTTAGGGAGCACCACGCTGCAATTTCGGCATGATTTTAAAGCCATTCTGGGCTTCTTCCATGGCTGAATCAGGCATCAAAATGTGCACTACATAACCAGAATCAGGGCAGCACACGGTGCTGGTGATGTTATCGCGCTCCTTTGCATCTAGATAACAGACAACACTCTTTCCACCTGAATTACCAATTGGCGGCACCTGTGGCAGCACCAAAGTGCTGCATTCTTAACCAAATGCCAAAGAGGTGTCAGTAATAGCTCAGTGTCCTTCTCATATTTACCAGTTTTATGAAATATTTACATAGCTTACACTTTTATAAACCAGTCATGAAACTGGTCAAGAAAATGTTATGTGGATTAATAAAGCTTGCCTTTACTTTAGAAAGACTATTGCAGGCTATACTTCTCTGCCTTCAATGTGTCTGGATTCTGTTAATATACATTTTTCATTTATTAACTAAAAAGGCACTATAAAGAGTACCACCACTTAGATCTACTTTTGTATTATTCTGCTAAATATAGGTTTAGAGTTACAATACTTTAGTTAGCATTTATTTATTTATTTATTTGTAAGATAGTAGAATTACAATCCTTTGAGTCATTTACTCATTTCCAAAGGCTCCATGTCATAATACATAATAAAGGAATAATGCATGACAGGGTTTGTGTCGTGCTGGGATAATGTCATGCCTGGGGTGATTAGGCACAAGGCTGCAGGCTGAGAGCGACTAATCACCCCAGAAGTGTCGTTATCCCAGCACGACAAACACCCTGGAGTGCATTATTCCTATTATACAATGGCTCAATTGTAAAACAAACACAAAAAAATATAGAAATATATATTAAAAGTAGATTTTTTTGCAATTGTTTGTAATGGGGAGGATTACATTATGAAAAAATAATGCGGTTTTCTTGTTTAGCCAGTAGGTGGAGCTACTCTGTTTTGCTGTGGTTTTGTGCTCATGTTAGCCGTCTTTGCCAGTGCTTCCAGTATTTATCAATGAGGGTATCAACCTTTTGCTGTTGGGGTTTAACATTTTAGTATGTGTGTTTAATTTGTGCAGTCCCCATGTGTGGTAGCATCGGGGAAGTCTGCCCCCCCCCCCAGTTATGGCCTGCCGCACATTCTTCTGAGGATTGCTGCATGGAGGTAGGGACATGTTTTTAATAATGTCTGGGGTATTGTCTTTGTGGTGCAATTCTTCTTTTGAGGAGAACATTGAGGAAAATGTTTTGTGGTAGCGAGCAAGTGAGAGCCACGCGGTTACTGGTTGAAAGCGCGGTTTCTCGCTCACTCTCTAGCTAGCCGAGGCAGGCGCCCGTTCTGACTATGGGTCTATGATGTGCTCTTTTAAAAAGAGAAACAGTGACATTTTGATATTTTTCCCTATTGTACGACAGCTGTGGGTGTTTGTTTGAGCCGTTTTTCTTCTGAGGTCATGCTAGGTGTTGAGGCAGATTTCGGGTTGTGCGATCACACCTCCGACTGGCAAAGCAGGGACTGGAGAAGCTGCTTGTAGGCAGTGGAATGATGTTTTCTTTAAAACTAACATGCAGTCATCGCTGTGCTGGTACTAGAGCAGTGATGTTATGCCAGGATAACATCACGGCTTCAGTGCCATGCTGACCAATCGGGAAGCTACATTTTTCCTTGCCATTGTATAATACATAACATATAACACAGCAGGCTATACAGTTACAGTTACATACAATACAGTACCATAATTCAAGAGTTATAACAAACACACTGCCACTGATTGAGTAGCATACAGTAAGTACGGGGAGGCGGTGTGCCTGTGCAGTAGCCTATACAAGATATTAGCTAAGCATTTGTTTACATTGCTGTAGACATAGTACTGAGCAAAATAATATCTGAAGCAGTCTAACAGTTAGACTTTGTCACTAGGCCTAGCCTGTTTATACATAGATATTTGTCTGACCACTGGGAGTTAGGGTGATGCTGTCTCACTGCCGGGGGCACATACAGGAGTGGGTAGTGAGGAGGTGGTTTCTGAGGGCCGCTTTGAAAGCACCAAGTTTTGACAGACTAGTGACAGACACAGGGAGGGAGCTGAACCAAGTTGGGGCCCTGTGGGGGAAAGACCTCTGGGTTAGGGAGGTCCTCGCCCTAGGGATGGCTTGGGTGTATTTATCAGCACTGTGAGTGGAGACAGTGGCGGTGGACGGGTGGAGAGAGGACACAACTCCAGGTGGTGTTTGACCAAGGACAGTCTTTTTGTCCATGAGGCAGGACTGATATCGGAGCCTTTCCTCAAAGTTGAGTATCTGCGTGCGGGAGTAAAGGGTGCAGGTGTATGTTAATAGGTCAGCACTAGTCGGGAGCCTGCATGCTTTATTGATGGCCACTTTTATTTTGCTGAGGGAGGTGGCATCCGCAGCGACATAGATTAACAGACCATAGTCGATTAGGGACAAGACCGTTGAGGTGATGGCTAGCCATAGAGCTTCAGGTGGCAGACAGTCTTTGTGGCGGTATAGGAGGCCGATGCATGTATTAGTCGTGGATGTGAGTGCATTTATGCATGCGTGGAAGGTGAGAGCTAGGTCAAAGGTTATACCCAGGTATTTATAGGATGAGACCTGTTCAAGAGGATGGAGAGAGCTGGACAGCATCAGCAGAGGGGCTTTTTTAAATTTACTTTGGTGGTGGGAAAATATCATGGTCTTGGTTTTTTTTAGGTTCAGGACCAGCCTATGTTTAGTGAACCAGTGCTCGGTCTGATTGAAAGAGTGCTGGAGTGAGGTGGATCCACGACAGGAGTCCAACAGCATTTCTGTTGAATGCTCTGTCAGTGACACCAGCAGTTTGACCGCATTCTGCAGTCGGCTGCTGGTTTACTATCGTTTCCTTTGTTTTCTTCGGGGGGCCTTGCCCCCTGAACAACCCATGCAGGGGGCTGCGCCTCCTCACTTAAAGATTTTCATCTCCAGTCGGAGCTGATTGGGGGGGTGCAGGACCCCCGACAGGCAGTGCCGGGTTCCAGCGGGTCTCCCACTGTGGCTAGGCACTGTAGTCATTGTGGGGGACCTTACTGGTGAAATGTCGCTGCAAGGGGGGTAAACAGAGTGAGGTCTGAAGACTGGTGGGGCTGGCATGCGAGGCACAGACGATGGCATCATCTGCATAGAGTAGGACCTTTTCTGCACATGAGTTGAGTAGTGTGTTGAGGAACAGACTGCAGAGTAGTGGTCCCAGTATGGACTCCCAAGGGATTCCTGAGTGGATGGGGCCTGTACTGGAGAGTGTCATGTTTATTTTCACACATTGTGTCCTTGAGGACAGGTAGATCATGAACCATTCCAAGGATCCGTGGGAGAAACCCACCTGCAGGATGGAGTCAAGCAGGAGGGGATGACTAACAGAATCAAAGGCCTTGGAGAGGTCGATAAACATGGCTCCTGCCAGCTGGCCCTTGTCCAGTGCAGTGTTGATGAAATTGGAAAATTCAAGGAGAGCTGTGGTGGTGCTATGGTCTGAGCAGAAACCATGCTGTTCCTTACAGAGAAAGTCCTGGGTTTTTAGGTAGTTGGCCAGCTGGTCTGCCACTACCTTTTCCAGGGCTTTGGAGGAGAGGGGAGAATGGAAATTGGCCGGTAGTTCCCAGTGGTTAAATTGTCCCTTCCTTTGTGAATGAGCATTATCACTGCGGTTTTCCAGGCACTGGGAAACTGCCCGAGGCAGAGGGAGTGATTTAGCTGGCCAGTAAGTGGGAGGAGCAGTACATCCAGGGCCAGGCAGAACAGCCTTATATCCAGGGGGTCGTTTAGGGGGCTGGAACCACTTAGGGCTTTGGTAAGATAAGGCTCAGCTTCCAGGGGAGTTATAGTCCAGATGTAGAAAGGTGGGCAAGAGAGGGTAGGTGGATCAGAGATGGGTATTGGGTCAAATAAATTTTCGGGGAGCACTGAGCTTAAGTCTGTAAAATTAGTGTTGAGACAGTCTGCTATTTCCTTTAGGGCGGTGGTGATAGCACCATTAGACGAGATCGGGGGTGGGGTGGAGCCCATAATTTGCCGTTCAATATTTTTATGTTATCCCAAAATTTACGGGATGGCGGATAAGGTAGACTTGTAGTACTCACCTTGTGAATGGCCCAGGTGCATTTATTTCATTTGGCTCAGTATGCCTGCATGTCCACCGGTTTGCCTCAGTCAGAGGCTCTGTTCCACATGTTATCTCTATTTCTGAGTTGCTGGAGGAGGGATGGCATAATCCAGGGCACATTTTGTTTTTTGGTATGGGTCTTTTTTACGGGGGTGAAGGGGTCACAGACCAGAGTGAAGGAGCTGGAGAAATAGTCCAGCGCCGCATCAATGCTGGTGGCACAGTATATTGAGGACTAGTACCAGAGGGCAAGATGTTTCTTGAATCTTGAGATGTTACCCGGGCAGAGGCATCATTGGAGAGTAACTTAGGTGTTTGTGCAGGTGACCTACCGGACCACAAGAAGGTTACTGGGGAGTGGTCACTGAGGGAGTTTGGTAGGACCGAGACATTCACAATTTTATGGGGCCGGTTTGAGAGTACGATGTCCAGCAAGGTGCACATGCCAGTAGTGGGGTTGAATCTAGTTGGTTGGGTTACCACCTGGGAGAGGTCTAGGGCTGCATGTGCATTTTTGGCAGAGGTAGCAGAGTTGGTGAGATAGTTTATGTTGAGGTCACCCAGTAGGATGTGTTCAACCTTGTGGGGGGAGGCTGGCAATGTATTCTGTGAGGGAGTGTAGTGCACAGGTTTGTTTACATGGCAGGATACAGGCCACCATGATTATAAGGGGGGTCTTTGAGGAGTCAGGGGTGATTTTTAGAGACATAGCTTGTGCTCCATTATCCAGTGTTGGTGGGGGTATAGCTTGGACTACCGAGGTGTCATGCAAATACATCGCACAACCACCACCCCGCTTGCCCACTCCATTCACTCTGAAGAGGGAGTATCTGGGAAAGGAGATGAAAGCGTCAGGGGTGGACTTGGACAGCCAAGTCTCAACCAGACCAAGGACATCTGGTTGGTGCATGGTGATCCAGAATTGAAGTGCAGCTGATTTTTTTAATATGCTGCATATATTCATGGATGTGATGCGGAGGCCAGAG
Organism: Neoceratodus forsteri; assembly: GCA_016271365.2. Lineage (NCBI taxonomy): Eukaryota > Metazoa > Chordata > Ceratodontiformes > Ceratodontidae > Neoceratodus > Neoceratodus forsteri. The sequence continues at coordinate 333,549,660 of CM057454.1, forward strand.
ACCGGAGAGGGGTGAAGTGTGCCAGAATTGCCAGGGCCTGGGTTGAGGTGGTTGTTTACAGATGGCATGAGGAGCATGTAGATTACTCTAAGCAGAGGGTGGTATCTTTTAAATCGCCCCAGTGGGGGGCTACAAGTGCTACTCTGCTGCTTCTTCTCGAGGACAGCTCTATAAAATGTCATAACACCTTTGACCATTTTATGAATGTTATAAAGGTAATAATCCACTCTAGGTGTGCATTGTAATAGCCTCACTTATAGGGTGTTTGAAGGCCCTCAGCTACATCTTAGGCCTCACAACCAACCCAGATAGTTTGGTTATTATAGTACTGCCAGAAATGTTGCCCTAGTTAACTCTAAGTCATCTGATTAGTGGTGCTTCAGGGAAGAGTTCACAGGAATTTTGAGCTCCCCAGCTGTCTGAAGTACCATTTTAATGTTCATTTGGTAGCATACAGTGTCTCTGAATATCCTAATAATCACACACACACAAACACATGCACACATGCACATACACACACGTGCACACATACACACACACACACACACCCTGTTGCGTAGTTGTAGAATGTTCAAAGGATATGTTCTGCAAATACTGTTTGCAAAAACTCTATGGAATATAAACATACTGTATGATGTCTGTTCTACAAACACTGTATTTGTCGTAGGTTATGTCAGGAACTCATATGTCTTCATATCTGGCAACGTTCATAAAATTCCACAAATTATAAAACTATGCTTCTTTCCCTCTGATTCTGATGTTTTCTCTCTCTCTCTCTCTCTCTCTTAATAACATTGGGCTCTATGCACTAAAGAACAGAAAATACATGCCAAAGGCATGTGCCCCACCCGTGCAGCTCTGCATCAGCAGACAGGTGTGCACTGGACAGTATTCACTACTGCTGGCCACCTGTCTGCAGCCTCGCACCCCCCCCGGTATGCAGCTGCACATTGCTGGACTGGGGTTGAGCAGGGGTGGAGTGCAGGACCCAGACAAGCATCCAATAGGATGTCTGCCCTGGGTCCCAGAGTGGATCCCTTACACGGGCATGTAGGGGAGCCTGGGATGGCATGGAACCCTGCAGAATTAAAGGGACATCACCGGCACCCAATAGTTGTACCAGTACACACATGTTTGTGTTGACTGGTAATGCAGAGTATGATAGTGTATTGTCATATGGGTGTACAGTGTCAACCCGCAGCACTGTTACACGGTGTTGTGGGTGGCTACACATGCCATGTCAGACTGGCATACCTATCACCTTTTATGCATGTGGCATGGCACTGTACGATATCCCCCGACATGTACTCTTACTCAGGACAGATGGACCGATCATCACACTACTGTTGGTGCTCCTCCTAGACAAGGACACCGTTGCAGCACCATACCACCACAACAGCAATAGTCCATACCATTATGTATACAGGGCACACTATGTGTAGACATAGTAGACCATAATGTCATATCTGAGCCTGTACCACCAGTCAGCCATGCGCCCCGCTGTTGGCATGCCAGTGCTATGCATTGCAATGCTGGGAAATGGTGAGGCATGCATGCCGGTTGTACACAATGGGACCAGGCATTGGTGCATACAGTGGCAGCTAGGCTCTTGCAGACCTCACGCCTGAGTGGTAAGGGTGTGTCTTCCCATTGGCACCGTGTGCTGCCCTTTACTGTCCAACCCTAGGGATGGTCGGTGTCCTGCCCTGACATTGTTCCATGCCTCCATGGTGCCTGTAGGCATGCGCCCATATGGAATGATCCCAGCAGCCATGCTATTTGCAGGGTTCTGCATGCATGAGGGCTGGACGCAAAACACACTTACAGCAGGATCCCATCTGCTGTAACTCATGCACCCCAATGTGCAGCACTCCACACCTTTGTCAATCCCGCATAGTGGGGGCAAACCTCCAACACTCCCCCCGGACCTCCCATGGCATGTAGCTGCCTCCACAACTGGGGGATCCAGTGCACATCTGGCCGGTGTGCAGGTTGTGAATGCCCCCAGAGGTCCATGGAACCCCCTCTGCATGGCTTTCCCATATAGGGTTGCCTACACACGTCAAATACTCAGAGCACAGGCTTTGTGTATACAGCCCATAGTAAGTATATAATATACATTTTAAATTACGAAAAGTGGCAGTGCACATTATCTACATGTTCTGAATATCAAATTAAGGGTATGATTACCCAGAATCCATCAAAAAAATTTAAAGACAAATTCATATCAATCATAGGGCTCCTATTTCTAAGCATACCTCTCAACATTTTGGTACCAAAATATGGGCTATTATCATGGGCAAAAGAGACAAAATGCAGGCCACTTTATGTGATTACAGAGCTAGAAGCTCAGGAGTTAACACTGTGAAAATAAATGTTTTCATGTTCAGAAAGTTTGCTATTACTTGAGTGCAAAAAGGATTAATAAGAATCTCCTTAAGATTCTCAGCATATACTGTAATGTGAGACAGCACTTTTTGGGACACTTTGGCGCTAAATTGTAAAATGCGAGACTTCCTCTCACAACATGGTAGATCTGAGAGGTACAACTCTGAAGCAGAATATGATGAAAAAGTTTATACTACATTGAGAAAGCCATCACTTTTGTAACAGTTTTTTGCAGCATGTGGGAAAAGTCATGTAGAGAGAGAGAGAGAGAGAGAGAAAAAGATACAGTGAAATCAAAAAGATCCCTTAGCTTTCTGCTAAAAAAATGTGTTGGTAAGAGAAGAACATTTGCTGGCATCATGCCAAGCAGAACATAGATGGAAAGCGGGGGGGACGCTTTTGTCGAAATCTGTACTACTATAAAAAAAAATGCCGGCATGTGGAAAGACGCAGGTGCTGTAAGAGTTATTTATTGCTTAGAAATATGTATTCAAGATACACACTGAGATGTAACAATTCATTTCCAGTGTGGTCCTGGTGGTGAACTGGGTCAGTTAATACAGAATTGCATTATAAAAGATTAATTGTAAACAGAGGCAGAAATGTCGCTGTAATACACTGAATACATAAAACCGAAGATTAAAAGCATGTTTTCAAAACGCATAGCCAGCTATAAGATTTAAGAACAAGAGCAAATGTAATTAAGGAAGCATGATAAAAATCCCTTGCCATAGCTGTTTATATCTAATATAAACCAAAAAACAATAACCTAAGAGGCCAAGCCATTTTTTTTGCTCATGTATGAAAAATACTGTACAGAATTGCCATTTTAATTCAAACTATCAAGTGTTTATCTTTAATAAATTAAGAATCATTTTGCTTGGAGCAGCAGCTGTAGAAAAAAAAGTAAATTTGCCTACCCTTTTTTAAAGAAACACCACAGCTGTAATTACTTGAAGTCCTTCTCTTTGCAGCACACATAGCAAGGTATTGCTTTCTACATCAGCAGTAAGGGTAAGGTCTACTTGTTCAGTTTACTCTGGGGTGCTGTTTGCTTTACTGCTGTTGTGTGAACCTGGTGCTGCTGTACCAGTAGTGGTTACTGGTACCACTAACAATGCTGGCCAACACAATTCCACTATGGCACCACCAGTGTCAACAATGCTCACTGAACCAATCTGCACTGCTAGGGTTACCACAGTACAGAAGTAAATTACCAGTGCCATTTGATACTTGGTTTAGTACACATAAGTTGGTTCTCAACTACAAAAAAGCAAGTCCATGCTCTTCTGCAGGCCGCATAACAAACAGACTCAATCCCATCATGATCAAAAACTGCCTTGGTGCAACCCTTGAACATTTTCATTTTATTCATTTATTCATTACAACCTTTGAGTCAGAGACTCATTTACAAAGGCACCTCGTCACGGGGGGGGGGCAGACATCAAGACAGTTATTACAGTGCAGATTAAAACAAAGGATAACATTACAAGTGCAGTAAAAGGAACATTTAACATAGATACACTTAGGTTACGTAATATAGTAGTTTGTATGTTACTTAGGTTACATAATGTTACAAAATTGTGAGTTACACTCATGGATATAGTAGGTCCTCAGAGAAGACAGTGGGTTACATCCCTGTTTGGACCTAGTAGGGAAGGGGTAGGTCTTGGGGAGGGAGAGGCTGTCCAGTTGACGTTGTCGAGCCAGGGGGCAAGGCGGGCGGGAACCACAGGTTACAACAGGGAGTTCAATCCTTTAAATATCTAGGTATTACCATCGATTGTAACCTATCATATGCTACGCACATTGACAACATTGCCAAGGCTGCCAACACTCGCATTGGCCTACTCTTCAGGCACAGGCAATGCCTTACCTCAGATGCCTTAAGGATTGCAGTACAGAACTCAGCAATCTCAGTAATCGACTATGGCCTGATCATCTACGGCTCTGCCTCTGCCACCACCCTCAGGTGCATATCCACTGCACTAAACAAAGCTTGCCATCTTATGACCAGCATCCATCGCCTCACCCACACATGTGATCTCTACGCACAGACTGGGTGGCTTCAACTTTCAGACCAGATCAAGTACCAAACCTACCTTATGATAGAGAAAATAACACTAAGCCTTGCTCCCCAAAGTGTCCAAGCTGTCCTCTGCCCAGCATGGACCACTCGCATCACCAGGGGCTCTGAATCCTAGCTTCTGCATATCCCGCATTTCTGCACCACACAAGGGCAAAAATTGTTTGGGCACAGAGCTCCCAGCTGGTTCAATGGTCTCAACATTGATACTGCCTCAGTGCCAAAGCTTGGTCCATTCAAATCCAGTCTCCATCACATCCCCTCTCCTCTTTGCTCTTTCCACCTAGCACTTAACCCTTCCCCCCTCAACTCCCTCTCCCATACACCCATTCATCCTCCCCTCCTCCCACCCTCCTTCCTTACCCCCCCGTAGCACTTTAATTGATATTTGACAAGTGCCTATGGCCGCACCCCACTAGTGTGTCTACCTTGTTACCAGACCTCCTTCTGGTATTTTTCGCACTGTACTGAATGTATAAAACTGTATGTAACTGCCTGTAACCCACTGTTGTACTGCTATTCAATGTCTTGTTTGAATTGTACCTCAACTGACGTGGAACCTTTGTAAAAGAGCCTTGGCTCAAAGGTACTTGTAATCCTAGATTCAAATAAATAAAAAAAAATTGGGCCATACCTTTGGAATTGTAAGCTGTCGGTGTCAGGACCACTCAGAAAAGTTTTGCTAGCTGGGGGCTGCCCAAAATGACTGTGATTATAAAACATGGGTGGCCCTATTGCTTCTTGGCTCTCTTTCAAGGACAAACTCAGAGAAACTCTTATCGTGAGGAACCAGGAGACCAGACCAGTACCGGGCACAGAAGGAGAAGCATGGGATTGGAAATATAGTATACATAAGGCACTTAATAATACATCCAAACAAGGCAGTGAACAACCGCCAGCAAATACCTCAGTAACATAGAAAGGGGGAAGGAGGGTGGGTGTCCCATGGCCCAGTGGAGGAGATTTACTTGAAGATCTATTGTTACTGGTAAGTAACTGCTCTGTCTTTATCAAGGATATCTTCTCCTTTAGGCCATACATTTGGAATGATTCCCAAGCAGTGCATAAGGTACCCAGGGAGGATGGCAGAGTCTGATATGCAATCAAGACAGAAGGCTTTGTAGAATGGCAAGACTAAAACCATCACATGTACAACAGATGATGTCTAGACTGTTTTACTTAGTGAAAGTATGCACTGTGCACCATGCAGCAGCAGTGGCACATATGTCAGCTGCAAAAACATTCTGAAAACAGCAGATCCCCCCAGTACCAAAGCACCTGGACACCCTTATGGCCCCCATGACATTGGAAGAGTTTGACCTTGTCATTAAGCAACTTGAAAACAGTAAGGGCTCAGGACTGAATGGGTACACTGCTGAATTGTATAAGCAGTTTAAAGACCAATTAGCACTTTTACTACTAGATACCTATCTCTGGATCTCGGATGGTAATACTCCTCCCTCTTCCTGGAACATAGCTACAATCTTGACCATATTAAAACCACATAAGGATGACGGTCTTTGCTCTTCATACCAACCTATATCTGTACTAAATGTTGACTATAAGATTTTTTCTTCTTTAGTAGCAGCAGTTAAACTTCTGCCCCTGCTAATTGCCCAGAACAAATGGGCTTTGTCCATGCATGCCAAACTCAAAATAATATTAAAAGAACACTCCAAGCCTCTACCATGCCACCCAGTATATAACACCCTTTTTACTTTTGAGTTTTGATGTGGAGAACACCTTTGACTGGGTGACATAGCCCTTTCTGTTTGCCATCCTTCAAAAATTGGGATTTTCCTCTGAATTTACCACCATTCTACAGAGCCTCTGTTGGGTTCCTAAAGCCAATGTTAAAGTACATGGCCAGATACTCCTTATTCTCTTTAAATAGAGGAACTAGGCAGGGATGCCCCTCTCACCATTGCTTTTTGCATTACATTTGGAGCCCTTGGACAGACTTCCTATATACATGGGCCCAGATATTCAAACTGCACCAGGCTGTGGTGCAAGCCTGGGCACAGTGCAACTTGGCTGCGCAGGGGCATGGACTGGGCGATATTCAACGGAGCTGTGCCATGGCTCAGCATCATTGAATACCGCACCCTGGCCACCCACAGTGTGCATGGCGCAGTGGCACTATACCATCGCCAGTGGCCAGAGTGGAGCATGGAGATGTGCTAGCACAAGTTCCATTGTGCAAGGTGCAGCAACCACGATATTCAAAAGTAGACATGCAAATGGGGCCATAATGTATACAAGGTGCACATGGGGACATTTGCATGTCATTATGGCCCCATTTGCATGCAGGTGCGCTGATCCCCAATGACTTGCGCCTGGCGCCCTGCCAGGCAGCTGCCGTCGGGGACCAATGCCCCCTGCAGCGCGGCAATGTGCCCCACAGCCCGATCGTGGGCTGCAGTAAAAAAAGAAAAATCATAAATCCCTGGTGATCCAATGGACTGCTGCCCGCCCGATCGCTGGCTAAGTAATATAAAGACAAATCTAATCTCTATCCCTGGTGGTCCAGTGGACCGCTGCCCACCCGATCGCGGGCTAAGTAAAATAAAGACAAATCTAATCTCTATCCCTGGTGGTCCAGTGAACCTGTCAGCCCACCTGATCGCGGGCTAAGTAAAATAAAGACAAATCTAACCTCTATCCCTGGTGGTCCAGTGGACCCCCTTCTCCACCCACCCACTGATCCCCACCGCCCCGCTCCCCCCTGGTCAGCGGCGGGTGTCAGACCTTGCTCGCCTGCCACTTCGCTGCCCGCTGATGATATCAGCCGGTAGTTAGAGCAAGCCCATTGGTTCACGAGCGTGAGCTGGTCGGGCATGTAGCCTATGATACACATTCCAGATAAGTGAATGATCCATTCACATATCTGGAATGTGAAGTACGGTATAGCTGCATGCCCATTGGCTCACGCTGTGACCAATGGGCGCATAGCCCTACTGATGGTGTCAGTCGGCGGGCAGCGGGCGGCAAGCCGGTGGGTAAAGGCCGCCTGGCCGCTGACTGGGGAGCGGGCGGTGGGGATCAGTGGGTGGGTTGAGGGGAGTCTACTGGACCACCAGGGATATAGGTTAGATTTATATTTATTTACTTAGCCAGTGATCGGGCGGGCTGACAGATCCACTGGACCACCAGGGATAGAGGATTATTCTTATTTTTACTTAGTCCGCGATCAGGTGGGCAGTGGTCCACTGGACCACCAGGGATATAGGACTTCATTTTTCATTTAATTAAGCCCGCAATCAGGCATGGGGGGTGGGCACCACCACGGAGGTGCAGCCGGAGCTCGGGTGGCCACCCACAGGTGGCAGCTGCCATGTTGCGCCCTGCAATATGGCAGCTCACCTGTGGGTGACCAGCCCTTGCTCCTTTTTTTTTTGGTGTAACTTTATGCTGGCATGGGTAGGGGTTGTGCATGCATGGCTCTGCACATCCCGGGCTGAATATTGGGCTGTGCAGAGTATGCATGGGCACGCCCCCCCACCTGCGCATGCATACATTACTGATGCACCCCGGTGCATTGGGATTTGTGCGGTGCACTTTCTCCTTTTTAATATTGTGCCAGGGTGCCACCCTTTTGAATATCTGGGCCATGGTATTAACTTGGGAGGCAGACCTCAGAAATTCACTCTTTATGTGGACGTTCTCCTGATTTACCTTACCAGTCCAGACACCCCTCTCCTCTCCCTGTGAAACATCCTTTTGACTTTGGAAACTGTGCAGGCTATAAAATCAGTACTACAAAGATGGAAGTTTTGTGCTTTAGCTATCAGAGCTCAGTTTACATTTAAATGGGATATGTCCTCCCTAAAATATTTTGGTGTCTACCTTACTTCAGATATATCTTAATTATATAATGTGAATTACCTACTGCTCGTCCAAGCTTCCCAGGTAGACCTTGACAATTAGAAGGCAATAAATCTCCCAATTATTCAAACCCAGAAGCAAATGGTTTGATACCGTTTATTGGACCAACTTAGATGTTACAAAAAGAACATCTAAGTTGGTCCAATAAAAGGTATCAAACCATTTACTTCTGGATCTGTTCTTACAAGGACCAATATGGCAACTAAACTAAATCTGCTTGCTACTTATTCAAAGACTGGATTGCATCCGTATGACTATCCTCCCTGGAGTTCTTTACCTGGCTCAGGCTTTACCAATACCCCTGCAGGGACAACATCTTTGCTTATGGGATGGGATGATTTCTCACTTTCTCTGGTCAGGTGGTTGGCCCTGAACATGATATTTGACATTACAGTTACCATAATCCATAGGAGGATTAGCCCTTCCACTCTGAGGTAGATATCATAAGGCAGCACAAATCTGTACTGTGCTTTTTTGGCTTTTTCCTAGACATATGGCCCATATATATTAGTATATATAACAAGCATTTGTCAATAATGAATGTTGTCTTGCTGGCATTGGTAGTGCAGGAGTTAGAGTGATGCATAATAGGAATGACAGTGAAGTATGGAACTGATGCCAACCCCACCCCACCCTGCACAGACTGACAGGCACTGAGGTGTGCCTTTGGGTCATTGGCCATAACGCTCATGCTATTTCACTACACCCTACCCTGCAGACTCCAACAAGTGTCACACTGTGCCTTGGGGTCATCAGGTCTTATGCTCACCCCACTGCATAAGGAAATATGTTGAGATGGGTGCAGTAGAGGAGAATGGGGTGAACTTTGAGGCTGAAGAGTCCAAGGCACACCTTGATGCCAATCAGTGGCTGCAGGGTGGGGGTGGGGGTGAGGGTGGAATGGTATGAGCATTATAGTCGACAATCCAAAGTCACACCCTGACACCTGTCAGTCTCTACAGGGTAGGACGTTACTGTTAGAAATCCTAACGCCCCGGGCATTTGTTGGTATTTGCACTCCAAATTTTCAACATGGATTTTTTGTGACCCCACCTCATGAAAGCACTTAGGAGCTCTGCTCATGATCAATGGCACTGTGATTTTGTTAATCTGTCCTGAATGTTGATTTCCCACAGCGACCGCGCCATTCTGCGCCAGATGTGTGAAAACACACTTCAGGCAGGACGTGAAAATGACAGCTGTACCATTCGTAAGGTGGTGTGAAGAAATGGCAATTTTTTGGATTTTTTTCACCAAATTTTCAACATAGGCAGCTTGGGACCTCCGCTCATGAACAGTGCCACTGTGATTTTCTTAATCTGTACCGCACATTGATATCCCACAGCGACTGCGCCATTGTGCACCAGATGCGCGAAAACACATGTTGGGCAGGATGTGAAAAATTACAGCTGTACTGTTCATAAGGAGATGTGAAAAAATGGCAATGTTGAAAATCTGGAGTGAAAATATTAAAAATTCTGAGTTTCGACGTGTGTGGAACTTTCGTGCAATGCACGCTTAGTAACATCAGTAATTTTTTATTTCTTTCACCAAATTTGGTAATATAGGTTTTTGGGAGCCCACCCATGAACAGTGCCGAATAACAAAATGACAGCGACTGATTTCATGATTTGGGATCCAGAACCCTATGTTGAAAATTTGGAGCCAAAAGTTAAAAATGGGCGTAGATATCCACCTAAGTTGAACTCTCGCCCCATTGATGCCATTATACAGCTTACGGCATTTCTTCAATTCATGGGTTAGCTTTGAAGACTGCAGACATGTTCCCGCTCCAGCGAAGATCATGGCGCTGGACCTCCAGAGGTAAGTATGGGGTGAGAGGGTGTGTATGGAGGTGGGGTGCACAGAGGGTGGGTGTTCCAGACTCAACGATGAACTGTTTTCTTTTTTCAGGAACAGACATAGCGGGAAGGTTTTCTTTATTTACAGGTGAAATAAAACAACTTTTGGGCACACTGGGGTGTGCTCCCAGTGTGCCCCGTGACTTTGGGGGGGCTTATGTTGGCCACCTGGAGTGGGCTCCCAGTGTGGCACACAATGGGGGTGGGGCAGGGGCAGGAACATGCTGATACAGTCGGCTTCAGAACAAAGGAAGCACACTGGGGTGGGCTTCCAGTGTGCCACAGTCTTGAGTGGGGTTATAAACATGCCAGCGGGGGACTGGGCACCCTGGTAGTCAGTTTTCTAAGGATTGTGAGAAGCGGATGATGACAGCTGCCACCATGTTTATTGAACTGTTTCAGCAGGCAAGGCACTCCCTGCAATGATGTGGCACTCCCTCATTGTAGCAATGAGTTTCTTTCAAGTTGGTGGCACGCATCTCAACTGCTGTCATAGACAGGTTGCTCATTCATTGGTGCCACAGAGACAAGCCCAGAAAAGCATTTATGGCATTGGCCACAACACTGCTGAACCTCCACAATCTGCTACTCCTGTAAGCTGCCACAAAATGTTGCTTGTGCTGTGTGAGCAAGACAACATAAAAACAAGCATTTGTCAATGCCGAATGTTGCTTGCTTCTATGTGCTGTTTAGGTATTTGGAAGTCATTGGAGTGCAAATATTGAAAATTTGCGAACTTATGAGTGTGCTTAGGAACTGCGCAACGCACGCTCGTAAAACAGTCATTGTTAGGAAATTTTTCATGAAATGTTCAACATAGCCATTTTAAGACCTCTGGTCATGAACAGTGTCAGTGTGATTTTGTTAATGTGTCCCATACATTGAGTTTACAATCGACCGCGCCATTGTGCGCTACATGGGCGGAAACACGCTTTGGGCAGGATGTGAAAATGACAGCTGTACTGCTCATAAGGAGGCGCGGTAAAATGGCAATGTTGAAAATCTGGAGTGGAAATATTGAAAATTCACAAACCTACGAAGCGAGGTGGGAACGTGCAACGACACTCGTGAAACAGTCATTTTAGAATTCTTTCACCAAATTTTCAACATTGCCATTTTAAGATCTCTGCTCATGAACAGTGACACTGTGATTTTCTTAATGTGTCCCATACACTGAGTTCGCAAGACATCGACCGCCCATTGTGTGCTAGCATGGGTGGAAACATGTTTTGAGCAGGATGTGAAAATGACAGCTGTACTGCTCATGAGAAGGTGTGGTAAAATGGCAATGTTGAAAATCTGGAGTGAAAATATTGAAAATTTGTGAACTTACGAGCCTCGTGAGAAACTGCACAACGCACGCTCAAAACAGTCATTTTAGGAATTTTTTCACAAATTTTCAACATAGCCATTTTAAGACCTCTGCTCATGAACAGTGTCACTGTGATTTTCTTAATTTGTCCTGTACATTGATTTCGCGACATCGACTGCTTGCCATCTCTGCGCTACAAGGGCGAAACACTTTGGGTGAGATGCGAAAATGACAGCTGTACTACTCATAAGAAGGTGTGGTAAAATGGTAATGTTGAAAATCTGGAGTGAAAATATTAAAATTCCCATGAACTTACGAGCCTGCATAGGAACTACTGCTTCTGCCTACGTCAAAACAGTCATTTTTTAGATTTTTTGACCAAATTTTCAACATGGGGTTTTGGACCCTTCTCATGAATAATGTCACTGTCATGGTGGTATTTGGGCCGAAGGGTGATTTCACAGTCACTGCACGAAATCACCTTCGGCCTGAATATCGCACATGACAGTGTTCATTCATGAGAAGGGGTCCTAAAACCCATGTTGAAAATTTGGTGCAAAAATTCTAAAAATGCCTGAGATATGCAATAAAGTTGAACCCTCCTATCTAGCCCATTATACAGCTTACCGCATTTCTCAGTTCGCGGTTGGCTTTGAAGAGTGCAGACGTGTTCCCGTCCACCAAGATCATCACGCCGGAGTCCGGAGGTAAGTGGGGGGGGAGGGGTGGGAGTTGGGGCGCAGTGGTGGGTGCGGGTTGTGGGAGGGGGTCGGGAACACGCCATGGGACCGCTTTTGTTTTACAGGTTTAAAACAAAAAAGACATTGTGGGATTGCTGCCATGCTGGGGTGGGCCCCAGCATGGCACAAGGACGGGGGGCATTCAGCCGACGGGGATTGGGCACCCCTCCGCCAACATCTGATTGCCATGCTGGGGTGGGCTCCCAGCATGGCACCAGCCACGGGAGAGGCGACGACAGCTCAAGCCGGCGGGATTGGGCACCGTCGGCTACACAGGACATGCGAGGCGCGATGCCTGTGTGTGGGGAGCTATGCTTATCGGTGCTCACTGGAAGCGTAGCTCCCTTCAATCAGACACATTGCATTTTGGAGCGGTCATAGACAGCTCCAAAATGCATTGGCTACAGGGCCGCGCCTGCCAGCTACTGGACTGAATTGAGGAGGAGGTGAACACACCAAGTCTCCGATGATGGCACGATGTTTCTTGCACATGCGTGCAAGCAACATAATGATTGAGGAGGACTTGCTCCCACTTACCAGGGGAGTGTTACAGCCTCAATAACAAACGCGCATATCACTCTTATAAAACAGATTTACAGTCACCTTTCTAGAGGCTTGACATGCTAACCTAGCACACCTGGCAGTACTTCCTTTTAGATATCTTCAAACTCCCCTGACATATAACAGGAATTATTTTGCCTATTCAACTCGACTCTGCTTTTAGATCAGCTGAGAGATTGTTTTTTTTTTCCCCTGCATGTCATGCAGGGAACTGACTTTCTTGATTTTCTGGCTATAGTAATCAAATTCCACTGGAGGCCTAATGATTTTTTCAGATTTACACAGATGAAACGTTTTCTTCAGAAACAAAGAGAGCAGTGCCTGAAAGACCATCCCATTCCTCATGTAATAATATATACTTATCAAATTATGGAGGGTATTCCCCCTAAATCCCTAACTTATATAAGGCACTACAGGAAACAGAAGGGGGAAACACAGACTACTTATGAGTCAGACAGAAAACAGACCTGAATGTAGAGATCGCTGCTAACAAATGACAATTTGTTACTATGCTGTCTACACAAACCTACTGTACATTGTCTCATGTGTGGAAAGAATATGCTTGGAAATGTATGTCCTACTTCTTTTACACCCCAGTTCAGCAGGCTAAATTTGATTCCCAGATTACCTACGTCTGCTGGTGATAATGCAGAGAATCTCGGGCCTTGCATGCCCTCATTATGTGATTGTGTCCTACACTTAGAGAATTCTGGGCAGCCCTGCAACAGGAAATGAAAGAGTTGTTTTCCTTCACCTTACAATTGACCCCCCAGCTAATATTTATTTCTGGATATGCCAGAGGGACACAGATGACTCCATATTAGAAAACTACTTTCGATTTGTGTACTATTAAGTAAAAAAGCAATAACAAATCTTTGGCTTTCTGACCCCTCCTTCCCACAATGACAGAATCTTATGATAGATGCATATGCAATGGAAAGGCTCACAGCCCAAGTACAACATAAGTTACCTGCGTTATACATTTTATAGCATAAATGGGTTCTCTATATTATGGCAAAATGTAATGATTTTATCCCATGAGCTGTTGTCCAATGTATTTCCTAACTGAACAGACAACCTTTTACAATGCTGATATTTCATGCTTCATTGTTTGACTGTATGAGTCACGTACCTGCAGCATACTGTTGTGTTTGTTGTTTAGGTGCTACATAAAACTACTAAAAAGATATTAAAAAAAAAGAAAATGGGCAACGGTTGTAGCCATACCCGTCCATGAGTAGAGTGCACATGCACAGCACCAGGAAGTTGCTTACTGTAATTCCTACAACGTAACTCAATACAGTGAACCAACCATTTGGACAAGTAGTGTTTAGTTACAGGTGTGCCCTCTTTTACAGTGGTGAGTGAGACAAAGAGCTGGGATGACTTTCTGCAGTTCTTAGTGCAGTTGAGATAGAAACAATGTGTTCTATGGCCATCAAGTGTGTTGAGCAATGTTAGCATGCTCAGGATAATACACAGGAAGATTTATAGTCTGATTTAAAGTGAAATTAGAGAGCATTTTTGATAAAAAGCTTGGACTGGTGTGCAAAAACATCCCATTCTTGTGGAAAATCAGGTAAGGAGGCTAATTCTTGAGACCCTGAATCTCATAAATCCTTTGCGCAGATTTCATGGCGACCAAAAAGTGCCTTTCATAAAAGGAAGTGCATTTCACAAGTTGTAGCAGGCTGAAATGGAGTCAGAGTAAATTTTTCTAGTATAAAATTAAGGTCCCAATGTAGAACCAGTTTACAAACTGGAGACGCATGTGCAGAATACCTTTTAGGAATGTATGTGAAACTTCTATCTGTGCCACCGTGCACCGGCAGGGGGTCATAATGTTGCAAGACATTATGCTGCAGCAATATACTTCACTGCCAATACACTGCAATGTATTGCCAGGGGCATATGTCTTTGTTTTTCTGCCCCCCCCCCCCGTTATGGGGACTATGCTCCAAATCCCCCAACTAAAAAGCAAGCTTTGGGGGGGGTTAACAGGTAAAGTCACACAAAGTGTGAAAAATGAAAAAAATTCCATGCATCTGGGACTGGGAATCGAAACCCAGTCCCAAATGCACTGCCTGCCTCCCTAGCTGCCTGTGGCTCATCCCTTCGAGCCACAGCAGCTACTCAATGGCCCCCTGTGCCAGAAGGGGTCGTATCCCCTGCCTGCTAAGAGTAAGAGGGTGCACTACCGCACATACATCATTTCATGATTTTGCACCCTCTTGCTCTTCCCTACTGCACTGTTCCTGTTGTGCAGTTTTGTTGTGTGCAATGAAGTGTGCAACATATTGACCTGGTAGGCCATGCACCCATCAGTAGGGGCATGGAAAACTATAATGGCAGTCAAGTGCATCTTAATGGACAAGTACTGGAGACTGGAGTCAGAGCGAGACAAGAGGTAGGCCAGTGCACTATTGACAGGACATATAGCTCGGTCTCAGAACAGGAAGCACACCATATGAAGAAATGCTTCCATTTCCAAGAATAGGTGTACCTCATGAAAGGCTTTTGAGATGTAAGCAAGACATCAGCCACATGAGGAGAAAGCATAAAACAGGCAATGGCTACATCTTCAGGAGGCATGCCTGCTGATGCAGGGATCACAGGTCCAGATGGACCAGGAACCCATATCTTGTGACAGTAGACCCCAACACAGGGGCAGCAGAACATGCAGTTCTACTGCCAGATGCTGTAGCAGTAGAAACAATATCTAATGAGGCCAGAAGGGAGCCTCTAGTATTAGGGTGGCCTGCCCTGACTACAGCTGGAGCAGAACCCTCTAACTGAGAGGTATCAGAGGGAATGCATAAAAGAACCTCCCTTTCCTGGAGAGGGACACTGCGTCTCATCTAAAAACTCCAGGCCCTGAAGTGAGCAAGAAGAAATGCAGATATTTTGCATTGTGTTGGGATGCAAAAAGGTCCATTTCTGGATGAACCCATCTTGCAAAGAGGTTGTTTACCACAGACGTCAGCAGTTTCCACTTGTACCCATGGCTGTGACTGACTTAGCCTGTCTGCTAAGATGTTTTGGACACCTTGTAGAAACACGTCTGACAGTTGAAAGCCATGAGACATCACCTAGTACCACACTGTCATCACTTCCCTGCATTTGGGGTTACAGTGAGTGCCCTTCTGCTTGTTGATGTAGTGCACTACACTGACATTGTCCACCTTATCAACAAGCAGCCAGAACTGAGGTGTTCTGCAAAGGTATAAAGACCAAGAAGATCAGCCTTCGTCTCCAGAACATTGATGTGGGGATTTGAGCCTAGGTTAGTTCACAACCCCTTGGTCTGAAATGAATTCAGAGGGACACCCAATCCTGAAACTGAGGCATCCATGGTGAGGATTTGCAACGGAATTAGGGAGAAGAATAGGATGCCCTGCAGCAGGTGCAGGTAGTCCATCCATCATACCAGGGCATTCCAAAGAGATGTGATGAGGATCATCTGTTCTACATTTCCATCAATTTATACCACTATGCCCAAAGTATCCATTGAGGTATGTGCATGTGGATGTGGGCAAATGGGACTGTTGCAATGCAGCTGCCATATATCCCAGGAGACATAGCACTGCCCCAGTGGACATGTAATGACTCCTGAGTCCCAGCTGGGCCTGGGTAACAGGAGTCTCTTCTGTATCTGTAGGCAGAAATGTATTGCCCACTGCCGTGCCCAGCACCACACCAATGTGTTGGAGGCATTAACAGGGAACTAATGTGGATTTCAGTATGTTGACCATAACACTTAGGTCTTTGAACAATTGTTTCATTCTGGACAAGGTGAATTGAATTACTTTCCTGGATGAGCCCTACAGAAGTCAATCAACCATATAAGGAAAGACACAGAGCCATTCCCTCTGAATGGCTGCTGCCACAACCTTGAAGCATTTGGTTAATACCTGCAGTGTAAAGGACATGCCAAAGGCAAGACTCAGAACAGATAATGGTTGCCTTCCATCATAACGTGGAGGACAGCAGAAACATTACAGAATTCAAGAGGAAACTTTATGATTATTGTATGGTAAATAACATCAGGTGATATGGGTATTGATATTGGTGAGCTAAATGGACATTTGTCTTCAACGCTTTGTGTTTACTCATGAAACCTACTGCCTGAGGCATTTTCAGATCTTGACATGAAGGTAAATGTCCTTCATATCCAATGCATAGAGTCAATCCCCCTGTGACAATCTACCTCTCCCTCTGTGCTGAAACAGCTTTTAGAGAGGTGTCTGTCCTCGGGTATTTGCTGCCACCAGCTGGACTGTCTCCAGCGCCAACCTTCAAGTTTACAAACTTGAAGAATCAAGCGTGCAATTGCACAAGTTAAAGTCTGGTAGTGTGTCTCTCTTGGGTGGCGGATGCTACACAGAGTTTACCTCAGCCAGTGAAAACCAAATATTACCTTAGAAAAATGACATCACAGTCACAACTGTTGAGCAAATAAATAGCTTTTTACTTTACAGAAAGTGCACTGAGCATTTACAGGTTATATATTTACAACACAAGAGAATAACACTGATACAGGAAACGTAAACAAATGTTTTTAAATAACAGATGGCAAAAGAAAGAGACTATTACTGAATATGCTAGTACTAACTTACCCTTTCCTGTCCTTACAAGAGACACTGTGCCCTATTCTATCTGCCAGCTCCCATGGACATAGCTACAAGTGTAGGCTCCAAACTTATGTTTCCCCTTCCAGCTTCCCAAAGCAAGAGAGAGCTTCATTGTCTTTCAGCCTCTTATATATTCTCCTGGGAATAGGTAATGCCTATTCCCCCTTTGAATGCACCAACCATCTAACATGTATGTATTTAATTGTCCCAATCAGACTGAACACCTGTCAGTGACCAATTATATTCCCTTTTAAACCTTCAGTTTATATTTGAATGACCCAATCCATTCAAACTGCCCTGTGTATGTGTCTGCAGGTCTGTGTGTGTGTGTGTGTGTGTGGAGATGTCCACTCGAGATTTATGACCCAGCTCTTATCTAGCAGCTGAGGAGGACTGCAAATTCCAGCTTGTGGATGCTGCTGGAATTTGGATTTTAGCCTGTGTGTGTTTTTTTTTCAAAACTGCTAAAAAAACACCAGCTAGAGAATCCAAACCATTAACTCTTTACTTACCATTTCTGTCACACCCCCTTTTGCAGCAGAAGTGGTGAGAGCCTGAAGAGACACCATTCAAAACTTTTTGTATTCAATGAATGTGTTCAGGTCCCTGGAGTCCAGTACAGAACCAGATCGCTTGTCCACTTGGGATACAGGAAGTTCTGTATCTGGAACAGAACCCCATTTCGATAACTTTCTTTCAAATTAGTGATTGTACTTTGTCTCTAACTGGGTCACAAAGAAAAAGGGACTACCGCTCAATAGTAAATTCTAACAGCATGTGGGGGGGCAGCTAACAGAACCTTGGTTGTTCTTAATAACAACAGAGTCCCATTGTATTTAAACAAAAGAAGTGAGCAACAGGGTATAGGTGCTACACAATTTCTAAAAAAATGTTCTTTGCAGACTACCATAGGTTATGTTCCATAGCACCCTTCTCCACTGTTTTGTAAGTCTGAAGCACATACTCAGGAGATTGTATTTGCAGTTTAGAACAAACTTAGTAGCATCCAATCTCTAGTTTTCTAGAACAGTTCATAGAAACAGTGATTCATAAAGGTTCTCACAATCATACATAAAGTGCTCAGAGTCATATTCAGAGTTTCTTGCAGTAACTTTTAACTTATAATCAAGTACAAAAATACTACACCTTACTCAAGTCCACTGGCCAGTTACTCGAACCAGCGCTTGACTGCAAGTCTTCATAAGGGAGCATGGTTTCAATGGTAAAGATGGCTCCTTACATATCTCAAGGAACATGCATCCTGTTATTCAATCATGAATTAATTAAAGCAAGGTTTTGAATAGCTGGTATAGCATAGCAAAATGCTATGCAAAACAGGAGGTAATGCTAACCATTTCCAAAAATGCATAGCAGTAGACTGCTAACCATTTTTTTTTCAGTGAGTCTATGGCACTGTAGACAAAATTAATAAAATTATATATATTTTTAAATTTTGATAACCATTGTGTGCCAAGTACTGTGCATTTTTATAGCTGATTAGCACTTTCAGTGTAAAACTGTTAATACATTTTTTCAGCCTATTTAATACCCTGTAAAGTGACAAATATAATTTAAAAATATCCACAAAATACATAAACATTTGTGTCTTTAACTTACTAAAAACCCAATGTAAAAATGCATTTTTTTAGAAATTGTATAACACCTATACCATGTTGCCCACTTTGTCTCTACAATGGGACAAGTGACCCAGAGGATAATGAGAGGCAATGTCAGAGAAATGCCCTGACCTTGGTGTCTTGATGATGGTTGGGGAAAGGCTGAAGTCTACGTTGCTGGAGCACTTGATGGCAAGGACTTAACATTCTGTAAAGGAGACCTCAACCTCACTGGCAAAGCAGTTTTCTCTCTCTGCTTGTGGTGATGGCTTGCACAGCAGAACTTCAACAATTTTTCTTTCTTCTTACTTCTTGGACCCCATGGCCTTGGTTAGAGCATCCATGGCCTTAATCACAATGAAGGTTTCTACAGTCTTCTTTCAGTGTCTCTTTATGGCCTGGTTGAATCCCTGGGCAGATCTTGCAGGACCTGACTTTGTTGGACAGATCCAAAAAGCAAACACAAACTGTGAGGACATCTTCTTTATTGATCTTGTAGCTGCAGGTACACAACCCTAATAAAGATTCTTTCGATGGCAGCATATAGGGACAAAGTTGAAAAATTCAGTGAAAAACAAATAAACTGAAGAAAAAATGGCATTGAAGAGTGACAGTGGAAGAAAGTACTGAGGAGCAATGGAGCCACCCACTTTTTGTAGGTGCCAACGTTGTATGTTCTTATGGACAGCTCCCAGCAAGCCAAAAGTTTCTTAGGAATCCTGACAATGACAGCTTACAGTTTCAAAGGTATGGTCCAATGGAGGCAATATCCTCGGTTAAGATCTGCACTTACTGTAGGTATAACTGGGAACAGAATGCAGACTAGATTTACCAATTCCAGTGCCACAAGCTATGGCTCAGATAGTACCCTCATTTATGATGGTCTCCCAGAGGAATGTGCAGTACTGATGCAGTTCATGCCTACTGTATTTCCCCCCTTTATGGGCAGTTGCAGAACTTTTTTTCCAAAAGCAGTCATCTTTGTTAATCTCATTCCATTTATGTTTCTGAACAGAAACATGCAGGAAATGTAGCAAAAATGCAATAAGTGTGACATGTCAATGGAAATCTGACCCTCAGGGTAGTTCCTTGACTAGTTTTATTGCATCACTTCACAAAGGGGAATCCTGCCAAACCTTATTGTTATTTATTTTTAATATATTGTCCAGGACAGGAGTGAAGATGCTGAACATCAAACAACTCATTTTCTGGTGTATTCTGGGGTAAGTGTGAATGGGGAAGTACAATAATTAACAGACAAAGCAATTTACAGCAAAATAATTTACATACCATTAAATAATAGATACCAAAAAAAACCACAAACTAAGAAAATAGCAGTAAGTGAGACAAATTAAGTCAGGGTTGGATGCCAACTAGGGTGAGAAGTGGTGACAGTAAGATCAAGTCCCAACGTACCTCTTGAAAGACAACACCGTGAAGGGGCCTTTAACCTGAGAAGGGAGCAAGTTTCAGTTCAATGTGTGGTACATAGCTCATTCTTGTGGTACATAAGAGCTGGGTTAGATATGGTTAATGCTTAGGTACGTTTGAGCCGGACTGGTACATAAGTCAGTGCTAGTGGTACATAGGAATTGGATGAGATATGATTGATGCTTAGAACTGTGAGCAGGATGAGATATGGTTGCTGTTAGAGCTTTATCTTTTTGACTTTTCTCTATATTCCACCTTTGGTGGATGCTAGGTAAGTGTAGGATTGAAGGCCCAGTGAAAGGTGAGATAAGAGTACCAGAGATGAGGAGGAGATGGAGAGGATGGAAGGTGAGTCTGACTCGCTAAGCAGAGGAAACGGAAGCTGAAGGCTTTTGTAGGAAATGGGGGAGGAGCTACCCCCCCCCCCCCATTGAACTACAGGCAGAACCCTCCAATTCAATGTGTGGTACATAGCTCAGTGCTTGTGGTACATAAACGCTGGGTTAGATATGGTTAATGCTTAGGTACATTTGAGCTGGACTGGGATATAAGTCAGTGCTTGTGGTACATCAGAACTGGATGAGAGACTGTATGATTGATGCCTAGAACTGTGAGCTGGATGAGATATGGTTGCTGTTAGAGCTTTAACTTTTTGGCCTTTCTCTATATCCCACCTTTGGTGGATGCTAGGTAAGTGTACGATTGAATGCCCAAAGAGAATGCAATTACCGATGTGATTACCTCCTCCAACTCTGGAAAGTGTGGCCAGTAGCATGTAGGAGAGGACAAAAAACCTTAGGGGGAACCTCCGAGGACCCATGGCTACTGACCTGCCCATGCTCTGGGCATACTAAAGGAGAGTAATCCTAACATAAGCAAATAATATGAGTTGTCTTCTAACTAGATCCAGAGTGTCGGTAGAAAGGCATATCCTGGGTTTGATTGCAAGCAGGTAATCCTGGAAGATGAGGTACTGGTGATGAAGAGTCCACCATGGAGAGTATTGCTTAAGAAATTATCGAATCCAAGTCCAAATAGAAAGAGTTGTAGAGGTGAGGAGTTGTACATAGACAGGCAGCTCAGCTAGAGGCTGATAATGGAATCATGTCTTAGACGGGCGAGACGTAGAACTGGTTGATGGTCAGTCCTGGAGCATGATGAAAGAAGAAGTCTATTGCTGAAGATGTACTGAATTACAGTGAGCAAGCAGCCAGGCCCTCCTGTGGTTTACAGTAGGAGAATGGTGGATCCCATGTGATCTGATATGCATAGTTCCAGTAGAGAGGGTGTCAGGCCCCCTTTTTTGTGGGGTGAAGCAGGAATGCAGTGTGTGCAGCAGCCAGGCCCCCCCTTGCGCAGTGAAGTAGATAGAAACCTCCAGGCTCCCTTGTGGGGCAAAGCAGGACTGTAGAGAGCAAGCAGATATGCCCCATTTAGGGTGAAGTAGAAGTACATTGAGCAGCTAGCCAGACCCATTGCAGGGCAAAAGCAGGGACATGGCAGACCATACAGTCTGCTATAGCTTGGGTCAGCTGAGAGGAGAAGGAATGAAAGAGCCAGCAGCCAGGCCCTATATGGGCAAACCCAGGGACATGGTGGGACCCCACATGGTCCATCAGTGCATATGCTACAAATGAAGGTGACACCCCCATGTAGGATGGTCAAGGTGAAATGGAATGCATTGAGCAAGTGCTAAGACCCCCTGATGGGGCAAAGCAGCAACTAGAAAAGATATCCCAGGATAACACCAAGACCATAGGCTGGTGCTGTGGGCCAACATGGTGGAGACCTATATGAGACGGAGATCCTTCGATGTTGACAAGAAGGGAAGTGGAGGTAGGATCAGGAAGTGTGTTCCTTGACAGGGAGCAGAGCTAAGTACAGTCTGGCGAGAAGGTAAGTCAACTGTCTATGCACAGTAAGGTATAAAGACAGATGAAGGCAAGACTTCCTGTTAGATTTCCAAGTCCTTTTGTCAAAGTCGATGATGAGGAGGAAGTCAACGCTGAAGATGAGTTCTGGCAGATGAAGAGATCTGGCTAGGAGTGATGACTGGATGAGGGATGATGGTTAATCCATGATAGAGGGAGCTGTGAGTGAAACTGCAGGACAGCATTCAGGGACAGTCAGCATGGTTGAAGATGATCACCAATGGAATATAGTTGAGGATGTAGAAATTTGAGAGGCTAAATTGGTTGGCTGAGATGCAGCAGGAACGGTAATGAGGTAGGAGTCTATGCGAATGGGAGGCTTGCCAGAGCTGGAATCCAGTGCAATAGTAGGTTACAATCGAGTACATATCAGAAGGGAAAATTGTTCTAGATGTCCAAGGATTGAGGAATACTCTACGGAGATGTGTGACATAGATACTTGGTTGGAACTGGACCAGAATGGAATGGATTGCTGGAGAAGTAGTTATGAATGATGAAGTAGGTAGGCTCGGATGGCAAGCTGGAACATGAATTCCTTAAGGTCCAGAGTAAGAAATGTGTGAATGCTCAAACAATCGAGTAGATATCATGTGGTCAGCATAAGGAAGATGAGACCCCCACAGAGTTTAGCTTTAGAGAAGTGAGAAAGCTGTTTGAGCAAGGAGAATGTCCTGAGGATCAATGGATTCAGGATGGCGAGACCCCCACATGGGTTTGCCATCACCATAATATGATATGTTCAAAATACAGGGTCTGAACTCCTGTGGAATGCTGCATGTACAGACTTGAGTACATTGAACTAAGAAGAAAGGCCCCCTCATAGCGCAAGTATGGTTGGGATGGTGGGATCCATGTGTCTGCCATCACCATAGTATTGCTCTTTCCGAGTAAGAGATGGTGGGACCCTCATGGTCTACAATTGCAGTAGAGGTGCATGGTCCGATATAAGGAGGAAAGACCAAATTGAGTCCACATGTAACATGGAATTATGAGCAATGAGGAAATGCCCACTGGTGCGCACGGATGTTTGAGATGATGGGACCCCCTGCAGTTCCACCATCACTGAAGGAAGTGTGGACGAATTGTGACTCTTCAAGATCCCATGGAGGCTGAGTTAAACTGAATATTCATCGAAGGATGACTGGAGGAGTTAAAGGGAAGGCCAAATCCATCAATATAGCCAGGCTGAAGCTGAAATCCAAGTGACGCATAGTGGGAAGATGTGGAATGGTAACGTGCAGTTGAAAGCATGGCAGCAGGATTGAAGATTCGAGGCTGCACAAATCTAGATGATATGAGGTTCCCATTCGGGTCACCCAGAGGGACCCCATGGAGGTCCAATAGAGGACAGTGTGTATGGTTATTGAGTAGTGAGCTAGGCTCCATGTGGGGAAGCTGGAGTGGCAGGACCCATAGGAGGATGGCACAGGATCCCACATGGGAAGGAAACAACTCCTGGTGGGAGACTCAATTGTTAGTGGGTAGAACTGGGGGGGGAGGGGAAAGGGGTGAAAGGTGCCTGCCTGGCGCCATGGCTTGGAGAGACAGGAAACAAATCCTGAGGATCATGGGAGCAACTGCAAGGGGGAGTGAGCTGGATGTCATTATCCACCTAGGGCTGAGAATGGGATCAGAGCAATGCAACAGGAGTTTGTGGAGTTGGGAAGGGGCCTTAGACAAGTGGCACACACGGTAACTTTTTCGGAAGTGCTACCTGTCTATGGCATGGATAAGGCTAGGGTACTCTGCACCATGGGATTCAATGACTGGCTGAAAAACTGGTGCAGAGCTCAGGAATTTGGCTTCATTGGGGATTGGGGCTCCACCTGGAGGGATGCAGGCCTATACTGGTGTGATGGTCTGCATCTGTCCAGGAGGGGAACCAGGATACCAGGTGATAGGTTTAAATACTTCATTGGCAAGCATTTAAACTAGCCAAGGGGTGAGGCACTGAAAAGGAGAAGGGAAATCCTAGCCCCCCCAAAAAAATCAGGGTAGTTAGTGATGTAAACACCAAGATAGGGCAGTCGACAGGGAGAAGGGCAGGGGTAAATTGAGAAAAAGACAAAGGCAGTAAGGACAGGGATGGGGCAAAAAGAAATAAGGCCATAAAAAATGGAGGGTAATGAGTACCAATGCCCGTAGTCTAGGTAAAAAGCTCCCAAAATGGTGGCCTTGATGGAAGAGGGATGCCTGGATATCATGGCAGTCACAGAAACATGGTACACAGAGAACTATGACTGGGATGTCAACATACCAGGGTACACAATCTACAGGAGGGACAGGGAGGGTAGAAGAGGAGGAGGAGTAGCTCCCTATGTAAGGGAAGGGATCAAAGCAACAGAACTAAAGGGTAAACAGGGATGAGAGGAGGCACTGTGGGTCACCTTGGAGACTGGAAATGGCACCACAATCCACACAGGGGTTGTATACAGACCCCCATCTCAGGGGGAGGAAATGGACAAGAAAATGATAGAAGGCATCCTTAGGATGGTACAGAAAGGGGATATATTGCTGATGGGGGACCTGAATATGCTAGATGTTAACTGGAGCACCTTTGTTGCAGTCACATCCAAGAGCATGGCCATTCTCTATGCCCTACAGTGGGCATGCTTCAGACAGATAGTTTTGGAACCCACTCAGGAGGGAGCATTCTTAGATCTGGTACTCTCAAATGGGGACAGAGACAGGATCTCAGATCTAGAAGTGGGTAGCCATCTGGGAACAAGCGACCACCAAACAGTGTGGTTCATGATAAACTTAGCTATAGAGTCAAGCCACACAAAAGTGAAGGTACTGGACTTCAGGAGGGCTGATTTTGTCAAAATGGGAGAGTGTCTAAGAAATGCACTAGCAAACAGGCAAGAAGGTGGGGTGGAACAACAATGGGAAAACATCAAAACCGCCATCACAGAGGCAAAAAGCCTTTGTGTGAAGCAAATAAACAAATCAAAACGAAAGAAAACACCACTATGGTTCTCAAATGAAGTGGCAGGGAAGGTTAGGGAGAAAAAGATAGCATTCAGGAAGTATGAGGAAACACAGAAGGAGCAGGACAGAGAACTGTGCCAGTTAAAGCAGAAGGAAGTGGGGAAGGCAGTCAGAATAGCAAAGGCCCAAACCGAGGAAAAGATAGCCATCTCGGTTAAGAAGGGGGATAAAACCTTTTAAAGGTACATTAGGGAGCAAAGAAAGACTAAGGCAGGGATACTGAGGCTGGATAAAGAGGAAGGTGGTTGGGCAGAGAGCGACAGTGAAAAAGCAGGGATACTGAACGAATACTTCTGCACAGTATTCACAAAGGAAGAGCAGGGGGAGATACCTAATCCAGTCAATAGAAGCACTCTGGATAGGGGGTTGATATTAGTCCTTTCACTGAAGAAAGGGTTCTGAAAGAACTCCTAAAACTGAAGGTGGATAAAGCAATGGGGCCTGATGGAATTCACCCCAGAATTCTAAAAGAACTAAGGGAAGAACTAGTAACACTACTGACTAAACTTTTTAACAAATCATGGGAGGATGGTATAGTACCTGAGGACTGCAGGAAGGCAGATATGATTCCCCTTCACAAGACTGTGAGCAAGACAGAGGCAGGAAACTACAGACCTGTCAGTTTGACCTCAGTGGTAGGGAAAATTATGGAATCACTTCTGAAGGAAAGAATTGTTGAGTACCTAGAGGCCAGTGGGGCACAGGACCCAAGGCAGCATGGATTCACAACAGGAAGGTCATGTCAGACAAATCTAATTGATTTCTTTGACTGGGTGACCAAAGTAGTAGACCAGTGAGGGGCTGTGGATGTGGCCTACTTAGACTTTGTAAGGCATTTGACACAGTGCCGTCTGAAATATTATAAACTAATTAGCCAGCCTGGGTGGGTCCCAGGGTGGTATCCTGGGTAAAACACTGGCTGGACAACAGGAAACAGAGGGTAATAGTAAATGGAGTCCACAGTGAAGAAATGGGGGTTACTAGTGGAGTACCGCAGGATTTAGTATCAGTGCCGGTTCTTTTTAATGTCTTTATAAGTGACATTGCAGAAGGTCTGGAAGGAAAAGTATGTCTCTTTGCAGATGACACAAAGATCTGCAACAAGGTTGATACACAAGATGGGGTGGAAAGGATGAGAAGGGACTTGGCAAGGTTGGAGGAATGGTCAAATGTGGCAGCTTAGATTCAAGCAAAGAAGTGCAAAGTAATGCACCTGGGAAAGTAAAACCCAGGGGAAGAGTACACAATGGGGGGTGGGATACTGACAACAACAGAAATGGAAAGAGACCTGGGGGTAGTCATATCAGATGACCTAAAAGTGGTCCAGCAATGTGAGAAGGCAGTAAGGAGGGCTGGGGGGATACTGGGATGCATAGGGAGAGGCATCACCAGTAGAAAACAGGAAGTTGTTGTCCCTCTGTACAGACAGTTGGTAAGACCACATCTGGAGTACTGTGTACAGTTCTGGAGACCCCATCACTGCAAAGACATAGACAGGGTGGAGGCTGTCCAGAGGAGGGCAACCAAAATGGTGCAGGGTCTTCACCAGAAGACATATGAAGAAAGACTAAAGGAGCTTAAGATGTATAGCCTCAAGGAAAAGAGGGAGTGGGGGGACATGATAGAAACTTTCAGATACCAACATAGATAAATAGATAGTGTCAGCAGATACCTCAAGGGAATCAACAAAGTCCAAGAGGGTAGCATCTTTCAGAAAAAGAGATGTGCAAGAACAAGGGGGCACATTTTGAAGATAAAGGGGGAATGGCTCAGAGGCAATGTGAAGAAGTATTTCTTCATTGACAGGGTTGTAGGTGCAAGGAACAGCCTTCCTGAGGAGGTCGTAGAGTCAAAAACAGCGGGGGAATTCAAGAATGCATGGGACAGACATAAGTCAATTCTAGTGGGAGGTAGGAGGAAGTAGGCTGTTGGTTGACTATGATCTGCAGATTATCCATTAGGTAGGGTAATGAGCAGACTAGGTGGGCCCAGTGGTCCTTGTCTGCCATCAGATTCTATGTTTCTACATTTCTTTGACCCCCAAGTCGGTCTGCCAGAGGAGTAGAGTGAGTGTGTCAGGCTAAGCCTCCACTTGGCTAGCTAGACTGGCAGAATCCCCATGTAGGTCTGCCTGAAGAGGGGTAGAAGTGATGTAATTGAACTTGGCCTCCGGGTAGGTTAGCTGGCCCAGCGGGACGCCCACGTAGGTCCACCTGAAGAAGGAGTAGAAGTGAGGGAGTCGAGCCAGCCTCCATGTAGGCTGGCTGGACCACAGAGTCAGGATGGCATTATAGTGGCCTCCATCTAGTCCGGTTGAAGGAAGGAAGCAGCAGGAGCTGATCTGCAGGAGAATGCCATGAGGTAGCGATACCATCAGTAGGGGGTATAGATATCTTGGAAAGGAAGGGTAAATTGTCGATATCACATAGAGTGAGACATCCTGAGCCTCCTGAAGGAGTACCTTGCCATACTAAACATGGCTGAGGAGGAGATGTGGGCACAGGACAATCATGATTACTGGAGCGCGACCTATGATAGAATATACCATCATGCCAAGCATTTAACAGAGTGTACTGACTTGCCTGAGCAAATTCAACAGACACAAAGTTGAAGGATGAGGAACGTGTGTATAAAACGGTCCAAATGAAGTGTCCATAGAAGATCATGAGCCCTAGCATACAGAGTAGAAATAGTGAAGTTACAGGGTTCAAACATACTGACTAAATACATGCAAACTGAGTGAATGCTCCTAATGTGGATGCTTGTAATGTCTCTGCTTTTGGAGTATACACTGAACGTTGGACATACAAATCTTGTGCCAGTGTATCCAGGTGTCTAACACAGCAGGAAATTAGATGTAGCAGTACTAATGTTAGTGAGTCAATGAGGAATCCCCAGGCCAAAGTGACTTGGTGGCTGAGGAAGCAAGCAAGCAGGGCATGGCCACATTGCCAGCAGGCACAAGGTGCCAAGGAAAAAGAGAATCTGGAGTTCCTCATCCCACTAAGCTGCAGGGTGAAGGGAAGAGGCATGTGAGGCATGGTGGCAGCACATCTGCCTCAAGTCAAGGGCACTGAAGCCCGGAATGCTTCCTGGTCCAGAATGGAAAGCATAATCCAGAGATCCTCGCCCCACTGGGCCGCAGGGTGAAGGGGTGGGGCAGGTGAGGCACAGTGAAGGCACACCTTCCACAAGTCAAGGACACTGAAAACTGAATGCTCCCTGGTCCTGGATGAGAGCAGGATCGGAGCATAAGGAAGACAGAAGTAAGCACTTCAGCTGGAGGAGATGGCACAGGAGCACTGAGGAAGTCCAAGTGGAACAGCGAGGAGAGAAGGAGTCCTGGAATCAAGCAGACTGGAACAGGCATGCACTCCGGAGCAAAGATGCGGGCTGGGCTTGGCAGCACAGATGAATGTGGAGCTGGCGGAATGAGGAAAGCCCAAAGAAAATGGAAGGTATGAAGAGAGCGGGGAGGCAGAAGGGAAGAGACAGAAAGACAACACAGGGGAAGGGGAAGAACAAGGAGAATGAGGCTGAAAGATGGCACAGAGGGGGCACCAGAGGAGGCCCAGAGGGGGAAGAAGCCAGCTCCACAGCCACACAGCACCAGAGCGATTCCGACTCGCTAAGCAGAGGAAATGGAAGCCGAAGACTTTTGTAAGGAATGGGGAAGGAGTTATCCCCCCCCCATTGAACTACAGGCAGAGCCTTCCAAAAAGAAGGGAGTCTCCAGGAAAATGTAACTTTTCTAGCAGACAGTCAACACCTAGGAAGAGGTAGGTGCTGTAGGTATGTAAGTAGGTAGATAGGTAGGGAGGTAGGTAGGTAGATAAAAGATTTCTTGCAGCCATGTGTCAGACTGAAGAAATCCAAATGTTTTGAATATAGAACAACATATATAGAGATGACTTATAAGAACTATAACATACAACAAGACTACAAAGAGCAATTAGTCAAATAAAAACATTTAAAGGTCCAACAAAGTCTCATGTTATAGTATAATATAAGGAACTTCTGCAGAAATTCATACACGTATCCATATGTTTAGGTAACCATAAACAAAGATGAAGCAAGACAATAAATTCTAATTTCCCATCATGTGATCACAGTTTTAAAGCTTTTGTGGGTTAATGAAATAAGACCAGTACCAAACTTGAAACCTTTAGCCACATTTGTAAGTGGCCCATGGAACAAAACTGGATTGGAAGCATTTTGATTTGCCACAAATCATAACCCTAGGAATGAGTGGGGGTTTTGAGTGACAGAGGATATAGATGGAGAATGAAGTTGGCATAGATCAGCAGGACAGCATCTGTAGTCCTCTAGTGGGATCTATACTCAGAATATATGGACTTCATTATTAATTACAAACCACTATTTGGGGCAACATAAGTACACTTTTGAGTTGTAAGGAAACTGCTGAAGTGGGATCATGAGATGCAAACAAATATGGTGATCCCTATGCCCAAAAATGCACTTTGAACTAAGACATAAGTCTTAAGGGAGGCAGTATAGTGCAGTGGTTTAAGGCTCTGAGCTGCAAATCTGGAGACCTGGGTTTGAATCCCACAGCCCCCACTTGCATACTGTGTGACCCTGAGCAAGTAACTTAACTTCCCTGTGCCCCCAGGTTGCACCTGTAAACAAGTTTTCAGCTTATTGTGTCTCACCTGGTTAAACAATTTGAAAAAAAATCAAAGCATTATGCTCTCTAAGGACATCAAAGGCTCTGGAATGTTGCCTGAAGACGTTTACCAATTGGAAGTTTGGGTTTGCACATCATCTGGTTACAACCTAGAGCATGGAACATTTGCATGGGTTGCCTGTGAACTCTCCACCAGTCCAGAAACAGAGGAGATCTTCAAAAATACTGGTGTGCCTTAAATCTGAGCTCTGTGCCACAGTCTCAGGAACTGCAACCCAGAGAGAGAGAGAGAGAGAGAGTCATCACTAGAGTCATTGGTTACCAGAATACCATAGGTCTGATAAGCCAGTAAAGTGCACCTTATATTTGTTTGATACCATCCATGTATGGAGAGTGTTGCTGCTGTGACACTACTATGGAGAGAAAGGAATTCTGTCAGCAATTTAGGTGACAACACATAGCCTTTTTCCTGTCAGGAGCCAGACAAATTGCAGGACTCAGTCTTAAAGAACACTGCCTAAGCTGGATCTGAGTATCAGCCATGAAGAAGGAAGTGGAGGGGCTGTTGAGAAGAACACGCCTGAGTGCAATCTACTGTCAAGCTAAACTATGGAGGACCATCCTGACTGACTTCCTAGCCTGGGGTAGGTTTCTGATTGACTAAGAAGAGTTGTTTGGAGGAATTTTGGAGTTTCATGGGCTGGAGACTCCTGGAACCAAGGAGTGGAAGAGCAAAGGAACTGGGAAAAGAAGGAGGAAGATAACCATAAGTAAGACTTGGGTCTTCCAGCCTGCAACATGAGTAGTTAGATAGATAGTTAGGGGTGGGAGACTTCAAAAGACCTAGAATGAGGACTGGCCCAGCAGCATAGAAAGCTGAGGTGTTGAATGTCTCACCTCCTGCCATGCTGGTGACCCATGATTTAGAACAAGCATGGTTTGCTGGGGGTCAGGAGAGTGGGAGAGGATCAAGCATCCCAGGGACTGCTCTCCTCTCCCAGAGAGGGGTGGCCAACCATCTTGGCCTCTGACAGCCACAGAGCGGAGGCCTGGTGGTAGTGCAGGTTGTGAGCAGCTCAAAGGATGGGACCATGGCTCTGCAGAACATGCATGCCTCCACGTGTACCTACTGATGTGTTGCTACAGCAGGAGTCTGTAGGAAAAAAAACTAGAAAAGTGGGGAGGGTGGGCTTCATGAAGTGATGCCCACTCCCTTGCTGTCCAAGTTGCCAATTGGCCATTGGGGGCAATATGGACTACTGATTTGTGGGGGAGGAAAGACCTCCTCCTCCTCCTCCGTCCCACCAGTGGGGGAAATCTGTGGGGGACTTGGCCCTTGGTGTGATCGAGGGAGGTGGATGATGGTCATGGGTGAGTGGGAAACAGAGCTAAGAGTCACCCGTCTTCCCCAGAGGAAAACAGATATAACAAAAAAACAAAAACTAAAATGAGCATTGTCTGATTATATCAAGGCCTAGCCTAAAGATTTACTGGAACATTACTGGGCCCAGAACCCATTTATTTGGATTACAAATAGGGGCCCCTTGTCTGTTACATTTGTTGTGTTTTACCCTCAACTCATCAAGCATACCAACAGACCTGCTTTGATTATCAAAAACATGTGCCCAAACCTATCACCTTGGTAAGATACCCACTGATGAAGGCCTCTGGGGGATAAAATCGGGTGTTTCTTCCGTAAGGATTGAGATTTGCTGACGAGAGTGGGATGTGGGTGACTCACATTTCTTGCATAGAATATATGTTCTATTTAACTTCCTATTTTCCCTTCTGCTTCTTAGTCCCTTCCAATTCTTCCCTTTTAATAACATTGTATCTGTTATGTCCCTGTTTGTTGATTTTGATTTTTGCACTTTCTGTGTGTGTATTGTGATATGACTGAGGTACAACTCCTGGGGAACAGGATTTATTATTTCCTAAGCCTGGCAGTAGGTCAGATTCCATAGCACTATCCTAGGGAGACCTCATGAAATTACTAACTTCAATACCCATATGCCCAGTAACATGTCGTGCACCAGTGCCCTGACAACATCAGATAGCTGCTACACATGAATGAGTCACTGTCACTCCAGGAGAGGCCAGTCCAGGTTGGAGGGCATCTTACAGTGGTGTGCTTAGCGTGGGACAGTTAAAAGTGAATCGACAGAAAATATGGTGAAGGGTTTCAGTCTGTCTAGGGGACAGTTTTGTGCTGCTACTTAGACAATGTCCCCATAGTTCAAAACAGGAAAAATCATTTATGAGCAGCCTCCAGTCTGGCAATGATGGTGAGGCATGACTTCCTGTGGTGGAGTGTACTGAGCATATTAAGGATGTTGGTAGAGACAGAGTTGATCTGTGGGACAAACTGAGGGACTGGACCAACCAGGATCCAAGGTATTTAAACGAAGTGACATGTGGCAGAGGTGAGCAGAGATGAGCCATCATAAGTCTTAAAGGGGGTGAATTAGTCAGTCATGGTTTGAAACCAAAGTTTGTGGTCACTGTTTTCTTTGCATTTCAGGTCAGTTTGTTATACCAGAATCAGCTCTCTATGACATAGAAATTAGGCTTTAATTTGCTATTTATGTCCTACAATGTCTGGGCCACTGGCAAATAACACTGTATCATCCATGTAGACGTGGACATGGATAAAGATACTGGCAGTGAGTAGGTCATTTAGAAAGATTTAAAATAGTATGAGGCCAAAAACTGACCCTTGGGAGATTCCAGAGTAGTGTGGGGTTGGATCTACCCATGTGATTAGATGGAATATGGTACAACAACCACACCTCATGCCACACCAGTGACCCAGATTTGGGATTGACCTCGGGTTGTAGGGGTGCCAGCACGGGGGGGGGGGAGTGGAGCAGGATTGAGCAACCTAACAGCAGCTCTTCTCTCCCGGGGTGGTTGTCGCCCCCCATAGTTCCGCTGCCACCAAGTGGAGGTCTGGTGGTAGTGCAGGCAGGAGTGGGTGACAAGTCAGGAGGGCACCTCAGAATGTGGTGCACATGTGCACACCCAGGGAAGGGGGTGAATGAAAACAGGGAAAAAAAACACAAATAAAAACATAATAGAAAACAAAAGCTTTTGAGAGATTAATGGATACAGTCAATATGGGGAGCCTCTTTCCCCTCCTAGTAAGGATTGATTTAGTGATCCTATGAAGGTAAGTGACAGTACGATGATTGGACTAAGGTCAGACTGGAAAAAGCTGAAGAGAGGTAAGTCATACTGCAAGTTAGTGAGCTGGAACAACCTGACTACCTTTTGTTGGGGAGGCAACTGGGGAAGTGAGTAGTGGATATATGGAGGGTATAGTCCATCTAGGTTTCAGTAAGGTTTTGGTACTGTACCATACAAGAAACCTGTAGAAGTAACACAGCATAGTCTCCATACAGTTTTCAGAAGTTGGAAAACAAATTGGCTCACAGGTAATAAACAGAGAACAGTGGTGGATGGTTGCCAATCATTCTCACCAATTAAAGTGACGACTGTAGTAATTAAAGTTCCCCAGAGGTCGGTGCTTGGCCAACTGCTCTTTTAACATACTTATCAAAGTCCTATAGATTGGAGTTTTCAGCAGGCTAACAAATTTACTGTGGGCACTGAGCTTGCCAAAAGAGTAAGCATAGTGGAGGGATGTGATATATGCTTCAGTGTGGCTTACATACAGTACCTGGTGGGTACTGGTTGAAAAATGGAAGCTTTGAACCAGTGTGGTAAAGGGCAAGGTGCTACTCCTGAAGGCAAGGAATGGCAGTTGCATATACACCCTATGTGTTACACAAATTGATAGCACAAATGAGAAAAAAGATTCCAGAATAACTGTGGACACTAAGTTGAAGCCATGCAAGCAAAGCACTTTTGCAGTGAAGTGCAAATGGATTTTGGGAAGCATCAGGAAGGGATACTTAGCTAACCAAGCCTGCCAGAAAAGAAAGAAATGCAAAGGTTTTAGATGACTCCTCACCTGCATCAAATGTTCTATTGTATCTCTAAAACATGCTACAACCCCTAGAGCAGACTCTGTGCATCTGATGCCATACAGGAAAGTATCCCTGTTTGCAGGTGACATCAAAATCAGCAATAGGGTAGACACTCCCAAGGGTGTGAAAAGAATGTGCAGAGGCCTGAAAAACCTCAAGGCATAGTCAAGGGCATGGCAGCTGGGTTTCAATGTGAAAAATTGCAAAATCATGCACCTAGAGCACAGAAACCAAGAGGCAGAGAACAAAATGGGAGTAGAGGTATCAACAGTTACCAAACAAGAAAAGGTACAGTAATCATATCTGATAACCTCAAGGTGGTGCGAAAAAGTGACAAAGCAGTAGGTAGGGACAGCACAATACTGAAGTGCATAGGGTATTGCAAGCAAAAAGAGGAAGGTGGTGCTGCCACTGTACAGATTGCTGGTGAGACCTCACCTGGAGTACTGTGTCCAGTTCTAGAGATCACATCTCAAGAAGGATATAGACACAGTGGAGGATGGCCAGAAAAGGACAACTAAAATGGTGCAGTGGCTGCTAACAAGTCCTATGAGGAGAGACTAAAGGACCTGAATATGTACACCCTGGAAGACAGAAGGGGGGGGTACAAGATAAAGACCTATAAATACCGTGCAGGGTTAAATAAGTTACAGGAGGGGTATATTTTTCAAAAGAAAAGATGTGCAAAAACAAGGCAACATAATGAAACTGGAAGGGGGAACATTTTGGAGAAATGTGAGGAAGTGTTTCTTCAGTGAATGAGTGGTGGATGGCTGGAACAGTCTTCCAGTGGAGGTAATGGGAGCAAAAACATTGATGGGCCTCAACCATTCATGGGATAGGTACAATGGAATCTTAGTTGGGAAGTGGAGAGGGGGCAGAGATCAAGTAAGGTCTGTGGTGACAGGATAGGATAGGCAGGGGAAAATGGGCAAACTGGGTGGGCCAAGCAGACCTTATCTGCTGTCAAATTCTACAATTCTATGTTTCATCTTATACAGTATCTAATGCCCAGATCCAGCCCTTAGTCAACAACAGGCAACAATACTCCCAAAGACTTGCTGACATCATTGTAAAGTGTGACAAAACAATGGAAACAAACTGATAAATGGAATTAAATAAAATCATATGGTGCAGAGAAAATTACATTTTTATATTGATTTGCACTATGGACTTATTCTGTTTAAAACCGTATTTGTTCCATTAGTTATAGAGGGACATTGTAACTTATAGAAATTGCTGAGATATGATTCTACCAGTGCTCTCCTTTCATGGTAAATGCGACACTGGAAAATAAATATCTAACCCAAAACATGATCCAAGCAGAGATCCAGTGCAATTCTGTTTCCACCACCACTAATCCTGGGGGACCAATTTGGTCCGGCAAGAAAGAGATGGACAGAGGTCCTTAGCTTATGACCCCTTTGAAGTCAATCCTTTTCTGTCTGCACTCAGTATAAAATATACACACGAGCAGACTGCTAGCCCCTGTTGTCTGTGCACATTTGTACGTGGCAGCTATTGCTGCTAGCAAGTTAACATCTCTACCTTATCAGTATGGCTAAGATTGATTAAACATGTAATAACTGAGAAATTAAGTCTGGCTATTATCCTTTGCCGAACTCAGAAGCAAACAACTTTTATCACCTTGACCTATTCAGTTATTTTTTGCACTTCTTTAAAACTGAATGAATGTAATAAGACTAGACAAAGTTATGAAGCAAGCTTTTGAAGCATGAAATTAACACAAGCAATAAAATATGTAATGAACTAATTCATATAAAGCCAATATACGTTTCAGTACTTAGTTTTATTTGTCTGAATTTGCATTAACAGCAGCTCAGTCAAAAATAAAATCATTGTGAAAGGAATTCTGTGAAATATTGCCAGCTTCAAGTTGAGGAACATATTGACTAATCAGTCTTAGCAAACTTGAAAAAATGAGTTTACTAGTTTGAGATCAAGTTTGTTTTGCAAACCTGGTCTTGAATATTAACGTTATGTTGCCCATTTGGCAAACACTGTTTTTCATTCGTGTCATATAATGAATGCAGGACTGCACTAACTAAATGAATAATCAACCAAGTCTGACTACACATTCCCTAAATGTAATTAAATACATTCCTTTATATGCAACAGAGCAGCATTTTTAAGTAATTTGTTTTTTAAGTTCCTGGCTTACATTTACTCTAAATCTTAGACCACAGCAACATCCCAGTACCACAGAAGTGTTAATTCTAGGATGGGTTGTTTTGGTGTAAGAATTTGCTAGTGAAGCATTGTAGGCTGATGCAATTGGTTACTTTATTATACACCAAAGTATGTAATGTTCTCTGCTTCTCAGGTCACTTGTGCTTTTTATGACCTTAAGCACTTGTGTCTCTTATTTTGTAGCAGAGCTCTGTCACAACATTGCATGACTCAAACCTGCTGCAGAAAACAAAACGGAGTACCAGAGATTTTACATTAGGGTGGCCAAAGCCAGAGTGGACTTGAATCTGGTTTTGCACTTGTTAAATCCAGGATGAGTGAATTTGGTTTTTGCAAAGGATTTTTATTTTGATTTGTCTAGTCTATGTTGATATGTATCATACATAACTCCCTTCCCACACTGATACCTCAGATTCTATGGCAGGCAATACTGACCCTACACACATGGAAGGGCTTAAGGTCGAAGTTCAATGTGGTGAAGTTGCTCCTCCCACATCAGGTTCAAAAGTCTGCCTCTTTCTGCAGTCAAACGATTTGCGCATTTGGAAACTACTTCAAATCCAGCGTTTCTTGCTCTTGGCTAATGCATGGCATATGCCTACCTTCCTTTACTGTTGCTGCCTATCTTTCCCTCCTGTGTTTCTGTGTTTTCTTCCTCCAGTTCTCCTGCTTCACCCTCTCCCTCCTTTCATCTTTCAGTTTGTCTCTCTCTCCTTTACATTCTCTTCGTGGCCACCCCCCCACTCTTCTAGCCCCTCTCCTCATTCCCCACCCTTGTCATTGATTTTTCCCCCTTTCTTTTGTTTTGGGCTCCCCACAAGCTCAACCACTTTCCTGTGGCTCCTCTCACAGCTGTTCTCACAGGAGCCTCACCAACCAACCAGAGCACCATCTCCCACTGCAGCTCCTCTTATACCCATCTACCCTAGGAGCTTCTTCAACTACCAGGAGTGACGCCTCTCTCCATGCACCCAACACAACAATAGTACCTCTGGTATGTCTTTAGTTATGGTGCCACTCATTAAATTGCAAACCAACGCCAGAGCCTGTTTTATACACTCTTTTCCTTCACCAAGCCACTCCCTCATTCTTGATTGCTATATTTTGCCCTCCAACCCAGCACTAACCTTCCTCCTTCTCACATCCTCCACCCAATGCAGTGCCGCTCTCTCCCAAGTTCTTGTGCTCCTTCTTCCTTCTGCTCTCCATGTTTCACATGAAATTAATCCTTTCCTAATTTCTTCCACGCAGGAACTCCATAGGACTACATGACAGGACCAACTGGATTTTATCTCCAACCTGCTTCCGAGTAATGAATGCCTCCAGTGCTGTTAAAGGAGCGGGCACCTAATTATTATCCACAACCTCCAGTGTTTCAGCTACACATCCTTGCAGGCTGCTCTGCGTGGTGAACCCTGCTCTCATACCTCTCCTTCTTCCCTCTGCATTCTCAGATTGTCAGTTGTATTCCTCTACTCTTGCTTTCCATTGTTGTAATTCATCACCATTCGTGTTTCCTCCTTTCACCACATTTCCTGATTAGCTGTCTTTACCTCCAATATTCATACCTACTTTTAGTTCATTTTAGTGCCTCAGCACCTGCTGCCTTATCCCATTTGGCACACACCAGTAACTCTACAGCTTCCATCCCTAACTCTTCCTGGCCTATATTGAGTGCAGATAGGCTTGTACCACCCGCCAGGGATGGGAATCCTGTTCTACCAATGGTTGCTCGTACCTTCCTCTGCCAGTCTCCATCCTTAATTCTACTGAAAGATATTGAGTGAAAGTGTACTCGCCCTTCTGCTGAGGATGGGAGCCTGAGCCATCCATTCCAATCTACTTTCTTCATCACTACAGCCTCCATCCCTAACTCATACTGTGGCGGTATTCAAGTGCAGGCAGCACTGTCGCATCTACTGGGGATAGGAGTCCTGTTTCTTCTATTCCATCTCACTTACCAACCATATCCAGTTTTTCTGGACTTGGCCAGTCTACTTATCTCCCTCATACCCAAACAGGTATCATGCATTAACACACCATTCATAACTACAATGACCAGTAGTCTGTCACCTTCCATCTTCCATCCTTCTATCACCACCATGTCTACAGATTGCATCTGTATCATTCCTTCCAGCACTGTGACTCCATATGGGATAAATGTACTTTACTATGCTACTCTTCCAGTCTCCTTTCTCCTAAATTTTATTATCTCACTTCCATAGGCTCATCGGACCGACATGGTGAGCAGCACTCCTCCTCACCTTGATGGTACTCCTCATCAGTCTCCTTGACCTCCCTCTCCAGCTCCTATTAGCCACAAGTGCACTTCCAAATCCAAATATTCCATCAAGGACTATACCGTGCCCTTCATAATAGCTGAAATTTCAAAACACGGCATCTACAACTTGGCTTCTGCCATAAAACAAGAGCTCTATGACTTATTCTTGGCCTCTATGTCTCACCCTGTAGAGACTCCAGGCCCATCTCAGCCCAGTCAACAGCCTGAATCCTCCCTCTTTGCTGAAATCCATGATTTCATGGCTCAGATGGCATCATCCTTTTTCAGTCTCCATTCCTGCATGACCTCCCTGGTGGCTCGCATTCCACTCCATTCTCCTCCACCAACCAACCCATAAATTCCTGATGCCATCCCATCCATAAGCAACACTCCTCTTCTTCTGCCTCCTTTGGTTCCTGCTCCTCCAGCCAATGTCCTTCCTCCTTCATTACCAATGCCTCCCATCACCTCTGGTACAGCATCTTCCTCTTCGCCATTCATTTAACCCATCCACCTCATGCCAGCTCACCTCTGCAAGGACATCCTCAATGGAAAGGGCATCAATAAAGCCTCAATTCTCATCTCCTCTTGTGACATCATGGACAATAGAATGGTATCCTGTGGCAACATGTCCATCATTTTGAAATCAAAGAATCCTTGCCTCCTCAGCAAGATGACAGTATCTGAATTCATTTTGGCTTTTAGCCTTTTTCGTGACATTATCTGTTCTGCTTTTCCTGCACAGTGAGAATTGGACACATATCTGTGCATTCTGGTTGACTTAAGCGTGTACTGTGGTGGAACTCACTTCTATGATTATCATAGATCTTTTTCGGCCAAGGCTGCTGCTCCATTGGCCCACTACAACACCAAATTGAACTGGGCCATCCTGGATCATGAACTCTTCTGTTACCACTTCGCTGGTCAATGCTCATATTCATGTTCCCTTTGTGGCCCATTCAGCCATTTTGCTCCACTTTGTCCTTTAACAGTGACTCCTTCCACTTCCTCCACTAATCCGCCTCCAGTTTCTTGACCACAGAGTTCACATTCCACTTATTTCTCCAGATTAACTTGCATGCTCTCCAAACCTCTTGCCCACCTGGACATGTACGGCTGCCCCATTAAGTCAGTTAGGGGCAAATCCATATGTAACAACTTCAGTGAACATGGCGGTTCTACTACTGGCTGCTCCTTCATGCATGTCTACAGTTTCTGCAGTGAGGCTCATGCTTGCTGTATTAACAGCAAAGCTCCAAAGCCTACCCAATGACATTTTGTTCATTCTTCCACCCTGGTCAATGTGCCAGCCCTGGCTCTGCTCCTGGTGGCTCATCCCTCTCGGGTATTCCTGCAGCATTTCCTACTTGAGTTCATCCTTGGTTTCCATACCGGTGTGTCAGTGCTACCCACCACCTTCTTCCATTGTGGCAATCTTCAATCCACCATCAAGGAACCAGAAGTAACTGAGTTTCAATACCAAAATGTGCAGTGTACTCCACTTGAGGGCCAGGAACCCGGGGCAAAATTACAGTCTTGGAGGGGTGAAGCTGGTGGTCTCCAGGGAAGAAAAGGATCTTGAGGTGCTAATAGATACCAAAATAAATAATTCTGAGCAGTGCAGGAAAGTAGCCATGAAGCCAAATAGAATTCTCGGGTGCATAGCCAGAGGGATAACACCAAAGAGAAGAGAGGTCATATTGCCTCTGTACAACTACCTGGTTAGTCTGCACCTGGAGTACTGCGTGCAGTTTTGATTCCCATACTTGAGGCAAAATACTGCCCTATTGGAGAGGGCACAGAGGAGGGAATCAAGGATGATACATGGCCTGAGTGGCCTGCCGTATGAGGAGAAACTAAGGGAACTGAACATGTACTCCTTGGAGGAGAGGAGGGATGGGGGATATGATAGACGTCATTAAGTACTTGAAGGGCATTAACTGGGCTAGTTCAGATGAGCTGTTCCAGTTGAGGGAGAAAGGAGCCATGGGGGCAATGCGGAGATTGGTGGGGGGGGGGAATTTAAGGAGAGGTGAGGCATCACTTCATCATGGAATGGGTGGTGACGCCTTGGAATGCGCTGCCTTCTGAATTAGTGGAGATGGAGACCATTGAGGGATTTAAGAGAGGGTGGTACAGACAGAGGGGTAAAGTCTGGGTTGGGGGAGTGGGTCATTTAAATGAGGCCAAAAGAGGACACATAGGGGAAGGGGGGCTGACGCAGTGAATCCACTGTAAGGGCTGCTACTCAAGCAGACTCAGTA
The DNA here is from genome assembly GCA_016271365.2 of Neoceratodus forsteri. Taxonomy (NCBI): domain Eukaryota; kingdom Metazoa; phylum Chordata; order Ceratodontiformes; family Ceratodontidae; genus Neoceratodus; species Neoceratodus forsteri. The sequence continues at coordinate 333,590,487 of CM057454.1, forward strand.
GACCACTGGGCCTAATCTGCTGGCAATTTAGTATGTTAGATCAGCTTCTGCTTCAGAAGGTACTGCAAAATAACTTCATTTTGGGGCCTATTCTATGCCCACCATTCCTACCTAATGCTTCGATCCTGTGGGCATCATAACCAGAAAAAGGTTCCTGTAAAAAGTACCTTATCATTGATCTCTCTGCCCCTCACCACTCCTCCATGCCTAGCGTCAATTCCCTGATTCCTGCCTATGAATACTCTCTGTCCTATACACACATTGATAATGCCGTCACAGTCATCAAATCCTTCAACACTGTCTCCAGGCTCAACAAGGTAGATATAACCAATGCCTTCAAGCTACTGCCCATCCATATTTCACTCTGGCATTTGCACAGCATGTTCTGGGACAATCATTATTGTTTCATTGTCCATCTTACCTTTTGCTGCTGCAGCAGTCCTAAACTCTTTGATATGTTTACAGGAACTCTTTGTTGGGACTTACTTAACATATGCCACTGACCAACAATCATCCATTCACTCTACAACTTCCTCCTGACCGATCCACCCAGTTACCCTCCAGCTGTTGGCATTTCTGCTCTCGTTCAGTTCTTCCATGAATTATCAGTTCCTTTGGCATCCAAGAAAACAGTAGGACCTGCAACATCCTTAGAACTCCTGGGCATAATCGTGGACACCAAACTTATGGAAGCCCATCTATCACTCAACAAACTATCTAGGATCCAAGCACAGGTGAAATCCTTTTTGATTAGATCCTCCTGTACAAAACAAGAATGTCTTTCTGTACTGGGATGCCTTAATTTAGTCATGAGAATAATTCTGCAAGGTCGATCCCACCTCTAAACCCAAGCTTCAGCAGTTTCTGAACTTCATCACCATGTCCAAATTACTGCTAGAGCTAAATCTGACCTAGCCATGTGGTCCTTATTTCTTGCGAAATGGAATGGCTGTTCGATGTTCCTTAAGGATCCTTCTCCATACTTGCATCCCAGAATATACACTGATGCTTCCCCCACTCATGTCTATGCTACCATATATCAGCAATCCTAGGTCACTGCTCCATGGTCTCCAGATATCCCATCACTCCATGATTTTTCTTCCACATCTCCCATATTTGAGATATGCCTGATAGTAGCAGCAGCATTCCTGTGGGGTCATCATTGGTCCCTTCAATCAGTATCCATCTTTTCTGGCAACCAAGCAACCATGGGTATCATTAACAAGGGAAGATCCTCATCCCATTCCATCATGTTGTTCATGCAGAGGCTATCCTGGCTATCACTCATTCACAATTTTACTTTCACATGTTTTCACATTCCAGGCTTTGTCAACAAAGAAGCTGATGCCTTATCCCATTTCCAGTTGCAGGCTTTCCATCATCTTCATCCCTCAACTGATCCAACAATGACTCCTCCGCCTTCATTCAGCAACCTAATAATGACATAGCTTACTATTGTCAGCAAGCTACCCCCATCATGTGGACTACTCTAACTCCATCCACTAAAACTACCTATACCATAGCTTTGAAAAAGTACTCTTCCTTTTGTGCCTCCCAATCATCCCATCCTACTTTCATGTTAGTGGACCTCATTCTAGCATTCCTGACCTATTGTCGGCATTGCATTGCAAGTATCTCAAGGAACTATCAGATAGTATCTATCTGGGATTCAGTTCTTTCACTCACAATTCTCTCCATCCTCAACATCTCTTTTTTCCAACATATCTGTCTCCTTCTACTGGGTTTCCAAAGATTGTCCAACACTCACATGCCTCACTGTCTACCCATAGATGGCCCCATAATGAGACATATGCTGGACCTATTGAACTTGGGGTTATTCGAACCTACTTCCAATCTTATGGTCACATCTGCCATCAGTTTAGCTTTCTATGGATTCCTCCATCCAGGAGAATTCACCACACCACCATCCCACTCCAACAACTTCCTTAAGATTAACAATTTGCAGAAAAGATCTTACCATTATATTCTGGAGCTACCGTCATCAAAAACCGATAGATTACATATGGGAGTTCTCATCAATTATTACCCCTCTTCCAATCCTTGATGCCTGGTAATTAAACTAGAAAAGCTGAACCTGTTCCATGCAGATTCAAACCCATCACCTCCCTTGTTATCTCTGGACAACCAATCACCCATCACTACAAAATGGTTTCTAGATCACATAAGAACTCTTCTACAAAGGCTTGGACTCGATCTATATTCAATTATTTACAGGTAAGGACACTGGGCTAAGGCCTGTTTTCAGGATCGACCCAGAGCTTCATACAAACAGAAGCTAAGATGTTATGCACAAAGTACAAAGTACAAACAACATAAAATAATAAACAATGTAATACAAATTCAAATAAGAATATGTAAAAACAATTACATAATGCAAGAGATTGCAAATAACTGCAAAGTTTTTTTAAATAGTTTGTGTATTGGAACATTCATACAGTTTGAAGGCAAGGAATTCCAAAAAATGTGGACATTGGATTGAAAAAGCTCTTTCTCCCATACAGGTCAGAAACCTAGGCATAAACAACTGTGGTACACCAGAAGAATGCAACAGTCTAGGTTCATCCCTAATTTTTAGTAACCTAGACAAAGAGGATTTATAACCTTGGGAAAGTGCAGTAGTGCTCAAACAACAAAGATTATAAAGATACTGTAAACCAACTTGGGAGGCAACCATCCAAGATCAGTGTATGAAACACAGTGGTGTGTTTTAAATGGTTAATCCAAAACGAATCTAAAAATAAAATTAAAAGTTCTGTTAACTAAATCCAATTCCTTTTTAGCTAATTTTGCAAACAAAAAAGAATTATAATATAAAGTACACAAAAACACACTTTTAGATACAATCTCTCTAGCCTCTCTTGTTAGACAATCTTTAATTCGATGTAAGGCACCAATTTTTTGATTTACAGTCTTTACTACCTTCCTAGTGTATGCCGAAGAAGTAAGATGAGACTCAAGTAATATTCCTAGGTATTTTGTTTCTGTAACCTGTTGTATCATATTTCCTGCTAAATCATAAATTAATGAAGGTTCAGCATTATGTAATTTAGGTATAGAAAAAAATAAAATGCATTGTGTTTTTTTGTGTTTAAAATTAAATGATGTTTCAACAACCATTTATTTAAAGCTATGAAATCCTGATTTAATTAAACAGTTAAATCATCTATCTTAGAAGAACTTGTAAACAAGATGATGTCATCAGGAACTTTGGAAATAGGATAAATAAATAAGGAGAGCAACAGGGATCCCAATATAGACCCCTGTGGGGCTCCATCTTGAATCAAGCTTGTCAAAGAATCTATCCCTCCTAAGTTTACCTTTACAGGATGGTTAGTTAAATAGCTCTGAAGCTATACACAAGACCTATCTGTCAGACCAAGGTTCCTCAGTCTCTGGAGCAGCATGGCACGATTAACTAAATCGCAGGCTTTTGATAGATCAATAAATACAGCTTTTGTCAACATGTTCATGTCCATTGATCTTAACGTATGGTCTGTAAAATGTACCAGTGTGGTACCAGTACTGTAATACCTTCAAAAGCCGTGCTGCTGCAGATGGTGAAGTCCCTCAGCCTCCAAATACTCCACAAGTTGACCATTAATTATTTTTTCAAAAATTTTACTTAATGGGGAGAGAATTAAAACAGGGCAGTAATTATCCAAATCATGAGACTGACCAGATTTAAATATAGGTTTAATAACTGTTTGCTTCCAAACTTCTGGGAATTCCCCAGTGGTCAAAGATAACTTATAAATTAATGTCAGTGGTGTATATATATATATATATATATATATATATATATATATATATATATAGAGAGAGAGAGAGAGAGACTGTGTGTTAGTGATGAGTCTTATGAACCGAGGTTCAAGACCATCATACCCTGCACTTTAATTAATGGACATTTGTCTTAACAAGTTATGTACTTGGCTGCAGTTGAATAATATGAAAATAAAAAGAACAAGTAAGATCAGGCTGATTGAATACCAAACCACTTGAGATACAGGAAAGTTCAGAGCCAGTTAAGTAACTGGAAAAATCAGTAAACATTTTCAAGAAAAGGTTACAAATTTCTTTACTATCAGTTATAAAAACTCCATTTAGGTTAATGGTCCCCACACTTGTAGCTTTTTCTGGTTCTGAACGTGTTTTGATTGCTCTCCAGAATTTTTTAGGATCGCATAGAGAATTAATTTCGTTGTCCTTGAAAGTAATCTGATTTATTTTTACTCTCAAGCAATTTACATTTGTTTCTAAGCATGCTATAATCATACAAATCCTCATTACTATGAGTATGCTTATAAATTTTTCATTGCTTGTCTCTTCCCCTCATTAATTTAAACAACTCAGGTGTAATGCATTTATTGTTGTTACCTTTTACCCTTCTTTTAATTAAGGGCAAATATTTATTGCAGGCCTCTCATTCAGGATCGGAGCATCAACATTATCATTGAAAAAGAACATCCCAGTCCTTATCATCAAGAGACTCAGAAGATGGAAATCATCACCCTTCGAATCATACATCCCAAACCCAGATGTCGAACTCAGACAAGCATTTTCTATTATTTCCTCACAGTTTACCCAGAGGAAGGGGCAGATCAGTAGCCACAGGTCCTCAGAGGTTTTCTCCCAAGGGCTTTTTCCTCTTCTGAGTGCTTATGATCATACTTTCCATGAGTTGGAGGAGATAATATTTTTTGGGCCCTCTATTCCCTACAGCTACCCAGCCTAAAACCTACCAAGGGTGGGAATAGAGAAAGGCCAAAAGTTCATAAAGTACACATAACCACTACATATCCACCAAACATTGAAATGGAAGGGCTTAAGCAGAAAAGTTAATGTTGGGGAATAGCTCCTCCCACATCAAGTTCAAAAGTCTGCCTGTTTCTGTAGCCCAATGCTTAGTGCACTTGGAAACATCCACCTTCCTCCCCTGCCACCTCTTCCTCCAGCACTCTGCTAACCCTTGATGCTGGGGGTCCTCTATTCCCTACAGCTACCCTACCTAAAACCTACCAAAGGTGGGAATAGAGAAAGGCCAAAAGTTCATAAAGTACACATAATCACTACATATTCACCAAATATTGAACTGCACACTCAGCTACCGTCTACCTTTCCTTAACACTTATCACCACTTGCACTACGCCGGTGACTCGGGTTTGGGAACGAGCCCAGTCCACCAAGGGTCAGCAGGGGGGAGAAAGAGAGAGAAAGAGGATCGAGCATCTGTAGGACTGCTCTCCTTTCTCGGGGAGGGATCTAGGGGTAGCCCAGTATGGCAGTGGCCCCCAGTGGACACCGGCAGCACTGCTATGCACATGGGGCTTAGTGAAGGTGTAGACATCAGCCAGCCATCCTCCAGACGTGGTTGGGAGCACCCATGTCTCAGGCTGGGATGGCATTGCATGTCCTGCATCGGGGAAGTGTAAACACCACAGGGAAAAAACCCTTTGGGCCAGATAGGTGACAGCTCACCCCGAGCCACGCTGCCACACATACAACACTGGAGCCCCTCCACCGCCCCTTCTATCCTCTGGCCCTATGTCCTCCAGGGGGCTTGGGGAGGAACAGTAATGTCCTTGAGGATGGCGGGGCTCACAGTGGGCGGTAGAGTAGCACTGGCCAGAGGTGAGGCCCGAGAGAATTCTGGCTCCAGAAGTGAGAAAAAGAGTTGAAAAAAAATATACATATATACTTATCATCGGACACTCTGACACCTCTAGTTTGGTATTGCCCCCATTAAACTCACATGTTGGTATCCTCAGTACAATGTCCTTTGCTGAGAGGCTCAAATATTTACATGAAATAATTTTTCTTACTTTTGCTGATAATGTCCCCCAAAGCATTAGTCTTTACAATAAAAAAACCTGTACATATAATGTGCACTACCACCCAAAAGTCAAAAGCAAGGCTCTTAACTCTGTGCTTCATAGACACCTGCTGAGGAAGTTGGAGGACCTGGGGGTGGCTAGTGATAAAGTTAGATCGGTGGAAAACTGGCCAAAAGAGAAGCAGCAGCAGGTTGTGGTAAATGGAGTTAAATCAGAGGAGTCAGATATCACAAGTGGGATACCACAGGGGTCTATCCTGAAACTAGTCCTTTTTAACATGTTCATCAGTGACATCAGAGAAGAGATCCAGGGTAGGATAAGCCTCTTTGCAGACAACACTAAACTCTGTGGAAGGGTGAAAAGCGCTGAGGTAATTAGAGATTTACAGAGTGACCGGCAAAGGATAGAGAGGTGGTCAAATGTCTGGCAGCTGAAATTCAATGCCAAGAAGTGCAAGGTGATGCACCTAGGAGGAAGGAACCCAAGGACAGAATACTGGATGGCGGGGCTTAAACCTAGCACCACAGCTAAGGAACGAGACCTATGAGTCATCATCAGCAACACTCTTAAATAGGTTAGCAAATGCAACAAGGTTTGTAGTAAGGCAAATATAATGCTGGGTGTATCAGCAAGGTATTGATAGAGTAACAGATAGTGGGTCACGTGATGGTGATCTGAAAGTCGGCAGCACTCTGAAGCAGCTCCGCTCCCTCACCACCTATAACTTACAATTAAACTGATTATACTTTCTAATTACCTCCAGGAAGGATAGTGTATCTACTTCTCAGCTCCGTGAGAGGAACAGAGTGGGAGAAAATGGATGTTTACATGAGAAAAGCACCGCCGCAGCATTCGCCGCCTCCGAGCCCCGAAAAAGACAAGACTGCTAAACAAGCAAAACAGCAGGCCGCGAGCTCACCTAAATCCCCACGGTGCAACCAACACTATCTGAAGATAAATTTTTAGAAATTATGTAGCCGATACAAGAAGTAATAGCAGCAATGTCAGCAAATTTGCAGCAGATTAAATCCTCGGTTGCAGCATTAACTACCCGAGTAGGGGACTCTGAGGTCAGAGTTACCTCCCTGGAAAACAAACAAGGGAAAACAGAACAAGATATTGTGGTGGCAAACAAGAGGATGAAAAAGTTAAAGGACAAGCTAGAGGACTTAGAAGAACGCAGCTGGAGAAACAACTTATTAATTGTCGGTATACCAGAACATGAAGAAGGCAGTGCACCCATACAGTTTGTTCAAAGGTTTTGTGAAAAGATAGTAGGGCCCTCTCCGAACGGCCCTACCTACATAATTGAGTAGGCACACCGTGCCTTACGGCCCCCACCAGCAGCTGGCTCCCAACCCAGACCTCTGATATTCAAGGTCCTCAACTTTCTGGATAAACAATATATCCTATCCAAAGTAAAGGAGCTCAAAGAAATTCAATGGGATGGCAGGCCAGTCAGAATTATGCAGGATCTCCCACACTCAATAAGAGTCAAATGGCAGGAGTTACATCCGATTGTTACAAAATTAATTGCTGCGGGAAAGCCTTTTCGAGTAAAATACCCTGCTACCCTACTGGTCAAGCATAAAGAGCAGTGGATGTCATTTGAAACCCCCGATCAAGCTAAATCGGAGCTCAAAACGCTAATCCCAGATTTGTTCAAATGAAGCGGGGCAGATTTGCACATGAGAAGGTTTAAAAACTGCAACCTATCTGTCATTGCTATGCCCGATTAATCAGAAATTAACTGGCTCGTTTGGTCGGCAACTGGAGTTGAGTTTAATTTTTTCCTGGACCCTGGATAGTAGAATTATATGTGCAAGATCTGTTTTAAGAGCCGGCAGGGTTTTACCAGTGAGGAGGTCCCAAGACTATCACGCACCCGCTCCTACTTGCGATACCGGTCTTCTAGCCAGGACCCTGTATTCCTAGTTGGACAGCGAATGGAGAAGAAAGTCCACTATAAAGAATGATAAGGGCTGACTAGTGTCTCCTAGTAGAAGCGTGTGAAGCTCCTCCTTTGCCCCTGATTGAAAAAGAGAAAGCATATGCGTCTCCTCGGTTCAACATACTTGGAGAGCACTTCTAAATCCATAGATTCGGACAAGTCACGGGCTCGAGAATTACTTGACAGCTTTAGAGAGTCCATTAAATCAGCTGACTGGTTTCCATGTTTTCTGTGTTTCTGTTTTTTTTTTCTTAATTTTAGGAGTTACAGTATATTCGCATAGCAAGCGTATGCAAGGAAGCTAAGAGAGCAATGTTTAGTCCCTGGAAGAACGGGGCGTTAAATGAATAGAACTGAATCGTGCCCGATGGGGTTGTAGGACTCTCCTTGCAAATGCCTCGCATGATGGCTGAATTTCAACCTATGACTGGGTTATTTCATCCGGAGGGGCATTGTATCCTTCAACTGGTCAAGTCCTCATTGGTTTTTCAGTTTATAATATTACATTGTTTGTTAGATGAGTATTCCTACCTAAAATCCGATGTTATGGAATTATAGAAATGTTAGTAGAGCAACTTTGTAGGAGCGTTTTGATGTGTATATCTTTATCCAGGGTTAGCACAATCTGTGATATTGAATATGTGTTCAATAATAAGTTTTAGAAGTTTCTTGATAGTTGGTAAGTACTTTTTAGGATGGGAGGGAGGGGAGTTGCAAAAGAGTAGTGGACTTATTCAGATTTGTGCTATAACATCATCTGACAGTGTGCTTATGGGAGTACAGTTGCTTAGAACTGTTTTTTTTTTTTGTACTTATTAGGTAATAGTTTGGGGCTATAGGTATCATTTGAAATTATTCATTAGAAAATGGAGGGTGGGGTCGCCAAGTGTTATAATAATAAATATGCATAAGAATATACATGTAAATGGCAAGGTAAACATGTTTGTTTTATGCTGGTCAACTAAAACTCATATACAAAACAAAACATGGGGGGTCCATATACTTGTGTAACCTGGAATGTTAAGGGGGCCCAGGATAGGTGTAAGAGGCAGGTAATTCTTAGGCATTTACACCATTTAAAGATTGACATTGCTTGTATGCAGGAGACGCACATAAAAAGGGAGGACGTTCATTTGTGGAGAAGAACATGGGTAGGGCAGGCTTTTGGAGCTGGGGTCTTCACGTCTAAAGGGGGGGTCGTTATTCTGATAGCGAAGACGGTACCTTTTAGATTGGTGAAAGAAATCTGGGACCAGGAAGGATGCTACATTTTGGTTCACGGTACTCTTGCCACATACCCAGTCCTTATTGGAGCCATCTATGTTCCTAACAAGGAATCTCCTCTTTTTTTTTTTACACACCTTTTGAACCTGATAGTTAATGAGTCTACAAAATTTACCTTACTTGGAGGGATTGGAATATTACCTTACTCCCCAAGTATATATAGATCAGATTGTAAACAGGGAAGCCTAACTCCAACCCAAAGGGCCCTTAAAGAGCTTATGGATTCAACAACATTATTCGACGTATGGAGAATATTAAACCCCGCCAAATGGCGATATACTTTTTTTTCTCCCCCCCATCGTACTTACTCCCGTATAAATTATTTTCTAATTAGTGATTTTGCCCTACCGGGTGTTTTAAATGTTGATATTCATGTTAGGGTGATTTCGGATCACTCTCCAGTAGTGATTACCTATCTATTGGGGCCAGGAATTAAGAGGGACTCCTAATGGCATCTGAATACCCAACTTTTGCAGAGGCTGGATCCTCTTAATCGCATAACTGATTTTATTATTTCCTTCCAGGAGACTAATAAGGAAACGATTACTAAAACAGACATGAAGTGGGCAGCTCTCAAATTCGCACTCTGAGGAGAATGTATTAGGCTAGCTGCTATTAAAACATCCCAATACAGAGCTCAGATATCCAAGTTACTATGTTCCATCTGGGTATTAGAAAAAATTCCAGACGCACAATTGGAGGAGGAAAAAAGAACTAAATTATATAGGTTACAAACACAATATTCGGATTTACTAGTGCAGAGAGCTGAATTATTGCTACGTCGTACTAAAATTAAATATCTTGAGTCTGGTGAGAGCACTGGAGAACTGTTAGCACTTAGAATAAGACAAGCTGAAGCTGCCCAACATGTCTCAGGTCTCTGTTTCTCTAATAACAGCCAGATTTGTACAGACCCTAAAGAGATAGCCAATGGCTTGGGGCTTTATTATCAAGCTCTTTATTCAGAAGATCCCAATGCATCTCCTCCCTGGGCTGCAATAAATCAATATTTGGATGAAGTTAATCTCCCCAAAATACCACTGGTACATGAGACCTCATTTGGGGGTTATATCACCCAAGAGGAAATACAACAGGCTATCAGTCAGTTGCCCACAGATAAATCACCGGGTCCTGACGGACTACCCAATAACTTATATAAATCCTGTCAAAAAGTGTTAATACCGATATTGCAGGAGGTCTATAATTATTGGTATGATAATGGTTTCTCTGAAAGGAGCTTCTCTGAAGCACTGATTACCCTTATTCCAAAACCAGGAAAAGACCCCCTGTATCCTGGGAATTATTGTCCTATCTTCTTGCTAAATTCAGATCTCAAGATTCTGGCAAAGGATTTAGCCAATAGGCTATCCCCCATAATGGGAGAGGTCATCAGCACCAAGCAGGTTGGGTTTATGACTGGAAGGTCCTCAGGAGATCATTTGCGTAAGTTATTGCATCTCATCTCGATTGCAAGAAACTCAGATATACCTGCTGCCTTAATTTCCTTAGATACTGAGAAGGTCTTCAATTGGGTTTCCTGGGACTTTCTCTTTGAAACCTTAACCTGCTTTGGTATCCCAGATGGATACATTAAGTGGATCCGTCTATTGTATACCTCTCCAACAGCTAGGGTCTGGTGCAACGATATCCTCTCTAATCCATTCCCCCTTAGACATGGCACCAGACAGGGATGTCTGCTTTCCCCCCTTCTATTTAATTTTTATTTAGAACCCTTAATTTGGTGGCTCTCGCTCTCACAAGATATTATAGGAATCGAAGCTAGTGAACAGAGATTCACACTTTCCGCTTACGTGAATGATCTACTCCTGCATATAGAGGAACCACAACAAACTATCCCCAGTGTGTAAAAAGAAATAGATACTTTCTCAAAAGTATCGTATTATAAATTGAATTACTCAAAAACTAAAATTTTCCCACTGAATAGCTGGTTTACGCAAGCCCAAATAGCACCCTATAATTTGTCTTGGGAGTCAAAATCGCTTACATATTTAGGCATTAAACTAACGAGGGATATAAATGCACCTGTGACAGAAAATTTAAGCACATTGCTCCAAGTATTGAAGGCAGATATGGGTAGATTGGGATTACTGCCTCTTTCCCTTTGGGGAAGAATCAGCATAGAAAAGATGAATGTGCTTCCCCGCCTTCTATATCCTTTGGGAATGATAGGAGGTTATCTTCCTAAGGTTTGGTTTAGTAAATTGCAGAAAATGCTTAATGCTTTCATATGGAGAAGGAAAAAGGTTCAGAGCGCATATTTTAAACTCACAGCTCCTAACACACAGGGTGGATTGGCAACACCCTCCCTTTTCACTTATTATTGTGCCCAGCATATTAGTAAACTTGTTTTTTGGACACAAAATACGCTCCCCTTAGGATCAAATGGATATGTCCCTCTCTCGGTGGAAGTAGAGAAATATTTAATATCTAAATATTACTACTCATTACCTGCCTCTTACATGTTACTCCGTCTTATATTCCAAAGCCACATCGAAATACACCACTAGGATGGTCACTTAGAGCAATTCACCAAATGCAAAAACACTTCTCTTTGAACTGGCATAAGGCACTCACACAGCCTATTATAGGCAACCCCATTTTAAAATTGATAATAAACCCTTATTGCCTTCCTTTTGGGCTCCTCTGAAAACTTGTAAGTTAGCAGACTTTTTCTGGCAAGGTGAATTGGTATCTTTTTCCCATTTTCAATCTGTTTACAAAGTGCCAGACTGGCACAAATTTAAATTTATCCAGATTAGTCAGGCAATTTCTTCCTTTATAGGAGATGCATCCCACCAGATACCAATGGAATCAGATGTGCAGACACTAATGCAGGCAGCAAGTCAACCTCATCCTGTCTCAGTAGTTTACAAAAAATTGCAGGCATTAGATCCACATTTACCCACTGGTATTTGTTATTATTGGACACAAAAACTCCATCTTGCAGGAGAGGTAGGCACCTGGAAGAAAATCTGTCAAAATTGTTATAGATTCATAAAACAGGATAGACATCGGTTGATTCAGTTTAATATAATGCATACTCTGTATTATACACCAGTGAAACTCTTTAGATGTGGTCTTATAGCTTCTCCCATTTGTATAAAGTGCCAGGAGACAGAGGACACGCTGTTTCATATGTTATGGACCTGCTCAAAGGTTCAAACTTTCTGGCAGGCTGTCAAAGGGGTAATGGACCCCCTTCTGGGGTTGGATTCGTTGTTTACTCCAGAAACTTATTTGGTACATTTGTTTCCTCAAGGGACTGCAAAAATTAGAAGGGCCCACCTTACCCTAGTGGCAGCAAACGTTAAATTAGTAATCATGCGACATTGGAAAGATGACCAATTACCCTCGGTTATGGAATGGTCTAGAGAGATGCTCTTGGCGCTACAGTTAGAAAAGCATATTGCCTCCATGCAACATAGTAACCAAACCTGCCTAAGTCTATGGGGCCCATTGGATGCTGTATTGATGTCATGGAAACCTTAACATCTCTGTTACAATGGCCTGTTATGGTACAAAAAAATATCAACATACCTTGTCACTAAACACTTGGCGGGGGGAAAGGGGGGAGTGGAGGGAGGGTAAAGATAGGGCACCTAGTAGCCGTTTGTATTTCTTTTTTGTTCTTTTTGTACTATGTAAAAATGGTAAAATGCTTGAGCAGGATGCATTTGTAATTGTATTTGTTTATGTTAATTCGATTGTATGTTATGTCACCTGGTTGAAGCTCAAATAAAGCATATTTAATAAAAAAAAAAAAGAGTAACAGATAGTGCATTCCTCATCATGAACAAGTAGCTGGATGAACTAGGAACCTCCAGTGCAGGACAGGTGTTGAAGAACGGAACAAGATGGACAAATAAGATCTTGGAGGAGAGGACTATCCCATGGAAATCCATGAGTATCTGGCAGCTTTTGAATCCTCCCTGGACTCTGTGGATGAGATGCTGAAGAGTATGATGTATGTTTCTAGAAGTGAGCTGCATCAGAAGCTGGACCAACTTAAACAAGCCACGCTGGATATGGTTTCTGCACACACATTAAATTCTTTGTTTTGGGTGTATTTGGTCATGTAGAAAGTTAACCCTAAGGAACATGCTGTTAAACAGGAACTGGAGAAAATAAAAACCTATACAAACAAAGTCAAAGAAGTAACAGACAAGAAGAAGGCAGCTAAAACAAAGCTGGATAAAGGAGTTGCATCCAGATTTATCAAAATTGACTTATGGGAGCCAACATCTGAAAAAGATTTAGCTTCATGTGAACACACACATCTGAAGAAAAAGAAACACAGCAATCCAAAAGAACAAGAAACTAATCTGAAAAGGTGCCCAAAAACCTGTTTAAGAGAAATATTACAGAGCAAAGTTATTTTGTCAGGAAACCCCAAAGGGCACAAAGGCAGCTCTGTGACTTTCCAGTGTGACTGTATTTGTATATGCACACTGAGGAATCAGGCATACAAACACATTTCTGAAGCCATCAACATTTCCAACACTGTATTTACCAGTCTTGTTCATCAAAAAACAGCTAGTCATCATTACTGGGTGTTCCATGTTTGTCAGACTGAAGGCAGCATAAAGACATTTAAAAGACTGCTTCATGGCTGTTGGTAAATTAGGATCTGCAACTTATCCTGTAGGTAGGGAAATGGTCAGACTAGGTGGGCCAAGCGGTTCTTATCTGCCGTTAAAGTCTATGTTTCTATGATTTTGTGGCTCCATCTCATGACTTGTATTAGGATGCTTGTCTGAACATATGGCATAGAAGGTTCAACCATGTACAATTTTGAGATGCAACATTGCTTTTCCTTCTCTTGGAAAACGTGTCCATACAAATTTAAAACCATACTGCCATAACTTGTTGCAGAGATATTTTATTCATCAGTATGTTTTAATAGCATAGATGCACTAGTAGGCATTTTCCCAAAGGTATGCTGGTTTGGGTATTTCATAATTGTCTGGTTTGTTGCAAAGGCATTTTGCTGCAGCTGTATATTTTTAACAGCTTGAAATAAAAATATTAAATGTTAAAAAAGAATAAGCAGCTGTGAAAACATACAGTGAAGTTTCCATTCTAGTACTTCATAATTGTAGAGGCTATGCCTGTGATTCAACGGCGGAGCAACAACGTCACTCCCCCATCAGGCCTTAAAAGGCCACTCCTCCTGGACTGTTCCAGGATTCATTTCTTTGTTGTGGTCGGAGGTGCCGCTCCTTCTCTCTCTTTCTGTGTGTCTAATGTTACATCCCTACCTCATCACTGTGCCCCTGCTCTTGCGGCACCTCTGGCCGGAGGCTTGTTCCTCTTTTCTGTTTGCCTCATGGGGTTCTACCTGTTCTCCTCACCCCACCCTCCTTGCTGCTCGCTTGTGACCTTTTGTTCCTTCCCCACCTCACTCCATCCCTCCCTCCCATCTATCTAACTGTTTGGTTCCCTCCCACTCCCTGTTCTGTCCTGCCTGCCACTCCCTGCAGTTGCCTTCTTCTGTTCCCTCTTGCTTTGCTTCATCCCACTCCAGTTCCTGTTTCCCTCTGCTGCTCGCTTTCTTTTGTTTTTGCTGGGCCCTTTTTTTCCTGCATCCTGCCGAGTCCTCCCCAGTTCTGTCCTTTTTTTCTGCCGCTGCCTCGGGCATTACCGGGGACTCACCTCATATTTTGTTCTTCTCCTTTACCTCTTATGCCCGTCCATGGGGTCCACTCTCTGCCTTCAGTCCCTGGCCCACCTCATCTTCCAGCCGAGCTCTGCTGCACTGGCAGTTCTCCCACATCGAACTTTAGCATCTCTCTGGTTCTATCTACCTCCTTTCTTTTGTTGCTGTATCTGGTTTCTTACAGTCTAGTGCTTCAGTGCTGCTCGGAGACAGCAGTCTGCTCCCATTTAATCGCTGTCTATGTGGCTTCCAATCTATGTCCCTGCATGACTTTTCCTCCCGGGTGCTGGAGTGTCTGCCTGGGGCAGTAAGTGGCATGCCTCTCCACTGCTATGACTTTCGTATAGCGCTATGATTATTGTGCTCACATTTACCCGTGCTCTGCTTAGGTTTCCTGATGTTCCTCATCATGCTACAGCTATTTCTGGACACCCACTCTCTTAAATCATTGCCCTACATGTCTAGAAACATTCCTTATCTCTGTCTACATGGGGCCCACTATCTGTAGACATTTTCTTGTTTCCAGTAAGAAGTGCTCCATATTCTGACCCTTTGCTGTGATTTTGCAGGCCAGTGCTCTGATTTTACTGCCATGTGGTTGAGAAGTATGGTCATTCAGAACCCTATGCGGTACATCCCTTGGAGGTCATTTGCCATACTCTCCATTGGTGCTCGTTCATTCCTAGTTGCTCATGTGGCTTGGCCTTCTTTTCCTTTCGATCACTTCAGCCTTTTCTCATCTGGTCCTGGCTGGGACTGTACCCTGCACTGCCTGTATTCCATTATGTGCCTTTTCTTGCCCTCCTGGCTTCTCCCCTGTCCCTGATATGTCGGCTCTCAGCCAGCTTGCTGTCCATGTTTTCTTTTTTGGGGGTTCCTGCCCTACCACTACTTCTTCACTACTCGCCTATCGGATAAACCCCTCGCTTCTTTCATTCCCATTCTTTGGTCCCTACCAGCCTTCCAGCATTCAGGTCTTTAAAGTTTCTCTCATCATTGTACATCATTCATTTCATACCTCACCTTAACCGTACCAGCCTCCAAGACTTTACTCCATCATCGTACATTGTCCATTTCATATTTCCCCTTAACGGTACCGATCTTCTAGGCCTCATTTCATGCTCATACATCGTCCATTTCCTTCCTCACCTTAAACCATTCAGGCCTACAAGGTTTCTCTCCATCATCGCACATTATCCATTCCATACCTCACCTTAACCATTCAGGACTTCAAGGCTTCTCTCCGTCACCGTACATCATCCATTTCATATTTTACAGCATTCCTGTTAGAGGGACAGAGCGAGAGCTTCACCTAAATTGGAATCTTTTCCTCTTCCCTCACTATTAACTCTAAATTGCAGTAGCTGAGCCATCACTAACCAAAACATCCTTCAGCCTGGAGGGAAGGCAACCTAGACCTTGGATCCCCAGAGGTTTCCTCCTCAAAGGTGTTTTTCCTCTCCTCCATGCCGATGGTCATAATATTAGACAGGGTTAGTGCTTTCATCGGTTCTGTAATTAGGTTCTGCTGTTGGATGGAGTCAGATGGCGGCCCTGACTGTTCCCTCTCTCCTTAGGAAGTCCGCCCTTCTGCATCTTGTCAGATTTTTTTCATTCATTGTCCTCGTCATATCTCATTCTTCTCCTATCCTTCCCATCTATGTCTCTTGCCTTAATTTCTGGTCTCAATATCTTCTGATTTCTCACCTCTTCGATGCTCGACACCCTTTTGAGTATTCTTATTGGGCTTCGTCCTAAGCTACCTTTAGCCAAGGGTATCATTCCTGTTGCTTCTATAGGGGTGGAACCCTCCTCTAGGGTTCCTTGCCATCGTAGCCCTATAGGGTGGTATATCCTATGGATAGAGAGGCAAACAGCCACAATGTATCTAAGTCACATAAGCATACATCATATCAAATTGCATAAGCACATTGAATTGTAAAGGCTATGCCTGTGGTTCAATGGGCAGAGCAACAATGTCACCCTCCCATCAGGCCTTAAAAGGCCACTCCTCTTGGACTGTTCCAGGATTCTTTTCTTCATTGCCCCACCATCCTCCCCTCCTCCTCCTCCAGTGATATGTCTCTCTTTCCATGGGCTTCTTCTTAAGTTACCTTTAGCCAAGGGTATCATTTCCGTGGCACCTATAGGAGTGGAACCTTCCTCTAGGGTTCCTCATCATCGTACCCCATAGGGTGGTATATCCCACAGATAGAGAGGCAAACAGCCACAATGTATCTAAGTCACAGAAGCATACATCATATCAAGTTGTGTAAGCATATTGAATCATCTTTAAAATGAATACACAAAACAGTGCTTTTGTACTGTTTGTCATTAGTAGTCGGTCCATAAACATACAACAACCACCCAATAGGGGAGAAAACTACAACTAACTGAGAAGTCATTTGCAACAGGAATGAACACAGTAACTGGAGGGTATTGCATTCCATAGAATTATACATTCTTAAGCTACTAGGTGCTGGGACCGGAATCCATGCAGCAGAATGAGGTCCTGAGTGTGGCAAAAAACTAAGCTAATGGTTAGAAAAAACAAGCCCCCTCCCTCTCTTTTGGGTGAAGGGGTAGAAAGATTGAAAATACCTGCAAAAAGGAAAAAGGAACCTAGGAGTTTAACAAAAATGTGCCCCCTAGAAGGTGAGAAAAAGACTCTTTGTTGCAAAGGTCAGCCCTAGGGATGAAAAGATCAATGTGTGTGAGGGCTATTTCTTGTGTGTGTGTGTGGGGGGGCTGAACAGTAGTGGCAGTCTAAGCACCTAAGGAGCATGGGATAAATTAGCATTAGTTAAGGCATTCCAGTGATAATCATTATCAAGGAAGCTATGGACATGATGCTGGGGGTCGTGGGGGTGCAATAATAATGTCCTGACCTGCCTGAACATTATAGGTAGTACTGGCAGTGAAACATTATAGATGTTACCCCCTGCACCCTGTCTATCTGTCCAGCAAGAACAGGGAACAGAATAAAACCTGATAGAAGAGGCAGTCCATGGACAATGAGGAAGAAACCCCATCCACTGTAGAGGGTAGTTAAAAACTAAAAAAGTACTGACAGTAAAAGGAGGTGTCATGAATACATTATCATATTTGTATACATAAGCTGTAACTGAGCTGCCCATTTACCCCTTCCATGAGGAAACTCTGAACCACTCACACTGCACGAACATGTGAGAGGAAGGGAAGCAGTTGTGCTGCATAGTGGCAGGAAGGGGAAAATCCTTTTGTCAAAATTGGGCTGCTCCATTTGAGTCTGGTTTTAGACAGTGGCACTCGTAGTATCTCATCTGGTCTTTAAGCGTATGCATAGAAGGAACTGAATCCTAAATAGTCAAGCAAGCATTTAAACATCTGTGGTCCTGACCAGCTGTATTAATAGGAAATGGAGATGGAGGATTAGCATTAGCAAACTTAGCGGTTAGCCATAAATGGAAAAATCATATCAGGACTCAGCCCACTATTGTGGAAGAAGGCAGTCTTTTTTCTTCACAGGTAAATTGACTACCAGAGATGCTGAAAGTGCGCCAACCTCAGAATAACCTGGCCTTAGTCAGCCTGGTGCCTGAGAACAGTGTATTCATGTGTTTGGAGCCATCTCACTTTTTGTTAGACCCAGTTTACCCTTAAGCCTGGAGTAAGCAACCTAGTCAACTGAGCCCCAGAGACCAACAGAAATGTGTAGTATATAAAAAACCTGTAAGCTACAGTTAGTAGAATAGCTTGGAGGTGTCTGAGGCAGTTTTTAAAAGGAAAATCTGGAGGGCAGAGTCAACATAAAAGGATCACATCGGTATATTAGTGGCCCCTTTAAGAAGTTTATAGTGATGCAGTTTTAATTAGATGAGACTCCGGATTGCTCGAGGAAGCCAGAAGGAGGGGACAATTACCATAAAAGAACAGTGCCTTTGCACATGTGAGCACACAGTTTTTTGTCCCCAAATCAGCCATATTCAGTTGGAGTTCCTGGTCCAGACCCCACAGAGGGGGCTGCAGCTATAGCATAGGAGCGGAGATATTTTTCTTCAGAGCTGGGAGGTGTGCTCAGTGGAAGCAGTGTGAGTTTGGGGGACTGAGCAGCTGGTTCCTGGGGATGAGCTGTGGTTGAAGCTGAAGGCTTCAGCTGCTTGGTACATTGGGGCTTGGGATTTGAAGTTGACATCGAGGGAATATTGCACAGGGGAGCATACAGGCTCCCTGGGACTACTCTGTAGGAGCTTCCTAAGGACAGCTTGTGTTCCTTACTTTGGCTTCAGCTGAGGGGGTGGCTAGGCAGTGAAGTAGATTTACATGAGGCATTATTCTTTTTCTTTCAGGTGCCCCTGCCCCAGCATCTGTCTGTAGAGATCCAATGATCTTCTTCTGGTTGAGCATCATATGTTGCAGGCAGGTCCATGCTGGCTTGATAGTGCTGGTAGTGAGAATCAGGTGTTATGTCCATGTTGGCGAATTCATCTTGTTTCTCCAAGTGTGGGAGGTTGCCTGCTTGCCATATGCATCAGATTAAATTTTTGGCCACATCAGGAGTAGTAAATGAGTGAGGAACTTCATTCCTGGATATTCACAACATAACAGGGTACTGAAGGCTGTAGGGCACTTTGAGTGACTTCGCATGCAGTTGGGTCAGGCAGCCACAGGGGCAGGAAAGGTCATGCGCCACATCCATAAAGGGAGATATGGGACTTCTAGGGCCAGCAGAGGAGATGCTGCCCAAAGGGCAATGGTAGAGTCTACACAATGCTTCCTCTGCCCAGCCTCAACTCTATTATCAGGGCCCCATCTACCCCCTCCCCATATCTGACCCTCAGAGTCTTGGGGTACTGGGAGCAGCACCAGTTAACAACCTTTTAAAATACTTAACATTCCAGTGCTGATACATTAGACCATGGAAGACAGCCTTATGCCATCATCCCCCACTCTCTGAGGTAGCAAGGATCCACTTCCAGCCCTAAATGGGCATCTGCCTGGATGCCCAGAGTCCAGTACCACTGTGCCCCAACCACTGCTGACTCTTGTTCCCACATACAGGTCTGCTATGGTCAGAGTTTGTGGATGCTGGCAGGCATGCAGGTACCCCAGATACATACAATTCATGCATATGTGGGGTGTCTTTGAGAATCAGGTCCTAACTCTTATGTGACCTGAGGCAAGTCACCTAACCCCTTAAATACCCCACCCAGGAGTAAAACAAAATCCCACCCCCCCCAGTTTGGAATGACAGTTTTTCAACTGAGCTCTCCTGGGTAAATAAATATAAAAAAAACCTCTGCCTCCTTTGAGCCAATCCAGATCATCCAAGAGCCCCTGTGCTGCACCCCTACCGTTTGATGTCTTCAGGGTATTCATGTGCCCACCTTCTCCTATGCAGTCTTTAATTTGCAGCAGATGTTGCAATCTTTGGGTGGGCACAGCTGTGTGTGCCCCACATCCCTCAAGTTCTCTGCCCCAGTTCAGGTTAGTATTTAGTTTATTATAAGTGTGTCGTATGGAGAGAAAAGAAGAAGAAGAAGAATGTTGTCTCAGGGGAGTCGATCTGGGTGGTGAGGACCAGGAAACACCCTGGGCAGAGGAGACAGTTGGAACGGGGTCCCTCATGCCTTGTTTCTGTGCCCAGGGTATCCTCTGAACTGAGAGGACTTGGTAGCCAAAGAACCAACCCCATCATTTCATTCTCTTCAGGTGGTGCTCCACAATGCCAGGTCGATGGCTAACCAGACTGCCATAATGGCTGATCTTGTTGGGTCTGTCAACATGGCTTGTATTATAGAGACCTGGCTGGAATATACCTCAGGCCCTGTGCTAAAGGCATATATCCCAGCTGGGTACACCATTGCCTGCAGCCTGAGAAAGGACCGCAAGGGAGGGGGGTGGCAATCTGCTTTAGGTAAGAACTGGGCCTGACAGTGCACCCAGATGGGGACACCAGTTCTTTCAAGTGTCTGGCAGTGCAGTGTGGGTGGGGGGTTCCCGGTGTGGAATTTAGAGTGCTTCTGGTTTACTGTCCTCCTGGGTGGGACCGGGGCTTCTTACAGGAGCTGACATCCTTTGTCACTGATACGGTGTTGGAGTTGTCGAGATGGATTGTGCTCGGCAACTTCAACACCTGGGTGGATGATGTGGTGTTTCCCCAGGGCCAGAGACCAACTGGTAAGTATGGAGGCTCTGGGCCTGACCCTGTATTCCACATCTGCAATGCACCAGTCAGGCCATGCACGCAACCTGGTGTTCTCACTGGGGATTGAAATTAACAACTTTCAGATTGAGCAGGTTGCTTAGTCTGATCATTGCACCATTGGGTTCAGTTTTAAACCCCCCCTTAATGTCCCATCCCCTGTGGAAATGGTCCAGTTCCACCCTTTGAGGGATGTTCAGCAAGAGGGACTGTTGGCAGAAATGGACATTTTGTCTATGTTGGAGGCTTGCACCAGTGACCCGGGTGTCACAGTAGTGGCCTATAATAGTGCTGTTGCTGAGGCCCTAGTCTGATTGGCACTGATCCATGTTCACCCCCTTGGTTTTCACCTTGGCTCCCCTTGGTTTGATGAGGAGATAAGAAAGTTGAAAACAAGGGAATGGAGGTTGGCAAGGCATTGGAGGAAGACTGGATCTCTGAAGGACAAGCTGGTTATGATGTCTCATTATGATGAGTATCAGAATGCAATCATCTTAAAAAAGACAGCTTCTCTGTCCAAGACGATTACAGAGAGAAGGATTACAGGGAGAAAGATTGGTTAAGTCTGCTTGCTGGTTGTGGAGAAGATTTCTGTAAGTTTTGCTGTTGTTTTTTAAACTACAGGAGAGAAGAATTAGTTAATACTACTTGCTGTTGAGGGAGTTAATGTATAGAGGATTTTTGTAAGTTTTGATATTGTTTTAGTTTCTTTTTAATTTAGCTTAAAGTGGAATTTAGCTTAAAGGTTTCAGTGGCTGGAGTGACTGTAAAGGTTCTGTGGCTGGAGTGACTGCAGGGGACTTGCCCACCCACATAGCCTTTAAATTCTTCTTAAATACTGAAATACCACTGGGGTTGGGTTTGAAGGCTGTGAGGGAGGAGCTTGGGGACCTGTAAACTGATCTGAGCCTTCAGAACAGACCAGGAAGGAGGAAACAAGGAACAACCATATCAGCTAAGTCTTAAAGACATATAAATATATAAAACGTTTGAGTAGATCTAGTCCTTATGAGTAGGATTGTAGTTTCCAGTTAGTACTGTAGTTGACTGTCTTATGCTGCATGCAAGGGCATTTAGGATAACAAGTTCTGTCAGAGGCTGGGCTAGGATTAATTAATTCTACTTGCTGTAGGGATAGTTGGTGCGGAGAGGCTGTATAGGTAGTGTGGACCATGAGTAGGGTTGTAGGGTGCAATGGTTGTGGGGCAGCAATGCAGATGAACATACTGTGGAGGATGGGAGGGTGCCCAATATGCCAGAGGCAAAGGAGGCTTGAGGAAGAGGTTTAGTGGTTGGGCAGGGAGCTGGGAAGGTTGAGAAAGGAGGGGAGGATTGCGTCAGTAGGAGGGTTGACATCTGAGAGTATTGTGGGGGCACCACAGAGAAGGAACAGAAGGGCAAGGGAGAGGTCAGGGAGAGGGGGCACAGTAGACAGGAAGCCAGTTGATGAAGGGTGGACTCTAGTAGGACCTAGAAAAAGAGAAGCAGCAGTAGGCAGGAGGGAGGAGGAAACACACGATATGGCAAAGGGGGGAGAGAACATATTTGCTGTACTAGCAACACATGGGAAAGAGGATGCAGGAGGAGATTGCACAAGGGATAGTACTCACAAAGAGAAGGGAGAGAGGGGCATTACTAATGGAGAGATTGAGCATGGCAGGGGGAAGGATAATACTTTTAGAGGTGAGGAGGGAGCAGAAGGTAGGCAGTCAAACAGGAGGAGACGGAGGAGTCTCAATTGAGAAGGACAGTGGGGAAGACACTGGGACATATTGTAAAAGCACCATCTTGAGTGGCCCCAGAAATGAGAACCTGGGTGGGGGGTGGCGACGGGCACAAGGAAAGAGGAGGGAGGTGTACAGGTGTTGGGGAACTCCATACTCAAGGCGATCAGATGGGGGAGTAAGGGGAGAGGCACAGTCAGATATGGGTGGAGTCCATACCAGGATTAAAGGCAGACAAGGCAGGGCAGGCAATTGTAAAGTGCATAAGGAGGGGTAGGAGGAAACCACACATTGTGGTACATGTGGGGAGAAATTACCTAACGGGGGAAATGGTGGAGCTAACAAAGGAGAGGATCGAGGAAGTGTGAAGGTTGTGCGAGGAGACTGGGGAGTCTGTGGCATTTTCCGAGGTGCTCCCAGTACCCTGCACAAGCACAGTGAGAAAGGACAGGATTAGTGAGTTGAACACATGGTTGGTAGAATGGTGTCAAATTAAGGGATATGGGGTTGAGTATGGCTGGGGCAGTACCTGGGATAATAAACAATCTGTTTGCAAGGGGTAGGCTGCATCTGAGTGGGGAGGGGAAGCAGGTATTAAAGCAAAGACTGGGGAGGCATATTGTGAAAAAGGTGGATTTAAACTAGATGGGGGGGGTGGCAAGTGGACAGCAGGTAGGCAGGGATCTGATAGAATGGAGGCACAGCTTACCCCCCAGGCTAGAAGGGAAGGACTTGGGGCAGCCAAAAAAGGAGGGAGTAGAAGGAAGGAAATGGAGACCAATGAAGGGAAGGGGGCAGGATGGAGGGTGGACTCGCTGAATGCAAGAAGCTTAGGCAACAAATCAGCTGAGCTACAGGCATTCTTAGCAGTGTGGAGGGTGGATATTGCAGCTGTCACAGAAACGTGGGCAACTGAGCACCGGGACTGGGATCTGGCAATCCTAGGATACAAAGTATACAGGAAGGATCGTAAGGAAAGGAGGTGCTGTGAGGTGGCAGTCTATGTGAGGGACGGGATCAAATGCACAAGGGATGAAGGAGAAGAAAGGAGAACAGAGGCAATCTGGCTACAGTTCCTAGACTCAAGGGGTAGGAAACTGAGGTTTGGGGTGGTATACAGGCCAATGTCCCAGTCGGAAGAGCTTTACAAGGAATTATCAAGACAAATCAGAAAGGTATGTAGAAAAGTGAAGGTTGTCATCGTGGGGGATTTCAACTTGCCAGGGGTTAACTGGAGCATTCCGGTCACCTCCAGTGCTACGGAACAAGTGCTCCTGGATGTGATCCAGGAGGGTCTCCTGACACAGTTGGTTAGTGTACCTACTAGGCTAAAGAACACTTTAGATCTCATGTTGTTGAATGGGGAGGCAGTAAGGGAAATAAAGGTGGAGGATCCATTGCCTGACAGCGATCACCAAACTGTGTGTTTTAATATCACAATGTGCGGGGAACCAGAGAAATCAGTTACTCAGATGGTAAACTTCAGGGGGGCAGACTTTGGGAGGATGCAGGAAGTACTGAAAGGGAAACTAGAGGGCATAAGGCAGGAGATGGATGCAGAGCAGAAATGGGATATTATTTAACAGGGGATTACAGAGGCAACAGAAGCCTGCACCAAGACACAGAGTAAGAGGAGCAGAGCAAGAAAACCATGCTGGTTGAACAGTGAGGTAGTAGAGGTGGTGAGAGCAAAATGAGAGGTGCACCAGAGGTATAGGAGGATGGGAAAGGAAGTGGACAGGGAGGAGTATGCAAGATGGTCCAGGGAGGTGACCAGAAAAGTGAAGCCAAGGCCCAGAGGGAGCTGAGATTAGCACAGGGAATTAACGTGGGGGGGGGAGAAAGACTTTTTCAGATACATCAGGGAGAAAAGGAAGAGCAAGGAGAGAATAGTGAGGATAAAAAGGGGTGGGGAGTGGACGGAAAAGGGTGAGGAGCAGGCAGAAGCACTGAATGAATACTTTTGCTCAATGTTCACAGAAGAAAAGGGGGGACCGCTACCACCATGGGCTGGGAGGGTGGGGACAGGGGGAGAGGAGGCAACAGATGGAAGAATTGAGGCAAGTAGAGTCCTAGAGGAACTGAGGGCACTGAAGGTAGACAAGGCACTAGGGCCGGATGGTATCCACCCCAGGGTGCTGAGGAAGATGGCGGAGGTGTTGGCACATCCACTGGTGGATCTGTACAGCACCTGACTGGAGTCGGGATGTGTGCCACTGGACTGGAGGATGGCACATGTAGTACTATTACACAAGAGCAGACCAAAGGATGAACCGGGTAATTAACGCCTGGTAGGTCTCACCTCCATAGTGTGCAAACTCATGGAAACAATACTAAAGGAAAACCTGGTGTCGTACCTGGAGGACAATGGCCTTCAGGATGTGAGGCAGCATGAGTTTGTTTCAGGGAAGTCTTGTCAAACCAACCTGATACAATATTATGACTGGGTGACAGGTGAACTGGATAAGGGTCATGTGGTGGATGTTCTTTACTTGGACTTCAACAAAGCCTTTGAGTCTGTGCCTCATGGGTGGCTTGGGGGGAAGCTAACTGGTGTAGGGGTAGGGGCAAAAATGATGAACTGGACTACAAGCTGGCTGAGTGGGAGGCTGCAACGGGTGGTGGTGAGAGGGGAGCTCTCAACTCCAAGGCCGGTAATGAGTGGTGTGTCACAGGGCTCTGTGTTGGGGCCAGTATTGTTTGGGCTCTTCATATCAGACATTGCACATGGGGTGGTGATCTAGATAAGTCTATTCACTGACAGCACCAAAATCGGAGCAGTGGTGGATAGAGAGGAGGGATGGAAGTAGCTGCAGGGGAACCTAAGCAAGCTACAGGAGTGGTCAGAGAGGTGGCAGCTGGGGTTCAATGCAAAGAAGTGTAAGGTTATTCACTTTGGAGTGAAGAACTCAAGGAAAGAATACTGGCCGGGAGGAGGTAAGCTGGGGATCACTGAGGAGGAAGAGAAGAACCTAGGGGTAATGATAACAGGGACCATGAACAACACTGCCCAGTGCAGGAGAGCAGCTGTAAAAGCAAACAAAATGCTGGGGTGCATAGTGAGGGGGTTTTCATCCAAGCAAAGAGAGGTTATCTTGCCCCTCTACAGGTCGCTGGTTAGGCCGCACTTAGAGTATTGTGTGCAGTTTTAGAGGCCATACCTAAAGCGTGATATCAGGCTACTGGAGGGGGGTGCAGAGGAGGGCAACAAAGATGATATGTGGAATGGAGGAGAGACTATGACAGCAGACTAGAGACCTGACTATGTACATCCTGAAGGATAGAAGGACGGGGGGGGGACATGATAGAGACATTCAATTATCTGAGGGGAATCAATAAGGATGGGGCTGATGGGGTCTCTAAGTTAAGGAGGGGGAGGGTCACCAGGGGCCATAGGCTAAGAATAGAGGGGGGAAGATTTAGGAAGGGAATGAGGAGACACTATTTCACAGAGAGGGTGGTAGTAAAATGGAACGCCCTACCAGAATGGGTGGTATCATGTAAATTTGTGAACAGCTTCAAAAGGGCATGGGACATGGAACAGGGGAGAGTGAGGGAGGGAGAGGTGGCAGTGGGATGACAAAGGGGGGTGGGGCAGCTGCAAACTAGGGGTGCTAGCTGCACACTCGAGCAGACTTAGATAGACCGGTGGTCTGTTTCTGCTGACTCATTTGTATATTAGTATGTTTGTACAGCTGGGAGGAATCGATCAGCTTAGATCCTCCGGGTTGTAGACAGGCTACTTCATCTGGCCTGTCCAGAACTTGTTAAAGCTTCTTCCACTCACAAATGTGAGGAGTTCACTCACTTCTTCTTGGACAGAGTGCCCTCTTTGAGATCCGGGATTGCTCCTAGCAGAATTCCATCCTCCAGCAGTAGTGCCACTTGTGTGGGTGACTGCACTCGGCCTTCCTGGGTGAGTTCCAGCCAGTGATGGCGCATGAGGTATTCAGGATTATTTGCAAGCTTAAAACAACATTCTAGGGGGGCTCTGTTGAGCAGCATACTGGCAAGATGCACAACCACATAGCTCTGCAAATTTTATTGTAAAAACCTTAAAAAGTACAACTTTCAGCAAGAATCTCGAATTAAACTTGACAGCACTGAATAGATCTCACCAACTGGCATTGTTGAATATCAAATTCAACATGGGGAACAACCAGAAACAGAGTGGAAGTGGTGCCAAAAGCGCTGTGGCCTCCTCTGAACAGGCCACGTCCTCGTCGATGACCACAGCTGGAGCGGATCCTCTGTGGAGGGCTTTACAGGCCTCTATGCAGGCAATCAATTTTAAAATGGAATCGATTTTGCAGCAATTTGCAGAACAAGAGGCAAAAGTAGCAGCAGTATCACAGATCGTTGAGTTGGCGGAGAAGATCTCAAACCAAGCTATGGCCGCTACATCAAAAGTTGTGCAAGAAAACGCACAACTGAGATATAGATTTGAGGCATTAGAAAATGCCAATCAGAACTCAAATGTTTGTATCATTGGTCTTCCAGAGGGGAGCGAAGAAGACAATTTACTATCCTTCTTACAGTCCTGCTGCCTGAAGCTTTGACTATGACTAGAAATATTACTAGGGATCATCTGTCTAAAGCCTTCTGAATTACGTCCTGTGCAGCCAGACCTCATGGGGACTCTCCTAGAGTGGTCCTACTGGTGACAACTAATTCTACCACCAGAGACCATATTCTGCAGGCCACTTGAACAGCTGAAGGACTTAATGTTGAATGGGGCCACAATCCATCTCTTCCCCAACCTCTCCTTTGCCACACGAGCCCGGCACAAAAAATGTGATGCGGTCCGCGCCCTGCTCCGCTGTTTGGGGGTTAGTCACTCTCCTCTGGTGGTCACGTGACTCAGAATTCATTACAGAGGTCGCACCTATCAATATAGCAACCCTCTGGAGGTGGGAAAGAAGGCTGACGCCATAGTGCAAGAATTTAAAGTGGCTGAAATGCCACAGGAATCCGGGTCGGAGGATGAAGAAACCTGAAAGGGGACACTTGAGTCTTGATACTCTATTAATGCCCGTCTTTATACATATAAAATTGGCTGTTATCTTAAAGTTATATTCTGTGGGCCTTATTCATTCTTGTTAAAGATATCTACTTTTTTTGTAAGTCTGCTTGCTATTAAGTAGTGCTTTACATTTTAGCAGTACCTTTTATTGGACTTGGGGACATATCAACACTGGATGCTCAGTTACTGTCATTTAAATTTTTCACATTTTGGACTAGTTCCCCAAAAGCTTTAGTAGGCTGTAACCTTTCTGGCCGTACTTTAGGGTTACTGTTTGTTTTTTTGTTTATCCCCCACCTTCTTACAAAAAGACTGTGTAGACTCTCCATCCTTTATCTCCCACCTCCTTACAAAAAGACTATGTAGACTCTCCACCCTTTAGACATTGGATGTATCCCTTTTGATATACTGTATGATGTCTTACAGGAGTGTAAATTGTTTGTCATTGCTCTATGATAAATGCAATAAACATAAAGTACAAAAAAAAAAAATTCTGTGACCTGGACCCATCCCTGACATGGCTATTAGCTGGATGTGTCAAGACCTTGGGACTGATCTTTGCCAGGATTGTCGATAGTTCCTTATCGGTGAAGTTTTTTCCAGAAGCCTTAAAACAGGCCCTGGTTAAGCCTATACTGAAGAAACCATCTTTGGACTCCGACATCCTAGCAAATTACCGACCAGTCTCAAATCTTCCCTTTTTGGTGAAGGTTCTTGAGAAGATGGTAGTGGAACAGCTTGAGGAGTATCTCACAGTTTTTCAGATCTGTGGACCTCTCCAGTCCAGATTTAGGGCCTCACATAGCACAGAGACCATGCTAGTCAGGGTGCTGAATGATCTGCTCAGGGTGAGGGATTGGGAAGAACGTGCTATCCTTATCCTCGTTGACCTCTTCACTGCATTCGATACAGTGGACTATGGGGTGTTATTGGACAGGCTGAGGGAGTATGTAGAACTCACCAGGAAGGTCATCTGCTGGTTTGAGTCCTTTCTCCGGGGCAGGTCCCAGAGGGTGATACTGGGAAATTGCTCCTAGAACCTGAGGGACCTGCCCTGTGGAGTTCCCCAAGGCTCTGTCCTTTCCCCATGCAGTTCACAGTGTACATGTTGCCCCTGGACAAGGTCATCAGATGGGATGAGTTTTCATTGCTATGCCGATGATACTCAGCTCTACATATCTGTTGCACCTAATAGGCCTGACGCTATCGATGTGCTGAATAAATGCTTGGCTGAGATCTGGACCTGGATGGTGTTGAACTGGCTGAGACTGAACCCCAGAAAGACTGAGGTACTGGTGGTAAAGCCGGGTCAGAGAGTTGGACTTGAGACCTCAGGTGATAGATTGGGCCTCTTTTTGGGCCCGACGGAACTGGAGGTCTCATCATGAGTAAAAATACTGGGTGTGGTATTCGACAATGGGCTGACATTTGATGCTTAGGTGTCAGCTATTGTCTGGACCAGTTTTTACCATCTTCAGAACATTGCCCCGATCAAGCCCTTTGCAGACCTGGCTACACTGGTCCATGCTTTCGTCACCTTGAGACTTGACCACTGTAATGCCCTCTCCCTTGGGGTTAGAGGCAGTGTGCTGTGGCACCTTCAGATGCTGCAGAACAAGGCAGCACGAGTGTTGACTGGTCATTCTAGATATACCCATATCACCCCAGTGCTGCGCAAGCTGCATTGGCTGCTGGTGCGGTGGTGTATCACTTTCAAGGTAGGTCTTTTGACCTATAAGGCCCTACATGGGTTGGGTCTGGGTTATTTGAAGGATCTCCTGCATTCCTACATCCTGCCTCACTCCCTCAGACCTTTCCTTGAAATCCCCAGAGCAAGACCGAAGAACTCTGGAGGTCGCTGCCCTGACCTTATGGAATTCTCTGCCATGGTATCTCAGGGAGGCACCGACGACTTGAATTTTTAAGCGTCATTTTAAACCATTTTTATTTTTGCAATCATTTGGGTCTGAAGGGACCATGTAAGTGGTTAGTTTATCAATTTATTTTTGTTTTTAGGATCCTGTTCTATGCTTATTTATTGTCTTGTTTTGTTGTTTCTTCTTTGTATTAACTGGAATTTTATTATAAAGGTGCCCTGAGCCTTCGGTGAAGGGAGCCCCAAATAAATAACATTTACTACTACTTTAATGGTGAGAGGAGGTGCTGTCAGTAAGGGTCATGCTCTCTGCCCTTCAAATCCCCCCATTTAAAAAAAATGGCCAGGTGTTCAGGGAGCACGACTGTGTGTGCCCCCCATCCTCCAAACTCTCCCTCCCTCAAAGTCCAAAAGCTGATTCCCACCCCTCAATGTCCTATTATGGGGGGGGGGCAGTGAATAGCAGGAAAACAACCACAAGGATGTCTGGCCATGATGAACAGACAGGTGGGTGGGTGTGCATGCATACAATAGGAGGTTGTTTGGCTCTGGCTTGCTTAAATATGAGCTGCCCGAGTTCGGTGTGGCTTGGTTTTCATAGAGAGGCTTTGTCCCATCCCTATTTCACATAGCAACAAAGCAACATAGTACTTAGTAGTAGATTTCAGTATGGATGTACACCCAAAGCTGGAATACTTATGTTTTATTTATTTATTAATTTGTTAACTGGGTAAGGGACACTGGATCAAAGGGTCCTTTTCAGGTCTGACCTGGAAATATATTACAAAATACAAACAAAACAAAACAATACAGATATAAAATAACATACTATAATTAATTATAACAGTTTCAAACTTCCTGACCCAGCAGAAATTGTTTAAAATTAGATTTAAATACTTGAAAAGAACCTGCAGAATGAAGTGCTTCAGGTCAGCCATTCCAACAAGGTGCTGCAATGGAAAAGGCATGAGAACCAGCCTTAGATTTATAAGAAATAGACTTCAGTACAACACCCTTTGGTAACCTCAGATTAGAATAAATAGATCTTATAGATAGCAGATCAGACGAA
Organism: Neoceratodus forsteri; assembly: GCA_016271365.2. Lineage (NCBI taxonomy): Eukaryota > Metazoa > Chordata > Ceratodontiformes > Ceratodontidae > Neoceratodus > Neoceratodus forsteri. The sequence goes on from CM057454.1 coordinate 333,621,127, forward strand.
GAAAATGAAATGCAAGAAGAAACATATTCAATTTGGGTGAGGATAACCATCCAAGTTAGGTATACAAGTCACAATGATGGGTTTTAGTGGGGGCAGATAAAACAAAATGGCAAATATTATTTTTTTATTTATTTAAGTCTTTGGTAACTGGGTAGGGCCCATTAGGCACAAGTGCCTGTTTTCAGGGGTGACCTGGGAGCACTGGGCAGTTAAGTGACTTGCTCAGAGTCACACAGTATGCAAGTGGAGGTTGTGAGAATCAAACTCAGGTCTGGTCTGCTGGATCTATCAAGCTCGTTCACACCTCGTTCCTCTAACCTCTAGGCTATACTGCCAGCCTAATATTATTATATATAACAGAAAGAATGTTACTCTTCTAATAGCCCAGGTTAAAAAAAAGTTTTGGCACATAGTCAAATTGCTGGAGAAGGGAGCCGATAGTAGTAAATCTATGGGTCTCCAGAGAAAAAAAGCTTTTGAGTTTATAAAGAACACCTAATTTTTAATTAATAGTCAGGCTTACTGATGTCACGTGAGTAGAAAAAGTAAGCCCAGGATCAAGTAGCACCCCAAGATATTTAAATTGATACACTTGTTCAATAGGAGCACCAAAATTATCTTGTACTCCTACCCCTGTTCACGCTGTTTAGTCTTGGATGTCATTCTAACTCAGGAATTTATCTAGTCCGGCTTTGAAAGCCTTAACTCATTATCTCCTGGTGGCCATTTTGTGTCAGGTTAAGCAATGAATAGTTTAGACTTTATACAAAGCTACTGGAATTAATAACAGTTCTAGCTCACAAAATCTCAGTGGGTGGAATTTCCTTTTAGTGACCCTTTCTATGTGAGGCAGTGCTTTCTAATGTTTCCCCTTTTCCTGAACCTCCCAGGTTTGAGAACATGTTGTCTACTTCAGCTTACATTCATCAGCTCAGACATCTGCGTATACTCCACTTTGTCTATCCCATTTAGGATTCAGAACACCATAATCATGTCCCCTCTCAGTTTTCTCTTCTCTAGGCTGAAAAATTTGAGTATGCTCAATGTCTCTATGTACTGTAGTAACTGTTGCCAAGAAAGCTGCTCATCAGCTTGGGGACCAGGTGCTGGAACCCCTTAATGTTTCAATGCCCTTCTATATGGATGTTTCTCCTAAAGACGTTGGACAGAAACATTGGCATGAATGTGGACAGAAATTGGCAAGCTTGTGGCTGAAAAGCCTATTAGTACAGTATAAGTGGTTGACAATATCATAAATGGGTAACAGTACCCAATAATTGGATTGACTGACTAAATGAAAACTCAATACAGTATAAAAGGATAGAATAGTAGATACTAGAAAGGGAGCCAACACATCAGCAGCAATACCCTGAACCCAACCCTTCCCCCCCATTTACAACCTCCATTTTCCACATGTCTAAATCTAACTTAGAAATATAGTAGCAAATAAACTTCTCGGTGGCCCAATCATATGTTGAGGGAGAATAAGTCCCTCTGTTTGAAATACTGACTACAATACTGAAAAACAAAACAGAATTTCACCACAATTTGTTGAAAAGTGACAGTAAAGCTCGATTGTCTAAGAGCTGTGCTGAGGAATCAGCACAGTTGATATTTGCATAGCAACCAACAGCAAGCATGATTGGTGCTCTGGTTGCCATGATGCTAGATCAAATAGCATACAATGATTGGGATAAGAGGCAGAAAGGTTTTTGCCTTCACAGTTCCTAAGAAGATGAGAACACCATTGACATACATGCCAAAGCGGCAGATGATAAGACCCTACAAGCAAGGTAAATCAAACAGAATCAATATGTATGGCATAATAGGGGCAGAGAAAAGTAAACTCTCAAAGAAAGAAGTGACATGGAAATTTTACACTTTCAGAAAATTAATGCTAAAGGCATAGCTATGAAACGAGTCAGAGAGAGTGCTACAAGACTTAAGGTATGTACAGAATTTGCACATTGATAACACTGATTAAAAACTTGACTAACAATATTACAAGGACAGTTTTATGATATTTAAGCAATAATTCACTCCGGGATGTGTTTTGTGCTGGGATAATGTCATGCCTGGGGTGGTTGGGCACAAGGCCGCAGGTCGAATGCATCCACCCACCCCAGAAGTGATGTTATCCAAGCACAACACACACCCTGGAGTGCATTATTGCTATTATACAATGGCTCATTTGTGAAAATAAAAGAAAAGTAATTAAAAATATATGTTTAAGTTTTTAATTGATTTTTTGTATGTGGAGGTATACTTTTTAACAAATAAGTCCACAGTTTCTATTATGTGCAGCAGGTGGCACTAGTGCCACTTAGCTGCTTTTTTGCTGTTGTGGGTTTGCTGTACCTGCCCATTCCTCATAGAAGAACATGTTTTCTTTTGTGTTGTAGTCCCCCCCCCAAAAAAAAAATTGGCACCACTGCTCCTCCGGTGTAATTGAGTTGGTCCCGCTGGCTGCAGGGTGAGTAGGTGAAGATGTGCATGTTTTTTTTCTTTTGTAAGAAACTACGATGTGAAGGAAGTGTGAGTTGTGGAGACTTTCATATTTCTGTGAGTGGTAAGTCATCTTGATTTGTGGACCAGCGGTTGGGATGGGTGAGGTTTTGAGTCTGCATCGGTTGTTGGGAGAGGGCACTATAAACACTGCCAAATTTCATGAAGTATGATTTAAACTGCTTTTGGAACCAGCCACTATCTGCTGCTTTGTGACAGAATGGCTAACCTTGTGCTCCATTGTGAAGCTGTGCCTATGTAACCGAAAGTGAAGCAGACGCTATGGCAGGGTCTCAAAAAAAGAAAAAAAAAAAGAAAGTGAGGTTTTCTTTAGTGGAATGATCAGCACTGGGGCAGTGTTGGGAGGGAATCTCTTACTTTTAATACTGAAGGCGTTGGGAGCTAGTAATGCAGCTTGCAAGCAGGTGAAACAGGTAGCAGAGTGGAGGTCACTCATGCAGCCTGCATGGAGTAATTTTCATAACGGTTGATGTGGTCATCTGTGTGCTGGGACTAGAGCTGGGATGTTGTACTGGGATAACATCACAGGTCCAGCCCCAGACTGACTAATCAGAGCCCAGGATTTTTCTTTCCCATTGTATAATACACATATAGTCTACCCCAGGCCATACATTTCATAAGAAAGTACAGCAATAGTGGGTTTTATGTGATAAAGGTGAGTCTCAAAGACCGCCTATCACATATAGTGAGCAAACATGAGCCCATAGTCAAAAGGGTGACAGATATTGTACTGACTGTTGCAAATAGCAACAGGTACAATACTTAACTAAATCACACAGGAATCTTTTTATGAGGGACTGTGCCCCCACCCCTCCTTGCAGGGCAAGCCCCCGCACCCCCAAATTTAAATAACGAACTCCGGGGGGTGCAGACTCACGAGCAAGTGCCGGATCATAAAAAAAATGTTTTCTGCCAGTAGCGGACCCAAGTCTGCTTGGATCATAGTAATGGTGTACACCACTACGCTATGCAAGCAGCTTGGTGGGAATCAGCCACAAAGGATGCTATATCCTGTATAGTGAGTACAGCTCCTTGCTGTACTCGCTATACAGGATATAGCGAGGTATTCCACTACTCACTTTCTTGTAGAGTGCTATTATTGAGTCGCTTAAATGTGCAGCGCTCAATAATATGTGCTCTACATGCGTCCTTCCCAATAGTGAGACCATCTAAAAGTGGGTAAAATGATTGCAATATTGAAATTTCTCTTTTTATAGGTAACGTCAGAAGGCAAAGCCTCATGTTTTTGAGTATGAAAATACAGCAACTTTCAAATAAGAAAATAAGCTTATAACCATTCAGTTATGGGGTAGGTCAAGCATTATTTACAGAATTTAAAATTAATTGTGCACATGAACAAGGTTGATGGTGGCACTGAACAATAACAGGAGTACAATGAAAGAAAGTACGGTATTTAAGTTTATTAATTGTATTTTATAGGTTGTAAATGTATAACGGGATAAGAACGGTATGCATGAATAAGTACTCTTGTCTGAGAAAGAATCTGATTCTCTGATAAAAATGCAGACTTTCAAGTGTATTAAATATTAAAGATGTGATTTAATAATAACAAAGCTGATATGAAAAGTAAAAAAAGTATTTTTTCTGTTTAAAAATGTTTAGAAAAGAAACCCTTTGAAAAAGCTCAATCACATGAGCAAAACATCAGGGCAACTAAAAAATTTGAAAAAAAGAAAAACTGATACTGTGTTTGCTAAACAAAGTGGTTATCCCCCAACAAACTTTTAGAAATTCTGATTTTGCACCTCGGGGACACACATCAAAGAAGTTAAAGGCCATTTCCCTTGGACTACCTTGAACTCAGAAAAAGTAAGTCCAGGATCAAGTAGCACCCCAAGATACTGAAATTGATACACTTGTTCGAAAGGAGCACCAAAATTATCCTGTACCCTTACTCCCGCTCATGCTGTTTAGCCTTCAATGTTATTCTGCCTCAGAAATGTATCCAGTCCTGCTCTGAAAGCATTAACTCGTTATCTTCTGGTGGTCATTTTGTGTTAGGTTAAGCAATGGATAGTTTGGACAAAGCTATTGGAAGTAATATCAGTTCTAGTTCACAAAATCTCAGTGGGTGGAATTTCCATATAGTAACCCCTTTCTATTTGAGGCAGTGCTTTCTAATGTTTTAGCTTTTCCTGCACCTCCCAGTTTGAGTGCATGTTATTTACTTCAGCTTACATTCATCAGCTCAAATATCTGTGTATGCTCTACTCTGTCTATCCCATTTAGGGTTCAGAATACCATAATTATGCCCCCTCTCAGTCTTCTCTTCTCTAGGCTGAATAATTTGAGCATGCCTAATCTCTCCATGTACTATAGTAACTGTTGCCTAGAAAGCTGCTCCTCAGCTTGGGGAACTGAGTGCTGGAACCCCTCAATGTTTCAATGCCCTTCTATATCGCAATGGCAAGAAATTTACTGTATATATTCAACGTTTGGTGAATAGAGTAGTACTTGTGTATTCTGTAAGAAACTTTGGCCTTTCTCTATTCCCTCCCTCCCTTTGTAGATAAGCCAAGTAGTATGTAGGGAATAGAAGGCCTAGTGCCATGGGTGAACAGAGTGCCAGAGAAGGCAAAGGCAAGTTTATTTAAAAAGACGCCAAATCCCAAAGGCTCTGGGCACTGCACAAAACTTTACAGCATTTCATACTGCATAAATATATAAATTAAAAATAATTTATATAAATAATCAGAATTACACCCCAAAAGCTTGCAGAAATAGGAAGGTCTTCAGGCGAGCCTTAAAGGCAATTGTAGTGGTGGCCTCCCTAACTACAGCTGGTAAGGAGTTCCAAAGAGTGGGAGCGGCAACACTAAAAGCTCGGTCGCCGGCAGATTTTAATCTCGCTCTTGGAACAGTTAGGAGGCCACCACTAGAAGAGCGGAGATTACGGGTAGAGGAAGAAGGTACCAGGAAAACTGACAGGTAACCAGGGCCCTGCCCATGTAGGGCTTTATAGGTGAGAAAACCCACCTTGAAGAGCACTCTCCACCTGACAGGCAGCCAGTGCAATTCGCTTGACACAGGTGTAATATGACAAAATTTACTTTGCCCGGTCAAAAGCCGGGCAGCAGTGTTTTGCACTAGCTGCAGTCTGCGAAGAGAGCCCCCAGAGACCCCGAGATAGAGGGCATTACAGTAGTCAAGCCTAGAAATGACTAAGACATGTATCAAGGTAGGGAGGTCCAGAGACGGAACAAGGGGCTTAATCCTGGCAATGTTTCTAAGATGGAAAAAACAGGAACGAACCACGGAAGGTTCAGAGAAGGTTCGGAGGAACAGAGAAGGAGGAGAATGGGCAGCATGGTGGTTGCTTTGAAACATGCTAAGCATGGGCTGCTGGGAGAGGCTGGATTTTATCTAGGATGTGGGAGAGGCTATTCCCCCACAGTGAACCTCGGGCTTCAGCCCTCCCATTCAATGTATGGTGAATAGAGTAGTACTTGTGTATGCTGTAAGAAACTTTGGCCTTTCTCTGTTCCCACCCTTGGTAGATAAGCTGGGTAGTGTGTAGGAAATAGAGGGCCCAAAAGATTATCTCCTTCAACTCACAAAGAGTGTGACCAGTAGCACACTGGAGAGGAACCCCCACCCACCCATGGAGAAAACCACTGAAGACCAATGGCTACTGACCTGCCCATCATCTGGGCAAGCTAAGAGGAGATGATCCTAAATGCTTTTCTGATTTCTGCTTCTGAGTTAGTAATGTGAGTTTCAAAGGCCAATGAAAACCATCTTCTGAATCTCTTAATGATGTGCCAGAATGTTATTTCCTGATGCTGATGGAGCTGCTCCAATCCAGAATAAATGTCCTGAGAATGAATATGGATTAAGTCTGAACCGTAGAAGAAGAGTTTTAACATGATCAAGGAACCTTTTTGGCTCTCACAGGTGATTGCTGGTAGGAGTGTAACAGAGGCTGTGATGAATCAGAGTATGAGTGGAAGAGCATGAGTTTGTCTAGATGAGCTGCCGGACAACCGTTATTACAGGACAAGTAATAAATTATGGGATCTCCTTTATGTAATCTGTCAGTCTTTGAAGATGGAAGTGACAGGATAAAATGATCAGCCCCTTTTTCGTAGATTGTGATCTTAAGGAAGTTGGCAGAGAAGGATGTTGAGACAGTGAATTCTCCAGGACAGGAATCCATAAAAAGCTGGACAAATAGCAGAAGAAACCATGATGATCAAGGTAGACTCAAATGGATCTGAGTTTGATAAATCCAATGTTTCTCATTATGGAGCCATCCATAGAGAGACACTGAGGAGTTTTATCAACTGAAACTCTTTGAATACCCACTAGAAGAAGTTTAACTGAAGGATTGGAAAATAGTGAAGGCGAGGATGGATTAGGCTGTGAGGAAAGAACTAGATACCAGAAAGGTATTGTTTTATACTTCCGTATGACAGTTTCAAGGCTTCTTTTTCTTTTTAGTCTTTATCTCCACTACCTGGAGAACTCTTTTCCGGCATCCTTGTGGGCTCCCAGCCTCTACCTCCCCCCATGAGTTCTAGTCCTCTCTTCTCCTCTCATGTGACCCAGCTCTACCTCTGGGTCTGAACCATCTGGAGGTAGGGCCACCCTATCCACCCAGGGCACTCTATCTATAGGACAAAGTGCTGAGCATATGAGTCGGCCCCCATGGAGAGGAGGTCAGTCTGGGATTCAGAGTGTAGGCTAGGAGGCTATGGTACCTTCATCTGTCCCCCAGGAGTGGGATTTTTCTCTATTTTTTTGTGTAGTTCCTATCCCTCAGAGTGTAGCTTAGCAAAGCAACGTTATGCTGTAACTCTGCCCCTTGCATCCGTGGTGTCACTACGCTGGGTGCCTCTGACCACCGTCAGAGGCTGCTCCAGGAGTAATCACTTCCCCACAGCCCTCCCTGGGAAGAGAGAGCAGTCCTACGGACACTCAATCTCTTCCCCCCCACCAACCCCCAGCCGCTCTGGCTTGTTCCCAAATCTGGGTTACTGGCATGGCACAAGGTGTGGTGTCCAGTGCTTCAACCCTCAGCACCACCGGGGCCAGCCATTTCAAGGCTTAATGACAAAGATTATAAATGCTAAGCTGGCCCAGTGACATGGAGGGCTCGGGCATCATGTCTTACCACTTGCCACACCGGCAACCCACATTCACAGTGTGAGTGGATCACCAGGGGTCAGTTGGGGTGGGAGAGGATTGAGTATCTGGAGGACAGGTCTCCTTTCCCAGGGAGGGAGGGACACTGAGGCTGGCGCGCCTCTGAGACCTGACATCGGCTGGGTGTCAGAGCACCCGGGTCCCATAATAGATGAATGAGGGTAGAGCAGTCAGCCAGCATGCTGTGGGTGGAAGTGTGCACAGCTTGCCCATTGCTGACACCCATTGCTCCACCTCTGGGAGGTGGGGGGAGAAAAAAATGGAGGAGAAAATGTCCTAGGTGGCTGGATGATTGCTGACCCCTGCAGGTGTGGATCCTGTGAATAACAGCACCTGGAGAACCAGATCCATGTCAGCAGGTTGAGGGATTTCCCCCCACCCTGCCATGGGGGTAAGCCATAGGGGAAGAAAGGAGGTGCACTACAAGCAGGGAGTACTGGGCCAGGGGGTCAGCAAAATAAAGTGCCACCCATGATGGGGGAGTGGAAGAAAGTATTTATATATAATTAATTAATTTTAAAAAAAGAAATGCTAGTACATGTTCTACATGAACAGAGAATTCTGGGAGGACTGTAATGCGCAGAATGAGGAATACTTTTCCACACTATAGAATATGTATCTCGGATGGCTGGAGCTAGGGTAGCTCACATGTTGGTGTTGGCTTGCTGGTGATAAAATTCTGAATCATTATGAGGTCACTGAAAGAAGGAGGTGGAGTTATGACTAAGTCTGCTGAAGGATGGAGCTGACAAAAGGTCTGAAAATGGAAATGAGGTAATACATCAGCTGCTTCATTTGAATAGCCCAGTATATGAAAACATTACATTGTAAATTGTGATTAAGAGATAGCCAAGTCAGCCTGTGCATGAACTGCATGATGCAATAGGATGAAGACCTGCATTGTTGATGATGTCCACTGAGGGTTGATTATCAGAAAAGATGGATACTGTCTGAAGGTACCAGTGATGATCCCATGGGAAGGCAGCTGCTACGGCTGGGTAAATCTCAAAGACAGGAAGTGTAGATGAAAGTCTTGAAGTATGTGTAACGTCCAGAGGCCAGGAAGCAGTAATCCATGATTACTCAAAGATCACAGCATAGCCATGGGTTGAAGATGAGTTGGTGAATATTCTGGGGTGCAAGTCAGAAGAATGATGTTTGTAGAACATTGAACAGCCATTCCTGTAAGCTAACAATTGAGACCACATAGCTAGATTTGAGTTTTGTAGCAGCCATGAATTGGATACAATAATGCAATTCAGAAACAATTATGCCAGTATCAAGAGGTAGGAATAGAAAGATCATCCTTGAGAATCTCTGTTCATTGTGAGTTGAGGTGTTGGAGGAAGGAAATAAGTTAATGTTTTATGTAAGAGAATCAGTTCAAAAATGACTTCACTAAAGCTTGGATGTGGTGCAGTTTATCCAGTGGTCAACTGGCTTCCATATGGTTTGTATTCAAATAGTATGCAAGGATGCATAGGAATGTTGCTGGACTTAGGGTTGAGTCTTCAGAGAAAGGAACTGATAGGTCTTGGATCAACTGGATGAGAGCAGTAAACCAGATGTGGAAGGAGAATATGGTGGATCGATCAGGAGATAGTCCTCTAATGGATTACTAACTACTAGATGACGACAAATGTTCAGCAATGCCCAAAAAGCACATCAGAAAACATGGCAACATTTCTGTGCTGGGTCACAGTGAACTGGGAGACATACTACGAAGTAAAGCAGTCCTCCACAGACATTCCAGAGAATTACTAGATAGACTGATGAATGGGTAGCAGCTGAAATACATCCATGACAGATCTGTAGTGAGAGCCAAGAGCCAGGGCCAAGGCATTGGAATGATTGCTGGGGCTCGTTGATACAAGCATATGTTAGGGAATAGTTATCAGAGGGAATCGATGAAAAGGTGACAAGGGTGAATGAGGACCGAGGTGCAAACAGTTCGAGAATGAGAGGCATCCTGACAGGAACCATCCAGTAGTGACACCAATGCAATTGAGTCGATAGGTAGGAAATGGTATGTATGGAAAAGGACCCAGGTGGAATCCCTTTAAAGTTCTTTATGAGACAGCTGATGAACAATTGCAGGGTCCTTTGCAGCAGAGTGAAGAATATGCCAGTAGAAGGTATCGGAGGCGTGCACTGAGATGCCTGTGTGGAATCCATGTGAACAGCTAAATGAAATGGCACACAATAGACAAGAGACCAATTCCTCATGACTCAAAGGAAATGCAGAATGAATCACTGTGCAGCAGAGGCTCAATGCTAGGATGAATGCAGAGAAAGACAAATTCGCTAGGAGACTGGGATCCATTGATGGTGAAGTCACAGGAATGATGCTGCAGGAGACAATGCAGATGTCTATAATGTAAGCATTGGAGCAGTGATGGCTCTGAGGCGGAGGAAATACTGACACTTGGAATAGTAGTCAGGGAATACTGACACTTGGAATAGTAGTCAGAGGAGCAGGAATGTCTGGAATGCAGCTATGGATGGGATAGTTGCAGGAGTTGATGGTTCAGAGGCAGGAGTAGGTAGAGCAGGGAAGCTATCTTCAAAGATGTCATATAGGAGTGTATATTGGAAACTGAGGAGGCAAGTTAAGCCATGAAGTATTGAAGTTGAGACCATGATGAAAATTCTGGATGAAGAACAGGTTGGCTGAAACCAAGATCCTGAACAGGTTGAGGCTTAGAATCTTAGATAAAGCACACATTCTGGAGATGGGTAGAAGCCAAGTGCTGGAAACCCTGGGATGTGCAGTACAGCCATGAGGCAGGAACAGTCCAATTCTTAATGGAGTAGTACAATGAGGAAGCCCACCAACAGGCTGGGAGTGCTGAGGAATACATCTAAGGAGACCTTGCAATACCATCTTTGGGTGATGGAGGCATGGAATCAGTAGACACCGAAGATGACTCAACGCCAATCTATCCTGCCTAGTGACTGAGATCCTAGGGAACAGCCTCAAACAGCGAGGTCCAGGAACTGAATGGAATGAAGACCTAGGTATGGGAGGCTTCACTAATTAGATAGAAGGTTCCCACCTCACACTGGAGATGGTTTACCAGAATCTTGTTCTCTAGGATCTACAGAACCGAGAATAAGTCAGAAGTAGAGTGGATGGTAACTTGGATGGTGCATTTTTATCTTTCATATAAATATTTTAGAGTTGTATGTACTCTGTACAGTGCTTTGATACTAGTGAATTGTGCTTAGGAAATAAAGTTATTATTAATATTATTATTATTGATGAAACAGACTACCAACCCCACTGGATTGGGAGAGACTACTTTCACTCAACACCTCATGAGGTAGAGTTAGGGACAGAGACCGTCAGACTGCTGGCACCGAATGTAGTTGGAAGACACAGACTCCCATCCCTGGTAGACAAAGTGAGTCTACCTTTGCTAGATACTGTACTAGATGGAGTTAGGGACAGAGACTGTTGGATTGCTGGTAGAGAATGTAATTGAATGAAACTGACTCCCATCCCCAGTAGACAGGGCAAGCCTACCTTCATTCAATACTGTACGAGGTGGAGTTAGGGACGGAGACTGTCAGATTGCTGGTAGAGAATGTCAATCAATCAATTAATCAATCAATCAATCAATCAATCACATTTTTATTTATCCAGGCAAACATCATTGAGCAAGCTCATTTGCAAGATGGACCTGGTTATTACCTGGTCAAAATACATTACAAATACTTTTTTTACAGTCACAGTGACAATAACATTATCATAACACAGCTTGCAGGGTCCAACCACAAGAGGAGGTCGAGAGGGCTCTGGTGACCATGCCTTCCCCCACAATCCCTAGAACAAAGCTGGCAGCTTGTGAAAGCTTGCAAGGACCGACTACACGAGAAAGTCGAGAGGGTTCTGGTGACCTTGCCCCCCCCCCATCACAAGCCCCCGGAACAAAGCTGGCAGCTCGTGAAAGCTTTAAGGGACTGACTATATGAGGAGGTTGAGAGGGCTCCAGTGACCTTGCCTTCCCCCACAACCCCGCAGAATGAAGCCAACAGCTTGTAAAAGCTTGCACGGACCAACTACTCGAGGAGGTCTAGAGGGATCCAGTGACCTTGCCCTCCCCCACAACCTGCGGATCAAAGCTGGCAGCTTGTGAAAGCTTGCAGGGACTGACTACATGTGGAGGTTGAGATGGATCTGGTGACCTTGTCCTCCCCCACAACCCCCCAGAATGAAGCCGGCAGCTTGTGAAAGGTATGCAGAGAGAGGCTGTGCAGCTCTGAGCTCCAGAGCAGAGTTACAGCTTCGGGACTATTGAGGGTGCCAAAGTGGCTTCATTTTTAAAATTTGAATTACACAATGACTTAAAACAGTCGGCGTGCATTTGGAGATAGTCTACACTCCTACAGCATTTGGAACTGCCTGGTTGAAATTTTATTGTATTCTGACTGGTTACTTTATTGCACTTTTACTGCATTTTGACTGCCTGGTTTCATTTTTTTTTGTTACAATATTCTGGCTGGTTCCATCAATGTACTCATACTTCATTATGACTACCTGGTTTAAATTGACTATATTATGATTGGTACTTCTATTTTGAGATAATTACAACCTGCTGTTATCCGATTGGTATTTTTAGCCAAACCTACACAGCCAAGTTACTTGTAAAACCTCATTAGAAGCCGACATTATGCAGCAGCCATAGATTGTTCCAGTAATCTGCTTGCCTTGTTAAATTAAAAACTGCAGCCTCCCAGTGTCTACTCGTCGGCTGTATTCCCCCTCCCTACTTGCCCCACCTAACCTGTACTTACCATCATCCTCTGGAGCAACAGTTCCCTATTTAAGTTCTTACCTCCTCTCCTATTCTTCACAGCTTGCAGGGACCGACTATATGAGGAGGTCGAGAGGGCTCCAGAGACCTTGCCCTCCCCCAAAACCCCCTGGAACAAAGCCGGCAGCTTGTGAAAGGTATGCAGATAGAGGCCATGCAGCTCTGAGCTCCAGGGCAGAGTTACAGCTTTGGGACTGTTGAAGGCCCCTCCGACACTCTGCATTGGCTCCCCACCGCCCCCGCCACCACCCTTGCTGAGCACTCCCTTTTATAGGGACCTACTCGGCTGGCTGAACCAATCAGCCCATTTCTCCACCTGCAGCCTATATCGGTCCACACTAGAGGGTACCCTGCTCCCTAACACTTTCTAATAGTGGAACTGTGAGCTAGAACCTCGGGTATAGGTATACACTTTACTGTGCTTATAAGCTGCTACTTCCCCTCTCCCTTGTGTTAATTGGATCTGCCCACCACTCCAACCTCCACTAAGACTAATTCCAGCTGTAGGCTCATACCCACTCACTATCACTACACCTCTCGCCCCACAGGTCTTTCAAACACTGACATCATGCCTAATAGCATGTGTCTAGCATATAACTCCCCTTGGCTCACCTACCTACTCACCTTATTTATCCTTCCCCCCCTTGGCTGGTATAACCAATGATAAACCAAATGAGCCCCAGCCTAGCTCCTTATATATAATAGTTAGCACTAGAGCTGCCAACTATGGCACTTTGGAGCACCAGGCAGCAGTATCCAGTAGCCCCTGGAGGTTCACTCTCCAGAAAAGAAGGAACCTGTTACCCCCTTTAACTCTGGAGGTTGCTAGTGCCCTGATGTGCACATATACCTCTAAACAGCAAACATTAAACCAGGACAATACAAGGCACAGAAAGTCACAGATCGGCAAAGCCTGGTGGAAGCACCACCTCTCCAGGGTGATCATTATACTGTTACTGATTTCTGAGAACATTCACTCAAACCCTGGACCTCTGGGCACAAAGTCTCCCTCAATCAGTGGATACCTAAAATTTGCATTAATTAATATTGGGAGTCTCCTACCCAAACTACCCCAGTTCCAGGCATGGGTAGCTGTCCACAAACTGGACATTAGCTCGCTCACCGAAACATGGCTGTCTCAGAAAATACCCGACTCCGTCATCTTGCTTGAGGGGTATACCTCCTTCTGGCTAGATAAACAGGCCAAGCGAGGGGGAGGGTGTTTGGTCTATCTGAGTAGCAGAATAAGTGGCCAGGTTTTGCAACCCACTTTAAGTACAAAAGAAGCACAGCTTCTCTCTATTATTTTATTTTATTTATTTATTCACAATTCGGATTTACAACCTTTGAGTCAAAGACTCATTTACAAAGGCACCTCGTCACAGGGAGGGGAGGCAACATTTTGGTGGAGTACAACAGTGGGGAACAATACAGGTGAGATACAATAAAGAGCATACAAAACAAAGCAAATGGACATACAAAGTAATTTCAGCAATACAGTGGAGCACGCAGGTTTCAATGCATGGTGTACAGGCTACAAGTAAACTAATCTAAATAAACTAGTATACATGAAATACTATGAGATCCCTAGAGATACTAGGTGGTGGATACCTGAGTGGGTATGGAGGGGTAGTTGCTAGGGAGAGTGGTGGACCAGGAGGACTTTGTCTGTGGATTGGCTCAGGCAGAGCTCTAGGTATGGCCCAATCATGGGCATTTGCAGCTCCGATTGTCAGTGAGGTGTTTACATAGGGCGATTTTGAAGGGGCCAATTTTAGAGATGTCTGTGATGTGAGCAGGGAGGGAATTATACCAGGAGGGGGCTCTGGAGTGGAAAAATCTTTGGGCGAGCGAGGTCCTGGCTCTCAGCACCTGGAAGGTGGCTTTGCTTGTATTTCAGGTGGCGACGGAGTGGGTGGACCATTGTAGGGGATGTAGTAAACCCTTGAGGGGAGAGTCCAAGTAGTGTTTTTTTGGCCAGTATACAGGTGTGGTATCACAGGCACTCTTCAAAGGTGAGTAGGTTCAAGGCGGAGTAAAGCTGGCATGTGTGCGTTCTGCTGGGGGCACTGTTCAGGAGTCTGCAGGTCTTGTTGATTGAGGTATGGACTTTGGTGAGGGCAGTGGGGTCAGCAGCTGCATAGATAGTGAGCCCATAATCAACCAAAGACAGGATGGAGGAGGTGATAGCCATCCATAGGGCATACTTAAGGAGGCAGTCTTTGTGGCGGTAGAGGAGTCCAATCCGGGCATTCACAGCAAAGGACAGTGAGTTAAGATGGCCATGGAAGGAGAGAGCTGAGTTGAAGGTGATGCCCAGGTATTTGTATGCTGATACCTGTTCAAGGGGGTGTAGAGTGGGGGGGAGGATGAGAAGGGGGGTGGAATTTCTGGAGTTACTTTGGCGGTGTGCAAAAATCATAGATTTCATCTTCTTGTGGTTCAGGACCAGATGATGGTCAAGGAGCTATTTTTCAGCTTAGCTGAAGGTGAGTTGCAGAGAGCTCTGGAGGGTGAGTGGGTCGGGGTGGGAGGCTACGAGGACCACATCATCGGTGTATAGGAACATTTTGCCCGAGCAGGAGCTGGGGAAGATGTTTAGAAAGAGACTGAACAATGTGGGGCCCAGGATGAAACCCTGAGGGATCCCAGAATGTACAGGTAGGGCAGTTGATAGGGTACTGTTGATTTTGACCCGTTGGGATCTGTCATGGAGGTAGCTGCAGAACTAGGCCAGGGGGCCAGATGAGAAACCAAGATGATGGAGGCAGTCAAGCAATAGGAGGTGACACACAGTGTCACAGGCCTTGGATAAGTCAATGAACACTGCCCCGGTGATCTCCCCAGAGTCAAGTGCAGAGTGTATTTGGTGGGAGAACTCCAACAGGGCTGAGGTGGTGCTGTGTCCAGGATGGAAGCTATGCTGTTCTGGACATAATATGTTGTACTTGAATAGATAATCCATGAGTTGGGTGGATACTATTTTTTCCAGGGCTTTAGAGAATGGGGGGAGGATGGAGATTGGTCTGTAGTTGTTCGGTAATGTGCGGTCTCCATTTTTATGAATTGGGATAATTTCAGCCGATTTCCATGCACTCGGGAATTGGCCGAGGCATAGAGACCATTTAAAAAGGTCAGTGAGAGGGGCTAACATGACATCAAGCGTTAGGTGAAGAATCCTGGAATCAAGGGGGTCACAACTGGGGTTGCGGCTGGAGAGGACTTTTAGTAGGAGTGGTTTGGCGTCACGGGGAGATATGGTCCAGAGGAGAAATGGGGGGGGGTGATTCATAGTGGGGGGGTTGGAGGCATGGATAGGATCAAAGAAGTGGACAGGAAGGACTGCGCTTAGGTCGGAAAAGGTTGTGTTGAGGCTGTCGGCAACAACTGGGAGGGTCAGTGGTAATAGCGTAGTTAACAAGCATCTGGGGTGGGGAGAGCGGGTTTTCCCATTAAGCTCCATAATATTATCCCAGAAAGCTCGTGCAGAGCCCCAGGATGAGGTCAGGGTGGTTTGGTAGTATCTGGCCTTGGCTTGCCTTATGGCCCAGGTGCATTGATTGCGAGCGGCAGTATAGGCTTGTCTGTCTACTTTCCTGACTGACTTGACCGCAATGTGCCACAAGTTATCTCGCTGCTGCAGTTGCTGGATCAGGGAGGGAGGGAGAAATTCAGGCAGCATTGTGTCTTTTGGAGCTAGCGCTGGTGACAGGGGTAAAGATGTCACAGGCCTTGCAGTATGCTCTGGTGAGGAAGGCTAGTGCAGTGTCTATATCCGTCGCAAGGGAGATTGGGGACCAGTCAAGCTGGGCTAGGTACTGTTTTAGCTTATTAAGGCCCCCGGGATGAAAGCGACAGTGGGGGGTGACTTTGCATGTGGGATTGAGCGTGGGGGAGGACCAGAAACAGAGGATAGGGGAGTGGTCGCTAAGGGAGTTGGCTAGGACGCTAACAGACTTGATTTTGTGGGGCGATTGGAGAGTATTATGTCAAGGAGGGAGCTGGACCCACTTGACTGGTTGAATCTGGTAGGTTGGGTCACCAGTTGAGTTAGGTCAAGGGCCGTGAAGGTGTCCTTTATGTGTGCTGCAGTGGAGCCAAGCCAGTTGATGTTGAGGTCACCTAGGATAAGCTGTTAAGCTTTGTGGGGCAGGGTAGAGAGATAGTCAGTGAGGGAGTGGATAGGTTGACTTTGGGGCTGTGGGTGTATGTATGTGGTTGTAAGATAAAGAAGGCTCCGGCCCAGGTCAGGGGAGATTTTTACGGTGATGGCTTGGGCACCATGATTGAGCTTGGGGGTAGGGAGTGCGTGGCCCAGGAGGGAGTCATGCAAGTAGACTGCACATCCACCACCAGGCTTACACACACGATCTTCTCTGAAAAGGGTGAATCCAGGGAGGGAGACAGCAGAGTCGGGGGTTAATGTGGAGAGCCAAGTTTCCACTATGGCAAGGATGTCGGGCCTGTGTTGGGTGACCCAGCACTGGAGTGCAGCAGTTTTCTTTGGGATACTGCAGATATTCATAGAGGCAATGCAGAGGCCATGCCCAGTAGGGGGCGATGGGGGGGTAGAATGTCCAGGCCCAGGGTTTGGGTGGACATTTCCAGAGAGGAGGAGGAGTAAGGTGATGAGTCGGAGAACTGGACTATGGCAGTTGGGGTAGAAGTGCTTGGGCAGATGCAAGGATTGGGGGGGTGCAGGGGATGGGTAGGGAGCTAAGGGCAGGTATGGCTAGGATGGAGTGATCCAACCCTGCACCATGGGCAGGGGGCGGGGGAGTGGATGTTGGTGGAGGGTGCAGTGGGGTGACAGGGTGGTCCAGTGTGAGAGGTGAGTTAGTGGTAAGCAGTATACAGATTGGGATGCTAGGAGCAATGGGTGGGTTGGCGAATGGAGGCTGACAGTCTGGCAGATGTATGTTTACAACAGAGCTGGAGAGATTCACTGGAGGGATAGTAGCGGGGGGAGACAGCACAGGGAAGAGCAGAGCGAGTATAGAGAACACTACAAGGGACATGCTGGAGTATGGGATGTGAGGAAGACAGAGATAAGTAGTGGCAGGCTGAATCCCCCTAGTGGCCAACACATATAATCTGCAGGTGGAGAAGTAGGCTGATTGGTTAAAGCAGCCATGCTCCTATTGGCTTATCCACCCTATATAGCTGTGTGTCACAGAGGGTGGTGGCGGGGTGGTGGGGAGTGGCGGGGCAACACAGTGGTTCCAACTGCGCCACAGTTTACTGATTCTTTTGCTGTGCCCGTGTTCCATACCTGATGAACTTTGGCTTCGGGGGGGGGGGTGGCGTCTGCACTCAGGCCCTCGCGACCAGGATCCGATCAAGGGAATGGCTGCTGAACTTCGGCTTTGGGGGGGAGGGCATCTGCACTCAGGCCCTCGTGACCGGGATCCAATACAGGGAATGGCTTTCATTGGAAGACATGGCAAAGCAATATCTCTGACCACTGTCTACATACCCCCTGGTAAGCAAGTCCCTGGCCTTGACCTATTTTTCAACCACATTAGCAAGCTAAAATAAGACTGAGCAGATCATCCTAGGGGCTTTAACACAAACTGGCTTGCCCTGGATTCCATTACCAAGAGGGACCGAATCCATACCCTATATCTAATGCAGATGGTCATGCAGGCAACTAGGCTGAATTATCTCACAGGCACTAACACGCTCATAGACTGGCTTCTTGCCTTCAACCCTGAGCATATCAAAAACATCTCTGTCCTGCCAGACACCCTAAGTGACCACTCACCAATAGTTGGCTTCTGGACAAACAAGGGCTCAAAGGGCCACCCCCCCCCCCAGATCACCAAAAACCGCTACCTCAAAAAGGGGCATGTGGGCAATTTTAAGAGGTATTTGAGGGAAGCAGACTGGTCCCCACTAGCTGATTGCAGAGATGCAAATACAGCCCTGGAATACCTCATATCTACTTTCTACAGAGCCTGTGACATATTTGCCCCTGTCAGGACAGTCAAAATAAAAGGAGCCATTAACCTCTGGCTCACAGGCTCTCTGATTGCCCTGAAGAAATATCAGGATAACCTCTGGCATATAGCTAGAGAGTCAGGCAGGCAAACCAACATGGTTACCTAAAAAAATTGCTAGAAACAAGTGCACTAGGCAAATAAGAAATGCTAAAGCTGGCTACTATAGAGAACAACTCAAGAATAACTGGGGAAATGGCAGGGAATTCTGGAATAATATTAAGTCCCTCACCGGCAAAGAACCCAGAGCTCCACCACATCTAATAGTTACCACCTCTGGCCCATTACAGCAACCTATCAACCTGGCCAATGCCTTTAATAATGCCTTCACTGACCTTACCTCTGCCCTCCCCCCCCCGAATTTCTCCATACGCCGCCTGATACTAACTTCATGTACCCTAACCCTCCAACCTCATTTAAACCAGGCCAACCACCGTTCTACTTTCAGAAAATTACTAGTGCCCAGACTATTAAATATGTCAGAAAAACTCTAAACAAAACCAGGGTCAGGAGTGACTCCTTAGACATGAAGTTAATAGCACTAGCACTGGACGAGCTTGCCTCTCCCCTGACCGTAATTTCAACATCTCCCTGAGCACTAGAATCTTCCCAGATAGGTGGAAGACTGTCCTGGTCACACCGGTATATAAAACTGGGGACAGAACTAACCTGGGAAACTACTGGCCAATCTTAATAACACCACCACTCTCTAAAGTGCTAGAAAGGACAGTCTCGGACCAGCTCACCGAATACTTAAATAAGTACAATTTGCTTTGCCCACAACAACATGGGTTTTGTACAGGCCACAGCACCATCACACCATTAATTGACTTCACTACTCACATCTATGAAGCCCTTGATTCTGGAAAAACAATGGGATCTATATTTATTGACCTCACAAAAGCCTTTGACACCATTAACCACTGAATCCTGCTCAGACACCTTAGGGCCTTGGGACTGTCAGTAGATACCACCTCCTGGCTAAACAGCTACCTTTCACACAGGACACAGTGTGTGAGGATGGGGGGGGTAACCTCCGATCTCAAAAAGGTAACCCTAGGGGTTCCCCAAGGCTCTATTTTAGGGCCACTTCTCTTCGGTCTCTTCATTAACTCCCTCCCCAGTGCCTGTCCTGCAAAAATACTGGTCTATGTGGACGATGCATTTATCTCTGTGCCTGGCAGCCTCACATCACATATAGCTCAAAACCTTCAACAAAGCTTTGCCATGCTTGAGAACTGGTTCACCCAAAACAGACTCCTTTTAAACTACAAAAAAAACCAAAAAGTATGCACCTAACCCTACCACATGCCAAAAGGCATGATGAACACCTGACTATCTATAGCCAAAAAAGGGATGATACATAGATACATAGACAGTGTCGGCAGATAAGGGCCTATGGCCCACCCAGTCTGCCCATTAACAAGTCTCCTCCTTTAAATATCTCGGGTTGCATATTAAAGACACCCTATCCTTCGTACACCATATTGACCATGTTGTCAAAACAGCTAATATTAAACTAGGAATCCTCTATAGGCATAGGTAAGCCATGATCCCTGAAGCTCTTAACCTGGTCAGCTGAAGCTCCATCCTGTTGGTCGTTGACTATGCCCTCATCATTTACAGTGCTGCCTCAGACACAGCCTTAAAAAGGGTTAAAGTACTGATGAACAAGGCTTGCTGTCTGGTCCTGGGGGCAAATAACCAAACCCATACATGCACCCTCTATACCTCTATGAGTTGGCTCCCCTTACACCTTAGGGCTAAATATCAGACTTGCCTAATAGGCAAAAAAACCCTCCTTGGACTCACCCCCTCCTCCATCACCTTTCTGTTCCAGCACTCCCTTTCCACTAAAGTCACTAGGAGCTCAGCTAAGGATGTGCTCCAAGTCCCCTTCAAAAGAACCTGCCTCGTACAGCCCTCACTCTTCTACCGTGGGCTCATCTGATTTAATAAACTGCCTGCTACCACCTGGGAGCACATGGAAATTGCACCACTTAAAAGAGAACTGAAAACCCTCATGGCCCAAATGTCCCTCTGTGATTGCAGCTAACAAATACCTATGGCCAATCACCTTCATAACTAACCCACCCCCCTTGCCTACCTCCCTTCCTTCCTCTCACTCCCTTCCCTCCACCCCCCTGACAAAACCCTGTGGTGGCTGCCCACTACCTCCCTACCCTTTTCTTATATCCCCCTCCTCATTCTGTGACTAAGCCACCTCAGGCTGCTCCCGCCATGCCTTTAACATTCATTTGTATGACTCCCTTTCCAGGTTTATATTGATACCAGCTCATTATGTTGAAAAGCTTCCTATCCTATAGTAATATTGCTGACACTGTAAACAGCCTATTCGATTGCTACCTGTTCAGCATGTATCCTCTTGCTCTCCTTGAATGCTAAGGAACCTGTTTTTGAATGTTATGTAACCTGTCTTGTATATTTTGTCTCTTGTACATTTGACATGGAACCTTTGTAAAAGAGCCTTCTGGCTCAAAGGTGTTAAATCTGCAATCAAAATAAATAAAAAAAATAAAATAAATAAATAACAGTAAAACAAATACAAAGTAGGTGCAAAATGCAGCATCAGCTACAATACAGAGGTAGGCATACAACAGCACAGAGGATAACTGTGGCATATATGTGAAATTTCGGAAGCCTAGACGACTTCAGGGAAAATGACAATGGTTCAGCCAGATAACAGACTGGTGACTAATGTAGCAAGTACAATACCTAGTGCTGGCCAGGGATGTACAGCTAGGTTGAGGGGTGTATGAACTTCCCAGAAAAACTGAAGCAGAGGAACAGAGAGGGGGAGGTGTGGTGGGGATGGGGGGAGTGGGAAAATGTGGGGAAAAAACAAGGTAGGGAGAAGGAGAGCAGTGGCCCGAGCGGTATGCATGGAAAATGGGTGCAGAGGCAGCCTGAGGAAGAGGGGAGGCAATTATAGAATTCCCACACAGATTAATGATATATGGCCTTGGGATGAGATCAGGGTAATGGGGGCACATGAAGCCAGCATTATACTATAATATAGTCTGCAAGGAGATGAAAGCCTATAGTTCAGGGTAGGTTAGTGACTAGGGAAGCAATTACAGGGTTTCCTCACCGTCCGAGCATATAGGGTCTTGAAGGATTCCAAACTGATGAGAGTGCTCAATTTCAACAATTTTTGCAGTTTATTCCACAGGGATGGTAACACCAAGCTAATTTCTGCTCTACCAAAGCAGGAAGAAACCTTGGGGATACACAATGAGATAAGGGAGGCACTTCTTAAGGCACATATTCCTGGTGTGCTTAGCGGGAGACAGTTAATGATATATTGAGAAAGCTTTTTTGTGACTGCTCTGAAGGTCCAAATCACCGCGTTTCTATTCCACCTAAGTATAAGAGAAGTCCACCCTACAGCTGCATACAAGGCGCAATGGTGGGTGGAGACGGGAAGGCTAGTTATAAACCTAATTGCTCTGTGGTAAAGCATGTCCAATTTGTCAAGAGAGGCTTTAGGGCACTGACTATATAAGAAGTCTGCATAATCAACCAGAGGGAGAGAAAATTTGTTTGGACCAGGAGCTTTTTAGCCTCACTAGTAAGAAACTGGTTAATGCTAAAGAAAAGGCCCAGCCTTTGTCTTAGTTTCTTTAGCAAGTCCTCAATATGTCTGTGAATGAGAGATTCTGAACCAGCCACACTCCCAAGTATTTAAACTTTGAAACAAACTCCAGGTTCTCTCCAAGGATTGTAGTGATCAGAGGTAATGCTCCAGTAGTGGCCAGGATCTCCACATGACTGTGGTGTGAGAAAAGATTTGCTTTAGTTTTTTTTCATTTAGGAAGAGATTTTTTTAAAAAGAAGCTTATTCTGCAGCCAGTTTAATTCCTTCTGGAGATCTGCACAGGCAGCTTCAGGAGTCGGACAACTAAGGTAAAGAACTGTGCTGTCTGAAAACAGGTGTATACTGGCCTCATTTATGCTATCATCAATACTACTAATATAGATAGCAAACAGTAATGGCCCAAGTATTGACCCTTGTGGCACTCCCCTTTGAAGAGGTTTGAGTGAGGACAGCTCACTCTCAGCCTTGATCTGTTGGAGCCATCCTGAGAGATAATCAGTAAACCAACCCACTGGAACTATATTCCTCAAGGACGAGAGAAGCAAGCTGTGATCCATGGTGTCAAAAGCCTTGATTAGGTCTAAGAATACAGCACAGACAAAATGTTTACTATCCAGGTCATGGAGCCAGTCATTGGTTACTTTGGCAAGAAACAGAATAGTGCTGTGTCTTGATCTAAAACCAGATTGCATGGGGTTTAATAGATTTTTGGACACAATGTAGTTCCTGAGCTGGTTACTCACTATTTTTTCCAGAAGTTTTGACAAAACAGGTAGGCGAGATATCGGTCTGTAATTGTTCAGGTCACAAGGGTCCCCTGATTTAAACAGGGGAATGACGTGCAGTTTTCCACATCGGGGGAATAATCCCTTGAGACAGTGATAGGTTGAAGAGATGAGTGACTTTTCACCGCTAAAACATGGCAGGCAATCTTAAGGAAATAGGGATCTAGTGAATCAGTCACAGCGCTTTTCTTAGAGTCCAGCTGAAGCGAGAGATCTTCGACCTCTTTCAGGGATGCAGGCTGGAAGGTGAAGCCAGGGGCAGGGGCAGGAGATTGCTCATCTTGCATTCCTAGTTGCGAGCATGCCAAGCATGTAGGAGAGTTATCAAATGCAAGACCAGCAATGGCAAAATGATTGTTAAAGGAGTCTAGAATCCCCATTTTATCACAAATAGTAGTATTCCTCGAGTTAATCTTTGCCGGCAGAAAGTTGCCCGGGGTGTGCCCCGACATTTCCTTAATTGTCTTCCAAAATTTAGAGGAACACTTTGCAGCGGAATCCAGTTCGTTATCATGGAATGTAGCCTTTGCTTCCCTAACCATTTTAGTGCATGCATTCTGAGCTTTCCTGAACTGACACCAATCAGTGTCTAACTTAGATTTGTGTGCCTTTTCCCAGAGTTTGTCTCTTGCCAGCAATGCAGCCTTCAGTTCAGCAGAGAACAAGTAACAAGCTTTGTTCCTCACACAAATTTTTACCATAGGGGCAACTTGTTTAGTGCCCCCACCAGTATTTCATAGACAATATCATAGGCCATGTTAACCATGCTGGCTAAGTAGAAGTCCTGCCAGCACAGTGAATGTTTCAGGTCATTAATGCAGGCAAACAGATCAAAGTTCTGACGGGAATTTTTAGTATTAAATTTAGCTGCAGGTACTGTATATTGTAGCAATATGACACCAGCAATAAAGCAATGGTTACTAACATCCGAGAAGAAGGTACCAGTATGGGGCTTAATAACTAGCTTAACATCTAGCAAGGTACAGTTACTCGGGTTCCTTTTATTTGGGTGTGTAGGTTCATCAATTAATTGTGTCAGCCAAAGGGAATCACAGAAGGTATTAAGAGGAGTGGAAGGCTTGGCTAGCCAGTCAAAGTTGAGATCTCCTAGAAAAATTGTTTCAATGTTCCCTTTCCCTAATAAAGAGCCAAGATGCATAAGGAGCTGTAGCCCAACAGATGGTGGTCTATAGCAACCTATTACATGAAGCACAAGGGGAAGTGGATAACTCAGTCTTAATAGCCAGACATTCAAATTTGTTTTTTACCGTAACTAAATCAAGACCTGTCAAAGTAATGTCATAGATTTCTTTAACTGGGTAACCGGAGTGGTGGACCAAGGGGAAGCAGTTGATGTCACCTACCTTGACTTCAGCAAAGCTTTCGATATTGATCCACATAAAATATTGATTACTAAGCTGGGTAGGCTCAGGGTGGGTCAGAAGTTGGTCAACTGGGTGGCAAACTAGTTGAAGGGCAGAAAACAGAGTGTGGTGGTAAACGGTATACAGTCAGAAGAGATGCAAGTCACAAGTGGGGTACCTCAGGGATCAGTCCTGGGGCCAGTCCTCTTCAATATCTTCATCTGTGACATTGCAGATGGACTGGAGGGTAAGGTTTGTCAGTTTGCAGATGACACCAAGATCTGCAACAGAGTAGATGATCCAGATGGGGTGGGCAGAATGAGAAGAGATCTGGAAAAACTAGCAAAATGGCCAGAAGAGTGGCAACTGGGGTTTAATGCAAAGAAGTGCAAGATCATGCACATAGGGAAGAGAAACCTTGAAGCCACCTATAGGCTGGGAGGGGAGTTGCTGGCAGTCACAAGGGAAGAAAGAGACTTGGGCATCATTATCACCAATGATCTGAAATCATACAAATAGACCACTATTGTAGCAGGTAAGGCTAGGAGGATGTAGGGGTATCACAAGTCGGAAGAGGAAGGTAATAATCCCTCTTTACAAGACACTAGTTAGGCCCCATCTGGAGTACTGCATGCAGTGCTGGAGGCCACACCTTCACAAGGACATTAACCAAATTGAGGCAGTCCAGAGAAGAGCAACCAAAATGGTGCAGGGACTGCATCAGAAAACATATAAGGACAGATTAACGGAGCTCAATATGTATACCCTAGAGCAAAGGAGGGAGAGCGGTGATATGATCGAAACATTCAAACACTTTAAGAGAATTAACAAGGTGAAATAGTCTAACATGTTTCAGTATAAGAAAAATAGCAGGACAAGAGGACACAGCATGGGATTAGAGGGAGGCCGATTAAGGGTTAATGCGAGGAAGTTCTTTTTCACAGAAAGGGTGGTGGATGCATGGAACAGCCTACCTCAGGAAGTGGTGGATATGAATACAGTGCAGGGATTCAAATAGGCATGGGATAGGCAAAAGGGAGCAATACAGATGAGTATGAATAGATAGGCCATTGACAGAGCAAAGGCCAATGGCACATTTATAAGGTAGAAAAAGAAATGGGCAGACTGGATGGGCCTTGTGGTCCTTATCTGCCATCAACTTCTATGTTTCTATGTAAGACAAGATGTGGAGTACTTGTCCTTAACATAGATTGCCACTCCTCCTCTAGTCAGTCTGTCAGTTCTGAATAGCGTGTAAGTAGGGATGTTAATCTCACTGTCCAAGGTGGTTGGCCTGAGCCAGGATTCGGAGATCACCAAAACATCCGGCAAATGTAATTGAATGAAACAGACCCCCATCCCCAGCAGACAGGGCAAGCCTACCTTTGCTCGAATACCTCACAAGGTATGAGTTAGGGTCAGAAACTGGCAGACTGCTGGTATGGGCTGAACAAAGAGCAGCAGGCCGCTGCTTTACTAGAAAATAGAGAAGCAGTGCAGAGATAATTAACAGGAGTATGGGGAGAAGGAGCTGAGAATGGAGGACTGGGACAGCAAAAAAGGAGGACAGAGCATAAACTGCTAACAAGAGGTGAATGGACAAAACAGAACACACAGCATAACAAGGCATCAGGACAACAATGGGGTGTGTAGAGCTGTAAGCTGAGCGCTATGGAAGCATGCCCAACCCTGAAGTGCATGAGATGGAGCGAAGGCTCAGAGAAAGGTAGTGTGGATACATACTGGTATGAATTTATGTGTGTGGTAAGATTTGCATACTCAAGGTATTCTTGCTCGGTACAAAGTAAATAATGTTTCTTGTAATGATGAAGCCATCTGGACACAGACTAAAAACAGTGTAAATCAACTGATAGAAACATTTGTTGATACGTAGACACATGGAGCCCATGAATGGCAAGCATGGTATTATGAAAGGTAGGGTGCCACAAATCCCAGCCCTTTGCTCTGAGGTAGTTTGAAAGGCTAGTGGTATGAGTGTTAATGCTGTGATTTGTTGTAAAGGAAAAATAGGCACTGTTGCTTTAAGCTGAGCACCTGGAAGTGTGGAGAAGGGATCAGAGTGACAGAGATGTCCAAAAGAAAGTAAGAACAAAGGGGGAGAATGGGGAAGGCAGCATGAGACACACTGAAGAGGAGGCACAAAACAGCAGGAAAAGGGAGAGAATAGCAGATATCAGGTAAGCGAGGTAGCAGGGTGGCAGGGAGCGAAGCAGAGGAAAGGAAGACAAAGAAGTGAGACCCAGGAGTTATAACACCAAAGCAGGGTGGGGGGCAGGGAAGAGCATGGCAACAGCACAGAAGGGAGCAAGCAGGGACTGAGGAGCACAAGCAGACAAAAAACACAAAAGGAAGAGGGCAAAGCAAAAATAAGCAGCAAAGAGAGAAAAGGGGAGAGAAACGGAGGGGGAGAGAACTGAGGGAGTAAAAGGACACTGATGGCAGCAGGTGTACACATGGAATCGATCACAAACAGCCAAAATGGAGACAGGATAACAGACACAGCAAAATGGAGCACAAAAGATTAGGTGAGAGAAAAGTATAGGGAAAGAGCTAGAAAGCAAGAAGGCCCAGCCGCACAAGCCATGCAGGACCCCAGAATACTTTGAAACACGTTACGCGTGAGCTGCTGGGAGAGACTGGATTTTATCTAGGAAGGGGGAGGAGCTATTGCCCCACACTGAACCTCGGGCTTCAGCCCTCCCATTACTCCTGTTGTGATCTTCCTAAGGCCTTGTACAGAGGTAGAACATATCCATTGAGCTGCTCCTGTCTCCTCCTAATGTATGCCAACATTGTGTTCACTCTCTTGACTGTGGCAGCAGATACAACTGCATGCTTGGCTTCAGCTTGCTGTCCACAGTCACACTTAGATTCTTCTTCTTGATTGTGCAGTCCACTGTTGTATCAGAATGACATTGGACTTAGATGTAGTACCTTGCACTTCTTAGCTCATGTCCCTAATGTGTGCAGGTCTCACTGTACTGCACATTCTCTCCCCCTCCTGGCTGTGACCACACTTCCTACTGGTTTGGTGTCATCAGCAAACGTCAGCTAACCCTTCCTCAAAATGTCAAATAAATATGTTAAAAAGCAAATTACCCAGTACTGACCCATAGGAGACTCCATCAGTGCAAGCATCTTAGCACTCTAAATAATGACCATGCACTACCTTTCTCTGCTTTCTACCTATTAATTTCTTATCCACTTCCTTTACACTTTGTGAATTTCACATTGCACAACTTTCTCCATGAGTTCCCCATGTGGTACAGTATGTCCAGAAGGTAGCATGCTCCCACCAGGGCCCATTGATACAGTTTAAGTTTTTACACTTTTATAAGGGTGCTAGCAAAGTGGCTTTCAGTATTATCAGAACCCAGAACTCCTCATGAAGTCACTGCTCAGAAAGCACCTACAATTCATTTAAATTTTGTCACTTCTGTTTTTATCCCAGTTCTAATAACAGTCTTTAGAGGTTGGCCAGTTGGCTCAGCAGCGACATTGCCACTCGTGATGCTGGTGACTCAGGTTCTGTAATGACCCTGGGTCTTTGCAGGATCAGCAAGGAGGAAGGGGGAGTCATTGGAGAGTCACCTGCACTGCTGCTCTATAAACAACCTGGGTGATCACAAGTGCTGGTGCAGAAGCTGTAGTGTGTAGGATTGGGGACACTGACTGGCTCCAAATGGCAGACTGTCAATGTGCATGCCCTGGCATCATAGAATCAGCACCCAGATGGTTGGGCAAAAAAACTCAGGAGGGAAAAGTATAACTGCCTAGCAGGATGATGCCCAAGCATTTGTGGGCTACTGCCTGCGAAGGTTTGCATATCAGCAAATATTTTGGATGGTGTGCTGCCTCAAAGTTCCTGCCACGAGTGGCCGCCATTGGACCAATGTACCTCCAGTAATGGCAATTGAGCTGGCAGTTCATCTGAAGAGTTGATGGGTGTCTTGGCTTGCAGGGTGCATAACAAATAAATAAAAATAGGCTTACTTTTCAGTTTTCAGACTCAGAGCTGAGAGTTATTAGTCATAGGAAAAAGAGAGAAAGCTGCCTTACTTCAGCTCACTAAAGCATGTTAAAACATAAAATATTGAAAAGAGTACAACTTGGCTCTTTGGGAGTTAGTTTGACATGGAAGCTAAGCTTGTCCACACATCAGTTTGACATCTAGAAACTCTCTGTAGCCCTGTTGCTCTTGTTGCCCACAGGGATAAATGGACTCACTGCATCCATTACTGGCTGCTTCAGGACCTCCATATGGTATTAGCACTCAGTGGCATGTTCATCAGTTTATCCACAACCATCTCCCTCAACTAATTAAAATCACCTCTTCAGATTTCAGCACCC
This sequence comes from Neoceratodus forsteri, assembly GCA_016271365.2. NCBI lineage: Eukaryota > Metazoa > Chordata > Ceratodontiformes > Ceratodontidae > Neoceratodus > Neoceratodus forsteri. The sequence continues at coordinate 333,649,774 of CM057454.1, forward strand.
TGATAAAGTAGCTCTTCCTTTTTACCTCAGACTGAATACTGTTAAGGTCACTTCACTATTATCCATACTTCTCTGACCATGTTATTCAAACTACTTGTTCTTCTCCCATGGCTGGCATACTGTAACAGGGTGTGCAGCCCTTGTTAATAAATGAGAATGCAGTCAGTATGTGAAACCCCCTCCCATTATAACATTCTTTCTTTTAACTCTTTCCTATAGTCTTTTCTCATTTTCTTCTTTCCTGGTTAATTCTCTGGCAGGATGGCCAACCTGACAGCATTCTATTCCCTTTACTGTCCCTTTTATCTATTTAGCCCTCATGTTGTTGATGCGAGCTGCACCTTTAAAAATAAAACTCCAAAGTGGGAGGTAAGAATGGAAGTGCAAGCTACACTTTGTATAAATAAACAAGCATTTGTCAATGCCAGATGCTTGCCGTGAGTATTACTCTCGTACCGAGTCAAGGTGAAGATCCTGTGCCATGTCAGAAGACTAAGGCTTGGACCTAGGTGTGGGGGGGGGCTATTATGGGAGGCAACAACTGACAAACTGAAGGAAATTTAAAAGAATAAAAAATACAGTTGCCATCATTCTCTGCTTGGAGTGGAGGCTGGGCTCTCAGTGTAGAGGTTCTGCTGCAGCAGTGCTGCTGTAGTTTGGTGTACATGTATGACTTCAGAAAGGAATATGGCTTCTATTCCCACCAGTCTGGTGTGAGAACATCATAAAACTGAACTGCAGGCTGTGGTAGAGCTATGGTCTATGTTAGAAATAACTGGAGCACCCAGGGACATATTTTTCTCATCTCTCCTTGGCTTTTTTAGTAGTCTGCTGCAGCAGTGCCATTTTTCTATCCTATTTATTTCCAATTTTATGGCTCAGTACATTGGCCAGCTACCTAGGTAGTCTCCCCTCTCACTATTCTTTCTCCTACATTTTGTTTTCTTTTCTGTCCATATGTGGTGCTAAAGTGCCTGCCATGCTGAATAACATTCTTGATATGCATATGAATAAGAAAAACTGCTTAAGAATGGTAACATAAATGCCTAGTAAAGCCCTAGACAGAGAGACAGCTGGTTCCGTATTGGGAGTGAAAGGGTTACATCAACTGTCTCAGAAAACTGCTTCTATAGTTAATCTGGCAGAAGTCCACCCACACAGATTTATAGCCTTTCCCATGTGTAGCCCACATTACAACAGGCTTAGCGAACTCCAAATAGCATGCTTCAGACACAGACATTGCTGACACAGAGATAATGAAAGAGCTGATTTATGAATGTGTCTGTCACCACAATGTTTTGAAGTCCAAGCACTTCATGCCCAAGAATGTCATAATCAGTCTTACTGAGTCTTGATCAAGCCCCTTGTAGACTCTTCTGGACTGGATCAGTGCAACATACCTCAAAACCCTGTATCAAAGCAAAATGCTTTGCCTGTGGCAAGCATAATAAATGGTGCACCCTGAAGAGACCCGGAGAAGGGAGTACTAAATAAAAAATTGTGCCCCAAAATAAAACTCAGAGGAGCACACCACTCCTGCAGTGTGAGAGCTTGTTCTGCAGAATGCTGCAAGATGCGGCTTAGGTTTAAGTAAAGATTCAGAGAAGAATAGAGCTCCAAAAATAGCTGCCTGCCACAAAATGCAGCTTAGGATTTCAAATGCGGCCAAGAAATGGATTCTGTTTGGGAGCAGAGGAGGCTCCAAAACCCTGTTGTAAGCCATACAATGCAGCTTAGGAAAAAGCATTTTCAAAGTAGGAGGGTGATCTGGTAAAAAGTGTTTGAAATGTGAAGGAGCTATGGTTGCTGTGCAGAGAAATGAAGACGGGGCTAAATTAAAGTAAAAAGGGCCCACATGAAATTGAACTCGACAGCTGATATTTTAGCTTTTGGGAACAAAAGAAAGGGGGTTAATTAAATAAATGAATAGCCCTACTATAAAAAATAGCCCAGAAATAGGGCTATAATGTATAGACCTTGTGGAGCTAAGGAAAATAATGTGTTTAAATACATTTGTGTGAAAATGTACAAAAGGTTAAAATAAAAAGGAATAACTAAATTATGAAATCTCATGCTGGGATTCCTGGGTTGGAAGGAGAAGGGAGAAGGGGGGCACACCCTCATTCTCCAATTCCCCTTGCCAACCCAGAAAAACCCTAACAATAAAAAGCTGTTCAAATACATTTTATTATATGAAAATGTTTTACCTGGAGAGTTGCATGTTTGCTGCTATATAGGGCTAGCAGCCCACAAACTAAATGGTTATATGGAAACTACGGCTGATGATATCATCAGAGTAGAAGGGGCTTTGCCCCCTAAAGAGCACTCTTACAGTAAAATATTGTTAATATGTAGTTCAGAAAAATGAAAAAACACACTCACTCCTGTCAATGAGGAAATGATGCATAGTTTCTTTTAGGCAGCTGCCTAGTTTATTTTTGCCAAAAGTACCATAACACCAAGCAATACCAACATCCTTACATTTCACATCCCACTGAAGGCTTCATCAGAGAATAAAGTTGCCCATTAAACTAACACCACTTATATGCTAAAATCAAACAGTCAGCTGATCTTAGCCACCAATGGGGCTATTACAAATGTTTACACCTTAATTATGCCAAATGTTTAAAGCCACCAACATTTAAAGTAAAGTAGTAACAGTTCATGAGTTTACACATTTAAAATAAAAAAAATCTTAACCTTTGTACACATACCAATGTTATGACTAAATTTGAAAAAAAGGAGAAAAGATCTGGTTCCTTGTTTTGCATGGCAAACTTCTTGGAGACCTGCAGGGAAACAAGATGAAAAAATGCTGAAAAAAATATAATTTTTATTAATTGATAAACACACCAGTGAACAAAATTCCAGCTAAATATAACTTGAAATATTCACTAAGTCCATACAGTATGATTACTGATCCAATGGTTTGCTATGTATGTGTGTGTGTGGGTGTTAAAGGAGAGAAAGGAGGAGGGGCCTGGGGAGCTGAGGTTTGTTTGACTATTTCATTACATCATTATAGAACTACAGTATCTCTTAAGAAAATTAACAGCTTTGCATTTGCCATTAAGATCTGGATGTCTCAAGGTACCCAGTTCGTAAATCCATCTCTGTTCTCTCTGATTTAACATATTTTCTAGATCACCCCTTTTACACCCTGAGAAATTGTATATATGCCAATAGCACTCATCTTGTGCATTGCCTTGTTTTTTTGTCTATTTATGTGAAGGGCTATGGCATATTCTGGGATCCTATTTTTGACAGTCCTGATATGCTCAATGAGTCTGATTCACAATTTCCTTTTGGTCCTACCAACATAATACATGCCACAGGTGCAGTTCAGTAGATACACAACAGCTTCAGTCTCGCAAGTAATGCTGCTTTTAATTTTGATAGGTTTGCCAGTTTGGGGGTTAAGAAAAGCCTCTTTTCTTTCCATTATGTTACAAGAACTACAAAAACCACAGGGTTTGAGTTGACCCACATTTTTTACAGCAATGTTTTGTTCAGGCTTGGGCTGGTAACTGCTAACCAGCATATCCCTGACCTTCTTACTCCTCCTGTAAGATATTCTAAGTGGTTTTTCAATAAGCTTGCTGAGCTGTGGTGTACCCCTGAGTATTGACAAGTTGTCACATACAATTTTAACCACATCCTGTGCTCCTTCCCCATATGTGATAACAAATATCAAACAGTGATCAGTCTTGGGTTTTACTCTGGTTACCAGTACAGATGACCTGTCCACACTGTTAGTGGAGACAAGTGCATTTTCAATATCCACCTCACTATATGCTCGTTCATGCAATATTTCTGAGAGCTCTACTGCTCTCTGCTCTCTGATTGAACAGTTTTTGCATGCTGCAGTTTCTTTTTATCCTCAGAAACTGTCCCTTTGGTAGATTTCTAACAGTATGTCTTGGGTGACAACTTTTTTTCAGCATGCAAGATACTGTTGCGGGCAGTTGCTTTGTTGTAGAGGTCAGTAAGAATCGACCCATCTGGATTTTTTTGAATAACAAGGTCAAAAAATTTGACCTTCACTAAATCAGCATTGATTTTAAATTTCAAATTCTGATTAGCGCTCTCAAGATATTTTACAAAATCAGTAAGTTTCTTTCTTGTACCCTTCCATATCAGCAATAAATCATCTATATATCGCTTGTACAGGTCTATTTTTTCAAAAAATGAGAGCATTTACACCTAAATTATACAAAACTTTTAAAGCCACCAACATTTGAAGTAAAGTAGTAACAGATTATGAGTTTTCACATTTAAAATAAAAAAATCTTAACCTTTGTGCATATACCAATGGTATGCCTAAATATGAAAAAAAGGAGGAAAGATCTGGTCACTTGTTTTGCATGGCATACTTCTTGGAGACCTGCAGGAAAACCATGAAAAAATGTTGAAAACACTTGTAATGACCCCATTGGTGGCTTAAATCAACTGACTGTCTGATTTTAGCATTTAAGTGGTGTTGGTTTAATTGGCAACTTTATTCTCTAATGAAGCCTCCAGTGGGAGGTGAAACATAAGGATGTTGGTATTGCTTGGTGTTATGGTACTTTTTGCAACAATAAACTAGGCAGCTTTTTAAAAGAAACTGTGCTTCATTTCCTCATTGACAGGGGTGAGTGCATTTTTTCATTTGTCTGAACTGAAAACCCTTTAAAAACAGCACCACCATCCATGTGCACCCATCACCTTCTGGAAACATGATTTATATGTATTTAGAAAGCCTGCTACTTGTGATATAGTATAGGGTATGTTGAGCAAAGGTCATTATTTCTAAATAACAAACACTATGTAAGCAATAATACCCGACAGGGTGGGCGGGATTGTGCTATACCGCCCACCCTGGAGGGTATTAATGCGCTTAGAAAATGGCACTGTAAAAACAAATGAAGTTTAATAAAAAATATTAATGAAAGTCATTTAAAGTAAATTTTATGATAAAATAGTTCCTCCGCCTAACACAACCTTTGAGGCCATCAATTGTATTTTTTTGTTGTCGCCCCAACACCTTCCCCCAAGCTGTGCTGTTTTTTCTTTTTCCTCCTTGTTGATGGAGCTCCGTTTTTAAACTGTGCTTGTCATCCCAATTAATCACAATTAATTTTATTTTGCTGCATAACTCGAGTCATCCCCCCCCCAACAAGCTGTGCTCCATTCCCCCTTTAGCAATGGGTCTCCGTGTTGGGCCGGGGGAGGTAGCGGGAATGGCCGTGTTATCGGGGTTAACAGAGAGGAGCATGAACTACCTGGCAGCAGTGGAGCTGGAGTTTGGTGTGAATAGTAAGCAGTGACACAGCATAGTGTCAGTTACGCTCTCCCTCCCCGGAGTTGCTGTCCGCTTTTTTTTTTTTTAACCTGTTACATTGCGAGCACAATCCGAAAACTACTGCTGCTGGATTTGAAGTGTAGACTACCAGGGCTGAGGTATAGAATTAATTGTTTGTGGTGGTGTGGCAAGAGTAGTAGTTTTAAAGGGGAAAAAAAGGCAGTTTTAAAGGCAGTTTGTGCCTTCACACCCTCTCGGCGTCAGTTTGTAGGCGGAAGTAAGGTAACCCACGGTGCTGCATTTGCACTCTTTTGCTGTGGTATGGGAAACAAAGAAAATGCCCCTGCTACTCTCATAGATAGTAAATCTTTCTGTCTCACTCCCTAACCCAGATTCGGGAAGGTAGGGGTTTTGTGGCCGCCAACTTGCTCGGTAAGCGAGAGGGAAATAATGGCGGCAGACTGAAAATTCAAATTGGCCCCTTGATTGTGGTTATGCGGTCAGTTGGCACTGGCACTTGTTGTAACCTGGGGTCTGTTGTCTGATACATGCCCAGCTTGGCAAGGGTATCAGTCAATCAGAGCCCAGGAATTTTTAAGGCCATTTTCTAAAGATATGTTATTACAGGTAGAGAAATAAGTATAAAAGGATAAAGCTTAAGTAACTAACCACCTGACATCTGATGCCATGAGAAGGAGGGTATAAAACCCATTACCAGGGGTGAAGTTGAGATAGGTGGGCCAGTGTGTAGCTGGCCACAGAGAGACAGGAGATGTGTGTGTTTCCACACTGTTCTGAGTTATAGAAAACTAAGTTAAGACTTGAGTGGATCTTTAAGAAGCGGAATAACTGGAGCAAGCTATTTCCGGTCTACTAAGGTGTGTTGTACTAACACCCAGTTTTTCTTTCTGTATATAAGTATTTTTTTATATATTTTATTTTATTATTTTTGAAATTTGAAGAAAATAAAAATTAAAAACGCACTTGTGTGTTTTTTACGCACTGTACTCCTACCTGAAGCGTCTGTTTTATACCCACACCATAACACATACTGAAGAAGAAAACAGTCACTGACAAGAAATCTGTCCCTTGTTTTCCTCAGGCACTTTTCCACCTCCCAGTCACTGTCAAATACTGTAAGTTGAAATTCTCCAATGAGAACCAAAGGACTCATAGTTGTTTCTCTTTTTATTTCAGTTGCTAATTTCAAGTCCTGCTGTGCTGTGCTACGTGATAATTCATATCACACTATCTGAAATGTCTTTTTGCTTCTGGTATATCCTAACTCCAGTCACAAGATTTTTAGGGTGCCCATCCCTGCATGCTCTCAATTCCTTGCTTGCTTCAATCCCTTTTGGAACATGTACTGCAGCAGAGCCTGCCAGAATTCAATTCAGTGTCCCAGAATACTCCATGACAAATGGGTGAACTGCCACTGAAAGTGACGTGTTTTCTGCTGTAACTCTTCTGCAGAAGGCTGCAGTATTGTGCTGCATCCTGGCAGGTATCATTGTGTAAAGCAATCCCTTTTACCCTCCCTATCCCTTCTGAAAAGACTGTATTCCTTCTTTCTATTATGTCTTTTCCCTCTATCCTACTACATCATACCTCGCTTCACGATGTTCATCCTTCAGTTCATCAGACTCATTATTTGTGCTCCTAAAATCACAGCAATGCATCAAAGGCTTGTGTCTGTCCTACTCCCTCTATGAGACCCCCTACAGCTCACTTTTGTACCCCCTGGAACATGGGTACTCTTCTACATTACCCTTATCCATCCTTCTCTTAGTTTATAGCCCCACATTGATCAGTCTATCTCGTGGGTCAGCTACAGTTGTGCAGAATGCAGAATTCTGCCAGCAGAATTCTTGCTGAGTGACAATTCTGCTTCTCAAATACTTTTCAGAATTTCTTTTTTTAATTCAGAAGAATTCCAAAAATGCATTTCTATGTAAAAGGTAGTATATTTTCCACGGATTCGGTAATCTGCAGAATATTACTCCGCAGTTTACAGAAAATGAATCAACGGTTTACATAATCTGCGGAATACTATTCTATGGTTCACATTATGCTTTCAAAATGTTGTAATTCTGCTTCTAATGGAATTCTGCAGAATTAGGCAGTATTTCCAAAATTCCACAGATTTCTGGCAGAAGTGGAATTAGAAAATTCTGCACAGCTCTAATGTCAGCAACTCCACCCCTTTGGATCTCAGGTGAAGTCCATTTACAGGGTGGCTTCTCCTGTTCCAGCATGATTTACAGTGTGCAAGGAACCTAATCCCTTGATCCCTGCACCAAACTGTTAGCCACACATTCAGCTGCTTAATCTTCTGCTACCTTACTGCCCCTGAACATTGCACTAGTAGCACTGCTTTGAAAGTCTACCTTCTAAAGCCCTTGCATTCTTAAAGCTACCCTGTGGCACCTCTGATCTGCCATTGCAAATGTCATTCAAACAGTACCAATACAGACCACAATGATCTGTTTCTCTTCAACTTGCTGCATGAGGCTTTCCACCCTTGCCATAATAAGGCAAATGGCTAAGCAGTTCACATGGTTCTGCTGTCCCAGCACCCATCCACCTTGCTTACATACTGTACCGCACAATAATGTCCCTTTCCACAGCTACAGTACCTTCTTCCTGTTACCCTAATAGAGAAGGAATGTACTGTGAGTAATGTGATTTAGCACAGTAGGGCCCCCAATGCCTGACAGTGAAGCAGCAAAGGAAGAGGTAAGGCACATAGAAACATAGAAACATAGACTTTGACGGCAGATAAGGACTGCTAGGCCCATCTAGTCTGCCCATTTCCCTACCTACAGGATAGGCCGCAGATCCTAGTTAACCAACAGCCTTTATCTTCCTGCCCCCCACAAGAATTGCCTTATGTCTGTCCCATGCATTCTTGAATTCTCCCACAGTTTTAGACCCCACAACTTCCTCAGGAAGACTGTTTCATGCATCCACTACCCTCTCTGTGAAATAATCCTCCACATTGCCCTGAACCGCCCTCCTTCTATTTTTAAATTGTGTCCCCTTGTTCTTGCAAGTCTCTTTTTCTGAAAGATGCTACCCTCTTGGACTTTGTTGATTCCCTTGAGGTACTTGAAAGTTTCTATCATGTCCCCCCTCTCCCTTCTTTCCTCAAGGGTATACATATTAAGCTCCTTTAGTCTCTCCTCATACGGCTTCTCTTGCAGACCCTGCACCATTTTAGTTGCCCTCCTCTGGACTGCCTCTATCCTGTCTATGTCCTTGCGGAGATGGGGTCTCCAGAACTGGACACTGATATTCAGATGGGTCTCACCAACTGTCTGTACAGAGGGATAACAACTTCCTGTTTTCTGCTGCTGATGCCTCCCTATACATCCCAGTATACCCCGGCCCTCCCTACTGCCTTCTCACATTGCTTGCTAACCTTAAGGTCATCTGATATGATTACCCCAGGTCCCTTTCCTGTTTTGTTGTTGTTACTACCTCCCCACCCATTGGTGTATTCTTCCCTGGTTCTTGTTTCCCAGGTGCATTATTTTGCACTTTTGCATTGAATCCTAGCTGCCATACGTCTGACCATTCCTCCAACCTTGCCAAGTCCTTTTCATCCTTTCACGCCTCCTTGTGTATCAACCCTGTTGCAGATCTTTGTGTCATCTGCAAAAGGCATCTTTCCTTCAGTCCCTCTGCAATGTCACTGATGAAGACATTAAAAGGACTGGACCCAATACTGAACCCTGCGGTACCCCACTAGTAATCGCCCTTTCTTCAGAGTGGACTCCATTTACAATTACCTTCTGTGTCCTGTTGTCCAGCCAATGTTTTACCCAGGCTACCACCTGGGACCCACTCCCAGGCTGGTTAATTTGACTATCAATCTTTTGTGTGGGACTGTGTCAAATGCCTTGCTAAAGTCTAGGTAGGCCATGTCCACAGCCCCTCCCTGGTCTACTACTTTGGTCACCCAGTCAAAGAAATCTATTAGACTCGTCTGACATGACCTTCCCACTGTGAACCCATGCTGCCTTGGATCCTGTGCTCCACTGACCTCTAGGTACTCAACTATTCTTTCCTTCAGAAGTGACTCCATCACTTTCCCTACCACAGAGGTCAGACTGACAGGCATACATGACATACATTCTCCTCACACACAACTTTTCCAATACAAGGTTTTGGAGCACATCATTGTGATAAATGTAATAGATTAAAGGCAGATCACCTTCCACATACACTGCCTTGTCAGAGGACATGAAACACTGGGGTGTTCAGTTACACTCCGAGGCAATGTACTGAAAGTGATCTATGTTTTTTAATAACTTCTTGTCTTAAAACAATTTTGAGTGGGGAAAGTTTCTGCACTGTAGCTCATTCTTTGTAGTTTCCTCTACCTTGCTTTGTCCCCCTCTTTGAGCCTTCTTGTACTGTGAGTGCTCCTGTGTTCAAGCCTCAGCCATAGCCTTTGCCAGCCTGAGGTTGCCCTCTACCTTCCCAGCCAGTGGCTGGTACCAATGTTAGATTGCCACCAGTGGCAGACCCAGACTCACCACATGATCATGTCCCTATCTAACACCACACGTTTCTTAACCGAGTCATTGTCTCTGTGTCTCTAACCTATCTTTTTGGTCCCTCCACTGCGCTCCAGGCCATGACTGTCTCAGTCTCTCTTCCTGGAGCACCAACTCTGGCCTAGAGTGCTGCAGCCTGCATACAGCAGCAGGAGAAGACTCCATCCATTTCCATATCCGTGAATGTGCATGTTCTGCAAACACTGACATTCACCTGGTACATTGCAATGGTCCTGGCCTAATTCCCACTCTACCTTGATTGGGGAACAATTTGTTTTTGCCTCATGCCCATTCACTGCTGTGATCCATTTGTCACTTACTCATATAGTATCTGGTGTACATGGTAGTGTGTGCCTCTGTGCTGTGCTTAAAGTAGTTATTGTCCTGAAATTAGTCCTGTTTCTCTTAGCATTACTTGCAGATAGATTTTTTTTTTTATATATAGGTCTCCGTCCCGGAGGCTCAGAGTGCTGCACAATTCATAAAAGCATCAAATAGAAAAACAACAGCAATCAACTTACTGGGTAGATAAACAATTCAAATAAAATCAGAATAAGCAATTAAAATCAAATCTGGATACACTCTAAAAACAGATTATATATGACATATCTATCTATTAATCAAGACAAGACAGTCAGCAAACATGTAGACAAGTTCAGTAATTACACAGCTCATAGGCTTGACCAAACAAAAATGTTCTCAGGCCATTTTTAAAGGTTTCCAATGAGGGTACCTCCCTCAAATAGTTTGGCAGTGAATTCCACAGGGCTGGTGCGGCCACTGAGAAAGACCGATCACCTAACTGTTGCAGCCTAGTACTGCTAACTTGTGACATGGTTATTTTCATGATGTACCCCTTTTTTAACAAGCTCCAGTTTGGTGTGTCTTTCTCGGTTACCAATTTTAAAATGAATAAATTAAATATTCAGCTAATTACTTGATCCCTGACTGATTTGCTGGCCAATGATCTTCTTCCCTGAGAGGTAATTTAAATTGCTTCTTTTGCCTGTACTCTAAAATAATATATACATCATGTCACTTAAAAGGCTTCACCTCTGGTTCAATGGGCTGGAGCAATCAGCCATGCCCGCTGCCTGAGCTATATAAGGCAGTCCTTCCAGCTTCACCAGAAGCATTTTTTTTTTGCCCCACCATCCTCCCCTACTCCTCCAGTGCCTTGCATCTCTCCTCAGGGCTCCTTCCAAAGGTCCCTTTAGCCTAGGGAATCCTTCCTGTGGCACCTCTAGGGGTGGAATCCTCCTTGAGGGTTCTTTACCTTCGGTACCCCTACAGGTTGGTATTACCCATGGAATAGAGGTGAATGGCCACAAAAGTTTATCAACAAGTTGCAGAAGCATAACACTATCACAGGCCCTGTCCACACTGCACCATGAAGATCCCTCTGTAACATTACAGAGGGTGCAAACCGTTACCGTAACGGTGTGCGTTTACACTGGTAACGTTACAGAAGGCATTTTCACAACTGTTACAGAAACCTGTAAGGAGATAGTTTCTACAGTGGTTACTGAAATGGTTACAGGTCTGTAACGTTACAAGTACATGTCTAAACGCACCACCATTTAGCCTCCAGTCATACGCTAGACCAGCAGGCAGTGCACAACAGAATGGAAGCTGGGAGGGCAACCAAACAAGGAAGCATTCAGAGGTCTGCGAGGTGTGCATGAGGACCAAACACCCACAAAGTGGGGGAATCAGCAGTAGAGCTCTGCCAGCACAATGGCAATACCCCGAGCCCATGAGCTGCTGGGTGCACACAACGGAAAGCAGTGCAGAGTGAATGCACTGGTTGCCAATAGGGGGAGCTGCCTGCAGCAGCACAACAAGAACTGCAAGGAGGGGACAGTGATGGTGCCCAGGGCAAACAGGGGGTACAAGCCATAGGGCAAATGGACATCAACAGACAGGTGGCAGGTGACCGAACGCCAGCACTCTGTGCTAGGGGTGTGAAGGGGGTCCGCAACAGCTGTCACAACACACGCCCAGCCCCAGAAGACAGCAGTGGCAGAGCACACCACCCCAGTTCCACTGCATAGTGACCCTGTCCCCCAAGCACCACCCAGTGACCACAGCAGTACTCCAGCGACCACCCTGAGTGCCAGCAAGAACCATGTCAGATCAAGGCACCACCTGGTCAGATGAGGTCACAAAACTGCTGGTGGAGTTCTGGACACAGCAGAAGGTGCAGGCAGAGCTAGCCAGTGCCAGGCACAACACAAAGGTCTACCAAAATGTAGCGGTCTATCTGTTCGAGAATTGTGTGGAGAGGACGGCAAAGCAATGCCATGATAAGATCAAGCAAATGAAAGTGCGGTACCACAAAACCAAGGACAGCAACAGATGCTTAGGGGGTGCAGGTGTGGTGTGCTCCTATTATGACACGTTGGATACCATACTTGGTACACAGCCAACCACTGAACCAGTGTTCGTCCTGCAGAGCTCACAGATGGACAGCCCTGCACTGGACATGGAGGATGATGGGGACACCACCGGGGACATGTGCCCACACCAGGAGAATGATGGTGCTGACGGCGTGCAACAGGAGGACCCTGAAACAGGTAAGTGCAATATGCACAGTGTAGACTGGGATATGGGGGGCACAGCTTGGCATGCTGGTGGGGGTGTTGCCTGGGTATGCGGCACATGGTGATGGGCGTGGTACAGGTGGTGGCATGGGTGTTCTTGGGGGTGTATGCTTGTGGCACCTGTGGCATGTGTAGGCACACAGGTGTGTGGGCAGCAGGGGTGTGGGGTTGGGGTTGGCCGTGGGGAGTGAGGGTTGGGCATCTGCATGTGTGCAGTGGTGAAAGGTGTGTTCTGCTGTTTCAGGGCAAGACCCAGGTGAAGGAACATCTGTGGACACCAACACAGTGGAGGCCCTCTTAGTGTTCTCGGCCATGCAGGATGAGATGCCAGGAACCTCCAGTGACAGCTCCACTGCTGAAAGTGGCAGACCAGCGAAGCGGCAGGGTGGCCAGAAACCCCTGGTGAACCTCCGGAAGAGGAAATCAAAGGCAGCACGAATGGCAGATGTACTTGGGGTGGTGCTGGAACCAACACATAGAATGTTGTAGGAGCACCAGAGGGAGATGTTGGACTTGGAGAAGGAGCGGGCACAGGAGAAGAAGGCATTGGAAGAGCAATTATGGAGACAGGAGGCCAAGCAGACATGACAGTTCTTCACACAGATATTCCAGTTATTAGCCATGCAATGCCTGCAGTCACCACCAGCAGCTGCACCGCAATCCTGGGCACTACCCCCATGACACCCACTACTGCAGCCCCAACCCCTCTTTGCCCAGTTCCCCAGGGTGCTGGACACCCATGGGTTTCCCACCATGCCCATAGCCACGGGGAACCCCAGTGGCATGGCCGACCCTACCAACATTCACCCTTCCACTGATGACAGGCAGACAGGCTGCATGGCAATGCCAGCCACTACCAGGATGCAGCCCCCAGCCATGCCAGCACCCTACAGGTGTGCAACCCCTCCACAGGGTGCTGTGTACATGGGTGGCACCACCGGTACTGCCACCCTGCCAACCACATCCCACGCAACACCATCTGGTGCTGGCATGGCACAGCAGTACTCCACAGGTGGCACACCAGCCACTGCTGGTCTGCACACTGCTCCCCATCCCCTGATGCATGGTGCTGCTGACCACCACAGTGGTACCCCCATGGCCCCCACAACAGGCATGTCCAGCTTCACACAGGACCTGTACAGTGAAGAGTTCCAGTGGACCACTCTGTGATGCCACATGCAGCCTGCAGAGGTTGGTTGACCACTGTGTCCTGCTAGTTGCCACCTGGGATTCCAATTATGATTTCCCTCCTACTTTGGTGATGCCACTGGGGTTCACCCAGTGACAATAGTGCCTGGTTTGTGTTGGCACAGAGGTATATGCTCATGGTGGCACTCGTTTACACATTGCAATGACTGGGGTGCTCATCAGTGTTGTGTGGCATGTCTGCATCATGTACTGTCAGGGGTTATGACACATGATGGCCACACAGGTGATTGGGTTTGGGCATCCCCTGTGCGTGTTACTGTTTTATGTTGTTTCGGGTTACAGTACAGTGACCCACACATGGGTACATTACTTTGGGGTTGTACACTGATGCCCATATTGTGGTCTAGCATAGTGTAATGCATAGTTAGTTCACATGACATTGTTAGTTTCATTTGGATTCATGGGGTTACACAGCAATGCACAAGGTCTACTGCATGACCATGCTGTCACTGATGTTTGATTTACATGTGTTACTGCCACCAGAAGCCATGGTGGCATTGAAATAAAGACTGTCATGTGACTCCATACTGTGTTGTTCTTTTGCTTGGGCGGTGTGCATGCATGTGCACATTGTTATATGGGGCACTGTGGGGCATCCGATACCATGGGTCACTGGTGTGGGAGTTCTGGGTGTGCTGTCTGGCTGCACTGTGTGTGCTGGGGTCATGCAACATGCTTCTGGAGGGTGGCTGCTGTGTGTGGCATGTCATGTCCTGGTAGTGCACCACATGCCTGACTGTGGGCTGCAGCAGGGACCCAGTTCCCAGCACATGTTGGTGCATCGCTGCACTCCTACATGCCACGCGATGGGGCTTCCTCTCATTTCAGTTCCACACCGTTGGCTGCATTACGCCTTTGGTCCACCACAGGTGCCACTGGGTGCACATTGCTGTCAGACACCATCAGTGTGTCCACACTGCCAGGGAACAATTGTGAAAATGGTCTGAAACCATTACAGCCTGTCCACACTGAGCTGGGAACAGTGTGTGCACCCAACCCCTGAAATGTGGAGTGCATTCCATGATGCACAGAGGGAAGACAGCTGCAAGGATAGACACCCACCCAAAAGCCCATCCGGCCACCAGTGTACACAGTGTACACTGAATGTGGCAGAACAAGACATGGGCCCTGTCCACACTACGCCTCTTTAACGTTACAAGGTGCCCAAACCGTTACCGCAATGGTTTGCTTTTACACATGTAACATTACAGAAGGCATTTTCGTAACCATTGTTGAAACCACATATGAGGTGGTTTCAACAACAATTATGAAACTGGTCCCGCCTCAGTAACGTTACGGTGGTAGTGTGGGCGGGCGGTAACAGTCCCCCTACACAGGGCCTGTGGCGCAGCGTGAGCTACATTATTAAGGATTAGGCACCGTGGTAGCGATCGCCCGGTTCCAGGTCGCGGACTGGTGGTACCGGTCTGTACCAGTCACCGCTGCAGTGTGGACACACTGTACAGCTCCTTGGCTGTAACGGTTTCTGTCCGTTACGGAGTCTGAGTGGTGTAGTGTGGACAGGGCCTTTGAAAAGTCATGCTTGTTTTCGGTTCACACGCCACTTACTTCATCGATATGAACTTATAAACTCTTTACTATCCATGTATCCTACTATAGAAACAACTTCAAACATAACTTACACAAGTTTTGGCATCCTCCTATATTTCCGAGAAACAGCAATTGGCAAGGTTAAATGATAACAGTAAGAAACAGTAGCAGGATTCAAACTGAAACCTGAACCTGAGGAGAACAGGAAAACATAGATGGATATACCATAACTGTGAACCCAGCAGGACAATCTTATAAGACACTCTTAACCTTGTTCTCAGCAATGAGGATGGTGTTATCTCCAGTGTTAATTTAAAGAAACTAATGCAAGGCAGTGACCCAAACCGGGTCACCTTTTCATTGATGACAGGAAGACTAGCCAGGCCTCAACTATCAGGACCCAGAATGTCAATAGCTGCATGAGTCTGGTAATGTAGAGCACATGTGGGGGTTGTTGAAAATGCTTAAAGCCACTGCAGTGGTCTGCACCACTGTAAGGAATAAGGGAAAAAGGGTCAAGAAGTAGCCCCATGGTTCAACAGGGATTAGGTCAATTGGTTATGAACAGAAAAGGGTCTACAACTGCTGGGAAATGAAATATTGTTTCATGGCAAGAGAAAAGTCCTGAGCAGAACTGAGGGATTTCAAGACTAGAACCAAGAAAGCAAGGGAGGGACTGGAAGCCATGAAAGCAGTAGGAGCAGCTGATAACCTCAAAGACTTCTTTGGAAGGAAGACAGTGAATGAGGGGATTGTGCTCCTGAACATAGGGAAAGGGAAGGGCCATGTAAGAAAGTCAGTGGTGATGTCTGAGATGCTGAATGAATACTTTGCTTTGGTGTTCACCAAAGGGGGTCCTGGGGAGGAGGGATGGGGGTTATAGCGTACTCACTGAGAGAACCCATGGCATCAAGGATATCTATGATACATCCAGCAGGTATAACATCCATATTTATAGATCATTACCTGGTAACCTTTAAGATAGGTAAATCCCATGGGGTAGATAGGATACATCATATGATCATTGTGAAGCTAAAGGAACAATTCCCAGGGCTTCTTGCAGTAATCTTTCATGAATCTGTCCATGCAGGCTTGGTACCAAATGACTGGAAAGTGGCCAATACCTGATCTTCAAAAAGGGTGCAAGGTCAAACCTAGGCAGCTATAGGCCAGTCAGCCTCACATAAGTGCTAGTTAAAGACCTGGGACTGGATTTTCAAAGGGTGATGCAGGGCTTAAAGGGACACTGTCAGTCTTTTTTGCATCATATTATTTTTAGGTAAAAACCCACATTTTATGATTGCTTTCTCTAAAATTTATTGATGTTGCTGGTTGTTTCATATGCCTCCTTGTTTATTAGACCCGAAATGCATGGCAATGTATAGCTATACCCAGCTTTACTTTGATTCAAATCATTGAACTACTCTTCACTTCCTGAACATTGGAAACACCTTCAAACAGTGCATCCACTCGGGATACAATAGTCTCCTCTACTCCCACTGCATAATGAGTAGCTAGATTGTGTTGGGGGTGTTTCTGAGTCCAGGAAAGACGTACTGGAGCTGGTCAAAAAATGTAAATAAACATGTTTTGGTGTGGTAACATCAATATGGTGGGCAGTCAGTTTTTCACTTTTTTTTTTTTGGTTATTCCTTTTTCTCCCCTGTGGTCAGCCCACATCCGGCAGCCATTCTGGAGTACCCCAACTCCTATTAAGGCCCTCACCACCAGCGATACCCACATGGCTTGCCCGCCCCATGGTGAGGAGGCAGCGAGCTCCCCTTTACTCACCACCAGGACAGATCCAGTGTGTTGGGGATGTCACCCTCAGAGCCCTGTGAGTGCATCCTGGGATAGCCATCAAGCCGTGTGTCTGTATTTTCCATATTCTTGTTACCCCTCGGGGGTGGGTCATGCAATAACACCAGCAGAGGTAACCTGCACACTCCTATGCGCACTTCTCCAGGTGTCTGCCCCATCCCTGCCCTCATTGTCAGTGTCAGCGCTCTGTCCCACAGTATCCACTAGGGGGCAGGCAATCGCTGACTACTGGAACCCCTCTTCCCAGAGAAGGAGAGCAGCCCTTGAGATGCTCGATCCTTCTCCTCCCCTGCTGACCCCCAGCAACTCATGCTCATTCTTGAAGATGGGTCGCCAGCGTGGTGTGAGGTGTGGCATCCAGTGCCTCAACCCTCAGCACCTCCGGGCCGGCTAGTTTTTCACTTT
Organism: Neoceratodus forsteri; assembly: GCA_016271365.2. Classification (NCBI taxonomy): domain Eukaryota; kingdom Metazoa; phylum Chordata; order Ceratodontiformes; family Ceratodontidae; genus Neoceratodus; species Neoceratodus forsteri. The sequence continues at coordinate 333,667,209 of CM057454.1, forward strand.
TTTTTTTTTTGAACTCTGTTTATACTCTGTGCTTGCGGGAAACTCTCTCAAGCATCCACCTCTCTTGTCACTCTGCCTCCGTGCCTGAAACTCTCCAGCCCCTGGCACCAGCCAGGTGATCCCCCCCAGCTCTGAGACCCCCAAGGTGGGGCCACCCTTTCCAGCCCAGAGGCACTCCATCTCACAATTTGTGGTGGTCAGGCTGGGCACCATTAAAGGTGGAAGGAGTTTGGTAGGTGGAGTGTGGTGACAGCGGTGGTGCCATCGCCTATCCCCGTGGATGGGGATTTTCTAGCTTTTTGTTGCCCCCTGTGGAGGCAACGTGACATGACATCTGTGCATGGCTGCCCTGCTGATGTCTGCTGCACTCCCCACCCTCTTATGACTTGAGCTGATACTCCTGTAGTACCCCCGATCTCCATCGGGGGTCACTTGGACATCAAACTGCCCCTGGAACCCTCCCCAGAGAGAGGAGAACAGTCCTCCAGATGCTCGATCCTCTCCCTCCACGGCTGACCCCTGGCTTCCCCTTGGTCGTTCCCGAACTTGGGTCACTGGTGTGGTGCGAGGTGTGGCGTCCAGCACCTCAACCCTCAGCGCTACCGGGCCAGCTTAGTTTTTCACTTTTTAAAAGAAAAAAGCCATCTGAATCAAACTACCAGCTGCATCAACTGTCTCTATAGAATGTGAACAATCATAAAATGTATTTTTTAAACTATGGACACTTTGAGACCTAAGGGGGTTGACATCAAGCCCTGCATCAAACTTATTTTTTTGGTGCAGTTGTGCCAAACACCTTTGCTGCGACTGCACCCAGTTTTAGTATATTGGGCACAGTTATGACAGTTTTTACACTTTATGGCAACTTACACCAAATATTTGGTGCAAGTCCCTTGAAAAGGGTACCCAGGATTGACTCAAGTTAGACCAGCAAAAAACTTGGCAGTCAGCATGTGGGATAGAAAATTCTGATCACCGGATGGGAGAATGCTGTAAGCCCCATGTGCCAAATGATCGGCGCACCAGGGGCTTGCAGCATTCATGGGCCTTTGAAAATCAAGTCCCTGGAATCCATTTTCATTTTTTTCTATAGAGCTGTTTGCTGCCCATGGCCACCTACTCCTGCTATCAGGCCCCTCACCATCCCTAGCCCTGTCTGCCCCTCCCCCCCGTCATCCTGGTGGGGATCTGCATGGAGCAGGGCCCAATAATGGAGGGGACCGTCACATACGGCCACAGGTAGACACTGTGTTTTCTGGTTTTCTCCCCACCTTCCCAGAGCACGTGTTTGGAGGTGCTCACATGCTTCTAGAAGCTGAGTGCTCCTTCCACCCTCCCCTATGTTATATCAGTCCTTGACTCTGTTCTTACACCCGTCCTCCACCAGGTGTCAGCCAAGAGTGAGGAACTGTGCATCCCCAATCTGGGAAATGAGAGCAGCACAGCAGCCACTACAATCATCTCCCAGCCTTTCTCCAACCAACCCCCAGCCCGAGCTTGCTCCAGAACTTGGGTCATTGGCATGGCATGAGGTGTGGTGTCCAGCACCTTAACCCTCAGCACCATCAGGATGGTTCTTCCCGAAATTCATTTTCAAGGACAGAATAATAGATCATTTAGTTGAGACCAAGACATGTCTTTATAAAAGGCAAACTATGCCAACATGATTACTTTCTTTAAGGTGGATACCAGGAAGGTGGACAGGGGCAGGGTCATAGTCTTAGTTTATCTGGATTTCTGAACGGTCTTTGACAGTGTGGCACATGATATGCTTCTAGGTAAAGAAAAACAATATAATAGAAGATTAGGCCATTTTGCTGGATGTTTTAACACTCTTACTTCACATAAATCTATAAAAAATAACTTTTAGAGATCATCAACAATAGGAAAGAAGATGAACGGGTTTCCATGGAGCAAGGAGTTGCAGTTTTATTCAAATGACACAGAAGTTTCACAGACTCCATGTTGTTGCCCCCCCATCAAACACTGTGCTCACTCACTTGCTCAGTCATTCACTACCACCGCCCCCCACCCTCAAAGCTTCAGCTCCTAATCTGGCTCAGCAGTTATGTACTCTAAAGTAGGAACCTGGGACATACCATTTGTCCAGGACTGGCATTTCAGTTTCAGTGGCTGCACCCATCTTCTGCTTCTGGCTACCCCTGAAACAGCTAATCTTCTTCTGCCACTCAAACAAAGATACACACTGTAGATTCTGATGGCTGAAGGAAACTGATGGCCATCAAGTCTGCCCAAAGCTGTTATTACCTTACCCCCAACCTAGTGCTGCAGTTGGTTGCTCAACCTCTTCCCCCTTTCTGCTTCCCCCACCCTGGTTCCCCCAAGTAGGACCACTAGTCCCCTGGCTTTGTCCTTTTCATGTTTGAACCCATTAAGGGATCCTGCCACTGCAACCTCTGCAGTAGTCTGTTCTAAGGCTCCACCACCCTTTCAGTGAAGAATAACCTCCTCTCATTCCTCTTAAATTTACCTTCCACCAATCTCCAATCATGTCCTCTCATGACTGTATCTCTATTTGTAACAAACAGGTCTTCACAATTTACCCCATTTTTATATCCCTTAGGAACTTCTAGTTCAATGCTAGGAGCCTGTTCAATAAACTAGATGAGCTTAAGGCAACAGTAACTACTAAGGATATAGATATTGTGTTCATTATGAAAACTTGGGGGAATGATAAATCAAGTTGGGAGGTATCTTTACTTGGATATACATTATATAAATACAATAGACAGAATAGGAAGGGAGGCGGTGTTGTCATCTTCCTCTGAAATACTATGCAGATTACCAATATTTCAAATAAAGTTTAAAACACCATTAGTATATCTGAATCCTTATGGATTAAATTAATGCTTAACTACTCTCAACACATTATCTTAGGGGTTTGTTATCATCCCCCAAGTACCTGAAATGAGTATTTGGATGAAATCATTAAGGAGACTGAAACTGTGTGTTCCTTGGGGGATATTGTTCTCACCGGCGATTTTAATTTGAGAGACATTAATTGAACAAAGTCAGAGGCATTATCTATTTCTGGTAAAAAGCTTACTGACATGTATCAACAATGCAATTTGTTACAAGAGGTGAATCAACCAACATGGGGTAACAATCTTTTAGATTTTTTATTTCATAGTAATTCAGTTATATAGCCTCTTGGTACTATCACCCATTGGAAGCAGTGATCCTTGTTCCATCAGTTTTTTCATGTCTCAGGCTATGTCTTTGGCACCTTGTAGTTCCAGAATCTATCTGTATGACAGGGCAGATATTCAAAGTATTAAAAATGGATTGGACAGTATTAAGTGGACCTCTGTCTGTAACACTGTTGGCATCAATGAATATTGTAATATTTTATCTAATAAGATATACACACTGAGACAATGGTATGTACCAACCAGGGTAAAATATACCCCAAAACAACCAAAACCTAAATGGATGACTAGAGAACTTACTAGACTCAAAGAAAAAAAAATTGACATTATGCAGCTTATTTGAAAGAAAATACACCTGCTAGCTGGAGTTCCTACTTAAATATTCAAAAAAAATGTAAAAATGGTATTAAAAAAATCAAAAATGAATTGGAAATGTATACTGGCTTCTAATGCCCATAAAGATAATTGCAAATCTTTCTTTTCTTACATAATTTCTCTGAAAAAAACAACTTGCCAGGTGGGCCTCTACAGATTGATGATGATTTAATTCACGACCGTCTCAAAATGCCAAATTTATTTAATGAAAAGTTCTGTAGTATCTTTCAAAAAAATCAGAGAGATGTTACATTAAATCATTCTAATGGTAGCCATATATCCATATCTGAAACAGAGGTTCATGCTAAATTAGTTGGGCTCAAAGGCAAAACTAATATATCCCCTGATCAAATACCTGGTCATTTTTTATATCTATTAGCAGACAGCCTGTCGCAGCCTCTGAAACTGTTATATGACCACTGCTTGAATCATAATCATGTTCCTGATTTATGGAAAATAGCTTATGTTATCCCTATTCATAAAAAAGGACCTATAACTCTTTGGGAAAATTATAGACCCATAAGCCTCACTTCATCATTGTGTAAAATCTTGGAAAGTTTAATTAAGGATGTAATTACTTCCAACTTAGTCAATGCTGACTCTGAACAACATGATTTTACTAAGGGAAGAAGCTGTCTGACAAGTCTGCTGTGCTTTTATGAAGATGTTAGCCATCAAATAGCCATCAATTGAACAACAGACTACCTTATGAGGTGGTTTATATAGATTTTAGTAAGGGTTTTGACCTCCTCCCACATTGGGCATTATTGTATAAAATATCCCAGCCTAACATCAATCCTAGACTGGTTAATTGGATAGCAAACTGGTTAACTGGGAGAACTCAGCAAGTTCTTATTAATGGCCAGCTTTCTATGGTAGGACTTATCACCAGTGGTGTACCTCAGGGTTTGGTTCTGGGCCCTTGCCTGTTTCATTTATTCATTGCCGACATCACAAAAAATTGTCGTTGAATACCATTAAATATGCCGACGATATTAAGATTGCTGGACTTTGTGCAAATTCTGATCAAATTAATTTGATACAAGGTGATTTAGACAGGGTTTCCTTATGAATTTCCACTTGGGGTATGAAATTAAATTATACAAAGTGTAGGATTATGCATTGTTATACTTTAGATAATAAGGTTCTGATTAATACAGAAACAGAAAAAGATTTGGGGGTCATTATATCCAATGATTTTTCTCCTAGCCCTCAAATGAATGCAGTTATACACAAAGCAAATGGGGTTATTTGGGCAATAAAGAGAAATATGAGGTTGAGGGACCAAGAAGTGGTTATGCCACTTTACAGAGCTTATGTCCGAACAGTTTTGGTGCCCCTTCAAGAAGCAAGATATAAGGAAATTGGAAAGAGAACAAAGGGGATACACTAAACTGATAAAAGGACTGAAAGATGTACCACGAATCAAGATTAATTTCATTTAATTTAATGGATTTATCTGTTAGACAATTAAGAGGGGATCTTCTTTTAATGTACAAGATTACGAAAGATCCACAGTAACTAGTTAATGTAGGATTGTCTTTTAAAGAAGACACTTTTAATCTTAGAGGTCATCCTCTACAGCTGCAGTTGAAGCGATTCAACCTTATTCCATGAAAAATGTTTTATTCCTTGTGCATTATTAAACCTTGGGATGCAGTACCAATGGAAGTTACTGTTAGTAGTAACAAAACAACATTTAAAAACCGGTTGGACAATTTGATATTTTCTGATTTTCCATTAAATTATTATTAATATACAGGAGCAATTTATGGGCTTCACTGCCCCCTAGCTCCTGTTTTGTCTTAGTATGAATCTTAGTATGACTCCAAGTCTTTATGATGTCCCCCCCCCAATCTGCTCTGCTGACTCTAAATCCTTTTTTGTAATGCTCTGTTGCACTGAATCCAGCCTGTCAATGTCTTTTATCAGGTGCAAAGTCCAAAACCGGACATAGTACTCCAGGTAAGGCCTCACCGATGATCTGAACAGGGCATAATTACCTCCATCCTCCTATTGTAAATCCTCTCCCTATGCACCCCAGCATCATAGCTGCCTTGCTATAGCCCTTATTGCACTGGCTCATTTGCTTGAGTGAGTGCAACTCTCCATATTTTGTTTTCACTAACTTCTTAATATGCTGAGAAGGATTGTTTCTTTCTTTTTCATGTAATACTCAATTATTATTTAATCTCTCAAAGTCCCTGGCCCAGAGTGCCGCTTTTTGGTGACTTGATGTACTACCTAAATTTCAGTCCTCCTGTAGCCCACTCACTGTTTCACTTTCTTTTTTGCTCACTCTCTACCTATTTCTTTCCTCCCTATTCCAGTTATTAACAGCATACCCTCCATTGATTCCCATCCATCTTGCTCCCCCATCATTTTCAACGTTTCCCCCTGTCTTGCTCTGTCTTTTGTCTGCCCAATTTCATCCTTTTCTAGAACCTACCTTCAATGCCTTGCTCTCCTTACTGCTGCCTTTTAATGTATTGACTTTTATCCATAGGCTCTGTTCACTTTGTTTTGTTGGCATATTAGGAATTTAAATGTTCAAGTTTTTTTTTTTTTTACTTTTTTCACTATTGTCAAATTATTTTCTGAGCCTTTATTAATTGTTTGAATCTGTGCTGTTGTGCTTCTCATGAGTGGGTGCTTAATACTAAAAATGATTTTCACCTTAAACCGACAGGTTTTAAAGCCAGCACTGCCAATGTTTAGCCATGCCCCCTACTGAAGCATCACAGCTACAATGCAATGCGCTGGGGCTTCAAGCCTGTGCTTTCTTTATGGAATACAAATTAAAGCTGGTGGCTTGCATTCATCTTTTGTGAGTACGATTTTCCCATCTTTTCTGAGTGCTACTGTGGGACTCTGCTCTGTGTATTGTTTGGCTTAGCAGTACCCATCCCACATTGCGAGCATGTGATTTTTGTGATGTTGTTGACACCATTTAGAGAAGGTAACAAAGTGTCACTCACTGTACTAACCAAGTCACAGAGACCTGGTTCAATAATCAGCACCTCAGTCTTGCCTGGGTTGAGACTTAACCTGTTAGAGATCATCCAATTATTGATCTATTTAAGTCATTGGCACAGCACCAAACCAACATTTACCCCATCAGGTGCACACAACAGGTATAGTTGTGTTTCATCTGCACAGCAGTGAAACTCTAACCCATACCATGTAATGATCTCACCCAGTGGTAGCATATACATGGTGAACAACAGGAGGACTGTGATTGAACCTGAGACACACCACAGTGCAAAGTAGCAGTCTCTGAGATGGAACTACCCTAGATTACCTGCCGCATTCTTCCAGAACAAATAGGACTTGAACCAGTGCAAAGCTAAGGTATCAGGTCAAAACTGCTGCAGTATAAACATGCAGTCGAAAACCATGCAGGCAAAACAACATGCACAGTTTTGGAGTTTGTTTATATATATTAGTGCATTTTTTCACCACACCCATTTTCTGATGTCCGTGCAGTGCCATTTTTCACTGCGCATTTATTCTGGCGCGGTTTTGATCTGGATCCCAAAACTAAGCCAGTGAGACACATATAGTGCCTCAGGTGTTCCACAAGAACTCCATGGTCATCTGTGTCAAATGCTGACCAGAGATCCAGAAGGACAAGAATGGAGTGATGTCTCATGCTCTGAGGAGATCACTAAACACCTTGACGAGTGCCATCTCAGTGCTGTGACAAGGCTGAAATCCTAACCGGGGAGACTCACAGATGTCATACCTCTCCAGGGCAGCTTCCAACTTCATCACCACCACCTTCTATATTACCATCTTAACAAAGGGAAGGTTCAAGATAGGTCTGTGATTCATGAAAGCATCAGGATCCAAAGATGGTTTCTTGAGGAGGGACCTCATCACTGCCCTTTTCAGATCAGCAGGGAAAAAACCCTCCCTCAAAGATGACCTCACGATCTCCAAAATAATCATTCCCATGGTCACCCCACAACCAATAAGCAGCTGTGTGGGCCCAGGAGCCGCTAAACAATGGGTGGGATGCAGTCCTGAGAACATCCAGAACACCTCCTTATCCAGAACTGGACAGAACTCTTTTAAGAATGGCCAACTGCCTTGGCCTATCTCAGGACTGGCAATGCCAACCCTTGACAAGCTGCTTGAGGAGATCCCACTTTGAATGGAGGACACCTTGGAGGGAAAAAAATCAGTTAAACTTATTGCACTTATCAGCAGGAAAAACCTTTCTGGACTATAGACAAGGAGGATTAATCAACCTGTCCACAGTGCAAAAAAGTTGAGACAGTCGATTTTTCCATGCAGCAATCACTTTTGACAGGAACTCTGTCTTTTTAACAATGATTGCTCTGATACTCACTGTAATGAGTTTTCAGAGCCAATCTGTCCGTCAACTAAGACCCCAGCCAAGAATGCACCAACCTCTGTCCCTTAGTCTTCAACTGCTTCAGCTCCTCATAGTACCATGGGGTGCTGCAGCAGAAAATCAAGTGATGAATGTAAAAGGTTATATGTTGCCAAAGACAGCATCAAAGGCAGCAGCAAGGGCCATATCATAGCTATTCATGGCCCTCTCGACCCCATCCACACAAGCTGACATCATACCCGATAGGTCCAAAACCGCCAAGATCATGCAAGGATCCAGATTTTTCTTAGGACAGTATCAGACTATCTCCACTGGGGGATGCACAGCAGGGAGACCCACAAAGAAATGACACGATATGGTGAGCTGACCAAACAATTGGATCAACCTTGGCTTTGCTAAATTTTAAAAACCCAATGAGAAGACCAGTTCCAAGGCATGGCCATGCTGGTAACCAGTTTCTACTGGAATCAAAGTCAGTAAGTGTTTTGCAGCTGTCTTATTGAAATGTACTGCAGGACTGGGATACAGTATGCCTTTCTATGACTGTCAGTGAGTGACTGTGTGCCTTACTATTGCTCCATGCAGCTATATGTAACACTTCACTAATTTTCTAAATGGCTGCAAGTAGGAGAGTGCATGAGAACCTGTTGAACCTGCTGGAATCTGGAAATTGGGGTTCAATGATAAAAAGTACAAGGTAATGCACATAGGGCATAAGAATCCTAGGGCTGAGTACAGTCTTGAGTGGTGAAGGTCACAGTCTCAGAAGAGGAGAAAGACCTGAAGAGAGCAATTGTAAGTGAACTGAACCTATCAACACAGTGCAAAAAAAGTGACAGGGAAAGTGAACTGGATGCTGGGTTGCATATCAAGGAGGGATCTCCAGAAGGAAGAAAGAAGTCATTCTGCCCCTGAACAGGTCCATGGTGCATCCGAATGTGGAGTACTGTGTATAGTACTGAAGTTCCTACCTTAAGAAAGACATACACCAGATGGAGGCAGTACAGAGGCGGGTTACCAAGATGATTCAAGGGCAGAAGGTTATCCCGTATGAACAGAGACTGGTGCACCTCAACATGTACTTACTGGAATGGCAGAAAAAGGGGATAGTTTGTTGATGGGGGATCTGAATATGTGAGATGTTAACTGAAGCACATGTGCTGCAGCCACATCCAAGAGCAGGGTCATTCTCGATGCCCTGCAGGGGGCATGCCACAGACAGCTAGTGCTGGAACCCACTCGGGAGGGAGCAATCTTAGACCTGGTACTCTCAAATGGAGATGGTGAGAGGATCACAGATTTAGAAGTGGGTAGCCATCTGGGAACTAGCTACCACCCGAACACTGTGGTTCACGATAAACACATCTGTAGATCAAGCCACACAAAGACAAGAGCACTGGACTTTAGAAGGGCTGATTTTGGCAAAATGGGTGAGTGCCTAAGGAATGCACTAGCAAATGGGCAGGAAGGAGGGGAAGAAGAACAATGGAAGAAAATCAAAACTGCCATCACAGAGGCAACAAGTCTTTGTGTAAAGCAAATAAACAAAACAAAATGAAGTAAAAAACCACTATGGTTCTCAAAAGAGGTGGCGGGAAAGGTTAGGGAGAAAAAGATAGTATCCAGGAAGTATAAGGATTCACAGAATGAGCAGGACAGAGAACTGTATCAGTTAAAGCAGAAGGAAGCAGGGGAGGCAGTCAGAATAGTGAAGGCCCAAACCAAGGAAAAGATGCCAACTCTGTTAAGAAGGGGGATAAAACCTTTTATAGGTACATCAGGGAGCCAAGGAAGGGATAGTGAGACATAATAAAGGGGAGGGGAAGTGGGCAGAGGATGACAGTGGAAAAGCAGAGATACTGAACGAGTACTTTTGCTCAGTAGTCACAAAAGAAGAAGAGGGGGCAGTACCTAAACCAAGCAATAGAAGCACTCTGGTCAGGAGGGTCGATAACAGTCCATTCACAGAAGAAAGGGTCCTGAAAGAACTCCTAAAACTGAAGGTGGACAAAGCAATGGGGCCTGATGGGATTCACCCCAGAATTCTAAAAGAACTACGTAGAGACCTAGTGATGTCACTGACTATCCTTTTTAACAGATCATGGGAGGGTGGTGTGGTACCAGAGGACTGGAGGAGGGCAGATGTGATTCCTCTTCACAAAAGTGGGAGCAAGGCAGAGCCGGGGAACTACAGACCTGTTAGTTTAACCTCAGTGGTAGGGAAAATGATGGAATCACTTCCGAAAGAGAGAATTGTTGAGTACCTAGAGGCCAGCGGGGCACAGGACCAGATGCAGCATGGATTCACAGCGGAAAGGTCATGTCAGATGAATGTAATTGGTTTCTTTGACTGGGTGACCAAAGTAGTAGACCAGGGAGGGGCTGTAGATATGGCCTACCTAGACTTTAGCAAGGCATTTGACACAGTCTCACACAAAAGATTAATAAACAAGTTAGCCAGCCTGGGAGTGGGTTCCAGGGTGATAGCCTGGGTAACAAATTGGCTGACCGACAGGACGCAGAAGGTAATAGTAAATGGAGTACACTCTGAAGAAAGGGTGGTTAGTAGTGGGGTACCGCAGAGTTCAGTACTGGGACCAGTCTTTGTAGGAAACATTGCAGAGGGGCTGGAAGGAAAAGTATGCCTCTTTGCAGACGATACAAAAACCTGCAACAGGGTTGATACACAAGGGGGGGGGTGAAAAGGATGAGAAGGGACTTGGTAAGATTGGAAGAATGGTCAAAAATATGGCAGCTTAGATTCAATGCACAAAAGTGCAAAGTAATGCACCTGGGAAACAAAAACCAGGGGAAGAGTATGCAATGTGAGGAAAGGTACTAAGAACAACAAAAATGGAAAGAGACCTCGGGGTTGTCATATCAGATGACCTTAAGGTAGGCAAACAATATGAGAAGGCAGTAAGGAGGGCTAGAGGGATGCAGGGATGCATAGGGAGAGGCATCATCAGTAGAAAACAAAAAGTTGTTATCCCTCTGTACAGACAGTTGGTGAGACCCCATGTGGAGTACTGCATACTGTTCTGGAGACCCCATCTCTGTAAGGACATAGACAGGATGGAGGCAGTCCAGAGGAGGGCAACTAAAATGGTGCAGGGTCTGCAGCAGAAGCTACATGAGGAGAGACTGAAAGAGCTTAATATGTATACCCTTGAAGAAAAGAGGGAGAGGGGGGACATGATAGAAACATTCAACCTCAAGGGAATCAAAAAAGTCCAAGATGGGAGCATCTTTGAGAGAAAGAGTTGTGCAAGAACAAGGGGGTCACAGTTTGAAGACAGAGGGGGATGGCTCAGGGGCAAAGTCAGAAAGTATTTTTTCACAGATAGGGTGGTGGACGCATGGAACCACCTTCCTGAGGAGGTTGTGGGGTCAGAAACAGTTGGGGAATTCAAGAATGCATGGGACAGACATAAGGCAATTACAGTGAAGGGTAGGAGGAAGTAGGCTGTTGGTTACCTAGAATCTGCAGCTTATTCAATACATAGGGAATGGACAGACTAGGTGGGCCAAGTGGTCCTTTTCTGCCATCAAAGTCTATGTTTCTATGTTTCTGGAGTAGAGAAGGGAGAGTGAGGATACATGATCGAGACCTTCAAACATCTTAAAGGCATTAATGAGGTTGACATCGGGGCTATTGTTTTGCAAAAGTGAGAACAGAAACACTAGAGGGCACAACTACAAATTAGCAGGGGAGGGGTACAGGTAGGAGGCCAGAAAGCCCTTCTTCAATGAAAGGAAGGTGGCAGAATGGAATGCACTGCCAGGAGGTAGTAAATCACAGTACAGTTGGTGGTCTAAAAGAGTGTAGGATAGATTGAAGTGGAAGGTTAGATTGACAGGGGACAGAGCAACATGTAGCATGCGTGCATGAGCTCCAAGTTGAGCAGACGCAGTAGACCTTTGGGCCTTCTACTGTTGGCTTTTCATACATTCATATGTTGGAGAAACTCTCTTGGACATGCAAATGACCTAGATGATCCAGTGAAGAAACCCATAGGTTGTTTAGCCTAGCCCCCACTGATGACAAGGATAACAATAAATGAGATCACAGAGGATGCTCTAATAAACTTTCAGTTTATACAACCATTTGATGTTCAAAAGAAATAGGAATTATCTCTCCCACCCTCTCAGCATAATGAAAAAACAGCTGAATTTCCACTCAATCCAAGTAGCCTGGTTAGTAACTGAGATAAGGGGGTGGGGTGGGGTGGAGATCAGATACTGGAGAAAGAAGGGGCCAAGGAGGAGCACTTACAATACAATACTGAGCCTGCATAAAAACAGTTGTAATCTTTTAACCATGCTTACTTATAATGAGATCAAGGGGATATTATTTTCAGCCTATCAGATTTATTTATTTTTATTTTAGTCTTTGGTAACCGGGTAAGGCCCACTAGGCACAAGTGCCTGTTTTCAGGGGTGACCTGGGAGCACTGGGCAGTTAAGTGACTTGCTCAGAGTCACACAGTATGCAAGTAGGGGTTGTGAGACTCAAACTCTGGTCTGGTCTGCTGGATGTATCAAGCTCGTTTACACCTCATTCCTCTAACCTCTAGGCTATACTGCCAGCCCAAAGGGTTGTCATGCATATTCACACTAGTATTACATTGAAAACTGCCAGCCCAAGACGTTACGAGCTGGCCTCAGCTACAGTATTTTTTTTTCTTATTGGAAAGAAACAGAACAAAGAATTACCTGATGAGTCTGGCACCCAACCTGGCTCATTAGAGAATAACAAAAAATCTACCCCCCCCCCAAAAAAAAAACAACCTGACAGATCCAGTACCTGACCTGTGAGGGAATAAAAAATCTGTCCCCTCCCCAAACAACCTGACAGATCCAGTACCTGACCTGTGAGGAATAAAAAAATCTGTCCCCCTCCCCCCAAACAACCTGACAGAGCCAGTACCTGACCTGTGAGGGAATTAAAAAAATCTGTCCTCTCCTCCAAACTATGTGATGGGTCCCGTACCCAACCCAGTCTTTCAGGGAACAATAAAAATATGTCTCCCTCTACTGTCAAACTGCTGCTGCTACCAGTGAGTTTGGTCCTCTACGTCACTTCTGGCCTGCAGTGCACTAGTGTGGGAGACTGTGTGTGTGTGTGTGGGGGGGACTAGAACACACACTTCTGAGGCTATAATACTTTTTTTTTTTTTCACTTTATTTCTTTGTCTCCGCCACCGACCGGCCCCCTTCCACCAGCCCCATCACCCCGGCATTTACTGGTACTTACCTCTGGTGCTGAGGTGCCAGCTGGCCAGGTGTGGTGCCTGTTGGGGGCCAGGATCATCCCACTGGTCAGTGCTATTTTCAGCCTCCATATTTCTTCCCGTCCCCCAGTGTGGAGCCATGGCATGCAATGACACCAATGGCCGAGCCACACACGCTTCTGCACGTGGCATGCTGGGCATCTGTTCAGTTTCTGCCCCCTGTCTTCTGGAGCTGGTGTGCCAGCCTCCAGCCACTTCTATGGGCCAGGCATGCACCAATCTGTAGTACCACCCCTCCCCGGGAGAGGAGAGGAGAGCTGTCCTATACGACAAGACCTTGACAGGTGGGCTCCCATATATCTTTCTTTACAAGGAAGAATTAATGTCATCAGAATGAATATATTGCCAAGACTGTTCTACCCGCTAAATATGCTGAATTTTTGTCTCCCTCAAACCTGGTTTAAAAAAGTACAACGGATTATTTCAAAATTCCTCTGCAAATCTAAATTGCCACAAAGGTCTTTCAATAGGTTGGGAGCTCCTAAGCAAAAAGGAGGTCTCAATCTACCAAATTTTTTCCATTACTATTTGGCAAGCCACATGGCTAAATATTTCCGGTGGTATCCCCTAACTCCATCTCCCAATGTAATAGTCCAAGATGTTGCTCCAATATAGTTACAAATTGAACGCCTAATTATTGGACGTAGTGGCATTTCCAAACATAGTTTATTACATATTACCTCTAATCTTGGTATTAAAGTACTGTGAAATGAAATAATAGGAATGTCATTAAAAGTACATGACCAACTATGTAAAGTTCTTAAATACATGAATACCAAGGATATATCTCAACCTATATATCTGAACCCAAATTTCACAATTAATAAGCAGTATATAAAACCAAGTGCAAATACTATTGAACAGGAAATACCGATTTCAGCTCTGCTCGAACAGAATAAAATCAAATCCATCCTTAAAGTCTTGCATCTGCTGTCTCACCAGATATTTAAGGGCTTCCAGATTAGACACCTTCTTATAACTCAGATGGGGGCTAATATTTGGGACAGTGATCAGAAAGACCTTCTCAATATGTTTTGCACATTAGCCCAGGGCCCGCATGCTGTCTCCAGAGTCACAGCAGCACTATATCCGTTTATTTACCTGGATAATCAAGGTATCCCAACTTATAGGACAACCCAATTTCCAGAGAAGCATTTTTCCTGGGATAAAATATGGCAGGCCATATATTCATATACCTCCAACGACAAACTGCGCCTTATTCAATTTTATATTGTTCACAGCATTTACTTTACTCCAGCAAAACTATATGCCATGGGCAAATTACAAGATCCCACTTGTATCAGGTGCAGATTGAACAAGGGCACAATTTTCCATGTGCTATGGGATTGTCCTTCCATTATACCCCTATGGAATACCATAAGGAATAAGCTTGATCCCCTCCTAGGACTGGAATCATATTTTGAGCCTGAAATCTGCCTTCTACAGGACTACTCCCAAATCCCAGTCTGAGAACTCAGATATGCAATGGCTTTAATTGCCCTCACGGTAAAGCAGATTGTACTAAAGCAGTGGAAAGATCCCCAACCTATACCTTACTCAGAATGGCTTAACAAATTTCTATACAATTAGAGAGTTGAAAAAATGATATCTAGCCTTAGACATTGCCCCTCTAGTTTTGAAAAGAAATGGAATAAGATATACACATTAACCCTAATTACTAAGTGAAATCTAAAATACCACAAACAGCATCACAGTCGATTTCCCCTTAGTTGGGAGACAACCAACATATTTATATCAAGCTGTTAGAGGGTGGGAAGGTAGTATAAGGGAAGTTGGGAATGTAGCTAGGATTGTTGTTAAGGTTTAGTTGTATTTAGTAGAAATTTGTATATGTGGGCCGATGTAACCCTAAGGCCATATGTTATTCTCACATTTCTGTACTGGCTTTCACATGCCTTCTATTGACATGTATGATGTTTTAAAATGAATAAAGTATATTGAATTTCAAAAAAAAAAAGAGGAGAGCTGTCCTTCAGATGCTCAATCCTCTCCCTCCTCGGCCGACCCCCAGCGATCCACTCTCACCATGGACATGGGTTGCTGGCATAGCAGGAGGTAAGGCAGTGATGCCTCAGCCTTTCACACCACTGGGCCAGTCCTGAGGCTGTAAGCCTAAGTGCACGTGATACTGACTCCACTGCCTGATTCTCCCCCTCTCGCTGTCTTTACTTCTCTAAGTACTCTGTTTCAGCTCTACACTCTTCATAACACACATGCAGGATTCTTATTGCCATGCATGCTCCAACTCAGCACGCTGAGCAGTGGTGCACTTGCCCCTGGGGAATCCCCTTTGACTGTGCCCATCAGAAGCAAAGTCTGTTGGAAAAAACAGTGGGAGTGGGCATCATCAATTTACCATCCAATAAAAAAAAATCTGCCCCCCTTCCGCACCCCAACTACCTGACAGATTCATTGCCTAACATAGCCTGTCAGGGAAAAACAAATCTATGTCTCTCTCCCAACTGCGACAGGTCTGATGATTTACAAAAGCACAGGAGGTAGATTCTGGTAGTGCTGGGTCTGTAGAATATAACAGAATTTAGTTTTATATAATGACATTCCAGTGATGGGACTATAGACTATAACAAAATATAGTTTTATATAATGACTTTCATACACATCATATCCCAAAATGTTATAGAAGACAAAGGAGTTTGATACTGGTAGAGCAGCAACCATAGAACAGAATAGAATTTCTGGTGCTCATCCTGGCCCAATGGAATAAATAAAAAATCAGGCCCCCTCTTGCAGCTCCCTGATGGGTCCAGTGACCAGCCCGGCCCATTGGGGATCAAAAAAAAAATTTCTACGTCACTCAACTACCTGATGTGGCCAGTGATAGATTCCATGGTGATCACGTCTTCTGGCAATGCATTCCACTTCTCCACAACCCTTTCTGTAAAGAAGTTCCTTACATCACTCTTAAAGCCTCCCCACCTATTTCCATCAATGACTCTTGTTACCTTTCTATTGGTTCTTGTGAATAGTGCACTTCGGTCCAGTATGTAACAGACTCTGTCATGGCCCCCTCCCTCCTAGCCTTCAGTGTGTACATGACTCTGCAGTCTCTCCTCATACAACTTCCTTTGCTACCCCTGAGTAATCAGCATGGCCTTCCTCTGAACAGCTTCTAAGAGGTCCATGTCCTTCTTCAAATGCAGTCTTCAGAACTGAACACAGTACTCTGTACTGCTTTCCTTTTAAAAGGGTTGCACTGTGGAGAAGCAGTGAACTTGCTGCAAGGGCATTTAGTATTCTCAACTGATGTCTTTAGCCCTTTTCATTTTGCAGTTGTCTTTTTTTCATAAGTTTAAACATAATCATTTTCAATAATTATTTTGAAGCTCAAAGCAGGTAAAGTCAAGAGTAACATAAAAAATAATTTCTACTTCTGGGTGGCAAGCCTATGAATCAATTAATCAGTCAAGTTTATTTTATACTGGAAAGGTATGTGAGCAAAAATGCCCGCTTTCACAAACGTCCAGATTTCAAAAAAGTGAACTAAAATAATAGATACATGTACAAATAAAGGACATTATTATATACAGGAAGACAACTCTTATACATGAATTGGACAACTAGGTCAACAACTCGTACAAATACAGATTAACATAGATATAAATACTGTAGTGTATACCATTGCATACAGATGAAATAGGATACCAGCAGAGACAACAGATGAGAAGACAGTACATACCTTCAAGGGAATCACAGTACACACTGGATAGTAGAGTGGATGAAGGATCCCTATAAATTAGCATATGTTGCACATCTTACTTACTGATTATGAACGGGGGGGGGGGAGATGGACCTAGAGTCCCTTACAACCTTAAATTACTATGTCACTATGTTAGGGGACAGATGAGCCAGACTTAAAGGACACAGACCCCCTGTTTGGGGGGACATGATAGAAACTTTCAAGTACCTCAAGGGATTCAACAAAGTCCAAGAGGGTAGCATCTTTCAAAAAGAGGTGTGCAAGAACAAGGGGCACAATTTGAAGATGGGGTGGCTCAGAGGTAATTAAGGAAGTATTTTTCACAGAGAGGGTTGTGGATGCATGGACCGCCCTTCCGGAGGAGGTCGTGGCGTCAAAAACAGTGGTGGAATTCAAGCATGCATGGGACAGTCATAAGGCAATTCTAGGGGCCGGGGGTAGAAAGAAGTAGGCTGCTGGTTAACTAGGATCTGCAGCTTATCCAGTAGGCAGGGAAATGGGCAGACTGGGTGGGCCAAGCGGTCCTTATCTGCCATCAAATTCTATGTTTCTATGTAGACAATTGGTCATATTCTGTCCCAATGATCTGACTTTCTACTGTGTTATTATGGTTACAATACTGGTGGCAGTTACTGCGTGAAATACTTTAAGCCACTGAGTTTGAACCAGGTAACATGTCGATAGATGTATAGACTAAATGGGATTTTAGCTGAAGCTTGTTTGTCAGTCATGCAGTAAAACTAATGGTGTTATGTAAAGAGTGCCAAAACATAGTACATGTAACTTTCAGAAATATTTTTAAGGTGAAGCTTTTTTATATTGCCACAGACTGCATTTGAACTCCTTACCTAGAGGTTAAAGCAATGACTGAACTACTGTATTCACCCTGTTCACCTCCACAAAGAAACCATTTTGACTTTACATACGTACTGCAGTGGGCTTAATCATGAACGTTGGCCTGTTTGTGAATGATTCTTTCAATGGGTCAATCTGTGAATGAGGAACAAAGTAAGACCTAAGCTTCAGAATACAGCCTCTATGCTCTCATTAAAATGGTTTGATTCATCACGAGGTGAAAAAGATTTAGATTTATGTGCAAACTCCCTGCAGCTGTGGTATAGTATATGTGTCATGATTACTTTGCAAAACTGTATCCTATGTCAGCTTCAGTACTTCTTGGGTTCAGTGGGACAGACTGGGTAAATCATTTAGATCCCCTGTAATTCTGTAGCTGTACCATACAATTCCTTATGATTGTAAATGCCATGTGTCTGGATGAATTAATTGTGCGTAGATTTATGAAAAAACTGCAGCATGAAAATGGTTACAGACTTTGAAAAGGGTTAAACACATCAACAGAGAATATGAAATGGCCTTGCATTAAGTTCACTGATTTTCCACAGTGCCACAGGATATGTCACTTTTGAAAGAAAAACAGCATTGGAAACAGTGGATTTGCATATACTCTTAGCTGATTCATAAGCATTATAATCATGTATTTAATTTTATCTTCAAACATGATCATGCATTTATGGAGAACAGGACCAGAAATAATGTTTATTAGAGCAATTTTAAAATGGAATACTTATTTTAAGGATTTTCCTTTTTTTTCTTTGCCCCCTATACCCAACACCCTTTGGCTTCTCAATTCTATGTTCTGCCATACAGACTCACCTACTGCAGCCATACTCTGCTGTCAGGTCATCTGGTTGGGGGGGGGGGTCAGTGTCCTTTGGAGCTCTGGTATATATCTCTGCCAAGGGGAATCTCCCCAGCTAACAACAGGTAAAGGAAAACAGATATTGTATGGGACAGTGGGCAGAGGGAGAGATGGTGCACTGAGGGGTAGGTGGCATGGGAGGTGCATGGGTGTCATAATCTTGCATACTTAAATATTGTGCACCTTTTATTCCAGTTGGCTTCCTCCCCTTCCCCCCTCACAGGTTTACATACACATCACAACATCATGGGGGTGTGCAGCAGCATGTAATCAACAACATCGCCAAGCATGCTACCACCACAAATCGCTCTGAGAGTGGCCTTCTGCAAAGCGCAGCACCAGAAGGAGAGTACTTGCATGTGTTTTCCTTCACTATCTCTGCCAACATCCTCTTCTGAAGCCTCAGGCACAGGATGTAAATCAAGAATGTTTTTGTGTCACAGTAATCCCACTGATGAGTTCCATGAAGTCAGCTGCAGTTCATGTTTATGACATGTTTGCTCTTTTGTAACTTTTGACATGTTTAACACATAAAACAGCCAATATGCTTGCACAACCAGCATATAACACAGACAGACAGACACACACACACACACACACAGTCAGTAACAACAACAACATGTCAGCTGACTGATCTCATGCCCTGGGCTTAGGCAATGACCATATCACACTTTTTTGGATTGCTCTTCTCAGCCTATGCAGATTGTTTGTGAAACCTTATGGCACCTTAAATATACAGTATAAACAAAGATGAAGATAGCACAAAATGTTCCACATCCAGTCTACGATTATTACCTATCGCACCCTGAGAACTATTGCTTCTGTGGGGTCTTCACTTGTAGTATTCCCTTATATTCTTTGTGTGTGTGCCTGCCTCCCTCTTACTGCTGAGTAACTGCTGTACCCATGACTCTGTCACAACCATGGTTTGGCACCATTGCATTTGCCAGCAGACCATTCCATGGCTCAACCACTCTTTCTGTAAAACAATACTTCTTTACATCCTTCTTAAACCTTCACCCCATTAGTCTCCACTCATGACCCTATGCCCTAGCTTTGCTTTTCCAGGTAAATAGCTTCTGGCAGTTTACCTTATTAGATCCTTTCAAAGGTGTTTATCATATCCCCCCATCTTGTTTTGAGTAAAATACACATTCAGCACCCTTAGCTCCTTCTCATAGGATCTGCCTTTATGGACCAGAATCATCTTGGTCACCCCATGTTTTAACTTCTTTAGCCTGTCCCTGTCCTTTTTTAGGATTCTAGAATTGGGTACAGTACTCCAAGATGGCCTCACCAGTGGCCTATATCGTGGTAACAGTACTTCCTGCTTTTTACTGTTGTACTCTCTCCTGATGAACCCTAGCATCCTGTTAGCCTTACTGAAGACCTTGTTACATTGGCTGGTTTGTTTAAGGGAGTCACTAATATTGACTCCTACATTCCTTTCCTCTGATGTGTACAGTTTAACCCCCTCCCATCCAGTACTCTGTTCTGTGGTTTTTGTTCCCAAAGTGCATTGCTTTGCACTTCCTGGCATTGAATTTCAGCTGCCACACACTGAAACAATTTTCCAGCCCTTGCAGGTCTCTCTGCAATTCCCTTATCCTCTCCATGTTGCCAACCTTACCACAGAGTTTAGTGTCATCTGTGACTAGACACAGCCTGCCCTGGATTCCCTCTCCTATGTCACTGATGAACATGTTGAAGAGGGCTGGACCCAGAACAAATCCCTGTGGTACTCTGCTTGTAAAAGAATAATAATAATTTTATTTATAAAGCACCTTTCAACTTATCAAGGCACTGAACATATTAAAACCGTAATATCAGATACAAATTAATAAAACATATAAATAAAATCATACCATAATAACATCAAATATTAAAATCAAATAATAAAATATTCCATAGAAACACCCAGCTCCTCAGTCTTAGTCTTCAACAACTGTTTATTGAGACACCACCAAGTGAATATCAGCACAGTCACATAAAAGTGTCCTAAAAAACTATTAAATACCACACAAGGTTGGAGCCCTGCTTGTGAATGAAAGCTCACAGTACACACTTCAAGCCCATTGGTCAACAGTGTCAACCAATGATATTGTAGTGCTCACTGTAAGCTGTCATTCTGTGACAGCTCAGTTGGGGGGCAGCCGTGGAGGCATGCGGGTGGGTTGTGCTGCCCACCAGCTTCATGGCCATGCTGGGATTTTTATTTTATTTTTATTTATTTAGTTTTTGTTGACCGGGTAAGTGCACTAGACAAATTCTGCCTAATTTCAGGCACGACCCGGGGGAGGGGGATACAGATGAATGCCAACTGACCTTGAACCAGATTAAGCTGTTGGTGGTATTTTTAGTGAACAAGGGAAATTTGGCCAGGACACTGGGGAAATTCCCCTACTCTTTTCGGTAAGTGCCATGGGATCTTTAACATCCACCTGAACTACCACCAATCCAGGCAGATGGGGCCTCGGTTTAACGTCTCATCCGAAAGATGGCACCTCAGAAGTGCAGCACCCCTCTCATGCTGCACTACAGTGTCAGTACTGGGATATTAACCCAAGTGCCAGATGTGGGAACTGAACCCACAGCCCTCTGATCTCCCGGCTTCAGAAGCGAGTGTGCTACTACTGAGCCACTGACACTGTTGGGATGGGGGGAGCAGGGTGGAGTGGGGGTCCCTCACTAGGTGGGGAAGTGTGGGGGTCCACTAGAGCACCAGGGATGTTCAGGAACTATTTTGATATATGGACGGGGTTTGAGGCTGAGAGGGGGGATTGCTAGACTACCAGGGAATATTAGGGTAAGGTATGTTTTCTTACTTTGGGGTTGGGTATGGGGGGCCACTGGACAACTAGGGATTGAAAGGGATCATTGTATTGTATTTCATGATTGGGGCTGGGAGGGGGGCCACTAGACTACCATGGATGAAAGGAATGTTTTGGTGTATTCTACGTTCAGGAATTGGGGGGTTCTAGCCACCCAGGGGCTGGTGGCTGCTGTGTTGGGCTGTGCAGTACAGCAGCCCACCTGTGGGTGGCTAGAAGTTAGGCATGTTTCTTCCATGCCTAACTTTGTGCAGCACATCTCAGAGATGTGCGGGCAGCTGCTCTGCACATCTTGGCTAAATATCGAGATGTGCCACATATGCATGGGAACACCCTCTCCAGATGCACCGCATACATCATCTTTGCACTGCGGTGCATCCAGAATTATGCGGTGCATCACCCCCTTTTGAATATGGCCCAGGGGTGCATTTCAGGAATGCACAGGCACAATTCAGTTGCACCAGGCGCATGTCCTTTCAATATCTAGGCCCTGGTGTTTATTTCTTGAACCCAAATGCATAACCTTCTATTTATCTAAATTAAAGCTTATTCCCCATAAAACTGCCCATTTGGAGATGGCATTTAGATCTTCTAGAATTCTCATCACATCAACCTGTGTTTCACTGGAACCTCTAATTTTCATATCATCCACATATTTAACCGACCGTTTAAACCCTAAGTTATATTGGCTATATATATGTAGAAAATATACGGACCAAGTACTGACTCTTGTGGAACCCCACTGGTCACAGCTCCTTCTACTGATGGAATACCATTTATCAGTACTCTCTTGGTTCTACCCTCCAGCCAATTCAATATCCTCTGCATCACTCTGTGATTAACATTCTTTGTTCTTACTTTTTCAGCTTTGGCTCCATTTGGTACTAGATCAAAGGCTTTTTGAAGTCCAGGAAAATGATGTCACAGGACGTTCTTATCTAACTTTTTTCTGATTTTCTCATTACAGCACAATAAATTTGTGGTGGGTTGAGTGAGCAATGGGCTGAAGGGAAGAACACAATGGGTGCAGCCGGTAAATGGAGTGGAATCAAAGGAGAGGGAAGTGTCTAGTGGAGTGCCCCAGGGGTCAGTGCTGGAGCCCCTACTCTTCAAAGTGTTCATAGCAGACATTGGAAATGGATTGGAAGGGAAGGGAAGGTGTGTCTGTCTGCAGATGTCACCAAGATCTGTAACAGAGTGAACACCACAGAAGGGGTCAAGAGCATGGAAATCAGACCTGAGGAAACTCAAGGAGTGGTCAGACACCTGGCAGTTGAAGTTCAATGACAAAAAGTGCAAGGTCATGTACTTAGGTAAGGGAAACCCCCAGAGGGGAGCAGCTGGCATGCACCAACCAGGAGCAAGACGTAGGAGTCATAATATCAGATGCCTTAAAGGGGGGAAGCAATGTGAAAAGGCAGCGCTAAAGGCCAGTGGGAGGCTGGGCTGCATAGGGAGGGGAATCACAAGTCATAGAATGGAGGTGGTGCTGACACTTTACAGGGCACTGGTGCACCCCCACCTGGAGTACTGCATACAGTTCTGGAGGCTGCACCTTAGGAATGACATCGATAGGACTGAGACAGTGCAGAGGAGAGTCACAAAAATGAATCAGGGTCTGTAGCAAATGGCATATGAGGATAGGCTGAGGGAGCTCAACATGTACTCCCTGGCACAGAGGAGGGAAAGGGGGAACGTGATTGAGACATTCAAGTATATCAAGGGTATAAATAAGGTAGGGGCACAGGAGCTTCTTCAGGAGGAAAAAAGCATCAGATCTAGAGGACACGATATGAGGCTCAAGGTTGGGTGATTCAGGATCAATGTTAGGAAGTTCTTCTTCACTGAGAGGGTGGTGGACCCATGGAATTGTTTGCCCCAGGAAGTGGTGGAGGCTAAAATAGTAAATGGGTTCAAAAACACCTGGGACAGGCACAAAGATATCATTTTACAGAAAGGATGGAGTTTGTTGTTACCCATATTGGGCAGACTAGATGGCTCTTGCGGTCCCCTTCTGCATTCAATTTTGGTTTTTCTATGATATACATGATTTACCCTCTGTGAAGCATGCTGTTGGCTGTCAGTATTTCCCAACCCTGGTGCAATTTTTTTTATAATAATACCTTCTGAAAGCTTACATATAATGGATGTTAGGCTCATTGTCTGTAGTTTTCTACATTTTTTTCAGTCACACTTTTTAAATAAAGGGGTGTCATTAACCATCCTCCATTTTTAAGCTCCTCATGTGGCACACTGGATGTGTGCTTGCTTTGCAAGCAATGTGTCAGAGGTTCAATTCTAGGTGAGGGAATGCATTTGCCATCTTATCAAGAATATTCATGAATTGTAGTTCTCAAAAGTGGTGGCGGAGAAGGCTAGGGAGAAAAAGATAGCATTCAGTAAGTATAAGGAAACACAGAAGAAGCAGGACAGAGAACTGTACCATTTAAATCAGAAGGAAGCAGGGAAGGCATTCAGAATTGCCAAGGCCCAAACCGAGGAAAGGATAGCCAGCTCAGCTAAGAAGGGGGATAAAACCTTTTATAGGTACATTAGGGAGCAAAGAAAGACCGAGGGAGGGATAGTGAGGCTTAATAAAGGGAAGGGGGGGTGGCAGAGAAGGACAGTGAAAAAGCAGGGATGCTGAATGAATACTTCTGCTCAGTGTTCACAAAAGAAGAGATGAGAGAGGTACCTAAACCAAACAATAGAAGCACTCTGGATAGGGGGTCAATAACAGTTCACTCACAGAAGAAAGGATCTTGAAAGAACTCCTTAAACTGAAGGTGGACAAAGCAATGGGGACTGACAGAATTCACCCCAGAATTCTAAAAGAACTAAGGGGAGATCTAGTGACACCATGGGAGGATGGTGTGGTACCTGAGGACTGAAGGTGGGCAGATGTGATTCCCCTTCACAAAAGTGGGAGCAAGGCAGAAGTAGGAAACTACAGACTTGTTCATTTGACCTCAGTGGTAGGGAAAATGATGGAATCACTTCTGAAAGAAAGAATTGTTGAGTACCTAGAGGCCAGCAGGGCACAGGACCCAAGGCAGCATGTATTCATAGCGGGAAGGTCATGTCAGATGAATCTAATAGATTTCTTTGACTGGGTGGCCAAAGTGGTAGACCAGGGAGGGGCTGTGGACATGGCCTACCTAGACTTTAGCCAGGTATTTGACACAGTCCCACACAAAAGATTAATACAGTGGATTCCGCTTATATGCACACTTGTTTTGCAACAGCAAAATGTGCATATAAACGGATTTTGCATATAGCTGAAATTGCCGAAATTGAATGTAGTCCAGCTTGGCAGTTCCATGAGACTGACATATGGTAGCTCTCCGTGAGTCCAGAAGCCACATTTGATTGGTAGCAGTGAGGGCTCTGTTTGCCGCATTTGTTTTTAAATAAAGAAAAAAGTAACTCCAGTTCCTCTTTGGCAGAAAAGATGAGTTGCAGTGACAAGAAGAGGACAGAGGAAGAGGAGCAGTGCAGAATGGGGACACAACATTAGCGTTTAGTGGAGCAGCCAGGTCCTGTCCCTCGGACCACCCATCACACCTACCTTAAGCAGCAATCATGCAAGCAGGGGTGGGCAGGCAGGACTCCAAGCCAGAGAAACCTCCCATAGAGCAGTATAAGAGAGCAGAAGCCTCTGCTCATAACAGAATGCCTAAGGGGTTGAAACAAGGGCAGAACAGTTTGGGTAGCCCAGCACAGTGAACTTTGCAACACAAAATGTGTTCTCTGCCATCTCCCACTCTGCATACAATTTGCTTCTGCTGATGTGCTGGCAAGGTGCTAATGTGATTGTTAATTGATCGTTTATACAGGTAGCCAGCACCCATTAGCACTTTGTGAATTATTTGTACTAATCTGGAATGCAGTTCACACATTTAATAGCAAGTGCATCTCAGAAATATTGCACTTAACCAAAATTGGCACTTAAGAGGATTGCTTTAAAATGAATTTTTTAACATTGGATTTAATACAAAAAAAAGTGTGCTTTTAAATGAAAATTGCTTTTAAGCGAATTGCATATAAGTGGAATCCACTGTAGTCAAATTAGCCAGACTGGGATTGGATCCCAGGGTGGTAGTTTGGGTAAAAGATTGGCTGGACAACAGGACTCAGAGAATAATAGTAAACAGAGTCCACACTGAAGAAAGGGGAGTTACTAGCAGGGTACCACAGGGTTCAGTACTAGGGCTGGTCCTCTTTAATGTCTTTACAGGTGACATTGCAGAGGGACTGAACGGAAAAGTATGCCTCTTTGCAGATGACACAAAGATCTGCAACAGGGCTGATACACAAGAGGAGTGGAAAGAATGAGAAGGGACTTGGCAAGGTTGGAGGAATGATCAAAAGTATGGCAGCTTAGATTCAATGCAAAGAAGTGCAAAGTAATGCACCTGGGAAACATAAAATAAGGGAAGAATACATAATGGGAGAGGGGGAGGTACTAGCATTAACAAAAATGGAAAGGGACCTGGGGTAGTCATATCAGATGACCTTAAGGTAGGCAAGCAATGTGAGAAGGCAGTAAGGAGGGCTGGGGGGATACTGGGATGCATAGGGAGAGGCATCACCAGTAGAAAACAAGAAGTTGTTATCCCTCTGTACAGATAGTTGGTGAGACTCCATCTGGAGTATTGCATGCAGTTCTGGAGACCCCATCTCTGCAAGGACATAGGATGGAGGCAGTCCAGAGGAGGGCAACTAAAATGGTGTAGGGTCTGCACCAGAAACCATACAAAGAGAGACTAAAGGAGCTTAATATGCATATCCTTGAGAAAGGGGGGGGGGGGGGCATGATAGAAACTTTCAATTACCTCAAGGGAAACAACAAAGTCCAAGAGAGTAGCATCTTTCAGAAAAAGACATGCGCAATAACAAAGGGGCACAATTTGAAGATAGAGAGGGGACAGCTCAGGTAGCAATGTGAAGAAATATTTTTTCATGGAGAGGGTGGTGGACGCATGGAACGGCCTTGCTGAGGAGGTTGTGGGGTCAAAAACAGTGGGGGAATTCAAGAATGCATGGGACAGACATGAGGCAATTCTAGTGGGTGGTAGGAAGAAATAGGCTGTTGGTTAACTAGGATCTGCATCTTAGCCAATAGGTAGGGAAATGGGCAGACTGGGAGGGCCAAGCAGTCCTTATCTGCCATCAAGTCTACATTTTCTATGTTTCTTTAGGGACTTCACCATTGTTTATGATTTTTTCAAAAAGCACCTTCAGAGGGTATAAAAGGTGTTTTGACATTAGTTTAATCATTATGGCCGTTACTAAATCAGGACCAGGTTATCAGTCAGCTCTGATGTTTTTTGATTTTATTTTGTATTTCTGTTTCCGACACCATTATATATCCACTATTGTAAACAGTAGGAGATGTAATTACTGAATCTTTTTTACCATAAGTACTGCAAAACTATCCATTAAATAAATGTGCCTTTACGTCTATGTTGTATATAATAACGTTATTTTGTACTAACGGGCCCACATCGCATGTGGGTTTTTTAAGTGAATTTACTGTATATATTCATAGAAGGCCTTGCTGTTATCTTTTTTAGTATTCTTGGATAATAAGAGCTCCATCTGAGTCTTTGCTGTTCTAATTTCCTTTTTACATTGCTTTTGCAACTGCTTAGATTTGTTCCAAAGAAAAGAGGATTTGTTCTTTCTACAGTATATGCCTTATAGGTTTTGGTTTTTTTTGTTAATCAGATATCTAACTTTCTTATTTAGCCATTTAGGGCTCCTTTTCTTGTGTTTTATTTTGATATATTTCAGAATGAAATTGTCACATATAAAACATATTACTGTTTTAATTTTATTCTACATCTCTGTGGTGTTACAATTTGAGAACAGTGAATCCCAGTGTATAGATGATAATGTCCCATTTATTTTATCTATATCTACTTCATTATAGTTATAAAAATATGCACAGTTACTATTTGTTTATTTGTTATATAGGTAAAGACAACTTCAAAACTGACATAACACACATGGGAAGAAGATGCATAATCAGTAAATAGCAAGATGAATTAAAAGATTTACATATTCAGGTACTAGTGCATTGTGCTATAATGACATACATTAGACATTCAATTTCTTTTTACTCACAGTAACAGTAGCAATTAATTTGGCTATCATTTCTAGTTTGTTTTTAGTTTTGGGATGCAAAAGAATAAGTGTAATATCACTTTTAAATGTATTTTAAATTATGAGATTGTAATGTCCTTAATGTTTGTTTTTTTTTGCTACTACTGACTGTGTTATGATCACTGATACCTAATGGGGGCCCAGTACTACAATTCTTTATATTCATAACCAAGACTTTCAACATTTGTAATAGTTGGGACATTTAAGTAACAAAGTTTAATCAATATACATTTTAAAGTCCCATCAGTCTCTAGCAGGTTTCCTGATCACATGCCCTGAGTGAGTTGTAACTTGAGAAGAAGGAAGTTCATCTTGTTGACAAACCAGCACTGTTGGTTCTGCTGGAATTGGTGTAGCAAATTTCTTAGCTATTGAAAAAGTGGTCTCTGCCTGAGACGCTTCAGTGGTATCTTCCAGGGAACTAGGAACAAGTTGCAAGTGTCTTTGTTTCCTTTTGCAACATCTTCTTCCAGAGTCAACAATATATGATCTTGGGGTAACACACTTGTCTTTTATTACAGCTAGATCAGTTTTGCCCATTTAATTTGATAATGTCTTCTGGACTTAGTTCAGGCAAAGATCGAGCTGAGTGTCGTCTGCCATAACATTTCTTATATGACTCTTTTGTTGCTTTATCTGACTTCTTTACCATTTCAGCCAGGCCAGTGTGGCATCAGATTACTGTGAAGTAAAGGCATTGCAATACAAATCTAGCATTCCATGAACAATTGTGCTGGACTATTACCTTTAGCTTGACTAGGCATTGCTCTGTAACTTAACAGTGTCAGGAGGGGTTGTCTTGTTTTAGAATCCACTTGGCAGTCTGAACTGTTCATTTTGCTGCCCCATGTGCTTGAGGATAGTATGGACTTCAGGTAACATGCAGAAAACCATAACTGTTAGTAAATTACCTGAATTTCATTGCATGAAACTGAGGTCCATTGTCTCATTTTAGTTGATAAGGAATACCATAGCAAGTGAACAAATATTTAAGCTTGTTTACAACTATCTTACAGGATGTAGACGGTAAGTATAGTA
Source organism: Neoceratodus forsteri (assembly GCA_016271365.2). Classification (NCBI taxonomy): domain Eukaryota; kingdom Metazoa; phylum Chordata; order Ceratodontiformes; family Ceratodontidae; genus Neoceratodus; species Neoceratodus forsteri. Next base: position 333,695,904 of record CM057454.1, read on the forward strand.
TCTCTGAGAAACATGGAAAGTAGTCTACTACCAGCAGGTATTGCTGACCTTTGTGCTCATAAAGATCTACAGCTATCATCTATAATCTTTCATAATCCTTCTGGTAGGGGGGTTGTTATCAAAGGCTCTTTGTATTAAGTGTTTCTTAAGACCTACAATGTTCACACACATAAACTTTGCTTTTATTCGCCAAGCTGATTCCTGGCCACAATACAGATTATTTAGCTCATTCTCAACATTTAGTCAGTCCTAGATGACCGTAATGAATCCAGTACAGCATCTTATCTCTAAGATGTTCAATAATAACAACGTAATTTCCGTAAGTTAATAGACCTGCTGTAACCATTAACTGACTGTGGAATGCAAAAAATATCTTGACCTCAGCCTTACACTGCTTATATGTTCTGGCTACTCCTTCATTGGTTACTGCAATACTGTTGCTAGCTGTGTATCCTCTGCTGCAGCATCCTGAATCTTCTTTAGTTTCTTGTCCAGTACAGGCCAGTACTCCTTACTACTGAATCCATGTACACTTGTACATCCTCTGTCAAGTCTGTAGCTTGTTAGTCTGATAGCAGATGTCTTGACAATGTGTCTGTTATCAAAAGGCTTTTCCAGGTGCATTTCTGCTCAGGGGTTAAACCTCATTAACTGTATCAACAGACATTGGCATCTAAAGGGTACCTGGTTTAAGTCTTTGCTATTAATCAAAGAGACCAAAGGTTTGCGGTCTGTAACAAGATGAAAGCAATTTAATCAACACAAGAAACATTACATTTTCACAAGCCCATGCACAGACCAGGCACTCTTTTTCAAGGTATGCCTAACTGCACTCACAGCAGTCAACGTCCTGGAATAGAAGGCCACTGGCTTTAAAAGGGAACCCTTTTGCTATAGTGATACACCACCTAAACCATAACTGCTGGCATCTACAGATGCAATCGTTGGCTTAGAAATATCAAAGAATGCCTTTACTGGAACATTGGAAACTAACCTCTTGACTTCTGCAAAGGCCTTTCTCTGGTCTGGACCCCACAACCAAGCATCTTTTCAGCTCAGCTGGTCATTCAGTGGCTTGGGAACAATTGATAGGCTTTGTAATTATCTTCCCAGATAGTTTATCATGCCCATGATTTGCCTCAGTTCTATTATACTGCTAGGTGGTTGTAGCTTCAGAATAACTTTTACTTTATTTGGGTCTGGATGTAGTCCCTCTTCATTAATCTGGTGGCTTAGAACAGCGTTTCTCAACCTTTTCCACCCAAAGGCCCACTTAGTTACCTGTGACCCATAACAGGAGGCCCACATGTGATCAGATTCACGCACCCTCACCAGACGTAAAAACATAACATCCTAACCGAGATTTACTTTTCTTATTATTATTTTCTTAGAAGTCAAATTTTATTTGATTACTTAAGTGAATTATTTTGCCCTAAATTTTAATTTTTTGCTATAATAAGTTGGTTAATTCTCACATTAATACAAAATAAATTTTTATACCTGCTTACCAGCAGTTAGTGAGACACTTGTGCTTGCTTCTGGTCAATGATGTTGTCCAGTCTTGGGGCAATTGTAGACAGGCTGACTCTTAGAGTGGCATTTAGAGTAGTGTGGAGTTTATTTCTAAATTTAGTCTTTGTGACAGTCACAGTTGAAAATCCTGCTTCACATAGGTAAGTTGTGGTGAATGGCAGAAGGAACTTAACTGCCCTCTCTGACAGTGCAGGGTATTCTGTTCTAACTGAAATCCAAAATGTAGCAAGTTCAAGTCTTGAAAACTGTAGTTTTAGGCTGCTGTCTGCTGATAGTTCCATCAGTTGGGTTTCCAAGGCTGTTGAAAGGGCAATGTCTGAAGCAGCCAGATCTACTGAGAATGGGTCCAAAATCCAAAGGTTGCCATCCCGGGGATCTTCTGAGAAATATTCTGAAAATTTCTCCACCAGTTGAGTTAAATGCTGACATACAACTTTGGAGATGTTAATGTGGGGATTCTCTTCCAAAAGCTCACTCAGGAGTGGAAACATTTCAAATCTCTTCTCATTTACTTTTTTGTTCCAAAGAGTGAGCTTCTTCTTAAATCCCTCAATTTTGTCAGCCACCATGAACACCCTGCTGTTTCTTCCCTGAAAGGAAAGGTTCAGTTGGTTGATATTGTCAAATATGTCAGACAAGTAGGCAAGCTTTGCCAAAAAATTTAATCTGTATAATTCTCTCGCTATGGGACCTTTCTTTCAAGAAATGCATGAACCTCCGTTTTCATCTCAAACAACCGGTTCAGCACTTTCCCTGAAAGCCACCCTGACTTCACAATGAAATAGCAATTGTCTATGTTCAGACTCCATGCTCACACAATGCTGCAAAACATCTGGAATTCACTGCATTACTTTTATATAGTTCACAGTTTCACTACTATCTGCATTACTTCATTCAGTTCTGGTGACATTTTTTTGGCTGCCAGGCTCTCTGTGTGTAAAAAGCAATGCATCCACTTAACTTCTGGCGCTATTTCTTTTATTTGCTTCACCACACCACAGTTCTTTCCCGTCATGGATGCCGCCCCATCAGTGCACACACCGACGCAATTTTTCCAGTCCAGTCCTTTTTCCACAATGTACCTGTTAAGGCAACGGAAACACTCATCTATGTTGTTCATGTAGGTAGCTCATCACAGAAAAGTATGTCTTCATGCAGGTTACCTTCCCAACAATACTTCACAAAGACCAGTAGTAAAGCTGCATTGGAAACATCGGTAGATTCATCCAACTGTATTGCAAAAAATGGGCTTTTCTTTACCCTTTCCAGAGGCTGGCTTTCAATGTCATCACTCATATCCACTATTCTTCTAGCAACAGTGTCATTTGAAAGAGGAATGCTCTGTATTTTTTTTGCTGCTGTTTCTCCCAGTATTTCACGACAAATCTCCACAGCACTTGGCAAAATGAGCTCTTCCCCAATGCTATATGATTTTTTGCAGCTGGTGATACGTGCTGCAACAAGGTAAGATGCTTTCAGGGCATTTTTAGAATGTGTTGTGAGCGCACTTATGGACTTCTGTTGACTTTTTAGCTGATCACGCTTCCTTTCAAAATATTCTTTTGGTTTTTCAACACATCCAGGATGTTTAGTTTGTAAATGCCTTTCCAGTTTTGAAGGCTTTAATGCTTCATTGGACAACACCTCTCCACATTCAACACACTGGGCTCTTGCCTCTGGATCTGCTGCTGTTGTGAACCCAAATTTAATGTAGTTGGGGTCATACTTTCTTACAACTTGCTTTACTACTTTTCCAGACACTCCAGATGTTTCCCCGCCATCACTAACCTTCCTCTTCAAAAACTGTTCCATCCTCCAATTTCGATGTAGCCCTAGCTTTACACTTGTATTGTGATGTCTGTTGCCGCCTTACTCATACTATGGTGCGAACACTTGACTTCCGGTTATATGTCATTATTAAAAATATGAAAATTAAATATAAATCACCTTTCCAAAAAAAAATGTATCTATAACTTGTTGTATTTGTATTTTGTCCTTGTAAAATATATTTATTTTTATTATTATAATTATGAACGTGTGCTACTATTGCTCAGTTTCCTGACTGATGTGACTGGTACATATCAGCTGTGGCAATGAGCAGACACATGCGGTTGTAAAGAAAGAGCTTCATTTCTTATGGTGCTGTCACAGCAGAACTGTGTATATAGCTTGATAGAGACACACTTTCAGCAGCTTGTCTGGTGCAAAAAAAGCCCCCACTCTATCCAGCAGCAAATTTATGAATCTTTTCATCAGACAAAACTTTTAAATAACAATCATTGTCATTCAGGGAGGTATGGATTATCCGGAGGCACCCAGTCCTTTTTCTCCAAGGTCAAGTTGTTTGCTGTTTAACTGGGGTGTGTTAAGTGCCGAACAATGTCTGTCTGTTAACTTTTTCTCTTGTTCCCCTGCGGAATTTAGATAGGAAGTTATCTCTTTTGAGCAGACCTTTACAAGCTCTGAATGGTCTCATGCAAAGTGGGCATATAAGACCCCTCCTTTGTAAATTCCACCTTAGCAGAAAACTGTTTACAAGTGCCAGAAGTAATTCATTCATTGCACAGTAGCGGTCTTATGAAAGCACATATGCCCCCCACCCCCTTTGCATTTTGGTTATGAAGTCGCACTCGAATGGGGTAAGTAACCTACTTGTGCCCCCGCCTGTGCCATACTCATAGGTAGCGTGTGGTGTGCGCAGCCGCTCACAAAAGACTCACTCTGTCTTGGAGAAAAAGGACTGGGTGCCTCCAATAACCCAAACCTCCCCGAATGACAATGATTGTTATTTAAAAGTTTTGTCTGATGAAAGATTCTAAATTCGCTGCTGGATAGAGTGGGGGCTTTTGCACCAGACATGCTGCTGAAAGTGAGTCTCTATCAAGCTATATAAATAATATACACAGGTCTGCTGTGACACGCCTATAAGAAATGAAGCCACTGACTAAATCAGCACTGTAATATTTCTTGAGGGGCATGGATCGGGCTACCCAGTGCCCAGTCAACTGAGCAACATGGTCAGTTCCATGTGGCCCCATGTCGGGATGATGGACTCTATGGCAAGCATGCCAGTGTCTCCAGACTATGGACCCTTTGCAATGCCCATGAAAGCCATTTGCCACCCAGCTAGTAGCCAGACTATGCCAGCTGTCCTGGTGCCAATCAAACCCACCCCATCACTGCCGCAGGTTTTGGCTGTCATCTCTGGCGGGCAGCCCGGCTCAGATGTGCTCCTTAGTCTCATCCCTGCAGGAGCAGCATTCCTCAGACTCAGCCGAGGTGGGCAAGAATAGCAGCAACTCATTGCACGTAGTGCTTGCACACTCCTAGGAATCACGGAACTGAGGACTTGCAGGTCACCTTTGGGGTTGAGGGGAGGCAGGGGTGTTAACATATATTTAAACTTTAATATGAAATGAATTAATACCTGTAAAATCATTACTCCAATCTAATTTCTGTGTTAAGATGTTGTGCTACCAAATTCTTTAGATTTAGATTAAGAATCATTTGGGTAAGACATTTAATTTTTTATTGCACCGATGTTAAAAAGATGTGTACCCCGCTTAGCAAATACCTATTTAAATATTGTTAAAATGTGTGGTATAACTATATTTGGTGGCTCTTATACTCAAAAATCATGGCACTGCATAACAGAACACTTGCTGCAGCCTGGTTTGGGGTGAATGTATTATCACGAAATACATCCAGCAACAGTTTTTATTCAAGAGCATATCTGATTACATTATGTTCTCCTAAAATGTTTTTTGGGACGTTCTGCAGAGTTCCATACAAAATGTTTCTAAAAGAAGTGGCGATAGGCGATAGCGTGGAAGATGCAAGAACAAAAGGCTGTTAATAAAGCAAACATGCATGTTATGTTGTCCAGATGTTGGGCAGCAGAAGGTGCAGTTTATCTGGGTGGACTCTCTGCTCAGAGACTGCATGGTGGCTGCTGGATTTCCAGTCTGGAAGGCTACATATAAGCGAGGGGTGGTCCTCAGTGTGATTCATACAGCCCTACAGATCATAGTTTTTGTAAACCATCTACATTCCACGTGTTCTCCAGTAAGATGAAAAATAGACTTTGTCTTCAAAAGCATGCTTCTAAAACTTCCCACTGTCGAAAACCAAATCCTTAAAATTTAGGGTATTTTGTTGTTGTTGTTGTTGTTTGTTTGTTTGTTTGACGTAAGGGTCACTTTTTTATGTTCTAGCATTTGGTTCAGCTGAATTGTTGTATTTGCTTTGTTTGTTAATAGATATGTGTACAGATGTTTACCTCATACTTACTGATAAAATGCAACTTGCTTCTAAGTCTAAAAATAAATAATTTCATTAGAATCATATGTAACGTCACAAGATAAACTTCTAAGAGGGCCATCAGTTCCATTCTTACAAAATTCCCTTTTTAGTTGTTCCAATGATAACGTGTCCAGTTTATACTTACATACTGACTCAGAACCAGCACTTTTGGCATCACCTCGAAATCATTATCATAAAGATACGAACTTTCATCACCACTGCTAAATTCCTATATTCCTGGTGGAGAAATATAATGTGTTTAGGACCGGTCTTGGAAAGCACTTTATTATTGAGCAAACATCAGACAAAAAGTAAGAATTGTGGAGGAGTATGTGCATCCTGAACAGTAAAGCTAAGAAGGCTGGTAACGCACTTGGAGAGTTTACCTGTTTGAAGTAAAATAAATTATCGCTTTGGCTGCACTAAACTCCAAATTGTCATTCTTGTTTCTTATTACTAAACATAGCATATCCCCTCCAGAGGTAACAGCCAGAAATGTGACATGCTGATGCTGAGATTGACTGAGCTGACAGTTTGGAAGGGTTATGAAACGGGGCAGCTAAGTCTCCAAGTGCGTTACCAGCCTTTTTAGCTTTACTGTTTAGGATGCACATACTCCTCCACAATTCTTACTTTTTGTTTGACGTTTGCTCAATAATAAAGTGCTTTCCAAGACCAGTCCTAAACACATTATATTTCTCCACCAGGAATATAGGAATTTAGCAATGGTGATAAAGTTTGTATCTTTATGATTATGATTTGAGGTGATGCCAAAAGTGCCGGTTCTGAGTCAGTATGTAAGTATAAACTGGACACGTTATCATTGGAACAACTACAAAGGGAATTCTGTAAGAATGGAACTGATGGACCTCGTATAAGTTTATCTTATGGCGTTACATATGATTCTAATGAAATTACTTATTTTTAGACTTAGAAGCAAGTTGCATTTTATCAGTAAGTTTGAGGTAAACATCTGTACACATATTCAATACCAGCGCGATATCCGCTTGGTCCCGGTCTACCCACGGCCCATTACTTTGTGTCTCACGGCCCACCAGTTGAGAAACACTGGCTTAGAAGTTTGAGTGTAGTTTGGCATAGTTTACATTTTTTCTCTTACGTTTCAAACGAGAAGCACTGATAGTTTTCAAATCCTTCTCCAGGCACTCATCATGTTGTTGCTTTCTCTGATCATCCATGGACTAAGAAGTCAAAAGAAGTCAACCATATAAAGAGTAACACCTTCCAGACCTTGAAGTAACCTGAGCCATTTTACTTTGAATGATTTCAGGTGCACTGGTTTTCCCAAATGTTAGGCATGTGAAGCAATATTGTCTAACTGGCATTATGAACATCATCAGGTTGGTGCTCTGTTCATCTGCTAAAATCAACTAGAAGCATAAATACTTGAGAAGACTTTTACTCCAGTCAGCTTTGGGATGATATCTTCTAAGGTCAACAGAATATATTTCTTCCTAAGGATTGCAGAATTTAGGTATTTATGGTCAATAGAAATCCGTATTTTGCCATTTTTGTTTACCACAGCAATAATGAGTACACAGCACTCAGTTGGTTCATTTATTTTTACAGTAACACTATTGCTCTCCATCCTGTCTAACTTGTTTATACTTTTGGCAGCACTGGGGCAGATATTCTCTGTGCAGTACAGTATTTAGGTTATAAGGCTCTGCATTAGCTTGCAATACAATTTCAACAGTCTCTCCCTTCAGCAGACCAATTTCCCCATACACATCATGGTAGCTCTCTCCCAAGTGCTTGATAAGTCCCATTGACTTTGTTGCACTGCTACTAAGCAGGTTATCAATCTAATTGCTCACCACAAAAATGCAGAAATCACATGGCTTGCCTTTTAATTCTGTTTGTGGGACCAACTGTCCTTTGCACGGAAGTCTATCCCCTGTGATTTAGGAATACCATTACTAGATTAGAGTTGTGGGCATGGCCTTATAGTCATTGCCCCTAGTGTTCTATGTGGCCAAAATATTCTAGTGTAGGAGTTGGGGAGCCACTCACAAACAGTGACCACAACTCAGTTTTGTTCAAATTAGCCCTTGGGACAGAAAAAATGCACACAAGAATGGAGGTCTTGGAATTCAAAAGGGCAAATTTCAGCAAACTCAGAGGGGTGGTTCAGGAAAGTTAGATGGAGTTGGCAGTATAGAAGGCATGGAAGAGAGATGGGGTAATAAAAGGGGCCATCCTTGAAGCATCACAGCTATGTTTACGTAAACTAAAATAAACTCAGGAGATCACTATGGTTCTTGGTGAGGGACAGGGAAGTAGTAATGGGCAAAAGAAAGCCTTACACAAGTTTAAAGAGAAGCAGTGGGAAGTAGAATGGGAGGAATACATTCAGAGAAATAAGGAAGCAAAGAAGGTGATTAGAAAGGCAAAAGCATACACAGAGCTGTGAGCAGCTGAGGGGTCAAACATGGAGAAAACCTTTTTTTCCGCTATATCAGTGAATAAAAGAAAGCAAGGTTGGGGAATAATTAGGTTATTAGATGGGGGCAGGGTGGTAGAGAATGACAAGCAAAAGACTACAGTCCTGAATGACTACTTTTGCTCCGTCTTCACCAGAGAGGATAGTGGGACACTCCCTGAGAGTGGGATTAAAGCAGCCATGAGAGGGATCCTGGAGATGAAGAAAGCAATATTTCTAGGGATAGGGTCCAGAAAGGGCTAGCAGCCTTTAAGACAGACAAGGCCCCAGGTCCAGATGGGATACATTAAAGGAACTGGCAGATGAACTAGCTGAGTCTCTGGCAGGCTGTTTCAATAGCTCATATCAGATGGGGGGTTGTCCCAAGGAATTGGAGGGTGGCAGATATGGTTCCACTCCATGAAGGTCGGGGGGGGGACAAGGAACAAGCAAGTAGCAACAGACCTGTCAGCCTTACCTCTATCATGGGGAAGCTGTTGGAGTCACTGCTCAAAGCAGACCTCATAGACTGTTTGGAGGGTAATGGTCTCCAGGATAGTAGACAGAATGGCTTTGTGTTAGGGAGGTCCTGTCAGGCTAGTCTAATAGTCTTCTTCAACTAGGTGACAAAGGAACTGGATAAAGGCCATGTCATGGATCTACTTTACTTCAACTTCAGCAAGGCTTTTGACTCTGTGCCTCACAGACATCTGGTGAGGAAGTCAGGAGACCTAGGGATGACTAGAAATATAGTTAGATGGGTAGAAAATTGGCTAAAAGGGAGGCAGCAGAGGGCTGTGGTAAATAGAATTAAATCAGAGGGAACAGAGAGGCCATGAGTGGGGTATCACAGGGGTCTGTCCTGGGCACAGTCCTTTTTAATATGTTCATCAGTGACATCGGACAAGGAATCCAGGGTACAATAAGCCTCTACGCAGATGACACTAAACTCTCTTGAAGGGGAGATAGTGCCATGGGAAACAGAGAATTACAGGGTGACCTGCAAAGGCTAGAGAGGTGGTAAAATGTTTGGCAGCTGAAATTCAATGCTAAAAACTGCAAGGTGATGCACCTAGGAAAAAAGCACTCAAGGACAGAATACTGGATGGGAGGGGTTTAATTTAGCACCACAGCTCAGGAATGGGGCCTAGGAGTCATCATGAGTGACACCCTTAAACAGGTTAGCAAATGCAACAAGGCTTGTAGTAAGGCAAACAAGATGCTGGGGTGTATCAGCAGAGGTACTGATAGTAGAAAGAATGAAGTGATACTTCCCCTCTATAGATCCTTGGTGAGACCACACCTGGAGTACTGTGCCCAGCTCTGCAGCCCTCACTTTAAAAAGGACATGGACAGGCTGCAGGTGGTATAGCATAGGGTGACAAAGATGATACAGGGCCAGCAAGGGAAGTCCTACAAGGAATGTCTTAGGGCACTGAAGACCAGAAGAGGGGGACAGGATATGATAGCAACCTGCAAATTCCTGAAAGGAATAAACAAAGTGAACTACAAGGAATTATTTAGCAGAAACACCAGTTCGACAACACAACAACATGGCTGGAAGCTGACAGCCTGTAGGATCAGAAGGGATGTGAAAAAATATTATTTTCCTAAAAAGGTGGTGGAACCATGGAACAGCTTTCCAACCTAGGTGGTGGGAACTAAATCTGTGGAGGGCTTCAAATGAGCTTGGAACAGAGAAAAAGGAACAGTGCTCAGTTGTAGAGTCAAAACCTGGGAAAGGAATAGGAAGACTGATAGGGAGGGTTAGAACCCTGTACTGACACTAAGTTGTGGGGTTATATTGGGCCCAATGGGCAGACTTGACAGACTTTTGGTCTTTTTCTGCCATCACTGTCTATGTTTGTATGCTCTGTGGTACTTTGTCCTGATTTCTGTGGCGATGTTCCTTGGCTTCTGCAGCAGCATTTTCAGATTTGTGTGGCATGATTTATTCATTTATGTGGCAGAATGCAGTCCTGCCATTGTCTGAAATATGATGTGATGTCATTGATGACATCACATGCTGAGCACAGAGGAGGGGCTTCAGGATAAACAAGATGGGGAAGGAAGATGGGTACTATGGAAAAACTGTTTATTTGAATGAAACTTCACCAAGAACAGTTAATTATGTGGCATGGCATATATTCTGCAGCATGATGCAAATTCTGCAGAAAATTCTGTGGCAGTGGAACTGCAGAATTCCAGGGGCATTGCTTATAGTATTGTACATTAACTCTGATACTACTGATGTATCTGCCCCAGAGTTAATCATAAAATTAATGTTTCTGTTGCATATTTTTATATTCACCCCCAAGCTGGTTCGGAATCATTTTCTTCAGCCAATGACCCCAAAAAGAAAGCTTTTGACTTTGCTGTTACTTCCTGTACAGATTTAGTGCAACTCACTACAACATAATGGCCCTTCTTTTTACCTTTTCAGTAGGTCACTGTTTTTGCTGGGCCAGTATTCACTACGTGAGTGCTCATTGTTACATCTAGTGCATCTCAGCCTTTGTTTGGTACTGGATTTCTGCTGCCCTACATTGCAGGTACTCTGTCCTCCTCCTCTGCTTGTACACTGGTGCTGTACAATTTTGCTTGGTCTTGTGAGCAATCTCATCTAGGCTCTTAACAGTCTCAGCATGTTCAGCTTTCTGTGTTCTAACCAACTCATTTCTATCGCACTGCTTAAAGTTGCCTTTTATCATATGCAATTTCTCAGATAGGTTCCTATCTTGAATTCTTATCACAATTCCATCTCTGATATGTTCACTTTTTCCCTCTCGTAATTTCCAGTTCTGAACTAATTCATAAAGACTCCTCACAAAGGCCTCAGCTGTCTCCCATTCACTTTGGCTCTTTCATGTATAATATTTCTTTTGGGAATGAAATACTCATCATACCTTTAAAGTACTCCTGCCTATAACCAAGATACTTAACCTCTCCCTCACTCTATCACAGTTCCCTGAAGTGTGGAAAACTGCTCTGGTTACCCCAGTGCATAAATCTGATGATCGTACTCAGCATAGCACTACAGGCCAATATCAATCCTCCACCCACTATTGCAGGTGTTGGACCATATAGTAACTAACCAACTTGTGGATTACCTTGATAACTACTCCATACAATGCCCTCAACAACATGGCTTTAGAAAAAAAACACAGCGCGACCACAGCACTGTTAGAATTTACCAGCTTCATTCAATAGTCATTTGACAAAAACAATCTGGTAGGAGTGGCTTTCATTGACTTAACAAAGGCTTTTGACACCGTTAACCACCAACTCCTTCTCTGTCAACTCACAACCATTGGTCTCTCAACTAATGCACTGAAGTGATTCGGAAGCTACCTTGCTGATAGGTCACAACATGTGAAGACATCCAATATCATCTTGGAGCTGCAGGTCATCAGATCGGGTGTACCCCAAGGCTTCATTCTGGGTCCTCTCCTTCTCAGTACCTTCCTGAACAATTTACCGAATGCCTGTCAATTAAGGATGCTCTTATATGCAGATGATGCTGTCATCTTTGCAAGCCACTCAGATCCCTCCGTGCTTGAAGGCAACCTACAGCTTGGTTTCTTGGAAGTGGAAAAATGGTTCCAATTGCACAAACTTGTATTAAACTACAAAAAATTAAACTCCTGCTGTTCTCATCCTCTCACCATAAGTGCAAATCACATGCCCTGACAGTCAAAAATAACCTAGGAGCTCCTCTTGAACAAATTCAGCATTTCAGATACCTTGGTGTAACCTTGGACAGTCACCTCACCTATGTAACACACATCAAGAATGTTGCTAGGAATGTTCATAGAAAAATAGGTCTACTATATAGGCACAGAAAAAGTCTGACCCCAGAAGCACTTAAACTCACTATCCACAGTTTGGTACTGTCCGTTATTGATTAAGGCTTGGTAATATACAGAGCCACATCACTCGAAAGGCTAAATACTGCCCTTAACAAAGTGTAGACTAATCACTGGTGCTGCTCACCTCACCCACACATGTGATCTCTATGCTCAGACTGGATGGCTCCAACTACATGTCCAGAGCAAGTACCAATCATGCCTACTTGCCAAAAAGGTTCTGCTTGGAGTCCTGCCAACAGGCATTAACTGCCTCTTAACCAAATCTCTCAAGTCTCATCATATTCGGACCTCCGAAACGGAGCATTTCCTTGTCCCAAGGTTCTGGACTGTCCAGTGTCAGCTACCCTTCCTCTACAGAGCCCCAAACTGGTTAAACAGTCTGATCTGTGAGCTGACCAACCTACCTCATCTTACCCAGTTTAAGCATTTGCTTCACCAGCACGTTATAAATGAAAGCGTCTGTGAATGCCACAAATAATCTTATTTGCCCACTTATTGCCTTTCAGTTGACTTTTGCTGCACAGACAAGGCTTTCGGCTGCCTCTTCTTTCCATCCACTATGCTCCCCTTCCCCTCTACCCCCCCACCTACCTACCCCTCCTGCACTTCCTATCCCCTACTGCTGTCTATCTCCCCTTTTCCCTCTTATCTCTCCCTATCTCTACCTACCTCTCTTTGCTACTTGACAATGCCACTGGCTGCTACCCTTCCCCTTTTTTGACATACTCCTTATTTGCCTCACCACTCTGTCTTTAGTCAGATTTTCCTATGTTTTTGCAACTGTACTAGACTGTTAATTAATATGTATTATGATTCATTGCTGTGTACTGTAACTCAAACTGTTTCCCCCATTGTCTGTTTTTGTTACCCCCTCCCAACTGACATGGAACCTTTGTAAATGAGCTGTCCTGCGCTCAAAGGTATTTTGTAATCTGAGATTGAATAAATAAATAAATAAATAAATAAAGAATTACAACACAGTCATCATCATGTGGAAGGTATGCAAGGTCACCTGAGAGGGAAGCCAAATTACTTGACCCCCCATGATAGCAGGGATGGTTCCAGGGGATGGCCTCAGGGCAGAGGTCAGAATGAGGGGGACTGGGATAGGGTAAAGAAAGGGATGAGGTGGAGGGTGGTCTTCCTGAATGCCAGGAGCCTGGGGAAGAAGACAGCTGAGCTACAGGCTCTCTTGGCAGATGGGAATGTGGACATTGTGGCCATCACGGAGACTTGAGCCACCCAACATCAGGACTGGGATCTGGCGATCCCAGGGTACAGAATATATGGAAAGGACAGAGGGGTGGGGAGAGAAGGGTGGCAATCTATATAAGAGATGGAATTAGTTGTACAAGGGATGGGGGAAGGAGGGTAAGACAAAGGCACTGTGGATGGAGTTCCTTGACTCTAAAGGTAGGATTCTGAGGTTGGGAGTGGTGTATAAGCCACCTGCTCAGACCAAGGAGTTGGACAAGGAATTAGCAGAGCAGATTTGATGGGTATGCAGGAAAGGGAACGTGGTGATAATGTGGGACTTCAGTCTACCCGGTGTGGAGTGGGGAACCCCAGCCACCTCACGCACCAGGGAGCAGGTGCTACTGGATGTGATCCAGGATAGTGTCCTGGCGCAGATGGTCAGTGAGCCAATTTGTCTAGAAAATACCCTGGAACTAGTACTACCTAATGGGGAGGCAGTGAGGGAACTAAGGGTGGAGGACACACTAGCTGGGAGTGACCATCAGTCAGTGTGGTTTAGTTTGAACAGCGAGTCTGTAGGTACAGGGACAAGGGTGGTTGACTTCAGAAAGGCAGACTTCAGGAAGTTGTAGGAAATTCTAAAAGGCAACTGGAAAGGATTAGGCCAGAGGTAGATGCACAACAGAAGTGGGTTAGTATTAAACTTGGACTGAGGGAGGCTACTGAATCATGTACCAGGACTCTGAGCAAGAAGAGTAGGGCTAGAAAGCCATGCTGGTTGAACAGGAAGGTTTTGGATGAGGTAAGGGCAAAGAAAGCAGCTTTCCAAAGGTTTGAGTAGTCCAGGAAGGGGGAGGACAAGGAGTTGTGTGCGAAGAAGTCCAAGGAAGTAGCCAGGCTATTCAGGGTGGCTAAGGCCTCCAGGGAGCTGAGGCTGATTTAGGGCATCAGAGCAGGGGAGAAGGACTTTTTCAGATATGTAAAGGAGAAATGGAGCTGTAGGGACCAGATAGTGAGGATTAAGAAGGACAGGAGGTGGGTGGAGAAGGGGATGGAACAAGCAGAAGCTTTAAATGAGTACTTCTGCTCTGTTTTCATGGAGGAGAAGGATGGGCAACTACCTCCATGGATGGGGAAGGTGGGTAGAGGAGGAGGGGTGACTGATGGGATGATTATGGTGAGCAGGGTACTGAAGGGTCTGAAGGCACTAAGGGTGGCTAAGGCACCAGATCCAGATGGTATTCACCCCAGGGTGTTGAGAGAGATGGCGGAGGTACTGGCCAGGCTGCTGGTGGACCTGCTCAATGCCTCCCTGGACACAGGATGCATTCCACAGGATTGGAGGACAGCTTATCTGGTGCCCATCCACAAGCGTGGCCCCCAAGGATGAACCAGGCAATTACAGACCTGTAAGCCTCACTTCCATTGTTGGTAAACTTATGGAAGTGATCCTGAAGGAGAGACTGGTGACCTTTCTGGAGGAAAATGGACTCCAGGATGATCAGCAACATGGATTCATTTTGAGAAGCTCCTGTCAGACTAACCTAATAGGGTACTATGTCTGGGTAATGAGGAAGCTGGATAAGAGCCATGCGGTGGATGTCCTGTATTTGGACTTCAGCAAGGCTTTTGATTTAGTGCCTCATGGGCAGCTGGAGTGAAAGTTGGAATATGTGGGGGTAGGGACAAAGATGGTAAACTGGATCATGAACTGGCTGAAGGGGAGGCAGCAATGGGTGGTGGTGGTGGTGGGGACTCTCATCCCCTAGGGCAGTGACGATCGGAGTGCCGCAAGGCTCTGTGATGGGTCCAGTGTTGTTTGTTTGGATATTTCATATTGGATATCTCACACAGAGTTTGGAGTAGGAGCAATCTGTTCACGGATAATACCAAGATGGGGTCGTGGTGGATGATAGTAAGGAGTGGCAGGGGCTACAGGAGGATCTGACCAAACTGGAGGAGTGGTTAGCGAAGTGGCAATTGGACTTCAATGCGAAGAAATGCAAGGTTATGCACTTCGGAACAAAGAACCCGAGGAGGAGATATTGGTTGGGAGGGGTTCAGATAGGGGTCACTGAGGAAGAGAAGGACCTAGGGGTGATCATAACAGGGAACATGAACAACTCAGCTCAGTGCAGGAAGGCAGCAGCTAAGGCTAACAAGATGCTGGGGTGTATTGAAAGGGGTATCTCATCCAGACATAAAGATGTGATCCTGCCACTGTACAGGTCATTAATCAGGCCACATTTGGAGTACTGTGTACAGTACTGGCATCCATATCTGAAGAAGGATATCAGGCTGCTAGAGGAGGTGCAGCGCAGGGTGACGAAAATGATCCAGGGGCTGGAGAGCAGATCCTACAAGTACAGACTGAAAGAGTTGAGTTTGTACAACCTGGAGGAGAGGAGGGATTGAGGGGATATGATTGAGACCTTCAAATGCTTGAAGGAGATCAACAAAATGGGCACAGAGGGGTTATCTAGGTTGAGGAAGGGAAGGGAGATGAAAGGGCACAGGCTAAGATTGGAGGGAGGTAGATTTAGGAGAGAGATGAGGGGGCATTCTTTCACAGAGGGTGGTGGTCAAATAGAACACTCTGCCACAGGAGGTGGTATCCTGCAGAACAGTAGGCAACTTTAAAATGGCATGGGTCAGCATGTGCGGGGTGGTCAAGGTGAGAGGTGGGGGGGCAGCTGCGGTTTAGGGGTGCTAACTGTGCAATCGAGCAGACTTGATAGACCATGAGGCCTGTTTCTGCTGGCTGATTCGTATGTTTGTATGTCTGTGTCATATTTTTTGGTGAAGTGGAAAGATCTGAAAATGTGTTCAGCTTCCCTTCCTAGTGCATAGATCAGACAGTGAGTTGACAAATATCTCCTTTTTCTTTGTTCAGCTTCGTAGCAATCCTGAATCTTGAAAATCTTTGTTCCAGTTTGGCCATTCTGCAGGATTTGTAAAACTATAGGGTTCTGGTGGTCAAATTTAGACATTTCTAGCGGAAAGTTGCACTTCTGACAACATTTGAAAGAAACCCCACAGTCTTAGTCTTCAACAACTCCTTTGACTGAGACACCACCAGCTGAACATCAGCACATCAGCACAGTCACATAAGAGCTTTCTAGAAAACTATTAAATACTACCACAGGGTGACAGTGTATCACATCCATTCACTCTTTATTACATTGCTGATGGCCTCTCAAACCACTGATCTGACTCCATTAACCACAATTATACCATGTACAAAACTGAACAGCCAATGAAATGGTTGAACTTGCACTTTACCACTGGTGTAAATCCTCTGATAATCACTGGCTGAGGAGCAAATAATGGTCATAATGGAGCAAGTGGTCATCTGCAGCTCAGGAATAACTGCAATAAAAATAAAAAACACGGCAACCTCTTTAAAAGTTGTATTTTGTTATAGTAAAAAAATTAACCTTGCTATAATCGCAATAAGCCACTCGGAGGATATGGCTTATCGGGGGATTTACCATGACTGGTGAGAATTTACCCACTCCAGCCATGGTAAATCCCGATAACCCACATATGACTTATTATCTGCTGCCTCCCCAAACCACCCCCTACCTACCTTACTATTTCCTTAGATGTTCCCAGATTCCCCATCTTCTTCAGCAGCCTTTGTTGTGGCACCAAGTCAAATGCCTTGCTGAAGTTAAAGTAGAGTAGATCTATGACATGCCCCTTATCAGCTACCCTAATCATCCAGTCAACGAATACTATCACATACTTGTGCCCTTTATGCACAGACCAAATGGCTAAACCTCAAGAGAAGGATAAAATAATATGTCTGCCTATTTGGTGAAAAAAAACCTCCTTGACCTAACCCCCAACTCCATCCAATCACTCCTTAAACCTGCCCCAAACACACACCAGACCAGAGGCAAGGATAGGCAGGCACCACACATTCCATTTTGCCACACAGCTCTTGCTCAATGGTCCTTCTCCTACAAGGCCCCACTGTGGCTCAATGAATGGCCCCCTGTGGTCACAAGCACTCCTAAGTTAGGCCCATGCAAAAGAGAACTAGCATAACTCCTGGCCACTCAGTGTGAGTGTGATTTTCTCTGCCTAACCTCCCTTGTCCCCTACCCTCCTCCCTATTTTCTCCACCCCTTTGAAAGCCTAATCTCCCCCACACACACACTTTCTTCCCCCCCTATTTTGCCATCCCAACAATGCCAGAATCTGGCTGCGAACCTAAACTTTGTAATCTTGTGAATACTTGTAATTCAATTATTATTCAAAATATGCTCGAATGTAAAAAGCTGCTCTACTGTCTTGAATTTCTTTTATTATGGTTTTTGTATATAACTTTATTCCACTCTGTATATTGCTCATGTCTCTGTGTACTTTTTCACATTCATGTAACTGATATGGAACCTTTGTAAATGAGCTCCCCAGCTCAAAGGTTGTTGTTATCCAAGACTATCAGGTTGGTCTGACAATAACTCCCTGCCACAGACCCATGCTATTTATTATCCTGAAGTATGTTTTTCTCCAGGTATTCCAAAAGGTCCTCTTTGACTAGTGTCTCCATCAGTTTCCCTATCAAGGAGGTAAGGCTGGTAGGTCTATGGTTCCTTCCCCAGTTGCTCCTTATCCTCCATTTCTTGGGAGCCACCACTTGCTGAATAGAGTACTTAATAGCCAAGGGTTCCACTAACACCAATGCCAGTCCTCTTAGTCTCAGATGCATTCCCATCCACTTCTTGGAACTTGTTTACCTTTAGGGTTGCTAACCCTTTTATGACTCTTACACTGGTAAATTTGTGCAGCCTTATTTTCAGGACTCCTCTATCAGCTGTCATTATGCTATTTTCTGGCAAACGCCCACTGTTTTATTTTATTTATTTATTGAAATGTTTCACCAGGAGGGCACACTGAACAACAAGTTGCTCATCTCACGGTGTGACCTGTGGGAAGGGGGTTACATAGGGTTGTGAAGGATGATCAGTTACAATAGTATGTGGGTAGTACAAACAATACAACATTGTAAGATTGTGCAACAGTTGGAACACATGGTATTGTACAATAAACAGTAGTGGAACATTGGGTAAATTACAGTACATGTCCAAAATCATACAAAAGAACATATAAACATACAAAACAATAATAGTATGATAGAACCATTTATAGTGCATGAGTGTACCAGGAGCAGGCTCAAGGTAGCATGCTAGCACTGTTGGAGTAAAAATGATGGGGTAGGTTGTGCACACTGTTGACCCAGAAGAGCAGGTAGAGAAGAGAGGGGGACAGGCAAGAACTGAATATGAGGAGAATGGGTAGCCATTTCCTGATTTCCCCCTTCAGGATGTTGAGAACCCTGCCAGAGAGGTCATGGTAGGAAGGCAGAAACTGGGGATAGGTATTAAGGAGCGTTAAAGCAGGAACAGCTGAGGGAGAGGTAATTGTGTAGGGCAGAGGTAAGGGAGTAGGAGAGGAGGAGTGTCGTATTTCGGAGGGAAGGGAATTCCAGATTTTAGGGAAGCGATGGGCGAAACCAGTCTGACCAATGAGGGTGGAGCGGCAAGGGACCATCAAGGTGGGGGCATCATTTGATCTGAGAGAGTGGATGGGGGGAGGTGGAGTGAAGAGAGAGGATGAGAGATAGGAGGGGAGCCCCCTGAACCAGAATTTGGAAGTTAGTTTGGCACAGTGAGAGATGCATCTGTGAGATAGTGGAAGGAAGGTTAGAGAGCAATAGAGTTCACAGTGGTGGGAGTGGGAAGGTGAGTTGAGAGCAAAATGGCAGAAGGAGTTAAAGAGAGTGTCCAACTTGGTCAGGGAAGATTTGGAAGCAGCACTATAGACTACGTCACAGTAGTCAAAGATGGGGAGTATCATCTTCTGGACAATTTAGTGCCTTGCAGTCAGTGGGATGCAACTACGATTCCTGTACAGAGCACCAAGCTTGGGGTGCAGTTTCTTCAGGATAGCATCAATATGCACAGAGAAGTTGAAGTGCTGGTCCAGTCAAACTCCAAGATATCTAAATGGGGAGGTGTCCTCTAGGATGGTCCCATCAAGGGTGTGGAAGGTGGGAAGGGTCGGGAGCCTAGAGAGTCTCTGCCTGGTGCCAAAGTTCATTGAGACTGTCTTCCTGGCATTTAGAAAAATCTGGTGAGAAGCAAACCAGAGCTGAACTTGTTTGAAGTCATGCTGTAAACTGGTTTCCACAGCAGCAGGGTTTTTGCCAGAACTGTACAAAACAGTATTGTAGCGTACATGTGGATAGAAGAGGATGAGCAGGCTGTGGGAAGATCATTAATGAAAATGGAGAAGAGTAGGGGACCAAGCACTGAGCTCTGAGGGACACTAGTGCTGATGGGGAGTGGAGGGGAGATGGAATCAAGGATTCTCACCGATTGGGTCCTGTCAATGAGGTAGGATTTAAACCAGTTGGTGGCTGATGGAGCAAGCCAGCTGAGGAGAGGGAATCAAGAAGCAGGGGATGGGAAACTATTGTTATACGTTATACGATTGCTATTTACTGCATGTAACTTTATCCCATAAACCCCTGTTATATTGTGTTCTTTTTGTTATCTGTATTGCACCTGTATGTTACCACTGTTCTCACACTGTAACCATGTCTACCCTCCCTGCGATGAGGTGCCTTTGTAAATGAGTCCCTGACTCAAAGGTTGTAAATCCGACTTTCAAAAATAAATAAAATAAATAAACAGTGTTGAAAGCTTTGGCTAGGTCAGCAAAGATGGCCGAGGTGATCAGGCCATCATCCATCCCTGTAAGGATGGAGTCAGTAAGCCTGAGGAGGGAGGTGGTTGTTGAGTGGTTCTTCTGAAAACCAGATTGGAAGGGGGTGAAGAAGGAGGAATCAGAGATAAAAGGTGATAGCTGAGAGAGAACTAAATGTTCTTGAAGTTTGGAAAGGGTAGGAAGGAAGAAATGTGGTGATATTTGCAGAAGTGAATGTGTCACTACCCTTAGGGAGAGGAAGGACTACAGCATATTTCCAGTACGAGGGTACTTGGGCAGAAATAAAGGAGAGGTTAAGGATTAGGGAGATAGGATAAGCAATTGCAGGAGCAGACAGGTAGAGAAGTTTAGGATCGAGCTCATCTGGTGAGGAGCCTTTAGAGGGGTTGAGGGATAGGAGAACACTAAGAGCTTCATCAGAGGAGATAGTAGAAAAGTAAAAATGGGGAGGGGTAGGCACTGGCTGAGGTGAAGGACAAAAGTTAGTAGGTGGCTATGGGGAGAGGGAATTTAGAAGAGACGTGGCACACGAGGTGTAGTAGGCATTAAATTCATTGGCCACAGAGCTAGGGTCAGAGACTAGGGAGTTATTTATTTTGAGAACTGGAGGGTGAGGGTGAGAGGGGGGAGAGAGAACAGGGCATGAACTACCCTCCAGAATTTGGATGGAGAGTTATTGTTAGTCAGGAATGAGGAGTTGAAATAATTGGACTGAGCCAATCTAGTAGCTTTAGTACATGAATTGCCTAGCATTCTGTACTTGGCGTAGTCATTTGGATGTTTAGTAGATTTGTGTTTTCTCCAGGCCCGGTCATGCTTCCTGAAGCAAGCCAGTAGTTCAGGGGTGATCCAGGGGATGTGAAGCCCATGGACTCTGGTCCTTCTGAAAGGAGCAAAGGACTTCCAGGGGCAATGAATTTATCCTTAAAATAGTCAAGGGCTTGGTTGACAGAAATGGCAGTGGGGGGGCAGTCGGTGGAAGCGAGTGCAGAGGTAAGGTCTAAGGATTTAAAGGACCACAGCTGTATGAATTTAGGGGGAGGTTTGGCGCAATGAACCTTACGTACAATGAAAATGGGGTTGTGGTCACTAAGGGCATCGGGGAGGAGACCAGATTTAATGACGTTATGCGGGTGGGTTGTGAGTGCCCAGTCAAGCATGGTGTGGTTTTGTGTTTTGGGATTAGGGCATGTGGGCTCAAGTATAAGTTGAGTAAGGTTTAGAGCAGTGATGTATTCTCCCTAGTGAATACCTAATCAAAGAAGTAATTTAACACAGCTGCTTTCTGCCCATCTTACTCAATTACCCTGCCC
The DNA here is from genome assembly GCA_016271365.2 of Neoceratodus forsteri. Lineage (NCBI taxonomy): Eukaryota > Metazoa > Chordata > Ceratodontiformes > Ceratodontidae > Neoceratodus > Neoceratodus forsteri. The sequence goes on from CM057454.1 coordinate 333,717,299, forward strand.
TTCCATTAGCCTGACAATTCCTCCTCCTGTCTTTTTCCCCCTTATATAATAAAAACAATGCTTTTTCCCTCCCTTTACCCCCTTTACAATGTGTAGTTCTATGTCTGCCTTTCTGATCCTGACTGCTCCCTTGGCCTCTGTAGTTATTTCTTGATATGCGTCCCATTCTTTGTCCTCCTGCTTTTCATTGTATCTTATAACGATCTTCTTTTTGGCCTTCACTGCCTCCCTGATCTTTTCAGAGAACCAAATCTATCTCCTGTACTTGTTCCTCTTAGTAACTGTTCTCATACATGTTTTCGTTCCCTTGAGACTGGCCCCTTTTATAAACCCCCATATTTCCAGCACTCCCCTGATGCTAGCTCCCCCACCTAACCTGCCTAGGACTACTTCCCTCATTTTTGAAATCTGCCCTTATAAAGAATATCACTACAGCATTAGATGAGGGCATACAGGTGCTCAGGACCAACTGAAACAATATAGCACTGTTGTCATTGGACCCCAGTGGTTCCCCAACTCACTCTCTGCCTACTCTTTCTGAGTTGGTGAGTACCACATCAAGAATGGCAGATTGTCTAGTGGGATCCCTGACCTACTGCACAAGCATGCAGTCCTGTGAGGTATCAAACAGGGCATGGCTTCTGGCACTCCTAGCGGCTGGGATGTCCCAGTCAATATCTAATGGGTTGACACCTCCTACTACTATACCCTCCACCCTTAGCTGCCCCTTCTCTATTTCTGTTCCTTGTTCCTTATCTCTCTTCATATCATGCCCTGGCAGCCTGTAAGACCCCAATTTCAAGTTTCCTACCTGAGGACTCTGTTAGCTGTACCCACAGTGATTCTACCTCCCTTTTTCCCCTCCAATGGATGCATCCTCTACTGCCTCATTTCCTTCCCTGATGTAACCCTCCCCCTCTACCCATTACTCTATCACGCCTATATAAGGTGTCTCCATGGATCGCCAGGTGCCAGTTGTTGTTTTTATTGGCCCAAGCTTCTGTAACAGCCACTAGATCCAGCTCAGAGTCTGCCACCAGTGCCTGGAGCTAACTAATTTTATTACTTATTCTCCTGGCATTGAGGCACACCACTATCCAACTTGTGCTCCCACCCCTGTTGGTTCTGGGATAGCTCCCCCTGTCAAAATGGTCTGATATCCTTGGTGTCTTGTGTTTTTTCTTTTTTGTTGCTCTATTTTATCTACACTCCCTAGACCCCTGAATTCATTCCACACTGCTACTGCTTCTTGTACACTTTGCCCTCACCCCAGGAAGTCCTTGTTAGGTTCCTGCCTTCACCTTCCTCAACTGTGGAATCCCTAGCTTCAGCATCCCCCACAGTTAATTCATCTGTCTGCCAATGTACACATCAAACTTCTTCCCTAGTGCACTAGTCCATTCTCATTGTCAGGTGAAAGCTGTCACCTTTGAAGAGCCTCCTGTCCCTGAAGCTCCCCCCCAGTCCCCTAAAATGTGGTACCCCTGTTCCTGACACCACCACTTTAACTACTCATTAAACTCATTAGTCACCTCCTTCCTCACTCTCTCCTCTTCTTTATCCCTACCCCAGGCAGGAAGGACCTCAAAAAACACCAAGGATGCCGAGTGTTTCTTCAGACTGTCCCCCCATCTCTGGAAGTGTCATTTAACTGTTTCAACAGGCCAGTTCATCAGATCATTGGTACTAAGGTGTACTAGTGTCTCCCTACTCCCTCCTCTCCTCCACTATACTCCTTATCCTCTCCAAATCCCAAATGGCTGATGCTCCAGGCAGGCATCTGACCATCTTCCCTCCCTTCCCCTTTCCCAGTCTGCCCATCACCCTTTTGATGCCTCTAACCATAGAATTCCCTATCACCAGAATCCTCCTTACTAACTTCCATCAAATCTTGCCACCGGGTGTCACCACATCTTTCTTCCCCTCAACACCAACTGACTCAAAGACCCCCCCAATGATCAAGGCACCCCTGCCAATTCCAGAGGTGCAAAGTGATTTGCCATTGGCATATCTTGGGTAGAGCTGATTGCTGTGTGACTGCTCTGCCCCAGCTCTACTCCCACCTCCATCCACCCAAGATAGTTGGTCTCTGGGATAGTGGGAGTGCGGGTGGGCACCAGTTAGTGGGAGTCACAGCTGGATACTTCCTCCCTTGCTGCTGCCTACTGAACATGGAGCTCTCAGAAGGGCCTACATATTAGGCAATGTCCCCTCCTCCAAACTATAGTCCTGGAAATGAGCACCCCAGAGTCCTACAGCTGACTATGTCCCAAGTGACCATATGCTCCATTCTAGCCTGCTGAGTGCTTCTAAACTGCCTGAGTTACTGTACTTAGTAATGTGTGCATGTAGACTGCCTGTCTTATAACCTTATCCCATATACTGTAGGTATAAGCTAAGATTATCAATATTTGCAGTGATCAGTAACACCCCATCCAAGACATAGCCTAACTTTCTGTCTGCCTGTCTTATAACCCTACCCTATATAAGTAGATGCTAAGATTTAGCAGTTTTAGCAATAGTCTGTAACATTACACATTTAGCCTAACTGTCTGACTGGCTGTCTTGTAACTTTACCCTACCGCACAGAGGTGGAAGCTAAAACTTAACAGGTTTAGCAATGGCCACACATTGAACTGGATATATGGGTAAAACATTACAAGCATTTGTTTTACAGGAAAGATCCAGACTATCTCTCGGGACTGACAGAATATAAATATGTTGGAAGAAAACATTGATCGGATGCTGAGATTACACAATTTGAGTTGGAGGGAGCCTTAAATTCATTTAATAAAAGAAAAGCATTGGGGCCAGATGGGGTCCCACTGGATGTAATAATCAGAACAAAATCATTCTGGATCCCTTTTTTATTTATTTTTTTTAATTATGTGTGGAGATCTGGGGACATTCCCAAAAGTTGGAAGTTAAGTATTATTGTACCAATTCATAAGAAAGGGGACAAGAAGGATCCTAGCTGTTACAGACCTATCAGCCTTTTGGATACCCTGGGAAAGGTGTTCACTAGAATCCTGAACAATAGGCTGATGATATGGGCAGAGCCAAACAGTAAAATTGATGAAGCCCAGGCAGGATTTCATAGAAACCATTCCACAATTGACCAAATTTTTGTTTTGACTCATCTGATTTATAAATATAGGACAGTTAAAAAACAAAAAATATTTTGTACTTTCGTTGACCTTAAAGCTGCTTTTGACCAGGTTAGTAGGCCATTATTATGGGATAGACTCTGTGAATTAGGGATTAACCCATCCTTATTGGAGATGATTAGACTTATGTATCAAGATAACTATACTAGTATTAGGTAGGGTGACTCTGGGGAATTAAGTTCCTGGTTTAAAAATAATGTTGGGGTTAAACAGTGATTTACTCTGGCCCCATTATTATTCAATCTCTATTCTGGCACTGTTTTGAAAGATATGTATAATTCTGATTTTCATTTACCAAAAATTGGGTTGAGAGTGGTCCTGTTTTTATCCTGTGCTGATGACATTGTATTATTCTCACTTAGTCATTTGGGAATGTGTAGGAGTATCAGAAAATTCCAACTAGAATGCAAAAATGCTGATCTGTTGGTTAATTATGGAAAAACCAAGGTACTTGTTCTTGGGGGCAATAAGAAAGGTTACAATTATTACATGGATGCCTCTAAGCTTGAGGTGGTAAAATAATTTTGCTACGTAGGATTAATGGTGAGCCAAACTGGATCTTGGAAAGCTCACCTGAAAAGTGTCAAATACAAGCTGGATGTTTTTTTCCAGTTATTCAGGTGTTTTCATGTAAATAGGGGGGGAGGTCAGTCGAAGGAAATCTAAAAGTTATAAGAGCAAAAATTATAAGCCAGATCCTCTATGGAGCCGAATTATGGGGTTGGGAATTTAAGGGGTCTTTAGAACATAGTTTAAATAAATATCACAAAAAGATATTGGGACTCCCAAATAGTGCCCCTTCTGCTCTGGTCAGGGCCAAGATTGGAGAGTTATTGATAGAGTGTGCTTGTGTGCAGAGGCAAATCAACTATTGGGTCAGGCTCTTTAGGATGTCCTCAGATAGATTTCCTCACTTATGCTTGGAGGAAGCCATTCTTTATTCTCACTCTAATATTATCTTTCCTTACATGAAGGTTTTGGAGAAACTCATCAAACCTTATGGACTGCTACATGTAGTTACTGATTGTTTAAGGCTCCCTATGGATCATATTAAATCAATAACAAACAACAAAATAAAGGACAATTTTGTTCAAAAACACTTAGAGGCCTGCCGACTGTCTAAAGCCAGTAGCTGGCTGGCTAAAAATAAAAGGGAACATAAACTTGAAAGATATATTTATATCCTTCCCAATCCTAGGCAGAGGATTCTTTTAACTAGATTTTGCTTTGAGGTTTTTGAGAGCAATAGGAAAAGAGGACTTTTTTCAGGGGAAAAAATAAGGCTTATCTGTGTAATTGTGGTTTGGGCGAAGACAATCTGCTGCACTTAATGCTTTAGCGCCCTCTCTATGAGAAACATAGGACCTCTCTGTTGGGAAATATATTAAGCCAACAATATTATCAACCTATGCAGCCATTGATATATTTATTTATGACAGCTGACCCCACAATATTGATATCCGTGGTCTCCCTTCTTCAGATAATTGAACAAAGAAGGTTGCATCTAATCGGATAGCCTCTGATTGATGGATGAAATTATCTGTTGTTAAGTATACAGCCTGTTGTAAATTTAGAATAGGTTTAACTCTGACATGTATGATGCTTATTTATTACATGAACGCTAACATTTGTAAGGACCACATGTAGAGCAACTCTATTACTGGGTATTGCACACTAAGAACAAATTTTGCTAAAACTACTAATCATATGGTCATATTGAAAATAAGAAATGGTAATTTTTTTTCTGTGAATCTAGTACTATATGAATGCTTGTGTAATTTAAATTAATTATATTATCACTTCCATTTTAATAATTTTGCCAGTATCTATTCAATGTGCAATAAGTCCTTATGAAATGCTGTACATAGAACTTTTAATTGTGTTTATTATTTAAATGTTTTAAAGCTTTTGTTCTTTTATTTGTAATGGCTATATTGTCGAACAATAAACTAAAACACACACACATATTAAATATCATCTGATATAACTTAGCTAGGGACTTCAGCAAGACCTTCCAGCACTTGTTAACTTAACAACTTCTGCTAGATGGCTGCCACTCCTTCAGAGTCCCCTGTGGTCCTGTGGTCTTACTGCGGAGACCCTACAGGTATCCTTGGTCAGACACCCCACTCCTTCCATGTTCCACACACTTGATGGGATATCCTCATGATGGGATGCTTGAGGAAGGAGAAAGTTATTTACAGAAGCAGCTTCTTGCCTCAGTGAGCTGCCTCCCTGTTCTGATAGCAAGAACTAAATGTTAAAGAAACTATCTAACTGTTGAAGTCCTACTTAATACATAGCCAGACCAAATTCCTTTATGGTGACTAGTATTTATTACCCATGAGGCCCTACAATAGGGGTGTATGTGCAAAACTGTGTTTCTTTGACACTTGGCTTTACAAACAGTGCCCTTTGTGTGTAACCCTTGCTTATGTGTGCTAGCATTACTGTTCTTGTCTTTTAAATTACTTTCTCATTTGGAAACACCATAACCCACCAAATACTGACTTTCATCTAAGCTTATCTTTTGTCCTGGGAGGACACTATGGATACATCACACTGAAGAGTCCTAAAGAGGTTGAAGCATATGTCTGTGATTCACAGATTGTGAAACCTTTTGCTCCTTACAGATTATGCTTAAAGCATATCACTAATCAAACAGAATCCATTGCATTCCCCTCATTTGAAATCCTTTAAAATGTATTTGCTTACTACTGTATTTCCTTCATTTCATGATTTTCAAAGGGGGTTACTTGATTATCAGATTTTAGTATGTCAATTAAGTCCAGCCACCAGTCTTGGAAGTGGTGGTCCCAGCTGGATTCTCCATGGAACACTGCCATGGATGGATCATGGGGGTGGGCTGTCTGTTTTAGATCTGAGCTGAAGTTCACGTTGCACCAGTGGGGGACACCTCATCATTTGAATGCGTCCCTGTGTATGGAGGTCCAGGTGAGGTTGCAGGATCCTCCTCATTTACCAGCCTCCAGGGCATGAGGGGATTTCCTGATGGAAATCATGGACTTCATTACTCACAGGGTCTTGGAGTCATCCAGGTGGATTGTGCTGAGTGATTTCAATGCCTGGGCTGACAATGAATTCTCACACTTTGGACAGGATTTCCTCCAGTTGATGGAGAAACTGAAAACTGGATTTTGGTGAGTGCAGTGGAACTCCAGTGTGAGCTAAAGATGCCAGCAAAGGTTCTTCTGGGATCATAGCAGCAGCAGCACACCCAGTAGCAATACAGAAGGCTTTTGTCAGGTATGAGGAGACTGTTCTTTATGTCTCATATGCCTCATTCTGAAAGACTCACTGAAGGTGTAAGAATGCCTGGCAGACAAACTCAAAGCAAGAGGGCAAATATTATTACAGTTTTCCCACGCTCCAGAATTCAACAGCTTTAATGTGAATCTTGATGCCACTATTGCCCAGTTTGATCAGAAGACTACAGCATACAAACATAAAAAAATTCCTGCTAGATGAATAGATTATCTTAATACAGTAACTGTATGTTCTCCTGGAGACAACAGAAAAAGATTGCAGCACCTACAGTAAGTCCATTCTTAAAAAATCAAGGAATCCAAATCAGTCCACCTCAGACATTGAAAACACTGATTGCGATTCAGATATGTGCCCTTTCTTAAAAGAGGCAGATCAGTCCCATCCCCCCCCCCACATCAAACAATCCCAGACCAGCAGCAGCCCTCTGCAGGAGTCCAGAACTAGTACAGTTTTGGGAGGATCAAATCTAAGAGGGCTTATCCAGGGGCAAATTAATGAAAAGGATACACTAGCAGAAACAATAAACACAGGGGCAGAGCAGTTGGCAAGATGCAAGAGATTCCACAAGGAGAGGAAGCACAGATATTAGGGGTGCAGCAACACACCTCCAGAATGATTAATCTGTGAAACCATATTTGAACACAGGCGGAGCATGATGTGTTTAATTGTGGCCTTAAGCTCATACCAAATATTAATTATTTTAATATGTTCACCAACCTGCAGAAGTTTGGCAGATTGTTAAATCTAAGGTGCTTTTAGGCAAATATTAACATGCTCCAGTAACTGATAGCATCAGTGTAATCTAGTCAGGAGCAACAGAAAGCAGCTAGGGGACTGGAGAGTTTGTACAATGCCAGTTCATCGACCATGGAAGTCTGGAAGCATGAGAAGAAATCTACATTTATTCCTCCCAGCAAACCCACAATCCCAGTTTTCATTAAGGAATGTGAAAATGAACTGAGACAAATGATGGCAAGTCCTTATAGACCTTCATTTGTGACCATGAAGTCCGAGGAAGCTGAAGCACTGCACCTCAGAAAGAGAATCGATACCTTCCTCTCACAAGCCCTTAGTGAGAACATTATTGATAGTGACACCCATCTTTTCCTTTCAGTACTACACCCTATTACACCCACTAACCCACTATCTACACCCTCACCAAAATTCACAAGTCTTTTGACCACCCACCTGCCAGACCTATTACTTAATCTATCGGCTTCCTCACAGAGCCACTCTCCCAACTGATTAATTATTATAACAGATACTCTCTTCAACCCTTGAAATCTTATGTAAAGGACACTACTGATATTCTGCGAGTCTTTTAGGACCCTCACATCAACAGACACCATTTGCTGGTGATCCTCGACACAAAGGCATTCTAAACCAATATCTCGCATGAACAAGGCTTACCCATTTTTTAGAACTCAGCAGAATGGAGGCATCTCTACCTACAAACTTTTTGATTAAACTTACCAGATTTGTGCTAACATGCAAGGCTTTCAGTTTTCTAGGTAAGTTCTATATCCAGAACAGTGGTATAGTAATTGGCACAACATTTGTGCCTAGCTAAGCAAATTTGTTCCTCGACCACTGGGAAAAGGAATTAGTAAATAATCCCATCGTTAATGTGTTTCTCCCTAAGGTGGTCTTATAGTGGAGATATATTGATGACATATTCGTGGTGTGGCAGGGGTCAGTTGAGGAGCTGCAATCTTTTGTCCTTCTGCTTGAAGACTGGAACCCTGTGCAGTAGATTTGATTTTGTCATAGAATTATCTAGTTGAAAAATATGTTGTCATTAAAAAGTGTAAATTATGTACAGCTTTTATTGATATAAAAGCTGCATTTGACTCGGTTAACAGGCACATTCTATGGAAAATCCTGGAGGCTTTAAATATTAACAAAACTCTGTTTGAAGTCTTACAACTTGCATACAATGATACCAAAACCTGTATTAAGGCATATAAAGATGGGGGCATCGCTGAACCGTTAGATGTTAATTTAGGTGACAAACAAGTGTTCTTTCTTGAGCCAACTCTGTTCAATGTATATACTGACCAGTTGGTTCATGATCTGCAAAAAAAGTGCATATGTTTTCACAATTCATTGATAAACTTCCAATACAAATTTTGTTATATGCAGATGATGCAGTCCAGCGGTTCAAAATGCCATTAGGACTAAAACATGAATTAGGCTTTGTTATAACATCTGTAAATTATCTAGGCTTGGAGATCAATGCAGAAAAAAACTAAATCATGGTTTTCAGCAGAAATAAACTATCTCAACATAGATGGGCAGTTAATAATTATAGTTTTGGAGAAGTAGATATATTCTGTTACTTGGGGGGTGGGTTTGAGAGAAAATTGTGCTGGGACCAACATCTTAAAAAAAAAGGATGCAGCTGTAAAGTCAAGTTTAGCTATAAATCCCTTTGGTAATACATTTGCCAACAATTCAGTTGTTGCCATGAAGTCATGTTTTAAAGCTAAAGTTAACTATCAAATGTTATATGGAAATTTGGGGAGTAAATAATAAGGGTATAAGTGAAATCCTTGGTGTGGTTTAAAATACATTTCTAAAAATGATATTACGGTGACCAAAAAGAACTGCCGACACAATTGTATGTGCTGAGATAGGATGTCTGAATATGGAAGCGAGAATGCTTACAAGAGCTATTATACAATGGCAAGAAAATTCCCCAAAACCTGATTGGATAATGACCCACAGACACAGTGATGTTATTGAACAGTAACATCACTGTATCTAGGGCAGGCAGAGAAATTACTGCATAGCCAGTACAGAAATCACTCCATTCTCAATTCACTCAGAAGCTGTAATACCAGCTTTACTGACTGACCTGAGCATGACAGGCAGTGCCGTCTATTTGTTTCCTGGCTAGTTTTCTGTTCAGAATTCAGTCTCCCCACTAATTGTATTGTTTCCTAGCAGCACTATCAGTAGCAGAATCATGAGAAGTACATGCACAATTAAAAACATCGCTTGCATCAAGCAACCTAACTGAGCGCACACGGCCGTTTCCATCCAGTGACACTTAAAATCCTCTGCTTCTCAGCAAACCCACACAGTTTCCCTTTTCCTAAAAAAACACTTTCCCAAAATAAAATTAAAAAACCTGTAATTGACAGGTTCTGACAGATATCCACTTACCCAGCGTAGCGGGAAACTGGAAGTTACTGCTTGGCTCCACGCTCATCTGCTCCATTATCCATCTCTTTCTCACAAGGGAAAGAAAACAAAAGAAAAATCCTCAAATAGTTTCAGGACAAGCAGCGGAAAATGACTAGTATGGTGTGTGTGTGTGGGGGGGGGGTGTTACCAACCCACAAACCAAGCACAATAAACACACAACATTGGCAGCAGCACCACTTACTGGACTACTTTTTCTTTTATCTGCAAAATATGCATGTCATACAAAAAATAACACAAATACTACAATTTTTTACTTTTTTTTTTTTTTACTTTTTAATATTATTATAAAATGAGCCATTGTATAATAGCAATAAGGCACTCCACGGTGTGTGTTATTGTGTAATAATGTCACTCATGGGATGGTGGAAGCACTTGGCTTTGCCTCATGCTTCAACCCACCAAGGCGTGACATCATTACACTGTAACACACACCTTGTCATGCCTTATTGCTTAATCATACACTGGGCAAAAATTGTTAACTTTTACCGACTTCTGCTTAAATGTTGGTGTGACACACAAAGCCACAAAAATGATCAAAATTGGTAAACTGAATAATAGTCTCTCCAATTTGGGTTGTGAAAAATCATTTGTACAAAGCCCTAATAAGAAAAAGACTGAGGATGCATTTGTTAATTTGGCCCTTCAGAGAATCACTGATTCTGCTCATCAATTGGGAATGGGTAAAATTAATGACTCCTGGATACACCCCCCTTTTTTAATTTATTTATTTATTGAATTTTGGTGACAGGGTAGGGCCACTGGGCCCTGAAGGTCCCTTTTTCAGGGGTGACCCGGGATACAATACAGTATCAGACAGTAGAGTTACAGCAGGTTACAGAGAGAAAACAGATGATTTAACAGAAGAAGATTTAAACAGAAGAAAATGTAATATATTTTCTTGAAATGGTATAGAAATATTTACACAAACAATCCCCCAGTAGCTTCTCTCCCCCCTACAGAATGGAGGTGGAGAACCAGATGAGCACATGGAAAGCTGTGACAGCACAAATGCATTGCCTAGTGTATATGTCCACCTTAGGTAGCAGTGATGAGGCCTAATCTGGTTCAAGGTCAGTTGACATTCATCTGTATCCCCTTCTCCCCTGGGTCGTGCCTGAAAATAGGCAGGATTTGTCTAGTGCACTTACCCGGTCAACAAAAGCTAAATAAAAATAATCCATCAAAGTAACTAACTCTTATCTTCCCCCTCTCTCCCCCCCATACCCCTCCTTGATACACCCCTTTTTATAGATGTCAGAAAGAGTTGTTTGGGGCTCCATTCTATTTAAAATAGTGTTGTTCAGATAGTGCTTTTGTGGATCCTACCACTATCTGTCAGATAGTGCTGGTATCTTGACTTGGATCCTACCAGATATCCTGCCAAAGACAGATGCAGGATCCAGGGTGGTGAGGTATCCTGGTTAGGATCCAGGTATCCAAGTTAGGAACCATGGATTCTAGGGCAGATAGTTAGGATCCAGGGCCAGATAGTGATGGATGCTGGTTAAGATCCAGGTATACTAGTTGGTAGGATCCAGTGGTCAGTTAGCACTACTATCCTACCACAGCAACTATCTGGTCAAATTGGAGGTATCTGTTATTATCCTGATTTCTAGAATACTATCTGAGCAACACTAATTTAAAATATTGTGAATTAGTCTTCTCACGCAGAAAAGCAATTATTAGACTATGTTTAGAACTTCTGAGGGATTCTTCCGATGATAGTTATGTAATCCATGTGTGCAATATCCAAATGCATGTTACTGTAAACTGGAGGTTCCACTATCTATAGTGCACTTACTGCTGGACTGCCCATTGTAGGAAAAAAAGAGAGGGAAAATTTATTTATTTATTGGAATCTCGGATAATGCCTTTGAGCTAAAAGCTCATTTACAAAGGTTCCATGTCATAAAGCAATAGACAAGGTACGTAAACATTACAAAAGAGATAGGGGTATATGCAGCAAGCAAGTACATTATGGTACATACAGATACATATTCAAGCAAGTACAGTTAAAATACAGCAGGTAGGAGAGCTCAACTTTATTGCAACAGTATTAAGAGCATATCTAAGGTGGACAAGCAATTTAAAGTGATAGCTGAGCTTTAGAGCATGCAGGTAGAGTTATGGAGGGTCAGAAGTGGTGGTGACCAAAGGACAAAGGAGGGGGAGGACAGAATGAGGAGAGCAGGGGAGGGTGGGGGCAGAGACAAAGGGGGTGACAGAATAAGGGGGTTGAGTATTCAGAGGGTGGGATTGGATAGGATTCTGCCCAGGGTTACCATATGTAGGTGATAGGGCAGGGCTGGGTGATGTGGGGGGAGAGAGGGATAAGGGAAAGGGTTTTAAAATGTGGGGGTAAGGTGACGGGGAAACCGGGGGCCAGGGTCTGAAAATGGCTGAGTCTATTCTTAATAAAATGTCAGGACAACCTCATAAAGAAATTGTTAAAAAATGTTATTAAAACTATTATCATTAAATTATTATTATTATTATTGTTATTAAAACTTATTCACTGAGCATAAGACCTTAATTTATCCTTTAGACTCATTTGTTGTTAAAATATTCTCCCTTTTAAGATAATGAAAGATAAACTGAAGCCTTTCTTTTATAAATATTTTTAGTAATCTTTTTAGATGATAGAAATGTGTTATAATGATATTACATAGTTTCTATTTGTAATTGGTTCAACTGTCATAAATACTACATTGGATAATAGTATGGAGGGGTTGAAGTATTTTTAATATTTTATATAATTTGTAAAACATCTTTTTGTAAGAAGTGTATTTGCATGCTACAGTGTTTTTATGCATACTTTAACAAAGAAATCTTGAAACTTGACAGGAACCCACATCTTAAGATTACTGTCAGTGATGATCTGACTTGCATTTCATTTCTTGATATCAAAATCAAGAAAAACTTAAGACAAATTATTGACACCAATGTGTTCTACAAGAGCACAGACCCTAATACAATGCTACTAGTAGCTCGTGACACCCCTGCCACACCATAGACAATACCCACTAGCCAGTTCCTACACATCCATAGGAACTGCAGTACAGTCACAGCCAAAGACATACTTAGATATTTACAGATATGTCATGATATTTCTGAAGAAATTCTCTCTGGTGGTGCTGCTGTAGAACTGAAGGCAGGCAGGGAATTTCTTTAGAGATATCCCAGAAATCTCAGGAAATATTTGACCATGTGTTTGGCTACAATTGCACAGTAGAGATCTTTAAATGTAACTCTAGGAGTATGCAGAACTGTTGTTTAGATGGGAGCTATAAAGAAAATGTCAGTAGAGCAAATGATCAGGCCATGGCAAAAACAGATCTGACCTTATTACCACCACCCCCAGTGTGGAGCCTGGTAACTCTGAAAATGAGACATTACATTTTGTAACACTTTTAGCACCCAGTAATGGGAGGTACACAAGCTTTTACAAAAAAAGAACATTGAGGTATCCTGCAAATAGAACAAAAACTGCCCTCCGGTAACAGCACAACTGCCACAGGTGGTATATAGAAGGGCCCCAAATGTGGGTGACAAGGTCATCCACAGCCTCCTATCTACTCCTAAAGTAGGTACTTGGCTTCTTCCTCCTACTGTGGGGAATAACACGTGTGATGTGGACAATTTCAATATTGTCCAGTATTAAAAGAGGAACCCATCTTCATCAATCCAGCAACTGGTGAGATGCTTCATGTGAAAAGATTCATCAGTTGTGATAGCACCCATGTTGTGTACCTTGCCACATGCAAATTTGTAAGTTTTCACATTAGGCAGACCAAGCATAAACGGAAGGAAAAAATAGGAGGCCAGATGAGGACTATAAACAATGGCAATAGAGATTACATACTGATCACATATTGGGGTCCAACTATCCCAGGACCCATTCTATGGTATTAATGGGTATTGAAAAAGTGTCCATTTGACCCTCGGGAGAAGATCTTGAACTTCTGCTGTCCCACCTGGAGAACTATTGGATTTTCAAATCAAGGCTAACTATGTTCCCCCCAATTAAATGATTTTTTATTTATTTTTTTGTTTAACCAGGAGAGACACACTAAGCTGAAAACCTGCTTACAGGTGCAACCTGGGAGCACAAGGAAGTTAAGTGACTTGCTCAGGGTTACACAGTAGGCAAGTGGGGGCTGTGGGGATTCAAACCCAGGTCTCCAGGTTTGCAGCTCAGAGCCGTAAATCACTGCGCTATACTGCCTCCTAAAATGATCATGTTGAGCTGTCCAATTTTCTTTAAATTCATTAGTAGGAAAATAACAGCTGTTTAGGGATGACTAACTAACTAACTTTAATTTTAGCTCTTTCAGATACCAAGATGGGTATTCTTGACTCCATGATCTCAAAATTTTACATCGGTCTTATAGTGTTATGTCTTTATGCATCATGGATCATTAGATACTGGTTTTAACAAAATGTATATTTGTATTCTGTACTATAAGCACTATCACACTTATTGCACTGGTGAATTTATGTGGCTGTACCATTAAATGCATAGTATATATTTTGCACTCTAGGTGCACTCTTGAGAAAGCTTAACTGCAAAAAGTTGAGTATTTTGTTTGGTGTGCAACCTCAATGAAACTATCTCAGCATTCATCTGTATGCTGTGAGTTATGTGTCCATCCTAGTGTGTGCCCGGTTTTGTGCTTAATTTGTGCTTGGCTTATTTTCTGAGTTGGATGGCATCTGGTTGACTGAGTCTTAACCCAGACATGTCTGTATTGTTAATGACTGAGCCGGATCATGGAGAGCACAGAGGTAGCCATTGGAGAGATGGGGCTTCATTCAGGGTCAGCTAGGCTGCTGGCATCTACAAAGGTGAAAATATGGAAGTCATTCTGGATGAAAGGTTGACACTTGAGCCACAGGTATCAGCTGTAGTCTGGAGTGACTTGTACAATGTTAGAACATCAATTAAGTCCCTTATCCTCCCCCTGAAGATCTGCCAACACTGGTACATGTGTTTGTGACATCTAGGCTAGATTACTGTAATGCATTCCAGCTCAGGATTAGCTTAGGTACCCAATAATGCTTGCAGTTGGTGCAGAACACAGTGGGCAGGTTACTGACTGGCCTCTTGGGATTTAGTCAGGTGACCCCGGTACTGCTCGAACTGCACTGACAGCCTGTGAAGTGGTGTGTTACCTTAAAAATTAGTTTAGTAACCAACATCCCCTACAATGGTTGGGCCCTAGCTACCTGCTGGATCTTCTGAATCCTCTTCAGTCATTGTGCCCTCACCGCTCCCCCAAGTCGGGTCACCTCTCGATCCCAAAGGATTGGCTTAAATCCTCAGTGGATCATACTTTTGTGGTCACTGTCCCTTTACTTTGGAACGCTCTGCCTAAGGCACAGAAGGAGGCCCCCCTCAGTGGAGGCCTTTAAAAGTGTGTTGAAGGCATACCAGTTTAAAAAGCCATTTGAGACCTTTAATGTTCTTGTTCACCATCTGATTGTTATGCAGTTGCTATTTTGTTATTTACTCTACTGATTTATATTATTTTTAATTTATATAAGGTTATTAGATTAATTGAATGCTTTTGTTTTATTCTGTTCTTGGCTTTGCCTGAATGGCACCTGAGCCTCTGAGAAAGGGAACCTCAGAAATAAACTTGCTACTATTACTACTACTACTACTTCTTATGTGCATTACTTTGTAATTCTTTAACTGAACTTCAACAGCCAGAAGCCTGACCATTTTCTAGTCTTTCCACATCCATTTGTTTATTGGTTAGCCCTTTGGAAGTAGCCACCCCCATGCAGAATTTAGTAGGATTTGGGAAGAAGAACACCTTTCCCTTTACTCACTCCCCTATTTCTAAGATGCCCATATTGAAGAGTGTGGGTCCCAGGACTGAACCTTGAGGGATTCCCTTATCACAGAGAACTTGTCACTTCAGATAATTTGCAATTTTGACCTACCCCTGTTCTTCCACTTATCCAGTTTATATCTACAGTACTTTGTTAGGTATTCCCATCACCATAACTCTCACTTTCTTGATTGATCTCTCATGTGGTGCAAATCTGAAGGCCTTGCTGAAATCCAGGTAAAGAATATCAACCACAGAATCCACGTCCACTGTTTTTTATGTTTGCTTGCACGCATGTGCAAGAAATATAGTGCCATCATCCGAGTTTTCGTAGGTGTGGCATCCTGTCTTCCAATTCAGTCAGTGTGTTTGCAGGCGCAGCCACAGTTCACCAATGAATGCTGCAGCTGTCTATGACAGCAGTTGAAAATGCAGTGCTGTACAGTTGAAAGGGAGAGCTCCACTTCAGTGAGCAGTGATAAGGCAGCGTGCTTATGCACTCCACCCACACATGCATGATGTGTGCTCTAAATCCCCCACGCACACTGTATGGCCATTGGGGGTGCCCAATTTGCTCTCCCTCCCCAATAGAGTCCCAAGTGCCATGCTGGAGGCCACCCCAGCATGGCAATGATCACTGTAGCTGACGGGGGTACCAATCCCGCCGGCTCCCGCTGTTCCCTCAACAGACTACTGCCATGCTGGGAGCCCACCCCAGCATGGCAACAGTCCATATGGCAGATGGGGTGCCCAATCCCCATCGGTTCCACTGCCTCCCCAAACAGCCTTCCAGCTGCCATGCTGAGGCCCATCAGCGATGGCTACAAGTCCTGCGTCGTCAAAGGAAAAAACAAAACTCTGAAAGAAAAACTTCCCTCACTGATTGTCCTGAACCCCACGTCCCCCACCCGCGCCCACCCTCTGTGCACCCTGCCTCCCCACAGCACCCCATCACCCAATACATACCTCCAGAGTCTGGCACGATGATCTTTGGTGGACTGGGAACATGTCTGCACTCTTCAAAGCCGACCGCGAACTGAGGAAATGCCAGCAAGCTGTATAATAGAATAAATAGGTTTTTCCAACTTTGATGCATATCTCAGGCATTTGTGGGAATTTTTAACCAAATTTTCAATATGGGGGTTTTGGGACCCCATCTCATGAATTCAGTCACTGTCATTTTGCTAATCTGCCCCGAAAGGTGATTTTGCAGTCACTGTGCAGAACCACCTTTCGGGACTGATTTATGAAATGACAGTGTCACAGTTCATGGGTAGGCCTACAAAACCCTATGTTGAAGCTAGTGAGGATCAAATTCCCAAAATGACTGTTTTATGAGCATGCATTGTGCTGTTCCTATGCACGCTCGTAAGTTTGCGAATGTTCAATATTTTCACTCCAGATTTTCAACATTGCCATTTTACCACACCTCCTTATGAGCAGTATAGCTGTCATTTTTCACATCTCACCCAAAATGAGTTTCCGCACATGTAGTGCACAATGACACAGTCAGTGTGCAAAATCAATGTTCAGGGCAGATTAAGAAAATCACAGTGACACTGTTCATGAGCAGAGGTGTTAAAATGGCTATGTTAAAAATTTGGTGAAAAAAGTCCATAAAATGACTGTGTTACAAGCGACCATTGTACACTTTCCACGCACCCACGTAAGTTCGTGGATTCCTTTTTTTTTTTTTTTACATTTAATAAACTTTATTAATTTAAAAATTTCCAATAACAACAGTCATCAGAACAGACAATGAATAAATTGGACACAAAGGCATTCCATGAAAAGAATGGAGACATATGTATCCTGTTAGGGTACATAAATAGAAATTACATCGTGATAAATTCGAAAACCTACTATCGTTGTCTGCTCCCCACCCACATCCCTCCCCACATCCCCCCCAAGTCTGCCACCATATTAACACCCAAGGGTGGTCATAAAGCAAATATCATACCATATTACATATACATTTAAAGAAAAAACTGAAAACTAACTTAAAACTACTGAATCACTAAAAGGGTATACAGTGATTCCCATCTTGATTTGTACTTTTCCACTCTATTATTAACCCCAGCAATGATGAGCTCTGCTTGTAAGGCAAACATAATCTCCTTATACCATTCCATATATGCAGGAGTACTTGATTCCTGCCAATGTCTCAAGATGACTTTCTTAGCACAGCTTGATATTAGAGCCATATGTGCTCTCTGTTGGCACCCTTGTAAACCTGCGTAGTCTCCTAAGATGCAGATTTCTATTTTGAAGTAATCTGATAGTGCCAAAAGCAGGTCAAGGCGTGTTTGAATACTATGCCAAAAGGAAGTGATTTTGTCACATGACCAAAGCACATGAAACAGGTCAGCTGAACCCTGATGGCACCTGGGACATTGATCGGATGCTGCCCTTCCCATTTGATGAAGTTTAAGCAGGGTATAAAATAAATCATGGTTAATGTAAAATTGCATCAATCTATATCTGTCCCACTTAATATATTTGTATAAGTGCATCCAGATGTTGCACTAGTTCCGTAGAGAAGAAGTCGGGGTTAGGATATTGTCCCACCAGTAGACCCTTTTACCCTCCAAAGTGGCAACTTTTGTTAAAAGAAATTTATATGCGTAGGATATAATATGAGAAGAGGGAATAGAACTAATAAAGGGAGATATAGCAGAGGTAAAGGGACTGTTCCACTCCCCCAGACCAAAATGTTGTGTCAGCATGTGAGATATCTGAAAGTATTTGAAAACGTATCTAGTGAGCCAACTAAAAAGATGACTAGCCGCATTGTAGGAGAGAAGTTTTTTTGTCATGAACCAACTGGTTCACTCTAACAACACCCATGTCCAGCCAAAAAAGGTAAGATTTGATTACTTTACCTGAAATTAAAAGATTAGGATTGGAAAACAAGGGTTGGGCAGTATCCTTATGCGCATCCGCCTTGGAAAAATTTGTTAATTGATGTTGTGTTTGCAGTGAAGAACTTAATGGTGTTTCTTTTAGGGATATGGGAAGATTCTTCCTATTAATATAAGTAAGGGCCTTGGGGTCTATATTATTTTCAAAACAGAGAGCCTGTTCAATTCTAACCCAGAAAGGACAATATATAGACTCTGTACTATTAGCAGGAGGTTGCAACCAATATCTGATCCTCGCCAAGTGGATGGCTAAATAGTATATATAGAAATTGGGAGCTTGAAGTCCTCCATCAATTTTAAGTCACGTAAGTTTACAATAACTCCTTCTGACTTTTTTTCCCCTGCCATATAAAACTATTAAGGATTCTCTGTAACTGGGAAAACCATGATAATGGAAGAACCCCATTAAACATTTGTAAAGGGTGTAAAACTCGAGGTAACACATTCATTTTTATTATACTCATATGCCCTCATATAGAAAGAGGTAATTTTGACCAACATCCAAGATCTTCTGTTAATGTTTTAATTAGATCATCTAAATTAAGTTTTTTCATATTGTGAGGGGAAGAGTGCAAATAAACCTCTAGGTATTTAAATTTTTCAGAGTTCCATTGTAATCCCAGTTGTACTATGTCAGATTTCATTGTGTGTTTATTGAGTAGAAAAACTTCAGTTTTTCCAATATTTAACTTATAATTCGAAACTGCTTCGAATTGGGAAATAATATGGGAAACAGCAGGTATAGATTGAGCAGGGTTGGAAATATGGAGAAGTATGTCGTCAGCATAAACAGAAATGTTATATTCCATATCACCTATTACTATGCCAGATACAAGTTTCGAACTTTTAATTTTCTTAATAAGGGGTTCTAGATATAAGTTGAAAAGGAATGGGAAAAGGGGACAACCTTGACGGGTTCCCTGAAATAACCTAAAGGATGAGGAGAGAATTCCGTTACAATATATTTGAGCTGATGGGGAAGTGTACAGCATTTTGACCCATTGTATAAACTCCTTTGGAAAATGTTATTTAGTTAATACCATGTAAAGGTATTCCCAGGAAACCCTGTCAAAAGCTTTTTCTGTTTCCAGGGAGACAAGTGCAGCCGGTACAGATGAGTCCCTGGACACAGAGGAAAGATACGCTATTTTCCTAAGACGGTCCGATGAAAGCCTTCCCTTTACAAACCCTACCTGTTCTGTGCTTATCAGGGATTCCCAGACCTGGCCTGCTCTGGAAGCAAGAATTTTAGCTAAAATTTTAAGATCTACATTAATTAAAGAGATTGGTCTATAATTAATAATGTAGAGAGGATCTTTGCCGGGTTTGGGAATAACAATTATAATAACCCGAGTCAAAGAGGTATCAGATATTCCATGTTTATAAATATAGTGAAAAGTATCTAAGAGGATAGGAGCAATTATCTCTTTAAATTTTTTGTAGAAATTAGTAGTAAAGCCACCCGGGCCGGGGGATTTATCTGGGGCAAGAGACTCTATGGCTTCATAAATTTCTATTAATGTAATTGGAGCCTTCAGAATATTAACCTGATTATCTGCTAATATAGGAAGATTAATATCTTGGAAAAAATTATCAAATTGTTGAGACAAAGAGGGAACTTCAGGTGCAGAGTGTAATTGTCGGTAATATTCATGGAATGCGTTAGCAATATCCGGGGGGAGGATAAAAGTTCCCCAGTCATCGAATAAATAGAGGTAATTATTTTATCGGTTATTTGGGTCTGCAGACAAAGATCCATTAGCTTTCCCAATCTTTCACCATGATCAAAATAAGATACTTTAGAATGAAGCATTAAGAATTCAGCCTTTTCTGCTAATAAATGATTGTACTGGGAACGTAGTGATTCTAGCTTTTCCCACTCCTCTACAGGGGCTGAGGGGAGGAGAAGCCTCTCCTGATGTTCTATCTGGGTTAAAATCGAAGAAAGAGCAGCAGCTCTTTGTTTCTTACGCTTAGTCGTTAACCTAATTAACTCTCCCCTCAATGCACATTTCAGAGAACCCCACAAAAAATCTTTTTTGCGCTGTGATGGGGCATTAATATCCATAAAATTAGAAATGAATGTTTGAAGGAGCACTATTTGGTCTTCTGATTTCAGAAGTTGATTATTCAACCTCCAAATTCTGTCTCTATGTATATTGGGAGACAGGTCCAGGTGAAGATGGACTATACAGTGATCAGAGATGACCTTTGATGTATCATAGGCCTGAGAGACTCCCGAAAGGTGGTCCACTGTTATAAGAAAATAATCTATCCGTGAAAATGAATGATGGGGAAGGGAATGAAATTAAAATTCCTTTTTTTCTGGAAACATTAACCTCCAAGGATCTGTCAGTCCAACAGAGTTCATGAGCTCTTGTAATGCCTTTTGTCCCGGCGTAACTTTTAGCCGGGTCTGCCCAGATCTGTCTAAAAAATTAGATAATATCTGGTTCCAATCACCTCCTAGTACTATGGGAAACATAGTCCGGGGGCAAGAAGATTCATAAGGTTCTTGAAAAATTCAGGGTCATCACAGTTAGGGCCATAAATGGAGCCTAATATCAATTCAGAGTGGCCCAACAGGGCCCTCAGAAAAATAAATCTACCCTCCGGATCAGAAATTTGTTGTATAAGGTGAAATGGGATTTTACGGGCAATCAGGATAGTTCATGGATTTCTAATATTTTCAGTCCAGATTTTCACCACTGGCATTTTTCCACACTTTCTTATGAACAGTACAGCTGTCATTTTTCACACCATTGCCAAAATGTGTTTTCACACTTCAACACAGAAATCATTAATTAGCTGTGGGAAATCACTGTTCAGGACAGATTAAGAAAATCTCAGTGACACTGTTCATGAGTGAAGGTTCCAAAATGCCTGTGTTGACAATCTGCTGTAAAAATCCCCAAACTAATTGCATTACGGGTGTGCATTGCGCAGTTTCCTACGCTCGTGACTTCACCAGTTTTTTAACATTTCACTGCAGATTTTCAACATTGCCATTTTTGCACCTCCCCATGAACAGTACAGCTGTCATTTCACATCCTGTTTGTATGTTTCATACCTGTGGTGCCAAATGGATGTAGTCGCTGTCCAAAATCAGCTTTAGGCTAATGCACTGATATTGCCACTGTTCATAAGGTGGGGATCACAAAAAAACCCATGTTGAAAATTTGGAGTGACAATGCCAACGAACGCCTGAGGTGTTAGGGTTTCCTACCATAACGCACCACCCTGTAGAGATTGACAGGCATCAGGGGTGTGACTTGGGATTCTCGCCTGTAAAGCTCATACCATTCCACACCCTGCAGCCAGTGAGAGGCATTGAGGTGTGCCTTGGACTCTTTGGCCCCAAAGTTCACCCCATTCTCCTATACAGCACCTATCTCACCATATTTCCTGATGGAATGGGGTGAGCATAAGGGCCAAAAACCCAAGGCACACTGTGACACTTGGTGTCTGCAGGGTAGGGTGTGGTGAAATGGAGTGGCTGTTTTACCTGATGACCCAAAGGCACACCCCAATGCCTGTCAGTCTCTGCAGGGTGGTGGTGGGGTTGGCTTCAGTTCAATACTGCACTGTCATTCCTATTATGCAGCTCTCTAACTCCTACACTACCAATGCCAATGCCAGCAAGCAAACATTCGGCATTGACAAATGCTTGTTTGTTATGGAATCAAAGCAGTCTATCAGATTTTCTCAAACACAACCTATCTTTTGTGAATACTGGGTACATGTTTTTTTTTTCCTGTAACCTCTGTTTTTCTAGGAACACTATTGTCTTTTCTTTAGTTTGGACTTGTAGAAGTTTACCCACAAAAGAGGCTTGAAAAACTGGCCTGTAGTTTCTTGCATCATCCCAATCTTCCTGTGTATCGGAACCACATCCTCCA
Organism: Neoceratodus forsteri; assembly: GCA_016271365.2. Classification (NCBI taxonomy): domain Eukaryota; kingdom Metazoa; phylum Chordata; order Ceratodontiformes; family Ceratodontidae; genus Neoceratodus; species Neoceratodus forsteri. The sequence continues at coordinate 333,739,621 of CM057454.1, forward strand.
CACTCTAGTTTTCCAGCACTTCCCTTGTTTTTAAAGAGCAGTTGAACAGATCAGCTAGTGGTTCCACCAGGACCATTCTGTTTTTTAAAGACCCAGGGTATGTATTTTGTGATTTTGGTAAAACCAAAAAAACCTTAAAAAATCTTCCTGAAAAAAAGTGTGGTTTCTATTCTTGATCACTAGAAAACTAAAATCCTAAGGATTAGTGTTCATTTTAGGAGAGAGCAAAATTTGGCTGATTCTTTGGTCCATAGTCATTACACAGATACAACCAATGGGTGGGTACTATGTACTGTACACGCTCATTGACAGTTCAGTCAGTGGCTGGCTGTGGTGGTGTGAGGATGGCTGAGACAGTTGCCAGCTCTGGTTGGGGGGGAGCGGGGTGGAGGGTCAAATCCCAATTACGTGGGAGGCTATTAGACAACCAGGGATACTGGGGAGATCTATTTTTATTCTTATGATGATTGGGGATGGGGAGGGGAGTATCACTAGACTACCAGGGATAGCAGGGTGCTCTATGTTTCTTATTATGATGATCTGGGCCAGGAACAGGGTTACCATTAGGCTACCAGGAATAGCGGGGAGATCTGTTTATATTATTATGATGATTGGGGCCAGGAAGGGGAGCACAGCTGGACTACCAGGGTTACTGGGGTCTGTATATGCTATTATTTGGAAGATTGGGGCATTATTTTATTTATTTATTTAGCTTTTGTTAACCGGGTAGGTGCGCTAGCCAGTAGGTGACTATTTTCAGGCACGACCCGGGAGAGTACAATACAGGATAACACAGGGAAGCAACATTACAATTGAGGCAGTCAGTACAGAGTACATTCATACAATACAGAGGCAATTTCAGCTAGGCTAACATGGTGTAGGCTAGTCTAGATAGTGAGCAACAGTACAGTACAAGGAGGTTACAGGGTAGTGTTGGTACTAGTAAAGGGTAAAGATCAGGGAGTCTGGGAGCCGTAGGGGAAACTTACGGCTTTACCAGAAAAAGCACTAGATTTTAGCCAGGTTTGTGGTTCCCCCACTGAGCAAGATGGAGTGGAGTGGCAGGGAAGGGGACAGGCAAAGAGATTGTGGCGGGGGTAGTCAGCCAACAACGTGGTATGGAGGAGGAGGGGTAAGTCATATCAGGGAGAAAGGCTAAGTCGGGTTGGAAGGAGCCATAAACTGGCGAGCAGCAGCAGGCAGCCCATGGAATTTGTGAGATAAACCAGCGGCATTTATGGCAGCAGGCTAGGGTGATGCCAGTTTCAATGGTCCAACAGTCAGGCATGAGAGAAATGGGAGGCAGTGGACGGGCAAGAAAAAAACAGCGCACATTACAGCTTCAGCGGTAGTAGGTGGGTATGTGCAGCTGAGCTCATGGTTCTGAGACTGGGCATGTGAGCCGGCAACAGTCCCTGGCCATGGATGTTTTGAGGCAGTGGACGGGCGAGGAAAAATATGGCGCGCATTACGGCTTCAGTGGTAGTAGGTGGGTATGTGCAGCCGAGCTCATGGTTCCGAGACTGGGCATGCGAGCCGGCAACAGTCCCTGGCCGTGGATGTTTGGAGGCAGTGGACGGGCAAGAAAAAATACAGCGCACATTACGGCTTCAGTGGTAGTAGGTGGGTATGTGCAGCCGAGCTCATGGTTCCAAGACTGGGCATACGAGCCGGTAACAGTCCCTTGCCGTGGATGTTTGGTGGTAAGGAGTAGGGGAAAGGGGAAGTGAGCCTTAGAGTACCAACATTTGTCTGTAGTCAAATTAGACCTTGCCCAAGAAAAAGATGACAGTTAAGAGAATAACACATAGTAGTTAAATAAGGCGATCATTCACATAGACATATCTATATAGTACATTTGCATCAAAATGGACATTTGATAAGAAGATACAGGAGAAAAGATAGGGGGGCTTAAGGAAAGGGGTAGTCTTAGGAGGAAGAAGGAGGAGAGCAGTGAGGAGACAGGTAGCAAGGGAAGGGGGTAGAAGCAGGGGAGATGTGGAGATCAGGTTGGGTCAAAGCAGGTGCATTGATCTAGGGTGGCCAGGTGAAGTCTCAGCCCACGCTTGAAGGCAGGGTGCGAGGGTGCATGTCTGAGGTCCAGAGGGAGCTGGTTCCACAACTTAGGGGATGCATATTGGAATGAGCCGGTTCCTTTATTTGTATCGCAGCGGGGAACATCCAGAAGGGCTTTGTCTGATGATCTTAGTTCACATTTAGGGATTGAAGGAAAAAGTAATTTAGCAAGTTCAGCTGGCTGTCTTTGTCTGAGAATAGAGTCATTTAGACAGCCCAGGTAGTAGCTTCTGGTGGCCGAGGGGGAGAGCCACCCAAGGTCAGTATATAGCTGGCAGTGATGTAGAAGTCGTGGTGCTTTAGCAGCGAATCGGCATATATTATTGTAGGTTACATCCCATTTGTGGGCAGAAGTAAGTATGGGCGCACAATATGTAAGCGTAGGTAGTAGAATCCCCCTGGCTATGGCTAACTTAGCAGAAGATGTAAGCATGTAGCTCGTTCTGTAGGCTGCTACCAACTTGCAGTTAACATTTTTGCATATGGTTTGGATGTGTAGATTTAAATCAAGGGATTGTTCCAGTAGGATGCCCAGGTAACGGAAAGAGTTAACCACCTGTAGAGGATTTCCATTTAGATCAAGGATATTCAGAGGGGTGGTACACGATCGAAGCTTTTGTGTAGTGCCTAGTAACATGGCATTTGTCTTGGTGGAATTAAGAATAAGGCGGTGGGAGTATAGCCATTTCTGGACGCTGGAGTAGGCTCTATTTAGTGACATGTTAATGTGCTCAACATTGTGTGAGCTGGCATAGAGAAGCGAGGAGCAGGCAGGTATTTCATCAGGGAGGTTGTTGATAAATAATGTGAATAGAAGAGGCCCCAGAATAGAGCCTTGGGGAACTCCGACGTTCATTTTCACTGTGGAGAAAAAGGCTGAATTAAACTTAACAGCCTGAGACCTGTCTGCCAGGTAACTCCTAAACCAGTTAAGTACTGGGGAGGAGCAGCCTATTTTCCAGAGGGTGGACAGGAGCAGGGGGTGGTCCACAAGGTCAAACGCCTTGGTAAGGTCAATAAAGACAGCACCTGTGAGCCTTCCTTGATCCATGTCAGAGAGGATGTCTGTGGTGAACTTAGCTAGAGTCGTCGTAGTGCTATGGTGTTTCCGGAACCCATGCTGTGCATCATTGAGCTGCTTAGTAGTATCAAGGAATCCCTGGATCTGTGTGGCAACCAGTTTTTCAAGGATTTTGCTAAGTGGGGATAGTATTGCAATGGGCCTGTAATTAGAGATGTCATTTTTTGTTCCCTTTTTTGTAGATTGGTGAGATCCTGGCCAATTTCCATAGTTCTGGTACTATGCTACTGGCAAGGGACAAGGTGAAAATTCTTGCTAGAGGTTTGGAGATAAAATGCGCAGCTAGTTTTAACAGGCGAGGTTCCAGTTGGTCAGAACCAGGACTGGTATAATCCGATATTTTCTTTAGTAGGTTCAGAACCTGAGTGCCAGTAATGGCTTTGAAATAGAGGGGGGGTAAGGTTTCGGGTTACTGGTGTGGGAGGCGGAGTCAGACGGAGGCATATTGTTGGAAGTGGGGGTTGCTGAAGGCAGTGCACTGGTATAGGATGAGAGGTCAGAGAACCTATTGTTGAAGGCATTTGCTATGGTGATGGGGTTATTACAGTGGGAGCCACTTATAACCATATCAGAGAGTGTGACTGATTGAGGTGTCCCCAGGAAGGTTTTTATGTGCCCCCAAAATTTACGGGGATCATGGGCTAAGTTTTTTAGCAAGTTCTGATAGTACAAGCTTTTAGCTAGCCTTATGTTCTTTCTGCAGGAATTCCTTTGCTGTCTGTATGTTGAGTAGTCCGTAGGCAACCCAGAGCTTTTGAAAATTTTCCAGCATTTGTCCCTGCGTTGAAGTTGTTGTAGGAGATCTTTCTGGAGCCATCTGGTTTGTTTTCCCCCTGACTCTTCACGTGGCTTTTGGAGCATGCTTGTTTTGCACAGGGAGAAATTGCAGTAGAAATGCATTTAGGGCATCCTCTACATTCACTGCATGGAATATGTCCGACCAGTCAATGTGTGATATATCCAGGAGGAAGGCATTTTCATCCAAGTTTGCAAAGTTTGTAAAAGTGACCAGCCGAGGTGCAGGGGGGTGGCTGACCAGCGCGCCATTGACAGTAGATAGGAGAGTGGTCAGTGATGGAATCGGCCATGATCCCTGAGCTAATCATATGTTCAGGTCTGTTCGTCAGGATCCAGTCAATAAGTGTACCAGACTTCGGTGTTGACAATCTGGTGTTATCCGTTATTTGCTGGTGAAATTTAAGCCTTGCACTAATGAGGCCAGGGTATTGTGGGAGGGACCCAGCCAGTTCAGGTTAACGTCACCAAGGATGACAGCTTCATTATTATTGATGTATTTTGGAGTTAGCTGGAGTGCTTCCTGGAGTCCGTTCACTCCTCCTGAGGGTGGATTGTAAATACAGATTATATGGAGTTTTTTAGAACCAAGTGACAGGAGCGCATGCATTGATTCACACATAGTTGGGGGGTTTGAGTCCGAGATTATACTGATGTTCAGGTAAGACTTATGGTAGAGAGCAACACCTCCACCCCTCTTTGATCCCGGTCTGTCCCGCCAAATAAATGAGTAGCCAGGTATGGTGCACATGGTTTCGGGGGTTCTAGGTTTCAGCCAGGTCTCTGAAAGGCACAGTATGTCGGGATAGTATGTTTTGAGCCATGCTTCCACTTCTGGCAGGTGATACAGTAGGCTTCTGATGTTCATATGCGATATGAGAAGTCCTTTAGTTTGACTGGTTAACACTTTCAGGGGAGCCCCATTGCAGGGGGGGCCTGGATTCAGCTCGATATCACCAGAGAGGTTAATCAGGAGTGATGCTAGGAACATAAGCGGTGTGTTGAGGAGGTCTAGGGCACTCCTACATACCTTCCACTAATATTTGAGGAAATGCAGAACTCGATAAGTGCAGCCTTTGTTAAGGAGAAGGTGTATCCAAGAGGGTTTGGGTCATAAGTCTGCAATCATGAGGTTAGAGAGACTAAAGTCAGTGGCTGGGGGTTGGAGAATCTCGCAGCGCAGTGTCAGAGAGACTTTGTTCATGCCCCAGAAGAGAAAAAGGCAGATTAGAACAATAATCCCATTTGGTCTGCCGTGATGACACTGTGCGAATGTAGGTGAGGAAGATATTTGGAAGATTGGGGTATTATTCCCTGGGGAGGGGGATACTACACTATGGAAAAATGGGGATGGGGCTGCTTTTCTTTTTACAATGGGGACCGGGGCTGGAAGGAGGGTCCACTACACTATGGAAGAGGAGGCTACACTTCTGAGTTATTACATTGGGGATTGGGACTGGGAGGGGTGGGCCATGTGACCGGCCATGGCCATTGCGCAATGCACCACCCTCCGGGCACACAGGTATGCCAGAGTTTTGGTGGCATAACTTTGTGCCGGCACATCTGGTTGTGTCTTCAACAGGGAATGGCTGAATATTGCAAATGTGGGGAATATGCAGAAGGGAGCACTCATTTGTATGCTCGCATCGCAATATTCTGCACCCTGGTGCAGTTTGGTTTGTGTGGCACATCGGGTGCTTCTGAATATTGCCACACCTCTGATGGCCCTCACAAGTCCGGAGATGCGCAGGCACATCTAGAGATCCGCTGTGCATCTCCTTTGAATATGTGGGCCCACAACTGCACTACACCTCTTTTAAATTTAGGGCTTTAAAACATGATCCTGAGTCAAAGAGAGAAGGAAATAGAGAAACTGCTTATAAAAGAAACAAAATGGATTTTTAAACTTCAGTCTTTATATCAACAGGGGTTAAATACTCAAATGGATTTTACACCATTCTTATGAAGACATGAGGGGGTGATATGCTATGTATTTGCTTCCTTAACTTACTGCTAGATGTTAACGTGTGATATACACCGTGTGATATACACAGGTCAAAATGCAGAAGCTACTTATCAGTAGACATTTGTCAGTTAGAATCTGTGGATAGATTTAAATTATTCTAAAACTATAGTGCTCTCAAGAAAATATGGGGGACATGGATAAAGGGAGACCCCCCTTTCCTCTTCATCCACATTTGTTCTTACCCTTTCTGGCAATCATTTTTGATATTAATTTATAATAAAATATAACAAAACATGAGTGGGCTTTAGTGAAGAAATTGTTACAGTTTCAGTCATTTTTCTTTTCTAGTGATCAAGAAAAGAAACCAGGCCCTTTTTCAGGAAGATTTTTTAATGATTTTTGTGGTTTTAAGATTGTTGTGCCTTTGGATTTGTCGAATTTCCTGCATAACATCATGTCATATGGGGGTTCTTATTAATTATGGTAATGGGATTCTATGTATTGTTAAGTATTGTATGGGGCACAATTAAGGTATTTACATGAATATTCAATTATGCTATTGACTTCCTTATTTAGCCACATGATATATATAGAAGTACCACCCCCTGATGAGGCCTGTAAGGGCACTACATAGGTGTGTTTGTTCCATGGAGGTTTTGCTTTAATACATTTTTTTAATTCTCCTAGCATGATATGTGCACCACTTTAATTGTTATTGTTTTCTCCGATTGATTGTTCCTCCCTGCTGCTGCTTTTATGAAGAGGGACCATGTCAGCCCTTGTTCCGACCTCTGGAACCACACCTGTTTCCATTGAGCTGTTGAACAAAGCTATCAGTGGGCAGCTAGCACTTTCCTGAGCTCCCTCAGCACCCTGGGGTGTATCCTATATGTTTCTATAGCCTAACACACATTCAGGGCTGTGAGCCCTTTCAGGACTCTTTCCCCTGAAAATTGACTTGTGTCTACCTCCCTCTTTTCTCTGTTCTTTCTTCTCCCTAGAGGTTTTTCCCCTCCCCCCTTTACTGTGAAGACAAAACAGAAGTGCAGTATCTGTTAAGAATGTCTGCTTTCTCTTGATCCTCCTTTGCACAGCCTCCCCCTTCAGCCCTTCTAATCCTCACTATCCCAACTTTTGCTTTTCTCTTCTTGCTTACATATCTGAAAAAAAGTCATATCCCCCTTGGCCTGTTCACTAGCAATCCAGTGGCACAGCCAGGTTTGGGGGCCAAGGGCACAGAACAGTCTAGCACGTGCACCAATATGTCAGAAAGTGAGCGTCAATTTGAAAATGTGAGGCGGTCTGTTTCCTAGTCAATGGGTTATATCTCTAATGGGCAACATGTAAGAGCTGTATTCCACATCCACAACTTAACTAATGATCCCACTAGGGTCAGCATTCAGGATGTGTAGTAAAATAGTGCCGGTAGAACTTTAAAATGTATTTGTCTATTTGGGCTCACTGGAGCAGTAACTGTCTCTCCCCTCTGCCCCCCGCCCAGTGTAAACATTGTATCCTGAGTTTGACAAGAAGGCAGGGGCTGAAACAAACTGTGAAAGGCTACTGAGAGATGCACACTTTTGGGTATTGGTTCTGTAGACTTAGGCTGAGAATGGTGCTTAACTCACATCATTCGGCACCCAGTCAGAACTCCTTCATTTGAAACTAAAGGCTACCTAGCCTGTTTGCAACTGAGCAAACATGCCATTCTACATGTGTGCTTGCATTCATGTCTACCTTACCTGACTGCTGTTCTATTTCACATACAGATGTGGGCAGTTTGATGTCCCATGTGCATCTAATATCCAAATACAGCTCTGCACATGATTTACAACTCTTACCCATCTTAGAGTACGGTGGCAAGATTTACTAAGTTCGAAACTGTGGCATGCATGCAATATGCCCCCCAAATAATTTACAGAAAACTGGGGTGTGTGGCCTACCAGGCTCACAGAAGTTCTGGGATTTTAAAAGACCTCCGGTGCATTTTGGAACTTATTGAGAAGAAATAAACACTTTTTTTAGGTCTCACCCACAAGTCATTCCAGGAGAAGAAATCTTAATAATCCTCAGGATTTTTTTAATTTTTAATAAAAGACGAGCATTCAGATGAGAAAAGACTAATTTTTACTTTTACTCACACCAATGGCTACAGAATGTCATAAAGCTGGTGTTCCTGATCTGTGTGGCACGGGGCCCCACTTCTTGCTCCTCCGACCTCCTAGCCTGTCTCATTTTCTCGTCAGCATTTCTTTTAATTTATTGACTATTTTTACAGAAAAGAGAGAAGACTGATCACAGAGCAGGAGAGCAGCAGTCATCCAACCCACCATCTGACACCAAAAGACATTGCGCCTCAAACTCTAGCACAGTGCATGCAAGCACCAGACTTCTAAGCTGCAAACTCTGACTGATGCTCATCTCTGATGTGTGTGTGTGTGTGTGTGTGTGTGTGTGTGTGAGACAGACTGTATGGTCACATTGGCAGTGTTAGAGTTTGCTTGGTGGTGTGTGCATGCACTCTCATTGGGCAATCCACAGATTTCTAGGTTAACTATGGGGCAGTCACAATTAGAGGCCAGCTGTGCAATATATTGCTCCAGGTCTTCGAGGAAGGAGTAGACTGGTGGATAGTTGGAAGACAGATAGGGAGAAAGGGTCTGACTCCACCCACATATCATAAGCAAATCTTTGAATTTTAAAGGGAGTTTAAAGGGCCAGGAGTCCAGAAGCAACATTGTTACACTAAAGGGGCAATTTTTCCAGGATGGACCCATGTCTTGCAATTGAAATTTAAACAAAACACCAATCTTAAAAATAGTGTTGAGGCACTGAGACAGGCAATGAAAATCAGAACCGTCCCTGTAAAATTGGGATATCTGGTCCCCCCTAACTTAAATTATGTCAGTAATTGACATGTGTCTTGGTGAGAGACACCAGTTCCATTGTCAGGGGCCCAAGGAGGGCAACTGCCCCCCTGCCTACCCTCTAGCTCCACTGCTGTAGCAATTCTTTCTTCTGTCTTTACCTTTGCTCCCATAACCACTTTACCTGCTTCCTTTCTGCCTTTCTTGGTATATCTAACTGTCCTCCTTCCTGTACATTTGTATGTGCCTTCTGAATGCCACCCATTTTTCTTTCACCATCTTTGCCACTTATTTGGAGAACCATAACTGTCTCCTTTTCCTTCCGCTTTTGCTTTCCTCTTTTACACTGAAGAATGTTGCCCTATTTATACCTTCCCTTATTCTTTTCAATTGTGCCTCTATGCCTCCTCCCCCACTCTTCATATAGGTCTTGGGAAACCCTGCAAATTTGATAAGAACTATGCATGCAGTAATATTGAGGGGTTTTAGATTATTTTTTGTGTAAATCAAAAATGATAAACATTTGAAATCTGTTTCGTAACATGTTTCCTAACTGGTAGCCCAAATAGTCCCTGCTATGTAATACACTTATATCTATTAGTATACAGTACCATATATTATTCAAGAACAAAAGCTTTGAGAGATGTGTTGTGCACTAGAGAGAAAGCAGCGATACCTCAGTTCACCATAAGCAAATTAACATTTAAAATCTAGAATTGTGTAAGATGTAACTAATGAGAGGTTACTTTGAAATGGGTGCCAACCAGCCCAACGTTTCAACTGAAATCTGATAACTAAATGCCCCTGTTTTGACAACTAGAAAAAAAAAAAAAAAGAAGAAACTGTCTGAATGAATTGTATGCTTCTTTTGAGCAGCACTTTTTTTGGGAGGGGCTGGAATTTGATTAAGATGTGAAACCTGAAACTGTCAGACTCATCACATCCTTACCCTAAGTCAGTACTTTAGTAGTGTATAACAAAAATAATTGAAATAATGAGGTTAAAAATATGGTTTAAATTAACTCTCTGGACATGTGTGCTAAAACATTTTCATAAATGGTTGAAGTGGTTTTTATGAGGCCATAATCACATGGTGCACAATCACTGGAATGTGCCTTGGGGTTACAGCCTTGTGCTGAAATTGCATTAAATACCTATAATCCTAGTTTATGTGATTATGGCACGTGCACACTTTCCCATATAGTTAGTACAAAAGAGGAGAAGCTCTCTGCATCAACCTGCATCCTGATTGAGAGTCAAGGTAGTGAGTGACTCCAGCCAAGTTAGAAAAAAAAGTGCTCGAAGCATTGCCACAGTAACTATTTATACAGGATGGGAATTCTTTGTAAATTTAGGGCACTGCCAAAATAATTATGGATACTGAAAGTTTGTTATTTTAATGTATCTGTACAGATTTAGCAATTTTAACATCAGAGACTAAACACATTCTACATTCTAACAGCAATATAGCCAAAAAGTGGAAAATATTGTTCTCTTTCTCCTTGTTGAGGAACTAAATCATGTATTAAGTTAAGTCTGGATCTCACCTTGACCCCTTAAAATGTCGATTTAAGAATCAATTGACGTGAAGTAATTACAAGTTATATCCAAAGATGGTCAGTTAAGTGTTTAATTTGTAACTTGAATATTTTCTAGAATTAGAGGATAATGTCATTAGCCATTTCTCTTAGCCATGCAGGAAAAAACACAGACACTGGCTTTAGATTTGCAAAAGGGGCAGTCCTTAATGTGCTGCCCAAGATTCTCCAATCGCAACTGCTTTCTATGTTCCTGATAAAATATTGCACATTTAGGTGAATGTCTGTTGCTCTAACATGACTCCTTTTTTCTCTTTTAGTTATCATGGTGAGAGGTCACAAGGGTTGGATATGAACACCAATGCATACTGTGCCTTGCATCTGAGTCTACTCAGTTGTGTCTGAGAAGCCCTAGTAGTAGTATTCATTTGAGACAGAAAGTCATGATTTGTGTTAAATTATTGTCGCAAATGTGACTTAACTTTTCTTTTGCCACAACTGTGTCTTTTTTTAATGTGAAACTCAGGTCTAGTGAAATGTGATTTAAGTATTTTTTTTTGCCACAGCTGTGTCTGTTTTTGGATGTGAAATTCAGGTCTAGTTAGCCTATCTTTATTTGGTTTTTGTTTGCCGGGTAGGTGCACTAGCCAAAAAGACTATTTTCAGGCAAGACCCAGGAGAGTACAGTCACAGTAATACAAAACTACAAGGAGAATTTACATGAATACTAACTATTACATGAGGAAATAATTGCATAACAATAGAAATTTTGACTGCAGGTTTAAAAGGAGGCAAACAGCACAGACAAAAGTGAAAAGCAACAGTAATGTTACAAAAGGCAATAAATCAGGCAATAATAAGGCAACAACAGACAATTTAAGAGATAATGTAAGTGCTAGTGGTGTGGATATCGATTGGCAGAGAGAGATGAGGAGGGGCTAGAGAGATAAGTAAGAGGAGTGGGGGAGGTGGCAGCACAGGCAGTATGGACTGTGATTGAAAGGGGGTTAGTGAGGAGGGGAGAGATTAAGAATGCACTGGAAGAGGGAAGGGGAGAGATAGAGGATGAAGAAGTAATTGGTAGGAGAGGAGACTGAGAGGAAGTGCTACAAGAGGGGTGGACCCCCAAACCCTGACAACAGGGAAGGGAAGGGGATTTGGGGTAGGGTCTATAGCGGTTTGAAGCAGGTGCAGATGTGGGATGAGATGAGATGGTGTCTTAGTTCTCTTTTAAAGGAGTAATGGGAAGTCAATTGTCGAAGTGTTAGAGGAAGTGAGTTCCTGAAATGGGGCGCATGGTGGGCATAGGCACTACTGCTTATCGGTGTCTAGGGATAAGGACAGGGGCATTTTCTTCGGAGCTTAACACATAATTAGTTTTTTGATAGGGAAAGAGACTGGCCAGATGTTTGGGTGTTTGAGACCTAATAATGTTATCAGTGATGGATCCAAGTGCAAAAGACCTTAATTCTTTAGGCAGTAGCCAGCCAAGATCTGAGTAAAGAAGGCAGTGATGTTTCAGCCTGGGGAAGCAGGAGGCAAAACGACAGATGTTATTATAGGTTACATCCCACTTACGAAGACATGAGTAACTGGTCAATGCATATATAGGGTCTCCATATGTGAGACAGAGAAGTAGTATGCCACGGGCAATTGCGAGTCTAGCAGAGGGAGTGAGAGCATAACTGGTCTGGTAGGCAATCCCTAGCTTAGAGTTTACCTGTTTAATGGTAGATAGAATATGAGAGTCCAAACTAAGGCATGGGTCTAGGGTGACACCTAAATATTTAAATGGTGTAACCACACCAACTGATGTGCCATCAAGGGAGGAGACAGTTAGTGGAGTTTGGACATGGTTTAGCTTGACACTAGATCCAAATAGCATGGCTTGGGTCTTTGTTTTATTTAGGACAAGTTTATGCTCAGTAAGCCACAGTTGGATAAGTTGATAGTCATGGGAGAGATTAGCATTTATTTCATCAATGCTGTTAGAGCTTGAGTATAGAACAGTGTCATCTGCATAAAGTAGGGAGGAAATCCTGAGGAGATTTGCAGTAATGCTATTAATAAAGATGGAGAATAGCAGAGGACCTAGGATGGATCCTTGAGGTACTCCAATACTTACAGAGACCTTGTCTGAGAGGGTAGCATTGAATTTCACATGTTGAGACCTTTCAGACAACTAACTGTCAAACCATTTTACAACATTTGATGAGAAGCCTAGAGAGTTCAGGGTGGAGGATAGAGTGGGATGGTCAACTAGATCAAAGGCTTTGGTCATATCGATGAAAACAGCACCAGTGAGCTTTTCAGAGTCCATAGCCACTAGAGTGTCAGACGAGAATTTGAGGAGGCAGTTGTCGTACTATGTCCCTTGTGGAATTCATGTTGAGTATCAGTGAGAAGGTTATGCTGCTGGAGAAAGGAAGTGGTTTGGGTGGACACAAGCTTCTCAAGAATTTTACTGAGAACTGGGAGGATAGCAGTGGGTCTGTAGTTAGATGTGTCAAGCAGATCTCCCTTTTTGTGTACCAGGGTGACTTACGCAGTTTTCCAGATCTTTGGGACAGTGCTGCTACACAGCGAGAGGGTAAAGATTTGAGCTAGGGGAGCAGCTATGTGGGGGGCTGCCAATCTTAGGAGCCGAGGTTCCAGGTTATCAGACCCATCTGTTGTATGCTCAGAGATATTTCTTAGAAGTCTGAGAATGTCACTGTTTTGTATAGCCTTGAAATGGAGAGTAGGTCCTAAGACCTTTACAGGGGAGATAGGGGCAGGAGATGTGGACAGGGAGACAGTGTAAGAGGTGAGGTCAGCAAATTGCCTGTTGAAAAAGTTTGCAATGGTGTAGGGATTATTGCAGTGGATGCCATCCAGAGACATATTATTTGGGGTGGAGGGCTGGCTAGATCCAAGGAAGAATTTGATATGTGACCAGAATTTTTTAGGGTCACCCTGGGAGGCAGTAAGAAGGTCTCTACAGTATGAACTTTTAGCCTGTTTGATTTCTTTTTTACATGCATTTCTCATGGCTGTATAGGTATTAAGGTCAGATGGAGAACCAGATTTCTTATAGAGATGCCATGTCTTATCCCTTTGCCTTAGTTTAGATAATAAGTCAGACTTTAACCACCGGGACAATTTATTTCTGACCTGCCTGGTCAAGAGTTGACAATGGGATTCTTGTAATGCAAGGAATTTTGACAAGAAGATGTTTAGAGCAGTATGAACATCAGTAGCATTATAGAGAGGGCTCCAGTCAATATAGGCCATGTCTGACAGAAAAGCATCTGCATTAAGGTTAGCAAAATTGCAGAAAGTGATGAGGCGAGGCTTCATTGGTTCCAATCTACCTTTACCCCAGACACAATAAGTAGGGGAGTGGTCAGAGATGGCATCAGCTAGGACTCCTGCATCTAATATGTTTCCAGGGTGGTTTGACATGATCCAATCTAGCAAGCTCCTTGAGTTGGAATTGGGCACTATATGAGTGGGTTCAGTTATGAGCTGATGTAGGTTAAATCTCTGTAGTTTAGTCAGGGGTAATACTTGTGTTTTCCCCAACCAGTTGATATTAATGTCCCCTAGTATAAGAACTTCATTATTACCATAGTAGGTGGCTGAATTGTCAAGCAGCTCTTCCAAACCCTTCATGCCATGGGAAGGGGGATTATAAGCACAGATGGTATTTAATTTCTTCGAGCCAAGGATGAGGCGGACATGGATTGCCTCACAGTAATTTAAGGGGGTGGAGCTAATTACCGAGAGCTGGAGGTGTGATTTGAAATAAATGGCTGTACCTCCTCCTCCTCTTTTGGGGGCTGGTCTATCATCCCTCAATAAATTATATGATGGCAGGGGATAACGAGAGTCAGGAATGTAGGGCTTCAGCTAGGTTTCAGTTAGGCACAGTATGTCTGGTTTGTACAGCTTGACCCAGGGTTCAAGTTCCAAGAAGTTCCATTCCAGACTCCTGATGTTATGGTGGACTATCAGTAGGCCCTTTGCAGAGGACATTGGAACATTATTTGGGACCAGGGGCCCTAGGTTGAGTTGTACATCCCCTGATAGCAGAATAGCTAGTAGTAAGAGGTACCATAATTTATAATGTGGGTGTAGAGAAGGATGAGAGTACGCAGGGAGCTGTGTTTGAGGGCATTAGCAGCCAGATAGATTCAGGCTTTTTTAGGGAGTAAGGGGGTAGGATCACACCAGGTATCCAGTGCCACCAGCATATTGGAGAAAGTAAAATCATTGTCTTGGTAGGTGGGAGAACAGATTCTGTATTGGGTGCTTCCATAGTAGAAAGGTATAATAAAAGCAAGGAGAGTAGGAGAAACAAGAGCTGCCTCTGTGTAAACATTTTACTTTTCTCTTTTTAAGTAAGGGATCAGAGAGGATATAGGAATAGTAGGGATAGGCAGCAAACATGGGAGGAATAGCACAAGCAGAGACAGATCAGTGGTAAAATAGAAGAGTTATCAGCAGGACCAGCAAAGAACAGAATGAGGTTGGGGGGCAGTGAGAGACAGGAAACAGAACAGATTTGGAAAACTATGACTTCTGGATAATGCAAGGGATTTATAATTGGAAGAAAAGCAGTAACTAGTTGAGAGAAATAGAGTAGTTACTGGACACTATAGGCTACAGTAGACACCATATGGCAGAAGAGGGAGACTACAAGCGAATTGCAATATTGTTGTCACAGGAGGGCGGACACAGCTAGCGTATTTAAAAGGTGGCCTGGGAGGGGGTGGGGGCAGAAAAAAAACTACCTACACTGAGCTGTCAGACCCCTGAAAAGCATGCCTAATTGCGGCTTGCTAGCGGTCTAAAAACAGCCAAAAGGCACACCAATCAGGAGCCTAGCTGCAGCCACTCAGCCAATCAGGAGGTAATGGGAAAAAGGCACTCCAACTGGAACGCCGCTGTAGGCTAGCCAAGACTGGAAAGCAATACCTTGAGCCAAAGCCAAAGTTGAGGACCAGAAGGGAGGCAGGAATCCTGACGATTTAATGGCGATGGCAGCAGCAGCCAGGAATACAGCCGGAGGCACCACCAGGTCCATGGGCGCCGTTTGGACAAGCAATTGGGTTCTTAAGCTGAAGCCAAAGTTGACGACCAGGAGGGTAGCAGGAATCCTGACGGTTTAGCGGTGATTGCAGCAGCGGCCAGGGATATGGCTGGAGGTGCCGTTGGGTCCACTGGCGCCACTCAGGCAAACAATCGGGTTCTTGAGCTGAAGCTGAAATTGAGGACCAGGAGGGTGGCAGGAATCCTGATGGTTTAGCGGTGATAATGGCAGCGGCCAGGGACACGGCCGGAGGTGCCACAAGGTCTACGGGTGCCGCTCGGGCAAGTAGTCAGGTTCTTGAGCTGAAGCTAAAGTTGAGGACCAGGAGGGCAGCAGGAACCCTGATGGTTTAGCGGCGATGGCGGCAGCAGCCAGGGATACAGCCGGAGGCGCCACTGGGTCCACAAGCACCGCTCAGGCAAGCAATTGGGTTCTTGAGCTGAAGCCAAAGTTGAGGACCAGGAGGGCGGCAGGAATCCTGACAGTTTGGCAGCGTTGGCAGCAGTGGCCAGGAATACAGCCGGAGGCACCGCTGGGTCCATGGGCACCGCTCGGGCAAGCAATCAGGTTCTTGAGCTGAAGCTGAAGTTGAGGACCAAGAGGGCAGCAGGAATCCTGATGGTTTAGTGGCGATGGTGGCAGCAGCCAGGGATACAGCCGGAGGCACCGCTGTGTCCATGGGCACCGCTCGGGCAAGCAATCAGGTTCTTGAGCTGAAGCGGAAGTTGAGGACCAGGAGGGCGGCAGGAATCCTGATGGTTTAGCGGTGATGGTGGCAGCTGCCAGGGATACGGCCGGAGGTGCCTCTGGGTCCACGGGCACCACTCGGGCAAGCAATCGGGTTCTAATAGCTGATCTAACAGTGTGAATAGACTTTCCTTCTGAAAATCATGTCTAGCAGATATCAGATGAGTTCTTCTGGAAATCCTGCCCCACATCATTGTATGGCTGATGTTTTTCCTAACTTAGTTATCTTTGCACATTGTATATGTTTTTTTAACTAGATCTATCTCTTGTACAATTAAAGGCTACCCTTCCCCATCCCCATTTGTCCCCAGTCCCTTTCTGCTGCCCTTTCTCACTATACACCCAGTAAAATGAATGGTTATCCCTCCTCATCCTGTTGTATCCCCAGTCCCTCTGTGCTAGGACTAGGAGACATTGGCAACTTCTGCTTTTGTGAAGTCTGAATGGCATTTCATGAAGTTTACTGAATGTTACTTAATTTCATGATGTTTTACAGAATTTGTTTATTTGATCATGATGTAGCCATCATTTAACTAGAGATCCTGTGATATGAAATATGTAAGTATTGGTAGGAGTATTATATGCATGCTAAATATCATGGTATCTGACAAGGAGTTCCAAATGTATAGGGGATCAAAATCTAACATTACTGTGAGATTATGTAAAATTATCAGTCATCATTTGAGTCAGACATCTGCAGAAACAGATTCATAACCTTTGAATAAGGGTCTTGGAAACTGCTAGATGTGGACAGATTTGGTACAGCAATTTTTAGTGGTTCTTTTTTTTTTGCAATTTATTTATGATATTTAGTGAAAATGTTCTAATAATCTGCAAGTTTGTAACTCTACTTCTAGTGCAGGTATAGACCTGCCATGTGGCATGCCAACCCAATGTCAATGGTTCCTGGAATATAACAAAGCTGAAGAAATGTGGTGTAGCAGTTTTAAGCAGAAATACTGCAAATTATTAATTGTCAAAAGTTTCTCAAATATTTATGGAAGCATATTGGTAGTGCAATCAGCATTCCACTTGTGGAATATAATGATCACAAATCACTTATCAACACTGTATCTTATCAGCTGAGCTGACATGTTTATAGTTCTGCAGTTGCTTTCTGGGTGAATATCCCCCTCCACACACACACATACATGCATATTTTTCTCTTAGCTTGGCCAAGTGGAATCAGTGAAACTGCTTGTCCCTCTGATATCCTCTTTGTTCTTCACAGTGACACCCTCCTTTAAAAAGAGAGCCACCTACTCATTTTGAGACCTATCCCTTCCAAATAACTGGAAGTCTTCCTTCTTGGTGACCCAGTCCTGTTCTTCCCCCACAAGGTCTTTGACTCCTGAACATCAATGTGCATCATGCACACAGGCTAGTACAGTTTGCTGGGTATGATTCACATATGACCTGCATTACAGTCAGAATTGATATCACTTTTTGCTTCCTTGCCTTAACTGGGGCTCAAGAATTCTTGTGCCACCCAGCTCTGCTGCCTTTCCCTTGCTGAATCTAATTCCTTACAGTGGTGACCACATTTACAAACCTCCTCACCTCTCCTTTAGTTTCATCCCACCTGACAGCCTTGTCCATTGACACATCAGCAGAAGCCCCCTGCAGGAGTCCAGGATTAATACAGTTTCAGGAGGATCAAGTCTAAGATGACATACCCAGGGGGCAAATGAATGAAAAGGATACCACTAGCAGAAACAATAAACACAGGGGCAGAACAGTTGGCAAGGTGCAAGAGAATCCACAAGGAGAGGAAGCGCAGATATTAGGGGTACAGAAACACACACCCCAAATGATCAATCTGTGAAACCATACTTAAACACAGGCAGAGCATGATGTGTTAAATTGTGGCCTTCAGTTCAAATATTAATTATTTTAATATGTTCACCAACCTGCAGAAGTTTGGCAGATTGTTAAATCTAAGGTGCTTTTAGGCAAACATTAACATGTTCCAGTAACTGATAGCATTAGTGTAATCTAGCCAGGAGCAACAGCAAGCAGCTAAGAGGTTGGAGAGTTTGTGCAATGCCAGTTCATCGACCATAGAAGTCTGGAAGCATGAGAAGAAATCTACATTTATTCCTCCCAGCAAACCCACAATCCCAGTTTTCATTAAGGAATGTGAAAATGAACTGAGACAAATGATGGCAAGTCCTTATAGACCTTCATTTGTGACCATGAAGTCCGAGGAAGCTGAAGCACTGCACCTCAGAAAGAGAATCGATACCTGCCTCTCACAAGCCCTTAGTGAGAACATTATTGATAGTGACACCCATCTTTTCCTTTCAGTACTACACCCTATTAGACTCACTATCTACACCCTCACCAAAGTTCACAAGTCCTTTGACCACCCTCCTGCCAGACCTATTATATATTATTATAACAGATAATCTGTTCAACCCTTGAAATCTTATGTAAAGGACACTACTGATATTATGGGAGTGTTTTAATACCCCCACATCAACAGACACCATTTGCTGGTGATCTTTGACACAAAGACAGTTTTAACTAATATCTCACAAGAAAAAGGCTTACCCATTTTTTGGAACTCAGAGGAATGCAGGCATCTCTGCTTACAAACTTTTGATTAAACTTACCAGATTTGTGCTCAAATGCAAGGCTTTCAGTTTTCTAGGTAAGTTCTATATCCAGAACAGTGGTATAGCAATTGGCACAACATTTGTGCCTAGCTAAGCACATTTGTTCCTCGACCACTAGGAAAAGGAAGTAGTAAATAATCTCATTGAATGTGTTTCTCCCTAAGGTGGTCTTATAGTGGAGATATGTTGGTGACATATTCGTGGTGTGGCAGGGGTCTGTTGAGGAGCTGTAATCTTTTGTCCTTCTGCTTGAAGACTGGAACCCTGTGCAGTAGATTTGATTTTGTCATAGAATTATCTAGTTGAAAAAGATGTTGTCATTAAAAAGTGTAAATTATGTACAGCTTTTATTGATATAAAAGCTGCATTTGACTCGGTTAACAGGCACATTCTATGGAAAATCCTGGAGGCTTTAAATATTAACAAAACTTTGTTTGAAGTCTTATAACTTGTATACAATGATACCAAAACCTGTATTAAGGTGTATAAAGATGGGGCATTGCTGAACCATTCAATGTTAATTTAGATGTTAAACAAGTGTTCTTTCTTGAGCCAACTCTGTTCAATGTATATATTGACCAGTTTGTTCATGATCTCCCAAAAAAAGTGCATACATTTTCACAATCCATTGATAAACTTCCAATACAAATTTTTTTATATGCAGATGATGCAGTCCAGCTGTTCAAAATGCCATTATGACTAAAACATGAATTAGGTTTTGTTATGACATCTGTAAATTATCTAGGCTTAGACATCAATGCAGAAAAAAACTAAATCATGATTTTCAGCAGAAATAAACTATCTCAACATAGATGAGCGGTTAATAATTATAGTTTTGGAGAAGTAGATATATTCTATTACTTGGGGGGTGGGTTTGAGAGAAAACTGAGCTGGGACCAACATCTTAAAAAAAACAAAGGATGCAGCTGTAAAGTCAAGTTTAGCTATAAATCGCTTTGGTAATACATTTTCCAACAATTCATTTGTTGCCGTGAAGTCATGTTTTGAAGCTAAAGTTAACTCTCAAATGTTATATGGAAGTGAAATTTGGGTAGTAAATAATAAGGGTATAAGTGAAAACTTGGTGTGGTTCAAAATATATTTTTAAAAATGATATAGCGTTGACCACAAAGAACTGTGGGCACAATTGTATGTGCTGAGATAGGATGTCTGAATATGGAAGAGAGAATGCTTACAAGAGCTATTATACAATGGCAAGAAAATTTCCAAAAACCTGATTGGATAATGACCCACAGACACAGTGATGTTATTGAACAATAACATCACTGTATCTAGGGCAAGCAGAGAAATAACCCATAGCCAGTACAGAAATCACTCCATTCTCAAATCACTCAGGAGCTGTCACACCCGCTTCACTGACTGACCTGAGCATGACAGGCAGTGCCGTGTCTCCATTTCCTGGCTAGTTTTCTACTGAGAATTCAGTCTCCCCACTAATTTAATTGTTTCCTAGCAGCACTATCAGTAACAGAATCGTGAGAAGCACATGCTCAATTAAAAACAGCGCTCGCATCAAGTAACCTAACTGAGGAACACGGCCATTTCCATCTAGTGACATTTAAAATCCTCTGATTCTCAGCAAACCCAAACAGTTTCCCTTTTCCTAAAACACACTTTCCCAAAATAAAAATAAAAATCTGTAACTGACAGGTTCCAACATATGTTCACTTACCGATCGTAGCGGGAAACTGGAAGTTACCACCTGGCTCCACGCTCATCTGCTCTATTATCCATCTCTGTCTCACAGTGGAAAGAAAACAAAAGAAAAATCCTCAAATACTTCCAGGAAAAGCAGTGGGAAATGACGAGTATGGTGTGTGTGTGTGTATGTGGTGGGGGGGCTGTTACCAACCCACAAACCAAGCACAATAAACCCACAACAATGGTAGCAGCACCACCTACTGGACTACTTTTTCTTTTATCTGCAAAACATGCCTGTCATACAAAAAATAACAGAAATATAACAATTTTTTATTTATTTATTTTTCACTTTTTAATATTATTGTAAAACAAGCCATTATATAATAGCAATAAGGCACTGATGTGTGTTATTGTGTAATATCATCACTCCTGGGATGGTGGAAGCACTCAGCTTCACCTCGTACTTCAACCCACCCAGGAGTGACGTTATTACACAGTAACATACACCTAGTCATGCCTTATTGCTTAATTACATACTGGGTAAAAATTGTTAACTTTACTGACTTCTGTTTAAATGTTGGTGTGACACACAAAGCCACAAAAATGATAAAAATTAGTAAGCTGAACAATAGTCTCTCCAATTTGGGTTGAGAAAAGTAATTTCTTCAAAGCCCTAATAAGAAAGAGACTGAGGATGCATTTGTTAATTTGGCCCTTCAGAGAATCACTGATTCTGCTCATCAATTGGGATTTGGTAAAATCCATGACTCCTAGATACACCACACATTTTTTTTTTATTTAATATATCTTATTGAAATAGTATAGAAATATATACACAAACAATCTCCCAGCAGCTTCCCCCTCCCCCGCCACAGAATGGAGGTGGAAAACCAGATGAGCACATGGAAAGCTGTGACAGTACAAATGTAACGCCTAGCGTGTATGTCCACTTTAGACAGCAGTGATGAGGCCTAATCCGTTAAAGTAAATAACTCTTATCTACTCCCCCTTCCCTCTCCCCCAACCCCTCCTTGATACACCCCTTTTATAGATGTCAGAAAGAGTTGTTTGGGGCTGTATTCTATTTAAAATAGTGTTACACAGATAGTACTTTTGTGGATCCTACAACTATCTGTCAGATAGTGCTGGTGTCTTGACTTGGATCCTACCAGATATCCTGCCGAAGACAGATGCAGGATCCAAGGACAGATAGTGATGGATCCTGGTTAGGATCCAGGTATCCCAGTTAGGAACCATGGATTCTAGGGCAGATAGTTAGGATCCGGGGCCAGGCAGCGATGGATGCTGGTTAGGGTCCAGGTATCCTAGTTAGGATCCATGGATCCTAGAACAGATAGTTAGGATCTGGGGCCAGACAGTGATGGATGCTGGTTAGGGTCCAGGTATCCTAGTTAGGATCCATGGATCCTAGAACAGATAGTTAGGATCCAGGGCCAGATAGTGATGGATACTGGTTAGGATTCAGGTATCCTAGTTGGTAGGATCCAGTGGCAGATAGCACTACTATCCTACCACAGCAACTATCTGGCCAGATTGGAGGTATCTGTTGGTATCCTGATTTCTAGGTTACTATTTGAGCAACACTAATTTAAAATATTGTGAATTAGTCTCACATAGAAAAGCAATTATAAGACTATGTTTAGAACTTCTGGGGGATTCTTCCAATGATAGTTATGGGTGTGTAATATCCAAATGCACATTAATGTAAACTGGAGGTTCTACTATTTATAGTGTAGTTACTGCTGGACTGCCCATTGTAGGAAAAAAAAAGAGAGGGAACATGACTGAGTCTATTCTTAATAAAATGTCAGGACAACCTCATAAAGAAATTGTTAAAAAAACTTTTATTCACTGAGCATAAGACCTTAATTTATCATTTAGGCTCATTTGCTGGTAAAATATTCTCCCTTTTAAGATAATGAAAGACAAACTGAAGCCTTTCTTTTATAAATATTTTTAGTATTCTTTTTAGATGATAGAAATGTGTCATAATGGTATTACACAGTCTCTCTGTAATTGGTTCAACTGTCATTACATTGGATAATAGTATGGGAGGTTGAAGTATTTTTAATATTTTATATAATTTGTAAAACATCTTTTTGTAAGAAGTGTATTTGTGTGCTACAATGTTTTTATGCATACTTTAACAAAGAAATCTTGAAACTTGACAGGAACCCACATCTTAAGATTACTGTCATTCATTATCTGACTTGCATTTAATTCCTTGATATCAAAATCAAGAAAAATGCAGGACAAATTATTGACACCAACTTGTTCTGCGAAAGCACAGAACCTAATACAGAGTTACTAGTAGCTCTTGACTCCCCTGCCACAACATGGACAATACCCACTTGCCAGTTCCTACGCATCCATAGGAACTGCAGTACAGCCACAGCCAAAGACATACTTAGATATTTACAGATATGTCATGATATTTCTGAAGAAATTCTCTCTGGTGGCCCTGCTGTAGAACTGAAGGCAGGCAGGGAATTTCTTTAGGGATATCACAGCAATCTCAGGAAATATTTGATCATGCCTTTGGCTACAATTGCACAGTAGAGACCTTTAAATGTAACTGTAGAGTATGCAGAACTGTTGTTTAGATTGGCGCACTAGCGAAAATGTGAGTAGAGCAAGTGATCAGGCCATGGCAAAAATAGATCTAACCTTATTACCACCACCCCCCAGTGTGGAGACTGGTAACTCAGAAAATCAGACATTACATTTTGTAACACTTTTAGCACCCAGTAATGGGAGGTACACAAGCTTTTACAAAAAAAGAACATTGAGGTATCCTGCAAATAGAACAAAAACTGCCCTCCGGTAACAGCACAGCTGCCACAGGTGGTATATAGAAGGGCCCCAAATGTGGGTGACAAGGTCATCCACAGCCTCCTATCTACTCCTAAAGTAGGTACTTGGCTTCTTCCTCCTACTGTGGGGAATCACACTTGTGATGTGGACAATGTCAGTATTGCCTAGTATTAAAAGAAGGACCTAACTTCAGCAATCCAGCAACCGGAGAGTTGCTTCATGTGAAAAGATTCATCAGTTGTGATAGTACCCACGTTGTGTACCTTTCCACATACAAATGTAGTAGTTTTCATATTAGGCAGACCAAGCATAAACAGAAGGAAAGAATAGGAGGCCAGATGAGGACTATCAACAATGGCAATAGAGATTACATATGCCAGATCACATATTAGGGTCCAACAATCCCAGGACCCATTCTATGGCATTAATGAGTATTGAAAAGGTGTCCATTTGACCTAGAGGAGAAGATCTTGAACTCCTGCTGTCCCACCTGGGGAACTATTGGATTTTCAAATCAAAGCTAACTATGTTCCCCCAATTAAATGATTTTTTATTTATTTTTTTTGTTTAACCAGGAGAGACACACTAAGCTGATTACAGGTGCAATCTGGGAGCACAAGGAAGTTAAGTGACTTGCTCAGGGTCACACTGTAGGCAAGTGTGGACTGTGGGATTCAAACCCAGGTCTCCAGGTTTGCAGTTCAGAGCCTTAAACCACTGAGCTATACTACCTCCTAAAATGATTGTGTTGAGCTGTCCAACTTTCTTTAAATTTATTAGTAGGGATATAACAGCTGTTTAGGGAGGACTAACTAAATTGAATTTTTATCTCTTTTGGATACCAAGATGGGTATTCTTGACTACCTGATCTCAAAATTTTATATCGGTCTTATATGTTATATCTTTATGCATCCTGGATCATTAGATACTGGTTTTAACAAAATGTATTTTTGTATTCTGTACTATAAACACTACCACACTTAATGCACTGATGAATTTATGTGGCTGTGCCATTAAATGCATAGTATATTATTTTGCACTCTAGGTACATTCTTCAGAAAGCTTAACTGCAAAAGGTTGAGCATTTTGTTTGGTGTGCAACCTCACTTAAACTATCTCAGCATTCATCTGTATGCTGTGAGTTACGTGTCCATCCTAGTGTGTACCCGGTTTTGTGCTTGGCTTATTTTCTGAGTTGGATGGCATCTAGTTGGTTGAGACTTAACCCAGAGAAGACTGTGGTGTTAGTGATTGAGCTGGGTCATGGGAGAGCACAGGGGTAGCCATTGGAGAGATGGGGCTTCATTCGGGGTCAGCTAGGCTGCTGGTATATGCAAAGGTGAAAAATACGGAAGTCATTCTGGATGAAAGGTTGACACTTGAGCCACAGGTATCAGCTGTAGTCTGGAGTGACTTGTACAATGTTAGAACATCAATTAAGTCCCTTATCCTCCCCCTGAAGATCTGCCAACACTGGTACATGTGTTTGTGACATCTGGGCTGGATTACTCTAATGCATTCTAACTCAGGATTAGCTTAGGTACCCAACAATGCTTGCAGCTGGTGCAGAACACAGTGGGCAGGTTACTGACTGGCCTCTTGGGGTTTAGTCATGTGACCCCGGTACTGCTTGAACTGCACTGACAGCCTGTGAAGTGGTGTGTTACCTTAAAAATTAGTTTATTAACCAACATGCCCTACAAGGGTTGGGCCCTGGCTACCTGCTGGATCTTCTGAATCCTCTCCAGTCATTGAGCCCTCACCGCTCCCCCAAGTTGGGTCACCTCTCGATCCCAAGGGCTTGGCTTAAATCCTCAGGGGATCATGTTTTTGAGGTCACTGTCCCTTTACTTTGGAACACTCTGCCTAAGGCACAGAAGGAGGCCCCCCTCAGTGGAGGCCTTTAAAAGTGTATTGAAGGCACACCTGTTTAGAAAGTCATTGGAGTCCTTTGATGTTCTTGTTTACCATCTTATTGTTATGCAGTTGCTATTTTGTTATTTACTCTACTGATTTACATTATTTTTTAATTTATATAAGGTTATTAGATTAATTGAATGCTTTTGTTTTATTCTCTTCTTGTATTTGCCTGAATGGCACCTGAGCCTCTGAGGAAGGGAACCTCAGAAATAAACTTGCTACTATTACTACTACTACCACTACTACTACTTCTTATGTGCATTACTTTGTAATTCTTTAACTGAACTTCAACAGCCAGAAGCCTGACCATTTTCTAGTCTTTCCACATCCATTTCCTTATTGGTTAGCCCTTCGGAAGTAGCCACCTTCATGCAGAATTTAGTATAATTTGGGAAGAAGAACACCTTTCCCTTTACCCTGTCTCCTATATCTAAAATGCCAATATTGAAGAGTGTGGGTCCCCGGACTGAACCTTGAGGGATTCCCTTATTACAGAGAACTTGTCACTTCAGAGAATTTGCCATTTTGACCAACCCCTGTTCTTCCATGTATCCAGTTTATATCTACAGTACTTTATTAGGTATTCCCATCCTCATATCCCTCACTTTTTTGATTGATCTCTCATGCGGTGCAGATTGGAAGGCCTTGCGGAAATCTGGGGGTGATTTCATTAATTATTTTATTTTCTCTTCTCCCTGGTCATGAGAGGGCTGGGAGAGAGGGGGAAGGGATGTGTTATTGTATATTTTGGTTTTGATTTAATTTTATTTATATTTATTTTATTTTATTTGTCGCTGGGATAGTCTTGACTCTCTTCTGGTGGGGGTTGGAAAGTTATTGATTTAGTTTAGATTATTTATTTTATTAGATTTATTTTGGAGTTTATTTGAATTTTAGAGTTATTGTGTTGTTTTAGTAGTTTTGTTGTGGCATGTGTCGGCCTATTGCCCCCATGGCGGTGCACTATTCATCCTCCCTGCTCCACGCCCTCCACCCTTTTTATCCTCCAGCCCTTCAGTATGATATTTGTCAGTGCTGTAGAGCATTGTGAATTGCCCAGAGGAGAGGGAAGATGGCGGGGGGGTGCGAACCAGGGAGGATGGACAAGGGGGGCTTTCGTGTCGGGGTTGTTAGATCTAGAAGGCACCCTTGGACGAAATGGAACACAGATCGTGGTTTACCATGTCTGGTGTCCATATCCAAGGGCACTACGGAATTAAGTAGACAGATGAGCTTGATGGCCTTTGAGGTTCGTTCAACTCGGGCAGTGTTATGCAATGCTAGGTCCGTCAGAAACAAGTCGGGCATTATAGCTGATCTTGTTAGTTCGGTGGACCTGGCTTGCATCACCGAGACCTGAGTGGATGAAAATCCAGGCCCCACGTTGGAAGCTATGACTCCAGCCGGGTACTTGGTGATACACGGCCCGAGATTGGACCGCAGGGGTGGGGGGGTTGCAGTCTGTTTCAAGACAGAATTGGACCTCATGAGTGTGGTTACAGGGGAGGCTGAGTAATTTGAGTGCACAGTGGTAGCGGGTGTTGGCGTTCGAATCGTACTCATCTACCGTCCACCAGGAGATGGGAAACAGTTCTTACAGGAAGTGGCAGACTTCATCGCTGACATGTCGTTTGAGTCACCAAGATTGATGGTTCTGGGCGACTTCAACGCCTGGATCTACGATGATCTCTCG
The DNA here is from genome assembly GCA_016271365.2 of Neoceratodus forsteri. Classification (NCBI taxonomy): domain Eukaryota; kingdom Metazoa; phylum Chordata; order Ceratodontiformes; family Ceratodontidae; genus Neoceratodus; species Neoceratodus forsteri. Next base: position 333,766,493 of record CM057454.1, read on the forward strand.
CAATTTGGCAATCACTTTCTCCAATTAATGATTTCTTTGGGCTTTACACACAGGTGGTTTCCACCGCTACTCATAAATCTGGGCACTCTTTGGACTTAGTCTTTCTCCTTGGGATTGATGCTTTCGATTTGGGGGTGGAACCAGTCATTTGGTAAGACCACTACATGGTGAGGTTCAATTTTAGTACCCCCCCGAGAAGGCCTACCCCTGTGGAGATGGCGAGATACCGCCCTTTATGGGATATTACACCTCAGGGCCTTGCGGCAGTTCTCGACCGCTCGTCCCCTGCGTTGGCGAGCAGTAGTCTGGAGACTGTGGTGACAGCCTATAATAAGGCTGTTACACTGGCTCTGGATACTATTGCTCCTGTTCATGTACACCCCCCCCTCTCCCTTCATCCCAAGGTGCCCGGATTTGATGGGACACTGAGGGAGATGAGGAGACAGGGACGAAGATTAGAACACTGCTGGCACAGATCCGTCCTTGATGCCGACCGCCTTAGATTGATGGACCATTATTCTGTCTATCAATCTGCAATCTCCCATAAGAAGGCAGAATTCCTGTTCAGGGAGATTGCAGTAGCCAGGAATCGACTGGCTCAGCTTTTTCGAACTGTGGATAGGCTGTGCAACCCAGCCTGTCTACAAGTTCGGAAAGCCTTTTCGCAATTAGAGTGCGAGGAGCTCGCTCGATTCTTTGCTAATAAGGTGGTTGACATCAGGACGGATTTGCATCAGGTGGCTTCTAAGGGGGATGCCGTTGAACAGCATGAGTTCACAGTACCTCTGTCTCCCTGGTGTTCCTTCAGCAGGCCAGATTTTGTGGATGTCATGAGGATTATCCATGGTGTGCGCCCTACGAGCTGTAGTTTGGATCCTGGACCGACTTCCCTAAAATTGGGTTTTTGTGACATCATCGGCCCAATCCTTGTGCAAACAGTCTGGTGCTCCTTGGAATCAGGTGAGTTCCTAGCTCCTGAAAGAGGCGGTGGTGACACCCTCTTGAAAAAGCTACCTTGGACCCCGACTGTTTCACAAACTACAGACCTATCTCAAACCTTCCCTTTATTGGGAAAGTGATTGAGAAAGTAGTGGCGTCCCAATTGGAGAACCATTTAACCATCCATGGCATCTATGAACCCTTCCAATCAGGTTTTTGTAAGAGACATAGCACTGAGACTGTGCTGGTTCGGGTGCTTAATGATCTCTTGAGGCCGAGAGACCAGAAGAGACATTCTATCCTAGCTCTTCTTGATCTATCATCAGTTTTTGACACCGTGGATCATGTGGTGTTGCTAGCACGCCTGAGGCAGATTTGTGGAATATCGGGAACCATTCTCCGATGGTTCACCTCATTCCTCACTGGGAGATCACAAAGGGTTGTGTCGGGGCTTTTTTCCTCCGGCCCTATACCTTTGTTATGTGGGGTGCCTCAGGGTTCTGTGCTGTCTCCCATGTTATTTGCGGTATATATGCTGCCCCTCAGAGACATTATAAGATGGTATGAGCTGAGGTTTCATTGCTGTGCAGATGATACCCAGCTATACCTGTCTTTTGCTCCTGACCAGGATAGAGCTACCTCAGTGTTTAACAGCTGTCTGAGAGAAATCCAGGGTTGGATGGATTCTAGCTAGCTGGAGTTGAACGCAGAAAAGACGGAGGTTTTGGTGGTGGACCCAGGCTGTCGGATAGAGGGGTAGTCTGTTGTTGCACCATCAGGAATTTTTCTTGGGGGTGTGTCACTTCTGACCTCTGAACAGGTGCGTAACCTAGGGGTTATCTTGGATGACAGGCTGACACTGCATTCACAGGTGTCAGCAGTCATCAAGACTTCCTTTTACCATCTTAGGAATATCGCTAGAGTGAAACACCTTGTTCCGTCTGACATGTTACCTATGTTGGTCCACGCCTTTGTGTCCTCTCGTCTGGACTACTGCAACTCCCTGTATTTTGGGCTTTCTGGGGTTGAAATCTGCTGCCTTCAGCCAGTGCAGAACCCGGGTTTTGACGGGAACCAGTAGGTCATGTCATATTACCCCAGTGCTGCGCGAACTGCACTGGCTTCCTGTTCAGTGGCAGATCACTTTTAAAGTCTGTTTACTGACTTTTAAAGCCCTACATGATCAGGGTCCAGCTTATCTGAAAGATCTTCTTGTATCTTACTGTCCGGGCCGATTGCTCCGCTGGGCCGATGAGGGGTTGCTAGAGATTCCGAGAGTGTGTTTAAATTCATCTGGTTGTAGAGCCTTTTCTTGTGCTGCTCCCACTCTCTGGAATTCTCTAACCCGTCGGTTACGGCAGTGCACCTCCCTGGGGTAATTTAAGAGTGGTCTTAAAACCCATCTGTATCACATTGCCTTTTTATAGTATTATGTGATCTGTTTATAAAATTGTGGTTTTATGAGTGTTCTATATTGTATTATAATGTTGATTATATTTTTGGTATGATTGTACAGCGCTTTGAAATTTGAAAGGCGCTTTAAAAATAAAATTATTATTATTATTATTATTAATATCAACCACAGAATCCATGTCCACTGTTTTTTTGTTATGGAATCAAAGTAGTCTATCAGATTTTCTCAAACACAACCCGTCTCTTGTGAATACTGGGTACATGTTTTTTTTTCCTGTGACCTCTGTTTTTCTAGGAACACTATTGTCTTTTCTTTAGTTTGGGCTTCTAGAAGTTTACCCACAAGAGAGGTTAGAATAACTGGCCTGTAATTTCTTGTATCATCCCAATCTTCCTGTGTATCGGAACCATATCTTCCACACTCTAGTTTTCCAGCACTTCCCTTGTTTTTAAAAAGCAGTTGAACAGATCAGCTAGTAGTTCCACCAGGACCATTCTGTTTTTTTAAAGACCCAGGGTATGTATTTTGTGATTTTGGTAAAACCACAAAAACCTTAAAAAATCTTCATGAAAAAAAGTGTGGTTTCTATTCTTAATCACTAGAAAACTAAAATCCTAAGCATTAATGTTCATTTTAGGAGAGATCAAAATTTGGCTGATTCTTTGGTCCATAGTCATTACACAGATACAACCACTGAGTGGGTACTATGTACTGTACACGCTCATTGACAGTTCAGTCAGTGGCTGGCCATGGTGGTGTAAGGATTTATTTATTTATTTATTTTTATTTTATTTTGCAATCAGTTTACAATCTTTGAGCCAGAGGCTCATTTCCAAAGGTACCTCGTCAGGTGTGGTACAAAGAGAACATAATACATAAAGATGCAGGCATACATGGATCCAGGGTCTAGATTACACAGTTTACATTACAGGGTGCAGATTCAGGTATTGCAGACAAAAAGTAAGGTTACAGAGTTTAGCAGCATAAGAGAATGATACTTGCAAAAGAAAACATGCGTAACAAGTTCCATGGTATAGGTTACAGAGTTAGCAGAGCATGCGACCAGGCCAACACAGCAGATAGTTTGATTTGGATACAGTAGTGCATTCTAGTGGGACAATTTAGCAAGCAGTATATTAGGATTCTATCATACATGGTACATTCTTGAAAACTGAGAGAAGGTAGGCAGTTGGATAAGGTAGTAATGTCGAGGAGGCAGGATTAAGGCGGTACGGTGAGGGTGCAGCCCAGTGGGCCTTGTCACAGCAAAGGGTGTAGTACACCCGTTATGCACAGGTGCAGCAGCACGTGTTGATTAGCTCGCTTTTGAGTGCAGTTTTGAACTTGGAGATAGTGGGGATTTCCGAGATGGAGAGAGGGAGCGTGTTGTACCAAGAAGGGCTGAGCCAGTTGCCAGCTCCAGTTGGGTTGGGGGGAAGTGGGGTGGAGGGTCACATTCCAACTGGGTGTGGGGCTACTAGACAACCAGAGATACTGGGGACATCTATTTTTATTATTATGATGATCAGGGATGGGGAGGGGAGCACCATTAGACTACCAGGGATAGTGGGGTGATCTATGTTTATTATGATGATGATCTGGGCCAGGGAGGGGAGCACAGCTGGACCACCAGGGTTACTGAGGTCTGTCTATGCTATTATTCGGAACATCGGGGCACTATTTCCTACTTTTTTAGAGGCCACTGTTCCCGCCGGGTTCTCGATTATACACCGCCTGAGATTGGATCGTGGGGGGGGGTGGCGGTCTGTTTTAAGACCGAATTGGGCCTAACTGGTGTTCCAGTTGAGGAGGCTAGATCATTTGAGTGCACTGTGGTAGCTGGTGTGGGGTGCAGGATTGCCCTCATTTACCATCCACCAGGGGATGAGAAGCTTTTCCTGCAGGAAATAGCAGATTTTGCCACCGACATGGCCTTGGAGTCGCCCAGATTGATGGTGCTGGGCGACTTCAGTGCGTGGGTCAACGACGAATCTTCGCTTTTTGGTCAACATTTCCTCCAGGTGATGACATCTCTGGGCTTCACACAGGTTGTTTCCACATCTACTCACAAAGGAGGTCACTCTCTTGATCTGGTTTTCCTCCTGGGGATCGAGGCGTCCGACTTGGTGGTGGAACCAGTCAGTTGGTCTGCTCATTACTCAGTTGGGTTCAATTTTGAGGCCCCCCTGTGTAGGTCAGCCCCTGTGGAGTTGGTCAAGTACCGCCCATTGCGGGACATTGTCCCTGAAGACCTGAATGCGGTTATTGACCTCTCGTTGTTTGACGAGTCGTGCACTGATCCTGAGCAACTGGTAGTGGCCTATAATGGGGCCATCTTGGCTGCTCTTGATCAGATTGCACCAGCCCGTGTTCGCCCCCTCCTGCGCTGTCCTGTTGCCCCATGGTTTGATGGGGTGTTGAAAGGGTTGCGGAGGATGGGGCGTAGGTTGGAGCATCGTTGGAGGAAGACTGCCTCTGATGCCGACCATCTTATTTTGCTAGAGCATTATAAGTTTCTACCAAACAGCAATTTCCTATAAGAAGGCAGAATTCTGTCCAGGGAAATTTCTGCGGCCTCAGAATCGATCGCTCAGTTTTCAGAACTGTCGACAGACTGTGCAACCTAGTCTGTCGGCAGATCCACGAGCTTTCACGCAAATTGATTGCGAGGAGATCACTTGATTCTTTGCAAATAAGGTGGAAGACATTCAGAGGCAGTGCCCCCGACCTCACTCTAAGGTTGTTGCAGTTGATCAATGTTTTGTTGCAGAGCCCGGAGTTTCCTGGAGTTCCTTTAATCTACCAGATTTCGTAGACACTATGAGGATTGTCCATGAGATGTGCCCAACATGCTGTAGTTTGGATCCGGGCCCTACTTCCCTGATTATGGGTTGTAGTGAGACTATCGGCCCGGTCCTTGCTCAGATTATCCGGTGTTCTTTAGAGATGGGAGTTTTCCCTAGCTCTCTGAAGGAAGGGGTGGTGACTCCACTTCTGAAGAAAGCTTCTTTAGACCGGATGACCTGGCAACCACCGTCCGATCTCTAACCTCCTTTGTGGGGAAGGTTATTGAGAAAGTTGTATGGCGCAATTGATAACCATTTGACCATCCATAGTTTATACTAACCTCTCCAGTCTGGTTTTCGTAAGAGGCATAGCACCGAGACTGCTCTGGTTCGGGTGCTCAATGATCTCCTGATGGTGAGAGATCAGAGACACCGCTCTATTTTGGTTCTCCTTGATCTATCATCAGCTTTTGATACTGTGGATCATGGGGTTTTGCTCGAACGCCTGAGGTCCATTTGTGGACTATCGGGTGTGGTCCTCAGATGGTTTTCATCTTACCTCGAGGGGAGAACGCAGAGAGTAGTCTCAGATTTGCATTCATCTGGGGCCTTCTCTCTGCCTTGCGGGGTACCTCAGGGCTCGGTGCTTCCCCCATGTTATTTGCAGTATATATGCTGCTCCTCGGAGACATTGTAAGACGATTTGAGCTAAGGTTTCACTGCTACGCTGATGATACCCAGCTGTACCTGTCATTTGCACCTGACCAGGTTAGTGCTATCTCGGTGCTGAATAACTGCCTTGCTGATATCCAAGACTGGATCGATACCAGTGGTTTGACGTTGAATCCGGGAAAGACCGAGGTTATGGTGGAGGACCCCGGTCGCAGGGTTGAGGGTTTAGGGGCAGGGTCCCCCTCTGGATTAATTCTGGGGATAGACAAGATCCCTAACTCTGAAAAGGTGTGTAACCTGGGTGTGGAGTTTGATACTGGTCTGACCCTTCGTTATCAGGTGTCTGCAGTTGTCAGGACTGCATTTTTTGATCTTAGAAACATTGCCAGGATTAAGCACCTGGTTCCACCTTGTGACTTGCCGGTTTTGGTCCACGCCTTTGTGACATCTTGTCTCAATTACTGTAACTCCCTTTACCTAGGACTTTCTGGGGTTGATATCCGCCGCTTGCAGCTAGTGCAGAATGTGGCAGCATGTTTGTTGACTGAGGCTTCAAAAAGGTCTCATATTACCCCGGTGCTGCGCACTCTGCACTGGCTGCCAATACAGTGGTGGATCACCTTTAAAGTGGGTCTTTTGACCTACAAAGCCCTACACGGTCTTGGTCCTGACTACTTGAAAGAGCTTCTGGTGCCCACACCTCTGAGACAGCTCCGCTGCTGACTAGGGTTGCTGGAGATTCAGAGGGTAATTTGAAGTCCTCTGAGCTCATGCTTTCGGTTTTGCGTGCTCCTAACCTTTGGAATTCTCTGCCGTGCTAGTCTTAGAGAGTACGGGATGCAGGGAAAGTTTTAAAGGCCTTAAAGTCCTTTTTATGGGAGAAGGCATTTCCTGTTATGTTGTAATTGGCTATTTTAACCTGTAATATTTGCTGTGTTGTTTTACTGTATGTATTGATTATGTTGGTGTTCTCATGTTTTTATGTACAGCGCCTTGAAAATTTGAAAGGCGCTTAACTAAATAAATTTTATTATTATTATTACTATTATTATTATTACTGTGATTAGGGTTGGGAAGGGGTGACACTACACTATGGAAAAGTGGGGATGGGGCTGCTTTTCTATTTACAATGGGGACCAGTGCTGGGAGGGGGTCCGCTACACTATGGAAGAGGGGGCTACACTTCTGAGTTATTACATCGGGGATTGGGGCTCAGATGGGGGCATGTGACCGGCCATGGCCATTGCACAGGGTACCACCCTGCTGACACACAGGTATGTCTGGGTTTTAGTGGCATAACTTTATGCTGGCATATCTGGTTGTGTCTTCACCGGGGAAGGGTTGAATATTGCAAATGCGGGGAATATGCAGGAGGAACCCCTCATCTGCATGCCACATTGCAATATTCTGCACCCTGGTGCAGTTGGTTTGTGTGGCACATTGGGGGCTTCTGAATATTGCCACACCCCTGATGGCCATCGCAAGTTCGGAGATGCGTGGGCACATCTAGGGATCCGCCATACATCTCCTTTGAATATGGTGGCCCACAACTGCACTCCACCTTTTTTAAATTTAGGGCTTTGGAACATGATCCTGAGTCAAAGAGAGGAGGAAATAGAGAAGCTGTTTATAAAAGAAACAAAATGGATTTTTAAACTTCAGTCTTTATATCTACAGCGATTAAATACTCTAATGGATTTTAAACTGCTCCTTTGAAGATATGAGGGGGTGATATGTTATGTTATGTCTTTGCTTCCTTACCTTACTGCTAGATGTTAACATGTGATATACTTAGGTCAAAATGCAGAAGCTACTAATCAGTAGAAATTTCTCAGTTTGAATCTGTGGATAGATTTAAATGATTCTAAAACTATAGAGCTCTCAAGAAAATATGGGGGACATGGATAAAGGGATACCCCCTCTCTTCTTCATCCACATTTATTCTTACCCTGTCTGACAATCATTTTTGATATTAATTTATAATAAAATATAATAAAACATGAGTGGGCTTTAGTGAAGAAAGTATTACCATTTTAGTCATTTTGGTTTTCTACTGATCAAGAAAAGAAACCATGCCTTTTTTCAGGAAGACGTTTTTATAATTTTTGTGGTTTTAAGATTGTTGTGCCCTTGGATTTATTGAATTCCCTGCATAACAGCATGTCATATGGGGGTTCATATTAATTACGGTAATTGGATTCTTTGTATGGTTAAGTATTGTATGGGGCACAATGAAGGAATTTACATGAATACTCAGTTATGCTAATGATGCCCCTATTTAGGCACATGATGTATGTAGAAACACCACCCACTGAAGAAGCCTGTAAGGGCACTACATAGGTGTGTTTGTTCCATGGAGGTTTTGCTGCAATAATTTTTTTTAATTCTCCTAGCATGATGTGTGCACCACTTTCATTGTTACTGTTTTCTCCAATTGATTGTTCCTCCCTGCTGCTGGTCTTATGAAGAGGGACCACATCAGCCCTTGTTCAGACCTCTGGAACCACACCTGTTTCCAGTGAGCTGTTGAACAAAACCATCAGTGGCAACTAGCACTTTTCTGAGCTCCCTCAGCACCCTGGGTTGTATCCTGTACATTCCCTTAGTCTTACACACATTCAGGGTTGTGAGCCCTTTCAGGACTCTTTCCTCTGAAAATTGACTTTTGTCTACCTCCCCCTTTTCCCTGTTCTTTCTTCTCCCTGGAGTTTTGTCTCCTCCCCCCCCCCCTTTACTGTAAAGACAAAACAGAAGTGCAGTATCTGTTAAGACTGTCTGCTTTCTCTTGATCCTCCTTTGCACAGCCTCCCCCTTTAGCCCGTCTAATCCTCACTATCCCAACTTTTGCTTTTCTCTTCTTGCTTATATATCTGAAAAAAAGTCGTATCCCCCTTGGCTTTTCACTAGCAATCCAGTGGCACAGCCAGGTTTGGGGGCCAAGGGCACACAACAGTCTAGCACATGCACCAATATGTCAGAAAGTGAGTGTCAATTTGAAAATGTGAGGTGGTCTGTTGCTTAATCAATGGGTTATATCTCTAATGGGCAACATGCAACATGTAAGAGCTGTATTCCACATCCACAACTTAACTAATGATCCCACTAGGGTCAGCATTCAGGATGTGTAGCAAGAAAGTGCTGGTAGAACTTTAAAATGTATTTGTCTATTTGGGCTCACTGAGCAGTAACTGTCTCTCCCTCTGCCCCCGTAAACATTGTGTCCTGAGTCTGACAAGAAAGCAGGAGCTGAAACAGACTGTGAAAGGCTACTGAGAGATGCACACTGTTGGGTACTGATGCTGTAGACATAGGCTGAGAATGGTGCTTAACTCACATCATTGGGCACCCAATCAGAACTCCTTCATTTGAAACTAAAGGGTGCCTAGCCTGTCTGCAACTGAGCAAGCGTGCCATTCTACATGTGTGCTTGCATTCATGTCTACCTTACATGACTGCTGTTCTATATCACACACAGATATGGGCAGTTTGATGTCCCATGTGCATCTAATATCCAAATACAGCTCTGCACATGTTTTACAACTTTAATCATCTTAGAGTACTGTGACAAGATTTACTCTGTGGCATGCATGTAATGTGCCCCCCAAATAATTTACACAAAGTTGTGGTGTGTGTGGCCCACCAGGCCCGCAGAAGATCTGGGATTTTAGCAGGGCAGTTTTTGTGCATAGGCTAACTAGGCTGCAGCCTAGGGGCACCAGCCATTTACGGGCACCTGCAAAATTAGACAGCAAAAAAAAAAAAAAGTTAAAAAAAATAAGTTTTTTTCTGGGCTGGCTGCTTGTGTTGTCTGCCAGTATGTCTTGCTAAAAACAAAACAAAAAAAAGACACAAAAGTCTAAAGACGTTCCAGTTCAGACTCCTACTAAGGGACCCCCTGCCAGCCATTTAAACATTTGGCCCCTGCCCTCCCCTTTGTCGTGACAGACATAAATGTTTATTGCTCCTGTTGTTGTGATGATGACAAGCCCCTCCCCTTAGGCAATGGATGACATGACATCAATGTACATGACTGCTGGCACTTCGCTTAGGCAATGGCTGACCTGACCCTGACTGACACCGACATCAATGCACTTACTCCCACTGTTGGTGCCCGCCCCCCGTCCGCTACCCTCCCCCATTTGAAACTATTATCCTCAGCAAGTCAGCAGTGCCCCACGGACCTTGTGATTTAGGATTTCAATCAGGTCCACGGTGGGCGTATACTGTGCTGTGCATCCTCTGATTGACTGCCGCATCAAGTAAGAGGGGTGGCAAGTTTAAATGGCCCCAGTACAAGTACAGCAAAGTACTTGGAAGATAGAAGGAGAACTGTATCAACCGTCACTCTGCCAGCCGGAATTGGGAGGAAGAGAGAGAGAGCACGCCGCAAGCCACAAGCCGCTGTGTCTTCAAGTCTACTGGGTCTCTATCTGGGAGAGTCACCATCGCAGAGACAAGACAAGTGTGACTGCGTAGGAGATTCAGGAGTCAGAAGCAAGCAGCAGATGTGGAGTGGTAGCACTAGTCTGGAGCAGCTAGACCAGCCAGCTATAGCTACTTAATTTTAGTCCAGCTAACTGAATTGTGGACTGAAGTGAAAGAAATTCGAATCCTCCATCCTCTCCTGACCTGACTGAGTGAGCGTGGAGGAGTTGGGTAGGCTGGAGAGCAAAGGCTGAGAGGGACCTTCCTTGCCAGACAGTGAGTGCAGACAGTGCCGTCAGCCCAGTAGTCGTGGCTGGTCTGGTTGGGGAGAAGTTTGAAAGCAAGTCGAGAGGTCACCGAGACTCGCACAGTCAGCACCAGACCCACTTTACTTTAGTAAGTAAACAGAACTGTTCTTCATCTTTTTGAATGAGCAGTGCCAGCCAGTGTGTGTGTGAGGCGAGCTGTAGACTAGGTGTGTTCCAAATCAACGCATATGCATCATTCATCACAACTAGTCGGATGGACTGGGTCATTGTGTTCTGTCGGTTGGCTTCTCTGGATAAATAACAGCTGCCTGCAACTTCTGCCAGACTACTTACCTTCCCACAGAATCATTCAAGGCATATCAGGTACCATTTTTGCTTTATTGCACGCAGTGTCATCTGATAGTTTGTTTGAAGCTTATTTTATTGTCTGCGTTATGTAGTAACAAAAATAAATGCTGCTCCTGGTTGATCTGTAGTGTATCCATTTTTTTAGAAAGTTCAGGATGCATGCTACCTCTCCAACCCCATGACCTGCAGTGAATTTGAAGGTTTTTTTTTCCTGTAAATTAAATTGATAGCAGCAACTTCAGAGTTCAGACTGTTTACCCACAGGTTCTGTATTATCAGACAGTAACACTGACTGGCACTGCAGTAGCTTTTATTCTTAAATAATGTTATCACCACACTTAGTAACAAAAATGCTGCCCCCTGACCTTTGGACCACTTGGATAAAAAAAAGTTTAACCACTAGCCTCCATTTTAAAATGCTACCCCCACCCCCATGACCTGCAGATTTTTTTTCTGTAACTCCTAAAGAAGTTAAACCGGGGAGTTTTGGGCAGTGTATTTATTCTTGCAGCTTGTCTGTTATGACACTAACTTTAGTTTAGCCTTAAAAAGCTACCCCTGAATGACTTACAGTGATTGAACTCAGACCGTTTAGGTAAAAGTGACTGTTGTTCTGTTCAGTGCATTACTTTTTATGTTGATTGAGTGCATGCGCAAGAAACATGTTGCGTCAGCTTTCTGCACAAGCAGGTTATGGAGGTGTGGCACTGTTGTGCTCAATGCCCTCACAGCCTGCAAGGCTTGTCCCCCGTCCCCCAATGCCGTGGCACGCTGCTGCTGAGACTAGTTTGGCCAGTGTGCCACAACCTTCTAAAAAAGTAGCCGCTGCAATCAGGGGCCGCCTCATCATTGCAGTGTCAGCCATCTGCTGCAATGAGGGAGCAACCCGTCATTGCAGGGTGGGATGTGAAACCCCCGATATTGTTTGTGAGCATGGCGGCGGGTTGCTGCCATGTTCACAAACAATATAACCCCCCTCACCGTGTTTACTTGCCGATGGGGGAGCCTACTCCCCCTTGGCGTTCTGTAACCCCCCTCCCGGTATTGCTCCTGCCGACAGGGTGCCGAATCCTCATAGCATAGTGATACCCCTTCTGTTTCTATAGCCGAGGGGTGCCCAACTCTTGGCTCCTGCAGCCCCTTCCCTGTCCTGATTTGCGATGGGGTGCCCAACCCCATCGGCTAATGCACCCACCAATAGGTGGTACACTGGGAGCCCACCCAGTGTGCCAAAACACCTGTTAAACAAGAAAACGGTCCCACGATGTCTTTTTTTTTTTCAACCGTAAAGAAGGAAACGGACCTCAGAGCTCTCCCAGGCCCCTCCCACAACCCGCACCTACCCACTGTGCACCCTGCCTCCCCACACACCCCCCCATACTTACCTCCGGAGTCCGGCTCGACGATCTTTGGTGGACCGGGAACACATCTGCACTCTTCAAAGACGACCGCGAACTGAGGAAATGCCAGTAATCTGTATGATGTAATAAATAGGGTTTTTCAACTTTAGTGCATATCTTGGGCATTTTTGTGACTTTTTTCACCAAATTTTCAACATGGGGTTTTTGGGACCTCTCCTCATGAATTCTTGAACTGTCATGGCATTAATCAGCCCCAAAAGGAGGTTTTGCGGTCACTGTGCGGAATCACCCTTCAGGGCCTATTAACGAAACGACAGTGCCAGTGTTCATGAGGTGGGCTCTCAAAAAGCCTATTTTGCAAATTTGGAGGGAAAAATCCAAAAAATTACTGTTTTACGAGCATGCGTTGTGCAGTTGCTACGTACACTCGTAACTTCGTGAATTTACAATATTTTCATGCCAGATTTTCAACATTGGCATTTTCTCAAACCTCCTTGTGAGCAGTATAGCTGTCATTGTTCACATCCTGGCCAAAACATGTTTTCGCAGTTCCAGCGCAGATCAGCATGGTCACTGTGGGAAATCAGTGTTCAGGACAGATTAAGAAAATGACAGTGACACTGTTCATGAGTAGAAGTCCTAAAATGCCTATGTTGAAAATTTGGTAACGATACTCCATAAAATGACTGTGTTACGAGCGTGCGTTGCGCAGTTGGCACGCACACTTGTAACTTCATGACTTTATAATATTTTCACTCCAGATTTTCAACATTGCCATTTCCCCTGACCTACTTATGAACAGTGAAGCTGTCATTTTTCCCATCCTGGCCGAAATGTGTTTTCGTACATCTGGCGCAGAAAAGAACGGTCGCTGTGGGAAATCACTATGCGGGACAGATCAAGAAAATGACGATGATACTGTTCATGAGCAGAGGTCCTAAAATGCCTATGCTGAAAATCTGGTGATGATAGCCCATCAATTGACTGTGTTACAAGTGTGCATTGCGTACTTTCCACACACCCTTGTAACTTCACAGCTTTGTAATATTGTCACACCAGATTTTCAACAGTGCCATTTTTTCACACCTCCTTAGAAGCAGTACAGCTGTCATTTTTCACATCCTGACCGAAATGTGTTTTCACAGTTCCGGCACAGAATAACGTGGTCACTGTGGGAAGTCAGTGTTCGGGACAGATTAAGAAAATGACAGTGGCACTGTTCATGAGCAGTGGTCCGAAAATCCCTATGTTGAAAATTTGGTGATGAAACTCCATAACATGACTGTGTTATAAGCATGCGTTGAACTGTTTCCACGCACCCTTGTAACTTTGCAAATATGTAATACAGTCATGCCACATTTTCAATAGTGGCATTTTTTCACAACTCCTTATGAACACTACAGCTGTCATTTTTCACATCCTGGCTAAAATATGTTTTTGCACTCCTGCCAGACAATAGCACTGTCACTTTGGGAAATCAGTGTTTGGGACAGATTAAGATTGACCAAGTGAGAGGGGGGAGTGACCGAGCTCAACTGAGCTCTGTTGGGACTGCTGCAGATTTGTTTGTGGGCAGACAAAGGCCCCAATAGAAGAGCCCACTACAAAAGGGCAGCCTGCAGCACTGAGAGAAACAGAACGAGAGAGCGAGTGAGGACGGGGGAGTGAGCGGACTCACCAAAGCGCTGTCAGGACTGCTGCAGATTTCTTTGTGGGCAGAAAAAGGCGTCAATACAGGCAGGGGCCCAGTACAAAAGGCCAGCCTGCAGCGCTGGGAGAAACAGTACGAGCGAGTGAGACAAGGGGACTTAGTGAGCTCAATGGAGCTCTATCAGGACTGCTGGGATTTCTTTGTGGGCAGAAAAAGGCGCCAATGCAGGCAGGAGCCCCGTACAAAAGGGCAGCTTGCAGCACCAGGACAAACAGCATGAGCAATGAGAGAGGGAGGCTGAGCAACCTCAATGGAGCTCTGTCAGGACAGCTGCAGATTTCTTTGTGGACAGACAAAGGTGCCAACGCAGCCAGGAGCCCCATACAAAAGTGCAGTCTGCGGCACCAAGAGAAACAGAACAAGCAAGTGACAGAGTGGTACTGAGCGAGCTCAACGGAGCTCTTGTGTGACTGCTGCAGATTTCTTTGTGGGCAGAAAATGCGGCAATGCAGGCAGGAGCCCAGTACAAAAGGCCAGCTTGGAGTGCTGGCAGAAAGGGAGTGCGAGAGTGACAAAAGGGGAGTGAGCGAGCTCAGTGGAGCTGTGTCGGGACTGCTTCAGATTTATTTCTGGCCAGAAAAAGCTGCCAATGCAGGCAGGAGTCCAGTACAAAAGGGCAGCCTGCAGTGCCAGGAGACACAGAATGAGCAAGTGAGGGAGGGAGAGTCAGTGAGCTCAACGGGGCTCTGTTGGGACTGCTGCAGATTTGTTTGTGGGCAGAAAAAGGCTGCAGTGCATGCAGGGGCCCAGTACAAAAGGGCAGCCTGCAGTGGCAGGAAAATCAGAATGAGCGAGTGAGTGAGCTCAGCAGAGCTGTATTGTAACTGCTGCAAATTTCTTTATGGGCATTAAGAAGGCAGCAACGCAGGCAGGCGCCCAGTAGAAAAGGGCAGCTTGCAGCGCTGGCAGAACAGAATGAGCGAGTGAGAAAAGGGGAGTGAGCAAGCTCAATGTAGCTTTGTCGGGACTGCTGCAGATTTCTCTGTGGGCAGAAAAAGGTGCCAACAGAAGCAGGAGCCCAGTACAAAAGGGCAGCCTGCAGCACCGGGAGAACCACACTGACTGAGTGAGCGACCTCAATGGAGCTCTGTCGGGACAGCTTTGGATTTCTTTGTGGGTACAAAAAGCCACCAACACAGGCAGGAGCCCAGTACAAAACGGCAGCCTGCAGCGCCAGGAGAAACAGATTGAGCGAGTGAGAGAGGGGGAGTGAGGCACCTCAATGGAGCTCTGTCGGGACAGCTGCAGATTTCTTCCTCAGCAGAACAAGGTGCCAATGCAGGCAGCAGCCCAGTACAAAAGAGCAGCCTGCAGCACCGGGACAAACAGACTGACCCACTGACAGAGCCACTGAGCAAGCTCAACAGACCAACGCAATCAACATTCGGCATTGACAAATGTTTGTTTTCTAACTAGGGAGACTCTGAATAAGAATGCACACTGTTTGGCCTTGTTCAGATCAAATGCGTAAATAAACGAGTGTTTGTGCTTACTTGTGTGCTGATAGACTGTTTTTTTCCCACCTCTAAATAAGTGTAAACAGTTTATTAAAAGGAATTTTAAAATTTTGGCTGTAAAAATGTTCATAATCTGGAAAAGTTTTATACAAGTTTAGCTTTCAAAAGGGTATGAGTGGGACCAGGCAGGGACTCTGTGGTGTGGATGTAACTCAGCAGGACATGGCAGGGAGGTGTGTGTGTGTGTGTGTGTGTGTGTGTGTGTGTGTGTGTGTTTTGGGGGGGGGGACACGCCTGGTGCACACTGGGTGCACGGATCAGTGGTTGGGGGGGGAACCTGAAGTTTCAAGCCTATGGGCGCTATCTATGTAAACACAGCCCTGGATTTTAGAAGACCTCTGGTGCATTTTGGCACTTATTGAGAAGAAATAAACACTTTTTTAGGTCTCACCCACAAGTCAATCCAGGAGAAGAAATCCTAATAATCCTCAGGATTTTTTTATTTTTAATAAAAGACCAGCATTCAGATGAGAAAAGACTCATTTTTACTTTTACTCACACCAATGGCTAGAGAATGTCATAAAGCTGGTGTTCCTGATCTGTATGGCATGGGGCCCCACTTCATGCTCCTCTGACCTCCTAGCCTGTCTCTCGTCTTCTCATCAGGATTTCTTTTAATTTACTGACTTTTTTTTACAGAAAAGAGAGAAGACTAATCACAGAGCAGGAAAACAGCAGTCATCTAACCCACCATCTGACATCAAAAGACACTGCACCTCAAACTCTAGTTCACTGCATGCATGCACCAAGCTTCTAAGCTGCAGACTCTGACTGATGCTCATCTTTGGGGGGGGGTGTGTGTGTGTGTGTGTGTGTGTGACAGACTGTATGGTCACATTAGCAGTGTTAGAGTTTGCTTGGTGGTGTGTGCATGCACTCTCACTGTGCAATTCACAGATTTCTAGGTTAACTATGGGGCAGTCACAATTAGAGGCTGGCTGTGCAATATATTGTTCCAGGTCTTCGAGGAAGGAGTAGACTGGTGGATGGCTGGAAGGCAGATAATGACAAAGGGTCTGACTACACCCACATATTGCAAGCAAATCTTTGAATTTTAAAGAGAGTTTAAAGGGACAGGAGACCAGGAGCAACATTGTTACACTAAAGGGGCAATTTTGCCAGGATGGAACCATGCCTTGCAATTGAAATTGAAATAAAACACCAGTTTTGAAAAAGGCAATGAAAATCAGAACTATACTTGTAAAATTGAGATGTCCAGTCCCCCTAACTTAAATTATGTCAGTAATTGACATGTGTCTTGGTGGAGGCACCAGTTCCATAGTCAGGGACCCAAGGAGGGCAACTCCCTCCTGCCTACCCTCTAACTCCACTGCTGTAGCAATTCTTTCTTCTGTCTTTGCTTTTGCTTCCATAACCACTTTACTTACTTCCCTCTGCCTTTCTTTGTATACCTCTCTGACCTCCTTCCTGTACATTTGTTTGTGCCTTCTGAATGCCACCCATTTTTCTTTCACCACCCTTACCACTTCTTTGGAGAACCATAACCATCAACTTTTCCTTCCGCTTTTGCTTTCCTCTTTTGCACAGAAGAATGTTGCCCTAATTATACCTTCCCTTATTCTTTCCCATTGTGCCTCTATGTCTCTGCCCCTACTCTTCATAAACTGTAGGTCTTGGGAAACCCTGCAAATTTAATAACAACTATGTACAAAGTAATATTGAGGGGTTTTAGATCATTTTTTGAGCAAATCAAAAATTATAAAGATTTGAAATCTGTTTTTTGTAACATGTTTCCTAACTGGCAACATAAAGGGTTCCTGCTATGCAATACACTTATATCTGTTAGTATACAGTACCTTATATTATTCAAGAACAAAAGCTTTGAGAGATGTGTTGTGCACTACAGAGAAAGCAGTGATACCTCAGTTCACTATAAGCAAATTAATATTTAAAATCTAGAATAGTGTAAGATGTAACTAATGTTGGGTACTTTGAAAGGAGTGCCAACCAGACCAACATTTCAGCTGAAATCTGACAACTAAATGCCCCTGTTTTGACTACTAGAAAAAAAAAGAAAAAGAAGAAAACGTCTGAATGAACTGTATGCTTCTTTTGAGCAGCACTTTTTTTTTGGGAGGGGCTGGAATTTGATTGAAAGATGTGAAACCTGAAACTGTCAGACTCATCACATCCTTACCCTAAGTCAGTACTTTAGTAGTGTATAACAAAAAATAATTGAAATAATGAGGTTAAAAATATGGTTTAAATTAGCTCTCTGGACATGTGTGCAAAAACATTTTCATTAATGGTTGAAGTGGTTTTTATGAGGCCATAATTGCATGGTGCATGATCACTGGAATGTGTAATGGAGTTACAGCCCTGTGCTGAAATTGCATTAAATACCTATAATCCTAGTTTATGTGATTATGTCACATGCATGCTTTCCCAGACAGTTAGTACAAAAGAGGAAACACTCTTTGCATCAACCTGC
This sequence comes from Neoceratodus forsteri, assembly GCA_016271365.2. Classification (NCBI taxonomy): domain Eukaryota; kingdom Metazoa; phylum Chordata; order Ceratodontiformes; family Ceratodontidae; genus Neoceratodus; species Neoceratodus forsteri. Next base: position 333,784,387 of record CM057454.1, read on the forward strand.
ATCCTGACTGAGAGTCAAGGTAGTGAGTGACTCTAGCTAAGTTAGAAAAAAAGGTGCTCGAAGCATTGCCACAGTGACTATTTATACAGGATGGGAATTCTTTGTAAATTTAGGGCATTGCCAAAATAATTGTGGAGTCTGAAAGTTTGCTCTTTTAGTGTTTCTGCACAGATTTAGTAATTTTAACATCAGATACTAAGCACATTCTACATTCTAACAGTAATATAGCCAAAAAGTGGAAAATATTGTTCTCTTTCTCCTTGTTGAAGAAGTAAATCATAGATTAAATTAAGTCTGGATCTCACCTTGACCCCTTAAAATGTCGATTTAAGAATCAATTGACATGAAGTAATTACAAGTTATATCCAAAGATGGTCAGTCAAGTGTTTAATTAGTAACTTGAATATTTTCTAGAATTAGAGGAAAATGTCATTAGCCATTTCTTTTAGCCTTGCAGGAAAAAACACAGACACTGGCTTTAGATTTGTAAAGGAGCAGTCCTTAATGTGCTGACCAAGATTCTCCAATCACAACTACTTTCTATGTTCCTGATAAAATATTGCACACTTAGGTGAATGTCAGTTGCTCTAACATGACTCCTTTTTTCTCTTTTAGTTATCATGGTGGGAGGGGTAGCAAGGGTTAGATATGAACACCAATGCATACTGTGCCTTGAATCTGAATCTACTCAGTTGCACTTGAGAAGCCCTAGTAGTATCCATTTGAGACAGAAAGTCGTGATTTGTGTTAAATTATTGTCTCAAATGTGACTTAACTTTTCTTTTGCCACAACTGTGTCTTTTTTTAATGTGAAACTCAGGTCTAGCGAAATGTGATTTAAGTCCTTTTTGCCACAACCGTGTCTTTTTTTGGATGTGAAATTCAGGTCTAGTTAGCCTATCTAATAGCTGATCTAACAGTGTGACTGGACTTTCCTTCTGAAAATCGTGTCTAGCAGATATCAGATAAGTTCTTCTGGAAATCCTGCCCCACAGCATTGAATGGCTGACCTTTTTCCTAACTTAGTTATCTTTGCACATTGTATATGTTTTTTTTTAAATAGATCTATCTCTTGTAAAATTAAAGGCTGCCCTTCCCCATCCCCATTTGTCCCCAGTCCCTCCCCACTGTTCTTTCCCACTACACACCCAGTTAAATGAATGGTTATCCCTCCTCGTCCTGTTGTATCCCCAGTCCCTCTGTGCTAGGACTAGGTGACATTGGCAACTTCTGCTTTTATGAAATTTGCATGGCATTTCATGAAGTTTTCTGAATGTTGCTTAATTTCATGCCATTTTACAGAATTTGTTTATTTGATCATGATGTAGCCATTGTTTTAGCTAGAGATCCTGTGATATGGAATATGTAAGTATTGATAGGAGTATTATATGCATGCTAAATATCATGGTATCTGACAAGGATCTCCAAACTTATAGGGATCAAAATCTAACATTTCTGTGAGATTTTGTAAACATATTTCTGTTTTCATAAGTCAGTCATCATTTGAGTTAGATATCTGCAGAAACGCATGCATTACCTTTGAATAAGGGTCTTAGAAATTGCTAGATGTGGAGAGATTTGGTACAGTAATATTTAGGGGTTCTGTTTTTTGCAATTTATTTATGATATTTAGTGAAAATGTTCTAATAATCTGGAAGTCTGTAACTCTACTTCTGTTGCAGCTATAGACCTAACATTTGGCATGCCAACCCAATATCACTGGATCCTGGAATATAACAAAGCTGTTGAAATGTGGTGTAGCAGTTTTAAGTAGAAATACTACAAATTATTAATTGTCAAAAGTTTCTCAAAAATTTATGGAAGCATATCGGTAGTGCAATCAGTATTCCACTTGTGGAATATAATGATCACAAAGCACTTATCAACACTGCATCTGATCAGCTGAGCTGACCTGTTTATAGTTCTGTAGTTGCTTCCTGGGTGAATATGCCCCCCAACACACACATACATGCATATTTTTCTCCGAGCTTGGCCAAGTGGAATCAGGGGAACTGCTTGTCCCTCTGATATCCTCTTTTTTCTTCACAGTGACACACTCCTTTAAAAAGAGAGCCACCTACTCATTTTGAGACCTATCCCTCCCAAGTAACTTGAAGTCTTCCTTCTTGGTGACCCAGTCATGTTCTTCCCTCACAAGGACTTTGACTCCTGAACATCAATGTGCATCAGGCACACTGGCTAGTACAGTTTGCTGGGTGTGATTCTCATATACCCTGCATTAAAGTTAGAATAAATGTCCCTTTTTGCTTCCTTGCCTTAACTGGGGCTCAAGAATTCTTGTGCCACCCAGCTGTGCTGCCTTTCCCTTGGTGAATCTAATTCCTTACACTGGTGACCACATTCACAAACCTACTCACCTATCCTTTAGTTTCACCCCTCTGACAGCCCTGCCCATTGATATGACCAGTACCCCATTACCCTAGCCACAGCTGTGCACATCTTGAGTAGTCAGACATTCCTTTCCATAGAATAGGAAGTATTTTTTCACAGAGAGGGTGGTGGATGCATGGAACAGCCTTCCTGAGGAGGTTGTGGGGTCTAAAACTGTGGGAGAATTCAAAAATACATGGGACAGACATAAGGCAGTTTTTGTGGGGGGTAGGAAGAAATAGGCTGTTGGTTAAATAGGATCTGCAGCTTATCCTCTAGGTAGGGAAATGGGCAGACTAGGTGGGCCAAGTGGTTCTTATCTGCTGTCAAAGTCTGTGTTTCTGTGTTTCTATGTAATACCTTCTCACTGGCTAGAAAAGAGGCCCTCCCTCTTCCAGAAGATAATTTGCAAGTGTTAGTTTGCCTAACAGGCAATTGTCATTTCTCACAGGTCAGAGGGCCATAAGGCCCTTTGAGATGTTCTCTCTGGGTATCTTTACCCTTATGAATATCCCTAATTCAGTAAATTACCTACTGATATCATGTAAGCAATAATACCCGACAGGGTGGACAGAATTGGGGAATACTGGACCACCCAGGGGTGTAATTTTAGCCCCTGGGAGGTCCAGTATTGCCCAATAATGCCCACCCTGGAGGGTATTATTGCATTTAGAAAATGGCCCATAGGTGACATTTTTGAAAAATGTATAAAAATAGTAACACATACATAAAAAATAAATACAAATCAATTTCAGCTGTATTTTCATGTAAAGTAGTCCCTGCAGTGGTAGAATCACCAATGGAGGGCACTTTGTTTGCTTGTTTGTTTGTTTTAATGTGGATATTCTCCAGCTTATTGTTACTTGCTATTTTCTGTCCCCCCACCCCACCCCCACCCCATACTCACAAACACCAGTGGATTTAGTTGCTTTTGCAGCTTCTAATTGGGATAGGGGAATGTACCAGCTGCTGAGTGGAATGAGGTAACTGTATTTTAAATGAAAATATGCTGCCAGGTTCCAATGCTAGATTGAAAGCCATGGGTATCCTGTGCTAGCTTAAAAAGCTGTCGACATGGAGCATGTCAAGAATCCACTAGGCGGTTCAGAAAACTGATGTTAAAATAAAACTATGGTTTCTGTTTCTAGAGGTTTTTTTCCTGGTTTCTTTTTGGGGAGAATGTGTTTCTGAATTGGGGAATAGTGCATGATGCTCTAGTGTAGTTGTGGGAGGAAGTGCCGATTGTATCTTGCCATTTCTTTTTAATCTGTCAGTTATATTTGTGTATTCTTTTTTAAGATTGAAGATTTGGTTTAGACGGGTGGTGTGGCGGTGACAGGCATGCTGCTGAGAGGAAGGCAGATGAGCTGTGCAACATCGTGGAGGCAGGGAACACTCGTTGTGATGTCTGTTACTAGTTTATTTTTTATTTCTTTTCTTGGCTGAGTGAATGACCTGTTTGGTGAAGTACTGTGGAGGTTGCTACTTTGTTAAACAAGTCGATAAATGTGTTGTGTGGGCCTGAAACCTTCGAGACTCTGCCTGCTGCTGTAGCCCATTCAGGGATGCGTACTCCCGGCTTGGGACTTATAATTCAGTGGCCGGCTTTGTGGAGCAAGAGACAGATATGCAGCTGTGTTTTAATGGTTGTTGGGCATTACGAGTACAGATAATCGCGGTGACTGTTGCTGTTAGGTTCTTTACTTTTTTATTATGTGCTCTACAATTTCTTTATTGTGCATTTAATGAACATAGTGCTGAGTTGGGAGGAGGGGAGAGAGAACAGGCCGCAAAATTGCCCTCTAAGTAGTGACAACAAAAATGGCAGTATTTCAAAATGAATGTTCTATTTGCACACTAATCTTTGTTATGAGGTTTGTGGCATCCTGACACTTTTAATACCTGGGCTCTGTTGACTGATACATGCCCACTTTGCCAGGGCTATCAGCCAGTCAGAGCCTGGGAATTTCTTTGCCCATTTTCTAACAGAACTTGTTTTCTATATTGCAGTACAGACAACAGTCAACTCCTTCCCCTTGTTGTAATGCTTGGTTATGTATCACTCTGACAGTATGTGCTTTACTGCAGTCAGGTAAATTGCCTTACCTGCACTAGCACTGTGGTCCTACAATGACCATCCAACTCTTTTGCTAATTTTACTATGGAGATCCTTGATAAATACTCCCTTATTACCACTCTACCCAGCCTTTTCCTTCCTACTATGTGCCATTTCATGTGTGTGACTGGGCACAACGTATGGATATGCCATCTACAAAATTATCAAAAATTTCCACAATTTTCTAAAAACTCATTGAATTCAACTTAAAGAACTGTTGTTTTTCAAACTTTGGCTGCCTATAACTGTCCATCTCTTTGACTAGAGATTAGCATGCTTATACACACAGCATTCTTTTTATGCCTATATATGAGTATTCCAAACCTGGTGACATTGTGTTCTTTCATTTTAAAGTCATAGGGGATTAAAACTTCACAGTCTATGCACTTGCAAAATTAAATTAAAAAGATATGAATATTTGGCTGCTTATAACTCAACTTCCTTTAGAACAAGACCTGAGGTTTGGCACACTGGCACTGTCCTCAGAAACTTTGGGCAAAGTCTTCACAGACTTGCTGAAAGGTTACATTCTCCTTCATGGAGAGAATTCTACTGGAAGGTGTTAGATACTTTCACACTCCCACCATAACCCAAAATTTTGGTACAACCAGGGATGCAAGCCACTGGAGACACTGTGGGGGCTAGGATTACACTACCATACTTTCTGGGAGTACACTAAGCTAAAAACTTATTAGGTCACTATACACAAGGATATACAAGTCATTTTTTTTGGGGGGGGGGGTCTTTCCAAAATACTTTTCAGCTCTGGCCCTGGACATCTTACCCAAACCACCAAAACATAAGCATCTATGGGACTTGTATTGTGTTTTACTTGCAGTGGCAGCCATATCACTTTAAACTGGCTATCGGATTTAATACCATCAATAGATACCTGGATTCAAAACATCAATGATATCCAGGATATGGAAAAGCCAATCACCAATCTACAATTACAAAGAGAGACATTTCTTGACTTTTGGAGGCCTTGGGACATTTACTTGATTAGTTGTTCAACAGATCAGTAAGACTACTTGGACTAACACCCTGTGGTACAATCTGTCTGAAGCAGAGGCTGCATCCCCTCCATGATGGACATTCCGGTGTTATATCATGATGAAATTTTCTTTGGTTCTGGACTTTAATATTATATAAATTAGCTCATGTCATGTATTTGAAATGCTGAGGTGTTCACACTATGCTTTTTTTGTTGTTTGTTTTTTGGTTATTCCAAATGAAAGCCCATTGCATTTGCTCTTGGTTTCTATCTATTTTTAAAAGTTACTTTAAGTGGACAGGTCACCTTTGATACAGGAAATTGCTTCATGTTTAGTATCCTGTATATGCTAGGATTTATGTCTGAATAGTGATGCCTTCCATACTAGAAAAATGCACTGACTTATTTATTGTATTGACTAAAAAAGCTGAATTATTTTTAAAAATTGCACATATAACTATACTATAGGGGGAATTCACCATGCTGTGTTTTGTGAAATTTGGATAAGTAGTTATAAAATTAGATCGAAATGACTGAAATTTAAATTTAGCAAAATTCCACAAATTTTTCATGGGAATTTTGTGACATTTCACAAAAGCAGAACTGGAATTTTGTCAGACTTCCACTGGCAGAAGTTAATTTTCCCCTAGTTCTGCTCCAGAAACCCACCCCCGTAACCTGACATGGTAAAATTAAACCCAAAATTTAACCTAGGAAAATAGATCCCAAGGATAGAATAATGGATAGTAGGGGTTAAACGTAACAACATAGCTGAGGAATGGGACATAGAAGTCATCACCAGCTACACCTTTAAACAAGCTAGTCAGTGCAACAAGGCTTGTAGTAAGGCAAACAAAATGCTGGGGTATATTGACATGGATATTGATAGTAGAAAGAAAGAAGTGATACTCCCCTTGTATAGATTCTTGGTGAGACCACACCTGGAATGCTGTGCCTTAGAAAGGTCAAGAATAGGCCAGAGGTGGTACAGCATAGGTGACGAAGATGATTCAGGGCCAGCAGGGGATGTCCTATGAGGAACGCCTTAGGGCATTGAAGATGTACTTGTTGGAGACCAGAAGAAAGAGGGGGATATGAGAAACCTTCAAATTCTTGAGAGGAATAAACAAAGTGAACTTATTTAGTAGGAACACTGGTTTGGCAACAAAAGGGCATGACTGGAAGCTGACAGGAGGAAGGTTCAGAAGGATGTGAGAAAGTATTATTTTACTGAATGGGTGGTGGAACCATGGAACAGCTTGCTGGCCAAGGTGGTGGGAACTAAAATGGTGGAGTGCTTCAAATGGGCTTGGGAATGAGCAAAATAATAGTGCTCACCTGTAGAGATGAAACTGAGGAAAGGAATAAGAAGACTGATGGGAAGGTTAGACCTTTCTATCAACACTTGTGAGGTTATATAGGGCCCATTGGGCAAACTTGATGGATCTTTGGTTTTTTTCTGCCATCACTGTCTCTGTTTCTATGTTTATTCTTATCTTGTCATGCTGTGACCCAATCCTTCCCAACTCCCCACCACCACCACCTGATATCCTGTAAAATCCTGTAAAATTAAAGGTTATTCTTACACTGTCATGCTGTGATCCAATCCCTCCCATCTCCCTCTTCAACTAGATACCCTGTAAAATTAAAGTTACCTCTTTCCTATCCCACTATATCCCTCAATAATGCTCACTTCTTCTTCTCACTAAAATTAATGGCTGTCTTTTCCCCATCCTGCTGTATCCCCAACCCTCTATATGAACCCAACCAAACACCCTCTTAAATGGGAGTTTACCTTTCAGTGGTCCATCATGTTCATCGCGTACCATTCAAGAAGCTGCAGCAACTAGCATTAGGTAAAGATTTGGTATCCTCAGGGAACCCCTGCTCTGCTCAATGTTCCCTGTGTTCATCTCATATCATTCAGGAAGCTGCAACATCCAACATTAAGTAAAAAAATTGGTATCCTCAGGGAATCTGTGCCCTGCTCAATGACCTCCTCAATGGGGCAACACCTGCCTTCCTCACTGAATTAAAGACTGTGCTCCTTAATACGAGTCTCCATGAGAAACTGATACAATCTGATTTTAAAAGACTCAACACTTTCCACTTGCACTACTTCTTTTGGGAGCCTGCTACACTCTCAAGGTGAAAAATGCTGTGACCTCAATTCAATTCAGATCAACTATCAACTTGGGCTGGCAATATAGCCTAGAGACTAGACTAACAAGCAATGAATGAGCTAAGTACATCCAGCAGACCTGGGTTTGATTCCCACAGCCTCCACTTGCATACTGTGTGACCCTTAACAAGTCACGTAACCTCCTCAGTGCTCCCAGGTCACCCCTGAAAACAGGCACTGTGACTAGTGAGCCTTATCCCATTATCAAAGAATTAACAAAATCAAATAGCTGCTTTATTATAAAAACAAAGCAGATCACATAGTCTGGGTAAGAGCTGAAGTATCCAATTAAGCAATCTATTCCACTGGTCTAAAAGGTGAAGGCAGTTTTGACACTCCACATGCATATTATCCAGATTATTTTATCCATTTAGAAAAGGTGCTATCTGGTAGTATCTAATTACTAATGCCTAATACCTGCCAAACTCTAAGGCTAGCAAGTCTCAATGTGGCCACTGCAATGCTTTATGAAACACCTACCTCTTCTTTAATGAAACTAGGTTTATAATTCCTTTAGCAGATGTTCAGAATGGAAAAATGTGCTGAACGCTCTGTTTGAAAATAAAAACAAATATGCATGCCCAGTGCTGGCCCACTGGCACAATTGTAGCATTACTGTTTGTGATGACAGTTAACCAGGGCCAGCTAAATTAAAAAACAGGTTTAGTAACACTGCATTCCCAGCACTGCGTTACTCCCAAGCAGTCCCAGAATGCTCATCAGACTCAGCAGAAATATAGGATGAGCGCTAATCATAACCAGGTCTCCAAACACTGATAATTAGTCATAACACAAATATGTCCAGGCAAATCAATATAAACAAGTACTGCTATGTCTCCAAGGTCCCATGAAAATTCCATGCCGCAGATCATTTAGTTCAGTTAGATCATCCCCACAGTGGGGAGAAGCCATAAAACCCAGTACAAGCCAGAAAGGAGGCAGTCAGGCTTAAGTGAAATAAAATGAGAGGTGGAGTCCTGCATGTCATAATCCCTAATATGGCAAGACCCAGGCAGACAAGGCCAAGTGATATTGTTCAGCATGCTTAAGAACCAGCTGGTACAAGAGAAGAAACCACACCATGGTGTCACAGTAGTGAAGAAGAAATTGGCAAGAAACACAGAAACACAGAAGTGTAGACTTTGATGGCAGATAAGGACCACTTGGCCCACCTAGTCTGCCCATTTCCCTACCTAGTAGATAAGCTGCAGATCCTAGTTAACCAACAGCCTACTTCCTCCTAACCCCCTCCCACTAGAATTGCCTTATGTCTGTCCCATGCATTTTTGAATTCCCCCACTGATTTTGAACCCATGACTTCCTCAGGAAGGCTGTTCAATGCGTCCACCACTCTCTCCGTGAAAAAATACATCCTCACGTTGCCCTCGAGCTGTCCCCCCTCTATCTTCAAATTTTGCCCCTTTGTGCTTGTACATCTCTTTTTCTGAAAGATGCTACCTTCTTGGACTTTGTTGATTCCCTTGAGGTACTTGAAAGTTTCTATCATGTCCTCCCTCTCCCTCCTTTCCTTGAGGGTATACATATTAAAGAGCCACTGACACCTCGAGAAGAACTTTCAAAATCATAATATCTTCTAGACACAAAGCAGCTTATATTTCTCATCAGCACAATATTTTTTATCCCTACTACTTATTACTGATGTTAATTACTTCAAAAACAGGATAGTTGTTTCTTGAAGATTCATCAGCTGCTATTGCTTCTTCCCAACCTGATGTCATAATACTCTGCTTGTGACATCATAATTATTCCCATAGCAACAGACTGTGATGTCACAACAGGGCATTATGATCTCAAGTAGGGAACAAGCTATAGAGACAGATGAACTCTAAGAGATAAATATCTTGTTTTTGTGGGAATTTCTTCAATAATAAATAATTGAGAGGAGAACTTTGTACAAGGTATATGAAATACAAACTGACTTGTGTCTAAATATTATATTTTCCAAAGTTTTCCCAAAGGCATCAGCTGCTTTTTAAGCTCCTTTAGTCTTTCTTCATATGGATGCTGGTGAAGACCCTGCACCATTTTAGTTGCCCTCCTCTGGACTGCCTCCATCCAGTCTATGTCCTTGCGAAGATGGGGTCTCCAGAACTGCACGCAGTACTTCTGATGGGGTCTCACCAACTGTCTGTTCAGAGGGATAACAACTTGCCTTTCCCTATGCATCCCAGTATCCCCCAGCCCTCCTTACTGTCTTCTCACATTGCTTGCCTACCTTTAGGTCATCTGATATGATTACCCCAGGTCCCTTTCCATTTTTGTTGTTAGTACCTCCTCCCCATTGTATACTCTTTCCCTAAGTTTTTGTTTCCCTGGTGCATTACTTTGCACTTCTTTGCACTGAGTCTAAGCTGCCATACTTTTGACTATTCCTCCAACCTTGCCAAGTCCCTTCTCATCCTTTCCACCCTCCCTTGTGTATCAACACGGTTGCAGATCTTTGTGTCCTCTGCAAAGAGGCATACTTTTCCTTCCAGTCCCTCTGCAATGTCACCTATAAAGACATTAAAGAGGACCGGTTCCAGTACTGAACCCTGCGGTACCCCGCTAGTAACTCCACTTTCTTCGGAGTGGACTCTGTTTACTATTATCCTCTGTGTTCTGTTGTCCAATCAATTGTTTTACCCAGGCTCCACCCTGGGACTCACTTCTGGGCTGGCTAATTTGTTTATTAATCATTTGTGTGGGACTGTGCCAAATGCTTTGCTAAAGTCAAGGTAGGCCATGTCCACTGCCCCTCCCTGATCTACTACTTTGGTCACCCAGGTCAGTCTGACTTTTTATTTGTCTGAAGCTGAGAACCTTGCAATACTGCAAAGAACAAACTATAACTTCATTTAGGAGCTGGAAACTTGGTAAGGCATAATATTGTAAAACAGGGGAGCTACGCTTTCTACAAAGAGTTTCATTTTTTTTTCTTATTGGCATTAAACAGAGAATTGCAGGATTCCATTAAAAGTGTAGTAATTTTATAACCAGAGGGAGTGAGATACAACTGAATTTGCTTGATTGTTGGGGTTGAGACCTAGGATTTAGAGGGATATTTTTGCAACATTTTAAAAGTGTCCTGCTGGCTGAGTAGTTAAGTTTTTATCCCTGGTTTCACTGAAAGATTTTGTGTATTGGAATCAGACAGCAGCCTGCCTACATTGAAAGGCCTGCTTACATCACAGGTGTCACTAGTCAATCAGTTGGCTTAATTCTTAAGATTTTCAGTGCAGGAAGAGTGTAAAGCACAGCTGACTTATTTTGGGACTGACCGCTTTCAGAGCACAAACCACCAGGCTGTTTTGGGGCTGGGGAGAGTTACCAGTGTCTGAGTGGGATGTCTGGATTTTTCTCTGTTTGATTAGCAGGGTATTTTCTCTGTCAAATTGTTGTGTAGGGCATCTTGCTGATAGGAAGGCACTCATCGCAGTGCTGGGTCAGAGCTTTTAGCTGATTGTTCTGCAAGGGCACAGTTTAGGCCCAACCCCTTCCCACCCTCACCCCACCCACCCCTGGAAATAGTTTCTTTATACCTGGGGTTCTGACATCATTTCCTCAAGAGTGCAAGGTGCATATCACTGTCATATCCTCTCTAGCACACTGCACTGACAATATAAGCATACACATTGTATACTATATATATTTCTATATAACAAACCAATCACACACACACACACACACACACACACACACACAGAAAAAGTAGATAAACATGCGAGGAGTAGTACAATGTAATGGCTGTGGGGCAGGAGTCTTTCTGGAGGCTGAGATGCTGCCCTATTTGCAGACAAGTCTCTGCCCTGAGGGAGGAAGTTGCCCATCTTCAGGCCATGCTGTGAAGTAGTAAGGGAACCTTCCCCCAGGCCACACTGGATGGTAGGAAGGGAACCTCCACCATCCAGGGAGCACCAGAGCCATCACCACTACCTCAGAGGTTGCAAAGAAAACACAGCAGTTGGACCACAGTGGGCTCAGGAAGGGTGAGGATGGTGGAACAGAGGCACACCCAGTCAGTTGTTCCACTCCACAATCCATACACCATTCTGGGGGAGCATAGCTCCCCTATGGATGCACCCACAGAGGAGACTAAGAAGGCTGAGGACAGCTGTCACAAGGGAGGCCCACAGGAAGGAGACAGAGGACACCACAAGGAAAGGAAGCAGCTCCTGGTGGGGGACTCAATTATTAGGGGGATAGAAATGTGGGGAGCAGGGAAAACTGAAGTAAGGTGCCTGCCTGGTGCCATGGCTTGGAGGGACAGGAAGTGCATCCTCAGGATCACGGGAACAGCTGCACGGGAGTCTGAGCTGGACATCACTGTCCACCTAGGGACAAATGACTTGGCTCATCATGAGATTAGAGCAGTGCAGAAGGACTTTGTAGAATTGGAGAGGGGCCTAAGACAAGTAGCACACACAGTATCCTTCTCAGAGGTGCTGCCTGTCAATGGCATGAGTGAGGCAGGTACTGCCATGCAGTTTAATGAATGGTTGAAAAAATGGTGTGAGCACAGGGGTTTGGCTTCATTGGGGACTGGGGTTCCACCTGGAGGAGACACCAGCCTATACTGGCAGGATGGTCTGCATCTGTCCAGGAAGGAACAAGTCTTTGAGCAATCGGTTTAAATGCTTCATTGGCAAGCTTTTAAACTAGTCAAGGGGGGAGGCACTGATAAGCAGCAGGAAAATCCCGGCCTCCCCTACAAAACAGGGTACTAAATGAGAAAAAGACCAAGGTAGAAAGGTCAGTGGGGGATGCTGCAACAAAAGGTAAAGCCATCAAAAAATGGAGAGCAATGAGTACCAATGCCCGTAGTCTGAGTAACAAGCTTCCTGAATTAGTGGCCTTGATGGAGGAGGAACATCTGGATATCATGGCAGTCACAGAAACATGGTACACACAAAACCATGACTGGGATGTAAACATACCAGGATACACTATCTACAGGAGGGACAGGGAGGGTAAAAGAGGAGGAGGAGTGGCTCTTTACATAAGGGAAGGAATCAAAGCAACAGAACAAAAGGGTAAACAGGGAGGGGAAGAAGCACTGTGGGTAAATTTGAGACCGGCAATGGCACCACAATACGCACATGGTTAGAGACAGACTTCTCTCAGGGGAGGAAATGGACAAGGAAATGATAGAAAGTATACCTAGAATGGCAGAAAAGGGAGATATTGCTGATGGGTGATCTGAATATGCCAGATTTTAACTGGAGTGCAGTTGCAGCAGCCACTTCTAAGAGTGGGGTTATTCTAGATGCCCTACAGGGGGCATGCCTTAGACAACTAGTATTGGAGCCCACTCAAGAGGGAGCAATCTTAGACCTGGTTCTCTCAAATGGAGATGAAGAGAGGATCACAGATGTAGAAGTGGGTAGCCATCTGGGAACCAGTGACCATCGAACAGTAAGGTTCACAATAAATGCAGCAATAGAGTCAAGCCATACAAAGACAAAGGTACTGGATTTTAGGAGGGCTGACTTTGTCAAAATGGGTGAGTGCCTAAGGAATGCACTAGCAAATGGGCAGGAAGGAGGGGTGGAAGAACAATGGGGAATAATAAAAACTGCCTTCACAGAGGTATCAAGCCTTTGTGTAAAGCAAATAAACAAAACAAAATAAGGTAAGAAACCACTATGGTTCTCAAAGGAAGTGGCAGTGAAGGTTCAAGAGAAAAAAAAGCATTCAGGAAGTACAAGGAATCACAGAAGGAACAGGACAGAGAACTGTATCAGTTAAAGCAAAAGGAAGCTGGGAAGGCAGTCAGAACAGCAAAGGCCCAAACCGAGGAAAAGATAGCCAACTCAGTTAAGAAGGGGGATAAAACCTTTTATAGGTACATCAGGAGTGGAGGAAGACCAAGGGAGGGTTAGTGAGGCTTAATAAAGGGGGGGAGGGTGGGCAGAGGGTGACTGTGAAAAGGCAGAGATACTAAACAAATATTTTTGCTCAGTATTTACAAAGGAAGAGGGGGAGGTACCTAAAACAAACAGTAGAAACACTCTGGATACAGAAGTTGATACCAGCCCATTTAAAGAAGAAAGGGTTCTGAAAGAACTCTTAAAACTGAAGGTGGACAAAGCAATGGGGCCTGATGGGATTCATCCCAGAATTCTAAAAGAACAAAAGGTAGAACTAGTGACACCACTGACTACCCTCTTTAACAAATCATGGGAGGATGGGGTGGTACCCGAGGCCTGGAGGAGGGAAGATGTGATTCCCCTTCACAAAAGTGGGAGCAAGGCAGAAGCAGGAAACTACAGACCTGTTAGTTTAACCTCAGTGATAGGGAAAATGATGGAATCACTTCTGAAGGAAAGAATTGTTAAATATCTAGAGGCCAGAGGGGCACAGGACCCTAGGCAGCATGGATTCACAGCGGAAGGTCATGCCAGACAAATCTGATAGATTTCTTTGACTGGGTGACCAAAGTAGTTGATCAGGGAGGGGCTGTGGACATGGTCTACCTAGACTTTAGCAAGGCATTTGACACAGTCCCACACAAAAGATTAATATACAAGTTAGCCAGCCTGGGAGTGGGTCCCAAGATGACAGCCTGGGTAAAGAATTGGCTGGAGAATAGGACACAGAGAGTAATAGTAAATGGAGTCCACTCTGAAAAAAGGGGGGTTACTAGTGGGGTACCACAGGGTTCAGTATTAGGACCAGTCCTCTTCAATGTCTTTATAAGTGACATTGCAGAGGGACTGGAAGGAAAAGTATGTCTCTTTGCAGATGACACAAAGATCTGCAACAGAGTTGATGCACAAGGTGGAGTGGAAAGGATGAGAAGGGACTTGGCAAGGTTAGAGGAATGGTCAAATGTATGGCAGCTTAGATTCAATACTAGGAAGTGCAAGGTAATGCACCTAGGAAACAAAAACCCAGGGGAAGAGTACACAATGGGGGGGTGAGATACTAACAACAACAAAAATGGAAAGGGACCTGGGGGTAGTCATATCAGATGACATAAAGGTGGGCAAGCAATGTGAGAGGGCAGCAAGAAGGGCTGAGGGGATACTTGGATGCATAGGGAGAGGCATCACCAGTAGAAAACAGGAAGTTATTATCCCTCTGTACAGACAGCTGGTGAGACCCCATCTGGAGTATCATGCAGTTCTGGAGACCCAATCTCCGCAAAGACATAGACAGGATGGAAGCTGTCCAGAGGAGGGCAACTTAAATGGTGCAGGGTCTGCACCGGAAGACATATGAGAGAGACTTAAGGAGCTTAATATGTATAGCCTCGAGAAAGGAGGGAGAGGGGGGACATGATAGAAACTTTCAAGTACCTCAAGGGAATCAACAAAGTCCAAGAGGGTAGCATCTTTCAAAAAAAGAGGTGTGCAAGAACAAGGGGGCACAATTTGAATATAGAAGGGGGGCGGCTCAGAGGTAATTTAAGGAAGTATTTTTTCACAGAGAGGGTGGTGGATGTATGGAACGGCCTTCCAGAGGAGGTTGTGGAGTCACAAACAGTGGTGGAATTCAAGCATGCATGGGACAGTCATAAGGCAATTCTAGGGGGTGGGAGTAGGAAGAAGTAGGCTGCTGGTTAACTAGGATCTGCAGCTTATCCATCAGGTAGGGAAATGGGCAGACTAGGTGGGCCAAGCGGTCCTTATCTGCCGTCAAATTCTATGTTTCTATGTTTCAGTCAAAGACATCTATTAGATTTGTCTGACATGACCTTCCCAGTGTGAATCTATGCTGCCTTGGGTCCTGTGGCCTGATGGCCCCCTAGGTACTCAGCAATTCCTTCTTTCAGAAGTGATTCCATCATTTTTCCTACCACTGATGTCAAACTAACAGGTCTGTAGTTTCCTGCTTCTGCCTTGCTCCCACTTTTATGAAGAGGACTCACATCTGCCCTTCTCCAGTCCTCAGGTACCACACCATCCTCCCATGATTTGTTAAAAAGGGTAGTCAGTGGTGTCACTAGATCTCCCCTTAGTTCTTTTAGAATTCTGGGGTGAATCTCGTCAGGCCCCATTGCTTTGTCCTGCTTCAGTTTTAGGAGTTCTTTCAGAAACCTTTCTTCTGTGAATGGACTGGTATCGACCCCCCCATCCAGAGTGCTTCTATTGTTTGGTTTAGGAACCTCCCCCTCCTCTTTTTTTGTGAATACTGAGCAGAAGTATTCATTCAGTATCCCAGCTTTTTCACTGTCACCCTCTGCCCAACCCATTCCCTTTATTGAGCCTCACTATCTCTCCCTTAGTCTTTCTTCACTCCCTAATGTACCTATAAAAGGTTTTATCCCCTTCTTAACTGAGTTGGCTATTGTTTACTCGGTCTGAGCCTTTGCTATTCTGATTGCCTTCCCCGCTTCCTTCTGCTTTAGCTGGTACAGTTCTCTGTCCTGCTCCTTCTGTGTTTCTTCTTACTTCCTGAATGCTATCTTTTTCTCTATAACCTTCCCAGCCACCTCTTTTGAGAACCATAGTGGTTTTTTCCTTCATTTTGTTTTGTTTATTGCTTCACACAAAGGCTTGTTGCCTCTGTGATGGCAGTTTAGATTTTTTCCCATTGTTCCTCCACCCCTTCTTTTTGCCCACTTGCTAGTGCTTTTCTGAGGCACTCTCCCATTTTGTCAAAGTCAACCCTCCTAACATCCACTGTTTGGTGGTCACTTGTTTCCAGATGGCAACCCACTTCTAAATCTGAAATCCTCTCTCTGTCCCCATTTGAGAGTACGAGGTCTAAAATTGCTCCCTTCCAAGTGGGTTCCAGCACTAGCTGTCTGAGGCATGCCTCCTGTAGGGCATCAAGAATGACTCTGCTCTTGAATGTGGTTGCAGCAAAGATGCTCCAGTTAACAGCTGGCATATTCAGGTGCCCCATCAACAATATTTCCCCTTTATCTACCATTCTAAGGATGCCTTCTATCATTTCCTTGTCCATTGCCTCCCCCTGAGACTGAAGTCTGTATACAACCCATGTGAGGATTGTGCTGCCATTTTCTATCTCCAGAGTGAGCCAAAGTGCCTCCTCTCCTCCCTGTTTACCCTTTAGTTCCATTAATTTGATCCCTTCTGTTATGTAGAGAGCTACTCCTCCTCCTCCACTTTTACCCTCCCTGTCCCTCCTGTAGATTGTGTACCCTGGTATGTTGACATCCCAGTCATGGTTCTCTGTGTAACATGTTTGTGTGACTGCCATGATATTCAGGTAACCCTCTTCCATCAAGGCCACTAGATCAGGGAGCTTGCTACCCAGACTATGGGAATTGGCTCTCATCACCCTCCATTTTTTGATGGCCTTGCCCCTTTAACTGTAGCCCCATCGCTGCCCTTATTGCCTTTGCCTTTTTCCCCATTTATCCCTGTTCTGCTCCTTATCGACTTCTCTACCTTGGTGTTTACCTCTCTAACTATCCTGTTTTGTGGGGGGGGGATGACATGTCCCTGTTCCTTTTCAGTGCCTCCCCCCTTGGCTAGCTTAAATCCTTTCCAATGAAGCATTTAAACCTGTCACCTAGGATCCTGGTTCCCCTCCCAGACAGATGAAAACCATCACGTGAGTATAGGCCTGTATCCCTCCAGGTGGACCCCAGTCCCCAATGAAGCAAAAACCTTGAGCTCTGCACCAGTTTTTCAGCCATTCATTGAATCCTATGGTGTGGAGTACCCTAGCCTCACCCATGCCATAGACAGGCAGCACTTCCAATAAGGTTACTGTGCATGCTGCTTGTCTAAGGCCCCTCCCCAACTCCACAAACTCCTCCTGCACTGCTCTGATCCCATTGCCAACCAGGACATTTTTCCATAGGTGGACAATGATGTCCAGCTCCCTCTCCTGTATAGCTGCTCCCACGATCCCGAGGATTCATTTCCTGTCCCTCCAAGCCATGGCATTGGGCAGGTACTTTACCTCCCTCTCCCTTCCCTCTCCCAGTTCTACCCCCCAATGACTGTGTGCCCCACCAGCAGTTGTTTCTTTCCCCTGTGAGGTCCCATGCCATCCTCCTATGGGTCTCCTTTGTGGAGGTTCCAAGCATCCTCCTTGATCTCCACTGTGGGTGCCTCCATAGAGAAACCACACTCTGCTAGAGCAGCGTATGGATTGTAGAGAGGTACAGCTGGAGGGATGTGCCTCTGTTCGACCACCATCACCCTACCTGAGCCCATCATGGTCCAACCACTCTTCTTTCTTGGCAACCTCTGAGGCAGGGACTGTGGCCCTGGTGGTCTCTGGGAGGGGGAGGAGGTTTCCCGATGCCTCATCAGGTCATCCTGGAGATGGACAACCTCCTCCCTCAGTCCAGAGAGGTGCCTGCAAATAGGGCAGCATTGCAGCCTCTAGAATGTCTCCCAGAAGACTGCCATCCCACAGCCAGTGCATTGTACCACTCCCCACATGTCTCTCTCCCTTCCTGTTTAATTTTTCTTTTCTTTTTTGAAAATTGTGTGCTAGCATTTGCATGCATTTACCCCTGCTCAGCATGCTGAGCTGTTAAGGATATGACAGGTGTAGGTCCTTTGCCCTTTTGGAGAAGTAATGTCAGAACCTCTAGTATAAAGGAAATTATGCACTTGGGATGGGCAGGGTGAGGGGCAGGGTGGCTGGGACCAAGCCCATGCCCTCCAGAAACAATCAGCTACAACTCTGACCCACTACCCTGGTGAGTGCTTTCCTTACTTTCAGCATGATGACCTGTACAGCAATTTGAAAGAAAATATACCCAGCAAAAAAACATTTCAATCAGACATTCACTTACACAAACCCTGCAAGTTTGAAATGAAAAAAATAAAATAAATCACCTCTGCTGTGTAATTCTTTTCAGCTCTTCTTAACTGAACCCACAGCCACAACCCCCTTTTAAGTTCTTCTTCTCCTGCAAGCCTGCTTCAGCCCCTCCTCCAAACACACAGCTGCTTCCCAAGTTGTAACTGTCCTGGCCCAGCAACAAGATACTGGAAAATGGTCTGCTAACTACAGCAGTCCCATTTCTTTGCTACTAAGAAACACAGAACAGTAAACAAAAATAGAACACAAAATACCTTAATCCAAAGCCATTCTGCTTATTCACTTACACAAACTCTGCAAATTTGAAATGAAAAAATAAACAAATCACTTCTTCTGTGTAGTTCTGTTCAGCTCTTCTGAACCATGACAGAGACAACCCCATTGGAAAGAAGTCAATCAGAGAGGTGACAGCTCTGGCTACTGGCCAACACACAGCACATGGGCCTCCAGGTCGAAGCCACTTAACCCCTACTCAGTTTGCAATCATGCTGTGTCCATTTAGGCTTGGAATGCCTCCGCAGTAGTGTGCAGCTGAGACACTGAATTGGTTAAGAGGTGCTGTGGAGACAGGCTGTCCATTCGTCAGGTCTCCTGCCCTGAGGACCTGCCAGTGCTTTCCTATCAGCAATGGTCAGCCAGGTGCTTTAGTAAAGAAAAGGAAAATCATGCCTTGATTAGGACAGGGTTAAAGAACTGAACTAATAAACAGAGGATGCAGTCCCAGGAAACTCCATACTCTCTCCCCCTTAAGAAAAGCCAGCCCGCAACATTGAGTCCCCTTCCCCGATACCTGTAAAAACTAGAGTTGGTCTTATCAAATGCTATTATTCAGGGTCAAAAAAGCAATAACTGTTGCAACCAAAAATCAACAGACCCATCTCTTAGACTGCTTTAACAGCACCGTAATGGTTTTTAGGACCCTATGTGAGTGCCTGGCCTGATCCTCTGAAAAAGAGAGAACTGCTTGTCCATCAATGTCATGGCCTGACTTAATGGTGGTGGCTAATTCAACCTCTGTCTGGCCACAATGTATTGCTGCTACTGTCAAGGAGGTTGTGGAAGAGCCATGTTGTGACATTGAAAATCTTGTTTTGCTTCCTCCAGTGTGTGGTAAAGCCCATCACTATCTTCATAAAGCACCCTCAGCTTTGTGGGATAATTGGTCTGGTAGTGAATTCCAGGTTGCTTAAGGGCTTATAGGTAAGGGGCATATGCCTATCATTTTTGCTGTATGGCTGGTGCATAATCATGATCAAAATATATTTGATGCTCATTATATTTGACTTTTTTTTTGCACAAGCAGTGAGCAGAATCCATTAGTTTGTAGAAAATCAGAGGAACTTTATAATGATGAAGTCCTGGTTTAGAGCTGAGGGTCTGATTGACCCTTCTCAACTAAAGATGCAGGTCCTCAGGCAACTACAGGGATCTTTTAATCAATGTAGCTGTAAAGTCTGTGATTTGATTTTCCTCCTCTCCGTATGGTACTTTGTAAATAGGGAGGGTTTTGCATCTAATCAGCTCCTTAGGTCCTGCTGTTAAGCCTCAAGCTGCACCTGCCTGTGATGGAGGTGCACTAATAGGTCAGCCATGTGATCATTTTTATCTGAGAGCTCAATGGTTTCAGCCTGCAGTTCTCAGTGCTCCATCTTGACTGTTTCTTTATTCTGCCTCACACCCACCAGTGAATCCCTCACCTCCATTCAAAAGCCAGAAGTTCCTCTAGGAGATGATTGTTAGTGGTCTCTAGCAGGGTGCGACCCACCATGGTTGCAGCCGTGGAGGCTGCTATTCCCAGCTGCACTGAGGAACAGCTGTGACCACCCACCAAAGCTGGTGTGGATGGAGGTTTGAACACTCACCTTTTTGGAGCTGACCATAAAGAAGTTGGGCCTGTGATCTAAAATTTCTGATTCAGGCAGGGATTTGGTTGGTTAAAACAAGCACAACACTGGTTTAGGAACAGGAGATGAAGTTCACACCACCATTCAGTTCAGTGACATCACTGGAAGTCCAGTTGTATGATAGTATTATTTAATAAAACAAAATTTGCTCCAAATTCTAATGTCTGGATCAATTACCTGTAGTATCACTTCTTGAAAGCTTTGACATTAGATTTAAGGTAGTAGTCACAGGGAACCAACATGGTACAAGTGTAAACAAAAGAGCGTTGACTGTGATTTGACAGACAGCATGAGTAAGTGGATGTTAATCACTAAAGGGGATAGTGTCCATTTATCAGAGATGAGTATTATCCAGCCCATACAACTCTAAATGTTATTAAGATCCCATTGTGTAAGACATGGGGGTTAGGAGCCTAAATGACAGAACACATGTGGTGTTATGGTAATTCAGAGGATTGTTTTTTCCCTTTTGTTATTGAGCGAAGTATCTCTGTTAATTCCAGGACAAGCTCCAATATAATGCCATAATGCTGGCTACAAATTACAGTCTGAGCCCTAAAGGTGGATACTTCATACCACCTATCTGATAAAGAATATATACTACTGAATGCTATGGTAAACACTCTGTAGAATTCCATCCTTACCTATACAAAAAGAGGCAGGTCAATAAAAAATGTGTTCAGCTAAGAATAGAAACAGCTATAGCAGCATACATGTAGACAATCCAGGCAAGCAATCATTTCAGAGGCTGGGAGGATGTTAGCAATCTATGTGAATTTCTTAGCTTTGGATGTGACCTAATGTGTTAATCAGTTCTCACTGCAGGATCTTACTGTTGTTCATGTGCATCCAAGCTGAGCACATCTTAAATTGAACACCAGAGGAGTATAATTATATTTCAGTACCACATGATTATATGATTTCTGTGGTTGAGGCAATATTTAAAAACATTAAACTGTATAAATAGTTTCTTTAGCTGAGGAGTAAAAACATATGTTCCTTTCAGGTATCAAAAACAGCAGTGTAATTTTTGAAATTGCAGAGTGTGGAAAAATATAAACCCTTCATCTTAGGTCCAAACTTTACTTCTAAAAGGAAGTTAGTTTTCACTGTCTAGCATTAAAGAGTGTAGAATTGAACAAGCTGACTACACAAGTTCATTAGAAAGCTTCCTGGATACACAGGTCCCTTTATATATTCAGTACACCATTCTAAACACAAATATAAATACAGTTTGAGCACGTAACTGTGAAATGTGAACTTGGGTAAGTTACTTTTATTCTTTTTTCGACTTCTACATTTGTTGCCCCAACACCCATGACTGAACCTCATACCCAACAAAGAAAAAATGGTCCTACCTAGGACACATTAGCCACACAGAAGTCACGTTTCTGTTAATAGGTAAAGTTTATTAGATGTGATGATTGGCCACATCTACTAAACTTTTCTATTGACAGAAAAGTGACTTTTGTGTGTGGCTGATGTATCCTAGATAGAACTGTTTGTTCTTAGTTGCATCTACTTGCTAGTCAGCCCCAAAATTACCTGATGCAGGTTTCCCAATCACTACTTGAACCTCAGACCCCCCAAAACCTTCCTCTTGCTGCACACACACCTGAACCTTGCAGCTTGCCCTTCAGAGTTGGACCATCTCTAACAGGGCCAGAAAAAGCCTTTCCAAGGTAAAGAGATCAGGAAGGGTTTCTGTAGCTTTCCCCATTGTAGGCAAATACTACACTTAGTTCTGAAAACCATACAAAGGCAAAAGTACTGGACTTTAGGAGGGCTGACTTTGCCAAAATGAGTGAGTGCCTAAGGAATGCACTAGCAAATGGGCAGGAAGGAGGGGTAGAAGAACAATGGGGAATAATAAAAACTGCCATCACAGAGGTAACAAGCCTTTGTGTGAAGCAAATAAATAAAACAAAACGATGTAAGAAACCACTATGGTTCTCAAAGGAAGTGGCAGTGAAGGTTCAGAGAAAAGAAAGCATTCGGGAAGTACAAGGAATCGAGAAGGAGCAGGACAGGAAACTGTATCAGTTAAAGCAAAAGGAAGCTGGGAAGGCAGTTAGAACAGCAAAGGACCAAACCCGAGGAAAAGATAGCCAACTCAGTTAGAAGGGGGATAAAACCTTTATAGGTACATCAGGAGCTAAGGAAGACCAAGGGAGGATAGTGAGGCTTAATAAAGGGAGGGAAGGTGGGCAGGGAGACTGTGAAAAGGCAGAGATACTAAACAAATATTTTGCTCAGTATTTACAAATGAAGAGGGAGGTACCTAAAACAAACAGTAGAAACACTCTGGATACAGAAGTTGATATCAGCCCATTTACAGAAGAAAGGGTTCTGAAAGAACTCCTAAAACTGAAGGTGAACAAAGCAATGGGGCCTGATGGGATTCATCCTAGAATTCTAAAAGAACTAAGGGTAGAACTAGTGACACCACTGACTACCCTTTTTTACAAATCATGGGAGGATGGGGTGGTACCCAAGGACTGGAGGAGGGCAGATGTGATTCCCTTCACAAAAGTGGGAGCAAGGCAGAAGCAGGAAACTACAGACCTGTTAGTTTAACCTCAGTGATAGGAAAATGATGGAATCACTTCTGAAGGAAAGAATTGTCAAGTATCTAGAGGCCAGATGGGCACAGGACCCTAAGCAGCATGGATTCACAGCGGGAAGGTCATACCAGACGAATCTGATAGATTTCTTTGACTGGGTGACCAAAGTAGTAGATCAGGGAGGGGCTGTGGACATGGCCTACCTAGACTTTAGCAAGGCATTTGACACAGTTCCACACAAAAGATTATTATACAAGTTAGCCAGCCTGGGAGTGGGTCCCAAGATGACAGCCTGGGTAAAGAATTGGCTGGAGAATAGGACACAGAGAGTAATAGTAAATGGAGTCCACTCAGAAGAAAGGAGGGTTACTAGTGGGGTACCGCAGGGTTCAGTATTAGGACTGGTCCTCTTCAATGTCTTTGTAAGTGACATTGCAGAGGAACTGGAAGGAAAAGTATGTTTCTTTGCAGATGACACAAAGATCTGTAACAGAGTTGATGCACTGGGTGGGGTGGAAAGGATGAGAAGGGACTTGGCAAGGTTAGAGGAATGGTCAAATGTATGGCAGCTTAGATTCAATGCTAAGAAGTGTAAGGTAATGCACCTGGGAAACAAAAACCCAGGGGAAGAGTACACAATGGGGGGTGAGATACTAACAACAACAAAAATGGAAAGGGATCTGGGGGTAGTCATATCAGATGACCTAAAGGTGAGCAAGCAATGTGAGAGGCAGCAAGGAGAGCTGGGGGATACTGGGATGCAGAGGGAGGCATCACCAGTAGAAAACAGGAGATTATTATCCTCTGTACAGACAGCTGGTGAGACCCCATCTGGAGTACCGTGTGCAGTTCTGGAGACCCAATCTCACAAAGACATAGACAGGATGGAAGCTGTCCAGAGGAGGGCAACTAAAATGGTGCAGGGTCTGCACGGAAGACATAAAGAGAGACGTAAAGGAGCTTATTATGTATAGCCTCGAGGAGAGGAGGGAGAGGGGGACAGATAGAAACATTCAAGTACCTCAAGGAATCAACAAAGTCCAAGAGGTAGCATCTTTCAAAAAAGAGGTGTGCAAGAACAAGAGGCACAATTTGAAGATAGGGAAGTGGCTCAGAGGTAATTTAAGGAAGTATTTTTACAGAGAGGGTTGTGGATGCATGGAACGGCCTTCGAGGAGGTTGTGGAGTCAAAATCAGTGGTGGAATTCAAGCATGCATGGGACAGTCATAAGGCCATTCTAGGGGGTGGAGGTAGGAAGAAGTAGGCTACTGGTTAACTAGGATCTGCAGCTTATCCAGTAGGTAGGGAAATGGGCAGACTGGGTGGGCCAAGCGGTCCTTATCTGCCGTCAAATTCTATGTTTCTATGTTTCTATCCTGAATGTATATGTATTGCTGACTGCCATAGTTGTGCAATTCACTGCATTTTCCTTATGGTTATGCTATTGCATATGGATGGCTGTTTTGCAAGTATGCTGTCCCTTATCAAAGATTAGCAGATTCGTATTTATTGCAGTCCATTAATGTACAATAGGCTTCTGGCTCCAGAACACAGACTCATTTTAGCATTACAAAACAGTCACAGGGTGTGGAACTCTGGTCCCGAAACATAAGAGTGCAAGGAGCACAGGCAAATTTTATAACAGTATGAACTCACTACTCTACCACCATAAAGCAGCCTGTGGGAACACACGTGGCACCTTCAATGCATGGGTACCCATCAATGCCATCGTTCAAGGTCAAAACAAGCTTTTATTTCCTCAGCAAAGCCACGTAGTACTGTAGTCTCAATATTTGGACATCACTATAACATAATTTTCAGGTGACTGAATCTGATGTCATTGTGACTTTGAAATGTTGCAATAGTGTAAGTGATTGGACTTATAGGAGACTCTACAATTTGGTTTTAATGCTTGTTGTAATGTGAAAATAAAAGCTTCTTGCTGCACAGTGATGGAGTGGTGAGTTTGCATTGCTTCTCATTTCAGCATCTTTTTCAGTTTACTATTTGTACACTCTTCTCCTTTCGTAGTGCCCTTCTGCCTCCCTGCCACCGCCCAGCCCCACTGCCTGACTATGCACCTCAGTGGGTATCGTACTTGCTCTGGAGCTTACCATTTCCAGAAGGGCCATCAGGGTAACTGTTCTCACCATCCAAAAATTCCAAATTTGGAGGCAAATCATGGCCTGAGTATGCTAAGTCTTCATCCTGCCAATTTGGAGGTATAGTTCCACTTTTTTCCCTTCCTCAGAGATGTCTGCATGAACTGGCTGCTGCATGCTCATTTCCTCTGAGGTGTCAACATGCAATGGCTGCTGTATGCTCCCTTCCTCAGAGATGTCAGCATATACTGGCTGCTGCATGCTCCATTCCTCAGAGATGTCAGCATATACTGGCTGCTGTATGCTCCCATCCTCAGAGATGTCAGCATATACTGGCTGCTGCATGCTCATTTCATCAGAGATACCAATACCAGCACGAACTAGTTGCTGCATGTTCCCTTCCTCAGAGATGTCAGTATAAAATGGCTGCTGTATGCTGCCTTCCTCAGGGATATCAGTGTGAACTGGCTGCTGCATGTTCCCTTCCCCAGAGATGTCAGAATGACCTGAGTGAAGCATGCTTCCATCCACAAAGATGTCAGCATGAACTGACTGCTGCATGCCCCCTTCCTCAGAGATGTTGGCATCAACTGGCTGCCGCATGCTCCATTCCTCAGAGATGTCAGCATATACTGGCTGCTGTATGCTCCCTTCCTCACAGATGTCAGCATATACTGGCTGCTGCATGTTCCCTTCCTCAGAGATGTCAGCATATACTGGCTGCTGCATGCTCCCTTCCTCAGAGATGTCAGCATATACTGGCTGCTGTATGCTCCCTTCCTCAGAGATGTCAGCATATACTGGCTGCTGTATGCTCCCTTCCTCAGAGATGTCAGCATATGCTGGCTGCTGTATGCTCCCTTCCTCAGAGATGTCAGCATATGCTGGCTGCTGTATGCTCCCATCCTCAGAGATGTCAGCATATACTGGCTGCTACATGTTCCCTTCCTCAGAGATGTCAGCATATACTGGCTGCTGTATGCTTCCTTCCTCAGAGATGTCAGCATATACTGGCTGCTGTATGCTCCCATCCTCAGAGATGTTAGCATATACTGGCTGCTGCATGCTCCCTTCCTCAGAGATACCAATACCAGCATGAACTAGTTGCTGCATGTTCCCTTCCTCAGAGATGTCAGTATAAAATGGCTGCTGTATGCTGCCTTCCTCAGGGATATCAGTGTGAACTGGCTACTGCATGTTCCCTTCCCCAGAGATGTCAGAATGACCTGAGTGAAGCATGCTTCCATCCACAAAGATGTCAGCATGAACTGACTGCTGCATGCCCCCTTCCTCAGAGATGCCAGCATGAACTGGCTGCTGCCTGCTCTCTTCTGCAGAGATGCCAGCATGAACCAACTGCTGCATGCCCCTTCCCCAGAGATGTCAGTATGAACTGACTGCTGCATGTTCCCTTCCCCAAAGATGCCAGCATGAACTGGCTGCTTCATGCTCCTTCCCAGAGATGTCTTCATGAACTGACTGCTGCATAGTGCCTTCCACGAAGATGTCGGCATGAACTGAGTGTTGCATGCTCTCTTCCTCAGAGATGTCAGCCTGAACTGGCTGCTGCAAGCTCCTTTCCATAGAGATGTAGGTATGAACTGGCTGCTGTATGCTCCCATCCTCAGAGATGTCAGCATATACTGGCTGCTGTATGCTCCCATCCTCAGAGATGTCTGCATGAACTGGCTGCTGTATGCTCCCTTCCTCAGAGATGTCTGCATGAACTGGCTGCTGTATGCTCCCTTCCTCAGAGATGCCAGCATGAACTGGCTACTGCATGCTCCATTCATCAGAGATGCCAGCATGAACAAGTTGCTGCATGTTCCCTTCCTCAGAGATGTCAGTATAAAATGGCTGCTGTATGCTGCCTTCCTCAGGGATATCAGTGTGAACTGGCTGCTGCATGTTCCCTTCCCCAGAGATGTCAGAATGACCTGAGTGAAGCATGCTTCCATCCACAAAGATGTCAGCATGAACTGACTGCTGCATGCCCCTTCCTCAGAGATGTTGGCATCAACTGGCTGCCGCATGCTCCATTCCTCAGAGATGTCAGCATATACTGGCTGCTGTATGCTCCCATCCTCAGAGATGTCAGCATATACTGGCTGCTGCATGTTCCCTTCCTCAGAGATGTCAGCATATACTGGCTGCTGTATGCTCCCTTCCTCAGAGATGTCAGCATATACTGGCTGCTGTATGCTCCCTTCCTCAGAGATGTCAGCATATACTGGCTGCTGCATGTTCCCTTCCTCAGAGATGCCAGCATGAACTAGTTGCTGCATGTTCCCTTCCTCAGAGATGTCAGTATAAAATGGCTGCTGTATGCTGCCTTCCTCAGGGATATCAGTATGAACTGGCTACTGCATGTTTCCTTCCCCAGAGATGTCAGAATGACCTGAGTGAAGCATGCTTCCATCCACAAAGATGTCAGCATGAACTGACTGCTGCATGCCCCCTTCCTCAGAGATGTTGGCATCAATTGGCTGCCACATGCTCCATTCCTCAGAGATGCCAGCATGAACTGGCTGCTGCCTGCTCTCTTCTGCAGAGATGCCAGCATGAACTAACTGCTGCATGCCCCTTCCCAGAGATGTCAGTATGAACTGACTGCTGCATGTTCCCTTCCCCAAAGATGCCAGCATGAACTGGCAGCTTCATGCTCCTTTCCAGAGATGTCTTCATGAACTGACTGCTGCATAGTGCCTTCCACGAAGATGTCGGCATGAACTGAGTGTTGCATGCTCTCTTCCTCAGAGATGTCAGCAGAACTGGTTCCTGCATGCTGCCTTCCTCAGAGATGCCAGCATGAACTGGCTGCTGCATGCCCCTTCACAAAGATGTCATTATGAATTGACTGCTG
The DNA here is from genome assembly GCA_016271365.2 of Neoceratodus forsteri. Taxonomy (NCBI): domain Eukaryota; kingdom Metazoa; phylum Chordata; order Ceratodontiformes; family Ceratodontidae; genus Neoceratodus; species Neoceratodus forsteri. The sequence continues at coordinate 333,812,262 of CM057454.1, forward strand.
CATGCTCCCTTCCTCACAGATGCCAGCATGGACTGTCTGCTGCATGCTCCCTTCCCCAGAGATGTTGGCATGAACTGGCTACTGCATGTTCCCTTCCTCACAGATGCCAGCAGGGACTGTCTGCTGCATGCTCCCTTCCCCAGAGATTCCAGCATGAACTGGCTACTGCATGTTCCCTTCCTCACAGATGCCAGCATGGACTGTCTGCTGCATGTTCCCTTCCTCACAGATGCCAGCATGGACTGTCTGCTGCATGCTCCCTTCCCCAGAGATGTTGGCATGAACTGATTTCTGCATGCTGCCTTCCCCAGAGATACCAAACAAAGGTTTTATCTGTCCCCCTAAGGAAGGCTAGGACCAAAGTGTTGGGGCTGGCATATATTAGTTGTGTCTTTAAGGAATTTATGCATTTCTATAAGTTCACTGCTGTAATAGTAATTTGTGAAAGATTAAACAAGCAGCAGAGTCACGATAGTTACGTGTGACAACTCTCTTTGAGTGCATGAGTGGAGTAGCGTTGGTAACTTTGGAACTACATCCCCAGAATATCAGCATGAACTGACTGCTGCATGCTCCCTTCCTCAGAGAAGTCAGCATGAATTGACTGTTGTATGCAGGCAACATGCATGTGCAGAGCTGAAACAAACTTTTCCACACTGTGGTCCCCAGCTAATGTGCTTCACTTGTGGGTATCCATATTGTTCTACTTAAGCAGGGATCAGTTCACTCCCCACCCATGGAGGAGACGAGCAAAGGCTTTCCCCACCAGCACTTCAGCACCTTGGGCTTGTTCTTGAATCCAAGTCATTGTGATCATGATAAGCAGCCCTGCCGCTGTGCCAGTGGGCCTGTCTTCATTTCAGTATTTTAAGTCGTTTGTGATTGTGGTGATTAGCAATTTATGTAAGCAGCAATACACGGCTGGGTGCGTGTTAACACATTTGTGATGTGCACCCATGGTTTTGCTTGCACAAATGGGAAATGCATCACCCATGCTCTATTACACACCCTACCATGTATTATTAACTATGATGCTGTTACACGAGGTCCCTGCACCCTAACTGGTACCCCCAGAGGCACACTGCAGACAGCTAGCATTTAGGTATATGTTATACTAACATATAGGGCTAAAGGGCATCTACCTTATAAGAGTAGATGTTGGGATATGTATGCACATTATTGTTTATACACTTTACTTTCCAACATACACATGTATTTCTTGTTTACAAGATGTTAGGACGTCTGTGTCCTTGTAATGATTATGATATATAAGTCAGCATTGCCATCTTCTGATGATTTGTATTACTACACGGCTATGTACAAACTGTACCTCTTTGTTTCCATGAAGTGATGACTATAACAAAATTGTATAATGTTATCTTGGACTGAGGAGCCACCTCTAATTTAACTAATAGGGCTCATCTCTGTAACAAGAAATGTTTCTATCTTACAGTAACCATGGTAATTATCTTGGGTATATAATGTAAGACATTACGTCTTCTATCTCGGAGACCCCAGGAGACACAGAGATTCCTCGAGGTATAGGGAACCCTTTAGCAATGGCTCCCAGTTCCTATTGGTAAGAACTGCTTAGGGCAACTGTGATTATCCTTTTGGTAGTAATAAACAAGCTTTATTACTCTTATGCAACATGTCTGTGATTCCTTGCATGCCCAATATTGGCAAGAACCTGAGAGTGAGCTTTAGACCTCCTGACAATTGATGACCCTGTGCAGGCAATATTTGGAGTTTGCGAAGTTTCACTTGTTGCTAAAACTTTTCCCTTCCCAACGGGGACTGTAGGTGTGCATTCCTGCACCACCTCTCCCATTTTTCACCTACTTTGTATTCACTTGCAAAGTTTGGCTGCTTACTGGGTATGGTCGATGCCAACTCAACCCACCCCACAGCAGTTTTGAATTGCAAGCTTACAAGTGCACAGTAGTCCGACTGTGAACTAGTGCACCTGTTGTGGATCGATACATGGCATGGTGCTTTTTCACAGTTTGATTTTTCATTCCATCCCACACAAAATGGCCACCGTACCAAATATCTGCTCAGAACTGAGACTCAATATCTCAAACTTCCTTGCCTCCCATGGAGGATGAGCTGACTTTGTACGGGACACAAGTCAATCTGAAAACCCTGTGCTGGGGATTTCAACCCAGTACACAGAGACAAGACAAACGGCCAGAAAGCAAGAAGCTAAAGGGCTGTTGGTCATGGTTCTCTATGTTGCTCTTGAAGCCTCCAAAGTGAGGTTTCGATACCTTGTACTACAAATCTCATCTCTTAAGCAGGAGATGGGATTGCAGGAAACTGAATGTGTCAGACATGAGCAGGATTTGGACTTTGAACTCCAAACTCTGCGGAATGAAAAGGATTCCCTTTTCATCATTCTGTTCAGATAGGCGAGCAGGAACTTTGTATGTTGAAGCAGGAGTGTGAAAGTTTGAGACAGGATATGGAGAAGGCTTTGCAAATGAATGACTTGTTAAGTAGAATGAATGATCAGATGCGTGAGGAGTTGGGAGAGTTACAGGACGAGATGAACCGGGTACATAATGACTTAGGAGTAGATACTAAGGACAATCTCGAATTTAACACCACGTATAGAGTGTTACAGAAGCAGATGCAGGATGATGTGCATAAGAATGTTGCAAAAATGAGTCATGAGGATTGTGAAATTAAAATGGTGAAACTGCGCCATCAACGAGAGGTGCTGGCTGGACACGTCAAGGCAATGGGAGGCATAGCCTCTGCCTTGTCGACATCATCTGAAGAGGAGGAGTCAGATGATGACATCTCCCAGTACAACACCCAGTCACGCCCCTATTATGACCCAGACACCCCTCCCCGCTATCCACAACATGGCAGACCCCTGTCACATGACACCATGCCCCTACGTCATCAACGGCATGATGCACATCATGGGCGATGCCAACATGGCGACCCCCATGATGGGGATAATAGGCCTAGGTCTAGTCCCAACGGCACCACCAATAGCCATTATTAATGTGGAAGACAGGCAGAAGATAGAGAAAATGATTGACAGTGTCTTAGGCACTGTGCCCATCTCTGAGAAAAACAAATGGGTTCTCATGACACAGATTAGGCAGCTTCTACATGAAGCTGGTACACAGGAGGGCATGGTTCATTCTGTGGCTGAAGCCGCAGGTCAGGCAGCCCTGGAGGGTGTCTAAGGCAATTTACCTCAGCTTGATCATCCCAATAAGACCCTGTTCCTCAGGAACATGATCCCTGCAGTAAGAGAAAAGGTAGAGCCAACCACCTACCCCAACACGGAGATATTTGCTGCTATGCTTCGGAAAACAGAGAGAGTTAATCAACTCTACATCTGTGATTTAGGCTCCAGTTCCAAGAAAGTAGCTACCATGGAAGCCATTCCAGAGGCCATGATGCACTACACGGTGGAGGGGCAGGCCCAGGAGAAACAGCCCCTCCCCACGGACAACCAACAGCCCCAGCAGGCCCAACAACAAACAACAGTCCTGGGGTGGGAATCAGAACTACCACAAAAATAAGAAATGCCATAAGAACAATAAGGGTAAGCAGCAAAGACCTGGCCCTTTATATAGGGAAATAGCCGATGAGAACTGGAGTCTCCAAGACCTCCTGGGGAAAGTGCGCTCTGTAGCGGATGCTGTTCCGGTACAGGCCCTTGCTGCAAAACAGCCAGTAGAGTAGACCTCCACAGGCCGCAGGGATACAGGAAGTCCAGGCACTTAGGCCCTTACAGGCTTGAACCTGGAAGCGGCTCCTTATATAGCATCAGTACAGCATGGTGAGATGGTTCACAGGAACCAGGCCCAGACTCTCTTTCAGGAGCTCCCCCATGCTTCCACTGGTACAGATTGACAATTACAGGCCCCAGTCCATATTGTAAACAAACTGGTCTTGGATACAATTGGAAGGCCCTGCACTGAGGCTGAGGTCGGGGGCCGCCTACTGACAGTACTGCTGGATACAGGCGCAGCTGTGTCTGTACTACAAGATGATAAACCAGACACATCACCTTGGTCTACTGGATGGAGGACCAATATGTCTGGTGTAGATGGAACTAGGTTACCTGCATACTGCTCCCTGCCACTACCTGTGACACTGGGACACCTGAAGGTACATCATACCTTTCAGCTAATGGTATTGCACGATCACCCTAGTATAATCGGAATTGACTTTTGGCACCACACAGCAGTGTGGTACACCTAGCCAACATGTTACTGATACAAATTCAGGGACAATATCACACCATTATGTTCCCTGATTCACATGTGGTCACAACAAACTCTGGGAACAACAAAGAGTATGATGTCATAGATTTGTTTAAGTACCATGAGCTTTTCCCTAAGCTCCTCCCCATTCTACAAAGACATCTGGAGGCATTTGCCACTAATAAGCATGATTGTGGCAGGATGCACACTGTCATTGAAGTGACAGGTCCAGCACATGAGAGTCAACAGCAATACCCCTTTCCACCTGAGGCCTTGCCCTCTCTTAGGGAAACAATTGAATCACTCCACAAGCAAGTTGTAATCAGGACATGTGTTTCTACTGCAAATTCCCCAGTCTGGCCTGTGAAAAAACCCACAGGTGCCTGGAGACTTACTATTGACTACAGGAGACTAAACCAGGTCACCCCCAGTTGTGCCCCAACTGTGGCGTCAGCACCAGACGTGCTAAGACTACTAACCCCTGACCATAGATATATAGATACATAGACAGTGTCCACAGATAAGGGCCTATGGCCCACCCAGTCTGCCCGTTTGAGCTTGTAAGTTCAGTTTATATTTTCCAAGAAGTCTGTTACCCCTTACCCTGACCTCCAGAATTCCTTTATGTCTATCCCATGCATTCTTAAATCCCGTGATTGTTTTAGCCCCCAGCACTTCCTCTGGCAGGGTGTTCCACTTGTCCACCACCCATTCTGTGAAGAAATTCTTCCTCACGTTTCCTCTGAATCGTCCTCCCTCCAACTTCATCCCATGCCCTCTAGTCCTGGAACATCTTTTTGCTTAAAAATAGTGTATTTCTGCAACCCTGTTCCTCCCTGTAAGATACTTGTATGTCTCTATCATATCCCCTCTCTCCCTCCTCTCCTCCAGGGAGTACATATTCAGTCCCTTCAACCTGTCCTCATAGGACTTGTGATGCAATCCATGTACCATCTTTGTTGCCCTCCTCTGAACCTTCTCTACCCTGTCTATGTCCTTACGTAGGTATGGTCTCCAGAACTGTACACTGTACTCCAGGTGGGGCCTCACTAGTGTCTTGTATAGTGGAATTATGACCTCCTTTTCCTGCTGGTGATGCCCCTGCCTATGCATCCCAGCATTCTATTTGCTTTACCTGCTGCCTTGTCACACTGTTTCCCTACCTTGAGGTCATCAGAGATGATAACCCCAAGATCCCTTTCCTGCTTGGTGCATGCTATATCCTCACCCCCCAACTGATATATTGTGCCAGGGTTTTTGTGCCCCATATGCATTATCTTGCACTTATTTGCATTGAATTTCAACTTCCAAACCCCTGACCATACTTCAAGTTTCTGCAGGTCCCTTCTCATTCTGTCTACACCCTGATGAAGATGTTGAATAGGACCGGTCCCAGCACTGATCCCTGTGGTACCCCACTGGTCACTCTTCCCTCTGTGGAGTGACAGCCATTTACCACCACCCTCTGTGTCCTGCCACCCAGCCAGTTACCTACCCACCACACTACTGTCCTGCCCATACCCATATTCCGCAGTTTGTGTAATAGTCTTCTATGTGGCACAGTGTCAAAGGCCTTGCTGAAGTCCAGATAGACCATGTCCACTGCCCTCCTCTGATCCACCTCCCTAGTCACCCAGTCAAAAATTCAATGAGGTTGGTCTGACATGTCCTCCCCTGGTGAAACCATGCTGCCTTGGGTCCTGTAGTCCATAGACAACCAGATGTTCCACCAATCTCTCCTTCAGTAGTGCTTCCATGATCTTCCCCACTGGTGAGGTGAGGCTGACTGATCTGTAGTTCCCCACTTCCTCTTTTGTTCCCACTTTTGTATAAGGGACTACATCTGCTGTCCTCCAGTCTTTAGGTACCTCCTGTTTCCAGTGATCGGCTAAACAGGATAGCCAGAGGTTCAGCCACCACCTCTTAGTTCTTTAAGGTTCCTGGGTGCACCCATCTGGCCCCATTGCTTTATCAACTCTTATTACTTCCAGTTCCTTCAGGACCCTTTCTCGTGTAAACGGACTTATGTCCATTTCTGCACCATTCTCACCCCTTGTACTCCCTTCAGACCCATTACCCTCCTCTTCCTCAGTAAAGACTGAGCAGAAATGCCTGTTCAATATGTCAGCTTTACTGTTGTCATCCTCCACGCAGCCCCATCCTCCCCCTTCAGTCTCACTATCCCTCCCTTTGCCTTTCTTTTTTCACTTATGTACCTGTAAAAGGTTTTGTCTCCTCTACCCACTGATTTTGCAATGTGTTCTTCTGTCTGAGCTTTGGTTTCCCTTACCCCCCCAAATTGACCTCCCTGCCTCCCTTTGCTTCTCCTGGTACTTCTCCCTATCCCCTTCTGCCTGTGTCTTTTTGTATTGCCTGGATGCAATCTTTTTGGCTTTCACTTTCTTTGCTACCTCTTTGGAAAACCATAATGGTCTCCTCTTCCTTTTCCTCTTGCTAACCTGCTTAATGCATAATTCTGTTGCTCTTGTAATCCCCATTTTAAATACTGCCCACTGTTCTTCAACCCTGATTCCTGCTCCATTCCCTTAATGCCTCTTTCAAGTATCACCCCATTTCAGTCTGCCCGTAAAATCCAGGATACGTGGTTTTTGTGGTTTGATTCCTGTTCTTTCTGTGATTTCAAACCACAATGACTGGTGGTCACTGTCTCAGGTGCTCCCCCACTGTTACCCCATCAGACTGTCCCTGTTTGTGAGCACAAGGTCCAGTATTGCTTTCTGCCGGAGTTGGTTCCATGACCGGTTGCTTGAGGGCGTGCACCCTGAAGGGGTCCAGGATAAATCTGCTCTAGTTGATGCTGCTAGCTTGGATGCTCCAGTCCACGTCTGGAATATTGGAACCTCCAACTAGTACTACCTCACTTTGTCTGCCATCTTTGGATGGCTACATCAACTCTCTCTGTTTCTTCCTCTCTGGGCTGGTGGTCTATAGACCACACTTGTGCGGATGGCTGGCCCCATTTTCCTTTCCAGCTTAACCACAGTATCTCCCCCATTTGTTCCTCCTGGATCTCTGTGGCCCTTATGTCATTTTTCATACAGTGCCACCCTCCTGCTTCCTACCTCCCTGTCTCTTCTGAATATGTTGCTTGTCAGTGTGGCCATCTCCGAGTCATGGTTGTCATTGGCACAGGTTTCAGTGATGGCCACAATGTCCAAGTCTTGACTGCCATGACAGCCTCTAGTCTTCCAACTTGTTACTAAGGCTCCTGGCATTGGCACTCTGGCTTTCCATGATTTGATCTCCTAGACTGTTTCGCTGTTCTACTCCAGCCCCTTCCTTGGTTGTCCTTTATCCTGGTTCTCCTTGCTGTCTGCCCTTCTGCTGAATTTTGCCCTTTTCTGCTATCACTTCTTGGGTGCTAATCTCCATCTTTTGCATCTGCTTTATAGAGATAGCCCTCCTCGGTTCATTGGTTCCACTGCTAGCTGTGGGGTGTGAGTAGGTACCCTTCTTGCTGGCCTGCCACCCCCTTTGCTGGTTTAAATGCTTGTCAATGTAGCATTTACTTGTCATTGAGTGCTTGATTCCTCTCCAGGATGGATGCAGGCACTGCCAGGTTAGAAACCTCCATCCCTCCAGGTGGGTCCCCAGTCACCAATGAATCCAAACCCTTCTCACAGCACCAGTTCTTCAACCATGATTTAAAGTTCCTGATGCATGCCCCTATGCTCTCCCTTGCCTTTCTATGAGTAGTACTTTACAGAAAAAGTAGGCAAGTAGCTACTTTGAGACCCTCACAATTTCCTAAACTCTTCTAGACTTCCTCTGGCTCCCCATTTGCCAGGTCATTAGTACCTAGGTGGATAATGACATCAGCAGCTCACCCTCCGTCTTGCCTTCCAAGTGAGTCCCCAGGATCTTCCTTCCATCCTCCATGCCATGGCACCTAGTAGGCACTTCACCTCCCTGTCCTCTGTGTTCCTGTGCTGGATCCTCTTATGATGGAGTTCCCACCAGGTTCACTTCTCCTCCTCTGAGGTCCACTTCTCTCCCCTTGAGGTCACCTCCTTGACTAACCTCCATCCTTTCCTTCCACTTCTCTGGGTGCCTTCTATTTGGTTGTCCCCATTTGCCAGTGTGGCATATGAGTTATTGAGTGGAATTAGGATCTGGATGTGCCTCTGCCTGATGCTGCCTAACCCTCCTGAGCCCTGTCACCCAGTGCTCCTCATTCTCGGCATCCTTTGAGGCAGTTGCATTGGACTGGGTGGTCTCTGGATAGGGGTGATGGTACTCCTGACCCAGTTTACTTCCGCTGTGAGTCTGGCAACCTCATCCCACAGTCCAGAGAGATGTATGCAGATAGGGCAGTGCCTCAGTGTCCAGAAGGTCTGCCTGAATATCGCTTCCCCACAGCCATTGCATTGCACCACTCTCCACAATGGTTTAGTGCCCTGGACGTGTCTCTTGCAATATGTGGACGACCTGTTGTTGGTCAAAGCCACACAGGAACAACATCTGAATCTCTTAGATGAACTACTGACCCTCATCCAGAGGGCAGGCCTCAAATGTAACACTGCAAAAGCACAACTATGTCAGAAAGAGGTACTCTTTCTGTGCCTGAGGATAACAGACCAAGGCCAAAGCCCTACCTGGAAGAAGATACAAGGATTGCAAGATCTGCCACTGCCTACCAGTGTGGCCACACTTAGAAGGTTTCTAGGTATGTTAAACTATTCTAGAGATGTTATTTCTGATTTTGCTCAGAGGGCTACCCCTCTGTATGAAGTACTGAAAAAGGATGTCCCCTGGACTTGGGGTCCCATTCTCACCCAGGCTGTGACATCACTAAAAATGAGCTCTGTGGCCTCCAGCTCCAGCTTTGGATTGCTTCAGTCCGATCCAGCTGCACCATTCCATCTGGAATCTGCTACCTCTGACATTGCTATGTCTGCAGTGCTGGCCCAGAAGGTCCATGGCACCCTGAGACCCATTACATATGCATCTCAGCTCTTGACCCCAGTGGAACAGAAATACAGCCTTTGTGAAAGGAACCTTTTGACCACCTACTGGGCTGTCTAGCACTTTCTGTATATCATTGGGTACTCCCCCCTGATCATCAATACAAACCACATCCCAACAACCTTTTTGATATCAGAGTAAAGAATGGGTCAGGCTCCAATACCAGACTGACACACTGGTCCCTCCTTCTCCAGGACAGAGACAGTAAGGTCTACCCAACCAAAATGCCATCCATGCTGGTGCATGGTCTCCTTTTCCAAGGAGAACCCCATGACTGTACACTGCATCCACCTGATCTACCAGATCCAGGTCCTTTCCTTCCTGCTCACACCACAGTTACTTGAGCACCTCATTGTATACGTGTCTTCTGAGCGGCTTCCTATTACCAGGAGAGCAAATAGCAGGGATGGGCATGTAGTAATTTTTGGTAACATTATTAAAATTTCCTAAGCGTTGCAGTGGGCATCATCACAGTATGTGGAAATGGCAGCAGTGGCTCTGCGCCCATGAGTTTCATCCAGCATGGACCGAGGATACCATCATTTTTACAGACTGTAACTGGGTTTGTTGTTCCCTTACAAATTTCTTCCTTTCTGTCAGAAGAACTCCTTTACCTCTTCTGATGGCACACCAGTGAAACATAAGGAGCTGGTAATGTACATTCATTCACTGGCACAGAAGTTTGCACACAAACTCTATGTACACAAGGTTAAGGCTCACTCCATACATGACCCCTATCATGCTTTCAATGACACTGCTGACACCTTGCAAAGGAAGGGGCCTAAGGGGGGGACACCTGGATGATGGACCATCTGGAGGCCAGAGTGTCTGTATGCATTGCAGCAGTCAAGAAGAAACCTGAACCCTTCTCCCCCTTGGACTTGTCAGAAGCCCAGCATGCTGACTCTGAACTCAAAGATGTGTTCAGATTTCTGGACAAAGGTACTGAGAAGAATTTATTTACCCATAACCCCTACCAAAGGCATGAAGGTAAGTTACACCTGTCCCCTGATGACAAGCTCATCTGGTACTAACCAGATAGACACCCCTACAAATTGTGGGTGGCCCTCATCATCTCAGGTCTGAATTTCTGCATCCAGGTGCATGACACCCCACTGGTGGACACCAGGGGTAAACACACTCAAAAGCTCAAGACCTACTGCCTGGGTGGCCTGGCATCACCAAGGATGTCAAACAGTACGCAAACAACTGCTTTGTTTTGTTGTGTAAAACAATCCATCCCTACAAAACATAATATGACTACTACCACAAAGGCATTCTGGACTATGGCATGCCATACAAATTGATTTTATTGGTCCCCTGACCAATACCAATAGAAACAACAAATACGTCCTGGTGGTAACTGATCTTTTCTTTAAGTGGGTTGAAGGGAGGCAGTATAGTGCAGTGGGTTAAGGCTCTGAGCTGCAGATCTGGAGACCTAGGTTTGAAACCCACAGCCCCCACTTGCATACTGTGTGACCCTGAGCAAGTCACTTAACTTCCGAGTGCTCCCAGGCTGCACCTGTAAACAAGCTTTCAGCCTAGTGTGTCTCACCTGGTTAAACAATTGGAAAAAAAACAAAAGCTTTCACCACAAAGACATGCACTGCTAAAGCCACTGCCAATTCCTGATGGAACAGATCTTCTCCAGGTGGGGCCTACCTCTCAAGGTAGACTCAGACAAAGGAACCAGTTTTACAGGTGAGTTGATGAAAGAAGCACTTGAACTCCTTGGAGTTCATCAGAAGTTCCACATACCTTACCACTCACAATCATCAGGTCAAGTAGAGAGGGCCAACAGACAGATAAAGCAAATGCTTTCCAAATTCACTGAGGATAATCCCAAGGATTGGGATTCTCTACTGCCGTTACTTCTTATGGCAATGAGTGGCACACCCTCAGCCACCACACAGCTCACACCCTTTGAGGTGATGACTGGTAGAAACATGAGATTACCTGAACACTTGTTGTTTGACCTGCACACACCCCCACTGCAGACCGTGTCTCAGTGGACCAATATGGGGAAAAACTCAGACAAGACCTCATACACACTCATTTGTATGCTGGTAATTACATGGGCAAGGCCCAACAACAGTCCAAAATCCAGTCTGACAAACACGCACAAGAACTAGATTGGCATGTTGAGGATCAGGTAATGGTTCTCCGATTTGCACATCCTACACATTCCTTCTCCAATAAGTGGGAAGGCCCCTTTCCCATTATCAACAAGTTCAGTCCAGCAGTCTATCAGGTTAGACTCATGCACAACAACAAATCGACTGACAAATGGTTACATGCAAACCATCTGAAACTGTATAAAGGAGTATAATTACTTTTCCTCACCCCATTAGGTGGAATAGTACTAATTTCTAATGTTTAATTTTCCTTTTCAAATACTTTGACAAGATGGCTTTCTTGTTCCATTTTCTCTTCCTCTCAGGAGTAATCCCCTACATCCAAGGCACGGTAAAGCACCTCCTTCCTCATCTTGATCCACCTGAAACTACCCCAGAGGGAGTCTCCATCAATATTCCCGACAATTTGATTACTGTCCAGGAAGGTTCAGATGCCTACCTCACTGACTCGGTTGTTGCTCCTGATAAATTGACCCTACAAATTGAGTGGCAAACCAAGTCTCAAGGACAAATACTCCCCATGGCGAAACTCTGCAAGGGGAACTTTCCATGGTTGGTTGAATGTCAAATCATCCCCAAATATACTTTGTCCTTGCTCCAAACCTCTCTTAGACAGTCTGGTCTATACAATATCACTGCCTTAATTGACCCCTCATATTGTGATTCTTCGTCTAAAGATTCTGCCAGGAAATGTTTTGCTGTACACAACATGGCCTCAGCTGCCATGTACTTATCTGTGTTACCCCCTACTGAGAAACAGCTTTTGGAATGTCCAAAACAAACCACTGGTCCTCAAAGTGGTCTCACAGCCACTGCCTTACCTGGCTCACTTATTAACAACTTACAATATATGCATATACCTGTTTTGTTTAACTTGACTTTACTGGAATATGAAAGAATTTGGTACGTATCATACTACTAATACATCATTGTTTTATAGTACTTTGTTACTTGATAGTTTATCAGCCTTTCAGATTCATAACCAAGACCCTATTGCTGGGGTACACACCACTGAGCATGGAGGCAATTTTAGGAGAAAACCTAATCCAGATGATCAAAGTCATAAACGTAATACATGTGACACATCACCATCACTGGTGTTTTTGGTACTGCAATCTCTATCTGGAATAAAGCAGACATTGCTGCTATCAAAGCACATTCACAAAAGTTTCAAACTGGTATGGTCAATGATATCATACCCCCATTTTTGCATGGTGTGGATGGCCTTAGTCAGGAAGAGAGATACACTGTATACAATATGCATGACATTGCTAAGGCATTTACAGATTCTAAAGACAAAGATTAACTCCCTTATTGCACAAAACAATAAAGAAGCAGATAAGCTATACATTGCCCACGAAATATTATGCTCAGCCTAGGGCTCTTATATTATCACTACCATCAATAATCTCTTCCATGATTTAGAATCCAGCAGAATCCCTGATATCTTACATGACAGACGTATCTCGAAATGGTATTGTCCTCATTGCAAATCCCCTGTGTTGCCATGTGTAGGCTACAATCTCTTACTATTCCAATTTCTACTGCTAGGAATTTGGGTTTTGTGACCAGGCACCCTAATACTGGTTCATGTTTACGTCTAAGAAATGTTCCATTGAGGATACTATGTTTGTGTCTTTCACTGTTTCTTTACCACGTTTTGATCCTACTACAGCTATATTTGATAAACTAGCATCTGTACACTCCATTGGGCACCTTGATGAAGACATCTACAGAGAACGCCTTGATTTGCCTCCACTACTGGTTTTCCATTCTCTTCTGGATACATGGGTCTTGACGCAAATGGATTGTTGTGAGAAGAAAGGGTATATTTATTTGTGTCGATGTGACATATTTGATGTTATTAAACCTGTATGTGGCTATTCCCCAGACAGTATTGATTGGTCCTTTTCCATGGACGATGACATCACCACCAATAGTACAGAATACCAGGATGCAACATCTGCTTCAGATGATTCCAAGTTTTACCAGTCTTATCGGAAGGAGGTTCACTGCCTGTCAACATGGATTTCTCAACAGACGTATACTTGCCTAGTACATTTGCAAAAATGGAGACTGCCTACTGTAAAAATGCAACATAATTCAGATGGTGAATTTTGTGTGGTAACTTATTATAAGACTTTTAAATACCATGAGAAAACATGTTCTATTGATGACTCAAATTTTTGTTTCATCCCACTTCAAACTACTATTATTGGGCACACAGTTATTACCCCATCCCCATTATGGACCCTGATATCATCGATGGTAACCCTGATTATCTGCTTACTCTTTCAGAGTATTTATATTATTTTAATGTTCACATTGATCCTTTAACTTTGACATTAAAATCAGTTTTAGACTGGAAAGACACTCATCTCATCCACATCAGCAATAATATGTCCAAAGCTAATGAAGCAGTCCTTGCACTTATTAATGATGGAGATTTGAATAGTTCACTTACTAACACTTGGTTAGAGATTACCTTTAAAGGTTTTGTTATTATACAAGCACTTTTAATATTTTTTTTTATTATTATGCTTTGCTGCCTACGGCGGACATTACGCCAACACCGTGAGCAGCTGGAGTTTCTTTACAAGGCTCATGTGTCAGGTCTGTAAATGAACCCTGCTCTCTATCCACTCCCTTACTCTTGCTTGTTTCCTTCAGAGCAAATATGGGGAATGTTACATGAGTCCCTGCACTCTAATTGGTACCCCCCAGAGGCACACTGCAGACAGCTAGCATTTAGGTATATGTTATTTATTTATTTATTGAAATGTTTCACCGGGAAGGGTACACTGAGCAACTAAATGTTCGCCTCATGGTACGTCCTGGGGGAGAGGGGAGTGAGAAGTTACAGCATGTTTAAATGATACAAAACATCAAAGCATAATACAGTACAGAGTCAGGTGCATGTAATACATGTTGTCAATACATGCAGGAAAACAGTGCAATCGAATGGGGGATGCATGATGAAACAATACACAGGGAGGGAGGGATGGATGAGTACAAGACACAGAAGTAAGTGCTAGTTAGTTTAGTGGGAAAATAGGTGGAGGGAAGGGAGGGGTGGGAGGGAGATGAGTATTACAGGAGGGGGGTCAGGAGCAAGAACAGTTGGGGAACAAATAATTGACTAGAGCTGTATTGAGGGAGAATGGGGATGAGGAGAGGTGGATTTGCAGGGGGAGAGAATTCCACAGTTTTGGAAGATGGTGTGAAAAAGCATTTTGGCCAGAGGTTGTGGATCTGTTGGGAAGAGTAAAGGTGTGTAGGTTGTCAGATCACAGAGAGTAGTGGTTAGGAGGGGGTACTAAGTGAGGAGGAGAGGTTAGAGGGGAGAGAACTGAGCCATAATTTCGAGATGAATTTTGCCCCATGAAGCATGCGTTGATTATGAAGCGTGAGGAAATTTAGAGAGCGGTAGAGGTCACAGTGGTGGGTGAGGTAGGGGCATCCAGGGCAAAGCGGCAGAAGGAATTATAGAGAGAATTGAGTTTTGCTAAGGAGGATTGTGAGGCAGCACCATGGACTATATAACAGTAGTTGAATATTGGCAAGATCACCTTCATTACTAGCTCATGCCTGGCCACAAGTGGTATACAGCTGCTATTCCTGTAGAGGGCACCGAGCTTAGGCTTAAGTTTTTTCTGGATGGCCTCAATGTGTGTTGAGAAGTTCAGGTGTCTGTCAAGCCAGACCCCAAGATACCTGAAAGAGGGTGAGTCCTCCAGTACCGTCCCATTCAGGGTGTGGAATATAGGTAAGGTGTTTAGCCTAGCAAGCCTCTGCCTAGTTCCAAATGTCATAGAGACAGTTTTCTTGGTGTTTAAAAAGAGTGGATGTGAGCTAAACCAGCGTTGGACTCTAGTGAAGTCAGACTGAAGACTGGTGGTGACCTCTGTGACTGATGAACCAGAAGCATATAGAACCATGTCTTCAGCAAACGTGGATGCTGGAGATGGTGCAGGTTAAGAGAAGGTCATTTAGGAAAATGGAAAACAGAATGGGGCCAAGAACCGAACCCTGGGGAACACCAGTGGTCAGGGACAAAGAGGAAGAGGTGACATCGGCAATTTTAACTGATTTGGTCCTGCCTGACAGGTAGGCATTGAACCAGTTTGTGGCAGAAGGAGAAAGACCGGCGGCTGAGAGGGAGTTTAGGAGAAGGGAGTGTGAGACAGTGTCAAAGGCTTTTGCCAGATCAACAAAGATGTCAGAGGTAATATGGCCTTTGTTGACTCCAACAAGGACTGTCTCAGTTAGTCTTAGCAGAGAAGTGGTAGTAGAGTGGGACTTCCGAAATCCTGACTGGTACAGAGTAAAGAACCCATTGTCAGATAGGAAGGAGGAGAGTTGACTGATGACTAAGTGCTCTTGAAGTTTAGCGAGGGTGGTTAGGAGAGAGATAGGGCGATAGTTGCCAGGTGAGGAGGGGGTCACCCCCCCTTAGGGAGTGGGAGGACAGCTGCATGCTTCCATGCTGAGGGAACAGAAGCAATCAAGAAGGAGAGGTTTAGAAGGAGAGAGAGAGAGAGAGGGTAGGCAATAGTAGCAGTGGAGAGGGAGAGGAGTCTAGAATCAAGGCCATCAGGAGAGGAGCCTTTAATGGAGTTGAAGGCAAGAAGTGCCTGGAGGGTGGTGGTAGGGGAGACAGGAGAAAACGTGAACTGAGAGAAAGCTGAAGGAGGAAGGGAGGGGGAGGAGGGAGAAAAGCAGGAGATGGGGGAATGGAGGGCAGTGAGGAGGCGTGGCGGTCAGTAGAGAGGTGAGGGTATAGAGGGGGGGACAGGAGGTGGCACCAGACCATTTGAGGTGCCTGGAAGGGAGCCTAGCAGAGATGAGGCACAAGTAGAGAAGTGAGAGTTAAAGCATTCCTCAATAGCCATAGGTTCAGAAAGGATGGTTTGGTTGAGCTTGAGAGAAGGTGGCAGAGGGGTAGAGGCTGGAGAGAAGAGGGAGTAGATGACTTTCCAGAATTTAGCTGGATTATTTATATTTGAAAGGAAGTTTGATTTGAAGTGTTTGGCTTTGGCTAGGTGGATTGCTTTGGTGCAGCCATTATGAAGTTCCTGGTAACGTTGGAGATCTTGTTGGCCACCAGTTGTTTTTGTCTGGCACCATGCAATGTCACATGCATGTTGGCAGGCCAGGAGTGCTGGGGTAACCCAGGGGAGGTGGGCGCCTCTGACCCTTGTTTTACAAAGTGGGGCATGGGTGTTCCAAATGTGGAGGAACGTGGTGTTGAAGTGGGCCAGGGCTACGTCAGCTGAGGCCGATGAGGTGAGGGGGGTCCAGTCAGTGGCAGTGAGGTCAAGGAGCAGAGCTTGAAAGTCTAGAGATGCAAATTGTCTGGTGAGAATTATTTTTGGAGGGGGTTTGGTTCTATGGATCTTGCGCACCATGTAGGTGATGTGATGGTCACTGATAGAATCCAGTAGGAGGCCGGAGGATATTATTCTATGCGGGTGGGTAGTGAGGTTAAGGTCTAGCAGTGAGTGATCTAATGTTTTGTTGTTATGGCGAGTGGGTTCTTGAATGAATTGGCTAAGGTTCAAGGCTTCAATGGAGAAGTGGGTGGAGGCCAGTGAGGGGGGCCAGCCAGTTTACGTTAAGGTCACCTAGGACATTGAGTTCACCCTCGATGGACAGAGTAGCAAGCTTGTCAAGGAGGGCACTGACATTAGAAGAAGGTTGCCCTGGTCAGGAATAGATACCTGCAATGTGAATACGAACAGTGTAGGGAAAGAAGATTTTGATAAGAAGTGCCTCATGAGAGGCAGGTGTAGAAACGGAAAAGGTAGGGTTAAACTGGACAGATGAAAAGGTATAAATCACCACTTCACCACCTCGCACATTCCGGTCCTGCCTGGTGATAGCAAAGCATGGGATAGAGACAGCATGATTGGGGATGGAGTGTGATAGCCAGGTTTCAGAGATCACGATGATGTCAGGGGTGTATAAATGCACCATGGCTTGCAGTTGGGGGAGTTTAGGGCCAAGACTTCTTATATTTTAAGACCAAGGGGGAGAGTGGGTGGGTTGGTAATTGGTTGGGTGGCTGGAGGCTGCATCGCGATATGGGGTCCAGGGTTTGGGTGGATGTCGCCGGAAGCAAGGAGGAGAAGCAGCAAGAGTAGCTGAAGATGTTTGCTAGTTGTGTGTGATCTATGGGAGAGACTTTTGGCCATTTTAGGTGAGGGTGAGAGGAACAGGGGTGAGACAGCCAATTTTAGGAGGGTAGGGACCCGGTCAGACACAGAGGTGAATTGTGCGCAAGGGATGACAGGATAGTGAGGGAGGAGCCCAGCATCAGGGAAGTGGAGTGTAGCAGCAGGGGAAGCCCTAACATTTAACACCATAGTGCTGAGAGACATATTAAGGGGGCCAGTGTGTGGTTGTGTGAGGAGCATAGGTAATAATAATATTGACAGTAACAGGGATAGATATCATTGTTTGACGGTCTACCATAGTTCCATGTTGAGGCAAGAAATGGGAGGCATCAGAGGAATAGTGAGATTAGCAGTCAGTGACTACTAGGAGAGGCTTACTAGGAGAGGCTGAGTGTTGCAGCTGCCTCTAGTGGTAGCAGCGTATAAGCAGCCAATGGAAAACAGGGCTAATAGAAAAAAAAGAGTAGATCATGCCTAGCCACAGCTATATAAGTAACTGCTGAGCTAAGGCGGGAGGGTAGCCAGAGCGAAGCGCTGGCGGGGTAGCGATCATACCTAGTAGAGCAGGAGAGCCGGCCAGTGGACTTGGTGGTGGCTGAGAGGATGTCATTCATCTGGGAGACGCTTCTGATCCGCTGCAGCGGCTTGGTTCTGTTCAGGGGCTGAGAGGCTGGAGAGAGAGGGGAAAGGGAGCAGATTAAGTAGGCAGCTAGAGGGGAGGGAAGACAGCAGGGGGTGAAGAGTCAGTGAATTAGCAGCAACAGAGACAAAGGGAAGGGGGCGAGGTGCCCGAGAGTCTGAGTATAGTACTTAACACAGTTATTAAAGCGTTCACTAAAGAGCTGTAACACTTGCAAAATTTTTACATGATAATAAAAACATTTGCAGGCAGTAATACTGTGCTAAACTTTAAGTTGTAGTTGAAAAAAAGCACCAAGGAGACAGGCAGAAAGAGCGTAGCAGAGTGTCCAATCAAAGGAGAGGCCAGGAGAGCGCTCGCGTTCCAATTGGTCCCAGAGGGACCGCACCTAGTAGAACAGGAGAGCTGGGCAGCAGACCTCGGGCAGTGGCTGAGAGGATGCCGTCCATCTGGGGGAGCCACTTCTTGATCTGTGGTGGCGGTTTGCCCTGTTCAGGGGCTAAGAGGCTACTAGAGCAGAAGAGCCGGGCAGTGGACCTCGGGTGGTGGGTGAGAGGATGACGTCCGTCCGGGGGAGCCGCTTCTTGATCCGCAGTGGCGGTCTGCCCTGTTCAGGGGCTGAGAGGCAACTAACTATACTGTACTAGTATAGGTATATGTTATACTAACATATAGGGCTAAGGGCATCTACCATGTAAGAATAGATGTCAGGATATGTATGCACGTTATTGCTATACACTTTACTTTCCAATATATACATGTATTTCTTGTTTACAAGATCTTAGGGCATCAATGTCCTTGTAATGATTATGCTACATAAGTTGGCATTGCCATCTTCTGATGATTTGTATTACTACATGACTATGTACAAACTGCACCTCTTTGTTTCCGCAAAAAGTGATGACTATTACAAAATTGTGTAATGTTATCTTGGACTGAGGAGCCACCTCAAAATTAGCCAATATGGCTCATCTCTTTAACTAGAAATGTTTCTGTCTTACAGTAACCATGGTAATTATCTTAGGTGTATAATGTAAGACATTACGCCTTCTACCTCGCAGACCCCAGGAGACACGAAGATTCCCCAAGGTATAGGGAACACTTTAGCATTGGCTCCCAGTTCCTATTGGTAAGAACTGCTTAGGGCAACTGTGATTTTCCTTTTGGTAGTAATAAACACGTTTTATTACTCTGATGCAACGTGTCTGTGATTCCTTGCATGCCCATTATTGCCAAGAACCTGAGAGTGAGGTTTAGACCTCCTGGCAATGCACACACTGAAGTGTATTATTGCACTTTTAAAATGGATTTGTTATAGGAAACAGATTTTTGGGACACAGAAAGGAGATCAGACACCTGACTGTGCAGCAGTAGTATTTGAATGAAAGTTCTGTGTTATTGTTTGTGTTCGTGCCATTTTCTAAATTATGTTTTATCCATTGATGTGTGAGTGTATTGCCATATATGTATACAATATAATTTTCTGCTGCAGCATCATTCTAATCAGGACACTGATGGAAATGAGATGCTGTCATCTCATCAAATCTTTCTAAACATTTTTAATAAATAAACAAACATTATAATCAAAAGGGAGGTCATAGCCATTTGGAAAATCACAAAGGTTCGGATCCTAATTATCAGGACCCACAGACCAAAGTTATTTGGTTAACATTAGGTCCTCTGGCACACTGGTAGCAATACTAGCAAACAGAATTTTGTCATAAAACTCATAAATAGATAAACACATTTAGATTCCAAAAACTAAAATAAGCAGAGAAAAGTTGAAAAATCTCATCTTGCCAAATTGGCTGGCAGTATAGGCCAGAGGATAGAGTACCGAATTATGAATTTGCTTGGTACATCCAACATACCTGAGTTTTATTCCCATGACATCTACTTGCATAATGTGTGGCTCTGAGCAAGTCACTAGATAGAGTAACAAACTGTGAATGTGCTTGGTACATCCAGCAAACCTGAGTTTTATTCCCATGACATCTACTTACATAGAAACATAGACTTTGACGGCAGATAAGGACAGCTTGGCCCACCTAGTCTGCCCATTTCCCTACCTAGAGGATAAGCTGCAGATCCTATTTAACCAACAGCCTATTTCTTCCTACCCCCCACAAAAATTGCCTTATGTCTGACCCATGCATTCTTGAATTCTCCCACAGATTTAGACCCCACAAGCTCCTCAGGAAGGCTGTTCCATTCGTTCACCACCCTCTCTGTGAAAAATACTTCCTCACATTACCCCTGAGCCGTGCCCCTCTATCTTCAAATTGTGTCCCTTGTTCTTGCACATCTCTTTTTCTGAAAGATGCTACCCTCTTGGACTTTGTTGATTCCACTGAGGAACTTAAACATTTCTATCATGTTCCCCCTCTCCCTCCTTTCCTCAAGGGTAAACATATTAAGCTCCTTTAGCCTCTCCTCATATGGCTTCTCTTGCAGACCCTGCACCATTTTAGTTGCCCTCCTCTGAACTGCCTCCATCCTGTCTACGTCCTTGCAGAGATGGGGTCTCTAGAACTGGACGCAGTACTCCAGATGGGGTCTCACCAACTGTCTGTACAGGGGGATAAAAACTTCCAGTTTTCTGCTGGTGATGCCTCTCCCTATACATCCCAGTATCCCCCCAGCCCTCCCTACCACCTTCTCACATTGTTTGCCAACCTTAAGGTCATCTGATATGATTACCCCCAGGTCTCTCTCCATTTTTGTTGTTGTTACTACCTCCCTCACCATTGTGTAATCTTCTCCTGGGTTTTTGTTTCCCAGGTGCATTACTTTGCACTTCTTTGCATTGAATCCAAGCTGCCATACTTCTGACCATTCCTCCAACCTTGTCAAGTCCCTTCTCATCCTTTCCATGCCTCCTTGTGTATCAACCCTGTTGCAGATTTTTGTGTCATCTGCAAAGAGGCATACTTTTCCTTCCAGTCCCTCTGCAATGTCACTTATAAAGACATTAAAAAGGACTGGACCAGTACTGAACCCTGTATCCCACTAGTAACCCCTCTTTCTTCAGAGTGGACTCCATTTACAATTACCTTCTGTGTCATGTTGTTCAGCCAATGTTTTACCCAGGCTACCACCCTGGTACCCACTCCAAGGCTGGTTAACTTGACTACTAATCTTTTGTGTGGGACTGTGTCAAATGCCTTGCTAAAGTCTAGGTAGGCCATGTCCACAGTCCCTCCCTGGTCTACTACTTTGGTCACCCAGTCAAAGAAATCAATTAGATTCATCTGACATGACCTTCCCACTGTGAACCCATGCTGCCTTGGGTCCTGTGCCCCACTGGCCTTTAGGTACTCAACAATTCTTTCCTTTAGAAGTGATTCCATCACTTTCCCTACCACAGAGGTCAAAATGACAGGTCTGTAGTTTCCTGCCTCTGTCTTGCTCCCACTTTTGTGAAGGGGAATCACATCAGCCTTCTTCCAGTCCTCAGATACCACACCATCCTCCCATGATTTGTTAAAAAGGGTAGTCAGTGGTGTCACTAGTTCTCTGCTTAATTATTTTAGAATTCTGGGGTGAATTCCATCTGTCCCAATTTCTTTGTCCACGTTCAGTTTTAGGAGTTCTTTCAGATCCCTTTCTTCTGTGAAAGGACTGGGATCGACCCCCCCCCTCCAGAATGCTTCTGTTAATTGGATTAGGCACCTCCCCCACTTTCTCTTTTGTGAATACTGAACAGAAGTATTCATTCAGTATCCCTGCTTTTTCACTGTCACTCTCTTCCCACCCACCATCCATTCTATTCAGCCTCACTATCCCTCCCTTTGTCTTTCTACACTCCCTGATATACCTATAAAAGGTTTTATCCCCCTTCTTAACCGAGTTGGCTATATTTTCCTCAGTTTGTGCCTTTGCTGTTGTGACTACCCTCCCTGCTTCCTTCTGCCTTAACTGGTACAGTTCTCTGTCCTGCTCCTTCTGTGTTTCCTTATACTTCCTAAATGCTATCTTTTTCTCCCTAACCTTCACGGCCACTTCTTTTGAGAACCATAGTGGCTTTTTCTTTCATTTTGATTTGTTTATTTGCTTCACACAAAGGCTTGTTGCCTCTGTGATGGCAGTTTTGATATTTCCCCATTGTTGCTCCACCCCTCCTTCTAGCCTGTTTGCTAGTGCTTTTCTAAGGCACTCTCCCATCTTGCCAAAGTCAGCCCTCCTGAAGTCCAGAACCCTCACTTTTGTATGGCTTGACTCTGTAGCTGAGTTTATCGTGTACCACACTGTTTGGTGGTCACTTGTTCCCAAATGGTTACCCACTTCTAGATCTGAGATCCTCTCACTGTCCCCATTTGAGAGTATGAGATATAAGATTGCTCCCTCATGAGTAGGTTCCAAAACTAGCTGTCTGAGGCATGCCACCTGAAAGGCATCAAGAATGGCTCTGCTTTTGGATGTGGCTGCAGCAAAGGTGCTCCAGTTAACATCTGGCATATTAAGGTCCCCCCATCAACAGTATCTCCCCTTTCTCTGCCATCCTAAGTATGCCTTCTATCATATCCTTGTCCATTCCCTCCCCCTGACATGGGGGTCTGTATACAACCCCTGTGCGGACTGTGGTGCCATTTCCAGTCTCTAAGGTGACCCACAGTGCCTCCTCTCCTTCCTGTTTACTCTTTTGTTCAGTTGCTTTTATCCCTTCCCCTTACATAGAGAGCTACTTGCATAATGAGTGGCTCTGAGCAAGTCACTAAACCTCTTCAGTGTTTCACAGGTCATGTCTAGTGGGTCTTGCCTGGTTATCCAAGAATAAAACAAAATTCATCAGTGGGTCCCTACAATCTTAAAACAGCATAGAAACGGCAGGAAAAGGAAATTATGAAATTTTCACAAAGTTCATATTTTTGAACTTTGAATTTTGTACCTGAAAAGTTCTACAAACTTGGTTCAGTTTGACTACGTTTGGCTCCCAAAAATAATCAAAAACTGTTAAAAAGAGCACCTGATGGGCCAACAGTAGCAACACACTCACATGCTGGTGACCAGGATTCAGGAGTGAATCCAGCAGTTGGTGCTCAGCTGTCCAGTGGAGGAACTATGATGCCAATGACTGTGTATCCCATTTGGAGTTAGAGAGGCAGTGTATCCAGTAATGCAGCGGCTCCTGCTTATGGGAGAGGAAGCTTATTGTCAAGGTAGAAGCATGCTGTGTGTTTGCAAGGGGCTCTGCCAAAGGCAGTGGGCCACCTGGAGATGAGGACAGAAATAGGGCTGAAAACATCAATCAGCACAGGATGAAGGCCTGCCCCACCCCACTACCCACAGACACTGCACCACCTACCATGGCACCCAGCCTCCACCAGGTCCAGATCTTGAGATGAGATCACTGAAGGAGCTAGAACAACTGAAAAGGCCCTGCCATGGAGACAAGCCATGGGGGACAAATGATGGGTTTTGTATCTGGATAAGGTGGTGACAAGGCAGGGGTAGAACAGATGTGTGCAGGTCTTGGAAGGAGCATAAACACACACAAAAAACTACTAAATCACTTAGTTATGTATTAAATTTGTAATTCTTTTTACTACTTGCTTCCACAAATCCATCCACAACTTCATGGTGCAGTGTTCCAGAGTGAATGAATGCTTTACATATAAAGTGTTTTAGATTAAGGACTGTTAGGGATTACGACTATACAAGGCTGTTTCTGAAGCAGTAAATGCTTCTATTGTTTATTTACTTTATTTAACCTTGAAGCGATCTGGACAGTTTATGTACATTTTCAGTCATGCCTGGCAAACAGACATATATACTGTATGCACATTAATCACAAATTAAGCATAATTATATTCTTTGCAAAAAACTACATTAATGCATCAGTAAGGGTTCAGGATAAAGCGACAAAAGTAGGGAAATTTGATGGTAGGGTTTCCAAACCTAAAACCCCTGCCCCACCCCTGAAGCAAATGAGGAGTGGAGTCTTCCTTGGGGTTGTCAGCCCTAGTGATCTATTTGAAAAGTTTAACACACTGCTAAAGATATGGGGCAGGATTCACAGACACCCAGAAATACCCATAGCTGCGGCGAAAATGCCGCGCAAGTCGGTGGTGACTTGCAGATCTGCAGGTTACCCGCAGCTGTGGGTATTCACAAAGGTGGAGCTGGATTACGACCAGCTCCACGATCTACGGCTGCCCGTGGGTGGGGTCGTCAGGGCAATGGCCGCAGCTGCAGGAATGGGCTATGGCTGCACAAGGCGTACTCCTCGCATAACTGCGGCTGTAGAATAGGACCCGCCGCAGCTGCGGGTGATTCCAGTCCGCAGCAGCAGTTGCGGAGGAAAGCTTAGTAAAATGGGCTTTTTGAATCCAGCCCATGATCTTTTGGTGACAGAATATTCAAAGCAGAATAAAGATTACAATTACGTTGACTTTGTGGGTGTAAGTAGAGCAAAACGGCATACTGCATTTGTAGTAACCTGCTATTTAGCTAAAAATGCAATAGAGGAATTATAAAATACTACTTAAGTCAAGAACAGATAATAAAATCTGCCTATAAATTTTTTCCTTGCCTCAAATGTTAGAGCATTCTTATTCCTATAAAAGAAGCATAATGCTCGATTCATTTTCTTTGACATTACTGTATATCCAAAGGATACTGAATGGTGAGAATTGGATCTAAATAAATCCACAAGTATTTAAAGTGTTCTACTCAATCAGTTCTTGCTCCACTTGCACCAGAGATAGACATGACATCTCCAAGGCAGGCAGCCTCTGTGGAGTATCAAAACATATTGTTCCTGCTTGCTCCACTAAATATTTTCCTTTGTTTGCATATTACTTTTGTGTACTATTTCATTGCTTGATTACTGTGTTATTGTTTTTTTTTTTTAGGGGGGAGACAATTTGTCTATTAAAGGTTCAGATTATAGTACATAAGCACAGTTTTTACTTAATGCATAAGATGTTCAAACAGGAAAGTGGTCAGGTAGTCAGGGCATGCAGGCCCAAAGATATCTCAAGGCAAAATTCAAGCAAACAGTCATGGCTGGTTACAGAGCAAACACTACCTATGCTACTTTCAGTATTATTCCAAGGAGTACCCCAACACCAGTCTCCCCCAGCCCATGTGTTGACATGTATCTCAATTCAGTTTAAGCTTGCTGCATCAAGTAGTCAATCAATCAATCAAACAAAGTCTTTATTTAATCATGCGATCACCGCTGATCAAGCTAATTTTCGCTGTGGACCTGGGTTTGTTAACAAGGAACAAGGGACAATATACATGGGATGCGACACATAGAGAATAGTAATAATAATACAAATAAAGTGAGATACAATAATACAGTATATACAAAGTATCAGCAGTTAGCATTCATAGTAGTATATGTTTGGAACAGAAGATACAGGGCTGTACAGTAGTATAGGGCAGAAAGCGATTAGATAGGGAAAAGAGACAGTGGGCTGGGTTGAGAACTCAATTTCTGCCATACCTAACAGCGGTAAAAATGAATTGAACAGTACAGTATATACATGTTGTGACAACAAATAATGCATGATTAAAATTAAATGCTAGGTCTAGACCAAAGCTTGAACAAGTACATTGCAATATGCCAAGTAAATTTGCTCTTAATGTAATTCAAAAACATGTAGGGGATATATCTAAAGTAACATCTAATAGTATATTGTTTAGAGGAAAGAGGCCATAGTACAGAATGTAAAGGACCATTCACCATATTTGTTTTAGCTACATTTCTTTAAAACACCTGGGATTACTGGCTCAGTAGTGCAGCAGTCATGCTATGCTTGCTGCACTAGAAATCTGGGTTTGAGAATAGAGTCAGTTTATTCATGAAGTGGCCAGGGAAGGGAGGATTGACCATCCCAGAGACAATTCTCCTCCCGGGGGGGGGGGGATGCTGTCTCTTGCTACTTGACTGCTTCCTGGTGGTGGTCAGGTGATAATGCAGCAGGTGCACATTGCAGAGAAGGGGCCACCATTAGATGCCAATAGATGCCAACACATATGCCCACCACTGCAGCCCTGAGAGAGGGTCATTACATGAGGAAACATGGAGGAAAAAGCCCCTGTCTATCAGTAATATGCAATACATAACAGTGCTAGATAAATACAGAAGACATTGTTAATGCCATTTGGTTTGAATTCAGTCAGTTGAAGGGTGGCTGATGTGGTGTCACTAAAAGATGTGAGGGTGATGGTGAGGAGAGAAAAGGTAGACACAGAATTGCAGATTGCCAAGGGCATGAAGGAAGAGGAGTTATGCTGTTCATTAGTGACACATGGACCATGGAATTTGGTGTCCACACATTGAATCCTGCACTGTGTTTTGGTACAACAGGGGTCCCAGCACCAAAGTCCCTGGAGTTGCCAAAAGCTGTACTTGTGCCAAAGTGATGGCACACTGGAGGGGAATGACGGAGGCTGTTGTCATCCCCTGCTGTGTGCCCATCCGGCCTACTTTGTACTTCTTGTGTGTCCAGAACACTTATGAACAACTGGAACTAAACTGCAGGATGAAAGTGGTGAGGTGCCCCGACCACCAGGCTACTTGGGAAGCCCCAAACCAGCTCTGACACCTACCCTTGTGATCCCTCTCCCAGTGCATGCCCCTGTCACCACCTGCAGCCTCTGGTAGATGTGGGCATACAGCACTACCACAAACTTTGGGTCCCAGCTACCCTATCACCACTGGTGCAGGCCAGTACTGTGGTGGCAACACCTGCCAGCCACTGTGGACAGCAGTGGGGAGATTTTGGACATCCGTGTGTCATCCTGGATGCTACCCAACCCCCATGCAGCTGGGGGCAGGGTCCATGCATACATTACACACCAAAGTTCCAGAACTGACAGGTGCACTTACAGTATCTTGGCACAAGGGGCATTAGACCAGCTCATGGCTGGTCTAGCCACAGCCAGGACTTGCGGCCACAGCGGAGCTTTCAAAATCCTGATTTAGGGGATGCAGCAGCCCTGTTGAGGTACAAGACCCCTTCCTACATGAACCAAGGAAGAAAACTGTCACACTCAATGCAGTTTTTCTTTATTGCAAAATATCAGAAGTAAAATTTGCAGATGGAGCTGCTAGTCAAAACGCTCTGGTGCTTCAAGTCTCTCATTCTTCGTCAGGGAGTGTGTTAGCTGAGGTCTCACCTCAGCTGCCACGCCTCCTTAGAAAGAGTGAGAGACTTGAATTTCTGGGGCATTATGGCTAGCAGCTTGGTCTGCAAAGATTACTTCTGATATTTTGCAATAAAGCAAAACAGCACTTTCAGTCTATTGTTAGTTTCCTCACTGAGTGTGGCACTTTTTTCCTTGGTTTATGTCTGGCTGGCTTTCTGTCTCTACTGCACCAGTCCAGCCCCTTATTTTGCAGTTGGTTCACCTGGAACACCTTCCTATATGGTGCACCACCACTTCAGGTGCAGGGATGGTACAGGGCTGGTTTGGCAAAAGGACTCAAATTTTCAAAGCAGCCTTTGTTCATATATTGGGATTGCCACAACATTTGAGGCAAGGTGTCATTTGTGTCAATTCTGTTTGATGCAGACACCTTGAGTCCAATTTCAAGGTTTTGAAAATTGAGCCCATGAAATTAAATCTGATATAAATATTTGAAAAATTAGGGGTCTCAGAACAGAGTCCTGGGGGACTTCACTGCTGACAGGCCCAGGTTTTGAAAAGTGACCGTTGATCACTACCCTCTGTGTTCTATCTTTTAATCACTGGTTAGTCCAGTTTATAAATTTATCATCTATTTCCATGACTCACATCTTTTCGACTATGGCTCAGTGAGGCACAAGAAAGGAAGCCTTACTGATGTCCAAATATATTATGTCACAGTTTATCTTATTGTGAGGAAAGTGGACACATTTTTCATAGGAACAGATGAGGTTTGTGGTGCATGACCTTCCCTGTGTAAAACTATGTTTCAGATCTAGAGCAATGATGTGTGCTGGAGTTTTTTCCTTAATGATAAACTCCAGTACCTTCCCATAAACTGAAGTGAGTCTGATTGGGTGTTGTTTCCAGGGTTTGCTTTATAGAAACATAGAAGTTGTCGGCAGATAAGAACCTCTTGGCCCACCTAGCCTGACCAATTTTCCCTACCTACAGTGCCACTGCAGACCCCATTCGGTCTCTGGTTTTCACCCTTCCCCTTGCCTTACTTCTAAGATACCCCTGTGTATATTGCATGATTTCTTGAATCCTGTAACCATTTTAGCCCACATCACCTCCTCTGCGAGGCTGTTCCAAGCATCCACCACCCTTTCCATGAAGAAGTACTTCCTCACATTTCCCCTCAGCCTCTCTATCTCTACCTTCATAGTGTAACCCCTTGTGCTCGAGCATCTTTTTCTCTGGAAAATGCTTCCTTTCTGTGCCTTGTTTATACCTGTGAAGTATTTGAATGTTTCTGTCATATCCATCCTTTCCCCTCCTTTCTTCTATATTTAATATATATTTAATTCCTTAAGCCTTTCTTTGTAGGGCATCTGATGCAGGCCCTTCACCATTTTGGTTGCCGGATCCATGACACCAGTGCAACAACTCCGACTGTGACATCACTACAGCGCCCCCCTCCGCACCCCTCACTATAGATATTTATCCCCCACTGCCCTAAAGTGTCTTGACGCAGAACCCCCATCACTGACAGTTTACGCACAGTGGGGGTTTCGCTGTGGGGAGGTTCGCTGAAGGTGCTTAATGATCTCCTAATGGTGACAGACAGGAGAGATCATTCCATCTTGCTCCTCCTGGATCTCTCAGTGGCATTTTGACACTGTGGACCATGAGGTGCTGCTTGACTGACTGCGGTTTTGGTGTGGCCTGTCCAGTAAGGTCATCAAATGGTTCAGGTCATACCTGATAGGTAGAGTGCAGAGGGTAGTGATGGGGTTGGCCTCATCTATCCCGAAGCCTCTAACCTGTGGTGTTCTGCAGGGGTCGGTTTTGTCGCTCTTATTGCTCGCAGTGTATATGTTGCCATTGGGAGACATTATCAGGTGGTATGGGCTGGGTTTTAAATGCTATGCAGATGATACCCAGCTAAACTTGTCCTGTGCACCGAGTAACCAGACAGCACACTCTGTATTTAACAACTGCCTGTCTGAGATCCGGACTTGGATGTCCCATAACTGGTTGGGACTCAATCCAGACAAGACTGAGGTGCTGGTGGTGGTGGATCTGTGTCATCATGGGGGGATGAGGGTCTGTGGAGACCTCTTAGTCTTGTACTGGGGGGGTGCCACTGACCTCATCCAATCAGGTGAAGAATCTGGGTGTGATCCTTGACAGCGGCTTGACATTTGATGCTCAGGTGTCAGCCATTGTTAAGAGTGGATTCTATCATCTGAGGAACATTGCCCAGATTCGGAACATGTTAGCCCCCGAGGACCTAACCTCACTAGTACATGTTTTTGTAACATCTATACTGGATTACTGCAATGCCCTGTACCTAGGCTATCTGGATGTAACCTCCGCCAACTGTAGCTGGTGTAGAACGCAGTGGCAAGACTATTGATGGTTGCGCGTAGGTATGATCATATTACATCCATCCTCCATGAACTGCACTGGCTGCTGGTTAGGTGGAGGATTGCCTTCAAGGTTGGATTACTGACCTATAAAGCCCTACACAAAGGGGGGGACAAGTCTACCTGCAAGATCTCCTTGTGCTTCACCATCCATTCCAGGCTCTCTGTTCCACCGAGGGTTGTCTCCTTAGTGTTCCTAGGGCTAGGTTGCATCACTCTGGTGATAGAGCATATTCGGTGGCTGCACCTACCCTATGGAACTTATTTCCTAAACAGCTGCAAGAGGCACCCTCAGTGGATACCTTCATAAAAGGACTAAAAACTTTTTTATTTGTCCAGGCTTTTAATTTGTAAATAATATGAATTAAATTTTAATTGATTAGATAGATAGTTTTATATATATTATGTTGTTTGAATATTGCTGCTTGTTCCAACTTTGAATTTTATGAATATCTTAAAATTTTTGTATTGTGTTTTAATTGTGAAGTGCTCAGAATCCCTGGAAAGGGGTGCTATAGAAATAAAGTATCTATCTATCTATCTATCTATCTATCTATCTATCTATCTATCTATCTATCTATGCAGGTGTCGCTGTAGTGGCGGCATACCTTGGTTGCCCTTCTTTGTACCGCCTCTATCCTATTTATGTCCATTTGAAGATGGCGCCTTCGAAACTGGGCATAGTACTTGAGGTGGGGTCTCATTAGTGACCTACAGAGGGGTATTATTACCTCCCTCTTTCTGCTGGAGATACCCCTGCCTATGCATCCAAGCATCCAACTGGCCTTTCCCACTGTCTTGTCACACTGTTTAGCTACCTTCAGTTCATCAGAAATGATTACCCCCAGGTCCCTTTCCTGTTTTTTGACTGCTAGTACTTCTCCTCCCAGTTGATATGTTGCCCTCGGGTTTCTGTGCTCAAGTGCACGATTTTGCACTTATTTGCATTTAAGTCCAGCTGCCAAACCCATGATCATTCTTTCAGCTTTTTTTTTAGATCTTCTCTCCTTCTTTCCACCCCCTCTCCTGGTGTGTCTACTCTGTTGCAGATTTTTGCGTCATCTGTGAACAGGAATACCTTCCCTTCCAGTCCTTCTGTAATGTCACTTATAAAGACATTGAAGAGGACTGGGCCTAGTACTGACTCTTGTGTCACCTCACTGATCATTTTCCCCTTTTCACAGTGAGCACATCCAGACTTTATCCCCATTCCTAAAGACTGGGACAACGTGGGCTAGACACCAGTCATCCAGGATCATACCTGTGTTTAGAGACTTCTCATAGACATATTTAAAAGGATGTTTAATTTGATCCAATGTAATTTTCAGGAATGGTGCTGAAATTAGATCTGGGCCAGGTGAGGAGTTTAGCATTAAGTTTGTTATTTTATCAACAATTTCTTCCAACTGGATCTCCATCTTGTTTGTAGACTATGGCATTACAGAATTATGATTTTTGTTTGAGAGAAATAGAGTGAACAGAAACAAGAATTCAAGACTTCAGCCACATCCAAAGGAGAGGTCAGAATTATTTCATTATGTTCAGTTGCTCCTGTTTTGCTTTTATCAGTTTTTGAATGAGTTTATACAGCTGAACAGTTCCTTAGAGCTGTTGGGGTTTTTTCCGGTGTGGTCTTTTGTTTTGTATTCAGAGCCAAGGATAGTGCAGCTGCCTTTTTGTCTTTCCTGATTTTTGATTTGTATTGCTGCACATACTTTTTGTCTCTATTCAAATTGTTGTCATTCTTTGATTTTAAATATTTCTTATAACTTTTGTATTTTCTGTTTATTGCATTTTTTACTTCTCTTGTAAGTCATTTTGGTTTCCTTCCTGAATGATCATATTTACGTTTACTTGGAATGTATTTGGTACATAAAGAATGTATTATATCTTGAATATACACCGCATTTTGTTTGCATTCTTATTGTCAAAGATTTTACTCCAGTCAGATTTCATCAGGTCTTTTTGCATTGCTTTTTTACATTGGTTTTGTTGTATAGTATGAGTTTAGTTTTTCCTGTGTTAAGTATAAAATTAGTTGATATTGTAAAGGCTACTGTATTGTGGTCTCTATTTGATGATGGAGGTAATACTTTGCAATTTGTAATGTTTATATTCCCAGATGCCATTACTACGTATAGGGTCTTATTTTCCTCAGTTGTTTCTTTCACATGGTGGCAGAGGGAAAATTGTTGTAATGTACATGTAAATTGGTTTCCCAGTGCTGATATAGTCAAGTTTCCCTGCAAGTCAGTATCCCCACAATTGAAATTTCCCACGATTACAAAATCTCCTAGTTCACATGCACTCTCTATTTCATAAAGTAATTTAACGGTATGCCAAGATCCTGGGTTCAAATCCCAGTAGGAGCATGTT
Organism: Neoceratodus forsteri; assembly: GCA_016271365.2. Taxonomy (NCBI): domain Eukaryota; kingdom Metazoa; phylum Chordata; order Ceratodontiformes; family Ceratodontidae; genus Neoceratodus; species Neoceratodus forsteri. Next base: position 333,844,323 of record CM057454.1, read on the forward strand.
TTTCCTTTCATTTCTACAAATGGATTTTCTAAATTGCCAGGCAGTGGCTAAAACTGCATGGAGTGTGAGTAAGAGGAAAAGTTATTTGAGTCTTTAAGAGACTGCCTACAGTTGCTGATGTCGCAACATCCCTGAAAGGAATGTGTGTGTTTCATGGGAAAACTCAAGAGGCTTAATTGTTGTTAGCTCAGATGGATGAGAGCAAGGCACAGTGTGCCAAGGTCCTGGGTTCGAATCCCAGTAAGAGCACACTTTTCCTTTAATTTCTACAATGGGATTTTCTAAATTGCCTGGCAGTGGCTAAAACTGCATGGAGTGTGAGGAAGAGGAAAGTTATAAAGTAATTTTGAATTTGTGTTGTTTGGAGTATTGGGTGGTCTGCAACAGACAGTTAAGATTATGAGTGACTTATTGCCCTTGGTGTTAATTTTACTCACAATGTTTTAGTCTGAGTTTCTGGTTTTCTTATTTTCTTACTAATATCCAGATCTTACACAGATGGGTACCCAATCACATTTTTATGGCCTCAGTTGCAATTGTATAGTGCATATCTATTAATTTGCTTTCACCAAAGTTAGCTCATTCAATCATATTTCATTTACAACTACCAATCAGGGCTTCAACTTCATACATTTTATTCTGCACACTTTGAGCATTTAAAACAGCATTTTCTCTCTTTCTTTTAGTTTTATTGATTACATTATCAATTGGCACAGTGGGGGTGTTGATTTTGTATGTACCCCTGCCCCCCCCATCTTTAGTTTAAATGCTGGTTTCTGATGGTGTTTTTAAAATGATTCCCTAATATTTTTTTCCCCAGTGGTTAATCTAAAAGTTTGCTCTGTAGTTATTATGAAAGTTCCTGCCAGTTGTCTAAGAATAGGATGTTTTCTTTTCCACACCAATGTGCAAGTCTGCTAGTTATGCCAATTATTGTGTTATTTTTCTCGTTGTGTGCTTTTGGTACTGGTAGGATACTAGAGATGGTTATGTTGCATAGTTTACCCTTAATGTTTCCTTAGCCTTCACCTGAGAAAATACGTTGTCAGGCTAGAGTCAGTACAAAGGAGGGAGACCAAAATGATTCAGGCCCAGCAAGGCAGATCCTATGAGGAATGGCTGGTGATTCTGAACATGTGTTCACTGGAAGCCAGATATGTGGTTGGGGGGGGGCATGATAGGTATGTTTATGAAAGGTATAAACAAGTTGAAAAGTGAAGACCTATTTGATAGAAATAGGGACACAGTCATAAGAGGACATGATTGGATGTTAGTCAGGGGTAAATTCAAGAAGGATGTGAGAAAGTTCTGCTTCACTGAGAGGGTGGTGGAGCCATGGAACAGTTTGTAATGGAAGTGATGGGGGCAGGTACCCTAAGTAGATTAAAATACAGCTGGGGCAGAGCATGAGTGCTCATAGTCCCATTGGGGGGATCCAGGGGAGGGTTGTTGATTAAGAGAGGGAGGCAACCCCACAGAACACTAGGTCCAGGGATGAGGCAGTATGGTCAGCTCCACTTATAGCGGATGCAGTTATAACTAATGTCCATTTATAGCAGACAAAACTCTGTTGCCCAACCTCTTTCCAGTGAAATCAATGAAAATCATTTGCATTATAGTGGACGTGACAGCCTGCCAATAGGGGACACTCTAGAGCAACCACACTTAGTCTCTTAGTTGTTTCTGGCACATCAGCTCAGTGCCCGTCAACTCAGTTTGTATTGCTGGTGTCATCCTATTGGTTGCTGGCTGATTAATACAGTTGACTGTCTATGTAAGTGCACTAAGTTTGGAGTAAAGTTAGATGTTTTCAGTTACTCTACAATAAGGTCTGCCAAATGTATATTTCTAAAAAAGTTGAGATTCTGAACGAGATCAATGGAATGCCTGAAATGAGTTTGAGACACCTTGCTTTTCATTTTGGGATTGCAAAATCAATGTTATCTGACCGTTTGAAGAACAAGCAGCGTTTGCTTAATGAATAGTGGAAGAACCAATACCCAAACCACAAATGCAAGAGAGACGGAAAAGACAGTGACATGGGATGCCTTCCTCCACTGGCTTGCTATGCACAGATGAGGGATGCAATGATAAGTGGCCTCCTACTCATGGAAAAAGAATCGCAGATTGCAACTGCAATGGGAAACAGGATTTCATCCTTCTGAGGGGTAGATGCACAGGTGGAAAGTCAGACACAGCACTGGGTACAAGCCTGCCCACGGTGAACAATGAAGGATAAACTGTGCCAGTACAGAGTATGGGTCACTGATGTGCTTCCTGGGATCCTTGCTGGTTTGAACCAATGGACATTTTTAATTGGGATGAGACCTTTTTTTTCTGGTACATTGGAAGTGGCACTCTCACCTTTAAAATCAGAAACACTGACAGGCCAGAAGAAGACCAAAGAATGCCTGTCAGTGCTCTCTGTACTAGTATGTCAGGCACAGAAATGACTGATCTTGTGGTTGTGGGAAAATCCACTCAACTCAGATGCTTCAGAGGCATCAACCATCTCCCTGTAATGTACCGAAACAACCACAGTGCATGGGTAACTGGGGAGATTTTCTCTATATGTATTTTATGCTTTTATTTCCATTTTCCCCCAAGAGTCCCAGGACTCTGGTAGACATGGCAGTGCGTGCACGTGTAGGTGCAGATGCACTCCAGGTACTGACTCGGCCCCTTCTGCCCCACCTCTGGCTATTGCCAGGCCCCCTGTAGCCTGAACTGCCATCCGTCCTCCACTGGATGGCAGCCAGGGGCCAGAAAAAAACCCTCACCCTCCCTGGCAGAGGACAGCTGCATCACGGCAGCTCAGTCCTGCTCCATGCCCTCCCCCTCCGCTAACCCCTGACAACCCAGGCTCATTCCAGAAACCAGGGCACCAGTATGGTGTGGTGTCCAGCACCTCAATCCTTAGCTCCACTGGACTGGCTATGGCAGTGGAGATTTTCACAGATTGGGTCCATGCATGGGATTGTAAAGTGCTGTCCAGAAAAATTGTCCTTCTGTTGAAAAACTTTAGTTGCCACCCACAAGTTCAAGGACTCCACAACTTAAAATTTGTTTTCCTCCCCCCAAACACTACCTGCCTGATCCAACCTCTTGACAAGGGGATCATTTATTCTTTCAAAAAGGCACTATGTGTGTGTCATGCAGGTTCAGGTCATAGAGCAGCTAGATGGGAATCAGGACATAACAGCAGCTGCCCACATAAAAAAAAAATCAGACTTTTGGATGTCATGCAACTCATAAAAGAGACTTGGAAAACTGTCTCACAAGAGACAATTGTAAGGGGCTTCTTGAAGGCCAGCTTTGTGTCAACATCAGGATCAGCCGCTGCTGTACAGAACACGGACAATAATAAAATTCCCACTGGGCTCACAACAGAAGAGTTTGACAGCCAATGCCATCTGGGCAACCAGTTGGAGGATGAGAAGGAACCACATGTGGATAACGTTAGCCAGGTGATGCAGCAATGGCTGCATGCAAATGTCCAACTCAGAGTACAATTAGTTCAAAATGAAACCAGTACCCCACTCAGTGACCCCAGCAAATGTAAGATCAGCACTCAGCATTCCATCCTAATAGTCTTTTCTCACGGCATCAAAACTAAAGACTCTGATTTGTCTCTTGAACAATCTTTAAAGGTATAAACGGTTTGGCAATACACAAAATAAAAACTGCACTTAAGAATCAGCATTTATTGCGATATAATGGACATCCACTCATAGCAGACATACAGTGTATGCATGAATAAGTTCATTATGAGAGGGTTGCTCTCTATAGTATAGTCAGACTCGATGGCCCATTGGTCTTTTTCTGCCAACAGATTCTTTTTTTCTATGTGATTAGCAGCAGAAAAAAATAAGCACTTAAACAATAGGAGTCAGGCTAAAAAAGTTTATTAATGTGCATTCAGTACAGAAAATATAACTTACGGCAATCCACACCCATAGTGGCAGTGAAAGGCATATGGACACACTGTCATTTGACTTTCACTGCCACGGTGGGAGTGGACTACCATAAGTTATATTTTTTTGCACTGATGCCACATTAATAAGCTTTTGTAGCTTTGACTCCCACTGCTTTGGTGCTGATATTTTGTTGCTGCATGTCCCCCTCCATTCATAGCAGCACCAGCAGATATCCTGATACAACCACTTTTTTCCTCCACTCTGTCTGATTAGCCATTCATCAGAAGCAACAGGAATTTAAAAGGCCAACTGGTTATTTCAGTTAAGAAACTGTGACATGCTTTCTAACAGAAAATGAGCACTTTTAAGACATGCATTGAAATTGCTTTTTTTCATGTTATTTAAAGTGCATACAACTAATTTCACTCACAGATTTGCCACAAGCAGATTTAGGACTATTTACTGAAATTGTGCATTTTTAAAAAATAAAATTTTCAAAACTGCACAATTTGGGAAAAAAAGAAATGCTATTTAAAAAATACGAATGCAAAATTACATTAAATTTTGGAGCTATTTCTGAAAAATTGCATACATGCAAAATTGACAATTTCATACTATTTTGCAATTGTGATAAAAATTTCACCGATCACTAATGAGAGCTTTTTTCAGCGTTGTCTCTGGGTTGCAAATAAATTATACTGCATGAGCAGCAAGTATGCTTTTTTATTCAGATCTGATTCCAATGGGAAATCCAAGTGCAACATTCTGACAGTCCATCCTCCTTGACAAGCTGCAATTAGCTTTGTAGATAAATATAATACATGGCCCCCATAGGAGCCCAATATCGTTTATTTCCCTATATACATCACCAATCAAACCTGCATTCCAAACAATTATAGCTGAATATCTCTCAGTTAAAGCTGTATACCACCCAATTACCCAGGGAAAAAAACACCCATAGGCCAACATTATGACCACCAAAACAAACAACTTAATGACCAATTAACCAATAAATGTGTCAATTAACACACCAGCTGAACCAATAAAAAAACATAATAACCAATACACCAATAGACACATCAATTAACACACCAGCCAAACAATTAAGAACAATTCCCATGCTAATTACCACACCTAAAAATCCCCCTAACAAAACAAAATAAGAAACCTTCCTAAAAAATACACATTGCCTAAATCCCACTAACAAAACCCAGCCTTTCACAAAATAATATATTGCCCCACTCTCACCAAATGACAATGTCCCTTGATGCTCCACAGCACACATCAGACACCATGCACTCCACGATGCAACAGCCATTCCCTTCTTCTCTTCTTACATGATGTCTGTGACGCCATCCTCACAGTCCCCCTCTGGAATGCCACTCAACACCACACACTGCTCCCAACTCAAAACGTCATTCTGAACCCCACACACAAGCTGCACACCACAGGAGCTAAAGAGAGGAGCAACTGCACACATCCCCTTAGAGGGGCACCTGGCCAATCCATGGCCAAACCAGGAAATGAACCTGGAACTAGCCGAACAAACAAAACAATGAGACGGGACTGACAGGTACAAATGACAGCACCATCCCCATGTATTATATAAAACAAATGCTAGGCAATTAAGGAATACAAGGCTGCATACTTATTGAGGGGGCTAATTAGAGTAATAATGCCATGAGCCCTTTGGGCTCATGGCTAATTGCTCTAATTATCCCCTTGATAGGCAACTGTGGTATATGAGAATATATGCCTATCATTTATTCTAAATGTGTACTACAGTTGCCTAAGATTTATTCTATATATAATAGGCAATGCAACAATCATCTGATCCCACAGTTATAATTAGCAGTAATGGTTACAGCAGTAATTACAAACCTACACCCTAACTTCTAAAACCTAACCCGCCCCACCCCAAAAAAAATGGATGGCACAGTCAAGACACAAGAGGCAACATAAATTAGAAGCTAGAGTAGTATTTCAGTTGCAGCAGCATGGCCTCACTTCCACAGAAAGGGGACATCTGGGTGGAAATGAGGCAGCTCTCAGTAATACAAGCAGTGTCCTGCCTGCTCCTTCCCCCCAATCTCTGTACCTGAGAGAAGCAACAGACCACAGTACGAGTGTGTGCTGCAGAGGGGTTGGGCTGAGGGGAGGGGGTCTCACTGGTCAGTAATTCATGGCTATTAGAAATAGCTCCAAAGGTAACGGTTCTAGCTATCAAGCTGAACAGACACATTTTCATAATGCTCTGTAGCCAACCTTAATATTTTAGCCAGATTTACATTTAACTTTAATATTTAGCTTACTTTGTATTTTGCCATGATATATGCAGCTGTGTTGACAATATGGGTCTGAAAAAACTGATAAAGCTGCTGCTTCTTAGTCCAAATCAGTGGAGGATTTTCTGATACTGAAGTACCGCGCAGCAGCAATGACACTGACTGTTAAGATTCTTCCATAGAGACAATCTTTACCATTCTGCAGAAGACTGAGGATAAGTTACACAGATGAATGTTTCATTGACTGCTATGGAAAAATTGGAAGAAGTGAGAGAGGAGAGTCCCGAGGCTATCAAGGAAATGACAACTGGCCAGGAGCGATTCACAGTGGCTCAGGCCTGGGATTCAAAATTTCTTTTGAACAAAGTTGAACTGCGGAGAATCAGCTGCAGGCTGCAAACATTTGGGTGGTGGGGCTTCCCCTCTTTTTTGACTCCACAGACCTAACTGTACTTCTATTTGGGTGACAGCCCTAACCGTTTCCCCAAGTGGGATGGACCCACTTATCATGTGTGTGTGTGTATATATATATATATATATATATATAAGAGATATACAATGGTGAGTGTCAGATAAATGATTTATCTACACAAGTGCTGTTTGACCTCGGGTAACTTCACGAGTGGCATAAGCCAAGAGTGAGGTGTCCGAGGTCAAACAGCACAAGTGTAGATAAATAATTTATCTGACAGCTCACCATTGTATATTTCATTTATGCAATAGGGATGCTTCTTATCGGTGCAGGAACATTTGGTTTTGACTGTTTATCTTCTTTTTTTAAAATGATCATTTCTGGGACTTTCTGGAACTTTCGGTTAACTTTCCTAGTGTATGTCCGCCTAGTGGGGTGGTTGCTATTAAATGAAACACCACTCATTTTGTAAAGAACTTCTTGCTGAACAAATGTCATGGTCACAGTATCATGCTACCTTTTTTGTTTTAAAGTTGTTCATATTTGTTTGATGAAAAAGTGAAACAAAAATAGAATTTTATGCTGTTTTTTGCTAATTATAAAGAAACTAAAAGGTATTTATTAATGAAACACCACTCATTTTGTAGATTTTTTTTTGCTGAACATTTTTTGTGTTCACAGTACCATGCTATCGTTTTTAGTTTTTAAAGTGATTAACATTTGTTTGTCGAAAAAGTGAAAAGAAAATTGAATTTTATGCTGTTTTTTGCTAATTTTGAAAAAACTAAAAGGTATCTATGAATGAAACACCACTCATTTTGTAGATATTTTTGTGCTGAACATTTTTTGTGCTTACAGTACCATGCTATCATTTTTCATTTTAAAGTTATTTACATTTGTTTGTCTGAAAAGTGAAAAGAAAATTGGATTTTATGCTGTTTTTTGCTAATTACAAAAAAAACCCTAAAAGGTATCTATAAATGAAACACCACTCATTTTGTAGATATTTTTGTCTTGAACATTTTTTGTGCTCACAGTACTTTGCTATCATTTTTCGTTTTAAAGTTATTCACATTTGTTTGTCAAAAAAAGTGAACAAAAAAGCTTTGATTGACAGTTTGCATTTATCCCACATATATGGGATAAATTTAGGGTGGTTAGATTTATCCCACATATGTGGAAATAAATGGATTTATGCAATTGCTTTTGGTTCCACACCTATTGCATAAATATATATATATATATAATAGATATACCACTCTGAGGTGCGGTCCGCTTCGATATACGACGCTTGGTGCGCGCAGCGCATGAGGCCGCAGGCTGAGTGCATCAACCGCACAAGGCGCAGGGTGTTAGAGCCGACCGCACACCTCAGAGTGATATATCTATCTTATAAAATGGCTATAGATTTTTGGGGGAAGTAGTCCTTCTGTGTAGTTGGTAATTAAATGATATGTTGGCAGAGGTGACACTTTTGGTGTGAAAACTGTATTTGTAAATGAATTTAACTTTTAGTAGTCCTTTTGGTGTGAAAAAAGTATGTCTGTAAAGGACTGTCACTTTAATTGCCCAAATGTAGCTTGACTGAGCGGTGCTCATTTTAGAAAGTGAGAAGCTGTTACGTGGTGAAAGTAAGACGTGCTGTGTTTAAAAAATCAGAAAAGTGACTGCCTTTTATTAGTTTCTCGGTTTTCCTTAATAGTAGTTCCATATTGTATGCGAAGCAGCGAGGATAGATCGAGTGAGTTTGTAATCTTTAGAATCGTAGATGCAAGCCGTGACTCGCCTGGCTTCCGCCTCACGCTTCTTAAAATTACCGACTCGCTTATCGCCGCTCGCCCGCATCGACATATGGAGCTACTATTACGGAAAACTAAGAGAAACTAATAAAAGGCAGTCACTGTTCTGATTTTTTAAACAGAGCACGTCTTACTTTGACCTCGTAACAGCTTCTCACTTTCTAAAATGAGCACAGCTCGGTCACGCTACATTTCGCTATTGAAAGTGAAAGTACTGTCTGCAGGATCGCGGTATTGTCAGTGGAAAGGCATCTTTTTTAAAGAAATGAAGAGAAGACTACAAAAGAATGTATGTTATAGTTTTATATATACAGTTAGGTTTCTGTTAATCAGACTGGTCACAGTGGTTACAGTAATAAAAGTGGTTGTACACTGTGACACTGTGAACATGGCAGGATTTGATTTTTAAATTAAATTTTCAGTAAACATTAACGGTAGGATGAAGAGATCTGTTTCTACAGTGTGGGGCTACTACTGGTATATTTACTTATGGGTGTGGGTGTCAGTTGCACATGTGTGTTAGTGTGGGTGTCTAGCTGCACCAGGTGTGGAGTGGTCTTGCTGCTGGTGAAAAGGTTTTGAGGACTGGAAAGTAGTTCAGGCGTGCGGTCGTAGTGGAAGGTGTGCGGTCGTTGGCAAATAATGCATGGTCATGTGACGTGTTTTGGCCAATTGTATCACTGGGATTTTTATGATTTTACCACACCATTTTATAAATATATATATATCTGTGTGTGTATCTGTGTGTATATGTATTTGTGTATGTATGTGTGTGTATGTGTGTATATATATATATATGTGTGTGTGTGTGTGTATATGTGTATATGTGTGTGTGTATATATATATATATGTGTGTATGATTTTGTATTTCTTTGAAACTTGACTCCCCAGCCAATGCCCTTTGGGGTAACCCTTGCCTCAGTGCTTGCATGCATAGGCTTTTTGTATATATATATATATGTATATATATATATATATATATATATATATATATTGTGTGTGTGTGTATGTGTGTAAAGATATATATATATATATATATATATATATATATGTATATGTATGTATATATATATGTGTCTGTATATATATGTATATTAGAGGCAAAAACTCTGTTTGATGCATTAGTTAGGGTTGTTCCACAGCGACAAATGTGAGGAAATTCGCTGTTAGGGTTGAAAACCCTAACTCCGAATTCACCCCCCCCAGCACCACACACACACACACACACACACACATTCAAGTATGGGGGAGGACCAAGTCAACACAACCAATGACAGACATCCAGCAGCAGGTGACAGAAATAACAAACAATTGTCTAAATGTACGAGACATCCCCACCCATCTGACCAGGTACTGCATGCTCAGTGGAGATCAACAGCAAAACTGAGGCCATGTACACCAAACGTACACATCCTGATTGCAGCTGCATAGCAATGTACCACACTTAGTAGTTGCATGGCCTTACCTACCGATGCTCACACCACACCACACCACAACTGGTACTGTGCCGTTATTCAATATAAATGCTGAAGGTGCATGATGACAGTTGTAGAAAGGTTTTAACACTAGTGAGTATACATTAATTAAGAGAAGCACATAAATTATCTACAAGACACTAGTATGCTCAAGATAAAAGTAGTGATACATTTAGTAGGTGATTTACATAGTAGTACATTTACTGCAATGGTTTACTCAACATAGAGAGGCTGATGTAAACGTATGGAAAAGCATTGCCTGTTCAAAGCTGTGAAATTCGTACTGCCAGTATCACATGCATTCTTACTGATGAAGGTGTACTGCTGATGTACATACATAGACCTTCAGTGTGTTTCAATACTAAAGATGCAGTAAGTATTCTTTGTAAGAAACATTGTAATTGCATGGATCAGGCCAAGCAACTTCTAAATATCATAGCACTGCTGAGCCAACAATGATGTACCTGTATCGGAGATGTATATAGGATAGATTTTCCTGTAGGCACTTACTGAGTATGTTGTACCTGATAAAGACAATCTCATTGCATCTGTGATGACTAACTTATTCAAATAGTAATACATTTACTATTGTTGCAATGAGTGATCTATGCCACTTATGGACACAGTGTGATTTTTGTTAACAGTTGTTTCATACTCAGGCTGTATGCCTACTGTTTGGGTTTGCCACACTTCTGTCACTGATGCTATCAAAGTGATAACTATGTTAATTTTGGTACAACAGGAATCAAGTAGGTATGGTGTAGATATAAACAGAATGTCTTTTAGTATTGATTTAACTCACAATGGGGTAAGTGTACTAGGACAGCAGGGGTTATCCTCTATCACTGACTCTGTCAGTTATAATCACACTAGGGTTTTGATGACTGTAATGATCAAGTTACACTGTTCATCTTCATGAGTTCATATTCACAGCCATTCTCCAGTAACTAGACGGTATATGGTGTAACTGGGTGGGACACTGTGTTTGCAAAAGCTGCTGCAGTGCCTAGCAGAGGAGAGTATCTCACTCATAAAGACAATTAAGCAATAAGGCATGACCAACAGTTATGTTAAATGGTCTGTTAATCACCCTGTAGGGGTTTAATGTTGAATGAGGCATAGCCGAGTGCTACATGTCGCTAGACAGTGATAAACTGACCATTAACATAATACCTGGGAGTGGCTTATTGCTATCATAATAAAACAGTTTTTTAAACAACATTAAACCATGTTCATCATATGGTTAGGCTCTACATGTATGTTAATAAAAACTAAACATAAGGCTGTTACAATGTTTACAGTCAATTAGAAAGCTGCATTTCTCAAACCCTTGTTATAATCAGAGATATTATACCTGTACAACTCCTTGGTTTTGCTGAACTCTATTGCTCAGGTGGCCCACTACAAGTGGTGTGGTCTGGTGTGGGACATCGGTAGGTAAAGCCATGCAACTACTAAGTATGGTACGTTGTGTGCAGTTGCAATCAGGGATGTGTACGTTTGGTGTACATGGCCTCAGTTTTGCTGTTGATCTCCACTGAGCATGCAGTACCTGGTCAGGTGGGTGGGGATGTCTCGTAGTACATTTAGACAATTGTTTGTTATTTCTGTCACCTGCTGCTGGATGTCTGTCATTGGTTGTGTTGACTTGGTCCTCCCCATACTTGAATGTGTGTGTGTCTGTGTGTGTGTGGTGCTGGGGGTGAATCGGAGTTAGGGTTTTCAACCTAACAGTGAATTTCCCTCACTTTTGTAGCTGTGAAACAACCCTAACTAATGCATTAAATGGAGTTTTTCCTCTAATTTCCCTTCTTTTGGAGAATGATAATGAGAAATAGTGAATGTAATCTGTGGTGCGGGGCGCGGGCCCAAAGGCCCCACCTCCACACATGATGTCTTGTGGCATACTAACAGGGACAGCAATGCAAACAGAAATGTTAACAGTGGCGCACATGGTAACACAAGCGCAATCGAGAACAGAAAGGGTAACGCACATGGTGGCGTAGACGGGAATGGTCTGCCACGTGATGTGTTGTCACATAGTAACATGGTGCCTGCAAACAGAAATGTCAATGGGCATGGTGACGTAAAGTGAAACAGAAAGATAAACAGTACTGTAGACAGAAATGACAAAAAATAACAGAAACGCAAGCGCAAATGAAAACGCAAAGGATAACGCACATGGTGGTGCAGACGTCAACAGTAAGTGAAACGGGTACGGAACTGCAAGCGGAAAGGGCAACAGTAACACTAATGTAAGCGCACAGGCTGGTTTTCCCCAAAACCCACATAGAGAAAGACAGTGAGTACAAATAATGTATGCATAATAATGAGTATTAGCGCAGAAAATGAGATCTTGGAATACTAAATACATTATATCTCAGAAACCGTACGACATAGAAAATAAATTTAAAAATCATGTTATTTACAACTGTCCTGGCTAAGAAGTTTTCCGACGAAAAGTCCGTATCTCGCACCGTTTCCGAGATACGGGCCCTGAAAGGTGCGGCAAACGCTGTAATGTTATCCTATGGGAAAAAAAAGAAAAGTTTGGAGCGCCATAACTTTGCCTCCCTGTAATGTTTTTTCACCAAACCACTGAAAGGCACATCTGTGGGCTGTTGGCTGTCTTCCTTCCAAATTTCAGTAAAAAAGACCAGAAGAAGCCAGAAGGGGAAGGAAGGAAACATATTCAATTCAGTGCTTTAGAGAAACTGGTAATTGCTATTTTTCTTTTAAACTTAGATTGTGGGCTTTTAGTGACACTATAGTTTCTTTGTTGTCTTTACTTATAATTGTTTTTGGGCTGTTGAAAATTTAAAACATAGTGGTGGTGTAATTCTGTGCTGTCTTTAATTGCTGCAAATTTTTGCCCCCTCCCTTCCCCAACTCTTAATTATATGCCCTGTTAAATCTGATTGACAGGAGCTAAACACAGGGTATAGTAAGGGGTGTGAAGTAGGAGGGGCATAAGGAGGAAGAAGCCCACCCTCACACGACAAAGTGTTTTGATTCATTTATTTATTTATTGGTTTCTTTTTCTAAAAAAAAAAAAATTATCTGAGGATCAGTGGCAGGATTTTTAGGACAGTAAATTAATAAAATGGAACTAGGAGAGCTTCAGTAGCAGACAAGTAGTGGAATTGCAGTATAATGTGGGGAGTGGTGCAATGCAGTGGCTGTGGGGCAGCCATATTCAGGCAGACCTTCTGGACACTGAGGTGCTGCCCTATCTGCATGCATCTCTCTGGACTGCGGGAGGAGGTAGCCAGACTCAGAGTGGAAGTAAACTGGGTCAGGAGTACCATCACCCTATCCAGGGACCACCCAGTCCAATGCAGCTGCCTCAAAGGATGCCGAGCGAGGCACTTGGATGACAGTGGGCTCAGGAGGGTTAGAGCAGTCAGGCAGAGGCACATCCCAGATCCTATTCCACTCAAGAACTCATATGCCACACTGGCAAATGAGGACAACAAATAGAGGTACCCAGAGAAGTGGAAGGAAAGGATGTGGAGGTTAGCCAGGAGGTGACCTCAGCGGGAAAGCAGTGGACCCCAGAGGAGGAGGCGAATCCTGGTGGGGGACTCCATCATAAGAGGATCCAGCTAGGAACACAGGAGGGAAGACAGGGAGGTGAGGTGCCTACCAGGTGCCACGGCATGGAGGGATGGAAGGAAGATCCTGGGGATCACTGGGAAGGCAAGATGGGAGGGTGAGCTGGATGTCATTATCCACCTAGGTACTAATGACCTGGCAAATGGGGAGCCAAAGGAAGTTCAGGAAGAGTTTAAGAAATTGGGGAGGGGTCTCAAGCAAGTAGCTACTTCTGTCACTTTCTCAGAAGTACTACCTGTGAGAGGCAAGGGAGAGCATAGGAGTGCATGCACCAGGAACTTTAACTCATGGTTGAAGAACTGGTGCTGTGAGGAAGGGTTTGGATTCATTGGTGACTGGGGACCCACCTGGAGGGATGGAGGTTTGTTCAAGCCTGGCGGCCTGCATCCATCCTGGAGGAATCAAGCACTCAATGATAAGTTTAAATGCTACATTGACAAGCATTTAAACTAGCAAAGGGGGTGGCAGGCCAGCAAGGAGGGTACCTACTTGCTCACCCCACAGCTAGCAGTGGAACCAGTGAACCAGAGGGTGGCTATCTCTGCAAAGCAGTGTGCAAAAGATGGAGATTAGTGCCCAAGAGGTGGATAAGCAGAAAAGGGTCAAAATTCAGCAGAAGGGCAGACAGCAAGGAGAACCAGGGATAAATGACAACCAAGGAAGGGGCTGGAGTAGAACAGTGAAACAGTCTAGGGAGGTCAAATCATGGAAAGCCATGTGTGCAAATGCCAGGAGCCTTAGCAACAAGATGGAAGATCTGGAGGCTGTCATGGTGCAGTCAGACCTGGACATTGTGGCCATCACTGAAACCTGGTGTAATGATAACCATGACTGGGAGATGGCCATACCTGGCTACAACATATTCAGAAGAGACAGAGCAGGCAGGAAGGGAGAGGAGTGGCACTGTATGTGAAAAATGACATAAGGGCCACAGAGATCCAGGAGGAACAAAATGGGGGAGAGATACTGTGGGTTAAGCTGGAAGAAAATGGGGACAGCCATCCGCACAGGTGTGGTTTATAGACCACCAGCCCAGGAGGAAGAAACAGATAGGGAGCTGATGCTAGCCATCCAAGGATGACAGACAAGGTGAGGTAGTACTGGTTGGAGACTTCCAATATTCCAGACGTGGACTGGAGCATCCCAGCAGCAGCATCAACTAGAACAGATTTATCCTGGACTCCCTTCAGGGTGCCTTCCTCAAGCAACTGGTCATGGAACCAACTCAGCAGAAGGCAATACTGGACCTTGTGCTCACAAACAGGGACAGTGTGATGGGGTAACAGTGGGGAGCACCTGGGTAACAGTGACCACCAGTCATTGTGGTTTGAAATCACAGAAAGAGCAGAACCAAACCACACAAAAACACATATCCTGGATTTTGAGGGGGCAGACTTTGGGAAAATGGGGAGATACTTGAAAGAGGCATTAAGGGAATGGGACAGGAATCAGGGGTTGAGGAACAGTGGGCAGTATTTAAAATGGGGATTACAAGAACAACAGAATTATGCATTAAGCAGGTTAGCAAGAGGAAAGGAAGAGGAGACCATTATGGTTTTCAAAGAGGTAGCAAAAGTGAAAGCCAAAAGATTGCATTCAGGCAATACAAAAGACACAGGCAGAAGGGATAGGGAGAAGTACCAGGAGAAGCAAAGGGAGGCAGGGAGGTCAGTAAGGAAGCCAAAGCTCAGACAGAAGAGCACATTGCAAAATCAGTGGGTAGAGGAGACAAAACCTTTACAGGTACATAAGTGAAAAAGAAAGACAAAGGGAGGATAGTGAGACTGAAGGGGAGGATGGGGGCCATGGAGGATGACAACAGTAAAGCTGACATATTGAACAGGTATTTCTGCTCAGTCTTTACTGAGGAAGAGGAGGGTAATGGGTCTGAGGGAGTACAAGGGGTGAGAATGGTGCAGAAATGGACACAAGTCCCTTTACGAGAAAGGGTCCTGAAGGAACTGGAAGTAATAAGAGTTGATAAAGCAATGGGGCCAGATGGGGTGCACCCAGGGTCCTTAAAGAACTAAAGAGGTGGTGGCTGAACCTCTGGCTATCCTGTTTAGCCGATCACTGGAAACAGGGAGGTACCCAAAGACTGGAGGACAGCAGATGTAGTCCCCTTATACAAAAGTGGGAACAAAGAAGCAGGGAACTACAGACCAGTCAGCCTCCACCTCGGTAGTGGGAAGATCATGGAAGCACTACTGAAGGAGAGATTGGTGGAACATCTGGTTGTCAATGGACTACAGGACCCAAGGCAGCATGGTTTCACCAGGGGGAGGTCATGTCAGACCAACCTTGTTGAATTTTTTGACTGGGTGACTAGGGAGGTGGATCAGGGGAGGGCAGTGGACATGGCCTATCTGGACTTCAGCAAGGCCTTTGACACTGTGCCACATAGAAGACTATTACACAAACTGGGGAATATGGGTGTGGGCAGGACAGTAGTGTGGTGGGTAGGTAACTGGCTGGGTGGCAGGACACAGAGGGTGGTGGTAAATGGCTGTCACTCCACAGAGGAAGAGTGACCAGTGGGGTACCACAGGGATCAGTGCTGGGACGGTCCTATTCAACATCTTCATCAGTGACATTGCACTGGGACCTAGAGGCAGAATTTCACTGTTGCTGATGACACAAAGCTCTGTAACAGAGTAGACACACCAGAGGTGTAGACAGAATGAGAAGCGACCTGCAGAAACTTGAAGAATGGTCAGGGTTTGGCAGTTGAAATTCAATGCAAAGAAGTGCAAGATAATGCATATGGGGCACAAAAACCCTGGCACAATATATCAGTTGGGGGTGAGGATATAGCATGCACCAAGCAGGAAAGGGATCTTGGGGTTATTATCTCTGATGACCTCAAGGTAGAGAAACAGTGTGACAAGGCAGCAGGTAAAGCAAATAGGATGCTGGGCTGCATAGGCAGGGGCATCACCAGCAGGAAAAGGGAGGTCATAATTCCACTATACAAGACACTAGTGAGGCCCCACCTGGAGTACAGTGTACAGTTCTGGAGACCATACCTACGTAAGGACATAGACAGGAAGAAAGGTTCAGAGGAGCAACAAAGATGGTGCATGGATTGCATCACAAGTCCTATGAAGACAGGTTGAAGGAACTGAACATGTACTCCCTGGAGGAGAGGAGGAGATGGGATATGATAGAGACATACAAGTATCTTACAGGGAGGAACAGGGTGCAGAAAACACTATTTTATGCGAAAAAGATGTTCCAGGACTAGAGGTCATGGGATGAAGTTGGAGGGAGGGCGATTCAGAGGAAACATGAGAAGAATTTCTTCACAGAGCAGGTGGTGGACAAGTGGAACACCCTGTCAGAGGAAGTGGTGGGGGCTGAAACAATCACGAGATTTAAGAATGCATGGGATAGACATAAAGGAATTCTGGAGGTCAGGGGTAAGGGGCAACAGACTTCTAGGAAAACAAACTGAACTTACAAGCTCAAATGGGCAGACTGGATGGGCCATAGGCCCTTATCTGCCGACACTGTCTATGTATCTATGTATCTATGTTATTTTGCAGCAGGGATCCAAAGGATTTCTGTAATGCGTCGGGCGCCATAATGTTATCCTATGGGAAGAAACGTCAACTTTGGAGTGCCGTAACTTTGCCACCGTGTAATATTTTTTCAATACAACACTGAAAGGCACATCTGTGAGATGTCGGCTGCGTTCCCTCAAATTTTAGCCCAAAACTCCCAAGGTTCTTTGAGCGCAGTGCCAAGAATCGCTGTCACTATCCCACAGATGGAAAACTACTGTGCTTGATTTCACTTTTCATAAAGTTCGACACTTTTAGTGAGCAGTAATTTCATGAATACTTTTCCAGAAATTTGAAAACATATTTCTGGGGTGTTTTACCACAAAAATAAAGACATGGCAAGCATCCTCAGGGTCCGACTAGGTGAATATAAAATAATTAGGTTGCTAGAGGGTCCCAAATTTAAATGCCAACCATTTTCTGATCACCAACTGAAAACAAAATGGCCGATTCTGAAAGTAACAGGCCATTGCGAAAGTAAAATGCATTTCGCGAAAGTGTTGAACTTTTGTTAACTTTTCCCATTGACTTATAATGGGAAACTGTTTTTTGAATAACTTTTGAACCGTTTAATATTTTTTCATGAAATCTTTGAAAGGCACATCGGGGACCCTGGCTGCATGTTCCTTGAAGATTTAGGACCAGTCGCGCAAACCGTACAACCTGTAGGTGCGACCATAGAATTCCATAAAAAGCGTAAACGCACGCACAGATCATGCTTAATAACTCCGCAGCCGTATATTCCACCACTCCAAAACTTGGCAGATCCCAAGGCCTATGGTTCTTGATCATGTATACCAAATTTTAGCCAAATCTGTCAAACAGTTGTAAAGTTATTAAGGTGCAAAGTTTTGGGGTTTAACATAGAAATGGCTCCTCAACCCTAACTATGGTAGCACTACCGTGCTACCATAATATATATATATATATATATATATATATATATATGTATGTGTGTGTGTGTATAGATATAGAAAGATTATATAAATATACATATATCCTTGCCTGTTCTGAATTCTCATTATTCACATTGGACCCTATTCACAAAGAGGTGCAGAGCTGTCGCATAAAGGCACGCGAAGCTCCACACCTCCAGGAGATCTGTGCAGAGACTGCATTCACAAAGCAGAGGTCCCTGCCTGGCTTCCTTCCATGTCCCCACCCCCCCAGCATGGAGATTCTCGGGGGGCAGGGTTGTGGACCTGGGTCAGAAGCCAATTAACTGCCCTACCTGGGTCCGCAGTGGATCACTGGTGCCAGTATGGTGCCATGTTACAGGGGGGTGCACAGAGTGCCAATCATGCTGTCGGGGGGGTTGCTGGCCACCAGCCCCTGGCCTGACCACTGTCCCCTGACACCAGCAGCACCATCCTGAGTGGGTCCAATAACACCCTGCCTGCACCAGCGGGTCCAGAGGCTGCATCTGGAGTTGGTGCATATCCGTTATGGTTGCCCTCCATATGCATTGCCACAGGCCCCCACGTTCGGCACTCTGCACTTTTATGAATGTTGCAGAGTGCAGGCACACCCCCCCACCACAGAGACCTCAGCCCCTCAGCCGGGGATCTGGTGCATGGGGGGCATAACAAATTCATGAATGCTGCAGAGGAGGCACAGTGGGCATGAACAGGTGTGGGGTGGCTACGCACCTGAGTTACTCGGCGCATAGCCACCCCAGCCCATTAGTGAATAGGGCCCTATGTGATCTCTGTGACATTCTATGTATAGAGAATATTCTTCCACCTCTGTATTGTCTTTGAAGATTTTAATAAAAAGAAAGTTAAGAAAATAAAGCAATAGCTCCACAGATTACAGTGAGGGTTCCCCAACCCCCCAGCAGGCATGCACCCACTTTTGTTGTCCCATGCATAGTGGCATGCCACACCCTTCTTACCTTGCCTTTACAAGCATTCTTGAAACACATGCATGCTGCCTATTTGTTGTAACCCTTCCCACTGACATCTGGTTTGGTTTGAGCTTTTTCACAGATGGTGATACACTGTTCTCATCACTCTTCCGTGAGACACTGGTGCAGATCCCCGGGGCACAAGGAGCAGATACTTAGATATACCTCTTCAACATAGACAGCAGGGGGACGGGTTCTACTAGATTTCAGGGACTACTGGCAGTGGGTCAGAAGGGAGTGTTGGCCTACGGTCATTAAAGGGACTCTGTCAACCCCCTTAGGCATCAAAGTGTCCCCTGTTTAAAAAACACATTTTATGATTGCTAACGTTCTGTAAAGACTGCTGATGTAGCTAGTAGTTTGATTATGATTCTTTTTTCCTTTTAAAAAGTAAAAAATAGACTGCCCACCATACTGGTGTTACCACAAAAAAACAGGGTTGTTTACGTTCCTTCATGAACTCCCACTGCATCTTTCCTGGACTTAGAAACACCCCAACACATTCTAGTCACTCATGATGCAGTGGGAGTTTAGGTAGCTACTCCTTCATGAGTAACTGCACTGTTTTGGGGTGCTTCTAATATTTAGGAAGTATTCAAGAAAAATAGATGCAGGATTTGAAACAAAACAAAGTTGTTCATACATTACCATGCATTTCAGTTCTACTAAGCAAGGAGACAAAGAAAACAAACAGCAACATCGATGAATTTTAGAGAAGGTAAGCAATCATAAAATGTAGGTTTTTAACTAGAAATAATATGATGCAAAACAGGTTGACAGCATCCCTTTAAAGCAGGCTTCTCTCTCTGCAAACAGAGATGGGGAGTAATCTGCTGTTATGAAGTGCAGTTGGTATCCCACTGAGTGGCCATTGCACACATGGAACAAATTGGTTAATTCACCTTTTTTGGTTTGAGAGTTCCACCACTTGTGCCCTGTATACTCTTAACACTGCATCCTGGGCCTTTCTAAGCAAAATCAAGCCATAATCAGCATGCCACAAACAAATGCTAATACCACATGAACCGTAAGTGCTACACACAAAGTATGGGTAGCAAAATTGTTTAGCGCAAAATTATCTTTCCAATGGTGCTATGTAATTAATAATAAGTAATTTTGTTTTTTATACTAGTCGAAATAACCATTTTGTTGCAGAAAAAAAGGCAATGTAAAACATTTTTGGTTGGGAAATATGTAACATATCAACACCAGATTAAGCATCCACACATTAGACTTAACTATAATAGTACATTTGTACAAAAAAGCATTTTTTTCTAGCATAAAACACATATTTTTCCCGATTTTATGCAAGGTGATTAGCTGAGGCTTGATGGCCAAAATGTCTGCCATGCACACCACGTCATAAACAAATGTGAATAACTCCTAAAGTGAACATGATACACACAAACTATCACTGGCAAAGTTGTTCAACACAACTTTACCTTTCTAATGATGCTATGCAGTCAATTCTAATCCATTCTGGCTGGCAAGTAATATTAAAACATGTGAGTGACATCTCCAGACATTACTAGGGCACACAGGAAGTCTGTAGCTGACTTCTGTAGTCGTTCTGGGACACACTGCAGTACATTTGCTGCCGCCTACAGGCATATTCTAGGAGGTAATGAATTAAGGAAGATTGGAGACAATGGGACTAGGAGAGCAGCAGACAGGGGGGCATGAGGGCGGGGAGAGAGAGAGGGGAATGGGTGCCCAGTAGGAAGGGGAGGTGAGGAGGGTAGACGGGGATGGGTGGGACAGTGAAGTGCTGTGAAGGTAGGTGCCCTTAGGATTAGGTGGAACACTAAGTGCTACTGCTTTACAGTGGTCCAAATGTAGGAAAGTTGTTTTGGTCATCATGAATGGCCAACACAGTCACAGTTGTCATGTGTGGCAAGGTGCTGCCTGAGTTTATGCTTGAAAGCACCAATGGCTGTGGTATTGGAGATGGCTGAAGGAAGGGCATTGGTCCAGTGTGGTGCACGGTAGTAGAATGCACATCAACCCTATGCAGTGCGGCATCTAGGTTTACTGAAAATTTGGCTGTGGGTGCTTCTGGTCAGCCTGGCACTTACATGGTGCGTGAGCAGATTCTGGACTCCTGGTGGCATCAGGTTTAGTGTGATTTTTTTTTGGCCAGTAGACAGGTATGGTACTTAACTCTGCTCTTCAGCTGGAGCAACCCTGCCCGTGAATAGAGCTCACAGGTGTGTAAAAGTTTTGCAGCACCTATGAGGAGTTGGCAGGCCTTATTAAGGGCCAGGGAGATTCGATGGAGTGCGGAGTACAGTACAGAACCATAAACCGCCAGGCCACAGTCAACGAGGGTAACAACTGAGCTGGTGATGGCCATGTTAGGTGCTTCATATGTTAAGCTGTGCTTGTCACGGTGGAGTATCCAGATTCTAGAACTGATGGCCTTAGCTGTGTTTGTCTATATGCTGTGCATATGACAGGGTGGAGTCAAGGGTGATACCCAGGTACTTAAATTGCTGTATGAGGTCCAGCACGTTGCCACTGTTGTTCAGGATGGATAGTGGGAGGTCTTGTATTTGCTGTGGGTGCTGGAGTAGATCATAGTCTTAGTTTTCTTGTAGTTAAGGATTAGTCTATGCTCCCTAAACCATGTTTCGGCAGCAGTAAATCCTAGTTGGAGGTTGTTTTGAAGGAGTTCAGGGTTGGGGTTGCAGATGAAAATGATGGTGTCATCAGCATACAATAGCATGTGACTGGTGCAAGAGCCTGGAAGTTTATTTAAGAAGATACTGAAGAGGAGGGGCCCCAGTATTGATCTCTGGGGGACCCCTGAGTGGACAGGTTTGCTATCTGAGACAATGTCCCTAATCTTGACCCACTGTGAACGATTGTTGAGATAGCTGTTAAACCATAGCATTGCATCAGAAGAGAGACAGGAGTGTGTGGTGAACTGTATCAAAAGCTTTTGATAGGTCGATGAAGGTAGCCCCCACTAGCTGCCCTTGATTCAGGGCTTGGTGGATATAACCAGTGAATTCCAACAGGGCTGTGATAGTGCTGTGTCCCGCTTGGAACCCATGTTGTTCCGGGCATAGGAGTTGGTGCATGTTCAGGTATTCCACAAGCTGATCCACCGCTATCCATTCAAGTACTTTGCAGAGTGGCGGGAGTATGGAGATCGGTCTGTAATTGTTCTGTAGTGCCCGGTCTGCAGTTTTGTGAAGTGGTGTTACAGAAGCCAACTTCCAGAGCTGGGGGAACTGAGAGTGGCGGAGGGATAGGTAGGTTGATGATGGTGGTCAGGGGGCTTAGTACTTTTGCAAGTGCCATAACATTGAACTTAAGGTCCAGGGTGTCTCTATTGTGCCTTGATTTGCCCAGCACCTTCTCAAGGTACTTTCTAGCCTCAGTAGTGCTGACTTCTTTAAAGTAAAAAAAGCAGATGGTTCCCCATAGGGGATTGTTAACCTACTGGGTGCTTCTGGACTTGAGGGTCGAAGTAGTCTGCTGGGAGCACTCCACTTACAGTGCTTGCTATAGTAAAGTTGATCGGTAACATGCTACTGCGCAAATTGCGTGGTAGTGGTATACGTGTGATTCAAAGGGTACCGCAATTGCTCACTGCTCGGTATACCGTGCTACCTTGCAACTTTACTGTAGCAAGCACTGTAGGTCCGTGAAGGCAGTATTTAGGGCATTTGCTATTTGGAGTGGATTCACTGTGGGTACATTGTTGACCAGAAGCTTGGAGTGGGCTGTTTTGGGATCCTTGCCAGTAATATCACTGAGGTTGGCCCAGAAGGATTTGCTGCAGTTCCAGAAGTTGGAGAAAGCTTCCTTATAGTAGAAGCATTTTGCTTGGTGGATAGCCTTTGTGCACTCATTTCTAGCTTTTTTATATAGTTGGATATTAGTAGCTGTACCATGTGCGCTTGCCTTTATCCAGAGCTGATCTCAAGCATTGAGTTGTAGCAGGAGTTCTGGCATTATCCAGGGGTTGCAGGGAGCTTTAGAGTTTCTTGTTTTCAGGGGGGCATGTTTTTCACAAGTGGCATTATATTTTGCAATGAAACATCCTAGTGCGATGTCTACATCATATGTTTCATGTAGGTCAGACCAGTCTAGGCCTTGACGGTCCACTTTGAGTTGTAGTAGATGCTCTTTGAGGACCATACAGCTGGTTATGGTTCTGGGCAGGGGTTTGCTGAAGTTATTTGCCAGGTGCAGGTAATGAGTGAATTATCACTCAGTGAGTCAGGGAGGACAGTGGTATTGGTGATGTGGGCTGGTCAGTTTGAAAGGATCCAGTCCAACAGTGTGCTGGTACCAGCTTTGTAGTTGACCCTTGTTGGGGTTGCCACCATCCAGGAAAAGTGGATCATCACTAGAGTGTCTCTCACCATAGCAGCTGCGGGAGAGGGCCAATTGATGTGAAATCCCAGAGAAGAATGATCTTGGAGTTAAGGCGCAGGGTGGCAATAAAGTCCATAAGGTCGTTAGCACCGGGAATTGTTGTTTTGAATGGGATGTAGACTGTGAGGATAATAAGTGCCTTTTTGTGAATGCCCAATAGGATTTTGATGTGTAGGATTTGCAGATTGGTGCTGCTGTTGGGAAGGGGAAGGATATGCCCCTGAAGTATGTCCCTTACATAGACTAAACAAACCCCTCCTTTCTTTGAGGTATGGGCCTACCTAAAAAGGGTACATCCCAGTAGCACGATGACAGAGTCTAGTACCTAGGGTGATAGTCACATTTCCATGATCGATAGGATGTTGGGGTTGTGTTTGGTAACCCATACCTTTAGGTTGTCTAGTTTGAGCAGCAGATTGCAGATGTTTAAGATGGCAAAGGTGAGTCCTGCATATTTTTGTTGCGGGCTATTCTGAGAGTGAAGAGAGCCAGGGTTGGGGTGCACATTACCCAATAGCATTAGTAGTAGCAGTAGTAGGCAGGTAATGTGGTTCAGAAGGAGTTTGTAGCTTCTTGAGTGTTGCTGTTTCCCTGATATCAGCATTTTAGAGGAGCTGTAGTGGGCAAGGAATCCATGGATGCATCAGACTAAGGAGGGATATTTAGGCCTGAGGTCTGGGAGACAAGGCATGGGGTGCCCTTTCATAGATTATAAGCTTGTCCAGGAATTGGGAGAAGTGGTCATGCCATATGCATTGAGTACAGTTACCTGGGGGTGAGTTAGGGCAGCTTGCAGCTCGGGGCTCTGTGGGGGATATCAGTACAAGTGAGACAAGGCACAATAAAATCCCAGGTTTTCAGGACTTAATAGTTCCTTTTTTTAGGGAGGTCGTGTGTGGATGCATGCCCAGCAGGGCCAGGGATAGGGTGAATGTTGCCTGACATAACCAGTAAAAGTAGGATGATTCTGAGCAAGCTTCCTTTAAGTTGTTTGTAAAAAGCTTATTGGATCTTCTAGGGCTGAGGTGCCTTCTGTGTTCCAAGCACAGTACCATGAACTTAAGTGGAGTAATTAGGGTGGGGGTATGAGGCAGGGACCCCAGCAGTAAGACACCCCTGTGGAGGCAGCAGGAGCCAGTGGCAGGACCAGTGACCCTTGGTTAACAGTTTAAAAGTATCTGTGATAAAACTGGGGTCATAATGGATATTATGCTCAATAGTGGTACAGGATAGGGGAACTGGTATATTACTTTGTGAAGGGCCATTGCTTAGAATCAACAGCAGTATGAAAGAGAGAGATTGGAGGAGGTGGATGTAGCCCATGTTCATAGGAGGAAGAGCTTTCATGTAGATGTAGCCCTGGTTTCGGAGGAGGCAGAGGAATCAGGCAACTGTACACAGAGTTGTGACGATAACAGCTGGGGAACAGAGTGTGTGATGTGCCAGATAGGATAGGAGCCTCTAGTGGCAGCTACATATAACCTGCTAATGGTGGAGTGGAACTACATTGAAATTTACAATCTCCATGAGATACTCACACTTATCAAGCATAGTAATACAGTTTTAAAATTTATAGTTACATACAATTAAATTCTAATATCTGCCTCTTAGTTCATTTCAGTTCTGGAGCCTTTACCTTAGAAAGACCAGGGATAAGTTGGAAACAGTGCAGCACAGTCGCACAGACTAAAAAATGCTGAACACTGGCTGCTTGCTAAACAATTTGTTTTTGTTTTTTCAATTCTGACCCAAATTTTGAAGATACTTGTCTTAGGATTCGCCTTATAGACATGACATATACCATTTATAGTATGTTGTCCAAAGTGTCATTTCACACAAGAGGTGTGAAAACACATCTCATCCTGGATTTTAAAGTGACACGTCATGTTTATGAGGTGGTGTGGAAAAATGTCTATGTTGAAATGTTGGAGTCAATATATTGAAAATTAGTGAAGTTATGAGTGAGTGTTGAAATAGTGTAATGCTCAGTCATAACCTGGGAATTTTACAATATTTATACACCAAATGTTCAGCGTAGCCTTTTTATTACCTCCTCTAATAAATGCAGTGGATGAAACTATTCAAATTCCCACCAAAACATCATTCTGTGCTACTGAAACATTATTCTGAGCCACAGGTACAAAAACACATTTTGGCCAGGATTTGAAAAATGACACCTGTCACATTCATGAGAGTCTGTGAAAAAATTGCTATGTAGGAAATTTGGGGTCAAAATATTGAAAATTACCAAAGTTACAAGCCTGCATTGGTAAATTTCAATGTAGGCTCATAACTTTGTTTGTTGATATTTTTACCCCAAATGTTCAACATAGCCTTCTTATGACCCCACATCATGAACAAGTGCAGAGAAAAAGTTCAACTCCTGTTCAAAAGGTGGTTTTGTGCAACAACTATGAAATCATCTTTTGGGATGCGAAAACACATTTTGCCAGGGTTTGAAAAACGACAGCTATCGAACTAATGAGGTGCTGTGAAGAAATGGCTATGTTGAAAATATGGGGTCAAAATGTTGAAAATTAACAAAGTTACAAGCCTACATTGGTAAATTTCAAAGTAGGCTCATAACTTTGTTTGTTTTTTGAATGTTTTTATACCAAATTTTAAACATAGCCTTTTTATGACCCCACTTCATGGTCATGAATAAGGGCAGAGAAAATTTTCAACTACTGCCTGAAAGGTGATTACATGCAGTGACCGTGAAATCACTTTTCTGGGCAGATTTGCTTTATGTCACTGTAATTGTTCATGAGGTGAGATCCCCAAAAAGTCATGTTGAAAGTTTTGTGCAATAAATATTACAAAATGGCCAAGTTATGCAACTAGGTTCAAAACCCCATTGAAATACATTGAATCTTATACCTGATTTCCTCAGTTCTCGGTCCAGCTTTGAAGAGTGAAGATGTCTCTGCTGTCCACAGAAGATTATGGTGTTGGATCCCTGGTGGGTAAGTAAGGGCTTGGGGGGGTGCTGAGTGAGATGGTGGGGGGTGGACTAACGGCGCAACAGACATCGATGGAAGGTTTTCTGTTTTTCAGGGTTTACAATACAAATAATAAATAAGACAAGGGATTTTTCCACCTTTCAAGTGATGACACTGGGGGAATGGGCCTCCAGAGTCAGTGATATTTTTGTAGAGAGGTCAGGTGGTGAATGCTGAGAGGGAGGGTCAGGTGGGGAACAGTTACGGTGCCAGCAACAGACATCAATGGACAGTTTCTTCATTATAGCATATATATATATATATATATATATATATATATATATTTATACACATATATATGTATATATATATATATATATGAACAAAATTATAAAAAAAATGAGGAACGATGCTGGGGGACTGAGCACCCCCAGTGTAAGTGTTATATTTGTTGGGGGTGTGTGGGGGTGGGTGTTGAGAGTGAGGGTCAGGTGGGGGGAACATTTACAGGGGTGCCAGCTACAGACATCAATGGACTTTTTCATTTTTGATAAAGGCTACAGATATAAAGAAAAAACTATGAGGTGGCAACATTGGGGGATTGGACACCCCACTGTCAGTGTTATGTTTGGGGGGGTGGGTGCTGAGAGGGAGGGTCCAGTGGTGGGGGACAGTTACAGGGGGGCCAGCAACAGACATCGATGAACAGTTTTCTTTTGTGCAGACTAATAGGCTCCTGACTTTGAAAGCTGCTCAGCTGTTTACTGACAGGCTTCATGCAAATCAAAGGACGGAAGCCCTCTCGGTCCTTTGAAATACATAAAGTTTACACCCATGAAGCAGAGAGTTGCATGGGAACCTTAGTGTGTGGTTATTGGTTTAGACTGCCAAGCCCTTGCTACTGTGAACTGCAATGGGCTCGGCAGTAACCCCCCCCCTACCCAAAATCCCCTATTCTTTGTCACAAAGTGTTTGGTTAGCAAGCACAGCCAACGTAAAAAAGAATTGCCAATACCAATCTCTTTCAGTTTAATTAGTAACTGGTGGTCGAAGCAGTCAAGTCAAATGTTTTTGTTCCCAGCAGGGTTCTGCTTCTACTAATCTCCACAGCTAGGTAGAATGGTGCACAATGAAGTTCAGTGGACTGCCCAGCCATACTCACTGTCACAGCAAGTAAAGTAATTTGGCTCCAGTGGTGTTTGAATTTGGGAGCTCCTGGTTCCTATGTCCATGTTTTAAACACTAAACCACACTGCCACCACATATGTTAGTGAATGCTCTTTATGCTTCCACCCTTCTGATCTGGCCCCAGACCCTACACATGTGGTAACACCTAGTGTCACCCACCATCCCAGTCCATACCTTATAAATTTAGAGGGGAAAAAAATTATCCATCTTTCCTTTGGGGTGATCCTATTCTCAGCCTTTGAATTGCAACTGCCCAGCATTGCTGAACTGCATGCTCTCACCTACCTGCCACCATGCCTCCCTCTGCACTTTCCTTGCCTCCTTCCAAACCCATAGATGAAAATGATGTGCCTCCCTGCACTACTATGCTGTGCACCTCCCTCTGTTCTGATCAAGTGATAAGCCCAGCAATAAGTGAAGCTGCATTAGCTTGGTGACATCTTCTAGAGCTGAGGGAGGGACACCAGCAGGCAACAATGACTGGTTGGCAGCCTTGGAATATTCAGAGTTGCAAGGCAGTGACCTTTTCTAATGTCTGTTGGAGAATGGTAGAAGGCAGTACCAGTGCTGAAGGGGAGGGTCAGAAGGCGGTATCAGCACCAAGTGTGAGACCAGAGGTGGTATCAACATGTGGGGGCATGGTAGAAGGCAATATCTGCTTGGAGGGCAGAGCAGTAACAGCAGCAAGTTGCAGCCACTAGCACTAGCAGCTGCACAGTGACACTGCATAGTTCACAGAATGAGACCCATTGTCTTCCAGCATAGAGAAAATCAAAGTTTTTCAAGGTATTTCCTGGGTGCAGCTAGGTGGAAGGAGTCTTAACTGCAGAGGGGGTGGGGCTGTGGTCATATGTAGGAATCCCAAGAGGGGCAGAAGTAGGGCTGTCACCTTTCAGCACCAAAACTAAGGAACCCTCTAAACTGGCAAGGTGACTGTCCTTTGCTATCATAACCTACACAGAAATTGTCACTATTTTAACCCTTAGGCTGCCAACAGAAATAGAACATATAGGAATTCTGGACTGATATATCAGTTTGTGGCACACCAAGGGTTAAACAGTTGCAAAAGTTGTTCATTGTTTTACTTTTTTTTTTGCACAATTCTAATTAAAAGAGCATTGAAATAATTCACCGTAACAAATGGTGATGGGCGATCAGGAGCACATCCTAAAAATAAACAACAGTTCCTTAAAATAAAGAACAAGTGGCGTGGTGATCCTATAAGTTTTATTTCTTTGCAGGGGACTTACTTGCAAACCACTCAGGATCCATTCTGGTATGGAGCTCTGTAATTTAAGTGTGAATCAGCTTGAACATTTGTTTTCATCTGAAACTG
Source organism: Neoceratodus forsteri (assembly GCA_016271365.2). Taxonomy (NCBI): domain Eukaryota; kingdom Metazoa; phylum Chordata; order Ceratodontiformes; family Ceratodontidae; genus Neoceratodus; species Neoceratodus forsteri. The sequence goes on from CM057454.1 coordinate 333,873,150, forward strand.
GCAACCTTCTGGTGTTACAAATATATGCTCTATTCCTTCTAACAGCAGTGACAGGTCCTCATCCAGCATTGTTGCTATTGTTTCATTAAATCTCATGGTGGTTTCTTCAGTATCAGTGGTGTTACTTTGGGTTATGTTCTGTTAAAGTGAGATTTTAGTTTAATGTTTCTAATCAACTTAAAGAGGCCTTTGAGAATTTGAAAGTTAATTCTTTTGAGGTAGATTCCTGCTCCTTTGTCATGTTAATTTTGAGAGGTTTACATACTTGTAATTCTGTTGTTTCTTCTGTCTCAGTGTTCTGCAGTTTTCTGTATTTCCTGACACCTCACCACCAACCCCTCTCTGTTTTCTTTTGTAGCCTTTTTTCTATTTGTGTTTTTTTTTGTTCTAAATAAAAAAAAAACTGCTGCTCTTTGCAAGTTACTATCCTGGCTATCAATACTCTCTTCACTTTCTGAAGGGATTGGTTCTCTTCTGGGTTGGCTTTTGAACCAATCATGCCCAACCAGGAAGCCAGGGCTTGGTATTAAAAGCATAGCACAGATGGACTTTGGCACACAAATGGAATAGGAGAGCCCCATCAACACTTCAAGGGTTAGTTTTGACTAAAAACATTTTACCTGTTGCTTTTGCATTTTTGCAGGGGTTCCAGCAGAGGTTATTCATCCAGATGGGGCAGGAGCTATTACAGGAGTGCAGTGAGGGAGGCGGGATCAAGTGGCTGTGTGACCTAATCACATACAACCAGGAAGTCAGGGTTTCCCTATAAATTCCACTCCACCCAGTATTTTCCATTACGTTCATGTCACTGAGTGTGAGTGGTACAGCACAGGAGTGGAACAGGTGAAATGATTGGCATGTTAGATATTGGCAGGTGTCCGCAGATGACAACAGGTATGCAAGGAATTCTGCCAGTCCAGTAAAGTAAGGTAAAGTGCCTGTTAGCTTGCTCTTGCCTGTGTAGAAAGTACTGTAAAAAGGGTAAGGATGTAACTGCAGGGAAGAAACTGTCTTTACAAGCAGTAAATACCTATTGTTGGGAAAGAGGGAAACACCCTGTCTAAGGCAGTGGTAGGTAAACTGTTAAATAAAGGCACAAAGAAGAAGGTTAAGTAGTAGTCAGGCAGGCAGAGGGGTACAAGGGGTGAGATACAAAAACAAGTAAGGGGCAAAGTAAAGGAAAAAAATGGGAAAACAAGAAACCCTATCTAGGGTAGGGTGACAAAGTAAACACCAGTAGATGATGTAGGCAAAAAAGGACCATTAGCAACAGGAAGGGGGCTATAAGGGGAAAGGCACAGTTAGAAGTAGTAGAGAGTGAAACATAAAGGCAATTAAGGGAGTGGTAGCATGTAATGGATGTGCAGCTGCAGTTTTCCAGGAGACATTTTGGAGACTGAGGTGCTGCCTCATTGGCATGCCCCTCTCTGGGTTAAGGGAAGAGGTCACTGGCCTCCTGGCTAGGTTGGATAGGATCCAGAGAACCTCTTCACCCATCCAGATGCCACTGAGTCTACAACCATTGCCCCAAAGGTTGCCTATGAGAAGAAGACCAGCTGGACTGTGGTGGGCTCTGAGATGGTGGGAGTGGCAGGTCAGGGGCACATTCCTCAGCTTGTGCCACTAAAAAATTAATTATTCACACTGGTAGGAATGGGACTGCTGGAGGAGATACCCATACTGATGGTAAGGGAGGATGTGGGAGTCCTCCACAAGGGAGGCCCCAAAGTTGGAGGTAGAGGACTCCAGCAATGGAGGATGTAACATCTGGTGGGGAACTTGATTGTTGGGGGGGGAGGTTTGGGAACAGGAAGGGAGAGAAAGATGGAAGTATGGTGCCCATCTGGCCCCATGGCTCAGATGGATGGACAGTGGAGCCTAAGGATAGTTAGGATGACAAAGGAAGAGGGGGAGCTGTATGTCATTGCCCACATTAGACCCAATGACCTAGCTAGGAAGGGGGCTGGAATTGTGTAGGGAGATTTCAGTGAGCTGGGGAGGGTTCTTAGGCAGGTAGCATTCACAGTGGCTTTCGTTGAGGTGCTGGAAGTCAATGTCTGGGAGAAGAATAGAGTACTCTGCACCAGGAGCTTCAACTAATGGTTGGAGGAATGGTATAGAGAAGAGGGTTTTGGCTACATGGAGACTGGGGACAAACCTGAAAGCATATGGGCCTATTCAGAGGTGATGGCCTGCATTCATCTGGTAAGGGAACCATAGTCCTTGATGAATGGTTTAAATGCTACTTTGATGAACATTTAAAATACCTTAGAGGAGTGTGGCTTAAAGGAGGCATAAACTGCATCCCCTAGACTGAAGCAGTAAGAAGGAAAGACCAGAAGGAAGGAGAATCCCCCTGGAGCAGCATAAAGAAATGTTTTTTTTATTTATTTATTTATTTAGTGATTTGGAAAAGATCTTTGAATGCAAGCTCTTTTACAAAGGTTCCACATCATAGATTGCAAAGCAAAGTACAATAGGAGAAAGAAAAGGTACATCACAATGAATGATACAGCTTGGATTCAGAACTTATAGAATAACTCTTCTTTTCTCAGAAGAAGCCAGAAGGGGAAGGAAACATATTCAATTCAGTGCTTTACAGTAACTGGTAATTGCTATTTTTCTTTTAAACTTATATTGCGGGCTTTTAGTGACACTGTAATTTATTTGCTGTCTTTACTTAGAATTGTTTTTGGGCTGTTGAAAATTTAAAACATAGTGGTGGTGTATTTCTTTGCTATCTTTAATCAATGCAAATTTAGTCTTGACTTGTCTGACTTGCCCTGTAGTTTGGGTGAGGGGTGTTAATTGTCTGGCCTCTGACCTCAGCTACATGATAACTGGAGTTGGGGCTTAGTCAGAGTTGAGGTAGCAAGTGAGTTTTCGTTTCTCAGAAGAAGCCAGAAGGGGAAGGAAACATATTCAATTCAGTGTTTTACAGTAACTAGTAATTGCTATTTTTCTTTTAAACTTAGATTGTGGGCTTTTAGTGACACTGTAATTTATTTGCTGTCTTTACTTAGAATTGCTTTTGGGCCCCCTTCCCTCCCCTTCCCCCAACTCTTAATTATATGCCCTGTTAAATCTGATTGACAGGAGCTAAACACAGGGGATAGTAAGGGTTGTGGAGTAGGAGGGGCATAAGGGGGAAGAAGCCCACCCTCAGCACGACAAGTGTTTTGACTCATTTATTTATCTATTGGTTTCTTTTCTTTTTTTTTTTTAAGAAAAGTATCTGAGGATCAGTGGCAGGATTTTTAGGACAGTAAATTAATAAAAAGGGAACTAGGAGAGCTTCAGTAACAGACAAGAAGTGCAATTGCAGTATAATGTGGGAAGTGGTGCAATGCAGCGGCTGTGGGGCAGCCATATTCAGGCAGACCTTCTGGACACTGAGGTGCTGCCCTATCTGCATGCATCTCTCTGGACTGCGGGAGGAGGTAGCCAGACTCAGAGCGGAAGTAAACTGGGTCAGGAGTACCATCACCCCAATCCAGGGACCACCCAGTCCAATGCAACTGCCTCAAAGGATGCCGAGAATGAGGAGCACTTGGTTGACAGTGGGCTCAGGGAGGGTTAGAGCAGTCAGGCAGAGGCACATCCCAGATCCTATTCCACTCAAGAACTCATATGCCACACTGGTAAATGAGGACAACCAAATAGAAGTACCCAGAGAAGTGGAAGGAAAGGATGTGGAGGTTAGCCAAGGAGGTGACCTCAGAGGGGAAAGCAGTGGACCCCAGAGGAGGAGGAAGCCGAATCCTGGTAGGGGACTCCATCATAAGAGGGATCCAGCTAGGAACACAGGAGGGGGAGGACAGGGAGGTGAAGTGCCTACCAGGTGCCATGGCATGGAGGGATGGAAGGAAGATCCTGGGGATCACTGGGAAGGCAAGATGGGAGGGTGAGCTGGATGTCATTATCCACCTAGGTACTAATGACCTGGAAAATGGGGAGCCAAAGGAAGTTCAGGAAGAGTTTAGGAAATTGGGGAGGGGTCTCAAGCAAGTAGCTACTTCTGTCACTTCCTCAGAAGTACTACCTGTGAGAGGCAAGGGAGAGCATAGGAGTGCATTCACCAGGAACTTTAACTCATGGTTGAAGAACCAGTGCTGTGAGGAAGGGTTTGGATTCATTGGTGACTGGGGACCCACCTGGAGGGATGGAGGTTTGTTCAAGCCTGACGGCCTGCATCCATCCTGGAGGGGAATCCAAGCACTCAATGATAAGTTTAAATGCTACATTGACAAGCATTTAAACTAGCAAAGGAGGGTGGCAGGCCAGCAAGGAGGGTACCTACTTGCTCACCCCCCACAGCTAGCAGTGGAACCAGTGAACCAGAGGAGTGGCTATCTCTGCAAAGCAGTGTGCAAAAGATGGAGATTAGTGCCCAAGAGGTGGATAAGCAGAAAAGGTCAAAATTCAGCAGAAGGGCAGACAGCAAGGAGAACCAGGGATAAATGACAACCAAGGAAGGGGCTGGAGTAGAACAGTGAAACAGTCTAGGGAGGTCAAATCATGAAAGCCATGTGTGCAAATGCCAGGAGCCTTAGCAACAAGATGGAAGATCTGGAGGCTGTCATGGTGCAGTCAGACCTGGACATTGTGGCCATCACTGAAACCTGGTGTAATGATAACCATGACTGGAGATGGCCATACCTGGCTACAACATATTCAGAAGAGACAGAGCAGGCAGGAAGGAGGAGGAGTGGCACTGCATGTGAAAAATGACATAAGGGCCACAGAGATCCAGGAAGAACAAAATGGAGAGAGATACTGTGGGTTAAGCTGGAAAGAAAATGGGGACAGCCATCCGCACAGGTGTGGTTATAGACCACCAGCCCAGGAGGAAGAAACAGATAGGAGTTGATGCTAGCCATCCAAAGGATGACAGACAAGGGTGAGGTAATACTGGTTGGAGACTTCAATATTCCAGACGTGGACTGGAGCATCCCAGCAGCAGCATCAACTAGGAGCAGATTTATCCTGACTCCTTCAGGGTGCCTTCCTCAAGCAACTGGTCATGGAACCAACTCGGCAGAAGGCAATACTGGACCTTGTGCTCACAAACAGGGACAGTGTGATGGGGGTAACAGTGGGGGAGCACCTGTGGAACAGTGACCACCAGTCATTGTGGTTTGAAATCACAGAGAGCAGAACCAAACCACACAAAAACACGTATCCTGGATTTTAGGGGGCAGACTTTGGGAAAATGGGGAGATACTTGAAAGAGGCATTAAGGGGAATGGGGCAGGAATCAGGGTTGAGGAACAGTGGGCAGTATTTAAAATGGGGATTACAAGAGCAACAGAATTATGCATTAAGCAGGTTAGCAAGAGGAAAAGGAAGAGGATACCATTATGGTTTTCCAAAGAGGTAGCAAAGAAGTGAAAGCCAAAAAGATTGCATTCAGGCAATACAAAAGACACAGGCAGAAGGGATAGGGAGAAGTACCAGGAGAAGCAAAGGGAGGCAGGGAGGTCAGTAAGGGAAGCCAAAGCTCAGACAGAAGAACACATTGCAAAATCAGCAGGTAGAGGGGACAAACCTTTACAGGTACATAAAGAAAAGAAAGGCAAAGGGAGGGTAGTGAGACTGAAGGGGAGGATGGGGGCTACTGGAGGATGACAATAGTAAAGCTGACATATTGAACAGGTACTTCTGCTCAGTCTTTACTGAGGAAGAGGAGGGTAATGTGTCTGAAGGGAGTACAAGGGGTGAGAATGGTGCAGAAATGGACACAAGTCCCTTTACTCGAGAAAGGGTCCTGAAGGAACTGGAAGTAATAAGAGTTGATAAAGCAATGGGGCCAGATGGGGTGCACCCTAGGGTCCTTAAAGAACTAAGAGAGGTGGTGGCTGAACCTCTGGCTATCCTGTTTAGCCGATCACTGGAAACAGGGGAGGTACCCAAAGACTGGAGGACAGCAGATGTAGTCCCCTTATACAAAAGTGGGAACAAAGAGGAAGCGGCAAACTACAGACCAGTCAGCCTCACCTCACTAGTGGGGAAGATCATGGAAGCACTACTGAAGGAGAGACTGGTGGAACATCTGGTTGTCAATGGACTACAGGACCCAAGGTAGAATGGTTTCACCAAGGGGCGGTCATGTCAGACCAACCTTGTTGAATTTTTTGACTGGGTGACTAGGGAGGTGGATCAGGGGAGGGCAGTGGACATGGCCTATCTGGACTTCAGCAAGGCCTTTGACACTGTGCCACATAGAAGACTATTACACAAACTGCGGAATATGGGTGTGGGCAGGACAGTAGTGTGGTGGGTAGGTAACTGGCTGGGTGGCAGGACACAGAGGGTGGTGGTAAATGGCTGTCACTCCACAGAGGAAGAGTGACCAGTGGGGTACCACAGGGATCAGTGCTGGGACCAGTCCTATTCAACATCTTCATCAGTGACATTGCGCAGGACCTAGAAGACAGAATTTCACTGTTCGCTGATGACACAAAGCTTTGTAACAGAGTAGACACACCAGAGGGTGTAGACAGAATGAGAAGGGACCTGCAGAAACTTGAAGAATGGTCAGGGGTTTGGCAGTTGAAATTCAATTCAAAGAAGTGCAAGATAATGCATATGGGGCACAAAAACCCTGGCACAATATATCAGTTGGGGGTGAGGATATAGCATGCACCAAGCAGGAAAGGGATCTTGGGGTTATCATCTCTGATGACCTCAAGGTAGGGAAACAGTGTGACAAGGCAGCAGGTAAAGCAAATAGGATGCTGGGATGCATAGGCAGGGGCATCACCAGCAGGAAAAGGAAGGTCATAATTCCACTATACAAGACACTAGTGAGGCCCCACCTGGAGTACAGTGTACAGTTCTGGAGACCTTACCTATGTAAGTACATAGACAGGGTAGAGAAGGTTCAGAGTAGGGCAACAAAGATGGTACATGAATTGCATCACAAGTCCTATGAGGACAGGTTGAAGGAACTGAACATGTACTCCCTGGAGGAGAGGAGGGAGAGAGGGGATATGATAGAGACATACAAGTATCTTACAGGGAGGAACACGGTGCAGGAATACACTATTTTTAAGCGAAAAAGATGTTCTAGGACTAGAGGTCATGGGATGAAGTTGGAGGAAGGATGATTCAGAGGAAACGTGAGGAAGAATTTCTTCACAGAATGGGTGGTGGACAAGTGGAACACCCTGTCAGAGGAAGTGGTGGGAGCTGAAACAATCATTGGATTTAAGAATGCATGGGATAGACATAAAGGAATTCTGGAGGTCAGGGGTAAGGGGCAACAGACTTCTAGGAAAACATAAACTGAACTTACATGCTCAAATGGGCAGACTGGGTGGGCCACAGGCCCTTATCTGCTGACACTGTCTATGTATCTATGTATCTATGTAACTCAGAACATAGGTACAAGTTAAAATAACAAGAAAAACACTTTATGAGGGTGGGGAGGGGTAAGTAGCCACAAAGTGCATTGTAAGTAGTTCAGAGGGATGGGGATAGCTGGCAGTGGGGTGAAGAAAGGAGGTACGAGAGAGAGGTAGGTACTGTGGTAGAGGTGAAGGGTAGGGGAAGAAGGCCGATAAGGTATAGGGAGAAATGGGGGGGTGAGGAGAGGCTGAGCAGAGAAGACATGCTAGAGTAAATGGTGGGGGTGCAAGGGGGCATGGTCAGGCAGCTTGCATTAGTAGTAACTGTTAGGGAAACTTACGGCACTAGGAGTTGGGGGAGGGGGAAGGTGGGATGGCAGGTACCGAAAGAGCATGAAGCGAATTGATTGCTGAGGCAAGTCATGAGGAAAATAGTAGTGTAGTCGAGGACAAGGAGATGGAAACAAGAGTTGCAAATAGAGAGAGGACAAGGAGGCTGGGCAAGAAGAAGGGAAGGGGTTGCATGCAGAGTGAGAACAAGGTGTTAAAGACCATGTATGAAATAGCAGAGTCTTGTAAATAAAATTCCACACCTAGAGGCAATCATAGGGGAGGAAGACCTGGATACTTTGGCCATTTCTTGAGTCATGGCACACAGTTAACCCTGACTAGGACATGGCCATATTAGACAATACTCAATTCAGGAAGGATAAGGTGGGAATGAAGGGAGGAGGGCTGGTGTTGTGTGTAAAGGAGGATATCAAAGTGATGGAAATGCATGAAAACTGGGGGGAGGGGTAAGGAGTGGTGGGAGGTACTGTATGTCACCCTGAAAACAGGAGCTGGAGCTCTTATTCATACTGTGGTGGTCTACAGGCTTCCAACATGGGGAAGAAACTTGATAAAGAACTGGGGAAGCCATTAGCACAACAGCAGAAAAAGGAGAGGTGCTACTAGTGGAGGACTTCAACCTGCCAGCTGTAGATTGGCACCTCCCAGCTCAACCTCAGCCTCAGCAAGAAGCAGGGCTATCCTAAACTCCCTGTAGGGGGGATTTCTCAGGCAACTAGTCAAAGTGCCCACTCATGATGTGACAATACTACACCTGATGCTCACAAACAGACAGTATTGCAGATGTCAAGGTGGGAGGCCACCTGGGGACCAGCAATCATTGTACAGTGTGGTTAAACACAAGTACAGCAGCAGAAGCAAATTACACAAGGATGGGGATCCTAGCCTTCAGGAGGGCAGATTTAAAAAAATGGTGAATGGCTCAGAGACGACTTAACGGGGGAGACGACCTGGGTGGAGTGGATGAACAGTGGGCCAAGTTAAAGGATGCCATAGCAAAGGCAACAAACCTCTGCACAATAGAAGTCAGCAAAAACAGTAGAATAAAATAGACTGCTATGATTCTCAAGGGAAGTGATTGAAAAGATTAAGGCTAAAAGGGTAGCATTCAGAAGGTACAAAGAGATGCAGAGTGAAGAGAAAAGAGAGGTATACCAGGGAAGCAGAAGGAAGCACAGAAAATGGTGAGGAGTGCAAAGGCACAAACTGAGAAAAGAATAGCCAAGTGGGGTAACTAAATGGGACAATACTTTTTTAAAGTATATAAATGAAAAGAAGATAAAGGGAGGGATTGTGAGGTTAAGAAGGGTAAGAGGAGACTGAGCAGAGGAGGATCAGGAAAAAGCAGATATCCAAACAGATAAAGTATTTCTGTTCAGTCTTCACAGTGGAAGGGGATACACCACAGAAAAGCAGCAGGAACACTTGAGAGAGGGAAGTAGACTCAAGTCTTTTTACAGAGAAAAGAGTCCTGAAAGGACTTGCCAATCTGAATGTGAACAAAGCTATGGGACCAGACAAAGTACACCCAAGGGTGTCATGGGAGCTCAGAGAGGTACTGGCTGCATCTCTGATAGCCCTGTTCAACAACTCACTGGAAACAGGAGTGGTACCACAGGACTGGAAGAGGGCAGGTGTAGTCTGCTTCATAGAAGCAGTAGCAGGGAGGAGGCTGGCAACTATAGGCTAGTCAGTCTGACATCAGTGGTAGGGAAGTTAATGGAGTCAATGTTAAAGGAAAGGATCCAGTGGGTTACAAGACACGAGGCAGCATGGATTTGTGGGGGGAGGGCATGTCAGACAAACCTGTTAGATTTCTTCAATTGGGTGACCAAGGAAATGGATAAGGGTGGGATGGTGGATGAGGCCTAATTAGACTTCACCAAGGCTTTTGACACTGTACCACATAGGAGGCTAATAAGGAAACTGAGCAGTTATGGGGTAGGTCCTAAGCTGGCAAACTGGGTACAAAATTGGTTGATGGATAGAAGCAGAGGGTGATGGTAAACAGAACTCACTCGGGGGAAGGGAAAATGACCAGTGGGTTACCTGAGGGCTCAGTACTGGACCAGTCCTATGTAATGTCTTCATAAGTGACATTGCAGAAGAGCTGCAAGGTAAGGTATGCCTCTTTGCAGATGACTCCAAAATCTGTAATAGGGTGGACACTCCAGAGGATGTGGAGAGAATGTGCTAAGACCTGAGAAAACTCAAAGTATGGTCGAGAGTATGGCAGCTGGATTTCAATGTGAAAAAGTGCAAAATCATGCTCCTAAGGCGCAGAAACATAGAGGCAGAGTATAAAATGCTGGAGGAAGTATTAATGATCACAAAACAAGAGAGGGACATTGAAGAAATCATATCTGATGACCCCAAGGTAGCAAGGCAGTGCAGCAAGGCAATAGGTAGGGCCAGTGGGATGCAGGGCTGAGTAAGAAGGGGTATCACCAGCAAAAGAAAGGAGGTGGTGTTGTGACTGTTTAGATCATTGGCAAGACCCCATCAGGAGTACTATGTCCAGTTCTGGAGACCACATTTTACAAAGGACATAGATAAGGTCAATGTTGTCCAGAGAAGGATAACTAAAATCGTGGTGGGGTTGCATCAGAAGCCCTATGAAGCGAGACTGAGGGACCTCAATATGTACACCCTGGTGGGGGGGACATCACAGAGACCTATACATACCTCATGAGGTTGAAGAACATACATGAGGGGAATATGTTTCAGAAGAGAAGGTGCATGAGAACAAGTGGACATGAAATAAAGCTGAAGGTGGGAAATTCAGAAGGGTTGTAAGGAAGTTTGCCTTCACTGAGAGAGTTATGAATAGCTTAGCAGTCTTCCATCAGAGGTTGTGGGAGTTAAAACATTGGTGGACTTCATGCATGCATGGGATGGGCACAAAGTACACTTTGTTGGGAAGCGGTGGGGGAAGGGGTAATGATACATCAGGTAGGGTCCGTGGTGACCAAGCGATCCAAGTCTATGTGTCTATGTTTTACTTTTATTTCTATTCATTTGGACTCCTACTCTGGAGTGGCCTCTACTTGTGACCTCTTGCCCTTTCACAGCTGAGATATTATATATTTTTCATAGTCCTCTTGGTCTCTGTTTAATTTGCTTTGTTTACTATTGATAAGGTTTTGTTTTATTTTTTCACATTTAAGTAATTTCTCCTGCAGGGCTTCATAAAAATCTTTAAACTATTTGTTGCTTTTATATAGCAACATTACTGATTTAGCTTCTTTGATTTCCATAGATAGGATCTCCTGCTTGCTAATGTCCTTCTTTAAGGGGGATAGGACATTTCTGGTAATAGACAGTGTTCTGAAATGTTCAAATTTACACAAATGAAATTCATTTCTCCAAATTATACACATTCAACTGTATCTGAATAATCACTGATGTCAAAAGCTGTGTTTTGTGTTGTTGTCACTGTATGGGCAACATTCATAGAAATGCAGAAACATACCTTTTATAAATTGCTATTCCTATAATTATATTGATCTATGTTACCTCTATTTTGTACTTTGTTCCATGTATTGTATTGTATCATTACTTGTATAAGGGATCTCCTTGCAAATCAGCTCACTCAGTGGATCTTATCCCTTCACAATAAACTTGAAATTGAACACAGAAATTGACAGAAGATAAGGGCCACTTTGCCCATTCAGTCTGCCCTTTTTCATTGTGCTGCTTTCACTGCAGGCACTTTCTTTTCCACCCCTGTCCTATCCATTATGATTCCCTTGTGCCTATCCCAGGCTTTTTTGAATCCCACCACTGTTTTCGCCCCAACTACCTCCACTAGAAGACAATTCCAGGCATCCACCACCCTTTCCGTGAAGAAGTATTTCCTCACATTTCTCCTGAACTTACCCCCCTCCAGCTTCATATCATAACCCCTTGTTCTAAAGCACACTTTCCTCTGAGAAATACCTCCCACATTCACCTTACTTACCCCTGTGAGGTATTGATCATATCCCTCTTCTCCCTCCTCTCCTCCAGGGTATACAGATTTACTTCCTTGAGGCTTTCTTTGTAGGGCATTTGATGCAGACCCTGAACCATCTTGGTAGCCCTCTTCCAGATGGCTTGTACTCTGTCTATGTCTTTCCTGAGATGTCTTCAAAACTGGGCACAGTACTCCAGGTGGGGTCTTAACAATGTCCATATAGAGCAACACCACTTCCCTCTTCCTTCTGAAAATACCCCTACCTAGTCACCCCAGCATCCCACCAGCTCTCCCAATTACTTTGTTGTATTGTCTGGCCACCTTCAGGTCATCCAATATGATTACCTCAGGTCCCTTTCCTACTTGGTCATTGCAAGTATCTCTCCCCCATTTTGTAATGATTTACTTACAGTGGCCCAAAACACTCAGTCACTCATGTACACAGATCATATTGTTCTATATGTAAAAAAGTCATCTATACATTCTCTGATAAAACAGATGTAACATGATTTCTCTCTGGTACAGAAGTGGTTGACTGTTAATAGATTAATTTTGAATATTAGTAAAACAAAATTTATGATTTTTAGCACTTCATAAATTCAAGTCACAATTGATCCATATTTGGTAATAAGGGATTTTGCATCCCTTATTACCAAATATGGATCAATTGTAATTGAAAGGAGTTGTGATTGAAAGGGTAGACTGCTTCAGATATTTTGGTTTTGTCTTAGACAACATCTTGTCTTATGCTAATCATATTGATTCATTAATTAAAAAAATAATTCAAGACTAGGTTTATTTTATAAAGTGAAAAATTGCCTAACCTTTGAATCTAAAAGAACATTAGCACATACAATGATTTTGTCTCTTATGGACCATGGCATGCCCATCTATGCTGCTGCCAACAAAACTACATTAAAATGGGTAGAAATAACATATAACCAGATCTAGAGATTTGTAACCTCTGATTCATGATCTACACATCCTTGTGCATTATATCAGAAATTATATTGGTCTTCTTTTCCATTTACTGTAGATGTTCATATGTAAGGCTTCTTGCCTTTTGGAAATTTTATAAAGGATCCATTCCTTTTCATTTTAAATCAATCTTGGGTACTCCAGCATCAAATTATGTTATTAGGTCAACTATTACTGGTAAAATTAAAACTCCTCTATATCATACTGTTTCAAGGCAACGGTGCTTTGTATTTAAGTCTCTTGCTGATTGGAACTCTCTTCCAACAGAATTTCATTTATCTAAGTCTTATTACAGGTTTAATACTCACTTCAAAAGTTACATTTTAGGATTATCTAGCTGTGGTTGTTTTGGTTAAAGTGATCGCATAGTCTATACTCTTAACTTTGCATATTGTAATGTTCCATGTTTTGTAATTTGTTTGTTTTGTACCTTTGTATTTTTGAGTCCTCCATGAAAATGGGCATTTGATGCTCTTGGGTTCGTACCTGGTTAACAAATCAAATAAATAATAAATGTTTGTACTGTGGGCTGGCCCAGTGGTGCTGAGGGCTGAGGCACTGCTTGTCTCACCTCTTGCCATGCTGGAGACTTGTGTTCGGGAATGGGTACTGGCCACTTGGGGTTGGCAGGGAGGAGATGGATCAAGCATCCAACAGACTGCTCACCATCTCTGGAGAGGGGGGCAAGATGCGGTCGGTGCTCATCTGACCCCTGGCGGAGGCTGGAGGTTGGTGTAATGCTGCTGTAAGCAAGGGGTATGGATGCTCGGCAGACACTTGGTGGGGATGCATGTGGATGCGTGCAGGTTCCCACTGCTGGTGTCATTGCACACCAATTGTCCACAGGGGGAAAAACAAGGTGGAAAAAGATCCTGGTGGCTGGTCATGGCAGCTTGATGGCTATCTCCCCAGCACTTCTCCTCCAGAGGTAACACCCTGACCTAACTCCATTCCAATGGGTGAGTAGGTGGCTCCCCACAGCCCTGTCATGGGGGGTAAACCATGGGCAGTACAGAGGGTGAGTGCCTGAAGGAGAGAAGTGCAGGGGATGGCAGCCAAACGAAGAGTCTACCAGGGCCAGGGAGGGGAGAAAGACATAACAAAAAAAATGTTGTACTGCAACCCAAGTTTCTGTGACCCAAGTGCACTATTACTAAAACTTAGTTGCCAAACTTTGTACCACTCTTCCAACCATTTTAAGTTTTTTTTCCATCCTTTGCTCCCTCCCCCTGAGAGTGTCTAGTTTATTGCAGATCATGGTGTCATCCACAAATAGGCAGACCTTCCTATCTAGTTCCTCTGCTATATCATTAATGAAGACATTAAAAAGACTGGCTCCAGTACTGAACCCTGTGGTACTGCTGGTCACTCTTCTTCCTCAGAGCGAACACCATTTACCACCACCTCTGCCTCTTATTCCCTAACCAGTTTCTTACTCAGGTTACCACCTTATTGCCCACCCCCATGCTACCCAACTTATTTACCAGTCTCCTATGTGGAAAAGTGTTAAAGGCCTTGCTGAAGTCCAGGTAGGCCATGTCCACTGCCCCTCACTGATCCAACACCTTGGTTACCCAGTCAAAAAAATCTACTAGAGTTGTTTGCTATGACTTCCCCTCTATAAAGCCATGCTGCCTCTGGTCCTGCAGTCCATGGGAGTCCAGGTGTTTCATAATTCTTTTCTTTAGTGATGTTTTCATCAATTTCCATACTACAGAAGTCAGGCTGACAGGCCTATAATTTCCTGCCTCCTCCTCCTTATAATCACTTTCATGAAGTTGGACTATATTCACTCTTTTCAAGTTCTCCAGGACCATGCTGATCTCCAATGAACTGTTAAACAAGCCTGCCGAGTTCCTTCAGCACTCTTGTATTCACCCCATCTGGCTCCATGGTTTTGTCCACCCTCAGATTAGCAAGTGCCTTCCTGACCCACTCCTCAGAAAAGGGACTGGTGTTCACTTCCTTCCCCACCATGCTCTTGGTGCCTATTTGTGGTCCCTCCCTTCCCCCCTTCTATTGTGAACACTGAGCAGAAGTATTTGTTTAAGATGTTTGCCTTTTCTTTGTCCTCCTCTGTACAGTCCCCTCACTATCTGGATTATTCTCTCCTTAGCTTGCACCTTTGTGCTCCTTACTACTTGGCCTGCCTCCATACACAGTGGACCCAGGGGTTAAGAGGGGTCAAATAAGGGTCAGAATGTACATTTTGACCCCCCACACTTCTGATACAGGATTTACTAGATTGTTATCTTAAGTCTGCATGTTGTCTTAAGTCTGCAGCACACACAGATATATTCATTTGATGTCAGCAAGAACCAAGGTCAGATAAATTGTACTGACTAATTGCTACATACCCTTCCTTCACTGGCACACAAAAACATTTTTTTCTCAGCCTTTTTCCCATACCTTTTATTGAATCAACAAGAGATTTAAAGAATTTAATCTTTTGAGCTATGCAGAGCACATAATCAGACAATAACAGACTCCGCAAAGAACTCACATTAAATACATACAATAGAACTGGTATTATTCAGAAATTAACAAAAAAAGGTCTGAAATCCTAGTTATATGTAAATCAGCTTTTCCATAGGAATGGAATGTGACAAGGGCTATAAATTGTCAAGTGCTTAATTGCTTCCCTGAAAATGGACACCAAAGTGTGAGCGTGTGTATGTGTGTGTCTTACCTGGAAAAGGCTCCATTGAGGGATGCATATTTACAAGGTGTGCCTGGTTTTAGTAGAACCATTGTCCTATAACGTCATGGAGGTAGGGTTGCCACTTGTCAGGTCTTTTACCTGGTAATCAGGTTTTCAGGGTCCCTATCAGGTTATCCAGTTTTGCTCAGTGCTGGTCAGGTTTTTGAGCCATGTTGAGTGCTCATGTACTTTTGAAACAGATTTTGTTATATCCTTCATTGTTTCAACTGCAAGTCCAAGTTACAATCAAGTTCTGTTGTCATCATAGCCCTTTGTTTATGAAAGCAGTCAGTCTAGGAAATGTAAAGTATGGCCATTAAGGCAATTAGCAGTTACTTAACCTAATCTTTTCCACTATACATCTTAAAGTGGCATAGCAGCAAGCTGGGCAAAAAGCCTGTCCCCACCTTTTCCAACAGTAAAATATCCAGGTGTCTTCTGCTTTCATTTGCTGGTAAACCTTTTCATCGTTAAAAAATGTAGGTATTTTTAATTGTATTTTTTTTTCCCTCAAGAAAAACAGTGTGGTCACTTCTTTGGCTTTGAAATAGTATTGTGGGCATGAAAAGGAAATGGAGCCATAAAGTACACACTGTAGGAAATAATTTCTTTATTATATACCATGTATACTAGTGTATGCTATTAAAGTATTTCCCTTGTGTCCCCCAGATCATATATGTAAATGAGATATATTTTATCTATGTATGTTTATTTGGTAAATCAATGTCAATAAATAAATAAATAGGAAGAACCTAGAAAAGTAACTTAAACAGGTACAATACAGTATGTTAAAATTTTTGTTGAACTCTTTCTTTAAGTGTTGTCTTTTACTAACATAACAAATAGCTTTGGAGGAGGAGCAATGCATGATCAGTCATAAAAATGGGTGGGGCTAGCGGTGGAGTTTAGGATCCGGGTTTTGCCTCATCTAACGGTGGCAACCCTACGAGCACTGTCTGCTGCATGCTAGTTTGTTTTAGCCACCAGAAATGATGCTAATGAGTGTTTAAAAACAATGTATTGAGAATACCGATAAAAGCCTACGGGATGCTCCCTTTATTTCGTTATTTATTTTTATTCTTTGGTAACTAAGGCCCACAAGGCCCAAGACCTGTTTTCAAGTGCTACCTGGGAGAATTGCTCAGGGTCACACAGTATGCATGCGGAGGCTGTGGAAATCAAATCTAGGTCTGCTGGAAGTACCAAACGTGTTCACAGCTCCTTACTCTAACCTCTAGGCTACGCTACCAGCTCAGTGCTAAAAATGTAGCCTAAAGCAGGAGAAATGTTAAAGCAGACTGAAAATGAAGAAGAAAGGCTGCAGTGTTCATTTCAGAGTTGGGGATTGGGACAAGTGCCACACAGATTTCAATTTTGACCCACATAAAATGTTATGCTTGTTAATGTGTAGCATAGCTATAGCACTGTGACCATGCTGGTTACAGCATAACTGGTGAACTGTGGTGGGTACAGAAGTAATGGCATCTGGGGTAAGGCTTCCTGACTCTTGGAATAACTGGGAAGAACAAACAGGTCTGGAAGTAATGGCCTCTATGGCTTTTGAAACCCCATACATACTAATGTAGAAGTGAGGATTAAGATTATAAAGAAAGAAAAGAAAATGGCAAAACTTAACCTAATGATAAGTAGTGGTTATGTTTACACAGAAGCATGAGCACCACACTCTAAGCTATTTCTTGGACCCACATTTTCCAGTTATGCCATAAGGTTGTATGGGTCAGATATTTTTGTGTGTGAGGGGGATGGTGGAGATAAAGTCCACTAATTTTGTTTATAAACCATCTTTATTAGGAAGACAAGGGGCAGGGTGTACTGTGTAGAAAAAAATAGCACCACTAGACACTTGAATGGCTGTTTTATTGCTTAGAATCCTTTGTATATTGCTGGTATGACCATTGATTTCACTAAAACCTCTCACTTTAGATTTGATCTGGTCAGTGAGAACGCAGAGTCCAGTAGTGAATGTAGGGAGACATAATCTGTAGATGTTCTGGAATTCTGTATTGGGGTAGATCATGTGTATACAGTATCTCAAATAGCAGTTAATGTACTCCAGGCAGGTAACTCATACCAAAGAGTTGGCTGCCCGAAGAACTAGCTTGATAAGACATATGTACCTCAAGTTGCCTGACTTGTAACTTCCGTGTATGAAACAAGCAGCTGCTGAGCACTGCAGTAGCCCTGCCCCCTAAAATAAGCTTAATGAGGACACAAAGGCCCTGTCCACACTTGTTTTCTTGTAATGTTACTGGCAGTCTGTGATGTTACAAAGACCAGCAAGCACGGTTTGCATCCATACTGTAGCACGGTAAAGCGTGCCACAAACTGTGTTCAAAAACCGTGCTCATGACCTGATCAAAGCAGGTTTCGAGTATGGTTTCAACCCAAAACAGTTGCCTTAAACTGTGTTAACTGTAGTGTGGATGCAAACCGTGCTTTAACATGGTTTAAGGCCATCTCTGACAACCTATGCAGCATTTGTACTGCTGCCCAGAAGAAAAGGGGATAATATAACTTACAGTACATCCCCGACCACGCACAGAGCTCCTGATTCCATTGATGTAACTTTTATCCCGATCTGTCACCATGCCCATTTATGAGTATCCCAGCATGCATTGCTGTGCTCGTATTGCCGCAAGCATGCCTGAGAACTGAAATGGGCAGGCACAGTTGTCAGATCGCATTGTGGACACACCTGACAACTGTGCTTGAACACGGAACACAAAAACATGTTTAAAAACGGTTTCCAAAGAGAGATCGTGTGGACAGGGCCAAAGTAAGGAACAGGCTGCAGGTGCTCTATGTATATATTAATAGGATATATGGGGAGGGGCATTCTCTAAATGTAGTTGCATTACTTTTGCTGGAAGTTCTATACGTATGGGTCTATAATTAACCCCATACATGTGTAACAGACAGAAAAAATAATGCAGATACAGAACAGAATAGTGGTTAAGGTGTGTGCCGACTGCACATCGAAACATTTATGGTGAAATCCCCCACAGCGACAATTTTGTCAGGTTTTCGAAATTGTCACTCTGGGAGCCCTGAGGTGAAATATGGCCCTTTTGCCGCGCGTGTCGCCTTTCAAATCAACTCAGCTTGGATTTGACAATCTCTTTAGAAGGGGGGCATGGGGAACAGTCTCCGAGAGAAACATTTCAGTATCGGACAGGCAGAATTTCACCTGTTGACATTGGGGATCTTGCTATGCCAAACTTCGACAATGGTGTTGTTGATTCTGCATAGATAAACCATGGTTAAGGGCACTGAGCTGCAAACCTGAAGACCTGGGTTTGACTCCCATCAGCCCCCACTTGCATACCGTGTGACCCTGAGCAAGTCATTTAACTTCCTTGTGCTCCCAAGTCACACCTTGAAACAAGCTTCAGCTTAATGTGCCTTTCCTGGTTAAACAATTTCCCCTTACCATTTAAAGAGCCCCCCCACCCCCACCAATTCTGTAAATACTGTCTCTACATAAAGCACCTGCAAACCCCTTCCCTAGTTTGTGCCATAATTAAATGTATTTTAGGGGCGGGGCTGCAGCACTCTATGGTTGCTCGGCTCATACACGGAAATTACAAGCCTGTCAAATTAAGGTACATATTTCTTATTACTATATTTAGGGAGAGATGGCACAGATGAAGAAACACCCCTCTGAACTGGTTAAAAGACCAGAAAACAGTGGTATATCATGAACCACTGATGGTAGTATCACCTTCCCACAGTAGAGATAACATGACTTCCAAGACTGTGAAACTGCTATATCGTGATATCATTCATTCTGATCCCCCCATCTTTGAACTGCTCCTCCAACTATGCCTGCCTCCCTCCATTTCCCAAGATACACTTCCCTGTCCTCCTCTCTCTGGGTCTCCTTAAACTTACTTGTGGTGGGGCTGGGATAACAGGATAACGAACCAGGCAGACTAACAGACTTTGTACATAAAAAGTGCCTGCAAGGCACTTATTTTATTTTCTTAGAAAAAGCAGAATGCAGGTTTCACAGAAATCGGGAAATAAGGTTAGTTCATTCACTGTCAAAAAGTATCAAAATCAAATAAAAAAAAACAAACAGATGCAATATGCTCAGGAAGGGCCACTGCTCTGCCCAGCAGTGCCACCAGGCTATCTCCTTGCCTGTTTCACTCCAGAGGTCCTTCTCCTTTCGCAGTCAGTTACAACTGACTCCCCATCTAACTTTAAGCCCCTAGTGGCAATCTTTTATACATTTATCAAGGTGACACCATGGATCTAAGATCCACCCATAATGGCCCCTTAACTACAAAGTACCTCTCAGTGGCTCATAACCCATCCTATACAAAACCAAAACGGCTAGTTCTAAGCCAAGACAATGAGGGTTCACAACTGAAACATAATAACACCTTTATATTCATGCTAAACAGATTTATTATCCTTTGGAGCTTTAATTGCCACTAGCTCCTCCTCTAGGTAGTGACCTCACTAGGTAGAGTTCTATAAAATCAGACAGTCTGTGGGCTGCCAGCCCTATAGCAGCACCACTTATAGCAAACAAAGGGGCTCCCTCCAGGTAAAGAACCACTATTTCATAAAAGTTATCCTTAGAGCTTTATCTAGCTTTGTTGTGTTTTCTGACTGCCGCTCCTCCTGGACTAAATTCAGGTAAGTACCTTGTAAATTTCCTTTGGTAAACAAGGCCCAAACATGTATTTTATTTGCTTCCACGTAAAGCAACCTGTACCTTACTAAGGGTTTAGCTAGACATCACAGATAATCTTAATGGGGCCCCAGAGTCCTACTGTGACTGTAACTGCATTTTTATTGTTGAGGTATTTGTCTGCTCTTTTTAAACTTTCGTTAGAGCAGATATAAACCCTATACCACACAGAATGGTGCATTTTTTTAAGTAATAGAGCAGCAACAAGTTGCTTAATTAGCTGCTCTTATTTAGAGCTGCAGAAACAGTTCTTGACTTTTGCCTACAGCTGCAAAGTGCAGCCTTCAGCTTTTACTTTTCATTTTGGCCCTTTGCCAAGGGCAGCTTCTAGCAAACACAGGGAACCCTCCTAGCATCTCACTAGGGAGGGACCTGTGTCCAGCAAGGCTCAGGAGCATCCGTTTTAATGCTGGGCAGCCCGGCTTCACTATTTTAATTTTCCCTGCCAAGCTGCCGAAACACTGGACAGAACGGGCATGGAGAGAGAGTGGTATGCTTCCTGATATAAGTGCAATGCCTCGTCTTCTCTCCAACCCATAGCTTGGAATATTTTCTCTGTTTCCTGGCATGGGGGGGGGGGCTAAGAGCCACTACAATTTCCTCAAGGGGCCTCGGTAACAGAGAGAGCACAGTGAGTCGACAGCGTTATTTTATAGCAAGTCATGTTTTACAAATACAGCTCAACCCCAGCTCCTATCATCTGCCTTTTTCATTTCAGCAGAAGCTGAATGGAAGAAGGAATGCTTTTATGAAGCGCTAGTGCCAAAACCCTCTTGTTTCCCTTTTTATTTGTTCCAATGCCCTCTTACTGGTTCCTAAGGGGGAGGGGGTTGAGAACCCCTTTTGATAAGTTTAAATACGGGCAGTATAGAAGCCGCTATACATTTTACATTGTTAGCTTTTTTTTTTTACTTTTTGAGGATTCAGAAAATACCTTTGAGTCAAGGACTCATTTACAAAGGTTCCACGTCACAAAAGATAGGACATTACAACAATAAGGTAAATACAATGCAGGAAATAGAACAAACTTGATATAAGGTAAAATACATTAGAGGCTAACAATCAGTTCCTAACAAAGTTAGTACATTGCTCAAACAGATTAGCATATAGGCACTTACATAGAGATAATCAATAATGGAGGTCTGGGGCTGGGGGTAAGCCAGCCAGAGGCCATTGTCAAGGGAGAGAGCGGAGTGCAGGACAGGTTCAATGGCAGTCACAGCTGTTAGAGGACTGGAGATGACCCCAAAGATAGGTTTTGAAAAGGCCGATTCTATTTTTGTTTGTGAGAGAGCTAGGCAGACCATTCATCCATGAAGGGGCCTTGTAGATAAAGGATCTTTGAAATTGGGAGGTTCGACAGTGGTGAACCATGAAGAGCTTCTTGCTAGAGCTACTGGTGGCTTTTTGCACCATAGTCAGATAGATTAATGAGGTGAGACTGAGGGGGAAAGACCAAGGGTGATCTTTTTGGCCATAAGGCAGGTGTAGAACTTGATCCTATTGTCTAGATTAAGCCAGTTAGTAGAGTAATATAGTGAGCAGGTATGGGTGAGACTGTCACAGTCCAGTACAAGGTGACAGGCTTTGCTGAGGGAGAGATAGAGCCTTCGGAGGGCCGAGGTGGTCGCAGCACTATAAATAAGTATACCATAGTCAAGGAGGGAGAGGACTGAGGATAAGACAGTGAGCCGGAGGGCGTCAGGAGTAAGGCAATGTTTAAACCGATAGAGTAAGCCGAGACGGACATTAAGGGCAGTGGACAGGTGATGGATGTGCTGGTGGAAATTAAGGGCCAGGTCTAGGGTGATGTCCAGATATTTAAAGGAGTCCACTTGCTTGAGAGCGGTCCAATCTGTAGTTAGAACTTGGGGGCAAAGCTCCTTCCTGGAGTTCTGAGGGTGTGAGAAGAACATGATCTTGGTCTCATTGTAGTTCACTATAAGGTGTTGTGCAGAGAACCACTGTTCAGCTTCACTGAAGGAGGATTGAAGGGATTGGTGGAGTTGAATAGGGTCGGAGCTGGATGAGTAAAGTACAGCATCATCCACGTATAGTAGTAGGTTGCTAGAGCAGGACGCGGGAAGGAAGTTAAGGTACAGATTGAAGAATAATGGATTGAGGATGGACCCCTGAGTGAACTGGGAGTCTGTTGGATAGGGTAGTGCCAATTTTGACCTGTTGGGACCGGTCCTGCCAAGTAATCGGTGAACCAGCATAGGGCATCCTGTGAGAAGCCAATGTTGTAGAGAGTGGTTAGCAAGAGGGAGTGGTTGATGGTGTCAAACACCTTAGTGAGGTCAATAAAGACAGCGCCAGTGATGTGGCCCTGTCTAAGGCGGAGTGGATGTGTGCAGTAAATTCTAGCAGGGCTGAAGTAGTACTGTGTCCTTTGCAGAAGCCATGTAGCTGTTTATAGAGTAGATCTTATTTGTTAAGGTGGTCAGTGAGCTGATCATAGATAGTGCACTTGAGTTCTTTAGATGGGGGGGTAGAGATAGGGCTGTAGTTGTTGGTGGCAGTACAGTCCCCGCTCTTAAATATGGAGGTAATGGAAGCAGATTTCCAGTGGGGGAGGAATTTACCTTGGCAGAGAGAGTGGTTGAGGATGTGGGTGAGGGGGTTGAATACATCATGGAGGGTGAGCTGGAGAAGCCTCAGATCTAAGGAGTCACTACTGTAGTGGGAGTGACTTAGAGCTTTTTTGAGATAAGGCTCAGCAGACTTGGGGGTGATGTAACGTAGGTGAAAGGGAGGGGCGGTTTCCGGGGGGGAGGACCGGGAAGGGGGTGGGTCAAAGAAGTTAGGAGGGAGGACATGGCTGAGGTTAGTGCATGTGCAATTGAAAGCTGAGACTATGCAAGTGGGGTCAGAGGTCAGGCACCCATCAACAACAATCTGGTTGGGGGGTGGATTTGGGTCCTTGTCACAGATTTCCTTGATATTATTCTAGAATTTGTGCCCTGTGCCCTAGGCAATGGTTAGGGAGGATTTATAGTGCTGGCTTTGACTTTGCATAATGCCCATGTGCATTTGTTCCGGGCCTCTCTATGCCTTTGTCTATCGGCTAGGAAGCCAGTCTCATTGGAGAGGTGCCATAGTGAGTCACGAGTTTGCATCAGGGCCAGGAGGTGGTCAGTGATCCAAGGGACAGGGTTGTCTTTAACCATCCTTCCGGTAAGTGGGGCAAACTTGTCACAGATAGTGTTGAAGGTGAGAATGAAAAAGTGAAGGGCTCAGTCAGGGTCGAAGGTATTAGTTAAGAAGGACCAGTCCAGTGATCTAAGATGTGATTTTAGGACAGTAAGTTTACCAGGGCCAAGCTTGCACTGGAAGATTATTTTGGGAGGGGTCTTGGGGGCTTTGCAGAAATAGGTGCCGAGAACTGGGCAGTGGTCACTAAAGGCATTGGGAGCACGGTGGTGCTAGTGATTTTGTGAGGATGGCTGGTGAAGAACAGGTCCAGTAGGGAGGAGGACCCAGTATGTAGATCCAGATGAGTGGGAGAGGGGACTACTTGAATGAGGTCTTGGGCCTTAGCTGTGTCAATGAGCGGGGCTTCGATCTTAGCCAGCCAATAGATATTGAAGTCACCAAGAACTATTTTTTCATTTTGTTGTGGGAGGGTAGCGAGATAGGACAGGACTGAGTGGAAGGCCACTTTCTGGTCCCTAGGGGAATGTAAACTGCCGTGATGAGAAAGGGGTTTGGGAGTGTCCCAGGGTGAGTTTGAGTGTAAGGATCTGTGATTTAGGTTCCATTTGGGGAGGAGAGAGTAGCTGACATTGTAATGAGTCCTTAACGTAGATGGTGCAGCCTCACCCACATTTACCCTGCCGATCAGCCCAATAGAGGTTGTACCCAGGCAGAGCTACCATCAAGTCAGGAGTCAGGGAGGAGAGCCAGGTTTCATTCAAGGCAATGACATCGGGCTGATGCTGGAGGACCCATCCCTGATATGAGTCCCACTTTTTAATAAGATACAGACATTGAGGTTGGCAATGCGAAGCCCGCTGGTGGAGATGTGGTTGAGTGTAGAGGTTGTAAGAGGGCCAGGGTTTGGGTGGATATTGCCAGACATAAGGAGAAGGAGGGACCTGAGGACAGAATTCCAGGGCAATTTTTTAAGATGATGAGCTATGCGTACGGAGGATCCAGGTGTGTTGGAAAAGGAAGGAATAGGTAGGCATAGTACATAGGGGGTGGACAGGAGGAGAGGGTGTGAAGAGGGAGAGGGTGGCGGATACAGGGGTTCCATAGGGTGCAGCTGCCAGTGGCATAAAGGCATACAGAGAGTGGTCCATCTGTGGCAGTGGTCATTGTAGTAAGTAGTAGGGGAGGGCGGAGGGACGGTACCACTGGCATGGAAGGAGGATGTCATGGTGTAGAAGGAGCCCTGCCAAAAGAGTCTCACCTGGAGTCTCTTGATACCAGGTGGGATGGACGGAGGGGGAGGCTGCCAGCCAGACGGAAGGGAGTCAGTGACACCAGGAGCTTGATTCATAGGGAAAATTGAGGGGGGGGAGAATCAGCACAGGGAACAGGGTAGGAGAGAGAGAGAGAGAGAGAGAGTGAGGAAAAAAGGAGCATGGTGTAGAGAAGGGAGCCAGGAGTAGGAGAGTGAAATCGGTGATGCCTCTAGTGGTGATAGGGTATAGGCTGCTAATGGAGAAGTGGGCTGATTGTTTCGGACAGCAACCAAACCGAGTAGCCTATATAAGCGTGTGCTCACCAAGGGTGGTGGTGGGGGTGATAAGGATCCAATGTCGAGTGTCGATGGGGCCAAAATTCAGATGTCCCAGGAGCATTCGGGGGAGCTGATCTCTTTGGACTGGCGTGGGTTCATTTAGCATACCTGTACAGCAGGATGCTTGTTCTGGGGGGTGACTTCACCAGCCCTCACGACCTCCTATGGATCCTCGCTGGATCCAGGGGCTGCAGGCTGTGCAGAACAAAAAGGCAGGTATGGGTTTATATAGCACCAAGTGGGGGAGGAGACAGAGATGGGACAAGGGCCCTGCACTGGCTAGGAAAGGAGTCGTTGGGAGAGACTGGGCTCAGCTGCGTAGGAGATCTTTCCACCAGGCAGTTTAAAAATAGGGGAAACTGTTGTTTATTCCCACAGGCCACAATTTTGAAATTGCAGGTAGTCTAAGCAGTACATTAAATCAGAACATTTCTAGCTGTGTTAGGTAGACTTAGACTTGGTTTCTTAAAGCAGTGAATTATTTAAAACAACTTAATTTGGATTCTTGATTGAGCAGTTAGGCAGAACTTCTAACGTGATCCGATTCCTTTAAACAGGACAGCAGTATGCTGCAGAAGCATCAAGTGCCAGATAAATAATTAAAGTAGCCCCTAGTATGCTACAAAAGCATCAAGTGCCAGATAAATAAAGTAACCCCTAGTATGCTGTAAAACCCAAGTGCCAGAAAAGTAATTAAAGTAACTCCCAGTATGCTGCAGTAAATAAGTAGATAACTAGCATTTCTAGGGAGAAAAAAACGTTCTCCACTGCTACGCTGACGTTAAGTGCTATCATGCTGAAGACATTCTTCTAGAGCAGAGAACAGCAGGAAAGGGATACAGAAAACAAATAGGATGCTGCTCCTGTTCACTCACTTCCTATTGACTGTTTATGTGTTTGTTTTCAGGGAAACAACTACAATATGGTGAAATGCTATATTCTTTTCCTTCTATACCAGTGGTATTTAGGTGCCCTTTTTCACATAGGGTGCCTTTACTTCATTTGTATGTTGAAGGGCTAACTTAAGCCCGGAGGTCATGTTTCATTTGACCTCCTATGCTGTTGCTGGACCCAAGAGGATTTATTGAGCAGAGGTACCCTAATATGTATGTATGTCCATGTCAACAGGCATACATTAACTTGTTTTATATGTATTTCAGGCCTCCAAGCCTTAAAAATGGGGTCAAAGGACAAAGGGGACCACCTTCTTTCTCTGTGCAAGGGCAAACACCCATAACAGGGGTCACTCTGTCACACTACTGAATGCCACATTTTTGCCCTGACCTCTGCCACTTCCCTTGAGAATCATAACAGTCTCCTCCTCCTTCTGCTTTTGCTTATTTGCCTGATGTGCAGGTTTGTTGCTTTACTATGCCCTCTTTTAATTGGGCCCATTTGCCCTCCAACCCCACCCCTTATGACAGCTCCCCCCGCCAGGTCCTCTCAAAAGAGAACTGTCTGCACAGTTCTCTCCATGGAACTAATAATTTGGAGTTTTGAGTATGTAATGGTTTGTGTGCAGAACACTAAGGATGATCTGTTGACCTATCCAAATGGTGCTCAGAGTTCTGTGCACAAACTATGACATGGTTAAAACTCCAAATTATTGATTTCTTGAAGAGAACAGCTGATAAATACAAAACTACATAGCAGTACATTTTTTTTTTCACATCAGCTTTTATGAAGGCACAGTTAAATACATATTATCTGAGTATCATTCCTGAATATAGGAGCATTGCAAACAGCTGCTAATTAGAATTTATTTCCTGTCATCTTTAATTATCATCAATTCTTCAAACTTCCTTGAGCATTCAGAAGCAGTCTGCTTCCATTTCTCCTGGTTTTTAAATGTTACAATGCTGCTTGATGGTGTTTTAATCACCCTTAGTCCTCAAGGCACCTCTCCGTTCTCCAAATACTTTTCAAGCACTGTGATGTTATATGTTATATTCAGTTCCTGACCATATTTTTCAAGCTTGCTGTTTGCAGATTCTTTCCTGCTTCCTAGATTTTTTTTCTCTTGCTTTCAGTCCCTTGCTTTGCAGTTGTTCAGTCCTCTTCCAGCAGGACTGGCCTGACCCAGATGAAGGTGCTGCCCCGCCTCCATTTGTACGCTTGTGAGAAAGGCTCCAAAGTTGTGGATTAGCAGCTTACTGTTGAAACTGGGAATACAAATTATGCAGGTGTTGTAGTTGCAGACTTTGATTGGTGTTATTTTCAAACCAAAAATGCTGCTATGTAGCACCTGCAATCACTGGCTCTCACTCGCTTTCACAGCAAGAACAAGCAGAAGAGTGAAAGCCACGATACAGTGGTAGAGGGTTGATGCAAGCTATGAGGGAAGTCAGCCCCAAACATATACCAGCAAGTACAGCATGCACTTGATGGAAATATCAGTCAGGCATCTCAGGATTGCAGAACACTGAGTTGTCTTTAATCAGCTGGCCTGCTAGCGCAGCAGTAGTGCTACCACTTGTGGCACTAGCAACCAGAGTTTGGAAACAAACTCAGGGCATTGGAGGGTCAACCATGGGGCAGGGAATCAAGCACCTGTAGGACTGCTCCCCTTTCCCTCCAGGGGAGGGATGGATGACAGAACCTGACAAATGCCTGGCCCCTAGCGGTAGCTGGGGGAAAGGCAGTCTGGAACCGCCAGATCAGGAGGCCATGGCAGACATCAATGCATGTCATACATGTGTATCATGATGTCATTACACACCATGCCCCCTTGGGGAGAAAATGGGAAAACAGGCAGGATGATACTAAACAACCACAGGCCTGGCACCTGACCATCCATGCCCTTCCAACAGAACCTGATCCTAATCGATGGCAGGGGTTGGGGAACCCTGCCCAACACACTGGGTGGTAAGCCCTGGTGAACAACAGCTCGCCAGGTACGTCCTGATGAATGTTGGGGTGATGGGGGATGGAGGGCTGCTGGATCATGGAGGGGAGGATAGTTGCCTTTAATAGCAATCTTGATCCACGTACAGACTTTCAGAAAACTATTTAAACTTTTTCTTGTTCTTTTTGAGCTCAGATATGGCATACTGTATTTTCTTACATTTCATGACAGTGAATCGACCCTGGAATTACAAGAATGTAGTCCATCATTATTTGCTTCTGAGGACTGCCTTTTGATGAACACCCAGATACATATTATTTATCAGATTTTAATCTTTTATCACATCAAGAATGTAGTTCCAGAACTCTTCAACAATGTTTAATCTATCTTCCATTATAAAATACATCCTTTCTATCTTGCTATTATCAGTAATTGTATGTAAATACTCTTCATGAGTGGGTGATTTCTGATTCTTCCATGTCAGTAATTTGAGTTTTCTAGTTATTACTAGATTATATTGATAAAAAACATACTTTTCATTTACATCATTATTAGCCACATCCATTAACCCTAAAATAAGAATCCCTGGGTCAAAAAGATATGTATGCCTATTATATTTGTTATTAATTTATTGATTTTTCTCCTGTATTGATTTTGTTTATGGCATTTGCCAAACATGTATAATAAGGTTCCTTCCTACTTTCCATAATTCTGGCAATTTTCATCAACAGGTATATTAAATGATGTGCAATGAAGTGGGGACACCCGGAATCACAATTGGAAAAGAGTAAAACCGAAATGGCGACAAAGGTTCCACCCCTTTCCTGAGGTGCTACAACTCAGAGTTTTGTTATATTAGTAAGGGGGGGGGTCGCCATTTCGGGTTTCATCCAACTGATTTCACGATTCCGGGTTTGCTCTTATAATTTTGCCCTTATCACAAATAAAATATTAAATTTAAGCAATTTGATTGGTTTGAGGTAGATTCCATGAACTAAGTTATACTGAATTTACTGAATCCTGATGTACTTTGATATTTGTATGGGGGAGGTCATGATTATATCCCAATTTTTCCAATATATTATATAGTATGTCTATATCTTCTCTCCATCTATCTCTTAACTTAGGCCACTCATATTTCTTTTTTATTTTTTTTTTTTTATATTTTATTCTTTTGGTAACCAAGTAACCAGGTAAGGCCCACTAGGCACAAGTGTCTGTTTTCAGGGGCGACCCAGGAGTACTGGGGTAGTTAAGTGACTTGTTTAGAGTCACACAGTATGCAAGTGAAGGTTGTGGGAATCAAAGCCAAGTCTGCTGGATGTACCAATCTCATTCACAGCTCATTACTCTAATCTCTATGCTAAACTGCCAACCATATTCTTTATTCACAATTAGTATTTATCTGTCTGTCTGTCTGTCTGTCTATCTATTTATTTCAAAGTTCAACCAGGAAAGACATACTGAGCTGCTAACAGCTTGTTTCCAGATGTGTCCCGGGGGTAGTGAATGTGAAATATCATTTACAGCAAATACAATATTTCAAGGCGTATAATCAAAAATTAATGACAAATCAGTATAACAGATACATGTAATAGAAGAAAAAAACTGAGATAATTTAGATAATGGAGCTAACCTTACAGAACAAGGAACAGATAATAAAAACATACAAATATACAAAGAATGCCAGCAGATACAGGCCTGATGGTCTATCTAATCTGCTCAAGTGTGCAGCTAGTAGTCTGTTACACTGCAGCTGCTCCCCCTCCCACCCACATATGCAATTTCATGGCCATACTAGCTGTTACCCCTCTCCCCAGTGCCTCATTGGTGACCTTCCCCCTGACTTTGTCCTGTCCCCTCTTAAAACTCTCCATCATCATCAAGGATACCACCTCTTCAAGCAATGCATTCCACCCTGTCACCACTCTGTCTGTGGAATAGTGCTTTCTCATATCCCTTCTGAATCTACCACCCTCCAACATTAGATTGTGTCCCCTAGTGTCCCTCCCTCCCCTTAATCTTAAAATTCCCTCTGTACCATCTTTATTTATGCCTTTCATATATTTGAAGGTTTCTATCATGTCCCCTCTATCCTTCCTTTCCTCCAGGGAGTATATGTTGAGCTCCCTCAGGCTGTCCTTGTAGGGTTTGTTCTCCATATTTTGATGGCAAGCACTTTTTACAGATCATGGGGACAGCCATGGGCACTAAAATGGCATCACAATATGCCAATCTTTTCATGGCCTGCTTAAAGGAGGATTTTTTTTCACCACCACCCTTATAAACCATCTGTCTACCTCCAATTTATTGATGACATATTCTTGATTTGGACAGAAGTTGAAGACTGTCTCAAAAAATTCCATCATGATTTTAACAACTTTCATCATTCCATACATCTCTCTATTGAATACTCCACCACCAGCATACATTTTCTTGACACCACAGTCAGTATCACTAAAAATGGAAATATACAAACTGCTCTTTACGGAAAACCCACTGACAGACACTGCTACCTGCATAATTCCAGCTTCCACCCAAATCATACAAGAAAATATGTAATCTACAGTCAGGCGATTCAATACCATCGAATCTGCTCTGATGAGAGAACAAGAGATAGACAGCTCTCCACACTTCAGAATTCCCTAATTCAGCACTCTCCAAGACAAATTAATAGAGAATTTGAATGGGCCATACAAATACCACAAGACAATCTGCTGGAACACAGGCAAAGACATCAAACTGACTGCACACCCCTAGTGGTCACTTACTGCCCTATGCTAAAACCCCTTCAGGAAATTATCAAAAAGCCACAACTCATGCTGTGAGAAGATGAAACACTGAAGGACCTCTTCGCTGAACCACCTGTCATTGCCTATAAGCAGCCCCCCAGCCTCTCGAACATAATAATTCATAACAAACTCCCAGCAGATTAAAATAACCAGCTCAGTCCCACCCACTCCCTATTGTTTTCACACCTCCGTTTTTACTACCTCGCACTCTGTTTATCTAGGCCTTTATTCTTTTGTTTCTCCTAATTTCTTGACTTCTTTGCATCTCTTAGGTATCTACTGTTTATTCTACCCTTACAGCCAGCCTCTGATCTCAGATACTATCTATGTGCCTTTGTCTTCCCTTTAGCTTCCTTTTATCTCCTATTAACCTGTTCCTATTTAGCCCCCTCCCCGTTTCTTCTCATTTTTTTACTTTGCATCTTAGACTTTCATCTCTAGTCCCCTTTATCACCTTCCTACTTCACTTCCTGATTTTTAATTGCTCCACAGTGGATATAAATATTGCTTATGTTGCTCAGTTTTGCTATTCACCTGAAGAAGAGACCTGTGAGGCCCCAAAAGCTTATGTATAATTCCATCTATGTACAAGACACTTGTTGGTCCAATAAAAGGTATCAAACATTCCATTATCTCCTGTTCTTCATACTGAAGATCATCCTGGTTGCTCTGCATTGGACCCCCTTAAGCAATTTAACATCTTTCTCTTAGTAGCTTAGAGAGTGCTGAATTAGGGAATTCTGAAGTGTGGAGAGCTGTCTATCTCTTGTTCTCTCATCAGAGCAGATTCGATGGTATTGAATCGCCTGACTGTAGATTACATATTTTCTTGTATGATTTGGGTGGAAGCTGGAATTATGCAGGTAGCAGTGTCTGTCAGTGGGTTTTCTGTAAAGAGCAGTTTGTATATTTCCATTTTTAGTGATACTGACTGTGGTGTCAACAGCTTAATCTGGTTCAAGGTCAGTTGGCATTCATCTGTATCCCCCTCCCCCGGGTCGTGCCTGAAAATAGGCAGGATTTGTCTAGTGCACTTACCCGGTCAGCAAAAGCTAAATAAATAAATAGTAGGGGTGCCAGAACTGCATGCAGTACTCCAGATGCAGTTTCACCAATGACCTGTACAGTGTCAGGATGACCTCCCCTCTCCTGGACTGATTCCTCTGACAATATACCCCAGCATCTTATTAGACTTAGCTGCTGCTTTTCTGCACTGCACTGAATTGTTCATTTGCCATGTCATTATCACCCCTAGATCTTTTGGATATATACTATGATATGCTGGAATGCATCGGCCCGACACTCACACTCCTGACCCCGGATGCCCAAAACACGGTTGCCCAACATCGGGATTTTACCTGCAGGAAATGTTTCAGCGGGGCTTCACCTCCACACCCCCCATACTTTAGGATTCCTACTCTGCCATGGGTAAAATCCTGATGTCGGGAAATTGTGTTTCGGGTGCCCGGGGTCAGGAGTGTGAGCATTGGGCTGATACATTTTGGCATATCAAATGGATCTTGATCTTTTTCCTCCTTTGTAGGGGATAACTATACCACCTCCCAGCTGGTAATGATTCCTTGGGTTTCTTGCTCCCAAGTGCATGACTTTGCACTTCTTTGCATCGAACACTAGCTGCCATGTTTCTGACCAGTGCTTGAGTCTAGCCAGATCATTCTGTAGCCCCTGCCACCCCTCTGTGTCATCCATCACTGTACTCAACTTTGTGTCATCTGCAAAAAGGCTGATCTTATTCATAATCCCATGTGACATGTTGGCAATGAAAATACCAAACAGCAATGTAGGAAACAGATTAACAGGGCAAAACTAGTGTGGTGGGGAAGAGTTGTGGACAGTTGCAGGAGGGAGAAGAATAGTCATGAAGGAGAGACTTTAAAAAAAAAGCAGAAGAGGCAGAGCAAATTGACAAGGGAAGGGAGGACCAGAGTTTAGGAAAGCAGTATGAATGAGAAAGCAGACTGACCACCAGAAGATTTTCTAGAAGGAATAGTGAGGGAATGGGAAGTATTATTGCATAGAGGGTAGTAGGAAGCTGAGGGACAGAATAAGAGGGATGTAAGGTAGAAGGGAAGGGAACTAAACCAGAATTTAGATATAAAGGAGACACAATGGGAAAGGCACTGGGCATCAAGAGAGTGGAGAGAGAAAGGGCAGAGTAGAGTGAACAATGGTGGGTAGGTGGGGAACAATCTAAAGCAAAACAACAAAAAGAGTGTAAGAGGGGATCCAGTCTGGCAAGGGAGGATTTGGGAGCTCCACTATAAACTATGTCACCATAATCAAAAATAGGGAGAATAATCTTTAAAACAATCTCTCAGCAGACAGGAAGTTGGATACTCGCTTTGTTCCTGTACAGTGCACCAAGCTTGGGGTGCAGCTTTTGGTGTATAGCATCAATATGGACTGAGAAAACAAGATGACAGTCAGGCTAGACTCCAAGGTACTTCAAAGGGGATACATCCTCAATGGTAGCACCATCAAGGGTATGAAATGAAGTCAGAGAGATAAATCTGGAAAGCCTCTGATGGGTACCAACAGTCATGGAAACTGCTTTTTTGGCATTGAGGAAAAGTTGGCTAGACAGGAACCAGCACTAAACATTTCCAAAATCCAGCTGAAGCTATAAGGTAAGATCATGGGAAGAGCAGCCACATACAAATATAAGCATGTCATCAGCATACATATGAATGGACACAGAGGAACTGATAGAGGGGAGGTCATTCAAGATTATGGAAAAGAGAATGGGACCCAGAACAGACTCTTGACGGACATCTGAGCAGATAGGGAGTGGGTGATGAAATGGAGCTACTTATCCAGAAAGCTTGAGACTTTCCCTCAAGGTAAGAATGAAACCAATTGACTGCAGAGCCAGAAAGACCAACTGCTTTAAACTTGTCCAGAAAGAGGGGATGTGACACTGTATCAAAAGCTTTAGCATAATCAGCAAAAATGACAGATGTAATCAGACCCCAATCTACACCTATGATGACGGAGTCAGTGACCAAAAGACAGAAGTGAAACTAGAGGGGGATTTCCTAAAACCAGACTGAAAGGGGGTGAAGAAGGAGGAGTCGAGGAAGGAAGATAGTTGTGATAGTACAAGGTGTTCCTGTAACTTAGCTAGGGTAGGAAGTAGAGAGATAAGACAGTTGTTACCAGGAGAACAGGAATCACTACCTTTAGGGATAAGAATAACAGTAGCATGCTTCCAGGCATCAGGAACTGTAGCAGAGGAAAAAGAAAGGTTAAGAAGCAGGATAACAGGCACTTCAGTGGCAGGGGCTGAGAGATGTAGAGGTTTGGGATCAAGGTCATCAGGGCTACCACATTAGTGAGGATTAAGAGCAAGCAAGGACTTAATGAAAGCAAAGGTACTGGTAGAAGAGAAGGAAAAAGAGAGGCTTAAAGGAAGAGAATGTACAAAGAGGGAAGAAAAGGGGGGCGAGGAAGAAGGTGTGAGAGAGAGGGAATAAAGTAGGAGTTAAAGGAAGTGGCAACAATAGAAGGGTCAGAGTTGAAGGTGTCATCAACCCTAAGAAAAGGAGAGTGAGACTGGGTCAGAGGGGAGAACAGGGAATAGATAACTTTCCAAAATTTAGAGTGATTAATGTTGTTCTTGAGTTTGAATACAAAATACTCAGACTCTGCAAGTCTTATGGTTTTGGTACAGGTGTTATGAAGGTGATGATGGTTTGCAAAAGTAGCCTATGAGCCAGTGATCTTAAAAGAATGGCAAGCAAGGTCTCTAGCATGGAGGCAAGTCATAACATCAGCTGTAATCCAGGGAAGATGATAGTCCCGTACTCTTTTTTCTCAGACGAGCATAACAATCCCATACAGCCATAAATTTAGATTGAAAGTATTATAGGGCAAAATATATGCTGTCTGTTGAGATCAGGGACCAATCAGTTACCCTAGGTCAGCTAAGAGAGAGGACAAGTCCAGTGTTCTAAAGGACCTGAGATGAATCAATTTGGGGGGGGTGCACCTTAGGATGATGTATCTTGTGCAAACAGTAAACCATACGATTATCACTGAGGGCATCAGGAAGGATTCCTGCATCCACAATACAGTGGGGAGGACCCAGTCTAACAGAGAGTGATTTTTAGACAAGTTATGTCAGATAGTAGTAAGATGAGTACGTTTCCTATAATTTTTGCTTTAGTGTTTTCTCCTTCTATAATTGATGTTTTCAACACTGACGCATGCCTCTTTGTTTAATGTTTTAACTATAGCATGTCTAACCTGTAAAAATAGCAAACATTGTCCAGTAGAAATATTATATTTTTTGTAAAGCTGCTCAAAAGGCATCAGTTTATTATGTGTAAAATATGTCCCACCTCTGTTTCACCTTCATCTTTTCATTATTGTATACATTTATTTCAACAGATATTTCCAAGCTCTATATTGTTCTGTATTGGTGAATATTTTGAAATTTTTAATTTGAATTGTATTTCTTTGTGTAGGTTGGACCAGGCTTTAATTGTTGTTAAAGTCAAAATTGATAAAACCCCCCTCCCCCATCTATTTTCTCAGTATTTGAAACATGCAATACATGTTTTTAAATTCCAACTGTATTTTGCATATTCTGTTTGTATCCAGCTAGGTGTGTCACTCTCATTGCTATTAAAACATAAAACAACAGGTTCTGTTTGACATGCCAAATACTGTGGTCATACATGTGAGGGATCTGGAGCCTTCCCTTTTGTTTCGGAATGTACCATTTTCCTAAACTAATCCTAAATGTCTTTTTCTTCCATAAAAATGTCATTAGAATTGTTTCCCATTCTCTAAAGAATGTTTTATTAATTGTAATAGGAAGTGCTTGGAAAAAAAAAAAGAACCGTGGCAGGATATTCATCTTCACAATATTCACCCTACCCATAGCAGGTTTATCCAATTCTCTACATCAGCCTTAATTTTACTGACAGGGTGAGAGAGTAGTGTAAAGTTAAGCATAAACAGAGCTTGCATAGTTGCTGTAATTTGTATCCCTAAATACTTAATATGATTTTTATAATGGCTGAATTCTGGAATTTGTGTTGGTGTGTATTGCAGATTTTTATTTAGAGCAATTATCTCATTTGAAACGTTTACTTTATATTCTGTCACTTTTAGAAAATCTTTCATTAAGGAAAATAGTGGTTCAAGTGAAACTGAAAAATTATTTAGAAAAATTAACACATTGTCCATGTACAGGAATATTTTATGTTCAACAGTGTTTATTGTTACTCCCCCAGTTTCTATAGATTCTCATATATATATATATATATATATATATACACACACACATATACACACATATGCATACATATATACATACATATGCCACACATATATAAACGTGGAAGATATGGTGTGAAGAACTCAAAAAGTATAAACTTGCAAACATTTTGTCTATTAATGGTGTCTTCACTTTTGTCAATTTATCCTCTTATATTACCTTAAAACTTCACAACAACATATACATTTCAAGGCAGAGTCCTTACCCTTTTAGATAACATGAAATTATATTATAAAGCACAATAAATCCTGTCTGAGGAGATTAAATACAAGAATATTTTGAAATTTCACAAGAAATTAAGGGGTGGTGGTTGGTATTTAACCCTATAACTTTTAACATTAATTTTTTGAGGTAACGATGGGTATGCATTTTAAAGCTCTAACTCCTGCTTATTCATTAAGACCACACTTGAATGTATATTTCACTTACACTCGAAGTAATGGCCCAACTATCTGCACTAAGTATGTGGAGCTGAAAATCGCAACATTTATCAAGGTGTCAGTACAAAATTGATGCAGACTACCATTTTGCACCAGCGTTCATGCGATCCACACACAGAACATGAATTTGGGGTATATCTGCCCCATTAAACAGTCATCAGCATTTATTTAGCTCTCAGGTGACACCCCACCTCCATCTACACCTGGTCTATTAGGGATTGGGTGATTGGGCAAAAGGCTCCATGTATATGGCATACAGGAGAGGAGATGAGATGGAGGCATCTTTATTGCATTCCCCATTACAAATGTATACTTGAAGAAATATTTAGGTTAGTTTTCCTTTTTGAGGTTGGTGTATCCAATGTAGGAACTTGTCTCCAAACCACTTTTCTGACAGGGTCTGCTGTATAAAGTCCTAGGAGAACTGTCAACGGCCTTCTCCACATCAAGAGCAATAGCCACTGCTTGGCATGATTGAGAGTGCTGTGTCAAATGTAATGCTCTATGTATATTGTGTGCCAGCT
The DNA here is from genome assembly GCA_016271365.2 of Neoceratodus forsteri. Lineage (NCBI taxonomy): Eukaryota > Metazoa > Chordata > Ceratodontiformes > Ceratodontidae > Neoceratodus > Neoceratodus forsteri. The sequence continues at coordinate 333,909,860 of CM057454.1, forward strand.
ATTCCAACTTCATGTAAAATACACAACAGATCTGACACCAACCAGCCTGCCTGCATCATAGCCCAAATGCCGTGGCACTTCACTCTACTGAGCTTCATCAGCGGGCAGGGTTAAAGGAGAGGCATCACTCTTTTATACTGAGTTGCATGATGAAATCATAGCTTATTAGCATATATTCAAAATATATATCTCTAAACATCAAGAGTGAAAAAATCATTGAAATGTAGAAAATAGACATAACAGGTAATTTGAACAATACAAAAGTACAAAAGGATAGGCACCTTTTTTGTTTGTACTCTCTTTATCCTCTGTCCTGGGTGGCCCACCATTGTGCCGACCCCCCAGCCCTGTCTCCCGCTCACAGTGCACTTCCTGTCGTCCTCCAAACTTAACTCCCCCCCCCATGACAGGGCGATGGAGATCCCGCAACCCGCTGACACAGATCTGGTTCGGGAGGTGCCTGCCATTTGTAGGAGTGGCGCCTGTGGGGGTTGGCATTCACCCAGCCGCACCCATGACTTTTTTTTTCTCCTCCTGGTTTTCTCCATCCCCCCCCCAGGTGAAGCACTGTTGATGCCAGAAATCGCCAAGCTGTGTGCACTTCCACCCACAGCACACCAGCTGACTACTCTACCCCCATCCCTAACATACGAGACCCAGGCGTTCCGACACCCAGCACCACTAGGTGTCAGAGATGCACCAGCCTCATTGTCCCTCCCTCTCTGGGAGAGGGCAGCTTTCCTCCCAATGCTCTATGCTCCCCCCCCCCGGCCAGCCCCTGGTGACCCACTCGCATCGCAAACATGGGTTGCCGGTGAGGCAGGAGGTAGGGCATGATGCCTCAGCCCTCCACACCACTGGGCCGGCAAATGATAGGCACCTTAATAAAATAATTAGTTGTTACTGGTGTGTTCCAGTAATGGAATTAAATAGTTCAGTAGTTTAGTACCGGGGATTTTTAATTTTTTCCACACTGCCTTAACCCAGTTTCTATACCAGCTGCCCTGAATAGAATACCTTGCAGAGCAAAAGACAGAGGTGCCTGGGTTGGCCATGCACTCGCCCTTCACACAGAATTTTCATTTCTTGGAATCAGAAATTTTAAGAGGATGCACAGGAAGTCTGCTCCAGGCAGTTGTGGCTGAGAGATAGAGAGATGTCAAGAAGCATTACCTAAGGAAGAAAATAAAGAAGAGATCAGCAGTAGTAGAGCATCATTCATCAGTGAAGCTTGGTAGAGAGAAGTGCTTAGGCACTTGGGCTATACTGCAGGCAGTCTGATTGGTGTCAGGCCTGTTGTGTACTTTACACTACATTAGTGTAGTTTGGTGAAAGTTTGTCTGTTGATCAAGATTGCTATTAAAGGCAACTAAGTGTTCAGCAATCATGTTATGCCTGTCTGATATTTTCATTGAGTGCATGCTATACTTGCTGGTGCAATACAGTATAATAAGATATGAACAAGACCCTCTTCATGTCCTATCCCACATGAACATTTAATGTCTTCTACTGCTATTGGGAATTCATTTTTTTATCTTGCAGTTAATACTTCAGTTTTGAACATTTCCAGCCTATGAGATACAAGAATCTCCTTTATTCAAAATTTCTAAAAAAGTAAAGGTAGGGCTCCATCATGTGAAAATATTGAGCCAATCAAGGTGAGGCCCTGCAGCTCCTCACTATCTGCATATCAGCCTCTATGGTAAAATTAAAGACTCTACTCTTAATTATTTAATTTTATAATATGGGTTCCTAAAAATACTGTCTTCTGATTGGTCCAAACAGGTCACCTGACCGTGGATTGTCTGATATACCCACAGCTGCATGGTCACATGGCTTTATTTCATTGTTTTTTAGGTAAAACTAAAACAAAACATTGCCCATGTTATAAGAGGATTAACCCACTCCAGGGTATGGGTTTACTGAGCATTAATCCACGCCTGGGTGGCCAAAATCACTGGGCTTCGCCTCATGATTCCAGCCCCCCCAGGCATGGATTAATGCTCAGTAAACCCATAACCTGTCATGGGTTAATCCCTCCATACTTCATGTTGATCACTTTTCCTCTTGAAGAATCTCTCCACAGATGATCAGCTCAGTCCAAACAAACTCTACCAATGGAGAAGGTTTTAGTGTGTTAAGCCATAATTAATTTTCTTCCAGACAGTTTTGGGTAATTTATCCAAATTCTGTCCTAGACAGTTAATCCAATATATACCTCTCAGAATTCCAAGTGTTTTTATTGGAAGGCACCCCAATTCTGCCCTATTACTGATGATACCACGGTGGACACCCTAGGCAGAGGCTTATCATAATTATTGAAGGGATTTTCCAATGCGTCCTTCATCTATAGGCCCCAAATCTCAATCATTCATAAAGCAATAGCATTAAGCTTTAACTACCCTGCCTAAATGGCTTGTTCCAAGGTACCATCCCCCATATTGTTCATTGAACCATAGCAGACCCATTTTGACTTGATTCAGTTTTCTCTTTATTTTTAAATGATTCGTCCACTTAGCTGCCATTTAGGGTCCAATTAAAATTATTTTTGTTGGCCCCATATACCATTATTTTACTTTTGTCTCTATTTAGTTGCAGTTTTTGACTTTTACAACAATCCTCCAGCAAATGTAATTTACATTGTAATCCTATCGGTGGCAATGATATAAGTACTAAATTGTCTACATACATTAAAGCTGGAACAGAGGTACCCATTATGTTTGGTGAATGCTCTGAAATGATATGAACATACGAAATTGATGGCAGAAAAAGGCCCACAGGTCTATCAAGTCTGCCCGATCGTGCAGCTATTAGTTTCGTATTACTAAAGCTGCCCCAGCCCCATCCAAACCCCACCCTTTCTCCCCTTTCCTGGCCTTTCCCCCCTTTGTGTTCTTGTCTGTACTAATCCTGCCCTTGACTCTATCCCAACCCCACTTAAAGCTATCCACTGTCCTCAGTTCAATTAACTCCTCCAGCGTTCCATATAACCACCACTCTCTCTGTAAAGTAGTGCCTCCTCATCTCCCTCCTGAACCTTCCCCCTTCCAACTTCAGACTGTACCCCCTTGTGACCCTTTCCCCCTTTAAACGGAACAATCCTCCCTCTCTGATTTTGTTTATGCCTTTCAAGTACTTAAAGGTCTCTCTCATGTCCCCTCTTTCCCTTCTGTCTTCCATCAAATATATGTTGAGCTCCCTCAATCTTTCCTCATAAGGCAACTCCCCAAGTCTCATGATCATTTTTGTAGTCCTGCGCTTCACTCCTCCAGTAATCTCACATCCTTTTTGAGGCATGGGCACCAGTACTGCACACAGTACTCCAAATGTGGCCTCACCAGTGATCTATACAAGGGCAGGATGACTTCCTCCCTTCTAGAGGTGATTCTTCTGATAATGCACCCCAGCATCCTATTTGTCCTTGCTACCACCCTCCTACACTGTGCTGATACCTTCATGTCCCCTGTGACTATTACCCCGAGGTCCATTTCCTCCTCTGAATCTGTTACCTGCTCTCTCCTTAGCCAGTAGCAGATCCTGGGATTTCTTGCTCCAAGGTGCATGACCTTGCAGTTCTTTTTTTTTTTTTAACTTTTTAATTAAGTTTTTTCGATATCAGAAGTCTCTTTATATTCACTTCAAGGCAGAAAGCAAATACCAGTATCCACATTATACATTTGTAATAAAATTGTTACAGTTCCATAAGTCACAATCATTCATATTTCATTCCTTTTACTTCAACCTAATTTTCACTATGGAATCCCTCTTTTAGTCTATTGAAAAGATTCTTATGAAATCTTATACCTGTCCCCCTACTCTTTATAGGTTATCAATTTAGTTTTGTTTTAACTTTATAGAGCTTTAACTTGTTTCCTTGCCTCCTTCCCAAGGGGGAGGGGATTATATAAATCAAGTTTCAAATTCGGTTTCCAACCTATACATTCCCCTTCCACCTCTTCCGACCATAGCTTTGTGATGGAGTATTTCCTTCCCTTCAGAGTCTCTTATGGTACTATATCCTGTCTCCTCTCTCCCACCAGAAGGAACCAGGAAGTCAATCGATTCATCAGGGCCAGAATCTGGTTATGGAATTTAGCTGTAAGAAGTTCCTTTTTATATATTTCATATATAGTAGATTCCCATCGCATTATATCTGAGATGTTTTTTGTGAGCCATAATCTGGTTATCACTTTTTTAGCTGTTATTAACATAATGGTTAAAAGATAAATTTATTGTTTTCCCTTAAAATGTTTAGGGAAATGGGTCAATATCACTATCCCTGGGGTTAATGGGCCTAGAGTCGGAAACAGCCGGCCCACTATGTCTTCCACCCCATTCCAAAACAGGGTCAACCTTGAGTACTGCCAGAAGATAGGTGAATGTGTTGCCACTTCACAACCACATCCTCTCCAGCTTGAGGACTCACCTCCCAAACTATACTCTGTAGTAATCTGTGGTATACAGAAATACCTTGCCACCACCTTCCATGCATATTCCCTACATGAATGGGATTTAGTGGTTTGTTGCTGGCATTCCCATATATGTGACCAGTCCTTAGGGGAAAGGTCTAGAAATAATTCAGTCTCCCAGTTATTTTGGACAGTTGCCATCTCCTTAGATGGGGCTCTCCGTAGTGCTTTATAAAATCTGGAAACTAGATGTTCATGATGGGGCTCTTGCATAACTTGTAGAAGAAGCTGGAATATTGGGCAGACTATAGTATCCTCCACCCTCAATCCCACTTGTTTTTCCTGAAAGTGTCTAAATTGTAAGTATTTAAAGAAATCCTGTCTTGGCAAGAAAAACTCCATTTGAAGTTGAGAAAATGTCTTAAAAATTCCTTTTTCATAGAATTGTTTGTGTGTATTAGGCCTAGAGCTATTCCTCTCCTAAAGCTCGTATCAGTTTGTGCCAGGAGAAAGTTTGGATGAAGCACTGTGATGACCTTGCACTTCTCAGCATTAAACCCCAACTGCCACTCCCTAGACAAGTGTTCGAGTTTAGCTAGATCCTCCCCGAGTGCCTGCCTCCCTTCCTCATTGTCCACTTGTGCACAAATCTTAGTGTCATCTGTGAACAGGCTGATCATATTCTTGACCACCTCTGCAATGTCTCCAATGAAGACATTGAACAAAACAGGGCTCAGCACTGAACCCTGCGGTACTCCACTTGTTATTGGCCTTGGCTTGGATGTCTCCCCCCTTACAACTACCCTCTGTTGTCTGCACTGCAATCAGCTCTCAACCCACCCCACCAGTTTCTCCCCCACCCCCATGTCCCTCAACTTGCTCATTAACCTCTTGTGGAGCACCGAGTCAAAAGCCATGCTGAAGTCCAGGTACAGGACATCCACAACGTGGCCTTTGTCAACCACCCTAGTGACCCAGTTGAAGAAGTTGATCAGGTTAGTTTGGCACAAACTTCCCGAGACAAACCCATGCTGTGTCTCATCCTGTAGACCATTACTATTGAGAAAGGTTATCAACCTCTCTTTTAGAATGGTCTCCAACAACTTCTCCACTATGGAAGTCAAGCTTACAGGTCTGTAGTTGCCCAGTTAGTCCTTGGGTCCACTCTTGTGAAGGTGCACCACGTGAGCCATCCTCCAGTCCCAGGGTACCTTCCCTGTCTCCAAGGAGGTGTTGAACAGGTCCATCAGGGGACCTGCCAACACCTCCGCCAGTTCCTTCAGGACCCTTGGGTGTACACTGTCTGGTCCTGGTGCCTTTTCCACCCACAAGGCTTTAAGGCCCTAAAGAACTCTATCCTCTTGGATGACCCCATCTGTTATCTCTGCCCCCCTTCACCCTTGCCCCCTTTCCCCTGTGGTATTGGGCCATCCTTTTCTTTTGTGAACACTGAGCAGAAGTACTCATTGAGTGCCTCTCCTGTTCTTCCCCTTGTTCCACCCATCCCCCATCCCTCTTGATTCGAACAATGTTATCTCTACAACTCCTCTTCTCCCTTACGTATTTAAAGAACCCCTTTTCCCCCTCTCTAATCCCCTGAGCCAATTTCAGCTCATTTGCTGTCCTGGCTGCCCTGATTGACCTGGTCACCTCCCTTGATGCCTTTGTGAACACCTCTCTATCCTCCTCATGCCCCAATTTTTGAACCTAATGAAGGCCAATCTTTTTTTCCTCACCTTCCACACCACTTCTTTGCTGAGCCAGCTAGGTTTTTTGGACCTGGACTGCTTACTCTGAGATTTGGCATACATGTTTGTGGTCTCATTCATCCCCTTCCTAATGATTGCTCACTTCTGTTCAGCATCCATCACTGGGTTAATTTTAGCTAAATACCCCTCTAGAATGCTGCACATTCTGGCAAAATCTGCCTTCAAGAAGTCCAACACTCTTGTCCTGGTCTTTGCCTACTCCCTCCATGTGTTGAGGAGGAACCACACTGAGCGGTGGCAGCTTCCTGCTAGAGGGTCCTGTACTACCACATCCTGGACTTGATCACCATTTGTTAGCACCAAATCCATATGTTCCCTCTTTAGTAGGTTCCATAGAAACATAGAAACATAGATTTTGACGGCAGATAAGGACCGCTTGGCCCACCCAGTCTGCCCATTTCCCTACCTATTGGATAAGCTGCAGATCCTAGTTAACCAGCAGCCTACTTCTTCCTACCCCAACCCCCTAGAATTGCCTTATGACTGTCCCATGCATGCTTGAACATCACCCCTTGCACTAGATAGCTGTATTGGTTAGCCTCCAGCAGCACCTGTTCCCTGGCGTGTGCCATAGTTACTGTCTGCCAGTCAACCACAGGCAGGGTTGATGGTTCCCCTTGCCACTGGCCTTCCTGATTTGCTCCCCCAGCTCCCTATCCACCTCCTTGCTCTGTGAGGGTGGCCTGTACACCACCCCCATCTTGAGCTTTTTACCTATAGGGCTTTGGAGCAATACCCATGTGGCTTCTGGCCTCCCCTCATCCCCCTCCTCCCTAGTACACAGTATCCCCTCCTTGACATAAATAGCCATCCCTCCAGCCCTTCCCCCCTTCTGGTCCCTGTGGAACACCTTGTAACCCGGGATCGTAAGATCCCAGTCATGGGATTGGAGGGCCCAGGTATCTGAGATGGCAGCAATATCTACCTCTCCCTTTACCATCATTGTCTGGAACTCTGCCACCTTGTTTGATAAGCTCCTTACATTCAAGGATACTACTGTCCATCTTGTGCCCCACCCTCCTCTTCCTGTCTCTCCCCTCTTTCACTTTTGTCTTGGTAACTTGCCCTCATTCTCCTCCTTCTCCTCCTCCTCCTCCCCCTCCCTCTCAGAGGGGAGAGGCCTTCCAGTCTCCCCTGGAATGTGCCTTCTCCTTGCTATCTGACTCAACCCTTTCCCCCCTCCTCAGTTTAAATCTATGTTGTTTTAATGTACTTCTCCAGCTCCTGTCCCAATGCCCCTGTACCCTCAATGCTGAGATGCAGCCTATCCTTGGCATAAAGCCCCTTATTGTTCCATGTCTTGCCCCACTCCACTACTACCACATACCCCATTTCTGCACACCACCTCTTTAGCCACCCATTAAACTCCTGTATTCTTGGCTTCCTCTCCGTGCTTGCCCTAGGTGCTGGAAGTATCTCAGAAAACGTCACTGAGCTACCCACCCAACTGCAAAAAAAACACTCCTACTTCTCTGAACCTCTCCGGTACTTTTTCCACTGTACTGCCCTCTAGATCATTTGTTCCTAGGTGCACAATGATATGAGGCTTCCCTCCCACCTTCTTCACACATTTCTGAATGCACTGCCCTACTCTCCCTGCTGCCATACCTGGCATACACTCCACCCAGGTTTGTCTCTTCCTTGCTCCCTTACTTCCCCATCTCACCCCTCTGAGCATAGAATCCCCTAATACAAGTACTCACTCCCGCATCCCTTGCAGTTCCCCCATGGTTTGCCCACCTATGAGACCCTTTTCCTCAGTGTCCTCTCCTTCTATACACTGCCCTTTCCCCCTACCTTCTTCTTCAATTGCACCCCCACCTGCTCTCTTCCTCCTCCATCCCTTCTGTGCACACTCCCTTCACCAACCCCTCCCCCACTACGTGTATCTCCTCCCACTGCTTCCTTCCCTCTGCATTGTGACTCCCCCCTCCCCACTCCCATGATGTCCCATGTCTTCCTTAAAGGATGCCTAAACAACATTTTGCCAACAAACTATTCAAAGATCCAGCTTCATAGGGTACTAAAGGAAAGGCTGCTGTACACATTAATGCTAAAACTGCATCTATATAAGTAACCTAAATGCATTTGAGAAATGTAACATCAGTTTCCGTTTTTTATAAAAAAACTGCCTGCGTCCTAAAATGGTCACAAAATGTGCTAGTTGGAGTGAAGTGGAGAGCTACATGGCTCTTCATAGTGCTAATTGGTTCTTTTCTCCCCCTTTGTTAAGAATTGTTTCCCCAAAATGATCAAAACCACAACTTAATGTGTATTATTTTGATCAATGCACATGTAAGGCTATGTTTCTTATCATTTTCTTTACTTTAATGCTCTAAAGTTGTGTTGTAATCCAACCAACTTTCTCTTTGGCAAACCACAGTACAGTACAACTCTTGCAACACCTGGTGGTCTAGTGGTTATGTGCTGTCCCAATGTTTGTAATGAATCTGTGGTCTGGTCCAAGTCCAAAGTACATACTTTCTTGGTAATCCAAAAATATGCTTATCTTGTTGTCTTCTTTTTCCATGGGAAAGCCCCCTCCAACCAGCAAATCCCCTGTTGCTCACTGCACTGCCCACAGTCTGTCCTTAATAATGCCTGGTGTCATGGTGCTGTATATGAGACTGCCAGTCCCACAAAGAGAATTAGCATACTTCATATCATAATCTTGTACCTCAGAGAGCACCACACACCTCTACAGATATGCTTCATCAGCTGCCACTATTAAATGATTTCTCCCAAATCACTCTCCAGTCCTCTTTCATCAATGTTTCACCTCTGCTATCACAATAAACATCAGGCAGTCACTATTCTTCTGCACAATGAAGTCAGTTTGTACAGTCCCCCATTTTGTTTTGTTTTTTTTCTGCCTAATTAACCAACAACCATGTTTTCCTGGATAGCCAAGCAATAAGCTTTGGGACACACCAGAAAAACTGCTGTTCATACCCTCATAAGAGCTGGACTTACTATGGCTAAAAGCGTTATTAGACAGGGTAGGTATATTAACACCTTGAGTGAATCTACCTGACCTCCAGCATTGCTCTACCACCTTACCTGTGATTAGCGGAACCCCGCATGATGTCATATGCACATTATTTAATAGTGCCTGATCATAAGTACACTTAGAGCTTATAAGGGTAGGAAAGCCCATTTTTCCCCCTGTGCCTTGTTGCTATCAGGCTAGCTTAATCAAGTCAGATCAAATCACACTTTATTTATAAAGCACCTTTCAAAGTCGAGGCACTGTACAAACATAAACTTCGATATTTAAACAAACAGTAATATAAGTTATTTAAAAACAGTCAGAAAAGGCCTGAGAGAATAAATCAGTTTTTAACATAGTTTTAAAACTACTGACGGTCAGGCATTCTCTTAGCCGATGAGGCAGAGAATTCCACAAGGTTGGTGCTGCAAATGAAAAGGCGCGAGCACCAGCGTTTTTCAAACAAACCCTGGGAATCTCTAACAATCCCTCATCGGCAGATTGGAGAGGACGACTGGGGGAGTATGGAGTCAGGAGATCTTTCAGGCAGTGGGGTCCCTGTTAATGGATAGATCATGTGTATTATTGATTTATCAAAAAACTGGGCTACTGTACTAACCGCATTCATGATGCAGAAGGGTGGTGAGCTCACCAGGTCTCCGTGTGGGGAACAGGAGTGAAGAATGAATGACAGAGGGGGACTGAGGAGGCCATTCCTACAGGGTACAGCTATATTCAGGGCAGGGGGAAGACAGAGGGGGGGAAATTAAGTAGATCATTGTAAGATCTGAGATGTGTGGCTTCTAGCACCATGATGACTACATGCCCATGGATGAGAGCAGGTAGTGATGACAAATAATTGGTGTGGCAGGGTGGTACCTAAATTGCTACCTAGATTCAGTGTAGGGAGGTTACCATCTGGGTGTTTGTCGAGGTTTGTTGGGACAGTATCAAGGGGACTTTGTATACCACATTCAAGATTTGGAAGTGTGATGAGCCAGCCAACTTTCATTGTGAAGGAGGACACAGAAAAGTACTGGAGGAGGATTGCTGAGGAATCTCCTGTGGGGTTCCGCAGATCACAGGTAAGTGAGTGGACTGACACTGGAGGTTGGGTGGATTTTCTCAGAGCATTAGTATGCCTCCTCTGCATAATAACATTGTTATCTATAGTACATCCAGCCCTTGTGAGGGTATGAACAGCAGTTTTTCTGGTATGCCCCAGTGTTTATTGCTTGGCCCTCCAGGAAGACATGTTTGTTGGTTAATGAGGTGGGAGAAAACAGGGGGACTGTACATACTGCCTTCATTGTACAGAAGGGTGGTGATTCTACCAATGTTTATTGTGGGAACAGAAGTGAAACACTGATCAAAGAGGACCAGAGAGTGATTTAGGAGGCATATTTCAATAGTGCCTGCCAATGAAGCATATCGATATAGGTATGCGCTACTCTCTGAGGTACTAGATTACAATCTGAAGTGTGAGAATTCTCTTCATGGAACCTGTACACTCATGTGCATCCCCAGGCAGTAATAAGTAGGGACTGTGGATGGCAGGTGGTGCAACAGTGGACGGGTGAGCTGTGGGAGGGGGGGAATTCATATGGAAAAGGAAGGCTACAAGAGAAGTATGTTTTTGGATTACCAAGAAAGCGTGAACTTTATCATTGGACTAGACCAGAATTTCGCTACAAACATAGTGACGTCACATAACAACCAGGCCACCAGGTATTTGAAGAGTTGTCTTGTACTGTGGTTTGCCAAAGAGAAAGTTGGTTGGATTACAACACAATTTTCAGCATGCTAAAATAAACAAAATGAGCAAAAGCATGAACATAGCCTGACGTGTACTGAACAAAATAATCCACATGTTAAACCATGGTTTTGATCGCTGTGGTGAAACAATTCTAAACAAGGGGGGGGAAGAAATAGCACTATAGAGAGCCATTTAGCTCTCTGCCTTTAGTTCCAGTGGTGTAATTACTTAACACATTTGGTGGCCATTTTAGGGAGCAGGCAGAACAGGTCTTTTAAAATTGGAAGGGGAAATGTGGCATTAGGGTTTCCAACCTAACTTTAACTCGCCACTCCCACCCACCCTCCCCGACAGCAGAAGGAAAAATAGTTATAGAGTTGGCTCTCCTGAGTCTCAGCGAATCAGGGGTGGGGTCTTCCTTGGGGTTTCCAACCCTAATGCTCACCCCATTCCATGAGCAAATAAGCAACTAAGATCAGATGTGATCTGTTTTCTTCTGGCAGGGCCCACAGGTTGTTAGCAACATCTGGGGAGACATATTTCTATATCTTTAAATACTATATCAGAATGGGATGAGTGTTAGGGAGGGTGGGGAATTAGGGTTGGAAACTCTAATGCTATATTTCCTTACTTTTGTGGCATTAAGTTACCCTAACTGGTGTAAAAACAAAGTTTTTTGCAAAGAATTTACATAAATGCAGTTTTAGCATCAATGTAAACAGCAGCCTTTCCTTTACCTTTCTATGAAGCCAGGTTTTTAAACTGTTTCTTGTAAAAATAAGTTGTTAAGGAGTCCTTTAATGCAGAAACAGAATTTGTCAACAGAAAATGACTGCTTGGCCCATCCAGTCTGCCCATGTGTTACCTGCCTATTCTATCTCCGCAAACCCTGTCTGGTTTCTGGCAACCCTCCCCCTCTCTGCCTCTAATTTAATAAACCACTATGTTTATCCCATGCATGCCTGAAGCTCTACCATTCTACCCACCACAGCTTTGGCTGATGGTTGGCTCCATGTAGCCACCAACCCTATCAATGATGAAATGTTTCCTCACATACCTCCTGAACTCCCCCCTCCAGCTTCATTGCATGCCCCTTAGTCCTGGACTTATAAATAGTTTGACTAAAAGAGGGGTGAAGGGGCAGTAATGCTTTACACCAGTGTTAGTCAGAAAAGCTTGTGTGTTGTTTCTATTGAGGTTATACTATACCAACCATGCTGATCAATGCAAATTTATGATGACTTAAAACTGGGCATTAATATGACTATCATACAGTATATCAATTTTTCCGTAGTAGGCTTCTTGAGACTCTGTCAAAGTCTCCCGTAAAATCTATGAAAGCCAGAAAAATGTTATATTTCTTTTTTTCATAACAGTTTTCTAACACATGTTGAAGTAAATAGCAATGATTTATAGTTATAGATACAGTATTTAATTAGATGAACCACTCAGACAGCCTTTGTTATAAATAAGTACTGTAATGTTGCCTTTCTATTCCCTTGGGATATAATTCTGGGCAGCAAGACAATCAGGTACTGGGGTGTATTGGGAGGGGATGTGGTAGCAGGAGAAACAAAGTACTACTACTACCTCAATAAATCACTGTTAAGGACACACCTGGATTACTGTACACAGTTGTGGAACTCCCACTTGAGGAAAGACAGAAACAGGCTAGAGATAGTGCAGCATAAAGTAACGAAAATGATTCATGACCTGCAGGACAGATCCTATGAGGATTGGCGTAGGGCACTGAACATGTACTCACTGGAGGCCACAAAAAAATAAAATTTGTCAACAGAAAAGGACCGCTTGACCTATCCAATCTGCCCAAATGTTCCCAGCATAATCTGTCTCCACAGACCCTAACTGGCTTCCAGCGACCCTTCCTCCTTCTTGTCTATTTTCTAGTATAGCCCATGTCTATCACATGCATGCTTGAACTGTTTTCACGCCCACCACTTCTGCTGGCAGCCTGCTCCAGGCATCTATATCTACTAGCCTTTCAGTGAAGAAATATTTCCTCTCATTTCTGTTAAACTCCTCCCCCCCCCCAGCTTCATCACATACCCCCTGAACCTGGTGCTTGTTCTCATTTGAAAGAGACTCCCCTCCTGTACCCTGTTTAGCCCTGCAAGGTACTTGTAGGTCTCTTTCATATCTCCTCTCACCCTCCTCTCTTTCAGGGTGCACATGTTGAAATCCCTTAGTCTCTCCTCCTAGGGCTTCTCATTTAATCCCTGTAATATTTTAGTTGCCATACTCTGGACTGCCTCCACCCTGTTTAAATCCTTTCTGAGATGCGGGCTCCAAAACTGGACACAGTACTCCAGGTGGGGTCTCACCAGTGAGCGATACAGTGGCAACATCACATCCCTCCTCCTGCTGGAGATATCACTTTATATGCTCCCAGCATCCCCCACTCCTACCCACTGCTTTGGCACACTGCTCTGCCACTTTAAGTTTGTCATAAATGTTAGACCGAAAGTCCCTTTCCTTTTAAGTGTACCCCCTCCCCATCCTATACTCGGCTCCTGGGTTCCTATGCCCTAATTGCATGATTTTACATGTTATGGCATTGAACCACAACTGCCACACTTTTAACCACTCCTCTAGTTACCCAAGATCCCCATGTATTCTCTCCACCCCTCCTGAGTATTCATACTATTGCAGATATTGGTGTCATTTGCAAAAAGACACACCTTCCTTTCCAGTTCTTCTGCTATGCCACTTATAAAGACATTGAAGAGGACCAGTCCCAGCACTGAGTCCTGTGGCACCCTGCTGGTCACTTTCCCATCATTAGAGTGAGCGTTGTTTACCAACACCCTTTGTCTCCTATCTGTTAACCAATTTTTAATCCAGTTCACCACTTTGGATCCCACCCCTAGGCTGCTTAGTTTATTAGCCTCTTGTGTGGCACAGTGCTGAAGGTGTTGCTAAAGTTCAGACAGACTACATACTTTGCCTTCCCCTGACCTGTCTCCCTGGTCACCAAATAAAAGAAATCTATCAGATTCATTTGGTATGACCCCCCTCGCTGTAAATCCATGCTGCCTGTGCAGCCCATTGGATTCAAGATACTCTACCAGAAGTGAGAGGGGCGATATGTCAGAGACCTTCAAGTTTCTGAAAGGAAGGCGCAAGGTAACTGCAAGAAAATATTCAACAGGAACAATGAATCTAGAACATGGGGACAGGAATGGGAGCTGGTGGGAGGGAAATTCTGGAGGAACATGAGGAAGTTCTTTTTTACAGAGAGAATGGTTGAGTCATGGAACAGCTAAGGTGGTGGCAGCAAGATCATTAACAGCTTCAAACACAGTTGTGACAGAGTTAAGGGCTTATTATTAGCAAGTTACTAATCACCAAGGGGAGCAGCAGCAATGCAGGGAAATGGGAGTGAGTAGCATGGACATAAACCCCATATAGACACTTGCTATTATGGCAGGATAAGGTATTACAGGCGGACTGAATGGACCAGTGGTGTTTTTCTGCCATCAGTGTCACTTTCTATATTTCTAATATGGATAGGGTATTACTCCACTGTTTTTTCTCAATTCTTTAAATGTAAGGTGGCATTCTAGCTTGTCCAGGGACCTTATCTCCTTTTAGTTTATCAATGGCATTACCTATATCTCTGCAGGGGTTATAACCAGTGGTGGAATTTTTGAAAGATCAGACAATATACTGTATGACATGTAAGTCTCCACCTACTCCTTAAAAAAGATTGATTGAAAATATATGATCCAGTTACATGAGGTTATTGGTGCTTCCAGCAAACAGTTGACAAAATTATTTACAGCTGTTGTTTGCTATTGCTTCATACATACTGTATAATCCTATTGCTTTTCATAAAAAATATTTATTTTTCATTATTTTAACATGTCTCTATATAGCTTTCTTGCTTGGTTCAGAAATGTGATATTTAAGCAATAATGCACAACAGGGTGTGTGTTGTGCTGGGATAACGTTAGACATTGTGTGGTTGGGCACAAGCTTGCAGGCCCTAGAGTGCATTATTATGATTTTAGAAAATGGGCACGCTGCAAACATCGTAAATGCAGCATTCTGATTGGCTGAGCGACGCTGGCACCCGGGCTGTTATTTCTTAATAATGCCCGCTGAAAAACAAGTGCCAATTCAGGATGCCCCATTACTTATGCTATTCTTGGGCACCTCGAATTTGGAAACTTCCCAGTTGCCGTGTTTTTTTGTCTCGCTTAACGAGATCCCCTCGTCGGCGTGGCTCAGCACCCCTCAGAAACTCTCACTTCACAGCTTTCTAAACTCAGTCCTCACTTCTACTCACATCCTTACACTAACTCGCTGTCTTCTTGGCCACAGGTGTGAAAATTCATTTATGTTTGAAACTTATGTTTTTTCTTGGCTACCGACTTGCCTGACTTCATTTCGTACGTAACTCCCGAGCCCCGATATTTTCCCTGCGTCTATCATGCTCACAAATCCACTGTCTCATAGTAAAATCAAAAGCAAAGCCAAAAAAAAAAAAAAAGACAATTGACTTTTGTTTGTCATGGGAGACACAATTTCTCTGAGCACTTCTTCAACTGGGGGGAGGGGGCACGAGCGGCCGAGCACGAAGGTAACCATGACAACCACGTTAAAAGCTTCAACTACAGACGCTGCACAAGGGCAACAATCCTCACATTAACAACAATATAAAGTCATGCAAAGAGAAGCAGAGGAACTAATTTATTATACATTAAAGCAAATGTTTAACAATTTAAACATCTAAACATAACATTATTATTTTATTAAAATATTAAATACAGTGGCCCATTTTCTAAGTGTAATAATACCCTCCAGGGTGGGCGTTATGGGATATAATGGACCTTCCAGGGGCTATAAGGCCCTCCGCCTGTGGCATCGGACCTCATTACGCCCCTGGGCGGTCCGTTATATCCCAATAACGCCCACCCTGTCGGGTATTATTACTTACATAAGATGGTTCATTTGTAAAGAAAAGAAAAAAGATTAAAACTAAATTTTTTTATTTGTTTTAGCCAGTAGGTGGAGCTGCTGAGGTATGTGGCTCAGTGACTTTGCCCCCATGAACCTTCCTTACATTGTGTACAATTGTTGTTTTCTGCCCCCCCCCATCCTCCTTTGTCTTTCTGTTTTGCTGTCTCTCTTTCTCTGACTGCCTTTTTTATTTATATGGACTAGAAAGCCAGCCACTCACCTGCCTGCCCCTTTGTTGTTCACATTGCGGTGATGACTGTCTGCCTGTGGTTCTCCCAGTACACTTGCTGTGTGTTTTGTACCAGAAAAAGAAAAAGAACATAATCAGAAAAAAACAGCATTAACAGTGAGTAACTGAAGTGCAGTGTGCTTTCCTACACACATGCTCAGTCTGCTCACAGCCTGTGGGGACAGCAGAAGCAGAGCACTTACTTGGTTCAGGGCTCAGTGGGGGAGAGCAGAAGCCAATTGCAGTGAGGAACAGTGACTGCTTTGTGGAAAGATGACCTCATTTAAAAAAAAAATGAAGGACTGTCACTCTAAATGTGTTGTTGGGCCCGATTTTCAAATGCTGAAATTTGGCGCAAGGTGCCTGTGTCAAAAGGATTTGACGCAAGTGGCACCTTGTGCCAAATAGTGCAGCAATCCTGATTTTCAAACACAGGCTGCATCAAAACTGGGATGCCATGCACCGAACCTGCCCTGCACCACTCTTGCATCAGAAGAGTTTGTGCACCAGGATGTAAGGGGGCTTGCACTATGGCGGGGTTGCAGCATTCCCTTATTTGGGATTTTGGAAAACCTGCCATGGCCACAAAATGCAGCTGAGGTTAGACCAGCCATGAACTGGTCTAATGGCCCTGCATGGAGGTCCAGAGAGAGGTGGGGGGGGAGTCTGCAATGGCATGGAATGGGGCAGAGGGACCTACGGTAGTGCCATAGTGGGCAGCAGGGGCATGGTGGCTGTCACAGGGTATGTGGTGGTACTAGACAGATGTGTCCTGACTAGGTGGACAGAGCCACTAGGACTCAGTACTGGTAGGCATGCTTGGACCCTGTCCCAGATCCTCAGGTGCCACCAGTCCTGGCATCTGTCCCAGAGCTTACACAGTCCCTGACAGTGTAGCTGAGCATCAGCATGGCTCCATGCATCAGGCTGTTTGGCAGGGGAATGCTGCAGTGCCTGGGAGAGGTGCCCATCCACCGAATGCACCCAGTACCCTGCAGGCAATGCCAACTGTTGCATGTCAGGGACTGTGTAAGCTCTGGGACAGATGCCAGGGCTAGTGACCAAGGCTGGTGGCACCAGGGGGTCTGGGATAGGATAGATGCATGCCTACCAGGGCACACCCAGTCCAAGAAGCTCTACCCATCTGGCCAGGGCACATCCACCTGGTGCCACCCCTGTATCGTGCCACAACCGCTGTGCCCCCACCACCCCACTATGGCACCCCCACAGGTCCCTCTCCCCTGTTCTATGTCCTTGCAGGCTCCTCCCCTTATGGCTGGACTGGGGTTGCACTGGACAGGGGTGCTTGACAGGTCCCTCCGTTAAACCCCTCCAGTGCACCAAAGGTTTGCCACAACACTGCAACTGTGGGAAGCCACAGAACTTTGGCATAGGCAGCCCCGTGTTCTAGAATAGAGTACAGGGTCCCTAATGCACCCAAAGTTTGCCACAACCCAGTGGCCCTTCGAAAATTGGGCCCATTATAATTACGTGCAATGTGTTTTAATTCTGCTGTGACACTGGCAGGCAGGGCTTTTCATTGACAAAAATTAATGAAATACTGGCAGAAGCCACAGCAGCCATGCCACGTGCTACAACTTGGACATGGACTGTGGACTGATTTTTCTAGCATTGAAACAGCTAGTGGAGCCCAAACAGGCAGACAGGAAAATAATTCAAATTTTAAGAAGTAGTTAGTTGTAGCTTTTTATTTCTTTAGTATTTTTCTTTTTCTCATTAAAAAGTCTTCTGTCTGATAATACTGTGCTGGATATGTGGAACATCTCGTAGCATGGCAACTGATATATCTATCTCTATCCTCCCCACTACATTATCAGCATTGTGATCTCGGTGACAGTGACATCACACGTGACTGAGCTGGCAGCCACTGAGTGACTGTTCTTAAGCAGCAGTGATATCACAGTCAGTGTGGTCACATTGCTGATGATGTAGTGTGTGTGGGAAGAGGGGAATAGAGGTAGAGGTAGATATGTCAGCTACCAGGCAGAGTGCTGTCCCACACCTACTAACTTCAGACAAATAATCTTCTAATTTGCCAAAGGGAAAAAAACTCACATATGTGTTTAAAAACTAATATTAATTTTAGGCAGTACACTAGCTCTTTAATGTGGTCATGTGTGTGCTGGGACTAGATCTGTAATGTTGTGTTAAGATAACAACATGGGTCTAGCCCCAGACTAACCAATCAGAACTGCATTCTGTTCAACCATTAACCATCTATCATTTTTGACATTGCTTCATCATTAATGACTGTTGCTAGAGTATAGTGCATCTACTCATTATATTTAACTTTTCAATTATTATGTAACTCTTTATCCAGATGGTCAACCCCCACTTAGTTCTAGCTGAGGGTGAAGTTGCCAAAATTTGTCTTGTGAGTAATGGGCATTATGCACTTTTGGGGTAGAGTGGCTACACATGCATATCTGGGGCATATAGCCACTCTGCACCCACTGCACCCTCCGTGTGTCATGCTCGAAAGGGGGGATGCGCAGACCCACTGCACCCGATCCCCCACATGTGTGGACAACTCTGCACTGGGGGTGTTCCAGGGATGTGCCAGCACTATGTGGTATTCAACTCATGTAGCGCTGGCTGGATGGGGGCGGAGGGTGGTGCAGGGTACACCAAGGTAGACCCTACTGTAATCCACTGCATGCCCCCACTGATACACAGGCCATTGGTCACTAGGGGACTGGGACAGGGCATACCGTGCTGCCCCTGGCTGCTGGGCAGCAGGAGGAGGTGGCAGGTGCTGCTGGAAGGGCAAGCACCCGGTGTGTTCAGGAGCGGCAGCACTGGTACAGGGTGGCGCTGCATGTGTCCAGGTGCCTGCAATCAGCATGCACAACCCTGGACCTATGCCACCCTAGGCTGTGGGATCCACTAAGGGCCCCAGGCGGGTAGCCCATTGGATGCCTGCCGGGGATGATGACTCTTCCCCTGGCCACCCTGTGGTGTCCTACAAGCCAGGGGGAGGAGCCACGGACAGGTGGCTGGCATTGGTGAATGCCAGTATGGGCACACCTGTCCACTGGGTGCAGGGTCGCGGTTGGGGTACACGACTTTTCCACTTACCCCTGCCTGCTTAGTGCATAGCGCCCATCATTTGTAAATTTCAGCAACTTCAAGTCATGTATTTTTCACCCTGTGACTTGCTTAAATGTCAGTGGCAGTGGCTCAGCAGGTAGCACACTCACCTCTGAGGCTGGGAGATCAGAAGGTAGTGGGTTCTAACTCCACACTAGGCACTTGGGTTAATATCCCAATACTGACCCTGCAGTGCAGCATGAGGGGGATGCTGCACTCCTGAGGTACCATCTTTTGGATGAGACGTTAAAACCGAGGTCCCATCTGCCTGTTCTGGAGGTAGTTCAGGTGGATGTTAAAGATCCCATGGCACTTCTCGAAAAGAGTAGGTGAAGTTTCCCTGGTGTCCTGACCAAATTTCTCCATTGACTGAAAATACCACCAACAGCTTAATCAGGTTCAAGGTCAGTTGGCATTCATCTATCTATATTCCCCTTCCCAAGTTGTTCCTGAAAAGAGGCAGAATTTGTCTAGTGCACTTACCCGGTCAACAAAAACTAAATAAAAATAAATAAATAAATTCACGCAGCAAAAACTACGCAAATTGTCAATTTGATGGCAAATTAGGCAATTCATGTATTTTTTTTTTCCAGATGAAGTGGATAATACACCAGTACAAAATATGTGCATTGCGATCTTCTTTGCATATCTAAAGTCCTTAAAGTTGCATAAGCTCCCCCCTCAGCTACCCCTGGGCTGTAATTCCATCAACCCAGCTCCCAAATATTTCATATCATAGTCCCCCTCCCATCTCCCAGCCCTGGTGGATTTATGGTTAATACAGCATAGTCTGTTACTTAATATCCTCCCCAGAGCCACACACCAAATACACTCCCCCAGCTTGCTCCCACCCAACCAGACCCAACTGTTTCACGTAATTGCAGTAAGACCCCCCCGTCCCCACCATCCTCCTCCCCCCACCAGCACCCAGAAAAATTTAGTTATAATCTAATCTGTAGCAATGAAAGCTGTCCCCCAATACAGAGCATCTGCTCTGTTCTGTTTCCATCTCGGTAATCGCATGAATGAATGAATGGTGACATCTTTACTCCTAGTAAAACCTGATTTCCTGAATTGTGAATTTCCTGAATTTGCACCAAATTCACTGGGAATTTAAAACTTTACAATAGTGCTACTTGGTTTGGTGTTTCTGTTTGGCTATACTAGGTCTCTTCATCTGTATAGGGAAATTGTTACTTTTCACTCTAGGACTTTCCAATACTACATGATACACAATCCCATCCTGAACATAGAAATTAGTTTATTTATTACTCTTTCCTTTTTCTGAGAAGAATATAGGTTGTGCTGGATGATTGTTCTCAAGACATCCATTTAAAACAAGGCAACCAAATGTTTCTATGATCTCTCCATTACCTTCTACCCATTCTTGTTTACAAAATTGTCTGTAGTTTCCCACTTAGGTAATAGTGCCCATGAATAGTTAAAAATACTATCATATTTCCCTGTACAGGAGTTAAAAACAACATCCTAGGCATTATATATAATATCACTGTGTCTTTTCTAGCTTCAGCTAAATACCATCACTGTAACAATTCGAGTTATATGAGGGTACATAATTCACTAGGATTAAAGGCTCTCTGTGCCACACTATCATAATATCTATTAGGTGATCTGAGATAAGATATGGACCTTATCCTTAATTCTTATATTATTTACAAGCCTTACGTAGACTGTTAATCCTTCAACTGGTCTTCCATTACATTTTTGTTCTCAGCATCTTTAAATACACCATCATAACCTTGTACCTACAATTTCATATTCATGTAGCTAGATATTATCTAATGCCCATGTTTCCTGTAGAACAATAATTTTATTTCTGTACAAAGATTCTCTGCATACATTACTGGCTAAAGAGTGCACGTAACCTGCTCCATTCTAACTTAAGATCCAAGCTCCCATCTCTACATCCTTCAGCACTGGTTCCTTTTCATTCCTTCCACTAATTATCATTTCATAGAGACATGCTGTAGATGATGATGGCAGAAAAAGATTGATGGTCTATCCAGTCTGCTCATATTATGCTATCATACCCAGAGACCTATTGCTAGTGAGGGCTCATTGCTTATACTAGTCCACCTTTTGTTCCCCGTGTTATATCCTACCTACTCCCACCGAGTAGTTACTATACCCTTCACTATCCTAGCTATGTTTGAAGTCATTTATGGTTTTGGCACCTACCACCTCTGTCAATAGACCATTCCATTTCTCAGCAGCTCCTTCAGTAAAATAGTACTTCCTCACATCCTTCATAAACTCCCCCCCCCAACCTTCACTCATGGCCCCTTGTCCCAGCTTCAGTGTTCCTGGTGAATAGCTCCTCACAGTTCACCTTGCTGATTCCTTTCAGGAACATGAAGGTCTCTATCATATCCATCCTTTCTTGTCTGGTTTCTAATTAATACATGTTCAGTGTTCTTAGCGGATCCTCCCAGAATCTGCCGTCCTGGCCCCTAATTCATCTTAGTCAACCTGTGTTGCACCTTTTCTCTCCTTCATTTTTGCTAGTCATTCCACTGCAACATTTTCTAATGGATCAAGTCTGTTAATACTTAGAAGATTGTATCTTTTTTTTTGAACTTGTCTTTTATTAAGAGCAAGTTAAATATATATATACATATATATATGACAACACATCAACAGAAATACATCATCACTGATAGTCCTTCAGAATAAAACCCAGAATTATCAAGTAGAACAGTCAATATGTAAACGAAATCCATTTCATGGTGAAGAATCAGAAACTAATGAGTGCTATATCCATATCCTTCTGGGTTAAAGTTCATATTCTCATCTCATCTGGCTGCTCGATACACTGCGCTAGAAAGAGAAAAGAATTAGCAGTCCCACTGGATTCAACAAGCATTTAACCTGTTTGTTTTTCACATGCCTTGGGTGTGATCTGAATTAAAAGATTTGCAATGTGATATATAACAAAGCACTGCCCTTTGATATAATAAAACCAACAATCAATAAAAAATTACAACATAAATTAGATAGCTCATTGCGTTTTGTCTCTTTTGCTTGTTTGTAATAATATTTCCCCTTAATTATTCCTTATTTAGTTAGTTAGTTAGTTATTATTTATCTATAATTTATTAGTGGGTACCTTCTAGCCTCAATTACAAGTTCAGGAGCTTAGCAGAGGCACTGTAACTATAAGTAAATCAAAAAGGATGATGAATGTGACACTTTCACTTAGTCACTTAAAAGCTGTTCAAGGACACTTACCCGGTCCTTCTGCTTGATGTAATGATAATAGGGTAACCATCTCGTATTATATTTATCAATTTGTAGTCTGAGTTCGTTGTGATGGCCTCTATGTTTTTAATAATTTTTAAGTTATAGAATCAGTGGTGCTAGGAGGGAGGGTTAGGTTTTAATCATTTCTGAGTAATCCCTTTCAGAGCTGCCACTATTAAAACCAGAAATTAATATTCTTCCATAGCTGTATGTATTTCCATTGGTGGTGCTCCTAAGACTAAATTTTCAAAATTCAATCATTGTTCCAAACCCATTATAAATTCAATTATATCCCCCACTTCTCTCCAGTACACTTGGATTCTGGGGCAACTCCAAAAGATATGATACTGTGTGCCTTGTAAACCACAGTCTCTCCAGCAAGTGTCTGAAAAATGGTTGGAGTAGTGTTTGGAGATGACAGGTGTAACACAAAATCTTCCATTCACTTTCCAATGAAATTCTCTCCAAACTGCCAAGGCTGTGGTTTTATGAGTGTTTCATCAAATTCTATTCCATATACCTTCAGGAATCTGATGTCCATATTCCAGTTCCCACTTGTCCTGTATTTTCTGGGTGACTAGTGTCCCATCCCTTCCTGCATAGTTTGGTGGTTTGGAGTTTGGCCTTGGTGAAAAGTAGGTGATTTGCCTTCATGGGGGGGGGGCTGCTAGAGCAGTGACTCCTAGCAACTGGTTAATATAATGGTGGCACTGGAGGTACCTATATAAGGTAACCCTGGAGAGGCCATATTCTTGTTGTAGTGTAGCATACTCTTTGTGTTCCCCTGTATGAACTGATAGAGAAACTTTAGTCCCTGTCTGGCCCATGTATCAAAACAGTTATCCACCCCTTGAACTGGAAAGTTTGGGAGATAACTTGGTGGGATGTAATGCCACACATAGGAGGGAATTTCCCATTTAGATCTAGCTTTTAACGATATGGAAAATGTGTTTCTGGTCCAATCATTTTTAAATTTAGAGAGATCTTTATTTAATACAATCCAGGGTAAATATTGTAGTGGGATGCTATCATGTGCACTTTCTTCTGATGCTCACCAACCCCCCAAACAGGAGGGGCAGAGCATCCTAATCAGGTGTGTCAATTGTGCTGCTAGATAATAGGATTAGAGGTCTGAAAAACCCCAACCACCCTTCTCCATGATTTCTAATAACAAGATTCTCTTATGTCTCGGCTTTCTGCCTGCCCATATGAAATCTGAGATTTTTTTAGTCAATTGTTTCCAAATAGTCCGGGGTATTTTAACTGGTAGGGCAGAAAACAGGAATATTAGCCTTGGTAAGACATTAATTTTAATAGATTCCAGGTGGTTAGGAAAAGGCAAGGGAAGTGAGTTCCATCTATTTAAATCCTGATAAATCTGCTGTAATAAACTTCCATAATTATATTGATACAGTCTGGAGATGTAAATGGGGATCCAGATGCCCATGCACTTAACTTTATCTGTAATCTATTTAAAGGGAATTTGAGCTCTAACTGCCTGGGGGACTGAACCACCCACCAATAATATTTCTGATTTTTCCATGTTAATTTTAAATCCAGAGATTGCCCCGTAATCTTGTATCAGCTGCAGGAGAGGGGGAATGGATTCTCCCGGGTTTTCTACATAGATAAGAGTGTCATCTGCATACATTGGAATTTTACATTTATGTTGCCCCACCTGTATTCCTTGGATATCTGGTACTTGCCTAACTGCTGCAGCAAATGGTTCTAGGCTTAAGGCAAATAATAGTGGGGAGAGGGAGCACCCCTGCCTGGTACTTCTTTCTATTTTCAGGGTGTCTGACAGTGTCCCATTAACCCTGATTTTCGCCAAGCTACTGTCATAACAAAGGGCCACCCATTTTAGAAATCAGTTGCCCAGGCCCATATGGTTCATCATCATCTTGAGATATTCCCAATTTAGGTGGTCAAATGCCTTCTCCATGTCTAAAAAGATGGCTAGTTGAGCTGACTTTATCAGGGTTTTGTATTTCAAAACATTTAATAATTGTCTAATGTCTACACAGTCACAGCACACCAAACACACTAAAAAAGGGGGCTTTCAAGAAGATCTTCCTGAAAACCACTGGCTTGGTGAAACATTAGACTTCGGTTCCTGTGTGCTTTCTAGTCCTGTAAACTGTTCAGATGCACCACATGGTGAGAAAATAAAATATCTTTGAACTGTATTGAACTGTGGTAAGCCCCCTTTTGTTAATGTGTATGGTATGCAGCGACTGTGTAGACAATGATTTCATTTGTCACAGAGCACCCAATGGTTTTTGTGTGGCTGTTTTTGCCAATAATTTTCTAATGTTGTTTGGTAATTTTCTGTTAGGTATAAATCCAGTTTGGTCAGGGTGGACCAGGTATTCAATACATTTTTGCAACCTCAGGGAGAGGATTTTCTTGAGGATTTTAAGGTCTTGGTTTAGTAAAGAGATTGGTCGATATGATTCACAGACATTAGTGGGTTTACCTGGTTTTGGTATAACTGTGATGAGTGCATCTTTCCACGTGTTTGGGATTTTCCCCTCTTTAATACAATCATTGAACACCTGGGCCAGTACTGGGGAGACCATATTCATGAATTTCTTACGAAATTCAGCACTGAACCCATCTGGTCGTGCTTTACCTGAAGGGAGTGCCTTAATAGTTTGCCTAATCTCCTGTTCACTAATCAACACGTTAAGACTTTCTGACACCTGCAAAGTTATTTGGGCAATTTCAATTTATTTAAAAAAGTTTTAGTACGGGAAGTTATGTCATCCACTGTGGTGTCCTCTTTGTATAAATTTTTATAGAGTAGATGAAGTTGTGAAGTAATATTCTTTGGCCTAACCCATGGTTGTTTAGGATTTTGCTTATTTAATATATGGGACACAGTTCTCTCTGCTTGGGCTTCTCTAAGATGGAAAGCTAGCAATCTGGATGCCTTACCTCCTGTTTCATGGTATTTAAAATTAGTAAACCTTAGTTTCCCCTCTGCTTTCTGGTTTTCCAATTGTTGAAGTTCTTCTCAGACTTTGTCTAACGCTTGTGTATGATTCTGTAGATTTGGGTGCTGTTTATGCTGTTTTTCTAGCTCTGTTAATTTCCCTATAAGCCTGTCGTACGTTAAACAAGATAGCTTTCTTTTTGCTGAGGCATAACTGATGATTTCCCCTCTGGTTATTACCTTCACAGCCTCCCTGGTTAACAAAGATGAACAGTCTTGTTGGCTGCTGAGTGTGTGTGTACTTCCTTTATGGTATTATTGAGTTTATCCACAAAATGTTTATCACCGAATGGAGAGACGTTCAGTCTCCAAAGCTTTACTGTGTCCCTGTGCGGCCATCTTAGTCTAATGGACACTGGGGCATCGTCCAAAAGGGTAATATTATGTATTTTAGAGCTAGTAATTCGGTACAAATATGTTTTCTGAGTATGAAACAAATGCATTCTAGAGTATGATTTTTGCACCGTGGTATAAAATGAAAAATACTTTTCCCTAGAATGTTGTTCTCTCCAAATATCTTGGAGCCCCAGCTCCTCAGTTAACATTACCAGGGTTCTAGTCGCAGTTCTGTTAGTTGTAATGGACTGGGAAGATCTATCCAGCATTGAATGAGGGGCAACATTAAAGTCCCCCCCAAGACTGTCTGACCCGGGGGCAGCTTAGCTCTCTTGTGTGAGACCTCCTTAAGGAAAGTGGCAGTATTTATATTTGGGGTATAGATGTTAATTAAATGTATTTGTAGAAGATTTTATCTGGCTCCTCTAAGTATTTGTGTCATTGTCAGCAGGTAATTTAGATTTTGGGCCATTTCTAAAGGTTTGTTTACATCAGAGAACGTTTCTTATTTTTATTAGTTATAGGCTTTGTAGAGCTATTTTTCACCTGTTTTTTCTCTGTTTATTTTTGTATGCACTTCCACAATACTTGATTCATTTATGTCTTGCTTTGCCATTCTTGACTCCAGTAGGGAGCAGGCAGGATGTAATATGGATAACAAAAGATGGACCTCACCCTTTCCTTATCCCAGGGACTTCTGTTTGACCCTTTTACATCCCCCTCATCTCCCTGCCACCAGCCTCCTCTTTCTACTTCCTCTTCTCCACTGCCTTCCCAACCTCAGCTACACACCTTTAACCCTGTACCCTCCCCATGGAACCTCCTCTCTCCTCCCTAACCACCTGTACCTATCTCTTACTTTCTGGCCTCCCATTCTCACTTTACTGATACAATTGTGACAATCCCACATCTCTGGGTGCTGACCTATGGATACCATACCCCCTTTATTTTTGATAGTTCATCTATGCGTCATATTTTTATCTTATTGTATAGTGTTACTTACATAGAAACATAGAATTTGACAGCAGATAAGGACCGCTTGTTCCACCTGGTCTGCCCATTTCCCTGTCTAATGGATAAGCTGCAGACCCTCGTTAACCGACAGCCTACTTCCTCCCACCCAACAGTAGAATTGCCTTATGTCTCTTCCATGCATTCCTGAATTTCCCCACTGTTTTTGACCCCACAACCTCCTCAGGAAGGCCATTCCATGTATCCACAACCCTCTCCTGATGTTATGTGCTCTGCAAATTCATACTTGCTGCTGTATACCCAATATGCTTGTCTGCCATTGTATTGTTCTCCTTGCTGTGGAACCTTCATAAACAAGCTCTGAGCTCAAAGGCTATATCTGAAAATTAAAATAAATAAATATAATCATCAGTTTTTACTGTAGCTGTTTGCAGTATCCTACCTTAAGTTTTCTATATGATCCTTCAGAATAATTAACTATTGTATTACCTTTTCTGGTTTTGGCCATGCCATACTACCAAAAAGTCTTTTTTTATTAGCAGCCATGTAAAGTTTGTTTTCAGGACCTGCACAGGGCCCCTGTTCAATAAATGGCAATTATCAAGTGTCTCAAAGCTTATATACATAAGTTATATAGTAACTTATAATAACATAAATTATATATTAATCAAAGCCTGTTTGAAAGGCTTACATTCCACATTATGGAGGGGCAGCTGCAGTGCAATGGAGTGTTAGCTGCACACTCGAGCAGACTTGATAGACCACATGGCCTGTATCTGCTGGCAGTTTCATATGTTTGTATGTTCATACATTAGAGAGAAAGGACAGGCTAGACATAATTGACCCAGTGGCCTTTCTCTGCCAGCAAATTCTGTTTTTCTATGTTTAACACAAACAAAAAAATTTAAAAGTGATTAGTTAGGGCTGCCCAATGGTCCAGAGGTAGGGAATTTTGCTACTGCACTGGAGACTCAGGTTTGGAAACCAAATTGGATGCTGGTCTTGGCAGCTGGGGATGCTGGTATGGTGCTACCACTTGGCTGTGCTCCCAACTTAGGAGGGGGTGTAACTGACTTCTGCAGCCACAGCAACCCCTGTAAGGTACTGTCTAGCACAGATCCATATGGGATGACGGGATGAGCCTAGGAAGAAATGAGGAAAACCAAAAAGAAGCCCCCATTGCCATCAGAATGGTGGCTCTCACACACACACACACACACACACACACACATGCATGCTCTCCCTCAGTGGATGTCTGTCAGGCTGTTCATGGGATGAGCAGTAGAGGTGGCCATGTGGTTACCAGAGAGATGACTTAACAGTGGGCTGAAGGACAGGTGCTGAAGAAAAAGCAATATGAAAAAAATGTATTTATCACAGCAGATGCACAGTACTTGTCTAAAGGAAGCCAACTAGTATTTAAGGAAGGAATGACAACACTTAGACCTGACAGACAAGGGCTAGTTGGATAATTAAGTGGTCAGCAAAGTCAGATAATTCCGAACTACTGCAGGCCCTTGTGGTACTCTTTAAATTGAAAAAAAAGTGTCTTCTGTAGAAACTGACTGGTATTAGGTACAGTACCACTTCAAAAACTACAATATAAGAGTTACATAGAAATATAGACTTTGACAGCAGATGAGGACTGCTTGGCCCACCCAGTCTGCCCATTTCCCTACCTATTGGATAAGCTTCAGATCCTAGTTAACCAACAGACTACTTCTTCCTACCCCCAACTATAATTGCCTTATGTCTGTCCCATGCATTTGTGAATTCCCCTACTGTTTTTGACCCCACAACCTCTTCAGCAAGGCTGTTCCATGCGTCCACCACCCTCTCTGTGAAAAAAATACTTTCTCACGTTGCTCCCTGAGCCATTCCCCTCTATCTTCAAACTGTGCCCCCTTGTTCTTGCACATCTCTTTTTCTGAAAGCTGCTTTTGGATTTTGTTGATTCCCTTGAGCTACTTGAAAATTTCTACCATGTTCCTCCCTCTGCCTCCTTTCTTTGAGGGTATACATATTAAGCTTCTTTAGTCTCTCTTCGTATGGTTTCTGGTACAGACCCTGCACCATTTTAGTTGCCTTCCTCCGGACTGTCTCCATCCTGTCTATGTCCTTGTGGAAATGGGGTCTCCAGTACTGCATGCAGTACTCCAGATGGGGTCTCACCAACTGTCTGTACAGAGCGATGACAACTTCCTGTTTTCTACTGGTAATACAACAGCATGGTGTAAAAATGTCACCACGGCAGAATGCCATGTGACTTAATCGCGTTATTGATTTCATTAAATCCTTTTTGTTCTATGAGACTCTGCCCACCTCCCGATGGATGCTGTGCCCCTGGACCCCCCAATTAGGATTCTAACTCTGGGGTCCAACACGGAGAGCCGACAGGTCCGGGGTTTATGATAATGCCGTGATACTATTAAGCATATGACATTATTTATTTTTATTTATTTAGCTTTTGTTAACCGGGTAAGTGCACTAGCCATAAAATGACTATTTTCAGGCATGACCCGGGCGAGTACAGACATGCAGAAACTTAACAGGATAACAATTTATAAGTGCTTTACATACAATGAGTTAAAGAGGATACAGTATATCGAAACATACAAAGTAAAGCGCTTTACATACAATGAGTTAAAGTGGATACAATATATCAGAGACTTACAGAGTAGACCATTCATAAGTTCATATCATATAAACAGAACAAGGTACACAAAATTAAAAACAGATAATACAAAAGGAAGAAATAACCATTGAGAGCAGGGGGTGTCATTAAGTAAAAGGTCGGTAAGTGAGGAAAACAGGAGCAAGCCATGAAATTTGATTATATGAGTATATGTAAGTGTAAGGGAGATGCCTGCAGTGCAAGATTGTAAATGGGCAGGGAAAGGGAACTGGGACAGGCTGAGGCAGTAAGAAGGTTATATAGAGGTGAGGAAATACTATTGTATGGCAAGAGACATCAGTCATTAGGTAGGGTAAAAGCAGGAACAGGTATCAGCAATCAGCAATCAGCAGATTTGAGTGCAATTTTCTCTTAAAGCATATGTGGGAGCTAGAAAGTCTAATGTCGAGGGGAAGGGAATTCCACAGCTGTGGAGCTACATGCTCAAATGCAACAGTTCCTTTCCTAGTGCGACACCTCAGCAAATTCAGAAAGGATTTGTCAGCTGATCGTAGACCATGGAGTGTGTCCTGAGGAACAAGCATAACCGCAAGACACCTAGGGGTTTGATTTTGAATTATCAAATCAATAAGAGAGCCAAGGTAGCATTTCCTACTAGTTAACGGAGAGAGCCAACCAAGATCATTATAAAGTTGACAGTGGTGTGTAAGCCAAGGAGCAGAAGAGGCATAGCGACATATGTTGTTATACGTAATATCCCATCTGAGTAGGTCAGTTTTATGAGCAGCCCCAAATAAGGGAGCCCCATAGGTTAGGGTGGGGAGCAGAATCCCCTCGCAATGGCCATTTTAGCCAATGGCATGAACATACAACTAGTCTTATATGCAACACCCAGTTTGGAGTTGACAGCTCTGCAAACAGACTGTACATGAAGATTAAGATCAAGAGATTGATCTATTCTAGCAGGATGCCCAGGTACTTGAAAGAGGACACACATTCCAGTAATTGATCTTCTAAGTCCTGCACCGTCAGTGCTGTTGTGCAAGCCCAGAGCTTTGGGGCCAATCCAAGCAGCATGGCTTTAGTTTTGCTAGTGTTGACAGCCAGTTTGTGGTCGTATAGCCAGTTTTGGATATTGTTAAAGTCAGAGGAAAGGGTTGTATTGATAGTGTCTACATTAGTAGAACTTGTATAGATGACAAGATCATCAGCATATAGAATAGCAGAGCAGGATTTTAGAGCAGCTCCAATGTTATTTATATAAAGAGAGAATAGGAGGGGCCCTAGGATGGAGTCCTGAGGTACATCAATGTTAATAGTGGTACTGTTTGATAGACAGGAATTAAATTTTACCACTTGAGTTCTATTTGTCAGGAAGCTTTCGTACCAGTCAACAACAGAGGAGGAGAAATGCAGGTGTCGAAGCGAGGATAGAAGCAAAGTGTGATCAACAAGGTCAAAAGCCTTTGTGAGGTCAATAAAGACAGCCCCAGTCAGATTGCCAGTATCCATTTTTGAAAGAGCGTCTGTGGTGAATTTAAGGAGTGCAGTCGTTGTGCTATGTCCTTTCCTGAAGCCATGTTGGGTATCCGAGAGCAGACTGTGCTTAAGTAGATAGTCAGTTGTCTGAGTTGTGACAATTTTCTCCAGGATTTTGCTCAGTACCGAGAGTATGGCAATTGGTCTGTAGTTCATGACAACCTTAGGATCCCCTTTTTTAAGTACAGGTGTGATTTGAGCAGTTTTCCAGAGGTCAGGGACCATTCCACCTGAAAGTGATAACATATAAATTTTGGCCAGCGGTAATGCAATAAGGGGAGCTGCAAGTTTCAAGAGGCGGGGTTCCAGGGAGTCTGAGCCAGAGCTGGTATGGTCAGAGATGGACCTCAGGAGCTTCAGGACTTCCTTTCTAGACACAGCCTTAAAATAAAATGGAGGATTATAAGAAGGCACAGGGGACAACACTTCCAGCTTATCCAGACAGGTTCCTGATGAGGAGTGGGAGGACACTGCAGTGGGATTGAAGGAAGAGGTATATTGGGAGAGATCAGAGAAATGCAGGTTGAAAGAATTAGCTATGGTTTGTAAGTCATTGCAATGCACATCATTTATCAGCATATCACCAGGGTAGTTGACTGTGAGGATCCTAGGAAGGATTTGATGTGTGACCAGAATTTTCTGGGATCATTGGCCGAGTTAATCAGTAGGTCTTTAGAGTACTTACTCTTAGCAGCTCTGACTTGTCTTTTACACGAATTCCGTAGTGTATGGTAAGCATTGAAATCTGTTTGCTGGCCTGATGTTTTGTAGCACTTACAGATTTTATCTCTAAGGCGCAAACTTTTGAGTGACCTGGTACGTGATGCAACTCCCTATGCATCCTAGTATCCCCCCAGGCCTCCTTGCTGCCTTCTCACATTGCCTGCCTACCTTTTGGTCATCTGATATGACTACCCCCACATCCCTTTCCATCTTTCTTGTTGTTAGTACCCCCCCCCCCGATTGTGTAGTCTTCTCCTGGGTTTTTGTTTCCCAGGTGCATTATTTTGCACTTCTTTGCATTGAATCTAAGCTGCCAAACTTTTGACCATTCCTTCAACCTTGCCAAGTCCCTTCTCATCCATTTATCCTTCCCCCCTCCCTGTGTATCAACCCTGTTGCAGATCTTTGTGTCATCTGCAAATGGTTATGGAAATGATTCTTTTACCAAGGCCCACCCTCAGTCTCTTCACCTCTGCACACTTCCTGCACTGTATATAATTTAGGCCCCAACCATTACAGGTACCAGTTTAATTACCCCAAGTGTCTTAGAGAGCTCTCAGTGCTTCACTGAGTACCCAGCCATTGGCTCGCTGCAGGCAACCTGACAGTCACATTGCATATGATATTGCAGGTAAAAAGAACAACTTGAAGTGCACTATTTGTATCCTTGGCCCACTGATCTACTTTTGATCTGAATGGGAAGCCCAGGGAATTGCTTAAGGCAAACAGTCTGGTTGCAGTAGAAGTTCTGTAGCATAAAACAACTAAACCATCTTATCTTTTGTACTTTGTGTTTATAATTTTCATGTAAAAACATACACACAGTTCCTCATACAGGATAGTAGGTAAAGCAGGGAAAAATATCCATACACAAGGTTGATATTCATAGCACAGCCCCCTGTAATCTGTTACAATGGGGGGGGGGTTATACCCAATATTATATCAAAGAAAATGTCCAGAAAATGCCAGCCATCTCAGCGGCAATGGAGTGTCCTTGTAAGGTAGAATTAACAAAGGCATTATGACGCAGTCCTGAACAATGGCTATTTATCCAGATAACAAAGGTACTAAATAGGAGGAATGTGCACTTTCTCGAACAGTACTACAAACAGCTGGAGAATGGTACATTTTCAACTTTCAAACATTAGCCTTATTGACATAAACACATCAGCTTCTGGAACTAATATGGTAACTTAACAGTGAGGTAAAGAGGTAATCTATTTAGCATACAGAGTTTATTAGAAACAATTTGGGAGTAATTAGTAGCTACATAGCCTAAATAAAATGGGGAAAATTATTCAGAAGATGGAGTGACCCACCATAGGAACACAATGACCCGCACTATGCTCCCTTCCCAAAGTAATACCCATGAGTGTCCCCATCTTTCATATCAGCCATGAGTCCCAATCAAAGTGTGTCCCAAGAATAGTTCAGATGTCCCCCAAATCCAACGCCAGCCCAATGCACAAAAATTACCATAAACTTGCCAGGAACAACCTCAATCTTTTCCAGAAACCACCGAGATCGCCACATCTTGCACCATCGGCAAATGTCTGTTAATACAGTCTCTCAGCATCCGACATTCTGATCTCAGCATTCACCCCCGGGACCTCAGAGACAAGCCCCAAATAAGGCATGCATCAAAAAATGTAAATTGTAAAGCGTAAAGTTAAGTCCCTTTGCAATCCCTGGCTTACTGCCAACCTAATAGCACAGCTAAAATCGAGGGACCACCTCTGGCTCGTGGCCCATGCCTCTGGATCCCAACTGCCGTCCAGAACTATAAACGTGCACGGAACAATTGCACTAAGGCCATTAAATTACACAAAAGCACCTATTACAGGGAAGCCCTCACTAACACATGGGGTTATGGTAGAGCTTTTTGGAACAACATCAAGGAAGTGACCGGTAAACAGCCATTAATATCCTCAAATATGCTCAGCATCGACGGAACCATTGCACTTGACCCCACAACTATCGCTAATACCTTCAATACTGCCTTCACTGACCTCAGCTCCATTCTCCCCCCTGACTTCTCATGGACTCTTACTCCCTAGCAGACCTTACCAATGATCCGTACTCTACTACCTACCCCCGTTCTATTTCAAAGCAGTCAAGCAGCACGAAGCTTGCAAGTACAACGACAAGGCAATTGCCAACACAAGGTATAGCAGGGACTCATTGGACTTAAAACTGCTGTCCCTAATGCTCGATGAAGTTATCAGACCACTCATCAAGATCCTTAACCTCTCTCTCTGCCTTGGCCAGTTCCCTAACCTATGGAAATCTGCTATCATCACCCCTGCATACAAGAATGGTGATAAGACCCACCATGGAAACTACCGGCCAATCTCCATACTACCTCCCCTTTCAAAAGCACTCGAACATATTGTTACCAACCAACTCACTGACTACCTCGACAACCACAACAACTTATGTTCTCAGCAACATGATTTCAGGAAAGGGCACAGCACCACATCTGCCCTTATGGAATTTATCGCAGCCATCCACAGTTCCTTTGACAACAGCCACCTTGCCGGGGCAGTCTACATCGATTTAACAAAGGCTTTTGATACTGTCCACCACAACCTGCTTCTGAGCCAGCTCTCAAATGTGGGACTTTCCCCAGACTCTATGGTATGGTTCCAAAGCTACTTGTTAAACAGATCACAAGGAGTTAAGATTGTAGGTACTCTCACTAACATTTTGCCAGTCCGCTTGGGAGTTCCTCAGGGCTCCATACAGGGACATCTTCTATTTTCTCTCTTCCTGAATAACCTCCCAAAATCCATCCCTGAACAAATTATTCTCTATGCAGATGATGCCATAATTCTCTCCTCACACAAGGACCAACATTCCCTGCAAAACAATCTTCAACTTGGATTCCCATCTGTGGAAAAATGGTTCAGTTCACATAGACTTATTCTCAACTATTAAAAAAACAAGACCATGCTTTTTCGTAACTCCCACAGCAAGCACAGGTCACCCCCGATCATATCAAACCAGCATGGGTCAACCCTTGAACAGGTTCTAAGCTTCAAATACTTAGGAACACTCTTTACAGTAACCTGTCCTATGTATCCCATATTGACAATGTTGCTAAGGCTGCCAACATGTGTCTTGGCCTTCTCTACAAGCACAGGTCTAGCATAACTCCTGCTGCCTTGAGCATTGCAGTGCAAAACTCAATTGTCTCCATCATCGATTATGGCCTCATCATTTACGGATCGGCCACTCCTAGAGACCTTAGATGCATCTCCATTTTGCTCAATAAAGCTTGTCATCTAATCACTGGGTCTCACCGCCTAACCCACACACGTGACCTCTATGCACAATCTGGCTGGCTGCAACTATCAAAATCGAATAAAATATCAAACCTGCACTATGGCTAAGAAGATCACTATGGGCCTGGCACCCCCTGGGGTACTATCTCTCCTCAGCCCAAGTAGTAACCCCCCTGTCACACAAGAGGCTCGGAAT
The DNA here is from genome assembly GCA_016271365.2 of Neoceratodus forsteri. NCBI lineage: Eukaryota > Metazoa > Chordata > Ceratodontiformes > Ceratodontidae > Neoceratodus > Neoceratodus forsteri. The sequence continues at coordinate 333,945,050 of CM057454.1, forward strand.
CTCATCACCTATTGGTCCCACTCTGCAGAACCTCCATGGGCCAATGTTCATTTGCCTACTGGCCCCCTTACTGGTGGAATAGCCTTAACATTGAGATCTCCTCCGTTCCAAAGCTAGGACAATTCCAATCAAGTCTCCGTCTCCACCTCTCTGCCTCTAGCACCTGCGACTGTCATACCTAGCTGGTCCTTTCAGCTCAGTCCATTAGTCCTAGCTGCCAAGCCCCTCCTTGCACTTCTACCTTCTTTCCACTCCCTCCCCTCTACCCTAACCCCCCCACTTCCATTCCACCCCTCTCCACTTCCTGCACTTCTGTCCTAATTGACAACTGCCTCTGGCATGCTCTCGTTTACTTTTAGGAGTGTATTATTATGCAACTGTATGTTAAATCTGTTTTTTATCTGCTCTGATTGCACCTGCCTTATTGTTTATTGCCTTTGCACCACTGTGTACTACTGTATTGTCCATCTCTGATGTGGAACCTTTGTAAAAGAGCCTCGGCTCAAAGGTATTTGTAATCCTAGATTTAAATAAATAAATGAAATAAATAAAAATCAGCAGGTTTTGTATACCATCTGGTGGAGATTCTAGTAAGTTCAAGCCCTCTACCATTTCTGAAAAATCCTCCTTCTGCAACAATGATCCAGCATGGGTCTCAATGCTACAGGCCTCTCCATGGCCTCGGGGTTGCGCACCTTTCTCGGTCGACCATGTGGCGATCACCTGAACAGCAGTCAATCGCTCGTCACAATTGCACTTTGCAGCCATTGGAGCCATAGTTGTTTCAATGTGTTGCTCCTGCCTTGCTAGAGAGTTTTCCAGTTTGGAGTCCATACTATGTAAAATGGCGAGTAGTTGCTGCCAAGGGGAGCTCAATGATTGTTGTAGTGTAGTATTAGCTGTGCAGCATGGAGGATCAACGGTCTTGCTTGCCATCTCAATGATATTTTGAACAGCTGTAGGGGAAAACTTTCCTTGCCTCACTATATCAAGTCAGGTATCGATTGAGAGTTGATAGGTTCAGTAAGCCAATGTGCACAAACTCAACGTAAGGAGACCCGCACCTCTGCTAAAGGCAAGGAAATATTCCCACAATAGTCACACTCAGTGAGAAAGGAGCTCAAACTCAATATAAACTCACCAGCTCAGGCTTTTTCTGTGTAGATATAAATATGTTCTTTAACGAAGAAAAATAATCCAGAGCATAAAATCCAAAGTACACACACCACTCCCTCAGCTTGTTTCCACTTCCTGGTAGTGTAACCATGTCACCTGATGCATTTCGCTCAATCAGAGGAAGCTCTGAGTGAGCGAAATGCATCAGGTGACCTAGTTACACTACCAGAAGTGGAAACAAGCCTGGGAGTGGTGTGTACTTTGGATTTTATGCTCTGGATTATTTTTCTTCATTAAAGAACATATTTGTATCTACACAGAAAAAGCCTGAGCTGGTGAGTTTATATTGAGTTTGAGCTCGTTTCTCACCGAGTGTGACTATTGTGGGAATATTTTCTTGCCTTTAGCAGAGGTGCGGGTCTCCTTACATTTAATTTGTGCACATTGGAATTTCTGGCCACAGCACGGCATTCCTGGGTGCGGCGGCCTTTTGTAAAAACTTTGCATCAGTAAGCCAATGCAAACTAAATTTTCAGAGTTTGATCAGTTGTAAATGATATTTTTACTAATATAAAGCAGCTGAAGTGTAGGGCATTCGAGAAATGTTTCCTGCCTGGAGATCGGTTCTCTAGCGCCCCCCTAAACTACCTTATCTAACACAGTAGTGTCAGGACCAAAGATGCATTCAGAACTCATGGAACCAAGGCAATGCAGGCCTCACTGGATGTATCAGCTCTCAGCTGCAGTTTCTGGTTTAGCTTCCCATGGCTCTGCTTGTTCAGTTCAGTTCTGACATGTCTGCACAGCTCTACAGTCTCTGTCAGTCTGTTTAAAATAGAGTGCTTGCTGATTAGCCTACCTCCCTGTCCAGTCTGTCTCCAAGCTAGTCACCAAGCTTAGTGACTAGTGATGATGGCACCTGTGGCTAGTTGTGGCACCCTCAGACCCTTAAGTCTGATTTGGCACAAAGTCTCTCAGTTCACAGCCTGAGAACTCACTGGTATGACAGCTTATCTTAACCAAGTTTTGATCTCTTGCCTATAGCAATGGTCTATGTAGTTTGTGTATGGCAATCTTCTTCTTCATCTCTGAGAAATGCACAAGCTGGCCTCCAAAAGTTCTGGACAGTTGTGCTGCTCACAAAACAGAAGAGAGATCTGCTCATTGATTCAGTCTCCAATAGACTGACTGTGCTGTTGGAAGATTCTGTCAGTTCACTCTAAATTCCAGTCTATGGGCTGGTAAATCCTTGCATTGCTTACACAATGAAGGGCTTACAACATATGAAAATAGCCAGTAGAAGGCATTGTGGTCCATCTAGTCTGATAGATGTCTTGATATCTGTTCTGTTATAGACAACTGACTTCCAATCTCATATGTGAATTAATAAAACCTCCTAATGTCCATGGGCCCTTTCTGGCTCACCACAGGCTCCTATTCCCAGATTGGCCAAAAGGATGCCCTATGGCTCTGTTTCCATGATTCCAAGGGTGAGAGGCATCTAATATGGTGCTGGTCTGTAGTCCACAGGGACAGCAATATAAAATCTCTAAATACAATACTTTCCCATGTTTAATGGACATGCTAAAACCCCTCAGTATTATAGGGGTACGCACACTGCTGTCTGATGCAGTCAGAGTAGTCTTTGGGAAATATCCTCAAGGTCACCCAAAATACCACTCTCACTGGTGGCAGTGAACAGTACCTGAGTGGCAGCAAAGGCACAGTTCACAAGTGGTACAGCTGTACCAAGTATAACAGTCCTACTTATTTGCATCTATATCTGATCCCAAATGAGATTCCAAGCCCCAGAGCCAGATAGGAACCATCTAGGCAGCTGAAGGATGGAAATCTCCTTGGAGGCTATAGCAAACTCCATCAGCCGGGGAAGGGGTTACATATTGTTTAATTATATAATCTCAAATACCCTCCCAGGCTACTTAAAGAACTAAGTAAGGAACTGGCCCCAATTATTGCAACTATATTTAACAAATCTCAATCAGAATGTAATGTACCTTTGAACTGGCGTAGAGCATTGGTGATTCCATGATTTAACAAACTCTGGCCAGAGCTGATACGGCTGTGAAGTGCTACCAAATGACGAAAGTTACAGATGTGCAAAGAAATTATTCAATGCCCAAGTGTAACTTGGCCATATGTTGGAGATGGTGCACCTGATTTTCAACATGGCCTTTTTTGGACCCCTCCTCATGAACAATGCTAGTGTAATTTTGTTCAATTGTCCTGAAAGGTGATTGTGCAGACAAAATGTGCTGTTCTGTACTACAGGTGCAAAAACATGGTTCTGGCAGGTTGTGGAAAATGACAGCTGTACAGTTGTGAAGGAGGCATACAAAAATGGCTATGTTAAAAATGTGAAGTGAAAATATAAAAAATGAGTGATGTCAGGCACGTGCATAGAAACTGCGCAGTGCACGCTCATAACAAAGTCAATTTTTGGAATTGTTTCACCAAATTGTCAACATGGCCTTTGTTGGATCCCTCCTCATGAACAGTGGCAGTGTCATTTTGTTTAATTTTCCCAAAAGGTGATTGCGCAGAGCAAACAGGCTATTCTGCACCACAGGTGTGAAAACATGTTTTGGGCAGGTTATGGAAAATGACAGCTATACTGTTGTGAAGGAGGTGTGCAAAAATGGCAATGTTAAAAATGTGGAGTGAAAATATGAAAAATTAGCAGCATTAGGAGTGTGCATAGAAACTGTGCAATGCACACTCATAACGCAGTCAGTTTTTGGAAATTTTTTACCAAATTTGCAACATGGGAATTTTGGGACCCCACCTCATGAACAGTGGCACTGACATTTCATGAACCAATCCCAAAAAGTGATTCCACGCAGTGACCACGAGCTCACCTTTTTGGACTGAGTAACAAAATGACAGTAACAGTCTTCATGAGGAGGGGTCCTAAGAAGCCTATGTTGAAAAATTTGGGCAAAAATTCCAAAAACTGGCTAAGATATCAGCATAAGTTGAAAATCCCATTGAATGACTGCATAGCATGCTTATCTTTAATTCTTCAGTTCACGGTTGGGCTTTGCAGAGTGCAGACATGTCCTGGTCCAGAGAAGATGTCAGCACCGACCTCTGGAGGTAAGTATTGGGTAAGAGGGGGTGTAGATAGGTGGGTGTGCAGAAGGATGGTGGGGAGGGGCGACGGAGACTGCAGCAATGACGAGGGACCGTTTTTATTTTTACAGGGAAACAAAAGCAACAGTGAGGGACTGTTTTCAATTTTACAACATGCAAACAATGGGGCATGGAAAGAATACATTTCAGCACACTGGGTGGGCTCCCAGTGTGCCACACGAATGCCAACATGGGGATTGGGCTTCCCATGTTGGGCATAACATGGGCAGGGGGCAATGGGAAACAAAACATTTTAGCACACTGGGGTGGGCTCCCAGTGTGCCACATGAATTCTGACATGGGGATTGGGCACCCCATGTCTGGCATAATGTCACCAGGGGGCACCAGACACAACGATTCCGACAAGGGACCATTTTCTAATTTTTAGACAAATAATTTCACACACTAGGGTGGACTCCCAGTGTTGCAATATCATGACTTGGGAAGGGGGGCACAAAATACAGAATGGCACTGTGCCATTCGCAACATGCCAGCACCACAGCACTGTGCATGCGCATTGTATGCATCAGAATGTGGAAGTAACAGCTGAAATAGTGCGGCTGTTATTCCATACAACGATTGTGGCAGAGGGCTTTCAGCTCTATTGGGCTTTCAGAAGGATACTTCCAAAAGTCCAAAGGAAGAGGTTGTGAGATGTGACATTTTCAGAGCTAGAAAGCTTTCGTAAAACATCTGTAGGCTCTGCCACAGCCCTAAAAAAGGGAGTAAATCTTCACCAGTTAACTACAGATCAACTAGTCTGACATCCATTATCAGTAAAATAATGGAAAGTTTCATTAAATATAGAATCTCAGAAGATATGACAAAATTGGGACAGACAGATATTTCACAACATGAATTTGTTAAAGGTAAATCATGTGACACTAGTATTGTAGCATGCTGTGAAAGTCAGCCTAAAAGTGAATAATAATGAGGAGGTTGATATTAACTATTGTGTATTTTTAAAAAGCATTCAAAACAGTTCCACATGACATATTTATATCTAAAATTTTTGGCATGGGAATTAATACCCAGCTCATTAAATGGATCCAGGTGCGGTTATTGCAAAGAAGCCTGAGTGTTAGAATTAATGGATTCACTTCAGAGGAAGGCTGTGTTACTAGCAGGGTCTCGCAGGGGTCAGTTTTGGGCCCATTACTTTTTAACATCTTCATTTATGATTTACAAAATAAATAGTAACTATTTAATACAGTTTGCAGATGATATTAAACTTGGTGGAGTTGTGACTCAGGTCCAGGATTGTACTAGACTTGTTTTTGATCTACAGCATATAGTTGAGTGGGTAAACAAAAATCATCTACAGTTTAATACTGAAAAATCTCAGGTTGTTCATTTTAGAAGAACAAACGTTTTTTCAGGAATACTGCATTAATGACATTAAGCTCAGATCTGTTAAAAAAGAACTGTGACTTGGGGATACTTATTAGTAGTAGCTTAAGCCCAAGTGATCATTGTAAACAGTTAGCTGTTAAAACACCCCACTTAATTATTTGTGTCAGATGGGCTTTTGTTAGTAGATCGGATATGGTTTTGATGCCATTGTATAAGGCTTACATATGCCCCCACCTAGACTATTGCTCCTAGTTTTGGAGCCTATATTTAAAGAAAGACATCAAGCTTATTGAAAATGCACAGCACAGATTTACCAAATGGATCCACTGAATTAAGGATAAACCATATGAGGAATGATTGTATGACCTGACTTTATTTTCCCTAAAGGGCAGATGTACTAGGGGAGATTTGCTGTTCTTATTCAAAATCTTGCAGGATGAGCGACTGTTCAAAGAAATGGGCCTTGAGTTTAATGTTTTAAATCATGACTTAAGGGGTCACAAACTGCAATTAGTTGAAAAGTTGCCCAAAAGAGATATTAGGAAATATGCATTTATACCAAAATCAATAAGACTGTAGCATGTGCTACCACATGGCATTACATATTAGAATACTCTCTTGTCCTTTAACAAGACACTTGATGAATTGGTACTTAATGGCAATCTACCTGGTCCTGTCCAATGAGAAGTGGGGGGCAGTCTGTGTGGGCTTAAAGCCTTCTATTGCTCTACTACCTAAGTGTGAACTCTCTAAGACAAACTGACTACATACCTACTGTGTGCTTAGCAATCAGATGCAATCTGATATGTTTACAATGGCAATGTAAACACTGTTGTCTATGAAACCCCCTCTCTACCCAACAACACTATGGAAATAATAGTTCCCCCACTAATACTACTCTATTGGTTGCAAGTGGAGAAGTACAGTTCCCAGTAGCATTTATGCTGTAAATACAGTAGTTCCTAAACTTCCTGATGTGCAATGCTATAGATCTCTACACCTTCTATAGCCCTGCATTACTGCAGCACACAGTTCACTTCCTTCTGAGCTGTGTTCACTTGGAAGGAACAAATAGGGTAAATTGACTTATCCTGTTTTGACCACCCCACTACTATACAGTAGCAAAAAGCTTGCTTCTATCTATGGCAAGCAGCCTTTAAAAAGAATATTGGGCAAGAATAAGGTAACATTAACAAGGGACCCTAAATAAGAAAAGACAATACTTTTTCTAAACAGACATATTAACCAGTATGTTGGCAGGATTAAGAAGTTTACATGTGTGCCCAAATGTACAAATAAATAAAAAATTGTAATAAAAATAATGTTTATGTTCTCTTTAAGATAAACTCTTTAGTGTTTAAACATTTCTTACACGGAACACCAAATCTGTATGGTTTAGAAAGCTTATGCAATAATTCCCTGTTAGTTCAGTCAAAGGTATTGCTACAAACTATGTTGCACTAATTCTGCAATTTGATTGACAGTAACACATTCCTACAGTTGTCTTGATTAGTATTGTGCTGTACCACTGCCAGCAGCCATATTGCATTTCTGTATTAAATGTTTGTCAGTTTAAAGAACTTTCCTGGGTGCTTTAAAAGCAGGTCCTTATTTGCTGACCAGCTTTATGAGTAATAAGTCATACAGAGCCCAGTCCACAGTGCTGTGAATCCATGCTGCCTTGGGTCCTGTGCCCCGTGGCCTCTAGGTACTCAACAGTTCTTTCTTTCAGAAGTGATTCCATCATTTTCCCTACCACTGAGGTCAAGCTAACAGGTGTGTAGTTTCCTGCCTCTGCTTTGCTCCCACTTTTGTGAAGGGGAATCACATCCACTGTCCTCCAGTCCTTAGGTACCACACCGTTCTCCCATGATTTGTTAAAAAGGGTAGTCAGTGGTGTCACTAGTTCTCCCCTTAGTTATTTTAGAATTCTGGGGTGAATCCCATCAGGCCCTATTGCGTTGTCCACCTTCAGTTTTAGGGGTTCTTTCAGAACCCTTTCTTCTGTGAAAAGACTGGTATCGACCCCACTATGCAGAGTGCTTCTATTGATTGGATTAGGTACCTCCCCCTCCTCTTCTTTTTTGAATACTGAGCAGAAGTATTCATTCAGTATCCCTGATTTTTCACTGTCCCTCTCTGCCCACCCACCTTCCCCTTTATCAAGCCTCACTATCCCTCCCTTGGTCTTTCTTTGCACCCTAATGTACCTATAAAAGGTTTTATCCCCCTTCTTAAGTGAGTTGGCTATCTTTTACTCAGTTTTGGCCTTTGCTGTTCTGACTACCTTTCCCACTTCCTTTTGCTTTAACTGGTACAGTTCTCTGTCCTGCTCCTTCTTTGTTTCCTTATACTTCCTGAATGCTATCTTTTTCTCCCTAACCTTCCCCATCACCCCTTTTGAGAACCATAGTGTTTTTTCTTTCATTTTGATTTGTTTATGTGCTTCACACAAAGGCCTGTAGCCTCTGTGATGGCAGTTTTGATGTTTCCCCATTGTTTCTCCACCCCTCCTTCTTACCTGTTTGCTAGTGCTTTTCTGAGGCACTCTCCCATTTTGACAAAGTCAGCTCTCCAAAAGTCCAGTACCCTCACTTTTGTGTGACTTGACTCTGCTGCTGTGTTTATTGTGAATCACACTGTTTGGTGGTCACTTGTTCCCAGATGGATACCCACTTCTACATCTGAGATCCTCTCTCCATCCCTGTTTCAGAATACCAGGTCTAAGATTGCTCCTTCCCGAGTGGGTTCCAACACTAGCTGTCTGAGGCATGTCCCCTGTAGGGCATCGAGAATGACCCTGCCCTTGGATGTGGCTGCAGCAAAGGTGCTCCAATTCACATCTGGCATATTCATGTTCCCCATCAACAATATATGAAAATTATGTACCTACCGTAATTCTTGATCTTCTTGTATATCTTCACCATTCATCACTGGTTGGTATACGCCAGAGGAGCTATCACTCCATGAGAGCTATTAGCTTACACATTTTTTTTGTTTGGGGGAGGAGTCAATCCCAAAGCTGGTGCCACCCCCAAGGGTGAAGCACAGTGTGCCGCTCAAGCATTAGCCAGTAACTGATGATGACTCCTCCCCCACCTCAGTTCTGTCCTCCAGAGAGAATGAAATTAGCAATAGACAAAAAAAGGGGGGGGGCAAGGGAGCCCGAGAGACAGTAAAAGGAAAAGTTGTGAACAGAAAGAAAAAAAATGACATAGAAGGAGAGGGTGGCTACCTGAGGGTTTGGCATGGTTGGGTGCAGCAACCACTAGGCAGTCCTAGGGATTAGAAAAGTGGGAAGGGTTAGAAGAAGAATAATGGATAGCAAAGGGATTAGAGCCCCTTCAACACTCTACTCTCTCTGTCGAAGGAAGAGTCGGGGTTGCCTCTGCCCTTACTTTCAAAGAAGCTCCTCAACAGAAAAATCAGCCTGCTCAACAGAAAGAGACCAGGCTGAACTGGGCTAAGCTAGCCCAAAAAAACTGATCCCAAGGAGGACTGGAGGCTCCTGATCAAATCCCTAGAGGGTAGGTTTCTAGGGTTTCTGGAGATGTCCTAGGGCACTGGGGTGGGGACAGGGTCCACCCCAAAATGAAGGACCTCTTAATAGAATTTTACATCCAGGAGATGTTATTTTGAACTTATCCTTAGCAGGGCAAGGGAGAAGGAATCCTGGAAGGAGAGGTACTGCCTTAGGACAATCATTGGTTTATGGAAAAAAGGGGGGGGATCCTTGGGTTTTCTTTTCTTTCTTTATTTTTTTTATATGCCCACCATATCAAGAAGCCCGGAAGGACCAAACTTTCATCTTGAAACAGAAGAGAGAGAGAGAAAAGAAAGGACCCGAAGAGCCCCCCCTAAGGCAAAGGAGACCATGCTTGACCTCCTCTCTACAAGAAGAGAGCTCCAAAAAGAGCAGAGATGATAAGCAGGGCTTACCCTAAAGGGTCCCCACAGCAGGGAGGAGGTACTGCTCAGAGATTGAGGCACCAGAGGTAAAGTGGGTGGGAAGCAGTGATGAATGATGAAGATACACAAGAAGATCAAGAATTACTGTAGGTATATCATTTTCATATCTTCCTGTATGTATATTCACCATTCATCACTGGTGCGTGAGTATCAAGCCCCCCAAAGGGGACCCGACATGTCCCTGAGAGCAGATCTTCCCTCGGCCCTCTGTGGGGGAAGACCACAGGGGGAGAAGCCCCTTACAGGTCTGGAGAGGCTCAAGACTGGTCAGGATGAAATAAGGACACCTGAGACCTGGGAGAAGGAAGGTGCACTGCCAATTCCTGTCTTACCCTGTGGGAGAAAAAATGGGCTCCTTGGAAAGGGGAGACAATCACCCTATACACTGGGCCAAGGGTAACAACCTAGAAAGGTGAAGCCATGCTGTCCCTTTTCACACAGACTGCAGATCCTGCCAAACTAGATGCTATCTCATTAGCATCGTAAGCTGCTCTAGAGAGATGCTTCGCTAGCTGTAGGCCAGAAGCAGAAAGACAGATGGCCTGCCTGGTTGCTTCCATGTCAAGCAAAGTGGCTAGGAGCTGTCCCAGCACCATCCATCAGTGTCTAGAATAGATAATCATATGGGCCTGATGTGCTGAAATACATAAAAGGAGACAAGCAGAGGAAAAAATCCTTCTCCCCCAGTGGTCAAACTCAGCTGAGTCAGACTCCAGGGAGCAGTCGTGTCTCAGATGATGCCCAGATGGGGTATCCAGCAACTCTATCCAAGAAGTGGGAAGAGGAATAGAGCCTGGAGACCCCAAGGGTGCACGATACCTGTGCTGGCAGTCCCTTGGGGCAGGAGAGGGGTTAGTTGAAGACTGCCAGGCCCAATTGGACACTTCCTGAAAAGGAACAGGCTCGGAGGGATGACAACATTCTCAGATGAAAACTCTCCCAGGAGAGCAAGCATTGGATGGGCAGGATCATGGCTTCTGAAAGGGAAAATGTGGAGTTTCACCATCAACCTTGACAAGAACCACTGATAGCTAGTGATATCAGCACTGAGAACAAGTGGACCATGGCATCTTCTTCCTCAGAAGAGGAAGATGAGGAGGCAGAGGAGCTTGGTTCAGGATTGGGTGCAGCAAGGGGTTGTGGTCTAAAAATGACCCAGTTCAGAGTTCTAAGGTAGTGAGGAAATGCTGCAGCCGAACCTCTGAACTGGTCCCATGAGTAGGGCCCCATAGGACCCCAAATGCCTGGGAGAGCAGACGATTTGGGCAGAGGATCCAAAGGAGGAGGAGAAGAAGACTAGCAAACCAGAGGAGAATCCCTGCTAGGGCTCTGGGAATGTGTGAACGACCCCTCCAGGAGGATGGGACTGCACAACAAAACCACAGGAGGTCGCACAACCATGCAGGTGTGGCCTGAGTAGTGCCATAAGGAAGAAGTCTCTAAGTGAGGAGACCTGGGCCGGTCTGGCCCTTGTGGGTGGCCCCTAACCCCACCAGATGCAGGTACTCCCTGCTGAGGAGAGTGAAAATGCAAGTGATCAGCACTGTGGATCCTACCAGAGCCACCAGCAGCTCTGATAGAAAATCCCCAGGCCATTACAGGTGCTCTCAAGCCCTCCGCTTCAAAAAAGGACGTACTGGGAGACCACGTGATACCACTGAAGGAGTAGCAACTCTGACGGACGGCCTCCTCCTCATCTCCTATTCTTTAGGCTATTCCCCTACATAACCTCTCAATTTTGCTAACACCTCATCAGTATTAACTTCTGATAGCCTCTACAATATTTTGAGGTGAAGTTATTTTTTGGGGGACTAGCAGCTGACTGTGAGGACGGCGCTCTAACTCTTGCTGCCTACTACTACAACAAGCGGAGATGCACCATGCTCCACCCCCACACACTCTGCCCCAGACTCCAGAGGAAACTCCTAAGAGAAACAAAGGGCAATCTGACACCACAGCAAAATTTGTCACTTCTTCCTCTTCAAGTAAACAAATCTCAGCCCCGTTAACTGAGAAAAAATTTCTGGAGGACCTACAACCGTTCAAGACAGCATTACAGGAACTAACCTCGGAGCTCAAATCTATGCAGGGAGATCTCAGCGACACCTCTAGGGCAATCTTGGACATGGCAGCCTGCACAACTTCGTCAGAGAACTGGAAGGCAAAAATGGAACCCAAGGTTACTGGGCTAAGACAAAAGCTACACCGTATGGAGACCAAACTGAAGGATCTGGAAGGCCACAGCCTCTGAAACAACATTCTCATTTTCGGCCTTCCAGAAGACACCAAGGGTTCAGCACTGATACTGTTCCTCAAAAGTTGCTAAACAAGATCGCAGGGCCCTCTCCCAACAATACCACCTATATCATTGAGAGGGCCCACCATACTCTCAGGCCTAAACCAGTCAAGGGTAAACCACAAAGACCTCTGATCCTTAAACTTCTTAACTATTTGGACAAGACCTATGTCCTGAGTAAGGTCAGGGAACTACAAGAAGTTTCATGGGACGGCCAAACTCTGTTTCACCCAGGACCTGCCAGAGCCAACCAGACAGCAGAGAGCAGCGTACCATCCATTCATAACAAAGCTAACAGCGGCCAGCATAAAATACAAAGTGCAATACCCAGCACGATTATCTGTATACTGCAACGATACCTAGCATAGCTTTGACTCGGCTGAGCAAGCTGTCCCTGCGTTGCAGTCCCTGCTCCCAGCTCTATTCCATGCTCATTGAGGTCTCGCCGAGAACACCAGTTAAGGTCCACTGTCAGCTCAATCGTGCATGCATAAGTCTGCATGGCTGTTGAATACAAGGATGTTTACACATTAATACCACAGGAGGGCAGCATGGCTCCAGTTTTAAGGAGCTGCGCCTGGCTTGACACTGAAATCTATCTCTACCTTCACTTTTTTCCTCGTTATTTAAGAATCTCAATGGCCAGGAACTTGATATTTAACTTCTTGGTTCAAAGTTTGTTACCAGATAATGTTCCTAGTTCTGCTACATTGGAAAGAAAAAGGTTCCTGTTGCCTAGCCCTGGGAGGCAGTTTAGAAACTTTGACTGAAGCAACTGAGTCAACATACTAAGACTGGGATAATTCACCCCTTTTCCAAGCTGTAAAAGTTCATCGACTGTTGCCCGGGGAGGCCGGGGGTCTCGTGTTTTTCTTTCTTTCTTTTTGTTAAGAAGATCTTATTTGGATCACACATAACTAAAAAGACATTCTCAATGATTGAATCAGTTCTGTCTTTTCTTTGGGCCTAGTTAAATGATTGTTGATAAAGGTCTTTCTGGCCTTGTCACAGATCAACAAACTAACAGTCTTTACAAACAGGTTAAGGTCCATAATTGGGACCAGTTCTTTTGTTCCCAAAATGTTAATCTCTCAACAGTCTCTGTATAATTTATTGTAGTCTTTTTTGAGGTGTAAACTGTACCACTAAGGCCACATATGGATGGGAGGAGAGGCGGGAGAGAGGTCAGTTAGAGTCTGCTGACCTCAGTAGGGGATCATGAATCAAGGTATGGGGAGGAGGGTTCCCACAGCTGTTTCAGGGACATTTTATGGACTAGTTTTTGGTTTTTCAATTATTACAGGTCAGCTGAGGATTGCAGCAGACCATGCATTGGGGTATTCCATAAGAGGATTATTTGGACAAGCTGAGGGATTGGAACTAAAGATAATAAGGGTGAGAAATGGGAAGGGGAGAAGGTTCAAACAGGGAGGGGGGAAATTCTGCATGCAAGAGGGCAGAGGTACTTTTCTAAAGATAATAAATACATGACATTTTGCTTGGGGAGTTTACAAATAAAGGAATACTCTTCTGATTACTGTCAATATGATGGCTGCAGATAAGATATGTTCATGGAATGTGAAGAGTGCCCAGTCCCCAAACAAGAGAACCAAAATACTCAGCGGGCTTGACAGATCCCAGGAGAGCTCTATTTCCTCTTTTGAGAGAGTACTCCTTTTATTCCATTCCTCACAACTCTTCCTCCCGAATTGACTACTTTCTTTCTTTTGGATACTGTGCATCTTTCTACCGTTCTGTCATGCAATTATCTTCCCAAGGTCATCTCAGATCATCACCCCACACTGATTTGCTGGACTCCAGGGTCTCCTTTAATCAGGGATAAGGTCTGGAGATGCAACAGTCAGCTTTTGAGCTCAGATCATTTGGTCTCCCAACTGACAAAATTCCTTGATAACTTTCTTACTGACAATGCTCAATCCATGTTAAAATTGGATTATCTCTGGGGAGCTCTTAAATGCTCCTTGAGGGGGGAGATCATTCGCCTGTCCACTATAAAGAAGAAAATTACCTTTCAAGTCACATCCAATCTTCTTCAAGAAATAAGAAGCTTGGAGTTGGTACTTATGAACACCCCAACTCCTGAAGAAATCCAGAATTTGGAAACCCTTAGAGCTCAGTATAACTCCCTTTTAACAGAAAAAGCCGAACATTTGCTTTTACGTTCCAAAATCCATTATTTTGACCAGGGGGACAAGGCTGGTAAACTGCTGGCCCTTCATCTCAAGGTGCAGGCCACAGATAGAGTGATTCCTTGCATCTGCAATTCACAAGGGCAAACAGTTACCTCCCCTAAAGAAATTGTTCAGTGCTTCCGGGAATATTATAAGGTCTTGTACTCTCAACTACTCACCACTTTCAATCCAACCAAAGCAGACCAATTTCTACAATCTTCTCCACTTCCTCAATTAGATCCTAACCAATTGGATCTGCTTAAAGCTTCTATCTCTGCTGCAAAGATAAATGCTGTTATCGACTCCCTCCCAACAGATAAAGCTCCTAGCCCTGATGGCTACACTGACGAATTTTATACAATTTTTATGAAGCAGGTGGCACCAATTCTCTTAAATATATATAATTATCTATACAAATATGGCTTTGCAGATTACACCCATACTAAGACCACGATTGTGGTCTTACCTAAACCAGGAAGGGATCTACTACAGATTTCTAATTATCGCCCTATATCCTTGATCAATGTAGATATGAAAATATTGGCTAAGGTTCTAGCTAATAGACTCACCAAGGTATGGCATGGACTCATAAGTAGAGAGCAAGTTGGCTTTGCGGCAGGTAGGGTGCATCCTGCGTCCAGGGATTCCTCGATTCAATCTGTGCTGGTTTCCCTGGATGCAGAGAAAGCTTTTGACATAGTCTCCAGGGACTATCTTTTCTATCTCTTGCCTAAATTTGGCATTCCCCCACAATATAACAATTGGATTAAAGTACTGTACACCAACCCAACTGCAAAAGTACTGTGTAACAGTTTTCTCTCACAGCCATTCACCCTCCAACAAGGCACCAGACAGGGATGTCCATTGTCCCAATACCATAGCTCATATAGCTAAAAGACCATGCCATTACCAAAAGGTATGGGCACCCTTACACACATTGTTAACCATCTAACAGATGGAACTAGAGAATACCACACTTTATTAGGTAATAGTTAAAATCTATCACTGAAATTGTAGCTCACAACAATAAGAATAGAAGATATCTAATGTCCAGAGACAAAGATCTTGAATATGGAATAGGAGGGGGAGGGGGAAAGAAAGGATGAAAAAGGGAGAGGGGGGAAGGAGGGTAGTTAAGTAGGAGAAGGTTAGCAATTTTACTGTATCCAACTCTATTCTATAGCTCCATTAATGTCTATGTTGTGAACCATACATGTATGTCACATAACGTCTAATGTCTACTTGATCTTTATCTAGAACCGCTAATTAGGAGTATCTATCTCTCTTCTTTAATCTCTGGTATACCCATAGGACCCCATCAATATACACTGTCAGTGTATGCCGATGACATACTGCTTCATGTCTCATATCCCTCTACCTCGATTACCGCTGTACTGGAGATTATAGAAGAATGTGGTAAGCTCTCCAACTACAAACTTAATATATCCAAATCAGAAGTAATGCCCCTGAACCATTACATGTTTTCAGCCGAAATCTCCCATTTAGATCTTCGCTGGGTTAAAGACAAAATGAAATATCTAGGGATATACCTCTCTTGTTCTGAGTCCACAATGAAGCAGCACAATCTGGATAGAATTCTAACTCAAATCAAAACAGATTTAGCCCGCTGGGTCCTGCTCCCCCCTTTCCCTTTGACGAAGAATTAGTGTGATAAAAATGAATGTCCTTCCCAGGCTACTCTACCTTTTACAAATGACAAGTCTTTTTCTCCCAAAGCAATGGTTTATACAAGTCCACAAAATGATCTCTATTTTTATATGATGTGGTAAAGCACCCAGAAGGGCTTTATTCAAATTGCAGAGACACAAAGAAGTGGGGGGTCTACAAATTCCTGACTTTCTTCTCTACTATTTCTCTACCACCTGCATAATTCTTGCACACTGGTTGACGAACAGTTTAAATGAGGACCCAAAGCAATACTCTTCTTTATGGTTACAAATCGAAAAATCTCTTTGTCAACTCCATGAGTGCAATCTTCAAGCCCTAGTCTATATACCTATTAAATGTATTCTTAAGAGTCTACAGGATACT
Source organism: Neoceratodus forsteri (assembly GCA_016271365.2). Classification (NCBI taxonomy): domain Eukaryota; kingdom Metazoa; phylum Chordata; order Ceratodontiformes; family Ceratodontidae; genus Neoceratodus; species Neoceratodus forsteri. The sequence goes on from CM057454.1 coordinate 333,961,178, forward strand.
TCTATTAAGACCACTCTTCTAGTACACACCCAGATCTGTAATATTTTTCAGATATTATTGAAAAAAGATGTCTCACAACCCATTCTGTATAATCCAAATTTTATGATTGGTAAAAAATTCCCTTAACCCCCATTTCTGGCCCTTGGGAGCCCATCTTAGAGTCAAAGATCTATTCACTGAACAGAAACTCAGGTCTTTCCAGACAGCAAGTGTGAAATTTAATCTACCTACCTCTTTCTGCTTTAGATATTTTCAAATTACACATATGCTCTCGCAACACTTCGGACCAGGTCCATGGGACCAGAACATGGATGGGCCAATCTTACCAACCATTTCCAGTTTACCTTCTTCTCATCTTATTTCCTTTTTTTATCATTTGCTCAGGGATGGTATGGAAGTTTTGAAGGGCCCTCCACATTATACCTGGGATCAGACACTACCGCCTGTCTCTCTTATACCACAATCTTGGCTCAAGATATGGTCCCAGCTTTATCAGGACATAAAATGGAACAGATATCATATTCTACAATTCTATGTTATACATGACATGTACTATACACCAGTTAAACTATACAAAATGGGTTAACTCTCTTCAAATTTGTGTACGCGGTGTCAAAAACATCCCAGAACATTACTACATATCCTATGGGATTGTGAAAAATCTTCACCGTTATGGGCTGCTATTAAAGCCAAAATTGATCCTCTATTAGGTCTCACAGATGCCTTTAGGCCAGAAATATGTGCACTGGGGAATTACAGTGATTACCTAATTGTCAATCAACGTAAACATATGACATTGATATCATTATGTGCCAAAAAGGTTATCTTAAGGCATTGGCTGGATCAGAAGGTTCCTTTCTTTACAGAGTGGTTCAGAGAGATACTGTTTGCCCTTCAAGCATAAAATACCATAGCTCATATAGCTAAAAGACCATGCCATTACCAAAAGGTATGGGCACCCTTACACACATTGTTAACCATCTAACAGATGGAACTAGAGAATACCACACTTTATTAGGTAATAGTTAAAATCTATCACTGAAATTGTAGCTCACAACAATAAGAATAGAAGATATCTAATGTCCAGAGACAAAGATCTTGAATATGGAATAGGAGGGGGAGGGGGAAAGAAAGGATGAAAAAGGGAGAGGGGGGAAGGAGGGTAGTTAAGTAGGAGAAGGTTAGCAATTTTACTGTATCCAACTCTATTCTATAGCTCCATGAATGTCTATGTTGTGAACCATACATGTATGTCACATAACGTCTAATGTCCTCTTTGGTATGTTTGGAAAGAAAATCAAACCTTCCTTCTAATAAAGTTTACTAATTCTGAAAAAGAAAAGGACATGCCCTTTGTCTGTCCCTGGGACATAGAGGGGGGTAACACTGGAGGAGCAACAGGTGTCTGCCATCCCGCCCAAACAACCCCCAAGTTACCCCTGAACAAGGGAATAGGAGCCATGCCATTCCCAGCTTCAGCACCAGAGTTAGCCCCTCCCGAGGTGCCAACCTCTGACTCAGCATCAGGAGTGGCATCACTTCAAGACCCAGTACCATCCTCCGCTCTTGCTCCATCATCGGTGCTGGCCCTCCCTGCGGCACTAGGGATGGTGCCGCCCTGTTCCACAGTGCCGGAGGTGGCACTGCCAGAATGCATGGCACCAGAGATGGTGCCACAAGAATCCCCCAGTGCCACAAGTGGTGCTGGCCATATTTGGAGTTGGCAGCCCCAGATATGGAGCCAGACAGAGAAGGAAAAACCCTCAGAGCCATGCTGCTAGGCCTTGTAGGGAGGCAATGCCCTTCAGAGCCCAAGAGATCCTCAGAGGGGGTGACCAATCCCTCCTCCCCATCCAAAGAGGAAGAAAGCAGGGAGACCAGGAAAGAGGCCACCCTTCGCACCCTGCCAAGTTCAGAACCACTCATGGCACCAAATGAAGGCCATGCTGCACCTTCGGCACCACCCTGCTCACCGGCTCCAAAAACATTCCAGCAGGAAGAGCAGAGCCAGTGGACGGAGTCAAGGACCCCATTGGTACAGATCGAGCATGTAGCTCTGACTGCGACATGGGGGGTGGTTGTGGCTCTGAGGAGGCCAACAACTGAGATGGGTGCTCAACTGACCCACCAGAGGAGGCTGACTGTCCTCCTGACCCCTCTAGTGAACTGGAGACACCAGCGAGGCCTGTGTCATTGACGGCTTGTGGCCCTTCAGTACATATAGTAACAGAGGGTGACCCAGGGGTAGGGTCAAGTGATCTCGCCTTGGCATCCAGGGACTGATGACACCCTCTCAAGGTAGGAGGATTCTGACCCACCTTCAATGCTCACATTTCAAGGACATGGCAGTCCATGGAGAAGCATGTGTCACAGTTGTCCATGTCATACTCCAGACCCAAGCAAGAAAGACATCAACTATGATGGTCCGTTAGGGATATTGACTTGCCATGAGGCAACGACACATAGGGGCATGTCCTGCCTTGGATTTTGATTTAGGCCCCAGACCAGACATGATCGACTGTACGCAAAATTAATAAAAATAAGAAACAGACTATTAGCCATAGAAACAATGACAATAGAATAAAATAAAGAACAATCTCACTCATTAGAAGAAGTGTACAGCATCAAGTACAACAAAACTTCAGCGGTGTTGAAGTAAATGAACTACGTAGCTGTCTTCAGCTCTCACGAGGTGCACTCTCAATGGTGGGAAGAACAGAACTGAGGTGGAGGAGGCGTCAGCGTCGATTACTGGCGAATGCTTAAGCAGCGCGCTGTGCGTCATCCTCGAGGGTGACGTCTGCCTCGGCACCGACTCCTCCCCCAAACAAAACAATTTGTTAGATAATATCTTCTGCGGGGTCATAGCACTTTTGGCATATACCCACCAGTTATAAATGGTGAAGATACATACAGTGAGATCTCCCCTTTTTCTGCCATCCTAAGGATGCCTTCTATCATTTCTTTGTCCAGTTCCTCCCCCTGAGATGGGGGTCTGTTTACAACCCCCATGTGGATTGTGGTGCCATTTCCTGTCCCCACGGTGACCCACAGTGCCTCCTCTCCTTCCTGTTTACCCTTTAGTTCCATTGCTTTGATACCTTCCCTTACGTGGAGAGCTACTCCTCCTCCTCTTCTACCCTCCCTGTCCCTCCTGTAGATTGTGTACCCTGGTATACTGACATACCAGTCATGGTTCTCTGTGTACCATGTTTCTGTGAATGCCACAACATCCAGGTGTTCCTCCTACATCAAGGCCACCAGTTCAGGGAGCTTGTCACCTGGACTACAGGCATTGGTACTCATTACCCTCCATTTTTTGATGGCCTTACCCCTTTTTGCCCCATCCCTGTCCTTATTGCCTTTGCCTTTCTCGCCACGTACCCCTGCCCTTCTCCCTATCGACTTCTCTGTCTTGGTGTTTACCTCACTAACTACCCTGATTTTTTGGGGGGCTAGGATTTCCCTGCTCCTTTTCAGTGCCTCCCCCTTGGCTAGTTTAAATGCCTGCCAATGAAGCATTTAAACCCATCACCTAGGATCCTGGTTCCCCTACTGGACAGATGAAGACCATCGTGCCAGTATAGGCCTGCATCCCTCCAGATGGACTCCCAGTCCCCAATGAAGCCAAAACCCTGAGCTCTGCACCACTTTTTCAACCATTGATTGATTCCCATGGTGCATAGTACCCTAGCCTCATCCATGCCATAGACAGGCAGCACCTCAAGAAGGCTACCGTGCGTGCTACTTGTCTAAGGCCCCTCCCCAACTCCACAAACTCCTCCTGCACTGCTCTGATCCCTTTCCCAGCCAGGTCATTTGTCACTAGGAGTATAATGACATCCAGCACCCTCCCCCGTGCAGTTTCTCCCTCGATCCTGAGGATTAGCTCCCTGTCCTTCCAAGCCATGGCACCAGGCAGGCACCTTACCTCCCTCTTCCCCCCCCAAGTTCTACCTTCCTAACAACGGAGTCCCCCACCAGGAGTTGTTTCCTTCCCCTGTGGGGTCCTGTGCCACCCTCCTGTGGGTCTCCTTTGTGGAGGGTCCCAGCATCCTCCGTGGTCTCCACTGTGGGTGCCTCCATGCAGGAACCACACTCTGCCAGAATGGCATATGAATTGTGGAGCGGTACAGTTGGAGAGATGTGCCTCTGTTCCACCACCCTCACCCTCTCTGAGTCCACAGTGGTCCAACCGGTCCTCTTTCTTGGCAATCTCTGAGGCAGCAGTGGTGACCCTAGTGGTCCCTGGATGGGAGAGAAGGTTCCTTGAATCCTGGCCAACTCAGCCTGGAGACGAGCAGCCTCCTCCCTCAGCCCAGAGAGGTGCCTACAGATTGGACAACACCACATCCTCTAGAATGTCTCTCCTGGAAGACTGCCACTCCACAGTCACTGCACTACACCACTACTATCATGTCTTATTTGTGGCTCCTCAACTGTTGTTTTGTATGTTTACTCTTTCCTCTCTCTGTTTATTTTATTTTTTCTCCCCACTTTCCTACTGCCTCTGTGCCCTTAAAGCTCCTGCTCTTCCTGTTCTGGGACAGGAAGTTCCTGTATTCCTTAGTAGTCTCCTTCTAACTTACTCAGAGTCAGACCTCCAGCAGCTAGGGGGGAGTGGAGAGCTACTCTTTTCCTTCTAGGATGGTGAGTCTTTTCTGCCTCTGTGATCACTCCCTTCTTGCTCCCAAACAGGAAGTTTTTGTTGTCAGTCAAATCCTGTGCCTATAAAAGTGGTTCTGGCTAAAAGTGTGGGGGGGGGTGAGGGAGGGCTATATAGTCCCAGTAGAGTAGTAAAGTTCTAATGGCACCTCCTTCCTATTGCTGTTCTCTGCCAAAAGCTATCTAGGGCAGTTTTAAATCCAAACACCTGGCTTCCTGCTGCCTAAGCCACTCCCCCTAATTCACAGTTCCCCTCTTCACCTAGCTAACTGCACAAATAACAGTTCCCATCACCCAACTCAGACAAACCCACTCTGTTAGTTGACACATAGTTGTTGGTTGAAGTCATTTCCTCTTGAACTATGTCAGGTTTATGTTCTTAGCACTTCAGTATAGTTCCCAATTCACTCCTGAACCTGATGTCATTGGTGTGTATGCTTACAGGGAACCCTGCAAGCTCAAACATGGGCCTTGAGAGGAAAGACACAAAAAGATGTCAATCACATTTGCCCCTTCCCCCCAATCCTAGATATGATGCCCTTCTTCAAATCCCTTTAGTTGTATCAGGAACCTGGGCCACAGAAAATAACGACTGGGACTTGTCAATCCCAGATTGAACAATGTTTATACAGGATAGAGAGCGGTGGGGGGGGGGCATAGAGACTGTGGAGGAAGGATACATCAGGGGAAGCAAAGAGGAAGCAGTCACTGTGGGTTCACCTCACAGCGCCATTATGAAAGAAAATACAGGTGGTGGTGATCTTTAGACCACCAGGACAAGGAGAAGAGAAAGAAGGGAGCTCAGGGAAGAGCTGGCAAAGAGAGTAAAGAAAGGGGAGGTGGATGAGGCCCAAATAAGACCACTCTTGGTAAAATGCTTTGCAATATGCATACATAAGTTAGTCAATAGGTTAGTTAGGCTATAGCTTTGAATAGTTGTTTGTGACCTGGATCTTTTTTGTTATGTACATAGAAACTAAGAAACTATGGCTTGGGGGTGTCCAGCTGACTACCTCAAACCGGGTGTGGAACCTGGGCGTTGTGTTTGATGACTGTTTGACATTTAAATCTCAGGTGTCAGCAGTTGTCAAAACCTCTTTTTACCATCTGAGGAACATCGGCCGGGTGAAGCACCTGGTTCCTCCAGACGATCTCCCTACTTTGGTCCATGCTTTTGTTACCTCCCACCTTGACTACTGCAATGCCCTTTACCTTGGGCTACCGGGAGTTGAGATTCGCCGGCTGTAGCTAGTGCAGAATGTGGCAGCCAGGCTGTTGACTGGTTCTTCTAGGTCCAGTCATATAACGCCTGTGCTCCGTAGACTGCACTGGCTGCCAGTTTGCTGGCGAATCACCTTCAAGGTCGGACTGCTGACCTATAAGGCCCTACGCGATTAGGGACCTGCTTACCTGAAAGATCTCCTTTGTCCCTACTGTCCCCCCCGCTCTCTCTGATCCACTGACAAGGGATTGCTAGAGATTCCCAGGGTTCGATTAAAAACTTCAGGGGCCAGATCTTTTAGTTTTATGTGGCCCCAACCCTGTGGAATTCTCTACCTCGTCAGGTGTGAGACTGCCCGACTGTCCAAAGTTTTAAAGGAGCTTTAAAAACCTACCTTTTTAGTAAAGCTTATAATGATTTTTGAATATTTTTTAACATTGTTGTAATTATTTATTGTTTTAAGTTATATTGTACAGGCGCCTTGGTTTAGGAAAGGCGCCTTATATAAATAAAGAATGATTTGATTTGATTTGATTTAAGTACTCAGATAATTGTATCATATGGATCCTAGCATGGGCATCTGGTTCTGGTACCGGTCCCTGTTCGGGGTTTCATAATTGATACCTAGAACAGGTACCAGAACCTGGACTGGTATCATAACCAGATGCCCATGCCAGGCTCCATATGATACAATTATCTGAGTACTCAATTTCGGATCAATGACAGTCGGTCTGTAATTTTATTGTCGACCGATGTTACAGCGACTCCTTTATGTTGACCGCATTTGTGGTTGGTACAAAGGGAGTCACTGCAGATTTCGTTTTCTTTGGGGGGGGCTTTGCCCTCAAAACAGCCATGCGGGTGGCTTTGCCCTCCACAATTCCCACTACTATAATAATCAACTCAGAGTGGGAGTTGTTTTGGGGAAGGAGTGCAGTACCCCCACAAAGCAGTGCTGGGGTCCCACGCCGACACTACAGCAACCTGGCACTGTTGTTGCTGTAGTGTCGGTCACTGTAAAGTTGTCGTGGTAGCGACGGTATACCCTCAGTTTCTATGTATATAACAAAACAGATCCAGATCACAAACAACAAGTGTATTCACAAAACTCAGGCAGTTTACTGTAATTATTGTTATTTCTATAATTAGGGTACTTACATGCCCCCTAAACTACATAATCAAAAGCATAAGTTACATGAAAGACTATGTTCACAATTCTCATATCAGAAAAAAATCAATATGTCATGCAAACTCATTTTCTTCCTTACTCAGCATAAGCAAAGAGCAGATAGCTATTTTATGAGCCTAACAGTATTTTCATGCAAATTCCTGATCTGAGAAACAGAACCAGGTAACCTAACTACATTATACAGCAATGTTCGTATTCCTGTCACAAGCAACTATTCAAAGCTATATCATAACTAATCTATTGCCTAACTTATGTATGCATATTACAAAGCATTTCCTCAAGAGTGATCTTATTTGGACCTGTAATCCTGACCACAAGTATTTTGCATGTTGCCCAGATACCTATGCTAGAGGTAAAAAAAAAGCCAATTCAAGCTTACCACTCTGCTGCAACCTGTCAGCAAGTCTTAGCCAAAACGCCTGCTGGGGGAAACTCAGTAGCCACTTTCTAAGAGCATATCTGGAGTGTCTTCTCGAGATATGAGGAGCCTGGGGTTTTACAGTCTAACTGAGGAGGCTCTTTCAGGAAGACTCAAGTTAGATATCATGGTTGCAATGCTAATAACAAATGCATTGCGTTGTGATGCAGTTCAGTGTGTGTTGTGTTAAAGCTCATGAAGCATGCTATTTATGAATTTCTTGAAATACAGTTTCCTGCCATATGTTTATAGCATACTGTGAAGCTCAGTGCTTCTGTGATAAAAATGTGTTGCCCTGTGTAATGCATTGGTACCATGCTGCAAGCTGCTATGCATCCTTTTATAGTCAACTTTATGCATGTGTGAAAACTGCTGTGCTATGCTGAAAGACTTCTATAATATTTCTTAGAAATATATTTATATGATGTTCAGCTAGCTGGCTTCAGTCTGGTCTTTGCTCATATTTTTTTATTATTGAAGTTTAAAAATGCGTTGGGGCCTAGTTGGCTTTGCCTTGCCTGGGTTTATCCAGGTCTTTGTTGGCTAGCTTCATCTGGATTATTTCAGGTCTTTGGGAAATGACTTCCCTGGTCTCAGGCCCACAGGACCAGAATGGCCCTATCAAGTACTGAAGTCCTAGGTTTCAAAAGAGCAGATTTCAATCAGATGAGGGAACTGATTCAAGATAAATTGACCAGAGTGGATAGCATCAAAGGTGTAGAGGAAAGATGGGAGCCATTAAGGGGACCATTCTTGAGGCAACAAAGTCATGCACAAGAATTGTTGCAAAATGAAACAGGTACAAGAGACCAATACGGTTCTCAGAGAGGGTCAGAGAAGCAGTGAGGGCCAAGAAAAAGGCATTCACCAAGTATAAGGAAAAGCAGGGGGAGGAGAAAGAATGGGGAGAGTACCAAATAAAAACTATAGAAACAAAGAACAGTCGGAGGCAAAGGCAGACATGTAGCTGTGTATTGCAGAGGTGGTAAATGGTGGGGAAAAAATACTTCAGATATATTAAAGGAAAAAGGAAGCAGGGAGGAGATATTGTTAGGATACAAGAGAGGGGTGGGTACGATAAGAAGATGAAGAAAAAGCAGCCATCACTAACAATTACTTCTGCTCCATCTTTACAAGGGAAGACAGTAGGCCCCTGCCTGAAACTGAAATCAAGGTCACTGTCAGGAGCATTCCTGAAATGAGGCAACGAGTATTTACCAGAGAAAGGATCCAGAAGGGACTTGAAGCCCTAAAGATAGATAAAGCCCTAGGGCTGGATGGGATGCACCTGACGGTGCTCAAGGAATTGGCTGCCTAATTGGCTGAACCCTTAGTAGGAACATTCAATGGCTCAATTCAGTCAACGGTAACTGCAAAAGACTAGAGGGTATCGGATATAGTCTGGCAACAAAAGGGAAGGGGACAAGGAACAACTAGGGAATTACAGATCTCTCAGCCTTACCTCTATAGCAGATAAACTGATGGAGCCACTGATTGAAGAGGACCTTGTGGACTACCTAGAGAGCCACAGTCTACAAGACTGTAAACAGCATGGGTTTGTGGCAAGGAGGTGTCATCATACCAACCTGATAGTTTTCTTTGACTGGGTAAAAAAGGTATTCGGTAAGGGTCATGCTGTGGACCTACTGTACTTCAATTTCATCAAAGCTTTCAAAGCTAAAGGACCTAAATGTGTCTAGGGACAACATTAAATGGGTAGGAAACTGATTGAAGAAGTGACAGTAGAGGGTGGTGGTATATGGGGTCAACTCAAAAGAGAGGAAGATCACAAGTGGGGTGCAACAGGGAACTGTCCTGGGTCCTGTCTCTTCAATATGTTCATCAGCAACATTGGGGAGGGCATCTGGGGCATGTTGTGTCTCTTCATATATGACACAAAGCTCTGTGGTAGGGTAAATAGTGACAAATGGATTAGGGTGATGCAGAGGGCTCTATAAAGGCTAGAGAGGTAATCCAAGGTTTGGCAGTTGAAATTCAGTGTCAAAAACTGCAAACCTATGCACCAAAGAAAAAAAGATATTGGACAGAGTACTGGATGGAAGGAGTTAAACTGAGCACTGTGGCAGAGGAAAGGGTCCTGAGAGTCATCATTAGTGACTCTCTTAAACAATCATGGCACTGTAACAGAGCCTTTAGTAAGGCTAATAGGATGCTAGGATGTATCAGAAGAGACACTGACTGCAGGAAAAAGGAGGTACTACTACCTCTATATAATATAGGTTGCTAGTGAGACCACATCTGGAATACTGTGCTCAGTTTGGGAGTCTTCACCTAAGGAAGGACAGGGACAGGCTGAAGATGATGCAATCCAGGGTGACCAAGATAATTTTGGGCCAACAGAGCAGATCTTAGGAAGATCATCTGAAGACACTGAACATGTACGCATGGGAGACCAGGCAAGAGGGGGAGAAGATATGAGAGAGACCTTCAGCTTCAGGTTCCTGAAGGGAATAAACAAGCTGAACTGCAGTGAACTATTTTGCAGGAGTGCAGAGTCAAGAACCCAAGGTTATAATAGGAAACTGGGGGGGGGGGAGGGTTAAGATAGAGATGAGAAGTTCCCTTTTACAGAAAGGGTGGTGAAACAATGGAACAGTCTGCCAGCGAAGGGGGTTGACGTCAAGACTGCAAATGGTTTCAGGAATAGATGGGACACAGTGAAGGGTTTAGTGGTTTCTCAGGTTGGAAGCAGTAGGGAGGGGAGCAGAGGGGGATGGACCAGGAGGGAGAAAGCCCACTATGTACATTAGGTCCCAGGGCAGATCAGGAACACTGGGCAGATTAGATGGACCTTTAGTCTTTTTCTGATGTCTTTGTCTATGTTTCTATCAGCACTGCAGGCTCTTGTTTCAGAACATATATTCCATAGCAATGATACAGTTATCAGCGGTAGCTCAGTGGCAACGTTCTCAGAACAAAAGTGGCATACTTTTCACCATAGCCTTCATTACAGTTTATTTAGAATTAAGATTGCTATAATTACTAGTTAGGGTTTATTACAACCAATAACCAGTGCACATAAATCTCCATTATACACACAAGTGTGAGTAATAAGCCTCATATTCAGAGCTGGCCACAAGTGCAGCTCAGCCTGTAGTGTTGCACCAAAAATAGTGCATGGCTGACTCTAAGCTACATTTAGACAGTTAGCACACAGTAATGGAACGTGCTAACTGACTGAATATCAGCCCACGTTGGCGCAGCTCTAAGTGGATATGGGTTGTGCTGACATGGCCCAAGGCCACATATGGCCCACAGGAGATAGTGCTGCTCAAAATGGGGTAGCATCAGGGCTCCTGTGGGCCATATTCAGCCCAAGCATGCATTTGAGTTCATTGGGCATGAAAGGCACTAAGGGGCCATCTACATGCTCATTATGCACTCATTTGATGGGTGCAGCAGATCCGCTTGTGCCAATGCAGGGCAGCAGCAGTACAACATACATTGTAGTCTAGTGGACCCCCTGATCACCCCTGTTATATGCTGAACCAGGTGTCTGTCATAGTCTACTGAACTCACCTACCCCTGATTGCCCCTGTCATACGCTGAACCACTTTCCCTGGTAGTGTAGTGAACCCCCACTTTTTCCTGATTTCCTTGGTTCCCATTTATGCTTAAGTACTGTTCCCTGGTGGGCTAGCAACCACCAACATTGGGTGCCACCTTTATTCCCAATTGACACCCCCTCACACACCCACTAAAGACCCCCTGCCCTGCACACCACCCACCCCCCACCACAATAACCACTCACCACTACAGCCATGGTCAAATCGGTGTTTAGCATAACCTCTGCTTACCTCTCTGGCTGGCCACTGCCTGACAGCCTCAGTGCACAATTACTTATTTGCTTTTTTTTGCACTCTGTGACCATCAGACAGCAGCTGGCTGAGGAGCTGAGTGGAGAGCTGTGCCAGCCACCGATGTGACCATGGCTGTAGTGCTGAGTAGTGATCAGGGTGAATGGGGTACAGGCGAGGTTTCCTCAGTGGGTGGGTGGGTGGGTGAGGTGTGTCAATCAGGAGGGGGTTGGTAGCACCTGGGGTGTGTGGGGCTGCTAGCCCACCAGGGAATAGTGCTTAGCCATAAAAGGGATTGGGGGGAAGGGGATCCATTAGACTACATGGGATACTGGTTCAGCATATGACAGGGGCGATCGGGGGGGTCCACTAGACCTCCAGGGGTACTGGTTAAATATATGACAGGGGTAATCAGGGGGAGAAGGGTCCAATAGATGCAGGTGCAGGCAGCTGCAGTACAGCTGCCCTGCCTTCAGGGGGTGCTGCTTTAATATGTTTTTTCCGCAGCAGTAAACAGCACCAATTTGGGGGCTGTTTAGCACTGCTAAAACTGTTTGAATATACTGCTGCATCATTATGCATGAAGGACTTTTTGATTTGCATCAGTGCAACAGTATGATTTGTGTGATCCTGCTGGCAGCTCTGGGCAGTGCTCGAGGGGCCTCTGAATATGTCCCCACCCAGAGTGCTGGCATTAATCCAGGTGAGGATGGGGCTACTCCGCCATGGTGTCCACATACTTACAAAATGACTTCTCTCACATACTAAAATGGTTCCAAGAATACCAACTTAAAGTAAACACCAACAAAACAGTATTCATGACATTCAGTACTCCCCAAAGACCCTTGAAACTTCCACACTTCCCTCATTCACTACCCTTGATGGCACCACACTATACTGTATCTACCTACAAGTGCCTAGACATTTGGCTAGACACCCACCTTGACTACACTACTCACATAAATTACATCCATTCTAAGCTCCGCCCTAAACTTGGTGCTTTGTACAGAAATAAAGATGCCATCTCCCTCCCAGTCCACCGTATACTACTCACAAAAACAATCTTACCTATCTTCAACTATGCTGATGTAATCTATGGATCCACCCCATCCACAGCCCTCTCCAGGCTAGACACCCTAAACATAGAAACATAGCAACATAGACTTTGAAGGCAGATAAGGACCACTTGGCCCACCCAGTCTGCCCATTTCCCTACCAATTGGATAAGCTGCAGATTCTAGTTAGCCAACAGCCTACTTCCTGCAACCCCGCACTATAATTGCCTTATGTCTGTCCCATGCATGTTTGAATTCCCCCACTGTTTTAGACCCCACAACCTCTCCAGAAAGGTGGTTCCATGCATCCACCACTCTATCCATGAAAAATAATTTCCTCACATTACCCCTGAGCCATCCCCCCTCTAACTTTAAATTGTGCCCCCTTGTTCTTACACATCTCTTTTTCTGAAAGATGCTACCCTCCTGGACTTTGTTGATTCCCTTGAGGTACTTAAAAGTTTCTATCATGCCACCCCTGTCCCTCCTTTCATCAAGGGTATACATAGTAAGCTCTCTCAGTCTCTCTCTTCATATGGTTTCTGATATAGACCCTGCACCATTTTAGTTGCCCTCCTCTGGACTGCTTCCATCCTGTCTATGTCCTTGCGTAGATGAGGTCTCCAAAACTGCATGCAGTACTCCAGATGGGGTCTCACCAACTGTCTGTATAGAGGGATAACCACTTCCCTTTTTCTACTTGTGATGCCCCTCCTTATGCATCCCAGTATCCCCCTGGCTATCCTTACTGACTTTTCACATTGCTTACCCACCTTTAGGTCATCTGATATGACTACACCCAGATCCCTTTCCATTATTGTTGTCGTTAGTACCTCCCCTGCTATTGTGTGCTCTTCTCCAGGATTTTTTATTTCCCAGGTGCATTACTTTGCACTTCTTTGCATTGAATCTAAGTTGCCATATGTCTGACCATTCCTCCAACCTTGCCAAGTCCCTTCTCATCCTTTCTACCCCCCCCTTGTGTATCAACTCTGTTACAGATCTTTGTGTCATCTGCAAAGTGGCATACCTTTCCTTCCAGACCCTCTGCAATGTCACCTATAAAGATGTTAAAGAGGACTGGACCCAGTACTGAGCCCTGAGGTACTCCACTAGTAACCCCCCTTTCTTCAGAATGTGTTCCATTCACTATTACCTTCTGTGTCCTGTTGTGCAGCCAGTTTGCTACCCAGGCTACCACCCTGGGACCCACTCCCAGGCTGGCTAACTTGATTATTAATCTTTTGTGCGGGACTGTGTCAAATGCCTTGCTAAAGTCTAGGTAGGTCATATCTACAGCCCCTCCCTGGTCTATTACTTTGGTCACCCAGTCAAAGAAATCGATTAGATTCATCTGACATGACCTTCCTGCTATGAATCCATGCTGCTTTGGGTCCTGTGCCTTGTTGGCATCTAGGTACTCAACAATTCTTTCTTTCAGAAGTGATTCCATCATTTTCCCCACCACTGAGGTAAAACTAACAGGTCTGTACTTTCCTGCTTCTGCCTTGCTCCCACTTTTGTGGAGGGGAATCACATCTGCCCTCCTCCAGTCCTCAGGTACCACCCCATCTTCCCATGATTTGTTAAAAAGTGTGGTTAGTGGTGTCACTAGGTCCTCCCTTAGCTCTTTTAGGATTCCAGGGTGAATCCTGTCAGGCCCCATTGCTTTGTCCACCTCAAGTTTTAGGAGTTCTTTCAGTACTCTTTCTTCTGTAAATGGACTGGCATCCACCCCACTATCCAGAGTGCTTCTACTGTTTGGTTTAGGTAACTCCTCCTCTTCTTCTTTTGTGAATACTGAGCAAAAGTATTCATTCAGTATCTCTGCCTTTTCACTGTCTCCCTCTGCCCACCTCCCCTCTCCTTTATTAATCTTCACTATCCCTTCCTTGGCCTTTCTATGCTCCCTAATGAACCTATAAAAGGTTTTATCCCCCTTCTTAACTGAGTTGGCTATCTTTTCCTCGGTTTGGGCCTTTGCTTTTCTGACTGCCTTCCCCACTTCTTTCTGCTTTAATTGATACAGTTCCCTATCGTGCTCTGTCTGTGATTCCTTATACTTTTTGAATGCAGCCTTTTTCTCCTTAACCTTCCCTGACACCTCTTTTGAGAACCATAGTGGTTTTTTATTCCACTTTGTTTTCTTTATTTGTTTCACACAAAGGCTTGTTGCCTCCATGATGGCAGTTTTGATTATTCTCCATTGTTCTTCCACCCCTCCTTTCTGGCCATTTGCTAATGCATTCCTCAGGTATTCACCCATTATGCCAAAGTCAGCCCTTCTAAAGTCCAGTATCCTTGTCTTTGTATGGCTTGTCTCCATGGTTGTGTTTATTGTGAAGCACACTGTGCAGTGGTCGCTTGTTCCCAGATGTCTACTGACTTCTAAATTTGTGATCCACTCTCCATTTGAGAGTGCCAGGTCTAATATTGCTCCCTCCCAAGTGGGTTCCACCACTAGCTGTCTAATGCATGCCCTCTGTAGGGCATCGAGAATGACCCTGCTCTTGGATGTGGCTGCAGTCCATGTCGCCCAGTTAACATCTGGCATATTCAGGTCCCCCATCAACAGTATCTCCCCTTTTTCAGCCATTTTGAGAATGCCCTCTATCATTTTCTTGTCCATTTCCTCCACTTGAGACAGGGGTCTGTATACAACCCCTGTGTGGATTGTGATTCCATTCCCTGTCTCCAAGGTGACCCAGAGTTCCTCTTGTCCTCCCCCTTTACTTTTTAGTTCTGTAGCTTTGATCCCTTCCCTTCCCTTATGTAGAGAGCTACTCCACCTCCTCTTTTACCCTCCCTGTCCCTTCTATAGATTGTGTACTCTGGTATGTTGACATCCCAGTCATGGTTCTCCATGTACCATGTTTCTGTGACTGCCACAATATCCAAGTGTTCCTCTTCCATCAGGGCTACTAGCTCTGGAAGCTTGTTTCCCAGAATACGGGCATTGGTACTCATTGCCCTCCATTTAATGTTGGCTTTATCCTTTTTTACCCCATCCCTGCTCTTATTGCCCTTGTCCATTTTTCCATTTACCCCTGTCCTGCCCTCTGTCAAGCTCTGTACCTCAGTGTTTACCCTACTACCTGCCATGTTTTGTGGGGGGAGGCTTGAACTTTCCTGTTTCCTATCAGCACCTCCCCCCTTGGCTAGTTTAAAAGCTTGTCAAGGAAGCCTTTAAACCTGTAACCTAGGAGCGTGTTTCCCTTCCTGGACAGATGCAGACCATCATGCCAGTATAGACCTTCATCTCTCCAGGTGGACCCCCAGTCCCCAATGAAGCCAAATCCCTGTGCTCCTGAACCAGATTTTTCATTCATTAAACTGCATGGTGTGCAGTACCCTAGCCTCACCCCTGCCATAGACTGGCAGCACCTCTGAAAGGTTACCGTGCTTGCTACCTGTCTGAGGCCCCTCCCCAACTCCACAAATTCATCCTGCACTGCACTGATCTCATGCCTAGCTAGGTCATTTGTCCTGAGGTGGACAATGATATCTAGTTTCCTCTCCTGTGATGCTGCTTCTGCAATCCTGAGGATTTGCTTCCTGTCCCTCCAAGCCATGGCACCAGGCAGGCACCTTACTTCTTTCTCCTCTCCCTTCCCCAGGTCTACACCCCTAACAATTGAGTCCCCTATCAGAAGCTGTTTCTTTCCCCTGAGGTGTCCCTTGCCACTCTTTTGTGGGTCTCCCTTGTGGATGTCCCTAGCATTCTTCTTGGTCTCCAATGGGGGTGTCATCATAGAGGAACCTTGATTTGCCAGACTGACATATGATTTGTGTAGAGGTGCAACTCAGGGGCTACGCCTCTGTTCCACCACCCTCACCCTCCCCGAACCTACTGTGGTCCATCTGCTCTTCACACATGGCAACCTCTAAGGCAGTGGTTGTGGAACTGGTGCTCTTTGGGTGGGGGAGGCCTCCTTAGTCCTTGCCAGTTCAGCCTGGAGGTGGGCAACCTCCTCCCTCAGAGCTGACAGTTGCCTGCAAATAGGGAAGCAATTCAGGTTCCAGAATGTCTCCCAGAAAATTGCTGCCCCACTGCCAGTGCATTGCACCACTCCCCACATGTCCCTCTTCCTTATAATATACAATGAGTAATGTATAATTGTTTTTTTTATTTGTGTGTGTGTGTACTTACCCTTTATGCACTGTGCTGGGTAATTAAGAATATGACAGTTCTGCCCCAAGACCTGTTGAGGAAGTGATGTCAGAACCTTGGCTATAAAGGAAATGCCACGCCTGGGGTGGGAGGGGTGAGGGAAGGGTGGGTGGGTAGGCCACAACGACTGGTGACTGTTAGAAACAATCAAATACACCACTGCTACACCACCCTGGTGAGTACTGCCCTTTATAGTAAGTCAACCAACACCACAATTTACTAGACCACTGCTCTTACACAAACCACTCTACTGAGTCCAGGGATAAAAATGAACTCACTGTTCAGCCAGCAGGACACTTCTAAAATATTGCACAAATATCCTTCCAAATCCTATGTGTCTAGCACAGAAATCAAACAACTTCAGTTGTATTTCACCCCCTCTGGTTATAAAATTACTACACTTTAACAGAATCCTGCAATTCTTAATGACAATAAGAAAATAATGAAACTTTCTGTAGAAAGTGTAGCTTACCTTCCTAACTAGTCCCCAACAATATTATGTTTTACCAGGTTCCCAGTTCCTCAAATGTGTTATAGTTTGTTCTCTGCAGTATAGCAAGTTTCTCAGCTTCCAACAGGAGCAGGCAAGTCTTTTCTGACTGGCTTCTCTCTGTGTAGTTTGCCTAAGACAGCACAGTGATAAAAGACCCACCCAGAATCAATTGATTAACTAGTGACACCTGTGATGTAAGCAGGTCTTTCAGTGAAGACAATTTGCTATGTCTGCTTCTAATACACACACAAACCCTTTATCTGAAACCAGGGATAAACTCACTGCTTAGCCAGCAGGACACTTCTAAAATATTGCACAAATATCCTTCCAAATTCTATGTGTCTAGCACAGAAATCAAGCAACTTCAGTTGTGTTTCACCCTCTCTGGTTATAAAATTACTACACTTTAATGGAATCCTGCAGTTCTTAATGCCAATAAGAAAATAATGAACTTTCTGTAGAAAGCGTAGCTTACCTTCCTAACTAGTCCCCAACAATATTATGTTTTACCAGGTTCCCAGTTCCTCAAATGTATTCTAGTTTGTTCTCTGCAGTATAGCAAGTTTCTCAGCTTCCAACAGGAGCAGGCAAGTCTTTTCTGACTCAAAATACAAAGTATATGAGTGGAAACACAATTGCAGTTGAGCATTACTCAATTAAACTTCTTTAAACCCTATTCAATGACTTCTGCCATTTCACCATAAATGCTCCCCATAGGTCTCACCTCTGCACCCTTTACTCCTCCCCCTCTCCACCTGCACCACACCTCTATAATCACAGCAAAATACTGGTTTGGCTCACTCACTCCCTACCTCTCCTCCCTCCTTCCCCCCTCCTCCCACCTATCCTACATCTCTGTTCCAGAAATATTAGCACCTTTGCCCTCCACCTTCCCCACGCTGACTCTACATTTGCCACCTTCTCCTACCACTTCCCTCATAACTGGGACTCCCTTCTATTATCACTCCACCTTCTACTCTCACTAAACTTCTTTAAACAAGACCTTTCCCACCCCAACCCCTCCCCTGTTCTTGCTATCTGCCAAGCTAACTCCTCTACTCTCTATTCCATACTACTGCCTCTTTAACTTGCTCTTAGTCGTCTACCCACCAAAAAAGTGCTCTTGCAATACTTACTGCTTGTACCACTTATGTTCACAATGCTCAACTACAATTGTGTTTCCACTCATATACTTTGTATTTTGAACAGTTTACCTATCTTACAAATGTATACTGTTATGATGTTCTAAACAAACAACCTGTAACCAGTCTGTCCTAATTATTACTCTTGCCTTCTGTACCTATGTGTCATTGTAAACTGATTTGTTATATTGTGTTTATTTTTGCCTTATGTACCCAAGTGTCACTTATAAATTCATGCATTGCATTGTGTGTATTTAGCCTCCATGTCCTCTTCCCCCAGATCACACCTGGAAACAAGCCTTAGCTCAGTGTGCCTCTCCCAGTAACCAACTTTTAAATAAATAAAATAAAAAATAAAAACTTTGTTAGCCACATGCTGACCTTTTGAATGTGGGGCCCATAGTGTTTAACTCATGCTTGTGCTCAGTTATTTTCAAACATGCAGTGAGTCATTTGGGGTTGTTGTCATGAAATCAGGCCTTTCCACATGGCTGAACAAAACTAACTGATTTTATAACCAGAAATAGTCATTTGCAGAAATGACTTTCTTGTGTTAAATGTTTGACGTGAAACAAAATGATACAGAAGTTTCAGTGATCACAGTTTCAAATTCACAAATGTCTGTTACCTGTTTAAATAAAAAAAAAGTTGCTTCTTTTCCATGCATATTTTCACATTTTAAATACAAAATACCAGTTATTATATAACATAAACCATGGGCAATGGTTAAAACTAATTTTTATATACACCCTCAATGTGCGTTGCCTGAATAAGCCTTTGGTCTTATCAGTTCTGTGGTATCACACACCTTGGGTGAGTAAAAATATGCATTACATACTGTTGCCCACACTGTACATTATTCTCTGTGTTACATGCCTGCCTTTGCTGTCTTACAAGTGCATTTTCAGAACACTTACAGTATGTATTGTAGGTCATTATTTAGGTGTTTCAGGGTGTCTCTTTTGCAATGTGATTGCAACCCAAAGGCTCCTTTAAATAAGCAAACAAAAAGTACTACTTATCAACAGGATAAACCATTATTTCTTTGTCCAAGTTTTATAAGGAACTTCTTCTGCATTTGATTTTTGCACTTTAGTCATTGCCTCATCTGCCTAGGGGTGGGAGTAACGGGCACTTGAATCATGACTGCCTTGAACACTCTATAAATTATAAATGATTCCCAACATTATGCACTGCAGTTCGCTGGAATCTGCAAGCAATTAATTAAAGAATGAATTGGTGTTGATTAGGATTATGGAAGGAAGACAGCACTGAATAAATTACCAAAAACTGATCTGTGACAAAGAATAAAGACTGAAGTCCTGAAGACAGTAAACCTTTTAGACTTAGCTATTGTGTTGAATAATAATTTAAATAAAACTTGGTATCAAATGAATTTCCATAGATAGCAATAATTAATAAGTATGAGAAAGCGTATTATTTCAGACTAAAACCCTATTAAATCTAAATAGCTTCTGCTTAGTACAGTATAGATTAATACATATCAGTATTTGTTTAGCTGATGCTTAGCACATATTCAGATGTTTAATATTCTTTGAATCATTTGGATTGACTCAGTACTCTGCTTGACTCAAAAACAAATTAAGTGTTGGTAGTTGAGAAGAGCATATGTTCCACAGCCCCAGTTTGTTTTTTTTAAGTTGCTAACTAGTTCTGATAGTCCCATTTAATGTTACCAGTCCTGCTCTATACAGATATCAGAGATAATATGAGGTATGTAAGCAATACAATGATTGAAAACATTTGAGATGAATGCAAAGAAATTGTTTTATTCTGACACTTTTAATGATTCAAAACACTGGAAGGATTTTTGTTGTGCTAAGACTGCAAAATTAATATGGTCATTGTGGATTTAAGAGCATTTTTAGTTTAAGCTTGCTCATCAGTTCTGCAGTGTTTCTGTTAAATTATTTAAAGAGCTACTTCAGCATTTACCTTTGTAAACATAATTTATTCAACTATTACAGTTTACCAAAGAAACAACATATTTTCAATGTTGAGCTGGCTTTCTCAGAAAGATTTTTGAAACACAAAGTGGAATAAATGCTGGCTTGCATGGCAATTTTTAAAAAATCAATTATGGTGCAATGCCAAACTCCTAGAATGCATTACAATGTAAAGCAGTCATTGTAAACATAATTGCTGTAAAAATTGTCTTTTTCAGTAAGAGCAGGCAAGGGATTTGGTGTCCTTTTAGTCATAGAGGGCAAGGGATTTGGATAGATTAAATTAGTTTAGATTAGACAGATAGACAGGCAGGCAGGCAGACTGACAGATAAACAGACAGATGACATTCAGAATTTGCAGCACCATTCTTGTGCAAATGTGCCCTTTAAGATCACAAGTTAGACCACAATTGCTACAATTTGAACAAACAAAATAACACATAGTTTCTCTTTTTGACAAAAGCCTGCCACAAAGCAGGGACACTGTCACAAATACATCAAACCATTTGAAAATAACATTCAAATGTTGTGGTGCCTTTCAGATGATGCAGACACAGCTCAGAACTGAGAATTGCGTCTGCATCATCACTGTTAGAAATCCATCCTTATTAGACAAAAGTAACTTTTTAAATGTGCATGACTGTAAATAAACAGGGCTACTATTAAAGCCACTTACAGAATGATTCACTGCACAAATCTGAGACCAGTTAACTTCCTCTAAGTGTACTGCATGAAGTCTGGATCATGAGCAATGACTAATGTAAGCTTCAGCCTCATACCACCCACAGAAATTAAGGATGACGGTACCTTGTTTCACATAAGTAATTAAATTATAGAGTGCCTGCTTAGTCCTTATCATAACCTAATACTGCAAAGCTGCTTGTGACAGCTGGAGTTTAAAAGAGCAATAGAGAATGGAGAACAATTCTCTTTTAATGAACTTCAGAAACACAACTATGAGTGCTTGGGCCAGTACAATGGCACAGAGGTGACACATCATGTAAGCATGTGGGATGTTATGGTTGATATCCTGAGTCTGGGGCTCCCATGTTTGAGTCAGCAGTGCTGCCAGCATTGAAAAGCAAACACCTCACAGCCAAGGGTGGTGCCACATAGTATTTCAAATAATGAAAAGGACTTACAGGCTGCGAGTGTGCCACGTCTGTGTGGAATCACTTTTTCTGTATGTGAGTTTTTTTCATTTTCCCTCATCTGTGAAACTACAAAAACCCATGGAAAACACTTATTATGCACCACCTGTAGCTATAGTCTCACCAAATTCATATTGAATGTCCCCTTCCACCTGTCGCAAAAGACACAGTGATGGCAGAGGTTTGGGTAAGGTCAGGTAGTTAATCTCCAGTTAAAAACTCCTGTCCTGGCCCAGCTGCACCCCTGCTACACGTGGACAGAACACAGCAAATCTGTTCTGGGAGATTGTGGGATAAGGCACAATGGCTATCTTAGCCACTGCAGATCATATTATTTTTAAATGTAAAGATTTCTTCTTAAAAATAAAAAAATGAACTGCCAATTTTCAAATGATGTGTTTCATCTTTGTTATTGTTACTTTGGAATCATAACATTTCCAGCTTTGATTTTCTTTTTTTTTGGGGGGGGGGGGGTGCATCACACCTGCACTCTGCATTTACTTCTTGAAAGGCATGCATTTATGCGCCCTCAAGGCTCTTGCTTTAGCCCTTTGTTTTTTTTTTATTTTGTTTTTGTAAATATGCATACCAGCATTCTTATGCTAGTATTACTATCTTACACACCTTTCCAAGCACATGTTTATATGACACTGGTGTTGTGCAACCTTCAGTCATTGGGCATTTGAGATTGTCTCAGCAAGGACTGGTGTACTTATCTGCTAATGTGATACTGAGGACTCTTTAGTCTGTGGCACATTCAGTGCAAGTTCTAAGAATACAGCCTTTAAACTGTGTCAGAGATGGGTCTATTACATGTTAGGAAATACTTGCATTGGCATATCTGAGTAAATGCAATGAGCAGGACAAAGAGAGCTTTGAAATCATCCCCTTGGGCTCTGAATGTCTTTTTGAAATTCAGTTGCAGAAGGGACTGGTGAGTCAGAACAGTCAAAATAGCCTGTTTTACCTGTGTTATATAGACCTACTACTGTATTTTCAGCTTTAGTGGACACTTGAGGCCAAACTCCTGATAGAACACAAGTCAGCATATGTCCAGAATTCCAGGTGCAGAGCAGACTTGCATTGAAACTACTTGGGCAGGATTTAAACAGCTGAAGAGTGGATGCAAGTAAATGTTATGACCAAAGTGAAAATGCTGCATCAAACAAGAAAAAAATGATTGTTGACCATATTCACAGAGGCAGTGTGGTCTAGTGGTTAGTGCACCGACTTGGGAACAAGGCAATTGCAGGTTCAAACTCTGCGATAGTCAAATACTCACTGTGTGATTTTGAGCGAGCCACTTAATCTTTCAATGCACCAGTCCACCAAGCTCTGGAAATGGATAGAAGCAGGATCCCACTGGAAATGAAGTGCTGCATCTCAACTGGGCTGTCCTGGGTAAGTAGCTGACTTCCATCCATCTACCCCCAACACACACACAGCTTCCAAGCAACAAAGGTAAAAATAATGCAAGATTTTAGCTATGGACTGAAGCATAATACTCTGTCCAGAAAAGTTATGCAATATTCCAAATAACACAAACCATAAGCAGGGGTTGATGGACAGCATAAGTGTAAAATGAAGTCAGCTGGTAAACCATAGAAATGTGAACTAAGCAGGCTAGCAACACCTCTACTGACAGAACACATCACAGCATATAGCTACCTATGTATTTCCCTGAGTGTTGCAATTTTCTAAACCTATTGTCTTGCTGGACAATTGGTGCCACTATAGTGGCTTCCCCTATATACTGCTCTCAGCAACTTCTACATACAATTCCAATTGTAATTTGTGATTTTTTGTGTGTGTGTACATATTGCTCTCCTGGTTATATACAGCATGTACCATTCTTCTTAACTCCATATAAGTTTACCTCTTGCCATTGAATTTGTTCAATTTATTTACTTTTGTTGCATCTCTTTCTCCCTTGTACCTACACCCCTTCCCCCCCCGACACATCCGGAAATGAGCTGCTAGCCCAGCTCAGTATGTTCTTCCAAGTAAAACTTTTGAAATAAATTATCATGGAACTAATAACATAGCACAGCATACAGGAGGAGGAGGAGGAAACCCCACCCCCGCCACAAATGCCAATGCCCTGCTTAGGCTAACATGCAGAGTACCATAGGCAAATTCATAGAGTCTGATACTGCACCACTGTGCTACCCTAGTTGAAACTATCATGAACTGTTCAAGAATTACTGATGAACAGTTCATGAATCCAGCTCATGAACATTCATCAAGCATGCATCAGATTGTTCATGAATTGGGCATATTTGGCATTCCTTTGTTCATGAGCATTCATGACCATAAGAGATCATAAAGGTCCATGGAAAGTGATGAAAATCCTTCACTGAGCTTCGATGGACAAATTCCAATAAATATTTTTGGTGACCAGGAAATACCCTGTTTTTATAATATTGTTTAATTTATTAGGCAACATGGTTTTAGTCCTATTCTCAAAAGATGTTTGCCCAATGTACAAATCAGAGGCAGACCAGTTCATCCCTTAGTTGTTTTATCACACAATTTAAACAATAACAATGGCAATTTAATTATCTTAACCTCAGCATTTTCTAATGAATTGCCTTTCTTAGAATGCATTTTAAACATAACTTACCCTATAGTAATAGCATGTCAGTTTCAGCCACAGAGACCCCCCTTACATTCTGGTCACTGAATCTGCAAACAAGTTGAAGACAACTGTGTCCCATCTGCAGCGATCCAGAAATGAACTATTACCAGGGAAACCTTTACAAATCCACAAACTGCCTGCGTGTTTGTGAGACTTTATTCATTATCTTGCTGAAATTGGGTGCCATTTACTAGCAACCAACCAGAGTGTAGTAGGGGCGGGGTTCAGCTCTTCAAAGGTACATGCCACTTATGAGCACATGAGTGGCATGAGTGCCACTCCTAAACAAAAATCTGATAGAATTCATTTGGCCTTTGTAATGTGTTTTCTCAAGGTAGTCCTAGACAGTTCCTCATGGTACCTGGGTAAGTCTGATTTATTTAAGAATTATATTTTATCTAGTGTTGAACTTGCCTAGATATCACTGAGGACTGGCCCCAAGATGGATAAAATAGAATAAGTTCTGGGAGCTTTTAAATAGGGGTGTTACTATTAAATTAGGCAGAATAAGGTACAACTGTGTTGAGTTTTAAAGGACGGTATGCCTTTTAAATTTTGCATTGAGCAGAACTCTTTTCAATTTAACATCTAGCTTTAAACAGTCTCTGTATTTTCTGACCTGAAATGGGCAAATTAAGACTAGTGATGTTGTGCTTTTGGTTTTTCATATGCATTCAGTCTGGCAAAATCAAAATCACATTTAAGTTCAAGATCTTTGATTATTCATTCTCACTGCAAGGAAACATCTATTTTTTATAATATTTGGTATCATTTCTTTAATACATTACTTACCTCTGATCCTCTGACAGCATATATTTATAGAGATTTGGTGAAATATGCATTGATAGCTAAAAGGAACATTTGTCACGTAATGCCTATAAGGTTCCATAAACTGTTGGGGCCAGTGGGAAAATGTAAGAAAATAAGGCATTACATGTTAAATGTTATTATGTGTGTAAGTATTTTATTTTTGGTGGTATGCAGGGATATCCACCCCCAAACCAGGTCCATCTGACCCTACATCAATGAATACTGACTCTCAGAGGCATGTATCTGCAAATACTGATCTATTAAGACAGGGAGACTTTGGGGTACTGCACTTCAACTCCAGGAGTGTCTGGAAAAAAGTCTGATACAACAAGAGACTGGGTTACTTTGTCTCAGCCAAAAGTAACTGTAATTACTGAAACCTGGTTGCACAGTAGGATTGAGGATTCCCAAATTCAGTTAGACAATTGCCAAATGCTCAAAAATGATAGGAAAAAAAAGGGGGCGGGGGGATTCTGATTTATGTCAAATCAAATCTGGTTTCCATTAAATTACAGACAAACAACACTGAGGTAGATTTAGAAACCCTAAAGCTCAAATTAATAATCCCATTTGGCAAGCCTATGCTCTTAGGTAGTATTTACGACCCCCCTAAAATGAACCCTAATGTATTTAATTCTTTCCAGGTATTTCTACAACCATACAAAAATTCACATGAAATCTTACTTCTTGGAGATTTTAATATGAATTGGACAGCAGTGCAAGACTCACATAGCTTGTTAGATCTCCAAATTAGCCTAGGTCTGAGCCAATTAATTCAGGGCCCTACAAGATTAAATAATGAGGAATATGTGAAATCTACCACTTTGGATCTCATCTTTACAAACAGTCCAAGTTACTACTTAGTCAGTGGTGTTCTACCTGACACCTTTTCTGACCATCAAATTATTTTCATAGTTCATAAAAGAGTAAAAATGATCGGCCAAACTCCCAAATATATATATTTGAGAAACTTCAAAAATTTCAACTATGTTAATTTCATGTTGGACATAGAGGCCCAGATATTCAAAAGGGTTGTGCATGGCGCAACAGTGTTGTGCCATGTGCAATCCACTGATGCACCCCTGCACGATATTCAAACGGGGATTGTGCCTGGCACAAATCCCGATGCACCAGAGTGCATCAGTAATGTATGCAGTGCAGGTGGGGGGGGGTGCCCATGCATAATCTGCACATCCTGATATTCATCCCAGGATGTGCTGAGACAATGCATGCACACCCCCTACATGCGCTGCACACAGGTGAGCCAAAAAAAAAAGAAACAATGGCTGGCCACCCACAGGTGAGCTGCCACATTGCAGGGTGCAACATGGTAGCTGCCACCTGTAGGTGGCCACCTGAGCTCCGGCTGCACCTGGGTGCGCCCCCCCCCGCCCGATCGTGGGCATATATAGAAATATGATCCTCCAAAATCCCTGGTGGTCCAGTGGACCGCTGTCAGCCCGATCGCGGGCATTTGTAAAATAAGATTAATTCCTATATCCCTGGTGGTCCAGTGGACAGCTGTCAGCCCGATCACAGGCATTTGTAAAATAAGATTAATTCCTATATCTCTGGTGGTCCAGTGGACCGTTGTCAGCCCAATCACGGGCATTTGTAAAATAAGATTAATTCCTATATCCCTGGTGGTCCAGTGGACCGCTGTCAGCCCGATCGCAGGCATTTGTAAAATAGGATTAATTCCTATATCTCTGGTGGTCCAGTGGACCGTTGTCAGCCCGATGACAGGCATTTGTAAAATAAGATTAATTCCTATATCCCTGGTGGTCCAGTGGACCGCTGTCAGCCCGATCGCGGGCTTAAGCATTAATAAAATAAGTTCAAATATCCCTGGTGGTCCAGTGGACCGATCGCGGGCTTATGTATTAATAAAACAAGTTCAAATATCCCTAGTGGTCCAATGGAACGCTTGCAGCCCAATTGCGGGCATTTGTATTAAAAACAAATGACGTCCAATATCCCTGGTGGTCCAGTGGTACCCCCCCTCCCCACCCACCTACTGAGTGCCTCTGCCCTGCTCCCCCTCCTTTCAGTGGCGGGCGGCAGCAGCCACCGCCTGCCGCTCCGCCGCCCGTCGACTGACACCGTGGGTAGGGCTGCACGCCCATTGGTCCACAGTGTGAGCCAATGGGCATGCAGCCTGTACCGTACTACACATTCCAGATAGAAACACAGAGTTTGATGACAGATAAAGACCACTTGACCAATCTTGTCTGCCCATTTCACCCTACCTACACTATTACATCAGACCATGGCTGATCTACAGTTCCTTCTCCCCCCTCCCTTCATTTCCATTATGATTCCCATGTGCTTATCCCATGTATTCTTGAACCCCATCATTTTTGCTCACACCATCTCCACAAGAAGGCTGTTCCAGGAATCCACCACTCTTTCTATGAAGAACTACTTCCTCACATCTCTCCTGAACCTACCCCCCGTCCAGCTTCTATGTTCTTGAGCACCGCTTCTTCTGAAAAATACACCCCTCCTGTATCTTATGCCTGAGAGGTATTTAAAGGTCTCTATCATATCTCCCCTCTCCCTCCTCTATTCCAGAGTGTACACATTGAGGTCCTTTAGTCTGTCCTCACAGGACTTTTGATGCAGACCCTGCACCAATTTAGTTGCCCTCCTCTGGATCACCTCCACTCTATGTCCTTCCAAAGATGTGGTCTCCAGAACTGGACACAATACTCTAGGTGGGGTCTTACGAGCAATCTGTACAGAGGCAACACCACCTCCTTCTTTCTGCTGGTGATACCTCTCCTTATGCACCCCAGCATCCCACCTGTCCTCCCTACTGCCTTGTCACACTGCCTGGCCACCTTTTGGTCATCCGATATGATTACCCCATGTCTCTTTCCTGCTTGGTGGTCATCAAAACCACTGCACCGATCTTGTATCCACCCCTGGGTTTCTGTGCCCTAAGTACATTATTCTGAACATTTTTGCATTGAAACCCAGCCGCCATACCCTTGACCACTCCTCTAGTTTTCTCAGGTCTCTGCTCATCCTTTCCACACACACCAGAGTGCCCACCCTATTACAGATTTTGGTGTCATCTGCAAAGAGGCAGACCTTCCCTCCCAGCTCCTTTGCAATGTCACTTATAAAGACATTAAAGAGGACTGGTTCCAGCACTGATCTTTGAGGCACCCCATTGGTCCCCTCACTTCCTTGGAGTGAACTCTGTTTTCCACCACCCTCTGTCACCTATCCCCTAAACCAATTTCTTATCCAGGTTATCACCTTTGGACCCACAGCTAAGCTATCCAGTTTGCTTAATACTCTCCTATGTGGAACAGTGTCGAAGGCCTTACTGAAATCTAGATAGGCCACATCCACCACTCCACCCTGATCTAATTCCTTGGTCACCCAGTCACAGAAATCTATCAGATTCATTTGACATGACCTCCCCTTGTGAAACCATGCTGCCCTGGGTCTTGTAACCCACTGGATTCAAGATATTCCACAATCCTTTCCTTCAGCAGTGATTCCTACCATAAATGTCAGGGTGACTGGCCTATAATTGCCAGCCTCCTCCATGCTATTACTTTTGTGTAGTGGGACAACATCTGCCTCCTCCAGCCCTCCAGAACCATTCCTGTTTCCAGTGAGCTGTTATATAGAACTGTCAGAGGTGCAGCTAGTATTTCCCTGAGCTCCCTCAATACCCTTGGATTTACCCCATCTGGCCCCATTGCTTTGTCCACCTTCAGATTATTAAGTCCCTTCATGACTCTCTCCTCCAAAAATGGATTAGTTCACCTCCCTCTCTCCCTCCAAATTTTTTGTTACTTTTTTTGTGGTCCCTCCCCTTCTCCTTCCTCTGTGAACACTGAATGAAAGTATTTGTTCAGGATGTCTGTCTTGCAATCAAAAAAAGGGAGACTTTTCTGACCGAACAACAGTGTGGAGTTGCCTTACAGTTGCCTCCAGGTCCGTGAAGTACTCCACTCTTTCCATTAGCAGTCACACTGCACTATTTTTCTTCGGTCGGTGGTCACAGCAGAACACAGCACAGTCCACCATGTCCAAGATGACCACCAAACTGTATGGCACATGCTCAAGTGGTCACGCATGCACTAGACAGTTTGGTGGCCATCTTGAACACAGCAGACAGTGCCATGTTCTGCCGTGACCACTGCAGACAAGACTGTCTTATTTTATATATTTACTTTTTAATCCCACCCACCAGACCCTCCCTCTCAGCACCCACCACCCCGCCCCACCTAGAAGCATAACAGTGGCACTGGGGGTGCCCAATCCCCCAGTGTCATGATCATCAATGCTCGTTTTTGTTTTTTTTATGACCCCATCTCCACTACCACGCATGCGCAGTTATTTGTGTGTGTATATATATATAGATATATATATATATATATATTCATTGCAAAAAAGTTTGTTAATGCATCAGTTAGCGAGGCCCAACTCTTACCCCATTCCATATGTAAACAGGTTGACATGCTACAGTAAAGAAGAATGGGGTGCGAGTTAGGCCTCATGACCCCATGGCACACCCCGGCATCTGTCAGTCTGTGGAGAATGGGGGTGAGGTGGTGGGTGAGGTTAGGCGCTCTACCCTAACATCTCATTTCCCAACTTTTTGTTGGTTTAACCCTAACTGATGCATTAACAAAGTTTTTTTGCAGTGAATTTCCTTACTTTTTGAAAAAGTGTAACATAACTAGCAAATAGCCCTTTGGGCCCTGCACTCCCACCAAGCTGCCCATTTCTGCATAACGATATGCATCTGTGAGAGCACAGGCCCTTCGAGCTCTGCGCTCCCATTTACACATAACTACAGAGCCATACAGCAGCCCTACAGGGCAATGAACCCTTGTAACACTAATTTGCCAATATCTCAGCAACTGTAGCAGCTATGAAAAAAATTCAAGTGTTGTTGTAATCATGACAGCAAGGTCTCTACATGAGATGGTTGACCAAATCTGTATCTTGCATCATTTACAAGATATGGGAAACTTGTTTCTGCAGCTTAGATCACCTATGCTGCAGGTAGTGAAAAATCTGTATCTCACTTTTTTTCGAGATATGGGCCCCAAAAGGCATCATGGGTGCCACAATGTTATCCTATGGAAACTTTCTCAACTTTGGAATATCATAAGTATGCAACCAATGCAATTTTTTTACACCAATCGAGCATATGTCACATCTGTGGGACACCCCCTTTGCACTCTGCAAATTTCAAGCCAAAAATCCTTACCATTTCTTAGCAGTGAACTGGCAAAGTTTTACAAATCCATGTTCGTGAGCTGTCAAAACCCCAATTTGTGAGCTGAAGCCCCATTTGTGAGATGACAAAATTCCCATTGATGAAAGCAATCCATGTTCATGAGATGGGGCCATCTGCTCTTCATCTCACAAATGGAGATTTTGCTAGCTCACAAATGGGGACTGGCTCACAAACAGGGATTCTGACAGCTCATGAACGGGGATTCCCTGTTTGCGAGATATGGCCATCTGGTCCTCATCTCACAAATGGACGTTTTGACAGCTCACGAACAGGGATTTGGCTCATAAACGAGGAAGTGGACATCTCACAAACGGAAATCGGAAGCGAGTCACGAATGGGGATTTTCAAATAAAAAATGGCAATTTTTTTAATTATCTGATGGAAACCAAACACATGGTTTTGTAGAGGGCATCGCCCTGAACAAAACCCATGCATTTGTTTTCACAAAATATATCCATGGGGCAAGTAACAACATTTTGTTTAGGGCTAAAAGTGAAAACAAGAAGGTGGCTCATGAACGGGGATTTTTTTCTCATGAGCAGGGATTTAATGAATCCCCATTTGTGAGCTGTCAAAATCCCCATTCATGAGCCAGAATCCTTGTTTGCAGCTCTGCATCTATCCAAAAGATTGAACTGAGCATGCTCATAACTTGGATTTTTAAAACTGAATAACTTTGGATCAGAATAATATTTTTTCACCAAACTAATGCTGGCTTGTTCCTTAGGGTATGCTCATTCTACCCTGAAATTGTCAGGCTAAAATTCAAAATGGTGTGGGTGCAGGGCGATGAGGAAAATTCAGGAAAAATTGGCAAAAAAAGCGAAGAACACACTTTTGTCCCTATGTGCTGCATGAAATCTGCACATCTGATCGAAACAGAACTTGGCAAGTCAAGAGATCTACCCCACAGGACAGTGCATACTAAATGTCATGCAAATCCGTTGAACGGTTGTAAAGTTATTAAGGTACAAAATTTGGGGTTTAACATTAAACTGCTTACTCAACCCTAACTATAGAGTCGCGACCGCACCTCTGTAATATAAATATATATATATATATATATATATATATATATACACTCTTCTCCACCCACCTGACCCTCCCTTTCAGCAGCCACCACCCCACCCCACCACCAGAAACATAAGAGGGATACTGGGGTGCCTAATCCCCCAGTGTCACGATCAGGAATCCTTGGTCTGTTTTTTTTTTTCTTAACCCTGTAAAAAGATAACAATCCATTGATGTCTTTTGTGGCAGTGACTGTCCTCCACCCAACCCTCCCACTCGGTACCCACCACCTGCACCCCCTCAAGCCCTTACTTACCCATCAGGGGTCCAATGCCGTAATCCTCTCTGGACCACACACAAGTCTTCACTTTTCAAAGTCGGAACATGAACTGAAGAAACAGGCACACTCTTCAATGTATATCAGTGGTGTTTTGAACTTAGTGGCATAACTTGGCCATTTTTGCTGATTTTTGCCCCAAATTTTCAATATGCCTTGTTTGGGTCCCTGCCTTATAGAAACATAGAAACATAGAAGTTGACGGCAGATAAGGACCGCAAGGCCCATCCAGTCTGCCCATTTCTTTTTCTACCTTATAAATGTGCCATCTGCCTTTGCTCTGTCAGTGACCTATCTATTCATAGTCATTTGTATTGCTCCCTTATGCCTATCCCATGCCTGTTTGAAGCCCTGCACTGTATTCATAGCCACCACTTCTTGTGGTAAGCCATTCCATGCATCTACCACCCTTTCTGTGAAAAGAATTTCCTCCACATTCCCCATTAATCGGCTCCCTCTAATCTCATGCTGTGTCCTCTTGTCCTGCTATTTTCTTATATTTAAACATGTTAGACTCTTTCACCTTGTTTATGCCCTTAAGGTGTTTAAATGTCTCGATCATATCACTCTCTCCCTCCTTTGCTCAAGGGTATACATATTGAGCTCCGTTAATCTGTCCTCATATGTCTTCTGATGCAGTCCCTGCACCATTTTGGTTGCCCTTCTCTGGACTGCCTCAATTTGGTTAATGTCCTTGTGAAGGTGTGGCCTCCAACTGCATGCAGTACTCCAGATGGGGCCTAACCAATGTCTTGTACAGAGGATTATTACCTCCCTCTACGACCTGTGATACCCCTACTAATACACCCTAACACCCCTAGCCTTACCTACTGCTTTAGGGTCTGCTTGGATGATTTTAGGTCATCAGTGATGATGATGCCCAAGTCTCTTTCTTCCTTTGTGACTGCTAGCAACTCCTCCCAGCCTATAAGTGGCTTCAGGGTTTCTCTTCCCTATGTGCATGATTTTGCACTTCTTTGCATTAAATCCCAGTTGCCACTCTTCTGACCATTCTGCTAGTTTATCCAGATCTCTTCTCATTCTGCCCACCCCATCTGGATCATCTACTCTGTTGCAGATCTTGGTGTCATCTGCAAACAGACAAGCCTTACCCTCTAGTCCATCTGCAGGTCACTAATGAAGATGTTGAATAGGACTGGCCCCAGGACTGATCCCTGAGGTACCCACTTGTGACTTGCATCTCTTCTGACTGTATACCATTTACCACCACTCTGTTTTCTGCCAGTCAACCAGTTTGCCACCCAGTTGACCAACTTCTGACCCACCCCAGCCTACCCAGCTTATTTATCAATCTTCTATGTGGAACAGTGTCGAAAGCTTTGCTGAAGTCAAGGTAGGCGACATCAACTGCTCCCCCTTGGTCCACCCCTCTGGTTACCCAGTCAAAGAAATCTATGAGATTAGTTTGACAGGACCTTCCTTTTGTAAACCCATGCTGTCTTGGATCCTGTGCCCCTATGAATTCCAGGTGTTGCACTATCCTTTCCTTAAGGAGTGCCTCCATAATCTTGCCCACTACTGAGGTAAGACTGACCGGTCTGTAGTTCCCCGCCCTCCCTGCTACCACTCTTGTGGAGTGGGATCACATGAGCCCTTCTCCAGTCTTCTGGGACCTCTCCTGTGCTCAGAGACTCACTAAACAATTCTGCTAATGGCTCTGCTAGTTCCTCCTTTAGCTCCTTTGGTACCCTGGGATGTATGCCATCAGGTCCCATTGCCTTATCCACCCTGAGCTTAGCAAGCTCTTGTAGGATCCTTTCTTTTGTGAGAGGAGTAGTGCTCACCTCCCTCCCCTGTGTCCATGATGCTGAGCTGTGGGCCCTGCCCTACCTTCTCTTCAGTAAATACTGAGCAAAAGTATCTATTTAGGATAGATGCCTTTACAGGTCCTCCTCCTCACATGCTCCCTTTTCTCCATTAAGCTTAGCAATACCCCTCTGGACTTTCTCCTTTCACTAATGTATCTATAGAAAGTCTTGTCACCTTCTTTACTGTTTGTGCTAGTGTTTCCTCAGTTTGGGACTTTGCCTGCCTTACTGCCTTACCTGCTTCCCTTAGGGCAGTTTGGTATGCCTCTATCTTCATCCCGCTGTGTTTCCTTATATTTTCTGAAGGCCAGCCTTTTGGCTCTGACCTTTTCTGCTACTGTATTTGAGAACCAAAGTGGTTTCCTTCTTCTTTGCACTTCCTTTTCTGTCTAACACAATGGGATGTTGCTTCAAGTATTGTATCCTTAATGCTTGCCCACTTTGCCTGTATCTTCTCACCTGTGTTTCTTTTGCCAGGGCTAGCTTAACTCTGTTGGCCATCTTATCAAAGTCAGCTCCTCTGAGTCCCATATTTTGCCTTGGAATGGGATGATTTAGATGTAGTAGCCAATTGAACCATACCATGTGATGGTCACTGGCCCCAGGTGACCTTCTACCTGGAGATCTGTGATCCCTTCTTTGTTAGTCAGTACTAGATCTAGGATAGCCCTGTCTCTGTGGGTTGCTGTACCAGTTGTTTGAGGCCTCTCCCTGCAGGAATCCACTATGAGTCTAGTTCTGGCAGATGTTCCTGCTGGTATTGACCAATCTGTATCTGGCATGTTGAAGTCTCCCATTATCAGAACCTCCCCTTTAGCTGTCATGTTTTGTATATCTTCTAACAGTAATGTGTCTATGTCCTCCCTCTGGTCTGGGGGCCTGTAGACAACCCCAGTTCTTATGGCTGTCCCATATGAACAATTGCCCTGACATAAGGCAAATCTGTCCTGAAAGGTGATTTCATGGTCCCTGCACAAAGGCTCCTTTCAGGCAGGAGTTAAAATGTTTGCTCTTACTTTATTCATGAGGTTTGGTCATAAGAAGGTTATGTTGAAAATTTGGAGTAGAAATATTAAAAAAAAACCAAAGTTATGAGCCTATGTTGAATTTTGCAAATGCAGGTTCTTAACTTTGGTAATTTTCAATATGTTTACCCCCAAGTTTACAACATAGCTATATCCTTACAGCACCTCATGAGTGTGACTGCTGTCATTTTTTGAATCCCAGCCAAAATGTTGTTTTTGTTTTGCATCCTGAAAGGTGATTTTGCAGTCCCTGCACGAAATCACCTTCCAGACAGGAGCTGAAAATTTTCTCTGCCCTTGTTCATGAGGCTGGGTCATAGAAGGGGTTATGTTCTAAATTTGATGTAAAAAAAAGGTTAAGAGGCTGTGTTGAATTCTGCAAAGGCAGGCTGGTAACATTGGTAATATTCTATATTTTACCACCAATTTTCAACATAGCCATTTCTTTACAGCACCTAATGAATGTGACAGCTGCCATTTTTCAAATCCTGCTGAATATGTGTTTTTGTATCCTGAAAGCTGATTTCACAGTCCCTGCGCAAAATCACCCTTAGGCCAGGAGAGGAACATTTTCACTGCCTTTCTTCACGAGGCAGGGTCATAACAAGGCTATGTTGAAAATTTGGTGTAAAAATACTTACAAAACAACAGATTTATGAGCCTACATTACATTTTGAGAATGCAGGCTCATAACTTTGGTCATTTTCAATATTTTTACCCCAAATTCCTCGGCTACAGCTCTATCGGCTCTGGCCAGAGTTTGTTAACCTTATAATCCCACCCCATGTCTTCTTCTTTTCACTTACATATCTAAAAAAATGTTTTGTTCCATTTGGTTGCCTCCTGGACTATTCCCTCTTTAGTTTGCATCTTTGAACTCCTTAGTGCTTTCCCAGTTTCCCTTTATTTCCACCAATACACCTCCCTATCCTTCTCCATCTGAGTCTCCTTATACCTTTTGAATGTTGCCCTTTTAGCTTTTACCTTTTCAGCCACCTCTTTGGAGAACCATAACAGTTTGTTTTTCCTCATACTTTTGCTCACTTGTTTGATGCAAAGGTTTGTTGTATTTTCTATGCTCCCTTTTATCTTCACCCACTGTTTCTCCACACCACCCAGGTCACCCACCCCTGCTAGGTCATCCATGAGGCGTTCACCCATCTTTTTAAAATCTGCCCTCCTGATATCCAGGACCCTCACCCCTGTGTGGTTCAATTCTTTTCCTCATATTGAATTACACTGTACAGCGATCACTAGTCCCCAAGTGGCCTCCCACCTTGATATCTGCAACACTGTCCCTGTTAATGAGTACCATGTCCAGTATTGCCCCATCCCAAGTGGGTTCACTGACCAGCTGCCCGAGGAATGCCCCCTGCAAAGAGTCCAGGATGTCCCTGCTTCTAGCTGAAGCCACTGCTGGGAGGCTCCAATCCACATCTGGCAGGTTGAAGTCCCCCATCTGCAGCACCTCCCCTTTTTCTGCCATCTTACCAATGGCTTCCACCAGTACCTTATCTAATTCCTCCCTCTGTGTTGGAGGTCTGTAGATCACTCCAGCGCACACAGTAGCTCCATTCCCCATCTCCACAGAGACCCACAATACCGCTGCCTCCCCCTGTGTTCCCTGTTTCTCCATGTTTTTAATGGTTTCCCTCACATAAATCACCACACCTCATTTCCTTCTCACTCGGCCCTTTCTGAACAGAGTATAGCCTAATATGACCAAGTCCCAGTCATGGTTTTCAGTGCACCATGACTCAGAAATGACTAAAATATCCAGATCCACCTGTGCCATGATGGCCTCTAGGTCTGGAATTTATTTTGTTGATTTCTAGCATTCGCACACATGGCCTTTCAGAGTTTGATTCCACTCTACTTGTTGCCCCCCTTTTTTCCTTTTTGCTCTCCCTCCTTCACACCTCTCTTTTTAATGCTCCTGTTCCTTTCCCCCTTTATCTCTACTACCCTGATCCCTTTACTAATTTGCACCCTGGAGGATTCCTCCTCCCTCAGGTTCTCCTTAGTCTCTACTTCAGCCTGTAGGGTGGGGACTGTTTCTGACTCCCCAATTCCTTCTGCCACCCCCCAGGCTAGTTTAAATGTTCATCAAAGTAACATTTAAACAGTCAAGTCAGACTGATGCAGGCCATCACCCCTGTATAGGCCCTTATCCTCCCAGGTAGGTCCCCAGTCCCCGATGTAGCCGAACCCTTCCTCTCTGTATCATTCATTTAGCCATAAGTTGAAGCTCCTTGTGTGGCATTCCCTCTCCTGTCCCCTGTCATAGACAGACAGCACTTCAGTGAAGGCCATGGAGTGAGCTACCTGTCTAAGACCCCTCCCCAGCTCCCTAAACCCCCCCTGCACTATAGCAGCCCTGTCTCTAGCCAGGTCATTAGTCCATAGGTGGACAATGACATCCATCTCTCCCTCCTGTCCTGCTGCCCTAGCAATTTACAGGATTCACATCCCACCCTCCAGGCCATGGCACTAGGTAGGCCCTAATCTGCCTCTCCCCCTTTCCTAGTCCTAAATCTAGCCACCTCACCATTAAGTCCCCCACCAGAAGTTGCTTCATACTTCTCTGGGGTCCTCTACCATCCTTCTTGGGATTTCCACTATGGAGGGCCCCCACATTCCCCTTGGTCACTACCATGGGTGCTTCCATCTGGCATTTCTGCTCCCCCCAAAGCAGAATAGGAATTTTGTAGTGGTACTGAAATATGCCTGCCTCTGTCCCACCAACCCCACCCTTCCAGAGCCCACTATAGTCCAGCTGTTCCTCCTCATTGGCATCCTCTGAGGTACCCATGGCAGACTTGGTGACCTCTAGGTGGAGCAGAGGTCCCTTGAATTCTAGCCAACTTGACCTGGAGTCTAGAAACCTCCTCCCTCAACCCAGAGAGGTGTGTGCAGATGGGCCAGCACTGCAGTCTCCAGAAGGTCTCTGAAAATTGCCGTCCCACAGCCGCTGTACTGCACCACTCCCAGCATTCTCAACCTCTGTTCTACTTTTGTTACCTAGAGATACTTTTGTGCCCTTAGCCCTGATAGAGTGTTTCTAGTTTCCCCTTTTTTGTTTATTTCTATTTGTGCTCCCCCGTGCCTTGTTTAAATCTTTATATACTCCTACCCTAGATAGTGTGTTTCTTCAATTCCTAGTTTTGGCCTACCTTTGACCTTCCACCCTTCCCAGCAGTGAGTATTACACAGAAGTGAACAGGCGCTTTGCTCTAGTCAACCAGCAGAGACCCCCGCTTCTCTGTTTCCTTCTTCTGATGCCTGCAGATGCCTATAACACCAGTCACCTGTTCTGCTCCTTCACTGTTCCGCTCACTTGCTGGACACAAATATGTTGGACACATTGGAAGTGATTGCTTTTATGCAGAACCTTCTCCCACTTCAAAAATTCATACACCAGACAGTAAATGGTATCTCCTTGTGTTCTGAATTCCTCCTGTGAATTCTATAGGCAAATGTTGCCTGTCTTTAATATTGTCATACAGCAGCAGAAAGACACCCCTAATTTTCCACTGTTCAAACTGAAAAGACACTGTTTATCCAATCTGCCCATATTTGTAATGTGTTCCATCCCCCTCATTATTTTGATCATCCTTTTCTGGACCTTTCCACCCATGACACATCATTCCTCAAGAAAGCAGCACAGAACTGTAAACAATAATACATACATGACTGGGCACAGAACCTACACATAAGGCAAATGAATTATTTCTACTTGCAGACAAAGTTACATCTAATACTGTACATCCCAGTTCTTGGTTTACCCTAATCACTAGTTATTCACATTAATGATTTTTTGTAATTATTTTTTTGTCTGAGATACTGTGTGACAGGCTCCCGGGTCTTTTTCCTCTAAAATGCTGTTTAGCTGCAGTTCATTAATATAATAATTTACAGCTACTGTAGATTACTGTGTCCAAGGCACATTACAGTGCATTTGTCAGTGTTAAAGTTCTTTCCCTGCTAATTGGGTCATCGGGTTATGCTATCCAGAGCCTCTGAATAGAATGTGCCTGATATGTTGTTCCGGACAGTCCAAGTTTGGTGTCATCAACATATTTTCCCATCCAGTTCTATTTAGCTTTATTTACTATATACTGAACACAAAATTCTGGTACTGCTAGAGTGCAAATTATTCCTTTAATTTGTTGTTTTTGTTATGCACCTTAGAAATGTGTCTTTGTTTAAAAGTTCTTGGGGAAGAGATAACCGTGGCTTGCAAAGAAGACTAGCAATGGACTAGCAAGACTAGAAATGGTTAAAACTCTCTGCTGTTTGTTGTCAGACACAGAGGTATGAGACGGTACTGAATTGCTTATGCCTTCTTGGCATATCATTTGTGATCTGTACATATGATTCCAGCACTGCCTGATTGTTTTCCTTATTATATGGATGCACTAATATGTACTTTCCTTGGCCTGCTCTGTTTTGGTGACAGGTGCTGTCTGATAGTTAAGATTTCTTTTAAAGAGTTACTGCAAGTCTGGCAAAAGAAATAGCATACTGTAATGTACTTGTTTAAAGATAGAGTTCCTGGTATAGTAGATTCAGAGCTAATGATGATTTTGTTCTGAACCAGCAAAATACATAATATAGGAAAGGTCATGTTGGCAGGTGCTGGATTCAGATCCAGAGGTTTTAAGGTAACATCCTGAGGTAGCTACTGTAAATCTATATGATCTCAAGTGTTGGGGTCTGTTTTAGGGAAGCAGGTTTGCACATTCCTACCAGCTATCTTCTATTAAGATGTCACATTATACATAGTTCAAAGAATCTTAAACTTGACATAACCAATTCTTAGTAAAATTGTCATTTGAATTGAATTCATCTTGGTTTATTCCATTTTAGGGTCCCTTGCTAATGCTACCTTTTCCTCTGCCTCATACAGATTTTTTAATTACTAATCAGTTCTAGAACCTAGTGACATCAAGTTAAGTGGAGGCCCTGCATTGAAGTTAGCACTGTGAGCTTCCACTCAACTAATGTCATTGAGTTCTTAAACAAATCAGTAAGTAATCAAGCATTTGTCAATGCCGAATGTTCACCGCTTGCATCACTGTTGTACTGAGTCCTGCTTGTATACTTTTTTCACTATATATTTGCCCTAGACAGATCAGGTGAGATGCAATACCTCATTTTCAGTGGTGTTCTGCTTTAAAATGTTTTTAGACTGCATTTACTTATGATAGGCTGGCTGAGAGGCAATAACTAATTTTCAGTGGACTCCCACATTTTGACCCCAAATTTCCAACAAAGTCTTTTTATGACCTGATATTATGATCAAGACAATTTTTTAAATCCCATCTGAAAGGTGATTTTTGCTTTGTAACTGTGGGGCCCAAAATCTGAAGAAATAAATTTATGAGTAACCGTTGGAACAATTCAATGTTTCTTCCTAACTTAGTTGTTTTTTTTTTCACATTTTGACCCCAAATTTTCAATATAGTCTTTTTATGACCCCCTCCTTCTGAACATGACAAGTGTCATTCATAAAATACTGGACAAAACGTCATTTCATGCCACAAGTGCAAAAACACATTATTTTATTTATTTATTTATTGAATTTTGGTAACCGGGTAGGACCTCTGATAAAATACTGTCCCTTTTTCAGGGGCAACCGGGGGAAGTGCAGTGCATTGATAGTACATTCATTGACACAAGAAATTAGACAAGAAGTAGTCATACAGTAAAAAATTACATCAGTTACATTCAGTTATGTAAAATAAGCAATCTAAAGCACAGTCAACAGTCATACAGTAAGAGAGTATATCAATTACATTCAGTTATGCAAAAACAAGCAATTTAAAGGACAGTCAATAAAACCTTACATACATTCAGACATCATTTACATTTTTTTTTTGTCTTGGACAGCAGGGGATAGAGACAGAGTGGGAAGTTTTGCTAGGAGAATCATGCATGAAGAGAGCAGGGGTTAGGAGTCAGCGGAAGCAGGAGCAATGTGAAGCAGTTAGGTGAGTTAACAGTGACCTTTGAAACTGAGAGAGGGAGGTGCAGACCAGTATAGAAGGAGGTAGAGAGTTCCAGTGGGACGCAACAGAAAATGCAAATGATCTCCGAGGCATGGAGAATCTTAAGTTTGGCACTGAGAGAAGAGGCAAGGAGGTTGATTAGAGGGTACGTTGAGGGAGACAACGTTGAACAATCTCAGCAAGGCAAGGAAGAGTGAAGCAATGTAGAAACTTATGTCTAAAACTTAGTGTGGCATAATGTAATTTAAATTCACAGGGTAGCCATCCTAGGGCAGACAGGACATCGCAGTGATGGTGCCGAGCATTGGCCCCGAGAGTAAACCTGCCAACTCTATGGTAAGCCTATGATAGGCATGATAGCACAGATGTGGAAGCAGAGAGTAGTAATGGAGCACCATACATAACAAGGGGCAGGAGTGTGACATCCACAATCTTGCGGCATGAGGTCAATGTAAGGAATGGATGGATGTGCAAGAGAACACCGATTTTTTGGTTTATAGTTTTAGTGATGGCTGTAACAAGTGCATCCAGAGTAAGTGAGGGATCTAAGGTGACTCCCAAGTACTTAAAGGACCTGACCGATTCGAGTGCATCATCAGTACATGAGAGGATAGCCAGAGGGGGGAGGATTGATGTGGATGAGTTGGAGAATAACATGCTAACTTTGTTTTTTTTAATATTAAGGATGACTGCTTCTGAAGGAACCAGTCCTCAAGGGTGTGGAAACTGGAGGCTAGCATTGAACT
Organism: Neoceratodus forsteri; assembly: GCA_016271365.2. NCBI lineage: Eukaryota > Metazoa > Chordata > Ceratodontiformes > Ceratodontidae > Neoceratodus > Neoceratodus forsteri. Next base: position 334,002,148 of record CM057454.1, read on the forward strand.
GAGCCACCCAATATCAGAAGAGGAATGATGTATGATAGCATTATCTGCATATAGGTGAGCAGAGACCCCACCACAATTATTAGGGAGGTCATTAATATACAGAGAAAAACTTAATGGGCCCAATATGGAGCCCTGGGGGACACCATGGGTAATGGGCCTCAGGTCAGATAGGGAGCCTGCCCATTTTACTTTTTTAGTATGGCCATAAAGGTAACTTTGGGTCCAGAACAGAGCAGTGGCATCAAGACCAAGGACATGCAGTTGTTGTAATAGAAGGCCATGGTTAATCAAGTCAAAAGCCTTGGTCAAGTCTACAAAAATTGTTCCAGTGGCTCGGCCATGGTCCATCTCACGGAATATGTCAGAGGTGAATTTAATTAGGGCTGTAAGTGTGCTGTGGTTTTTCCTAAACCCATGCTGAGAGGTTGAGTGCAGATGGTGGAGGTCAAGGTAATCCTGAAGTTGGTCATAGATTATCCTCTCTTGTATTTTTGCTAGAGGACAAAGTATTGAAATAGGTCGGAAATTGTCCACTGTTGAGTTGGGACCTCCTTCGTGGACGGGGACGACTATTGCTACTTTTGGCTAGGACTGGGAAACTGACACCTGTCACATTCATGAATTGATAAGAAAAATGGTTATGTTGAAAATTTTCAGTCCAAATATTGAAAAATACCAAAGTTATGAGCGAGCACTGAAAAATGACAGCATGCCTTCATAACTTTGTTTTTTTTATTTTGACCCCAAATTTTCAACACAGTCTTATGACCCACCTCATGAAGCTGTTAGGTGCACATTTTCAAATCCTGCCCCAAAGGTGGTTTTGTGGAGGAATGTGAAATCACCTTTTGGACTGGATTTGAAAAATATATCCTACCTTGCTCATGAGGTGTGGTCCAAAAAGGCCATGTTGAAAATTTGGGCTGGGGGGAGGGATATTAAAAAGTGACCAAGTAATGAGTACAAGTTCAAAATGCATTGAAATACATTGATGCACTTACCTGATTTTTTCAGTTCTTGGTCCAGCATTAAAGAGTAAAGACATGTCTCCGGTACAGAAAGGATTATAGTGCTGAATCTCTGGGTGGTAAGTAAGGGGTAGAGGGGGTTTGGGGTGGTGGGTGCTGAGTTGGGGGGTCAGGTGTGGGTGTGTAATGGTGGCAGGGGGCAGCGGCATCAGACATCAACTGACCCTTTTCTTTTTTATAGGGTGTAAAGAAAATTAAAAAAAAGACTATGAGGAATGGTTTTCTTTATCTCAGGTACCAACACTGGGGATTGGGCATCTCAGTGTCAATATATCATTTACAGGGTAAGGGAAGTGACAGGGAGGTGGGAGGGATACTCAACAGTGAGCTCATTTCACGGACTGGGACCAGGAAGCTATCAGGAGGTGAGAGGGATTCTCACAGTGGTATGAAGTTGTTTTCATGGACCAGGGTATGGGAGGTTGGAGGGATGCCTGGCAGTGGGAGGGAGTTGTTTTCATGGACTGGGAGGCGAGGCGCAGGCTGATCTTGATGCAATCAGCTGTTTTGGGCAGTGTCATGCAGACTAAAGCAAAGAGCTGCCCTGTGATTCAGGTGACTCTTTTCTTTGAACTTCACGAAGTTTCCACCCAGCAAGCCTAGAAGAGTCTCATGATCAGCCTGGCTGATGATTGGTCTGACACTGTCGAGCCCACTGTAGACTACCCTGCATTGGACTGGTAGTGACACACCTCTCAAATCCACCATCATAGCAATATGTTCACTTTGTGCAAACACAAGAGTAAAAATAAAAATAAATATCAAGAAGTGAGAAAAGACAACATCATTGAGGAACCCTAAGACACAAAAGCAAGATTATTTCAAAATGAACAAATGAACATGCATAATGAGGAGATTAAGGAAGCAACACATATTACCAGATTTTCAATTATATGAAACAAAGGTAAAATATAGTTCGTTGTCCCTTTATAATAGTGAAATTCTCACTTTGTGACGTGAAACATAGTTCAACAATTATAAAATTCTAATCTGTGAGTGTGGAGCAGGTTGAGCTTACCGTTAGCCAGGACAGACATGTTTTTCATGGCACCTACACAAGGTGCCCTTAATCTGATAAAAAACAAATATTTTGTGTTTTCAACACTAGTAGTCTAACTTTCAACCTTTAGCTTCATATACTGGGAAAGGATGAGCCACCTGAAGGGATCATGCATGCAGTCTTAGCCTGTTGACTTCTTCAAAGCTCAAGCAGGGTCTAGCTAGGGCTTCCAACCTCAATGATCCTCCAGCAACAGATAAGTCAACACAGAATACTGAGCTGATGGATATTAAAAACTCACGCAAAGCTCTCTATAACTCTGTTTAACTCCATATAAAACTAAGAGCACAAGTTTGATGACAATACAATTACTGTAAGATTGATACAGATGAGCAAGCTGTATGCAGACTGAGGAAGTAGAGTTTGAAACTGCTAAGTCTTCCAGAAGGCTTTCAGTCTGCTGACCCAGTCTTCTTTGTTTTTGAATGTTAACTAGCCCACCTTTTTGATCCTTTGTTTCTTCTCTTTATCCTCCCTGACCGGTCCCCCAGACCCATTAACTTACTTTCCTGGGACTTACCTACCCTCAGTGTGTACTTGCCACAGGATGTTATCTGAAGGGGCTCCATCATCAGCGTGGAGATTGCAGGGACTAGGCCATCACCAAGCTGCAGTAAGAAGATTGCTTTTCCCTCCATTTTTGGCTTGGGCCCATGTGTGTGAAATGATGGAATGTTCATTCTCAGCCTCTGGAAATGCTCCACTCATCCAAGCAAGGGGTCCCTTGTCATGTGACTATGATGCCACTGTTCTGCCTAACAGATTCCTCCAGGTGACAGCCAACCAGCGTGATGCTGCCTCCTCAAGGGAGAAGAGCTGTCCTCACTACCCTGGTCACCCCTTGCGCAACCCAGATTTGTTCCCGATCCTAGATCATCTGCACAGCAGGCTGCTGTACCACTGTGCTACTGGGCCAGCCTATCCCATCCTTTTCTCCAAGGAATTTATGATGATGGATGGCTTTATTGATAGGGCCCACAGGGCAAACTTCCACTAGCTCCCACCAAACTCCTTCTCCACTCAGTAGTACTGAAAAGGGCTGCATAAACATCTAAAAGCTTTACTTGTTAACTTTAAGGGTAGAACGCAGAAAAGTTCTACCACATTCAACCACACCAGAAACTTTAACTGTAAGTTACCTGCATGTATTTTTATTTATTTTTAGTTTATTTGTTTATGCCTCCTGCTCGCTGGACCATCCCCATCCACTCAGCGTACCCCTGCCCATCACCCTGGTGTCCTCTAGCACTTAGCTGAAGCCTTCCCATGTTCCCCCAGAGCCTTCACCCTCTGGCGGAGGTGGCAGGATCCCCCTATACCCACTGCTGAAGAATACGGTGTGGGAGGTTGCACCTAGGTAGCCAGGTGCCAGGTGCAGAGCCTGCAAACAGGTCAACTTCATCAAGTCATTTTGGGTTTTTCTATGTTTCTACCATGTTCCCCAGGATGCCATTATCAAGGGCATGCCAAACCCACATGAAGACAAGCATGCGTGGTGTGGCACATGTCGGCATCCTCCCACCCACAAGCCGCTCCAACTGCATTGCCACCTGTGGTCACCAAGTGACAGTAGATCAGCAGAGCTAGCTGCCTTCCCTCCCTGCCCTTTGGAGGAGAGCATCCTCTGGGGCATTTGATCCTTCTCTCCCCAGCCAGCCCCTGGGGCCAAAACTCGTTCCTGACCTTGGGTCACTGGTGTCATAGCAGTAGCACTACTGCTGTGCTGATGGCCTGGCATTAACTGCATGTTTTAGGTATGTTTGGACTAAGCAGAGATTCTTCACCAAGTTTTCACGCAGTGTGCAGACATGCTGTAAAACAGTTTTTAACACCTTGTCCACTCACGTTATTTTTTTTTTATCATAGAATAATTTCTATGTTTTATTCTAATCCATACACAGTTCTAATGTCACATACTACATGGTCATAAGTAAGTAACTAACATACTCCATATGCAGCTATGTTCAGCCAACAGTTATTACATTGCCATGCAAATATGAAAATGTATTTGCCAAAACCCAACTACAAGGTATTCACATATAGATTATCCTAAAGTATAGCTTAATCCAAAGTGGCTACCCAATATACTAGGATAGCGTTCTACTATATTTAAATGTTAACGACAAATAAAGATCAGACTAATAGTGCAATGTAATATGATATCACATAATCAAAAAGGAGAGTTATCACCCAAGTTCGAAGTTTTACAGAGAGAAGATTGAAGATAGGCTTCCCATCTGGCAGTATAGTGGTCCATACGACCTAGGTGAGTACAGGAGAGGCGTTCTAGTGTGGCTAATCTAGCTATTGTCTCATGCCATTGTGTGCGAGTCGGAGGAGTAACTTTGCGCCAGCACATAAGTATAAGTCGTTTAGCCTCCATGAGTGCCAGTACAACCCACTGTTTCTGGGGTCGAGTTAGAGTGTCCAAGGAGGTAGTATCACTCAGAAGGAGTTTGGGATCAGAGAGGTTAACCCGGAGGCCCAGCATTATAGAGTAGTCCTGAGTAACAAATGCCCAGAATGGTGAAAGCAAAGGGCATGTCCATAAAATATGGAGTAAATGCGCCCCTGGCTTTTCACATCACCAGCAGTCGGAATTTTTTATAAGGCCATTGGAATATAGGGATGCGGGTGTCTGATACCAAAGCAGCAAAATATTCATCTGCAACAACCGACTCTTGCTGTCCATCTAGGAATGGTGACACTGTCGGAAGTAACACTTCCAGGAATCCTCAGATATGTGAGTATTCAGTATGGCCATCCATTTTAGCCGGCAAGCATCTGAGGGATCTGCCTGGGCATCTTGCCATGTCTTATAAAATCTACCAATGAGCCCTCCAGATGCAGGGGACTTGTGCCTATGAGTTAGTCAGTTCCATTTGGAATCTGCACGCGCACGGGCCTTATTAGCTAATATAGCACTGTGTATTTGGAGAAACTTCCAAAGGTCATTTCTCGGAAGGTGAAATTTATGCCGGATTTGTTCAAATGACATCAATACTGATGAGCCAGGAATGCAAAGATCCTGTATGTGTTGGATGCCCTGGGATTCCCACATGGGCCAGTGTATGGAAGTTTTGCCGATTGCCAGGGTCTGATTATGCCACAAAGGAGTGTAGAGCCATGGAGGTGCTTGGGCATCCCGGGGTGTGTGGGCTAGAGTCATAAGCGAATGCCACGCCCATTTGGTTTCTGCTATTAAGGAAGGAAATGTAAGCCGGTTCTGACTCTGAGGGTGTAATAGCAGATGCAAGTATGTATCAGCCACTAGGTCAGATTCTAGTTGGACCCAAAGCGGGAGAGGTGTTGGACTGGGGACAAACCACTTAGTAGCCATAGCAGCGGTACATGCCAAGTGATACCCTTGGAACCAGGGAGAGCCCAGCCCCCCTTTGGACCAATGTGCTCTCAATTTGCTCTTATTCCATCTGGGGATTTCCTGTCCCACAAATACCAAGATACCTGAGCTTCAACTGAAGCAAAGAGTTTAGGTGACAGGTGTATTGGGAGATTCTTAAAAATGTACATGAATCGTGGCAATAAAAGCATGCTGACCGCTGCTATCTTACCAGGTAGTAATAACTGAAGCCTTTTCCATCTCTCTATTTCTGCAGACATTTGGGACAAAATCGGTGAGATATTGGCTGGCTCTAGGTCAGACCATTTGAAAGGGATGGTTATGCCAAGATATGAAAAGCTTTTCATTTCCCAGAGAAGTTCAGTTCCCTGTAAGCAATTTTTAGTGCATACTGAATTTAGTGGGGCCAGGAGTGTTTTCCTCTGATTTACACAGAGTCCCGATAGTGTTGAAAATGCCTGTAATAAGGGCAGGATATGCAGAATTGCCTGCTCTGGATGAGACAAGGTTAGCAATAAATCGTCGGCATACGCTGCTACCAAGCAAGATTTCCCCACTACCTCAATACCCGTAATTTCTTTCGATGCGATAAACGACCGAATGAGGGGGTCTAGTGCTACCAAAAAAAGAAGAGGGGATAGGAGTCATCCCTGCTGGGTACCCCTGTGTAGTGGAAAAGGCCTAGAGATGGTTGTGTTAGTCAAGATCCTAGCCATTGGGGATCCATAGAGTGTTGACACCCACTGGCAAAACACTGGACCAAAGCCATATCTTTTTAATATTTGATGCAAGTATTGCCACTCTACGGAGTCAAAGGCTTTAGTAAAATCTATTGCCAATGCAGCCATTGGGACCCGGGAGTAGGAGGCTATCCATTTTAGATTAAGGAGAAGCCTAGTAATGTCTGACCCCGATTTGCCCTTCATGAATCCAACCTGGGCAGGGTGAATGATGATCTGGAGCACCTCAAGCATCATGGTGGCTAGGATCTTGGCCAAGATCTTTCTATCTACCGAAAGTAATGATATTGGCCGAAAATTTGCACAATCTAGAGGGTCATTAGACTTTTTCGGTAAAAGGGTAATGAGGGCCTCTCTCATGGGTGGGGGGAATATACCTTTTAAATGCGCCTCCTGAAGAGCGAGAAGTAATGGTTGGGTTATATCCTGTGCCAGTGCTTGATATAGCTCAACCGTCATGCCATCTGTTCTGGGGGCCTTTCCTTTGGCCATTTGAAACAAAGCTTGTTGTATCTTGGTTGGAGCAAGGGGGCATCTAGTGCAGATACCTGTGTCAGGGTAAGACCCGGTACTTCAAATTGTTGGCAAAATGCATCCAACTCCTGTTCAATGGATGATGAGGAGAGATTGGAATGCGACTTATATAATAACTGGTCTAACTGGTAATATGCCTTCATAGTGTCGTTAATATCTTGTGGGGTATGCACAGTCTTGCTGGCTGTGTTGCGGAGAGCATGGATACGCGTGGCAGCCTGTCGTTTCCGGAGACGAAATGCCAGCAGTCTGCCACACTTTTTGCCCCCATCCCATTACGCATGTTTTGATCGCAGTAAAAGCCACTCAGACTCTTGATTCAGTATGACATTAATTTGATACTTAAGGCCCACAATACGTCGAATAAGGGAGTTGTCGCTCTGCAGGACGTGAGAAGCTTGAAAATGGGACTCTAGGCCTTCCAGCTCTGCTTGCCATTCAGCTAGCTTAGCTTTGCACGTTTTTTTTAGCGGCCCAGAAGGCAATTATGTGGCCTCTGAGGACTGCTTTAAACGCTTCTCAGACCGTGCTGGTGCTGACCTCGCAATTTACATTGATGGCGAAGTACTCCTTGGTAGTTTGGGAAATTGTTTTGAGAAACTCCAGGTCCTTTAATAACAAAGGATTACATCGCCACCGAGTGCTTTTTTCAGACTGAACCCCTACTGTATAAGACGTAATCACTGGAGCATGATCAGAGATCAAAATATTCCCAATTGTGGTTTTAAGGACATTTTGGGTAGCTGCTGAGTAGGCCAGAAAGAGGTCTATCCAACTATATGTGGAATGTACCTGAGAATAAAAGGTATAATCCCATCCAGAGGGATTATCTCTACGCCAGAGGTCTATTAAACCCCATTCCTCTTGTAATTCATGAAGAGCCAGACTGGCCTTAGACCTAGCCTGAGAGGTGGGCCTCAACTTGTCCAGAAACACATCAAGTACCATATTGTAGTCTCCACTCACTATTAGAGGAAGGGCGCCATCAGCTCCGGATACCAATGAGATAGCCTGACTAACTGAGGGAAAAAATTCTGTGTGATCAGTATTAGGGGCATACAGGTTGCAAACAATCAATTTCTCCCCAAAGGAGGATAGTTTGGCAATGACCTATCTACTTTGTGGATCGTGTTTGGATTCCTCCACCATCCAGCTCGACGCATGCCAGATAAGGATGGCTACCCCTCTAGTCTTGGAGGTAGCCGAGCTGGCACAGACAGTGCCCACCCAAGACTTTTTTAACCATGGAACTGCCTTCTTTAAGAGATGGATTTCTTGGAGCAGGGCAATATCTGTGTGCAATGACGGGAGGTGCTGGAGCACCTTGGTTCATTTAATGGGATGATTCAACCCGTTAACATTCCAAGATACCACCATTGTTGGGGAATTAGTGTGGTTGATCGAAGCTATAGTGGGGTCCAAGGACATTCTAATAACAGAAGGGGTGTACTTACAGAGACTTCAAAGTTTGCACCTGGGATACAACTCACCACCCAAACGACCCCTGGATCCCTGTATTAACCTTGACTCCAGATGAGAAGGAGAAGAAACTCAGGAGATAAAGGGAGATACACGCCTCACTGGAGAAGCTGCAGTGGAACAAACACACAACAGAGATTATGACCAACTACAAACAGTGTATGCAATAACACTTAATTAAAGAGCAGAGGTGAAAGTATATCACAGCTAACTGTAAAACCACTCTACTAACTAAATCTACCCAATAGTAGTGTAACCCTGTGCAGCAGCACTATTGGATCGAGGCTACCTGTGAAAGAGGCTAACCTAAAGCTTTAGCCTCAGCTTCACAAACTCTCCGATCCTAAAGTTTAGGAGGGATTGGAACCACATGGATTCAAGTCCTCTGAGGTTCTGGCATACTTGAGGTTGGGCATCCGACCCATGGGGAAGGAAGGAAGGGTGCAGGGTGGGGGAGAGGGAGGGGGGCCTTGAGAGGGAACCCCAGGGGTAAGGGTAGGGGTTCAGGGAAGGGAAAAGAGAAGGCAACTGTCTTGCCTACAATATAGAGGTCCCAAAACCAACCCAGCATTTATACCCCGGAATACAGAAGCTACTATGTACTGCCCCCCTGCACACCAGCTTTTATAAAACTGCTAGTGAAGGTCTAACCAGCACCTACAACAACAAAAAAAAAAAAAATACATATGTTGGGATGTGGGCATGGCTACTTATGCTACCTGGATTCGGGTACCAGAGACTTTGGAAAACCGCCACCCAGTTACTTTCCTGGGTATAGGCGCAGGAAAAAGACTACCTAAGCCCACCAAATAGCTAAATTATAGTAACCAGCCACTGTATCTTAAATCAATACATAGTATAGATTCAGCCAGGAACATTTTCCACATGATCTGCTCTCAAAACAGGAGCAGGCCCAGCCTCGACAGTATCCCTGGTCACAGCAGCAGCATAAGAGATCAGCCGTGGCCTAATTGGCATTGAAATGTCCACTGCTTCAACTAGCGAGTCCTCCAAGATGTCAGCCCAGTCAGAGCCTGTGCAAGTGTCCATTTCCAGAGACTCCACACCTACGGAATGAGCACTACGAGGAGGAGACGTTCTGTCTTCCCTAGACAGTTTTGCTGGAGGGGCTATCATGGAAGTATCCTGAGGCAGACGATTCCCACTTCTAGCTCTCTGATGCTGTCTGATATAAGGAAACATGGCCTGTGGAGGCAGAGAGGGATTATCTTTGGTTTGGGAGGGTGGAGCCATACCAGATCGTGGCCTAGAGCAGTCGGGAGGGCCCTTGGTTACTGGGGGAACATTTTAAGGTCCTGGATGTCCGTATTCAATGCTGCACTCCAGCTGACTGCTCCTGCCCTCAAGGTTCCCTTTCAGCATGTTGGGATCCCAGAGCCTCCTGGGATATGTAGTAGGGAGAGGTAGATCAGGCCAAAATTTCGCTACCCATTTCTCCACAACTGTCGGATGTTCAGCTAGCACTTCCCTGCCATCCTTTGCCACAAGTAATCTGGTGAGCCCTTTGAATTTAAAGTTAAAGTTGAAATTGTACAAGAATTTCTTGAGTGGGGCAAAGGCCCTTCTCTTATTGGCTGCCTCATGGGCAAAGTCCCTGTAGAATGAGACCGGGGTCCCCTGCCATCGCATTTCTTCTATGTCCCTTGCAGCTCTTAGTATTTTTTCCTTGGTAGTATACCAAAGAAAGTAGGCGATGATAGGCCTGGGCTGAGAAGAGTTCCTGTCCCTCCTGGTTGTTATCCTGTGCGCTCTCTCCACATCCATTTGCCCCCTCCACCTCTCCCCCAACATTACAGGCAGGGAATCATTTAGAAATCTTTCCATATTCTGACCCTCAGCCCCCTCTGGCAAGCCAATAATGCACAAGTTATTGCGCCTAGCTCTGTTTTCCTGGTCTTCTAGTCTTTCCCAGAGCACCGCTGACTTTTCCTCCTGTGCTTGCAGCCGGAGTAGTAGTTTCGATTGCTGCTGTTCATATTTCTCTAGACGTTGTTCAGAAACATTCATTCGATCTTGTAGGTTGCAAACCTCGACCACTGTGCCTGAAAGCATAACTGTAATATCTTCAACTTTATTCAGCACAGTCTCCAACATCCGAGTAATATACTGTAGTGACTCATTTACTGAGGGCTCCTTCATAGGCGGTTGAGACAGGGGAACTGGCTGTGTGTTATCGCCTGGAGAAGCCATGTGAAATTCGGGTAAGCTGGCAAAGTTAAGCAGGTTCCTGGCAGCTCCAGATAACTGATCCGGGGGGCAAGGATCGCCGATTCTGTTTACCCATTCAGGTCGCTAGTTATTTCTGCGTCACAGTGTTGGTGGGGTCAGCATGGCCTATTGCTCGTTTCTCCACTCGGGATCAGCGCACGATCTTGACATGAAACAACTGCTTCAGCATGTTTTCTACCGATTGCTGGTAGGCAAGAGAGGGTTACCGTATCAGAAGCAACAATTGTGGAGCGGACCGACACGTGAGTCTCAATGCCGGAGCATCAAATTCACCGAACTCAGAGCGAGCTCGAGAGATTACGCTGCCATCTTGCTGGTGGCCAAACCAGGCCCCCACTTACATGTTAAACTTAATTTTCCCTATCCATTTTTTGGCCCAGGTGAGGAGTATAACTTAAACTCAATTCTCCCTATCCATTTTTGACCCAGGTGAGGGATTTAGCCACTCCCCTTACCTGTGGACCGTAAAGAAGTGCATGACTGCCCGGTGGCAGCTGGCATATATCAGGCTTTACTTTTAGTAAAAGACAATTCAGCCCCCATCCCTCTTGCACATTCTCCCACTGTACTCCCCTAAACTTGCAAAACTACGACAATAGTCCCCACTTTACCCCAACCCTTTCAAAACACTTGTCCCACTGTCCTCTCTCACCCACAGAAACAGCATTGTTTCCCTCCTATGCAGAGGTTAGTACACGTATTTATGTATATACAGTAAAAAGAAACAGACTGTTTTTGACAGATGATGGATAGATGGTGTTTGGTCCAAGTTTACCCATGGGGAGAGGGTCTGATGAGGGTTGGAGAAGGATGGAGGAGGCTACTTTGATTTTGATGTTACCATTTATTAAATTAGGATAGCCCAGCTGAGATACAACATCTCATTTCCAGGGGGTCCTTGTTTCTACTCATATCCATAGCTTGCTGGTCTGGAGCACTGGCAGATTAAGTGACTTGTCCAGTGTCACACAATGAGTATTTTGCCTTATGAGGTTTGAAACATCACTCTCCCAGTCTGCAGCCAAATGCTCTAACCCCTGGACTACATTGTCTTACAATTTTTGACTTAGTGACTTTGATAGGGGTCTTGGGGCAAGGAGGCAGCAGCCGTTCAGAAGATTGCAGATTTGACTCCCACCATGCTTGCTTACTTGTTTTTATGTTGATTGCGCACATGTGCAAGAAACATAATGCGGCAGCTTTCTCCAGAAGCAGGTTGTGGAGGCGCGGAATTGTTGTGGCCAATGACCCTACAGCCTTTAAAGGCTGGGCCGGCTTCCCCTAATGCCATGGCACGTTGCTGCTGACACTAGTTCAGCCAGCGTGCCACCAACTTGTAAAATTTTAGTTGCTGCAATCAGGGGCCACCTTGTCATTGCAGCATCAGCCATTCGCTGCAATGAGGGAGTGACCCGTCATTGCACGGCGGAACCTTGAAACACTGATATTGTTTGTGAACAGGGCGGTGGCTTGCCACTGTGTTCACAAACAATATTAACCCTCCCTGCTGAGGGGGTGCCCAATCCCCCTCGGCAGCATGTGCCCCCCCACCGTGTTTGTTTGCCAATAGGGGTCCCAACTCGTCGGCTTCAGTGCCCCAAGGTTTATTTTGCCAATGGGGGAGCCCACTACCTGTCAACATTATGTAACCCCCCCGCTTTTGTTGTCTGCCAACGGGGTACCCAATCCCTGTCGGCATAATGTCATCCCCCCTTTTGTTGTGTGCCGATGGGGTGCCCAATCCCCCATCGGCTACAGCTGACTCCCAAAAAAGACTCCATTGGCATGCTGGGAGCCCACCCCAGCGTGCCACATGCCCCTGTAAAATCAAAAACGGTCCTGAGATGTCTTTTTTTTTTAACCTGTAAAAAAGGAAATGGTCCCTCAGCAGTCTCCCTGCCACCCTCCCACAACCCATGCCCACCTACTGCGCACCCTGCCTCCCCACACCCTTCTCTCATCCCATACTTACCTCCAGAGTCCGGCGCAATGATCTTCGGTGGACCAGGAACACGTCTGCACTCTTCAAAGCCGACCACGAACTGAGGAAATGCCAGTAAGCAATATAATGGCATAAATAGGGTTTTTTTTCAACTTTGATGCATATCTCAGTCATTTTTTGGAATTCTGGCACCAAATTTCAACATGGGGTTTGTGGGACCCCTCCTCATGAATTCTGGCACTGTCATGGTGTTATTAGGCCCCAAAAGGTGATTTTGCGGTCACGGCATGGAATCATCTTTTGGGACCGATTAACGAAACGACAGTGCCAGTGTTCATGAGGTGGGCTCTCAAAAAGCCTATACTGCAAATTTGGTGGTAAAAATAAAAAAAAAATTACTGTTTTGCGAGCGTGCATTGCGCAGTTGCTATGCACACTCATAGCTTCACGAATTTGCAATATTTTCATGCCAGATATTCAACACTGGCATTTTTTCAGACCTCCTTGTGAACAGTACAGCTGTCATTTTCCACATCCTGGCTGAAATGTGTTTTCGCTCTTCCGGGGCAGAATAGCACGGTCTCTGTGAGAAAGCAGTGTTCAGGACAGATTAAGAAAATGACAGTGGCACTGTTCATGAGCAGAGGTCCTAAAATGCCTATGCTGAAAATTTGGTGACAATACTCCATAAAATGACTGTGTTACGAGCATGTGTTGTGCAGTTTGCACGCTCGTAACTTCACAAATTAATATTTTCACTCCAGATTTTCAACATTGCCGTTCTTTTGCACCTCCTTATGAACAGTACTGCTGTCATTTTTCACATCCTGGCTGAAATCTGTTTTCACAGTCCCGGCACAGAATAGCATGGTCACTGTAGGAAATCCTTGTTCAGGACACATTATGAAATTGACAGTGACACTGTTCAATAGCAGAGGTCCTAAAATGCCTATGTTGAAAATTTTGTGACAAAAGTCTATAAAATGAGTGTGTTATGAATGTACATTGCACAGTTTCCACACATGCTCGTACCTTCTCAACTTTGCATTATTTTCACTCCAGATTTTCAGCATTGTCATTTTGCCACATCTCCTTATGAACAGTGCAGCTGTCATTTTTCACATCCTGGCCGAAATTTGTTTTTGCTCATCTGACGCACAATAACGCGGTCGCAGTGGGAAATCAGTGTTCAGGACATATTAAGAAAATCACACTGACACTGTTCATGAGCAGAGGTCCTAAAATGCCTTTTTTGAAAATTTTGTGATGAAACTCCATAAAATGACTGTGTTGCGATCGTGTGTTGTGCAGGTTCCATGCACCCTTGTAAGTTTGCAAATTAGTAATATTTTCAAGCCAGATTTTCAGCACTGGCATTTGTTCACACCTCCTTATGAACAGTGCAGCCGTCATTTTTCACATCCTGGCTGAAATGTGTTTCTGCACTTCCGGCGCAGAATACCGCAGTTGCTGTCGGAAATCAGTGTTTGGGACAGATTAGGATCAAGCGACTGGGGGGGGGGGGTGACCGAGCTCAACTGAGATCTGTCAGGACTGCTGCGGATTTCTTTGTGAGCAGAAAAAAACACCAATGCAGGCAGGAACCCAGCACAAAAGGGCAGCCTTCAGCGCCAGGAGACACAGAATGAGCGAGTGAGGGAGGGGGAGTGAGTGAGCTCAACGGTTCTCTGTTGGGACTGCTGCAGATTTCTTTGTGGGCAGAAAAAGGCAGCAATGCATGCAGGGGCACAGTACAAAAGGGCAGCCTGCAGGAGTGGCGGGAGAAACAGAATGAGCAAGTGAGAGAGGGGGAGTGAGCGAGCTGAACGGAGCTCTATCATGACTACTGCAGATTTCTTTGTGGCCAGAAAAGGGTGGCAATGCAGGCAGGAGCCCAGTACAAAAGGGCAGCCTGCAGCACCAGCAGAAACGGAATGAGCAAGTGAGATGGGGGAGTGAGTGAGGCCAACGGAGCTCTGTTGGGACTGCTGTAGATTTCTTTGTGGGCAGAAAAAAATGTCAACAGAGGCAGAAGCCCAATACAAAAGGGCAGCCTGCAGCACCAGGAGAAACAGAATGAGCGAGTGAGACAGGGGAAGTGAGCAACCTCAATGGAGCTCTGTCAGGACAGGTGCGGATTTCTTTGTGGGCGGAAATAGGTGCCAATGCAGGCAGGAGCCCAGTACAAAAGGAAAGCCTGCAGTGCTGGGAGAAACAGAATGAGCGAGTGAGAGAGAGGGAGTGAGTGAGCTCAACGGAGGTCTATCGTAACTGCTGCATATTTCTTTGTGGGCAGGAAAAGGCAGCAATGCAGGCAGGAGCACAGTACAAAAGGCCAGCCTGCAGCCCTGACAAAAATGGAACGAGCAAGTGAGAGAGGGGGAGTGAGCGACCTCAACACAGCTGTGTCAGGACTGCCACACGTCTTAGTGGGCAGACAAAGCCGGCAATGCAGGCAGGACCCCAGTACAAAAGGGCAACCTGCAGCAGCAGGAGACACAGAATGAGCGAATGAGGGAGAGGGGAGTGAGTGAGCTCAACGGAGCTCTGTTGGGACTGCTGTGGATTTCTTTGTGGGCAGAAAAAGGCAGCAATGCATGCAGGGGCCCAGTACAAAAGGGCAGCTTGCAGCGGCGGGAGGAACAGAATTAATGAGTGAGAGAGGAGGAGTGAGTGAGTGAGCGAGCTCAATGGAGCTCTATCATGACTGCTGCAGATTTCTTTGTGGGCAGAAGAAAGCAGCAACGCAGGTAGGAGCCCAGTACAAAAGGGCAGCCTGCAGCACCAGGAGAAACAGAATAAGCAAGTGAGACAGGCAGAGTGAGCGACCTCAACAGAGCTCTGTCGGGACAGCTGCGGATTTCTTTGTGGGCAGAAAAAGGTGCTAATGCAGGCAGAAGCCCAGTACAAAAGGGCAGCCAGCAGTGCCAGGAGAAACACAATGAGTGAGTGAGAGAGAGGGAGTGAGCAAGCTCAGCAGAGCTCTATCATGACTGCTGTGGATTTCTTTGTGGGCAGAAAAAGGCAACAACGCAGGCAGGAGCCCAGTACAAAAGGCCAGCTTGCAGCACCAACAGAAATAGAATGAGCGAGTGAGAGAGGGGGAGTGAGTTACCTCAATGGACCTGTGTCAGGACTGCTGCAGATTTCTTTGTGGGCAGAAAAAGCCACCAACAGAGGCATGAGCCCAGTACAAAAGGGCAGCCTGCAGTGCCAGCAGAAACAGAATGAGCGAGTGAGAGACGGGGAGTGACCCACCTCAATGGAGCCCTGTTAGGACAGCTGCAGATTTCTTTGTGAGCAGCAAGAACGTGCCAATGCAGGCAAAAGCCCAGTACAAAAGAGCAGCCTGCAGCACCAGGAGAAACAGAATGAGCGAGTGAGACAGGCAGAGAAAGCGACCTCAGCGGAGCTCTGTCAGAACAGCTGCAGATATCTTTGAGGGCAGAAAAAGGTGCCAATGCAGGCAGAAGCCCAGTACAAAAGGGCAGCCAGCAGCGCTGGGAGAAACATAACGAGTGAGTGAGAGAGGGGGAGTGAGAGAGTGCAACAGACCTCTATCGTGACTGCTGCGGATTGTTTTGTGGGCAGAAAAAGGCGACAATGCAGGCTAGAGCCCAGTATAAAAGGCCAGCCTTCAGCACCAGCAGAAATGGAACGAGTGAGAGAGGGGGAGTAAGCTAGTTCAACAGACCTGTGTCAGGACTGCTGCAGATTTCTTTGTGGAAGAAAAAGCCGCCAACAGAGGCGGGAGCCCAGTACAAAAGGGCAGCCTGCAGCGCCAGCAGAAACAGAATGAGCAGAGGGAGGTCACGTGATGTAGGTACCGACTGCAGGCTTCTCTCAGTTGCTCCAGCCACCCAATCGCTATTTACATTTATATTTGAGTTTAGAGTAAAGCAAGTTGTTGGAAGGGGGGGGAAGGATGTCTAAAAGGGTCGTCTCACTCTGAGATTACACATTGGCCTGAGTGGAGGTTGAAATGAAGAAGAATTTACCTAAAAGAACGCCGCCCTCCACTCCCGAGAAAGGCCCCAAGAAGCCTAGACCTGCAAGTACAGCTGACCCTGGGGAAGTATCTGCTAATGCAGCTGAGCAAAACCATTAACCCTGGCTAGGTTCCTAGCCGAATTCAGGCCCTTCAAAGAAGAGCTCACATCTTTGACTACTGAAATTAAAGCGTTATCGCTTACTTTGAAGGAAGTATCACGACGAGCCTCGGACTCTGAAACCAAAGTCCACTCTCTGGAAAAAAAAATTGATAAAATAGAGCCGGATCTGGTAGCCATGAGGCAGAAGATTACCAGGATCGAAGCTAAACTGGAGGACCTCGAGGGTCGAAGTAGAAGAAACAATGCAGTCCTGATAGGATTGCCTGAAGCCGAAGAGGGGCACTATGCGGTTATTTTCATCCAGAAATTTGTGGAGCGTGTTGCTGGTCCCTCGCCTTTTGGGGCTAAGTATTCTATAGAGAGGGCACATAGGGCCCTTAGACCACCTCCCCCATCTGGATCTCCACTGAGACCCCTGATCTTCAGGTTCCTCAATTTTCTCGAGTGCCAGCATTTCTTGAAGAAAGTCAGGGAGACGCAAGATATCACCTGGGAGGGCAGGAAGGTTAGAGTGGCCCATGATCTCCCAGCCACTGTCAGGCAGCGACGCACTGCTTTTCATCCTTATGTCTCGAAATTAATAGCAGCTGGAATTCAATTCAAGATGCTGTATCCGGCGCATTTACAGGTTCTCATCTCAGGGGTCTGGCACAACTTCAACGATCCAGAGGTAGCTCGTGCTGGCTTAAAGGAATTGCTGCCTGAGTTGTTCCGTGACGTCTGAGTTGCATCTAGCACCAGTTCTGAAGTTAAAAAGTATTTTATAGTGTTTTGGCTGGGAAAACAGCTCTAGAAATCTACCCCTTTTATCTAGAAAGAGAAATGTCTGCTGAAGTAATGTCAGCAGGTACCCCCCTATTTGCTTCCTGCTTCCTCAGTAGAACGAAAGCAAGAGAGGCATGGCATCACTATCTGAGACCAAAAGGGATTGGACTGAAGTAATAAACTGTGTAGATCTTCAAAACAAAAGATTTAATGTGTGTTTTAGTTCCCGATGTAGGAAGGGGATATAGTTTGCATTGTTTATTGTGATTTTGAGAGAGGGGCCAGCAGACCAGTCTATAGTTTTCTTTAGCATGTTAAAATTATTTATATGGGGTACCAAACAGGCTTTTGTCAGGAATTCAGTCTTTAAGGGGCTGCAGCTATACCAAACCAGTTCTTAGTATGAGTAGCCTTTACTCCTAAATTTAAAATTAAAGGCTACTCCACAATATTCTGGTCGGGAAAGCGGCTTCAGAACTCTGTACCTCTCTCTTCAGAAAGAGAAACAATTGCTGAAGAAATGCCAGCGGGTTTCTCATGTTGGCCTCCTGGTTTTTCTGGCAGAACAAATCAAGAGAGGCAGGATATTGCCATTTGAGATTAAAAGGGGTTGAAATGAAAGAAAAACTATGTAAAACTTCAAAGTAAAAGATCATATTTCCTTTTAGCTACTGAGGTAGGAAGGGAGCATTGTTGGTATTGCTCGCTGCGATCGCTAGAGGGAGTCAGCAGACCGTATTATACTTCTATCTAGCAGGCTGACACTACTCATATGGGGCATAAAACAAAAAAAAAAACAGGATTTAGTTTGGAAGTTAATCTTTAAGGGGCTGTAGGTAGATTAAGCCAGTTTTTATTATTTTGTTGGGGTTCTTTAAACTATAAAAGGAATCGCAGCATTAAAATTTAACCTTTAGAGGGACACAGTCATTTAGGATCTTATTGAAACAAGCCTATGCACATTTTCTTTGGCTTGCATTAGTTTTTAAAGTTATTCTGAATGATGTTTAGAATGTAGTTACCTTGCCCATTACTGCCAAATTTAAGTTGAGGGTTACCTAAGGGTGGCTGGGGAGAGAAAGCATTGGTATTGGTATGCTGCAGAGCAAAACCTGTGATAGGTTGGGGGGGTGGATTGGTAGTTTAGTGTTGTATTTTCATTGTGGTTGGAGGGAGGGTGGGAGGGGTTAAGCGTGGTTTGGGGGAGGATTCAGCACAGCTCTTTTAGGTTTCTTAGGATTGAGTAATCTGGGGAATTCATTACATGTTCAAGTTATATTGCAAGGAACGAGTAATAATGACTAGTGTTATAAAGATTGCAATGTGGAATGTTAAAGGATTGAGACAGCGCGTGAAACAATATAAGGTTCTTAAGCACCTTGCCTTGTTGTCTATAGACATTGCTTTAATACAAGAATCACATTTATTGGACTCAGAGGCAAATTGCATGAGAAGGCAGCAAATCAGTTATGTATTTTCCACAGGGGTTGCCTCCAATAGGGCCGGGGTATTAATTTTAATTAATAGGAAAATTCCTTTCGTTCTTAAGCAGGTGCTTAAGCACCCACAGGGTTGGTTTCTGTTTATTCACTGTATTTTATATGCCACCGAGATTCTCCTGGGAACTCTTTATGGGCCTAATGCAGATTCCCCCTGTTTTTTTACGTAGCTAGTTGAACTCCTATACACATTTCTCTCCCTACCGCTTATCATAGGGGGTGATATAAACACTGTTATGGATCCATTAATGGATCGTTCTTCTCCTCTGAGGAGAGGCCGCTCTCCTGCTCAAAGGGCCCTCCAGGAATTCATAGAACATTATGCTCTGTGTGATGTTTGGAGGGTATTACACCCCTCAGAGAAGGAATTCACTTTTCTATCGCCAGTACATAAAACAGCTACACGTATTGATTATATTTTTCTCTCTCAAGCCCTTCTTCCAGGAGTAACAGAAGCCTCTATACAGTCGGGTCCACCCTCCAATCATTCGCTAGTAACCTGTCAGCTTGCCCTTTCATTTCTTCCCAAGAAATCCTCCCGGTGGAAGATCAATAATCAAATATTAAAGGATCCCCACATAGCTAAAACTATTAATAAACATATAGAGCACTTTATAGAAACTAACCTTCAATCTATCTCCAGACCAGATTTAATATGGGACGCTTTTAAAGCTTTCTTTAGGAGAGTATTAATCAGTATGGCCACACAAAGGAAAAAAGAAAAAGACAGGGAACTAACTTCTCTTCTTGAACAAATCCGTTCAAAAGAATCACTACTTTCCCATAATTTTTCAGAATCCCTTCAGCAGGAGCTGGTAAAATTAAATGAGGCTTATTTGGAAATATTAAGGGATAAAGCTGAATTCACTATTCTGAAAGCTAAAGCAAATTACTCAGATCAGGGAGAGAAAGCAGGTAGGTTGTTGGCACTCCGGATTAAACAACTGGAAGCTAATAGATATATTCTGTCAATTCGCTCCCAGTTAGATGGTATCTTAAAAACATCTCCGGAGGATATAGTCCTGGAATTCCAGCGGTACTATATAAAGTTATACAATTCTAAGATAAATCCATTATCAGAAAGCAGCCTAGACACTTACTTAGGGGCATCTGGTTTACCTTCGCTTTCAGAGCCTCAACAGGAATTGTTAATATCCCCAATATCATCTGAAGAAATTCTCAGGGTTATTAAAAATTTACCCTCAGACAAATCACCTGGCCGAGATGGTTTCTCAGCTAATTTTTATAAAGTTTTTCAAGAACAGTTATTACCCTTATTAGTCCCTTTATTTCAGTATATTTTATCAGGTGCACCTGTGGACCCTACTTTATGGGAGGCTCTGATAGTCCTCATACTGAAACCGGGAAAGAACCCAGAATTACCCACGAGTTATCACCCAGTATCCCCGATGAATCAGGATATCAAGATATTAGCCAAAATGTTAGCAGATCGTGTTGCATTAGTGCTGCCTGATCTTATTGGACCCGAACAGGTGGGATTCATGAAAGGGCGCTCTTCGATGGACCACCTCAGAACCCTGTTGCATGTCCTTTCAGCATCCAAGGATGCCTCATTTCCAGCTGTTTTGGTTTCTCTGGATGCTGAGAAGGCATTCGACAGGGTAGACTGGAATTTCTTATTTAGGGCCCTTAATGCTTATAAGTTCCCTGTGCTTTTTCAAAATTGGGTTAAAGCTCTTTATAACACCCCTTCAGCTCGAGTGGTGGCTAATGGAGTCATATCCGAAAGATTTATGTTACACTCCAGAACCAGACAAAGCTGCCCACTATCCCCTTTACTTTTTAATTTATATTTAGAGCCCCTTATTCGCCGACTAAAATCTTCCCCGATGATTCAAGGAATTATTATTCAGGAATATGAGGTTAAAGTATCAGCCTATGCCGACGACCTATTATTACAATTATTGTACCCGGATAAGTCAATACCTGCCATGTTATCCATCATAGAAGAATTTTCCAATTTTTCGAATTACAAATTAAATATTGAAAAATCCCTTGTTTTCCCGCTTAACTATAAAGTGATTAAATCAATTATTATAGAGACAGGTATGTCCTGGGCGCCGAAATCTTTAAGATACTTGGGCATTCAAATTACCAGGAACCCAGCCTCACTTCAAAAGTTGAATTTGGATGCCCTAGTAAATATTATAGGTGCAGACCTAGACAGGTGGGCCAAAATATCCATCTCACTTTGGGGCCAAGTGAACTTAATTAAAATGAATGTTTTTCCTAGGATTTTTTATCCTTCGTATTTGCTTAATAACTGGATACCTATAACCTGGTTCTGTAAAATCAATGGCCTGATTACAAAATTTATTTGGGCCAATAGACAACCTAGGATTGCATTCTATAAGTTAGCAGCTCCCAAGGACAAATGGGGTCTCTATCTTCCGCACTTGACTTTTTATTATTGGGCGAGTCACATGGTCAAATACATGAGATGGGTGGAACAGATGAGAGAAGTTAATCCCACTGTCTCTGTGCCCATTTGGCTCAAAATTAAGTGGTCTCTAATTAAAGAGAGCAGTCTGTTGCCGGCATCGCTGCTTCATATCAGGCCGGGTGCCCTTCCCTTAGTTTTGAAATCAACCCCCATTGCGATGTCGGTCAGAGTGCACTCCCAGATATGCCTTTTTATGAAATATAATCACACCTTAGACTTAGCTCAACCTATCGGTGGGTAACCCAAATTTAAAAATAGATAATAAGCCAATCATGCCTAGGTGGCTTCCTCAATTGGAAGATGCTAAGCTCTCTCAGTTTGTTACCCTGGATAATTCATGGCTTTCAATTATTGAAATACTAAATAATTTCAACATTCTTAATAAACTTGTGTTTAAAGTTTTTCAGTTAAAACATCTAATAATGAAGGTGTTTGGGTCGAACACGCCCCAAAAAAGTATGAAAACTTTCCTGGATGAACTCTCATTTACGTCTGGTATGGCCCATTCTGTGTCCAATATATATAAAATTTTATACAATTATAAGTATCCGACTAATTTTGCACCAGAGAGGTATTGGGCTTCATGTTTTCCTGCTCTAGAGATAGACTGGACAACCTTGTGGTCGAACTGCCATAAATACATTACTCAGGATAGATTACAGCTTACACAGTTTCACATTTTACATAATATACCCCCAAAAAATTATATAAGTATGGGCTTATTGATTTGCCCACTTGCTCCCATTGTCAGCAGGCAGAGGGTTCACTCTTTCACATATTTTGGGCATGTCCTAAGGCCTCCACTCTCTGGAAGGACATCCAATGGAGGATGGATGGATTCCCTCTTGGGCCTTTCAGACATTTTCACTCCTGAGGTATGCCTCTTAGGTGACTATACCCTCATTCCAGTAATTCCTAGATGATATTATATAGCACTGATTTCCCTATCGGTAAAAAGGTTATTCTCCGTCATTGGAGAGATGATGGAGATATTTCATATTCAGAATGGCTTAAAAAATTGTTGGCCAATCTCAGGATGGAAAAAATGGTGGCAAGTCTCAGTAACAGGATGAGTAGATATAAGAACATTTAGGAACCTTTTCATGCGCTGCTTACCATTTAGCATATTGTATGCTACTATTAAAGTTAGAGTTTGATAATTCACCTGATAAGTTTGAGCTGTGCTGAATGGGGAGGGGGCTTTAGTATGGGGGGGGAATAGGTTTGGGGAGAACAGCTCCAGTGTATGCAGTGAAGTACTGTCTCTGGTTTCATTTACAATTCAGATTATTATGATTGGATCTGTTCTTATTCTTTTGAAAAATAAGAAACTTTGATTTGAAAAAAAGAAACAATATGAGCGAGTGAGAGCGGGGGAGTGACCCACCTCAACACAGCTCTGTCGGAACAGCTGCAGATTTCTTTGTGGGCAGAAAAACATGCCAACACAGGCAGGAGCCCAGTACAAAAAAGCAGCCTGCAGCACCGGGAGAAAGAGAACGAGCGAGTGGCACAGGGTCAGTGAGCGAGGTCAACAGACCAACGCAATCAACATTCAGCATTGACAAATGCTTGTTTTATAAGTGTGAGTGGCTCAGCATGTAGCATGCTCACCTCTGGGGCCAAAAGACTGGAAGGTCATTGGTTTACTCCCACACAAGGTAATTGGGGTAATACTCATAACTGACACTGAAGTGCAGTATGAGGGAGGTGCCTCAATGTTGAGGTGCCATCTTTTGGATGTGACATTCAACTGAGGTCCCTTCTGTTTATCTCTGGCAGTATCTGCTTGAAAGTTAAAGATCCCATGGCACTTATAGAGGTAGAGTAGGGGGTTTTCTTGATGTCATGGCTAGTGTTCCCATCAATAAAACAGATCATTGTAACACACACACCACCAGGATACACCTAGAAACAAGCTGTCATAGCTTAGTGTGCCTTTCATGGTCAAACAAATCCATACAAATGAATAAATAATGAGAGGGAGGAAAAGAAAGCAAGAAAGAAAGAAAGAAAGAAAGAAAGAAAGAAAGAAAGAAAGAAAGAAAGAAAGAAAGAAAGAAAGAAAGAAAGAAAGCAAGCTACAAATGTTGGGGTGGGGGAATGAAATAACAGTTTTTAAATTGCCCAGACAAACCTTCATGAATGGGCTTACTGAGATGCAAAATGGCTAATAAAACCCCACCAACAAACAAACAAATAAAAAAAAAACCAAGCCTGCAAAAAGTGCAAATTAACTGTTGAAGCAGTTTCTATTTGTTTTTCACTAACAGCATGCTCTGTTCTATTCTCAGCTAATTACCTGAACCTGTAAAACCCCACTGCAAAATGTAATTTGTAGCCTGCAGTCAAAATTCATCAGGCCTCCCCCAAACCCAAAAGCTCTAACTGTTTGTTTTGAAAAAAAAAAAAAAAACAGTGCATGGTCTAGCTCAAAGACGTGCCAAATAATTAACTTCTTTCAGAGATCAGAGATTAGGGCACTGGACAAGAGAGAGTGTTAACACGTTTTATTTTCACATGCTTCATTTATTAAAGGAGAAGGACAATCAACAGTTACAGAAATATATCTAGTGCAGAGTGTTTTCATTTGTACATGTCCTAGAGTGTCCTTTCCTTTGTTTGCTGGGAGGATTTATTTTCTAAATTTGCCTACTAGTTTTATGACTCCTGGGGATATCCATGTTTGTATCTTTTCTTGCCTTTCTTTTTCACACACTGTCTCCCATCCCATGTGACAGTGATGCTTCCAAGACCACTGATTCAATGAGTGATGGCTTTGTCCTGTCTGCAGCACCACTCTGCTGTTAGGAGCCTGCTATTCTGGTCTCAACTAAATAACTTTTTCTCATCCAGTCTTTTTGTTTTCTTGGTATGTGCATAGGTCTAGCCAGCAGGAGCGAATATTTAGTTTTTAAAGTTTTTTGTGTCATCATACTACACACAGCCATAAAAAAGTAAACAAGTCACCACAGGTCATCAGTGCTATCATTTATGAAGACTCTAGTTGTCTCCAGAAAGGAAAGGCAGCTCAAGGGTCCAGGGAGGTGAATCAGTTTACAAAATCAATATTAAAGGGAAAAACCTTGCACTTACTCACCAAATGAAACAAAATGATATGCAGTCTCTCTGACAAAATTCTTTTTAATTAATGCAGCCAAGTAAATCCAACAGTCAGCAAGCACAACATACCAAATCTGAACATTTTGCGTGGGCACAGTGAGACATGGTGTTGTGTTTGCTGATTGCTGGTCTTACTTGGCTGCATGAATTAAGAATAATTTTATTACTCTAGCTGTTTTCTTAGTCCATGCAATTATCTCTCAGGTATTTGCCAAAATGTGAATGTAGCCTTTATTAGTGCTCATTGGATAAGGAGAGGCACCTAAAATCTCAGCTCTCCTGCTCTAAACTTAACACTAAACCAGCACTTGCTGAATCAGTTGTCTTAAATGCATCACTGTCACATGGGGCAGGAGGCATTGTAGGAAAAGAAAAGGAAACAGAAAATACAAATATAGAGATCCCCAGGGGCCACAGAAGTAGTACACAAATAAAAAAACTCCTACAAAAATCTAACAGAAAACAATGGAAAGGATACACTGTGACTACACCCACAAATCAAAATGCTTTGCACAACATTTTTTTGTTGTAAATTTTGACTGTAGTTCCCCTTTAACTTGTTAGCGAAGCATTGAACTGCCAGACAGCTACTGCATTCCACTAACTTCACAGCATAGTCCGACTCAGAGCATAGAGCAGGTAATATGTGATTCTGCATAGCATGTGGGTCCAAAGTGATCCTTCCAGTCTCATCTCTCCTTATTTTACTGCTGCAGCCAAGAGAGTCAATTGCTTATGCTTTAAATAATCTTGCTCCCTCAGCCAATCATCTGAGCAGCACAGCACTGAGAAAACACTTTTTCCCACTCCTTTGAGGGGAGGGAGAATAGGTGTGAGAGTTGATTTACTGTTATTGCTGCTGCTGTCTTTGGCTTGGCATGCATGCCTGACAGAAGGGGTTTTCTTCAAAGTGCCAGAGTTCACTAATTTCCATAACAGTTTGTGGGTGTTTGGTCTGAAGCAAACATAAGAAGTCTACTGTTTTCACACTTCAGTCAAGCCAAACTTGCAGCCCCCATACTGCCCTTCACAAGGACAAGCACTCAGGATCGTATCCAGATTTCAGCCAGTCAGCATCGGGAGCTGTTAGGGAGTGAGGCATGTATCCACTTCTATCCTGTTCTCACTTTTCTCACTCAAAAACCTACTTCTATCCTGCTCTCACTTCTAGCACCAATCAATGTCAAAAGAGTTTGACAGCATCAAAAGGCAACTCTGGACTCTGGATTTGCAGTTTGCACTTATATTTCTAGCCTGCCCGGGGATCGCAGCAGGTTCTAAAACCTATTGTACATGTTTACCAACCCACAAGAAGCAAGTAAACTTGTACAAATACTTGAACTGGAGGAACAGCATTGGCTGGAGGAGGCCCACTTGAGTAATACAGGACTGGCTATCAGAGGTGGGGACAGTTGGGGACACTTAGACATTGAGGCAAACTGAGCTCATGATATAAATGACTGGGCACATTATATGCCTGAATGTCTTGGAATTTGAAGAAGTAGGATGTATGCATGCTGTATGTTGGCTATTTATTTTCATGTTTGATTAGTCATCTGAACCTGGGCCCCAATGGTCTCTTTTACGTTGAATTTTATTTCTGATGCTGTTGAACTATTTATTGGGGTGACAGAGAGTGGCTCCACACTTTTCACTAGTGGTTGTGGCAACAGCAGAAGCTCGATGGCATGCGTTTTTTAACTTTTGAACAGGTATGGCACCGTTGCCTGGTTGAAAAACTTTTCCAAGGTCTTTCCAGGTGAGCTTGTGCTACCTGATATTATTTCTGTAGTGTATTTGCATCTCTGGACACTGACATAGCAACTAGGAGTCTCATGTTGTTTAGAAATTGTATTTAATATTATGAGTTGCAATGGGTCACCATTTTAAATGAGATTTACTCAATGGTCTAACCCTTCGATAAAATGAAAATGAAAATAAAATGCTTGGTGGGAGAGCCTGTTGGGTCACCCTGGAGACAGGAAATGGCACCACAATCCACACAGGGGTTGTTTACAGACCCCGGTCTCATGGGGAGGCAATGGACAAGGAAATGATAGAAGGAATCCTTAGAAGGGCAGAAAAAGGATAGATATTGTTGATGGGGGACCTGAATATGCCAGATATTAACTGGAGCACCTTTACTGCAGCCACATCCAAGAGCAGGGTCATTCTCAATGCCCTACAGGGGGCATGCCTCAGGCAGCTAGTGTTGGAACCCACTCAGGAGGGAACAATCTTAGACCTGGTACTCACAAATGGGGATGCAGAGAGGATCTCATATTTAGAAGTGGGTAACCATCTAGGAACAAGCAACCACCAAACACTGTGGTTCAGAATAAACACAGCTATAAAGTCAAGCCATACAAAAGCAAGGGTGTTGGACTTTAGGAGGGCTGACTTTGTCAAAATGGGAGAGTGCTTCAGAAAAGCACTAGCAAACAGGCAATGAGGGGTGGAAGAACAATGGGGAAAAATCAAAACTTTCATCACAGAGGCAACAAGCATTTGTGTAAAGCAAATCAACAAAACAAAATGAAGGAAAAAAGCCACTATGGTTCTCAAAAGAGGTGGCAGGGAAGGTTAAGGATAAAAGGATAGCATTCAGGAAATATAAGGAAACACAAAAGGAGCAGGACAGAGAACTATATCAGTTAAAGCAGAATGAGGCAGGGAAGGCAGTCAGAATTGCAAAGGCCCAAACTGAGGAAAAGATAGCCAACTCTGTTAAGAAGGGAGATAAAACCGTTTATAGGTACATTAGGGAGCAAAGAAAGATCAAGGGAGGGATACTAAGGCTTAATAAAGGGGAGGGAATGTGGGCAGAGAGTGACAGTGAAAAAGCAGGGATACTGAATGAATACTTCTGATCAGTATTCACAAAAGAAGAAAAGGGGAGGTACTTGAACCAAACAATAGAAACACTGGGTATAGGGGAGTTGATACCAGTCCATTCACAGAAGAAAGGGTTCTGAAAGAACTCTTAAAACTGAAGGTGGACAAAGCAATGGGGCCTGACAGGATTCACCCAAGAATTCTAAAAAACTAAGGGTAGAACTAGTGATACCACTGACTACCCTCTTTAACAAATCATGGGAGGATGGGGTGGTACCTGAGGACTGGAGGAGGGCAGATGTGATTCCACTTCACAAAAGTGGGAGCAAGGCAGAGGCAGGAAACTGCAGACCTGTTAGTTTGACCTCAGTGGTAGGGAAAATGATGGAATCACTTCTGAAAAAAAGAATTGTGGAGTATCTAGAGGCCAGTGGGGCACTGGGCCCAAGGCAGCATGGATTCACAGTGGGAAAGTCATGTCAGACGAATCTAATAGATTTCTTTGACTGGGTGACAAAAGTAGCAGACGAGGGACGGACTGTGGACATGGCCTACCTAGACTTTAGCAAGGCATTTGACACAGTCCCACACAAAATATTAATATACAAGCTAGCCAGCCTTGGAGTGGGTCCCAGGGTGGTAGTCTGGGTAAAAAATTGGCTGGACAACAGGACACAGAGGGTAATAGTAAATGGAGTTCACTCTGAAGAAAGAGGGGTTACTAGTGGGGTACTGCAGGGTTCAGTACTGGGACCGGTCCTCTTTAATGTCTTTATAAGTGACATTGCAGAGGGACTGGAAGGAAAAGTATGTCTCTTTGCAGATGACACAAAGATCTGCAACTGAGTCGATACACAAGGTGGCGTGGAAAGGATGAGAAGGGACTTGGCAAGATTGGAGTAATGGTCAAATATATGGCAGCTTAGATTCAGTGCAAAGAAGTGCAAAGTAATGCACCTGGGAAACAAAAACCCAGGTGAAGAGTACACAATGGGTGGTGAGATACTAACAACAACAAAAATGGAAAGGGGCCTGGGGGTAATCATATCAGATTACCTAAAGGTGGGCAAGCAATGTGAGAAGCCAGTAAGGCAGGGGGATACTGGGATGCATAGGGAGAGACATCACCAGCAGAAAACAAGAAGATATTATTCCTCTGTACAGACAGTTGGTGAGACCACATCTGGAGTACTGCATGCAGTTCTGGAGACCCCATCTCCGCAAGGACATAGACTGGACAGAGGCTGTCCAGAGGAGGGCAATTAAAATGGTGCAGGGTCTACACCAGAAGAGTACGAAGAGAGACTAAAGGAGCTTAATATGTATACCCTTGAGGAAAGGGGGTGGATGATAGAAACTTTCAAGTATCGGAGGGGAATCAACAAGACCAAGATGGTAGCATCTTTCAGAAAAAAAGATGTGCAAGAACAAGGGTGCACAATCTAAAGATAGAGTGGGGAGAGCTCAGATGTATTGTAAGAAAGTTTTATTTTACACAGAGATGGTTGTGGATACATGGAATGGCCTTCCTTAGTGGGTTGCGGAGTCAAAATCAGTAGGGGAATTCAAGAATGCATGGGACAGACATAAGGCAATTCTAGTGGAGGGTAGGAGGAAATAGGTTATTGGTCAACTAGGATCTGCAGCTTGTCCATTAGGTAGGGAAATGGGCAGACTAGGTGGGCCAAATGGTCCTTATCTGCTGTCAAATTCAATGGTTCTATGTTTCTACTGTCAGCATATCTGTATTCCTTGTGGAGGGAGAAGCTGTAAACACTCGACAGAATTGCAAGTGATTTTCATTTCTTTTCTCTCACCAAGCCTGCCTCAAACACTGACCTACAGGAAGGTATTAGTTTGCTCAGTTTGCTGATGAGAATAGGAGCTTGGATATCGGACTTTTAAAGACAGCAACAGCTTGTTGCTGAGTTTGGTGAAGGGGATTCTCCCTTGTTTCTACCTGTACCTCAGCCCTCTCTTTCAACTTCACCTTTTCTGGGTTACTATGTATTGTTTTATTGTGATCTGTGTGTTTTAGATTTGATACATGTATGCATTTCTGTTTTATATTATAACTGTAATCTTTCATTTTATTCAAACTTTCATGCCACTCAGTCAAGTGACCACTAGTATATAGGTGCATGAGTGGCGTTCTCCCTCAGATTGTCATTTCTCCATGAACATGGTTTGAGGTGGTCAGCAGAGAGGGTGCTCTCTGAGAGGGAGCATCAGTGCAATTCCAAGTCTCTCACTTTGAGCTACTTGAGCTTTTGTACCCAATGGCATAAAACTAAAAATCTCTGGATGTAAAAATAAGTTCTAGTTCACTTTAGCCCACTTTTCCCCTAACAACTCACGAAACACTGTAAAGTTTTAATAGGTTTTTCCTTTTTTTTTCCCTCTCGACATTTGTACTGCTCATTGAATCAACTGGGGGGATAGTATTACCTCCTAATAATTGTTAAACCTAGTCTTGCACGTTTTACAGCTTTGTTTTTTTTTCTCCTTAGTGTTTTCCAAACTCAACTTAAAGAACCAGAGATATTTTGAGACTGCCTTTTCTATTTGGCATTTAAGATTTTACTCAAAATCTATTACCTCAAAGAAGTAAAGTTGAGACTGGGTCCATTGATTACAACAGACAATTCTCATCCCAGGATATAAGAGGAATTCAGAAGAAATTCAGGAGGAAAGAAAACATGAAAGGAAATATTTAGGAAAATATGGGACTAGTTTTATAAGGACTGGACATCTAATAAAGACTATTACAGCACCTCAACACCAAGCAGAAAAGGAACTATTGGACTTCTTCTGAAGATTCATTAGTGTACTGAAATTGCTGCTGCGAACATTTTTGGGACTTTTCTCCAGCTAGTTCCATAAGTATACCAGTAATTTAATTTAATGAGTGTTTTTACAATAAGCATTTTGTATTATTATTATTATTACTACTACTACCAGTGCTACATTAATCTGCCTGCTAAAATTTCAAGAGTTTTAACTGAGTTTTTGTTACAAATTGTTTTTCTGCTTGAAAAGTGTAAAAGACACTAATCTGATCTTGGTTTTAAGAACTTTATTGTGGGTACTTAGCACTATTCAGTTTAGCACCTGCTGGTCTAATAGTTTTAAATCTTGGATATTAACAGGGAAATTCACACCATATTTGGTTTTATTCCCTAATTAGTGTAATCAGTGGGTACCAACTGTTCTAGCTAGTTTAGATTTCTACCTCTTATTTCCATCTGCCTAAACTGCAAATTGACAGTTGGCTATATTCCATTGTCTAGTGAACATTTTCAACTGGCAATGGTGAGTACACGCTTCTAAGGAAGTTAAATGGTGAATGCTCCCCCTTATCGTAAATTAACTCAGAACTACAAAAGGCATACAGTAAGCAGTAAAACTATTCAAACTAAAATGGCTGATCATATAAAAACTAATATTTTATTAAAAGATGGTCAAACATCTACCTCAAAATTGAAAATTAGCCTCTCTTTACCAAATGTGTTTAACTCAGAAAATGATCTGAACAGCGATTTAGAAAAATCTCTAGAATTAACCTACTATTTTAGTGAAGTGCAGAATTTGGTGGAGAAAGGTGAGGACAGCAACAAATGCAAAACAAATGAGACAGAGAGCGGGTTAGACCACAGCTTTTTTATTATTACCAGGGGTAGCAAAAATAATGACAAAGAATAATTTTCAAATAACAAGAAGATTAATGAGAGATGCTCACTACCTAGGTCTGTGATTAATGCTTTTTTTTCAGGCCTACATCAACCAATTCAAGGACTTAAATACTTGATGGGGTACAATAAGGAGGTCTAAACTGTAGTAAAAATGGAAATTCTTTTGATAGATGTGCACAGTATGACACAGTTTTAGGAACCAAATTAGATTAATCAAGGACTCCAACTTATATCTCACAATGTCTAAGTAATGATTTAATTAATTTACTGAAAAAACAGGTAACTGTTGGAGCAATTAGTTAAAACACCCATTGGCCTGGAAAGATCAAGTGAAGATATTGCATTTAATGGAGCACGGCTGGATTCCTGGAGTAGAAAACTGGATGACATCTTTCCTCCCAGGGAGTCCTCTCCTATTGTGCTAGAGCAAACTGACATTAGCTTTAAAAATATTAGGCCAGATTTCAGTATAGTTAATATTCCAGACACGCCACGTAAGATAAAAAAAAGAAAAAAGATAAACAAGGAAAACATAAACAACTTAAAAACATACTGATTCTAACTCTGATCATAATAGCAGACATTCCATAGATCAAGGATTGAGAATCACTCCTACAGTCCCCACAGTTCCCACAGAGACAGATGTTAATAATGTAGGAAATGAGAATAATTTGGTTCCCTCAACAATTATAAACATGTGAATTAGTCACTCAATTTAACAAACTAGAAAAGGAGGTGGATTTATTAACCAATGAATGTGGTAGAACTTTTCAAAAAAAGACATGACCATGAAACCAAAGCTAATAAAATACAGAAAACTCAAAAAAGCTTAACT
Organism: Neoceratodus forsteri; assembly: GCA_016271365.2. Lineage (NCBI taxonomy): Eukaryota > Metazoa > Chordata > Ceratodontiformes > Ceratodontidae > Neoceratodus > Neoceratodus forsteri. The sequence goes on from CM057454.1 coordinate 334,033,867, forward strand.
GAAGATGAAGGGGGGTTTCTCCCTGTTTACTTTAATGAAAACTCTGGATGCTGGATTGAACCAACAACTAGAAACTCTGTATCAACAACACAACAGTATTGTAAGAAGAATAAAAAGGAGAATAAAGATCATTTTCCAATATTAAGATTTGTGGGTCCAAATAACTGACTCTCAGATAGAAGATGCAATCTTAAATGGCAGCTTTTTATTTTTAATAGTAATGATCTAGAAACTGACATAGATATAGATGATATACTGTACAAGAAACCTGGAGAGTGACAGATTTATGTGGTATAATTATGGATGCACAGGTTGTTTCCCCCAGAGTGGTGAACTACATAGTGAATAATGTACACAGTTTTAAAAACAAGGATATTTATGTCTGTTTTCCAAATAAATTGGATTTCAACATAGTAATGGACTTTGTTAAACAAGAAGATTTTGATCCAATATTTTAAGTCTCTTTGGCATGCCCCAGAATGAAAATTAAAAACTAAAAACAACCTAATAAGAGCATTATTTATTTATTTTTTAAAATATACTTAAAATTCCCTTAGACAGGGAAGAACTCATTGAAGTAGAGAGAGAAGTGCTTACAACAGTCACATGGACATCCTAATAAAAGGAAGAAAACTGGCAGAGCAGATGTTGTCAAAAACAAAGCCATTAAGAGACGTTGGGTCTACACTTGATAGACTAATTTATTGGACTTACCTATTATTCTGCCATCAATGGATTTAAGGAATGAAAATAACAATAATTACATCCCTACTTCAAATAAATATATGAAGTTAGCTGAATATGGACTTTGACTAACCAGTAAAAATCTGAAATGCTTCTCTGTAGTATAACAGTCTTTAAAAACATTTTAGACAAACACATGTGAAAAAACAAATGGGAAATTGTCCACTAAGTAGTGGCAGGTCTGCTATATGGCTCTTGAAGCTTGTGGACCTGAATCCATCCTATGAACCTAAAGCTAACTGTGATACCCTAAGTAAAGATTCAGTACTAGATCTACTTAAGGATACACTGACTTTTATCTCATGGAATATAGCAGGTATTGAACACAAAACAGCTGATGAAGATTGGAAATACTTTATAACTAGGGTGATGTTATATGCCTTCAAGAGACCTGGCATGATTTGGAATGCTCCATCCTTCTGAATGGATATGAGTTCCAACAATATCCAGGGGTTAACATTAGTAAATACGGAAGAAGAGTGGGTGGTCTGCTGTCCTATTTAAAGTGGGGTGTTTTGATAGAATAATTAGTCAATATCTGTCACAGATCTTTATTGCCATGCTTATAGAATCAGAAAGTTTAAAAATGGTAATAATTGATTTTTATATACTGCCCTCAAGAATAAAATTTTTCAATGATAACAGTTGGAATATACTGAGATCACTTATACTGGACATGAAATATAATTACCCAGATAGTGAAATATTAATACTAGGAGATCTAAATGCTAGGATCAGGGATTTTGATGAATTAATTGTTAATACAATTTTAGTGTATATGGATACTCTGCTCCTTTTACTTCCTAGAAAAACTCTATATGAGAAACACAATCAATCAGGGAAAAAAAAATTTCAGCATCTTAAAAGAATTCAATTTTTATCCATTAAATGAAAGACTGGAAGGGGATATGGAAGACAAGTGTTTATATATGAGTTCTACTGGCTCCACTCTACTGGACCTTGCATTATGGACAGGACAATGTAACTTATGGCATAGCCTTAGAATAACAATGAGGTCTGAAAGCGATCATTTCCCCTTCATATTGAATGGTATGGATAAGATGGCTAGGCTTCCACCAGAATTACCTCTCCCATTGACTGAGATTAGAAGGAATAAGAGAATTCAATGGAACTGTTTAATGAATGAAAGTATTAGCTCTCTGACTGCCAAATTTTTCATGGGATGAAACACAAAGGTCTTTATTTCATCAGAGGCCAATACATTATGGAAGGAAGTACATATGTTGTTTGATCTAATTAAGGAACATTTATACAAAGAAATAACTCTATGTGGACTAATTAAGAAACAAACTGTCTGGTTCAAGAGGGATTGTCAAAAATATAAAGCATACTTAATATTCAGCATTAGAGAAGTTAAGGACTCAATAATATGACTAAATATAAAAATAAGACTAAAATATAAATATTTAAATCATGAATGGAAACAATATAACTGCCTTCACAAAAGAAAAAAAAAGGAGCATTTACTTCCATTCCAGGCCTTTAAAGATAGAGACTGTAAGTCATTTTGGCTGCCGGTAGCAAAAGGGACCAATAATTATTAAGACTTAATGGACGCATATATAACCGAAATATTTTTTGATCCACACATACCAAACAACTTCTCCATCAGCTGTATTGATTATCTCCCTGTAGACATAAAGAAAGAGGAAGTTTATATGGCAATAAAGACACTCAAAGCGAGTAAGGCTCCTGGCCCAGATAAAATCCCAGCCAATGTATGCCTATGCAGTCCCCTCACTTGGTATACCTTTCTTAGCATATTCTACAGTAAGTGTATTCAGACAAAGTTTATTCCTGAAACTTGGAAAGGAATGGAAATTGTTTCAATACATAAAAAGGGAAGCACTTTGAATCCTGCTATGTACAGACCAATTAGCTGATTGGATGTCAATCTTAAAATTTTTCCCCAAATAATTTTGGATAGATTGAAACAACAAATTGATCAAACGGGAGGACTGTCTGAACTTCAGGCTGGTTTTAGGAATACTTGTGCTACCACTGATAATTGTTTTATTCTGTTACATTTGGTCAAAAAATAGGATCAGTTAAGAAAACAAAATTTGTATGTAACATTCATAGACTTTTCTGTTGCGTTTGACACCATAGACAGGAAAACCTTGTGGTCTATTATGCTGAATAGAGGAATAAACCCATTGTTAGTACAGATTATTTGCAATCTTTACTCTAACAACTAAGCTAGGATTAGAATGGGTATAAGAGGAGATCTAACTAGTACCATATACTGTATATTAAAGGGATAATGTCAACCCCCTTAGGGTTCAACGTGTTCCTTGCTTAAAAAACATGTTTTTCGATTGCCAACATTCTGTAAATATTGCTGCTATAGCTGGTAGTTTCATTCTGACTTTTATTTCTTTAAAAAAAGTGAAAAACAGACTGCCAACCATACTGGTGTTACCACACAAACACAGGTTTGTTTACATTCCTTGATCAGCTCCGACTACATCTTTCCTGGACTTGGGAACACCCACGACACAGCCTGGCCCTCATGATGCAGTGGGAATTTAGGAGGCTACTGCCTCATGAGTGAATGCACTGTTTGGGTGTGTTTGTAATGCTCAGGAAGTATGCAGTAAGAACAGATCCAGGACTGTAAACAAAACAAGATTGTTTATAAATATACATTTGCATGCATTTCAGTTCTACTAAACAAGGAGACAGACAAAACAAACAGCAACATCAATGAATTTTAGATAAGGTTAGTAATCATAAAATGTAGGTTTTTAACTAGAAATAATATGATGAAAAACAGGTTGACAGTGTTCCTTTAATAAGGGGGTGAGGCAGGGATGAGTCCTTGCCCCACCCTCTTTAGTGTTTACATTGACAACATGTTGAGGGAGTTTCTTAACTCAAACTAAAACTCCCCCAAAATAAATGGACACCTCTGCCCTGCTATGGCCTACACAGATGATATGGTTCTTATTTCACTATCTAAAAGTGGACTCCAAAGAAAACTGGATTTATTAGAAAATCAGTCAAAGCTGTTTAAGCTTAAAATTAACATGGGTAAAACCCAAATCATGATTATTAGTTCTAATAAAAAGAATTGTAGATAGACTATCCATTCTAATATCATAAAAAGGGATGATAACTACACTTATCTCGGGGTTACTTTCAACTCTTTGGCTACTTGGACCACACATATTAATAGACTTTTAGATGGACTTAAAAAACAACAAAAAATACATTAAACAAGATCAATGTCACTTATGGAGGTTTTACAGTGAAACCGTTGACTGAGGCTGCAACGTCTAGATATTACTCACAGCTTACGTATGGGACTGAAATTTGGGACAGTAAAAACTATGATAATTTAATGGCTCCAATTTACAAGCTCTTAAAGAAAACACTGAGTTTGAACCATTCTACCCCATCGGTATATATTTGTGCTGAACTTGGGTTACAGAATTTAACAAATATCATTGCTACAAGAAAAATTAATGATTAGTTAAAAATCACCAGAATGATGAAGCAAAAGCTTCCACTTAATTGTTTATTGGAGCAAAAGTGCTGGACAGACAGAGGCCACATACATTCTAGTTGATATTAAAAAAATCTAAAAACCCTAGGAAAGCATGATTTATGTACATTGACTGAGTATTGGGATAAAAAAAAATCCAACTCAGCTGGAAATACAAAGGCCTGGATACTCAGACTGCACCAGGCTGTGGAGCAAACCTGGGAGCAGTGCAACTTGGCTGCACAGGGGCATTGACTGGGCGATATTCAACGGAGCTGCGCCATGGCACAGCATCGTTGAATATCGCACCCTGGCCACCTGCAGCGCACATGGTGCAGTGGCACTGTGCCAGCAAAATTGGCCAGAGTGGAGCAGGGGGATGCACTAGTGCAAGTTCCCTTGTGCTATGCACAACAACCGTGATATTCAAAAGTGCACATGCAAATGGGGCCATAATGTATGCAATGTGCAAATGGGGCTAATTGCATGTCATTATGGCCCCATTTGCATGCAGGTGCGCCAATCTCCGGCGACTTGTGCATGGCGCCCTGCCAGGCAGCAGTCATCAGGGACTGATGCCCCCTGCACAGCACGGCAATGTGACCCTCTGCCCGATCGCGGGCATATGTAGATCTAAATAATGTCCCATATCCCTGGTGGTCCAGTGGACTGCTACAAGCCTGATCACGGGCTTAAGTATATAAAAAGGCACATCCTATATCCCTGGTGGTCCAGTGGACCGCTGTCAGCCTGATTGCGGGCTTAAGTATAAATAAATTTGCATCTTATATCCCTGGTGGTCCAGTGGACCGCTCGCAGCCCAATTGCAGGCATTTGTATTAAAAAATAAAGTCAATATCTCTGATGGTCCAGCAGTACCCTGTCCCCACCAGCCCACTGGGCCCACGACCCCTCCACCCAGTCAGCAGTGGGCGGCAGCCTCCACCGCCTGCCTCCCCACCACCCGCCGACTGACACCATAGGCAGGGCTTCACATATCTGGACTGTGTAGTGCGGTATGGGCTGCATGCCCATTGGCTCATGCTGTGGACCGATGGGTGTACAGCCTACCTATAGTGTCAGTCGGCCGGGGCGTGGCGGCAGGCGGGTGGGGTGCTGCCGCCCGCAGCTGACCCGAGGGGCAGGCGGTGGTGCTCAGTGGGTGGGTGGGTGGGTAGGGAGCTGCTGGACCATCAGGGATATTGGACTTTATTTTTTTAATACAAATGCCCATGATCGGGCTGCAAGCTGTCCACTGGACCACCAGGGATATAGGACGTGAATTTGTTTATACTTAAGCCTGTGATCGGGCTGACAGCAGTCCATTGGACCACCAGGGATGTAGGATGTTATTTATTTAAACAGATGTCTGTGATTGGGCATTGAGGGGTGCCGCCCGGAGGTGCTGCCAGAGCTCGGGTGGCCACCCACAGGTGGCAGCTGCCATGTTACACCCTGCAATATGGCAGCTCACCTGTGGGTGGCCAGCCAATGTTCCTTTTTTTTTTTTTGCTCACCTGTGTGCAGCGCAAGTAGGGGTTGCACATGCATGGACTCAGCACATCCCGGGCTGAATATCGGGATGTGCAGAGTATGCATGGGCATGCCCCCCATACCTGCACCACATACATTACTGATGCACTCCAGCACATCGGGATTTGTGCCAGGCACAATCCCCATTTGAATATCGTGCCAGGGCATATCAGTGGGTTGCGCATAGCGCAACACTGTTGCGCCATGCGCAACCCTTCTAATATCTGGGCCACAGACTACATTAAATCAAATGTTTACAATTATGAAGCTAAGACTGACCCAGAAACAATAGCAGCTTCAAAATTATCTCTGTGGTTTGCTCTGCATAATGGTACCTTTGGCTACAATTATTATTTAGTCTAACAGCCCCAGTTCTCAGGAAAATATACACAAGATATCAATTTGAATGTTTTGATAAAAATGTCCTAACAGCCCATTATAAAAAACTACCAGTATCAGCTCAAAAGAGATTTTGTACAATTGGGGAGAAAGAAGACTTAATACACATATTACGGGATTGCCCCTGGTACAGAATAAGAAAGCAAGATTATTTTTATTTTGATTGGGGCCTTTTGTCAGTGATTGGAACAATTTTGACAGAGGCACCTTAATGGAAATATTAATGTTTACAGAGAATACTTGGTCCATTCATAGGGTGGCCATATATTTTCATCAGAGTACTAAAATAAGACAAAATAAAATAAAAAATATAAATGCAACTATTACGCAAATTCTAATGTTACACCATAATTTCAATATTAATGGGCTGACTGTGGGCAAGGGCCTAGTATCTGTTAAGGAATGCCTCAGAAAGGGATTGTTATCATGCTTAGCCATATCAGTGTTGAATAAAGTTTGATTATTGAACCCTCTATACATATTACAAAAAAAATCGCTTTATAGGGTTTGGTTTTATCTTGGGGTATGCATGGCTGCCTACTGGATTTGAATCCTTAATTGTAAATATTTATTAATACAATACAAAAGTATTTTATTTATATGCATGTATGGAAAAATGTATATTTTATGTTACTAGATTTTCTAGCTCCTTGACATTTTAAAATGTTGTTGTTTATCACTGTCTTTCATTGTAATGATCAATGTGTCGAACAATAAACTTCTTACAACTACTATTTATTGTAATATTGACTTGCTATGTAATAGTTTTGCAATATGGAAGTAGAATAGTTTTACGGCAATTGACTATGTGTTAAATGACACAGTAGTGAGGGGATGAGATCTGCCTGAAACCAATAGATTCAGTGAGGACCCAACATAGAATGCTATGTTACAAATGTGTTTTCTTTGTGTGGGAGGGAGTCTTTTATCTAATAAAGTCATCAGTGCAGTTATCCCCCACAGAGGACAAGAGCAAACTGGGCTTTATAACTGTCCAGTCATACTAATAGTATCTTCTTCTTGTGTTCTCAAAAAAATATTAAAATTAATTCTGTTATGTGATTAGTTCACTTCAATTCAGAGGTTTTTGAATGTATATTTTGTTTGCAAGTGTTTTATAGTGCTTACTGCCACACCCATGCGGATCTTCTCCTGTTGCAGAAGATATACACACATTCCAACACAGCTTGTCAACATTGTGGTGCCTTAGCAGATACACTTGCCCTTGGATTGAGGTACTTTGAGTATTGGATTAATGAATAATTGTCTGCTATAAGTGCATTTTGTATCTGCTTTCCTTGACAGTGTATGGGTTTATTTGTGTCTACGTGATATGCAGAATCAATGTTATTTAGAAATGTCCTGCCTACAGAGGGAACAAAGATGTGGGATAGTAAACATTTCTTTCTAGAATGACTTCAATGTGTACTGTAACTATTTTGTACATGTACTCTCCCACACTCACTGGGGACTGTAACCAACTTGCCCTCTACTACCAGGACTCATGTACCTCTTTTCTCACCCATTACTGCCCACAACCAACATCTCCAGACTCCTTGCTTTATCTTCTGATGCAAGATATGTTTCTGCTTACTGAATCATTTGTATGTGCACACTGGTATCTACACAAACTGGTACCCATTAATTTCATTCCTTGGATACTGCTACTGCTGCATCTGCCTAGTTAGCCCTTCCTATCCCTGTTTGTGCTTAACTGTCCCATTATAGTCTTCTTAGTTAGGGAAAGGGAAAGAGAACATTGTTTAACCAGGAGTAGCACACTAAGCCGAAGCTTGTTTCCAGATGTGACCCAGGAGCACAAGGAAGTTAAATGACTTGTTCAGGATCACACAGTGTGCACCTAGGCAGCTGTGGGACTCAAACCCAAGTCTCCAGATCTGCAGCTCAGAGCCTTAACTCACTGCACTATACTGCACTAAACTGAATTTTCCTTGCTCTGTTATAGTGTAGCTTAATTAACCCCTCTGATCTGTTTCTTAAAAAGGGCTCTCTCTACGGTGATCCAGTGCTTGACTCCAATATGTGATTCAAACATGAAAAAGTAGTGTCATTCACCCCATCAGTTAAACCAGTCCACTCAGTTCTTTTGTGGATAAAATCCAACCTCTTTATGAATCCTTCATCCACAAATAAAACACATAAAATAATATTGACAAATAATTGCTCCTGTCAGACTCAGACTGCTAATGGGCAACACAGATGCTGACAAGCTGACCTAATATTTCATAGCAGTCACATGGAGCTTCGTCAGAGGTCTCTGATAAAGCACTATGTGATTGGTGCAAAATGTTAGGTCAGCTACTCTGTACCTGCTGTGTCCATTAGCTGTCCAAGTCCAGTGGGAGCTGTTACTTGTCAACATTATTTTATGTGCTTTATTAGTGGATGATAAGTAAATGAAGAGATTTTATTTTATCTAGGAAAAACTGTGTGGACCGGTTTCACTGATGGGCAGAGTGCTGCTCCTTCTTTTTCATGATTGAACGCTTCTGATCTATTTAATTAAACTGTCGTTACCTTACCAGCATGAATCAATTAGCTTATTTATTTATTTAAATATAGGATTAAACACCTTTGAGCTAGAAGCTCGTTTACAAAGGTTCCACGTCAGTGGGAGGGTAGACAATACTTACTTTACAAAGGTTATACAAGCAAGACAGCAAAAATGTGACAATTATAGTTACAATATAATAGGTTTGAGTGCACAGTAAGCAATCAATGCAGGCAAACTTGAGCATAGTTGGCAAACAAATAGTAGAAGAAAAAGGCAGACAGGAGTTAGAAAGGGGCAATGGGAGTAAGTGGGTCGGGGAGGGGTGTGAGTGAGGTGCAAAAGGGGCAGCAGTCATTGACATTGTCATAGTGGGGGTGGGAGGGAGTGAGGGGTGGATGAAGGTAGCCAGAGGCCTTGTCAGTGCAAGGAGCCACTATGTGGCAGGGCAGAGACTGTTGGTGGGGGCTAGGTATTGCAGTCACAGGTGCTGGATGCAGAAAGTTGTAGGCAAAGCAGTCTTTTAAAAGGGCCCAGAGTAGGTAGGTTGGAAATGTCCCGGCTGAGGTCATTAAACCAAAGGGGTGCTCTGTAGGCAAAGGAACGTTGACCCTGCATTGGTCGAGGATGAGGAACATGGAAGAAGTGGGTGCTAGAGCTTCTTGTGCATTGCAAGCTGCTGTGCAGTTGGAGTAGGTTAGCTGTGTCAGGGGGAAGGATACCAAGAAGAGCCTTTTTGGTAAGCAGACAGGTTTGGTAATGTATCCTCCCACTGAGTTGAAGCCAGCCCATTTGAGCATAGAGGTCACAAGTATAGGTGAGACGTGCGGCCCCTGTGAGCAGTCTACAAGCCTTGTTCAGGGCAACTGATATCCTACAGAGAGCAGAGTGGCAAGCAGCGTCATAGATTATCAAGCCATAGTCTACTACAGAAAGGATGGAGCTGTTGATGGAGAGTCTACGGGCATCCAAATTAAGACTGTGTTTGTGCCTGTGGAGGAGACCGATCTTGGAGCTGGCAGCACTGGAAACATTTCTGATAGGATAGCTAGCTGTCAAGGGTGACCCCAAGATATTTAAAGTGCTGGGTATGTTCAAGCTGTGCTCCAGAGTGGGTACTGATGTTAAGAGCATGGGATATATGCTTGTTCTGAGAGCTGCTGAACATCATGACTTTGGTCTTATTGCTGTTCAAAATTAGTTTATGGTTGTGGAACCATTCTTCGACTATCCCAAAGCCTCTTTGCAGATTGCCCTCAAGTTCCTCTGGGTCTGGGCTGCTTGTGAAGATTACCACATCATCTGCATAGAGGAGCCTCTGTTGTTGACAGTGGCATGGTAGATTGTTGAGAAAGATACTGAAAAGGAGCGGTTCTAATACGGAGCTCTAAGGGACATCAGATCTTACAGGCAGATGGTCGGAGAGGACATTGTTAACTTTCACCCTTTGTAAGCATTGCTCTAGATAGCTTTTAAACCAGATAGTTGACTTTGCAGAGAGGCCAATGTAGGTTAATTGATTTAGAAGGAGGGAGTGGTGGACAGTATCAAAGGCCTTTGAGAGGTTGATGAAGACTGCCCCAGCTAGGGTTCCTTGATCCAACAACTTGTGTATGAACCCCGTGAGTTACAGTAATGCCATGGACGTACTATGGCCTTTACGGAAGCCATGCTGTTCAAGGCTTTGAATGGAGTACTTTTCGAGGTATTCGATCAACTGGTCGGCTACTATACATTCTAGTGCTTTGGAGAATGGTGGGAGAATTGAGATGGGCCTGTAGTTTTACAACAATGCCCTATCCCCATTCTTGTGAACTGGAGTCACGATGGCTGATTTCCACACCTGTGGGAACTGCGAATGACAGAGTGACAGGTTGAGGATCTTAGTTATGGGAAGAACTTCTTCGACAGTGAGTGCAATAAGTTTGAGGTCCAGTGTGTCTGTACTTTGTCATGATTTCCCAAGCACTTTGCTGAGGTATTTTCTGACTAGCGATAGAGCTAGCTTCTTGAAGTAAAAAGGGGTGAGGGGGGGGCAGGCTGATGGTGTGAGTCAGTAGTAGTGGTGTTGGTGTGTGGTGAGTTCTCAAAGAAGTCTGGGAGGAGTATCCTGTACAGGTCCGAAAAAGCTTCATTGAAGACATTGGCTAAAAATTAGAGGGTCCTGGGTTGGGGTACCTTGAATGTTGATCAGGTTAGGTGACATCTTTACATCCTTCCCTATGACTTCCTTCATATTAGTCCAGAAATTTCTTCCATTGCCCCAGGAGGCAGTAAACAACTCCTTGTGGTGGCTGGATTTAGCAAGCCAGATTTCTCGAGTGCAGGTGTTTTCGGTTTACTTGTAAGCTTGTATAGCTGAGGGTTTACCCGACTCTTTAGCTAGGTCATGATTTTTCAGGCTGTATATGAGATCTGAAGATAACCAAGGGTTCACTGACTCCCGAGCTTTAAGCTTTTTGAGAGGGGCTTGCATTTTGCAGACCTTCGTGAACTGCTGTGTAAAGTATTCCAAGGCAGTATTGACATCTGGAGTGCCGTCAATTTGTGACCAGTTGGTATTGGCTAGACCTTGTTTCAGGGACTCCAGATGCACATGCTTTAGTACCCTACTACAGATGAAGTGGGGTGGAGGCTTAAAGAATATGTTAGTCCAGCTACAGGAGACTGGGGAGTGGTCACGAATTGCGTCCAGGTGCACTGTCACATTGGTGAGCCATTCCAGGTTGCTAGAAAGTATCAGGTCAAGCAGGGTGCTTGTGCCAGTTTTGTAGTTAACCCTGGTGGGGTGGAGACAAGCTGAGTGAGGTGGACTGCATACATATAGTCCCAGTAAGGGCCTGTACTGGGGGAAAGCCAGTTGACTTTGACTTGTTTGAACTGGATGTGCAGTATATGTACTCAATTTTGTTCTAGTATTAATTTTATTGGTAGCCAAACCTGCTGCTAATATCCACGTGTGAACAAGTTTTACTTGTATTGACTACAAGCAGCTCGGCTGTGTCATGATGAGCCTGCTGGTCATCCTCCTGCCCCAGCCACTTCCCACCATGCGTAAGAAACATCCCACCCTCTGCCAAGTATCTCTCCCACCTCCCGTTCACTTCAGTGCCCCTTTCTGTAAGAAACATCCACCCTCTGCCAAGTATCCCTCCCACCTCCCGTTCACTTCAGTGCCCCTTTCTGTAAGAAACATCCCACCCTCTGCCAAGTATCCCTCCACATCCAATTCCCTTCAGTGCCCCTTTCTGTAAGAAACATCCACCCTCTGCCAAGTATCCCTCCCACCTCCCTATCACTTCCTATGCCCCTTTTGTAGAAAACATGCCACGTTCTGCTAAGTACTCCTCCTACCTCCAGATCGCTTCCCATGCCCCTTTTGTAGAAAACATGCCACATTCTGCTAAGTACCCCTCCTACCTCCAGATCGCTTCCCATGCCCCTTTCTGTAAGAAATATCCTGCCCTCTGCCAAGTATTCCTCCCTCCTCCAGACTGCTTTCTGTACCCCTTTCTGTAAGAAACATTCTACTTTCTGTCAAATATCCCTCTCACCTCCCAATCAATTCTCGTACCCCTTTCTGTGACTCCCACTAAGCAACTCCAGCAGTGGTGTCCAAACTGCCACTGGAACAATGACAGTGACCCCTAACTGCCTGTCCCAACAGCATGTGACACTGGGATGCCCACCCCCAGTGCCACTAACCAACAAGCACCAAAACTGGGGCACCCAATCCCCAGTGTAGGTTTCCTCCCTCACCATCCTCTTTTTTTTCTTTTGCTGAAACAAAAAAAAACATCAATGTGTTCTTCTCTCCCTTGATCCCCACCCCAAACCTGACCCTCGTCACAGTACCCTCCAATCCACAGCCCCCCCCCCATTCTAACCAATACAGTCAAGGGCCACTACTTCTCTTCAGATTTGATGCTGTTTCAAATCTCCAATTGTGACTGACTGAAAACAAGGTAAGTTTGATTAATGGCTTTTTGATGCAGTGTTGGGCTTTTATTGCTAACTTTGTCATTTCTTAAACTTTTTACACCAAATTTTCAAAATTACCATTTTAAATCCCACCTCATGGACCAGGTAGGTGAAAGTTTTGAAATCCTCTCAAAAACATGTTTTTACAGATAGTCTGTGAAATCACATTTTGGATAGGATTTCAAAAATTTCTACATTGTGGGGTCATAAAAAGACCATGTTGAAAATTTGGGGTCACAATCTAAAAAAACTACAAAGTTATGAAGCAACATTGACATTCTTCAATGTTTAGTCATAATGTTGCTATTTTCCCAGACTTTGATCCCAGATTGTCAACTTTGCCTTTTTTAAGCCCACCCCCTGAACAAGGAAGGTAACATTTTTCAAATCCCCACCCCACCCAGAATATGTTTTCAGTCACTCCACAAAATCCCCTTTCAGACAGGATTTAAAATATTTCACCTGTATTGATCATAAAGTAGGGTAATAAAAAAACTGTGTTGAACATTTGGGATCAAAATTGAAAAAACAAAAACGTTAACAATAAACATTGACATTTTTCAGCATTTACTTGTAACTTTGCAATATTTTCCATTTTCAAGCCCACATTTTCAGCATAGTCATGTTTTATACCCCTATTGAATAAACTATGTAAGTGTCACTGTCAAATTCCCTTCCAAAACCTGTTTCCATGGTTGTTCCACAAAACAATCTTTTGGGACACATTTCATCAAAGACACCTGCCATGTTCATATGGTTGTGCAACAAAAACTAGTATTTTGCAAATTCAAGGTCACAGTCAAAAAAAACAACAACATTATGTGTGAACCTCTTCATTTCCCAATCATGATAATTTCACTGTTATAACTTGTGTTATTAATTTAAGCAACAGTACACAACAGGGCATGTATCGTGCTGGGAAAATGTCCCACTTCAGGTGATGAGCCACAAGGCTGCAGGATAAATGCATCTAACACCCAATAAGTTACATTATCCCTATGACACAAGCCTTGGAGTGTATTATTGTAATTATAAAATGGCTTGCTTGTTAAAAAGAAGTGATGAAACACATTTAAAAAATGCATTTTTAGTTGATTTTTAGATAGACGTGATGTTGTGCTGGGATAACATCAGTGTTGGAGGTCAGCACTGACCAATCAAAGCCTAGGATTTTTTCTTGCCATTTTATAGTTGTTAATTTTAGCTTCTACATTATCAATGCCAGGCACCTACACAGGAAATTGAAGCAAGCAAACAGTTGGCATTGATAAATGCTCGTTTTACTGAGCAGTAATGAATAAACAGTATCCATTCTGATTGTATGTTCACACATTACAGTTTTGCTCATTACAGCAATTAAAACATATCAGGCTTAATAATCAACTCAGAAAAGTGTTTACAAAAAGTGCATTCACTAGGTTAAATACCAAAGTGCTTAAATATAAAAAAAAAAAAAATCAGTCACCTTCCTTTGGCAACTTTGACTGACAGCAAATTGATGAATTCATGCTCTGTTTCTGTCATATTATCACAGTGAGATATTAGTCCTAACTGTTGGCACCACATCATACCCACAGACAGCCCATGGAGTACCCCAGCTGCTGATATGGCAGCAACATTTTGTGGGGTTTCCTGGATGTCTTCATGGGTACCAACAGCCGCTCATTCCTCATGTTTTGTGCACTTTATCTCCACAAAGGCAGCACATCTGTCATTGATCATGAATGCAGGCTAGGTGTTGTCTAGTGCAACAATTTCAGCAGGCTCCTGATTACTGCTGTAAATGAAACCAGCCTTTCTGAAGCAATTGTTAATTGTTATAGGCTTCAGCAAGCTCCATGTGCAGTGCAGCATATAGATGGCATCAAGCAGTGTGACTTTTCAGGTAGTCTCGGTGCCATGAGCAGATCCATCCTGATTGGTTGTGGCAATGATTTCATTGGCCACTAGAAATCAATGGTGCTCCTTTTAATTGTGAATTACAACTATGTCCATTTGCTGGATTACTCTTGTCATGTCTGGTGGGAAAATGCTAGACTGACATTTGTGATCCAGTTAGTGAAGATCTAGTGACAGTGGGAATGAACAAGATTTACTGTATCCAAGCAAAGGGTCACGGACTGGCTCACAGCCTATACATTTGGTCACCAAATATTTAACATGAGCTGATAGGACTTCAGCAAATATTTTATTTATTTATTCATTTAGTTAGTTAGTTATTGTATTCAAAAAAACCTTTGCACTCTAGAGCCCTTTTTCAAAGATGTCCAAGTCAAGCAAAGTTACAAATGACACCAAGCTATTGCAGATAACAAGCAACAACATGTTACAAGTTACATAGCAATGAAAAAAACAATATTCATTGTAGTCATCGGGTGCATCTACCTGAGTTGAGACTACTGAGGCAGGAAAGCAACACAATTCATGTTACAAAGATAAGTGAAACTGAGTGTGAGATCATTAACTATCAACAGCCAAGTGTACTTACAGTCAAGTTACTGGAAAAAGAAGGCAGTAGCTTGGGCCTAGACTGGGGAGAAGGTAGGGAGAGCAGTCACTTTCAGGAGTATTGAGTTCCATGCTTCGACAGCTCTGGACACAAATGAGCACTGGCCAAGTGTCATTTTCCTGAAGCACAGGAGCAATTTGTTGTCCCCCATGGACCGAGTACCATAGCTGCTGCTAATCGGTGCAAAGTGGTTGTGAATACCCAGGGGCATTTGATGTAGTAGAGCTCAGCTGCATAAAAAAGCTGCACTGAGGGTAGATCGAAGGTGGAAAGGCAGCCAACTGGAGGAGATGTAGAAGTGACATTGGTGGGAGTCTGGTTTTAGGCTGAGCACAGTTCTGCATGCATAGTTCAAGGAAACAAATTATTTAGAGGACAAAGTTGTTAGTGGCAGAATACTGTCAATTACCACTTCATAATCAATAACCAAATAATGAGGCTGAAGACTATGGGTTTGATTTTCAGAGCGAAAACTTTGGTGCAAGGTGCCTGTGCCAAAGGACTGTGATGCAAGTGGCACCTTGCATCAAAGTTTACAGCAATCTTGATTTTTGAATATAGACTGCATCAAAATCAGGATGCCATATGTCAGAGCTGCCCTGTGCCATCTTTACAGGAGAAGCACTCTTGCACCAGGTTGCAAGGCAGCTTGCACCAAGATGGGGCTGCACCATACCCTTTTTGGAATTTTAGAAGCCCCACCATGGTCAAAACAGGAGGCTGCGTTTAGACCAGCCAGGAGTTGGTCTAAGGGCCCTGCACCACTACCAGGCAGGGTGGTGATGGGAGGGGCTGCAAGATGGGGAATGGGGGCAGAGGGAGCACTGAAGGTACCATAGAGGGTTGAGGGGGCATGGCGGCAGTTTCAGGATGCTGAGGTGGCACCCGGCATGCGTGCCATGCATAGTAGAAGAGAGATGATTGGCCCGGGCAGACAGGAGTTGGCACGAATGGACTATGACTCGGACACCAGGTGGACACAGCCCTGGCACCTACCCCATAGGTGCCATAGTCCCTGACAGTGTAGGTGGGCAGCAGCCTGCCTCTTTCTAGGGGGGCTGAGCACCAGAGAACTGTCACTGTGCCTGGAGAACATTCCCCTCTTCCACCTGCACCCCACAACCTGCAGCCACTGCCATCCACTGCATGTAGAGGACTGTGGCACCTATAGGCAGGTGCCAGGGCTGTTTCACCTGGGGTCCAGGTCAAGCCCCATCTGTGCCAACCCCCCCTGCCCATGCCAATCAGCTCTCTTCAGCATCACATGGCACCCTCGCTGGGTGCTACCTCAGCACCCTGACACTGCCACCATGCCCTCGTCACCCCCTATAACACCCCCAGTGCTCTCTCTGCCCTGGTCCCCTCCTTGCCAGCATATTCACCCCTCCTACTTTTATGTTTCCTCCAGGGCTGCACCGGGTGGGGAGGGCTTGATAGGACCCTCCGTCAAACCCCATAGGTGCACCACATGTTTGGCACAACCCTGCAGCTACAGCATATCTTGAGACTTTAGCACAGAAATACCCAGCTTTGTAAAATAGGGCACAACGCTCCTGAGGCACCCAGAGTTTGCCACAGCCATAGATTGGCACAATTTGTATCGATCTAAGGGCCGATTAAAAATCGAGCCCTAGAAGGTTTTTTGACCTCAGTGGTAAGGGTAAGTCTGTTTCTGTATAGCAAATCAAGCCATTGTTTGATGTTTTTGACCAAAGCATTGGCATGAGGGAAGAAGGACAGGGTCATAGCCAGGTATTTAAAGACCTGGACTTGTTCAATAGGGTCCCCAGTTGCGGTGGTGGTGTGTAACTCAGGACTGAACTTCAAAGCATGGGTGGTACCAAAGAGTAGAAATTTGTTGTTTTTTTCAAGTTGTTGACCAATTTGTTTGTGTTAAACCAGTCACAGATCCTGTTAAAGTAGGACAGCATGTTTTTTCAAGTGTTTCCTGATCATGATGAGAGGTGAAGATTATTGTGTCATCAGTGTACAGTAATGATTTGGAGTGAACACAGGACTCTGGGATTTTGTTGACAAAAAGGCTGAATAGTAGAGGCCCTAGGGTTGAGCCTTGTGGGACTCCTGTTTTAAGAAGCTGTAACCTGAAGAACATATCATCACAATCAACCTTTTGGGTTCTGTTGGATAGGTAGTCAGAGAACCACGTAGTGACCTCGGTCAGTAGGCCCGGCTCCACAAGTTTCTTGCAATTCATTTAATTATTCATTTAGAAGTTTCACCAGGAAAGACATATTGAGCAGAAGTTGCTTGTTTCCAGATGCATCCTGAGGGTAAGCAGGAGAGGAGAAACAGACAAAACTACAGGCAAGAATAAAAAGTAAAATTTCAAATTGCAACAGTTGTATACGAGCGTGATAAAGAGTATAGGATTACAGAGTTAAGTGCTAACTTGCTGAAGACACAGATAACAAGTTACAGACAGGGATTTTCCTATTTACATATTTTGCATCGTTGACCGGAGTATGGATAAAGGGGGATCTGGGACCCATATTGTGAGGGATGAATGGCTTGTGACTACTTAAGAGCTTGAAGTTACATATCTGATGGTTGGAAGGTTAATAAGAATGGGAGCCGGTTAGCAGCAACAGCAGGAGGGAGAGACAAAGTTTAATAGGAGAGAGGAGAAGAGAGGACCCGGGAGGGGGGGTTGCATGATGGATGAGAGGGAGAAGGATGTTCCATAATTTGAGGAATCAGTGAGAATAGGCTGCCTGACCAGCTGAGGTGGACCAGGTGGGGACAGTCATGGTACAAGAATCAATGTTTCTAAGGGATTGGGAAGAGGGAGGCAGGAGGGAGGAGAAGAGGACAGGTAGAGGGGAGAGGGCTGAACCAGAATTTAGCCAGGAAACTGGCACAGTGAGCACAGTGCCTGTTCTCAAGAGGGGGGAAGAGAGAGAGAGAGATGAGAGGGCACAGTGGTGGGTAGGGAGGGAAGGGGAGCGAGGAGGGAAGCCAAGGGGGCAAAGTAACAGAAGGAGTGGAAAAGAGTGTCCAGTCTGACTAGGGAAGTTTTGGGAGCTGCACTGTAGACTACATCACCATAGCCGAAAACAGGGAGGATCATTTTCTGAATAAGTGCACAGCAGGTAACAATGGGATACATCCATCCTATATAGGGCACCTAGTTTAGGCTGCAGTTTTTTGTAGATGGCAACTACATATCCAGAAAAGTCAAGGTTTTGGTCAAGCCAAACCCCGAGATACCTAAAGGAGGTAGCATCCTCAATCGGTGTGCCATCTAGGGTGTGGATGGAAGGGAGTCTCTGCCTTGTGCCAAAGGTCTTCTTGACATTCAGGAACAATTCGTACTAAGGATCATACTAAGGATGAATGAGGAGCAAGGAGACCATAAGGTCCATATCTGCTCCTACGCTAATCAGTTATTATAGTATGAGAGATTCTATCCTGTGGAGATTAATTTGTCCAGACGATGTTTAAATACATTTTTTGTTTCACTTATAACTACTTCAAGGGGCAAATTGTTCCAAGGATTGATCGTTCTAAGAGACAAGAAAAAAGTTCTATTTTTGTGATTGAATGATTTACCGGACAACTGCAATGAATGACCTCTAGTGTTATGGTTATTGTTTTTGAATGTGAGGCCAAGTTCAGAAATTAAATAGAGGTCTTGGATAAGGTCATAAAGAAAAAGTAAATCCCCTCTAATACATCTGGTATTTGTGCATAGCCAGAGTTGAATCTTATCAAAGTTATGCTGTAGTCTAGATGCTATATCAGTGGGGGAGGGACCAGAGGTATACAAGACAGTGTTGTCTGCATATATGTGAATACAGGTGGAGGAGCAGACAGCCAGAAGGCCATTTAGGAAGACAAAGAATAGCGGGGGCCTAAGTACAGAACCCTGTGGGACTCCTGTGCTGATGGGGAGGGGGTAGAAACATAGAAACATAGTCACGGCAGATAAGGACCGCTTGGCCCACCAAGTTGCAGATCCTAGTTAGCCAACAGCCTACTTCCTCCTACCCCCCACTATAGTTGCCTTATGTCTGTCCCATGCATTCTTGAATTCCCCCACTGTTTTTGACCCCATGACCTCCTCAAGGAGGCCATTCCATGTGTCCACCACCCTCTCTGTGAAAAAAAATACTTCCTCGTGTTGCCCCTGAGCCATCCCCCCCATCTGTCTTCAAATTGTGCCCCCTTGTTCTTGCACATCTTTTTTTCTGAAAGATGCTACCCTCTTGGACTTTGTTGATTTCCTTGAGGTACTTGAAAGTTTTTATCATGTATCCCCTCTCCCTCCTTTCCTCAAGGGTATACATATTAAGCTCCTTTAGTCTCTCTTCATATGGTTTCTGGTGCAGACCCTGCACCATTTTAGTTGCCCTTCTCTGGACTGCCTCCATCCTATCTATGTCCTTGCTGAGATGGGGACTCCAGAACTGCACACAGTACGCCAGATGGAGTCTCACCAACTGTCTGTACAGAGGGATGACAACTTCCTGTTATCTACTGATGATGCCTCTCCCTAGGCATCCCAGTATCCCTCAGCACTCCTTACTGCCGTCTCACATTGCTTGCCTACCTTTGGGTCATCTGATATGACTACTCCCAGGTCCCTTTCTATTTTTGTTGTTGTTAGTACCTCCCCCTCCCATTGTGTCCTCTTTCCCTGGGTTTTTGTTTCCCAAGAGCATTACTTTGCACTTCCTTGCATTGAATCTAAGCTGCCATACTTTTGACCATTCCTCCAACCTTCCCAAGTCCCATCTCATCCTTTCCACCCTACCCCTTGTGTATCAACCCTGTTGCAGATCTTTGTGTCACCTGCAAAGAGGCATGCTTTTCCTTCCAGTCCCTCTGCAATGTCACTTATAAAGACATTAAAGAGGACCGGCCTCAATACTGAACTCTGTGGTACCCCACTAGTAACCCCCCTTTCTTTGGAGTGGACTCTATTTACTATTACCCTCTGCATCCTGTTGTCCAGCCAATTGTTTACCAGGATACCACCCTGGGACCACTCCCAAGCTGTACACTTGTTTATTAATCTTTTGCATGGGACTGTGTCTAATGCCTTGCTAAAGTCTAAGTAGGCCATGTCCACAGCCCCTCCCTGGTCTACTACTTTGGTCACCCAGTCAAAGAAATCTATTAGATTCGTCTGACATGACCTTCCTGCTGTGAATCCATGCTGCCTTGGGTCCTGTGCCCTGTTGACCTCTAGGTACTCAACAATTCTTTCTTTCAGAAGTGATTCCATCATTTTCCCTACCACTGAGGTCAAACTAACAGGTCTATAGTTTCCTGCCTCTGCCTTACTCTCACTTTTGGGAAGGAGAATCACATCTGCCTTCCTCCAGTCCTCAGGTACCACCCCATCCTCCCATGATTTGTTAAAAAGGGTAGTCAATGGTATCACTAGTTCTCCCCTTAGTTCTTTTAGGATTCTGGGGTTAATCCCATCAGGCCCCATTGCCTCATCCACCTTGAGTTTTAGGTCTTTCAGGACCCTTTTTTTCTGTGAATGGACTGGTATCCTTCCCCCCCATCCAGAGTGCTTCTACTGTTTGGTTTAGGTACACCCTCTCCTCTTCTTTTGTGAATTCTGAACAAAAGTATTCATTCAGCATCTGTGCCTTTTCATTGCCACCCTCTGCTCACTCCACCTCCCTCCCCTTTATTAAGCCTCACTAACCCTCCCTTGGTCTTTCTTTGCTCACTAATATACCTATAAAAGGTTGTGTCCCCCTTGTTAACTGAGCTGCCTATCTTTTCCTCAGTTTGGGCCTTTGCTATTCTTACTGCCTTCCCCATTTCCTTTTGCTTTAACTAGTACAGTTCTCTGTCCTTCTCTTTCTGTGATTCCTTATACTTTCTGAATGCTATCTTTTTCTCCCTAACCTTCTCCACCACCTCTTTTGAGAACCACAGTGTTTTTTCAATTCATTTTTTTTATTTGCTCCACACAAAGGCTTGCTGCCTCTGTGATGGCAGTTTTGATTTTGCCCCATTGTTCCTCCATCTTTCCTTCCTTCCTGCTCTTGTGCTAGTACATTCCTTAGGCACTCTCCCATTCTGCCAGAGTCAGCCCTCCAAAAGTCCAGTACCCTTGCTATAGTATGGCTTGATTCTATGGATGTGTTTATTGTGAACCACACTGTCTGGTGGTTGCTTGTTCCCAGTTGGCTACCCACTTCTAAATCCAAGATCCTCTCACCATCCCCATTTGAGAGTACCAGGTCTAAGACTGCTCCCTCCTGAGTGGGTTCCAACACTAGCTGCCTGAGGCATGCCCCCTGTAGGTAGGTAGATAGTGAGTCACCAATCCGGATGGATTGCACCCTGCCTACAAGGTACACATGGAAACAGTCAGTGGCAGTTGCTGAGAGCCCAGCTGCAGAGAGTTTAGCAAGAAGGAGGGGGTGGGAGACAGTGTTGAACACCATAGCTAGGTCGACAAAAATGGCAGTGGTGATTAGGCCCTGCTCCATGTCCAAGCTGATGGAGTCAGTGAGCCTAAGGAGGGAGGAGGCAGTGGAATGAAACTTCCAAAAACCAGACTGGAAAGGGGTGAAAACGGAGGAGGAGTCAAGGTAGGAGGAGAGTTGGGATATGACCATGTATTCCTAGAGCTTGGCAAGGATGGGGAGAAGAGAACTAGGATGATAGTTTCCTGGATTGGAGGAGTCACCACCTTTTCGGAGGGATATGACAGTGAATGACAGTGGCGTGTGCAATACTGCAAAGACACTGGACGATTTTGAAATCAGACCATAAATTAAAAGTTGTTCCAAACATGCCCCCATGTATGGTGTACAGGGAATGGAGGAATTTATGTGAGATCCTGGTCAACTCTGTTCAACCAGTTGAGGAGCATAGAAATTGTTTTCCTCCTCTTCCTTCGGGCTGTAGGAAGTGTCACATACAAGTAATGCACTCTCCTTAATGAATGTAAGAACTTTCACAGAAACATAGAAACATAGACTTTGATGGCAGATAAGCTGCAGATCCTATTTAACCAACAGTCTATTTCTTCCTACCCCCCACAAAAATTGCCTTATGTCTGTACCATGCATTCTTTAATTCTCCCACAGTTTTAGACCCCACAGCCTCCTCAGGAAGGCTGTTCCATGCATCCACCACCCTCTCTGTGAAAAATATGCTTCCTCACATTGCTCCTGAGCCATCCCCCCTCTATCTTCAAATTGTGTACCCTTGTTCTCGCACATCTCTTTTTCTGAAAGATGCTACCCTCTTGGACTTTGCTGATTCCACTGAGGTACTTAACCATTTCTATCATGTCCTCCCTCTCCCTCCTTTCTTCAAGTGTATACATATTAAGCTCCTTTAGTCTTTTCTCATATGACTTCTCTTGCAGACCCTACACCATTTTAGTTGCCCTCCTCTGAACTGCCTCCATCCTGTCTATGTCCTTGCGGAGATGGGGTCTCTAGAACTGGATGCAGTACTCCAGATGGGGTCTCACCAACTGTCTGTATAGGGGATAGCAATTTCCTGTTTTCTGCTAGTGTTGCCTCTCCCTATACCTCCCAGCATCCCCCAAGCCCTCCCTACCACCTTCTCACATTGCTTGCCAACCTTAAGGTCATCTGATATGATCACCCCCAGGTCCCTTTCCATTTTTGTTGTTCTTACTACCTCCCCCCCATTGTGTAATCTTCCTCTGGGTTTTTGTTTCCCAGGTGCATTACTTTGCACTTCTTTGCATTGAATCCAAGCTGCCATACTTCTGACCATTCCTCCAACCTCGCCAAGTCCCTTCTCATCCTTTCCACACCTCCTTGTGTATCAACCTTGTTGCAGATCTTTGTGTCATCTGCAAAGAGGCATACTTTTCTTTCCAGTCCCTCTGCAATGTCACTTATAAAGACATTAAAAAGGACTGGACCCAGTACTGAGCCCTGCGGTACCCCACTAGTAGCCCTTCATTCTTCAGAGTGGACTCCATTTACAATTACCTTCTGTGTCCTGTTGTTCAGCCAATATTTTACCCAGGCTACCACCCTGGAACCCACTCCCAGGCTAGTTAATTTGACTATTAATCTTTTGTGTGGGACTGTGTCAAATGCCTTGCTAAAGTCTAGGTAGACCATGTCCACAGCCCTTCCTGGTCTACTACTTTGATCACCCAGTGAAAGAAATCAATTAGATTCATCTGACATTCCCGCTGTGAACCCATGCTGCCTTGGGTTCTGTGCCCCACTGGCCTCTAGGTACTCAACAATTCTTTCTTTCAGAAGTGATTCCATCACTTTCTGTACCACAGAGGTCAAACTGACAGGTCTGTAGTTTCCTGCCTTTGTCTTGGTCCCACTTTTAAATGGTCAAAATGTCTACAAAAGAGATTTTGTGAATTGTGACACTAACTACATAGTGTACATGGTCACAGGTTTATGTAGAACATACTATAGTGACAGAACGAAAATAAAATTCAAGGAGAGAGTACAGGACCACATCAGGACTGTCAATAATGACTAGGCACCTTACTATGGAAATATTGTGTCTTAATGCTAATAATTTAAACTTTGTTTTGCACTTGTCACTTTCAATATATGAGTGGGTGCACTGTATTTGTTGTATAAATTGAAGTGAACTCTTCAGGTCACTATTCCCTTGACAATGTGTTGTAAGACATGAAATGGGGTTAGTACACCAGTGCTGCGTGGTACACCTGAGTTTGGAAACCTAAATAAGTAAAAAGCTTCTGAATCTTCAAGAAGCTATCTCTACTGCTTTACTTTTTTGTTGAACTGTGGTGAGTGCTGAGACTGAACTTTGTAATTTCACTCTCCATTAGTCCCCATTAACTTTTACTGATTGTTGATGCTCTCCAGTGATCTTTGCTACTAACACCCCCCTTCCAGAGAACCTGTTCATAGTTGCAGGTCCTCACACCCTTATGCTCCTCAAAATCCTTCTGCTACAGCTGTTGGGTGATGTGGAGCTAAACCCTGATCCCCTCTTCCCCCTCACACCTTTACCAAAGTGTTGAGCATTTTTCATGTAAATGTCATTGTCTACTTCCTAAGCTTTACCAGCAAAGGCTATGGGTCATAAACTGCAATCCTGATTATTACAGAAGCCTGGCTCTCCTCCTGAATCGGTGATGTAAAAGTCAGGTTTTCTGGTACACGGTTATCAGACAGAGCCATGGGAAACATGGCAGTGGAGTTCATCTTTACGTACTTTATCACAGTGCCACAGTGAGGAGCAGAATCCACCGGGGGAGTCCACAAACAGTGCAGCGGGACCCCTATGCTTGGCGGCAAACTAACACAGTGATGATCAGTGAAGCTTGAAGCTCCTACAAGAACTCCAGGTGGGAGACAATCAGTGGACAGACCACACCTCCACCCATCCAGGCAGCCAGTAGGAGGCAAGGGACTGGGTAATCCAGGAAGACCGCAGATTTAAAGCCTCATGACAAAATCTAGTTCCTCAGCAACATAGTGCCACAGTGAAGAGCAGAATCTGCCAGATGGGGGCCGCAAACAGTGCAACAGGACCCCTCTGTTTGGTGGCAGACTAGCAGAGCAATGACCAGCAGAGCTTGGAGCTCCTACAAGTGCTACAGATGAGAGCCAGTCGGAGGCCAGACCATGCCTCTGCCCCTCTCGGCAGCCAATAGGATATAAGGGACCAGGAAAACTAAGAAACCCCAGCTGCTGTAGGAGAAACGGGCCTTCAAGTGGCCCCCCGCACTAAGGACCCCAAGACAAGGACAGCACAGAGGAGTCTGACCACTAGAGTCAGCACAATGAGGCAGCTGGCAGCCAGACACTCTGCTCCTCTGTAGGTAGGCAGGGAAGCAGTAAAGGAGGAAAATTAAATGACAGGACTTAGTCGGAGGAAGCAGGGCACCAGGAAGTCTACCTGACAACTAAGGTAAGATTCCCTCTAAGCTCTAGTCGTAGCTCACACACTGCAAGGAGTGTTAGGGCAATGCAAAAAAAAAATTGCGAATAGGGGTAGCACCCTATCTAAGGTAAGGGTAAAAAAGGGTAAAAGTAAGCAAAAAGGTTGGAATAGGTGAAACATCCTATCTAGCGTAAGGGTAAAAAAGGGTTAAAGAAAGCAAAAAGGTGGGAATAGGTGAACTACCTCATCTAGAGTAGTACTCAAAAAGGGATTAGAGTAAGCAAAACAGAAACAGGCAAGGTAAACAATAGCTATGCTGGGAGTGGTGCAGTTCAGTGGCTGAGGAGCAGTACTTTTCAGGGAGGCTTTTTGGAGACTGAGGTGCTGCCCCATCTGCATGCACTTCTCTGGGTTGAGGGTGGAGGTTGCTCATCACCAGATTGAGTTGGCTAGGATTCAGGAGCCTACTCCCACACCCAGGGACCACCAAGTCTGCCACTGCTACCTCAAATGTTGCCAAGGAGGAGAGACAGCTGGACTACGGTGGGTTCAGGAAGGGTGAGGGTGGTGGGTCAGAGTCACATCTCTCAGATGGCACCACTGCGCAACTCATACACCACTCTGGCAGGCAGGACTGTTCCATGGAGGCACCCACAGTAGTGGCCAGGGAGGATATAGGGGTCTTCCATAAGGACAGCCCCAAGGAGGGTGGCAGAGGACCACAGAGGAGGAGGAGAAAGAAGCAACTCCTGGTGGGGGACAAACTGCCCACCCCCACAAGCTGAAGTAGTCAGTAGGGAAAACCCTAAGGGAAGGATATCCCCAAGGGTTTCTAACAGCAGAAAAAGCAGAAGGATAGAAATGGAGAGGGATGGGATTGAAGGTCAAAGGAATAAGGAGAGTAGGCAAAAGGGAAAAAGGGGAACTGATAAGAAGGCTGGTAGAAGAATTTGGAAGGCCACATGCACAAATACTCAAAGTCTGGAAAATAAAATCCTGGCCATTGTGGCCACTATGGCAGAGACTGACCTGGACAGTCATTGTCGCCATTACCGAGTCATGATGCAGTGAGAACCATGACTGGGATATAGCCATAACAAGCTATACTCTGTTCAGGAATGACAGGGAGGGTAAGAAAGGGGGAGAAGTGGCTGTTCATGTAAGGGATATCATAAATGCTACAGAGACACAGGGAATACAGGTAGGAGTGGAGGCACTGTGGGTTACCCTAGAGAAAGGGAATGGAACCACTACAGACCTCCAGAACTGGGGGAAGAGTGGATACATACTGGTAGATGCCATCCAAAAGATGACAACTGGGGGAAGGTGCTGCTGGTGCGGGACTTCAATCTGCTGGATGTGGATTGGGGCATGCCAGCTGCAGATTCAGCTAGAAGCAGAGACATCCTGGATTCCCTTCAGGGGGCATTCCTCAGGCAACAAGTAAGACAGCCTACTCATGAGGAAGCAATATTGGACATTGTGTTCACCAATGGGGACAGGGTTACTGACTTCACGGTGGGTGGCCACCTGGGGACCAGCAATCACCATACAGTGTGGTTCAATATATGTATGGTGCCAGAACTGAACCACACAAAGCCGAGGGTCCTGGACTTCAGGAGGCCTGACTTTAGAAAGACAGCGGAATGCCTCATGGATGCCTTGGCAGGGGTGAGGGCAAAGGTGGAGTAGAGTGGAGGTACAGTGGGTGAAACTAAAAGGGGCCATAGGGAAGTCAGAGAACCTGTGCATCAGGCAAGTATGCAAAAGCAAGAGGAAAAAGAGACTGCTATGGTTCTCAAAAGAGGTGGCTGGGGAGGTAACAGCAAAAAAGTTAGCATTCAGGAGGTATAAGGAGACACAGAGAGAGGAGGATAGGGAGTTGTATCATGAGAAGTAGAGGGAGGCAGGTAAAGCAGTCAGGAGCACAAAGATGCAAATGGAGGAGGAAATAGCCCAAACAGTAAAGAAACGGGATAAGATATTTTTTCAGGTTTGTAAGTGAAAGGGAAAAAAACAGGGGAGGGATTGTGAGGCTAAGAAGGGAAGAGGAGGAGTATGTGGAGGGGAACCAGGAAAAAGCAGACATCCTGAACAAATATTTTTGTTTAGTGTTCATGGAGGAAGGGGAAGGGGAAGGTGAGAGACCACAGATAAGTGGCAGGAGCATCAAATGAAGGGAGGTGGACACTAGTCCACTAGTCCACTAGTCCACTAACAGAGGAGAAAATCCTGAAGAAACTCGCAAATCTGAAAGTGGACAAGGCAATGAGGTCAGGTGGAATATATCCAAGGATATTGAAGGAACTCAGAGGGGTGCTGGCTGCACCTCTGACAGTCCTGTTCAACCACTCTCTGGAGATGGGAGTGGTCCCAAACTACTAGAGGAGGGCAGATGCAGTCTCACTTCACAAAAGTGATTGCAGGGAGAAAGATGGCAATTACAGGCCAGTCAGCTTGACTTTGGTGGTGGAGAAAATAATGGAATCACTGCTGAAGGATAGGATTGTGGAATATCTTGAAACCAGCAGCTTACAGGATCTGAGGCAGCATGGATTCACTTGAGGGAGGTCATGTCAAACAAATCTGATAGATTTCTTTGACTGGGTGACCAGGGAAGTACATCAGTATGAAGGAGTGGATGTGGCCTACCTAGATTTCAGTAAGGCCTTTGTCACAGTGCTAGTAAACAAACTGGGCAGCCTGGGAATGGGTCCAAAAGTGGTAAACTGGGTAAGGAACTGGTTGGGGGATAGGCGTCACAGGGTGGTGGTAAATGGAGTTCACTCTGAAGAAGGAAGGGTGACCAGCAGGGTGCCACAAGGATAAGTACTGGGACCGGTCCTCTTTAATGTCTTTATTGGTGACATTGCAGATGAGCTAGAAGGGAAGGTAAACCTTTTTACAGATGACACTAAAATCTGCAATAGGGTAGACACTCCAGGGGGTGTAAAAAAAATGAACAGGGATCTAGAAAGCTTGAGGAGTGATCAAGAGTGTGGCAACTAAATTTCAATGCGAAGAAGTGCAAAATCAGGCACTTTGGGCATAGAAATCCAGGACAGAGTACAAGATGAGTGATACTGACAACCACAAAACAAGAAGAAGACCTCTGGGTAATCATATATGATGACCTAAAGGTGGCCAAACAGTGCGATAAGGCTGTAGGAAGAGCCAGTGTGATGCTAGGGTGCATAGGGAGGGGTGTCACCAGCAGAAAGAGGGAGGTAGTGATACCGCTGTATAACTAATTGGTGAGACCTCACCTAGAGTACTGTGTCCAGTTCTGGAGACCACATCTCTGGAAGGACATAGAGAGAGTAGAGGCAGTCCACAGGAGGGCAACTAAAATGGTGCACCAGAGACCCTGCATTGTGAGGAGAGACTAAAGGACCTCAAGATGCACACCTTGGAGGAAATGAGAGAAAGGGGGGATATGATAGAGACATTCAAAAGTAAGATGGCGGCCACGCTGGGCAGCCATCTGTGAGCTCTTCGTTTTGCTCCTTGTTTCTTTGGCTCTAAACTGCTTAAAACTGTTTAAATTGTTCTTTTTTTTTTCCTGGTCCGTTTGCCCGTTTACCGTTTGCCGTTTAGGCTATATGGTACTTTATTTTATTATATTGCATCACTGTTTTATTGTTTGGCTATTGTTCAGTACCGACTGAGCTTAGCCATCTGGAACTCAAAGTAACGGAAAGTGATTTAGGAAATTGAGAGGACTTGCCTGCGTTGAGTCGTGGTCAGCCGGCGAGAGGTCGTATTGCTGGATATTGATTGCTGGCCATTTCGCTGGGAGCAGTGTGTGGGGTCCGATTTTCAACTGTTGTTGCCGTTGTGGAAGTCCTGGTTGCCGACAGTCCATTGGTAACCGTCCGTGTGCTGGAGGATTGGGAGGAATGCTTAGCGGTGGAGTGCCGGTTTCGATCTGGGAGGAAATTCTGCCGGACTGCAGGAAGAGGAGGTGATCGGTTCCACATTGTGACTGGACCTGCTGTAGAAGGAAGCGTCTGTGGAGCAATTGGACAGTGGAAATGGTCGCTTACTTGGAACTGAGTGTCCAGATTCCCTGGCCCAGACAGGGCAGTGGGTTTCTCTGCCTCTGGAGGGTGGTGGGGTTAGCTCTGCTTCCTAGTTGAGACAGGGGAACCACCGGAGGGTGATTCAGCCTGCCTCATCGTAGCGAGGGCTAGGTTGAGTCTGGACTGTCAGCTGGAGCAGGAGCTTTCTGTTGGATGCCTATAGGATTTTGGCACTGAAATTGGATCTATGAGGATCGTGGTGTTGACTTGGTGATGTATATTTGAACTTTTTGCCAGTTTATGACATTTTGGGAAAACGACTGGGAAAGACTAAAACTTGAGTTTATTAGTTCAGTCTTGTGAGAGGAGACTGACTAAAACTTTGGGCCATACTAGTGGTGAGAGCACAATAAGTGTGGACATCAAAAAAGGAAAAAACCTTGAACTCCTGTTTTTGGTTTTCCTTTGGGTAAACGAGAGCATTGAATTTAGAATTATGGGAGATTTAAACTTTGAGTCAAAATTTTATAATAAGGGGTTCTGTATAGGTGGAAAGCTCCCTCCTTTGCAGTGGTGAGAGCACTGTGGGTGGGGGCAGATGGATAATTGCTTCTGATAAAATTAATGTGTAAGCTCTGACACATTGTTAGGAAAATGGTTTTGCTTTGTTCAAATTATTGTATTTATATTTTGTATTTTGAATATAGTGTGGTTAATTTTATTTGTATTGTTAGGGTATAATTTTGTTTTGTAGTATTTATATTTCGTTATTTGGGTGTTGTGTTTTAGAATTTCTGTTATTTATATAAACCGGTGGGGTTTACTGTAATTAGTTGTGTTATTCATTATGTGTTGGAGTGAAAATAGGACAGTCGGCTGTTATTTCCCCTCCAGGCTCAGGGAGCTTCGTCCTTTCTCCTGTCCCCCCCTGTCACCGGGAGCCTATAGAAGGTGTAGGGCTCTGGGGATTGTGAGGGGGAGGAGGAGGTTGGAGCTGGGCCTGTGGGGGAATGGAAAGGAGTGCGGATAGGGATAGTGAGGTCAAGGAGATGCCCTGGGGCGAAATGTGGGCACAGGAGACGGGTTTTCCTGTATTGTGCCCACACCCGAGGGTTCTGGTTATCAGCAGGTAAGGCGGCCATCATTGGAGGTTCATCCTGCTCGGGTGGTGTTGTGCAATGCTAGGTCTATTAAAAACAAGACGGCCATTATAGCCGATCTTGTTGGGTCAGGTGACCTAGCATGCATCACCAAGACCTGGCTGGATGGAAATGCTGGGCCAGTTTTAGCCGCAGCAGTTCCGGCCGGGTACTCGGTGAGACACCACCCGAGGCAGGATCGTAGGGGCGGGGGCGTTGCCATTTGTTTTAAATCAGAATTGGGCCTGGTGGAGGTACCGGTGGGAGTCACCAGATCCTTTGAGTGTGTTTTAGGTGAGGGTGTGGGGTGCAGGATACTTCTCGTATACCGTCCACCAGGTGACGAGAATGTTTTCCTGCAGGAAGTCGCAGATTTCATTGTCGACCTGACGTTGGGGTCCCCCAGATGGTTGGTTCTGGGGGACTTCAGTGCTTGGGTCGACGATGAACTCTCACGCTTTGGTCAAGACTTTCTCCAGTTCATGTTATCACTGGGCTTCACACAGGTAGTTTCCTCCCTCGACCCATATTGGTGGGCACTCATTGGATCTGGTGTTCCTTCTGGGGATGGGGATATCTGATTTGGTGGTGGAACCACTCGGATGATCTGACCATCACTCCATTAGGTTCAATTTTGAGGCCGCCCCTATTAGGTCAGCCCCTTTGGAGATGGTCCGGTACCGCCCATTAAGGGGGGTGTCCCCGGATGACCTGATGGCGGTGCTGGACCTATCAGACCTTCCGATAGATTGCTTGGATCCAGGTGACCTAGTACAGGCCTATAATAGGGCAGTTACGGGGGCCCTGGATTCTATCGCACCTGTTCGTGTTTGTCCTCTCACTCTTCGCCCAGGTCTCCATGGTTTGATGAGACCATGAGGGAGTTGAGGAGGGTTGGACGAAGGCTGGAGAGGTGTTGGTGGAAGTCTGGTCTGGATGATGACAGACTTAGTTTGATGGACCATTATATGGCTTATCAATCCGCAATCTCTCGTAAGAAGGCAGAGTTCCTGTCCAGGGAGATAGCGGCTGCACAGAATAGACCAGCTCAGCTCTTTCGGACTGTGGACAGACTGTGCAATCCAGTCTGTCTTCAGCCTGGAAGGGCCTTTTCCACAGAACAGTGTGAGGAGTTTGCTCTCTTCTTTGCAGATAAGGTTGCCAAAATCAGATCAGACGTCCATTCTTCCCTCTCCAATGGGAGTGGTGATGGTCGGCTGGAGATGTCGAACACCCAGTTGGCATGGTCTGACTTCAGCCTCCCCAAAATCGATGATATTGTGATGGTCATCCGAGCATTGCCTCCAACCAGCTGTGATTTGGACCCTGGCCCCACACGCCTCTTAGTGGATAGTGTGGATAAAATTGGCCTAGTCCTGGCTTTGATAGTCTGGAAGTCTTTGGAGAGGGAGATCTTTCCAGATCCCCTTAAAGAGGCTATAGTTAAGCCTCTTTTAAAGAAGTCCTCCTTAGACCCAGATTGTCTAGCAAATTACAGACCAGTCTCTAACCTACCCTTTGTGGGTAAAGTTATTGAGAAGGTGGTCGCAAGGCAACTGGAGGATCATCTGACCAACAACAATATCTACGATTCTCTCCAATCTGGATTTAGGAAGAGGCATAGTACCGAGACAGCACTTGTTCGGGTACTAAATGACCTCCTAATAGCGAGAGATCGTAGGACCCGTTCTATCTTGGTACTTCTTGATCTCTCAGCAGCATTTGACACTGTTGATCATGGTGTGCTGTTAGAGCGTCTGCGGTCCATCTGTGGATTATCTGGTATGGTCCTTAGGTGGTTTAGATCTTACCTCGAAGGTAGGACTCAGAGGTTGGTGTCGGGAATTTTTTCCTCGGTATCAGTCTCCCTATCTTGTGGGGTACCGCAGGGCTCTATTCTAGTGCCTATGTTATTTGCGGTGTATATGCTGCCGTTGGTAGCAATTATAAGACGATACAGTCTGGGTTTCCATTGCTATGCCGATGATACCCAGCTGTATATGTCTTTTGTGCCCAGCCAGGATGCTGCCTTGTCGGTATTTAATAATTGCCTTGCAGAAATCCAAGATTGGATGAATGGGAGTTGGTTGAGGTTAAACCGGGAGAAAACTGAGGTGTTGGTTGTGGACAAAGGTCACTGTGAGGCGGGTTTGCCGGCTGGATCACACTCAGGCTTATGGCTTGCAGGCGTTCCGCTGACAACCTCAGATCAGGTGCGGAATCTTGGCGTAATAATTGACAATCACTTGACGCTTAAAGCTCAGGTGTCAGCGGTGGTCAAAACTTCCTTTTTCCATCTGAGAAATATCACCAGGGTGAAGCACCTGGTTCCTCCAGAAGATCTCCCAACATTGATCCATGCCTTCGTTACCTCCCGCCTTGACTATTGCAACTCCCTGTACCTAGGGCTATCGGGGGTTGAGCTTCGCCGTCTCCAGCTAGTGCAGAATGCGGCGGCCAGGTTATTGACTGGTTCTTCTAGATCCAGCCATATAATGCCTGTGGTCCGCGGACTGCACTGGCTGCCAGTATTTTGGCAAATCACCTTCAAGGTCGGTTTGCTGACCTATAAAGCCCTACATGACTAGGGACCTACTTACCTGAAAGAGCTCCTTTGCCCCTACTGTCCCTCCTGCCCCCTCTGATCCACTGAAGAGGGATTGCTGGAGATTCCCAGGGTCCGTTTGAAGACTTCAGGGGCTAGATCATTTAGTTTTATGGCCCCGACCCTGTGGAATTCTCTACCTCGTCAGGTGCGAAATAGTCCGACTGTCCTGAGTTTTAAAGGAGCCTTGAAGACCCTCCTTTTTAACATAGCTTTTATTGATTTATAATAGTTTTAGATTTTGCTTATTTATTGTTTTATGAAATTGTACAGGTGCTTTGGTTTTAAGAAAAGTGCCTTTTTAAAAATAAAGTTTGATTTGATTTGATTTGAGTTTGATTCAAATAAGTCACGGGTATAAATCAGGTACAAGAGGGAAGTATTTTTCAGAAAACAAAGATGCTCAACAACAAGGGGGCATGCTATGAAGCTGGAGGGGGGTAGACTCAAGGGAAATGTAAGGAAGTACTTCTTCACAGAAAGAGTGGTGGATGTCTGGAACAGCCTTCGAGAAGAGCTGGTGGGGGAAAAACTATAGCGGGATCAGGAATGCATGGCATAGGTATAAGGGAATTTTAGTCATTAGGGAAGGGAGGGAGGGAGGACTAAGCCAGACATCAAGTAGGGTCTACAGTGTTACATTAAGTAGGGAAAAATGGGCCGACTAGGTGGGCCAAGAGGTCCTTATCTGCCATTAAATTCTATGTTTCTATGTTTCTGTGTACAACATAGTCTCAATTGTGATGTCATGTGTCATTCTGCCATTCCCATTTCTCATGAACTCATCCAGTGTAAGCTCTCTTTCCCCTGCTCACTTCCCATTTTAAATGGTAGCATTTACTCCTTCACTAGGTCTAAGCCTGACTCCCGTCTTGTCACCCTCTCAGCCATTTGCTCCCTGTCAATTATAGGTAAACTCTTAGTCCTTGGTGATCTAAATATAGATTGGCTCTCCCACCTGGCACAAAATACCATTCACCAACTCAAAAAACTTACAAAAAGCATTTACTGTATCATGGGCTAAAGAAGTGCTACCCCAGTAAAAAACTACAGACAAAACAGCATAATTGGAGAGTACATTCCAAGACCACCCAGGTCAGTACTACAGTATGTACCTAAAAGAGATACTGCTCACAATGATATCAATTTAAATCTTATTTATTTCAGTAGGAAAAAAAACAGATTAAAAGCAGATAGTGAACTATGCTCTCACACATAGAAACTTGTGCAAATATATATGCAAATATACTGAAAAATGGGACAGAACAACTCTTAGCTGACCAGAGCTGAAACCATTAACTGGTGACCAGCTTGAGTCACTCAATCAATCATGTAGCTCATTACCGAGTCCACCCATCTTGGATCAAACTTCACAGACCACTGTCCTGTTGACTGGGGCCTGTCCTCAGACTCCCACTGCCTCATTTCCACTAGCATTCTACCGAATGCTTTCAGTGACCATAGCAAGGTCCACTGCATCCATAAGATCTGCCACACTAAAGTCCCACCAGTGTTGTCTGGTCTAAATCGCACAAGTCGCTGAATCTTTCTTTAATACTGGACAATCTTCAGGCCACTGGTTGGTCAGCTCTCACATTATCCTCCATTATAAATGCTGCTCTAACCTCTTTTATTGTCAAATTTTTGTAACATGGAACAAGCTTAAAACTGAAGGTGGACAAAGCAATGGGGCCTGATGGGATTCATCCCAGAATTCTAAAAGAGCTAAGGGTAGAACTAGTGACACCACTGACTACCCTTTTTAATAAATCATGGGAGGATGGGGTGGTACCCGAGGACTGGAGGAGGGCAGATGTGATTCCCCTTCACAAAAGTGGGAGCAAGGCAGAAGCAGGAAACTACAGACCTGTTAGTTTAACCTCAGTGATAGGGAAAATGATGGAATCACTTCTGAAGGAAAGAATTGTCGAGTATCTAGAGGCCAGAGGGGCACAGGACCCTAGGCAGCATGGATTCACAGCGGGAAGGTCATGCCAGATAAATCTGATAGATTTCTTTGACTGGGTGGCCAAAGTAGTAGATCAGAGAGGGGCTGTGGACATGGCCTACCTAGACTTTAGCAAGGCATTTGACACAGTCCCACACAAAAGATTAATATACAAGTTAACCAGCCTGGGAGTGGGTCCCAAGATGACAGCCTGGGTAAAGAATTGGCTGGAGAATAGGACACAGAGAGTAATAGTAAATGGAGTCCACTCAGAAGAAAGGAGGGTTACTAGTGGGGTACCGCAGGGTTCAGTATTAGGACCGATCCTCTTCAATGTCTTTATAAGCTACATTGCGGAAGGACTGGAAGGAAGCGTATGTCTCTTTGCAGATGACACTAAGATCTGCAACAGAGTTGATGCACAAGGTGGGGTGGAAAGGATGAGAAGGACTTGGCAAGGTTAGAGGAATGGTCAAATGTATGGCAGCTTAGATTCAATGCTAGAAGTGCAGGTAATGCACCTGGGAAACAAAACCCAGGGAAGAGTACACAATGGGGGTGAGATACTAACAACAACAAAATGGAAAGGACCTGGGGTAGTCATATCAGATGACCTAAAGGTGGGCAAGCAATGTGAGAGGGCAGCAAGGAGGGCTGGGGGATACTGGGATGCATAGGGAGAGGCATCACCAGTAGAAAACAGGAAGTTATTATCCCTCTGTACAGACAGCTGGTGAGACCCCATCTGGAGTACTGTGTGCAGTTCTGGAGACCCAATCTCTGCAAAGACATAGACAGGATGGAAGCTGTCAGAGGAGAGCACTAAAATGGTGCAGGGTCTGCACCAGAAGACATATGAAGAGAGACTTAAGGAGCTTAATATGTATAGCCTCGAGGAAAGGAGGAGAGGGGACATGATAGAAACTTTCAAGTACCTCAAGGGAATCAACAAAGTCCAAGAGGGTAGCATCTTTCAAAAAAAGAGGTGTGCAAGAACAAGAGGGCACAATTTGAAGATAGAGGGGGCGGCTCAGAGGTAATTTAAGGAAGTATTTTTTCACAGAGAGGGTTGTGGATGCATGGAACGGCCTTCCGGAGGAGGTTGTGGAGTCAAAATCAGTGGTGGAATTCAAGCATGCATGGGACAGTCATAAGGCAATTCTGGGGGGTGGGGGTAAGAAGAAGTAGGCTGCTAGTTAACTAGGATCTGCAGCTTATCCAGTAGGTAGGGAAATGGGCAGACTGGGTGGGCCAAGCAGTCCTTATCTGCCGTCAAATTCTATGTTTCTATGTTTCTATGTTTCTATGCGCCTCTCAGGAGGTCTTGTGTCCGATGCCTGGTACCACCTTCCCTGTATCTCTGCAGAGGTCACTGATCTGCTCAAAGCTTGAGACTCTACTTTGCATCTCCAGAAAGCCTTGGGCTTTCCAAAGGACTTGTTGAGAGACAAATTACTATGTAACACCAGTACTAAGGCCACTAGGGAGGCCAAATCAATTTTCTTTGCATACAGCTTTCAAAACAGCCTTAAATCGTCTAATAGGCTTTGGAAGTTTATTCACTCCTTTCACAACCTTTCCACCTGGTCTCCTTCCCCCTACCTCAGACTAGGGAATTCACCTATCTCTGACCTAACTAAGGTCTCTAACACCTTCACAATTTCTTCACTTCCTGTGCCTTCTCCTTACTTCTTCCCCCACCATTCTCCCCTTCCTGCCTGCCCTCTATCCTCCCAAATGCCACATCCCCCAACCCTCTACCTCAGCATCTTCTTCATTCTTCCTGATCTCCTATAAGACCCCCCTCACTGCCTTACTCTGTCCTTATACCTGTAATGAGCACAACGCTGATTGGCTGGATACTAATATCCTGCATCTTTCTGCATTGTCCATCACTGACACCTCTTGCCTCCCTTTTCAATCTTTCTTTCCAACTTGAGATTGTCCCACAATCCTAAAAGTAGGCTAAAGTCCTCTCACTCTTCAAAATTTTAATTTCTTTTCAATTAATTAATTAATTTATTTATTTAACTTTTGTTTACCGGGTAAGTACACTAGATAAGTATTATGCCTATTTTCAGGAAGGACCCGGGAGAGTACAACGTGAGAAACAACAGTCAAGGAGACATGGCAAAGAGAGTACAGTTTTTGGTCACAGTAAACAAACATGTGGGAAATACATCATTTGATGCTAGGGGAAACATATAGTAGTAAGCACATTTCAGATTATACACTCTAGACTAGCTAGTTCAACTGACAGATATATACAGGTCATCATACATAGGAGTGGAGCATAGCTCAAGGACTGGATTGGTCATAATATAACTTATAACATTGTCGTATACACCCCCTAGGGTGATAGATTTCTTTGACTGGATGACCAAAGTAGTAGATCAGGGAGGGGCTGTGGACGTGGGCTACCTAGACTTTAGCAAGGCATTTGACACAGTCCCACACAAAAGATTAATATACAAGTTAGCCAGCCTGGGAGTGGGTCCCAAGATGACAGCCTGGGTAAAGAATTGGATGGAGAATAGGACACAGAGAGTAATAGTAAATGGAGTCCACTCAGAAGAAAGGGGGGTTATTAGTGGGGTACCGCAGGGTTCAGTATTAGGACTGGTGCTCTTCAATGTATTTATAAGCGACATTGCAGAGGGACTGGAAGGAAAAGTA
This sequence comes from Neoceratodus forsteri, assembly GCA_016271365.2. NCBI lineage: Eukaryota > Metazoa > Chordata > Ceratodontiformes > Ceratodontidae > Neoceratodus > Neoceratodus forsteri. The sequence goes on from CM057454.1 coordinate 334,071,310, forward strand.
TGTCTCTTTGCAGATGACACTAAGATCTGCAACAGAGTTGATGCACAAGGTGGGGTGGAAAGGATGAGAAGGGACTTGGCAAGGTTAGAGGAATGGTCAAATGTATGGCAGCTTAGATTCAATGCTAAGAAGTGCAAAGTAATGCACCTGGGAAACAAAAACCAAGGGGAAGAGTACACAATGGGGGGTGAGATACTAACAACAACAAAAATAGAAAGGGACCTGGGGGTAGTCATATCAGATGACCTAAAGGTGGGCAAGCAATGTGAGAGGGCAGCAAGGAGGGCTGGGGGGATACTGGGATGCATAGAGAGAGGCATCACCAGTAGAAAACAGGAAGTTATTATCCCTCTGTACAGTCAATTGGTGAGACCCCTTCTGGAGTACTGCATGCAGTTCTGGAGACCCAATCTCTGCAAAGACATAGACAGGATGGAAGCTGTCCAGAGGAGGGCAACTAAAATGGTGCAGGGTCTGCACAGGAAGACATATGAAGAGAGACTTAAGGAGCTTATATGTATAGCCTCGAGGAAAGGAGGAGAGGGGACATGATAGAAACTTTCAAGTACCTCAAAGGGAATCAACAAAGTCCAAGAGGTAGCATCTTTCAAAAAGAGGTGTGCAAGAGCAAGGGCACAATTTGAAGATGGGGGGTGGCTCAGAGGTAATTTAGGAAGTATTTTTCACAGAGAGGGTGTGGATGCATGGAACGGCAACTCCAGAGGAGGTTGTGGAGTCAAAAACAGTGGTGGAATTCAAGCATGCATGGGACAGTCATAAGACAATTCTAGGGGTGGGGTAGAAAAGTAGGCTGCTGGTTAATTAGGATCTGCAGCTTATACATTAGGTAGGGAAATGGGCAGACTGGGTGGGCCAAGCGGTCCTTATCTGCCGTCAAAATCTATGTTTCTATGTTTCTAGGCTAGTTGGATCGCGGACAGATATATACAGCTCATCACATTTTTCTAAATATGCACAGGAGGTTGTGTTGCGGCAGACTGAACTCCTGCTGCAGCTCAATGCATGCAAGCTCGAGGGTAGGCCTAGCAACGTAGAGTACTGTGTCATCTGCAAAGAGATGGACACTTGCTCTACTGATTTTGGAGTCAATGTCATTGATATAAATTGCAAATAATAGGGGCCCCAGGATCGACCCCTGAGGCACTCCTCTTAGCAATGTTTTAAGGTGGAGAAGTCGACTTGGGCTTTGACCTGCTGTTGTCCACCTACCAGGTAGCAGATAAACCACTGCAAGTCTGTGTTGTCAACGCCAATGTTGCGCAACATAAGCAGTAACAAATCATGGTCTATGGTATCAAACACCTTGCTCAAGTCCCCCAAAAAGTGTGCTGACATGGTTTTTAGAATCTAATGCAACTTGCCAATTGTTAGTTACCTTTGCCAGTGCAGATACTGTACATGTTTTGGTCTGAAGCCAGATTGAAGGGGGTTTATCATGTTATCAGTTTTTCAGGTGTTCTCATAATTGTGTGTTAACCAGTTTTTCAAGTCATTTAGAAAGAATGGGTAGTAGGGATATAGGACAGTAGTTATTAAGATCACTTGGGTTACCAGACTTAAAAAGTAGAATAATATAGAGAATAAAGTATAGGTCGGAGTGTGTAACGAGAAGTTTACACACTCCCAAGGGGTTAGATGCTCATAAACCCAGAGAGCCAAAGCTCGAGATTTATTAAAAGCATCTAATCTCGAGGGTGTGTAACTTCAACTTACACCGACCCATTTTTTATTTTATATAATTGCTGGGTTTCCCTTTTTTGCCACAGCAAATATATAAAATAAAAAAAGCTGTTGCTCTGTGACTGTGGTCTGGTTTTAGTGTGGTCCAGTTTTAGTGCACAGTCCGTGGTTGCTGTCAGGACTGACAAATCTCTTTTACTTTTTTATTTGGTAGGGCAGGCATATGTTTGTTTAAGTGTAATTTTGCAAATTTATGTTGTAAAAAACACTTACCGCCGAATCCGAGTGGCGGTTCGCGATTCGGCGAAAAGGAAAGTGGACAGCGTCAGAATGGCAGGAACTCAGGTGGATGCACTGAGTAAGGGAAACCGCAAAACCTGTTTGCTATTATCAATGATCCTTTATAATAGCAAATTATGCCACGGTTTCCCTACGGAAAAAAGGGGAAGCCAGTTATTATATGTGCAATTTTCCGCGCAGAGGGGAGAGTCCCTTGTGAGAGAAACAAGTTGAAAAGATGGATGATGAGTGATGTCAGGAATTGGTAGCCTAGTCTGAGGTAGAAAGGTTCAATTTGATCAGCTTCTGCACTTTTTTTTGGTGTCCAGAGTCATTAAGAGGTCTTCGACCTGCTTAAAGGATATTGGGCTAAATCTAAACTTGGCTGCTTGTTTGGTAGCCTTTGAGGAGGAGCAGTGTGGGTCTTTATTGCAAGGTTGTGTGAGACGTTTGCTTGCTGGGGAGGTATCAAAGGCAAATCCAGCAGTGGCAAGATTATTTATTTATATTTTCTAATATACGTTGTTTACTAGTGAAGGTGTTATCATTGGAAATAATCTTAGAAGACAGTGAAGATGAGGTACTATACTATGCCATTCTATGTCCCTTAAGATTTGCCAAAATTTGGCAGTATCATTTTTGGATGAGTCTAGTGCTGATTGGAAATATTTAGCCTTTTCTGCCATTATATGCTTAGTGCATTGGTTCCTAGAGGTTCTAAAAGCTACCCAGTCAACTGAGAGTTTGGTTTTGCGTGCCCTTTTCATAAGACATCCCTGTCATGTACTGCTGATTTTAGTTCATTAATAAACCAAGGGCATGTCCTTTTCCTTGTTCTGATTTTTACTAGAGGTGCATGTTTGTGGATCACCTTCAGGCAAGGCTGTGGAACAGGTTGTAGGCCTCTCTGCCACTGTGGGTATATTACAACCCCCACAACGAAGGCCCATTGGCCCTAAACATGTTGTATGAGGGGTTATTAATGTTTTAGTCAGGGGTTGAAGCTCTTGGCCAGGATTCTGTAATAACTAGTACATCAGGCTTAGTGTAACAGATCCAGGCCTAAATCATGTCAAGCTTTTTGAGTAAGCTGCAGGCATTGATATGTAGAAGACTAAGACCTTTGAGATGTGATAGATCAGAGGGTGCCACAATAGGTGATGGGGGACCAGGATTTAGTTCAACGTTCCCAGAGCAAAGTACTGTAGCAGTAAGAGGAACAATGTCTTGAGTCCATTTATTATTACTCTATGGAGTTGGAAGGCTGTAGCCTGAGGTTCTATGGGGAGGAATAGCTCCTCCCCCATCTCCCACATAAACCTTCAGGCTATGCCTGCTCTGCTTAGAGCGAGTTGCACTCACTGCACTCGCTCCATGCTGCGTGCTGGGGCATGCTCTTTCCTGTGTTCTGCCCCCCCCCCATTCCCTGTGCTCCCATGCCTTTCTCTGTCTGTTTATGTTCATTGCCTTGCGTTTCTGCCTTCTCGTTTGTTCTCCCCCAGCCTCCCTCTCCATTCTTTTATCTCTTCTTTTGGGATTTCTTCTTTTTCTGCCTCACCTCCAGCAATGCAGCATCGCTATGTTCATGCCGCTGCTTTCATTTCCACTCCCTCTGAGGATCTCCCTGACCATGGTATCCTGCACTCCTCCATCGTGTGGCCATGCCACGATTACTGCTCACTCGGTCCTCTCCTCAAGGCTTCTCCTGAACCGATGTGCTTTGGGCTCCTGAGCCCCTACAATTGCGGCCTGAATGCCACTTCCAAGCGCACTACCTGATCTCCTCTGCCTCTGATTGGGGTAGACCTCTGCAGGCTCTCCTCGGCGCTTCTGCCTGCTGCCTGCACGGCCCATGTTGCACTTTGTTGCATCCACTGTACTAATTCTGGACCTGCTTCACTTCTCCACTGTCACCACTACACTCCACTTTCCCAGCTGAGTGCACTGTAAAGGAGGCCTAAGAGCATTCCAGAACTATTTACATGGTGAGAAGTGAACTGCAACAGTACTAGAGCAATAATGCCTCTTCTCAACTTGTCATAGACAATTTAATAGACATGGATACAATTACTGTCTACTGTGTGCAGCTCTGCATGGTATATACGGGCAGTAGGAAGACACGCACTGCCCTGGGCTTTCATTTCTCCAAAGCAAGTCTCGAGGCCCAGTCGCAGTCCTTACACATACAATACCAGGAGTTCAGAACACCTATCAAGTCTGCCCCATTACAGGCCATACATTTTATGCTGCACTACTCATCTGGGATGGTATATTTCTCACTCTATACCTGGCATAGTCCTCCCAGATGCTTTGCTGACTCACTGCCTTTAGTCTGCAGCTGTTATGCTATATCTGGTCGCATTGTTGGTTGCTGCTTACCCATGTCTGCATGTGCCTGTCACCTTACTGCATCCACCCGCTGAGCCAGGTTTATCTTCCGATCAGTATGGCCGTTGTTTTCCCCATCTGTTGCTGGATTTGCCTCTCCACCATTCCACCCTGGGGTTCGTGTAGTGGGCCCTACATGCCTTCTTATCAAGTACCATCAGTAGTCATAGCTTATGACTGAAGAGGAGGACCAAGGACATACATATCCCTGCAGTAATTGAAACATACTGTATCTCCAGCTCTGCACTGACGCCCCGACAACATCCCTCACTTATCAGACAAGCAGCTGGCTCCACCCCTCACCTTGCTTTCAGGTGGACATACGTGGTGGTCCCCCATCTGTATGGCCTTTTACTGCATACTCGGTCTGCCAGCTACTCCTTCCTGGTTAACCTACATGGATGTCCTGTCGCTCCTGCTGACTTATGTGGAAAAGACTGCCACTGGTAAGCACACACGAGGGGATTCAATCAGCATCTCACGCATCAGGAAAATCTAAAAACACGATGAGTATAGTGTTTGTTTGAAGAAAGTAAGTAAAAGAAAATGCTTTTAAACTAAGTTGAAACAAAATTAAACAATGTGAGCCTTCTGAATCATATAGATAGTGGCGTCTGTAGTCCTCATTGTCGTATGGATGTAAGGTTGTTAAGTAGTTTGAATCAGTTGAGAAGGTCAATTTAAGTTTTAAAAAAATGCTGAAGAAGTCGATAAAATGATTCACAGCTGAAAAGTAAACGTAGCTCATAACTGTATATGAGGAGACTGAGTGAGCATTTTATGCATTTTGAAAATAGACGGAATAGGGTGAGCTTGGCGTGTTGTTTGAAAGTAAGAAGTGTATGCAGATTGACATGAACAAACATCAAACTATGTTAGCTTTTGAACTATAAAGGTAGTGGAGTCTTATTTACTATTGATGTATGGATAACATCCTATTTAGCTGAGTCGGTATCCCATGCATCTTGAAAGCAGATGAAATAGGGTGAGTTTGATGTACTATTTGAAAGAAAGATGACCATATAGACTGATGTGAATAAACACTAAATGTGAATAAATATTAAATTGTGCTAGCCTTTGAACTGTTAGGATAGTGATGTTTTATCCATTACTGTTGTACGGACATCACTCTGTTTAGCTGATCATAAAATTGCCGAAGGAACTACAAATATGATTAAGTCTAAAATGAATGGATGTCGTTTCCGTCATAAATGCCATTGAATTTAAAATGGTTTGAATATTTAATTCTGAATTTAAAAATGTATTAGAAATGATGATGTTGCTATTTTGTATAAACATGATTAAGTTTAAAATGAATTGATGCTGATTCTGCCATAAATGTGATTGAGTTTAAGATAGTTTGAATATTGAACTTTGAAAATTCATTAGAAAGCATGTTGTTGCCACTCTTGAGTTGGCTTAGCTTAATTTGAAACTGGAAAGAAGCAGATGAATGAAATGAGAACTGTCTGCTGTAATTATTTTGAAATTGTTTTTTGAATAACATATTAACAAATTATCACTTTTTACATGCTTTTGAAAATGATCTTTACTAACTGACAAATCATGAAAGGAGCTGTTTTGGTTATTGATATTTTCAAGTGATAATTAAAACACTCAAAAATGTGAGATAATGATAAGGACTAGTGTGTCCTATATTTAACAGATATTTTTGACCATGCTAGAAATATATGAGATGTTGTGGTTATAAATAAATTATTTAAATAATATGTTAAAATAATGCATGTGTGAATAATTAGTTCTTTGAAATAATAGCATACTTAAATAATACAAAAAAGATTTCACTAATGTTTGTATTTTAATAAGGAACCCAAGGGACAACAAAATTTATGAAACAAACAAACAGTTTGAAGGACCACCATGAAATTGAGACATGTTTATATTTCTGAGACAAAGGATATATGTGGGTAATTGAATATTTCATCATTTGATGTTTATATTATAATGAGTGTTTGGGCTCATTATGAATATAAATTACTGTTTAAGAAGCTTGAAATGAGATATGAATTTGTATCCTATATATCTTTTTAGGACATTTTGAAAAATTTCTCCCTAGAGGACTCTGTTACTGGTGAAATATATTATTCAAATCATTCTTTGTGAGTAGCACCATTGGGAGTCATGATATTTAATATGTTTGTGATTATTGCTGATTTATTTATGAAACTGGATGTGGATAGTATTTTTAATTTTTTTTTATTTATGTATTTTCTAGAAAGGCAACTCTTGAGAAAGTCTATGCAGTAGGTGAAACGTTGAGTTCACTGCCATTTTTATACAATAAAGAGAGAAGTTACAAAAATGGGACAATTTTGTCTGCATTCATATTTCTACAGCGCCTTACCACTTTTTTTGCTCTGAGACAGAGAAACCATCCTTATTCTCTGATACAGCGGTATAGGCTGCTTCAAAAAAGAACAAAAATTCTTCATAAGGACTGTTCATTGCCTGTAGATTTTTTCCTTTCCCTTCCTTGTTCCTTTTCCCCTCCATGAATTTTATTGACTTATGTGGAAACCTGACCCTGCACTCTTACTATTCACTTCAGGCAATCTTAAGGTGTGGAAGCCTTGCCTTCCAGCTTCCACAGTGCCCTCCATACTCTTGTCTCTTTCAGCTTGGTCTATGCCGGGTCGTTCATGAGTGACCCTCCATTCTAGCGCTTCTGGCCAATTGTCTACTGCTTTGTGGTTCCACTGGGCCACTGGTTTACAGCTCCATGCAAGTTTCCCTCTTTCTGCTGTTCACTTTAGTTTCCAGATCAGACTGCTCTTTATTCCCGTCCTTTGCTGCATGTTGGATCTCCTTCTGCTGGACTGTCCTCTTCAGTAATGATTACCTGCTGATCACCTTGCTCATCTGGATCTGGACCATAACAAGACCTTTCAATCCATCCGTCTACCTTCACCTGTGCATTTGAGGTTTTTCCCTTCTCCTCAGACTGGACCCGGGTTCTGCTCCTGCTGCCTCATTTTCTGCCCACCTTATTCTGATTGCCTTTGTACTTCTTAGACTATCATTTACCAAGCTTTTCATCAGACTTTCTTTTCCTTACATTGCTTCCTCAATGAATGCATGCAACACATTTGTGGACTCTATCAGGATGTCTCACCTTCAGTTGTAGTTATCCAGTACTGGCCGTTGCCAGCCTTAGCTGTGAACCTTATGTCTGCTTCTATCAATGACATCATAGGACATTTGTAATCAGTTCCACTTACTATTTCTCACCACGCTTGAGTCAGCTTATTATGGGATTTTCTGTTGCTGCCACCTTCTGCCAGGACATTTTATCCATGCCCTATTCCATTGAGTCATTTCCTATCTCACAGGTTCTGGCCTCGGACATTAACCTACTCCAGTACTGTGAGGCTTATCGTATCTCGACAAGTGCAAGTAACTGTGACTCAGTCTCTCTTCACCACAGTCTCTTCCAAGCCTGACCATCAGGGACTTTCAATTTACTGGACCTCGTCATGCCTAACCTCATAGGTTCACCTTGCAGTTTTGCCCATTTGGCCCCAGCTCATTTCAAGCATACATCTATATCACCCTGTTCAGGGCTATATTGCTCAGCAACCCAGGAGGCTTCTTCTTCCCTGTTATTCTACGCAAACCTGCTTTGCCCTGTAGGGGCATAGAGGTTTCTAGCCACCTCACTGGCCAAGGACAGCCTTCTGCCATACTCAAACCTACTTGCCCTCATTGGGCTTATATGCTTCCACACCTGCCTCACCCCACAAGGGGCCATGGAGGTTTCTATCAGTCTCACCCACAAAGAGCAAAATTCTGCTTGACTTACTCTTACTCGCCTCAACGGTCTGAAATGTCTACCATATATGGACCTGCCTTGCCCCGCAAGGGGCCATGGATGTTCCAATGTTTATTCGACAAATCTGCCTCACCCCGTACAAGGGCATGGATGTTCCACCATTTTCTCTGTGCCCTGCCTTGCCATGAAAAGGGGGCATGGAGGTATCCATTTAGCTTGCCAGTAATGCCTGGCTTCTACTCAACTTATTCTACTCACCCTCAACGACTCCTATGTTTATTCATTAGAAACTTGCCTCACCCACTGGGAGCATCAAGGTTTCTATCCACCTCAACTCAAATAGAAACATAGAAACATAGACTTTGACGACAGATAAGGACTGCTTGGCCCACCTAGTCTGCCCATTTCCCTACCTACAGGATAAGCTGCAGATCCTAGTTAACCAGCAGCCTATTTCTTCTTACCTCCCACAAGAATTGCCTTATGTCTGTCCCATGTATTCTTGAATTCTCCCACAGTTTTAGACCCCACAACCTCCTCAGAAAGGTTGTTCCATGTGTCCACCACCCTCTCTGTTAAAAAATACTTCCTCACATTGCCCCTGAACCACACCCTCTATCTTTAAATATGTCCCCTTGTTCTTGCACATCTCTTTTTCTGAAAGATGCTACCCTCTCAGACTTTATTGATTCCACTGAGGTACTTAAACATTTCTATCATGGTCCCCCTCCTCCCTCCCTCCTTTCCTTAAGGATATACATATTAAACTCATTTAGTCTCTCCTTGTATGGCTTCTCTTGCAGACCCTGCACCATTTTAGTTGACCTCCTCTGGACTGCCTCTATCCTGCCTATGTCCTTGAGGAGATGGGGTCTCCAGAACTGGACACAGTACTCCAGATGGGGTCTCACCAACTGTCTGTACAGAGGGATAACAACATCCTGTTTTCTGCTGGTGCTGCCTCTACCTATACATCCCAGTGTACCCCCAGCCCTCCCTTCTGCCTTCTCACATTGCTTGCTAACATTAAGGTCATCTGATATGATTATCCCAGGTCCCTTTCCATTTTTGTTGTTGTTACTACCTCCCCCCAACTGTGTAATCTTCCCCTGGGTTTTTCTTTCTCAGGTACATTATTTTGCACTTCTTTGCATTGAATCCAAGCTCCCATACTTCTGGCCATTCCTCCAACCTTGCCAAGTCCCTTCTCATCCTTTCCATGTCTCCTTGTATATCAACCCTGTTGCAGATCTTTGTGTCATCTGCAAAGAGGCATACTTTTCCTTCCAGTCCCTCTGCAATGTCACTTATAAAGACATTAAAAAGGACTGGACCCAGTACTGAACCCTGCGGTACCCGACTAGTAACCCCTCTTTCTTCAGAGTGGACTCCATTTACAATTACCTTCTGTGTCCTGTTGTCCAGCCAATGTTTTTCCCAGGCTATGACCCTGGGATCCAATCCCAGTCTGGTTAATCTGATTATTAATCTTTTGTGTGGGACTGTGTCAAATGCCTTGCTAAAGTCTAGGTAGGCCATGTCCACAGCCCCTCCCTGGTCTACTACTTTGGTCACCCAGTCAAAGAAATCAATTAGATTAGTCTGACATGACCTTCCCACTGTGAACCCATGCTGCCTTGGGTCCTGTGCCCCACGGCTTCTAGGTACTCAACAATTCTTTCCTTCAGAAGTGATTCCATCACTTTCCTTATCACAGAGGTCAAACTGACAGGTCTGTAGTTTCCTGCCTCTGTCTTGGTCCCACTTTTGTGAAGGGGAATCACATCTGCCTTTCTCTAGTCCTCAGGTACCACACCATCTTCCCATGATTTGTTAAAAAGGGTAGTCAGTGGTTTCACCAGTTCTCCCATTAATTCTTTTAGAATTCTGGGGTGGATTGTTTCAGGCCCCATTGCTTTGTCCACCTTCAGTTTTAGGAGTTCTTTCAGAACCCTTTCTTCTGTGAAAGGACTGGGATCAACATCCCCCATCAAGAGTGCTTCTGTTAATTGGATTAGTCACCTTCCCCTCCTCCTCTTTCGTGAAAACTGAGCAGAAATATTCATTCAGTATCCCTGCTTTTTCACTGTCCCTCTCAGCCCACCCACCATCCATTCTATTCGGCCTCACTATCCCTCCCTTTGTCTTTCTGTGCTCCTTGATGTACCTATAAAAGGTTTTATCCCCCTTCTTAACTGAGTTGGCTATCATTTCCTCAGTTTGGGCCTTTGCTATTCTGACTTCCCTCCCTGCTTACTTCTGCCTTAACTGGTACAGCTGTCTGTCCTGCTCCTTCTGTGTTTCCTTATACTTCCTGAATGCTATCTTTTTCTCCCTGACTTTCCCCGCCACCTCTTTTGAGAACCATAGTGGCCTTTTCTTTCTTTTTGATTTGTTTATTCACTTGACACAAAGGCTTGTGCCTCTGTGATGGCAGTTTTGATGTTTCCCCATTGTTGCTCCACCCCTCCTTCTAGCCTGTTTTCTAGTGCTTTTCTAAGGTATTCTCCCATCTTGCTAAAGTCAGCCATCCTGAAGTCCAGTACCCTCATTTTTGTATGGCTTGACTCTGTTGTTGAGTTCATCATGAACCACACTCTTTGATGGTCACTTGTTCCTAGATGGCAACACACTTCTAGATCTGAGATCCTCTCACTGGCCCCATTTGAGAGTATGAGGTCTAAGATTGCTCCCTCATGAGTGGGTTCCAAAACTAGCTGTCTGAGACATGCCACCTGTAGGGCATCAAGAATAGCCCTGCTCTTGGATGTGGCTGCAGCAAATGTGCTCCATTTAGCATCTGGCATATTCAGGTCCCCCATCAACAGTATCTCCCCTTTCTCTGCCATCCTAAGAATGCCTTCTATCATATCCTTGTCCATTCCTTCCCCCTGACATGCAGGTCTGTGTACAACTCCTGTGTGGATTGTGGTGCCATTTCCAGTCTATAAGGTGACCCACAGTGCCTCCTGTCCTCCCTGTTGACTCTTGTGTTCTGTTGCTTTTATCCTTTCCTTTACATAGAGAGCTACTCCTCCCCCTCTTCTCCCCTCCCTGTCTCTCCTGTAGGTTATGTACCCTGGTATGTTAACATCCCAGTTATGGTTCTCTGTGTACCATGTTTCTGTGACTATATGATATCCAGGCATCCCTCTTCCATCAAGGCCACCAGTTCAGGGAGCTTGTTGCCCAGACTATGGGCGTTGATACTCATTACCCTCCACTTCCTAATGGCCTTACTCCTTTTTGCCCCATCCCTGTTCTTATTGCCTTTGTCACTTTCTACATTTACCCCTGCCCTTCTCCCAATTGACATCTCTATCTTGGTGTTTACCTCACTTACTACCCTGACTTTTTGGGGGGGACTAGGATTTCCCTGCTCCTTTCCAGTGCCTCCCCCCTTGGGTAGTTTAAATGCTTGCCATTGAAGCATTTAAACCTATCACCTAGGATTCTGGTTCCCCTCCTGGACAGATGCAGCCCATCATGCCAGTATAGGCCTGCATCACTCCAGGTGGACCCCCAGTCCCCAGTGAAGCCAAATCCCTGAGCTCCACACCACTTTTTCAACCACTGATTGAATCCCATGGTGTGGAACACCCTAGCCTCTCCTATGCCATAGATAGGCAGCACCTCCGAGAAGGATAACATGCATGCTACTTGTCTAAAGCCCCTCCCCAACTCCACAAACTCTTCCTGCACTGCTCTTATCCCTTTCTTAGCCAGGTCATTTGTCCCTAGGTGGACAATGACATCCAGCTCCCTCCCCTGTGCAGCTATTCCAGCGATCTTAAGGATTCACTCCTTGTACCTCCAAGCCATGGCAGTAGGTAGGCACCTTACTTCCCTCTCCCCTTCCTCCCCCAATTCTACCTTCCTAACAATGGAGTCCCCCACCAGGAGTTGTTTGCTTCCCCTGTGGGGTTCCATGCCACCCTTCTGTGGGTCTCTCTTTTGGCAGTTCCCAGCATCCTTCTTGGTCTCCACTGTGGGTGCCTCCATAGAGGAACCACGCTTTGCCTGAATGTCATAGGAATTGTGGAGTGGTACAACTGGAGGGATGTGCCTCTGTTCCACCATCCTCACCCTCTCTTAGCCCCCTGTGGTCCAACTGCTCCACTTTCTTGGCAACTTCTGATGCGACAGCAGTGGCCCTGGTGGTCCCTTGATGGAAGAAGAGGTCCCACAAATCCTGGTCAACTCAGCCTGGAGATGAGCAACCTCCTCCTTCAGCCCAGAGAGGTGTCTGCAGGTGGAAAAACATGCATTGTCCAGAATGTCTCCCAGAAGACTGCTGCTATACAGCCACTGCACTGCACCAGTCCCATCATGTCTTATTTTTGGCCCCTTTACTGTTGTTTGGAATCCTTACTCTTTCCTCTGTTTTTTTTTTTCCTCTCGCTACTTACTTACTGCTTCTGTGCACTTTAAGCTCCTGATCATCCTGTTCTGAGACAAGAAGATCCTATATTTCTCAGTAGACCCCTTACTTGCTCAGAGTCAGACCTCCAGCAGCTGGGGGGGCAGAGAGCTACTCTTACCCTTCTAGGATGGTAAATCTTTGGTGGCTCTGTGATCACTCACTTCCTGCTCCCAAACATGAAGTTCCTGTTGTCAGTCAAATCCTGTGCCTATAAAAGTAGAACTAGCTTTGGGTGGGACGGTGGAGGGGAAGGAAGATGGGCAATATCGTTCCAGTAGAGTAGTCCAGTCACACAGCACTCCTTCCTCCTGGTGCTTTCTGCCAAGCCTCTGGCAGAATCTATCTAGGTCAGTGTCTAAATCTAGCTGCCTTCTAGCTAAGCCACTCCCCCTACTTAATAGATATTTCTACATGTAATTAAATTGCACAGATAACAATCCCCTTCAGCTACCTGAGATTTACACCTAGATATCTACTTAGATAACCATTCACTTTAGCTAACTCAGACAAACACACTAACTTTTTTTTTGTTTGTATTTTTTTTTACCCTAAATTGAAGGTCCCAGTAGAAGAGTTCTACTTCTTTAGTCCCAGTAGAGAAGTCCAGTCACACAGCACTCCTTCCTCCTAGTGTTCTCTGCTGCCAATGACCTGGCTCTGCCCAACTTGCCTTCATCAGACTTCTATTACCTACATTACATGGGGTCTGGAATTTCATTGGGTTTATACTGCCTATTTACACTTACTCACTTTGTCCGTTGGGACCTGGAGGTTTCCATTTGCTCCTCCCTCTTACGGCTTGGCAGCCTGCATTTAGCTTACCCATTTCACCACACAAGGCCTAGTGCTTTACGCTTATTTACAAAGTGGAACTCATGGACTAATGTTTTCCTATTCTGCCTCGTAAGGAAATTGCTGCTCACTCATAGTTCCTCCTTTCGGAAAGGAAGTCTTCACCTTCTGGATTGCTTCAACCAGTTCTATCTCAGTCTTCTAAGATGTGATTATTTTCTCAGCCATTAATTTACCTTGTATCAACTTCTTACCTTGTACATTTATGGCTATTGGATTGGGAATTTGTAAACAGGATATGCTTCTGTCTTCGCTGGACACTCAACAACAGTACTTAAGATCCAGGATTGCCTTGTAAATAAATTCAGTTGGAATTTCCTCCTGCTGTGAGGCATCTCTGGGCCCAGACCACTACGCCCTTTCTTAACCTTCTCACTATCCTTTGTTCTCATTGTCCAGCTACTGGTGTCACAGCTCCAGCTCGTTAATTTTCTGCTGTGAGGTGAGTAACTCCCCCCCCCTGCTGCAAACACTCCCCCTCTTACAGCTTTGTAACCTCTGGCTTTTTCTGATTTCTCCCCTTAGCTTCACCCTTGACACAGGTGCCTATGCTGCTGTAAGCAGCCGGACAGGCCCCTTCTGTCCTCTGGCTGCCTTCCTCGCTGTACTGCCCGCCGATCACCAGGCCGAAGGCACGCTGCTGAAACTTGACTGGCCAAAACCATCGGCTCTGCCTGCTGACAGGCTGTTGCAGATCTTTAATTCTTTGCTACTCCCGTTCCTTCTGGACTTTAAGCTAATGTTACATACTGATTGTGGTATTGGTTAAGTCTGTTCAGATGTCCCGTGAATCCTAATTTAAATGTGAACCTAAGCCTGTTTACAGCAATTTTGCACTCCCAAAGGTAGTTTGAAGTGTAAGTTCTTTTAGGCTGCAGGTTCGTAGATTTTAAAGTATTACAGCTCTCTTTGTTTTAAGGTCCAGTGGTAATATACCCTGGATCAGAAACTAAGTTTAAAGTTATAAGTTTTTCTCTTTAGACCAGATTTCATTTGGGTCACAGTTGTAAGCTTTGCTCTGCAAATAATCTAATTTCTGTTTCACTTTCTCTCCTTCTGTCTCCTTACTGCTTGAATTTTTGCACACACACATACATCCCCCACATCCAGCCTTTATTAAGTACTCTCCCTCCCCCCTTGGTACCACCCCTAGGTAATCTTCGTCCTCTCCTCTCACTAATATTGCAACTCCACTTAAAGATACAAAGTGCAGCTCTTAGGCCAAACACTTGTCCTGTCCTCTCTTTAAAGACATCTTCCTATTTTTGCCATCTGCTTATCTATTAGCTTTATTTAGTGCCTGCTCTATCATCTACTTTACAGTTCCATACCTGAACTTCCTCCCTTGCTACCCTCAACATAGCCCGATAATCTTTAAATTGCCTTGGTACCCCCTGCCCTAGCTAAAACGTCCTATTTTAACTTACATTTTATATCTTAAACTAGATCCACTGTACCTGATCAGGCTCCCAGAGAGTGGTTATGGCTAATCCTGCCAGCTGCCCACACCAACCTTCCTCTGGATGACCAGGATGCCTTCAAAGTTGGTTAAGAGTCCCTGCTGCTCTGGAGAAGCACTGTGCAGCTCTGACAGGCCGCCGCCTGCTGCCACCCTCCTCTAATTGGACCACCGCTCTCCACTCGGCCACTGATGGTCCCTGCCTTTTCTCTATTGGATTTTCAGTCTCTGGGCTTTGGCACCCACTGCTTTGCATTGACTTTTGCTGAAAATTTGCACCCGTCCCCGCACCCCCACCTCCTACCTTTATTAAATAGGCTTTGGCTCCACCCACTCAACCTTGGTATCCACCCTGCTTGAACCTCATAGGGCTCACTTACTTGGGACCCCCCCCTCCCCGCTGCTCTCTCTCCTTGCTTCACTTCCATGGGCTGGCTCTTGCCCTACAGAACATCTCAGTTATTCTCTACACATCCTCTAAGCACTATGGCTCTGCCCCTTCTGCCTCTTCATCTCATTCTCTCCTGCATCCTGCTACCGCTGTTTTTCCTGCCTGGAGCTAGATACCCCTCTCTTCCTCTAGGCTACAGGATTGACCTTATCTACACCCACTCTGGTACCCTTCCAACTGAGCTTGTCTATACTCCCCCATTCTCCACTGGGAATGGCTGGCAACACCCGAAGGACCATGATAGGGTGGTGTATGTTCACCTGTTCCCATTCTCAATACTGGCTCATATTACTTCACTTTGGAACCTAAGACAGAATCACTGCAATAGACTGTGCATGAAACGGGTAAACAAATCTGCCTTAAAACAATTAAGATGGTGCATTCTGAAGCTTCTGCTACTCCTGCTGCTGCTATCTGGGAATGTTCACCCAAATCCTGGCCTAAAATTCCTTGCCCTGGCCATCAATGGAGGCACCCTGGAACTCTTACCCTTGCATCACTCAACATCTGCAGCCTCCTGTCTAAACTTGATGCCCTGCAAATATTCTATAACCAACACAACCCTTATATTCTTGCAATCGTTGAAACCTGGCTATCACACAAAATTCCAGACATTGCTATTGCCCTGCCAGGGTACAGTGTCTTCAGACTTGACAGGAGTACAAAAAGAGGGGTAGGCTGTGCTTTATATCTCAAAGACACCCTCTTGGGTCACCACTTACCTTCCCCCCACTTGGATTCTTCTACACAGATCCTACCTATTAAAATTCTGCTGGGAGCTCACAACAAAGCACTGCCTGTTGCTACTGTTTACATTCCTCCAAAAGAACAAGGTAAAGACCTCAACTCAATCTTGGACCTCATCTGTGCCCAACCCCCTGACTTGGAGTCAATCCCAACCGGTGATTTTAACATCAGTTGGATAGCTGCTGACACAGGGGGCCTCAAGGATGCCATCTCAGCAGCCAACCTGGCACAGCTGGTAGTCTTCCTCACCAGACATAATTATAAAACTGGCACAAGCACTCTCCTAGACTGGATACTGACCAGCCATCCCTCCCGCATCTCGGATGTTTCCGTCCTTCCAGATATACTAAGTGACCATTCCCCAGTCATCTGTGAATGGTCGAATAAATTCTGCAAGCTCCCCCTAAATAAATCAATAGTAGAGTCCTCCCACGTGGTCAGTTGAAACGCATCAAATCCACCTCTGACAGCTCAACTGGTCTCCTATATTCAACGCTTCTGATGTCAACTCAGCCTCATCAGCTCTTTCAATGCTGCCTGTGACACCTATGCCCCTTTCAAAAGGCGTAAAATCAAAGGCCTTTGCAATCCTTGGCTCTCCACTGAACTACTCAAGGATCTGAAAGCAAGGGACCTCCTCTGGCTTTGGGCATGGGCCACTGGCAATCAAGCCAATATTCAGAACTACAAACGGGCACAAAACAACTGCACTAAATCAATATGCCAGAAGAAAAATGCATACTACAGAGATACCTTCAAGAACACCTGGGGTAAGAGAAAATCCTTTTTGGACAATCTTAAAGAAGTAACTGGGAAGCAGCCAAAAACCTCACTTACTATGTTGGTCATTGATGGTGGCATGACTCTTGACCCTACTACAATTGCAAATACTTTCAGTGCTGCATTCTCTGACCTCAGTAGTGTTCTCCCTTTGGAATTCTTCAATGATGACCACCCTCCTTCTCCTACCCCCAGCCCACAACCCCCTCCCTCCAACCACCCACTGTTCTACTTTAAGGAAGTCAGGGCACATGAGGTCCATAAATATGTCTCTAATGCAATCACCAAATCCAGAACTAGTGGGGACTCACTCAACCTCAAGCTGGTGTCCCACACCTTTGATAAAGTGCTACTTCCACTAACAAAAATTTTTAACCTCTTCCTCACCCTCAGCCAGTTCTCTGACAGATGGAAATCAGCCACTGTTACCCAGGTCCACAAAAGTGGGGACAAGGATCTGCATGTGAACTACCGGCCTATCTCCATACTTCCCCCCCTCTAAGGCCATTGAATGTATGGTATCTGATAGCTAACTGAATACCTGAATAAACACAACATCTTCTGCCCCCAACAACATGGTTTCCATACAGTTCACAGTACTACATGGCCGTTCTTGAATTCATCAGTGCTATCCACAGCTCATTGGACAACAGCCTCCTAATCTAGTTGGTCTTCATTGACCTGACCAAGGCTTTTGACAATGCACATCATAATATATTAATCACACAGCTACGTTCTGCTGGGCTCTTACCTGAGTCCACTACCTGGTTCAAGAGCTACTTGGAGAACTGCTCCCAAAGAGTGAAAATAGCTGATGTTCTCTCAGGTGCACGTCCTGTTCTCTCAGGAGTTCCTCAAGGCTCCATTCTTGGGCCACTTCTTTTTAGCCTCTTTCTGAATGATCTTCCACAATCGTGTCCAGCATAAATCCTCCTCTATGCTGATGATGCCATCATCCTCTCCACTCACAAGGATCCGGGCCACCTTCAAAAGAATCTACAGCTTGCCTTCACCTCAATTGAAACTTGGTTTAGTACACATAAATTGGTTCTCAATGAAAAAAACAAGTCCATGCTCTTCTGCAGTCTGCACAACAAACACAGACTCAATCCCATCATGATCAAAAACTGCCTTAGTGCAACCCCTGAACAGGTTCAATCCTTTAAATATCTAGGTATTACCATCAATTGTAACCTATCATATGCTACACACATTGACAACATTACCAAGGTTGCCAGCACTCACATTGGCCTAGTCTTCAGGCACAGGCAATGCCTTACCTGAAATGCCTTAGGGATTGCAATACAGAGCTCAGTAATCTCAATAATCGACTATGTCTGATCATCTACAGCTCTGCCTCTGCCACCGCCCTCAGGTGCATATCCATTGCACTAAACAAAGCTTGCTGTCTCATAACCGGCACCCAAAGCCTCACCCACATGTGTGATCTCTACACACAGACTGGGTGGCTTCACTTTCAAGTACCAAACCTGCCATATGACAAAAAAATAACACTAGGCCTTGCTCCCCCAGGTATCCAAGCTCTCCTCCACCCAGCATGGACTACTCGCATCACCAGGTGCTCTGAATCCCAGCTTCTGCATATCACGCATTTCCACACCACACAAGGGCAAAGATAATTTGTGCACAGAGCTCCCAGCTGGTTCAATGGTCTCAACATTGACATAGCCTCAATGCCAGATCTTGGTCCATTCAAATCCAGTCTCCATCACATCCTGTCTGCATCTAGCTCCTGTGACTGTCCTTCCTAATTGTTCTCCCCCCTCCTATTTGCTCTTTCCACCTAGCACTTAACCCTCTCCCCAACTCCCTCTACAATACACCCATTCATCCTCCCCCTACCCCCATGTAGCACTTTAATTGATATTTGACAAGTGCCTATGGCCACAACCCACTAGTGTGTCTCTCCTCCATACCGTGCCAACTCAGTTACCAGACCTCCTTCTGGCATTTTTGCCACTGTATTAAATGTATAAAACTGTATGTAACTGCCTGTAACCCAATGTTATACTGTTATTCAATGCCTTGTTTGAATTGTACCTTGACTGATGTGGAACCTTTGTAAAAGAGCCTTGGCTCAAAGGTACTTGTAATCCTAGATTCAAATAAATAAATAAAAAATAAAATTCTAGATCTTCAAATCACCTGGGTTTCATATTAGCCAACTTCACATTTGTTAATTTATGATTACTCTCTTTTAGTATGCCCAGAGGACAGGCAGGTCAGTAGCCATGGGTCAACAGAGGTTTCCCCCAAAGGGTTTTTTTCCTCTCCTGTGTGCTATTGACCACACTCTCTGGAGTTAGAGGAGGTAATCGTACCAGTAATTACATTTCTTTTTGTGGTCTTCAATCCTACTCAACTAGCATACTGACAAAGGTGGGATACAGAGAAAGGCCAAAACACCAAGTTCTAACAAGTTGCCATATCATCTGTTCAAGTATCTAAGCACAAGCATATCCAATCCAGTCCATATGTACTACAACCACTGACCTATGTTCATATCCATGCTGATGTATCTAAGCACCAATCATATCGTCCAACTCATACATATGCAGGTACTGTCCTACCTACTGTCCTAGCTCCAATGTATCCGAGCACGACCTATATCATTCAACTCTACTGTATGTAGCACAAGTACTGAGGTATGAACCACACATAGAATTGGAAGGTTGTAGCCTGAGGTTCTATGGGGGGGAATAGCTCCTCCCTCATCTCCATCATAAATCTTCAGGCTACGCCAGCTTTTCTTAGAGCGAATCGCACTCACCTTCCATCCTCCCCTGCCTCTTCCTCCTTCTCCAGCACTCTTATTTCACCTGGTGGGGGTCTTCAATCCTACTCAACTAGCATCTTGCCAAGGGTGGGATACAGAGAAAGGCCAAAACATCAAGTTCTAACAAGTTGCAATATCACCTGTTCAAGTATCTCAGCACCAAGCATATCCAATCCAGTTCTTATGTACTACAACCATTGACCTATGTTCATATCCATACTGACGTATCTAAGCACTAATCATATCGTCCAACTCATACTTATGTAGGCACTGCCCTACCTACTGTTCTAGCTCCAATGTATCCAAGCACAACCTATGTCATTCAGCTCTACTGTAAGCAGCACAAGCATTGAGCTATGAAACACACATAGAACAATATTCGTCCCCATTTAGAAGACTTAGAAATGGTAGTAGATGCATAGGAAGCAGCACATTGATGGAGGAGTGATGATGCATAAATTGCCAGACAGGCAGGGAGTATTAAAGGACCATGACTGTGGTCCATTGTTATAGGATGTGGGGTAAATGCTATACTTCCCTGACAATCAGTGCCACTGAAGCATTTGGACTGCACAGTAGATAGTGTGCTTGTACTATTAATAGGATGGTCCCATGAGATGGAAGTGCCATTAGTAAAATAGAAGCTGCTCAGCAAAATGAGGCAGCGTAGTAAAGTATACCGCATATTGTAGAACTAGATGTCCCTTGCTGCCCAAATCTGGGTGTATTTCTGGGACTGAGGTAAAGATAACAGTAATAGAATGAGGAAGGAGGGTGAGTAAGGAAGATTTCCACAAAAAAAGACAGTTAGTGGAATTGAATAGCTCAAGACAAATGAAGGGTTGAGAGGGACGACATGATCCCCTGGTGGTAAAGACATATAAAGTGCTAATGGGAAATCAGACATTTAACTTCAACCTGTCATGTGACCAGAAGCAGCTATAGATATAATGCACCAAATAGGGTGGGTGGGGAGATGGTGCGCAGCTCCAGTGGGAAGCAACTGGCTACACAGGGAGTGGCTTCAGTGTAATGACAGGCAGGCATAGCAGCTGTCCAGAATTGCTGGAGCCATTCCCTGTGAGGTGGAGGCAGGGTGCCTGTTCAGGACATCTTCTGCAAGCCTGAGAAGAGAGAGAGAGTGTCGAGTTTACTTATCGGTCCAAGTTGGCCAGCAAAATTACCATCTCAAAAAGGCTGTAATCACTCCTGAAGGGCAAGCAGAGTTGAAAGAGGGAGGGAAAGAATGCAGTTTAGTGAGAAAGTGGTCAGCAAAATTACAGTGTCAAAAGGCTGTAATCACTACCCCAGTTTGTTCACCACGTGTATGTACTGGTTCATATTATGTATGTTTTCCATACTTTTGTACACCCCCTGTATAAGTTGGAAAATGTATAAAAAATGCATTTGTGACTGGCTGTACATGAAGCAGCTTCAGGGTGATGACGGACAGGCATAGCAGCTGTCCAGAACCACCGAAGCAGTTCCCAGTGAGGCTGAGATGGGGTGCCTGTTCAAGGTGTCTCCTGTAAGCCTAAGTGACTAACTGTGCTGGGATCAGCTTCTGGATGAGGGCGGGCAGGTGTAGCTACTGTCCAGAACTGCTGGATCAGCTCCTGGTAAGGCAGAAGGGGCATGTTCAGGTCATCTCCTGCAAGCCTAAGCAACTGGCAATGCAGGGAGTGGCTTCAGGGTGATGGCAGGTGGATGTAGTAGCTGTCCAGAATTGCCAGAGTGGTTCTGAGTGAGACAGAGATAGGGCGCCTGTTCAGGGCATCTCCTGCAAGTCTAAGCAACTGGCTGTGCAGGGAGCAGCTTCAGGGTGATGACGGGTGGGCGTAGCAGCTGTCCAGAACTGCTGGAGTTGTTCCCGGTGAGGCGGAGGCAGGGTGCCTATTCAGGGCATCTCCTGCAAGCCAAAAAGGGGGATGCTTTCTCCCAAGGTAATTTCTGGCCCATCTACCTCCTCGTTGCCCTGGCTAGGATGCAGAAAAAACTTGTTTTCTCCCAGCTATCCACCTGCCTTGACTACTCTTTCTTTCCTCTCCCCTTTACAGGACTTCCACAAACAACATTCCAACATCTCCTCACTATGCAGGGTCACTGACTCAGTGCTGTTAATCACAGACCAAAGTCTGTGCACCATGGCAATTTTTGCACACCTGGCAGAGGCGTTCAGTATTGTGGCCCACCCCTTTCTGTTGGATAAATTAGTTGCTGTGGGTCTATCTGACTTGGCTGAATGGTGGTTCTGCTCCTACCTCTCAGGCCTGCTATGGTCAGTCTAGGTTGGTGAGGTCCTATCTATCTCCTGCTCAACAAGTCCAATGTTCACCAAGCCTTTGTCCTTGGACATATCATAGTCTCATTCTTCTTAAATGACGACCCCTCCATGTGTTTCTAATCACACATCTAGAAGTATTAGATGTCATGTTTCTATTTGCTTCAGGTGCTTCAGTCCCTGAGCTGGAATCTTCACTGCAGCATGACTTTGATAATGTCTGACACTGGCTGTGCACAAACCAACTGTCTCTAAATGCAAAAAACATTACTTTTGGCACTAGAAAGTGACAAGCAAAGCTCCAACATACCCTTTCTTCAAGACTCTGGCTGTCAACTTTCTCAAATTGGTACTTCACTTTCACTACTTAGGGGTGTGACTGGACCACAAGCTCAGCTTTCCCAACCACATTAACTCCATATACATAAGAAACATCTCCCTGAGCTTGATGTGCTGTACTGCATCAAATCCTGCCTTTTTCTTCCAGTCCGCTAAGAGTTTATCCTTAAGATCATCTTGTCAGCGTTTGTGTGGATGTAGAGCACTGCCTCAGAGTCTACACATGCCATACTTTACCCACTTTTCTCATTCTTTCTGCCATTTCGCCTTTATTGCGCCATCTCTCACCCGTCGCTACCCTCTCCATTTTTTCAAGGTTAAGTTTACTGATCAGTAAGAGCCTTTATAATATCATAATAATTTAAAATGAAAGAGTAAACTACATAAAGTATATGCATCTTATACAAATGTGCAAACTGGTTACAAAACATTAACTTTCAGAGATATTATTTTGATTCCATATACACATATCCTACAAAGAATGAAAATATCCTACAAATGACATACATACATGCATACATGCATACAGTATATACATACATGCAGACATACATACATACAGTATATAAAAAATAAAGAGGTTCCAGTGTATAAAGTCCTGATTTTATCCATCACAAGTATGTCCACGAGCATCCATTAAAAGGTTTTTTGGGTGTAGTTTTCTTTAAAAACAATACCAACATCTGTAATACATTCAGTGAGTGATTATTGAACAGAGGATAATGAATACCTACCCATCTGTAACAAGCATGTTGGATCATTGCGAGGTTGCCTTGGCGACATAGAGAACCTCAAGAGCACAGTCCAAGAGATTCGGTCACCAAGGCTTCCTCAAGATGATCCAACACACTTGTTCAAGTTCAAGTTTATTGCAGGAAAACTCCATTGAGCAAGCCCATTCACAAGGAGGTCCTGAGACATAAACACTTAAAGTACAAACACAGATAGGTAATAACAGTATATACATGAAATGCACGTTACATGATACAGGCTGGATATACATACAAGGGTACCACATAGGGTGACCGCAGGTGGTAAACATTGATATGAGACAGGGAAGCGACTTACAGGTTGCATACTGATAAATGAAACATGATGACTGGTGTGTGCAATACATATACAGTATTTTGGCAGCTAGAACAAACAACAGTATACAACTGATATGGGGGAGGAGTGATTTGATAGAGTAGCAGTGGAGCGTAAGCATAGATAAAGCCAGGAGTAGAAGGGGAAGGGAAAGCAGTTAATATGACAAATCAATTATACCTTACCAGTGGATAAATATGGCACACATGGGGAAGGAAGAGACTTAATGACAGTTACAGGTGTCTTTTATTTTGGCTGAACTTAGCGATTTGTAGAAGTTTATTGAAACTGTGCTAGTTAGTTTCAGTACAGTTTGTAATTGGTTCCAAATGGAGGGAAGGGCATATGCAATAGCACGTTTACCAAAGTCCCGTCCTAGGTATGTCAAGCATAATAAAGTCAGATTTTCTTAACAGTATGCACTATGTGAGATACTAATAAGGGAAGAGATAGCTTGGCAATTTCTGCAGGAGCAGTTTAAGAGTCCATAGCCCAGCATGGAGCAGGCGTCTAGTAGTAAGGGATGTCCAACCAACAGCTGCATATAAGTCACAATGGTGCAAACGGTAAGGGGAGTTGGTAATGAACCATAACGCACGGTGATAAAGGATGTCCAGTTTACTTAGATTTGCAAGAGTGGTGGAGGAATAGATTACATTGCCATAGTCGAGTAGGGGGAGAAAAGTGGCCTGTACAAGCTTGTTTCGAGTTTCAAGGGGGAAAAGGGGCCTATTTCTGTAGAAGAAACCTAACCTTGCTTTTAACCTTCTAGAGACATCTTTGACGTGGTCACTGAAAGATAATTTATTGTCGATCCAGATACCTAGATATTTAAATTTGGTTACAACTTCCAGAGGCTCGTTTAGCGTGGTGACAATGAAATCTTGGGCAAGGGTATTGGGAGGGCCTGTGACAGCACTGCGGGAGAATATCATCGCTTTAGTCTTCTTAGCATTGAGCAGAAGCTTTGCCTTTATTAGATTATGCTCAAGTTGTGCGAAGTCCGCTTGAAGCACTCCCTTGACTTCAGATAACGATGAGCCAGAAGTATACAGCACAGTATCATCTACAAAAAAGTGCAGATTGGACGTAGATATGTTAGCATCTAAGTCATTAATGTACAGAGAAAACAAGATAGGGCCTAAGATGGATCCTTGGGGGACTCCTCTTGCAACTGGCAAGGCAGCAGAAAAAAAGCCTTCCGCCTTTACTTTTTGGAATCTTCCAGTTAGGTAGCTAGAGAACCACTGGGTGGTATGGTATGTGGCATCAAACTTTGCAAGGCAATTGACTAATAGTTTGTGATCAACAGTATCAAAAGCTTTGCTGAGGTCCAAAAAGACTGCACCAGTTACCTTCTTAGCATCTATAGCAGAGATCCAATCATTGGTTACTTTTGCTAGTGCAGTGATTGTGCTATGATTAGCCCGGAAGCCAGATTGAGCTGGGTTAATGAGAGAGAAGGTTTCCAAGTGAAATTTTAACTGAATATGGATCAGTTTTTCGAGAACTTTAGAAAGGATAGGCAATATGGAGATAGGCCTATAGTTGTTTACATCACATGGGTCACCAGATTTAAATAGAGGGAGGATATGTGCTGATTTCCAGCAGGATGGCACAGTAGCAGATATAATGGAAAGATTGAAGATGTGGTGAATTGGGGCAGTGAGATGGGTGTAGCCTGACCTTAGGAAAAAGGGTTCCAAGCCATCATCCCCTGCGCTTTTTTTGGTGTCTAAGTTAAGAAGAGAATCTTCTACTTCTTTATAAGTTATCTCGTGCAGTTGGAAAGGGCTGGGTGCAGGACTAGATGTAGGGGAAGGGGTATGCTGGCTCACCGCAGCACCAGCATAAGGTGACGAGTCAAAAGCTAATCCAGCTGTGGCAAAGTGGGAGTTAAGTTCTCCAGGATTAGGGACTTGTTTTCCACAATCTTACCACTTGCAACTATCTTTGTTGGGACAGAGGGGCCATGGGCCGTCCTTCTATAGCTTTGATAGTCTTCCATATTTTATGAGGGTTACCTTTAGCTTGTTCGAGAGTAGAAATATAATAGTTAGCTTTAGCAGAGCGAAGTTTTTTCACACAGTTATTCCTGGCTGTTCTAAAGGCCTGCCAATCCGAAGATTCTTTGGAATGTCTAGCTTTAGCCCAGAGCTTATCTCAAGCTATAAGGGCTGCCTTGAGATCCAAGGGGAACCAGGGGTTGGAATTGTTCCGTACCCTTACTTTGATGAAAGGGGCATGCTTATTTATTATTGTAGTGAGTTTGTCATTAAGGATGCAAGCTGCCTTGTTGACATCTTTGGCTAGGTAAAGATCTTGCCATCTGATCATGCTCAGGTCAGATAGGAAGTTTACTGCACTGAATTTGCGAAAGGATCTTTTTGTTATAAAGATGGGTTGTGGCCGAGCCTTAATTTGAGAACTTATGCAAGCAACAATTCCATGATCGCTCATGTCGCTGTGAAACACTACCGAATGAGATATTTTGTGTGGATTGTTACTGAGGGACAAGGTATTCATTATTTTTTATAGTGTTGGATGCCCCAAACAGCAGTAACATTAACACTAGTAACCACACAGAGACAAAAAAGTGACAGTTAAAAGTTTTTTTACTTACGGCCCCAACAGTAAATGGGCAAAGCCGAGCGCAAGGGACAGTTCTATGTTGTTATGCTGCAGTAGCTACATAGCTACTGCAGCATAACATTCACAGTGACGGACCTGAAGCACTAAAATATTGTTTTGAAAATGATGGATCTTTGTCAATAACAACGTTCCATCATACATTATAAAGCCTTATAAAATGACAAGAAAAAAATCTAGAAATCTCATTGGCCAAGAGAGATCAGTTGACCGTACATTAAATCTCTATATAAGCACAGTCATCCTGGTCTTAAACCACATCACACAATGAGCAACTCAGTCCTCCTACAACCAGAACTATCTTTCATCAATCTCCCTACAACCAGAACTGATCTTCCACCACAAACATGGCTGCTACCTTTACTGTATAGAAACCTTCAACTGGGCCATAAAAATTTAATTACCTTAAATATAAAATAAAACAAATTAATTAAATGTTGTTCATCACACTCTACTTATGCACATAAACAAATTAGAAACACTAAGTATTGTTTATAGTTTTCATTACAACCCTTCTAGCTTTACCTGCTCATCAGGGAAATCTCTACTGCTTGCCCTGATAGTTAGAAAATGGAGTCTCTGGCTCTAAAACAGGCCTTTGTTGTGTGTGTACAGTACTCTAGTAGAGGAACATTCTGTTAGTAGAACTGAGCAGAATTTTGAATCCCTGTATTCCATGGCAATCATTCCATGATAAACATTCCATTTCTTGAATGTGGGAAAACAAAGAAAAAAAACGGAATGAAGAAAGTAAGCATTAATACTACATGAACAAAGAAAAAGTGGTAAATGACTCACCCTGCTGTTTATCTTTTAGGACAGAGTGAGCAGTTCATAATGCTGTCAGTGAGTGTGGCAGTTTTGAACCATGTTCATGCTTGCAGCATCAGGGAGCTGAAAAGCCTCTGTCATGGCTTCTAGACCCCGGAACCACCGTCGGCCGTCGGAATCGTTGGCTGCAATTTAATGCAGTTGCAGTTAGTCACAATTGCACTAAATTGCAACCATAATTATGGGCCGTTATATTTGTGTGAAGTCGACGATTCTGCCATGGCTTTTGTCCTTGCCTGACAGTGCTGTAGTCAGCCATTTTGGAATTTGTGTGCGCCCTTACTTCCAGCCAATTAATGTATCCCAGGTTCCTCAGCATCAACCCTAATGAAAGAGGGAGGAGCCAGGATGTCCGCACTGCCTGCAACTGCAAAAGGCGGAGAGACGGAGTTGAACAGCAGCGCGAGTAGTCATCAAGGCAAGGACTAATAGTAGTGCTCAAGTTAATTTCTTAAGTTGCAGCCATCGGTGGGTGTCTGGCTCAGTGTAGGGAGGACACCACAGCAGTAGAGTTGGGCACATGCAGGATGAGAGGCACGGTTGGAGCTGGGGGATCCAAACCATACCATTGAGGGACTGGGAGAGAGTGAGTGAGAGGCCTGAAGGACTCGAGAGACCCCCACTGAGGCCAGAGAGAGAGAGAGAGCATGCGGAGACTCGGGAGAGTTGTGGATTGACATGGAGTGTGAAGCGGCTGGCCAGGGACTAATGTAGGGGACAGTGGGATACAAGAGGTGAGGTCAGGCCATCATCAGTCGAGGGAGATGGGAAAAGGTGAAAGTGAGCCCACTGTGGGGGAGGTTGAGCCAAGCAGCCTACTACTACTAGGCCGGGTGGGTAGGATATACTGAGGAGGTGCCCCATGGCTCACCCATGCCAGCCAGTGGACAAAAGGGGGAGAGTGATCAGGAGACTTTCTCAGCTGGAGTGAGTCACCGTCTGTCGGACTTGGTTGGTGACCTTGTGGGGGAGTTGTGAGAAAGTGCAGTAGGGGTGGTGGCAGTACAAATTTGAGGGGATGAGGGAGGAAGGGAGTCACTGCCGTTGATGACCAGGATGGATCAGCAGTAAACCACTGTGCGAGACTGTGGGATTGGCTGCTGGAGGGCACACAGTATAGTCAGACTCGGCACAGCTGAAAAGAAGAAGAAAGTCACGGAACCAATTTGGAGGGACAATGGAGGTTGGAGGAGAGAGAGAGACCAAGAGAGAGCTGACTCAATAAAGAATTGTTTGAGCTGCCTTTCTGAGACAACAACTCCTGGTAAATGAAATGTTGAAGTTTGTAGTTGAGTTGGATTTATGACACAGGTAGCAAGCAGCATTAGCATATATTTCACTAAAGAAATTGTACTGTTTGGCAGCAGAGAAGGGATTTATTCTCAAAATTCAGCCATTTACCTGTCGTGGTGGTGTTGTTTTTTTTTGGGGGGGGTTGGGGGGTGGTTGGCAACTGAACTGGTTGAGGGTAGGTAGGGCTACAGGCCTGGCATGGCTGACTGCTGGACAGTAAGTGACTTGTGGCATATACAAAAAATTAAACAAAGTGGGAGATCATGCTGAGACTGAGGCAGGGTGGGGTGGTTACTGTACTGCAGTATCCAACACCAGGGTCTAAGGCTGGCCTGTTTATGTGGCTTCAAGGGTAGGGGGTGTAGCACCCCACAGAAGGGTTTAAGGGCAAGGCTGTTCATGTTGATCTGAAGGTGTACTACTGCAGTAACAAACATCAGGTTCTAAGGCTGTTTGTGTAGCTTGAAGCTTAAGGGGTGTACTGCACATTGCATCACCCACACTGGATACAAGACTGGTTATGTGGCTTTGCTTTGGGGGTGTACAGAAGCATCTCACATACTAAGGCTGTTGTTGTGAGCCTGCAGGTGTACTACTGCTGCAACCCACACCATGACAAGTCTAAGCCTGTTTATGTGGCTTCAGGGGTTTACAGCAGCATCCCACGAATGTATAAGGCTGTTTATGTGGCTTGCTTGTGTACTGCAGCATCCCACACTGGATAAAAGGCTGGTTATGTGACTGTGGATGTGTACTACAGCATCCCACACTGGATACAAGGCTGTTTGTCTGAGGCTTTGGGGGTGTACATCAGCATCCCACACCAGGGTTTAAGGCTGTTTATGTGGCTCAGGGGTGTACCGTAGCATCCCACACCAGGCTTTAAGGCTGTATATGGCTTTGGGGATGTACAGCAGTGTCCTTCCACACCAGGATCTAAGGCTGTCTATGTGGCTTTGAGGCTGGGCTGGGGGTGTGAGGGGTACAAGTCAAGTGCACTCACAACGTACATAATGCAAGCAAGCAAGGCCAAACCAAAACAATGAGAATAATAGAACAAAATAAAGTGTTCGAGAGCGACTTATGTTGTTAGCATTGAAAACATTTGAGATACCCATCCTACAACAAGAAAGATGCTATCCCTTCAGAGTATCTTTTAATTTACATTACTGTTGACCTCAGCTCTTGGTATCAGTGAGTTGGTGTACTGCAGTGAATGTTTTCAACTCTTCTGCTCCTAGGCTGTGACAAGCTTCTCCTGGTATTTACTAAGTAAATAAACATGCTGCCAAGTTTTTCCACTAATTGCACTAAAAAAATACAGCTTGCTAGTACATAAATCAAATTTTACAACGGCAGAAGTTGAAAAAATTGGTTGGATTTTTTTTTAGTGAGTCGCAGTCATAAATGTTAAACTAGTTAAAAAATCAGTCATAATGTGTTGTCAGTCAGTCATACTTGGTTTTTCGACTGACTCCGGGGTCTAATGGCTTCCTTTTAGTTTTGCCTACAGAGTGAGGAGAATTAAATAAAGTAAGGGGGCTATGTGTCATGCTTAGAATGAGGAAAACAGTATTTGTGAATTGTTGTGGCTGGCAGGGAAATATGAAGCTTAAGTTGGTAGGGAGGCACACACTGTATAACACTACTTTAATCCAGCACCAATAGGCAGAATGACTATTTTATGTTAAAAGCACATATTCACTTACATTTTTACTTATTTAAAAATGTGTTTCAAAATAAAAAAAATGCTTTTAAAATTAAAGGGCCATTTTATAAGCGCAATAAGACACTCCGGGATTGTACATTATGGTGTGATAACCACACTCTTAGGGATGACTGGTTCTCGGCCTTCAGCCTCATGCCTAACTACACCCCTAGGTGTGTGGTTATCACATGGTAATGCACACCCCATCATGTCTTACTGCTTACATAATAACAGTTTTGCTGGAGGGCAATATTGGGATTCCAGGACCTCACCCAAATATTTATGTCTCAATCCTCCCTGGGGCCCGCAAGAAAATGAAATGCTGCTTCTCATGGGGTTATACCAGTTGGAGTCATTTCAAATAAATAAATAAAATAATATAGGTACCGCAGTTCACAATTATCTCTGCAGAAGGGGGTTGTTATATACCTACACACACATACATATTTGGGTTGGAAAGAAGACCAGTGGCCATCGAGTTCTTCCTTCCTACCAGCTCAATTGCAGTACCCTGTCACCCCTTTTTCTTTAGCGTACTTGCCAAGTCTGAGTTTGAAGGCCATTGCAGTATCAATCAATATTACATGCTCTGGCAGTCTATGCATGCCAAGTTCTGTGAAGAAGTACTTAATGATATTTCCTTTGAAGTGTCTTGGAATCCACTTCCTAACACCATTTCAATCTGGCTTCTGCCCCACCCACTCAACCTTCACCTGCCTACTAGGGGTCACTGACTATATACACTCAAACTCAGACAAGAGACTGGACACAGAAGTCACATTTAAAGACCTTGCAAAGGCCTTCGACACCAGGGACCACCCTCAGCTCCTACACAAACTAGGAGACTTTGGTGTCTCCCTAGAAGCCTTGGCTTGTTTTCACTCCTACCTAGGTAACCGCACTCAGTCTGTTAAGTTAGGCCTGAACACCTCCCCCACCCCACCTGTCTCCCTCAGGGTCCCTCAAAATTTGGTCCTTGGGGCCCTGGTCTTCACTATATTCATCAACAACCTCCCCTTATCCATATCAGTCAGCAACACCATGTATATGCCGATGATACCATTAATTACACAGTGGGTCCCTCTGCCACCGAAATAGAAGAACCCCTTCAAAAGGACTTCACAGCATTCCAAAAATGTTTCACTGACAATCATCTTGTCATGATCCAAAAGAAGACAGTGCTCATGCTGCTCAGCTCCAAGTAATAGATTGGCTTCACCTCTTCCTCTCTGACCTTATGCTCCCTAGGTAGGACCTGTCTGGATTTGGTTACTACCTACAAGTACCTGGGCCTCCACATGGATCAACACCTAGATTACACCAATCACTTTTCCCAGATCGTAGCCAATTCCTTAGGTAAGCTTGTCACTCTTTACTATTGTTTGTTTGTTTGTTTAAAATTTATTTTTATACAGGTTTATCTGTTGGGAAATTAATCCCCATTTTCAACAAATACCTGTGTTATCATACAAAAACATCAAACATAACAAAAACACACAATACAATAACAAAAATTAATAACAATTACAACAAACATTTAAATAATTAAACAATTCATGCTTAAAAGTATACAAGTCAGAAATTTCAATAATTTCACAAGACAAACCATTCCATGACCTAGCTACACTATTCTGTAAAACCATATCCCCCATGCGATTTAAATTTTGAATTGTAGGCAATTTTGTTGTTGATCTCCTAAACATATCTAAGTATTTAGTGTCTGAATTCAAACAAATCAAATACCTTAAAGAATGCATATTTGAATGTATCAAACTATGACATATCATGAGCCACACAAATTCTCTTCGAGCTGATGGATATAACCATCCAAGTTCTTGAAAGACTATACAATGATGAACTCGAGATTTGTTATTCAGTATATAATTCCCCAATCTATAGTAGATCTGATCCAACTTTAATAAAGATTTTTTATAAGAATGTTTATATAATGGAAGACCATATTCTAATACAGGTAACAACAGTTGTTTTATCAATTTAGACTTTATAGCCTTATTCAGACATCCTGATACCCTTCTTAATACTCCCAATCTTTGATTTACTTTTTTAATTTGTGATCTTATGTGGTCAGAAAAAGAAAAATGATAATCCACCATAACTCCTAAATATTTATAGGTATTAACCTCTTGAACACATGTACCATCCAAAAAACTAATCTTTAAATCAGTAGAATTCTTAGTTCTAGATCCCACAGAAAAAGTCATACTCTGAGTTTTCCCAGAGCTTATTAAAAGTCCAGAATCTCTAATCCAAGACTCAACATTAATAAAGTCTGTCTGAAGTTGCTGTCTCAGATCTCCCGGATCAGTAGCAGATGCTACCAAAACTATATCATCTGCATAGAGTCTAACATCAGTATTAACCACATAATCAGAAAGATTACTATGTAAAGAACTATCTCTGACAGGAAGTAAGAAAACACATAGTGGAACAATCAATCCTTCCCTATCTGGACTATGGAGATGCAGATTACTCAGGCACAAACTACACCTCCTTCAACAAAATTACCACCTTGCTCCATGCACTATGTAGATTCACACTTGACTTCCCCCCATATGCATCACTGTACTATGTACAAAGAACTGAGCTGGGTCTCTCCCCATGCAATACAGATGATATACACTGCTCTCATGGGAGTAAACCACTGGACTGGCAAACTACCCAAATACCTAGCTGATCTAATATCTCCCTTTGCAAACCCAGCCTACTCACTCAGATCTAAGTCTAGCTGCCATCTCCATGTCCCTCTTTACAAGCACAACCTAGGCCATACTTCAGTTAGCTATAGGCTTCCCAATATCTGGAACAATCTACCTTCCAAAATCACTGCCTTTCCCGTCCCTCAAATCTAGCAAGACCATAGTCAAGTCCTTCCTCAGTTCCCCATTGATCTGCTCTCACTGTTAGGCATGCCCCCCATCCATGCCTAGTGTTCCCTTCCCACCCAGAAGCTCAGCTATCCTCTCCTGATGGGGGTCTGGAGACACATTTGTTTCTGTAATGTGAACTGTTTGTTTGTTTTTAAACTTATTTTATAGACAGAATGAGACAAGTTACGTTACAGGTGATAACTCGTGGGCACAGACATAACATTTCTCGAATAGAGTACTTAAACCAATATTTAAAGGATTAAAAAAGCTACAAAAATGAAGTTTCAGGAAACCAAGAAAGCACAAACAGTAGAACATCAAAATCATTAGAGCACTAGTTTTGTTACTTCAAAAAAAAATGAGACAAGAACAAAACACAAGTGGATACACGTATATTACAGACCCAAATATAATTATAGAGGAGGGCACCAGGATACAATCTCCACTCATACATTTCATCTCAGACCCCATTCATTCTTTATTTCAAAAATCAGTCAGTTGTTGACATGGTGCATCACCCACTTCTTCTGTCTAAGCTGAGTACTCTTGGCGCCTCTGACTCTACCATCTCCTGTCTGAACAGCTACTGTGTCAATCGTTCTCAGGCTGTATCATTCAGTAAGCCTATCTCCTCCCCGTCCCAATTACCCGTGGCATTCCACAGGGTTCAATCCTTGGTCCTCTACTTTTCACCCTCTTCATTAATAATATCCTCACTCCATCTCCTCACATTAACATTTTAATGTACGCAGACGACCTGGTGCTTTATTTGTCCTCCAAGTATATTGCTGACGTTAATTTCATCTCTCCTCCACATTTCAGACTCTTCAATCCTGTTTCTCATCCAACTATCAAGTCATAAACATATTCAAGACCCACGCCATGCTCTTTGGGTCCCACAGAAAGGTGCCCACTGAGTCCTCTAAACTCCTGGGGCGCAGCTGTGACAGGACTGCAGTATCCAACACTTCGTCTTCCAAGTACCTAGGGGTGATGCTTGATCCCGTACTTGACTACTCAATGCATGTTAGCAAGGTGTGTTGCCTGGTCAATGCCAAAATTGGTGCGGCCTACAAAGTGCGCCACTCTCTCACCCCAGCTGCCAGGATCTCTGTCGCACGTGGGGTTTTACTTCCACAACTGCTTTATGCTCTGCCGGTGCTTTCGCACACTAACATGGGCGTCCTTCGCAATTGGGACATGTCTTACAACAATATCTGTAGATTTGCCCTTTCTGCTCCCCGCCTTATGCATCGCTGCTGTCTCTATTCTGCCTTGAAATGGCTGCCTCTGGATGCCCTATGCTCATACTCCCTAGGCTGTTTTGTTGACTCCTTAACCAGATCACCTTGTCCTACCGCCCTGGGGGACATGTTTACCCCAGTCCCTCACTCTTGCTCCCTAAGGTCCTCTACATCCCTGTTACTATCCACTCAGACCTGCTGTATGAAGATGGGAGAACAAGCCTTCTCATACTTTGCTCCTAGGTTGTGGAACTCTCTCTCTTGCAATGTCAAGAACTCCTCATCCCATTTTACGTTTAAGCATGCCCTATTTTCCCACCTCCTTGTCTCTGGAACCTGTGACTGCTCTTAACTTCTTTCCTGTCCCTCCCCTTGTCTCTTCTCTCATCTTTTACTACTTGTTCGTGACCTACCCACCGACTTGGAATTTCTGCTTGTCTTGAGTTGTGCCTACCTCCCCCATCCCCTGGCCTGATGTTTGTGTCTATCATGTGAACCTAGCCTAGCATGTTACCTTGGATATCTGCGGTTAGCTAAGCAGTCTGGACTGCTCACTCCCACCCAGGTGACCTGAATGTTTGCCTACTGCCAGCTGTAATTAATGGCATGATACACTGCTGGTTGCTATTCATGTTTCGTATTTAAGGCAGTCCTTTGTTATGTATTTTGTACACAGTTTCATGGCACTTACCTGATTGATTGTTTGTACAACTGTTTGATTTTGTACTCTGCTGTATTTGAATTAATGTACTCTCCTGGGTCGTGCCTGAAAATAGGCAGGTTATGTTGCCTAGCACATTTACCCGGTTACCAAAAGCAAATAAGTAAATAAATGTAAAAGCTGTATGCATTATATATGGCTTATCACCCCTGAGGGGCAGTTCACATCCAAGCCCCCTCAACTGCAGCTTCTAGTCTTGAACAAGTTCCCACTGAGCCCTCTTAGAAAGGTAAGCCAGAGTCAAATCCTGCACCAAAAGGTAAGTCTCTCCTTTTCGTAAATCTGAGAGACAGTCTCTACCCAATGTCTCCTCTGTGTAGGTGAACTCTGTAACCATCTCCTGGTGAGGGTTTTAGCCATGGCCACAACACAGATATCCCATAAATACAAGAGCTCTCACCCTTTAAGATCATGATGAGGGAATCCCAGCACCAAGTGTTGAAAAGACAACACTTCCACTGTATTATATGGGTAATAACCTCCTCCCAAAAAGGCCAAATAATCGGGCAACCCCAAAATACATAATAATAAGTGGCATAAGTCTCGCCACACTTCCTCCAACATGTTTTTTTTTTTTTTACATCCCACTTACCCTGCCAAGCAAGAGTGATAAAATATCTGGCTCTGACCTGCCAGGCATACTCATGTCACTGAAGTGAGACTGCTGTCCTATGAATTTTTTGCCATATTTTCCTCCAATCTGATATCAAAAGTTGAGCCTGGGCTTCTTATTGCCATTTATCTATAATATACTGCATCTGATTTTTCTTTGTCAAAATTAGGAGCTGATAAAGAAAAGTAATAGCTCCTTTCTGCTGGAATTTTTGCAAGACTGAACCCAAGGACAACTCACCAGATTGGTTCTCCAGAGCCAGATCCTCTCCCTGGGCCCTGAGATGCACCTGGACATAGTCTCTGACTTGAAAGTAGCAAAATCAATTTGTTATAGGCCAATCAAACTATTTATAACAGTCCTCAAATGAAATGACTGTATTCTTCTTTATGATTTGATCCAGACAGTAGTGACCTCCAGCTGACTGTCATTGAAACCACGGATCCAAGTGCACAGGCATGAACTCAGAATCCCAGCCCAACCATCAGTACATCCAAAGATCCCTGGATACAATTGGACAGCTAGAAAATAATGTCCAGGCTGTTCAGGTGACCCACATAGCATGATATGAATTACCTGTGAGATTCTTATGTGGCATGGGGTCAAATAGCAATGCCAGTAGAGGGGCATTTTCAACAGTATCCATTTCAATTGTTTTCCAGTGAGCTTGGTGCTGTGCATTGGTCCAAAGTAAAGCATTTTTAGCTTGGGCCACTATCCAGTAAAGTCTAAGATCTGGTAAAGCCCATCCCCCACACTCTTTCTGGACCAGCAGAGTCTCACTCCTAATCCTAGGACACAACTTCACCCAGACAAATTTATATATTTGTTTCTGCATTCGAGAGAACCATGCTCTGCTGAGCTGAACTGGGGCACACAGGAATAAATATAGAAAACGGGAAAACATTCATCTTGATGGTTTGTACTTGGCTATGAAGGAGAAGAGGGAGGAGGGTCTATCTCTAAAAGCCCACTTGGATACTATGTATTAACAGATCAAAGTTATCTTCATATAAGTGGGCAGTTGTGGCCAGCAAGTCAGTACCCAAATACATAAGTTTGGATAACCCTCAACCCATAGGGTATTGTTGCTGTATTGCGGAAGCAGGTGTGTAAGAGAGGGTTAAGATTTCCATTTTGTCTGTATTTAATGTAACACAGATAACTGAGAGAAAAAGATTCTTAGCTCCACTAGCCTAGAAAGGGAGAATGAAAGATCTGTTAGATAAACTAGAACATCATCTGCATACAGTGCAATTTTATGTTCTGTATAGGCTAAGTGAACTCCTTGTATACCATTATCCTACTGGAGCAGTTAGGCAAGGGCCTGTGTATAATGGGCAAAAAGTACCGGGGATAGTTGACCGCCCTGCCGTGTTCCACAACCCAATGCAAACCTCTGATAAAGATGTCAATTTGCTCGGAGATAGGCCATGGGTGTATTATAAATTTTTGTGTTTGAAAAGTGGGAGAGAAACCAAAGCCGGCCAGGACCATATTCAAATAAGACCAGTCTACCTGGTCAAATGCCTTTCCAGCATCCCATATATCATTATAATAGTTAATGTGGCAGTGGAGTTCAGGTGGTAAATAATATGCAGGGTTCTTCAGACACTATCTTGGGCTTGCCAACCTGGTATGAAACCAGTCTGATCTAAGCCCACTAAAGATGAAATGATATTTTCCATCCATCTTGTCAAAATAGACATACAATATTTACACTCTACATTTAAAATGGACATGGGGTGGTACAAGGGATACAGTTTTGGGTCCTTGCCTGGCTTAGAAATCACAGAAATTATAGCGTAATTCCATGAGGGAGCTATCCTACCATTCTCTTTCATTGTTTCAGAATATGTCTCCTGAAGAATAGGGATTAAGGTCTGTGAGAACTGTTTATAGAACTCTGTGGGGAGTCCGTCCTTACCCGGAAATTTTTCAGTTTTGCTTCTCTGGATCTCCCTCAGAATCTCAGCTTGTCTAAATGGTGCACATAGAGAAGTATTTTGGCCCTGAGTTATTTGAGGAAGGGCCAGAGGCTTCAAGAAGGTATCCACAGCCTGGACTGGCTGAGAGGGTTTCAGAGCATATAGGGCACTATAATAATATCTAAAGGCATCTGTAATCTCGGACATTGTCACCACTTGTTCATTCCTATCTCAGTGAAGTACCTTACTGATATGAGTTCTATTACTCTGTGCCTTAATTCTACATGCCAGTAGGCCCAATGTTCGTAGCCCCCCTCATAATATATTTGCCTTAAGTATTTTAGGTTTTGCTTGACTTTATAATCTAACAGCTGGTTTAATTCCTTCAGTTTATCCAATTTAAGGCCCCGCTGTCTATCTAATCTATTCTGCTAGAGCAATTCTAGATTTTTTATTTAACTTTCCAATTCCTGCTGTTTCTTCAGTCACTCTTTCTTATGCCCTGTGGCTATGGCTATACATTTACCACATATCATAGTCTTTATTGTATTCCATAATATACTTTGTAGCGTTATCTCGTAAAGCTTGTTCTATGAATTCATGAATGTGTTTTTGAATATTCGCGTCCTGCAATAATGATAAATTGAGCCTCCAAAATCTGTTCTTCCGAATCTTTTGAAATTTATAAGTTAAGAACAGTGGGTCATCATGATCCAAAAGAGCAATAGGGCTGATATCACAACTAATAACTCCATTAGAACATTCCCGGCTGGTAAGAAATATATCCAGCCCAGAATACATCTTGTGGGTAGCCGAATAACAAGTATAGCCCTTAGTCGGGCCATGTACAAGTCTCCAGTCATCCATGAGCCCCAGCTTAGCCAGCAGAGCTCTAACCTTTTTTACTACCAGTGAACACAGAGTCACTCAGAAGTATTGGTGCCAGTGACAGAAAATGAACATAAGTCAGCAAGGTTATGTCATTCTTATCTCTAGAGACCACTATGCAAGTGGTAATAAAAGTCTCAAAAGTAAATATGTTTCAGTATGTTTTATTGCTGTCCCCAAAGTAAGCACCGACATAGTGGCTCCACAGCTCATAAGTAAGTAGTTGCCCTTTGGCTTTTTCTAATAGAAATGAGAGAACTTTCCTATAGAAACCATAACCTGAAGCAGATAGATTGTATATGGAGGCTAGGGTGACACGTTGTCCCCCAAACTCCCCTGTCACTATTACATACCTACCCTCCTTATCAGGATAAATTACCTTAACCTGAAAGGATACCCATCTGGGTATTGACATTGCAACCCCGCTCCTCCGTCCCATTTTATAAGAAGAGTAATAGAACTGATCGTATCCAACCTTTTGCAATTTCTGATGCTATTTTTCTGTTAAATGGATCTCTTGCGATATAACAATATCCGGTGCACTTTTCTTTACATAAGCCATTAATTTCTCTCATTTAAGGGAGTGCATCAGCCCATTAACATTGTAAGACAATATCTTAGTTTTTCCTATACTCATGGAGGATCCAAATAGACAATAAAGAACAACAGGGTCCGGACGTAAGGCTCTAGTGCCCTCCAATGGTTACTTATAATAATAACAGGTTTCCACTCTGTTTTAACACCAAAAATCTCTAGTAACATATTAACTGTGGCCAACAGGGCCCACTCAAAAAAACAAAAAAAAAAACATTCTGTAACTTTCAAAACTGGAGTGTGTAAAAGACCACTCTCTCGTCCTAGTGCTGGGAAACAGAATACCTTTCTGCTTACCCTACACCAGGATGGTAGTGAAAAGAAACACT
The DNA here is from genome assembly GCA_016271365.2 of Neoceratodus forsteri. NCBI lineage: Eukaryota > Metazoa > Chordata > Ceratodontiformes > Ceratodontidae > Neoceratodus > Neoceratodus forsteri. Next base: position 334,110,369 of record CM057454.1, read on the forward strand.
CCTGAACAGGTAAGCCACTACCAGGACTACTCCAAAAAGGAATAAGGCCCCCCCAAGAGAAAAAAGAATCAGAGTAAGAGAAAAAGAGAGCAAAAGGTAGAGGCAAGGGTGCATCAATAATACCCCCTTCTCCCCCAACCTTACAAGACTAATTGTTAAGAAATCTAAAGCAATATATCTCATAAAATAATACTGAAGAAATTTTAATTAAGGTTGGAGCCCCTACTCCAGTTTCTATAAGGGCTGGATGACAAGGAACACACAAGCTACTTCCCTGTAACTCCTCTATATGGTAAATGAAAGTCCAGGTATCAGCGCTATATCTAAAGGTTCCCCTATCCCCCATCCCTTACTCAGAGATATATACTTCCCATATTACCATTTTAAATGGTGTGTCTCACATGGTTAAACAACTGGAAAAAGAAATACCAGCCAAATAAAAAATAAGACAGCATGCGGGAAGCTACCCTGCTTCACATGAGCAAGTGCTAGAAACAAAGGAATAAGTATAAACATGTGCAAGACAAAGTTGTCTGAGTTGGGGTGTATCAGCTGATGACTTGACCTGCATATTCTAAGAAGTCCCTTTAAGCCTCAAATGTAAAAAAAAAAAAAATAAATACCACTGATTTATGGAAAAGCTGCAGCAATTACTGATGGCTTTGTCACCACTTCTAAACTATATACATTAGTCAGTACCAATATAATGTGCCCCAGCAAAGTCAGAAAAAAATAGGGCATTAATAACACATTAATACCTGAAGCATAAAACATAGAAAATGAAGCGAGTCACCAAATGTCAGGAACATTGTCACATTCATATTATCCAGGATGAGCCCACTATCAAAGAACATCGTACATGTCCTCAGAAGACAGGACATCTCAAACAGGGGAGGCTTATGTATTTAAAAAAAAACAGTGAAGAAGTTGAAGCAGCCTTATTTATCCTGGATGGAGTATGTCAGTCTTCTTTACAGGCTAGTATGCACACCAGCTGGATATCGTCAATTCGTTACGGAAGGGCAAATTCAGATGAACGCTGGAGATCTCTGCGAGCAAGATGCAGCTTGTACATTGAACCATACAAAGTTTCATCAGTCCATCAGGAAAATGTTGAGCTCGCCACCATATCGCCCAGTTCACCAAGGGAGCTGCATACAATTCCAAAAGAATGTGATTGCTCCTGAAGCCCTGGCGAGACATCCGCTCCCTGGAAGAGTCAAATGAAAAGTCCCATATAACAGGTAAATGGGTCACCCAAAAACAGCCACCTCAGGAAAGCAAGAGAACACTCAGGGGGCAGTCTCTAAACAGAGCGGGGCAATGGAACTTGCTAAATATTCACAGAATCACCCACTGAAGCAACAAAATGTATCTAGCAATGGAATGAGGGGGTAAGCAGATTGGGTAACTCATGCAGTCTCATGTTGACAGGTTGGAAAGTAAGTAAAAAAAAAAGATAAACCACCCACATTATTGTGAACCTTAAATTAGAGTTTAGAGACAGCCTAGGAATGGGGTAAAGTAGCACTCCATCAGGCAAGAAAATAAAGGCGCTGGCACTATAAGAGAGGTATAGCCCCAACCAGCTCAGAAAGGAATGTAAATACCTGGCTGTCCTGTTCAAGTGGCAGTAGAAGTATTGTCTAACACAGTACACCAGTTGGGGAGAGCCCTCAGCATTCTTTTGATTTCTTGCATTGTGGCCGACGCTATGGCTAATCCTCTCTGCTTGGCCCTGGTCCATTTGATGGCTGTCCAGTCATTTTGTTGTGGGCACAGTGCCGAAGTGTCCTTGCCTTAGGAGCCATAGCAGCATCCGATATAAGGATTCCTCTCTCTCTCTCTGAGCACCTGGCAAGTCTCATCTGGGAAATTATAAACTTTTAAGCCATCCTCCCAAAATATTAATTTGGCTGGGTAGGGCATCTGAAACCTTATCTGCTTTTGATACAAAGCCTTAATCATGCCTCGGTACTGTAACCTCTGCTGCTGAATTTTACTGGGGTAATCATGATCCAAGTATAGCTGAGCAGACTAGTAGAAAATCTCTTTTTTCGCCCAGGCACAGTGAAGCACTTCTTCCTTCATCCTGAAACTCGCAAACTTCATGATGATCTGTCGGAGCTGTGCCTTGAAATCCACTGCTTTAGACAACAATGTGCCCATTTCAGTCAAAGGTCCAAGGAGGGAGGAAGCTCCAAAATCTCAAGAAGCAAGTCTGCCACAAATGTACACATATCTCTCATCTCCGTCCCTTCAGGTAAGCCAGATAAGCAAAGATTGTCTCTTCTGGAGTGAGCCTCCAATCAGTACACTTTTCTTGTAAAGTATGGGCACATTGTTTCAAAGCTTCAAGGGCAGTTCCGATCCCTTGCACACTATCCTTGGTTACTTGTCAGCCATTGTTCAGTCTCTTGCAATTGGGACTACAACCCCAATAAACGATCATTAAGTTGTTTGAATTCAGATTTATTTTCTTGCCTGGATGCATTCAGTTCCTGCAAGTAAAGCTCAAATCTGCTGCGAGAAAGTCTCTTGGTCTCAGTGTCTGTATCTTCCTCTTGGTCCCTGGAACTGGCAGAAGAGCTGTTGTGGCTTCAGTCCATATCTTCAGTCACTTTTCAGGGGCTTCTGAGGCAATAAATCCTTGTTTGGCTTTCAATCGAGTATGAGAACTGTCTCCCAATTCTCTAGTAGGCATGAAAACTCAGCAAAGTCAAATTTTAAATTGTTGGGAGAGGTTTTAAGGTCAGGAGAGATGGCAGCTTCTCTCTCAAGCTGCCTGCTGCTCTGCGGCACTACCAGAAGTCCCCAATGTGAACTGTTTGAACCTTGAAACTGTGTGGGCACTATAATGCACCTTGACGCTTCCAATGATTTTTACCTAGAATGGTATCTCTAGTTCCCAATTATGGAAATGATTTGGTGATGTACTGTTTGTTCTGTGTACTTTGTACCCTAACATTCCCTAATGCCCCCCAATCACTACTGAAAATTATCCCTGGGCTCTGCGTGCTTCCCTGGTAAAATCTGTTTTAAATAAATAAATAATAAATAAATTATGCATGTCCTCTTGTCTTTTCATCTCTGTGCATCCTGAAGAGCTACACTTGATCTGATGATGTTATATTATTTAGATACTCGAACACAATAATCATATCATAATCAAATGTCCCCTTAGTCTCCTCTTTTCCATGGAGAACAGTCTCAGTTCTGTCAATCCTCATAGTCCATGTTTTACAAGCTGTTTACCATCTAGGTAACTCTTCTCTGCACTATCACCATTGGATCAATAGCTTTCCTCAGCTAAGAGGACCAGAACTGCACACTGTATTCAATGTGGGTACTGACCAATGATCTGTATAAGGCATTGTATAATATAAATCTCTATCGAATTTCTTAAAACATTTCTCACAGCATGTCATGATTTTTCTTGCCATGCTTGCTGATGACCCACACCACACTGTTCCTAGTTAATGCTGCTGCTCTTCCATTCTCCCCAATCTTTTTTCTGATTGGTTTCAGTGTTCTATATGCAATTTAAGTGGTATCTTGCCTTAATGTTCTTATTTTATCAATACATTACCATGCATTTTTCAGCATAGAAATCCATAAGTAATTTTAAAGCCAATTTCCAAAACCTATCCAGACTCTTCTGCATTTTTTTAATTCTCCTGTTATGATGTAAACACTCTTTCCATCTTGGTATCATCAGCAAATTTGGTCATCCAGCTGGTGAAGCCCACATCCAGGTCACATAAAAATATAGTGAGCAGTGCAGGTCCCAGGAGTGACCCCTGTGGAACCCCACATGTCACAAGTTTCCATGTCAATCAGTTGCCATTTATTGTGACTCTTTGTTTCCTATTCTGCAACAAGTTTGAGCCCGTTTCATCACACCCCCAGTTATATCCAGGTTCTCTAGTTTTTTTCATGCTCAGGCTTTGTCTAGTACCGTCACATACTCTTGACAACCCTTAAAGCCTATTCTGGGTGCCAATCATAGTGGCTGGCTTTTTACAGATTCCCCAGAGGATATATTCTCATAAAACTGCATCTGATGCATCTCTTGCAGCATCAGGTGCTGGCTGCCTACCTACTCCAAAACATATCAGTGCTCCAAATCACTCACTCAGCCACTAGACTATAAGGATAAAGCAGATCACAAAAGAGCTCCACAGAAGGTATTCTTTGGCACTCCTCAAAGGTTCATTCAGGGACCGTCCACAGTAGTTGTCCATTTAGGACTTCCTTAATGGTCATTGCTGCACAGGACTGCATCTGATGTAACATCTGCAGACACTGACTCACAGACCCAAATACAGCAGTGCTTCTCTTCATTCAATTAATCAATAGATGCAGGCCTGTCAATGAAGTGGCAGAATTGCCAACCATGATGCTGGTGACACAGACTCAGAACAAGCACAGAGCACTGGAGGGCTGGCAAGAAAGGGGAAGAATTAGGTGTTCTGGAGGACCTCTCCTTTCCTAGGGAGAGATGGCCATGCTCCCCACTGCAATACCACCACCTGTGTCACCACAGGTGATGATTCAGATTGGAACTTAAGGCACAGTTGAGTGGAGAGAGTGTGCAGATGTTGGTGTATTATGTTCCTCAGCACCTGATAACATTGTGAGCATGCTATCAAGGGAGGGAGTAAAAAGTGGAAATCCAGGTACCTGGTCGGAGGATGAAGACACACCTGTGCTCATGGCCTATGTTGGCCCAGATTCTCCTTAGACTTAGTCCTCATAGCTGCTGTCCAGATACAGGGAGCCATGCCTGCTGAGGCACTGGAAAGGTAGGACCCTACCCATAGGGCAATCCTTCGGGCTTGTACCTGGAAAAGGCTGACAGAGGAGTTCCAGAGGACTATGGTTATAAGCATCTTCCATGCCTGGAAGAGGTATATCATACAGGTGAAATGAGTTTTGATCTTGCAGGCCATGGAAAGGAAAAGAAAGAATGTTTTGGAAAGTAAGCCTCTAGACCACCGAAATGAAGCTGCTCATAAAATAGCTCACAGAAGGGGATCCTCCTTAATACCCAGCAAAGCCTTTTCTAGGGGCTGCTTACAGTCTGTGGTTTTTTAAAGGAGGACACCATTGAACTTGCAAGTCTTTCTTCCCTGAAGAAACTTTTTCTTTTAACACTGGTTCCAATGTCATTATTGTTCCATCAATACAGGCATTTTAGTTATCCTAGCAGGTATTTCTGATTCACACACAGGTGGTGAGTACCATGAACAGGATGCTGCAGTTCATGTCCTGACAAAGCACTTTCATTGTTGTCACAATGTATCATATTAGTGTTCTACTATAAAGCTCTGTGGTTAAAAGATACAAACAGTAAACTATGTCAAAAATGGTAGACTACAAGTGTGTACATCAGAAACATCTTCTTAAGCTATTAAAGGGCCCATATAGATGGAACAATAACAGACTTGGATACTTGAAATAGTGACTTACAGCATTAGTTCATTTCTCTTTTAAGGCTGCCCCAAAGTTTATGGAGTTGTAGGCTCAGCGTATCATGAAGCATCCATAGAACCTGATGCTATCTTCCAGTCCCAAGCACAACAGTGTTTATTTATATTTACAATCACTAGGTCAACTAAGATAAAGTTGCTTAAGTAATACTCCACAGAAGGGCCTCCTTGGCATCCCATAAAGCTGCTTCTGGGAGTTGCTCACAGTGGATGGCTTTAAAGGTCACAGAATCACGGTGTCAGAATTTGACATCACTACCTTGGAGTCAGGTGCTAGCCCCTTACGACAGCACAGCAGTGCTTCTCTTTACTCACACAGCCAGTGGACCACCATGCTAAAGCAGCTTACAAAACAGCTCAGTACAAGGGACTCACTTAGCACCCTCAAAGCCTCTACCACACTAAACAGAAAACTTCTTCCTAACAGCAAACCGCAAACCACATAACCTGCAGGGGTTCCCTTCCAAAAAAATAACAAACTACCAGCAAGCTATTATAGTGAAAGTGGCTTTTTTATTATTGGATCTCCACCAAAGAAATCATTTTCTCTGGCACTGGGAGCCATTTTATGGCAAGCCGTTAGGGACATACTTCAGAATCTCTTTCTATATAGTAAAAATACATACACTATATAGTGAAATACATACACCATATAGTGAAATATTTACATTATATAGTGAAACACATGCACAATGTAGTGAGCCACATACACTGGCTACTGAAATATATACATCCTATAGTGAAATACATATACTGTATACTGAAATGCATGTCATAAAGTGAAACACATATATTATATAGTGAAATGCTTACATTATACAGTATAGTGAAATACATAAACTACTGAAATATACACACTGAGTACTGAAAATCAGCATACACTATATACTAAAACAAATGCACTATGTACTAAAACATATGCACTATGTACTGAAACATATGCATGATGTACTGAAACATGCACTATGTACTAAAACAAATGCACTATGTACTAAAACATATGCACTATGTACTAAAACATATGCACTATGTACTTAAACATATGCATGATGTACTGAAACATATGCACTATGTACTAAAACATGCACTATGTACTGAAACATATGCATGATGTACTGAAACATATGCACTATGTACTAAAACAAATGCACTACGTACTGAAACATATGCACTACCTATTGAGACACATACACTACAGACTGAAAAATTCACATAAACTATCTACTGAAACAAATATGCTATATATTGTTACACATACACTATATATTGAAAACAATCTGCATACACTATATACTGAAACAAATACACTACATATTAAAATACATACACTATCTATTGAACTACATACACTACACATTGAAAAATCCACATACACTATCAACTGAAACAAATACACTTTGGGGGGGATTCACAAAAGGGATGCGCCCAGCACATATGAGATGCGCCAGTGCATCCGGACTTGCACAGTTGCGATTCTGAAAGGGAAGTGATGCACCAGCACATTGCCGATGCACTAGCTCATTACAGATGCAACACACACCACTCATAATGGTATGCGGTGCATCTGGAGAGGGCATGCAGGGGCATGCCCATGCAAATAGGGCACAGCCCAATTCAGAACCCATCTTGGAGGTGTATCTCTGGAGCAAGTCTGAAGATGCGCCTCCAAAACATAAGTCTACAAACAGTAGACTTAATTGGGTGTCTGCCCACAGGCAAGATGAAGTCCACCTACCCTGGCAGTCCAGTGCCCCCCCACCTGTATCCCTGTATAGTATGATATCACAGTTGCCATCCCTGCTAGTCCACTGCACCCCACCTCATATCGCCGTAATGTAGTCATTCACAGCTGTCATCCCTGGTAGTCCAGTGGGTCCCCCACCCTGCCCTGATCCAATCACATTTTGATGTAAACTGTATGAAGTATCCCTGGTAGTCTAGCAGAACCCCCTACCCTGCCCCAACCTGATTTCACTGACAAGCTGATATCAAACTTATCCCTGGTGGTCACAGTGGACCCCCCACCCACAAAAGGCACCCTTCCTATCCTGCACCCCCCATCCCCTTTAAGTACCAAAAACCCGGCAAATACTTCAACCCCACCATACTACCACAGCTGCCCTCCAACTGTGCTGTCAGTGAATAACAGAATACAGTACACCTGTAAGCCCAGTGGTTGACTCTGTCGACCAATGGGCTTGCAGTGTGTACTGTAAGCCTTCATTCACAACTTTGTGAATGACAGGTCATTCACAAAAGTTGTGACCAAGGCCTCTAGGAAACTGAAGTTGGCTGAAAGCATCAGAGAAGGGGAGAAGGATTTCTTCAGATACATAAGGGAGAAAAGTAACTGTAGGAATCAGATAATGGGGATTAAGAAGGATGTGGGGTGGGTAGAGAAGAGGACAGAACAGGCAGAAGCTCTTAATGAGTACTTCTGCTCTGTGTTCACAAAGTAGAAGAACAGTCCACTACCTTCATGGACGGGGAAGGTGGACAAGAGGGAGACTAACTGATGGGATGATTACGTTGAGTAGGGTACTGGAGGAGCTGAAGGCACTAGGGGTGGATAAGGCACCAAATCCTAATGGTATTCACCCCAGGGTGTTGAGGGAGATGGCAGATGTATTGGCTGGGCCGCTAATGGACCTGTTCCCCTTCAGCCAGTTTCTGATCCATTTTGCCATCTTTGGCCCTACCCCCACATATTCCAATTTTCCCCTAGCCTCCTGTGAGGCACGGAAGCAAAGGCCTTGCTGAAGTCCAAATACAGGACATCCACTGCATGGCCTTGATCGAGCTCCCTCGTTACCCAGTCGTAGTACTCTATCAAGTTGGTCTGGCATGATCTTACCAAGATGAACCCATGCTGCTGATCGTCTTGGAGTCTATTTTCCTCCAGAAAGGTCACCAGACACTCCTTCAGGATCGCCTCCATAAGTTTACCAACGATGGAAGTGAGGCTTACAGGTCTGTAGTTGCTGGGTTCATTTTTTGGGTTACTGTTGTGGATGGGCACCACATGAGCCGCCCTCCAATCTTGTGGGATGCATCCTGTGTCCAGGGAGGTATTGGGGAAGCAACATTGGGTAGTAGTGGGAGGAGCTCTCTTCCCCTAGGGAAGTGATGAGCGGGGTGCTGCAGGGCTCTGTGCTGGGCCCGGTGTTATTCGGCTTGTTCATATCTGATATCTCACATAGAGTTAAGAGCAGGATTAGTCTGTTTGCGGATGATACTAAGATGGGAGAAGTGGTGGATGACTGAGAAGGGTGGCAGGGGCTACAGGAAGATCTGACCAAACTGGAGGAGTGGTAGGTGAAACTGGCAGTTAGGATTCAATGCAAAGAAGTGCATGGTTATGCATGTTGGAGCAAAGAACCCAGGGAGGAACTATTGGTTGGGGAGAGTTCAGTTAGGGGTCACCAATGAAGAGAAGGACCTAGGGGTGCTCATAACAAGGAACTTGAGCAACTCAGCTTAGTGCAAGAAGGCAACAGCCAAGGCTAACAAGATGCTGGGCTGCATAGCCCAGGGTATCTCATCTAGGCAGAGGGATGTGATCATGCCACTGTACAGGCCACTAGTTAGGCCACACTTGGAGTACTGTGCACAGTACTGGCACCCTTTACTTAGGAAGGATATCAAGCTGCCGGAGGGGGTGCAGCGCATGGCAATGAAAATGATTCAAGGGCTGGAGGGCAGGACCTACGAGAACAGACTGAATGAGTTAGTCTTGTACACCCTGGAGGAGAGGAGAGACGGGGGGATATGATTGAAACCTTCAAGTACTTGAAGGGGGTCAACATGACGGGCTCGGAAGGGTTGTTTAGGCTGAGGAGGGAAAGGGAGATGAGAGGGCATGGGCTAAGGTTGGAGGGTGGTAGGTTTAGGGGAGAGATAAGGAGGCATTATTTCACAGAAAGTGTGGTGGGAAAATGGAACACACTGCCAGAGGAGGTGGTTTCCTGCAGGACAGTGGGCAGCTTTAAAAGGTCATGGGACAGGGTGTGTGGGGGGCCAAAGGAAGGGGGAGTGAGGGGGTGGGGAAGCTGCAGTATAGGGGTGTTAGCTGTACAATTGAGCAGACTTGATAGACCACTTGACCTGTTTCTGCTGGCAGATTTGTATGTTCATATGAAAGCTTTCAGTACACACTGAAAGCTCATTGGTCGACTGGGACTACCAATGGGCTTACAGGCATACTATAAGGGGGTCATTCACTCACTCACAGCACAGTTGGCGAGCAGCTGTGGCAGTATGCAGGTGAGTTGTGCTTCTCGCTGGCGTTCGGCACTTGCTTTGATAGGGGGAATAGGGTGGGAAGGGGGTGCCTGTGTCAGTGGGGGGGTCCACTGGACCATCAGGAATGCTTTTGATATCAGCTTGTCAGTGCAATCAGGTCAGGGCAGGGTGGGGGGTTCCACTAGACTACCAGGGATACTTTATACATTTTACATCAACATGCGATCGGGTCGATGGGGGGATTCCACCAGACTATCAACGATACTTTGTACATTTGACATCAACATGCGATCAGATCAGGGCAGGGTGGGAGGTACCACTGGACTACCAGGGCTTCATGGAGTATTTCTTTATCTAAGGGGCTACAGGCAGGGAAGGGGGCCACTAAGCTGTCCGGGGTACATGTTTGGGTCAACACCCGCATGGCCCTTACATGAAGCCTGGCGCATTCTGCCAGGTGCATCCCTGCAGGCATCATGTAAATGGGGCCATAATGACATGCAAACTGCCCCATTAGATTCCCAGACTAACCAGGGGGTTGCACCGGTGCATTTCAGGTTGGGCGCAACTGTGGTATTCACAGAGGGGATGCACTGGGAGAATCTTCTGGTGGATCTTTTGTGAATACCACAGTTGGGGCTCAGTGCATCTCATTTGCACCGTTGCAACTGAGATGCGCTGGGAGCATTTCTTTGAGAATCCCCCCACATTATATTGAAATACATACACTGTCTATTGAAATAAATACACTGCACATTGAAAAATCTGCATACACTATATACTGAAACAAATACACTATATATTGAAACACACTATCTATTGAAAAAATCTGCATACGATATATACTGAAAGAAATACATTATGTATTGTTTTTATTTATTTATTTATTTAGTTTTTGTTGACCGGGTAAGTGCACTAGACAAATTCTGCCTATTTTCAGGCACAACCCAGGGAAGGGGGATACAGATGAAAGCCTACTGGCCTTGAACCAGATTAAGCTGTTGGTGGTATTTTCAGTGAATGAGGGAAATTTGGCCAGGACACCGGGGAAATTCCCCTACTCTGAGGAGGCAGAGGGCGCTGTGTGGCTGAGTGGAAGCTCTGCTCAGTGGCGTCTGGAGCTTTGCACTAGGAGGATGTGCTGGGGCTGAGGAGCGGGTCTCCTCCTTGGCTCCCTTGAAAACGGAATTATGCAGAGATCTGATGAAGGAATAGTGGAAACGGAGCAGCTGGTGGCTCTCAATATGGATACAGGAGCACAGTTCTTACCGGAGGACGAGGTTCCCCAGGTTTTATCGCGTAGAAAATCAAGCTTTGGACTGGAGGAGGTTGAACCGTTGAGGCGCTGCATCAACAGACTGTAGAAGCGAAACAACATTATCGGCAGCGAGGTTACGCTTTTTGGCGCAAGGTGGTAGGATGGAATTGAGGTTGCACAGGAAGAGGAACAACGAAAGGAAGAAGGAGCAATGGAGGCACAAGTCGTTGCAGAGGAACAGAGGGAGAAGGTGAATCAGCAGGTCCCAGTTGATGGTGTGAATACTACTACCGAAGAAGTGTTTCACGCTATGAGCGCACAGGGATTTGAAGAAATGCGAATGGACTCATCTGGGGGAGGAGACGGGAGATCAAATCAGTCAGTTCCAGGTAAAAACTTAACTGCCATACAACAGAGTGGAGTATCTTCCGAGACTGTTTTGTGTGGGTCTGCTTTAAAAGACTCTCATGTCTCTTTGGTGGAAGGGGAGAAATGTAGTGAGGAAAAGGACCTTCCACTAAATGAGTCTTCAAAGGCTCTAGACAGTGTAATTGTGGGGAAAGATCCAAAGGACTGGGTGGCGGCGGCCTTGTAAGCTGCAGGTTGGGTGAAGAACCCTCTGGGAAGGGTGGGATGCAAATTTTGGTAAAGATGTTGTTGCTACTTCTCCTGCTATGTTGCAGATATCCCCCGATGGCTCCCCACCATTAAATAGTATGGCTACTCATTTTATACCCCCAGGACAGCCCTCTCCTGAATCTACTGTAGAATTGCCCCTTCAGGAACATACTCATCCCTTGTTACAAGTCACTAGAGACCAGGAAAAAGAAAGCACAATGGAGCAAGATTCGGTGCAAGATAAGGCTGATAAAGTATGGCATGGAAAAGTGACTGAACATTTATTTCCGAATAGTGCTGGGCCTTTGATGGAACCTGCAGAAAGAAGGAACGCAGTTCGGTTAAAATTTAGGGGTAGTACTGAAGAAATTCCAGACAGAAGATTTGTGGGTCGTGTACTATTAAAAAATATCATGAAATTCTTTGCTGATGAAATTTACGCTTTGATACATGTTCCGGGGGATGTGATTTTTGATGTTAGTTTTACACATCCTGGGGGTTTAGAACGGTTTTGGAAGCAGTACCGTCTGTTAAAGCTCTCTCCCTTGTGGAAGCCTTTTTTAGCAATACCACTTACTAAACCATTGACAAAAAAAATTACAGTTCTTTTTCGAAATGAGGGGGTAAATGTTACAGATATTACGTACTGGTTGCGGCAACATTGTACTGTTAAAGGTTTGCCTGAACCCATACTGGATGAAGAGCAATTATGGACGGGGGGATGGACTTATCTTGTGGTATTACATCTAGTAAATGGTCAGACTAGTCATCTACCAAACTGCTTCTTTTTGGATAGAGATAGGGGGGTGGTGTTTTACCCAGGTCAGCCAAGAGCTTGTTTCAAATGTGGTGATGTGGGGCATTTGAGTAATGTATGTGATAAACAAAATGTGGTTTATGTGGGAATTGGGGCATGTGGGGGCTCATTGTCAGCAACCTTTGAAGTGTAATTTATGTGAGGAACAGGGGCACTCTTTTCAGACCTGCTCATGGGCCTCACATAACAATGTGGATTGCTCAGTTAGAGCAGAACAGGATCACTTCATAGCTGCTGCTTAAAAGGAGCAATTAAAAGTGGTGGCTTTATTGTCACAAGGGCCGGCTCCTACTCACTCATCAAACAAAGTGTCAGGGCTACCGAGAGAGGCTGACGATACCATAGTAATGAATGCTCAGATTGTAGTGAGTGATGGTGAAACAGTGGTGCGGGTCAGTGATGGGGCAATAGTCACAGAGGAGGAGGGGGCAATGGTTCCAGTAGGGGAAAAGACGGTCATCTTGGGTGACGGAGTCGTGTCTATGCCCCCTCCCCACAGTACATTCTGAGCTAGGCTTCCAAAGAGTGACTAAATCAAAGGCGGGGAAAATACTTTCAGCTGCCTTGATCCAGACGGAAAAATTGGGGGAGGTAGTAATACAGAACTCATATGCTCCTTTGTTTGAGGACGATATGGAGGAGGATGGGTGTGAGTCGGACCTTTCCTCGGTGGCATCCTCTCAGGCTGAGGGTGTTGCTGAGCCTGGCCCTTCTGAGAAAGTGAAATCGAGGAAAAGGAAAGAAAAGATGATTGCAGGTGTTTCTGTGTGCACTTTGTTGATGGCTATTTCCTTTTATACTGTTAATGCTAATAGTATAAAAGCATATGGGAAGAGGCACAATACCTTTTTGAGCCTCAGTATTGGGGGTGGGAGTGTGTTTTTTTTACAAGATACTCGGTTGAACTATCTAGCTGAGGTGACAACTGCACAGAAGGAATGGAGTTGGGGTGTCTCATATTGGCCGGTAGGTGAAGAGCAGTGCTCTGGTGTGGGTATTCTGTTTAAGAGTCAGGTAAAGGTGTTGCATGTTTATGATTTAGTACCCAGGAGGGTTATGATTCTGGATGTATTATTGCAAAATGAGGTTTTTCGGTTGATAAATATATACGCTCCTCAACTGAAAGCTGATAGGTCTATTTTGTTTAGGTATGTGGAGCCTTATTTACATACGTCAAAGATAGTTTTATGGGGGATTTTAATTGTGGTCTTTCCCATAGGGATTGGGGAAGAGCTACAAAAAAAGTCTTCTGTGATACCAATACCCTCTTGGCTATTATGGAGCGTAATGATATACAGGATATTTATAATATTTTACAGCTGGAACTGGTTCTATACCTTCCATAAGGGGCATTTGTCTACTAGAATTGATTTTTGGCTAGTATCAGAAAGAATTACATGTCAGTCAGTGGATGTAGTACCTTTGAAACTCCTCAGACCACCTGATGGTGGTTATGCAGTTGGGAAATCTCAGAATTTGTTAGTTGGAGGTTGTTGGAAATGAATACTTCAAAGTTACAGGACACAGTTGTAGAACATACTATAAGGAAATTGATCTTTGCACGACAGATGATTTGTTATTTGTATGAGAGTCCGATAGAATGGTGGGAAGATATAAAGAGGGATGTGCAAGAATGGTATGGTGCATACACAAAGAGACAGGCTAGAGATAAGTATATTGCTTATTTAGGCTTATGAGCAAAATATTTACAAACGTTATCACAAAGTGAGATGGGGGACCTTAAGGTAAAAAGGTTGCAGGATATAAAATCTCAAATGAAGAAATATTTGCAAGACTCTGTGCGAGTAATGGCTACACGACAAAAATATAAGACTCAAGGTACAAACAAAGAGGTAAACCCTTATGAGAAGGGAGGACAAGGGTGTCAAAAGGTGATAATGACAGGTCTGAGAGATGGACAGGGTAAGATAAAAGAGAACATCCAAGATATACTGTTTTTGGTTCAGCAATATGTGGTAGATAAGTTTCAGACTGTTAGGAAGGAAAGTAAGTTTCCTTTTACCGGCCTAGATATTCCAGGACTGACCAGGGAAGAGAAGGACAGGTTGGTTGCCCCCATTTCAGGAATGGAAATTCGTGCGGCCATCCTACAATTGATCTCTAAATCCACGCCTGGAAGGGATGGATTGCCGAATGATTTTTATGAACAATTTGTTGAACTTCTGGTTCCTTGTTTAATATTGTACAATGCTATTTGGGAAGAGAGGCGGCTTGCCCCTCGATGCAACGTGGGCTTAATGTTTTTCTTTATAAGAAAGGAGATCAGTATGATATAAAAATTGGGGGCCTTTACGCTGCTGAATTCAGATTATAAGATTCTTGCTAAAATATTAAATCAAAGACTGGCAGTTGTAGCAAGTAAGTTGATTATTCAGGAGCAAACTTGTGCAGTCCCAGGAAGGAAGGTAATACAGAATCTGACTTTCATTAGAGACATTATAGAGCAGGGGTTAGGGAAGGGTTTCAGTGGATATTTAATAGCGGTAGATCAGGAAACTGCGTTTGATTCTATTCAACAGAATTATCTTTGGAGTGTATTACAACATTGTGGTATTCCACAAGAATTTATAGAACTTGGAAAAGTGTTGTACACGGAAGCACAAGCAGTGCCCTTGGTGAATGGTTTTTTGGGGACACCAATTTTTTTAAAAAGTGGGGTCAAGCAGGGTTGCCCAATGAGCCCCTTGTTATATGTCTTTGGTTTAGACCCTTTGTTAAGGAAGATTGAGCAGGCTAGAGACATTATCATAGAATCTGTGGCTGGATTTGCTTTTCAAAAGTTTCAGCTATATGATGACATTGTATTTTACTGTGGCAGATGTCAGATCAGGGGCTAAAGTTTTGTCATTATTGTATGAGGCCTATACCACAACTGGTATTAGGATAAATACGAGTAAAAGTGTGGTTTTGCCTTTAGGGGATAGTAAAATTATTGATAATTTTCCGATTCTGATGACAACAGACCAAGTAAAGATTTTGGGCCTATTCTTTGGTAATAAAGAGTCTGAGATACGTAATTGGAATGATGTTTATGATAAAGCAAAGCTTAAGGTACAGACGTGGTTAACTTAGAAAATGTCCAGGAAAAGAAAGTGTATCTCATAAGAGCATACATTGCTCCTATGTTTTTATATATATGTCTCATATTTTTCTCTCACTGCTTAGTATGCATACCAAACTTTGGGTTTATTTTTTCAGTTTTTATGGGGCAGTAGGGTTGAATCCAGTGAAGAGGATTCATACATACAGAGAACAGAAAGAAGGGGTTTGAATATGTTTGTCATCTATAGTTTATTTATTTGGTAGTTTCTTTTTAGCTCTATCATTCCCTTATTTTTCGCAAACTATGGGAATAGGGCAAATTAAGCATGCGGCTTTGGGGAGGATCTTTTAGAAGCATGGGGAGAGGAGATGGCAACCTGTGAGCGATTACTTCTGAGTTATGTACAAACCACTCTTGATACATTAGAACTTGGAAGATAGAACTAGCGTGGTGTAGGGATAAAGGGAAGAAATGTTTTACAAAATCTAGTGGATAAATGGTATCGAGAGGACCGGTGTTTATAGTACCTCCTTTTATTAAGATTTCCTTGTTGTTGGAAGGTATGACTAATCCTCGAATACCTTTAAAGATGCAAGATTTTGCTTGGCTTTGTGGTCATCAGAAACTACAAGTAAAGAGCAATCAGAAACATAAGCAAATAACGAAGGGGTGGAGAGCCTATGTGTGCAGGGATTTGTGGGCAATGCAGCATCTTTTCTTTGATTGTATCCTTATGCAGGGCTTTTGGAAGCGGTTGTGTCGATTTTATTGGGGAGCAGTTATTGGTATTAATAAATTATGATGTTTTGATTTTAGGGCAAATCCCGCCACCTGGGCAAAATGGACTAACAGTACAATCCAGATTGTTTTGGTATGTATAAAATGGTCTATTTGGCAAGCAAGATGTCTTAGATTTCTGAAAGGTAAGGTAGTTCAACAACAGGATGTTTTTTTCCAAATACAGAAAGGATTGGATGCTGTTTATGAATATGAAAAGAATACTTTAGGACAAGACTTATCAGTAAAGCTCTGGAGGAATGTTGATTGGGTGGGATAGAGGGATGTCTGTTACAATTGTATAGGATTTATTCTTTGTTATGGGACACTGTATGTTTATTTTTCTTTATGTTTCAAATGTTGTTTTTTGTGACTTTCTGTATTGAATGAAGGTATTGTTTATTTAATCTGGATTTTGTTTTGAATATTGAATAAAAATTCCCTACTTTTCGATTAGGTGCCATGGGATCTTTAACATCCACCTGAACTACCACCAATCCAGGCAGATGGGACCCGGGTTTAACGTCCTCATCCAAAAGATGGCGCTCAGAAGTGCGCAGCACCCGCCCATGCTGCACTACAGTGTCAGTACTGGGATATTAACCCAAGTGCCAGATGTAGGAACTGAACCCACAGCCCTCTGATCTCCCAGCCTCAGAGGCAAGTGTGCTACCTACTGAGCCATTGGAATACATACGCTATAGACTGAAAAATCCACATACACTATATACTGAAACAAATACACTACATACTAAAATTAGCTCCACCCCCTGGAATGGCCTACCCCTGCACTCATTTTTTGCTGCATTCAGGGAACTGCTGGCCTGATGAGATGATGTCTAAAGCTTCAGAGCAAAAGGTAAACAAAACAGGGCTATCACTTATTCTACTTCTTTATGGGGCTTTCCATCTTGTTTTGCTTGCACACCTTTAATCAAATTTCAGAATATTATGATATGATAAAAGACTTTTAGAACTAATTTAAATATACAGTAGTTTATTCTTTTAGTTGAGTGCAGGGGCTGCAGGAAGCTCTGTCTAAACCTGAGTGCTGGTCAGACACATGGCAGCTGGTGTTCAATGCAAAGAAGTGCAAAGTCATGCACATGGGAGCAAGGAACCCAAGAAGGTGTTTCCAGTTGGGAGGGGTGCAGATAGCCACTACAGAGGCGGGGAAAGATCTGGGGATGATAACAATGGGGTAAATGAACCACTCAGCACAGTGCAGGAAAGCAGCAGCTAAAGCCAATAAGCTGCTGGGATGTATTGTTAGAGAAATCACCTCCAGGAGAGGGGAGGTGGTCCTGCCACTGTACAGGTCATTGGTGAGGCCACACCAGGAGTACTGCATACAGTACTGGCACCCATATTTAAGGAAGGATGTTAAATTGCTTGAGAGGGTCCAGCGCAGAGCTACATAGAGTATCCTGGGATTGGAGGACAAACCCTATGAGGAAAGGCTAAGGGAACTGAACATGTACTCCCTGGAGGAGAGGAGGGATAGGGGAGATATGATAGAGACCTTTAAATATGTGAAGGGTATGAACAAGACTGGTACAGAGGGAATTTTTAAGTTGAAGGGAGGAAGGAACACAAGGGGGCATGTTCTGAGACTGGACGGTGGAAGATTCAGGAGAAAAATGAGGAGGCACTTTTTCGCGGAAAAGGGTGGTGTCTAGGTGGAATGCGTTGCCTGAGGAGGTGGTTTCCTGCAAATTGGTGGGCAGTTTTAAGAGGGGGTGGGGCAAAATGAGGGGATAAGGTCACTGTTAATGAGGGTCGGGGAGGGGGGAGGGAGGGCAGCTGCTGAGTAAGGGGATTGCTAGCTGCACATTCAAGCAGACTTGATAGACCGTATGTCCTTTATCTGCTGGCAGTTTCATATGTTCGTATGCCTTCATATACTGTTAAAAACACATTTGTATGGGAAGCTAATACTTAGGATATTCCTAACATATCACTCTCATACCATATAAAGATAGGGGACTGCATGCCTTTTCCTAAGTTAAATTTTGATCAGATTTATGTGTAATTAATTACTGTGTTAGTCCAGCAACTTATTTCAGCTGAATGCTTGGGAAGCACTGCAGAAACTGTGATAGTGTAAGCCAAAAGCTTTCCCAGTTTGTACTCTATGACGTTTGTTTTGATTTAGTTATTACTCTAATTTTAATGTTTTGTTTAATAAAAGTTCTTGGTTAAGAAACAAAACTATATCTTTTTTGCAGCAATCGCTCAGGGACCAATTTCATCAGGAGCTCAGCTGGCATATGCATGATTTGCACATTTCTGTTCTGAATAATTTCACTGTGATGCCTCACTGGTGGCATTCACAGTCCCTAGCCTCCCCATTACATGTCTACGGAGCACTGCAAGGCAGACAGAGCTTTGCAAGGCACTGGGTCTCCACTAGTAAGCCTGCCCTGCTTCTAGCCATATAGTGCATAGTTGCCCACCTTCTACAGTATGATTGTGTTATTAGGTTTGAGATTCCCAAACTGTTTTATTTATATTTTTCCATAGATATTTTCATCTCCTTAGTCACCCAGTGGCCCCCTTGCCCACTGACCTGTCCAACCCCATCACCCACCATCCCCAGGACTTACCTGTTCTGAGATCCGCCATGGCCCCCCCCCACCACCCACATGGTGAGGCCTGGGGGGAGAGGGCCATTCATAAGGAGACACATATTCAGACAAGAGCAGAGCCTGGTTCATAGTTCAGAGCCTGCGGCAGGTTGGTGGATCATTCTGTCATTGGGGGTTTTCTACCTTTGGTTTATTCCCTGGGCTGCCAAGCATGCAATGATGCCAATGCATGTAAAGGCACATACTTGCTTTGTGCCTACCAGCTTGAGCCTTCCCCCTTATGCCACTCTGATGCCCTGCCAGCCTTCCTCAGCTAGGTGGTTGTTGAAGAGTGGGGTGGTCAGACTCCCCCTCCCTGAGAGGAGAGCAGTCCCTGAGATGCTCAATCATTTTTCCTTAGCTGACCCACTTTTGACCCAGGTCCACCCCCACAACTGTGCCACTGGCATGGGAGGCAGTGCAGCTATCATCAAGCTGCAAGGCCAGCCCACCAGATGGTGTTTTTGTAAGTAAATAAAAACAGAACTCAGATGAAAGAAGAAACTGTATTTTAACTACAATTGTTATAAATGTTTTAAGTCACATCACAGTGTTTTGAAATTGGATAAAAGTTTTGCAAATAAAATAACATCAAAAAATACATAAAAAGACAGAATAAGATAATCCCTTTTTGTTTACTTTCTGCATCTTAAGAGGCATGAGTCATGATTTTTAGTCAGTTAGGGCCCCATTTTCAGAAGGTTAGTGCAGCGCTAAATATCTAAATGCCACGCCATGTGGGAACAGCATGATTGGACAGGTGCCATATTCAGCAGCCTTTGATGCTATCCTGTTCATGTGCATATGTACTACTGCAGCAATGCAAATGAGGGATCCCCTCCTGCATACAGAGCACAGTGCTATATAAAAGGTTCTGAAAGTGCTTAACAGCTGAAACTGCAATGCTGTTTGCTGCTTCCAAAAAATTATGCCCTCATTTGAGCACACAGTGGTGCATATTGTCACACCAACTCTGGTCACCATTCTGATGCCCCCAAGTAGTATAATAAAATGATCCCTGGTACCGAAAGGTTCCCCACCCTGATCGCAGTTTACATGGCCCCAATAATTCCACCTCTCTTCTCTCTGTTCCCCCCTACCTACCTCCCCTTTTCTCCTATCCACTTAGTCTCCCTGATTTCACCCTCCTCCTTTCCCTTCCCCTCCCCAAAGTTTCACTTTATTGTTCTTTTTTCCTCTGCAAGACAAGGTGTTTTTTTTTTCATTTTATAAACTGTTATCTTTGCTTATGTTTGTCTCGATTGTACCAGTGACGTGGAACCTTTGTAAAAGAGCCTTGGCTCAAAGGTATTTGTAATCCTAGAACAAATAAATAAAATAAAATAAAATAAAATAAAATAAAAAATTATTATAGTATAATGATCCCTGGTGTCTAGTGATCCCCCACCCAAAACTGCCATTCAGATGCCCTGATTATCAATATAATATGGGTGTAGAAATTAGTTGAAAGAGAGACAGCAAAGGGTTGTGATTAATGGTGTCAAATCAGAAGAGAGGGAGATCATGAGTGGGGTGCCACAGGGATCCATCCTGAGTCCTATCCTCTTCAATGTGCTCATCAGCAACACTGGAGAAGGAATCTGGGGCAAGCTGTGTCTCTTTGAAGATGACACCAAGCTCAAGGGAGGGTAGACAGTGGCGAGGGAAGTAGGAAACTGCAGAGTGACATGCAAAGAGTAGAGACGTGTTTTGAGGTTTGGCAGTTGAAATTCAATGACAAAAAGTGCAAGGTGATGCACCTAGGGAACAAGAACCCCATGACAGAGTAATAGATCGGAAGGGTAAAGGTGAGCATTACAGCTGATGAAAGGGACCTAGTAGTCATCATTAGTGACTCCCTTAAACAATCAAGCCAGTGCAGCAAGGCCTCTAGTAAGGCAAATAAGATGCTAGGATGTACCGGAAGGGGTTCTGACAGTAGAAGAGAAGGGGTATTACTGCCTCTTTATAGATCATTGGTGAGGCTGTGCCCAAAGGCTCAAGTTGTATGGGCCCATGGGGCATGGGCCCCAGCAATATTTTGTGTCCAGGGCTGAGCCCCAGAAATATTTTGGAGCAATATACTTTTTTAAAACTTTTTAAACCATCTATTAATGGTGTGTCCATGGGCGCGCCCTCTGGTGACTGTGTGACTGGCGCACCCCCCATTCATCTTTAACTGCGCTGGCATTATTTAAAACTGGCGCCTTCTGCCTTGTCTGCTTTGTGGATCCCAAGCCTCCCCGGAAATCATTGATGGTTCAGTGGCATTTTTTCAAACTTGCGCACTGAGATTGGCTGTGGGGAGGATTTATATTAGGCATCATGCATGCTTGGGTGCATCGGTTTCATGAGGAAGAGCACTGGCACAGTGGGACACCAGCAGCCAGGCCAGCAGCACAGTCAGAGTCAGCAAGGAGGGAGAGCCTGGGGAGTGGGACCAGTGGTCATGGCGGCAGCAAACAGGAGCAGCTGTGGGAGGGAGGGGTGGCCGAGCCTGCCTGCAGAGGAGCCGGAGCCACCAGTGGTCATCAGCCAGTGAACCAGAGGCAGCTGCCAGCAGTGCGTGTAGCAGGTCCAGGTGCCAGCAGTAGCTAGGTAAGGTGGTGGGGACAAGGACGGGAGGGATAAGGAGCTGAGCCCTGGCGATGGGAGCCTGGAGACACTGCAGTCTGGGAAAGCCAAGCAGAAAGAGGAGCACATCTCCATAACTTCACACCAGCCTCTCTGTTTCCAGTATGCAGCAGTCTGCAACACAATGTAAGGCACACATTCTTAAGAATATCACCACTATCAACATCTCCCAGTGGCTTCTGAACAGGAATGCTGGTGGTATTTTATTTCATTTTGGTAGTCTATGGATAAGGAAGAGGCATGCAAATATATTACAAGAAAGAAAACAGAAGAAAAGTCTACATTTTATTCACTGGCTGAGCAGTGGAGTCCTGTAGTATTTTATATTCTGCCCTCTTGCCTGTATACTTGTTCCTTGCCATCCCACCCCACTATCAACCAGCTACTCCTCACTTACTGCCATAATGAAAAGATTCTTGACTTTTTGGGGGCGTTAGGAAGAGAAATGATTTAGACATTTTTTTCAGGAGTCATTATTTGCAAGTTCGCTTAGGGGCACCACATACCCTAACACCGGCCCTGTTTATTATCATTTTTTTACCTTTGTCTGTGTGTGCTTTTAGAGTCTTGAGGAAGGGTCAACTTGCACGTGAGTTCTAGTAGTACTGAGATGTGGCCGCTACCAGTGGAGGGTGAAGTTGGTATGGGGTCAGGGTAGTTGTGTGGGGCCTCAGTAGACAATACCAGACACCTTAATCAAATGGTTAAAGACAGTACTGGCAGTGCTATTGGGTGACTGAAAGGGAGCATCATGAGAGAAAAGCTGAGCTAGGAGTGTAACACACTTTACTGTATTTTTTGTGTTGTGTTGAATGCTGATTAAGCAGTCCAGTAACTGTCTTCATCATTGTCATGCCATGTGTAATTACTCCACTGGGTTTGTGCTTCTTCCACTAGTGAGGCAGGCCACTAAACAAGGCCATTGCTGTTGGGATTATGAGAAACTGGAAAAACAAAACAAAAACAAAAAACTGTGCAGTCATTAGTCAGAGTAGATGCAGACAGTTCCTGGTGACTCTGAAGATGGCAAAGCCTGTAGGCCATGGAATTCAAAGAAATCACTGTAGTATATTGTTAGTAATTTGTTAACTGTACTGTAATGCCTGCTAGTGAGGCTACTGCCCTGGGAATTTTTTTTTGTACCCAGAAAGCACTTTGTTCCATTTACTAGTGGTCTATAGAGATGATGAGTACAGGCCAGATCACTGAACTTTCCTGCCAAGTGTACCCTGGCTACTGATGGAGTGATGGGGTGGGGTGGCATAGCTCATGATCACTGCCGTTGGTGAGTATCTACCACTTTGCAGTGTACATCTCAGTGCATAGATGCCCCGGTAGGTTTTACTGTCAGTGAGACCCTGCCAGGGGAAGTGTCCTTAACAAGGCTAACTTGAACACTGTGTTTGGAATATTAGGTCTGATTAGCATGCATGCAGACTGCTTCAGTCACCTCCACAATATAAACCCCCCCCCCAACAGCAGTGCAGTCCTTGCGTTTATGGAACCTGGCTTCCACCACCATTTGTCAAGTCCCATTCAGCCCCCACACCCATGGCGAAAGCCTGAGCTGTCATGCCACAGCCGTGTGGGAATCTTGCAAGGAAGTTCCCCCCCCACAACAATGCCCTGGCCCTGTACCCCAACAGTGATTTGTGCCACTCCCTCCTGTTCCTCAGTGGTGGTTAGCATCCCCCTTTCCCAGTCATTGCATCAACACACACCCTGATGGTCCCCCTGACCTGACTGTCTGTGCCGCCGTGAATGAACTGTGACTGACACAGCTCTCCACACACCACCTCTGCCACCTCTGTTTAACAGAACAGTAATGGGAAGGAGCATGGCATAGCATGGTGAGTCACTCATGCCACATTCTAAAGCCGCACTACCTGTTACTGATAGATGGGCAGCATAAGTGGTCTATGGCATGCTGTGGCTGTTGCAGTCAACTCACCATGGCACAGACAGTCTGCACCGGCATGTGTGTGTGTTTTGTTGATGCTGTGGCTGGGAAGGTGGAGGGGGCACTAAACACTTCCGAGGAATGGGCAGGGTGATGCACATCACAGTTGGGGTATAAGGCCAGGGCACTGTTGTAGTGGGGACTTGCAATTGGATTCATCACAGCTGTGCCAGGATGGTCTCAGGCTGCCACCATGGGGGTGGTGGCTGGGGAACATGACAAATGGTGGGGAACTCTCATCCCTACTGGGTTGGATATTGGGTGGGGGGAGGAACCACTTCACACCAGGGAATAATACATACAGCCTTGGGCATGAGTGCAGGTAGGGGGAGGGACCACTGTGTTTGGTTGGGGGTGACCTCTGACCCCTTGGCCATGGGGTGGGGTTTGACCCCTGACCCCCACCAAACATTTTACAAACCCGGCTCCTATGGCTGCACCTGGTGTACTGTGCCCATTTCTGCAGTCCTCACTTCAAGAAAGATAAGGACAGGCTGGAGATGGTGTAACAAAGGGTGATCAGGATGATTCAGAGCTGGCAGAACTGATCTTACAAGGATCTGCTCAAGGCACTGAACATGTATTTGCTGGAGACCAGACAAGAGAGGCGTGATATGATAGAAACCTTCAAGTTCCTGAAAGGTATAAACAAGGGGAACTGAGAAGAACTACTTAGCATGAGTAACAGTTCAAGGATATGGGGCACGAGTGGAAACTGAGGGAGGGAGGTTCAAGAGGGATATTAGAAAGTTTTATTTTACAGAAATGATGGTGGAAATGTGGAATAGCCTGCCAACTGAGATGGTGGGCACCAAAACCATAAATGGTTTCAACCATGGCTGTGACAAAGTGAAGGGTATAATGGTTAATCAGGGTGGTAGTAGTAGGGAGGGGAACAGTGGTGTGGATAGTGAAGGCTAGTACCCTGTATGGACACTAGATCCTGGGGTTTAATAAGGGAACTAGGGGCAGACCGGATGGACCATTGTTCTTTTTCTGCCATCCTTGTCCATGTGTCTCTGTTTCTATTTTTCCATTATCCGTGGCATCTAGTAGCCCCACCCCCAATCGCAAATCTGAGCCCCCTCCCAATCCCATCCAATCCAGATCTCTCCACCCCATCCCATTTGCCCTCCCCACTTACCCAAGATGGCAGACACCTCCCTGTGACTGTGACTGGTACAGTCTCTCCACTCATTACTTTGGCCAGCCGCTGTCTGAGTGGTAGGAAGTGAGTGTACATCTACTGTAGAACATCTGTTCCTATAGTACGTGTGTGCACACTCCCTGTCACTCAGACAGTGACCATCTGAGGTGGCAAGCAGAGGGGCTGGGCCTGTCACTGTCACAGTGGGAGCAACTGGCAGCTTGGGTAATTTAATGGCCACCGAGGAAAGGGGGTAGAAGAACCAGAGTGAGTGGAATGGGGAGAGGGCTCAGACTTGCACATCAGAGGGTGAACTAGATGCAAGTGATCCTTTTAATATACTAATCGGGGACATCTGAATGTGATTGGGAGTGGGGAATACTAGATGCCAGGAATCATTTTAATATCCTAATCGGGGACATCTGAATGCAATTGGGGGTAAACACTATATGCCAGGGATCATGTAAGCAATAAGACATGATGGGGTGTGCATTGAACAGATATTACCACATACCCAGGGGCCTAGTGAGGTATGAGGCTGCAAGCCGAGTGCCTTTAGCCTCTGAGCGTGTAGTAATATCTGTTCAATGCACACCCTAGAGTGTCTTATTGTGCTTATGAAATGGACTACAGTTTTACTTTATACAGTATGTAAAATCAAGTTTAATGTAAAAAAAATAATTTGCTTATGCAAATTAATGGTAAAATAGTCCTTCCACCTACTAGATAATGATGTCATGTTGTTAGCATCCATGACACGCCCGCACTGTTGTGTTCTTCAGGATAAAACCACCACTGTTTTGTGAACTTGTGTGGGACAGTAAGTGTTGAGGGTGGTTTTGTTTCTCTTTTTTTTTTTTTTTTTTTATCACTGGTGATCTAGGGCATCTCTCCAGGGTACTCTTGGGACTGTCACCACTACTCCCAGCCTGAAACCTCCACCCCTGGGAAGGGGCCCGCCCACCCTTGGCAGCCTGTCTGCGATTAGAGGGACAGCCACAGGACCAGGGCTGGAGGTAGGAGATCCCAGTGAGGTAGGTCCAGCAGTGGGATTTGGGTAGCTGGAGCCCCCTTCACCTCCATTTAGACCAACAGACTTTTTCCAGCTGAAGTTTCCCCCAGAGCACGATCATACAATGCACTGAGTGCCGATGCCTGCTAATGCTCCACCCCATGTTGCTGCTCCACAGATTCCTTGCATTGCTTCTAATCTCCACCGGGAGCTGCTAAGGAGCAGCACATGGCCCTGGATCCCTCCCTGAGAAAGAAGAGCAGTCCTCTAGATGCTCGATCCCTTCCCTCCCCAGCCGACCCCCGGCTGCCCAAGTCCATTTCCGAACCCAGATCACTGATGTGGCATGAGGTGTGGCATCCATGCCTCAACCCTCAGCGCCACCAGGCCAGCTCCTTCTTTTTTTTATTTTAAGCAAACATGTACTGCAGGAGCCATCGGACCCTCCCTTTCCTGTGATGGAGTGCAGTTGTTGAGCGAATGGAACTGGGGACCAGAAGCACTTGCTTCTTACTGGCATGTTCCCTACCACAAGTGAGCTTTCTACTGATAAAATATGAAGCAGAGGTTAGCAAGCAGTGGGTGTATTCCCTGTTCCCCAGTTTACTAGGAGAATGGAGTTGGAAGCACAGTTTGAAGTGAGTGAGAAAAAATTACATTTAAAACAAAACTGTGGGAGCATAACGGACAGAAGAGACAGCGGGAGCAGACAGGCAACAGGAGTGGACGGGGCCTCAGAGAAGTGGCAGAGCAAAGTCAGCAGGAAAGTGTTTTCTTAGGTAAAAAAATACATATGTCATTCTTTGTAAGGCTTAAGTTTACTTTACAGAGGATTTGCTGGGCATTTATTGTTGGTTACAACTATCGGGGAAGAAGTATGATTTTGAAACAGATGGCAGGAGCAGACATGCTGATTGAACAGTACCGCAATCTAAGCAGTTATCAGAAAGTCACATTACAGCAGCAATTACTATCTTAAATTTGAATTTATGTGCTAAATGTTTGTCTATGCATGGTACTGTATTGGAAATAAAATAGTTACTAGTGGCTGTTTGAATGTTTCTCTCATTATTATACGAGAGAAAAAAATGGCAGTATTTCAAATCTGTGTTCTAACGGCACACTGATTTATGTTTCTGCACTGTGGTCCTCATTTTCAGATCATGATTTTTACCTGTATATTGAACAGATTTGATGCACTGGTAAGAACCAATCAGGTATGAGGAATTAGCCTGCCCATTTTATAATTTATTATAATACTCAGGGGCATCTGAATGGTGATCAGGAGGTGGAGGCTGACACTGCTCTGCACAATGCCTCCATGCAGTCATGCACAGAGGCATCGTGCAGAGATGTTAGTGAGCCCATAATGGCATGCAAATTGCCCATTAGTACCTTTCCTGTTCTATGGGCTTATCAGCATACAGAGAGCTGAAAATGACTCATGGGGTAAAGGTACTATCCTATGTGGGACATGCTAGCTCCCTTTGCTCCTCTGAATCCCTGTCCTACTGGAGGCTGTGATAGTGCATAGTCACATCACAGTGGGCTGTCCCCTGGGAACCAATGATCACTGTACAGTGTGGTTCAACATTAAGATGGATGTAGAGGCAAGCCACAAAAGATAAGAGTTCTGGACTTTAGTAGGTTGGATTTTAAAGAAGTGGGAGAAGGCATAGGGAAGGCAACCATCATCTGCATGAAGCAAGTGAGCAAAAGCAGGAGGAAAAAAGGACCGTTATGATACTGTAGAAAAGTGACCATGAAGGTGAAGGAAAAAAGGGTGGCATTCGGGAGGTATGAAGAAACACAGAAGGATGAGGATAGAGAGGTGTACCACATAAAACAGGGAAAAGCAGGTGAGGTAGTGAAGGGAACAAAGGCTCAAACATACGAAAGGATAGGCAAAGGGCTAGCAAAAGAAGACCAGACTTTTTTCAGGTACATAAGCAAGGGGAGGAAGGAAAGGGAAGGAATTGCGAGGACAAGGAGGTGACAAAGAGAGACTGAGCAGAGGAGGATCAGGAAAAAGTAGACATCCTGAACAGTTACTTCTGCTCAGTCTTCACAGTGAAGAGAGACAGGGACAGACCATCATGGAGCAGCAGGAACACTGGAGGGGGGAAGTGGACACAAGTCCATTTTCAGAGGAAAGAGTATTGAAGGGACTTGCAAATTTGAAAGTGGACAAGGCCATGGGACCGGATGGATACACCCAAGGGTATTAAGGGAACTAGGCAGGGAAGTGCTTTCTACACTACTCATGGCCTTATTCATCAACTCCCTGGAAACAGGAGTGGTTCCAAAGGACTGGAGGAGGAGACATAATCCCATTCTGTAAGAGTGGCAGCAGGGAGGAGACTAACAACTATAGTCTGGTCTGTCTTACATGAGTCGTGGGGAAATTAATGGAATCGATACTGAAGGAGAGACTGGTAGAGTATCTTGAATCCAGTGGGCAGTTAGATCACAGGCAGCATAGATTCAGAAGGGGAAGGGAAACAGATCAGGGGAGGGCAGTGGACATGACTAATCTGGAGTTTAGCTAGGCCTTCGACACTGTGACACACAGGATGCTAATAAAGAAACTGAACAGCCTAGGGGTGGGATCCAAAGTGATGAATTGGGTTAGTAACTGGTTAACAGATAAGAGGCAGAGGGTGGTGGTTAACAACACTCACTCTAATGATGGGAGAGTGACTAGTGGGGTACCACAGGGCTCAGTACTGGGACCAATCCTTTTCAATGCAGGGGGCATTGCAGAAGAACTGAAGGGGAAGGTATGCCTTTTTGAAGATGATACCAAAATTTGCAATAGGGTGGACACTCAGGAGGGGTTAGAGAAAATGCACAGGGTTCTTGTGAAACTTGAGGAGTGGTCAAAAACATGACAGTTGGGTTAAATGCCAAAAAATACAAAATCACACACCTAGGGCATAGGAACCCAAGAGCTGAGTATAGGCTGGGGAGGAGTTAATGACAGTCAATAAACAGAAAAGGGATCTTGGGGTTATTATGTCTGAAGACCTCAAGGTGGCACTGTGGCAAAGCGGTGGGTAGAGCTAGTGGAATGCTGGGGTGCATAGGGAGTGGTATTTCCATCAGGAGGATGTAGGTAGTGTTGCGACTGTATTGTTTACTGGTGAGACCCCACCTGGAGTGCTGTATACAGTTTTGGAGAACAAATCTCAGAAAGAAAATGGACAAGGTGAAGGAAGCAAGGTGAAGGAAATCCACAGGATGGCAACTACAATGATGCAGGGTTCGCACAAGAAGTCCTAAGAGGAGAGACTGAGAGATCTCAGCATGTACACCTTGGAAGAGAGGCGACAGAAAGGTGACATGATACAGACCTACAAGTACCTCACAGGAGTGAACAGGATCCAGGGAGTCTCCTTCAAATGTGAAAGAGCACCAGGACTAGGAGTATGCAATGAAGCTGGGGGGGTGTCAAGAGAGATGTGAGGAAATATTTCTTCATTAAAAGGATGGTAGATGACTGGAACAGACTGCCAGCTGAAGTGGTGGAGGCTAAAACAGTAGAGGGCTTCAAGCTTGCATGGCATAGACATAGCAATATATTAGAGAAGAGGCAGGGAGGTAGTAGGGTCAATGGAGACCAGACAACATGTGAGGAGGAAGATAAAGCAGGAAGCATCTGAGCAGACTAGTTAGGCCAAGCAATGCTTTTCTGATCACAAATTCTGTTTCTATGTTCATGATTGCGTGTCTACTGTAGAAACAGCTTATAATAGAGTAGGCATCAGATCGTGAACTGTCATTCAGTTGGTGGCTACTATGGATGTGAGTGGAGGGTCTCTGGCAGTTGCCATCAGGAGGGATGTACACCATAGACTGGGGGCCAGTGGGGGCAGTGGTAGTGGTTGGTACTGGGTGGGTGGGCCTGGGTGAGGGCTGGGCATCATACTTATGGGGGCGGAGAGAACCACTGGACACCAAGGATATAGTATGGAAGAATTACAGCTCTTGCCAGGCTGCTAATTGGGGCCCATGGGAAGCCATAGTCTGGACATCAGGCAAGTGGTACAGAGGAATTACTGATCTTACCAAGTGGCTGATAGGGAACCAGTTTATCAGGGTGGGGGGTCAGCTGGATACCAGGAATAATTTTATTATAATAATTGGGGCTATTTGAACTGCAACCAGGGGTGGGGAAACCTTAGATGCCAGGGATTGTTTTATTACACTACTTGGGGGCCTCAGAATGGTTACCATGGGTGGGGTGACAATGCGCACCACTGTGTGCTCAAATGATGGTAGGATTTTTTGAAGTAGTAAACAGCACTGCAATTTCATCTGTTAAGCACTTTTAAAACCTTTTACATAGCACTGTGTTCTGTATGCAGGAGGGGACCCCTCATTTGCATGGCTGCAGTAGTACATATGCACATGCACATGATCAGGTTAGCATCGGGCCTGCTGAATATGGCACCTGTACAACCGTGCTTTTCCCACATAACATGGTGCCTAGATGTTTAGCGCTGCACTAACCTTTTGAAACTGGGGACCCAACTGACTAAAAATCCTGGCCAATGCCTCTTAAGAGACAGAAAGTAAACAAAAAGGGGTTATCTTATTTATCTCTTTATGTATTTTTTTATATTGTTTTGCTTGCAAAACTTTTATCCAATTTCAAAGCATTGTGATGTGATTAAAAATGTTTATAACATCTGTAGTTAAAATACAGTTTCTTCTTCTTTCATCCGAGTACTGTCTTTATTTACTGATAAAAACATAGTCTGGTTGGCTGGCCTAGAGGCTTGATGGTAACTGTACTGCCTGCCATGCCAATGGCCCAGTTTTGGGGGTGGAACTGGGACATACTGGGGCATCTGGGGGAAGAGATGATTGAGCATCTCAGGGACTGCTCTCCTCTCAGGGAGGGGAAGTCCCACCACCCTGCTCTTCAACAGCCAGCTAGCTGAGAAGGGCTAGCAGGGCAGTGGAGTTGCATAAAGGGGAGGGCTCAGGCAGGCACAAAGCAAGTATGTGCCTTTACATGCATTGGCATCATTGCATGCTTGACTGCACAGCGGATAGAACCAAAGGCAGAAAACCCCCAAAGACAGAATAATCCACCAACCTGCCACAGGCTGTGCACTATTAACTAGGCTGTGCTCATGTCTGAATATGTGTCTCCTTTTGAATGTCCCTCCCCCTCTTGGCCCCACCATGGATGGTGGAGTAGGTCCATAGGGGATCTCAGACCAGGTAAGTTCGGGGGATGGTAGGTGATGAGGCTGGACAGGTCAGTGGGCAAGGCGGTTGCAGGGTGACTAAAGAAATAAAAATCTCTATGGAGAAAGAAAGAAAGAAAGAAAGAAAGAAAGAAAGAAAGAAAGAAAGAAAGAAAGAAAGAAAGAAAGAAAGAAAGAAAGAAAGAAAACACAGTTTGGGAAGCTCAGACCCAATAGCACGGTCATACCATATAAGCAGGGTAACTATGCACTATGCAACTAGACCAAGGCAGGCTTATTAGTGGAGACCCAGTGCCTAGCAAAGCTCTGTCCACCTTGCAGTGCTCCGTAGATATGTAATGGGGAGGCTAGGGTCTGTGAATGCCACCAGTGAGGCATCACAGTGAAGTTATTCAGAACAGAAATGTGCAAATCATGCATATGCCAGCTGAGTGCCCGACGAGAATTGAACCCTGAGCGATTGCTGCAAAAAATATATTTTTTTGTTTCTTCACCAAGAACTTTTATTAAACAAAACATTAAAATAAAAATAAAAACTAAATCAAAACAAACTCCAAAGAATACAAACTACGACACTTTTTGGCTTACACTATCACAGTTTCTGCAGTGCTTCCCGACATTCAGCTCAGATAAGTTGCTGGATTAACATACTAATTAATTACACATAAATTTGATCAAAACTTTAACGTAGAAAAATGCATGCAGTCACCTATGATTATGTGGTATGAGAGTGATACGTTAGGAATATCCTAAGTGTGAGCTTACCATACAAATGTGTGCAGCACTCAATTAAAAGAATAAACTACTGTATATTTAAATTAGTTCTAAAAGTTTCTTGTCATATTGCAATGCTCTGAAATTTGATTAATGGTGTGCAAGCAAAACAAGATGGAAAGCCCCATAAAGAAGTAGAATAAGAGATAGCCCTGTTGTGTTTACCTTCTGCTCTGCAGCTTTAGACATCCTCTCACCAGACCAGCAGTTCCCTGAATGCAGCAGGAAATGAGTACAGGGGCAGGCCATTCCAGGTGCAGGGCTAATTTCAGTATGTAGTGTATTTGTTTCAGTATATTGTGTATGTGGATTTTTCGGTCTATAGTGTATGTATTTCAATACATAGTGTATGTGTTTTACTATGTAGTGTATTTGTTTCGGTATATAGTGTATGTGGGTTTTCTAATATACTGTGTATGTATTTCAATATGTAAAGTATTTCTTTCAGTATATAGGGTATGCAGATCTTTTTAATAGATAGTGTAAGTGTTTAAATATATAGGCCCAGATACTCAAACTGTGCCAGACTGTGGTGCAAGCTTGGGCGCAGCTCAACTTGGCTGCGCAGGGGTGTGGACTGGGCGATATTCAACGGAGCTGCGCCATGGCTCAGCAGCATTGAATATCGCACCCTGGCCACCCGCAGTGTGCATGGCGCAGTGGCACTGCGCCAGTGCCAGTGGCCAGAATGGAGCATGGGGATGCGCTAGCGCAAGTTCCATTGTGCCATGCACAGCAACCATGATATTCAAAACTTGACATGCAAATGGGGCCATAATGTATGCAAGGCACAAATGGGGCCATTTGCATGTTATTATGGCCCCATTTGCATGCAGGTGTGCCGATCCCTGATGACTTGCACCTGGCGCCCTGCCAGGCAGCAGCCATTGGGGACCAATGCCCCCTGCAGCCGGCAATGTGCTCCACAGCCCGATCACGGGCAGTTGTTAACAAAAGAAGAATTCCGTCCAATATCCCTGGTGGTCCAGTGGACCGCTGTCTGCCCAATCATGGGCATTTGTAAGAAAATAAATAAATGGTTACTCCTTCTACTCCCAAATACATAGGTCATGGTCTAGGTTGGATTACATTCTAATTAGCTCCTCTCTTCTGGCCAATGTTTCTCATACTGGTATAGAACCAATCGTGATCTCGGATCACTCCCTGGCCTGGATCAAGCTGTCCCTGGACCGCCTAGTCAGAGAGATACTACTGGAAGCTTAATTTCAACTTTGAAGGATGACCAAACTGTTTCTATGTCAAATCCTTGATCTCGCCTTTTCTGAATTTAACCAAAGCTCGGTTCTAAGAGATGATTTAATTTGGTGTTCTCTAAAGTGTTTCCTTAGGGGGGAATTTATTAAACTGGCCTCCTGGAGGAAAAAGACGAGGGGGGCTAAGATTTCCTCACTGTCTAACCAAATTAAAGTTGCTGAGGAGACCTTTTCCCTCTCTAATTCTCAAACAGACTATGAGAAGCTTTGCAAACTCAAGAATGAATATGAAGGTTTGATACAAGAAAAAACAGAATATGTCATCCTCAAAACCAAAGCACGGTATCTTGACCAGGGGGAAAGGCCCGGTAGAATGCTTGCTCTTAGACTCAGGGAGGCCGAAAGCTCTAGACTGATACCCGCTTTAGAGGCATTGGAAGGTTCAATCAAAACCTCTCCAAGGGATATTGCGCAGATCTTTGAATCCTTTTATAAAGATTTGTATGGTGCAGGAACCTCTCAGATACCCTGCTCAGAGATAGAATGTTTTTTGGATAAGATCCCCTTCCCTCGTTTGCAAGCACAACAGTGTGATCTACTAATCTCCCCTATCACCCTGAGCGAGATAGAAGAGGCCATTAAAGGGTTACCCCTGGATAAATCCCCCGGACCTGATGGTTTTCCCCCAAACTTTTATAAAATCTTCATTAGAGAGATCTCCCCTCTCCTTTTAAATTTGTTTAATCATATTCTCTCCTCAGATACCTTAGATACTTCACTGTTAGAGGCTATAATAGTTCTAATTCACAAGCCGGACAAGTCCCATTTGGAACCAGCTAGCTACCGACCAATATCACTGTTAAATTATGATATTAAGATACTAACTAAGATCCTCTCCCAAAGGATCAAGCAAGTATAGCAGGTATTGTTGAGTCCTGAACAAGGAGGGTTTCGTTCAAGGGTAGATCAATGACAGACCACTAGTTGATTCGCTGTCCCATATCTTTCAGGAGTCACAGATGTCCCAAGTTCCCATGGCGTTGGTTGCTTTAGATGCCGAGAAGGCTTCGAACCGGTTAATTGGGATTTCCTGTGGGCCACTCTTGTTAGAATGGGTTTTCCAGAGACTTTCATCCATTGGATTAGAGCAGTGTATAATTCACCCTCTGCCAGGATTTACTGCAATGGTGTTTTCTCGTCTCGTTTCTCCCTGCACTCTGGTACCCGTCAGGGTTGTCCTTTATCTCCCTACCTATTCAATCTGTATCTGGAACCTCTCATTCTTTGTATCAAAGCTTCACCCCTGATCACAGGATGTGTGATCTCTCAACAAGTCCTGACCCTTTCTGTTTTCGCAGACGACATTCTTTTGCATCTCTCGAACCCAGAGTCCTCACTAGGAGAAGTTTTACGAATCATTAATCAGTTTGGAAAGGTTTCCAACTACAGGTTAAATCTATCCAAGTCGGTGATATTCCCTCTTAACTCCCTTACGTTTCATGCCAATTTCTCTCAATTTGGCATGAAATGGGCCTCAACTTCTCTTAAGTATCTGGGCATATACTTAGCTAGAGATGTGGAGGTAGTTAAAAAGCTAAACTTGGACGACCTGTTGGAAAGAATCCAGAAAGATCTTAAAAGGTGGGATAACCTCCCGTTATCGGTAGGAGGGAGGATTAGTATTATTAAAATGAATATCTTACCTCGTATTTTCTACCCTCTGAACCTTCTCAATATTTGGCTCCCTACAACCTACTTCCAGGGGATTCATTCGGCCTTATCGAATTTTATTTGGTGGGGCAAACATCCCAGAAGAGCTTATCTAAAGCTCAGTTTGCCTAAGGATAAGGGAGGTCTCCGCCTCCCTAACTTCAGGTTTTATTATTGGGCCAGTCAGCTGGTTAGGCTTGGGCATTGGAGTAGCCCTCAGAATGGGGGATACAAACCCATCTGGCTGGAACTGGAACTTAGGCTGCTGAATAAGTATAACCTAAGTACCCCCCATATCTTTTATTATAACTATTCTTCCTTGCCGGAAGTCATTCGGAACTCGCCCATTGGTCTTTCCGTTAAAATTCTTTCTCACTGTTGGCGCTTTCTCAAAATTCCGTATACCAAAGATGTGCTCAACCTTTAACTGTCAATCCTAATATCAAAATTGGGGGATCATTTTTATCTCCAGACTGGCTTCCCCAAATCCACGACCGGTTAGTGGAAGACTGTTACTCTCAGGGCTCTCTTCGTTCCTCGACTAGTTTGTTAACAGCACTGAATATTTCTCAGAAAGCCATATTTAAAGTCTTTCAATTGAGGCACTCTCTGGGGAAAGATTTTGGATATGTCAGTGTACCCTCTCAAACAAGACCCTTTTTGGATCAGGTAAAGGAAAGTGCTACCAAACCCCATGGTATAGCCAAACTTTACCATTATCTTTTGGTAGCCAACTATGATAAACCGCTATCTGGTTCCAAGATATGGTCCTCTCTCATACCTACCCCTCGGGAAAGTTGGGGCCAGATTTGGAGAGTTGCATATAAATACCTTACTTTAGATAGGAATAGGCTTATACAATTTTTCATTCTGAACAACATGTATTACTCACCAACTAGGTTAGCTAAATTTGGGAAGTTAAAGTCTAGTAGCTGTACAAGATGTGGTAAGGGTGAAGGGAATTTACTACACATTTTCTGAGAATGCTCCAAGGTGGCCCCACTCTGGGACACAATTAAGATCAATATTGACCCGATTTTGGGACTTAAGGAGCTATTTACAACTGAGATTTGTATTTTGGGGTTATACTCAGAAATCAGGGTTAAGGAGCGGAAGTTTCACATAGCCTTAATTTCAATGGCAGTCAAGAGATTGGTCCTTAGACACTGGTTAGATCAATTAGATATTTCTTATAATGAATGAAAGAAATTTCCTATGTTTCAAGATGGAAAGACTAATAGCTAGCTCCAGGAATGCCATCTCCACCTTTAATCGAAATGGGGCAAATTGTATGCTTTGTATTTGCACTAAATCCTCACTAGTGTTACCTCTGGCAGGAATAACTTTTCTTCCTTTTTTTTTTTTTTTTTTTTGGTCTTAGCTCGGTTTTAGAAACGCTGTAGTTTAGGGTCCCGTTGCACTTCTAATCGGCTCTCTTTATCTCAGACAGGAACTTGGGGTGGCACCTCGGGGGAGGTTGTTATGGCATTTTGTTCCTAGCTGTATTCACGTCAATTGATGTAGGTATTGACATGTTACAGTTTCTGAAGTTAATTGTACCGCATGTCTGACTATTGTAAAATTCAGTAAAGAACTTGAATTTCAAAAAAGAAAATAAATAAATATTGCCAATATCCCTGGTGGTCCAGTGGACAGCTGTGTGCCCGATCGCTGGCATTTGTAAGACAATAAATAAATATTTCCAATATCCCTGGTGGTCCAGTTGACCTGCAAGCCTGAACGCGGGCTAAGTACATAAATAAACCCCAGCAATATCCCTGGTGGTCCAGTGGACACCCACCCACCCACTGAATCCACCGCCCCTCCCCCGGTGGCAGGCGGGTGGCAGTACCCGACCACCTGCTGCCCCGCCCACCAACCTGACACAGTCGGTGAGGCTGTATGCCCGATGGTCCTGGCGTGAGCCAATGGGCGTGCAACCATACCATACATATTCAGATATGTGAATGGGATCCCATTCATATATCTGGATTGTGTAGTACAGTAGGCTGCAAGCCCATTGGCTCACGCTACGACAACCGGCAACAGCCAACACCAACTCTGTCCTGTCAGGGCGGTGGCAGGCGCGGTGGTGCTGCCACCCCCAGCGGGCGAGTGTGTGTTCAGTGGTGGGGTGGTAACGCACTGGACACCAGGGCCTGTTGTAGCAGCCCGTCGACTTGATCCTGGACCAGAAATATTAAATATTTATTGCTTACAAACTGCTCCGAAAATATTATTTTTTTGACAAATACCGTGATCGGGCACTCAGCGGTCCACTGGACCACCAGGGATTTTGGACATATTTCTTCTCTTTTGACAAATGCCCGCGATCAGGCAGACAACGGTCCACTAGACCACCAGGGATATTGGACAGAATTCTTCATTTTTTTAACAAATGCCCACGATTGGGCATGGCTGGGGCGCCGCCAGGTGCAGCCGGAGCTCGGGTGTGTTGTGCCCTGCAATGCGGCAGCTCACCTGTGGGTGGCCATCCGTTGTTCCTTTTTGTTTTGGATCAGCTTTGTGATGGCGCAGGTAGGGGTTGCGCATGCATGGCTCTGCACATTCGGGCTGAATATCGGGGCTGTGCAGAGTATGTGTTTCGCCTCTACCTGTGCCTGCATACATTACTGATGTGCTCCGGTGCGCCGAGATTTGTGCTGCGCACCATTCCTGGCAAGCGCATTAGTGGGTTGCATGGCGAATAATTGTTGTGCCATGCGCAACCCTATTGAATATCTGGGCCTTAGTGTATTTGTTTCAGTATATTGTGCATGCAGATTTTTCAATGTATAGTGTATTTATTTCAACAGATAGTGTATGTATTTCAGCATATAGTGTACATGTTTCAATATATAGTGTATTTGTTTCAGTAGATAGTGTATGTGGATTTTTCAATGTGTATGTATTTCAATAGATAGGATATATATTTCCATATGTAATGTATTTGTTTCAGTATATAGTATATGTAGATTTTTTCAATATATAATGTATGTGTTACAATATATAGCATACTGTATTTGTTTCAGTAGATAGTTTATGTTGATTTTTCAGTCAGTAGTGTATGTATCCCAATAGATAGTGTATATGTTTCAGTAAATAGTGCATTTGTTTCAGTACTTAGTGTATGTGGATTTTCAGTACTCAGTATATGTAGTTCAGTAGATTGTTTATGTATTTCACTGTATAATCTATGTGTTTCATTATATGACATGCATTTCAGTATACAGTATATGTATTTCACTGTATGATGTATATATCTCAGACAGTGTATGTGGTTCACTACCTTGTGCATGCATTTCACAATATAATGTAAATATTTCACTATATGATGTATGTATTTCACTATATAGTGTATGTATTTTACTATACAGCCAGAGATTCTGAGTTATGTCCCTAACGGCTAGCCATACTATTTTACCTTTTCTTTCAAAATGTGTTTCCTACTTTAATTCCATCGAGTTACTTATATGTCTCAGCTTCCTACTTTCTCTTGCTTCAGGTCTTGTTGCCTTCCTTCCTCTATTGATCTACCTCCTCAAGTTGTTTGTCACCTTTGTTCGCTTCATAATACAGTAAAATATTTCATGAAATCCCTTACTTGTTTTTGTTATATTCCATTTCTACTTGTAACAGCCAATGTCCTCTATCCCATTTGCTCAGTCACATGCTTTAGCCATGTAGTGCAATCTCTCAGACTAGCATCAACTGCATTTCTCATCTCAGAAGCATGACCCTCTTTCCCTGGCTCCACAGAGCCCAGCCTCTTTAGTGTAGCACTCATTGCCTGTTCAGATGGAGGTGATAATCATACCAGCATGTGAAGGAATGGCAAACTAGGAGACCGGAAGGCTGAGCATGTCCAGGAAAAGGTCACACCGTGCACATAGGCATCATCTGCTGCAAGCCTTCCTAGTTTCCTTATTCTCCCCAGTCACTCTCTTCTCTTTGAAAAGAGATAAACACACCATCCACACACCCATCTTCTCCTATATCATTACGAACATACGAAATTTGCCAGCAGATAAAGGTCTAGAGGTCTATCAAGTCTGCTCGAATGGGCAGCTAGCACCCCTTATTCTGCAGCTGCCCCTCCTTTCCACCCTTCCCCTTCATTAACCCTCCCCCTTGTCCTCTCCCATCCTCTTTTGAAGCAGTCCACTGTTCTACTGGATACCACTTCTGCAGGTAACGCATTCCACCCAGCTACTACCCTCTCTGTAAAAAAGTGTCTCCTCATCTCCCTCCTGAACTTTCCTCCCTCCAGTCTCATATCATGGCCCCTGATGTCCCTCCCCTCCCTTACTTTGAACAGCCCCTCTGTACCCATCTTGTTTATTCCTTTCATGTACTTAAAGGTTTCAATCATGTCCCCCCTTTCCTCCTCTCCTCCAGCGAATACATGTTCAATTCCCTCAGCCTCCTCTTGTATGATAAGTCCCCCAGCCCCTTGATCATCTTTGTTGCCCTGTGCTGCACCCCCTCCAGTAAGTTAATGTCCCTCTTCAGATACAGGCACCAGTACTGCATGCAGTACTCCAGGTGCAGTCTAACCAATGACCTATACAGTGGCAGAATCACCTCCTCCCTCCTCGAGGAAACACCCCTTGCAATGTAACCCAGCATTTTGTTGGCCTTTGCAGCTGCCTTCCTACATTGTGCCGAGTTGTTCATTGACCCTGTAATGAGCACCCCCAGATCCTTCTCCTCCTCCTCCTCTGTCTGGGATAGCTGCACTCCCCCCATTGCAGTACAGTGGGCACCAGTTTCCCAGGATCACCAGGGGTAGGAGAACTCAGGAGGAATTCTGCTCACTCAACCCAAGAGGAAAGTGTCTTTTGGGATGCTCAATTCACCTCCTGCCTGGGAGCTCAAGTTTGTAAATTCTGTACAGTATATGCAGTCTATACCCACCCTACTATTTTAGACATATTTTCTACATTGGCCTGCACTGGATAATGCATTCAACATGCTATGCAGCATTTTTCTTTAACTAAATCTGATGCAAAAAAATGGATTGATTAAACATTTAAAGCAGCAGTACTTTTTGGCAGCAAAACATTTCATCTTATTGTGTTTTTAACATTAATGTACTGTATTTCTGACATAACTGGATTTATAATCAGTATATTTTTATTCCACTCATATGTTTTTAAAATAGCTTTTATTATTAACTGTGTAGTTAATGCCTCAAGTCATTAAAGAGGCCCAACACTAGCAGTATATAAAAATCCCTTCCCTGGAGGGTACTTTTTGACTTGAGTATTCAGTTCACAATGTGGATGTGTTTTGAGGGTGCATGCACACATTTCTGATAGAAACATCACAACACCACACCAAAATATTTAATTTATTCAAAGTGGGCATGCCCAAAGAACAGGGACTTCTGAAATGTTTGAAACTCCATGTCTCAGTTCAGGGAAGAAATACAATGAAAAGAAAAATGTATATATTGATGTTTTTGCCAGAAATACAGAATTACTAAAATTAAAAAAATACAATTAAATAAATTATGTAACATTATTTTCTGACAACAAATAGTGTGGCTTTAAATTAACAATCTGTACACAACACTAATCAATGTTGAGAATGTAGCATCTTAAACTTATGCCTTAAAATTTGTGTCACAATTCAAAATATGGATTGATTATAAGTACAAATATGTCAGTAACAAATGGGAGGGGAAGCAAGGGGAATGAGTTAACAAAGAACTTTCCCAACTTCTTTGCAAATGTAAAAATGATTTTAGACAGGATGCAGTAAATAAATATACCTCTGAAGCAGAAGAATAAATTCTAATGTACATTGATTAGAAGCTGAAGTTACCCTTGGGGTATTATTATTTTAGCAGCAGAATCCTATGCTGGAGTTAATAATCCCTATGTATCATACAAATAGAATCAAGGTAATTACTAACAGTGTCATTTCATTAAAAATGTATTGTTAATATCATTACTATTTTGCTCTAAGCTGCATTATGCATACATTTAAAATAGTATAAATATACATGTATAAAATATGTATGAAGTGATAAACTGTTTTCATCTTTCAGCAGTTAACATAGTAGGACAGAAAAACATGTCTCATTAATTGCCATACTTGATTTTATGTGTTACTGTACAGTATGTGTCTGTGTTTTTGTCTCCCCCATGGCAACATGAGAATTTATACTAGTGGGTTCTTATCAGGCTAACAAATTATCAGTAGATAAAAGCAATAAACAATGAGTTAAGTATTCCTGATACAAAATGTATTTTTCCAGCTACATTAACATTAGATGCAGATCAGTCAAGACACTGGGAGCAAG
Organism: Neoceratodus forsteri; assembly: GCA_016271365.2. Taxonomy (NCBI): domain Eukaryota; kingdom Metazoa; phylum Chordata; order Ceratodontiformes; family Ceratodontidae; genus Neoceratodus; species Neoceratodus forsteri. The sequence goes on from CM057454.1 coordinate 334,151,244, forward strand.
TTAGACCTGAGAGAATGCAACCATGCTGTTCCATATGTAAGGGACATGGTAAATAGGCTCAATAAAAAAGGATGACTATTCTTTCAGATTGAAAAAAGGTGTATGCATTTCAACTGACTGCTGCTTCAAATGCTGTAGTAATTTAGTGTGAATTCTCAGTCTTTCTTAGCTTGTAGACTCAATAAGAGAAGTAGACTCTGTACTATATTTTAGTTACAGGATAGCTGGGTCATGGTTTCTTGTCACCTTGAAAAGTTCCTAATCTGGACAATTTCCAACTATAAACTACAAGTCATAATTCCTTTATGGCCCCAGTGCAAGACTTAGATATCAACCAGCCTTTACCAGCTAAGTGTTTTAACCTTCTAATAATGATGGAAGCTAATTTGTTTTAGTCTCTCGGCCACCTGTGAAGTGTCACCTGCTATTTCCTCCCCATAGATTTTTCTCTTTGTACATTACAGAATGTTTGAGCTGGAGGTGCTTTGCTCGTATGTTCAAATTGATTCCCAGCATTTCTTGCCCAGTCACTCCTGATAATAAATCAAACCTGTTCAGCAGGGGATGCTTTGCTGGCATACTGCTAGAACGATGCTTACAGACCCATATGACTTAGAAAATTTTTAATATCCTGTTTTTATTTCACATTTTTCATATCATTCCCACATTCGCTTTGATGCTGCGTAAATTCCTCCCTTCATAAGATTTCCTTTTCATGTGCAACATGTACTATGATTTATTTGATATAAAGATATTAATGTGGGGGTATTTGATTGGAGGGACTCTGGAACAAATTAAAGAGACAAAATGATGGATGATAACTCTATTCTCTCACATATCATTTGGCTGCTGCTATAAATGCAGTAGTCCGTTATACAGATACAGATTACTATGCAAGCTATGTGTTTGCACAGGAGATTGTGGATGTCGTGAGCTAGTCTATTGGGCCAAGAGTTGCCTATTCCTCTATCAGCCTCTGTTGCCTGATGAGACATCTTGGTGGTCAGTGAGAGCTTCTTTCTCTGAGTTTGACACCATGCCACCATTATGTGGAAGTTTACATTCAAAGATTGTGTCAATGACACAGAAACATAAATCAGCAGTATTAACATAACAATAACCATCTGAATGTGCATGTGTAATAGTTTATGAAAACTTTGTATCTTTCGAGAGCTAGTGATAGCCAGGGTCCAAGAGCCTTGAACCTGTTCAGTTTGCACTGCCATTGCTCATCAAAGGATGTGAGTGTGCTCTGTAGTGCTTCTACTGGACCAGCATTCTGTGTACAGGATACCTTGTGTCTGATTGAATTGCCATATGAGGAAGAGGTAGCCTAGACAGCTGTATGTGTTGGAGGGTTGGTGTGCATGGTCTGGTTACCATTGGGTCGGATAGAGAAGGAACTACTTCATGGCTCTGGCATCCCTAAGTCATTGTCCCCTTACCCATGCTCAGTCTAATTGGCTCACCCTATAACATCATTACCTATTAGACAAAAGAGATGGTGGGGGGATCGCTCCTTTCAGCAGATGATTATGGCTGGTTTCTGCCAAGCTTAATGAGGTGCCCATAGCTCTAATCCCCTCAGCTATATCCATCCCCTCACTCTATTCTGTGCTTGGTGGTGTCACAGAGAGGGCAGACATGAACTGGGCTCTCCTGCTGCACCTGCCACCAGGTGGGGGAGTACCCCTCCTTTGGTGGGATGGGACATTGATGCCTGCTTCCAGTCTCCCCCACTGTCCCGGGGTATACATACACTAATGTTTGAGTGGTCACACACTGGGGGATCTTTGCTGAACCCTGCTGAGAGTCATGGCTTGCTATGCTGTTGCTGGGTGAGAGTGCCTCCACCCTTCATAGGGAAGGTAGAACTTTCCAATCAATCCTGATCAAGCCTACAGACTGCGTGCTGCAAGTGGACGGTCTACCACCACATGTATGCTGTTCACCCACAGTACCCTCCATAAGGTGTTCTGTTTAATCTGTTTCCTGTGGGATCTTCACATAGAAACACAGAAATATAGAAACATAGACTTTGACGGCAGATAAAGACCACTTGACCCACCTAGTCTGCCCATTTCTCTACCTACTGGATAAGCTGCAGATCCTTATTAACCAACAGCCTACTTCCTCCTACTCCCCACTATAATTGCCTTATGTCTGTCCCATGCATTCTTGAATTCTCCCACTATTTTTGACCCCACGACCTCCTCAGGAAGGTGGCTCCATGCATCCACCACTCTCTCCATGAAAAAATATTTCCTCACATTGTCCCAAGCCATGCCCTCCATCTTCAAATTGTGCCCCCTTGTTCTTGCAAGTCTCTTTTTCTGAAAGATGCTCCCCTCTTCTACTTTGTTGATTCCCTTGAGGTACTTGAAAGTTTCTATCATGTCCTCCCTTCCCTTCTTTCCTCAAGAGTATACATATTAAGCTCCTTTAGTCTCTCTCTTGGTATGGCTTCTGTTGCAGACCCTGCACCATTTTAGTTGCCATGCTCTGGACTGCCTCCATCCTGTCTATGTCCTTGTGGAGATGTGGTCTCCAGAACTGCATGCAGTACTCCAGATGGGGTCTCACCAACTGTCTGTACAGAGAGATAATAACGTCTTGTTTTCTACTGGTGTTGCCTCTCCCTATGCATTCCGGTATCCCCTTAGCCATACTTACTACCTTCTCACATTGCTTGCTTACCTTTAGGTCATCTAATATGACTACCCCCCAAGTCCCTTTCCATTTCTGCTGTTGTTAGTGCCCCTCATTGTGTACTCTTCCCTGGTTTTTATTTCCAGGTACATTACCTGCATATTTCTTGCTTCTGTCTCTGGGGCTGTGGAGGCTTGGTTACTACCTGCCCCATTTGGTCATAAGGTAGGAGTGTCCCTGCTATCCCAGTACACATGTTCTTGCTGCAGTTCAGCTTCAGCTGATGTAGTGGTGCTGCTCAAATGTCTTTTCTCGGGGGGCCAGGGCAGGAGCTGGAATAGGAATGGTAGCATGATGTATTGCCTCATGTTACACAGGGTCCTATGCTGTTACATGGTCTCTCTTGAAGGGTCATTGTCCATTCATGACACCCAACACTTGTGATTCAACTCCATCATGACTGCATTCCTATTTGGCATTGAGCAGAAAAGTGCTCCCCATCCCCATCACCCTATGCAATATTATACATCATATAAGGGTATGAAATAAATGATCTACTCCCTCTGCACATTGACCATTATTGGGATTTTTGTCTGGTTTATCCAAGTGTTGTTGATGACAGGAAAAAGGTCTGCATGCTGTATGCTGTTATATGTTCTGTTGTACTGGGACTGCATGAAAATATTCATCCCAAAGAAACAAAACTATTGTGATTCACATGCATATGTGTTACTACTGAACAAAATACATGTACTCAGCAATAAATTTCCAGCACCCATATGACTGACCTCGGGCTGTGAAAACCAATGAAAGTTGTGGTTCTTTTCACAGCAAAAACTGGCAAGCAAACAACATTTTTCTACAACATAAATTTCAGTCAACATAGTTGGCAGTTTGCACATCTGATATGCAGTCATACTCATTATCAAAAGTACTTAACTCTTAAAACAACAAATTCTGAATCCAGTACAAGGTCATTATTGGAAGTGAAGGAGTTACCACAACACAATTCATATTCACTATCTGTATTGCCATCAGAATCAAGGATGAGCATGGATCCCTGTGTATCAGCCTCAGTGCTGGTGTCAGAGGACAGTAATGACAAATGTTCAGCTTATGTTTACACATGTAACCGATGTTTTGATGGGAGCTGATGTACTGTAAATGGTGATATATCGAATATAAAATTATCAACATCTGTTTCTTTTTCAATTACTTTTGAAGAAACTTTGGTACTACAGTCTTCCACTTCAGAATTCTGCAGTAATTTTTACCTGAATTTAGACTTTGAATAAGAGGGACCCTTTCACACACATTCCAGTGTCTCTGGCCACTCACAGGAGAAATCGTGTTTCTACACACACTGTATGGCAATGGAGGTGGATGTAACATTCTTGTTTATAACTAATTATTGATAGTTGCCATCAATCTGTCCAAAACAATCCAGATTCAGCCAAATAAATGATATAATTGCACATTTATGGTGTAAAATAACATACCTATATGATATATCACCCATCAGTCTACACACATCCACCACTCCTCACTGGGTCCCACACTCACATTCTCTTCACCATGGAAGATGTCAGTTGGGGACAAAAGGAGCAATGGTTATTGTAGAGGTGAGGATCACAGAAGATAGAGTCCTGAAGGGGGTCAAGACCCTAATGGTAGAGAAATATTCTGGCAGAGAAGGAAAGATGGGATCATGAACAAAACTTCAATAAGTAACCCAAAGTATTGGGATGGTTTATTAGACTTTATTGTGATGAAAAGATTAAAAAAACTCTATAACAGCTGACATTTCATGCTGTCAACAGAGCACTTTTTAAAGGTAGCAGTTGGCAGCAGTGGATGTAGTGGGACCTGTCCATGCAATTCAAAAAGGCAGTAGGCAAAGCTTACAGGATGCGAGGGTGCACAGCTAGGTTTACCAGCAGAAGGAAGGAGGTGATCCTGACACTGTAGAGACCCATGGTGTATATTTATTTATTTATTTAGTTATTAGAAAAGTTGGATTTACAACCTTTGAGTCATGGACTCATTTACAAAGGCACCTCATCACAAGGGGGGGTAGACAGAGTTACATAGTGTGGTTACAACAGTGAGAACAGTACAGGTGCAGAACATTAAACATAGAGTACACATAGGTTACATAATAATGTTACTCATATTAGGTTACAGTCATATTCAAGGTACCCAACAGATACATTGGGGGTACAGCCCTGGACATACCTAGATAATACCTGGAGAGGGTGGAGGTAGGGATGGGGAGTGGGGTGGGATGGAGGGGGAGAGGATAGGCTGTCTGGAGGATGTTGTCAAGTCAGGGAGGCCTGACAGGAGGATCCCACAGTGGGATTAATTAGGTGCATCTACAGCAATGAGCGTCAAAGACATGGTTCTAGAGAGCGATTTTTGAAGGGACCAGTTTTGTCCATGATACAGGGTTGGAGGGAGTTGAACCAAGCAGGGGCTCAGTAATGGAAAGACCTCTGAGCTAGTGAGGTCTTGGTTCTGGGCACCAGAAAGGTGGCCTTGACAGAGCTATGGGTGGCAACAGATGAGGACGCATGCCATAAGAAAGCAGAGACTCCCAAGGGGGGAGAGCCCTAGAAGAGATTTTTTGGCAAGTGGGCAGGTCTGGTAATGCAGATGCTCCTCAATGGTGAGAAGATTAGCGGTGGAGTAGAGCAGGCAAGTGTGAGTGCGGCTAGGAGCTTCGGTCAGGAGCCTGCAGGCCTTACTGACTGAGAGCCGGTATTGTCAACTGCAGCATAAATGGGCAAGCCATAGTCCACTAGCGACAGGATGGAAGAGGTGATGGCCAGCCAGAGGGCAACTTGGGGGAGGCAATCTCTATGATGATATAGTAGGCCTATCCAAGAATTTATGGTGGAGGATAGGACACTGATGTGGGTGTGGAAGGTGAAAGTCGAGTCAAAAGTGTTGCCTAGATATTTGTAAGAGGTCACTTGCTCCAGCGGATGCAGAGTGCTGGGGAGCATGAAGAGGGGGACATTCTTGGCCTTGTTTTGGTGATGGGAGAAGAGCATTGACTTAGTCTTCTTTGGGTTAATGACAAGTCGGTGGTCAAGGAACCACTTTTCAGCTTGGTTGTAGGTGTGCTGGAGGGATACCTGGAGAAAAGAGAGATCGGGGTGGGAGGCAAAGAGAACCGCATCATCGGCATAGAGGAGCATTTTTCCTGTGCAGAAACTGAGGAGAGTGTTGAGGTAGAGGCTGAAAAGTACAAGGCCCAGAATGGAGCCCTGGGGTACCCCAGAATAAATGGGCCGGGTATTGGACAGGGAGCCGTTTATCTTCACATGCTGGAATCTAGCAGAAAGGTAGCTTGAGAACCAGGCAAGGGGACCAGTGGAAAAGTCAAGTTGGTGGAGGGAGTTGAGCAGGAGGGGGTGACAAACAGCATCAAAGGCCTTGGAGAGGTCTATGAACACTGCACCAGCAAGGTTGCTGGAGTCAAGAGCAGAGTGCAGGTATTAAGAGAGCTCCAGAAGAGCAGCAGTGGTACTGTGTCCTGGGCAGAAACCATGTTGTTCTGGGTACATTATGTCATATTTGGCCAGGTATTCAGAGAGTTGAATAGACACAATTTTTCTTTGGGCTTTAGAGAGCAGGGGGAGGATAGAGATCAACCTGTGGTTGTTAGATGCGGACCGATCTCCACTCTTATGTATAGGGGTGATTTTGGATGATTTCCAAGCACTGGGAAACTGACTGAGGCATAGAGACTGGTTTAGTAGGTCTGTAAGGGGGACTAGGATGACATCCAAGACCAGGCAGAGGATCCTGGAGTCTAGGGGGTCAAAGCTGGGGTTGTTGCTACCAAGGGCTTTTAGCAGGTGCAGCCTGGCTACATGGGGGGATATAGTGTGCAGGTAGAAATGAGGGCAATCCAAGGTGGGGAGATAGAGGCGGGGATTGGGTCAAAAAATTTGTTTGGGAGGACAGAGCTTAGGTCAGAGAAGGTAGTATTGAGGCAATCAGCTACTGTATGTGAGTTGGGTCTGTAGTGATGGTGCCATCGATGGAGAACAGGGATGGGGGGCAGTTATTCCCATTAAGCTCTTTCATGCTGTCCCAGAAAGTCCAGGTGGAACCCCAGGTGGATGCGAGGGTGGTCTGATAGTGCTCTGCCTTGGCCCGTCTAATGGGCCAGGTGCACTGATTACGCACCACGTTGTAGGCTTATCTATCAGCCAACTTGCCTGATTCAATATGAAGAGGTCTAGGGCAGAGTCAATATCAGGGGCATGACAGATGGGGGACCAGCCCAGCTGCGCTAGATGCAATTTTAGCTTTCTGAGACCCCCGGGGCACATGCACCAGTGCAAGGTAGCCTGGGACAAAGGTTTCGGTATGGAGGATGACCAGAAACAGAGGACAGGTGAGTGATCACTAAGTGAGTTGGGGAGGACGCTGAGATCCCAGATTTTATGACAGCGGTTTGATAGTATTACGTCTAGGAGGGTGCTGGAGCCACTTGTTTGGTTGATTCTAGTGGGCTGGGTGACTAACTGGGACATGTCTAGGGCAGTGAAGGAGTCCCTGGTATGGGAGGCAGTGGTACCAAGCCAATTGGAAAGGCTTTGCCTGGAATTCAGTGGCCAAGCAGCCAGCCACTCCCACTTCCTGAGCTATATAAGCAGTTCCTCTCAGCCTCATTGTGAAGCATTTTTTCTTTGCAGCCAAAGGCTATGTCCATTTGTCCTCTGAGCTGGTTGGGCCTCCCTGGCTGTCTGGGTCCTGTGCTGCCCCCACCTTGCTGCTCCTGCTTGTCTCTGCTGGGCTTCTGTGTTTATTTTCCTGCTTCTGGTTTGTATTTTGCCTTCAGCTGTGTGTGTGTCCTTATGTTTTTGTTCCCTCTTTTCTGTGTTTGTGTGTCTTTGGTTTTGTCTTTTGGGGGGGGCTTTGCTTATAAGCTCCTAGCATACTGCTACTCCAGAGCTCATACTACTTACTTTCAGTTACTCACAACTCTCAAATTATTTGCACTTCAACTGTAAACCTGATCTGTGTGTTTCAGCTCAACTATAGTTGCTCCATGTTGCATACTGGATTACTTTCACCTGCTTCAGATTTGCTTTGAACCTAGCTCACTCACGCTTGTTCTAATTACCTCATTGCATCAGTCTCATTGCACTACCTGGTGACAGTGCTTTCAGAGCATTGCGCCTCCTTTTATTTTGTTTATTGCAGTTACAACTCAGTTCTACTTAATTGTTTTCATTACTGCTGCACAGGCCTAATTGCTTACTGCTACTGCTTCATTTACTCCCATTACTATTGTACTTTGTTCTACTCTGAGGTTAGCTAAAGCTCCTGCTGAGGATATTAAATTAGCTTTAATATCTACATGTGGTTCTCGTCCCTTCCATTGCTTCCTTGTTTGTTAGCAGTCACAGATACATGGCACACAGATAACCATGACTGGGATGTTAACATACCAGGGTACACAACCTAAAGGAGAGACAGGGAGGGGAGAAAAGGGGGCGGAGTTGCTGTCTGTGTAAGGGAAGGGATAAAAGCAACTGAACAAAAGAGTAAACAGGGAGGAGAGGAGGCACTGTGGGTCACCTTAGAGACTGCAAATGGCACCACAATCCACACAGGGGTTGTATACAGACCCCCATGTCAAAGAGAGGGTATGGACAAGGATATGATAGAAGGCATCCTTAGGATGGCAGAGAAAGGGGAGATACTATTGATGGGGGACCTTAATATGCCAGATGTTAACTGGAGCACCTTTGCTGCAGCTACATCCAAAAGCAGGGCCATTCTTGATGCCCTTCAGGTGGAATGCCTCAGACAGCTAATTTTGGAACCCAATTGTGATGGAGCAATCATAGATCTCATACTCTCAAATGGGGACAGTGAGAGGACCTCAGATCTAGGATTGGGTAGCCATCTGGGAACCAGTGACCACCAAACAGTGTGGTTCATGATAAACTCAGCTACAGAGTCAAGCCCTACAAAAGTGAGGGTTCTGGACTTCAGGAGGGCTGACATTGGCAAAATGTAGAGTGCCTTAGAAAAGCACTAGCAAACAGGCTAGAAGGAGGGGTGGAGCAACAATGGGGAAGCATTAAAACTGCCATCACAGAGGCAAAAAGACTTTGTGTGAAGCAAATAAACAAATCAAAATGAAAGAAAAAGCCACTATGGTTCTCAAAAGAGGTGACGGTGAAGGTTAGGGAGAAAAAGATAGCATTTAGGAAGTATAAGAAAACAGAAGGAGAAGGACAGAGAACTATACCAGTTAAGGCAGAAGGAAGCAGGGAGAGTAGTCAGAACAGCAAAGGCCCAAACTGAGGAAAAGATAGCCAACTCAGTTAAGAAGGGGGATAAAACCTTTTATAGGTTTATCAGGGAGCGTAGAAAGACAAAGGGAGGGATAGTGAGGCTGAATAGAATGGACGGTGGGTGGGCAGAGAGGGACAGTGAAAAAACAGGGATACTGAACGAATACTTCTGCTCAGTATTCAGAAAAGAGGAGGAGGGGAGGCGCCTAATCCAGTTAACAGAAGCACTCTGGGTAGGGGGGGTTGATCCCAGTCCTTTCACAGAAGAAAGGGTTCTAAAAGAACTCCTAAAACTGAAGGTGGACAAAGCAATAGGGCATGATGAATTCATCCCAGAATTCTAAAAGAATTAAGGAGAGAACTAGTGACACCACTGACTACCATTTTTAACAAATCATGGGAGGATTGTGTGGTACCTGAGGACTGGAGGAAGGCAGATGTGATTCCCCTTCACAAAAGTGGGACCAAGACAGAGGCAGGAAACTACAGACCTGTCAGTTTGACCTCTGTGGTAGGGAGCGTGATGGAATCACTCTGAAGGAAAGAATTGTTGAGTACCTAGAGGCCAGTGGGGCACAGGACCCAAGGCAGCATGGGTTCACAGCGGGAAGGTCATGTCAGATGAACATAATTGATTTCTCTGACTGGGTGACCAAAGTAGTAGACCAGGGAGGGGCTGTAGACATGGCCTACCTAGACTTTAGCAAGGCATTTGACACAGTCCCACACAAAAGATTAATAGTCAAATTAACCAGCCTGGGAGTGGGTCCCAGGGTGGTAGCCTGGGTAAAACATTGGCTGAACAACAGGACACAGAAGGTACTTGTAAATGGGGTCCACTCTGAAGAAAGAGGAGTTACTAGTGGGGTACTGCAGGGTTCAGTACTGGGTCCAGTCCTTTTTAATGTCTTTATAAGTGACATTGCAGAGGAACTGTAAGGGAAAAGTATGCCTCTTTGCAGAAGGCACAAAGATCTGCAACAGGGTTGATATACAAGGAGGCATGGAAAGGATGAGAAGGGACTTGGCAAGGTTGGAGGAATGGTCAGAAGTTTGGCAGCTTGGATTCAATGCAAGGAAGTGCAAAATAATGCACCTGGGAAACAAAAACCCAGGATAGATTACACAATGGGAAGCGAAGCAGTAATAACAACAACAAAAATGGAAAGGGACCTGGGGATAATCATATCTGATGACCTTAAGGTTAGCAAGCAATGTGAGAAGGTAGTATGGAGGGCTGGGGGGATACTGAGAGGTATAGGGAAGGCATCACCAGCAGAAAACAGAAAGTTGTTATCCCTCTGTACAGACAGTTGGTGAGACCCCATCTGGAGTACTGCAGCCAGTTCTGGAGACCCCATCTCCTCAAGGATATAAGCAGGATGGAGGCAGTCCAGAGGAGGGCAACTAAAATGGTGCAGGGTCTGCAAGAGAAGTCATACGAGGAGAGACTAAAGGAGCTTAATATGTATACCCTTGAGGAATGAAGGAGAGGGGGGACATGATAGAAACTTTCAAGTACCTCAGTGGAATCAGCAAAGACCAAGAGGGTAGTATCTTTCAGAAAAAGAGATGTGCAAGAACAAGGGGGCACAATTTGAAGATAGAGGGGGGACGGTTCAGGGGCAATGTGAGAAAGTATTTTTTCACAGAGAGGGTGGTGGATGCATGGAACAGCCTTCATGAGGAGGTTGTGGGGTATAAAACTGTGGGAGAATTCAAGAATGCATTGGACAGACAAAAGGCAATTTTAGTGGGGGGTAGGAAGAAATAGGCTGTTGGTTAAACGGGATCTGCAGCTTATCCTGTAGGTAGGGAAATGGGCAGACTAGGTTGGCCAAGTGGTCCTTATCTGCCGTCAAAGTCTGTGTTTCTATGTTTCTACAGTGGGGACTGGGAGGTGTTTGTGGGGTCGTGGCCAATATGGCTAATTATTTTTGGTCTAAATCCTGTCTTCGCCGCAAAAAATCCTCAGAGTTTGTCACCTTAATTTGGCTTTGAAATGCCTGGCTGGCTTGCCACACTATTCCATGCTGTTTGCCCTACATTATGCAGACCTACATGCAGGTTCACTTATTACTACTCTGTTTACTGACCTATGTGCAGGTCCACACTTGCTTACGCAATTGTTGCTCCTTACTTACGCAAACCATTGCTTCATTCGAACTGCCATCCCCTCGGCTTCAGCCTCTGGGATTCTGCACTCAATCTGCATTTAACCTTGCAAGGTCTCAGCACTCAATACTCATTACGATCTCAGCACACCGTGCTTATTCAGCTCACCAGCTTTTCCGCTCTCAAATCAATTTCTGGGGCATGCCAGCCATTCTATTCTGGCGCAGGGTTCCTGCAGCCGATGGTCTCGCTCTGCATTTAGTCCACATCTCGAGCGTGTCCAACTTGGGGTGGGATCCTTCTCACCTGGCCCATAGATGGGAATGTCCTCACCCCGGGCTTGGTTTAGCTGCCTGCTATGCAACAGCAGCTCCTGGTGTCGAATTTAAGACTAGCGGTGAAGGGTGGAAAAAGTTACCTCCTTTGGCTCTAGTGTCAGTTGTTGCCCTCCTCCTGCACCTTGGATGGAGGTATTGTTTCAGAGTTTTCTCGCAACCTTCCATGGCATTCCTGCTAGAGGGTTTGAGTGAGAGCCTTCCTCCAAATTGCAATATTTTCCACCTCCCTTTAATTTGGTTTTCCAAACTGCAGCTGCAGAGCTGTCACTAAATAAACTATCCCAAGCCTGGGGGGACGGTGACCTAGGCCTTGGATCCCTGGAGATTTCCTCCTCATAGGGGTTTTTTCACTCCTCCGTTGCCTCGTGTCATAACATTTAGTTAACATAGTTGTTTCCCCTAGTTTCGTTAGGTAGGTTCCGCTGTTGGATGGAGGTGGAGGTTGTCCTGCTGTTCTCTCTCTCCTTAGGAGAATCCCCTAATCTCAACACAAACAATCAGTATCATGCTATGCAAGCCTGGGCATTCATTTATGTTATCCAACTGAGCATCTCATTGCATTATCATAGAACATAGAAACATAGAAGTTGATGGCAGATAAGGACCACAGGGCCCATCCAGTCTGCCCATTTCTTTTTCTACCTTATAAATGTGCCATTGACCTTTGCTCTGTCAGTGGCCTATCTATTCATAATCATCTGTATTGCTCCCTTATGCTTGTCCCATGCCTGTTTGAAGCCCTGCACTGTATTCATAGCCACACTTCCTGAGGTAGGCCATTCCATGCATCCACCACCCTTTCTGTGAAAAATAACTTCCTCACATTACCCCTTAATCGGCCTCCCTCTAATCTCATGCTGTGTCCTCTTGTCCTGCCATTTTTCTTATATTGAAACATGTTAGAGTCTTTCACCTTGTTAATGCCCTTAAGATGTTTGAATGTTTCGATCATATCACCTCTCTCCCTCCTTTGCTCTAGGGTATACATATTGAGCTCCGTTAATCTGTCCTCATATGTCTTCTGATGCAGTCCCTGCACCATTTTGGTTGCCCTTCTCTGGACTGCATCAATTTGTTTAATGTCCTTGTGAAGGTGTGGCCTACAGTACTGCACACAGTACTCCAGATGGGGCCTAACCAGTGTCTTGTAAAAAGGGATTATTACCCCCCTCTTTCGACTTGTGATACCCCTACTAATACCCACTAGCATCCCCCCCTAGCCTTACCTACTGCTTTAGAGGTCTGCTTGGATGATTTCAGGTCATCGGTGATGATGATACCCAAGTCTCTTTCTTCAATTGTGACTGCCAGCAACTCCCCTCCCAGCCTATAGGTGGCTTCAGGGTTTCTCTTCCCTATGTGCATGATCTTGCACTTCTTTGCATTAAAGCCCAGTTACCACTCTTCCGACCATTTTGCTAGTTTATCCAGATCTCTTCTCATTCTGCCCACCCCATCTGGATCATCTACTCTGTTGTAGATCTTGGTGTCATCTGCAAACAGACAAGCCTTACCCTCTAGTCCATCTGCAATGTCACTAATGAAGATATTGAAGAGGACTGGCCCCAGGACTGATCCCTGAGGTACCCCACTTGTGACTTGCATCTCTTCTGACTGTATACCGTTTACCACCACTCTCTGTTTTCTGCCTGTCAACCAGTTTGCCACCCAGTTGACCAACTTCTGACCCACCCTAAGCCTACCCAGCTTATTTATCAATCTTCTATGTAGAACAGTGTCGAAAGCTTTACTGAAGTCCAGGTAGGCGACATCAACTGCTCCCTTGGTCCACCACTCTGGTTACCCAGTCAAAGAAATCTATGAGATTAATTTGACAGGACCTTCCTTTGTAAACCCATGCTGTCTTGGATCCTGTGTCCCTATGGATTCCAGGTGTTGCACTATCCTTTCCTTAAGGAGTGCCTCCATAATCTTGTCCACTACTGAGGTAAGACTGACTGGTCATAGTTCCCTGCCTCCTCCCTGCTACCACTCTTGTGGGCTGGATCACTTCTAGCCTCTCCAGTCTTCTGGGATCTCTCCTGTGCTCAGGGATTCACTAAACAGTTCTGCTAATGGCTCTGCTAGTTCCATCCTTAGCTCCTTAAGTACCCTGGGATGTATGCCATCAGGTCCCATTGCCTTGTCCACCCTGAGCTTAGCGAACTCTTGTAGGACCCTTTCTTTTGTGAAGGGAGTAATGCTCACCTCCCTCCCACCTGTGTCCATGGTGCTGAGCTGTGGGCCCTGCCCTACCTTCTCTTCAGTAAATACTGAGCAAAAGTATCTATTTAGAATAGATGCTTTTACAGGGTCCTCCTCCTAACATGCCCCCTTTTCTCATTTGAGCTTAGCAATACCCCCTCTGAACTTTTTCCTTTCACTAATGTAGCTATAGAAAGTCTTGTCACCTTCTTTTACTGTTCGTGCTAGTGTTTCCTCAGTTTGGGACTTTACCTGCCTTACTGCCTTCCCTGCTTCCCTTAGGAATACTGCCTATGCTTCTCAACTACTACATTACAGTTACTGTTCCTATGTCACAGTTACTGCTTGCTCATATGCTTCATGTTGCCTCCTTTTTTAGGGATGATTATACTACATTTCTTTTGGGGATTCCTAAGGTACCTTTAGCCATGGGAATCGTCCCGTGGCACCTCTAGGGGTGGAACCCTCTCCGACGGTTCCTTGCCTTTTGTACCCCTACAGGGTGGTAATTCCTCTGGAATAGAAAGTGCGAACAGCTAAAACCAAACTAACACAGTTGCACAAGCATAACACTATACTGGCTGCGTAGGTCAGTGAATTGATGTTAAGGTCACGTAGGATGAGTTGCTTGGCTTTGTGCGGTAAGGAGGTGAGAAACATAGAAACATAGAATTTGACGGCAGATAAGAACCGCTTGGTCCACCCAGTCTGCCCATTTCCCTACCTAATGGATAAGCTGCAGATCCTAGTTAACCAGCAGCCTACTTCTTCCTACCCCACCCCCCTAGAATTGCCTTATGACTGTCCCAGGCATGTTTGAATTCCACCACTGTTTTTGACTCCACAACCTCCTCTGGAAGGCTGTTCCATGCATCCACAACCCTCTCTGTGAAAAAATACTTCCTTAAATTACCTCTGAGCCGCCCCCCTCTATCTTCAAATTGTGCCCCCTTGTTCTTGCACACCTCTTTTTTTGAAAGATGCTACCCTCTTGGACTTTGTTGATTCCCTTGAAGTACTTGAAAGTTTCTATCATGTCCCCCCTCTCCCTCCTTTCCTTGAGGCTATTCATATTAAGCTCCTTAAGTCTCTCTTCATATGTCTTCCGGGTGCAGACCCTGCACCATTTAAGTTGACCTCCTCTGGACAGCTTCTATCCTGTCTATGTCTTTGCGGAGATTGGGTCTCCAGAACTGCACACAGTACTCCAGATGGGGTCTCACCAGCTGTCTGTACAGAGGGATAATAACTTCCTGTTTTCTACTGGTGATGCCTCTCCCTATGCATCCCAGTAGTACCCCAGCCCCTCCTTGCTGCCCTCTCACATTGCTTGTCCACCTTTAGGTCATCTGATATGACTACCCAGGTCCCTTTCCATTTTTGTTGTTGTTAGTATCTCACCCCGATTGTATACTCTTCACCTGGGTTTTGTTTCCCAGGTGCATTACCTGCACTTCTTAGCATTGAATCTAAGCTGCCATACATTTGACCATTCCTCTAACACACCAAGTCCCTTCTCATCCTTTCCACCCCACCTTGTCATCAACTCTGTTGCAGATCTTTGTGTCATCTGCAAGAGACATACTTTTCCTTCCAGTCCCTCTGCAATGTTGCTTATAAAGACATTGAAGGACCGGTCCTAATAACTGAATCCCGTGTACCCCACTAGTAACCCCTTTCTTCAGAGTGGACTCCATTTACTATTACTCTCTGTGTCCTATTCTCCAGCCAATTCTTTACCCAGGCTGTCATCTTGGGACCCACTCCCAGGCTGGCTAACTTGTATATTAATCAGCTACTGGGATGGTTTGGTGGTGACTGGGTATCTCACCATAGGCAGTGGAAGTGTAAGAATTGAAAGGGTATATAGTCGAATTAGGGTGAGGTCCCTAACAATAGGGTAGGTTACAGAAGTAATTGAGAGGAGTTAACTGAAGTGGCTGGAGAAAAACTTGAGAGCAAATTTGCAACCCTGTGGGTGAGATTGCTTTAAAAAGGGGCGGTAAGAAAGTGGGTTAAGTTAGGTATTGAAGACAGGGAGGCCAATAGCCATAAGAGCCATTGAGCCATAATCATTGAGGTAGTCAATGAGAGACTGGACCACTGGGCTCTGGTTCCTCAGGGGTATGTAGGAGACCGTGAGGAAGAATGGGCCTCTGGCTGGGTCTAGGGTAATTTTTAGAGTGAGGGATTGGGCACCATAGTCAAGCCTGGGGGCAGGGAGCGCATGGCTTACAAGGGTGTCACGCATGTAGATTGCACTCCCACCTCTGCGTTTAGCAACTTGGTCTTCCCTGAACAGGGTGTATCCAGGAAGTGAAATAACAGAGTCAGGGGTTGATTTGGAGAGCCAGGTCTCTACTGACACAATACTATCAGGTTGGTGTTGTACAACCCAGCACAGGAGTGAGGCAGATTTCTTTAGAAGGGTGCATAAGTTCAGTGATGCATTGCGGAGACTGGCTCCAGAATGACGTATGGGAGGGGGAGTTGGCATAGGTCCAGGGTTTGGGTGTATATTCCTGGAGAGCTGTAAGAGCAGAATGATTAATCTAATTAGGGGACGGTGGTGACAAGGACCCTTACTGTGGTGCCGATGTGAGGTCCTGATAGTAGGGATGCAGGGGATGGGTAAGGCACGGAAGGTAGGTATGGCAAGGAAGAGGAGGGTCCAGGATGGGCCCAGGAGGGCAGAGGGAGCGGGGTGTTGGTAGGTGGTGGATGCAGAGGTGTTGGGGGGGTGTCCAAGGTGGGAGGGGGCTAAGCTGTTTGGGGGTGACTTAAGGGAGAAATGCTCAGGGTGGAGGGTGGGGGCACAAGACGGGGAGTGGTCTGAGCCAGAAAGGTAAACATGAGCAGGTCTAGTAGAAGAGCGATGGTGTCCATTGTTATGTAGTAGGTAGCTGGAGGTAAACCTGAGCCAGCAATGGTGTGCCAGCTGTGAAATTAGCTGAAGCATAGGGCAATTTTGGTAAAACATCTGGAAAGAGTCAGTGTAATATTGCTTTACTGTGTGGAGCTGGCAAAGACACCAGTACTAATTTAGTGATATCGTTGAAAATTCAGTTAAGGCAAAGGTGCCAGCTACTGGGATGGTTTGGCGGTGACTGGGTATGTCACCATAGGCAGTGGAAGTGTAAGAATTGAAAGGGTATGTAGTCAGATTAGGGTGAGGTCCCTAACAATAGGGTAGGTTACAGAAGTAATTGAGAGGAGTTAACTGAAGTGGCTGGAGAAAACTTGAGAAAGCAAATTTCAACCCCTGAATAGATGAGATTGCTAAAAGAAGCATTAGAGAAAAGTGGGTTAAGTTAGGTATTGAAGACAGGGAGGCCAATAGCCATAAGAATGTGCAGCAGTGGAGTGGCCAATCAGCTGCTAGGCTGAGGAAAGGGGCTGAGCAAGGGTCTATTTAATACTGTGAGGAGGTGGGGCAAAAAACATTCATTCCAGAACACAGCACAGAAAGAGATTTCCCAGAAATCAGGAAGTGCCAAGAGTTGGAAAATCAGTCGAGCAGCAGAAACTGCCAATTTGGTGTCAGTGGCTCAGCAGGTAGCACACTCGCCTCTGAGGCTGGGAGATCAGTTAGCTGTGGGTTCTATCCCCACACCAGGTACTTGGGTTAATATCCCAATACTGACACTGTAGTGCAGCATGAGGGGGGTGCTGTACTCCTGAGGTGCCAGCTTTCGGATGAGATGTTATTTTTTTTTTTTTTTCAATTCAAATGTTATTAACAAATTTTCACATTAAGAGGCAGTTAGTATAAAAAGACAAGAATACAGCATCTTATTATGTTATGTCAGGTGGTCTGTTAGCTGCAGCTGGCTCAGAGGGTGCCAGGGCCACAGCAGCAGCTTGGGAAGCCCGCAGATGGGATGTCTGAATCTGTCTGGGGGTCAGTCAGGTGGTCTGTTAGCTGTGGCCAGCTCAGAGAGTGCCAGGGCCTCAGCAGCAGCTTGGAAAGCCCGCAGATGGGCTATCTGAATCTGTCCGGGGGTCAGTCAGGTGGTCTGTTAGCTGCTGCTGGCTCGGAGAGTGCCAGAGCCACAGCAGCAGCTTGGGAAGACCGCAGATGGGCTGTCTGAATCTGTCCGGGGGTCAGTCAGGCAGTCTGTTAGCTGCAGCTGGCTCAGAGAGTGCCGGGGCCACAGCAGCAGCTTGGGAAGCCCGCAGATGGGCTGTCTGTAAGTTGCACTTGGAGTACTGTGTGCAGCACTTGAGTCCCTACCTGATAAAGAATATAAAACAGCTTCAGGCAGTGCAGAGAAGGTCTGTGAAGTCATTCCCGGGTCAGCAAGGTAGCCCATATGAGGAAAGGCTGAGAGAACTTAATATGTACTTGCTGGAAGAAAGAAGGTAGAGGTTGGACATGACAGAAATCTTCAAGTACCTAACACTGTAGCTGTAGCTGTCTGATAGCTGAAGCTGCCACTGAGTGGAGCAGAAGAATCTGAGTTGGCACAAGGAAGTGTTACTTTTCTTTCTCAGGGGTTGTAAACTAGGGAAATGTGCTGAATTGTTCTACTGTGGAGATTGTGTGCAGGCAACTTGTAAGACAGCCCACTCATGAGGGAGCAGTGTTGGACCTGGTATTCATCAATGGAGACAGCATTGAAGACGTCAAGGTTGGTAAAAATCTGGAATGCAGTGATCACTGTATGGTGTAGTTCAGTATAACTACTGAGCCAGAATCGAACCACACTAAGGTGAGGGTTCTGGACTTTGGGAAGGCTGACTTTACAAAGATGGGGGAATGCCTCAGGGATGCCCTGGCAGGGCAGGAGGAGGGCAGGAGGACATGGGTGGAGTAGAGGAACAGTGGGCAACATTAAAAGGGGCCATACGGAAGGCAACAAACCTCTGCGGCCAGCAAGTAAGCAAAAGCAAAAGGAAAAAAAGATCGCTGTGGTTCTTGAAAGGGGTAGCTGGGAAGGTAAAGGCAAAAAAGTTAGCATTCAGAAAGTATAAGGAGATACAGAGGGAGGAGGATAGGGAGGTGTATCACAAGAAGCAGAGGCAGGCAAGGAAAGCAGTCAGGAGCACAAAGGAGCCAACGGAGGAGACAATAGCACAGGCAGTAAAGAAAGGGGATAAGTCATTTTTCGGAGATGTAAGCAAAAGGAGAAAAACCAGGGGAGGGATTGTGAGGCTAAGGAGGAAAGAGGAGGAGTGTGTAGAGGGGGACCAGGAAAAAGCAGACCTCCTGAGCAAATATTTTTGTTCAGTGTTCACAGAGGAAGGGACAGGTGAGGAACCACAGTTAAGTGATAGAAGCATCAATGGAAGGGAAGTGAACACTAGTCGATTTACAGAGGAGAGAGTCCTGAAGGAACTCACAAATCTGAACGTGGACAAGGCAATGGGGCCAGATAGGATACATCCAAGGATAATAAATGAGCTCAGAAAGGTGCTGGCTGCACCTCTGATAGTCCGGTTCAACCACTCTCTAGAGACAGGAGTGGGCCTGGAGGACTGGAGGAGAGCAGATGTAGTCCCATTTCACAAAAGTGGTAGCAGGGCAGAAGCTGGAAATTACAGGCCAGTCAGCCTGACCTCGGTGGTAGGGAAATTAATGGCATCACTGCTGAAGGAAAGGACTGTGGAATGTCTTGATACCGGCAACTTACAGGATCAGAGGCAGCATGAATTCACCAGTGGGAGGTCATGTCAAACAAATCTGACAGATTTTTTTGACTGGGTGACCAGGGAAGTAGATTAGGGTGGAGCAGTAAATGTGGCCTACATAGATTTCAGTAAGGCCTTTGACACCTCCACATAGGAGACTAGTAAACAAGCTGGGCAGCCTGGGAGTGGGGCTAAAAGTAGTAAACTGGGTAAGAAATTGGTTGGGAAAATAGGCCTCAGAGGGTGGTGGTAAATGAAGTTTACTGCGAGGAATCAAGAATGTAGCAACTAAGTTTCAATGTGAAGAAGTGCAAAATCATGCACTTAGGGCATAGAAACCCAGGGGTGAAATACAAGATGGGAGGAGTAGTACAGATGACCACCAAACAGGAAAAGGACCTTGGGGTAATCATATCTGATGACCTAAAGATGGCCAAACAGTGTGAAAAGGCTGTAGGGAGAGCCAGTGGGATGCTAGGGTGCAGAGAGAGTGTATCACCAGCAAAAAGAGGAAGGTGGTGATACCACTGTATAAATCATTGGTGAGACCTCACCTGGAGTACTGTGTCCAGTTCTGGAGACCACGGGCCCAATTTTAGAAGGTGGACACAGGGCTTGCATCAAGTCCTGCATCCACTGCAAAGTTTGATGCAGCTGCACCTAACAGTTCACCGCAAATGTTGCCCAGTTTTAATGTGTTGGGCGTAGTTGCAACAATCTTCTTTCTTTATGGCGACTTGCAGCCAAGATGTGGCACAAGTCCCATAAAATTGCTGCCCCAATGCCACACATGTAGACCGGGGGAGGCAAATCTAGGTCCTGCATTCAGTGCATGGGACTTGCGGCAGGGAGTAGTGGCTGAATGTTTTGTACAATCAGAATTGCTACGGTGCTGGCCACAAGTCGCAAGTTGAGTCCAATCCCCTGCTGCAAGTCCCTTGCATCGATCTACAGCCATTTGAAAATTGGGCCCCACATCTCCGGAAATACATAGACTCAGTAGAGGCAGTCCAGAGGAAGGCAACAAAAATGGTGCAGGGTCGGCATCAGAGACCCTATGAGCAGAGACTAAAGGACCTCAATATGTACACCCTGGAGGAAAGAAGGGAAAGGGGGATATGATAGACTTTCAAATATCTCATGGGTATGTAACCCTTAGGTGGTGCTATCCCAAGGGCTACTACCCCTGCCTGCTTGGCTAGTAGCAGGTTAAGGGGCCTGGGTAATGAAACAGGTGTCTCCACCTGGAAGTCAGGGTTGTTATTGGTCAAGCTAACCTGGGCACAGCCCTCTGGGACACTGTAACCCCCCTCTTTCCCTTCTAGTGGCCTGAGCAATATACAATAATTACTTTCACAATGACCCTTATTCACCAGCCAATTACACACACTGTTTGCACTTACCACCAGGGCTGGTTCCTCTAGCTTGACCCTGGGGACCCCCTGTAAAACAAGGTTAAGCACAGCAAATAGTAACAGACTGTAAAACAAGGTTAAGTACAGCAAATAGTAACAGACTGTAAAACAAGGTTAAGTACAGCAAATAGTAACAGAACAGTACTTTTGGCACAAACTGGAACCACAGTCAGGTTAAATGCAAACAAAGTTAAATCTGATTTATTCAGGGTACTTGAACAAGGAAGGGGCATAATTAGGTTGATTTACTTAAAAGCTATATTAATCAGACAGTTATGCATGCAGTTCAGAGTCCCTACACAGTTACACACTCTGGGTACCCAGGTAGGAAAATGGTGGGCTAGCCAGGAACATTGCAGCTGCTTGGGGCCCTGTGATGGAAGAAAGCAACATGCACAACACACATTATTTGTAATCCGGAGCCGGATGGCTCAGTTCGTGAAAGAAAAGGCAACAAGACAATCAGATGACAACACTTTTTTAGATTTAGCTGTTGTTGCAGGGAGCTAACCTGATGTTTACTCAGGATACCCAATACTGGACACAGGCAGGATGAAATCAAGACTGCAGGCTGTTGAGCTGGAGTGCCCGGAGAAGCAGGGCCCACACGAATCACTAAGGCATCGTTCCTGTTCAAGGCATTAAACAGGGGGCTGATCCCCAGGCCGGTTTTTCGTCGATGAATTTCTCTGCGTAGCAGGTATTCTGGCTGGGCCAGTGTAGCAGGGCCCAGACAAATTGAAATGGATACGGATTCAGTCCGTGGAGCTGGATACAGCCTCCAGCAAGCAAAACACAGTTCAGACACACAGTGGGGAACCAAATCACAACCCACTATAAGAACACAGCACATTCACATGTAAGGAAATTCCAATGTACCAGGAAAATGGCTCTCCAGTCACAATTACAGAGTCTCTGCACAATCCGGGAGTTCAGAGGTAGCTGGAATTCCAGACAGGTCCATCGCATTCAGCAAATCTTCGGTCTTCTTCAAGCCTGGTCACAATTCAGTGGCTTAATTCGTTCTCCAAATTCCGGATTCAGTCTGAAAAAAGCACAAGTACCCTCTCAGGGACAGCAGGCAGGCATGCAGGCCAAACTCAGCCCTTTCCACAGTTCTCCTGTGAGAATCCACTATGGATTGCTGCTCAAACTATCTCGAGCTGTTACTTCTTCACTTCCCAACTCAGATCTAACTGAAACTGCAAGCAGTGTGGGACTTTCCCCAAGATCCAAAAGGTTCGGTTGGCTGATCTGTCATTCCCAACAAGGGCTCCCCCCCTCCAGGTTATTTTAGGTGATAAAAGCCCAAAACTACAATTCCTACAAGATTTGGCCCCACCAAGCCTCTGTAGGCAGGCTCCATTTTAGAGTCCCAAAGGTACTGATTGGCCCATTTCAGCAGTCCAGGACCAAGATGATGGAAACAAACAGAACTCTCCATGCTGCAAAGAAGGCAGGTTAGAACAAACTGCAATATTATTACTACTCTAACAAATGATCAGTAAACATGTACATCTTCTAACAGAGCTCCGTCTCAGATTAATTATGATTGCAATCCAGGCAGCTCTTAAAGAGACAGTACACAGAGGCTATACAGGCACTCTCTGGAAATACATTTAAACTACCAAAACGCAGAACACCAGCCTGGCAGTGAGCATTTAGGCACGCTCAAGGAAGACATTTTGGGAACCCTCATTTGTAGGGGGGTTACATCCTTCCCTGCCTGGAGAAAACTTGGCCTCCATGTCAAGTCTGTACCATCATGCATCAGTTAACATAAACTTATTACTTTACTATGCATATTCACTACACTTCACAATGCTATATCCATAATGACAATGCTTATGCACATTTCATACATGTGATACTGATTCCACTATGATTAACATACTTATAACACCACAATACTGATTCATGTTATAGCGTCCTGTACATTAAACAATGTAGGAGGGGGCCCTTCCCTATCAGTTAACTTGGGGCTGGATGGGGCAGGGATACCATACTGAGAAGGAAGAACAATCAACCTGGAATTGCCCATTATGCTCAGTTTGAGACGTGAGGTCTGAGAAATATAAATGCCTTTGTGAACTGCATTGAGAGGCAAATCCACTGGCCTCCCAGGAGAATCATAACTGAAGCGTAATACTGGCTTGACAACTTGGCCAGTCTTTCTGAGGGTAACAGTCACTCTCTGTACATTCAGCATTAACTTTGGAGCTTTTATCATTCGTGAGGGGTGCCTCTGCACAGATGGTAATGTCCAAACTGGGAGCACTTTCAGCTCCTTCCTCTGTAGGCTCTGTTTCCACAACACTTGGCTCATTTAGAGAAGGTTCTGGCACAATTAGGCTGTGTGGCACTGAAGGAGGGCTTTCAGCAGTCTCATATTGTTGTTGAAGTTCTGGTGTGTTACCAGAGAGACTCAGACCATCAGCCCCTTCTTTGGGCAAGTCACACAGTCCCACTAAATACAGGGAGTCCGCAGCCTCAGACGTGGTACTTTGCACTTAACTTTCAGGAAGCATTGGCTCCAAGGATGAAGCTGGGGGGTTAGGCAGCCCAGAAGGCCCAGCTTCATCCCCACAATTAGTCATAGGGTTACCTCGAAACAGCTCAATTCATAGGAGGGGTAATAGGCATTGTCACACTCACTATTGTCAGAGGTGGACTGGCAGTCACTATCATTCTGGGCCTGCTGCAGGGGAACCTTAACTCTGTAACTGCTGGGGTAGGTTGACTCTGTCTCTTTTTTGCAGCAGCATGAGTCACCGGCCCAGGGGAGGCAATGTCTTCTGGCTTAGCTTCAATAATAACTTGGCTGATAGGCAGCAAGTGGTTACAGTGCATGGTCTTTACAGCTTTGGAGTTATTCTCTGGGCATACTTTGTATACTGGTAGACCATCCAACTTTCCAACTACTACATGAGGAAGATGGTGCTACCTATCAGCAATTTTGTGCTTGCCATGTAGTCCCAAATTGCGTAACAACACACGGTCTCCAGGCCGTAGCTCTTGAGCCTTTACTTTCTTATCGTGCCTCTCTTTGTTGGCAAGATTTCTCTTGGTGGCCATTGTATGGGCCAGTTGATATGCATGGTTCAACTGAACTTTCAGTTTCTGTACATACTGCAGGTAGTTTTCGTCTTGGACCCCATCTGGAGAGACCCCAAAGCAGACATCAACTGGCAGTCGGGCCTCCCTCCCGAACATGAGGCGGTAGGGGGAGAACCCAGTAGCATCATTTTTGGTGCAATTCTATGCCTGTACCAAGGTGCTAATCTGCTGGCTCCACTTATGCTTTTCTTTTGGATGGATGGTGCCCAGCATGTCTAGAAGGGTGCAGTTAAAACGTTCTGGTTGTGGGTCCCCCTGCAGGTGATAGGGGTGGTTCTTGACTTCCACACCCCCCACCGAGAATCCTGTCAATACCGAGGTGTCCCATGTGATTATAGATGGTCCTCAGTACCAAGTGTTTAAAGGTGTGGGCAGGACCAATTGTTGCTTGTCTACTTGACTACTATGATCCACTGTCTCTCTGTATAACAACTGATTGAGTAACTTCAATCTGGAGCCTTCTTTAAACAATAGGGCAGTTTGCAAGTCAGGGGAATGCAACTTAGACACATCTTTCCCCACACGCAGGGCAAGTGCGGGTTGAATCATAGGATCTTGGGACTGAGCCCACTGAATACTGTCATTGTCAACTTGAGGTAGTGCACTAATATCTAGAGCAGAGAAATGGCAATAGGCAGCCGGTATGCATGTATCAGGAGGGCCCAAGCAATCTACTAAACAGTCCACTGTGTCCACAGACATCTGTTCATCTCTGTCAAACCTTTGGCACAATGCTTGGATGTCAGGTTCACACAGCCTGACCCAATCACTCTTGTAAGTGGGCCTTCGTGACAGGGCATCAGCATCAATATGGTTCAGTCCAGGTCTGTATTCGACAGCATAATCATAGGTTGATAAGGCAGAGAGCCACCCGTGCCCAGTGGTGTCTAACTTAGCTGAAGTCTGTACATAGGTCAACGGGTTATTGTAGATCTTCACCAATATCTTTGCCCCATAGAGGTGCTCATGACACTGATCAACAATGGCCCATTTTAGGGCAAGGAACTCCAGCTTGTGCACAGGATAGTTTTGCTCTGACGGGGTCAAACCATCCTCATGATCTTGATACAGCACAGCTCCTAGGCCCTGCAGATTAGCATCCATATGCAGCACATAGGGCTTGGTAGGGTCAGCGTAGGCGAGGATGGGGGCATGGGTGAGCTGGTATATGACTTCATGAAAGGCTGCTTCACATTCAGGTGTCCAGCGGGGCCCAAAAGGTTCACCTGTGTGGAAATACACTTTCTCTGGTTCTTTGACAGCCCCTTTCTTGTATTTACGGTTAGTAGGGGGGTAAACCTGGGTAAGATTCAGGAGCAGGTGAATTACCTTTGAATAGTCTTTTGTGAACCTGCGGTAGTAGCCACAGAACCCCAGAAAACATTGTAGTTCTTTCAAGTTATGGGGCTGGGGCCAAGTAGTCAGTGACTCAGTCTTACTTGGATCGGTCTTTATTCCTTCTGCAGATACTATGTGTCCCACATACTTCATGGAGGTTTGAAACTTGTCGATGGACAGCTTGAGGCTGAAGTCTTCCAATCGGTCCAGCACTTTAAACAGTCAGGACTCATGCTCCTCTAATGTGCGTCTGAACACAATGACGTCAACTAGGTACACTAGGCATTCCAGTAAGTTCATGTCTTCCACCACACGTTCCATAAGTTGCTGAAAGGTGGCTGGGGCATGCAAAATCCCCTGTGGCATTCTCAGAAATTCGTAGAACCCCAAAGGACAGATGAAGGCGGTTTTCTCACAGTCCTCTGTGGCAATCGGAATCTGGTAATATCCGCTGCGAATATCCAATACTGAGAACTATTTGCTCCCATTCAAGCAATCCAGGGCATCTTGTATACGGGGAATGGTGTATTGATCTGGGACGGTTCACCAGTTCAGGGTTCGATAATCAGCACACATCCTCACTGACCCATTCTTCTTATGCGCGACTACAATGGGAGAGGCATATGGGCTCCTGATTCCTGTATCATGCCAGCAGCGAGCATTTCCTGCAGGTTTCTCCTCACGTCATCTATGTCCACTGGGGTGAGGCATCAGGATCTCTCTAGAAATGGCCAGTCATCATGCAGGCGTACATGATGCTCTGCACCCTAGACACACCCCACGTCCCATTCTTTTAGCGAAAACACTTGGTCTCTCTGGGCGAGTTTCTTGCTAATCCTAGCCTTCCATTCAGCTGGCAGCAGGGAATCACCAAAGTCAAATAGGTCCGGGGTCACTCTGTCCTTTTGGTCAGAGTACTTGTTATTGGGTAATACTGCAGTGTCTGTGCAGTGTACTGTAGCTAGAGTGCATCCTCTGTTCACCCGGACCTCCCGATTTGACACATCTAGAATCTGGACCATCACTTGTCATGCATAGGCATGGGCATGGGCAGGCAAGATGCTGGGTTTAACCAATAATCCTTCTGGCAACTTTTCATCACCTGGTGCATCCAACATTAATATTTTGTTCTTCACGTTTCTCTTTAGGCAGACTTCTCCATGGATTGTGCACTGGGCGTTGGGGGCCAATTCTAAGGAGTCAAGTTCCTTTTTCCACACTATCCCCACTGGCTCATCTGGGTCCTCTTTATTGGGTTTCTGTTGTAACTCATATGCCCTTTTTTACTAAGGCTGGAATTCTTAGGGCCCGTCCAGTCAGTTGCCCTTGTTTCTCATGGCAGAGTTGTGCTAGTCTTCCAAACATGTGGGCGTTTGTTCCAATTAACAGGGAAACCCCATCATACAGTTTGGTGGGGGGATACACTAGGGCCAGTGTCTCTACTTGCTCCTCTACACCAGTTACAGTTGCAGGAAAAGACAACCAGGGGTGGACATATCCTAGGTAGGGATAAGACTTGTCACTCAGCCCCCACACATGTAGGCCTTCCAGGGATTGCAATGGCGCACCAGATAAGTGTTTGTCATACCAGTCCTGAAATACAATGGTCACTAGCGACCCACTGTCAAGCACAGCCTGAGAAGGAATACCATTCACAGTCACAGTAGTCTTTATTGAAGGGCCCCTCAAACTTTTTATGATTCTTTTCCACTTCTCAGCCTTCTCAGCACACTGCCACTCGGGTACCAAGGGGGCAACATAGCTGATTCAGGTCTCCCAGTCATCCTCCCTCTGGGGGGTGGGGAAGGCACCCGAGAAGATTCTCAGCCTTCGGTAGGAGTTGTGACTAATGGCGGGTACAGATATAGGGGCCAGCATTGGCACGGGCACAGAAGGTGGGACAGTAACAGGTGCTGGAGTGGGAGGGGGTGTTGGGGAAGGAACACCCCCAGGTGGCAGGAATAGTTTCTTAAAGTCCTCTACGGTTTTCCCTTCCTCCAGCAACAGCTTACCAAATTTCTCCTCAAAAGTCTCAGATAATGGTGGGAGCTCATCCTTCCCAGGGTCTTTACTGTCTTTTGTTATCACTCTCCAGGCAGCTAGGACCCCTTCTAAGGCAATAGTCTGTGGCACTTTAGAGCTGTCCATGAGGTCACTACACTCTACCAAGGCTATGAAGGTTTGGGCAATCAAATCAGCTTGTCGACCCACCACCACAGAGTTTTTTAAACATTCAACTTTGGAGAGTGCTCCCTCTACAGTGTCCTTGCTGGTACCTAGGGGAATATCCAGTATAAGCAGAGCATTTTGGGGGTCAATCTCTTGCCCAGTACAATTGTCCCAATTGGCTCATTTCAGCAGTCCAGGACCAAGATGATGGAAACAAACAGAACTGTCCATGCTGCAAAGAAGGCAGGTTAGAACAAACTGCAATATTATTACCACTATTCTAACAAAGTATCAGCAAACAAGTGCATCTTCTAACAGAGCTCCCTCTCAAACTAATTATGACTGCAATCCAGGCAGCTCTTAAAGAGACAGTACACAGAGGTTATATAGGCACTCTCTGGCAATACATTTAAACTGCTAAAACGCAGAACACCAGCCTGTCAGTGAGCATTAAGGCAAGCTCAAGGAAGACTTTTCGGGAACACCCCCATTTGTAGGGGGGTTACAGGTATAAATAAGGTACAAGAGGGAAGCATTTTTCAGAAAAAAAGATTCTCGAGAACAAGGGGACATGCTATGAAGCTGAAGGGGAAGAGACTCAGGGGAAACATAAGGAAATACTTCTTCACAGAGAGAGTAGTGGATGGCTGGAACAGCCTACAAGTGGAGGTGACAGGGGCCAAGGCTGTGGCAGGATTCAGAAACACATGGGATAGGCATAAGGGAACCTTAGTCATTAGGGAAAGGAGGGCTGAACCGGAGATCAAGTAAGATCTGCAGCATTACAGTAGGCAAGTAAAATGGGCAAACTGGGTGGGCCAAGCGGTCCTTATCTGCTATCAAATTCTATGTTTCAGTGTTTCTAAAGAGAGTAGGGAGGAGGGCCACTAGAGGGAGGGTGAAGGAGGGCCTTGCCAGATGCCATAACCCATGTACTACAAGCCAGTCAATAGGGAAGTTGTAGTTCGAGGATATAAGGATGCTGAGATCTGTAGTCCATTCTCTGATAACTGAAGCCACCATCAAGCAGAGCAGCAGAATCTGAGCCGGCAGAGCAAAGTGCTATATTTCTTTCTCAGGGGTTGTGAAGTAGAGAAATGTGCTGAACTGTGCTACTGTGGGGACTGTGTGCAATAAATGGAGGAGGGAAGAGGCCACTAGAGGGAAGGTGAGGAAGGGACTCACCAGATGCCTTACACCAAGTGCTACAAACCAGCCAAAAGGGCAGCTGTAGTTCTTATATAAATCCCAGACTCCCAGCAACCCCTCACATGAGTGACCATGAAACATGAGTGTGGTGTGTGACCTAATGACATCTGGGGGTGTCAACAGGATGCCCACAGGGAAGACCACAGGCCATGCTGCTCAAAGGAGGGCAGGTAAGGAAGGAGGAAAGGGAAAAGTAAGTCGGGGTTTGATAGGAATTGCAGCTATTACCTAGCTGAGGTCTGTCTCCAGAGGGGACTCTGGTCTGCAACTAGTCCCTATCTAGGGTAGACCTACAACCAGCCTACCAGTAAGGGAAGTCTGGGGAGGGCAGCTCTCTCATAGTTAGACATGGATAGTAGCATTGCTAATGAGCCACAGCCACTCTTTGTCTTTGGTCAGATCACAGGGGAGTCAGCAAGTAGGAATTTCAGTTGGAAGACATACAGTTCACACTTAGGTTAATAGTGTGTCTCAGTCAGTGTTGGGTAAGTTTCTTTTTCTATTACTTTCTATTACGTTTGGAAACTTGTTCCAGGAAGCTCTGCGCAGTCACTGGCAAGGATGGAGAAGTACTAGAAAAAGTAATACATGTTACAATTATAGTTACTTATTTCTTTTTATACAAAAATAATAAATAATTATAACAGATTACATTTTTTGAAAGTAATAGATTAGTAACTAGTTACTTTCAAATAAATGTAATCAGTTACAGTTACGTATTTCTTTTCTATAAAAAGACATAAGTAATTGTAACAGTAAGGTGTATTACTTGTTCCAGTACCTCTCCATCCTTGCTAGTGACTGCACAGAGCTTTCTGAAACAAGTTTCCAAAAGTAATAGAAAGTATTAGAAAACGTAACTTACCCAACACTGGTCTCAGTCATTTCCTATCTGGGGTCAGCTTAAGGGGGAGCTAGTGGGCATGAAACTCAGTAAAAAGGCTGACATTGCATACCTAGGAATGACTAGGCAGATAGGCATCAAAGCTGTTATCATACTAGTCAAATGGAAAGGAAGGGGCTGCAGCTGTTCAGCTACCCTATCCAAGTCCTAATTGATTAAAGGGGAGAGATGGGGTCATTGCCCTTAAACCACCCTTATCCAGGACCGAGGTTTAAACTCCATAAGAATAAAGGGGATAGCTAGTGCATTACCAAGGAGTGCCTAGAAAGTAATAACCCCCCACTCCCGTAACACCATCTATTCTGTGTCAATCCAATGTGGGGATTATTGGTAATACCACATTTAATGTATGTTAATTTATGTTGTTTAATTGATATACACTTGCTTGAATCTATTCTGGTCCAATCAATTTAAATGTTAAGTGTGACATCATTAAAATGTCAGTTTGGTTTTTACTTCTTAAGATGTTGGTCTGTTTCACTGACTTAACCTTTGATAAAGGACAGCAGTCTGAAACGCATCAGGTGGGCACTCTGTGTTTGTCTGCTCATTACTATGAATTGTCTTTTAATAAAATAAGACAATGAAGTTCATCACTTATTGCTGTTGGTATCCTGTTTGATATGGTGGTGAGTGCCAGAATCTGAACTGGTGAATAGGGTTGTATAGTGCAGAGGGTGTGAGGCAGCGGTGTTTCTGGGAGCTCTCTGGGAGATGGGGAGATGTCTAGTTTGCAACATATTGGACAGCTGAGGGCAGAGGTGAACCAGTTGAGTCAAGAAATAAGTGTGCAAGCGGGGGGATTCATGGGGTAATAATGCAGACTGCAGGGGACTTCAGGGCCTGGAGGCAGTCAGGGTGGGAGAGAACAGGAAAGGACCCGAGGCAGAAGGTAATAATGGGAGGGACAGCAGGGCCACAGAGCCTGGAGGCAGGCAGGGGATGAAAAAAAACTGGAGGTAAGCCATTGTGGGGAGGGAGACCACACATGAGGAAAAGGCTGGAGGAAGGGAGTAGGCAGGTCCCCATGGTCCATCTCAGTAAGTGGGGGAGGATAACAGTAAGGGAAATGGGTGAGGCAGGGCAGGGAGGGTGTCCAGTGGGAGCACATCCAGAGGTGCCAGTGCAGAACAGGTTCCTCCTGCAGGACAGAGGGGAAGAGGGGGATCTTGGATAGATGGGTATGTACAGTGAGATGGGAGGGAAAGGAGGCAGGAAGAGGGAGAAATTCAGGGATGGTAAGGAGAGGGGAGAGGGAAAAGGTTTAGGTGAGAAGGGACAGGCGAGTGAAGTAAGGAAGGGGAAGGTGTGAGAGGTGTCTGACTGAAGGATGAGCAGAAGAGGAAGGTAGGGTGCATGACTGAGGGTGCTGAAGGTCAGGGGAAGGGGGGCTTGGATGGTGCAAGCTGGTGCGAGGGGTCAAAAGGGAGAGCAAGATGGACAGAGGGAAGTGGAGCAGGCAGGAGTGGGCAGCAGTACAGGTGGAGGGAGGATGGGCCCAGAAGGTTGGGGGGAGGGTGGTGATCTTGGGGGATACAATAATAAAGGCGGTGAGGTGGGAGGGAGGGTCCAGGACAAACCGTAGGAGGGTAGAATGTATGCCAGGGATGATGGTAGGGATAGTCTGATCTCTGATAGCCAAGCACATGGGGCAGGAGGTGCAATCTCACATAATAGTGCACCTGGTACAAACGACCTCAGCAGGATGTGAGATGGGAAAAGAGAGGTTCAGGGCAGGGAACATCTATAGCAAGGTAGAGAGTTTGGTAGCCTCTCAGGGTGCTACTGGTTTCAAGGAGCTAGGACTGCAAGGAAAGTTAGAAGAGGAATTCAATATGACTCAGAGGGTGGTGTGAGGAGAGGGGGTATGAGATAGTTGTTGGCTGGGGAGGGACGCAGGAGAACAAGGACCTGTACACACCCAATAGGTTACATCTAAGTAAAAAGGGCACAAGGGTCTGAAGGGAAAGCTGAAGGAATTCATGGGAAAAAAATCATTTTAAAGTGACCCGGGGGAGATGGGGCAGCAGGGTGCAAAATATCCTCAGGCACCTGGTAGAGGAGGCTGACAGGCTTCCTCCCCAGCAGAACAGAATAGTGAGGAACTTGCTGAGAGGGGGGAGAGGGAGGGAATGACTGGAGTGGGAGAGGGGGCAGAATAGGAGTAAAGGGGTCCTGTGTCATGGTGGTGGGTGGTGTCTCTGAATGTTAGAAGCCTGGGAAACAAAATGTCTGACATGCAGGCACTGATGGAAGATGGAGAGGTGGATGTAGTGGCCATCATAGAGAAATGGGCCACACCAAACCATGACTGGTACCTCACAGTCCCCAGGTATAAAATGTATAGGAGGGCTAGGGAAAGGGGGAAGTGGTTCTATATGTGAAGGAGGGGAAAACCTGCACCAGAGAGGAAGGGATGAAGGGAAAGACAGATGCACTATGGTTTCAGGTCCAATCTGCTAAGGAGAGGAAACTACGGATGGGGGTAGTTTACAGACCACCTTCACAGGATGAGGAGCTAGCAAGGTATTGGGGTCCAAATCATAGAAATGGCTATCAAGTGGGAGACAGTAATAATGGGAGACTTCAATCTTCCTGGGGTGGATAGGACAACCTCAGCTACCTCTAGCACCAGGGAGCAAGTATCGCTGGACGCATTCCAGAGTGGATTCCTGACACATGGTGTCATGAAGCCCACTAGGAAGAGAACCATACTAGAGCTGGTTCAGTACAACTATGAGCATGTTCAGGATGTAAAGGGTAGAAGCGCCACATGCAGGAAGTGACCGCTATGCAGTGTGGTTCCACGTGGACATGGGCAGAGGGATGGTCAGGATTAAGACAAAGATTCTGGACTTCAGGAAAGCTGACTTTAATAAAATGGGAGAAATTCTGACAGGACACCATAATGGGATCAGAAAGGAGATGGAGGTGAAATGGAAATAATGGTCATAATTAAAGGAGGGACTGACGGAAGTCACAAGTGAGTGTGCCAAAATCAAAAGCAAGAAATCTAAGGCCAAAAGGCACAGCTGGTTCAGAAAGGAAGTGGCAGATGTTATAAGAGAAAAGAAGGCAGCCTGTATGGCCCAGTGGTGCTGAGGGTTGAGGTGCCAAATACCATATCTCACACCAAACTGGTGACCCGAGCTCGGAAGTGAGCTCGGGTTGTTGGGGGTCAGCCAGGGAGGAGAGGATTGAGCATCCAGAGGACTGTTCTCCTCTTCTGGGGAGGGTGGCCTATGGATCCCTTGGCATCAGTGACTCCCAGCGGAGGCTGGGGGTGCTACAGCCTCCACTACATCAGGAAGGGGTGGAGGCAATGGTGGACATCTGAGGGATAGCTACGGTAGCACACCCACCTCATGCTGGATGTCAATGCACGTCTATGCCTCCGGGGGGGGGTCACATTCGTAGTCACAAAAAAAGGACAAACCCCAGCATCTGGGAGGATGATTATGAGCTAACAGCAGCCCCACACCCACCACCTGATCCTGCCCACCCAGGTCCCCGATATCCTCCAGCCTCATTCTGCCTACAGATTTTGATTGATGGAGCACCAAAGTAAGTGGATGAAGGCCTCTTCTCGGGGGGGTCTAAGCAGAAATGCAGGTTGGAGTTCTTGGGGGGGATTTGGGGGCTTTGAGGATCTCAGGCTGGGTAGTAGAAGCTTCCCAGGGGCTCCATCTGAGGGAGTTCCAAGGGCAGGCAACCAGAGGAAAGAGAGTTGGAAAAAAAAAGAAAGAAGGCAGCCTTCCAAAAGTACAAACATACTCAGAATGAGGAGGATAGGGTGGTCTATTGTGCTAAATCCAGGGTGGTGAGCAGATCAGTTAGAGAGGCAAAGGCTACAAAGGAAGTATGGCTGGCACGGGGAGTAAAATCTGGTGATATCTTCAAATATACAAGGGAGAAGTGGGTTATTAAAGATGAGATTGTCAAATTAAAAGCGGATGGAGGTTGGGCAGAAGGAAGTGAAGAGAAAGTGGAGGAGCTTAACAAATACCTCTGCTCTGTCTTCACTACAGATAAGGTCAGATCTGTGCCAAAATGAAGCAAGGGTTTGGGGAGAGAGAAGGGGTGAGTTACAAACAGTGTAATAAAGGTAGACAGAGTGCATAAGGGCCTAAAGTCCCTGAAGGCAGACAAGTCCCTTGGGCCAGACGGCGTGCGCCCAAGGGTCCTAAGGAAACTTGCAGAGGTGCTGGCAGGCCCCCTGGCAAAAATGTTTAACACCTCTCTAGAGTCCAGGAGTGTGCCCCAGGACTGGAAAATTGCACATATGGTGCCTCTCCTTAAAAGTGGTCCAAGGAATGAACCAGAGAACTACAGACCAATCTATTTGACCTCAATAGTGGGGAATCTGATGGAGACTATCCTGAACGAACGACTGGTGAGTTTTCTTGAGGAAAATGGCTGCAAGACAAGAAGCAGCATTGATTTGTGTCAGGAAGGTCCTGCAAGACTAATCTGATTGACTTTTTCGACTGAATAAGCAGGACAGTGGACAGGGAACCAAGCAGTTGATGTCCTTCATCTGGGCTTCAGCAAGGCCTTTGACTCTGTACCACATAGGAGGCTGGTCAAGAAGCTGAAAGACCTGGGGTGGGAGCCAAGCATGCTAGATGGGTCAAAAACTGATTACACAACAAAAACCAAAAGATGGTGGTGGAGAGAGAATTCTTGGAAACTAGGCCAGTGACCAGTGGGATCCCACAGGGCTCAGTGCTCAGCTCAGTGCTGTTTAACATCTTCATCAGTGACATAGTGGATCGGATCAAGAATAAAATCTACCTGTTCATGGATGACACAAAGCTGTGTGGGAGGGTGGACATGGAGGAGGGGAGACTGGAACTTAGAGAAGACCTGGCTAGGTTAGAGAAGTGGTCTAACATTTAGCAACTGTGGTTCAACACAAAAAAGTGCTAAGTCGTACATTTGGATGTAGAAAAACCCAGAGACCAAATAGTGGTTGGGTGGTATGCAGGTTACCATGTCAAAGGATGAAAAGGACTGTAGGTAATCATCATGAGAGAAAGCACTCGGCACACTACAGGAGAGAAGCAGCAAAAGGAAATCAAATGCTGGGCTGCATAGCCAGGGGGATTACCAGTAGGAATGTGGAGGCCATACTGCATCTGTACAAGTCACTGGTAAGACCGTACCTAGAGTAGTATGCGGTATTGGTGCCCTTATCTTAAGAAGCATGTTAATTTGCTGGAGATGGTCCAGAGAAGGGTGATCAGGATGATCCAAGGCGAACAGGGCAACACCTACAAAGAGAGGCTCAAGAGGCTCAACATGTACTCTTTTGAGGACAGAAGGGACGGGGGCATGTGATTGAGGGCTTAAAATACTTGAAAGGTATTAACAGGGTGAATACAAAAGGCATTTTCAGTCTTAGTGGGAACAAGTCCACTAGGAGGCATAGCCTAAAGCTGGTAGGGGAAAGATTCAAGAAAGAGATGAGGAGGCACTTTTTAACCAAAAGAGTGGTGGCCAAGAGGAATGAGTAGGTCTCCCTGAAAATGGCAGATAGCATCAAGAGAAGATGGGACAAAATGAAAGGGAACGTTGCTGGTGGAGGGGGAACTTGTGGGGTGTCAGGGAGATTTGGGAAGGGGAAGAAGGTCTCTCTGTAGACACAAGGGGGGCCTGCACACTCAAGCAAACTAGATACATATAAGTCCTTTATCTGCTGGCATATTCATATGTTCATATGTAAAAGGTCTAAACAAGGTGGATCTCGGGAAACTCTCTAGCTTAAATGAAAACAAGAACACAAGTGAGCACAGTTGCAAACTGGTGGTGAGGGGAGGTTCGAGAAGGAAGTCAGGAGAAACTTCTTTATGGGGAGATTGGTGACAGGGTGGAAGGATCTTCCAGCAGAGTTTGTCAGTGAAGACAATCAGTACCTCTGAGAGGGGGGGGGACAGGGTAAAGGTAAGAGTACAGAGGAAGGGGTGGCAGTGTACAACGTAAATACAAGTACTGTACTTGGGGCTTGACATCAAGCAGACTTGATAGAGTATATGGGCTTCTTCTGCTGGCAAATTCATATGTTTGTATGTTCGGGTTCACAGAGGGAAGATCATGCCAAATGAATTTAATAGATATCTTTGATTTGGTGACCAGGGAAGTAGACCAGGAGAGAGCAGTGGACGTAGCCTATCTAGACTTTAGAAAGGTCTTGGAGACTGTGCAACACAGAAAGCTGATTAGGAAGATGACTATTTTGGGGTGGGGCCAAATTGGTAAAACGTGTTTGCTACTGGCAAATGGATAGTAGGCAGGGAGTATTGGTAAATGGCACACACTTTAAGGATGGAAGACTGAGCTGTGGGGCACAGCAGGATTCAGTGCTGGGACCAGCCCTTTTCAATATCTCCATAGGAGCTATTGAGGAGTAACTGAAGGGGAAGTCTGTATTTTTGCAGAGGATACAAAGAGTATAGGATGAAGGGGAGGTGCTGACATTCACTAGGTAGAAAAGGGATGTTGACATGATTATTTCAGAAGACCTCAAGGTGGCAGTGCAGTGTGACAAGGCCATGGGCAGGGCTAGTGGTATGCTGGAGTGCATAAGGAGTGGCATCATCAGTAGGAAGAGGGATGTGGTGTTGCAACTGTACCACTCTCTGATATGCCCCCACCTGGAGTACTGCATCCAGTTCTGCGGACAGCACCTCAGGAAAGAAATAGACAGGATAGAGGCAGTCATAAAGAGGGCAACCAAAATGGTGCAGGGTTGAATGGGAAGCACTAAGAAGAGAGATTGAGGGATCTCAATATATGCACTCTAGATGATAGGAGAGTGTGGGTTGGCATGATTGATACATTAAAGTGCCACATAGGAGTGAACAGAATGCAGTGAGGGAGCTTCTTCCAAAAGATGAGTTCCAGGGCTAGAGGACATGCAATGAAACTGGAGGTGGGAAATTTCACGAGGAATGTAAGGAAATACTTCTTCACAGAAATGGTGGTAGAAGCATGGACCTGACTGCCAACTGTAGTTGTGGAGACTAGAACAATGGAGGGTTTCAGGCATTTATGGGATAGACACAGGGGCATACTAGTACAGAAACAGTGAGGGAGGAGGAGAGTACCCAGAGACAGGCGCTGCAGAGGTACAGTATGCAGAGAACCCTTGGTTAGGCTGTGTGGGTGTAGTGGTCGTTTTCTGACTTTTCTGAAAATGATATGTTTTCGGGCATGGGTGCCCATTATACAACCCTCACCATCGATGTAACTAGGGCTTGGAAGAACAGAATATGAAAACAGCAAGTAGGAGTATGTCAGTGGAACAGGGAGGTCGGGAGCAGGCAATCCGTCGGGGGGGCTGCAATGGAAGGCATCTGATGATGTCCAGCAGGGGCATGCAAGTTGGGGGTATCAGGGAAGGCATCTGGTGACGTACAACCAAAAGAGTCAGCACCCAGTCAGGACTCAACATGAAAGCAATTTATTGCAAAACAAAGTGCAAGTGCAAAGTGCAAAAAATACACTTTCTACACGACCATTATGGTAACAGGCATGGTGAAAAACTCTTACGTTTCGCCTAGCCTATGCCAGGCTTCATCAGAAATAATTAGCATAGTATACAAGGTGCATTTATACAAACACATCCTCATGCTTATGTGCAAAAATGTGCATACATATTAGTGATACAATTAAAAACAATTGCAACAACTTTATTTCTGCAATGTTAAATAGAATCCATTTACCTATTATACACATTGCCTGCTGATTGGTACAGATTTATTAAGTTAAGAAGGGGTTAAAACCTTTTTTAGGTACATCAGGGAGTGAAAGAAGACCAAGGAAGGGATAGTGAGGCTTATAAAGGGGAGGGAGGGTGGGCAGAGGGTGACTGTGAAAAGGCAGAGATACTAAACAAATATTTTTGCTCAGTATTTACAAATGAAGAGGGGAGGTACCTAAAACAAACAGTAGAAACACTCTGGATACAGAAGTTGATACCAGCCCATTTACAGAAGAAAGGGTTCTGGAAGAACTCTTAAAACTGAAGGTGGACAAAGCAATGGGGCCTGATGGGATTCATCCCAGAATTCTAAAAGAACTAAGGGTAGAACTAATGACACCACTGACTACCCTCTTTAACAAATCATGGGAGGATGGGGTGGTACCTGAGGACTGGAGGAGGGCAGATGTGATTCCCCTTCACAAAAGTGGGAGCAGGGCAGAAGCAGGAAACTACAGACCTGTTAGTTTAACCTCACTGATAGGGAAAATGATGGAATCACTTCTGAAGGAAAGAATTGTCGAGTACCTAGAGGCCAGAGGGGCAAAAGGACCCATGGCAGCATGGATTCACAGCGGGAAGGTCATGCCAGCCGAATCTAATAGATTTCTTTGACTGGGTGACCAAAGTAGTACATCAGGGAGGGGCTGTGGACATGGTCTACCTAGACTTTATTAAGGCATTGACTCAGTCCCACACAAAAGATTAATATACAAGTTAGCCAGCCTGGGAGTGGGTCCCAAGATGATAGCCTGGGTAAAGAATTGGCTGGAGAATAGGACACAGAGGATAATAAGAAATGGAGTCCACTCTGAAGAAAGGGGGGTTACTAGTGGGGTACCGCAGGGTTCGGTATTAGGACCAGTCCTCTTCAATGTCTTTATAATCGATATTGCAGAGGGACTGGAAGGAAAAGTATGTCTCTTTGCAGATGACACAAAGATCTGTAACACAGTTGATGCACAAGGTCGGGTGGAAAGGATGAGAAGGGACTTGGCAAGGTTAGAGGAATGGTCAAATGTATGGCAGCTTAGATTCAATGCTAAGAAGTGCAAGGTAATGCACATGGGAAACAAAAACCCAGGAGAAGAGTACACAATGGGGGTGAGATACTAACAACAACAAAAATGGAAACGGACCTGGGTCTAGTCATATCAGATGACTTAAAGGTGGGTAAGCAATGTGAAAGGGCAGTAAGGAGGGCAGGGGGATACTGGGATGCACAGGGAGAGGCATCACCAATAGAAAAAAAGAAGTTGTTATCCCTCTGTACAGACAGCTGGTGAGACCCCATCTGGAGTACTGTGTACAGTTCTGGAGACCCAGTCTCCGCAAGGACATAGACAAGATGGAAGCTGTCCAGAGGAGAGCAACTAAAAAGGTGCAGGGTCTGCACCAGAAGACATATGAAGAGAGACTAAAGGAGCTTAATATGTATAGCCTCGAGGAAAGGAGAGAGAGGGAGGACATGACAGAAACTTTCAAGTACCTCAAGGGAATCAACGAAGTCCAAGAGGGTAGCATCTTTCAAAAAAAGAGATGTGCAAGAACAAGGGGGCACAATTTGAAGATAGAGGGAGGGGCAGCCCAGAGGTAATGTAAGAAAGTATTTTTTCACAGAGAGGGTTGTGGATGCATGGAACGGCCTTCCGGAGGAGGTTGTGGAGTCAAAAACAGTGGTTGAATTCAAGCATGCATGGGACAGTCATAAGGCAATTCTGGGGGGGGGGGTAGAAAGAAGTAGGCTGCTGGTTAACTAGGATCTGCAGCTTATCCATTAGGTAGGGAAGTGGGCAGACTGGGTGGGCCAAGCAGTCCTTGTCTGCTATCAAATTCTATGTTTCTATTAACTACCAGCGTCAAGTCACTGCCCCTACTGCTACACATATAAAGCAATTTATATGCAGTTCATTGTGACTAATTCTTTATAACCACAGAGATTCACTTAACATTGAAATGCCTGCTTCTTAAAGGGCCTAATGAAGTATAGTTTGAGACTTCATTTTTTTTGTTTTAAAGATCCAGTGTTATTTACAAATATACATTCTGTTGTTTCCCCTTATTTACAAAAATGCTGCCAGATCAATGTTATCATTTAAGCCCAAACCTTCCCTGGATTTTAAAACAAAAATCCAGAAACTCTCTCTCTGACCAATCAGTTGCTTTAAATTGCCCTCTCTTGATCCAACTGTAACTTTTTCAATACCAGTAAATTGTATTTGATGTTTAATGTTAGGATCCCTGCAACTGGTTAACTGTCTTACTATGGCACATGACATATCCATATGTTCCAAAACCCTAAAATGCTCACTGATTCTCACTCAAAATTCCCTGGTTGTTCTACCAATGCAGTAGAACCCACAGGAGCATTCTAGCAGATACACAACTGCCTTAGAAAATGGTCAAGAAAATCCCCAGGCTCTGATTGGCTGATAGCCCTGGCAAGGTGGGCATCTATCAGGCAACAGAGCCCGGGTATTAAAAGTGCCAGCTTGCCACAAACCTCATCACAAAGATCAGTATGCAAATTGAATGTTTATTTTGAAATGCTGCCATTTTTTTTCTCGCTGCTTAGCAGGCAAGTTTAACCTCCCCCCACCCCACCCACCGGACTATGTCATGAACTGAATAATAAAGAAATCACACAGTACAAAACACTAAAAGAGCTAAAACCAACAGTCACAGCAATTGTCTGTATTCATTGTGAAATGCTCCACAGGCATTGGCACACATCCACATCTTTGTTTCTTGCCCCAGAAAGCTGGCAGCTCAATTTAAAGTCCCCCCTTTGTTAAAAAAAAAAAAAATAGAGGGGTACCAGAAAAGTCGATGCTCACCGCCGGCATTACTTCATGTCTCCCGTTCTGCTCTGCTCCCGACGTGGGTCCTGACATCTTCTACAACATGATCCCTCTTTAGATTGTCTGTGTTTTTAAAAGGACAGGACTTTTAAAAAATACTGATAGTCCACTGGGGAATTAAAAAAAATACTGGTAGTTCATGGGGTGGCGGAGAGAAAAATGGACTTGGTCTAGATAGTGTAGAACTCAATGGGAAGATAATCAATTTAGACACTAGCTGAGAGGGCATCACATGCAATCCACTAGCCCTTCACAAGATCAAACAGCACCATCTAGTAACAGCTAGTGTTAAACAAAACATTAAACAAAGCATCAAAGGGACTACTTTACCCATAGTCTAATTTATTAATAAAAAATAAGTAGTTCCACTATTTTTAAAGATGTCATAAGCTATTTTATTTAAAAAACTAAAAGGCCCATTTTCTAAGAACAATAATACCTTCCAGGGTGGGTGGTATGGGTAATACCGCCCATCCTGTCGGGTATTATTGCTTGCATAGTGTTATGTAAAATCAGATCTTTGATCTTAAAAACTTGATCTGTAACTAGATTTTTAAAGGTATTTGTAGTTTGTACATATGGACAAAACTTACATTTCCCACATCTATTTGTACCAGATGATGGATTCACTGACCACGGAGTATTGCTTTTCTTTTTGTTATCCTGTGGTAAGTATGACCTAACCACCTTGTCCTTTATTGAGGGGGCTCATTTATATATTATTTTCAGACCTTCCCCCACACCTTGTTTTATTTTATCATCAGTTTGCAGAATCCCTCAATTTTTTGTGAGAATTTCTTTCAATTCTGTACCCCTGGCACTGTACTTGGTTACAAAACCCACCTCTTGAAACATATTCCCACTTGTTCACAAATTAGGTTTTGGTTTCAAGGTATCTACTCGTGGCATATGTTCAACTCTTTCTTCAGCTTCTCTTACTACAGCTCTACTGTATCCATTCTCAAGAAACCGTTGTACCTACAAATCCCCCTGCTTCTCAAAACCTGGTCTATTTGTGCAATTTCTTAGGGTTCTGATCAACTGACCATTCGGGATGTTCCTAGGGATATATTTAGGATGAAAACTGCTGGCCAAAAGTAGAGAATTCCTGTCAGTGGGTTTGGTATACAAGGAAGTCCCTATAATTCCACCCCCCCCCCATTTTAAAAATCCTCAGATCTAGGAAATTTATCTCCTGGTCCTCCACATGGGCCTTAAACCATAAATTGGCATCTGTACTGTGTAACTAATCTACAAATTAAAAAAAACTGTTCCCTGGTTCCCTTCCAGACAATTATGTCATCTAGAAACCACACCACAAATCCAAAAATTTGACATATGGATTTGTGGTGCCGTTTCTTACCCAGTCCTCTTCCCATTTGCCAACATACAAATTGGCATAACTGGGGGCCATAGTGGCCCCCATTGCTGTCCCCTTAATTTGTTTGTAGTATATGCCCTGGAATAAAAAGATATCAGAACGCGATATCAATTCTGCTAAATTCAACAGATACTCAGTAGGGGCATCATATGGTTGAGTCCTTTCATTCAAAAAATATTCCAGAGCTTCTAAACCACCTATGTGGGGAACATTCATGTATAATGCATCTACATCCAAAGTTGCAAATAGCCATTCATCTCCCATATCCAGTTCCTCCATGATATTAACAACATGTGTGGAATCCTTTAAATACGACAGCAAGCTCTGTACTATATAGGCTGTAGGTGCACATCCACAAAGTGGGACAAAGGTTCCGTGAGCCCCCACCCCCTGAAATAATAGGCTGGTTGGGTGGGTTCACAGAATCCTAGTAGATTTTAGGAAGACAGTAAATAGTAGGAACTACAGGGTATGGGACTGTTAAAGCTCTGAATTGGGCATCTGAAATATATCCACAAAGATGGGATTTACCAAGCCCGTTACGGTAATGGTTGTGTAGAAAGTGTATTTTTTGCACTTTGCACTTGCACTTTGTTTCACAATAAATTGCTTTCATACTGAGTCCTGACTGGGTACTGACTCTTTTGGGTGTGCTGCAATTAGTCTGTCATAGCACCAGTCTGCTCTTGTTGTGGCTTTCCTGCATTTTCGTGCATCTGGTGATGTCCAGCAGGGGCATGTCAGTGTCACAGGGAAGTCGGGAGTGGGCAACCTGTTGAGTGGCTGCAATCAAAGGCAACTGGTGATATCCAGCAGGGGCATGTTGGTTACATGATGTGCTAAGGTGGGGGAAAATTACCATGGGTTGCTGCTGGGGCAGGTAGGTGGCTGGTTGTAGTGGCAGATACATGAGGGTATTCACTTGTGGCACATTTCTAGTAGCATAATGTACTTCATAAATACCCACCCCTTGTTACATAGATACATAGATACTGTCAGCAGATAAGGGCCTATGGCCCACCCAGTCTGCCCATTTGAGCTCATAAGATCACTTTAAGTTTTTCTAGAAGTTTGTTGCCCCTTAGCACTGACCTCCAGGATTCCCTTATATCTATCCCATGCATTCTTAAATCCCATAACTGTTTCAGCCCCCACCACTTCCTCAGGCAGGGTGTTCCACTTGTCCACCACCCTTTCTGTGAAGAAATTCTTCCTCACATTTCCTCTGAATCACCCTCCTTCCAACTTCATCCCATGCCCTCTAGTCCTGGAACATCTTTTTTTTCTGGAAAATAGTGTTTTCCTACATTCTGTTCCACCCCTTAAGGTACTTGTATGTCTCTATCATATTCCCCCTCTCCTCCAGGGAATACATATTCAAGTCCTTCAGCCTGTCCTCATAGGACTTGTGATGCAATCCCTGTACCATCTTTGTTGCTCTCCTCAGAAGCTTCTCTACCCTGTCTTTGTCTTTACATAGGTAAGTTCTCCAGAATTGGGCACTGTACTCCAGGTGGGGCCTCACTAGTGTCTTGTATAGTGGAATTATGACCTCCCTTTTCCTGCTGGTGATGCCCCTGCCTATGCATCCCATCATCCTATTTGCTGTACCTGCCGCCTTGTCACACTGTTTCCCTACCTTGAGGTCATCAGAGATAATAACCCCAAGGTCCCTTTCCTGCTTGGTGCATGCTGTATCTTCACCCCCCAACTGATATGTTGTTCCAGGATTTTTGTGCCCCATATGTATTATTTTGCACTTTTTTTGTGTT
This sequence comes from Neoceratodus forsteri, assembly GCA_016271365.2. Taxonomy (NCBI): domain Eukaryota; kingdom Metazoa; phylum Chordata; order Ceratodontiformes; family Ceratodontidae; genus Neoceratodus; species Neoceratodus forsteri. The sequence goes on from CM057454.1 coordinate 334,194,436, forward strand.
CAGTTTCAACTGCCAAACCCTTGACCATTCTTCAAGCTTCTGCAGGTTCCCCCTCATTCTGTCGACTACACCCTCTGGCATGTCCACTCTGTTACAGAGCTTTGTGTCATCAATGAACAGGGAAATTCTGCCTTCTAGGTCCTGTGTGATGTCACCGATGAAGATGTTGAATAGGACCAATCCTAGCACTGATCCCTGCAGCACCCCACTGGTCTCTCTTCCCTCTGTGGAGTGACAGCCATTTGCTACCACCCTCTGTGTCCTGCCACTCAGCCAATTACCTATCCACCTCACTATTGTCCCACTCACTTCTATATTTCCAAGTTTGTTTAACAGCCTTCTATGTGGCACAGTGTCAAAGGCCTTGCTGAAGTCCAGATAGGCCACATCCACTGCCCTCCCCTGATCCACCTCCCTTGTCACCCAGTCAAAAATTCAATGAGGTTGTTCTGGCATGACCTCCCCCCTGTTAAACCATGCTGCCTTGGGTCCTGTAGTCCATTGGCAACCAAATGTTCCACCAATCTCTTCTTCAGTAGTGCTTCCATGATCTTACCCACTACCGAGGTCAGGCTGACTGGTCTGTAGTTCCCCACTTCCTCTTTATTCCCGCTTTTATATAAGGGGACTACATCTACTGTCCTCCAGTCATCGGGTACCTCCCCTGTTTCCAGTGACTTGCTAAATAGGATTGCCAGAGGTTCAGTCACCACCTCTCTTAGTTCCTTCAGGACCCTGGGATGCACCCCATCCAGCCCCATCGCTTTGTCAACTCTTATTCCTTCCAGTTCCTTTGGGACCCTTTCTTGTGTAAAGGGACTAGTGTCCATTTCTGTGCCCTTCCCACCCCTTACACAACACAACACAAATGTTATAACAGTGACATGACAACCAGTTGTTCCCCACCACCACCACCATTACATACAACCTACTTGGCAATCATATCAGATTTACGTCCCATTCTTGGTCCTTACAATTGATTGATTGTTAAATACAAAAAGTATGACAGTTCCTAATATATTATGACTGTACCACTGTGCATTTTATCCATTATGGTAGACTACAGTTAGCTAGGCAGTAACAGCAATATATGGAGTTTTCCCCCATCTGTTCTTATATACATGCAATTTATCATTCTTACTGACAATCATTTTCTTAGCTTGGAGGGCAAACAGTATCTTTTTGTGCCATTCCACATACTGCAGATTGGAAGTTATGTATCCAACCAGTGTCTAAAGATTATTTTCTTGGTACTTGCAGCCACCAAAGACATGTAGTATTTATGTTCTCCAATTATCTTATCTTCATAGTCCCCTGTTATACATACATCAGGATTGAAGGCCTGATCCAGTCCCTGTAATGGATCTAGTTTATCCTGTATGATATTACAGAGGGGTTGAGCTGTTTCACACTCCTGTAATACATGGAATTTAATACCAATTTGCTTTTTACATCTAGAGCATGTCTGTGGTTAATTTTCCCTTTTTACATAATTTTTGAGGAGTGTGGTACATATTATTTAGAATGTTTAGCTGCTCGAGCCTGTATCTATCAAATTTCAGGAATTTATATATATTGGCACAGGTGGTCAGTGCACTCATCTAGCTATGCACCCACTGTACCCAGTGAGAAGCAAAGCTGCAGGAGGTAGCTGCCCCTCCTGCAGCTGTGGTGGCACAACCAGCTTGTCTGCCTGTGTGTTGCCGTAGTAGACAGGAAATGGCATCAGGTGAGGTGGTGGTAGGTCCCAGAGCTGCCCATAATGAAGAGAGGTTGCATCAGCCAGTGACACAGGGGGACCTTGCTGAGCTATGTGCAGAGCTACAGGGGCTAAAAACATTGGTGGAGGCAGCAATGCAGTGGCTGATACGTGTTGAGGGGCAGAATGATGAGATACTATGATTGCTGCATAATAATAGTGGTGGTGAGCAGCAACAGTCCCCACAGGCCCATTAAAAAAGTTATATTGATTTCCAAATTGAACCTCCCCAAAAACGTCCCCCTCCTCTTCTTTTAAATGTTTTTTTTCTTATTTAATATTTTTCTTTTTCTATATGAAATTTATGTTCAGGTAATGCTTTGTTTATGATTTTTCATACTTGTTACTTAATTTACTTTATTTGGAATTGTTATTCTTGTTACATGAGTGATGGTCAGCAAAATGGCGGATGCTGCATGCTTTCATTCCAGGTGAAACTGTCGTGCCATCATGTACGTTGCAATAAAAGTGTCTTGAAGATAGCTTTTTGGCAGCACAATTTCAATTGCAATGAAAGCACACAGCGTCTGCACAGTTTGCAACCACATGACTTATTACATCAAAATAAAGTAAAGATGATGATGATACATGAGACGAGTAAGAAGTTAAGAACAAAACAATTTGTATTGCAGAAAGCATAATGGCGTGGTGGGGGGAACATTTGGGGAGGTGGGAAGGTAAATAAGGATTACCAGTATGAAGGACAAGAAAGCCAGTATTAACAAAATAAATACTAAATCAGGGAACATCTCAGTCATCAATTGGGCCCTAACTTTACATGTCCACAGGGTAATTGAATCATGCCTCCCCACAGATGCAATCAGCGACCATCATATGATCTACGTGGTCCGCAAACTGCACCGCCCATAAGCCCCACATAAAACATTGCTTGTCCACTCATATAAATCCCTACACCTTACCCACCTCCTATATGACCTTGCCCACATTGACTGGTCTCCTATTCCTTTGCTACCACAGTTAACGAATTCCTGAACTATTTCCAAGGCCACTTTCTTGACATCTGGAACAAGCATGTACCCTTTAAGTGCACTTGAGTACGCGGAAACCACCTCCCATTGATCACACCGGAACTGGTGGCATGTGTGAGAGTTCAAGACCAGGCTTGGAAGGCTCACAGAGTCTCTAAATCAAATGCTGACTGTGACAGATATTGAGCCCTCAAAAACTTCTGCTCCAAGTCTACAAGGCTTGCTAAGTCTGAATACTTTAGATCCACTTTTTGATGCTAATATATGTACCCTGTCAAAATTTTGGAAAGTTATTAACTCCCTCTTCTTTCCCACCTCTAAATCCCAAACTCCACTCATCTATGTCAATAATGTCCTTATGTCTGCCCACCTCTCAGTTGCCACTGAATTCAACTCTTATTTTACCTTTTCTGCTGCTGCTCTACTAGCTTCTCTTCCTCCTACCCAACCAGTTGTGTCTTTCCACAATAACTCACACCCAAGCACCCTCTCTAGCGACCTTTTCTCCTTCTCTCCAGTCTCACCTCATGATACTATAAATGCTCTTCTCGCTCTCAACCCATCTAAGGGTTCCTCACTTGATGACCTTGACCCCAAACTTCTCTTCCTCTCTGATCATGCCATTTGTTCACCACTTTCTGCCTTACTAAATCTTTCCTTCTTGCTGGCTTCCATCCCTGACCCATGGAAGCATGCTGTAGTTCTCCCACTACCCAAGGGAGGTGACTCTTCTATGCCTGGGAACTATCAGCCAATCTCTCTCTTATCTATTCTCGCTAAGCTTCAGGAGCACCTGGTCCTCTCTCAACTCTCCTCTTACCTCTCCGACTTGGCCTTTTTCACTCCCTACCAATCTGGTTTTAGGTAAGATCACTCCACTACCACTTCCTACTTAGACTCACTGATTCCATACTCTTAGGTATGGACAGTGGTCTAACCACATCTGTGATCTTTGTTGACCTTGCAAAGGCTTCTGACATTGTCTCCCATCCCCTCCTCCTAGATAATCTGCGATCTGCTGGCCTGTCTGATTCAGCCACAAAGTGGTTTAGCTCCTACCTAACAGGCCAGGCACAGTGAGTCAAAATTGCTTATTCCACCTCTCCCCACTCCAGATTAATGATGGCATACCCCAAGGCTCCATCCTTGGCCCCCTACTATTCTCCATATTCCTTAATGACCTCCCGTCAGTGTGCACCTCCTCCTACATCCATATGTATGCTGATGATACTGTCCTTCTCTACTCTTGCCAATCAGCAACTGATGTGGCTTCCACACTTCAGCATGACTTTGAGAAATGTCAGCAATGGCTAAGTTCCCATCAGCTTTTCCTTAAAGACAAAAAAACAGTCTCCATGATCTTCAACACTAGGCAGAGACTCTCTAGGCTAACTAAATTGCCTGCCTTCCACACCCTTGATGGCCCTACTCTGGAGGACACCTCCTCCTTTAGGTATCTCAGGGTCTGGCTAGACCAGCTCCTAAACTTCACTGGATACATAGACTCCATCCTAAAAAAGCTGTGTCCCAAATTAGGTGTCCTTTACAGGAACCAAAGCTGCCTACCTCTACATGCCAGGCGGGAGATTGTCCAGAAAATGAATCTGCCCATTTTTGACCATTGTGACGTAGTCTACAGTGCCGCACTGAAGTCATCCTTAACTGGATTGGACACCCTTTTCAATGCTTTCTGTTGCTTTGCTCTGGATGTCCCTTCCTTTACCCACCACTGTGATCTATATCGCTCTCTAGCTTTTCCTTCCCTGGAAAACCATCATCTAGCCCACTGCATAAAATTTGCCTCTAAATTCTGGTTTGATTCGCTTCCTCCTTACCTTGCCTCCTCACTGTCCTCCCGCCCCATTGCCCCTCTCTCCCTCAGATCTAGTGACTCCTGTACCCTAGCTATACTAAGGCACACCATCTCTATAGGCCAATCATCATTCTTCTGTAGGTTCCCTAAGCTCTGGAACTCAATGCCTCATCAAATCAGGCACTCCTCCATTTCGACCTCTCTCCTCAAATTCCACTCTCCATCCTGCAGCTGCTCCTAATTTCCCCTCTGGCTCCTCACTCCTCCTAACTTCCTTTCTAGCTTCCCCATCCCCTTTCCCAGCCTAGCACTTAACCTGAGGAGAAACCAATGTACTTTACTGCACTTCCTTGTCTGCATTGAATGTATTAAGTCTGCAATGCTGTTGATTTGCTCCTGTCGCATCAAATCCCAATGTCTATCCAATGCTAATAACTGATGTATTGTTTTTTTTTTACTCTGTTGCTTCTCTGTTTTATATTAAAACTGGAAAACAGAGTGCGCACAAGGCTGTGGTGCTCACGAAAAAAAGATCATAGTAACACAGTAAATTTGGGCACTCACCACCACATATGATACTGACACCATGATATGTCAAAAACAGAGGAAATTTATTACATATTCAAATTGGAAACACAAGCACCCTCCTGATGCATTTCTGATCTGTCTTGGACTCTTTCTCAAAGGCCTTTGTGAAAGGGTCAGGACGAACCAGAAAGCCGTCAGCAGTGCTGTGTTCCAACTAATAGTAATTTCCTCTGGTTGACCACATCACCGATGTCGGTATCATAGTGTGATGAGTTTAGCGTGTTACTGTGTTTTATATTACCTTTGGAAATGTGTTGTTAATTATTTTATATATACTTTTCCATAATACTGCATGGAAATGTGCTTTTGATTACTGTACTCCCATGTTCCCCTTCCCCCAGGATGCTCCATGAGACGAGCAATTTTATATTGCTCAATGTGCCTTTCCTGGTGAAACTTTCTATAAGTAAAATAAATAAAACAACATTTCCACCCCCCAAAAAAAAAATAATCTGTGCTTTTATTTATTATCTTAAGCCTTATCTTTTTCTTACTTATAACATGTATGTTCAGTTTATGTTTTCTTAGCTATGTTAATTTTGTTAATCCTGTATTTCTTCAGTCTCATACTGGTAAATCACATTCCCTACCTCCCTCCAATGCCCCCCCTACACCATTATGCTTTCAGCAATAGAAATTGTTTTGTTCTTAGTTTCATTTTATGTAATAGGTCATGTTGCCACCCACTTTGCAGACATTGCGTGCTTTCTTTAAATAAATGTTGTGTCTCCAAAACATTGTCTTCAAGACACTTTTATTGCAGCGAGCATAGTGGCACCAGAGCTTCATCTGTAATGAAAGTACACAGTATCTGCTATTTGGCCGACCACCAGTCAGGTAAAAAATAAAGTAAATGAAGTACAGCAACAACTACGAAAATAATTGTTAATTTTCTGAACATCTACTTAAAAGGAAACTAACATGCAGGACTACATTTATCAATACTGTTAGCCATGGAAATCTGCTTTACATAAGCTATTGATCGAATCTGTAACACCTTTTTTGTTGGTGTCATGTCCTGTCATTTGTAGGAGTGTGATCTAGTGGCTAGAGCAGAAGTTTGAAGCCCACGAATGGGTTATAAATAATTCTGGCCTTAAAAGTGTTATGGGTTCAGTCAAAATAGCTTATGTAAAGCAGATTTACATTGGTAACAACAAGATTGATAAATGTAGTCCTACATGTTACTTTCCCTTTAAAGTGCCAGCACAATTATCACAAACAATACCATTACCACACCTACCATGCCCCGACAAATGTGTTGTCTTTTGTCCTGCTGTTTTAATGTCATGAAAAGCCCAGATTAAAAATGAAATGCCAGAAATGCATCACCCAGTGTTGTGTCCCCAGAGAGAAAATGCTTCCTTTAAGTAAAATACTTTTGCCGCACACACCTGACAAGGCAATGCAAAGCACATGTGAACCATGCCACAAAACTGTAAGTTGGGCCTGCCACCCCACACCACCACCATGACCAGCACTTTGCCAGAAATGTGAAGTTGTGTCCCCAGAGAGATAATGCTTCATTTAAGTCAAATAATTTTGCTGCACACACCTGAGAAGGCAGTGCAAAGCACATGTGAAGCTTGCCAGAGAACTGAAACATATTTATCGGACTCAGCATTTTGGGGCCTACCACCCCACTGCTAAGTTACATCATTGCCTATGTTGTGACACCACCTGCTGCTGCTGTTCTCCTGCTGATGTAATTGGATGAAAAGTCCAGATGAAGATTAAAATGCCAGAAATGCATCTCTTTGTCCCAAGTGAGAGCATTGTCTGTGACGCCTGCTGCATCACCAGTACAGGCTACTCTTTGTGTGTGCCTTGCCTTCATACCACACTGGTGAGTTACTGTGCATGTCACTGTACTTTTATTTTCCAGAGACACAGCCATTTAATTTATATCTATATAATCTTGTTCTGTGTTGTAAGCAGTCTGTCACATTGCTCCTTTTTAGGGAATCTTCACACTTTACTGTGGTGGGCATGATGTTCAAATCACATGAACATGCAAGCAACACATATGTTATGAGCCTGACATCTAATGTGGATATTTGTATTTGTAAAATTAGAATTTTCTTTGGGGGGGAGGGGCTGGGGTACACTGAAACACAATCATTTATGATTACTTTTTTTTTTCCAGGTCATTGTAGGCACAGCGCCGGTGGTCCACCACAACAAGTTTTGGATGTCTGCTGTTGAGTTTTGCTGCACGGAAACTGTCAATCCATGAAAGGTAAGTTGTTTTTTTTTTGGGAGGGGGCATAATTTCAAAAAAAGTACAAAAACAGTTCATTAATATTTTGGTCATCTATACAGGTCTTCAGCGTATCATCAGAACTGAAAAAAATATGTAACTGCTGTGATTCATGAAGAACGTGATTTGTCCCATGATGAATGGTGAGTGACTGGTGGTGTGACATGACTAATGAGCTGTGAACAAATACCTATGGCTGTACTTCCCTGACCTGTACAAAATTTGCACTGTGATATTATCTGTGGGATTAAATGAAGCCGACTTCCTGTTGTGAGGACAAAGATTCAAGTCCATCTGCTGTGACGTCACATGATAACTGGGTGTCCCCCAGTTATTTTTCTGATTCGTGATGAAACCGAAGACTTTAAAAAGACAGGGTAACACCCCAAAAACTTAAAGTTGTGTAATTTGTGAATTGTGATCATGAAGATGAAGAATGTGATTTGTCTCGTGACTCGTGCAGATCGCCCTGACTTAAAAACACACATAAATGAGTACAATGGTTACACCGAGATAATATCTACAAGATTAAATAGGGCTGGCTTCTTGTGAGCACAAAAGTTCAAGTGGGGCATCCTACAGAATGTGAACACAAACAGAAGCATCAGAGTAGACCAAGGATCTTGAGTGATGTGACATGATATAACTGGATGTCCCCCAGTCATTTTCCTGATTCATTATGAAACTGAAGACTTAAAAATAAAACAGGATTGAAACTTACACCCCAAAAACTCAAAGTTGTGTCATTTGTGAATTGTGATTGTGAAGATGAAGAACATGATTTGTCTTGCGACTCATGAAGATCACTCTGACTTAAAAATGCACATATATGAGTACATTGTTCACGCCGAGATATGCACCACACCAGTACAGTACTCTAAAGGGAAGCCAAACAAACAACTGTGACTTGCAGATGGAGATGGGCCCTAAAGAGATGCAGACACACAGACAGATGGAGATTGCGCACTTAAGAGATGTGGCCACACAGGCACAACGCCACCTTAACCAGTGGTCACAATCACAAATCCAAAACTGGAACAATAATATCTTTTGGGGAGGGAGGAACAGCTGCAGTAACAGTCCACTACTGAGATAAAACAAAGCAGTAAAAAGTACAGCAGATGGATGAGAGATTCAAATCAGAGTCCTGTGATTATGGTGTGGCACAATAAAGTATTATGACTTGACAGTACGCAAGCACACACGTACACATTACAGGTAATGCACAGAAAATGTTAAAGTTCAGTGCAGTACAACCAAATCTTTTAAACCAACTGAAAAAAATGCACAGTACCACAGCAAACCCCAAAAATTTATCAAAACTTACTAAAAGTATTACTGTGTGTACATGAACACACACAAATACTAACACACTAGCTAGTGCTACCCAAAAACAGAAAGACTGCCTTTCTCATTGTGAATCTCCCTTCACCAAAGATATGTCCCTCCGCCAAAGTACACTTCTACAGTGTCCGTCAGTACACAGATGGAATCTTACAAATTAACATTCAAAATGCACGCAAAACCAATAAGCACTCAATGATATTGTGATATAGGTGCCACATACAGGACTATTTCTTTTTTCAAAACCTCTCTCTTAAAAAGTCTGTTGCAACAGCAGTTATCTATCCTGTTCTATACCTTTAATTCTTTTTGCTTTACCTATACAGGTAGGCCACCTGTATGAGACCATTCTTTGCTATCCCCTAATATTTCCATGTCCAGTATGTGAGCCCTATATCTCTTTTCCTGGACCCTTAGAGAAAGAATAATTTATTTGTTTAAAAGTGGAGCCGCTAATGCTCTCATATTGCTATGGAGTTCTGTGTGTTCATTCAGTAATGCCCAAGTTAAGGTATTAATAAAATAAAGCAAAACCCCCTTTTAATTTCAAGGAGCAGAAAAAGGGTAGTAGCGTTTGAGTAAACCTCACCCCATGTACAGGTTTCAGGGAAAACCTGGTGTTTCTGTTTTAGTTAAATTTCGCCTTCTGATAACACGAAGTGCAAGCGAGAGTGACTGCAGTAAGGCACAGTAAACAGAATGAAAGAAAAATGTTTTAAATAGTGAGTGAGAACTACAGTTCACTCAGAAGCCTAATAAAAGAACTGCAATTCACTGTGTCAGAATGAGAAATATTGCTAGCATTTGGTTTTGCACACAACCTTCTAAAACTGTTTTTTTTGGTCACAAGTAAATATACAGATAAAAAGACTAAAACAAAAACCCCTTAGTGCAACTCCATAAGTTTAAAAATGTACAAAGAAAAGAAATAAAACCCCTTAGTGCAAACCTCATTATGTTTCATAGGTACACTTTGTTGTTTTAAAGCAAGTCTCACCAAATTAGGGTGTAGTCCTGTAGCAAATGCTCTGAGGCTGTCTGTGCTCTTCTGCTGCCTGTTTCTAAGGAGCCAGCTGGCTCAGTTTTCCTCTTTATATAATCCTGGTAACAGAGGAGGCGGAGCTTGCATCAGGACTTTGCATCTTTTCTTGAGTTAAGCATTATTTTTAGGTTCTGTTGCCTTTGTATGAATGTAAATAAAAGAACTAAAGAAATAAGGGCTCTAATATATAAAACATTGTGGCAGAAAGACACATTTTGTTGTTTGTAGTAAAATGGGTGGAGCCAAGTATATCACATGATTGCTCAAGGTATAAAAGAAGACTTGCTTCATTCATCAGATCAGATTGGTGACTGCAGGGAAAGGACACACATTGCCCTGTAAGTGGTAGCACTAGCTGTTTTCTAGTGTGTTCTTTGCATATACCTTCTTATGCTCTTTTATTTTATTTTGCTGTATAAGTACACCTTATATTTTCTGTTTCTGTTAACTTATTTGCCTGAATAAGGAATAAATCTTCTTGAACATCTGAAACCTGTTGTCATTGGTGTCCTCCTTAAATCCCACATCCTCACACATGGTGGCAGTAATGGGATTCGAAGGTCTGGCACTACAGGCTTTCTGGTACTGTTCAAGTATCACTGGAGGCACCTGATGATCCAGGAAGAACCAACTGGTGGTGTTCATACTAGGGCTATGGCTGCAAAAACTGGAGAAACATTGTTGCCTGGCTTGGGTGATGTGATGCTGAAGATGGCAAAAACAGAGGAGGAAGGTGCTATGGGAGGAGATGTGGAGGAAGAAGAGAAGGGCAAGGAGAAAGAGGTAAACCCTCCAGTAGGAGATGCTCAAGACTTACTGCAATGGTTATATGTGCAGAAAGTTGCCCTTGCAAAACAGAGAGAAATAGACAATCAGCGGAATGAGGCCAGATGGGCAGATACCCTGCGGGCTATCCAAGCTTTGGGTACAGGGTGACCTCCTATGGCTCCTGATAGTCCTAAAGACATAAAATTGACTAAACTTTGTGAGACTGATGATATCGAAACATATATAACCATCTTTGAACGTATTGCTAGTGCATGTAACTGGCCTAGGAGTCAATGAGTCATACGACTTGCTCCCTACCTAACTGGTAAAGCCCAGCTTGCTTATGGACATATTGATAGCAGGTTGAGTGGCAATTATGATGTAGTAAAAGAAGCCATTCTATAACGGTATGACATCTGCCTTGAGACGTATGTCCAGAGGTTCAGGACTTTAAAATTCCATACAATAGATATCCCTCAAGAAACATATACAAGACTAAAGGACGTATGTGGAAAATGGCTATGCCCAGGGACTAGTACCAAGGAAAAGATGTTGGAGGCAGTTGTTCTATAGCAGTTTGTAAGAATCTTACCCCAAGATATGTTCAAATGTGGGTCAAAGAACATCATCCTGAAACAGCTATGAAAGCTGTCATTCCAGCAGAAGACTACCTAAGCAGCAAGACCCCATTGACAGAAAGGGTACACAGGGTCCAGCACAGCCTCATCCACGGTAAGAACATATACTTCTTCAAATAATGCTACTGCAGGGGGTTTGAAAAGTATTAAAAATGATAGACCTTTCAATCCAGACATTATCTGCCATATTTGTCAAGGCAAAGGCCATATAGCATGATTTTGCCCCAAGAAAAAGACAGTACCCACACAACTAGCTCTTGCTAACTGGGGGTATTATATAACTACTGTTTTTGTAAATGGGCACAAGATGGCTGGTTTTCCTGATTCTGGGAGTCGTCAGACTTTAGTAAAATCCAGTTTAATCCCTGACACCATAGGACATAATGCAACAATGGGGGTCACTTGCATACATGGTGATACCCAATACTATCCAGTGGAAAAATTAAATATCCAGATACAAGAGACTAGTCAACAAATGCTTATTGGACTTGTTCCACATTTGCTGGTACCGGTTATAATTGGTCATGATCATCCAGACTTTGAGACTTTATTGGCCGAAGCAACTCATTTGGGAACTGTTACTACTAAGGCACAACATAAATATACCCAGGATGTAGAACTATTGTTTCCTTTTGAGGACACCATTTATGAAGCACTGGGTAAAACATGAAAAACAAAAAAGGAGAAGCGTCTGGATAAAGATCAATGAAAACAATCACATATAGACTCATACGACCAAAAGTCTGTGGACAATAAAATTTTGAAGGACATACAGAAAGGGGATTTGGGGGCAGAACAGTTAAAGGATGATTCACTAAAACCTTTTTTCCTACAGGTTGGGAATGGCAATGGGACAGGACCAAAATTTGTGTTACAGAAAGGGCTGTTGTATAGGGAATGTACTAACCTACCACTGGGGGAAATGGTTTCACAATTGATGGTGCCTGAGTCCTATAGAAATCACCTGTTATACTTAGCCCATGATATTCCCTTGGCTGGTCATCAAGGGGTAGAACATACTTTAAACAGGTTGTTGTATCATTTTTTTCTGGCCAGGAATACATAAGCATGTAACAGACTACTGTAAGTCTTGTGTACATTGCCAAAAGGTATCACCTATAACTAGAAAAGACAAGGTACCCTTACAACCCCTACACTTGATGTCCACCCCATTCCAACACATTGCTATGGATGTAGTAGGCCCTCTTCCTAAAATCACAAGAGGAAATCACTTTATATTAGTAGTCTGTGACTACACAACTAAATATCCTGAAGCGATCCCTTTGCGGACCACTACAGCTACAAAAATTGTTGACGAACTTGTGAAAATTTTTAGCAGGATGGGCATTCCAAGGGATATACTTACAGACTGTGGTAGTAACTTCTGTTCTCAGTTGTTACGGTGACTGTATCAGTCCCTAGGAATCCATGCCATCCATACCTCCCCATATCATCCACAGATGGACAGCCTGGTTGAAAGGTTCAACCAGACCCTAAAATGGATGCTGCAAAAATTTACACAGGATGAAGGGAAACATTGGGATCAATATCTACCATATCTTATGCTTGCTTACAGGGAGGTACCACAAGCATCCATGGGATTTTCCCCTTTCGAAATGTTGTTTGGTAAAAATCTCTGAGGATTACTGGATGTGCTGAAAGAAAATTGGAAGGATGGGAAACAGACTAATGTACCTGAAACCATGTTGGAATATATGACAAAATTAAGAAAGAAACTGATACAGTACATACAGAAAGCACATCTGCATGGGTTACAACAACAACACCAAAAAGAAAGGTATGATCAGGGGGTAGGGAACAAATAATTTCAGCCAGGAGATAGAGTGTTATTGTTATAACCTTGTAGCGACAATAAACTGCTCATGAAATGGCAAGGCCCATATACCATCACCAGGAAAATTGGACCTATTAATTATGAAATTGCACTCCCTGATAAACATGCCAAAAGCAGGATCTATCATGCTAATTTGTTAAAAAAATGGCATGACAGACCCCAGCCTTCTTTGTATGTTCACCCAGTAGTACACAAAGGCACGATAGAACTTACTTATGAATGGTTGGAAAGTAAAAGTGGATATGAGGATGTTAAAATTAACCCTGATTTACATCCTGATCAGAGAAAGGAGTTAGAGAATGTATTACGGCCCTTTTGTCATTATTTTTACTGCAACTCCTGGAAGAGTTTTGTATGTAGAACATCATATTGCGGTTGGAACAGCATCTCCTATTAGACAAAAATCTTTTAGGTTGCCAGAGAGTTTCTGAGAAGGAGTTGTGGGTGAAATTAAAAAAATTATCCAGTTGGGGGAAATACAACCATCAAACAGTGCATGGAGTTTTCCCATGGTTGTGGTTAATAAAAAGGAAGGTGGAGTACGAGTTTGCCTTGATTTTCGAAAATTGATTGCCGTATCAAAATTTGATGGGTACCCTATGCCTCGTATAGACGATATAATTGATCAGTTGGGTAATGCATAGTGCATCAGTACCCTAGATTTGTCTAAAGGGTACTGGCAAATCCCATTGGATGAAGAATCAAAAGAAAAAAATGCTTTTCGTACTCCCCTTGGCCTTTTTCAATTTACCACAATGCCATTTGGTCTTCATGGGGCCCCTGCTACATTCCAACGATGTATGGACAAGATTTTAAGACCTCATCTAGCTTATGCTGCGGCCTATCTAGATGATGTCATCATCTTCAGCCCCCTTGGAATGACCATTTAAAACATCTCAGGGAAATACTTACTGCCATAACCAAGGCAAGCCTAACTATAAACCCTGCTAAATGCTCTCTTGCTATGCAAGAAACTAAATATTTAGGCTTTATAATAGGAAATGGAAAGCTAAAGCCTGAAATGAGTAAAATAGGTGCAATAATTCAGAGTGAGAGGCCCCAAACAAAAAAACATGTAAAAACCTTCTTAGTACTGGTCGGCTATTACAGAAGATTCATACTAAACTTTTCTGAAATAGTAAGCCCTTTGACTGAGTTAACCAGGAAATCAAAAACAGAAGAGGTACATTGGAACCCTCAGTGTGAAGAGGCTTTTCATAACTTAAAGGCTAAACTCTGTTCCTACCCAGTATTGCATAGTCCCAATTTTACTCATCCTTTCAAGATGTAGACTGATATGTCAAATCATGGGATCAGGGCTGTATTTTCCCAGATGGATGGTGAGGAGGAACACCCCACCCTTTTTATCAGTCATATGTTCCATGAAAGAGAGACCCGATATTCTACTATTCAGAAAGAATGTCTGACCATACAGTGAGCAGTAGAAGCCTTAAGGTTTTATTTATGGGGATGAGAATTCAAGGTCATCATGGACCATAATCCATTGTGTTGGATTAATGTCATGAAAGACAAGAACCCCTGCATCATGAGGTGGTATCTTGCCCTCCAACCCTATCGATTCACAGAAGTCAGTCGTTCAGGAAAAGGCAATTGTAACGCTGATTATATGTCTTGTTTTGGAAGTGATTCCATGACGCAGATATCTTCAGACCCTGGGGTAAAGAAAAATGGAAATAGTAATTGAAATAGAAATAAGATGTCTTTCTTTATATCTATAAGGGTATAGATGAGACAATTTGCTAAGGGACCTCGGGTGGAGCTTTGGGAGTGGAAAGGCTGAAGCTCCATCTCTGACTGAGAGATCTGACAGATCTGAATATTTGAGTAAGGTATTCTGACTTAGTTGGTAGGAAACATAGTGAGTTGGAAAACTCACAGTTTTTGTATTTGGCAGGGAGGAGTTTGATATAGGTGCCACATACAGGACTATTTCTTTTTTCAAAACCTCTCTCTTAAAAAGTCTGTTGCAACAGCACTTATCTATCCTGTTCTATACCTTTAATTCTTTTTGCTTTACCTATACAGGAAGGCTGCCTGTATGAGGCCATTCTTTGCTATCCTCTAATATTTCCATGTCCAGTACGTGAGTCCTTATCTCCTTTCCTGAACCCTTAGAGAAAGAATAATTTATTTGTTTAAAAGTGGATCCGCTAATGCTCTCATATTGCTGTGGAGTTCTGTGTGTTCATTCAATAATGCCCAAGTTAAGGTATTAATAAAATAAAGCAGAACCCCCTTTTATTTTCATGGAGCAGAAAAAGGGTAGTAGCGTTTGAGTAAAGCCTCCACCCTCCCACCCCGTACATGCAGGTTGCAGGGAAAACCAGGTGTTTCTGTTTGAGTTAAATTTTGCCTTCTGTCCACTCGAAGTGCGAGCGAGTGTGACTGCAGTAAGGCACAGTAAACAGAATGAAAGAAAAATGTTTTAAATAGTGAGTGAGAACTACAGTTCACTCAGAAACCTAATGAAAGAACTGCAGTTCACTGTGTCAGAATGAGAAATATTGCTAGCATTTGGTTTTGCACACAACCTTCTTAAACTGCTTTCTTTTGGTCATAAGTAAATATACAGACAAAAAGATTAAAACAAAAACCCCTTAGTGCAACTCCATAAGTTTATAAATGTACAAAGGAAAGAAATAAAACCCCTTAGTGCAAACCTCATTATGTTTCATAGGTACACTTTGTTGTTTTAAAGCAAGTCTCACCAAATTAGGGTGTAGTCATGTAGCAAACGCTCTGAGGCTGTCTGTGCTCTACTGCTGCCTGTTTCTAAGAAGCCAGCTGGCTCAGTTTTCCTGTTTATATAATCTTGGTAACAGAGGAGGTGGAGCTTGCATCAGGACTTTGCATCTTTTCTTGATTTAAGCATTATTTTTAGGTTCTCTTGCCTTTGTATGAATGTAAATAAAAGAACTAAGGAAATAAGGGTCTAAAATGTAAAACATTGTAGTAGAAAGACAAATGTTTGCAGTAAAAGGGGTGGAGCCAAGTATATCACATGATTGCTCAAGGTATAAAAGAAGGCTTGCTTCATTCATCAGATCAGATTGGTGACTGCAGGGAAAGGATGCACATTGCCCTGTAAGTGGTAGCACTAGCTGTTTTCTAGTGTGTTCTTTGTATATACCTTCTTATGCTCTTTTGTTTTATTTTGCCATATAAGTACGCCTTATATTTTCTGTTTCTGTTAACTTATTTGCCTGAATAAGGAATAAATCTTCTTGAACATCTGAAACCTGTTGTCATTGGTGTCCTCCTTAAATCCCATATCCTCACAGATATAAGCACAGGAGGGTTTCCTACAAACGATGTACTAAATATTGACCCAAAAAATTGGCTCAAAAATGCTTTTTAAAAGGTTTTTCAATGGTTTGATTCTTAGAGCTCGGAGAGCAAACGGTCTCCAGCTTTCCACTAAACACACAAGGCAGAACTGAGGCTGTGCAAGACAATCTAGAGCCCATGTGACCTGCCATCCTCCATGATTCAATGCAAACTTTGCCTTAAGTCAACATGAAGTCCATTGAAAACAATGGCACTTTGCGATAGTAATTATGGCGATGTTCTTCGCTTCCTGCTGTGGAGTACTTTGTGTAATTTTCTATACACGCAAAGTGCTCCCGCAGCGCGAAGTGCATGGACTTCGCACACCACTAGTTCTAACTGAGTCCGCCATAAGTGTAGCCTTCAGAATGCTAGGTAATGTCATAGCTGGAGTGTGTATCAGAGCCTTGAGAGAAATTCCTTGTGTGGAACATGGGTAATTCTCAATATCCAGCCATTGCGGTACATATCTCTGTGGGTCCCCCTCTTTCTGTTCTCTATACCACTGCAAGTACTTGCTGCTTTGGATTGACAGATAATACAGATAGCAGTCTGGTAGGTGTAATCCTCGGCAGCTTAGGGGACAGCCAGTTTATGGTATGCTCTTCTTACCGTCTTACCCTGCCAAATAAAATGTGAGTTGGCCCAATTCAGTTGTTTGAACCATGTTAGTGTGATGACTTGGTTCAACATGCCCATGGGGTGTAAGACTCTGGGAAGCAAGGTAATTTTTATAATATGAATTTTGCAGCAGAAAGTGACAGTGAGCTTTGCCCACTTTTCGAATGTAAGCACCCTCTGGGAGCTTACTAGTTAAAATTTTGCAGCTAGGCAGTGAGAACAATAATGCCGGTAGGTCTGGGATGTGGGTCTGCTTGCTGCTGGCAGGAAGGCCACCTCCCTGGGGATATAAAAAGAGGGTTTAGCACCAGAGCGAGGGGAGATTGCAGAGGTGATCGAGAAGAGGAGAAAAGTCAGGGTTTGTGACTGCTAGTTTGGCCGAAGGGCTGCAGTGGAGCCGTGGTGGGCTGCTTGCTACCCTGGCTCTCATCCCTTCAAGATCTGCATATGAAGAAGTGGCAGTTCAGGCTGTAACAATGTAGGGAAGGCAGTGGAGCATCAGTCTGGGTCCTATCAGTGCAGTTTGGGAGCCAGAGCCTGGAGAAGCAGAAGTTTGGAGTCCCGCCAAGTGATCTCTGGCACCTTGGCAGGGTACGCACTGATGGGAGCCCTGTTTCCTAAGTAATCTTGCCCATGGGTGAGTGCACCCTGTGAGACAGAAGTGTTTCTGTGGGTGAGCCTGCTTTGGCAGATGGGGCTTGGGGCACAGTCCATACGGAGCAGCCTGGATTTTTGTAGGGTGTATTGGTGGCAGTCTACCCCTTTTCTCCCAGCTGGTGGCTGCTACAGTGTTTTGGCTCTCAGGGGGTGCAGCCTGTGGAGGCAGGAAAATATCCATGTTGGGAGTGGTTGGTTGGGACCCCGGTGGGGTGGCAGGCAGTCTGGATGCTCCATGTGGCACTGCAAGCAGCCCCTGGGTGAAGGCAATCCATAAACTGGAATCGCTGTATGAGTGGAAAGTGCCTCAGGTCTTTGGGATCACCAGGGATGAAGTAATTCCCTGGGATGTTCAGAGCAGGAGTGTGGCATCAGCAATTGGGTATCAGGAAGGTCTTCAGTGGTTCTGTTCATGCTAAAAGGAACACCGTTTTGGATATTAAGACCAGTTAGTAAGGAGATAGCTCCCTGTGTTTGAAAGGAACCACCAGTTTGTAACAAGGCAATGTCAGAAAGGGATTGAGATAGTAGAAACATCTCATGCAGTCACAATTGCTACCTCAATTTAACTGTTGATGAGACCAAGAGAAGAGAAAGAAAGCAAGTGCCTGTGTTAAGGAAGAGTATGAAAGAAAGGAACATGAATTGAAAAGCCTGCAAGTGTGAAATAATGATAATAATAACAGCTTTATTTCATTTAAGCACCTTTCAAAATATCAAGGCGCTTTATAATAAAATCAGACAGCAATAATAAAATCAACACAAATAATAATAAAATAATAAATATAGTCTGATAGGTCCCTTTATACAATACCATAAAAGGCTTGGCACCACAAAAAAGTCTTCAACGCTTGTTTAAAACCCCCCACAGTTGCGTACTCCCACAGCTGACGGGGTAGAGAATTCCAGAGGGAAGGGGCTGCACACATAAATGCACGTGCCCCAGAAGATTTTAAAGACACTCTCGGAATCTCCAGCAACCCCTCGTCAGCCAAACAAAGCTGTCACGCAGGGCAGTAAGGTACAAGAAGCTCTTTCAAGTAGTCATGGCCAAGTCCATGTAGTGCTTTGTAAGTCAGTAAACCAACTTTAAAGGTGATCTGCCACTGAATCGGCAGCCAGTGCAGCTCATGCAGCACAAGTGTAGTATGAGTGGATCAAGACGTCCCCATCAGCAAATGTGCTGCAGCATTCTGCACTAGCTGCAGGTGGAAGATATTAACTCCAGGTAGCCCTAAGTTCAGGGAGTTGCAGTAATCAAGGTGCGAGGTCACAAAGGCGTGGACCAATGTAGGCAGGTCCCCGGACGGAATGAGGTGTTTGATCCTGGCGATGTTCCTAAGGTGGTAAAAGGAAGACTTGATGACCACCAACACTTGAGATCATAAAGTCAGCCTGTCGTCAAGCACCCCCCCCCCCCATATCTCGCACCCATTCAGAGGAAAGGATCTGGGAGGCCCCCAGAAAAAGTCCAGATGGCTGACCAGCCCTCATCCCCTCTATCTGGCAACCCAGGTCCACAACCATAACCTCAGTCATTCCTGCGTTCAACTTTAGCCAGCTCGAACTCATGCAGTCCTGGATTTCAATGGGGCAGTTGCTAAATATCAAGAGAGCACTATCCTGGTCAGATGCAAAAGACAGGTAGAGCTGGGCATCATCAGCATAGCAGTGAAACCTCAGCGAGTACCATCTTACAATGTCTCCGAGGGGCAGCATATACACTGCAAACAACATGGGGGACAGCACTGAGCCCTAAGGCACCCCACATGACAGACAGAGTAGGTCCGAAGAGAAATCCTGGACACCACTCTCTGAGTTCTTCCAGTGAGGAAAGATGTAAACCATCTGAGGACCGTACACGTCAGGCCATAGATGGATCTCAAGCACCCAAGCAGCACCCATGGTCCACAGTGTCAAAGGCTGAAGAGAGAGCAAGGAGCACCAGAATAGAATGGCTTCTCTTATCTCTTGCCATCAGGAGATCATTGAGCATCCGAACCAGTGCAGTCACGGTACTATGCCTCTTTTGAAAACCAGACTGGAGAGGTTTGTAGATGTTATTGATGATCAAGTGGTCCTCCAACTGTATCGCCACTACTTTCTCAATAACCTTCCTTATAAAGGGAAAGTTTGAGATAGGTCTGTAGTTGGCCAGAGAGTCTGGGTCCACAGAAGCCTTCTTCAGGATAGGTGATACCACCGCCTCCTTCAGGGAGCCAGGGAACTCACCTGAATCAAGGGAGCACCGGACTATCTGTACCAGGACCGGACCGATAATATCACAACAACCCATAATCTGTGAAGTTAGGCCTGGATCCAAACTACAGCATGTAGGGCCCATGCTCTGGACAATCTGCATGACATCTGCAAACTCTGGCAGGTCAAATGTACACCAGGAAGCACAAGGTGAGGCAACAGAGCACCGATCCACAACATCCCCCACAGAATGAGTCAAGAGGATCTCCGCCCTGATGTCCGCCACCTTATTCGCAAAGAATTGAGCAAGCTCTTCGCACTTCACTTGTGAGAAAGCTCTTCAGAGCTGCAGACAGACTGGGTTGCACAGCCTGTCCACAGTTCAGAAGAGCTGAGCTGATTGGTTCTGAGCACCAGCAATCTCCCTGGACAGGAATTTTGCCTTCTTATGGGAGATCACTGATTGGTAGGCCCGATAATGCTCTACCAATCTCTAAGTAATAAAATACCTCTAAGTGTGGCTTGCTTCGGCCCACTGTTTAGTACCGCTGGCAGGAATGTTGCCTTTTTAGCTCAAGGGAATGTCTGCAAAGTGATAAATCAATATGTTGGAAAAAGAGATTATTACAGAAGTGATTGGCAGGTTTTGACCTGGAAGTGCCCCCACTAAATTTGTTACCCACCATTCTCCATAGAGCTATTTATCAAATTTCTTGTTTCAAATTAAATCAGTTTTGCACTTTTGTTTCTGGAGTGGACCTTGACTTTACTTGATACAAACTGTGCATGTTGTGCCTATTATTGAACATTGCCTCCTGCAGCTAGCCCACCAAAGTGAAGAGATGTATCTGCTCCTCATCCTGCAAAACCATCACGCACCAACAGCAGAACCAGGTAATGAACATATTCTATTTTCTTTGACAGTGTTTTCATGGTTGTACAGTACCCCACTCCCACCAAGGTATTATCTGGATACTTCTAGACATTGGGAGTGGGGGGCTTGCACAGGTCCTGCCTATGCTGAACCAGTATTTTATCGAAATTGTGTAGCTTCATTTGTTTTTGTGTCTCACTCAGGTAATACCCAGGTATTTAAGTTTGTTCACTTTCCATGTAAGCCCCACCTCTTCAGCTTCATGGTTCCATGGGCTGGCAGTATAGCCTAGAGGTTGAGGAACGAGGTGTGAACAAGCTTGATACATCCAGCAGACCAGACCTGAGTTTGATTCTCACAACCTCCACGTGCATACTGTGTGACTTTGAGCAAGTCACTTAACAGTCCAGTGCTCCCAGGTCACCCTTGAAAACAAGCACTTGTGCCTAGTGGGCCTTACCCAGTCACCAAAGACTAAAATAAAAAAATACCATACAGTTCAAAGGAATTACTTCCATTTTTTATCCATTTAGTTTATAATTAGATATGGTACCAAACTGTTTAATGACCTCCTGACAGGTAGGGATGTCTACGGACAGGTAAAGTGAAGCAGGACGTCATCTGCATATACAGATAGTCTGTATAGGTCCAATGGGAATTTCTTCAATGGCTTGTGTGTTTTTAATTTTCTGAATCGGGGCTGTAGGAACAAATTAAACAGTACAGGGGAGAAAGGACATCCTTGTTTGGTCCCCTGTAAAGGTTAACTCTGTCTAAGCAAACTCCATTTCACATTATGTTGGCAATCGACTCTTAATATAAGATCCTAACCCATTTAAGGTACAGTATTCTGCTCTGTCAAATACTTTTTCCACGTCCAGTGAGGACAAAACAATGGGGTCAGGAGCCTCTCTGGACATAGAAAACAAGTGTTCAATTTCCTATGGTGGTCAGTGGACACCCTCCCAGGCATGAAGCCCACCTGTTCCCGGCTGACCAATGTCCCCCATAGTGCATGTAGAAAGGTAGTAGTGAAGAATAAAAACTATGCACCCCCTTACTGCTTATATTCCACCATGATAAAAGCACAGGACTATTTCATGGGTGCCTTGAAAAAGTGAGCAGTGTGCCTTGTGAAATGTTGATAAGTGTTTTTTTAGGTTTGCTGCTGCCTATCTGTCATCACCATGTACTTTGCAAAATAAATATGGACATTTGTTAAAGCTCATGAACTAGTCCTGTGTTTTATCATAATAGAATATAAGCGGTAAGGGAGTGCACAGTTTTTGTTCTTCAAAGTTGCTATAACCTACTGGTGCAGCCCTATTCTCCTTGGTGCAGGCTTTTTTTGTTTCTGGACTCATTTAGGTGAGTAGCCAGGATTTTAGCTAAACTATTTAAATCTAAGTTTAGCAAGTGTAACCCCCCTATCACCCGGGATTACAAGAATCCCAATTATATCTAGTGGCAGGCAAGGAAGGCAGCTTGTGAAATTCCAGTTAAATGGATTTCACACTGTCTCACTCTGTTCTCAGTCTCAGCTGAGCTGGAGGGATGGCATCATATAGAATTTTCGCAGCAGCATAAGCCACATTGGAATATTGCAGCTGGGAGTTAGACAGAATGTTGGGAGGTTTTGAATCATTCTAGTGGGAGACTCAGTGGAGGGAGAAGGTGCACTGCAGTGTGTAGTCCCTCAGAGCCCTCAGCTCTGACAAGAGCTACCTGTCATTGTGGGTGTGTGTTCTCACCCTAGATAGAGACACAGAAGACACCATTTGGAAGTGCTTGAGACTGTCTCCCAGTTGTTCCAGGGCCCCATCCCTGAGGGGGAAGGGGGGATCCAGTCTGGCTCTCAGGGGCAATCCCCTGGCCCTGCTGGCAGGAGAGAAGCTGCCTTGAATATTTGTGCTGAGGCACCAAGAATTTGTTTGGTTTTCCTGTGGAATAAGCCTGTGGGGCACCTGCAAACCAGGGTGAGTCAGCTCTGCCAAACAGCCTATGTTTTCACCTGACGGTGTGTTTAGTATCTGCTACTGTGGGGTCAAGGAAGGATAGTCAAGTACAGTACTACAGTTGTGTGTGACAAAAAAATGTATCTAATCAGTGGGGGTCTACAGGGAAGGACATAGCCACTTAAAGAACATTTCAAGTCAGGACACTATTTTTCCAGAGACTGTAGACTGTTAAATGTGTCATACATTTCATGACAGCATTCTACAACAGTGTGTTTCAAGAAAGGTGTTTGATTCCAAATGAATGGCCGGCTATAGATTTGGGAGCAAGAGGTGGGAGACCCCCCCCCCATCAGTAGTAACCAGATTTACCTCTACGGGTTCAATTTGGGCACCTTTTGCTTTCTTCCAGGCACTTGGCCAGTGTTTGGAGAAAGTACCCAGATGTGGGATTAGATGGAAGATTTGTTCCCCTTTATGGAGCCTGGATGTGCTCATGTGTGGTAGAGGGAGCCACCAATGAATGTTCCATGCCATATGGAAATTAGTCCAGTTGCTGGCTGGATGTGCCATGCAGGGAAGTAGTCCAAGGCTGGTCAGATGTGCCAGGCCAGGGAAATCCAGAGAAGAGTACAAGTTCGGGCTGAGTGCCCAGTGTGTTGCTAAACCTGAGGGTTACAGTGTATAAAAGATGTGTTCTGGTCTCCGTATATCTGCATTACCAGGAGTGTAGCACCGTGAGGGTCCATCTATGTTTTATTGTTCAGTTGTTGTTGAGAATAAAAGCCACACTCTAGAATCCCACTCCTGATTTGGACATTACAGTATTGCTTCCTGTGTCCAAAGTTACTTGGGTGCCCCTGACTAGAAGTCAAACCTAGCCAAAGGTTAGAGCGTTGTTGGCACAAGTCCGCCCTTGGAGCCGACCGCTTTAGACTGATAGAACATTATGCTAGCTATCAATCTGCAATCACCCATAAGGAGGCAGAATTCCTGTCCAGGGAGATTGCAGTTGCTCAGAATTGACCGGCTCAGCTGTTTCGAACTGTAGATAGACTGTGCAACACAGCCTGTCTGCAAGTTCGAAAAGCCTTTTCACAAGTAGAGTGCGACAAGCTCGCTTGGTACTTTGCAACTAAAGTGGCTGACATCAGGGTGGACTTGCGTCTGGCAACCTCTAAGGGTGATGTTGTAGGACAGTGCGAGATCACAGTGCCTCAATTTTCTTGGAGTTCATTTTGTCGACCTGAGTTTGTGGATATTATGAGGATCATCCATAGTGTGCGTCCCACAGGTTGTGGTTTGGACCCTGGACCAACTTCCCTAATTTTGGGTTGCTCAGATATCATTGGTCCAGTCTTGGTGCAAATAGTCTGGTGCTCCTTGGAGTCAGGTGAGTTTCCTAGCTCTCTGAAAGAGGCGGTGGTGACACCTCTCTTGAAGAAAGCTTCCTTGGACCCAGACTGTTTCTCGAACTATAGACCTATCTCTAATCTTCCCTTTATTGGGAAGGTTATTGAGAAGGTTGTGGCTGCCCAATTGGCCGACCATTTAACCATCCATAGTATCTACGAATCCTTCCAATCTGGTTTCCGTAAAAGACATGGCACCCAGACTGTGCTGGTTCGGGTGCTTAATGATCTTCTGAGGGTGAGGGATCAGAAGAGACGTTCCATCTTGGTTGTCCTTGATCTCTCGTCAGCTTTTGACACTGTGGATCACATGGTGTTGTTAGCACGCCTGAGGCAAAACTGTGGAATGTCAGGAACCGTTCTTCAATGGTTCACTTCATTCCTCACTGGGAGATCACAAAGAGTTGTGTTGGGGATTTTTTCCTCTGGCCCAATCTCTTTGTTGTGTGGAGTGCCTCAGGGTTCTGTGCTGTCACCCATGTTATTTGCAGTGTATATGCTGCCCCTCGGAAACATTATAAGACGGTATGGGCTGAGGTTTCACTGCTATGCAGATGATACCCAGCTATACCTGTCTTTTGCACCTGACCAGGATGGAGCTCTCTCAGTGTTTAACAACTGTCTAGGGGAAATCCAAGACTGGATGGATTCTAGTTGGCTAAAGTTGAACTCGGAGAAGACAGAGGTTCTGGTGGTGGACCCGGGTGGTCAGATTGAGAGGTCTCATATTGGCGCGCCTTCTGGAATTTTTCTTGGTGGCATGTCACTTCTGACCTCTGAATGGGTGCGTAGCCTTGGGGTTATCCTAGACGACAGGCTGACTCTTCAATACCAGGTGTCGGCCGTCATCAGGACTTCCTTTTACCATCTTAGGAATATTGCCAGGGTTAGGCACCTTGTTCCGTCTGACTCTTTGCCTACGTTGGTCCACACCTTTGTGTCCTCATGCTTAGACTACTGCAACGCCCTTTACTTTGGGCTTTCTGGGGTAGAAATCCATCGCCTACAGCTGGTGCAGAACACTGCAGCCCAGGTTTTAACTGGGACAAGTAGGTCCTGTCATATTACCCCGGTGCTGCGCGAACTGCACTGGCTTCCGATACGGTGGCGGATCACCTTTAAAGTCATCTTATTGACTTTTAAAGCCCTTCAAGATCAGGGTCCGTCCTATCTGAAAGACCTACTGGTACCTTATTGCCCTGGCCGATTGCTCCACTCAGCCGACATGGGGTTGTTAGAGATTCCAAGAGTGAGTTTAAAATCTTCAGGCAGCAGAGCATTTTCTCACACTGCTCCCACTCTGTGGAATTCTCTACCACTCCGGTTACGGGAATGCACCTCCATGGAGATATTTAAGAAAGATTTGAAATCATATTTATGGAAAATGGCCTTCTTGGATAATTAAGTTACCTTTAGTATGATTGGAATTTTACTATAATTTATTATGCTATTATGGTGTATTTTTATATATGTTTTGAAGATTTGTATTCTGGACCTTGAATTTATGATTTTAAAATGTTCAGCGCCTTGACACACTGAAAGGCGCTATATAAATAAAATTATTATTATTTGTTATTATTATTACTAAAATGCCGAGCAACAGTTTTCTCCCCGAACCCAGGTTCCAGGTAGGGGGTTACATATGAAGGCACCGCACAGCGCTAATAACACAAAAAATACCATAAACCCGACCCCTGGGGTTACACAAGGATGTAGACCTATAATTCCTGACCTCTGTGGGATCTCTCCCTGGCTTTGATAGGATAGTAATTAATGCTTCTGTCAGGGACAGGTCAGATAGCCCATGCTCATATATGTATTGATAGGTGTCCAAAAGGAAGGGGCAAACTTTGCTAGTAGTTTTTTGTAGAAACTGGGTAAAAAGTCATCCAGTCCCAGAGACTTATCTGAGTGTAAGGCTTTGATGGCATTATCCACCTCTGTGAGAGAGACTGGGGCACTTAATACCTGACCCTATGTCATTTAACTGAGGGAGTTGTACTTCCTGCAAAAAGGCCTCTATGTCTCTTTCTGATGGCATAGAGGCTTCAGAACTATACAGAGTCTGGTAGAACTGGAAAAACTGGCTTACTATGTCCTGGGGCTCAGTGACCGAAGTGCCTTGGTCTATGACTATCAATCTAGCCATCTCCTGTTTCCTAAGGCATAGGGCCATAAGTTTGCCAGATCTTTCCCCTTGGTTGAAGCATTTGGCATTAGACCAGCTGATGGCACACCCAGTTCTTTCTCTAATTATTTCCCCATATTTGGCCCAGAGACTGTTCAGTTGAAGCCATGTAGCTTTCGCAGTCTGAGTCGAAATCTTTTTCTCAACAGCCCTATTTCATTAAGCAGAGAGGTGGAATCTTGCTCCCTCTGTTTTTTTTTTTTGTCCTTTTAATGTTTATACCTGCTATTTCCCCTCTTAGGCCACATTTCAGTGCTGCACATAATATGTTAAAGCTAGGCACTGAGGCCTTGTTGGTATCAACAAAATAATGTATGTTGGAAGATTTTCAACAATATTTAAAGATTTAAGTAACCAGTTGTTAAGCCTCCATACATTATCTGCCTCACTTGCCTGCATAAAACTATGCTGCAAAAGCACTGAATGATGGTCTGATAGGACTTTATCATCATGTCCACAGGTATGAATGCAATGGGTAATGTCTGGTCCCACCAAGAAGAAGTCAAACCTCAAGAATGACTAGTGCAGTAATGAACAGAAGATGTACTCCTTCTGGGTGGGGTGAAGCAGAGTTCACTGATCTTTCATGCCCATGGTGTCCATTAGTTCTTTAAGTGCCCTTTGACCTGGGGTGACTCCCTTCCTCATGTTCCCTGATCTCTCCATCTAAGTTATCTGGACAGTGTTCCAGTCCCCAGTCAAGATAGTTGGGATAGCAGCCCAGAGGGACAACTGCTTCAGTAGTCCCGTGAAAAATTGAAGGTCATCAGTATTTGGTCTGTTTGGAACCTAAGAATGTTTCCCGCTGTCACAGCATTCCCATATGGAGACTATAATGCCCTCCAGGGCCTGGGATCTCTTGCATCAGCTGGAACTGTGCACTTCAAATAAAATGGCCATCCCTTTTTACGGCTGCATGGGTGGAGCTCCACAGACATTATGCGATCATATCTGTAGAAGAGCACTGTGGAAGCGTGAGACCAGACTGCTGTCTGGTGTGCTTCCACAGTGCTCTGGCAAATGTCCAGTGGTGCTGTTTATGCAGCCCTTCCCCTCCACAGGCCACATAAACACACCCCCTTCGTGGGGCACTATTTTTTCTTCCACTACTGCAGAAGTGACAGCCGCCGTGCCCAAGATGACGTCTCCAACTCAAACTGCACATGCACGAGTATCGCACATGCACAGTTCTGATGGCACTGCCATCTTGCGAATGGCAGACTCTGGTGCAGCGAACATGGCGAGACCTCTGACTATTGTTTCACTCGCTCTCCCCACACTCTCGGAATCTGACCAGAGTTTGTTTGTTAGTGTCGTTCCCTCCCTCGTAACACTGTCACACCCCCTCTCTTAGGAGACAATTTACCTGCTCTGTTTTGAGGTGTGTCTTTTGAGGGATTGTAACCTTAGCTTGCATTTTTTTAAATATTTTAGAACCCTATAGCATATCTCTCTAGTGTGTGCCCCCTTCACATTCCACGTGCAGTATTTAAACGGTCCACTTCTGCTTGCTTAGAAATCCATAGTATGAGCAGCCTACACCACTGTACATCATTTGTGTGCCATAGGCATTTCTTCCTTTACAGGTATGTATCAGAATCCCCCCACCCCATGTCCCAGAAGCGGGAACAAAATAAACCAGAATACATGTAACAAGTAACACTCAACTGTTACCTACACCCTTCTCCTTCCCAGTAGAAGAAATTCATCTTACACCTCCGCCAACTTCTTTGTAACCCTTTTGTTCTGGCTTGTGCTCTACCAATGCAGTAATTAGTCAGAGCATGGGGATAACAGGTCATAACACATTCCTTAAAATTCTTGCACAATGTAACCTGCACCCTGTGAGGTGGCTTGAGACCTGTGCTGAAGGAGCACCCAAAGGACCTCAGGTGTCCCCCCAAGCACTTTCCAGCCCAGTGCAATCTCAGAGCCCCATGTTGCCTATCTTGCAGTTCTCTGCTAATACTCCATGGGACCCCTGTGCAATTAAGTCTCAGTTGTCTACTGAACTGAGGTACACTCCTAAAGAGCAATACAGTAGGAAACCATCAACCACCATGATAGTAACCAGGATCATTGTAACAGGGTGAGAAAACACATTTGATGAACAGCAGTATCACTGAACCAAAATTCTGCAAACATATGTGTACTTGTGAGAAACTGGGAAGCCGGATAGTAGCGACGTCAAGCAGCCAGAGCCTCCTGGCTCGTGTCTGTGTCCACCATTGTTTTGAAAGTCTCTCCCGTCCCTCTAATTATATTCCATGGCAATGTAAAATATATTGCATTTTTCAGTAAGGCAAGTGTGTAAGTTTTAATACCACCACCCCCTTCTCATGGAGATGATGCTATCTGCTGGCTGAGCATTGTTCATGTACCTATCTCCACAAGTCTGATACAGAGTGGGCTGTGTCCCTACAGTTAAATGTAGAAAAAAAGAGGTTTCCTTGTTTTGAGGGGTTGGACTTTTGAGAGCTGTCAGGGCCAACTTCTCTCTAGTTTGGTGATTCTCAGTAGAGCTTATTCAGCCTTCTGTGTCCCTGGCTGGATGAACCAATATGTCAAGCGCTGCTCAGATGCCTTTTGTATCAGCCGAAAGGTCCAGACTCACTTTTTTCGTTGAGCTTGGCTTCCTGAAAAACCTTTCAGTAGTGTATCCGGAGACACTGCTGTTGGTGGGGGGAGGGGGAGTAGTGGTGAGTCAGAGATCTAGTGTCTCTTAGAAGCCTGAGATCACTCCGGGAGTGGAGGCAGTGTGTATAGCTTTGGTAATTCAGACATAGCCATGCAGTCCATCTCTGCCACAGTTTGCAAAGTTGTAATGCTGCAAAGTCTCTGAAATTGCTTCCTCAGGTTCCTGGTGCAGTAAGCACTCAATCATGCTCTTATCATCAGGTCTCAGAGTAGTTCAAACAATGATTTGCATCTTTAGTTTGTAGGGATACCATGGAGCTCAATGCTGCAATCTACACTAGCCGAGTTGCATCACGTAACTTGCCTTGAGCCATTTCTGCAGCTCATCATAAGTAGAAGGCAAACAGCGACATGTAACTTGTTTCAGCATGGCTCAGTTGGTAGTGTATCTACCTCCGTGTCAGAAGGTTGTGGGTTCTTGTCCCACTCTAGGATTTGGCTCATACCATAAATTCTGGCACCCAAGTGCAGTAGTAGGGGGATGCTGTACTGTTGGGGTGTTCCATCCTTCGGATGAGACATTAAACCAAGGTCCCTTCTACCCATCTCTGGTGCTGTCCTGCTTAGTGTCCAGGTGGAAGTAAAAGACCCAAGGTGCTTTTTGCAAGAATAGGGAATTTTTTCCAGGTGTCCTGGACAACATTCCCTTTCCCATAAATCTGATTCATGCAATTGTCCAAGGCTGTGTTGGTATTTATGTATAAAATGGCTGCCACTACACATTCAGTCACTTTACTACTAGTCTCTCATTGCTTGTAAATCACTTTGGAATACAATGTGTATGAAAAGACACTACTTAAATGCTGATTTTTCTTCTTCTAACTTTGCACCCAAAGGTTTTCTTACCAACGGTGTTACCACCCACTACAGTCATACAAGCTGGCATATTCAAATGGCAATTGAGGAAAGAAAAAAATAATAATATAAATACAGGAAAAATGCAACATACTTAATCAGCATGTATCGTAACTCAGACAGACCACCTAATACCTTCTAAGAGTACATGTGGGCACTATGATACAGAAAAGGCTTACACAAGATCAACACTGAAAAGAATCAGAACATAAGGGTTTCATTTCTTTTCTTTTATTAGACAGAAACTCAAAATATTTATGTTCAGAGCTCTAGACAGAGAGACATCTGTCAAATCAGATGCCATGATATTGTAGAAGTAATAGAAATTTACGCGTACTTGGTACTGTCAGTCATACAGTACAGCATAAGCAGTATTGTTTGCTAGTCTTGCTTTAAAAGGGAAATTATTCTGCAGGGATGCATGCACGAGCACTGAAGCTATCATTGTAAGAATGATGTGCAACCATGGACAGATGCAGGTGTGCGTATGCATGACTATAACAAGACAGCAATATGGCATGGCAATCAGTCAGGATGGGGCTACAAAAGAGGGGAAAAGAAGAGGAATCAGTGAAAATGTAAGTAAAAATTTTACAGCTTGGGAAATTGCCAAACCAGAGCTCAGAGGACACAGAAGCATTTAGAATGATCAGAGAGGAGTTTCCCTTTAATGTAAAGTGCCACCCCTCTCACCTACCCTGGCTCTGTCCTTTCTCTAGAAGATGAACCCAGGATAGAGAAATCCCAGTCATGGTTCAGGCTGCTCAGGTTTCAGTGATCACCACCAAATCCACTCCGACATCCATCAACATGGCCTGGAGATCATCAATCTTGTTTCCCAAACTCCTGGCTAGGGAAGGGTGAACTGGCTCTGGCACAGTTCCGACCCCTTCCCCCCACACCGGGCCGACTCGGCTCTGACTGGGAAAACTGAGCCTTTTGTGGCTCGACCCATATTGCCGAGATGGCCCAGTTCGGAAGTGCAGTCTGGTCCAAAATAACACTCTCATCACCAGTACGACACAGAAAAGGCAAGGCAGGGTGCGAAAAGTTGTAGAAAAAAAAAACTGTTTTTTTTTCTGATCTTTGACGAAGACTCCTGAGTCCCTGGAACATCACATGACCAACAAAAGCAAACATTCATGATCTTGGGATACTGAAAGGAGCCAACCAATGGAGGTCTCTGTTCTATAATTGACTCATGTTCTAGCCAATCCTCTGTGTCACACACCATAGGACATCCCAAGGAAACTGAATATCAAAAGCATTTGGGGCTTTGCATTCAACGGAGACTGGTGTGTGTGTGTGTGTGTGTGTGTGTGTGTGTGTGTGTGTGTGTGTGTGTGTGCGTGCACACAGAGAGTTCCCCACCCAAAAAAAAAAATCATGGCAGAAAAGTTATTCATTTTGCTACAGAGAGAAAGACAGAGGGAGAGTAGAGACTGAGAGACCAACAAATGCAACAGTAGACAACAAGCAGCAGAGTGCAGATGTTGCAGTAGACTGCAAAGTACTCTGTAAAAAAGAGTTTTTACATAGAAACATAGACTTTGACGGCAGATAAGGACTGCTTGGCCCATCTAGTCTGCCCATTTCCCTACCTAAAGGATAGGCCGCAGATCCTAGTTAACCAACAGCCTATTTCTTCCTACCCCCCACAAGAATTGCCTTATGTCTGTCCCATGCATTCTGAATTCTCCCACAGTTTAGACCCCACAACCTCCTCAGAAAGGCTGTTCCATGCATCCACCACCCTCTCTGTGAAATAATACTTCCTCACATTGCCCCTGAACCGCCCCTTCTATCTTTAAATTGTGTCCTCTTGTTCTTGCACGTCTTTTTCTGAAAGATGCTACCCTCTTGGACTTTGTTGATTCCACTGAGGTACTTAAAAGTTTCTATCATGTCCCCCTCTCCCTTCTTTTCTCAAGGGTATACATATTAAGCTCCTTTAGTCTCTCCTCATACGGCTTCTCTTGCAGACCCTGCACCATTTTAGTTGCCCTCCTCTGGACTGCCTCTATCCTGTCTATGTCCTTGCGGAGATGGGGTCTCCAGAACTGGACGCAGTACTCCAGATGGGGTCTCACCAACTGTCTGTACAGAGGGATAACAACTTCCTGTTTTCTGCTGCTGATGCCTCTCCCTATGCATCCCAGTATACCCCAGCCCTCCCTACTGCCTTCTCACATTGCTTGCTAACCTTAAGGTCATCTGATATGATTACCCCCAGGTCCCTTTCCTTTTTTGTTGTTGTTATTCCTCCCCCCCATTGTGTATTCTTCCCGGGTTCTTGTTTCCCAGGTGCATTATTTTGCACTTCTCTGCATTGAATCCTAGCTGCCATACTTCTGACCATTCCTCCTACCTTGCCAGGTCCTTCTCATCCTTCCCATGCCTCCTTGTGTATCAACCCTGTTGCAGATCTTTGTGTCATCTGCAAAAGGCATACTTTCCTTCAGTCCCTCTGCAATGTCACTGATGAAGACATTAAAAGGACTGGACCCAATACTGAACCCTCGTACCCACTAGTAACCCTCTTTCTTCAGAGTGGACTCCATTTACAATTACCTTCTGTGTCGGTTGTGCAGCCAATGTTTTACCCAGGCTACCACCCTGGGACCCACTCCCAGGCTGGTTAATTTGACTATTAATCTTTTGTGTGGGACTGTGTCAAATGCCTTGCTAAAGTCTAGGTAGGCCATGTCCACAGCCCTCCTGAGTCTACTACTTTGGTTGCCCAGTCAAAGAAATCTATTAGATTCGTCTGACATGACCTTCCGCTGTGAACCCATGCTGCCTTGGGTCCTGTGCCCCACTGGCCTCTAGGTACTCAACTATTCTTTCCTTCAGAGTGACTCCATCACTTTCCCTACCACAGAGGTCAGACTGACAGGTCTGTAGTTTCCTGCCTCTGTCTTGCTCCCACTTTTGTGAGGGGAATCACATCCGCCTTCCTCCAGTCCTCGGGTACCACCATCCTCCCATGATTTATTAAAAAGAGTAGCCAGTGGTTTTACTAGTTCCTCCTTAATTCTTTAAGAATTCTGGGGTGAATTCCATCAGGACCCATTGCTTTGTCCACCTTCAGTTTTAGGAGTTCTTGCAGAACCCTTTCTTCTGTGAAAGGACTGGGATCGACCCCCAATCAAGAGTGCTTCTGTTAATTGGATTAGCACTTCCCCTCCTCTTTTGTGAATATTGAGCAGAAATATTCGTTCAGTGTCCCTGCTTTTCACTGTCCCCTCTGCCCACCCACCGTTCATTCTATTCAGCCTCACTATCCCTCCCTTTGTCTTTCTACGCTCACTGATGTACCTATAAAAGGTTTTATCCCCCTTCTTAACTGAGTTGGCTATCTTTTCCTCAGTTTGGGCCTTTGCTTTTCTGACTTCCCTCCCTGCTTCCTTCTGCCTTAACTGGTACAGCTCTCTGTCCTGCTCCTTCTGTGTTTCCTTATACTTTCGGAATGCTATCTTTTTCTTCCTGACTTTCACAGCCACCTCTTTTGAGAACCATAGTGGCTTTTTCTTTCATTTTGATTTGTTTATTTGCTTCACACAAAGGCTTGTTGCCTCTGTGATGGCAGTTTTGATGATTCCCCATTGTTGCTCCACACCTCCTTCTAGCCTGTTTGCTAGTGCTTTTCTGAGGCACTCTCCCATCTTGCCAAAGTCAGCCCTCCTGAAGTCCAGTACCCTCACTTTTGTATGGCTTGACTCTGTAGCTGAGTTTAACGTGAACCACACTGTTTGATGGTCACTTGTTCCCAGATGGCAACCCACTTCTAGATCTGAGACCCTCTCACTGCCCCGTTTGAGAGTATGAGGTCTAAGATTGCTCCCTCATGAGTGGGTTCTGAAACTAGCTGTCTGAGGCCTGCCACCTGTAGGGCATCAAGAATGGCCCTGCTCTTGGATGTGGCTGCAGCAAATGTGCTCCAGTTAACATCTGGCATATTCAGGTCTCCCATCAACAGTATCTCCCCTTTCTCTGCCATTCTAAGAATGCCTTCTATCATATCCTTGTCCATTCCCTCCCCCTGACATGGGGTCTGTACACAACCCTGTCTGGATTGTGGTGCCCTTTCAATCTCTAAGGTGACCCACAGTGCCTCCTCTCCTCCCTGTTTACTCTTTTGTTCAGTTGCTTTTATCCCTTCCTTTACATGAGAGCTACTCCTCCCCTCTTCTCCCTGCTGTCTCTCCTGTAGGTTATGTACCCTGGTATGTTAACATCCCAGTCATGGTTCTCTGTGTACCATGTTTCTGTAACTACTCACGATATCCAGGCATCCCTCTTCCATCAAGACCACCAGCTCAGGAGCTTGTTGCCCAGACTATGGGCATTGGTACTCATTACCCTCCATTTCCTGATGGCCTTACTCCTTTTGCCCCATCCCTGTCCTTCTTGCCTTTGTCACTTTCTCCATTTACCCCTGCCCTTCTCCCTATCGACACCTCTGTGGTGTTTGCCCTTTTTACTACCATGATTTTTGGGGGACTAGGATTTCCTGCTCCTTTCCAGTGTCTCCCCTTGGCTAGTTTAAATGCTTGCCAATGAAGCATTTAAACCTAACACCTAGGATCCTGGTTCCCCTCCTAGACAGATGCAGCCCATCATGCCAGTATAGGCTTGCATCTCTCCAAGTGGACCCCCAGTCCCCAATGAAGCCAAATCCTGAGCTCCACACCAGTTTTTCAACTACTGATTGAATCCCATGGTGCGGAACACCCTAGCCTCTCCTATGCCATAGATGGGCAACACCTCTGAGAAGGTTACCATGAGTGCTACTTGTCTAAGTCCCCTCCCCAATTCCACAAACTCTTCCTGCACTTCTCTAATCCCTTTCTTAGCCAGGTCATTTGTCCCTAGGTGGACAATGACATCCAGCTCCCTCCCCTATGCAGCTGCTCCAGCAATCCTGAGGATTCGCTCCCCGTCCCTCCAAGCCATGGTGCCAGGCAGGCACCTTACCTCCCTCTCCCCTTCCTCCTCCAGTTTTACCTTCCTAACAATGTAGTCCCCCACCAGGAGTTGTTTTCTTCCCCTGCGGGGTCCTCTGCCACCCTCCTGCAGGTCTCCTTTGTGGAGGTTCCCAGCATCCTCCTTGGTCTCCACTGCGGGTGCATCCATAGAGGAACCACACTTTGCCAGAATGGCATAGGAATTGTGGAGAGGTACAACTGGGGGGATGCACCTCTGTTCCACCACCCTCACCCTCCCTGAGCCCACTGTGGTCCAACCACTCCTCTTTCTTGGCAACCTCTGAGGCAACGGCAGTGGCACTGGTGGTCCCTGCATGGAAGATGAGGTCCCACAAATCCTGGCCAACTCAGCCTCAGCTCTGTGTTTTAAACTTTTTTTTGTTAGAAATAGAGAGAAAGCAGAGACAGAGAGAGAGAGAGAGAGAGACCAAGGAATTCAACAGCAGAGTACAGAGTAGCTAACAGCAGAATGCAGACATTGCAGACTCCACAGTAATAAAATGAAAAAACACCCAATTTTGTTAGTCAGAGAGAGTGAGAGAGAGAGAGAGAGATCAATGAATTCAACAGCAGACAACAGCAGAGTACAGAAAATAAAAAATACAAAAAAATATTAAAGGGAGTAGAGCCAGACAGGGGATGAGGACTCTGTCTGAAGGTCATAGTACCTCAATAATTTTGAGGGGAGCTTATAGTGCTGTGCAGATTTT
This sequence comes from Neoceratodus forsteri, assembly GCA_016271365.2. Lineage (NCBI taxonomy): Eukaryota > Metazoa > Chordata > Ceratodontiformes > Ceratodontidae > Neoceratodus > Neoceratodus forsteri. The sequence continues at coordinate 334,229,996 of CM057454.1, forward strand.
GAAGGGGGGGTCACCCACATCTCAGACTCTGTGTTGCCCATCTCTGTGTTGCCCTGAAAGGTCATACTGCCATAAAGTCTGTGTTGTCCATCTTTGTGCCTGAACTACTATTTGGTCATTGTGCCATGCAGATTGTGAAGGGGGGGGCCCGTCTCAGACTCTGTTGCTCATCGCTGTGCCTGAACAACCACTAGGTCATACTGCCATAACATAGACCCTGTGTTGCCCATCTCTGTGCCTGAACTACTACTAGGTCATAGTGCCATACAGATTGTGAAGGGGGAGTCACATCTGAGACTCAGTGTTGCCCACCTCTGTGCCTGAACTCTATGCCTCACCTCTGCCATCTTTGCCGACCTCGCCAAGGCTTTTGACACAGTCTCCCATGCCCTCCTTCTCAACTCCCTTATGGCTACTGGTTTGTCTGCTCCTGCTGTTACCTGGTTTAGAGCTTACCTCACAGGCAGAAGACAATCAGTCAGGATTCAGAATGCAATCTCTCCACCCCTCCCAGTCTCCACAGGAGTCCCACAGGGCTCTGTGCTCACCCCATCCTTTTCTCCATCTTCCTAAATGACCTTCCCTCAGTCTGCTCTGCCTCCTCTTCTATCCATATGTATGCCGATGACACCATCTTGTTCACCTCTGACAAAACCACCGATAATGCAGCAACCACTCTATAGCATGACTTCCACCATATTCAGCTCTGGTTTGCCTCACAACAACTATTTCTAAATGCCAAAAAGACCATCTCCATTAACTTCGGCACTAGGCAGAGACTCTCTAGGCTCCACCCCTTACCATCTTTCCACACCCTTGATGGGACCATCCTTGAGGACACCCCCTCTTTTAGATACATTGGGATTTGGCTGGACCAACACCTCAGCTTCTCTGGCCACATTGACAACATTCTGAAAAAAACTGTTCCCCAAGCTTGGAGCCCTTTACAGGGACCATAGTTGCATCCCTCCTATGACCCGGTGAGAACTTGTCCAGAAGATGATCCTCCCCATTTTTGACTAATGTGATGTAGTCTATGGTGCTGCTCCCAACTCTTCCCTTACCAGATTGGATTCTCTTTTCAACTCCTTCTGTCAATTCATTCTTGATGCCCCATCTCAAACCCATCATTGTGACCTGTACTGTGCCCTGTCCTTCCCCTCCACTTGCTAACAGATGCCTGGCTCACTGTGCTAAGCTAACTTCCAAACTTTGGCTTGGTGTTCTTCCTTCCTACCTCTCATGCTCCATCCCTCCCCCCGCCTTCCTCCCACTCCCTCAGATCCTCTGACACTCACACCCTGCTAGTCCCTGGTTGTACCACCCTCATCGTCCAATCAGGCTTCTCCCATCACTTCCCCAAAATCTGGAACTCCCTCCCACCTCAAATACGACACTACTCCTCCTCCTCCCACTCCCTTGCCTCACATAACTTTCTTTCTGCTAGCTGCGCCTGCTACAATCCTCCTTAACTTGTTCCCCTATGAGCCTGCTTCAGCTTCACACCCACCTCTTTCCTGCAAAACCCTCCCCTACATCCTCCTCCAGCACCCCTTCCTTTTCATCTTACTCAACCCCCCGTTCCCTCCTCTGTACACCAGCTTACCCTCACTACTCACTCGCCGTTGCTTGGCCTAGGCCCCTGGCAGGATTCTCTGCATCATAGAGGGGTTCAGAACCTAGGCAAACACTTTCCTCACCTCCTACTCCCACCCCATTCTTTCCTGAAAGGGCTGGGTCTCGGCCCCTCTTCTCTTCCACATCCCTCTTTCTTGGTCCTTCTGAAACCTACTCCCCATTGCTGCCTACTTCCCTCCTGTCATGCTCTATCTCTGCTGCCTACAACCTGATTCCCTCCTGTTGTGATCTACCTCTGCCTTGTGCAGGCAGGGTCCACTGCATCCTGGTGGGGCAAGCCCCCGGCAGACCCTTCTCTTCCCCATCTTTTCCATCCTGACATGCTCTAACTCCCACTGTCTACAACCTACTTTCCTCCTGTTCATGCTTGACCTCTGCCTGGTGCAGGCAGGGTCCCCAGCATTCTGTAGGGATCAGGCCCTGGCAGGCCCTTCTCCTCCATCCCTTTGCCTTACCCTCCTCCAAATCCCCCCCTTTCCACCCCCCGGCTCTCTGCCTATCTGCCCCCACCCATCTTCCCCTCCTCCTTCCTAGACATAGTTATTGGCTAACCCCTAATCTCTAATGCACTTATAGTCAACCTTGCACTTTTGTTACACCTTGCAAATTTTGTTCTATCTGTGTCTCTCCTTGCAGTCTTACCCTAGTTCAACCTCCTTGTATTCTATCCAGCTATTTTCTAACTACAAAGCTATGTCCCACCAAGTGTTTGCCAAATATATTTGTACTACCATATCTATCTAGTTCAAGACTGTTAGCATTGTATCCATCTAGTCCATACCTTTTAGCATTCCTCCTTTTCAGTAATTCTGTATAGTCTGCTCATTTTATTGAATGTAATCAAATTGTATATATTTTACTTATTTTTTATTTATTTATTTGGTAATCAGAATTACAACCTTTGAGCTAACGGCTCATTTACAAAGGATCATCGTCACAGGGGTAGGTGAGGGTACATAAGTTTGGAGTCAGTAGCAGCTTAATAGGTATTGTCCTGAACATCTAATAGTAGGAAAAATGTGAACAGAAGAAACCAGTAAACATTGGCAATAGCATAACAATGTAGGATAACATAGGCAAATAATAACACATAACCAAAACAAGGGTACATAGTCGGTTGGATTCACACATCATGCCATACAATTATGTGCTTAAGTCAGAGTTAGGTGCTAGTTTGAGAAAAAAAACAGAGGTGGAAGTTAGGCATGATTTTGTATTGGGAGGAAACAGGGGATTGAGCTGTTCATCAAAACTGATACCCAAAGGTTACTAGACTATAGCCAGAGGAGTCAGCCTACGCATAGTAGTCCGAAATGGTAGCGGGAACCAATCAGGATTAGGTAGGAGAAGAGGAATCAGAGGAGGGGGATGATGGTAGGCTCAAAGGTGGGTGGTGTAAGGAGGTCAGCGGGTGAAGGTTTGTCAGGGAGAGTGTGAGAGGAGAAAGGTGAGCAGGCAGGTAGCCAAACATGAGCAGGTGGTGAGCAGGGAGTTTTGCATCAAAGTGTAGAAATGAAAGAAGAACCTTGGCAAGCCTAAGGTTCTGGTACATGCTAGGCTAAGAGTGGCTGTGGCAGCATACAGGAGGGGAGATAGTCTTTAGGAGCATGGCTTTGGTGAACATAGGAGTGCTGGCTCATGGGTTAAGAGTGGCAATAGCAATGTACAGGAGGGTGGATAGACTTCCTTAGCTCGGACTTGAAATGCCCAAGTTGGGTAAGGCCTGTGGTGGTGGTTGGTAGCTCATTTATCCAAGCAGGGGCCCTGATGGCAAAGGCTTATCTACCCAAGGCAGTCCTTCTGAATGGAACAGCTAATACATGTTTGGTAACACTTCTTGTGGCATGTTCAGCTGGAGCTGGACGGAATAAGGCTTGTCTAGAGGGAGGTGCAAGTCCAAGTACGGCCTTCTGTCCCAAGATGCAGGCATGGAGATTAATGCGGTCCATAAGTGGGAACCATTCAGTCCATATGTACAGTTCACATGTATGCAATAGGCAATCTGCCCCTAACGCAAACCTACAGGCTTTATTTAAGGAGGCGTGCACTTTGAGCAGGTTAGTTTCAGTGGCAGCCCCATAGACTACATTCCCATAGTCCAGGATTGGAAGGATTGTACCTCTGACTGCCTGTGTCCTGGCCTCTGGAGTAAGACAGAACCGGTGCCTGTACAGATCCCCTAGTTTCCTATTGACCACCATGGTAATATTGCATATATGTTCGTCGAATGATAGAGACTCATTTACGGTGAGACCAAGATACCGGAAGGAAGTTATCTGCTCCAGGGTGGTGTGAGAGCTGTAGGTAATTGAGAGAGGTGCGGTGGACCTCCTCTTTTGTTGCCTGGCAAAGAGCATTGCCTTGGTTTTTTTACTATTGAGCATCAGCATGCTGTCCTTGAACCATTCCTGTACTAGGTTAAAGTTTTTTCTGCAACTCCATAGTCAGTGCTTCCTGGCAGGAGTTTAGTGAGAATAGCACTGTGTTGTCTGCATATAGCAGGATCTTAAATGTGGGACAGGCATCAGGGAGGTGGTTCACAAAGATGCTGAAAAGGAGAGGGTCCAGTACAGACCCCTGGGGTACACCTACTGACACCTCACAGATGTTGGAGGTAGCACCTCTAATTCGGACTTTTTGAGATCGCCTGGATAAATAGCTGGAGAACCATTGGACTGAGCCAGGGACAGCCCTAGGCCTCTTGATCTGTGAAGCAGCAGCTGGTGGTCCATGAGGTCAAAGGCTTTGGTTAGGTCTATAAATTGCTCCAACCAGCTGACCCCGGCTGAGTGCCTCATGTACGTATCCAGTGAAATTAATAAGGGTGGTATTAGTACTGTGCAGTCTGTGAAAGCCATGCTGTTGGTGGGAGAGGAGGTCGTATTTGTGCAGATGGTCCATGAGTTGGTCAGCTACGATTCTCTCCAGTGCTTTTGAGAGCGGCGAGAGAATTGAGATGGGCCTATAATTTGAGACTAGTGACCGGTCACCTCTTTGTGCACAGGTGTGACCAGGGAGGTTTTCCATGTGGAGGGGAAGGTAGCCAGTCGGAGTGACAGGTTGAATAGATTCTTGATGAGTCCGATGACCTTGGGAAGGGCTATTGAGATCAATTTCATGTCTATACCATCACCACCCCATCCTAGTTTTGCCAAGGACTCTGGTAAGGTATTTTTTTGTTTCATTGATGGTTACCCTTCTGAAGTAAAAGGCTGGGGAGGTCCTGGTATTGGAGGAAGAGTGCAAGTTGTCAGGGGTTGCAGTTCCATCCAGGTACATAGCCGGTTTTGAGGGAAGGATGGCACTGTAATCCGTAAATGCCTTGTTGAAAATATTAGCCATAGTATCTGCATCAAGTATCACTTCGTCATTGTGGTGAAGCATGGAACTGGGGGGATCTGTCGTAGCTTCTGATGAGGTTTTTCATAGATGCCCAGAATTTCTTGCCATCTTTTCTTTCCCAGCATTGAGATTGAAGGTTTTTGTGGTAAGTAGCCTTAGCCTGTTGAATAATCCAAGTGCACCTGTTTCGGGCCACTTTGTAGCTTTGGATATCTGTAGCAGTTCCAGTTGCTCTAGCCTGGTCCCAAAGCAGATCACGCTGTCACATCAGGCTTAGGATTTGTGGGGTGGCCCAGTCCATGTTGTAGCCTTTAATCAGTTTATTTCAAAATGGGGCAAATTTATCCACTGCCACATTGAAGTGGTTGTGGAAGAGCTAAAGGGCTGTGTCAACAGAGGGGCATGAGTCAAAAAAGCTCCAATCTGAGGTCACGTGGGGCAGTGCTCTCGATGGCGGCGTAGTTTTCCGCTCCCACCTCTCAGCCAGACAATCTCATTGTTTTGCCGTTCTCTACCAACCTTATCTGGTGTGCCACCTACTACCTAAACCCCCACAGAGTTCACCAGCACTTTATTTTGGCGATCGGGTGTTTTTTCAGTAAGATTCTCGCCAAGGTGCGGTGCGACGATGGAGGCCGAGATGAAATGCTCTGGGGCCAAGCACACACCACCAAATACCCCCGAGAAAGTGGCTAAGAAATCGAGAATCCAATCCGTGGGGTCTAGTGCAAAATCTGGCTCCTCTGGTGTCTCGTCCGGTCCACTCACCGAAGACCGGTTCTTACAAGAGCTGATTCTCTTCAGCGAAACACTGCAGGAGATTTCAGCTGAGCTCAAATCGATGCGTGGGGACCTCGCCTCCCTCACGACTCGGGTTGGTGATTCAGAGGCTAGGATTAGCTCGCTAGAAGTCTGGAAGGCCAAATGTGAGCCCGAGATAACAATGTTGAAGCAACAAGTGGCGAAGCTGAAGCTGAAGACGGAGGACCTCGAGGGGCGCAGCAGGAGGAACAATATCCTGGTGTTGGGACTACTGGAGGGCGAGGAGGGCCCAGACATCCTGGCGTTTGTGCAAAAGTTCCTCACTAAGGTCGTGGGTCCCTCTCCTATATACTCCTCCTATCACATCGAGCGTGCCCACAGATCCCTCAGGCCTAAGCCTGCACCTGGTTCCTCGCCTAGACCTATTCTTGTCAAGTTGTTAAGCTACCTAGAAAGGCAGCACATCTTGCTGAAGGTCAAGAGTTTGCAGGCTGTTATGTGGGGGGACCGCACGCTGAGGATTTCCCAGGATCTACCGTTTGAAATTAGGCTGAGGAGAAAGAGTTTCACCCGCTGGTCTCCAAATTGATTGCTGCTGGTCATCGTTTCCGTGTGAACTATCCGGCAAGGCTTCAAGTTTTCCTGGATGGTGCCTGGTCCACCTATGAGTCTCCAGAGCAAGCTAAAATGGATCTCACCAGAAAACTGCCTGATCTTTTTAAATCGGGCTGACTGTTTATGCTGAACATTTAGCATGATTAATGTTTCTTTTTTGTGCCTACCTGGATTGTGTGCCTTGATTTTCTGAGTTGCTGGGTCCGCTTCTGGCCTTCACGGGGGAGGGTTTGTTGGCCTCTTGTGTGGGTCGGGCGGCATGGGGTTTGCAGTGGTGGCTTGGGCCTTCTGATGGTGGTGCCTCCGCCTTGGGGTGCGAGGGAGGGGGGTGGAACCTCGGTTTTGGGTTGGGTTGCAACAGGATCCGTTTCATTGATGCACCCGGTGGGTCCTACCCGCTCTCCCCTCCCTCCTCTTCCTTCTGGTTAGCACAGTGTTCACTTGGGGGCTTTGGGCACATTCTTTCCGTGGTTTAAATTGCTCCCTTCTCGAGTCCTCTCGTTTTAGTGTGGCGGGAATGTGTTGGCTGGTGTGTCTGCTCCTGGGGGTGAGTATCTGCCGGCGGCAGCATTTTAGCTGGGCTGTGGGAGCTGTGATGTTGTTGAACAGGTTGGGTTTTTCCAGTCTAGCTTTTGGGGAGTGGTGACCTTCCAGCACGCTAGTGTTATTGGCTTCCCAATATATCCTTTTTGTTTTCTTCTGGCTGGGGAGGTGAAGGGGGTGAACGCTGAGATGCAGTTCCACAACCGTTTTTTGGGGGGGGGTGGTAACCAGCTTCGTTATAGGTTTCTGCTCCCTGGGGCTTTTTCTCAGCCAGGTCTTTTGTCAGGGTTATTTTGCTGGGAGTCGGTTTACTGTCAGCCCCGGGGGCTGTTCCCTTCATAGTTCATATTGTTGGGTTGTACTGGCTTACTTGTTACTGAAGGGCTGGTTTGTACATAGTTTGGGGGATAGTTTTGGGTTTTGGGGGTTTCTCAATTGGGGCCAAGGGGTTCGATTACCTTCTCTGGTTTAGTGTTTCCTGGGTTTTGTTTCCCTGGCATAGGGGTCCCAGGGTTCTATTTTCTCTGTGGGTGAGTAGGTATTGTTATACTCAGGGTCTGTTCTCTACGGGTTGGGGTGGGGGCCTCGGATAGTTGCTTCATTTGGGGTGTTTTTGTAATGGTTGGGCCATTCTCATGGTGTTCTTTATTTTTCTTTCTCTTCAGATACTATCTGTAGGTCTGGTGTTGCTCTGTTGTCTGGTCTCCTAGTGGTTAAGCTAGCATGGCTTTAAGCTTTGTTAAAATTGCCAGCTGGAATATTAGAGGCATCAACGATCCCCTCAAGAGACGCCAGTTTTTTCTGAACTGTGCCTTGCTCAGCGTAGACATAATTTTTATACAGGAAACACATCTGGTTGCCTCTGAGGACAAGCATCTGCATAGGATGGGGTTTTCTCAGGTCTTTACTGCCCCAGGCTCGCAAGCTAGCAGGGGGGTGGCAATCCTGATCAAGCATCATGTCAGATTTGTTGCAGAGGAGTGTGTTACTGACTCGGAGGGCAGATTCGTTGTGGTCAAGTGCCAGTTAGATAATAGTAGTCTGGTGGTTGGGGCGATTTATGCCCTGGTGGGGAGTGATCCGTCCTTCCTTATGTCCCTGACTGATATCCTGAGTAGGTTCCTACCTTCCCCCTTTATCTTGGGGGGTGACTGGAACATTGCCCCATCCAACACATCTGATAAAACATATAGGCCAGTTAGACCAGCTTCCCCTGCCCAATTAGCCCTTTCAGATTTTACTAGCTTGTTGGGTCTTTGTGACCCCTGGCGTCTTTTAAATCCCGATAGTCGGCTCTACTCCTTTTGTTCCCGGGTTCATCTAACGTGGTCGAGAATTGACTTTTTCCTCGTCAGCTCCTCATTAATGAGCTGTGTCTCTCAAGCTGGTATCAAGCCGATAGTTATCTCAGACCATTCTCTGGTCTGGATCAAAGTTTTTCCGGGTATCCAAGGTCAACGAGATACGTTGTGGAAGCTCAATACGCAAATTCTTAAGGAAGAACACTCTGTTTCCCAGATCAGAGATTTGATCCGTATGTATTTCGACCTGAACCTCGGTTCAGTCCACCGTGTGGACGTATTGTGGTGTTCCTTTAAATGTTTCCTTAGAGGTGAGCTTATCAAGATTGCAGCCACTAGGAAAAGGGTTAGGGAGTCCAAAATTAGCTTGTTGTTGAACCGGCTGAGAGTAGCTGAGGAGCAACTTCTTTCCGTTGATTCCCCTGCAAATTTGTCGGCTCTCATAAAACTCAGGAGTGATTACAATGATTTAACCCAGGACAAAGCAGAGTATGCCCTCTTCAAGTCCAGGACTAAGTATATTGACCAGGGGGAGAAATCAGGCCGGATGCTGGCGTTGAGGTTGAAAGAGGTTGAGGGCTCTCGTCTAATTCCGGTACTCACAGCCGGTGACGGCACTTCTAAGTCGCTACCCAGAGAGATTGCTCAGATCTTTGAAGCCTTTTTTAAAGACATCTACGGCACTGAGTCCACAGCATCGCAGGCTCAGCTGGCGGAGCGGTTCTTGGAGAATATTACTCTCCCGTCCCTTCAGCCTCAGCACCGTGATATGCTTTCTGTTCCCATCACTTTGGGGGAGGTGGAAGCGGCAATCAACCCACCCTGCCTTTGGGAAAGGCTCCGGTCCAGCTGGCTACCCTCCTTTACAGGGTGTTTTGCAAAGAATTGTCCCCTATGTTGCTTAAGCTTTACGAATACCTGTTTTCTGCGGTCGAATCTGACCCCTCCCTTTTAGAAGCAATTATTATTCTAATTCCCAAACCTGACAAGCCACCCTTGGACCCTGCCAGCTATCGTCCTATATCACTCCTCAACTATGACATTAAAATCCTCTCCAAAATTTTATCGTCCAGAATCAAATCGGTTTGGGAACATTTGTTGAGCCCGGAACAGGCTGGCTTTGTCCAGGGGTGCTCTTCTGCCGATCATCTGAGAACTCTTGGCCATGTCCTTCAGGCTTCTCATTCCTTTTCTGATCCCATGGTCCTTGTCGCCCTCGATGCCGAAAAAGCCTTCGACCATGTGAACTGGGACTTTTTATGGGCTACTCTGAGGAAAATGGGCTTCCCTGATTCCTTCATTCGAATGGTTATGGCTATTTATAGATCCCCCTCAGCCAAAGTCTATTGCAACGGGGTATTCTCCTCCAGTTTTCCCCTTTGTGCAGGTACCCGGCAAGGCTGTCCCCTGTCCCCCTACTTGTTCAATCTATACTTAGAACCGTTACTAGTGAGTATTAAGGGTTCACCGCACATCAGGGGTTGCACCCTTGCACAACTTCCCCTCACCCTATCGGTTTTTGCTGACGATATATTGTTATATCTTTCCAACCCCGTTCAGTCTTTAACTCATGTCCTTCAAATTATTGATACGCGGTCAGGTTTCCAACTACAGGCTAAATGTCTCTTCGGTAATTTTTCCGGTTAATTCCTTACCTTTAAATCGGATTTGAGCAGTTTGGTATGAAATGGGTCTCTGGTTCCTTCAAATATTTAGGGGTGCATGTAACTAGGGTGAGGGTCTGGCCAAGGAACTTAACCTAGTTGATGCGGTCAGGAGAATCAGGTGTGACCTCGACCGGTGGCAGCGATTGCCTCTCTCTACCCTGGGGCGAATTAATATCATCAAAATGAATATTTTTCCTCGACTATTATATCCCGAGTCATCTCAATATCTGGCTCTCCAGGCGGTTCTTTGCTCAGGTTAATTCAGCGCTGTCCAATTTTGTATGGAAGGGGAAACAGCCTCGTAGAGCCTTCCTCAAGCTTACTGCGCCCAGAGAGAAAGGGGGAATGCGGCTACCCAGTCTCTTGCTGTATTATTGGGCATGCCATTTGGCTCGATTAGGGAAGCTGGCTAGTACTCAGCCTTCTACCTTTTTACCCATTTGGCAACAGCTTGAGGTTAATTTATTAGTCCAGGAGGGTTTGAGCCCTTCTCATATTTTTTGGCTCCCGTTCTCCAAGCTTCCCCTGGTCATTCGTGAGTCCCCTATTGGCCTGTCCATTAGAGTTATTTCTCAATGCTGGAACTTCTTTAATTTCCTCCCGTCCAAAGACTCAGCCCAGCCCCTGACTTTAAATCCTAATCTCAAAATTGGGGGTAGGTGTATAGCTGAGGACTGGCTCCCGCAGCTTACAAATTTGTCCATGGAATCTCTGTACAATCAGGGTCGTCTCAATTCGGATGGCATTTTAAAGACCTTTCACATCCCTCAGAAATTCATCTTTAAAGTTTTTCAACTGAGACATTTGATTCTTCAAACCTTGGGTCCTACCCTTTTCCCTTCTAAATTAAAGCCTTTTCTTGTTAAGGTACAGGAGGCGGCTGTATCGCGTAGATGCATCTCTAGTATTTACAGTAAATTGTTAACCGATCTCTTTCCCGTTCCCTTAGCGGGCTCCAAAATCTGGTCTCTCTCAGGTTCGTGTTCTACCCCCATTTGGGGTTCGATTTGGAAGGACGTGTATCGTTACCTATCCCAGGATAACCATAGACTGACCCAGTACTATATTCTAAACAATCTTTATTACACCCCAGTCAAGCTGGCCAGGTTTGGGAAGCAAGAGTCCAGTCTCTGCTCAAGATGTGGGGTTGCCGAAGGAAACTTGTTGCATATTTTTTGGGCTTGTGTCAAGGTGGCCCCTTTATGGGACGCTCTTAGAGACCGTCTTAACCCGCTCCTAGGCTTGAAGGAGTTATTTACTCCTGACATATGTATTTTGGGTGATTACTCTGCCATTTCGGTGATGGAGCATAAATACCACATGGCCCTTATCTCAATGGTTGTTAAGAAACTAATCCTCAGGCACTGGTTAGATCAGCTCACTATTACTTATTAAGAGTGGCTGAGGGAGTTGTCTCTCAACCTCAATACCGAGAAGTTTATTGCTAGTTACAGGCACAACCCGGGGTCTTTTATTCAGAAATGGGGTAAGTTGAATGCTCTCTACTTAGTATAGTCATGTCCCCGGTTGGTCCTATGTTCAGTCTCATATGCCAGATTAATCCTCCAGGGTGATTTGTCTCCAGACTCCAGACAGCTCTTGCGTCCCCAGACTTCAGACAGTTCTTCTGTCTACTCCCCTTTTCTGTCCTTGCTTTCTCCAGCTTTGGTCTATCTTTTCTAGAACAACTCTCTGGGGCTTCGGGTGGGGGTTTGGGGTGAGTGGGGGGGTTTGGGGGTTATGGTTTTTCCCTTTATTCTGTGACTGTGTTGGTTTTGATTCCATAGGTTGCCTATATTTATTTTAGTTGCTTTGTTAACCTGACTACATGTTACCTTCCCTATCCCCCCTTTTCCTTGGTACTTCCTTAAGATGTTTTTCCCATTGAATGGGTTTTTTTTTTCTTGTGTACTTGAAAACTCAATAAACTTAAATTTCAAAAAAAAAAGAAGCTCCAATCTAGCCCTTTAAGATAATTTCTAAAGCCACCCATTGCAGATTTTTTTATGACTCGGTTCCTCACCATTCTAGTGGGAGACTTAGTCTGTTTAGTCGTCCACTCACATTGGACAGGTGAGTGGTCGCTGAGGGTGTCAGGGAGCACCTTGACATTCTTTAGCCAATCCGGATGTGTTGTCAGCACCCAGTCAATCAGTGTGTTAGAGCCTGTGCGGTAATTTGTGCAGGTGCAGCTCTTGACCATCTGTGTTAGATATAGTCCTGATACCAGATCTCTGTGTGCTAAGCAGGAGCTGGCAAGCCAGTTGGAGTTAAAGTCTCCAAGTACGATTATTTCTTTATTCTGGCTGGCCTGGGTGTAGAGGTTAGCAAAGGCTTCTAGCCTCACTTGCTGCCGCCCTGGTGGGATGTATACAGCCATAACAATTAGACCTTTACCCCTATTGCCTATCAGGATTTTTATGGCTAGGCATCTACAGTCATTATTAGTGGCTGACAATTGGACTATGTGGCATTGCAGATTGTTGCGGGTATAGATTAAGCATCCACCTCCTTTTTTACCTGTGCAATCCAACCTACGCAAGTTGCAGCCAGATAGGGAGACTGCTGAGTCGGGTGTGCACATTGTGAGCCAAGTCTCTGTTAACGCAATGATGTCAGGCTGGGTAAGTGTCACCCAAGCCTCAAGCAGTGACAGTATGGCTAGGAGGCTGCATATATTCATAGCCACAATCCTTACTTGTCCATTATTAGCTGGGGTATTGGCTGATGAAGCCAGTGGGCCTGGGTTGGGGTGGATGTTTCCAGACATCAACAGTAGTATTGCTCAGAGTCTAACAGTATGCAAGTACATATTGTGTACCAAATCTCTGTACACTATCTTCATGTTCCCCAACCCCCCCAGGTCGCACCGGGAGATGAGCAACTTGTTGCTCGGCGTGTCTTCCCGGTGAAACATTTCAATAAATAAATAAATAAAACTATTACTAGGTTATAGTGCCATACAGATTCTGAAGGAGAGGGTCATGTCTCAGACTCAGTCTGCCCATTGCTGTGCCTGAACTACTACTAGGTCATATTCATTGTTCTCTGAGCTGGAATTGAAATAAATGATTTTTTTCACTCCAGCTCACCTACCAATGAAAATAAAGTAATTTCTTTATTCCCATTGGTATTATTTTTTATATTTTATATTTTTTATGGCTGGCAGTCTAGTCTGGAGGTTAGAAAACTGAGCTGAATGAGTTTGATATGTCTAGCAGACCTGGGTTTGATCTCACAACCTCCACTTGCATACTGTTTGACTCTGAGCAAGTCATTTAACCTCTCTAGTGCTCCCAGGTTGCCCTTGAAAACAGGCAGTTCTGGCTAGTGGGCCTTACCCAGTTACCTAAGAAAAAATTTCTATTGATTTTATATATATATATATATAGAGAGAGAGAGAGAGAGAGGGAGAGAGAGGGAGGGAGGGGAGAGAGAGAGAGAGAGAAAGAGCGAGATAAATATGTTAAACATACATTTATATAAATTACAGTGTAAAATTAAACTTGCATACTATATATATATATATATCTATATATATAGATATATATATACAGTATATATATATATATCTATCTTAGGGCTGGGAGAACTTAGTGAAGTTCTCACCCTTATTAAATAAGAACCAGTACACGGTAAAGTTCTGATTTGTTCTGAATAGTTCTGATTTATTGACAAATATTTGAAAAAAATGCATGAAAGTGGCTAAAGTCAGTCACATTTGACACAGAAGCCCAAAGCAAATAATTTAATGGATTATTTGTATAAGAATTTATCTAAAACTGCTAAATAAAAAAGCAATCACTCACTACTAGCCCCTTCATGGCTGGCCTGTAATGGTGGGATGGCATATTCTGCTTGGTCTGTGACATGAGTGTGCAGGGAGAGACAGACAGAGACGGAGAGAGACAGACAGATGCAAATACCTATATCATAGCACCACCAAGCACTGCCAGGCAGCTAAGATTTAGTTTTTTTATTAATTGTGCTGTGTGGGTATTATTTTGATGGATGTTCCAGTCAGAGCCAAACAAGCTAAAGAAATGAATATGAATGATCAAATGAGCAGCACTAAGCGAGCCCACCGACCCTACCCATGTGAATGATGCAACTGCTTTGCATGCCCCGGTGTACTGTGATATATGGTAGACTACCTGGTCCAAGAAGTGGTAATGTTTTATAGTACTATGACTACTTCTACTGAACCTGATCAACATGCTGAATCCTTAAAGAAGAAAAATGAAAGACATAGTGATCACCACCGCCCAGGCATGCAGCCAGTCACACATTGCATCGGCCAAGTGCAGTGCAGTCATAAAAAAGTTTGCCACTGCCACCTGAAGACCTGATGACAGACACACAACACAATTACATCCTTCCTAGTTCCACAATTGCTGCCTGTCACTACAAGTAATTTAAGTATCAAAAATAAAATATAATAATATATAATAATCTCAGCCCAGTTACTATAAGTGAGATGTAATCAGGCTAGCCTACCACGCACACACAAACAATGAAGAAATTATATGAATTTTCAATTTAATATCATTTTTTTCTGTGAAGCATGCGCAGCCAAATATGTGGGACATGAGAAATATAACAAGAGTATTCAGTCTCTGGGTTTAGGCATTTGCTAAGCCATGCACTGTATGCAAATTAAAACAGTACACTCAGGATCAGTTGCTGTGGGCAAACAAAGTGACAAACAGTATTAGTAAGGATTGGAGTAAGGACAAAAAGTGATAAGTGGTAGTCATAACTCGTGAGGACAAAAAGTAATAGTAGTAGTAGACAGCAGTGCCCTACCTTCCAGATCAGATGGTGGTACCAGGTACCACCAAGTAAGTTTGTGACATGAAATGCAGTTGCTTGCTGTATTTGGACCGTGAACCCACTGATGTTATTTTTTTTTTCTATTCTGTGCTGCTCATGTGATCATTCAAGTAATATTGGCCTGGCCTAGTCCATCCTTACCTGACTTGTTTCAGTCAATTGCTACGTCATGTAGTACACCCTACTTACAAAAGCTTTTTACCACAGGCACAAATTCTCGAAAGCGTTTTGTGGATAGGGCCTGCTCAGAGCAGTCAGTGTATGTTTTATTCAGGTATCATATTTGAAATTAAAGTGAGCAGTACTGACTTTGGGAAATGTGAGGTGCTCAGCATTTTCTGGTGTAAAACAGGATTGTGTGTCAGTAATGACGTTATCGGCTGAACTAAACAATCATTCTAAACACATGCTAGTCAGAGGGCCATTCATGTACTGCATTGCAATGTTTACTAAAGCAGGCCACATATTTTGTTTGGATTTCCAGTATTGCAAAGGATCAGCATTCCAACTGATATTGGGCTCTGCCAGGTACATTTCAACAATAGTCTGTGCTGAGGCTGTGTTATGAGAGGCAGATGAAGATGTTACAATTACATCTTCTAAGTGACTTCAGAGACATGAAGCTGAAACAAGTGACTGCAGGACAGTGCTATGCTTGGCTGGTGGTGAAGAAGATTTGACTGCAGAGGCTGAGAAGGAAGAGGGAAAAAAAATCCCACAACAGTAGAGGATAGGCCACCTGATGCTGTGCTGTGTTGTGAAGAAGATTCTGAATGTGGTGCTGCTGTTGTACTCTGTTAAAAGACAACACGCACCTCGACAATTATTTCTTGTTTGTTTATCTTGAAACAAGTGTCATCACCATCACTCAATAGTTGCTTCGATTTGAATTGTGGGTCCAAGATTGTTGCTTTAATGTAGTACTCAGAATGAAGCATTTTACATAGTTTGTCATCTTCAACTTTTTTGATCATGCTTCTCGTTAGATCTTGTTGTATTCTGGGGGGCAACCTGCATGTGTTTGCAGCACCACTGGCAACATGTGTGATCATGGAACTGTCTTGCTTCTCTAACTTTTCCTAACCAGATTCAATTTGAATTTTAACATTTTTATTAGGGGTATCACCTGGCTGAGAGTTGCTGTGTTTGCATTAACCTCCCTGGTGATTTCCTCAAATGGCTGGAGTAGGAAAATTTAAAACTCCAACATGGCCCACTGTGGTGGAGTAATATAGACGTCTGCATCAGCAATTTTATTTTCTAAGGTGTACTGCCTGACGGCTTTCTTTTGTGCCAGCAACCTTTGGAAAATATAAAAGGTCAAATTCCAACGAGTAGAAATGTCTTGGATCAGACTGTGCAAACATAAATTGTGCTCCTGCTGTATTTTTTCAAATAAGTAACGGGCTTTGCTTGAGTGACAGAAATGTGTGCATATTCTTTTAGCAGTGCTAACAACAGCCTTAATCTCCCTGCCATCATCGAGAAAACTGAATTATTAAGTTTAAGAAATGTGCAAAGCAGCGGATGTGAACAAAGCCCCCCTCTTCCAAAGCCTTCTTTATGTTGGACCCATTATCTGCAACTATAAAGCCAACTGACAGTCCCTGTGAAATGAGTCATGTCTGTATTGGTTTTTGGAGCTCTTCATTGCTGTTGTATGAAGTATGTTCAGATAGAAAATAAAACATTCTTAGAACAGCAAACTGCGATGCTTCATTGTCCCCAGTCCCACATGAATTAACGGAACATGCCCAATGTGCCGTGACAGACATGAAGAGTCCAGGCTGACAGCTTGTCCAGATATCTATTGTGAGATGGACCACCCTCCCTACAGCACTGCACAAGATGCGTCTTAATTTTTCAGATACGACATCGTAAAGATCTGGAATCCCTGTTGTCGAGAAGTATTTCCGCAGTGGTATACTATATCAAGGTTCGAGGTACTCAAGCAGCCACCTGAATCCTATATGTTCAACCACGTTATATGGTAGCAAATCAACAGCTATCCTTTCTGAACTTTTTTTGGTTATTGTAACAGCAACAGGGTAAGTCGAGGCTTATTTGGCTTTACGTTCATATGTTTCTGTAAGCTGTCTCCTTGAAGGAGGAAGGCTTTTGAAGACATGGTAACTTTCAGTAACAGTTGGAGTCCTTTGAATGGCAGAAAGTGGTGGTGGAGGTGTTTCCGTAGTGCTGTGGGGGCTGCCACTGCTTTAATCTATGACAGTTACCTCTGAGTGTAGTGAGCTATCACTGTCACTTTCTATTCGAGACTCACAACTGGACTTCTCAGTAATGTTATGACATCTGTCTAGATGCCTTTTCAGTGCTGAAGTTCCCAATGCTACTTTCTTTATACCCCTGCCGATTGGCCATTTACAAATAGCGCATGTTGCTACCAATTCATTGGAAACACTAATGGAGAAGTATGATCAAACAAAAGATGATATTTTTTTAGTTTTATTCCCAGGAAAGCATGGCACCTTGGTCACCTTTTCAAGGGTCCCCCCAAGATTTTTCTTGAGCCTGTTCCTCTTGTGGTTTATTCCCACTTCCCCCCACCACAACCAAAACATTTCTGCCTGTTTCTTCCTCATTTGCAATTTCCATCCCCTCCAGTAAACCTTGTGCTGCCGGATCATTCTCTTCATCTTTATTATTACCCTTGTTGGGGTTCAGCCTCAGAAGAATTGGATGAGGGACTGGCAGTAGCACAGTATGCAACTGTTCCATACCATTGGGTACCTCTGCAGGTGGTGCCCACAGCACCTTTAGTTTTTTTAACTACATAATGTTTTTTTTTTACTTGGGACTGGTGATGATCCGAGACATTCACCTTTTTGGATTCAAGCATTTTCTTAGAAGACAAAACATTAGACATGAAAAAAATCACTTTTTGGGAGTTGATTTTGTTTTCCCTTTTCAGGTTGATTGCTGTCTTTTGCAGTGCCTCTGCCTACCCGAGTAATAGAATGTGTCTCACCAACACTTTAATGCATTTGTTATTAGTACTGTAACTTGCAACAAAAGATCCTTCTAACAAACATGTTGTCCTTCTGATGACTCCCACCCAAAGGCCAGGGACAAATTTACTCTTGTGACTCCTAACTGTACACAGCACACCAACAGTACAGTAGTCCACCACCACTTCCTTCCAAGATTACCATACTGACTCCTACAATACAGTTAGTTACTGTTAAGTGACCAAATTCAGCAACTGTTAAGTGTGCCTCAGAATTTGAATTGGAGATGCAGACATATCTGGTGCATAACGGCATGCAGCACAGTCTCACACTGGGGATTGGTTACTGCTTATACATAATGTAATGCGATATACTATAAAACTAATGATGATAAGGAGAAATAATGGGGAATGAGTGATGATAACACTTGTGTGTACAGCGTACAGTACTTGTACTTCACTTGTGTTATACTGTAAACAGCCTGCTACAAGTCATAAAGTCAGAGTAACCCTTGGGCCACCCATAGCCAGCAGCACAGGTGCAACAACTTGTATGCTGTTTGTCTGAACAGTATTTTTTTTTAAATACATGAACTCGTAAATGAAAGTTAACAAGTGATTGTGATTCGTCATTGGATGGCACAAGACAAAGATTTATTTTGTCACTCTGCTGACCTTGTCCTGTACACACAGCCACATTAAAGTCAGGAAAAAAAATGTATTTGGAATTTCTGGGACTGTTACATTTATCATGGGCCACCCTGCAGTCTCTCTCTCTCCCCTCTAGATGTCATAAGTCATAGATTTATTTTGCCACCCTATTGCCCTTGCCCTGTACAGGCAGCCACACTGAAGCCAGGAACTTCTATGTAGAATCCCTTGAAAATACCAAATGCAACTCAGCCAGGATCTGCCAAACAATCAAGACAGTTGAGGGCCACAAAGCAGCCCCGTCCATCCCCACCAAGTTACTCATTAACAGAGTAGAATGTATCGAGCCTGACCTCATCCTAGAAGAACTGAATACCCATTTCATCACCACTGGTCTTGCGTTTGATTCCTCGCCATACGCAAGGCTACCACACCTCCTATCCCACCCCACCACCCATGATCCCCCACCTCCTCCTACCTTCCAGTTTCACCCTGTGACCTACAAACAGGACCACCTTAGCAAACTCAGCATCAATAAAGGTAGTGAAGCAGATGGCATCGATCCCATCTTCATCAATCTAGGCTTCTATTATTTAGCAGCACTAACCCTTCATATCCTTAATCTCTCCATCTCCTCAGCCACAGTCCCCTCCTGTTGGAAATCAGCTCATATCGTGCCCTTGTTCAAATCAGGTGACCCATGCGACCTAAACAATTATAGGCCCATCTCTGTCCTCCCTGTCCTACCCAAACTGCTAGAGAAACTCATCCATCACCAGCTTAAAGACCATGTTGAAAAGTTTTCACTTCTCAACCCTGCCCAGTCTGGGTTCAGACAAAAACACAGTACCACCTCCACTTTAGCTAAAGTCACCAACAACTGGCTGATTGTGCACGATTCCAAACAAGTCACAGGTGTCATATTCCTTGATCTCGGCAAGGTATTCAGTACCGTTGACCATGACCTCATCCTCATTGGATTCAGTAAACTAGGCACAGCTGACACCACACTTTAATGGTTCTCAAGCTACCTTACAGGTAGAGTTCGAAAACCAAAGCGAGTGATCAGGTCTTTGACTCCATCCCCATAAAATGAGGTGTCCCACAAGGCTCCAGTTTAGGCCCTATACTACTTTCTATTTACATTAACTCACTAGATTCTAATATCAGCAACTCCAAAATACATCTCTTTGTGGACGATACCGTTATATATATTTCTAAGCCAACCTTATCCAAAGTAAGCAATGTATTCCAAGCTGACTTTGCACAGCTAGAGCATAACCTAATCAACTCCAAGCTACTACTCAATGCAAAAAAAAAGGTCCTTTATTTTGCCCCTAGTAGCAATAGGCCCTCCCTTGGCACAGCATGTCACCTGTACTCATCATGACTATCCTAGGTGAATCACTAGATGTGGTTGATCAATTCAGATATCTGGGCGTTTGGATAAACAGCAAACTTTCTTTCAGTGCTCACATCGACTACTTTTCTAGTAAGTTGAAAGCAAGACTCAGCTTTTGCTTCAGGAACAGAGTGCTCTTTCCCCCGACATTAGACGTAAACTAGTACAGGCCACATTCCTGCCACTCCTAGACTACAGTGACATCATCTACAACTGTGTCGCTGCTTCCAATCTTTGCAAGCGTGATAGAGTGTTCCATCGGGCTCTGCGCTTCATTACTAAAACTCCTTTGAGGATGCAGGGATGGGGCAAAAAGGGGTAAGACCATCAAGAAATGGAGGGTAATGAGTACCAACGCCCGTAGTCTGGGCAACAAGCTCCCTGAACTGGTGGCCTTGATGAAAGAGGGATGCCTGAATATTGTAGCAGTCACAGAAACATGGTACACAGAGAACCATGACTGGGAGGTTAACATACCAGGGTACACAACCTACAGGACAGACAGGGAGGGGAGAAGAGGGGGCGGAGTAGGTCTATTTGTAAGGGAAGGGATAAAAGCAACTGAACAAAAGAGTAAACAGGGAGGAGAGGAGGCACTGTGGCTCACCTCAGAGACTGGAAATGGCACCACAATCCGCATAGGGGTTATATACAGACCCCCATGTCAGGGGGAGGGAATGGACAAGGATATGATAGAAGGCATCCTTAGGATGGCAGAGAAAGGGGAGATACTGTTGATGGGGGACCTTAATATGCCAGATGTTAGCTGGAGCACCTTTGCTGCAGCCACATCCAAAAGCAGGGCCATTCTCGATGCCCTTCAGGTGGCATGCCTCAGACAGCTAATTTTGCAACCCACTCAAGAGGGAGCAATCTTAGACCTCATACTCTCAAATGGGGACAGAGAGAGGATCTCAGATCTAGAAGTGGGTAACAATCTAGGAACAAGTGACCACCAAACAGTGAGGTTCACGATAAACTCAGCTACAGAGTCAAGCCATACAAAAGTGAGGGTTCTGAACTTTAGGAGGGCTGACTTTGGCAAGATGGGAGAGTGCCTTAGAAAACCACTAGCAAACAGGCTAGAAGGAGGGGTGGAGCAACAATGGGGAAACATCAAAACCGCCATCACAGAGGCAACAAGCCTTTGTGTGAAGCAAATAAACAAATCAAAATGAAAGAAAAAGCCACTATGGTTCTCAAAAGAGGTGGCGGTGAAGGTTAGGGAGAAAAAGATAGCATTTAAGAAGTATAAGAAACACAGAAGGAGCAGGAGAGAGAACTGTATCAGTTAAGGCAGAAGGAAGCAGGGAGGGTAGTCAGAATAGCAAAGACCCAAACTGAGGAAAAGATAACCAACTTGGTTAAGAAGGGGGATAAAACCTTTTATAGGTATATCAGGGAGCATAGAAAGACAAAGGGAGGGACAGTGAGGCTGAATAAAGAGGAGGGTTGTTGGGCAGACAGTGACAGTGAAAAAGCAGTGATACTGAATGAATACTTCTGCTCAGTATTCACAAAAGAAGAGGAGGGGGAGGCGCCTAATCCAATTAACAGAAGCACTCTGGATAGAGGGGTCAATCCCAGTCCTTTCACAAAAGAAAGGGTTCTGAAAGAACTCCTAAAACTGAAGGTGGACAAAGTAATGGGGCATGATGGAATTCATCCCAGAATTCTAAAAGGATTAAGGAGAGAACTAGTGACACCACTGACTACCCTTTTTAACAAACATGGGAGGATGGTGTGGTACCTGAGGACTGGAGGAAGGTGGATGTGATTCCCCTTCACAAAAGTGGGAGCAAGACAGAGGCAGGGAACTACAGACCTGTCAGTTTGACCTCTGTGGTAGGGAAAGTGATGGAATCACTTCTGAAGGAAAGAATTGTTAAGTACCTAGAGGCCAGTGGGGTGCAGGACCCAAGGCAGCATGGGTTCAGAGCGGGACGGTCATGTCAGATGAATCTAATTGATTTCTTTTACTGGGTGACCAAAGTAGTAGACCAGGGAGGGGATGTGGACATGGCCTACCTAGACTTTAGCAAGGTATTCGACACAGTCCCACACAAAAGATTAATAGTCAAATTAACCAGCCTGGGAGTGGGTCCCAGGGTGGTGGCCTGGGTAAAACATTGGATGGACAATAGGACATAGAAGGTAATTGTAAATGGAGTCTATTCTGAAGAAAGAGGGGTTACTAGTGGGGTACCACAGAGTTCAGTACTGGGTCCAGTTCTTTTTAATGTCTTTACAAGTGACATTGCAGAAGGACTGGAAGGAAAAATATGCCTCTTTGCAGATGACACAAAGATCTGCAACAGGGTCGATACACAAGGAGGTGTGTATGGAAAGGATGAGAAGGGACTTGGCAAGTTTGGAGGAATGGTCAGAAGTATGGTAACTTGGATTCAATGCAAAGAAGTGCAAAACAATGCACCTGTGAAACAAAAACCAAGGGGAAGATTACACAGTGGGGGGGAGGTAATAACAACAACAGAAATGGACAGGGACCTGGGGGTAATCATATTAGATGACCTTAAGGTTGGCAAGCAATGTGAGAGGGCAGTAAGGAGGGCTGGGGGGATACTGGGATGTGTAGGGAGAGGCATTACCAGCAGAAAACAGGAAGTTGTTATCCCTCGGTACAGACAGTTGGTGAGACCCCATCTGGATTACTGTGTCCAGTTCTGGAGACCCCATCTCCACAAGAACATAGACAGGATGGAGGCAGTCCAGAGGAGGGCAAGTAAAAGGGTGCAGGGTCTGCAAGAGAAGCCATATGAGGAGAGACTAAAGGAGCTTAATATGTATACCCTTGATGAAAGGAGGAAGAGGGGGGACATGATAGAAACTTTTAAGTACCTCAGTGGACTCAACAAAGTCCAAGAGGGTAGCATCTTTCAGAAAAAGAGATGTGCAAGAACAAGGGGACACAATTTGAAGATAGAGGGGGGACGGCTCAGGGGCAATGTGAGGAAGTATTTTTTCACAGAGAGGGTAGTGGATGCATCGAACATCCTTCCTGAGGAGGTTATGGGGTCTAAAACTGTGGGAGAATTCAGGAATACTTGGGACTGACATAAGGCAATTTTTGTGGGGGTAGGAAGAAATAGGCTGTTGGTTAAATAGGATCTGCAGCTTATCCTGTAGGTAGGGAAATGGGCAGACTAGGTGGGCCAAGCGGTCCCTATCTACTGTCAAAGTCTATGTTTCTATGTTTGTATGTTTCTGTGTCTGTAACTGTAAAATCTCTCTTGGGCCCCCAGTAGTCTCTCCCTCTCTCCTCTGGATCTGGAATGGCACAAGTCAAAGATTTTGCCAGCCTGCCCTTTCTCATTAATACACTGCTACATTGTCTGAGGCCAAGAAAAGAAAAAAAACTTTCATTTGACATTTTCTGTAACTGTAAATTCTCTCTTGGGCCCCAATAGTTTCTCTCTCTCTCTCTCTCTCTCTCTCTCTCTCTCTCTCTCTCTCTCTCTCTCTCCCCCTCTCTCTCTCTCTCTCTCTCTCTCTCTCTCTATCTATCTGAAATAGCACAAATCAATGATTTTGCCAGCCTGCCCTTGCTCATGTACACAGCTACACTGTCTGTAGAGGTGGGCGAAGTCCATGCACTTTGCTCCACAGAGCACTTCGCGAATATGGAAGATTACGTGAAGTACTCCACAACGCGAAGTGAAGTGATTCATCATAATGAGGAATGCGAATTGTCATTGGTCCCATTTGACTTTGCATTGAATTCACCTTATTATAGGGCTGGAAGGTGAAGTTCGCATTGAATCATGGGGATGTCAGGTCACATGGGCTCTAGATTGTCTTGCACATGTTCAGCTCTGTGTAGTGTGTGTAGTGCAAAACTGGAGACAGTTTGCTCTCAGCGCTCTGAGAATTAAACCATTTAAAAAGCATTTTTGACTCTTTTGAGCCAACTTTTTGGGGTCAAAATTTAGTACCTCGATTGTAGGAAACCCTCCTGTGCTTATATCATTGAGTGTTTCTTGGTTTTGAGTGCATTTTGAATGTTAATTTTTAATATTAGGTCTGTGTACTGACAGACACTGTAGAAGTGCGCTTCGGGAGTGGAGCGTGATGAAGGGAGACTCACAGTCAGTGACTCGGTGAGACAGGCAGTCTAACTGTTTTTGGGTAGGTAGTGTGTTAGTATTTTTGTGTTCATGTACACACAGTAATACTTTTAGTAAGTTTTGATAATTTGGGGGTATTTGCTGTGGTGCTGTGCATTTTTTCAGTTGTTTTAAAAGATTTGGTTGTACTGCACTGAACTTTAAAATTTTCTGCGCATTACCTGTAGTGTGTGCATGTGTGTGTGTGCATGCCGTCAAGTCACACACATTTTATTGTGCCACACCATAATCACTGGACTCTGATTTGAATCTTTCATCCGTCTGCAGTACTTTTTACTGCTTCGTTTTATCTCGGTTGGTAGTGGACTTTACTGCAGCTGCCCCATAAAGGTATTATTGTTGCAGTTTTGATTTCTGATTTTGACCACTGGTTAAGGTGGTGTTGTGCTTATGCTTGTGCTTGTGCTTGTGTGGCCGTATCTCTTAAGTACAATCTCCATCTGTCTGTGCATCTGCATCTCTTTAGGGCCCAGTCTCCATCTGTAACTTAAGTAACAGTTGTTCGTTTGGCTTCCGTTCAGAGTACTGGTGTGGTGCATATCTCGGTATGAACATTGTACTCAGTAAAGTGTGTTTTTAAGTCAGGGTGATCATCATGAGTCACTCACAATACAAATCACATTCTTCATCTTCACGGTCACAATTCGCGAATCACAAAATAAGTTTTTGGGTTGTAAGTTGTATGTAACCCTGTTTTGCAGTATCTCAGCTTGACCATTGTACTCATTGATATGTGTTTTCAAGTCAAGGTGTTTGGGGAGATACAGGTCAGGGAAGAACAGCTGTAGGTATATGCATACAGTTCATTAGTCATGTCACACCAGCCACTCATCACAAAACAAATCACGTTCTTCACGAATCACAGCAGTTACATTTTTTTTTTCAGTTCTGATGATATGCTGAAGACCTGTAAAGATGACCAAAACATTAATGGACCTTTTTTACTCTTTTTTAAATAATGCCCCCCCACAAAAAAAAAGGAACATTTGAATTTGACACTACCGCATTACTGCTACCTTCTGCAGCTTTGCTTCCCACTGGGGACGGTGGTGAACAGCTAGATGGGTACACTGACCAGTCGTGCCCAGGAGGCTTCCCTTGGGCCCCCAGCAGACCACCACATTACAAAGATTACAATGCATCATGCTGGAGTCACCAGGGAAGGAAGAAGAAAAGGCCCACACAGGGGAGCCACGGGCAGGGCCTGGTACAGGCAGTGGGAGGGGCACCAGGACACACCTGCTGCTGTGCTGATGGTGGTTGAGGGCCAACAACCTGCTGTGTTTCCTGCTGTTTTTTCTCCAACTCCTCCTGATGATCCCGCAGGGGCCGCTGCTCCACCTGCTCCTACTGCTGCTCCTGGACGAAAACCACAGCTGCCGGGCTCACTGTGGCTGCAGGTGGGGTTGCCAAAGCTTGTCAATTTAATCTAACTGGGTGGCCACCCCACATTTGTGTCCCACGATGGACACCACTTGGCTCACCACGTCTACACTCCATCAAGAAAGTAAATAAATAACAAAAAAATTCTATTGCAAGTACTAGTAAAATAAAGTACAGTACCTAAAAATAAGTGCACAAAAAAATACTTTTTTTAACAAAAAAAGCATTTCTTATTAAATAAAACTTTCCTGAACGACTACAACAACTAAATACACAAAGATTTAACACACAAAAAAGAACTATAGCTATTTTGTCAGCTCCGAAACACACAGAACAGAGTCAGACTGCACACTGCAGAACTGCCTGGACTTGCAAACCCTTTCCACTAGAGAAAGTGAAATTCTAAGGCTAATAGAATATTAATGAGGCTCCTTCATGCTCTGATTGGTTACTGGATTGGTCATTAATGGCCAGGTAATGACCGATCCAGATGTTTCAGTAGCATGAGGAGCCACTTCACATGAAGGCAGAGTGAACCACGAAGCCGGGAATAGCCGCAGAGCGTGATTCCCCACTTATGCGGTAAAAGTAATTGAGTCATGATAATTCTCCATACATGCAGTGACAGAGAAGCAAATAGAGCCAAATATAGTGATCAAGTGTAAAATAAAATTTAAATGTCAGCTTAACAGTTGAAGGCAGCAGTGACAAAAAAAGCACAGTTTTTGTATTTCGATCGAGTTTCCAACTGCTGTTCCTGTCAGCAGTTGGAAACCCGATGGAAATACAAGAGCTGCTTTTTAGGTCACTGCTGCCTTTAACTGTTAAGCTGACATTTAAACTTTATTTTACACTTGATCACTATCTTTGGGGCTCATTTTGCTTCTGTAACAGAAAATAAGGTAAAATGAATAGGGAACTTGTCAAATCCATGGTGTCACACTAATTAACATCAGCACAATGGACACATGTAGTGTCGCTATATACATAACCAAACCACAGCTACTGACAAGTCGCGTGACCATACCACAAAGACAAACAGCACAACCAAAGTTAATAAACATTTTTTTTTTAATATTTAAAATTGACGCAGCTGAATTAGCCTTATAATTACAATAATGACCTCACTGGTGGTCGTTTCTGGCAACCTAACCTCCCACATGGACGGTCATTAATCCCCAGGAAATGACCGCCAGCTCAGTCATTATTGTATGAGTAAAACACTGCCTTCTTGCCAGCGCCTATTGAACAGCCTCACTGAATCATGTGACCTGCAGCCCTGCAGAGACAGTCAGCCATGTGACCACTGATCAGTGGGCTCTGGGCTGCTTGTGTCTTAATGATTTCGCCTAGTCTAATCACAATGTGCAGTAATGCGAAATCACAAAGGGTGAAGTAGCTAATTTCAGCGGGGACTTCACATAGTCCCATACAGCTGTGGAGTGGGCTACTTTGGCCATGCTTCATTGGCGGATAAAATTTTGCTGCATCTCTAACTGTCTGAGGACAAGAAAGGAAAAAAACTTTCATTTGGGATTTTCTGTAACTGTAAAATTTCTCTTGGGCCTCCAGTAGTCTCTGCCTCTCTCTTCTGGATCTTCTGCAATGGCCCAAGTCAAAGATTTGCCTGCCTGCCCTTGCTCATGTACATACTGTTACACTGCCACACTGCCTGCCTTTTGCATCCCCCACCGGAAGCCACCCAGGCCACCACTATCTCCCCAGTCCCTGCAGATTCCTCCTATCTCCAGTCCCACCTAGTTCCAACTCTTGACCCATCATCACACTCCCTGATGATCAATTTCTCTCCCGCCTCACCCCAGTAAGTCTCCTTTCTCTGACTCTCCCTGGTTTCTCTTTCCTCCTTTCATATAATTTTTTTATATTTATGGTTTTTTTGAGGGATTTGTTTGGCAACTTTTTCTGGTGGCGTCTCTGTCGAGGTGCTCCTGCTCCTCCAACCATCCTCCTGTCTCGTTTGGGCCACATTGTGCACTCAGCACGGTTATATACCTTGAGTGCATCATGTGACCATCTGTTGCCTGATTGGACGCTGCCGGCCACCTGTACATGGAGCAAGCGTGCCAATGGCACCCCCATGGCAACAGTAAACAAAATGGCAGAAATGGCATTTCCACGGACCCAGAACCGGACTTCTGCAGCAAAGTCCAAATTTATCCAAATCTGAGGATTGCGGGTTTGATATGAGGGTCTGGATCTCCCACGGAACAGTCCGCCCAGCCCTAATATGTACATATATATGCCCTAATACATCTATATATAAATATGCTTCTTATAATCCCCTCCAGGCATACTACCCTCAAGCATCTCTCCTCACTGCCTCAGTTCCTCCTCCTCTCCTGCCCCTCATTACTGGGTATAGGAGGAATCTGTCTCCTGTTCCTTTTCATCCCCCCATTCCTCCTCCCTTGCTATTTTCCATCTACCACATACCCAATGCAATGCCCTCCCTATTTTTTCCCTCCTATCTCTCTCTCTCTCTCTCTCTCCCATACCACCCTCTCACCACCACTCTTCTTTCTCTTTTCCCACTAATCCACTCCTACCAAAGCTTCACTGAGCTGCCTATTGACTTGTACTGTACAATTAACTCGCAACACAATTCCTTGACAATGCCTTTGGTTGCTATTACTGTAACCTTACTTGTCTTTTTTTGTGTGTGTAAGTTCCATTGTAATGTTCATGTTACGTTTTGTACCTTATTGTCCTTTTTGCCTTGACGTGGAACCTTTGTAAAAGAGCCTTCGACTCAAAAGTGTTATCCGAAATACAAATAAATAAATAAATAAATTAAATAAATATAAATATATATACATCATAAACATACACTTATTATATAAATTACAGTGTAAAATTAAACTTGCATACCAGTATATCATTTTTCATTATAGAGTCCATAAAAACTTTAAAAAGTAAAATAAAACTCAAATGTTTTTGATAGCATAACAAAAAAAAGTATCCCTGTTGGCTTCTAGTCTTAGTTGGTATTCCATGTTTAAGCAAACGATTTTGTCAGTGTCTTTCTGTAGCAGTTTTAGTGATTTTCAGTGTTTTTCAACCTTCTGTTTGATACCACTTAATTTTGGTGTGCAAACCTATCTTCTGTTTCACGTCACTTAGTTACGAATCATGCCACTTAATTTTTGGGTGCAATCCTGTTCATGGAATCTTCTGTTTCATGTCACTTAGTCGCGATTCTCATGAATTACGCCACTTAAATTTTGGGTGCAGCCCTGTTTGTTTACTGAAACTTCTATTTCAAGGCTGTGTTTAAGGAAACTATTTTGTCAGTGTCTTTCTGTAGCAGTTTTAGATTTGGACTGCCTTCTTTTGCACAAGAAGTCTCTCACATCTGTAAAATGCTGAGTTCCATCTTGTCAGAACATCTTGTTTTAGTTGCTGTATTGGCAAGCTGTTTTTTTTTTCTGGAGGTCAGCCAAGATACCTTGTGATTTTACAGAGTAACTAAAAAAGGACCACAGATTTTTCTTTGCAGTTACCAGTAGCGTTTCTATACCATTGTCACTGGACAGGAAAGCTCGTACTAACAGATTTAATGAGTGTGCAAGCAAACCACGGAATGTGAGTAAAACCACCATGTATCAATGCACTACTAACATTGGTGCCATTGTCTGAAACCACAAATCCAGTATTGAATCCCAGGGACTCTAAAAACAAATCTGATATTTTGTCAAGCAACTCTTCCAAAATATTGTCAGCACTGTGATGCTTAACAAACATGCTAACACAAAGAGCTGCCATTCTTTGTCTTCTTTCCTGTATACTGCTGCTTGTGGTGGTGGTGTTTGAAGACAACTGTGACACCCAGTGTGCTGTGATACACATATAATCAGTGGTTTGAGAACAGCACCACATTCACTATAAGAACCAATTTTATTTTACTTTGTATACATTCGTAGACATACATTTTAGGAACAGTGACAGTTGCAAAATATTTACTGCTTGGTATGTTGTAAGTTACACGGAGCAAAATATTTTAAAAGGACTCTAAAACCTTCATTCTCCACCACAGAAAATGGTTGTAGGTCTTTGGCAATAAATTCATTTTATTAACTGATTAATTTTTAATGTAGTAGATCAGGGAGGGGCTGTGGACATGACCTACCTAGACTTTAGCAAGGCATTTGACACAGTGCCACACAAAAGATTAATATACAAGTTGGCCAGCCTGGGAGTGGGTCCCAAGATGGTAGCCTGGGTAAAGAATTGACTGGAGAACAGGACACAGAGGGTAATAGTAAATGGATTCCACTCTGAAGAAAGGGGGGAGGTTACTAGTGGGGTACCACAGGGTTCAGTGCTGGGACCAGTCCTCTTTAATGTCTTTATAAGCAACATTGCAGAGGGACTGGAAGGAAAGGTATGTCTCTTTGCAGACAATGCAAAGATATGCAGCACAGTTGATACACAAGGTGGGATGGAAAGATGAGAAGGGACTTGGCAAGGTTGGAGGAATGGTCAAATGTATGGCAGCTAAGATTCAGTTTTAAGAAGTTCAAAGTAATGCACCTGAGAAACAAAAACCCAGGGGAAGAGTACACAATGGGAGCTGAGATACTAAGAACTACAAAAATGGAAAGGGACATGAGGGTAGTCATATCAGATGACTTAAAGGTGGGCAAGCCATGTGAGAGGGCAGTAAGGAGGGCTGGGGGGATACTGGGATGCATAGGGAGAGGCATCACCAGTAGAAAACAGGAAGTTGTTATTCTTCTTTACAGACAGCTGGTGAGACCCCATCTGGAGTACTGCATGCAGTTCTGGAAACCCAATCTCCACAAAGACATAGACAGGATGGAAGCAGTCCAGAGGAAGGCAACTAAAATGGTGCAGGGTCTGCACTGGAAGACATAGAAACATAGAAACATAGAAACATAGAATTTGATGGCAGATAAGGACCGCTTGGCCCACCCAGTCTGCCCATTTCCCTACCTACTGGATAAGCTGCAGATTCTAGTTAACCAGCAGCCTACTTCTTCCTACCCCCACCCTCCAGAACTGCCTTATGACTATCCCATGCATGCTTGAATTCCACCACTGATTTTGACTCCACAACCTCCTCCGGAAGGCCATTCCATGCATCCACAACCCTCTCTGTGAAAAAATACTTCCTTAAATTACCTCTGAGCCGCCCCTCTATCTTCAAATTGTGCCCCTTGTTCTTGCACACCTCTTTTTTTGAAAGATGCTACCCTCTTGGACTTTGTTGATACCCTTGAGGTACTTGAAAGTTTCTATCATGTCCCCCCTCTCCTTTTCCTCGAGGCTATACATATTAAGCTCCTTAAGTCTCTCTTCATATGTCTTCCGTGCAGACCCCTGCACCATTTTAGTTGCCCTCCTCTGGACAGCTTCCATCCTGTCTATGTCTTTGCAGAGATTGGGTCTCCAGAACTGCACACAGTACTCCAGATGGGGTCTCACCAGCTGTCTGTACAGAGGGATAATAACTTCTTGTTTTCTACTGGTGATGCCTCTCCCTATGCATCCCAGTATCCCCCCAGCCCTCCTTGCTGCCCTCTCACATTGCTTGCCCATCTTTAGGTCATCTGATATGACTACCCCCAGGTCCCTCTCCATTTTTGATGTTGTTAGTATCTCACCCCCCATTGTGTCCTCTTCCCCTGGGTTTTTGTTTCCCAGGTGCATTACCTTGCACTTCTTAGCATTGAATCTAAGCTGCCATACATTTGACCATTCCTCTAACCTTGCCAAGTCCCTTCTCATCCTTTCCACTCCACCTTGTGTCATCAACTGTGTTGCAGATCTCAGTGTCATCTGCAAAGAGACATATTTTCCTTCCAGTCCTTCTGTCACTATAAAGACATTGAAGAGGACTAGGTCCCTATACTGAACCCTCTGGTGTACCCCACTAGTAACCCTCCTTTCTTCTGAGTGGACTCTATTTACTATTACCTGTGTCCTATTCTCCAGCCAATTCTTTACCCAGGCTGTCATCTTGGGACCCACTCCCAGGCTGGCTAACTTGTATATTAATCTTTTGTGTGGGACTGAGTCAAATGCCTTGCTAAAGTCTAGGTAGGCCATGTCCACAGCCCCTCCCTGATCTACTACTTTGGTCACCCAGTCAAAGAAATCTATCAGATTCGTCTGGCATGACCTTCCCACTGTGAATCCATGCTGCCTAGGGTCCTGTGCCCCTCTGACCTCTAGATACTCGGCAATTCTTTCCTTTAGAAGTGATTCCATCATTTTCCCTATCACTGAGGTTAAACTAACAGGTCTATAGTTTCCTGCTTCTGCCTTGCTCCCACTTTTGTGAAGGGGAATCACATCTGCCCTCCTCCAGTCCTCGGGTACCACCCCATCCTCCCATGATTTGTTAAAAAGGGTAGTCAGTGGTGTCACTAGTTCTACCCTTAGTTCTTTTAGAATTCTGGGATGAATCCCATCAGGCCCCATTGCTATGTCCACCTTCAGTTTTAAGAGTTCTTTCAGTACCCTTCTTCTGTAAATGGGCCGGTATCAACTTCTGTATCCAGCGTGTTACTACTGTTTGTTTTATGTACCTGCCCTCTTCCTTTGTAAATACTGAGCAAAAATATTTGTTTAGTATCTCTGCCTTTTCACAGTCTCCCTCTGCCCACCCTCCCTCCCCTTTATTAAGCCTCACTATCCCTCCTTGGTCTTCCTTCGCCCTGATGTACCTATAAAAGGTTTTATCCCCTTCTTAACTGAGTTGGCTATCTTTTCCTTGGTTTGGGCCTTTGCTGTTCTGACTGCCTTCCCAGCCCTTTTGCTTGAACTGATACAGTTCTCTGTCCTGCTTCTTCTGCTATTCCTTGTACTTCCTGAATGCTTCTTTTCTCTTGAACATTCACTGCCACTTCCTTTGAGAACCATAGTGGTTTCTTACATCGTCTTGTTTTGTTTATTTGCTTCACACAAGGCTCGTTACCTCTGTGATGGCAGTTTTTATTATTCCCCATTGTTCTTCCACCCCTCCTTCCTGCCCATTTGCTAGTGCATTCCTTAGGCACTCACCCATTTTGGCAAAGTCAGCCCTCCTAAAGTCCAGTACTTTTGTCTTTGTGTGGCTTGACTCTATTGCTGTGTTTATTGTGAACCACACTGTTCGATGGTCGCTAGTTCCCAGATGGCTACCCACTTCTACATCTGTAATCCTCTCTCCATCTCCATTTGAGAGAATCAAGTCTAATATTGCTCCCTCTCGAGTGGGCTCCAGTACTAGTTGTCTAAGGCATGCCCCCTGTAGGGCATCTAGGATAACTGCACTCTTCGACATATCAAGAGAGACTTAAGGAGCTTAATATGTATAGTCTCGAGGAGAGGAGGGAGAGGGAGGGACATGATAGAAACTTTCAAGTACCTCAAGGGAATCAACAAAGTCCAAGAGGGTAGCATCTTTCAGAAAAAGAGATGCGCAAGAACAAGGGGGCACAATTTGAAGCTAGAGGGAGGACGGCTCAGAGGTAATGTGAGGAAGTAATTTTTTACAGAGAGAGTTGTGGATTCATGGAATAACCTTCCTGAGGAGGTTGTGGAGTCAAAAACGTGGTGGAATTCAAGAATGCATGGGACAGTCATAAGGCAATTCTAGGGGCTGGGGATAGGAAGAAGTAGTCTGTTGGCTAGCTAGGATCTGCAGCTTATCCATTAGGTAGGGAAATGGGCAGACTGGGTGGGCCAAGTGGCCTTTATGTGCCATCAAATTCTATGTTTCCATGTTTCTATGTTACTTGCTTGATGTGATCTACTGTAGGCATAAGTTCAGCTATTAATGGATTCATTTTTGATGTTACTTAACGTGATTAGAGATGGGCGAATTGGCCCCAATTAGCTCCACAAAGAGATTTGCGGAGTGAAGACGAATTTGTGGAGTGCTCCACAACGAGAAGCGGAGTACTTTGTGTTATAATGGGTAACACGGTCTCAAAATCCATTGAAAACAATGACTTTGCACTACTCTGCCTTCCCAAACCACTACTCCACCAATTCTTAAGGCGAAGTACATTGAAAACTATGTACTTCACCTCACTTCGCCTTGTTTTTAAGCTCCAAAGGCAAATTTTGCAGTGATTCATGGGATTTCAGGTCACATGGGCTCTAGATTGTTCTGCATGGCCTCAGTTCGGGGTAGTGTGTATAGGAAGCTGTAGGAGACAGTCTGCTCTGAGAGCTCTCTGTGATTTAAACATTTTAAAAGCTATTAAAAAAGCCTTTTTGAGTCTTTTTTTTTTGATGAAACTTTAGTTCATCGATTGTAGTAAACCCTCCTGTGCTCATATCATTGAGTGTTTATTGTTTGTGTGTGGATTTTGAATGTTAATTTAGAACAGTCAGTGTGTACTCTGAAGTGTGCTTTGGGGGAGGGGCGTATTTGTGGTGAAGGTACATTAACTGGGAGAAAAAGGCAGTCTTTCTGTTTTGGTTATATTTTTCTTGTATAACTGTGTTACTGTACACACAGTGATATTTTCAGTAATTCTTGACATGTTTTTGCTAATTGTTGTGGTGCAGCAGTGTATAATTTGTCTATTTAAAACATTTGGTTATATTACTAAAGGTTTTCAATTTGCTACGCATTACTTGTAGTGAGTGTGTGAGTGTGTGTGTGATGCGTCCCATTAAATCACACCTTTTATTGTGCCATAGAGTAATTGCAGCAGTGTGAACCTGCTATCCACTGCACCTGAACAAATTTTTTATAATGCTTTATGGTATCTTTACTGGTAGTGGACTGTTACTGCCGTGCACTAATCCCCCAACTGGCAAAATGTATTCCTTTCCAGATTTGGATTTGTGACTTGCGTGCACTAGTTAGGTGGTGTTGTGCCTTTTCGTATGCTTCCCTTGAGTGCACAGCGCAATCATAATCTGTCTGTGCATTTGCAGTGCACCATTAATTCTGGGAGACTTTGCATTTCTTGTTACACTCTCATTTCACTTTGTCAGCACGGTGGAATTTTCTGGACACAAGACAGTAGCATTTCATTAGCACTGTGGAATTTTTTGGACACAAGATAGTAGCATTTTGGAAATGCATATTAATTCTGGTGACTCTGTGTGACCACTGCGAGCATGACTGAGTGCGTCATTAATTCTGGGAGACTGTGCATTTCTTGTTATGCTCTCATTTCACTTCGTCAGCACTGGGGAGTTTTCTGGACACAAGACAGTAGCACTTTAGGGATGCACATTAATTCTGGTAACTGTGTGGGTGGGGAGCTGCCAATATTATTGTCACTCCGCTTTACCTCGTGTTTAAAGCAGCATGACAATGCAAAGTAATAATAACAAGGTGAAGTGAGCCTTTCCTATGGGGCACTCCACGTAGCAAAGTGACAACACGGAGTGGTCACTTCACGTTCACTTCGCAGGCGGATTTTAAATTTGCTGCATCTCTAAACATGATTTACTGTAGGCATAAGTTCAGGTATTAACTGATTCATTTTTGATGTTACTTAACGTAATCTACTGTAGGCATAAGTTCAGCTATTAACTGATTCATTTTTAATGTTACTTGATTTACTTGATGTGATCTACTGTAGGCAGTTTTTTGTCCAAGCATTGCAGTAGTGGTCTGCTGTTTAGTTCATGTGGGGCAAAAACACAGGATTGCAATGGCAAAGCTGTAGTTTGTCCAAATGCTCTTGTCAGTGAAGTTGAACATGTTTTTTTTTTCTGCACTGTCTCTCTGTCTCTTCATCCTCACTATTGTCTGTAGGATTATTTTTATCACATATATTTTTCCCTTGTTCAGGACTGCTGATCAGCTGAATCACTGGATGTGCTCTTGCAAATGTCTTTTTAGTGATGTTGTCCCAAACTGGCCCCTCACTTCCCCCTATTACCTTCCCAGGGACAATAGATTCAGACAAAAAAACATTCATTTTTGAGACTTATATGAAAATAGCTCCACACAACTGAGGTGGAAAGCTTTGTCGTTTTGCCATGAACTGAAGAAATTTAGGTGGCAGTTGTTTCTGACCCTGATAAATGCACACTGTGGCTGTCCCCAGAAGAGCTACCATGATTATTAATTGTTTTCCCACTACTGGCTGTGGCTACTGGTGGTGCTTGCTGCATGTGTTTTTTATTTTTCGGTGGGTAACCCAGGTGGCATCCCCTACCTCATCGGTATCACATTCAGATTCATCACACTGCTTTCTGATGAAGGAGCCAGATATGCAGGAGTGGCGTATCATGGAGTGCCACGTCTAGTAATGCTAGACAAAGCTTTTCCATAACCATTGACTTTCTAGGTTTGTTTTAGTTACCCGCTTTTGTGTTTTATCTGATTTTTCTGGCAATTCCAACAGTGCTGCACTAACCTAGCTTCCAAACTGAGCTGGCTCTAGGCACTGACAGCATTTTCAAGAATGCAACCACTTTTGCCTCCTCCGTTATATTATGCCCAAGCACTCTGAAACTGTACTGGACTACCCCTACTTCACACTCTGCCAGGTCATTGGTACCCAGGTGGAAGTCTAGATGGGGTCCTACCACCCAATAAGCAAGTTCACCATCGGAATGATTGTTTCCACTATCATACCTGGGAGGCACACCGCATTGCTTTGATGTGCACCCATAATACCCCATGGCAACTCTATTCTTTTTAGTATGGAGTTATCTATAACAAAGACTCTGCTACTCCCCCTGCTTTGTTCTGCTCCTTGATATTCTCAGCTCTTTCCTTCTGTTACCTCCTTTCTAGCTTTGTTGTCCCCTTCCCTGACATTAACCTCATGTGCTATATAGGTACATATCTCAAACTTAATTATAAGAACTGCAGCTCCAAATAACGATTCACCATGCCATTTATCTTGTGTGATGAGTGCCCTGATTTTGCTGGTTTTCCTGTTTGTACGTGTGGAATGCATCCAGCCCCTGGTGTGACATTCCTGCTTGCAAATTGATACATCTTGGATCCCCTGAATAATAGATTCCCTTTTATTCTCCACCCCTTCTAATTGGTCAAACCCCCTTTAGTCTCTCCCTACACTCTGCCTCCCTTTTCCTTACGTCATCCCTTCTAAAGTCTAGAACTAGTGTCCAGGACCTCTGCCGTTGTGCTTCAGGAGCTATGTTTTGGCCACCCGATCCAAGTGGCTCTTCTACTTTTACCTGCACTATGTTGTCCTGATTCTACAGAACTAGGCCCAGTGTGGCACCATCCCTAGTTTGCTACTCTACATGCCATGTTGGGAACAAAACCTGAAAAGCATCTACCCGCCCTTTTTTCCTAGTACTCCTTTCTCTAGGAATGCTCCAGTCCATGTCTGGCATGTTGAAGTTTCCCAGCAGTATAACCCCCCCCCCGTCAATACCTTCTTTATCGCCACTATTAGTACCTCGTCCCTCTTTTCCGACTGATCTGTGTGCCTATAGGCCACTCCCACTCTGAGGTTTTCCCCTTTGTACCATGAGCTAAAGGCATACAGATTCTATCTACTCCATCCCCCCATCTCTTTATCTTCCATCACCCTCAGACATTACCTGGTGTACAGCACTATCCCCTCTTCCTTTTCCATGTCTTTCTTGAACAGATCATAGCCATGGATTGTGAGGTCCCAGTCATAATTGGATTTTGCTCACATTTCTGTTATGGCTATTATATCTGACCTATCCTCTGCTGCCATAGTCTGAAGATTGTTTATTTTGTTCCTCAGGCTTTTATTGTTTATACAGACCACTCACAGGGTACCATGCTTCCCTCCCTTATCCCACCCATTAACCAGTCCTTCCTTGCTCGCCACTTATGCTTTTTGGCCTCCTCTGCCACTGTCCCTGTTTGCTGGGATTTCTGCTCCCTGGCTCCCCTCCCAAATACATTCCCTGTCTGGGTTACCCATTACTCTTTGAATGCCACAACTAGCTGTGAGAGTATTAGCTAGGTCCTCCTCATCCGAGTTCCCCACGTGGATGCCCCTAGCCAGAGCCGCCCCTTTACTCACTTAACCACCAGGAAATGTATGCTTTAAGCCTCTGCACCATTGCCTTTATCAACTACCTATTTGTATGAAGTCTGTCTTATTTAAACAGGTCTTCAACTCCTCCAAAAATCACGCTGTCTCCTAGGAAGATAAACTCCTTTTCAGCACACTGCCACTTCAACCAATTCTTAATCTGGTATATTTTCAGCTTTCTTACCTCACCTCGCCTGTGCACTGGAAGGACCTCAGAGAGGGTCACAATACCTGCCATCCCCTCAGTATGGTCCCAAACTGCCTGAAACTAGCTTTCACTTCTCCTAACAGACTCTCTGCTAGATCATTCATTCCAAGATGTGCAGTAATATCTGACTTCCCACCCACTTCCCTGACCAACCTCTTCACCTTGGGGAGCACCCTATCAGTTCTGTAGAGACATGGTTTCTTAATCATAAACTGGTCCTCAATGACAAGAAAACCAGATCTATGCTCTTCTGCAGCTCTCATAACCCACACAAGCTACGCCCACTTGGCTATCTCCACCACCCAGGGGAACACTCTAGATCAGGTGGGGTCCTTCAAATACTTAGGGATACAGCTTGACCCTAATCTCCTATGGACTTCATGTAGATAGCGTGAGCTAGAGCTGCTAATACACGGCTTGGTCTCCTCTACAAACACAGACCACACCTCATGCCAGAAGCTTTGAAGGTTGCAGTCCTGAGCTCTGTGATCTCTGTAATAGACTATGGTCTCATCATTTATGGCTCGCCCACAACCACAACCCTTAGATGCCTCTCAACTGCCTTAAATAAAGCATGTTGGCTCATCGCTGGTGCTCACCGTCTCACCCACACATGTGACTTGTACACTCAGACCGGCTGGCTCCAACTATCAAACTGCATAAATTTTCTCACCTGCTCCATGGTGAAAAAAATCTACCTTGGCCTTGCACCTTCTGGGGTCTCAACTCTGTTACAACACTGAATTAACAAATGGTGCCTTAGGAGATCCACGCTACAGCTACTGAAAGTCCCCCACTGTCACACTTCACAGGGACAACGCTCTTTTGCTTATCGAGCACCACTCTGGTTCAATGGCCTCAGCCCAACCATCTCCTCTGCCCCAACAATTGGGTATGTTTTAAAACTAGGCTCGGGACTATCTCACTCACCAACAGCTCCTGTGACTGCCCAACTTAACCTTGTTTCTCCACTTCCTTCTGCTCTAGTTGTCCCCCCCACTGATTCTACCTCACATCTTGGTATACCCAATGCTGCACTTTTCACCCTCTCCCCACCCTTCCTACAATCCTTCTCCCCCCCTCCCCTCTTCCCTCTCCCTATGACCCTGGCACTTCTTATCTGTTGTTTATTTTCTCTGACAAATGCCACTGTCTGCCTTGTTACAATGCTACCCTTGAATTGTATTACTCTGTACTCTGTTTGCAATGTCCACATTGTTGTAATGTCTGTCTTGATGTTCCCCATAATTTGTATTTCTCTGACGTGGAACCTTTGTAAAAGAGCCAAGGCTCCAAGGTATTTGTAATCCTAGACTTGATAAATAAATAAATAAATAAATAAATAAATAAATAAATAAATAAAATAAATGATGCCCCTGGAAGATAGGGCAACTGCCTCCCCTCTGGTTCTGTGGTGAGACTACACTCTCAGTACCACTCACTGTAGCATCCCCTTTGATAAGTGCCCTCTTCCTAGCTGTCCCTTACTGCCTGCTACACCCTAGATTATAATATTTAGAAATTCATATCTCAGGACTGCTGACACCTATATATAAGCCCAGTTCCTCATTTGAAATAATACAAATAATGACTGCAAACTGCCAAGTTGCCTTTCAGTTCCCTCTGTCCAAACTTCTAGCTGTGCACAGTGCAAAATGCTTCAGCATCCACTACATAGTGCAAGCCACACTAATATATAAAGCAAGAATTCCAAGTAAGAGAGATAGTCACTGCCTCAAGGGATCAACTGCTGTAAGACAGCTTGAGTATTGATGACTACATTAATAGGAAAGGCAGCTGAACTAAGGCACAAAACAGAATCCTTGTAAAAAACAGACAGAGCTAATCTGTCTCTGTCTAGCGCAGCCACTTTCAGCAGTTTGCTTATATAGAACAAATGTAATTAGTTCACGCTTAAGTTACACTGCACTTGGTGATGGATAAAATTGATGCGAACTAATAACAGTTGGGTCAAAATGCGCTAGCTATATAGTGGTCTACATTTGGCTCTGGGTGGAAGATACATGAAGAGTTCTTCCCCCTTTTCACTCTTCTATGATGCAAACATGATAAAGCATAGCTTTATGATTCATTTTAGGCATGAGGTTTTCAACATTTTGAATTTACCGTAGTTTTGGAACTTTTGAATCTACTGATTATTTCTGGTAATAGACCCACTCCTTCCATATCGAGAATGCATATCATTGAAATACTCAAAAGCTGAGTAGTAATATCCTGTGACCTCCCTCACAGCAATGTCATACTCCTGCTGGCAGATATGAGAGGCTGCTCAACAGTGAAAGCCCCCTTCCCCCCGCACCCACCTTTTACATTATTTTTCTCTCACCCAAAAAGAGAAGCATATGTTTTGGGTAGCAACCTCGTGTCACATAGAACTCATGTAACCTCAGTATTGAACAAACCATCTAGGGCTCATCCCTTACAGTCTTGGAGTGTAGTATTAGGGGACCATTTCTGTGGTGTCATGTTCGGCCGCTGCATAAGTATATGGTCCATGGCTTTGTGGTGTTAGTGAAAATGGGTCTACAATTATTTGATTAAAAAGCAAAAAGACTCAGCACTCTCTCTGGGTTGAAGTAAAGCAGTATATTACTAATTTATTTTGGCAAGTTGCCTGAAAGTAACACCCTATAGCCCCAGTGCTTCAACCCTACAGCGGACCTTCCTCAGGGGGTGGGTCTGAGGGACAACAAAGATGCTCACCATTAAATACAATTACGGGCTGGATATTCAAACTGCGCCCAAAAAGGGCGCAATAGCAGGAGCAAGCACAAGTCCATTGTGCCCATGTGCAATAGATGCGATATTCAAAAAAAGAGCAAGCCAAAATGCGCAAACAGCCAACGTCTGAATATTGTACAACTTGTGCCATAGTGCAACTAGGAAGGGGAAGCTGAACAGATACGATGTGGTATAGTGCAACAAGGGCAGCCCAGCTGAGCAGCCCAGAGGCACCACAGCGCAAGCAGGGAGCCCCCAAGCAGCAGAGCAATGGAACTGCACAACCAGGGAGGTAGGTAGGGGCCCACCACCCATGCCACAGATGGGCACAGGAACACACTGCAGAACTGACAATGCACCCCCACACCCTAAGCACAGCACAACTGGGGGAGGGATGGAATATCCACCGGCCCATGGGGACAAGCAAACAAAGCACAGCTGGGCCATGGTGCCCCAGCACACCCACCGGCAAGCTGAGACTGCCACACAAGGAGGGCGGACCACCCCATGGTACAGCAGCCCCCCCATGCACAGTACACCCTGCACCGTGACCCCAAGACACCTCCCATGAGCAGTGACCATCACTGCAGGAATCCCCCTGCATACCCCCCTGTCACACTGCAACCTCGTGTACCACAGAACCATACAGGCCAGACCCACCATGAGCACCCAGCGGCGGGTGGCAGCACACGGCAATGCAACAACGGCAGACACAGTGTCAACACGCACAATCCCCCTGAGGCACAGCTGAGAGACCGAACATGTGTCACCACAAGAGGTACCCCACATGGGAAAGGGTGTGCCCCTGACACCACTGCCATTGATACAGCACCCTGCACAGTAGACAAGTGTCACAGCGTGACCCACCATGAGCCACAGCAGCCAGCACAGACACCCACAGTGCTGCATGGAAGCATGCAGCACACCAGATGCAACACAGTGCAGGGGCAAACACACACCCATACCCTCAGGGACACCAACACAGGGATGCAGTAGTGTGGCAACCAAGCCCCCAGTGTGGGCCCATGTAAATTGTGCACACACAGCCTGCAGTCCACCATGGCACAGGGGTGACACCCACCCTGTGCATGAACTGTGGCCCTGTACACCACCAGCATATGCCTGGATCACAAGTCACAGACAGTGTTGCACAGCCCCTGCAACACACACAAGCCACAGCATGGAGGTGGGACAGCAACTGCGGAGGCCACAGTGTCACCCGAGGCAAACATGCACCTTACCAGTGACAGGAGGCAACCCAGCATTGTGACGGTCACAGTGGATGACCTGCAGGGACAGCCACCACTGACAAGGCAGCAGACCTCACAGGCCACAGATATGCAAGGGTGTCAGCTGCATAGGCCAAGGACAGTTTGACAGGGGCACAATGGACACAAAGCAGGCACCATGGACCACTGCACACAGTAATGCAATGCACAGAGAACAACACACACCACAGATACCAACTGATAGCCACTCCCACACCAGAGACACTTCCCCACACACACACACACACATACCCATGAGTGAACCACCCCAGATGCCATGCACACCACTGCAACTGAGCACCTATAGCCAGCTGCAAATGAGACCACCACAGTATTCATATCAAAATTACTATATTCAAAAAATACAACAGCAACAACATCTATATACATATATGGGGTGGAGGGACAGGAACAAGGTGGGGGGGTGGGTAAGGGGCAGGGGTGAACAAATGGGAGAGGGAAGGCGGGGTGTGAGGGTCAGTCAAAGGGGGGAGGTTATGCTCAATCAGTGGCATCCAGCCTACTCCTCCGCTGCCTGGGGTGTTCCTGGGGTCGCCTTCTCCTCCTCCTCACCCCATGCTGATGGAGGTCCTGCAGTATGGCCAGGGGTTCAGCCACCAAACGAATCAGATCCTGGATGGAACGCTCTATCCGAAGGAGTATCCGCACACCTAGGACAAGGGATCAGAGTCAATGGGTGTGACTGTCCATCCCCCTGCAGCACACCCATCATGCATGGCATACAGCCATGTGCTCCGCTCCTGTGATGGTGTGCACCCACCCACAGTGACCGTGTGCACAAGACATGCCCAACCAGGCAGCAACAGCCATGTGTACCACTGCACACACACACCACCCATGTCCAGCACAGCACAACCAAGTCTGTACAGTAACGTGGCTATGCGGTGGGCAGGCAGTGCCACAGCCATGTGCCCAGTGCACGCATGAACCACCATTGAAGCACTCCCAGATATGCAGTGCCACTGGACAGTGCTGACTGTCACATGTCACGTGCATGGCAGTGGTGTCCATGGATGGTGGCCATGCCCTGCTCCCCACCCTGTCACACAGCATGCAATAGCAATCATGGTGTCATGGCACTCACCCTCAATGGGCTGTCGCTGGCGTTGGGGTTGTTCCCCGACATGCTCCCGGTCTGCTTCCACCACCCTCCACTGCTGCTCCGTGGCCCTCCTCCGCTCTGCCATACCTGTGGGAGACAAAAGGAGAGCAACACATCAGTACAAACCCAAAGCATATTTCCCCTGCCCCAATGTGTGTGCCCACCCACCCAGCCAGACCCATCCATCCCATACCCTGTAAACACCACCACAGCCAACCCTAGACCATCCCTCCCCTATATGCTGGACACAAAAGACAGTGTTACCCATATGGACCATACAGGTGCGTAGACGGATCACCCACCTGGACGAGGCACCACGCCCCTCCTGGCATGTGACCGCAGATGTGCCAGTAGCTCCGGCTCCCTCCGTCTCAGGTCCCCATACTGGTGCCTGCACTGCTCGGCCATCCTGCTGTGGCCAGTGGCCGCCTTCAGGTCAGTGGCCACCTCTTGCCAGACCTGGGTCCTGGCCCTGTCCAGTGGCACCTCACCATACAGTGGGCCATAGTGTGGCTCCACAATGGCCTCAAGGTTGGCCAGCTCAAGGGCACTCCACTGAGGGTCTCTCCTGCGTGCCATCTCAAGTGCTATAGTAGGCAATATGGTGCTCTGCAGTGTGGCAACCCACGTGGAAGTGCTGCGCAGTACATCGCTGCCATTCCCTATCTCGCTGTCACCGAACAGCGCAATAGAGCTGCAGCCATGCCAGACGTATGGCGCCAAGGGGGCAAAGGTCGGGCACAGGGTCATGGGTCTCTGGTGCAAGGCCACGCACAGCGCCATCAGATGTCTATGCATCTAGCGCCATTGGTTGCCTGTGTGCCATTGCCACAGCGAACTATAGTGCAGTTGTGTCACAGCGCCATGTAGTGACCCTCACCGTAGTGCCACTGGCACAATGGTGGCCATGCCCCTGAATTGCCTACCGTGCACAGCACATCATCAGCATGGCAGACGCCTGCGTAAGCTACCTGGGCATGCACAGTGCAGTGTACTATGCAGCCACATAACTGCGCCTTTGGCTCAGCACGTACAACACAATTGCGCAAAGCACAACAGCGCGCGATATTCAGCCATCATATGCAAATCATCCAATCAGCCATTCAATGGCGCAGCAACGCGATTTGCATCTCATTAAAGTTGCGCCACACCTAATTTGCATGGATTGTGCTATAAAAATGCGACGCTGTTCTGCAGTGGCCATATTCGGTTACTGCAGTTTATAGATGAGTTGCATGCTGTGTGCTGTTCTGGACTGTGATCTCAGGGAATTGCTTTGTACTGCACAGTCACAGGTGACCACTCTCATCCATACAGGCTGAGAAATGACCGAGCGAGGACTGGGTGAGGAGGATGATGGTGGGTGGAAGAGGAGGCCTAATTTTACTAAGGCTGAGATGGAGGCACTCTTTGAGGCCTACCTGGATGAGGAGCCACTGCTCAGTGGACGGTGGGGCACCCCTCAGGCCAGTGCTGTTGCATGGGAGGGTGTGGCACATGCTGTCAACCTGCACGGCAGCCACCAGTGCTCTGTGCAGGAGTGTAAAAAGAAGATGGGTACCAACAGGAGGGAGGGTGAAGGAGAAGGTGGCTGCCA
This sequence comes from Neoceratodus forsteri, assembly GCA_016271365.2. Taxonomy (NCBI): domain Eukaryota; kingdom Metazoa; phylum Chordata; order Ceratodontiformes; family Ceratodontidae; genus Neoceratodus; species Neoceratodus forsteri. The sequence continues at coordinate 334,274,174 of CM057454.1, forward strand.
TCAGGGCGGCACGTGCTGCAACAGGCGGGGGCCAGCCGGAGGTGGTACAGCTGACTCCGGCAGAGGACAGGCTCGCTGCAAGCATGCAGCGCAGTGCCATTGGGGGCGTTCCAGGAGGTGGCTTCCAGACAGGTGGCAGCCCATCACTGCATAGTACGTCATGGTCTGTGGGGTGGGTGAAGGTAGATCACATGCACTAACGTGTCCTTACTTTCTGTTACAGATCCTGTGCATCTGCAGGGGTCAGCGGTGGAGGGCCTGTTCACTGCGGACAGCCATCTGGAGTTGGAGGAGAGACCATCCACCTCTGCAGGTAGCCGGGGTGCAGTGCAACAGTGTGCATGCCTGGCTGCCAACACTGATGTCATTGAGACAGGTGTGGGGGGTGCTCTTCCTGTGTCTCAGCGGTCTGGCGTCCAAGCATGCCAGCACGCTGTGGCTGTGGCTGTGGCACAGACCTGCACCACTGATGATGCAGTGACCATTATGGGCATTGACATGTGTGTGTCACAGAATGAACACACAGCAGGCCAGCTCAAGCCCATGGACCTGGCTGGTTCTGATGTGTGTGCCAGCACGTCAGCACAGTCCCAGGCTGCGCCTGTCAGCACTGGTGGGGCAGCACCGGTGGCTGTTCAGGTCAGTGGCACTGTTGCAGCCACAGTGGCAGAACAACTGTTCCCTTGGGCACAGCAGGTGGAGGGGCAGCAGCAGCAGTCACCCACCGGGACTGGGGGTACAGGGTTCAGCGGTGGCGTATGTGCACCACCTGTGGACTTGCCCATACCTGGTCCTGGTGAGCAGCGCCCACCCTCAAGGGGTGCTGAACATCAGGCCCTTCCATACCCTGAGGGACAGGTTGCCGATGTGGCAGACAACCTGTTTGACGAGCACACCCGCCTGCTGCAGGCATCAGTACAGCAGCAGATGCAGCTTGCAATGTCCATGGAGGCACTGTGTGTGGCTCTGGAGTGGGTCGAGGAGTGACACAGCAGGGACACCGAGAGGATCCTGTCATGGATTGACCATTTGCGGATGGATGTGACCGCCGCCATTGACAGGCAGACACAGGCGTTGGTTGCTGTCGTGGCCACATTGGGCACACAGTCAGGTGCCCCTGTGCCACTCACACTGCACAGTTCACTATCCACTCCCCGTTCCCAGCGTTGTGCGACACCCACCCTGTTGACGCCAGGTTCAGCTGTGGGCATCCCGAGCACTCCTGGTGTAGGTATGTTCGGTGTGCTGCAGACACCTGTGCGGGCACGGTCACGTTCGCACAGTGGAACCCCTGGTGGACCATCGGTGCTACCCCATGAGGCCCATGCTCAGCCTGCCAGTGCTGCTGGGTCTCGCAGGGGCCGCCCATGCATCCGAGGGGGCCGTGGCACTGTGCCACAAGACTGAGCTGTCTCCCAGTGCGGGCCCTGTCTGGTGCTACCCTGTGTGCAATGTGTGTTTTGGTGGGCAGTGCACCGGTGGGTGCCCAGCCCTACACGCAGACACACAGACCACCTGCACACCCTCCCGACTGCTGTCCACAGGTGCATGTGCATGATGATGCCTGCATTGCGCTGTACACCAAAGTGCGATGGTGCCCAGCATCTGTCACATGCACATGGACAGTCAGTGGACGTGGTGGCCTGTGGACATGTGTGTTTTTAGTGTCTGTATTCCGGTTCTGTTTTACACCTGACCCCTGTGCACTTTGTGCCTATTGTGTGTGTGTGTGTGCGTGTCCGTCCATGTGGCGTGTTACTGTTCACCCCTCCCTGGTTGTATGTGTGTGCTTCTGTGCCCTGCCACTTCCCTTGCCATCATGCACCCCTGGTGTGTTTCCCTGTGTGTATGTGGGTTGTGCCCTAGCCACTGGTGGTTGCACATGGCCCCATGACTTACCTGTGTTGGGTGAAGTGCTCCTCTGTGATGGTGTCCCGGTGCAGCTGGGCCAGCCAGATCAGTCAGGGGTCCCGTCGTCCAAGGGGGGGACTGCCCATCCTCATCATCCCCGGCGTCACCGTTGTCCCCATCGCTGTCCCCCTCTTTGACCTGTACGGCTATCCCACAGCCTTTGGCCATGTTGTGCAGGATACAACAGGCCAGGAATATCCCACAGGCCTTTGAGGGGCTATACTATAGGGCACCGCCAGAGGTGTCCAGGCAATGGAAATGCGCCTTCAGCATCCCAAACACCCGCTCAATGATGTTGCGTGTGGTGGCATGTGCCTCATTGAATCATTGCTACGATGGGGTCATGGGCCGCCGGTAGGGTATGAGCAGCCAGGGATGGAGTGGGTATCCACTGTCACCTGTGTGGAGATAGTGGGGTCAGTGTCTTGTTCAGGCTCAGACTTCCCCAAACCCTGTGTGCCACACCCATGGCACATGTGGCTTACCCATCCTTGCCCACGATTTGTCAGTTCTACATGCATACTCACCCACTAGATGTCCTGTGGGGATGTCCCCACTCTGGAATCGATGGCACAGTGCCAACTGGTACCATATGAATGAATCATGTGCTCCCCCCAGGGTGCATGGCACAGACATTGATGATGCGCCCACTGGCATCACACACCACCTGGCAGTTGACACTGGCATATCCCTTCCAGTTCATACAGGCGGCCCCATTGGGACCAGGTGGTGTGCGAATGGCCACATGGGTGCAGTCTATCGTCCCTAGCACGCCAGGCATACGTGCTACCCTGTGGAACTCCTGTATGTTTGCTGTGCGCTCCGCCGTGGTGCTGGGGAAATGGATGTACTCTGCAGCATGTGGCAGCAGTGCGCTGAGGAATTGGGTGAGGATGCATGACGTGGCCGACTGTGTTATGCCTGTGATGTCCCCTGTTGGTCTCTGGAAGGTACCCATGACGAGCAAGCACATGCAGGCTGTTACCTTTGTCTCCACTGACAGAGCATGACTCCGTCATGTGGGTGCCTGCATCACATCACTACACAGCTCACAGAGCCGCCTCAGTATTGCCCTGTTCAGGTGGTACCGGCCCACAATCTCGACATCTGAGTACAGCTCAAAGCTGGTGCGGGCTCGGTACTGCCTGATGGGGGCGTACCGCCGACGGGCCCTTCCACGGCCACGTCCCCCTGCAGCATGCCTTCTCACCCCCCTCATTACAGCTTCCATGTGGAAGGTGGCACTGTCCATGTCCCTGGCTTGTGTTCTCCCCGGCTGTTGTTGCTGTGTTCCCCCTGCTGTCCTGACTGCTACCTCCACTGCACCGGGTACACCTACTGGCCTCTGCTCACTGTGGCCCCACACACCTTCCCTTGCCCCTATTCTGTCCTCTTGTTTCCCTGGCCTGCCCTCTTTGTCCCTCTTGCTCTGTCTCTCTCCCTGCCTCATGTGGCTTCCCTGTAGCATTCTTGCACCTCTTCCTTGCTCCTTTTTATTTTGGCTCATTTCCGCTATGGCGCAACTTCCGCCTGATCCACTGTTGTGCATTGCACAAGTCTTTGAACATCGCACTGCGCACTTCATGCATGGTTCCACCCCTTTCGGTTGCGCATGCCTTCATTATCATTCCGCTGTTGCTCAGCATGTTTTCAGTGGCGCAACTGCTTCCTGCTGAATATGGCAGTATGGCGCAATTTTGGACTTGTGCAGGCGCAACCCTATTGCGCATGGTGTAACCCTTTTGAATATCCAGCCCAATTACATTTAAAGTGAAATACACCAAATAGTGCCCTAAAGTGCAGAACATTAAGTACAATACAAACGTTTTATCTTTTAGCAGAAATTTTAACACAATGGCCCAGATATTCAAACTGCGCCAGTCTGAGGCGGAAGCCCCTGCGCTGCTCAAAATAGTTAGGGAGTGGCCGGTGATATTCAAAGGTTGCACTGTTGAGCAACTCCTTTGAATATCACCCCCGACCCAAAGCAGCTGCGCATAGCGCAGTGGAACTTGCGCTACCGCAAGTTGTCAGAGTTGAGCATTAAACTTGCGGTGGTGCAAGTACCATTGCGCCATGCTCAAATGTCCGATATTCAAAAGGTGACATGCAAATGGGGCCATAATTTATGCAAGGCGCAGGGGGGGCCATTTGCATCTATTTATGGCCCCATTTGCATGCCATTTGCATGTAGGTGCGCCGAACCTCGAGGACTTGCTCCGCCACCCTGCCAGGCAGCAGCGTCGGGGACCGACGCATAATGCAGATCGCAGGGCATCACAGTTACATGACACCCCCACACATCTCCCACAGCCGATCGCCCGGGCAGAACACGTCATGTCCCCACATCTCCACAGCCCGATCGTGGGCAGAACCTGTATGAACCCCCAGTGCCCGATCGCAGGCAGAATGTAACCCTCCCCACCCGAATAACTCCCTGGTGGTCCAGTGGGAGGAAACATCATGGCACGTCACAGCACAACTCCCCCATACATCTCCTGGTGCTCCAGTGTCCCCTTTTATTTCTACGCTTTATTTATGGCTTTACGCGGGCCGCGGGAGCGGCAGTATCTCGGCCTGCCAGTTGTCTCGTAGCTGCATGCCCATTGGCCGTAGCTCTGCACCACCGGCATGCAGCCTCTACCGGACAGTCAGTCGGCGGGCGGCGGGCGGCAGGTGGGTGGATGCTGTCATCCGCCAGCCGCGGGGGAGCGGGTGGAGGGGCTTCTGTGGGGTGGGGGGACACTAGACACCAGGAGATGTTTGGGGGTTGTGCTGTGACATTCTGCCCACGATCGGGCTTTATGGTCCACTGGACCACCAGGGAGTTATTCGGGTTGGGGAGGGTTACATTCTGCCCGCGATCGGGCACTGGGGGTTCATACAGGTTCTGGCCTGCGATCGGGCTGTGGGATGATGTGGGGACATGTACGTGTTCTGCCCGCGATTGGGCTGTGGGAGATGTGTGGGGGACATGTACGGTACTGCCCGCGATCGGCTGGTGGAGGGGCACAGGAGCGAGTTGGGGCCAGCCAGGGTGGCAGCTGCTGTGTTGCGCCCTGCAATGCAGCAGCTCACCTGTGGGTGGCCCTCAAGCATACGCCTTTTTTTGGCTCGCTTGTGCGGGCGCAGGTTGGGGTTCGCATGTACAACTCTGCCAACCCGACTGAATATCGGGTCGCGCAGGTTATGCATGGATCCTCCCTCCTGTTGAGCATGCATTCATTTGCATTGCTCTCTTGCGCAACCTGTTGCCAGTGGCTAACTGCCTCCTGCTGAATATCGCAGAATGGCGCATTTTGGAGTTGCGCGTAAGCCCGCAATGCGCGTAGGCATAGCACTGAGTATCTGGGCCAATAGGTCTAATTCATAAGTTCACAGTCCTGATTGTCTAAAAAAAATTTCTAATTAAAGACTTCAGAATAGTTTTGACCCATACGTGTTAAATGCAACATCTTGGAGATCCATAGAAAACCAAAAACATGAAACACTTGATCGATATCATCAGTGGCATACATAATTTTCATTGTAAATATATTACAAATACACAATCTAGAGTACCTAAAAAAAAAATGTATATATATATAGATATATCTATATCTATATATATATATATATATATATATATATATATATATATATATATATATATATATACATATCTACACAGATTACTAAACTCTATGGGCAGGATTCACAAAGAAAGTTGAAATTCCCATAGCTATGGGAAAAAGGCTTGCTGTAGTGCAGAAACACAACTGCGCTGTATTCTCAAAGAAAACCAGCGCAGCTGTGGATTTCTGTAAAAAGTGCCACAGGTGCGACAATTTAGCTGCTGCAGGACTTGTGCAAGTGCTGCAAATCTGCAGCTGCAGAGGCTGTGAAGGCACAGCAATAGGGAACCACAGTAGCTGAAGCAGCAGACTGTAACAGTGCTGCTATAATATGAAGCTGACAGCACACACAGAGACCAGCAACCAGTCCCCAACTGGGACCACAGCAGCACCACAGGTACCTGTGATACCTTGGCACCACAGTGGCCAACTGTCTCTGCTGGTCGTCCCTCCCTGGGGTGTTCCTGTAGCCTGCGGGGGGGGGGTAGCACTCTCTGCTGGCTGGTCAGGCTCTACTGCTTGTGGGGCTCTGTCATGGGCTGCACTGGGTCTAGTGGTTGATGCCTGTTACCATAACATGGCAATGTGTGCTTTCAGTGCTGTAACATCAGCCACAGACATACTGTCTGAGATGCTGTTACCTGTGGTACACCTCCACCTTAATTGACTCCAATTGCTAGGGCACTAATGCAGTGTGCTGAGGGAGAGTTACACCTCATTTCACTGTGTGTAACATTCTTTCCTCAGCTGCTGGAAAAGCCTGGCTGTGCATAGCCTTTCAGGGGCTGTGCCTTACTTATCTTCACCTTTTTGTCCTGAGGGACTTTGCAGCTGCACTTTTTTCCACAGTCCATAGTGGTTTTTCCTGCAGCTGCGGAGGTTTTTGTGAAAAGCACTTGGAGCAAACTCCCATTTTTTTCTGTAGCTGAGGGAATTTTGGGGACTTAGGGAAGGTTTTGCACCTTCTGAGAGCTTTGAGAATCCTGCCCCATGTCTTTGCATAGGGAGGTCAAAAAATGGGTCAAATTGTCACATGGCCTAAAAACTAGTTAATGAATCAATAGGTCACAAGTTTCTAATGCAATGGTTTAAGTACATTATTCTTCCTTCCTGTCTTTGCAAGGAGGTCACATTTTTGTGCAAAAGGTCAAATGATCAGAATGACCTAAAAAGCATTTGCTTTTTGTTGTGTGTAATATTTGCATTAGATGATAGAAATCAGATCCTATAGGAAAGAAAAACATAGGGTTAAAGCGCTGGGGCTACAGGGTGTTACTTCCAGGCATCTTGCCAAAATAAATTAGGAATATACTGCTTTACTTCAACCCAGAGAGTGCTGTGCCTTTTTGCTTTTTGTTCATTATTTCTGTAGCTGGCAGCTACTTGACTCAAGCACCACTGACCTGTGTGCACCACCAGTCCTGTTTGCAATTATTTGATTGCTTGTTTGTCATTGCTTGCTACATTTTTAACACATCTGTGATTTCTGAATGACAGAAAGACCATCAGCAAGACATATGTCCATCTGTCTGTCTGTCTAGAAATCAAAAACCAGGTACCACAAAAGCTTGAGAACACAGGACTATATATATACATATATATATATATAATATATATAAAAAATATTTAATTCCATGAAGAAACTGGACCGCAATTCCAAACATGAAATGTAATAATTTATAAACTCCAATGTACTGCATTTCTTTCTACTGTGGCCATACATTGGTGTTGTATGTGCATTCCTCCATTGGAGTGATTCATTAAGTGACATTGTGGACCTATTGTCCATTGTTGATTAATTAATAGTAGCCATGATTTTATAGGTGGCCCAAGTTATATATGTTTTTAACTGTTTGGACCTGTATTTTATTAGTGTTTACATTGAAACATTAGAGTTTCATATTTATTTATTTACAATTGTCTTAATATAGTAGCACATGTTGCACTTTATTCTAGTCTGCTTCACCATCATTGTAGTATTCCACGCATGTATCATTATTTATCACTTTTTATGGGCAGTACATTGGAGTTGATAAATTATTGCATTCCATGTTCGAAATTGCTTGCATTCACAATGTATTAAATGTAGGTACAATGTATGTAAAATACTGCACTGTCACTTTAAGAATCATATTTAAATGCTAACATGAACACATGTAGACCCCACCTCCTGATGATGCAAAGGGTGCGAAACCGGTCAAGGGGAACTGCCCAGTGCCACAGGTGGTCCAGTCTTGTCATGGAATAAAATATTTTTATATATATTCCTGTGTTCTCGAGCTTCTGTGGTGCCTGGTTTTTGATTTCTGGATCTTGTCGGAACAGTTCCTTGGCACACAATATTGGAGGGGTGCGAGAACTGCTGCTGCACTGCTTGTCTGTCTATCTAGCCATTGAAAACCAGGCAGATCTGCAGACTGAGTCTCCTGCTGAACATTCAGCTGGCTCATTGTAAAAGGAGCTGAGACATTTCTGCTGATCTACTTCTGTAAAGGGGAAGGAAACTTTGCTTGGGTCTATCCCATTAAGTCAGGGTTTTTTGTAGAACTGGAGCACTTGAACAGAACACCAGTTACAGTGTGTGATTGAACGTGTCACTCGGTCTGGCTGTGATTTCAGCTACGAGGAAGGAATGGGGTGTCCATTGAGGGACTGCACCATCTAACACGAGGGAGACTGTTTTGACTCCTGTTGTTGGTGAGTTAGTGCCTATGTGCAGGAATTATATTTTAAATACTTTGCTCATTGTGAGAAGTGGTATAAGGAGTGTATGGGGGATGCAGATAGCAGGAGAGAGAGAGAGAGAGGTGGGAAATTCAGGGTTTGAAATTAGAGGCCTTGTAAAAGAAGGCAAGAAAAAAGTTTTAAAATGTTGACAACAGTGTGAGGTGGGGTCTAGAAATGTGTAGTTATTAAAATTTGTTAACATGTGATTTTTAAAGTACTGGCAAGTGGGGATGTATATTGTTTTACCAGACAAACATGGCTGCTAGAAATCCTTTTTGAAAACATTTCTGGGAGGCATGGATACGGGTGTGTGCCGTGTCCTGGTTACAGTATGGGTTACTGGACCAATGGTTGTCACCTCATAAGGCATGGGGTTCTGAATCCTTTTGGCTAATCAGGACACAGAAAATTCCCTACCCATTTTATAACTGATGTTAAGAGGATGCACATTTATCAGAATGCACTCCCCATTCCCTGCAAGGGTTTATGCAATGTTAACAGTTTTGCCAGGATTACAAAGATTAAGAAACTTTTACTGTAAGTACAGTATGACCCCAATATGCCAGGCTTCAGTTATCTGATTCTATGATTTTGTGGAAAGCACCCAAGAGACTAATTTATGATCTTCCACTCATCAAATTGGCTACATACTCTTTGGAGGAAGGTTGGTGGTGAACTGCTGTGCAAAAGACTAAGCCACAGTGAAATGCATATTTGCCATGTTCTTGCATATTACTCTTACAATTATGGATTTGTAGAGTTTCACGGTGCCAAGCATGACGTAACTGAAGATTTAAGGTGCAGTAATGTGCAGCAACATTTTATGCCAGTGTTGCATACATCTCACTGGGACTAAAGACCATTGTGCAAAGCTCTTGAAAAAGTAATGTAACCCCCCTGTCACCCAGGGTTACTAGAATCCCACTTAGATCTAGTGGCAGGCAGGGAAGGCAGCTTGTGAGACACCAGTTAAATGGGTTTCACACTGTCTCACTCTGTCCTCAGTCTCAGCTGAGCTGGAGGGATGATATCATATAGAATTCTTGCAGCAGCATAAGCCACAGTGGAATGTTACAGCTGCAAGTTATTTTAGAACGTTGGGGTTTTCAAAGTCAGTCTGTAGTAGTCTAGTGGGAGACTCAGGGGAGGGAGGAGGTGCACTGCAGTTGGCAGCCCCTCATAGCCCCAGCTCTGTAGCAGAGCTACCACATGTGTGTTCTCGCCCTAGAGAAGGGCACAGAAAAAGTACAAACAGAAGTGGTTAAGACCTTTCCCCAGTTTGTTCTAGTGCCCCATCCCTGAGAGGGATGGGGGGAACAAGGCCAGCTTTTCAGGGGCAACCCCCTGGCACTGCTGGAGGAAGAAAAGCTGCCTGAAGAGAAGATTTGTGCTGAGGTACCAGAAGTGTTTTTTCCTGAGTGAGAGAAGCCCTGGGGTACCTGCGAACCATGGTGAGTCTGCTCTGCCAGAGAGCCTATGTTTTCACTGAGATAGTTGTGTAAAGTATCTGCTACTGTGGGTCAGGAAAGGACAGCCAAGTACAATACTTTAATTTATGTGTATGACTTGAAATGCAACTCACCAGTGGGGGTCTACAGGGATGGACATAGCCACTTAGAGAATGCTGCAAGTCAGGACACCAGTTACCAAAGACAATAGATTGTTAAATGTGATATACATTTCGAGATAGCATTCTACAAACAGAGAGTCTCAAAGGAAAGGTGTTGACTCCAAATGAATGGCCGGGTATGGATTTGGTGACAAGAGGTGGGAGACCCCCCCATCTGGAGTAACCAGATTTACCTCCACGGATTCACTTTGGGCACCTATAGCTTTCTCCCAGGCACTTGGCCAGTGTCTACAGAAAGTACCCAGATGTGGGATTAAGGATGTGTGTTTTTCCCATGGTTTTGAATTGTTATCATGTTGTGAATGTGTCACTATCTCTGTCCCCTGTATTATTGGAAAATTTGTTAATAAAATTAGAATTAAAAAAAAAAAAAGAAATGTCCATGCCATATGAAAAGTGTACCAGTGCTGGCCGAGGGCCATGCCAGGGAATCCGATAGAGAGAGAGTACCAGTTTGGGCTGAGAGCCCAGTGTGTTTAAAACCTGAGGGTTGTTGTGATGATAAAGAAGATGTGTTCTGACCTCTATAGAACTGCATAACCAGTGAGTGTAGCCCCATGGGAGTCCATCTTGCTTTGTATTCCTGTGTATAAGTGAATAAAAGCCCCACTTTAGAATCCCACTTCTGGTTTGGACATTCTCAGTTCTTGCTTCCTGTGTCCAGAATTACTTGGGTGCCCCTGTCCAGAAGTGCAAACCTAGCCCTGATGCCAAGTGAATGTTTTCCCCCTGAACCCAGGCTAACCAGGTAAAGGATTACAAAAATGGAGGCACCGGGTGCTAAATAACAACAAACCCTAACCCATACCTTGATTACAGTAGTATCAGATCAGATCATCTAGTCAAATATAAGTACAACATCCAGTGAAAACAACAGCATGGTGTTTGTAAGCTGTACAGCGCCAACACTGCCTTAATTGAATACACCAGCTACCTACATGAAGGCCTTGACACCAGCCACCTTATTGAATCAACCTATACTGACCTAACAAAAGCCTTTGATCTGGGCAACTATGCACTTCTGACTACCAAACTTCTTTCACTTGGTCTCTCACATGACACGATATCCTGGTTTAACAGCTATCTCACTGGTAGAACTCAGCCAATCAAAATCAATGGGATGTTATTAGATTCCAAAAATGTCATTGTAGGGGTGCCTCAGGGATCAATACTGGGTCCATTCCTGTTCAGTCTCTTTACAAATAGCCTCCCTGTAGTATGCCACACCTCAAGGGCCCTGCTATATGTGTATTATGCCATTTTCTAAAATGGGCAAAATAAATCTCAAGTGCTGATTGGCTGGATGCCCTTTCTAGCCATGTCCTTATCAGCTCATAATGTTTCAACAGGCACTACTTCTGGCAATTTGAAAGCACCACACACAGAAGTCACTCTGTGCCATCATTCTCCCACTGCAGCTGCTCACCTAACCTCCGAGAGAACAGGCAGAGCAGTGGCACATATCGTTTTCCAACATATTTAACACTCATAATTGGTGCATAAAAACTGCTAGTGTTACCGTAATTGTTGTACCTTCACCTCATACAATGTTCTGTGATGCCCACGATCTGCAGTTATTCTCTGCAGCACCTTGTCTACAGTTCCCACCTTCTCCGGTCAGCATATCATTTCTTGACACTGGCATAACTTCCGGCTGCCGCCCACCCTCCCTGTGTCCAGCACCTGCAGTGTTTTTTTAGAAAAGTTCAACACATCATTGCCACGGGAAAACTAAATGGAGTTTCCTTTTTTAAATACAATAAATACCTGTTTTGCATTTACCAACGCAAACCCAGAAATGACTGCCTACGGCGGCCACTGAGGGACACGCTTGCTCCCAGTCAGCCAGCCGTTTAATATAAATCAATCAGGAAAAAAGTTATTTAACAGAACAAAGGTAGAAATAAATTAAAAAAGCACACACAAAATGTGCTTTCAACATGTTCTAAAGTGGCAGCAAACGGCACTCTAAATACCTCAGCCCAGCTGTTACACACTCGCTCCTGCTGGCTGTAAGTCAAAACTATGTGACAAAAGAAACAACTATTGAGAAAAAAACATGATTTAGAGTGTTTCTGTAGGTGAGTAGTATGAACACAGTCACTAGGTGGGTACTGAAGAAACAGAGAGACCTCGTGTATAGCTTTTTAATTAAAGAGCTGCATTCCAATACAAGGGCTACTTTTTCTTTTTTCCTACCAATATCATGATATTTGTACTGATTTTATATGCATTTTTATTTTCATTTTTTTTTTAAATTAACTTCTTTACAAGAAGCCCATTTTATAAGCATAATAAGACACTCCGAGGTGCGGGTTTTGGCCTGATAAGAGCACTTCCCAGGTGCTAAAGGCACTCAGCGCAAGTGCCTCATGCCTTATTATGCACCTGGGGCGTGCTCTTACAGGCCATATCCCAGACCTAATTTTATCTTATTGCTGGCATATTCACCAGCAGCCTAAGCAGGACACTCTCACTGGGAACCTACAGAGTAGTTTTTACTCACTCAAGGAGTGGTTCAGACAAAATAAGCTAGTCTTAAATGACAAGAAGACAAAAACAATGTTATTTGCTGGACCACAGATGAGAAAAGCTCATCCCCTAATAATACTCAATGAGAATGGTGCTACTCTAGAACAAGGTCACCACCTTTAAATATCTAGGTGTCACTGTTGATGCCGCCCTTTCATTTGTGCCCAATTTGGATATCTTAGTCAGTACTGTCAATAAAAAAAACTTGGTTTGGCTACATTATACAGGCAGAGGCACAACCTCACTCAAGAAGCAAAACGTATAGCTGTGACTAGCTCGCTCCTCCCCTTAATTGACTTTGGAATCACAATATATGGTGCAGCCTCTGACACCATCCTAAGCAGGGTCAAACTAGTCCTAAATAAGGCTTGTCGATGTGTTCTTTTTGCTGCAGTTAGGCTAACCCACACTTGTAACCTCTACACCCAGACCAAATGGCTCACCCCGCAGAACAGAATAAAATTCCAAACATCTTCTGTTAAAATTTTAATAAAGTACATTCAATTAAGAAAAATTCCAAACATACCTCCTTGACAAGAAAGCACTACTGGGCCTTGCACCAGCTGGAATCCAGAACCTCCTTTGTCCACTCCCAAATCATCACTCCACTAGGCATGTAACCAGGAATGTGCTAACTGTTCCATATAACTGAACAACCCAAGCCTCACACTCTTTTGCCATTAGGACATCAAAATAGTTAAATGAGTTAGCAGAATTCCTACAAAGTATCCCCAAAATAGAACAAATCAAGAAAACTTTCAAACAAGTACTCACCCCCAAAGCCGACTGCAACTACTATTTACACAACACCACTTCTGCATCGTGCCTCACCACTGCACCTGACAATACAGTACTCTTGAAGTTGCTACTTTCCCCATACCCTTAACCCCTCACCCTCGACTGCTACCTTTCGTCTAACTGCACCCTGACAATGCCACATGTGTGTGCTGCTCTCTACTGTTACATCTTGTATGCATCATGTGAATATCTAGAGAAATGTTTATGCTCTGTTCTATGTGTGATTTACTGAAATCTCATTTAAAGATGAGGAACCTTTGCAAATAAGCTACTCTGGCTCAAAAGTGTTATATCTGATAATTACAAATAAATATAAAAAACCTGTCTTCCTTGTCCAAAAGTTTGAGTCAGGTAAATGCTGCTAGGGACAAATGAGTGAATAAGTATGTTGGGTTTCCTCCAGACTTCTGCAGTAATCTGAAGTGAGGTGCTTCGACACTGCATGATTCCTTAACGTAATACGAATGATCGACAATGCTTATTTTTCTATTAGGACCCCAGGGAGAATGAAACATCCTATTGAAACAGAAAAGAATATAATTCTGTGAATATACTGGTGGTTATTGAAGCAAGCAACAGCATTACCACTATGCCTATTAACTACCCAGGGTGTTGTCAGTATTCTTTTAAATCAGTCTTAATTGAAGATAACTACAATGCTAGGCAGAGAAAAAAAAATATACCTTGGCAAGTAGGATCCCTGGTATATTGTTTTTGTTGGGTTTTTTTTTTTACGTTTTTTTTTCCCCCAAGAAATGAGACCTGAACAAATAAATCGCACAAGATGAGAATCTACTGTTGCAGCCCCTCTGGGGCTGAGCAAAACATTTGGACAAAACTCTGTAAGTCGGTTTTAGCTACAGATGCTCAGATTACCTCAGCATAAAACATAATGTCTAATATTGGTTATTAACTGTGAAAATACAACCGTTGGAACCTGAACAGACACACCAGAACTTAAGAAAAGATGACAGTTCTGCAGGCCTCAGTGAGGCATTTATCTTACAGTACTTGCTACCTGGAAGTATAAGTAAACAAATACAAAGAGCTTAATACTGTGTAGGTGCACAAGTCTGAAATCCTTTTGAAAATCTACCTCCAAGTGTTTGTCAGTTCAGCAGTATGATGTGTGGTATTTTGTTGCATGATATACAGTATCATGTATTACAATGCAGAACCCAAGTGACGACAGTGACACTACGCTACAAAAACCTGGAAATAGTACTGTTTAGGGGTGCTGCGTCTGAACAAAAATGCAGAAAGTTTCATTCTGAATCTTGAACCTTTCAGACTTGAGGAGTTTTGCCCAGCTTTATATCCAGCACTCTACCAGAGAGGAAAGGAGTCATGTTCCACAGCATCAGGAAATATTTTTCTCCTCCTTGGCCACATTTCTAGAGGTTCTCATTTTACAGTTGCTAGGAAAATGCTAGGATATGTATGTAGATATGAATGACCTGATGTTGTGGAGGTCAACTAGACAAACAAGATGTATTACTGTATGTGGGCGTTTGAACATCTTCAGACATTCAGGTCAGGCAGTGTCAGAAACACTGCCCCAATATTTAACGCCAGCCATAAATAAAAGTGATGAGTTTTGCTCAACGACAGTGCTGCCTGCAGTTGCCTTGAGGTATTAGGCTTTACCATCGATTCATTCTGAATCCATGAAACCCCAAATTCCTGAAATGACATTTGTGCTTAGTTTGCTGGGTAAGCAGAATGCAGTATGATCTTTGTGTTTATACTGCAAATTATGACATTCCTAGAAAATCGATGGTGGGGTGAGCACTGACCCTGTAGTTTTGCAATAACATTACATATGACTGTCAATCAAATAACTTACAGAGCAGCATAAGGGGTGGGTGGAAAAGTGATGTTGCTCTAGCTAGAATTTCAACTTTCTGCCAATATTAAAAAAATCGGAGACAAGAAGCATGTTAATGTTTAGATATATGTTCAAGTAGCTGTGTAAAACAGAAATTCTGTCTCACGGCTGCCTGTATGTTATACTCTGCAGTGCCACTATCTGTGGTACAGAATCAGTTTTACAGCATAACCATACCTGTGTGTTTCTCACAAGTCTGCCAAAGATAGTATTCACATATTACTGAGCTCAGCTTCTAATTTCCTAAGGACATAATGAAAATTAACATGAAGAGTATTACAAAAAAGTTAACAGCCAATGATGTCAAAGTCTCATGTATGTTAACTCCAGCAAGGCATCAAAGTCATCAGAATCATTTGTAGTGCTGCTTGATTGACACCATAAACCAACTTCTCAAGCAAAGCAGCACACCAGTAAGTGGGCTGCTGCAAGGATCATTGCCTTCTTGACACAACCTTCATTTCACCTTTCATTTTAAATTTGTTTGCTACCAGTTTTCATTAATCCCTCGTAATGCATTTTATGGCTTTGACAATCATAACAAGTAAACATAAGGGAATCAGCAGACAGGTCTTCTTATGAAATGCAGTCATAAAGCTACGTTTGCTTGCTCTAATCTTAACAGAAACAGACAAAATCATTTGTCATTTTTATAGTTTTAGTTAGGCTTGAACATAAAAGGTTTAGAGTCTTATGTCATATATTTCTCTTACAAATCAATGACTGGTGAGTAAAAGAAACTTTAGATCAGATTAAATATTACCAACTGTGCCAAAGCTGCTTTGGCATTCATTTGAGAAATGGGCTCTAATGTCAAATCGGGCTGCTTCACTAAGTCCCAACATAATAATTATCAATAATTGCACTACCTCCACCCCCATCCTCTGCATCTCCACTCCTGGTCCCAGACCACATGCTCTAGACAAATCTTCACTCCTGCATCGCTGTGAAAGGCCTCAGGAGATGGACAGCTGAGCATGGCCAAACAATTGAAAGCCCATGATCCAGCCAGAGTACTGTAGATCTCTGATAGAAAGAGTCACATTTCCACTCTACTGCTGTAAATGTGGATTACGGGGGAACCTAACTCAACCCACAACATCTCCTTTCTCAGCATTCATCATTACTTTTTTTTAAATATTTGATTGTATTAAAAGGAAGTTAAGAAACTTAAATATAAAGTCTATTTTATATAAAAAAAAATTGTGTTACTGTTCATTGAGGGAAATGCATAACAGGCACCCCTAACTCTACCCTTCTCTCTCTCTCAGGGCCCTCTGCTGCCCATTAATTTTTTTAAATTGGTGTACCATCAACAAAGTACAGTTATGTAAGAACCTATCGTAACAGTAGATCTTCGAGAGGAGCTCTTGCAGCAGGAAATCACCGGTAGGACTAAGCTGGCTGGCACCAGGACCACACAGAAACCTTTCTAGCTAACAATGTACCACACGGGACTGCCCACCACCAATGTCACTCCGCTGACATCAGCCTATCCTATAAAAGTGGGCAGTCCCCCACACCCCTCCTCAGTTCTCCTGCCAGAGACCTGGAACGGGCAGCAGAAGAAGAAACCAAGGAGGCTTCCCGAGAGCCAAAACAAAGAAAAAGAGAGAGCAGAAGACTCACTCGCATGGGAGAGGAGAAAGGCAGACAGAGGGAGAAGGAGGGAGGGAAAATTACAGCCTGCTACAAGAGCTCCTCTTGAAGATCTACTGTTATGGTAAGTCCTTACATAACTGTAATATCTCAGCTCGAGGGAGGCTCTTGCAGCAGGCAATCACCAGTATGACTGAGTCATAAGTAGTTCCAGTAACCTGAGAAACAGCAGCTGGAGGAGGAAACACAGCAGCCAGAGGTTTAAGAAAGAAGGCCCTAGAGAATAGCCAGGGCAAAGTTAGCCCTATGCCTAGAGGTAATGTCCAGGCTGTAGTGTTTGGTGAAGGTATGGACAGAGTGGTGGCTGCACAGATGCCTGCAGTGGACACATTCCTTGAACAAGCCATGGAAGCAGCCATACCCCTGGTAGAATGGCCCTTAACAACTCCCTTAACTTCCTTGTACTTTCAGTAACAGTAAACAATGCAATTAGCTAACCACTTAGACAAACCTTGTTTGGACATGGGAGTGCCCTCTCTACGGGGCAAATGAAACAAACAACTGATCAGACTTCCTCAAAGTCTTAGCCCAATGTGTATAGTAATGCAAGATGTGATGCACATCCAAAGTATGGAGCAAAGCCTCCCTTAATTAGAATTCTCTGGAAAATAAACAGGAAGGTCGATGGTTTGATTTAAAGTAAACTCTAACACCACCTTAGGAAGAAATGTAGGATTTGAACGCAAAGACACCCTGTCTTTGTGAAAAACCAAATAAGACTCCTTAAACATGAGAGCCTGAAGCTCAGAAATCCTTCAAGCAGAAGTAATAGCAACTAAAAAGAGCGCTTTCCATTACAGATAGCGCAGCTCACAATTCGCAGCCATTTCAAAGGGAGGCAATGTGAGCTTCTCTAAAATAAAATAAAGGTCTCAAGGAGGGATAGGGTCCCAAATGGGAGGTCTGAGATGCAGAATGCCTCACAGGAATATGTGAGACACATCGAGCTAAGTCACAGCTCTGCCCTTGATAGGTACATGGTATACAGAGATGGCAGAAAGATGTACCTTGATGGAATAATACCTCAGTCTGGAATCACAGAGGGAAAAAAGATACTCCAGCACCTGAACTATGGGGCAGATGAAAGGGTCTAACTAGCAGGAAGTGGCCCAAAGGGAAAAGCACTTCTATTTCATGGCATAGGTAGCCCAAGTGGAGGGCTTCTTGGCAGCCACCAGGACATCCTCGACCTTTGGAGAGACCCCAAAGTGGACGATGGCTACATCCTTAGGAGCTATGCATGGAGATTCAGAGATTTGAGGTCTGGATAGACCAGGGTCCCCCACTCCTGGGAGAGCAAGCTGGTGCACACGGGCACGAGCACTGGAGGGTCCACCGCCAGCTGTTATAGCAAGGGGAACCATATCTGATGAAACCAGAAGGGAACTATGAGGATCATTTTGGCCCCCCTCCATCTGAAGCTTTAGCAGAACCTGCTGAAGGAGTGGGAAAGGAGGGAAGGCAACAGAAACTTCACCTTCCAGGAGAGGGACAATGTGTTTTGCCAGAAAACTCCAGGCCCAGGATTGAGTGAACAGAAAAGCTGCAGTTTTGCAATGAGTGGGAATGCAAAAGGTTCCAGCTCTGGATGCCACCACCTGTCGAAGAGGAGTTCAACTACCGAGGTCAGAAGTTCCCACTCATGAGCTTTGGAGTGGGAGCAGCTTAAGCTGTCCACCAGGATGTTTCAGACACCTAGAACATGAATGGTGGAGAGCTTCAGACCATGCTCGATGGCATAATACCAAACCCTCATCGCCTCCCTGCACAGGGGTTAAAAGTGCGTTGTCCTCTGCTTGTTTATTAATAAACCACACACATGTTGTCCATCTGCACTAAGATTATACCCAGGAGGAGATGAGTCTGGAAGGCCTGAAAAGCATACAGGATGGCCCACATCTCCAGGACATTGATGTGGAGCCCCTGTTTCACATCTGTCCAAATGCCCTGAGTCTGGTGAGCTCACAGATGGGCTCCCCAGCCAAGACCCGAGGCACCCGATGTCAGTAAGTGGAGAGGGGTTGGAAAAGCAAAGGGAACCTCTCAAAAGAGGTTGGCTGGCTCTAGCCACCAGCATAGAACCCATTACCCAGAAGATGTAGGAAACACAGCTGGGACCTGATGGCTGGAAGAGATCAGATGGGCGTGTTTCATCAGACACTCTGCCCTATCCTTGGGCAAGAAGGCCATTCCCTGGGACATGGGGAAAAACGAAGGGTGAAGGGGCAGATTAGCAGGATTAAATCAGGGGAGAGATGGGCACAAGACCTGGGGGAGCAGGCTGAGGTACTAAATGAGTACTTCACCTCAGTTTTCACCAAGGAAAATGGGGGTGCTGCATCATACATGGGAGGAGACAGAGATACTGAGGAGGGGAGGACCCTTACCGATCAGCGGGTCTGGGGAGAGGGGGAGGCATCACTGGCAGGAGGAGGGAGGGCTAAGCAGGGAGAAGAGGTACCGGAAGTGGAAATCACAGCAGAGAGAGTGAGGGAAGCCCTCAGCTCCCTTAAGATGGAGAAAGCACCGGGGCCAGATAAATTACATCCCAGAGTGCTGAAGGAACTTGCGGATGTCCTGGCGAAACCCCTGGCGGAGCTTTTTACCATCTCTCTGATGACAGGGTCAGTGCCCCAGGACTGGAAGGTGGCGCATATAGTGCCTCTCCACAAGGGGGGATCAAGGGAGGTGCCAGGGAACTACAGGCCTGTCAGCCTGACATTGGTGGTGGGCAAGGTGATGGAGGGCATTGTCAAGGAGAGGCTAGGGGGACCTGGATAAGTCAGGTGCCTGGACGATGAGACAGCATGGATTCATCCCGGAAATCGTGTCAGACAAACCTTGTGGAGTTCTATGACTGGGTGACGAGTGCCTTGGACCTGGGTAGACCAGTGGACGTCCTCTTTCTAGACTTCAGCAAGGCATTTGACTCTGTTCCTCATGTGGGCCTGTTTGATAAGCTGGAAGAAATGGGGGTGGGGAACCAGATGATCAGATGGATAGGCAATTGGCTCCAGGACCGGACCCAGAGGGTCATAGTTGGCGGGATAGTCTGATCCCCAAGGAGGGTCATTAGTGGGGTCCCACAGGGATCAGTCCTTGGGCCCCTTCTGTTCAATGCCTACATCTCTGACATAAGGACAGGAATCAGGAGTGAGATGAGTGTCTTTTCGGATGACTTGAAACTGGGAGCAATGGTGGATGGGGATGAGGGGAGGGTGGCCCTACAGGGGGACCTGAAGGCTCTGGAAAGATGGTCTAGAAAGTGGAAGCTGAGGTTCAATGCAGGGAAATGCAAAGTACTCCACCTGGGGGCCAGAAACCCGGGCCAAGTGTACACCCTGGAGGGGGAAATGCTACAAGTCTCAATGGCTGAGAGGGACCTGGGGGTGGTGGTGGATGTCAAGATGAACAACTCTGAGACTTGTAGGAGGGCAGCAGCCAAGGCCAACAGGATGCTGGGATGCATCGCTGGGGATCACCTCCAGAAGGAGAGTGATACTCCCTCTGTATAACTGCTTGGTGAGGCCGCACCTGAGTACTGCGTGCAGTTTGGAGGCCACACTTAAGAGGACATTAACTTCCTGGAGAGGGTCCAGAGGAGGCAACCAAAATGATTTGGGTCTTGGGGACAGGACCTATGAGGAGAGGCTCGAAGAGCTAAATATGTACACATTGGAAGAGAAGGGACTGGGGGACATGATAGAGGTCTTCAGGTACATGAAGAGGGTAAATAGGGAGGAACAGTCAGGGTGCTTCAAAGGAAGGAGAAGGGGCCACTAGGGCATGGGTGGAAGCTGGAGGGAAGATTCAGGGAGAAAGGAGGAGGTGCTACTTCACTGAGGAGGGTGGTGGAGCCATGGAATGTGCTGCCTAGGGGGCTGGTGGAGGCAGAGACAGTGGAGGGGTTCAGAGGGGTGGGACAGGTACAGGGGAAGGGTTCTGGAAGCAAAATCCAATGCAGCAAGAATATCTGTAACTGGGAAGGGAGAAGCCAGAGAAGGCGAGGAGGGCAGCAAGGTCAGCACCCAGGGTGGGGGCTGACCAAACGAGCAGACACGAAAGACCGTTAGGCCTATTCTGCTGGCATTTTAGTATGTTAGAATGTCAAGGATGCCCCCTATGTACTGGAGCCACTGAAAGGGTATCATACATGACTTTGACATATTGATAGTGATCTCCAGGACCTGGAAGAGAATGAAGGTATGCTCCAGGTTCTGAAGAAGGCATTCCCCAGATGGGGCTGCTACGAGCCCGTCATCCAGGTAGGGAAAGACATAGAAGCCCTGCCTCCTTATCGAAGCTGCCACCACTGCCAGACACTTGGTAAAAACCCTGGGGGCTGAAGACAGGCCAAAAGGGAGGGCCCGGAACAGAAAATGGGCACCCTGGAAATGGAAGCAGAGAAAGTGTCTGTGTGTAGGGAAAATCTTTTTTTTTAACTCTTTTTCCCTCATGGTCACGATCATAGAAGCCTCTCTTGGGCATCCATCCCGATCCTGCCCTATCTGAAGTCCCCCCGACCGGACCTCCCTCTCCCCCACCGCCAGAGCTCGACCCCGGCTTATCCCGTCCAGGGTGGGGCCACCCTCATTGGGTGCACTTTGGCTGATAGCCCCTAGCTGCAGATGTGGGCCCATGGCAGAGGAACCGTGAAGGCCGGCTGGGTCTGACCCAGCAATGAGCATGGAGGATGGTGCCTTCGCCTGTTCCCAGGACCGGGTTTTTCCGTGTTCTGTGATGTCCCTTCCCTATGCATGGACACGTCCCAACACTTTTTGGTGCACAGCAACCCCTGCCTGCATCAGCCACACTAATTCATGCTTGCCTGGCTTGCTGCAGTGCTCCCGGTCTCCACCAGGGGTCCCTGGCTTGCTGGGTGAACCCATCCCCTGAGTCCGGGGAGGCAAGTACCACTTGGGTGCTCAGTCCTCAACCCTTCCCCTGCAGACCCCTGACACCTGAGTCCGTTCCCGAACCTGGGTCACCGGCACTGCATGAGGTGTGGCATCCACGCCTCAACCCTCAGAGCCACCGGGCTGGCTGGGAAGGGAAAATCTTGATATGCAGGTAGGCATGTTGCATATCTATAGAGCAGAGCCAGTCCCCCCAGTGCAGAAGGGACAGAAGCCCCTGAAGGGTGACCATCTGAAAGTGCTTGTACTCTATGAACAGATTCAGATCGCTCAGGTCTAGAATGGGCCTGAGGTCCCTGGTCTTTTTCGGGACCAGGAAGAAGTGGGGGTAGTATCCCCTGCCACACTGAGCCTGAGGGATGGGCTCTATGGCTCTTTTTTGTAGCAAAGCTTGAATGTCCTCCCAGATGAAAGGCAGATCTGGGGCACATAGAAGGAGTTGCCTGGAGGGTGGTCAGGAGGCCATTTGAGGAGTTCTAGAGTGTGGCCATATTCTATAAGCTACAGAACCCAGTTGTCAGAGATGATCTTCCTCCACCCATCAAGGTGGAATCAGAAGTGACTCCCTACCACCTCCCTCAGGGTCTCTACTGGAGGGGGAGTCAAGCAGGGAGTCAGAAAGTAGGAGCGGGCACCAGGAGGGCCAGGGCGGCCACCCAGGGAGCTCTAGCAGTGAGCAGCTGCAGGGGCTGATGCCTGTTTGTGCTTGCCCTGGCCCTTGGCAGGAGGGTGGGACTGCCTGTGAGACTAGTTGTGGAAAGGCGCCTGCTGGCCAGACTTCGGCTGGGAATGGTCCAAGGAATGGACTGACCAGAGGGCCCAGCCCAATTCCTGAAGGGAGGAGATCAAGTCCTGTACATCTCCTCCAAAGAGTACAGAACCCTGGAAGGGGGCATCCAAAATGCTAGACTGCACATCCACGGTGAAGCCAGACACCCTGAGCTAAGAGTGTTACGTGGCAGCTGGGGTTCAACACCAAGAAATGCAAGGTACTGCACTTCGGAACAAGTAACCTGGGGATAAGCTATCAGCTGGGAGGGGTGCAACTGGGAAGTATAGAAGAGGAAAAGGATCTGGGGGTGGTTATAATGGGCAGCAGGAACAACTCTGCTCAGTGCAGGAAGGCGGCAGCAAAGGCCAATAGAATGCTGGGTTGTATAGCGAGGGGAATCTCCTCCAAGAGTAGGGAGGTCATCCTTCCCCATACAGGTCCCTGTTCAGGCCTCACCTGGAGTACAGTGTGCAGTACTGGTGCCCATTCCTGAAGAAGGATATCAGATTGTTGGAGGGGGTGCACCGTAGGGTGACAAGAATGATCCAGGGATTGGAGGGAAAGATCTATGAGGATAGATTGTGTGAGCTGAACATATACTTCTTGAAGGAGAGGAGGGATTGGGGGGATATGATTGAAACCTTCAAGTACCTGAAGCGGATAAATAAGGTGAATGCAGAAGGGATCCTCCAGTTTAGAAGAGGGAGGGATATGAGAGATCATCAGCTGAGGTTGGGTGGGAAGATTCAGGAAGGAAATCAAGAGACATTTTTTCTCAGAAAGGGTGGTGGACAGGTAGACTATCCTACCCAAGGAGGTGGTTTTCAGAAGCACCACATCAGAGCAGTAGCAACAACAGAGACATCCCCCACAGCAACACTGTTACACCGCCGCAGAGCACCCCAAAGGAATGCAGACCGACAGGCATAACAGTGCTGCAGCACCCATCACAGTGCCCACCTCGGACACCATGGCAACTGAACATAGAACGCCACACCAGAGATGGACACCATTGGTAGCGACCCAGCAAAAGGAGCACACTGCCCCTCAGCAAAGGCGATACCGCCGGGCAGCAGGGTGACACACAGGGCAGCAATCCAACAGTACTGGTGGGCACAGTAGCAAATGGGGCCAAATGGGACTGGCAGTACTTAGCAGGTGGGGAACCACAGCCTACTGCAGATGGCCATATAGGTGGACACACAGAGAGAGGCTCAGTACCACAGTGCTACTGGGCAGTGGTGTAAGGCGCATGCCAGGCAGAGTGATAGGGGCAATTGACCTCAGCAGGGACTCCAGGCACCGTGACTTGGACAGGGCAGACAGTGGTGGTACAGGCATGTTACCAGTGGTGGCATTGGGGGGAAACACAGTGTGCCAACGGCGGTGAGCCCCCCTCCCCATGCACCCCAGAGCTCACGCCAGGTGGCCGCTGTTCACTGCCAGCCCTAGCAGAGTGGACACTGTGGTGGATGAGTTGCTCTATTTGGGATGTTGCTGCTGCAGTTGTCGGGCTCTTCTGCATCAGGATTGTGGTGTCTTTGTGGGGGTGTCGCTCTGATGTGGTGCTTCCCTGGTTTCCTGTAGAACAGTGGGTAGCTTTAAGAGGGCATGGGACAGGGTAAGGGGGGGTGTTAAGATGAAGAGGGGAGAGGAAGATGAGGCAGCAGCAAGTTTAGGGGCTAGCTGCACATTCCAGCAGACTTGATAGACTATATAGGCCTGTTTCTGCTGGCATTTTTGTATGTTCGTAAGCTACCTGGCTGAGAGTACGCAGAAGAAAGGGGCCCGAGCGTCAGCGGCTGGAGGGCAGGAGACAAAGTCCCCTGCTCTGAGGAGCCACTGCCCACCACTGAGATAAGAGTGGGTGTTGGGCCACCAGTAGCTCAAAAGGATTGAGGGCTGCTGGGGCTGAAGAGGCTGACTTCCTGTGGGAGGGAGACCCAAAGACAATTGAAGGCTTATGGGGAGACAGTGAGTGGGAAGCGGACATGGCCTAGTTCTGGTTTTTATCTCAGTGCTTATGCTTCCCACTAGACTTTTTATTGGAAAGAGAAGAGGAGGAAGCCACAGAGGACTGAGTTGAAGTCAAAGAGCTCCTGGCCTGCAGCTTCTGTTCCATCATGATGAGCTTCTGCTTAAGGAGATGGTGCTCCAGAATTTTCAGATGACATCTCCAGTGTGACCTGGTTAATTTTTGGCAAAACTGGCAGGCTTCAGTGTCGTAGCAGGGGCCTAGGCACAGGATGCAAGTAGAATGTCTGTCTTTTTCTGGAATCTGTTTGCCACAGACACACTTCGTGGAGTGGTCGGAAGATGAAGCAGGTTGAGAAAACATAAACCTGAATCCGGTAACACCAAAAAAATTGTTGTTAATACTTAAATGAAAAGGAAAATAAAAATGGTGCAAAGCACAGGAAATAGCAGTCGACTGTAGTGTGGTGGTGTCAGTGGTCCAATGTGTATGAATCAATGGCAGGAAAAAACTAAGGAGGGTGTGGGGGAGCACCTGCCTTTATAGGACAGGCTGACGTCAGTGGAGTGACATCGGTGGTAGGAAGTCCCTCATAGTACACTGCTATCTAGAAAGGTTTCCATGTGGTCCTAGTGCCTGGGGGTTTAGTCCTACTGGTGATTGCCTGCTGCAAGAGCTTCCATCAAAGTAAGATCCCTTGTTATATCCCCAGATAGTAGAGAAACAGAACCACTGCCTCCAGATGTGCGATCACAAGAAAAACTGGTATACCAGTGACAACTCTGGTTATATCCCCAGATAATCCCTTTGACATATGGATGTACAGTGGCATCCCCCAGGATGAAACCCAATTCTGCAGCATTTTGCAGCACTCTGCAGAATGCTGCAGCAGATGTACTGAATAAAGCAATGTAATTTCAATGGCAATTAGTCCCTATTGTCATTCAGGAAAATGTGACACTGCCAGGATGAAGTGAATGCCATAGTTTCCTGCATGACAACGGAGACTAACTGCCATTGAAATTACATTGCTTTATTCAGAAGATCTGCTGCAGCATACAGCAGAGTGCTTTAAAGTTGGTTTCATCCCGGGGGATGCCACTGTATATATGATTTGCATGTAATTTTTGCCACAGATAAGAATGCATCAGCTGCATATTGAAAGCATCAGAAGTACACATAATTAATTTACGAGGCCTTTTTGCCTCTCTACGTAACAGGAAACTGATACAGAGTTGTGAAAATAGGATTCTAAAAATATTGCCTCTAACAATCCAAAAGGTTTTTCTTCGGCATTACAGACAAAGATGGATCGACAGATCCTAAAAAAAATCATCTTCATATAGTGGAACAGAAGCACCATATTATTCTTTTTGTCTAGCTGTAGCTGAACCCAGCTATTGGGTATGGCGAAGTCCTCCACCTTGGGAGCAGGATGGCCAATATTCTTTAAAGTCTCTGCTGGGATCATGGGGGACACAGGAAGATGGGGCACCTGGATCCCTTCATTTAGCGACAATTTGAATGTCATTGTCTACTTATATACATTTTCAGTCAAGCAGCCTAGGAGTTAACTCATTGAACAGACACCCAGCACTCATCTGTCTCCAGCAGCAACCACGGCTGAGTTACCATGGTTATCAGAACGTACAGGACCCCTAAAGGAGACCTCAGTTGATTGATAAACAAGTTGGGGCTATCCGGAACACTCTATCCATCCACCCTGCTTGTGGCTTGCAAGCCGGGTATGAAATTTGAGAAGAAAAGTACCTGCCCACTTAGGCATTGAAGTTGTAAAAATACATGTCCAACAACATGTTTACATGCTGCCTGTTGTTATTTCTTTTTATTTTTTTAATTTGTAATTTCAACTTCATCATCAGTGGCCCAAACAGCATTTTCATTATCTTTAGTAGTACTAGTAGCAGCCAAATTCTGATTTCTAGAACCATAAGCTTTTGTAATGGGCCTCAGTTTGCCATTTTTTCCACCACAGTTTAATGACACCTCCAGGACTGTGATCATTGTGCTAGAGCCCACTGAGGGATATTCACATTAATTGGGCATAGGTACCTTGCAGTCTAGTGATCAAGTTCTTCCTCGGTTAGCAGTAAAGTTTTGTATTTATTTTTTAAATAAAAGATAAAACAAGCATTTGCCAATGCCGAACATTTAATGCTTTGCACCAATACATCCTTAGATGTTAAATGAACACTTGGACTAAGAGTGCAAGGAATGCTGGGAACAGTGAAAAGCTCTCTTACAGGATGCAATGGACAACACTAAGTGTGCAGGATTCAGTTTGGAAAAAAATCCATTTTGTTCTTTTTTTTACACCTAGACAGATATGGAGGGTACTGAATAGATGGTGCATTTAGGAGAATAATAACTGTCTTGAGGCTAGGAGAGGGCTGGTGTAGAGATTCACAATGAACAGAAGGCAAATACTGCGATCACTGCGGGAAGGATGGCAGGCAAAACAGTTGAGCTCAAGAAAAAGGAGAATACATGTGGGAATCTGCCAGTTATTCTTTTTATTGAATTTCAGTTAAGCAATAATGCACAGCAGGGTGTGTGACATGCTGGGTAACGTTATGCCTTGGGTGGTTGAAGCACAAGGCCGCAGGCTGAGTGCATTCAACATCTGAGAAGTGATGTTATCCCAGCACAACCCACACCCTGGAGTGCATTATTGCTATTTTACAATATCACTTTTACAAGAATAACAAAATACTGTTTTTAAATCTTTTTTTGTAATTTTTCAGTGTGGAAGTACTGTATACTGTGTGACAAAGAAGTTCCTTTTACTGATCATCCAGTAGGTGGAACTGTTTTGATTGACTTTTGTGCTGATGTTGTGGGTCTTTTTCAGTTGCTCTCTCTGAGCAGGTTGTCCCACAGTCCCAGTTCGGTTCTGAGTCATTACCCCCAGTTCAGTTCTGAGTCATTCCCCCCCCCATTTTAATCCTCGTACCATTTCCCAAAAACACTCATTTTACAGTGTACTAGGAGAAATATGCTTGCAGCCAACTTTTGAAACCATCACTCAGTGGTGAAGTGCCATGATCAAAGAAAGGCAAAGGTTGGTTTCATTTGAAAAAAAACGAATAAAAGTTGCTTATTGTTTGCAGTGTTGGTACTTTGTACTTACAAGAGGCAGACTGGTAAGATGCTGGAATGAGTGGGAGAAGCCAAGCTCAAGGCTGTGTGAACTGTGCCTCAATGAGCAACTGT
This sequence comes from Neoceratodus forsteri, assembly GCA_016271365.2. Taxonomy (NCBI): domain Eukaryota; kingdom Metazoa; phylum Chordata; order Ceratodontiformes; family Ceratodontidae; genus Neoceratodus; species Neoceratodus forsteri. The sequence goes on from CM057454.1 coordinate 334,301,830, forward strand.
GAAGGCGCTCACAGTGGCATTTTTTTTTTTTTTTTTTAGGTTAAAGATTTGGATTGCTGGAGGGTTGTACCGTACAGTCAGAAAGTCAAAACTTTAGGTATTTTTTCTGTTTTGAATAAATTAGTGGTTTAACTAAGAGGATGGTTGGGCACGGGGACTATGATGGCGGGTTGCAAGTGTGAATGACAGTGGCTTGTGAGTGAGGGAAGTAGAGCGGGGAGCACTTATGTGGGCTACATGGAATGATTCCAGTAACAGCTGATGCAGTCATCTGTGTGCTGGGACTAGACCCATGATGTTGTACTGGGATAACATCATGAGTCCAGTTCTTTAGTGACCAGTCAAAGCCCAGGATTTGCTCTTACCATTGCATTTTATATATATATATATATATATATATATATATATAAAAAATGTATTTTTATGGCGCCTTTCATAAAACCAAGGTGCCTTACAGAATAAAACAAATTAAACATTTAAAATCTTATATTAAAAACAAGTGCACAAGTAAACAAATACAATAAATATAGTCAGACTCCAAATACTTGTGTCCACAGATACGTTTTCAGGACCTTTTTACATCTCTCCATGGTTGCGCACTCCCATAACTGACGGAATAGAGAATTCCAGAGGGTAGGGGCCATATACATAAATGTACAAGCCCCAGAAAATTTCAAAGACACCCTCGGGATCTCTAGCAACCCCTTGCCAGCTGAGCGGAGCGATTGCTCAGGGCAGTAGGGAACCAGGAGCTCTTTCAGGTAGTCCAAGCCAAGTCCATGTAGGGCTTTGTAAGTCAGAAGACCAACTTTAAATGTGATCCACCACTGTACTGGCAGCCAGTGCAGTCCGCTCAGCACCGGTGAAATATGGCTGGACTGAGAGGTACCAGTCAAAAGCCGGGCCACTGCATTCTGCACCAGCTGCAGATAGTGGATTTCAACCCCTGAAAGCCCTAGATAAAGGGAGTTGCAGTAGTCCAGATGCGAGGACACAAAGGCATGGACCAGCATAGGAAGATCGCTGTACAGAACAACATGGCTAATCCTGGAGATATTCCTCAGATGGTAAAATGAGGACTTGATGATGACAGATGCCTGTGAATGCAGAGTCAATCCCTCGTCAAATATTACCCCCAGGTTACGCACCTGTTCAGAGGTCGGGAGTGAGATACCCCCGAGATAAAGTCCAGAGGGTGAATCAGCTCCCAGACCCACAATCCAGCACGCTGGATCCACTACCAACACCTCTGTCTTTTCCAAATTCAACTTCAACCAACTCAAATCCATCCACTCCTGGATTTCATTAAGGCAGTTATTAAAGATCGAGAAAGCTCCATCCTAATCGGATGCAAAAAGAAAGGTAGAGCTGGGTCTCATCAGCATAGCAGAGAAACCTCAGCCCATACCTTCTTACAATGTCTCCGAGGGGCAGCATATACACTGTGAACAACATGGGGGACAACACAGAGCCCTGAGGAACTCCACAAGACAGAGAAACTGGGTCCAAGGAATAAACCCCAGAAACCACTCTCTGCGTTCTTCCAGTGAGGTAGGATGTAAACCACTTGAGGACTACATCTGATAGCCCACAGATGAACCTCAGACACTCAAGTAAAACCCCATGGTCCACAGTGTCAAATGCTGATGAGAGATCTAGAAGAACCAGAATGGAACAGTTCTTCTGATCCCTAGCCATCAGGAGATCACTGAGCACCCGAACCAGCGCTGTCTCAGTACTATGCCTTTTTCGAAAACCGGACTGGAGGGGTTCATAGATATCATGGATGGTCAAATGGTTCTCCAGCTGTGCAGCCACTACCTTTTCAAGGGATCCGGTTAAAATCGCATATCAAAAATAACGCGAGTCATTAACGCGGTCTCATTTCACTGCGTACTTTACAAGCTCTGGCACAGAACAGCACTTGTACAATAACCGCATAATTTTACCTTGCCAGGGACATTACCATCCTTGAATTTATTTATTTCTCAAATACTCATTTCAGATACCTAGCACTACAGTCCCATTTTAAATGCAAGCATCTGTTACTGCATCAGAATATAGCTGTGTATGTGGTTGATTGCTACACTGGAGCTCACTCACTGTATTAAGTAGAGGCAAAAAAAGATTTTATGAATAAAGTTAGGGAGTTTAGATAGGAATGCCACTTGAATGTGGGGGTCTGAACGTGACAGATTGTTCTTTTTCTAAATTGATATCTTTGAAATAGAGGAAAGAAAAGTCAGCAATAAACCAATGTTGTGGAACCAGGGCATTGAACAAGTGCAATACTGCATAGAAATAAAGTGGAAGAGGTGTAAGAAGCAAAACTAGAATGCATTGTAGAATAGTAAATGAAAATCAGACACCCAGTTCTACATAAGCAGTGATTATTTTCATACATAAGCAAAGTAAGGGACTTAATTATTCAAGAGGAAGGGGTAATTAGAGACCTAAAACACTCCACAGTGGAAGAAATATCTAAAGACCAACACGTCCACAAAGTCATTTTTATCTTGCCGCTGTTTTGAGCACTCGCTATTTTGAGCGCTCACGATTAAGAACTGGCGCTAAAATGTAAGCGCTGCATTGCCTTGCGCTTTTTTGGTTGCGCGATATTGACAGTAAACCCCTTCTCAATCACCTTTCCTAAAAATGGAAGTTTAGAGATTGGTCTGTAGTTTACATGGCAGTCAGGGTCGAAAGAAGCTTTCTTCAGGAGGGGTGTTACCGCCACCTCCTTCAGGGAGCTCTGAAACTCATCTGTTTCCAAGAAGCACCAGACTATCCATGCTAGGACCAGACCAATAGAACTGATTCAACCCAAAATCAGAGAAGTTGGTCCTGGATCCAAACTGCAGCACATAGGGCATATACTCTGGACAATCCGCATTATATCCATGAATTCTGGTCGATCAGAGGAACCCCAGGAAAACCAGGGAGCAGCAGCCTCACACTGATCCAAAGTAACAACCTTAGAGTGTGCTGGTTGGAGCGCCGCCCTAATGTTGGTCACCTTAGTTGCAAAGAATTGAACAAGTTCATTGCATTTTCTTTGTGAAAAGCCTTTTAGACATGTAGACAGGCTGGGTTGCACAGCCTGTCCACAGTGCAAAAGAGCTGAGCTGGTCGATTCTGAGCAGCTGCAATCTCCCCAAACAGGAACTCTGCCTTCTTACGGGTGATTGCAGATTGATAGGCCTGATAATGCTCCATCAATCTAAGGTGGTTGGCATCAAGGAAGGGTTTCTGCCAGCAACAATCTAACCTTTGACCTAGTCGCTGCATCTCCCTCAAGGTCCCATCAAACCATGGGGACCGAGGGCAAAGGGAGAGAGGGCGATCATGGACAGGAGCAATGAGATCCAGAGCTGCCAAGATAAACGTATTATAGGCTACCATGAGAGCATCTGGATTATTGTTAGCCACAGGAGAGGACGATAGGTTAAGTACTGCCACCAGGCCTTCAGAACTAACATCTCGTAAAGGGTGATACCTGGCCATCTCCACAGGAGTAGGCCTATGAAGGGGGGTACTAAAACTAAACCCCACGGTATAGTGATCGGACCACCCAACTGGTTCCACCCCCAGATCAGAGACCTCGATCCCCAGGAGGAAAAACTAAGTCAAGAGAGTGGTCATGTTTATGGGAAGCAATGGTAACAATCTGTGTAAGGCCCAGAGATGACATATATAAAACATCATAGAAACAAGGATTAACCGTGTTAAGATCTATGCATCACTCAGATCATGGCAGGTCTTGGTATATATGCAAAGGCTAAAAAGGGAAGGTCAAGGGTAGCATATGGGAGATGGGTATGGAGAGCTATGGCATGGGGAGGGAAACATAAGTTTATGGGAGGAAGGGTGGTTAGAAGGAAGATAAAGGGGAGGGGATAGGAGAGGATTGCAAAAGTTGGTGACATCTTTATACCCACAGTTCTATAAGTGTTGGTTCACCTTTCAAATTTCATTCATAAATATAGACACAAAAAAGTTTAGAATGAATATGTGTTGTTTTCTAGGTTAACACTGTTTGTAATATACACTTATACACTGTATATTGGGTCCAATCCTTTTTAATGTCTTCATCAGTGACATTGCAGAGGGACTGGAAGGAAAAGTATGCCTTTTTGCAGATGACACAAAGATCTGCAACAGGATTGATACACAAGGAGGCGTGGAAAGGATGAAAAGGGTCTTGGCAAGGTTGGAGGAATGGTCAGAAGTATGGCAGCTAGGATTCAATGCAAAGAAGTGCAAATAATGCACCTGGAAACAAGAACCCAGGGAAGAATACACAATGGGTGGGGAGGTAGTAACAACAACAAAAAGGAAAGGGACCTGGGGGTAATCATCAGATGACCTTAAGGTTAGCAAGCAATGTGAGAAGGCAGTAGGGAGGGCTGGGGGTATACTGGGATGTATAGGGAGAGGCATCAGCAGCAGAAAACAGGAAGTTGTTATCCCTCTGTACAGACAGTTGGTGAGACCCCATCTGGAGTACTGTGTCCAGTTCTGGAGACCCCATCTCCGCAAGGACATAGACAGGATAGAGGTATTTCAGAGGAGGGCAACTAAAATGGTGAAGGGTCTGCAAGAGAAGCCGTATGAGGAGAGACTAAAGGAGCTTAATATGTATACCCTTGAGGAAAGAAGAGAGAGGGGGGACATGATAGAAACTTTGAAGTACCTCAGTGGAATCAACAAAGTCCAAGAGGGTAGCATCTTTCAGAAAAAGAGACTTGCAAGAACAAGGGGACACAATTTAAAGATAGAAGGAGGGCGGTTCAGGGGCAATGTGAGGAAGTATTATTTCACAGAGAGAGTAGTGGATGCATGGAACAGCCTTCCTGAGGAGGTTGTGGGGTCTAAAACTGTGGGAGAATTCAAGAATGCATGGGACATACATAAGGCAATTCTTGTGGTGGGTAGGAAGAAATAGGCTGTTGGTTAACTAGGATCTACAGCCTATCCTGTAGGTAGGGAAATGGGCAGACTAGATGGGCCAAGCGGTCCTTATCTGCTGTCAAAGTCTATGTTTCTATGTTTCTACGTTTACACTTGCTGGTAGAGAGAAACAGAGATATATTATTATTTCCCCCCTGCTTTTAAAAGTTGCCACAGTAAGGAGATGAAGTTCCATACTACTAGCAACCAGAGAAGGCAGGCAAAGGTTAAATTTTCTTTACAGAGTTCCTAGCTTAGGTCAAAGAAAGGCTGTAATTTGATACATCATGCCTGTACTTTCACACTGCCTACAGAGACTGAAGAAGCACAAAAACCTTTAAACAGCAATAAAATAAAAAAACATTGGCACAACACAGTTCCAATTTTCTGTAGATCTTCTCCCAATGTTCCGATGTAGTCTGGTCAGGTTGTCACTCCTGCTCAAGATGTTTTTCCTTTAATTTTACAGGATTTTAAAGACAGGCTGCTGGTGTTCACAGTCGATCAGCTGTTTCTTGAGTGGCCTCATTCAAATCAAAGAACCAAAGCTCTCTGTTTCCATGCTCTGTGTTCTCAGCAGCAAAACTAATCATATTGACCTTGCTGGTGATGATAATGTGAAAGCTGTTGTACTGGAGGTGTCATCAGGAGGAGGAGATGCACTGCTACTGTTGGGAATGGTGAGCCAGACTATGATGCTAGTGTCAGTGGGAGTAGTCAAGGGAAACTTGGCACCAGGGGGTGTAAGAGTGGGAATAGCAGTAGATGTCATTTGTTGAACATGTACTGTAAATAACTGAATGATTAGTTCAGTTCAGTTCATTAGTTCAGCTTACAAAGTCATTACATATATAAAAACATTTAAAACATCAAAAAAGAATTACAGCATTTACAACATATCATTTGTTTAAGTATACATTGCCACTAGTGGTTATCATGCTGTATTATCTAAACCAGTCAAATAAGTTCCAATATATGGATCTGATGATTCTAAGCTATATATTAGAACGAATCCGGAGTGAGCACTTTAACTAATTCAACAATACATGAATTTAAACAGTACTTCAGTGGGTCCTGGTCAGGTTACCTACACTCCCAAAAGAAGTATTACAGCCTGTAATCTTTAATCCTATCCAGGAAATAAGATCCAAATTGATCATACAAAGGTTGACCTATGGATTCTTTCTCAGAATCAGCCTTGATTAAATTTATTAACCAAGGATTAAGCATGACATACTGTATTACAATGTATTAAAGTCCAGAGAACAGTTTGTTAATCTCATTGATAACATTGTCATAAACAAATAACCAAGAATCTCAAGATTTCAAGGTAACTAAATAATTTTGAGAATAGAACACAGTAAACATTGGGCTGTCATCATTTTTAAGGATTAAGTTATTTGGACTAAGGTGAAGAGGGCCTTACTTTTATCTTCCTTATAAACTGTGAAAGATTATATAAAATTGTTGAATTATGTGAGTTATATCCATATTCGCAAGGCTAGGACCAAGCCAGCAGCCTCGCTGTTACGTAAAGAGAGGACATATATGGATCACATGCTTCCATCATCTTCATAACCACTCCCACATTTACAAAAGGGAGAATTACATCCAGGTCTTCATTGTTTAAAATAGATACAATTTGCCTCATATAATTCCATTCTATATAAGGTAAGTATTCTGTGATCTCTAGGGTTAGCTATCAGTTTTACGTAGGGTTCCAAACCATAATGAGTTTTAATTTTCTTCTACCAAGGAAAACATTTAATGTTGATGTTGCAGTGAAATCTTGGGCTATGGTGACATCTCATATTCTGGTGTTAAATTTAGTGGACATTTCTTCTTTTGAACGAATATGCATTTCACAGAGGAGGTAAGCTAAACCAATTGGAAAAAGTTGATCTTTGATTAGCTTAATTGTAGGACATCGAAACCCATGATGAGAGTAATTAATTTGTTCTTCCAAGCATAGTTTTGGTAGTCTTGTTTCAGGGAGAGAAAAAAGACCCAATACAAAATTAAGACTTCTCTCACTGATTAAGGAAGATAATTAAGTTTGATCTAGTTCTCCTCTAGCAACTTCTGCAGGAACAGAGTTGGTATACCAAGTATACATCTTAATATTTTATTGTGGGTATTTTCCAACTGTGAATAATCAGCAAGTCTCCAAATTTCTGCTGCATACAAAATGGTTGTTTGAATTTTAACATTTAGTACAGTAATGATTCCAATTATGGTACTTCTACCTAACTTGGCATTAAAGATCTTACAGGCATTAAAAGCATTATTCATAAGGGGGCCTATGCTCCAACAGGTGGGAATTATGCACCAAAGGTGCGTAACCCACCTGTGCAGCTCCTCACCTGCTGACAGGAAGGAGTCCTGGACCCAGTCAAGCATCCAGTCAGATGCCCGGCATAGGCCACACAGTGGATCCCTTATGCTGCAGGGCGTGGGTCCATGTGTGTGAATGGCACCAGCGGTCACCAGGACCCATATGCCTATGCCCCACCAGGTGGCATCCAACATGGCTGAGTCCCTGGAGTTGGGGTGCCACCCACCGCACTGCCGCACCTCCCCACCAACACATAGGGGGCAACCCGGCACCTGTGCAGCGAGCATCCCCCATTCATGGCCCGGACCAGCACACCCAATCCCTGGTCCAGCAACCACCACCCACAGTGGTAGTCAGAGGTATTCCCCACCCCCCGCGACACCGACAACCCTACCCCATACCTGCAAAGTTGGTGCTGTGGCCACCTGTCCAGCTGCCACAGCCCTCGCCATCATCCTAGTGGGCTGGGGTGGCTCTGTGTCTGTTTCCTGGGTCTGCGGCAACCAGAGGGGCAAGTTCCAGGGGGTGCATAGTTCATTATGGCAGGGTCTCCCCTGCCATAAACTGTGCCCTCCTCCACACCCCCATGGCTAGCACTACTCACCTCAATGCATGGTACATGGTGCTGGCATGCCCCCAGCCCACCCCCAGTGCATTGCAATCTGTGGGGCCAGGGATTGGGCTTGTGGCAGCTGCACACCTCCCTTAGTGCATCCCGTGTGGGGAGCACAATGGTTGCAGAGTGTCTGTACACCTCACGTACGCAGTGCGGAGGTGCTCCACACCTTCGAGCATAGGGGCCATGGTCTAATGTCAATCTGATTTAATTTCTCCAAGAAACATTATTTGTAAGTCTAACTCCCAGGTAATCATAACATGTATCCATAATCAAAGGTTTGCTATCTAAAAATATATTGTATTTGTTCTTTAATTTTGAATCAAAAGCAAGTCATTTAGTCTTACCTCTATTAATTATGAGTTTGTTATCATGGCACAATGCAGTGAATGACTAGTTAAAATTATTCTTTGTAAACTGAGTTTGAGAAAGGTGAAGAATTCAAAATTTTCAGGAGCTCGCCTTGATATGAAGTCAGAAGAAGAGAAGTACAATCTGGAGGTTGTGTAAACACATTCCTGCTGGTTTCTACAGGTTTTCGTTGTTGCTCCAAAGTAAGTGTAAGTTTCTGCTTGATATAGTCTATGTGTCCACGGGGGTTTAACACATCTTTATAGTTGGGATCCAGTAGTGTTGCAGTGCCAAACTGTGTATTAAACCTGTCAGCAAATTGTGTAAGAAATATCTCTGCCACTTTATTAATGAGTATTGAAACTTACCTGCTGCTGCTGCTATGACTCAGATGAAGTAGTGGTGTTACCACCTCCTGTAGTGATAGATAACCACTTCTACTGTACCATCTGCTGTGCAATGTGCAGGGAAGAGGGTGGTTTCACCCACACATTGTGCTGATGCATGATGAGGAAAACATGATTCATGATTGGGGGGGGGGGGATGATGAAGAGGATGTGTTATTTTCAGAAGCAAAACACAAGACAAGATGTCTCTGTAACTGTCAATACTTGAAGAAGTAAGGGTAAAGCTTGACATTTATTGCAGGCATGTAATGATATAGGCAGCTTACTTTTTTTTTTTACAGCATATTAAACACTGGCTAGGGTGCCTACACTGGGCCTGGCTCTGGCATTTGGTTGTTGAACCCTCTGTGATGCAGTGCCAGTCAAATGCCAAAGGGAAGCATCAGCTGAGTCTGGCTGGTGTCACTCATGGTGGCTGAATTACTTGAATGAACCATCTTTTTCCACCATATCCCATACTCATCCTGACCCAACTTTCACTACTGCTGCTGCTGCTGCTGGTCTGACTGACCTGAGTTTGAACTGAAAGTGGATGACTGATAGGATGATGCCATGCTCACATTGCACATTTTTGGATTAAGTTTGAGTGGACTTCATTGACCCCAAAAGATATTTTTACCACACTGATTGCAGCATGCTTTTTGTATGTTTGTGGTGTTGGTGTCATCTATAAAATGTTCCCACACTGCAGAGGATCCATTTGTTATGTTTGCTTGCACACAGGTGCAAGAAACATAGTGCCACCATATGAGTTTTCGTAGGTGTGTCTCCCCGACTCCCAATGCCCTTCTCCCTTTTGCAGGCACAGCTGCACTGCGCCAGTGAATGTCCGAGCTACCTATGACAGCCATTCAGATGCAGTGGCGTACAGTTCTGAAGAAAACACCACCACAATCAGTGATGGTAACATGTAGGCAATTTGCCTACACATACATCAGCACTGCATCCGAACTGTCATAGACAGTTCATCGTCCACCATCCCATCCCCTGAACACTACGTATAACACTGAGAGCCCACCCCAGCATGGTCATGTGCTCCCCTCCACATGCCGCACACTGTATGACCAACAGGGGTGCCCAATCCCCCCATGGACTCCACTGCCCCCCAAACAGACTTCTAGGTGCCACGCTGGGAGCACACCCCAGCATTGCAAAAGTCCTCATGGCTGAATGGGATGCCTAATCCCCCGTTGGCTCCAAAGTGCCCCCACAAAAAAATCTACAGACTTCTAGGTGCCACGCTGGGAGCCCACCCCAGCATGATAAAAGTTGGTATGGTTGACGGGGTGCCCAATCCCCCATCAGCTCCACTGCCCCCCCAAATAACTTTCCAGATGCCATGCTGGGAGCCCACCCCAGTGTGGCAAAAGTCCCACGTCATCTTCCTAAATTAAAAAAAACTGTAAAAAAAAAAAAGGTCCCTTGTTGACTGTCTTGTCCCCTCCCCAAATCATGCCCACCCTGCCTCCCCTCACCCCCTGACCAAATACTTACCTACAGAGCCCAGCGCGATGATCTTCAATGGACCGGGAACACATCTGCACTCTTCAAAGCTGACCACGAACTGAAGAAATGCCATTAAGCTGTATAATGACGTAAATGGCTTTGTTTCAACTTTGGTGCATATCTCAGCCATTTTGGGGAATTTTTTCACCAAATTTTCAACATGGGGCCCCACCTCATGAACTCAGTCACTGTGATTTTGTTATTTGGTCCCGAAAAGTGATTTCGCGGTCACTGCGCGGAATCACTTTTCGGTACTGAGTAATGAAATGACAGTGTCAGAGTTCATGAGGTAGTCCCCCCAAAACCCTATGTTGAAAATTTGGTGAATAAATTCCCCAAAATGACTTTTTTATGAGCGTGTGTTGCACAGTTCCTACGCACGCTCATAACTTCGCAGATTTTTTATATTTTCACTCCAGATTTTCAACATTGCAATTTTACTGCACCTCCTTATGAGCAGTACAGCTGTCATTTTTCACATCTTGCCCAAAATTTGTTTTTGCGCATGTAGCGCACAATGGCGCAGTCGGTGTGTGAAATCAATGTTCAGGACAGATTAAGAAAATCACAGTGACACTGTTCATGAGCAGAGGTCTTAAAATGGCTATGTTGAAAATTTGGTGACAGAAGTCCATAAAATGACTGTGTTATGAGCGTGCATTGCTCAGTTTCCACACACCCTCTTAAGTTCACAAATTTGTACCATTTTCAGTCCAGATTTTCAACACTGGCATTTTTCTAAACCTCCTTATGAACAGTACAGCTGTCATTTTTCATATCCATGCCGAAATGTATTTTCGCACTTCTGGTGCAGAAATGCATGGTCACTGTGGGAAATCAGTGTTCAGGACAGATTAAGAAAATTACAGTGACACTGTTCATGAGCGGAGGTCCCAAAATGCCTGTGTTGACAATCTGCTATAAAAAATTCCCAAATTAGTTACATTACGGGTGTGCGTTGCACAGTTTCTACGCATGCTCGTGACTTCAATTTTTTATATTTTCCCTCCAGATTTTCAGCATTGCCATGTTTTACACCTCCCCATGAACAGTACAGCTGTCATTCTTCACATCCTGTTTGAAATGTGTTTTTGCACCTGTGGTGCCAAATGGCGTAGTGTGAGGGATTTTATTTTTAAAAGAATATGAAATAATGCTTAGTCTCACATGATTTAACTAAGTAGCTAAAATAAATGTGCATGTCCAGGCTTGGTGAAGCAAGGTTACTTTAGATGAAAAATATAGCTGTGTAGCTGAATAAAACTAGTTAGAACTGGCAGTTGCTGTCTGATAAGAAAGAACTGAATAAGGTAGAAAACAACTCCATATAAGGAAAAATGCTGATAATAGAGTTATGTGCATCTGTTATAAGCAGAAAAGAATCAAGTGAAGCCACGCCAAGTATGTATAAAAACTGCTGTAAATTGTAATCGGGGAGCTTTTTCCTTTGCATAATCTCCCGCATGCATGTGTAAGGTTTGATCAAATAAAGCGACGTTAAGACAAAACCCAGTGGTGTGGTTTTGGCCCCGTGTCGACGGGAGTGGTTGCTCAGTTAATACTTACAGTGAGAGAATTTGCGATCACAGTTTTGGCGTAGTCGGCAGGATGAGTTCTTTGGTCCATGTCACCTCATGATTGGGTTGTTTCCCTTGGACAAAAAGAAGGACATTTTTGTGGAACCCCATCAGGACGTGACACCTAGGGGCTGGCGACACTCATCATCACTGTAAGTACAAGAATACCTTGGAGCAAGTGTGCACTATAAAGGACAGACCTAGATAATATGGGAAACAAGGGAACAAAAAATAGCTGGGTCCAGAGTTAGTATTATCTGGACCGGCAAAATATATGTTCGACAAGTTTGGCCAAACAAATTACATGGGCAACTGCACTGCCCTTTGCCCTTGTAATTTGTGCTTGCTGCAAGTATATACTGTTAGAGCCAATGATGGCTTTCACAGTTCATGCTGCTTTTAGGAGAAAAGCAGCGGCTGATTAAGTAACGTTAGATAAGCAACATCTAGAGAAAGAAAAATAAACTACTGTGGATGTACGCACAGTAGGTGACTACAGATGGGATGATTTGAAAATCCTCCCCCCCATGTTGCCTATCTGTGTAGTTTCAAGTTTTTCTGTATCAATTTCAAGTTCCCTTGCCTCCTAGAGAGGCTGAAACATTTGATCCCAAACCCAAGTACTGGGGACCTCTACCAGATGGATCTCAACCTAGTACTGTTAGAGATTTTTTTTGTTTTGTTTTTAAACTGCAAACCAGAGCTCTGGAAAAAAGACTTGGTTTGGCAGGTTACTAAAATGGCCAAAAGAAAACCTTTGAAAGGGTTAAAACCTTTGAAAGGGTTAATAGCTGCAGCGTTTGAAAATTATCATGAAGGTCCTGCAGTCGGTTTTCTCAAATCGGACCAGTGTATCAGAAAAGAAGAAGAAAAATACCTTGGCACCGGGTAAGTCTGAATTTTTTTATTTAAAGTTGTTTTATGTCTGTCTGTTTTATTTCTGTAATACATATACTAAACAAGGTAATGCTCCGTCTTTCTCGTGCATATTTTCTAGCTTATATCTGTGTTCTGTAATTATGTTCTGTTGTCAAGGTTGCGAGATAGGATTGACTGCCTTCGGTGCACAACATGTTACAGTAAAAAAAAAAGAGAAGAAGCTTCTTTGCCTCATAGCTGACTGTTTTAATTGGTTTTATTTTTAATGGAACATTTGTGCTGCCTAGATAGGGTCAGTGAAGAACTTTTGTTTGTAGTTGTTGGTTGGAGCAGGTAGTGTTGATGGTGAAGAGTTATGGCGTCATATATTGCAATGTGCAAAAGATTTGTAGTTTGCAAGCACGTGCCAAGCCACTGCTAGGTGAAAATGTAATGTGTTAACAGCTATAAATGGCTTTATCATACTTCTAGTTAAAACCAGAAACTTTTTGAAAAATGGCAGGGTGCCATATTTTGGCTATGCGCCAAAAGGTGTAACCATGTTATACTAGATGTGTTCACTTACAGATGGTATGTTGTGCTGTATTTTAAAGGTGTTGGAAGGCATTGGAAGGTGTTTAAAAAGATTTTTTTCTGAAAAGATTTGGCATGGAGATATGTATAAATTTGTTGGTTTAAAAGAGAAAAAAAAATTGTCAGTGTTACAAGACAGGGGGAGGCAGCACATATATCTAAAACATGTACAGTTTTCTAATGAAACTATGGGCATTACCTCAGCAAATTGGTGTCAAATAATGTCAGTCTTATTTTGTGTTAAGTATTTCTTTTTGTGTATGTGTATGTATGTGTACTGTCTTGGCCAGCAGTTTTATTGTATGCTCTATTATTATTTAAAGATATTTAATATCAGTAGTGTTCAAGGACACTAAAAAAAAAAATAACTGGGTTTGAACGACCCTTGCATGCACACTGTGACCTTTTGCACATTATTTGACCTTCTTGTGTTTCAACATTCTATGTTACTACCAGTTCAAACTTGATGTGTATTCCATACCTAAAGCACAACTTTTCACACAAAATGTATGTTTTCATGAAACACACCAAGAGTGAACCATGTAATTTGATTTTTATTGCAAAACTAGTATTCTAAGTAAAAAGGAACAAACTTTTTTTTCTCTTCTCATTTCTTCTGACTTGCAGCTGTTTTTGAGAGTTTACCATCTACAGTTAAAAACAATGGCTTTTGTTTTTATGTGTGACCATGGTGTAATCATTTTTTTTCTTTTTAAAATGCATTCTAAGAGATCTGTCGTCGCGATATTACCATCAATCGATTTTTATAAACTCAGCTGACATTTGTCATGCTTAGGATAAGAGAACCAGGGACGCTTGGCTTCTTTTTATCCTATGGAAATAATCTTGTTTTATTTTTAAACTTGTGTAGGTTTAGTATTTTGTTGTTTGTCTGTGTTTCTTCTCTTTCTTCTAGAGAAAAAGAAGTTCCCCATCTTTATAGTAAGGTATGAAACTTACTAAACTAATTGTAATATTATCTTGTTTTAATTTAAAGTGTAGTAGGTAGGGATCATGTCACCATCCACAGCTAACCTTTTTATTGCTACAGTATTCGAGCTGTCTCTTCCACCAGTAGGAGCTTGGAGGGAGGGTGTAAGCTACCCTTCCTCCCTTCCAGTGTAATACTCACAAAGGTTGCAAGGTACATCACTGTTCCCCCAAAGGGGTAAATAAAGAAAATGTATATTTGCTAATAATTGTTTCTTATTTACAGGTTTTAAAAAAGACCCAAGGTATTTTAACAGCATAACCCAGCCCAAGCTCTTCTGCTTTTTCTAGTGCAAACAGTTAAATCTCACACCTATTATTGGTACAAGGGTTTCTGCCCTCAGCAAGTAATCAGTTACGCTGGAGGATGAAGTTGTGTATGTATGTCCACACATATTCATTCTTTTGATTGTCTTTTCAGCTTTCTTATCCAGTCAAAACAAATGTAAAACAACTTTTGTCATAGCCTTACAGCAATGAATGCATTTTTTTTCAACCAGTAAATTCACAGTACTCTAACATTTCTGGACTCTAAGCTAAGTTTACAGTCTATATGTGTTGTTTAAAATGTATTTTATGCATTATGCTCAATACTGAAATTGTTCTATTACAAACATTCTTATGTTTCACGTTTATGTTATAATGTTTTGATATACATCTTGCTACACTGTATCATGTGTGTATTCAGAAAGTGCTCCACATGTATAACGTTTTTAATGCTCATAACCAGACCTAAATACTGGGGCCAGCATTACTGATCACTACAATATGTTCCAAAGCAAAACCAAAAGTAAAATTAATGCTCCATTTGTCTTATTACTCACAGGTACCCTGAAGAATAAGTGCACTCTATGCAAGTTTTGTCATTTTAAATTTTAACAATTATAATATGCAGAATTTAGATTGTACTCCAAACCTATGCTTCAAGCCTTACCCCACTCAGTACTTTGGGTATTTCACTATACAGGGTAAAGAAGGTAGACCTTTTCACTTGTCACAGGTGCAATAGGCACTGTTATTAAATTGGCATAGGCCAACAACATATGTATTGTCCCACTAATTGCATTGTGTAACAGGCATATTGCTATGAACTATATGTTTGAAGCGTGTTATTGTAACATTACAAGATTTTATAACTCAGGTCTCAGTCAGGCCTGCTTGCAACAGACAGGGAAATAATGTTCATCACTGTCATAACTGCTTCTGTGATTTAAAAGCAGGAGGTAACCATAACATTGTCATGATTTACAGATGGTCAAATGGTATAATTGAACCTCAGCCTGCACCCCCAGGTGTGTGGTTGATGTCCCATTTTTATTTTTCTCTTTCCAATTGCCAGAATTTAGGCTCTGTCACACCACTCTTTACAAAACAAAAAGTAAATGGTTTAAAAGATTGTTATTTATGTGTTTTTAACTCAGTGTCTAACACACTTTGCAAGTTTGCAGGTTTCCATGGTGTGGCACACATAAGATCTCCACGTTCAACAGCAGTAATACCTTCATCTAAGTTGCCAAGACCTTCATCTTTTTCCTTAAAAAAGAAAACAACTGCCACCGTTTTGATATTATCACCAACTTTGTGCCTGACTGGTTCCTTATAAGGACTATTGCATGAATCCAGTTATTATTAAATCAACTGAAAAAGGTCCAGTCAGTTCAGACTCTGCAATCAAGCTTATTGTTTCTGCTTACTATGAAGTTAAGTCTGGGTTAGGGGCAATCCCCTAACTACAGCAAGAAGATTCTTCTTCAATTGACCTTCAAGCAATACATCCATTTTCTTCACTGCTGCTTGTTCCAGACATGGCTGGTACTTTCTACAACCCTATTGCTCTGTTATGGACTGTGTTCTTAATGGTTTATTGTCAATTGTTACCTTTTTATGGACTGTTAATCTTTATGCCGGGGTGTAATCAACTACCACAACACAAATGCCATGCCAGTGTGTGTGTGTGTGTGTGTGCTACTCAATGCACAATCTAATGCACCCCTGGCCAGTGTGTCTGCTAATCAGCCATCCAGCAGCCAGCAATATGAACACTGACTTTTCTACTATGCTGGTGTTTTGTTTTAAATTACTGTCTGCATTGCCCCATATGCCTTGTGGGGTTACCACCATTCTGCAAATGACATTTCACCTGTACTGTAACTACACCAACCTGTGGTTACTTATATAAACTTATGAACTGTTAATTGCATGGACTATTATGTTTTATAAGGACTTATCTGTCAAGAGACATTATCAACAGATTCTTCAATCAAGCTCCAAGGGTGTGCCACACCTCAACACAAGGTAGCATCTACCTTATTCACTCTCAAAGTGGATTCCATGAACTCTTTTTCATCAACAAAATTGTTATGTTATATTGTGTTATATGTGGTGTCACATGTTAGCATTTTTTCACATATTTCAATTGTGGTGTTGACATCCCTCAATTCTGTATTATGTTTTACAAACTCACAATTTGTGTTCCATCTGTAACCACCCCATACCAACTCCAGAACAAAATGCTTTTTATAAATGCCTTGACTATCTGTATGCTGGCAACCAGTTTTAAATCATATACCTATTCACCTAGTCTAACAGTCTAAAAGTAGAAATGTTTAGTTTTTTTTTAACCTTCAGTTATTAACCAATATCTTTACATTTATGTTCAATTTTTGTGAATGTTTGAGTCCCTCAGGGGCCTCCTATCTTCAGGGTGGAAAATATTAAAAGTGGTCAGTGGCCAAGGTTTTAGTAATCAGTGACCAAACTTTTATCAACAATATGTAGTTAGCTAACCAAAAGATTGAGAAATAGAAAGGTGTAAAATGGCTAGTGTAGATTGCTAAAGGGCTAGTAAAGGTAAAAATGGTTAGTAAATGACTAAATGATGCCAACATGTAAATTAGTATATCTAGTAGCAAAAGGCTGCAAGTGGCTAAATACCACCATGTCACTTAATATGTGTGCGTGTAAGACTTTAAAAGGGTTAATTGTAAAATTCTATACAATGAAAAAAAAAATAGCTAAAAGCATAAGATGAGGCTGTGGCCGAGATATGCACACAGCTGTGTTTAGCCTTGACTGTTAAAAGTTTCTCATCATATAATTCTCTCGTGTTAAAAAAATATGTTTAACAGAAAACTGATAAAAAATAATGAGATACCTCATTTAGTTGCTGGTATAAGGTTACTTTGACATTTGTAGCAAGCTAGTCACGTCTCTCATATGCTTTCTGGCTCCCAAAACAAAAGTTATTTGAGATAAATATACTATTCTGTCACCATTTGTTTTCCCCTCCAAGGGTGAGAATAACTCCCCTGTCTTTGCAAAATGTCAGGTACATCTAGTAACCAAGAAATTTGATTATGGGATGTCTCAGAAATTAGCTACAAAATGTATCAAAACTTTAATTATGGAAATGTATTAATAATGTACAGGTGTCAGGCTCTGCTGTCATAGTTTTTGGGAAATTCCAGCCTTACATTTTTTCTAAGCTTGCTACACATAAATATGGGACCCATGGTCATGGCTTACAAGCGTAGTTGGTGACTGGGGTGCTACTCTTCTCCATTGGGTGACAGTACTTGTAAGTGGTCATATTGGCACTCTGGCTACTGACTGTCCTAATCAAACTTCTCCTACGATGCCTGTGCAACACAATGGTGTCACGGGATGCCACCCACCTGCCCCCTTGCTACAACCCGAACAAAAGGACCCCATAGAACTTAACAAACTATTCCCATTCTGTAGTGAGCCAGATGTGACTACAATATAAATGAGTGGTTAATTGATACAGAGTCTCAAAAGGGGGGAGTGTGAGGGATTTTATTTTTAAAAGAATATGAAATAATGCTTAGTCTCACATGATTTAACTAAGTAGCTAAAATAAATGCACATGTCCAGGCTTGCTGAAGCAAGGTTACTTTAAGTGAAAAATATAGCTGTGTAACTGAATAAAACTAGTTAGAACTGGCAGTTGCTGTCTGATAAGAAAGAACTGAATAAGGTAGAAAACAACTCCATATAAGGAAAAATGCTGATAATAGAGTTATGTGCATCTGTTGTAAGCAGAAAAAAATCAAGTGAAGCCACACCAAGTATGTATAAAAACTGCTGTAAATTGTAATTTGGGAGCTTTTTCCTTTGCAGAATCTCCCGCATGCATGTGTAATGTTTGATCAAATAAAGCGACGTTAAGACAAAACCCAGTGGTGTGGTTTTTGCCCCGTGACGTCGGGAGTGGTTGCTCAGGTAATACTTACAGTGAGAGAATTTGCGATCACAGTAGTCACTGTGCAAAATCAGCTTCCGGCTAACAAACTGATATTGCTACTGTTCATGAGGTGGGGGTCACAAAAAACCCATGTTGAAAATTTGGAGTGAAAATACCAATAAACCCCTGGGGCATTAGGGTTTCTGATCATAACGCCCCACCCTGTAGAGACTTACAGGCATCAGGGATGTGACTTGGGATTGCCACCTGTAATGCTCATGCCATTCCACCCACACCCTGTAGCCAGTGACAGGCATTGAGGTGTGCATTAGACTCTTTGGCCCCAAAGTTCACCCCATTCTCCTATACTGCACCCATCTCACCATATTTCCTTATGGAATGGGGTGAGCATAAAGCCCAAAGACCCCAAGGCACACCGTGACACTTATTGGTTTCTGCAGGGGAGGGTGTGGTAAAATTGCGTGGCCGTTATGCCTGATGACCCAAAGGCACACCCCAATGCTTGTCAGTCTCTGCAGGGTGGTGGTGGGGTTGGCTTCAGTTCAATACTTCACTGCCATTCCTATTATGCATCTCTCTAACTCCTACACTACCAATGCCAATGCCAGCAAGCAAACATTCGGCATTGACAAATGCTTGTTTTTTATGTACAGTGTACTGGGTGGTGGGCTGTTGAGGGGGTAATTCTGGAGGAATTTGCTGGTGATTGTAAGAAGACTTTTTTTTTTCAGTCACTGTGGAATGATGTGCCTTTGGATAGCATTGGCCAGGGCAGCAGGTATGCTATATGAGAAGATAATATAATCTGATATGATATTTGAAAAGATAATATCTGTTGTGTAATATTATAAAATAATAAACTATAAGATATGATCATTGCTTCACTCTTAGGGTTTATGTAGCATCTGACTCCTCGGGTGTGTGTAAACTTCTCACTACACACACCACCCCATACTTTATTTTATATAATTGCTGAGTTTCCATTTTTCACCACAGCAATTACATAAAATAGTAGGGTTCCCGGTACGACCACTGTAGTTTCATTTTTGGCCGGTTCCCATATGTTTAATCTCAGAGCTTTTTAAATGTAAAAAAAATCCTTTCTTCATCCCTGTAAATGTTAAAAACAAGCACAGTTTTCAAGAAATTAACTTACCGGCAAGTTACACTGGTGGTTTCTTTGGGCAAGAAAGCAAGCGGAGAGCAGTCCAGAAGTGAGGAAAACAGTGGTGGGTGCATGCCCAAAGTGAGGGAAACTGTGTGTATGTTTGCCATAATAAACACTCCTTTACTACGACAAATGACACCATGGTTTCCCTATAGAAAAAATGGAAACCCAATTATTATAAAATAATAAACTATAACATATGATCATCGCTATTATTTGTATTTCCTATTATTACTTTTTAATGCGCCAAGAAAACATTAATCATAAAATTAAACTCATGATTTGGGCTTGCTGTTTGTCTGCTTTTCCTCATGCTGGTTTCAGAAGCCATTAGTAATTATGGGGGAGAGAGACTTTGAGGAATTTGGCAATGAATGCAAGACAATTTTCTTCTGAAATTAGTCTACATTTCTGCAAAAAAATAAACAGATGGATTTATGTGTCCTGATGCACCACCAGTAGCCATTAAAAGTTTATTTGTCAAATAAATTCATCAAAATACCCCCTGAACCTTTCCCAGTTTGTTAAACTCAATCTGCCCTGCTCCTGTTGCTGGAGAAAACACAGTTATGACAAATGAATGTGGCTCTCTGTACACTATACTGCACCAGCACTCAGTAAAACACGTTTGCAAAATAAATCCTCCAAAAGTACACCCTGCATCTTTTTCAGTCTGCTAAAGTCACTCAGCACTGATCTTGTTGCTGTGTCTGCACCTGCCAGTGCAGGCACACACTGCGTACTTTGTCACCTCTCCCCTGCAACACAATTTCACTATCCTGCCTGCCTGAAACTACAGTTAAATGTAAAGACAATTAGCTAAATGTTTTTAACAGATTATCCTTGAAAACAGAAAACAATCTTTCAACAATCTCAGCCCCACCACACATACCACCACCCATGCCACCCTGACCCACCCCCACTCAGCATACTCTACCCCACCACACACACACCCTTACTCGCCCAAAGATGGTGCCACATTATAGATCCACTCTCCAATCAGAAAGACAGCCTTCTCCTGGAACTGTGACTGTGATATGAGAAAATGAGGTAAGTCTAGTTAATTATTTTTTTTGTGTGCCTTCTGTGCTCCCTGACTGGCCACTCCTTCGGTGCACCCTGCCAGCACTCCTTCTCCATCGTCATCCACCAACCCACATTGCAGCCCCCCTGGGTAACCCAAGTTTCTCTTCATTGGATGGGTCCACCCCCCGGGGGAGAAAGTGTCAGTGGGGGCAGCCAACGCAACTACTTGACCCGGGTGCTGCTGGGGTCAGTCCGGGCTGTCTGGTGCTTCATGGTGGTGGGGGATCAGCAACCTTCATCTGGTCAGTCAGGGAGCCTTTTCCTGGTTTTCTCAGGGAGTGCAATGTGCCAGGATGTCAAGGCATAAGCCAACATCCGTCATGCTCCCTCTGCAGCATGGCCCGATGTGCTGCCATGCCTCCAGCCTCCTCCAGAGGTCGGCAAACACCAGGCCATGTACCACCCTCCCTCCCTCCTGGGAGAAGGCAAGCCATCAATGGATGCTTGAGCCATCCCCCCCAGCCGGTCTTCCAACACACAGGTCCATTCCCGGACCTGGGTCATTGGCATCGCAGGTGGAATGAATAAGGTATTTCAATGAGTGTTGAACTTTTACTCATAACTTTGTCTTTTTTCACTATTGTTCAACCAGACTTTAAATATGGCCTTTTGGGACCTCACGCCATGAACAAGGCAGGTGCAATTTATTTCAAATCTGCGCTGAAAGGTAAAGTTGCAGTTACTTCCATAGCCCACCAGTCAGCCCGAAAAATCCATGATGGTTGCTTTGCAAAATAATCTTTCAGGCAGGATTAGAAAATGTAACCTACTGGGTTCATGATGTCGGGAAATAAAAGACAATGTTCAAACTTTGGGGTCAAAATATTAAAAAACAGCAAAGTTATGATTGTACCTTGAATATTTTCCATGCTCACTCATAACTTTTGTAATTCTCAATTGGCCCTTTTCACGAAGGTGTGGAATGGGTACACACCACGTAACTCTGACAGGTAGCCCACCCTGCACCCGCCCATGCCTGCTGCACCCCTTGCACAACATTCACTAAACAAATATGCCCCCCACAACACACCCAATCCCCTGGCCAATTGCAGAGCTCCATGCGGGGATGGGACAGGGGTGGTGCGTGCCGGCACTCTGCACAATTCATGAACATGCAGAGTGCCATGCACAGCAGACCAGCACCTGCGCCATGTCGGGGCTGCTGTATACACAGGGGGACCAGTTCAATGCCCCAGGGGTTGCAGCCTTGGGCTGCGGGTGGTGACAGCAGAGTCCATAGGAGCCCTACAATGGACACCCTAGCATGTAGGGCACACTGGGAGGGCCAGGGTGGATGACTGGGCAACCCATCCCCTTCTCTGCTTTTGGCACACTGCACACCAGCAGCCAACATGGTGCCCCATAGGTGCAAGTGATCCATTGGTACCAAAATCCAAAAGTCAGGGCTAGTACCTTGCAGTATAGAGGATTTCTGAAAAAACTGTTTAGGTTCCAGAAATTGAGGGGTCTGTGGCCTGGTCAAGGCACGCTGGATCCCTGAAATATAGTAGAAAAAAAAGAATTTTTAAAGGCTGGAAGAGGAGCCTTTTTACATCAGAACAAAGAGAATAATAGAAGTGGGCAGGGTCAGAGAGCACAGCACACTGTTTGGGGGTTGGGGAGGAGACAGAGTGCAGGCCAGACAGTGGAAGGATTTACACAGTCAAGGCTCACAATTCACTTCTAATATCAGATTGGCTGCTCACTAACTGTTTACAGCTACAAATCATCAGGTAAAGTTTTGAGACCTTAGTGCTAAAAACCCCATGGTTCTTTAACAATCTTATGGGAGGTGGTAAAATGTTTCAAACCTTAGCTGCTTGGGAACAAATGCCACTATCACCGTATTTGTTGTTACTTTTTACAGGACAGATTCTATGTATATGTACAGACCTCGTTAATTCCCGTTTACCCTTTTTATCTTTGGCAAAAAGTGTTTGGGTGATATAATGATCTGTATGGCATGTTAGGTATTCATGTATAATTTTTATCACATGTTTAGTACATCTTATTTCTAAAGACTGCCAGTTTAGTTTTAGAATCATATTACAGTGATGAGTTTTGTAAATACATTGTAAAACATATCTAGCTATTTTATATTGCAACCTACCTAAACTAGTTAGCAACTGCTTATTTGCTGTTCTGTAAATAAGTTCCCCATAGGTCAAAGTAGGCATGATCAACTGTTCAGCCACTTTTTTCCTGTCTGTCATTCATTGGCATTTGGTGGTTCATCTTAAGGCTCCAAATTTCTTACTTACCTTTTTTGTTGTAATAGTTATGTGATTATTGAAAGTTAGAAAAGAATCAAAAGTCACCCATAAATAATAACAACTATCCACATGATCATGGGGTTCATTTGTATTTGTAAAGATGTGTATCTGAGAATTATTTTTCTTGGGTGCAAAATACATTAATTTTGTTTTTTTAAATTCATCATAAGTCTTGACCTGGTGAACCACTCCCTCACTTCCACAAAGTCAGTCTGAAGCCTTGACTGAATATCTGAAACAGAACTCACAGTGGCAACAATTGCTGTGTCATCCACATATAGCCTTATGGCTGAACATCGCACCACCTGGGGCAGATAATTATTAAATAGAAGGAACAACAGGGATCCCAATATGGACCCCTGTGGAACCCATCATGTTATTTTTCAGGGCACAGATAATCTCTGTGAAACTGCTACCCACTGAGTGCATCCTGTTAAGTAAGATTTTATCCAATTACTGGGACCTACACCACTGCATCTGTGGCTGCCAGAGGGAGCTGTGCTTTGGCTGACATATGGAGTCTTTATCCTGTGCATCTGTAACTGTAGCTGCATGGAAGTGCACAGCCCAGAAGGCCCTGCAATTCTTCAGCCCACCAGACAACCCCACGATTTCTTGACATCTGTTACCACATGGAAATGCAATTGGACTCTTCCATTGGAGCAGAGCCCTGAGGGCCCTGGGCATCTGCATCTGTTCACACAGGTTCCAAAGGATATGATTTCACACTCTCAAAATGAAAGGACATTCACTGCAAAAAACTGTTGCTGCACCAGTTAGAGTTCAACATAATGTCACAAAAGTAGGGAAATGTGGCAGTATGGTTTCCAACCCTAATTCCCTCCCTAGCAGCAAAAAGATAAGACTACTCAAGCAACCACAGACAGCTGCCATTAGGTAAGACAAACAACATACAATTGTTCCAGATGACGTAAAGCTGTATGCAGTAGCACTGAGGTGCTACCTTTGAGGATTTGTATCTGTGGTATACATATTGCAAGACATACACACTTACTTGTTGCTGCAGATAGAAATACACAATTCTAAAATCACAACACTACTTCTATGTGCAGAAGCACAGGCCCCTGCAGGCACTCATACAAATCCACAATGCCCAAATTACATGAGCCATTGTGTCTGCAGAAGTGTAGGCCCCTGTATGGCCACTCCATTCTGATATAGTCTTCAAACATTGATGAGCGAATTCACCCTAATAAAAAGAACCCTAGTAACAGCACCCTCTTAAATGTAATTTTGGTTAACAAACCACATCTGGTCTCCCATGTCAGAACATTTTTCTCTGACACAAGCGATCACTGTTTCATCGCCAGTATTAGATCTGTGCACAATCCACAGTTCGTAGCAAAGTTTTCAAGCAAGAGGTTTAAACGCAGCTTCAACTTGCTTGCCTATGTTGACGAGTAAAACATTCACCACATTGACAGGATTTCTACCTAGCCAATATGGTTAATGAGGCATTTACTGTTTTTTACGATATACTAACTACGGCCTTAAACAGGCATGCACCCATGGTAAAAGTATGTGTAAGGAGCAGCACTTGCTGCTGGTTTTCACCAGAACTCAAAGCTTCCATGCTAGAAAGGGACATACTATGGGAAAAAGCATGCAGTAGCAAGAACGACTCGGACTGGTGTCATTTTAGGAGAGCACGCAACAAGTGCACAAAGTTGGTCAGAGCAGCTAAGGCCACTTTCTATCACACAGAGCTAGCCTCTGCCTCAAGGAATCCATCAAAATTCTGGAAAACAATAAAGGACATGTCTGTTCATTCACCTAGTAATTCCCTACCATCAAAAATTATTTCCGGTAGTAGCATCATCTCTGACCACTTGGAGATCCTGGAAGGGCTTAACAATGATTTTGCAACTGCTGGGCTAGCATTTGATACATCCTCTGCCAACGCCATATGCACTCAGCAAGGCTTATCAATTCACGAGCCCCCTTCTACCAAGGAGGTCTTCTCCCTCCTGCCTGCCTCTCTAAAAGAAGTGGAAGACCTTTTGCTGCAACTGGACACCAAGAAGGGTGCAGGCTCAGACTCCATAAAGCTGTACTATCTGAAATGTGCATACCATGTGTTGGCGGTGCCAATCACCCACCTCTTCAACTTGTCACTATCCCAGAGGACCCCCCCACAATGGAAAATAGCTCATGTAATCCCTCTTCTAAAATCAGGTGACCCTTGCGATCTTAATAATTATAGGCCGATCTCCCTCCTACCCATTCTGTCTAAATTATTAGAAAAGATAGTGAGTGGTCAGCTAAGGGCATACCTAGAATCCAGAAGCCTGTTAAACCCTGTTCAGTCTGGATTCAGAGCAAAACACAGCACCATAACAGCCTTAGCAAAAGTGATCAATGATTGGCTCCTTGACCTTGACAATAGGAATCATGTCTGTGCCATTTTTTTGATCTAAGTAAGGCCTTCGACACAGTTGACCATAGCCTGCTTCTATCCTCTCTAAGTAACTTAGGTATGGAACCAAACTCTATGTGCTGGTTTGCTGACAACCTCGCAGAACGGAAACAGCAGGTTAAAGCCGAAGGTGATCTTTCTCCACTTAAACCTATGCTGAGAGGGGTGCCTCAGGGATCTATCCTTGGTCCCCTCTTGTTTGTGGTTTATATTAACATCAGTGATACCATCAACAAAGCCAATATGCACTTGTTTGTTGACGACACAGTACTTTACTTGAGTCACCCTATGCCAGAAGCAGCCTGTGAAGACCTGCAAGCCGAATTTAACCTATTACAATACCAGCTCATAAGCAAAAAGCTTCTGCTTAATGTGAAAAAAACAAAAGCAATGCTCTTTTCCCCTTCCTCTTATGTGGCAAATCCCGCACGCATGGGGGCTATCCCTCAGATCAACACAGTACTTGGAGAAAAACTAGAGTATGTGATGAAATTCAAATATTTGGGGGGTATGGCTTGATCACAAACTCTCCTTTCTCTGAACATCTCGAAGAACTTCAGAAGAAACTAAGACAAAGATTGGGACTTTTCTACAGAATTAACCACCTTCTTACTAAGAAGGCCAAACTGCAGTTGGTTCAAGCCACCATCCTTTCATTAATAGATTACGTGGACCTTCTCTATAGCCACTGAACTGCCTCTACCCTGGCAAAATTGGACACCCTTTACCACAGAGCAATCAGGTTTGTAAACGGCCTTCCTCTTTCCACACATCAGTGCTCCTTGTGCTCAGCAGTGGGCTGGACTTCCCTTCATTATAGGAGAAATAGAAATGCCGCTCTTTTGGCCTTCAGAGCTGTAACCAACAAGCTCCCCCGTTACATCTCTGATTGTATTCCCTGGAGTATGATAGGCACCTATGCTCCCAGAAGCTATTCCCTAATCGCCCTCCAAGTTCCAAAGGCCAAATCTCATTTCGGCAGAGTTGCCATAAGTTTCTCATTGCCTGTCTTGTAGAACAGTTTGCAAAAAAACCTGAAGCTGAGCTGTCCTGTTAGTCTGAATATTTTCAAGTCACTCTATGACCACATCATGAAAGAATCCTGCAATTGTTATCCTCATTGCTAGCTCACCTACTCTACAGTTCCCCCCTGTCCATCCTACCTCCCATCCTGCCTCTGCCCCTGCCCCTTTCTCCCTATATAAAGTCTGCTTCTCTCACTCTTTCCTGTCTGTCTTTAGCCTGGGCCAAGTTCCACCCCCTCCCATGAAGTGTGCCGGATAACATTTCCTTCCCCATCATTATCTTCCTAAACTGTATCTCACAGCTATCTGTCCTTAACTATGACCTAGTTCCACCCCTTCCCTGAAGTATAACAGAAACAATTCCTTCTCCTTCAGTATCTCCCTAATCTCGTACTCCCCAAACTGCCTTTCTCGCCCTTTTTAAGTGAACAGGCCAGCTATGCCAACCTATAAGCCTATCTGTTGTAAAGCTGCATACGTTCATATTTTGTTGTACATATGCTGATTTTTCTTCTTTGTATAATATCGCTTTATGTTCTACCTTGCTACTGTACTGTATATATTGCATATTTTTTTCTTGCTGTATATTATTGCACTATGTCTATCATGTTACTGTACAACGATGTTCTCATGACCAGGTCCATCTTGCAAATGAGCCTTGCTTAATGGTGCCCGCCTGGATAAATAAAGATTTAGATTGATTGATTGATTGAAACATACAGACTTGAGTCTCCCCACATGATACTAACAACCTGTGGGCCCTGAGTGAAGAAAACAGATCACATCTGAACTTATTTGCTCAGGGAATGGGGAGAGCATTAGGGTTGAGAACCCCAAAGAGGACCCCACTCCTGATTTGCTAAGACTCAAGATAGCCAAAACTGTATTGTTTTTTCATTTTGCTGCTTAGGGGTATGGGTAGGGAGTCAGGGTTGGAAATCCTAACACCACATTTGCCTACTTTTGTTGCTTTAATGTGAACCATAACTGGGGCATTAATGCAGTTTTTTGCAAAGAGCATATATCTATATATAAGTTGCAAAAAACTTTGTTATTGCTCCAGTTAGGGTCAAAGGGACAAAAGTTGGGAAATGAGGCATTAGGGTGTCTAAACCTCACACCCCACCCTCCCAAACAAGGCATGAGAGCAGGTATAGGGTGTGCCTTGGGCCTCTCAAGCCTAACACTCACCCCACTCCATCTGTAAATAAGGTCAGAAATATAGACTTTATTAGAATGGGGTGAGCATTAGGCTTGAGAAGCCCAAGGCTCACCCCACACCTGCTCTCCTGCCTGGTTTGGGAAGATGGGGTGTTAGGTTTGGAAACCCTGAAGCCTCTTTTCACAGCTTTTGTTGTTTTGACACTAACTAGAGCATTAATGAAGTTTTTTGCAACTTATTTCCTTGCTTTTTGAGTTAGTATAATAGCATCCTTATTTTACAGTGGAAAGGACCCTGCGCTCCCATGCATACATAATTTTCCCACATTTTATTTTTCATACATTTGTCAGCTCCCTGATTTTCCCTTCCCCCACCATTGTACATTTCTGTTCAGTCCCCCTTACTGTTAATAGCCCCTGCTGTCTACTGGCACCCTCAACCTTCCATACCCATATTTTGTTTTAATAAATCCCCGTTGGTGGTTAGTGGCACCCCCTACCCTTCCACGTAAATATATTTGTATCCTTTGTGTCAAGTGGCTCCCCCACCATCTCATCCCCCTATTTTGTTCTAATAAATCCCCATTGGTGGTTAATGGAACCACCCAGCCACCCATGTAATAATATGTTTATCCCTGGTGTCTAGTGGCATCCCCCCCCACCTTACAATCCCAATATTTTGTTGTAAGAAATACCCATTGGTGGTTAGTGGAAGCACCCACCCTCCCAAATAATAATATTTTTATCCCTGATGTCACCCTCCCAAATAATAATATTTTTATCCCTGATGTCACTCACCAATCACCATATTTTGTAATAAGAAATCCCCATTGGTGGTTAGTGGAACCCCCCCCCACCCTCCTATGTTGATGTAAAGCTAACAATTAGAAAACCATCCCTCAATGGCTTTTTTTTACAATCTGTAAAAAAAATGACCACCGCCGATCACACCCATGCTATCCACCTGACCACCCACTGTGCACCCACCTCTCCAGACCCCCTTCACACCCCAACATACCTTCATTCACCTGACCTGGCAACTGACTGAAGATCCACTCTCTGAATAAAGATGCGTCTTGCTGCTAGATCTGGTGACTGCTCTCTGACAAGTAAGGTAAATGTGGATCAGGGGAGATGGGTGCACAGTGGCTGGGTGGTTAAGTGGGTGGTGCAGGTGTGATCAGAGGTGGATATTTTTTTTACAGGCTGTAAAACAATCATCAACAGATGGTTTTCTTATTTTTAGGTTTACATGGACATAGGAAGGTGGGGGGTTCCACTAACCACCAACAGGGATTTCTTACAACAAAATATGGGGATCTGAGGACGGGAGGGTGCCACTAGATAACAGGGATAAAGATGTTATTACATGGGAGGGTGGGGTTTCACTGACCACCAACAGGGATTTTTGAAAACAAAATATGGGCATTGGAGGGTGGGGGTGCCACTAGACACCAGGGATAAATCCTTTTTCACTAGCCGATTTCCTTTTTTGCGATGACGAAAAAGGATTCTTGAAAAAGGAACTTAGCGAGTTGTGAAAAAGGATTTAAATCATTGAAACAAATGCTCAGAGGGCATGGGAGCTATAAAAAATTACACAGTGAAGCTCATCAACTCCCGATTAGCAAGATACATGTTTGGATGTCTGTAGAAGACATCCCAGAGCAGAGTTATGATAGTTTGTTGTGTGAAAAAAGAGAAAACAAGATGGCGGCTCACAAAGAAGGAATTTTTTTCTGATGAAAAAGGATTGGCCCCTCACAAAAAAGAATCCTTTTTCATGAGACCAAAATCCTTTTTTGTTCCATTCTGCTATCCTGGAAAGTGAAATTCCCATTAAAAATAATGGGACCTTAAAAATGCAATAACTTTGGAACGGATTGTTATTTTTTCACCAAACAAGCACAAGCCTGTTCTGTGATCCAATCTCTTGCAACCATACAGATTTCACACTAAAGTTTCACACTGTCTGCGTGCAGGGCAATGAGAAAAAAGGGGCAAATTTTAAGGTTTTTGCACTATCCAGATCTCAGAATTTGCACATCTGACCGGAACAAAACTCTGCATGTCAAGAGATCTACTCCATGAGACAGCGCATGCCAAATTCTGTGCAAATCTGTTGAACTGTTGCAAAGTTATTAAAGTGCATCATTTGAGGTTTAACATAAAGTGCCTACTCAACCCTAACAATAGGGGCACGACTGTGCCCTATAATCAAGGCCCCCTGGAATTCTGCAATTCTGCGGTTGCAGAATTTTCCACAGAATTCACGTCATGCTGCAGAAATCATATAGTGTCACAGAATTCTTTGTTTTTGGTGAATTTTCATTCAGATATACAGTTTTTCCATATTGCCAGGCTCCCATAGCAATCTTGTTTATCCTGAAGCCTCCCACTATGCTTGTCATGTGATGTCATCAATGACATCACATCATATTTTAGCCAAAGGCAGGACTGCAGTCTGCCACAGAAATGAATAAATCATGCTGCAGAAATCAGAAAATGCTGCTGCAGAAGCCTAGGAGACCTGCCACAGAAATCAGAAAATGCTGCCGCAGTGCACTAGGCGCCCTGCCTATAATATATTATAGTGGTGCAGGAGCACCACTATAGTTAGGGTTGAGTAGGCTGTTTAATGTTAAACCACTAACTTTGCACTTTGATAGCTTCATCCCCATTTGACAAATTTTCACAAAACATTGAATGTGTGGTCTTGGGGGCAAGGTCTCTTGATGTGCCAAGTTTTGTTCCAGTCAGATGTGCAGATTCTGAGATCTGGATAGTGAAAAAGTGAAAAAAATCAAGTTTTTTTTTTTTTTTGTCATCGCCTAGTGCCCAGATGGTTTAGAATTTTGGTCTGCAATTTTCAGGGTAGAAAGAGCTTGGCCCAGAGTGGTACCTTTCATTGGTTTGGTGAAAAAAAATATTAATCCATTCCAGAGATATAAGGATTTGAAATATCAGTTCTAAGCAAGCTCAGTGTACTCTTTTGAATAGCTGTTTCATATGAAAAAATAATTTAGCCATATGAAACAAGATTCTGTTTTGAGTGGTGGTTAATCTTGTTTCATTAGAAAAAAATTTATTTTCATATGGCTGCCATCAGGTTTCTTTTTTTTTTATTTTACTTTTTTGAGGACCCATAAAAGTCATATCATGGAAACACACCAATGCATGTTTTTTGCTAATCGGAACCACATTAGATGGATTCTGCAGTTAGTTTTTGGGAAAATGACCCAGAAATGTGTTTTTAACACATTTTAAAATCTTTTTTCATGAGCTGATTTTCTTTTTTCCTATGGCCATGCGAATATTACCTTCATATAAAAAAAGAATTTGGGCTTCATTTTGTCACATTCTTTTTTCATACAAAGGAATATTTTTTCATGAGAATGGCACAATTTCATGAAAGAAGATTCTGTCATATGAAAAAAGAATTTGGACAGCTTTTTTTTCCACATTCTTTTTTCCTATGAAGGAATCCTGTTTCGTGAGATCAACACAGTCTCATGAAAAAGGATTCCTTTATAGGAAAAAATAATTTGTGCTTATTATTTTTTTCCACATTTCAACTTTAACAAGCCATAATTCTGTCATGGCATAAAAAAATTAAAATTACAATTCCCATAGGATAACACTGCAACTTTAAAACGTTCTAAGTCTGTCAGTCTTTGTAGTCAAGAGATAATCTATGTATGAAAAAGGGTCTCAATGAATTTTACAAAAGTATCACATAATACCACCCCACCCCCAAAAAAATTAGAAGCCATATAAGAAACATGAAAATATAAAAATGAAAATTCCAAGGGATAACATTGCAACTTTAACAAGCCATACCTCCATCACTCTGTGGAGTTAAGGGAGAATCTAAGCATCAAAAAACAAAAAGGTCTCAACAAATATTACAACACTAACACATACTACATAATGGGGGGGACAAAAGAAAATTTCGAGGCCATATAAAAAGCATAACAATTAAAGAATGAAAATTCCCATAACATAACATTGCAACTTTAATAAGCCATAATTCGATCAATAATTGGAGTTAAGGGACAATGTATACATCAAAAAAAGGCGTCAATGACTACTACAACACTAACACATAATCACTTCTTAAACATTCATGGGGTATGCACTGCATCCCAAAATTACCTCCAGTCTTCACCATGGTGCCAAATCCACAATGAAACTGTGATCATCACCAAAAATGCACCAAGGAAGTATCTCATCTTCCTGTACATTAGTAGCAAATTTTGCAGCAAACTAACATAACATTTTTGACTTATGAGTAGCAAAGTGAAAACCACATTTGTGTCCATATACAATAAACCACTGGCAGTTAATAGGGACACTTAATATATTTTTTCCTTTGAAGGGAGCCCACAAAAACAATTACAACCAAGAACATACATTGCTTTTCTGGAGGTATGGAAGGGGCCCAGATGGCCCTGCATTTCTACAGTCAGTTAAATGTGTGCATCTATGGATGGATGAAAGCGCAGGACCTGGGCCTAGTCTGATGGATGTGTTTGGGACCTGCATGAATGAGGATATGATTCTACTATCTCAAAAAGTACAGAAATTCATTGCAAAAAAGACTGCATTAATGCATCAGTTAGGGTTCAGATTAAACTGACAAAAGTAGGAAAATATGGCATTGGGGTCTCCCCACCCCCAAGCAGGAAATGGGCAAAACAGTACGATTTTCGCTATCCTGACTCTTGGCTAATCAGGGGTGGGGTCTTCCCTGCAGTTCTCAACTCTAATGCTCACCCCATTCCTTGACTAAATAAGGTGACATGTGATATGTTTTCTTCAGACAGGGCATACAGGTTGTTGGCAACATGTGGGGGGACATAGTTCTGTGTGCTTGATGGCTATATCACAATGGGGTGAGTATTAGGGTTGAAAAACCCAAGGAAGACCACACCCCTGATTTGTCAAGGGTCAGGACAGTGAAAACTGTACTGTTTTTTTTTTCTTTTCCTGCTTGGTGAGTGGTTGTGGGGATTTAGGGTTGGAAACCCAAACACCACATTCCCCTACTTTTATTGGTTTAATCTGAACACTAACAGATGAATTAATGCTTTTTTTTGCAAAGAATGACTTTATATATATATTATGGTAGCACGGTAGTGCTACCATGGTTAGGGTTGAGGAGCCATTTCCATGTTAAACCCAAAATTTTGCACCTTAATAACTTTGCAACTGTTTGATGAATTTGCCTGAAATTTAGAATGTATGATCAAGACCCATAGGCCTTGGGATTTGCCAAGTTTTGTACTGATTGGATATACGGTTATGGAGTTATTAAGCATGATCTGTGCAAGTGTTTACGCTTTTCTGGAATTCTGTGGTCACGCCTACAGGTTTGTGTGACCGGCCCAAAATCTTCAGGGAATGTGCAGCCAGGGTCCCCAATGTGTCTTTCAAAGATTTCGTGAAAAAATATTAAACAGTTCAAAAGTTATTCAAAAAACAGTTTCCCATTATAAGTCAATGGGAAAAGTTAACAAAAGGTTCAACACTTTCACAAATGCATTTTTACTTTCGCAAATGGGCCTGTTACTTTCGCAAATCAGCCATTTTGTTTTCAGTTGGTGATCAGAAAAATGGTTGGCATTTAAATTTGGGACCCTCTAGCAATCTAATTTTTTGTATTCACCTAGTCGGGCCCTGAGGATGCTTGCCATGTCTTTATTTTGTGGTAAACACCCAGAAATATGTTTTCAAATTTCTGGAAAAGTACTTTCACAAATTACTTTCGTGCTCACGAAAGTGTCACAATTTTTGCGGCTTTCGCAGAATTAAGTTCAATCGGTACCTGGTCTGTGGGAAAATGACAGCAATTCTTTGGCACTGCACTGCAAAATAACTTGGCAGTTTGGGCTGAAATTTGGAGGACGCAGCCGACATCTCACAGATGTGCCTTTCAGTGTTGTATTGAAAAAATATTACACAGCGGCAAAGTTATGGCACTCCAAATTTGACAGATTTTCCCATAGGATAACATTACGGCGCCCGAAGCATTACAGGAATCCTTTCCCTGCTGCAAAATAACGGTTTGGTCTTTTTTCCTGAAATTTGGAGGGAAGACAGCCAACAGTACACAGATGTGCCTTTCAGTAGCTTGGTGAAAAAATATCACATGGCGGCAAAGTTACGGCACTCCAAAATTGATGTTTTCCCATAGGATAACATTACTCGCCCAACACTTAACAGAAATCATTTGGAGCCCTGCTGCAAAATAACAGTTTGGTCTTTTTCCTAAAATTTGGAGGAAGACAGCCAACAGCCACAGATGTGCCTTTCAGTAGTTTGGTGAAAAACATTACAGGGAGGCAAAGTTATGGCGCTCTGAACTTTTCTTTTTCCCATAGGATAACATTCACAGGCGTTCGCCCCGCGCCGTAACGCCAGACCCGTATCACGAGCCGGTCTTGAGAATCCACGGACACTCGTCGGAGAAAATTTCTAATTAGCCAGGACAGTTGTAAATAATGTGACTTTTAATTTTTTCTCTCGTCACGGTTCCTGAGATATAATGTATTTAGTATTCCAAGATCTCATTTTCTGCGCCGATACTCATTATTTTGCATACATTATTTGTATTCACTGTCTTTCTCAATGCAGGTTTTGGGGAAAACCAGCCTGTGCACTTACATTACTGTTACTGTTGCCCTTTCCGCTTGAGGATCCGTGCCCGTTCACTTACCATTGACGTCTGGGCCACCATATGCGTTATCGCTGCGTTTTCATTTGCGCTTGCGTTTCTGTTATTTTTTGCCATTTCTGTCTACAGTACTGTTTATCTTACTGTTTCACTTTACATCACCATGCCCATTGACATTTCTGTTTGCAGGCACCATGTTACTATGTGACAACACATCATGTGGCAGACCATTCCCGTCTACGCCACCATGTGCGTTACCCTTTCTGTTCTCATTCGTGCTTGTGTTACCATGTGCGCCACTGTTAGCATTTCTGTTTGCGTTGCTGTCCCTGTTAGTATGCCACAACACATCATGTGGCAGGGAGGCGACTCCAAAGGGCCCAGCGCTCCACTAACGCGATATGCAGTGGGGCGTGGGACCCGCTGCATTACATTCACTATTTCTCATTATCATTCTCAAAGAAGGAAATTAGGTCAAAAACTCCATTTAATGCATTAGTTAGGTTGTTCCACAGCAACAAAAGTGAGGGAAATTCACTGTTGGGTTGAAACCCCTTGGACCCCACCCCAACCGGCATTGGGGTGCGCATTGGGATCGTGGGTCCTAACTCTCACCCCATTCTCCTATAATTCTGCTGATTTACACATGTCATGGGGTGAGAGTTAGGGCTGATGATCCAATGCACCCCAATGCCGGTTGGAGGTGGCGGGGGTCCAAGGGGGTTTTCAATCCTAACAGCTTAATTTCCTCACTTTTGTCACTGAGGAACAACCCTAACTAATGCATTAAACTGAGTTTTTTTCCTCTAATATATATATATATACACACACACACACACACACACACACACACACATATATATATACAGAGTGTGTATATATATATATATATATATATAGATATATATATATATGCAATAATACCCAACAGGGTGGGCAGTATTGGGCATTACTGGACTGCCCAGCGGTGTAATGAGGCCTGATGCCACAGGCAGAGGGCCTTATATCCCCTGGAAGGTCTGGTATTGCCCATAACACCCACCCTGGCAGGTATTATTGTGCTTAGAAAATGGGCTACCTGTGGCATTTTTATAAGGGGATTTAATACAATTAAAATGAAATAAAAAATATTGACTAAAAATGAAGTTGAAGACTTTCTGTTGTAAAGTAGCTTGTCTGTGGTGTTCCATCTACTGTTGCACCCCCACTGAGCCATTCTCCTCTATTGCCCCCCACGACCAGCAGAAGAAGACATAGAGTTTTTTTATAGTTACCTCTCTCCTTGTAGTTCTTTAAAAAAAACAGGTTTTCTATTTCGTTGCTGATCACTTTACTTTGGGAGGATGGAGACTGAGCTGAAGTTGTTGAAGATCTGCGGGAACTGGGAAGTAAGCAAAGAGACTGCAGCAGAGTGCTGTGGATATGATGGAGGGCAGTCAGTCGAGGAAAGTAATTGTAAACTGTGTTATAAAATGAACTAATATGATTTCATTTTGTCTCGGTTTTCCATTCTTGGAGAGCAGTACCACATTTGGTGCGAGTTGAACCATTTCCAAATAGTCCTGAGCATGCAACGTGCCAGCGCTTCTGCTTTCCATCACAGAAGCCATTGTTAACTTCAAAGGGGAAAAAATGAAAAGACTTTGTGAGTAATATTCTTTGTGGTTGATTTTTGTTACCCGGCTTTTTAGAACTGCAGCTCCTAGTGACTGGTTTTGGTGGTGGGGTCACTCGCTAAACGGGGGGGGGGGACTGTAGTAGGGAACTGTCACGCTCATTCCATCTAGCACTCCATCAGTGAGTGCAACTTTGTAAGACAAAGAATTGTGTCTCTTTTACTCTTTATGCTTCTGAGATTATTTAAAACATTAATGGTACAGTGTCTCGGCTAAGGACTGAATGTGTGTGTGTGTGGGGAGGATCGCTAAGCGACGATAAAAAAATAGCGCGACTTTGAAATGAAATGATGTTTTTTAACCAATTAACAGGCAAGCTGGATGCTCGGATACTGCACTTGGTTATGGGCACTATAGGGTGGCACTTTTTATTTATTAATCATGTATGGAAAGTTAATGTACTCCTCTGACAGGTGTATCAGCCAATTACAGACCAGGGAATGAAAAGTCCATTTTCTAAATATATATCTACAGTATATATATATATATATATACAGTATATACAGTAGCACCAGCAGGATGCAATGCAGTAATGCTGCTTTATATCACAGAATGCTATCATATACTGCTGGGAACAGTGCAATTCAATGTCAATTAAACCTTTTTGTCATGAAGTACTGTGGTTTGTGACATGTCACTAACTGCAAGTTACTGCACTGCATCGTGGCTAGCTCTGCTGGTACAGCAAGTATAGTTAGGGTTCAGCAGGGTGTTCAATGTTCAGCCCAAATCTTTGCACCTTAATAAGTTTGGCAGCATTGAAATTGCATGAAATGTGACATGATCCGAGTAGTACGTTCTTGAGATGTGGAAAGTTTCATGGTGGACACTTATCCAGGTTCTGAGATCCAGAAACCTCAAAAATAAATAAAAAAGCACACTTTTTGGCCTTTTTGTTGCTCTCACCTACAGCCAAGATGGTTTGAAGATTTGTTTCAAAACTTTCAGGGCAGAAGGGGCTTGTGCCAAGGGTATACCTTTCAAATGTTTCATGAAAAAAAATATGAATTGGTTATAGTGGTATATGGTTTTGAATTTCTGGGTTTTCAGAATGACTCTCTGATATGACCTTTCATTAGTAATTTTTAGGTTGAGACTAATCATGTTTTTTGAGTCATAAGAAGAAAATTTTAGGTCACGATGGCAGCCATCTTCTGTTTTGTTGTGGAAAACAAGTTGAAAAACACATAAAAATGATGATTTTTCAAAAAACAAACACCTGAACCTAGGAAAACGGGACTGGTTCAGTTAGATTCTGGTGTTTGCTTTTTTTGAAAAACAACTCAGAAATACCCTTTTCTGGGCAGTCCAAAATGCTGGGGTCCCAGCTTGGAGTGGTGACACATTTTTGTCTTGAGCCAAGTATTCTTTGGTCACACAAAGTTCTGCAGAAAAAAATGTTTGGCTTGCACCTAAAACATCTATAAACCCCCTTCCCATTCCCTCTCTCTGCAAGTTCTCCCACCCACACCAACCATTTCCATGCAGGTTTTAAACTGCCTCCTGCTTGTTCCCTCTACATGTTTTCCCACCCCAAGCCCTCTGCTCCTGTGCCCATTTTACTTTTAAATTTACTCCTGCTCCCTCCCACAGCATGTTTTGTCACCCAACAGTACACCCTCCATTCCTAGCCCTGTTTTACTGTTAAAACCCCTTCTGGCTCCCTCACTCCCTCTGTGTGTTCTCCCACCCCGCACTTCCCCTTCCTGTGCTAGTTTTTCACTTTTAAACTTCTTTCTGTTGGTTCCCTCTGTGTGTTCTCCCACCCAAGCCCTCCACCCCTGGTCAAGTTTTACTGTTAAACCCCTCTCAAACGCCATCCCTCTGCATGTTCTCCCACCCCACACCCTTCGTTCCCGTGCCAGTTTTACTTTTAAACTTCCTTCTGCTCCCTTTGTCTTCATGTTTTCCCATTCCATACAGAAGAGAAAAGAGCGGGGCACAAGCCCAGGAGAAATCATTATGGCAGTGTAATTTACAGGAGATTTTAAAACTAATGAATATTGTGGCACCTCTGGCAAGATTCTTTTAATGGGATAACAATTTCCAATACTAATAAACATTTAATGAAAACTGAACTTACACAAAGTGCTCTGGATATAGACAGTACCATTCTGGCGAAGTTAAAATCAGCACATTGGTACTGTATCTTAAGTTTAAAGTTTCTATGGGTGTGAATTTTATTTAACACTTCCATTCAAGGCCAAAGACCATAGAATTTTAACATTGTGCATGTTTAATATGATACCTCTGAAAAAGCTGGAAATTAGGTACAAACAATACAATAAATCAGACACTGAATGTTCCTGTAAAAATGGTCAGGATGAAGGTCTATTTCACATAATTTTCAGCTGCCCTCTATTCAAAATAGAGACTGAAATATCTGGATGCTTTCAAAGTCAGCTCCACAAGATTGTTTGGAAATACTAATGAAACTAACCAATGTAAAGGATGCAAAAATGTAAATCAATTTCATGAAAGCTGTTCTCAGGCACAGAAACAAAATTGTTGCTACTTATTAACTCTTTTTAGTTTAAGTCTTGCACAGTAGTTTTGCTTTACAATTGTATATTATTTATATTTTTTTGTTTTTGTTGTTCTCCCTTTTCACTGCTTGTAATGTTTTGTATGGATTTGTAGTGGCCTATGATTGCACAAAATACATTTTTATGAATGCTGAATGCCATACACTGCATTCCTAGCCCAGCTTTACTGTTAAAAACCCCTCTGGCTCCATCACTCTGTGTGTTTTCCCACGTCACTCCTTCCGTTCTTGTACTGGTTTTACTTTTAGACTTCATCTTGCTCCCTCTCTCTCTGTATGTTCTCCCACACCACATCTTCTGTTCCCTTGCCAGATTTATTGTTAAACCACCCTCTAGCCCCCTCCCTCTGTGTGTTCTTCCACCCCACACCCTCTGTTCCCATGCCGGTTTTACTATTAAACCCCCCCCCCCGTTCCCTCCCTCTGTGTTTTGTCCCATCTCACGCCCTCGTTCCCATGCTGATTTTACTTTTAAACATCTTCCCATTCCTTCCCTCTACATGTTCTCCCACCCCAAATGCTCCAATCCAGTGCCGGTATTACTGTTAAATTTCCTTCCAGTCCCACTCTTTGCATGGTATCCTGTCCCACACCCTCCATTTCTGGCCCAGTTTTACATTTAAAACCACTCCTGCTCTCTCTGTCTCCTTGTTCTGCCACCCTACACCCTCCGTTCCCATGCCACTTTTATTGTTAAGCTTCCTCCTGCTCCTTTCCTTTCTGTGTTCTCCCACCCCCCACCCTCCATTCCCAGCCTGATTTTGCTGTTAAATTTCCTTCCACTCCCTCCCTCTGCATGTTCTCCCACCACACACCCTCTGTTTCCATCCCAGTGTTACTGTTAAACCCCCTTCTGCTCCTTCCCTCTGTGTGTTCTCCCACCCCCACACCCTCCGTTCCTGGCCCAATTTTACTTTTAATGTTCCTTCTGCTCCCTGGCTCTGTTGGTAACACATCTGGCTCTGTACCAGAAGGTCTTGGGTTCTTGTTCCATACTGGGATCTGACTTGCACCTAAAATATTGGCATCTGAGTGCTGTATTAGGGGGTGCTGTACTGCTGGGGTGTGCCATCCTTTGGATGAGACATTAAACTGAGGTCCCTTCTACTCATCCTGGTGTTGTCCAGGTGGATGCCTAGGTGGAAGTAAAAGAAACCAGGGCACTCTTCGCAAAGAGTAGGGGACATTCCCGGTGTCCTGGCCAATATTCCCCTTCCCATAAACCATTCATTCAATTGTCCAGGCTGTGTGTGGGTGTTGATGTACAATATGGCTGCCATTATACATTCAGTCACTTCACTACCAGTCTAGTATTGTTTGTAAAGTGCTTTGAGATACACTGTGTATGAAAAGCGCTGTATAAATGCTGATTCTTCTTCTTCTTCTTCTTCTTCTTCTTTCTGAGTGTTCTCCCACCGCCCCACCCTCTGATCCCATCCTGATTTCACTATTAAATCCCCCTCCTGCACCTTCCCTCTACATGTTCTCCCATGCCATACCCTCCATTCCTGGTCCACTTTTACTGATTATCTCCCGTCCCACTCCCTCCCTCTGCATATTCTCACACCTCACACCCTCCATTCCTGGCCCAGTTTTACTTTTGAACTTCCTTTCACTCAGGCTCAACATGGCAGCAGTCTAAATATGGAGGAGCTGCTGAGCAATACAGTGATACATAGCCATTGGCTCTACGTTGCCAGTTCGACAACACTTATGTCGACCGGCATC
Source organism: Neoceratodus forsteri (assembly GCA_016271365.2). Classification (NCBI taxonomy): domain Eukaryota; kingdom Metazoa; phylum Chordata; order Ceratodontiformes; family Ceratodontidae; genus Neoceratodus; species Neoceratodus forsteri. The sequence goes on from CM057454.1 coordinate 334,342,014, forward strand.
ACATCAACAGGATTTATGTTGACCGCAAGTTGCAGTTGACATAAATCCCGTTTGTTTCCAGGTCCTATTTTTGCACATCAGGGGGCTTTGCCCCCAAACCCCCCATGTGGGGGCTCTGCCCCCACACACCCTGTACTTAGGATTATCAACTGCAATCAGAGTTGATTCGGGAAGGGGGTGCTGGAATGGGAGACAGTGTGCCCCTGTGTCAGGTGCACCAACACAGTGATCTGTCAGCAACCTGTCGATTTTGTTGACAGGTTGGTAGTCCACTGTGTTGGTGTTACTGTCGTGGGGTATACCATAGCCATCCAGAGCACAGCACAGCACAGCACATCTTTTCAATATAGATTTTACCAGCAGCCTACAGACAAAATGCTTGGTAATCAGACCCAACCAGCAGTAACACTGCAAAGTGTTTCTTTATGGCAGGTTGACCACCAATCTTGGAGCCGCTCAGACTTGCAGCCATCTCACTCCCCATCTCCTACTTCCAGTTGCAATGGGGGACAATATGTTAGGCTCTGGTGGATCTGAACTCAGATGAAAATGCTTAAATTATCAGTCCAGAAGCTCAACAGTAACATCGACAACTTCAGAAAAGACATAAAAGATATTGAACATCTGACCCTGAACCTCGAGTCAGGCCAGGTGAAGATGACAGAGAACACGGGTCTTCATGGCAGAGCCTTGCTGTATCTATACTTATACCACAGATAGCACCAATTGCATCAACAACAGGAGGATGCAGAGAGCAGGGACAGGAGTCTGAATATCTAGATCCATGGCTTGTCAGAGGGTATGGAGAAGGGGTTCCTGATCCCTTTCCTGCAGCAGCTACTGAAAGAAGTCCTGAAACTACCTGCAAAACAAGACTTAGAGATGGAAAGAGCCCATAGGACTTCAACAAAAAAGTCCTCCACACATGACATCTAAACTATGATTGGATGTCAGAAGTTGGTCACCCGCTTAAACTTTCTGTGACTCCCTTGGTTTCACCCTACTTAACGAAGAGTCCACCCATAGCAACAAAAAAATACAGCCAAAAGTACCCTTCTGGATGTTCTGCTTGTGAATAAACCCCATTCCTTCTCCCACGTTAGAACTGTTGACACGGATATTAGTGACCATTGCCTAATAGCTGGAGTTTGGGCAGCCAACAAAGTGCTAACTGCAGCCAAATTCTCCACCAAAAGGTCAACCAGGTCATTCAACCCAAAGGCATACCTACTTGACCTAAAAAACTCCCCCTTGCTAAAACAGTGGAAACTGCATATTCTATACTACATGAAATCATTACCTACGCCATGAATCTACATGCGCCTCTGTCAAAAATACGCATAAAGGCTAGGAAATGCCATTGGTTCACTCAAGATCTCAAGGCTGCACTACTGTCCAGGGATAAACTCTGGAAAACTGCCCACAAATCCCAAAAAGAGGAAGATTGGCACCTCTTTAGAACAGCCAGAAATCGCTGCACCAAACTAATTAGGGAAGCTAAAGCCTGCTATTACCAAGCAGAACTAGATACTGCAACCAGTTGTCCCTCCAAATTCTGGGCCACAATCAAAGAACTGGCGGGAGCCGCATCACAAAATATGCTCCCCATAAAAATTACCTCTGACAACACAGTAATCAATGACAAAAAAGAGATACTGCAGGAATTCAACACACACTTCGCCACAGCAGGCTTAGCCTTCAATAACTCGCCTGCATGTAGCCTGCGCACCCAACTTGACATGACCCCACCAAATGTTGGCTCCGTTAGTCAACATTTCTCATTCTCATCGGTTTCCCTCAAGGAAGTGGAAGACTTTTTTCTCCACCTGGACACTAAGAAAAGTGCCGGCACAGATGCACTTGAACCATACTTCCTAAAGATAGCATGCCACATATTGGCAGTGCCTATTACTCATTTATTCAACCTGTCCCTAACACAAGGTACCCTCCCTCAAATATGGAAGATCGCACACGTTATCCCACTATTTAAATCTGGAGACCCTTGTGACCTTAATAAACTATAGGCCAATTTCTCTCCTTCCCACACTCTCGAAGCTACTGGAAAAAATAGTAAATGGCCAACTAAGATCCTTCATCAACAGAGAAAAATTACTAAACCCCCTTCAATCCAGATTCAGAGCCAACCACGGTACAGTCTCGGCATTAGCTAAAGTAACCAATGACAGGTAACTGGAGTTGGAGCATAAAAAGTCAGTATGTGCTGTGTTTCTTGACCTCAGCAAAGCATTCAACACAGTCGACCACGACCTGCTCCTCGACGCGCTAAAAACACTAGGACTGGATGCTACTTCTCTAAACTGGTTCTCTGACTATCTGACAGACAGATACCAGCACGTGAAAGCAGATGGTGAACTATTTGCCCTAAAATTCTTACAAAGAGGTGTCCCTCAGGGATCCATATTAGGTCCCCTCCTCTTCACAGTGTATATCAACAACACTGATGAGGTAATCAAGGATGCAAGTATTCACTTATTCGCGGATGACATAGTGCTGTACCTGAGTCGTCCAACACCAAAAGAAGCTTGTACTGACCTACAAAAAGATTTCAACCTCCTGCAACTCCAACTAATCAATAAAAAAACTGCTATTAAATGCTAAGAAAACTAAAGTTATGTTATTTTCCCCCACAAACTACACAAGCGCTACTGACTCCCTTCCCCCAATAACCACGATGCTGGGAGAGTGCTTAGAGTATGTTCCAAAATTCAGATATCTTAGGATCTGGCTCGACTGTAAACTCTCCTTCACTGACCACCTGAAAGACTTGCTGAAAAAATTAAGGCAAAGACTTGTCCTTTTTTACAGGATAAGAAGACTTCTTACAGCAGACACAAAGAAACGACTAGTCCAAGCCATGTTCCTGTCCTTAATTAACTACACAGACTTCATACACAGTAGCTGTGCAGCTTCCTAGCTTGGAAAAGTGGATACGCTCTACCACAGAGCTATACACTTCATCACTGACCTCCCCTTCTCTACCCATCATTGCGTACTATATGCCACCATGGACTGGACCTCACTTCACTATAGGTGCAACTTTAATGCAGCACTCTGGACACTTAGAGCACTCAGTGGCAAAATCCCTCAACACATCATTGCCTGTCTGTCTCTGATTGTGCCCAGGAATTATTCCCTTAGAAGCTGCTCACAACTCCTGCTAAATATACCCAGGGCACTCACACGAGTCGGGAGAGCCACCTTTGGATTCTCACTCCCATCAATATGGAATAAAACCCCAAAAATACTTAAGCTGAAAACCCCAGTAAGTACCCTTTTGTTCAAAAGGTTTTACCATGATGGCATTACGGAAATTTGCAACTGCTTTACTAGACACTTACTAACCTCCCTCCCTAAAACTTTGGCCCGAAAACGGTGGCCCCCCAGCTGAAATGTGTGCCTCTGCCTCTAGCATGCCCACCAACAGATCCACAGGATTTATTGCCGAACTCCCATATCTTATTCTTTGATGCTCTGAACAGCTGCAGCCTGATTCTAGCACATGCTACTGCACTTGGGAATAATTATCGTCTTTTGCCCCCAAAAATATTTGGTCCCTCGTCCATCCAACACCTCCCTCTGCCCCAACCTCCAAGACCCACCCAGTTATGCCCTGCTACTATATTCCTCCTCTTGCACTTAGTACAAGCAGCTTTTTCTCCTCCATATCGCTTGGCGTTTTGGGGCAAAAGATCGCCGTCTCTACCTTTAAATTTATGGTCCTCCGCCCTCCCAATCCCTCACTCTGCTCTAACAATTGGGTCCACTTTGCTTGCGCCCCTATTCCCCACCTCTCCCTATATTATGCGCTTGATATCTTCTATCTGGTATGCCTACCCTCTCCCTAACATTTCCCACTACAAAATGCACAGTTTTTTGGCTTGGATCCAGCACAAGTTCATTATCCATGACTCCTTGTAGTTCTATGTTCAATATATATTACCTGTAAATGTGCATTTGTACTATAATAGCAGCTATTTTTACTGTTTGTACTATTGTAACTTATCTTTCTGTATTATTACTGTAGGACTGCAGGTCCACCTTGTAAATGAGCTTGCTCAATGGTGCCCACCTGGATAAATAAAGATATTGATTGATTGATTGATTGATTGACACCAGACCAAGGTCAGTCATTCCTTTTTTCCCATTCCCTGCTAAGCATGTTATTCTCTTCACTGTAAGGGAAGCCAAAGGAAAGAAATATATGGGGCATCATCTATTCTTTTTTATTCCATCTGTTCTATTTCTCTGAACTGCAACTTAAAAGAAAACAATTGTACCAAATTCAAAAACAGCTCAAAGTCAAAGAGCCACTTAACCTTCCCACCAAACTCGTCATCTGTCAGGGGGATAAGTCACATACCCTTTCAACATTAATGGATGCAGCACCCTCTGTTTCACACAATGATGCAGAAATACTGGAGAGAGAAGTACAGCAAGCTGCATGGACCCCTGCAACAGGAGGCAAGCATGATGACTCCCCAACAGGACTTCATTGCACTGAAGTAAGACTTTAAGGATTGACGAGACATTTTACGGAAACATACTACCTCTAAGAAGAAGCAGATGTTCACTTTGATGGACACTAACCGAAAGGAAACAGAGCAGCTACATCTTCTAAAATGGTGGCTTCTGGCCATTGCAAGTACTCTAACTGTGTTTCACTTTTCACAGATCACACATTTCCAGTTGCCTCTATCGCTGTGCTATAGCATGAAAAGACTTGACTATGGACTCGAACTGTGCTATGCATTATTGCATTTTTTAATGTTTTCTGGTTATATGTTGCATGAGTACATGGGCGGCAAATGTAATGTTTCTTTTTCTCATGCTGGTATTCCTATATGTGCTGCTTACTCTGGGCTGGCTACCTGTGGTAGCAGCAGTTTAGACAATCTCTTGAAGTTCCCCTGGATTCTTGTAAACCCATATGACCCTCTGAGGAAGCTGCAACCTCCTTTTCCATAGTCTTGGCTTTATTTACATGTACATGCAACCTGATGGTTCTGTGCCAGGTGGTTCCCTTTCCCCCAATGTAGGAATCTGTTTAAGTGGAGGTGTAACCCACAGCTTGATAGGGACAACCTCATAAAGGTTGGGGTCAGAATCTGACCATAATAACTGGTCTCACAGGTGGGAACAGATAGGACTGCAGCATGTTTACTCACCGCAACTGGCTTCCCAGAGGGTATCAGCAGATGACAGATTAAAATGGTTTATATTTCTGGATTTTAACTGTTCATGCCCCCCCCCAAGATGATAGGTTAAGACTGAAGGGTGGGCGAGGTTCACCCCCCCCATCAAGAGGGAGAGTAAGCTGGCATGGAGTTTACTGTCTCTCTCTCTCTCTTTCTTTCTCTCTCTGCATTACCCCAACTAATGAATTTGTCCCCTCTTGAACAGGGCAATAAGTCCATCAAATCATTATTCCAGGGATGAGCAAGCACATATTGTCTCTGCAGAATCAACCTACCCCCTTTCATCATTACCCCTCCCCCCCAGGATCCTGACCAGACAACTTTGGTCCTCTTAATGGTATGGAGTGAAAGAGAAAAGATCCCAGTGGAGCGCCACTGAATGCTGGGTTCTGGTAGCTCACCAACACACTTGGACTACAAACGCTCACTGAAGACATTCTACAGTGTCACATTCCCTATCTTTCCAGTATGGACAGCACTGCACCGTTGATGTTTCAATGTTCTCTGTACTGTTTTTGCAGCCTCTCCTTGTTGGTGTGTGTTCATGGGTTTTTGATATCGTACTGTACTGTGTTGATACTAATGACTTCAGGTACTCCCTTAGACAGATTAAGAAAGCTGAACTACTGTAGGTGAAGTCAATAATACTTCTCCTGCTGGTTGTCACTCTGATAGTATGTTTAGTGTACTACATATAGTACCATCATGGCTCTCATGAAAATTGTATCCAGTAATGTAAAAGGGATGAATGACCCCGTGAAAAGATCAGAAATTATATCTCATCTTAAGGACCTGGGCTGTACTGTAGCACTTCTCCAGGACACACATGTGCCCCCAGCTGAGCACCATAAACTACACAGAGCCTAGGTGGGCCAGGCCTTTGCAGCATCTCACCCCATACACAAAAGTTGTGGATAACCAAACTGTTTCACTGATCATTGCCAATCATGGCCACTTCTCATTAACCAGACCCCAAGGGCAGACAAAAACTAGTGAATACGGTGAATCAAAATCAGCCAGTGATGTTTCTTAATGAATATACCCCAAACTCAGATTCCCCAGTTTTTGTTAAGGATATTCATAAGATGGTGTTAGAAAAAAGATGAAAGTTTAGGTATCCTTCTGGGAAATTTTAATCCGATGATAGATGAAGCCCCCACCTCTTTTTTTGTAATAACAACTTTATTAGTAAAAAGGTGAAAGTGCAGACTGTTGTTTAACAATATAAATGAATACCAGAATCTTAGAATAAAGTATAACATTTTAATACAGGGAGGGCCTAAAAACTAAACTATGTGCTACATAAATATACAGGCGAGTTCAAATTTTGTAAAGAGTGCCAAAACATGAGATATCTGGTAATAAAAACAAAATTAAAAAGGAAAACAAAACTTCTAAGGCAAAGCATGGGTAAGGGGAAACTATAACCATACTGTATGGAGAACTCACAGCAGAGTACCTAGTTGCAACCTGATGCCCAAACCCAAAGTCCTAAAAGATTTACGGAAAAAAACTCTAAATCAGTTTGCAATTTGTAAAGTATTCAACATCTCCAGGTCTCCTTGAATACTAGCATAATATTTAAAACAATAGTGAGTGCATTTTTCTAGCTGATAAATAGTATCTATTAACGTGACCCATTGAGTCACCAAGGGGGACTGAGGTTGGAGCCATAATTTAGTGATCACTTTTTTCATGCAGCCCAGAAGGGGCAGCAAGAACTTGAACTGACTGCATCTAACATTTAAAGCAGCAGGTCATGTATGTAAGAGAACTAATTGCAGGAGAAAGAGGTTGTGTAATATCAAACAGCGATTCTAAAAAAGTTGAGGCAGCCTTTCAATAAGACCACAGGAGAGGGCAGGACCAAAAAACATGAACGTGATCAGCCCTAATCTCACCGCAAGCCTGCCAGCAAGCTCCAGCCCTCTCCCCTAGGTATTTCATTGAAACTATTGGGTCTTGAAGAATCATATCAGAGTCTTTCAAGTGAACTCTTTTAATATAGTGTATCATTGACAGTTTGTATGTTGGGAGTATTTCACCCACAGGATAGGGTCACAGGAAATCTGCAGATCCTTATTCCATTGCTTTAAAATGGAAAGTGTAGATTCTTTTGACTACTCCGTAAAAATGGTATATAGTCTGGCAATAAAATTCTCTTGCACCCCCTTGGTGGTGAAATAGGATCAGTGCAAACAAAGTTGGAAGTGAATCTGGTAGCCATCTGCATGAAGAAGGTAATGTGTGTCTAAATGCACGAATCTGTAAATCCTGATAGTGGTCAGAAACTGGTATAGAATATGCAGCCTGTAATTCTGAAAAGGGGCATACCCCTTGGGAGTCTAGGATCTGATCTAAGTAAATTAAACCTCGCCATGCCCACCGCCTTAAAAAGGGATTCAAGATATTTAACGGATTGGTCTGCATCCATGCCAGAGTGTCCAGGATGGGCGCCCCTTCCACCAAGAACTTCATACAGACTGAATGTCATGCCCGAAGTGTTATCGCTGTATGGTAAAAAAAAAATTAGAAAAGAGAAGATAACCTGGGGGGGGAGGGGATAAAGAATGTGACCAATATCATGAAGATCATTACACAGTTTTTATAATGTAGAAGAATGCCTATCTGACCCATCGAGTCTACCTCCCCACATCGTCTGGTTCAATACAACCAAACACCCATATAGTATTTGTCTAGTTCACATTTAAAGTGTTTGAACTTAGTCATATGTGTTATTTTTTGTATAATTTATTCCATGATTTTATTGCCCTTATTATATAGTAATATCTTGAAGCCCTTTGTACAAATCCGTCTTTCAGATGAGATGTTAAACCGAGGTCCCATCTGCCTGGATTGGTGGTAGTTCAGGTGGATGTTAACGATCCCATGGCACTTATTGAAAAGAGTAGGGGAAGTTTTTATTGAGAAAAAACATAACATCACAAATGAAAAGCAAAGCAAAAGGTAAAAGCATTCAAAATACATACATTGTGAAGTATTACGAGAAACCAAGAAAAAGTAAAAAGAAATTTTACAATACAGAGAAATTTTTCCAAAAGGCAGACATTTTAGCATTCGAGAGACACTTTCTATCACTTGTATATAAAGAAAGTAATTCATTATGCACTGATTCAATAATAACTAAAAAGGATATCTGTTGCTGTTGTAACACAAATTTGCATCTGGCCTGCCATAAAAAGTACTGTAACAAAGCAAAAAAGGCATTTAAAGTACTTTTATGATAGTTTTTCCAAACTCCTGTATAATCTCCCAAAATAAGAGTGTTATAAGTCAATGACGTAAGATGTGGCATTTTCCAATACAGTGCTGCCTGTGACCAGAAGGCCTGACTGTCTAAACAATCTACAAAAAAGTGCTGTTGACTTTCTTCTATGTTAACACATTGTGACCTTAGACAGTATCTCTCATCCAAGGGTTTATATTTCATGTTTCCCCTAACCCCTAATCTACCATGAGCTGACATCCAGATTACATCCCAAGTTTTTACTGGAAGTCTATAATCTGTTAATTTGTGTAATGCTAGAGTCATTTTGTAGGGGAACACTGAGGAAAAGCAATGTAACCTTCTGAACGCTATATACATATAAGCATAAAAAGATTTCCGTGACAATGTCAATAATTTCTGTAGTGGGATTTTCCATTGATAAAGTTTCTTGAGAGTAGCTAGTCCATATTTGGGTAAAGAATCAGATGCAACAATTTTAGGGGGAAGTAAAGACCACTTAAAGAAATATTTGTGCCAGATCGACTGAACCCAGAAATGCCAAGTTAATGATGGTTGAGACCAGATAAAGGAAAATGATGAAAATAAAAAATTGGCGTGAAAAAAAAACAACTGGATTGATCATATCAAGACCTCCCTCTTTTTTGGGAAGGTACGTAAAGTCTCTTTTTATGGGGTTAAGTCTATTTCTCCAGAGCATCTGAAAAAAGATGCTGTATAACCTAGTCTCTACAGAGATAGGGGGAGGAAAAACATGGCTTAGGAATGTGAACTGAGGCAATAAAAACTGTTTAATGATTGCTACTCTTTTTAACTTACCAAAAGTCCAACTTTTCCATATATTTATCTTTACTTCTCCAATCTCTAGCCTTTTTTCCCAATTATATAGGGCCATATCCTCAACCCCAAACCATATCCCTAATATTTTTGGGGAAGATGTACTACCAGGATATTCAAAGAAGAAGTGATTGTTGAAGAAATCTTTTGTAGGGGTATTACAAAACTTTTCCCTATATTTAAAGATCCACCCGAGAATTTCCCAAAAAAAGAAAAAATATCTAATGCTTTCTGTAATGATGTAGTGTTAGCTAATAGTAGAGTAATATCATCAGCAAAAGCTGTGATTTTAACTTTGTCTAACCTAGGGGAAGGAGAAAGTCCCAAAATCTGGGGGTCAGAGACAATAGTCCTGATAACTGGGTCTAAACTGAAAGTATATAATAGGGGACTTAAAGGACATCCTTGTCTTACCCCTTTCTTAATTTCAATTTCAGATCCCATTAATCCATTAACCAGTGGAATTGTCACCGCTTGACTGTACAGGTTAGTTATCCATTTTACAAACATTTCAGGGATACCATAATGTATTAAGGTAGAATATAAAAATGAATGGCACACCGTGTCAAAGGCTTTGGTTTGATCTAAAGCTACTATAATGTCTGAGCCTGGAGAATTAGGTGGTGTCAGAGAAAAAATATCTCTCACCAAATATAAATTATGTTGTATAGTTCTAGTAGGTATAGAACATGTTTGCGCTGGGTGAATTAGAATTTCTGCAGCCTTTAATAGTCGGTTATGTAACATTTTGGTTAATATTTTATAATCTGTGTTTAATAAACTAATTGGTCTCCAGTTAGATATATGTGTTTTGTCACCTTTTTTATATATAAATGTCATAAGTGAAGCTGACCAAGTTTTAACAGGCGGAGTATTCAGAACTGAATTAAAAACTGGTGGCAAGAAAAATTCCATATATTTAGAACAGGTTTTATAAAACTCGTTTGGTATACCGTCTAAACCTGGAGCGTTCCAGACTTCAAATGTTTTATTACTTCTGCCACTTCATGGGAAGTGATAGGAGTACCAATGATTGTAAAGTATTTTCTGGTAATTTAGGAGTGTTAGGAATTTATTAAATGGGAATGTCTCCATAGGTACTGTATCTGAATACGAAAACAATCCTGAACATACTGTTGAACAATTGATAATATCTCAATCTCGTTAGTAACTAATTCCCCTGAGGGTTAACAAGGCCTGTCATTACTGTATGAGCAATCCTGGTTTTACATGCCTGAAAGGGATCAGACGTCGGACTATGCTTTATCCCATATTTAAATTCTAATTCTAGAGATTTTGCTCTATCATATTGGAATTCTTTCATTGACTTTTTTGTTTCTAGAATTTGAGAATGGAATAAAGCACAATTTCTAGGTGGCAAGGACATCAGTTTATACAATTTATTTCTATATAATAAATATTGAAGATAATCTGAGTTAACTTTTAGTTTACCCCACGAAAGAAACATAGTTTTTATCTCCATTTTCAATTGTACCCACCAGTCATAATAATTATCAAAAAAACTCATGGTAGAATATTTAGCAGAAAAAAAACCTTCTAACTTAGAATAATAATTTTCATCCTGCAAAAAGGAAGTATTTAACCTCCATCTGTTATGTAAAGAGGAAAAAATGGGGGGTATTTGTCCTAAAGAAATAGTACTTAACAGCATATTGTGGTCTGAAAATTCGGTAGGCCGAACTAAACAATCTTTTGGAAAAAGGTACTTAGAGACAAAAACCATATCTATACGTGTTGAAAAGGTATGTCTGAAATATGTTTCTCCTCCCTGTGAGTGTAAACTTCTATATACATCTTTAAGGCCTGTATCCTGTATTAATTTGTGAAGATAGTTAGAATCACAATATACTTTTTTACTGAGTGATCTGTTCAAATGAGTATCTAGAGAACAATTAAAGTCTCCCCCCCAAATAATGTGCTTTTTGGTTAATAAATATGGTTTAATCCCTTCAAAGATCTCTATTCGAGATGACTTTGTTTGTGGGGCATACAAATTCACCAAATGAAAAGAGAACTCTCTGAAAGAGAAATCTAATATAAGCACTTGACCAGGTTGAAGGTCAATAACCCTTGAAATTTTAAATGCTGTATTTCCAAATAGTACTCCCAGCCCATCTGCAGCATCTGAACCAAAAGTCCAGAAGGAAGGGCCCCAAATCCATTTCCTTTGTAGTTGAGCAACTTCAAAGAGAGACTTTACCCTTGTTTCTTGCAAAAGAATAATATCCAAATTCAAAGTCCCCAAATACATTAAAATGGGTAACTGTCTTTGGAATGCTTTCATACTGCAATCATTGTATGAAGCTAGCTTTAGTATGGACATGGAAAATCAAAAAGAAAATTAGGGACTATTTTTCTGACTAACTTTCCTCTTCTTCCCTTTTTTGCCTTTCTTCTCTTTGGCTAGTTCTGTTGATTTAGTTTCCTCATCTTCTGTAATTAGCTCTGATACATGGGAGGTATCAGATTCCAGGTCTGAGTCCCTAGGGTCGTCTTGGAGGGGGGAAAAGAAATTTTCAGTATGCAAGGGGGGTACACTAACTTGCTTCGTAGATGCCCTAGTCAGTCTTCTACTCTTAACTGTTTCAAACGGGGGTGGCATGGAAAAGTCAATAGTAGGTTTACTAGGGGCAGAAGGTTTAGAAACAATGTGGCTATCTGCAGAGGCCTGAGACACCTGAACAGCAGGCCCTGCCGTTTTTGTGGTTGCTCCATGCTCTGCTCCGAAGGCAGGTGGAATTACAGAGGTATTTTTGTCAACAGGCCCATGCTTTTTTGCCTGGGCTTTCCTTAATAATTTGTCTTGGTCCCACCCTTCAGTGCAATTTCTGTGGGCCCAGGGACACTGATGAAAAGCGTGGCCCTTTTCATCGCAGAGGTTACACTGAAAGATATTGGTGCACATATCTATTGAATGTCTGAAACTTCCACACAAAGGGCATTTCAACATGTCGCATACACTACTTAAATGAGTCCTCGCTCCACATTTATAGCAAGCCCTGGGTTGCCCCCCGTAAAAACAAACTCCCCTATCTTTCCCTAAAAAGAAACTATTGGGAAGGTGTATTATCTCAGAATTAACCAGAAAGAGTTTCACTTTAAACTTCCAACTTCCAGTCCATATGCCTTCTGAATCTAATAAGACTTCGGGTGGACTCAAAATATCGCATTTAGATTGCAACCAGTGATAAATATCACTAACATTAACCCCCTCATTTCGAAACATAATGGTAATGTAACGAATTTGGGGTCTAGTGAGGGGTATGACAAAAAAAGGAGTCCACACTGAGGTGGTTTTAAGAGTGGTGTATTTATCCCAAAATTTGTCCAACAAGGTGTGGGACTGAAAACTCACATCAAAGGAATCCTCACCTGAAATGTGTATTAGTGCATATATGTCTGCAGCAGAAAATCCCATAGAGAATTTCAACAAGTGCTTAAACATGTAGTACCTGTCTGGATGTTCAGCAAGACCCCCTTTATACCTAATTCTAACAGCATTTCGTCTTGGAGCCTGTTCTAATTTATTTTTAAAGAGTTCTGACATAGGAGGCCTATTTTGAGAGTCCGCACCCCTTGCCTGTGATGGCCTGTCAATAGTTTCTGTCACATCCCCTGTAATATTAAAGGAGGTGGTTGGTTTCAAAGAAACCAAAACACTCTCCCCACCCTCAGTGAATACAGCACTTTTAGGAGATTTATCACTAGTACCTGGGCCCCGTAAAGTTGAATCGGTGGCATGCTTATTCCTCGATGAGTCCGTTGAAAAATCCATCCACTCTGGATCAGGAATCCATCTTCCAGAATCTGTTTTGCACCATCCTGCTTCTTGCAAAGCTGCATCTTCCGACCAGTCTCTTGAAAAATCCTGAGAGGCCTTGTCTTTCAATCCAAAATGCCGACGCATTAACTGTGACACTCTTTGTCCGTCTGCAATATCCGTCCCTACTGCAGCACATTCCGGTAGTTTTCTGCCTCTCCTGCGCACTTCCCATTGTGTTTCCACCTCCGCGTTACGTTCTTTCTGCAGCAAAATGGAAAACTATTCCTCCTCTGTCCTGCTATCGACATACTCCCGCTGCTGGAACATTGCCAGCCACCTCCAGGACACTGCTACCTCCGGTGCTGATTCCAGGCAGGGAGCCTCCATAATTACCTCGGGTAAGCGTTTTACAGGCAACGCAGCCTCTAGCTCTGAACCTCCTCTCTGGTCATCCTCCATCTCCAACGCAGGTTGCTGGACTGCTGCCATCATGCAGCGTGACGTCAGTACAACTCCCCACTGATGGCTACCAAGCAGCCAGTAGGGGAATTTCCCCGATGTCCTGGCCAAATTTCCCTCTTTCACTAAAAAAATATCACCAACAGCTTAATCTAGTTCAAGGTCAGTTGGCATTCATCTGTTTCCCCCTCTCCTGGGTCGTGCCTGAAAATAGGCAGGATTTGTCTAGTGCACTTACCCGGTCAACAAAAACTAAATAAATAAAATAACTGTTTGTTATTGCATCTTAGTGTGATAGGTTTATTTGCAAATTTGATATTACAATCCTCCATAAGCTTTTTATCCTGTAAGATTTTAAACAGCAACAAGAGATCTCCCCTCTGTCATCTAGCTTCAAGATCATACAGTTTTAATTTTCTGCATCTTTTTTTTGTACGGTAGGTATTTTAGTCTAGGAATGAGTTTGGTAATTTTCCTTTAGACATTGTCTAGAAGTTTTTTGTCCTTGGAAAGATATGGAGCCCAAAAAGAAGCTCCATAATCCAAGTGGGGTCTGATGTAAGCATTCTCCACTGGTAATATAATAGTCTCTTGCCTCAACAGATGAAAGATCTTTTGATGGAACCAAGGATATGGTTGGTCCTGCATGCTATATGCCGACAATGTTCTCTGGGGATTAGTTGTTCATTTATCATTATTCCAAGATCATTCTCAGTTGTAACATGTCTCAATTCTTTATTATTGATATCATATTTCTCATGTGGATTCTGGGGGCCAAAATGCATTACAACACATTTGTTTTTATTAAATGCCATATTATTTAAGATGACCCAGTTTTCCAAGGTGTTAATATCTTTTTTTAATGCATTAATATTGTCTGATATATTGACTTTGTTACACAGTTTTGTGTCATCAGCAAAATGAATAAATACTATATCCTTCTAATAAGTTTGATAATTTATTAAGGTACAAAGACAGAATAAGCAAAGCTAGCAGGCTACCATATACAGGTGTAAATTAGGCAAGTGTATCCCACCCGGAGCAGAGGATAAATGTAGTAATGAAAGTCTGATTCTAGGCCTATGTCCTCTCCATTAAAACAAATTCTAGCAAGAGCCAATACGACTGCAAACAAATGGTATTGTGGGCAGTTAGAAATGTGTAAACTAGCAATTTTTGCACTAAACACTGAGGCACGTAACTGCACTTTCCAGTTGTTGTGATACACACACACTGACTAATACATATACACATATATGCATATATATTTCAGTGTAACATAACAGGGCACTTTCTGCACAAATGTTTACAGACAAAAAAAAGACATTGAGGGACCGTTTTCTTCTTTTCAAGCTTCAAGGGACAACGGATGGTGGGGGTTGCCGCTAGACACCTCATTTAAATCAGCACTAACATGCATAAGTCCGAAAATGATCTAGATAGCAAGAGAATGTAGACTAACAATTTTTGTGCTAAGTACTGAGCCGCCTAACTGCACTTTCTAATTGTCGTGATACACACACTGAGTAATACATATACACATATATGCATATTTATTCCAGTATAACATAGCAGTGCACTGTCTACACACACACACACACAGTAACATACATATATTGCCTTACATGGTATTTATTTACTTATATATCTAACCCTAATTTTTACTATATTTAGGATGAGCACTGTGTTTTGCATTAACTCATTGTACTAATCTATGGCATGATTGGGTAACTAAGGTAGTGGACCAGGGAGGTGCAGTGGATGTGGCCTATCTGGACTTCAGAAAGGCCTTCGACACTGTCCCCCATATAAGGCTGATTAACAAACTGTGCAGCCTAGGGGTGGATCCTAAAATAGTTCTGTGGGTGGAGAACTGGCAGAATGGCAAGAGTCAGAGGGTTGTGGTAAACATGGAGTACTCTGGAGAGGGAGTGGTGACCAGCAGGGTGCCACAGGGGTCAGTGTTGGGGCTGGTCATCATTTAATGTCTTTACTGGGGACATTGCAGAGGGACTGGAGGGGAAGGTATGCCTCTTCACAGATGATTCAAAGATATGCAATAGGGTGGACACTCCATGGGGTGTTGAAAGAATGAGGGAAGACCTAAAAAAACTGGAGGAATAGTCTGAAGAATGGCAATTGGGATTCAATGCAAAGAAGTGCAGGATCATGCACACAGGACACAAGAATCCACAGGCAAAGTACGAACTAGATGGGGGTGTACAGACTGTCATGAAGTAGGAAGGGACCTGGGAGCTATCATCTTGGAGGACAAAAGAGAAACTAGGCAGTGCGATAAGGTGGTTGGAAAGGCTAGCCAGATGCTTGGATGCACAGGGAGGGGTATCACGAGTAGAAAGAGGGAGGTCATCTTGCCCCTGTATATGACACTCGTGAGACTGCACCTTGAATACTGCATCCAGTTCTGGAGGCCCCATCTGAGAAGAACATAGACAGAGTAGAGACACGCAGTGGAGGGCAACTAAAATGGTGGAAGACCTGCAGGATAATACCTATGAGGAAAGGCTAAAGGAGTTAAATACTGTATGTATTTGTTGGAGGAAAGGGGAGGCATGATTGAGACATACAAATGCAGTAAAACCCCACTTATCCAAACCCCTCTTTTCTGAAACTCTCAATTATCTGAAATGGACTCCTGTCCCCCATATGTAACCTGCCTTTCTGCCTGTAGTTGAGTGGCAATGAAAGCTTAATTAGGGCTTGATATATGCAGGCAGTTAGCACCTCATTTAGCACCCTGTCAGACTAACCATACCCATACAGCTGCTAAAGCCCCCTGTTGTTATCCCCTCTCACCAGCTAATGTCTGCGCCACTCAAGCTCAAGCTCAAAACTGTACTGTGCAGTGAGTCTTTCCTCTGAATATCAGGTTGCTACACTGCTTCACGCATGAGTGGTGCCCAGTCCAAAATATTCTACTGTACAAGGGGGTGCAAAATTAATGTGGGGGGTGGGACTGGATCACTCACATTGCTGTCAATCTGTTGCTGCTTGTCTCATGTCCTAAAACTCTGCCTGCCCTGTAAATATATAGCAGTATAAGCAATCAATCAAGCACCAGCTGGGCACTCTCAATAGGTGGGGGGACACCAGGAAATAGGTGGCTGCAGTTATTGCTGCTGATCAGGGGTTGGGGGTGTTTCTGAAGAGGGGAAGGGCTGAAGAAAGGTATCCATTAACTTTTAAGCCTCCACTATAAGGCCGACCGCCACAGTATGAGTAGGCAGCTTGGAGGGTCTGCAGCATTCAGGGTCTTCCCGTACTAACCCTGAATGATCCCTTTAGAAAGCCAGATGGTCTAATCTTTTGTTCTGTTTTCACTCATTGTAGCCAGGCATGGATGGTAAGTGTGGAGCAGCACCTTTGTTGTTTTCTGTGCTTCCCTACACAGTTCCTAGAAAACAGTTGTTTGTGAGGGTGTAGGGGAGAGGCATGAAGTGGAGGGTGGGGGATGCAAACCATCGTGTCAGCATACACCACTGTACATCTATATGTACTAAGGTTTGCTGCAGGTCCCACTCCGTGAGTTTGATTTTAATGTGAACCATCACCACCTGCTTGCTGACCACCCACTGCAGTACTGTAGCAGAACTTTACTTTTTCGAAACCCTGTTTATCCAAATGTTTTTCATGTCCCCCAATATATTCAGATAAATGGGTTTTACTGTACATCACCTGTATAAACAGAGTTCAGGAAGGAAATATCTTCCAAAGTAAGAGATGCTCCAAGTCAAGGGGGCACAAAATGAAGTTAGAGGGGGGAAGGCTCAGGGGAAACGTGATGCAATATATTTTCATGGAGAGGGTGGTGTATGCCTAGAATAGCCTACCAGAGGGAGTGGTTGGGGATAAAACAGTCACAAAATTTAAAAAGGAGTGGTATAGACACAAGGGTATTCTGGAGGCAACTAGAAGTGCCACCCACACACACACACACACACACACACACACACACACGCACACACACTAACACACATGCACTGCGTCATGTTCTGAACCGCACATTGTTAACATACAGCATTACAGCCATTTGCAAGCTGACTAGGAAAATATTAATGTACCAGAAAGGGTCAACAGAGTGTCACAGACACACACACACACACACACACTCACACACACACGCGCGCACACACACACACACACACATATTAACTCTTGTAGAGAGCTCCCTTCTGAATTGATAATAAAACACAGCTATTAATACATGGAGCACATCCACTGACTGTAATTTAGGCTGGCATGGGTATGCTCCATGTAGAAGAGCTTCTGAAAGAATCAAACAGTTTCAGCCAAAATATACTGTAGGGTTGCCACCTTTGGATGAGGTGAAAATGGGACCATAAACTATGCCCCAAACCTCGCCCCTAGCTCCATCCCTTTTTATAACCAATAATAATTCAAATTCTCAGGTTTCATATCTTTCAAATGGCTATATTCAGCCTCTGTCTACAGTGCCCAGTGTCATTATTTTGTCATGCACCCTTGGATACCTCCCATTATGGCTATAACAAATTGTACTGTACAGATGGGGGGGTGTTTATGATTTATTTATCCAATGGAGTCTTGCTGCTGCCCATTTACTGCATGGACTGGAGCACAAAGAGGCAAGAGATCTGCCCAAGGTCACACAGTGAATATTTTCCTCTAGCAGGGTTTGAACCTGCAATTTTCTGGTCCCCAAGTCAGTGCTCTAACCACTACACCGCAGACATGTTACAGTGCATAAGCTTTGAGACAGCAAAGAGCCTAGCATCAGGTGCCTGGGATTATTGTCCTGAAAGCTTGAATGCTATGTACAGTCTGTATTATGTTGGTCCAATAAATTGTGTCACACTTCTTGAGTACAGTATATATACACAGCAGTTTATCAAAGATCACTACTGCTGCACACATTCTAACAATATTTCACTACATATGAGGTTTATTCAATAGTTCCTCAAATGTAATGGCTAACTGTAACCACCAACAGGATTTCAAAGCAGCAATTTAAAGCAGCTTCTGTATACACTAACAGTTCTGTTTGTCATTTGAAGCGAAGACCATCTCTTTTGCAGTGGACAACGTTGGCATTTCACTTGACTGTTAAGCATACAATCAAAAAAAAGTCCCATTCAACAATTTTGATAACATGCTCTTAAAACTCAGGAGGTATTTGTATGATTTTTTGGTAGTCTTCTTGTGTAGACCACTACCCTATTGCTGGAACCCTGTTAAAATGAGCTGGTAGGCAGCTCACTAGTTGTTTTTCCCCAATCAAATGCTTTTATGCTTTGAAAAAATATGTTTTTAAAGATACCTCCAGATTGTATTAAAAGTGCAATATATTGCAGCATACTGTAGTTCTTGGGTATTCCAAACTGTGTAGGGAGGTCCCCCATTTCATATACACCCCCATCCCCTGCCACACACATTAGAAGCTCTACCATCCTCTGACCCCTTCAATTCCACTGCTGCTGTTGCTATGTTTATGTACAGATCATCATTCATGGGGAAGAGGGATGTCACTACTTTAGACAATTGAAATACCTCTAGATAATAAAACAGGCAATCATCCCTCCTCTCAGACTCAGAAGGCCACAATGTGTGTGTGGGGTAGTGGATCTGGCAACAGTTACAGTGAATGCTACTGGTTTCTCAGGCTAAGCTGTGTGACTGTGTGAGCTGACAGCCTGAGCTGAAAAGAGTTAAGCAATGCAGCTTCATTCCTGATTACCTATCTCTACAAAAGTGGGACATTTGATGTCCCACTGATAACTTGATAGGGGTAATGGGATGGGAGTGCAAAAATTGGACTGTCCAGCATGAAATGAGACAGGTGACAACCCTACCAAAATAGCATGGAGCAAGGAGATACCAAAGCCAAACTGCTCTAGCTTAGTAATTCTAAGAAAACTACAATTTTATGAAGTCTGTTAGGCATCTGGAGAGCTCCCTTTCTCTACTGTGATAATAACATGTCTGCAGGGCTCTGCCTGCTGCAGCCTTAAAAATGGGATATTAGTATCTGCCATTCCTGAAAATAATAACTAGGGGGGGTAGAGTGGAAGAGTTTGCAAGTAAAATAATATCCTCTGTAATATATTTAAGCGAATAAGTTCCACCCTCTTCAAAAAAGAAAGACCTAGCTGTGACCAACAGCTCAAATGCTCTGCCACCATCAAGGGCACTTAGTTAAGCAATTCTAAGTGATCTGGGTGTTTATTTAGATGTACACCAAGGTATTTCAAAGAGTTTCGATTCCATCAGATGTTAAATAAATATTTAATATGTTGGGATGCGGTATAATTAAAAGCTAGCACCTCCTTTTTATACCTATTTAAACAGAAACCAGCTACACTGTTGGATCATGCTAAAATTTCAGGAACTGTCAAAAGTGGTTCTGTAGGATCAGTAACAGTAAGCAAAATATCATCTGCAAACAGGGCCATCCAGTAATCTCATCCTCCTAGAGGAATTCCTTGTAGACTTGGAGAGCACCGAATGTGAGAGGTTAATGGCTCTATATACAAGGCAAACAAAACTGGTAAGAGAGGGCATCCTTGCTGGGTGTCTCTCCTTAAAACAAAAGGCTATGAAATAGTCCTGTAGATTTTGACAAAAACAGAGCGAGAATGATAGATTGTAGCTTAACAAGGAAATCTGAGGAAACCAAATGTCTTTAAAGTGGCCCATAGAAATGGCCATGATACGATCAAAGGCCTTCTCCACATCCAAGCTAGCCAGGACCAGGGGTATTGAATGTTGATTGACATAGTCTAAAGGAAATAATATTCTGCAAAAATTATCATGAGATTGAACTCTGTGCACAAACCTGCTTGGTCCTGGTCCTGCAGGGAGGAAAGAAGGCCCCCCAAACATAAAGCCCAAATACACATAAATAGTTTATAATCAAAATTCAGTATAGAGATAGAATGGTATGCGGCTGGCATAGTGGGGTCATTGCCTGGTTTAGGAAGGGAAGTTACAGTGGCATAGTGCCAGGATGGTGGTGGAGCATCTCCTCCCTGGAGGGAGTAATAGAGGCGAAGAAGCAGTGGGGGGTCAAAAGGTTACAGATAGAGGAAGTTTCATAAAATTCTGAGGGCAAACTATTGATACCTGGACATTTACCCATTTTGGCTGACCAGATCCCATAAAAGATATCCTCTGTGGTGATGGGAGAGGTGAGCACCTGAGCCTGGTTAGAGGAAAGTGTGGGGTGATGGGCCTGGCATAAAAGTGAATGTATTCACTGCTCAGGGTTGGGGGGCCCTTTAGGCATTTATAAAATAGAGTAATAGATCTTGAATATGTTGAAGATATCAGCTTTGTGATGAGTAAATGAGCCTGTTTCTGGATGGTGGAGCTTAGTTATAGTAGTCTCTACTTTATGTGCTCTAATGCACCTAGCCAGTGTGTGAGCACCGCAAGCCCCACCTTCATAATATCTTTGTCTAAGGTAACAAACTCTGGCAGAGCCACTATGACTGTGAATGCATTAACTAGATGAGGGTGTTTCATGGTCTTAAACATAAGCATTTATTTATTTATTTAAAAAATATCAGATTTACAAACCTTTGAGTCAGAGACTCATTTACAAAGGCACCTCACTGAAACTAATACAAAGACAGCACAGTTAACAAGTCCAAAAACAATGGCTCAGAGAGCAGACAGTTATAACAATCATTCACTGGAGATACATGGGTAGCAGTAGATAAACAGGTTACATAGTTTAGGCATACAGGCACCACATAAAGAAGACCAAAGCAGTTCAAATAATATACAATAGCTAAAGCAAATAGACATCAGGAGTCAGAGAGAAGCCCAGAGTGTTCATATGAAGGCTGTTACATACACTAACTGAATCAAAGTATAGTACATTGAAAAAGGGCATATTTAAGCAATACGGCATGACAGGGTGTGTGTTATCATGTAGTAACGTCACTCCTGGGGTGGGCTGAAGCACGAGGTGAAGCTGAGTATTTATTTATTTATAAGCACATATTTATTTGATCCATTGGATCAGCAATATTTGCACAAGCTGTGCCCAGTGCAGATGTTACAGCACTGGTCCTGGTCTGGTGATCTGGGTTTTACCCATACCACACTGCTTATGGCTTAGTGATATACTGTACAGATGGCTGCAGAGTCTAACCCATTGAAGGCTGAAGTTTCAGAAAACCATTATGTTACAAATATCAAGACTCACTCCCTCTCTCACCCCCCAGTCACAATTAATCCTCTACCAAAGTCATGCTTAAATACTGGTGCCTCTACATCCATGCCACTAAGCTTTTAATGCCAACATGTTTCTTCTGCCGCTGTGAGTTAAACTCTTTATTTAAAAACATTTTGTTGAGAAATTTTTTGCTTTAGTATATCCATGGTCAGGAAAAATGAATTTGTAAAAGAAACCAAAATCCCCATTTATCAGTTAATTGAATCACAATACAGCATGTTATGAATTTTTCAGATTCTATGTGTAACCTACAGTAAGTCAAACATAAATTAGACACAAATGCCTACCTATCTGCAAGTGAAGCAAATGTGGTTATTATCATTCAGTTGTAAACACCTATAGTGACAGCCAGGATTCACATGGCTAGACTCTAAGAAAGTATGACAAGTTTCCTAAATACTGGTACCTTATCCAGCTGTGTTCTGCTTGGGTGTGTGTGTGTGTGTGCATGTGTTTAAACATGTAACTTTCTATAGTATATTGCATAGCACTGTGAATCCTTGTATAACAACGCAAATCCCAAAAAGAAGAAGATTGGCGCCTCTTTAGAACAGCCAGAAATCGCTGCACCAAACTGATTAGGGAAGCTAAAGTCTGCTATTACCAAGCAGAAATAGATACTGCAGCCAATTGTCCCTCCAAATTCTGGGCCACAATCAAAGAACTGGCGGGAGCCACGTCACAGAATATGCTCCCTATAAAACTTACCTCTGACTATACAGTAATCAATGACAAAAAAGAGATACTGCAGGCATTCAACACGCACTTCACCACAGCAGGCATAGCCTTCGATAACTCGCCTGCATGTAGCCTGCGCACCCAACTTGGCTTGACCCAATCAAATGTTGGCTCCATTAGTCAACATTTCTCATTCTCATCGGTTTCCCTAAAGGAAGTGGAAGACTTGATTCTCCATCTGGATACTAAGAAAAATGCCGGCGCAGATGCACTTGAACCATACTTCCTAAAGATAGCATGCCACATATTGGCAGTGCCTATTACTCATTTATTCAACCTGTCCCTAACACAAGGTACCTTCCCTCAAATATGGAAGATTGCACACATTATCCGACTATTTAAATCTGGAGACCCTTGTGACCTTAATAACTTTAGGCCAATTTCTCTCCTACCCACACTTTTGAAGCTACTGGAAAAAATAGTAAATGGCCAACTAAGATCATTCATCAACAGGAGAAAACTTACCAAACCCCCTTCAATCTGGATTCAGAGCCAACCATAGTACAGTCTTGGCATTAGCTAAAGTAACCAATGACAGGTAACTGGAGTTGGAGCATAAAAAGTCAGTATATGCTGTGTTTCTTGCCCTCAGCAAATCATTCAACACAGTTGACCACAACCTGCTCCTCGACTTGCTAAAAACACTAGGATTGGATGTTACTTCTCTAAACTGGTTCTCTGAATAGCTGACAGACAGATACCAACAGGTGAAAGCGGATGGCGAACTATCTGCCCTAAAACTCTTACAAAGAGATGCCCCCTCAGGGATCCATATTAGCTCCACTCCTCTTCGCAGTGTATATCAACAAAATTGATGAGGTAATCAAGGATGCAAGTATTCACTTATTCGCGGATGACACAGTGCTGTACCTGAGTCGTCCCACACCAAAAGAAGCTTGTACTGACCTACAAAAAGATTTCAACCTCCTGCAACTCCAACTAATCAATAAAAAAACTGGTATTAAACGCTAAGAAAACTAAAGCCATGTTATTTTCCCCCGCAAACTACACAAGCGCTACTGACTCCCTCCCTCCAATAACCACGATGCTGGGAGAATGCTTAGAGTATGTTTCAAAATTCAGATATCTTGGGGTCTGGATCGATTGTAAACTCTCCTTCACTGACCACCTGAAAGACTTGCTGAAAAATTAAGGCAAAGACTTGTCCTTTTTACAGGATAAAGAAGACTTACAGCAGAGCCTTAAGATCAGCTAGTCCAAGCTAGAATTTCTGTCCTTAATTATTGCACCAGACTTCATATACAGTACTGTGCAGCTTCCTAGCTTGGAAATTTGGGATATGCTCTCCCACAGAGCTATACATTATTACTGACCTCCCCTTCTCTACCCATCATTGCGTACTATATGCCACCATGGGCTGGACCTCACTTCACTGTAGGTGCAACTTTAATGCAGCACTCTGGACACTTAGAGCCCTCAGTGGCAAACTCCCTCAATACATCGTCAACTCTCTGTCTCCGATTGTGCCCAGGAATTATTCCCTTAGAAGCTGCTCACAACTCCTGCTAAATATACCCAGGGCACTCACATGAGTCGTGAGAGCTGCCTTTGGATTCACACTCCCATCAATATGGAATAAAACCCCAAAAATACTTAAACTGAAAACCCCAGTAAGTACCCTTTTGTTCAAAAGGCTTTACCATGATGGCATTATGGAAATTTTCAACTGCTTTACTAGACACTAACTAACCTCCCTCCCTCAAATGGCGGCCTGCAAATGGTGGCCTGCAAATGGTGGCCCCCTATCTGAAATGTGTGCCTCTGCCTCTAGCATGCCTACCAACAGATCCACAGGATTTTATGCCGAACTCCCATATCTTATTCTTTGACACTCTGAACAGCTTCAGCCTGATTCTAGCACATGCTACCGCACTTGGGGATAATTATCATCTTTCACCCCACAAAATATTCAGTCCCTCGTCCATCCAACACCTCCCTCTGCCCCAACCTCCAGGACCCTCCCAGTTATGCCCCTGCTTCTATATTCCTCCTCTTGCACTTAGTACAATGGCAGCTTTCCTCCTCCATATGTCACCGTGTTTTGGGGCAAAAATCACTTTGTCACCTTTCGTACGGTCCTCCACTCTCCCAATCCCTCACTCTGCTCTAACAATTGGGTCCTCTTTGCTTGCACCCCTATTCCCCACTTCTCCCTACGTTATGCGCTAGATATCTTCTATCTGGTATGCCTACCCTCTCCCTAACATTTCCCACTACAAAATGCACAGTTTTTTGGCTTGGATCCAGCACGAGTTCATTATCCATGATTCCTTGTAGTTCTATGTTCAATGTATATTACCTGTAAATGTGCATTTTTACTATAATAGCAGCTATTTTTACTGTTTGTTCTATTGTAACTTGTCTTTCTGTATTATTACTGTAGGACTGCAGGTCCACCTTGTAAATGAGCTTGCTCAATGGTGTCCATCTAGATAAATAAAGATATTGATTGATTGATTGATTGATTGATTGATTGACTGATTAATTGAGTGAATCCTGGTGGCTCTGTTTTTTCTCTGCTGTGGCTAAGCAAGACACTGTAACAAGACACTGGCCTGCTGTAGCGGCTATTAGACATCAAACCAAAGGGTACTCTGTGAAGACTAACTTGGAGAAGATGCAATAAAACAAACTTGAATGACAGCCCCAAGATGTCATAAAACACCCAGGGAAAATTAGAAAAACTCCTCTCACAGCCTAGGCCATAACAAAACACTTCATTGAAGTGAGAACTCAAAACTGGTAGTAATACATATATTTCTGATTTTAACACACAGTTTTCCTTTAAGAAGATTCAGTAGAATATATATAAACAGTAGCCCAGAACTGCCTGCCTGAGAATGAAGTTGGTATATTATTTGGAAAAAGGGAAGGCTGGGTCTCTTGCTATGCAATGTCCTACAAAGTAACACACTGACTTCTCTTAGGATGGTGGTGTCAAATGCTGTGAGGTGCCTATGGGAACTTGTTATGCAGAAAGTTCAAGGAAGTGTTTAACCCATTCTACTTCTAATAGCTTTCTATGATGTCTGTACTATCCATTTGTGCAAGTCAATTCCACTTCTCAAACTTAAAAAGAAAAATACACTTCATCACAGACTGTTTACCAAGTACTGTGCCCATGATTAAAATTATTTGAACCCCATCCCTCCAAAAATGTGCCCTCACATGAACATGCATGATTTATCTGTAAAGACAATTAAAACAATGATTTCTAAATGCATTAGTAACACCAATGCTTTCAAGGTTTTGAAACTACTAAAAATATAAACTATATATATATATATATATACAGTATATACAGTATATATTTAGATAGATAGATAGATAGAATATGGTAAACAAATACTGTTAATCCCAAAAGCTGATCTTTGTTTTTAGCATATAAATGTTTCAGAAATACCTGAAAGCTGTCTATTTTCCTTAGTTTTTAGACACTTCTTAGTCTTTCCTTTTGAGACACCAGGTGACTCTGATAATCATTTGTTCCAAGGTTTTTAAGTCAGTTTGAAGGCATTTAAAGTAACTTCTGTTCTAGTTCTTAACAAAATACAGGGACTCCACAGACTTGTTCTGTTTCTTGGTCCACGTCCCAAACATGTGAGTCTTCTTTCAGCATGATAGATCCACCTC
Organism: Neoceratodus forsteri; assembly: GCA_016271365.2. Taxonomy (NCBI): domain Eukaryota; kingdom Metazoa; phylum Chordata; order Ceratodontiformes; family Ceratodontidae; genus Neoceratodus; species Neoceratodus forsteri. The sequence goes on from CM057454.1 coordinate 334,368,188, forward strand.
ATGCCCCTCCCACATGAATAAAAGAAAAAGGTGGGATGGACCTTTTGGAGCTTCTTGGGTGGAGGTGGGGTGGACCTTATTCCCCCAAGAAAACAATGCTGCCTCCCACTACTCAGGTTCCAGTTCTTATACCACCCATTTAAGAAATAAAATAGTACCCTGCAACCATTGACTAACATGAAAGCATATTTATTTGAGGGCAGAAAACATTTCTTGGAGGAGGGTAAGGCGGAAGAGACTATTTACACTTTCAGTCAGTTCCACAGACAGAAAACATGACATCACTCCTTTTGTACATGCAAAACTCCTGTACGCTCCGCCCACAGTGATAAAAAAGGGCATGTTCTACCTTTTGATCAAGAAGCTTCTGAAGCTGGGCCTTAGTATCCACAAGCTGTGTGTGGACTGAGCTATCCCTTTGCATGAGGAACATTTGTAAAGTATGTAGAGTATGTTGAAGTTCCTGCAATTTATGTTTGTGTGCCTTGTGTAGGGCTGAGGTATGTGCTATGATAGTGCCAGGAAGAACAGATTTAAGTGCATCCCATAAAATACTAGAGGTGGCGTTCCAGTTGTCGTTGTCCATGAGAAACTGAGACACTTGCTGCTCTAGTTTCACAAGAAGCTCTCGATCATGTAGGAGACCCGGGTGCAAACGCCAAGTAGTTTGACGTCTATGTTTCCCTAAAAAAAAAGAGCACAGAGGGTAGTTGGTCTGGGAGGTTGGCAGGTGGTTAGGAGGGGCAAATTGGGTGCCCCATCACTTGGTGTTCTCCAATATATTACCTCCAAAAACCATATAAACACTACAAACAGGTATCTGACTCTATCTCTGAAATCAAACAAAGCGGCAGAGGACACTGCGGAGCAGGACACTGCAGCACAGGCTCTAGCACAACAATACTTGCCCAAATCAGGAACCAAAACAAAAAAAGCAAAAAGGAAATCCAAAAAACTTCTGATCATAGGAGACTCCATGATTCGGGGAGTTGATACCTATCTCCAACCAGGGGTAATGGTCAGATGTCTCCCAGGTATATCAGCATGAAGAGACACTGACCGCATTGCTAAAATTGTTCAGGAAGCAGGAGAAAACATTGACATCCTGGTACACATAGGGACTAATGATCTCTCCAGCCAGTCAGTTGTGAAGATCAAGGAACACCTGACCAGGCTGGGTGACAGACTATCATCCATTTCATCTGGCATCTCCTTCTCTGAGATCCTGCCAGTCTGGGAGAGGGGGGAAGATGGATGGAAGGTCAGAGAAGGGGAGATAGGGGAGCTAAATATGTGGCTCAAGGTCTGGTGCCTGGAAAAAGGACACAGATTTGTAGGCAACTGGCAACAGTTTTGGGAGTGAAAGTTCTTTAAATTTGATGGACTGCATCTGACTAAGGAGGGAGTCAGTGCATTGGGGCAGACGTTTGACATCTTTGCAGAATATTTAAACTAGCAAATGGGGAGAGGGGTGCAGCAAACCATACATCAAATGGGAAGAACACCCTTCCCCCCTCAGCTAGTGGTCAAACAGGGATTCAGCATGTTTGCAGTTCATTTGCATCACCAGGTAAGAAAAAAGGTCTGTCTCCCCATACGATGCACAGGAGAAATGCCAGACCTCACCCAACAACTAACACACCAAAATCTGGCCAATGGAACATCATGTATACAAATGCTCACAGCCTGGGAAATAAGATCCCAGACCTGCAGGCAATAATGTCAGAGGCTAAACTGGACATAGTAGCAATTAGTGAGACGTGATTTACCAGTAGCCACACTTGGGAGACTTCAGTACCTGGCTATGTACTGTTCAGAAGAGACTGAGGTGCAAAAGGGGGTGGAGAGGCCCTGTATGTCAATGAAAATATCAAAGCTACAGAAATTCAGAATGCACATAGGAGCCATAAGAACTGTAGGTCACCCTGGAAACAGGAAATGGGACAGCCATAAGAACTGGGGATGTCCACAGGCCCCCAGACCAGGGAGAGGACATAGACACATTACTGTTAGAAGATATACAAAACATGACGGCTAAAGGGGAGGTTCTGATAATGGGAGACTTCAACATGCTGGATACAGATTGGTCAATACCAGCAGAAACATCTGCCAGAACTAGACACATAGTGGATTCCCTGCAGGGGGAGGGCCTCAAACAACTGGTACAACAACCCACAAGAGACAGGGCTATCCTAGATCTAGTACTAACTAACAGAGAAGGGATCACAGATCTCCAGGTAGAAGGTCACCTGGAGGCCAGTGACCATCACATGATATGGTTCAATTTGGCCACTACAACTAAATCATCCCATTCCAAGGCAAAAATATGGGACTTCAGAGGTGCTGACTTTGATAAGATGGCCAATAGAGTTACGCTAGCCCTGGCAAAAAGAAACACAGGTGAGGGGGTACAGGCAAAGTGGGCAAGCATTAAGGATGCAATACTTGAAGCAACATCCCATTGTGTTAGACAGAAAAGGAAGTGCAAAGAAGAAGGAAACCACTTTGATTCTCATACAGTAGCAGAAAAGGTCAGAGCCAAAAGGATGGCCTTCAGGAAATATAAGGGAACACAGCGGGATGAAGATAGGGAGGCATACCAAACTGCCCTAAGGGAAGCAGGGAAGGCAGTAAGGCAGGCAAAGTCCCAAACTGAGGAAACACTAGCACAAACAGTATAATAAGGTGACAAGACTTTCTATAGATACATTAGTGAAAGGAGACAGTCCAGAGGGGGTATTGCTAAGCTCAAAGGAGAAAAGGGGGCATGTGAGGAGGAGGACCCTGTAAAAGCATCTATCCTAAATAGATACTTTTGCTCAGTATTTACTGAAGAGAAGGTAGGGCAGGGCCCACAGCACAGCACCATGGACACAGGGGGGAGGGAGGTGAGCACTACTCCCTTCAAAAAAAAGAAAGGGTCCTACAAGAGCTCACTAAACTCTGGGTGGATAAAGCATTGGGTCCTGATGGCATACATCCCAGAGTACTAAAGGAGCTATGGGTGGAACTAGCAGAGCCATTATCAGAACTGTTTAATGAGTCTCTGAGCACAGGAGAAGTCCCAGAAGACTGGAGAAGGGCTCATGTGATCCCGCTCCACAAGAGTGGTATCAGGGAGGAGGCAGGGAACTACAGACCAGTCAGTCTTACCTCAGTAGTGGGCAAGATTATGGAGGCACTCCTTAAGGAAAGGATAGTGCCACACCTGGAATCCATAGGGGCACAGGATCCAAGACAGCATGGGTTTAGAAAAGGAAGCTCCTGTCAAACTAATCTCATAGATTTCTTTGACTGGGTAACCAGAGTGGTAGACTAAGGGGGAACAGTTGATGTCACCTACCTTGACTTCAGCAAAGCTTTCGACACTGTTCCACATAGAAGTTTGATAAACAAGCTGGGTAGGCTTGGGGTGGGTCAGAAGTTGGTCAACTGTGCGACAAACCCATTGACGGGCAGAAAACAAAGAGTGGTGGTAAATGGTATGCAGTCAGAAGAGATGCAAGTCACAAGTGGGGTACCTCAGGGATCAGTCCCGGGGCCAGTCCTCTTCAATATCTTCTTTAGTGACATTGCAGATGGACTGGAGGGTAAGGTTTGTCTGTTTGCAGATAACACCAAGATCTGCAACAGAGTAGATGTTCCAGATGGGGTGGGCAAAATGAGAAGAGATCTGGATAAACTAGCAAAATGGTCGGAAGAGTGGCAACTGGGATTTATTACAAAGAAGAGCAAGATCATGCACATAGGAAAGAGAAACCCTGAAGCCACCTATAGGATGGGAGGGGAGTTGCTGGCAGTCACAAAGGAAGAAAGAGACTTGGGCATCATCATTACTGATGACCTGAAATCATCCAAGCAGACCTCTATAGCAGTAGGTAAGGCTAGGGGGATGTTAGTGTGTATTAGTAGGGGTATCACAAGTCGGAAGAGGGAGGTAATAATCCCTCTTTACAAGACACTGGTTAGGCCCCATCTGGAGTACTGGCGCAGTACTGGAGGCCACACCATCACAAGGACATTAACCAAATTGAGGCAGTCCAGAGAAGGGCAACCAAAATGGTGCATGGACTGCATCAGAAGACATATGAGAACAGAGTAACAGAGCTCAGTATGTGTACCCTAGAGCAAAGGAGGGAGAGAGGTGATATGATCGAAACATTCAAACACCTTAAGGGGATTAACAAGGTGAAAGAGTCTAACATGTTTCAATATAAGAAAAAGAGCAGGACAAGAAGACACAGCATGAGATTAGAGGGAGGCCAATTAAGGGGTAATGTGAGGAAGTTCTTTTTCACAGAAAGAGTGGTGGATGCATGGAACGGCCTACTTCAGGAAGTGGTGGCTATGAATACAGTGCAGGGCTTCAAACAGGCATGAGATAGGCATAAGGGAGCAATACAGATGAGTATGAATAGATAGGCCATTGACAGAGCAAAGGATGATGGCACTTTCATAAGGCAGAAAAAGAAATGGGCAGACTGGAGGGGCCTTGTGGTCCTTATCTGCTGCAACTTCTATGTTTCTATGTTTCATAGTGGAGTATGATCAGATAGGTGTAATGAACCATGCTGGACATCATGTAGGCTATCCACATGCTATATTGTTGTAAACAGACATTCCGGCCTGGCATAGCTGTCATGGCGGAATGAATAATGCATGTAATTCCTTTGCGAGGGATGAAGATGGCACCAGGTGTCAAGGATGCCTAGTTGACAAAGGGTTTTTTCAAATATTTTTGCACTACAGATGATCAATAGGACTTTGAGTTTGAAGCATCAAAATTAGGATTCTGTGTAAAGTTCAAGTCTCCTCCCTAAGGCTCCATGTGATAACAGCAACCGCGTAACGGCGATCACCATTTGGGCAAGTCTACATCACCAAAAATGAATTTTAGTAATGTAGACTCGTGGCGCAAATCAAAAGGGTGCTAGACACTTGTGATTTTACTTTTTATGTGGGGGCTGTGCTCCGCGCACCACCCTACAAAAGGATGTTTATTCCAGGGGAGTGCATGTTGGGGGGGGTGCAAAACAAGGGAAAAAATAAAAATTCCCAACTGGCACAAAAAGTGAGAGAGTGCCCGGAACCAAACCCGCCACCCTCCCAACCCTATGTGCCACCAACCCACCACACTACATGGCCAGCTTGGCAACCCACTGCCTCACTCGCCCCCAAACCCCCCCTCCTTCTGCCCATCACCCAGCGTGGACCCACCCCCCAACCCGCCGCAGCGTGTACATTTAGTGACATCCCGTCATTACATTCGCTAACCCTCTCATCCAGTCACTCTCCCTTCCCAGTAGCCCTGTGCAAAAGTGCCATGATTGACTCGCCTTTTACGAAAGCGCTCAATCGCGGTCGCTCAATACACAGGCTACCCTCCTTAAATAAATTACCTATGCAAAAGTCTAAGCAATGCAGAAAAAAAAAGAAGATAGAACTCTACGGTCCATACCGAGAGTAAAGTAGGTATTCACTAATGTAAGATGTCTCCCATATAAGGTACCTGTGACAATAACAACATCCTGCAGCATCTGCTTCATAATTATGGATTTCAAATGGGAGTCTGTATCAAAGGAGGGTCAAGCCCCCCCCCCCAATACCGGATTTGTGGGAAGAAAAAAAGATCTGACTGAATCCTAATTGTAAATAGTTTTTATGTTCATCAAAAGATAGATAAGTCTCCTGAAGAAATATAATATCCACACATTGTTGCTGAAAATACTGAAAAAGGCGGTACCGTTTAACAGGGTTATGCACCCCATTTATGTTGTAAGACAACACTTTGGTAAAAGATTTCATTGTGAAAATTAACATAGAGTACTGCAACTGATTGCTCCCAATCCGAAACAGGAGCTCTCATCATCGGACCACCCCCTAGATGAAGTAATACCCATGCCTTGCTATGTATTCCAGTGCAATAATACCCAAAGAAAGTCTGTAGAATTTGTCCAGCTCAAGCACGAGCAGAGGGAAAGATATACAAGCCAAAAAGCAACCTGTCGACAGGGCAGAATTCAGAATCCAAAAAAGACAAAACCATAATAAGAGACAAGATAAACCACCATGAACTTCCAAGGTAGGAACTGGTGTGTAGAACACAGCTCCTTAGTAACGTCTGAAAGTGGAAAGACTCTACAGGGGATTTACAGGCCCGTGCCCTCAAGGTTCAGTCTGAGCCTGATCCAAACTAAGCTAGCAATCAAATATATGGCTATCAAAGCTACCACCCCCAATACCTCACTGCTAAATCAGTAACATACTGAGGGGCAGGCATGCACAGAATTCAAAGGCCTAGAACTGACCAGTGCCAGTGGCCCACTAGGTAGCTCCACTCAGAAGCTCACTCACATCTCCAGAATTCCAGTTAAACTAAAATGAGACCAAGCAACACTGCCAAGAATAGAACAACCACAACAATACACACTCAAGCAGTGAGGAAGCCTGTGTCACAGCCAATAAAATAAATAGAAAAAGAATCAAAAAAATACCCACAGAAGGCCTAGGGAAAGAGAAGAGTATACATTTATAATGGAAGGAATGACAAAGCCTACTCCCTGCTCTTATTCTATTCAACTCCGCCTAGTTTTAACTTAGAAACCCAGAAGAAAAACAAAGTAATACTGTAGATGCAGTGTCCCCCATGTTATAACAAACATGAATAGTAAACTGGCAAATCCCTTTAACTAGACAAAGAGCCCTGTTTTACATTCTGACACCCCAAAGTTGAGCTACTGTCATCAAATACCCCCCTCCCCCACAGGATAAATAAAGTTGAAAAAAGTCCAAAATGGATACTTGAAAAAAAAGAACAAGTAAATAAATAGCATCAGTACCACCTCAGGCATCCAATGTAAAAAAAAGGCCCAAAGAAAAAGTCTTCCATCAGTGCTGCTAGGGCAGCCTTTGTTCAATAAATGTAAATGTATCTTAATCAACATTTAAAACTCGATTGTAGCCATGGAAAGAAAACAGGTAAAAAATGTGAGAGCATTATAAGAGCAAACACTGTACAAAACAAATTAAAGAGTTAGTGGAGCCAAAACAGGCAGACAGGAAAATAATACAAATTTAAAGCAGTAGTCAGTTGTAACTTTTTATTTCGGAAGTATTTTTCTTTCTCCTTTTGCTCATCAGAAAGTATTCTATGTAATAATATTGTGCTGGATGTGTGGAACAGCTCTCAGCCTGGCAGCTGACATATCTAACTCTATTTCCCCACACTACATCATCAGAGTTATGATCTCACTGACAGTGACATCACAGGTGAATAACCCGGCAGTCAGTCACCTGCTGTTCCTAAGTAGCAGTGATGTCACAGTCAGTGAGGTCACAATGTTGATGATGTAGAGTGGGGCAGTAGAGCAAGATATGTCAGTTGCCAGGCTAAGAACTGTTCCACACATCACACCTACTAACATCTGGTAAACAATCATCTAATTAAACAAAGGGAAAAGAAAAAGAAAAAGAATCTCAGATATAAAATGTAATGGTTGTCTGCTTTTAAAATCTAATATTAGTTTTAGGCAGTACACTAGCTGTTTAAGAAACAAAGGGGAGGGAATATTGTCTATCGGTCAAGATGGGTAACCACCTGAGGTGCCAGAAGCCTCAGTAACCTTTCTCCAACCCCCACTAACACAGAAACTCAAATCTTGTAAAAGGGCTGTATTTTGCCAGAACTTTACACTGTCAGCAAAGTACAAGGTTCAACAGTTAAAGAAAATGTGAACATCTTTAAATATATAAAAGAAAAAGGTGAGCCATAACATAGTAGAATAATGTGGCAAAAAGCAAGCTCTAATACATTGTTAAACCAGGGGGAGGGGAGGAGATGGGGAGCCCAGGAATTAAATAGTAAATACAGCCACTAACTATATTCAAATAAGAAGAGAGGATGTATATCCAAGAACTAACCAGGCTCATCAGACCAACCCATGAGAGTTCCTAAAACACATGCAAAATAAACTCTGTCTAGACCATCCGAAATATCATATTAGTAGGCTGAAGTTCTCATGGAAAGTATATTAGTGGGGCAAAGCAGGCAAGAAGGACCGAAGGAAAACCGTACACTGGCAAACTGGGTTATGACTGCAGGCATTACAGGGAAATCGATAAGCCCATATTTAAAACTATCATGAAGATTCCTAACAGTGGAAAAACTGGAGCAGAGCTTTGATTTAGTTTAAAGCCAGTTCCGTGCATGTCTTTTGGCTGTGTGGAGAAGATTTAGTCCAGGACTCCAGCTACAGAGCTCATTTTTCCAAGCAGTCCAGTTGATCTATTGGTTCCTCCGGGATGTCATACTTCCTTGAGCAGAGCTCCTGCACTGCCGCCTCCAGATTTTCAAATGTTCTGGAACCATCCTGAAAGAAAATGCATAGACGAACCAGATAGGGGGTTGTAAATTTAATTTTATGAGTTTTTAAAAGGTGCAGGACTGGGGCATAAGCTTTTCACTTTGCTAACAGTGCTAATGAATAGTCATTGTCAAAGTATAGTCAATGGCCCTTATATGTAATAATCCTTTTGTGCCAGGCTTGAATAAGTAAAGCATTCTTCACAGCAAAATTATAAAACTGGAAGACACTGGTGCAGGGGCATGAGATGGATCCAGAGGGCTTAGGTTATTAGGCTCAGTGTGCTCATTCAAGAGGCAAGGGACATAAATCAGCTATGTCCAAAATTGATGGTATAAAACTTTTCAGAAAAGACAGCATGTCACCCCTTCTTGTTCCTCTGGCACACCATAAATATGAATGTTATTTCTAGTGAGTGATTCTCCAAGTCTTCACAACGGTTTGCCATACTCTGATGCTCCTGCATTAGTTTTAATAGGACCCACTCCACATGATCCACCCAAGAGTCAGTATCCATGGCATGCTTTTTTCAAGTTGCTCACCTTCAGTTTCTAGGGCCAGTACAGTTTTCGTAAGCTTGGTGTGCAGCACCTTAATTTCAGCATGAAATTCCTGGAGGTCATCCAAGATTGCAGCATTCATAGGCTGTGCTGCAGCTGCTGAATGGTTAGCTTCCATGTCACCCATACTGCTCACCTGCAGAGACCTGGCCGGAGATAAACTAGGAGAGACCGTAGAGGAGCTGCTGTTTTTTTGTTTCCTGCCATGTCCCATCAACAATGATAGCTTACAATGCTATGTTTCACCAAAATAGTACAAGTATAAACCCCAAACTGGAAGCTATTTTCCCCGGTAGGGGTGGAGCTCCGCTCTTGCTCCTCCATTCCAGGCAGCGATATCATCAGAAGTCCACAAAGCCCCCTCCCTTAATTTTCTACATCAACATATGGCCAAGGCTTTTTTGGACATGGCAGACCAACTAAATCTCTAAGATGTTTGGAGATTTCTGCATCCCTCAGCCTGGGGTTTTTCCTCCATAGAAAATGGCTTCACATAATAACTGACTGTGGAATACACAACATCATTCATTCAGACCATTCCCCTCTGTTATTGCAGGTGGAGATGCACCCCATAGTTATTCATAAACTATGTGGCATGAATGCAGGATTTCTAGCTAATGAAGTAAATGTTATTCAAACCAAGCAGGAAATACAGGCCTACCTAGACCTTAATTGAGCGGGAGGGTCCACAGATATGACACAATGGAATGCACTAAAGGCTGTCTTTAGAAGCACTCTCACATCCATTACTAGTGCCCAAAGGAAGAAAGCAGTAGAAGAACCTCTAGTGTTAGCAAGGAAGATAGGAGACTTAGAAAAAGCACATAATGCACAGACAGACAATACTCAAATATTACAGCAACTTACAACAACAAGACATAAGCTTGCTGATCTGAGTTAAAGAAGGTTAAGGCCATGCTTGGATACACTAGGCAGAAATATTATGCCCAAGGGAATAGAGCAGGATGCCTTTGGTGCAGTAGCTGAGAAAGGAACAAGCACATCTGGCCCAGCTCTGGACTCCATACAAATTACTCTCCCACAGGAGATAGCTGAACAGTTTGCATCCTTTTTATCAATCCCTTTAAACTGACCCATGCTCCCATTGCACCACAGGGGATTCAAAAACATTTTTCACTCCCTTAGCCCTACCATGACTGAATGAGCAAGAAAAAAAACATGGTGGATAATCTGGTCACAGGGAGACAGTTCCTAGCTACCATCCAGAACTTAAAGAATGGAAAATCCCTGAGCCTGGATGGTTTCCAAGGGGAATTTTATAACTGTAAGTATGATATTGTGATCCCACTTATGAGAGCCATTAATTGAGGAATGGAGAATAAGACATTCCCAGATGAATGGAAGGAGGCAGTCATCACTATTATTCCAAAGCAGGGTAAATATCCATTATTACACGGTGAGTCCTACAGCTAATTTCACTCATAAATGTAGATAAAGATAATGACTCCTATATTGGCAAGTAGGCTACAGAAAGCTATTTGAAAACATCCACTGGAACCAAACAGGTTTCATCCCAAAACACCAGTCTTTTGATAATGTATATGATTATTAAATGTTATACATTAAGTCAAACACACCAACATAATCAATCTGGCCATCTCACTCAGTGCTGAAAAGGTGTCTGACCACTTGAAGTGGCAATTTCTATTATTTACTTTCAACAAATTTGGAACTGGCCCAAAGTTTCTCTCTTAGATAAATGCCCTCTGCATGAAACCAAGGACCAGAGTAAGGGTAAATGGCATTTTATTACCCTTCTTTGAGCTCAAGAGAGCCCCCCCAACCCCACCTGGGTGCCCACTTTCATCCCTCCTATTTCACTTATTTGTTTTATAAGGCTTTTTCAGAAGGTTTTTAACAATTTTAACTGTATGTTTTATCTGATTGTTTGATTTATTTTATTGTACAGTGCCTTGATATTTGAAAGGTGCTTAAAAAATAAAGTTTACTTCACTGTACTATTTGCTATAAAGATAAAGCCCCTAGCCACTGCAGTAAGGAACAATCCAGACATAAGGGACACCTCATGTGACCCACAGGGGCAAAAGAAACCTCATTATATGCAGATGACACCCTGCTGTTTATTAGAGACCCAGTACCCTTGATGCCCCCTTTACTAACCACCTTGTAAAACTACAGCCAGGTCTCTGGGTCTAAAATAAATCACAATAAATCAGAAGGTTTTATAAGTGGTGTGATGTCAACACAAATAAAACAGATCATACCATTCAAATGAACCACCAAAGGTTTCAAGTATTTGGGCATTCATATCTGAAAAATGCCACAAATCTCTTTAAGGCAAACTGCAAACATCTGAGATAGATCTATGCCGATTACCGCAGATGGGCCTCCCTCTGTCTGTAAGGGGCAGGGTACAAACAGTTAGAATGAATATTCAACTGAGACTGCCTTATTGCTATCAAATGTTCCCAACCACAGTACTCCATGGTATGGAAACAGCTAGAAAAATCCACACATAAGTTTATATGGGGAACTGGCCATTCAAGGGTTTAGTTAGCATTGGGAGGGCAATACAAAGACAAGGGGGGTTTGGGATTGCCCAATTTTAAATATTATTACTGGGCTGCACAAACTATACCAGTTTTGCAATGGTTGCTCAGGCAGAAATAGAGTGACTGGCTAGATCTCCAGGTGGCCAGCAGCCACACGGGGCGGCAGGATCTTTACCCCTCTCATACCTCACTCCAGCCACTTTCAGACACACAGAAAACCTTGGGGTAAAAAACTACATCAGGTGGAGAAGCTTACAGCAGATCTCCGAATGCAAACTGGAAAGTTCAAAGGTGCCTGGCTCCTCTTTATGAAACTCACCGAGGAGCTAGAGGGCACCTCAGTCTTAACCCAACACGCACAGGGATATTGCCCCTCTCGGGTTTATACCTCCACGATGTGATCCACATGCAGATGAAATCAGATAATCAGAACTACTTATGTCATGTAATTCTCTTTTCTCTTGCCTATGTCTTAGTTTGCAACCTGCCTCATACAGTAATTCTAACAGTTATTCTTGTTTATTTACAAGTGTACATAGTTATCAAATTTGGTCATTGTGGCTGACTCGAAATAATTTATTTAGTTTATTTTTTTTTATTTAGTTGTTTTTTTTTAACCAGGTATAGCACACTAAGCTGAAAGCTTTTTTACAGGAGCGACCTGGGAGCACAAGGAGGTTAAGTGACTTGCTCAGGGTCACACAGTATGCAAGTGGAAGCTGTGGGATTCAAACCCAGGTCTGGTCTGCTGGATGTTACCAGATTTGCAGCTCAGAGCCTTAGACCACTGCGCTATACTGCCGAAATAATTTAATAGAGTGGTTGCCTATCCCCTGATTCTAATGGAAAGTACCAGTAATGTGGAACACACTGTTAGCACTTGTAGATCCTGGGTTTATGCTGGGAATTACTAACTTTTTTACTCAGAATAAGAGATGTCTGTTTTCATATTCTGAACCCATGTACTGCTACTGTTGTGTCCTCTCCACACAATAAAGAAGTTTAAAAAAGGAAAACCTAGGGGTGAAGCACATGCTCAAAATGTGGGGCATAGTAAGATATCATGTGGGTGAGGCAAATGTGAACAGTCCACTTCCAGGCCTTACTCGCACACCAGAGGGTGCACTAATGACTACTGATCTAGATTTTAGAGGATGGAATTGCAAGGTATAACATCCTTCCAACATACAAAAACAACAGGCATGACTTCTCTCAAATCTTTTTAGCAGCTTCAGACTGAGTTTGGTCTGGGTAGGGGCGAATATTTTGGACATTTACAAATTAAACACTTCATTATACAGCCACACTTTAAGAAACATATATTGAGACCATAGACCCCTTCCCCCCCACCGAAGAATTCATGAACTCCACAAGGAAACTAGGAGTGATCCTGAAACCAGTTACTGGGCTTAATAACTGTTGCAGAATTCAGAAACATGGCTCTCACAGAATGCATGGGATGCTTTGCAGAGGGAGGCTGGTGAAGAAATTGATGACAAAACATGGGAGAAAGCGATCAGGGTGGGCACACAGACTGCCTCATCACTGGGGTGCAGGGGATTTAAATGTAACGCAATCATGAGGTTTTTCCTCACACCCACATGCACCAAATATACCACCAGCAAATCAGATAAATATTGGAGGGGCTGCCATCAGTAGGGCACCCCTACCACATTAACACAGAAACATAGAAACATAGAAGTTGACTGCAGAAGGAGACTGCCAGGTCCATCTAGTCTGCCCAGTGTTTTAGACCTAACCTACCCTTCTAGCTGCTCTTATGTGTGAGGGCTCCCTTATGTCTATCCCATGCATTCTTGAATCCTACCACTATGTTAGCCCCCACCATTTCTGCTGGCAGGCTGTTCCAGGCATCCACCACTCTTTCCATGAAGGAAACCTTTCTGGTGTTGGTAGAGAGCCTCCCTCCTTGCAGACTTAGATCATGTCCCCTGGTTCTGCTGCCCTTCTTGAAGTGAAAAAGTTCCTTTGACTGTACCTTGTTTATTCCTTTTATGTATTTGAATGTTTCGATCATGTCTCCCCTCTCACTTCTCTGTTCCAGGGAGTACATGTTCAGTTATCTCAGTCTATCCCTATACGACATTTTCTGCAATCCCTGAATCATTTTTGTCTGGGCCTCTCCCATTCTGGAGAGATTTGGAGCAGAGGTGCACGCCTTTCTGAACAGGATACTTCTAACAGCAGTACCAAAAACCTTTCAGGCCCTTTTTCTGGGAACCCATGTCCATTTGGAGATACAGAAGAGAGAAGCCAGTATATATAGAATTGTCATGACCATGGTCCTTAAGGCCATGACCAGCAAATGGCTCAACCCTCTGCCACCCACCCTAGGCAGTGTGATTAATAGGTTGAAAGATGTTAGATGGATGGAATTTCTCTTAGCCACTGTTAATTTACAGGATGAAATGGCCAGAAACAGATGATCAACTATGGAAGAAATGCTAGAAAATATGGACTTTCAGCCTGCTCATGCACTTTTACCACTTACTTTGTCAATTGTCCGTATTGGTTTGGTGGATCTGCCTAAATATTTTAGTGTACTTGTACAGCATCAATATGCAGTCTCAGCACCAATGTTTCTTGTTAGTGTTTGTGCAATTTTTATCTGTATTGACAAAATTCAATAAAAATAAAATTAAAACAAAAACTTCCGCTCCCTTCCTCTGCATGTTCTCCCACCCCACCCCCTCTGGTCCCATACCAGTTTTACGTTGAAACTTTCTCCAGCTCCACCTCTCTGCTAGTTCTATCACCCCACACCCTCTGTTCCTGGCCTGTTTTACTTTTATACTTCCTCCAACTCCCTCCCTTTGTGAGTTCTACCACCCGATTCCCACGCCCTCCATTCCTGGCACAGTTTTATTTTTTTTATTTTTTTAATGATACTTTTTACCTCCCTGTCCCAGACAGCTCTTTCCTTTCTACCACCCCCCCAGCACCATCCCCCAAGGATCAGACCCCCTCCCTTATGCTCCCATGACTTACCCTTCATAGCAGGGTGATGGGAAGTGACTCAACCCACCAGGAACGGATCCAGCCAGAGAGGTGCCATCTCAGGGGCGGCGCCTGCGGGGGATGGTGTCTTGCCGTGTGGCCCGGATTTTTCTGCATTTTCTTTTGTGGAGTGGGAGCAAGCAATGCTGACAGTGGCACACAATGCACATGTCCGCATATTGCACATCAGTCACTGCTCCTCCTCTGTCCCCCAACGTACAGGACTCGGCATACCAACACGTAAACACGTAGCCTCCGCTAGATGTCAGGCATGTGCCGGTCCATGTTCCCCACCCTCCCCAGGAGAGGAGAGCTGTTCCCTGGATGCTTGATCCTCTCCCTCCCTGGCTGACCCCGGCAACCCACTCGCACTGTGAACATTGGTCACCAGCGTGGCAGAAGGTAAGGCACAAATGCCTCAACCATCCACGCCACTGGGCCGTCCTCAGTTTTACTTTTAAACTTCCTTCTACTCCCTCCCTCTGCAAGTTCTACCATCCCACACCCTCCATTTCTGAACCAGTTTTACTTTTAAACCGCTCCAGCTTCCTCTTTCTGCATCTTCTCCCACCCCATACCCTCTGTTCATGGTCCAGTTTTACTGATAAATCCCACCAGCTCCCTCCCCCTACGAGTTCCCCCAGCCCTCACCTTCTGTTCCTGACTTGGTTTTACTTTTTAAATTCCTCCCACTCCCTCCCTCCCTCTGCATATTCTCCCACCCCACACCCTCTGTTCCCCTGCCAGCATTCCTTTTTAACTTCCTCTTGCTCCATCCCTATGCTTGTTCTCTAACCTCACACCAGGCACAACAGGCAGATGATCTAGGGAGAAGATTCAGATCTAGAGGTTATTCCGAACCCATCCTAGCAGATGTATTGTATAAAACTTACCAAATTGACAAGACAGGCCTTCCTACCCCTAAGGAGAAACATCCTGAAGACAGCAATATTGTGACATTTGTCACAAAACAAAATGACATTTCAGTTGAAATAGGAAAAATCATCAAAAAGAATTCAGCAATTTTGATTAAGGACCCCATCCTTAGACACAATATTGTCCCCCAACTGATGGTTACATACAGTAGTGGGAAGTAACCTGGAGGATTTATTGACCAATAGCCACTTCACCCCCAACAGGCAAGGGTCTATGTGATAATGGCAAATGCCTAAAGGCGATCTCCCTTAACGCACAGTCAGAGTGCCGAAAACCTTTTCAGCACTCTGGCAACCCTGGCACACAGGACAAAGGTGCCAGGAGATGTTTTTAATGCTTTCTGTGGGTGGGCTGCACCCCCAACACACCCCCTCACAGGGGGCTTCGCCCTCACACCCTCTTACTCAAGGATTCTCAACCTGGGGTATGGGGGTGAAAGCATTAATAAAATAAAGGTTCGGGCCGAGCGCAATAAAATCGCACCAGTTCCCGGACCCAGTACCTCACCCACCCCAACCCCTAGCCAACCCCCAATGCCATGATGAGCTCAGCCATCCACCTGGCGCCACCAGCTACAGCCTCCACCCCTCCCAGCCCACGCTCGCTCCCACCCTGTACGCATACACTGCATGAAACTGCCAAGTTCACCCACCCCTCATCCAGTCCCCCATCGCCATGAGGGATTCAGCCGGGAAGGAGTCACCATTACCGACAGTGCCCTTCCCCTTGCGCCCCCCTCACGGGTTACCAACAGGCAGCCTACTGGAGTGCGGACCAAACCCATAGGTGCATTTAGGTGCAGTAGATGCAATGTATGCAAGTTTGTAAGTACAGGTAAAATATGTAACCACCCTATCAAAAACACCACCATTGAAATTAACCGCCACACTGAATTTGTTGTGCACATTCTTTGGTGTCCCTGTAACAAATTGTACATGGGTAGGACAAGAAAACACTCAAGAACAAAATTCAGGAGCATGTCAGTCATTGCTAGTGAGCTACTTATCCCCAAGCTACACTATGGATTCCCAGTTTTCACTGTCTCTGCCAAATCTGCACTTTGTAAGTGGAATGTAACCTATAATACTATTTGCTGGCTTGCTTTGGCATCTAGTCGACTTGACCATCATTGCACCCTGTACACTAAGCTTTGGTTGGTGCTCCCCATCATCCATACATGATTACATGCTGGGTGATATGATTTCTAATATCATGTGTAATAAATTGTCTTTGCCTCTCACATCATTCCTTCAGCCTGCTCATAGTGCTTATCCTTGAGATCCAGTGAGCGTGCCCCTTTGTCCATCCCAAAGATTCACATAGACAATAGAAAGAATAGCATTCTCCAGTTTTGCTCCAAACCTATGGAACTCTGTTCCTACTGAACTTTGTCTAAGCCTGTCAATACTACAAGTCTCAATGGCTGAGAGGGACCTGGGGGTGGTGGTGGATGTCAAGATGAACAACTCTGAGACTTGTAGGAGGGCAGCAGCCAAGGCCAACAGGATGCTGGGATGCATCGCTAGGGGGATCACCTCCAGAAGGAGGGAAGTGATACTCCCTCTGTATAACTGCTTGGTGAGGCCGCACCTGGAGTACTGCGTGCAGTTTTGGAGGCCACACTTAAAGAGGGACATTAACCTCCTGGAGAGGGTCCAGAGGAGGGCAACCAAAATGATTTGGGGCTTGGGGACAGGACCTATGAGGAGAGGCTCGAAGAGCTAAATATGTACATTGGAAGAGAGAAGGGACCGGGGGGACATGATAGAGGTCTTCAGGTACATGAAGAGGGTAAATAGGGGAGGAACAGTGAGGGTGCTTTGAAGGAAGGAGGAAGGGGCCACTAGAGGGCATGGGTGGAAGCTGGAGGGGGGAAGATTCAGGGGAGAAAGGAGGAGGTGCTACTTCACTGAGAGGGTGGTGGAGCCATGGAATGCACTACCTAGGGGGCTGGTGGAGGCAGAGACAGAGACAGTGGAGGGGTTCAAGAGGGGGTGGGACAGGTACAGGGGAAGGGTTCAGGAAGCAAAATCCAATGCAGCAAGAATATCCGGAACTGGGAAGAGAGAAGCCAGAGAAGGCGAGGGGGACAGCAAGGTCAGCACCCAGGGTGGGGGCTGACCAAACGAGCAGACACGAAAGGCCATTAGGCCTATTCTGCTGGCATTTTAGTATGTTAGTAATACAAGTATTCCATAATAGGTACCATGAGTACCTACATAGTGTATTTACCTGCTTTTGTTCCTAGCTAGTACTGTCCACTTTGCATCTTACTGTATTACAAGTCCCTAGACAGTTCAGTAAAATATGTTTTTGAATGCATTTGTTTCTTATGTAAATTGATTGTAATGTCTTGTTTCATATAGGATATTTTGCCTGTATTTATTAAATTGTCATGCACTGTATGTATCTATTGTCACTGTGCCTTACTTTATTTTTACTCTGTAACTGTGCCTGAAAACATGCATTTGTCTACTGTGCTTACCTGGTAAATAAAAATGAAATAAATAAAAGTAAGATGTTTCCTCACATTATCAGCATCCACTGGTCCCAAACATTAAGGCATCCCTGGAGAAGGGCAGTGGTCAATGTAGGCAGATGTGTTGTTCTTCTCCTGACATGCTTCAAATGCCCCAGTCACTCAATGAGGACACATTGCTCCTTTGGCCAACTTCCAAATCAATTTCATATTCTACAAAATAAAATGCTGCAGAGTCTGATTTCACTCTTTTAGTTGTGGGTTTGGGTTGTATTGCCATGTCTGCATATTACACCCTGACCCAAGTGTATCCTTTTCTGATGGTGATGTCGCATTCATAGACTTTGACGGCAGATAAGGACCGTTTGGTCCACCTTGTCTGCCCATTTCCCTACCTACAGGATAAGCTGCAGATCCTAGTTAACCAACAGCCTATTTCTTCTAACCCCCCCCCACAAGAATTGCCTTATGTCTGTCCCATGTATTCTTGAATTCTCCCGCAGTTTTGGACCCCACAACCTCCTCAGGAAAGCTGTTCCATGTGTCCACCACCCTCTCTGTGAAAAAATACTTCCTCACATTGCCCCTGAACCTCCCCCCCTCTATCTTTAAATTGAGTCCCCTTGTTCTTGTACGTCTCTTTTTCTGAAAGATGCTACCCTCTTGGACTTTGTTGATTCCACTGAGGTACTTAAAGTTTCTATCATGTCCCCCCTCCCCTTTCCTC
Organism: Neoceratodus forsteri; assembly: GCA_016271365.2. Taxonomy (NCBI): domain Eukaryota; kingdom Metazoa; phylum Chordata; order Ceratodontiformes; family Ceratodontidae; genus Neoceratodus; species Neoceratodus forsteri. The sequence goes on from CM057454.1 coordinate 334,386,805, forward strand.
AAGGGTATACATATTAAGCTCCTTTAGTCTCTCCTCATATGGCTTCTCTTGCAGACCGTGCACCATTTTAGTTCCCCTCCTCTGGACTGCCTCCATCCTGTCTATGTCCTTGCGGAGATGGGGTCTCCAGAACTGAATGCAGTACTCCAGATGGGGTCTCACCAGCTGTATGTACAGAGGGATAACAACTTTCTGTTTTCTGCTGGTGATTCCTCTCCCTATACATCCCAGTATACCCCCAGCCCTCCCTACTGACTTCTCACAATGCTTGTTAACTTTAAGGTAATCTGATATGATTACCCGCAGGTCCCTTTCCATTTTTATTGTTGTTACTTCCTCCCTCCACATTGTGTAATCTTCCCCTGGGTTTTTGTTTCCCAGGTGCATTATTTTGCACTTCTTTGCATTGAATCCAAGCTGCCATACTTCTGACCATTCCTCCAACCTTGCCAAGTCCCTTCTCATCCTTTCCACGCCTCCTTGTGTATCAACCATGTTGCAGATCTTTGTGTAATCTGCAAAGAGGCATACTTTTCCTTCCAGTCCCTCTGCAATGTCACTTGTAAAGACATTAAAAAGAACTGAACCCATTACTGAACCCTGTGGTACCCCACTAGTAACCCCTCTTTCTTCAGAGTGGACTCCATTTACAATTACCTTCTGTGTCCTGTTGTCAAGCCAATGTTTTGCTCAGGCTACCACCCTGGGACCCACTCCCAGGCTGGTTAATTTGACTATTAATCTTTTGTGTGGGACTGTGTCAAATGCCTTGCTAAAGTCTAGGTAGGCCATGTCCACAGCCCCTCCCTGGTCTACTACTTTGGTCACCCAGTCAAAAGAATCAATTAGATTAGTCCAACATGACCTTCCCACTGTGAACCCATGCTGCCTTGGGTCCTATGCCCCACTGGCCTCTAGGTACTCAACAGTTCTTTCCTTCAGAAGTGATTCCATCACTTTTCCTACCACAGAGATCAAACTGGCAGGTCTGTAGTTTCCCTCATCTGTCTTGGTCCCACTTTGGTGAAGGGGAATCACATCCGCCTTCCTCCAGTCCTCAGGTACAACATCATCCTCCCATGATTTTTAAAAAGGGTAGTCAGTGGTTTCACTAGTTCTCCCCTTAATTCTTTTATAATTCTGGGGTGAATTCTGTCAGGGCCCCATTGCTTTGTCCACCTTCAGTTTTAGGAGTTCTTTCAGAACCCTTTCTTCTGGGAAAGGACTGGGATTGACCCCCCTATCAAGAGTGCTTCTCTTAATTGGATTAGGCACCTCCCCCTCCTCCTCCTCTTTTGTAAATATTGAGCAGAAATATTAGTTCAGTATCCCTGCTTTTTCACTGTCCCTCACTGCCCACCCACCGTCCATTCTATTCAGCCTCACTATCCCTCCCTTTGTCTTCCTACACTCCCTGATGTACCTATAAAAGGTTTTATCCCCCTTCTTAACCAAGTTGGCTATCTTTTCCTCAGTTTGAGCCTTTGCTATTCTAACTTCCCTCCCTGCTTTCTTCTGCCTTAACTGGTACAGCTCCCTGTCCTGCTCCTTCTGTATTTCCTTATACTTCCTGAATGCTATCTTTTTCTCCCTGACTTTCCCTGCCACCTCTTTTGAGAACCATAATAGCTTTTTCTTTTGTTTTGATTTATTTGCTTCACACAAAGGCTTGTTGCTTCTGTGATGGCAGTTTTGATGTTTCCCCATTGTTGCTCCACCCCTCCTTTTAGCCTGTTTGCTAGTGCTTTTCTAAGGCACTCTCCCATCTTGCCAAAGTCAGCCCTCCTAAAATCCAGTACCCTTACTTTTGTATGGCTTGACTCTGTAGCTGAGTTTATCATGGACCACACTGTTTGATGGTCACTTGTTCCCAGATAACAACCCACTTCTAGATCTGAGATCCTCTCACTGTCCCCATTTGAGAGTATGAGGTCTAAGATAGCTCCCTCACAAGTGGGTTCCAATACTAGCTGTCTGACGCATGCCACCTGTAGGGCATCGAGAATGGCCCTGCTCTTGGATGTGGCTGCCCGCAAATGTGCTCCAGTTAACATCTGGCATATTCAGGTCTCCCATCAACAGTATCTCCCCTTTCTCTGCCATCCATAAGAATGCCTTCTATCATATCCTTGTCCACCCCCCCCCGACATGGGGGTCTGTATACAACCCCTGTGCGGATCGTGGGCCATTTCCAGTCTCTAAGGTGACCCACAGTGCCTCCTCTCCTCCCTGTTTACTCTTTTGTTCAGTTGCTTTTATCCCTTCCTTTACATAGAGAGCTACTCCTCCCCCTCTTCTCCCCTCCTTATCTCTCCTGTAGGTTATGTACCCTGGTATGTTAACATCCCAGTCATGGTTCTCTGTGTACCATGTTTCTGTGACTGCTATGATATCCAGGCATCCCTCTTCCATCAAGGCCACCAGTTCAGGGAACTTGTTGCCCATTCTGTCATGTTCTTAATTTGCACAGTGATCCTTCTGAGAAGCACTTGTCTGCACACCAGCAACACACTGGGCTTGACCGACAGTCATTCTGGCAGGACATGAGCTTCTGGGATGTCAGTCTTGAGCATCTGATGAAGGTGCACTCTCTGTTGGGTGGCAATACCAACTCTTTGGTATCCCAGTGCCACACTGTGCCAACTGAGCCTTTACTATCTCCAAGAATCTTTTGTGCCTGCTTCTGGTAGGCTTGCCTCACCAGTCCATGCACATCTGGTGCCACACTGTTCCAAGTGAGCCTTTGCTGTCTCCAAGCATTTTTTGTACCTGCTTCTGGTAGGCTTGCCTCACCAGTCCATGCACAGGTGGTGCTCATCCTTGCTGTTGAGCCTCTCATTCTTTGCATAGCAGGGCCAGGTGCCCAAATACATGGGCATTCACTTCAATCAGGATAAGGACATTGCCATACAGTCTTGATTTTGAGTATACCAGTTCCAAAGTTTCCACTGATACTCCCACTCTAGCTACTTTCAGGGGAAAGGTGACACACACATTCACATAGCATAGGAAAGGGTAGGACTTGTCTCTCAGGCCCTGCCTATCCAGTCCTTCCATGGGTTGTAGTTCCCAGCCAGATAAGTACTTGTCCAGCCATTCATTAAATATAATCATGACTTCAGAGTCACTATTCAGTATGGTTTGGGTAGTTAACCCCTCAATGGTGGCTATAATTTTTAAGAAGGTCCCACAACTTGACTTGACTAAAGACTTCATAATGAGAGCAGTCACAGAAGGTGTCTCCTGAGTATTGTGATGCCAGGACTTAACAGTGGAAGGCAACACATTTATGTGAGTTGTGTCTGCAGCATATACACCACAAAACACAGGCAAATCTTTCCAAGAGTGTCTCAAAACCAAGATTATTCAACAAATACAGGTAAAAAATGCCCAGTTTGTGCAGCCATCAAAACAGATCTCCCCACCGTGAACCATCAATGTTTTGTGCCTCTTGTTCTTTTCCAAAGTGAATGGGGACAATCATTATCATGGGTATTTAGACCAAATACCTGACAGTGACAGTACTTAAAAATCCAAAATATGTGCAACATTGTGGTTAAAGTGCATATCATACAACTGACAACTGCACCTGTAATATTGCAGATACACCCATAAGCCAAAAAGTAAGAAGGACCTGCACACAAGGACAAAAAATGAACAAACCAGATGGGGAGGCAACATGAGAGAAAGCAGTAACAAAAGTAGGGGAAAACACCCATGTAGGATTGTGAAATGGGGACAGGAGAAAGGAAAAAAAGTGGGGGAAAGAAGAAGTAAAAACACACATTTGAGGTTAAAAAGTAATGCACACACACTTATTGGTGCTATCTTAGAATCCTTGTCTAATAAAACAATCTGAATGAATTTCATTATACCCATAACATGATCACTGGAGGGATTGCTCCCCTACGTATCAAAGGTCAGTTATATTACATCTGCTGTACTTGATCATGCTAACACCTCCAAAGTTCATGTTACTAGAGGTTTACATAATCAGACAGCATCCCATTAAAAGGTTTCATTCATTATACAATTGTCTACTTCAAAAAGGGTGCCAACTGAAAATGTTAATTCAGTCCTGGTCTCAGCAGAGCTCTAGGTTTATATTGCCACATACTTTCAAGTCCCCCATGGGAGACCCAGGACAACTTTTTCCACAGCCTGAAATTTAAAAACATGTAAACATCATTTTCTATTATATGGAGTGCCAATGCAGTTACTGAAAAAAAAAACATTACCCATTTTTATTGTCAGACAAAATGTACAGTTCCACACAGGTGATTACCTGATGTGAATGCCAAGGGATTAGGTGTACTTGTGTGGTGAAAACTGTACACATTTATCATGAACATTCTCACCCCTGTGAAAAAGCATGCAGAAGTCCTGACTGGCCTGCTCTTTCAATATTTCATTTGCAGTCAAGATATGCTAGTTCTTTTCCATAATTTTCATTATTCGATGGACCTGCAAGGAAAATGTGGTTACAAAATTAAATGGTTTGGAGTCAGTTTTGCTGTTATCCCTCACATTTTGACCCTTCAGAAAATTACCTCTATCCTATGAACAAGCAAAACTGTAGGCTTTCTCTATAACGTGTTCACTGTAACCCTTGTATTTGAACTTGGTAGTTAGTTCAACTGCCCTTTGTTGAAATGCCACCTCCATACTGCAAACAACATACTGTAGTTCTGTTTTTGGGCAATTGCACTTTAAGGTATTTGGCTTAAATACCTGTGATACTGCCTGTTCCCATTCACTTTGAATAAGCACAAGAGGCATGAAACTTTGGTGGTTCACAGGAGAGAGATCTGGTTTCTATGGCTGCACAGAATGGAGCATTTTTAAACCTGTATTCATTTAATAAAATTGGTTTTTGGACACTCCTGGAAAGATTTGTCTGTGTGTCATGGAGCGTGTGCTGCTGGACTCAACCCACATATGTTTGTAAACTTCATATTGGCTTGTGTGGAGTGTCTGACATCAAAAGCACAGACATTTCTGTTTTCTACATCTTTCTTTAAACTGAACGGTGATCTTCCTCAGATTCTCTATGGAATGATACTCACTCTTTGTATGACCATATTACTCACAATGATAGCTGAAGCTTCACTAAAAATACAACCAACAGATTACACTGGTACAGTTTCAGTTGGTTTCCATCTTTATCTACCCCACCACCACCACCACCACGAGGCTGAAAATTGGCAGGATTGCCTAGCTCTCATTTTCCAGTCAACAAAAATTAACTAAATAAATAATTAAGAAGACCCCATCTCAGCAAGCTTGGTTACATGGTGGCCCACATGTAAGCATCTGGGTCTGGTCTCCTTCCTGATGGGTCCTTCATTGCAGTAGGTTGTGTCACAATGTAACCCTCCAAAGGTGGTCTCACAGCATAATAGTTGCAGTTGTGCTTACAGAGTCTCAGCACAGGCTATTTCAACTTTTTTTATCTGTGCTTGCAGATCACTGATGACTGACCCACTTATTTTGTTTGCGGTAACTTTGCTGGGATTCAAACTGTGAGTCACACTTAGGGTTGCTTGAAGAGTCTCTCCTTTCAGAACCAGCATTCCTACTCCCATACCTCTCATTCCTGATCTCTGTAGGATAGCAGCAGCTGATCCACATGGTCCCTGAAGCACCCTTTGATCATAGGTTGATTGGAGTGCACAGTTCCTTGCAGCACTTGTTCCACCCAAACATGGTCCATGCCTGCAGCTGAAAGCTTTCATTCTGGTACTCCCTCTGCATCACTTTCTCCATCCTCATCAGAAAGTATGAAAGTCTCTTGCCTTGTTTCTGTTCCATCAAGGTTTACTTAGTCAGAACTTGTCCAGGTTTCTCCATATTTACAAACGTATCTTCCAACATGGATAGATACCCTAGTGAGGCAGCATTAGGTCTGGTAACCCTCAAAGCTTGGATGGTGTCCAGTGCTGGTCATCTTAGGCACTCGTCCATCTGAGCTTTCTTTTTCTCATTGGAAAACTGTAGGTCCTGCACATGTGTGGCCTGTTCAATCCATGTGTCAAAGCCCTCCTCCCCACTGGGGATAGACTTGATTGCTGAAAAAGTGTGAAACTGCTTATAGTCATTGTGGTCTCTTGGTGGCTTCCAATCCTTCTTCATCAAATATCCCGCTGCCTGAAGTTGTGACTTTGCTGACATCACCACTTTATCATTAAGTGCAATGAATGTGTGCAAATCCTGCACAGGCTTGCCTTCACTGATGAGCATTTTGTTTTCATCTTTGATGTCCAATCCTCCATCTGATGCTGGCTTAGGCAGTGGTCCACAGTGTTCCGTCTCCCCTGCTAATCAGGTGCCACTCTTCCAATGCAACCTTAGGGGTAAACATATTGGGCAATTTCTTCATATAGCCACATTCGCACACTGCAGTATGACAGTCACTGTTTTGATTGTGGAATCATAGGGCAGCCAGTGTCCTGCAATTTTCCAAGCATCCTCAATTGCATCTTGCAAAACACCTACAATGATGGCTCAACAAATCCCAATGGGGATATTTTTCACTTGCAACATCTTCTTTGGTCCCAATCCACTATAGGACATCAATTCTCAACTCCCTGGAAGTCCATGTTGAGTTTCAGTTATTTGGAGTGGTACCAAAGTGCTCCTTAACCACACTGGTGGGCCACATGGGTGACCAGATGGTAAACAGAAGATCCCAGTAGTGCCTCCAAAGATGTAACTGAACTATAACTGATGTTTGTGGTTACTACCCCTGTCTTGTGGGCTCAAACAAGGTTGAGGGACCTCAGTCAATACATTCTTGACTGGGGGGTTAATATCCAAGATTTAACTTAAAACGTCATGGTGCCTGCATCCAGAAAAAGGTTTAAGTGGGTCAAGCATAATGACCGTACAATCCCCTGAGATGCAGTACCTACCCACCTCCACACAGTATCAACCGACATGTGCACCAACAGTGCAGTAATAGCCCCCACAATGCATGCAGTGTAATACTCTAAAATAAGATGCAGACAGGAAGTGACTAGAAATGGGAGGCTTTATTAGTGTCTGGTGTTAGGCCTTAATGGTGAAAAAGGAGGTTAAACAATGTGAAGCAGCAATGTTTAGAGCTGGCAGGGCCTTCAGTGCCCATCCAGGCCCCAGCTTAGATGAAACACAAGGGTTGCTCTTCTGTCTTCTAGGTGCAGCCAAATAATATATGTACTCCTGGCAGTGCATCCAGTTTACTTCCTAGCTCAGCCCACTACAGTGTATGGTAGCCCACATCAAAACACACATGCACAGTAGCTGGTTGCCTACCTATACTGATTTGAATTACTTTCTCCCCACTGGTACCAATGATTATATTTTAACTGTATGGGAACCCTTGGTGCTTCACTGGGTACCAAGCCATGGCAACAGTGTATTGTAGGCCCAGTGTCTTTGCATGTGGCTGGCCAGCACTGGTACACTTAAATTAAACAAGGCTTTGCTTGGCAAGAAACAAACTCAAAACTGCCAAGTGCTGTCAGTATAGCATGGAGATTAGAGCAATGATCTGTGAATGAGCTTGGTACATCCAGCAGATCTGGGTTTGATTCCAGATCCCAGACTACCTGCACTCTTTTAGAGCAAAGAACATGCGGCATAACTCACTCTTAAGTATTTACCATTTGGTCCCCTGACGAAAGGATATCTTCCCAAAGCACTGGGGCATTGTGGCAGTGGAGAGGTCTGTGCACACTCACGATTGTCTTTTGTTAAACAAAGCACATTAAATGGTGAACACTTAAGAGTGAGTTGTGCTGTATGTTCTTGGCTCTAATGGAGTGCAGGAAGTCTGGGATCTGAAATATTGTTGGGCTAGCTGCCCTAATCTGCACCCCTCCTAACCTGGGCTATTTGTGGTGCTTTCTTTTCTGGATTTCAACTGGGTTTGATTCCCACAGCCTCCAGCTGCATACTGCGTGACTCTGAGCAAGTCACTTAACCACCCCAGTGCTCCCGGGTTGCCCCTAAAAATGGGCCTTGTGCTCAGTGGGCTTTACCCAATTACCAAAAATGGTAAAAAAAAGTAATGACTGTCCAACAATATCTCCCTTGATCTGCAGGAGTCCTCATCTGGCTGGTTTCATGCTCAAGCATTCTCTATAAAGGCCTCTGGTGCCTGCTGAATTAAATTGGCTGCTCTCATGTTCGGTCAGACCACATCTGATATTCACATTCAGCAAGGCCTGCGAAAACCAAACCATGTCTGAGCAACACAACACATTAGCAGAAGCTATTGTAAATTGTCCCACGATGACATATTTTAAAACAGCAATTGATGACCATTTTAGTAAACAAGTCTTAAATCCCTATAGTCTAAAAAGAATCAAGTTTCTATGGCAAAAGCTCTTGACTTGTAAACTTCCTATGAGTCTTATGATCCTGTCAACCAATCCCCAGATTGAACCAACAACCAGTATTGGCATTGGCTGGGTGACTTTCAAGACACAGAGCTGCTTTCTGAAACACAGGCAGTTAGGGCTGCAAAGCATTAAAGTCTTCCAATTTCTCAGCTGTCAGCTTTCAGCTCCAAGCTCAGGCTGTGTAAGCCTGTGATTACCTCCACTTCTGAGTTACAGAAATTCTTCACAGCGCTCTCTCTCTCTCTCTCTCTCTCTCTCTGTCTCTTTCTCTCTCTCTCTCCCTCTGTCAGTAAGAAGTATGAACTGTCTTCTTCAGCTTTCAGCTGTTCACTCCAGTCTGCTCCTTAGTGCATTCACCTGTATAGTGATAAAGTTCTGGATTAGCTCCTGCTGATAAGTGGTGAATTGCAGGTCTCTGTTGGTCCATGGAGCTGACAATCACACTATGGTGATGCTTGAGGTCTGTCACTTAATAAATGATTGACCAAAAACTTGTGACAGGATTAATTGCATCCTCCAGTGTCCCAGGAGCACTGAGCACTTCTGGTTCCCTTTACTGGTTCTGCAGCCTAACTGGGTATAATGCAACCCCTGGCCCCAGTTGCTATGCTGATGGGGTCACTCAGGTCAAAGTCCATTAGTTTAACAGTGATCCTACTCTTAAAAAAGTATTCTGTGTTTCTGGCATCTTGTGCATAATTGCACTTTGTAGTTTGGTCAGTTGTGGCAGTCAGTCAAGGAATCCATGCAGTAGTCAGTCCATCAGCAGCATGTGGTCACTTTGATGTGCAGTGGAGATGTTAACACACTGGCACTGTTAGGATCGAAGATTCCTAGTGTTCCTCTCTCTCTACTCCTGGTGTGGTCCATGCAACAGTTCAGATCAGGGGATCATCAGAAGCACAGCAGTAGTGGCAGCAGGTGCCATGGGATAGGTTCTGTGGATCCATTTAGTTAAGACCAATAAGATGGGGGGGTACACAAACAAATGTGGACTATCTATCTTACCATGCAAGTATGACATGGCTGACATGCCTTACTTGCCCTAGTGGTTATACCACATGAAGGTCCAGGAAATCGGTCTGCTGCTCACCAGTGTATGCTAATTTACAATGCTTTGAGGAGTAATAAATCATATGGCAAGAACAGCATATCTGAGTGTGCCTCTTTGGATTTGTCAACATTTGTGAGCCTGCAAACACAGGCTTAGTGGCTGGCACATGCATTGGCCATGTTTGACTTTGCACTGACTTTTCTGCACACTCCTACTCCTGTATTTTGTTTAATAATTTTTAAACTTTTTTTTCTTTGTTAAAACACTAAAAGCACCATCCTTGGGACAGTATCTAACAAACTTGTAGGTTTTATGTTTAAAATACAAGTCATATTTTAGATATTGGTGAGCAAAAAAAGAGCCTTTTTTCATATTGTTAATGTTTTATTCAACTCTGTAGCACAAAAGCCTCAGAAGCAAAGTTCACCAAATGGGGATGGAGCGAGGATCTCAGATCTTGATGTGGGTAGCCATCTGGGAACAAGCAACCACCAAACAGTGTGGTTCACGATAAACTTAGCTGTAGAGTTAAGCCACACAAAAGTGAAGGTACTGGACTTTGGGAGGGCTGATTTTGTCAAAATGGGAGAGTGCCTCAGAAAAGCACTAGCAAACAGGCAATAAGGTGGGGTGGAGCAACAATGGGGAAACATCAAAACCGCCATCACAGAGGCAACAAGTCTTTGTATGAAGCAAATAAACAAATCAAAATGAAAGAAAAATCTCTATGGTTCTCAAAAGAAGTAGCGGGGAAGGTAAGAGGAAAAAAGATAGCATTCAGGAAGTATAAGGAAACACAGAAGGAGCAGGACAGAGAAATGTACCAGTTAAAGCAGAAGGAAGTGGGTAAGGCAGTAAAAATAGCAAAGATCCAAACTGAGGAAAAGATAGCCAACTCGGTTAAGAAGGGGGATAAAACCTTTTATAGGTACATTAGGGAGCAAAGAAAGACTAAGGCAGGGATACTGAGGCTGAACAAAGAGGAAGGTGGTTGGGCAGAGATGCGACAATGAAAAAGCAGGGATACTGAACGAATACTTCTGCTCAGTATTCACAATGGAAAAGCAGGGGAAATACCTAATCCAGTCAATAGAAGCACTCTGGATGGGGGATTGATATTAGTCCTTTCACAGAAGAAAGGATTCTGAAAGAATTCTTAAAACTGAAGGTGGATAAAGCAATGGGGCCTATGGGATTCACCCCAGAATATTAAAAGAACTAAGGGAAGAACTAGTAACACCACTGACTACTCTTAATAAATCATGGGAGGATGGGGTGGTACCTGAGGAGGGCGGATGTGGTTCCCCTTCACAAAAGTGGGAGCAAGACAGAAGCAGGAAACTACAGACCTGTCAGTTTGACCTCAGTGGCAGGGAAAATGATGGAATCACTTCTGAAGGAAATAATTGTTGAGTATCTAGAGGCCAGTGGGGCACAGGACCAAAGGCAGCATGGATTTACAGTGGGAAGGTCATGTCAGGCAAATCTAATTGATTTCTTTGACTGGGTGACCAAAGCAGTAGACCAGGGAGGGGCTGTGGACATGGCCTACCTAGACTATAGAAAGGCATTTGACACAGTCCCGCACAAAAGATTAATAAACAAATTAGCCAGCCTGGGAGTGGGTCCTAGGGTGGTAGCCTGCGTAAAACACTAGTTGGCCAACAGGACACAGTGGGTGAGGGTTACTAGTGGGGTACTGCAGGGTTCAGTACTGTGGCTGGTCCTTTTTAATGTCTTTATAAGTGACATTGCAGAGGGTCTGGAAGGGAAAGTGCATCTCTTTGCAGATGGCACAAAGATCTGCATCAGGGTTGATACACAAGGTGGGGTGAAAAGGATGAAAAGGGACTTGGCAAGGTTGGAGGAATGGTCAAATGTATAGCAGCTTAGATTCAATGCAAAAAAGTGCAAAGTAATGAACCTGGGAAACAAAAACCCAGGGGAAGAGTACACAATGGGTGGTGAGAAACTGACAACAGCAAAAATGGAAAGGGACCTGGGGGTAGTCATATCAGATGACCTAAAGGTGGGCCAGCAATGTGAGAAAGCAGTAAGGAGGGCTGGGGGATACTGGAATGCATAGGGAGAGGCATTACCAGTAGAAAACAGGAAGTTGTTAGCCCTCTGTACAGACAGTTGGTAATACCACATCTGGAGTACTATGTACAATTCTGGAGACCCCAACTCCGCAAAGACATAGACAGGGTGGAGGTTGTCCAGAGGAGGACAACCAAAATGATGCAGGGTCTGCATCAGAAGACATATGAAGAAAGACTAAAGGAACTAAAGATGTATAGCCTCGAGGGAAGGAGGGAGGGGGGAACATGATAGAAACATTCAAATACCTCAAGGGAATCAACAAAGTCCAAGAGGGTAGCAACTGTCAGAAAAAGAGATGTGCAAAAATGAGGTGGGCACAATTTGAAGATAGAGGAGAGACGGCTCAGAGGTAATGTGAGGAAGTATTTCTTCACAGAAAGGGTTGTGGATACATGGAGCAGCCTTCCTGATGAGGTCGTAGAGTCAAAAACAGTGGATAAATTCAAGAATGCATGGGACAGACATAAGGCAATTCTAGCAGGGGGGGTAGGAGGAAGTAGGCTGTTGGTAAACTAGGATCTGCAGCTTATCCGTTAGGTAGGGAAATGGGCAGACTAGGTGGGCCAAGCGGTCCTTATCTGCCATCAAATTCTATGTTTCTATGTTTCACCAAAACTAACAAATCTCAATATCCTGAGACAATTTGCAATCCCTGCATACTTCTTGTTTCTATGTCTCAAGATGGCCATGTCATAAGCAGCTAAAAATTAGGGTTTTGTACCAAAATGCCATCTCACCTTTATTGTGGCAATACCATGCCACTACAACATTATTGGCAAGTCATGTTACTTTGTCCTTCATTACTTTTGCATGGAAACAGGCTCCTTGTCCAATATAGGTAGTTCATCTGCTTCTGTTGCTTACTTTGCTAAAGTCATAATCCTAGGTTTGTTACCTCATAGTTTGTTGTGATGGAAATTATTATGATTTATGTATTAGTAGCTACAGTGTGTATTATTTATTTATATATTTTTTTTTTTAATTTAAACATTTGGTAACTATTAAAGGCACACTGAGCTGAGTCTCATTTCCAGGTGTGACCCAGGGACAGGGGTAACACATGTTGTACACGAGATACACACATACAGTATATACATAATGGATACATATAAGAGCCCTAATTAATTTGGCAATACATTTGGTAATACATTTATATGAAATGTATACAGCAGCAGTATTAGTATCTATGATGTAACAACAGATGATTGCAACTTTAGGAAAGGGTTAAACTAAAGGAGTCGACTATAGTGGACAAGAATTCTACGTTTGTGTAAAGGAAACAAATTATGAAGAATCAAAAGATCTGAAATGCAGAAAATCCATAAAATATATGCTATCTTGTGTATAAATATTTTGTTTTCCAAAGTTTTCATAAAAGTGAGAAACTCACTCTAATACACCATTACTATGGGAATAGAATGCTATATTACTGTGGTTGACCTTTGAAGCATTCCAGGGGCATGTGTCTGCAGAAAGAATCAGACCTACTTCAGCAGGCAAAGAGAAAGCTCTTACATAAAGAAATGAGATGGCTGTGAGCCGAAATGAACAGTATAGCTTATGTACTTTATTGACCATTTTCTGAATCTGTTTCAATAGCAGTGAGTGTTTCAGGACATGCTGCTCTGATCCTGTCTATATTTGTAAGCCATAAATGCATGAGATAGTTTGGTGATGTGGATAAGATCCATCTGTTTGTCAGACTGAGAACAGAGAACTGCATTAAAGAGAAAAGGGAAATTCAGCAGAGAGGGTTATGGACCATGGAAGAGGTAAGCCCAATTATGAAAATGGCTGTGTTTAATAATGCAGCACGTTTGTACTTTATAGACCCATCCTACCCGCTTCACTTGAAATAGTACTTTGTTGCAAATGGCATTACAGACGTGGAAAACATAAAGTCATCTGTACTTTTTATTTTAGTTGGGCAAAAGCACAAAGTCTAGGTATATTTCCTACAATCTGATTAACTTGGCAGAATTGGCAACAATATTTTCCCTACAACTAGAACTAGTGGGACTTTGTGGGTATTTTAAAAATCTGTTTACAAGAATCAGCTTCAAGGCCTTTGGTATGGTTGTACCCTGTTAGCAGAATGGTTACATCCCTCTCGTATTGGTGGGAAATGGTCATTGCACATTCAGTGAAGCAGAAGGAAATCGGGGGGGGGGGTCTAGTGTTTTTGTTGTGGATGGCTAATTGGAGGGCTTTACCTGGGGTTTGGTGGGGCAGCAGGTAATTCTCACCACACACACAACCGAGTGTTACTTAACCAGTGTTTCCAAGTGCCATTTGGATGTTCAGTTTGTTGCAGCAGCTGCGTGGCTTATGGGTTAACCCCTCTCCCCTCCATTCCCTCTCCACCTCCATTGGCTCCACATTTGCTGCTGCAAGTGTTTAGGCAGCTGCTTCCTACCCACATTGAAGCTGCTCTGCTACTCACATTGCCAGTTTTGCTGCCGCTTCTCTCCATCAGGTTTCAGGTCAGCTGGTTCCTTGACACCTCCTGTGGCTGTGCATGGCCAGCTGTCTTGGGTGGTTCTTTGACAGCCTGGCTCACTCTGCTGCTTGGTCAACATTTCCACCACTTTTACACCAGGGTCCTTGCTGCTCCCAACTTCTTGTCTTCTGTCTGTGACTCCTTTGCTCTTTATCTTTACACCCCTGTTGGGTTGCTTTGGAGCCTGCTGCTGTTCTATATCCTCTATTGTTGCTGCTGCCCCCTGTTAACTGGCTCTGCTGCTACTCCACTGGGGCTTTCCTGTGGCTGCTATGTGCATCAGTTTTCTTCCCCTGCCGTGCCTTTTTCTTGCCTCCTCTAATTGCATCCTTGAGGTGTTACCTTGCTGCAAGCCCCACTGTTCCCCTTTACTGGCTCATGTGTCCCCTCCTGTCCCCCCAACCCCTACCCTCTTCTCTGTTGCTTGTCCCATAGAAACATAGAAAATGTTGGCAAGACTTCCAGTGGAGCCGCTGAAGCGACATCTCTCTCAGGACCTGACAAAAGACTCCCAAAATCAAAGTTTATCTAACCAAACTCGAACACGAACAATACCAAGGAGTCACAAAATCAAATGGGAGCCCAAAAAGGAAAAAAACATCCACAGCTGTCGTGCACCAAGTAAAACCAGCATCTGACTCTCCAACTGGCAAATCTGGCCTGGAGGACATGGTGGAATCCCAGCCTGCTCCAAGTGGGCAGCCCAGCAATGCAGCAATCCTGGTGGAATTGAAGGGGTTCTGCGATGAAATCAGAACTTTTTGCACAGAGCTGACCTCAGAACTTAACAAAATAAATCAAAAAGTAGCAGAACTGGAGACAGCGCATACAGAGATTGATTCCAGAATGGACAGTTTGGAGAGAGTGGCTGTTCATTTATTAAACAAGCAAAAAATACTGGAGAAAAAATGTGAGGACCATGAAAATCAATTGAGACGCAATAACTTGCATATACATGCGGTGCCGGAAGATGAGGAAGGGAGAGATATGCTTACATATATAGATACACTATTGAGAGATATTTTACAGCTGGATCCTGCCACCATAATAGAAATTGAAAGAGCCCATGGGGCACTCACCCTGAAACCACAGCAGGCCAACCAGAGACCACACTCTGTAGTGATCAGATTGCTGAACTATGCAGTAAAACAGCAACTTTTGTTATGAGTGTGGAGAATGAGAGATGTACAATATAAAGATTAGTGATTGTATTTTGACAACGGCTACTCACCGCAGATAGCATCAAAAAGAAGATCTTATGCAATGATACTTAGGATCCTAAAACAACAACAGTTGAAATTTTTTACACCATATCCAGCAAAGCTCACAACAATGTTCCCAGATGGACCACAAATGTTTGATACCCCCAGACGAAGCAGCAAAGATCCTACACACTAAGGACATAGTAGAGATGCCATCGCCCTCACCAGACCTACAGAACAAGAGAAGCAGCTGAAGGGAAACACATGGGAAAAGGTGCAAACAGCACAATCAAGAAAGAGACAGGGTGCTCAGTGCTCCAGGATGTAAAAAAGCTGCTACTGAAGTTCCGGAGGACTGCCCCCGACTGACTGCCCTGGCTGAGGGCATTGTTAGTAATCTTTGGCTGCGAGGAGAGTCATGGCCTAAACTTAACCCAGGGATATCAACTGTACTGTAAGATGGGTACTGCCTAAGGGAGGCTGTAGGGTTTTCATTGTTTCAAGACTCTATTTTGCAGTAACTTGTCTTTTTATAGTTTCAAACACTTTTGAAGAAAATCTTGGGAGATACAGTAAGATGGGATGGAGATTAATGAGGACAACAATGGAGAAGAACTTTCCTACAACTGGAAATTGGGGGAACAACTCAATTCAGTAATACTAAGATGGGAAAATGAGGTTACCCCATGCCTCCTCCCCTGGTAGATATCCCTGGCCAAAGTTATTCTCCCTTCACACCTGCAACATCTACTATTGTTGTTGGGGCCCATGTAGGCAGAAGCACACTGAGCATTAAACCCTTCCTGGGTGAGGGGAGTGGTATGCCCTACTCTAGGTGGCCATTTTGCTATGGCAACACATAATAGTTACCTAAGCAGTATTCTGCAAAGGACAATCTTCTATACCTACCATTCTGTGTGCTGGTCATGAGCGTCATGCTGCTTTTACAACCTCATGGCACTGGGGGCCCACGTTGGGTTCATGAGTTACCCCAGCAGGGAAATACCGTTCATTCCCATAAAGGAAGAAATAGAGATCCCTTCCTACCTTGGGAGCCAATACCTTGTACTCTTATTGTTATTGTAAATAGTTTGGTGTTCGGTTTCTTGTATGGGACACATGGCAGCAAGTGGATTAATCTTTACCTTCATTTAAAATGCTGTCAACGCCATGATTCCTGGTTGATTTTTTTCTACTAGGCCATTTCTCTTGCCTAGGCTGTCACCACTTATACAACAGAGTTTAAACAAACCACGACTTGGTGGTGGTGAATACTATTCCATGCTGACATGTATGTTTTTGTTGTTAGGTGTCTTATTTTTTAGACCCTATCTTATGGGTACATACTTTTAACTGAAATCAGTTATATGTTGAGAAAAATGGGTATGGAGGGTCTCACTGCACAAGAAAATAGGTTTCTGAGTTTGGCACAGATGGTCATTTTGAACCCAAGAGAATTGCTGTGGGATGGTGAGGTGGAACAGCATGGGTTCAAGGGGATGAGAGGAAGATGGAAAAGGACAGATCTGAACATTATAAGATTTCGATCCAACAAACAAGATGGATAGATCTCTTTAATTCTATCACTCAATATCAATGGGATCCACAGTCCTATAAAAAGATCCCAGCTCTTACAATTTATTAAGAGGGATAATCCAGAAGTTATTTTTCTACAGAAAACCCACTTATTGGCTTCTGAGCATAAAACGTTTCAAAAATGGGGATTCCCAATGGTGATAGCCTTATCTCATAGCTCTGGCAGGAGACGAGGGACAGCCATTTTGGTTTGGAGGGGTGTACCGTTTGACTTACAGGAAGTGGTAGAGGACCCGGAGGGGAGATATGCTATTGCCATGGGAAAATTACATGCTCGCCCAGTAACTCTGGCCTCTGTATAGTTCCCCCTGGGACATCTAAGATGCTGGCACAGAAATATTTTTCTCATCTTCCGGGTGCTCTCCAGGGGCAGTTACTGATGGGCGGGGATTTGAATACCACTTTAAATCTGACGAAGGATGCTTCTGTTTATCTTCCCCATTGTACTAATCCCCTACAGAGATATTTGAAAGGAATAGTTTCCTCCTGGGGGCTAGTTGATGTCTGGCTTCGCTGCTTCCCTTCACAAAGAGAATATACTTATATGACCCCAGGTTCTGGAGTGGCATCAAGACTGGATTGTATATTCACCACTGCAGAGCATCTTGAGACACTGCAGGATGTTTGGCATGGTGTGACTCTGTTATTGGACCACGCTTCTATCTATGACAAATTTAATTTAGGGGGAGGGCATAAAACAACATTCTGGTGTTTCAAACTTATGCATCTCAGGGACCCAGAATTTTGTCAATTAATTCAGGATGGGATACCCCGTATCTTTCGGGAAAATACCAGTTCAAATGTCCCTGCACTGATACTGTGGGACACTCTCAAAAATGGTACTTCGTGGAGAAATTATTGACTTTTCCTAGAAGAAACATAGGGAGAGAGGCCCAGGCATCTTGGCTCCAGGAGGAATTAAAAGAGTTGCAGTCCTCTTATGCTCAGGGGAACTGAACTGTAAGAGAGCAGATGTTACTCACAAAACAAAATTTACAAAAACTCATGGATCAAAAAATCGAGCAGCATCTCTTTTATGGCTCACTACTCATAAGGGAGGTCCTAAGGGAGCAAGGAATCTCACTCATAAACTTAGAATGCATAGGCTAGAACCTGTGTCACAGCCATGCAAGACCCTACAACAGGGAAACTGGATAACCATCCCACAGCAATCAGGCAAATTTGGGCTGATTATTATCAGACCTTATATTGGGCTGAACCTGCTAATACTAGCCAACAGAGAACTATTTAAGCAAACTACAAATCCCAAAAATGACTGCCTCTCACATAGAACTTTAAAAAGCCCCCATAACTAGAGCTGAAATGGAAGGAGTTCTAAACAGAGTCAAAATGCAGAAAGCCATTGGGCAGGATGGTTTCTCTTTGGAGTTTTATAAAGTGTTTCAAGAAGAATTGCTACCTTCCTTATTGAAGGCCTCACATGAGATACAGAGTGGTGGCCCTCCTGCCCTGACATGGCAGTATGTGATAATAGCTGCTATTCCTAAGCCAGATAAAGACCCTAAACATCCCTCCTCTAACAGGCCGATTTCAATGCTAAATTTTGATTACAAAATGCATATGTCAATTCTAGCCCACAGATTAGAAAATATATTGCCCTTTTTGATTAGTTTAGTTTAGTTTATTTTTTTTTTGTTGACCGGGTAAGTGCACTAGATGAATCCTGACTATTTTCAGCATGACCCAGAGGAGGAGGATACAGATGAATGCCGACTGACCTTGAACCAGATTAAGCTGTTGGTGGTATTTTTAGTGAATGAGGGAAATTTGGCCAGAACACCAGGGAAATTCCCCTATTCTTGCCAGTAGGGTGACAGGCTGTTGTACTGCATGATGGCCACTTCACCTGGAGCACCGGAGGGTGTGGTCGTGTTGCAGATGGGGAGCAGGCCTCCTCTCCTGATCTGATTTTGGTAGGGGCTGAAGATGGTAATTTGCTAGCAGGTTCTACTGTTTCTGTAGAAGATATCACGGATATTTATATTTCTACAGAGGATTTGATTATGGAATCTGCTTCAAATATGGAAAAAAAATTAGCAAATAACCTAGATTTACAATAGCAAGAGCTCTTGCAACTAGTTCATTTTGAATAGGAACGTCATATGTTGGAGAAACAGCATTTGGAACAAAAACTATCTGCATTACATTCCGGTCCGTCTTCTGTCATTTTAACTCCCAGGCCTATCAAAATCTCGGACAATGCAGCTGCTCCTGAAACCGCCCCGAAGGGCTGAGTGAGTCTGCAAATTCTTGTATGAATCAATTGATCATTAAGGCTGGCAGTAACAACACCTCTTCTGGTGCGTGCCTAGAGCCTGAAATGTTTAAATTGTCCTAATTTTCTCTCAATACTGACTGTGTTGTTTCAGAAAAAAAAAGACGAGTTTCACTCGCATTTGGAAACGCAGCTCCCGGCTCGCTCTGAGCCACTGGCTGCACAAGCACAGTTGTCAGCATTTAATCAAGAGGCTCCCTCTGAAACAGCTTGTCAATCAGACAGTGCTAGCGTGTGCCTAAAGTCTGACCTAAAATCAAGTTCTTCTGCTGAACAAAGTGATCATTTGAAAAGCAAAGAAGTGTCTCAGGACAAATCGCTTACAATACCTACCTCAGCATTTACTTTATCTGAAACAGCGGGGTTTGTTTTCAAACACCCAATTGCTGTAGAACAGGGGTCGAAGATAAATTACCAAACCCGACTGAATACTCAAGTGTGCGCCACAGACTTCTTTTTTGGGACAAAACCTTTTGTTGAGTCAGTACAACAGAAAAACTCATGAAATGTGCAGGAAATAGACACTGAATCCGTTAAGAATCCCCACTCTGTGTTACCCCTTGGCAAAACTTCTATTACCTGTGATGCTGAGGGTAATATTTCTCCAGCTCCTCAGCAAATAGACACACGGACACCTCAGAAAGCACTCTCAGGGGAAGGATGGACCAGATCAACTGCAGGTTATTTGGATCCCAGACTCTTCATGGGATATCTCACTTTCACAAGCTACAGCAGAATGGAAGCCTGGGGCCTCCTCCAGGCCTTCACCTAACTCTCCTGCACAGCCTATCTCTCATACCATAGGCATGCCTCATGAGTCCTTACCTATTTCTGACACTCCTAATGCTGATACTGCAGACTCCTTTCCAGCTTTAAAACCAGGGACAAATTCAGATAGGGTGAATCCCCCTCCTACAGTCTCAGAACATGCTCAAGACCATAAACCCTTACTGTCTGATCTATTTTCAAACTCAAAACAAGTAGCCGCTCCTCGTAGGAATGCAGTCAGGATAAGATACAAGGGGGGGGTGGGGGTTGGAGGAAAGGTCTGATAGATATCATGTTGGTAAAGTTCTGTTGAAGGACTCTTTATATTTTTCTCCCAAGGAAGTCTCTGTGTTTATTAACATTTCTGGCGAGGATAATTATGATGTCAGTTTTCGAACCTCCTATGCACTAGATCCATTCTGGGAGCGGTATGTGCAGGTGAAGACATCTCCAACATGGACCCCTTTTGTAGTAATACCACTAACAAAGCCTTTGATAAAATATGTAACTGTTATGTTTCGTAACAAAGGGGTTCATGTTGAAGATATCTCATACTGGTTATCACAGAAATGTGAGGTTCTTAGTACACCAGAGGCCATTCTTGACAGCGAGAATTTTTGGATGGGGGGATGGAAGTACAAGGTGAAGTTACAACAGGGGGAAGCAGGAATAGAGCAAATAGCAAATTCTCTCCTCCTAAGAAAAGATTGTGGGGTCTGTTTTTATGCAGGCCAGCCTCGAGCCTGCTACAGATGTGGATTCCGCATGTATCTCTCAAGTACCTGTGACAAACCCTGATACAACAACTGTGGAGAAATTGGTCACAGCACTATGCAATGTGCCAACCATACTCGCTGTGACCTTTGTGAGGAATATGGCCACAATCTTGGAGACTGCCCTTGGGCAGCACATAACAAAGCAAGCTGTATAAGCACTGAGCTCCTCATTCAGCAGGCACAAGTCCTAGCTGAATTGGCTTTGCCAACTCATGATACTCCAATTGGTGTTCCTCAAGTCCACTCCCCACCTCCTATCTCTCCCATCCCCTTGCCCCTAAGGATCCTTCTCGTCCTTCCTCCCCCCCTCTTTTGACCTTCAGGCCCCTCCTATAGGCTCTTCTGTGATCTCTATTGATCCAGTATCAAAGGACGATACCTCCCAGAACTCAGTTCAGCAGATCATGAAACCAGACATGCTTACTCCAGTTTGTTATACTGACTCACCCACTCCCCAAAAGGAGGTTGCTATTTTACCTATTTCTAACCCTTTACCCTGTAGAAGATCCTCCAGATTTTCTAAATACATTTCCTCTGACCCTCCTACCCCAGTAGAATCCAAGAATTCATATGCTGCTTTATTTACCCCTTGGGGTGACTCTGAAATGGAGGTGGGTGATTCTGACTCCCAAAAATCTATAAATGATCAAGGTCAGCAAAAAAGTTCAGATGGAGATTATAAGGGGGAAAAAAAAGAAAAAGAAGAGAAAACTTAGTTATTTGTTCATCAGGAAATCTTAAATGGCTGATGGGTTGGTTTGTTCCTTCAATGTACATAGCTTATTAAATTATGATAAAAGATGTGTGGTATTTCAATTCTTACATGATAAAGCCATTGATGTTTGTTTAATACAGGAGATTTGAATTTACACAGAAGAACAGGTCCGCCTCTTTCAGCGAGAATGGGTCTGGAGTCCATCTTCCTGGTCCTTCAGCCGAGACTCTGCTGATGGGGTGGGGATCCTTTTTCATTCTTTTAATTTTAATTTACGTAAATTATATTATTTAATACCTGGGAGGGTTTTGATTCTGGATGGTCTATGGAATAACATGGACTGTCGCTTTGTGCTTCCCAAACAAAACCAGAAAAAGTCAACTTTCTAAAAACAATCCAACCTTTTTTGGTTACACATTACAAAATGTTTTTGTGTGGGAATTTTAACTGCACTCTGCTCACAGGAGACAAGCGGAAAAAAAGGGACAAAAAATATATTGTGATTCTAATGCCCTGTCTCAAATGGTTTGTACAGCTGGGTTATATAATTGTCATCTACTGCATACTAAAGGTCCTAAGTTCACTTATAAACGCAACAGTCATTCATCTATCATTGATTATATTTTCATTTCCTCAAATGTTCCCAAAGGTTTCTTATCCATTATTCCAGTCACCTTTTCAGATAATTTACTACTGCTTTTTTCTTTGCATCATTTTGTTCCTAGATCTACTTTATATGGAAGATGGAAACTCAATGTCTCTATTTTAAAAGATGAAAGGGTCATTCGGGAAATAATGGCCTTGCTCCAGGCCAGGTTGTCTGTTGACTTTTTGTATACAGATAAAGGTGAATGGTGGGTGGATGCTAAAGCTGACATTAAGAACTGGTTTTCTAAATATGGAAAAAAAAAAAGAAGAAATGTTGATTTTTTTGCACTATTTATCCCTCAGACAGCAGTTATGTAAATTAATTACTTTGGCGAACCTTTTCAAATATGATTATACCTCTCAGATCTCCACTATAAAGGATGCTATGAAAATTTTTGAAAATGCTAGAGCAAAATCAATTCAGTCAATGTTGTACCATAATACAAAAACCTCCCCCATAGGTGACCCCTACGAGGCTTGCAAAACTTAAAAAATTACAGTTTCTCTGGATTCCTTAAATACCCCAGATGGTAGGAAGGTCTCTTCCTTAATAGGTTTAGAAGCTGAAATCCAGAGGCATTATGGATCTCTAAGTTCAAATATTAACATTTCACCAGCCAATATAACAACGTTTTTACAAACTGTAGATATTCCTGATTTTCCAATAGAAATACAAAACTTACAATCCCCTATCACTAAAGAAGAAATTACACAAGCAATTAAAGCCTTATGGCTTCATCCTGCTCCAGGTTTGGATGGTATCCCTCACTGCAAGGCCCATCCAGTCTGCCTATTTCTTTTTCTGCCTTATGAATGTGCTTTCAGTCTTTGCTCTGTCAATGGCCTATCTATTCATACTCATCTGTATTGTTCTCTTATGCCTATCCCATGCCTGCTTGAAGCCCTGCACTGTATTCATATCCACCACTTCCTGAGGTAGGCCGTTCCATGCATCTACCACCCTTTCTGTGAAAAAGAACTTACTCACATTACCCCTTAATCGGCCTCCCTCTAATCTCATGCTGTGTCCTCTTGTTCTGCTATTTTTCTTTTATTGAAACATGTTAGACTCTTTCACCTTGGTAATGCCCTTAAGGTGTTTGAATGTTTTGATCATATCACCTCTCTTCCTCCTTTGCTCTACGGTATACATATTGAACTCTGTTAATCTGTCCTCATATGTTTTCTGATGCAGTCCCTGCACCATTTTGGTTACCCTTCTCTGGACTGCCTCAGTTTGGTTAATGTCCTTGTGAGGATGTGGCCTCCAGTACTGCACACAGTACTCCAGATGGGGCCTAACCAGTGTCTTGTAAAGAGGGATTATTACCTCCCTCTTCTGACTTGTGATACCCCTATTACTACACCCCAACATCCATCTAGCCTTACCTACTGCTTTAGTGGTCTGCTTGGATGATTTCAGGTCACCGGTGATGATAATGCCCAGGTCTCTTTCTTCCCTTGTGACTGCCAACAACTCCCCTCCCAGCCTATAGGTGGCTTCTAGGTTTCTCTTCCCTATGTGCATGATCTTGCACTTCTTTGCGTTTAACTCCAGTTGCCACCCTTCCAACCATTTTGTTAGTTCATCCAGATCTATTCTCATTCTGCCCACCCCATCTGGATCCTCTACTCTGTTGCAGATCTTGGTGTCATCTGCAAACAGACAAACCTTACCCTCCAATCCATCTGCAACGTCACTGATGAAGATACTGAAGAGGACTGGCCCCAGGACTGATCCCTGAGGTACCCCACTTGTGACTTGCATCTCTTCTGACTGTATACCATTTACCACCGCTCTCTGTTTTCTGCCCATCAAACAGTTTGCCACCCAGTTGACCAACCTCTGATCCACCCTGAGCCTACTCAGCTTATTAATCAATCTTCTACGTAGAACAGTATCAAAAGCTTTGCTGAAGTCAAGGTAGGCGACATCAACTGCTCCCCCTTGGTCCACCACTCTGGTTACCCAGTCAAAGAAATCTATGAGATATACTGTCCATACCAAGCCAAGAGGAATTGCAACTGAGGCCTTTGTTCCCTAAAGGTTCCTACATGGAGAGGGAGGACCTCTCCTCCATGCCAAAAGTCATAATTTTAATATTGATTAATTTTCTGCCAAGAGTCATAGATGGATGGTGGTCCTACATTTCAAGCCTGGCATTTCTCATCTTAATACTGGTATCCCCACCAGGTTGTGTCTCTTTTCTCCTGTGGGAAGTACTGCAAGTACTCATCTGTTCAGTTGTTTGATCTTTTGAACCTTCTTCCTTGAGGTAGCTTTGATCTAAGGGGACCTCAATCTCTGCAACTCCTTTAGGGGTGGAAACTTCCTCAAGTTGGTTCTTGTGTCTCATCCCAAAAAGGTGGTAGCCCTTGTACAGTAGCAAGGAAATTAAGCCAGAATTAAAAAACAGAAAGTTTCTCCACAAAAAAGGACTGTTTGGCTCAGCCAGTCTGCCCAGCTGGTCCCTGCTCAGTCTGTCTCCACAGAAGACCCTAACTGGTCAGCAGCAACCCTCCCTCCTCTCTGCCTATTTACTAATATTCCCCTATGTCTATCCCATGCATGCTTAAAGAGCAGCTGAAGCCTTTGGGGAAACTTTGGAAAACATAATATTCAGACAAAATTCAGTTTGTATTTCATATATCTTCTATAAATTTCTCACCTTCTTTATTTATTACTGAAGAAATTCCCACGAAAACAAGAGCTTCACTCCGGCTCCCCACCCACCTCCCATCCTATCTGGGGAATTAGCTTAATCATCTACATATGCCACGTACTCAAGCGCATGTTGAATATTAAGTATCAAGTTCTCCATTCGTTCGTTCTACTCGTTGCCCACCAGAGGTGCTCTACCATCACACAGTCGGATCCCAAATCTGACCACTGTGGGCAAATCATTCGTAATTATAACGACACTCCAAATAACTCCTCTCTTTACAACACTACTACAATTTACTTGTCTTGTCTTATCGGATACATAAATAGCCTTTGGCTCTCTCACCCCTCTTTTGCCACCCACTATGATTCCTTGAAGTTTAGCAGGCAGGAGCTCCTGGGAGTTGAAACTTTGCTGCCTGTGTTCCCTAGGCTGCAGCCCTTGCCACTAGGCTACAGAAGTCCTCCATTATTTTGTGTACCTTAGCTACCCCACCTCCCAATATGAAGCTTCTACTCCTCCCCTTACTGGCAGTTTCACTAACATGCACCTTCCTGGTTGTTGACTACTGTATCCTGATACTATCCCTTGACCAAGCAGATCTACATCACTTCACTGTGGCCAATCATTCAATTGATTCCCTCCCTCCACAAATAAAGTTGGAACAAACCCCTCTCATGCCCCTCACACTTGTCTTTCTCTCCAGCCTCAAGCGTCACCTCCTAGGTTACTGTATTCTCTCCGTCTACCCCACTAGCCCTGACCTGCAGTACCCGTATCACCTCCTACTTTCCCTGCTCCTTCTGACAGGGGACATCAAAAGTAACCGAGGCCCTGCAAACACCCCCATTACATCTACAAATGACATTTGAGTCAGCCCCTCAGTAACAAAAATTGCCCATATGAATGTTTGCAGCCTTCCTGCCAAATTCACTGATCTCGAAGAGTGGGTATCCTTGCACAATCCCATGTCCTCTGTCTCACTGAGATCTGGCTGCAGCCACATCACTCTGATGCCATGCTACTGAGTTGCTCCCTCCTGAGCCAAGATAGACCTGGTAAAAAAGGAATGGGTGCTACAATATTGTCAGAGAACTCTTCACTGCCACAATCAACCGCTGCTCCGACAATGCTTCCTCCAGTGATTGACTGATCTCAGAAGTTACCCTGGTTTTGACAAAAAAAATCTTTCTGGGCTGCTGCTATAACCCCCCATAATGAGGGTGTACTGGGACTTCAAAACCTACTTACCGGTTACAGATCTCTCTCCCCTCCCAGGGAAACCATTCTTCTTGGAGACTATAACCTCAACTGGTTATGCGCACAAGAACCTGATTATGTCAACCTTCTAAAACAGCACAAACTGGTCCAAATCATTGTTCTCCCTACCAGGCTCAACCCTTGTGCCTCAACCCACGCCCTGCTCAACTTGGGGATCACTAATAATGGGGACAGAGTTATACAGACTGGCACGCTATCTTACTCTTTAAGTGATCACTCCCCGACCTACACCATTTGGTTATCTAAATCCTTCTGCACCCCCTTCCCAAGTACCTATCCTTTTGCAACTTCAGTTTCTCAACACCTCCTGTCTCTAGATCACATTAGGGCAGTAAATTGGCAGGGCGCTGTATGCCCTCACTGATGTGACTCCTGCCGTTTCCGATTTTTCTAATGTTCTTCTGGCCATCCAGGACTGCCACTTCCCTAGCACTACTCACAGAGATGGAGGTGGGTGTACACGCTGGGTCACTAAAGAACTCCTAACCCTCATGAGGACACAGACCGTTCATGGGCTGCTCACAAATTGATCTCTTCTCCTGCTCTGTGGAATAACTACAGGCACCTGTGCAATCAATACAAGCACATGTCCAGATCCTTAAAAAAGAACTACTACATCAACCATCAAAGGAGAGCCTTGGTAATCCTAGGAAATTTGGGACTCCATTACTTCCTTCTTAACTCTGCACAAACCACCCTGATATACACTTAAGTTCCTCTTCAGGCCCTTTGACCGATCCCTCTGTGGTCATCCAGGCATTCAACACTAAATTTAGCAACCTATCGTCCCTCCTCTGCAAACTCCTCTCCAGCCAATCCACTCACTCAGGCACCTGTGCAACCTCCCCATCATCTTTCTCCACCCCTTGTGCTGACTCTCCTCCCACCTGCCAGTCATCTCTTCCTGGTATCTGCACTACCCCCCTGCCAGCCTCCTCCCTTCCTTGTACCACCCCCCTTACCCCCCCTTTCCACTTCAAGACCATCTCCCCTAAGGATACCTCCAAATGACCAAAGAGTCTTCCCAACTGGGGTAGCCCTGGTTCAGATGGCCTCTCTCCTGTCCTGCTTAAACTTGTCTCCTCGGAGATCTCCAAACCTCTCACCTTTATTTTTAACCTTGCCCTGTCCTCTGCCTCCATGCCTGTCACCTGGAAGTCTGCCAAGGTGGTACCAATCTTCAAAGCTGGAGAGCCCCACTCCTCTGACAACTAGCAGCCTTTATCTGTTCTTGCCCACCTCAGCAAACTACTCAAGCAGATTGTCCATTACCAGTTATCTGAATACCTTAATAAATACAACCTCTTGTGCAGCCAGCAGCATGGCTTCTGCAGTCATCACAGAACCACCACAGTGCTGGCTCTATTTACAGATCACATCCTCTAAAACATGAATTGAGGGTGCGCCACTAGTGCTATCTTCATGGACCTATCCAAGGCCTTCGATATGGTTAATCATTCCCTCTTCCTCTCTAAACTGCTCCTGCTCAGATGCTCCATGGAGGCCACCAACTGGTTTAGGAGCTACCTGTTGGACTACTCCCTGTGTGCAGTGTACATTGGCACTGCCACCTCCCCTACCCTGTCTGTCACCACTGGAGTTCCCCAGGGTTCCATCCTGGGCCCCCTTCTCTAAACAATCTTTGTCAACATCTTCCACTCAGATAGCCTAAACTGCAACTCACTCCTTTATGCAGATAAGCTTGTCATTTTCCATAGTGACAAATCCCTCCCTTGCATATCATCTGTCCTCACCCAAAACTATGGTGCTGCCCATAATTGGTTTACATCCAACCTGCTGCTGGTTAATATTAAGAAAACCAAGGCTATGCTGTTTGGGTTGAAACTTTTCCTTGCCAGAACCCTCAATTCTGACTCTTCTCTCCTTATCTACTCTCCCAAATGTCCTGCCCTTGAGAACATCTCCTCCTTTAAATATCTGGGAGTCACTCTTGACCCATCCCTCTCCTTCACTGACCACACCAACCTGGTAGTCCATCGGATCAACCAGAAACTGGGAGCTGCCTATGGTCTTAAACCTTAAACCTTACCTATCACAGGAGGCTCAGTTGGCTATTGTCACAGGCAATCTTCTCCCTATTTTAGATTATTGCTCCCCCATTTACTCACAAGTCTCCTCTGCCTTCCAAGCTAGACTAACATTAGTATATAACAGCACTTGCCACTTTGCCCGATCAACCCCATACTCAGACCATCACTGCGACCTCTATCGATCTTTTGGTTGGCTTTCCTACAACGTCACTTTGATTTCACTCTAGGCTGTTTTGTAAACTCAAGCCATACAAAAGAGAGGGTACTGGACTTTAGGAGGGCTGCCTTTCGCAAAATGGGAGAGTGCCTCAGAAAAGCACCAGCAGACAGGCAAGAAGGAGGGTGGAGGAACAATGGGGAAACATCAAAACTGCCATCACAGAGACAACAAGCCTTTGTGTGAAGCAAATAAACAAATCAAAATGAAAGAAAAAAACACTATGGTTCTCAAAAGAGGTGACGGGAAAGGTTAGGGAGAAAAATATAGCATTCAGGAAGTATAAGGAAACACAGAAGGAGCAGGACAGAGAACTGTACCAGTTAAAACAGAAGAAAGCAGGGAGGGCAGTCAGAATAGGAAAGACCAAAACTGAGGAAAAGATAGCTAACTCGGTTAAGAAGGGGTATAAAACCTTTTATAGGTACATTAGGGAGCAAAGAAAGACCAAGGGAGAGATAGTGAGACTTAATAAAGGGGAGGGTGGGTGAGCAGAGAGGGACAGTGAAAAAGCAGGGATACTGAACAAATACTTCTTCTCAGTATTCACAAAAGAAGAGGAGGAGGACATACCTAATCCAATCAATAGAAGCACTCTGGATAGGGGGGTTGATACCAGTCCTTCCACAGAAGAAAGGGTTCTGAAAGAACTTCTAAAACTGAAGGTTGACAAGGCAATGGGGCCTGATGGGATTCACCCCAGAATTCTAAAAGAACTAAGGGGAAAACTAGTGACACCACTGACTACCCTTCTTAACAAATCATGGGAGTATGGTGTGGTACCTAAGGACTGGAGGAGGGCAGATGTGATTCCCCTTCACATAAGTGGGAGCAAAGCAAAGGCAGGAAACTACAGACCTGTTAGCTTGACCTCAGTGGTAGGGAAAATGATGGAATCACTTCTGAAAGAAAGAACTGTTGAGTACCTAGAGGCCAGCAGGGCACAGGACCAAGGCAGCATGGATTCATAGAGGGAAGGTCATGTCAGACAAATCTAATAGATTTCTTTGACTGGGTGACCAAAGTAGTCGACCACGAAGGGCTGTAGACACGGCCTACCTAAACTTTAGCAAGGCATTTTACACAGTCCCACACAAAAAATTAATTATCAAATTAGTCAGCCTGTGAGTGGGTCCCAGGGTGGTATCCTGGGTAAAAAATTGGCTGGACAACAGGACACAGTAGGTACTAGTAAATGGAGTCCACTCTGAAGAAAAGGGGGCTACTAGTGGGGTACCACAGGGTTCAGTACTGGGTCTGGTCCTTTTTAATGTCTTTATAAGTGACATTGTGGAGGGACTGGAAGGAAAAGTATGCCTCATTGCAGACGGCACAAAGATTTGCAACAGGGTTGATACACAGGGGGGGTGGAAAGGATGAGAAGGGACTTGGCAAGGTTGGAGGAATGGTCAGAAGTATGGCAGCTTAAATTCAATGCAAAGTAGTACAAAGTAATGCACCTGGGAAACAAAAACCCAAGGGAAGAGTACACAATGGGGGGGTATTAACAACAACAAAAATGGAAAGAAACCTGGGGTACTCATATCAGATGCCTTAAAGGTAAGCAAGCAATGTGAGAAGGCAGTAGGGAGAGCTGGGGGAATACTGGGATGTATAGGGAGAGGCATCACCAGTAGAAAATAGAAAGTTGTTATCCTCTGTACAGACAGTTGGTGAGACCCCATCTGAATACTGTACATGTGCAGTTCTGGAGACCCCATCTCCTCAAGGACATAGACAGGATGGAGGCAGTCCAGAGGAGGGCAACTAAAATGGTGCAGGGTCTACACCAGAAGCCATACAAAGAGATAATAAAGGAGCTTAACATGTATACCCTTGAGGATGGGGGGGGGCATGATAGAAATGTTCAAGTACCTCAAGGGAACCAACAAAGAGGGTAGCATCTTTCAGAAAAAGAGATGTGCAAGAACAAGGGGACACAATTTGAAGATAGAGCGGGGACAGCTCTGGGGCAATGTGAGGAATTATTTTTTCACAGACAGGGTGGTGGACACATGGAACTGCCTTCCTGAGGAGGTCATGGGGTCAAAAACAGTGGATTCATGGGACAGACATAAGGCAATTCTGGTGGGGGATAGGAAGATGTAGGCTGTTGGTTAAAGTAAAATTATAAGATTCCCACCTGCATTTCACTGTGAGAACAAGCATGTTATAAATATACATATCCAACATACCTTTTCGTTGTATATTGAAGTTACATGGATAAATTAATTTTTACAGGCCCTGAAATCCTGGAAGTGCGATGTATGTGCTACTGCAGGCTTCTATGAGGTAGAACATCACAGACATTGTTGCGAGACTTTGCGTGTGACGTCTAGCCAGGAAGCTCTGTCAGCAACATAGCTGAAGTAAACTCAGACAGCATGCAGTGCAGTACAATTTCTGAGGATAGTTCTTTTTCCAGTGACTCTGAAACCGAGTATAGTGATGTGGAGTGTCATTTCTCAATTCTGGATCCATATCGTGATGATCAGTATGAATCTGATGTGTCCCCAGGTGGTGATTTGGGCAGTAACTCCAATGGTGATTCGGAAGTGGATCCAGAGGCATATGGTGTAGATGGACGGCTGCAGCACAACAACTGGTATAGTGTCATTGATTATTACTGTGCTATGGTTCCTCGCCTTGAATTCTGATTTAAAACTACAGCATTCAATATAAGCAGTGTTTAGATGCCTGAAATGTGCATGTTTGCCTATCAGTGGCATACTCTTTTTTTTTATGGCTCAATATGTAATTTCACACAGTAACTGTGATGATGGTGAATGCATTTCTGGCAAGCTGTTCTGTAATTCAAGTGTGCATTCTGTGTTGGTATGGTTACTTATAATTGTGAATGCTGTTGTACTGTAAATCAGTGGGGATCACAGGGAGTATCCAGTGAGTACTGTGGTCACTACAGTGATTGTCTGGTGTCAATTGTCCATGTACTGATTTTGGCATGCTATAACCAGACCCCCCCCCACACCCATTCCATGATCACTGTGCTACTGTCTCATAAGCAGTGCATGTGTATTGTGATACCAGTGTGTCCCGTGTAATTGTAATAAGCATACAGCTCCACAACTGTATTGTAGCATGGTCTGCAAATACCATTGTTGCTGTACTATGTAGTACACTGCATCTTCAGTTTGTCATGTAACAATAGGTATCCGAACTACCCGAATGCACTCTGTGATGTAATACACAGGTGTGGTACCCCCCCCAGTACCTCCCAGTCAGTATGCATGTGTTATTATTACCAGTCATGTTTTCTGCCAGCATTAGCAACACATGTGTCATACAGGGCACATGACTTATGTCCACACCAGTGACCACAAGTGTGTGTCCAGTTATTGTTTGTTTACTGTTCAGCATTCTTCGTGACATGTTGTCAGTGACAGTACAGACTGTTGATATCTATTTAATACTGCTTTTGTCACTCAAGGTTTGACTCCCTCATGTTCACAGAGGTTGCAAGTGAATAGGACTTATGTAACCTTTTGTGGGACACTGGTAAACCAGATTTGTATTTGTAGGTATGGAATTGGTTTGGTGGGGTGTGCTTACCATGAGGAACATGAATGTGTGGCAAACGTTTACTGTCTATTTGGTGCATTCTGATTATCTACTTGATAAAGTGTTCTGTATTGCTGTCTGTGTTATGTACATACTGTAGATGGTGGGTACTGGTTCTTGTTGAGTCGGACTCATGCTGTTGTTATAACCTTTTGTTTTGTACTACTTTTTGTGGTTTCTATACCTGTAAGCTGCAGAAACTGCCAGTCATTCCAACATCTGACTTATGTTCAATAACAGTTGTGTCACAGCTATAATGGTGCTGGGACACAACTGTTATTCAACATTGTAACTCCGATATTGGCTAGCACCTGACACAGTATGTTGTGTGTGGTGCATGTCTACGTCATCAGAAATAGTATTTCTCAATGTGATCTGCTGTGTGGTGGGTCGTAGGAACCAAAACCCATCAAGGATACTTTATATCACCACTGATTCAGATAATTAGTGCTGGGAATTTTAACAGCATCAATTCGATGTGCTTACACAACTGAATGAGATGGTATGAGATGATGCTTGTGTAACTTGATTTGCTTTGTGGCTTTCCGCCTCGCTATCCATGGGATATACCACCCTGTAGGGGTACGATGCAAGGAATCCTAGAGGAGGGATCCCCCCACAGGTGCTGGGAATGAATGCACCGGCTAAAGGTAGGTTAGGAAGAAGCCCACAGATGTGATGTTTTAAGCTCAATGGGGAGTGACGTTGTTGCTCTGCCCATCGAACCACGGGCTTAAAGCCCTCCTATTTGATGTGCTTATGCAGCTGAATGAGATAATATGAGATGTTACTTGTGTAACTTGATTTGCTTTGTGGCTTTCTGCCTCTCTGTCCATTGGATATACTACCTTGTAAGGGTACGCACAAGGAACCCTAGAGGAGGGTTCCCCCGTACAGGTGCCGGGAATTAATGCATTGGCTAAAGGTAGGTTAGGATGAAGCCCAAAAAGAATACCCAAAAATGTCAAGCTCCGAAGAGGCGAGGATGATGAATGAATTCTGTGAAGAGCAGGGCTAACTTCCTAAGGAGAGTGGGGAAGGCCAGGCCACCATCTGCCTCCATCCACCAGTGGAACCTAACTACTGAGAAGAAAGCACTAACACTAACTAATATTATGACCATCGGCATGGAGGAGAGGAAAATCCCTCTTTGAGGAGGAAACCTCTGGGAATCCAAGGCCTAGGTCACCTTCCCTCCAGGCTGACGATGTTTGATTTGAGGACATATGTTGGTAGAGAGAATGGTTCATAAATGAGGGATATAAGTAAGGAGGATGATTATAGGATAGGGAAAAACTCAAAAGAAGCACAGATAAAATAAGGAACATAAGGTAGCAGGGACCCAAGGAGGATACGCTCGAGTAGTCGATGATAGATAGTAGATCAGAGGAGCAAGGATGGGAGAGAGTAAATCTATGTATGAGACAGAGGAGCAAGGGGTATCCAGATATGCTCACAAGGAGATTCCAGAAGTGCTGATGAGGAGACATATGACAATGCAGACTGGCTTGATTGAGTGATGCACTTGACTGAGTGATGACAGTGAGCATACACTGAGATTGAAGAGGCATGCTTGATTATGTGATGGAAATGATTAGACTCTGAACAACTAGACCCTGAGGTTGTAGTCAATGAGGTAGTATGGAATTCAATGATAGGAATGTTCGAGTAAATGATGTAAATAGATAAACCTTGAGGTAATGCTAAGTGAATGATAACTGGATTTATGAACTAGATATGACTGGAGTTATGAACTTGATACATGTGGTAGGATGGCCGCAGTGGATAGGTGGCATAGGAACTATGGTAGGTACACCCAAAAAGAAGATCAATAGCAGGCCATGAGTGGAGTGAAGATTGGATAGCCGGTACGGAACTGGAAGAGGAGGAGACAGGAATGAACCTGAAAATGAACTTGTACGAAGGAAGTAAAAGAATTAGGCTCCTCGAAAGGAGGTAGATTCCGAGGCCAAGAAGGGAGATCTGAAACCAGAGGTAACTCAAGTTAAGCGATAGAGGATCAAAACTGGACGTGGTATAATGAGGAGTGAGCAAAATTGCACGATGCATGATGAGGAGTGAAGCTAAGAGCAGAGAGAAGCCATGATGGCTGAATCCTGAAGAGCCGGTACGGAACTGGAAGAATAGGAGACGGGAATGAACTTGAAAAGAACTTGAATGAAGGTATCATGATCAATGGAGCGATAAAGAACAATGATGCTCCTCAAAAGGAGGCAGACACAGAGGCCAAGAAGATGTATCAGGAATCAGAGGGTCTACGAACCAGAGGTCAAGCTCAGGATGGCGATCAAGGGGAGTCAAATCAGACGATGTACGATGAGGAGGGAAGCCATGAGTGGAAAGAATCCACGATGGTCAGGACAAGAATAAGCGATAGGCTGAGGAAGGTAACAGGAATGGATGAGGTACGATGAGTGATAGACGCCATGAAGGAAGGTACTGGAAATCGAGGCATGAAAGGATGAAGGACGG
Organism: Neoceratodus forsteri; assembly: GCA_016271365.2. Lineage (NCBI taxonomy): Eukaryota > Metazoa > Chordata > Ceratodontiformes > Ceratodontidae > Neoceratodus > Neoceratodus forsteri. The sequence goes on from CM057454.1 coordinate 334,421,131, forward strand.
TAGGGAGGGCAATAGGCTAACAGAGGACCCAGCAGGTACAGGATGAGAACTGCATGGGAGCAAGTCAGATTAGGCGGTATATGATCCATGACATGTATGGCCAAGGAAATATCGATATCAGGTCAGACGGAGCAAGTGAATAGCGCAGAACTGGCAGCGAACAATGCCAAGTCATACTGATAGATATGTTCAGTGGTAGGGAAATAGACTCTAAGGTCAGACTGAAGGAGAACCAGACAGAGGCACCAGGACACCAGACAGACCGGGGGATATATAGAGATAGGGGAAACCCCACAGAAATCAGTGGACAAGGAAGGAAGAAGAGCACTAATCTGATCCAATGAGAGGTATGCATGATCAAGCAATGTAAATAAAAGGACCCTGAGGACAGACAGAGAACCTGGGGCCAGTGAATGAAAACAGGACTCCAGCAGGGATGAGTAAGGGATGTTGACGCCATTAGGCAAATGACGAGAAATGTATTGCAGGATTTCAATACAGGCAGGAAAACAGAGAATGTAGGAAACAACATGAAATCGCATACCACACAACAGTACCGAGTTCTCAGGGACGTCCCTGAGTTTGCCACAGATTATTCCTCTGTCCCTCATAAAATTTGTGGTCTAGTGACAGAACAGAAAGTACAGAGTGAAGATGGAACATGAGGCTGCACACAGATCAAAAGAACAGGATGCAAAGACGAACACAGATGGTGATTGCCACAAGAGGGTGGCAGGTAGGTGAAGTAGCATAAGATTAAATGAGAGGTACGCCTGATTGATCAAGGTGAGGAAGTACACACGAAGCCTGAAAAGGCATGAACATGCAATGTGAACGATTAGACCCTGATGGTGTGGGCGATGAGATATCAAAGGATTCAATAGAGTGATGCAAGGAATGAGGCTCCTCAAGAGGAGATATATTCTGAGGCCAAGAAGGCAGGTCTGGAACCAGAGGGTATGCGAACTAGAAGGACGGCATGCTTGATAGAGCAATGTGACTAATTAGACTCCTCGAAAAGAGGTAGATTAGGAAATGATTGTGAAAGGAACATATGGTAGAGAGCCTCCAGACAGCCCTTAGCAAAGGGCAACAGACAGGAAGGCATGACTCTTGAGAGGAGGTAGAGTCAAATCAAGGTATCAGGGATGGAGGAAGAGTAAAGCTATGAGTGGAGTGAATCCCTGATGGCAGGCATTAGAAAAGGCATTCCCGTAACCAGAGGGTATGCGTGGGTTGAGTGACATGGAGATGCAGTGAAGTCTTGGGTGGATGCATGGCATAGGATTCCATGATAGAAATGCTTGAGTAAATGATGCACAGAGAGGGACCAGGAGGGAACGAGGAGTGAATGATGACTGGAGTCAGGAATCTGATATGGAGTCATGAACCTAAGACATATGACAAGAGGGCTGAGGGGGCGATAATGTGGCATATGATTCATGATAGGTATGCCCAAAAGAATTATCAATTGCAGGCTAAACTGAGACAGTCAGGGACAGCCAAATGATGCCAGAAGATGAGGATCACTGCAGTAGCACAGCCAGCTGATGAGCTCGAATGAGCGATGTGAGGAAGCAAAAAGAAATATCAAGTGGAGACCAGATGGAGCCTACCAAGGTATACTGATTGGGCAGCCGAGGCAGACCGATCGAGTGATGGAAATAGATGAGCAGGTCAGCGCGAGGCATCGTGTAGGAGAGAGGACTAAATGAACTGGAACAAGTCATCAAGAGACAGGTAGAGTCATATGGCGACATAGGGAAGCCCTGAGTGGAAGGCAGACTGATGGAGCAAGGTGAATGATGACCGTAACCGTAGCTGAGGAGAGGGAGAAGAACGAGTGCATCCTTTTTTTCCGTGTGTGTCTTTCTTTGCTGGTACTAGAAAAACTGCTAGAACAAGGAAGGAAAAAATTAGGAAATGGATGAGATACAATGAGAGAATGAAGCCACAGAGGTTGGTACAGAAAAGCGAAGTATGAAAGGACAAAGGACGGAGGGAGGTCAACGGGACAGCGTAGGACCCAGCTGAGACAGGATGAGAATGGCAGGAATGTGAGCTGGAGGAAGTGGCACGCAGGCCAGGTTCGGTGGAAGGCCAGAGGGAGTCAGCCATGTATGGCTCAATTATGTGAATAGCAGAGCAAGCTAATAGAAAAACCATGACATGATGACATATGGAATGACTGGAGTGATTCCTTGATGGCTGATGATGGACAGAATCAGAAATATCGAATGCAGGCCAAATAGAGACTCAGAGGGAAACCAAGAGAACTGGTGAGAAGATGGTAGTCAGGAACTCAACCAATCAATGTGAGAAAGTGGAGGAACAAGTAAGAAGGGAATGCACCCACAAGAGGGAGGAACGAAGGAAGGGACTTGGAGTGGCAGATAGAACAAGCCAAGAGTCCATAATGCAGCAAAAAAGGGGAAAGGAAGGGAAGCCTAGAAGGGAGAGACAGCTGAAAGGAATGGTGATCAGAGGCCTAGAGTGGAGCAAAGCCATGACAGCCAGCACTGGAAGAGAACTGCAGGACAGCAGTGATGAGGGCAAGTGGGAAGTGATGGAGAATGGCAACGGCAACCATATATTTTTTCCCCCCCCAAAGAAATTTGTTTATTTGTTTTTTTTATTTATCTTTATCATTCCTACATCCAGTCGGTCAGAGGGCCTCAGATAAGCACAAAAGCAGAACAAGATAGACCATGACAAGGCACTGAACGAGTGACTAGATCAAGCCGATTGAGGGATTGAGTAACTGATGCAATAGTCGGGTAAGCACACTGAGCCAAACACCCAATTTCAGGTGCAGCCCAGAGCTGCAAGCATACAGCAGTAAAGGTGTTTGCAGCCCAAAGTAACTAACCTGATAAGGAGAGCACAAATCAAAATCCTATGAGGAGCAGTGATGATAGAGGCACCTTTCCCTATGAGAGGCTGAGGAACAGCACAAGCAGGACATGCACCCTTCCAGCAAGGGTATGCACAGAACTGCCATGGCAGAGGACACGCACAAATGCTGGAGTGAACCCCCATCTCAAAATAATTGGGGTCACTACAGCAGAGGTCGTCCATGGGCCAGGAGAGTGAGCAGGGAGGCTGCCAACACAGGATGGTAGAATCAGAAGTGAGCAGCGAGGCACAGCTGAGAGCTAGCACTGTAGTGGATGATTAGGTAGGCAAGTATCAAAATCAAAAGACAAACTAAGTTTACACATGTAATAAGTTCATGTCCTATCAGACTATGATACCTCATGCAGTAGTAATACCTGTCACATCTTTTCGAAATTGTGCACTGTATAAGTCAGTTAAGATCCAGGCTCATGGTCCAAGATAACATTATACAATTTTGTATAGTCATCAGTTTGTGAACAAAAGAGTTCTTATACAGAGTCTTACATAACTCAGTGTAATAGTACAAATCACCAAAAGGTGGCAATGCCAACTTATATATCATAATTACTCCAAGGACACAGGTGCCTTGGCATCTTACAAGTAAGAAATACACAGAAAATAAATAGAAGAATATATGTATTAGCAAACAAAGTGTATTACAACAATATGCGTACATATCCTGACATCTACTCTTGTACAGTAGATGCCCTTAGCCCTATATATTAGTATAACATATACTTAAGTGCTAGCTGACTATGGTGTACCTCTGAGGGTACCAATTAGGGTGTAGGGACCTCATGTAACATTCCCCTCTTGTTGCCTCCAAGGGCAACACAGGCAAATCTTGGGAAAGGCCAGAGAGCAGTGGTCATTTACAAACCCGACGCGCGAGCTTTGTAAAGGAACTCGAGCTGCTCACAGTGTTGGCGCAGTGTGCGCCGTAGGCAGCAGAGCATAATAATCAAAATAAAGATTAAAAATGCTTATATAATAACAAAACCTTTAAAAGTAATTTCTAACCAGGTGTTAGTCAATGCGTCATTCATGTCACCATCATTAATCAATGAGCGGCTAGCTTCATTGGCCTTGGTCATATTATTGCTGATGTGGATGAGGTGTGTGTCTTTCCTGTCTAAAAGTGAGTTTAATGTAAGTGTCAGTGGGTCTGTGTGTACATTAAAATATGGCAAGTATTCAGACAGTGTGAGCAGATAGTCAGGGTTACCATCAATGATGTCTGCATCTAGTAGGGGGACAGGGGTTATGACGATATGTCCAATGACAGTTTTCTGGTGGGGGACAAAACAAAAATTGGGTACTCAATAGCACATATCACAGATCCATAAGTATAGCTTTTAAAGTTGGTTACCACACAATACTCCCCATCAGAATTATATTGAGAGCGAACAGTAAGGAGCCTGCATTTTTGCAACTGGACATGGCAGGTGTAGGCCGTCTTTGAAATCCGACAGGCGATGAACCTCCTCATGATATGATTGGTAAAGCTTATCCAGAGCCAAAGTCAAATCCAAGGAATCCGTGCCATTCTTGGTGATGTCATCATCCATGGTGAAAGTCCAATCAATGCTATCTGGAGAATAACCACAGACAGGTTGAATAACATCAAATACATCACATTGGCATAAGTAAATGTATTGCTTCTTTGCACAGCAGTCCATGTGCGGAGCCACTCAGGCATCCAGGAAAGTATGGAAAACCAGTAGAGGCGGTAGATCCAGGCGTTCTCTGTAGATGTCTTTGTCCAAATGCCCAATAGAGTGAACCAGTGCAAGCTTGTCGAACAAAGCTGTAGTGGGATCAAAACGTGGTAAAGAAACAGTAAAAGAAACAAACATGGTATCTGTTATGGAACATTTCTTAGTAGTGAAACAAGGACCAGTGTTAGGGTGTCAGGTAACAAACCCCAGATTCCTAGGTGTAGAAAGAGGAATGGTTAAAGTTTGTTGCATACACATAGCAATACAGCTAGGGGTTTTACATCGTGGACAATGCCATTTGGAAATGCATCTGTCATGTATGATATCAGGGATCCTTCCAGATTCTAGATCACGGAAGAGATTGTTGATGGTAGTGATGATGTATGAGCCATAGGCAGAGTAAAGGATTTCTCTAGCAATGTATTGTTTATCTGCTTCTTTATTGTTTTGTTGTATGAGTGTGTTGATCTTATCTCTTGAATCAGTGAATGCCTTAGCAATGTTGTGCATGTTGTATACAGTGTATCTTTCTTCCTGACTAAGGCCATCCACACCATGCAATAATGGGGGTAGTATGTTGTTAACCAGGCCAGTGGAGAACTTGGCAGAATGAGATTTGATAGCAGCAATGTCTGCTTTATTCCAAATAGACATAGCCGTACCAAAAAGGCCTGTGACAGTACCTGTTGCACCTGTATCATCAGAACTGTCAACTTCACGTGTCTTTCATTTATGAGTATGATCATCAGGAGTGGGTTTTCTCCTGAAGTTGCCTCTATGTTCAGTAGAATGGATCCTGGCAATAGGATCTTGAGTACGAATCTGAAATGCAGCTAAACTATCAAGCAATAATGAACTATAAAATGCTGAAGTATTAGTATTGTGATACATACCAAATTCTTTCATATTCCAGTAAGTAAGGTTAAACAAAACAGGTATATGCATAAACTGTAAGTTATTAATCAACAAACCTGGGAGGGCATTCCAAAAGCTGTTTATCAGTGGGTGGTAATACAAAGAATTACATGGCTGCGGAAGCCATGTGGTGTACAGCACAACATTTTCGAGCAGAATCCTTAGACAAAGAATTACAGTACAAAGGATCAATTAAGGCAGTAATGTTGTACAAACCAGAATTTCTTAATGCAGTTTGTAACAAGGACAGAGAACCATTTGGGGATAATTTAGCATTGGGCCAACCCTGTAAAGTTCCTTTGGAGAGTTTGGCCTCAGGGAGAATTTGTCCTTGTGATGTGGTTTGACACTCAATTTGTAGGGTAGATTTTTCAGGAGTAACAAGCGAGGCAGTGAAGTAAGCATCGGAACCTTCCTGGACAGTGATCAGACTATCTGGTATATTGATGGATACTCCCTCCGAAGGAAATGCTGGAGGATCGAGGTGTGGTAGGAGGTTCGGAACCGTGCCTTGGATGCAGGGGATAACTTCTGAGATGAGGAGATAATGGAACAAGATAGCCATCTTGTCAGTGTATCTGAAAAGCAAATCAAAGATTAATAAGTTAGTACTATTCCACCCAATGGGGTGAGGAAAGGTAGTTAAGCTCCTTTATACAGTTTCAACTGGTTTGCATGTAACCATTTGTCAGTCAACTTATTGTTATGCAGGAGTCTAACCTGATAGACTGCTGGACTGAGCTTGTTGACAATAGGGTATGGGCCTTCCCACTTGTTGGAGAAGGAATGGGTGGGATGTGCAAATCAGAGTACCATTACCTGATCTCCAACCTGCCAATCCAATTCTTGTGCGTGTTTGTCAAACTGTATTTTGGATTGTTGCTGGGCTTTGCCCATGCAGTTGGCGGCATACAAGTGTGTGTGTATGAGGTCTTTTCTGAGTTTTTACACATACTGATCTACAGACTGCAGTCTGCAGTGGGGGTATGCAGGGTCAAACAACAGGTGTTCAGGTAATCTCATCTGTCTGCCAGTAATCACCTCAAAGGGTGTGAGCTGGGTAGTGGCTGAGGGTGTACCCCTAATTGCCATAAGGAGTAACGGCAGAAGGGAATCCCGGGTTTTGGGATTGTCCTCAATGGATTTGGAAAGCATTTGCTTAATCCATCTATTGGCTCTTTCTACTTGACCTGAGGATTGGGGGTGGTAAGGTATGTGGAACTTCTGTTGAACTCCAAGGAGTTCAAGGGATTCTTTCATCAACTTACCTGTAAAACTGGTTCCTTTATCTGAGTCTACCTTGAGAAGTAGGCCCCATCTAGAGAAAATCTGTTCCACCAGGATTTTGGCAGTGTTTTTTGCAGTGCATGTTTTAGTGGGGAAAGCTTCAACCCACTTAGAAAAGAGATCAATTACCACAAGAGCATACTTGTTATTTCTGCTGGTGTTGGTCAGGGGACCAATAAAATCAATCTGTATGGCATGCCAAGGGCCAGAGTGTCATTGCAGTAAGAGTTTGGCATTTCATTTGGTAGGGATGGGGTTGTTTTGCTCACAAACGAGACAATTGTCTATGTACTGTTTAATATCTTTGGTGACACCAGGCCACCAGATGGTGGTCTTAAGCCTTTGGAGGGTGTTTTACACTCCCTGGTGTCCACCAGTGGGTGTATCATGCACTTGGTGCAAGAATTCAGACCTCAGATGTCTGGGGACCACCCAAAACTTGGTGGTGGAATCATCCGGTTGGTACCAGATGAGCTTATCATGTGGTGACAAGTGTAGCTTACCTTCATGCCTCCAGTAGGGGTTGTGTGTGGGAAGTTTCTCTTTGGTGCTCTTGTCAAGGAATCTGAACACTTCTTTGAGTTCAGTATCAACATGTTAGGCTGCTGAGAGGTCCAGGGGGAAGAAGGGTTCAGGTTTCTTCCTGAGTGCTGCAATCTGTACAGCCGCATTGGCCTCTGGATGGTCCATCATCCAGATGTCCCCCCCTCAGGCCCCATCCTTGGCAAGGGTGTCTGCTGTGTCATTGAAGGCATGGTAGGGGTCATGGAGAGAATGAGCTTTGACTTTATGTATATAGAGTTTGCGTGCATATTTCTGTGCCAGTGAATGTATGTATATTACCAATTCCTTGTACTTCACTGGACTGCCATCAGAGGAGAGGAAGGAGTTCTTCTGCCAGAAAGAAAGAAATTCTGTAAGAGAACAACAAACCCAGTTAGAGTCTGTAAAAATGATAGTATCCTCAGTCCCATGCTGAATGAACTCGAGGGCACAGGCCACCGCTGCTATCTCTGCATACTGTGATGAGGCTACATTGCAGCACTTAGATATTTTAACAGTGTTCCCATAAGGGTAAATCACTAGAATGCCCATCCCTGCAAATTGTTCTCCCTGATAGTAAAATGCTGGACCATCAGTAAAGACGCGACACAAAGAGGTGTTATCAAGTATTTGTGGCGTGGCAGGGAGGAAAGGACCTGGATCTGGAAGATCAGGTGACTGTAGTGTACAGTCATGGGGTTCTCCTTGGAAAAGGAGTCCATGAGCCAGCATAGAAAAGAAGATGGCCGCCAGGCTGGGCGTACTGCTATTGTCGGCGTTTTGAGTTTGTTTTATTTTTAGTTAGTTATTAGCTAATTTTGTTCAATTTACTGTTTATTTATTTCCTCGAACTCCATGGTTCTTTTGGTGGTGTTTTCGTCGTCTCGTCGTCTCGGCAGGATCTATATGGTGGAAGGACGCCAGTTGGGCTCTTTTGCTTTTATTTATTTTGTTAGATCCTAGTGCAGAGCCCGGCGGGGGAGAATAGATTTGTGTGGATGTGAGGAGTTATTGCTCTGTTGCTTTCGGCAAATTGGAAAGGACGAGGAGTTTACTTTGTCCTGTGGATGTCAGGTTTTTACAGCCCCGAGTTTCTGGCCAATTTTTTGCGGGAGAGGAGTACTTTTTATTCTGGATGGAATAGGGCTTGAAGCGCCCGTTGTTTTCACGACATGCAGGATATCGGGATGGACTTGTGATGGGCTCGCTCCAGGAGTGATAATGCTGGGTTTGTTTTTCATTTCTTCCCCTCAAAATACTGGATTTCGGGGTGTTTGGGTTTGCTAAGACTAAGAACTCAAAGCACTGAACAATTTCGTAAAACTTTGGAGTATTGAGGTGTTTCGCTTTGAGCAGGGATCTTACTGGAGACTGCTTTTCTTGTTTGTGGAATTTTGATGTCAGCCTCTGTCATTAAATACCCTGGTAGGTGTCTGGTTGGAGCTTTGCTACGCTGCAGGGGGTTTGGGGTATTTTCTTAGTCGGGGAGCTGGCTGGAGTACCCCACCCCCTTGAACCATGAGGACTGCTACATTTGTGGTTCTTTTTATGGTTCTTTGGTAAGGGTGGCTTAGACTCCTTTAAAGGTCACCTTTCTGGGAGTAAAGGGCATGAGAGGGGCTGTTTTTGACCAAGTTTCATGGATCCCTGAACTACCTCGGCATAACTCCGTGACTTTTTCTGGCTGTCTTTTCCCTTTATTTAACTGTTTCCTGCCTGATGTGGATGTATTAATTTCCAAGGAACCCTGGACTTTTCCTTTTTCTGCATTGAGTGATTGATGATTACTGTTTTTAAACATTGGTGGTGGAAAGGACTTTGTGTCCTTAAGTTTTATGTGTTTATTTAGTTATTTTTATTTGTATTTTTTCTTGATTCATTTTATCTCCTTCCTGGCTGTGGGAAAGAACAAATAACATCACCCCCCAGTTGTGAGAGAACTTGGGAGGAGTTTTTAGTTCTTTGTCCTCTGTTTCTTTTTCCCATGATGGTTAGGCAGTGAGAGTGCCTTTCCCTCTTCTTCCCGGTGGTGAGAGCAATCCGGGGGGCTGGGAAATAGTTCAGGTGTAGACTTTTTTCTTTATATTTTAAGGTTATATTTATGTTTTATTTTGTTGGTGGATGGTTAATGTAGTTTGTTTTGGGCTTTGGTGTATTTTAGTTAAATAGCAACATGTGCTGGCCCTTATCCTCCACGGTGGTGCGCTATTCATCCTCCTCCCTTCGTGCCCTCCACCCCTTTGTTACTCCTCCTCTTAATTTTGACACCTACCAACGCTGTAGAGCGCTGGGTATCGTTCGTGGGGGGGGGGGATTAGCGAACAGGGGAGGATGAACAAGCAGGTTCACCATATCAGGGTAGTCAGGTCCAGAAGGCACCCTGGGACAAAATGGAATCCAGATCGAGGTTTATCCTGTCTGGTATTCATACCCAAGGGTACTACTGATTTCAGTAGGCAGATGGACTCGACAATCATCGAAGTTTGTCCAACTCGGACGGTGTTATGCAATGCCAGGTCTGTTAGGAATAAGACCGCCATTATTGCCGATCTTGTTGGTTCGACTGACCTGGCTTGCATCACCGAGACCTGGCTGGATGAAAACTCTGGCCCTATTTTGGAGGCCATGATTCCATCCGGGTGCTCGGTGATACACCACCCGAGATTGGACCACAGGGGCGGGGGGGTTGCAGTCTGTTTTAAGACTGAATTGGGTCTCACGAATGTAGTAGTAGGTGAGGCTGGGTCTTTTGAGTGCACAGTCGTAGCAGGTGTAGGCGTTCAAATCGTGCTCATCTACCGTCCACCCGGAGATGGGAGACATTTCTTACAGGAAGTAGCAGACTTCCTTGTTGACATGTCGTTTGAGTCACCCAGATTGATGGTTCTGGGTGACTTCAATGCCTGGGTCGACAATGAACTCTCTAATTTTGGTAATCACTTCCTCCAATTGATGTCTTCTTTGGGCCTTACACAGGTGGTTTCCACTGCTACGCATAAATCTGGACACTCTTAGACTTAGTCTTCCTTCTAGGGATCGGACGATCCAACATGGGGGTGGAACCAGTCGTTTGGTCTGATCACTACACCGTGAGGTTCAATTTTTGCACCCCCCTGAGAAGACCAGCCCCTGTGGAGATGGTCAGGTACCGCCCATTACGGAATGTTACTCCACAAGGTCTAGCGGCGGTCCTTGACCTGTCATCCTTCGTTTTGGTGAGCAATAGTCCAGAAGCATTGGTGTTGGCCTATAATAAGGCCGTCATGACGGCTCTGGATTCTATTGCTCCTGTTCGTGTGCGCCCCCTATCCCTTCGCCCCAGAGCCCCGTGGTTTGACGGGACCTTGAGGGAGATGCGGAGACAGGGGCGAAGGTTAGAGCGTCACTGGCGCAGGTCCGCCCTTGATGCCGACCACTCTAGATTGATGGAACATTATGCTAGCTATCATAGAAACATAAACATAGAAACATAGAATTTGACGGCAAATAAGGACCGCTTGGCCCACCCAGTCTGCCCATTTCCCTACCTGATGGATAAGCTGCAGATCCTAGTTAACCAGCAGCCTACTTCTTCCTACCCCCACACCCTAGAATTGCCTTATGACTGTCCCATGCATGCTTGAATTCCACCACTGTTTTTGACTCCACAACCTCCTCCGGAAGGCTGTTCCATGCTTCCACCACCCTCTCTGTGAAAAAATACTTCCTTAAATTACCTCTGAGCCGCCCCCCTTCTATTTTCAAATTGTGCCCCCTTGTTCTTGCACACCTCTTTTTTTGAACGATGCTACCCTCTTGGACTTTGTTGATTCCCTTAAGGTACTTGAAAGTTTCTATCATGTCCCACCTCTCCCTCCTTTCCTCGAGGCTATACATATTAAGCTCCTTAAGTCTCTCTTCATATGTCTTCCAGTGCAGACCCTGCACCATTTTAGTTGCCCTCCTCTGGTCAGCTTCCATCCTGTCTATGTCTTTGCGGAGATTGGGTCTCCAGAACTGCACGCAGTACTCCAGATGGGGTCTCACTAGCTGTCTGTACAGAAGGATAATAACTTCCTGTTTTCTACTGGTGATGCCTCTCCCTATGCATCCCAGTATCCCCCCAGCCCTCCTTGCTGCCCTCTCACATTGCTTGCCCACCTTTAGGTCATCTGATATGACTACCCCAGGTCCCTTTCCATTTTGTTGTTGTTAGTATCTCACCCCCCATTGTGTACTCTTCCCCTGGGTTTTTGTTTCCCAGGTGCATTACCTTGCACTTCTTAGCATTGAATCTAAGCTGCCATACATTTGACCATTCCTCTAACCTTGCCAAGTCCCTTCTCATCCTTTCCACTCCACCTTGTGCATCAACTCTGTTGCAGATCTTTGTGTCATCTGCAAAGAGACATACTTTTCCTTCCAGTCCCTCTGCCATGTCACTTATAAAGACATTGAAAAGGACTGGTCCTAATACTGAACCCTGCGGTACCCCACTACTAACCCCCCTTTTTTCAGAGTGGACTCCATTTACTATTACTCTCTGTGTCCTATTCTCCAGCCAATTCTTTACCCAGGCTGTCATCTTGGGACCCACTCCCAGGCTGGCTAACTTGTATATTAATCTTTGTGTGGGACTGTGTCAAATGCCTTGCTAAAGTCTAGGTAGGCCATGTCCACAGCCCCTCCCTGATCAACTACTTTGGTCACCCAGTCAAAGAAATCTATCAGATTTGTCTGGCATGACCTTCCCACTGTGAATCCATGCTGCCTTGGGTCCTGTGCCCCTCTGGCCTCTAGATATTTAACAATTCTTTCCTTCAGAAGTGATTCCATCATTTTCCCTACCACTGAGGTTAAACTAACAGGTCTGTAGTTTACTGCTTCTGCCTTGCTCCCACTTTTGTGAAGGGGAATCATATCTGCCCTCCTCCAGTCCTCGGGTACCACCCCATCCTCCCATGATTTGTTAAAGAGGGCAGTCAGTGGTGTCACTAGTTCTACCCTTAGTTCTTTTAGAATTCTGGGATGAATCCCATCAGGCCCCATTGCTTTGTCCACCTTCAGTTTTAAGAGTTCTTTCAGAACCCTTTCTTCTGTAAATGGGCTGGTATCAACTTCTGTATCCAGAGTGTTTCTACTGTTTGTTTTAGGTACCCTCTTCCTTTGTAAATACTGAGCAAAAATATTTGTTTAGTATCTCTGCCTTTTCACAGTCACCTCTGCCCACCCTCCATCCCTTTATTAAGCCTCACTATCCCTCCTTGGTCTTCCTTCGCCCCTGATGTACTCATAAAAGGTTTTATCCCTTCTTAACTGAGTTGGCTATCTTTTCCTCGGTTTGGGCCTTTGCTGTTCTGACTGCCTTCCCGCTTCCTTTTGCTTTAACTGATACAGTTCTCTGCCCTGTTCCTTCTGTGAATCCTTGTACTTCCTGAATGCTTTCTTTTCTTTGAACCTTCACTGCCACTTCCTTTGAGAACCATTGTGGTTTCTTACCTCGTTTGTTTTGTTTATTTGCTTTACACAAAGGCTTGATACCTCTGTGATGGCGGTTTTATTATTCCCCATTGTTCTTCCACCCTCCTTCCTGCCCATTTGCTAGTGCATTCCTTAGGCACTCACCATTTTGACAAAGTCAGCCCTCCTAAAATCCAGTACCTTTGTCTTTGTATGGCTTGACTCTATTGCTGTGTTTATTGTGAACCATACTGTCTGGATGGTCGCTAGTTCCCAGATGGCTACCCACTTCTACATCTGTGATCCTCTCTTCATCTCCATTTGAGAGAACCAGGTCTAAGATTGCTCCCTCTCAAGTGGGCTCCAATACTAGTTGTCTAAGGCATGCCCCCTGTAGGGCATCTAGAATAACCCCACTCTTAGAAGTGGCTGCTGCAACTGCACTCCAGTTAACATCTGGCATATTCAGATCACCCATCAGCAATATCTCCCCTTTTTCTGCCATTCTAAGTATACTTTCTATCATTTCCTTGTCCATTTCTCCCCATGAGAAGGTCCCTGAGTTTTAGTTGCGCTATGAGTTCAGAGTTAATCCAAGGGTTCGCTACGCCTTTAACTTTCTTCTTGACCAGTGGTGCATAGATGTCACAGGCTGTAGTGAACAGTCTGATGAACAGTTCCAGTGCTTTGTTGACGTCCTTAAGAGAGTCAATTTTAGACCAATCAAGCCTACTTAGATGAGATTTTAGCTGGTGTAGGTGTCCATGTTTGATAACCCTAGTGTAAATGATTTTCGGAGGAGGCTTAGTGATTTTAGTAGCCCATAAGCAGATCACAGGTGAGTGGTCGCTTATTGAGTCCGGGAGGACAGACACTTTAGTAATTCTGTCAGGGCAATTTGATAGTATCCAGTCTATTAGGGTGCTGGACCCTGTTCTGTAGTTTCTAGTAGGAGAGGGGACCAGCTGAGTGAGGTGCTGTGCTGTGATAGAATCCTTATAGCTGCAGGCCTCGGGTGCAAGCCAGTTGATATTGAAGTCCCCCTTTATTATGATCTCCATATTATGGCGCAGTCCATTGAGGCATTCTATTAAGTTGTTGAAGCCGGTATCCTGGTGTTTAGGGGGTATATATACAGAGAATACAGTGAGACTATCAATCTGCAATCACCCATAAGAAGGCAGAATTCCTGTCCAGGGAGATTGCAGTTGCTCAGAATCAACCAGCTCAGCTGTTCCGAACTGTAGACAGACTGTGCAGCCCAGCCTGCCTGCAAGTTCGGAAAGCTTTTTTGCAAGTAGAGTGCGATGAGCTTGCTCTATACTTTGCAACTAAAGTGGCCGACATCAGGGCAAACCTGGGTCAGGCAACCTCTATGGGTGAGGCTTTGGGACAGCAGAAGATCACAGTGCCCCATTTCTCCTGGAGTTCCTTTCGGTGACCTGAGTTCGTGGACATTATGAGGATCATCCATTCTATGCGCCCCACAAGTTGTGGTTTGGATCCCGGACCGACTCCCCTCATTTTGGGTTGTTTTGATATCATCGGTCCGGTCCTGATGCAAATAGTCTGGTGCTCCTTGGAGTTAGGTGAGTTTCCCTGCTCCTTGAAAGAGGCAGTGGTGACTCCTTGGACCCAGACTGTTTTTCAAATTATCGGCCTATCTCTAACCTTCCCTTTATTGGGAAGGTTATTGAGAAGGTCGTAGCGGTCCAACTGGATGACCATTTAACCATCCATAATGTCTACGAATCCTTCCAGTCTGGCTTCCGAAAAGACACAGCACCAGACTGCGCTGGTTCGGGTGTTAAATGATCTTCTGATGGCGAGGGATCAGAAGAGACGCCAATCTTGGTTCTTCTTGATCTCTGCAGCCTTTGACACTGTGGACCACAAGGTGTTATTAGTCCCTTGGGCAAAATCTGTGGAATGTCTGGAACCGCTGCAATGGTTCACATCATTCCTCACGGGAGATCACAAAGAGTTGTGTCGGGGATTTTTTCCTCTGACCCAGTTTCTTTGTTGTGTGGAGTGCCCCAGGGCTCTGTGCTGTCACCCATGTTGTTCGCAGTGTATATGCTGCCCCTCGGAGGTATCATTAGATGATATGGGCTGAGGTTTCACTGCTATGCAGACGATACCCAGCTCTAGCTGTCCTTTGCATCCAATCAGGATGGAGCTCTCTCGGTGTTTAACAACTGTCTGGGGGAGATCCAAGACAGGATGGATTCTAGTTGGCTAAAGTTGAACTCGGAGAAAACAGAGGTGCTAATAGTGGACCCAGGTGGTCGGATGGAGAGGCCGGGTATTGGTGCAGCGTCTGGAATCTTTCTTGGTGGAGTATCTCTCCCGTCCTCAGAAGGGTGCGTAACCTTGGGTTCATTCTTGACGACAGGCTGACTCTTAAATCTCAGGTGGCAGCCGTTGTCAAGACTTCCTTTTATCATCTTAGGAATATTGCCAGGGTTAGGCACCTTGTCCCATCTGACTCCCTGCCTACTTTGGGTCACGCTTTTGTATCTTCACGCTTGGACTATTGCAACGCCCTTTACTTTGGGCTTTCTGGGGTTGAAATCCATTGCCTACAGCTGGTGCAGAACGCTGCAGCTCGGGTATTGACTGGGACAAGTAGGTCCTGTCATATCACTTCCATGCTGCGCGAACTGCACTGGCTTCCTATGTGGTGGCAGATCACCTTTAAAGTAATTTTACTGACTTTTAAAGCACTTCACGATCAGGGTCCAGCCTATCTGAAAGACCTCCTGGTTCCTTACTGCCCTGATCGATCACTCCGCTCAGCCGACAGGGGGTTGTTAGAGATCCCAAGAGTGAGTTTAAAATCCTCTGGCAGCAGAACATTCTCGCATGCTGCACCCACTCTTTGGAATTCTCTACCTTGCCGGTTACAGCACTGCACCTCCGTGGAGTTATTTAAGAGAGATTTGAAAATGTATTTGTGGAATATGGCCTTTTTAGATAATTAGCTACTTATTAATGTCTGGTTTTTATTATAAATATACTATTTGATGATATGCTGACTTCTTATGGATATTTTATGTTTTTATTTAGAGTTCAGAATTGTTTTAAAACTGTTCAGCACCTTGATATACTGAAAGGTGCTATACAAATAAAATTATTATTATTATTATTATAGATGGAATTTTTGTTGGGTGTACCTGTATGTCCCTATCCTGGAGAAGAAGTGACCAGTGTGTCAGTCTGGTGTTGGAGACCGACCCATCCTTCACTCTGTCTGAGAGCAGAAAGGTAGTTGGGGTGTGATTGGTGTTGATGATCAGTGGAACGTACCCAATGATGTACAGGAAGTGTTTGACAGCCCAATAGGGGGCCAGAAGGTTCCTTCCACAAAGGCTGTACTTCTGTCCCACTGGGGTCAAGAGCTGTGATGCATATGCAGTGGGTCTCAGGGTGCCATGAACCTTCTGTGCCAGCACTGCTGACATGGCAATGTCAGCAGTGGCACAATCCAGATAGAATGGTAGTGCTGGATTGAGGTTGACCAGAGCTGGGGCAGAGACCAAGGCCTGCTTCAGTGACATCACAGACTGGGTGTGTATAGGGCCCCAAGTCCATAGGATGTGCTTCTTGAGTAACTCATACAGAGGAGCAGCTTTCTGAGCAAAATCACAAATAAAATCTCTTGAATAATTCACCATACCTAGAAACCTTCGAAGAGTTGCCACACTGGTGGGCAATGGCAAGTCTTGCAATCCTTGTACCTTTTTCCAGGTAGGGCTTCTACCTTGGTCAGTTGTTTTCAGACCTAGAAAGAGTACTTCTTTCTGACATAGTTGTACTTTTGCTGGATTGCATTTCAAGCCTGCTCTCTGGATGGGAGTCAGTAGTTCGTCCAAGAGATCCAGATGTTGTTCCTGTGTGGCTATTGCCAGCAACAGGTCGTCCACATATTGCAAGAGACATTGGGGAGTAGAAAAACTCTCAAGGGTGTCCATCATGTGCAGATGGAACAGGGACAGGCTATTATGGAATCCTTGAGGCAAGAAAGTCCATGTGTACTGTCTTCTTTCAAAGGTCAAGACAAACTTATATTAACTATTAAGGGCCAATGGTAATGACCAAAAACCATTGGAAATGTCCAGGGCACTGAACCATTCAGGTCAGGGGTCAAGAGTCATAGCACGTCAGGTGCTGATGCCACAATTGGGGAACAACTGGGGGTGACCTGATTCAGTTTCCTGTCGTCAACAGTAAGTCTCCAAGCGCCTGTGGTTTTTTCATGGGCCACACTGGGGAGTTAGCAGTGGAAATGCAATTTCTGATTACTCCTTGCTTGAGGAGTGACTTGATCATTTCTCTAAGAGAGGGTAAGGCCTCAGTTGGAAAGGGGTATTGCCTTTGCCTCTCATGTGCCAGGCCTGACACTTCAACGACAGTGTGCATTCTACCACAGTCATGTTTGTTAATTGCAAACGCCTCCAAATATCGTTGCAAAATAGGGAGAAGTTTCAGGAAAAATTTATGAGCTTTGAACAAATCTATGACATCATACTCCTTGTTATTGGCAGATATTGTTGCCACAACGTGTGAATCAGGAATAAAAATGGTGTGATATTGACCCTGAATTTGTATCAGTAGCATGTTAGCTAGATCAACCACACAGCCATGTGGTGCAAGGAAGTCAATTCCTATGATACTGGGATGATCATGCATTACCATTAGTTGGAAAGTGTGTGAAGCCTTTAGATGGCCTAGCTCTACCGGTAGGGATAGAGAACTGTATGCAGGTAGCCTAGTACCATCAACTCCTGACATGCTGGTCCTCCATCCGGTGGACCAAGAGGATGTGTCTGAATGTTCATCATGTAATACAGATACAGCTGCACCTGTATCTAACAAGACTACTAGTAGGCGGCCCCAGACCTCAGCCTTGATGCAGGGCCTTCTGTTTGTATCCATGACCAGCATGTTTACAATCTGGACTGGGGCCAGTAATTGTCAATCTGTACTGCTAGGAGCATGGAGAGGTTGGGCCTGACTCTTGTGAATCACTTCACCGTGCTGCACTGATGCTATATAGGGAGAAGCTTCTGGGTTCAGGCCTGTATGAGCCTGAAGGCCTGTACTTTCAGTATCCCCATGACCCATTGGGGTCTGGGTCACCAATTGTACCACCACAAGGGCCTGTGCAGGAACAGCATCCGCTACAGAGTGCACTTGTCCCAGGAGCTCTCGGAATTTCTGATTCTCTTCAGCTATCTCCCTATATGAAGGGCCTGTTCTTTGTTGTTGTGGTTTACCTTTACCTTTATGCTTTTTATTCTTATGCCAATTCTGGTTCCC
The DNA here is from genome assembly GCA_016271365.2 of Neoceratodus forsteri. Classification (NCBI taxonomy): domain Eukaryota; kingdom Metazoa; phylum Chordata; order Ceratodontiformes; family Ceratodontidae; genus Neoceratodus; species Neoceratodus forsteri. Next base: position 334,439,253 of record CM057454.1, read on the forward strand.
ACCCCATTGTTGTTGCTGTTGCGGTTGTTGTTGATGGGTCTGTTGGGGGTGTTGGTTATCAGCTGGAGGGGCCTGTTGATGTTGGGCCTGTTGGTGCTGGGCCTGCCCTTCCACAGTGTAGTGCGTCGTGGCCTCTGAAGTAGGCTGCACAGTGGCTACCTTCTTGGAACCGGAGCCCAGATCACGGATATAGAGTTGGTAAACTCTCTCAGTTTTCCGAAGGATGTCAGCAAACCTATCCGTAATGGGGTAGGTGGTTGGGTCTACCTTTTCTTATACTGCAGGCATCATGTTCCTAAGGAGAAGGGTCTTATATTCAATAAGATCTACATCTGCAGCTTCTTGTGCCAGTTGCTTTCCTGATCGGTAGGCCATCCAAAGTTTCTGGTGGTAAGTCGCTGGACTTTCCTTTGCATTCTGTTTTACAGGGTATGCAAGCATCACTCCTACTACACCTGGGCTGTGAACAGAAATGAGCTCAGCTGCAACCTCGTCAAAGGTGGCGTTCTCATCCTGGCGGATGGCATCGGGGAGTTTGGCCCACAAACTAGGATCGATGGTTTGGCGTAGTATTTGGACCTGATATTCTGCAGTGAGGCTAAACATCTCACATTCAGAATGCACCTTTTCTAAGTGACAGCTGAGCTTGTCAGATGGGTTCATCTGACTGATACTGTCAGCTATTTGCTGAACAGAGTAGGCCATTTGTAGGGGATTATTGGGTCGATCAGACAGAGGTAGATTGTCTCGGGCACCGTCTAGGGTGGCTCAAGCTGTAGCCTCATCTGCAGTGTGAACAATACCCTCCTGAGTGCCAGCTACCTGCAGAAGCTGCCTAATCTGGGTTTTAATAGCCCACTTACTTTTCTCAAGAAGAGGTACATTGCCTATCACAGTTTCAATCATCGTTTCTATTTCTTGCCTATCTTCCACATTAATAACGGCTATCGGTGGTGCCATCGGGACCAGACCTGGGCCTGCTCCCCCCCATCATGGGGGCCGCCATGTTGGCATCTCCCATGATGGGCGACACGACGTCGATGATGTATGACATGGTGAGGGTGTAGTGGGGACCCACCATGTTGTGGATGGCTGGGTGGGGTCTCTGGGCCATAGTAAGGGCGTGACTGGGCGTTGTATTGAGAAATGTCATCATCTGATACCTCCCCTTCAGATGACATGTGTAAGGCAGGGGCTATGCCTCCCATCGCCTTAACATGCCCATCCAGAACCTCTCGCTGATGGTGCAGTTTTGCCATCTTAGTTTTACATTCATCATGACTCACAGTTGCAACATTCATATCAACCTCATCTTGCTTTTGCTTTTGCAACACTCTATACGCAGCGCTCAGTTTGCGACTGTCCCTAGTAGCCACTTCTAAGTCATTACGTACCTGGTTTATCTCGTCCTGTAGCTCTCCCATCTCCTCACTCAACTGAGCATTTGCAGCACTTAACAAATCATTCATATGCAATGCCTGTCCCTTATCCTGTCTCAAACTTTCACACTCCTGCTTCAACATACAAAGTTCTTGTTCTCCAGCTTGAGCTGAATGATGCAAAAGTGAATCATTTTCATTCCGCTGAGTTTGGAGTTCAGACTCCAAGTGCTGCTGCAGTCTAACACATTCCATTTCCTGCAAACCAATCTGTTGCTTAAGAGATGAAATTTACAGATCAAGGGTTGGAAACCTTGCTTTGGAGGCTTCCAGAGCAGCATAGAGAGCCGCGACCATCAACTCTTTAGCCTGACGCTTATTGGCTGATTGTCTCATCTCTGTGTACTGGGTTGAAATCCCCAGTATAGGGTTTTCAGATTGACTTGCATCCCACGCGAAGTCAGCCCATCCTCCATGGGAGGTAAGGAAGTTCGAGACATCGAGTCTCAGTTCTGTGCAGATATTTGATACGGTGGCCATTCTGTGGGAGGGAATGAAAAATCAAACTGTGAAAAAGGTGCCGTGCTGTGTATCGATCCACAGCAGGAGCACTTTATACACAGCCGGGCTACTGTAAAAGTTGTAGACTTACAAATCAAAGCTGTAATGGAGTGAGTCGAGTCAGCATCGACCACATCTGAAAGGATGACAGCCAGACTTTGTAAGTGACTACAAACTGGTTTAAAACAGGAGAGGAGATATGGGAATGTACACCTACTGTCCCCATGGGAAAGGGAAAAGTTCTAGCAACAAGTGAAAACTTATAAACACCAAATATCACCTGCACACGGTCGCCAATTTGTCAGGAGGTCTAAACCTCACTTTCAGGTTCTTGGCAATATTGGGAATGCAAGTAATCACAGACACGTTACATTAGAGTAATAAACTTGTTTATTACTACCAAAGGATAAAATCACAGTTGCCCTAAGCCGTTCTTACCAATACGAACCGGGAGCCAGTGCTAAGCGTTCCCTATACCTCGAGGTTTCTTTGTGTCTCTTGGGATCTCTGAGGTACAAGATTAGTGTATCACATTATATACCTATGATAATTACTATGGTTACTGTAAGATAGAAACATTTCTAGTTATGATATGAGCCCTATTGTCTAAATTAGAGGTGGCTCCACGGTCCAAGATAACATTATACAATTTTGTATAGTCATCAGTTTGTGAACAAAAGAGTTCTTATACAGAGTTTTACATAACTCAGTGTAATAGTACAAATCATCAAAAGGTGGCAATGTTGACATATATCATAATTACTCCAAGGACACAGGTGCCTTGGCATCTTACAAGTAAGAAATACACAGAAAATACATAGAAGAATATACTGTATGCATTACCAAGCAAAGTGTATTACAACAATATGCGTACATATCCTGACATCTACTCTTGTACAGTAGATGCCCTTAGCCCTATATATTAGTATAACATATACTTAAGTGCTAGCTGTCTACAGTGTACCTCTGAGGGAACCAATTAGGGTGCAGGGACCTCGTGTAACAGGGTCCACTGCTACAAAGCAGGATATGAAGATAGGCGTTCAATACTGCATTGAGGTTGTAGACACCTACAAGTACTTTGCATAGTAAAGGTGAATAAGGTCATGGTATGGGAATGAATACACACTTGAAGATTTAAAGACTTTAGGGTGGCTTCTGGCAACAATAGTAGCAGGACAATTCTGCTGGTATGCATAAACCTGACAAGTACAGGATTACTGTAGGTGGGCTGTTGTGGTAACCCTCCACGTGGAAAAAGAGGATCCTACAGCTCATTGGGAACTATGCCCCCAAATGTCTGATTGCAATGCAGTGTATACTTTAGTAATAACAGTGACTGGAAATGAGAGCGTAGCTTCTTCAGGCTACTGTGCAGCACAGTTAAAGGAAGCAAGTATGCATTGCCAGACATACTAAAATACTGGAAGAATAGGCCTTATGGTCATTCATGTATGCTCCAAGGTCAGCACCCATACTGGGTGCACATTTTGCTGCCCCCCCACCCCTTTGGGTTTCCACATCCCCTTTCCAGGGCATTTCCCTATATTGGACTTCCTCAGCTTCACCCTCCCCCTATACCTGTACCAGCCCCTCTTGAACCCCTCCACAATATGAGCCTCCACCAGTCCCTTGTGCAGCGCATTCCATGGTTCCACCACCCTCTCAGTGAAGTAGCACCTACTCCTCTCTCCCATGTTTCCCCCCAGCTTCCACATGTGTCCTCTGATTGCCACCCCTTTTGTTGTTGCTTACATACATGTGCAAGAAACACATAGCGTCAGCTTCCTGCAAAAGTGAGTTTTGGAGGCGTGTCAGTGTTCTGCCGAATGGCAGCAGTCCATTCTAGGGCTGGTCTCTGCTGCAGCCAATAGAGGAGCATGCCACAATACATAAAGGAATTCAGTCACATCACCACTCAATCAACTGTTTTGGTGCATTACAAGCTACCAAAATAGCTGATTGTGTGGTGACTCCATGGTGACAGCTTCTCCATGACCTGTCACAGTCCCCACAGAAGCTGACGGAAAGCTGCCACCAGAAAGTTCAGTATACCTTCCTGGTGAAACATTTCAATAAATAAAAAAAACAGCTGAAGGGTGCCCAATCCTCTGCCGGCATGACCCCCTCCCCAGATAATTTGCCCATGGGGCAGCCCAATCCCCATTGGCATAATGCACCTCCCCCATTTGTTGTTTACTGAGGGGGGTGCCCAATCCACCCTCAGCTCATGCATTCCCCCCCCAGCATGCTGTATGGCTGATGAGGGTGTCCAATCCCCTGTCTGCTCCATGGCCCCCCCCAAGGTGCCCAGTCACCCATTGGCTCTACTGCCCACCCAACAAACTTCCATGTGCCATGCTGGGAACTCCCATTTCAGCGTATTTCATTATAGAATGAGGTGAGTGTAAAGCCCAAACATTAGAAAGCTGACCTCAACACTTGTAAGCATTTGCAGGGTAGGGTGATGTGAAATGTCATGACCGTTATAGGCGATGACTCAAAGGCACATCCTAATGCCTCTCCATCTCTGCAGGGTGGGGGTGGAGTTGGCGTCAATTCAATACTTCACTGCCATTCCTATACTGCATCTGTCTAACTCCTGCAATTCTACCTCTAAGGACAGCAAGCAACACTTGGCATTGACAAATGCTTGTTTTATGTGGAACACCCCATCTGAGCCTCCCTTATCAATCCCCTTTATGTACTTAAAGACCTCTATCATATTTCCCCTGTCCCTCCTCTCCTCCAGGGTGTACATGTTTAGCTCCTCAAGACTCTCCCCATAGGTCCTTTCCCTCGTGCCTTACATCATTTTGGTTTCCCTCCTCTGGACCCTCTGCAGGAGTGCAATGTCCCTTTTTAGGTGTGTCCTCCAGAACTGCACATAGTACTGCATGTGTGGCCTAACCATACAGTTATACAGAAGGAGGATGACTTACCGCTGTCTGGACGTAATCCCCCCAGTGATGCATCCTAGTATCCTATTGGCCTTGGCCACCACCCTCCGACAAATGTCAGAGTTGTTCATTTTAACATCCACCACACACCCAGGTCCCTCTCGCCCTTCGAGACTTGTAGTGTGTCTCCTCCCAGGGTATACACTTGGACTGGGTTTCTGCCCCTCAGGCTTAGAACCCTGTATTTCCCCACATTCAATGTCAGTCCCCATTTACTGGACCACCTCTCTAGAGACTCCAGGTCCTCCTATAGGGCCATTCTCCCCTCCTCCCCATCCACCACCACTCCCACTTTTGAGTCATCCTCAGAGAGACTTATTTCACTACTGATAACCGTCCTTATGTCAAAGACATAGGTGTTAAAAAGCAGTGGCACCAAGACTGAGCACTGGGGGACCACACTAATGACCTTACTTGGGGATGAGACTATCCCTCCAACCACCACCCTCTGAGTACGCTCCAAAAGCCAATTTCCTATCCACCTGATCATCTGCCTTCCCATCCCCATTCCCCTAGTTTAGCCAGCAGACCACTGTGGGGTACAGAATCAAATGGCTTGCAGAAGTCCAGAAAGAGGACATCCACCAGCCTACCCTGGTCCAGAGCACTCATCACCCAATTGTAGAACTACACAAGGTTTGACTGACATGGTTTTACAGGGACGAAGCCATGCTGTCTATCGTCCCGGTAACCCATTTGCTCTAGCTTCTCCCCCAAGCCTTTCCTTGATGATACCCTCCATCATGTTGCCCACCACAGATGTCAGGCTAAGGGGCCTTTAGTTCCGCATCTCCTCTCTTGATCCACCCTTGTGGATAAGCACAATATGGGACACCCTGCAGTTATGGTGTACCCACCCTGTCTGCAGAGAGATGTTGAAAAGCTCCACCTGGGGGGGCCATCAGGACATCTGTCAATTCCATCAGCACCCTTGGAGGCAGTTCATTCTGCCACAGAGCTTTCTCTGTCCTTAGGAACCTGAGGGCTCCCTCGCCCTAGCAACTGTGATTTCACCCCCTCCACCTTTTCTGTCTGTTCTTCTTGCTCCTCATCTCATGGTGCTGGCCCCTCACCATCCCTAGACTCGGCTGGGCTCCCTGCCTGTAAGACTGCTGCCTCTTTCACAGGTTCACTATCTCTCCCATCAAGACATGCAGCCACACCATTCTCCCTCTGGTAAAAAGTGAGTCAAAGTACTCATTTAGTACCATGATCTGCTTGCCCGAGTACTGTGGCCATCCCTCCCATCCTAATCCTGCTAATCTGCCCCCTCACTTTCATTTTTTCCAGTATATATGTTAAGAACCCCTTCTTCCCACTCCTGATTCCCTGGCCAAGGGCTGGTCCTTCCTCATCTTTGCCGATCTTACCACCCTGGTGACTCTTCTTGACATCAGTTAATACTCGCCCGATCCCTTTCTCTCCTTCAGAGCTTGAAGTACCTAAAGGCAGTCTTGTTTTCACTCACCACCTCCTGATCCTCATTGTTCCACAGACATGGTTTTCTGGCCCACTTAATTTGTGCCTCACCCTTGCACAAAACTTGGTAGCCACCTGTATCCCCCTCCTAATGATCTCCCTGCTACTGTCAGCATCCACGCCTGGCCTTATCTCATCCAGAATCCTTTCAATGCCCCTGAATTCTGCACCTCTAAAGTAAATTACCACCATCTTTCTGCATTTTTCATCCCCCGTAGGTCCAGGAATAAGCAGAATGTGGCATGATCACTCCCTGCCAATGGGTCACTCACCTTCAGGCCCCTAATCTGTTCACTGTCCGCTAGGACCATGTCCAGTATCCGGTCCTCCAAAGTCAGCTATTCCACCCACTGGATTAGGAACACATCCTGAAAGACATCCAGCAATCTCTGCTCCCTGGCCAGTAGGGACATCATAGTCCTCAGTCCATCCCAGGAATGTTTAGGTCCCCATCACCACTACCACTCCCTTGCCCACTCTACAGTGCCCCATAATATTTGCCACCAGGCTCTCTTCAAGATCCTTCACCATCGCGGGGTAGTCTGAATGCTACCCCTACTTTTACTGTCTTACCCCCTGTGTTTGCAGGGTGACCCAAATCGTCTCCACGTCCCCCTCCACCTCCCCCACCTCTCCAATACCGATGCCATTTTGGACCAACAGTGGTACCTTCCCTCTTCCCCCCCCCATCTTTCCTTAACATTGTGTAGCCTTCCAGGTTTAGGTCCCAGTTCTGCCCTTTGGTGGCCCAAGTCTCAATGACAGCTGCTACATTCACTGCCCCTTCCACTAGCATTGCCTGGAGCTCAGTCATCTTATTTTCTAAGCTCCTGGCATTGATGAGGACTACTCTCCATCCCTTTCCCTTCTTACCATCTCCAACCCTCATGGTCCTGTGCTCCCCCCCCCCCGTGCCCTGCAGATTATCCTTTCACTGTTTCCCTCCATCCCCTTAGGGTGCAGCAACCAAGTACTTTTTCATCCCTCCTGGAACAGCCCCTCCTTCTGTCCCTCCCCCCCTTGAAAAGTTCAAACCCCACCTTTCACAGATGAATCCAGCTAGTTTGAGCTTTACAGTTTCCTTCCCTTCCAAACTGAGGTGCAACGTGTCCCTAGCATACAACCCCTTATCCTCCCACATTGCACCCCAGTCCCCCACAAGCCTGTACCCCATTGCCTCATACCACTCCCTGAGCTACTTGTTTAACATGTAATTGTTGGCTTGTTCTCCACAGTATCCCTCGGCACTGGCAGGATTTCCGTGAAGGAGATTGAGCATCTTATGGAATGGCAAACCCTGGCTAGCTGCTGAAACCTTGCCTGTATCTCTAATTCATTATTTCCCTCAATGTCTTTTGTGCCCAGGTGCAACAGGATGTCTGTGGAACCCAGACATTGCTTTGCCACTGAGTATACCATTAATTTGGCCTTGTGCACCATCAGGCCATGGTTACATTTGGTCGTAACTGGAAAGGTTTTATCTTCCACCTGCCACTCCCACTGTATACCCCATCCCCCAACAGGAACACTTTTACCTCACGCTTGCCTCCATGTTCACCCCAAGTTACCAATCTTTCCATGCCTGTCCTTGTTCTTTTATCAGGGCCTCACCCCCAAGTCAGATCCTTGCTCACCCCACAATCTGGGTGTCATATGCAGCCCTCTCCCTCTTGTCCCTGTCCTCCTCCCTGTAATCTGGTGGTGGATGATGCCCTCTCACTTTTGTCCAACCCAGTACCCCCACATGAATATCCTTTCTTGCATCCCCATCCCCCTTAATCACACCCTTTACTGGCCCCTGTGCCCCATCTGTTAAACTAGCCTGTCTCCTACTCCTTTCCATCCAGTCCACATTTGGCTCCTCCCTGTCTGCCATGCCCCACTGGCCCAAACCCTCAGAACCCCCAATTGCTGCAGTCACCCCCTTGTTCACCTTATCCTCCTCCATGCCCTACCCCCCCACCACCATCCTGTCAGCCTGTCCGGATCACCCGACAAGCCCCTCCGCGTACTATCACTCCATGCCCTCCTGCTCCTCCCGATTTCCTGGCCCCTCCTCTTGCCTCCTTCTCTATTGTCCTCCTTCTCCATCCCTGCCCTGGCTGCATCCTCCACAGACACTCCCCACTTCTTGTACCACACGTACTGGGTCACACCAGTTGCTAAGCCCAATGCCAGTCCCCAAAATTCACCCACCGGTCCCCCATCTCAGTTCCCTCTGGACAACCCCAGACATCTGCCTGCTTATTTGGAAGTTTATGCCTTTTGGGACATCTCTAACAGAGACCCCATGTTCCCCCTGGGTGCCCACCTTTGCTCCTCTCCATATGCCAGAGACCTTTGTATCTGGTATAGCTACGTAGGTAACTACCTGCCCCCTACTTCTCCTACCCCCTTCATATCTTCTTCCAATTTCCTCCACCTGCCTAGTAAGCCCCTCAAGCTCCTCATTAAGCTGTGCCAGCTGGTAACACACTGGGCATCCCCCAATCTTCCAAGCCCAGTCAAGTACCAAGGTCTCCTCACACCCGGCGCACCCTGCCACCCTACCAATGATTCCCACTCTTGTGAGATGCGGTCCCATCCCCATCATATCAACTGTTTATGACAGAAAGCCCCCAATCCAATGCAAAACCTCAGCCTCAGTTATATCTGGGTTCCACTGGAAACCTTACAGAAACAAACCACCACCCACCGAGCAAGAACAGAGATAAAACTGAGTTCCTCAACATCCAGAGCTACAAGGTGTTAGACATAGACACCCCCTACCCAGCACGCAATGTGCCAGTCACAACTGTAGTTTTCCAATATCCAAGCCACAAGCCCAAACCCCCAAGTCCAACCCACTCCTACACCCTGATTCCTCCCCCACCGACTATTTCATTGAGGTCAGGGTTGGGGACAAGGTGGGGTGCTAGGAAACAATTACAGCTCCTTTATAATCTTATTCTAGTCAAGGCAGCTGGGCTTGCCCTTTTACAGCCCAGCTGTGAGTTCAAATTTTGGATCCCTGTGCGCTGAGTGTGCCTCCTCACTCTCTCGCTCTGTTGCAGTCTCTCCTCTGTCCCAGGCTCCTGCAACTGCTCTCCCCGCTGATATGGTCACTGGCTTTTCCTCCTTGCCGCTGATGCTGCCAGCAGTCCCTCAGCTCACACCACCAATGCAGCCTCCACTCACCAGCTCTTGCAGCTGCTCTCACCACACATGTAGCCACCGGCAATTACAGCTGCTCCGTGATCTTATGAAGTGTGATAAATGTGAATGATTTGCTTGACTTGTTCAATTTGCAAGTTGATTTCAGGAGCACTACATTTGTGATAAGCAGATGTTATACAACTGAATTGCACAGTTTCACATAGTAGGTACAGAATGAGATGTGCAGTGCCATACTGAGAAGTAAGGTTGATAACTTTGATTGCAGATATGTTGACAAATATACAACAGAGTGCACCGTAAACCTGACAGTGTTATAGCCCCACCCCTGGCAAGGCTCTGGGATGCACCCTGCCCCTATACCTCTCCCAGCCTCTCTTGAACACATCCATAGTTGTGACAGCCACATACTCAATGGGCAGTGCATTCCAGGGTTCCACCACCCTCTCAGTGAAATAGCATCTCCTTATTTACCCCTTAGTCTCCACTGACCAGCCTCATTGCATGAGGAAGAGCATACTGTTTATTTCTGTGGCATCAGGGTGGTATCAACACAGTACCACCATCTGTGCTCTTCCCCACATACAGTTGGCAAGCCATGCATGCACATTGAGTTATTGTAGCACAGTGCTGACACTCGTGGTCATACTGACAGTAAAGCACAATATGTAAATGAGCTATTGCTGTGCCTGACAAACTGTAACAATGTGCTTTGCTGTTTTCTATACAAGAAACAGTGATACAATGCATATTGACAACTAGTGCATTGGGTGTGGAGTTACTTGGGCAAGGACGTCCATGGAGGCCTACCTGCCTGAGCAGTGCAGAAGACATGGGACCGTTACCCCAATGAGCCTGGTGTTGCATACACACATTTCAAATCAGAAGGAATCATGCCACCTTGAATCATTGTAATTATGTGTACGGTGCCCTTTCATGTATGCTGTCATTTCACTGAGTAAGGCACCAGTAATGTGTAACCATTCCAGAGTACATAGTTAAACAAATTTTTGTAACAGTTAATCGACTTTACACAATGATACTGTTGAAATAAAGCTAACTTCATGTGAGCTAAAAATGAAGCCAATGGTTATTCTGTACTTCACACATGCATATGTTTATTGTAGTAATGCCCCAGGACAGGCATGGATCAGTTATTCAAGAACAATTGTTTCTCATGTGCAGGCACACATTACAAAACAAACAATGCCAACATATTTCAGCCCTTTCTTTTTTAAAGGAAGTCAGAAGTCAATAACCATTAAACTTACTTGGTTGTGGCATGGCACACAGGCACAACATCCAACCACCAGTCATACTATTACAGTAATTAATTATGGAATTAATTCAATGGTACATAAGCTCCTTCCCCATAAGTACATCACTATCTGTAATTGTATTCTGGTTGGGACAGCATTAGACAGTGAAGCACAAATGTATTGTAACTGTAATGGAACATTTATAGAATCACACCACAAGGTGATTACTATATGTTTCACTGTGCAAACATGGACATATGGACAGAAACCTTGAATGCAGGTTGATTACAATGGTGATGAACTGCACAGAAGCAATACAGGGGATGCTGTAAGTGGAGTGCAGAGGGATGGGTGTGGGGAAGGTAAATAGATGGAAGCTGCTCACCATTAATGGTCTGAGACTGGGGGATGAAATCAGTGACCTACATGCTTGCATGGTGGAGAGGGTGGTGGGAATGGCAGCCATCAAAGAAACAGGGGCCACCCAATACCATGACTGGGACATGGTCATGTTATGGAACAGAATATCCACATGGATTCAGGAAAATGAGAAGGGGAGAGTGGCATCATATGTGATGCAGGGCCAAAGTGCATCAGGGTGGAAGGAGAAAGCACGTCTTCATGAATGCTAATTCAGGATTGCAGAAATACAGTCTGATTCCTCTCTGGATGGGAGTGTTGTGCAGGCGACCCTCACAGACAGCGGAGATGGACAGGGAACTTGCAAGGCAGATGATAAGGTCATTGAAAAAGGGGAGTATGCTGGTTGTTGGCAACTTTAACCTGCTGGGAATAGATTGGTGAATCACAGCCACTAGCAATAACAGGGAGCAGGTACTGCTGGGTGCCTTTCAGGAAAGCTTCCTGACAAAGGTGGTCATTGAACCAACCCTGGTGTGGGACACTCTCGACCTAGTGCTCACAAATGTGGAGTTTTTGTGGGATATCAAAGTGCATGAACCATTTGCTGCGAGTGCTCTTGACTCAGTATGGTTCAAGTTGATTATGAGCGACGATGGGGTGCCATCGAACTCGAACGTGCCGGATTTCCAGCGTGAAGATATTGCAAAGATGGGGGAGGAAGTGAGCTGGTACCTGTCAAGGATCCAGCCTAGTATGGACATGGACCAGAGATGGGAGCTCATGAGGAAGGGTATGTAGAAGGCTACCAATTCCTGCAAGAGGCAGCAATGCACAAATAAGGTCTGGGGATTGCCAGATCCATGCATCACAAAAATGATGTCTTTCTGTGAACACATGTGAACCATTCACATCAGATCAACATTTTCCACCAGATCTGAGGTTAAAAAGTAACTTGGGTTTTGTGTGTAGCCATTGACCACATTAATGATAGCAGTAAGTATATCACGCATGAAGATGTAATGGTGATGTAGTTTTCTATTATTTCTAAAGTACACAGTTTATCTCATTATGTCATGATTCGTATATGATCATGACTTGCCACAGTGTGAATCCTTCACATAAGCAGAGTTGGATGATGAATCTTTCATGATGGGACAAACAGCAGAGGTACAATTCATTACCTTCCGACCACCATCCAATGCACCTTGTGCCCTATACTGTTACATATTTTCCACCATGCAACATTTCTTTACTACGTGCTTCTGTAATATAAACAGGCAGATGCTGCACCTATCATATAAAACAGTACTGGTAGATAAACCTATCACAGTCATCCAGAGATTTTCTGCCACTGAGCAAGTAAGAATTCAGAAATCACAACTCCGCATATAGTTCTGAAATGTGTTGAATTACACTTCTATAACAACCTGATCATTGTGAACAGTTGTAAAGCAACAGTCACTTATTGCATATGACTAATGCAGTATATGCCATTGTGACATTTAATGACTGCTGACACCTGGCTAAGTGGAAGACAACTGGGAAAAAGAAATCCATTGCGTGGTGTCAGAATTTATTGAACCGACTAACAGATTTTGTCTTCGCAGCTTCAAGTTCGACACTAGAGAATGCTGCAGCCAGAGGTGGAAAACGTGTGACATTCTTTGCAATTGTCCTCAGCTCCTTTCTTCCTTCATCTGTTGATATGGACTGTGTGAGAGACTCCAGCAGCTTGTGTGCATATGTTGTGTGGAACAAGGAAGAAAAATGTTATATGGTGGGGTCACTTGATGCTGGGCGCCTGAAAGCAGCACTATTCTGGAGCTCCCGCTTATCGACCGATTATAACCTTCTTTTTGCCCTTCATTTGCCAATGGGCACCAGATAGACACCGATTCTAAGCTCCTTAAGAGTTTGGTAACTCCTTGGCAGAGTTTTGGCTGATTCGTAACAACGGTATCGGCTTTATAGCTGAAATGGGAGTGGAGATGAAGCAGGCCGGTATCCGACATACCCCACCGCCTACACCAGAAAAACTGTCTAAAAAACCAAAACGCCTAGGCACGCTCCCAAGTCTGCTACTTCTGGTACGGTAGCGATCCCTCTCACCGAGGACCGCTTTTTCAGTAATTGCTCCATTTAAAGAAACCTTAGAGGACATCTCAGCAGAGCTCAAATCTATTCGTAGATTTAAGTTCCTATCTACAAGAATGGGCAACTCAGAGCAGAGAACCTCTTAGCTTGAGAAATGGAAACAGAAATCAGAAGCAGAATTGTACACCTAAAACAGCAGATTAGATAACTCCAACTGAAAACCGAAGATTTAGAGAGGAGAAGTAGAAGGAACAACTTGCTGATCCTGGGTCTGCCTGAATCGGAGGAAGGCTCGACACCATAAGCTTCCTGCAGAAATTCCTCCTTAAAGTTGTTGGTCCTTCCACTCAATCCACAGTATCACATTGAGTGAGCCCACCACTCCCTGAGGCCAAAACCTCCACCTGGCGATCCCAAGGCCTTTAATTGTGAAATTCCTAAGTTTCCGGAAAAGCAACACATACTCTCTAAAGCAAAGGAACTACAGGCTATATTGTGAGGCAGCTCTAAGTTGAGGATCACCAAGATCTTCCTTATGAAACCTGACAAAGAAGATCTGCTTTTCATCCCATGGTTAATAAACTAATCGCGCAGGAATAAAGTTTAAGATGCTCTACCCTGCCAAGCTGCAAGTGGCAGTTAATGGAGTGTGGTATGCGATGATTCCCTGGACCAAGCAGCCACGGACCTTCCCAACAGGCTACCTAATTTGTTTAAAGCAGGATGAGCTTTTCTCTGCAGCTCCCTGAGGACAATCATTCTTTTTTGCTGTGAAGCTGCATTTTCAATTTTATTACCTCTTGTTGTTTTCTTGTCTCTCTTCTTTTGGTCTCTCGGGGAGTGGTTGGGCTGGCAGAGAGGATTGTGGTGAGGCCTAGTGGGCCTGGATCTGGCCTAGCGGAATGTTTGTGCACTCTGGTGTGGGGGGGGGTACTTTGTTTCAGGGGGTGTTTTTCTGTAAGCTGTTATTATGGGTGGACCAGTAGGTCTCTCTGGCTCATTTCCCCCTTTACATGCTCGCACTGTTCGGTGCAGGATTCACCTCAAGGGAGTTAACAAGTCCAGTATGCTTACTCAATACCCTGGGGTTTTCCTTTTCCCGAGAGATGGCCTTTTGGGTTTGGTCCAAAAACACTAGCAGGAGTGATGTGTCTCCTCGGGGTGGGCAGTCGAGTAGGGTTCGCGAGTGAGCAAATTGCAAGCGATTTTAAGGACTCCCATCATGTTTCCGGTATGCCAAATGCAACCCTTTGGAACACTATAATACTGGTTGGGGCTCTCATTGACCAGTTCTCCAGAGGGTCGATGGGCGGGGGGGCTTCAGGATGGAGGTAACTTTGGTAGCAATGCATAACGAACCTAAGAAGAGGGTTAAGGGTGCACCCCCTGTGGGGTGTGGGGTTCAGAGAGTGCCTCATTTTAGCAAGTTTTCTTTATCAGATTCAATCCATGGTGCTACAGAACAGGGTGGGTTTCTGAATGTAGCATACCCTTTCCATAGGAGGGCAGGCTTTTGGGTCTGGTTCTCATTACATGCAGCAGAGATTCTGGAATCTTTTCTAGTACACAGGAGGGGACCTTTTGTATATAGGTTGAGGGATTTGGGAAGGGAAGGGGGGGCTACTGTTACTGTCTCGATCTCTTCCCTATTGATTTCATAGTCTCTATCACTGGCCAATTAGGATCTTCTATTTTCTCAATCTCTCGACCATTTCACAAATTTCCCTGGAAAGGAAACCTTTTTTTCATTTTGTCTTTTCTACTGGGGTTGTGGGGGACGGGGGCAGGACTGGAGTGTGCCTTATGGGATTGCCGGGTCAGTTAATAATGATTGTTCCTTTTCTCTTCTCTAAAACACTAAATGACCATGGTACCAATTAAGATTGCAACATGGAATGTCAGAGGTATCAGGGAATTGTCCAAAAGATATCAGGTTCTCAAAAACTGTGCCTTCCTAAATATTGACATTCTCTTGATGCAGGAAACCAACCTCACAACCTCAGAAACAAATGGGTTGCATCGACTGGGTTTTTCTCAAATTTTCACTTCCTGTGGGTCGACCTCTAGCAGAGGAGTGGCAATTTTGGTTAAAAGACACATATCATTTCTGGCAGAAGAAAGTTTATCAGATCTAGATGGCAGATTTATTATTGTTAAGGGCACATTAAACAATGTCAGGGTAGTATTGGGGGCAATTTATGGTCCAGTTGGAGGGGACACGGACTTTCTTATGAGTCTGGCCGACAAACTGAGTGCATTCTTGCCCTCCCTGATTATTCTAGGGGGTGATTGGAATATTGCTCCGTCACAAGACCTAGACAAAACTCATAGGCCTTTAAGACCCCTTACCCCTTCACAAACTGCCCTGAGGGATTTTATGGACTTACTGGGTCTGTGCGACCCATGGCATTTGTTTAACCCCTCTAGCCAGCTCTTTTCCTTTTATTCCCAGGTCCACCGATCGTGGTCCAGAATTGACTACGTCTTAATAAGCACCACTCTTCTGGCTGGTATTCACCAGACAGGACTTGAACCAATTGTCATATCTGATCATTGCGTGGCATGGATCCTAATCTCTCCTACCCAAACTTTCAAAAAGACACCACATGGAAATTAAACACACAACTTAAAAGAGGAACGATTAGTATCCCACATTAAGTCACAAATCTTCTTTTCAGAGTTTAATATGGTTCCACATGCAGAGAGGACCTGTTCTGGTGCTCCTTTAAATGTTACATTAAGGAGAATTCATCAAGCTAGCTTCCAAAAGGAAAAAACAGAGAGAGGCCAAAGTTTCCACGTTGTTGAATCAAATAAGGTTGGCTGAAAACAGTCTATCCTCGTCATCTTCCCAATCAGATCTGGAATCCCTTTTGAAGCTTAGGAATGAGTATGCTGATTTGCGAAGAGAAAAAGCAGAATATGCCATCCTTAAAACCAAAGCTCATTATTTGGACCAAGGGGAGAAGCCAGGTAGAATGTTAGCTCTTCGATTGAGGGAAGTAGAAAGTTCAAGACTGATTCCTGCACTATATTCTCCAGATGGTTCTATTAAAACCTCTCCTCAAGATATCTCCCAGGTTTGTGAAGCCTTTTATAGGGACCTACACAGTAGGGATACCTCTCTAGCTTCACAATCTTGTATTGAACATTTTCTGGAAAGCCTTAATCTCCCCTCTCTACAGGCCCAGCTGTGTGCGATCTTGACTTCTCCTATTACTCTGGATGAAGTAGTGAGGCGATCAAGGGGCTAACTCCTGACAAATCCCCAGGTCCCGATGGTTTCCCTTCTAATTTCTACAAGGTTTTTTGTAAAGAGGTGGCTCCTCTTCTCTTGAAACTCTTTGATTATATCTTCACCTCAGATTCCCTGGACCCTACTCTGTTGGAAGCCACGATAATTCTGATTCTGAAACCAGACAAACCCCAGACTGAGCCGCCAGTTACTGTCCGATCTCATTATTAAATTACGATATTAAAATCTTAACTAAAATCCTTTCTCTTAGAATTAAACAGGTTTGGTCTCACCTGTTGAGTCCTGAGAAGGTGGGTTTGTGCAAGGCAGATCTTCTGCTGATCACTTGAGAACCCTCTCACATATTTTGCAGACTGCCCAAGATTCCCAAATCCCCATGGCTTTAGTTTCATTAGAAGAAGAAAAAGCTTTCGACAGGGTGAACTGGGACTTTCTTTGGGCTACTCTCAAAAAAATGGGTTTCCCGGAATCCTTCATAAAATGGATTCGGACGGTATATAAGGCGCCTATGGCTAGAATTTACTGCAATGGGATTTTTTCTTCCCGATTCCCCCTGTTTACAGGTACTAGGCAAGGTTGTCCCCTGTCTCCTTTTTTGTTTAACTTATATCTGGAACCCCTGCTAATTAGCATTAAGAACTCACCTCAGGTCACAGGATGCCTAGTATACCAGCAACCTTTGACCCTTTCTGTCTATGCAGATGATATTCTTTACATCTGGCCAATCCAGAAACCTCATTAACATACTGACAAAATTATTGAACAGTTCGGACAAGTGGCTAACTGTAAGTTAAACTTATCCAAATCAGTCATATTTCCATTAAATGTTCTCGTGCACCAAAGTAACTTCTCTCATTTTGGTACGAAATGGTCCTCCTCCTCAATCAAATATCTAGGCATTCATCTCTCTAAAGACCCAGAGGTTCTCAGGATGCTCAATCTGGATGATTTGGTGCTGAATATTCAGCAAGATCTCCAAAGATGGGCCAAACTCCCTTTGTCGTTATGGGGTCGAATTAGCAGTATTAAAATGAATGTTCTACCCCATCTCTTTTACCCTTTAAATTTATTGAATATCTGGCTCCCTTTGTCTTACTTCCAACAGTTTCATTTTGCTCTTTCTAAATTTATCTGGCAGGGTAAACACCCTAGACGGGCCTTCCTTAAACTCAATTTACCTAAGGAGAGAGGTGGACTTTGCCTCCCCCACTTTATTTTTCATTATTGGGCGAGTCATCTGTCCAAAATGGGGAGATGGTTTGAGCCCACATCTGGTGAACATTCTCCCAT
The DNA here is from genome assembly GCA_016271365.2 of Neoceratodus forsteri. Taxonomy (NCBI): domain Eukaryota; kingdom Metazoa; phylum Chordata; order Ceratodontiformes; family Ceratodontidae; genus Neoceratodus; species Neoceratodus forsteri. The sequence goes on from CM057454.1 coordinate 334,457,047, forward strand.
CTGGCTACAGGTGGAGAAGAGGCTTCTGGACATGCATAATCTTAATTCACCCTGAGTTTTTTATTACGCTTTTTCGGCGTTACCCCCCTCCATACAAAATTTGACGGTGGGGATTGCTATAAAGGTTCTGACCCAGTGTTGGAACTTCTTTAACATTTCATCTAAAAAGAACACGGCCCAACCCCTCATTCTAAACCCTAATATCAAAATAGGAGGTTCTCCGCTCTCAGCGGACTGGCTTCCTCAATTACAAGATATTCTTGTGGAAAACCTGTTCTCTCAGAATTCCCTTCCTTCCTCAACTGGCATAATCACCAAACTGAATATTCCTTCAGAAACATATTTTTAAGGTATTCCAGCTAAGACATCTTATGGTCTCCCTATTTGGGACCACATTTATGTTGTCTCAAGTTAGGCCTTTTTTAGAACAGATTCAGGAATGTGCAAATAAGGCCCAAGGAATTTCCAGAATATACTCCTTCTTACTGGATATTAAATACCCTAATGCCCTTACAGGTTCTAAAATCTGTTCTTCTCTTCTGCCAGATTCCTCCCTGATCTGGCATCAGATTTGGGTGGACATGCATAGATATCTTACTCAAGATAGGCACAGACTCATACAGTATCACATTTTAAATAATTTGTATTATACCCCGGTTAAATTGGGCAAATTAGGCAGACTACCCCCAGGCTAATTGTACATGGTGTGGTGCAGCTGATGGGAACCTGATACACATTTTCTGGCACTATGATAAGGTGGCTTCTCTATGGAATACAATCAAACTAATCTAGATCTCCTCCTGGGACTGGGTGATCTGTTTACAATGGAAATATGTATTTTAGGATGCATTCTAATATTAGAATCTGAGAGCGTAGATTTCACATGGCTCTAATTTCTATAGCAGTCAAAAACTGGTTCTTAAACATTGGATGGACCAACTGACCATATTGTATGCTGAATGGCTGAAAGAAATGTCGCTTTGCTTTAGCACTGAAAGGTTAATAGCAAGCTCCGGAATTGTATAGCTTCCTTTAACCAGAAATGGGAAAATTGTATGCTTTATATCTGAAATAGACTTATGTCACATATGCCTCTGACTGTTTTAATTAGTTTTAGCCTCCATGTGATGGTTGACTTTGCTGGATTGTTGTTTATCCACTTGTAGCAATTGGTCTTACTGTTAGTAATAAGGCACACTCAAGGGGAGGGGGTGGAGAGGATATTGGAAGGGGAGGAGGGGGAGAAGAGGGCATTTAAAATTTAATTAATTTTATTGGGTTATACTGGATCCAATGACATTCTGGTCTTATTTAATCTTTCAGTCATTTTGGTTATTATTAATGTGTGGTACATCTGTCCTGGTCATTTACTCTGTGATAATGCATACATTCAATAAAGAAGTTGAATTTCAAAAAAGAAAAATGTTATGTCAACATAGTGGCACATGCTGTTATTACATCATTCAGTGGATGACAGTGGACATTGAAGGACCCTTTGTGTATTCTTTGTTACACATACTTTGTTTTCTGTGACTTGTGATACTGAACCACGTTGCTGGCCATCAGCAAAGCTTTTTTACTGTTTACTCAAGGTGACCAGCATCATTGTGCCAGCACCCTCGTGTTGCTGTGACAATAATACATGCACCATAAAGGATATAGAAAATAAGCAGACTCACAAATTCTGGGTGCATAAGTGTACATTCAAGTGCCCACTACACTCTGCAATTTCAGAAGTTTTCATGATAAATAGGCCTTGTTTTCTAAGTTTTGACCATTACATCATTACAGCAGTAATGCTGAAATGGCTGTACTGCTTGATATGTTGTTGTCTGTCAGAACATGGTCCAATGATTTGAAGCAGTATCCATGTGTTACAACTGTATAACAAAAGGGTATATATGACCCATATCCAAGTGCTACAACTGTATAATGCACACAATGTCTTGTGATGTTGCTTAGATAATGCAGATGATTCCTTTGTCAGCACCACTCTTGAGTATCAGAGTTACACAGTATCCTGTGTTTCTTGCTGCAGAATGCAAAACTCATGTATCTGTCATGACACAAGTGACATGGCTGTAGATGGTTTTGTCTTTTCAACAGACTACAGCTGTGCTGCTCATTACTGCACTCAGCACTGTAGTTGTGCATGGTCTCAGCGGCACGGACATATCACTTGCAATCCAGTTTAATTACTGCCACCAATGATCATTGTCAATCTGAAAAATCACATGCTGTGTGTTGACAGCTTATCCATTGCACTGTTCGCAGTACATAAAATTATGCAGAGCAACCAATGGAATAATGTCACACTGAAAAAGTTACATAAAGTTTCAACTAGTAACTCACCATAGGTTGTGCATGTGACTTCACTGTCCAGACTGACGGCTCTCCTTTTTAGATTTTGAAAAATACACTTCTGTCTTTGTGTTTGGTCATCTGTCTTGTGGTGTCTGCAGCTATTCTTGTTATAATGTAAAGCTGCAAGAAGTAGCCTGTACACATGGAACAAGACAAGCAGTTACTGTGCACGTATGCCACCAATCTTGCATTGTGATGAATTCATATATTGTCTCTGCAAGTCACAAAATATGCAACATAATATGGGTTCATATATGCATTGCCTGAGATGGCAGACAGACTGTGTCACTACTATGTATTGTGCATATTCCCATAACTATATCAACTTCAGATTGTCAGCTGCTGATGTGCGTTGGCACTGGAGAAGTCATCACCTAGGAGTGACGGGTTCCATTTTCCTTGTTCTAGTGAACCCACACCCCACAGTGGCCAGCACTCGAGGAGAGCCAATTGGAATGCATGCATCGAGATGCAAGTCCTCCCAGTACTCTTGGCTGATGCTGACCTCCCATTGCGTATCCCAATTTGCACCACCAATTCTGGGTTCACCAGGGAGATGGCGGTAGCAGCAGGACAGGCACACAACCTCCCTAGCGATGGAGAGCCACTGCTGGTGCTCAATACTGCTCTCCCCACTAACTCCCTGGCGGCCAGAGTCTGTCACCAAACCCAGGTCGCCAACATGGAGTGAAGTGTGGTGTCCAGCGCCTCAACCCTCAGTGCCACTGGTCCAGCCAACAAAGCACTTTTTGATTGCAGAATTATGCATGCGAATGTCATATTTGTCTGTATTCAACATCTATCAAACTAGGGTAAAGGACAACAAGTATAGGTTTGCAATACAGGAATTTTTCAGTGACACCAAAGCCATAGCCTGGTCCATAGTCCAACTTGACTCTGCAAGAAAAAGCTCGAGCCATGCACTGGCCACTGTTGACTGTTCTTTACACAGGATTTGCATGTTTCTAACATCACAGTAAGTAGTGAGGCTGACAAGAATGCTTATTTTAAGTACACATGGCTTGCCTTGACCTTTGGTCCCAGTTCCTTAATGAGGTAGTGCCGAGAACTTGACTTACAGCCAAGCTCCAGCCTAGCTGTGCCTTTCCCACCTGTAACAATATCAACCTGCTTCTATGTCTGTCACAACATGTTTTTAACACACAGTGATTGCTGTGTGTTGTGCTCAACAGGTTTCCTCAGCTTACAGGACAAGCACATGTTGAGATGTTGCTCAACAAAGTAAGAAAAGTTGCAATGATCTAAATGGAAGAGCAGAACAATAGACCATTTACATTGTGTGTTTTCTTACCTAATGTGCATTCCATCAAAGCTGAATGCTGTCTGCTTTGGCACAAACTGTAAGATGGTACTCGTGAAATGCCTCTACTGAGGCTGTCTGGTGCTGAGGTGACAGACGTGTAATATATTTTACCAGTTGCCTATTTCAGCACAGAAAGCAACAACTCTGTTGCAGCCTCACCTGAGTGTTAAAGAAACACAGAAAAAGGTTAGCACTGACATCATGGTGCCATGGATGACAACTTATATGATCTTGCGCCTGTGAATGGTGGCCATCCAGCATTACCAAAAGTAGTCAACAGTTAGGATATGCAACACATGCCTATTGCAGATCATGTAATGGTTTGTGTCCTGGGGTGCACATTGACATCAATGGATGACATGCTGGCACAGAGACATATGACGCACTTAATAGTTTTATAACTCATGGTGTATGACTTCTGCACTGTGATAGGCCTTACAAACACAGAAACATATTTTTCCATTGTGAAATAAGGATGAGTTACAGTGAAGCCTACCATGAGGTGGTGTGGCAGCACAGGATTATGATGAACAGTTATTGTAGCAATCAGTTCAGTTCCAATGGCTGTTCATACCTTTGGTAATGCAGTAAACAGGTGACACTGTGCTTCATCGTGCCAGGTTTCACTGTACATTTATCACTTATTGGTTATTGTCCAGCAGCTCATCACCTTTTACTGCTGCACAGTGATGTAGGTACATATATAAGAACATTTTTTGTTACCAATTATTGGCATTGAATTTGAACAGTCCATTGTGAAGATTACAATTTTTATTGTTATGGCTTCACGTCACGTTTACATGCTGGTGGTTTTAATTCTAGCTGTTCCTGTTTGTAGCAGGTTGTTCAGACATCACAGTAACATCACAGCCATTATGGTGGTAAACATGGTTCATGTTTCAAGACAGAGGAAGAGATGTTCAGGTATGTGCCAAGACCCATAGCAGGTGCAATATAGAATTCATCCCAGTGTCACAAGGCAAATAAGAAGCCCTATCAGGTGATATGTTGTGTTGCCAGGTGTATGTCAAACATGAGACAATTGTGTATCCTGCTGGTATACAGTTAAACTTGGATGCCAACGTATACGTCTGTGAAGCCATGGCCAGTTGCAAACATTTTAATGAGGTTGTGTACTACTCCATACAGCCTCCAGAATGACTCACGAGGTCTCAACCATTTTACGTCTTCAGTTCTCTACTGTGCAGTGGACCATGAGTGCAGGCAGGGTATGCATCACTCGTGTCCATCGTGTAGATTCCGCATGTGACGTATCATGCAGTTCCACTTCCTCCATGACTGCTGGATTGCTGTCAGGTGTTGTCATCATAACCCAATATACATGATTATTTATTGTTCTTGTCCATGGGTTAATTGCCTCCATGCCCTTTGCTTTCCGAGGGCTTCCATTTTTTTACGAAGTCCTGTGTCACAACACACAGACAGGACATTGATTAGTGTACTGAAAGAGCAACTATGTCTTCCAGAAATTACATCAAACCTCATGGTTACATAGCAACATCACTCGAACACTACATATTTTGGTGAGGTATAGCCAATCAACAGTCTGGTGTGGTTGCTTATGCACTACACATAGGGGGAACTCACAGGATAGTTGTTCACTTCATGGTGTCATTTTTTTATTATTGAATACCAGTTAGTTCCTTAATTACACCTTACAGTGCTGCGATGGTTGCCTATAACATAAGTAATGGTGAGAACGTTGTCTGATTTGGTAAAGGGACTGCAGGGTCATGTACTGGTAATCAAGCAATACATGGTACATAATCGGCACATCACCAAGTATCTTGTTGGTGAAACTCACAGCAGCAGTCATTTGAGGCCATATTCTATTGATGGATAACAAGGACAGTACTGAAGTGATGCTTTAAGTGTTTGGTGACTATACTGTGACTTACTACTTTCTTGAATACAACAGAATTTGAAATGACCACTTCACAGAAACAAAATCTTCTTTTATGACATGTTGGGTCCATATTGCACCACATGATGGGCTACACAAGTACCTGTAGTGGTGCTGGGACACTAGAAGGCATAAATGGATGACATGGTACTGCGGCTCCTTGCTGCAGAGCTACATACTATGAACGATATCAGCATCCATGGTCAATGTTTTAAACTTGTTATCAATTTTGGATTGTTGCTTCAGGTTAACTGTTTATGCAGGGCAATAAAATTACCACAGTATCCTGAGCATGCATGAATATATGGAATGGGTACATGTGTGAACCTTTTGCAATGTGCCAGATATTGTAATAGTGCTTGGCATCCTCCATAAGTGGTGATGTTGCAAAGCCAGACATTGATTTGTCAATGTCCGTCCATTATCATACAGTCAGCTTTATGCCCTGCTCCTCCACCAGGAATGTTAATGATTTTTTCAAGCCTTACAACTCCATCCAAGAGGAGTTTCTCACCTCATTGCTCTGTTAAAAAATGGCACCATCAGTCATAACCATCCCAGTACCATATGGATGTTGTTGATAACATTGTATGAATAGTATTTCATATAACTAAATCATACTCTATGTATCTGAACAAGGCAGACATCCACAACCTTATTCATTTGGTGCTCCACATGGTATAAGGACCATACTTGGCACAGTGGTCAGGGCTGTCAGCCCTACCATCACCACCAAGTAATGGGCCACCACCCATGCTGTGTAGAGCTTGGAACATCTCCTGTTGTTCTTGTTCCCATGTTTGTTTAATGACCGGAAGGATGTTGGCCTTGATGTGGTTGTTGACAGTCCATTTGGACATGTATGGTATACGCATATATTCAAATATACGTAGTGCCTTGGTAACTGGGCATCTGAAGACAAGCATTGCACAGGACAACATTGTGTTTGCAAGAACATATTGATACATCGAAGGTAGATTTGATCACTGCTTCTTATAGTCACAGTCCTGACACCATGCAGTAATCATCAGAAAAGTACCCTGTCTTTTATTCGGATCATCAGTTGAAAAAGTGACCCTATTGAAACCATGGTACATGTCACATGTGGTAAACAGCTCTTCTAAACTGGACCTGAAAACTATGAATCTGTCCTCTTCTTGAGGAGACTTTGAAAGATTCTTTGTTAGAGTTCTGTAAAAACAAATAAAGACAATAAGTATTAAACACGCTGTGAGTAATGGTTTTAAAAGTATGAACATATGCACATACTGTATGTGTAGGCATGCAGCTATGTATATATCTGTGCAACTATATACACTTACTCAAGTATGAGTATATATATATGAAATATATATCCATACATATATTGTTATATATGTGTCCATATCTACACAGCATACAGTAGAAATGCACTCCACATACATAGATATGTGTATATTAAAACATTTAAATATACATGTGGAAATATATGTTCTTGAAGGTCTGCTGCTTGAGAGACTGAACTAAGCTGGAGAAGTGGTCGAAAGGTGGCAGCCAGGGTTCAATGTGAAGAAATGCAAGGTTATGCACTTTGGGCCAAGGAACTCAAGGAGGGAGTACTGTTGAAGCATATGGTGAAGCTGGGGATCACTGAGGAGGAAAAGGACCGAGGGTATTGTTATATGGAGCATGAACAACACAACGCAATGCAGGAAGGCAGCCGCAGAGATGAACAAGATGCTATGGTGTACAGTATAACGAGAGGGTTCACATCCAGATGTAGGGAGGTGATCATTTCCCTCTACAGAGCACTGGTCATGCCACAGTTGGAGTACTGTGTGCAATTTTGGAGGCCTTACCCGACGAGGGATGTCAATTTTCTTGGGGGGGGGGATAGGGACAGACTGGGCACACTCAGCATGTACACTCTGGATGAGAGGAGGGATAGGGGTGACATGATACAGACCTTCAAGTACCTGAAGGTAATCAACAAGGGAGCAGAGGATGTAGTGTTTAAGCTAAGGAGGGTAAAGACACCGTGGGCCATGGAATCAGAATAAAGGGGAAGATTGAGGAGGAGATGAGGATGAATTACTTCACAGGGGTGGTGTCAAAATGGAAAACCGTACCAGAAAGAGGTAATATAAGGACCAACTGTGGACAGTTCAAGAGGGCAAGGATGGAGACCATGGTCAAGTAAGGATGTGGAGGGTGGATGACACTCAAGGGTGATCATGGGGACAGGTGTGAGGCAGCTGCTACCTAGTGATCTAGCTGCATAACCAGCACATTGATGAGCCGAGAGGTCTGTTTCTGCTAGCTCATTGGTATACATTGCCTGGCAACAGGCGCAGCTTCCTTTTACTGTTCAAAAAGCAGCGGCTCAGTCACTGCAGCACTCTATGTGCAGTCGGACCTTTTTCAACAAGAGACAGCAACACAAACATAAAGCACAGCGTTTTCTCAGTTACTGAACCCGGGGCACCTCCTACAAAACATTTGGCAATGTACCAATCGTCAGTGTGGATAGCGCTCGGTCACGCTACAATTACAGGGAAACTGAAAGTGCTCAGAGTGGCAGGATCAACTAGATAAGTATTTAAAAAATCACTTTTCCCCAAAATAATAGCAGGATCAACCAGATATTTTAGTAATTTAAAATGACAGGATCAACCAGATACTTGAAAACCCTATGTAATCTGTCATGTTGGGGGAGGGCATGTGGAGCTCTGTTGGGGGGCATGGGATAAACCAGATAAGACTTTTAAAACTAACCATAAATAACAGGATCCACCAGATATTTTTAAACAATAAATGACATCTGCTGTTTTGGCAGCTTTTCTGTAAGTGGGGTTGTATTGCTAGGGCCATCACCTTTGTATCACCCATTGCATTGAGAGGGCATGTGGTGAGTTCTGTATGTGGGAGGCAAAGTATACATTGTATAAGCAGAATATGACATGGCCTGACTGAAGATATCATATTTATCTTCACTCGAGGGCCAGTGACATCATGATATCTCACTCGTGGCCGCCACTGTGAGATAAATATGATATCTTCAGTCAGGCCATGTCATATCCCTATATATATATATATATATATCTATATCTATATATATCTATATATATACACACATATATATGTATATTATATATATATATTATGGTAGCACAGTAGTGTTACCATAGTTAGAGTTGAGGAGCCATTTACATGTTATAACCCAAAGTTTGCACCTTAATAACTTTGCAACAGTTTCACAGATTTGCCTGAAAAATTAGAATATGTGATCAAGACCCATATCCTTTGGGATCTACCAAGTTTCATTACCGGTTGGATATGGCTGCGGAGTTATTAAAGCGTGATCTGCCGTGCGTTTATGCTTTTGGGAATTCTCACGGTCACGCCTACAGGCTCTCACGGTTCATGGACCGGTCCAAAATCTTCAGGGAACATGCGGCCAGGATCCCCAATGTACCTTTGAAGATTTTGTGAAAAATATTAAGCGGTTCAAAAGTTATTCAAAAACAAGTTCCCATTATAAGTCAATGGAAAAGTCAACAAAAAGTTCGACAGTGTCGCAGAAATGCAGTTTTACTTTAAATGGCAGCGTTTTACTGTCGCAAATCCACCATTTTGTTTTCAGTTGGTGATCAGAAAATGCTTGGCATTTAAATTTGGGACCCTCTAGCAACCTAATTATTTTGTATTCACCTAGTCAGACCCTGAGGATGCTAGCCATGTCTTTATTTTGGGGTAAAACAGCCCAGAAATATGTTTTTCACATTTCTGGAAAAAGTACTTTCGCAAAGTACTTTCGCACTCTCAACACTGTCAAATGAATTTGCAAAAGCTTTTGCAAATTGTGACAGCACTTTTCTAGGCTGTGGGAAAATGACAGCAATTCTTTGGCACCCCGCTGCAAAAGAACGGTTTAGTGTTTTGGGCTGAAGTTTGGAGGGCATGCAGCTGACATGTCACAGATGTGCCTTTCAGTGTTTTGTTGGAAAAATATTACACAGCGGCAAAGGTACGTCACTCCAAAGTTGATGCTTTTTCCCATAGGATAACATTACGGCGTCCGACGCATTGCAGCAATCCTTTGGCGCCATGCTGCAAAATAACGATATGAACTTTTGGGCTGAAATTTGGAGGGAAGACAGCCAACATCCCACAGATGTGCTGTTCAGTGGTTTGGTGAAAATGTATTACAGGGAGGCAAAGTTATAGCATATACCTTCTCTTTTTTTCCCATAGGATAACATTACGGCATTCGCCGCGCCTTTCAGGGCCGTATCTAGAAAACGGTGCGAGTTATAGACTTTGTCAGAAAAATGCTTAGTCCACTAACAGGTGCCAAGTTGAAAACTAGCCAGGAAAGTGACAATTGTCATGACTTTTAAATTTTTTTTCTATGTCGTACGGTTCCTGAGATATAAGCAATTTACTATTCCAAGTCCTCATTTTCTGCTACGAGACTCATTATTTTGCATACAATCTTTGTACTCACTGTCTTTCTATATGCCCCTTTTTGAGAAAACTATTGTGTGCATTTCTGTAACTCTTACCCTTAATGCTTCTGCTTCTGGTTCTGTAACTGTTTCACTTACTTGTCTAGGCCACCTTCTTCGTTACCCTTTGCGTTTTCATTTGCGCTTCTGTTTCTGTAATTTTAACCATTTGTGTCTACAGTACTGTTTATCTTTGTGTTTCACTTTGTCGCAGTATGTGCATTACCATTTCTGTTTGTGGGCACTGTGTTACTATGTGACAAGAACACAATATACAGCGGGAGCGTGGGGCCCGAAGAGCCCCGCGCTCCCATCACTGGTCCCGTCGCTGTATTACATTCACTATTTCTCAGTACTGTTAATCTTTCTGTTTCACTTTGTGTCACCATGTGCATTACCATTTGCATTTGTGGACACTGTGTTATTATGTGTGAAGACATCACATGGCAGGGTCCCGCCCTCCCGCCGCCGCATTACATTCACTATTTGTCATTATCATTCTCAAAGAAGGGAAATTAAAGGCAAAATAATCATTTCATGCATCAGTTAGGGTTGTTCACACAGTGACAAAAGTGAGTATATTCGGTGTTAGGGTTGAAAAACCACCTTGGACCCCCAGCCCACCCCCAACCGGCACTGGGGTGCGCATTGGAGTCTTTGGTCCTAACCGTCACCCCATTCTCCTATACCTCTGCCTCTTTACACATGTGATGGGGTGAGAGTTAGGGCCAATGACCCCAATGTACCCAATACTGGTTGGTGGAGGGCTAGGGATCCAAGGTGGTTTTTCATCACCCTGACACCAAATTTCCTCACTTTTGTCACTGTGGAACAACCCTAACTGATGCATTAAACTGAGTTTTTTGCCATATATATATATATATATATATATATATATATACACACACACACACACACATACATACAGAGCGAGAGTGAGTGAGAGAGACAGAGATATGTAATACATAACCCACTCTGAGGTACGGACGCGCTGTGATATACACATACCTTAGTGTGCCCCAACCACCCAGGGCTTGCATATATCAGAATGCGACCACACACATTAGACTGTGTTATCTGTATTATAAAATGGAAATAAATTTTTTAGAGGGGTACTGAAAGTGCAGGTGTGCTGTCGCGCTCTCATACATGGATGGTCATGAGATGTGTTTGAAGCACTCAGCAGACATACTTTTTCCTACACATTTTCTAAATATATTTATAAAATGGAGAGAAACTACAAATAGAAATCCAATGTTCTGACTGTGTAAAATGCATCCCATGACTGTGCATGTATCAGAGCATGACTGCACGCCTGCACTTTAACCCCCCTCCAAATCAATTTTTCCATTTTATAACATTGGTCACACAGTCGAGGGTGTGCTGTCACGCTGTGATATATGCACACCTGTGGCCTTGCGCTTAACACACACAAAGGTGCAATTATATCAGAGCATGACACCACAGCTCAGACTGGGTTATCTGTTACATATACTGTATATGCAGTATATAAATATATATATATATAAAATTATCACTGCTGATTGGCTGAAACACATCACATGACTATATGTATATCAGAGTGCAACCACACACCTGCACTGTCACCCCCTTCCAAAACAATTTTGCCATTTTATAAGATAGATAACCCACTCTAGGATGTGCAGTCACGTCTGATATAGGCACGCCTTGGGTGGTTGACGCACACCCAGGCGTGCATATATCAGAGCATGACAGCACATCTTAGAGTGGGTTATCTATTACATATATACACACATATATGTAAATATATCTATGTATGTCTACAGAGGTATTCATACAGTAATAGATATGTCCATTTAAAAATACATCGTACAGTACTGATGGTGTGCCAATGTCTGGATCAGACTCCAACAAGGATACATTAGATGGTACATAGTCAGGGTCCTTTGCATCAAATGCTGTCTCATCATCCAGTGTGACATCTGGAGCTTGTATGGGAGTTGAACAAAAAATTGGGGTGCATCGTCTAATAGTATGCATTGAAGTCCCATTGATCTGATATTAGGACTTCTGGTGATGGTGCCTAAAGGAAACAGGAAGTGTGTCAATGCTGTCTCAAAAATACACAATTCATCAAACTGCAGTTGTGTAACAGTAAGAGTGGAACAATTAAATCACCCTTATTTTTCATAAACATCTTTGATGAAGTTTGTGTTCTGACTGACCGATGTAGCTTAGGAGGCAGTGATATGTGATTGTTATGTGACACATCATTGGTGGCTTGTGGATTTGTCATAGACTGACATGTAAGTCCTGAGTAGTCTTCAGCATCTATAACTGTCAATACAGTTAGTGTTCCTTCTGATTCAGCACATGGCAGTCCACTTTGCTGAAGCAAGCCGGTAAACATTTCTTGCATCAACAGACCAGTATCCTGCATAGAAAGAGAGAATGGAGGAGAAAAAGTAGTGGGAATGGTACTTATATGGATGTAATTTGTGTATAAATAGTTTACCACAGTGACCGTGGTCCATGCACTTTTCAGTAGTAGTAGTACAGAAGCAAAACTTACTGACGGGTCATTAAATTACATGGAAGCAGAATGAAAAGTTCGGAAGACATCTTATGCATCGGCATGCCACTGTGTTCCTGGGCTACCTGTGCTGTTGCAGGAGGGTAATGGTGAATGTATACCTTTTGTGTGTGTCTGCACTGGCACGTGCCACAGGGTGACAGCATTTGTTTGCCTTTTGAAAATGGCATGAATGCAGTTGCATCTACTTGTGGTCAGTTATAAAATCAGTGGCCACAGTGACCTGAAAGTGGCACAGGATAAACCCAGACTAGATATAAATCTGTGTAAAGTATCCATGTGTATGACATAATGGTAACACCACTGTAGTGTAGACATGATCCGTGCCTTGTTGCACAATGTCAAGTTGCCACAAAGATGAAAAAATTGATTATTTATACATAGCACATACAGTGCTGAGGAACTGCTATTGTCTGTAATCTAGGTAAGCTGTAGCCATGTCAGTTTATGGCTGCCAAATGAAATCCAGGATACCACTGGAAGATGGATGGACACTGTGAAACTCCTTTGTGATCGAATGTCAGAATACCATACTACTCTGTAATCCATAATCGAGGACAGATACTCCACATAGTGGGGAAGTGTAGGATTTCTCTGCTACGGTACTCAAGACCACACAACACACATGACATGCGTACTTGTTTAAGCATGGTGTGCAGTGGATTCCTAAACTGTGTATGATCCCCTTCAACATTGGTGGACTACAAGTACCAATACTGACTGTACTGTTTATCAGTCAGACTGAGTAATTGCAGTATCCAAATTACATTATGAGCACTACTGTAGTAATGTACCCCCGGGGTGATTTCAAGGGCCATGTTGTGAACGTCGGGGAATTACAACATCAAATTGGATGGTGTATTCAAAAAACAGTGCTATAATTACTGACACTGTCTGATCTCAATACCAACAATGAAATGCTTAGGAATTTTCAGTATAAAATTACTAGGAAAGAAATCCTGATTCTACAACAAGCAGTAGTAAACAGATGGCACCAGCACTCCATAACCGTGTATCGCCACAGTGACCTAATATCAAGGTGAGACATAATGTGTAATACAGTTGTGTTATGGGTCTCTGAATACCTGATTATCCACAAGTGGCTGTTCAGTATCTTCATTTTCTCACTCTCTCCACAACCGTCCATATTATCAGTGGAAGTAGGAGTTTCCTCAGCTGCTGTCTTAAGCTACAGGAGGAATAGTCACATGAGATATGAGCAAGAAGTGGATACACGCAGGATTAAATGTACAAATATGAGTTATTGTCAGAGGCACAGAATTGTGAGAGGCAGAGCACTGTTACAGGAAAAGCGTACAATTGTTATATATGCAGTATGTACAGTGCTAAATGGCTGAGTAGATGGTCCTACAGGGTTATATTGTCTCCTTGCTATGGGGCCTGGGCTTCAAAACAGATGGGTTGGTCCTCCTATGGCACTGACAAGTAATGCATTACTCCAATAACATCCAGTTCTTTTGAACATGTAAGCATTGAACACAGATGAGTGCCAGCATTTGAACAGGACACATTTCAGGCAACATGCAGACAAGATGCACAATGTTTACACAGCATGACTTCCAGTCCTGCACCGGATGAGGACTACAGTGCCTATGTCATAGCAGGGCACCAAACAGGGATTGGAGCAATCTTGACATGGCAGTTTTAGGCCACGTATGTGTTTAATATGATTTTGACAACTAGCATTGCCTGGAGCTCTGGCATTTTATTGCCCATGCTCCTGGTATTGATCAGGACCATCCTCCACCCTCCCTGAACTGTTGCCATTTGTTCCTCCACCCAGGCCTCCTATTACTGCTACCCTTCTCACCTCTCTCCCCTCAGGTTCTGCACTAACAGACCCTTGTGACCTTGTGCTCCCTGCCCCCCCTTCTGATATTTCCAGTCTCAGAGTTGGCCTACTCAGAGTACTCCCCTCCTCACCCCCTTCTTGTCTGATTTTTGCATCCTCGACACTGCCCTGCCCTGTCCTGTCCTGGATGAGTAAGAGGACTTGCTGTTACACATGCAGTATATTATTGCCTGCCCATGCATCTCAGGATGTTTTCCACAAAAAACATTGCATTACTGTTCAAATATCAGTTTGACACCAATGTCCACTCACATATGTGTTGCTCTATCCTGGTTTTTGGACAAACATAGTATCATATCCCAACACCCGGTTGGCCAACACCCTGAAGCACGATGCCAATAAACAGAAACAGAAAATCCAAACAGTAGGATTTTCCCCATTTCCTTTGTTAGTGTTTTTGTCACACCCAGCACCCGCCACCCTTAATTCAGATTACAAACTCTGGTGAGGGTGGCCTCATTCAAAGTATCAGGATACTGTCTTTCGAGATTACATATGTCACCCTACAGTTGCTTTGTCAAACCAGTTTGGGATATTTTAGTGGTAACTTTTGAACAATTACTGGCTGTTTCCATGGTGTGTGTACACCTGTTGTGTCAAGGGATGTGATTACCACTCACACATGAGTTCAGAACGCAACAGCACTGCATGGGTGAAATGAAGGATGTGGGCTTCATTGCCACACACCTTTATTCACAGTTAGAATGAGAAGCACACAACACTGGTATACAGAAGGACAGAATGTTAGGAGAAATGGGTGAGCAATGGTCATTGTTCCTCCAGCAAGCATAAACCTTAGAATCAGGATGTTGAAAGCAATCAGAAATTGTACTTCAGTTCTTCAGACATTTGAACATGGCACCATGGTAAACATGTACCTCGTAAGCAAAAAAAAGTATCATCACTGACACTTGAACAAGCATCACTTTCCGTGCCATAAAACAGTCTATTGCCATTACCTTCACTACAGTGAAAACATTTGTTGTTCACAGTACAGCACAGGTAATGTGACTTTATAGTCTGCACAAAAACAATGAATTCATTGGTATACAACAGCAGCAATGGAAAGGGGGAACACACCTGATAAAATGGAGACTGTGATTCTGAAGGTTCTGACACAGGTGAAATATCCATCACACTTGTTTCGGTGGTCACACACATTGATTGACATGCCTCTGACAAAATCTGGTTCATAATGTAGTATTAGTCAGAATGTGTGTTTAATGGTTGCATTCACAGTCAATCTTTCAAATTATCAGAAATACACATACAGTAGGGCGGTGACAAACAGCATAATCTGAGACATGGACATCAGACAGTACCACACAGGTAACACATGCAAGATTGTCATGCACTACATGAATAGCTACACAGAGATTTACGTTATATGATTTTATTAATGCCACCAATAGCCTCCGGTGTTGGGCAACTAATAATGAACACAGAGTTACTTATATTGTAGTCATACCTTCATTTATGATCCTGCGGGTCATGTCCTGTATTTGCACTTCTGCAAAACGTTGATTCAATGCCTCATGGTAGTTTGTGGGGGAGCTGCAGTACATGGGGGGATACAAATTGTAAAATGTATCAACAAGTGGCTGAATGAAAGGCACAAAAGAGTGGTTGTGTGGGGGAATGGTCATCCCTGGTTGCATTAATGATCGTGGTACCACAGAGATCAGTAATGTAACTGGTGCTGTTTTTGGATATGCATAGCTGATATCTCACTCTGTATGTAGAGTAACATCAGTCCAGTCACAGATGATATGAAGATTGCAGCTGTGGTAGATGTCATCAAGGGTCTGAGGCTGCTGCATGGAGACCTGACAAAACTTCAGGTGGTGAAAACATGTCAGTTTGGGTTCTCGCCAACAACTGGAAGGGCTATGAACCAGGGAGGAGCTATCTGCTGAGAGTGGCAGTGGCATAAGTTGCATAACTGTATCATTGCTCAGGACAATGATAATTTGTTTCCCAGGTGAATTGATAGAAAGACAATTATGCATTGGAAGGGCAAGAGGACTGAATGATACATAAAGAGGTCATTTATGGTGATCATTAAAGATAAGACACAATTATAGGTAGCCATATGTGATATACATCATGTGACATAACAGTGTCTCATGGTTTACTGTACACTACTGACTATGACAGATGTAATTCATATGGAAATCAGCAGAAAGACATAAACATGTAATGGCATGGTATCATTTGTAACATCTTCTTTACAGTTATATTTTCTGTCTTTCTCATGAGACAGCTGCACGTTTGTACACAGACAGACTGGATGTGGTCCATATGAGGAAACTGGATTGATGCTGTGCCTACAACATAGAATCAAGTAATACAGGCCACAGGACTAAAACAATAGACACAGTGTTACAGCTGACAACAACAGAAGATATGACACATACTGTGACACACATGATACATATATAGAGGATTCAGCAAAGATGTACCTTATGGGCTAGATATTTGAAAGAGTGTGCCCGGTACAATATTCAAAAGTGAAGCCATAACTCAAGATGTCATGGTAGGAATGATAATGGCATACAACTGACTCAGAGCGTGCCCATGCATATGGCGCACCACGATATTCAACCCAGGATGTGCAGCACATATACTGGCACAACCCTGAGGTGCACCTCATACCTGATCACAAAGTTGAGCAGGAAATAATAGACTCAAGTATCGGACACCCACAGCCATGATGCTGTACTGCAATGCGCAACACAGCAGCTGCCAGCCATGGGTGGCAACCCCCCCAACACTGTGCAGAAGCACCCACTGATGTCCCTGGTAGTCTAGTGCCACCCCTTTCATCCCTGTAGCCGCAATCACTGAAATGATCTATTCATCCCTGGTAGGCTAGTGGGAACCCCCACCCCACCAGTAACTGCGATCACCAACATAACTGTATATTCTTCCCGGTGGTCTAGTGGCACCCCCACCCACACAGGAATTTCTGCCCATCCGCTCCCCACTGTCATCCATGGGCAGAACAGACAAACCCGTATACAGCCTGGCTGCCCACAAAATGACATCTTACAGTAGCAACTGTAAGCCTATTGAATCCACACCATGGACCAATGGGCTTCACAATACATACTGTAAAAATTCATACACAAGACCGTGAATTTATACATCTTATAAAGGTGCGGGGCATCAGGAGGAGGTAGGGTACCAGTGGACTGCCAAGGATTGCACCGTTACATTATTCTGATCGCCGCTGTGTGGGGGGTTCCCTCATGTTATCCCTTGGGGGCACCGCATGCTGTGCAGGGTGCTAGACACAAGTCAGTGGCCTGCCCTGCACAACACATGCAAATGGGGCCATAATGACATGCAAATGGCCACACTTGTGCATTGCATACATTATGGCTCCATTTGCTTACTGACGGATGAATATTAGGCATTTTCAAACAGCATAACTCTGTTGCGTTGGCGCAGTTCCCATTCCTGGTATTGTCCCTGGCTGGGGGGATGCACCAGTGAATGGTAATTGCACAGTGCACATTATCTGTTATATTCAGAGGGGATATGCCATTGCTCATCTCCTTTTAATATATCCCTGAGCTGAGCCACAACAACATGCCCCATTGCCAGGTGCAATTCTGAATATCGGACCCATTATCAACAACAGCTGCATAATAAAAAGCTAGAACACAAGAAGATGTTGTCACACCAGGAGGGACACTGACATCCAATATTCCTGTAACACCATTACTTGTATAAGACCTCACATGCTATCTGACGACTGTTGTTATCACTCCCTCACACCTCAAGGTTATTTTATGAATGTCACAGACATGTTTAAAATCACCTACAGTGGTTTCTTGCCACTGCCTTATGTTGCTGTGTTACCTATGCCAATGCACGTCAGCATGGCATGGAAGTTTATGCTGCCTTTATGCTCTGCATGAACGCCTCCAGCCCATCCTGAATGATAACTCCCTGGTGCAGTTCCACAGTGATGAATGTCACTGGACGTTCTCGATGTCTTTATTGTCTGCATTAAGGCATTCGGATCATCCTAAATGATAACTGCCGGGGTCCTTTATACCATGTGGACATTCAGCATCCCTCCTCCTGTCTGGTCCTGATATATAGCGTTCCCTCACCACAACATTATGCAGAACTTGTTTCCAAGCACCCTCAATTGCCACAAGTCGGAACGTAGAATCATAGATATTTGGGAGCATAAAACTGCAATTTTGTCTCATATACCACCTCAACCCACCTCCCAGTGACACCACAACATTTTGCTTCCTGGTCTGCAAGGTGTGTCTCCTATGGAATGGAGAAATGAGAAACTATACAAAACCCTTTACATGTATTTTTCAGCTCAGGTTATCAACCCCTATGCTCCTCTATGAATACTGGACAATTTTCTGTCTTTCAACCTTTTCTTTGTGGTTCCATACATCATAGAACATGTTGTTCAGAAAATGAAGCTCACCCGTGAACCATTAGCTTGTCCACAGCATGATTTTTCTTTTTAGGTGCACCATCTGATGTTCCACTAACATCATACACACACTTATACTCATTTGTAACAAGAGGTTTGGTTCTCTTTATTATAGGATGCACGGACGGGATAGCATGTTTTTCAAGCTTTAAATATTTAGCAAACCCCATTTGGAACTGCACATGGTTGCTAAATGAACTGGGTGTAAAATGAGTAGAGGAGCATATGGTAGGTTACAGGGCATGCTGCCAATCCCACTCCCTGTCCAGTTGCACAAAATTAACCCATTTCTTAAAATGCTGGGGTGACTTGTCTCTCTTAGGAAAGTCAAATGATGACACTTGACCTGAAGGCTTGTTACTATAGCCTGCCACAACACGATAATTCACCATTTTTTGGTACAAATACTGTTCAGATGAAAAAGTTGCAGTGACTGTCACTAAGATGAAGCTGTAATACAGGTTCACAGTTTATGACAGAATACAGTTGTGGGTGAATAAAAAGCTAAAATTGTACTCAGCAATATGTCTTATGAACAAAAAGTATGTCAAGCAGACTTTATACATATACTGTGCCACAGTACAAGTACTGTGATTACAGCAGTGCAGCACCATACAGTACTTTACCTGTAAACACTGGGATGTGAACTTGAAAGAAAAAATAATTAAACTACATGTATTCCTGCACGAAAGGCACAGAACAGTAAAATTTATATAGCCAATCTTTATACCAATAACAAGACTGACAATTATTGTTCAGGTCCACTGCTTGACAAAGGCATGCATGTCTGATAGAAGACTACATGACTCACTACACAGTAAGAAGAAGGGCAGATAACAGTACCACTTTTCACAGTGCAGGATAATACACAGTAACATGCAATAAAACCGTGTACAGGTACTGTGTCTGCACCACGATGAGACGGACTGCACAAGGGAAGCAAGGCAGACTGAAGGGGAACACAAGTTATCACACAAAAGCAAAAATTAAAAAATAGATAAATCTAAGCAAGTCTTTCCCTTTGCCACAATATGTATCTATGAATGCTGCCAGATAAATAAGCTAACACAGCAATGTCACAGCACAGATCAGGATGCACACGAGACTGTGAGAAAGCGGCTCTGCACCACCTTGACACTGACTGCCTAATATGAGCTGTTGCAAATAGCATGAATAAACTAAGGATTTGCAGCACAGTCTGTCCCCAAACCAGCACTTATCATCATATGCCCCCCCAAATAATTGTTTTAATATCCTTCACCACAAGATTGCACAGCACAGAAACCCACCTCAAATGTGGGCGCCAATGAATACACTGTTCCCGCATTTGCAGTGATACCTGGCATAATGTGTCACGGAGAGTCTGCAATGCATTCTGGGAACGGCCACCAAATGTAAACACAGAAGATACTGAAAAAATGCAGGCATACTAAATAAAGTCATAACTCAGCACAGGAACATCCGATTTAAATAATTTATTTTTATTTTGAACCGGAATGCCTCCTCTATTGACTGATGCACAGCAATACTGGTAAGATATCTTACAACTTTACTTTAACTAGGATCTGCAGCTTATCCATTAGGTAGGAAAATGTGCAGGCCAGGTGGGCCAAGCGATCCTTATCTGCCATCAAAGTCTATGTTTCTATGTTTCTACTTACTGTTCATATCTCTGTAATTATTGTACATATTTCTTGTATTTACTCCACATATCTCTGTATTTGCTTGTGCCTTCTGACCCAGGTCTTGCCTGTAAACAGTCCCTCGGACCAGTGCACTTACCGGTAATCTAGGTCATTAGTAAATAAATCTTTAGCCCTCATAGCTCATCTGCCTCTATAGGTGAATCCTTACTTGAAATCATAATGCTCTGTTGTGACATCACAGTCTGTTGCCATGGGAATAACTGTGATGTGACAAGCAGAGTCTTATGACATCAGGTTGGGAAAAAGCAATAGGTGCTGATGAACCCTCATGGAACGATTATCCTGTTTGCATGTATATGACCTCAGTAATAAATAATTTGGATAAGAAATTGAGAGACTAATGAGAAATATAAGCTGCTTTGTGTCCAAATATTAGGTTTTTCAAAGTTCTTATCGAGGTGTCAATGCCTCTTTAAAGCCCTACTGTTTTTTGCCTCATCACTTCTGCTGGCAGTCTGTTTTAGGGGTCCCCCACTCTTTCAGTGATGTAATACTTCCTTACTTACATCCCTCTTAAATTTTCCTATCAACCCCTTCCCCCAGCTTAATTGCATGCCTTCTAGTCCTGGTTCTTTTTCTCATTTGAAAGAGACTACCCTGTCAGCCCGCTGCCACAGTGGTAGTACTACTGCTCATGACACCGGTGACCCAGTTTCAGGATCGAGCCCAGGGAGTCAGAGGTCTGGCCAGGAGGAGGAGGCTGAGTGCCAAGGGGAATACTCTCCTGCTTTGGAGAGGGAGCGGGGCTGAGGCATGGTGCTTGACTGGCCCCAGGCGGAGGCCTGTGTTGCAGCAAGTGCCCAGTCATGTAGAAAAGGGAAGGCGTGATGGACATCAGTGGTCATGCCTTGACATTGGGGTGTACATCTCACCCAGAACAAGGAAAAATGGCTCCCTGCACTCCTGGGAGATGGAGCACCCAAACACAGATCCACAGCTCCCCTGTCTGTCCCAGACCAGTTCACCGATGAAAGAAAGATGTCTGGGGTGTACAGGCTCCACCTCATCTCCACCTGGGGGACAAACCAAGGCTACATGGGGAGACTACCATGGGCTGCAGGTAAGAGGATGCAAGGGACACTTACCATAGATGACTCCTGAGGAAGTGGAGTGCAGGGGATGGGTGGGAGTATAAACTGAAAAAAAAGTAAGAGACTACCCTACTATACAATCACCAGATATGATAATCCCAAAGTCCCTTTCCTGCTTAGATACTGTCAATACCTCCCACCACATCCTGTATTCAGCTCCTGGGTTCCTATGCACTAGGTGCACAATTTTGCACTTTTTGGCATTAAATGGCAACTGCCATACTCTTGACCACTCCTTGAGTTTCCCAAGGTCCCACAGATTCTCTCCAGCCCCTCTTGAGTGTTCACCTTATTACATATTTTGGTGTCATCTGCAAGAAGGCATACCTTCCCTTTCAGTTCTTTTGCAATGGTACTTATGAAAGCATTGAAGAAGACCGGTCCCAGTACTGAGACCTGTGGCACCCCACTGATCACTCTCCCCTCATTAGAGTGAGTGTCATTAACCTCCGTCCTCTGTCACCTATCCATTAATCAGTTCCTTACCCAAGTCACCACTTTGGATCGCACCCATAGGCTGCTCAATTTCTTTATCAGTCTCCTGTGCAGCACAGTGTCAAAGGCCCTTCTAAAATCCAGACAGGTCTCATCTTCTGCCCTCCCCTGATCTATTTCCCTGGTCACCCAGTTGACAAAATCAATCCGATTCATCTGTCATGACTTATCCCAATAAATCCTGTTACCTTTGGTCTTGTAGCCTATTGGATTCAAGATACTCTGCCAACCTTTCCTTTAACAGGGTTTCTACTAATTTCCCCACCACTGATGTGACACTGACTGGTGTATAGCTGAAGAAGACCAGTGACCAGCTTTCATTTCCAAACATACAAATCAAATAAATTTCAAGCAGTATTTTAAAACTCCCTATCTGCCATGTTATCCATTAGTTGTAATTATAGATCTGGCTAGCCTGAGGATGCCATATGACATGTCCAAGTTATAGAACTTAAGAAATACAGATGACTAGGAAAAGGGCTGTGCAAAGCAAATACTATTTGGACAAATACATAGAGAATAAAGGATGGGGTGGTGTGTTATGAGAGTTTACACACACCCGGCGGTATCTAGATGCTACATAAATGCCTGAGGGTTTATGATAGGCACCCACACTGAGTGTGTGTAAAATCGAGTTACACAACACCCCAATTTATTTATATAATTGCTGGTGGGCCCTTTTTGCCATAGCAGTTACATAAAATTAAAAAAAGATCATCAATTTTACTTACCACCAAGCGGCGGTTGAGGCAGGTGTCCAGCAGGAGTAAAGGGAGAGAGCAGCTGGCACATGCGCAGAGTCCAGGAAACCTGGTGCGTGTTTGCCATAATAACCAGCTAGTTATTATGGCAAATATCAACTGGGTTTTCCTTAGGGAAAAAGTGCCTGCCAGTATTTATGCACAAATACTGCACATTTTACAAATACAAATATGATATACGTATTTGTGCTAGACCACATAAAGTAGTGTTAGACCTTGGTTTAGGCTGACATGAAACACCTGTGACTGCTACTGTTCAATACATGGATGCATTTTTCTTGATAAATCTGTAAATTTTATTGAAACCTCTCCAACCCTTGGTCTTATGTCAACATTAATTCAATGTGCTTATGCAACTGGATATGATATGTCGATGCTTGTCTAACTTGAATTTTATGTGGTTTTTCCATACTCTCTATCCTGTCAGAATCGGCTAAAGGTAGATTAGGAAGAAGCCCCGGGTAAGAGAGGCTAGTCGCTGGAGGAGGAGGGGTGGATGGTGGGCAACGAAATGAATCCTGCAGGCGCCCAGGAAAAGTGACATATTTAAGCTCAATGGGGAGTGATGTTGTTGCTCTGCCCATTGAACCTCTAACAAAACCCTCCAATTCAATGTGCTTACACAACTGGATATGATATGATGATGCTTGTGTAACTTGAGTAACTTGAATTTTATGTGGCTTTCCGCCTCTCTATCTGTGGGATATACCTTCTGTAGGGGTGCGACGCGAGGAACCCTAGTGAGGGTTCCCCTCCTACAGGTGCCAGAAATGAATGAGTCGGCTAAAGGTAGGTTAGGAAGAAGCCCAAAAAGAATACCTGAATTGCCAAGCACCGGAGAGAAGTGATTAATGAATTCTGTGAGAAGGGCTAACTTCCTGAGGAGAAAGAGGGGAAAGTCGGGCCACAACCTGCCTCCTCCAACAGTGGAACCTAACTAGCTAAGAAGAATACCACTAATTCTAACTAATATTATGACCATTGGCATGGAGGAGAGGAAAAAAACCCTTCTGAGGAGGAAACCTCTGGGGATCTAAGGCCTAGGTCACCTCCCCTTCAGGCTGATGACGTCTGAATTGAGGATGTATATTTTTTAGAAAGAAAAGGATCAGTAACTAGAGGGATATGAGTAGTGAGGATGATGATGGAATATGGAAGATTCCTAAAAGAAAGCACAGATCAAAGATGGAACATGAGGCTGCACACAGATGGAATGCGAATATGAGGCAGAATTAAGGCTGATGATGATGACAATCACTGCAGGAAGTCAGCAGGTTGATGAGGAAGCATAAGATTGATAATAGGTATGATTGACTGAGTGAAGTGAGGAAGTAGAAATTGAGGTCGATAAGGCATGATTATGTGATGTGCACAATTAGATCCTGTTGTTGTGGTCAATGAGTAGCATCAGAGTCAAAGATGGAATGCTCAAGGGAATGATGGAACTAGATAAACCTTGTTGGAATTAAGGAAGGAATGCTTGAGTAGTCAATGTGAGATAGTAGATTTGGAAGCAAGGATAGGAGGGAGTAAATCCATTTATGAGTCAGAGCAGCAAGGGGTATCCAGATGTGCTCATGGAGCTATTACAGATGAGTGAATGAGGAGACCAATGATATTGTAGTCTGGCTAGATGGAGCAATGTGTTTGATAGAGTGATGCAATTGAGCAGATGCCAAAGTTTAAGAGGCATTCTTGATTACATGATGTAAACTATTAGACTCTGAACCATTAGATCCTGAGGTTGTATTCAATGAGGTAGTACGTATTGGATGATAGGAATGTTAGCATGAGCGATTGTAGATAGATGAGCTTTTAAGTGATGCTGAGTGAAAGATGACTGGAGTCATGAACTCAATGTACTGGAGTTATGAACTCTATGCATTTGGCAGGATAGCAAAGCTGATAGGTGGCATAGGAATTATGATAGGCATGCCCAAAAGAATATAAGAGCAGGCTGAGGGCAAAGGAGCCTGGAAAGCCAGAAGGGAACCGGAAGAGGAGGAGACAGGAAAGAACCAAAATGAAACCGACATGAAGGAAGTACACCAATGAGACACCAGGAAAGAGGTAGGGTCTGAGACCAAGAAGGAGATACGAACCAGAAACTACTCATGTTATGCGAGCAAGGATCAACATTGGACTGAGGTATGAGGAGGATGGAACAAACTGGACCAAGTATGAAAAAAGTGAAGCGGAGAGCGAATGGAAGCCACAATGGCTGAATCCTGGAAGAGTCGGTGTGAACTGGAAGAAGAGGAGACAGGAACAATAGGAAAAGAACGTGAATGAAGGTATCATACTCCATAGAGCGATGCAAGAAATGAGACAAGTCTGGAATGAGGGCACATGAACCAGAGTGTACGCTCAGGACAAGCAAACAAGAGGAGCCAAATCGAAGATAAGTGAGAAGGAGCAGAGTAATGATTGAGAGAATCCATGACAGCTAGGACAAGAAATAGGCACCAAGCAAGGTAACACAGGAACCATGAGGTACGATGAAGGAGTGAAGCCATGGAGGCTGGTACGGGAAAGCGAGGCAGGCCAGATGGAGACAGTCGAGGCAGTTGATTGAGTGAATGAAAGCCATGAGTAGGTCGAAACTAAGCATTGAGGACCTAAGATGTAGAAGAGCTCAATTGATCGATCGGTTTGTGGAGCTAATAGACAAATGAACAGAAACTAGTCAGCTAGATACAGGTTGAGCGATGAGGCGATGTATCATATGCTGGTGGCAAGCTAGAGAGAGAGTAACGAGATGGGTTGACTTCTGAAAAGGATGTATACCGAGGCGGTAAAGGCCTGACCCATGTAGATGCTGGAGGAGCTCTGCAGAGGACCCAAGGAGAGCAGGATAGGGAAAGAACACCCAAAGGATGGACGGGGAAGATAGGGAATAAAATGGAGAGAGGAGCAAGGAATCGGCAGGTATTATGGAACGAGCTCGGAGAGGCAATAGGTGGTGAACTGCAAAAACCAGGGACATTGTACCAGCAAGAAATGGACTAGCTGAAATGAGTGAATCAGTTGGGCGGTATGGTGCCCGATGGGATCCAAACAGAACAAAGCAGGACAGAGCAGGGAGCCATCCAGAAGATGCAGATGTCTTAAAACAAAGCAGATGGCTATGGCAAACTACCGACACATCTATAATAGAAAGACATACTATAGCTCGTAAAAAGACAGAGGTACTTTGAAAATCAGAAAAACTAATACGAGGTGATGTGCTTGATTAAGTGAGGTGATTGGGCAGATGCTGAGAATAAGTGGCAATCCTGATTATGTGATGGAAACGAGCAGACTCCAGAAGATGGAACCCAGAGGTGGCGATCGATGAGGCAATAATAATGATAACAGGCTTGGAGTGAGGACAGTCCAGAAGAACCAGTGCTGAATTGAGAAGAGGAGACTAGAATGAACTTGAAAGAAACATGAACGAAGGTATCAAACTTGAGGAAGGGATACGAACAATGACACTTCTTGAAAGGATGCAGACTCCGAGGCCAAGAAGGAGTGGTAGGAACTAGAGGCATGCGAACTAGAGGAGAAGGTCAGGACAGAGATCGAGGGAAGACTATTTGGCTGACGTACGACAAGGAGGGAAGTCATGAGTGGAGAGAATCAATGATGGGCATGACGAGAAAAGGTGCTAGGCCGAGGAAGGGAACAGGAAAGGAAGAGGTATGAGGGGAGATTGACGCCATGCAGGCAGGTACTGGAAAGGAAGGTGAAAGAACGAATGATGGTAGGGAGGAAATAGGTAGCATAGGACCCAGCCGGAATGGGAGGAGAACTAGAAGGGCGAGTTGGAACAGACAGTAAACTATCCATAATAGGTAGTGCATCAGGGATAGTTGGATGAAGTGGCACACAAGCCAGATTCGATGGAAGGCCAGATATAGTTGGCCATGGATGGCCCAAAGATGGGAAATGGCAAAGCAAGTGAAGAGATAAACTGTGGGATGATGAGAGATAGAAGCCACGACTGGAGTGAATCCGGGATGGCTGACGATAGATGGAATCTGGAATCTGAGACGTAAGGCATCAGAGCCATAGGGTAATGAGGTGGGCATATGATTAATGAGAGACATGCTCAAAAAAAAAATAGAAAATGCAGGTCACTAAGGGAAAGAGATCCGAAACTGAGGGTGATGAGGTAGCACAGGAGGGGATCGAGAGAGCCGAGGAGAGGGAGAAGAATAAGGCATGCCAAAGCAGAAGAATACGAAGTGATGAAATGGACTTATAGGAGGGCCAGAGGAGTGGGCAGAGTCGATTCAGGTGTGGTAGGGTGAGGCAGATAAGGCCAGATGGAGTTAGCCAGCACGGATAAGGAAGGTTATGCATGCCCAAATTAATATCGAGTGCGGGCCAGATGGAGACTGCTGAGGAATCCTGACAGGGCAACTGAGACAGGCCAATTGAATGATGAAATGAATGAGCAGGATGGTGCAATGCAAGAATGAGCAGAGAGGCCAAATTGAGGGATGCCAGGCGAGAAACGGAGGAGAGGAGTGTGAATGACCAATCAAAATTCTTTTAATTTTTCTTATGTATTATACCTATTAGAAATACAATAAGCTCAGTGCCAAATGAAACAAAAGTATCATGCTGCGGGTACTGCTGAAGGCTGCAATAACTCAACACAGCATAGACATCGCAAATTGGGAGCCACAGATACCAATGCCAGACTGACAGAAGTTCCCAACAGGATATTAATAAGAAAGGGAACAATGGGAAATGCTGCAATATGGTGCTACTCGGAACTCGGTACTGGGCAGTCCCATCAAATGAACCACTCAATGGAATGTAGCAGGGGCTCCTACATCATGAAGTGCAGCAAAGGCGGTTAGGAAACTTACCAGGCATGTTCTTGCTGAGATAAAATTAAATGCCTGTACAGCAAATGAAAGCGATGGACCAGAAAACAATGAAAAAGATATAGGCTACCAAGCAGGCAGGGATGGTCTAAGGATGAGTTCTCAGAAAACAGGAATGGGGGATAACTATGGAAAAAACAGGCAGTAGTGCAACATCAGAGAAAGGACTGCAAAACAATGATATTTTTAGTGGTAAAGAATTGCATGGACACAGGGTGGGCTGTCAGTCAAATCAAAGGAAAGTTTCTGAGCTGAAAGGACCCTGTATCGTGAGTATATGACTCGCCACCACGAAAAGCACTTTGTACATGTCAGTGACTGAAGAACCTATGCTAGAGCTAACACCTAGCTACGGGCAAGAGAACAGTGGTTCAATTTTTTTTTGTATAGAGGACCCTACACTGATCAACAATTCACGAAAGGTACTGAAAACGGCATGAGGTGTCCCATAATAGCACCAGTGCTACTGAAACAGCAGATGCAAAGCCAGACTTGCAAGTAAAGTAGAAATAAAAGGAATACCTGCTAGAGCGCAAGATAATACGCCCACATGTGGTGGAGCACTGAATAAGATCCAGAAGATGGAGCTACCAGAGGCAGAGACGTCTGGTTGGAAAAATCTGATTACCAAGTCAGACACGAAATCCAAGATCAGGTACGGCAGATACGAACTGTAGACATGTCTTGTGGGCAGGGCAGCAGAGAGATGTGTGGTGGAAGGGGAGAAACCTGAATGCAAAGCAAAGTAGGAATTCCGGAAGCATGTGGAGGAAGGGAACTGGAGCTCTGGGCGGCTAATGAGGAAGAAAGTGCAGCTGGGGAGGAGCAACGCAAGGTGGCAGGGAAAGAAGAGCAAGGGGACAGGGAATAGATACAACAGAGCACAAGAGGATAGAGAACAGGGCAGTGGGAGGTGGGCAAGCAGAGAGGGAAGGAATGCACGAAAGCTGTGATGGAGAAGGGGCGGAATGGAAGGAAGCAGCAGCAGCTGTGGGAGCAATAGTAGGCAAATGCAAGGCAGAATGGTACGAAAGGGCAGCAGCAGAGTGTGACAGGATGGCCAGTTTCGAAAAGAAAAAGCTGACACAGAGGAGATGCAATACCCCCCCCCCCCCCGGGGTTTCTGCTTTCACTCTATCCTGTCTCCTTCTGCTTATTCAATCTATCATAATTTTCTTGTCAGGGTGGCCAACCTGGCTATTCTCTGCTTTGCTTTACTATCACTTTTGCTCTGGTATTAAAACAAAAGCTTACATCTTGTTTAAGAATACAAAAGGGAGCTGTGTCACTTAAATAAAGCCATAATGTGAGTAAAGGGCTGGGTTATAAAAGAAAGCCTTCACCTACAAACCAGTTAGTAATTAAGGAAAGCTGAGGCTGTAGAATTTCTGTAAACAGTGAAATAAATGTTTTAGGCAACTCAAACAAAGTTCAGGTTGTAGGAAAATGCCATAGAGCCTGTAGTGTTAAAGCACTTCTTTTAAAAAGGGAGTTGTAATTGTTGCAGTAAAACCTTCTGTGTTCTAGAAGGCCGAGTTCCTCAATAGGTGTCAGCTGAAAGTGCTGCAGCCAGATAAACTGTTTGGAAGAAAATAAATAAAAGGTCTAGAAATGTAAAACAGAAGGATCTGGGAAGGAAATAGAGCATGTCTAAAGAATAGAGTACCATATATGCAAAACAAAGCATAGATACTTCAGTAGTTTCATATTGTGTATTTCTCTTTATGAACACAAAAGACAAATAAAAGGCTGTAACTTTTCATGGAGACAGATAGGGCGCATCCCTCATCTCTCTGTTCATGCAAAGGTTATAACCTGTTATTTGTTCCAAAACAAGTTGGTTTAACCATATACAATTGTAAAGAAAGGTTGTTACCTAGTGTTCTGTTTCATTTGGAAAGTTCCTTCTATAGGGCAAGCTGCCCCTGAAATAGCAGGTTATGTAGATACAGGGCAATGTGATGTCACAAAGGAGGAGGGGTGCTGTGAAAACCATACCCCTTCCCTTTACTATATAAACCCTCCAAAAGGAGGCTTAGTAAGATTTGTTGTGACCAAGGTGAGAGAAAGGATCGCACAGATAGGTTGGTCAGTAGGGTTCTGACCAAGGTGAGAGAAGGATCTCAGCAAGGAGGTGATGTGCTGTCCTTCACATTACCTGAGGAAGGAGAATACAGGAATTTCCTTATAACATCTGAAGCAAGCAGTATATCCTGATGTCTAAACTGATGTGAAGAAATAGCATCATTTTTTTTCCTTTCTGTAAATATTGGATTATTCATTTTTGGTTTTGTGTTTGTCTAAAATAAAATGATAAAAACAGAAGTATGCATTTTTTATGCATCATAATCTGGTTGTACGATCTGTTTATTGGGACCCACATGTTTACACAGAAACGAGGGGAAATGTAGCAAAGGCCAGAGTAGTGGAAAAGAGCAGCGCCTCCAGCTGCAACGAAAACAAATCCTGAGGATGTCCAGGAAAAGTGGCCATTTAAGCTCAATGGGGAGGACGCTTGTTGCCCGCCCATTGAACCTTGGGCTTAAAGCCCTCCCATGACAGAAGCAAGTCCAAAATGTAAAATAAAATATTTTGTGAATACTGATATGCAAACAAATACAGATACAGGTACAAATATCAAAAATCAACCCCATGCACAGCCCTAGCTATGAAAAGAACCTCTTTTAAATTCCTCTTATCTGTTCATATTGATTAATCTTGTAAATGTTCTTAGTGCAATAATTAAAAGACACAGGCAACTGCAACCAATCAACACTATAACATAATATTTAAAACTTAATTTCCAACAGCAGTGTCTATCTCCATCAGTGCTTATTATCACCAGTAGTGGGGAATATCTTCAAGAGGGGTGCCTATCTCCAGCAGCAAGGACTGTCTCCAACAATGTTGACAATATCTGTATTATTACTAATTTAATGATTTGCCTGCAGTTTGGCAGGGCAGTGGCAACACACACCATACCCCTCTGAGTGGTATTTAACCATACATGCCTGAGTGTTCTTTGAACACTCAGATTTTTCTTGCTGCCACATAACTGTTCTCCCTTCCATCCTACCCATACCTTCTCTGTCGAATGGCAGCTGTCCAGGGTCCCTCCATAACTCTCCCTCATAATACATGACCCTCCTGCCACTCTTGTCTGGCTTCTTGTCCCATTTGGGCTTCTCCCCCTTGCCTTCTCCAAGGCTCCTGCTTGTCTATGTGGCCTAATCAAAGGTTCCAGCATTCTCTAGCCACCTCTGTAAGCCTCTGGGGCATTGTTTCCAGGCTGCTGCCCCAAGGATCTAGTACCCTCAAGCTTGCTTTAACAGCATCTGCTCCAGCTAAAGCAACTGTTCCAGCTAGCATAAGTCTCCTCCTGGGTCTTAGCACCATTCTTATACTAATTTAATGCAATCTGTGAGCAAAGATACCTTCCCCATTTTCACCAGAAGCTCTATTCAAGTCTGAATCCTAATTTGTATTACCAGAGTGTGCTAATTACTTGTCTTATGCCATGTCTATGCTGCATCTCCAAATCCAAAGCGACCAAACCCACTCACATGCTGAAAAACTCAGCACAGCTCTAAGATCTCTCAGAATATTTCAATTAAGTGCTACAATTACTAGTGCAGTTTCAGGTACAAACATTTACAGCCCAGTAGAGGCTACCCGCTCCAGCGCTTTACTCAATAGAGCTTTGTGAAGGATCTCAACATCAGATGCAGTTTCCAGGCATGTGAGTGTGTTTGGCTATTCTGGAACTGGTGTCACTGTGAGCAGGGTTTGGCAAGCCCTTTCACCTAATACACCCCAGTCTCAGCACCACAGGGCACAGACTAATTCCTTGTGAGCTGCCTGTATTGTGTCTGCCTGCTCATTCTCCTGTTGCAGCCTCAGCTACAATGGCAACTTCAGGCTCTGCAATTACCATTGTTTCTAGTAGTTTTCATCTCCTCTACACTACAGTGCTCTCTATTTTGTCATCAGGCTACTTGGCTAGCATCTTGCCTTATGAGATTGGTTGGTGCGTTGGATTGGTTTGTTGCCATATTATTGTTACCATATTATTCAAGCCTATCCAGATTGACTTGGTGGTACATGTTGTTGTAGCATTTAAAACATCAGATGCCACAGGGTTGGCCTCTTAGTCTGTGGAGGCTCCTATGGCTATACAGACAGTGTTGGCAGCACCTCTGAAAGTTGTTTTCTCCACAACCGACTAAGATTCACAGATCTCCTCCAATTTACCCTCCTCTGTTCCTCAAGGGTGAAGATCCACACAATTACTCAAACACTCTGACCTTGAGGGCTCAGCTTCCTATTTAGGCATCCCCTTCAGGCTGGAGGCCAGGTGACTGTCTTTCTCTGGCTATTGCTCGTTTTCCCACCTTGAAGGGTCGGCCTCCTTCGTGGAGAAACTCCTTGAGTTGCAGAGATCAGCTAACATCACCCTCACAGCAGTCCTGTTACAGAGATACAGTGAGAACTCTTTTCTAAATATCTTCCCTGAACTGGACCTCTAAATTGCAATAGCCAAGCTATCACTAATACTACACATAACCTGGAGGATGGTGACCTAGACTCTGGATCCCAGAGGTTTCCTCCTACCACAAAGGAAGTTTTTCCTCTACTCCATGCCAAAGGTCATTATTTAATTAGTTTCTGCAGGAGTTGGAGATGGCTGGTGGTTTATTTTCTTCTGGGTCTCAGCCTGACTATGCCTCTTCTTAGCAGGAACACGCTTGCCTGTCCACATTGTGCTTTTGGGCCTTCTTCCCTCTGGTGCCATTGGTCTTGGGGACCACATCCCTGCAACAGCTTGAGGGGTTTCAACCCTTTCACAAGTGTTCCTGTGTCCTTGTCA
This sequence comes from Neoceratodus forsteri, assembly GCA_016271365.2. Classification (NCBI taxonomy): domain Eukaryota; kingdom Metazoa; phylum Chordata; order Ceratodontiformes; family Ceratodontidae; genus Neoceratodus; species Neoceratodus forsteri. Next base: position 334,489,865 of record CM057454.1, read on the forward strand.
TGACACCTCGACAAAATTATAGTCTGCATAGCAGTGACTGAGAGAGTGTAAGTCAAATTACACAGTTGCACAAGCATCACATACTCAGTCATCAATCCTACAACGTATTCATAAGAGCCAAATACCCCTTTGAATGTAAGGCATTGCAGAAGCAGTTGGTGAGGCAACAGGTAACACACACACACCCCTCCAGGTCTATTAAACATTTCATGTCCAAGTACCTTTGGACACTTGATTGTTCTTACCACCTTCCTCTCTCCTCCTGCTGTGGCCTCCCTCTCTTGTTGGGGTCAATCCTTCTTCTCTAGGTGCTTTTGGTTTTAGGAACCTTATTCAGTGACACCTTGAGGGCTGGAATTCTTTCACAAGTGTTCCTGTATCCTTATGACACCAAGAGAGGGTGGTAGTCCCAGTAGTAGAAACATTGAGAATGTAAGCCAAATATTTTTCAGAGGAAAGGGTGCTCTAGAATAAGGTGCCACAATATGAAGCTGGAGAGGGGTAGGTTCAGGAGAGATGTGAGGAAATACTTCTTCACAAAAAGGGTGGTGGATGCCTGGAACAGTCATCCAGTGGAGATAGTGGGAGCAAAAACAGAGGTGGGATTCCAAAAAGCCTAGGATAAGCACAAGGGAATCTTAAGGGATAGGTAAGAGGTGGAAGAGAAAGTGCCATAGACCTGGAAGGGTCTACAGCGTATGCAACACAACAGAAAATGGCAGACTAGATGGGCCAAGCGGCCCTTATCTGCTGTCAGTTTCTATGTTCTATGTTTCTATGTCTTTATGCACAGTTGCACAAGCATCACATACTCAGTCTGTTGGTTAATCCCTAAACCATACTCGGAAGAGCCCAATGACCCTTTGAACTTAAATTTATCTACTGTACTAACTGGGGTGCTATCAGGCAATATACTTACCAGCTGATGCAATTTACCAAAGTAACTATTAAATTTGTTCCTGTAATTAAATTTTGTGATGTTATTTTAATATTATGTGGTATGAGTAAGTAATAAGCCACGACAGGGTGTGCATTAAAGGATTTTAATGCACACCCCAGGGGTGTGCTAAGGCACGAGGCTGAAAGCCGAGTGTCCTTATGCCCCTGGGAAGTACATTAAAATCCTTTAATGCATATCCTGGAGTGGCTTATCACACTTATAAAATGGGTCACCATCATAAAATAATTAGTTTGATGTACTCTGATAGGGATTAAAACGTATTTACTATTTTCAAAAGAGTATACAATACATTACCTCTAAAACATCTAAAAACTGAAAAAAGTAGTCCTTATTAATGCATAAAATAGGATATGTCAGCAATAGGTTAACTAGTACAGTACTTTGCAGTAAAAGTATTTATTAGTAGAGTTGGTTGAAAAATACTTTCTCTGTCACATGTAAATTTTATCATATGAATGCACTGTAATATTTGTAAATTTGTAAGACATAAGCAGTGTTTAAAACTTAATTTTCATTACAGTGTAGTTGTATATGCTCATTGAAGGCAACCTTCTCTGTATTTTTGTTTTTTGCTTATGTGCTGTAGTCTAGTACATAAAAGAAAAACTGCTATAGGACTGAGGTGAAAGGTTAGTAAGAAAAAACAAGCATTTGTCAATGCCGAACATTCAGCTTGCAGGTATTTGCAGTGGTGTGTGGCATGTATGGTGCTTACCCTAATGCCCTGTGTGATTGCTGGTATTGCACAATAAATTGTCAGCATGACCTTTTGTTACCCCCCATTGTGCGCTACATAGGCGGAAACATCGCTTTGGGCAGGATGTGAAAATGACAGCTGTACTGCTCATAAGGAAGTGGGTAAATGGCAATGTTGAAAATGTGGAGGGAAATATTGAAAATTCACAAAGCTAGGCGCGCATGGGAACTGTGCAATGAACGCTCATAAAGAGTCATTGTTAGGAATTTTTACCAAATTGTCAACATTGGCATTTTAAAACCTCTGCTAAAGAACAGTGTCACTGTAATTGTCTTACTGTGTGCCATACATTGATTTTGCACACACCGAGTGCGCCATTGTGCACTACATGAAGCGGAAACACGTCTTGGGCGGGATGTGAAAAATGACAGCTGTACTGCTCATAAGGAGGTGTGGTAAAATAGCAATGCTGAAAATGTGGAGTGAAAATATTGAAAATTCGCAAACTTACGAGCGTGCATAGGAACTGCACAATGAACAGTCGTAAAACAGGCATTTCTAGGAATTTTGTCACCAAATTTTCAACACAGCCATTTTAAGACCTCTGCTCATGAGCAGTGTCAAAGTAATTTTCTTAATGTGTCCCATACATTAATTTCGCACACCGACTGCGCCATTGTGCGCTACATGGGAAGAAACACGTTTTGGGCAGGATGTGAAAAATGACAGCTGTACTGCTCATGAGGAGGTGTGGTAAAATAGCAATGGTGAAAATGTGGAGTGAAAATATTGAAAATTTGCAAACTTATGGCGTGCGTAGGAACTGCGCCACAGCACATTCGTCAAACAATCATTTTTGGAATTTTTCACCAAATTTTCAACACAGCCATTTTAAGACCTCTGCTCATGATCAGTGTCACTGTGATTTTCTTAATGTGTCCCATACATTGAGTTCGCACACCAACTGCGCCATTGTGCGCTACATGGGCGGAAACATGTTTTGGGCAGGATGTGAAAAATGACAGCTGTACTGCTCATGAGGAGGTGTGGTAAAATGCTAATGTTGAAAATCTGGAGTGGAAATATTGCAATTCGCAAACCTACGAGTGTGCAAGGGAAGTGTGCAACACATGCTCGTAAAACAGTCATTTTAGAATTTTTCACCAAATTGTCAACATTGCCAGTTTAAAACCTCTGCTAATGAACAGTGTCACTGTGATTTTCTTAATGTGTCCCATACACTGAGTTACTGCAACTGTGCCATTGTGCTCTACATGGGCGGAAACACATTTTGGGCAAGATGAAAATGACAGCTGCAGTGCTCATAAGCGGTGTGGTAAAATGGCAATGTTGAAAATCTGGAGTGAAAATATTGAAAATTTGCAAACTTACAAGCGTGTGTAGGAACTACATAGCAACTCATAATCAGTCATTTTAGGAATTTTGCACCAAATTTTCTAGCACAGCCATTTTAAGACCTCTGCTCATGATCAGTGTCACTGTGATTTTCTTAATGTGTCCCATACATTGAGTTCGCACACCGACTGCGCCATTGCACGCTACATGGGAAGAAACACATTTTGGGCAGGATGTAAAAAATGACAGCTGTACTGCTCATGAGGAGGTGTGGTAAAATGGCAATGTTGAAAATCTGGAGTGCAAATATTGAAAATTCGCAAACGTACGAGCGTGCGTAGGAACTGCGCAATGCACGCTCGTAAAACAGTCATTTTTAGGAATTTTTTCACCAAATTTTCAACATTGCCATTTTAAGACCTCTGCTCATGAACAGTGTCACTGTGATTTTCTTAATGTGTTCCATACATTGATTTTGCACGCCGACTGCGCCATTGTGCACTACATGGGCGGAAACACGTTTTGGGTAAGGTGTGAAAAATGACAGCTGTACAGCTCATAAGAAGGTGTGATAAAATGGCAATGTTGAAAACCTGGAGTGAAAATATTAAAAGTTCGCAAACTTACGAGCCTGCGTAGGAACTGCGGAATGCACGCTCGTAAAACAGTAATTTTTTGAATTTTGCACCAAATTTTCAACATGGGGTTTTTGGGACCCCTTCTCATGAATGATGTCACTGTCATGGTGTTATTCAAGCCCAAAGGGTGATTTCATGCAGTGCCTGCGCGGTGCCTGCGAAATCACCCGGGCCGGAATGCCATGACGGTGACATCATTCATGAAGAAGGTCTACACGCCATTGGTGCAAAAAAAAAATGACTGAGATATGCAATAAAGTTGAAACCCCTCTCTGCCCATTATACAGCTTACGACATTTCCTCAGTTGCGGTCGGCTTTGAAGAGTGCAGGCGTGTTCCGGTCCACGAAGCGTCGCGCCAGAGTCGAGTAAGTATGGGGTGGGAGTGTGGGGAGCTGGAGTGCACAGTGGGTGGAGTGCGGGTTGTGAGAGGGGAGTGGGAGGCGGCGTGGGACCTTTTCTTTACAGGAAAAAAAAAACACGGCGTGGGCGTTTGCCACGCTGGGGTGGGCCCCAGCATGGCAGAAGATGTGGGGGGCCGAGCCGACGGGGATTGGACACCCCGATTGGCAACCAGCGGGGCCAACGAAATAACGAGATTGGGCACCCTGTCAGCAAAACACAGCGGAGGTTTGCCACGCTGGGGTGGGCTCCCAGCTGGCAGCAGGATAGCTTTGGTGAGGGGGGCCATGGAGCCAATGGGGATTGGGCACCCCCGTTGTAAACAAAGTTTAAGCTTTGGGGGTGGCGTGGCCTTGGGGCGTGGCGAGGAGGGGAGGGCCTGAGGCAGTGCTCCGTATGGCAGTGGTGTTCTGCTTTGAAGCAGAGGAACAACGCTGTCATGCAAACTCCTGCACCCATTGGTGCAGGACAGCATGCACCTGCTCAGGGGAGCAGTGCATTGGGTGGGAGAGGCACACCTCCAAGTGTGCTACTCTCCCAAAACGTTCCTTGCGTGTGCGTGCAAGCGAACGTAAAAACTATAAACCTGCCAGGTTTCCTTTTTTTTGGTGGGCAAGGGGGGTAGATTTCACCTGAAAACTCCTATATAAGATTCAAATGTACGTGCTTTTATTAACATTAGCAATGTATTTGGGCACTTTGGGTCTGTCTCTGCCTATTTAACTGCATGTCCCCACCTTTTCTTTTTGTTTATAAAGTATTACTCTATTGCCTACTTTCTTCATCCTGTTTTTTGTTTTCTGTTTTTCCCCACATTCAAGACATAGAATGTTTATCATGGAATGTTTACCATGGAATACAGGGATTCAAAATTCTGCTCTGTTCCACTTGTAGAATGTTACTCTCCTGACATTCTGTACACACAGACAACAACAAAAAATTACTCACCTTAGTAATGTTGTTTCTTCTAATGGAGTCTTGCTATATTATGACTACTGCAGTTTGTCCCACCATTAGAACTGCTCCAGAGGTGAAAGAGTTAACTTCCATGCCAGGCATGGAACTTGGAGCATAAGCTCGGTTAGAAAGCTCTGTCTGGAAGATTTCAAACTAAAACTGTCAGATCTTACGAGCAAAACTCACTAAGGTTCTGTGGAAGCTGTAACCTAAACTAGCCAACTGGCTACTTAAATATTAACACATTTCCTGGTCCCAACACTAAGACTCAAGTCAGGGGACCAGAAAATAAAATAATATGAGATAAGATAATATAAAACACAACACCCAAACACCCCAAAAAGAAGGGGTGGAAAACAAAAATGGGCATCAAAAAGTGCCAGCACTGGAATACCCACCCCATACCAAGTAGAAGTTCTGAGAAGGGGCAGGCTGGGGGGTCATAATATAGCAAGACTCCATTAGAAGAAACAACATTACTAGGTGAGTAATTTTTCTTCAAACAACATGAAGTCTTGCTATATTATGGCTATAGCAGAATACACAGCAGTACCTCCATGGAGGAGGACAGAACCTACTTAGGAATAGCTCTGAAGCACGGCTGTGCTTAAACCGAGCATCCCTCCTGGCCTGGATATCCAGGGAGTAATGCTTGGTGAAAGTGTGTACCATTTTCCAAGTAGCTGCTTGACATATCTCTAAGATAGGGATGCTCTTGCAGCAGCTAGAGACGCAGCTGTACCTCTGGTAGAGTGAGCCCTCAGGCCTGAAGGGGGAACCTTTCCCAGTTTTTGATAGCAAAATTGGATACAAGAGACAATCCACCTGGCAATGGATCTCTTAGTGGCAGGTTTCCCTTTTCCAACCTCACCATAAGTGAGAAATAGTTGGAGGGATTCGAACCTGTGACCCTTGATACACTCTATGTAGTAACTTAGGGCCCTCTTAACATCTAAGCTGTGTAACCTCCTCTCACCAGAGGAGGAATGATCAGTGAAGAACACTGGAAGGGAGATAGATTGATTAAGGTGGAAATCTGAAACCACCTTAGGCAAAAACTTCCTGTTAGTCCTAAGGACTACCTTATCCCTGTGAAAGGAAATAAAGTCAGTCTCCACTGACAAAGCTTGTAACTCACTTATGCGCCTGGCAGAAGTGATGGCTACTAGAAAAACAGTTTTCCAAGTCAAGTACTTAAGCTCTGCCGAAGACAGAGGTTCAAAGGGGGGTTGCATCAGCTGAGCAATGCAAACATTAAGATCCCAGGCAGGAGCAGGATCCCTGAAAGGTGGATTAGTATGAAGTAATCCTTTGAAAAACTTGGAAAATACAGGGTGAGTGGAAAGAGAAGAAGGCTTTCCTGCTGAAATAAAAGCAGAGACAGCTGCCAAATGCACTTTCAGGGTAGCTGGTCTCAGTTCCAAAGAATTAAGATGGACCATATAGTCCAAAACAATTGGCAAATCAGCAGATTCTGGGGAAATATGCTTCCCAGAACACCATATGGAAAACCTTTTCCATTTAGAGTTATAAGTAGCCCTAGTGGAAGGCTTCCTAGAAGCTTTCAGGATTCGAGAACACCTTGAGAAAGGTGTAGGTCAGCAAATTCTAACTCCACAAGAGCCAGGCCTTGAGGTTGAGGGATTTGAGATTCGGATACCAAACTCTCCCCTGGGCACAAGTTAACAGGTTGTGGTTCCTGGGGAGACACAGGGGAAGATGGACTACTAAGGACAGAAGGAGTGGGTACCAGGGCTGCCTGGCCCAATCTGGAGCAATCAAAATCATCTTGCAGGGCTGAGATCTGATTTTGACTAGCACCTTGAACAGGAGAGGGAAGGGGGGAAAGGCATATAGAAACTTCCCTTCCCAATCGAGGAGAAAGGCATCCAGGGGGACTGAGCCCATCACTGGGGGCCTGCAACAAAACAGTGGAAGTTGATGATTGTCTGGGGCTGCAAAAAGATCTATCTGAGGGGTGCCCCATCTAAAAAACTATCCCCAGTACTGGGATCCAGTGACCATTCGTGATGGCCCTGGGAAATCCTGCTGAAAGCATCTGCCAGGACATTGTCCTTGCCTGGGAGGTGAACTGCTATGAGGGAAGTTTTCAGGGAATAAGCCAGAGACCACAACTTCATTGCCTTGGTGCACAAGGCCGAAGACCGAGTGCCCCCTTGTTTGTTGATGTACCACATTGTAGTGGTGTTGTCTGTTCTGACCTGTACCACTTTGTTCTGAACAGATGCAGAAAAAACCTGAAGTGCTAGAAAAACAGCACTGAGTTCCAACAGATTGATGTGGAGCAGAGATTCCTGAGGGGACCACACTCCCTGGGTGGAGAGGTCGCCCATGTGAGCTCCCCATCCCAGAAGAGACGCATCTGTAGTAAGGGTCAAGGAGTGAGATAGAGGGATGAAGGGGACTCCTTGTCTCAGATTGCTCTGATCCTGCCACCAGTGAAGGGCCTGGATCAGGGTTCGAGTCACTGGGATCAACTTGGATAGGGGATCTTTTCTTTGAGACCAAAAGGCTCTCAAGTGGAACTGAATGTCCCTCATCTGAAATCTTGCTCCTTGCACTACAGCTGTGGAAGCAGCCATGCGTCCTAGGAGATGTAGGAAATGCCTTGCTGGCCGAGAGACCTGCAGAGTGAAGGAGGAGGCCAGGGCCACTAGGTTCCTTACCCTTTCTAGGGGAAGGAAGGCTCTGGCCTGCTTTGTGTCCAATTCTGCACCTATAAAGGTGAGTACCTGGACAGGTTCCAGAACTGACTTTGGAAGATTGAGAAGAAAGCCCAGAGAGGTGAGCAGCTGCTGGGTAACTTGCAGGTGTGATTTGACCTGAGTCGGAGACTGACCTACAATGAGCCAGTCGTCTGGGTAGGAAAGATGGCAATCTTTGCCTTCTTAAATGAACGCTGCTACTGCCGGGCATTTTGTGAATACCCTTGGGGCAGAGGTAGGTCGAAGGGCATTGCTCTGAACTGGTAATGGCCTGAGGGCAGTTCTGAATCTGAGGTACTTCTGTGGGAGCTTCTTGATAAGAACATGGAAGTAGGCATCCTTGAGGTCCAGGAAGCTAGCCAGTCCCTGGCCTTAGAGAAGGTAAAATCATTGCCAGAGTCACCATTTTGAATTTTGGTTTTAAAAGGTGCTTGTTCAGATATCTTAGGTCCAGAATGGGCCGCCATTCTCCTGTCTTTTTTAGGGTAAGGAAGTATCTGGAGTACAGACCCTTGCCCTGGTGTAGGGGAGAAACCCTTTCTACAGCTCTGAGAGCCTGGAGGGTTGAGACTTCTGTTTCCAAGGCGAAAGTCTCTAGAGGATTTGCAGGTGGAAAAGATCTGATTCTCATCTTTGGAAATTTTTTGAAGCTGAGAACCAGACCCCGGCTTACTACTTCCAGGACCCACTTGTCTGATGTTAAAGACTCCCAGTCCTGAACAAAGTAAGCCAGCCTGCCACCTACAGGTAATGGGGAACTGACCCTGGGCACCCCATCAGGGTGCCTGTTTGACAGGGGCTTTAGGCTGAGGGGTGGGAGCAGGCCTGCTTGCACCCCGTCTGCCTCTCCCTCTGAAGAACCCCCTCTGAGCATAAACCGAAGAGGAGGCCTGGGTTTGGTAAAAAGGCCTGTGAAAAGGCCTGCCTCTACCCCTGGGGGTCTGTCTCTGAGGAGTGGCTTGCCGCTTCTTGGCTTGTGCACTCCTATAAGTGGTTCTATAGTCATCCATTTTCTTTCATATAATTCTCTGTCTGCTCCCCAAACAGAGAATTTCCCACCACAGGAAAATCCATAGCCTTAGTCTGGGTATCCTGTGACAAACTAGTACACCTGAGCCAAGCCAATCTACGAAGGCCACAGATGTAGCCATGACTCTGGAGGATACATCATTAGAATCCACAGCAGCATGGAATTGCACCTTGGATGCCTCAATACCATCAGCAGCCACCTGCTCACAGCTCCTGGTAAGCTGGCCAGGGGCCTGTTTGCTAAAGCCATGACAGTGTCCCATCTAGATTTTGGTATCTTGCCACATAAGCCATGTAATTTGCTTGTCTGAGTCCCAAGGACGCTGCCATGTATTGTTTTTAGCCATGGCATCAATCTTCCTGGAGTCCTTGTCAGGAGGATGTGAAGCCAAGGAATATTAGCCTTATCACAGGCTGCAGCCTGAACGACTAACATGACTGCATTGCTGTGAAAGAAATTCTGTATCAGGACCTGACAAAGTGTACCTCCTGTCCATCTTTTTGTCCACAGGAGGCACAGAATTAGGAGCCTTTAAAATTTTTATTGTTTGTTTCCTAAATGATTTATGTAAAGGAATAGACAATCTCCTGGACTCTGGGACATCCATCATTTCCACAAAGTCAGGTTCCTCTTGCTCATCCACAGCTTCCTCCAATGGGAGCTGGAGGGTTTCAGCAACCTTTTTATAAAACAGAAAATGAGAAGGGGACTCAGAAAGCGTAGGGAGAGATTCTAAAGGTCTGTCTGGGGAGATGTCCGGTTCAATGGGCACATCCAGACTCTCAAAGTCACATTCACACTGTTCATAATCATCCTCCCCCTCCTCTGGTTCATAAAACTCTTCTATATCATATTCTTGAACCGTGGAACCGGCCGAACCGACCTTTTACCAGATAGTGGCGGTTCGGACGGAACCGGAGAAAGTGACTGGACAATTTGTATTGCTTTAGCTATCTCTGCAGCAGTTGGAGAAGGAATTTTTGACTCCACACCTGCTGATTTTCTAGTTTTCTTTGCTGGAACTGGCTCCTCAGAGTCAGCTTTACATTTGCCCGGAAGTCTTGCCCTGGTCAGAGGGCACTCCCTCCGGTTCGGTTGGCACCGAACCGGCTGGCCATCCGGGTCAGCGGACTTTTTGGCCTCTCCGCCCTGAGCCTACCAACTCTTATCTAGGGTAGCTGCAGGAAGTTCTTACAAATCTGGCAGTCTGAATTGAGGTGGTCAAACCCCAGACAATATACACATGTGGTGTGTGGGTCAGCCTTGACAAAGGCTTCCCCACAGACACTACAGTGCTGAAACCCAGTGGGCCCAGTTTTTCTTTTGGGTTTCTCAGACATAATGCCAGCCTAACCAAAAACTTGCCCTTTTAACGGCAGTGCCAGGCAAGACACCCTTATCGGTTCCCAACCGTGTCACGGGTCGTGGAAAAAAAAGTAATGAAATCCGTTTTTTTTAGAACCGATAAGAACCGGGAACCGCACTCTAAAAGCTTTAGAATAAAGTTTTAAAACAACCTGATCGGTTTGAACCAAACCGATAAACATTTACAAGTTCCACACAGAAATAAATCTGTCTGTTACTTACAATACCACAGACAGAGCTTGAACTGATCGGTTTGCGGTTAAAATAATAATAATCGCCGTTGAATTTAACCAAGAAAAACTGTTTAAACTGAGAAATGAACCGAGCAGTAGGAGGAATCTCCGGAGCGACTGTTCAGTGAGGCGGAGTAAAGAATCTGACAGTTTTAATTTGAAATCTTCCAGACAGAGCTTCTTTAACTGAGCTCGCTCCAAGTTCCATGCCTGGCATGGAAGTTAACTCTTTCACCTCGAGCAGTTCTAATGGTGGGACAAACTGCAATAGTCATAATAAAGCAAGACTTCATGTTTTGAAAGGCCTGTTTTAGAGCCAGAGACTCAATTATGTCACTGTCGGGCAGCAGAAGAGATTTCCTTGATAAGCAGGAAAAGACAGAAGGGGATTTTCACTGTTAGTAAACAAACACTTGCAATGAAAACTATAAACAATACTTAATGTTTCTAATTTGTTTATGTGTTTAACGAGAGTGTGATGATCAAGGAAACAACATTTAATTAATTTTATTTTTTATTTAAGATAGTTTTATTTTTAGGGCCCAGTTGAAGGCTTTTTTTACAGTGCAAAGGCAGCAGCCGTGTTTATAATGGAAGATCAGTTCTGGTTGAAGGGGGACTGATGGAAGATAGTTCTGGTTGTATGAGAACTGATTTGCTCATTGTGAGATGTGGTTTAGGACCAGGATGACTGTGCAGTATAAAGAGATTTAATGTACAGTCAGCTGATGTCTCTTAGCCAATAAGATTTCTAGATTTTTCTTGCCATTTTATAAGTTGGTAATAACTGTTTTGTATGAAAAGTTGAATAAAGTTACTTATCTAGTTGCAACCAACCTACCTGTAGCAGAGGCAGAAAGAGTATCGTCAAAGTTACGACCATATTGCAGAAGCATTCTACAGTGCATACCACGCGTACCAGACTTCCTCAGTACCCTCTTTGAGATCAGTTGCTTTTAAGGAAAAGAAGACTAGTGATCCATTGAGTTCATCACTCCCACTAACTCAGAGGGAGTACCCAGTCACCTAATTTTCTTCAAAGTGCTTATTATTGCCTGGAATCTGTACCAGGTGAGGATAGGAGTGCAGACAATATACAAAGGGGCAGTTCAAAACACTTTGTGGAGTTTTGTGGGTTTGAAACACATCAGCTCCCACTTGCATACTTTGTGACCCAGAGCAAGCCACTTAACTTCCTTGTGTTCCCAGGTTGCACTTGGAAACAAGATCTGGCTTAGTGTGCCTTTCTTGGTTAAACAATGTCCCCTTCCCTTCCCTTCCTTTATGAAGTAAACCTAAAAAAAAGAAGGAAGCCCCTTTAAAATGTAAAAGATAAAATAAATGAATCATTAATTGTAATGGGTACTGAAACGAGTTGCAATAATAGCAGTCTGTGAGAAACTATACAAATAAAAATTTACCACTGTAATGCTATATCCTTCCACCTGTGTTTTAACAACATACACAAGGAGACCCTAACATTGTTGGCACCTTAATTTATGCAGAGAATCAGAGACAGTTGAACAAACTGGGCCTACTGCTAACAAAAAGGAATGGTCCATTCTTACTAGAGTCAGAGTCAGTTAAAAAAATCAGCCTGATCTGACTGAAGATAAGCAGGGCATAAATTGCAGTCACTGTATAAAGATTACACAGCAGATTTTTTTTTTATGGCATAGACAAAGGGAGTTGAGTTGATTCTCCCAAGACACAGCATGCCGGGTAAAATGAAATATGCCTGCATTGGTACCACTGCTTTTGTGGAAGTAGGCATCTTCATAACGCTGGCAGAAAATGTATATAGACTTTGCTGAAAAAAATCAGAAAACGTAATCCTTGCAGATTAGTTCTCTAAATGGTAAAACATGTATGTATTGTCTGCCACTACTGTAAAAACTATTGAGATTTATGGGAATGTATTCAATTCATTGCACTGTATTTGTGTGCTATTTCATAAATAGTTCTCGTTGCTGTATCTTATCCTATACTGCTCTTAATTGCTGTTTAGTTTCACGTCACTGTACTCTCTCCTTACATTTGTATAATGTACTTATAACCAGCCTTCTCTGCTCCTCTTTGTATGCTACGTCTTAAAGCAGCAGTGCAACAATCTGGTGAAAATTTTGACCTATAATTTTTTATGCTATTTTACATTGCCACTTACCTCCTGACTTGTATGATACCATTCTTTCCATTATTTTAGTCTGCTTTAGTACTTTTTTTCATGTCTGAAATAATAAAAGGAGCGCTCCTTTTAATACAGTGTGGACCAGATCTTCATCAGTATTTTCAGCTGTTTTTGTCCATTAGTTGTTTATATATCACTTCTGTTGTGACTAAAATTAATAATTATGCAGCAGGCAGTGTCTTCTGATCTTGCAGAACAGTATTTGCTCAAAACAGCTGCAACTACTGATGAAAACCTGGTTCGAGCCATGTTAAAAGGAGTGCTCCTTTATTTTTCAGACATGAGAAAGCTAAAGCTAGTGCATCAACTGTGAAAAGAAGGGTATCATACAATGTCCGGAGGTAAGTGGCAATCTAAAATAGCATAAAAAAGTATAGGTCAAAATTTTCACCAGATTGTTGCACTGCTGCTTTAAGCTAGCCTGTTATTCCCAGGCCATATTAATTGTTTTGTATATCACCTTCTTAAGTGCTGTGTACCATCAGTTGATACTGAGTGTCATGAATTTGTTATCCCTGCCAGAATATTTATTTTTGTTTTTGTGTTTTGTATATCGCCTTTTTTATGTATTGCACACTATTAGCTGACATTTTGCCTCCAAATTGTTATTCCTAGTTTGCGTGGATCACTTTTATTTTTTTCCTTTCTGTCCAACCCATGACCTCCTTGCAAATTAGCCTTGCTCAATTGAGTTTTTCCTGGTAAAACAAATAAATAAATAAATAAATATAGCTTGCCTGTAAGGGAGAGTGAATGTGAAAACTGGCAGCTTGGGTTTGACATCAATTCAGACCCCTTGTCTGCAGTTCGGATTCAAGACTTTGGCCAACAACACTTCAGGTCCTGTATATTGGGATCTAGCAAGCTAAACATAAGGGTAAGACAGATACCTCTACCCCTCCCTCACTCCAGTCAGTCCAAACCTCTTCAACCCTCCCCATTCTGCTAGTAAGTTTGTTTAAAATCCTGTCAACATCTGTCATGGTGTCAGGAGTTAGATATTTTTTAACAAAACAAAATGTCTGGGGAGGAAAATTGATGGAACAGGGCAAGGTTGGCCATAAGATTAGCCTTGGCAGGAAGGGCTAAAGTGTCATTTTATAATTATCTGGCGAAAATCAAAGAAATGGCCAGAAAGTTTAATTGGGCCAAATCACATTTAAAAGTGATGAATTCTGGCACATTCACTTAACACCAGTTGGGCAACTGTTTCATCCTTACTAGCCTGTGGACTAAAGTTAGCTCCAGCTGATGATGACACATACTTCAAATCTAAGGATTTGTCTCATTTTCAAAACTTAATGGATTTAAGCACAAGTAGTCACACTGGGCGCTAAGCATGAAGGCACAGGTTATGCAGAAATGCACGTATAACACCTGCGGAGTTACATGGCCCTGGGCAGGTGCAGGGTGTGTGATATTCTGAACTGCAAGCACCAAAGGGCACCTGTCCATGGCTCCCACCCCACCCCCCGTGCACAGAACACGAGGGACAGAGGGTGCAAAGCATGGGACACAGTCAGGCATCCTACTGGATGCCTGTACAGGGTCCCAGAGCGGATTCCTGTCTGTCCCATGCAGGGCTCCTGGAAGGTGCAGAACCCTGCAGATATAAAGCAACACCATCAGCACCCAGTAGTTGTACCAGTATACATATGTTCATTGTGACTGATATTACAGAGTACAGTAGTGCAACACTGTATGGGTGTATTGAGTCAACCCGCAGCACTAGATGACTGTTTTTGGGAGACAGCACATGCCACGTCATACTGGTGGTACCACACTTACAGTGGGCATATATGTATACAGTTTCTGCTGGGCATTCACAGACCACCAGCCTGATTGGTATAGGCATACCCCCCATCTCACCATGTGCTGCCCTATACCATCCGACCTTAGGGATGGTCAGCCTCTGGCCCTGAAAGTGACCCATGCCACTGTGGTACCTGTAGGCATGCACCTGTACAAGACTGTACCTGATGGCTCTGCCATTCACAGTGCTATGTGTGCATGTGGGAGGGAGGTGTAACACTTATGGCAGGGTCCTCCCGGCCGTAACTCCATGCCTTTGTAAATAGCACGGAGTTAGGACACGCCCCTGACAACCCCTCAAGCCTGCCCCTGGTGCGGAGCATTATGATCGGCTGGTGGATTGTGTGCACAAGGAGCATGTGCACCTGTCGTGAATGCCACCGGGGCTCCACCAGGGCTCCACTGGACACCCACTGCATGGCATTCCAACATAGGGTTTCCTGTGCACCTCAGATATATGGCGCATAGGCAATCTGAACAATAATGCATACAGCCCATTGTTTATATGATGCACAGCTGAACATTCCAAACAGTCTTGAAGCTGGGTATGTCAAATGATAATTTATCAGCCAGCAGTATCATTAATACACATCTTGTTTGCCTACAAAATTGCTCTGCATGTTACTAACTAAAGGTCCCCTGCGAGTTGTATCAAAGGTCAATGAATACCAAGTTTTCGGTTCTGAAACCATGTTGTTTTCTTCCATAGATGTGTTTGTGATCTTTCACACACAAACCTGCTCCTTTGAGCCAGTCTCTTCAGCCCCATCACCCACATTTCCCCAGTACTTACCCCATCTTCCTTCTTCCATGGCTTGCTGCCTATGGCAGGACCTCTAGAGTTGCTCTTACTCATTTGAAGAGCTAAACCCATCAGAGGGGATGCCTTGGTGGTGATGCGGGGCCCTTGGTGGGGGGTTGGCCATCACCCTGCAGTGATCAGAGTTTTTTCCTAGTCTTTTCCTCCCTGTGCCCTGGGACATCACTGGCAGACTGCTAGGGCATGTGCACACAATACATGCTTGAGTACTGATGGCAGGCAGCATGCCCCCCCAATCCTGCTGTGTGTCTCTTGCTGCCCCACTACCTGAGGACAACTAGGTGGTTGGCAGCATTGCAGAGAACACTGCCTTACCTTCCCAGAGGAAGAGGAGATAATCCACTGGGATGTTTGATCCTCAGATCCCCATCTGACTCCCACCTCCACAAGCTCATTTCAGAACCTCGGCCACCAACATTTCCAGCTGTAGCCCTATGCACCAGTGTGCTGGCCTAAAACCATATTTTTAAAAGAATTAGGAAAGTAGGCAACTATTACAGCAAACTATGTCACCATGCTACAGTAGGTACTTCTCAGATTCTTTCATTCTAGTGCATTATTACTACTTTTGTGCCTGTATACACTGCATCATTTGTACCTATTGCTTACGTGCCATGTACAGTATATATCCCATTCATTGCTGTTATCCTTTTATGCTTTTTTGCTTTAAGTGATTTGTAACTTAATATACTTATGCTCTATTTTAATTTCATAGTTGGAACTATTGTAAAAGTGTTATTATACATTTATCTTACACTGTTATCTTTATACTTCTATACCTGCCTTTGTACCCTCCCCCTGGTCGCCCCTGAAAAAAGGGCATTCTGTCTGAGCAGGCTTAACCAGTCACCAAAATTCAAATAAATAAATTGTTAAAAATAAATATTGAAGAACGTTAAAGATGAATGACAAATTATCAAAAGATATTATGCATATTGTACATCAGCTATGTCCACTAATTGATGTAGCTGAAGTGGATGGAATTTGGAAGATATTATAAAATAGTGAATGTCACATTGACCAATTGCTTGTTAATTTATTTATTGTACAGTGGGCTGGGTATTTTAGTGCTGAAGAATGTTCTGAAAACAACCTTTATTTTCTGGCTCATGTGATCTGCAAACACCTATCCCATGACTTGGGTACCCTCTGTGGAAAATTGGTCTGTGAATGTGGGATACAGAACTGTGGAAAACATTTTAGTGTAGACCCCTCCTATTGTTGAGTTCTGGTATGTTCCAGTCCCCTACCACCCCAGATGGCAGTGTTGCCACATGGCACAGCCCAAAGGGAGACAATGAGACAGAAGATATTCTAGACAGTCTGATCTACTCTGCAGAAGGGGTGAAGTGATCCAGTGCTTTTTAGGTGCCCGGTAGCCCTCAGCCGTTTCATTTAGATGGGGGAGAGATGCATCCAGACTCCTGGTGAAGTGCTAGTAGTCACTTCCTTCTGCACCACAGTGAGGGGAGAGATTGCTGAAACCAGGTATCATGAGGTCTAAAGGGAGGTTAGAAGAAGCACAGGGTGCAGAATAAAAGCTAAACACAGCAAAAGGCCAAAGGCTCTGTTGCCGAATAAGACTGAGTTTTAGGCTGAGTTAATGCAGTGACAAGAATTTGATGGAAGGCTACTGACCATGGCCCACAGTCAAATTGTTCATAAAAATGCAATTAAGTAGTGCTGCATCACAACTGAGTCCCTCTTCTTGGTCCCACAGATGTGTCCATGTCAGGAATGACACCAAGAAGTATAGGATTTACAAAGGTCTCTGTTAAGGGTTGGCGCACATGTTTTTTTCTGAGTGCAGTCTTGTATGGGTGGTGCCTGTGGGTCCTCACAATTGGTGCCTTCTGCCAACTTTGGGTTTCACTCAAAGTATTACTGCCACTGGAATAGAAAACAAGCAGCAAACAAGTTGTAACTCAGGGGTAAGGGGATTGATATTTGAATGTAAATAAGATCAAATGATCTTTACTAGTGGGAACTGGGAAGAGGCTGACCAGTATTGGCCCCTCATTTGATCTGGTATTCATTGGTGGTGTCCCTGTTGAGCTATGATCTTCATTTCAGTATTTAGGATTATACCTCAATATGATATTATCATTTGCTGATTATGTGTACTTAAAGCAGCAGTAGTACGAAAAATAAATCACGCTTTTTTGACAGTTTATTCCCTGTGCCCTGCTAATCATATACCTCGTACTCTTTCTCGCCGGCATTGTACTATCACCGAGTAATTTTCTCAGTTATTCTCAGCTTTTGTTTACATTTCTGCCACTAAGCATGTTGCACTGGAACCCCCTCTGCTGCCAACTGCACATGTGTATGACTTGCAGGGACATCAGAAATGGTCAGCAGAGGGTCCCTCTGCTGTTGTCAAAAGACGTGATGTGACCTTTAGAAAAAGCGTAGCTGAAAATTAGTCAGCCACCACATTTGCTGTAGCACTACAACAATTAAAATTGCAAATATCAAAAACTAATGATGACTGAAAAAAAAACATTTACGGGTATGGAAACTAGAACTTTGGCCACATGCTTACAGCCAAAAAACAGAATTTTGATAGCTCACTTCCTGATTTTGTAGTACTGCTGCTTTAATATAATCAGCCAATACCTACTCAGATACATTATATCATAACAGATTCTTAATAGGGAGTCCAGGGTATTTCAGTTCAAAATCTTATACAAGCTTTAGCTAATTATGGTTTGGTGATTTGATCATTGAAGAATGACGGTGTTTTGTCGAAGATTGAAGTTTTGCTTTACAGAGGGTGCATCACTGCCATCTTTATGAAGAACTGAAATGGTTACCTATGGAACTGAGAAGGCTACATTTTGGGACATTATTGTCTGGAAGGTTATTAATGGGGACTTGCCCTGTGTGTATGTGCCATGTTTCAATTGACAGATTCTAAATTTAATTTCTGATCTATATCAAAGTTATTTTCTGTATCCTTTAGAAAGACATTGCAAGGGCAAGGTATCATTTCCTATTACTGAATAAAATCCTGGAACACATTCACAGTATTTATTCTACACTACTACAATTCAGGGCCGTGGTTTAACCTCAGACAAAATGGCCACTTAGATTTTTAACACTGCATCCCTCGAGGCAACAAAACCTGCATTATCCAATATACACAGCAACTTTCTTGGGCTAAGTCTACTCAACTGGTAGTTCTTACCACAAGGTACTTGTCGGTGTTTTTATTTTCAGTCATGCCACCGGATTTAGGTGCTATGATCGACTGTGCTGTCAGGCAGGACTCTGTCATATCCATCAGTATGGCCACAAGTGGCAACTAAAAAGGGAAGCCAATAGCGATCAAAAATATGTTTGCTGAGTTCAGAATCAGAATTTTTTTTCAGAATTTGACATTTTATTGTTCTGCTAAAAGCCATTACAATACACACAGAATAAAGTTTTCGTATTTGATACATGAATTACAATCAATAAAGTGCAATTTCAGATAAACATTTAAAAGTCAGCATTCTATTACTGCATACTGACAAAATGTGAAATAATAACCAGTCATGGTCACAAAATAGTTATAGTCACTTATCTCATAAAAAAGTTGTTTCTAAGAAGCATGTTAATCTTTCTGAAACATATTCATCCTTAGAATTAAGTAAATAGTTTATCACGTTATCGGGAGGGAGGATGAGACCAGCCAGGAAGTCACCAAGCCACTTTGTCTGTTGTGGACTGTTTGCTAAGTTGCTGCAGCAAATGTCCGAAGTAACTGTTGCTTCCAGTCAGACTACCCATGCCATTCAGAAAGTGGAGGCCAGACTATTTCAATCAGAATGGAATGCTGCCTTGCATGATGCAGCTTGGTATGGTGGTAGTCAGAGAAAAAGCTGTGCTATTCAACTGTTGCAGGATTAAGTCGACAGCTTAGAAAATCACAGTCACTGCGACAACCTATGGTTCCTAGGCTTCCCTGAAGGTGTGCTGCTTTGGGACACAGCTTTGTTTCTGTAGCACGCTTTCCCCATGATTCTCAAACTGGAATGCAAGGCATCAGTGAGTGTAGAAAGAGTACACTACCCCCTAGCCCCTGCATCTAAAGCCAGGGACAAACTGTTGCCCATACTGGCACATTCCTGAATTTTAAAACTAAAGAAATAATAATGACTGGAGCCCAGGATTTGGGACAGCTGCAATGGCAGGATCATTGCATCTGTATCTATCAACATGTTTCCCAGGAGCTTTCTGACAGACGGCAAGCCTACACAGAAGCACGCGACATTAAGCACTGTATTGGGGTACAGATTTCCTACACTACCTTGCTACAATATGCATTATACATAATAGGTGCCACTTCTGTTCTCCATCCAGATGCTCTCGTGGATTTTTACACCACACCTGGCCACATGAAATGAGATCTCCTAGACACCCTGCTACCAAGCCACCTAACCCTGTACTAGAAGCCATGGACACAGGAAACCGTTCACCATGATGTCACTGCTTAAAACAGCCTACTATGGATGACACTTGGTCCCTTCTTCCCCATAGTAACAAGAGGCACCCAACAAGTAAACATGGAAAATGGGATCACCCTTCAGAAGGAGCCCACTCCAGAAGTCCCAGTGGGGAACCAGGCTGTGCAACACCTTCAGAAGACATGGGGCCCTTCTACTCAACTAACCAATATGCTGCATTTCAGCCTGCTACACCGGAACTCGCAACACCATGGACCCTCTCTTGCTGAGGATATCGTAGTGGAGGTCCAGCTATCCACGGCCAACACACCTATTTCTAGAGCCTGCAAGGGGTTGGGAGTTCACACTCCCAGCCAGGGTGGTTTTTCACCATGTTGTCCTCCCCTGGTAGAACTGAGTGCCATGTGTCAATAACATCCTTATGCACACTTTTGTGTGTGTGATCTCAAACAGCTGCTGTTCTCCACCACAAGCCATGATCCCTAGTGCTCTGCCCCCAGCTGCTGCCAGAATCAGGCTAACACAGGCACTGCACCATCCACCACCCAGAGAAGGAAAGCAGTCCTTTGGGCATTCAATCCTCCTCACCCCCGGCCAACCACTAGCGCCCTAAGTCCGTTCCTAAACTTGGGTTCCCAACATCGCAGGTAGTAGAGCTACCACCGAGCTACTGGGCTGGCTCATTTTATCTTTTTTAAAGTTTAAAATTGTATTTAAATAACTTATATCTCATCGGCAGTCAGCACAGCATTAGGGCTACTTTCCATGATGCCAACGACCTGGGTTCAGGATATAGTTCTGGTCACTGGGGTCAGCAGAGGGAGAAAGTGTCAAGAGTCCCAGGGATAGCTCCACCCTCCCAGGGTGGAAGGATTCAGCATCGTGCTGCTCAGTTGCCTTGTTCTGGTATAGACAGATGGTAGCTCAAGTGAGCTTTCACTGCAGGGAAGGGCCTGCCATCAGATGTCATGTGTGCATGGCACAACTACATGCACTCATGTATAACATCACATGACTGTGCCCTAGGGAGAAAAACTGGAGAAAAACAACCCTGGTCTTTTCTGACACCCCGTAATTCAGTCAGGCCACTCAGGTGAAAACTGCTCAACATTTTTTTTGTTGTTTTGTTTTTTGTTATTGGCTATAATAGAGACATGCACAGCAGACTCAGGAATCTTAAGTCCTTTAGAGGTAGAAACAGTTTAATGAGCCCTAGGTTCTCCTTCTTCTCAGTACTCAGCCCTCTCACATAATGGCATAAATATTCTGATTTTATTAGTAGCACAGGTACAGTACTCCAAACTTAAGTGTATTAAAGATTGATCGCTAAAATACACCATGCCAAAATATCTGTGTTACTTCATCTAGAGCAAGTGAATTGAAGTTGCTCCATACAGCCTATCACTTTTAGTTTAGGAAGCACAGCACTTGTTTTGTACATTTAGTTAAAGGAACACAACCTCTGTTTTTTTTTTTGTTTTTTTTTTTTACATTTTTAATAAAATTAGCAAAGCGTGCATGTGTGAAGTCTGTTCAATACTCCCAGGGTGGGATATTCAAATGGGCTGCGCATGGCACAACAGAGTTGCGCCATGTGGAACCCACTGATGTGCTCCAGCAAGATATTCAATGGGGCGAATATGCGCAGCACAAATCTCGATGCACCGGGGCACATCAGTAATATATGCAGCCCAGGTAAGGAGGGTGTACCCATGCATATTCTGCACATCCTGATATTCAGCCTGGGATGTGCTGAGAATATAAAGGCGCAACCCCTACATGCGCTGTACACAGTTAAGCCACAAAATAAAGCAGCAACAGCTTGCCACCCACAGGTGAGCTGCCATAATGCAGGGCACAACATGGCAGCAGCCAGCTGTGGGTGGCCACCCGAGCTCTTGTGGCACCGTCCAGTGGCGTAGTGCCCCCCCCATGCCCGATCATGGGCTGTTTTAAATAATAGAATCCCTGGTGGTCCAGTGGACCTATCCCCTTGCCTGATCACGGCTGTAATAATAAATAAACTCGCTGGTGGTCCAGTGGACCTATCTCCCTGCCCGATTGCGGGCATTCTGTACTTCAATTATCCCTGGTGATCCAGCGGCAGCCCTACCCCCCTCACAACCCACCCACTTATTACCGCTACCCCGCTCCCCCTCCAGTCAGTGGCAGGTGTCAGCACCCCACCCAAAATCCGCCCGGCCACCCGCCAACTGACAGCGTACAGTACGGCTGTACACCCATTGGTCCACGGCATGGGATAATGGGCATGCAGACCTTACACGTACTACACAGTCCCATTAGTAGAATGGACCCATTCACATATCGGGACTTAATATAGTCACAAATAATCTGCACACCGATATTGCTGGCAGACCCGATGTCTGCTCTAACCGTGCACTATGCGCTTATCGGTGTGGCCGGCTCAAACTGCTGTGGGTGGGGTGCTGCCACCGCCACTGATCGAAGAGGCGGGTAGCGAATGGTCAGGCGTTTAGAAAGGGGTATGGAGTGCTGCTGGACCACCGGGGATAATTAGTATCTTTGCTCTACGAGGGGCAGGGGCATCGATCCCGGCGGCTGCTGTCTGGCAGGATGCCAGGCACAAAGTCACCAGGAATCGGCGCACATGCATGCAAATGGGGCCATAATGACATGCAAATGGCCCTATTTGTGCCTTGCATGCATTATGGCTTCATTGCAGGCCCACGCTGAATATCACGGTTGATGCACCTAGCACAATGGCACTTGCTAACATCCCCTGCTCCTCTCTGCCCACTTGCACTGGTGCAGTGCCTCTGAGCCATGCTCTATGCGGGTGGCCATGGAGCGATATTTAATGGTGCTGAACCATGGTGCAGCACCGTTGAACATCACCCTGTCAGTGCCCTGGCACATCCCAGTTGCGCTGCACCCAGGCTTGAACCACAGCCCGGCGTAGTCTGAATATCCCACCCCCAGAGTACTGTTTCATGTATTTGTTTTGAAATAGTTTTATTTTTTCCTTATGTATGGCCCCTTTGTAATGCTGCCTTTTTACCCTCTCAATATTCATTTTTAAGGGTGTTTGGCATAGCCAGTAGACTTCTTGTGTGCACTCTCAACAGTCCAGAGAAGGTTTGCAGGAAGGAAGGAGGAAAATTACCCAGAAAATGGTGGACTACAGTGCCTTTGTGTGGGCTTCCGATTGCTCCTGATAGGGCCAAATACATGTTGAGCATTCTGTATGTGATTGGGCTGCAGAATCTGTGTGCCACTGTATAATCCAATGCTGGAGATGAAGGGTGGAAATGCAGCCAGTCTTTAACCAGGAAGGTGAAACTGAAAAGAACAGTTACTTACTGTAACAGTAGATCTTCAAGATAATCTCCTCCATTGGGCCACATCTTTGGAACTGTATCACATCAGGACCACTTAGAAACTATTGCTAGCTGGATATAAAATGTAGATGCTTATAAAATATTGGTAGCCCCATCATTCCTCAGCTCCCTGCTGGAGACAAACTCAGAGGGTATCTTACCAGGAGGAATCAGCAGACCAAACCAGGACCAGGCGCACAGAGGCATGGGCTGAAATACAGAATAAACATGAGGCACTTATGGTCAAACACCTACAAAAAGGTAGTAGACAATCCTACCAGCTCATACCTTAGTAAAGGGAAGAAGGGTTAGTGCGCTGTGGCCCAATGGAGGAGATTCTCTTGAAGATCTACTGTTATGGCAAGTAACTGTTCTATCTTCATCAAGGATATCTTATTTGAGCCACTCCTTTGGAACAATTCCCAAGCAGTACACAAAGTACCCATTGAAACAGAGACATGACATTTTTCAGCAGAAAAAAGGACTGCTTGACCCACTCAGTCTACCCAGATGGTCCCTGCCTAGTCTGTCTCTATAGACCCTAAGTTATGATGAGGCAATCCTCCCTCCTCCCCAGCTAGTTACTGATATTTCCTTATGTCTATCCATGCATGCTTGAAGCCCGCTACTACTGCTAACAGTCTATTCAGGCATCTACCCTTTTTCCAGTGAAGTTGTGCTTCTCACTTCTCTCTAACTCCCACCACCACCACCACCAGCTTCATCCACATGCCCTCTTGTCCTGATGCTCTTTCTCATTTGAAAAAGACTTCCTCCTGCATCCTGTTCACCCTCATGAGGTGCCTTGTAGGTCTCTATTATGTCCCTTCTTGCTTTCCTCTCCTCAAAATGTACGTGTTGAGATCCCTCAGTCTCTCCTCATAGGGCCTTTTGGTGCAAACCTTGCACCATCTTAGTTGCTCTCCTCTGGACTGCCTCTACCCTGTCCATGTCCTTTCTGAGGTGAGGCCTCCAGAACTGGGCTCAGTACTCCAGGTGAGGTATCTGCAATGAGCAATACAATGGTAACACCATCTCCCTCCTCCTCCTGCTGGAGATACCTTTCCCAATGCATCCTAGTATAGCACGGGCCCTACCCACAGCCTTGTCATGCTGCCCTGACACTTTGAGGTTATCTGGTATGATAACTCCAAGGTCACTTTCCTGTTTAGGATCTAGCAGTACCTCCACCCCCATTCTATGCTCAGTTCCTGGGTTTCAGTGCCTTAGGTGCATAATTTTGCACTTTTGCTGTTGAACCCCAACTGCCATGTTTTTGAGCACTCCTCAAGTTTCCCAAGCTCCCTATGCATTCTTTCTACCCCTTCTGATTGTCCACCTTATTAAAAATGCAAAAAGGCACACTTTCCTTTCCAGTACATCTACAGTGCCACTTATGAAGACATTGAAGAAAGCTGGCCCAGTGTCACTGGAGGTTGAAGCACTGGTCGTTATACCTCACACCAACCCGGGTTCAGAAATGAGCCTGGGCCGCCAGAGGTCGGCAGGGGCAAGAGAGGACTCAGCATCCTGAGGACTGCTCCCCTCTCTCGCGGAGGGAGGGAGTCATCCCGCTTTTTGACTGCCCTCTGGCAGTGACTGGAGGGCAGTATTGGTCAGGATGTATGCAACTGGCATCCTTGCTGTGGAAAGGGAGGACAGGGAGAAAATTCAAAACTCATTGCATCCCCATGACCCCACTTCTGGATTATGCTCTTGGGGAAGCTGGTGCTCCCCGGCCCCACTATGGGGGTATGCCTAGGAATTCTGGGGTTGGTTGGAGCAGACACACACGAGCACAGAGGATGAGTCCCTCCAAGGGGGCCATAGCCACCTCCAGGCTCCAAGGAATAGAAAAACCTCAATGGGAAAAAAAAAAAAGAAGACATTGAAGAAGACCAGTCCAGTACTGAGCACTGTGTACCATGCAGATCCTTCTTCCATCCTTTTTTTTTAGTGTGCTTGATCACCCTGAAACTGGCTGGCCCCATCAGTCCTGCTTCCTCACCAACCACATCACCCACCTTCTCAGGGACTTACCTCTCTTCTCCTGGAGTGCACCCTGGTTTCCCATCCGTAGAGGCAATTGTAAGACAGCTATCCCAGATGGAGACTTGTTCAGTGATCCAGAAGAAAGAGTGCCACAGTTGGTGATGTGGGACCTGCGGTGAGGGCAGACATCCTCCTGCAGCAGTCAGTGCTTTTCCCTCATGCCCCTCCTGGGATGCTGAGGAAGCTTACTTATGCATCGCTGCCTGTGTGCACTCACATCAAAGCATGGTGGTGTCCCTGTCCCAGCTTGTCGGCTCAATGCATCACCATCTGTGCTCACCCAGGTGGCAGTAGAACAGTGGAGACCAAGCACACTTCCTCACACGATGTGGAAAGCATCCAGTGGGATGCTTATCTCACTTCCCAGCTGACCCTCAATGACTCAGGCTCATTTCCCAAGCCCAGGTCACTGGGCGTTGCAACTGGTGATGCTACCTAACTCTGTGCCCATGACCATTCTCTTCCATCTTTTTAAGTGTGTACCCATTAACTATGACCCTTTGTTGCCTATCCATAAACCAGTTTCTACCCCAATTCACTATTTCAGAACCCACCTCAGGCTGCTCAGTTTTTTAACCAATACTGTGCAGCAGTGTTGAACACCTTGCTAAAGTCAAGATAGACCATGACCACTGCCCTCTCCTGATTTATTTCCCTGGTCATCCAGTCAAAGAAACTGATCAGGTTCATCTAACTTGACCTCCTGCCCCCATGAACCCAAGCTGCCTTCGGTCTTGCAGCCCTTTGGATTCAAGATACTCTACCAACCTTTCCTTTAAGAGTGTTTCCATTCATTTCCCCACTATAGTTGCTAGTTTTTTCCCTGCTGCCACCCTTAGGTTGTTGGACCACATCTGCTCTCCTCCTGTCCTCAGGAACTAGGCCCATTTCCAGTGAGCTGTTGAATAAGGCCACCAGAGGGGCAAAATAGAACATCCTTGAGTTCTTTTACTACCCTTGTATGTACTCCATCTGGTCCCATAGCCTTGTCCACTTTCAGATCTGCAAGTTCCTTTAAGACTCTTTCCTCTGAATGTGGACTTGAATCCACTTTCTGCTTTCTTGTGGTCCACCCTCCTTTCCACTTTGAAGATTGAGTGGAAATATCCATTTAGGACATGTGCTTTTTCTTGGTCCCCTTCTTTGCATTCTCCTTCTGTTGTCTTCCTATCTTCACTATCCCTCCCCATGCTTTCCTCTTCTCACATATGTACCTGAAGAAAGTCTTACTCCATTTGTTATCTTTTGCTCTGTCTGTGCCTTTACCACCCTTTTTACCTTCACCACCTTGGTCACTTCCCTAGAGTACCATATTGGTCTCATTTTCCTTTTGCTTTTATGCTCTTCCTTCATGCAGAGGCTGGTTGCCTTAATTATGTCCTCCCTTATTTTTCCCCACTGTTCCTCAACCCCTCCCTGGCACGTCCCCCCCACACTAGGTAGTTTCTGAGGCAGTCTCACATTTCTTTCAAATCTACCCTGCTAATGTCCAGGACATCTGTCCTTATGTGGATTGCCTCTGCTCCTGTCTTTAAGTTAAACCATACTGTATGGTGATCATTGGTACCTAGGGCACTGCCCTCTGTGACATCTGCAATGCTGTCCCTGTTTCTAAGCTCCAGGTCCAGTGCTGTTCCTTCCCTAATGGGTTCTTTGACTAGCCTGAGAAAAGCCCATTGTAGGGAGTCAGTGAAGTCCCTGCTCCTTGCTGAGGCTGCAGCTGGAAGACTGCAATCCACATCTGTTAGAGTGATATCCCCAACTAGCAGTACCTCCCCTTTATTTTCCATCCTGATAATGTCTTCCCCAGGTACCTTATCCAACTCCTGTCTCTGGGCTGGAAGTTTGTATACAACCATAGAAACATAGAAACATAGAAACATAGACTTTGACGGCAGAAAAGGACCACTTGGCCCACCCAGTCTGCCCATTTCCCTACCTACTGGATAAGCTGCAGATTCTAGTTAACCAACAGCCTGCTTCCTGCAACCCCCCACTATAATTGCTTTGTGTCTGTCCCAAGCATGTTTGAATTCCCCCACTGTTTTAGACCCAACGACCTCCTCAGGAAGACTGTTCCATGTATCCACCACTGTCTCCGTGAAAAAGAATTTCCTCACATTACCCCTGAGCCGTCCCCCCTCTATCTTTAAACTGTGCCCCCTTGTTCTTACACATCTCTTTTTCTGAAAGATGCTACCCTCCTGGACTTTGTTGATTCCCTTGAGGTACTTGAACGTTTCTATCATGTCCCCCCTGTCCCTCCTTTCATCAAGGGTATACATATTAAGCTCTCTGTCTTCTCTTCATATGGTTTCTGATGTAGACCCTGCACCATTTTAGTTGCCCTCCTCTGGACTGCTTCCATCCTGTCTATGTCCTTGCATAGATGAGGTCTCAAAACTGCACAGTACTCCAGATGAGGGTCTCACCAACTGTCTGTATAGAGGGATAATCACTTCCCTTTTTCTACTTGTGATGCCCCTTCCTATGCATCCCAGTATCTCCCTGGCTCTCCTTACTGACTTCTCACATTGCTTACCCACCGTTAGGTCATCTGATATGACTACTCCCAGGTCCCTTTCCATTTTTGTTGTTGTTAGTACCTCCTCTGCTATTGTGTACTCTTCTCCTGGGTTTTTGTTTCCCAGGTGCATTACTTTGCACTTCTTTGCATTGAATCTAAGTTGCCATATGTCTGACCATTCCTCCAACCTTGCCAAGTCCCGTCTTATCTTTTCTAACCCCTCTTGTGTATCAACTCTGTTACAGATCTTTGTGTCATCTGCAAAGAGGCATACCTTTCCCTCCAGACCCTCTGCAATGTCACTTATAAAGATGTTAAAGAGGATTGGACCCAGTACTGAGCCCTGAGGTACTCCACTAGTAACCCCCCTTTCTTCGGAATGTGTTCCATTCACTGTTACTTTCTGTGTCCTGTTGTGCAGCCAGTTCGCTACTCCGGCTACTATCCTGGGACCCACTCCCAGGCTGGCTAACTTGATTATTAATCTTTTGTGCGGGACTGTGTCAAATGCCTTGCTAAAGTCTAGGTAGGCCATATCCACAGCCCCTCCCTGGTCTATTACTTTGGTCACCCAGTCAAAGAAATCAATTAGATTAGTCTGACATGACCTTCCTGCTGTAAATCCATGTTGCTTTGGGTCCTGTGCCGCTGGCCTCTAGGTGCTCAACAATTCTTTCTTTCAAAGTGATTCCATCATTTTCCCTACCACTGAGGTCAAACTTACAGGTCTGTGTTTCCTCCTTCTGCCTTGCTCCCACTTTTGTAAGGGAATCACATCTGCCCTCCTCCAGTCCTCAGGTACCACCCCATCCTGCCATGATTTGTTAAAAGTGTGGTCAGTGGTGTCACTAAGCCCCCTTAGTTCTTTTAGGATTCTGGGGTGAATCCCATCAGGCCCCATTGCTTTGTCCACCTTGAGTTTTAGGAGTTCTTTCAGGAGTCTTTCTTCTGTGAATGGACTGGTATCAACCCCCTACCCAGAGTGCTTCTATTGTCTGGTTTAGGTAACTGCTCCTCATCTTCTTTTGTGAATACTGAGCAAAGTATTCATTCAGTATCTCTGCCTTTTCACTGTCTCCCTCTGCCCACCTCCCTCTCCTTATTAATCTTCACTATCCCTCCCTTAACCTTTCTATGCTCCTAATGTACCTATAAAGTTTTATCCCCTTTTGACCCGAGTTGGCTATTTTTCCTCGGTTTGTGCCTTTGCCATTCTGACTGCCTTCCTACTTCTTTCTGCTTTAATTGATACAGTTCCTGTCGTGCTCCCTCTGTGATTCCTTATACTTTTGAATGCAGCCTTTTCTCCTTTACCTTCCCTGCCACCTCTTTTGAGAACCATAATGGTTTTTACTCCGCTTTGTTTTCTTTATTTGTTTTACACAAGACTTGTTGCCTCTATGATGGCAGTTTTGATTTTCTCCATTGTTCTTCCACCCTCCTATTTGGCCATTTGCTAGTGCATTCTTCAGGTGTTCACCCATTTTGCCAAAGTCAGCCCTTCTAAAGTCCAGTATCCTTGTTTTTGTATGGCTTATCTCCATGGTTGTGCTCATTGTGAAGCACACTGTGCAGTGGTCGCTTGTTCCCAGATGTCTACTGACTTCTAAATTTGTGATCCTCTCTCCATTTGAGAGTACCAGGTCTAGTATTGCTCCCTCCCGAGTGGGTTCCAGCACTAGCTGTCTAAGGTCTGCCCCCTGCAGGGCATCGAGAATGACCCTGCTCTTGGATGTGGCTGCAGTACATGTCCTCCAGTTAACATCTGGCATATTCAGGTCCCCCATCAACAGTATCTCCCCTTTTTCAGCCATTTTGAGAATGTCCTCTATCATTTTCTTGTCCATTTCCTCCCCTTGAGACGGGGGTCTGTATACAACCCCTGTGCGGATTGTGATGCCATTCCCCATCTCCAAGGTAACCCAGAGTGCCTCTTGTCCTCCCCCTTTACTTTTTAGTTCTGTAGCTTTGATCCCATCCCTTATGTATAGAGCTACTCCACCTCCTCTTTTGCCTTCCCTGTCCCTTCTGTAGATTGTGTACCCTGGTATGTTGACATCCCATTCATGGTTCTCGGTGTACCATGTTTCTGTGACTGCCACAATATCCAATTGTTCATCTTCCATCAAAGCTACTAGCTCAGAGAGCTTGTTTCCCAGACTACGGGCATTAGTAGTCATTGCCCTCCATTTAATGTTGGCTTGATCCTTTTTTCCCCCATCCCTGCTCTTATTGCTCTTATCTATTTTACCATTTACCCCCATCCTGCCCTGTGCTGAGCTCTGTACCTCAGTGTTTACCCTACTACCTTCCCTGTTTTGTGGGGGAAGGCTTGACTTTTCCTGCCTTTTATCAGTACCTCCCCCCTTATCTAGTTTAAAAGCTTGCCAGGAAGCATTTAAACCTGTCACCTAGGAGCTTGGTCCCCTTTGTGGACAAGCAGACCATCATACCAGTATAGACTTTTATCTCAGGTGGACCCCCAGTCCCCAATGAAGCCAAAGCCTTGTGCTCTGCACCAGTTTGCAACCATTCATTAAACTGCATGGTGTGCAGTACCTAGCCTCATTCCTGCCATGGACTGGTAGCACCTCTGAGAAGGTTACTGTGCTTGCTACCCATCTGAGGCCCCTCCCAACTCCACAAATTCATTCTGCACTGCACTGATCCCATGCTTAGCTAGGTCATTTGTCCCAAGGTGGACAATGATATCTAGTTCTGTCTCCTGTGATGCTGCTTCTACAATTGTGAGGATTCGCTTCTTGTCCCTCCAAGCCATGGCACCAGGCAGGCAGCTTACTTCCTTCTCTCCTTCCCAGTTCTACCCCCCTAACAATTGAGTCCCCTATCAGTAGCTGTTTCCTTCCCCTGTGGTGTCCCTTGCCACACTTTTGTGGGTCTCCCTTGTGGATGTTCTCAGCATTCTTCTGGGTCTCCACTGAGGGTGCCATCATAGAGGAACCTTGCTCTGCCAGAATGGCATCTGATTTGTGTAGAGGTACAACTGGGGGGCTTTGCCTCTGGTCCACCACCCGCACCCTCCCAGAACCCACTGTGGTCCTACTGCTCTTCATACTCGAAACCTCTGACTCAGTGGTTGCGGCAGTGGTGCTCTTTGGGAGGGGGAGGCCACCTTAGTCCTTGCTAGTTCAGCCTGGAGGTGGGCAACCTCCTCTCTCAGAGCTGACAGTTGCCTACAAATAGGACAGCAACGCAGTTTCCAGAATGTTTCCTGGAAAACTGCTGCCCCACAGCCAGTGCATTGCACCACTCCCCACATGTCCCGCTCCCTTATTCTATACAGTATGTAATTATATATGTATTATTATTTGTTTTGTGTAACTACTCTTTATGCAAGTTGCAGGGTTATTAGGAATATGACAGTTCTGCCCCAAGACCTATTGAGGAAGTGATGTCAGAACTGTGGCTATAAAGGAAATGCCGCTGGGGGTGGGGTGGGGAAGGGTGGTGGGTAGTGCACAGCCACTGGTGACTGTTAGAAACAATCAGATACACAACTGCTCCACCACCCTGGTGAGTACTGTCCTTTATAGTAATACATCTAACACCACAATTTACTAGACCACGGCTCCAACACAAACCAAACCACTCTACTGAGTCCAAGGATAAAAATGAACTCACTCCTCAGCCAGCAGGACACTTAAAATGTTACAAAAATATCCTTCAAAATGCTAGGTCTCAACCCCCGTACTCAAGCAAATTCAGTTGTATCTCACTCTGGTTATAAAATTACTACCCTTTTAAAGAAATCCTGCAATTCTCTGCTTAATGCCAATAAGGAAAAATACAAATAAAACTTTTTGTAGAAAGTGTATCTCACTTCTTACCTAGTGCTCTGTAGTATTATGCCTTAATCAGGTTTCCAGGTCCTAAATGGAGTTGCAGTTTGTTCTTTGCAGTAAGTTTGAGCTTCCAACAGACACTTTAAAGTTAGTGTGACTGGCTTCTAACTGTGAAGGATGTCTAAGATAAGCTCAGAGCTGAAACCCCACTCAGAGCCAATTGATTGACTAGTGACACCTGTGATGTAAGCAGGCCTTTTCAATGCAGGCAGACTGCTATGTCTGATTCCAATACACAAAACCTTTCAGTGAAACCGGGGCTAAAAAATTAACTTCTCAGCCAGCAGGACACTTAAAATGTTACAAAAATATCCTTCAAAATGCTAGGTCTCAACCCCCGCACTCAAGCAAATTCAGTTGTATCTCACTCTGGTTATAAAATTACTACCCTTTTAAAGGAATCCTGCAATTCTCTGCTTAATGCCAATAAGGAAAAATACAAATAAAACTTTTTGTAGAAAGTGTATCTCCCTTCTTACCTAGTGCTCTGCAGTATTATGCCTTAATCAGGTTTCCAGGTCCTAAATGGAGTTGCAGTTTGTTCTTTGCAGTAAGTTTGAGCTTCCAACAGACACTTTAAAGTCAGTGTGACTGCAACCCCTGTATGGATAGCAACCCCAGCTCATGTCTCCAGGATGACCCCCCTCACCTCCAGCTCTGCCTTTTCTTTGGGGTGCTTCTGTATTTCTGTAGTCTTGTTTCCTTCCCTCATGTACAGTATAACCCCTCCTCCCTTTCCTCTCTCTCCAGACCAGAGAGTAGCCTGGTATGGCCATATCCCAGCCATGGCTATCAGTGCATCATGACACTGTTATGGCCATCAAATCTAGGCAAGACTTCTCCACGATGGCCTCCAGGTCCAGAATTTTATTTTGCAGACTTCTTGCGTTGGCCTACATGGATCTCTATAATTTACTCCTGCCATGTGTACCTCCAGCCTTTTTCCTCCACCTATGCTATTTCCTGAAGCTCCCCCAGACTCCCCTTTTCCCTTGTTACCCTGTCCATTCCCTGTCTCTTTTACTTCTCTCTTCTTGCATTCTTGATATATACCCCATTGTCTTCTGCCTTGTCCTCATGTCTTTCTTCATGCACCCCTACTTTGGGGGAGCTTCTACCCCTTGGGCCCCCCTCCTCATTGCTTCATCGTGGGATAGTGGGCAATTTTTGCTTTCCTTGGTATTACAGCCCTTCCAAGCTAATTTAAATGTTCATCCACATAACACTTAAACCTCCCACTAAAGACTGTGGTCCCCCTCCTGGAAGAATGTAGGACATCTCCCTTATAGAGACCCATATCCTTCCAGGCTGGCCCCCAGTCCCCAGTGTAGCCAAAACCTTCCTCCATACACCATGTCTTCAACCAGTTGTCAAATCCCTAATGTGGATTTCCCTTTCCACTGCCTCAGCAAACACCACTGTGCATGCTATCTGCTTAAGACCCTTACCCAGGACCCTGAAATTACCCAGCACTACCCTACCCTATCCTCTGCCAAGTCATTTGTCTCCAGGGGTCAATGACATCTTGCTCCCTCCCTTCTCCTGCCACCCTAGCGTTCCCCTGGATCTGCTCCCTATCCCTCCAAGCCAAAGCACCACAAAAGTTCTTCAGCTCCATCTCTCTTCCACCTCCCACTCCCAGTTCTATCCCCCTAATAACAGAGTCCACCACCTACATCTGCTTCTTCCTAGATGGGGCCCCTTCCTCCCTCATTGGGGCCTCCCTTTCTGAGGGACCCCGCATACCCCCTTCTCACTGCTGTGGGTGCCCCCTGCCAGTTGCCCTGTCCCACCAGTACAGCAAAGGAATTGTGCAGCAGGACAGACTAAGGAGTGTGTGTACTCTACCTACCACCTCCACTCTCCCGAAACCCACCAAGGACCATCTGCTTTGCCTAGGCACCATCTGCGGGAGTAGTGACAGGCTTTGTGGTCCCTGGGTGGGGCAAAAGGTTCTCTACAACCTTACCAATTCAGCCCAGAGTCTAGCAGCTTCTGCTGTCAACCCAGAGAGGTGAATGCAAATTGGACCGCATCTTGTTCTCCATAATGTATCCCAAAAGACTGAGGCTCCACACCCATTACACCGCACCACTTCTATGTTCTTAAATTCATTAACTTTTTTCCTGTAGAACATTTCCTGTACCCTCCTGCCTCATTTCTATGCCTGTTTGCTTCATACCTCATCCTTTCAATTCCTGAAATGTATTTATTACCCTACCCCAGATAGGGTGTCTCCAACTTTCTTTTCTACCAGTAGTTACATTTTCTTTTTTTTTTAATTATGTTTCTTCTCCCCCAGCTCTGGAACTCTCTCGGGCCACTCTGCTCATCAGATCCACTCTCTCGCCCACTGTGGACCCTGCCATCTTCAAAGTCATTACTTTCTCTCCGATCCCTGGGAGAGACATGGGCCCAAGGAGACTGAAGGGGCAGAGGCAGGGAGCCAGCATTGGATGTGTGGCAGTGGCATTGGGAGGGCCATCGCCTATCCAGGCTGGAGGGTTTTTAATGTAGTAGTCCCTGAAATCCCTCCTCCCCCAAGTGTGGCATGCACTGACACCATGGCACACGACAACCCTGCCAGCGTCTACCACACTCACCCATACATGAAGTCCACATCATGCAGCACCTCCGCTCTCCACTGAGGGTCGCTGGGATGCTGGACTACCCATCACCCTCCCCCCGGGAGAGGAGAGCAGCCCAATGAATGCTCAATCTTCTCCATCCCTTGCCAACCCCTGGTGCCTGACCTTGCTCCCGAACTTGGGTTGCCGGTGTGGCGTGAGGTATGGCATCCAGTACCTCAACCCTGAGCACCGCCGGGCCAGCTAGTTACATTTTCTTGATGCCTATTATCTCGTAACACTTATTGTTACCTCACTATGTGTAGTTACTTTGCCTTATGCTATCAGTTTCAGTATATCTGTACCCAATACTGTATTTTCTCCTACCACCTTGATCTGGTGTCTCCTCTGCAGAGTTTCCTGCATACTGTGGACTATTTGCAGACACCTGCAGATAGATTAGGATAGATGCTCCATTCTGTGCTGTTCCACTCGTATGCGGGACACAAGTGTGATGGGACATGCTGTGATAGCAGAATTTATACCTGCTCCAGAGCTTCCTGGTTAGCCCTAATTGACCCTTTGCCATTACACAGTTGCTCTACTTCCTCTCCTACAAAATGCCTCATCGACTGCTACCTGGTCCCTCCTGTCACCTAGTCCCCTGAAATACACAAAAAAAACAAGCTGTGAGTTACATTTTGTTTTATTTTATTTTATTTTGGTTAATCCCTTGCTAGACTTCAGAGCATGGTGCCATCTTTATGGCCAAATGTGTGCCAAAAGCCAGGTGAACCTGAGTATTTGAATCCTACCAGCTTGTCCTCCTCAATACAAGAGGATGGAAAAGTTTACTGAACTTTTGAGGAGCAGTTACATAGTATATTCATGAAATACAGGTACAAAAAGATATTAGTGTATATCAAGCCATCACCAAGGTAGTGAAGTCATCTGCTGTTTCAGCACCACAGTAGTCTGCAATTAACATTTCTGCAAAACAGTCACATTACCTTTCCCTTAGTTGTTCTGTTCAATGCAAAGATTCATCATTCTTATTGTGATCGCCCTGTTTATGGTATGATATCAGCAAAGTCTTATATGACATCATGACAGGAGGCCTTGCAGTAACGCAGGAACAAAACTACCAAGTCTGTGAGAGACGAAGTCTAAACTGTAGTGCGTAGTGAAAGTATGCAGTGCTCCACATGGCAACATGCAATATGCATGGGTTGCATCACAAGTCCTATGAAGACAGGTTGAAGGAACTGAACATGTACTCCCTGGAGGAGAGGAGGGAGAGAGGGGATATGATAGAGACATACAAGTATCTTACAGGGAGGAACAGGGTGCAGGAAAACACTATTTTTAAGCAAAAAGATGTTCCAGGACTAGAGGCATGGGATGAAGTTGGAGGGAGGACGATTCAGAGGAAACATGAGAAAGAATTTCTTCACAGAACGGGTGGTGGACAAGAGGAACACCCTGCCAGAGGAAGTGGTGGGGGCTGAAACAATTACGGGATTTAAGAATGCATGGGATAGACATAAAGGAATTCTGGAGGTCAGGGGTAAGGTGCAACAGACTTCTAGGAAAACAAACTGAACTTACAAGCTCAAATGGGCAGACTGGGTGGGCCATAGGCCCTTATCTGCCAACACTGTCTATGTATCTATGTATCTATGTAACACATATATCAGCTGCAGAAACATTCTGAAAGCAGGCAACAGAAGTGACTATACCATGGGTAGAGTTTCTATAACCAACTTTCT
Source organism: Neoceratodus forsteri (assembly GCA_016271365.2). Classification (NCBI taxonomy): domain Eukaryota; kingdom Metazoa; phylum Chordata; order Ceratodontiformes; family Ceratodontidae; genus Neoceratodus; species Neoceratodus forsteri. The sequence goes on from CM057454.1 coordinate 334,525,637, forward strand.
ACAGCAAAACATGATACAGTTAGCCATTTGGACAGACACTGTTTTGTCACAGGGGTGTCCTCCTTATAGGGAACAAAGACACAAAAAGCTAAGAGAAGTTTATGATGTCCTTAGTACAATCAAGATAGAAATGTAATGTTCTATGTACATCAAGTGTATGGAGCAATGCCTCACCTTTGTTGGCATGCTCTGTATAAGACACAGAAGGGTGTATGGAGCAATGCCTCACCTTTGTTGGCATGCTCCGGATAATACACAGCAAGGTGTATGGAGCAATGCCTCACCTTTGTTGGCATGCTCTGGAAAATACACAGCAAGGTGTATGGAGCAATGCCTCACCTTTGTTGGCATGCTCTGTATAATACACAGAAGGGTGTATTTGAGCAATGCCTCACCTTTGTTGGCATGCTCTGGATAATACACAGCAAGGTGTATGGTCTGATTCAGTGTGAAATCAGAGACCACCTTTAGTAAGAAATGGCTAAAACTTGAGTTTTGATAGGCAGGGGGAACTACTCATACAGGTATAACCAAAAGATGACGGGGGTCAAAATGACCAGGGCAATACTAATTGGGAAAGAAGGACATCAAAAGGTGGGAGTAGGCAAGTCACAAAGAAGAGACTTAAAGAGGAAGACAGAAGAGGCAGAGCAAATTGACAGGGTAAGTGAGGACCAGTGTTTAGGAAAGCGATACGACAAAGCAGTTTGACCAACAGTAGATTTCCTAGAAGAAATAGAAAGAGAATGGAAAATATTACTGTGGAGAGGTCAAGAGGAAGAAGGGTGAGAGGATAGTAGGGATGTAAGGTATGAGGGAAGGGAACCAAACCAGAATTTGTATATAAAGGAGGTAAAAATGGGAAAGACATCTGGCATCAAGTGAGGGGAGTGAAAAGGCAGAGTAGAGTGAGCAGTGGTGGGTATGAGGGGGTGCAGTCTAAGGTGAAATGACAAAAAGAGTGAAAGCGGGGTTCAGTCTGTCAAGGGAAGATTTGAGGGCTCTACTATAGACTATGTCACCATAGTCAAAAATAGAGTGACTTATCTTTGTAACAATCTCATGGCAAGCAAGAAGCAGGATACTTGCTTTGTTCCTCTACAATGCACCAAGCTTGGGGTAGAACTCATAGGCCCGGATATTCAAAGTAGTTGCACATGGTGCAACTGAGTTGCACCGGTGCAAGTTCGGACATGTGCCAAGGAGTGATATTCAGTGGGAGCCAGTGCACAGCACAAATCCCATTGCGCCAATGCACAACAATAATGAATGCAGATACAAGTTCAGGGGGCGTGCCCATGAATATCCAGTGCAGTGTACTATTCAACCGTGGAACCATGGCACAAGTGTAGAGTAAATCTGAAATGTGCTGAGCAGACTTGTTCCTATAAATACAGAGCGCAAGCACGCAGACAGCACTTGCATCAGGTGAGAGGGAGAGAGAGACAGACAGAAAAAAAGAAAGAAGGAAAGAAAGACAGACAGAGAAAGACAGAGCGAGCGAGAGACAGACAGACAGAGTCAGCCACACAGGAAGAGGGACAGAGGTGGTAGTGGAGAGGTAAACAGGGGCAGAGAGAGTGAGAGGGACAGGCAGACACAGTGCCAGGCAGTGCACCAGGGTGTCACACAGCCTGCAGCAGCCAACCACCCAGGGGGATATTGGACATCATGGGCCATGGATAGTGCCCCCTTCATGATGGAGGCCATAATGAGGGGTGTGAGGGGGCAGGAGGAACAGCGATGTGGCTGAGGAAGGGCCCATCAGTTGTATTCCTAACACAGGTGGTACTGTGCCCGCACGACATTTGAGAACTACTCCAACATGGAGATTGTGGTCCGGTACCACTTAAATAGGGTCATTCTGAGGCTGCTCTGTGAACTGTGCAGTGAGAAGATGCAGGCACCCACAAGATGGAGCCATGCAATGTCGGTGGAGACCAAAGTGACAGTCGTCATGTGCCTGCTCGCCATGGGCACCTTCCAGAGATGAACAGGGGACACCACAGGCGTAACCCAGTCAGCCACATCATGCCTCCTCACACAGCTCCTCAATGCTCTACTGCCACGTGTTTCAGAATTCATCCATCTCCCCAGCACACAGGTAGAGGGTACAGCAACCATGCAGGACTTCCACAGGGTAGCATGTATGTCTGGCGTGCTTGGGGCCCTTGACCGCACCCACATGGGCATCCACACACACCACCTGGCCACAAGGGTGTGGCACACATCAATAGGAAGGGGAGCCCGAGCATCAACTGCCAGGTGGTGTGCGATGCCATGGGGTGCATCACCAATGTCTGTGCTGCACACCCTGGGAGTGCACATGATGTATTCATCTGGCACCGCTCTGTGCTGTGCCACAGTTTCAAATGTGGGGACATCACCACAGGCCACCTAGTGGGTGAGTATGGGATGGGCAAGTGGTGATGGGCAGAGCAGCTGTGGCAGGACAGCAGGCCACAGTAGGCCAGGGTGGCGGTGGAGGAGCGGCTCCGGCACCCATGGGGCTGCAGAGAGCAGGTAGGCACTGACATAGTCCTTCGCACAGCAGAGGAATGCTACAACAAGGCACATGCCAGCATGCGCAACATCACTGAGCATGTGTTCGGCATGCTGAAGGCATGTTTCCATTGCCTAGACAGGTCTGGTGGTGTCCTACAGTACAGCCCCTTGAAAGCCTGTGGCCTATTCCTGGCCTGCTGCATACTGCACAACATGGGCATTGACCATGGGATAGCTGTCGAGGCTGATGAGGGTGACAGTAGTGGGGACGACGGAGACAATGGGCCAGAGGGTGGTGGATAGACCTCCCCTGGGTGGAGGGATCCCCAGCTGCAACAGATGGTGCACCAACATTGGGACACCATTGCACAGGAGCACTATGGTGCATGCAGGTAGGTGGGGCAAAACCCATGCATGAGCCACACACACAGGTACAGCACATGTGCAGGAGAACGCATGGCAATGGGCATGCACACACAGAGACATGGTGCAGGGGTAGTGGAGTCAGTGGCACACAACCACACACAACTGCACACAGCAACACACAGCAACTCACACATGCACCCACACACCCAGGTGTTGGCATGTGATGGGGATCAGATGCATTGCACTGGTACACAGGCACAACCGGTGCTGAACTGCCCTCATCACACTCATGCCACATGGTCCAGCGGTCGCACCATCCATGGGGGGTGGCAGTGGCATGGGTGTGGGTATGGCCGCCTGTACTGTGTGCCATGGCAGCTGTATGTGTCGCACTGTGCATGGTGTCCACCACTGTGACACATCCATTGGACTCATGTGCCAGCTGTTGGTGGGGTGGGTGGGTGTGTGTCCAGCTGCCACTGTCATTGCTGTGGTGCTGCCAGAGCACTGTGCCATGTGACTGCCATAGCGCAGTCATGTGGCCACTGTGCAGCAGGGACCACTGTTGTGCACTGTTGTGGTATGTCGCGTTGCTGGCAGGCATTAACCCACCCCCCCTGCAGGTGGCCTGTACGGGCCCTCGGGGGGGTGTGATTCCGCTACCCATTGCGTGCTGCAGATGAGCATGGTTCCTTGGGACATTGCACTGATCGCCTGTCCTGTCCCTTGTCCTAGGTGTCCAGCAACAGTGCAGGAGGCCCCTGTACTGCCGGCTTCTGCACCAACTGATACTCATCACCTCAACAACCATGGAGGGAGTGCTGCAGGTCCGCAGGCTGCTACTGACAGAGAGGAGGCAGCGAAGACTGCAAGGGGTGGCAGGCCATGGCCACCGCTAGTCAGGCACTGAATTCCCCTGTTTTCCCAGCTGTACCTCCCCCTCCAGTTCCGCTTCCCACTGTACAACCTGTTCCCTATCCCCTTCCCTCACTGTCCTACCCTCCACCACACCCTTCTATTGTATACAATTGATTTTTCAGTATATCTGTCTTTTGACATACCTGTCTGTGTCTGTGTCTGCTTTGCAGGTGGTGTGAGGAGCCATGCTGCAGGGGCCCAGTGCCTGTCGGTGTGGTGTGCATGTATCGGGGCATGTATTGTACTTCTGTGGATCACTGCTGTGTGCTGAGGTGTGTCCCACTGTGGTGGTGTCCCTCCTCTTGGTCAGGGGCTGTGCCTTGGGGTGCCCATGGGGCAGCTGTCAGGGGTGTGTTGCGGGTGTGTGTGCTTGGCTGCTTGGTCCTGGGTGTGGCCTGCTCTGGGCATTCCTGGGGGGCACAACCTGCAGCCTGTGGGGGGCCCCTTGGTGCCCTCTGTTCATCATTGGCACCTCCTGTTGCCTACTGTCTGTGCCACTGTTGTGTTCTGGGGTGGGGGTCAGGGTGCCTGTGTGTGCCCTGCTGTGCCCAGCTGGTGGTGGCCTCCTGTGGCCTGACACTGTGCTTCCCTGGCTCTGTCCCTTGGTCACCTCTCTGTGTTGTGCCCCCCTCTGTTGCTTTGTCACTCTGCTCCCATGGTTGCCCTGGGGCTTATCTGTCTGTGCCATGGCACACCTGTTTGTGCCATGGTGCACCGCTGGTTGCACCATGCATCCACGGCAGCACCATGGTGCACCTGTGCCATATTCAGTCAGGCTGCACTGGCACAGTGAAGCCAGCACAACCTCTGAATATGGCTTCTGTTGAACCACAGCACATCGGATTTGTGTTGCGCCAGACTTGTGCCAGCCTTTGGTGCATTTCTGAATATCTGGGCCATAGTGTATAGCATCAATATGCACCAAGAAATCAAGATGTCAATCCAGCAATTCCCTGAGGTATTTAAAGGAGGATACAGTATATCTTCAATTGTAACACCATTAAGAGTGTGAAATAAAGCATGAGAGGTGAGTCTGGTAAGCCTCTGCCAGTTGCCAAAAGTCATAGAATTGGTTAGATTGGAATAAGCACTACATGCTGTCAAAATCCAGCTGTAACTGGGAGGTAAGGTCATGGACAGAGGAGCCAGATGTAAAAAGTACTGCCATGAGAGCCTGAAGCTTGTAAATTCTACACAGAAAGTCACAGTGACAAGAAACTGTGCTTTTCATGAAGGAAAACACATCTCTCAGTCCGCAGCTGGCTCAAACAGAGCCAGATTTGATTTCTCAAGGATGAAATTAAGATCCCAAGGCATAACCAGGTCATGAATAGGGTGACAGGGTGTACAGTGATAGGAGCGTGTTTTATTGAACGTCTCAATTTGAGCAACTCAAAAGTAAAAAGAGCAAATATGAGAAAACACTGATATGGACTTTTAGAGCGAGTGTTGCAGTATGCTGCACTCATTCGAACAGGATATCTTGCTTTGTTTGGCCAACCCCTGCCAAGCTGGTCATTTGGCACAGTGGCTTGAGTCACCGCCTATGAAGCTCAAGGGTCCTGGTGTAGGAGAAATCTTTTTACCTTTGTGTTTTCTATTTTTTCTAAGTTCACCCTCCCCTGGAGTTAAGAATCCTTAAGGTGCTGGGGGCACAGCCCCCCCACATAAAACAGTTGGTTATATGTCTAGTTACAAGATCGTGTTGTGACTGTCGCTATTTGCAGGGATTAATCTTTTGCTGCTCGCTGTGTTGACTTCAGGCATTTTTTCAGTCGCTCTTATTGATCAGCAACTTAAAAAACTCTCTCATATCACAAAAATCCAGGTGACAGATGTGCAGAATGCCCTTAAGAACTGTACTGGACACTTCCAGTTGTGTCACTGCCCATTAATAGGGGCGTGAAAAGCTGAAACAGCAGCCAAATGATCCTTAACGAGCTAGTGGAACCAAAATTAACAGGCAGGAAAATGAAACACATTTTAAGAAGTAATCAGTTGTAACTCTTTATTCCTGAAGTATTTTTCTTTTCCTTTTGCTCATTAGCAAGTTTTTCATGTGATAATACTGTGTTGGATGTGTGGAATACCTCTCAGTGAATGTGTGGAATAGCTCTCAGCCTGGTAGTTGACATATCAGTCTGTAGTCATCCCCCTCCCCCAACAACATCATCAGCATTGTGATCTCCTTGACACTGACATCACAGGTGAATGAAATGGTAGCTACTGAGTGGCTGTTCCTAAGCAGTAGTGATGTCACAGTCAGTAAGGTCACAATGCTAATGATGTAGTGAGGGGACTAGGGCTCGATATGTCAGCTGCCAGCAGAGTGCAGTTCCAAACAGCATACCTCATAACATCAGGTAAACAATATTCTAATTAACCAAAGGGGGAAAGAAGTACCTCAGATATAAAAGGTAATGGTTGACTTCTTTTAAAAATTGATATTAGCTTTATGCAGTACACTAGAGGAATACAAGAGACCAGAATTGGACAGGAACAGAAGGTGATCCCATACAGTATTTACAGAACACATAAGGACAATGTTTGCTAGGCATCAGGTGATCCTGGAAAGATTGCAAACTGGGTTCCTGACTCAGAGCATCACAGAACCAACAAGAACAATGGCAATTCTTGAGCCGGTGCTCACAAATGGGGAGCATGTACAGGAAATAACAGTCAGGGAGCCCCTGGGTGGGAGTGACCATTGCACTGTGTGGTTCCAGTTGGATATGGGAAGGTAAAGCATCCCAACTAAGACCAAAATCTTGGATTTTAGGAGGGTGAACTTCAGGAAGATGGGCAAAGTGCTAAGGAGCCACCTTGCAGGCATCAGAGTAGATATGGGGCTGGACCAAAGGTGGTTCATCATTAAGGAAGGAATACTGGTTGCCACAGAGGTGTGAGTTAGGCTCTGGGGGAAGAACACATGGGTCAAAGTGACCAGCTGGTTCAGTTCTGAGGTTGCCCAGGCAGTAAAGAAAAAGAAGTTCACCTATAGAAAAATCAGGAAGACGAAGGGAGAGGTGGATAGGGAAAATTACCTAAGGTTGGCTAGTGAAGCAAGTAAGGAAGTCCAGTGAGCTAAGGTACAAAAGGAGCTACAGACAGCGAAAGGAGTTAAGAAGGGGGGAAGAAGGTCTTCTTTCATTATGTAAATGAGAAAGGGGACAAGAAGGATGGGATTGTTAGGCTTTAGAAAGGGAGGAGTGGGTGGAGGATAACAGGGAAAGGCAGAGATACTAAATGAATACTTCTATTCCATCTTCACCAGGGAGAAGGATGGACCAGTGCCTTCAGGAGGGAGAAGAGAAACGGGGGGAGGGGAACACAGATGTAGTGACAGAGGAGGACAGAGTGAGGGAGGGGCTGCTAGCACTGAAGGTGGACAAATCACCAGGCCTGGACAGAGTACATCCAAGGGTACTAAAGGAACTGCCTAAGGAACTGGCAGGGCCACTGACAGGCCTATTTAATAGTTTACTAGAGTCAGGTGTGGTATCACAGGACTGAAGAACAGCACATGTGGTGCCCTTCCATAAAAGCGGTCCCAAGGACTACCCAGGGAATTACAAACCAGTCAGTATGATCTCAGCTGTGTGCAAGCTAATGGAAACCACACTTAAGGAAAGACTGGAAGAATATCTAGAGGAGTATAGTCTCCGGGATGTGAGGCAGCATGGGTTCATGGGAGGCGGGGGGGATTGTGTCAAACAAATCTGATTAACTTCTTTGACTGGGTCACTAAGACAGGGGCCAAGTGGTAGACATCCTCTATCTGTATTTCAGCAAGGCCTTTGACTCTGTGCCCCACAAAAAGTTGATCGAGAAGTTGGTGGATCTCAGGTTTGGGGATAAGATGGCCACATGGGTCGAAAACTGACTGTGGGACAGAGCCCAGAGCGTGGTTGTGGGTGGAGAGTTATCTGACGCCAGAGAAGTCACCAGTGGGGTCCTGCAGGGCTCAGTGCTGGGGCCAGGGTTGTTCAATGTCTTCATCAGTGACATTGGGGATGGCATTAAGGGCAAATGTGATGTGATATGATGGTTTTTGAAAGCAGCACAAGGGAAGTCACAGAGCTTGGAACTGTTTGATTCTGAAAGCAGCACAAGGGAAGTCACAGGGTTTGGAACTGTTTGATTCTGAAAGCAGCACAAGGGAAGTCACAGAGTTTGGAACTGTTTGATTCTGAAAGCAGCACAGGGGAAGTCCCAGAGTCTGGAATTCTGATTTTGAAAGCAGCACAAGGGAAGTCACAGAGTTTGGAATTCTGATTTTGAAAGCAGCACAAGGGAAATCACAGAGTTTGGAACTGTTTAATTATGAAAGCAGCACATGGGAAGTCAAAGAGTTTGGAACTCAGTGCTTTGGCTTCTCAGAAGGAACTAGAAGGGGGCAGGATCAGATCTACAGTACAGTAGCTTCTTGTTGTTTTACATTGTTTCTTGTGGATTCTACTTGGTAGAAGGTTATTTCTTTTCTTTCTTACTACTAAGGGGCTAGCAGGGTATTCTTTGGGGCTGTTGGAATTTTGAAACCTGTTTTGGTAGCTGTAAGTGGGCTCATTTGTTTGATTCACTGTGTGGCAGGCTGCATTTGTAGAGGCCTATTTCTTCTGTTTTAAAACATAATTGGTGTGATTTAACTGGGTCTGTTTCTTTGAATTGGAGACATATATCTTCTAATTCCAAACCTATTTTGATGTGTTGTTGGTGAAGCTGTTTGAATTGGAGTCCTGTTTCTTTGGGTAGCAAACCTATTTTGGGGGCTTTGAGTAGAATTGTGATTCATTGTTGCTGGCTTCACTAGCTGCAAAGTTTGGGTGTAGAGTGGGGGAAAGGTGCTAATGGTCTGACCAGAGGCCTCAGCTACCTGATTGTTTCTGGAAGACTTGGGCTGGTCCCACCCTTGGTCCATTATTTCCTTTATACCAGGGGTTCTGACATCACTTCCTCAAACAGGCAAAGGATATAGACCTGTCATAGAAAAAGCAGACATCCAGGAAAGGAACAGCAGCAAGTGAAGAGGTGACTGCTCTCTCAGTGGAAGGGAAGTAAATGCAAATCTAGGAGCTTTCATTATTACTTCTTCGCATTGATATTGCATTGGGGAAAGGAGGAGTAGGAGTCTGAAGAAGGTTGTGCAATGGCTACTTAAAGTCTGTTTTTGAGTGTGGATAGGAAGGATAGGAATATAAAAAGCAGTTGCTCAATATATCTAACGTGTGCAACAAAGGAGGTAAGGGAAATAAAGAAAATGTTTTGCACTGATAGAGGAGGAGGGAGACTTGGGGGAGTGTTTGGTATCCTGCATCTGGAAGGGTAGGAGGTCGCTGGTGGGCAGCGACAGCAATGGGTAGGGTGGTAGGCTGCAACAACTGCGGTGCACCAATCTTTCTAAAAATTGCCTGGAGTGTGGGAGGACGTTTAGTGTGCAACCACATAGATAAACTTAGAAAGGAGATTGAGGGTCTGCAGGAGGAACTAAGACAGGCAAGGCAGATTGGGGGTGGGTTTCGCCCAATACTGGAGGGAGGAAGAAGGGGAGATGAGGGAGGGCGATTTAAGCTAACAGTGGTGAGGAGAGGGTCAGAAGAAGGGAAGCAGAGACAAAGGGGCCCAGACCAGGAAGAACAATTGCTGGGGAAACCAGGTCAGGAGACAAAAGATAAATGGAAGGAGGAGATAGGGACTTGTGAGGGGAGGCAAAGAAGTGGCAAAAGTCATGGAGTGGAAAGGAGAGAACAGGTTACTATGAAGAGAGAGGGAGCGGGCATTTGTGAAGGACCTTCAGAAAATAGTTGTGCACTGCTAGAGAGGAATAAGGTGGAGGAGGGAAATGATGACATTAGAGGAGTAATTAATAAATGCCTGGACCACACTGGAGCGGGGGGAAGTTCTACTGGGAGAATTGCAACAGGGGTAAAAGGGGGCAATAATGTGCAGGAGGAAGAAGAGGAGCTGGAAATGAGAGATGGAGATGAATGGAAGCAAGCAGGGAGTAAGAGGGGTGGAATCTTAGTGCTGGGGGACTCAATACTAAGAGGAGTTAGGTGGGGTAGCAAGGGGTAGAGGCATAGTTGCATTTGGGTGGAGGCCATGCCAGGAATGACAGCGGAAAGGGTGGGACAGTCTGTTCTGAAATATGCTAGAAGGGGTAGGGACAAGCCTCATTTAATTATACATCTTAGGACAAACGACCTGGCTGACAAGACAGTAGATACAGTACAGAGGAGGTTTGAGGAACTAGCACAATTATGTGAGGGGCAGGAAGATCAGTAACTTTTTCAGAGATACTTCCGTGCCAAAGGCAAGCACAACAAGAAAGCTGAGAATAGAGAATTTAATGGATGGCTAAGAACCTGATGTTGTGCTAAAGGGTATGGGCTGTTGGGGGTGGGGAGGGACCTGGGAGGACAGTAGTCTCTATGCCAAGGACAGGCTACACTTGGTGAGGAGGAAAGAAAGTGTTGAAACAGAGGATGGAGGGGGTACATAGAGGAAGTTGGGAATTTAAACTAGGAGTGGGGGGTGGCAGTTGGGGAAGAGATATGCAGAGACCACAGGTTGGGAAACCATATGAGCTTACCCCCCATAACAGTGACAAAGGACAAATGGCAAGTACTGTTGGTGATACTAGGAAAGGAGGGCAGGATGGGAGGGGGGAAAAGGATGGATGGTGGTTACCCTTAATGCTAGGAGCCTTGGGAGGAAAACTGCAGAGTTACAGGTTCTCATGGCAGAGGGAGAGGTGGACATTGCAGCCATCACGGAAACATGGGCCACCCAATACAATGACTAGGACCTGTCTGTACCAGGTACAGGTTATTTCGTAGGGACAGGGTGATTGGGAAAGGAGGTGGGGTGGCACTATATGTGAAGGAAGGACTGAAGTGTGTAAGGGAGGGAAGGAGAGGGGTATGAGTCACTTTGAGTGCAAATCAGGATTCCAAGAATAGGATTCTTAGAATGGGAGTGGTACAGGCCACCATCTCAGACCGGAGGAGTTAGACAGGGAACTAGCAGGACAGATCAGGAGGACCTGCGAGAAGGGTAGTGTGGTGATTGTGGGGGACTTCAACATGCCAGGAGTGGACTGGAGCACCCCAACAACCAGGAACAGAAGGAGCAGGTGCTGCTGGTGCCTTCCAGGACAGCTTCCTGCTGCAAATGGTCAGTGAACCAACCAGGTTAGGAAATACCCTTGACCTTGTGCTGGCAAATGGGGACTTTGTGAGAGAACTTACAGTGGAGGAACCGCTGTCAGGGGTGACCACCACTCAGTATGGCTCACATTGGATATGGGCAAGGAAGGAGTGGAATCTGGCACAATAGTGCTGGACTTCAGGAGGGCCGACTTTGGGAGGATGGGGAAGTGGTAAGGGTGCCTGGCCAGAATTCAATCTAGTATGGACACTAACCAGAGGTGGGAGCTCATAAAGCTGGGGATAGTGGAGGCAACCAAACCTGCTGCAAAGCCCAGAGCAAGAAGGCTAGGGCTAGAAACCGATCTGGTTGAGCAAGGAGGTCATGGAAAGGTAAGGAGGAAAAGAGCTGCCTTTGGGAAGTACAAGAAAACAGGGAGGGGAGGACAGGGAGGAGTACTGACAGAATCGAAGGAGGTGACAAGGGCAGTAAGGGAGCCAAAGCATCTACGGAACTCAGGCTGGCACAAGGCATTAAGAAGGGGAGAAGGACTTCTTTAAGTACATCAGGAGAAAAGGAGCTGTAAGGACCACATAGTAAGGATTAAGAAGGAGGGGGTTGGGTGGGCGCAGGGTGCGATAAGCGGAAGCACTAAATGAGTACTTCTGCTCAGTATTTACTAAGAGAAGAGGGGGTGACACCCAAGGTGGGAGAAATGGCAGCGAGGGGGAGTGGTGACAGATGGGAAATCATGGAGGCAGAGTTTGAGAGGGTTTGAAGGCACTGAGGGTGGACAAGGCGCCAGGCTCAGATGGCATCCACCCCAGGGTACTGAAGGAGCTGGCAGAGGTCCTTGCAGGACCTTTGGCAGACCTATTTAATGCCTCACTACATTCGGGGTGTGTACCTCAGGACTGGAGGATGGCTCATGTGGTGCCCCTCCACAAGAGTGGCTCCAAGGATGAACCAGGAAACTACAGACCAGTGACCCTCACATCCATTGTGGGTAAGCTAATGGAGACTATCCTGAAGGAGAGGCTGGTGGCCCTCCTAGAGGCCAAAGGACTACAGGACAGCAGACAGCATGGCTTCATACGTGGCAGATCCTGCCATGCCAACCTGGTCGAGTTCTATGACTGGGTAACTAGGCAACTGGACAGGGGCCATGCAGTGGATGTCCTGTATCTGGACTTCAGTAAGGCATTCGACTCAGTGCCACATGGAAGGCTGGGAAGGAAGTTAGTAGGCACAGGGGCGGATGCAAAGCTGGCGAGATGGGTAGGAAACTGGCTGCAGGGAAGGCAACAGAGGGTGGTGGTGGGTGGGGAGCTCTCACACCCAAGGGCGGTGACAAGCGGTGTTCCACAGGGCTCAGTGTTGGGACCAGTGTTGTTTGGGATATTCATTGTAGACATATCATGGGACATCAAGAGCAAGATCAGTCTGTTTGCTGATGATACCAAGGTAGGCGCGATGGTGAATGACCTAGGGGGATGGCAGGGGTTGCAGGATGATCTGGCAAAGCTTGAAACCTGGTCAGACACCTAGCAACTGGGCTTTAATGCCAAAAAGTGCAAGGTGCTGCATTTTGGGATGAAGAACCCAAGGAGGAGTTACCAGCTAGGGGAGTGCAGCTAGCCCAGACAGAGGAGGAGTAGGATCTGGGTGTGCTCATTACAGGGTCAATGAACAACTCGGCCAATGTAGAGGAGGCAGCTGCAAGGCCAACAAAATGCTGGGTTGTATTGCAAGGGGTATATCTCGAGGAGGAGGGAGGTGATTCTGCCACTGTATAGGTCATTAGTTAGGCCACACCTGGAGTACTGCATGCAGTACTGGCGTCCAGTATCTGAAGAGGGACATTAAGTTACTGGAGGGTGCAGCCAGAAGCGACAAAGATGATCAAGGGCTGGGGACTTATCATACGAGAGGAGGTTGAAGGAGTTGAACATGTACTCACTGGAGGAGAGGAGAGACAGGGGTGACATGACTGAAACCTTTAAATACATGAAAGGAATAAACAAGGCGGGTGCAGAGGGCTGTTCAAAGTAAGGAGGGAGGGCCACCAGGGCCATGATATGAGACTGGAGCGAGGAAGGTTCAGGAGGAGATGAGGAGACACTTTTTTACAGAGAGGGTGGTGGCTGGGTGGAATGCGTTACCTGCTGAAGTGGTATGCAGTAGAACAGTGGACTGCTTCAAATGAGGATGGGACAGGACAAGGGGGAGGGTTAATGAAGGAGAAGGGTGGAAGGGAGGGGCAGCTGCAGAATAAGGGGTGCTAGCTGCACATTCGAGCAGACTTGATAGACCTCTAGGCCTTTATCTGCTGGCAAATTTTGTATGTTCGTATGTTCGTAAAATCTGCCTATTCACAGATAACATCTAGCTCTGCGAGAGAGTTGACACACCTGAAGGGGTACAGGACCTACAGGATGATCTGGAAAAGCTAGGAAGGTGCTCCGGGATCTGGCATCTTGGCTTCAGTGTCAAGAAATGCTAGGCTATGCACATTGGAGCCAAGAATCTCAGGACAGAGGACTACCTGGGTGGAGTCCAGGTATATGCATCAGTGGAGAAGAAGAACCTGGGAGTAATGATCACGAGTGACCTGAAGCACATCATGTAGTGCAAGAAAGCAACAGCAAGAGAAACAAGATGGTGGGATGCATAGTTATGGGGATCAGTAGTAGGAGAGAGGAGGTTATGCTCCCTTTGTACAGATCATTGGTGAGGTCACATCTAGAGTATGGAGTTCAGTACAGGTGCCCACACCTCAAAAAGGATATTAAACTACTGGAGAAGGTCCAGAGGAGGGCTACAATGATGACAGTGGGCCTTCAGGGTAAGGCATATGAGGAGAGGTTGAGGGCACTGAACATGTACTCCCTGGAGGAAAAGAGAGAGAGAGAGAGAGATAGAGAGAGGGGACATGATTGAGACCTTCAAGTACTTGAAAGGAATAAATAAGGTGGATAAGGAGGGTCTTTTTAAACTAAGTGGCAACCATAACATGAGGGGAAATAGTCTTAAGCTGGAGGGGGGAGGTTTAAGAGGGAGGTCAGGAAGTACTTCTTCACAGAAAGGGTGGTGGACATTTGGAATGTGCTGCCAGAAGAGGTGGTCTCATTGAAGATGGGCAGCTTCAAGAGAGGCTGGGATAAGCATAGGTAGAAGGTAAGGATCATGGATAGGGAGGAAGGGAGGAGTGGGGAGTGGGGGCAGGGATATTAGCTCAAGCTGTGGACCCTGCAATATGAGCAGACTAGATAGACCAAATGGCCTTCTTCTGCTTGCTTCTTCATATGTTTGTATGTAACCAGGTCCACAGAATGGGAAATACACCATACTGAGAAGCGCTTCCACATCAGTGAACAGATGTAGCAAGTGGAAGGCTTGAGCAGAACTCTCTGAATGAGAGGGATAGGAGGTAAAGCATAATGAATTTCCCTTTCCAGGAGAGGGACAACATGTTGTGCCAGGAAACTTCAGGCCCTGGAGCATATAAGCAGAAATGTGGTAGTTTTGCATTGCATGGTGATGCAAAAAGGTCGAACTCTGAATGACCTCATCTTGCGGAAGAGGTACTTTGCCACAGAAGTCAGCAGTTCCCATTTGTGAACCAGGGACTCAGAGCTGCTGCGCCTGCCTGCCAAACTGTTTTGGACGACTGGTAGAAACATAGCCGACAGCTGAAGGTTGTGAGATATGGCCCAGTACCACACTCTCATTGCTTCTCTGCACCAAAGATAAGTGTATGCACCCTTGCTTGTTTATGTAGTGCATGACACTGACATTTTTTGTCCAAATCAGCAAGGGACTGGGACTGAGATGGGCATGAAATACAGTACCTATAGGCCAAGTAGAACAGCCCTCTTCTCCAGAACATTGGATATGGAAATCAGACTCCAGGTTGGTCCAAAAGCCCTGAGTCTGAAATCACTCAAGATGGGCACACCAAATGGACCTGTTGTCAGGATCTGCAAGTGAGTCAGGAGAAAAAATGAAATGCCCTGTAACAGGTTCTGGTGGTCTATCCACTACACCAGAGCACAGTGGAGAGGGGAAATGACAAGAACCATTTGTTCCAAATCGTCCATCAGCTGGTCCCATTGTACCCAAAGAGTCCAATGCAGAATGTGTATATAGAGGCAGGCAAAAGGGACTGTAATGATGGCTGCAGCTATCAGACCTAGCAGACGCAACATCATCTGGGTCAACACATAATGATTTCTGTGTATCAGCTGGGCCTGGGCAACAAGGGCCTCTGCCTGGTCTGTGCTCAGGGAGGCACTACCCACCACCATGCCAGGTACTGCTCCAATATATTGAAGGCATGAACAAGGAAGCATGACCAATTTCAGTTTGTTCACTTTGACACCAAAGTTCCTCGAACAGCTGTCTAGTTTGGGACAGAGTGTACAAGATTGCTACTGCCACAACCATTAAGCATTTGGTAAATACTCACATTGCTGAGGATAAGCTAAAGGTCAAGACTTGGAACTGATAATAATGGCTGCCCTTTAGCATGAAACAGGGGTACTGCCTTTGTCATTTGTGAATCTAGATAGTATACATTCTCCATATCCAGAGCACAGAGCCAGTCCTCTTTTTGCAACAGAGGGATTAGAACATGAAGAGACACAATTTAAAACATTTTGTATTCAATGACTAGATTGAAGTTTCAGTGGTCCAATACAAGTTGCAGATCTTCTGTCTCCCCAGGGATTTCAGACAGCATACCTGCCGCCTCCCTGGAGCAGCAGCAGAGCTCTGCCCCGCCTCCGCAGAATAGGAACTCCCAGGGATTTCAAACAGCATACCTGCTGCCTCCCTAGAGCAGCGACAGAGCTCTAACCTGCCCCCACAGAATAAGAACCCCAGGAATTTCAGACATCATACCTGCTGCCTCCCTAGAGCAGCGACAGAGCTCCACCCCTCCCCCACAAAATAGGAACCCCCAGGGATTTCAAACAGCATACCTGCTGCCTCCCTAGAGCAGCGGCAGAGCTCCGCCCGCCCCACAAAATAGGAACCCCCAGGATTTCAAACAGCATACCTGCTGCCTCCCTAGAGCAGGGCAGAGCTCTGCCCCGCCCCCATAAAATAGGAACCCCAGGGATTTCAAACAGCATACCTGCTGCCTCCCTAGAGCAGCGACAGAGCTCTGCCCCACCCCCACAGAATAGTAACCCCCAGGGATTTCAGACATCATACCTGCCGCCTCCCTGGAGCAGCTGCAGAGCTCCGCCCCTCCCTCACGAAATAGGAACCCCCAGGGATTTCAAACAGCATACCTGCTGCCTCCCTAGAGCAGCAGCAGAGCTCTGCCCTGCCCCCACAAAATAGGAACCCCAGGGATTTCAAACAGCATACCTGCTGCCTCCCTAGAGCAGCGGCAGAGTTCTGCCCCACCCCCACAAAATAGGAACCCTCAGGGATTTTAAACAGCATACCTGCTGCCTCCCTAGAGCAGCGGCAGAGCTCTGACCCACCCCCACAAAATAGGAACCCCCAGGGATTTCAGACAGCATACCTGCTGCCTCCCTAGAGCAGTGGCGGAGCTCTGACCCACCCCCACAAAATAGGAACCCCAGGGATTTCAGACATCATACCTGCTGCCTCCCTGGAGCAGCGGCAGAGCTCTGACCTGCCCCCACAGAATAAGAACCCCAGGGATTTCAGACATCATACCTGCCACCTCCCTGGAGCAGCGGCGGAGCTCTGACCTGCCCCCACAGAATAAGAACCCCAGAGATTTCAGACATCATACCTGCTGCCTCCCTACAGCAGCAGCAGAGCTCTGACCCACCCCCAATGAATAGGCACCCCCAGGGATTTCAAACTGCACACCTGCTGCCTCCTTGGAGCAGCAGCGGAGTGCCGACCCACCTTCATAGAATAGGAACCCCCAGGTATGGACCTCCTGTGGACCCCTTTCTGCAGCTTTGCTTTTAAAATTGGTGCATTTTTCAAGCTAGACAAAGGAGACAGAGCAAGCTCTGAACAAACAATTATTTAGCCTGTAATTTGTACCTGATGTGACTGCCAGAAGGGACCAGGGTTAATTCAAATTCATTTACTGTGTATGGGACCTGTTCCTGTAGCTGGACTACTTTCTGCTGCTTAAAATAATTTGCAGCAATTTAGCCATTTAGTCTGTGTGCCCTAAAAGGAATTGAAAAACTGTGCTCGCCGGTAATGCTTTACTATTTCTGCAGCTTTCTAGTGGGAGTTACGCAACAGCAATCACTGCAGCAGAATTTTGGCTTTATTTATTTTTATTTTTTATCTGCTAGATTAATGTTTTTTGGTGTAGGCTGCTAGCTTATTGCTGCAGCACTAAATCTGGAGAACCTAATCAAATTAACTGTCCATTTCTCGGGCCAACAAAGTCCTCTTCCTACAGCCTGAAACCAGAGCCCTCATCCATCTTCCTAACTAATCCCTCCCCTCTTTTTTATCTTTTTCCATCTCCCCAGGGATTTCAGACAGCATACCTGCTGCCTCCCTGGAGCAGCAGTGGAGCTCCGACCCACCCCCACAGAATAGGAACACCCAGGTATGGACCTGCTGGTGAGCCCTTTCTGCAGCTCTACTTTTAAAATTGGCACCTTTTTCAAACTAGACAAAGGAGACAGAGCAAGCTCTGACAGAACTTTCTTTAGCCTGTAATTTAGTCTAGCCCACCCACCCTGGCCCCAACCTCTATTAAATCCTCACTAGCTCTGCCCAGCCATGTGTGATTGGTGGCAAGGTGGGTCCTACAGACAACTTGCTGAAACACATAGAAGATTTTTTTTTTTTTGTTTAACCAGGAGTAGCACACTAAGCTGAAAGCTTTTTTACAGGTGTGACCTGGGAGCACAGGGAAGTTAAGTGACTTGCTCAGGGTCAAACAGTATGCAAGTGGAAGCTGTGGGATTCAAACCCATGTCTGGTCTGCTGGATGTCACCAGATTTGCAGCTCAGAGCCTTAAACCACTGCGCTATACTGCCTCCCTTTTTGCCAGATTAATCAGTACACACCAGCTGCCTGGTTCTCCAAGGCTGCAGTCTCCTCTTAGGCAGAACTCCTGCAAACTCCCAGTCAGCATAACATTTCTCACTCATATGTGTGTATGAATATATGTATGTAGATATATATATATATATAATATAAAAACAGACCATACTGATGGACAAGCCAGTATACATCCCCAGAGCTGCTTACGCCAGCCCCCCCCCGCTTATCTGAATCTGACACACTCGCTGGGGGACAGTTAAGTGAAGTAAAATCAGCTCTGCCCTCCTCTTTGGAGTTAAATCTAAGATGATGCGGGGTATCATTATCGCCACCTTGTACATCATAGTGGTCTTGGGCACCAACAGCCTTCTCCACTGTGTTCTCCATTACCCAGTGCCTGGAGTGAACATCCCCCATCACAAATGCCCTTCTTTATGCCCTGTTACTGGGTTCCACAATTCCCTAATCTATATGCAGGGTCTTAGACAGAAAGGCAACCTGTACAATCTAATATTCTATCTCTGTGACTCAAGGAATATTACCTCACTCTGGGTACCACGGTCCCTGACAAATTTCCTGATCAAGCTAAAACACCTACTAGGAGGCAACATCAAGATGAACCCCAGGCCCCCTTGGCACAAATATATGCATTACTACTTCCACCCAATCCACCTGGGCCAGTGCTAAAGGGTTAAAAATAACCCATATGAACATCAATGGCTTGAGGCCAAAGATGCATAAACTGGAAGCCTGGGTGAATCTTTACTTCCCAGATATTGTTGCAATCTCAGAAACCCGGCTCAAACCACAAGTGCTAGACCATGAGATTGAGCTAAAAGGTTTCAAGACATTCAGGCAGGATAGACTGGGCAAAAAGGGTGGAGGAGTCCTGATCTACATAAGGTCCTCCCTAGCTGCTTCCAAGGTGTCAACCCCTGCCCTTTAAAACACCAGTTGTGAAATGGTATTCACAACACTGCTAATGGGAGGCACCAAACTTCTGATGATCAGATGCGTCTATAACCCTCCAGAAGCAGCTGACTCTGCCCTAAACTCACTTCTCACGGCCCTACCCAAACTCACCAGGGGAGAGAACATAGTTCTGGGTGATTTCAACATACACTGGCCTCAAACAAGGGGAGAACTAAAGAACCTGCTACTAAAAGCTGGTCTAACTCAGTTAATACATGAGCACACTAGACTTGACACCAAAACAGGAAACCACTCTACATTAGACTGGATCCTGGCCTCAAAGCCAGATAGCATTAGACTGGCAGGTACGTTTGCTGATGCACTTAGCAACCACTCTCCAGTGTTCTCAATATGGAAATATGATTTTCAAAAAACCCCACCCAGAATACTCTGGGCCTGGAACTTCTCTAACTTTGTCACTGGATCATTCATGGACTCACTATCAGAGATAAACTGGACCTACATCAAACAAGCCCCATGCCTAGACGACACCCTAGAATTCTTCATTAACTGCTTTATATCGGCAGCTAATAAGCATACCCCACTGAAAAAAATCAGGGTAAAAGGTCAGGATGACAGATGGCTGTCTCATAATCAAAAGAAAATAATGAAGGAGAGAGACAGGGCCTGGGGGAACTTTAAACTCACGGGTCAACCCAAGGCCTGGCAGCACTACAGAGAACTACAAAATAAATGTGAAAAAAGAGCTCAAATCAGCAAAAAAAAAAGCTACCTCAGAGATCTCCATAAAAAAAACTTATCCAACCCAAGAAAATTCTGGTCACAGATCAACACCCTTATCAAAGGTAGTTCCATCCAGGGTGATTGTGCAATAATTGCAAATGCGCCTGCCTAAAAAGCCCCTCAGACTCCGCCAATGCAATCAACCTCTTCTTCATGGACTTAAATAAGTTCAAGACCACCCATCACTCAGGAAAGTTGCTCTGGTCATGCCCATCCATAAAGGAGGGTCACATGAACAGGTGGAAAACTATCATCCCATCTTAATCCTCTCCATCCTTAGCAAGGTATTAGAGAGAGCTGTCTATAACCAAATAACAGATTACATTGAGAGGAACAGTATATTTATGCCTAGACAACATGGTTTCAGAAAAAAGCATGGTATGAATACTGGCCTAGTCTGTCTCACTTACCACAACTTCACAGCTTTCAACAAAGGCCAGTCCACTGGGTCAGTCTTCATAGACCTAACCAAGGCCTTCAACCTGGTGGACCATCAGCTGCTCCTAGTGAAACTCAAGCTCATAGGCCTAAACAGCCTGTCAGTTCGGTGGTTTACCAACTACCTTCAAGGGAGATCCCAGTTCATCAGATGGCAAGGTGCACAATCAGAAAACCACAAAATTCTCAGTGGGGTCCCCCAGGGATCCATTCTGGGGCCCCTACTATTTTCCATTTTTATAAACAACATGCCTAAACACTGTGGTGATGTGAAATAATCCTATATGGTGATAATGCCATGCTCTACAGGACATCCAAGGACCTGAGCTCTCTGAACAATGACTAGTGACTTGCAACTCCTCGAGGGTTGGCTGGCTAGCAACAGACATGTGCTCAATGGTAAAAAAAAACTAAGGCCATTCTGTTTGGCCCTACAAGCTTAGGGCCTGTTAGAGCCTTGTTTCTTTTTTTTTTAAATTTTGTGTTTAATTGTTTTTTTAAGCTTTGTGTTTATCAGTGCCTCAATTCTAATCCCAAGCCTCTCCAATGGCACAAGGATTGAGGTAGTGGACACGATGAAGTACTTATGCATCATGTTAGACCAGAATTGTACTTACAAGGCATATATCGAATTACTAACCAAGTCAATGCATCAGAAACTGGGGCTGCTATACCACCTTAGCCCTTTCCTCACTCAGGACTCCTGGCTAAGGATTGCAACTGGAACCCTATTGCCCACCCTACTGCAAGGGTCACCAGTGCTACTCACAGTAAAAGGTGGGGAATGCAAAAATGTACTACCCTGTATCACAGGGTGTGCTGGTTCACCATGGGGGCTAAACCAAGGGAGCACCACTGCCAGATGCTCCAAGCCCTGGCCTGGCCACCACGGAAAGGGCATTTTAAGTACCCTTCCTTATGCCTAGCATACAAGCTAAGGTCAGACAATGCACTACCAAGCCTTGCCAAAACATTATCTGCTAAACATAACAGCAGACCCCTTAGATCCTCTAGCCGTCAGCTCCTCACTGTGCCTGAAGCTAGGTCTTCTCAGGGACAGAGGTCATTCTCGGCCAGTATCCTGCTCCTCTGGAATGCTCTCCCAGAAAATGTACAGACATGTAATTCCTTCGGGGATTCAAAAAGGGGCTTAAGACACATCTGCTAGAGCTTAACCAATGCACTTGCAACCGTTGAAAACTGAATCCTCTCCTGCAAGTATTTCCCTACTGCTATTTTTTTTTATTTGTAACCACAAATATCACCTAGTTATCTACCTGGGTTGAGTGCTGATAGTGAATGTTGTAATTTGTGGTAAACTGCATGAATGTTAACTATAGTCTGAATGATAAACATTGCAATGTGTGATGAACACCAATCTATGTTCTCTTTACTATTGTCATTGGAATATTGTGTACTGTTGCTAACTCATGAAATGTCAACCTGTAATTTGTATTGTAACTTTATGGAATGTTTAACTGTGATTAATCCTGGGTCACCCCTAAAAAAGGGTCTGTCGTGGTCTCAGTGGGTTTACCCAGTTACCAAAATTTAAATAAAAATAAATAAATAAACTTGGGGACCAGGAAGAATTGGGAGTAGAAGCCCTTGTTTCTGTCTTGAGGGTGAACAAGTTTGATAGCATGCTTTTATATGAGCATCTGAATGTCTATCGGCAGAAGGGATAAGTGACCTGGAGGATTCTCACAAGGAGGCAGTGGATGCATGGGAAGGGTTGACAGTTGCAGAGCATGCCCTTTTTCCTTTATTTCCAGAACCCACTCATCTGCAGTGTCTACCTCCATTTTTGTTGATAAAGGGAGACCCTTCCCCCCACTTGCACATACAGAGGCAGCAAGTGGGGGGTGGGTGCAAAGACAGAAAGTACCAGGGGTGGCAGTGATGTTGTGACTGATACGTTTGGGTGCCTTTTACCCCAAGCACAGAGCTGTTGATGAAGGCACAGCTACCGTGGTCAGTGGGCCTATGAAAAGAACCCCTGCCACACCCCCTGGAGGGCTGAGGGGTCAGGGATTTAAGTGACCATAAAGTCATCCTGGAGGACTGTAGCTCATACAAGGCATTTTCAACATTCTCTCCAAACAGTCTGAATCCTCTGAAAGGAGCATTAAGGACAGACTGCTGCACTTCAGTAGCAAAATCAGCCACATGCAACCAGGAATATCTCTAAAGACAAACACCAGAGGCAGCAGCCCCGACAGAAACATTGGAGGCATTATATGCATAGCTCACAGATGCTTGCCAGAGTCAATGCCAGCTGAAGCAGCTTTAAGCAAACTAGCCTTGACATGCCAATCAGGCAAGGACTGTATTGTAGTCACATTAAACTGCCATAAGCTATATTAATATTTAGTCACGTAAACCTGGTAGGTGGCTATTCTGAAGACAAAAAACACACAGGCATGAGTTATTTTGCCCATAATGTCCAACCTCCTTGATTCTTTATCAGAAAGCAATGATCTCATATGTCCAGGGGCCCTAGATCTAGCATGAAAAGCCATAATGACTACAGAGTCAGTTTCAGGCTGTGAGGCATAATTTATTTTTTTATTGAAAAGTTTTACCAGGAGGCACACTGAGCAGAGTACTACTCAATTCCAGGTGCATCCTGGGGGTGGGAGACAGAGGAGACAAAAGCAAGGTACATTTATCTACAGAGTAAAATAAGCAACAAGGCACAAACAGGAAAAATAATTAGTGAGGTACAAATAATTGCAGGGTACAAAAGTGCAGCAATAGGCATACAGAAGTAGTTAATTACGAACAATGGCAGTGTATATTACTAAGCAGCTCAAGATTCGACTACATGGTGAGGACGTGAACAACAAGGGTTACGTGCCAGGTCAGGGGGAGGGTACCTATGTCAGGTGTTAGCGGATAAGGTTATATCCATGTTGCAAGAGCAGTTTGAGGAAAAATGCCCTTTAATGAGAGAGCTTAGATGCCGATGGGAAGATGTGAGCCAGATGTCTGCAGGGAAAGAGTTCCATAGTTTGGGCATCTGGTGACGGAATGCTGCTTGCCCAACCAAGGAAGTAATGCACAGGATGGCCAGAAGGCAAGTATCTGCTTTTCTGAGGGAGTACCCAGTGGGGGTAGGTGCAGCTAAAGCAGAGGCGAGATACGGTGGCAGTGCCTGGGACCAGTACTTAGCCATTAACTTAGTGCAGTGGCAGTGACGGTGGGCATGGAGCGATAGAAGATTGAGGGTCCAGTAGAGCTCACAGTGGAGAGTGGGAAATCAAGGGTGAAACAGCAGAAAGAATGGAAAAGGTGATCCAGTTTGGCTAGTGTGGACTTGGGAGCAGTATTATAGACTACATCCCCATAGTCAAATGTAGGGCGAATCATTTTCTAACTAGTTCCCAGCGGGCAAGCAGTGGGATGCTTCCATGATTGAGATAGAGGGCACCCAGTTTGAGGTGGAGCTTCCTGTGGATGGCATTGACATGTACAGAAAAGTTGAGGTGCTGGTTGAGCCAAACCCTGAGGTATCTAAAGGAGGAGCAAGCCTCCAGAGTAGTCCCATCCAGGGTGTGGAAGGAGAGGGGAGAGGGTGGTGGAGAGCTGTGAGGGTCTCTGCCTCATGCTGAAGGTCATGGAGATGGTCTTCTCCGCATTGAGGACAAGCTGATTAGTGCAAAACCAGAGCTGGATATCATCAAAGTTGAGCTGTAGCCTGGTCGCGACGGCAGCAGGCGAGGGGCCAGATGCATATAGAACCGTGTCATCCGCATACATATATATGGATGTGTGTGGGCAGATGGTAGGCAGATCATTGAGGAAGATGGAGAATAGTAGCGGATCAAGGACCGAGCCTTGAGGGATGCCTGTGGTGACTGGAAGGGAGGAGGAGGAGGAGTCACCTATTCTCACAGATTGGGATTGTGTTACCAGGTAGGACTGAAACCTACTAGTAACCATAGCAGACAGCCCAGCTCAGGAGAGCTTGTCTAGGAGGAGAGCATGGGAGACTGTGTCGAATGCCTTGGCCAGGTCGACAAAAATTGCAAAGGTAATGTGACCTTTGCCATTGAGAATGGAGTCTGTGAGATGTAGAAGAGAGGTGGTGGTGGAGTGAGCCTTTCGGAAACCAGACTGGTAGGGGGAGAAGAAGGAGGAGGTATTGAGGAAGGATGAAAGTTCGAAGAGGACAAGGTGCTCCTGTAGCTTAACCAGAATAGGGAAGAGTGAGATAGGGCAATAGTTTCCAGCATCCAAGGGGTCATCTCCCTAATAAGGCTTAGTGTAAAGCAAAACAGCAGGCAAGTACCAGGAATGCTCCATGGTGCTTTTCACAATGTGAACTGATAATACAAGAAACATCGAGCACCCAAATGGACAAACTGACAAGAGACAAAATGTAGAATCAAGCTTACCAAGTTTATTCATTCAAACAGTAACAAAATCTGTGTGCTGATCAATGTGAAGACTGCCCTAGGCAGGTGAAAGTACCATGCCAATAGCTGACTCATAACATCACCGGGCCAGAACCGAATTGCAAAATATTTCCTCCTGGCACTGCTGGGCTTCATCAGAGATAGCGAGTCCTGTTTTTTTTGTATGCAGTTCCATAAAAAGCTGCTGATGCCTTAAGAAATACTTTGAAAAACATAATAATTAGGTACAATTCAGCTTAGATGTTCCAAAGATTCCTCCTCCTCAGTATTTATTACTAAGAACATTTGCAAGAATATATGATCTTTATCCCTCAGGGTTCATCGCCTCTATAGCTGACTCCCTACTTCAAGTCATAATTCTGTGTTGATAAATCAGTCTGTTGCCATGGGAGTAACTGTGATGTCACAAGCAAATCATTATGACCTCAGGTAGGGGGACAGAAACAGGAATAGATGAACTCTTCAGGAGCAAAGATCCCTGTTTTCATGCAGATGACCTCAGTAATAAATAATGGGGAGGTGGAATACACAACTAACGTGAAATACAAGCTGGACTGTGTCTAGATAAAACCAACCTACTACCACTACCTCCCAAATTCCTAGACAAAGCCACTTCTTTTGGCCCGTCCACTCCCGCCCCCCAGTCTCCCATCCCCCTCACCTTGAATCCTCCTTGGACTCTCACACTAGGTGTCACATCTCTTTATCTCCTTCGCTACATATAACACTGTCCTTTACCCTGGTTGAATGCTCTTGATGCTGTACTAACACTATTGGTACTATGAATGACATTGTAACATTGTATACTAGCTACCTACTATTCGAGTATTATATGTAAACTGTTTGTTATTGCTGTCATTGTCACTGTTTGACATGGAACCTTTGTAAAAGAGCTCTGAGCTCAAAGCTATGATCCGAATCCCTAAATAAATAAAAAAAATTAATAAATAAATAATATGTTTTGGTGACGTTCTCCTGAAGGCATCAGCTGCTCTTTAAAGTGATAGTACTAATGTATATCACACAATCAGTCTGTGAATATCAAATACATAATGTGAATAAAAATTCACCATGAGTAAATCATGGTGAGAAAATTACAAGGCACAAAAGCTTACAGTTTCAAACACCAGTAAACTCAGTTGATATACAAATAAGCTCAGCGTGATTCATAATGGAATATGCTTGTGTTATTTCTACACCATAAATATACGTCAAACATAATGCTGACCATAATAATGGATACCATAACTAGGGTAGCTATCAGTATGCCAGTGCGTATAATATATGTACATACTGTCAAACATTTACACTTTATTTGACTACTGTAGTTTTACAATTTCATAGCAGTCTAAAACCAACTAGCATCCACCAACAAGGAACTAATACGGTCTGCAATTATTTACTAAAATTCATGAACACTAGCAAAGACATATCCTGATACTTTGTCAGGCATGGCAACCCTCTGAAAAAAATCAATATTTGAAATTATTTACAGATTCAGCATTTCATAATCACAGAAATAAGGGAAAAAGAGGCTAGGTCAATATTATCATTAAGCCTTAGACCATCCCTGGTGCTGACAGTGTAAATTCAATAACTCTCAATCCATACACTCTTCCTCTCCCAATCACCACCTCTGGGGCTCTTCTGTACCTTTTCTGTTCCCACAGACTTAATGTCATGTGCCACTTCCTTATGGCTTTCGGATGTTTCAAGACTGCACAAGCCAGATCCCTCCTCTGTAAGAACTGTAGGTGTTCTCCTACCCAAATTTTGAATTGTCGGATAGTTCTACCAATGTAATAAGAGTAGCAGTGGGTGAAGTGGGCTCAATCCACATTCGCGGGCTGGGTGTATTCACGAGTGCTCACAGGCAGTGGTGCCAGCGTTATAAAGAGGAACACGAAGTGCATTGAAAACAGCGACTTCGCATTACTCCACCTCCACTGGTCACTACTCTTTCAATTTTAAGACGAAGTACATTGGCGGCAGTTCACTTCACCTCACTTCGCCTTGTTTTTAAGCTCCAAAGGTGGATTTTGCAGTGATTCATGGGAGTTCAGGTCACATGGGCTCTATATTGATCTGCACAGCCTCAGTTCGGGGTAGTATGAGTAGGGAGGAGTATGAGACAGTGTGCTCTGATAGCTGTCTGTAGGAATATTTTAAAAACTGTTCAAAAAACATTTTTGCTTTTTTGGGGGGATCCAAATGTAGTTCATCGATTGTAGAAAACCCTCCTGTGCTCACATCATCGAGTGTTTTTTTTTGTGTGTGGATTTTGAATGTAAATTTACAACATTGAGTATGTGTGGTGAAAGACAGTGAAGTGTGCTGTGTGGGGGAGGGGCATATCTGTGTGTAGGTAGATTTAAGTTGGAGAACTAGTGATTTCTTTGTGTTGTGGTTATATTTTTATTATATAACTGACTGTGTTACTGTATACATAGTAAAATTGTCAGTAATAGTATACATTTTCTTGCTGTTTGTTGTGTGAATGTGGTGCAGCATTTCATAAGGTCAGGTTGTTTAAATTACAAGTTTACATTATGTGACAATACACTGAAATTTTGCATTTGCATCGCATTCCTCGTTCAGCATTGTACACAAAGTGTTCTGTGTTGTGTGTGCAGTGTTGCATGCATCAAATATAATACGCCTTTTAAAATTTGTGACACAGATTAGTGTAAGTGCAACTAAGGGCAGCAGTGTGAACATGGTATCCACTGCAGCTGCCTGATTTTGTACTGTGATAGTGTTCTCTGTTCTTAGTTTTGCTTCTTGTAGTGCTGTAAAAATCAGCACTGTCTGTATTCAGTGCCCCACATTGAAAAGATATTTTATTCCAGACTGGATTTTTGTGACCCCATCAGCACCGCTGGTTACTGAAGTTGTTTTAATTCCATGACAGTGTCACAACACAGTAGTCTCTCATCTGTTGCTGAAGCCACAGTTGTTTATTTTGCTTCACATCCAGCCAGCGTCCCTCCAGTCAGAAAGTGAACGTATCAAAATCTGAATTTGGTAATAATATTTGTGGCTGATCCCCCAAAATGCCTGCAAAGAGACGTGCAAGTAAAGCTGTTTCTGGCCATGACGATGTTGGCAGCAAGTGTGGGCATGGTAGTAGTACGCGGACGGAGAAGTGCATTGCTGATGTAAGGAAAGGTATTTCTCCTGCAATGTTTTTTACAGCCCAATCAGTAGCTTCACTGATAGTTGGAGGAAATGATGTTTTCCCAGCCGGTGGTGTTAGTGTTACTGGTGTTAGTGGTGGTGGAGGTAGTATTAACATTGTTGCATCAAGTTCTAATTCCGACCAGTGTACCGTATCCAAACATATTGAGTGTGAAGCAGTGCAAGTGAGTGACAGCGTAGATGATGTCATACTTCCCAGTAACATCCCATTAACTGAACCTGATTCTGATGATCATGTCAATGATATCATACTGTACAATGTGATATTCCATCCACCCTGGCACTTAACGTCACGCATTTTCCATGCAGTGCTTCACAGTGTGGTGAAAAAATATCAGGCAATGGTGGTGTAGATGCTGATGATGAATGTGATGATGCTGATGATGATGGGATGTTGCTGTTGTTGCAACATGCAGTCCACATGTTAGCATCCAAGCAGAAGATGTGGCTGTGTGTGACAGTGACGTTGATGAATACGATGATGATGTAATTGACCCCAGTTGGGAACCAGAGAAAAAGAAATAAAAAGTGGCTGTGTCTGAAGCTGTTTGCAGGAAGCCCCCCCCCCCCGTAAAAACTTGTGATTTACCGGTTTTAGTGGATGATGATGATGATGATGATGACGACGACCCAGTAATCACTATGATAAGTAGTCGTGGTGGTAAGTTGCAGTCCAGGTGTGCAGTGCCAGAAACATCATGTGCCCCCCCACTTCAGTGCTTAAAATAACAGACTTAAATAAGCTACATCATCATGGACATGTTAAAAGCAGAGCATTACAGTCCCTTGTTTGAGATTTGTTTGTTCAAGATGCAAATGATGCTTCAGTTGCAATCTGCTAGATTTGCCATGTGCGTGTGAGTCGACATAAAAAGGGGAGCCATCTTGGGACAGGAGGACAGCATACGCATCTTAAGAATAGGCACATGGCTCTGTGGACCCAGCACAAATTGACAGCTAATACCAGACCTGGGTGTTCGCCCATATCACCGGCAACCATAGCCAGCATGTTATCCCCTTCCATGACTGTTAAGCCCAGTAGGAAATTAAATGTGTGCAGCAGTGTGGTAATAAGAGCAGAGGATTACTACAGGCATGATGAGGTGGAGGACCATAATGTGGTGGTGGTGGTGGTGGTGGTGCATGCGGTATGTCTAGTGCAAGTGGTACATCAACCCCGGTTAGCAAATCTGGAAAAATAACAACATTTCTGAGTTTGTCATCATCACCTGTGCAACCATCTTCATCAAATGTACACACTCCACCCCCTGCCAATGCACACCCTGTGTAAAACGTTTAAGTCAGCCCACATTACAGAATGTTTTTTCGCATACGCTGAAGTATCCCCCCCCCCAATCATACAGTGTCACGTGATCTTAATGCTGCTGTAGCGGAAATGCTGGAAATTGATCTTTTGTCCTTCTCTTTTGTGGAGAATTCTGGGTTCTGGCGGTTTACTGCCCGTGCCTGTCCAAAATGGAAAGTCCCATCCAGGTCATACTTTTCTACCTGTGCTGTTCCCGAGTTGTTCCACACTGTCTCAGACTCAGTAAGACATGCCCTTCAACATTCCTCCTCTCCATTCATCCATTTAAGTATGGATATGTGGACAAGTGGCAAAACAGCGGGGAGTTCATATCTGTGTATAACTGCACACTGGGGGCAGGTGCCAGGGTTGTTTGTGATGCTGGTAGTGTGAATAATCAGTGCTGGAAGGTGGATTTTCACGGTAGCAATCTTCCTGGAATTTGCCAGCATGTAACAATTGCTATGCGCAGTGTGACCTGTTCACACACTGATGAGAACATGTTGGATATGGTACTGTCTGAAATTGACAGATGGCTAAACCCTCTGTCCCTGAGAGCTGGGTTCATAGCAAGTGACAATGGGTTAAATGTGGTGAAATGCATCACGAATGGTGTTTTTTTTCGTGTTCCATGCATGGCCACAGTTTAAATCTTGTGGTTCAGGAGTTTCTGCAGCACCCT
Source organism: Neoceratodus forsteri (assembly GCA_016271365.2). Taxonomy (NCBI): domain Eukaryota; kingdom Metazoa; phylum Chordata; order Ceratodontiformes; family Ceratodontidae; genus Neoceratodus; species Neoceratodus forsteri. The sequence goes on from CM057454.1 coordinate 334,555,339, forward strand.
GACATAAAGGAAATGCTGACCATTGCACGACATATCTGCTCTCACTTTTCAAGATCTGGAAAGGCCCGTGACCAACTGCGGCAGTTGCAGATACAAAACAGCCTGCCTCAGCACCGCTTGAAGCTGGAAGTTGTCACCCAATGGAACTCCAAGTTATACATGGCAGAGAGGTTGTATGAACAATACAAAGCCATCTCAGAATATCTTGTTATGCACACTAGCCGTGACAGTTCTGGGACCTCCATGTCTATGACGACTGAACAGTGGCGCCTCATGGACTCTGTAATAGAAATTTTGCTGCCTTTTGAACATGCCACACAGGCAGTGAGTGGTGAGTCTGCCTCCATTAGCCAATCAATTCCACTGCTGCGGGTGCTGAGGCAGACATTAGTGAATGTACAGCATAGCCTTGATGTTGCCACAATGGTGGTAGCAGTATGTTGCTGCAACACATGCTGACAGTATTCGACCAGAACCATCACATTGTGAGCATACAGCGTAGTGACAACTTTTCCATGGCAAAAATGCTGGACCCACGATACAAACATGGAATTACATCAGTACTGGAGGGAGGGCCTGAACAAGTAAAAAATATCAGTGATAAACTGGTTTGCTTGGTTCATGGGGCACAGAAGTCACGTGCCAAGGTTTGCAAACCTCAGCAGCATAATCCAGCTGAAGGTGTAGCTGGAGGACCAGCAAGCATATCATGCAAGGGTAAGGCAACTGTAGTTCCTGGTGATCTGTCATCCAAAGTGGTTGGCATCAACCTGCTTTGGGAGACTTTGGCCCAAGTGGGTATTTGTGAAGTCAGTGATTCCGGGGAACAGGCTGATGCATCAACAATTGGACTTAGTGCGGCACAGAGAATGGTTGAGTCATATTTGTCTGAAAACAGGCATCTGACAATAAGTGAAGATCTTTTGTACTGGAGTGGAAAGGTCAGTGAATGGCCAGAGCTGACTGCAGTGGCACTGAAGTACCTCACATGCCCACCCTCCAGTGTAAATGTTGAGAGGGTGTCCGGATCGTCGGACAAACCTGTCGCCTGCAAATGTTAGTTTGCCAGCATTCATTAAAATGAATGAGAGGCACATATCAGTACAGACTACAACCTCAGTATTAGTACCCCGGCCTAGTCATGGTGGTCTTGCTGATGTGGAAATGGAGCATCCTAGTGGCACTGGCAGTGGCTGCCTGAAATGGCCCACCACTGACGTAGATGATGACACAATGGAGAAAGAATTTCCCAGTGGTCTGACTTCGGAAATCAATGACTGTGAGGGCAGTTTTCTTTATGAGGCTGATGATGTGGTTAATGTTGGCAGGTTTTAACTGCAGTATTTAAAAGGCAGTGTGCCCTCCCCACCCCGGACCACCACCACCGGGACTGATGTTATCCAAGTCTGCTGCCACCATGAGTCTGTCTGCCCTCCATGGACCACCACCACCGGGATTGATGTTACGCAAGTCTGCCATCAAGAGTCTGTCTGCCCCCCACGGACCACCACCACCGCCAGGACTGATGTTATGCAAGTCTGCCACCAAGACTCTGTCTGCCCCCCACAGACCACCACCACCACCACCGGGACTGATGTTATGCAAGTCTGCCACCAAGAGTCTGTCTGCCCCCCACGGACTACCACCACCACCACCGGGACTGATGTTATCCAACTCTGCTGCCACCATGAGTCTGTCTGCCCCCCATGGACCACCACCACCGCCGGGACTGATGTTATGCAAGTCTGCCACCAAGACTCTGTCTGCCCCCCACGGACCACCACCACCACCACCACCACCGGGACTGATGTTATGCAAGTCTGCCACCAAGAGTCTGTCTGCCCCCCACGGACTACCACCACCACCACCACCACCGGGACTGATGTTATCCAACTCTGCTGCCACCATGAGTCTGTCTGCCCCCCATAGACCACCACCACCACTGGGACTGATGTTATGCAAGTCTGCACCATGAGTCTGTCTGCTCCCCACTAACCACCACCACCGGGACTGATGTTATGCAAGTCTGCCACCATGAGTCTGTCTGCCTCCATGGACCACCAGTCCACCAGTGCACCACCACCACCAGCTTCTTAATAATTAAACCATAAAGTGAGTATGTGCACTCATGTTTGTTATGCTGCCTCACTTCCTTAAGTTGTCTGTTTTGTTTTCTGTAGCTTTTCAGAGCCACACTGGCAAAACACATACAGTACACTCCTTTTGTTTCTTTTACAGGAGAACAAAAATAGGCTCCATCACTATTACTCGTTGGGAAAGATGCTGTAGCTATACCGTACAGAGAGGAACCGGTGTACTGTCCATGTGAAATCCATTCTGGTAAGTATGAAGATTTTATTTAATCCGTTGCATTGCTTTGTAAAGACTGCTGCAAATATTGCACACAGCAGGTTGTCTTAGTAGTTGACAAGATGTGTCTCTGAAATGTAACTTGACAATAGGGATTGAGATTTGAGAACCAGGGAAGGACACATAAAAATGAAGTTGTAACTTTTAAGAAGTCATTCTTTTTTTTTTTTAGGAAAATTCACAATACTTTGTTGTTCTGTCAAAGTGGCCTTATCCAAAAAAGTTCTTCAACATCAGGCACACCCCTCCCCTGACCCGAGCTTGGGCACACATGCAACACACAGAAGTCATTTCATTCAATGACCATGATCATCATTAACAACCAGACTCCAGAAGGATGCTCATGAAATCTGTGAAGAAGTAAAAAAATAAGAAACCATTACTGACAAAACTGAAAATATGATTCCCCCTCCCCCCCAAAAAAAAAGAAATACCTTCATGTGCTTGAGAGTTATCTGTTTCCATTTAAGTGCAAAAAATTTTCATTGAGCACTGGACGGTGCACAGCAACAGTATGGAGTCACCTGTGTGATGCAGAACAATAACATGAGTACATGTCCATGTCAAGTTCAACCCCCTTCATCATCACTTACAAAATACACAACCATATATCTACAGTATATGTATACCTACTCACCAAGGCTACTATTACTGTACATCCGAAGGGCACCTTTTAATCCAGTTGAGATGATCACATTTCATTTGGTGGAATCGTCTCGCGCAACACATTGGACCAGCAACACGAACCTCACTGTAATAATTTTAGACTGGGGACTGGGTATGTACTGAAACAGTCTCTTTTCACTTCGTTACCACTTGTCAATTTTCTACACACAAGGAGGACACATTGTGGGCATGCAGAAAAAATCTGGAGACTCTGTGCCACCACTGCGAGCATGACTGAGTGCGCCATTCATTCTGGGGGACATTGTATGTGCTGAAACAGTCTCTTTTCACTTCGTTATCACTTGTCAATTTTCTGCACACAAGGAGGACGCATTGTGGGCCTGCAGAAAAATCTGGGGACTCTGTGCCACCACTGCGCGCATGACTGAGTGTGCCATTAATTCTGGGGGACTTTGTGCTGAAACAGTCTCTTTTCACTTCATTACCACTTGTCAATTTTCTGCACACAAGGAGGATGCATTGTGGGCCTGCAGAAAAATTCTGAGGACTCTGTGCCACTTTTGTGTGTTCTGTGATTGTTGCTGTGAGCTCATAGTCATGATGTCATAGTGACAGTTTTACAATTAAAGCAGCATTGCAAGAATGTCCTCATAGTTCTGAACTGTACTTTTTTATGCTACTTTAAATTGCCACAGCAACCACTACTTACGTGCGAGTCATCAGTGACTTGAATGATACGATTCTTCTCACAATTTATGTCTGCTTCTCTTACTCCTACTGTTTTTCATGTATGAAAACAAAATGAGCATGTCTTCCAATATTGTTCCGACCAGCTTTGTATTTATTTGCAGCTGCTTTTCAATAACTATTGTTCCTTGGTGTCATATAAAACACTGACTGATGCATAACTGTTAGTTAACAACAGAAGTCATATATTCACCGGTTGTATCCATGACGCACTTGACCAAGGACTTTGCGGGGGGGGGACTGGCTAATAGGGACTGTGCCAGAGTCCACTGCAGCGGGTAATCCAGGTAGTGGGGCTGGTGGTGGACAGGGTGCTGCTGGTGGCTGTGGTGATGGTGGTGGTGGAGCACCTGATGTAGCCCTCCTCCTCCTCCTGCTGCGGCGGTGACTGCTGCGAGGCACATCTCACACCCCAGCAGCATCCTTGGCCACTGCCACAGAAGGCCAGCAGGTGGATGCATGGCCCCTTCCATGGCAGCCTGCCACCCTGCCCTGTGGTGATTCATCATGTGGGTGCGCTGGCCACCGGTCCCCAAATGTGTCCCAGGGGGACCACGGCACACCAGCACACCACACACATGGCACTGCACCACTGTGCTGTCTCCCCCACACAATTAAAAAACTCCCACACTGGGGAGCTGCAGGGGCGGGACCAGACACAGTACACACTTGGCGGGCACGAGTCCACCACCACCCACTATTGCTGGGACCACCTCCTGTGGCTGTGGAGGTGGTGGAGTGGGTGCTGCTGGATCCCCAACAGCTTCTGCTAGTGGTGGTGGTGGAGAAGGTGGACAAGCAACAGCCACCGGTGGCATTGGTGGTGCTGCTGCTGCTGCTCCTGTTGCTTCCAAGGGGGAAGCAACACTGGCCAGGAGTCTAGAGTGGTCCAACATAACACGACTGCCCTGCCTCCCACGGGTCCGCACTCCTCCCCTCCTAACTCTCCCACATGCCAGCGACTCGCCTTCCCCGACTCCAACGTGACCCTCCATCCTCCTGGGTCCATAGGATCACACACACACACACACACACACACACACGCACACAGTCAGTCACACACACAAAACAAAAACAAAACTTATACAAAAAAATTCACTAACCAAAAAAACACTAACACAATACAAACACTAAACAAAATAGCTTTTAAAAAAGCTGTTTGAATTGGATTGGCAGTAATGACTCAAAGAGCCAAGCAAACTCGTCTCACAAAACAATTTTGCTTTCTCCCTGTACAAATGCAAAGGAGAAAGTGAAACTGCTTCTCTGACTCACTTCCTTCCTGCCTGGCTAAAGCAAGTGACTTACAGTACTGCAGGCCATGTGATGTGCCTATTTTCTTCTCACTTCGCCTTACTTCTCATTAAGGCATAATGAGAACGTGAAGTGGTAATAATAACGTGAAGTGAGCACTTTACAGGGTCCACTTCACATTGTGCTCTGCGGATGCAGAAAGCAGTCTGCTGGACCACCAGGGATATTGGACAGGGTTTTTATTAATACAGATGTCCGTGATCGGGCAGAAAGTGGTCCACTGGACCACCAGGGATATTGTACAGGGTTTTTTATTAATACAGATGCCCGCGATTGGGCAGAAAGTGGTCCGCTGGACCACCAGGGATATTGGATGGGGTTTTTATTAATACAGATGCCCATGATCGGGCAGAAAGCGGTCCACTGGACCACCAGGGATATTGGATGTTTTTTTTTATTAATATAGATGCCCGCGATCGGGCAGAAAGCAGTCCACTGGACCACCAGGGATAAAGAACAAAGTCTTTTTTTACAAATGCCTGCAATCAGGCATGGGGGGTGCCGCCAGGTGCAGTCGGAACTCGGGTGGCCACCCACAGGTGGCAGCTGCCATGTTGTGCCCTGCAATGCAGCAGCTCACCTATGGGTGGCCATCAGTTGTTCCTTTTTTGTTGGCTTAACTTTGTGCTGGCGCAGGTAGGGGTTGCGCATGCATGGCTCTGCCCATCCAGGGCTGAATATCGGGCTGTGCAGGTTATGCATGGGCATGCCCCCACCTGTGCCTGCATACATTACTGATGCACTTTGGCGCATCGGGATTTGTGCTGCGCACTTTTCCCTTGAATATTGGCGCGCGATCGTGGGCTGCGATGATGCACACTGTTGCGCCATGCGCAACCCTTTTGAATATCTGGGCCAATGTGTTTAAATTGTGAAAATAAACACTTACAGAATTACAAAAAGTACATACTGTAATCTATTATATGCACTATGTGCCATCATAAGTGTCTATCTCAGATTACATAAATGCTCCTACTAGGATACATTCAGAGTCTGAATATCCACAGATTGCTGATATGATCTGTATGTTATGCTGATAAAATACTGATTAGTAAGTCCATAACAAATCCATTTCTAAATCACTCTCTTTAAAATGAAGATGTGCCCTACAGCCTTGCAACTTCTCTTGGGAATCCTGGGAGTTGTCACAAAAGTAGAGCTAAAAATATCTTATTTCCAAGGTTTTTTCTCTCCACCTTTCCAGTAAGTCTCATTCCGTAATGGTTCGTGAACTCTAGTCCAGACCTGTAAAAATCATAAAAAAAACAGTGTTGGTTCATATCAGAATATATCAGCGTGTTTTTCCTGTACTACAACAAGCATTTGTCAACGTTCGCTTGCAGGTGTTTGCAGTGGTGTTTGGCATGTATGGTGCTTTACCCTAATGCCCTGTGCGATTGCTGGTATTTGCACAATAAATTGTCAGCATGACCTTTTTGTTACCCCCATTGTGCGCTACATAGGCGGAAGCACGTTTTGGGCAGGATGTGAAAAATGACAGCTGTACTGCTCATAAGGAAGTGTGGTAAAATGGCAATGTTGAAAATCTGGAGTGGAAATATTGAAAATTCACAAACCTAGGAGCATCGTGGGAACTGTACAATGCACACTGGTAAAACAGTGATTATTGGAATTTTTCACCAAATTGTCAACATTGGCAGTTTAAAACCTCTGCTAATGAACAGTGACACTGTGATTTTCTTAATGTGTCCCATACACTGAGTTCGCACACCGACTGTGCCATTGTGCGCTACATGGGCGGAAACACGTTCTGGGCAAGATGTGAAAAATGACAGCTGCAGTGTTCATAAGGAGGTGTGGTAAAATGGTAATGTTGAAAATCTGGAGTGAAAATATTGAAAATTCGCAAACTTACGAGCTTGCGTAGGAACTGCGCAATGCAGACTCATACAAAAGTCATATTTAGGAATTTTTTCACCAAATTTTCAGCACAGCCATTTTAAGACCCCTGCTCATGATCAGTGTCATTGTGATTTTCTTAATGTGTCCCATACATTGAGTTTGCACACCGACTGCGCCATTGTGCGCTACATGGGCAGAAACACATTTTGGGCAGGATGTGACAAATGACAGCTGTACTACTCATGAGGAGGTGTGGTAAAATGGCAATGTTGAAAATCTGGAGTGCAAATATTGAAAATTTGCAAACATCACAGCGCTGCATAGGAACTGCTGCACGCGCTAGTAAAACAGTCATTTTAGGATTTTTCACCAAATTTTCAACATAGCCATTTTAAGACCTCTGCTCATGAATAGTGTCACTGTGATTTTCTTAATGTGTTCCATACATTGATTTCGCACACCAACTGCGCCATTGTGCGCTACATGGTCGGAAACACATTTTGGGTGAGATGTGAAAAATGACAGCTGTACAACTCATAAGAAGGTGTGATAAAATGGCAATGTGGAAAATCTGGAGTGAAAATATTGAAAATTTGCGAACTTACGAGCCTGCATAGGAACTGCGCAATGCACGCTCGTAAAACAATCATTTTTTGGAATTTTTGCACCAAATTTTCAACATGGGGTTTTGGTTGCTTTTATGAATGATGTCACTGTCATGGTGTTATTCAAGGCTGAAGGGTGATTTCACGCAGTGACCGCGAAAGTGCCTGTAAAATCACCCCTTCAGGCCTGAATAACACCATGACAGTGACATCGCTCCATGAGAAGGGGTCCCAAAACCCCATGTTGAAAATTGGTGCAAAAATTCCAAAAATGACTGAAATATGGCGAAAGTTGAACCCCCATCTATCTAATTATACAGCTTACCGCATTTCCTCAGTTCACGGTCGCTTTTGAAGAGTGCAGACGGTTCCCGGTCCACAAGATTGTCGTGCCGGAGTCTGGAGGTAAGTGTCGGGTGGGGGTGTGGAGGCTGGGTGCACAGTGGTGTGCGGTTGTGGGAGGGTGGCTGGGAGACGCGCCCGCAGGACAGTTTTGTTTACAGGTTTGAAAAAAAGGCGGCGTGGAGCTTGCACGCGGGTGGCTCCTCAGGCAGAAGATGGCTGGGGGGCCGAGGAGCTGACAGAGTGTTGGGCACCCCAGTCAGCAAACTACGCTGAGGGGCAACAAGGAGCCGACAGGAGATTGGGCACCCCGTCGGCAAAAATAAAGCAAACGTTTGCCACGCTGGGGTGGGCTGCCAGTGTGGCAGCAGGATAACTTTGAGGGCCGTGAAGCTGAATGAGTTGGGCACCCGTTGTAAAGCAATGTTTTGCCATGCTGGAGTGGGCTCCCAGCGTGTGCAACTTTTGAGGCGGTGCGCGGACGTGCGCGTGAGGGAGAGTAGCGCATGATGCAAGGGGTGGCACTCAGTATGGCAGCGGTGTTTTTCTTTGAAGCAGAGGAACACCGCTGTCATACTGAGCTGCTGCACCCATTGGTGCAGGACCGCCACGCCTGCTCAAGGGAGCAGTGCATTGGGTGGGAGAGGCATACCTCTAAGTGTGCTACTCTCCCAAAACATTCCTTGTGCATGCACGCAAGCGAACGTAAAAATGGCTTTAAATCAGATTCAGTATTCAAGCCCTTTGTAACAGGATTAGAGCTGTGCTTGTCTTTAAAATGTATCCCATCAGGATCGTATTGAACAACAGGGAGGCTACCCCTGCAGGAAGGTAGGAAGCACAACTCTAATCCCGATTGCTTTAAATTTGTGGCATTGGAACACATAAAAAACAAGCATTTGTCAATGCTGAACAATTGCTGCTTGTTAGGCAATTTTTTTATTTTATTTTGACCCCAACTGTTGAAGATACTTGTTTTAGGATTCGTGTTATAGACATGACATGTACTATTAATAGTATATTGGCATTCAGCAAGAACAGGAGGTGTACCTGCACTGGAAAAGCAACGCAATAAGTGCTTGTACCTGCTTTCAAATGAAAACATAGTTATGCATAATAAATAGGTTTTCATCTTATCTATAACCAGTGCCCTATAAACACCTGTTGGCTCTCTCTGTACAAAGACTACATGGTATATTGCCTCTTGTATTTTGTTTTATCATGCAGAAGTTCCATTGAGCAATGCTTATTTACATGGAGGTCCTGGTTAGGACAGATAATGCAGAAGGTAAAGAGGCAATATACATAATGTAAGAAATTAAAAAACAGTTTTAAATGCAGCTAATAATCTGATAACAATGACTAAGAGTAGCAGAAGTATCTATACATAAGACAGCAGAGGTGATGCATGCAGAGAGCCAAAAAAAATGCAGTATCAGGATATTCCATTTAAGTTAATAAAAATATATGCAGTCACACAAACCAACAGACAGAGAAACATGTATACACCAAGGATTATGAATGTTCTTGATACTTCAGGCTGTGTGTTCTCTGTTCTGAAATGATACTAAGCAAGCCAAATTCCATCCCAAAAATTGTTAACATTAATGATATTAGCAGCCTTTACCTGGATCTATAAATAACATGATAGGCCAGTAGAAATGCAGACCAGAGTTAATTTAATTTCAAATCTTTTTAGGGCCATCTTATTAAACTATTTTGAGATACTCATCATTTAGAAAATAAAATGAGGAATCTTAAGGATTCGATGTTAGTATTGCCCATGCAAAATGCAAGCAGTCATGAAATAACCTGCACAAGTTTATTTGAAAGTGTGTGTGTTCTGTTAAACAATAATAATCTAAAAACATCTAAAATAAAAGGTTTTCATTAAACTAAATTCCTTCTGTAATAAACCTTGCCTCAGGGAATTCACATTTATTAACACTACACAATTGAAGTTATTTTTATTTGCAGTGATGTAAATCCAGATGTATTATGCATGTGTACGCTGCTTTATTAGGACAGCTTTACACTGCCTTAAATGAAGCATTTTCTGAGAACTATGAAGTGGGGTTGTTTGGCCCAGAAAAGTCAATATAGTCTGAATGTATGTGTCAGGTTTTGTAGTCAATTATTGCAGCAGTAAATGTACAGAAAATCAGGTTGCACTGCGAAACACTAGTTGCCCTTTCGGTTGCATATGTTTTAGCATTTCAGTCAATTTTGTCAAACAATAGAATCATAGCTAAACATGCATGCTTGCATCCAGCATATGGTTTCCAAACCAGGTTTTTACATATCTATTGAATTTAACTTGAGACCTCATAACTTGAACTAGATAGGAAGGGTTGGCAACTGAGTCTACAATGACACTTTTGCAGAACCATTCCTTTGTTGTTTTTTGTTGTTTGTTTGTTTGTTTTGGTTATTATAACATATGATGTGGGCTGCATCCAGATATGCAGGTGCAGAGTGCAAAGTGCTGATAAATGACAAAGTACATATGTTTGCCTATCACTGCTTTAGCATCAAACACGCAAGTATGTAACTTTACACAAGAAATGAATATTGTTCTGTGGCAGAAACATCCTATGCCATCACTTAAAAGAATATTAAAATGATATGGATGCAATTTTATTATTTAAAATTGCAAGTTACTTTGCAGGCAATGGATGCCTTCCATTTATATTTCAGAAATAAATTACGAAAAGACCCAAAATTGATTTATTACATACATAAAATAACTGATCAGTTACTTTATAGACTGACAGTATTCTTGGAGCAATATGTCTAACAATCATCTTTGTTTTATATTATTTGTTGTCGACTGAAATTTTGAACTTATCAAAAAAATATTCTGGATGTTTTTGGTTGCTATAATTACTAATAATTATAAAATGTCACAGTATTTCCAGTTGTCCATACTGCAGATTCCAGTGTTTGTTTCATTGAAATGAGTTTGTACATCATCAGTTGAAATGTATGCTTCCTACATTTCTACTGCTTTAAATGGTAGTGCCTACAAATAAAAATACCTGGCTGTAAAATATTATACTGCTTATATTCCACTTCTCTGCTTATTAACCATGGAGGCTTTTTATTCACATATATAGCTATAGGATGTCATTTTAGAAAGGCTAACAAGAAAACATGTTATCTGACTCTTGAACCCTTAATCCAGATTTGGGAATACTATAGTGAGAACTTCTAAACAGAATTATTTCCCTGGAGAGTTGCACTAGCCTACATCTTGGTCAGTTTTTTTTCTTGACCTTTGCTAACTGCCTTATCTATTTCTTCTAAAGAATGAAACAGCTTAGCTCCTTGAAAAGACAACCTGACTATCAAGGAGGCAAACACAGCAGCCAGTCCCAAAGGGGCACTATATACTTGTATTCCGTCCACCCCCACCAGCTGCTGAAGGTCTGACTCTGAGCAAGTAGGGAGACTACTGAAAAATATAGGAACTTCTTGTCTCAGAACAGGAAGATCCGGAGTTCAAAGGGCACAGAGGCAGTAAGTAAGTAAGGAGAAAAAATAGATAAATAAACAGAAGAAAGAGTAAGTATTCAAAACAACAGTTAAGGGGCCAGAAATAAAACATGATGTGAGTGGTGCAGTACAGTGGCTGTGGAGCAGCAGTCTTCTGGAAGACATTCTGGAGGATGCAGTGTTGTCCCATCTGCAGGCACCTCTGTGGGCTGAGGGAGGAGGTTGCTCATCTCCAGGCTGAGTTGGCCAGGATTTGGGGGACCTCCTCTCCCACCCAGGGACCACCAGGGCCACTGCCTTTGCCTCAGTGGTTGCCAAGAAAGAGGAGTAGTTGGACCACAGTGGACTCAGGGAGGGTGAGGGTGGTGGAACAGAGGTGCATCCCTCCAGCTGCACCTCTCCACAATTCATATGCCATTGTGGCAAAGTGTGGTCCTCTATGGAGGCCCCCTCAGTGGAGTCCAAGGAGGACGCTGGGAACCTCCACAAAGGAGACCCACAGTAGGGTGGCATGGAACCCCACAGGGGAAGGAAACAACTCCTGGTAGGGGACTCCATTGTTAGGAGGGTAGAACTGGGGGAGGAAGGGGAGGGTGCAGTAAGGTGCCTGACTGGCACCATGACTTGGAGGGACAGGGAGTGAATCCTCAGGATCGTGGGAGCAGCTGCATGGGGGAAGGAGCTGGATGTCATTGTCCACCTAGGGACAAATGACCTGGATAGGAATGGGATCAGAGCAGTGCAGGAAGAGTTTGTGGAGTTGGGGAAGGGCCTTAGACAAGTAGCATGCACGGCAAGCTTCTCGGAGGTGCTGCCTGTCTATGGCATGGGTGAGGCTAGGGTGCTCCACACCATGGGATTCAATCAGTGGTTGAAAACCTGGTGCAGAGCTCAGCGGTTTGGCTTCATTGTAGGCTGGGGGTCCACCTGGAGTGATGCAGGCCTATACTGGCATGGTGGTCTGCATCTGTCCAGGAAAGGAACCAGGATCCTAGGAGATAGGTTTAAATTCTTCATTGGCAAGCATTTAAACTAGACAAGGGGGGAGGCACTGGAAAGGAGCAGGTAAATCCCAGCCACCCCAAAAAAATTAAGGTAGTTAGTGAGGTAAACACCAAGATAGAGACGTCGATAGGGAGAAGGGCAGGGGTAAATTGAGAAAACTACAAAGGCAATAAGGACAGGGATGGTGCAAAAAGGGGTAAGGCCATCAAGAAATGGAAGGTAATGAGTACCAATGCCCATAGTCGGGGCAACAAGCTCCCTGAACTGGTGGCCTTGATGGAAGAGGAATGCCTGGATATCGTAGCAGTCACAGAAACATGGTACACAGAGAACCATGACTGAGAGGTTAATATACCAGGGGACACAATCTACAGGAGGGATAGGGAGGGTAGAAGAGGGGGAGGAGTAGCTCTCTATGTAAGGGAAGGGATAAAAGCAAAGGAACAAAAGAGTAAACAGGGAGGACAGGAAGCACTGTGGGTCACCTTAGAGACTGGAAATGGCACCATAATCCACACAGGGGTTGTATACAGACCCCCCTCTCAGGGGGAGGGAATGAGCATGCTTAGGATGGCAGAGAAAGGGGAGATACTGTTGATAGGAGACCTGAATATGCCAGATGTTAATTGGAGCACCTTTGCTGCAGCCACATCAAAGATCAGGGCCATTCTCAATGCCCTGCAGGGGGCATACCTCAGACAGTTAGTGTTGGAACCCATTCAGGAGGGCCCAATCTTAGACCTTGTACTCTCAAATGGGGACATTGAGAGGATCTCAGATCTAGAAGTGGGTAGCCATCTGGAAACAAGTGACCACCAAGTAGTGTGGTTCATGATAAACTCAGCTGCAGAGTCAAGCCATACAAAAGTGAGGGCACTAGACTTCAGGAGGGATGACTTTGGAAAACTGGGAGAGTGCCTTAGAAAAGCACTAGCAAACAGGTAAGAAGGAGGGGTGAAGCAACAATGGGAAAACATCAAAACTGCCATCACAGAGGCAACAAGCCATTGTGTGAAGCAAATAAACAAATCAAAACAAAAAAAGCCACTATGGTTCTTAAAAGAGGTGGCGGGGAAGATTAGGGAGAAAAAGACAGCATTTAGGAAGTATACGGAAACACAGAAGGAGCAGGACAGAGAACTATACCAGTTAAGGCAGAAGAAAACAGAAAAGACAGTCAAAATAGCAAAGGCCCAAACTGAGGGAAAGATAGCTACCTCAGTTAGGAAGGTGGATAAAACCTTTTATATGTACATTAGGAAGCATAGAAAGGCCAGCCCGATGGCACTGAGGGTTGAGGCGCTGGACGCCATACCTTGTGCCATGCCGGCAACCTGGGTTCGGGAGTGAGCCTGGATAATTGGGGGTTGGCAGGGGAGGGTAGTGATCGAGCATCCAGAGGACAGCTCTCACTTCCCAGGAGGTTAGGGTACAATGCTTACTCGAGCGACCTCTGGCAGTGGCGGGGGTAGTCAGCGGTGATGCAGTGCCTGGGGGTGGAGCCAAGCCCAGCACTCATTGCGGTGTCAAGCAGGGGCTTCACAGGGGACTCAAAACCTGTAAACTCTCCCTTCCTGCCGACAGGGCAATGGCATATCCTTCTCTGTCCACACTCCTGACGTCGGGCTCGGCCCTCTCTGCTGGTCCCACCTCTCCAGCCCGGTGGCTCAATACTTCAGAAAGAGCGCTCTGGGTGAGGGCAACCCTTCCCTGGAGGGCAGACCTGGGGGATGCCCAGTGCTGGAGAGGAGCTCTAGGGGTATCCAAGTCACGCAGTGAAGTAGAGACATCAGGACGGGAAGTAGCCAGAGAAAGTTCGGCGAAGTGGTAGGTGCATAAATAGAGTTAGAATAAAAAAGGGAGCATAGAAAGGCAAAGGGAGGGATAGTGAGGCTGAATAGAATGGACGGTGGGTGGGCAGAGAGGGACAGTGAAAAAGCAGGGATACTGAATGAATATTTCTGCTCAGTAGTCATACAAAAGAGGAGGAGGGGTAGCTGCCTAATCCAGTTACCAAAAGCACTCTGGATGGGGGGGGTCAATTCCAGTCCTTTCACAGAAGTAAGGGTTCTGAAAGAACTCCTAAAACTGAAGGTGGACAAAGCAATGGGGCCTGACGGGATTCACCCCAGAATTCTAAAAGAATTAAGGGGAGAACTAGTGACACCACTGACTATCCTTTTTAACAAATCATGGGACAATGGTGTGGTACCTGAGGACTGGAGGAGGGCGGATGTGATTCCCCTTCAAAAAAGTGAGAGCGAGACACAGGCAGGAAACTATAGACCTGTCAGTTTGACCTCTGTGGTAGGGAAAATTATGGAATCACTTCTGAAGGAAAGAATTGTTGACTACCAAGAGGCCAGTGGGGCACAGGACCCAAGGCAGCATTGATTCACAGTGGGAAGGTCATGTCAGATGAATCTAATCGATTTCTTTGACTGGGTGACCAAAGTAGTAGACCAGGGAGGGGCTGTGGACATGGCCTACCTAGACTTTAGCAAGGCATTTGACACAGTCTCACACAAAAGATTAATAAACAAATTAGCCAGCCTGTGAGTGAGTCCCAAGGTGATAGCCTGGGTAAAACAGTGGCTGGACAACAGGACACAGAAGGTAATAATAAATGGAGTCCACTCTGAAGAATGGGGGGTTACTAGTGAGGTACCGTAGGGTTCAGTACTGGGTCCAGTCCTTTTTAATGTCTTTATAAGTGATATTGCAGAAGGAATGGAAGGAAGAGTATGCCTCTTTGCAGATGACTCAAAGATCTGCAACAGGATTTATATACAAGGGGGCGTGGAATGGATGAGAAGGGACTTGACAATACTGAAGGAATGGTCAGAAGTATGGCAGCTTGGATTCAGTGTAAAGAAGTGCACAATAATGCACCTGGGAAACAAAAACCAAGGGGAAGAGTACACAATGAAGGGGGGGGGGGAGGTAGTAAAAAAAAAATGGAAAGGGACCTGGAGTAATCATATCAAATGACCTTAAGGTTAGCAAGCAATGTGAGAAGACAGTAGGGAGGGCAGGGGCGATACTGGGATGTATAGGGAGAGGCATCACCAGCAGAAAACAGGAAGTTGTTATCCCTCTGTACAGACAGTTGGTGAGACCCCATCTGGAGTACTGCATCCAGTTCTGGAGACCCCATCTCTGCAAAGACATAGACAGGATGGAGGCAGTCCAGAGGAGGGCAACCAAAATGGTGCAGGGTCTGCAAGAGAAGCCATATAAGGGGAGACTAAAGGAGCTTAATATGTATACCCTTGAGGAAAGGAGGGAGAGGGGGGATATGATAGAAACTTTTAAGTACCTCAGTGGAATCAACAAAGTCCAAGAGGGTAGCATCTTTCAGAAAAAGAGATGTGCAAGAACAAGGGGACACAATTTGAAGATAGTGGGGGATGGTTCAGGGGCAATGTGAGGAAGTATTTTTTTCATGGAGAGGGTGGTGGACACATGGAACAGCCTTCCTGAGGAGGTTGTGGGGTCTTAAACTGTGGGAGAATTCAAGAATGCATGGGACAGACATAAGGCAATTCTTGTGGTGGGTAGGAAGAAATAGGCTGTTGGTTAACTAGGAACTGCAGCTTATCCTGTAGGTAAGGAAATGGGCAGACTAGGTGGGCCAAGCGGTCCTTATCTGCCATAAAAGTCTATGTTTCTATGTTTCTATGAAAAGATGTATACCAAATAAAGCTAGGATACATATAATCAACTCTACAATAATTCCACTGTTTGACTATGGTGACATAGTGTATGCCGGTGCGTCAAAAACTGTATTAGAGAGGCTGGACACAGCCCTGAACAGATTTGCAAGATTTGCATTAGATGCACGCCGTTTGATGCATCGGTGCACTATGTATAATGCCTTAAACTGGACTGGCCTTACGGAGCGCAGAAATGTGCATATATTGTACTTAACCCATCAACATTTAAGAAGAAGACTCCACCCTATTTGGATGACTTGTTTAAAACACATACACCCAAAGTGGGTTTGCAATCAGCACAAAATTTAGAATTGGTAATCCCGAAAACTAGAACAGCAAAAGGGAATTCTGCATTAAAAGTTAGTGGGCCCAAACTTTGGAACGGGTTACCAGTCTATTTGAGAACAAAGATAATTGCCCAATGGAGTGTGATTAAAAGGTGGTTACGTCAGAGATCTATTCAACCAAATAATAGCGATTTCAGCTAAAGTATGTACTTTTTATGGTCACTCTCAATTATTTTTTATTATTATGGTTACCTCTCTAAGTCATTTTTGTAAATGAAGTATGGTTATTGCTAGGACCTTGCACTTTTAAAACAAACAAAAAAAAAACTCTGTTACCGGTGTCATTGTTTATCAATAGACAAGTTATATGTGTGTGACATAGTATTATTTTGTAAGTTATGGATTGTTATTGAGTTATGTGTATCTCTATGAAAGTGTTTTGTTTGTCATCGACCCCATTGAAAATGAGTTTAACCACTCAAAGGGATATCCTTTCCCTTGAACTTGTAAGGAATAAACTTTTACAAACAAACACAAACAAATATCCGTCTTGGCTAAGGTGACAAATGATTGGCAAACTGCACTTGATGTTAAAAATCATGTCAGGGCAGTCTTCTTGACTCTGAGCAAGGCATTCGATACCATAGACCGTGATATATTATTACACAAATTACATGACATTGGTCTCAATGCCATCGCCATGTAATGGTTCTCATGCTACCTTACAGGTAGATAACAACAGGTTAAAGCCCAAGGTGACCTCTCCCTCCTTAAAACCTTGCTGAGAGGAGTACCGCAGGGATCATCTATTCTGGGTCCTCTACTATTTGTAATTTATGTTTGTGACACCACTTCTAAAATCAAGTCAGCAAATGTCCACCTTTTTGCTGATAACACAGTATGTCATTAGACCTACCCTTCAGCTTGGCTGTTCAGAGCTGCAGCAGGAATTTAACCTGCTACAACAAAACCTCTTTCACCTGAAATTGTTGCTTAACATGAAAAAATCTAAAGTCATGTTTCTCTCCCCCCAAGCACAAACAGTAAATGTAAACTCACCTAGTTCCAAGTTCCAGATCATGACTCTTCTGGGGAAATCGCTTGAGGCAGTGGACAAATTCAAATATTTGGAATTCTGGTTAGATTGCCAGCTTTCATTCATTACACATCTTGAGGAACTGTCCAAACAACTAAGTCAAAGGCTATGCCTATTTTTCAGAATCAAGTATTTGATTAACCAGGAAGCAAAAAATAGGCTGTTGCAGATCACACTTCTTCCCCTGATCCAGACCACATTTCTTCCCCATGTAGATTATGCAGACTTTGTCTACAGTCACTGTCCCAATGGTGCCTTAGCTAAACTGGATACACTGTACCATAAAACATTAAAATTCATTACCAATGCCCCTTTTAGAATCTATCATTGTCCTCTCTATGCATAACTCGGCTGGCTATCGCTTCACACCAGGAGGTTAAAAAATGCCTCCCCATGGGCCTACATAGCCATCACTAATAAACTCCCTCCCTATAGCTCAGACCTACTCAACCATACTCCAGGTGTATTTTCACTCAGAAGACATTCTTTTATACTGCTTGACACGCCCAGGATAAAAACTCGTTATGGTGCATTGTCACTCAGTCATGCTCTCCCTACCGATTGCATGCCACCTGTGGTCACCCAGGTGTCAGTATAGCAGTACAGCTGACTGCCCTCCCTCTTTGGAGGAGGAAAACATCCCCAGGGATGCACAACTCTCCACCCCCGACCAGGCCCTAATGACCATGGCTTGATCCTGAATCCAGGTTGCCAGAGTCACGAGCAGCAACACTACCACTGTGATGAGAGGTTGGCCTTGGGAATCAACATTTTTCAGCACCTGAACCTTTTAGCATCTCACTCCCAAAACTTAACACTCACACACACATTTAAATACATTTTCAGTGACCACAGTAATACATTTTTTAACTGGACCTTTGTAACCTTGTAACTGGAGTTTTATACTTTATAGCACTATGCATCTTTCAACTGGTATAGCATACAAAATATTGACAGGGATCCTATGGTGACTAATATACCCAGAATTATAGAAATACAGCAAATGATGGAAGATAAGGGCCTAGCAGCCCATCCAGTCTACCCAAGCTTGTCTAATTCTGGGACTGTACCCTTATCAGTACTCCCTACCTTTCCCAAGTCTACTCCCTAATGCACTATTCACATGCACTTGTCCCCTTCCCTAGGAACCCTCCCACTGCTTCAGCCCAGATGACCTCCTCCCGAAGCTTGTTCCAGTCTAACACCACTCTTTCTGTAAAAAGTACTTCCTGACAATCTTCTTGAACCCTCCCCCTACCAGTTTCAAGGAGTTACCCCTGATAACCATGTTACCACTCATTGTGACAGCTCACTGCTGTCTACTTTGTTCATTCTGCAGTGGTACTTGAATGTCTCAGTCATTTGGCCTGTACTCCAACTAGTACATATTTGGATCCTCCAAGAACTCCTCATAGGACCTACTCTGTTGCCCCTGTATCATTTTGGTGGCTCATCTCTGCACCTCCTTTAACCTGTGCTTGTCCTTCCTCGAGTGTGCTCCAAAATGGTACACAGTACTCCCAAGTGAGGGTGAACCAGGGATCGGGATCTATACAGGGGCTATATTACCTCTCTGCTTTTGTTAGTGATACCTCTCCTTATGCTCACCAGCATCTGATTTGCCTTGTCAACAACCCCACTACTTGGTGAAAATACCTTCATTTTTGGAATTATTAACACTCCCAGGTCCCTTTACTCTGCTGTGCTGTCCACTACCACTCCATTCATGCTATACTCCATTCTTGGGTTTTGGCCCCATGTGCATTATTTTGCACTTTTTTGTTTTTAATTTTAGCTGCCACACTCTCAGCCACCTCTCCAGATTTTCTAGATCTTTCTTTATGGCCCTTATCCCCTCCTAGGTGTCCACTCTTCCAGAGACCTTGTTGTCATCTGTGAAGAGGTATATCTTTCCCTGAACCACCTCCTCATATCCTCATCCTAGAACTGAACTCTGGAGCACCCTTCTCATGACTTGAATTTCCCCTGAGAGTTCTGCATTTAGGACCACCCTCTGGGTCCTCCCACTGAATAAATTTTTCACCTGCCTTGTAATCTTGTCCCCAACCCCCAGGTCAGCAAACTTCTTTATGAATCTACTATGTGGGTGTCACAGAGTCAAAAGGTTTTCCTGAAGTTTAAGTAAAATACATCAATTACCTGTCCCCATCCATGGTCTTTGTCACCCAATTAAGAATTCAAAGAGGTTCATTTGACATAACCTCCCACTGGTAAATCTGTGCTGTCTTGAATCCTGCAAGCCACTGGCCTCCAAGAACTCCACCATCCTGATGCTGTCAGTGAGTACTCCCACAGATTTTACCTTATGGGCACAGCTGGTAATCACCCAATCAAGCAAGGAATGGTTGCCCAATTTTGTGTTGATTCTTGCTGGGACACTGATGAGCTGAGCCAGGTTGCCATCCACAAGACAGGGACAAATCTTGTCAGAATTTGGGCTCAGCCAGTCTGTTAAAATTGCCACAGAGTATGAGGTCATGGTGAGAGAGGTTAGCAAAACAGGATAGAAAGGGAGAGGCAGATGGAGACCTCCTTGGGAGGCAGGTAGGCACAACCCACTATTAATTTTTTGATGCAGCCTCATCCTCCCAAAATGTGCCCTACTAAAGGCCAGGACCTTAGTCCTGGAGGGAACCCTCTCAGCTTTAAGCATGATCTTGGCCCATATTGTCCTGTGATTGCTTGAACCTGGGGGGGGGGGGGCTCACCATTACCTTCCCTATGCTGTCTCTGTCAGGACTAGATTAGCCATTTCTCTAGTGAGATCCAGGACTCTCTGGCTCAGGAATGTCTCCTGTGTGCTACTACCAGGACCTGACTCATTGTGCTCCCTGCTATTGGGGTGCTCCAGTCTACATCCATCAGGTTGAAATCCCCAAATATTAATACTTACTCAACTTTTGCCATATCTCCTCTCCCAATTTGTCTGTCTCTTTACTCTGTGGGGTGGCCTGTACTCCACTCTGATTATAGTTATCATCCTTCCTCCTGCAGTCTTCTGTACCCACTGTCTCAGTTACTTTAGCCCTGCCTGCTTCCTGGATTTCTGAGGCAAGAATACCTTCCTTTCCATATAACACTACTCTGCATCCTCTCCATTTTCCTTATTTCTCCAGAACAATCTGTGCACTGGTACAGAATAGTTACTTACTTACCGTAACAGTATTTCTTTAAATCTCTTCAATAGAGCCACATCATGGAACTGTAGGCCACTGACATCAGGACCACCTGGAAAATTTTGCTAGCTGGGGTCACCCACATCGATGTACATTGGCACTATCTATATAATGTGGGTGGCCTCAACATGGCTCAGTTTCTTGCCACAGACAAGCTCAGAGGATCATCAGACCAGCAAGAACTGACGCAACCAGGACCAGTCCAGGCACACAGGTGATGGAAAGCAGAGTAAATATGCCAAATTCAGGTATAAAAGGAGAACCAGCATGCGAAAGCAGGCAGAATGACCACCATAACCTGAAAAGGGGGGGAAGGGAGGGAAAGCTATGGCACCATTGAGGAGCTTCTATCAAAAGATCTATTGTTACAGTAAGTAACTATTACATCTTCTTCAAGAATATCACTCTCCACTGAGCCACGTCACAGAACAGTTCCCAATACCAAAGCACTGAGGGAGGAAGGAAAGATCTAAGGACCCAGAGTAAGAAGGTCTTGCAGGACAGTAAGGCCAGATCTGACACATCTATGAGAGACAAGGTCCAAACTGTAATGTTTAGTAAATGCATGAACAGTACTCCAAGTGGCAGCAGCATATATGTCAGAAGTGGACTGAAATGTAGCAGGCCAACCATTTGAAAAGGCCTTGCTTCAAAATAAGGGAGCCCAGCATTCTGGGGGAAAGAGCCACAAATAACTGAGAGGATTTTCTACAACCAGTACAATACAAGTAGCAAAGCAATGTTTGATGGACGTCAAGCGTATGCAGTCAGCATCCCCACTACATGTGGGAGTCTAGAAATAAACTGGAACATCAATGGTCTGATTTTGTGTTTGCTCAGAAAAGACCTTCAGTAAAAAACAAGAATTGGTATGCAAGGTACCCCTATCCTTATGGAAAATAAGAAAAAGAGATTCTGCAACCAGAGCCTGGAGTTCAGAAATCTATCAAGCAGATGTCTTAGCCATTAGGAACAGTGTCTTCCAAGAGAGGAAGTACAACTCGCAAGTAGCAGCAGGCTTGAAGGTAGGTGCACTAAGGGTCTTCAGAACCAAATAAAAGTCCCATACCAGACCAGAACCATAGACCGGGGTGGGGGTGCGGGTGCAGAAATAGAATACCTCTGAGGATCCTATGAGAAACATCAAGCTGGGCCATCATTTTGCCATCAGGGAGGGCATAAAAAGCCAATATTCCTGACAAGTGGACCTTAATAAAGGAATACTCAAGGCCCAGGCCCCTAAAAGACAAGAGGTAGTCTATCACCAGACTGACTGGAGATGAGAAGAGGTCCAGCTGATGGGCAGCACATTATACTGTAAAACATTTCCATTTTTGTGAGTAGGTGTACTGAGTGGACAGCTTCCTAGCTGCCAGTAGAACAGCTGTAACTGCTGGGGAAACCCCATAGTGGAAGAGCTCACCTTTCTCAGAAGGTGCAGGGATCGAAGATCCAGATGTATCCGAGCACCCTGCTCCTGTGCCAGAAGCCCATTCACAGAGGGAGCAAGACTGGAGTTCCCATCCCAATTGTTGAAGCAGAGGGAACCAAATTTGTCTGGGCCAGTAGGAGACCACCATAGTCAGGGTGGCCATCTCGGCCCTCAGCCTGCCCAGAACCCTCTGTATGAAAACAAATGGGGGAAAGGCATACATGAACCTCCCTTTTCAAGACAGAGACAATATGTCTCACCAAAAAATGCCAGGCCCTGGAGTGAGCAAACAAAAATGCAACTGTTCTGCTATGTCCAGTGGACCCCACTTAAGGAGGAGGAGGCTGTCCATAATGGAGTCAAATAAGTCCCATTCATGACAGAGTGCCTGGGATCTGCTGAGATGACCCGCAAGGATGTTGAGAGTGCTGGGCAGGAAGATGGCCAACAGGAACATGTTGTGTTCCAGGGCCCAGTGCCAGACTCTCATCACCTCCCTGCAGAAAGGAGATGAATGGACTGCACCTTGATGATTGATGTAGCACATCACTGAAATACTGTCTGTGCAGATCAACAGTTCATGACCAGAAAGGAGGGTGGCAAAGGCCAGTAGGCCAAGCAGAACAGCCCTCATCTCCAGTATGTCACTTTGCAGAACTGTATCCAAGGGGGACCACTGGCCCTGAGTCTGAAAGGGACAAAGATGTACACCCCAGCCTGAACCTCAGGCATCCATCATCATCACTAGAAGAGGAGACAGATAGAGAAAGGGGGATTCTGTCTTTAGGTTGGAGTGGTCCAACCACCACAGCAGGGACCAATGGAGCAGAGGGGTCATTCCTATGAGACAATCCAGCTTGTTGGAATGCTGAGACCATTGGGCACAGAGGAACCAGTGTGGGATCCTTATCTGAAAATGTACCAGTGGAACAGTTAGAATGGCAGAAGCCATGAGCCCTATCAGTCATAAGAGACATTTGGACAAAACATAGTCTTTGGATGAGACCAGATGAGTCTAAGCAACCAGCATCATAGCATAATCTGAGGAAAGGAAAGCCTGACCCAGCACTATGTCCAGAACAGCCCCTATGTATTGGAGGTGTTGACATGAAGTAAGAACCAATTTCAGCTCATTCACCATAATTCCCAACTGTTAGAATAATTGTCTGATTCGGAAGAGTGTGTAAATGACATCTTCCCTCTACGGACCTTCAGAAGCCAGTTATTGATGTATGGGAAGACATGAGGGCAGCTGCAATGACTGCAAATCATTTGATAAAGACACACAGTGATCTGGCAAAGCTTGAAACCTGGTCAGACACCTGGCAACTGGGCTTTAATGCCAAAAAGTGCAAGGTGATGCATTTTGGGATGAAGAACCCAAGGAGGACTTACCAGCTACATGTACTCACTGAAGGAGAGGAGAGACAGGGGGGGCATGATTGAAACCTTTAAATACATGAAAGGAATAAACAAGACAGGTACAGAGGGGCTGTTCAAAGTAAGGAAGGGGAGGGCCACCAGGGGCCATGATATGAGACTGGAGCGAGGAAGGTTCAGGAGGGAGATGAGGAGACACTTTTTTACAGAGAGGGTGGTGGCTGGGTGGAATGCGTTACCTGCAGAAGTGGTATGCAGTAGAACATTGGACTGCTTCAAACGAGGATGGGACAGGACAAGGGGGAGGGTTAATGAAGGGGAAGGGTGGAAGGAAGGGGCAGCTGCAGAATAAGGGGTGCTAGCTGCACATTCGAGCAGACTTGATAGACCTCTAGGCCTTTATCTGCTGGCAAATTTTGTATGTTTGTATGTTCGTACAGTGCAGATTATAAACCAAAGGATAAGATACAAAACTGATAGTGTGAGCCCTGTAGTATAAATTGCAGGTACTGTTCATGCATATCCTTGCTGAACCACCGCTAGCCTAGCACCCAAGCATCCATAGTGCTCTCCCTCCATTTTGACAAGAAGAGGGAGATCTTCTCCTCCTGGCACCCTGATCTATAGGGACTGGAGGAAGAGGGGGAGTCCAAAGGCACCAGGGGTGGTGGGAGTTCAGCCAATACCTGCACCTTTGTGAGCCTGGCATGGGCAGCAGCAGGCATAGTGGCCTGAGGGGAGGCCTGGGGCAGTTGGGAGCCATGGCCGGGACCCCTAGAGTAACTCTTACTGAGGTGGGCATAGGGTCTTCAAAAGGAACCTTGGCCCCTACCCTGGAGCTTTGGATTCAGGGTATGCAGAGACTGTAGGGCCATTTTCCACATCTGAAGATACCTTGGGGCAGACTCAACGTCATTGCCAAAATGTTGCTTTTTTTCTAAAGGGAGCATTAAGAATTGATTGCTGTACATCAGAGGCAATGCCAGCAATACGAAACCATGAGTGGCAGTGCAGGCAAATGTTGGAAGCAGTCACATGAGCAACTGCATCCAAGGCATCATAAACAGTCTCTGGCAGCTACTTACCTGCCTTCAGGCCATTGGCAACTATCTGCTGGACCATGAGTTTTCAGGGCCATCCAGCAGTTTGTCAGCCATTATTGCCATAGATTTCCATAGGCAATTCTGATATTTGATCATATAAGCCTAGTAAACTCGCAATTTGGAGCCTAAGGGATGCAGAAGCATATGTCCTTTTTCCCATGACATCAAGTTTCTTGGATTTCTGATCCAGAGGAAGAGAGCTCATATGTTTTTGAGCCTTAGAACTATCTTGGACAGCCATAATAACCACTGAATCTATTTCTGGTTGAGAGGAATAATATGGTTTACCAGAAGGTGCTGGATATTGTTTATCCACCTTCTTTGGAACCACAGGCAGAGCACAAGGCCTGTGCCAAGAAGCTCGAGTGACATCCTCCTGAGCCAAATGGACTGGAGGGATAAGTAACTTAGGGGACGCAAACACCTCTAGACTTTTCTTAGAGGAATCCTTCTCCTCTGCCACAAATCCAAGTTTGGACTGGACCTGCTTGAGGAAAACCTGAAAGGAGGCGTCCTTAAGAGGGGACCAAGGAGTATTCTGTACACTTTTCTCACTACAGGAGGATAAAGTTGAACTAGAGCCCACCACACCGATCATGCTGAATTTACATCCAGATATTCAGGTACTCTCAGAAACCTGATTATCTCACAAGATACCAGACAACAATCTCACTACACCTGGCTACTGTCTTATCAGATAAGACAGACCCAGTAAGGACGGAAGTACTGCAATGTATTTATCCTC
The DNA here is from genome assembly GCA_016271365.2 of Neoceratodus forsteri. Taxonomy (NCBI): domain Eukaryota; kingdom Metazoa; phylum Chordata; order Ceratodontiformes; family Ceratodontidae; genus Neoceratodus; species Neoceratodus forsteri. Next base: position 334,580,663 of record CM057454.1, read on the forward strand.
CAACCTCCAATACGCTCGTGTTCTGTCTATCTCATCCTCATCCCAATACAAACTCCTCCTCATCAAACTTTCCCCTCCCTTTTACACTGCCTATATATCTGTACATAGCCACCACCTACTGTTGCCCTGGTCTCACTACATCCTCTGTATTTGAACTTATCACCACTATTACCTCACATACCACCTCTGGTGAATTATACATATTAGGAGACCTAGATACATAGATACATAGAAATTGTTGGCAGATAAGGACCGCTAGGCCCATTTAGTCTGCCCATAAGCCCTAAACTTGTATGCAGTCACTGACCCTAAGTGATCAATGGCTTTTCATCACCCCCTCCCCACTCAATGTTCCCTTGGTGCCTGTCCCAGGCATTTTTAAACACCTCCACTGTGCTTGCCCCCACCATCTCTTGTGGCCGACTGTTCCAAGCATCCACCACCCTCTCTATGTAGAAAAGCTTCCTCACATTACCTCTTAATCTACCCCCTTCCAATTTCATATTGTGTCCCCTAGTTTTGATATCTTTTCTACATTGGAAAAGATCCCCCACCTGCACATTGTTTATGCCCTTGAAGTACTTAAAAGATTCTATCATGTTGCCCCTTTCTTTCCTCTTCTCCAGGGAGTACTCTTAGTTTCTCCTCATATGTTTTGTGATGCAAGCCATGCACCATCTTTGTCGCCCTTCTCTGGATAGCCTCCACCCTGTCTATGTCCTTACACATGTGTGGCCTCCAGTACTGCATGCAGTACTCCAGATGAGGCCTTACCAGTGTTCTATGCAATGACATCAACACCTCTTGTCTCCTGCTAGTAATGCCTCTGCCTTTGCACCCCAGTATGCCACTGGCCTCCCTGTAGCCTTTGTGCACTACTTTGATACCGTAAGGTCATCAGATATGATAACCCCTAGGTCCCTTTCCTCTTTGGTGACATCCAGCACCCCCTTCCCCCATTCTGTAGCTCTTCCCAGGGTTCCCCCTACCCAGGTGCATTATCTGGCACTTTTTTTAATTAAACCTCAGTTGCCACACCTCCAACCATCTTTCAAGCTTCTCCAGATCCCTCTTCATTTTCTGAACCCCTTCTGGAGTATCCATTCTATTTTAGATCTTGGTGTCAAATCTTTCCTTCCAAACCCTCTGCAATATCACTAATGAAGACACTGAACAGGACTGGTCCCAGTACTGATCCCTGTGGTACTCCGCTGGTCACCTCTCTCTCCCTAGATTGGATCCCATTTACCACCACCCTCTGTCTTCTGTCCGTCAGCCAGTTTCTAATCCAATGTATCACCTTATGCCCCATGCCCAGACTACTCATCTTGTTAACCAGCCTCCTGTGTGGGACGGTATCAAAGACTTTGCTGAAATCTAGGTAGGCTATGTCTACCACCCCTCTCTGATTCACTTCCCTAGTCACCCAATCAAAAAAATCTATCAGATTTGTTTGACAAGATCTTCCTGCTGTGAATCCAGGTTGCCTCTGATCCTGGGCACCATTGGATTCCAGGTGTGCCACTATCCTTTCTTTCAGCAGTGTCTCCATGATCTTTACCACCACTGAGGTGAGGCTGACTGGCCTGTAGTTCCCCGCTTCCTCCCTACTGGCACTTTTGTGCAGTGTGACTACATGCACCTTCCTCTAGACCTCTTGAACCATGTCTGTGCTGAGTGACTCTGTGAACAGGGTGGCCAGAGGTGCTGCTTGTTCCCTTCTCAGCTCCCTTACTATCCTCAGGTGTATGTGGTCTGGCCCCATGGCTTTATCCACCTTTAGCTTTGTGAGTTTCTCCAGAACTCTCTCCATTGCGAATGGACTGGTGTCCACTTCTCCCCACGTTGCCTCTTCTCCCCAACTGTGGTCCTTGACCCTCTCCCTCCTTAGTGAATACTGAACAGAAGTGTTTGTTCAGTATTTCTGCTTTGTCTAGATCACCCTCTTTACACTCTCTCTCCTCCCCTTGGAGCCTCACAATCTCCGCCCCCGGTTTTTTCTTCTATCACTAATGTACCTATAGAATGTCTTCCCTTTTTTCACAGTCCATGCTAAACCCTCGGCTGTCTGTGGCTTGGCTCTCCTAACAGCTTTCACAGTTTCCCTTAGACATTCAATGTACACCTCCCTGTCCTCCTCCCTTTGGGTTCCTGTATACTTCCTGGAACTTGCTCTTTTAGCCCTTACTTTGTCTGCTACCTCTTTAGAGAACCGTAGTGGTTTCCTTCTTCTTTTCCCTCTGGCCACTATCCTAAGGCATTGGTTAGTTACCTCCACTATGGCTCCTTTTAGTTTCCCCAACTGTTCCTCCAGTACCTCCATTACCTCTCCCTTCTCCAGGGCTGCTCTTAAACATCTACCCATTTCACTGAAATCTGCCCTCCTGAAATCTAATACTTTGCCCTTGTGTGGCTTAACTGAGTCCCTGTCTTCATGCCAAACCACAACAGCATGTGGTGGTCGCTGGATCCCAGCTGCCCTTCCACCTAGACTCCTTCGACTCTGTTTCCATTGGTCCATACCAGGCCCAGAATAGATTTGTCCCAGGCTGGCTCATGCACCAGCTGTCTGAGTCCAACCCCCTGCAGGGATCCCAGGATGGCCGTGTTTCTGGCTGAAGCAGCTGCCTGGGTGGTCCAATCTACATCCAGCATGTTGAAATCCCCCATCAGCAGGATTTCACTTTTAGCTGCCATGTCGTGAATTTCCTCCATTAGTACCCTGTCCACGTCCCTCTGTGCCAGAGGTCTGTAGATCACCCCAGTATGTATTGTTGTGCCATTCCCTGGTTCAAGGGTGACCCAAATTGCCTTGGCTTCCCCTGTCTTCCCTGTACTTCTGTAGCCTTTATGCCTTCTCTCACCTAAATGTGGATTGGCTCTCCTCTGCCAACACAAACATTTGCTCCAAAGTAAACTCTATAAACTTAACACACTTAATTACCTCACCAACTCGACTTAACCACAAATCACTCAAATGCACCCTGATAGACTGGGCCCTCACCTCTCATCCCAACAGCATAATTGATGATTCTAGTATTCTCCCAGATTCCCTTATCGATCATCACATGATTTACTGTATCTGTAAAGTCCACCAGACTAAAGCCCCCCACAAATTATTCCTCTACGTACTTTTGACTCGCTAAACTTAGCTCCCCTACTAACTGACTTATACCACACCGATTGGTCCCCCATCTCAACAGCATTCTCTATCGACACTGCCCTCAGCTACTTCCAGACAAAATTCCTGGAAATCTGGGATCTGCAGGCTCCTCCCAAATTAACAAGAGTCAAAGACTCACACCTCCTCTGGAGAAATGCTGAACTGCTAGCCTGCATGCATGCCAGGGACCAGGCCTGGAAGACCTACATGAAAACCAAATCTCACACTCTCCTTCTCAATTACTGACAACTTAGGAATGCTTGCACAGAGGCCTCCAGATATGTGAAATCTAAATATTTCTCTTCATCCTTCAATATCAACTTAAGTATCCTTCTAAATTTTGGAGAGTTGTCAAATCCCTCTTCTCTCCTCCCTTCCACCCCCACCCCATCCCAACCCTCATTCATGGAAATGCTACACCATCTGACCCGCCATATATTGCTTCTACTTTCAACTCTTTCTTTACATCCTGTGCTTCCTCTCTCTTCACCTCCCTCCCCATATGTACGCCTACCACCTCCCCAAACCTCCTACCTACACCAGACCTCACTACAGCTCCCTCACTCCTTCTCATTCTCTCTCATCTTGCCAAATGATGCTCTAAAGGCCATCCATGCCTTGAACCACAACAAAGGCAATAGCCCAGATGGCCTAGACCCCAATCTGCTCTATCTCTCTGCCCCTGCTATAGCTTCCCCTTTGGCCTCCCTACTAAATCTATCTTTTTCCTCTATTCTCAGGTCCCTCAACCTGGAAACACTCCACCGTCATTCCTCTCCCCAAAGGTGGTGATCCCTCTACTCCAGGAAACTATCACCCAATCTCCTTACTTCCTATTCTGGCTAAGCTCCAAGAACGTATAGTCTTCGCTCAACTCACCCCTTACTTTGCCTCTACCTCATTTTTCACTCTCTTCCAGTCAGGCTTCCATAAGTCCAACTCCACCACCACCTCTCTCTTATGGTTCACTGACTCCATACTCACCAGTGTGGATCAGGGACACGTTACCTCCACCATATTTGTCAATTTGGTAAAAGTCTTTGACACAGTATCTCACTCCCTTCTCCTCAAAAAACTCACTGTGGCTGGGCTAACCTCCTCAGCCACAGCATGGCCAGGAGCAAAACCATGTCAGCCTGACATTCAGTCCAGCATATCTGTTAATGCAGCAAAAATGAACTAGCACTTTCAGACACAATATGAATCTCCTGTTTCCCCCGATGTAAGGGGCCACGCTAGTGATGATGCACAGCCGACTCCACCCTCAGGCACCGTGCCCCTTCAGCAATGTTCAAACAGAGTGGGGATTAAAATTTACATGCAGGCCCCTCCTGCACTAATGCTGGCTCCTCCCAGAGCTTGGGAACGATGAGTAAACCTGCAAATTCAAGTTATTTTAAAAATAACAAGTAATTTAGTGTTGGGTTGGTTCAGAATTAATAGCTTAGTTGTTTTTCTTATAGTAGTGGTTTCAGGTACTATACAAACCTCCCGCTTCCCCCAGTGTGAGTGGCCATGCTAGTGATGATGCATGGCACTGGCTGACTCTGCCCTCAGGCACTATCCCTCTTTAGCGACTGAAGTGCTGCCAACTCCATTCTGGAGTGTGGAATTCATATATAGTAACATTAACAGTAACATTATTAAATATGGGGCCAGTTGTAATCACCATGCAGCCTCCTCTTTCCCAAATCACCATGTGTCAAGTTGGGACTATTTGATCATTGGTGGAAGAATAAAATCTTGTATTTCTTAAGATTAATAAAAATATGTATTTGGTCTGCTTAAAAAATGGTTTGTTTTTACGCTTATTCCATTGTATAATCTCAATAATGCACTCCAGGGTTTGTGTTGTGAGATTTACACATGCCTTAGGTGGTTTATGGTACTCGGCCTTTGGCCTTGTGCCCCTCAACAGCCGAAGCATGTGTAACTCTCAGAACAACACACGCCCTCTTGTGCATTATTTAAGCAATAGTTTACTACTTTGACTATTTTAATTTTTTTTTTTTTTTTTGTAATATCCTTCCTCAGTGTTAAATAGTGTCTTGTTGGTAGCAGATTATTGATGAACTGCCCCCCCACCCCAGAGATTCAGGCAGCCAGAGACAATGCTGGTGGAATATCTGTTTTTTTTTGTTTGTTTTTTAAGTGAGCACCTGCCACACTTGAGTTGCAGTTCAGTTCGACAGCTGTCCTGGTGCGTGATAACGGACTGTGGTTTGTGAGCCTGTGCTTCCTGGTTCACTTCCTGGTCAGGACACAATAATAGCATCACTGTGACTCAGGGGGACTTGTTTTGGGGATATTTGCTGAAGATTATAAATGCAGAAGTGGTCACAGGAAGGAAAAACTAAGAGCAGCCAGAGAAGCCCCTTGCCAGGTGAAGGCTCGCCGCCCGTCGGTTTAGGTCTTGCACTCCTACTCTGGGCATCTTGCCGCTCCTCCCATTAGTCCCAGGAGTTGCTCTGAGAGTGGTCTCTGCCTGCCAGCCCCCATTGGTCTGTCCCAACTCCCTGCTCTGCAGCTATCCTTTCACGCTTAACAAAAAAAAACAGTAGCCGAGCAGCAGTGCCATCATGACCGTGGTGTGTTGGCAGTCCACGCTCTGAGCTCAAGTTGGTGTCTGTCTACGAAATGTTGGAAAAGGGCAGCAAAATCAAAAAATGGCATAAGGTGAGCTCAGATTTCTTATTCTTACGATTGTGCTCTAGAAAGTTACATTGTGAAGAACAGTTGTTAAGGGTCACTAAAGTAGTATCATCTCAATGATTTTGAAGTAGTACTGCTAGGCGGTAAGTTGAAGGCAGGCTGGAGTTCTGAGAGTAAGTATTTTGCTGTCTGTTGCCGTCTTTGCCAGTCCTGGGTTTCCCATGGTCGGAGTGATTTCAGAGGGGGTTCCTGATGTGGCTGACTGGTGGCTGGCATCTTTTCACGTTGGTATATTGCAGGATTTGCAATGGGGAAAAGGTGCCAGTCAGCCAATCGGAAGGCAGATTTTTAAGACCCATTGTATAATGCATAATTGATGTTCATGTGATCGGAGATTAACTGATCTGTGTTTATAGGTAAAGTCACATTGTGATCTTAATTCTGCATTTTTAATAACTCAGTAAATCCCGTCTTAATCTCCTATTATCCAGGCTGAATAGGTCTAATTTTTGTAGCCTTTCAGTGTACTGTAGCCTTGATAGCCCAGGTATAAGTTTAGTAACCCTTCTCTGTATTCCTTCCAAAGTCTTGACATCCTTCTTGAGGTATGGAGACCAAAAGGGAGATGCGTAATCTAAATACGGTCTAATGTAGGTCCTGTACAGGGGGAGCAGGCATTGTTCATTCCTTGATATAAAACTTTTATTAATGCACCCTATGAATCTGTTTGCTCTTTAAGTTATTCTGCAATGATTAGATGGGGTAAGATTAATGTTAATTAGAATGCCAAGGCCTTTTTCATTCTCCTCAGTACTTAATACGGTATTTCATTAATTATATGTTTTGTTGGGGTTATGTTTACCAAGATGGAGGACAGTACATTTTTCTAAATTAAACCTCATTCTGTTTCTATATGCCTGGAGTTCTATTGTTTTTAAGTTGTTTACCAGGGAGAGATATTTTCCTTCTGTGTCTATTTCAGCACTGATCTTTGTGTTGTCTGCGAATTTAGTAAGCAATAACCCACTCCAGTGTGTGTGGTTACTGGGGATTAATCAACACCCTGGGTGTTGTGAGGACACTCGGCCACATGTTATTTTGCAGTCCCCAGTGCAGGTCATTTATGTAAATGAGGAACAGTGCCGGTCCAAGCACAGGCCCCTATGGCACCCCGCTGGAAACTCACCTCTGTATGGATAATTTTCCACTTACTCTCACCTGTTGTGTTCTGTTTATAAGCCAGTCTCCATCATACTATCACATGATCTGATCCCATATTTTTTAGCTTTATGATTAATTCGATGTGTGGGACAGTATCAAATGTCTTCTGAAAGTCTAAAATATGACATCTACTAGATTCCCTTTGTCTAGGCTTACACTGACCTTGTCATAAAAGATAATTAAATTTGTGGTGTAGGATCTCTGCTGTTCAAAACCACATTGTGTGGGGTCATGCTTGCCCAAGGTCAGTATGTTTTCCTCAAGCTTGGTCTTTAGTAATTTTTCCATGACCTTACAGGGAAGCAAAGTTAGGCTGATGGGCCAATAACTGCCTACATCCCCCGTACTGCCTTTCTTGTGTATTGGCATTATGCTGGCTCTCCTCCAATCATTATGTACCTGCCCCTATTTGATTGATTTATTAAATAGTATTGTAAAAGGTATACTTAGTGGTTCAGCTAGTTTTTTAAGAAAACATGAATTTATGCCATCTGGTCCCGGATATGAACTAGATTTTATATTACCAATTGTACACTGGACTTCTTCTCTGATGAGAACTGTGCAACACTATGGAGACCACCTCTGGTGCGGACAAGCATAACACTGCCACTGGGGTGCCCAATCCCCAATGTCGGTACATGAAATAAAGAAAACCATCCCTCATAATTTTTTTTTATTTTACATATCCTGTAAAAAAGAAAACTGCCCAGCAATGTCTGTTGTTGTTGCCAGCACACCACTGTCATTCCCCTCCCCCTCCCAACAGTCCCACTCAGCACCTGCCACCCCACACCCCTCACCTCTTACTTTTAATTTTCCACTACTACTGTGCACAATCCTCAGTGCCAGCTAGTACCCCCACCCTGCACGTTTTCATTGTGTGACACCTGGGAGCCCACTCCCAGTGCCACCAAGCATAACATTAACTTTGACATGCCCAATTCCCAGTATTTGTACTTAAAATACAGTAAACCTTCCCTCATAGCCTTTTTTCATTGTTCTATAGCCTATAAAAAAATAAAACTGTCCATTGATGTCTATTGCTGCAGTTGTCACACCACCACCATTACCCTGCCTCCAGTCGAACATCCCACTTAGCACCCCCACCACCACCCCTTACTTACCTACTGGGGCTTCAACACTGTAATCCTCTCTGGACCAGAGAAATGTTAGTGCCAGAGTGGGAACTGAGGGAATCAGGCATGTTGTTCAATTGGTTTTAAATTTGTCCTCATAACTTGGTCATTTTTTAATATTTTTTTTTCTCCTTCAACATAGCCTTTTTGGGACCCCACCTTATGAACAAGGGCAGTGAAACTATATAAATCTGCCCTGAAAGTTAACTTTTGTGGTGGCTGTGCAAAATCACCTTTCAGGCAGGATTTAACATTTTCTCTACCCTTGTTCATGAGGAGGGGTCATAAGAAGGCTATGTTGGGGTACAAATATAAAATTGTAAAGTTATGAACATACATGGAAATTTTTCAACACATGCACATAACTTTGATAATTTTCAGTATTATAACCCAAAATTTTCAACATAGCCATTTTTTCTCGCCACCCCATGAATGTCATATCTGTCATTTTTCAAATCCTGGCCAAAATGTGTTTTTGTAGCTGTGGCACAAAGTCACCTTTCAGGCAGGATTTGAAAATTGTATCTGCCTTTTTTCATGAGCTGGGGTCATAAGATGGCTATGTTAAAAAATTGGAGTAAAAATATTAAAAAGCAACTAAGTTAAGAGCGTACATTGAAATCTTTCAATGCACATATGTAACTTTGGTAATTTTCAATATTTTTACCCAAAATTTTCGTGAGGGTAACATGAGGAAGTATTTTTTTAACAGAAAGGGTTTTGGATTCATGGAACAGCCTCCCTGCAGAGGTGGTGGGGGCAAAAACAGTATGGGAATTCAAAAATGCATGGGATGTACAGAAAAGAGCTCTAGCAATAGATAAGAGAGAGTAAGCCGCAGATCAGTTAGGATCTGTGGTTTCTGAAACAGACAGGGAAATGGGGAGACTAGATGGGCCAAGCAATCCTTATCTGCCATTAAATTCTATGTTTCTAAATTTTCATCATAGTCATTTTTTCACACCACCCCATGAATGTGACAGCTGTCATTTTTTAAATCCTGGCCAAAACATGTTTTCACATTTGGGGAGCAAAATGAGGTTTCAGCCATTGTTTTATACATGACACCTGTCATGTTCAGAAGGAGTGGTCATATAAAGACTATGTTGAAATTTTGGGGACAAAATGTGAAAAAACAGCTAAGTAATACAGAAACGTTGAATTGTCCAATGTTTACGTATAACTTTATTTTTGAGGATTTTGGCCCCTAATGTTCAACATATCCCCTGTGTTACCCCACCTCTGGAACATGACAGTGTCATTTTTCAAATCACCTCTGAAACTTATTTTACTAGTTGAACTGCGAAATCACCTGTCGGATAAGATATAAAACATTTTATCTGACTGATCATAACATCAGGAAATAAAAAGATTGTTGGAAATTTGGTGTCATAATGTGAGAGTCCACTGAAAATTAGGTATTGCTTCTCAGCTAGCCTATCCTGGGTGAATACAATCTGAAAATGTGTAAAAGCAGGACATCACTGAAAATGAGATATTGCATCTTATCTGCTCTATCCTGGAAAAATATATAGTAAAAATATGTACAACCAAAACCTGGTACAACAGCAAATGCAAGCTGTGAATATTCAACATTGACAAATGCTTGTTAAATAAAGTTCCAACGCCTTCTTGCAATGTATCCGGGTGGCCTGTTCAAGTCTTGGCAAATGCTGCAGACCTTCTTGTTGTGAGCTACTGTAGGCCCAAGCAGCGAATATACACAGAGTGGTCATCATAATTGTAGATCTTAATTTTATTGCATCAACAATGGCAGAACAAGAGTTTCTCTTCTTTTGACAGCAGCTCAAACAATGAAGTATTAAAATAACAAACAGAGGTAGAAGAATTAGTGATACTTGTAAAGTGCGATGGAGTTCATCAGCAGTGGTGGACCAATGAACAGCTGACCATGAGAGAAAGAACTGGGGCATGACGGGCCACCCATGTTATATAGGCGGTGATGATACATGTTGACATGGGCAGCCCCAGCTAGCAAAATTTTTCAAGTGGTCCTGACGCTGACAGCTTACAGTTCCATTATATGGCTAAATGGAGGGAGATGTCCTTGAAGATCTGTAGTTCCCACTTATGGTGCTGAGTTGTCCACATCTGTCACAGCCACCATATTAAATTTGTCTCAGCCATTACTGCCTGAATGTCATAGGTTTTGTTTCCCAGGCTCCTATTATAAGCACACATCACTGTATCAAAATTTAAATCCCTGTAAATGTTCTTTCTCTGATGGCTGGTCTCTGTGCTTCATTACATGTGGGCTGTACCTACTGATGCAGGTTCGCAGGCAGGAACCAAGATTCTGCAGCAGGAGGCATCCAGCCCTCCATTTCTGATTTCCCTCAGTAGTTCCAAAAGCAGTCCAAATGTGGCAATACTAGGAGAACTTGGAAACAAAACACAAGAAAATGAAGGCAAACATGGCCCTGAGGCCAGCCAACTATGTACATTCTGGGATGGAATCCGAAGCCCGGAGACCAGCCATCAGAGAAAGAAAATTTACAGGTATTTAAATTTCAATTTCTCTCTCCTAAACTGGTCTCCAGGCTTCATTACATGTGGGATATACAAAAGCAGTACATCCCCAGATGCCCTGGATGGAAAGAATGTCAATTGCCTTTAAGGGTCCACCACTGCCTCAAGCACTCAACAGCCAAAGGATGCCTCTGCCGAGGACATCACATCCAGCTTGTAAAATTTTGTAAATGTGTGAACAGATGACCAAGTGGTCACCGTGCATAAGTCTGCTGGATATGCTTCTCTGAAGTTCGCCCATGAAGCGGCCATAGCTCTGGTGGAATGGGCTCTCACTGGGCCAGGCAGAGGTACCCTGGCCTAGTTGTAAGCCATGATGATGATGGATCTGATACAACTATCAAGTCTTTTGAAGCTGTTTTACCCATGTTTTGGCCTGTAGTTAAAATGAAAAAGCTTGACATTTTACATATAGCCTCTGTTCTCTTGATATACATTTTTAATGATGCTCTTTTCAGGTCTAACATATGAAATTCCCTTTCCTTTTCATTTTTGGGGTGTGGGCAGAAAGAATGGAGAATAACCTCTTGGTCGCAATGGAAAGGAGAAATAACTTTGGGTAAAAACCCTGGATCTGTACAAAGTACCACAGAGTCCTGATGAAAAACAGTGTATGGCTCTTTGGTGGACAAGACTCCAAGTTCGCTGATTCTCCTTGCTGAAGTAATAACTACAAGAAAGACCACCTTCACTGTGAGATGCATGATGGAAGTCTCCTTAAGAGGTTCAAAAGGCGCTTTGAGAACCAGGTTAAGTCTCCAAGTTGGAACCATTGGTTTGATTGGAGGGCATTTTAATGTTGCTACCCTTAGAAACCTCCCAAGATGAGGGTGTGAGCCCAGTGAGTCCACCAAGTCTACCAACAAAAATGCCCCCAGGGCTGAGACCTGCACTCTTAGGGTGGCTGGTTGCAGATCTTTGTCAAGTCTGTCTTGAAGAAACTGTAATAGCACAGGTAATGATATTGGATGGTCCTGTATATCTTTGGATTGAAGCCAGAACAAGAATTTCCTCCAGATTCTGTAATACACTTTAGAAGAGGAGGGGTGACATGAGTTCACCATCATTTCGATTACCGGAGCTGTGTAGCCTAGCCCCTTGAAAGTTTCCCGCTCAATCTCCAGGCTGAGAGGGATAGGTTGCTCAAATTGGATTGTAGGACCGGATCCTGATGGAGAAGGTCCAGGCTGAGTTGAAAAGATACAGGAGGTCCCATTGACAGTTGAATGAGAAGTGGGAACCAAGGATGGGGAGACCATAGGGGACAGACTAGGATCATCTGTACTCCATCTCAGGCCACTTTGTGTAGGACTCTGGAAAGCAGTGGTATTGGGGGGAAGGCATACAGGATGCTGAACTGATCCCAGTTCAGAGAGAAGGAGTCCTGAGCTACTGTTAGTTCATCCCTGGCCAGGGAGCAGAATTGTTCTGCCTTGGAGTTTCTCCTGGATGCAAACAGATCTACCTGGGGATTGCCCCACTGCTCTGTTAGGAAGTGAAAGGCACTGTCCTTCAGCTCCCACTCCCCTGGCAAGACATTTTGGTGACTTAGCCAGTCTGCTGTGACATTTTCTTGTCCTGGAATGTATGCAGTTCTTATACTTGCCAGTTGTTCTGCTGCCCATTGAAATAGAAGAAGTGACTCCTGAAGCATTTTTGAGCTTTTTGTGCCTCCCTCACGGTTGATGTAGGCCATCGTTGTCCAATTATCTGTTAGAATCAACACATCCTGATTGTGTACTTGTTGACGGAAGTGTATCAGGGCTAGGCAAACTGCACTCATCTCAAGGACGTTTATGCTGTACCTTGACTCTACCAGTGACCATTTGCCTGTGCCGACAGCTGATGCAGGTCGCCCCCCCATCCCCTGAGGCTTGCCTCATTCGTGATTCTGATTTGGTGTGGATGTCCCAACTTTCGCCCCTTCATTACATTTGACCTCTGAGACCACCATCGGAGGGAGGATTTTATCTGTTGAGAAACTGGGATTAGCTGGTGCTGGCTGTGTCTGGACTGGGACCACAGCCTGAGCAGATGGGCTTGAATGATCTACATGTGCACTACAGCCCAGGGAACCAAATCCGCCAGTGACACCAGAGTCCCAATTAGTTGCATGAAGGACTGTACCGGCAGTTGGGCTGCTGTGTGAAATTTCTTGATGAGCTTCAGCAGGTCTCTGAATTTCGATTCTGGGGGAAAAACTTTGTTGGCCTGTGTCCTGAAGCCTCCAGGTGGTTCAAGTTCTGGCTTGGAGTTAGGGAACTCTTCTTCCAGCTGATGACAAATCTATGTGCAGATAGGCACTGGACTATTTTTGTCACTGCCTGTACTGCTTGGTTGAGCTGCGGGGTCTTGATGAGGCTATCGTCCAGGTAAGGGAAAAACTGTATCCCCCTGCTTTGAAGGTGAGCAATTACCACTACCAGCACCTTCGAGAATGTCCTTGGGGCAGCCGAAAGGAAGGGTTTTGAATTGGAAGTGTTACTTCCCCACCTTGAATCTGAGCTATTGCCTGTATATCCTCTGAATGGGAATATGCAAGTAGGCATCTTGTAGGTCAATAGATGCTAGAAAGTCCCCTTGTTGCAATTCTCTGATGATTGATGATAAGGTTTCCATCTTGAAGGATCTGCTGCGCACAAAATTATTTAGGAATTTGAGGTCTAGGACTGGTCTGAAACCCTCTGTGTGCCTGGGCATGATGAAGAATAGGTAGTATACCCCCCGATTGAACTCTGCGGAGGGAACCTGCTTGATCACTCCCACTTGCAGAACATCTGTGAAGGCCTGTAATGTCACCTGTCTTTTGGATGGCTTGCTCAACATAGGGGAGAGCACCACATGCAGTTGGGGTCACTTGAACTTGAATTCTGTCAGGTAACCCTTGCTGATAATGTCTAGTTACCATTTGTTCGACATCGTATGGACCCGTTGCTCGAGGAAATTTGAAAGTCTGCCCCTTACTCGAAGATGGGTCCAGATGGCTTCATTGTGACTTCTTGCTGTTGTTGTCAGTGTCTCTGGAACCTCCCCCACCACAGGATCCCCCACCTCTGAACTTACACTGATTACCTGAGGAAAACCATGTTCTTTTCCCGGAAAAGTTAGTGTTTTGACCCTTGTTGTAACCCCGATCACGAAAGTTATGCCTGGAGCCTGAGGTCCATGATTTGTCCCTGCCCCTGGACTGGGGCATGTGTACCTTGGCTGTCTCCCCAGATTCCTTCATGGCCTCCTTCAGGGCTGAACCAAACAGGAGATTTTCTTCATAAAGTGCATTCGCCAAATGACTGAAGAGGTGTCTGCTTGCCAGGCCTGAAGCCAGAGGTTGCAGCAAGCTGAGGTTTGATAGAACATGGTCCGTGCAGTGCACTTACCTGCCTCCTCAGACACGTCAGCTGCATAAGCCGAGGCTAGCCCCATTAACTGTAGCTGATGATTAATCGGCGAGTTTTTCTCTGAGTCCACTGCAAATTGAAAAGCTAGATCCAATGCTCAGGACAGGGTGGCTCTGGCTGAAAAGAGATTTGCTGTTGCCACCTTAAGCAAAGTCGCCAAAGCTTGGAAGGCCTTCTTAAGTGAGGCATTCACTTTTCTGTCTACTGGGTCCCTTAGTGATCCCCTTTTAGCTGGGATGACTGTTTTTTTGGTCAGGTTAGAAATATGTGGATCGATCCTGGGGCAGTCTAACCACTTTTCTGATTGCTTCTTGTCGAACTTCAGAAGTTTACAGATCCAATGGTGGACCAGGTATTTGCATTCTGGACCTTGCCATTCCTCTTTTAGTAAGTCCTCTTTGACGGGGAGGGATAGGGAAGGCTGTGGATGGTTTGGAGGTAGATGCCAGGCAAAAAGTCTGTTTTGGTTGGGAAGGGACTGCTGGAGAAGATCTGAGGTGGATCTTGGATATGACCTTTTTAATGAAAAAATCTAGGTCCTCCAGGTCAAAGTTTTTGGATGAGGAGTTGTCCGAGTCCGATGATGAGCCCACTATCTCCCCCTCTTCAGGGGAAGAGCTGGCATCTAAGAAGTCTGGGGAATGTCCCCTGCAATGTTTTCCCTTGTGAGTGTCCTAGATCTACTTTGGGAACAAGATCTTTTCTTTCTCCTGTGGTGTGAGGAATGGTGATCGTCATCCTCTGATGATCTGCATCAGGATTTTTCCTTTTTGTCGTAACAATGTGAGGATAACTGCCCCTCGTCGGATGATGATGGGAAGGGGGTCCTTTTTCTTCTTACCTCCTTGTGGGATCTCCTATCTGGGGACCCTGGAGGTTGCCAGTCGAAGCATGCAGGGTCTAGAGCAAAGGCCCTGTGTAACTTGTCTGTAAGGTCTGGAGCTTGGGAGTGGGCTGCAGCCTGTTGGGTATCCCTGGCTGCTGTTGCTCTCTCTGATCTGGAGGCAGCCGGTTGCTCAGACCTTTCCTGGGTATCCATCCAAGTTGAGGGAGAGGTTCAGTCTGCCAAATCCTCCCCATTTGCGGCCACTGCCTTTTCACATGTAAGACAAAGCAAGCCAGCAAATGTGATCAGGAGCAGAGATTTGCATTGCTGACATTTTTTGCCCCTGCTAAACTTTTCTGAGGCCATGATTCACAAAATGCCCTTTATTCAGTGAACTCATCCACCCCACCGGGAGTATCCTAGTCCACCACTGAAATTTCAAGCTGGCCCTTTAAGAGCCAGTTAGAACGCCTGCTCCCTTCACTGAAAACCGTTAATTTAAATCCCCTCCTTCAAGATTCATCTGTAGAAGTAAGCTTTAAGATTTGTCTGTTGAAGCAAGTTTTTCGGCTGGGTGGGGCTGGAGGTGATGTTCCTGTCATTTCCCCTGCAACAGCACTTCTAACACTCCACAGCGCTCATCGATGAGAAAGCTGAGCGCCGACAAGCAGTCTGGCATGCTGTGGTAACAAAGTCGATGAGCTGTACCATTGACGAGTGACTGAAACTTCCAACAAAGCTGTTCATTGATCGGAAGAACACTGAGCTACTGCCGTAGCTCCTGGGAAGCACTCCCATGCTGAATTGCTTTTTTCCCTGCTTGCATCGACAGGCGGTCTGGCACACTGTGGTAACAGCATTGATGAGTTGTACCATCAACGAGCGGCTGAAACTTCCAACAAAGCAATTTGTTGATCAGAAAAACATTGAGCTATTGTCGTAGCTGCTGGGAAGCACTCCCATGCCGAATTGCTTTTTTCCCCACTTGCCTGAAAAGGCACTGTGAATTCCGTTTGGCAGGGGCCAAAGATGCAGGAAAAAAAAGCGTGCCACTGAGAGGTGGGGCCAGTCTGTGCTGCTTGCAAGGCTGAGACTGGAAACCACCTTGGAGCGCTTGAATACAGCTTCTAGTTTCTTAATCCAGGATATCTGAACTTCCTTATAGAAAATACATTTTTTGACTTAAAGTCTGCTGCGTTCAGCTCTGCCATGTGTAACAGAGCTCTGCTGCAGAGTACCTGCTCCACTGAAGGCAGGAAGTAAACTGAGGGAAGTCAAAAATGGAGGGCTGGATGCCCACTGCTGCAGATTTTTGGTTCCTGCCTGCCAACCAGCATCAGGAGGTACAGCCTACATGTAATGAAGCCCAGAGACCAGCTTAGGAGAGAGAACCCCCCATTTTGTCCCATATGTCTGTCTTCTCCCCGAGAAGTGACCTTGACTCTTTCTGCTTCCTCACAACCTCCAACCCCTACTGCGCTCCACTGCATCCTGTGTCTATCTCCTTCCTCTATACCACTTCCCTTCTCTGAATTCTACAGTATTTGTTCCACAGCATTGTCCCCTTTCCCCTCTGAATTTGTTCTGCTTGCCTGCATGAGTTCTAAAAGAGGCCGTCCAGGCCTCCTTTAGTTGTATGGATTTACCTATCCTTAACTGTGCTGCAGCTCATCTCTCCTTGTTCAAAGTCTTTTTTAGGTGTTGTGCAAACTTACTCCCCAGTACCCTGACACTCTCCCTACTGGGGTGTAGGCCACCCCCCTTCAGCAGCTTTCAATCCCACCAGATATGGCCACAGTCTCCTAGAAACTGAAAACCCTCCCCCCAACACAAGCTCTTCAGTCACACATTAAACTACTATATTTTAAACTGCTCCCTGAGACTGAAGCATGACTTTGGTAGGACCTCCGAGAAGGTCAGTACATATGCCCTGTCCCTCAGATGCCAGCTTAGGATGTAGAAGCTCTCATTTAATTCATCTATACCACTTCTGGACAGATTATTTATGAAATGTACTTGTGAGGTGGCGTCCATGTTCGTGGTGCAGAAATGTTGGCAACTGCAGACAGAAAACGTATACCACTCCTCCTCATTCAGAAGTTACATAGAAACATAGAAAATGTTGGCAGATAAGGACTGCTAGGCCCATCTAGTCTGCCTGTAAATATATCCTTGTTTGCAACCTCTGATCCTATTCAGTCAATGGCTTTCTCCTTTCCTTCCCACGTTTAGGGTTCCCATATGCCTATCCCATGCATGTTAAATCCCCCCACTGTGCTTGCTCCCACCACCTCCTGTGGCAGACTGTTCCATGTGTCCACCACCTTTTCCGTGAAGAAAAACCTCCTCATATTTCCCTTTTATCCTGCCACTATCCAATCTCATATCATGCCCTGTCATACTTGTACTCCTCCTGTATTGAAAGAAGTTGCCCGCCTGCACCTTGCTTATGCCTTTAAGGTACTTGAAGGTTTCTATCATGTCTCCCCACTCCCTACTTTCATCTAGTGAGTACATATTGAGGTCTTTTAATCTCTCCTCGTTTGTTTTCTGGTGCAAACCCTGTATCATCTTTCTTGCCCTTCTCTGGACTGCCTCCACCCTGTCTATGTCCTTCCACAGGTGCGGCTTCCAGAATTGTACACAGTACTCCAGGTGAGACCACATTAGTGTGTTATACAGTGGAATCACCACCTTCCTCCTTCTGCTAGTGATACCTCTACCTATGCCCCCAGCATGCCACTGGCCCATCCCTGCAGCCTTTGTGCTCTGTTTAGACACTTTTAGGTTGTCAGAACTGATAACCCCCCGATCCCTTTCTTCCTTGGTGACTGTTAGCAACCCCCCCATCCTGTAACTCTTCCATGGGTTCCTGTGTCCCAGGTGCATTATTTTGTACTTCTTAGAATTGAACCTCAGTTGCCACATCTCGGACAATTTTTCCAGCTTCCTTAGATCCCTCCTCATTTTCTCCACCCCATCCAGAGTATCTACCTTGTTTTAGATCTTGGTGTCATCGGTAGACAGGTAGACCTTTCCATCCAAGCCTTCTTGGAGCACTCAGTGACAGCTGTCAATCACAGAGCACATACTGTATATAATGTGTGCTCATTCAGAGCTCAGTTGGTGGCTGGCCATGGTGGTGAGCAATGGGCTGTGCTAGTCACCAACTCAGTTTGTGGACTGGGGGAGGAGCGGGGTGCTGAGACACCAACTGCCAGGTTAGGGGATGGGGACTACTAAACCACCAATGATGACATATTCTGGCATAACGGGGGATCAGGGCTTTGGGGAGGGGTGCTAGATCACCAGGGTATTTGAACACATATTTACATCATGGAGACATCAGAGATCAGGAATGAGGGTCCACTGGACTGCCAGGGATTTACAATACATTATTAATTCATGGAGACCTGGGGGGGTCTGCTAGTCCACTTGGGAGGGGGGGTTATTTTACTATTACTTATATGGCGGTAATCAGGGATCATGGGTTCACTAGGCCACCAAGGAAATATACTAAAAAAACACCTATTTCTTGGGGACATCGGGGAGGGGGACCACATCACATTGCTGCAACTAGGTCAACTCTCCCAGTGGAGAAATTTCTAAGTACCTGGCTGGTCTAACGATACTTAGACATTTGCCCTCTGGGGTAGTTGTGTGAATCCTGATTCAGGGGATTTGGCAGCCTGCATCTGCCACAAGCCCTTGGCATAATGCTGCAGCACATTTTCTTCACAACTGTGGCACAAGCCTCGTTTGGTGCAGGCTGCCTGCAGTTGACACAGGCTGCCATTATGAATCACTCCATGGGCATCATTTGGCGCAAGGAGTACTTTACACCAATCATTGGGATGCAAGCCCCTTGTGCTGCCCTGGGAGGATTCAGAATCAGGCCCCATGTCTTTTATGGTACTCTTCCTTAAAGGAACCGTGCATGTTTCAGTGCAAGTTTCATTTAAAGTGCAAATCTTTTTAAAGTGCAATTATAATTCATTAACACACCTTGCAAAACACAATTCTAAAAAATCTCCCGGATGAGAAACCATAAGTACATATCTGGTATCTGAAAAACAACAAGTAGGGGGGTCAGATGGGGGGTTTGGAGAGGAATGGGAAAAACAAATGGACTAATGTAGTCTACCTCAGAGCTGACAGCATTACAGCAGCATTACCAATACTTACAATACAATTACTTTTTGCTTGTTACCTGTAACCTCTTCAGCTGTACTTTCCAAACAGGCAAACTGTTTAATATTTGTGCCTTCATGCAGTATCCTATCTGGTCTCGCACCATCAGTCCTGGTGAGTTCCAGCACCTTCCTTATAAGGGTGTCTGCCATTAGTGACCCTCCCTCTTGACTTCTGGTGTGGAAAGCACAATCCCACCTGTGCCCCTGATAATAGAATGCCCTATTACCATTGCCCTTTTCCTTCCCCATGTTGGGTTCCCACACTTTCCTTGCTCATGCACAGCAATCAAAGCCCTCTTTTCAGGAGTGCTGGCTCCTGCCCCTTCCACGTTTGAATCAAGGGGGATCCCCTCCAACAGTGGCAAATACCTATTAGGGGTGGGTACATCCTGCATTGCTGGTACAACAACCCTCTCTTTCTTCCTTCCAACTATAGTCCTTGTGCCCTAATTTGGCTTTCTGTGGCAATGAAGTCTATAGCCCCCATTGTTGTTTTCTGACTCTGGCTCTCAAGTAGCGGATTTCAGCTCTCAAACACCTGCACCTTCCTACAAATGAGGTACTGGACATAGATCTAGAGAACCCTTCAATTATCCAAAATTACATTTCTTTCATCACCACAATTTGCAAAATTCCATATGCAGAAATAACTATTCATAGTTACATGGAAACATACAGTAAACTGACTAAAACAGGACCCTACAGAAAATGAGATGCTGCTTCTCAGATTGGCTATCCAGAGTAAATACAGCCTGAAAATGTATAAACATAAGACCATACTGAAAGCAAGACATTTCATCTTACAGGGCTACCCAGGTTACATTGTAAAACTGGCTAAATATTCAAAATACCTTTATTAGTACAATTAAAAGATGCACAGCAAGTGCAAAAACAACGAAGTCTACAGGGGAACCCGTGGAGCAACAACGTTTCATGCCTAGAACTCCCGGTGCTTGTTAATGTTAGATGCCCCCCACAGTCCAATTGCTAAAATAGCAAGTTTGCAAAGACATAAGAACAGTTTTATATAACGTGCTTCCGTGACCACTAAAAGAAATCCAACAAAAACTGAAAACAAAATGGAAAAGGACATTTTGTTACTACTCAGAACTTGACATTATTCTATTACTCCCTTTAATTATTCACAGAAAATGTATATATTGACGATATTTTGGATATTGCACAAGATTCTGTGGAAATGTGTCTGTTTTTGGACTGAGTGCCGGATCTGTCTGTTTGAGGCAACTGTGTTGGATGAGGAGCACCAGTGCTGTGGAGGCAGTCCTCTGGCTTTGGGTAAAATTAGTAAAAGCAGGTCCCTCTTGAAAACAAGATATTGCATCTCAGCTAGACTATCCTGGGTAAATATAGTAGGTATTATGCTGCTACAGTGAAAACTTTTTGCCGACGACCATTACAGCAACAACAATGACACGTCACTGTAATGGTCACGCGGGATCCCGGCACTGCTTCTTCAAGTCTTGTGTCCCCTTCCCCGAAACAACTCCGACCTGGAGTTAATTATATAAAAGTCTGGGGGGGGGTGCAAGGGCACAGCCCCCTGCTAAAAACAACTGTTTCTCCTGACGGCACAATGCCGACTGCTATCACTGTTGACATTGTGCCATCGCTATAATGCCAGTCGACAGAATTTCTGTTGAACTGGCATCGCAAAACCGATATTATAGCATAACAATAAGTAAAAACAGACCATCCCTGAAACTGAGATGTGGCTATCTTGGGCAAATACACTGTAGAAATAGGTGAATGCAGGATCCTACTGAAACCAAGATGTTGAATTACACCAGGGTTGAGCTATCACAGATAAATACAGCACAAAAATGGGTAAAAGCAGGACTCCACTATAAATGAAATATTTCATCTCAGCATGGCTGTCCATGGTGAATACAGCATGGAATATTGGTGAAAGCAGGATCCCACTGAAAATAAGATGTTACATCTCACCTGAGCTATCCTTGATAAATGCACTGTAAATGCTGGTAAAATCTATACTCCCCTGAAAACAAGATACATTCCATCTCAGCTAGCTAACCTGGATGCAGTGTAAAAACTGGAAAAAAACAGCTGTCCTGCAGGTTCAGCAGTAGCGCTACTGCTTGTGATGCAGACGAGCAGGGTTCAGGAATGAGCCTGGAAGATCAGGGGGCCAGCTGGGGGAGGTGGATTGATCATCTGAGGGACAGCTCTCCTCCTATTTGTGGGGGGGAGGGTTGAGGCTCCCTGGACATGCCTGATACTCAGTGATGGCTAGCAGAAAGTTCAACTAGTAATCCAGGTTCAGGGGAAGAGCAGAGGATGCCGACATGCTGTGTATGGAAGTGTGCACAGTGATGTTTCAGGCATCATTGCATGGCTGCACCTCAATGTACTAAGTGGGAAAAGCAGCACCACCTGCCAAATGAGGTCCTGCCTGCCTCCCTCCTACTGCCAGAGCTCGCTATTGCCTGACTTACCCTGGGTAGCTCCAGGATGACCTCCATGGGTTGACGAGATAGGGGATGCTGCCATAGAGCAGAATGCAAGCCCCATCTCAGGGATGGGCAAACCCAAGGACAAACATCCCAGTGTGTTGCAGGTTGTCTGTAGTTGCCAGAATCACCAGTCAGGGTGGCTCTGCATGCTGTGAGCAGACACTGGTAGCAACCAAAGTAGGGTTAAGTGATTGGCTGAGAAAATCAGGAGAGGTAGACAGTTAAAAAAAAGGTAGAAGCAGCAGCCTACTAAAAAAGAGATATTGCATCTCACCTGGGAAGGGAACCATTGAGTAAATACAAAGTAAAAATGGGTGAAAGCTGGCTGGCTGGAACCTGACAGCAGTGCTACTGCTTGCCATCCAACAATGTATTACATCAGCAAGCCAGGTGGTGCAAGATCCTCAGAGCTGTGCAAGGAAGGAGTAAGGAGCTGGGATCTGGGACACCCCATGTCTATCCCACACTTGCTTGAAGCCCCCCCCCTCCCCGTTTTTGCCTCCATGACTTCTGCTGGCATAGATACATAGATACATGGACACTGTCAGTAGATAAGGGCCTATGGCCCACCCCATCTGCCCATTTGGGCTTGTAAGTTCCCTTTATGTTTTTCTAGACGTCTGTTGCCCCATACCCCTGACCTCCAGAATTCCCTTATGTCTATTCCATGCATTCTTAAATCCAGTGATTGTTTCAGCCGCCACCACTTCATCTGGCAGGGTATTCCACTTGTCCACCACCCTTTCTGTGAAGAAATTGTTCCTCAAGTTTCCTCTGAATCACCCTCTCCCCAACTTCATCCCATGCCCTCTAGTCCTGCAACATCTTTTTTGCTAGAAAGTAGTGTATTCCTGCACCCTGTTCCTCCCTGTAAGGTACTTGTATGTCTCTATTATATCCCCTCTCTCCCTCCTCTCCTCCAGGGAGTACATATTCAAGTCCTTCAGCCTGTCCTCATAGGACTTATGATGCAATCCCTGTACCATCTTTGTTGTCCTCTTCTGAAACTTCTCTGTCCTGTCTATGTCCTTATGTAAGTAAGGTATCCAGAACAGTACACTGTACTCCAGGTGGGGCCCCACTAGTGTCTTGTATAGTGGAATTATGACCTCCTTATTCCTGCTGGTGATGCCCCTGCCTATGCATTCCAACATCCTATTTCCTTTACCTGCTGCCTTGTCGCACTGTTTCTCTACCTTGGGGTCATCAGAGATTATAACCCCAAGGTCCCTTTCTTGCTTGGTGCATGCTAAATCCTCACCCCCCAACTGATATTTTGTTGCAGGGTTTTTGTGCCCCATATACATTATCTTGCATTGAATTTCAACTGCCAAGCCCTTGACCATTCTTCAAGCTTCTGCAGGTTCCACCTCATCCTGTCTACACCCTCTGTCATGTCCACTCTGTTACAAAGCTTTGTGTCATCAGCAAACAGGGACATTCTGCCTTCTAGGTCCTGCACAATGTCACTGATGATCACATTGAATAGGAACAGTCCCAGCACCGATCCCTGTGGTACCCCACTGGTCACTCTTCCTTCTGTGGAGTGACAGCCATTTACCACCACCCTCTGTGTCCTGCCACCCAGCCAATTACCCCCCCATGGCACTACTGTCCTGCCCATTCCCATATTTACCAGTTGTTTATTAGCCTTCTATGTGGCACAGTGTCAAAGGCCTTGCTGAAGTCCAGATAGGCCATGTCCACTGCCTTCCCCTGATCCACCTCCCTTGTCCCCCAGTCAAAACGTTCAATGAGGTTGGTCTGGCATGACCTCCCCCACGGAGGTCACGTGATGGCACTGGGCCAGGCAGCTGCTTGAGCTCTGAGCTCTCCCCTGCAATTGCCGTTTTCGATATTTTTTTGGAATCATCAGGGCACTAACTAAACAAATTTCTCAGGAAGGTGCTTAGATACTGTGCCTGCTATCATCAAGTCTGATTGGCTCCCGAAGAAATCGATTAATTTGATGGGATGGAGGTCGATATGAAGCAGACCTCGGTTAAGCACACTCCCCCTGCATCTCCCAACAAGGCCTCCAAGAAGCAGCGTAATCAGGGACCAGTTAAACCGGATCGGAACGACGATAAATCGCAAGCGACTACCCCCCTGACTGAGGATAAATTTCTGCAGGAACTTACCCCTATCAAAGATATGCTGAAAGAACTGGCTGCTGAATTTAAATCGCTCCGGGGGGATCTGTCGTCTGTCTCCACCAGGGTCACCGATGTCGAAGCTAGAGTGTTTTCGTCGGAACAGAGACAAGACAAGTCGGAGGTCCTGATTGCTGATTTAAAGCAATAAGTTAAAAAATTACAAGCCAAAGCAGAGGATTTGGAGGGTCGCAACCGTAGGAACAATCTCCTAATATTTGGCCTGCCGGAGATGGAGGCAGGGCCTGACTTAATGGCCTTCTTACAGAAGCTTCTAACGAAGATTGTTGGCCCATCTCCTATTAGTCCCACCTATCATTTGGAGCGGGCCCATCGTTCACTAAGGCCCAGGCCCCCAGCTGGTTCTCCTCCGCGACCCATTATAATAAAATTCTTGAGTTATGTTGAGCGCCAGCATGTCTTCTCTAAATCCCGCGATCTTAAAGAAATTCTATGGGGCTCATCCAGGCTTCACATTGCACAGGATCTCCCTAAAGAGACTAGAGAAAACGGGCAGCCTACCACCCTATCATTCAAAAGCTGATAGCTGCCTCCATCCCGTTCAAGATGTCTTACCCAGCTACTCTGAAGGTTATGATTGGGGGCTCTGTCTGCAGTTTTAACACATCAGAAGCTACTCTAAGGGAACTTACTGCAAGATTACCGGATCTCTTCAAGACGGCTGGCTGATGGACTTACGCTCTACTAAGTTGTTTTTTTTTTCTCTTTAATGTTCAGATGATCGGATGACTGGGGTTGTTCTATCCCCCTTTTCTGGGGCTGACCAGTTGGGTTAAGTCTGAAGGGGGGGGCCTGGCCTTTCCTTTGCTGGGTCATGGGGACGGCTGGGGCTACTTACTAAATTTTCTCTTCTATCCTTCTCATTTCTGGACTATCTGCGTCCTCTACCTTACTATTTTACTCCTTTTCTCCCTTTCTTGTTCTCTTTTCCTTCCTTACCTGGCTCCTTCGCGATGACTGGACTGGATGGGTGGTAGCCTTCCGGGGGTTGAGGGAGTCCTCCGTGCGGGGCCTGACCGTTCGGGCTTGAGGCGGAACTTCCTTTCAATTGATGCTGTTTTCTGAGGGGACTTCCTGGTAGGAGGACTGTTTTAGTCGGCTGTTTTCGGTCCCCTCGGAAACAGCATCCCAACACCGGAATCTCTTTATAAATTAAGGCCTCTGCTGCTGTTTTAATTTTTTCGGGGAGTTGGATGTTGGGTAAGTCACCCTCTCAGTTTTGCTTTCTTGATCTACTGAGGGGATGGGCTTTCTACGGTTGGCAGCCGGGGGGGGGTATTTCTTGTTATTATGGGTGGTGCCTTCTCCGTTTCTCGCTTCCCTGTTTGCCATGCCTATATTGTATCTCCTCCACCCAAGGTATGTAAGTTATTTTCTCAAGGTATATGTTGTATTGGTGATAATAGGCGATTGGGGGGGGCTCGAGCCTGTGGATGCTTGCTCGCCAGATGCGATATTGCGAGCCTAATGATGGGGGGTCTGCTAACCTCTCCCTGGTGAATGAGCTAAGATATTTTAGCATACAGGGGTTTTGGTTGTATGTTTTTGCTGGTGTGGGCTGGGAGTATTTACTGTATGGATGTTTGTATTTAGCACTGGGGATTCTGGGGTTCGCGTTGGGGGCTGGGTGGCCAGAGTTTGTGTGTTTTTGCTTGGGTGAAGGATCATTTCTGCTCTGGTCTTCCTTTGTATATAGTTATGTGAGGGTTCTGGGGTTTTTCTTGATTTTGGGGGGGGTTGTGTGGTTCCACGACTTTTCTTCGATGCTGGTTTCTTGGAGTTGGAGTTTGGGGGGGTGGCTTTCTTATTGAAGGGTTTTTCTATGATAATATGGAGGCAGGTTTTGGCTGGATGGGTAGGGAGGATGGGGTTGTGGGTTGCTCTCCCCTATGCACTACAGGAACTCTGCTTAAATAAAAGTTACTGTTTTGGGGAGGTACTTGTTCTAGGTAAACTCGGTTCGGGGCTGTCTTGGGTATGGGTATATGCTGGATGTAATAATGTCAAATTTGGAAACTATGGATGGGTTGGGGTGCACCCTTTTCTCTTTTATAATTCTAAATATGCCTGGGTATCTGGTTTTTGTTTACTGTATCTAAAATGGTTATGAATACTCTTAAAATAGCTTCCTGGAACGTGCGTGGACTTCGGGATCGGGTTAAATGGTTGCAGATGTTTAATCACTGTTCGTTATTACAAATTGACATTCTCTTTTTGCAAGAAACACACCTCAGCCAAGGTGACACCAAGCTTTTATCTCGTTCGGGTTTTTCTCAACCTTATCTTGCTGGTAACTCTTGTTTTAGCAGAGGGGTGGCGCTTCTTGTTAAGAAACATGTTTTATTTACTAAAGAGATGGTTGTGTCAGACCCAGAGGGGAGATTCATCTTGGTTAAAGGAATTCTTAATGGTGGGGATGTTGTCTTGGGATCGATATACGGTCCATTTGGGGGTGATTCTGGGTTTTTCATGTCCCTTGCTGAGAAACTGGCTAGGTTTCTTCCCGCCCAGTTTACATTGGGTGGGGACTGGAATATTCCTTGTTCGCCTGTCCTAGATAGAGACCCTCAGGATAAACGACCACTTTCTCCAGCTCATAGAGCCTTCACGGATTTGAGATCTTTACTTGGTCTATGTGATCCTTGGAGACATGCTAACCCGTCTCTCCGGGCTTTTTCCTTTCTCTCCCAGTCGCACGGTACTAAATCTAGATTGGACATGGTCCTGGTCAGTGTTTCTTTTATCTCAAGTCTCTGTTTAACTGGCATTGACCCAATCATTCTTTCAGACCATGCGGTTGTCTGGATCAAGCTTTCCTTATCTTCGGAGTTCTCTCGGGATTCGGTCTGGCGGCTGAACACTCAACTGTTGAAAGTTCCGCAAAACGTATCTGATATTAGTTCCCTGATCTCATTATTTCTGGCAGATAATCTTAATTCCACTCCAAGGTTTGATATAGTGTGGTCCGCCCTAAAGTGTTTTCTTAGGGGTGAGCTCATTAAAATGGCTTCCTTTAAGAAGAAAAAGGGGCTTGCTAATTCTCTATTTTTGATGGGTAAAATTCGGGAGCTGGAGGCCAAATACTCTTCAACCTCTTCCTTAAGTGATCTTAAAGAGCTTTTATCAGCTAAGAGTAAATATTCGGATCTCTTAAAGGCGAAAACTGAATATTCATTGATTAAAACTCAAGCGAAGTATTTTGATCAGGGGAAAAATCAGTAGCTTCTGGCTGCGTTTCTGGGCATTGGAAAACTCAGGATTATTCCTCTCTGCTCTCCCCCATCTGGGTGGCTGTTACTGCACCTAGAATTGCTCATACCTTTAAAGAGTACTATCAGGACCTATATAGCAAACCGGCGGTGTCACATTCCACTTTGAAATAGATGAATATTTGAGGAGATCGATATTCCTGTCTATCGGAAACCCAGCAGGCTATCTTGTTGGCACCTATCTCGTCGGAGGAGAGAGATCCATAGCCTCCCTTGCCTCTGATCGAACACGGGTCCTGACGTTTCCGCTAACTTTATAAGACTTTTGCCAAGGATCTGATACCTACTCTTCTCAAACTGTATGAATATTTATCGGTATCCCCAGAGGTGGATCCTTCTTTGTTTGAGGCTATCATTGTCTTAATTCCCAAACCTAATAAGACTCTTACTGACCCGGCTAATTATAGACCCATTTCACTTCAAAATTACGATATGAAAATTCTTGCTAAAATATTAACAGAGCGAATCAGGATGGTTTGGTCTGGGCTGTTGAGTCCTGAACAGGCCGGATTTGTTCCTGGAAGATCGGCGGCCGACCATTTGAGGACCCTATCACATATCTCCCAACATGCCCAATCTTTTTCACATCCGGCTGCTCTGGTTTCTCTTGACGCTGAAAAGGCCTTCAATCGTGTTGACTGGTCTTTTCTTTGGGCCGTTCTGGAGAAATGGGTTTTCCGTCCGCTTTTGTTAACAGGATTCGTGTATTTTACAACTGCCCCTCTGCCAAAATCTATTGTAATGGGGTGTTTTCCTCCCTTTTTCGCCTATATGCGGGTACTAGACAGGGATGTCCTCTCTCTCCTTTGTTATTTAATTTGTATTTGGAACCTTTACTTATAAGGATTAAGGCCTCTGCCCAGGTCAAGGGACTTAAAATACATCAAAAGGAACTGGTTCTTTCTGCGTATGCAGATGACATTCTCTTGCACTTGGCGGACCCGGCTGAATCTTTGAAAGAGGTGGTAGACCTTATTGAGAGGTTTGGTGTTTTTTCTCGCTATAAACTAAATATTTCCAAATCTGAAATTCTCCCCTTAATATATATATACCAATAAATCTGAGTTTTCCTCTTTTGGTATGAGATGGGCTCCTAGATTTATTAAATATCTGGGATCCTTTTCTCCACCGACCCTTCTCTTTTGAAGAAACTTAATTTGGATAGACTTAAGGATTCGGTTTCTCAGGATCTACAGCGTTGGTCAGCTCTTCCCATCTCACTCTGGGGTCGAATAAATATTCTTAAAATGAACGTCCTTCCCCGAATCTTCTATCCATTGAATTTGGTTAACTTCTGGCTTCCTATCTCTTATATTCAACAGTTTCATGTGCTTTTTTCCAACTTTGTCTGGTCTGGGAAGGCGGTTAGGCGTTCTTACACTAAATTATCGCTTCCTAAGGAGAGGGGGGGTCTTAGGTTACCCAATCTTCTGTTATATTACTAGGCGGCTCATTTTCTAAGTTGGGAAGATGGTTCTCTGCCGAGCGGATTCATCCTGTTCAATCTGGCTTCAGCTCGAGCACTCCTCTTACCGAGATTAAATTCGATAGGTATGCTTTATTTTACCTATCCCCGAAGGTACTCTCCAATTGGGTGTCGGATAGCGTTATAAAGGTTGCCATGAAGTCCTTTCTGCAATGTATAAAGTACTTTCGTATTCCTGCTATCTCAGACCTGGGGCAGCCGGTTGACTATAATCCTAATGTTAAATTGGGTACCTCATGGATTAACCCGGATTGGCTTCCACAAGTTAGGGAGGCTAGACTTGAGCAATTTTTTAATAAAGATTCACTTCTCTCTTCTGGTGATATTCTCAAGAAATTTGACATATCTAAAAGGGTTATTTTCAAAGTTTATCAGCTGAGACACTTGATTAGTCAAAGATTTGGTACCACTCCTAGGGATTCGGCTGTTTCCCCTTTTCTTTCTGAAATCATTAATCTTGCTTCCCAACCACATTCTATTTCCCTGATATACTCTTTTCTTCTGAATTATAATTCACCGGAAGGGACTGTGGGTTCCGAGGTATGGGCCCATCTTTTGCCTGATAGTCCCTTGGATTGGTCGGGTGTTTGGAGGGATCTTCATAGATACCATACCCAAGACAGGATGCGATTAACACAATATTATATTGTTAATAATTTATATTATACTCCAGTCAAACTTTTTCAGCTCAAAAGGGTCTCTCAACCAAACTGTTTTAGGTGTTTATAAGGTGAGGGCAATCTTATTCATATGTTCTGGGACTGCCCTAAAGTTGCCCCCCATGGTCTCAGATTAGGGATTATCTTGATCCTCTTCTGGGTCTGTCCATTTTTCTGTCGAGGTGTGTATTTTAGGTGAATTCTCCCCAGGCAGACTGTCGAGCAGTAGATATTATATGGCTTTGGTGTCTATGGCTGTTAAAAACTGGTTTTAAGACACTGGACTGACCAACTGACCCTGTCTTTTGCTGAATGGTTAACTGAATTAGTCTCATACTTCCAATCTGAAAGGTTGGTTGCCAGTTTTAAAGGGCATTTGGATCTGTTCCAGAGGAGGTGGAATAGGCTTCAAACCCTCTGTCTGGCTTAATTTATATTATCTTGACCTGATCCCGTATGTCCGGCTATGTTTGCCTGTTAATTTGTGACCTCTGTAATCCTTGTTCTCAAAACTGTCTGATTTCTTATAGATGTTAGGGTTTGTATCTTTGGGTTAATTAACTGATGTCCAGGAAATGCTTGATCTTTGGTTAAAGCACCCTGGGGAAGGGGTTGGGTTGTGGGGTTGTGGGTTCTCAATGTTGTGTAATGGGTTATTTCTGTAACTGAAGATTGGGGGTTGGTGGGTTAGTGGGTGGGTTGTTTTTGTGTTTATTTTTCTTTTGTTTTTTCGTTGAGGGGTGGGGGGAGGTTTTTTGGGGGGTGTATTTTTTCTGTTTCTTTTGGATGTACTGTTTGTTTCACTGTTGTATTGTATTTTCCCGGTGTATATTGTGTTGTTGTTTGTTTCTTAAACCAACAAACTTAAATTTCCAAAAAAAAAAATGACCTCCCCCACCAGTGAAACCATGCTGCCTTGGGTCCTGTATTCCACTGGCAACCAGATGTTCCACTAATCTCTCCTTTAGAAGTGCTTCCATGATCTTCCCCATTACCGAGATCAGGCTGACTGGTCTGTAGTTCCCCGCTTCCTCTTTGTTCCCGCTTTTGTATAAGGGGACTACATCTGCTGTCCTCCAGTCTTTGGGTACCTCCCCTGTTTCCAGTGATTGGCTAAACAGGATTGCCAGAGGTTCAGCCACCACCTCTCTTAGTTCTTTTATTTTTTATTTATTTATTTAGTGATTCAGAAAAGACTTTTGAGTGCAAGCTCTTTTACAAAGGTTCCACATCATAGATTGCAAAACAAAGTACAATAGGAGAAAGAAAAGGTACATTACAATGAACGATACAGCCTGGATTCAGAACTTACAGAATAACTCAAAACATAGGTACAAGTTAAATAACAAGAAAAACAGTTTATGAGGGTGGGGGGGAATAAGCAACCACAAAGTGCCTTGTCAGTATCAGAGGGACGGGGATAGCTGGCAGTGGGGTGAAGAAAGGAGGTATGGGAGAGTGGTATGTACTGCGGTGGAGGTGAAGGGTGGGGGAAGAAGGATGATAAGGTATAGGGAGAAATTGTGGAGTGAGGGGAGGCTAAGTGGAGAGGACATGCTAAAGTAAAATGGTGGGGTGTGAGGGGGCATGGTCAGGCAGCCTGCTTTAATAGTGACTGTTAGGGAAACTCACAGAATTGTGAGTTGGGGAGGGAGAGGGGGTGGTGGGTGCCAAAGGAGCATGACACAGACTCATTGCTGAGGTAAGTCATGAGAAGAGACAGAGGGAGGGGTACCTGAGGCCTGCTTAGTGCTTGCTGAGGGACAGAGAGCAGGTGTGGCAGGACTCAGGGGCAGGTACACTTAGAGAGTGTTATTAGTTGCTATTTGAGGTCAATTTTGAATTGTGGCAGACAATTGTTGGCCAAGAGATGCGCAGGGAGTTCATTCATCCATAGGGGGACCCGGTAGGCAAGTGCACATTGCCCATGTGAGGTGCGACAGAAGGGGATAGCCAAGTCCCCTCTAGTCCTCCCTCTGGTGATCTGTAATGAGTTGGCCGCCTTGATCAAATTGCCTACACAAGGTGGTGTTTTACCCAATAGTGCCTTCTTCCCTAGGATGCAAGTCTGGAATTTGACCCTGTTTCTTAATGACAGCCAATTTGCATGTTTGTACATATTACAGGTGTGAGTGCCACGCTCAACATCCAGGGTGAGTCTGCAGGCTTTGTTGAGTACAGTCTGAACCCTCATGATCACTGTATCCATTGCCGCGCCATAGACCACTAGTCCATAGTCAATAGTAGATATAATTGTACTGCAGACTGAGTGGTTGTGGGCCCCTGGAGAGAGGTATTGCCTGTGCCTGTAGAGGACACCAATCTTGGTATTGACTATCTTGACCAGAGAGTCAATATGGTGTGCAAACTTGAGGGTATCATCTATTATGACCCCCAGATACTTGAATAAGTAAACTTGTTCCAGCGGCTCACCACATGAGTTGGAAATGATGAGGGGGTGGTGCTTATTTTTGTTGTGGGGGCTGTACATAAGCATGGCCTTGGTCTTCTTGTAGTTTAGTAGCAACTTATGACTACAGAACCAGTCCTTGAGTTTGGAGAAGGAGTTCTGCAGCTCAGATTATAGGGCAGTCTGAGATGTGCTGCTGCTCAGGAGCACAGCATCGTCTGCATATAGTATGAGTTTGGTGTTGCAGACTGTGGGAAGGTCATTTAAGAAGAGGTTGAAGAGTAGGGGCCCCCAGTCTTGATCCCTGGGGTGCTCCTAATGATACCTGTCTTGCACTGGATACTGTTTGCCCAATTTTGACACATTAATTTCTCCATATTTCTCCAATTATGCTCCATATATGAGGTAGTCGATGAGTTGACCAGCCACAATCTTTTCCAGTGCCTTGGACAGGGGGAGAGAATCGAGATGGGTCTGTAGTTAGCTACCAAAGATTTGTCGCCTCCTTTATGCACTGTCACAACTAGGGCCTGCTTCCAAACTGTCGGGAACTGGGCCAGGGCCAGGGACTTATTGTACAGCGTGGTAATGGGCACTATAAGGACATCCAGCGTGAGGGATAGAAGTTTCATGTCTATTCCGTAACTGCCCAGTCTGGTCTTACCTAGTATTTTCTTGACCATAGTAAGGGCCTCCTTCACTGTCACCCTTTTAAAGTAGAAAGTCAGGTGAGAACACTTTGTGGATACGTTGTTGAAGTGGTTCAAACTAGATTGAAAATAGGCAGGTGGTAGCACTGTTGTAAGATCGGTGAAGGCCTTATTGAAGGTTTCTGCAATAGCTACAGGATCTGTAGTGGGGGTGTTACTGATACTGAGCAGTTGAGGATGCTTCTTGTCCTCCTTTCCAAGGATGCTTTTGATGTTATCCCAGAATCTTTTACCATCACCCCAAGAATTGCAAAGCTGGGCCTTGTGATAGTTGGCTTTGGCAAGTTGGATTAGCTCGGTGCAGTGGTTTCTGGCTGTTCCGTAGCACTGGTAGTCATGCTTGCTACCTGTGTTTCTGGCCTTCTCCCAGAGTATGTCCCTTTCCTTCAGCTGGGAGAGGAGCTCCCCATCAATCCAGCCATTTGCTTGCCCCCAAATATTTCTTTTTGTGAGCGGGGTATAGATGTCACAGATGGAGCTAAATCCCTTAATGAAGTATCTGAGGGCCTGATCTAGGGTAGGTACCTGGTCGATAAGAGTCCAGTCATGCAGGGCAAGGGCTGATTTGAGGGCTCCAAATTTACCCTTCCTCAAAGCCCTGCTTTCAATGAGGATGGGTGGGCTTTTGGTAAATTTATTAGACCACAGGAAGGTGATTGGGGAGTGGTCACTTAGCATGTCTGGGAGAACTTTGATCTCAGAGATCCGGGATGGTGAGCTTGCTAGGACCCAGTCAAGGATGATACTTTTCCTGTCTTATAGTTTTGCCTGGTGTGGCAGGTGACAAGTTGTGTCAGGTTGGAGGTGGCTATCAGATCCCTGAAAGGGGCATCCTCCTTTCCATCCCAGTTTATGTTGAAGTCCCCAGTAACGACAAGCTCCATCCCCTTTGGAAGGGTGCTGACAACATCCATAATTGTGGGAAAGCCTGCTGTGGCTTTCTTGGGGGTAGGTAGATTGTGGCAAGGATGAGAGTTTTGCCATTCTGACTGACCTGTGGCTTTATCACTGTTATCTCATGGTCCTCAGCCACGCTGGTTCCAGGGAGGGCGGTGCACTGCAGAGAGTCCCTGGCATAGATGAGGCATCCCCAACCTCTCTTGCCTATTCTATCAATCCTGTATGCTTGGAAGCCTTTGAGGGCAACCTCGCTATCTTTAATCCTACTGGTCAACCAGGTCTCTGTTAGGCATAGGATGTTAGGGGTATGGAGGGCTATCCATACCTGTAGTTGGTAAAATGTTATGGTTAAACTGCAGATGTTCAGTAAGGCTATTTTTAGGCCTTTAACCTTATCAACACCAGGTCCCATTGAAGTAAGTGGGCCTGGGTTCAAGTGAATGTTGCCAGAGAGGAGCAGGAGCATAAAGATGACCTTTCTAGAAGAAAGGTTTATGCTAAATTTGGCTCGTACCTTCCACCGCCGAGGCTTCAGATGATTCAGGTGTTGGACACTGGTTGAATTATTAGGGTATAGCTAACCATTACTACCACTATGCGAGGAGAGGACATATGGCCACCCACATATGTAGAGGTAGGCTGAGTGAATCGCTGCCCACAGCCAAGTGAGGCAGTTTCTGAAGGTGCTTTTGACAGGCATGCACTACCCAGTAGTGGTTCAGAGGGGGGTAGCAGCGGCTCAGCTAGGCATCTTGTGCCAGCTGTACCAATCCAGGTAGCAAGGAGCAGAAGTAAACAGCATCCTTTGATAAGGGACATGGCAGCTTGATTCAGTCATCAAACCTGACACACTGGTTCCAAAGGGAGGCTGTACAGTTAACCACAGTACCTGGTGAGTTTTAGAGAGAGCTAGAAAGAGGAGTTACACTGGATAGGGAAAGTGCTTCACAAGAGACAGTGATGCTGTCATTCAAAGCTTGAGCAGCCGGCTGGCAGAAACTTGTAGGAGTGAGCTAGTAAGCCAGGGCAGGGTTTAAGTGTATTTAAACAGCACCGGGGGTGGGGGTGAGTGGGGGTGCTGAACAATCAGGCAGCTAGGTCTCCCTTCCTGGAGGTAATCAGTCCCTGAGAGCGAGTCCGTATCTAAGCTTCTGTGTGGGGCTGGTGGCTTCAGACCTGGACTGCAGATGGCAGTCTGGCAGGTCAGGTTCATCAGAGAACCATGGCTGTGGCTCTCAGACTGCCTGAAAAGAGAAGGACAGAGGGAAATTAAATAAGAGAGGTGAGGGGTTGGACTGCTCGTGGAGCTAAAAAGAAATGCAAACTGGCTTAAATAGGGTGTGTGTTGCAGATCCAGAATGTTAGGCAAGGTGCCAGAAGGTCTGAGAGAGCAAGAACAAGGCTATTTAAAACACAATACCAGAGTAAAAAGGTGAAGGGAGGGGAGTTCAAGACCTGAGCTGAGATTGCTACTGGGTCTTATGAGGGAACACTCTACAGGCACTTAGATTAAATCAGCAAGCTTGAACTCTAAAATGCTAGCAAGACAGTATTAACAGAAATCAAAATTCAGTAAAATATAATTCAAGCATTAACAGTTCAGAGCTATATGGAGCCAATTTAGGACCCTGGGGTGCACCCCATCTGGCTCCATTGCTTTATCAACTCATTCCTTCCAGTTCCTTTAGGACCCTTTCCCATGTAAAGGGATGTGTGTCCATTTCTATGCCATTCCCACATCTTTTATTCCCTTCAGGCCCATTACCCTCCTCTCCCTCAATAAAGACTGAGCAGAAATATCTGTCCAGTATGTCAGCTTTGCTGTTGTCATCCTCCACAAGGCCCTTGTCCTCCCCCTTCAGTCTCACTATCTCTCCCTTTGCCCTTCTTTTTCACTTATGTCAGTCTGTTTCAGTCATCTACCACCATTTCAGTGAAGAAATATTTCTTCACATCACTCTTAAACTTCCCCCCTCCAGCTTCATGGGAAATTAAATGTACTCAGTACATTTCATTGTTTTTTTTTTCATTCTTATTGATTATACTTGTAGGTGAGAAGAGCAAATGCCCATTTTCGTAAGTGACCAGAGTACATATCTCTGCAGTCCATGTGGCAGGAAAGAACAATGTCCTAACAGACTCATTGAGCAGAATGGGCCATGTCACACTTGAATGGTCCCTGAAGTAAATTGTACTATTGCAAGTTTTCATGAAATAGGGTATCACAGAGGTAGGTCTTTTTGCTTCACAGAAAAATAAAAAGCTTACACTATTTTGTTGCAGTGCCCAGTATCTGGGTACAGTCCGAGAGGATGCATTGAGCATACACTGAGAAATGGGTTCCTATCTGCCCTATCAGCTTTTTCCTAATGCAGAAAGTTCTCCTACAAGCCAACATGGAACAAGTAACCATGTTTCTGATAGCACCAGACTGGGCAAGATAGCTGTGGTGCTCACTGTTACTCTAGATGTACAGAAGGATTCACTGTCTGCCCCTGTGTCGAGACCTGCTAACAATATCCAAGGGTTGGGTGACTCATCCTAACGTGACATCATTTCACCTCAAACAGTAAATGCTAAGTAAGGATGTACATCATAAAAAATGAAGGTCTGAGCCTTTAAATGCCCCAGTTATCATTTTGTTTCCTTTTATTTGTTTCCCTAATTACCTTTTCATCATTTCATTTGCATTTTGCCAACTACTAGTAAAAAAAGAATCCAATGGAATCCTTGTATTATGAAGTCAAGAAAACTTTACTGGCAAGATTGGCAGTGTATCTCAATGGGAAACTGCAAATCTGTTTTCAGATTTTTATAGAGGAATAATGCTTTTTACCACCAGAATATTATACATGTATTGAAAATATGTGATTTTGCATACCTGTGCTCTTTTGTTATGATGTAGCAGGTTACGTTTTCTTCCTAACTAGATTTCACTTGTGAAGAAGAAAAGAGAAGCCAGCTGCTGTTTTAAAAAATTGTTATATCATACAGCTGGACCACAGTAGTTCTAGTACATAAAAGGCAACTCAACTAGGGAGGCAGAGCTGACTCAGGTGTGGTAGCAGTTGCTTTGGCTTCTCAAAAGGAACTAGAAGGGGACATGATCAGATATGTTACAGTACAGTAGCAGCTTCTTGTTGTTTTTACATTGTTTCTTGTGGATTCTACTTGGTAGAAGGTTATTTCTTTTCTTTCTTACTACTTCTAAGGGGCTAGCAGGGTATTGTTTGGGGCTGTTGCAATTTTGAAACCTGTTTTGGTAGCTATAAGTGGGCTCATTTGTTTGATGTTTCACTGTGTAGCAGGCTGCATTTGTAGAGGCATATTTCTTCTGATTTAAAACCTATTTGGTGTGATTTAACTGGGGCTGTTTCTTTGAATTGGAGACCTATATCTTCTAATTTCAAGGCTGTTTTGATGAGTTGTTGGTGAAGCTGTTTGAATTGGAGTCCTGTTTCTTTTGGTAGCAAACCTATTTTGGAGGCTTTGAGTAGAATTGTGATTAATTTTTGCTGGCTTCACTAGCTGCAAAGTTTAGTGCAGAGTAGAGGAAGGGTGCTAATGGTCTGACCAGGGGCCTCAGCTACCTGATTGTGTCTGGAAGACTTGAGCTGGTCCCACCCACCCCAACCCCTCACCCCACCCGCCCGGTCCATAATTTACTTTATACCAGGGTTCTGACATCACTTCCTCAAATGGGCAAAAGGATATGCACCTGTCATAACAGAAGCAGACATCCAGGAAAGGAACGGCAGCAAGTGACGAGGTGACTGCTATCTCAGTGGAAGGGAAGTAACTGCAAATCTAGGAGCTATCATTGTTACTTCTTTGCATTGCTATTGCATTGGGGAAAGGAGGAGTAGGAGTTTGAAGAAGATTGTGCAATAGCTGTTTAAAGTCTCTTTTTGAGTGTGGATAGGAAGGATTGGAATGTAAAAAGCAGTTGCTCAATCTATCTAAATGTGTACAACAAAGGGGGTAAGGGAAATTAAGAAAGGAATGTTTTGCACTGATAGAGGGGGGAGAGGAGAGACTTGGGGGAGTGTTTGGTATCCTGCATTTGGAAGGGTGAGTGGATCACTGGTGGGCAACGACAGCAACTGGTAGGGTGGTAGGCTGCAACAACTGTGGTGCACCAATCTTTCTAAAAATTGCCTGGAGTGTGGGAGGATGTTTAGTGTGCAACCACATAGAGAAACTTAGAAAGGAGATCAAGGGTCTGCAGGAGGAACTAAGACAGGCAAGACAGATTGGGGTGGGTTTAGCCCAGTACT
Organism: Neoceratodus forsteri; assembly: GCA_016271365.2. NCBI lineage: Eukaryota > Metazoa > Chordata > Ceratodontiformes > Ceratodontidae > Neoceratodus > Neoceratodus forsteri. The sequence goes on from CM057454.1 coordinate 334,618,179, forward strand.
GGAGGGAGGAAGAAGGGGAGATGAGGGAGGGTGATTTAAGCCAACAGTGGTGAGGAGAGGGTCAGAAGAAGGGAAGCAGAGACAAAGGGGCCCAGGCCAGGAAGATGATTGCCGGGGAAACCAGGTCAGGAGACAAAAGACAAATGGAAGGAAGAGATAGGGACTTGTAAGGGGAGGTGAAGAAGTGGCAAAAGTCATGGAATGGAAAGGAGAGAACAGGTTGCTATGAAGAGAGAGGGAGCGGACATTTGTGAAGGGTCTTCAGAAAATAGTTTTGCACTGCTAGAGAGGAAGAAGGAGGAGGAGGGAAATGATGAAATTAGTGGAGTAATTGATACATGCCTGGACCAAACCAGAGCGGGGGGAAGTTCTGCTGGGAGGATTGCAACAGGGGCAAAAGGGGGAAATAATGTACAGGAGAAAGAAGAGGAGCTGGACATGAGAGAGGGAGATGAAAGGAAGCAAGCAGGGAGTAAGAGTGGTGGAATCTTAGTGCTGGGTGACTCAATACTAAGAGGAGTCAGGTGGGGTAGCAAGGGGTAGAGGCATAGTTGCATTTGGGTAGAGGCCATGCCAGAAATGACAACGGAAAGGGTGGGACAATTTGTTCTGAAATATGCTAGAAGGGGTAGGGACAAGCCTCATTTAATTATACATCTTGGGATGAACGACCTGGCTGACAAGACAGTAGATATAGTCCAGAGTAGGTCTGAGGAACTAGCACAATAATGTGAGCGGGCAGGAAGATCAGTAACTTTTTTAGAGATACTTCCAGTGCCCAAGGCAAGCAAAACAAGAAAACTGAGAATAGAGGAATTTAATGGATGGCTAAGAACCTGGTGTTGTGCTAAAGGGTATGGGCTGTTGGGGGTTGGGGAGGGACCTGGGAGGACAGTAGTCTCTATGCCAAGGACAGACTACACTTGAGTGAGGAGGGAAAGAAAGTGTTGAAACAGAGAATGGAGGAGTACTTAGAGGAAGCTGGGAATTTAAACTAGGAGCAGGGGGCGGCAATTGGGCAAGAGATATGCAGAGACCAGAGGTTGGGAAACCATGTGAGCTAACCCCCCATAACAGTGACAAAGGACAAATGGCAAGTACTATTGGTGATGCTAGTAAAGGAGGGCAGGATGGGAGGGGGGAAGGGTGGAAGGTGGTTACCCTTAATGCTAGGAGCCTTGGGAGGAAAACTGCAGAGTTACAGGTGCTCATGGCAGAGGGAGAAGTGGACATTGCAGCCATCACAGAAACATGGGCCACATAATACAATGACTGGGACCTGTCTGTACCAGGGTACAGGTTATTTCGTAGGGACAGGGTGATTGGGAAAGGAGGGGGTGTGGCACTATATGTGAAGGAAGGACTGAAGTGTATAAGGGAGGAAGGGGAAGAGGGTAGTACGGAGTCACTTTGGATGCAAATCCAGGATTCCAAGAATAGGATTCTTAGAATGGGAGTGGTGTACAGGCCACCATCTCAGACGGAGAACTTAGACAGGGAACTAGCGGGACAGATCAGGAGGACCTGCAAGAAGGGTAGTGCGGTGACTGAGGGGCACTTCAACATGCCAGGAGTAGACTGGAGTACCCCAACAACCAGGAACAGAAGGGAGCAGGTACTGCTGGATGCCATCCAGGGCAGCTTCCTGCTGCAAATGGTCAGTGAACCAACCAGGTTAGGGAATACCCTTGACCTTGTACTGGCAAATGGGGACTTTGTGAGAGAACTTACAGTGGAGGAACCACTGTCAGGGAGTGACCACCACTCAGTATGGCTCACACTGAATATGGGCAAGGAAAGAGTTGAATCTGGCACAAGAGTGCTGGACTTCAGGAGCGTCGACTTTGGGAGGATAGGGGAAGTGGTAAAAGGGTACCTGGCCAGAATTCAGTCTAGTAAGGACACTAACCAGAGGTGGAAACTCATAAAGCTGGGGATAGTGGAGGCAACCAAAACCTGCTGCAAGGCCCAGAACAAGAAGGCTAGGGCTAAGAAACCAAGCTGGTTGAGCAAGGAGGTCATGGATAAGGTAAGGAGGAAAAGAGCTGCCTTTAGGAGATACAAGAAAACAGGGAGGGAGGAGGACAGAGAGGAGTACTTGACAGAATCGAAGGAGGTGACAAGGGCAGTAAAGGGAGCCAGAGCATCTATGGAACTCAGGCTGGCACAAGGCATTAAGAAGGGGGAGAAGGACTTCCTTAGGTACATCAGGGAGAAAAGGAGCTGTAAGGATCACATTGTAAGGATTAGGAAGGAGGGGAATTGGGTGGAAGCAGGGTGCGATAAGGCAGAAGCACTAAATGAGTAGTTCTGCTCAGTATTTACTAAAGAGAAGGGGGGGTGACACCCAAGGGGGGAGAAGTGGCAGAAGCAGGGGGGAAGGGGTGACAGATGGGGAAATCATGGAGGGCAGAGTTCAGGAGGGTTTGAATGCACTGAGGGTGGACAAGGTGCCAGGCCCAGATGGCATCCACACCAGGGTACTGAAGGAGCTGGCAGAGGTGCTTGCAGGACCTGTGGCAGACCTGTTTAATGCCTCACTACATTCGGGGTGTGTACCTCAGGACTGGAGGATGGCTCATGTGGTGCCCCTCCACAAGAGTGGCCCCAAGGATGAACCGAGAAACTACAGACCGGTGAGCCTCACATCCATCGTGGGTAAGCTAATGGAGACTATCCTGAAGGAGAGGTTGGTGGCCCTCCTAGAGGCCAAAGGAATACAGGACAGCAGACAGCATGGCTTCATATGGGGCAGATCCTGCCAAACCAACCTGGTGGAGTCCTATGACTGGGTAACTAGGCAACTGGACAGGGGCCATGCAGTGGATGTCCTGTATCTGGACTTCAGTAAGGCATTCAACTCAGTGTCACATGGAAGGCTGGGAAGGAAGTTAGTAGGCACAGGGGCAGGTGCAAAGCTGGTGAGATGAGCAGAAAACTGGCTTCAGGGAAGACAACAGAGGGTGGTGGTGGGTGGGGAGCTCTCACACCCAAGGGTAGTGATGAGTGGTGTTCCACAGGGCTCGGTGTTGGGACCAGTGTTGTTTGAGGCATTCATTGCAGACATATTATGGGACATCAAGAGCAAGATCAGTATGTTTGCTGATGATACGAAGGTAGGAGCAGTGGTGGATGACCTAGGGGGATGGCAGGGGTTGCAGGATGATCTGGCAAAGCTTGAAACCTGGTCAGACACCTGGCAACTGGGGTTTAATGCCAAAAAGTGCAAGGTGCTGCATTTTGGGATGAAGAACCCAAGGAGGAGTTACCAGCTGGGGGAGTGCAGCTAGCCCAGACAGAGGAGGAGAAGGATCTGGGGGTGCTCATTACAGGGTCAATGAACAACTCGGCACAATGTAGGAAGGCAGCTGCAAAGGCCAACAAAATACTGAGTTGTATTGCAAGGAGTATATCCTTGAGGAGGGAGTAGGTGATTCTGCCACAGAATAGGTCATTAGTAAGACCGCTCCTGGAGTACTGCGTGCAGTACTGGTGCCTGTATCTGAAGAGGGACATTACCTTACTGGAGGGGGTGCAGCGCAGGGCGACAAAGATGATCAAGGGGCTGAGGGACTTATCATATGAGAGGAGGCTGAGGGAGATGAACATGTACTCACTGGAGGAGAGGACGGACGGGGGGACATGATTGAAACCTTTAAGTACATGAAAGGAATAAACAAGACAGGTACAGAGTGGCTGTTCAAAGTAAGGGAGGGGAGGGGAGGGACACCAGTGGCCATGATATGAGAATGGAGGAGGAAGGTTCAGGAGGAGATGAGGAGACACTTTTTACAGAGAGGGTGATGGCAGGTGGAATGCGTTACCTGCAGAAGTGGTATCCAGTAGAACAGTGGACTGCTTCAAAAGGGGATAGGACAGGACAAGGGGGAGGGTTAATGAAGGGGAAGGGTGGAAGGGTGGGGCAGCTGCAGAATAAGGGGTGCTAGCTGCATATTCGAGCAGACTTGATAGACCGCTAGGCCTTTATCTACTGGCAAATTTCATATGTTCGTATGTTCGTATTTGTTGCTGAAAGAAATAGCTATTTCTTTTGAAAAAAGTTAGAAAAATATCTTTAGTTTCTCACTTAAATACATTGGGCTCCTATGTAGTTGGTAGTTTCTGACATCACAATAGCAGAATTCTATTGAATTCTTTTTACTAGCAGTGTGAAAAGCTCAGGTAAAAACCCTTGTTTCACTGCATAAATGCATTTTTTATCATAAAAGTAGAAATTAATTAATAACACATCAGAATACAATAAATGAAATAGCAAGTTGTCTATTTATTAGATGTGAACACCTGCTCTTTAAGGAATTGTTCCTAATGGGAAAGAGTTCTCAGAATTGCAGGTCATGAATGTCCTGTAGGGAGCTAGGAAGCCAACCACGGGGAAATGTATGCCTCAACATGGAAATAATCTTCCATCTGGTGTGAAAATAACTTCCATTCAGCTGAGAATGCACAGATTGCATTCATTCTAGACTGGTTGTTACATTTAAGTTTTCTGGGCTGAAGGCCAGTATCTCTTAAGGTACATTTCTCAGCAATTTCTGCTTTCAAGTTTAAAGCCTTAATAGAATCTTTGTTTGCACATTCCATGTTTCAGAGATTCTATAAAGGCTCTCACCTGTACCTACCCCCAATAAGGATACTCTAACCCCTTGGGAACTGAACCTGGTCCTTGCTCAGTTAATGTCCTCTGCTTCCATCTGGAAAACATTATTCCTGGTAGTAATCACATCAGCAAGGAGGCGGGTTAGTGAGTTGCAAGCACTCTAACTTAATCACTCATTTTCTGCTATTCCCTACCTCCCCAGGACACAGTAGCCCAAAAACCACTGCACCCCAGGAAAAGGATTCAACAGTCCACACAAAAAAGATTCAGTGCTGCATGACATTTGTTTCCTTTTCTTTTTTAGTGCCCGAACATACATACATATTTCCTGCAGCACATAACATTCAGTGTAGATGGTGTTGCCAATCATATATAGAGAATTAGATACCCCAGCACTTCACCATGAAAGCTTCATCATGGGGGCAGAGACTTGCACAGCAGACATTGCATTTATGGCCCTCCTGGCAACATGATTACCATAGTGATTAAACACATCAAAGAGTGCATATTTGAAGTTGATATTAAAAAAACTTTAAGTAGGTAGAGTTACATTACAGAAATGCAAACCTATCAAAATTTCATGTAAACAACAGCAATCACAGGCTAGCTGGTTGCAGACTTACATCCTATCTCATATCCATATAACTTTACATATTTTTCACATTTTATCTATCACATGATCTAATAAGATAGCAAAATAAGACCAATAAAAGTGCCTTCTCTCAGTTCTGTGATCAACCTGGTTTATTGGGAAAGTCCTCAAAATATGGTGATCCACAGGAAATGCATTCCAGCTTATTGTGGTATTGCTGGACGGTCAGATAGAGGTCCTGAATCTGGGAACATCCTATGAGAATTCAACAAAAAAATACTAACAAGAAAACAGTGAAAATACATATATAATGTATGGTAAGTGCCTATTAACCACCATAATCAGCAGTCACACAACTTTGTTATGCACTGTTTAGAATTTTAAAAGTTGTTAACCACACTTCGGAACTTCCAAACAGTGGCCTAACAAAAAAAAATGCACTAGAGTTCCATAATTCTCACACATAGAATGCAAACAGTGTTTTTTTGACCATACACTATAAAAGATGATGGCTGAGGATCGGGTGACAACCACGCTGAAATCTCCTCTCGTGGTTGCTAGGGCTACAGTAAACCTCTCGAGCTGCGCTCTCAAGGTTTACCATGTTGTCCTAGCAACCACTTGAGGTGATTACAGTGTGGTTATCACCTGATCCCCAGCCATTATCATCTATGTAATTGTCTGGTTCACATTTCCAGACTTACAGTTCATTAGATTAATCAATTAATATGACAATTTTCATTTTTTCAGAGGGGGTGATGGTGTGTGTGGGGACTTTTGTGGTGGTCCAAACTTATTTCTGATATGATCATGGGGTACTAAGACCTTTAAAATACCATAATACCATGGGGTATTGCTTACTTAGTTGAGTGATCCACCCAGTAATTTATAACTACACAAGCCCATCACAATTGCTTAGGTGGATTATTGTATTCGGGGGGAGGGGTGCAAAAGCATTTCCTTTTTTTTTTTGCATTGGTCAGACTCCCCATTAGGGCTAAGAAATATGCCCTTAGGTGTCTAACCAGAAGGATTTCAGATCCCAGTATTTGTTCAGTCCTTTTGGACTGATTGTTTGAAGCTTAAATCAGCAAAAGCTTTCTCTGCTTAATAATAGATTCAGTCTGTTGCCTCCCCTTCCTCCCACCGTTTGGAAGCCTTGACATTCTCCAGCCCCATGAATCCGAGGTGTCTAGGATCACCATTGTGTATTTCCATAAAGTGCCCACTCACCGGGGTGTCCTTTTTTTTGTTTATCATTAACCTGATGTGTTCTTGTATCCTTTCCTTTAGCATTCTAGTTGTTCTTCCCACGTAACATAGTCCACCGGGGCACCATAAAACTAGTACAGGAAATAAATCCCCAGATTTCAAACTCCTGATTAACATTTTGGCATTTAAAAGTCTTACCCACTACACCATGCTGACATATATTACGTTTCTTACATTTAAAATAGCCACTGAGTCTTTTCGGAAGCCAACATGTTTTACTTCCTCTAGGTGTTGAAAACTACTAAATACTAGCTTGTCCCACAGATTTGAACTTTTCTTAAATGTGACCCTTGGTGACTGACCTATCACATTCCCAACCATCTCATCATGATGTAATGTTCTCCAGTTCAATCCAGACCACCAAGGCATGTCATGTGGGAAGGAATTTAGAAACATAGAAACAGAACTTGTTGGCAGAAAAGGACCACTTGGCCCACACAGTCTACCCAGATGTTCCTTGCCTTATCTGTCTCTGCAGACCCTAACTGGTCTACAGTGACCCTCCCTCCTCCCTGCTTGATTTCTAATACACATCTATGTATATCCCATGCATGCTTGAAGCCCCTTCCTGTTTTGCCTCCCCAACGTCTGCTGACAGTTTGTTTCAGTCATCTACCACTCTTTCAGTGAAGAAATATTTCTTTACATCACTCTTAAACTTCCCCCCTCCAGCTTCATTGCATGCCCCCTGGTGCTGGTGCTTCTTCTCATCTGAAAGAGACAATTCATTCGTCCCTGTGAGGTACTCATAGGTCTCTATCATGTCACATCTCATTGTTTCTTGTAGGGTATACATGTTGCGATCTCTCAGTCTCTCCTCCTAGGGCTTCCAGTGCAACCCAGCACCATTTAAATTGTCCTCCTTTGGATTACCTCCACCCTGTCTATGCCTTTTCTGAGGTGTGGCCTCCAAAACTGGACACAGTGCTCTAGGTGGTGTCTCAGCAGTGAGAGATACAGTGGCAACACCACCTCCCTCCTCCTGCTGGATATACCTGCCCTATACACCCCAGTATCCCACTAACCCTGCCCACTGCTTTGTCACTCTGCCCTGACACCCTGAGGATGTTAGATGTGATAACCCATAGATCTCTTTCCTGTTTATTCGCTGTCAATACCTCCTCCATCCTATACAGTGCCTGGGTTCCTATGCCCTAGGTGCATGATTTGCACTTTTTGGCACTGAACCCCAACTGCCATGCTTTAGACCACTCCTATAGTTTTCCCAGATCCCTGCTCATTCTCTCAGCACGGGGTCATAATGTTGTATGCAAAAATAGCTAAAGGCAGAACAGCGCATACAAAACAGCTAACACAAAAATAGATAACAGACAGATGCCTGCACAGAGAAACAGTGCAAGCAGGCCCACATGTCACAGGCAGAAAGCAAGAGGCAGGACAACAGACATGCGTGCAAATAATGTTTACTTGTGCATGTAAGGCAAACAACACAGTGCAACAGTGAAAGTGAACATAGTCAAACCCATCAAAAGTCCCCCCAACAGCTCAGTCATGTTACACCTGGAGGGACAGGTTAAATGTTATGCCATGGAGGTACTCTACAGTGGACCACTGCCTGTTGACCCAAACAATGGCAGCAATCCTCCTCCCGGCATCCTTATAGCGTCTCTTAGCTGTGGGCATGGTGTTTCCAGCAGACAGCTGGGACAGCTTCACAGTGGTCAGCTGCTCTTCGGCCCCCAGCACCCATATGAACTGCCACAGATTTGGATGGCATGCCTCCAGGTGTGTGGCAAAACCCCTGTGCCAAGCCTCCATGGCATTAGTAGTCCAGGGTGTACCGCCCCATGCAGGATCATATACGCTCCACATGGAGATGTCATACAGAGGTCTGTGTCGTACTGATTGGCCCACAGGCCTACCCACCTACATGCCCTCAAGGTAGTCCATCAGCTGAAACAACAGGTCACCATTGGCCTTTATGTACTCCTTATGCAGTGCATTGCAGGCATCAGCGACATCCATAGGTGGCACAAAGGCAAGTACCACAACCATACAGGCATCAAGGGAAAATTCAGGGTCCTCTGCATAGCGGGCCACGAATCCATCAATCTGTTATTAATGGTGCCACGCCGCCTGGGCCAGGTGAAAAAAACAGCCCTGCTGGTGGCTGCCAGGGAATACATTGGCAAAGGCCTGCATGGCCGCAAGTTCAAAGTCTGTCAGGACAGCCGCAGGTACGAGGCCAGGGCAATGAGACTTCACCTGCTGGAACACTGCTGTGTATGCAGAAGTGGTCCTGGAACTCATGAACAGATAGACAGCTGGGAATGTGGTGCCCTCCAGAAGGCCATGGATCCTATACACCTGCTGGAATAGTGGCGGGTTGACACTGAATGTTCCATACACAAGTATGGTAGTACACCCCTCCAGTTGTGCTAGCGTGGACCATGTAGCAAACACTAACAGCCTGTTGTCCTCTGGGCCGCTGTCATGCAGGAGGAAGGAGACACCTGTCTCTGTTAACGTGTACTCAGGGGGTATCACAAGCTGCTGCAGGCTCACTGGTTGTGATGGTGGCCTGTGTGCCACTGTCCTGGAACTCACAGGTCTGTTTAATGAAAGGCAATGCAAGCAGTCTTCCCATGACGGACATGGGTACACCCGATGTGCAGGCTACCACCACTGCACTGCAGGGCTCATTGATGCCAAGACCTCCCTGGCTGTGATGTCTGTGGCATCTGGGACATGTTTGTGCCCACCCGTGCTGTGCACCACCTCTTCAGACCGCGTATGCACCTGCGCAGGGCACCTCACCTTCTCGTACTCAACACACTTCCAGTATGTACACTTATGGTGCACACATTCCCGATGGTACAAGTACCCAACATGGTGCAGTAGGGGCTTGCCATTCTGGCTGCATATGTACATCAGAGGCATTCTCATGCATAAAACAGCCTCCACAGAGTGAGTACCCAGCAACACTATGTGCTTCCTTTATGGAGCCTCAATGTGGGCTTGATTGGCCCCATCTATTGCTTGGTATGCACACACACATCCCTGCAGCACCTGTTGCTTGTTGACCTTGGTGGTGTGCACAGAGGCACTGGGGCAGGGCATTGGTCCACAACAGGGTGCAGGTGCACACCGCTGTGTCTGCATGGGGCATGCCACAAGGTACTTAGGGACCGCACAGGCACCGCCACCCCCATCTCAGCCCTGGAGCACCCGGGAAGTCAATGCGTGCATGCAGATGTGACCCTGTGGTGGGGCAGTGATGCATCATTACTCCCCCACCCCGCGACAGTCCACGACACCCACAACAGACCTCACTTATGGCCCTCCAGCCTGTGCAGGTACAGTGCTACAAAACACGGCACAGTACTGGATCCACCAGTGCAATATGCCATGGCACAGCTAGCACTCACACAGTCAGTGAGTTCATATGGCAGGTACTGTGTTACAAAAGCCCCCTCCCAGTGTTCCACTGTTGAGTCAGGTGTGTCAAGCCAACCAGAACACTGCATGCTAGCTTGCCAGGCCCTCGCCCAGGCCAGGATGCAGTGCAGGTGTCCCTGCCACCGTCATGCAGGCCCCATGTTGCAGGGCTGTGTGCACATGCCATTGCTGAGGGTGCAAGGTTTCTGGCTTGCTAACCACTGGTAAGGCATGACTGTGTGGCCCACAGTTCTGCTCCTGTCTGCGGCACTACTGGTCTGTGTGGCAGGATATCCATCAGCTAGGCCTACAGTGCTGCTGGACCCACATCACTGTGCCCTTCCTGTCTATCTGGTGCATGTACTGTGATGTGCTGGTGTCCAGTCATACAGGTACACCCCAGACATTCTACTGAGTACCCATCCTATCCGTCAGACTCCATGGCTGTCCTGTGTCTGTGTCTGCTAAAGTTGTACACCCCAGACATTCTACTAAGTGCCCTTCATTTCCGCATGGCCCAGTGGTGTGTGCATGTTCAGTGTAATGCACTTACCTCATGGCTAGCCCCAGGACAGTGGGGAGTAGTATTAGGAGATGTACTGGCTGGTCCTCCATTGTATGGTGAGGTCCATGTCAACTGGCTTCTGTGGTCAGCGGTAGTTGTTCCTTGTTGTGGGTGTGGCGAGTGACTGCTGGGTGGATGGCAAATGGTGCTGTCTGTGGCAGATGGTGGCTGTAGGATATGAACCTCTGACACTGGTTTTCTTCGCAACTCTCCAGTGTGCTCACACCCATTGTGTCACAGGTGGTGCTCGGCTGGCTTCCCGACTCCTATGCGGCTTGTGTATGGGGCATTTCATAAGACACAGGAGCTGGGGTTGACTGTTGACAGGGTGGGATTTCCTGTCTTTTCCAGGCTCCATGTTGCTATGCGCTGTGTTGCCTTGCGTGACTTCATCCTGCCCGCTGTAGCCCGGCATTGTTGTGTCATGCAGTGTGTCTGCAATTCGCATTGTCTGATTGCATGGTACCACTGCCATGCATGCTTATGACCCCTGCCTCTTCTGGTATGTGCTGTGCTGTGCCATGTGCTGTTCCAGATCTGCACTGTAGTCCTTGCGCTGTTGTCCATGCGGTCTTATGGGTGCAAAACATTGACCTGGTAGGCATTCTCTCCACCCCTCATGAGTGTGCACCCTATTGCAAATTTTGGTATAACTGGAAAAAAAGTAATTCCTTGACTTCCAGTTCATCAGCAATGTCACTTATGGAGACATTGAAGAGGACCTACCCCAGTACTGAACCCTCTGGCACCCCACTAGTCACTCCATAATTTGAGTGAGTGCCATTTACCACCACCCTCTGTCTCCTATTCAGTAACCAGTTTCAAACCCAATTCACCACTTTGAATCTCACCCCCCAGGCTGCTCAGTTTCTGTGTCAGGCAGGTTAAAAAGGGCAAGAGAAAAAGGAGACCACTATAGTTCTTGAAGGAAGTATCTGATAAAGTAAAGACAAAAAAGCTAGCATTTAGAAGGTTCAAGTCAATGTAGAAGGAAGCAGATAGGGAAGATTATCAGGAGAAATAAAGGGATGCAGGAAAAGAGGTTAGAAGGGTGATGGCACAAATGGAGGAGAATATTGCCACATCAGCAAAAAAGAGGGACAAAACATTCTTTAGGTATATAAGCAAAAAAAGGAAGAACAAGGGAGGGATAGTAAGACTAAAATGGGAAGGAGGGGGTTGTGTGGAAGAGAACCAGAAAAAAGCAGACATGCTTGAACAAGTACTTTTGTTCAGTATTTACGAAGGAAGGGGCAGGTGACAGGCCATAGTTAGAGGAAAAGGGCATTAAGGTTAGGGAAGTGTACACGAGTCCTTTTACAGAGGAGAGGGTCCTTAAGGAATTCGTTCAACTAAAGGTGGACAAGGCAATGGGGCTGGATGGGGTACACCCAAGGATACTGAAGGAACTTAAGGAGGAGCTGGCTGCACCTCTGACAGCCCTGTTCAACCTATCATTTAATACCAAAGAGGTTCCAGGGGACTGGAGGAGGGTGGATGTGGTCCTACTTCACAAAAGTGGAAATAGGGAGGAAGCAGGAAACTATAGACCTGTCAGTCTGATTTCAGTGGTGGGCAAAGTAATGGAAACACTACTAAAGGAAAGGATTTGGAAATACATTGTGACCTGTGGATTACAGGATCTGAGACAGCTTTAGTTCATAGAGGAGAGATCTTACCAAACAAACCTGATAGATTTCTTTGACTGGTTGACCAGGGAAGTGTATTGGGGCAGAACGGTGGATGTGGCCTACCTGGATTTCAGTAAGGCCTTCAACACTGTTCCACACAAAAGACTGGTAAACAAGCTGGGTAACATGGGAGTGGGTCCAAAAGTAGTTAAATGGGTACAGAGTTGGCTAAGAAGTAGGAGTCAGAGGGTGGTGGTGAATGGGGTTCATTCTGAGGTAAGCAAGGTAACCTGCGGGGTGCCACAGGGATCACTACTGGGCCTGGTCCCCTTCAATGTCTTTATTAGCAACATTGCAGAAGGGCTGGAAGGGAAAGTATGTCTGTTCGTGGATGACACAAAAATCTGCAACAGAATGGACACATAGGGGGAGTGGGAAAAATGAGGGATAATCTAAAAAAGCTGGAGAACTGGTCAAGGGTTTGGCAATTTGGCTTCAATGCCAAAAAGTGCAAAATTATGCACATAAGGCATAGAAACTCAAGGGCAATGTACCAATTGTGTCGGGACGTACTGGCAACCATAAAACAAGAAAGGGACCTAGGGGTCATCATATCCGATGACCTGAAGGTAGCAGAACAATGTAATAAGGCAGTGGGAAAAGCTAACTGAATGCTCAAATGCACAAGGACTGGCATCACCAGCAGAAAGAGGGAGGTAGCGTTACCCCTGTATAGATCAATGGTGAGGCTCCACCAAGAGTACTGTGTCCAGTACTGAAGGCCCCATCTATGAAAAGACACAGGTTGGGTGCAGGAGGTACAAAAGAAGGGTGACCAAGATGGTGCATGACCTGTATCCAAAGCCCTATGAGGAAAGACTCTAGGAACTAAATATGTACTCTCTAGAGGAAAGGAAGGAAAGGGAGGGCATGATAGAAGTATTCAAATACCTCAAGGGTATATATAAGATTCAGGAGGGTAGCATTTTACATAGAAAGAGATGCTCGAGAACAAGGGGTCATGACTTGAAGCTGGAGGGGGAAGACTCAGAGGAGATGTGAGGGGAACCACGTCTTCATGGAAAGGGTGGTGGATGCATGGAAGAGCCTCCCAGCAGAGGTGGTGGGTACTGGAATGGTAGCAGGATTCAAGCAAGCATGGGATAGACACAAGGGGACCATAGTAATAGGGTGGGGGGTAGGGTCTGCAGTGGCACAGTAGGTAGGGAACTTTTAGGGCAGACTAGGTGAACCAAGAGGACCTTATCTGCCAACAGCTTCTGTGTTTCTATGTCACAGTGTTAACGGGCCTTGCTGAAGTCTAAATAGGCCACGTCCACTGCCTTCCCCAGATTGATTTCCCTAGTTATACAAAGAAGTCCATCAGATTCATTTGGCATGATCTACTCTCTCAGAGAATCCATACTGCCTGTGCTCTTGCAGCATACTAGAGTCAAGATACTCAACCATTTCTTCCATTAGCAGGGTTTCCATTAATTTCCCCACCACTGAAGTAAGACTGACCAACCTATAGTTGCTAGCCTCCTCCCTGCTGCTTCGGTTGTGCAGCAGAACCATGTCAGTTCTTCTCCAGTCCTCTGGAGCCATGGCTGTTTCCAGAGAGCTGTTGAACAAAACTGATAGTGGAGCAGAGGGCACTTCCCTGAGTTTCTTTAAAACCTCTGATGTATCCCGTCTGGTACTATAGCTTTGTCCATCTTTAGAGCTGCAAGTCCCTTCTAGACTTTTTCTTCTGAAAATGGTCTTGTGTACACCCCTATTCCTGCAATTCCCTGGTGGTCCCCCCACTGTTCTGAATGTCTGCCTTTTCTTGGTCCTCTTCTGCATGGTCTCCCCCCTCCACCCTTCTAATTTTTACTATCCCTCCCCTTTCTTTTTTCTTCTCACTTATATATCTGCAGAAAGTCCTATCCACCTTAGTGACCCCTTTGGCAATTCTTTCCTCTGTCTGCACCTTTGCTCCCATTACAGCCTTGCCCAATTCCTTCTTCCTTACTAGGTATACTTCCCTGTTCTCCTCCCTTTGTGTTTCCTTATACCTCCTGAATGCCATTCTTTTTTCCTTCTCCAACTTTGCCTCTTCTTTAGATAAATATAATGGTCTCTTTTTTTCTTCTGCCTTTACTCATGTCCTTCATGCAGAGGTTAGTTGCTTTAGTCACACCCTCCTTTATTTTTGCCCCCACTGTGCCTCAACCCCTCGCTGGCAATCCCACCCTTGGAGGCTTTTATAAGGCAGCCTTTTCTTTAAAAGTTGCCCTCCCAAGTTCCAGGACCCTTGTCTTCAGGTGGTTAGCCTCTGTTCTTCCCTTAATGTTAAACCACACTGTATGGTAATCACTGGCACCAAGAGAACTGCCCACTCTGATGTCTGAAATTTTGTCCCTGTTTGTAAGCACCAGGTCCTAAACTGCCCTGTCTCTATTGGGTTCTTTGACTAGCTGCCTGAGAAAAGCCTCTTGTACAACCCTACTCCTTGCAGAAGCTGCAGTTGGAAGGCTCCACTCCACATCTGGCAGACTGAAGTCACCAATTAGCAGCACGCACCCCTTACTTGCCATTTTGACAATAGCTTCCCCAAGTATTATATCCAATGCCTCTCCCTGTGCTGGAGGTCTTACACTACCCTCATACAGAAAGCGGCCATAGAGCTGGTTTTCATGTGACCTACAACACCTTCAGCCCTTGCTTTTCCTCCTGGTACCCTGTACTTCCATTGTCTTGATTCCATCCCTCATATAAAATAACCCTTCCTTCCCTCAACCCTGCTGTGTCTCTCCTGTACATAGAGTAGCTTATCAGGTTATGTCACAGTTGTGGTGCTCAGTACACCATGACTCCATAATGGCCAATAAATCCAGGTCAACCTCTTCCATGATGGCTTCAAGGTCTGGAATTCTGTTTTTTGGGCTCCTTGCACTAGTGCACATGGCTCTCCACATCTTCTTTCCCTCCTTCGCACTACCCTGCTTCCCTCTCCCATGCTTGACTGTGTTTTTCCCTGAGGCACCCCCTGACTTTCCTCCTATCTTTTAATTTCCTCATTCCTTGTCTCCTTCAATCCTTTACCCTTGCTTTCCTAAGTTTTGTCCTCCTTTTCTTCTGTGTTTTCCCCATCCCTGCCTTTCTGCACCCCTGCCCTAGGGTAGTTTTCTCATCCTGGGCCCCTCATCCCTGCTGCTTCATCATCTGAGGAGGTGTCACATGCCCAAAACAGGTCCCCAGGGGACCTCCAATCAACCACACTTCTGACAGCCTTAATAGATTCTCAGCTAGGTTTCTCCTCAGGATCACACCCTAGGAAGAGATAACAAATGGTTTATGTGGGATAAAGTACCCAAGTGTCTTCAGGCAGATAAAGTCACCCCATTCTACACATCCCAACAGTGCCTTGCCAACTTCTCACATGCCTCACCTGCTCCTCCTCCTCCTCCTAGGCCTGAACCATTACATATGGACCCTCCTCCAGGTTTTGGGAAATTGAGGTTCCATCCATGGGGACAGTTTGTGTGTTACATTCTAGGGTCCGCTGAGGTTTTTGAGCAGAGGTTGGTGGCAGGCTGAACTCTTGGTGGACTCCTACAGCAAGCAGCAGGCAGAAGGGCTTGAGAAGCGGAAGGAGGGGAGCAGGTACAATTTCTGCCAGACAGAAAAAAATGGCCAACACAAGTTCATATCTCAGGCGCTCATGGGAATGGAGATAATCAGGGGGTGCTATGCCAGCCCGCACCCCCCACATCAGATTGGTTAGTTATGAGGGGCAAAGCTTCCTCAAGCCTTCCCCTGCCATCCCTCCTACCACTACTGTACTGTACTTCTACTACTACAACTACTACTAATAGATGGAGTTCCTACAAGATCACAGACATCGTCAGACAAGAATTCATCATGATGTTAAATCTTGTCTGACGCTGTCATAATCTTGTCTGTCTGGCAGAAACTACACGTGAGCTGAAAGAGGACCTGAAAGATGCTGAGGTGAAATGGTGGCCATTCTGCACTGGTAAAATTGTAGGGATATGAAATGGGTTGCTGCACTCAGTGATGGCAGAAATAAAGCACATCTTAACAACCATCTTAAGAACCAAGTTGATAACCTATGCTTAAAGGGAGAGGTTTAAGGTCAGATCACTGAATAGTGGGGAGCAGTCAAATGGGCTCCATGGCCTACTTCTACCTTTTGACCGAAATAGTAAAGTATTAAACAGGCAGTATTTAAACAAAAGGGTGAAAGTAAGACCCCACTGAATGCAAGATGCTGCATCTCATTTAGGATATCTTGGGTGAGTGCACTGTAAAAGCTGGTGAAATCTGGACCCCACTTAAACCAAGATATGCAGTATTGCATCACAGTTGAGCTATACTGAGTAAATACATTGCAATATGAGTAACAGCAGGATCCCACTGAAAATGAATTGCTGTATTGTATCTCAGCTGGACTGGGATATCCTTAGTGCATACAGTGCAAAAATGGGTAAATCAGGACTCTTCTGAAGAACATATACTGCAGCTCAGCTGTGTTGTCCTAAGCAGCTACAGTGGAAAAATAAGTGTAAACCCCCTACAATTAGGGGTTACTAGTGTTCTTTAATCCCTGACCCAGAGTAAAACAAGTTAACATTTTAGTCAGAAAAGACAGAAAAAGAAATGTTTTCAGAACATGGTGTTTACTGTTTTGCATAAAGCTCAATATTCTAAAAATTATGTCTCCTTGGTATATCCTGTTCTTGTTTGCTATCCAAGGCTCTGTGCTGTCTGAAGTTCCTGCCCCCAAAGGGTGTAATTATGGGTCTCCAGTCAGAGCAGTTTCACTTCCAATTTTAGTTCTTCCAGTTTTGTATTCAGAGGAGCAGCAAGCAGTCAGGACTCCACGCTGGTCAGGGTGGTTGAAGGAGGCCTACTAGTCCTGATATGATGGCAAAGTCCCAGAAATGGGGTGGCACATGTACCCTCTAGCCCCCAGCTGCTATGTACCATTGAAGAAGGAATGTTGGGTGCCTTGCCTTGGGAGTTCCCATGGGTTTTGACTGAGACAGATTCCTCAGCCATGCTTAGCACTGGGTTGTGTCAGTTCATTGCCCTTTGGAGGAGGGAATGACAAGCAGCGGCTAACTGATGCAAGTGCCCCTTCACCAGGCATCAGTGGACCATATCGTGGGTTCCCCCCTTATGTTAGGGTCTCCCTCTTGGGTCAGGTTGGTGGTTCACTTGATGCCATGGGCACTGACAGCCTGGATCTGTAGGCAGCTAGGTCTGGCATGGGAGAAATGGGACACTCTAGAGCTTTTCTGTTATTGGAGTTACAGAGTAAAGCAGCACCTATGGTGCACTTTCTTTGGCCAGAGATGGGCCAGAGGGGGCTTGCGGGCTCCGGAATGCTGGCAGGGTCCTGATTCTGAGTGGCATTGGCTCCCTTTAGTGCCAGTTCCTGAGGCTTAGATCCTAGCCAGGGTCTGAGATTGGGGACAGCAGAAGCCTGTTGGTGGCTCTCCCTCAAGGAGGGCTTCCTGGTAGCTTCCTCAACACCATCTCGTGTTCCAGCAAACAAATGGATTGGAGAGCTGTTCTGGTAGAGGCCTGTGCCTGAATGAACTGTGAAGGAAGTTGTATATTGTGAGAGTCAGCACAGATGGCAGCCACCAATGATCTGTACCTAAGGATAAAGGGAAGGGTTAGTGAGCCCGACAAGCCTCTGTATCTATGATATGTGTGTAATACCTCTATTTACTAATGTCCAAGCTGGACGTAGTATTCAACCAAAAACAAAAAGAACTGTACCTACAACTGGAGAGTGGTGCAAGTCAAGGACTTGCTGCCTAACAATCACAGAACAAAACCAAGAAATGTACCTGCACAATGCTGCTTGCAGAGGTGTAGACTCTAAATGGCTTCCACAGAAATAAGGGTCAATCCATCCAAACAAATTCAATGAATTTTTTGTTTTATTTAAACAAGTATACCTCAAGTCAGAAAATCAGGGTCAAGGGTATTACCACAATGCACTGCCCCAGTATTCACCCTGAGAGGGTATACCCCATCATTGTTAACCTCTGCTGAGTCAGTGAGTAAAAGCTGGGCCTCACAGACTCATTACACCACGGGTTCCATTTTCCTGCTCATAATGGCTGAAAAGGAACTACTGATAATCCCAAATTGTGTCACTAGTGCAAATTTGTAAACTTATTTAGTAATAAAACTGCTTAATGTGTACCCATGGTTAACTCAGGTCTTGTACAGTACCGCTGGTTGAGGATTCTGATTGTGACCAGTCTCTTCATTTATCGATTGATTGAGTCACTTATTTTTTTATTTGCTGATTGGCTGATTAATTGATTTAAAAAACTGTACCAGGAAGAACAGGCTGAGCTGGTAACAGCTTGTTTCTTTTTTTTTTTTTTGTAACTTCATATTTTATTGAATATCCATTGTATGACTTTACACAACATTACATAATTCCATTGATAGGACTTTCCTTAATGGGTTGTTTCCATACATGAAAAAGCAACCTAGTCAGTAAATTCATCGGGGAGATGCTAGACAAATTAAAAAGTTTCTATCAATCTTACAAACATTTTACCAAGACATAAATCATAATTGTTTTACATCCCCTCCTTCTGTCGTGTCTTTAACTTAAATGCCCCTTATCTTCTTCCCAGGCAGGGGGCTTTACCCGTTGTCCCCAATCTGGGCGGACTTGTATAGTTAACAAAATTCGGAACTGTACTGACAAATGGACTTTACATCTGGATAACTAATCCAACATTTTATAACTCAACTTTGGCATCCTGATACTTCCTTCAGGTTTTAGCTAGCTTTAATATATCGGCTCCTTAAGGGATCTTACTGTTTACGAGGGACAGGTCTACTAGGTATCACCTTCTTTTCTTAAAAGAAATAAAATGAAACTTTTGTTGGAATGTCCGAGGCTCCCTAATCCGGATCAAAGACTTGCCAGGGGGACCAGACGGTGCTGAACCTCTCCCCACCTTGTCTTAGATTATAAGTAATTTGTTCCATGGATTCCAATTGTCTCATTCTAACCGTCCATTCTTCTATCATTGGGGGGTGAGGGGAAAGTCATCTAGATGTGATAGACTTCAGTGCTGCCACTCTCATAATCTGTGGTAGTAGCCTTTCTTGTCTAGGTCCTGTGATCAAGCAGGGAAGCCCCAGCACCATCTCTTCCCCTCTAAATGGGATCTGCAGGCCAGTTACTCTTTGCATGTACCAGTGTACTTCTTTCCAAAACAGGGTAATTCTGGAGCATTCCCAGAATATATGTGTTGGGGACCCTTTGGCTTTATCACATCTCCAGCAGACCTCTGAACTTCCCACTTTAAAATGTTTTGTCTTGGAGGGTGTAAGAAAATATCTAAGGAGGACCTTCCAATGAAATTCTCGCCAAGAAGGAGAGCTTGTCACTTGCCAACCCCTGTTCAGTCTGCTGTCCCAGATTTGTTGTGGGATCGAGATTCCTAGCTCTTTTTCCCATCTCTGTTTAATTATTTCTAAGCCTAGATTGTTTAGATTAATTAAAATATCATACAGCTGTGAGAGAGGGCGTGGGACATCCTTGATCATGCTATTATAGTAGAAAAACTCTTCTATGGGGGTCTTTCCTCTAATTATTTTTTGTAGCCTGTTTTCGGAGGTGATATAGTGTCGGACTTGTAAATATCTAAAGTGATCCTCACGGCAGAGGTGAAATTTGTCTCTTAAATGGGTAAAAGAGTGACAATTGTTCCTCTCAACACATTGGGAGAAGGTGGAGAGTTGATGTGCAAACCAATATTGATAGCCTGGGTCCCCTCTCGGGGGGATAAATGAGGCTTCAAATCTAATTACGGAGAGCGGACCAGGTCCATCTGGGGTGCTAGTGATCCTTCTCAACTTTTTAAGAGTCCAGAAAGAGTGAAGGATCCATGGGTTGGTGATCTCTCTGATCATGGGTAAAGGCATATTGCCGGTAGGAACCACCCACAGGGCCCATTTTCGGACTGCGGCTTCCTCTAGATGATACCAACTGGAGTCAACCCGGCGTTTTATCCAGGAACACATCTGTGCACCTTGAGCTGCCAGAAAGTAAAAATAGAAGTTTGGGAGAGCCAAACCTCCCCTACTCTAGGGGTTTGCACTAACTTCCTGGCCAGCCTTGTTTTTTTTCCTGCTCCAAATAAAGTCTTGAACCTCTTTTTGTAGGTTAGCCCAGAACTGTCTAGGGGGTTGAATTGGAAGGGTTTGAAATAAGAATAAAAGTCTAGGTAGGGCATTCATTTTGAGAGTTTGTGATCTACCATATAGGGACAGGGGAAGTAGTCGCCACCTGGCTATGTCAGCCTGTAGGGTCTGAAATAGTTTGGCATAGTTGTTTTTATATAGGAGGGAGAGGTCAATTGAAATATATATGCCTAGGTATTTGACTGTATTTCTCTTGGCCCACGCGAAAGGGAAGTATTCTTTGAAGGCCTCCGAGGGGGTCCCACTCAGGATCAATGTTTTGGATTTTAAAAGGTTAATTTTATAACCTGCTAGTGTGCCATATTCCTCCAGGGAGTGAATTAGGGCAGGGACTGAGGTTTTTGGATGTGACAAAAACAAGAGAGAGTCATCTGCATACAATGCTATTTTCTGGGTGTGGCCCTCTGCTTCTACACCTTGGGTCAAGGGGTTAGATCTGATTTCTATAGCAAGAGGTTCGAGTGACAAGGCAAAAAAGAGTGGGGAGAGGGGGCAACCCTGTCTTGTACCCCTCATGAGGGGGAATCTTTCTGAAAGATGTCCATTGACCTTAACTCTGGTCTCCGGGGCCTTATATAAGTTGTTGATAACATTGACAAACTTCTCCCCCAAGCCAAATCTCTTTAGGGTTTCATCCAGAAACACCCAATCAACCCTGTCAAATGCTTTCTCAGCATCCATACTAATGGCTAATTGAAGTTGTTTAGTATTTTTATGTGCTGAGATCACGTTCAATAGGCGTCGGATGTTGTCCTGAAGAAATCTTCCTGAGATAAAGCCGGTTTGATCTTTATACACTAAAAAGCCTATTACTTTCTGAAGCCGGTTGGCTGAAATCCCAGTGAAAATGTTTAGATCCACTGGCAACGGTGAGATTGGTCAGTAGGATTTACAGTCCTCCGGGTCCTTGTCTGGCTTCAAGATCATGGAGATCTGGGCCAAGTTCCAAGATCTAGGGGTTGCCCCAACAGCTTGTTTCTTGATGTTTCGTTGGGGAAGGGGAGTGATAGGTGTACAATACAATAAGATGCACTAACTTAAGTGACAAATACAGTTCTGAAAAAGGTAACACAAATGTATTTATTATTTATTTGAGTTTTGGTAACCGGGCAAGCCCACTGAGACAATTACAGTCCCTTTTTCAGGGGCAACCCAGAAGTGCAAAAAGTATACCATAGAGAGCACAAACATGAAAATTGAATTACAGAGGATAGATTAGTTATACAGTAATTCAAAGTACCACAGTATTATGGTACATTCAGATACAGCAGAAGGTAAATATGATAATAAACAGACTATACAATATTGCAATGAATACGAGACTCATACAAGGGAGATGACTACTTAATAGACATGATTAGCTAAAGGTAGCAAATATGGGAGGCAGAAGCAAGCTGCAATAGTATCTGAGTAAAAGGCTAGGCAAGGAAGTGAAACAAGAGGTGAGGGATTAGGGCAAGGAGAAGAAGAAGAAAAAAGAGCTATTAGTGATCGGGGTCTAAAATCACCTGAAGCAGGAGCAAGATTCAGAGGCAGAGAAAAAGGAGAGCAAATTGGATTGGAACTTAGGGAGGGTTGCACATAACAGGATGGATGGGGGAGGGAGTTCCAGTCACACACGCTATAAAGATTAAGGATTTATGTGACACAGCTAGCCGCAGTTTGGGCGTTATGAGTACGGGGAGTGAAGCAGATCTCAGGGCACGATGAGGTTGTCTTAGGCAAATGGACTCGCTGAGGCAAGGAGGGTATACTTGTGGACCAGCTTGTGCATAAAACTCAGGATGGCATACCTTAATTTGGATTCATAAGATAACCAACCCAGGGTAGAGAGGAAATAACAGTGGTGATGATGGGCATTGACTCCCAGGGGAACCTACCTACCCTGTGGTAAGCGTGTTTGGGTTTTGATAATGTAGTAGTATTAGTACAGAGCAGAAGCAGAGCACCATAGGTTAGAAGTGGGAGGAGGAGGATGCAGTCTTGCCCAAATCTATTCCCCAAACCAGCACTCCAGACCTACACACCCCCTACCTCACCAAATATCCCGGCTGCAGCCCTATTACATGGCAGCACCCCTGTAGCTGCTACCAGTGACCATAAGCACCGTAGGACAAAATATGCAGGAAAAAGGTGGTTTCACTGGGCATGCACTCCAAGAAAATTGATACTACTACTACTGATTTCAGGTAACATGCATCCAAACCCAGACCCACAAAAGACAAAGCCCTCCATGGGCTTGGGGCACCTCAAAACAGTATCCCTAAACATACTTAGTCTCCTGTCTAAAATGCCACAATTCCAGGCTTGGGTGGAATTGCTCAAACAAGATATCATAGTGCTCATGGAGACCTGGCTATCCCCAAAGATCAGAGATACTGCCATAGTTCTAGATGGCTATACTATTCACAAACAAGATAGAATATCCAAATGCAGAGATGGCTGTCTGTGCTATATCAAAAGTGAAATCAGAGGCCAAATGTTGCCTACAAGTCTACACACAAAGGAAGCAAAAATCCTCAGCCTCAAATTTACCCTCAGGATGCAAAACAAAGTGCTACTGCTCTCCACTGTCTACATACCCCCTTGTACCCACATTACTGGTGTCCAGCAAGTATTAGTCAACTTAAAGCAGTATTAGCAAAACTGGGAACACATCATCGTTGGAGACTTCAATGTCAATTGGCAGTCCAAGGATGCATCCACAGTCCGTGATCAGATATCTGACCTCTACTTCTCTCAATTAGTAACTCAACTCACTAGAGTTAACTATAAAACAGGCACAAGTACACTAATTGACTGGCTCCTCACTACTTGCCCTGAGCACATAACTGAGATCACGGTCCTGCCTGACACCGTCAGTGACCACTCCCCTGTAATGTGTACCTGGTCAAATAAGTTCACCAGAAGTGCTCCCCAGGTCCTAAGAAATAAATCACTGAAACCTGGTCTGCTGAACACCTTTAGGCAATATCTCATGTTAGTGGACTGGTCACCGCTAGACTGGGAGCCTAACGGCAACCAAGCTCTGATCTGCTTCCTTGCAATTTTTAACAAGGCATGTGACATATTTGCCCCCTACAAAACAAAAAGGTACGAGGATCTACCAACCCTTGGCTCACTGGCTCTTTCATTGAACATATGCACCACAGGGACAACCTGTGGCAAAGGGCCAAATCAACCGGAAAACACCCAGACATTGTTGCCTACAAAGCCACCAGAAACAAATGCACTGGCTCATTCATCAGGCCAAGGCCTCCTACTTCAGTGACCTCCTGAAGAGGAGCTGGGGCCGGGGTACAGAGTTCTGGGACTCAGTTAAGTCTCTCACTGGAAAAACTTCCAGAGCTCCTCCTGACATAATTATCACCACAACTGAGACACTCCAGGAAATTGGCAACATAGCAAATGCTTTTAACCAGGTTTTTACTGACCTCAGTACAGTACTACCCAAGGACTATCTAGCCATCTCAACACCAACCCTGTCAGCCAACTCACCGTCTCAATCCTCTACAACAAGAGGCATCCCCCATTCTACTTCAAGCAACTCTGTAAAAATGAAACACTAAAATATATCAAACGAGTAATAGGGAAGACACGGATGGGCAGCGACCTCATAGATATGAAGCTGATAGCTCTGACACTAAATGAGGTAGTAGAACCCCTGAAAAAAGTGTTTAATGCCTCCCTAAGGTCTGGCATTTTCCCTAACAAATGGAAGGAGGCACTGGTCACCCTGGTCTTTAAAACAGGGGATTCCACAAACCTGTCCAATTACAGGCCATCTCCATTCTCCCCCCCATTATCTAAAGCTCTTGAACATGAGGTCTTGGACCAACTCACACAGTACCTAACTCTGTACAACCTACTCTGTGTCCAGCAGCACAGGTTTAGGAAAAATCACTCTACTCTCTCCACACTGGTTGACTGCACCTCCCAAATCTAGGATGTCTTTGATGAAGGTCTTCCGGTGGGGTCTCTATTTATAGACCTTACAAAGGCACACAGCACTATCAACCATACACTCCTACTCCAAAACCTCCTCGGTTTAGGCCTGTCCGGGGACACGGTGAAATGGATTGACAGCTACCTCTCCTGTAGGTCACTAAGCATCAAAATCAATGGGAGACTCTCAGAACCAAGAACAGTGAGCCTAGGTGTCCCCCAAGGGTCAATTATAGGGCATCTTCTATTTAGTCTCTTTATCACCCCTTTACCCTCTAAATGCCCTGTGCCCGTTGTATTATATACAGATTATGTGGTCATCTCTGCCAAAGGAAAAAGATCTGTCCTCAATCTCCACTGAACTGCAAGGCAGCTTCCACAAACTTGAAAAATGGTTCTCCAGCAGTAAACTTCTGCTCAACTATAAAAAAAAACACAGAGCATGCTTTTCTCTGTCCAACAAAACAAGCTGAAGTTTAGGACTTTACAAGTCCAGAGTCTCAAAGGTGACATGCTGGAACAAATCTGCACCTTTAAATATTACGGGGTTCATCTTGATGACACCCTATCATTTGAAACCCATGTGACATTGTCATAAAGACTGCCAACACCAAACTTGGTGTCCTCTACTGGCACTGGCATTCCATGACCCCTGAATCCCTGAAGTTGGTCACTAGCTGCACAATCTTATCCACCATAGACTACAGTCTTGTTATATATGGTGCAGTGATTAATACTGCCCTCAAAAGGGTCAAAACCCTACTTAACAAAGAATGCCACCTAGTACTGGGGGCTGATCATAGGACACATACATGTGCCCTATACCAAGAGACAGGATGGCTCCCTCTCCACCAAAGGGTACTGTACCAAACATGCCTACTGGCAAAGAAGACAATGCTGGGACTTACCCCAGCTCAACCTCCTGCCTATTCAAAA
Organism: Neoceratodus forsteri; assembly: GCA_016271365.2. Taxonomy (NCBI): domain Eukaryota; kingdom Metazoa; phylum Chordata; order Ceratodontiformes; family Ceratodontidae; genus Neoceratodus; species Neoceratodus forsteri. The sequence goes on from CM057454.1 coordinate 334,643,396, forward strand.
CTGCTCAATCTACAATCAGAACTTGGAATGTGATCAAAGAGGTCCTGGTGGTGCCATTTAAATGTACAGCTATAGCCCAGTGATCCCTCTCTTTCCGTTGACCCAAGTGGCTCAATGAACTATGCAAGGATCTGCTTGAGTGCGGCAATATTAGTCAATTCAAATCTGGACTTCGAGCACACCTAGTACTTGAGGATGACTGCAAATATTTTCACTAATCCATATTTGCCTTGCTTTCTCATACCACCAGGGCCGGCCTTAGCTAGGTGCAAACTGTGCCCCTGCACCTTGGGGGTCCATACTTTTTTCTTGAGGAAGCAAAAATAATTTAAAACATTTAAAAATGCCAACATTTGTTATAGATGAAAATATTTACCAGCAAATCAAAGTGGAAGACAATTGGCTCTGCTACTGTTACAAAAGGTGGGGGCAGCTTTGCTGCAGCAGAAAAGATTAGGTTAAGCAAGTGCTAATGGTGTTAATGGCCATACTTTACGCTTCCCAGGCTGACTGCTTTCACAAACATAGGGCTATATTGACAAAAGAACTTGTTTATAACCTGGACACGTAACTGAAACAATGAATGATATGACAAAATATGTTTCAAAAGTATGTGAGCACTCAAAATCAGGGGTCGATCTTAACATTGTTTTACTAGCCCAAACACTAGTGCAAATTGTCCAGGGCTAATGCAGCTAACTCTCTACTTGTCCATCTTGACTAGTGCAGGTTTTCATGGCTGTTAATGAAGTTAAAAAAGTCTACTTTAGCAGGCTGTAGTCCTCATGCTAATCTCACTCAATGTTCCAGATGGCCTGGTGTGGTTAACAGCTTAACAGCTGCAGTTATCTGGCAGTTCAAGAGGTGGATCCCACAAAAGACTCAATGTGAGTCATTATCACTCCACTGTTAGGACTTTCAACTAGTGTCCAGGGTGTGATCAAGGGTAGAATGCTGTTAAGTCACTAGCTTCCCTTTTTCTGAATGTGTTTCTGTCAAAAAATGAGTCCCATATTACTAAAACCGGTGCCCCTCATTTCCCTACATTTCCCTACATTTTAAGTGTCTGTATCCAATATTTCAGTGACAAAATGCAAAGAGGTATACAGGGTTGGCCCTGCAGGTGGTGGGTTTTATCCCAGCCTCACCATAACTTCCCTCTCCCTTCCAAATCTCTTAACTTTGTTCTTTCCCTGGACACCATTACTGACCAGACTCTGAAATGACCATCCACAGATCCATAGCTGTCATTACTGGCAAGTGTGGGGGGTCCCAAGCTCTTCTAAATGGACCATGTCAGCCATCACTATCCGTACAATCCCATCCTTATCCCACCCAGCATGTCCTTTCATCCTAAAAACAAAACTTTGGATCATGTACGGTACAAAAATGAACTTTAATAAAACACATAATTTGAAAGCTCAAAATAGGCACTCCTGAGGTACATAGATAATCCTATATACTAGAAATAGAGATAGTATAGCATTATGCCTGTGTACTGTTTCCCCTGTGCTGATGAAAGGACAATGTTAAAGAAAAATCTGTTATTGTTGGTGCAGAGCATATTAAAATCAATGTTTTTAAAAATAAAAATATCATAGTTTTCTATTTCCCAAGCCCCTTAGGTTTGTGTAACCCCCACCCCAAAGAAGTCTTAGATATACTCCTGGCTCACTTGAGACAGTACAAAAACTTCCAGAAGTGCAGGTCTCCAGTTGACTATAGGGTGGGGGCTGAGAGTGTCTTTCTCTGCCTGACTCTGTTCACTGTCCTGTAGGTGGTGGTGACAGTGTGGTGTGGTGAGGTGCATGATGATGTCAGCTATTGTGTGTGTGCAGATCTAGGAAAAGGACTGCTTGATTGGACATTTGTTGTTGTGATATCCATTGGTTGTGTGTGTGTGTGTGTGTGTGTGTGTGTGTGTGTGTGGAAAGAGAAGAGGAATAGAGGAGGCCGTGGTACAAAACAATTGGGAGCTCACTGTGTGTGATGGCATTGCAGTCTTTTTTTCTGCTGGGGAGCTAGAAGCAATGTGGGAACAGGATAAATGTGCAATCAGAGCATTTCTTGGCTTGCATTGTTTCCTGTATAAGTGATCAAAATTTACCATTATAATTGAGGGCTAGTGCAACCATCTGTGGGCTAGTACAATTTTGAATCAACTTGCCTTGCTGGCTACTGCAAAAAAAATTTAAGGTCGACCCCTGCTAACAATGGCTCAAAAACCTGACCAGCACAGAGCAAAATTGGATTTTCTGATAGGGACCCTGAAAACCTGATCACCAGGTAAAAAACCTGACAGGTGGCAACCTTACAGGTGTCCTGTGATTTTATTTATTTTTTTACCAGGAGACACACACTAAGCTGAAAGCTTGTTTACAGGTGCAATCTGGGAAGCACAAGGAAGTTAAGAGACTTGCTCAGGGTCACACAGTATGCAAGTGGGGGCTGTGGGATTCAAACCGAGGTCTCCAGGTTTGCAGCTCAGAACCTTAAACCACTGCACTATACTGCCTCCTATGATAATCCTTTCTATTCTCTCTCACACCTCCAGAAAAGTTAAATTGTTTAACTTGTTAGCAAATCAGAGTATCTGAGGTGTGAGTGTCCAGTGATGATGTCCCTGTCCTTAAAGAAATGAATATAGCAGTAGTACCATACTTACTTAAGTTCAGGCTCCAGGCTCAGTCAGATTAATTTCCAGTGGTGAAGTCAAATAATTCAGTGCCGTCAATGGCACAAATTAAAAGATGCTGGTTAAACTAGTAGACCTGCTACTGCTTTATTAATACAGAACAGGAGGGTTAGTTAGGTGTAAATATTGGATATGTGGGGGGGCCCACAAGGAATGGAGTGGGGGGCCCCGGCAGGGGGCTGCATAGGGGGCCCAGAATGATTAAGACTGGTCCTGCATACCACAGTCCTGGGAACTACAGAAATAACTTCCTTGCCACCTGTCACTGCTGCCCACCTCCAGTCCCTCACCCACAACCTCCTTATTCCTTATCCGCTCCCCCTCACCCGCTCCTCCCACTTCCAACTGGCTCACCAGACCGCTGCCTCCCCTCTCCCACCTCTGCTCCCCCCCCCCTTTCTTTTTGATTTTCACCTACCCGCCTTTCCTTCCACCCTCTCCCCATCTGCCCACCCTGAAACCCGGCTGCCACCCCAAAACCCTCCTTCCTCTTTGACACCCCTTGACAATGCCTTCTCTGGCTGCTTCAGTACTAGACATTGGACTCCTTAGTCCTCGCTCCCTACCTTGCACTTATTCTACTACTGCTTAAGATAGAATCTGCCTTGTTCATGAAATGGTTCTTGGACCCCGCACTGACCTTGCCTGCTTGGGCTACTATTCCTCCACTGTAAATACTTATATTAACTACACCCTCTGGAGCCTGCATTGTAACTTACTATGTATCCCTGTAACTTATATAACTTATTTGTCATCTGTTTGTCCATTGTATCTGTATGACCTGGAACCTTTGTAAATGAGTCCCTGACTCAAAGGTATTAATCCCAATCTGAAATAAATAAATAAATAAAATCTTATGACAAGAGGTAGAGGAAAGGTAGGGGTGGATACGATAGAACAACCCCAGTTTTTAGTTCAGTGTTTTGACAAGTATGGAAGCATGAGCATTGAGGGAAAGGGAGGTATCCAAGGTGATGCCCAGGTATTTAAAGGTAATGACAGGTTAGAGGGCATCACCACTGAGGGAAATAATCCTGAGAGGGTGAGAGGGTGCAGGGCATGGAACGAATGGGGAGAATGGGAGAATAACATGCACTTTGTTTTCTTGGTGTTAAGGACAAATTGGTTCCATTGGAATCGAAAGTAGGATAATGTTCGCTGATACTGTCCAAAAGTACTCCCGCAGTCTTGACCTTAAAATATAAATACAAAATACAGAGCAGGTACAGTTGCAATGACTGCTGGGGCATGCTTACACAGTGAGCACAGGACAAGGTGTATAAATCAATTAACAATTAGCAGATGTGCGGAGGCAAATGCAAACTAGAGAATAATAGTTGCCATGATTGGAGGAATGTATTCACAGAATCCGCACAAGGCACTGAATGTACAGTGGCTATGTAATAAGCAAAGGTAGAAATTACAGTGAGGACTGGACCACAGAATCATCCAAAAACAGGAGCAACTGCAATAGTGTGTTGCGAAGTCAATGGGGCCTGGACCACAGAATCACCCAGAAACAAGATCTGGAACAACTGCAATAGTGTGTTGTGAAGCCACAGAGGAGGAAGTTGAGGGAGTAGAAGGATGATGCAGAGCAGATATCAAAGGGAAGAGAAGACCAGAGTTTGGGGAAATAGAAGGAAAAAGATGCTCTTCAGTTTCAGCCAAAGACAAGAACAGATAATTCCTGGAATCTCTGTTATATCTCTGGAGAAATTCCCTGCCTGTCTGCCGTACCACTAAAGGGCCACCACAGATAATCTCTTTAGAAGTATCAGGAAATATCTGGAAATATTTGTCCAAGTCTTTGGATGCTACTGTTCATGCAGTGAACATATAGGAGGAAGAGAAAATAAGTGAGACTCAGAGCTGTGAAGGGAGTACAAAGGGACAAGGGGAGACAAGAGGAGAGAAGTCAAGTAAGGGGGATGTGGCCTAGACAAAATTTGGAGATAATGGAAGTTCAATGTTAGAGACACCTGGCATAAAGGGAGGGAGGAAAGGAGGAGTAGAGGGAACAATGTGGGTACAAGGGGAACAATCCAAGGAAAAGTGGCAGAAAGAGCGGAAGAAGGGGTCCAGTCTGGCTAGGGTGGCTTTGGGAATAGCACAATACTGCATACAATATCACCTCAGTTGAAGACAGGGAGAATAATCTTCAAGATGATTCCTCTGTAAGCAGTAAGTAGGATACAGGCTTTATTCCTATACAGAGTGCCAGATTTAGTGTGTTGACTGGCATCCACATGCACAGAGAAATCAAGTTAGGGGTCCAACCATATCCCAAGATATTTCAGGGAGGCGATATCCTCAATAACTTCACTATTGAAGGTATGAAAGGAGGGAAGGGGAGGGATGATAATCTGACTGACATCTGCCTTCTGCCAAAGGCTAGAGAGATTGTTTTCTTGACATTGAGGGACAGTTAATTTCTTAGGAACCAGCATTGGATATTGGGGAAATCCAGCTGAAGCCATGCATTGAGGTCAGGGACAGGGGCAACAGAGGTGAATAGCATGGTATCATCTGCATACATATGGATGACTGCAGAGGTACAAGCATTTATGAAGTCATTTAGGGACACCAAGAAGTAGCTCGGGCCGAGAACAAAGTCTTTGGACATGTCTGAATGAACAGGAAGAGGGAGTAGAGGGAGTTTCCAGTGCAAACAGCTTGGGACCAGCCCTCAGTGTAGGAGTAGAACCAATTAACTGACATGTTGGAAACACTTGGCAGGGTTTCTGTCAGCATGACAGCCGTGTAAACCCCTAGGCCAATCTGGTGTGTACATATGTCCTATAAATACATTTTTTAGTTTGCTTTAAGCAACTTCAGTTTCAAGTGGCATACCCTGTGTCCTGAGGTTACTGGTGGGAGAAAGGGACCATAAACTGTTTGAGAAAGTATTTGAACTGTTAAGCTTTAAGTCTTTTCCCTGTGCTACTGCTCAATTTCCGCCAGGGATCCACACATATCACACTGGGATACTACCCTGAATGTATCACAGTAGGATGCCTTCCTACACATTTTTGTTTTTCAGAATGCCTGCATATTGTTCTATTACCTTGAAAGCAGCTAAAGTAATGTTAGTGGCTGGTGAACTTGATTATATATGTATGGTAACTGGTTTCTAAAAATAATACAAACTGCAAACAGCAAACATATTTTAATGAAAACTGATGATTTCTGAGGAATTAGTATGCATTTGTAAAATGAAGGGGGGGGGGTGCTACAGTTTGGTGCAGTATTCAGGTTGCTTTCTGACTGATTAGACAAACTCACCATACCCTTCAAACCCATCATTTCAACTGGATGACAACACAGTTTGCATACTTAAATTAGTGACAAAGGGATGAACCCTTTCATCAAAGTATGGTATATGATGTTTACTGTTGAATTTCGTCATTACTTAATTTCTATTATAGCATTCTAATTTATGTGCTGTGTTTATGCTTAAGCAAGGACCAGTACCTTTGTTTTATTGAGAAGTGTGATTATAGGTGTTATTATGTCGTATTTAGTTACCCTCTAGCTTTCTTTATTAAGATGTATAATTACCAACCAAGCACTGGAAATACTGCTGCATACTAAACAAATTATAGATTCCATACCAACCACCTTGACTAAGCTACTGATGTGCTACAGAAAGAAAGAGAGAAACATATTTTGGAAACTATGTGAAATGATAAAATGTGTTACATGAGTGGACTTTATATTCCTCAACATCTCATCTTGCATCAGTGTATCCAAAATCTTTAGTAAAACAGTGTCCTTTTTTAGACCCAATAAAAACTGTGTTTTTTAAAATCAATGTACCATGAATCAGGAAAGAAAATTGCTTGTTTTTATCTTATCATTTCCACGAAAAAACTGTTATGATTTTTGGAGGCATCTGTTTTTATCTAGAATCATCCTTCAATTAGTCAAATATATCAGAGCTTGGACTGTTGTTTCTTTTTATCATATTTTTGAGGAATTTAAGAATAAATTGCACATACATTCATTAAAACAGAAAACACTTTCTGTCTGATGCACATTGACATAATAGCTAGTACATAACAGCAGGGGAGAAGGCAAAATTAATTAATTTCACAAGAGCAATAATACATTTCTGTGATACCTAGGTCATCTCTGAGTTAATGGTATACAGGGAAATTCATTAGATCTGAACACGAAAGAAAATATGTCTACTCCAAGGACCCGTCTACCTGACAACAAATATATAAACCATAGTTTTATATTTAATACATCTGGTAAGCTCACTAAAAGCAAAAAAATATATATTTTTTAAAGACAGTCTCTGATGTTTTATATTTTATTTCTCCATTAATTACTTACCATACAGCTAATATTTAGTGACTTTAATTAACTATTATTGTTTCTTAATAGTAGGGTATTATTAAAATATTTGATCAATTATACAGTTTTGATTCATTTATGATGCATAGAAGGAGCCATCAAGCTAGTTATTTTCAGCATAAGTATAAAGCATAAAGAAAGCTACAACTATTCAACTGGGAATACAAAAATAATTAATCATTAGTACATCAATAACTTTAATCAGTTAAAACTTGGATGGATGTCTGATTCACAAAGGAGTGTCCAGGGACCTGTGGGTAGTCATATCAGATGATCTAAAGGTGGGCCAGCAATGTGAGAAGGCAGTAAGGAGGGCTGGGCAGATACTGGGATGCATAGGGAGAGGCATCACCAGTACAAAACAGGAAGTTGTTGGCCCTCTGTACAAACAGTTGGTAAGACCACATCTGGAGTACTGTGTACAGTTCTGGAGACCCAACCCTGAAAAAAGACATAGACAGGATGGAGGCTGTCCAGAGGAGGGCAAGCAAAATGGTGCAGAGTCTGCACCAGAAGACATATGAAGAAAGACTAAAGGAGCTTAAGATGTATAGCCTCAAGGAAAGGAGGGAGATGGGGACACAATAGAAACTTTCAAATACCTCAAGGGAATCAACAAAATCCAAGAGGGTAGCATCTTTCAGAAAAAGAGATGTGCAAGAACAAGGGGGCACAATTTGAAGATAGAGAGGGGACAGCTCAGAGGTAATGTGAGGAAGTATTTCTTTACAGAGAGGGTTGTAGATGCATAGAAAGGCCTTCCTGAGGAGGTCGTAGAGTCAAAAACAGTGGAGGAATTCAAGAATGCATGGGACAGACATAAGGCAGTTCTAGTGGGGGGTAGGAGGAAGTAGGCTGTTGGTTAACTAGGATCTGCAGCTTATCCATTAGGTAGGGAAATGGGCAGACTAGGTGAGCCAAGTGGTCCTTATCTGCCATCAAATTCTATGTTTCTATGTTTCTATGTTTCAAATTACTTTCTGACTATCCAGGTGAAAGGTTTTCAATTGCTGCTGCTGTAGAAGACAACTCTTTCTCAGACTGTAAGGGTGAGTCATTGTCTTCGTCTGTATCCTCTTCTTTGTTGTACTGCCCACATAAAAATGAGGAGAGCAGATCAAGTTTGAAAACAAATAACTTCAATACAGTATCTTAATATATTTCTTTAACTGTTACCAGTGCAAGCAGCTGGAACTGAGCTCCCAACTCCAACATCTCCTGATGTTCATTTCATTTCATTTTTATTGATTATACTGGAAAGACATTTGAGCAAAACTGCCCATTTTCACAAGTGTCCAGTCTACATACAAAATAGCATAATATTTACAAGGCAAGCATGAAATTTACAAGGCATACCTGATACAGACATGATACATACACATTTACAAAATTTACAGGAGCAAGTGAAAAGTAAAAGAAAATAGAGGAGCAATTATGTATTACAAACAAAGTAACTAATATTTTCAGAGCTGTATATAGACAAGGAATAAATAAATGGAAAATAGAAAGGAAGCAAAGGTAACATCAATGATCATAAAAACGAGAGAGGTACATTTAGAAGGGAGTCAGTGTTGTGTGCAGGAGCAGACAGGATTCTGAAGTAGATAATGTTTGATGTTATATTTGAAGGATCCAAGAGATGGACATTCAACAAAAGGTTGAGGGAGGCTGTTAAAGGGTCGAGTGCTCCTAGAGGAGAGAGAGAGAGAGTGGAGCCCAAGGGCAGTGTGGAAGAAAGGGACAAGGAAGGAGTGATTGGAAGAGGATCTGGTGGTGCAATCTCTTGGAGGCCTCTAGAAACAGGAAGTGATGCTTTTAAGGAGAAGCATACCTCTCAAGTGTCCCTGATTTTCAGGGACGTCCCTGATTTTACCTCAACATTTTACTCTGTCCCTCCTAAAATTTGTGTTTTTGTGGCTAAACAGTGGGGACTGTAAGCACAAAACAATGTCAAGCATTAAAGTTACAGACTTGTTCTTCTTTAGAAAATGCATTTTGCACTAAGCCCTATATTCTACCAGCTTTCTGGGTGGATATCTCTAATTTTGAAGATGTGTCCCTGATTTTGGTCCTTTGTCCCTGATTTATTTAAGCATTGTCCCTGATTTATGAGGCACTAGGTTGAAAGGTATGAGGAGAAGACCCTGTTGGACATTAAAGAAAAAGGTCAGGATTTTGAGACTGATTCTGTCTTCAAGAGAGAGACAGCAGCCTTATAGAGGAGGCAGTGGTGGGTGCTCCTTGGGAGTCCTGTGACAAATCTTAAGGTGCTGTGGTATGTGGCTCAGAGCTTACTGAGAGTCTTGAGAGAGAGAGAGTGGAAGAATAAATAAGGGAGCCGTAGACAAGGAGAGGAAGCAGGAGACAATTAGGAACCTGAGTCCAAGTTTCAGGGATGAGAAATTGATTGATTCTGAAGAGCATTCTGAGCCTCTGGTGGATAGTCTTGATGAGTTGGGAGATGTGGAATTTGTAAGACAGGTGGAAGTCTAGGTGGATACCTAAATATCTAAATTCAGTGACTCTCACAATATAGTTTCCATTGTTGTTTATGAGTGAGAAGTCAAATTGTAAGTTTTTTGTGGGACTGGAGAAAATTATGGATTTGTTGGTTTTTTTGTTGTTTTTTTTTTGGTGTTTAGGACTAGTCCAAAAGTGGATAAACATGTGTGCAGCATGCCGAATTTCTACTGTAGGTTGTTGAGGAGAGTAGTGGGGCATCTATCTTTGCAGAGCAGAGCTGCGTCATTGGCATATAGTAGTAATTGGATCCATGACAGTCAGTTGACAAATTCATTGTCAACCAACTGTACAGTGACACCTTTATGTCGACCAGTTTTGTGGTCAGCATAAAGGCAGTCACTTCAGACTGATTTTTCTTTGGGGGGCTTTGCCCCTGAACCCTCCATGCAGGGGATCTGCCCCCTGCACCCCTGTAACTAAACTAATCAACTCTGAGCTGGAGTTGATTCAGAGAGGGGGTGCAAGACCCCCAGAAAGCAGTGACAGCATCTTGTGCTGACACTACAGCGACCTGTCGCTGTAGTGTCAGTCACTGTAAAATTGTCGCCATAGGGAGTGCATACCATATTAATTTGATGTGTGTGAAGATTAATGGGAGCGGATTTATTGCTAGGGTCATTTGGTTAGAAAATGCCAACGTCATTGTTGTGTTACATAAGAGAACTCTGGATACACGTAGAATTTGTGTCGCTTATTGCACAGTTTGTAGTGGGGGTTGGAGCAGGCTACACTTCTGGAAGCTTCTGTGGGTTATGTAACTGCTGCTTCAGGTAACTCTGTTTCTGAGTTTAAACTTATGTGAGTTGGGATTGTGTTGCCTCAGTTTGCAGTGAGGGATGAGCAAATGGGCCCATAGCAGAGGACAGCAGGAGCACAGTTTGGAGGGAAGTGAACTTTAACTTTATATTTGTTTCTTTTATCAGCAAGGGCTTAAAACAGCCAAGGGTTGCTGCTATTTACTGTGAGGTGGTTGATTGTCTTGCGAGAGACTGAAGGGGGGTCGGCCCAAACACACCCTCCCCAGACTCATCTCCATTTATAGTGAGGCTGCTGCCTCCTGATTGGAGGAGAAAGGGACTTCCCCCTAACAATCACAGGTATTGATGTAACATTATGGTCTGAGCTGTGCAACAGAATTAAATGATCAAGGAAAATATCATATCCTAGATGGTATCGAGTTAGGATAAAGTACTAGATTGATGGGCATTGGAACTAGGTAAGTAAAGAGTACAGGGGTACCAGGTGATTGGGCAGGCAGGCTTCAAGGGCAGAGGTAGGAGTGGGGACAGGCACTGGGTTGGGAAGGATGAGCAGGAATAGTGCAGGAGGGGCTGTAGGAAGGATAGTTAACTGCAATGGATGCAGGGCTGCCATCTTCTTAAAGATTGCATGAAGGACAGGGGGTGCTTGGTGTGCAAGCAGCTTGTGCAACTAAAGGAGGAAATTACATGACATGGGAGGGAGCTGTGTGGAAGACAGGAAAGGGGGTGGAGGGGCCAGCTGGGAACAATGGACCAAAGGAAGGCATACTCAAATGGCACAGACTGAGGGTCCAGCCCATTGGCGCAGAGGCATGGCTGCTGTCTGTGACACCAATGGCCTGGGTTTGGGAATGGATCCAGGAGTCAGAGGGCCAGCTGGGGGGTGTAGGATTGAGAGTCCACTGGACTGCTCTCCTACTCTGGGGGGAGGTGGGGTTGAGTGTCTGACACAATGTGGACCCCTAGTGGAGGCCAGAGGATCCACAGCGATCAGCACCAGCATGTATGGGGTGGGGCAGACATGGGTCATCATTGCACATCTCCACCTCCAAGGGAATCTCAGCACTAAAAATAATGGGCCCCACTAACGAGCTGGCTCTGGTGCCATCCCCTCTAGGCCATCTATGTCCACCACTGGTGGCCCCACTTGGGGGGGTAAGTACTGAGTATTAGGGGCAGGGAGCTGGAGCCTGGTGAGCCCATTCATGGGGCTTGGAGATGCCCAGCAGAACAAAAAAAAACAAATGGTACAGACTGCAGGCAGAGAATGGAACAAGTAGGGGGAGCAAATGGGCCAGCACCACCATAATCTCATGAGCCACTAGAAGAAGGAGCAAAGGGGTGGACAATGGTCCAAAAAAAGGATTAGACATGGACCTGGGAGGGAAGGGAATGGAACTGGAACATTCAGTACAAAGGATCAGGGACAATCCAAGGAGAGCTGAGAGAGGAGAGAGGAGAGCAACAGGTTCTCTGTGCTGGCTAGTCTGAAGGAGCTGAAAGGCAGGAATTTCAAGGGGGAGGCAATAGCAAGGGGGAGGAGAAATGCAACAGAGGCCATTGGCCTGGCTGATGGTAAGGTCAGGGTGTCAGAGGATACAAGTAGGATAGCAGAGGCTAAGGAGGGGGGGTTTGATGGAAAAGGCATTAGGGAAGGGTGAGCAAGCAGATGATGGGCAGAGGTTGAGTGAAGGTGGTAACATTGGTGACAATGGGGGGTTGGGAGGGCAGACAACAGAGGCGGGCAGTGGGAACAACAGTGGGCCAGGTGGAGATACAACATGGGTGGGGGTCAGGAGGGCATCAGAACTTAAGAAGGCTTCAGGGGGTGAAAGAGGAATAGGTAGAGGAGGAGAAAATGGGGGCATGGGTAATGTGGACACACATGGGGACTGTGGCCTGCAAAGGGGAGGCCAGCCAGGAGGTAAGCATGATGGAGTGGAAAAGTTCATTTGATTGGGGGACTGGGATATAGTAGATGGAGGGGATCACACAGATCATGGGAGTCAGAAAGGAGGGTAGAAACATTATGCCAGTGAGAGAAAATAGTCTCTCCCTGGAGAGAGCACAATGGAGGAGGCAGAGACAAAAGTGGATGATGCCAGTGCTGGAGGGCTGGGACAGAGGGGTAGGAGGCAGATTATGGGTGAGAGAACTAGGGGGTTGCAGGGATTAGAACAGATGGTCATCATATGGAGGCAGTATAGCGCAGTGGTCTAAGGCTCTGAGCTGCAAATTTGGTGACATCCAGCAGACCAGACCTGGGTTTGAATCCCACAGCTTCTACTTGCATACTGTGTGACCCTGAGCAAGTCACTTAACCTCCTTGTGCTCCCAGGTTGCTCCTGTAAAAAAGCTTTCAGCTTAGTGTGCTATACCTGGTTAAATAACAAAAAAAAAAAAAATACTGGGTGACTCAATAGTGAAAAGTATCAGGTGGGGGGCAAAGGATCCAGGAAGAGTCCTATGAGGGTGGAATGTATGCCATGTATGGCAGCAGGTAGAGTAGGATAGCATGTCATTAAATTTGTGAGAAGACGGGGGTGAAGCCCCATATAGTGGTGCACTTAGGCACTAATGATCTGGAAGGCAGCAAAGTGGAGGAAGTGCAGAACAGTTGGGAGTTAAGCAGGTTGTGCAGCATCAAGGAGCAATCAGTCACATTCTCTGAGATCCTACCTATCCAGGGCAAGCACAGCCAGGAAACAGAGGATTATAGAATTTAATGCATGACTGGCAGAGTGGTGTAGAACTATGGGGTTTGGTTTAGTAGTGGGTTGGGGGGGAAACATGGGATAACAAGAACCTCTACTTGCCAGACAGGCTTCACCTGAGTAAGGAGGGTTCATGTGTCCTGAAACAGAAACTGGGGGAGTTCATTACAGCCAAGTATAATTTAAACTGACTAAGGGGGGGAGGCTTAGCACTGGGCAGCAGCCAGAGCCAAAAGGAGAGGGAGGCAATGCACCTCCCCCCATAACTAGCAAGGAGGGGAAGGGGGGAATCAAAAAGTGGAGGAGGTAGAGGGGAGGGGACCCAGCTGAAGGGTGGTGTCACTAAATGCAAGGAACTTGGGGAACAAGATACCTGAGCTCCAAGCATTAATGGCAGAAGCAGAGGTGGATATAGCTGCCATCACTGAGACATGAGCCAACCAGCTCCATGACTGGGACATCATGTTACCAGAATAACACAGAAAAAGCTTGGGCACTCCACCACATATTACACTGCACACCGAAATGAAATTAAAAAAGATTTTTTTCCATATTAAAAGGAGCTTAACGCATTTCTGGTCCTAAACTGGACCCTTTTTCAAAGGCAGGGATAGGACAAAAGAAAAGGGTGGAGGAATGACTTTATTTGTGAGGGAAAGGATAGTGAGCAGTATGGAGGAGGGAGGTGAGGGGAGACCGGAAGCCTTATGGGTTCAACTGCAGAACAATAAAGGTAAAAGGGTCAGGCTGGGGGTTGTGTACCAACCACCCTTACAGTCAGAAGGCATTGATAGAGAACTGGCAGATCAGTTACAGAAACACTGTGGTGGTCTTGGGGATTTCAATCTACCAGGGGTGGATTGGAAAACCATGTCTAGCACAAGCGCTAGGGATCAGGTCATTCTGGAAGCCTTCCAGGATGTATTCCTGTCACAAAAGGTAGAGGAACCAACAAGGGAGGGGAAAATCTTGGATCTTGTGTTGACCGATGGAGGCTACATGCAGGGTGTATGAACTGAGGACCTCCTAGCAGGTAGAAACCACTGAACAGTATGGCTCTCCCTGGATATGGGTAGAGCGGGGCATCTATAAAAAAACAGGACAGTGGACTTCAAAAGGGCTGATTTCTGCAGGATGGTTGACATCCTCACGGGGCATTTGACTAGCATCACCCCGACAATGATACTATCCATAAATGGGCCATCCTGAAGGAAGACCTGTCAGCAGCCACAGACACCTGCACAAAGAAATGCAGTAAGAAGGCATGGATCAAGAAGCCTTGTTGGTGGTCAAAGGAGGTGCAGATAAAGATGTCATCACCCAATTTGGATTGGTTTGAGTCACTAGAAAGGTAGGGCATCTTAGAAGATAAATGGTGACATATAGACATGCCTCTTTAAGACAGACCCTTCTCCTCAAACCTATTTTTGGGTTAAAATGATTTCTTTTAATCTGTCTTATTTAATGTAATTTGAACATTGAACTTGCATATTTAAGTGTTTTACATTAAGCCAAACATTCTTGAAAAAGTCTGATATCTGTAGTATGGATACTTTTTAAACTGCAGTATTAAGGTTATAACTTCATAATCTTAATAGAACTTCTCAAAACAAAATAATAGTTTTACTCTTAATAGTCTATGCTACAGAATGATATAAGATTTGTAAGAAAAATCCATTCCTAAAGTCCTCAAAACATTACTCTTTATAGAGACACACAAGATCCTTTGTTCTTTTCTTAAAGACATCAATCACTGTCAGAAAAGTTAATTCACTATAAACTTTTAGACAATATTTCTCTCTATAGCAACAAACTACAAATGTAATATTCATCTTGTTAGACTTCCTAAGATGTGAGCTATCACAAGATATTAGATTTGTCTAGTTCTCTAATAAGAAAATGATATTAAATAAATGATATTCATAACTTTTGAATGCTTCATTCTGCAACTATAAAACTTGGTAAGCTTATTTATCATACTGTTGCTCAATAACTGTCCATTTTCATAGCAGCAGTACATTGTATCTTTAAACTATGAATACAACCTCTTATTTCTATACAGGGTAATGGGACTTTCAAAGTCTAAGACATTTTTTCCCCTTTGGTGCTACCAGTCACATGATTTCCTATGTTGATAGTGGCCATGGATACCTAGCTTTGCTAAGGCTTTTCTATACAGATACCTATAAATCTGTCATGCAAGGCTTGGATATCACAGAGATGGTCCTGGAATGTGGCAGGGCCCCTCTTAGAACAACATTGCACTACAGACTTCTGAAAAAGACTGCCTTCAGAAGATGGAAGGGGTCCAAAAGAGAGGAGGATAAGGAGGAGTACACAAGGAAAACCAGGAAGGTGAGGAGACCTGTGAGGGCTGCCAAGGCTTCAAAGGAGCTAAGGCTAGCTGAGGGGATTAAGGAGGGGGGCAAGGCCTTCTTCAAGTACATAAGGGAGAAGAAGAAGAACTACAAGGAGCAAATCACCAGGATAAAGAAGGATGGAGGTTGGGTAGAGAAGGGGGTTGATTAGGCAGAGGTGCTCAATAAGTACTTCTTCTCAGTTTTTACCAGGGAGAGAGATGGGCCAATACCACAAGGGCAGGACAACACTGGCATGGGAGGAGATAGACTAACAGATGGGGAGATCCCTGTGAGCAGAGTGCTTGAGGGCATTAAGTCTCTGAACACAAACAAGGCTCCAATGCTGGATGGACTGCACCCTGGAGTCCTGAGGGAGTTGGCTGAGGTCCTGGTGGCACCACTGGCAGACTTGTTCAATACCTCCTTGCAGACTGGGTGCATGCCTCAGGACTGGAGGATGGCACATGTGGTATCCCTGCACAAGAGTGGTCCCAAGGATGAGCCTGGTAACTATAGACCAGTCAGTCTGACATACATTGTGGGTAAGGTCATGGAAATGATCCTAAAGGAAAGGTTGGTGACCTTCTTAGAGGTGAATACTTTTATGGATGACAAACAGCATGGATTCATCTCCGGGAGATCATGTCAGATAAACCTGATTCACATTTTTGACTGGATGACAAAAGAACTAGACACTGGTCAGGCCATAGATGTCCTGTATCTGGATTTCAGCAAGACCTTTGACTTGGTACCGCATGGCAGATTAACTAGTAAATTGAGGAACCTGGGAGCAGGGGAGAAACTGGTTAAGTGGGTTGGTAACTGGTTGGAGGACTGACATCAGAGGGTGGTTGTGGTGGGGACTCTCAACTCATAGGGCAGTCACCAGTGGGGTCCCACAGGGCTCAGTGCTTGGTTCAGTGCTGTTTAGCATATTCATAGCTGATATAACAGTTGGAGTTAAGAGCAGAATCAGTCTATTTATGGATGACTCCAAGATAGGGGCAGTTGTGGATGGGGTAGAGGGAGGAAAAGTCCTCCAAGAAGATTTGGGAAGGCTTGAGTAGTGGTCAGACACCTGGCAGCTGGATTTCAATGTTAAGAAGTGCAGGGGCATGTACTTCAGAGCGAGGAATCCTGGGTACAGTTACCATCTGGGAGGAGTTCAGCTGTCCCTCTCTGAGTAGGACAAGGATTTGGAGGTAATGGTCACAAAGAATATAAGCCATTCATCTCAATGTAGGAAAGCAGTGGCAAAAGCCAATAGAATGCTGGGGTGCATTGCTAGATGAATCACCTCTAGGAGGGAGGGAGAAAGTTATTCTTCCACTGCATAGGTCACTGGTGAGGCTGGACTTGGAGTACTGTATACAATTCTGGAACCCATGCTTAAAGAAGGACATCGGGTTACTGGAGAGGGTACAGTGGAGGGTGACTAAAATGATCAGAGGTATGGAGG
This sequence comes from Neoceratodus forsteri, assembly GCA_016271365.2. Classification (NCBI taxonomy): domain Eukaryota; kingdom Metazoa; phylum Chordata; order Ceratodontiformes; family Ceratodontidae; genus Neoceratodus; species Neoceratodus forsteri. The sequence continues at coordinate 334,660,270 of CM057454.1, forward strand.
GGAAGCCTTACGAGGATAGGTTGAGGGACCTCAACATGTTCTTATTGGAGGAGAGAAGGGAAAGGGATGATATGATTGAAACCTTCAAGTACTTAAAGGGCATCAACAGAGTTAGTATGAAGGGCATGTTTTGATTAAAGGGAGAAGGGATTACTAGGGGTCAAAGCCTGAAGTTGGTGGGGGTAGAGTCAGGAGGGAGGCGAGGAAGCATTACTTCATAGAGAGGGTGGTAGAGGGATGGAATGCTCTCCCTGAAGAAGTAGTATCTCTTAAAACAGTGGAGAGCTTCAAATGGGTGGGATAGGGTTAAGGGCAAGATGCTAGCCAGTGGGAAGGGGGGGACAAGGAGTTGGGGGGAGCAGCAGGAGTCTAACCTCTGTGCTGCACAATTGAGCAGATGCGATAGACCATTTGGCCTGTATCTGCTGGCAGTTTCGTATGTTCATATGTCATGTGTCCCTTTATTCTTGTCAACCTCATTATGAGATCTCTGTCATATCTGAATAAAAACACAGCCATAACTGTAACGTTTGAATCTGATTCTAGTTCAATATCTGTCCCCAACTGAAGTTTACTGTCAGTTCAGGATAAACAGGTTTTCTTTTCTGTACCCAGAAAGCTTTGGACAGAAATGGGGAATTGTTTTCTAGGAGATCAAAAACTGACAAGAAAACACTTTTGACTCACGTACAGATTCAAGGCGCTTATCAAGTGAAATGGGGAGACATACTAGTCATAAACTTGGATAACATATTTGGTTTTTGAAATTTTTAATTTTTCTGGAACTAGCATAGTTTTCTCATATAACATAATTTGCAGTTGCCTCTGCCACTTGATATTCATTAGAAACCCCATTGATGGCTTCAGTATTCTTTTTAACCTGTATTGCCGCATTGTCCAGTTTTTCTCTATTCAGCTATGCATCTGTTCAAAGAAAGTCAACTTTGGCATTTAGGGACTCAAACCCATGATCATACTGCTCAATCCATGACAGAATTTTGTTCATGCAATCGAGGAGTGATTCAATATTATGCTCCAAGGGGTCAGAAGAGAAATTATGAGTAAATTAATTCAAAACTGATAGTGGACTGTTATTTCCAATTACAGTGGCAATGACATCCAAATGCTTAGAAATGGCAGCAACAGACAACTCTGGCGCTTGTGGTGACTCACTGGATGCCTCAGGTAAGACAAGCACTGACAGTGCTCAGAGGGTGGACACTGCATCAGGTAAGCCAGGCAGCTTACCAGGATTACCCTGGCCTTTGATGTCAGCAACAAGTCTGAAGTGCTTCTTAAGAGGTAAGATTTGAGGAGATGCAACATTTTCTTCAGACAAGGTTGAAGAAATGATTTGCACTTCTTAGACAAAGGAAAACTGTACAAATGACTTTCTGTCACCAGTAAATCCAAAAATGATTCAAAACTAGACCCTTAAGCAAACAAACAAAGCAACGTCCAGTTGGACATCTTGCCCCACCAAGACAGCTGTCTAAGTGCATTATGTTTTTTCACTGAAAAGGGAAATCTGAAGTGTATGTAATGGAAATGAAACAGTGTATTTATGTTACACAATTTCTGAGATATTTCTGTTTGAGTGATGAGGGAGGTAAATGTATTATGTGCATCTAGTGTGAACGCTTGCATTTCTTGCCAACATTAGACTCCAAAATGTTCTAGGATTTAAAAATAAATCGATTAGATTTGACCTAATACCATGTGGATTCCTTTTTAATATTATTGCAATCCTACAGTAAATGATTACTTTATCTTGTAAGGAAACATCATGTTTAACTGTCTCTTGAAATAGTAGGACTACTTGACTCGCTATATCAAATTTGAGTAGTTGGTAATCCCAAAAAGGTACAAGTTCCCATTTTCTTTTATTTTTGCATTGAATGTAAGGTGTGTGTAACTCCCAGGTGGTGCTACTCCTAGAGTTACACCCCTGCCTATTACCTAAGAGGTAGGTTGAGGGATTTGGGTTCTCAAACTTACATTAGGTTCTAAAATGCTCAGTGCCTCCACTTAGAGTTTAACTTTACTGTGGGCTAGCTGTTACCTGGTACAACCCCCTGAGATGTCATACCACCCACAATTAACTTTTGCCACCCCAAGACATGACCCATGTTCAATTCTCCACATTTCAGGCATTTTGTAATTAAAGACTCTATCTAATAATATGCTCATGACAACCATTTTGGAAAAAAACAGTAATAATAATATTTATTTGGGGGACAGAGGAGTTAGGATGTGGAAACAGGAGGAATAGGGGTTATGCTGATCAATATTTACAAATGTACACATGATTGGTTTTGTTTGTGCTGGTGAACCCTCCAGCTTGGTAACTACCATCTAACAGAAAAGTGGAATCACATTTCACCAACCGGAAATGATACCCAGAGCCCTGGCTATATAAGCTGCTGACTAATCAGATGTTACACAGTAATTTTCCCTACCACTGGTACCAGTTCCCATAACCATGTGAAACCCAGCAATCTCACACTATTAACTGGGCACCCAGATATCAAAGTCCTGGATTGTTGCAGGCCTGGTGGACATTGCAGCTGATTGCACTGACCAGCTTTGATCTAAAGAGAAAAGGGTTAACTTGGAAGGCAAATTAACAACAACTGTAGATCCTAGAAAAGTGCAGGGGTTGCCCTGCTTTTGGCAGAATAGCAGGGGTTGCCCTGCTTGTCACAGAAGAACAGGGATTGCCTTGCTTGCCACAGACTAAACAGTTCAGAAGAGGTTAATCAGCCAGGTTACCTTAACTATGTCTTGGATTCACAATCCTGAATATTCAGCACATATATATTGTAGTCACATCCAGTACATTTATATGCCAATACATTATCACATCCAGTACATTTATACTTCAATACATCTCTAGGAAGGTGGAAAACTGCCATTTCCCAATTTTAAGCACAGTCTTAATTTGACTCTGTGGTCTCATGTCCCTTAGTGTGGCGATGCGGCTATGACTGGCAGTTCCACAGGACAATCTTGACTGGATAGTAAACACAGGTGCATCTCAGCACATTCATATGATTTTTTCTGACACTGGTGCATCTCGACGCATTTCTGATACTAATAGTCTCACACTGTTTGGGCTCTTTTGGGTCCCCCAGCAACAACTACGATCTACAAAAACAGTTCCCAAGCTCCACCCATGCTGGGCCAGACAGGGCAGCAGGGCAAGGTGTGAACTGAAGAACTACTCATATTGAACCATCACTTTGGGCAAGGTGGCCCAGGTTAATTGATCTTGCTTTCTCTCATTTGAACAATTACTGGAGCATGGCGGCCCATATTCATTTAAAATTGCTTTCTCTCTTGCACAGTTACTGAGGCATGACAGCCCATATTCCTTAGTTTTCTATCTCTCCCTTGCACTGGGGGGTACAAGGGTATTTACTTAGGTCCTTCACAGACAATCCCCACTATAGAAGGCTCCTGATGGTCTTGAGTCCTCTCACCACTGAGGTTCCTTTCAGCACTCTCACCACTGCTTGATGTCATCTGGTTTCAGTCCACATCTTCCCCTGACGTGGAAGGGAGGATGAGCAGCTGAAGGACATTCTGGCAACCTCCATGCTAGCAGCTTAACAATCTACATTACTTTTTAACTTCAACTACATAACGAAGGCAAACTCTCTCCAGATTAGAGAGGATTAACTGGGATCTCCAGGCTTGGCAGCATGACTGGAGCCTGAGCTCCCACCCCCGTGGGAGGGCTCCTTCTCAAATCTCTCTCGAGCTCCCTCTCAAATCTGGCAAAATGCTGGAAAACATTGTCTCTTATAGGGCTCTCCTGAGGCTCCTGATTGGCTGTGACTTTTGGTTGCATGGCCTCCGATTGCCAGGAGGATCTGTCAATCACAGAAATTAATAATTTTTTTTGTTACCAGGAGACACACTAAGCTGAAAGCTTGTTTACAGGTGCAACCTGGGAGCACAAGGAAGTTAAGTGACTTGCTCAGGGTCACACAGTATGCAAGTGGGGGGCTGTGGGATTCAAACACAGGTCTCCATGTTTGCAGCTCAATAATAACGAATAATAATAATGCTTGAACATCACTCAATGCACTGTTGGTCTGTTGTTTGGTGCCTAGAATTAGGTCTCTGTAAGTCCCCATGAACACTTGGCATTTACCCATGAGCTTTGGTGAATGGCTCACAAGTCCTGGCTTTGTTTTCCTGGCTTTTCAATTTGTGGTTGCTACTTGCAATAGCTGCTTAACCCACTGTCTCTTAGCAGATTAAATACAATCCCAAATTAATGTTCTGGTGCAACCAGGAATAATTTAATATTTGCTCCAATGCCCCACAGTTGATGAGCCCTGTTAATGTCCTTACTGTCACTGCACAAATAAACAAATGTGCTCAGTCTGTTTTCCTGTCACTGCTGCCAGTGCTTGAGCTCCCTGCATGCAGCAGCAGACAGGCTGTGTTTTTTGGAGTCCCAAATTGCTGGTGCAGCCAGGAGCAAAGCATTCTTTTAAAATACTTTTTCCCTTTGCCACTTCTCTCCCAAACATACATTGCAAATTACAATATTTATTTTAAATTCAAAACATTTCTTTTTCTTTTTGGCCACAGCCAAGAAACGGCTGCCCCCGCAGGCAGACAGACCCTCCTGAATATTCATATGCAATCAGGGCTCTGGCTTATTAATATTCATGAACCCCGATCAGATCACCTCATGGAACTCCTTTAATTTGGAGGGGAGCAGCCTCTCTGTGCCCTGTCCATGGTCGCCGGGTCCCACTTAGCTGATGGGGATCCTGGGACCGATGGAACACTGTCCAGTTCAACCACAAACTGCAGTGGTTGAAGATCAAAGGCGTCACTTGCGCCTGCACAATTCCCACTGCCCTGAGGGCAGACATTCTAGTGGGTGATCGCGGTTAGTTTCTTCAGCCCCGAAGGACTGAATTAGGGCTTTGAGCTAGATGGAGCACCAGATACAGGCAGAAAAGGACCTGGGAGAATTAAAAAAAAAATTCAGGTGTAATCGGTAGATGCCCGGGAGAGAGCAGGAGGACAGAGCTGCAGGGTGGCAAGTAAGCCCCCATTTGGCAGGGGGGCTTACGGATGCATCTAGCAGGGTTTGTATTGGTACCAGGTTTAAATGCTGCAATTATGTCATGCTGGGGCTGGTGAGCTGAAGACTCTGGCTAGGTTGGGTGTTGCTGGAAGTCCTAACTTTGCATCGCTCAACCACCATGGACAAATTAACCACAGACAGCTATAGGAAGACATTGTGGAGATGGATAGTAATGGGCACCAACAAGGTGTGCACAGTTTCTTCTGTGCTTGATAATGTATGGGAAAGAAGGGGGACAGCACAGCAATCCAAAATGGATGAATTAGATGATCTGATTCTGTTACAGATGCTGACAGCAGTATGTATCGGTTCTGCTTCCACTTTCACATTTTTCTCCTGAGCAAATGGCATCTGTAAAATGGTTAAAAGAAGTTCAGTGTGCCTCTGCAACTGGTTTTGTGCTTGTGTAACTTAGATAAACTTTGGCAATTTGCCTCTCTATCCGTGGGATATACCACCCTGTAGGGCTACGAAGGCAAGGCACCTTCTACCCCTTGAGGTGCCCTGGGAGTGATTCCCTTGGCTAAAGGTACCTTAGGAAGAAGCCCATGGGACAGAGAGAGAGGCATGCCACTGGAGGAGGAGGGGTGGATGGAGGGGCAAGGAAAAATTTCTTGTGCGTGGAGTGAGGAGGGCAGCCTTTAAATAGGCCAAAAGAGGGTGTGGCTAGTTGCACCGCCACCTTGAACTACAGGCTATAGCTTTCCAATTCAATGTGCCTGTGCAACTGGTTTTGTGCTTGTGTAACGTAGAATAAACTTTGGCTGTTCACCTCTGTATCCATAGGATATTCCACCCTGTAGGGGTACAAAGGCAAGGAATCTTCCACCCCTTGAGGTGCCATGGGAGTGATTCCCTTGGTTAAAGTTACTTTCGGAAGAAGCCCAAAAAGAGTGTCAAGCAAAGCATACAAGGTAGTGAAAACGAATCGGCATTGAGGACCTGTATGTAGGCCGGTTGGTATTGTGGGTTTAGCTGGTAGCATGGGTCAATGAAAACCTGTACATAGGTCAGGTGGTACCATAGGTTCAGTTGGTAGCTTGGGTCAATGAAGACCTGTTAGGAGGTAAGATGGTAGTGGGCTTCAGCTGGTAGCATAGATCAGTTGGTTGTATTGTTTGAGTAAAGTAGGCAGGAAGTGACAGGCGAATAGTGACCCACTCAGAGGTCTGACTGTAAGATGTATAGGCTTGGCTTCCTATGGAGAGAGAGAGAACAGTCAAAGGGGGAGACAGGACGATTATGGGACATGACATCCACCTGACTCCATCCATCAACGGAAACCAAACTAAGTGGGAAACCTACCTAAGTGACCTATGGACTACAAGGATGCCTATCTAGGATTATGACCATTGGCACGGAGGAGAGGAAAAAAACCCTTTGAGGAGGAAACCTCTGGGGATCTAAGGCCTAGGTCACCTTCCCTCCAGGCTTTGGGACAGTTTTGGATAGTGACGGCTCTGCTACTGCAATTTAGTAGACCAATCCAAGGAAACTGCAGTTTTGGAGAACACTCTCACTCTGTTCCTCAAACAGGAATGCCATGGAGAGTTGTGAGCACACTCTGCAACAAGAGTCGACCGAGGTGGGAGGAGGAGAATAATGACCACTGAGGCACTCAGCCGACCTACCAATCTATGAACAAATCAGGTGAACCAGAGGTGGTCATAGGGAGAACAGCATGAAATGGTGCCTCTGATCCCGCTCAGGAAGCTAAAGGGGCCCTTCCCATGAGAGCCCCACCCCTTCACAGCTGAAGTCTTAAATGCTACGAGGACCCACTTTGCATGCTCAAGCTGCAGGCTTCAGGGTGCAGAGAGAGGCAGTCGGCCACAGGGCTAGCCCTGAGTCCTGGAGTAATGGATATGGTTGGCGTGTCTCCAAAATGTGGAAACTTGAGTTGTAATGAGCGTGAGACCTGCACATGGTAAGAAGAATGGGACCCATACATGGGTCATAATGGATGATAGCAGACATGGGGAAATCTGTACATAGGTCAGGCTGAGCACTGTGGACCCTCTCGTGGGTCTTGACTGGATGAGATCTGTACGTAGGTCAGGTTGAGCATTATGGACCCTCTTTTGGGTCTAGGTAAGGCAAATACCAGTTGTCAACCACAGGAATGCATGCTGACCAAGTCCATTAGAAAGCCAAATCGGGAGCGAATTGGATAATGTATTATGAGTAAGAGAACAGCATGGCCAGGTGAAGCCCAGGGCTGACGGCTGGAGAGGAGGAGGCTGTGAAGCCAGTTAGGTAGGAGGAGGCTACAAAGTCAGTATGGTAGGAGGTACAGTTCAAAGCAAGTAAACATGATATGCTGTCAGACTTGGAAGGGGATGCCAGTATTAAAAGGGAAGAGGTCTTGGAATGAACCGATTTGCAAGGTGATTGCATTAGTGCCATTGTCATTCCTCACTGGGAGATCACAAAGAGTTGTGTCGGGAATTTTTTCCTCTGGCCCAGTCTCTTTGTTGTGTGGAGTGCCTCAGGGTTCTGTGCTGTCGCCCATGTTATTTGCAGTGTACATGCTGCCCCTCGGAAACATTATAAGACGGTATGGGCTGAGGTTTCACTGCTATGCAGATGATACCCAGCTATATTTGTCTTTTGCACCCAACCAGGATGGAGCTCTCTCGGTATTTAATAACTGTCTGGGGGAAATCCAAGACTGGATGGATTCTAGTTGGCTAAAGTTGAACTCGGAGAAAACTGAGGTTTTGATCATGGACCCGAGTGGTCAGATTGAGAGGCCATGTGCTGGCGCGCCATCTGGAATTTTTCTCGGTGGTGTGTCACTACCGGCCTCTGAACGGGTGCGCAACCTTGGGGTGATTCTTGATGATAGGCTGACTTTTCAATCCCAAGTGTCAGCCGTCGTCAAGACTTCCTTTTACCATCTTAGGAATATTGCCCGGGTTAAGCACCTTGTTCCGTCTGACTCTCTGTCAACATTGGTCCATGCCTTTGTGTCCTCGTGCCTCGACTACTGCAAGGCCCTTTACTTTGGGCTTTCTGGGGTTGAAATCCGCTGCCTACAGCTTGTGCAGAACACGGCAGCCTGGGTTTTGACTGGGACAAGTAGGTCCTGTCACATTACCCCGGTGCTGCGTGAGCTGCACTGGCTCCCAATACAGTGGCGGATCACCTTTAAAGTCATTTTATTGACTTTCAAAGCCCTTCACGATCAGGGTCCATCCTATCTGAAAGACCTGCTGGTTCCTTACTGCCCTGGCCGATCACTCTGCTCGGCCGACATGGGGTTGTTAGAGATTCCAAGAGTGAGTTTGAAATCCTCTGGCAGCAGAGCATTTTCTCACGCCGCACCCACTCTTTGGAATTCTCTACCATGCCGGTTACGGGAATGCTCCTCTGTGGAGATTTTCAAGAAGGAATTGAAAACTTATCTTTGGAGAATGGCCTTCTTGGAAGGTTAATTGTACTGTAAAGTGTGTGAAATTTTATTGTAATTTATTATGTTTTATGATATATTTTATAATCTTTATGGTTTTGATGTTTGCATTGTATGGTGAAGTTTTTATTAACTTGTTCAGCGCCCTGATATAGTGAAAGGTGCTATATAAATAAAATTATTATTATTATTATTATAATGGCTGGTATATGAGTAATATTGGTATTGCAAGGGACAGGAAAGCTGGGAGGACTGCAAGTGACAGGATGGTTGGGATGACTGTATAAATCAGGTGCAGAATAGCAGGGAAAGGATGGTAGAAGGCTGGGCAGAGCCAGCTGCCCTAAGGTAGAGAGTTGCCTGAAATAGCTGGTTGAAGAATGCCATAAAGGCTGTGTAGAGCAGCAATAGAAGGCCAGGGTGAGCCAGTGACCAATAACCATATAAGAAATTAAAAGCCGCTCCCGCTGCCTGAAGCCATGATGCCCGATGGGAGTCCTCAGTACCCCACCATAGGAAAAACAAAGAAGCCACAAACGTGATACCACAACACCAAGAAGCTAATGAAATAAGTTAAATACCTGCCAGCCATGAAATCAGGATTAGGTTACCATCAGAAATAAGCTGCTGAGGGTTTGGTATAAGTAAGGCTTGGTAAAGGTGGGAGTAGCACTAAATGGTCTAAATAACACAAACATAGAAGTGAGGAGTAATGCAGTAGACAAACACAAGGAGAGGAGCAGGAAGAGAGCCAGCACACGCACAAGCATGGAGCAGCCGGAGACCAGTAATACAAACCAAGAGTAGGAGAACAGAAAAACAGAAGTCCAGCACAAACCAAGCAGAGTCCTAGTATGTATGGGGGGGGACAAAGCCCCAGTAGGCCCCAGAAGAGGACAGAGCCTCCAGCTGCAAGGAAAAAATGCTTGTGTGTGGAGTGAGGAGGGCAGCCCTTAAATAGGCCAAACGAAGGTTGTAGCCAGTTGCACTGCCCCCTTGAACTACAGACTATAGCCTTCTAAAACATCACTGACAACAAGGCAATCCAAGAGCAGCAGTAGTTGACTGTTGCAAAGTCTTGCTGAACTGTTTCTCAGTTCCATGACACAGTGATATCAACTGAGTAGCAGCCTAGAGTAAACATTTTCCTGCAGGGCTTCTGCTCAGCTGATGTCACCAGGTTTTGAAACTGGTAAGTAACTTAAAAGGAACATTAGGTGAGAAAAAGACAGCATGAACAGGGGACCTTAAATAAGGAAAAAAAGCATTATTTCAAAAGAAACACATGAAACAGTACCCTGGGTTGGGGTATTAAGCCAGCAATAACAAATAACAGGGTGGGCATTAAGCTATATTGCCACACACTGCAGTGGTATAGTAAGGCATGAGTCCATTGGATTTGGCAACTAAAGCTTAATGCAAACCCTAGAGTGTGCTACTGTACTGATAATATTGTTTTTTAGCAAATAAAATGAAAAAAAGATGGCAAAATCTGTAACTGTCAATTAAGCAACATCACATTCACATAACAGGTTATTTCCAATCACAGCTAAATATAAAAACATAGAAATATAGAAAGTGATGGCAGAAGGGAACCGCACAGTCCATCTAGTCTGCTCATAAGCCTAGCCCCCTCCCTTAACTGCTATTCAGTTTTATAATACTTTTGTGCCTATCCCATGCCTTTTTAAATGATCCAACTGACCTAGCCTAAACAACCTCAGGTGGAAGGCCATTCCAAGCATCCACCACCCTCTTGGTAAAGAAGAACTTTCTTGTGTTGCTCTTCAACTTGCATCCTTCCAGCTTCATACCATGGCCTCTCGTTTTTGTGATTCTTGACCTGAAACAGGTCCTGAACCGGGACCTTGCTTATTCCATTCAGGTACTTGAAGGTTTCGATCATGTCCCCACTTTCTCTATGCTCTTCCAGGGAATACATGTTAAGGTCATGCAGTCATTCTTCATATGTCTTGTTGAGGAGTCCGAGTATCATTTTTGTGGCCTTCCTTTGTACTGTCTGCAGTCTGTCTATGTCCTTTCTAAGGTGTGGTCTGCAGAACTGTACACTGTATTCCAGGTGAGGCCTTACCAGTGATTTGTATGGTGGCATAATTACCTCCCTCTTTCTACTTGTAATTCCTCTTCCTATGCAGCCCAACATACTGTTTGCTTTTAATGCTGCTTTTTCACACTGCTTGGAGGTTTGCAGGTTGTCTGTTATAATTACACCCAAATCCCTTTCCTGTCTTGTGGCTTCCAGTTTTACTCCACACAGAAGGTATTCCTCACAAGGATTTTCCTCTCTAGGTGCATGGCTTTGCAGTTTTTGGCGTTGAAATTTAGTTGCCAAGCTTCTGACCACCTTTCTAGTCTTTGTAGGTCAGCCCTCATCCTTTCAACTCCACCGTTGAGTGTCGACCCTATTACATATTTTTGTGTCATCTGCGAACAGACTCATCTTGCCTTCAAGGCCCTCAGGTATGTCGCTGATGAAAATATTGAAGAGGACAGTCCCTAGTACCAATCCCTGAGGCACACCACTAGTTCCCTCCCTCTCCTCTGATAATGAGCCATTAACCAGTACCCTCTGAGTCATTCCACTAAGCCAGCTCCATGCCCAGTTTACCACTTTTTGCCCTACTCCTATGCTGCCAAATTTGTTCAACAGTCTTCTATGCGGGACCGAGTTAAAGGCTTTGCTGACGTCCAGGTATATTACATCCACAGTGCTGCCCTGATCTACTGTCTTGGTTACCCAACTGAAGAAATCTATTAGGTTTGTCTGGCATGGTCTTCCTGTGGTGAAACCATGCTGTCTTGGGTTCATTCTGTCATTTTCTTTGAGAAAGGATATAATCCTTTCTTTAAGCAGGGTTTCCATTATTTTGCCCACAATTGAGGTTAGGCTTTTTGGGCGGTAATTGCCAGCACTTTCCCTACTCTCATTTTTATGAAGTGGGGCAACTGTGGCCTTTCTCTGGTCCACAGGAACTTCCCCAACCTCGAGCGAGAGGTTGAACAGTTCGGCCAGCAGTGCCGCCAGTTCATCCCTTAGCTCCTTCAGTATCCTAGGGTGAATTTTGTCAGGTTCCATAGCCTTATCAACACTAAGTCTTTCTAGTTCCTTCAGGACACTATCACTTGTGAAAGTTGCCAACTCCGTATTGCTGATGTCTGCACTTTTTTCTGTCCAGGTAGGACCTCAACCTTCTTCTTCCTTAGTAAATATGGAGCAAAAGTATCTGTTAAGGATTTCTGCTTTGTCTTTGTTGTCCTCTCTGCACTCCCCATTTTCCTTCTTAAACCTGACTATACACCTGCTTGTCTTCCTTTTCTCCATGATATATCTAAAGAAGGTCTTTTCTCCCTTTTTGACCTGCAAGGCAACCCTCTCTTCTGTTTGTGCCTTTGCTGTTCTGATTTGCTTTTCTGCTTCCTTCAGTTTCTCCTTGTATGTGTCCTTGTCTTTTTCACATCCTATTTGCTTGTATCTTTTGAAGGCCATCCATTTCTCCCTGACCTTGTTGGCCACTTACTTGGAGAACTATGGGGATTTTCTTCTGTTCAGGGCTTTGTACACATTTTCACACAATGTTGTGATGCTCCTATGATAGCTTTCTTTAGAGATGCCCAGTACTTGTTGACTTCCTCCGTCCATGTTAATTTTGCCAGGTTAAGTCGGAGCTTTGCCCTCATTTCATCAAAATTTGTGCATCTGAAGTCCAGGACTTTAGTTTTGATGTGCTTGATTTCTTTTACCATTCTAAAGTGGAACTATACCATTTGGTGGTCGCTAGACCCAAGGTGGCTACCGACTTCTACCCCTAAGATTTCGACACTGTTGGTGAGTAACAGGTGAAAGATGGCTTCTCCCATTGTGGGTTCCTTGACAAGCTGTCTTAGGCCTGATAAATGCAGAGTGTCTAGGAAGTTTTTGCTTCTGGTTGAAGCTGCGGAATGGTTATTCCAGTTTATGTCTGGTAAATTGAAGTCACCCACAAATATTACATCCCCTTTAATACTCATATTGTAAATGGATTCTAGTATCTCTTTGTCCCCCTCCAAGCTGATTGCTGGGGTCTGTACAATACTTCTACCAAAGTAACTGTACCTGTTCCAGCTCCAAGAGTAACCCAAACAGCACCGGCTTCAGTGTGAGTGTCCTGGGCCATGGTAGTTTTTACTCCCTCTTTGATATACATTGCCAACCCACCCCTTTTTTTGCCAGGTCTGTTCCTTTGAAAAAAGGCAGTACCCTGGAAAAGCTACCTCCAAGTCATGATTGTCCTTGAGTGTCTCCATGATGGCGACCCAGTCTGGATCAGTCTCAGCAACAATAGCTGTGAGGTCAGTCATTTTGTTTGCTAGGCTATGTGCATTTGTGTACATTGCTTTCCAGCCTGGTTTTTCCCCCTTTCTGGGGCCCTGCTGCACAATTGAGCCTTTATTAGTATTGTCCCCTGAAGGCAATCGGTAATCCCCCTGACAGCGACTTTTCGACAACGAGGTCCCCTACAGAGACTACAGCGCCACGTCACTGTAGAGAACCCACTGAGACACGGCACTGTCTGTCAGGGGTCCTGCACCCCCCCAATCAGCTCTGACTCGGAGTTAATAATCCTAAGTGGGTGGGGTGTGGGGGGCAAAGCCCCCCACAGGAAACAGTGCCACTGGAAACTGGCAGCCGACTGCAAAATACAGTCGACCTGCCGGTTTCGCTGTCGGGGCATTTGACAACAATTTTGTCAAACGCCTGTCATGGATCCAAGGCAACCTAACCCAGCTCTCCATTTTAGATGACCAATTTATAAACAGAAGTCACACACGCACAAAAGTCCAGTTATATTAAAAATGTAGAAACAAAGTTTATGCTGCCTTCAACTATTTCAATTGTTTTACTTGAGAAGATGCACTCAGATGGACAGCTGACTTCCAGGTACATCATGGGGGAGGCATCGATACATTAAATGGAAATTATACAGTAACATTCAAAAAACATAATGAGCAACATTATAAAATATATAAAAAATGACAGTGAGAAAAGAACCACAATTTTTCTTACTGCATGGCTGGCTCTGAATTAAATTTAAAATGTCTCTTTCAGACTCTTTTTGGCATGAATGAGACCTGAAGATTTTTGTAGATAAAAAGACCAGTGTCTATCCATTCTGCCCTGTTCCTAACCACCTCATTACCCCACCAGCATATCACTATGCAGGCCCATCTGGGCCCCCTAATGTTAGCTTGGCCTACCTCTGCCCACCATCCTTCCCAACCGCTAACAATCTCTTACATCTGTCCCAGCTCCTCATGAAGTCAACAACAGCTTCCTTTTCCACCACCTCCCTGGGCAATCCATTCCATTTGTCCACCACACTTTCAGCAAAGAAATGCCTTTTTTTGGGGGGGGGCTACCAGCAGGCAAGCTATTGGTCCATCCCCCTGCAACACCCATCACCCAAGACTTATCTCTACCCTTGGAGTAAACATTGACTTACCCCCAAGGTGGGGCAACAGGAGAGGACCCTCACTAGTCCCCATAGAAACATAGACATAGAAATATAGACTTTGATGGCAGATAAGGACCGCTTGGCCCACCCAGTCTGCCCATTTCCCTACCTATTGGATAAGCTGCAGATCCTAGTTACCCAACAGCCTACTTCCCCAACCCCCCACTAGAATTGCTTAATGTCTGTCCCATGCATTATTGAGTTCTCCCACTGTTTTTGACCCCACAACCTCCTCAGGAAGGCCGTTCCATGCATCCACAACCCTATCCATGAAAAAAATACTTACTCACATTGCCCCTGAGCTGTCCCCCCTCTATCTTCAAATTATGCCCCATTGTTCTTGCATATCTCTTTTTCTGAAAGATGCTACCCTCTTGAACTTTGCTGATTCCTTTGAAGTACTTAAATGTTTCTGTCAGGTCCCCCTCTCCCTCCTTTCCTCAAGGGTATACATATTAAGCTCCTTTAGTCTCTCTTTATACAGCTTCTGGTGCAGACCCTGCACCATTTTAGTGGCCCTCCTCTGTACTGCCTCCATCCTGTCTATGTCCTTGCGGATTTGGGGTCTCCAGAACTACATACAGTATTCCAGATGGGGTCTCACCAGCTGTCTGCCCAGAGGGATAACAGCTTCTTGTTTTCTACTGGTGATGCCTCTCCCTATACATCCAGAATCCCCCAAACCCTCATTACTGCCTTCTCACATTACTTGCCTACCTTTAAGTCATCTGATATGACTACCCCCAGGTCCCTTTCCATTTTTGTTGTTGTTAGTACCTCCCCCACATTGTGTACTCTTCCCTTTGGTTTTTGTTTCCCAGGTGCATTACTTTGCACTTCTTTGCATTGCATCTAAGCTACCATACGTTTAACCATTCCTCCAACCTTGCCAAGTCCCTTCTCATCCTTTCCACCCCCCCCCCTTGTGTATCAACCCTGTTGCAGATCTTTGTCTTGTCTGCAAAGAGGCATACTTTCCCTTCCAGTCCCTCTGCAATGTCATCTATAAAGACATTAAAGAGGACCGGTCCCAGTACTGAACCCTGCAGTACCCCACTAGCAACCCCCTTTCTTCAGAGTTGACTCCATTTACTGTTACCCTCTGCATCCTGTTGTCCAGCCAATGTTTTACCCAGGCTATAACCCAGGGACCCACTCCCTGGCTGGGTAATTTGTTTATTAATCTTTTGTGTAAGACTGTGTCAAATGCCTTGCTAAAGTCTTGATAGGCCATGTCCACAGCCCCTCTCTGGTCTACTACTTTAGTCACCCAGTCAAAGAAATCGATAAGATTCATCTGACATGACCTTCTAAGCTGTGAATCCATGCTGCCTTGGGTCCTGTGCCCCACTGGCCTCTAGGTACTCAACAATTCTTTCCTTCAGAAGTGATTCCATCATTTTCCCTACCACTGAGGTCAAACTAACAGGTCTGAAGTTTCCTGCTTCTGCCTTGCTCCTTCTTTTGTGAAAGGGAATCATATCTGTCCTCCCCCAGTCCTCAGGTACCACACCATCCTCCCATGATTTGTTAAAAAGGGTAGCCAGTGGTGTCACTAGTTCTCCCCTTAGTTCTTTTAGAATTCTGGTGTGAATCCCATCAGGCCTCATTGCTTTGTCCACCTTCAGATTTAGGAGTTCTTTCAGGACCCTTTCTTCTGTGAATGGATTGATATCAACCCCCTATCCAGAGTGCTTCTATTCTTTGGTTTAGGTATCTCCCCCTCCTCTTCTGTTGTGGATACTGAGCAGGAGGTATTCATTCAGAATCCCTGCTTTTCCACTGTCACCCTCTGCCTACCCCCCTTCTCTTTATTAAGCCTCACTATCACTCCCTTGGTCTTTTTTCGCTACCTAATGTACCTATAAAAGGTTTTATCCCCCTTCTTAACTGAGTTGGCTATCTTTTCCTCGGTGTGGGCCTTTGCTTCACAGAAAGGTTTGTTGCCTCTGTGATGGCTGTTTTGTTTTTTCCCCATTGTTCTTCCACCCCTCCTTCTTGTCCGTTTGCTAGTGCTTTTCTGAGGCACTCTCCCATTTTCCCAAAGTCAGCCCTCCTAAAGTCCAGTACTCTTGCTTTTGTATGGCCTGACTCTATGGCTGTGTTTATCATAAACCACACTGTTTGATGGTCACTTGTTCGCAGATGGCTACCACCTCTAAATCCGAGATCTTCTCTCCATCCTCATTTGAGATTACCCTCCCAGGTGGGTTCCAACACTAGCTGTCTGAGGCATGCCCCCTGTAGGGCATCAAGAATAACCCTGCTCTTAGGTGTGGCTGCAGCAAAGGTACTCCAGTTAACATCTGGTATATTCAGGTCCCCATTAACAGTATCTACCCTTTTTCTGCCATTCTAAGGATGCCTTCTATCATTTCCTTGTCCATTGCCTCCCCCTAAGGTGGGGGTCTGTATACAATTAAATCCCCATGCAGATTGTGGTACCATTTCCTGTCTCCAGGGTGACCCATGGTGCCTCCTCTCCTCCCTGTTCACCCTTTAGTTCTGTTGCTTTGATCCCTTTCCTTATATAGAGAGCTATTCCTCCTCCTCTTTTACCCTCCCTGTCCCTCCTGTAGATTGTGTACCCTGGTATGTTGACATTCCAGTCATGGTTCACTGTGTACCATGTTTCTGTGACTGGCACAATGTCTAGGCATCTCTCTTCCATCAAGGCCACTAGTTCAGGGAGCTTGTTACCCAAACTATGGGCATTGGTACTCATCACCCTCCATTTTATTATGGCCTTACCCTTTTTAGCTCCATCCCTGTCCTTACTGCCTTTGCCTTTTTCTCCATTTACCCCTGTCCTGCTTCCTATTGACTTCTCTATCTTGGTGTTTACCTCACTAATTACCCTGTTTTGTGGGGAAGGCTGGGATTTCCCTTTTCCTTTTCAGTGCTTTCCCTGTTTCTTCCCTAGTGAAGGACTGAGGCTGATCTGGGAAGTTGAGTGCCTCAGAACACTGCGTGGGGTTTGGTGGAGGAGAGCCATCCATGGGATGCTCAATCCTCCTCCTCCCAGCCATCCCTCCAACTCCCGGGCTCACTTCCGAACCCAGGTCATTGACGTTGCAAGTGGTAGTGCTACCGTTGTGCCAGCAGGCCGGCATGCCTTCACACATCCTTTCTGAACCTCCTCCCCAATCAAACTGTATGCAAGCCCTCTCATAGTAGACCCCTCAGAATGCTTGAAAAACTGCTGGAAGTTAACTTTCTTTATTTCCTTGAAAAACATGAATGTTTCTATTATGCCACCTCACTCCCTCCTCCTCCTCTCCAGTGAGTGCACATAAAGGCTGCACAGATGCTCCTTGTATGTTTTTCCCTACTGCACTTGAATCATCTTGGTCACTTTCCTCTGAACTAACTCAGTGATGTCACTGTCCTTCCTCAGGTGGGGGTAGCAGAACTGTGCACATTACTTGAGGTGCAGTCACAGCAGGGATTAGTACAGGGGCAGGATTATAGTACCTCCTCCTTCCTTCAGTACCACAGAACCCTCTTGCTTTGCAACCCAGCATCCTGTTTTCTTTCCTATATGCCTTGAAGTTAGTGGTGTGCAGTGCAAAAAATTCATTTTGTGAATTAAGTCTCGATGTTCCCCCACTTTGCAAAGTGAATCCACCCTGCAAAGTAACACTTCTCAGTATGACATCAATTTTGCAAAGCTGTGAATTAAGAACTTTGCAAGTGAAGTTGACTTCCCACGCAAAGTTCTCAGGAAAGAAACAATGTGCTATGTGAATGCAGGTCACATGCTACTGAAATTATGTGTATGCTAAGAGGAGGCTGTGTTTTCTGCAGTCTTGTGAAGAAACAGTAGGAGATAACACTGCACCTATGCTTTCCCAGCAAAAAAAAAAAGTTCTAAATGCTTTGAAACTGAACTTTTTGACTCAGAATTGTTCACATGTTCTAGTGTGCTTTATGCATCTAGCTTGTTTGTTGGCTCTATGTTTGAAGATTATTCAGTTTGAAATTGTGTTTTTTGTTTTGTTTATAGAGAAGCACTGCTATGGGGGCGAGGGGGGTGTAGGCAGCCCTGAAAAGTCTATAGTTTTTGACTGAGCAGGAGGTTTGTCTTATTTTTTTCAGTCTGTTTTCATCATTACTTTTTGTCTACATTGCAGTAAAACATGAGGTAGCAGAATGTCAGGGTCACGAGGAGTGGTTAAGGAGGAGAGTGCTGTGGGTGTTCCTGTGACTGCTGGTGGTGCTGGTGTTGACCCTGGTGCTGTCGAGTGCCCCACTCCCTAATGAAATTATGAACTGGAGCATAAGTTAGAAACGGAGATCCTGAGTAGTCAAAAACTGCAGAATGTAAAACTGTGGGTGAGAAGAGAGAACCTGAACAATGTGATGTTAATGACATCGCTCTGGAGGAGGATATGAATGGCTGTGGTGATGATGATGATGATGATGATGATGATGATGATGATATGGATCTTCTATGGGAGCCCAAAAGGAAAAAGAAAGGTGTGCTAATAAGGGGGTTTGTCCAGTTCCTAGATCTGTACACTCTAATCCAAATCCTAAAGCACCCCCCATCCTACACCTGTTTATCATCCTAGTGGCGAGCCCATTACATACAGTGGCACATAATCTCACCTGAAGTTTGCAACATAACACACAAAACACCAGTCACTCTAACCACTAACCCTCCCCTTCCCTGTCCCATGCAAATCAATGAACTCCAGATACCTAGTTTGGGATCTTTATATACTTGATCCTGATGATGAAAAAACCACTGTATGTAAACTTCGTCATGCTCTCGTTAGCAGAGAAAAAAGTACAGCCACCTAGGCACTAGTGGGCAACACACACATACTCAAAGTCACATCATTCATTACACTGGACTCAACACTAAAAGCAAGCAGGTGCAGCGGGACCTGCCCCATCATTAATCAAAGCAGTCAGAACAAGTATAGAAATACCCCAGGTTGAAGGATGGGGTAGGTGAGGAGGATGAGGAATCTGAGGGGCTGCCGTGTAGTGGGCATAGCAGCAGCAGCAGGTTAAGTAGAAGTACCACCCCCAGGCACAGAACAACATTAACAGCAATGCGGAAACTCCCGCAAATCAGTAGCTACATAAGAGCACCAAATGTGTAGCCCAAAGAGGAATCAAATATTACCCCACTGACAATACCACCATGTCGAGTCTGGCTGTTTGGTAACCCAACCCCAAGACAGATCCAGTCTACACTGCAGTACATGTTTTAGTGTCGTTCAAAGTACAGTGCCCACCAAATCAAGCCATTTTATGAGAACTAAATGTAGCAACTACTGAAATGCTGGCCACTGATCTGTTACCATTCTCTTTTCTTAAGAATGTGGGTTTTTGACGGTTGTTGATGACCAGTGCCTGTCCCAAATAGTAGATTCTGTCCCGCATTTATTTCCTGAAGCATGCCATTCCTGAACCATATGGGGCAGTGTCACACACAGTAATACTTTCCCTGCAACACTTGACATTGTCACACATACACCAAAGTATGGATAGGTGGACCAGTGGGTAAAGTGTTGGTAGCTCCTGTCTGTGCATTACAATACAATTCATACAAGTGTCATGGTTAGAATCTGACTCAGGTGGGGAGAAACTGTAGTAAGCCAAATTGCAGTGATAGCAACACTATAGGTATTCAACATGCCATGCTGGTAATGAAGAATGTCAACGGTAGGGGTGTGCAGGGGACCAGGTCAGAGATTCTGGTCAGCCAGGTATTGTCTGTCCCGATCTAAAAGGCCAAAATCAGGCCACACCCAGTCTGTCTTGTTTTTGAGCCACCACCACCGCTATCGTAATTATTATTGACCATTTGGCCAAAATGCATTATAAAAAATGTCTGGCCCCTCAGGGAAGGCAGTACTAAAGCTGTAGGCACTAGGGTCCTACAGCATCATCCTTCTTACTGACTGACATCACGTGATGTGCATTCCATTCAGCCAGCCAGAGCAGAGGAGAGCACAGAGTTGGCTCTGCCTCAGAGGACTGGAGGGTGGAAGAAAATTTCTCCATCAGGGATTATGATGAATTGGGTGAGACTCCAGGCAGACTTGGTTCAAGGAGAAGGAACCTGGTGATGGTGAGTGACTGTGGAGCAGACAGGCCAATTGTAAGTGTTAGTAGTCTGTGGTATCTAAGGTAAGCAAATCAGTTAACACCTTTTTATGCTTGCTTGCGCACATGTGCAAGAAACATAGTGCCATCATCTGAGTTTTTGGAGGTGTGGCACCCATCTTCCAATTCAGTCAGTGTGTTTGCAGGAGCGGCTGAAGTTCTCCAATGAACGCTGCAGCTGTCTATGACAGCAGTTGAAAATGCAATGCCGTACAGTTGAAAGGAAGAGCTACGCTTCAGTGATCAGCGCTGCCCCCCTCCACATGCACGCACGCATATTGTGTGCTCATGCGCTTCCCCCCCACACACACACTGTATGGCTGATGGGGATTCCCAATCCCACGTCTGCTCCACGCCCCTCCCAAAAAACCTTTCCAGGTGCCATGCTGGAAGCCCACTCCAGCGTGGCAAAAACTGTTATGGCCGACGGGGGTGCCCAATCCCCCATCGACTCCAGGCCCCCCAAACAGCCTTCTAGCTGCCACGCTGGGAGCCCACCCCAGCATGGCAAATGTACCACGTCGTCTACCTAAAAAAAAAAAATCTGTAAACAAAAATACGTTCCCTCGGTGGTCTTGCTGCCCACCCGCACCCACCCTCTGTGTATCCTACCTCCCACACCTCCCACACCCCATACTTACCTCTGGAGGCTGGCGAGACAATCTTCAGTGGACCGCGAACATGTCTGCACTCTTCAAAGCAGACCACAGACTGAGAAAATGCCGGCAAGCTGTATAATGCAATAAACAGGGTTGTTTCAACTTTAATGCATATCTCAGGCATTTTTTGGAATTTTGGCACCACATTTTCAACATGGGGCTTTTTGGACCCTTCCTCATGAATTCTG
Source organism: Neoceratodus forsteri (assembly GCA_016271365.2). Lineage (NCBI taxonomy): Eukaryota > Metazoa > Chordata > Ceratodontiformes > Ceratodontidae > Neoceratodus > Neoceratodus forsteri. The sequence continues at coordinate 334,681,278 of CM057454.1, forward strand.
GAACTGTCATGGTGTTAATCAGGCCCAAAGGGTGATTTTGCAGTCACTGCTCAAAATCACCTTTCAGGACTGATTAACAAAATGACAGTGTCAGTGTTCATAAGGTGGGCTGTCAAAAAGCCTATGTTGTAAATTTGGTGAACCAATTCCTAAAAATGATTGTTTTGCGAGCGTGCGTTGTGCAATTCCTACACACTCTCATGAGTTTGCAAATTTTTTATATTTGCACTCTGGTTTTTCAACATTGCCATTTTACCACACCTCCTTATGAGCAGTACAACTGTCATTTTTCACATCTCGCCCAAAATGTGTTTCCACGCATGTAGTGCACAATGGCGCAATCGGTGTGTGAAATCAATTTATGGGACACATTAAGAAAATCACAGTGACAATGTTCATGAGCAGAGGTCTTAAATTGGCCGTGTTGAGAATTTGGTGAAAAAGTTCCTAAAAATGACTGTTTTACGAGCGTGAGTTGCGCAGTTCCTATGCGCGCTCATACGTTCGCAAATTTTTAATATTTGCACTCCAGATTTTCAACATTGCCATTTTACTACACCTCCTTATGAGCAGTATAGCTGTCATTTTCACATGTCACCCAAAATGTGCATTACGTAGCTTAATAATGGTGCATTCGGTGCTAATCAATGTTTGGGACAGATTAAGAAAAATCACAGTGACACTGTTCACGAGCAGAGGTCTTAAAATGGCTATGTTGAAAATTTGGTGAACAAATTTCCAAAAATGACCGTTTTGAGCGCACATTGCGCAGTTCCTATGCACGCTCGCAAGTTTGCAAATTTGTAATATTTGCACACCAGATTTTCAATGTTGCCATTTTATTACACTTCCTTATGAGCAGTACAGCTGCCATTTTTCACATCTCGCCCAAAATGTGTTTCTGCACATGTAACGCACAATGGTGCAGTCGGTGTGCAAAAGCAATGTTTGGGACAGATTAAGAAAATCACAGTGACACTGTTCATGAGCAGAGGTCTTAAAATGGCTATGTTGAAAATCTGGTGACAAAAGTCCATAAAAGGACTATGTTACGAGTGAGCATTTTGTAGTTTCCACACACCCTCATAAGTTCATGAATTTGTAATATTTTCAGTCCAGATTTTCACCAGTGGCATTTTTCCACAGTTCCTTATGAACAGTACAGCTGTCATTTTTCACAACATGGCCAAAATGTGTTTTCAAACTTTCAGTGCAGAAATGCATGGTCGCTGTGGGAAATCATTGTTCGGGACAGATAAAGAAAATCACAGTGACACTGTTCATGATTGGAGGTCCCAAAATGCCTGTGTTGACAATCTGCTGTAAAAAATCCCAAAACTAATTACATTACGGGTGTGCGTTGCACAGTTTCTACGCTCGCTCGTGACTTCACCAGTTTTTTTAATATTTTCACTGTAAATTTTCAACATTGCCATTTTTTACACCTCCCCATGAACAGTACAGCTGACATTTTTCACATCCTGTTCGGAATGTGTTTTTGCTCCTGTGGTGCTAAAAGCTGTAGTCGCTGTGCAAAAGCAGCTTTCGGCTAACAAACTGATATTGCCACTGTTCATGAGGTGGGGGTCACAAAAAAACATGTTGAAAATTTGGAGTGAAAATACCAATGAATGCCTGAGGTGTTAGGGTTTCCAACCATAATGCCCCACCCTGTAGAGAATGACAGGCACCAGGGGTGTGACTTGGGATTCTCGCCTGTAATGCTCATACCATTCCACACCCTGCAGCCAGTGAGAGGCATTGAGGTGTGCCTTGGACTCTTCGGCCCCAAAGTTCACCCCATTCTCCTATACCACACCCATCTCACTGTATTTCCTGATGGAATGGGGTGCGTATAAGGGCCAAAGACCCCAAGACACACCATAACACTTGTTGGTGTAAGCAGAGTAGGGTGTGGTGAAATGGCATGGCCGTTATGCCTGACGACCCAAAGGAATACCACAATGCCTATAAGTCCCTGCAGGGTGGTGGTGGGGTTGGCTTCAGTTCAGTACTTCACTGCCATTCCTATTATGCAGCTCTGTAACTCCTACACTACCAATACCAATGCCAGCAAGCAAACATTTGGCATTGACAAATGCTTGTTAGTTTGTGGGGCTGTCATGGGCTTCATCTATGACCTGTCAGGGGAGAGGTTAGGTGAGGGAAGAAGACTAGCTTGCTCCATTGTTGAGGGTTGGTCCTGGGTATTGGAGTCATGCTGCAGCAGCAGCATAGCTTGCAAACTGAGAGAGACAGTGGGGATGTTGGGTGACTGAGCTTGGTGCATTGTTAGGAGGTAGGATGTTTTGGGGTCAGACTCAAATATTTAAAGCTCTGGTTATTGGATAATGGCTACTAAACTGAAACAATACCTAACCTAAAAAAGAAAATAATGGGCTCAATTTTAAAAGGATTGGGACTGTCACCGGGGGGGGCTTGCATCAAGGAGAAATTGTGCAAGGGGTTCCTTGTGCTGCACCTTGCACCAGTCCTGGTTTTTGAATACAGCCTGCACCACTGGGGGAGTGCCTGCACCAACCAGGCTTGTTCCATCCCTGCAATAGCCACACTGGTGCACCATGGTGAAAGGAGGCTTGCACCAGGGCAGGGATACAATATCCCCCACATTGGGATTTTGCCAGCCCCCTTCCCCAAGGGGCACACAGACCATTCAGTTAGACCAACCCCGGAGCTGGTCTAAGCTGATATGTGTGACTGCTGCAGCCACCGTTGGGTGAGGGTGACTCTGTGCTCCCTCTGGGAAGGTGTCCAGATAGCTCTCAGCACCTACCAGACCTGTGCTGGAATGGCCCGTGGTCCACTGCAACTGAGAGCTCTCAATCCCTCTACCCCTCTGCTGGTGCTGGTATGTCTGCCTCCCCATGGACCTGCACTGTCCTTGCCGTCCTCCCATTGGGGGAAGGTGTCACCCCTTCCCCCCAGCTGGAGCCATCCCACCCCCCCATGAGCCAGGGCATCCTCTGGATGACCCGCCAGCCACCAGGGCATCTGGACAGTGGGTCACTGTCACTGGCCACTGATGCCGCAAGCATGTGTTGCAGCTTGCAGCGTTCCCTTTTCATGCATCATTTGGTAGGTGCATGCATCAGCTTGCAGCAAACTCAGGGTCATAGGCACCAGGACTCCTGTTCATGTAAAATCTGATGCAGGGTCCTCAGAGCACCCAAGTCTGCTGCAGGCAGTGGTTCACCACACACTGCACTGATCTAAACTGGCTTTGTAAAATCAAACCCAATATCTTAGAAAAAATCAGAGATAGGCAGAGAGACTGGAGCAGTAACAGCAGGGTCTCACAAGCAATGGGCACTGGGCATTGGGCCTTGGGGGGAGGGGGACTACAGCTAAAAACTGCACTGAAAAAATGCCTGATATAAAAAATAATTTTATTAAAAAACATCAGAGAAAGACAGAAACTCGATCAGTGTCAGGGCCTGGCAGCCACCGGCAGTAGGCACCAGGCATTTGGGAAGGTGGACAAGAGCTAAACTGCACCGAAAAAAATACCTGAAAGAAAATAACATCTTTAATAAAGATCAGAGAGAGAGAGAGAGAGCGAGATGGATATTGGAGCAGGAGCAGCACCTGGTAGGAGGCAGTGGGACTTGAGCTAAACTGTACTGAAAAACAATATAGGAAAAGAAAGTATTACAGTATCTTTATAAAATAGATCAGAGAAAGAGCGAGATGGAGACAGGGCAGTAGCAGGGCTTGGCAGGAGGCAGTCCAGAGTGTGGGCATTGGGCAGGAGGGAGACTAGAGCTAAACTGTGTTGAATAAAATACCTGAAAGAAAATAATATCATTAAAACAAATTTAGAGAGAAAGATGGAGACTAGAGCGGTAGCAGGGTTTATCAAGCAGTGGGCATTGGGCAAGAGCAGCTATTTTGAAGATAATGGGTGAGAGGTTTAGGGAGTGGAGTTTGCACTGTTTTTTTACTTACATTTTATTCATATCTTTCATATTCTTCTGATAATTGAGTACATACATACATACTTCATGCACCCAATAAAACACAGAATAATCAAAACCATAACAGTATAAGTCCATCTCTATAGGTGGAAGCAAGTTATATATCAGAATTACATAAAATATTTAGGCATAACTAAGCTGAGCTCCAAGCTTTAAAGTTTATATAGTCCAATGGGAAAAAAAAAATTAATTTGGGTATATTCCCCACGTTCTTTTAGTAAATCTTAAATCATGATTATTTTAACATTTACCTAGTGTAATTATAATAATTCTTATGTTCCACATTTTAAAGAATCAGTCTCTTGCACTAACTGAGACGTTTCTTCATCTGAGTGAATGGGTGATTCTCTGTCTGATTTCGAGTCTTGCTCATATTGCCCATGAAGGAAAGCAGCCAACTGGAGTTTGCACTATTAGGGACGCTTGTTGGATGCATGGGAGGACTGACAGTGCAGGTTGAACTTGAGCCTAAACTCTCATTTGAGGCTATTAATGTGCGTGTGTGTGTGTGAGAGAGAGAACCTGATTTAAAAGGAGGCCGCTGAACTAGAGCCTAAAATCTCATTTAGAGCTACAAAAAAGTTCAAGTTCAAGTTTTATTAGGCACAAAAGGTGGAAATCACAAGAATTATAACAGTCACATAAAAAGCACAATGCCAAAACATATCTAAAAATCATAATACAATCATTGATGTCTGATTTAATTTATGTTATTATGTGTATGTAACTGACATGCTCTGTAATGTACTCTATACCCTATCCAATGTATGCTCCAGCTAGTGTGTATTCCTACCAATGTATGTACTACTGTGTACTCCTGCCAATACATGCAATTATTGTCTGTAACTAATCCGGGTCGCTCCTAAAAAAGGGACCTCTGGTCTCAGTGAGCTTACCCGGTTATCAAAATCTAAATAAATAAATATATATATATCCATTGTCACAAGCCCCTGGCTTCCGAACCTCAGGCAGCCCAACTCGTGAGCAGGAGTAAGGGTTTCAGGAAGACTTACCACCAAACCTTCCTTTTCCTAGTGGGAGGGTGGATTCTGTACTTTCGAGTTCCCTTGACTCTGCACTACTTTCAGTATTTGAATATCACCCAGGCCACTGGCTACGTCTTGCCTAAGTAGTTTTTAAGTGACAGCCGATCAGATTTCTATCTTTTTAGATGCACAGTCTTTTCAAAACCCTTCTGTTTAAAAGTTAAATCACACAACCAGACCCCAGGCAAAGTTGATAAGAGAAATCATAAAAGTTTACTTAAAATAAAAGCAATACAGAAAAGTCTACAGTTTGGGAGAGCTTTGAAATGCAGACAATAACAAAAGTAATACTGGATGGTTCTCAGAAAAAACACTAGATACTGTATTCTAAACTATACCTTGTTTTGATGTTAAAGTTCAGACAATATTTCAAATGTCCTGGTATAGATGATAGTTCATTAGGCAACAGAATGTGTAGCAAGTCCTTGATCCAAGTCTCTGGATGTCCTTTTAAAAAGACTTCAGATGTTACATTTGTGCAAAGTCTTGGTTTCCAAAGTTCTGATGTAAAAATCAGAATTTTCTGTTCAGTATGTGGCAAGTCAAACTTTCCACACACTCAAGACTGGTTTTTAAAGATTTCATGGCCTACACATATACTTCTGGCTGCAACTATATGCCAGTTGGACAGATTAACTGCCTTCCAACTACTCTGGTTTTCAACTGCTCTGCTTAAGAAGTGTGTCTAATATACTTGAGGGTCATTTCAGGACACAAACTCCTTATTTTTTCTCTGGGGTGGGATTAATGACTCCAGGATAATACAGATATTAGGGTGCAACAATTTACCTTTTCCTGTAGGTGTCACTGTGGTTCCATGCCAATCCCACTGACATGTGGTCCACGCATTTGGTTTAACCTCTGATCCCTAGGTCATTACATTATTCCTTCCCAGTCATGGAAAGCCACAGTAGGATGTTTTGTATCTTCCTGGGGTCATATACCCATCATCCTTTATCTTGAAATATAACAGGTCCACATTAGCCTTAATAGAAATAACAGTTATTTTGGAGATACCTGTTAAAAGGACAGTGTCTTAATTCCAAAGTACATTACAGACTATACAATATGAACCCACATAAATGGACATTGGCCTAGCATGTGACATCCATTATAATCAATGAATGGACCAGGTAAAATAGTCATACTTTCTTTAGAAATTTCATGGAATAAGATAGAACATGGCCAGTACTTTCAAATGGGGATGGAGAGAAGATCTCAGATCTAGAAGTGGGTAGCTATCTGGGATCAAGTGACCACCAAACAGTGTGGTTCACAATAAACTCAGCTGTAGAGTCAAGCCATACATAGATACATAGATACATAGACAGTGTCGGCAGATAAGGGCCTATGGCCCACCCAGTCTGTCCATTTGAGCTTGTAAGTTCAGTTTATGTTTTCCTAGAAGTCTGTTGCCCCTTACCCCTGACATCCAGAATTCCTTTATGTCTATCCCATGCATTCTTAAATCCTGTGATTGTTTCAGCCCCCACCACTTCTTCTGGGAGGGTGTTCCACTTGTCCACCACCCGTTCTGTGAAGAAATTCTTCCTCATCTTTCCTCTGAATCGTCCTCCCTCCAACTTCATCCCATGCCCTCTAGTCCTGGAACATCTTTTTCGCTTAAAAATAGTGTATTCCTGCACCCTGTTCCTCCTGTGAGATACTTGTGCGTCTCTATCCATCCTCTCTCTCCTCCTCTCCTCCAGGAGTACATGTTCAGTTCCTTCAACCTGTCTTCATAGGACTTGTGATGCAATCCATGCACCATCTTTGTTGCCCTCCTCTGAACCTTCTCTACCCTGTCTATGTCCTTACGTAGGTATGGTCTCCAGAACTGTACACTGTACTCCAAGTGGGGCCTCACTAGTGTCTTGTATAGCGGAATTATGACCTCCCTTTTCCTGCTGGTGATGCCCCTGCCTATACATCCCAGCATCCTATTTGCTTTACCTGCTGCCTTGTCACACTGTTTCCCTACCTTGAGGTCATCAGAGATGATAACCCCAAGATCCCTTTCCTGCTTGGTGCATGCTATATCCTCACCCCCCAACTGATATATTGTGCCAGGGTTTTTGTGCCCCATATGCATTATCTTGCACTTCTTTGCATTGAATTTCAACTGCCAAACCCCTGACCATTCTTCAAGTTTCTGCAGGTCCCTTCTCATTCTGTCTACACCCTCTGGTGTGTCTACTCTGTTACAGAGCTTTGTGTCATCAGCGAACAGTGAAATTCTGCCTTCTAGGTTCTGTGCAATGTCACTGATGAAGATGTTGAATAGGACCGGTCCCAGCACTGATCCCTGTGGTGCCCACTGGTCACTCTTCCCTCTGTGGAGTGACAGCCATTTACCACCACCCTCTGTGTCCTGCCACCCAGCTAGTTACCTACCCACACACTACTGTCCTGCCCACACCCATATTCCCCAGTTTGTGTAATAGTCTTCTATGTGGCACAGTGTCAAAGGCCTTGCTGAAGTCCAGATAGGCCATGTCCACTGCCCTCCCCTGATCCACCTCCCTAGTCACCCAGTCAAAAAATTCAATGAGGTTGGTCTGACATGACCTCCCCCTGGTGAAACCATGCTGCCTTGGGTCCTGTAGTCCATTGACAACCAGATGTTCCATCAATCTCTCCTTTAGTAGTGCTTCCATGATCTTCTTCACTACCAAGGTGAGGCTGACTGGTCTGTAGTTCCCTACTTCCTCTTTGTTCCCACTTTTGTATAAGGGGACTACATCTGCTGTCCTCCAGTCTTTGGGTACCTCCCCTGTTTCCAGTGATCAGCTAAACAAGATAGCCAGATGTTCAGCCACCACCTCTCTTAGTTCTTTAAGGACCCTGGGGTGCACCCCATCTGGCCCCATTGCTTTATCAACTCTTATTACTTCCAGTTCCTTCAGGACCCTTTCTCGTGTAAAGGGACTTGTGTCCATTTCTGCACCATTCTCACCCCTTGTACTCCCTTCAGACCCATTACCCTCCTCTTCCTCAGTAAAGACTGAGCAGAAATACCTGTTCAATATGTCAGCTTTACTGTTGTCATCCTCCAATGCCCCCATCCTCCCCTTCAGTCTCACTATCCCTCCTTTGTCTTTCTTTTTGCTTATGTACCTGTAAAAGGTTTTGTCCCTCTACCCACTGATTTTGCAATGTGTTCTTCTGTCTGAGCTTTGGCTTCCTTACTGACCTCCCTGCCTCCTTTGCTTCTCCTGGTACTTCTCCCTATCCCTTCTGCCTGTGTCTTTTTGTATTGCCTGAATGCAATCTTTTTGGCTTTCACTTTCTTTGCTACCTCTTTGGAAAACCATAATGGTCTCCTCTTCCTTTTCCTTTGCTAACCTGCTTAATGCATAATTCTGTTGTTCTTTTAATCCCCATTTTAAATACTGCCGCTGTTCCTCAACCCCTGATTCCTGTCCCATTCCCTTAATGCCTCTTTCAAGTATCTCCCCATTTTCCCAAAGTCTGCCCCCTAAAATCCAGGATCGTGTTTTTGTGTGGTTTGGTTCTGCTCTTTCTGTGATTTCAAACCACAATGACTGGTGGTCACTGTTCCCAGGTGCTCCCCACTGTTACCCCCATCACACTGTCCCTGTTTGTGAGCACAAGGTCCAGTATTGCCTTCTGCTGAGTTGGTTCCATGACCAGTTGCTTGAGGAAGGCACCCTGAAGAGGTCCAGGATAAATCTGCTCCTAGTTGATGCTGCTGTTGGGATGCTCCAGTCCACGTCGGAATATTGAAGTCTCCAACCAATACTACCTCACCCTTGTCTGCCATCCTTTGGATGGCTAGCATCAGCTCCCTATCTGTTTCTTCCTCCTGGGCTGGTGGTCTATAGACCACACCTGTGCGGATGGCTGTTCCCATTTTCCTTTCCAGCTTAACCCACAGTATCTCTCCCCCATTTTGTTCCTCCTGGATCTCTGTGGCCCTTATGTCATTTTTCACATACAATGCCACTCCTCCTCCCTTCCTGCCTGCTCTGTCTCTTCTGAATATGTTGTAGCCAGGTATGGCCATCTCCCAGTCGTGGTTATCATTACACCAGGTTTCAGTGATGGCCACAATGTCCAGGTCTGACTGCACAATGACAGCCTCCAGATCTTATTGCTAAGGCTCCTGGCATTTGCACACATGGCTTTCCATGATTTGACCTCCCTAGGCTGTTTCACTGTTCTACTCCAGCCCCTTCCTTGGTTGTCCTTTATCCCTGGTTCTCCTTGCTGTCTGCCCTTCTGCTGAATTTTGCCCCTTTTCTGCCTATCCACCTCTTGGGCACTAATCTCCATCTTTTGCACACTGCTTTGCAGAGATAGCCACTCCTTTGGTTCACTGGTTCCACTGCTAGCTGTGGGGGGTGAGCAAGTAGGTACCCTCCTTGCTGGCCTGCCACCCCCCTTTGCTAGTTTAAATGCTTGTCAATGTAGCATTTAAACCTATCATTGAGTGCTTGGATTCCCCTCCAGGATGGATGCAGGCCATCAGACTTGAACAAACCTCCATCCCTCCAGGTGGGTCCCCAGTCACCAATGAATCCAAACCCTTCCTCACAGCACCAGTTCTTCAACCATGAGTTAAAGTTCCTGGTGCATGCATACAAAAGTGAAGGTACTGGACTTCAGAAGGGCTGATTTTGGCAAAATGGGAGATTGCCTCAGAAAAGCACTAGCAAACAGACAAAAGAAGGAGGGGTGGAACAACAATGGGGAAACATCAAAACTGCCATCACAGAGACAACAAGCCTTTGTGTGAAGCAAATAAACACATCAAAATGAAAGAAAAAACACTATGGTTCTCAAAAGAGGTGGCGGGGAAGGTTAGGGAGAAAAATATAGCATTCAGGAATTATAAGGAAACACAAAAGAAGAAGGACAGAGAACTGTACCTGTTAAAGCAGAAGGAAGCGGGGAAGGCAGTTAGAATAGCAAAGGCCCAAACTGAGGAAAAGATAGCCAACTTGGTTAAGAATGGGGATAAAACCTTTTATACTTACATTAGGGAGCAGGAAAAACAAAGGGAGGGATACTGAGGCTGAATAAAGAGGAGGGTGGGTGGTCAGAGAGGGACAGTGAAAAAGCAGGTATACTAAACAAATACTTTGGCTCAGTATTCACAAAGGAAGAGGAGGGAAGGTACCTAATCCATTATGAGGATCATCCAGGGGATGCGTCCCACTTGCTGTAGTTCAGACCCGGGCCCTACTTCCCTGATTTTGGGTTGTATTGACATCATTGGCCCGGTCTTAGCTCGGATTGGAGGTAGAAGACTTGGTTTGCTGGCCAAGGCACCTAGCTTCACCTGAGCTCTTTCCTTCTAAGACTGCTTGAAAGGCAGAGTAGAGAAACTTACCAGAGCAAGGGAGAAGGATTAAGATTTAGTTTGGATAAGCAGATTTACTGTGTGGTGGTGTTTTTATTTTTTACTCACAGGGATTGCTACTGTTTGTTGTTAACATTTCATTGCTTTATTTTTTCTCTGATTCAAATGGTTGTTGCTGGTATACCTTCTTCTGCATTATTACAAGGTGTGCCTACAGGTGTGTGCTAACAGATTACTGCTGTAATCTTCTGATTCAAATTGTCTTTTGCAAGGTATATCTTCTGTTACTGCTTTATTTTTCTCTGGAGCAAAGTGTTTCTTACAGGGTATATCTTCTCTGAAATTACTGTATTACAGGTGGAGCTTACATTTTTGTGACTTTTTTATCATTGGGCTAAGCAAAATTACTGTTTGACACTGTGTTTTATTTTATTCTTGTTTGTTGAAAAGGTTTCTTGTCTCAGAGGTGTTTCAGTCTCCTTCTCACATTGAAGGAGCTAATTGCTTTTCCTCCCACAGCTCTTCCAAAGGATTAGGTGTGTATGTGGGGGTGGAGCTGGCAAACTGTCAGTAATTTCCAACAGAAAGAAGGGTTAAAAAGTCAGGTTAGTTTATATCTTGGAGGTAGAAGACTTGGTTTGCTGGCCAAGGCACCTAGCTTCACCTGATCTCTTTCCTTCTAAGACTGCTTGAAAGGCAGAGTAGAGAAACTTACCAGAGCAAGGGAGAAGGATTAAGACTTAGTTTGGCTAAGCAGATTTACTGTGTGGTGGTGTTTTAATTTTTTACTCACAGGGATTGCTACTGTTTGTTGCTAACATTTCATTGCTTTATTTTTCTCTGATTCAAATTGTTGTTGCTGGTATACCTTCTTCTGCATTATTAGAGGTGTGCCTACAGGTGTGTGCTAACAGATTACTGCTGTAATCTTCTGATTCAAATTGTCTTTTGCAAGGTATATCTTCTGTTACTGCTTTATTTTTCTCTGGAGCAAAGTGTTTCTTAAGGGTATATCTTCTCTGAAATTATTACAGGTGGTGCTTTACAGGTTTACAGTTTTATCTAACATTAGGATAAGCTTTCAGGGTTACTGCATTTGTTGTTGACTGATTGTTTCTGCTCTACCTCCTTGTTCTTTCGTCCGTGGTTCTTCTTTTAGGCCCAGCCACCCACCCCCATCTAACCACCCCACGCTACACTCCTTTATAGATACCACAGTTGTGACATTTCCTGTGGCAGAGCAGGAAGGGGCGGATCAGTGGGCCTCCACAAGGTGATCTCATTTACAGGGCACTAGTAATTTAACTTGTATAACAAGTTAAACAAAGCACAATTAAACCATTACTTGCATTTTTTCTCTTTTTTTCCTTCTAATTACTCTGACTAGGTTACAACCCAGCAACTTATTTGGAATGGTTCATTAACTGCAGGTACTGTGGAACAATTTTCAGAAGGACAGTCTTACAGGATTTAGGACACTGTCCACATGCTGGCCTTTGGAGATCTTAGGTCTCAGCTCCGGGCAGCATGGGCAGAGATTGCCGCCTCAAATTTCATATTGAAGAGGAAATACATTATAAGAACCACCGCCATTTCCAAAGAAAAACCTCGACTGCAGAGGTAGTTGGTCCAGGAGGTTGGCAGGTGGTTAGGAGGAGCAAATCAGGTGCCCCATCACTCTCTGCTCTCCAACATTACCTCCAAAACCATATAAACACTACAAACAGGTATCTGACTCTATCTCTGAAATCAAATAAAGAGGCAGAAGACACTGCAGAGCAGGACACTGCGGCACAGGAGCTAGCACAACAATACTCACCCAAATCAGGAACCAAAACTAAACAAGCATAAAGGAAATCCAAAAAACTTCTGATCATAGGAGACTCCATGATTCGGGGAGTTGATACCCATCTCCAGCCAGGGGTGATGGTCAGATGTCTCCCAGGTACATCAGCATGGAGAGACACTGACTGCATTGCTAAAATTGTTCACAAAGCAGGAGAAAACATTGATGTCCTAGTACAAATAGGGACTAATGATCTCGCCAGCCGGTCAGTTGTGGAGACCAAGGAACACCTGACTAAGCTGGGTGACAAACTATCATCTATTTCGTCCGGCATCTCTTTCTCTGAGATCCTGCCAGTCTGGGAGAAGGAGAAGATGGACGGGAAGGTCAGAGAAGGGGAGATAGGGAGCTAAACACGTGGCTCAAGGACTGGTGCCAGGAAAAGGACACAGATTTGTAGGGAACTGGCAACAGTTCTGGGAGCAAAAGTTCTTTAAATTTGATGGACTGCATCTGACTAAAGAGGGAGTCAGTGCATTGGGGCAGAAGTTTGACGTCTTTGCAGAATATTTAAACTAGCAAATGGGGAGAGGGGTGCAGCACCCCATACGTCAAATGGGAAGAACACCCTTCCCCCCTCAGCTAGTGGTCAAACAGGAATTCAGTGTGTTTGCCATTCATTTGCATCACCAGGTAAGAAAAAAGGTTTGTCTCCCCATACGATACACAGGGGTAATGCCAAACTTCACCCAACAACTAACACACCAAAATCTGGCCAATGGAAAATCATATACACAAATGCTCACAGCCTGGGAAATAAGATCCCAGACCTGCAGGCAATAATGTCAGAGGCTAAACTGGACATAGTAGCAATTAGTGAGACGTGGTTTACCAGTAACCACACTTGGGAGACTTCAGTACCTGGCTATGTATTGTTCAGAAGAGACCGAGGTGCAAAAAGGGGGGGAGGAGTGGCCCTGTATGTTAATGAAAATATCAAAGCTACAGAAATTCAGAATACACATAAGGAGCCAGAAGAACTGTGGGTCACCCTGGAAACAGGAAATGGGACAGCCATAAGAACTGGGGTTGTCTACAGGCCCCCAGACCAGAGGGAGGACATAGACACATTACTGTAGAAGATATACAAAACATGACAGCTAAAGGGGAGGTTCTGATAATGGGAGACTTCAACATGCCAGATACAGATTGGTCAATACCAGCAGGAACATCTGCCAGAACTAGACACATAGTGGATTCCCTGCAGGGGGAGGGCCTCAAACAACTGGTACAGCAACCCACAAGAGACAGGGCTATCCTAGATCTAGTACCGACTAACAAAGAAGGGATCACAGATCTCCAGGTAGAATGTCACCTGGGGGCCAGTGACCATCACATGGTATGGTTCAATTTGGCTACTACATCTAAATCATCCCATTCCAAGGCAAAAATATGGGACTTCAGAGGAGCTGACTTTGATAAGATGGCTAACAGAGTTAAGCTAGCCCTGGCAAAAAGAAATACAGGTGAGGAGGTACAGGCAAAGTGGGCAAGCATTAAGGATACAATACTTAAAGCAACATCCCATTGTGTTAGACAGAAAAGGAAGTGCAAAAGAAGAAGGAAGCCACTTTGGTTCTCAAATACAGTAGCAGAAAAGGCCAGAGCCAAAAGGCTGGCCTTCAGGAAATATAAGGGAACACAGCGGGATGAAGATAGGGAGGCATACCAAACTGCCCTAAGGGAAGCAGTGAAGGCAGTAAGGCAGGCAAAGTCCCAAACTGAGGAAACACTAGCACGAACAGTAAAAGAAGGTGACAAGACTTTCTATAGATACATTAGTGAAAGGAGAAAGTCCAGAGGGGGTATTGCTAAGCTTAATGGAGAAAGGAGCATGTGAGGAGGAGGACCCTGTAAAGGCATCTATCCTAAATAGATACTTTTGCTCAGTATTTACTGAAGAGAAGGTAGGGCAGGGCCCACAGCTCAGCATCATGGACACAGGGGGGAGGGAGGTGAGCACTACTCCCTTCACAAAAGAAAGGGTCCTACAAGAGCTTGCTAAGCTCAGGGTGGATAAGGCAATGGGACCTGATGGCATACATCCCAGGGTACTTAAGGAGCTAAAGGAGGAACTAGAAGAGCCATTAGCAGAATTGTTTAGTGAGTCTCTGAGCACAGGAGAGGTCCCAGAAGACTGGAGAAGGGCTCATGTGATCCCGCTCCACAAGAGTGGTAGCAGGGTGGAGGCGGAGAACTACAGACCAGTCAGTCTTACCTCAGTAGTGGGCAAGATTATGGAGGCACTCCTTAAGGAAAGGATAGTGCAACACCTGGAATCCATAGGGCACAGGATCCAAGACAGCATGGGTTTACAAAGGAAGGTCCTGTCAAACTAATCTCATAGATTTCTTTGACTGGGTAACCAGAGTGGTGGACCAGGGGAGCAGTTGATGTCGCCTACCTTGACTTCAGCAAAGCTTTTGACACTGTTCCACATAGAAGATTGATAAATAAGTTAGGTAGGCTCGGGTGGGTCAGAAGTTGGTCAACTGGGTGGCAAACTGGTTGACTGGCAGAAAACAGAGAGTGGTGGTAAATGGTATACAGTCAGAAGAGATGCAAGTCACAAGTGGGGTACCTCAGGGATCAGTCCTGGGGCCAGTCCTATTCAACATCTTCATTAGTGACCTCACAGATGGACTAGAGGGTAAGGCTTGTCTGTTTGCAGATGACACCAAGATCTGCAACAGAGTAGATGATCCAGATGGGGTGGGCAGAATGAAAAGAGATCTGGATAAACTAGCAAAATGGTCAGAAGAATGGCAACTGGGATTTAATGCAATGAAGTGCAAAATCATGCACATAGGGAAGAGAAACCCTGAAGCCACTTATAGGCTGGGAGGAGTTGCTAGCAGTCACAAAGGAAGAAAAGAGACTTGGGCATCATCATCACTGATGACCTAAAATCATCCAAACAGACCTCTAAAGCAGTAGGTAAGGCTAGGGGGTGTTAGGGTGTATTAGTAGGGGTATCCAAGTCGTAAGAGGAGGTAATAATCCCTCTGTACAAGACATTGGTTAGGTCCCATCTGGAGTACTCGTGCAGTATTGGAGGCCACACCTTCACAAGGACATTAACCAAATTGAGGCAGTCCAGAGAAGGGCAACCAAAATGGTGCAGGGACTGCATCAGAAGACATATGAGGACAGATTAACGGAGCTCAATACAGTATACCCTTGAGCAAAGGAGGGAGAGAGGTGATATGATCGAGACATTTAAACACCTTAAGGGCATAAACAAGGTGAAAGAGTCTAACATGTTTAAATATAAGAAAATAGCAGGACAAGAGACACAGCATGAGATTAGAGGAGGCCGATTAAGGGGAATGTGAGAAATTCTTTTTCACAGAAAGGGTGGTAGATGCATGGAATGGCTTACCACAAGAAGTGGTGGCTATGAATACAGTGCAGGACTTCAAACAGGCATGGGATAGGCATAAGGGAGCAATACAAATGACTATGAATAGATAGGTCACTGACAGAGCAAAGGCCGATGGCACATTTATAAGGTAGAAAAAGAAATGGGCAGACTGGATGGGCCTTGCGGTCCTTATCTGCCGTCAACTTCTATGTTTCTATGTTTCTATGGATTGTCTGGTGCTCTTTGGACTCAGGTGAGTTTCCTAGCTCCCTGAAGGAGGGGGTGGTGACACCCCTCCTGAAGAAAGCTCCTTTAGATCCGGAAAACCTAGTGAACTACAGGCCTGTCTCTAACCTTCCTTTTGTGGGAAAGGTTATTGAGAAAGTTGTGGCAGCTCAACTGCAAAACCATCTAACCATCCATAATTTATACGATCCTCTCCAATCGGGTTTTCGTAAGAGGCATATTACTGAGACTGCTCTGGTTCAGGTGCTCAATGATTTCCTGATGGCGAGAGATCGGACAAACCATCCCATCTTGATACTCCTAGATTTGTCATCAGCTTTCAACACTGTGAATCATGGGGTTTTGCTCAAGCATTTGAGGTTCATCTGTGGGCTGTCGGGGACAGTTCTCAGATGGTTTACATCTTTCCTTGCTGGTAGAAATCAGAGAGTTGTCTCGGGAATATTTTCTTCTGAGGCTTTCTCTGTGCCTTGCGGGGTACTCCAGGGCTTGGTGCTGTCGCCCATGTTACTCGCAGTGTATATGCTGCCCCTCAGAGACACTGTAAGACGGTATGGGCTGAGGTTTCACTGCTATGCTGATGATACCCAGCTCTACCTGTCTTTTGCCCCCGACCTGGTTAGTGCTATCTCAGTATTGAACAGCTACCTCGTAGAAATCCAAGATTGGATGAGTTCCGGTGGTTTAAAGTTGAACCCAGGAAAGACTGAGGTTTTGGTAGTGGGCCTGGGTCGTAGGACAGAGGGGTTGAGGACTGAGCTCCTCTCTGGTTTAGTCCTGGGGGGCTCAGATTCTTGCCTCCGAGCAGGTGCGTGACCTGGGAGTGGTGCTTGACGATGGTCTGACACTTCGACATCAGGTGTTGGCAGTCGGCAAGCTGGCCTTTTACCATCTTAGGAACAATGCTAGGATCAAGCAATGGTAGAGTATGAATCAAGATGGCAGTCACGCTGGGCCAGCCGTCAGTCTAGTGCAGTATTTACTTGTTTTACTTTGTATTTTTAATTTAATTTTGTCATTTTAAGTTGGGATTTCATTTTTAATTTTTATCCCAAACTCAACATTAGTGCAAACTGTAAGTGAAAGCCACGGTCTTGTGTTTTCTATTTTGACTAACGGCTGTTGGACTGCTGACTGCTTGCTTTTAAATCGACGGCAAGTTTTATCTGACACTGTCGCTATTTTTTGTATTGGTAGTTCTGGGTGCATCATACTGGTGCTTTTAATGCCACAATTATTTGCCAGCAGTTGGAGATTTTGAGTGGATTGTCTGGAGAACTGCTGGAGCTGGGCCACTGTGGAGGTAGCTGTCTCAGAGACGCTGCCCAATAGTCTTTGTAACAGCCGGGGGATTACTCGATTGGAGTCAAAGAGTGCCTAGAGTGACAGAGGAGCAACTGGGAGTGGAAGGAGCAGCGAGTCTGATAGGATTATATGGGCTGCTTTTCATGGACTGTGCAGAAGCTGAGCCATTTTTGGCGGAGAGGGATCGCCGCTGCTGTCTGATGGATTGGTCCGGAGTCTGGAGTTGGAGACTGTGGTCCTGAGGCTTGATTCTTTTGTGAGGACTTGGCGGCTTTTGCTTTTGGACTGCTGCATCGTCGGTG
This sequence comes from Neoceratodus forsteri, assembly GCA_016271365.2. Taxonomy (NCBI): domain Eukaryota; kingdom Metazoa; phylum Chordata; order Ceratodontiformes; family Ceratodontidae; genus Neoceratodus; species Neoceratodus forsteri. The sequence continues at coordinate 334,698,708 of CM057454.1, forward strand.
CCAGTTTTCTGGATCAAGTGAGCCTGTGAAAATTCTGGTCTGAACTCAGAGTGGTGCATCTTGGGGAACAACTGGGGGGTGAGTTTCTTTAAATACTGGCCTGAACCCAGACTGGTTTACTGGGGCAGTTGACTGTGACAGGAGATTGGGGTGGTACTGTCAGAGGACAGGCCCCAGTGTGCCCGTGGTTTCTCAGCTTTGTGAAGGGCAGGCTGGAGAGCCTGCTCATGTGGATCCAGTTGCTGGTCGACTTCCTCAGTGGCATCTTGGAGGATGACTGGGGGGAGAATCTCCTTTTGGCTGGTGGCTTCAGCTCGCCTTTAAACGGCTGGAATTAATCATTGAGGATTTTAGCTGCAGCAAAGGTCTGTTTTATCAACTTGGAACTTATGGATCTTGTCTGAACACTACCCAGGTCAGGCTGTTCTTTTTTTCTTTTCCCCCTGTATATTTTGGTGAAGCAGTGAGAGTGCTTCGTTTTTGTATTCAAGATCAAATTGTGCAACTGTTTATTTTGCCTATGTGAGAGATAGGCTTGAGACTAACACCTCAGGGGTGAGAGCTGTGAGGGTTTTTTCATTACTCTCAGTTTTCAGTGGTGTACAGGTGGAAGGAAACTGAAACTTTGTGTCCAAACTGTTAACTCTTTCGAAGGAGCTAAAATCTGCCCAGACTACTTGAGATCCTTTTTTGTTAGAAATAGGGAGTGGGACTGTTGTTTAAGACATTTTAGTGGGTTCAATAGTATTAATCAAATTGGTTTATTAATAGCTGTTTTAAATATTTGGTAGCATGTGTTGGGACTGGGCTTCCGTGGGCAGGCTCTACTCCCCCTGTAGACTGAGGGACCTGTGCCCTTTTGAAAGCCCCCCGTTGCTACCCGAGGTATATAGGCATTGTTGTGCCTTAGGGATTGCACGGAGGAGGCAAAGGGGGAGGGGGAGTTCCTCAGCTATGAAGGGGGAGCTGAGTGGACAAATTAGGGTGGTGGGGTCGGAGAGACACCCTGGGGTGAAATGGATCCAGGATAGGGGGGTGCAATGCCTGGTTCCCATACCCAAAGGTTCCACTGAGAGTGGGGAAGTGGCCCGCTCCTCCAAGGCCTCTCATCCAACCTGAGCGGTGTTATGCAATGCCAGGTCTATAAAAAACAAGACAGCAATTATTGCTGATCTTGTTGAGTTATCTGACCTGGCTTTCATAACCGAGACCTGGCTGGACGAGAATGCTGGTCCCATATTGGAGTCAGCAGTTCCTGCCAGGTACTCAAGTAATACATCGCCCAAGGTTGGGTCGAAGGGGTGGGGGGGTCGCTATTTGTTTTAAATCAGAATTGGGCCTTGTGGAGGTTCCAGTGGTGTCCCCTAGATCCTTTGAGTGTATCATGGGAGCAGTTGTGGGTGGCAGAATCTTACTCATCTACCGTCCACCCGGTGACGAGAAAGTTTTTCTGCAGGAAGTTGCAGACTTCATTGTCGACCTGGTGTTGGAGCCCTCCAGGTGGTTGGTCCTGGGGGACTTCAATGCCTGGGTCGACGATGAACTGTCACATTTTGGTCAAAACTTCCTCCAATTGATTATTTCATTGGGCTTCACACAGGTTGTTACCACTGCCTCCCATATCCAGGGTCACTCTTTGGATCTGGTATTCACTCTGGGGATAGAGATTATGGAACTGATGGTGGAACCAGCTGGGTGGTCTGACTATTACTCCATAAGGTTTAGTTTGGTGACCTCCCCTTGTGAGACCTACCCCACTGGAGATGGTCCAGTACCGCCCTTTGAGGGGAGTTACCCCTGGGGGTCTGATGGCGGTACTGGACCTATTGAGTTGGCCTATGGAGTGCATGGAACCAGATGCTTTAGTAATGCACTATAATAATATGGTGCTGAGGGAACTGGATTCCATAGCACCTGTCCACATTTGCCCCCTCTCCCTTCGCCCTCGGTCCCCTTGGTTTGATGGGATACTGAGGGAGTCGAGGAGAGTGGGGTGAAGATTGGAACGCTGTTGGCAGAAATCTGGCCTGGAAGATGGCAGGCTTAGATCTCCCATAAGAAGGCAGAGTTCCTGTCCAGGGAGATGGCTGCATCAAGAAATCGACCAGCCCAGCTCTTCCGGACCATGGACAGACTGTGCAATCCAGCCTGTCTGTGGAATCAGAGAGCTTTTTCACAAATACAGTGTGATGATTTTGCTCAATTTTTTGAGGATAAGGTGTCATCGATCAGGTCAGAGATCCGCAGTACACATTCTAATGAGCGTTGCAGGGATCGATGTGGGGTTACAGGCCCTCGGTCTACCTGAACAGATTTTGACCAGCCAGTGATCATGGATATCATGAAGATTGTCCAGGGCTTGTGACCGACTTGCTGTAGTTTGGATCCTGGTCCTACACACCTCCTTGTGGGCTGCATGGATGTGATCAGACCAGTCCTTGCTGAGATAGTCTGGTGCTCTTTGGACCAAGGGGTGTTTCCGGAGCCCTTAAAAGAGATTGTCTTGACACCCCTTTTGAAGAAATCTTCCCATGACCCAGACTGTCTCTCCAACTACAGACCAATCTCTAACCTGCCCTTTTTGGGCAAGGGTATTGAGAAAGTAGTCGCGTTGCAGCTCGATGACTTTCTTACCACCCATGAGGTCTATGATCCTCTTCAGTCCAGTTTCAGGAAGAGGCATAGTACGGAGATGGCATTGGTCTGGGTACTTAATGATCTCCTAATAGCGAGAGATCAGAAGAGCCATTTGATCTTGGTCCTCCTTGATCTCTCTGCAGCGTTTGATACCATGGACCATGGGATGTTGCTAGATTGCCTGGCGGCTTTTCTGTGGACTGTCAGGGACAGTCCTCAGATGGTTCCACTCTTTCCTCACAGGCAGAAGTCAGAGGGTAGTGTCACAAATTTTTTCCTCTGCTCCCTTTGCTCTGTCCTGTGGGGTGCTGCAGGGCTCTGTGCTTTCCCCCATGTTTTTCATGATGTATGCGCTGCCGTTGGGAGACATTATAAGGCATTATGGGCTGAGTTTTCACTGCTATGCAGATGATACTCAGCTCTTTATGTCCTTTTGTACCTGAACAGAATGATGCATTATCAGTCTTTAATAACTGTCTCACTGAGATCCAGGACTGGATGAGTGCTAACTGGTTGAAACTGAATCTGGATAAGACTAAGGTGTTGGTTTTGGACCCGGGTCATCGTGCAGAGAAGTTGACTTCTGGTTCTACCTCTGGCCTTGTACTAGGGGGTAACCAGTTGAGACCTTCTGAACAGATGCGGAATCTGGGCATAATTCTTGACAGCGAGCTGACACTGAAGGCACAGGTGTCGGCCACTGTCAGGTCTTCCTTTTACCATCTGAGGAATATCGCTCGGATAAAACACCTTGTTCCACACGATGACCTTCCTGTGCTGGTCCATGCCTTTGTTTCCTCGCGCCTTGATTACTGTAATGCTCTTTATCTAGGGTTGCCGGGAGTAGATCTCATCACCTGCAGCTGGTGCAGAATGCTGCAGCCAGGTCGTTGACTGGGTTACCAAGAACTTGCCACTTCACACCTGTGCTGCGCGAACTGCACTGGCTGCTGGTGTGGTGGAGAATCACTTTCAAGGTTGTGTTGCTGTAACAAGGGATAAAGAAGTTTGTCCCTATATTTCAGCCTAACCTCATTTTGGTCTAAAACATAATGTGTCTGTGTAACAAATGTTGACCTATATAATTGGATCATATAAAACTTGTGAAGCCACAAGACAAACTAAGCCACAAGTTGCAATATTAAAGTGCCTTTTGACATTTGTGCTGACCATGTGAGTAATAGCAAACAGTTGTCTTATTTGACTGCAAGACAGGAACACAGGATAGTGTCCAAATTACCCTTTTGACTATCTCTAGTGTTTGTCCTTATCAGGATAGGCCAAAATGCTTGTATGCACATTCCTAAGTCCAAACCTATTTCTGCCTCCTGGACTTTGGTAACTGGTAGTAACAACTGTTACTAGCCATATATAATAATAGAATGTACACTATCTATACTTGTGCTGACCAAGGATGAGCTCATACATATACCAAAGGAGTATTGCCTTGTAAGTTGATGTTTGTGCTTGTTTTGGACCAATCATAGAAAACCATAGGAAATGATGATGCTGTCTTCCACTATATAAGCAAGCCAGCACACACTGTTATTTTGAAGAATGTACCACTTGTAATCTCTCGCTGTGATTATTGTTATAATCATTAAATTCTTCTGCCATCAGTCTTGTCTCCATTCGTCTCCTTTCTAAGTATCTGTAATTGATAATTTACTAACTATAATTTTTTCACAATGCTACAGTTGCTGACCTATAAGACCCTACACAGTCAGGGACCGGGATACTTGTAAGATCTCCTTCGACCTTACCGCCCTCTTCGCCCACTCAGCTCCGCTGACGAGGGATTGCTAGAGATTCACAGGGTTCGTCTTCAGTCATCTGGGGCCAGAGCTTTTTCTTTTATGGCCCCAACCCTGTGGAATTCTCTACCTCATCAGATTAGAGAGTGTCTGTCCATGGAGTCATTTAAGGCGTCTCTGAAAAGTTATCTGTTTGAATTAGCATTTGAATAAGTTTACTGCTACTTTTATTGTTTTTATGCTGTTATTTATTATGTTTGATGTTATTGTGATATGTAATTGCACTTTGATATGTAGAAAAGTGCATTATAAATACATTTTGATTTGATTTGCTTTGAAGCACCTTGTTCCATCCAGCGACCTGCCTGTCTTAGTCCACACATTTGTGACATTGCGCCTTGACTACTGCAACCCGCTTTACCTAGGGCTTTCTAGGGTTGATATCCTCTGCTTGCAGCTAGTGCAGAATGCTGCAGCACATTCATTGACTGGGGTATCGGGGAGAACTCATATTACCCCAGTGCTGCATGATCTGCACTGGCTGCCTATTGAGTGGTAGATCACCTTTAAGATAGGTTTATTAACTTACAAAGCCCTAGATGGACAGGTTCCTGATTACCTGAAAGAGTTCCTGGTTCCTTACACCCCTTTGCGACAGCTCCACTTGGCTGACAAGGGGTTGCTGGAGATTCCAAGGGTTAGTTTAAAGTCATCTGGTGCTCGTGCCTTTGGATTTGTTGCCCCTACCCTCTGGAATTCTCTGCCCCGACAGCTACATGAGTGCAGGATGGTGGGGTGCTTTAAGCAGGCACTGAAGACCTTTTTTGTGGGGCAAAGCTTACCCTGATCTTTTATGATTTTATTTGTATTTATTGTATTTGCTGCAGTTGTTGATTTTATCTGATTGTGCAGCGCCTTGATTTGTGACAGGCACTATATTAAATAATTTTTTTTATTATTTATTATTATTATAATCCAGTCAATAGAAGCACTCTGGATAGGAAGGTCGATACTAACCTGTACCATTTAACCATGAATGAATTACTTCTCATGCTTGTCTTCTCCTTGGCCCTGGTCTGTCATCATGCTTTCATGTAACACCTTGATGCCTCTGTCCTCCCTTTGATACTGGTCTATCTTCCTGCTTTCTCCAGCCTTCTTTTCATAACTCTGTACTGCACTCATCCACAATCTACATGCAATCATACTATAAAAGTCCTAACTTCCCTTTCCCTCTCACCATAGGCCACCACCGCCACATCAGTTCTACCAACCTATCCATGGGACTTCACTTCTCACAATGTTTATCCTTCGCTTACAGATTACATACCCCTCCTGGTAACCCATCTGACATTAGTTGGTGGTTCTCCAAGCCATTTTCATGGCTAGCACTAGTGACTGCCCCTGGTAAATTAACTAACTGGTACTTCTATACAGAGAACATGATTTATATACAGTTGCATGGTTCAATGGTGGACCTGCCCCTTGTATTTGAGTCCTCCTCTGTTATGGCTTGCCTTGTCTTCCTTTTATCATTTGACTCCCCTATTACTACACCATTGTGTTTGTGTTTATATACTTATTTACATGTATTTATATGTTTTTATGATGGATGTCACCAGACCCTGTTCTAACCAGGTCCATCTTGTAAAAGAGCTCTACTCAATGATGTTCACCTGGATAAATAAATATTTTGACTGATTGATTGATACCAGTCCTTTCACAGAAGAAAGGGTTTTGAAAGAAGTCCTAAAACTGAAGGTGGACAAATCAATGGGGCCTGATGGGATTCACCCCAGAATTCTAAAAGAACTAAGGGGCGAACTAGTAACACCACTGACTACCCTTTTTAACAAATCATGGGAGCATGGTGTGGTACTTGAGGACTGGAGGAAGGTGGATGTGATTCCCCTTCACAAAAGAAAGAGCAAGACAGAGGCAGGAAACTACAGACCTGTCAGTTTGACTTCAGTGGTAGGGAAATGATGAAATCACTTCTGAAGGAAAGAACTGTTGAGTACCTAGAGACCAGTAGGGCACAGGACCCAAGGCAGCATGGATTCACAGTGGGAAGGTCATGTCAGATAAAGCTAATCAATTTTTTTGACTGGGTGACCAAAGTAGTAGACCAGGGAGGGGCTATGGACATGGCGTACCTAGACTTTAGCAAGGCGTCTGACACAGTCCTGCACAAAACAGTAATAAACAAATTAGCCAGCCTGGGAGTGGGTCCCAGAGTGGTAGCCTGGGTAAAACACTGTCTGGACAACAGGACACAGAGGGTAATAGTAATCGGAGTCCAAAGTGAGGAAAGAGGGGTTATGAGTGGGGTACTGCAGGGTTCAGTACTGGGTCCAGTCCTCTTTAATGTCATTATAGGTGACATTGCAGAGGGACTGGAAGGAAAAGTATGTCTCTTTGCAGATGACACAAAGATCTGCAACAGGGTCGATACACAAGGTGGGGTGGAAAGGATGAGAAGGGACTTGGTAAGGTTGGAGTAAAGGTCAAATGTATGGCAGCTTAGATTCAATGCAAAGAAGTGCAAAGTAATGCACCTAGGAAACAAAAGCCCAGAGAAGAGTACACAATGGGGATGAGATACTGATAAAAAAATGGAAAGGGACCTGGAGTTTGTTATATCAGATGACCTAAAGATGGGCGAGCAATGTGAGAAGGCAGTAAGGAGGGCTGGGGGATACTGGGATGCATAGGGAGAGGCATCACCAATAGAAAACAAGAAGTTTTTATTTCTCTGTACAGACAGTTGGTGAGACCCCATCTAGAGTACTGTGTCCAGTTGTGGAGACCCCATCTCTGCAAAGACAAAGACAGGATGGAGGCTGTCCAGATGAGGGCAACTAAAATGATGCAGGATCTGCACCAGAAGACATACAAAGAGAGACTCAAGGAGCTTAATATGTATACCCTTTAGGAAAGGAGGAAGGGGGGGACATGATAGAATCTTTCAAGTACCTCAAGGAAATCAACAAAGTCCAAGATGGTAGCATCTTTCAGAAAAAGAAATGTGCAAGAATAAGGGAGCATAATTTGAAGATAGAGGGGGACGGCTCAGAGGTAATGTAAGGAAGTATTTTTTCACGGAGACGGTTGTGGATGCATGGAACAGCCTTCCTGAGGAGGTTGTATAGTTAAACACAGTGGGAGAATTCAAGAATGCATGGGACAGACATAAGGCAATTCTAGTGGGGGGTAGGAGGAAGTAGACTGTTGGTTAACTAGGGTCTGCAGCTTATCCATTAAGTAGGGAAATGTGCAGACTAGGTGGGCCAAGCGGGCCTTATCTGCCATCAAATTCTATGTTTCAATGTTTCTATAGTATGCTAAAATGTACATCAACAGCAATTAGTCTTTGTGTGCAAACAACACAAACATCATATGGGCAAAGTTTGCCATAGCAAAAATGATCAAGCAGCATAAGATAACAAATATTCAACGGTTTCTTTAGCAGCTACTAGATTATTTGCCCTTATAATGGATCCATTTATCTCTTTCCCTGTCAATTTCCAGGCAATACAATGATAGGTGCTGGATAGTTATCAGCTTTTAATTATTACAAAGCCACAGTGTAATACATTTCCTTGAAAAATAAGAAGTGATACATGGCTAATAGCCCCGAAATACCCCCATCTTAATTGACAGCATACTGCTCTCTGTAATATATTCTCACAGAAAAATACACATCTTTTAGTTTCACATGTTGTTTTTATCTTACTATGAAGTTTATTATGATCCACTGGATGGATTTTCTTGAAATCCCTTTGCACTAAGATATCCTTGAGTCTCTGAAATGCTTCTGATACATATGTTCCAGGATTAGAAGCTATATCTATGGTCCAGCAATAATGCAAGCCATTTTTTAAGTGAGTCATTTAACCTTGAAAAACAATCATTTCCAGACACAGTTATTAATGCAGCCACTAAACATGGTCTCAGAAACCTATCCAACTCCATTAACAATAATCACTTTATAAATCTTACACTACTTATTAATATCCTGGCATCTATGGACAGCATGCCAGCTTCTAGTCTAAGAAAGGCACTCAGTGTATCTCTTGGAAAACCCAGAGTTACTCTAATAAATGAATTTTTAATCAGCTCAGTACAAGGCATTGTTTTTGTAATACCCCAAACCTCAATACCATACATAGTTTGATTAATTGTCTTTGCTTCAAATATGGATTTCAAGGCTTTAAAACAATTACCACCCAATTTTTGTGCAAAACGATTAATAGTTTTTTTTTTTATCACAACATTATTTTACCACCTCCGCAGACCCATCAGCGGCTATGACCCATCCCCTCAGATGGGTATATCCTCCAGCCCATCAGGGCCATCATGGGTCCTGCCAGATCCCGGTATTTTCCTCAATTTCTTTTCTACCCCGTGCCTGTGCACTGGGAGCAGCAGCTGTCTCCACCTCTGCGGAGGCAGCCAAGCACCCTGGGTGTGGACAGAATCCCTTCTTGCTGTGCTGACACATGCAGCACAACCCCCCCCCATGAGGAAGGAGAGCAGTCCTCCAGATGCTCAATCCTTACCTCCTCCGGCCTACCCCCGAACGATCCAAGTCCATTCCCAAACCCAAGTCACCGATGTGGCATGTGGTGTAGCATCCAGCGCCTCAACCTTCAGCACCACCATGCTGGTCTAAAATTATTAATAGTTAAAGAAGATTTATGTACATTTTCCCTAATGCATTCCAACTATAATTCCCAAGTGGAAATTTTTGCAAATATTATACCAAGATACGAGAATTAATTAACTTCCTCAAAAGTTTTATTATTAACTACCTAATTCATGACTTAATTATTACATTCACCAAAGTGACCATCTAAGTTTAAGCATTATTTAAGTCCAGGCCAATATGTGAAAGATACAGCAAGTAATTACAGAACTCGCATCACATTTCAAACCCAGTGGAGTGCAAGATAAAATTAAAGCATCATCCACGTAAAGTAATGTTTTTACCATATTTCCATTTATGACTAGTACAAAAGTGGCAATATTTTTCAGTTTATGCACAAACAATTCGTTATATAAATTGAACAATAAAGGGGCCAATAGGCAACCCTGTTTAACTCCATCATCAATATCCAAAGGATCTGTAAGTACACCATCCCTTGCATAGCCTATTCTAGCAATGGCAAGTAATAATTTTAATACAGCTAGAAATCTATCTTCTATTCCATAATCTTTCAACAGCAACCATAAAATGGTTCTACCCAAACTGTCAAAAGCAGATTTATATCTAACCAACCAGAAAATTTATTTTACCTCTTTTGAACCAAAATTTTTTTGAGAATATAATTTAAAGTAAAAATTAGATCTACGGTACTACATTTTTTTTCTAAAGCCAAACTGAAATGGAGAAAGAAGCCCATTTTCTAACACCCAGGATTCAAGTTTATTGGTAATAGAGTGATAAGCCAGTATCACCTGGGGTCTTGATGTTGACCTTTTTTGACCTGGAGATGGTGCACCGAAGGTGACAGAGATGTCTCAGGGCTAACATGGCAGGTCTTGCAAGGATCACCATAAGGCACTGTACATATACTCGCTGGATACCGGCTGGGAGAGGGGAGATGTGATAGAGACCTCTAGCAGTGTCAGTGGCTCAGTAGGTAGCACACTCACCTCTGAGGCCGGGAGATCAGAGGGCTGTGGGTTCAGTTCCCACATCTGGCACTTGGGTTAATATCCCAGTACTGACACTGTAGTGCAGCATGAGAGGGGTGCTGCACTTCTGAGGTGCCGTCTTTCAGATGAGACGTTAAACCGAGGTCCCATCTGCCTGGATTGGTGGTAGTTCAGGTGGATGTTAAAGATCCCATGGCACTTATCGAAAAGAGTAGGGGAATCCCCCGGTGTCCTGGCCAAATTTCCCTCATTCACTAAAAATACCACCAACAGCTTAATCTGGTTCAAAGTCAGTTGGCATTCATCTGTATCCCCTTCCCCCGGGTCGTGCCTGAAAATAGGCAGGATTTGTCTAGTGCACTTACCCGGTCAACAAAAACTAAATAAATAAATTAATTTAAAAAAAAAATGTTCCTGAAAGGACTGAGCAAGGTGAACTGCAGGAAATTATTTTGCATAAGTAACAGTTCAAGTTCATGATGGCATGAGTCGAAACTGACAGGAGGGATGTTCAAGAGGGATGGAAGAAAGTATTATTTTACAGACTGGTTGATGGAATCATGGAACAGTCTACCAGTGGAGGTGCTGGGCGCAAAATCCATTCTTTGTCTCAAGGATGGCTGTGACAGATTGAAGGCTATAGTGGTTACTCAGGGTGGCAGTAACAGGGAGGAGAATAGGAGGGTGGATAGAAGGGCTAGAAACCTGTATGAACAATGGGTCACTGGACTAGCTAGGGAACCATAGGCAAACTGGGGGGACCATCAGTCTTTTTCTGCCATCATTTTCTACGATTCTATGTTTTTAAATAATGGAACTATAATACCTGTATTCCTATTATTCGAAAGCACAGTAGAATTGCTCATAACTAGAGACCTGTGAATTCCGTTCTATTGTGTAAACAATTTTGTTTTATTTTTCATGTATTTCATGTTATTTATACAGAATTTTGTTTTATTTCTTGTTATTAGACTTCAGTTAAAAAGCGGGCTCAAATTCAATGGTCAGCCAAATCAACTAAATTAAGGATGGAGCGCTGAATGGCAGAACCATTTAACTTACACAAGCACTTCAGTAACTTTTGATACATCGATTCACACACTTTTTAAAAAAAATTCTTAATTATTTTAATATTAACAGGGACAGAATGGCTAACATGTTACTGCAATACTGGGGAAGGACAGAATGAGAGGAACACCAAATGAAGTTATGGTTTAGCAGACACTCACTCTGATCATGTTCAGACCGTTTACTTCACAAGCAGAAAGTGCAGACAGGTTCGGGTGAGAGGGAATGCTGCTTTGGTTTCCAGGTAGAAAAGTAAATAAAATTATAACACAGGCACAGTTCTGATCCTAATACTGCTTTGTGGATGTTGTGTAGGGATGCATGCTATCTCACAGGGCACTGAACAGCACTGAACCGGAAAGCCAGGAACCAAGAACTGGGAGCCAAAGAACGGTATCAACAGTGTCAGATACAAGAAAAACTGCCTTTTTTTATCAAGTTAAGGATTTTGTTTTATTTTATTTTATAGATCCGATTCATGTTATTTAGTGCTATTTCGTATTTGCGAATTACACAGGTCTCTACCCATAACTGTGAAAACAGGAGCAAGTAAATCTGCCCACCAGTCTGCATTACATCGATAAATTTCAGCAGAAATCCCATCGAAGCCAGACGCTTTCTTTCTCTTTTGTTGAAGAATAGCTTCTTCAGCTTCTGCAGTACTAAACAAAGGCCACAGAATTAACTCTGAACCTACAGGCCTACCACCCTTGAAAAAACACTCTGTGATAATTGTAACACTGGATTCTTGAACTTTATACATACTTCTAAAATGTTTTGACCAATCTGCTGCACCATAAAATAAAACTATGACTTTGTGTGTAAGAGAGAAACTGATTCAAAACAAAATCACAGGCTTGGTGGGAGTGGAGAGTCTAGTGGACTGGGGACAAAAGAACCTGATTACAATATAAATAAGCTGTATCACACTGTGAGTGGTCAGCCTTGCCAGGTGCTAGTTAGCTATTTGCCTATGGGCCAGTTAGTTCCATACTGCTACAACTCCAGTTGACCAAAATTCTTATTGCAGTTTTCGCTTGTGAATTTTTCATTACAAAAATAAAAAAAATTGGTAGAGCCAGTGGGTCAGCGTGGTATGCCTCTGCTTGTTGCCACCTAGTGTGCCTGCTGTCACGTCCACTTGTGTACTACTCTGTCACAGTTGCCTCACAGTTGCCCAAAGGGCTAGTTGCAATGTGAGCACTTGTCTATCTTTCTTTAAAAATATAGGTCCACATTTTCAAAGGAGATGCACAGCACAAAGTAGAGATGCACCGTCCATCTCAAAAAATGTGCCAAAGCATGATATTCAAAAGGGAGAGATGTGTCGTGCATCTCCGGATGCACTATGGTGCAGATATAATGTACGCAGCACAAAGAATGGGGGCATTTCCATGAAAATGCTGTGCATCCCTATATTCAGCCTAAATGTGTAGCACATCTGCTGTGCATCTCAGAAATGAGCTGCCCAAAGTTAGACATGCAAAAGGGTGGCCAAAATTGGCCAGCCACCCACAGGCAGGCTACTGAACTGCAGGCAGGCCATTGGAGGTGCATTGACCCAGGCTCCAGGCACCCACACACAGCAGTCATGCCAGGATGAATGAACCCTGAGCCACAGGTGCCCTTTCACCACTGGTGCCATCAAGGGAGCAACGCCCCATACTGCACCCTGGATGTAGATACCCAGCAGCCACATGCCAGTGCTGTCATGTGCTCCCCAGGCACACCAGCAGGGCAGACAGCCACACTGCAGCACATGTACCAGGAGCCATGGCTAGCACCCATGTGGCCTGCAGGGGGTCATCCAGTGGTGGCATGCACCCATGGTGATGTCTGTGGCAACAGTGCCCAGGTTGCCAGGTGATACTGGTGGCCACATGGCATGGGCCAGGGACTGACCAGTGGCACATACACATGGTGAAACTCCATGAGTGCACATAGGTGGGATCCACTGACCCAGGTAACTGATCACTGTCTGCACACTGCCATCCCATGCAGTACTCTCTAGGTAACTCCCATACTGGGGTATGTGGGGCACCGCAGGTGATAGTGCACAGCATATAGAGCTGGTGTATCACATACATATGGTATCCAGAGCAGCCTGTGTCACCCTGTACCCACCCCTGTTGCATGTCCAGGTGGCCCCTGTGGACACTGTCCAGGTAGGCCTCCTGTACCCCTGTCCAATCCTGTACATGGCTATGGGGTGCAGTACTGTACCCTGGCCAGTGCAATCCACCCATCCACACACTGACATCCCAGCACACTTGCCTGCTATGCTACAGTACCTCCTGTTCACTTTTGTGAGGTGGTGGGACAACTCTGCAAAACTGGAACAGAGCATGCCCGGTGTACACAAATGTCCTGAATACATTCCAGTAATGTGCTCTGGCATGTGGGGTTTGCACTCGAAATGTGCAATGAGGCCATTTGCATATCCTGGCTGAGTATTGCAAAGTTGCAGCATGCCTATCTCACCTATCCCAGTGCATTTCCCTATGTTTCTGCCTGTGGTGCACAGTCCCACCTGCCTGAGATGCACTGCACATCTTCAGATGCATGATTGCACATGTTTAGGATATTCGGCCAGACATGAGCCAGCGCATCTTCCCATGCATCTTCTGAATATACTATTTCTTTGGGCTGGCACATCTCAGATGCTCAGTACAGTCACTTGCGTGATTTTGCAAGGGACTTTTGAATGTGGGGGCCATACATATAATAGGGGCACAGTAGTGCCCCTATAATTAGGGTTGAGTAGCCTGTTTAATGTTAAATCCCTAACTTTGCACATTAATATCTTTGGCTCCCTTTGATGAAATAAGCTGACATTTTTTATGTGTTGTCTAGAAGGCTAGGTTTTTTTTTTAGTATGGCCCCCCATTCTCTCAGAAGGGAGCTCAGCCCATGCCCACGCTGCCTCCCTCATCCCCAGACTTACTTCCCGGGTGGGGATGCTGGGTGGGCACCCCCTTTCCAAGCTCCATGGTAGCATGCCCTGGTTTACCCCCCAGGGTAGGGCCACAGGAGCAAGAACTCCCCCCAGCAGACACTGTAGGCAGCAGGGCAGTGATGGAACTGGGCATCATGCTCGGGGACCGGGATTTCTTTTTAGTAAATGCAGCAGTACCTGAGGGCAGGGATGTACAATGACAACCCGCATCCACCCACCCCCCTCAGGTAATAGCACCGGCACAATGGATCCCCCGGCCTCTGCCCGGGGTCCATTGTGTGCTGGACACTCTACCCACCAAGAGAAGGAGAGCAGTCTTTAGGATGCTTAGTCCTTCTCCCCCCAGCTGACCCTCTGATGTCCCGAGTCCGTTTCCGAACCTAGGTCTTCGGCATCACAGATGAATGCCCTGTCTCTCTGTGGTGGGCTGGCAGAGGAGACAAGGTTTTGATGTGTGGAATTTTTTTTATCTCAGCTTCTACAGTTTCTGAGATCCACATGTGTAATTTTGCTCTCCCCTACAGCCTACATGGAATTTAATTTTTTTCCCCAAATCTTCAGGGAACATGTGTCATGTTGTCCCAACGTAGTGCCTTTGACAGGTCTAGTGACAAAATATTAAAGGGTTCCCGACTTAAAAGGCTTTTAAATTTAGTGTTTTCAAACCTGCACATGTGCAGTAGGGGTTTTCAGATAACGTTCTGCTAGGAAAGTACAAATTTGATGCCACAAATGCTGGTTTTTGCTTTCACGCCACTGATTTGGCAGGGCACCAAAACTTTTTTGTGCCGTGCCAATCACCATCTTGTTTTTTTATTTTTTTGTGAACTAACAAACAGGGAAAATACATTAAAATGCCATGGTTTAAAAAAAAACAAACATAAGAACCTAGCTTGATTCTGATGTTTGTTTTTTAAAACAGGGGGCAGAAATACCTTTTGTGTGGGCACCCAGAATTCTGGGTACTCAGCTTAGCGAGAGGATCTCTTCACTCATGTTCTCTGCATGAGAACAGCAATATTTTCTTAAATGCTGAAGCCACAGCTGGAAGACATGCTATTGGCTTCAGTTCCCAGTCAGTGCCTTTAGTCCTTGCATTTCATTTTGACCCCCCCCCCACCACAGCATTAATCTCCACCTTTGTTTTTTAGAGAACTGTGTCCTAAAAAAAAACAAAAAAAAACATCGCTCTGGACTAGCTGTGACCCCGTACAATGAAAATAAAAATACAGGGAGGGAATTGTGTTCTGCAATGTAAAATCCCAATTCTTGCTACACTTCCTGCCCCATCCCATCACTATTTCACAAATAAGTCATTTAAGGTCTCTTCCCCAAGTCGCCTTCTCTCTTAAGCAAACCACAGGATGTTAAAATAAACTAAAAGCAAAATTAAAGGCTATGGAGGCAATAAACACATTTCAACTAAGTAAAATGCTGACTTTTGATCGAGTTCCTTAATTCACTCATGACCCAGTCCAATCACTGTTTCACCAAGTCTTGTTCCCCAATTTCACTATTAAGTTATAGAAATAGTCTCCATTTGTCTTGTCAAAGGCATTTCACAAGATCTTGGGGTGTCGGTTGTCTCCCAAGACTGTTTAGAATCCATGTGAGTCAAAGCAGATCCTTTCCTAAAGATGTAAAACTGAGCTGTGAACAGAGGCACTGAATCTGTACTCCTCCTCTTCCAGCTCCTGTCACACATAATCAAGGGACATTGCAGCAGGGACACATGGTATTATACACGCCAACTGTGAAAGGAGTTGTTGTTTACTGCACCTGTACCCCCAATTGTCAAAAGTTTAAAAACAACCTCAGCTCAGAATGAAGGTGCACTGCACGGAGAACCAGGTATTTGGGAATGGGAGCAGGGGGCAAATCCTAGTCCATAGCAGCTCTGTCGCCTGCTCCCCAATTCCATAGTGGGGCTGAGCACTAGGGCTGGACATAACAAAGTTGCTGGACACAGGCTGGAGAGGAGCCCCTTCCCCAGATGAACCACCAACAATGTTACAAATTGCAAATCTTAGGGTTTGACTTGTTCATTTTATTTATTTGATTTTTTTTATTGTGGGGGCAGAGCTGCTATTGATATTATGGACTTGTTGCCCTGACATGGGGATCTTGCAGCAGTAGTACCCACCTGATGCCATGCTCTTGCTGCTTGGGTTGAGGGTGGAGGTTGCCTGACTGAGAGAGTTACTAGAGAAAGAAATAGCATGGCACTGGGAGGAGCGCCATGAACAGGCCTTTCAAGAACTGAAAACAGTTGTCACAAACCCCTCCAGTGCTGGCCTACTATGATCTAAGGAAGCCTGTTGAATTATCTGCTGACACATTTTCAGATGGGCTAGGTGCATGTTTGCTGCAAGAAAGTAAGACTATTGCTTTGCTTCGAGATCACTTAAAAAAGCTGAGAGAAAGTATGCAAAAATTAAGAAAACACTAGCTATTGTATTTGGCTGTTCAAACTTTTACCAGTATATCTATGGCAGACCAAGGGTCTATGTTGAACTGGACCACAAGCCCTTAGAAAGCCTCTTCCAAAAAAACACTGGCCACAGCTCCACCAAGAATCAAATGCATGATGCTAAAATTGCAAAGGTATGATCTGGGAGTACAATACCAATGGGTAAAGAACTTCATATAGTAGGTGCTTTGAGTAGGGCTGTTGGAGAAGATTCTGTGCCAGAAACTGAACTCGACAAATATGAGGTTCACATAGTGGACTATGTGCCTATCAGTGATGAGAAACTGAAATTGTTTCAGCAAGAGATGGACCAAGATTCGGGACTGGTCAAATTGAGAGACACTGTTTTGAATGGATGGCCTCAGGAGAAAATATCAAGTAACCCTGAGATATGGCAGTACTGGCTGTTCAGAGATAAAATATTGACAGAAAATGGACTTTTGCTGATGGAGGAAAGACTGATAGTCCTCACTTCACTGAGACGAGGCATGTTACCCAGATTACACAGGAGCCACTTGGGCATTGAAAAATGTAAGTGCAGGGCCAGAGATCTCTTATTCTGGCCAGGGATGAGCAGTCAGATTAGTGACATGGTGGCCAGGTGTGGCATTTGCAACCAGTTCAGGAGAGAACAATCTAGAGAGCTGCTGTAGCCACATCGAATACTAGAGAAACCTTGGCAAAAGGTTGGGACTGACCTATTTGAATCTGAAAGGGAAATTTATCTGGCAGTGGTTGATTACTACTCCAAATACATTGAGATATCCAAGTTGCAAAATACAACAATCTAAACAGTGATTAACCATATTAAATCACAATGTGCAGACCGGCCCGGTGGCGCTGAGGGTTGAGGCGCTGGTCGCTACACCTCGCGCCACGCCAGCGACCCGTGTTCGGGAACGAGCACGGGTTGTCGGGGTCGGAGGGGAGGAGATGATCGAGCGTCTGGTGGACTGCCTCCATCTCCGTGGGGATTCGGCGGCCGGTGTTTGCCTGACCCCTAGCGGAGGCTGGGGATCGACAACACACAGCTGCGGAGACAGGGGAAGGCGGGACGTGGCAGGCGGCTTGACTGGTATGTGCACGGGAGGCGCGGCAGACTCAGCTCGCTGGCGTCATTAACGCCATGTCTGGCCGGGAAAATCTGGGAAAAATGGAGCCGCAGCACACGTCGTTCCCCGTCGCCATCCCCGGAGGACGCCTCCCTGGCATGGACCCGTTCTGGTGGGTTGAGTCGCTCCCCACCACCCTGCCACGAAGGGTAAGTCGCGGGGTGTGGAAGGAAGGGGGTCTCATGTCCGGGGATGGCACCGGAGGAACGGTGGAGTGTGGGGGGAGAGGCTCCCGAAAAATAACATCTAAAAAAAAAAAAAAATCACAATGTGCAAAGACATGGTATTCCAGAAATCCTTGTCACAAATAATGGCCCACAATTTGCCTGCACTGAATTCAGAGACTTTCAAAGGAAATATGAGTTCAAACATGTAACGTCTTCACCAAGATAACCCCAGAGTAATGGCATTATAGAACGAGCCATTCAAGCAATAAAAAGACTGTTAAAGAAAGCACAAGTGGACTGCCAAGACCCTTACTTAGCACTTTTAGAGTTGACAAACACTCCACTGAAGGGGCTAGGATCCCCATCACAGCTGCTTATGGACCACAGAACCAGAACTTTAATGCATACCAGATCTGAGCTATTTAAACCAAAAGTGCCAGAAATTGATGTGTGAGCTACACTATGAGGAATTCAAGAAAAACAAAAATCTTATTAAAATTTGCATGCCCAATCACTCCCAGTCTTACAGCCGGAATAACCTGTTTATTTGTGAACACCTGAAAATACCTGGACCCCTGCAACTGTAGAATGCCATGCTGAAGAGCCACTTTCTTACGTAGTCCAAGCAAACTGGAAATTGTACCGAAGAAACAGGAGAGACTTTTGCTAACCCCTGAGCCACGCCACTCCTGTGGCTCACAAAACTCACATGTCCGAGGAGAAGACGAGGGAGGATAGCAGGATGACATGATGGAGGATAATGGAATCCCAGAGGTGCCTGCAATGGAGGTACTCCCTCAAGTAACACCGGGGCAGTTACAAAGTGAGCCTGTGGAGTCATCCCCACACCTGAGCAGTTGGACTAATTGACTGGCACCAGTTCCAGACCAAGAATTAGCCATGTTAGTGGACGGGAGATCCAAAGGCCCGCCTGACATCGTGCCTACATAAACCCACAAAAACTCTGAGCTACATAGAACTTTAAGCATTTTATGTTTTGGGGGAGTTTAATTGAGAAGGAAGAAGTAAGGAAGTGAATTAGTATACGTGACTTACGTATGCCTTGTTAATGCACATGCACTAATATTGCTATATAAACCCTTATCTGGCGGACAGTGGCCCACGCTTTCTGCAGTTTGTTAGCAATGTTACACAGTGAAGTAACTTACCAACTCACTCCACATTGGGTGTCTGCGTGATTATTACAGTAGCTAAGATAGTTAAAGCAAAAAATATGGCATTCAAGCAGTATAAAAAGACAAAGGAGGAAGGGGACAGGTAGCGATATCAGGAGAAACAAAGGGAGACTGGGAGGGCAGTAAGGTAAACCAAGGCGCAAATGGAGGAATGCATTGTGAAATCAGTTGTGAGGGGGGACAAAACCTTTTACAGGTACATCAGGGGAAAAGGAAGGCAAATGGAGGGATAGTGAGGCTGAAAGGGGAGGACAGGACTAGTGTAGAGGATGACAGCTGCAAAGTATACTAAACAAATACTGCTGATCAGTCTTTACAGAGGAGGGGGCAGGATATAGGCCAGAAATGAGTAGAAAGGGTAGGAAGGGCATGGAAATGGATACAAGTCCCTTTGCAAGGGAAAGGGTCCTAAAGGAACTGTAAGCAGTAAGAGTAGATAAGGCTATGGGACCAGATGGGATACACAACAGGCTGCTGAGGGAGCTAAAGGAAGTGATGGCAGAACCTCTGGCAACCCCGTTCAGTCTCTCATTGGAAACAGGGGAGGTACCCAAAGACTGCAGGAGAGCTGATGTAGTCCCTCTGTACAAAAGTGGAAACAGGGAGGAAGTAGGGAACTACAGACCAATCAGCATGAACTCAGAAGTGTGAAAGATTATGAAAACACTACTGAAGGAAAGAATAGTGGAACACCCAGTTGCCAACAGTCTACAGGACCCAGGGCAACATGGTTTTACTGGAGGGAGGTCGCCCCTGACTAACCTCATTAAGTTCTTCAACTGGGTGACTAGAGAGGTGGATCGGGGGACAGTGGATGTGGCCTACATGGACTTCAGCAAGGCCTTTGACACTGTGCTACATAGAAGGCTGTTAAACAAGTTGGGGAACATGGGAGTGGGTAAGATGGTAGTAAAGTGGGTGAAGAATTGGCTGG
This sequence comes from Neoceratodus forsteri, assembly GCA_016271365.2. Taxonomy (NCBI): domain Eukaryota; kingdom Metazoa; phylum Chordata; order Ceratodontiformes; family Ceratodontidae; genus Neoceratodus; species Neoceratodus forsteri. The sequence goes on from CM057454.1 coordinate 334,718,663, forward strand.
ATGACAGGAAACAAAGGGTGGTGGTAAATGACAGTCACTCTACAAAGGGAAAAGTGACCAGTGGGGTACCACAGGGATCAGTGCTGGGGCCAGTTCTCTTCAATACCTTTATCAGTGACATTGCAGAGGACCTAGAAGGGAAAATGTGCTTTTTCACTGATGACACAAAGCTCTGCAACAGGGTGGACACAACAGAGGGTGTGGATAGAATGAGAAGAGATGTCTGCTTGAGGACAGGTCAAGGGATTGGCAGTTGAGATTCAATGTAAAAAAGGGTAAGATAATGCACAGGGGGCACAAAAACCCAGAAGCAATATGTCAGCTGGGAGGGGGGTAGAATGCATCAAGCAGGAAAGGGACCTAAGGATTATCATCTCTGATAACCTCAGGGTGCGAAGTCAGTGCAACAAGGCAGCAGGAAATTAGCAAACAGGATGCTGGGATGCATAGACAGGAGTATCGCCAGCAGGAAAAGGGAAGTGATAATTCCACTATACAGGAAATTAGTGAGGCCACACCTCGAGTACAATGTCCAGTTCTGGAGGCCTTACCTATGTAAGGACATAGATAAGATGGAGACAGTTCAGAGGAGGGCAACCAAGATGGTGCAGGGATTATATCACAAACCCTATGAGGATAGACTGAATGACTTAAACATGTATTCTCTGGAGGAGGGGGGGGGATATGATTGAGACATTTAAGTACCTCACAGGGAAGAATAAGGTGCAGGAAAATACAATTTTTTTCAAAGAAAAAGATGCTCCAGGACAAGGGGACATAGGATGAAACTGGAGGGAGGGAGGGAGGTTCAGAGGGAATGTGAGAAAGTACTTCTTCACAGAGAGGGTGGTGAACAAATGGAACAGCCTGCCAGAAGAGGTGGTGGGGCAGAAATGATTACAGGATTTAAGAACACATGGGATAGGCATAGGGGGATCATGGTAGTCAGAGGAAGCGTACAACCCAGTTCCAGTAAAGTTTGAAAAAGCACAGTTACTAGCGTTCATGGGAAGACTAGGTGGGCTGAAGGCCCTTATCTGCCCAAAACATCTATGTGAATCTATGCTTTTGGACACACTCAGAGTTGTTGCTGCTAGCTAAAGGATGGAATAAGCAATAAAACCACATTCATTCTGACTGATGCAGTTCCGTGTTTTGGCTTTATGCACTGAAAATACAGTTAGAAGCCCCCGTGCTGTGAATAGTTTTCTGGTTGGCAAGATCAGTGAGAGTGCACAGAAGCAGGCTGCAGAGCATTGATGAGTGAGGAGAGGGTACATGCAGTTTCAAGACACTAGGTGAGTTTTTCCACTTTTTTAGTACAGTATTATTGCTGAGTGAGGAGTGCTTCTACACTTCGAGATGAAAATGGGAAAATGCAGCTATTTGTGCTGGGAGCTGTGTACGGCTGGTAAACAGTGAGCTGTTGTGAAAGACACATACAGTAAATCTGAAGTAAGAACTTTATTTGTAGAGATATTTTGAGGAGGACTGTTTTTTATTTATTTTATTTTTATTTATTTATGTAGTTGTATAAAATCGAATTTACAGACCTTTGAGTCAGGGACTCGTTTACAAAGGCTCCTCATCAAATAGAAACAAAGACATACAATGACAAATAGGACAGTGTACAAAATAGCTATAATAGCATACAGGGTTACAAACAAAGTGCATTTCCATCATACATCTTATATGATTTCAGGTCGGTGGCCAGAGAAGTCAATGGTCACAGGCAAAGTGCAATTTCATAATACAGGTTACATGAATTCAGGCGGTTAGTTTGAATGGTAACTGGTTACAGATACAGTGTTACAGGAAGACAGGCCTCCGGGATACTTGAGCAGTTCAATAATAATGTACTGGATATACATAGGCTGGAGTTAGCCCCAGGGAGGGTATGGATGGGCCCCTGTGGGGTGGTGCTGGGGATTTTGCTGTCCATAGGACATTGTAGAAGGAGGACTAATTTTAGGGATGCTTGTGACATTAGTTGGGAGGGAGTTGAACCAGGTATGGGCCCTGTAGCTGAAATACCTCTGGGCTAGGGATTTCTTGGTTCTTGGTACTTGTAGGGCAGCTTTACCAGCACCACGGGTGGAGGCAGTGGTGATGGCGAGGTGTAGAGAGGCATATACCCTGGGGGGCAGAGAATCCCAGTAGGATTTTTTTGGCCAGTAAGCAGGTCTGGTAGCGGATTCTCTCCTCTAGGGTTAATAGGATGGAGATGGAGTTCAGTAGGCAGGTGTGAGTATGCCTGGGGGCCCTGGTCAGGAGTCTGAAGGTCTTGTTAATAGTGAGGTGGACTTTTGAGAGTGCCATATTGTCAGCAGCGGTGTAGATTCGGAGGCCGTAGTCCAACAAGGTAAGGACAGATGAGGTGCTAGCCATCCAGAGGGCCTATGGGGGGAAAGCAGTTGAAAGCAGTTCCTGTGACGATAGAGGAGCCTGATCCTGGTGCTGGTGGCAGTGGTGAGGGTGCTGATGTGTGAGTGAAAGGTGAGTGAGGAATCGAAGGTGATACCCAGATACTTGTAGGTTGAGACTTGTTCTAGGAGGTCACTGGTACTGGGAAGAATCAGTAGGGGGGCATTTCTGGCCTTACTTTGATGGTGTGTGAAAAGCATGGCCTTGGTCTTTTTTAGGTTAAGGACCAGTCTATGGTCAATGAACCACTGCTCTGCTTGATGAAAGGCTTGCTGTAGGGAGGCCTGAAGGGATGCAGGGTTAGGGTGAGTGGAGAACAGCACTGCATCATCCATGTACAGAAGAATTCTACCAGAGCAGGTGGCAGGGAGAGTGTTGAGATAGAGACTGAAGATGAGGGGCCTGAGGATGGAGCCCTGGGGGACTCCGGAGTGGTCAGGCTGAGTGCTGGACAGGGTATCATTTATTTTTATGCACTGGGATCTTGAGGAGAGGTAGGAGCTAAACCACGTGAGAGGGCCTTCAGCAAAGCCAATGCAGAGAAGAGTGGAAAGTAAAAGGGGATGGAAGACTGTGTCAAAGGCCTTGGAGAGGTCGACGAACATGGCACCTGCGATGTTGCCAGAGTCCAGGCCAGTGTGCAGGAAGCTAGAGAACTCCAGCAGAGCAATGGTGGTGCTGTGGCCAGGATGAAAGACATGCTGCTCAGGGCACATAATGTATTTTACAAGTCACTCCATTAGCTGATCTGCTACCACTTTCTCAAGGGCTATGGAGAATTGGGGAAGGATTGAGATCGGTCGATAGTTACTGGGGGTGGACCAACCACCACACTTGTGAATGGGCATAATGATGGCAGTTTTCCAGGCTTCGGGGGAATTGACCCAGGTACAAAGAGTGATTCAGTAGACCAGTGGGAGGGGAAGGGTTAGGAGAACATCAAATACCAGATGAAGTATTTTGGAGTCCAGTGGGTCATTAATGGGGTTGTTGTTGTTGAGAACATTTAATAGGTAGGGTCTGACTTCCGAGGCAGAGATTGTGCGCAGATAGAAAGGTGGGTGGGGAGATTGGAGGGTGGAGGTGGTGAGACTGGGTCAAAAAAACAGCTGGGGAGAACGGAGCTAAGGTCTGAGAATGTAGTGTTGAGGCAGTCTGCAATACCAAGCCATTAATAGAAAGCTGGGATGGCGGGAGTGGGGTTTCCCAGTTAAGTATTTCATATTATTCTAGAAGTTGCGGGTGGAGCCCCCAGAGGAGGAGGAGAGGGTGGAGCGATAGTGTTCGGCTTTGGCCTGCTGAATGGCCCAGGTGTGTTTGTTGCACTCAGCCTGGTATGCTTGCCTATCAGCTGGTTTGCCTGTTTTGGTGATGATGCACCAGAGGTTATCCTTCACTTTGAGTTTCAGTAGGAGGGAGGGGGTAATCTAGAGCGCATTTTGTTTTTTGGTCCAGGACCTAGTGAGAGGGGCATATAGGTCACATGCCTTGTTAAAGGTGCATGTGAAGTGGTCCAGAGCCAGGTTGATGTTGGGTGCACGGTTGATGGGGGTCCAGTCCATCTGGGCAAGGTGAGATCTGAGTTTTTGGAGGCTGCCAGGGCAGAACCGCCGGCGCAGCGTTGTTCTTGGTGCTTGTTGTTTGGTGATAGAGGACCACATGAATAAGACGGAGAGTGGTCACTGAGAGAGTAGGGGAGGATATTGACATTCTGGATTTTATGAGTGCGATTGGTTAATATAATATCCAGGAGGGTGCTGGTGCCAGTAGCAGGGTTGTGTCTGGTAGGCTGGGAGATCTACTGAGTCATATGCAGCATGGCAAAGGTGTCTTTTGCTTGGAAGGCATTGGTAGAGAGCCAATTAGTGTTAAGGTCACCTATGAGGACTTGATCCACTTTGTGTGGTAGTATTTGTATAAAGTATTTGTGCCATGAAGTGACAGTTTTTGGAGACTTAAATTGAAAGTGATTTTTTTTCAGGTTCTGAGAAATGAGCAAAAAAAAAATGCCCTTCGCCAATCAGCCACCCCACACCTCCCACCACTCAGCACCATCCACACCCCAGGTACACACCCACCCTCACTCACCTGAATAGTTCCCAGGTTCGACATCTGCTCTCCAATTGAAGACACATCTTGCTGTTGGAACTGACAACTGTAATATGAGAAATGAAGGTAAATGAGGTTCAATGTATTTCAATGGGGGGGGGGTTCAACTTTTATGCATAACTTAGTCATATTTTTTCATTTTGACCCCAAATTTTCAACATGGCCTTTTGAGGACCACATCCCATGAACAATATGACTGCCATTATGCAACTTCCACCAAAAAGGTGATTTCACAGTTGCTTGATAAATTCACCTTTCGGACAGGATTTGAAAAATTGTCCTGCCCTTGTTCATGAGATGGGTCATAAGAAGGCTATGTTGAAAGTTTGGGGTCAAAATATGTAAAAATGGCAAAGCTATGACCAATGATTGAAATTTCATTATGCTGTCTTGTAACTTTGGGAATTTTAAATATTTTTGACCCCAGATTTTCACATATCCTTCTTATTACCCCAACTTAATGTAAATCATAGCTGTCATTTTTTTTAAATCCTGGCCAAAATGTGTTTTTGCACCTGTGGCACAGAATGCCATTGTGGTCACACAAAATTACATTTTGGCAGGGACTCAAAAATTTTCTGTAACAGGCACATGAAGTGGGGTAATAAGATGGCTATGCTGACAATCTGGTCACTGTTTTCCAATAAATCTGTGATTCCATAGCTACATACACATATGCATCTGTGGAGGGATGAGAGCGCAGGGCATGGAGGACCATGCACTCCCACAGGCAAATAAGGATAGGATTATGCTATCTCAAAAGTGAGGAAATAAATTGCAAAACACGTTGTTAATGCTCTAGTTAAAGTTAATGCAACACAAAAGTAGGGAAATGTGGCATTAGGGTTTCCAACCCTAACACCCCACCCCCACCTTGCACACACCAAAAGGCATCATGAGGGTGTCTTGGGGTCATCAGCCCTAAAGCTCACCCCATTCTCCTATACTGTACCCATCTCAGCTTTTTTACTTATGGAATGGGGTGAGAGTTAGGGCTGATGACTCCAAGGCACAACCTTGATGCCTGATGGTGTATGCACTATGTTAAACTTGAAATCTTGCACATTAATAACTTTGGACCTGTTTAACGGATTTGCATGAAATTTGGTATGCATGGTGGGGCATGATAGATCTCTTGATTTGCCAAATTGCATTGTGGTCATACTTACAGATTTTGCGCACCAAAATGCTGAAAAATGCACTTTTCAATAGTTTTGTGGGCAGTTTTTTTGGATTTTGTATGTGCCGCTGCACAGCCATCATATGGTTTGCTGATCTGTAACTTGGCATGTAGAAAGAGATTTGGGTCAAGGAATATGCCACTTTTTGTTTGGTGAAAAAATATTAATCCATTCAAAAGTTATGAAACTTTTTAGCACTCATTATCAGTCTATGGAAAAATTTATATGGTTGTTTTGCGAAAGAAGAATGGGGTTTTGGCATTCTGGTCACTCCTCATGATCAAAAATTTGCAGGCTCGCGATCAAATAATCTTTGTGAGGAATTTATTCATCATGATGGCTGCCATCTTGTTTTCAGGTTGTGGTCGGAAAAAACAAATATCTCTGCTCAGGGGTGACTTCTGAAGTGAAACTATGATGGGTTTTGTTCAAGGGGCTTCCCTCTATCGAGCCATGCCTGTAGTTTAATGTACTTTTGTCAAAAAATAGATGTTTAAACGTTTAAATTATTTGATCATGGCTCATAAATGATCTTTGATTGTGAACCTGCAAATTTTTGATAACGAGATTCCCTGATCGCGATCGTCATTCATTTGTAAGGGACGACATGGCCAGAATTTCTGGTTGGAAAAAAACAAATATCTCAGCTCAGAGGTGACTTATGAAGTCAAACTAGGATGGATTTTGCTCAGGGGGCTTCATCTATCGGTTTAATGTACTTGTATCAAAAAATGGAGTTTTAATGTTTTTAATTCTTTGATCACGAGCCTGCAAATTCTTTGGTCGCGAGCCTGCAAATTCTTTGATAGCGAGATTCTTTGATTGCGAGCTTCATTCATGAGGGCGGGTGAGATGGCCAGATTTGGAGGGACCAGATAGCCCAATTTTCATGACCAGATATTCCCTTATGAACAAAGATGATCTTTGATCATAAATTCATGGTCAATTCTCGCTATCAAAGAATTTTTAAAGGAGCTAAAATTTTAAAATGAAATATCTCAGAAACGGTTTGGTGTTTTAACTTGAAATTTGGAGAGTGTTGAGGGGATGTCCTGTAGATGAGAATTGTGTTGTTTAGGTGTCAGAAAATGAATTTGCTGTGGAGATATTGTGTGGCACAGTTTACATTTTGCAGATAGCATTCTGCATTGTGGTAGTGGCATGAAATTTATAGGGTAGCTAGTCTTACTGCTATGGAGATACTTTTCAGTAGTTAGGTGTGTAAAATGTAAACAGGTGCAGAATTATGCCACTCCAATGAATGAAAATCTCAAACTTTAAAATTAAATATCTCAGAAACAGTTTGGTCTTCTAATCTGAAATGTGGAGGGTGTTGAGGGGATGTCCTGTAGATGTGGATTATGGTGTTTAGGTGTTGTAAAATTAATTTGCTGTGGAGATATTGTGTGATGCAATTTACATTTTGAAGATAGTGTGCTGCATTGTGGTAGTGGCTTGAAATTTATTGGATAGCTAGCCTTACTGCCACGGAGGTTCTTTTCAGTGGTTAGGTGTGTACAATGTCAACAGGTGCAGGATTATGCCACTCCAACAAATTAAAATTTGTTTTGTTTCGCTCCCACCAACTTGTGCTACATTGTAGTTTACTATGCTCTCTCAAAAAGTAAGGAAATTCTTTGCAAAAAACTGTCGGGGTGTGTCATTGAGGTTGTGAGGCCTAAATGTCACACCATTCTTCTTTACTGTGCCATGTCAACATGATTACACATGGAATGGGATGACATTCAGGCCTCACAACCCCAATGACACACCCCAGCATCTGTCAGTCTGGGGAGGATGGGGGGGTACACGAGGGAGGGGGGGTAGAGAACAACCCTAAAGGTCTAATTTCCTGACTTTTTGTGCTTTAATCCTAAATGATGTATTAATACAGTTTTTTGCAAAGAATATATATAATATATATTAGTGGCACGGTAGTGCCACTATAGTTAGGATTGCACAGACACGTCTATGTTAAACCTCAAAGTTTGCACTTTAATAACTTTGCAACCATTTATCCAATTTACCTGGAATTTGGAAAGTAGAATCATCTGCCATAGATTTCTGGATCTGGAAAATGTCGTTCCAGTCGGATGTACAGTTGCAGAACCATAGCGTGCTCAAAAAGTGAAAAATCACGCTTTTTGCGAATTCTTCAGTAAGCCATAATGGACTGAAGAATGCATTTCAGTGGCTTCAGATTTGTTGGTCTACATGTGGCCTGGGTTGAAGTGGTGCCTTTTGAAGATCTGGTGAAAAAATATTGCTCCGTTCAAAAGTTATTACATTTTTTCATGTCCTATTATAGTCTAAGGAAATTGTATATGTGCACTGCAAAAACTTTCATAATTACATTTTTGTTGTCGAGCTCCCCTAAATTCTTGTCGTGCGAACACATTTTGGTATGTGTTGTTTTCTTTGTCACTTCATTGTGGTAAGGTGGATTGTGGTATTGGCCTGACATTTTTGGGGTGGCAAGTATTAGTGCCACCGATGTGCCTTTTGATGGTTTGGTAAAAAAAACTTTGAACAGGCCCATAGTTACAGCATTCATAAGTTTAGAAATTTTTCCATAAGATAACATTGCAGTGCCCATGATGCCTTTCAGTGCCTGTATCTCGAAAATGGTTCGAGATACAGATTTTTCGTCTTAAAAATGCTTAGTCCCCCTCTTAGGGGACTAAGTGCAAAAGTAGGTTGCTTTTTGGATCTTGTTTTTGAGTTAGTGACAAAGAAAAAAAGTTGTAACTCAAAAGATAATGCCTTTTGGTAAACACCAACAGTTGTGTTAACCTAATCAGGCCCTGAGGAACATGTCCCTGGCATTAGTTTTTTACTAGGTGGCCTGCAAATATGTTTTTAAATTTTTGGCATTTTTTATCCCTGCAACATTTTTTGTTGCCGCGAAAACAATTACACTCAGGGAAAAAGTAACCACGACAACATTTTTTGTGTGCACAATAATATCCCTATTATAGAAATAGGAGTGTTGTGATAACGTCAAAGTAATCGTGGTAACACTGCACAAACAGATTTTGGTATGTGTTGTTTTCTTTGTCACTTCATTGTGGGAAAGTGGATTGTGGTATTGGCCTGACATTTTCAGGGTGACAAGCATTAGTACCACAGATGTGCCATTCGGTGGCTTGATACGAAAAGATTTAACAGGCCCATAGTTACAGCATTCTGAATTTTAGACATTTTCCCATAGGACAACAATGGGGCCCATGATGTCTTTCGGTGCCCATATCTCGAAAATGGTTCGAAATACATATTTTTCATTGCAAAAATGCTTAGTCCCCCTCTTAGGGGAAGTAGTGCAAAAGTAGGTTGGAAAGCCATGAATACCATGACATTTGATTTTTTTTTCCTACTTTGTTACCAAGATATTTGGGAATTAGTATTCCAACTGCTACTTTTCATGTCCGTGGGCCACTATTATGTCCACAGAGTTAGCATTTGCTGTGCTTTTCAGTGCCCCTATCTCATAAACAATGTGAGATAAGATTTGGTTGATATATCTTGCATGGACGTCATGCTGTCATGATTACAACACTTGACTTTTTTCCTAGCTGCTACCGTTCCCCAGATATTGCCAAATTTGTGTTACAAGGCTTCCTTGCCCTATAGGGCTGCTGTATGGCTCCATGGTTATGTGTAAGTGGGAGCACAGGGCCCAGAGGCCCCACACTCCCACAGACACATATCATTATGCAAAACTGGGCAGCTTGGTGCATTCCCACCAGCATATACCATTTAATATTTATATTATACTTTTTCAAAAAGAAAGGAAATTCTTTGCAAAAAACTCTGTTATTGCATCAGTTAGGGTTGTTTCCACACTGACAAAAGTGTGGAAATTCAAAGTTAGGGTTACCACCCCAGCACCCCACCCTCACACCCCCATCCTCAACACACCAACAGATATCAGTGTGGAAACAACCGACTGATGCATTAACAGAGTTTTTGCAAAGATATATATATATATATATATATATATATATATATATATATATATATATATATATAAAATATATATGTGGTAGCACCCCAGTGGTTAGGGTTGAGTAGCATGTTTAATGTTAAACCTCAGATTTTGCACTTTTATAACTTTGCAACTGATCCATGGATTTGCTCAAATTTTAGTATGCGCTGTCCAATGGGGGTCGATCGCTTGATGTGGCAAGTTTCGTTCCATTTGGATGTACGGATTCTGAAATCCAGACAGTGCAAAAATACGTAAGGTCACCACTCTTTGCATTTTTTTTCCTCATCTCCTTGTGTCCTGATGGTGTGGAATTTTTGTGTGATTTTTTTTTCTTCGTAGACATGGCTCAGGAAACAGAACAGGCAGGCTTTAGTTTGTGAAAAAAATATTAATCTGTTGCAAAGTTATTCAGTTTTTCATTTCCCATTGTTTTAAATGAGAAGATCACTTTTCAGGATAGAGGGAGAAAGTTCAACAAAGGGTTTGATCTCACAAAAAAGGTTTCTGTTTTGCGAGGCCTATTCCTTTTTTATGAGAATAAAATCCTTTTTCGCTAGCCGCCATCTTTTTTCAATTTTTTCATAATTAATTTTTTTTCCAGAAGCCACAAAAATGGAATCCTAGAGAGAGACAACTGCATCTAGTTGACTCATTGGGACCCTATTAGTAGCAATCTTCACTTCAAAGTTAGAAATACGTCCTTGAAATGTTTTCTAATATAATTAATCCTTTTTCATGACCACGTAATATGAAAAATAATCCTTTTTCGTATCATGAGTCACAAAAAAGGATCCTTTTTCATCACTTGAGAATCCTTGCTTGTCCCTTTCACTGCCTTCCCCAGTACTCTAATGTTTTCCCTGGTGTCTAGTGGCTTCACCACCTTCCAAAAACCCTTCCTTTACAGTTTCCTGGTGTCTAGTGGCACCTTCCACACTCCAACCACTGTCCCTGTAATATAAATAATTTCCCTGGTGCTAGTGGCACCCCTGACTCCCTGATCACAGTCCTCAATGTTTACCTGATGTCTAGTGACATCCCACCACTCTTTGATCACCATCCCCTACTGTCTGGTTTCCAACAATGGGATGCCCACCCAAAGTGTTGGATGCCCCTACTACCCACCGCAGCCCAATGTTTTGTTGATTCACCAACACTGGGATGCCCAATCCCTGTCTCTGCATTTAGAACTCTTCCCTCTTGCAGTGTGAAACACTGGGAAGCCAACTCCCAGTGTCCTGGAATATGTCTTTTATTAAATCCTGTAAAAAGAAAACAGTCCCCCGAAGTCTTTTTGAAAAAAATAAAAAATAAAAAAAGGGTCCCTTGTCATCCCCACCTTCACCCTCCCTCATCCCAACCCTCCCACTAAGCATCCACCACCCCACACACACCCTTACACTATACTTACCTCCAGAGTTTGTAGGCTGTCATCTTCTGTGGACTGAGACACATGCACTCTTCAAAGCTGAAATGTAAACTGAGGAATCAAGGTAAGTACCATATAAAGTATTTCAGTGGTGTTTTGAACTTATGTTCATAACTTTGCCATATTTTTTGAGTTTTTTCACCAAATTTCCAATATGGCCTTTTTGGGACCCCACTTCATGAACAATGCAACTGTCATTTCATTAATCATGTCCGGACACATCCTGTCTGAAATGTGTTTTTGCACCTCTGGCATGGAATGGCATTCTGGCATGGATTTGAAAATTTTCACCTATAGGTTTATGAGGTAGGGTCATCAGAAGACTATGTTGATAATTTGGGGTCAAAATAGGAGAAAATGGCAAAGTTATGACCATTCATTGCAATTTTGCTATGCCTGCTTGTAACATTTGAAATTTTAAATATTTTGACCCCAGATTTTCAACATCACCTTCTTATTACCTGACTTTGTGTATGCTGCAGCTGACATTTTTCAAATCCCACCTAAAATGTGTTTTCACACCTATGGTATGGAATGGCATTGCAGTTGCGTAGAATTACATTTTGGCGGGGATTCAACACTTTTCTGTAATGAGTATATGAGGTGGGGTAATAAGAAGGCTATGCTGAAAATTTGAACACTGTTATCCTATAAATGGAAGCGCAGGGCCCCACAGCTACATACTGTATATACACACACACACACACATATACATACACATCTACAGAGTGATGGGAGCGCAAAGTCGCAAGGGAATCTGTACTCCCACAGTAAAATAATGATACTATTATACTATCTCAAAAAGTAAGGAAATAAGTTGCAAAAAACTTTGTTAATGCTCCAGTTAGGGTCAAATCAACAAAAGTTGGGAAATGATGCATTAGGGTCTCCCTAACACCCCACCCTCCCAAACCAGGCAGGAGAGCAGGTGTGGCGTGTGCCTTGGGCTTCTTAAGCCTTACGCTCACCCCATTCCATCTGTAAATAAGGTCCAGTTTGTAGACTTTATGAGAAGGGGTTGAGCATTAAGCTTCAGAAGCCCAAGGCACACCCCACACCTGCTGTTCTGCCTGATTTGGGAGGGTGGGATGTTAGGGAAACCCTAAAACCTCATTTCCCAACTTTTGTCACTTTGACCCTAACTGGAGTTAGAAACAAAGTTTTTTTGCAACATTATCTATCTATCTATCTATCTATCTATCTATCTATCTATCTATCTATCTATCTATCTCTCTCTCTGTCTGTCTATCTATCTATCTATCTATCTATCTATCTATCTATCTATCTATCTATCTACATATTGCAAAAGTTAGTGTTAAACTGACAAAAGTAGGGAAATGTGACATTAGGGTTTCCTACCCTAGCACCCCATCTCCCACATTGCACAGACCAAGAGGTGGGGGGGGTCTCTATTGGGGCACCAACCCTAACACTCACCCCATTCCAGTACAAAATAAGGTGACATGTGTACAGCATTGGAGAAAGTGGTGAGCATTAGGACTGATCGCCCCAAGGCAGACCATCACTCCCATCCCTCCATACATGCATATATGTATATACTTGTTGGAGTGCAGGGCCCTCTAGGTCCTGTGCTCCCTTCCCTCCATACATGGATATATGTACAGTATGTGCCTGTGGGAGGGCCCTGTGCTTACATTTATATGGAAACAGTGACCACATTGTCAACATAACCATGTTATTACCCCACCGGATGTATTGTTTGTTTATTAGATCATCAGTTTCAAGACCTTTGCATCATAGACTCATTTACAAAGGCACCTCATCAAGAGAGCAATACATTACAACAAACAAAACAGTACAGTACATAACGCGTAGATTAAAAAAGCAACCAGTGTTATAGGCATTCACTGGTGGTACACGCTTGGCAATAGGTAGATCAGAGTAGGTACATGTGTACCACGTCAGGTAGCAACCAGAGATATTTTATTACATTAGTCAGCAGATGTTTTATGAGACCCCAGGTATATACAGCAAAAGTAGACATGTCAGATCCATCCTAGGGGTAAAGGTAAGGGGCAGGTGGGGGATTATGTGCAGTTGCAGCAGCGAGTGCTTGTCAGATGGCTTCTGAGGGAGACCTTGAAAGGACCAACCTTAGTGGACTCAGCTACATTGGCTGGGAGGGAATTGAACCAGGAGGGAGCCCAATAGCAAAAGGGTCTCTGGGCCATAGAGGTCCTTACCCTGGGGACAATAAGGGAGGTTTTGACAGTGCTGCGGGTGGAGACTGAGGGGGAGGCATGCTGCAGGGAGGAGATGACCCAAGGAAGGGAGAGCCCTAGCAGGGTCTTTTTTATAAGAAGGCAGGTTTGGAAGCGGAGTCTTTCTTCATGTTTGAGCAAGTTGGTGGTGGAGTACAGCAGGTACATGTGGGTGTGCCTAGGGGCTCCCAGCATTAGTCTGCAGGCCTTGTTTATGGAGAGCTTGATTCTTGAAGCACAGTGTTGTCAGCTGCAGCATAGATGGGCAGCCCATAGTCAATTAGCGGCAGGACAGAGGAGGTGATTGCCAATCTAAGGGCCTCTTGTGGTAGGCAGTCCCCATGGTGGTATAACAGTCCAATCCTGACATTGATGGCAGCAGAAAGGGCATTGATATGGGAATGGAAGGAGAGTGCTGAATCAATGGTAATGCCCAGATACTTGTAGGAGGAAACCTGCTCAATGGGGTTTAGTGTGCTAGGCAGTATCACGAGAGGGGCACCACTGGCTTTGCTTTCGTGATGTGAGAAGAGCATAGTTTTTGTCTTTTTTAGGTTCGGAACTAGCCTTCGTGATGTGAACCAATGCTCAGCTCTATCAAAAGCTTGTTGGAGGATGGCCTAGGGTGTGTTGGGGTTGGGGTCAGCAGCAAAGAGCACAGCATCATCCGCGTAGAGGAGGATCTTACTTGAGCAGGCCAAGGGAAGGGAGTTGAGGTAGAGACTGAAGAGGAGAGGGCCTAAATGGAGCCCTGGGGAACCCCAGAGTGGACAGGTTGTGTGTCAGACAGGGTGCTATTGATTTTTACACACTGAGTTCTGGCAGAAAGGTAGCTGGTGAACCATGCAATGGGTCTGAGGGAGAAACCAAGGCATCTGAAGGAGTCAAGCAGGAGAGGATGGCAAACTGTGTCAAAGGCCTTGGAGAGGACAATGAACATGGCACCAGCAGGACTTCCGGCATCAAGAGCGGAGTACAGGAGGTTGGAGAATTCAAGTAGCGTGGTTGTGGTGCTGTGGCCAGCATGAAAGCCATGCTGTTCAGGGCACAGGATATTGTGCATGGCCAAGTGTTTGGCAAGCTGGTTGGCAACTACTTTTTCAAGGGCCTTAAAGAGTGGGGGGAGGATGGAGATAGGTTGATAGTTACCTGAGGTCGCTCGATCAATGCTCTTTAGGATGGGAATGATGATGGTGGTTTTCCATGTGCTGGGGAACTGCCCCAGGCACAGACAGCAGTTGAGCAGCTCGCTAAGTGGGACCAGGATAGCATCTAACATCAGACGAAGTAGCTTAGTGTCCAGTAGGTCGGTGCCGGGGTTGTTACTACTAATGGCTTTTTGCAGAAGGGGTCTAGCCTCCAATGGGGGGATGGTATATAGGTAGAAAGGAGCTCTCTGAAGAGTGGGCAGGGGTGATACTGGGATGGGGTCAAAGAAGTTACTGGGCAGGGCTGAACTCAGGTCTGAGAAAGTGTGGTTTAGGCAGTCTGCAATGCCAAGGGGGTCAGAGCAGACAGTTCCATTAAAGGAGAGTTGAGAAGGGGGTTGGTAGTGGGATTTCCCATTCAGCTCCTTTACATTATCCCAAATGTTTCTAGCTGACCCCCAGGATGAGACGAGAGTGGATTGGTAATACTGGGCTTTGTCCTGTCAAATGGCCCAAGTACACTTATTGCGCTCAGCGTTGTACGCTTGCCTATCAGCTGGCTTGCCAGATTTCATGGCAATGTGCCATAGGTAGTCTCTCATTTTAAGTTTGTGAAGGAGAGAGGGGGTAACCCAGGGCATGTTTTGCTTTTTGGTGTGATTTCTAGTGAAGGGGGCATAGAGGTCACAGGCAGTGTTAAAAATGCAAGTGAAAAAATCCAATGCCTCATCTATGGATGGTGCAAGCCTGATTGGGGACCAATCCAGTTGTGAGAGGTACAGTTTAAGGTGATGCCGGCTGCCTGGAAGTAGGCAACGTAGCTGTCTGGTTTGTGGTGCAGGTTTGCTGTTGGCAGTGAACCAAGAGAATACAACCAGGGAGCTGTCACTAAGTGAGTTGGGAAGTACACAGATAATGAGCACCCTATGGGGGCAGTTGGTAATGGTGATATCCAGGAGGGTGCTGGAGCCAGTACAGGGGTTGAATAAAGTAGGGGTGGAGACAAGCTGGGACATGTCATGGGCAGCAAAGATATCTCTGGTTTGGGAGGCCGTGGCTGAGAGCCAGTTGATATTCAGGTCACCAACAATTATCTGGGCCATTTTTGGTGGTAGGCCAGAGAGGTAGTCAGCAAGTGCCTTAATGGGGAGGTCTTGCTTTCTGGGGGAATATAGGCAACGGTGAGAAATAGTGGACCCTTACCAGGATTGGGGGAGATTTTTAGTGTGAGGGCTTGTGCCCCATTATCAAGCTTGGGTGGTGGAAGTGCAAGTCCAAGGAGGGAGTCACGCATATAGACAGCACAACCACCTCCACGCTTATCCACCCGATCTTCCCTGAAAAGGGTGTAACCAGGGAGGGAGACAGAAGAGTCAGGGATGGATTTGGATAACCAAGTTTTGGTGAGTGTGACAATTTATTTATTTATTTATTGGAACATCAGTTTAACAACCTTTGAGCCAGAAGCTCATTTACAAAGGTACCTCGTCACAGGGAGGACAAACAGTGCAAACAACAAACATCAAAGCAGACAAAAAATCAGACTACAGTTAGGAGTCAGGCTAAATTGCAGGCATATGTCAAAGCACACTATTCAATAAGCTTACAGGTGAGCTTAGCATAGGAGACAGTATACAGTAGATACATGCAGATTGATTCAGTAGGCAGATATAGGTAAGGCTGGGTAGAAGACATCAGTAGAGGAGTGTGGGGAAGAGAGTAGCAAATAAAGGTAGAGATAGTCAGGAGGTCAGAGATCTGCTCAGTGAGCTTTGTCTGGAAGATAGGAGGAGGCTTAGAGGCAGCTACAGCTACGCGCGTAGAGAGCAGGTGATTTCTAAAGCTAGTTTTAAAATAAGATATCGAGGGGGCATCAGTGATTCCGGCGGGGAGGGTGTTATACCAACAAGGGGCTCTGTAGGGGTAAGCCCTTTGACCTTGCGAGGTTCTCGCCCTCGGTACAACCAGTGCAGTTTTGCAGGATATGCGGGTATGCACTGTAGGGTTTTCCCAGTGGATAGTGGCTGACAGACCCGGTGGGGATAGACCAAGGAGTGATTTTTTTGTTAGGAGGCAGGTTTGGTATTTGAGGCGCTCATCTAGGTTGAGTAGATTAGCCATGGCGTAAAGAAGGCAGGTATGGGTTAGTCTAGGAGCCCCAGTTATGAGCCTGCATGCCTTGTTTAAGGTGAGGTGGCTCTTGTGCAGGGCAGTCTGGCCTGCTGCACCATACACAGGTAAGCCATAGTCTACTAGGGATAGAACTGAGGATGTGACAGCAAGTCGGAAGGCATCCGTGGGGAGGCAGTTTTTATGACGATAGAGGATACCCAGCCAAGTGTTAGAGACTGAGGCAAGGGCAGAGATGTGGGCATGAAAAGAGAGGGCAGGGTCAAAAGTTATACCTAGGTATTTATAAGAGTGAACTAGCTCAATTGGTAATTTAGAGGTGGAGTGGACTGAGAGAGGATAGTTACTGGATTTATTTTGGGGGTGGGCAAAGAGCATGGTTTTGGTTTTCTTAAGATTAATTACGAGTCTGTGCTCGGTAAACCAGGCTTCTGCATCGTTGTAGGATTCCTGCAGAGAATCCTGAAGTGAGATGGGATTTCAGTCAGAGGCAAAGAGTACAGCATCATCTGCGTAAAGTAGGATTATACCGGTACATTCACTAGGCAGGGAGTTGAGAAAAAGGGAAAAGAGCAAGGGCCCAAGAATGGAGCCCTGAGGGACTCCAGAGCAGATAGGGCAGGTGCTGAAAAGTGTCCCATTGATTTTCACACATTGTGAGTGGGCCGACAAGTAGCTGGAGCACCAGGAAAAGGGCCCAGTGGTAAAGCCTAAGTGGCTATGGGTAACTAGCAAGAGGGGGTGGGAGACAATATCGAAGGCTTTTGATATGTCAATGAACACTGCACCTGCTAAGGAGCCAGAGTCAATCGAGGAGTGAAGAAAGTTAGAGAACTCCAGGAGGGCAGTATTGGTGCTGTGGCCAGCTCTGAACCCATGTTGTTTGGGGCAGAGGATGCTATATTTGTCAAAGTATTCAGAGATTTGGGTGGCCACAATTTTTTCTAAGGCCTTAGAGAGAGGAGAGAGGATTGAGATAGGCCGATAATTGCCAGGGAGAGTCCTATCCCCACCCTTGTGTATTGGGGTGACAGTAGCAATTTTCCAGGCAGAGGAGAATTGCCCTAGGTAGAGAGATTTGTTAAAGAGGCAGGTGATTGGTGAGATAACCAGATCCAGAACCTGATGGAGGAGACTGGGATCAAGGGAGTCATTGCCAATAGTGTTACTCTTTAAGGCCTTGAGTAGGTAAGGTCTGACTTCCTGGGCAGTGACACGATGCAGGTAGAACAAGGGGCATGGGAGAATAGGGACAGACCTGGAGGAAGGGGGGGCAAAGAAATTATCTGGGAGCACAGGGCTAAGGTCTGTGAAAGATTTGTTGAGGTGGTTGGCAATAAGGACTGGGTCTGAGGAGACAGAACCATCAATGTTGATAAGCAAAGGTGGGGGAGAATGCGTGCCACCATTCAGCTGCTTGATGTTGTCCCAGAAGGTCCTGGTGTTCCCCCATGAGAAGGTGAGGGAGGCTTGATAGTGTTCAGCCTTCACTTTGCGGATGGCCCATGTACATTTGTTCCAGGCAGCAGCATAGGCCTGCCTGTCAACTGGGTGGTCTGTTTCCATGGCAATGTGCCATAGATTATCCCTATGCCTAAGAAGTTGGCGTAGGGCGGGGTAACCTAGGGGGCATGCCTTACTTTAGACCAGCGTGCAGTTATGGGTGCAAAAATGTCACAAGCAGAGTTGAAGGTGTGGATAAAGAAGGTAAGGGCCGTGTCCATATCCGGAGTGTTTTGTATAAGGGACCAGTCTATGTGGGCTAGGAGTTGCTCAAGGCCTTTCAGCCCACCAGGTCTAAAATGCCACCGAAGAGTGGTTTGTGCTGTGAGTTTGGGCAAGAAGGTTGACCAATAGAAAAGAACAGGGGAGTGGTCACTAAGACCGTCCGGAAGGATTTGGATGATGCGGATGTGGTTAGGGCGGTTTGTGAGAACCACATCCAGGAGTGTGCTAGAGCCCAGTCTAGGATTCACTCTAGTGGGTTGGGAAACTAGTTGAGTTAGGTCAATAGCTGCAAAAGCATCATGGGAGGAAGTGGATGAAGGGCTGAGCTAATTGATGTTCAAGTCCCCCACAAGGATTTGGTCAGGGGAGTGGGGAAGGGAGGTAAGATAATCAGTTAGTGGGCCTAGTGCCTGTGCTTGATTTTTTGGAGGTATGTACACTGTAGTCAGGTAGATGGGACCCCTAGAGGATCAGGAGATAGTTTTAGGTTAGGCCTGAGCCCCGAAGTCAAGGACAGGGGCTGGAGGGCTAGTCCAACGAGAGGGTCTTTGACATAATGGTACAGCCCCCACCTCGTCTACCAACATGGTCCTCCCGATAGAGGGAGTAGCCAGAGAGTGAGACCAGGGAGTCAGGGGTAGAGTCTGACAGCCAGGTTTCAACTATTGAGATAACGTCAGGTTTATGAACAGCAACCCAGCAATGGAGAGAGTCGAATTTTTTAAGGAGGCTACATATGTTCATGGAAACATTATGAAATCCAGAGGATTCCATTGAGGAGCCTTTGCAAGCTGGACAAGGATTGGGATGTATGTTACCAGTCAGGAGCAGAAGGAGGAGAACCGCCTTGGACAGAGGGTGGCAGAAGGAGAGTTTATGCCAGGAGAGATAGGAAGAGTAGGGGTTTTAGCACAGGGGATGGGTAGGGCAGCACAGGCTGGGAAGGCTTGAGTGATAAGATGCCCGAGGGAGCAAAGGGGGGAGGAAAGGTAGTGTCTAGATGGGGGGTGGGGTGGTGTGGAGCATATTGGGTAAGTGGATGAGGAAGGAGGGGAAGGGGCAGAGGCCCAGAAGGAGGGGAGAGCAGGAGGGCAAATGGGAGTGCTAGAATAGTGAGGCTGCAGGTTAACAGGGACACTAGGGTTAGTTGAAGACAAAAGGAGGAGGAGGAGGTGGACTAGAGACAGACAAGTAGGCAGGAGGTAAGCAGGCATGATTGGTGAGGGGGAGAACTGAAGTGAAGAAATGGGGGAACTTAGATGATAGAAGAGGAGATGGTGGGGGTGGATTTGGATGGGAGAGATGAGAAGAGGGGTAAGGGGGGACAACACAGGGATAGTGTAGAGTTAGCTGGCAGGAAGCAATAGGCTGGGGGCACAGTGACCTCTAGTGGCTAGCAGGTATAACCTGCAAATGGGAAAGTGGGGACTTAGTTATTTGGCAAACCAGAAGTGATGTAATGGGTCCGGGCCGATAAATTGAGGGCCGTCCCTGGATGGGTGGGTGGCTGGGGTGGGTGGGGCAGACGACACGAAGCATCGTCAGGCTAGCACCCCACAGTAGTAATCAGAAACAATCAGTGAGACTGTGGGGACAGAAAATCCAGGAGTCCTTTAGGCTACACTCAGGTAGCACCCCACGGCAGTCTACAGGTAAATGTGCAGAGTGAAGCCTTTACCTAGATGCTGTGAGCCAAAATTCCAGGCTCCAGGAGGGAGCAGGAGCGTTCGTTGCTGCCACGGTCGGCAGAGTGCTGGGGGGGGAGGTTTGCCCACCTGTAAAGGTAACAAACAAAGGAGAGGGATTAGTATGCAGCGGGAAAGGGAATTCCAATTAGAGACCGCACTGCGCATGCACAGAGTCTAACATCACGGCCACACAAGAGTGAAACAGGTAGGCTATAACACTAATTAACTGAAAACCTTCCACAAAAGCTAGTCATACGTCAAACAACCAACTAAACAGCTAGCCTGGAGTGCAGGATTTAACAGGCTTCACATCCATATATTTGTAACGTGGCTGGCAGGTACAAGTAGAGTACAAACTAAATCAGGAATGTACAAAATCTGTGAAGCTGGGAGACAGATACTCAAAAGTCCAACAAGGCTACTCTCGGGTAGCACCCCACAGTAGTAATCAGAAACAATCAGTAAGGCTGTGGGGACAGAAAATCCAGGAGTCCTTTAGGCTACACTCAAGTAGCACCCCACGGCAGTCTACAGGTAAATGTGCAGAGTGAAGCCTTTACCTAGATGCTGTGAGCCGAAATTCCAGGCTCCAGGAGGGAGCAGGAGCGTCCGTTGCTGCCGCGGTCGGCAGAGTGCTGAGGGAGAGGTTTGCCTGCCTAGATGCTGCGAGCCAAAATTCCAAGCTCCAGGAGGGAGCAGGAGCGTCCGTTGCTGCTGCGGTTGGCGGAGTGCTGGGCCCCCCCCACCTGTAGGTTTGCCCGTCTTAACTACTGTCCCGAAATCGGCGGTCATCCTTTATTTAGCAAAGGCGGCAGTCTTGTTTAGTGAACATACTACAAAGCAACTACCAGCAACTTCTCCATTCCTAAAACAAACATGCACAGCACCCTTTCAATTACGGAAAAGCATAGCTCGATATTACATTCCCCCTTTAGCTGGGTTCAGATCTGAAAGTTCAGATCACACACAAGTCCTCTTCTTGTGACTGTAAATGTGACAATGTCCGGTTGGTGCTGAGTAACCCAGCATTGGAATGCAGCAGCCTTCTTAAGGAGGCTGAAAATATTCATAGAAGCTACGCGGAGTCCTTGAGCTTGGGCAAGCTTGTTCATAAGGTTGGGCATAAGGCCAGGGTTTGGATGAATGTTACCCGACAGAAGCAACAGGAGGGTGATTAGGCGCACCAAAGCATGGTAGTGATTGTGGCATCTCCCCTTGTGACTGGACACGTGGCCGGGTGCTTTGTTTTCAAGGGGTGGGTAGAGTATGAAAGGTGGGAAAGGAATTGAGGAGAAAAGACCAAGGTAAGAGTGGGAAGTAAGAGGTAGCAGTGGTGTGGGGGAGTACCGAGGGGAGAGGTGATCAAGCATCGGGGGGATCTGGTAGAGGTGTTGCAGATAACAGGGGGTGTACTATGCGTAAAGGGTGATGGTTCTAAATAAGATGGGGCTGGTGTAGGAAGTAGGAGGAGGACCACAGTCAGTGTCAATGCACTAGATCCCAGATCCATTGAGGATAACAAGTTATCTGAGCATGAGAGGATCACCCCTTTAAGAAGTTACAGAAAGAAGAACCCCTTTAAGGAGTTGCTGTAATTGACTAGTGTGAGGCCTCAGGGGGCAGGTATCACTGGAGAAATGTACTTAATAAAGGATGAAGGAGGGAGGAGGGAGGAGGGGAAGGGGGTGGGCAAAATTGTCCAGAGAGCAGTACAGTAAGGCAGTGGCTGAGCTGTGTTTTGAAAAAGGTGCCTTGAATACTTTCTTTCTCAATGGGGATCTGCAGCATCCAATCGGGAAGCAGCCACAGTCCCCAGGAGCCAGTCCAATTATGGGGATTGAAGCCTGACACCTCCAAGCTAGGAGCTAACCAAACATACCTGCTTTCCTTGGTCAGGGGGTGGCAGACTGGATGCAGAGGTCCGACCACCAGCAGATAGCAGTGCTATGGCCACTCAACTGAAGTGGAGAGCTTGGTTTGGCCTTGTGGCTAAAATAGATCAGAAAAAAAGGCAGGCCATTAATTACAAAGTCAAGACAAAGGTCAAGTAAACTGGTGGGAGGACCCTGGGCAATTAAGTGCTCAGGGTAGAAGTAGGTGCAAATAGTGGGAGAGAAAAGGTTCCTGCATAGAGGTCTGGTCAAAAGTGCCAGGTGGGAATTTAGCAAAACAAAAGGCTGATTCAGAAGGTTGGAGAGGGCCCTTGAATGAGACCAGGGAGAGCTGGGAAGGAGATGTGTGGATGAGAGGACTCAGGGTAGTCTGGAATGGGTAGGGAAGATGGCCCAAAATGCCAGGCAATATTTACAGAATATTCTGGTTTGGGGGGTGTCAGGAGAGAGAATCAGGGGTCCAGTAGATGGCAGAGAAACATTGTGGGGAATAGAGAAGAAGAAATATAAAAGTGGAAAAAGCAAGCGAAAGAGGGAAGCAAAGAAGGCAGTCTGAGGATGAATGAGAGGAACTGTGATGTGTGGCAGAACAAACAGCAGGCAGTAGTCAGTTCTAGCTATTCTACAATTTTGGGCACTTAGCAGAAAAAAATCAGTAATGCAAGCAGTAAGCTATATAAACGTCAGGCAGTCAGTTAAAGTTCGCTACAACTCTGATAGGCAATTCCTACATATACCGTGCAATAGTTTAAAGGTAAAATGTTTAAGCATTAAGAATATTCAGTAGTGCAAGGCATAAGCTATATAGAAGTCAGGCCTAGCTAATACAGCAGGCTAAACAGCAGAAAATTCCAAGAGGAGAAAAAATATATAAATATATATATATATATATATATATATATATTTCCACATGAGCAGTAAATTCAGCAGAAAAAATTGTCCAGAGAGCAGTACAGCAAGGCAGTGGCCGAGCTGTGTTTTGAAAAAGGTGCCTTGAATGCTTTCTTTCTCAATGGGGATCTGCAGCATCCAATCGGGAAGCAGCCACAGTCTCCAGGAGCCAGTCCAATTACGGGGATTGAAGCCTGACACCTCCAAGCTAGGAGCTGACCAAACGTACCTACTTTCCTTGGTCAGAGGGTGGCAGGCTGAACGCAGAGGTCCAACTACCAGCAGGTAGCAGCACCAGGGCCACTTGGCTGAAGTGGAGAGCTTGGTTTGGCCTTGTGGCTGCTTTCCTTGGTCAGGGGTTGGCGGGCTGGATGCAGAGGTCTGACTGCCAGCAGGTAGCAGTGCCAGGGCCACTCAGCTGAAGTAGAAAGCTGCTTTCCTTGGTCAGGGGGTGGCGGGTTGGATGCAGAGGGCCAACTGCCAGCAGGTAGCAGTGCAAGGGCTACTCGGCTGAAGTGGAGAGCTTGGTTTGACCTTGTGGCTGCTTTCCTTGGTCAGAGGGTGGCAGGCTGGATGCAGAGGTCAGACCGCCAGCAGGTAGCAGTGCAAGGGCCACTCGGCTGAAGTGGAGAGCTTGGTTTGGCCTTGTGGCTGCTTTCCTTGGTCAGGGGATTGTGGGCTGGATACAGAGGTCCGACCGCCAGCAGGTAGCAGTGCCAGGGCCACTCGGCGGAAATGGAGAGCTTGGTTTGGCCTTGTGGCTGATTTCCTTGGTCAGGGGGTGGCAGGCTGGATGCAGAGGTCTGACCGCCAGCAGATAGCAGCACCAGGGCCAGTCGACTGAAGTGAGTGCACAGTAAATTTTCAAATCCCCACCTAAATGTAATTCCCAGCAACAGCAGCAATGCCATTCTGTGCCACAGGTTTGAAAACACATTTTGGCCAGGATTTTAAAAATGACACCTGTGACATACATTCCATGGGGTAATAACAAGTGTATGTTGAAAATTTGGTGTCAAAATATCTTAAATTTACAAAGTTGCCAGCGAGAATAGCGAAATTGCAACAAATGGTCATAACTCAGACATTTTTTGATATTTTAACCCAAATTTTTAACATGGCCTTTTGAGGATCCCACCTCATAAACATTATCACTGTCATTATGCAAATCCCACCCAAAAGGTGAATTCACCCAGCAACCACAAAATCGCCTTTTGGGTAAGAGTTGCAAAATGACAGTCACATAGTTCATGAGGTGGGGTCCCAAAAATGCCATGTTGAAAATTTTGGGCAAAAATCTCCAAAAACAGCTGAGATATGTATAAAATTTGAAACCCCCATTGAAATACATTGAACAGCATGTACCTTAGTTTCTCATATTGCAGGTGCTAGTTACAGCAGTAAGACATGTCTTCAATCAGAAAAGTGGATTTTGAACTTGGGACCTCTTCAGGTGAGTGAGGGTGTGGGGGTGTGTTAAGGGGAGTGTGGGAAGGTGGGTGCACCGTGGGAGGTTGAGTGGGGTATGCGGGTGTGATTGGCGATAGACTTTTTAATTTTTTCCATGTTAAAAAAGCAAAGACATCAAGGAATGGTTTTCTTATTTCCAGCATGAAACAGAGATGGGAGGATGGGGGATGCCACTAACCACCAACAATTAGTAAAAATCTGCATTGGAGGGTGGGGGTTCCACTAGAAACCAGGGAGAACAGGGCATGGTGGCAGAGTGCCACAAAACAAAAAACAATAAAACAAATAAGATAAAAATTAAATAAATAATAAAACAACATAAGAAATAAAAATAAACTTATGGAAAATCAGGGTGGGCGGTGCCACTAGACATCAGGGATGTTTATACAGGGTTCCAAAGAGAACCCATAAAAAAAATCCTTTTTGGCCAAGACAAACCCTTTTCCGCCAATCCATTGGTGTGGTGGTGGAAAAGGATTCCATCTGCTGAAAAAGGATTATAGACTTAGTTTCTAAATTAATCCTTCTCCACCAGATCATTTCCTTCCTTGCCATCCATTTTCAACATGGCAAAAAAGCAATTCAGCTGGTGAAAAAGGTTTAAGGAATAAGACTTTTTTTTCAATCCTTTTTCGACAGACAAATTCCCTTTTCGCCATCCTTTTTCATCATGGCGAAAAAGGAATTTGTCTGGCAAAAAAGGATTGAAAAAAGAAATCTAAGTCCCCAATCCTCTTTTTGATAGACAAATTCCTTTTTTGCCATGACAAAAAAGGACTCACAAAAAGGAATTTAGCAAGTGATGAAAAAGGATTTAAAATTAATTAAAAAAACTTCAGAGGCCACATACAAGCAAAACAAACCCACAGAACAGCTCATCAAGTCCCGATGAGCAAGATACATACTTCAGTGTCTATAAAAGACATCCCTGGACACAGATAAAAGAGTTTGATATTGGCAAAATTAAAAAAAAATAAAAAGATGGCGGCTTGTGAAAATGGATTTTTTTTGTGACGAAAAGGAATTGGGTCTGGCAAAAAATAATCCTTTTTCTTCAGGCAAAATTCCTTTTTCATTCCATTCCTCTATCCAAAAGACTGAACTGAGCATGTTCAGAACCCAAAATGTTAAAATGTAATAACTTTGGAACATATTAATATTTTTTCACCAAATCAACACAGGCTTGTTCTTTTGGGCAAGCCCTTTCTGCCCTGCAAATTTCAGACCAAATTTCCAAACCGTTTGGCCCAAAACGCGATGTTAAGAAAACTGCAAAAAAGGTGACGTTCATACTTTTTTCACTATGCGCAGTTCAAAAACTGCAAACTAACTGAAACTAAACTTGGAATGTCAAGAGATCTACCCCATGACACAGCGCATCCAAAATTTTGTGCAAATCCACAGAATGGTTGCAAAGTTATTAAAGCACCATCACGTGTTGTTATGTGTGTGTGTGTGTGCAGGGGGATGCGGAGTGAGGGTTCTGAACCCTAACAGCACATTTCCAGACTTTTGTCACTGTACTATTAACACTAACTGATGCATTAATGGAGTTTTTTGCAATGAATTTCCCTTCTTTTTGAGCAAGTGTAATGTAAGTGGTGTGTGTTAGTGGGAGAGTGGGCCCTCTGGGCCCTGCACTCCCTTCACATTGTCCATTTTCTGGCATAATGATATGTGCATGTGGGAGCACATCCTAGCCCTGCGCTCCCACTTACACATAACTACAGAGCCATATAGCAGCCCTATAGGGCAAGGAACCCTTGTAAGACTAATTTGCTAATATCTCAGCAACCATAGCAGCTAGGAGAAAAATTCTAGTGCTGGTGTAATCATAACAGTGAGTAGTTCATGCAATATACATCAACCAAATCCATATATTGCATCGTTTCTGAGATATGGGCACCAAAATGCACAGCAAAGGCACCCTAGGAACTCTTGGAACATGTTTTTGCCATCTCTGTAACCATAGAAAGTAGGAAAAAAATTCCACTGGAGGTGCCATCTTTGATTTCCAAACTTGCCAGTAGCGAAAACTCCGTAACTCACTTTGTTTTCAAGATATGGGCACCGAAAGGCATCAAGGGGTGCCACAATGTTATCCTATGGGAAATTTCTCAATTTCGGAATGCTGTAACTTTTTACCCCTTGAATGTTTTGCCACCAAATCACAAAAAGGCACATCTGTATGACCAGGGCTTGCCACTCTGCAAATTTCAGCCCAAAAGACCCAACCATTTTGTTGCCGGAGGATAGAAAAAATTAGCAATTTAAAAAAAGTATATTTTCGCAAATCACTAAAGTTTTGCAAAAAGTAGCATGAAAGTTTTACATTTGTGAAAGTATTTTGGCTGTTTCTTTCGATATTTGGTATAAAAATATTTTTAACATTTTGAAGATTGTACTGTATTCACAACATTATATTGACTTAAAATATTCACAAATGTGTTATGTTACACAGTGTAGTACAGTGTAGTATGGACTGAATCTCACCTGGTCTGTCTTTTACATATACCAGCTGGTCCCAAGCCTACAATAAGAGAGAGGGAAACCAACCTATATCTCTATGAGATGAATGGGGGTGTTTGGAGTAATCTATTCCCTTGCTGCTAGTGATATTCAAGGCTGAAAGCAAAACACCAGAAGTGTATTAATGACTTATAACATGGGGTAGATAAAGACAGGTGCATGGTAAACAGCCATCAGGTGACCATTGATTATACCACAGTATACAATAGCTAGTGGTGAACCACCCCATCGAGAGATCAGGCTGTGTTTCTGTTCTGATCTTGTTATAGTGCCAAAATTGCAGTCTGTGGAGCAGCCATTACTATCCCTGCTTAGTGAGCGAGAGCCGAGACCTGTCATGTAGTCTCAGGCAGTGCAGCAACAGTGGCTGCAGTGTTCAAAGTTTGTAGTCTTGCTTCTTACCCACCCACACACCCTAGAAATCATCACAGTAAAACCAAATTTCTTATCTGTCTCAGTCTCTCTCTATGATGAGGAAAGCACAGAGAACAGGTGCCAGCCCGGCAGCCATTAAAATAACCCGAGTGAGTGATCAGGAGTGTGACATATGGCATTTTCTTGTTCTATGTGGGACTTCCCAGAGGACAGAGAGAGATGCACCATAACCTTTTATTCAATAGCAGTACCTCTGTTCTCTGTGAACATATCCTGTGCCACAATGGTTGCCCTCACTGTGCCCCCCTCATTAGATCACAGAAAGATAGTAGGAATTTTGGGAGTGTCTGTCTGTGTATGGTACCAAGGAATCAGACAGCAAAGAGTTCTTGTCCATGCATTACTCTGTCCATGATCACACAAACACCAGACTATGGGACAAGTGCTCAGTGTGCCAGATGGGTTCAGCCTGTGGCTTGTTTTTCCTCTGTGTCCCATGTGCAGTACACAGAAGTACCACATAGCAACATCCACTCCTCATGGACAAAAGGAACATCTGCAGCATGTGTGTCTGCTGCTCTGCACTGTCAGTGTCACTTTACATGATGACAGTGATTGAGAGAGTGAGAGACCCACTGCAATGCAGGAGCAGCAATCATCATCTGCAAGAGTGAGCAGCAAATTGCCAGCAGTCCCCTGGTTCCACTGCTGACTGTCTCTATCTTAACTCTGTTCCATTGGGAGAGAGAGGGAGAGATGCACAGCAAGGGGAGCCATCAGGAGCCAGGGACAGCATTAAATGAAACTTGACTTAGTAAACTTGTCTCTTTTGCTGTCTCTGTGCCAGAGAGATTCAAGTGTCAGGGTGATAAGCTTGTCCCCAGAGTGAAGTGTGTGGTCCCCATGGTCATTTTTCTGTCGCACAGCCAGACTGACAGGTAAATCCCAATGTTGTGGTATAAAGTCAGATGGAACAGTGTGAAGAGAGGGAGACCCCCCCCAGTGATGTCATGCTCTGAAAGTGAGCTTTATGCTGGTAGACAGAGAAACAGAGTGCCAGCAAGACCTCCAGGCTCCGAGTCCCGTTAGTTGCCATTCCTTAATTAGTAGAATACAGTCTGGTAGACTGTGTGACTGCACTGCTGGGGAAAGTGTTTACTTGCTTGCCATGCATTAATGTAACCACAGACAGAGATAGAGCAGCTAAGCCAGTGGAGGTACAGACACCTTGTCTGTACCACAAGAAGCAGCTTCATAATTTGCACTTCAGAGCTACTGTACTGTCTCAGAAAGCATATCATGCACAACAAATGTCAGAGAAAGCGTAACAACACATTTTTTTTTGCATTTGTATATGCATAACAGCAGTTTTGTTGGGGACTATTTTTCTAGGCAGCAGAATACGATAATTTGTTTGCCTTTTGTAAAAGGAGAAAAAACATTTATGTTGCTTTCTCCTTGTCTTGTAGTGCACCCTCTGTTATAAGTGTACTAGTCCACTTCAGGGTGTGCAGTTAATGGGGATTAATCAACACCCTGGGTGTTGTGAGGACACTCAGCCAGCAGCCTCATGCCCACAATGCACTCAGGGTATTGATTAATCCCTAATAACTGCACACCCTGGAGTGGGTAACTGCCTACTAATAGAACTATGCCCTTGAGTGGGTTGCTTCAATCTTAAAATGTGCTTTAAGAAATGAAAATGAAATGAAAAACTGACTTCAGGGGCAAGATCTTCAAAAGCTTGCCTGTGTGCAAAGTCTAGTTTTTGTGCCCAAACCCAGATTTGTGCAGCTGTCCATATTCCAAAGCCCTTTTTTCATGGGCAAACAAAGTTTGTGCCCAGGAGATTTTCTGAGGTTGGCACAATACAAATAAAATGTCAGGGACCTGAAATCTGTTGAAGTCCTGTAATCACAGTGTGCCAGGTCATTTTGCATGGTTCCCTTGTATGCAGCAGATATACACAATTATCCCTGTTACTAATGTTGCCATCCCCCTGATCACAGCCACAACTGAAGACACAACCCCTTCCTGTTGTCAAATGGTCCCCTTCGTGGTCCTCTCACTTACTGTGTCCACAGCATGGTCCTGCAGGTGCATATGGCAACCAGCACATTTTTTTTTGGGGGGGGGCACTTTTAGGCTTTATCAGCTGCTATAGTGAATGTTGGTAATTGTTTGGTATGCCATGCTAGGCCCTCAGCCTATCATGCAGCACATGGCATATCAAATAATTACTGTGATTCACTGCAACAGCAAAGTAAGCCTACAAGTGCACATAAAAACCTGAATGCAAAAAAAAAAAACAGAACAAAGGGTAACACATTGGCAGTCACTAACAGCAGTCATCCCAGTAAGGAACAAACAGTATTTTACTTCACTTGTACTGCCATGGAAGCCATTTTAGGCACACCATGCAGTTATTGAGATAAGCTGCAACAGCAGCCAAATGAGTCTAAAAGTGCACAAAAGCAATGAACAGGGTTGATGCTGGTGGTGACTGCAACCCGGTTACCATCAGTTACAGTCATTTTGCATCCATTTTTGGTGTTTTTGCCCTTTTAGGCTCATTTTGTTGTTGCAGTGAATCTCAGTAATCGTTTAAAGTGCTGTGCTAGACTATCAGCCTAACATGCAGCACATGGCACACTTAATGATTACTGAGATTCACTGCAACAGCAAAAGGAGCCAAAAGTGAGCACAAAGACACAAGTGATGCAAAATTACAACAACGGTGCCGCTTTGGCAGTCACTGCCATAAAACTCTCCAGTGGAAAAAAAGAAACAGTATTTTACATCACTTGTACTACCACTGAAGTCATGTTAAGTCTATATGCAATACATGGCCCGAACAATTAATGAAATACACTGCAACAGATAAACAAGCCTAAACGTACAAAAAACAATGACAAGTATGTAAAATTACTGCACTAGAGGGTGACTGGGTGGCAGCACCACGTGTATCTTTCCTAGTAAGAGAACATTTCTTTACATCGCATTTACTTCCACATATGCCATCCTAGGCCACAAGGCACACCAAACAATTACTTTTACTTCCCATATTTTATATTCCCTAATAGACATTAACACACACTGAAACTCAGAATCATGGTATACAATATGATTTTTATTTTGTTTCTTTTTTTTTCTTTTTGCTTCTTTAAACTCCATTTAATCTTTGTGCCATTATACTTCTACTGCCGTTCTATTTAAGCCCCTTGTAAGCATGTTTATGTTTTAAGCCCATGACCGCTCCAACACCACCACCAGACTTTACTCATGAACAGTAATTTAAGTGTACTGTATAACATGTCCTATTTCAGTTTCATATCAGTTTAGTGTCATTAAATGGTACTGTACTGTATATAGGACAGAAAAAGACAATGTACTGTATTATAAGAACCCACCTCCCAACCCACAGGACCATAGAGGACTGCAATAGGAAAAATAAATGATATTAACCACGATTTCTTTTTAAGTTTAGCAGATAAGCAGTTAGTTTAAAAGTAGTTCTGCTGTTCTGATGCCTCCCACACAACATAAGCCACTAAATAGATCAGATCTACACAAACTGAGCACCTGCAAAGACCAGGTCCTATTCATTTATCTTCCCAGTACTGCATGTGTTTTATTTCTTATTACAGAACTCTCCAAACAGTAGTGTTGGTGTTCTGATGCCTAATACAAAATGTGCCCCAGCACTAACCAGGTCCAGTTGATATACTCCCCAAAACTGCAGGTTATTTTGCCCAGAACAAGACAAACTATTTAGCAGCAGTAACATTAAAGGAGCCCCTGTTGGAGAATAGGATCTGACAAAATGCCTCCCTGTAGGACCATGAGGCAAGGCCCAACTACATGTCTCTGTGTTTCCCAAAAAGCAAAAGTGTACCTTTACAATCTGCAGATGTTTTGCACACTAGGGAACAAAAGAGCAGCTGAGGTGCAGAAAGAATAGCCTACTGTAGTGCCCGTAACGTGCGTAACTCCAAACTTCAGGAGGACAACATGTCTTGTCCAGAATGTAGGTGGCAGTATAAATAATGCAGAACCACCAGCTCCACGGCTTTAAAGAGCCATGTGGTGATGACTGATGGTGTCAGCATGCATTTCTGGTTCTCAGCATTCTGGGCTAGTGGAGGAACCAATTGTAACATGGGTTACAAAAGGACATGAGAATACCATGCCATGGGAAAAGGGAATTTTCTAAATAAATGAATTAAAACAAACTGCAAGGTTTTGGCAGCATGTCATTAACAAAAAGAAGGTCAACAGCCACAATAATGCTTTTGGACAGCAGTCCATGCAAATTAAAGGCACAGCCTGCTTAGGATGAGGTACTAGATGGACACCACATGTTATGAATGTTACAGTTGCATAAAATGATTTAATAAAAGGCAAAAACTTTTATTCTGTACAGGGAGTTCATGGGGTAGGCTAAAATGAAGTAATTAGATAACACATTAACAACACTTGGGTTTCTAGGGCACAATAAAGAGCTGTATTTAAATACTTAAATTGGGACTGGAAGCAATGTCACAAAATGAAGCCCTATTTGAAAGGGCAAAGAGATGGTTGTGATAAAACTGAAAGAACACAGTGGAATCAAACTGGGTCATGTTATGTTTAATATCTCTCCTACTGTGGCACTACAAATTATTGGTGTGATGTGAACCTTTTAACAATTCAGCAAAAAGTTACAGGGTGTCAATATGCAGTAGGTATGAGTCTCTTGAATACTGTATTCATGCCTATATATATATAGTATCTATATCTATCTATCTATCTATCTATCTATCTATCTATCTATCTATATATATATGTATGTATGTTATGGTAGCACGGTAGTGCTACCATAGTTAGGGTTGAGTAGCCCTTTTAAGGTTAAAGGGTGAAACTTTGCACCTTAATAACTGCCACTGTTCAACAGATTTGCCTGAAATTTGGGGAGGGCACCATAGATCTTGGGCTCTGCCAATTTTTATACCGGTCGGATATATGTCTGCGGAGTTATTAAGCGACATCCTTGTGCGAAATTCCACTTTTTTGCTAATTCTCTGCTCGCGCCTACAGGTCGCACGGTTTGCGCTACCAGTCCGAAAACTTCAGGGAACCCTGATGTGCCTTTTGAAGATTTCATGAAAAAATATTAAACGGTTCAAAAGTTATTCAAAAAACAAGTTCCCATTATAAGTCAATGGGAAAAGTTAAAAAGTTCGTAAGTCTCGCAAACCCACTTTTATTGTCGCAAATGGCCCTAGTAGTGTTGCAAATCCATCATTTTGTTTTCAGTTACTGATCACAGAAATGCTTGGCATTTAAAATTGGGACCATCTAGGGACATAATTATTTTTGTGTTTACCTATTTGAGCCTTGAGGATGCTAGCCATGTCTTTATTTTGGGGTTAAATACCCCCAGAAATATGTTTTTCAAATTTTTGGGAAAAGTAGTGTCGCAAAGTAGTGTTGCACTTCTGACACTTTCACAAATGTTTGCAAAAGATGTCGCAAATTGTGACACTACTTTTCCAGACTATGGCAAAAATGACAAGAGTTCTTTGCCACACTGCTGCAAAAGAACGGTTTGGTCTTTTGGGCTGAAATTTGAAGGGAAGAAAGCCAACAACTCACAGATGTGCCTTTTCATGGTTTGGTGACAAAATATTACACAGATGCCAAGTTACGGTACTCTGAACTTGACACTTTTCCCATAAACTAACATTACGGCATCAGCAGCGCCTTTCGGGGCCCGTATCTCGGAAACGCTTCGACATATGGACTTTTCATCAGAAAAATACTTAGGCCCACCACTAGGGGGCTAAGTTCAAAACTAGCCAGGAAAGTCATAATTTATATGAGTTTTTAATTTTTTTTGTACGTTGCACGGTTCCTAAGATATAAGCAATTTAGTATTCCAAGTGCTCACATTCTGCTCCGAGGCCCATTATTATGCATACATTCTTTGTATTCACTGTGTTTCTCTATGCAGCTGTTGGTGAAAAAAAAGGGTGTGCACTTTCGTTACTGTCACAGTTAGTGTTCCTACTTGCATTTCCATTTCCGTTACCATTACCGTCTATGCCACCATGTGCGTTACCCTTTGTGTTTTCATTTGCGCTTGCATTACTGTTACCATTTGTATTTCTATTACTGTTTCTGTTTGTGTTTCATTTTGTGTCACTGTGTGCATAACCATTTGCATTTGCATAGCGCCTCTGTTTGCGTTTCCTTTGGCGTCATTGTTGCTGTTACCATTAGCATTTGCATTTCCTAATGCAGTACCGTGACCATGCGCATTACCATTTGTGTTTCCATACATGTTTGCATTTCCATTTGCGTTACTGTTCCTGTGTACACCACCATTTGCATTTCCATTTGTGTTACCATTCCTGTCTACGCCATCATGTGCATTACCCTTTGCATTTTCATTTGTGCTTGCGTTACTGTTAACATTTTCATTTCCATTACTGTTTTTGTTTGTGTTTCCTTTGCGTCACTGTGTACATTTCCATTTGCATTTGTGTACAAGCTCCCATTTGCGTTTCCATTTCTGTTTGTGTTTCCTTTGATGTCATTGTTGCTGTGACCATAAGTGTCTGCGTTTCCAGTTACATTACCGTGTCTATGTGCATTACGATTTGCGTTTCCATACATGCTTGCTTTTATGTTTCTGTTTTCATTAACGTTTTCACTTGTGTTTCCATTAATGCATCAGTTAGGGTTGTTCCACAGTGACAAAAGTGAGGAAATTCAATGTTAGGGTTCCCACCCCCTGCCCCCACCAACAAGCATCAGGGTGTACACTGGGGTAGTCAGTCCTAACTCTCACCTCATTCTGCTATACTGCACCACCCCAGTTTGTTTACACATGGGATGGGGTGAGAGTTAGGACTGATGACCCCAATGCACACCCTGATGCCTATTGGTGGGGTTGGGGTGGGTGTGGGAAGGTGCAAGGGGGGTGGGAACCCTAACATTGGATTTCCTCACTGATGCATTAAATGGAGTTTTTTTGCCATGAATATATATATATATACTGTGTATATATATATAGTGGTACAGTAGTGCCACTATAGTTAGGGCTGAGTACCCCATTTAAGGTTAAATCTCAAATTTTACACCTTAATAACTTTGCAACCATAAAACGGATTTGTCTGAAATTTGGAATGCTCAGTCTGGTGCCATAGGTCTCTGCATCTGGCAAGTTGCATTACAGTCAGATGCATGGTTGTAGAACTGCAGTGCACCAAATAATGCATAAATTAAGGATTTTTTGAGCATTTCTTTGCTCGCTTCTACAGCCCGTATGGTTTGAGTGATCAATCCAAAAACTTAGGGGAACATGCAGCTGGGGTTCCCAATGTGCCTTGTGAACATTTCATGAAAAAATATTAAACAGTTCAAAAATTATTCAAAAAACATTGAATCCCATTATAGTCAATGGAAAAAGGTGACAAACTATGTGACAGTGTCACAAATTACCCTTTTACTTTCATGAGTCAGCCATTTTCAGTTGGTGGTCAGAAAAATGATTGCTATTTAAATTTGGGACCCTCTAGGGACACACTTATTATTGTGTTCACTTAGTCAAGTCCTGAGGATGCTAGCCATGTCTTTTGGGGGGGGAAAAAACACCCCAGAAATATGTTTTTTTAATGTTTTAAAAAAAGCAGTGTCACAAAAGTACTTTCGCAAATGTGACACTTTTGTGCTTTGTTTTGCAAAAGTGTCATGATTTGCAACAGAATGGCCAAAACAATAGGAAATTTGTGTCACCCTTCTGCAAAACAACTGTTTTGTCTTTTGGGCTGAAATGTGCAGGGAAGAAAGCCAACATCCCCCAAATGTGCCTTTTTGTGGTTCAGTGCCAAAATATTACTGGGCTGCAAAATTACGGCACTCCGAAGTTTACTGTTTTTCCCATAGGATAACATTACGGTGTCACCTTTTGGGTCCCGTATTTCAAACGGTTCGCGATATGGACTTTTTGTCACAAAAATGCTTAGTCCTCCACTGGGGGACTAACTGCAAACCTAGCCTGGAAAGTCATAAATAATATGAGATTTTATTTTTTTTTCTTCGTTGTACAGTTCCTGAGATATAAGCAAGTTAGTATTCCAAGTGCTAATTTTCTGGTCCAAGGGCCACTATTATGCCTACATTCTTTGTATTCACTGTGCTTGTGGATGCACCTGTATGGGACAGAAAGCATGTGCATTTGCATTATTGTTACCATTGGTGTTTGCGTTAATGTTTCCGCTTGCATTTCCATTACCATTTGCATTAGCGTTTCTGTTTGTGTCACCATGTCTGTTACCATTTGCATTTCTGTTTGCATTTTCATTTACATTACCTTTTGTGTTACTGTTAAGTTTTGAGTCACCATTGGCATTGCCATTTGCATTTGCATTACCATTTGCATTTCCATTACCATTTTCATTAGCGTTTCCGTTTGCATCACCATGTGCGTTACCGTTTGCATTTGTGTTTGCGCATGCATTTCCCTTACCATTATCGTTTGAGTTTGCACTTGCATTTCCATTATAGTTTGTGTTAAAATTTCCGTTTGCAACACCATTACCATTTCATTTGCATTAATATTTACATTTGCGTCACCGTTACCATTAACATTAGTACATCGCTTTGCATTTCCATCAACGTTAGCATTACGGGTATCGTTACCATTTGTGTTAACATTTGCACTTGCATTTCCATTAATATTTCCATTACCAGTTCCATTTGCATCACTGTTACCATTTGTGTTTGCATTAGCACTTGCATTTGCATTACCATTTGTGTTTCCGTTTCTGTCACCATTACTGTTACCGCTTCACTTTGCATTTCCATCAATGTTAGTGTTACAGTTAGCATTACCATTTGCATTTATGTTTGTGCTTTAATTCTGTCACCACTTGCGTTAATTTTTCTGTTTGCATCACCTTTACCATTACTGTTTGTGTTTCTGCTTGTGTTTGCATTTGCATAACTGTTTTCATTTGTGTTTACATTTGCATCACCATTAGCATTACTGTTACCTCTTCATTTTGCATTTCCACCAACCGTTAGCATTACGGTTACCATTACCATTTGCGTTTACATTTATGCTTGCATTTCCATTACCGTTTGCATTAGCATTTCTGGTTGCGTCACCGTTACCATTTGCATTTGCGTTTCCGCTTGTGTTACTATTTGTGTTAACTCTTATGTTTGCATCAACTTTAGCGTTATCATTACCACTTCACTTTGCATTTCCATTAACTTTAGCGCTACCATTACCATTTCTGTTTGCACTTGCATTTGCATTACCGTTTGCATTTCCATTACTGTCTGCATTACAGTTTTTGTTTTCCCTTGTGTTTCCATTACAATTTGCATTTCCATTTATGTTTGCATCACCATTACTGTTAGCATTTGTGGTTACATTACAGTTACCATTACTGTTTCATTTTGCATTTGCATTTGCAACACTGTTACTGTTAGCATTACCGTTTGCATTACTGTTGCATTTGCATTTCTGGTTGCATTACCATAACAGTTACCATTTGCATTTGCATTTACATTTCTGTTGGTGTTACAGTTACCATTAGCATTTGCGTTTCACTCACCATTACCGTTACTCTTAGCATTAGCATTACTGTTACGGTTATTACACAGACATGGGCAGCATGGTGAGAGCGTGGGGTTCAAAGGGCCCCGTGCTCCAACCACAACATTTCATTCACTATTTATATTGCACATTATCAAAGAGAAGGGAAATTCATGGCAAAAAACTCAGTTTATTGCAACAGTTAGGGTTGTTCCACATTGACAAAAGTGAGGAAATTCAGTGTTAGCGCACACCCTTGCACCATTAATTTCACCCCCATTTCTACCCAATGTGGCATCAGGTGCATTGGGGTCATCATGTCTAACTCTAACCCCATTCTCCTATACTGCATCACCTCAGCTTATTTAAACATGGAATAGGGTGAGAGTTAGGCCCGACAACCCAAATGCACACCCAGATGCCTGTGGGTGGGGCGGGGTGGGTGTGGAGTGCAAGGGGTGGTAACCTTAACGCTGAATGTTCTCACATTTGTCACTGTGGAAGAACCCTAACTGATGCATTAAACTGAGTTTTTTGCCATGAATATATATATATATATATAATGACCAGTGGGTCAGTGTGGTGAGCCTTTGCTTGTTGCAGCCTCACTGTCTGTCTATATATATGACCAGTGTATCAGTGTACTGAGCCTCTTCTTGTTGCAGCCTCACTGCCTGTCTATATATATGACCAGTGGGTCAGTGTACTGAGCCTCTGCTTGTTGCAGCCTCACTACCTGTCTATATATATGACCGGTGGGTCAGTGTACTGAGCCTCTGCTTGTTGCAGCCTCACTGTCTGTCTATATATATGACCAGTGGGTCAGTGTGGTGAGCCTCTGCTAGTTGCAGCCTCACTGTCTGTCTATATATATATGACCAGTGGGTCAGTGTGGTGAGCCTCTGCTAGTTGCAGCCTCACTGCCTGTCTATATATATATGACCAGTGGATTAGTGTACTGAGCCTCTGCTTGTTGCAGCCTCACTACCTGTCTATATATATGACCAGTGGGCCAGTGTGGTTAGCCTCTGCTTGTTGCAACCCAGCTGCTTGTCTGCCTGCTGTCACATCTACTTGTGTACAGTACTGCTCTGTCACTGTTGCCCAAAAGGCTAGTTACAGTTTAAGAACTTGTCTATTTTTTCTTAAAAATAATAATAAAAACAAATTGGTAGGATGAGGTTTTCAGTGTAGTGTGCCTCTTCATGTTGCCACCTAGCATGCCTGAGTGTCTGCAAGTGCTAACAGTGGAGAAGAGTGAGAGGTTACAGCAGCAGACTAAAATTTATTTATTTTATTTAAGACTAGATTTATTCTCCTTTTAATTAGAAAGCATACTGAGAAGCATTCTGCCATTACAAAACAAATAAGCTAAAAGAAAACAATCATTACAACAGCATATTACTTCTCCTAATTTTTCAAAACTCTATAGGGATCTCCAAACAAAACTTGAAAAACATGAAACATAATTAATTAGGAAAAAGAAATCCAAGCTCTAACATGATTGTATTGCTTACAAGAAAGAAAGAATCTACAGCTGGAGCAGGAAAGGCCATTCAAAGACTGGAGGGTGCTCTAAATCACAATACAGAAGTGGACCAGCAAATCCAAATGTGGTTATAACTGATATTACTTCCAACAGTGAAGCAAGTTCCTCAGACAGGACCACTGAAGTCTCTAACACACAATTTTTTTCCCTAACAAGGCAAAAAAACTAATCAAAGACAGACACACAGAAAAAAAAACACAAAAAGCCACTACAAAAAAGAAAACATGCAGGGTTAAATGAGGAGGGAGAAAAAATATGAGAAACCAGGCAGTCCAAGAAAGCCAAGAAAAATGATAAACTATAAACCTAACAGAGTAAATTCTTACTGAACCTCAAAAAGTGTGTTGTCAAAAATGAGTATCATTTATTCCTAGCAAATTACCTACAGTAATCGGTTCCAAGTGCATATAAACCACTTTAAATTATTTCACAAAATTCAACTCAAGGAACAGTTCACACAAAAAAAAAAACTCCAGCAAAGCATTGTGGGAGCTAACTCATAATTGCAAATAGATCTGACACTGGAACAAGGAATTTCACAAGAGACACTAATTGCCATTGATCCTTCACTATTGTATTTTAGCAGCAACCCTAAAAACATGTTTATTGAAGAAGTCAATCAGTGGACAGTACAAGATCCCAACAACATTTGACTCCTCGAGTCTTTTTTTTTTTTTGGAAAACATGGGTGTGACATCAGGCAACCAGGATGAAACTATATTGTCTTTTAACATAGATAAATCAGAATTTCTGGCATTGAGAAATACATTATTCAATGCAAAGTCACTATTCTGTCCTAACAGCCTTAATCCAGCTAGCAACATTTAAAAAAACTGCATTGAGAAAAGAGAACAATTTGTTTAAAAATGAAATTGCTTTATCATATAATAACCTGCATTTTCCAGGATGTAAAGCAATATCTGAGTTACAAAATCAAATTGATGTAGCCATCAAGGAAGCAGACAAGGGGGCAATATTGTTTTGATGCAAAGAGATTTCTACAAGTATAATGTATTAGAATTATTTAACAACGATATGTTTTATAGGAACTGAATCACGCATTGTAGTGAAAAATAAATAATGTGAGCTACTAGGAATCAAACTCATGTCCTCAGAATACCATCCCAGTGATCTAACCACTGAGTTACAGGCTCTTGTGGTTGGATCTAAGGTTACCAGACACTCTTCCTTTCTCTGGTATTGCATGACTGCTTAGTAGTGGCTAATATTGCACAAAAAATATCATATTTTTATCTTATTATTCCTAGTTGCAGGATATGCAATACCAGAGAAAGGAAATGTATCAGGAACCTCAGTTACAAGTACGTGAGCCTGTAGGTCAGTGATTAGAGGAAAAGGATGACATTTCAGGGACCTGGGTTCAATTCCCAGTGGGTCACATTATTTCTTTCTCACTAAATTAGTGATTTCAGTTGCATAGCAGTGGCTAATACTGCACCAAAAACATCTAATTGTCATCGAGGAAACTGAATGTCAATCTTACAAACACCTTTAAAAATTAACTTTTGACTCTGTTAGAAAATGCACACTTATGTGGCTATACTACTGACTCTGAATTTGATTTTTGTGTGGCCCAAATGCCCAAGTGCCATGACCTTCTACCTCATTCTGAAGGTCCATAAGAACCTGACTAATCTCACCAGTCATCCAGTTGTGTGCAGAGTGGGATCCTTAGCTGGCAATTTATGTAAGGTTCTTGATTTTTTTCTGTAGAGAAGCTTGTTGGTTCAGGGCCCCTATTCTGAAGGCATGATGCTCATCCTGGAGAAATTTGAAAGTTTCAAATGGCAAGATAATTACCTTTGGTTAGGTACTGATGTTGACGCTTTATATACATCAATCCAGCATCATGATGGTATTTCTGCTAGTAAATATTTTCTGCTATGTGACCCCTTAAGACAACAGATTTTATTTTACA
Source organism: Neoceratodus forsteri (assembly GCA_016271365.2). NCBI lineage: Eukaryota > Metazoa > Chordata > Ceratodontiformes > Ceratodontidae > Neoceratodus > Neoceratodus forsteri. The sequence continues at coordinate 334,758,944 of CM057454.1, forward strand.
AAGTCTAGAGTTTGTCCTTACACACAGTTAACTTGATTTTAATGGAGATTATTATCTCCATGCTGTGGGACTGCTATGGGGGAAGCCATGGCCCCCTCATTTTCAAATTTATTCTTGGCACTATGGGAGCCATCCACAGCACCAGAGATTAATTCTAACCCCTTCCACCATAGCATTAAAAAATGGTGCTAACCAGCCCAACAGAGCAGTGGTTGGATTTCCACCTGTGACGCCAGCAACCTGGATTTGGGAATGGACTTAGGTTGCTGGAGGGCCAGCCGGGGGAGAAGGAAATGAGAGTCTGACGATGGCTTGTCTTCTCAGAGGGGAGGGTAGATACACAGCTCAGCACCTGTTGACTCCTGGCAGAGGCTAGGAGTACAGCAGGACATCGGCCCCAATACACTAGGGGAGTAGCGGACATCAGCATATGCCTTGTTGTCAGTGGCACGTCACTCTTCAGGGGAGCAAACAGAAAATGCCACCTGGACAGTTGGGTGAAGGCCTTCCTGAACCCTCACTACCGGGCTCCTTGACCTCCATATGCCATCCCAGCAGCACTCCAGGATCATTGGTTGGCCGTCAGGCCCCTTCTGCTACCAAGGTAAGAGACCCACCCGGTGAAAGGATACACCAGGGTTACTTGGGGCTGGCTGTGATGTGGGACGGTAGGGGTTGGGAGTAGCCATGTTGGGGCAGTTCATGTGGGGGCCTGAAGGAAAGACCGGCCAGGTGCGGGAGAAGGACTAAAAAAAATGGTGCTGATATATCGATGATATAGTGTGCATTTGGGAAAGCACACTAGAATAAGCTGAACAATCTATCACTTGGCTTAATAATAATGAAATTAATCTCTGTTTCAGAAGTACCATACATAGCAAAAAAATGGAGTTTTTAGGCATACTGTAACACTGGAGGTTGATGACCAAAACAATGTATTCACCAGAGGTTTAAGGAAACCAACAGCTGCCAATAGTTTATTACTAGTGACCTATTCCCTTCCTAGTGTCCTAATGGACTCTATACCACATGAACAGTTTTTGCACCTTAAATGAAATTGTTTCCATACAGAGGACCTTGGAACTCAGTCTAGCAAGTTATATAAAAGATTCCAGGACAGAGGCTATCAGGCAAATGTCCTGAGCATGTGTTTTCAGTAGGGAATCTCTGTTAAAACCTTATAACAGAATAAAAAACTATGATCCCCAGATTTTTTTTTATCACCAAGTACAATGGACTAGCTGGACAAGTAGGAGCAATAGTCAAAACATTTTGGCCATTACTTCTAAGTGATCCAACATGTGCATCCTGCGTTAATGAAAGACCTAGGATCACATTCAGCAGAGCGCCAAATTAGCATAACAAATTGGTCAGAAGCCAGTTCAAACTCTAAGCTCCGAATGTACACCAATTTTGGCTTCCCACGAAACCTAACGCTATGTTCTGGTGTGGTAATTGCAGTGTTTGTCAACACTGCCATCAGTCTAACCACTCGAATCTAGTAAATTACAAAATAACTGTCTTGGTTAGACAAGTCATTTTCTGTGGCACCAGTTTTATAGTCCATAAACTTTGGTGAAGCTGCTCTAAACTGTACATTGAAAAGTACTGTACAGCCACTTAGACAACAGATACAAGAGCATACCTGAGATATCCGCCAAGCCAGTGATGAAAGTCCAGTAGCAGAGCATTTTGTTCTATACCATGCAGGTGATCCCCTCCGTCTGAAATTTATGGGTCTCAAGTGTGTTAAGACTGGCTTCAGAGGGGAAACCAAGCTAGAAAAATTAATTCAGTGCAATAGCTACTGGATATTCAGTTTAGGCAGATTACAACTGCAAGAGCTAAACATCAGCTGGGATCTTAAACCCCTGTTATAATCACATGCCACTATCTTTATAATTGCTCTCCACAGGCCTGCCAGTATAATTGTTATACATGTATCATGTATCCCAGTTTACTCAGTATTACTCAGTGGTGTAAAGGTGGAAGGAGGCACTAGGCCCATCGAGGCCAACTTTCCTATACAATGTAGGGTTAATTGTGATACTTATCACAGTAGGAGCTTATCTAATTCAGTTTTAAATGTTGTAAAGTTGGTAATATTTACAATGTCATGTGGCAACCCATTCTATAGAGAGGGTGCTCTGATTGCAAAGTACTGCTGATTTTTGCTAGTTAGAAGTTTTGGAATATGAATCTGTCTGTTGTGACACCTCAGGTTTTCAGGTTTATCTGCCAAAATGACATTGCAGTCTTTCATAAGAGATTTGTCACCCAATATTTTAAATAAGAGGAGTAAGTCCTCATGGTCCCTTCTCAATTGCAGATTACACAGGCCTAGAGAACTCAAGCGATCTTCATAGGGAAGGTATCTGACTCTTAAGTATTAATTTAATCATTTTCCTTTGCATGCTTTCAACAATTCTTATATTTTTATTAAGGTATGGGGCCTAGAAAGCAGCAGCATAGTCTGTATGGGGATGGATAAAATATTTATAAAGAGGTAGAATACAATGTTCATTCCTGGTTATGAAAGATTTCCTTATAGCTGATAAGATGCAGTTGCCAACCTGTGCCGCCTTTCTACAGTGGTCCTCTGCTGTAAATGAGTTATTCACTATGATCAAGGCCCCCAGAATTCTGCAGCCGCAGAATTTTGCACAGAACTTGCAATCTACCACAGAACTTCTGTGGTGCCACAGAATTCACTCTTCTTGGTGAGTTTTTATTAATATTTCTGTTTATCCATAGAATCTGTTTCCCTTCCCCTCTTTTTATATCCAAAACACCCCTATATGCTCAGAATGTGATGTTATCATTGCTATAACATCATACATTAGCTAATGAAATGGCTGCATTCTGCAACAGAAATGAACAGTCACTTATCTACCACAGCTCCTACTGCCAGAGACGGTGGCACAGCACATCATGCATGGTGATAGTTGCTAAACCTTCACTACAGCCTAAAATAGGGCCAACTTAAACAAAACCTTGTCAATAGCACAGACCTGTTATGTCCATACCTCACTTTGTACAAACCTATCTGTGCCTTTAAGGTATAGAGATACCATCTGAAATGAATAACTGGTAAAATGAATTTAACTGTCATTTTTAAGAAAAATAAAGTAATTATGCCCAGAAAAGTGAAATATAATAATCTGTAGACCTGTTGAAAGAATAGACCCGTTAAATAAATAATTGCACTGTATGCATTTTTGCCAGGGTTATTGATTACATATTGTCATTGGTTGATAAAATCACCTAAATGTTATGGAAAAATGTTGTGTGCAGGGACAGCTGTTGGGCCAGAGGGTAGCATGCTGTGTTTCCATGCCGGCAACTCAGGTTCAGAGATTAGCCCTGGGAGCAGGCTGGGCAGCACAAGGATTGGTGGAACACATCACTGCTCGGAGCCTGGGAAGGTATGGTGCAGTGTTCTGTCACATGGTGGACACATTGTGATGGGCTGGAGAGCACTATCTCACTATCGGTTTACATGCATATCATGGCCTGATGGTGTTACGCAGTGTGTCAGGGAAAGCAGGCTGACATGAAAAATGAGTTTTGCAATAACTCCTCTATTCCATTTCCAATTGGCCCGGTATGAATGAGGATGCAAGTTCATGGAAATAAAAAAAATATATATATATATACTGTATACACACACACACACACACACACACACACACACACACACACATATATACAGTATCTCTGTCTCTCTCACCACACACACACTCTCACACATTTGTATGTATGTTACAGAGTGCGTATAAATATATAAGTGATAGACAGTGGAAACCTCTTTAGTGGGATAGATAGCATGCATATAGAAATATATTCTTTATCACATAAGATCCCCTCTGCATATCTCATTTATGCAACAGGCTAGGACCTTAAGGGGGAGACATTTGTTTCGCTTTTTTAGGCATAAAATAATTTTTATAAGTCTGTTGTTTTTTGAACTAATGTTACTGTGCTTTCCACCTTCCTGATTGCTATAACCACTGCCATGAAAGTGAAGTCAGGATGACAAGCTGACACTGTGATGTGGTTGCTTGTTAGTGCCACAGAACTTCCGTAGAAATTACAAACCTCTGCTGCAGAAGTTCTGTGGCAAATGGTAGTCTTGCCACAGAACTTGGTCCCACTGTGCCGCAGAAAGGTAGGGGCCCTGACTATGATGCCAATATCATCTTCTGTGTTGTGTGTTAGTTTAGGATTTACACAAATTATGGAATTATGTTGTATCAAGATGTTCATGAGCAGCATATTTCAAACTGAATGAAATTTAAGTTAATTTTGTTAATTAATATCTCTTTTCTTTTTTTTTAAACTTTATGTTTATTGTGTATGAAAATAAACATATACAATATGCATATCCAATGTTCAAAGGCATAAAAATCATTAACCAGAAAGGCTATACATAGGATCTAGGTTCTTCTTTCCCTCTGTTACATCATAGAGGAGTATCACTATAATATAAAATTGCAGTGTCCTAGAAAGTCTCAAAGATTGCCATCTGCACCATGTGCATGGACTAAATTCTAAGAAAATGTAGTTCCAATAAGTCCTTGAGTGAAATACTCTTGAATAGGTTACAATCATAAGTCCATGTGGTGGAAAATAGGTCTCAATAATTAAGTTCAACGACATTCCCAAAAGTCCACTCACGACAGCTCACATGTAGATACATAAAAAGAAATAAATCATTTGTCTGGGGTTAAAGCCTGCCCCTCTGTACTTACTGAAACAAATAGACATGTTGATCTCTCAATTTTAACAGCAAAGTAGAAGCAGTAGAATATTAAAACATGCACTAGCTATGGTAGCAAATGCTGATTCCATTTAAACTTCATAAAACATTTAGTACTTGGACAAGAGCCCAACATGAACAGTAGTTAGTACTTCTTAACAATAAAAAACACTACAGAGGTAAACAGCATGAACTGGAGTTAAAGACTGGTGGGTGGTGTGTGGCCTGACCAGGCAGAAGATGGCAGCATAGTTCAGAATCTCTGCAGGAATGACTGCAATCTGACCTCATCTAGCCTTCACCAGACCTTTCTTTGGTACCAACTCCTGTGACCATTCTGTAACCTTACTGCCTGACGCAGTTTGTAAGTAATTTATGACCCATCATCTACTTATATTCAATTATTCTACACTGTACTGCAGCATACTAGGCCTCATCCTTCAGCATTATGGCAGATCTCCAAGTACAGCAAAGCTCACTTGCTAGAGTGGAAGTAATGTTTTCTAAACTGATGGCTGAGATTAATGATCTAAAAACCTCCACCCAACAGAATGCGACCACTCTTGAAACTTTTAGCCAGAAAATTGTATTTAATGAGAAAGCAATGGCCTGTAACACCACTACTATTCATGATCTCCAGGCTACTGTCCTCAATCAAGATTGAACTATTAAATCCCTAAAAGCCTGGCCGGCCCCGTGGCGCTGAGGGTTGAGGCGCTAGATGGCACACCTCGCACTATGCCAGCGACCCGGGTTTGGGAACGGACTCGGGTGGCCGGGGGTCAGCAGGGGAGAGGGAGGATTGAGCGTCCCAACAGATGCTCTCCTCCCTCAGAGTTGGGAACCAACAACGCTCTCGCATTCTGCATCCCCTTCATAGCTGGTGGAAGCACCGGCAATTGAAGGGGATGGAGGCAGCTCCGTTCGTCGGAGCCGGGGAGGGGGGACATCAACAGCACATGAGAGGTTGGGCATGCGTCAGCACGCCACCACTCGGGACGTACATCCTAGCGCTCGACATCCCAGAGGGTGAGGGGAAAACCAGGGAGAAAATGGAAAAACACCTTCCGGCAGCCTAGATGATAGCCTCTCGGTACCATCCGGACCACCAAAGAGGGACAGACCCCAATGTGCAGGAGGAGGAAAGGAGGCACTCTAGGGGCAGATCCCTCCGAAAGATGGAACGGGGGTTGAGAGGTAGGAAGGAGAGGTCTCCGGGGGCAGGCAAGGAGAGATAAAGAAATAAAGTAAAAATAAATCCCTAAAAGCCAAAACTGACGATACTGACAATCATAATCATTGCAACAATTTACGATTTTTTGGCTTCCCTGAAGGTGTAGAATTAGGAGACACTACTGTGCTTTTATTACATGTGCTGCCTGCATTGCTTAAACTGCCTCCTGACCCAATGTTAATCATTAAGTGGTCTCACCGCACTCTAGGTCCCAGACCAACATCAGACCAGCGACCAAGGCCTATCATTGCTCGCTTCTTGAACTATTCCCACACAGAATTAATACTGAAATGAGCAAGAGAAATGGGGAAACTTCAGTGGCAAGAGTTTAATATTTCCATCCACAGAGACTTTTCAAAAGATTTAACCATCAGAAAGAAGGCCTACAATCCACTTAAACAAATCCTCCACCAAAGAAGCATTACATTTGCTCTAAGTTACCTCGTGACACTATGCCTTTTCTCAGGTTCTTCCTTTAAGGATTTTGAAACCCCTGATGCCTTAGCCAACTATCTGGAGGTCCCTCTCTGCAATCTTACCCTGGGAGGTTCAGCAGCAATTGGCAAACCAAACACAGCTTTGGTATCCACACGGAGCATGGACGACGAGGTACAGGAATGTGGAGAAAGCGTTGCAGAACTTGCAGCCCCAAGCAGCAACACCGCAACTGATTTGACCCTAAGGCAATCAACACGGCTGCAAGAGAAGCTTCTGTCAGAGCATTATTCTTCAAGACTTTCATGCTGTTCTAGCAAGGTTTCACCCCAAACACCCCAAGCTGCAGCCTCTCACCTTCAAATCAACCCCTCTATTCCCTTGAGCAATAAGTTTGCTCTCTTGGAGGATGACATGCACTCTTCGCAGAAGGATCTTTCCCAGCAAATTTCAAACAAACATCCCTTTAATTTGGGCCCTGTGCCTCAGGGATGTATTTCTGCCGATACTTCTTTGGCAGAAGTTGTTGCAAGTTCCCCACTCAAATCTTTAGAGCTGACCAAAAAGAAACGTAGGGCAAAGACCAAAAGCAAGAACATCAATAGTCACAATCCGGCTAATAAATCTAAGGGGTCATGAGCTTGTATGATCTGTAATATGGTCACAGTTGCTATATCTTGGTAGGTTTTGCTTCCAGGATACTTAAAGGGAGTGCCAGTACACTTTTTCTGCCTAGCCGCCTGCTCTACAGTCTATGCTACCTGGTTGCTTTCGCTCCCAGTGGGTGCAGAAAGCAAAGGCTGTACATCATGGCATGATCAATTTACTTTTTGTTGCAGTGTTTAAACGAGCAGCTTAAAGGTCTTCAAGGGAACTATGGTATATCAGCAATGCTTTTCTAACCTAATATTTTAGTGTTAGATCTTATACATTACCTCGCTAAACAGGCTCTCTGTATCTAGCCTTTTACTCTCCAGTTTAGCAGTGCATCAGGTTTATAGTCTTTTGGCTGTTCAGTTGCATTTCTTTAATCGGTATACATCCTGATTATTGCCTTTTCTTTTTTCATATGTGAATTATTATATATTACAAGGCAACTTACCCCTTCCCTCTCCTGATGACAGGTTCTTAAGTATTATTGGCAACTACATTTAATCTATCTCCTTCCCTATGCTCCATTATTCTTACTACCTCCTGTTTACGATATGGAACTATCATTAGCACTCAAAGAGGTGGGCTATGTTTGGTGTACTGTTGCAAAGGATTGTCAATCTACATCTTTCTTATGCTCCTTATTTTACTCGAAGCCTACAGATATTATAGAAATCCGCTGCTGTGTGGTCCCTCCTGTTTTGGGGCTCACTGGGCCTAGTCTTCTAGACCTAATCACCCCAAATAGCACCTATTTAGGTGATTTTCGAGTAATTGGAGCTGATCTTTACTATGACTGTCTCTTCTGTCTACAGTTATCACCGAAGCCTATACCTTTCCATATAATCCCAATTTGCATTTGGATCGGGGCGTAAGGGCTTAAATTGACCTCCCCTTTCTTCTTTCCCCCTCAATATTATATGTATTATGTACTTATTCTGTTGCACTGCGAAGCATACTCAGAGTCGCACTAATGTGGTAATGATCTACTTTTCCTTTTATATTTGTTCATTTGCATTCCACCTGGCTCCCTGAATTCCTTGTTGTATGTCTAGGCTGTACTGGTATCTCGTATATGGTTCTTTAATTTACTGTTATTTTGAGTTGGTATATCTTGTACTATTACTGCTAATGTTTATAAATAAGTTCTAGCATTTAGCTTTATCCTTATACCTTCTCCTGTTAGCTTAGAAATTAGCTGAGGTTATTACAGTCACCTGCCTTTTTTGGTATTATTCCATTTCAGTTTAGCTTATTAGGAATACTTGCTTTATTATATTACTGGGTTCAGACTTAAGTTTGGGCTGATATTTATAACTGGTCCTCCCAAGTCTCCTCCCTACATCGACACCCCAGAGTGTGGTGAGAGTCTCTTAGCCACTTGGCTGACTCATATCTCCTCACACCCATAAAACGTTTTCTTTGTTATTTAGCTTACTAGTGTTGTTGTTGTTGTTAATGACTTTTCTCCTTCCCCATCTCTAGTCTAACTTTAATAAGATATCTGTGCTACTCATGTATCATACATCTCACTTTTTTTGGCTTGAATGTTCCTGCCACTCTCTGCATATACGTAAGCTGTCTATATTGTATTCTAATCATCCTCTGCCTCATTTATTTGTCCCTTCACACTCCAACGATTATTCCCTTTCTTTAACACTAACAATATGAGTGACATACTTTTATATACATGGAATGTGAAGGGACTTAATTCTCCTTGTAAGCGGAAGCAAATTCTTTCACATCTCAAAAAACATAAAACACAAATTGATTTCCTTCAAGAAACAAAATTATTAGCAGAGGATGTTCATAGACTTAAAAAAGATTGGGTCGGTCAGATCTACGAATCATCCTATACCTCAAAAAAAAGAGGAGCTGCTATTCTTATTCATAAGAGTCTCAAATGGTCCCTTGTAAACTCCGTTTCTGATACTGACGGCAGATGGGTGATGGTGAAACTGAATACCAACTCTAGTCCTCTTCTGCTTGTTAATGTGTATGCACCCAACTCCGATTCCCCAGAGTTTTTTTCATAATCTAGGTCAACAGATTCTATCCTTTAACAATGATAATACACCAGTTATTCCTGGAAGGGATCTTAACTTAGCTTTAGAAGCCAGCATTGACAGAAGTAGCCCCACTACAGAGGCCACCCTTGAAGTATTAAAGCCCTCTCATTACTAATGCAAGATGTTGGATAAGCTGATGTATGGTGCCTCCTTCACCCCCATGATTGAGAATTTACTTTTTAATCCTCTCTACATAAGACATACAGTATATTTGACTACTGGTTAGCCTCTCCTATTATAATGGAAAAAAATATTGATTCATCCATCTCTCCCATCATAATCTCGGACCATTCCCCTGTCAAATTGCAACTTTTGTGCTGGACCCTCTCCTTCTCAAGGATCCCAATTTCTTACCCATGATCAAAGCACAAATTCAGGACTTCCTCTTTCACAATACCCCAACCGAATCTTCTATGTCCTCTGTATGGGAAGCTCTTAAAGCTACGATTCGAGGGGAAAATTATCAGTTATGCTGCACATAGGAAAAGAGTAAGGGAACAACAGCTGGCTGACTTGGAAAAACCTCTTAAGGCTAAAGAGAGTTTATACTTTTCTTCTAATAAGCACTGTCCTGATTCTCAACTTCATCTTGAAATTCTTCAACTTAGAGTTAAAATTAACAAATTAATTTCTCGTAAAACCAAACTGGTCTTGTTTAAACTTAAATATAAGTTTTGGGAAAACGGTGATAAAAATAGGAAACTCCTCTCTTACCAGCTCAAAGCACAACAAATGGAACAACACATCCTAAACCTAAAAGATGAACAGGGTACGATTCACTTTAACAACCCCTCTATAAATCGTATCATGGAAACCTTTTATCAAAAACTATACTCTAACACAAATCCTCCATCTACTTTACAAATTCAACAGTTCCTTAAATTATTACATCTTCCTCATCTTTCTACTCTTGAAACAAATTCTTTACATGAACCCTTCTCACTTCAGGAAATCCAGAAAGCTTTGTCTTCCTTGAAATCAGGCAAATCCTCTGGGGGTGATGGATTCCCTGTTGATGTCTATAAAATGTTTTACGACACTTTATGTCCTCTTCTTCTTAATATTTATCAAGAAGCTTCCAATACTTGCAAACTTCCCCTATCTTGCACCGTTGCAATCATAACCTTAATCCCTAAGAAAGAAAAAGACCCTACTCACCCCACAAGTTACAGGCCCATCTCTTTATTAAACACAGATGGGAAGATATTTGCAAAACTACTAACTTCTTGACTTGAATCCTTGATTCCCAAGCTAACTCATTGCTCGCAAGCTGGTTTTATTAAACATAGATCTGGTTCTGATCACCTACGTTCCTTATTTAATTTAATTCACAAAACCAAATCCCTCAAGACAGCAGCTGCAGCCATAGCTACTGATTTCGAGAAGGCCTTTGATTCCTTAAGCTGGGACTATCTTCATCAAGTTTTATCTTATTTCAGTCTTTCTCATACCTTTTGCTCCTGGATCAAGCTATTATAAAACTCTCCTGTTGCTAAAGTACTTACTAATTCCACCCTTTCCTTTTACTTTCATCTAGGAAGGGGAACTAGACAAGGCTGTCCCCTGTCACCTTCCCTGTTTATTTTAACCATGGAACCCCTGACTGCTTGTTTATGTCAATCTTCTGGCATTATGGGAATACCTGTGAGCAATTCAAGATATGTTTCTCTCTCTCCTACACAGATGACCTCTTAATCTTACTCAAAAACCTGAATGAGGCTGGGCCCCTGTTGGTTGATTTGCTTAATAATTTTACTAAAATTTATGGCCTTGCTTTGAATTATGGCAAATCACAAACTATGCCCCTTAACGACCACTGTAAAGCCCTTATGAAAATACCTCTTGGATTCCATTGGTCACCAAAGGGTATAACATATCTAGGAATCAAAATTACTAGTAACTTAGGGAAGATATGGGACATTAGCTTTAGCCCCTTATTTGATAACATCAAAACAATTCTGGACAGATAGAAGTTTCTTAACCTATCTTTCATGTCGAAAATTGCAGCCATTAAGAAGTCCATTTCTCCCAAGATTCTTTACCTCTTTGCCAATATTCCTTTAGTCTTACCAACCTCCTTTTTTGCTAAAATTGATAAATTAATAGGCAACTTTATCTGGGATGGGCAACCACTGAGATTTAACTGCAACAAACTTCGATCACATTGGAAAAAAGGGGGATTCGGATTCCACTGGTTCAAAGGCTACCTCTGGGCTTTCTGAATGGCCCAAACCATTAAATGGTTTCAGAAACCCTCCCTTCACTCACCACTGTGGGTTGCAATGGAATCCGTATTGTGCCCGGGAGGAGTTCCCACTTCCTTCATTTTTAATCCCATTTCTTCTAAACTAAAATCTCACCCGACTATATCATCCTCTGTTCTTTATTGGAAACTAACCCACAAATTCCTGAAATCCAATCCAACACCCTGGTTTTATGCCCCCTTATGGGGCAATCCACTGCTCACTCTAGAAGATCACCCAATTTTCTGTCGTATATGGAGGAACAAAGGCATTTCCTTTCTCAGAGATGTCTTGGGCCAGAATTCATTCACTCTTAGATCATTCTCAAACTTGCAGGTCACATGGAAACTTCCTAAACAGGACTTCTGGAAGTTTTTACAAATTTGGGCAGCTTATAACTCTCTCTCTAGTTTAGTGCATAGGCATACTGTTCTAAACCCATACATCTTGTACTGGACTAATTTATCAATAAAATTAAATAGCTCCATTCAGAAAGACATTATTGATAATCTACCTGATCAGTCTATACAGGCCAAAAACAAATGGAGTACCCTTCTTAACTATAATATTTCAGACGCACAATGGACTAATTGTTGGCATATTGCACATAACACCTTTAAAGATGCCCGTAGTTCTTTAATACAAACTAAAATCCAACATCTTTGGTATAGAACACCCTCTGTGCTTCAACGAATGGTCCTACTAAATAATAATAATTGCTGGCGCTGCAATTTGGCCAACAGGAATCTACTTCATATCTTGTGGTCTTGCACTCCCATTAATAAGCTCTGGCATAAAGTCTGTTTACTTGCCCCTCGAATAACAGGACAAAAACTACCTTTTGACCCTGAGCTATTCCTTCTAGGTATCCTTATCCCCAATAGCTCTCTCCTCTCACATGCACATTTTAGATGACTAAACATGCTTTCTCATCTGGTGAAATGTCTGATTCTTATGAAATGGAAATCAACTCTGGTGCCTTCTCTTTCAGATGTTCTTCAAAGCCTCTCTCAATATACCTTCCTAGACCGATTATCTCATGTTACTCATAACCGACTCACTGTATATGGCAGATGTTGCCAGGATTACTACAAGTACATTGAACCTCATTATTCTAGACCCTAATTCTTAGGGATATTTAGCCCTCCTTCTTATTTTGCTCTCAGATTAGGTTTTCTCAAAACTTTTGTGCACAGATTTCTCCTCTTTATTCCATTCTTCTCTGTTTTCTCCCTCTCTCCTTCCCTTCTTCCTTGCTTTTTTCTCTCTTCTTTCTTTCCTTGCACACTTTTCTCTTATCTTCTCTTCTCCATTACTGAACATTGTTCATATTACCACATTTATCACTTTTTTGAAATTTACTGAATGCCTTGCCATAGCCTGCTCTAGCATGTATTTCATACATGGTTGCTATTTCTGATTCTATAATACCCGATTGATTGTAACCCTTCTGCTCTCCACTTACATGCTGTCTAGGTTTGTGTTTTATTATCAATACATGTATATAAGGCTTCTCCAATATGTTTACCTTAAATACTGTGTTTTGTTAAGTGATATTTTATACCTTACATGGAGGATAGGCTGCTATTGTATTAGATGTGTGCTTTCTTATATACTTGAATTTCAATAAAAAGATAAAGTTAAAAAGAAAAGACTGGTGATAGCAGTGTATATAAACATAGACACCAAATATCAGTTCCCTTCACCTTCAATGTCCTCTTCAGTGCCCCTTCTTGGAAAGTCTGCTTCAGTCTTAATTAGTCTCTTCCCCGACTCAGCAGGATTATTAAAGAAGGTCTACAGTCAAAATTTCTGACATCAATAAATTTAGAATTTGCATCAGTATAGACCCAATCAGCCCCATGCCAAAAATGAGATCTCTAAGTTACTTTGTTTAAAAGTTACAAGTCATTTTACAGCCTTAAATTCGCTACCTGTTCAAAAAAAGTCAGTTTCAGTGAAGAGCTGATGATGATGTCATCTCCTGAACTCATAGTCTAGTTGTCCTTGTCAGCAAGCTTAAAGGACTTATTTCTTCAAAGTTTTAAAGACCATGCATAATGGTTTTCACAAGTAAAATAGGCAACACCATTAAATAAACACTTCTTTAAAAACTATGTGTGTCAGGTTTTGTAACAAAGTTGGCACATTTTTTTTTTTTTTTGTTGTTGTTGTTTTTTGGTGCATTTTTGTTGTGGTCCTTTTCTCCAGGGTTGCTGGATACTGGTCATAGCACACTGCTGTGAGGTTTTCACGCTGAATAACTTGTGGTGAAATGCTGAGATCATTCACAACCATCATTCAATTCAGGTGATGGCATTTTAAAACAATTATTCCATCTCTCTGTTAATGGGGGTGTGGGAGATAATGTTGTTTTAAAACCTTACTATGAGTTTCTATGCATTAGCCAGCCCAATGTTGTCTCCCTGTCAGGCTGTTATCTGACAATGTTTTCTCCCCGTAAGGCTGTTACCTGACTTAGGTTCAGGCTCATCTGTTTTGTACTCTATATTAAAATGATCATTTTACCAGGGCAAACACTTCCACCCCTAGTAGGAATTAACACATTTAAAGCCCCTATTAATATGAACATATGAACATACAAAATTTGCCAGCAGATAAAGGCCTAGAGGTCTATCAGGTCTGCTCAAATATGCAGCTAGCACCCCTTATTCTGCAGCTGCCCCACCCTTCCACCCTTCCCCTTCATTAACCCTCCCCCTTGTCCTGTCCCATCCTCATTTAAAGCAGTCCATTGTTCTACTGCATACCACTTCAGCAGGTAACGTATTCCACCCAGCCACCACCCTCTCTGTAAAAAAGTGTCTCCTCATCTCCTCCTGAACCTTCCTCGCTCCAGTCTCATATCATGGCCCTGGTTTCCCTCCCTCCCTTACTTTGAACCTCTGTACCTGTCTTGTTTATTCCTTTCTTGTATTTAAAGGTTTCAATCAAGTCACCCCTGTCTCTCCTCTCCTCCAGTGAGTACATGTTCAACTCCTTCAACCTCCTCTCATGTGATAAGTTCCCCAGCCCCTGGATCATCTTTGTCGCTCTGTGCTGCACCCCCTCCAGTAACTTAATGTCCCTCTTCAGATATGGATGCCAGTACTGCACACAGTACTCCAGGTGTGGTCTAACTAATGACCTATACAGTGGCAGAATCACCTCCTCCCTCCTCGAGGATATACCCCTTGCAATACAACCCAGCATTTTGTTGGCCTTTGCAGCTGCCTTCCTACATTGTGCCGAGTTGTTCATTGACCCTGTAATGAGCACACCCAGATCCTTCTCCTCCTCTGTCTGGGCTAGCTGCACTCCCCCTAGCTGGTAACTCCTCCTTGGGTTCTTCAACCCAAAATGCAGCACCTTGCACTTTTTTTAGCATTAAAGCCCAGTTGCCAGGTGTCTAACCAGGTTTCAAGCTTTGCCAGATCATTCTGCAACCGCTGTCATCCCCCTAGGTCATCCACCACTGCGCCTACCTTGGTATCATCAGCAAACAGACTGATCTTGCTCTTGATGTCCCATGATATGTCTGCAATGAATATCCCAAACAACACTGGTCCCAACACCAAGCCCTGTGGAACACCGCTCATCACTGCCCTTGGGTGTGAGAGCTCCCCACCCACCACCACCCTCTGTTGCCTTCCCTGCAGCCAGTTTCCTACCCATCTCACCAGCTTTGCACCCACCCCTGTGCCTACTAACTTCCTTTCCAGCCTTCCATGTGGCACTGAGTCAAATGCCTTACTGAAGTCCAGATACAGGACATCCACAGCATGGCCCCTGTCCAGTTGCCTAGTTACCCAGTCATAGAACTCTACCAGGTTGGTTTGGCAGGATCTGCCATGTATGAAGCCATGCTGTCTGCTGTCCTGTAGTCCTTTGGCCTCTAGGAGGGCCACCAGCCTCTCCTTCAGGATAGTCTCCATTAGCTTACCCATGATGGATGTGAGGCTCACTGGTCTGTAGTTTTCCAGTTCATCCTTGGGGCCACTCTTGTGGAGGGGCACAACATGAGCCATCCTCCAGTCCTGAGGTACACACCCAGAATGTAGTGAGGCATTAAATAGGTCTGCCAAAGGTCCTGCAAGGACCTCAAGGCTCCTTCAGTACCCTGGGGTGGATGCCATCTGGGCCTGGTGCCTTATCCACCCTCAGTGCCTTCAAACCCTCTCAAACTCTGCTCTCCATGATGTCCCCATCTGTCACCACTTCCCACCCTGCTTCTGCCATTTCTCCCACCTTGGGTGTCACCCCCCTCTTCTCTTTAGTAAATACTGAGCAGAAGTACTCATTTAGTGCTTCCACCTTATCGCACCCTGCTTCCACCCAACCCCCCTCCTTCCTAATCCTTACTATGTGGTCCTTACAGCTCCTTTTCTCCCTGATGTACTTAAAGAAGTCCTTCTCCCCCTTCTTAATGCCTTGTGGCAGCCTGAGTTCCATAGATGCTTTGGCTCCCCTTACTGCCCTTGTCACCTCCTTTGATTCTGTCAAGTACTCCTCCCTGTCCTCCCCCCTCCCTGTTTTCTTGTACTTTCTAATGGCAGCTATTTTCCTCCTTACCTTTTCCATGACCTCCTTGCTCAACCAGATCAGTTTCTTAGCCCTAGCCTTCTTGCTCTGGGCTTTGCAGCAGGTTTTGGTTGCCTCCACTATCCCAAGCTTTATGAGCTCCCACCTCTGGTTAGTGTCCATACTAGATTGAATTCTGGCCAGGTACCCTTTTACCACTTCCCCCATCCTCCCAAAGTTGGCCCTCCTGAAGTCCAGCACTATTGTGCCAGATTCCACTCCTTCCTTGCCCATGTCCAATGTGAGCCATACTGAGTGGTGGTCACTCCCTGACAGCAGTTCCTCCACTGTTAATTCTCTCACAAAGTCCCCATTTGCCACTTTTAATTTGCGTTAAGGCTTATTGTAAAACAGATACTGACAAACAGCAATGAAGTTAACAACATTACAGTACTAGTAGCAATACAACTTCCTAACAGGCACACTAGAGTAGCACTCCAAATAGTATCAGCAGCCTGGAGGCATGCTGACTCAACATCCAGCAACCCTGGAGAAATGGACCACACCAAAAAGGCATTGAAAATACAAATTTGTCAGCTGTGTTACAAAACCTGAAACACACATAGTTTTTATAGCAATGTTTTTTGAATGCTGCTACCTGTTTTACTTGCAAAATTCATTGCACATGATCTTTAAAACTTTAGAGAAACAGGTCCTATAAGCTTGCTGACAGGGAAGACTAGACTACTAGACTATGAGTTCACGAGATGACATCATCAGTAGCTCTTCACTGAATCTGTTTGTTTTTGTTTGTTTGTTTGTTTGTTTTGAACTGGTACTGAAATCAGGGTTACAAAAAAGCTCATAACTTTAAAATGAAGTAATGAAGAAATCTAATTTTTGGTATGATATTTACTGGTGTTTTGCTTATTCTAATTCTACAATGTAGCATTTTTTTCTGGAGTCCCTCTTTATCTTGGGAAAGAAACTCCATAACAGCTAAATGGGTGGTCCCACTGCAGTCCATATGTTGTCCCCACAATTTTAGTCATCCTGCAGCCTGAATAAACATTTATTTTACTATACCCCCACCATTCTGTAGTAGCATCTGTGCCCTGTAAAGTCACTGCTCCATGTTAAACATTTAACTGGCCCCAGCCTGCCACTAGCACTGATTCTCACTGCCCCAGGCACTAGACAGGTTCCCTCATCCATATTAATGAATTCCTCATTAATATTCATGAGTCAAATGCTAGTGCTATTAGCACTCCTTAATGAAGCACTCTTGTGACTCCTCTGTTGCCTCATTCAGGTCTTCTGTCTTTATTTAGCTTAATAGGGGGACCAAGACCTCTCAAACAGCCTTTGTTATACTGCAATCAAGTTAAAATGCAATGCCAGGGCCAGACAGAGACAACAAGGGCAACTGGCAACCTGGCAAGGAGTGTGGACACAAACAGGGGAAACTGGGAACTCGGACAGGAAATGGGAGAAGCTGGGGCAGCCACATGAGGCAAACAGGTAAGCCCCCAACAAGCTTGGCATCTGTGCCATGCCTATGGCATAGCCTGGCATCATCAATATAATTTCAACAATTGCAAACATGTGTAACCATCCTGTTCTAGACACATAGATTCCTTACTAGCAGAAAATATCAAACACGACCTGGTCTAGACAATTCCAAATTATTCACTCACAACAAACATTTTCTCACAGACTCAGAGCTTTACCAGGTGTTACAATCCCCCGGGGACACTTGACATTAAACATTTTCAGCTGACACAAATATTATTACAATTTCTCCTTCTGACCACCAGGAGGCACCCCCCCAATATTGTTCATTGACTAGCAATGAAACAGCCTAGGATAGAACTGGTGCCAAAACACACTTGTGTACTTCCTCACAGATTTTAACCATTTCCAAAGGTCACCACCATTTTAGTGAGGGGGGGTCCATGCTGGGCATGACTGGCAACAAGAGATCACATCAGTGCTTCCATTTGTGTAGCTCTGGCATCGTGTCTACAAAGGGCTACTACCACCCAACCTGGTTAGTGGCCACCTAGGCAGGGGAAATAGCCCTTTGTAGACATGGTGTCAGGCTACACTTTGTTTTTTTTAATCACGATTATGTTTACGCCTTGCCGCAGTGCTAGCACTGGTGTGGGGCATCCAGCTGCCAGCTCCAACCAGCCCAGAGAACTGGGTAGCTCAAATCACACCCAGGAGTATCCGGGATGGCCATAATGCCATCCCACTGAAGGGCTCCCCCCTGTCTCTGCCAGCCAGGACAGCCTCAGACCCTCCCAGATGAGATTCCACCAAAGTCCTCAAGGTGACGGGGAGCATGGCCATCAAGCTGCACAGTCACACCCAGCCCCGATTTTTCCTCCTATAGGACCCCCTGGAGCATGGTTGTGCAGTGACATCCAGGCACAATGTGCCCACATCCACCACACTACCCCTCAGCTTGCACCAACACTGGTAGTGGCCCCGGGCATCCCCAGGGGCCACTACAGTGTGTTGGGAATTCCCCAACCCACCCCAGGACCAGGAGAGCAGTCTGTGGATGCTCAATCCTGGTCCTCCCCTGCTAATCTCTGACAACCCAGGCTCATTCCCAAACCTGGGTCAACGGCATGGCATGAGGTGTGGCATCCAGCACCTCATCCCTCAATGCCACTGGGGCTGGGAGGGGCTATACTTTGTTATTAAACAATCTTAGAAATATGGGCCTTTCAAACTCTTCATGTAATTGGTTTCAGAGTTACCTGAGTGCTTGTCCTCTTCTTATGAAGCAACAGGGTTCTGCATCTAGTGAGCTTATACTAACCCATGGAGTACCGCAGGGGTCCATTCTTGGACCCCTGTTGTTCTCACTGTTTGTAAATTCTATTCCAACTACCCTTAAGTTCACAAGTTCTAGTCTGTATGCAGATGATATTATCATTTTATAATAGTTCCTCACCTCTTTCTGATATAAATACTGCTCCAGACTTGGATTTTGCAAACCTGTATACTTGGCTTTTCAACATTAATCAATCAATCAATCAATCAAAATCTTTATTTATCCAGGTGAACATCATTGAGCAGAGCTCTTTTATAAGATGGACCTGGTTAGAACAGGGTCAGGGTATCATCCAACATAAAAACATATAAATACATATATATAAAGTATAAAAACACATTCACATTGGTGCAGTATTAGGAGATTCAAAATGACAAGAAAAAGGGAGAAAAAGAAGAACCATAACAGAGGAGGATCCAAGTACAAAGGGGTCAGGGTCTCCATTCAAACCTTAATTACATAAATACAATTGCATATAATCCATATTTACTGTAGAGAAATACCAGATAGTTCATTTACCAGGGGCAATCACAGGAACCAGCCATGAAGATGGCATAAGGGAACAGCCAACTAATGGCAGATGGGGGTACCAGGAGGGGTATGTAATGTATGAATGAAGGATAACATGGTGAGATGTGTAGTCCCATAGATAGGAAAATAAAATAGAGGAGGCAGCGGGGGCCTACGGGAGGGACAGGGGTGGTAGGACTATTATTGTTTGATTGTGTGTATATGGTGAATATATCCAGTGAAGGGTTGTGAAGAAAAGGCTGGAGAAAGCGGGAAAGTAGGCCAGTATCAAGAAGGGAGACAGAGTCATCACAATGTTACAGGATAGCATGATGACAAACCAGGGTCATGGAAAACAATTGCACTGATCATTTCTGAGATGAGAATATAAGAGCTTGAAGGATGAGACGCTGATGGGTGACCTTAAATTCAGCTTTTTTTGCAGTTTGTTCCATAAGAAGGACAGCGTAAAGCTTATAGCAGCCCTACCAAAGTGAGAGTTAACTTTGGGAATCTTCAGTAAGATGGATGTGCAACTTCTCAGGGCATAATTGCCTATTGGTTTTAGAAGAAGACAGTCTGTAATGTATTAGGGAAGTATTTTGGAGATGGTTCTCAGGGTCCATAAGGCCGCATTTCTATTGTGCCTGTATTGAAGAAAACTCCTCCACCCCCACTGCTTGATATAAGGAGCAGTGATGAGTGGAGTAAGGAAAGCCTGTGATGAACCTCAGAGCTCTATGATATAGTGTGTCAAGTTTGGTGAGGTAGGATATGGGACAATGACTATACAGGATGTCAGCATAGTCTATCAAAGATAGAAAGGTTGATTGGACCAGCTGCATTTTAGCATCTCTAGTTAAGAATCGGGCTATCCTAAAGAACAGGCCAAGTCTCTGTCATAGTTTTTGAGTAATTCTTCAATATGCTCTATAAAAAAGATCCTAAGTCCAACCATACTCCCAGGTATTTGAATTTAGAGATGAATTCTAACTTTTCACCAAGAATTGTAGTAATCTGTGGCATAGGATCTGATAGGGCTGACTTTACCGCTTGAGCAGAGGGAGAAAAGAGCATTGCTTTTGTCTTCTTGGCATTATGTAATAGTTTTTTATTTAGAAGTTGATGTTGCAGCAGGTTGAACTCACATTGAAGGTCATTACATGCAGTTTGTAATGGAGGGCAGCTTACATAAAGACCTGTATCATCTGCAAACAAATGTATGTTAGCCTTAGTTATGCTTTCATCAATGTTGTTGATGTAGATTGTGAATAAAAGGGGTCCTAAGATAGAACCCTGGGGAACACCTCTTAGGAGAGGTTTGAGAGTTGAGAGATCTCCTTCCGCTTTCACCCACTGGAATTGATCAGAGAGGTAGTTGTTGAACCATTGCAAAGATAATGGGTCTGCACCTAATGAGGTCAGGGAAGAGAGTAGCAGAGAATGGTCGACAGTGTTGAAGGCCTTACTCAGGTTTAAGAACACAGCACAAGTGTAATTCCTGTTGTCAAGCTCTCTTTGCAAGTCATTTGTTACTTTGGCGAGTGCTGTGATGATACTATGTTTAGCTCTGAACCCTGATTGGACAGGATTTAGCAGGTTCTTGGCTTCTAGGTACTGCCTCAGCTGGTTACTTACGACTTTTTCCAGTAATTTCGACAGAACCGGAAGAATTGAAATTGGTCTGTAATTATTTAGATCACAGGGATTTCCGGACTTGAACAGGGGTATGATGTGCGCTGTTTTCCAGATTGAAGAAATGGATCTTTGGGTCAGTGATAGGTTGAATAAATGGGTTATGGGCACGGTTAGTACATGGACGGCCACCTTCAAAAAATATGGTCCAGGGTACCCGCACCAGCACTTTTTTTCAGTGTTAGTGTTGAACTGTGAAAAAAATCAAGTGCATGCTTTTTGGTTCAAGACCTAAAATAGCCCAAAGCACTTTGGGACTTAAGATTTTTGACCATAGTGGTGCACATTTGGAGCAGGTTCATTCTTTTTGTTAATACTTGGCTGTTTTTTCTAAACTCTAATTTCACTTTTTCACATCATGTACATAGCGTTTGCAAACAGCTTAACCGAAAATTGGATATCCTATACAGACTCAAAAATTGTTTATTGCCTGCTGCGCAGAAAATAATAAGAATTTATGTTTTGGTGCCTACCTTAACTGACAAGCACTGTAGGGAGAAGCAATTCTGTGAACATGAGGCCCTTGGATCCTGGTGAGAGTGAAAATCCACTAGGGGCCTGTTATTCACAGGAGTGGTGGTTTTGTCTGTTTACCATTCCTTATTTTGAACGAGCATGGACTGCAGGGGTAAGGAGCTGAAGAGGAGCTGGACACAAAGTCTTTTTGATCCTGAACTCTTTCGACCTGAGTGATCAGTAGTGTGGGGCTTCTGGGGGGTTAAACATGTAGACATTGTTTTAGTTTACTAGTTTATGGACTGTGCTTGGCATGATTGGGGTGTTTGTGTGAGTAATTGGTGTGTGGTTGAGTCGTGAGGGAGTTGATGTCGGGATGGGGTTGGGGATGGGTGATTTGTGGGGTTCTTTGGAATTTGTTTGGGTGGGGGATTATTTAGGGGTCGATTCTAATTGTTTTTAGTGATCAGGATGTGTTTTGAGGGTACTAGGTCAACTCACATCTCCTATTCCCGGAGCAGTTCCATCAACTCTGCCCATTCAGTTGACTCCAGTCTCTGCAGTGACTCTCTGTTGGTGCAGAGAAGTGGGGACAGCAGGAAAGTGGAGTCATCAACACTTGTTTGCTCTTTCAGGGGATTGGGGATGGCAGCATCAGGAGTAGGATAAGGAGTCACCCACGGCCAAAATGGAACTGGGACAGGAGTGCTCCCTGCCTGGTTCCTATCTCAAAGGCTCATAAAATGTCATTCAAAATGGTAGCTGAGCCCACCAGCATGGTTTCTCCTCTGAAGGCAATGCTTTGTAATGCCTGATCCATCAGGAATACAACTGTGATAATAGCAGATTTTATCATGGAGTCCTCGGCAGACCTGGGGTGCATCAGTGAGAACTGGCTGGGGAATTACTCTGGCCCTGTGCTGGAGGTAGCCATTTCATGGGACAATACAGTGGTATACTGCCCTAGGTGGGAGTGCAGAGGGAAGAGGTTGTCATCTGTTTTAGTTCTGGCCTGAGACTGGCAGCTTACCCAGTGGGTCAAACCAGGTCATTTGAATGTGTGTCCTTCAAAAGTGATGCAAGTGTGGGGGGCAAGATCCTTCTCATTTACCATCACCCTAGTTCCAAGAGTGGATTTCTACAGAAATCTGGGGAGTTCATCTCTGCCCTGATGTTGGAGTACCCTAAGTTGTTTTTATTGATGACTTCATTGTTTGGGCTGATGATGAATCCCATCAGCCTGGTCAGCAATTCCTCAGACAGATGGAACTATTAAGCTTCACATGGGTTGTTACCTCTGCTACTCATGAATTTGGCCACACTTTGCATCTAGTAGTTTTCCCACTTGGGCGCAACCTTTTTAATGTTGAGTTTGTCTCAGACAGTTGATTAGACCATCAGGCTTTGAGTTTTCAGATCAGGGCCCCCTCAAAATGTGTTAACTACAGTGGAGTTTGTTTGGTACCAACCTTTAAGAAAGGTGGACCCTTGTAAGTTACTGTTCATACTGAGCTGCTTGAGCCTGTTGCAGGTGTGTGCTGATGGAGTCAAGAATGCAGTGGAAGCTTACCATACAGCTATTACTAGCAGCTCTCGACTCATTCTCACCTTTTTCTATATGCCTGAGAGTTTTCCAACAGAGCTCCTCCTGGTCTAATAAAAGGATTAGATGGTTAAAATCCAAAGGGCAGAGATTGGAGTATTCTTGTGGGAAATCAGGCTCATTGGAAGGTATACCAACCATGGGAGCTCATTATAAGAAGTATATGAGGGCAACCTATCTGAGAAAGGCAGAGCTCCTGTCATGGGTGTCTGCTGTGGTCTGTAGTGGTTTCTTTTATTTTAGGAACATTGCCCAGATCTGGCCCTTTCTTAGCCCTCAGGACAGGAGTCCCTGGTGCATGCCATTGTGACATCTAGACTGGACAATTCTAATGTTCATTGTCTTGAACTATCTGGAGGTTTAATGCACCACTTGCAGCTGGTGCAGAATGCTGCAGCTACATTGATTGCCAGAGTTCCTCACTCCAATTTTATCTCTACAGCTTTGCAGACGTTGCACCGGCTGCATGTGAAGTGGCACATCTCCTTCAAGATAAGTTTGTTAACATATAAAGTCCTACATGATCTGGGTCCTAGCTACCTAAAAGAGCTCCTGTGTCCATATGCTCCTAATCATCCTGTCTGCTTTTCTGAGGTGGGTCTCTTGGAGGTCCCCAGATCATGTCTGAAGCTATCCGGGGAATTTGGCTTTGTGGTGACTGCTCCAGTTTTCTGGAACCAGCTGCCATGAGAGCCTCAGGAGGCCCCCTCAATTGAAAGTTTAAACTGAGGGCTACATCACTATCTTTTTATAAGCACTTACCCTAGTGATTCTGAACCTGTTTTTTGTTTTAATAATGTATTATTTATAGATGCTTCACCCCTGACACGAGCACCTCCGCTGTTGCAAGCACCCCAGCGGGTCCCCTCTCTCCACCAGCTGCCTCTTCACTGTACTGCCTGCTGATCACCAGACAAGCTTCACGACTAACAAGGGTGCCTCTGCTGCTGCAAGCAGTCCGGCGGGTCCCCTCTGTCCTCCAGCTGTCTCCTCACTGTACTGTCTGCCAATCACCAGACCAAAGGTATGCTGCTGGAACTTCTGGCATCTCCACGCCAACTGGCCAGAACCATCAGCTCTGCCTGCTGGTTGGCTGCTTTACTTTTTAAATTCTTTGCTACTCCTATTCCTTTTGGACTTTAAGCTAATTTTATTTACTGATTCTGATACTGGTTAAGTTTCTCCAAATCGTCCTGTGAATGCTAACTGAAATATGAATCTAAGACTGTTTATATCAGTTTTGCACTTCAAGGGTTGTTTGAAATGCAGGGTCCTTTAGAGTGCAGGCTTTTAGGTTTTAAAGTACTACAGCTCTCTTTGTTTTAAAGTCCTGTGATATTTTACCCTGGATCAGAAACTAAGCTTAAAGTGATACAGCTTTTTGTGAACACTTCTCTTTGTAGACCAAGTTTCATTTGTGTCACATTTGTAAGCTACGCCCTGCAAATAATCAAATTTTTGTTTCACTTTCTCTCCTTCATGCTTGAATGTTTTGCCCCCCCATCCTCAGAATTATTACTCTCCCTCCCCCCATGGCACTGCCCATGGCATTGGCAATCTTCATTTTCCCCTCTCACTAATATTGCAACTCCCCTTAAAGATACAGAATACAGTTATAGGGCCTAACACTTGGTGTTAATCTTAACTCTTTAAGTTAGAAGACATCACACTGAACTTTAAACCAGCCTAATTTCTCCCCATTCTAAAGGCGTCCCCATGTCTACTCACTTTCTGCTCTCAGAAGACACCACACTGAACTCTAAACCAGCCTAATATTTTTACTAACGGAAGGAATCGGTGTATCTCACCGACCTACAGACACAGCTATATTTATTATTAAACTGCAGATACTGAAAGCCATGGACCAGTGCCCAAGGTCAGCTCACAAGTTGGTGCTGCTTGGCCGAGGCTAATAACTGGATTCCTGCTGAAACCAGGAAGAAAAATGGGTCTTAACCATACCACCTGAGTCCCCTGAATCCTGAATGCACAGTTTATCGTTCTCCTGATGGTAACCCTGCCTATAATGGGCCCGTACCTGGATAGCACCTCGAACCACCAAGTCTGTGTACTTGCAGAAAAGAGTCCTCCAGCCCCGTGGGAGACCCACAGTAACACCCAGCTGTTTGACCATCCTCACCACCCCATGCCAGGTATCACAACCTCCCAGGATTCAACATACTGATACTGAGCCTATACCTAGGACTGCTTAGCGTCCTTTGCACTCCTCCAACAACACACAAGGCACAGACTTGCTGGCGAGCAAGGACAACCAGTCTTTTCCCTTAATTACCTAGGATGCTCATCCTGATCCTATTACTGATCTCAGGAAACATTCACCCCAACCCTGGCCCTATGCCTGCCAACACCCAAACCCAGCCACCCTCAAAAAGGTTGAGGATTGTGCCCTTAAACATTGGCAGCCTGCTGGCAAAGATCACTCAGTTTGAAGCCTGGGTGGCACTTATGCAGCCTGACATTATTGCGCTGACCGAAACTTGGCTCATGCCCAGAATTGCTAACACAGCAATCTCCCTGCCTGGGTACAACTTGTATAGGCTTGATCGCACTGTGAAAAGAGGGAGTGGATGCCTAATCTACACCCACAAATGTCTCCAGTACCATAAAGTCCAACTTCCCGCTTCTATCAATGACTGTAAATGCCTTGCAGTAAAAATCCTCATGGGCAAGGGGAAGAAAGGGTTGCTTGTCATATCAGTATACATTCCACCTAGACGCCAGCAAACCGGGGTAAATGATTTCATTAACCTCTATACCCATTCAAGTCATGATATGAAAACTATCATGCTAGGTAACCTCAATTCAAACTGGCTAGCCAGCTCCAGTTCCTCACACAGGGACCTGATTACTGGACTATACCTAACACAGGTGGTCCAGAGTTGCACAAGAACTAACTATAGAATGGGAACAAGTACCCTGATTGACTGGGTACTGACCACCCAACCCGAGAGAATTGCCAATGTCTAGGTGCTCACAGATGTGCTGAGTGACCATTCTCTTGTCCTATGTGATTGGTCCTTGAAGCTGCCATAAGAAATTGCTCTATGGCTGCCTTCAAGAAACACCTGGCCAACACAGACTGGAGCATCCTGGATACCTGTTCCTCTGTTGATGTAGCCCTCCAGCTCTTCCTCAATCAGTTTAACTCAGCTGCAGACAAGTATGCCCCCTTTCATAAGAAAATGATAGAAGGGAGGTGCATGGACTGGATCACCCTCCAAATCCTTGGTTTGATGCAGGAACGTGATCTACTATGGCACTGAGCAAGGGTATCATAGAAACATAGAAACATAGACTTTGATGGCGGATAAGGACCGCTTGGCCCACCTAGTCTGCCCATTTCCCTACCTACAGGATAAGCTGCAGATCCTATTTAACCAACAGCCTATTTCTTCCTACCCCTCACAAAATTTGCTTTATGTCTGTCCCATGCATTCTTGAATTCTCCCACAGTTTTAGACCCCACAACCTCCTCAGGAAGGTTGTTCCATGCATCCACCACCCTCTCTGTGAAAAAAATACTTCCTCACATTGCCACTGAGTCGTCCCCCTGTATCTTCAAATTGTGTCCCCTTGTTCTTGCACATCTCCTTTTCTGAAAGATGCTACACTCTTGGACTTTGTTGATTCCACTGAGGTACTTAAACGTTTCTATCATGTCCCCCCCTCTCCCTCCTTTCCTCAAGGGTATACATATTAAGCTCCTTTAGTCTCTCCTCTTATGGCTTCTTTTGCAGACCCTGCAACATTTTAGTTGCCCTCCTCTGGACTGCCTCCATCCTGTCTATGTCGTTGCAGAGATGGGGTCTCCAGAACTAGACACAGTACTCCAGATGGGGTCTCACCAACTGTCTGTACAGAGGGATAACAACTTCCTGTTTTCTGCTGGTGATGCCTCTCCTTATACATCCCAGTATTCCCCAGCTCTCCCTACTTCCTTCTCTCATTGCTTGCTAACCGTAAGGTAATCTGATATGAATACCCCTAGGTCTCTTTCTATTTTTGTTGTTGTTACTACCTCTCCCCCATTGTGTAATCTTCCCCTGGGTTTTTTGTTTCCCAGGTGCATTATTTTGCACTTCTTTGGATTGAATCCAAGCTGCCATACTTCTGACCATTCCTTCAATCTTGCCAAGTCCCTTCTCATCCTTTCCACATCTCCTTGTGTATCAACCCTGCTGCAGATCTTTGTTTCATCTGCAAAGAGGCAAACTTTTCCTTCCAGTCCCTTTGCAATGTCACTTATAAAGACATTAAAAAGGACTGGACCCAGTAATGAACCCTGCGGTACCCCACTAGTAACCCCTCTTTCCTCAGAGTGGACTCCATTTACAGTTACCTTCTGTGTCCTGTTCTCCAGCCAATGTTTTACCCAGGCTACCACCCTGGAACCCACTCCCAGGATGGTTAATTTGACTATTAATCTTTTGTGTTGGACTGTGTCAAATGTCTTGCTAAATTCCATGTAGGCCATGTCCACAACCCCTCCCTGGTCTACTACTTTGGTCACCCAGTCAAAGAAATCAATTAGAGTCATCTGACATGATCTTCCCACTGTGAACCCATACTGCCTTGGGTCTTGTGCCCCACTGGCCTCTAGGTACTCAACAATTCTTTCCTTTAGAAGTGATTCCATCACTCTCCCTACCACAGAGGTCAAACTGACAGGTATGTAGTTTCCTGCTTCTGTCTTGCTCCCACTTTTGTGAAGGGCAATCACATTAGCCTTCCTCCAGTCCTCAGATACCACACCATCCTCCCATGATTTGTTAAAAAGGGTGGTCAGTGGTGTCACTAGTTCTCACCTTAATTCTTTTAGAATTCTGGGGTGAATTCCATCAGGCCCCACTGCTTTGTCCAACTTCAGTTTTAGGAGTTCCTTCAGAACCTTTTCTTCTGTGAAAGGACTGGGATCAACCCCCCTATCCAGAGTGCTTCTTTTAATTGGATTAGGCACCTCCCCTCCTCCTCTTTTGTGACTACTGAGCAGAAGTATTCATTCAGTATCCCTGCTTTTTCACTGTCCCTCTCTACTCACCCACCATCCATTCTATTCAGCCTCCCTGTCCCTCTGTTTGTCTTTCTATGCTTCCTGATCTTCCTGATATACCTATAAAAGGTTTTATCCCCCTTCTTAACTGAATTGGCTATCTTTTCCTCAGTGTGGGCCTTTGCTATTCTGAATACCCTCCCTGCTTCCTTCTGCCTTAACTGGTACAGTTCTCTGTCCTGCTCCTTCTGTGTTTCCTTATACTTCATAAATGCTATCTTTTTCTCCCTAACCTTCACCACCACCTCTTTTTGAGAACCATAGTGGCATTTTCTTTCATTTTGATTTGTTTATTTGCTTCACACAAAGGCTTGTTGCCTCTGTGATGGCAGTTCTGATGTTTCCCCATTGTTGCTCCACCCCTTCTTCTAGCCTGTTTGGTCGTGCTTTTCTAAGACACTCTCCCATCTTGCCAAAGTCAGCCCTCCTGAAGTCCAGAACCCTCACTTTTGTGTGGCTTGACTCTGTAGCTGAGTTTATCCTGAACCACACTGTTTGGTGGTCACTTATTCCCAGATGGCTACCCACATCTAGATCTGAGATCCTCTCACTGCCCCCATTTGTGAGTATGAGCTCTAAGATTGCTCCCCTCATGAGTGGGTTGCAAAACTAGCTGTCTGAAGCATGCCACTTGAATGGCATCGAGAATGGCCCTGCTTTTGGATGTGGCTGCAGCAAAGGTGCTTCAGTTAACATCTGGCATATTCAGGTCCCCCATCAACAGTATCTCCCCTTTCTCTGCCTTCCTAAGTATGCCTTCTATCATATCCTTGTCCATTCCCCCCTGACATGGGGGTCTGTATACAACCACTGTGTGGATTGTGGTGCCATTTCCAGTCTCTAAGGTGACCCACAGTGCCTCCTCTCCTCCCTGTTTACTCTTTTGTTCAGTTGCTTTTATCCCTTGCCTTACATAGAGAGCTACTCCACCCCCTCTTCTCCCTTCCCTATCACTCCTGTAGGTTGTGTACCCTGGTATGTTAACATCCCAGTCATGGTTCTCTGTATACCATGTTTCTGTGACTGCTACAATATCCAGGCACCCCTCTTCCAACAAGGTCACCAGTTCAGGAAGCTTGTTGCCCAGACTACGGACATTGGTACTCATTACCCTCCATTTCTTGATGGCCTTACCCCTTTTTGCCAAATCCCTGTCCTTATTGCATCTGTCATTTTCTCCATTTACCCCTGCCCTTCTCTCTATCAACATCTCTATCTTGGTGTTTACCTCACTTAGTACCCTGATTTTTGGGGATGGCTAGAATTTCACTGCTCTTCTCCAGTGCCTCCACCCTTGACTAGTTTAAATGCTTGCCAATGAAGCATTTAAACCTATCACCTAGGATCCTGGTTCCCCTCCTGGACAGATGCAGACCATCATGCCAGTACAGGCCTGCATCCCCCCATGTGGACCCAGCAGTCCCCAATAAGCCAAATCCCTGATCTCTGCACCAGTTTTTCAACCACTGATTGAATCCCATGGTGTGGAGCACCCTAGCCTCTCCCATGCCATAGACAGACAGCACCTCCGAGAAGGTTACTGTGTGTGCTACTTGTCTAAGGCCCCTCCCCAGCTCCACAAATGCTTCCTGCACTGCTCTGAACCCTTTCTCAGCCAGGTCATTTGTCCTAGGTGGACAATGACATCCAGCTCCCTCCCCTGTGCAGCTGCTCCAGCAATCCTGAGTATTCGCTCCCTGTCCCTCCAAGCCATGGTGCCAGGCAGGCTCCTTACCTCCCTCTCCCCTTCTTCCCCTAGTTCTACCTTCCTAACAATGGAGTCCCCCACCAGGAGTTGTTTCCTTCCCCTGTGAGGTCCCAATCCACCCTCCTGTGGTTTTCCTTTGTGGAGGTTCCCAGCATCCTCCTTGACCTCCACTGTGGGTGCCTCCATAGAGGAACCACACTTTGCCACAATGGCATATGAACTGTGGAGAGATACAGCTGGAGGGATGCACCTCTATTCCACCACCCTCACCCTCTCTGAGCCCACTGTGGTCCAACCGCTTCTCTTTCTTGGCAACCTCTGAGGCAACGGCAGTAGTCCTGGTGGTCCCTGGGTGGGAGAGGAGGTCCCACAAATCCTGGCCAACTCATTAAAACAACCTTGAATTAAAAGAAAAATGGCATACAGTGAATAATGCATTAAATATATACATCAAAAATTGATTCCAAAAAGAAATAACTACAATAAAAAAGGAAGAGTGCCACTATGGTGGAATAATAGTATTCACTGAACCATAAATAAGAAAAACAAATTATACAGACAGTACAAAAAATACCAGACAGATAAAACTTACAAAGTTTACAAAACTGTGGCTAAAAAACTTAAAACACAAATAAGGAAAGCAAAAAAAAAGACAGAACAACATCTAGCAACAGCAGTTAAGGACAATATGAAGAAATGTTATAATTATGTGGGCTCCCTTAAAGAAAATAATTGTGTCGGTCCCATCCTGACTCAAAATGCCTTAATAACTGATGAGACACTTATTTCTATTGAACTGAATAAATATTTTCTCAGTATATATGAGAAAAAAGAAAGAATTGCAGTTGATATTCCAAGTCTAATATCTGATTTTGCCCCATTCTCTGAACAAGAGGTACTACAAGTGATCAGTGTTATCAAAATCAGCAGCTCAGCTGGCCCAGATGGACTAACCCCCAAATTTTTGAAGGCACTTGCTTCACTTCTGGTAGGACCTCTAACAAGACTCTTTAATTCCTAGCTAAAAAAAGGTACAACTTTAAAAGAATGGAACGAAGCAATAATTACCCCAGTATTTAAAGGACGCAATAAACAACACGTAAACAACTATAGGCCAATAAGCCTCACATCAGTTGTGGGAAAGCTACTAAAAAGATTACTACATAAACGTATTATAGAACATCTTCAAAATAACAAACAAATTGATCTGACGCAATGTGGTTTCACCTCCCAAAGATCTTGTTTGACTAATCTGATACAGTTCTTTGAGTCAGTTAGTGCTGCACTAGATAAAGGAATGTCAGTGGATATAGTCTTTTTAGACTTTTTGAAAGCTTTTGACACAGTCTCATATAAAATACTAATTGAGGAATTAATCAGAATACAATTCCATCCTAAGATCATTAGATGGATCACTTAGTGGCTGACTGATAGAAAACAATGTGTTGCAATCAGGGGACAAAATTCAGAATGGGGGAAAGTGACTAGTGGACTCCCACAGGGCTCAGCCATCAGACTTGTACCTTTCAATATGGTTGTAGCATCAATGCACTCACATAACAACACTTGGCTATGTAAATATGCCGATGATTGAAAGACGGGTGGAACAGTCAACAATCATAAAGCAGGTATATAATTTCAACAAAACTTATATCAGTTAGCAGAATGGGCACAACAAAAAAAACTAAAATTTAAATAAGCAAAATGTAAGGTAATCCTAGGTAAGAATAACATCAGATGTCAGTATACACTTAATAAAGTACAGTTACAAGAAACAACTTGCAAAAGAGATTTGAAGGTATTTATAAGCAATGACTTGAAATTTGACATACATACTTCTTTAACTGTGAAAAAATGTTACGGAATATTAAGGTATATTTTGAGGAATATCAAAAGTAGAGACCAGTCAGTAATTATACCTCTTTATTCATCCTTGATTAGGCCACGTTTGGAATACTGTTCACCATTTTATGCACCTTACTCAAAAATTGTAAGAAGAAAACTGAAAAGGTTACGTAGAGCAACCAAATGTATAACAAATATGAATAATAAGAATTATATGGCAAGACTAAAAGAACTTAACTTATATTTTACTGAATATAGGAAAATTAGAGGAGACCTATGTCTCACTTTCAAACCATACCATGATGACACTTATTAGAAACATTGGGACTGGTTAAACATACTCTGACAAACAATAAAACATGGTCCCACAACCATAAATTATGGGGAGAGGTTAATAAAATGCTGCAAAGGAGTCAGTGGTTCAACCAAGAAACTATAACGATATGGAACACTTTACCCAAACATTGGTGTTGAAAGTAATAATATAAACTCTTTTAAAATAAGCCTAGACAAATATATGGGTTATAGGAAATATTTCTTCCACCAATAAGCTAAATGGTGGCAAGTTCTGTAAAGGACTTTGGTCCGTTGAAATTGACCAATACTATGAACCTATGAATAGTGCAGTCATACCACCTAAAACAACTGCTCACGAGGACAAAACACTGAGATGTGAACAGCTGCCTTCCCCCCCCAGCACCAGCCCAAAATTCTAGTTTCGGCTGGTGACCACCAAGGAGGCTGCTAAATACCTTGCAAGAGTGCTGGGTAAAACAAGGATGGGTGGGGATGGGATTGATATGAAACTTATCCAATCACCCTTCCTGAAGTGGTCATACTGTACCTATCACTAAGCTTTTTAATAAGTCACTTCCTATGTCAGTCTTCCCATCTACCTGGAAAACTGCCCTGGTCACTCCAGTTCTAAAAGGGGAGGATCGTTCACTTGTGTCCAGTTACAGGCCCATCTCCATCCTGTTTCCTCTCTCCAAAGTGCTGGAGAAAATCATTGCAGGCCAGCTCTCTGCCCACCTATACAAATACAATCTCCTCAGCCTGCAACAACATGGGTTCTGCAAGTAGCACAGTACCCAACATGGCCCTCACTGAATTCACAGGCAATGTCCACAAGGCACTAGACCAAGGACAACTAGCTGCAGCAATCTATATCAGCATATCCAAGGCATTTGACCTTATGGATCACAAGCTGCTACTCCACAGATTAACCTGCATTGGGTTGTCCTCAGACATGGTTGGGTGGTTCTCTTGCTACCTGTCTGAGCGTTCACAGAAGGTAAAGATTAATGGTACCATCTCAGAGGCCAGGAAAGACACGATCAGAGTCCTGCAAGGGTCCATACTGGGTCCACTCCTGTTTAGCCTCTTCATAAATGACCTGCCAGCTGCATGCCCCTCTGCCAAAGTCCTGCTCTATGCAGATGACACAGTGCTATTCCTTAGAGGCTACTGCCAAGACACGCTGATCTGGAACCTACAGTGCAACTTCGTCCTGCTACAGGAATGGTTTAACACCAGCCTCCTAGTACTCAATAGTAAAAAGACTAAGACAGTGCTCTTTACCAGTCGCCAGAAGAGGAAATCAACCACACCATTTAAAATAGCACTCAATACAGACTCCACCCTTAAACAGGTTCACTTTTTCCGGTACCTGGGGGTCACAATCGATGAGTCCCTTTCTTTCGATGAACACTTAAGTAATATCACTAAGGCTGCACACAGGAAGTTGGGGATACTCTACAGACTCTGCTTCAGCCTCACCCCTGAAGCCAGGCTTCAGGCAGTCGATGGCACAATCCTGTCAATCCTGGAGTATGGAAACATGATTTATGGTACTACCATGGACACTAGCCTACACAAAGTCCACCTTACCCTCAATAAAGCATGCAGATTTGTCCTGGATGTGAATCATATCACACACACCTGTGAGCTCTACATAAGGAGAAAGTGGCTTCACCTCCAGGATAGAATAAAGCTCCAGACCTGCTTACTAGGAAAGAAGGCCCTACTGGGACTGGTACCTGTCTCCCTGCAGGCGTTATTCAGACCTGCCCCAGGTGAGCATGCCACAAGAAGCATCTCCAGGCATGCCTTAGATGTTTCCTTCAGGAAATTAGCCCTGGGGAGATGTGCCTTCACAGTAAGGACTCCCACCTGGCTAAACGAGCTTCCAAACACAATCACCAGCCTTCAACACCTATGGCACTTCAAATCTGAACTCCGTAAGTCCATCTCTTCTCCAGTCCACTGCCTGTATCAATCATAATCTCAGCATCTGGCCCACTGCTCAACTGCCCACTTGCTCTGGCCAGGTTGCACCTACTCCCCTCCCCCCACCCCTTCCCCGCTCCCTACCAACTCCCCCTCACTACCTCCCCCACCTTACCTCTGTCCAGTTCACCCACACTACCTCCTGCCCAGTCCCCTGTCCATTTCCTCTGCCCCTACTCTTCCCCTCCACCTGCCCTCTGTCCAGTACACCCACACTACCTCTAGCCCATTTTTCTGACCTCTTCCTCCCCCCACTCCCCCCACCTACTTGCACTTGCCAAACCCCAACTTGTCTCTGCACTTAACTTCTCTCAGATGGCTGCACATTGCGTACATCCACTAGGAAATTGACAATGCTACCAGCTGCTTCATTCATGACTTGACTTGTGTAAACTGTAAATGTATTTGCTACCCTTTCCTATGTAAACTATGTGTTAGTAGTACAACCCCAATGTCAATTTGTCTGCTGTAATTATGCTGTTGCAACAAAATGTATCTCCTTAAGTGTTGACAAGGATCCTTTGTAAATGAGCTCTTAGCTCAAAGGTTTGTAATTCCGAGTTCCCAATAAATAAAATAAAAAACAGATGATTATTCTGCTGCTGTTATTGTCTTTGTACTGATGTGTAAGATTCCCAGAGCCTGTACGATTGGGTGCTTAAAAAATAAATATACTACTACTACAATTCATTTTTTTATATTTCACAGTCTGAATTACTACACCTAAACTGTACTTATAATGTAACATTTGTCTTTTTATGTGAGATGTTTCTCATAGAGTGCATCACTGTACACTTTATAACATGCCAGGTTGGATGAGTCCTGAACAGCACAGACAATATCAATGCTGTTGTCTAAGTGACAAGACTATAAGATTGTACTCTGATTTTCCTTTGTGATATGTATTACTTTTCAAACAAAATAATAGAAATTCGAGATCTGATGAAAACAATTGGTTCTCCATACCAAAAGTTAACACACTATGGTTCAGCATGCATTCTCTTTCTCTGCCTCCAAATACTGGAATGATCTTCCTAATATTGTCCGAGCTGCTAATACTGATATAGTTTTTAAATCTAGGTTGAAACAGCACTAGCTTGCTAAGCCAGTGTGTATTTTTTAACTCATGATGTATACTGTAAGATGTGTTTTACATTGTAAAGTATATTTGAAAATTATTCAGTACTGTTTTTACCTGCATATTGCAATGGATATTTTTACATTCTTTGTCATTTTTATTATGATTGCCATCTTTTAGTTGCCTTTTGTCAGCTCTGCGCTGGTCCTGAAAAGGGGCATCTGGCTCAGTGTACCAACACAGTTAAATAAATGCATGTTCATTATCACTTGGAGGAATAAGTCAGATGAGAAGTTTTTTAAAAACGAGTGTTCTTGTAAGTGGGCTACCTTGTAATTAAATATTGCATAAGGGGACCTAGTTACAAAACGCAATCCTGTCCTTGTCAGTGGGAAAAATACAAATCATTCATAAAGCACCTCTGTGACATATGTACTGTATATGGGGCCTGCTCTCTTATGAAATAAGAGCTTAATCTCAAACTGTTTGGGTGAAACACTGTAACGTGAAGCAGAGCAGTTCTGTCAGCTGAAACAGCATGAGATGATGCTCTTAGTCATATCAAATATGGTTTAGGTGTTTTTTTTTATTTAAAAAATAACTCAATGTAACATTCCCCACTGTGCCAGCTGTACACAGGATAAGAGGTCTTGCAGTTCTCACAGCTGAATGGCTGAAACTGTGTAGGTGATTTACAAATTAGCTGCACTGACAGCTAGGGTAATCTACTTTAAGGTTGTATTTTATTTATAAGGATTGGACTAAGCTCTTCCACGTCAGTTGCTCTCTTTCTGCAGCCATAAAGGTGGAGATGAATTCTTTTAGTGCATGCATGGTTTAATGTAGACATTAATTAGCAATTCAAGCAGCAGCCCTAATTTAAGAATGTTAAATGATCCAGGTGACAAATAGGGCAAATTAAAACATCAATATACCCATTTTCTGTTCTGTTTTAGTTCCTTCCTGAAGCGAGATGAGTTATTCTGAAGCTGTTTTTTTTCCAAGTTTCCTTCGCCTTGTACAAAACCAATGTAGATACAGGTAGATTGGAGTGGTGCTATGCTGTTGGTTATCAGAAACAACTGATAGCAACACCCTGATATAGTCACATTATGGGTCTTCAGGGTAGGATTATTAAATACTGCAAGAGGCTGCCGTCTTTATCTACTCTAATTATAAAACACATGATAAAACTGTTTTATAAATTGTTTAAATAATTAAAAAGTACCCCAGTTGGGGGACTGTCACTGCCCGTGGGATTATATAGTAGAAATGAAAGATCAGCGGTCATAATTCACTTCCTAGTACAAATTGTTTCTTTGGTTTTAATTTACAGAAGGTAAGAAAGAGGACAAAAACATGGTCCAGGAGAAGAACATTGCATTTCCATGCTGGAGATCCTGATCAGGAAATGGAGTCAGGTCAATGGAGCTGGGCATCTTAAGTGAGGAATAGGTCTGCAGATGCTGTGGTGCTGTCACTCATCACAGCAGTGATCCCTCATGGCAGGCCAAACCATCTGCTCTTGAACGAGTTGGTGGGCAAATGGGCTTAGACTCTGCTGCATGTGAGGCCACTAGAGGCACTGCACAGTGTCAGGGAGCAGGGAGGGTCAACAGTCAAAAACTTGTACTCATAAGCAGAGACACAGCTAGAATTTTAAGTGAGTTACATTTTTCCTGACAAATGTAAAATGTTTCCTTTTAAAACTCAGATTAGGCTAAAACAGCTACTCTTTGCTGGCCTTTGTAGATTGCAGGTGCCACTTCACTACACAGCTACATATGAGTCACGCAAAGTAAGACTATAAAGGGAGAAAACCTTCCAGACATTATCAGGAATTCTGGCACTCTCAGGCCCCACTCAGTCCCTCCTCTTCCTCACCAGATTTGGATTTACCAGGGTGGGGACACCCCAGATGAAGGACCCTGCCACAGGGGTCAGGCTGCTGAGGACATAGAAGCTCAGATAAGCTGAGATGGTTCTGAAAGATGGCTAATGGCAGCCTGAAGTCTGGGTTTGTGTGAGGGGAGGGAATAAACAGACAAATAAAAGGGTAAAAAATAACAAAAGTGTGGGGCGCTGCACATACAGCACAGATATTATGCGGCCAGATTTTAAACAAGACTAGCCATTTTGTATTTTTCCAGGAAGGTTGGATACTGCTGCACTTAGGGCCTGATTTTCAAAGGGCCTGACCTTGCACAGGGACTAAGACCCCAAGCACAACTTGTCAGTGTAGGGGAAAAACAAACCAGTAAAATGATATTTTCAGCAGTTTTTGCACAAAGGTGGCAGTTTCCATTTTTTGTGCAGATTCAACACCCAGTAATACCAGATGTGACATCTGTACAAAAAAAAATTTGTACAAGCTGCTGTAAAATGTGGAAAACATTACAAAAAGCAACCTTTTCCATAGTTGCATGCATGCAGTAAAAATTGCGATTTTACAAGGACACTCATTCTTGCATAACTTTTCTTGCTGTACATTCACAATTTTTCCTATTTTGAAAATGTGTACCTTGGTCCCTAGTAGTCACACAATATAGAAGCTCCCTAAGGTCTTTTGCAGGCTTTTGGAGTTTTTGAGAATTGGTGTTGCATTATGTATTTAAGTGCCACCGCATATTTTCGTGGGACGCTGCTGCTGGCCAGATTGAGAGAAAACAGAAATCTCTGAGTGCCATATGAGAATCCCAGCTGCTAGGTGCAGCCCAACCTAAAGTATAAGAAGGTTCACCTCTTAACTGAGATCAAATGATGATGCCTTATACATAACATGTACAATCCCTAAACCTAAGTATATTAATACCTATCTATGTACCCCCGTGACTAAATAAGTACTCATCTAAAGCTACTCTACTGTTGCTCCTATGTTTCCCACTCCTTGTTATGTACTTTACTTAATATCACTCTATACAATACTACTATGTATCTATTCACTGAATCTATAAATGTATTATCAAAGACTACTGTTCAGTGTCACCAAGCTATGTACTCTTTGTAACTAATTCCGGGTCACCCCTGAAAAAGGGATCTCTGGTCTCAGTGGGCTTACCCAGTTACCAAAATCTAAATAAATAAATCTCCACCAGTCAGCTAAAGCTGTACAGCGAGAGCCTGCTATATATATAATAAACTCTCACCACTAGAGGCATTGGCTAATCTCGTTCCATTTAATTGTCATATACACCATCACTGCTCACAGAACATAACAAATACTGTACTGATTTTCAGGGATGTCCCTAATTTTGCCTTAACATTGTCCTCTGTCCTTTCTAAATGTGGTATTTCTGTCACTGAACAGTAGGGATTTGAAGCATAAAATATTGCCGGACATTCATGTTACAGTCTTTAGAAAAAAAACATTTCCTATTAAGTCGCACAGCAAATAATGCTTCTTGTGCTGATATTTCTATTTTGTAAGGAGTTCCTCTATTTGGTAATCTTTTCTTTATTTTTAAAGGCCTGTTTCTGATTTGCAACACCTGAGGTTCAGAGGTGTGTCTTACAGGAAACGGACATGGGAGTCACCATAAGTAATAGCCTGAAGAACACTACCCAAAGCTATAAGACATATGGGAAAGCCAGCAGGATGATAGGATGCACAGGCAGGGCACTGACTAGCAGAATGAAGGAAGGAAGGAAGTAACCCTACCCATCTATAGTTCTTTGGTGAGGCTATACCTACAGTACAGTGCTCAATTCTGGATGCAAAACAAAAAGGTAATATTAAATGCACACTGCAAATAGAAAATAGAGTTATAACTGACATTTCAGGTTTAGGTCTTCTATGGTTCTTCTCCTATCCAGCATCACCAGTTTGTTTTCTAGCTTCTATTCTTAACTTGCCTATTATCACTTTTTCTCCTAGATCCACCCACCTATTTTCCTCCCACATGTATATGTCCCTTATTTCCTCTTACCTCTCAACTAACTTTGCTATTTTCTCTTTATAGATAATCCCTGAAGAAGATCTAGGGTCAAAACATTGATTCAAACTCTATCTTCTGTTTTCAGTGTACAATATAAAATTGCCTTCTTGTTTTCAGCCCATATGCTGACACAGCACCTTTTTTATTCAGTTTTGGAATGCTCACCTTAAATAAGACAAGGACTGCTTAGAATGGGTCTAGTGGAGGGCAACTAAAATGCTACATGGACAGCAGTTGAGGACCTATAGTGATTTATTTTAAATTGACTTTTAGCAGCCTGAAAGCTCAGCAACCCTTCCAAGGGTCATGCTTGACACATTTTTCCATACGTTGTATCACACCAAAATCAATAAAAATCTTTATTGTAAAAAGAACTTTGTCAAAACTTTTGGCATACCTTTCTTAATTATATCATATAGTAAGAGTAACCAATCATTCCAGCGTTTGGCCATTGGCAGCCATAGATACAGTAGCTAGGTAAATATAGTTTTGTTTTTTTTAATCAGGATATAACTATTCAAACAATTCCTATTTCAACATCATCTTCAGTAAGATGGCCCGGTGGCACAGAGGGCTGAGGCGCTGGATGCCTTACCTCGTGTCATGCCGTTGATCAAGGTTCGGGAATGGACTCGGGTCATTGGGGAGCCAGCACGGTGGGGGGAGGGTGAGAGCAGGATCGAGCAGTCAAAAGGCAGCTCTCCTCTCTCGGGGTGGTTGTCATGCCCCATAGTTCTGCTGCCACTGGGTGGAGGTCTGGTGGCTAGCATGGGTGAGAGGGAGTGGCAAGTCATGGGAGGGCACCTGAGCCACGGCATGTGCATACCTCCACATGGACACGCGCATCTGAGGTATGGGGGGATGGGTGAAAAACGGGGAAAAAATGAGCCGTAAAATATATATGGAAAAAAAGAACTAATCTTCAGTAAAGATGCTTACAGTTGCAAAAAACTAGAAAAGAGTGTGTTTATTAGAGGAACAACTGGTAACATCTTCAAACTGCAAATGTTATATAAAGAGTAAGGCATGACAGTGTAGGGATTTATTTATTTATTTTTTATTTATTTCAAATTCAGATTAATACCTTTGAGCCGGGGGGCTCGTTTACAAAGACTCCAAGTCAACAAGGAATATAAGACATTTACAGGTGATGAAACACTGCAGAACAGAAAGACATCAACTAACAAGTGGTATTAGTGTGCAGTTACAACATTAAGCAGGGTACAAGAAATAAGGAGAAACAGGACCACACTTACATAGAAACATATTAATGCAGCAGTAATTAAGTGCAGCACAGTATTCAACAATCATGTTACAGTTCAGACGGGTGCTCCCAGTCTGCAGAAATGCAGTTTTAGCAGCCAAGGTGAGGCTTTGTCAAGGGGAGGTAGTAGATGGTGGAAGGTGGAGGGGAAGTGGGCAGTTGTGGAACAGGAGGGTAGGAGTGAGAGAGGGTAGTGTTTGACGGGTGCAAGAACCACTGTCAGAGGCCATGGGTTAACAGAAACACTGGCAGTCAGACTTGCTGACAAGAACAGATCGAAGCCAATTTTTAAAGTGGCCAAGTCTGGGGGAGTTGGCAAGGTCTGCAGGCAGATCATTGAACTGTTTAGGCCCACAGTAGGAGAGGGATCTTTAGCCAAGGGTGGTTCGTTTGAAGGGAACAGTTAGGACAGCCCTGGAGGCACTCCTTGTGCATTTAGATGGTTGTGCAGGCTCAATAAGGGCTGAAGTAGCACTAGGCATGGACCCCATCAAGGACTTTTTTGCAAGGAGACAGGCCTGGTATTGGAGTCTATGGTGGAGTTGGAGCCAGCCAGTTTCCTTGTATAGGTCACAAGAGTGAGTCATTTTGTGTACTCCCAGGACCAGGCGGCAGGCCTTGTTGAGGATGGTTTTGACCCTTTTAAGTACTGTGTCTGTGCCTGCCCCGTATATGACAAGGCCATAATCCACAGATGAGAGAACTGAACTGCACTTAACAAGTTTCAGGGCAGCTGGTGTCACTGAGGTGCGGTGTGTGTACAGGATGCCAAGCTTCATGTTGGTGGACTTTACCAGTTGCTCAGCATGGGCAGTGAAGGTGAGGGTGTTATCAAGGTGAATCCCTAAGTACTTGAATGTATTGACTTGGTCTAGTACTTCTCCTTCGCTACTAAGTATATGCAGTGAGGACCCTCGAATCTTGCTCTGTGGGGTGCTGAAGAGCATGCTCTTTGTCTTTTTGTAGTTGAGTAGCAGTTTATTTCGGGTGAACTAGGATTCTAATGCATGAAAATTGAGTTGAAGTTCAGAGCTAATTGATCTCAGGCCTTTTCCTGGGATGGAGATAACAGCATCGTCTGCACAGAGTACGGAGTGTGCAGGACAGGTAGAAGGCATGTCATTTATGAAGAGGTTTAATAAGAAAGGACCGAGGATAGAACCTTGCAGGAACCCTAGGTTTACTTCCCTGGGCTCAGAGATTGTATTGCCGATCCTGACCCATTGAGATCTATGGGTGAGGTAGCTATGGAACCAGGCCACAGATTCCATTTACAATCCTGTAGAGAGGAGAAATTTCAGTAGCAGTTGATGATTGACTGTGTCAAAAGCCTTGGTGAGGTCTATGAAGATAGACCCCACTGCCATCCCTTTATCCAGGGCCCCATAAAGCTGAGTGGTGTACTTAGGGTTACCACCTTTTAAGGAGCCCAAAGTGGAACATTTCTTACTGAAATATGATTTTTTGCAGGACAGTATGTAACCTTGACCAATGCAACAGACTTCTTTTCTCTATATAATCAGAATTAAGGCCAAGTATTGCAGTTTCTTAGTTGCTTCTATTGTTTCTTACCATCTTAAGGTATTATAGTTTTCTGCAACATTTAGTGGAAAGTTAGAAAATATTTGTTCTGCTATAAAGTCAGGACATGTAGCATTTTTCATGTTTTTTTTCAGAAACAGCTGCCCAAATCAGGACAGTCCTGTGAAAATCAGGACAGGTGGTAACCCTAGGTGTACTCTACTAGCATGGTGACAGTGGAGTAGTTTTGTCAGAATCCATGTTGTTGCAAGCAGAGAAGGCTATGCTTTTCTAGGTACTCAGTTAGTTGTTCTGAGACCACCCTTTCAAGTGCTTTGGAGAGGAAGGGTAAAATCGAGATGGGCCAGAAGTTTGCTAGATTAGCTCTGTCTCCTGATTTAAAAACAGGTGCGACCAGAGCCTCTTTCCACCTGTCAGGGAAGATGCCAGATCTCAGAGAGGCATTGAATACCTTGGTGAGTGGTGCCACAAGTTCATTTAATGTGAATGCTACCATCTTCATATCGATCATGTCACTTCCCATCCTGGTCTTACCAAGGACCCGTTTGATATAGTTGACAGTCTCACCTGTGGTGATTTGCCTGAAGTAGGATGGTGGGGTAACATTATCCCGTGGTGATGGAGTGTTGAGGTTGTGCTGCAGGCCTGGAAGGGTGTGACTCAGGTATTCAGGTGACAACACATTGCTAAGATCAGTGAATG
Source organism: Neoceratodus forsteri (assembly GCA_016271365.2). Taxonomy (NCBI): domain Eukaryota; kingdom Metazoa; phylum Chordata; order Ceratodontiformes; family Ceratodontidae; genus Neoceratodus; species Neoceratodus forsteri. The sequence goes on from CM057454.1 coordinate 334,801,402, forward strand.
CAACATTAAAAGTATCAGCGATTTCCTTTGGGTCTTGCAATGTGCCAGAGGTGGTAACTATAAGGTCCAGTGGGGCCCTTGAGACTCTACCCATGAGAAATTTTACAGAGTTCCAGAACTCCCTCCCTCTACCCCAGGTCTTTCCAAGGAGGTCATTGTAGTAAGCTGCTTTCGCCAGACTTGAGTTTTGTGCAGGTATTACCAGCTGCCTTATATGCTTGGGAGTGAGCTAGACTCCTAGTGGCCTTGGTCCTATGCCACAGGTGATCTCTGAATCGCAAGCATTCAATTAGCGGGCTTGACAGCCAAAGGTTGGGGATTCCTCTGGCTTTCTTTGTTCGGTAAGGACCAAAGATGTCACAGGCTTTAGTGAAGACACAGCAGAAGTAATTCAGTGCTTGGTTTCCATCCTTGACTCTATCCAGTGGGGACCAGTCAATCCCTTTTAGGTAGTGCCTGAAGGAGTCTAGTCGACCAGGCCTTAGTGATCTGTTCCTGGTGGTCTTAGGCTACTCTTGGTGAACTTGTTAGTCCAGGTGAGTAGTACAGGGGAGTGGTCACTGATGGTGTCAGGTAGGACTGTTACCTCTGAGATATGTTCAGGACAGGAGGAGAGTAGCCAGTCGATGAGGGTGCTGGTTTCTGTACGATAGTTTTGTCTGGTGGATTGTGTGACCAGTTGGGTCAGGTGTACTCCGGCTATTTGGTCTCTAGCTGTCGCTGCATTCTGTGCTTGCCAATTAATGTTGACGTTCCCTAGGATTATATGTTCCCAGTTAAGTTTGTTCTGATCGATGTGGGTTATGAGCTGTGGGAAGCCAGTGGGCAGCATCCCAGGAGGCAGGTATACAGTGGATAATAGTAGCACTTTGTTTTGTTGGCCAATATTAAAGTTTTAGTGTTAGAACCTGTGCTTCTTTGGTGTGGAAGCTAATTGGCAGTATTTTCCCTTTGATGTCACTCTTGAGGTAAACAAGACATCCCCCCCCCATCTCTGAGGCACGTTCCTGCTGGAACAAGTTGTATCCAGGAAGGGCAATTGTTGTGTCTGGGATCTTTCATGATAGCCATGTTTCTGTTAGGGAGATGACGTCAGGATCAATCTGAGCCACCCAGGCCTGAAATTGTGACAGTTTTGAGAAAAGGCCGCAGATTTTCAGAGATACCATTTTTAGATGTCCTGGGCTATTGGTACAGTTCATGATAGAGGACACCCAGGGTCACAGCTAGGCAGGGATTTGACAAGAAGCTTTGGCTATGCAAGAGATTGCAGGCATGCACTCCCCTGCCCCATTACATTGATAGTCTGGGGCACACTTACTCAAGTAAAAGTGCAGGATGTGAAATCATTTTGTCCTTATGCTTCCTTTGTTATTTAAAGAGGTTGTTTAAAAGCCCACATACAGATCCCTTTATAGCAGGTCAGATGGAAATGTGGATTCAAGCAGGACCCAGAGTCACTGAGTTTGTCGGACTTAGTTGCTTGACTTCTGTTTTGCTTAGGATAGCTTCCAAAAAATTGATTTTAAACTGAAAATGTAAATACCTAGTGGTGATGTTTTGCAGAAATCCAGTCCAGAAGACCTTCACAGATGTAGTGAGCAAGAATGGTGTAGTTACACCAAGCAGAAAATCATGTAAATCCCAAAAAAACTAAGCTACAGACACAGACAATCATGAACAGCCACCACACAGACCCAGGAGGTGGGGCATTATGCCATATTATACTGGAAAAGATACCTCTTAGCCAATCAGAATGCAAAGTTACTGTCTGGTTATTTAGCAACAACTGGACAGTAAACTAAATAATGGGACAGTGGCTCTGCATTTTGATTGGTTGTTGCATGTTGTATTTAGCCAATCAGACAGCAAGCTCAGTCTGCCCTCCCACTTCAACATGCAGCAGCTGATCAGAGACATCCAGCATTGCCACAGTGCATCTGTGTGAAACAGTTCCTGGTTTCTCACAGATGCACTGCAGCTCCACAGAGACAGATTTCAGGCTGTGTTTGATTTTTGTTTTCTTTTTCAGTATAATAGCAATAACACCCATAGTGGTCTGGGTTTCTTTGATAATAACTGGATCAGGAGGGTCAAAAAACATCTTGGCCTCTGGCCTCGGTGTTTTTTACCACTGGTACACTTATTACCTTGTAAACATGCCAATGAGTGGGTATACAGTACCAGCCAAGCAACCTTAAGGTGTGTTATGAAGTATAATCCCTACCATGGGATGCCTTATCCATCTTGTAAGGACCCTGTAAGGTGGGTATCTTCCCAATTACCTTAGGGGTAGGGTGCCAATAACACTGTCACTGGCTAACCATAAGGTCACTAAAGTTTCAATGGCTCCAGTTTTTTTTTTCCTTCATAAATGAGGGGGATTCATATCTCTGTAATAGAAATAGCACAGTACCTCCACCCAGAGAAACATTTAAGTGGGTTTGGTGACTGGTTAGTACAACCCCATGGGTGGGATGCTGTACTTGCCCAGTGCCCACTTCCCCACTGTAATCAACCCTCCCACAGACCCCAAGCTAATGCAACCCCCCCCCCCCCAAATACCATGCACTGATACCTTTGAAGAAGATAATGATTTCGAACAAAACACAACTTTATTTTAGGGACCACCCTAAAAGGAGAAAAAGGTTAATGCCGAGGAAACAAATTTGAGGTAGTATTCTGTGTCTTGACTAGTTTTCTGGTGCCCTATGTAGGACCGCCTGAACCAACGACCACTTTAAGATGATCAAAGCAGGCAAGGTCAACCCAAAAGTTTCCTTGGGCTGCTATTAAAAACATCGTTAGCAAGCGCAGGCCTAATACTCTGCCCACCCCCACATCTCAATGCACAGCATAGTAACTGATGTGATCCTCTTGTACTGGAGACTACTACCTTCTCACATCTGGTATCATTATTTCCTCTTTAAACCTTATGGGAGTTTCCCTAGGGTGGGTCACCACACTACACAGGATGAAGTAAGCAGTCATGTACCAATCGGGTGGCACTTTGACACAGGAAGGTGGGACTATGAAAAAAGCCAATTTCAAACAGCTGACTCCTGCCCTGAAAAGCGAGCATGCTTGGTTCTTTTCCAGCCATTCCTGTAGCTTCTTAGGGGTCATGAAAGGTGGAAGCATTGTTCCTGCTCCCCTTCCTCCCTTATTAGCATCTGCCTCTACCAGGATTCCAACAGCCAGATCATGACTGGGCGGGTTGCCACACCATGAAGGAGGAGCAAAGCAGTGTGTGCCAATCCTGCAGCAGCTTGACATGGGAAGGTGGAACTTTCTGACTACTAAACAACCTCTTGTACTCAAGAGAGCCTCCACACTAAGTGCTGGAGTGCTAAGGACTGCAGTGCAAAAGACATCTACTATGGGCATCAGCCATGGCAACTATTGGCAGCCGGTCATGCTGCCAGTTGTCCACAAAGGTAAGTAAGGATTTAATGCCCAGCCTTTTTCTAACTGAGGGACTCAGATGAAGTTTAGCTCTATTTCTGGTTTGAAATATTGTTAACAGTGTAATCTGATTATACACATTTGGGTGTAATGTTGATTTTACACTTGTGGAGTGTTTTGTCTGTAAAGTTACACCCCTGTCTCCTCCCCATATTGGTGAGGCAGACATATTAAACTGTGTATTAGTGAGACAGATATATTGTATACCTCTGTCTCTCCCCTATATTGGTGAGGTGGATAAGTTAAATTATGTACTCTGTCTCCTTTCTATATTGGTGAGATGGACATATTGTTTACAGCTGTCTCCTCCCTATGTTGGTGAGGCAGACATATGTAATTGTGTACTCTTGTCTTCTCTTTATATTGGTGAGGTGGAAATATTAAATTGTGTACCCCTGTCTCCTGTCTGTATTGGGGAGGTGAGCAAATTAAACTGTGTACCCCTGTCTTCTCCCTAAATTGGTGAGGCAAACATATTAAATTGTGTACCCCTGTCTCCTCCCTTTATTTATGAGATGGACATATTAAATTGTGTACCCCTGTGTCCTCCCTATGTTGGTGAGGTGGACATATTAAATTGTGTATCCCTGTGTCTTCACTATGTTGGTGAGGAGGACATATTAAATTGTGTGCCCTTGTCTACTCCCTATATTGGTGATGCAGACGTATTAAATTGTGTACCTCTGTCTCTTCCCTAATTGGTGGGATGGACATCTTAAATTGTGTAACCCTGTCTCCTCTCTATATTGGTGAGATGGACACATTGTGTAAAGGGACGTATTATGTAGCCCTGCCTCCTTCCTATATTGGTACAGTGGACAATTTAAATTGTGTACCTGTCTTTTCCCTATGTTGGTGAGGCAGACATATTTAATTGTATACCTCTGCTTCCTCCTTATACTGGTGAGGCAGACATTTTAAACTGTGTACCCCTGTCTCTTCCCTATACTGGTGAGACAGACATATTAAATTGTGTAACCCTGTCTCCTCTCTGTATTTGTAATATGGACATGTTGCATACATCTATCTCCTCCCTATATTGGTGAGGCGCATATATTAAATTGTGTACCCCTGTCTTCTCTATGTTGATATCAAGGACATATTAAATTGTGTACCCCATCTCCTCCCTATATTGGTGAGGCAGACATATTGAAATTTGTACCCTTCTTCTCCAAACAGGGGAAGGGTGGATATATTAAACTGTGTACACCTGTCTCCTCTCTGTATCGGTGAGGCGGACATGTACTGCACCCCTGTCTCCTCCCTATATTGGTGAGGTGTACATATTAAATTGTGTTCCCCTGTCTCCTCCTTATATTGTAATGGTGAGGCAGACGTACTAATTCAGAATCCCTGTCCTACTGTCTTTATTTATGAGGTGGAGTTACTAATTTTCGAACTCCTGTCCTCCCCCATACTATGGTGAGGTGGATATACATGGTCCATAGTATTTCTGTCTCTTCTATATGCTGATGTTATTGTGAGATGGTTGCATCCCTATCCCTTTGACACTGTGGTGGGACGTGTCTTCACACTTGTGTTCTTGCCCAACTTCTATGGTAGGGTGAATTTGTTATCGTTTGCCTGCCTAGAAAGAGGCACATTATTTCAATATGGATCCTAAGCTCTGAAATTGTAGATTTACATTCCTCATGGTATATGCACTTCTAGTGGCTGACTCTCTGCCTGTTAATATATCATATAAAATGGTAAGATAAATCACTGGATCTTGAATGGTCAGCAGCTGTGAATTATGAGACCAACCACTGGTTAAAAAAGTGCCGGCAACAATCAGAGCAAACAACACTAACATAACAATGCCGTTTGTAAAAAAAAAACTCCTGAGTGCCATGACAAACATGTCTGCCATCGTTACTCTCACTAAAAAAGTCAGCTAGAACCTGAAAATGAAACTCCATTAAAAAAATATTCTTTTCTTTTATAATCCCTTCTTACAAGCATACACCAGTTAAAAAAAATAAGCACTACTCACAGCTTTACTTTCTTGAGCTTCTTTCCTGACCTTCAAAAAACCCTTTCCTATCCTTATCTGCCTACCAGGGAAATCTTTGTTGCTTACCCTGCACAGATAAAATTAAATCACTGGCTTTATAGAGGCCTTCTGTTTTGTGTGTTTCTATTGGGATAGGTGAACATTCTGCCATTAGACTTCTGCAGAAGTTTAAATTCCTGCATTTCATGATAAATAAACATTTTATCTACCAAATGCATGGAAAGACAGATGAAATGACATGTGGGATGGACTACATTTTACTACTTAGTTTTAACAACACAAAATACCTGTTTTTATAAAAAAATCACCTTTTTTAAGAAGTCTTAGTCTACCCATTTTATAAGTGCAATAAGACACGTCATGTGTGGGTAGTTGTGTGGCAGCTGCACGTCTAGGTATTGAAGTCACTTGTCATAAATGCCTCATGTCTCGCTAAGCACATGGACATGCATTTATCACATAGCTACCCCACCCTATTGTGTCTTATTGCTTACATGCGACTCTAACTTTGCATTTTTCCCTATCAAATTCGTTAATTTGCTATCACAGGAGCTGGGATGCTGTCCGTGTGCTCAAACCCCATACACTGGACATCAAGAGCAAGATCAGTCTGTTTGCTGATGATACTAAGATAGGAGCAGTGGTGGATGATCTAGGGGGATGGCAGGGGTTGCAGGATGATCTGGCAAAGCTTGAAACCTGGTCAGACACCTGGCAACTGGGGTTTAATACCAAAAAGTGCAAGGTGCTGCATTTTGGGGTGAAGAACACAATGAGGAGTTACCAGCTGGGGGGAATGCAGCTAGCCCAGACAGAGGAGGAGAAGGATCTGGGGGTGCTCATTACAGGGTCATTGAACAACTCAGCACAATGCAGGAAGGCAGCTGCTAAGGCCAACAAAATGCTGGGTTGCATTGCAAGGGGTATATCCTCGAGGAAGGAGGAGGTGATTCTGCCACTGTATAAGTCATTAGTTAGACCACACTTTGAGTACTGCGTGCAGTACTGGTGCCCGTATCTGAAGAGGGACTTTAAGTTACTGTAGGGGGTGCAACGCAGGGTGACAAAGATGATAACAGGGCTGGGGGACTTACCATATGAGAGGAGGCTGAGGGAGTTGAACATGTACTCGCTGGAGGAGAGGGGGGACGTGATTGAAACCTTTAAGTACATGAAAGGAATAAACAAGACAGGTAGACAGGGGCTATTCAAAGTAAGGGAGGGGAGGGACACCAGGGGCCATGATATGAGACTGGAGGGGGGAAGGTTCAGGAGGGAGATGAGGAGACACTTTTTTACAGAGAGAGTGGTAGCTGGGTGGAATGCGTTGCCTGCAGAAGTGGTATCCAGTAGAACAGTGGATTGCTTCAAAAGGGGATAGGACAGGACAAGGGGGAGGGTCAATAGAGGGGAAGGGTGGAAGGAAGGGGCAGCTGCAGAATACAGGGTGATAGCTGCACATTCGAGCAGACTTGATAGACCTCTAGACCTTTATCTGCTGGCAAATTTCATATGTTCATACTGTTACGAGCCTCACTGTACCTTAAAAGGCTGCATTACAACATAGAAACATAGAAGTTGATGGCAGATAAGGACCAAAAGACCCATCCAGTCTGCCCATTTCTTTTTCTACCTTATGAATGTGCCATCGGCCTTTGCTCTGTCAATGGCCTATCTATTCATATACATCTGTATTGCTCCCTTATGCCTATTCCATGCCTGTTTGAAGCCATGCACTGTATTCATATCCACCACTTCCTGAGGTAGGCCATTCCATGCATCCACCACCCTTTCTGTGAAAAAGAACTTCCTTACATTACCCCTTAATTGGACTCCCTCTAATCTCACGCTGTGTCCTCTTGTCCTGCTATTTTTCTTATATTGAAACATGTTAGACTCTTTCACCTTGTTAATGCCCTTAAGGTGTTTGAATGTTTCGATCATATCACCTCTCTCCCTCCTTTGCTCTAGGGTATACAGATTGAGCTCCGTTAATCTGTCCTCATATGTTTTCTGATGCAGTCCCTGCACCATTTTGGTTGCCCTTCTCTGGATTGCCTCAATTTGGTTAATGTCCTTGTGAAAGTGTGGCCTCCAGTACTGCATGCAGTACTCCAGATGGGGCCTAACCAGTGTCTTGTAAAGAGGGATTATTACTGTATCTCCTTCTTACGACTTGTGATATCACTACTAATACACCCCAACATCCCCCTAGCCTTACCTACTGCTTTAGTGATCTGCTTGGATGATTTCAGGTCATCTGTGATGATGATGGTGCCCAAGTCTCTTTCTTCCCTTGTGACTACCAGCAATTCCCCTCCCAGCTGATAGGTGGCTTCAGGGTTTCTCTTCCCTATGTGTATGATCTTGCACTTCTTTGCCTTAAACCCCAGTTGCCACTCTTCTGACCATTTTGCCAGTTTATCCAGATCTCTTCTCATTCTGCCTACCCCATCTGGATCATCTACTCTGTTGCAGATCTTGGTGTCATCTGCAAGCAGACAAACCTTACCCTCCAGTCTATCTGCAATGTCACTGATGAAGATATTGAAGAGGGCTGGCCCCAGGACTGATCCCTGAGGTACCTCACTTGTGACTTGATTCTCCTCTGACTGTATACCATTTACCACCACTCTCTGTTTTCTGCCCTTCAACCAGCTGGCCACCCAGTTGACCAACTTCTGACTCACCCCGAGCCTACCCAGCTTATTAATCAATCTTCTATGTGGAACAGTATCAAAAACTTTGCCGAAGTCAAGGTAGGCAACATCAACTGCTGCCCCTTGGTCCACCACTCTGGTTACCCAGTCAAAGAAATCTATGAGATTAGTTTGACAGGACCTTCCTTTTTTAAACCCATGCTGTCTTGGATCCTGTGCTCCTATGGATTCCAGGTGTTGCACTATCCTTTCCTTAAGGAGTGCCTTCATAATCTGGCCCACTACTGAGGTAAGACTGACTGGTCTGTAGTTCCCTGCCTCCTCCCTGCTACCACTCTTGTGAAGCGGGATCACATGAGCCCTTATTCAGTCTTATGGGACCATTCCTGTGCTCAGAGACTCACTAAACAGTTCTGATAATGGCTTTGCTAGTTCCACCCTTGGCTTCTTTAGTACCCTGGGATGTATGCCATCAGGTCCCATTGCCTTGTCCACCCTGAGCTTATCGAGCTCTTGTAGGACTCTTTCTTTTTTGAAGGGACTAGTGAACATCTCCCTCCCCCCTGTGTCCATGGTGCTGAGCTGTGGGCCTAGCTCTACCTTCTCTTCAGTAAATACTGAGCAGAACTATCTATTCCTCCTCCTCACGTGCCCTCTTATCCCCTTTGATCTTAGCAATACTCCCTCTGGACTTTCTCCTTTCACTAATGTATCTATAGAAAGTCTTGTCACCTTCTTTTACTGTTTGTGCTAGTGTTTTCTCGGTTTGGGCCTATGCCTGCCTTACTGCCTCCCCTGCTTCCCTTAGGGAAGTTTGGTATGTATCCCTATTTTCATCCCACTGTGTTCCCTTATATTTCCTGAAGGCCAGTCTTTTGGCTCTGACCTTTTCTGCTACTGTTTTTGAGAACCAAAGTGGTTTTCTTCTTCTTTTGCACTTCCTTTTTTCTCTAACACAATGGGATGCTGCTTCAAATATTGCATCCTTAATGCTTGCCCATTTTGCCTGTACCCCCTCACCTGTGTTTCTTTTTGCCAGGGCTAGCTTAACTCTGTTGGCCATCTTATCAAAGTCAGACCCTCTGAAGTCCCATATTTTTGCCTTTGAATGGGATGATTTAGTTCTAGTGGCCAAATTGAACCATACCATGTGATGGTCACTAGCCCCCAGGCGACCTTCTACCTGGAGATCTGTGATCCTTTCTCTGTTAGTCAGTACTAGATCTAGGATAGCCCTGTCCCTTGTGGGTTGTTGTATCAGTGGTTTGAGGCCTTCCCCCTGCAGGGAATCCACTATGTGTCTAGTTCTGGCAGATGTTCCTGCTGGTATTGACCAATCTGTATCTGGCATGTTGAAGTCTCCCATTATCAGAATCACCCCTTTAGCTGTCATGTTTTATATATCTTCTAACAGTAATGTGCCTATGTCCTCCCCCTGGTCTAGAGGCCTGTAAACAACCCCAGTTCATATGGCTGTCCCATTTCCTGTTTCAGGGTGACCCACAGTTCTTCTGGCTCTTATGTATATTCTGAATTTCTGTAGCTTTGATATTTTCATTGACATAAAGGGCCACTCCACCTCCCCCTTTTTGCACCTTGGTCTCTTCTGAACAGTACATAGCCAGGTACTAAAGTCTCCCAAGTGTGGTTACTGGTAAACCATGTCTCGCTAATGGCTACTATGTCCAGTTTAGCTTCTGTCATTATTGCCTGCAGGTCTGGGATCTTGTTTCCCAGACTGCGAGCATCTGTGTATGTGATTTTCCATTGGCCAGATTTTGGTTTGTTAGTTGTTGGACGAGGTCTGGCATTTCCCCTGTGCATCGTATGGGAAGTCGGACCTTTTTCCTTACCTGGTGATGCAAATGAACTACAAACATGCTGAACTCCTGTTTGACCACTAGCTGAGGGGGGAGGGGTGTTATTCCCATTCGACATATTGGGTGCTGCACCCCCTCTCCCCATTTGCTAGTTTAAATATTCTACAAGGACCTCAAACTTCTGTCCCAATGCATTGACTCCCTCCTTAATCAAATGCAGTCCACCAAATTGAAAGAACTTTCACTCCCAAAACTGTTGCCAGTTCCCTACAAATTTGTGTCCTTTTTCCTGGCACCAGCCCTTGAGCCATATGTTTTTCTCCCCTGTCTCCCATTCTCTAACCTTCTGTCCATCTGCCCCCCTCTCCTAGACTGGCAGGATCTCAGAGAAGGAGATGCCGGAAGAACAGTGTTGGGTAAGTTACTTTCAAAAAGTAATCAGTTACAGTTACTAGTTACTTTCAAATAAGTGTAATCAGTTACAGTTACTTATTACTTTTATATAGCAAGTAATTAGTAATTGTAACTGTAATGCATATTATTTTCATATTACTTTATATTGCTTTTGATAACATGGTTGTATTTACTCATTGAACATAGCTATGTGCTCATGAAACCCCAAGAAGTGTATAAAAGAACTAAAACAGATTCTAAAGACTATGAATATGTTCATCTATAATACAGTACCCATCTGACACTGCCATACACAACAATCCCATTACATTTCCATAAACAATAGCTCTATTTTAAAAAAAAAACACACACACCCTGCATCTACTTTTATTTTAGTCTTTGGTAACTGGGTAAGGCCCACTAGGCACAAGTTCCTGTTATTAGTGGTGACCTGGGAGCACTGGGCGGTTAAGTGACTTGCTCAGAGTCACAGTGTATGCAAGTGGAGGTTGTGAGTATCAAACCCAATGTCTGGTTTGCTGGGTGTACCAAGCTCATTCACAGCTCATTACTCTAACCTCTAGGCTATACTGCCAGCTCACAATATTGCCCCCCCCCCCACAGCTGAATCCTGGCTTTGCCAGCCACTGCTGTCCCTGACCATTTTAATTTCCATAACACCCACACTCATCTTCCAATACACATACTCCCTGCATCTAATGCCAGTGCCCTTGGTGATCTTTCTCAAACAGCTGTCTATCCTGACAATGCCAGCCACAACTACCCCTTTACATTTCCACCCTTACCTCACTGCCACACACACCCTGCTGCATCTTCTGCAATTGACAATCTTTCCCACATCTAGCCTGTATTCTCCTTCTGACTATGCAAGAGCCACAACAACCCCTTTAAATTTCTATAATGAAGTCCCACCCTCACATAGCTCCCCCTGCCCTCACACACATGCACCCTGCAGATCTACTGCCCTTCCTTGCCCTGGTGATCTTTTCCCATTTCCCCACAGCAGCCTGAATCCTAACTTTGCCATTGCCAGTCACAGATCCACCCACATCACATACAATAAATTCCACCAGCACAAACCTGCGTACCCCAACAAAACGTAAACTCTTCCCCACAGCTGAACCTTTACTTGCCACTGTCACTGAGACACAGTTACAATTATAATTAAGTCTGCCATGACTATTTTGCCACTGCCAGTATGCCACAACTGAAGTCAGACATTGTCACCTACAACAATCAAATTATCACAAAACACTTGTTTGAACTCTAGTACATACCCCTTTGATGAAGATTTTCTTTGAGATGGGACTGGTGATGGTGATAGACCTCGCAGGTGGGTGAATGGACAATCAAGTGATCTGCTGTGGCAGCTTGGCACATGTGGTGTTGATGGAAAAGGGCCCTGAGCCCTGCCTGCAGATGGACTACTTGCCTTCTTCCCCACAACAGCTATGCTGGCCCCAGTTCCCTAAGGGTTCTCAATGGCAACCGTAGAAGGCCACGACTGACGACATGCAGGGGTGTAGCAAGCTAGCTATAAATTGCACATCAGCTGACCAGTCTTTGGCCCCCTCAAACAAATGTCATAAATTCCTGTACCAATTCTTAGCTGTACCATGTAGTGTAGTTATATATTTTAATAATAAACTGACAAAATTATGTTTTCTGACTTGTATTTCCACAGCACATGTTACAGATATAGAACGAAATGGTAGCTGAAAATAGAAAATAGAGTTATAATTGATGTTTCAACCATAGGTCTTTTTCTGGAATTAACTAAACGAGAAAAAAGCAGTAAGAGAAATAAGAGACATATTTGTGAGGAAAGAAAATGGGGGAGGCTGTAGGAGAAATATAGAATAATAATTGGGTGGCGTGTTTAACAAGATTTTACACGCACCCGAGGTGTTGGATGCCACATAAATCCTGAAAGCGAAGCTTGAGAGGTTTATTTAAGCATCCAACATCGAGGGGGTGTATAAAATCTTGAGTTTTTTTTTTTTTTGAAATTTAAGTTTATTGAATTTTACATATAAAAAAGACAACAACCTACAAGTATTGAAGGTTTCCTGATCGTACATAAGCATAACAAGTGCAACCCCCCTTCAAATGGGGGTTCCCAAAAGACTTCCAGGAGCTTGCTTGAATGCTCCAAGCCTGAATGGTGTTTGGCATTTAAGCCATTTATCAGTGAGTGTTTTTAGAACCTCTGGTACTGTCTCTTTAAGAGCTGTCTGTTGCAGACATAATTAGTTTGTATGGGGACTGTGTGTTTCTTTGATTGAGTACCACTCAAGCTGCTGCCAATTCACTTCATTTTGCAGTCACTAGGAGTGCAAAGGGACCTATCTGAAAGATGTAACTGTTTGCCAGAAATTATTTAGAGTAATAATGAAATTACAGTTTGTCTAACCTGCTTTCTTTGCAGTCAGAACTGTGTCTGCTAGTTCCCCATTCTAGTTTTGAACTGCTGAACTGGACCAATCAGTGTGGGGTAAGCTAGCTCTAAAATGGTGCCTTGGACGAATCAGAACTTGGACTCATAATCTGAGCCAGCCACAAGAGGATTGTATGGGCAGTGACTCTGGGAGATGTAGTTTAGACTTCAGTGCCTTTTGGACCAACAGCAGCAGTCTATTGTGAGTGACAGCCAATCCAGTCAAGAACTGGAGGAACTCAAAGGAAGTGCCGGTTTTGTCGGTTGGAGTTTCAGTTGAGCTTTGGCAGTGAAGAAGGAAGGGCCCTGTGCTTTTCAGTGTGCAGTTTTAGTCAAAAACGTGTGTAAGGCCAGAGTTCCGGTCTGCAGCTTGTTAGGACTGAATCCGTCCTGTGAAAAGAATCAAAGGATCTCTGAAGAGTAGAAACCAGGCTCACCCTGTAGAAGACTGGAGGAATTGCTGAAAATTGCACTCGGTCTGTCAGGAACTGAATCTGCTGTGTGTTCTCCGGGTATTGTGCAGTAATTGCGATCGGGATAGAGAAGCAGCCTGCCTGGTATAGTGCTTTCTTTTATATGGATGTGTGAAGAGGTTTGTGTACCTCAAGTGAGCCCTGCTGACACTGAAGGACCCTATCTTATTTGAGGTCATGAGTACTAATTCAGGGTCGCTCCCTGTTGAATTGCCACATTAAATCCAAATGGAATTACTGTACTGCTGACTGTTTAATTCTCCTTTTCTCTGTGTGAAAGGGCCCCTACCAGCTGCCACGGTTTGGACTAGCCACTAGGGCTTGGGTACCCAGGGACAGTAACTGATAGGGATAGGCCTGTGCACAGAGCCATAAAGTAGATTATTAGAGTGATAAGCTAATTTACCTGATTTCCCCCTGTCCTTGTTATATCCCCTAAATAAATCAGAGCTGCTTGTTTCAGCAAAGTTATACTGCCTGAGGTATTTGTCTATGTTAAAGTACTGTACTGTGATTGTTGCACTGTATCTCATTTCACAGGAGGTCCCAGTGCGGAACCAGACCTGGGGGTAGTGTATACTGTGAAGGTAATTCTGATATATTGTGTGGGCCACTAGTGGGAAGAAAGGGGGGTTGCAGTGTCCCAGAGGGCTGTGACCAAGTTAGTTTAACTATTGCAAACCCTGACCTCTGGGTGGAGGCACCCGCCATTGGATCCAGGCCCCTCAACCTGTTAGTGGCAAATCAGGCAGGGGTAGTAGCCCCTGGGATAGCGCCATCTAGGGGTTACACAAGCATATTGCCTAGAGAATACATACAATCACACCGAATTAGGTGAAAACAACAATAGGAAAAACTAACCACAACAACAAACCCCTCCCCCTCTCACCCCAGCCCCCATCCCCCTCCTCGCCTTGGAGAGTTTATAGCTACAGGAAGAGGTAGGATCACTGGAAGGGAAAAATCAAAGGCTAGAAGCCCGGATACACTGGAGGTGAACAACGCAGCAGGGTATATCAAAGGGACTACCCCCCTCAGGGTTAATTGAGGTAGAGCGCATATAACTTGCCCCATTTCCGACTAAAGGACTCTAGATTATGTCTGGAGCTAGCAATAAATTTCTCAGTATTAAAACATTGGGACATCTCTTTAAGCCATTCCTGGTAGGTGATAGGTTCCTGATCTAACCAGTGTCTAAGGACCAGCTTTTTAACAACTATTGAGATTAAAGACATGTGGTACCTACGTTCCTTCACCACAATGCTAGAGTAAACTCCCAGAATACAAACTTCTAGGGTGAAGAATTCTTTGAGCCCCAAAAGTGGATCCAAACTATCTTGGATTGTGTTCCATAATGGAGCCACTCTATTGCATTCCCAGAGAACATGCAGCAAATTCCCTTCAGCGACTCCGCACCTCGAACATATACTCGACTTAAGTTTTCCAAATTTGAACAGCTTAACTGGAGTATAGTAGAGATTGTTTAGAATATAATATTGGATCAATCTATGGTTATCTTGGGATAAGTAGCGGTACATGTCCTTCCAAATTGCTTCCCACGATAAGGGGGAGCTCAAGTTGGGAAGTGACCAGATTACGGACCCTTCCAGGGAGTTAGGAAAAAGGTCATTTAGTAGTTTGTTATATATGATGGATATTCCTTTGGGATTGCCAGCCGCCTTCTGTACTTTCTCTAGGAATGGTCCTACTTTGGAAGGGTAGGAGACAGGCCCAAAAATTTTTAGAACGAGATGCCTCAATTGAAATACTTTGAAGATATGTCTCTGGGGGATGCTAAAGGAAGTTAAGATTCTATCCGATGAGAGAAGTGAACCTTGCTCATACAGAGACTCCACCCGTAGGTTGTTTATTTGTGGAAGCCATTCAGAGGTTAGCTAACTACCACCAATTTAATATTGGGATTTAGGGTGAGAGGTTGTCCTGGATCTTTGGTTTGTGATATGTTGAAAAAGTTCCAGCATTGAAGAAGGATTTTAATAGAGAGACCAATAGTGGAGTCTCGGATATCTGGGGGCAGCGAGGAAAAGGGGTGCCAAAAAATACAGGGGGGGGCGTAGGTTAAACTGATCTAGTAGATTTAGCTCTATTTGTAGCCAAATTGGTTGAGGCAAGTTAGACTGTGCGGTGGACCACTTACCAATTCTGTTTAAGTGACTAGCCCAGTAATATAGTAAGAAATTGGGCAAACGAAGGCCCCCTTTGTCTCTAGATGCACTGAGTTTAAGAAAAGCACGGCGAGGCTGTTTCCCATTCCAAATATATTTGGATAGTAAAGAGTTAACTTGACTGAAGTATTTCTTGGGAAGCCAAATACTAAGGAGGTTCAGGGGGTAGAATAGTCGGGGTAAAATATTCATTTTGATGATGTTAATTCGCCCCCATATGGATAATGGCAGTTTTTGCCATCGGTCCAAGTCCCGCTGGATTTTTGTTAATACATCATCCAAATTAAGCTTCTTGACCGTTTCCAACTCCCGAGCCACATGGATACCCAAGTATTTGAATGAAGTCGGGGCCCATTTCATACCGAATCGTGTGAAGCCTGAGTGAAAGGTAAAAGAGTTTAATGGAAAAATAATTGATTTGGAGACGTTCAACCTGAAATTAGAAACCTGACCAAACCGGTCGATGATTCATAATACTTGTGTTAAGGATGACTCAGGATTGGTAAGGTGCAACAGAATGTCATCAGCAAAAGCTGATACGGTCAAAGGGAATTGAGAGATGACACAGCATGACACTCGTGGAGAATTCTTGATGCTGATGAGTAAAGGTTCTAGGTTTAGATTGAAAAGGTAGGGGGAAAGGGGGCATCCTTGGCATGTACCTGCACATAAAGGGAATCGGGAGGAAAAAACCCCATTACAATAAACTTTTGCCGAAGGGGACTTATAAATTGCCATGATCATATGAATAAAGAGTCAGGAAGGCCATTCTCTTCAGAGTGGCCCCTAGGAATTCCCAGTTTACCCTATCGAAAGCTTTTTCTGCATCGAGAGCAACTAGGACCATGGGATCTTGTGAAGTGCGGGCCACTTGGAAGACATGGGACAAAGTTCTCAAATGGTCGGCTGATGATCTACCCTGGACAAACCCCGCCTGCTCTGGACTTAGCAGGTGTAGCCATATCTTTTTAATTCTGAGTGATAGAATTTTGATATCATAATTTAAAAGCGAGATTGGGCGGTAACTGGCTGGATCTGTTAAGGGTTTATCAGGCTTGGGGATTAGAATTATTGTAGCTTCTAGGAGAGAAGGATCTATTGAATCCGCAGTGAACATGTATTCGTAAAGGTTGAGAAGGAATGGGGAAAGTTCTTTGGAAAAAATTTTATAAAATTGAAGAAGCCATCAGGCCCAGGGGCTTTCCTAATGCCAACTCATTGATTGCATCTTGACTTCGCCTAAGGTGATGGGAGCTGATAGAATATCACAGTGGTGTGGCTGGAGGAAGGAGATTGATTTCGTCCAGGAAGAGCTCTATTCTCTGGGAATGCAATGGAAAGGAATGCCTGCTATAGATGCCTGTGTAGAAAGACTCAAAGATTTGAGCTATGTCCCTAGGTAGCGTCCTATTAGTACCATCTTGGGCTTTAAGAGCCGGGATTAGACGGGAACTCTCCTTCTCTCTCAGTCTAAGGGCTAGCATATTGCCAGATTTTTCACCCTGATCGATGTATCTGGTCTTAGTCTTAAATAAAGCATATTCAGCCTTTTCCCGAGTCAGATCGTTGTATTTGTTCCTGAGTTTAATGAGAGCTGTTAGGTTTGCTGAGGAGTTGGAAAGGAGAAAATTGTCCTCGGCTGCTCTCAGCTGTTGGGATAACAAATTTATTTTGGATTCCCTTATTTTTTTCCTAGTGGCAGCAATCTTAATAAGTTCCCCCCGATGAAACATTTGAGGGAGCACCACAGTATGTCATCTCTATGGATATACCCTTGGTTCAGTTCTAAGTAAGAGAGGATAATGCCCTTGATTTGGGAAACCATGTGATCATCCTTAAGGATCTGCGTATTAAGTTTCCATGATGTGTCCCTTTGTCCTTGGACAACCAGGGAGATCTTGACCCACACCAGGGAGTGGTCTGAAATAACTATTGGTTCTATACCCACTTGATGAACACTGCTCATTAAGGAAGAGCTAATTAGAATATAGTCTATTCTTGACCAAGTTTGGTGTACGTGGGAGTAAAAGGAATAGAGACGGGTATCTGGGTTAAGAAGGCACCAGGGATCACAGAGTCCCAGTAGGTGGATAAAATCAGCAAGGGCTAGTTGGGGAGGGGACATCGGCTTTAACGGTCTATAAGTCTTATCTAATTCACTAGAAGGAGCTATGTTCCAGTCACCCCTGAGAATAAGAAGGGAGGGCAGAAATCTGCTCAGATTGGTTACTAGGGACATTAAAGAAGGATGGGTCACCACCCACAGGTGCATATATTGCCCCTAGTACCACACTACTGTTGTCAAGCTGGCCCTTGACCAATACAAATCTACCATCTTGGTCAGTAATACTGTCTTCTGCTACAGATGGGACATAATGTAGTGTTATAGCTACCCCCTGCTGGCTTGCGAGGCGGACGTAGTGAAAATTTGGGTGAACCCTTGCCTGCGCAATCTTTTTAGCCTCAGAGGCAGCCAGGTGAGTTTCCAACATGAACCCTATGTCCACATTCAAAGGAATAATTCAGAAAAACCTGCTGCCTTTTAAGAGGGTCATTGATGCCTCGGACATTCCAACTTGCTAATTTAAGCGGTCTCACAGCCATACTGATTGATACAATATTTGAAGGATTTGAGACTTCAGCCCTCCAGTGTAGCTAATGGTATGCGGATTACACTTCCATTTTAACATTTCCACAAAGTATGAAACTCTCGAGGCCCCTCCCCAGAAACCCATATGAAAATAACCTTTGGTGATTAGCCAAGTCCCCAACGAATTTAACTGCAACTGGGGAATATAACTACCCCATCTAGAAAGATAAATCCTAATGACACCTGGCCCTGAGATTAATATATACCTCCCTACCAAGCCTCCCAATTATCCTGAACTTTAGTAAACCAAAATCCCCAAAACTATTTACAAGCAATCCCCTTAAAATTCAGGGAAAATGGCTATACCAACTTTGTGTCCTGTATAGGGATCGAATCCGGACTGAACAGACTCACCCTTACCTGAACCAACCCCTGCTTGTTGCCCCTTGGTATAACTTGATAAAGTATGGGTTAACAACATAAGGCAGAAAGGAACTGCAGTCCCCCAAAGTCGGACTACGAGGCAGCTTCCCAAGGCATGCCAATCTTCTTCCCCCCCAGCATAAGGTAAATAAACATCGGGCTAGTAATCCATAGCCAAAAGACCAACAGTGAACAGCATTTCAAAATACAAATTACGGGACCACAAGGTAGTAATCCTACCTACCAGAGCAAAAGGGAGCCGCTAACATGGAGAAAGGTATGTGTCAACTGACTAATATAGCAATCGTTCCCATCAGTTAATGCGAGGATCAGGAGTAGAAGGGGCAGATCTCCATGCATGCGGGAAGGCCTTTATCTGACAGGAATAGGAGGGGGAAGGTAAACCGGAGGGAACCTAATTGGTTCGGCCGACACACAAACTGCCGGAACCGAATACCAGAAAAAAGGTTCCTATCCCACCTCCTCGGGTCAGTAGGGAGCGTCGTCAGCTGCAGAGCAAATAGGCTGCAAACCAGGCCCCAACGAACACTACCACTCCCAATCACCACAGAAGACCATCCAGCCCACCACCCCAAGAACTCTATCCCAGCTAACCAGAAAAAATAAAGAAAGGCAAAATTTTTAACCACACAAAGTCACTCAATGGAGGTAAGGAAACATTAGTTTAAAATTAGCATTGCAAGTCAGCCAATTCTAAACAAATCTGGCAGTCTCTGGGTAAGTTCAGCTTTGGCTTGTTCCGGATTTTCAAAAGAGAGCCATGTATTGTCGAGTTGAACTTGTAACCTAGCTGGATAGTTCATACGAATTTGATCCCAGCAGCTATCAGCTTGGTCACTATAGGATGGAAATCACGTCTCCTCTGTCGGGTTTCAAAAGGCAAGTCTTGGGAGAGTCTCAGTGTGTGGTTTTCCCACAGGATCGCTTGGAGGCCTTTAACTTTGCTCAGGATGTGTTGCCTCTTGAGGTAGCTAAGCAATTTAATTATTATAGGTCGGGGGGGAACCAGGTGGTGGCTTCGGCTTTAACAATCTATGTGCTCGCTCAATGTGATAGAAGGGACTGATGGGCGAGGGGCCAACAATCTTGTTCAGGAGCTTTTGAATGAAAGATAAGATGTCTGGCCCTTCCTCCGCCTCTGGCAGACCCAGGATTAGAATATTGTTCCTCCTGCTACATCCCTCGAGGTCTTCCGTCTTTTGCTTTAATTTTACAATTTGCTGTTTGAGCGTGACAATTTCTGGGTCCCATTTAGCCTTCCATGATTCTAAGGAGCAGGTTCGAGCTTCAGAGTCACCGACTCGGATGTTCAGCGAGGCAAGATCGTTGCGCATGGACTTCAGCTCTGAGGAGATATCCTGCAGTGTTTCTCGGAACAGGATTAGCTCCTGCAGAAAGCGATCTTCGGTGAGCGGATTAGTAGAGCCGGCAGTGGAGCCAGATTTAGCACCAGAACCCGTAGGTAGGGTTCTTGATTTTTTTGCTGCTTTCTCCGGTGTGCTCGGTGGCGTGTGCTTGTCCCCAACAGTCTTCATCTCGGCCTCCATAGTCGTTCGTTGCACCCCGGCGTAAATGATTTAAAAAAACACTTAACTGCCAATAAAGGGTGTTGTTGGTCTGCTGAGAGCTGTGATCAAGGAGCAAATGCTAGGCTATTGTCCCCGAAGTTGGTAAAAAAAAAGAGATTTAGCTGGTTGAGAGAGGGAGAGCTGTGGACTATGCTGCCATTAGGAGCGCTGCAGCACGTGACCTCATAAAATCTTGAGTTAAACACACCACCCCATGTTTTATTTTATATAATTGCTGGGGAGCATTTTTTCAACACAGCAATTACATAAAATCAAGTCACATCCCCATGCAGCTGCTATCCCAGGGTTTCAGCGCTGTCCGTTATCTGAGCTTTGCTGCTGAAACATTTTCTTTCACCTATTTTCATTGTTTTTTACAGCTTAAACATAATAGTAGACATAGGCCAGTTATTTCCTTTTTTTTTTCAGTTAACTTACCGCCGAGTGCCAGTCTCAGTGAAGTTTGCAGGTGTGCTGTGCTACAGAAAGGCATAGCGGGAGAGAAGAGCTGTGGCCGGCACTTGTGTTGACCAAGAAAAAGCCAGCATGTGTTCACTGTTATAAGCCATGGGTTATAACAGGAAATTATAACCCAGTTTCCCTTAGGGAAAAACACTAGCCAGTTATTAAAAAGTGATAATAGGTAAGGTAAGAATAGAATCTGGAAAATGAAAAGGTGATGATAGGTATGAAAAGACAGAGTAGAACTGAATGGGCTGAGGAGTCCTTACATGGGAACTAATTAACAGGACCTAGTACATAGATACACAGATACATAGAAAATGTCAGCAGATCTGCCCATTTGAGCTTGTAAGTTCACTTTATGTTTTCCTAGAAGTCTGTTATAGGCACAGGATTTGACTGACAACAGGAACTTCCTGTTTGGGAGCAGGAAGTGAGTGATCACAGAGCCACCAAAGACTCACCATCCTAGAAGGGCAAGAGTAGCTGTCTGACCCACCACCCAGCTGCTGGAGGTCTGTCTCCAAGCAAGTAAGGGGTCTACTGAGAAATATAGGATCTTCTTGTCTCAGAACAGGACGATCAGGAGCTTAAAGGGCACAGAGGCAGTAAGTAAGTAGGGAGAGAAAAGGAAAAAAAGAAAACAGAGGAAAGAGTAAGGATTCCAAACAACAGTGAAGGGGCCAGAAGTAAGACATGATGGGAGTGGTGCAATGCAGTGGCTGTGGAGCAGCAGTCTTCTGGGAGACATTCTGGATGGTGTGGTGTTGTCCCATCTGCAGGCACCTCTCTGGTCTGAGGAAGGAGGTTGCTCATCCCCAGGCTGAGTTGGCCAGGATTTGTAGGACCTCCTCTTCCATCCAGGGACCACCAGGGCCACTGCCGTTGCCTCAGAGGTTGCCAAGAAAGAGGAGTGGTTGGACCACAGTGGGCTCAGGGAGGGTGAGGGTGGTGGAACAGAGGTACATCACTCCAGTTGTACCTCTCCACAATTCCTATGCCATTCTGGCAAAGTGTGGTTCCTCTATGGAGGCACCCGCAGTGGAGACCAAGGAGGATGCTGGGAACCTCCACAAGGGAGACCCACAGGAGTGTGACATGGGACCCCACAGAGGTGGGAAACAACTCCTGGTGGGATACTCCATTGTTAGGAAGGTAGAACTGGGGGAGGAAGGGGAAAGGAAGGTAAGATGCCTGCCTGGCGCCATGGCTTGGAGGGGTAGGGAGCGAATCCTCAGAATTGCTGGAGTAGCTGCACAGGAGAGGGAGCTGAATGTCATTGTCCACCTAGAGACAAATGACCTGGCTAAGAAAGGGATCAGAGCAGTGCAGGAAGGGTTTTTGGAGTTGAGGAGGGGCCTTAGACAGGTAGCACTCACGGTAACCTTCTCAGAGGTGCTGCCTATCTATGGCATAGGTGAGGCTAGGGTGCTCCACACCATGGGATTCAATCAGTGGTTGAAAAACTGGTGCAGAGCTCAAGGATTTGGCTTCACTGGGGACTGGGAAACCTGTAAAGCACCACCTGTAATAATTTCACAGAAGATATACCCTGTAAGAAACACTTTGCTACAGAGAAAAATAAAGCAGTAACAGAAGATATACCTTGCAAAATACAATTTGAATCAGAAGATTACAGCAGTAATCTGTAAGCACACCCTGTAATAATGCAGCAGAAGGTATACCCAGCAACAACAATTTGAATCAGAGACAAATTAAGCAATAAAATGTTAGCAACAAACAGTAACAATCCCTGTGAGTACAAAAGAAAATAATGACACACAGTAAATCTGCCTAGCCAAAAGAAGCCTTAATCCTTTTCCTTGCTCAGGTAAGGTTCTTTGCTCTGTCCTTTAAAGCAACCTAGAAGAAAAGAGCTTGGGTGAAGCTAGATGCCTTTGACAGCAAACCTTGTCTAGGACTACAACATTATGCTTAGATGCATGAGATGTTTTCCTGCTGTCTATCTTGCTCTTATTCAGTCTTTTTGCAGGGTATTTAGCATTTAAACACAAACATCTCTACACCAGACAGTGCTGCTAAAATAAGAAAATACAGCACTTTTGGCTTAATTGTAAAAATTCCTTATTGCACATAAAGAAACCCTTTTCCTATAGTCCACCAAAGTCTGACTCAACTCCTTTGTGTTTTTTCAAGTTGCATAGTGCCACTCAATGGAGGTTCTTCTGTAGTCCCAGAACTCTAAAAGTGACAATGCTTGTACTGTACTCATCCGTTTTACTGAGTTTTTCACTGAGTGGCACTCTACACCTTGAAAAAGTGCAAAGGAGTTGCGTGAAACATTGATGGACTATGGAAAGAGGGTCTCTTTATGTGCAATAATGGAACTTTTACAATAAAGCAACAAGCTCTGTAATAATTTTCTTATTTTAGCAGAGCTGTCTGGTGCTGGGCTTTTTGTGTTACAATTCATGTGTGAATGCACTTAGCACAGACACTCACTGAGAACAGCTCTGTTTTGTTACTAATTCAGAATTTAACCCGGGTCCAGGTCCCATGCATTCTCACCACTTTAAATGACCCACATGGCAAGGTAGTAAAGGGCTCAAGAGCCAACAGTCTGGGTCAACCATTACCAACCATGTAGTATATACAGGGATATGTATGGTAGTTTATACATGGATATATATGGTAGGAAGTCTAAGTCACACCATTAGGGCTGTAGTTTATGCATATGGATATTTGTAGTCCTAGGTAATGTAAAGTTCCTGTCATGCCCAGTAGGTTTTTCATTGTCTGTGTCCACTGATGTGTCACTACTGTCTCTGAGTTGAAATAAAGATGGCTACTGAACAGACATGCCGTATCTGAGTCTTCCTGCACATATACAGGATACATGGATATACAGGGTATGGTAGGAAGTCTAAGGAATGCCATTAGGGTTGTAGTTTATGCATATTTATTTATTTATTAACTTTTGTTTACTGGGTAGGCACACTAGACAAGGAATGCCTATTTTCAGTTGCGACCCGGGAGAGTACAAGAACATGGATTACAAATAGTGCAAAGGATTGACAATAAAACAAGATATAGGCAATGAGCATAAGGTTACATACAGTGCAAAGGCTTGACAATAATGTAAAAATACAGGCAATGAGATGCTTGACAATAATGTAAAGTGTAAGCAATGAGCATAGGATTACAATTAAACAGGTGATGTAAGAACAGGCAAACAAATTACATTTCATGGAGGTACTACAGATACAAATAGTCCTATCCTAAGGAGGGTAAGTGCTGATGTGTAGGACATATAGAACAGGTAGAAACCCAGTACTAGGCTTCAAAGGGAGGCAGAGGACCAGGAGGGAGGGTGAGGATGGATATATGGGCTGAGAAGCAAGGTTAAGGGGTGATTTGTCAGCCTAGGGACAGTTACATGCTAAGGCAGACTTTAGGTGCAACCAGAGGGAGCTCTTAAAGATGGGATGTGTACAGGAGTATCTGATGGTTGCAGGTAGGGTGTTCCAGAGCTTAGGGGCACAAATGGCAAATATTTGTAGTCCTAGTTACCTGTAACGTTTCTGTCATGCCCTGTGGGTTTTTCATTGTCTATGTCCACTGATGTGTGACTACTATCTCTGAGTTGAAATAAAGATGGCTACTGAACAGACATGCCGTATCTGAGTCTCCCTGCATAGGCACATAAATATCACAAACCAAATACTGTATAATAGGAATCTCAAAAATGTGGCTTTATTCTGGTGTGCATGATAACGTGGGTTTCCATTACCTGCCTACTGGTATCATTTCCACACCACCTCTTCACCTCCCTCTGCCACAGAGCTAGGCATACACTCATCTTACAGATCTCTTGCTTGTTTCAGTACAGTTATGTACACACTGTGTATTGCTGCTGTTTTATTTTGCACTTAAACTGGCACTCCATATTGTGCTGCAACTGCACTTTATTTGTGTACCAACTCATTTCATACCAGTTTATTTGTGTACCAGCTTATGTACCTATTGTTTGCTCAATTGACTTGTTATTGTGTATTGTATTTCTGCTTCTCCTGTTCGCTTCCCCAGCTTGCACAAAGAAATAAGCCTTGACTCGGTGTGCCTCTCCTGGTTACCAGTTTTCAAAGAAACAAGCAAACCAACATGTAAAACTAACTGGTGGGCATTACCTGGCTATAGTTGAATTAGGTGTGATAGGCTGGTACCTAAGGTGGTGATGGTACAGCAATCTATTTCAAACCCAACCTCAGTGTTACTACCTCTTAACTGTCCTCACCTCCTTGGACTGTATTTGGAATTTTGTCATGCTGTACGCCTGTTAAATAATTCTAAGAAGTTGAATTTATTCTGTGCATACATCCAACCTGCAGGTAGACCGAGTGCTCTCTCCTCCCTAGTCAACTCTGTGGGCCCACTGGTGAAAAACAATGAGTTTATTCTCCTAGTTGATTTCAACATTAATTGGCTCAGCCACAAAGGTAAATGTATTGAACAATGTCTAAGTAAATAAAGTCTTACACAAATAATTTCAGTGCCTTCCAAAGTCTCTAACAATGGCAGCAATGCCGCTCTTATATAGACTAGGTACTGTCCCTCAAGATGAGATAAAATCCTAAACTCTGGTGCTCCATGACACCATTAGTGATCATTCTATGATTTTCTGTGTATGGTGGGCTGAATCTCCCAAGGTCCTCTCAAGGCTGATACACTTTATAGATTTCTCTGAATTTAACATGGCCCTGTTACGGAATGAACTCTAAGGCACTGACTGGTTCCTGGGCCACCAATGATGTCAGCAGTGCCCTCCCTTACTTAAATTCTATGTTCATTAACCTTCAGAATAAATGTGTCCTCTATACAACTCGGTGGGTATGTGGCCAAGTCACAAAGTTGCAAAATAGCTCACTCCTTACAATGGTTAGGGATAGAGATAAATGTTGGGCAGAATTTAAGCTGCCTACGGCTACGTCAGATTGGGTAAAATACAGACAGCTCTGAGCAGTATGCAAAAAGGCTATCCAACTTAACAAGAGCACCTTTTGCAAAACTTTACTTGATGCCACTGCAAGCAACCCACGTCATTTCTGGAAATACATTAAAAAGTCCCTACACAGACTTGGCTCAATGGTGTTAAGGGTTGAGATTTCTCACCTTCTGCCACACTGGTGACCAGTGTTTGGGAACGGATGTGGATCACTGGGGGGAGGGATTGGGAAGGAGGTATTGAGTAACCATGGGACAGCTCTCCTCCCTCAGGGAGAGTGGTGAGGTGTCCCACTGTTTGCCTGCCACCTGGAGGTGTCCAGGTGGCAGCACAGTGAGACCACACAAGAGGAGGGGCCCCGGACACAGGGCACTGGTGACATCTCTGTGCAGGTGGAGCTCACACATCATGCCTTCCTCATGAAGTGGGCCCAAGGCAAAAAAAAAAACAAGGCAGAAAATATCCTCAACCACAGGATAAAGGCTTAATCCTTCCCAGGCCCTACACATGGACTGCCCCCCCCCAACAGTTGTGTGGCACAGGATGGCAGAGGGAAGTCAGGCAATGGGGCCAGAGGGACCAGTCACAAGGGGTTAGATGGGGCAGACAAGGCAGCAGAAACTGTAAATAAATAAAAAAATGTCCCTAGGGTATGATGGCAATTTCTCCCCTACTGATATGAACATTAAATGTGTAAAATGCAATAACTGGATACTGTCGCAAATGATTTTAACCATTAATTTGCTAACCTCTCTGCTTATACCAGGTCCTTTCCTCCCTTGTCACAGCCCAATCCTCAAATTGACTGCCTAACTGCATCCAGTAACCCCACCCCCCACTATTCTCTTTCTACTTCGAGGTGATCAAAGTGTCTGAAGTTTATAAATTAGATGCAGATCCCTGAAACTAAATCAGCTGGCTTTGAAGGTAAACAAACTTCTCTGTGCATTTACTAAGGATATTGCTGCTGTGGTCACCAGAACTGTTACTATATCTCTAGTGCCTGAGGTCATACAGAACTCCTTGAAAATGTCCAATATTGTTCCAGTTTTTAAGAAGAGAGACCTTAAAAGCATAGTTAATTTCAGACCCATAGCCATCCTGCAGGTGTTAATAAGGTCCTTGAAAAATGGGTATCCACCCAAATCACAGACTGCTGTAAGCAATGTAATCTCCTTTTTCTGCATGACTTTTGAAGAGGTCATGACACCTCAAAAGCACTGTTCACTCTTACCAGTGCTATTGCTATTGGAATGGAGCGATGAGACCTAACAGGTGCTTTATTCATTGATCTTACAAAAGCATTTGATCTTGTTGATGACTCCCTACTCTGCACAAAACTCAGCACTCTTAGTATCGCCTCCCACAGCCCCCGCCCCATGGTTCCAGGACTACTTTAGCAATAGGTATCAGAAGTGTAAGTTTGGGACCTCCTTCTCTGAGCTTGCCCCAACCATGGTTGGAATTCAATAAGAAGCAATCATGGGCCCTCTCTTCTTTTCAGTGTGTATCAATAATATTCATCACTGCCTGTCCCAAAGTACACCAATACTCTATACTGATGACCTACTTCTCTTTTTGAGTTCCAATAATATAGAGAGCATTAATGACTGCTTCTCCTTAGGTAGGTAGGTACAATTTTATTTATACAGTGGTACAGCCATTAGGGTTCCAAAAATCTCTATTTACAAGGCTTACATGTTTGTATAAAAAACTCAATTATTACAACATTATAAATTATGACAAAAATACAAAAATACAAAATGTCAGACATACAAAAGGTACAAATAAGTTACAAAGTGTTATAAAAATCATCAAGACAAGGCAGATAAACATTTAACCACTGCATTCTTATAACCTATTCCAATAGCAACGAAAACAAAGTTCATGATTCACTGCAGTTTTAAAAACAGTATCAGTGACAGTTAAATCTCAAAGAAAAGGGGGGAGACAGTTCCAGCTTGAGGAAACCTAATAATGAAAAGTAATTTCACTAAATTGGTTAGTTTTTTTTGGTATGATTAAATCCCTAGCACCCGTTTTTCTTAAGTTTAAACCATGATTGGGTTTCTGCAATTTGATTTTTAAATTGTTTAATGATTTATTTTTAAATATACCCCATACCTGATTCAACCAAATACCCTTGGCCCACAAGCTTAATGAAGTCCAACCTAACTTTATATACATTGTACAGTGATGAGTTCTAAAATCACACCTTAACACAAATCTTACAAGCATATTGTAAAGTATATCTAAATTATTTAACTGTTTTTTTGTTGTATGTCTATAAATATGACTTCCATAATCTATTACCGGTAACACTAATTGATTTATCATGGTCAGTCTTGTTTCTTTCGTCATACAATCTGATATGCGTCTTATTGCTCCAATGTTTGCATTTGTTTTCCTTATTAATTTTATTATGTGCTGTTGAAATATTAGATGCTGATCTAGTTGTATCCCTAGTTACTTGTACGTCGCAGTTTGTTCCAAGATCTTACCTTCCTGAGTCATTACTTTTAGCTTTGAAACTCCTTTCTTTTCTAAAGCAAAAAACATAGGGCAGGATTCACAAAGAAAGCCAAAAGTCCCACAGCTGTGGGTAAAAGGCTTGCAGAACTGCAGAAATGCAGTTGCATGATATTCACAAAGAAAAATTGAGCAGGTGTGGAATTTCGTAAAATCCCTGCAGCTGTGGAATTTCAGCAGCTGTGGAAATTGTGCACATGCTGAAAATCCGCAACTGTGGATCTGCAGCTCCAGAAATAGCTTAGGAGGCATATCAACAGGTGAACTTAATTAGCTGAAACAGTAGACTGTAACAGGGCTGCCATAGAATGAACTGTAAGCACCCACAAAGAGACCAGCAACCAGTCCCTCAACTGGGACCACTGCAGCACCACAGGTACCAGTAATACCATGGCACCACAGTGGCCAACTGTTACTGCTGGTCCCCCCCTCCCTGGGGTGTTTCTGTTGCCTGCAGGGGTAGCACTCACTGTAGACTGGCCAGGCTCTACTGCTTGTGGGGCTCAGTCATGGGCTGCACTGTGTCTGGTGATTGTTGCCTGTTGCCATAGCATGGCAATGTGAGCTTTTGTTGCTGTTAATGCAGCTACTGTTATACTATCTGTGATGCTATTATCTGTGCCTCACCTCCACCTTAATTGAATCCAATTGCTGGGGCACTACTGCAGTTTGCTGAGGGAGAGTTGCACCTCATTCCACTGTGTGTAACATTTTTTCCGCAGCTGAGGAAAAAATCTGGTTGTGAATAGCCTTTCAGGGGCTGTGCCTTATTTATCTCACACCTTTTTTTCCTCAGGGACTTCCTCAGCTGCACTTTTTTCCACAGTCCTTAGTGTTGTTTTCTGCAGCTGCAGAGGGTTTTGTGAATAGCACTCAGTGCAAGTTCCCCTTTGTTTCCATAGCTATGGCAGCTTTGGGGACTTAGGGAAGGTTTTGCACCTTCAGAAAGCTTTGTGAATCCAGCCCATAGTCTGTGTCTTTTTATTATTTACTAATAAACCCAGAGATGAAAAATGTCCTTGCATTATGCGAAAATTGCTTTGCAGTTTCTGTTCTACTTCTCCTGGGTTTATTCCTGCTGTTACTAAAACAGTATCATCTGCATAGAGACAAATTTGTGAGTGTTTAATATTATTTGGTAAGTCATTTAAGTAGACTATGTACAAGAGGGCACCCAGGATAGATCCCTGGGGAACCCCTCTCATCACATAGTCTATCCTTGACTGCTGACCATTCAGAACAACGAACTGGGACCTTTTATCAAGATAAGAAGTAAACCATCTGCAGGTTTCTTCCTCTACTCCTATTTTCTTCAATGTGCTAATCAAAATATTATGATTCACTAAATCAAATGCTTTGGACAGGTCCACATATACTGCACCCACAGACTTTTCTTCCTCAAGAGGGATAGCTATAAGATCTAAGAAGTCTGTGAGTGTGATAGCCATTGATCTGCCTTGCCTAAAACCATATTGATATTGTGTTAATTTGTTGTACTTCTCTAAATACTCCATCAACTGATCATGAACAATTTTTTCAAACAACTTAGATACTGTGGACAGCAAAGCTATTGAGCGATAGTTTGAGGCTTCCCTAGGATCTTCTTCTTTGTCTATTGGAATCACTTTAGCAAGTTTCCAACTTGATGGAAACTGCCCCTCCATTAAGTTCCAATTAAAAATATCCTGTAGTATTGGTGATAATTCCAGAGCAGCTTCTTTCAACAATTTATTATCTATCTTATCTGGTCCAATAGCCTTATTTATTTTTAACTTATTTATACCTTTTAAAACTTCTTTATTTGTCACTTTCTTAAATCTAAATTTAGGTATTTTTTCATCTCAGGGATTCCTTTGTTTCACATCATTCATTTGGTTTATACCAGATATAATTTTTGATTTCAAATCAGGAAGATTTATAAAATAATTATTCAAAAAATCAGCAGCCCTATTTGTTTCACGCACCATCCCATCTTGACTTAATTTGATTTCAGTCTGGTTTCTGATTGGTTTCATAAGATTTTTTATTACAGACCAGTAAGCACCTGGATCAGTTGATTCTTTAATTTTTTGTTTGTAATAAGAAGCTTTTGATTTCCTTATTTCCTGAATTACTTTATTCCTTATACTTTTATACCATTCCAAAATTTTACTTTTTAATGATTTGTTTGCGTTTTTCCAGAGCTGATTTCTTGACCTAATCAATTTTCTTATTTTTACTGCTAACCATGGCAAATGTTTCAGTCTCTGATTAACTTTTTTCTGTGGGGCAAATTTATCACAAGCATTCCCAAACATTGTTGTAAATTCCTGTACGGCCAGGTTTATATCTGAGATAAGAAAAATCCTATGCCATGGTAGTCCCTGAAGATGCTTTCTAAATAACAAACTGTTACATTTTATATAGCATCTTTTAAACATAGTTGGCACTGAATTTATAGCAGTAATATTTTTGTCAATGGAAAAAAATACATGTAACTATGTTATGGTCTCCTAAACTGGGAGCAAACACGCTTTTTTCCAAGATAGTCAACTCTGGTGAAACAAAAATCAAATCTAAAATGTTACCTTTACTGATTAAGGAACCTTTTCTCATTGGAGTATCTATTATTTGTATTAAATTTAAACAACTCATTGAATCTTCCAGTTTCTGACCCCGGGACAACCCCAGGCTGCATTAAAGTCACCAGCCAAAATGGTTTGTAATTGACCTAAATGTCCCATTAATACATGTGAAAATTTGTCAAAATGAATGGTATTTGTTTTGGGTGGGGAATAAACCACCCCATAGCCAATTTTAGTGCCTGTATCTCAATTAACAAACATTCTATCCCTTCAATTATCCCTGAAAATAAAATTTTAGAGTGACCAATTGAATGCCTGATATACATTAAAACAGCTCTGCCTGTGCCCCTCGATCCTGCCTAAAGTGGTAGAAATCTTTTAATTCAACCTCATCATATTCAATTTCCTTTTTTGACCATGTTTCTTTCAGTATTACTATGTCTGGCTCTTTACAGTCAACACAGGTTCTAAGAAGATCCATTTTTTTAATCATACTTCTTGCATTATCTGAAACCAATTTAACGGAATTTCCCTGTGGACCTGGGTTCAATTCAACATCCCCACAAAGAGCCAGAGACAGCAACAAGGCTTGATCACATGAATAGGTATACCTGATTAATGACACAAAATGCTTTATTCGAAGTTCTTGTTTGATAGGGTTGAAAGGATTTCTCCGCATGGTCAGCTTTGATGCTTGTTGTGGTCTCAGTTTATTCAAAAAACAGTTTACATAAATACATGATCTTTCTGTTAAAGTATCAGTCTCAGTACAGACACACAGCTGAGCCATGCTGACTGAACCTACCACCAGCCCCATCATCCTGAACAACAGTTCCCCTTTCATTATCACTACAGTATCCAATTATAAGCAGGAAAAAAAACTCCACAAAAATCTGCAAAAAACAGATTCAGGGGTACCATAAAATAGTGTTCCTGGTGCCAGAGAAACCCAGTGCAGATAGCCAATACACAGCACTGAAAGTATTTAACACCAGGAACAGCACTCTACAGACAGTACCTCCAGTGTCCTATCCCAAGTCAGAAACACTGAAACCAGGGTGAATTAAACTTAACTGATACTGCTTTAAATTCAAAACTACTTTAACTAAAACCTTACTCTTAATGTTATACCCCTGCACAAACATTTTTACTGACAGTCAAAACATCTCAGAAGACAGCAGTTTATATTAAAACAAACTACTTTTCAGTTACATGGGACTTTAAATTCAAAGCAGTTTATATTAAGACAAAACTACTTTTCATTTACAAGGGACTTCACATTCAAACTTACTTTATCTAAAAGCTTACTCCTGGTAATTGTACCCAGAGCACATACCTCTTTACCGATGGTACAACAACTCAGAAGACAGCAATTTATATTAAAACAAAATCATTTTCATTAATATGTCACTTACAATTTACCCTAATACACTAAGAACAGTCTAATATTATTAACCTGCATAAACACGCTTTAAAATTTTGTCTCAATATATCAATCTTGTTTTAAGTGTATAACTATTATCAAGTCCTTAACTCTAGGGGTTTTACCAGCTTTTTTCTGTCAATATTCCTCTTCTGAGTGGTGCTCGCATCACTCACGCTCGTGCCACTGCACTCATGCAGTGGCTGCGCAAGCCTTTTCTGATGTTACCACCCCTCCTCTTCTGCTGACGAGGTTTTAAATATCCTGCCTGAAACAGCTGCTGGCAATCACTGAGGCTCGGGTAACCGGGCACTTGCTGGAAACAAATGGCAAGACTGCTGCAGAGTAGAGTTTAGGCACACTGGTAAAAATACAGTCACGCACTACACAGGTCTTTTCTGCTGATTGCAGTTAATGGTATAAGTTGAAACACAGTGTACCTGTTTCAGCAGTGGCAGCGCAAGCCTTTTCTGATGTTACTGCCCCTTTTCCTCTGCTGACGAGGTTTTAAATGTACCGTCTTAAAAAAAACAAACAGCTGTTGGCAATCACTGAGGCTCCAGTAATGCAGCACTTGCTGGAAACTAATGACAAGACTGCTGTAGAGTACAGCTTAGGCACACTGATAAAAATACAGTCACGCACTACACAGGTCTTTTCTGCTGACTGCAGTTGATGGTATAAGTTGAAACACAGCGTTGAAGTTGAAACACTCTCCTTGGATCTCCAAGCAGTCCAAAATTGACTTGCTTATAACAAACTACTACTGAACACTTCTAAAACCCAAGAAATGCCTTTTGGCTATACACCTAGGCTAAAAGATTGTCCATGCCCCTTTCCGTCTCTTGCAGCAATGGGACCATTTTTGTCTTGTTATTGGCCTTTGATTATCCAGTGCTTGACCTTGGACCCAGCCTTGGACTTCTCCATCTACATAGTGAGCTCCTGCAAATGCATAACCACCTGGCTTGGACTATCATACAGAATTAGGCATAATCTCACTTGTAATGCTCAGCTTGCCATTGCCTACAGAATCCTTCTACCTAAATCTATGTACAGGATACATGTGTAGTCAGACACAGCTATGGATATGTTGAGGAAATGGGGTACTACATATAATAATGTGTGCTTCTTTGCATTCATTAGCATCATTTCACCAGAGTCATAGATGTGGCAAATCCTCCACTCACCATTTCTCATATAAATAAATGCTAGGGAAACCATGTTTTAAGGGTTACTAGGGGTTGCAAGGGACATCATAGGGGTTGCAAAGAAATCGTAGGCGGTCTCAGCTGCAACCCCTGGTTACCCTAAGTAACACCCATTTGCATGGCTACTAATCCCCAGGAGAATCACTGTACTCTGTACTCTAGCCCCGGGTTGGCTCCACCCACAAGTCTTGTGTGACCTTGCTGTTGGTGGTGTAATTCATGGTGTCATTCAGAATTAGCTGTCTATTTTTTCTTGCATCCCTGCTTCTTCTCCCTGACAGTGACCATTCCCCTAAGTCTTTTGATCAGGACCTCTTGCCCACTCCCAAACTAAGAATGATCCAGCCATAGCACCTCTTTGGTGCAAGGAGCCTGATCCACCTACCCCCCAAAGAGATAGATAAGGTGCCACTTACCCCCTCAGGCAGCGGTCATGATCCAGCCATAGCACCTCTTCAGTGCAAGGAGCCTGATCCACCTACCCCCCCCAAAGAGATAGATAAGGTGCCACTTTCCCCCTTGGGCAGTGGTCACGATCCAGCCATAGCACCTCTTCAGTGCAAGGAGCCTGATCCACCTACTCCCCAAAGAGATAGATAAGGTACGATGCTTGAAAAATTGCCACGTTTTCTCTGGGCTGTGTGAATGCTGAACTGGGGCATCACTTGCAATTTGCCGTTTTCAATTTCAGCGCCTTCTCAGGGTAACGCTATTGGCTCCATGCCTGTGCAGAGCTCCCTGATTGGCTGGTCTCACTAACCTGAGACAGGAGCACCCGAGACGTGTGGCTTAATGTAAACCTGCATCCCTGTACTCGGCTTCTAATTTATATATTTTAATTTAGCCTGTTCTGCTCGGCCTGTGTAAAGTAACTTACCATTCCCCCCCGCTGCAGTTTCTCTCCAACTGTATGTGCACTGATTCAGTGCTAGCTCTGCAAACTTCCCCTATATTTTTCATCCCACCCCCCATCCCAGGCCTCCTTTGAATGAACACAGTCTCCACCCACTCCTATCTGATGTTTCAATTTATTGGTTACTTACTGTCAACAACTGCAATTCCTCCCCATACCCTTTTTGCAACTAAGCCTTCTAGCAGCTTTACCTCAGGTCCTTGCCCCACTCACCAGCCTTTTCAACAAATCCCTCTGCCTGGGGCAATTTCCTACTGCATGGAAAACCATTATTGTTACTCCTATTCACAAAGGGGGTGACAGGTCCTCAGCCGGGAACTACCGGCCTATCTCCATACTCCCGCCCCTCTCCAAAGCCCTTGAAAAACTGGTTGCCATGCAAATCACTGAGTACCTGACCAAACACAACGTCCTCTGCCCTGAACAGCACTGTTTCTGTGCAGGACACAGTACCGGCACTGCACTAGTTGAATTTTCAACATTCCTACACTCCTCCCTGGACTCTGGCTCCCTAGCCGGGGCAGTGTTCATCGACCTTTCAAAGGCTTTCGACACTGTCTTCCACCCCTCCTGCTGGATGCCCTCTGCCACACTGGCTTCACTACTGGACCACTCGCCTGGTGCACCAGCTATCTATCTGCCCATTCCCAACGTGTCAAAATTAATGAGACACTTTCCAAAACTTGTCCCATCCACTCAGGGGTTCCTCAGGGCTCCATCCTGGGACCCCTACTCTTCTCACTCTACCATAACACCCTGCCCAGTGCATGCACTGGGAAAATTCTGCTGCATGCAGATGACGCCATCATCTCTGCCACCCACCGTAACCCTACCTTCCTCCAGGACTCCCTGCAACTTTCCTATAATGATGCCGAAACCTGGTTTAAAGAGCACAGACTGGTCATAAATCTCAAAAAAACAAAAACAATGCTTTTTGTCCACCCCCAAAACAAAGCCAGCAACTTCCCACTCCATATCCTCCCCTACTCCAAACAGCCACTAGAGCAAGTCCACGCCTACAAGTACCTTGGGGTCACCTTTGACTCAGCCCTCACCTACCACACCCACATCGATGCACTTGCCTCAGCTACCAATGTGCACCTAGGTATCTTATACCGCTACAAAACTGTCTCCAACCCACTGCCCTCCGGCTTCCGGTGACATCCTCTATATTATTCCTGGTTGACTATGGACTACCAGTCCACGGTGCTGCCGACACAACTGCCCTCAATAAAATTGCCTCATCCTAAATAAGACATGCAGACTAATCACTGGGGCTCGTAGGCTCACACATTCGTGCCAGCTCTATGATATGGCAACATTGCTGAACCTAGATGAACGACTGCGATATCAAACTTGCCTAAGGGCAAAAAAAACTCTTCTAGGGCTATCCCTGCCCGGGCTGACAGCCTTCCTCCACCTAGCCCAACCCTTGGTCTGTACACGGACCTCCTGCAAGGCCACTTTTCTGGTACCAAGATCTAGGACCTCCCATAGACAGAGGTCATTCCACCATAGACCCCCATCCTGGTACAACTCGCTCCCTCTCCCCATCTCGGATGCCCCCACAATTTCCAAATTCAAAACTGCACTCAGAAGCAAACTATTCAACACACGTAGTTACACCTGTCTATAATCTGAGGCGCAACACTCTGTACCCTGACAATGCCCGCTGGGCAGCATCCTTACCACACCTCTTTAAATCCTACCCCTTTTCTGTTTGTACTGCCATTATTCCTGTTGCTTGCCCTTTCTCCGTGCAAGTATGTACCACTTCTGATTAAATTGCTATTACTCTGTTGCCTGCTCTTACTGTCGTACTAGTATGCGCCATTGTAACCATACTGACTTGTCTGTATAATTGTCTTTATCACATGTGCTTACTAACTATGTAACCCATATCCTGGAACCTATAATGCCTGTATATGTATTTGTCATGTTCATTATCACATGTGCCTGCAAACTATGTAACCTATATCCTGGAACCGAGAATGCTTGTATTTGTATTTGTCCTCTATGTGACGAGGTACCTTTGGAAATGAGCCTCTGGCTCAAAGGTTGTAAACCGATGTGCAAATAAATAAATAAATTATGTCTTGCTGAGGCATACCATTTTGGTACTTTAGGTTTGCTTATTGCTGACTAGCATATCCTGTCTTGCTGACTAGCATATTCTGTCTTGTTAAGGCACTGTTTTACTTGAAAATTGTACTACAAATTACTACACTGTGACTGATTTGCCCGAAAACTCTGTTTATTGTCTAAAAATATTTCCAGCAACCAAGTGTTACAGCCCTTTCGTGACTTTGTAGCTCTCTCTAGACTGCAAGGTGCCAAGGAAGTCATTGGCTTTTCAGTTACTAATTGAGCTGTTTTCACTCAGACTGCTGGCCTTTGTGTTGCCCCACTATTAATTCGAGCTCCTCTCTCCTTTCCCTAGCCGAGAACCCGCTAGGGATCCCAGCTTAGACACCCTCACGTGGACCCCGCGGACACCGGAGGTCGGCACTCCGGGTTACTACCGAGACCCTCTCATCGGACTCCACCGCTTGAGAGGTACGGCAAAGCCACAATTTTTTGCCCACCCACTCATCCTCCCTCCTGTGTGCTATTATATAGACCCGTTAGCACCGCCCACTCCCATCCCTGATGAATCTCCTGCCTTCTCTTTCTTACTAAAGCAATTTGTTACTGCCAGGGTTCTGCCAGGGGAATCCTGCAACCAGCAGCTGGCAAGCTACCCTTGTTATTAAAATTCCTTCATTTACCCAACAACTGCAATTATGGCAGCCTTGTTGCAATTCTTCCTCCTGACTGCACTGTGTATCATACCCCTTACTGGCTTATTATCCGAAAAATTTGAGACTGGGGCTACACCACATCCTCATCCTGAAGACTGCTCACCCAATCTGACTCTACACATCACATGTTATGCCAAGGCTCCTTGCCAACTGATCCAGGTGGACTACGTTCCTCGAAGAGCAACTATTGCAGGTTTGTCTATGCCTCCTTCCTTATCTCTAATTAATTCGAGTTACTCCAACTGGCGTTACACAGCCAGAGTATTAGCCTCAGTGTCCTTAGGCTTGCATAAATTAAAAAACAAAGCTTGGCACCCTGGTTCCTCCTCCATGCCAAGCTGGAAAAAGCCTTGAGCTCATTGCCTTTCACTTGAATCCCTGAAAAAATTGCTACTCCTCCTCTTACTCTGCTCTGGCAATGTCTAGCTTAATCCAGGGCCCATAAATAAACTTACCTCCCCTTCTGAGTCACTATGTCTTAAAAGTATTAGCTTTATGCACATTAACGTGTGCAGCCTGCTGAAAAAATTCACACTTATCCAGGCTTGGACCGCCCATACAATGTCAGATGTGCTTGTTATCTCAGAATCCTGGCTACGGCCTTCTACGGCAAATAGCATGATTAATATACCTAATTACCAGTTCTTTAGATGCGATAGGCAATCCAGAGGAGGTGGGGGTGCCATCTACATCAAAGATAGATTTGTGGCATCAACACTTAATTCTAACTCACTGGTAGCGGGATTTGAGTGCCTGGACATAAAAATCGACCTATCCCCATTGTTAGCACTCCGAGTCATAGGATGCTATAGACAACCATCTGCCGGTACTCAGCTCTTGTCCTATCTTACAACTATCTTGGACACTAGCCCCCTGGAAACAATTATCCTCTTGGATCTAAACTACAATTGGATGTTGGAAGTCGGTCACCTGCTTAAATCTTTCTGTGACTCCCTTGGTTTCACCCTACTCAACGAAGAGCCACACATATCAACAAAAAGAATACAGCCAAAAGTACCCTTCTGGATGTCCTGCTTGTGAATAAACCCCATTCCTTCTCCCACGTTGGAACCTTTGACGCAGATATTAGTGACCATTGCCTAATAGCGGGAGTTTGGATAGCCAACAAAGTGCCAACTATGGCCAAATTCTCCACCAAAAGGTCAACCAGGTTATTTGACCCAAAGGCATACCTACTAGACCTAAAAAACTTCCCCTTGTGGCAGAGTTTTTACCTTGCTAAAACAGTGGAAACTGCATATTTTATACTACATGAAATCATTACCTACGCCATGAATCTACATGCGCCTCTGTCAAAAATACGCATAAAGGCTAGGAAATGCCATTGGTTCACTCAAAGTTTCAAGGCTGCATTACTGTCCAGGGATAAACTCTGGAAAACTGCCCACAAATCCCAAAAAGAGGAAGATTGGCACCTCTTTAGAACAGCCAGAAATCACGCACCAAACTGATTAGGGAAGCTAAAGCCTGCTATTACCAAGCAGAACTAGATACTGCAGCCAATTGTTCCTCCACACTCTAAGAACTGGCGGGAGCCACATCACAAAATATGCTCCCTACAAAAATTACCTCTGACAATGCAGTAGTCAATGACAAAAAAGAGATACTGCAGGCATTCAACATGCACTTTGCCACAGCAGGTTTAGCCCTCGATAACTCGCCTGCATGTAGCCTGCGCACCCAATTTGGCATGACCCCACCAAATTTTGGCTCCGTTAGTCAACATTTCTCATTCTCATTGGTTACCCTCAAGGAAGTGGAAGACTTGATTCCCCACCTGGATACTAAGAAAAGTGCCGGCGCAGATGCACTTGAACCATACTTCCTAATGATAGCATGTCACATATTGGCAGTGCCTATTACTCATTTATTCAACCTGTCCCTAACACAAGGTACCCTCCCTCAAATATGGAAGATCACACATGTTATCCCGCTATTTAAATCTGGAGACCCTTGCGACCTTAATAACTATAGGCCAATTTCTCTCATACCCACACTCTCAAAGCTACTGAAAAAAACAATAAATGGCCAACTAAGATCCTTCATCGACAGAGAAAAATTACTAAACCCTCTTCAATCCAGATTCAGAGCCAACCACAGTACAGTCTCGGCATTAGCTAAAGTAACCAATGACTGGCAACTGGAGTTGGGGCATAAAAAGTCAGTATGTGCTGTGTTTCTTGACCTCAGCAAAGCATTCAACACAGTTGACCACGACCTGCTCCTCGACTCACTAAAAACACTAGATCTGGGTGCTACTGCTCTAAACTGGTTCTCTGAATATCTGACAGACAGATACCAGCACATGAAAGTGGATGGCGAACTATCTGCCCTAAAACTTTTACAAAGAGGTGTCCCTCAGGGATCCATATTAGGTCCCCTCCTCTTCGCAGTGTATATCAACAACATTGATGAGGGAATCAAGGATGCAAGTATTCACTTATTTGTGGATGACACAGTGCTGTACCTGAGTCGTCCCACACCAAAAGAAGCTTGTACTGACCTACAAAAAGATTTCAACCTCCTGCAACTCCAACTAATCAATAAAAAACTGCTATTAAATGTTAAGAAAACTAAAGCCATGTTATTATCCCCCTCAAACTACACAAGCACTATTCACTCCCTCCCCCCAATAACCATGATGCTGGGAGAGTGCTTAGAGAACGTTCCAAAATTCAGATATCTTGGGGTCTGGATCGACTGTAAACTGTCCTTCACTGACCACCTGGAAGACTTGCTGAAAAAATTAAGGCAAAGACTGGCCCTTTTTTACAGGATAAGAAGACTTCTTACAGTAGATGCAAAGAAACGACTAGTCTAAGCCACATTCCTGTCCTTAATTGACTATGCAGAGTTCATATACAGTAGCTGTGCAGCTTCCTATCATGGAAAATTGGATATGCTCTACCACAGAGCTATACGCTTCATCACTGACCTCCCCTTCTCTACCCATTTTGCGCACTACATGCTGCCACAGACTGGACCTCACTTCACTATAGGCACAACTTTAATACAGTACTCTGGACACTTAAAGCCCTCAGTGGCAAACTCCCTCAATACATCATCAACTGCCTGTCTCCGATTGTGCCCAGCAATTATTCCCTTAGAAGCTGCTCACAACTCCTGCTAAATATACCCAGGGCACTCACACGAGTCGGGAGAGCCACCTTTGGAGTCTTACTCCCATCGATATGGAATAAAACCCAAAAGATACTTAAGCTGAAAACCCCAGAAAGCACCCTTTTGTCCAAAAGGGTTACCGTGATGGCATTACGGAAATTTGCAATTGCTTTACTAGACACTAACTAACCTCCTTCCCTCAAACAGCGGCCCGCAAATGGCGGCCCTTCCAGCTGAAATGTGTGCCTCTGCCTCTAGCATGCCCACCAACAAATCCACAGGATTTATTGCCGAACTCCCATATCTTATTCTTTAACGCTCTGAACAGCTGCAGCCTGATTCTAGCACATGCTACCGCACTTGGGGATAATTATCATCTTTCACCCCAAAAATATTCTGTCCCTCGTCCATCTAACACCTCCCACTGCCCCAACCTCCAGGACCCTCCCAGTTATGCCCCTGCTACTATATTCCTCCTCTTGCACTTAGTACAACGGCAGCTTTTCTCCTCCATATGTCGCCACATTTTGGGGCAAAAATAGCTTTGTCGCCTTTCGTATGGTCCTCTGCCCTCCCAGTCCCTCACTTTGCTCTAACAATTGGGTCCTCTTCACTTGTGCCCCTATTTCCCACCTCTCCCTACATTATGCACTTGATATCTTCTGTCTAGTATGCCTACCCTCTCCCTAACATTTCCCACTACAAAATACACAGTTTTTGGGCTTGGATCCAGCACAAGTTCATTATCCACGACTCCTTGTAGTTCTATGTTCAATGTATATTACCTGTAAATGTGCATTTTTACTATAATAGAGGCTATTTTTACTGTTTGTACTATTGTAACTTGTCTTTCTGTATTATTACTGTAGGACCACAGGTCCACCTTGTAAATGAGCTTGCTCAATGGTGCCCGCCTGGATAAATAAAGATATTGATTGATTGATTGATTGACATGAGGAATATAGCTTACATGAGTTTTGTTCCAAGCTTTTCCACCCCTCACATTATTCATCTTTACCTAATGACCCAGGGCTTTTATAGTGGTTATCATAAGCACTATTGTACCTGTTTATAACTTGGCCTGTCTGTTTGTAATGCTTATTGTAGTAGACCTCTGTATAGAATTTCTGATAATCTGACTTTTTGTGTCTATTTATCTGTAGTGCTATTCATAAATTATTAGTGTTCTCTCCTATTTTATATGCCACGCTACAGTCAATATGTAAATTTATCTTTATTGATATTTAACTCAAATATCACAATAAACAGCGTTACAATGCAGTACTTTGTTTCCGTTTCTTTATTTTACATTACACTGCTTTAGTTCACATAAGATGAGTAAAGTCTCTTTCTTATGTCTGGTCTCTATAACTGACCATCTTTTGCTATTTTATTTTCTTGATTAGCCTGCATAAGGATGTCACCCCTTTTCCCCTTATACCAGTGCATGTATAATTAGACAAAAATTGGGAGTGAATGGAGGTTTGTCTCCCCGATCATATTGAGGCATGCATACTTAAAGGTGATAAGAAACAGTTTTCACACCTCTAGGTGCCCTCCAGTTGCCTTTTTAGTGTCTACTCAAAACTCTGACATTTTTTTTACCTTTTCTGTTCAATTAATAATCTAATTTTCTTGCCTTTGTAACTATCCTGAATCCCTCTCTCTCCTCCAGAAGTTGCTGTCCTCTCTTTTCATACTGCCCGAACATTCTACTACATCAATAACACCATTCCAGGCCATTCAGATGAATAGCATGGAATGGTGTTATTGATGTCATAGAATGTCTCAGAAATAAGAAAAGAAAGAGCAGTAGCTGGTGAGACAAGTAAAACTCTATGTAGATCTGAGGGTTCCCCAAAGCTAGATTATTGTCAGTGTCAGTGGCTCAGTAGGCAGCACACTCACCTCTGAGGCTAGGAGATCAGAGGGCTGTGGGTTCAAGTCCCACATCTGGCACTTGCTTTAATATCCCAGTACTGACACTGTAGTGCAGCATGAGAGGGGTGCTACACTTCTGAGGTGCCGTCTTTCAGAAGAGACGTTAAACTGAGGTCCCATCTACCTGGATTGGTGGTAGTTCAGGTGGATGTTAAAGATCCCATGGCACTTATCGAAAAGAGTAGGGGAATTTTTTTAATATAACATCAAAAACAAAATAATCATAAACAGAGTGTAAGTCATACAATATATTGTACAAAGCAAGAAACCAAATAAAATAAGTATTAGAATCATACATTAACAAATTGGTGAATAAAGGAACCATGTACAAACATTCCCCCCATCTAGAAAAGTGGGCAAATTATAACAAAGAAACTAAAAGGAACACAAATTCGTATTAAATCATACAATATATATATAAACTCATCATAAACAACAACAAAAAAATTATCAGTCATACCTTATAGAATACCACCGAAGTATGTATATATACCCAACCAACCCCCTCTGTCTAACAAAATAATAACTTCCTCTTTTTTATTTTCCTTATGTCAAAATCTTTCTCTAAATGCAATAAATTGACTGCTCATAGTCTATTTATATTTTATAAACATTGTAAACCCTTTCCACCAATTAGTTACTTTCTTTGTGGTATAAATTCCTAAATCTTTCAGATAAATCCTTTCCATAGCCCCTTGAATCAACACTCCCACTGTATCATATGGCATCAGTTTTTGATGCAGCACCCATTGGCATCTGGCCTGCCATAAATAATATTTCAAACAACAACAGAAAATTTGTAAAGTATCTATATTGTAGGTCCTTCCAAGCTGAGAAAATTGTCCTAAAACCAGCTTATCGTAATTTAAGTACAGTAACATTCTCATATTCCATTTTGAAGCCAGTAATTTCCAAAGGGAACTAGCGTATGAACAATGGAATAAAAAGTGATCCACAGTTTCTTCTTGGTCAATGCAGTCAAGAAAAGGGCATAGTCTTTCATTTTTTATCTTATGTTTGGCATTTCCTCCTGACCCCAACCCTCCCATATACTGCTAACCATAAAAATTCCCACATATATTCTGGCAATCTGGGATTATTCAATTGCTAAAGCACTCCCGGAATCATTTTTGAAGGACAATTTTTAAAAGCAGGTTCAGGAGGATATAATAATGACATCACTGTGTCACATAATGTTGGGCCTGTACTCTCTTTTACTATGTGCTTCACCAAACCCCATTTAAAGAGTTTTTGTGCCACAGGTTTAAAATATTATGGCACTGATCATTTTTTTGAAGGTCTAGGAGGAATTGTCAACCAAGCTGAATAAAAATTTGCTAAAATATGTCTTATTAATAAAACATACCGAGATGTAGGTGGCAAAAGACCAACCTTAACATTTTGTGCTATAAAAAGAGTATTAAAGAAAATGACTGGATCCATCATTCCCAGACCCCCTTTTTCTTTGACCAGATATGTATACTATCTCTTAATGGGATTCAATCTATTTCCCCAGACCATCTGAAAAAATAAACTATATAGTCTGGTTTCAAACCCAATTGGTAATGGGAATATCATAGCAGTATATAGCAAAATGGGAATCAAAAACTGTCTAATAACCTGTACCCATTTTCATTTTGCCAATTTCTAATGCTTCCAGATTTGTACTTTGTAATCCACCAAAGATAGTGCTTTTTCCCAATTCAAGTCTGGAAGATTTTGGGGCCCATACAGCAGTCCTAAGATTTTAATTGGATCTGAAGAGATTCGAAGACCTTGAATAATAACCTCATCGGGCTGACCTACCCCAGTAAACAAACCCTGACTTTTTTGTGTGTTAATTCTGGAGTTGGAGACAAAGGAATAAGAAACCATAAAGTCCAAAAAAATTGAAACTTGTTTATGTTCTGAAAAAAACACAGATATCATCTGC
The DNA here is from genome assembly GCA_016271365.2 of Neoceratodus forsteri. Classification (NCBI taxonomy): domain Eukaryota; kingdom Metazoa; phylum Chordata; order Ceratodontiformes; family Ceratodontidae; genus Neoceratodus; species Neoceratodus forsteri. The sequence goes on from CM057454.1 coordinate 334,845,354, forward strand.
ATATGTCTGTAAATGCAGTTCCTCCATAATTGGTGGCCCCAGTACCCCTTTACATCATGGATGTTGTGATAATGCTTGAATTAGTGTATCTATTGTGAACAAATATAACAGTGGACTCAAAGGGCATCCTTGGCGTACCCCTGTAGGAATATGAAACCCTTCTGAAATTTCGTTCTGAATGACAGGATGAACAATGGCATTTCTATAAAGGGATTTAACCAATCCAAAAAAGAGGCCAGAACCCTGTAATGTTGTAAGGTCATAAATAAAAAAGGGTGGTAGACCCAATCAAAGGCCTTCATTTGATCCACTGAACCATACATCCTGTGTATCCATTTAAGGAAAAATGCTCTATTAAATCCATAATAATTATAAGAGCATGTTGAATTTTTCTCCCTGGAAGCCCACAATACTGTGAAGGAGAAATTACAGTACTTGCAAAAAGTTTGAGTCTTGAATTCAGAATCCCAGTTAATAATTTATAGTCAGAATTTAAAATTGTAATTGGACACCAGTTTCCCAAATTTTCTTTATTTCCTGATTTAAAAAGAAAAATTAAGAGACCCTCTGAAAACCAAATGGGAAATTTAAAAGAGGATAGAAAAAAGTTAAATACCAGAACTAGACATTCTTAAAATTCAGAGGGAAAGGTTTTATATAACTCAGACATAGGTCCATCAATCCCTGGAGAAGTTCATTTTTTTGAGATTTAATGGCAGTTACAATTTCAGCCCCTGTAATGAGTTTAGTTAAAAGTGACATATTAAACCCATTTTCTGGAATTATAATCTTTTACAAAAAATTTCTAATGTCCTCCACACTAGGCGTCGCTACTGGTTTGTGAGAAAATAAAAATAATTTTATCACAGCATGAAGACCTATATTATCCTGTACAGATTGCCCTTCCTGATTTAAAAGAGAGTTCATAGTTGTTTTAGATTTGTATTTTTTAAAAGCTTTATATGGATCACCCTGAGGTTGTTTTTTCATCCCATATTGAAAAAGCACTTTCATTGTATTAGCTCGATCATATTGTACCTCTTGAATTTGTTGATTTAGATTAGCTACTTGGGTAGTGAAATCAATTTTTGAGGTATTTGCCATAGAAAACAGATAATATAATTACTGGCGCAATTTTAAATAATGTAGAAATTTCAAATTCTCACTGGACCTACCTTGATTTTTTAACATTACTTGGAGATCCTCCTTAGACTCCCTCCACCATTCCCCTAAGTCCTCACATAAAATTGAAACTGATAGTCTAGCAATAAGCAATGACCTAATATTATTGATTACTAAAGGACGCTTCAACATAAGTGAACTTAATTTCCATCTTGACTTCTGTGGTGATGGTAGGGAAACCAATGCAAAATTACACTGAAGAAGCATGTGATCAGAAAAAGCCATTGGGAAGGTATAAAACTTAAAAGGGAGAAGATTGCGGGAGAGAAAAATGTAATCTATGATAGACGTGTATGTTTTCCTTTTATAAGTAAATTTAGGACCGCTATCCTGTAATTTTTACTGTCCACCAAACCTGATGTATTTATTAATTGAAACAGAGCATTGGAATCACAATAGATTTTTTTCCCACTTCCTATGATCCTACTTTTCCCAGTTTTTAATTCGCCATTAAAATCTCCACATAGGAAGATTTCAAATGAAGTTAGTAAAAAACGTTTAAGTATCTGAAAAAGAGCAACCCACTCAGCTTTTACTTGGAAACAATATACGTTAATGAATCTGCACGTCATAGAATTCCATATCCCATCAAGGATCATTAATCTTCCCGGAATTAAATCCATTATTTTAATAAGTGAAAATTTATAGGAGTTAAAGAGAAAACCTAATCCATCAGCAGTCTGCTGTCCAAAGGACCAATAAGATGGACCCCAACACCATTCCTTTTGAAAAAACCTGGCTTGGTCAAGTTGAAACATCCATGTTTCCTGAAGTAAACACACATCTATGGAATTACCATGATATAATCATAGACTACTTGCCGTCATCTACAGTTTAATAAGCTGTGAGCATTCAATAAACCCAATTTAAAGAAAGGCAGTTATAAAATACAGTTTCAACCGTCTTTTTTCCTTCTCTTTTTTTTCCGTTTATAGCCTTCTTGAGCATGAAAAGGGGATGGAGGGCTGTCCTGTACAGGCTGAGAGTCAGGTTCCATACAGTCCATTTCAGAATCACCCCACTGTGTTGATAACACTGCAAAGGGATTATTAGATTCTATATCTATGGGGGGGAGGCAGGAGAAGGTTTCAGGTTCCTTGAAGACCTCCTTACTTGAATTACAGGAAGATTAACTGGAGGGTCTGAAGGTAGTGTCTCCTTTTGTGTGTTGTAGCAGACAGGAGAAAGGAGGGGAGAAACCTTAGAGGGAGAAGAAGAAGGTTTTTCCTCAGACATTCCTAATCCCTGAGGTGGAGCCGAAGAAGAGGTAATCACATCAGCTGAAAGGGTAGTCTCTGTCTGGTTAGAACCAGAAGCCAAATCTTGGGCCTTCTGGATCAAAAGATCCAGACTACTGCTAGATGCTTTATTTTTTGCTGCCCATATACACTCAGAAAATACATGGCCTATATCATCACAGAGATCACATTTTGTTAAACTGGCACATTGAAAAGCGATATGACCTATCTCCCCACAGTTGTCGCATCTAGCTTTGTCACAGGAGATAGACAAATGTGTCCGGGAACCGCATTTATAACAGGACCTGGGTTGTCCGGCATAAAAACAAACTCCCCTATCTCTCCCCAGTAAAAAAGAATTAGGAATGTGCTCAATCCCAGAATCAGTCTGCCTAAGTTTCACTTTAAAACGCCAACCCCCTGTCCAAAATTGCTCAGTATCTAGGATAGCCTCAGGAGAGCTCAATACCTCACATTTTTGGGACAACCAGTAAGTGATATCATCCACATGAACCTCCTCATTCCGGAAAATGATTGTGACATATTTAATTAATGGTTTTGTTAATAGTATAACCAAAAAGAGGGTCTATGTGGGTGAAAACTTAACCTGGTTGTACCGCTCCCAAAACAGATTAAGAGCATAGGCTGAACGAAAGCTCACATCGAAATTGTCCTCTCCTGAAATGCTGACAAATGCAAACACTTCCCTAGGAGAAAAATGTAATGAGTCTTTTAGAAGATATTTACCAACATAATGCCTATCAGGCCTAACATCTAGACCCCCTTTATAGCGGTGCCTAACCGTATTTCTGCGAGGTGCAGTTTCTTTTTTTATTTTAGAAAATAAGTCTGATAATAAAGGCTTCTCTACATCAATATTTCCTTGAAAATTATTAGAGGACTGTTTAGTTTCAGAATTTTCAGTGGCTACCAGAGTAATGGCTTGTGAGGCCACAATGAGAGGCCCTTCTCCATCTTGCACCTTCATAGCAGAATCTGAGTTTGAAGGTGGACCAGCCACATTTGGCTTCCAAGAGGGTTCAAATTTAGCTTGGGATCCCAATCAGGTGTAGGACTTCAAGTTCCTTTTTCTAAAGTCCATCCTGCTTCACTCAAGGCCCGCTGTGGGGACCATGTCTCTTCCGTAAGGGGCTGTGCAAGAGGCAACAGTACTGAGGTTGCTGGCCTAGCTTCTGGAATATTATGAGCAGGAGTGTCCTTGGACCTCTCTAATGTCCACAAATTTCTTTTTGAAAAAATTACCGCAGCTCTCTTTTCTTTATCTTCATCCCCAGGCTTCTCATGTATTAACTGACTTTGTTTGGGAAAAGAAAATTCTGAAACACCTTCCTGGTTAAATGGATTAGTTTGAAACACACATTTCCCCTCAGTATCTACCAGACTGATAGAATGTTTCCTTACTGGGTTACAAAAAACAAACCCTGCTGCTTTAGACAGGGTAACAGTTTGTAAGTCAGCAACGGAGCTGCCGTGTCCTGAATTCAACTCATCTAGGACTTTGGAGTTTGCCGTAGCAACAGGCGGTAAGCTTGAATGAGTCCCAAGTGTTCCTGATTCCCATAATGGTTCTCGCCACTGAACCACACCGGGTTCTATACTGCCAGCCAACTCAGAGTCTCCAGAAAGCTTTTTAGCATCAGGAAAAGAATTAGAAGTTTGCATCAACTCACCCAGCCATTCCGTATCGGGATCCTCTTTAGTGTCTTGAGATTCAGAACAGATGACAGCTTGCTCTGAAGAATTGACAGACTGAGCTGCAAAATGCAACAAAAACAGCTGTTTTTGCAATCGGTTCTGTTCTTGCGCAAGAACTTCTAGCTGAAGTTTAAGCTGCTCCTGAAGGTCCTCAGCTACAGTAACTGTAGGCATCTCCATAGTATTCTCCAATAATGGTTTAATTTGTGTTAAATCTTCCGTAGACACAAAAACTTCACCATCCTTAGGCTCTTTGTTGAAAAGAATAGTTTTCTCCATTGCATCAGTTTTCTCAGCAATTAAAGCAGAGCCCAACAACTACTTTCCTTCCTCTGAGACGGCCATCTTCACCCAGGTCTTGACCGAAAGTGACCTTGCTCACAAACTGCAAGTCCCCCTACTGCCAACAATGCAGTAGGGGAATTTCCCCAATGCCCTGGCCAAATTTCCCTCATTCACTAAAAATACCACTAACAGTTTAATCTGGTTCATGGTCAGTTGGCACTTATCTGTATCCCCTTCCCCCAGGTCATGCCTGAAAATAGGCAGGATTTGTTTAGTGCACTTACCCAGTCAACAAAAACTAAATAAAATAAAATAAAAATGTATTTATCACAAACTGGTCAAAGCATATCAGATTACATTAATTACACAGATTAGAAAAGAAAGAAAGTCAGTGTGTGTTCTGTGCTGGGAAGGGTACTGTATTAACTTACTTTGCTAAACCAGTAGGAGGAGAGAGAGAGAGAGAGAGAGAGCTTAATTGGGGGTGTGGCTTAGACACTATAAAAGCAGGTGACTCAAATTACAACTTCCTGTTGCTAGCCTTTTTTCTTACTAATTGCCCTCCATCCCACCCACCCTAAGCCAGTTCTACTTTTATAGCCACTGGATTTGACTGTCAACAGAAACTTCCTGTTTGGCAGTAGGAAGGGAAGGATCATAAAGAAACATTGGTTTTGTCAACCCTAAAGGAAAAAGTAGTTCCCTCCCCCAGCTGCTGGTGGTCTGACACTGAGCAAGGAAGAAGGAGGCTACTGAAGAATATAGGAAGTTGGTGTCCCAGAACAGGAAGGGTGAGAGCTGTAACTAGAGGAGAGAGTAAGCATACAGGGAAACAGGAGAGGGGACACAAAATAAGACATGATAGGAGTGGTGCAGTGCAATGGCTGTGGGGAGGCAGTGTTCCAGGAGACATTCTGGAGGCTGCAGTGCTGCCCTTTTTTCAGACACCTCTCTGGTCTGAGGGAGGAGGTTGCCCATCTCCAAGCTGGCCTGGCTAGGATTCATGAAACCTCCTCCCCCACCCAGGGACCACCACGGCCAATGCCACTACCTCAGAGGTTGCCAAGAAAGAGGAGAGGCTGGACCAGTGTGGGCTCAGAGAGGGAGAGGGTGGTGGAACAGAGTTGCATCTCTACAGCTGTACCTCTCCACAATTCATTCGCTCTTCTGATGGATAGTGGTTCCTCTATGGAGGCACCTGCAGTGGAGACCAAGGAGGATGCTGGGAACCTTCACAAAGGAGACCTACAGGAGGGTGGCATGGGACCCCACAGGGGAAGGAAACAACTCCTGGTGGGAGACTCAATCATTAGGGGGGTAGAAATGGGGAGGAAGGGGAGATGGAGGTAAGGTGCCTGCTTGGCGCCTCAGCTTGGAGGGACAGGAAGTGAATCTTCAGGATTGTGGGAGCAGCTGCATGAGGGAGGGAGGTGAATGTCATTGTCCACCTAGGGACAAATGACCTGCTAGGAATGGGATCAGAGCAGTGCAAGAGGAGTTTGTAGAGTTGGGGAGGGCCTTAGACAAGTAGGATATGGTAACCTTCTCGGAGGTGCTGCCTGTCTATGGCAAGGGTGATGTTAGGTATCCTCCCAGGAATTCAATGAATGATTGAAAACTGGTGTGGAGCTCAGGGTTTTGGCTTCATTGGGGACTGGGGAACCACCTGGAGGGATGCAGACCTATACTGGTGCGATGGTCTGCATCTGTCCGGGGGGGAACCAGAATCCTAGGTCAGAGGTTTAAATGCTTCACTGGCAAGCATTTAAACTAGCCAAGGGGGGAGGCACTGAAAAGGAGCAGGGAAATCTCAGCCTCCCCCCACAAATCACGGCAATTAATGAGGTAAACACCAAGGAAGAGAAGTCATCAGGGAGCAGAACAGAGGTAAATGTAAAAAAAGGCAAAGGCAGTAAGGACAGGAATGGGGCTAAAAGGGGTAAGGCCATCAAAAAGTGGAGGGTGATGACTACCAATGCCCGTAGTCTGTGTAACAAGCTCCCTGAACTAGTGCCTTTGATGGAAGAGGGTTGCCTGGATATTGTGGCAGTCACAGAAACATGGTACACAGAGAACCATGACTGGGATATCAGCATACCAGGATACACAATCTACAGGAGGGACAGGGAGGGTAAATGAGGAGGAGGAGTAGCTCTCTTCTATGTAAAGGAAGGGATCAAAGCAACAGAACTAAAGAGTAAACAGGGAGCAGATGAGGCACTCTGAGTCACCCTGGAGACAGGAAATGGAACCACAATCCACATGAGGGTTGTATATAGACCCCCATCCCGTGGGAGGGGAGGGAATGGACAAGGAAATGATAGAAGGCTTCCTTAGAATGGCAGAAAAAGGGGAGATATTGTTGATGGGGGACCTGAATATGTCAGATGTTAACTGGAGCACCTTTTGCTGCAAGCACATCCAAGAGCAGGGTCATTCTTGATGCCCTACAGGGGGCATGCCTCAGACAGCTAGTATTGGAACCCACTCAGGTGGGAGCAATCTTAGACCTGGTACTCTCAAATGGGGATGTAGAAAGAATCTCAGATTTAGAAGTGGGTAGCCATCTGGGAACAAGCGACTACCAAACAGTGTGGTTAATGATAAACACAGCCACACAATCAAGCCATACAAAAGCAAGAGTATTGGACTTTAGGAGGGCTGACTTTGGGAAAATGAGAGAGTGCCTCAGAAAAGCACTAGCAAACAGGCAAGAAGGAGAGGTGGAGGAACAATGGGGAGTAATCAAAACAGCCATCATAGAGGCAACAAGTCTTTGTGTAAAGCAAATCAACAAAACACAACTATGGAAAAAAACTCTATGGTTCTCAAAGAGATGGCAGGGAAGGTTAAGAAGAAAAGGATAGCATTCAGGAAATATAAGGAAACACAGAAGGAGCAGGACAGAGAACTTTATCAGTTAAAGCAGAAAGAGGCTGGGAAGGCAGTCAGAATAGCAAAGGCCCAAACTGAGGAAAGGATAGCCAACTCTGTTAAGAAGGGGGATAAGACCTTTTATAGGCACATTAGGGAGCAAAGAAAGACCAAAGAGGGGGTACTGAGGCTTAATAAAGGGAAGGGAATGTGGGTAGAGGGGGACAGTGAAAAAGCAGGGCTACTGAACGAATATTTCTGCTCAGTATTCACAAAGGAAGAGGAGGGGGAGGTACCTAAACCAAACAAGAGAAACACTCTGAAGGTGAGGGTCGATACCATTCCATTTACAGAAGAAAAGGTTCTGAAAGAACTAATAAAATTGAAGGTGGACAAAGCAATGGGACCTGATGAGATTCACCCAAGAATTCTAAAAGAACTAAGGGTAGAACTAGTGATACCGCTGACTACTCTTTTTAACAAATCATGGGAGGATGGGGTGGTACCTGAGGACTGGAGGAGGGTGGATATGATTCCCCTTCACAAAAGTGGGAGCAGGACAGAGGCAGGAAACTACAGACCAGTTAGTTTGACCTCAGTGGTAGGGAAAATGATGGAATCACTTCTGAAGGAAAGAATTGTCCAGTACCTAGAGGCCAGTGGGGCATAGGACCCAAGGCAGCAAGGATTCACGATGGGAAGGTCATGTCAGATGAATCTAATAGATTTCTTTGATGGGGTGACCAAAGTAGTAGACCAGGGAGGGGCTGTGGACATGGCCTACCTAGATTTTAGCAAGGCATTTAATACAGTCCCACACAAAAGATTAATACACAAGTTAGCCAGCCTTGGAGTGGGTCCCAAGGTGGTAGCCTGGATAAAAAATTGACTAGACAACAGGACTCAAAGGGTAGTAGTAAATGGAGTCCACATTGAAGAAAGGAGGGTTACTAGCAGGGTACCGCAGGGTTCAGTACTGGACCGTCCTTTTAATGTCTTTATAAGTGACATTGCAGAGGAACTGGAGGAAAAGTATGTCTCTTTGCAGACGACACAAAGATCTGCAACAAGGTTGATACACAAGATGGAGTGGAAAGGATGAGAAGGGTCTTGGCAAGGTTGGAGGAATGGTCAAATGTATGGCAGCTCAGATTCAATGCAAGGAAGTGTAGGCAATGCACCTGGGAAACAAAAACCAGGGAAGAGTACACAATGGGGGTGAGATACTGACAACAGTAAAATGGAAAGGAACCTGGGGTAATTATATCAGATGACCTAAAGATGGGCAAGCAATGTGAGAAGTCAGTAGGAAGGCTGGGGGATACTGGGATGCATAGGGAGAGGCATCAATAGTAGAAAACAGGAAGTTGTTATCCTCTATACAGACAGTTGGTGAGACCCCATCTGAGTACTGTGTGCAGTTCTGGAGACCCCATCTCCGCAAAGACATAGACAGAGTGGAGGCTGTCCAGAGGAGGGCATCAAAATGGTGCAGGGTCTGCACGAAGACATCTAGAAAGACTAAAGGAGCTATATGTATACCCTTGAGGAAAGAAGGGAGAGAGGGACATGATAGAAACTTTCAAGTATCTCAAGGAATCAACAAAGTCCAAGAGGGTAGCATCTTTCAGAAAAGAGATGTGCAAGAACAAGGGGGCACAATTTGAAGATAGAGGGGGAGCGGCTCAGAGGTAATATGAGGAAGTATTTTTTCACAGAAAGGGTTGTGGATGCATGGAACAGCTTCCCTGAGGAGGTTGTGGAGTCAAGAACAGTGAGGGAATTCAAGAATGCATGGGACAGACATAAAGCAGTCCTAGTGGGGGGGGGGTAGGAGGAAGTAAGCTGTTGGTTAACTAGGATCTGCAGCTTATCTGTTAGGTAGGAAAATGGGCAGACTAGGTGGGCCAAGTGGTCCTTATCTGCCATCAAATTCTATGTTTCTATGTTTCTATGTTACATACCTGGCAGGGAAAGGAAGCTGGAATGCCAGTTAACTATGTAAAAATCCTTTCCTGTCTCCTTTACAATTGAGTGTCCTTCCCTATGTTGTCCATCTTTTTGGTTTCATGCTACTTACATTTACCTTGTAAACTTCTAGTGGTAACCGGTTATTACCTCTACATAGCATGGATATACTTATCCATGCTGGCCATGCTCTGCTCTCCAGCTGTAGCTCTTCTGTATTGGTGCAGAAGATAGACAGTCATTGCTATGTTCTTCTATATGGCCACACTTCTCAACAGAGGTCAGATAAGGTAAAGGTGGAGGATACAGTTAGTAGTCAAGCATTGTCAAAGGGGTTGCACTTAATCCCTATCTTGGATCAGCCTACAAGAGGACTGGTTGACAGGGATCTCACAGGGAATGCAGCTGATCCCTATCTAAGGTCAGCAAACAGCTTCATTTAAGGGGTTACAGCTTTACAGCCATCCCCATATAGGTTAATAGGCTTCTATCTAGAGTAAGCAGTTGGGGTGAGAAAGAGATGAAGTGTTTCAGCCATCCCCACCTAGATTATAATACTGAAGGGGATTAAACATGAAGGGAATGTCACAAGTAATACAGCAGGTTCCTATCTAGGATCAGCAAACAGCCTAAGTAAAGGGTTGCAACTTTACAGCCATCCAACTATAGATTAGTAGGCTTCTATCTAGGATAAGCAGCAGTGGAAAAAGGGGTGCAGCTTTTCAGCCATTCCCACCTAGGTTAAAGGTCTAGGTTCAAATTAAAGTTTTCCAATAGGGTCATTGTAAATGACTATATAGGGTAATGCTATGAAGAGAGATACAAGGACTTATAGGTATTCTGTTTGGGGAGGTTAGAAAATGATAATATAGAGAGGGAGGTTGCCAAGGGGGCGGGTAGAGTAGTATGTTGCAGAAAGTGTGGGCCAGTGGTTTTCTTGAGCACTTTCCAGGAGGTAGGGGGAGTGTCTGATCTATAGGAGCCTAGGTCAGCTGAGGGCAGAGGTATGGCAGCTCAGACAGGAGTTAGGAGCATTAGTGTAGAGTGAATATCCAAATGGTGTGTGGGGAAGTGAGGGCAAGTGGACTGGTGGGGTGGAGAGTAGTGGTGGAGCCCAGACTGAGTGGGGAGTCTGGCAGGTGGTGGAGAATGAAAAGGGAGCTAAGGTAGGCTGCCTGGGTCCCTCTTCCCCAGCAGGAGAGGAGGCCTAAGGGAGAGGGATGGACACTAGTAAGAGGAACAGAGAAGGCAAAGAAGGAATAGGGACTGGTCGGAGACCCTCAGAGTTGCCGGTGTAGAATAGATGACTTCTGCTGACTAGAGAGGGTACAGGAAAGATCACTGAGAGAGAGAGAGAGAGAGAGAGGGGCCATCCACAGCAGGAGGGGATATGAAAACTAGGGGAGGTGGCCACAGAGGGGAGGGTATGAGGGTAGGTAGGGGCAGGAGTAGTGGTGGCAGGGAATAGAAGCAGGGACAGCCAGGGAGAGGACCAAGCAAAGGAAGACAGGTTGGGAGAACCAAGGGAGAACGATGTGTGGGGTATGCATGTAGCCAGAATGGCTATCAGTCAGGAGGGAAGTAGGAGTAAAGGGGGAACCCAAGGTAATCGGGGGTCAGCCAAGTAAGGTCAAGTGGGAAAGGGAGGACTCAGGTGGCAGGTGGGGAAGAGAGGATTGTGATCTTGAGGAACTCCATTGTTGAGGGAGTGAGATGGAGTGAAATGGAGCTAAGGCAAACTGCATAAGGTTGCAGTATATGTTGGGGCTCACCACAGGGAGGGTGGGGCCAAAGATAGCTGAGAACAAGGGGAAGGGGGAGCAGTCACACATCATCATTCACCTGGATATGAATGATTTGGCTGACAGTGAGGTCTGGGTGGTTCAAGAAATGTTCAGGCAAGTGGGGAGGCTCTGCAGTAAGGTGGAGAGGTCAGTCACCTTCTCGAAGGTGCTACCGGTACCAAGGGCCAGCACTGCAAAAAAGGTGAGGATTAAGGAGTTTAATGTCTGGCTCAGGGAGTGGTACAGAGAGGAGGGATACATGCTAATTGGTAGTTGGGGACATATGGAAGAACAAGGACCTTTATGGGTCAGATAGACACACCTAAACAAGGAGGGCGTGAAGGTGCTGAAGGACAGATTCGAGGAGTATATAGGCAAGCAACTGAGTTCAGCAGGGGTCATAACACCCTTAGTCACCTGGTGGAGGAGACAGACCAGCATCCCCCCAATCAGGGTAAAAGGAGGAGCAGTCAGACAAGGGAATGAATAGTAAGGGCAGGTGCGTGGGACTAGGATCGTGGGTAAGGGCAGGCAGTCCAGAGGTGGAAGGGGATTCCAGTTGTGATGGAAGGTTGTGTCTCTGAATGCAAGGAGTATAGGGAACAAAATGAGTGAGCTGCATTTACTAATGTCAGAGGGAGAAGTGAACATGGCTGCCATCACGGAGATATGGGTCACGCCATACCACGAGTGGGACCTCTACATCCCTTGGCATAAGCTGTATCCCTGGGATGGGGGTGGAGGGGAGTGTCTCTGTATGTGAAGGAAGAAAAAACCTGTACTAGGAAGGAGGAGACGGATAGCAGAACAGAGGTGATGTGGGTACAAGTACAATCAACGGAAGGAAAAAGGCTTAGGTTAGGAGTGGTGTACAGGCCACCAAACCAGGATGTGGAATTAGACAAGGAACTGAGGTCCAAAACTGTGCAGATGGCCAGCATGGGAAGTCATTGATTATGGAAAATTTTAATCTACCTAGGGTAGATTGAAAGATACCATTTTAGAAGTGAGAAAAAAGTAAGTGACCTAGCTAGAATTTGAACCCCAGTTTGCTGGGAATACCATTCTTCTGCACTAACTGTAAGAGGATGTGGGAATAGATGGACACAGACACCAGGATAACAGAACTTAAAGTAACTTCATTCAGTGGAACAAAGGAGAAATAATACAAAGTGTGCACAACAAAAAAATAAAAGAGGGCATTTAGCAAATCAGAAAATCAACATGTACAACCACTAGAAGACGTTAGGGTTCACTTTGGATCAGTTCCTTGCTGAGCCCTACAGCTCACTGACTAACATACAGAAAGAGCTCTTTATATACTGAAGAAAGGTCAGGTAGTGGAGCTAACCTTTTTTAGATTATACAAATAAAATCTTTTATTTATTTTATTTATTTATTTATTGGATCATTGGTTTACAGACCTTTGAGTCATAGACTCATTTACAAAGGCACCTCGTCAAGAGAGCAATACATCACAGCAATCAAACAGTACAGTACATAACAATTAGATTAAAAAAGCAACCAGTGAAAAAAGCAACCAGTGTTGCAGGCATTCACTGGTGGTACACGCTTGGTAATAGGTACTGTAGATCACAGTAAATCAATAAAGCATAATTCAGCTTTGAATTTTATTCTCAATTACATCCTTTCAATTCTCTTGATCAAAGCAATAAGTAAATAATAGCATCATATCGTTTTAATGCAACATTTAAGAAAATCTCTGTTCTGGGCAGTACCTCAGCAAACAGGCCCCTCCCACAAGTCCTCTGCCCTATGTGTAAGGGAAAGTATGGGCCCGCCGGCACTATAGCAAACAGTGCAGAGGCTTGTGAGAGTCCTGGGAGAGAGGAAAAGTGCACCAGACCTACCCCTGAAAACACTTCAAAAAGACTTTCATTCTTCTCAGAAAAGGTAAGCCTTGAAGAAATAAGAAACAAGAACAGCCAGCACAAACAAGTTACTAATGTTTTCTCCACATACATTAGGCTGTCGTCCACAATTTCCCTGTTATATTCTATTGCAATGTCATTTTGGGCTTGTTGATAGAACGAGGGTGCAGTAAAGAGCTGCAGCGCTGAACAGCTCTGTGAAACATCACCCCTAGCTCTTACATATTTCCCTCATTTTTGTCTTTTCTTTCTGTCCCAGGGCTCTGTGTTTAGAAAAGTGTTTGGGACAGAAAATCTCAACGAGGTAGCGATGTACAAAGGCATCAAAAGGCAAGAAATGACAGCACTGGGTGAGAGTATGCAAACAGCATATTCCAGCGTTACAATAATTTCAATCCAGCAGTCCGAACACAGCGACAGTACGGGCTCTCACTGCTGGAAAAGGGGAGGATGCTTTCAAGCCTGAAATTACATACTAATTCTGCAATAACTCTGATAAACTCTTTCCAACATGGAGACTGTGATTTAAATCGCTAACTCACTTGCGAACAGTCGCACGTACGTGAAGGTGAATGTGCGCACGATCATGCAGGTGAGTGTGCACACATTCATGCAGCAGGTCCAAAAACCCAGGGAGGTTTGTTTGTTTATTTTGGGAGCTCTCAGAGAACAGAGAAGATAGACAGGTAGGGAAAGCAAGGACATCTTACAGGAGGCCTGCCTGCAGATGAGGAAATAATATTATAGAGAAAGAATAGACAAAGCAGTAGATACTAGAATAGGAAGAATAAGTGTTGTTGCAGCAGACTTAAGGGATAGGGAAAATAAAAGATCTCCAGAATCCTCAGACCCTTTCATACTAACCAGTTGTGCTACCAGGACAACTGGAACCTGAGGATCTCCAAAGGCACTCAGTTTTTTTCTCAAAATGCACACCATGGAGCAACACAGATTAGAGTTACATCTTTATTATCACATAGTGTGGTGTGCATATACTGCATGTCTGAAACACAATTTTAGAAGTGAAAAAGAAATAAGTGCCCCAGCTGGGATTTGAACCCAAGTCTTTCTTGGAATACCATTTTTTTGCACTAACCAGCTGCGTTATCAGGACAACTTGAACCTGAGGATCCCCAAAGGTACCCAACTGTTTCTCAAAATGCACACCCTGAAGCTACACAAATTACTTACATCTTTATAATCAAGGATTGTGGTGTGCTTATATGTTTAAAGCACAGTTTTAGAAGTGAGAAAGAAATAAGTGCCTCAGCTGGGATTTGAACCCAGATCTGCTTAGAATACCAATCTGCTTCACTAACCATCTGTGCTACCAGGATAACTGGTACCTAAGGATCCCCAGGGGCACACAACTGTTTTTCGAAATGCACACCCTGCAGCTACACCAATTAGAGTTACATTTTTATTATCAAGGATTGTGGTGTGCATATATGTTTGTTACACAATTTTTGAAGTAAGAAAGAAATAAGTGTCCCAGTTGGTATTTGAACCACCAGAGCTGGTTTCTGGTGCCTGGCAACAAGAGAAGATTCTGAAAGTGCTGGCAGACACAAGGAAAAAAACAACAGGGGACAAACATTTTAAAACAAGTCCCACTCGGGCTTTTATGTACTTAAGGGGTACTCATTGGCCTGTTCAATAGTTGACTGGAGTTGGGCATGGTAACACAGGACTAGAGCATGATACATGTGGTGCCCCTTATAAGAGTGGTCCCAAGGATGACCCATGGAATTATAGACCTGTCAGTCTGATCTCAATCGTGTGCAAGCTTATGGAGACTATACTTAAGGAAAGGTTGGTAGAGTATCTAGAGGATTATGGTCTCCAGGATGCGAGGCAGTGCGGGTTTATGGGAGGGAGATCATGCCAAATGACTCTGATTTACTTCTTTGACTTGTTCACTAGGACAGGAGACAGGGGTCAAGTGGTGGACATCCTTTATCTGGACTTCAGCAAGGCCTTTCACTCTGTACCCCACAACAGGTTGATCAGAAAATTACCGGATCTCAGGTTTGGGGAGCAGATGACCAGATGGGTAGAAAACTGGCTGAGGAACAGGACCCAGAGTGAGCTATCGAGCACCAGGGAGGTCATCGGTGGTGTCCTGCAGGGCTGGGTGCTGGAACCAGTGTTGTTTAATGTCTTCATCAATGATATTGGTGTAGGTCCACCCCTTCCCCAATGTCTAGGGGTATGATGGAAACTGTCTGTGGGGAGGGGGCAGCCACAACTACAGAAAGTGCTCCAAGACAGTTTACTTTTGCCCAAGTCCATAGCTGGAAATGAGGGTGCCTAGTGACTCTGTCGATGCTGGGCTGGAAGGGAAAGCCGTGGTTAACAGCATCAACAGTCCCTAAAGAATGAGACACCTCTGTCTGGCTGAAGAAACAATGGGATTCCAATTTAATAAACTTGATTAGTTAAGATATAGCCACTCTGTGGAGAACTTACTGTAATATTACATCAAGGGGAAACAGTTCATTATTCCAGACCGTGAAAGTCACATAATTACTTGAGTCCTTTCTCATACAGTCCATTATGGGGCATGATCCATATGACCCCAAATTTCAGGCAGCTCAGTTCATCCTGAAAATAACAAAAATACACAATGCTGTAAGGTTACTCTACTCATAGTCCCAAAACATACTTGCTTCCATCCTCTCGACTGGGCATGGCCTCACATCTCGGGGTCATTGCTCCACTGTTCCACAGGTCCATATTGCTCTTTAGGGTGGTTCAGCTAGCCACTCATATCGAGCTGCTGCTTCCTCCTCCCAGTAGCCCATCTGTCAGCTTGGGGCATTCTGTCTCTCACATCTGGCCGCTACACACTGTGTCACCAGCTTGTCACATTTCATGGGCGATGGCCCCATGTAACATTGCAGCAACCTGTCCCCATCTAGGCATGCAACCTTGGTCTCCCTTGGGCTTCATCACTGATGACCACCTTCCTCCAGCGGGCATGCTCCCAAATTTGTCCCCTCAATGGGGAAGTCTGATTGGAGTGGCTGCTGCCATGTCCCACAGGTGCTATCCCATCGCCTACTCCAGAGAGAAACTGTCCCACTGCTTGAGCGGACAGCGGCTCCACTCAGTCTCAGTCCATCCCAATCCCCCTCTACTTTTTCCCACACTCTCCTTATATCCAGCACTGCCCCCAGGGTACAATTGTGCCAGCAGTCCCCTGGGGCAGCAAATTATTAGCCCTTTATATATTTTTTTTAATTTGACATACTTTATTAAGTATAACTCAACACAAAATCATACAAAAATACATACCTTAATATCAGCACATACTGCATAATAGGCTATGAGCATATTGATGACAGGGAGAAATGAGTCAGAGAAAATAATAGCAACACTACCTTGAAAAACAAAATCAAAAAGCTACCCCTCCCCCCTCAGGGTGCACTTTCCTACAGCTTATTACCACAAAACTAAAAAGAGGACGAAAATGATAACCGTTAGAGTAAAATTTAGAAGGATGAGAGGCTCGTGAACCTACCAAGACATCCTATCAAGACAAATAGAGGGCGTATAATTTCCCACATTTTTTATTAAAAGATGAATGGCGATGGCGTACACTCACAATTAAATATTCAAGACGGAGTGCAAATGATATTTCATGCAACCATTCCGAATAAGAAATGGTGACTTGTTCCATCCAGTGTCTAAGCACTAGCTTTTTGACTGCCATTGAAATTAGAGCCGTATGAAATCTTCTCTCCTTCACCAGAATTCTGGAATAATCTCCCAGAATACATATGACGGGGGAGAAGAGGCTCTGCAACCCCAGCAGTGGGTCTAGAACAGATTCAATTTGTTTCCACAAAGGGGATATTTTTTCACACGACCACAATATATGAAGGAGCGAGCCTTCCTCCTTGTTACACCTAGAGCACGTGTTGGAGGGAAGCCTCTTCATTTGAGACAATTTCATGGGAGTATAATACATGTTGTTTAAAATACAGTATTGCGTAAGCCTGTATCGGTCCTGGGTGAGGTATGTATATAGGCCTGTCCATACTGAATGCCAGTTAATAACTTCTTCAGGGAAAAACGCCTGCCAGATCCGAGATCTGGCAATCGAAGTATTAACCCTTTATATACAGGGACAAAATGCCCCACCTAATATCCCAGTGGTGCACATCCAAATGTACAGGAATGATGCCCCTAAACCCATGGGGGTGATTACACTGGGGATGGCATTAAGGGCAAAATGTGTCCCTTCATGGATGACACCAAGCTCTGTGGGAGGGTGAATACAGCCGAAGGGATACAGGACATACAGGATGATCTGAAAAAGTTTGAGAGGTGGTCAGGGATTTGGTAGCTTGGCTTCAATGCCAAGAAGTGCAAAGTTATGCACATTGGAGTCAAGAATACCAGGATTGAGTACTACTTCAGAGGGGGTCCAGGTATCTAGAACAGAGGAGGATAAGGACCTGGAAGTGATGATTACAAGTGACCCGAAGCACTTCATGCAGTGCAGAAAAGCAGCAGCAAGGGCAAACAAGATGTTGGGATGCATACCCAGAGAGATCAGCAGTAGGAGCGAGGATGTTATGCTGTCCTTGTATGGGTCACTAGTGAGGCCACGTCTGGAGTATGGAGTAGAGTATTGGTGCCCATATCTTAAAAAGGGCATTAACCTGCTGGAGACGGTCCAAAGGAGGGCAACAAAGATGACTGTGAGTCAGGAGGGAAAGCATATGACGAGAGGTTGGGGGCCTTGAACATGCAATGCCTCAAGGAGAGGAGGGAGAGTGTGGGACATGATTGAGACCTTCAAGTACTTGAAAGGGATAAATAGGGTGGATAAGGAGGGTCTGTTTATGCTAAGTGGCAACTGAAACATGAGGAAACAAAGTCTTAAGCTGGAAGGCGGAGGTTTGGGAGGGAGGGTAAGAAGTATTTCTTCACAGAGAGGATGGTGTCTAGTTGGAATGCACTGCTAGATGACGTGAACTCATTGAAGATGGTGGGCAGCTTCAAGAGAGGCTGGGATAGACATAAGGGGAAAGTAAGGGTAATGGTAGGGGCAGATGGAAAGGATGGGAGGATGGAGGGCAGGGGCAGTTAATCTATTGACCTTGCAATACATGCAGACTGGATACACCAGAAAATGGCCTTATTCTGCAGGCTTTTTTATATGTTCATATGTCTGCTCTGAATATCATTTTGCTGCACTAATCAGCTCTGCTACCAGGACAACTGGAACCTGAGGAACACCAAAGGCACTCATCTGTTTCTCAAAATGCACACCCTGGAGTTACACAAATTATAATTACATCTTTATTATCATGGAGTGTGGTGTGCATATATGTTTGAAACACAGTTTTAGAAGTAAGAAAGAAATAAGTGCCCCAACTGGGATTTGAACCCAGCTCTGCTCTGAATACCATTCTGCTGCACTAACAAGCTGTGCTACCAGGACAACTGGAACCTGAGGATCACCAAAGGCACTCATCTGTTTCTCAAAATGCACACCCTGGAGTTACACAAATTATAATTACATCTTTATTATCATGGAGTGTGGTGTGCATATATGTTTGAAACACAGTTTTAGAAGTAAGAAAGAAATAAGTGCCCCAGCTGGGATTTGAACCCAGCTCTGCTCTGAATACCATTCTGCTGCACTAACAAGCTGTGCTACCAGGACAACTGGAACCTGAGAATCCCAGAGGGTACTCAACTGTTTCTCAAAATGCACACCATTGAGCTACACAAATTGGAGTTATGTCTTTATCATCAAGGAGTGTGGTGTGCATATATATTTGATGCACAATTTTAGCCATGAGAAAAAAATAAGTGCCCCAGACAGGATTTGAACCAAGATCTGTCTGGAATACTGTTCCACTGCATTAACCAGCTGTGCTACTAGGACAACTGTAACACAAGGATCCCAGAGGGCACTCAAGATTGGACAATATCTGTGATCACCTGTACCAGGACTCAGGTGCTACTGGATGCATTTCAGAATGGTTTCTTGACACAATGTGTCCTGGAGCCCACCAGGGAGAGGGCTATACTGGACCTGGTTCTGTCTAATAGTGCATATGTCCTGGAGTTAAAGACGGAATCACTGTTAGCAGGAAGCAACCATCACACTGTATGGTTTCACCTGGACAGGGCCGGGGAGAAGACTGAGACAAAAACAAGGGTGCGAAACCTCAGGAGGGCAGACTACAGTACCATGGTTGAGATCCTTGGAGGGCATCTTGCTGGGATCAGGAAGGAAATGGGGGTAGATCAGAAAAGGGCCGTTACCAAGGAGGGTAGTAGACAGTCACTAATGTGTGTGCCAAGTTAAAGCGTAAAAAATCTAGAGCTAGGAATTCAAGCTGGTTTGACAGGGAGGTAGCCCAGGTGATAAAGAATAAGAAGACAGGCTTCAGAAAATATAAGCACACCCAGAGTGACAAGGACAGGGAGGAGTACTGTACAAAGGCAAGGGAGGTGGGCAGGATACTAAGATTAGCCAAGGCCAAGAGAGAGCTGCAGCTGGCAGAAGGGGTGAAAATGGAGGAGAAGACCTCCTTCCAGTACATCAGGGAGAAGCGGGATATCAAGGATGTGATAAAGAGTTGCAAAAGGAGGGGTGGGCAGAGGGTAGTGAGGAGAAAGCAGAATTACTTAAAAAGTACCTTTGTTCAGCCTTCACTAAGGAGAAGAATGGCCAGTGCCCCAGGGGAAGATGGGGGGATGAAATGGGGTGGGAGGAAACACAGCTGGTAAGATTGTAACTGACAGGTGAGGAAAGGCTTAAAGGCTCCGAAGGTTGCCAAGTCCCTGGGGCCAGACAGCATACACCTGAAGATGCTGAGAGAGTAAGCAGAGATTGCTGACAGGTCCCCTGGTGGACATGTTTAACACATCTCTGGAGATGGGGAGAGTACCCCTGGGCTGGAGAACAGCACATGTGGTGCTGCTACACAGGAGGTGGCCAAGGGATGACCCTGGTAACTATCAGCTGGTCAATCTGACCTCGATAGTGGGGAAGCTCATGAAAACCAAACTGAAAGAAAGACATAAGCTTTCTGGATGAAAATGGGTCCATGATGAGAGGCTGCATGTGTTAGTGTCAGGGTAGTCCTGCTTGACCAACCTGATTAATTATTTTGACTGGTTAGCCAGGACAATAGACAATGGCCAAGCAGTGGACATACTGTACCTTGTTTTCAGTAATGCCTCTGAGTCTGTCCCCCAAAGGAGATTAATTAGGAAGCTGAAGGATCTGGGGGTAGGAGAAAACTGATTATGTGTGTTAAAAACTGGCTACAAGATAGAAGTCAGAAACTAGTGGTCAAGGGGAAGTTCTCGGAAGCTAGACCAGTCACTAGTGGGGTCCCACAGGGCTCGGTGTTCGGGCCAGTGTTATTTAACATCTTCATCAGCAATGCTGCAGTTGGGATAAAAGGTAAGATATGCCTATTTGGAGATGACTCAAAGCTCTGTAGAAGAGTGGACACAGAAGAGGGGAGAAGAGGGAAGACAAGACATTAGTGAAGATCTTGCCAAACTGGAGAGGTGGAAAAATCAATGTCCAAGGGAAATCTTCCATTTTTCAAATGGTTGATTCATAGAGCTTGGTTGCTGATGGTGTGAAAATCTAGAAGACAAAACCAGTCAATGCAGCCTCTCTTGCTGAAAGCAATACGCCATAGTCTGTCTCTTGTTTAATTTTCATCCATTTATTTTCATTGTTTAAAAGTGTCCCAACATTTCATTAAGGTGGCTTCTTCTGGGGAACTGTTAATAAATCATTAATATGTTTTGTTTTTATAGTCATCATACTATTTTCAAACTTTTCATTAGCCCAGACAGTAGTAATATGTACCCATGGCTACCTACTTTTATATCCGGCTAAAGTTTCACAAATCTGTCACACCACTATTCCTATGTTGTTGTTCTCTAAAGTTGAATCCAAAGACACAAGGTGTTTAATACACATAATCTTTTATGATATAATTTCATTCTCATTTTCAGTTTCACTACGAACTCAAGAACCAATGCTATTAGATTCCTTATGCTCAAGAACTTTTCAATATTATTAAATGAATTTCCTTACTTTAGTGCCTGATGCTCATTTCTTTTCATTTAGCCCAGTATTCAATATTTTTCCCTTATATTTCTAAAGTAGAAGAAAGAGAGCCTTCTAAATCATTTTAAAGAATCACATGCTCATGTAAGCCTAGTCATAAAGCTTTCAATATGTGTACCTGTATTGCAAATTCTGTACTTCAATGGGCATACATAAGTTCTCTTATGGTGCTTCTGGCTTTCACTTGCTTATGTTGGTAAATGAAAACTGTATGCACCAAATCTGTTTCTCATTTAGGCCTTTTAATGTCTGAAATACTACTATGTACCTTTTAAGTAGGACGCCATTGAATCCACTTGTAAGTTTCTCTTTGCTAAACTCTTTTTTGTACAGTTAAAACCTTAAACCACAAAGTGTTCCTAGGTTAGCATTGACAAAAATATCATTTAAGTGTCAGCTTCATATTATTAGAGAGAAACAATCTTACTTGTGATCGTTTGGCATTCTGCTTTGATTCTCTGTGTCTGTAGCAGTTCACTGTGGCAGCAAGAGTGAAACAGCAGCCGAATCTGTGCAGGGAAAGCATGCTGAAATCATCAACCGATGTGATGACATGACGTCTTTGCCTGGCAACCGAAGCTACCTGGCTAGCGCTTTCCCACATGGATAAAAGGTCAACAGTGCTGATATTGTTGCTGATTATGGCACCAATTCTATCTTAACTTTAAATTTAACTATCTCCCACTTGGTAATAAACTTGTCACTTACTTCATGTTTCCCATATGTATTTTCAAATGAAGAATGAGACTGAAACTGGAGGAGGGAGGCAGTAAAGACAGCAAGGGAGAAAATACTTATATAGCTTTTGGGAGATCATTTTCACCAGCATACCTGCCAGTTTATCTCTTCATTTAGGCCCCATCTATTGTGATAGGTGCCTAGTTCAAAAATCCATCTGGTTTCTTTACTCTCCAGAATTGTTTTGAAACTGCCACATCTTTCAGGTGTCTCTACATGCTCCAAAGCCCAAAACCTTAATTGTACTGCTGTGTGACCTTGTTCATTGAAATGGCGTGCTACTGAAGACTGCTCATCCTTTAGTCTTATTTTACTTTTGTGTTCTAAAATACATTTTATCAACTCCCTGGTTGTCTGACCTACATAAAGATGGTCACAGGGACACTACAATACATACACTACTTCTGAAGTGGTGCAATTAATTTGTTGCTTAATTTTGTACTCTCAACCTGTGTATGGATGTTTAAAAGATTCTTTTTTAGATGTATTGCAACATGTTGCACATCTATTACATGGGAACATCCCATTTTTTAGGGGTCCCAATAACAGCTGTCCCTTATTCAATCTTTCGTAATGGTGCACCGTTTTAACAAGGCGATCCCTGATACTTGGTGCTTTTTTAGAAGTAACTAAAAGGTTTACTTACAAATATAGCCTCAGTTTCTGGGGTATTCTGTAATATTCACCAATGTTTAGTAATGATCTTTGTAATGATCTTTCTCAATTCTTACATTTCTCGACAATGGGTTGTACTGAATGTTAATTTCTTGCCTTGTGTGTGTTGTCTGCTTTTCTCTTTATATTCCAGGGTGGTAGCCCTGGTAATATCATATATTCTTGTTTGTGCTTGTTTCAATACCTGGTTGCTATAGCCTCTTTGCTTAAGCCTCTCTAATGTTTAACTTGTTCTTTTACATATTCTGTTTGCGTACTGAAATTTATTTTAGTTCTAAGCAACTGAGAAAATGGGATGCTGTTTTTGAGTCCTATTGGGTGAAAGCTTCTACTATGTAGTGTAGTGTTACAGTCCATCTCCTTATGGTATAGCGTAGTCTCTAATTTGCCATTTCTTTTAATAATAGTAATATCCAAAAAGTGTACTGATTCCTGGCTGTAGGTCACCAAAAATTTTAGATTTATGTCACATTTATTAATAGATTCCAGGAAGTCTTCTAACTCCTTACTATTTCCTTGTCATATCAATATGATGTCATCAATAAATCGTCTACAAAATTTTATGTTATTCCTATGTTTGTTGCCCAGTTCTACTGTGTATAACACATATTTAGTTTCAAACTCATACATATAGGAGTTTGCATATCTAGGAGCCATACTGCTCCCCATGACTGTTCTTTTTATTTGACTGTAGAAGGTATCCTCAAATTTGAAATCATTATTATTTAATACTAAATCTGCCATCTCCATTAGTAGATTTGCCCTTGATCTTTGTTCACTAGGACCATTTCTTATGAGTTTACCTAATGCCTCTACCCCATCCTTGTGTGGGATGGAGATGTAGAGATCCTTGACATCAATTGTGACGTATTATGGTATCATTAATCTGCTCTTCTATGTTGAATCCCTCAAGTAATTGTAAAATATGTGTTGTATCTCTAATATAGGTAGGAACGTGTCTTGGACTCAATGACTGCGATGTTATATTTTATTTATTTTATATAGTTATTTTGGTGCATCTGTGGCTTTTGGAGTGGGTTGGGAGTTTGTTTTGTTTATTCATATATTCTAAGTTTGATTTTTTGAGTGATTAATTTAGTTGTAGGTTTTGTTTTATTTCCTTGGGGGTATGATATTTTATTATTTATTATTAGGCTAGTCTCTGACTGGTACTGATTAACATGTATCGGAGGCCTGTTTCTTTGGTCGTGCTCTACTCATCCTCCACTCTTCACACCCTCCACCATTTTTTCTCCCCCCACTGCACTTCACAACCTACCAATGCTGTAGAGCACGGGGTATTGCTCGTCAGGGGAGGGGGGTGGGGGTGTGAACAGTGGAGGGTGAATGAGTGGGGCCACCGCATCAGGGTAGTAAAAACCAGAAGACACCCTAAGGTGAAATGGAACTTGGATCATGGTTTTCCATGTCTGTTTTCCATACCAAAGGGCACCACGATATAGGTGGCAGGCAGTTTGCACAGCCTTGGAAGTCCATCCAACTCGGGTGGTGTTATGTAATGCCAGGTCCATTAATAACAACACTGTAATTATTTCAGATCTTGTTGGGAAGGTGGACCTAGCATGCATCACCAAGACCTGGCTGGATGAGAACTCTAGCCCTACATTAGAGGCCACAACTCCAGCCAGGTACTCGGTGATACACCACCCGAGATTGGATTGCAGTGGGTTGCGGTCTGTTTTAAGACTAAACTGGGCCTCATGAATGTACCAGTTGAAGTGGTTGGGTCATTTGAGTGTACAGTGGTGGCAGGTGTAGGTTGTAGTATCGTCCTATTTTACCATCCACCCAGGGATGAGAAGTGTTTCCTTCAGGAAGTAGCAGACTTGATGATTAACATGGCATTTGAGTCACCCAGGCCGATGGTCCTGGGCAACTTTAACACCTGGGTCGAGGATGAACTCTCGCAATTTGGACAGCACTTCCTCCAGTTGATGTCATCACTTGGCCTTACACAGATTGTTACCACTGCCACTCATAAACATGGTCACTCTCTTGACCTAGTCTTCCTCCTGGGGATCAAAACCTTCAATCTGGGGATGGAACCTGTCAGATGGTCCAATCACTACACCGTGGGGTTAAGTTCTCACACCCCCTTCACAGGCCAAACCCTGTAGAGATGGTCAGGCACTGCCTTTATAAGATATAAGCTCTGAAGGCCTGGCAGCAGTGCTTGACCTATTGGTTCTTCCATTGGCAAACAATGACCCAGAGACTTTAGTAGTGGCCTATAATAAGGCCATCTCTGTGGCCCTGTATGTTGTTGCTCCTGTCTGTATTCACCCACTCTCCCTTCTCCCTCGGTTCTGTTGGTTTGATGGGACCTTGAGGGAGATGTAGTGACTGGGATAAAGGTTAGAGCATTGCTGGCAGAGATCCACACTTGATGCCAACCACCTTAGATTGATGGATCATTATCGAGCCTATCAATCTGCAATCACCCATAAGAAGGTAGAGTTCTTGTCCAGGGATATTGTGGCTGTTCAGAACCAACCAGCTCAGCTCTTTCAAACTTTAAACAGACTGTGCAATCCAGCCTGCCTGCAGATTTGAAGAGCCTCTTTGCAAGTGAAGTGTGAAGAGCTTGCTTGATTCTTTGCAGCTAAGGTGGCCTACATCAGGGCAGAGCTCCAATCAGCATGCTCTATGGGTGATGCTTTGTATTGGCGCTCAGTCACTGCTCCTCAGTGTTCCTGGAGCACTTTCATCCAGCCTGAGCTCATGGAAGTCATGTGGATTGCCCAGAGTATGCACCCTATGTGCTGTAGTTTGGATCCGGGACCAACTGCCCTGATTATGGGTTGCAGTGACATCATTGGCCTGGTCCCAGCACAGATAGTCTGGTGCTCCTTGGAAACAGGTGAGTTTCCTAGCTCCCTAAAAGAGGTGGTGGTGAAACCCCTCCTGCAGAAAGCTTCTTTGGACCCAGACTGCCCTGCAAACCACAGACCAATCTCTAACTTTCCCTTTATAAGGAAGGTGATTGAGAAAGTAGTGGCCCTACAACTGGAGAACCATTTAACCATCCATGACATCTATGAACCTCTCCAATCCAGGTTTTGAAAGAGGCATAGTACTGAGACAGCACTGGTTCGGGTGCTGAATGATCTCTTGATGGCTAGGAACTGGAAGAACCATTCTATCTTGGTTCTTCTAGATCTCACATCAGCATTTGACACTGTGGACCATGGGGTTCTTCTTGGTCACCTGAGATTCATCTGTGGCCTGTTGAATACTGTCCTCAGGTGGTTTACATCTTTCCTCTCTGGCAGAACTCAGAGGGTAGTATCGGGGATTTATTCCTCTGATCCAGTCTCTCTGTCATGCGGGGTCCCTCAGGGATCAGTGTTGTCCTCCATGCTGTTCGCAGTGTACATTCTTCCCCTCAGAGACATTGTAAGAAGGTATGGGCCAAGGTTTCACTGCTACACTGATGATACCCAGTTCTACCTTTCTTTTGCACCTAACCAGGATAGAGCTCCCTCAGTATTTAACAACTGCCTCACTGAAATCCAGGATTGGATGAATTTGAGCTGGCTGAGGCTGACTCCAAAAGATTGAGGTGCTGGTCGTGGACTCAGGGCGCCGGATAGAGGGGTTGGGGCTGGTTCACCTTCAGAACTTTATCTCGGGGGCTTACCACTCCCTACCGCTGAATGGGTGTGAAACCTGTGGTGATTTTTAACAAAGGGCTCACACTGTGATCACAGGTGTCGGCAGTAGTCAAATTCTCTTTCTACCACCTGAGGAACATCTCCAGGGTAAAGCACATTGTTCTGTCTGGTGATCTTCCTACATTGGTCCATGCCTTTGTGTCCTCACACTTGGATTCCTTCAGCTCCCTTTACTTAGGGCTTCCTGGGGTGGACATCTGTCTCCTGCAGCTAGTGCATAATGCTGCAGCCTGGTTATTGATGGGGACTTCCAGGTCCTGTCATATCTCTCCGGTGCTGTGCAAGCTTCACTGGCTGATGGAGTGGTGGCAGATCACCTTTAAAGTCAGACTTCTGACTTATGAAGCCCTACACAGACAGGGCCTGACTACCTGAAAGAGCTTCTGGTCCCTTACTGCCCGGGGCGATCGCTCCACTTGGGTGATGAGGGGTTGCTGGAGATTCCAAGGGTTTCCTTAAAATCCTCTAGGGCCCCTGCATTTATGTACGTGGCCCCAGCCCTTTGGAATTCTCTACCATGTCAGTTACAGGAGTGCACGACTGTTGAAGGTTTCAAACAGGCATTGAAAACACATTTATGGAGACAAGCCTATTCTGAGTGATTTATTTCATTATTGGATTTTATAAGTATTCATGTTTATTTGTATTTTTGTGTTATGTGTATTTTTAATCATTGTAATGGCACCTTGGTTGTAGAAAGGCGCATTATAAATACAATTATTATTATTATTAAGTGTCTGAATGTGAAAATCAATGTACTTAGAAATTGGTTCCAAAATGGAATCAATCCCTGAGATGATAGGTCTCCCTAGTGGGTCATCCTGGATTTTGTGGAAACATTGGGACACTTTTAAACAATGAAAATAAATGGATGAAAATTAAACAAGAGACTATGACTTCTTCCACTGTACAGATCACTGGTTCAGCTGCACCTTGAATACAGTGTGCAGTATTGGAGCCCTCACCAAAAGAAGGACATTAACCTACTGGAGACGGTCCATAGAAGGGTAACCAAGATGATCCAGGGACAAGGCAGATCATAGGAGGACAGACTCAGAGATCTCAACATGTACTCAATGAAGGATAGAAGAGACAGGGGTGACATGTAGAGGTTTTGACAAAGTGTGCTTTGAGGATCTCTTTAGCCTCAGTGGGATCAGGACCACTATGAGGCACTGCCTCAAGCTGGTGGGGGCATGAGTCAAGAGGGAAATGAGGAAACAATTTTTGACTGAGAGGGTGGTGGCGGGATTGGAGCGAGTTGCCAGAGGAAGTTGTCTCTCTGAAGACTGTGGACAGCTTCAAGAGAAGTTGGGACACAGTAAAAGGAAAAGTTGCATGAAGAGGGTGCGCAGAGTGGAGGGGGTTGTTGAAGGGAAGGGGGGGACTGAATAATTGGGAGAGCCACAGATCCCTCAGTAGATACTAGGGGATCTGCAAAGTTGAGCAGACAAGATAGACTGCAAGGCCTTTTTCTCCTAGCACAATTGTGTGTTACATAGAAAAACAGAAACATAGAATTTTGACGGCAGATGATGACCGCTTGGCCCACCCAGTCTGCCCATTTCCCTACCTAATGGATAAGCTGCAGATCCTAGTTAACCAGCAGCCTATTTCTTTCTACTCCCACCCCCTAGAATTGCCTTATGGCTGTCCCATGCATGCTTGAATTCAACCACTGTTTTTGACTCCACAACCTCCTCCGGAAGGCCGTTCCATGCATCCACAACCCTCTCTGTGAAAAAATAATTCCTTACATTATGTTCATATGTATTGACCTTTAACCCTTATCCAGACTTCCTCTCTTATATTTGTCTAGTGTGATACTAAGCATCTCCCCTCACCTTGTGTAGCTGAGTAGTTTGAACAGGTGCACAACCCACTACCTTTTATTTATTTATTTATTTATTTATTTAGTTTTTGTTAACCAGGTAGGTACACTAGACAGCATAGCTGCCTGTTTTCAGGTACAACCCTGGAGATTACAACAAAGGGTACGTAGACAATAGAAGATACAAGAAAACATCATCAGAACAAGTAGAAGTCAGACATAGTACACTTATACAAAATTTTCAGCAATGACAGTACATTTGCAGGAATCTATATGTAGTAACAAAACAGAAATATAAGTGCAAATAATTAACAGTCATAAGTCATACAACTAGTGGGTAAGTGCTAGAAGAGAGGAAATTACAAGATTTCCAGGCAGGTTTGAGAGTAGTAGAGGTTGGAGCCGGTAGGCAACTAGGAGGAACCAGTACAGGAGTGGGTGGATAGAGGACAGGAGCAGGGTTCAGAGTTTAGAAGAGCCATACGAAGCTCCTGCTTGAAGCTGTGTGGAGAAGGGGAAATTCTTAGACTCAGTGGAAGTGAGTTCCATAGTTTAGGGGCAAAGCTAAAGAAAGCATTCTCCCCCATTTTGGTTTTACATCTCGGTAGGACAAGAAGGGATTTGTCAGCTGATCTCAGTGGGTAGACAGAGGTCACAGATTTGAGCAGTAGAGCCAGTTTGTCAGGTATGTGGGAGGAGATTATATTCTTTATGAAACTGTAGGAAATAAACTGTCGGAAGGCTGAAGAGGTAAACCATCCCAGATTGGAGTATAGTGTGCATCGGTGAGTAAGTTTGGGCAAAGATAAAGCAAAACAGCAAATGCAGTTGTAGCAGACATCCCACTTTCGGTGGAGCCCTCCAGTAGTTGTCAGAAAGGCTATTAACCCATACGCCAATTTGGGTCTCAGGATCCCCTGTGCAATGGCCATCCTCGTTGTGGATGTTAGTCTACAGTATGTCTCAACTTATATGCCAATCCAAATTGAATAGTGACAGATTTAATGACTGAGGCTAGGTGCAGGTCAAAATCCAAGGCGGAATCAATGGGTTACTCCTAGGTATTTAAAAGAGGTAACTGTGTTAAGGGGAGAGCCATCAAGTGCTCTGATACTTAATGGTTGGGTGCCAGACTGAATTTTTGAACCTGAACCAAAGAGCATAGTCACCGTTCTATTTTTGTTTAAGACAAGCTTGTTTTGCAATAGCCAGCTCTGAAAAGTATTGAAGTTACTATTGAGATTCAGGTTGATATCTGAGAGGTTTGAGGAGGATGAGTAAAGAACAAAATCATCTGCATATAGCAGACCTGAGCAAGCACCAGTGAGTGGTGGGATGTCATTTATGAAGTCTGTAAACAGGAGAGGACCAAGAATTGAACTCTGGGGCACTCCGATCCAAGTGGGAGCAAGAGGGGACTTAGCATCTCCGATCTGGACAAATTGTTGCCGCTTTGAAATATAATTTTGGAACCAGGCGGTGACAGAGGATGAGAAGCCTAGGGATGACAACTTTGATAGGAGCAGTGGGTGGTCAACTAAATCAAACACTTTTGTAAGATCAACAAAAGTAGCCCCAGTGAGAGAGCCTTTGTCCATAGCAAGTCTGACATCATTTGTAAACTGTATGAGAGCAGTGGTTGTACTGTGCCCATGTCGGAAACCTTGTTAGTCAGGGGTGAGGAGTTTGAAGGAGTACAGGTAATCCGAGAACTGGGTAGCAACAATTTTCTCCAGTATTTTAAAGAGTGTGGAGAAGATGGCAATAGGGCGATAGTTATCCAGGTTAGTGATGTCCCCCTTTTTGTAGACTAGTACAACTCGAGCAATCTTCCAGAGGGAAGGGACATGTCCTGTAAGAAGAGAAAGGTTGAAAAGTCTAGTCACTGGAGAGACTATAAACGGTTCAACGGTTCTTAGGAATTTTGGTAAGAGTCCATCTGCCCCCGCTGATCTAGCAGGAGAGATGGACTTAAGTAAGCATAAGATTTCACTCTCAGAGACTGGGCGAAGGGTGAAAGATGGGTTGGAAGGTTTAAGGTTATCCTGCGGAGTGACAGGTAAAGGCCCAGGAGGTGCAATATAGGAGGAGAGGTCAGTGAATCTGAAGTTAAGAGCCTCTGCGATGGTGAGCAGGTTATTGCAGTTACAACCATCCACGACCATATCAGAGATGGTATTGCACTTGTTTTTCCATGTGATGGTGTTAACATGACTCCAAAAACCACAAGAGTCACTGACAGAGGTACTAAGAAGCTGATGGTAGTAATTGCCCTTAGCAGATCTGATGGAAACCTTACATAGAGTTGGAAGGTTTAAGGCAAGGCCCCTACTTTTCTGCGGCACAGTGGGACCAAGTTCTGCGGCAAGACTACCATTTACTGCAGAACTTCTGCGGCGGTGGTTTGTAATTTCTGCAGAAGTTCTGCGGCACTAACAAACTACCACATCACAGTGTCAGCTTGTCATCCTGACTTCACTTTTATGACAATGGTTATAGCAATCAGGATGGTGGAAAGCACAGTAGCACTAGTTCAAAAATTAACAGACTTACAGAAATAATTTTATGCCTAAAAAAGCAAAACAAATGTCTCTCTCTTAAGGTCCTAGCCTATTGCATAAATGACATATGCAGAGGGGACCTTGTGTGATAAATAAGGTATTTCTATACGCATGCTATCTATTCCACTAATGAGGTCTCTACTGTCTATCACTTATTTTGTATGCGCTTTCTACACCACTCATGAGGTTCCCACTGTGTATCACTTATATATTTATATGCAATCCTCTCTGCCGATGATGCTGTGATTCTATCCTCACACAAAGATCCAAACCCCTTACGCCTCAGCCTACAGCACGCATTTGCCAGTGTTGAGGAGTGGTTCGTTGAACACAAGCTAGTCCTAAATCACAAAAAACCAAAAACTATGCTCTTCGCTAGCCCGCAGAACAAGAAAAGGCAAGCTCCACTCACTACCAACACCTCCCTGGGAATCACCCTTGAACAAGTGACTACCTTTAAATATCTTGGAATCACATTTGATCAAGGCCTAGTCTTTGCAACACATATTGATAGTATATCCAAAACTATTAATCAGCGGCTCGGGATACTCTCCGAAACAGACAACTCCTCACCCATCCAGCACTGAAGCTAGCTATTCAATCCTCAATCATCTCAGTCATCGACTACGGCTTAATTATTTATGGATCTGCCTCTCCTAGCGCACTGAAACGTATCACAACCTCCCTAAACAAGGCCTGTTGGCTGCTTACTGGCGCTCATCGACATACTCATACCACCTACGAGCTCTATTCTGAGAACTGGGTGGTTACAACTCTCAAACCGATTTAAAGTACTTCACCTGCCTAATGGCTAAAGAAATCATCACATGGGCCTCACCCACCCTGCATTCCAAGACCTGCTACTTGGAACTCAAGTGTCCGACCTACCAGAAGATCAGAAACCGACTTCTTCAGGTCCCCCACTGTCAGACCACACATGGTCAACGATCATTTGCCTATCGTGCCCCCAACTGGCTAAATACTCTTAGCACCTCTGTTACCTCCTCTAATTCATTAGGTGCTTTTAAATCTAGCTTATTCTCTCACCTAGCCACCTCAAACTCCTGTGACTGCCTCGATTAAATCCTAATCTATTCTCACTTCTCCTCCCTTGCCTCTTACCTGACAAAGGCCTGTTAGAGGATCCTCTTCTCCAGCAATTGGTCTGCTCCTCCCCCAACCCCCTTTTTTCTTTTTCTCACTTACACTACCTATCATACTTCTCTTACCTATCTTTCCCTCTCCACATGTTTTCTAAACGGTGAAAGTGTTTAAGTGATATTTATCTGCTGTTCATAAATGTCTTTAGGTTAGCTATTTTTTGTCTCTGTCTATTTCCACAATGTAACCTAAATGTGCAACCCTTTGTAACCCTATTGTTTGTAACCTAATTTAACGCGGAACCTTTGTAAAAGAGCCTTGGCTCAAAGGTGTTAATTCCTAGAATTTACAATAAACAATAAAATGTGTGTGTGTGTGTGTGTGTAGTGAGACAGAGATACTGTATGTGTGTGTGTGTATATCTCTCTCTCTATATTTATATATATTTTTTTTCATTTCCATGAAATTGCATCCTCATTCATACAGGTCCCATTGGAAATGGAATAAACGGAATAGAGGAGTTATTGCAAAACTCATTTTTCATGTCAACCTGCTTCCCCGACACACTACATAACACCATCAGGCCATGACATGCATGTGAACAGATTGTGAGATAGAGCTCTCCAGCCCATCACAATGTGTCCACCGTGTAACAGAACACTGCACCATACCTTCCCAGACTCCAAGCAGTGATGTGTTCCACCAATCCTTGTGCTGCCAAGCCAGCTCCCAGAGCTAATCTTTGAACCTAAGTTGCCAGCACGGAAACACAGCATGCTACCCTCTGGCCCAACAGCTGTCCCTGCACACAACATTTCTCCATAACCTTTAGGTGATTCTATCAACCAATGATGATATGTAATCAATAACCCTGGCAAAAATGCACACAGTGCAATTATTTAACAGGTCTATTCTTTCAACAAGTCTACATATTATTATATTCCACTTTTCTGGGCATAATTCTTTTTCTTAAAAATGACAGTTAAATTCATTTTACCAGTTATTCATATCAGATGGCATCTCTATACCTTAAAGGCACAAATAAGTTTGTACAAAGTGAGGTATGGACTTAACAGGTCTGTGCTATTGACAAAGTTTTGTTTAAGTTGGCCCTAGTGCAATAATGTAAGACTGAAAATTGTATTAGGCTGTAGTGCAGGTTGAGCAAATATCACCATGCCTGATATGCTGTGCCACCGTCTCTGACAGTGGGAGCTGTGGTAGATAAGTGACTGTTCATTTCTGTTGCAGAATGCAGCCATTACATTAGCTAATGTGTGATGTTATAGCAATGATAACATCACATTCTGAGCATATAGGGGGGTTTTGGATATAAAAGAGGGAAGGGAACCAGATTCTATGGATAAACAGAAATATTAATAAAAATCACCAAGAAGAATGAATTCTCAGTGCACTGCAGAAGTTCTAGTAGATTGCAAGTTCCGCACAAAATTCTGCGGCCGCAGAATTATAGGGGCCTTGGTTTAAGGTTATCCTGCAGAGTGACAGATAAAGGCCCAGGAGGTGCAGTATAGGAGGAGAGGTCAGAGAATCTGGAGTTAAGAGACTCTGCTAAAGTGAGCAGGTTATTGCAATTACAACCATCCACGACCATATCAGAGATGGTATTGCACTTGTTTTTCCCTGTGATGGTGTTAACATGACTCCAAAAACCATGAGAGTCACTGATAGAGGTACTAAGGAGCTGACAGTAGTAATTGCCCTTAGCAGATCTGATGGAAACCTTACATAGGTTTCGGAGTCTTCTGTGCTCCGCCCAGTCCAATTGGGACTGGGTTAGCTTAGCTTTGTTCCAGGCTTTATCCCTCTTTTTGAGAAAGAACAGGAGTGAAGAATTTAACCAGTGGGTAGCAGATCCTCAATTACAGCACCTTTTTATTGGAATATATTTGTCTTGAAGGTTCAAAAGCGTGGTAACCTTAGGTATAGCCAGGTGCTATCTGTGGAGCTTGGCCTACTGGGCATTAAACTGATCATAGCTCATGCACGTCTGACTTTGTTGTTTCTGGGGGATACATATTATTTGCTGTAGGCTGTTTGTGTACCTTATTATTCTTATATACCTGGAAACATACATTAAATAATACAAACAACGTCAACATTACAGGTTCATGTCTATTACTGCTGCTTTCCTTTCTGCGAGAGGTGATTCTGTCAGCTAGGCAAGTGAGTGGGTTCACCCTCCCCCCCGATTCCTCTCTGTATACAATTGGGCTGTCCCCTCTGGAGCCCTGTGATGCTCCTCTGTGGGCCCCCAGGATCAGCCCTTCCCTCCTTTAATAGCAGGACCATGCCTATTTTGGGATGGGGTGCAGGTGGAGTTTGGGCAAGGTGTGTCACTTAACTGCTCTTCAGTTTCAATGATGTCATATCTTTGGCCATTATGTGGGTTACCATTATGAGTTTTGTGGTTTAGGGAGCAAAGTTGGCACTTTTTGAATAATGTGGTGTATCCTCAACACCCATTGTTTGCTTGTTTTTACTTGTTCCTTCCAGTGGGTGGCCTAGTGCAGAACTCACCTCTGACTGCAGCAGGAGAGATTGGAGCCCAGAGGGACACTGATTCCCATTTGTTATTGCTTTGAGAGGGCAGACTAGTGAAGGAGCAGGGGAGAAGAGGTGCAGATAAAGGCAGGCCAGCTGCTTGTATTGGGCAGGGGATTCCTCGCTACATGGAACATGTTCCAGTATGCAACTGCCAAAAATAAAAGTGGTCTCCGAGAAAGAAGGAGCTACCAAAGGTTGTTGGGATGGATGCCACTGTGTCCCCTATCCCCCATTGGGCACTCCCAGTAATGGTGCCAGTTTGGCACATAGCATGGGGCTGTCATGGGTCTGAAGAACACTGGTGGAGGCTGGAGGTGGCAGATGGCATCAATGGGCCAGGAAACATGAGTGGCTCAAGTTTTATATATATATATATATATATATATATATATATATATATATACACACACACAGTATATATATAAAAAAATTGGACATGGGGATGTCGAACAAAGAGGAGCCCACCACTTCATAACTAAATGAATGGCCTGGTGGCTAAAGGAGGCAGGGAGAGGGACAGCTAGAGCAGTGCTGCCGTGGCATATGAGGGCCAGGTACTTTCTGGTTCCCTAAGTGGTCATGCATCTGGCTGTCTCGGCATTCAAAGGAACCTGTGCCTGTACAGCAGAATCTCTTCATTCCAGTTCTGTACTAAGAAAACCAATTATGAATCGATGATACTTTTCCTTTTTTGCAAATATTTTTATATGTGAGATTGTGTGATGTTTTGTTTGTGGACATTCTTGGCGAGGGAAGTAAGTGTCTTGCTGGTTTTATTAGATCAAGGCTCTGCAGACCTTAAAGCAATTATGCCAATACATCAGGTATATTGTACAACATGATTTTGAATTCACTGTTTGATCAGATTAGTATCAATTGTTTGACTCTGACTTGTGGGTTCACTTTTGCCAAAAATCTTTTACAAACAGTAAAAAAGAGGGTAGAGAGAGGGAGGAATGGGGGAACAGTGATGAGTGCAGAAAAGGCAGTCAACAGCAGAACAAGAGAAGGAAGGGAAGAGGGTATTCAATTTGGCAAGGTTGGATTTTGCAGCAATGCTATACTGTACATGACATCCTCATGATTAAAAGATAGGAGGTTCATTTTCATAAAAATCTCCTGACAGGCAGGGAGAGAGAGAGAGAGAGAGAGCGAGGGAGAGAGAGAGAGAGAGAGATACAGGCATTGTTTCTGTAGCGTGTACTAAGCTTAGACAATAATTTTTTGTGGACTGTACTAATATGAAAGGAAAAGATAAGATGACTATCTAACCAGACACCTAGGTACTAAGTAGTGGTGAATTCCTCACAGAAGGAGTCAACCGGGGTTGTGAAGACCAAGGGAGTCTTGATTCTAGCCAGATGCTGCCAGGATCTAAAGGTCAAATAGACAGTCTATTTGACATTAAGTGTAAGCTGGGTAGCACAGAACCAGCGTTGCACACTATTAACTCAGGCTGGAATTGCACAGCCAGATCGGGGCAGAGGTGCCATTGGGAAATAGCACAGTGCTGTCTGCATACAGTACAAAGAAATATATGAGGAGACACAGGCCTTTGGGATGGCATTAAGGAAAATCAAGGACTTGATAGAGCCAAGGACACAGCCTTGGGGGAATACCAGCCACAATAGAAGAAGAGGGGAGAGAAATATACATCTACTAGGACAACCTGAGCAGAAAGAAAAATGGATTCACTCCTCCATGAATGTAGTCTGCGCTCATTATTTTATTTGTGCAAAATAGCAAAATAGCAAATAATGAAAAAAGCTCAACTGTTCCAACACAGAAGCAGGCTCCCATAAGTATCGACTCACTCTGAGGCTTTGTCAGTGGGGTGTAGCCTGTTATCCCATTCACTCAATTTTAAATAGGTCTTTTAGAGATAAAATATTCTTTACACAAATTCCATCATTACATGACAGTTGCAAGAGAGTGGGTATTTAAAAAAGGTTATAAGGATAAACTGTTAGAATGTGACACTCCCCTCTAAGCATTTTAAAACTAGGAAGGAAAATCTTTTCTCTTTGTAATATGCATTAAATAGGACACCCTTAGGCAGAAACTGTTCCTATTTTAGCTTCTGCACTTCCAACACTTGGGCATACAAAGTGTTACTAAATGAGCTCCCTTGCAATGTAACTGAGCTCTTTCACATGTCCCATAGCAGCTACTCCCTTAGAAAGAATAACTATATTCTCCTGGTCACCCCAAGATATGCTAAACAGCTCAGAAAAACAGCAATCAGACATGTTATTCCTGCAACATGGAACTTGCTACAGTCCTTCTTGGAACTTAGCTCCATGTTCAGCCTCACTACCTTAAATGCTTTTATTGGAAAACTAGGAGACTTGTTCCTGTGGATAAACTTCGACAAACTTTTCTGTTGCCCTCTTCAAACTGTTTCTTCTTATGTGGCTTTTCTCACACATAGTATACCAGACAGCTGTTGAGTTTTTGTGTATTACTTACTATATATTGTATTTTATAGTTATATCTTACTATTCCCTGATTGTGTTTCTGTGTTTACCTTTACCTGGAAATATACATTTTTAGCTGTTGCATATTTGAGTATAATTTTTATTCCGAAAAATTAGTTCAAATTATAGGTCTTTAGGCCTGTTTATACAACCTGATCTGCACCGTTGCAGATGAGTAGCACCAGTGCAGAACAAGTTGTGTAAATGACTTGCAGAGCATTGTTTGTCACTCTGTTGTGGTAAACCATGATTCCTGTTTTGGTAGGATCGTGTACTGATGCAGATGTTTTTTGCAAATGTAACCCCCTTGTTCCCTGGGGTTACTAGAATCCCATCAGTGTCAGTGTTATGTAGGGAAGGCAGCTGGTGAATATCTAGTTAAATGGATTTTCACCTGCTCACTCTCTGTTTACTTGGTCTCAGCTGAGAGCAGAGAGGTGATGTCATTTTAGAACTCTTGCAGTAACATAAGCCACAGCTTGTTGTGAGTGTGGGGAGTTTAGAATTCTGAGAGTAGTTCAGTTCCAGTGCTCAGAGAGTGAGCAGTGTAGCACCAGTTTTTCTCACCCTAGTCTGAGGACATCTTTTGCCTGATTTGTGAAGTGATGGAAACCATCTCCAGGATTTTCTGATGCCCTCATTCCCATGTGAGATGATGGAGAACTGCAGAGGATTAGAGGGGCAATCCCCTCTTCCAACCTAGAATATTTTGAAGCTGCCTTTGGTGTACAAACTGTGAGTAGATTCTATCTGAGAGTTACCCAGGATATGTACCTGCCTTGTTGTCTGTGGGGTGACACTCTGATAAAGGGACCAATTCACCCATTTCTGTGAGACTTCTCAATAAGTTTTTTTTAAAGTTTGCTGACAACAGTGAATGTCTCAAATAAGACTATGCTCTTTGTTCAGAACTTTAACTTTACACCCTAGTGGTGTTTTCTGATGCTAAAATGTGCTAAACATTTGAAGATAGCATAATTTCTACAGTTCAGCATTTGTGAGATGTAGCTCTAAAAGAATGACTGGGTATGGATGAAGAAGCAAAAGGTGGGAGACACCCCATCTGGAGTGAACAGTTCAGCACTTCAGGCACCTGTTTTCTGTCAGTGCACGTAGCCAATGCCTGAAGATAAAGTTTATTTTATTTATTTATTTGCTTTTGGTAACTGGGTGAGTGCACTAGGCATAGAAATGCCTATTTTCAGGCACGACCCGGGAGAGAGACAATATAAAATACAAAAGCACATACATGTGACGCAGCACATGGGATAGGTATAGAAAAAGAAAAACAACATAACTCTAAACAATTGATTCAGAAAGTAAATCATCTTGAAAAGGTGAAGACAAATCAGTATGAGGCAAGCAGGGGTAACATTTATATCAAAATACGTAAACTTAATATTGAAACAGCACAAACAAAGTACACAAGTTTACCAGTGATGCAGCTACAATACAGGATGTACAGGTAAATGCACTTCAAACACTGAGAGAAACAGGCATTGCAAGTGAATGGCATACACAAAATAAAACAATACAGAAACAATTTAAGTGCCAGGTTGTGGTTGATGAAGAACGAGGAGAAGAGGGAAGAGTGGTGGGGAGAAGGAGAAAAGGGTTGTAAAAAGGAGGGAGTAAGAGGAACATGAAAGGAGTGAGTATAAGAAAGGTGGGAAGGAGGTGTCAGAGGAGTGGATTAACTTGGAAGAGGGCAGAGAGAGGATGATCTAAGGTGGATTGAAGCAGGTGCAGGGACTGGTAGCCCGCAGATGCTCACAGTGCATTTTCTTGAAACTGGCATGGGAGGGCGCTTGACGAATTGTGTAGGGTAGGGAGTTCCAGTATTTTGGAGCCATGTAGGAGAATGCACGTGTACCCATGCTAGTTCTGCATCTAGGGGTATGAAGAGGTGCTTGGTCTGTGGATCGCAGTCCATAGGAGGAGGTTGAGAGTACAGCAGGGAGGCAAGGGACAGGGGGAGGCCTGATCTGGCAATGGAGTCAATTTGAGCGCCAAAAGACTGGAGACGGTGGGTAGCAGGGCCAGGCCAGTTAAGGTCAGCATAGAGCTGGCAATGGTGTTTGTAACATGGGGATGCAGAGGCACAGCGACAGATGATTATAGGTGGTGTCCCATTTATGGAGGGAGGATTGGGAGGCTGATTGGAAAGTGACTGAGCCATAGGCCAGGGCTGGGAGCAGGAAACCTTGCGCCACCGCTAGTCGGGCTGAGGGGGTAAGGGCATAACTAGTTCTGTAGGCACTTCCAAGCTTGGCATTCACAGACTTGCAGATAGTTGTTATGTGCAGGTCAAAGTCTGGAGATTCATCAAGTGTAACTCCCAGATATTTGAAGGATCTGGTGCTGTCCAGAGGGGAGCCATCAGCACACAGGATATTTAGGGCATGATGATTCATCTTAAGCCTGGCAGGTGAGCCAAAGAGCATGGAGTACGTCTTGCTAGTGTTGAGAACAAGTTTGTTGTTTGTTAGCCAGGATTGGATATTAGCGAAGTCCGAGGCAAGAGGGTGGTTTATATCAGCGGTATTTCTCGCACTGTGGTAAATAACTAGGTAATCCGCGTAGAGCAGAGACGAGCAGTTTTGTGCAAGGAGCAGTAAGTCATTAATGAAAATTGAGAAAAGCAAGGGGCCAAGTATGGAGCCTTGGGGCACTCCAACATGTACAGGGGAGAGATCTGATATGGCAGAGTTGAAAATTACAGCCTGTTTCCTGTCTGAGAGACAGCTTTTGAACCAGGCTACTACATCAGAGGAGAAGCCTAGGGAGCGTAGTTTATCAAGAAGAAGGGTGTGGTTTACCAGGTCAAAAGCCTTGGTTAGATCGATGAAAACTGCACCTGTCAGGAGGCCTGAATCCATAGAGGCATAGATGTCATTAGTGAATTTCAGAAGGGCGGTGGAGGTGCTATGGCCTTTGCAGAAACCATGCTGGGAGCATGATAGAAGGTTGTACTTCTGAAGATATTCTATAGACTGGGTGGCCACTAGTTTTTCCAGAAGTTTTCTGAGCATGGAGAGAATAGCTATGGGGCGGTAGTTCTTAATTTCTTTAGGATCTCCTTTTTTTGGGAATTGGGGTGACTTTAGCTATTTTCCAGATATCAGGAACTGAGCCATGGCATAAGGAAAGGTTGAAAATTTTGGTTAGGGGAGAGGCAATGAGAGGGGCAGTGGCTTTCAGAAGCCTAAGTTTCAGACCATCAGACCCCGAGCAGGTACTGTCAGGAGCAGAGAGTAGCAGTTTTTGCACTTCTGCCCTTGTGATACTCCAGAACCTAAAGAGAGGGTGTTTAAGTGGTGGTTCATTAGGGGGTGAGGCGGTACGTAAAGTTTGGAAAGAGTTCAGGTACCTGGTCAGATCTGAAAAGTGGTGATTGAAAGAGTTGGCTATGGTCAAGGGATTATTGCAGTGAATGCCGTTTAATAGCATATCACTTGTATGGGCCCAAGTATTGGCACCAAGGAGTGATTTTATGGTAGCCCAGAACTTTTTAGAGTTTCCAGCTGCCTTTGTTAGAAGGTTTCTGCAGAAAGTGCTTTTGGCTAGGCGAATATTTCTTTTACATGTGTTTCTAAGAGATCGATAGTGGTTATAGTCGTTTAGTAGCCCAGTTATTTTGAAGCGTCGACACAGTTTGTCTCTGGCCCTTAATTGGGTAAGTAGGTCTTTAGTTAGCCACTTTGTCTGTGTTCCACGAATCCAACGAGTGATGCGGGGGGCATAGGTGTCTTGAAGCAGGCCAAAGTGAACCAGGAAGTAGTCAAGCGCCACCTGGGTATTTGTAGATGTATAGATGGGGGTCCAATTAATTAAGGAGAGATCATGTGTAAACTGAGCTTGGTTGAAATGGGCCAAATTGCGGAAAGTAATTAGTTTAGGAGGCGGAGGTGGTTTATTTGTAGCGCGCCAGATGCCGTAGATTGGGGAGTGATCACTTATGGCATCTGGAAGGGTGTCTGAACGTGTTATGCTGTCAGGGCGATTTGTTAGGACCCAATCAATAAGAGTACTTGTCCGAGGGGGAGTCATGACCCTTGTAGGGTCTGTGATTAATTGATGAAGGTTGTAACCTTGTATCATTGTATGTGAGGACTGGTTTGATTTACTAGTCCAGTTTAGGTTGAAATCCCCCAATACAAGGACTTCATTTCAGCCGATGGCACAGTCTACTTGGGAGAGGAGTTCTTCGAGACCCCTTGTATGTGGGTTTTGCTAGTTTTGAGCCCTAGTGTGCTCCATCGTGGCCAGTGTGGCACATTTCTATCCTATGCTATATGGAAACTGTTCTAAGTCATGCCCTAGTGCCACTTCCAGGAGAATTTTGTTTTGTGTTCGCCATGGCTAGTTCCACATTTCTAGATATCTAATCGTATGCTATATGGGAGGTTCAAGTTTCTGTTTTCTACAGATGTGTTCTGCATAGCTTTGTGCCACAAAGTATAAACCCTTTTGGGTCCATCTTTTATTTTGTGTTCCAACTTTGTTTCAGAATAAAACCACACTCTAGAATCATGACCTGATATGGACAATCTAGTTACTGCTTCCTGTGTGGATTTACTGGGTACCCCTATCCAGAAGTGCAAACCTAGCATAGCCCTCAGCAAATGTTCTCTCCTCAGGACCTGGGTTTTGGTATAGGTCTGTTTGTGTCTAGTACGCACTTTGTATTTCTATGCAATTGTTTTGTACCCCCACCCTCTCTTTTCCCTAGATAGAAAAAGTATGGGAGGTGTGCCTACTAGTTAAAAAAGGGGCCGGTGGGGAGGTTACAAAAATGGGGGCTCATCCAAGGATATTGTTTGAATTTGAGGAGGGTACAGAAGATGTTTGCTGAGGGCATGGCTAGCGTTTTGTCTGTCTGGTAGTATGGTAGCCTAAAACAGGAAAGGAAGCTTAGCACAAAAGGATCTTGCCCAGGAGAGTGCCATCCATATGTGCTGCTGTGTGCCTGCTAGTAAAGTGCTGCTGTGTGTTTGTGCCAACTTACAATGGACAGTAAAGCCAGAAAGTGTATGTCCTTGTCCTTGCATCTAGAATGTTTTACAGAACTTTTAAATCTCAAATTTTAATTGTCAAAAGTAATGTGGACTTTAGGAAACAAAGAGAGAAATGTTCCCTGGATGTTTCATGTACTTTGTGTGCAAATTGGGGGAGTTGCTAAAGAAATTGCCAAGTTCTGAGAAAATGGTCAACAATGGAGCTCCTGCCTTCAAATTGCAGCTGAGAAAAAAAAGTTACAGTTTGCAGTTTAAATTTGCCCTACTTGACAATCGCCATGAAGGAAGAGCGAGAGAGAGAGAGAGAGAGGCAAGAGGCTCATTTGCATGGCATTGAGTGATTGGTGTGACTGCAATCAGTCCCACCCCCTAACCAGCTTCAGAGTGCAGCCAAGTGTTCGAGGAGGAGAGAGCAAGTGGCATGTGAGCTGGTCAGACCAGGATCAACCATCGAAGGACATGTGAATGTTCTAATCTGTGAAAACAGACTTTTACTGTACAAATTCGAACTCAACCTATTATCCAACTGACTGGAAAGTGAGTGCAGTGTTCGTGGCAACAATTGGTGGGACCGCCAGCCCGTTTCACCCCAGAGGCCTTCCAGGATTGGCACCAGGCTGAAAATTTCCACCAGAGAAGGCCAGCTACTGATTTCAGTGAGTACAAACCCAAACAACTGTGCATTAGACTGTGTTGTGATTTTCAGGCCAGCTGAATCTATGTGCAAGCAG
The DNA here is from genome assembly GCA_016271365.2 of Neoceratodus forsteri. Classification (NCBI taxonomy): domain Eukaryota; kingdom Metazoa; phylum Chordata; order Ceratodontiformes; family Ceratodontidae; genus Neoceratodus; species Neoceratodus forsteri. Next base: position 334,887,810 of record CM057454.1, read on the forward strand.
TGAGACTGTTTTGCAAAGGCAACAAACAAAATTCTGAGCATAGACTGTAAGCATTTATGATGGGTTCAGCAAAAAATGTTCTTAAGCAAGTGAGAGACTGTGAGTTGCATTATGCTGCCACAAATAGGCAGACCTGTGAAAGAAATACTGTGGCTTGCAAGTGACCTTGAGCATGTGTAAATAGTTGATTCGTGTGCTAATCGCAAAGTCCTATAAAATCATATGAATGTGCTGAGAGAGGCACAAGCAGTGCAATCGATACAGTTTGAGCAAAATCAGTAGCCAGAAAGGTCAGATGCACAGCTTTTGAGTCAAAGACAGCTTTGATGCAGAAGGAGAGCTACCACTGCTATTACAGGGTGGGGTTAGCAATGTAAACACAGCAGCAGGGAGCCATTTTGTGAGACTAGTAAACAAATAGTAAGTACAAACTTTTATGTGTTTTAATTGCAGACACGCTTCAGGAACTTCCCGCTACCCAGATCATGCCCGAACTATGATAGCAGAGGAGGTGGCCACACTAAAAGAAATAGAGAGAACGTTCTATGGTGAAGGGTTGCCTCCAGATGTAGCAATCCCTAGTTATCCACTAAGACTATGCATTATGTGCCTCAGGGCTGGAAGGGATGTGCTTCTGATATCCTCTGTTTGGATTGCCTAGTGAAGTATGGTATGAGCAGGAGTGCAGTGCCAGAGAAGGCATCACAAATTCAATTGGCTCCCACTTGGACCAAAGTAGGAAACCCTGCAAGTAGCAGCACACAGCACCAGGTTGAACCTGTTGGGGAAGGCCCCATAGAGTGTGGTACAGAAGGAGAGAGTATGGATTTACAGCAAGGGCAGACACCTAGAGATGTTTCCATGCCTTTGTCCCAGATGGACAGTGCAATGGAAGGATATGTGGACCCATGGAAGGAGGGTCCTAGTCCTAGCCTAGTAGGAGAGGATGAATTGCAAGAGACATTGAACTGGAAGGTGTCAACCTCCATGCCCAGTGAGGAGTGGACTGTCTCGGGAGTGAGGATGACTGCTCACTCCTGGGCTCAGATCCTAAGAGAGGAAGAAGAGGATGAAGAGATGTATCTTCATGTTGAGGGTCCCAGTGTGTGGCCTCAAGCTCTTGCCTCGGAGGAGCCAGCCAGAGAAGAAGAAGAAGGCTCTAGTACCCTGACTACAAAGATGGTCAAGGATTGGCCAACTCCAAGCTGAACCATGGTCCATACACATGTGAAGAGTAGTAAGGAGTAGAGACTGGTACATAGGAGGGCCGACGCCATATATGGTAGGTCCTTTCCTACCTTTCCTCATAAAGTCTAGGAGGAAATTGAACAGAGCAGACAGTCCTGGTTATTGGAAGAGGCAAACAAGAATTTGCATCCTGGTGCAGCAGCACATGTCAGAGACAGAGTCATCTGTGACAGACTGAAATTCTGAAAATTAAGCCGAACATTGTTTATGGACACTATAAATTGTGGACAAGGCAGGGATTGAGGCATTCCACAACATCAACTTTGAATGCCCAGATGGTGTTATAGTTCTTGCACCTCACCCCGAGTGGTATTACCCTTAATGGTGCCGTGCCCTGTGAATATGCCCAGCATGCCTAGAGGGAAGCAAAGCAGTGGCAGTGCAGTGTCTGTCATCCAGTGGCAGCAGTATCCAAGGAGGAAGATGCAGCTCTACTGGTGTTCCAGGTTCTTCAGGTGCATCCAGTTTCATCAGCCCAGTAGTGTTTTCCCATTTCCATTGCCTGGCCTTCCAGATGACATCACTGTAATATTCTATCCTTCAATACAAGACCCTAAATAATTTAAATAAGTCAGAACTTGAACTCAAATGTACCCAATTAGATCTTGGTTTTATAGCTGTCCCCAAGACATGGTGGGATTCATCCTCAGCATGGTCAAGAGAGAGATTCCAAATTTTAAACTCTATCGTAAAGACAGAGAACACAGGTTGGGAGGGAGTGTGTCTATACATTAGAGAAGTTATTCCATCATATGAAATTCCAATATCAACTAATATTGAATCATTATAGGTATCAATCCAATTTAAAGGCCATCCAAAACTCACCCTAGGTGTATGTTATAGACCTCCATCTGCTGATCTAATCTATACTTCTGACTTGACTAATACTATAACGGACATGGTTAATATGGGCGATACTCTAATATTGGGGGATTTCAATTTGCCAGGCCTAAATTAGGAGTCATCTTCTGGTAAAACAGACCAAGAAAAATTATTTATAACAGTATGCTTGGAACATGGCCTTGAACAGTTAGTGGACCAGCCCACCAAGGGGTGCAACATACTTGACTTGGTCATTATGAATACAGAGAACAAAATCTCTGTTATAAAAATTTCAGCACTGATAAGAAATAGTGATCATAACTCGATCTATTTTAGTATAAATATTAATATTCCTAAACTCGACAATAATACAGTCTATAAGGATTATAATAATGCTAACTTTGACTTAATAAATACCAAAATTACTGAAATTAACTGGGAGGAAAAATTCAAGGATAAGTCTGTAAATAGTGCATGGAATGAACTGAAGTACTTTATATATTGTACCTTCTGCAAAGTCATTACATACTGACCAAAACTAAATATGATATAAAAGGCAAAATTCCTGCTTGGTTCACTAAATCCATTAGCAAACTAATCAAAAGAGTATCTATTTAGGAAACTAAAGAAAGGTAGTAACCCACTTATTATGCACAAATATAATACTGCTGCATCCTTACTAAAAAAGGCAATCAAACAGGCAAAATTGAAATTAGAATTTAATCTGGCCCATTCTAAGACCAACCACAAAACCTTCGATTCCTACATCAATAGTAAAAAAGGTAATACAAGAACAATAGGTCCACTTCTGGAAAATGGAATCCCTATTAAAACAGATCTGGCAACAGCTAACCATTTTAATAGGTACTTCTGTTCTGTTTTTAATTCAACAGACCCCAACCCCACGATACTTAAAAATGTATCTCCTATTCCTCGCTTTAATTCTGCTGAGATTTTAAATGCATTATCCTCATTAAAAAAACTCTCAAGCCCAGGACCTGACAATATTAGTCCCAGGTTGTTATTAGAAACAGCTAAATCATTGGCCTTACCCTTTACATTGCTTTTCAATAAATCATTAGGTAAGAATGATATTCCAGATGATTGGTATAGTGCTACAGTAATTCCCATTAATAAAAAAGATAAATCAAATGTCCAGAATTACAGGCCTATTAGTCTGACGTCAGTAATAGGGAAAGTTATGGAGTGATTAGTCAAGTCCTTGTTTGAAAAAGAAATGCATCAACTCAGCATCCAGGATATAACCCAACATGGTTTTAAAATTGGACATTCATGTACTACCAACCTAATTTCATTTTATAATAACATAAGTAAGTATCTGGATAATAAGATACCATCTGATGTCATATTACTTGACTACAGCAAAGCCTTTGATAAATTATCTCATTCTATATTAATTAACAAACTTCAAAAACTTGGCTTTTCATCATTCTTAGTCAACTGGATAGCAAGGTGGTTGCAAAATAGGACTCAGACAGTAAAAATTAACGGTGTCTTCTCAGATATCGGTCGTGTTGCTAGCGGTGTTCCTCAGGGGTCTGTGCTGGGGCCTACACTATTTAACCTTTTTATAAATGATATGAAAGTATCTTCAAATAATCATCTTTCTAAATTTGCAGATGACACAAAATTGGGTGGAATAGTCGATACCTCATTAAGCTCAAGGTCATTAGAACTTGACCTCCAACTGATCGATCCTGGGCACAGACCAATTCTATGATTCTTAACATTGAAAAATGTACAGTTCTTCACTTTGGCAATAAAAACCTAAAAGCAATTACTATTTACATAATAACCTGCTCAAACCAACAACTTGTGAAAGAGATTTAGGAATTATAATTAATAATTAATTGACATCAAATGGCCACTATAACAAAGTGGCAAAAACAGCTAACATTATTTTAAAACAAATCAAAAGAACATTTATTAGTAAGTCAGATTATTGTCAAGTGCCATTGTATAGGGCCTATGTTAGACCACATATAGACTACAGATCTCCATTCTGGAGTCCTTACTTAAAGGGCAACATAAATCGTTTGGAGCAAATTCAGAGGCAGCTTACTAAAATGATTCCACGTCTCAAATCATGTACTTATGAAACATGACTTAGGGAGACAGAACTCTATCCCCTCAACATGAGAAGACATGGAAGGGGGGACATTCTTTTTACCATTAAGTTACTTAAATCACCTACTTTAATCAAGGCCCCTGAAATTCTGCGGTTCTTCGGTTGCGGAATTTGCAGCAGAATTTGCATCATGCCACAGAATATATATAGTGCCACAGAATTCATTGTTTTTGGTGAATTTTCATATAAATATACTGTTTTTCCATAGTATCAGGCTTTCTTTCCTACCTCATTTATCCTGAAGCCCCTCCTCTATGCTCAGCATATGATGTTATCGATGACATCACATCATATTTAGCCAATGACAGGACTGCATTCTGCCAGAGAAATGAACAAATCATGCCTCAGAAATCAGAAAATGCTGCCACAGAAGTCAAGGAGCCCTGTAGCAGAAATCAGAAAATTCTGCCACAGAACACAAGGGGCCCTGACTTTAATGAAACAATGCGGCCTTACTTTAGCTAATAAACATACGGTTGGAAGACTTCATAACCAGCAGCTCGTAGTGGACTGGGTTAAAATCAATAAACGCAATAACCTTTTCCCCATAAGAGCAGCCAAATGTTAGAACTCATTACCACAGGAACTGATTAACATAAATTTTGATACATTTAAAACTTAGTTAGACATATGGATAAAACCCTTATATTTAACATGAGCCACTATTGCGGGGGACAATCACGATGGGCCTTGTGCCTTCTTTTGTCCCGAACAATTCAGCAACCCCAGCTGTTTTTCTGATTTATCACCTAGTATCCCAGCTGTTTTCCTGTTTCATCACCTGGTTTTCCAGAGAACATCAACCCAGCTGAATCCAAAGATGCTGCCTGGTGGATGAGAGTCTTCATCATGAAGGAGTAAGGTGATCTTTGTTTCTGTCTTAAAGGAACTGGTAAGACCCATCTTTTCTATGTTTTTACTGACCTTGCACAACACACCCAACATCTGGCAGACTACCACAAACGGTTTGAAATGCCCTCAAAGACTCTCCCCATGGACTGCAGTGCTTTTCAGGCCCTGCCCTGTTTCAGGACTGTTCTTCAGTGGGTTACAGCCCAGGAGAGACTCTTTTTATGGACCTTGCCATCAGGCAACAACACTCTGCCACTAGTGTGGGACATTTAGGGTATTCCATCCCCCAAAATGTGTTGTATAATGTCTGTTTTTCTATTTTTGTAAAAAAAAAAATATATATATTTTGGGGGGATTCTCTAGTGTTCAGATGGAGGTTTAGACACTATGTGTTATGCAGAATGTGGTGTGTTGTTTTTCTTCTCTTGAAGGTGTTCCTAAAGAAGAAAAGAATAGGATGTGGGAGCTCATCCAAGTTCCTCTTTTTTGCCTAGAGTTTTAGAATTAATGTTGTTAACAGGGTGTTAACATGTTTTTCTTCACAGGTGTAAGTGGAGACAGGTGTGTGAAATGTAATGCATTGTAATGTATTGTTTCCTTGCTGTTTTTGTTTGCAGGTACTGTGAGTTAGGGGGAGGTTCCCCTGTGGGAAGCTTGGTCAGATAGATTTTCCCTAGAGGGCTGGGGGATAGACAGGCTGTGGTCCTGAGCTGCAGTAGGGGCCTCCGTTCTGGTCTATTAGGGCATGCTTCAGGCAGTTTCTTAGAGCCAATGATCTTCCATAGCTAGATTGTAGAGTAGGGGCTGAAGTTTCAGCCACTGGCCTCTGTGCATTTAGTGTTGCCTGCCTGTGCCTGGCATGTAGTAGGAGAGAGCCCGATCACCCCTTCCTGTAGGTAACCCACAGGGTAGGACGGCCTGGTGCCGGGTAAAGGAATGACTGTGGACAGTCATTTACCTGGTTAGGGGTGAGTGTAACCCCCCTGTTCCCTGGGATTACTAGAATCTCATCAGTGTCAGTGTTAGGTAGTTAAGGCAGCTGGTGAATATCTAGTCAAATGGATTTTCACTTGCTCCCTCTCTGTTTACTTGGTCTCAGCTGAGAGCAGAGAGGTGATGTCATTTTAGAACTCTCACAGCAACATAAGCTACAGCTTGTTGTAAGTGTGAGGAGTTTAGAATTCTGAAAGTAGTTCAGTTCCAGTGCTTAGAGAGTGAGCAGTGTAGTGCCAGTTTTTCTCACCCTAGTCTGAGGACATCATTTGCCTGATTTGTGAAGTGGTAGAAACCATCTCCAGGATTTTCTGATGCCTTTATTCCCGTGTGGGATGAGGGGGGACTGCAGAGGATTTGAGGGGCAATCCCCTCTTCCAACCTAGAACATTTTAAAGCTGCCTTTGGTGTACAAACTGAGTAGATTCTGAGAGTTACCCAGGATATGTACCTGCCTTGTTTTCTGTGGGGTGACACACTGATAAAGGGACCAAGTCATCCATTTATGTGAGACTTTTGTCAAGAAGTTTGTTTTAAAGTTTGCTGACAACAGTGGATGTCTCCTATGAGACTATGCCGTTTGTTCAGAACCTTAACTTTACATCCTAGCTGTGTTTTCTAATGCTAAAATGTGCTAAACATTTGATGATAGCATAATTTCTACAGTTCAATATTTGTGAGGTGTAACTCTGAAAGAATGGCTGGGTGTGGACGAAGAAGCAAAAGGTGGGAGACACCCCATCTGGAGTGACCAGTTCAGCACTTTGTGTTCTGTAAGGGTACCTGTTTTCTGTCAGTGCATATGGCCAATGCCCGAAGATGAAGTTTACCCCTTGTATGTGGGTTTTGCTAGTTTTGAGCCCTACTGTGCTCCGTTGGGGCCAGTGTGCCACATTCCTATCCTATACCATATGGTAACTGTTCTAAGTCATGGCCTAGTGCCACTTCCAAGAGAATTTGTTGTGTGTTCACCATGACTAGTTCCACATTTCTAGATGTCTAATCCAATGCTGTATGCAAGGCTCACATTTCTGTTTTCTACAGATGTATTCTGCATTGCCTTGTGCCATGAAGTGTACACCCTTGGGGGTCCATCTTTGCTTTTGTGTTCCAACTTTGTTTCACAATAAAGCCACACTCTAGAATCCCAACCTGGTATGGACAATCTAGTTACTGCTTCCTGTGTGGATTTACTGGGTACCCCTATCCAGAAGTGCAAACCTAGCATAGCCCTCAGCAGAAGTTCTCTCCTCAGGACCTGGGTTTTGGTATAGGTCTGTTTGTGTCTACTGCACACTTTGTGTTTCTATACAATTGCTTTGTATCCCCACCCCTCTTTTTTCCCGTAGACAGAAAAAGCATGGGAGGTCTCCTTACTAGTTAAATAAGGGTCCGGTGCGGGATTACAGAAGCCTGGAAACATGCTGCTCTACCTGCATCAGTACACTCATCGGTACCCAACACCACTCCCATTGCCAGAAATGCATACATCTCTGCCATACCCATTAGCAACAAATCACAAAAAATATATCTACTTCCCAGCAGTAGCAGTTTGTATATGAATTTGCTAGTGCTTTATTACAGTTGGGGAGGAAGTGGCCAGTTCCAAAAATAGATAGATTAGTTAGTTCCAATGGTTTAGAATTACTGCGTTAAATAATGTTCACTCCTCATAGTTATCCCTTACTCCTGACAAGGTAGAGGCCAAATTTGAATGGAAAACCAGGAAGCCCCTTGCAGCTGGAGTACTGTTAAAGTGTCATTTCTGGATTATCTGCTTCCCGGCCCTGGCATAACTGTGATAAAAAAAATGCAGGAAGTGCTGCCTGTCAACCTGCATTGGTGCACCACTCTCCTCATGTAAACAGGACTCACCAATGGTACAAGTTGTGCAGTGGGTGTTCAGCACAGATTGAAGCACAACTGTCAGGTACGTGTAAATGCACCTTTTGTTTTCTACATCTAGGTCTCTTCAACCAGCAGAATCTTTTAAAGTACAAATTTTATTGAAAGATAAATGTGTTATAGTAACTGGTGAGCATTTTTTTCTTAGGGCTCAGCCAGTTGATATTTGCCCTTATAACCCATGGGTTATTACGGCGAGCATGAGCCCTGTCAATCACAATTAAGCACTCCCTAACTGGACCATGATCTCTTTCTGGGCAGGCTTAACAGCTTTGTAAACATGGTGACTCCATCTGACTGTTAGCGAGGAGCTGAGATAGAGCCACCACAACAACACTGGCTTCTAAGTTTCTTTATTTTTCTTTCTTTCTATGGCCAACCCTTTAAATATTGTACAGCCTAAATTGATCTGGTTGATACTGTCATGCATCTTTTCCACTGATCCAGTGAGCAACAACAGGACTGTGGCAGCCAGCAAACAACACTACTGAAGCACAGTTGCAGTCCCAGACTCCCACATACTACAGTAAGTAAAAAAGCAACAACTAAATAAAGACATTTAAAAGACACCTGATCTTCACTGTCAATAAGCAGATGGGTACAGGTAGAGAGACTGTGTGTGTGTGTGTGTGTGTGTGTGTATCATTGTCTCTGTCTCTCTCACAGACATCTTCACAGCCTCTGAACTTGGGCTGGAAAAAAATGCTCACCAGTATATTATATAAAATAAAAGATGAGGAAGTGTGATACAAATTTTTTTTTTTTTCCTACTTATTTTTTATCCACATTCCTACCTCGATGTCCACTCCTTCGGACTGCTCATGCCCTTCTTGTGCCACTGCTCCTGGATCTGCCCCATGAGTGCTTCTCTCCTCCCTCCTATCTGCACAGCGGGGTCTGTCCTGGAGATGGTGGTCTTGGGTGGAGCCGTCTTCATCTAGGACCACCGAGGGGCTTATCCATTTTTTTCCTGTGTTCCCCTTGACCCCACCCCCTGGGACGCCGGCGCAAGGACATACGTCCAGAGAAGCAACGTGCTAACGCATGCCTCTCTCAAGCACCTGACAGCGTCCCCCCTTCCCGACTCTGCGAATGAACCCGCCAGTCCCCCTCGAGCGCCAGTGCCCCCACTGTCCCTCCCAGGGTGTCGGGTGCATATAGCACCCCTGGTATCCCACTCCTGAGGGAGGAGAGCATCCATTGGGATGCTCAATCCTCTCTCCCCTGACCGACCCCCGTCGACCCAAGTCCGTTCCCGAACCTGGGTCGCCAGTGTGGTGCGAGGTGTGGCATCCAGCACCTCAACCCTCAGCGCCACCGGGCCGGCCCGTGATATAAAAATTTAATGCACTCATTCAGTGTGGGATGCTTTGATAAACCCCTCAGGGTTTATGTGGCATCCCACACATCGGGTGTGAATTAAATTCTCATATCACACACTTGTTTATTTATTTGTTTATTTAAACAAATCAGAAAGACTTTTGAGCCAAGGGCTCATTTACAGAGGTTCCATGTCAAGTCACAAGAATAGCAAATTACAATGGTTTCAGTAAGCAGTACAACATGAGAAAAGTAATTACATAAACAAAAGAATAATATGGCAAGATAAATAATGTCTCAAGTGCAGCCAGTGGCCTTGTCTGAAGAGGGGTGAAAGGGATTACAAGGAGAGAAGTACAGGGGTGAATTGGGGGGGGGTGGAATGAGCAAAATAAGAGCAAGGAGGGAGATTCCACAATGAAGCTTAAGCAGGAAAGACCCATGGGGTTAGAGGGAGAGAGCAAGGTGAGGAAACAGAGAAGAGACGGGGAAGTGGGAGTGGAGGAGTAAAAGATGAGAGGATGAGGTAGGATGAAAAGAAGGCAGGAATGGGAAAGGAATAAGGGAAGAAGTGTTGTGAGTGGAATAGCATATCAACAGGGTTGGGCTATACTGGGGCAAATGGTAAAAGAGGGAGGTCCCAGTGCATTTAGCTGTCAGCAGAGATTAGGTATAGCAGTCACAAGACTTCCCCATCCTTTATTCTGTGTATAATCTGTGTAACAGCAAGGTGATGAGTGTTCCAGAACCCATAAAATGTTGATGCCTCACCAGGGGAGCCTAGGAGAGCAAGCCTGAAGGACCCTTGACTAATTTCAAATTAGGGCTAGGAGAACTAAGTGAAGTTCTTTTTGTTTGTCTTGTCTAATATCTGTATTGTTTTAAACTCCCCTACACAGTGTTATGCTTTGCTTCTCTCTCTATTTATCTGAATGTAAGTCCTCACTGTCTGACCTTCCTGGGTTGGGTCCAACACAGGTTTACTTTATTTTTTTTTTTGTTTCTCTCACCCCTGCATGGGTGACCTATGTTAATGATGTCGATTTGTATTTTGACCTTCCTGTGTGAGGTCCTGCCTTGGAGTACTGTACCATTTTCTACTATTTATTTTGCATCTCTGTATTCTGTACTCTTCCGAGTTGTGCTGGAAAATAGGCAGGTCAAATTGCCTAACGCACTTACCCAGTCACCAAAAGCTAATAAATAAGTTCTGGCCCTTATTAAATAGGAACTGGAACATGGTGGAGTTCTGATTTGTTCTGATTAGTTCAGATTTTTTTATAAATATTTGAAAAAATGCAATAACATGCATAAAAGTGGCCAAAGTCAGTCATATTCAATACAGAGGACAAAATGAAATAACTGAATGCATTAATTGTATAAAAATGACAGTAAAACTGCTAAATAAAAGCAATAATTAATTACCACTAACTGCCTTATGGGTGGCCTGTACTGGTAGCATATCCTGCATATTCCGCTCGGGCCCGTGATGTGAGTGTGCTGGGAGAGACACAGAGACAGAGACGGAGACGGAGACAGAGACAGAGACGGAGCGAGAGAGAGAGAGAGATGCAAATACTATCGTACCACAAAGAAATACCAAGCACTGCAGGCAGCGAAGATTATTTTTTTAATGCCTCTGCTGTGTGGATATTATTTTGATGTATTTTCCAGTCAGAGCAAACCAGGTAAAAGAAATTAATGATCAAAATGAGCAGCAGTAAGAGCCTACCCATGTGAATGATGCAGCTGCATCGCATGTCCCTGTGTACTGTGGTATGGTACACTACCTGGTCCAACAGGTGGTAATGTTGTCTACAACTACTTCTACTACTGTTCAACATGCAATGCATTTACTAAACAAGAAATAAAAGACATAAACTGATCACCACCCAGGCAGCCAGTCAGTCACATCACATCGGTTAAGTGCAGTGCAGTCATATAAACAAAGGTTACCACTGCCACCTGTAAACCTGATGACACACAGTTACATCCTTTTTAGTTCCTCAGTTGCTGCCTTGCCAATCAGTGCCAAATAATTTAAGTACATAAAAATTATAAATTAACATATATTATCTTAGCCCAGTTACTGTAAGTGACATGTAGTGTTGTTACAGCCAGGCTAGCATAACACACACACACACACACACACACACTAAAGAAATGAATTTACATTTTTCTCTGTAATCGCAGCCAAATATCGGGGATGTGAGAAATATATATAGAAAGAGCATTTAGTTTCAGTCTTCAGACTTCTGCTAAGCCATCTGTTGTACGAAAATTAAAACAGTAATATTACAGTACAGTAAGGTCAGTGGGAAAATATCATTTTTAATCAGTTGCTGAGGACAAGAAAAGTGACACATAGCAGTAGTGTGGACAAAAAGTGACAAGTAGTACACATGACGTGAGGACAAAAAGTGACAAGTAGTACACATGACGTGAGGACAAAAAGTGACAAGCAGTACACATGATGTGAGGACAAAAAGTGACAAGTAGTAGTAGTAGACAGCAGTACCTTACCTTTCAGATCAGAGATGTATCTAGTACCACCAAGTAAGTGTGACATGAAATGCAGTTGCTTGCTGTATTTGGGCACTGACCCACTGATGGTATTATTTTGCATGTTTCTGTGGTCATTGTGATCATTAAAATAATTCTGGCCTGGCCTAGTAGTCCATTCTCCTAAATCCTGACCTTACTTGTCTCAATTAATTGCTGCCTCATGTAGTATACCCAAGGCCCCTAGAATTCTGCGGCCTCAGAATTATGTGCAGAACTTGCAACCTACCGCAGAACTTCTGCAGTGCTGCACAATTCACTGTTCCTAGTGATTCTTTATTAATATTTCCATTTCTCCATAGAACCTGGTTCCCTTTCCCTCTTTTTAGATCCAAACCCCCACTATATGCTCAGAATGTGATGTTATTAATGCTATAACATCATACATTAGCTAATAAAATGACTGCATTCTGCCACAGAAATGAATAGTCACTTGTCTACCATAGCTCCCACTGCTAGAGGCAGTGGCACAGCACATCATGCACAGTGATATTTGCTCAACCTGCACTACAGCCTAATACAATTTTCAGTCTTACGTTATTACACTAGGGCCAACTTAAACAAAACCTTAACAATAGCATAGACCTGTTAAGTCCATACCTTACTTTGTACAAACTTTTTTTTGCCTTTAAGGTATAGAGAGAGAGAGAGACCATCTGAAATGAATAACTGGTAAAATGAATTAACCTGTTATTTTAAGAAAAATAATTATGCCCAGAAAAGTGGAATATAATAATATGTACACCTGCTGAAAGAATAGACCTGTTAAATAATTGCGTTGTACACATTTTTGTCAGGGCTGTTGATTACATATTGTCATTGGTTGATAGACTCGCCTAAAAGCTATGGAGAAATGTTACGAGCTGGGCTAGCTGTTGGGCCAGAGGGTAGCATGTTGTGTTCCCGTGCCAGTAGCTCAGGTTCAGAGATGAGCTCTGGGAGCTGGCTGGGCAGCACAAGGATTGGGGGAACACATCGCCGCTCTGAGCCTGGGAAGGTATGGAGCAGTGTTCTATCACATGGGGTACACATTGCGATGGGCTGGAGAGCTGTATCTTACAATGTGTTCACATGCATGTCATGGCCTGATGGTGTTACGTAGTGTTTCAGGGAAAGCAAGTTGACATGAAAAATTAGTTTTGCAATCGCTTCTTTATTCTGTTTGTTCCATTTCCAAAGGGACCTGTATGAATGAGGATACAATTTCATAGAAATAATTATATATATATATATATATATATATATATATGCAATCAATAATACATGATGAGGTGTGGGTTATCTCCTGATAGAGCAGGCCCAGGTGTGTTATAAGCGCCTCATGCCTTATGCACCTGGGTGTGTTCTTATCAGGAGATAACCCACACATCAGTGTGTGTTGTTGTACTTATAAAATGGGTCCCAGCAGTAAATTGAAAAAAAAAGAAAGAAAGAAAGAAAAAAAATCCACAATTTATTTCAAAAGGGGGCTTTTTAACAGTAGAAATAAGTAAAATAGTTCCCTGTACTACTATATGATGGGCAGTAGAGGGCACTGTTCCCCCACAACAACACAGTAGTGATGCCTCATGTTGTGTCTCCATATGAAGCAGTGTTTTGAACTTGTGCAACCCCCCCCCAAATATTTATTTTAAATATATGAGCTGTTTTTCTTACTGAAAAGAATTTTATTTTATTCAGAGGGAGTTGGTGATTTTGTTATAAAGGACATTGATGTGAGCATTTTCTGCAGAAGCAAGTGTGTTCACCCCCAACCCCTTCCCGACACATACACACATAATCCCAGATAATATATATATATATATATATATATATATATATATATTTTTTTTTTTTTTTGCTGTATTAGTTTAGCAATGTGTTTTCGTTGCATGTGGGAGTATGCAGCAAGACCGAGCGGGAGAGAGCATGCTTCCGTTCGGCTGCCGTAGATAGCACTTTTGTTTTCTTTAGTAGCACTTTGTGAATGCCAAACTGATAGCTGCGGTTTTGAAAAGTGTGTCTATTTTTTTAAAGAAAGGTGGCTGTTTTTTTACACAAATGAGAAGTATTGCACAGCTTAGAGGGATTGACATAGCAGAGGAGACGGTTTCGGATTTGCTTTATACGCTGCATCGTGGCGGCATGTGCAACGCTGACTGGAGCGGGCAAGGTTTTTTTTAAGCAGAAGAAACTGAGGTGATATTTTTTATGATTTAATGAAAGGAAATTAATTAACTTTTGTATGGTGGTGCTGTTCTGGACTGTAAGAGGCTGCAGTGACAGATTGTGTTGCAGGGCCATGCTACCTTGGTGTAGCAGATTCAGGATGTTGGCAGGGTGGCACAGTGATTTCTGGCGTGGTGAGTCCTAAGTGGCTGAAGAGGTACTGGTTGGCAGAATATGCTCTGATAAGGACACAGGTAACGGTACCTCTCAGCCAATCAGGAACAAGAATATTTGAGACCCATTTTATAAATATATATATATATATATCTATATCTATATATACAGTATATATATAGATATGTATGTATATATACACACATACACACACACACACACAGTATCTCTCTCTCACTACACACATTTGTATGTATGTATGTTACAGATTGCATATAAATATATAAGTGATACACAGTGGGGGCATCATGAGTGGTGTAGACAGCACATATAAATATATAAGTGATACACAGTGGGGACCTCATGAGTATAGAAATACCTATCACGTAAGGTCCCTTCTTCGTATTTCATTTGTGCAATAGGCTACGATCTTATGGGATATATTTTTTTTTTAGCTTCTTTAGGCATAACATTATTTCTATCAGTCTGTTATTTTTTGAACTAGTGTTACTGTGTTTTCCCCATCCTGATTGCTATAACCACTGCCATGAAAGTGAAGTCAGGATGACAAGCTGAGACTGTGATGTGGTAGTTCATTAGTGCTGCAGAAGTTCCGCAGAAATTACAAACCACTGCCACAGAAGTTCTGTGGCAAACGGTAGTCTTGCTGCAGAATTTGGTCCCAATGTGCCGCAGAAAAGTAGGGGCATTGAGTATACCCTAGTCACAAAGGATTTTCACCACAGGCACAAAATAAATTCTTGAAAGTGTTTTGTGGATAGGGCCTGCTCACTCAGACTAAACATTTTATTCAGTCAGTGTACGTTTTATTCAGGTATCATATTTGAAATTAAAGTGAGGAATGCTGACTTTTAGAAATGTCAGGTGCTCAGCATTTTCTGGTGTCAAACAGGATCGTGTGTCAGTAAAGACATTACCAGCTGAGCTAAACAATCACCCTGAACACATGCTAGTTGGATGTCAATTTATGTACTTCACTGCAGTGTCTACTAAAGCAGGCAGGTTTTTCGATTGGTGCCATTGTGACAGAGGTTGCTGCCATGCTCTCTGGACTGTGGATTAAGCCAGAGACACAGGACCCAAATGCCAAAATGTATTTTATAGCAGGTAAGATACCGTTGCCTGAATTGCATAGCGTCTTTCCAGTTAAATGTATGCAGACCTTGGTTGGCCTGTTCTCCCTGGTGTGTTCTCTGTTTTCCTAGGCCAAGGCCACTCTGGTGTTTCCCCGGGGGTTTGCCTTGGAGGCCACCTGGCAGAGGGAGAGGGAGAGACTTGGCTGAAGAGAAGAATTGTTCAGGCCAACTGTGACACCAGGATAGTGCGGAGCCTTGATGATTACAGCATCCTGACTGATCTGAATCCTGATTCCTGCAAGCTGCATCAACTTGCTACAACTTGCTGAATATTAGGAATATAAGGAATGTGCATTTGTGTACCTTTTCTTCTATAATTTTTTAATATATATGCACCTGTTGTTACTATTTTAAACTCTAATTAAGAAACGGGTACTTTTTGCTCAGGGTTTTATACTGTGGTTTGTCCCTGACTGAGTGTGATATGTTCCAAGCATTCTAGTTTTTTAAACCTTTAATTGTTTTTTTATATACTTTTAAACTTGTAAATTCAGTTTGTATATTTTGCACCACTAGTGAGACTGATCACATGACCTGTGACCTTTAAAAAAACACATGTCCAGTTCTGCTTAGCTGTGTGGAATCATATTGGTGTGGAGAGAGCAGAGAGAGTGGAGAGAAAGAGAGAGTAAAACAAGTTTAGAGTCTTTGTGTTTATTGCACTTCTCTTTGCAGAGTCGACTTCGCAGAGTCGGCTGGTTTGAAAGCAGTCTATGGGCTATAACTTCTTACTTTACTAAAGTTTTTCAGCTATTGGATTGCCAGAGCTCAATAGCTGTATCGATCATACCAGCCGTTTACTGGCGTTTTAGCATTTTGCATTCCGATTGCGTTGAGCTCCTCAAGTGTATGGATGTGCTTGTGAATTATCTCCCCAGAAGTAAGTAATAGTCTATATATAAATATACAGCTTGAATCCTGTGCAATCTATTTTTGTTAATTGTCGGGCTTTTCAATTTAGTCCAACAAATTTGATCTTAGTTTTTTTATTTTATTTGTATAGTGTGTTATAGTGTACTGAGCAACCTGCTTGCAGCTTCTGTTAGATTATTCGATTTTAGTTAACTGGCAATATTTACAAACAAACATTTTCATTTTACTTTTTGCCCCTTAGTGGACTGCTACAAGATCTGGCAACCTTTTTCTAATTTAACAGTTTGGATTGATCGGCTACAACAGAGGTCTCTCCTTAAATTCACCTATACAGCGGTGGCAGCACAGAGGATTGCAGAGGACTGCAGATGGACTAACCATAAAGAACCTGAAGGACTTAAGTCTACAACTTTCACTTTGCTGCTTTTGCTGGGCAAATAGCCTGAAATGAATTACAGCAATAAGTCCTACAGCAAGATTTACAGCAAGATACAGTATTTAGTAAGTATGGTAATAATTTTAGTGTTTTGTGACTTGTGGCTATATTCACTTGAGACTGAAACTGGGATGGTTTATCTGCTCAATGATTTGAAAATCCATGTGACTGGAATACTGCAAGTTACGTTGCCTCTTACTGTTTTATACTCAGTGAGCATATTGTAACTGTGCACATTACTTACCTATTAATTTATTTTGGTGGACAGATTATATTTTTAGAATATAAGGCATTTATACCCATTTATACTAATTTATTGTAGGGTCTATTTAAATCTCATACAATTAACATAATTAAGTGTTTGGTAACCAGCAGATAATCTTGAACCTCATTAAATTAATTAGTTAATTGATCGACTAACTGATTAGCCAATTGATTATTCACTTGTTGTTTGCACAGTCTGTGATTAATATCTTGGAGTAATTAAGTGGAATTATGGCATTTACAAGAAAATCTGAAGAGGTTTATTTAGATTATGTGGCTTCTCCAGCGCTATCTCAGCCATCAGTGATAGCCTGTGACTTTCTGTCAGCTGATGGCTGTCTTGGTGATTTCTTTTTAAATACTGATACACATTCTACACCTATGCAGCTCTCACAAATTATAGGCAGTGCTATGTCTAATAAAAAAAAGGGAACCTAAGTCAAACTTACAAAAAATAAATTAATTAAACAATATAAACAGAACAATAATAAAGAAAAAATTAGCCAGAAAATAAAAACTTTAAAAACTAAAAATCAACTGTCCATAAAGCAATTGACCCAGAGACAAACACAGATTTTAGATGATTTAAATTTGGCAGTCTCTGTACCACCTTGTGTGCTTGATAAGGAAGTAGGTGAAACAGCTAAAAAAGCATCTAGTTTTGATCTCCTGAACTCAGCTACCACTGTTACGGTTCCCTTTATTGATACTACTAACACTTCAAATATAACAATTAGTTCACTGACTTTCCAAGTACTAGTACACCTTCTTGTAAGTCAGGAAAACTGAAGCAAAAATTTAGTTATGAATCCAAGGATGTAGATTTTACTCAAGATAATCTTATATCTATAGACATTTCACATACTGTAACATATGACTCTAGTAAGGGTTATTCTGACAATGTGAACGTTTCACCAGAATATTTTTTTGAATTGTATCCTAAGCTTACCTGGAATAGTGACTAGTAGTGGGCAAAGTGGCTGAAATCACTTCATGGAGTAACGTGGAATCTGCGAAATACTCCGCAATGCGAAGCGGAGTATTTTGGGTCAGGACAAGAAACGCGAAGTCCATTTAAACCAATAACTTCACGGTATTCTGCTTTCCCGAAACCACTTCTCCACCAATTTTAAGGCGAAGTACATTGAAATCAATGTACTTCGTATCACTTCTCCTTGTTATTGAGCTCCAAGGTGAATTTTGCAGTGCTTCATGGGACTGCAGGTCACATGAGCTCTAGATTGTTCTGCACAGCCTCAGTTCTGTGTAGTATGTGTGTAGTGGAAGATGGAGACAGTTTCTTCTCAGAGCTCTGCGATTCAAATCCTCTAAAAGCTGTTAAAAAAGCCTTTTTGAGCCTTTTTTTTTGCTCAAAATTTAGTACATCGATTGTAGGAGACCCTTCTGTGCTCACATCATCTAGTGTTTATAATTTGTGTTTGGATTTTGAATGTTAATTTAGAACAGTCAGTTTGTGTACTGTGAAGTGTGCTGTGGTGTAGGTAGATTAACTGGGAGAAAAAGGCAGTCTTTCTGTTTTGGTTATATTTTTCTTGTATAACTGTGTTACTGTACACACAGTAATATTTTCAGTAATTCTTGACCTTTTTTGCTGATTGTTGTGGTGCAGCAATGTATAATTTTGGTTTGTTTAAAACATTTGGTTATATTACTAAAGGTTTTCAATTTGCTTCGCATTACTTGTAGTGTGTGAGTGAGTGTGTGTGCGGTGCATGCCATTAAATCAGACACCTTTTATTGTGCCACAGAGTAATTGCAGCAGTGTTAACCTGCTATCCATCGCACCTGCATGAATTTTTTATACTGCTTTGTGGTATCTTTACAGCTAGTGGACTGTTACTGCCATGCACTACTCCCCAACCAGCAAAAGGTATTCTTTTCCTGAAGTGGATTTGTGACTTGTGTGCACTGGTTAGGTGTTGTTGTGCCTTTACATCTGCATCTCTTGAGTGTGCAGAGCAATCTTAATCTGCCTGTGCATTTGCAGTACACAATTAATTCTGGGAGACTTTGCATTTCTTGTTACGCTCTCATTTCACTTTGTCAGCACTGGGGAATTTTCTGGATTCCAGACAGTAACATTTTGGGGATGCACATTAATACATTAATTCTGGTGACTGTGTGTGAACACTGCATGCATGACTGAGTGTGCCATTATTCTGGTAGACTTTGCATTTCTTGTTGTACACTCATTTCACTTCATCAGCACTGGGGAGTTTTCTGGACACAAGACAGTAGCATTTTGGAGATGCAAATTAATTCTGGCAACTGTGTGTGACCACTGTGCACATGACGGAGTGCACCATTAATTCTGAAAGACTTTTCATTTTTTGTTACCCTCTCGTTGCCCTTCATCAGCACTGGGGAATTTTCTGGACACAAGACAGTAGCATTTTGGGGATTCAAATTAATTCTGGTGACTGTGTGTGACCACTGCACGCATGACTGAGCACATTATTAATTCTGGGAGACTTTGCGTTTCTTGTTATGCTCTTATTTCACTTCATCAGCACTGGGGAATTTTCTGGACACAAGACAGTAGCATTTCATCAGCACTGTGGAATTTTCTGGACACAAGACAGTAGCATTTTGGGGATGCAAAGTAATTCTGGTAATTGTGTGTGACCACTGCACCCATGACTGAGTGTGCCATTAATTCTGGGAGACTTTGCATTTCTTGTTGTGCTCTGATTTCACTTCTTCAGCACTGGGGAGTTTTCTGGACACAAGAGAGTAGCATTTTGGGAATGCACATTAATTCTGATGACTGTGTGTGACCACTGCGTGCATGCCAGAGTGCACCATTAATTCTGGGAGACTTTGCATTTTTTGTTACCCTCTCATTTCACTTTATCAGCACTGGGGAATTTTCTGGACATGAGACAGTTGCATTTTTGGGATGCAAATTAATTCTGGTGACTGTGTGTGACTACTGCATGCATAACTGAGTGCGCCATTAATTCTGGGAGACTTTGCATTTCTTGTTACCCTCTCATTTCACTTAATCAGCACTGGGAAATTTTCTGGACACAAGACAGTAGCATTTTGGGGATGCAAATTAATTCTGGTGACTGTGTGTGACCACTGCATGCATGACTGAGTGTGTCATTAATTCTGGGAGACTTTGCATTTCTTGTTATGCTCTCATTTCACTTCGTCAGCACTGGGGAATTTTCTGGACATAAGACAGTAGCATTTTGGGGATGCACATTAATTCTGGTGACTGTGTGACCACTGTATGGGTGATGGAGTGCACCTTTAATTCTGGGAGAGTTCGCATTTCTTGTTATGTTCTCATTTCACTTCATCAGCACTGGGGAATTTTATGGACATGAGACAGTAGCATTTTCGGGATGCACATTAATTCTAGTGACTGTGTGTGACCACTGTGCACATGGCTGAGTGCAACATTAATTCTGGGAGACTTTGCATTTCTCGTTGTGCTCTCATTTCACTTCATCAGATCTGGGGAGTTTTCTGGACACAAGACAGTAGCATTTTGGGGATGCATATTAATTCTGGTGACTGCGTGTATGAGGGGCTGGCAATATTGTTGTCACTTTGCCTTACTTCACGTTAAGGTGGAATGACAATGCAAAGTAATAATTACAAGGCAAAGTGAGCCTTTTGTATTGGCCACTCCACATAGTGGAGTGACAATGTGAAGTGCCCACTTCATGTTCACTTCGCCGGCAAAATTTAAATTTGCTGCATCACTAATAGTGACTTGAGAGGTATTGTTAATGATCTCCAAGAGACCATTAATGGCCTGAAGCAATTTAATACTCCTCATACAGCTGGAGTGGATTCTCAAAAAGATTCTGGAAATGGTACAGTACACTTCTCTGACTCGGTTACAAATTATCCCTCTAGTCTTAGTGAGGACCTAAAACATTTTATACAAAATCTTTACGCTGCAAACCTTATGATTATTGAATATCTAATCAATTTACAACATGAAATTGACACTCTGAATGGAAATATTGCCATTAATTACTGTAGGTTAGATGACATCCTGCTTAAGTTAAGTAAACTAGTTCCAGAAACTGGCTCTCCGTCAATAGTGGTGGAACCAGACCCATTGCCAAGCCCAGAATTTTCTACAGTTCTTATCACAGATTCTGTTTATTCAATCTAGGATTACAAATACCTTTGAGCACCAAGCAGCTCATTTACAAAGGTTCCACATCAATAGGGGGGAGTACAGATCCATGATGGAAAACAGACTGGTTTCACGAACAATTAAGCAATTTGTATTACAAAATACAGAATAAGAGAACAGAAAATAAATACACATTAGTTTAGCACATGATTCAAGGCAGGGAGTGAGGAGAGGAGGGAATTAGGAGGGGAGCCAGATCAAGGAAGGGGAGAGCAACCAGGCGGCATTGTCAAGTAGCAGCTAGAATAGTAAGGGATGAAAAGCAAGGGAGACAGTGGGAGGAGAAAAAGAGGGGGAGATGGGCGGGCAGGAAGGGAGAGGAGAGTGAGATGGCAAGACAAGAAGAGAGAACAGTGGAAGAACGGTGGGGGGGTGAGGTCCTGGGAAGAGGGACAAGGATGTTAAGTGGTGCAATCACAGTAGTTTTCAGTTAGGATGTGCTGATGAAGTCTGAGTTTGAATTCACCGAGACTAGTAAGGTTAGCCAAACCATTGTGGAGGCAATTTGACCAGTAGGGCACTTTGATACAAAAGGAGCATTGGTATTGGGTGGTCCGGCACATCGGGACTAGTAGGAGTGTGGAAGATGAAGTGTGTATATGTTGGGTCTTGGGGGATTTGTGAAGTAAGCATCCTAATCCTGAAGGCATGTGTCCAAGGAGAATCTTTTTGGCAAGTAAGCAGATGTGATATTTAATTCTCCCATGCAAGTTGAGCCATCCAGCCTACATACAGACATCACAGGTGAGGGTGAGGCGTGGTGCACCAATTAGAAGTCTACAGGCCTTGTTCAATGCCACAGTGAGCCTTTTAAGTGCAGTGGTGAAAGCAGTTCCATAAATGACAAGGCCATAGTCGATTAAGGAGAGCACCGAGCTGTGGAAAGCAAGATTTAGGGCTTCAGGTGTTAGAGACATTCTCAGTCAATAGAGGAGCCCAGTCCTGGTATTTACAGCTCTGGCAACATTTTTAATGTGCAGTGAATATGCGAGGCGTCTATCAAGGGTAACCCCTAGGTACTTGAAGTGCTGTATTTGTTCAAGGGGGTCACCTTGGGAATTTTGGATGGTAAGAGCATGCTCTTGATGTTGACTGCATGCTGAGGAGAACAACAGGACTTTTGTCTTCTTGTAGTTTAGTACTAGTTTATGGTTGCGGAACCAGTGCTCAACTTCCATGAAGCCCTTTTGAAGGTTACTTTCAAGGAGGTAAGGGTCAGGATGGCTTGCAAAAATGACTGCATCATCTTCATAGAGCAGTGTTCACTGGTCGCAGGCAGTCAATGGATTGTTAAGGAAGATGCTGAAAAGGAGTGGTCCCAGGATTGAGCCCTGAGGTACCCCTGACTGAACGGCTTCTGGTCAGAGATCGCATTGAAAATCTTCATGCGTTGAGATCTGTCCCCAAGATAGCTTCTAAACTAGGGCAGTGTATTAGGGGAGAGACAAGATTGTGAGAGTTGTTTAAGGAGGAGTCAGTGATTAACCGTGTTGAAGGCCTTGGTTAAGTCTATAGTATTAAGAACAAAGTAAAGAAGAGGAAACATGAAAAAGCAGTCAGCAAAAGAAAGAAGAAAGTAATTGTCATGAATAATTCAACATCTAATAGCTTACAGTATGTTCAACTACATAAGCTTAAAAACTCTGCCCCATAAATTTGAAGCTGCTAAGACACCTTCTTCTATTGTCTCTGATGAAGCAATTCATTCTACTCCCTCAACTAATGTTTCTATCACACCTATCCCATCTTCTTTTATAGAAAAATTAACTGTTCAGCTGAACAATTTTGAATCAGAGTTATCTTTATTTAGGAAGGAGTGGAAGGACTGTTTCCCCTCTTGTACTGATGGGGAAAAAGTCTAATTATATTGCATAAGGAAACCAGGTCCTGATGGATTGGCCAAAGATACTGTTAATAACAAACTCACTGATGTTTCTGATTGTGCCATCTTGTGTCTATATATTGTATTACATTATAATGATAAGTGCTATAACTCTGTTAGGGACCAGATTGTGCACCTATCTAGGGCAGCTACCAGTGCAGACATTACTTCTGCTGATATTGTCCAAATTTGGAGAGGCAAAGATTGCCTTGGAAAAGACTTTCACTTTATATTCTACTCTGCCCCATGAATAGCCAATCAGATATGGCTAAATAACGATTGTCTAGTTAATCTGGGTTACTCAGTTGACTATGTTAACAAGAAAACTTTGAACTTACCCAGACATAATATACTTACCTGTCCTAAAGAGCTGAGCGTATTTGGTTTAAAGTCTATACCAAATGGAAGCTCATTTAAGCTCAGACAGATTATTCAGAATTTACTCACTCATGTATTAAAGGTCTCAACTAAAGAGTTTAGAATTTCTAATGTTTTTAGACATAAATCTTCTAGTAAAATGGGTAGTATAAATTTCTTGATCAATAACCAGGCTCTGATAGACAAGATATTGATTAAGGCCACCATACTGGATAATGTTGGCATCCACGTACTAGACAGCGAATCTCTTTTTAAACAACAGAAACACAAAATGGACACTTCACCCCAAAAGGTTTGTGAAGACAAAATTTCAGTTACTCTGCATTTGTATGGTCTGGGCTGTACAAAAAATTGAGAATTCTAACAAACTGCAAAGCACTGTCCTAGACTTAGTTGAGCAACTCTTAAATATTTCTACTGATGACCCAAATACTCTACTGGCTGAAAGATGGGGCACGGACTTGGACTGTGACCTTGTCTATTTAAAAGCAGCATACAAGAGCCTTTATAATAAAATACTGGATAATACCCCCCCCCCCATTGGACACTCTTGGCCTGCATGTTATCCCACTTGATAGCATCTTTGAACCGGTTCTGCATGAGAAAGAGAATATAGTTTGGGATAAAGCTGACCTAATTTAAAAAAAAAAACACTGTGTACAATATCCCAGTTATGAACAGATTTGAATCCCTGGCCAACACAGAGGGATGCCTAACCAATCTGGATATAGCTGACTCTGGTTTTATCATGTTAATATCATGGAATATAACAGGATGTAGCACTAAATGGGCAGATACAGAATGATTGGATTTAATTAGAAGTTGTAACCTGGCATAACAAGACTCAAGATTTTGCACTGAATGGTTATATTACCTTTCATGTTCCAAGTACTAGAATTGACAAGATGAGTAGGTATGCTGGGGGTCTTGTAATGTGGATTAAAATAAATACAGCCATTAGGGTTGATATTGTTCTGTCGAATCCCAATTTTCAAGTTTTTGTCATTCAGTTTTCTAAAAGAACTTTTTGTTTGGTTAATGTTTATATACCTCCTCTTAAATCAAAAAATTATTCACCTGAAATCTGGAAATCCCTAGAGGAAGCTATTCACCTTGCCTGGGCCAGCACAGAATGTGAGGAAATTCTATTATGTGGCGATTTTAATGCCAGGGTAGGCAGATTCGATGGATATGTGGATTGCAGTTTCCACCTTCTTTGCCACCAGCAGATTTATAATCTGCCAAGACAATCAAAGGACCACAAAACTAACAGTACGGTTAATAAGTTAATTGAATTACTCATGACACATTACTTAGCCCCAATTAATGGTCAAATCAAGGATGACTTTCAGGGTGATCATAAACACTACTCTGTTAGAGGCCCTTCTATCATGGACTCTCTCTTTTGGAATGGTGACATGTCCCTATGGGACTCATGCTAGGTGCTTACAAGAGCCAAATGTGACCATTTTCCTCTGGTTTTAAAATCTAAAAATCTCTGATGCTATTATGCAGCATACTACCTTGCCAGCTATAGAAATTCACAATCAAGTAAGGATTATTTATTTATTTAGTTAGTTTTTGTTAACCAGGCAAGCACACTAGACAGTCAAGTGCCTATTTTCAAGTGCGACCCAGGAGAGGTACAAGGTAAGGCAATATGATACAGAGTCAAGGCATGGCAATCAACATGAAAACAGTCAGGTACAGTCAGTAAAACATGGTAACAGCACGGTGTCAAAGCAGGCAATCAACAGGAACATGTAGTAACAGTACAGAGTCAAAGCGTGGCAATCAGTGAGGAACAGTCAAAAAGTAACAGATAACAGCTAGTAACAAGTACAACAAACACTTAATCAGTGGATAAGGTTATTTTATGTCCCAAGGAGGACATGGCAAGGGAGCAGAGGATTCACAGAGTGCTTTACCCTAGCACACCTTGCAACCACACACTGACCAAGTGACACTGGGCCCACCACACATGGTGGGGCACTAAGTACAGGGGCAGGAGGATGCTTGCTTCAAGCAATTCCAGAGGGAGGACCTGGAACTGGAATGAGTAGGGGCAGACCTAACATGGACAGGGAGGAAGCTCCATGTTCTGGGAGCAAGAGCAGCAAAGGCATGATCCCCTGCACAGGAATGAGTCTTGGGGACCTTGAGAGCCTGGGAGTCATTGGACCTCAGCTGATAGGCAGGGGGACAGACTTGAGCAGTTCAGTAAGGGCCAGCTGGGTGGACGTGCTGACAATAATGTTGATGAGGTTTCCCATGGTGAAGGTTCAGTGGTTGTCAGGGGAAAGCCACCCAAGCCTGGAGTAGAGCTGGCAGTGGTGTGTGAGGTGGGGGGCTGAGAGGGCAAAGCAACATATGTTATTGTATGCAGTGTCCCATTTGGTGAGCCAGGTTTTTGGAGCATTCAGGAAGGAGGGAAGCCCACAGCAGAGCTTAGTGAGTAGAACTCCTTTTGCAAGGGCAAGTCAGGCGGCGGGGGGTGAGGCACCTTTTGGCTCTGTAGGCCAGGCCCAGCTTGAAGTTTGTGGCCTTGCATGAGATGCATATGTGGAGGGGGAGGTCCAGTTGAGGATCAAGGGTTACCCCCAGGTTCTTGAATGAATCAAACACTTGCAAGGGAGAATCATCCACTCCGAAAACTCTGAGAGAGGCAAGGCATGCTCTTAACTTAGCAAGAGAACTAAATAGCATGGCCTGCATTTTCTGGAGGTTGATGACAAGCCTGTGGGCCTTTAGCCAAGACTGAATACAGTCAAAGTCAACATTTAGTCTGGAGTTAATGACGCTGATGTCCTGTGAACTAGTAAGTAGCACAAGGTCTTCAGTATACAGGGTGGTGCTCCCAGAGGCAGGGACCAAGGGCAGCTGGTTGATGAAGAGGGAAAACAGCACAAGGCCAAGGATGGACCCTTGAGGCAGCCCACAAGTTGGCAGACCTCTAAAAGTCCCTCCATTAAACCTATTCTTCAAAATATTATTTCCATACTGGACAATCCCAATCTGGAACACTCAAATATTTGCAGTCAACTAGAGATGGCTCTTGAGCAAATAAGATTTCTACTGACCAAGGAGAAAGCTCAGTCAACCATAAACCTCTTAAATCAAAATTAATTTAACTCAGATTGTAAGACAGCTAAATCTCAGCTGAATCAGCTTATCAGAAACTGTAGAACTAATGCTTGTAATATAAATTATAGGATACTAAATAAGGGCAGAGAAAGCTATAAGTGTCTTTTGAAAACAAAGCGAGTTCAGTTCCAACAAAAACAGTGGAATAAGATGCTGGATGTTATTAATAGAAATGACTTTCACGCTTACTAGCTTATGGTGGCCAAAGGCACAAATAACCTTAAATTTGAGATAGACTCACATATTGGCCTAGGCACTTGGGTTAACTATTATAGTGGCAAGTTGTATTTGCCCAATACTGAGCAGAGTTTGCTTTTAGATGTTGATATGGCTAGATTTCTGTATTTTTCTAGAGCAGAAGTATATTTTTCTATAGCCTCATTAAAATGTAATAAGGCCTCAGGGCCGGACCTTATTCCAAATGGAGTTTTTCTTGACAAAGTTTCTGATTGGTCTACTATTTTAATGTGTTTTTTTTATAAATGTTGTTATAAACTAAATTTCCTTAAATCTTGGAAGGGGGCAATAATCATTTCTATTTACAAAAAGGAGGACAAGTCAGATCCGTCAATGTACCACCCCATATCTTTGTTAGACAATCTACAGTAGGTAAAGTTTTTGCTAAGTTAGTACTAAGAAGACCAATGGAACAATTACAAATACTTGAGGGTCTGTGAGAACTGCAGGAAGGATTTAGGCCCAAATTTAGTACAGTTGATAATTGTTTTATTATCACGCATCTCTATGAGAAATATATTCATATCATAAAACAAAAACTTTATGCAGCTTTCATGGATTTTAGCTCAGCATTTGATACAATAGACAGATTCCAATTATGGCTCTGTTTGAATGAAAAAGGTTTCTCTCATGAATTAATTGTCATAATTAGGGAATTATATAGTCAGACATGGGCTCAAGTGAGGCTCAGTAGAAGTGGTCAACTTTTATCTAATTTTGAAATGAATACTGGGGTCAAGCAGGGCTGTATACTTGTGCCAATTCTGTTCTGTCTATATATAGATAGATTATTAAGTCAATTACAGTCTTCAAGAACTGACTCCCCAAAAATGTTTAATAAGCATATTGGTGTACTTGCACATGCTGACAACTTAGTCTTATTTTCTCTTATTCAGTCTGGGCTGCTCCAAAAGCTGAATACTCTGGCTAATTGTGCTAACAACCATAAACTGAAGATAAATGAGGGTAAAAGTCAGGTGATGGTGTTTGGCTCAAATCATATACATAAAACGTGGAAAGTTGGCCTAAAGTTTCTTAATACTGTTAATCATAACACCTATTTAGGCTCAGGGCTTTCTTGGAATGGTAAAAGGACAAAACACATTAACAATTTAAAGATTAGGCTTAAACAAATCACTGCCTCGCTTAACTCCTTTACAGAAAATTTGGGGGTAATTCCATAAGACCATTGATAACAGCCACTAAGGCTAAATACAATGCTCAGGCGGCATTCAATAGTGAAATCTGGTCTGAATCAAATGGAAATCGCTAGAAATTCCTTTAATCAAATTACTGAGGTCCAGTATAGGCCTTGGTAAGTCAGTCCCTTTAGCTATTATCAGAGCAGAATTAGGGTTAACAAATCTTCAGGTTATCTGGGCTGCTAGGAAAATACATTTTTGGATTGAACTGTTACAATATGATCAGAATCGAATCTCCTATTCTGCATTATTGGAAAAACATTCTTGGCTCAATCTAGGCCACTTACAATCAAACTGGCTTTTGTATATTTTTCATACCTTTGATGATACTGATTTAGAATATTTAAAAATGTATCAAGTTGGGGGAATAAAAAGTAGTCTTAAATATCAGAAATATGTGTCTAACAGAATTGCTGTTAAATATAAAACTTCGACTTTTCATGTTTCACCATGGTTAAGTGCTAACGATAGATTAAATCACTATTGTCCTTACTGTGATATAATTACGGATAGTAAGCTGTGAGAACTGTATACTAAATACAGGTTAGAAGTTTTTCCAAGCAGTGTACTCTCTGCAAGATATCAAAACAGTACTGATATACATGATAGATATTGCCAATGTTCTTTCCAATATTTAGAGAATTTGTTTCAAGTTTTTTTTTTTGTCTGTACTTGGTACAATCAGCTCAGGGAAAAAAGGTTAAAACCTGTCTTTGACTCAGTATCAACAGAAGATCAATCCTTACTGTTGAAAATATTTTTCACAAGTGACGAAGCAATTGTGTATGTGGTTGCTAAGTACATTGATGCAATTCTTAGATTATGGATTAAAGTCTATAAGCCTGGATGAGGTTCTCTGGTCTCTTTTATGATAAAATATTTACATCACTTCTATATGACTTGTTTGGAGACAGCAGTGATGAATTGTATATCTGTAAAGGAAACAAAATAATTTTAATTTTTAAACCATTTAAGATTGCCTAAGTGCTTTTTGACTTTATATATATTTATGCTGATACATTATTGTGATGTTTTTTTTAACTTATTGCCTGTTCTACTTTTAGAAGTGTTTTGTACTTACACTATTTTGTATTCTTAATAATTATGCACTGTGTATTTGTGTAAATTTGTAATGGTCTTTAGACCGATCAATAAAGATTACTATTACCACTGAAGCAGGCCACATGCTTTGTTTAGATTTCCAGTACTTCAAAGGATCAACATTCCAGCTGATATTGGGCTCTGCAAGGTACATTTCAACAATGATCTGTGGGGAGGCTATGTTACAAGAGGCAGGTGAAGAAGCTGTTACAATTATATCTTCTAAGTGACTCCAGAGTCCTGAAGCTGAATCAGGTGACTGTGGGACAGTGCTATGTTTGGATGGTGGTGAAGAAGAAGATTTGGCTGCAGTGGCTGAGGAGGAAGAGAGAGAAAATGCCACAACATTAGAGGATGGGCCACATGATGCTGTGCTGTGTCATGAAGAAGATTCTGAAAGTGGTGCTGCTGTCGTACTCTGTTCTAGGACAGCATGCACCTCATCAGTTATCAGAAACAAGTGTCATAATCATAACTCAATAGTTGCTTCCATTTTTATCATGGGTCCAAGATTGTTGCTTTAATGTAGTACTCAGAATGAAGCATTTTACATAGTTTGTCATCTTCTGCAACTTTTTTGATCATACGTCTCATTTGATCTTGTTGTATTCTGGGGACAACCTGCAGGTGTCAGCAGCACCACTGGCGGCCTGTGCTGTGATCATGGAACTGTCTTGGTTCCCTAATGTTTCCCTAATCAGATTCAACCTGAATTTTCACATTTTTATTGTGGGTATCATCTGGCTTAGAGTTGCAGTGTTTGCATTAACCTCTTTGGTGATTTCCTCAAATGGTTGGAGCAGGAAAAATAATAACTCCAGCATGGCCCACTGTGGTGGAGTACTATAGATGTCAGCATCACTAATTTTATTTTCCAAGGTGTATTGCCTGACAGCTTTCTTTTGTTCCAGCAGCCTTTGGAACATATAAAAGGTCAAATTCCAATGAGCAGAAATGTCTTGGATAGGCCTATGCAAAGGTAAACTGTGCTGCTGCTGTATTTTTTTCAAACAAGTGGCGAGCATTGCTTGAGTGACTGAAATGAGTGCATATTCTTTTAGCAGTGCTAACAAGAGCCTTAATGTCCCTGTCATCATTGAGAAAACTGTGAACTTTTAAATTTAAGCAATGCACAAAGCAGCAGATGCGAACAATGCCCCCCTCCTCCAAGGCCTTCCTTATGTTGGATCCATTATCTGCAACTATAAAGCCAGCTGACAGTCCCTGTGAAGTGAGCCACTGCTGTACTGGTTTTTGGAACTCTTCACTTATGTTGTATGAGGTATGTTCAGATGGAAAATAAAACATTCTTAGAACAGCAAACTGTGACACTTCACTGTCCCCACGTGAATGATCAAAACATGCCCAGTATACTGTGACAGACATGAAGGGTTCAGGCTGACAGCTTGTCCAGATATCTGTTGTGAGATGCACCACCCTGCCAACAGCACTGCACAAGACATACCTTAATTTTTTACACATGACATCGTAAAGATCTGGAATCCCTGTTGTCGAGAAATATTTCCGTGATGGTATACTATATTGAGGTTTGAGGTACTCAAGCAACCTCCTGAATCCTACATGTTCAAACACATTATATGGCGGTAAATCAACAGCTATCATTTCTGACATTTTTTTGGTTATTGTAAAAGCAACAGGGTGAGTCGAGGCATATCTGGCTTTACGCTCATATGTTTCTGAAATGGTAAGCTGTCTCCTTGAAGGAGGGAGGGGGCTTTTGAACACAAGGTCACTTTCATTAACAGTAGGAATCCTTTGAATGGGAGGAAGCAGTGGATGAGGTGTTTCCATAGTGCTGTGGGGGCTGCCATTGCTTTCATCTATTGGAGTTACCCCTGAGTGCAGTGAGCTATCACTGTCACTTTCTCACCGAGACTCACAACTAGAGTTCTCAGTAATGTTATGACATCTGTCTCGGTGCCTTTTCAGTGCTGACATTCCCAATGCTCCTTTCTTTTTATCCCTGCTAATTAGCCCTTTACAAATGGTGTATGTTGCCACCAACTCATTAAAAGCACTAATGGAGAAGTATGACCAAACAAAAGATGATATTTCTTTTTAGATTTTTTCCCAGGAAAGCACTGCACCTCAGTCCCCTTTTCAGAGTTTGTTTTCCCCCCAGATTTTTCTTGGGCCTGTTCCACTTGTGGTTTATTCCCACTGCCCTTCTCCTCAACCAAAATGTTTCTGTACATTTCTTCCTCATCTGCAATTTTCATCCCCTCCTGTTGTAAACCATATGCTGCCTGATCATTCTCTTCATCTGTATTATTAGTATCCTTGTCGGGTCCAATCTCAGAAGAATCAGATGACATCTGTGAGGGACTGGCAGTAGCATAGTATGCAATTGTTCCATACCTTTGGGTGTCTCTGTGGGTGATACCCACCAACCCTTTGGTTTTAACTACATAACTTATATTTTTTTACTTGGGATTGATCCGACAGATGCACCATTTTTGGTTTCAAGCATTCGCTTGGAAGACAACACTTTAGACATGAACAAATCACTTTGGGGGGTTTTATTTTGTTTTTCCTTTGCAAGCTGACTGCTATCTTTTGCAGTGGCACTGGCTGCACTGCCTTTCTGTTAAGAATGTGCCTCATCAGCACACGATTTTATTTTTTATTCTAAGTGTAAAAAATAAGATCCCTCTACCTAACTTCCTCTGATGACTCCCACTCACACCAACAGGCCAGGGACAGTTTACAGTTGTGAGTCATGAATCATGATTGTACACATCACACCGCAGTCCACCACCACTTCCTTCCAAGCTTAGTTGACTGACTCCCACTACAGTTACTGTTCGGTGGCCTACTCAACAGTGTGCCTCAGAATTTAAATTGGTGATGCAGACATCTAGTGCATAGCCACATGCACAGTCCCACATGGATTGGTTAATGCTTATACATAATGATAAACTAAAAAGGATAAGGAGGAGGAATAATGAATGAAATGAGTGATGATGATTGATGATGACACGTGTGTGTACTTTATTACTTGTATTATAGATTGTAAGTAGACTGCTATGCATCACAAATGCAGAATATTCCCTTGACCCCCCCACAGCCAGCAGCACAGGTGCAGTAACTTGTCTGTAGTTTGCCAGAAAAGTATTTTTTTTATTTGTAATACATGAAATTGTGAATGAATGTTAATGAGTGATCATGATTGGATGGCACAAGTCAAAGATTAATTTTGTCAGCCTGCCCTTGCCCTACACACACTCACACAACCACATTGAGGTCAGGAAAAGAAAACACAAAGGGCAGGTTATTCAGATGGCATCAGGCTGTAGTGCAAGCCTGAGTGCAGCACAACTAGGATGCACAGCAGCATTGAGAGGGTGATATTCAGCGGAGCTGCACCATGGCACAGCATCATTGAATATTGCTCCTTGGCCACCCACAATGCGCATGGTGCAGTGGCACTGCACCAGTGTAAGTGGCCAGAGTGGAGCAGGGGGATGTGCTAGTGCAAGTACCGTTGCGATAGGTGCAACCACCACAATATTCAAATGTGCACATGCAAATGGAGCCATAATGTATGCAAGGTGCAAATTGGTCCATTTGCATGACATTATGGCCCCATATGCATGCAGGTGCACCGATCCCTGGCAACTTGCACCTGGTGCCCTGCCAGGCTGTAGCCATCGGAGACCAGCACCCCCTGCACAAGCTGCAAAGTGCCCCACTGCCCGATCGTGGGCATATGTCAATATGAATAGTCCCATATCCCTGGTGGTCCAGTGGACCGCTCGCAGCCCGATCATGGGCATATGTTCTTATGATCAGTCCTATCCCTGGTGGTCCAGTGGACCGCTCACAGTCTGATTGTGGGCATATGTTGTAAGGATCAGTCCTATATCCCTGGTGGTCCAGTGGACCACACGCAGCCCGATCACAGGTGTTTGTAATATCTTATGACAACTAAACCAAACCAACCCTGGTGGTCCAGCTGCACCCCTCCCCACCACCACTGAGCCCTACCACCCTCTCCCTCGGTCAGTGGCAGGCAGCAACTCCCACCCACTTGCTACCCTGCCACCCACCGAATGACTCCATACAGTAGAGCTGTATGCCCATTGGTCCACAGCGTGAGCCAATGGGCGTGCAGTCCATACCATACTACACAGTCCAGAAACTTGAAACAGAAATTTGGCATTTCTGGGACTGTAATGTTTCTTGCCCCCCCCATCCTGTAGTCTCTCTCTCTCTCTTCTGGATCTGGAGGCACAAGTCAAAGATTGTATACATAAGATTGTGAATGAACATTAACAAGTGATCATGATTGGATAGCACAAATCATTGTCAGCCTGCCCATGACCTGTACACATAGCCACATTGAGGCCAAGAAAGGAAAAAAAAACTTTTATTTGGGATTTCTGGGACTGTAACATTGTTCGTGGTAGTCCCCCTCCCCTTAGTCTCTCTCTCTCCCCTCTGGATCTGAATGGCCCAAGTCAAATAGTTCTTTTGCCAGCCTGCCCTTGCCCTACACACACTCACACAGCCACATTGGGACCAGAAAAAGGAAAAAAAAACTTTTATTTGGGATTTCTGGAACTTTAAAATTTCTCATGCCCCCTTGTAGTCTCTCTTTCTCTCTCCTCTCTGGATCTGGATGGCATAAGTCAAAGATTTTTTTTTATTTATAGTACATGAAATCGTGAATGAACAAGTAAAATATTTATTTTGCCAGCCTGCCCTTGCCCTGTACACAAAGCTACACTAAGGCTAAGAAAAGAAAGAAGAAACGTTTATGAACTTCTGGGACTGTAATATTTCTCTTGGGCCCCCAGGACTCTTTCCCTCTCTCCTCTGGATCTGGAATGGCAAAAGTCAAAGATTTTACCAGCCTGCCCTTGCTCATTGTACACACAGCCACAATGTCTGAGACCAAGAAAGGAAAAAACTTTTATTTGGGATTTTTTGTAACTGTAAAATTTCTCTACAGCCCCCAGTAGATTCTCTCTCTCTCTCTCTCTCTCTCTCTCTCTCTCTCTCTTTCTCATCTGGAGGATCTTATGGATTCAATTTCTGGATGACGCAAGTCAAAGATTTATTTTTTCAGCCTGCCCTTGCTCTGTAGTACACTTCAGCCACACTGCCTTTTATTTCCCTTGCCTCTGCCTGACAGCCACCCACTATCTCTCTCCATCCTTGGATTCCTCTCCTCTCCATCCCCGATGATGACTCTCTCCCCCCCTTGCCCCAGTAAGTCTCTTCTCTCTCTCCTCTCTTTCCTCCCCTCCAGATCCACTTAAAAAATAGATTTTTTATTTATATTTTATAAAGTGTGCATGTGTGTGTGTGTCTCTCTCTCTCTCTCTCTGCAGTGCACAACTGTAGTGTCTGGCTCTATAGCAGCAAGCCCCTCCAACCTTCCTCCAAATCATCTAGGCCACACTGCACACTCACCATGGTTATATACCATGAGTGAGTGAGTGTGTCACATGACTGACTTTCCCCTGCTCTGTTACCTGATTGGATGCTGCTGGCTACCTGTACATGGAGCGAGCATGCCAACAGCATCCCAATAGCAACAGTGCACTGTATGGCACTACATGGACCTGGAACCTGACTTCTGCAGTGAAGTCCATATTTATCTGGGTCCATGGATTATGGGTTCAATCCAGGGGTTCAGATATCAGGTGGAACAGTCTGCCAAGCCCTTCTGCAAAGGCAGTCATATTTCTTGTCTGAGGGACCTCTTTTAATCATTGAAATAAAATCAAGGAATTCTAAGGGGCTGCTGTGTGTCAGGTGGTACGGTACAAGATGAGAGCAAAACTAAGCTTCAGTGTATTCACTTGGTGTGCTTACATGGCAGTGAATACTACAATCTTATTCAGAATACTTAGTATTCTGAATATGCATTCCGGTCATGTAAATGGCAGTATTTTGAATACTGAGTTAATATTCCCTTCCAAAGGCTAGTATCTGAAATAACACAGCAAGCATATTCCATTTGTGTTCTGAATACTAGTGGAACACTGTGTCACATAAATGCAGAATGTTCAGTGTTCAGAATATGCACAGCCTAAATGCACTGAGCATGTGCATGACCTCTGACATATTCTTCTCAGGGTGCACTGGGCATGCTTTTGTTGCTTATTGTGAATGCTGCAACTTACATGTAAACTGAGAATACAAGTGGTACATATTTTAGTGCCATGTAAATGCACCATTCAGAATACTTATTCAGAATATTCAGCATTCTTAATACTAATGGCATGTCACTTGTACTGCTCTGATTATGTCTCTCAGGGAACTGAACAAAGAAAACAGGTACTGAAGTGCTAAAGGGGTCAAGCGATCTGGTTAGGGGGTATTGGCAGAGAGAAAAAGGTCTATTTTGAGTAAGAACTGATCATCTATTTCCTATTTGGATAATGTAACATTTCTACCACTATATTTGAGCCTAAACCAGTCTAGATTTATACAGTTGCATATACTGTTTAAAACCTTAATCTTCATATGTTTTCTCCTGATTGTACTGTTTAACCTTGTTTACTTTGGAATATACAGTATCTTGTAAATAAATGGCAGATACTGGGGAGTCCCCACTTGTAATAATTCATGTTGGTACCAACAACCTGAATAAATCTAGTATAGAAGAGATAAAAAAAGAGTACATAGATCTCAGTGAAACTCTGGTCAGTAGAGAATGCGAAATTCACTTCTCTGAAATGTTACCAGTTCCCAGGGCAAATTACCACAAGAAAAACAAAATGAACACAATAAATGAATGGTTGAGGAAGTAGACATTGACGAAAGGGGGGTACCACTGCATTACTCACTGGGAACAATTTGAACCTGATCTGAGGTTGTTTAGTTGGGATGGCTTGCATTTAAGTGATAGAGGCGGTTATGTACTTGGGTGGAAATTTGAACAGATCATCTCAAAATCTTTAAACTCATAGACAAGGGAGACATGGGAGCACAATTTTCAAGAAGTAATGTACACTCTAATACTAATCATATTTTATGCACTTGTCTATTGGCTAATGCTAGCAGTCTAAATTTGTAAAATAAAATATCTGAACTTGAAGTTATTATATCTGAACTAAATGCAGGGATTGTGGTTATAAATGAACCATGGTGGGATGAAAGCAGCACCTGGATGTGTAATATTGATGGTTACCAACTATTTTTTTAGAAATAGGATAGAAGAGGTGGTTGCTGCTGTATAAAGAATGAAATCAAATGTTCTCAAATAATTCCACTTTAGAACCCCACAACACAAAAGGAAACCCTTTGGGTACCACTGCAGTGTAGTAGCAGACCGAAAATCATATTAAGTATTTGCTATAGGCCTCCATCCTGCAGCAGGGATTATAATAAGGTGTTATTACAAGAAATTGCCACAGCTTCAATGCTTGGAGATTGCATCATTGTTGGGGATTTTAAGCCTTGCTGTGCTCTGGACTGATACATCAGTCCAGAATTCTTATACATTGTAATTCTCTTGGCAGCCTAAGGGTTAATGCATCAATAATTTGTTGGGAAACCAATGTGGGATTAATTGAATTTGAGAGAAACCTACTGAATGTTCTTACCATGAATTTATTTGAGCAATTGGTAAATGTCCCCACTAGGTGCAGAAATATCCTAGATCCAATTATTACCAGTATTCAAGATATAATTTCAGAGCCAGTCATAATGGATCCATTAGGCTGTAATGACCACCAGATGGTAACCTGTAGTATCTTTGATTGTAAAATTACTCATAAAAATGCTAGCACCTTTTTCAACTATAACCGTGCCAACTTAGGTGTCATTAAACACATTAAACACTCTCTAAAATCCTTAGACTGGGATGCTATACTACTGAATCTGGATACAGCTGACTGTTGGAGTAAAATTAAAACTACTATCTGGGAATTAGAACCTACATATGTCCCCATGAAAGTTAAGTACAACACAAAAGGCAAAATCCCCTTGTGGCTAAACCACCAAATAAGAAGACAAATTAAATGTAAAGAAAAGGCCTTTGCAAAATATAAAAAGAAGCCATCTGAAGTAGCCTTCAATTAATATAAATCTGAACATAAAATACTAAAACATTCAATAAGGAAGGAGAGATATAAACTGGAATTCAGGCTATTCCATACCAAGAATAATAAAACAATCCTTTATTCCCATCTAAATGAAAATAAGACTACTCAGAGATCAGTAGGTCTCTTGGTATCAGATGGTGCAACTATAACTGATGATAATGAGATGGCGAATTTCTCAGGCAGATGTCTTAGCTGTATTACAAAGAATAGAAGGGCATACATCCCCAGGACCTGATAAAATCCACCCTAGATTTTTGAGAGCCATGGTACATGAATTGACATACCCTCTTATGCTATTATTTAATAAATCCTTGGAAAGTGAAGTGGTCACATTGGACTGGAGGGAAGCAATAGTGATATCCCTCCTTAAAAAGAGCTCAAAAAGTATTACCTCTAATTATAGGCCTATTAGCCTCACTTGTCTCTGTAGTAAGGCTATTGAGAGGTTAATAAAAACAATCATAAATACCAAAATAGAAGCATTAGGTTTACCGGACATTATATAACATGGTTTTAAAAGGGGGGTTGTCATGCACAACTAACCAAATTGCCTTTTACAATAAAGTTGGAGCCAGTTCTGATTCAGGTATACCTGTTGACATGATCCTTCTGGACTTAGGAAAGGTATTTGACTCAATACCATATGGTCTCCTAATTGTTAAATTATGTCAAGTGGGCTTGAGTATGTACATTGTTAGGTGGCTAGCTGGGTGGCTATCTGACCACTTCCAGAGGGTAAAAAGAAATGATGTGACCTCTAAAAATGGTCTTGTGGAAGTGGAGTCCCCCTGGGTTCAGTAATGGGCCCACTATTGTTTAGTTTATTTATGAGTGCCATAAACCTAAACATGTCAAATAATTTGCTCAGATTTGCTGATGACACAGAGTTGGGGGGTGGATATAATAGCCACATTTAACTCACTGTCCCAATATTTAAAATCTATAGAAAACTGTGCAACTACGAATAAAACGAAAGTCAACCCTGAAAGATGCAGCACGTTGCATTTCAGTAGGAATAACCCAAATTATTCTTACTTTATGAATAATAACCAGTTATGACCTGAATACAAAGAAAGAGACTTGGGTATAATGGTAAACAACAAATTGACTCATTCAGATTATTGTGTTCAGGTCTCAAAAAAAACTAATGTTCTCTTAAGATCAATCTAACACTGATTTGTTTCAAGGAATAAACAACATTTCTACCTATATAAGAAACCTATGTTGTTCCACATCTTGATTTTGTATCACCCTTTTTGAGTCCTAATTTAAGAAAGGATATTGACCTTGTGGAGAAGACTCAGAGGAGAACAACAACAATGATAAAGGGCTTGGAACACATGACTTATGAAGCAAGATTGGGCTCCTTGGGCTTATGTAGCTTGGAAACTTGATGCAAAAGAGGGAATTTTTTTGCTCTTATACAATACCTTAAAAAATCAGGATTTGATGTCCCAATATGGTTTAAAATTTAAAGACAGGACTACAGCCTTAAGGTCTCATAACAAACAATTATTGGCACCAAGGGTTAATACAAACATGAGACAAAACCTTTACACTATACGAGTGGCCACACTATGGAATAAACTTCTTTCTGTATTGGTAAACAAACCTACATTTATTAGCTTTAAACAGGGTCTGGGTGACTATATAATAACAATTAAGGGTCTATACTAATTTCCCCAAGCAGTGAGGGAGGGAATCCAGATGGGCTACCAAGTAAACTATTTATTAAGATACAGTGTAAGTGACTAGTGGTGCATTGTGAAAAGGATATTTTGTAGGTTGCTGAGGCTTCCACCCTTTTGAAGAGGCATGTTATGGCATGACTAATGGCTAATCAGAGCTAAATAATTATTTTTAATATGAGGGTGGTGACAAATTAAAGAAGAGGAAAACAAGACTGCACTCCACCTGAGCTTTGAGCAGTCGGCCTTAGCTTCATCCAAGGGGAAGGATCACTGGGTTCATGAATCCAGCTTATAGCAGCAAAAAGTAAGGGCACACACCAGCAAGCTGCTAAATTAGCAGACAACTACTGAAACAGCTGTAGTGAACCCACAGGGTAACCAACAGCTGCTAATTAGGGATTTTATCAATTGCAACGCCATGTTATATACATGGCCATTTGCCGCTGTGGTGGTTTTTATGTGGGAAGAAGGAAGGAGAACAAGTTAGGGCAGTTGACAGTGGCAAAGAAAGATAAGCTTTGGCATCAAGAATTGTACTGACAAACACTTACATGTGATACAGTTCATGGGCATTGAGAAGGTTAAGGTTACCCCTAGAGGTGGGAATTGGGAGCTATCTCTGGCCAAACGAGAATTTTTGGGGATTCACAAATTGGAAGCCTGTGAAGGTAAGGGGTTAAACGATCAGTCTGAACTGACCCCCTTCCTTGTATGAAAGCAAAAAAATGATCCACATGGATTATTTGGACTCCTATAATACAAGGAAAGTATTAGACTTTCCTATTTGTGAGATCTGTATATTAACAGAAAGGCAACTGCAAATTTCAGTCCATTGTGTATATTTTCAGGCTTTTGTTGTGTTGCTTGTATTGTTTCTACTAAGGGATCTCCTGTGGTCTGATTACATGTGTTAGGATTTTGAATAGCCCTTCATCCACCCTCTTTTTTTTTAGGAATGCCGTTCTTCACTGTACTCCCAATTAGCATTTAAAGTCCAGTAAATAAAAAAAATATCCAATATATGTATTGGAGAATTTAATAAACATAGGAACTTCTTTATATTTGTAAAGATAGTCGTCTTGGGTTTTACATCAAATGTAGTCAACTGGCAAAGGATCTTTCTTCAGCAACTTAGCATATATAAATTTATTTTACTTCTTAAATTATTTTAGACACTAGTATGTCAAATTAATTATCTGCATACATTTTATGGCCATGGCTAACCTGTAAAATGTAGTGGTTTTAGAATGGTTGGCTATGGGTTTTTGCACGTTTGAATGAGCATATTATTTATTGCACATTATCCCTTTAACTGGGTTTACACTTTGGACTCTTCAGGTGCCATATAAGGAGTTTGCCATTATGTACCACTCCCCCTTTAACAAAGCACTGAAAGGGGTGAAATGTTAGGGCAGAGTCTGTGCGCTTGTGTTGAAGCCTTCCCTGTTGAGCAATTCCAATACATTAAATAACAAAGAAGTACTACAACTGTATCAGGAGTTTTCTGTTCATTTAGGAGCTTGGTGGTGAGTGCCCTTAATTTTGTTGCTATAGGCCAGGGGCATAGCTAGCTTTTTTGACAGGGGATGCAAAGACTGGTAAAAGTCCTGGTTGTCCTGAGAAAGACTAAATCAATAGGCCGGGAGTCTGGGGCCACCTAGGCTCCCAGAAGCTATCAGGTTTTAGATGGATTTTGGTGCATTTTGAGGGTCATTTTGAAACTTTTGGCTACTTTTAAAGCTTTCTCTGACTTGTTGCAAGCAACAGATATCACTATCAAAACAACAAACTGCAGTTAGGGTCATCACTTGTTTTGCCCCCTTTGAGCAGGTGAGGAGCAATCAACAAGCAACACTTCTTAATTTTTTTTTTCATATGCTTAAATTTTTTAAGTTATAACTGGGAAAAACTAGTTATATCTTTTGTTCAGGAGGAAAACATCGTGGCCAAAACTCCATGCTGGACTGTAACATGAAAATCTAGCATTTATTAAATAAAGCCTAAGAAAAAATGTTGGAAAACAAGAAAAGGCAAATCCAAGGATCAGCTTAATTTCTGTCATGGCCCATCAATAAAGTTTTAAACCACAAAAGAAAACTACTTAACAAGTTAAGCAATAACAAACAAGAGCTAGGGCATTCCCTGAGGAATTACTTGAGCCAGCTGGAAAAATCGAGTGCCTGAGGCACTGTCAGGGTCAGGCACTCATCAATGGCTGAATACATCAGCAGCTTGGCAGGCATGCTCTGGACAGTACTGTACTGAAAGAATTCGGCAACAAAGCATCTGTCTGGTAAGTATGGTTTCCCATCTTGGACTCAGGCTGCCTCACAAAAATGTTTCCTCCATAGAGCTCACCAGCTGAGACATGACTGGAAAATCTCAACTGAAAAAAAAAATACACAATTTATCGGGAACAGAGTGTTCCCGATAAATTATGTATTTTTCTTAATTCAGATCCTGTCCTCTATCATTGGTAATTAGTGGTTGGGACTCAGAGGATATTTTCAATAGTGCTGTCCCCGTGCACACAGATGGTGTCTGTTGTACATGCTGAGATGACAGAAACAACACAAGAATGTTGTTTTGTACCACCTCAACCCTGTTACCCCATCTAATCTTTTGCTCTCTTTACATGAGAATAATATTAATGACCTGACCTGGTCTGCTCTGCACTGGTGATGGCTGAGTGATCAATGCTGTTCGGCACAGTACACTTCTCCTGACTCACAGCACAGACAGAGTGTGGAGGTCCAATCCTTCTGACCCATGGCTCAATACACTCCTGCTGACCCACAGTGCAGAGGGCAGAGAAGCAAAAAAATGGAGCCGACGTGCTTTCGGATGGCAAGTTCCAACAACACTCGTTGTGGCACATGGGCACAAGTTTGTGCAACCCACCACCACTCCACTGCCAGGACTAGCTGATAAGTTGCTCTGCTACACTGCAGTCAATGACGAGAAAACATTTAAAATGGAATTAAATTTACTTATGCCTATCCATCCCTTGCTCCCAGGCATGACCATTATGGGCACAAAAAAAAACCTTGGGGCTTTTAAAGTCCCACTCTCATCACTTGGGGGCGCAACATGCCCCCCCGACTCCCATAATCTACGCCAC
Source organism: Neoceratodus forsteri (assembly GCA_016271365.2). Classification (NCBI taxonomy): domain Eukaryota; kingdom Metazoa; phylum Chordata; order Ceratodontiformes; family Ceratodontidae; genus Neoceratodus; species Neoceratodus forsteri. Next base: position 334,929,733 of record CM057454.1, read on the forward strand.
TGCTTTAGACAGTCTGTTTGCTGGTACTGTGACTTTGAGTGGCTCTGATTTTGCTACACCACAGGTCAAGGTGTCGGGTGTGCCAGCTATGCAGAGGAGTGTGTGGGTGTAAGACACAAACTGGGCAAATGGTCCAAATGGGTGAACTAAGGTGGAGATCTTTGCCAATGTGGTGCAAGACTGGCACTGGCAGGGTTGTAGATGCTCGGTCTGTGACATTACCCAGTTTTATTTATCTTTTTTTCTGTGTATTTGTTTAGTGTTCCTGAAAGATGATGAATTGACAGCACTGGAACCTGAGGACCTCTGCTTATCCACAGGATAGGTACAGCATGGGCAATCACAGTGCAAGCTTTCCCACACCCGCCCCACCAATATGCTTCAACCCTGCCATGGAGGAACCACTACATAGATGAAAGGGTAGTTCAGACTCCATGCCCATTAAGTCCTTGGCCTCTCATGAGAGACTGCCAACAAAGGTTATAATTAGTGCCAATTGTATTGGTGGTTTTGTGATGTGGACACCTGTCCACTGGGAACTGGACTGAGACCACCACAATTCATTTCACATAAGCCACTGAACAACCTGAAGGTGATAGGCATTTGACTACTACCAACCTGGGCTGGATCTGAATCCATGACCGAGAGATGAAAGGGTCCTTAACCCATTACTAATCCTCCTATAAGCCATCCATTTCCCACCCAATGTTATTTAAACTGCATCCTTCCCACACCATCCCACATAACAATTATTTTAAAAGTAAACATTTAAACCCCCTCTCCCTTTTTAATCAGCTTTTTTTTCATTTACATTCTTTTCAAGGCCTGTAATGCCTCAACACAAATTTTCTACTGTCTTTTGAGGTCTAGCTGATCTTAGTCACCCAACATCTTGATCACCCTCCCCCAACGCAGTGTCTCCTGTTCTATCCCTCTCTTACACTGCACCACAATTGAATTAAACAAACTGTGTTTCAAATAAAAAAAAAACCACCAAATCAATTTCTTTGTCCAAAAGCCACACGCCAAGCTAAGTATTCATCTTGCAGCTCACTCCACACTGGCCACTCATGTTCCCAGCTGTGAGGGAATAGACACTGGACCGCTACCAAAGGGGAGGAGAAGTTTGTCTGGCTGGAGTTTTCTGACATTAACTGCTCCCTTGGCAGAGGGCACAGTCCTGCTAGACAAGTGGAAGTACGATAAAGATCAAATGTTCTCTTGGAGGAGAGTGGATGCCTCCCTGACTGTTGGACTGTGGGAATAATGCTCATTCCAGAGAATTCACAATCACTCCAAAAAATCGGAAGTAACATGAAATAAATTGCCCTCTCTGAGGGAAGCAGAGGGCCACCTGACAGGTGGTATTTAACAATTGTCTCCCATAGAACACATCATTCTACACTTTATTGTTTACTTGGTTGGATGAGTCCAAAACAGCACAGACTATATCAGTACTACTGCCTAATTGATAGGATTATAAGAATGCACTTAAATTCACCTTTATCATCCTTCCTGTATATCGAAAAATAAAGTAAGAAACCTGAGGTCTGATGAAAACTATTTGCTTACTATATTGAGGGTCAATACTTTAATGGGTCAGTATGCATTCTTATTTTCTGTCTCCAAATATTGGAGTGATCTTCTCCGTTTTTCTTTATTTAGTATGCTTTCTCCCCCTACTGACCAACTAGCCCCCATTGGTTCTGACCCCGCTCCCACATCACCCAGCTTCTGCAGAACATACCTCAGCTCCAATGCACCCTAGCTTGCCCCACAGACAAAGTCATCGGGGCCAACCCTACCCCCCCAACAGAGACTAGTAGGCACTGATGGAGTGAGAGCCATGGTTGGCAGTGTAGGACCTGCAATGAGGGGCAGATGTCTTCCTGCAATGGTCAGGGATTTTCACTGTTCTGGTTAACCTGCCCATAGGATGCTGAACACCAAATGGGTATCCCATGATTTGGGTGACTCAATAAGAGTGAGCTCAAGAACAGAAACGGCATGTCAGAGAAGACAAAAATGGTGAGAATACATATCAGCGATCACTAAAATGGTGACAAATGCTTTCCTCCTCCCCCCTCCCTGAGTTGCTACAACCTTGGAGATGGATATTTAAGTAAGGGGGCGCTGGGAGCTTCGCCCCTGCAGAAAACCATTTGTCGCCATTTGGTGATTGCTGATATGTACCCTCGCCATTTGAATCCTCACTGAAATGCCATCACTGTTATTGAGCTCACTGTTATAGAGTCATCTATATTACATAGAACCCTCCAAATGCACTCTCACACAGGTGAGTGCCCAAGCACTGGGGAATATCAGCTTCCTCCCTCCCGATACCTCAGTTCCTACTGCACTGCAACCTGTAGTTACCCAGGTGGTAGTAGTGCAGCAGAGTCTGAACACCCTCCCTCCCCTGAGGTAGAGAGCATCCTCTGGGATGCTCCACTTACCTCCCCCTGCCAGCCCTCCAATGACTTGGGCTCATTCCCAAGCCCGGGTCATTGGTGTCATGAGTGGTGATTCTACTGCCGTGGAACGACCTTGTTTTTATTTTTTTTCCTGGTTGCTTTTTTAAATTGTTCATTTGAAATGCAGAGGCAGAAAGTGGAGCTGGCAAGGTGCTGTTGTGTAAGCCATGGACTGTGGCTGATGAGCCTATCAGTTAGTGACAGTGGAGCTGCTACGGCGCTGTTGTGGAGATTAGAGAAGAAAACAAATTGCAGGTTTGGCTTTCTATTAATTTTGGAGTAATTTTTTTCAGCGGTGTTTTTAGTTCAATAACACGTGTGTGTGGGTCAACGAGCATGGCTCATTTGTGCACAAGTACTACATCATTGGTACTTCTTGGAGGTACGGGAGTTACAAGGCACTGTTTTGTCAAATATTTTACTTTGAGAAGTATTTCTTTTTTTTTTTTTAACATAGCTAGCAGCAGGGAGAGCGGAGTAGAAAGAGGACAAGGGAACTGTTACATGATTGCAGGGTGGGGGAGGGCAAGAGAGCAGGAGTGAATTCCATTACATCAGGAGCTCAGATCATCCCTAACCTGTGGACAGGAGGCATGATTCATGAGTCTGCCATTCGGTCAGGTGTGTGCCTGAACTTAATACAGTGAGGTTGTGCTTAGATAACCTTGACACACACTGACCAATCAGAGCCCAGCATTCTTTCTTGCCATTGTATAATTAATGTTAAACCCCTAACTTTGCACCTTAACTTTGTCCCTGTTCATTGGAATCACATGAAATTGTGCCAGCATGGTACTGGAGGCAAAGTCTCTTAATTTTTCAAGTTTTATGATGGTTGAATGTCCCGATTTCAACATCTGGGTAGTGCAAAAAGTGGAAAATTGGGGGGGGGCTTTTTATTTTTAATTTTTTTGCTCTTACTTACATCCCAGTTTGGAATTATGTTAGTGAAATTTGTTGTTTTGTGATCTTGTTACCTATCAAAATAAGATCATGAAAGAAGAATTTTGTTTCTTTCATGAGACGCGATTCTTCTTTTTTTATTTTCTTTCATGAGCTTTCTTCTGTCGTAATTTTCTTTTGTGAAGCCATACAAATGAAGAAAATATTCTCACAAAGGAAGAACTTTGTCTTTGTATAGAAAAACAACTTTTGGTTATAACAAGGCTGTCTTAAAATATTTTAGCCCAAATTTTCAACATGGACATTTTCTGACCACAACTCATGAACCAGGAAGGTAATTTTTTTCAAAACAGGCCTCATGCAGGATTTTAAAAATTTCACCTGACTGATTCATGAGGTGAGGTCATAAAAAGACTGTTGAAAATTTGGTGTCAAAATATTAAATGACAAAGTTATGAAGGAAGGGCCCTGCACTTCCACAGCTAGATGGGCTCCAAACTTGGCACAGGGTCCTCTGAGCCCTGCATGCCTGCATCTGTAGACACATAGAAGCACATAGTTTCTGCAGCCAGACAGATCTGTTCATGTAGGTCCTGAAGAGACCTGCATCAATGAGGATGCAATTCCACTATCTCAAAAAGAAAGGACATTCTTTGAAAAAAAACTGCATAAATGCACCACTTACTGTTCAGTTTAAAGCAACAAAAGTAAAGAAATGTGATGTTAGAGTTTCCAACCCTAACTCCCCTCAAACACCAAAAGAACAAGAACACACAAGCAACCACGGACAGGCATCATCAGATAAGACAACAACATACAAGTGTTTCCAGATGACACAAATGCAGTACCACTTATTTGGTACCTTCAAACATATGTATACAACACACTGTACTTTTTAAAAAAATATACTGTTCTGCAGTGTGCATGTGTATTTGCAGCTGCAGAAGTGCAGGCCCCACAGGGGCCTATGCTTCTGCAGCCACAAATAACTGTGTATGTCTTACACTGTGCATATTGATCTGTGGCTGCAGAAGCTGTGCTACTGCAGACAGAAGTAGTGTTGTAATTTTTATGTCACTGGCTGTGTATGTCTTACACTGTGCATGCTGATCTGTGACTGCAGAAGCACTTCTGCAGACAAAAGCAGTGTTGTAATTTGAGTATCATAGACTTGTATTTGCAATTGCAGAAGCACAGGCTCCACAGAGGCATGCACTTCTCCAGTAAATCACGGGTACTTGGTGGACCCTGAGCATCTGCATTTGTAGCCTTACAGAAGCACAGGGCCCAGAGGGCCTTGCACTTCTACAGCCAGATGGACTCCTCACTTACTGGATTTCTAACTGCAGTCAGAACTGGTAGTTTATGATGGATGTCTTTTGTGTCATCTGGATACAGTTGTATCTTGTTTGTCTTACCAGATGATGACCGTCTGTGGTTGCTTGTGCAGTCTTGTCCCTTTGCTGCTAGGGGGGGGGGATTTGGGTTGGAAACCTTAACACCACATTTCCCTACTTTAGCTGAACCCTAACTGGTGTATTAATGCAGTTTTTGTAAGTGAATATAAACAATAAATAATAAAGTTACAATAAAATAAAAACTACAGCTACCAACTAGTTCTTCTAAACATAAAACATTCACTATACCCTAATTCATTTATATAAATAACATAATTCATTGTAATCCTATTATATAAACAAATTACATAAAAATTAATAAACAATTGATTTTATAATAAATTTCAATCATCATTATATTACTAGTTATCATCTAATATATAAAACAAACAACACAAACATATAAGGAAGATAATAATATAAAATGATAATAATAAAACATAAAAATATCATTGTAAAATATATGGCAGTGCAAGGAAGAATATTGTAATTGGCATGCGGTAATGCAGAGAGTCCTAAACTATGGGGAGGGGGGAGAGAGTTATATGCCATGAGGTCAGCAATGAATAGTAACTATTATTGTAGCACATGGGTCGTTGTGGTCTGGGTGGTTTTTGCAGTATCTGTCACAACAACAAAAAAGGTAACCTACAACAAATGTATGCAAACAACATCCTCCACAAGTAATCTACAACAATTAATATTCACCCCATTGTATTCTGGATTGCCCCATGCCAGTAATTGTATTGGGAGCCAAAATGGTTCAGATGAATTCTTGAAGTCAAACTGAATTTGTGGGTCCATCTCCCAACTAAAAGATGAATCAGTCTAGTTTCTGTCCCACTTTTCCCAACCTTATGTGAAGCACACATTAAGCATTGGGCTTAATGTTAAGCTGCCACCCCTTTAAGAACACTTACAAACTGCATGTAGCTAATTGTTGCATTGCTTGGCAGTGCCATGTATGCCTGTCAGTCAGAGAATGTATTCAGTCTTAGACTTGTCTCCATGAAGAGAACATCTACTGTACAGAATAAACCTGTATTCTTTATTTATGTGTCCATCCAGTTATTTGCACGGTCCAGATGGGGTCCTCACCAGCAGCAACCGAAGGGTCTGGCAGACTACAGAGAATGTAAGGGGTCCTTCAGTGGCAGACCAAATGCCAAAAATGCCACACATGCCCAGACCCCCATCTCGCTTGTCTGCATCATTGGGTACCCCAAGTTATCACCCCTGAATGCCTGAACACTCTGATTGCTAATTACTGCTTTTGTTGCAGAGGGAAACAACAAACTGTTCCCTGGGTACACAGCAGCATGCAGCCCTCCTACTGTATTAAAACAGTCACAAAGGACATTGTTCCACATTGTTAGCCAGCTAAATCAATGACCTGTAAGCAAGTTATTTCTCGCTCCATACTCCACAGAGCTGTGAGCTGCAAACTGTAAGCCCTCCCTTCCCCCTCATGGCAGCTTGTCTCCTTGAAAACTCCCTCCATGTTTGTCACAACAAATTCCTACTGCTCTGTTTTTGCCAAGCAAGGATTGCAGCTACAAAGAATAGACATCTTGTTTCATAAAATCAGCCCTCTCTGGATGCTGCCTCTTTACTGCAGCCCCACACCAACCTGCCACTCTGCCCCACTGCCCTACTGAATCTAGTTCCAACTCTCCCACTCACCTCGGTGGCCTGGGAAAACCGCTACAGAACAAACTGTGACTGAGCACTGCTGCCCACAGTAACTGCGGTTACTGCCACAAATATGGAGCTCTTTCTCCTAATACACATCTGACAGCTGAAATGGACTGCTCCTGCTCCTCTAGCACAGCCACAACAACAAGCCTCCTGGCCTGCCCTCACAATAGAAGCTTCACCTAATACCTCAACTGAATGCTGCTGTCCCCGACCAGCCCCGTCTCTGGCAATTCCCCTCAGGTAAGGACAGCCAGCTCTCAGCCTTCCAACTCTGGCTCCACAGCAAACAGCCTCAAAGTCCTGCAGTGAGTAGTCCGCTCCAAAGCACCACGACTGTTCCCCAAATTGGCCTGCTCCTGAACCCACTTCCCCCAAGGCAATGAAGCTCTGTTGCTCCTTCAGAACAGCTGCATCGGACTGCAGCTCCACAAGTGCGGCACAGACAACAACCGCAGCTCTCCTCTGGCTCCTGTGGCCACTTGGAGATGCACACCGTCACTCATGCCACAATCAGAGCCCCAACTCCCTTCAGCCATGCTGCATAAACTGCCCTATAAATCAGCCAAGAAATAACAAAGACTGTTGGAGAGCACTCAGTAAACCAGAGCCATGGCAGCAAAACATACAATAAATAGAAAGAGAAAGGGAGATCTAAAGGCACAGAATTTCAAATGGGGCACGACTGTTAAACACTAGGGGCACAGTACATAATCAGGAGCAGTGAATAAAGTAAATGGAGCAGACAAAAGCAGATACAGGAAATCGGACCCATATAAGTCAAGGCAGATCAATAACAGAAAAAGTGGAGCTTATTAATCACTGGGGCCATACAAAACAAAAAAGAAAAAATGAATGATGAAAGTAATCAAACAATAAATAATACTCCCTCTAAGCTTCTGACTCACCAAAAACATGGAAAGACCACCATTTTTCCCATGTTGGTTGTGGAAGAAGCAGTTAAAGACAGCAAACACCATTTTGTCACTCCACAGCAGCCTCATGGAAGGAATCTCCATCTTTGTTCTCACAAAACAGCAAGAAAGGAAGTAATCCTTACCCCCCCACCAGCAGCCATCTTGCTACAGTCAGACCAGTCACAACCACAGGAACTATGTTTCAAAGTTCATCGGCCATCTTGTGAAGGACACAAAATCACCTCACTCCATTAAAAATAATGGCAATCCTATTGAAATGAATAGACACTGCAGCAAATAGCTGATTTTTGCAATTAAACCTTTATTTAAATAACAGACAACACATAATTAAGTGGGAATTCTTTATTAAGACACCATTTGATGAACTTTGCTACCAAAGTTTGTACTTTTGTCTACAAAAATAATTTTTGCTCGGCACTTCATCCACAACATGACATCCCGTCTTCTGCATAACAGCAACTCCTTCTTACCTGTACAACCTTCGATCGATGAAACGCAGCTCTTCTCCAATCACGATGTCCAATGACAATGCAGATATGGGCGCCGGACCTTCCGGAGTCCTACCTTCACCCACCTCAAAGGTATGGGGCTACAAAATCAAAACAATCCTCCATGACATCCAGTCTTCTATTTCGGCTCAAGGAGTACCAGCTATGCAAGCCATTCAAGATGACCTGGCCTACATTAAAGCTATTTCACAACAGTCCACGGTCCATACAAGCCTACAGCCAGTACCCTTCTCAGCTTTGCCTCACGAAGACATTGTCGACTGGCTCAAACAATTCTAAGCCTGGATTTCCTTACATGGCTGGACTGATCCTATACATGTTTTCAATGCCTTGCCCTTGTTTCTGAGAGGGACTGCCAATTCCTGGTTTAATGTACTTCCAGAACAAGTCAAGGGAGATACTGCCACTCTGTGTGCCATCTTCAATGACCGTTTTCTCCAAGCACATCCACCCCAGTTATTGGAGCAACAGCTGTGGGAATGTACCATGCAACTGTCTGAATCTTTTGAAGCCTTCATTGTGGACACAGTCTCAATACAAACGTCTTCAGAAACCTGAGAAAGAGAAAATCACAACCTTTGTCTGGGGACTGCCTCCTCAACTCTGTCCTTATGTAATCCAACAGAAACCAACCACCTGGATGGACACAATTCAAGCTGCATGACTTGCACAAGAGTCCATATTAATGTCCCAGGTCACCAATGTACACACACCTCAGTCATCACAGTTAGCCACACTCACAACCTGTGTCCAGAAGCAGCAATACATGATAGAGATACTCACCACAACTGTCAATAGACTGCACCGCAGTGCAACTGCTTCTTCTGCTACCACTGTCAATGTTCTCCGACCACTTTGACAGTGACCTGAGTCACCCCCACCTTCACGAGAACCAGTGACCTGCCAGTGGTGTGGATTCAGAGGACACTCTGCTACTGTCTGCCAAAAGCTAAAGTATCATGACAGAAATTAAAGGAACCAAAGGTGCCCAATGCCACACAATCAGCAAGATAACCACAACTACTCCCAGGATCAGGGAAAAAAAAACAACTGACCACCATTCTGGCTGTCACAATTCAAACAAAATGCATCGTCCAACTGCAAACTCAGGCACACTCTCGCTTCCAGGGGCAAAAGTACCTGTCATCAGGTCACCACTCCTAGCCAACTATGTACCTATGTAAGTATCAAAGATTGGTCCACGCATTCCTTGGTTGACACGGGAGCAGAGATATCAGTTATCAACAGCAGTATTCTGAACCACCAAGCTATTCACCACATACCTAAGGTCTCTCCAGCTGACCTAAAGTACATTATCACAGCAAGTACAGCTACAGTACCTATTACAGGCATGGTCCATCTCAAGCTCCACTTTGGCTCACAGCAAGCTACTGTCAAGTTTTACATAGTGCCTGATTTTCAACCTGCAATAATTCTTGGCCTGGACTTCCTCAAAGCTCATAAAGCCATCCTAGACTTCACATCAAACAAACTGTCATTAGATCCTCTGAGGCAACTCATAGCTATAGACGCAGTCACTCTGCCTCCTCAGTCAGAGATGGTTTTGATTGCTAAGATTTGAGGTGAACCACTTCCACAAGGTGTTGTTATAGTCACGGGATCCCCCATGCTGCATTCATCAGGTCTCCTTCCAGAAAATACCTTATCATTGGTGCATGATGGTGCAGTCTTCCACAAATGCTGCAACTTCACAGATGAGGCTGTGGTCATCTCAAAGGGTGCCAACATCGAAAGTTTGTCTGCTTGTCTTCAGGGGATCAACTCCATCTCATGCAAGAACTTCAGCCTGGTTCCACCAACTCCAGTCCTGTCAGTACTATCATAACCACTCAAGCTTCAACAGAGTTACCCCTCAGTCAGAGACTGTCCGCTTCAAAACTTCCAGCATCTCCAACAGAAAAGCAACAACTTTTGAAATTCCTGAAGAATTACTCAGATGTCTTTGTAGGTCCAGATAAGAAGCTCGGATACTGTGATATCCTGCAACACACCATCAAGGTGCAGCCCAAACAGAAACCAATCCATCAGCGAGCCTACAAAGTTGGACACAAACAGAAACAAGTCCTCAAGGACATAATCAAAGACATGCTGGAACAAGACATTTTCAAAGAGTCTACAAGTCCCTGGGGTGCACCTTGCCTGCTGGTAGTAAAGAAGGACAAAGGGTATCTGTTCATGGTGGACAACAGAAAACTCGATGCCTACATGGTGCAGGATGCTCATCCTTTACCTACAACTGAAGATGCTTTAGAGAGCCTTGGTGCAGCCAGCCCTGATTACTTCACCACGGTAGACGTTCAGTGTGAGTTCTATCAACTTTCCACTGACCCAGCTTCTCATCCATACACAGCATGGAACTGCCAACTGGGACTTTTTTTAGCTCAAATGTCTGCATATGGGACTTCAGAACATTTCAGCCATATTCCAACATGTTATGGAAGCAGTACTACATAGGTTGTCTTGGAAATCTTGCCTAGTCTACCTGGATGATGTGATTGTCTTCGGCAGAACTTTCCCAGAGCACCTCCAACATCTCAAAGAAGTGTTCAAACATCTCAAACAAGCAAATCTCAAGCCTCGCTCAGAAAAGTGTTGTTTTGCACAGCATCAAATTCACTACCTGGGACATGTGGTTAGTTCTCAAGGCATCTCTCAAGATCCAGACAAGCTCTTAGCAGTCAAAGAATATCCAGAACCTAACAACCTCAAAGACTTTGAGCTTTCCTGGACTTATCTGGCTACTACTGAAAGTTCATTTGCAACTATGCCAAGATTGCAGCTCCACTGTACGTCTTCACCAAAAAGGGATGTGGCTGTATTTGGACTTCCGAATATAAAGAGGTCTTTGAAACCTTGAAACAAAACCTAATATCTTTTCTAGTACTGGCCTACCAAAGGTTCGACCAACCCTTCAAGCGCTGCTCAGTTGCTAGTTCCTTTGCAGTGGGTGTTGTGCTCTGTCAAATTCAAGATGGAACAGAACAAGTTGTCTCCTATGCTGGGCACTGTTTTCTCAGCTGAGCAGAACTATGTCATCTATGGCATCACAGAAAAAGAATGTCTAGCCATGGTATTTGCTGTAAAGAAATTTGACTGTTACCTTCACTACTCCTCCTTTACAGCTATTGTTGATCACTCTGCCCTCAGATGGTTATTCCAAATGAAGGAGCCAGTAGGCAAGTTCACCCACTGGATTGCCATGCTGCAAAGCTACAACTTTGAAATTCAGTATGGACCAGGTCGAGTTCACTTAAATGAACGATGGTGTAAGCTGGAGATGATATCCCTCCACATCATCCTCAACAGATGATGAATTCTGCTTTCAAGCTCTTCCCTTCCACACCATGGATGTGCTTCCTGTGGATACTCCTACAACACCTCAAGTTGCATTGCTGCTACCAACTGTTTCTACAGAACAACACACAAATCCACAACTACTGCAAGCAGCAAAAGAGCTTCTCATCTCCTCTACTTCTGAGCTGTCCCTGGCAACAGTCAAAACACAACAAAGAACAGACCCTCAATTCACAGCCATAATCTCATACTTAGAGTCTGAAACCCTTACTGCAACAAAAGAAGCATCACCAAGATGTACTTTTCTTTGCTCCACAATACTTCCTCAATGACAGAGTGCTTTTCCACATTTGGACCAAGGAAGGCAAGGGTCATCGTATGGATAGAATTCATGTACAGCTAGTTGTGCCAGCCTCTCTAATCAATCAAGTTCTTCTCTCCAGTCATGCCTCTCCACTTCCGGAGGTAATATGGGAATACACAGAACTATCAAAAAGTCATGGCTTCACTTCTTCTGGTCTCACATGAACAGGGACATTGTCCAATTTGTAAAATCCTGCCAGCCCTGCTCCCAAAGAAAGCCTCCTGCCAAACTGAAAAGGGCACACATCATCCCAATGCCTGTAGCCACTGAACTATTCCAAAAAGTCAGCACATACATTCTTGGGCTTTTACCAACATGCTCTGACTCTGGCAACAAATACATCCTTGTTTTTGTGGACTACCCAACACAATATTTGGAACTAATCCCCCTAAAAGACATCAAAGCTGCCACAGAGGCAAGTACCTTTCTCAACACAGTCATTTGTTGTCATGGTACCCCACTGTACCTACATTCAGACAGAGGCACTGACTACCTTTCCACCATTGTCCGAGAAACATGCAAACTTCTCAACATAAAAAAGACACATACCATGGCCTGGTGGTGCTGAGGGTTGAGGTGCTGGATGCCACACCTCACACCACTCTGGCAACCCAGATTTGGGAACAGACTCCAGTCACTTGGGGCCAGTGGTGGAGGCAAGGATTGAGAGTCACAACTCTCCTTCCTCAGGGTGGGGAGTCTGTGCTGTGAATGGCACAGCTAGGGGGGCTCACCCATTCCCAGGGTGCATGGTTGCCTCCACAGAGGTGGAGACAGCTGCTGCACCCATTGCATGGTGCACAGGCGAAAAGGAGAAAAATCCCTAGTGACAGGATGATGCCCAACTTCCCACAGGCACCACTCCTGGGCTGGGCATAAGGTAAGACCTAGTAATTCCTGGGATGGAGCTGGGGGGATCAGGCAGAAGGTGGCTGATGGGGTCCTCACCAGCAGCAACCGAAGGGTCTGGCAGACCAAAGAAAATGTAAGGGGTCCTTTAGTGGCAGACCAAATACCAGAAACACCACACTTACCACAGACACACACTGATGGATTTGCATACCCATTTGCATTAGGTTTTGGGGAGGTTTTTCAAAAAAAATTGGAAATGACTGATCTCTCTTCATTTATTGTTTCTGCATCCTGCTTGCTGCTCTTTTTTAAACTGCCTCTGTATTATGCTATTTATCAGACATGTTATTTCTGACTGCAGTGGGTTTCTAATTCATTGGTCTATAGTAGACGAAGCACTATTTTGTTGAATGAAGGAAGTGCATTGTGTGTATCATTGCTTTCATCCTCTGAGGTCAAACAAGCTTGTTGCTGTATAAGGTACTTTGTTGAGCTATTATTAAGGAAACAAATTAACACTCCCTGTGGTCCTCCAATCCGGGAGATCTAGCGGAAAAGAAGTAAGAACCATGGTCACTGAGGAAACTAGGAAGGCAAAATGATTCTTATGTGAAACATCTCACTACCATTGGTATTTTGATTAAACACTAGTGGTACATGGACTGTGAGCAAGCACAGAATTTTCATTTACATAGTGGTTTTCATCAAACTTGGTCCCTTGATTTTCTTTGTTATGATTAATAATATTAAAACAGAAGGGAAACAGTTATTTTATGTTGATGATGCAATGGCATATCATAGCCATAAAAAAGAACAAAGTAAATTACAGGAAGGTGAATTGGATGACTTCAAATCATATGAGATTTAATATAAACATTAGGCTTTTAAAGTAAATATGATGAAAGAGATTGTGACTTACAATTTTAAGGTTAATGGGGTAGAAACAGAAATTGTCACTACAGTAAAACTGTTGGGGGTTGTAATGTCAGAGGATTTGAAATGGAAACAAGTGGCTCAGATGTTTTTTTGGGGAAATGTAACCAACATGTGCATTTTATTATTACTTTGAAAAAAGCAAGATTGGATTTTTAACAATTGCTAACCATTTATAAATCAACCATTGGACCAATATTGGATTATGACTGCCCCATATGGCACTCGAGTCTCACTGTTGAAAATACAATGAGATTGGAGGATGAACAAAAGAGTGCTTGCAGAATAATTCATTGGGATGTATCATTTTATATCAGACTTATCTTCAGGAATGGAATTTAGAAACATTGCAAAAGAGGTGTAGGGAGATGTCTATACAATTTTTTTATTCTATGTTAAATCCAGGTTGTACACTGATTAATCTGGACCAATAACCAATACAGATATCTGATGTGGTTTAAAAAGTTATGGTGTAAACACAGTGGTCATACTAGTAGGTTAATCAAAGAATTTGTCCCATGGGTGGTGTAAAAATCCAGATAACGTAGTGTGTTGAAATTTGTGACTGATATCAGCTGTGCTGTACCTTTTAAGGCAATAAGAATGATCTTATGGTGAGGAATTGAATGATTGGTATACAGTTTGTAAGTATAACAAGAAAAAGCATTTGTCAATGCTAAATGTTCACCATTTGCATTGTTGTTGTACCGGGTCTTGCTTGTGCACATGTTTACTATATATTTACCCAGGATAAAGCAGATGAGATGCAATATCTCACTTTCAGTAGTGTCTTGCTTTTACACATTGATAGCTGTAAAGCTAGGATGTGTTTCCAGTCCTGAAAGGATTAAAGCCTTGCACCACCCCCGTAGGTAAGTAAGGTTGGGGGCGGAGTGTGGTGGTGGGTGCTGAGTGAGAGGGTAATGGTGACAGTGGGCCAGCAGCAGCAATAGACATCGATGTAAGGTTTTCTTTATTGCAGGATATATATTAACCAAAAAAAAAAGATTACAAGGGACCTTTTTTATTTCAGGTATTACTGACAGTAGGGATTGCGCACCCCAGTGTCGGTGTTGCATTTGGGGACAAGACTGCAAGACTGTCAGTCTCCTGCTCCAGTTACTATGGATCAAATATTGTTCCATCTGCTGGGCCATTTATAATAGCTGTGGATCCGCAAGTGTGCATTTTCCTCACTAGCAGAATTTTGTAACTTGCCTGTTTTGCAATTTTCTGCACCTGCAGAAGCACCACCCCACCAATGTCAATTGGGGCTCACATGCCAAAGGTAGGCAGAAGACATAGAAGGACAGTACATCAGATCTACACATTCTGACAAAGGAAAAAAGGTCTGGTCTGTGGTGCCAGTGCCCATTGTTCAGTGAAGGAGAACCAGGGACATGGTAGAAAATTGCCTCGGATATCCAAGGCTGGAGGGAAATACCAGACCACCCCGTAAACCAACAGGGTGCCAGAGACATGTATAAAAGATAACAGAGATAGTCACTGGCTTTTGATTTTCTGGAAAACCCAGTAAAATGTGAGAATTTGGACTGCCTGCAGACCAGAAAAAACAAAGTATTTTACAGATTTTAGCAATTTATACCACAACAGTAAATCTACAGAGCTTGGATTTTTCTTATAATTGCTTCCTGTACTATTTTGAATTTGCAACATTTAATGCTCTGTATATTAAGCCATCTTTTATTCTGATTATTTATACACACACTAAAAGAATGACAGTAGAATCCCAGTAAAATACAGAAATAAAAAAACTAATTCATTGCTGCAATTCCCAGGTTTTCTAGTCTTGAAAACAGAATTTCATTACTTTAATCACCGAAAAATAGTGGCTTTGATAATAGAGTAAGGAAGAGGCACAACCTGAATCCTGCACTGCTGGAAAAAAGAGATATAGACTTAGGCTAGAACTAGGAGTCCCAACGTTATGAACAAACAATGACTGACAGGGTTCAGTGCCTGGCAAAGCAATGATATCAGCCATAACAGTTCTGAAAATGAGTTAAAACAGGTAAAACCAAGTTCTGAAAATTAAAATGGACTCCCTAGAGTATAAACTAAGGAAAGCATGACAATGTCTGGATACCGAGGTAGAATGGAACTGTGTGGGTCCCATCATGGACCGAGAATGCCCATTTACTAGGCATTTGGAAGTGTACAGGGAGCCTCAAAAAAAGAGGGCACCCAGTAGCCCCTCAGTGGTGAGAAAAGCACACCAAGGCCAGAGATAAAAAATACCAGTGGGCTAAAATCAGGCACCTTCAAAGTGCTGGTCAAATAAAATGTTCAGAGTTCTGCTTGGCGGGCTTTACAGCCTCTTTATCTTTGCTGTTGTAGCTCGGTATAAGAGAATGAATTACCTGACTAACAGAAGTAGTTGCTATGGGAACCAGGCCAATATAGTGCTACCTGAACAGTGTGGCAATAACTCCACATCAGATAGTGCTAAACCTTGTACAGCAACAGGAGTTTTACAGCATTTGGGAATAACCGCTGCCCCTGTCACTGTACGCTCAGATGGGGGAGTGTCAAAGAGGCTGCTGGTGTGGAGCCTGGTCAAGTCACTCCCATGGTTGAGGGGCTAAGGCACCAGTGCCCGGTGGCATAGGAGACCTGGGGCCACGGTTCAGTTCCCTTCAGGTCTCATAGTGTTGCTGCATTTCTTCTATTAAAAAAATGATTTTTCCACCCTCCAGAGTTTTGCCCTATCACACTATTTTTATTCTGGGGGTGTGGTGTCGGAGCCCCCTCCCCCCCAAAAAAAAGACAATGCCATTGCTTTCAATGGTGTACACTGTTTGTGTTGTGGTCGCTGTGTTTCTTGACCTTATTTCAGCTCAAAGCATTTTGCCTGTGGTATTTTCCTGCATTGTTTCATCTACAACATTATAACCCCGTTCCATTGCTGTGAGCTCCTTGAAGCTCTGAGGGTTGGGGGGATTACCATTTTTATACAAAGTTCAGAAATGGATATCTATAACAGGCCAGTGAGAGGCAAGTCACAGTTCTCTACAAAAGTGCAAGGGGTAGAGGAATAGTTTCCAACAGTTGGGGCTGGAGGGTGGGGAGGGGGTGTCACAATTGTTTTTGTTATTGTTGACTACAAGTTTATAGTAAATGATGGTTTCATTCAACATAACTCTATGCATGTCACATTGAGATCTTTAATCTGTCCTACCAGTAAAACAGTAAGCATCTAAAAAACATATTTTTCAGAAGATGAGATAGACAGTCGATTGTTTGAATATTGCCACGTAGAACGTAAATGAGTTGAAAAACGTGGTCAAATATAAAAGAATTATATCAAGGGCAAAAACACTTAAATTGGATATATTTTTATTGCAGGAGATGCGCATGTATCAGGAAGAGGCTGATACTCTGGGTAAGTCATGGGGAGGCATATTAGTGGAGTACAGCAATATGGTTCAGGACCCAACTCCAAGTTCAGTTCAGTTTATTTGAGTAATCTTTTAAAATGATTATCACAAAATAGAGAAGACATGGACATTAGTACAAAAACAACAAGAAAAACATAAATAACATGATAATGAAAGGTGAGCGTATAAAAACAGTGCCAGTCTAGACAGTGATAATGTGCAAATAGCAATTACAAGGTCAACCTAGATTTAAAGCACTTAATTATTCTTATACTTATAGGCTGGATACTCTCTCTCTTCTTATTTTCTATGAAAGGTATATAAATTTCCCAACATTATGTATAACCAGAGGGTCCTCAGTGGTAAGATGCACCTGAACTAACTCTGTCTCGCTGGTGGTAGATATAAAAGTTATGATTGGTGATAACCAATTAGATCAAATTTTATTATACCAAGGGCATTTTAGAAAAACATGTGCTAAGTCTTCTCTTTCATCTAAATTGCAATTGCATAATGTATCTTTGCTGTCCTTTGATTTTTTTTATACAGAGCAGTTTTAACATTTGATTCAAAGAGTTCAAGTCTAAATCTTGTAAAGTTGTTATGAACAAGTGGATCCTCTAAGTCATCCAAGTAAAATCTAAACTCATGCGTGACCACATTCTACGAGTACCACTTAGCATAGTTTGAGGTGCCAATACAGGCCGAATCAATATCCCTGTAATACTGCATAATTTTCTTTTTGACATGTGGTCTGTACTGTTCACATATGACAGTGCCATTTTGTCTATATGATAGAAGAAAAGAAAGCATATATTTATCAAGAAGTCTAATTAAGTGTTGAAGCCAACCCTAATTTTTAGAGCCCCTATTTTTCCATAAGACATTGCTTTACCCATCTCTTGTCTGGAAGACTAAGTACTCAGATCTAATAATTAATGATCCTCATGTTGGCCCAGGCTTGTAACCTTGACAGACCCAATTCTGCACTTATAAAGTAAGCTGGAGTTGATTTTTTACAGCCCATTATATTTCTTAGTAATTTAATAGCTGTGTTTTCTTGCTGATCAATATGGCGCAGACCCCAGATTTCAGCACCATGGAGAGATTGGGCATTAAATTTTGCTTGAATGGCCTGAAGAAGTGGTCTGACTGAGTGACCGCCATAAGCATATTTCAGTTTTGCCAGAGCACCTATGGTTATTTTTGTTGTAGAAAGTGTATATTCAAAATGACGTTTCCATGAACCATTGTTCGTGTAATTGACTCCCAGATACATGTAATTGGTTACTGTTTCCAGTTTGTTACCACAAAGACTCCATGAGTACTTTGTTTTTCCTGGTGCCAAGAACCAGGGCCTTAGATTTCCCTAAATTTATTTTTAGGGACAAAAAAATCTGAGGTTTTGCCCAGAATGTCTAGTTTTTTTCTGCAAGCCTGAAACAGTAAGGGAGCATAAGACCAGATTGTCAGTGTAAGCATGGGAAGAACAAATATTTGGATCAATTTTAGGGGAATCAGATTTTAAAGCCTGTAAATCTTGGAGTAAATTATCCAAATAAATGCAGAATAGCATAGGTGACAGAATACATCCTTGCCTTATGCCTTTATTGGTCTTTAGACTACATGATAGGGTATTTCCTGCTCTTATCTGCACCCAAGTGTTTGAATATAAAATTCTGATGCTATTGACTAAGGCTGGTGAAATGCCTCGTGTTAGCATTATATCCCAAAGGGTAGATCTATTAATTGTGTCAAAGGCAGAACTATAACCTTTGAATGCCAGATAGAGTTTTTGTTTTATGACTGTAGCATATTTTTTTTATCAAATGTGACAGAATGAAGCAATTGTCAAGAGCGGAAAAACACTATTGAAAGCCTGCTGAAGATGGAGCCAGGCCCCCAAGTGCTTCAAGTTCAACTTAAGTCTTGTCATTAGAACTTAAGCATATACCTTATCCAAAATATCTAATAATCTAATGGGATGATACATTGAGGGGTCATTCCTTGAACCCTCTTTATAGATGGGTACAATTATTGAACTGACCCAAGACGATGAGATATAGTTATTCAGGAAACATTCATTAAAAAAGACAATAAGGTCCACCCAGCCTTCAGCTTTACAAAGATAAACTTCCCCTGGAATTTTATCAGGACCTGGGGCCTTGTTTCATTTCAGACTAAGTATAGTTTTTTATAACTTCTTGTTTAGTAAAAGGCCTGAATCGGTACATTATATCTTTTACAACCAAGTTCTCCCATGCAAGATCTAGACTTGGATCATACAGTATGCTACTATAATATTCAATCCAAGTTCTCAGTTCTATTTGGTGATCAAGGTCATTGCTCCATCACTTGCAAGTTTTAATTACTAAGAGCCAGAATGTTTTAGTATCATTGTTGACAATAGCATTTAACATCTCCCACTGTCTAGTTTGGAATAATTTATTTTTTCCCTTAAGGAGAGCCCTATAATCTTTCTTACTTGTTTTTAATTCTATGGCGCTAGCTTTATCAGCTTTTGTTTTGGCTATTCTGGAAATTTTCCTTAACTGTTTTTTCTAGGCTTTACATTCCCTGTCAAACCACCCCGAGGTTGGTGGGGGCAAAGACTTATTTATTGTGGTTTTATAAAGCTTTGTCTCAAGTTCATTGAAAAACAGCTGTAGTTTCCCCAAGAATTATATGGAGGTCCTGAGAGGCCTGATCCCAGGAATTAAAAAAAAAAGAGTAATTTGATTCAAAATACATTGTTCGAGAGTTACTGACCACTCTAGTTTTTTTGAATATCTAACAGGCAGATTGCTGAAGGTAGGCTGTGTCACACTCACTCCTACCATCTGCTTGTGTAGGATAACTGGAAGATGGTCACTTTCTGTTCTGTTGGCAATTATAAGATTTTCCCAGAAATTTGGTGGGCTCTGCCACAGAATTATGACTATCACAGAAGATACATTTGTGGAAAAATAAGTTGGTGAGCCCTGGCTATCCCCTGAAGTTCTGCCATTTAAGGGGCAGATCTAATTATCATTCATTAATTTGTTCAGTTTATGTCCATTACAATTATATCTTGAATCGGTAGAGACTTTTTTCTATCAATATTTGGGTACATGTAACCAATAATAGTGTTATCCCACAAATCATCAAATGATCCTATTCTGGAATTAAAATCACCAACCAAAAGCAGGTGGGCATTGGGAAAATCTATCTGGGCATCTCTGATTGATCAGCGATCAGTCTGTTCTTTTGTGGTGGTACATAACAGTTGAACAACAATAATTTAAACCAAGGAAGGGACAAAGTAATCCCCCAAGAAGTTTTGTTCCTGGGCTACTTTTAATAAGTCCAAAAAGGATCCAGTTTTGACACAGATCACTAATCCACCTGATTTGCACCGCATTTTGCCTGACTTGTAACCTGAAATTTGAATCAACGTACTGTATACCCATTTAAAGCCATGGCATCCTCCTGACTATGCAAGGTCCCTTGTAGGCAAATAAGATGAAAAGTACAGATACAATCTAACCAATCCTTGTCTTGCATTGTTGCCCTAAATCCTGCGATATTCCAAGGGATTAAAAAAGAGTTGGCGATTCCCTCAACAGCTGGCAGTAAGCTTGAAGCTGACATTACAGAACTTATGTCACTGTTGGGGGAGGCACCGACATCAGCCAGTTCAGCGTCAGGCGAAGAGTGAGGTAATCAGTAATTATAGCCAGCAATTGCCATAAACCTATTAGTAGTTGTCACTAGAAAGGAGTTACTTTCATTGCTGGGCTGTTCTAATGGTATTCCATTAGGATCCTGTGAATAATAGGGAAAATAGGATGAAGAACCATTCTTTTCTGTTAAATCCACCAAAAAAAGACCAAAGTGGTCTAGCTTGGATACCTGGTCCCAAACTCTACTTGCAATTTCTGTGTTTTTGAAGGTTATATCAACTTGACCATGCACTCTCAAGCTTGGGTGTCAATAAACGCCAAGGTCCCCATTACGCCCCAACCTGATGTTTAGACAGTTTGCAAATAAGTGGCACAAAACTCTAGATAGGTTCACATTTATTTCATTAAAAAGTTTCTTGCACCCAAATAAACTCAGAAACACAGGAAAATTACCATCCCCAGAGAATGAAGTCCCCTGTCTTACTTCAGCATTTGCTGTTTGTTCCTCAGTATAATTGATAGTATCTGTAGTTCTTGCATTTTTATCTAGCAAATCGGCATTTAGATTAAGACTCTGAATACTATGTAGAGTTCTCTAGACATAGTGCAAAACCCGTTGAGTTGAAAAAAAAATGTCAACACTGTCAGCAAGAATACTTTTGTCCAGGACTGAGTTTCTCTTCACTACATGGAGATCACCAATCAGTATATCCAAATTTAGTTTATCATTAAATAAATGGGTTATGAACTCAAGTGGTGATCCTTCCTT
Organism: Neoceratodus forsteri; assembly: GCA_016271365.2. Lineage (NCBI taxonomy): Eukaryota > Metazoa > Chordata > Ceratodontiformes > Ceratodontidae > Neoceratodus > Neoceratodus forsteri. The sequence continues at coordinate 334,950,942 of CM057454.1, forward strand.
GGTATTCTGAAGACCATAAATTCTTATAAAGTGGTGTGTTAATATTAAGTCATGATCCTTAGAGGCCAGGATTTCATGATTTTGTATATTCTTAATTTCTGCAAGTTTTGCAGTGTCTTGTTTAGAAGAAACTTGTTGGCTACTTAAGTTGGTTAATATTAAGTCATGATCCTTAGAGGCCAGGATTTCATGATTTTGCATATTCTTAATTTCTGCAAGTTTTGCAGTGTCTTGTTTAGAAGAAACTTGTTGGCTACTTAAGTTGGTCTCCATGGTTACTGGTTCCTGCTCTTTTTTGTCTTTTTTCTCGTTCATTATTTTGATCTTTATGCAATTTTCCTTTCTAGTCCCAGACCTAGCGAGATGCCTTTGGACTTTTTTTCTGGTTGTGGAGCATCTTTCACTTTATTATTTTATTTTTATTCCCCCCCTCCTTCCTTCAAAGCTGAGGGAGAATTTCCCTTTTTCATCTGATTATTAACCATGAGAACCTCCTTATGTGTGGCCAGAGGAACATCCAGAGGAAAGATTATTGTGGAAAAGTCTAGTCTAGCTTCATCATTTGGGCTACCTGATAATTAATTTTCCTCTATGGGAATAGAAGATGACTCCCTAGGAGGATGGATTTCTTTTAAAATCATTAGGAAGTCATCCACCCTTGCACTGTTTATTACAATATATTCTTTAAGGATTCAATTTCATTTCTATTGATGATCAATTGTTCACATAGCATTAAATTAGCTGCGTACTTGTTTTTTAGAACCTTGATGATGTCTTCACTTAGAATTGAAGGGGCATATGCCAATGCATTGCAACTTTATCTGTCACTTAGCACTGAATGCCTTGTCATCTCAAAATCATAAAAATATTGGAATAAACTATCCTTATTGGAATATTGGCTACTCCTGTGGTCCTGCTTAAGCAAAAAGGTGGTGACTGATTTACAGCAGTGTTTTTCTGTGTAGCATCCAGTTGTTTAAGACCCTGGATGGTGCCATCCAATTTATCCAAAAATTCTTCAAGGGAGGAATTTCCTTTTAATTCCTTTCTTATGTTGGAAGCAGCTGTTTTTAGAATGTTAGAAACATTGACCAGACTATCTGGCAAAATGTCAGAAGCTGCCTTCTGGCTCTCTTTAGGAGAGGGCCAACAGGGCCGAGGCAACTAATTGTGTGAACAAATGGACTCATTTGACTTCCACCCTATGAATTCATCTTCTAAAACAGGGCTGTTATTTGTTAGAGCATTACCTGATAAAACTGACAAATTTGCTACAGGGACATCAATCATTTTAGGCTCATCCACCTCATTTTCTATCCTTAGGCTGCATAGATCATTGGTAGTTAATTTAACACACCCAGAGAAAGAAAAGTTTGGGGTTGAAGTAGAGGTAGAAGTAGAAATTAAGTTTATATGAGCAGATGAAGGGGAAAGATTAGATCCCTTAATTAGATCTTTAGAAAACATGTCTGTTAATGTTGATTGCTTAAGACTTAACAGTGCTTTCCTTAGCTTCTTTGAAGCTGGTGCTTTTTTACTTTCAACACTTTGTTTCACTTTACGTTTTTTTGCTTCAGTTGTATTTTTAGTCTTACTAATCTTTTTACATCCCTTATCTTTCTTAGTTATGTTGACATGGGGTATCCTATTTTCAGCATTTTCTGTCATCGGCTCCGTTGGTGTCTCTGGGCTCATTTGTCCTATCTCACTTATAGAGGCATTATACTGACTTCTTGTGACTGCCATTGTGTGCTACAAAACAGTATTCATGGCCTACAGACTAAGGGCTACATATGTGATAAGTAAATCAATAAGACAGCAGTGCAAATCACTCTTTGACTGCCCCTGTCCTACCAAGAACAGTCACTAAAATTAAAAAGAACACCTCAATGAAATAAATTAAAGGGTCAACAAGTTTAAATCTAAAAAGGCATTTCTAAAAGCACCAATGTTCGGAAAAATCAGTAAGAATAAGTGATAAATATAGGCAGCTCTCAAGGTAGTTTGCTAGAGCCACTAAATGTCCTGTCAATTGGTGTAAGCTCAAAAAGAGAGATGTAACGTAGCAGGCGAATGCAGATAAGCAAACTGTACAATCACCCCTGTTCCTTGCTGTTGAAAATGTTCTCCAAATCAACACGCACTAATGCCCTTTACAGGCAAGCTTCTAAACCCCTCCTGAAGCTCCACAAAATCATATGGATCCACAAGACATAAGTTCACAGGTCTACAGGCCCATGAATCCAAAACGAGATTTCCATTACTTATATTCTTGGAGCTTGTAGCTTAAAGGGTTCTAAAATTCTAAATGGACTCAATTTCCAAGAACACCTGGCACTTGGTTTTGGCTTTACTTCAGAGGACCACTGGAAGGAACTCCTTCTATTGGATGCCAAGTTATCTAAGCAAAACAAAGCAATGTCTTAAAAATACGTACCATAGACCAGGATATTTAATCACAAAATATGTTTAAAATAAGATTGCAGTGACATTGATAAAGTCATAATAAAATACAAAAATGGGGTGCCTTCAAAAGGATGAAAAAAAAGAAAAGAAATAGCATAGAGCCAACTTATGCCAATTCTACCAAACTAAGAAATGTTTTTTTTTTTTAGAAAGTAACTGCATAAACATGGATAAACTAAAAATGTCAACATGATTATCAACCAAATTAAATTTAGTTGAACTTACTCATCATGAGATGCTCCACAAAGGGAAAAGCCCAAAATGAGCAGTTCAGCAAAAGAAAGAAGCAGGTACTCGTAGGTAGGTGCTCCCGATGTATATTTCAGCAGGCAAATGGTGCATCTGCTAGAGAAAGCCAACGCATGCTTTTTAAAGTGTCTAGTCACATGTGGTTATGTGGTCACATGCTCAAGGCCCACAAAAAAATTAAAAAGTAATAAAAACAAAATGAGTAGTAATATAATATGTATTAGCTGTATAATGATTAATTTCAATCACTATTGCTGTTACTTATACACCAAGATAAAGTGAAACCCTCATTGAGGCTGAGCTGAACAAAACAAACAGACCAAACTAATAAAAAAGCATTAAGCTATAATAGAATGACTTTAAAACAACTTTAAAATGGCTTTAAAGAGACTGGAAAAACTTTCCTTTGTATAGGCGGGCGAAAAGCTTTGTCTTTGAGAGGTAATTGCAATACAAAAGCTTTGAGCGTGTTCAAGGTGCAAAACAAAAATGCTTGCTGGACTTTCTTCCTGTTGCCAAAACCCCCCATGGGGTTTTTCTCCACAATCTCCCTGCTGTCGGCTTCACCAGCGACTGAACTCCATGCAGCTAAAAGAAAAAAGGAGAGTGACAGGAAGGGGAGACCAGAAACTAGTTGCACAAGTCAACCTGGAAAGGATGCTCACTTAGACAGGTATGGTAATTAGAACACTTTGTTCTAGACAATGCTGGCATACCTTTTCTAGAGGAATAAAACACATTGAGCAGCTCCTGCTAGTCTGCACTCCTCCACAATGCAGCAGCATCTAGCGACAAAGCATCTCCTCCCACCCCCAACTCCAAGTGATGTCAGAGCCACCAGATACAACCCACAGGGAAGGATCATGATGGCTGTCACTGAAGTGGGCTCCAACAAAATTTCACTTGCATCCCTGTACAGCCCAAACATTGATGATACTTCTTTCTTCCACTGAGTCTCGGTGGAATCAGCAGAGTTACAAGGATCACTAATAGTGAGGAGGACATTTCAGCATGGTGTGTGATCCCTATCTAGACAGAACACATATCCCGACAAGGCTCCACAGTAAAGCTAGAGAGGCCTTGTGTCTTATGACCAGGGAACACTACATAACAGATGCTTGGTGCTTTCTACATCCAACATCTAGAGAGTATACCTTTTTCTCCAGTGCTCACCAATTATATGCAAGCCTGGATATGTTTATGTTATCCTCCTAACTTGCCTCTCAGTTACTTGAAGACAAAGTATGAGCCCATAATACATTGAGACCATGCTCCTTTGGTAATAAGCCTTAATTGCCTCAGCCCTTCCATTACTCCAAAAAAATGGTGGTTAAACCTGAGGCTTCTGACTGACCCCCCACCACCCCCTTTCCTAACACAACCAAAGACAGAACTGCAGGAATTTCTGTGCCACAACCCAAAAACTGACACCTCTACAACTGTACAGAGGGAAGTGCTGAAAGCATCTGTAACAGCCTCCCAACTCACCTGGGCTGTTCTGGGGCCCTTGGGTCTTACCTGGACACACCTCTCCAGGGGGCCGGCCTGGGATCGATAATGGACAAGCTATACAGGAGTAGAATGGTATGGTGGCTCAACCTGAGGTAGTGATATGGGGTACCTGATGAGTAAAACACAAGGTTACCACCCCCAGGAAAACACAATAACTGCCCGTCACACAGTGACTTTTTCCCCACACAACAATAACACAATCCCCCCAATAACCATGAACACCAGGAAACCAAATATAAAATGAACTGACAGCAGATTTATTACCAGGGAAGGAGAAAGGGAGTAAAAGAACATAAATAACAACTTTTGAAACAGTTGTACCCCACACTATCCTGATTAATTCCCCTTCCAGTGCACCCAGCTTTCCCTTCAAATGGCTGATAGATAAAACACAGTTAGTCTGTTGCAGTGGGTACCACACCAGGGTGCTGGCAGCCTACCAGTGAATGCAGGGTGATGATCCAAGATGCTAGGGTGCTGTAAGGATACCAATCTTGTAACTCGAACTAGGGTACTTCCATTGAGGCCCAATAAATTCCAAACACAACAAACATTTAACTTTTCTGCCTAGGCTTTTCTTGCCAAGTGAACAGTCCTGCATAAGTCTAAATCCCCTCTGAAGCCTAAACTAGCTAGCTAGCTAAATGAAGAAAAGATCCTCAGAGCCGCAGCTTAGAGGCACTTAGAGTCTGGTGATTCATGAGGTGGCAGAAACTTAATTCAGTGGCACCATTCTGGTATCAGCAGTTGATGGTGCACCACAGCAGCAGGATGCGGAAGAGTAGCAGCTGGATTTCACCTGTCAGGCCTGTCACAGCTTTGCCTCTAAGGCCTTTATATTCAGTGTTCATCTGACAGGCTTCTCGATGTCTTCTTCTTCAGCAATCTCTTGTCAGTGTGGGGGGACTGGGAAGGCTGGGAGTCTCCTAGACTTTCAGCTTGACACACAGCTTAGCAGATCACATTCTCAGCTGGGCTCTAACACACACGTTACTGCTAGAAGCGGTCATTTGCCTACTCTGTTCCCTCCTCCTGGAAGACCCTCTCCTTTTCTACCCTCTCCTTTGCCTCTGTTACCATGTTCAAGTGCTCCCTCTCTGAGTACCTTTTTCAGTCTAAGCCCCACACTTGCTTTGCTTAACCTTTTGCGGAATGTGGTACTCAATGTATGAATTTGTTTAATGCTGTACATATGTCGCATCACCTCTGTATTATTATGTATATATTGTTGAATGTATATATTTTATTACCTTTATTATATAATTCATTCACTTACACTGTTGTATATTATGTGTCTAACCCGGGTTGCCCCTGAAAAAGGGACTGTACAGTCTCAGTGGGCTCACCCGGTTACCAAAATTCAAATAAATAAATATATAAATAAATAAAAGCAGTTTAAGCAGTCCCGTTGGGGCTCCTGAAACCAAAGGCACCCATTTTTGTGCCCTTTCCCCCTGCTTTACCATGGAGCCATGGCTCCTTTAAGATTTTAGGGCCACGCATGCACAGACAGCGCATGGCAGCCATTATTGTTAACACTTTGCTCAGTCCACTTCTCGCTGCTTCCTGGACTGAGTATCATAGGAATCCTAGAAAAGTTACAAGTCAGTAGCTTTCGGCAACATGACTCGGCATTGTTCAATAGGGTTTAATACCTTTCATGTATTTATCTAATCTTGTCTTAAAGGTATTCATGGTATTACTGGAAACTTATCTGGAAGATATTCCATTGGGCAAGCACCCATATTCTCTCCCACTTAGGTAATATTTGTATAACATTTTCTTTGCCCAAATGCATGACACTACATTTGTTGATATTAAAGGTCATTTTGTGTTTATGTGCCCAATCCGTGATCGCATTCAGATCCTTCAGGAGCTCCTGCTTTGCCTGTTGGTTAATGACTTATTGCACCTATTTTGCAATTGTCTGCAAATGTATTCATCCCCTATTGTGCCCCCAGAAGCACCTAGAGGTGCAGAACACCTTCTGGACCTTGGACCCCCTCTCTTGTCATGGGGCCAAGGAAAAAGAAAGTCTGATGGTGGCTGCTGCAAGGATCAGGAAGGCATCAGGGTTTAAATCCCCCCCCAGAGTCACTGACCGAGGACACCGCAGGGATGTAGTCCCATAAGGTAAGCCCCAAACGGGGAGGCTTACACATTTATAAAAGGGAGGCCATAGCATATTCTGCAGGGAGGAAGAGAAAGAGGAGGAGGAGGAGGAAGAGGAGGAAGAGGAGGAGGAATGTCTTTCAGTGGCCAAGATTGTTGCGATGAGAAGATCAAAATGACTGGACCCACCCCTGCCTTGACTACAAAAATCCAGGCTAAAATAGATCTTAACTTTCTATTAATGGTCCAGCTGGGGTGAAACATTCTGCTAACTAATAGCTAGGCCTGCTTTGAAGCAGAAGGGCCAGCAGCTACTCTCTGGGCAACTTCAGAGCAACGTAACAGAAATACACATCTCTGGCATCTGTAAACCTCATGGATAGAAGGAACATAACCCACCTCCAGATTAGCATGGAATCCAGAAATTGTTTCCAAAACCTGTACAAGACTGAAATAAATGTCTCCTGCCACCTCTACCCTCCCCCCCCAAAAAAAACATTCCTATCTGGACAGAAACCCAGTCACTCCACTATCAGAGGCCCAAAAACAAGCATTAGAAGCCCCCACCTCAGCCTGAAGTGGAACATATCATTTGGAGTCAAAAAGGGAAAGTGCGCAGCAGAGATTGCCTCCCCAGTTAATGGTATTTAGCACTGTGAGAGGTTGTAACGGAACCCCTGATGGAGATGTTCATAGAATCTAGCATCAGGGAGCTTACCTCAGTCATTAAAGACAGCCTCTATCACAGTCCTTCCTAAAACAAGCAAGAATCCCACACTGTGCTCCTCCTACAGGCACATATCTGCGTAATGTAGTCATTAAGAACCTTGAGAAAACTATAGCCTCTAAGTTGGAGCAGGCCCTCCTTGACCTTATACATCTGGACCAATTGCGCTTTGTCAAAGACAGAAAAACCAAGTCAATTATAACGTGTAATTTAGACATAGCTTGGAAATGGTCCCAGAATCAATCATTCCTGGCAGGACTTCCCATGCTAGATGAGGTGAAGGCATTCAACCGTGTAGAACAGTCTTTCATGGTCACCGTGCTCACCATAATTATTTTGGCCCCGAACCAAAAATGATGCTCTACAGCCAGCTTCACACTCACATTCTTGCCAACAACCCTTTGTCAGTTTCAGTCCCTGATCAATTGACTGCTTAATAGTAGACCGCAGGGGTGACACTTTGGGGCAAGACCAGAACACATGAAGAATTGTTCCTTCCTCCAATGAACATCTGGAGCAGGTTGGAGCAGGCTTAAGGCCCAATTTAAATATTCGGGAGGGAGAGTAATATGCATTATGCAGGATATACAATTGAATTAATCTAAGCCTATCTTGAGTCACAAACTTATGGCAGTTATGCCACAGTTCCTGCCACACTATATTATAATCCGGGAACATGGAGACCCATACTTCCGTAGGCCCAGAACAATCAGGAAATTTCCAGTTATGGATGGTATTATAAATTGCTGAGACTGCCCCAGGACGGCCGCAAAACTTTAAAAGTTCTTGACAAAAAGGGATGCTTTTCACCATGCTAGGAGCTTTACCTAAAACTTTCATTACCGAATGTCGTACTTGCAGGATATGGAAACTGTTTTTATTAGGAATTCCCAATCAACTAATTAGGTCATTGATTGGGAGCCATTCACCATTGCTCGTAATTAGACTAGAGATTTGCATGCCGTGCCAGCCAGGTACCCAATTGGAAGGGATTAGTTTACCATCTATTTGAAATTGGGGATTCCCCATTACAGGTTGATTAGGGTCTCTACTTGGGTCATACCTGAGTTACCGACATATCTGGGCATGAGTCCTCAATGAAGATATAATAGTGGGATTCCTAACTCTTAATGGGCGGAATCTCTGCTTGGCAAATAAAAGACACAGAGGATCTAAGCCACTTGTATGATTAAAGTAAGTTCAGTCTTAAGCCAGGCAGGAGCTTCAAGTACATTGTCCGATATGAGCCATTTTAAGTACTTATTAATATGATTAGCCCAAAAATACGTGGGAAGATGAGGGAGGCGAAGTCCCCCTTTTGCCTTGGGGGCAGTCAGTTTATAATAAGCTATCCACAGGGGTTTATTATGCCAGATAAATTTAGTGATAAGAGATTGGACTTTATTAAACCATGACATAGGAAGGCAGATATTAAGCATTGAGAGAGGGTAATAAATCTGGGGAAAAACACTCATTTTGATTAGCTTTATTGTGCCCCACAAGGATAGAGGAAGGGATGACTACCTATTGAGGTCCAGGGAAATTGTGAGAACTATGGAGTCAAGATTTATCCTGATAATGAGACCCGCACTCCTGGCTAACTCAATACCTAAATATCTCAGCGACTTGTATTTCCAACTTAACCCCATGGACAGGATATCCACCTTAAACACTTTATGATTTAAGGGAAAAACTACGGTTTTATTAATATTTAATTTGTAATTTGAAATACTACTAAATTCTTTGATAATGTTCAACATAAAAGGTATAGATGTCTTGGGATTTGCAATCTGAAGGAGCGGATCGTCTGCGTATGCTAGAACCTTCACCTTACACGGGTGAATTGGGATCCCCTGCGCTGCCTGACATGTTAACAGTTTATGAATTAATGGCTCCAGATAAATATTAAACAACAACGGTGACAAGGGGCACCCCTGTCTGGTTCCCGACCGCAACATAAATACCTCTGAGAGCACCCCGTTACAGGCAACGCGAGCTGAGGGAGAGCGATATAAAGCCTTGATCCACTCAATGAATTCTGCAGGAAACCGTACATCTAGGCGAAAACAAGTAATCACACCCACTCTTACCAATGCCTTCTCGGCGTCCAGGGATACCAACACAGCCGGGTAAGGTGCATCTCTACACACTGAGAAGACGTGCAACAGGGTACACATATGATCTGAGGATAACCTTCCCGGCATAAAGCCAACCTGCTCAGGACCTATCAAGGTATTAATTACCGTGTTAAGGCGATCTGCCGGCACTTTGGATAACATTTTTATATCAATGTTCATAAAGGAAATAGGCCTATAATTAGAAACCTTATCGGAAGCTTTGTCCGCTTTCGGTATTAAAACTATAAGGGCTTCAAATAGGGAGGGATCTGCCAGCTGCACTGATATGATCTGTTGAAATAGAGGGAGAAGCATCGGAATTAACTGCGTTTTAAACTTTTTGTAAAAATTAGTGAAGAAACCATCCGCTCCTGGGGATTTATTTATGGGTAACTTGTCCATCACCTTGAAAATTTCCTCCATGGAAATGGGAACTAACAAGCGGTTCCTCTGGTTCTCAGACAATTGAGGCAAATTAGTACTTTCCAGGTACTTATGTATGGCCTGATCCGGGAGGGGAAATGGCATGGGGCTGTATAACTCTTTATAATAACTAGTAAATTCTTTTAAGATATCTTCAGGATGAGTTTTAGAGGTGCCATCTATGATAGAAGTCATCGAGACTATGTATCGAGATGCTTCCATTTGTTTGATCCTAAGTGCTAAGAGTCACCCAGTCTTTTCCCCTTGGTCGGTATAGGGCGCTTGGGTCTTTAACATGGCAAATACCATTTTTTCCTTCAAAATATCATTATATGCGGATCTTACTTTGATTAATTCCTGCCTTCCTGACTCTGGGGATTATGGGGAAAGATTCCTCTCTAGTTCCCTCATCTTTAATAATAGTTGAGACAACTTTGAAGTAACCATCTTCTTCCTATGGGTGGCCATACTAATTAAAATGCCCCTCATATAAGCTTTAAAAGCCAGCCATAGCATGTCAGGTCTCCCCGAGGGGTCAAAATTATGTTCGTAATATCTTTGGATTTGCTCTTGGATGAGTTTAACGGAATCCGATTCTGAGAGCAATTGATCGTTTAATCTCCACCTCGACCTTCTGCTGGGTAATGAGAGTAATGACAACTGACAGGCGACTATTGAATGGTCAGATAGGGAACCTGGTAATATTTCAGCTTCGAGCACCCCTGGTAACAGTGCATGGGGTTGAAGAATGTAATCTATTCTGGAGGAAGAGTGATGGACAGGGGAAGTGTAAGTATACGTCCTCTCCTGAGGATGTAACACCTTCCAGATGTCGCAGAGGCTTATGTGGTCCATTAATTCCCTTAGTGCCCTCTGAGCAGGCGATAGGCCCTTTCTTTGCTGACACGTTTTATCAACCAAGGAGTCATAAACTAAATTGAAATCCCCCCGATGATCATGGGTAACGAAATAAAGGACAATAAGGCCTGTATTAGATAACTTCTTTTGTAAACTGAGAGTTACAGTGAATACATTTCTTTATCAAGATAAGACAGCCATGGTGAGGCAAACCATTTCACACATGAGACATGCTAGAGGGGAATAGGCTTGCTGAATTTTCAGTTATATCAGTGAGTGACACAGCTCGTCAGGACCCCCGGTATGGCAGACACTGGAAGAAAGCAGCCTATGCAGACTATTATCTTCATACTGGATCTCCCCTACTTTGAGCAGAATGTGTGTAAAATCTCCTTAAAACTCATTCTTTAAAAACAGTGCCCAGGCCTGGCTTCAAAGCCACCAGTGCCTGTCACATGAGAATGCTCCATCCCTAGTGGCAGCTAGTCTCTCTGGTCTATAGCCCATGCCACCTCTGGTATAGGTGAATGGTGTCTTCAAGATGTCTCCTGGCTAATGAAGAGTATCATCTTGAGACATCTTTTCATTCAACAACAGGGAAGTAAAGCTGAGCAACTCTGGAATGCAAAGATGTCTCAAGATGACCTCTTGATTAGACAAGGGACATCTCAAAGACACCATTTGTGCTCTATCAAGAGTTTTCCCTTTTTTTTTCATTGCATTTGCCTACTGTGTCACTTGCAGCTTTGTGTTGCTAAGCCAGTAGTGGCTGGTCTGTATGAGGCACAAATAAACACAGCCTCACAGCGGACATGTTAACTGAGTCCTGGGCATAGAGTAGTGGCATGGGAAACAAGCAGTATAGTGTAACTGCTAAATCTTAGCCCCGCTTCATCACTATAAGCCCAGTTGTGTCACAGACAGCAGCAGCAGCAGTTTAATCAGTTGCTAATTCTTTGTACAGGAGTGGCTGCCGGGAATAGGATGGAGATACAGTAAGCCACTGAACCATGTAAATGAATCATGGGTGGACAGTAGCAGCAAGAAAAATAGCCACATGAGGAGAGGTGGGTCGGTCTTACTACATTTTGTCAATGATATAGGGGACAGGTGGGTGTTGACATGCATGGGAGTGGCTTCCTTATATTATACTCTAAGCAGTGATGAAACTTTTTTAAAGAAAAAAAATCAAACTCAGAACGTGGCTGTTCTCAGAGGCTGCAGTGCATGAAGACCTCTTGGCTGTATAAGAGGTCTTCATGTGCTGCAGTCTCCCCCATTCACTTCTACGGGACAAACACAAATGCTTTAGAAAAGTGCAGATAGTCACAGTTTTGCAAACATAGGAGGAAAAGGCCAGATAGGGGAGCTTTACAAGGTAGGGGATATGATGTCTTTAATTAATCTAAAAATATAGTACAAACTGGCTTTAGTCTACCTGAAAGTGAGACAGAAACTGCTCCAGGAACTGAGATCCCTTCCAACACCCCAAATCTCTTCTCCTGTTAAAGATGATTTGTATAGCCCTGCAGAAAAACCTTAAAACCCATAACACTTTCCTATAATATATTACTTTTTTTATTTACTGTACTTTATCTCCCACACTCAACCAGCCCCCATCAGCCACTCTCTCACACAGCCCCATCACCTGCTGTCCTTGGGTCTTACCTCTGACCTGAGATGGAGCTTCCTGTGTTCCCCAAGCCCAGGAGGACTTTAGCTCGGATATTTGGTATGCAGCCCAGTGATCAGTGTGGGGCCTGTGAGGAGGGAAGCAGCTTCATCCTGCTGCTGAGGACTCCTTTGTCTTTTCCTATGCAGGCAGTTCATGGCAAGGACTGAACTGGAAATCACATGCAAGTGTGCCAACATCCTCAGCCAGAAGGCGCCCACCAACCCATAGTGGCTTCGCTTACATTGCCACCTGTGGTCACCCAGGTAGCAGTATTGCAGCAGAGCTCACAGACCCTCCTCTTTCCCAGAGGAGATCACCCTCTGTGATGCTTGATCCTCCTCTACACCCGGACTGGCTTCCGATGACTTGTACTCACTTTCAAACCCAGGTCACTGGTATCACAAATGGTCAACAGGATGGTCATATGTTACTTTTCTATAATATGTGTAACCCAGACACCGTGTACCAGCTGGCTATAAACCCTGCCTGATGATCACAATACAGGCTGAGGGGTCTGGGTTCTGTTCTAATGGTGACTGAGGGGGTCCTTCCCAAGATAAATCAGTTGGTGTGGTGCCTCCACCCAGAGTAGGATATAGTGGGCCAGATGTATGCCTAATATAAACCTCTGGGATGCTGTACGTACCCACCTACAATTCCACCCACCCCACACATGGAATACCATAAGCAGTTGCAATACTTTACTCTGCATGCACTTTTCATTTTTTATGTTTTATGCTTGAAAGCGAGATAAGCATTACTGCCCGTTTTCACAAGCTTCAAGTTTTACATGAAAAACTAACAACAAACAATAAATACAGTATACAAAAAGTAAAAAGGAAAAACCAAAAAACAACACACTACTATAACACCTATTTACAAAGAGTTACAGGTACAGTCATTTGTGGTGTTGAACCAAGATTTTAATCTATTTTTGAAAGCATGTACTGTATGACAGTCAAGAAGTGAACCTGGGATGGAACTGAAGAAGAAAGGTGCATGGTAAAGTAGTGATTTCTGACCCAGTACATTTTTACAGAGTGGGAGTTTAAAATCAAATCTACCCTGTGACCTTAGCCCTAATGTATTGGTGCTTCATGACTATAGCTAATAATATGCTCACATACAATTTTAAACAGCAATAAAAGATTTATTAACAGGGGAAGGGAAAGTGGGGATGCAAAGATAAATGGCAGTCTGATTAGTTGATAAACTGGCAGAACCATAAACAACGACACAATGGTGCCCACCCCCAATTGCAACACATAACCATAACCCACCTCTCCTCTGGTACCAGTGGCCGTCAGTGTCTAACTGGGTACCCAGGTAAGGTGAAGGCCTGAATGTTGCCAAGGGTTGGCCGGCGTTGGTGTACTTTAAACAGATGATTATTTTTAAATCAAACCTCACAGGCCATGGAATTGTAAAAATGGCGATTTCTACAAAAGCAATTGTAATCTGAGTATGATGGCTAAATGGCAAACTTCAGTGGCAACTATTTGCACTCCCTAGGATGTAGGGAAAACCCTGAAGTTACTCACGGTTCTGTAGGCAACAGTTCTGTGGAGCTGTCAAACACTGGCTTTTAGGCTGCAGCTCTGGATACTCAGAAACACGGGCAAAGACAGTTCAGGACAGCTAGCTTCATGGCAGGCAGACTTGGCTGTTGCTTGCAGATTTGCTGGTTTCTTACAAACTTGGCAGGGGCTTGCAGTCTGCTGGAGCCACTCTCTGACTGATCAGCTCTGACAGGAATTTTGGGACTGTCTCTGGCTTTACTTCTGGCTAGTTCAGCTCTCAGCTTGCCCTTAGCTTTAGGCAGGGAGCAGTCTTTTACCATTTGCTGGATTCACAATCTAATGGCAAACAGCATCTCAGTCATAAATCAGTTCTGGAGCAGGCTGAGAAAACCTTTCGCTCTGTTCACTCGGCCTCGGGTTGCTCAAACTACTTGCAGCCCTGTTCATTTGGCTAGTCACAGGGCTAACTCCCTTTCCCTAGAGAGAGAACAAAACTTCCAACTGCTCTGTACAAGGATTCTGAGGGAATTGAACTTTTGATCCTGCCCCTTTTCTCTCTGGCCAGGTCAAGGTAGTGTCCCATTGGTCCATAAATCTGTCAATATAGGAACTCGACACCTGATAGGTCAAATGAAAAGGCACCAAGACACAGTACAGATTTCACCCATAACTCTTACAGCTGTCATATGATGCTATCCTTGCACACTGTTTAGCTGCTAGCAGGGTCAGGGTCACTCCAAGATGGTGACAGAGTCTTTGATTTATTCAGTGTTAAACGTCAAAGTCTCTTTACCAATAGCACACACATGTTTAGAAACAAACAGTTCCACAGGTTAAAAGATAACTCCTTCGCCCTTTTATCCAGTGCTAAGATAGATGTGATCTGATCAGCAGGGAGCCTCTGTTGTGTATCATCCCTAATTCCACCTAAGATTTACATACCCCCAGTATCTCACAAAATCCCTATAGCTGCCTTGTTGTGCTGCCATACCACTGTGGCTGCTTCCAATACTCCAAAACCACACAGAGTAAAAACAAAAAGTATACCCTGGGTTCTCTGGGCATGTATAATAAGAGAACTGCTAATACTACTGCTACTAATCTCTGGTAATGTCCTCCCTAACCCAGGGCCACCTTGTGCCACACCACACCCGAGACTGGGTCACCTTAAGATAGTCTCACTTAACATTCACCGCCTCCTCTGCAAGCTACTGCAGTTCCAGACCTGGGTGGAGCTACTTCAACCTGATGTTATAGCTCTTACCGAAACATGGCTATTACCAAAGGTCAGTGATGCTTCAATCACCCTAAATGGCTACACAGTGTTCTGACAGAATAGATTGACCAAGCGGGGGGGAGGCTACATAGTATATTTGAAAAGTGAGATCGAAGCCCAACTACTGCCTAGTAGTTTTCACTCCAAGGAGGTGCAAACCTTAAGCCTAAAACTCACGCTGGGCCAGCAACACAAAGTGCTGCTAACCACAGTATATATACCCCCTGGCACACACAAATCAGGCCTTCAGCAAGCAACTAAGCAACTAAGTACTAAGCAATCTGGAACAGCAAAACCACAACTAGGAGCATATCATTGTTGGTGATTTCAACACCAACTGGTTGTCCCATGACACCCAAGCAGTTCATGACCAGGTGTTCAGTCTCTACCTCACTCAACTGGTCTTGCAAGCCACCAGATTTAATTACAAAGCAGGCACAAGCACACTGATTGGCTCCATGCTAGCTGCCCAGAGCACATCTCTGACGTCACTGTCCTTCCTGACACCCTCAGTGATTACTCTTGGGTAATGTGCACTTGGTCAAATAAGACCACCATTACAGCCCCCCAGGTCTCACAAAACCGCTTTCTGAGACTCAGACAAATGGACTACTTCAGGCAATATTTGCAGCTGGTGGATTGGTCACCACTCGACAGAGCTGAGAACGGCAACCAACTTAACTTCTTTATCACAATCTTTACTAAAGCCTGTGACATCTTTGCCCCCTATAAAACCAAAAAACATGAGGGGTTACCAATCCTTGGCTCACAGGCTCTCTCCTTCAGCTCATGCAGGTAAGGAATAATCTGTGGCAAAAGGCAAGAGCAATTTTTAGAGTGGCCAATCTCATTAACTGTAAGACTGCCAGGAGCAATTGCACCAAACTGATCCGGCACGCTAAGGCAACCTACCACAATGATCTAATCATAAGAAGCTGGGGGCATGAAAAGGAGTTCTGGGACTCTGAAATCTCTCACAGGTAAGGCCTCCGAAGCTCAACCAGGTCTAATGGTCACTGCATCCAGGAATCTCCAGGAGCCAGAAGACATAGCAAATGCTTTCAATCTGGCCTTCTCCAATCTAAGTAAGGTACTTCACAGCAACTACCTGACTCCCTCAACTTTTAATCAAGATCCCACCACCCCTTCACCTCCCTCAGCCAAGGACAATGCCCCCCCTTTCTCCTTTAAGCAGCTGACTAGCATTGACACCATCAGGTATGTCAAACGAGTATTAGGGAAAACTAGGATGGGGAGTGACCTTGTAGAAATGAAGCTGGTGGCACTCACTGTAAATGAGCTGGTGGATCCACTCACTACAACAACAAGGGTTCTGGAAAGACCATTCCACCATCACCACATTAGCTGACTACACCACTCTTATATACAATGCCTTTGATCATGGCTTGGCAGTGGGATCTAGCTTTCTAGACCTCACAAAGGCATTTGACACAGTCAACCATCAGGTCCTCCTGCAATACCTACTCTCACTTAGCCTGTTAAGCGATACCATTACCTGGTTCAGGAGATACCTATCAGGCAGGCTACAATGTGTCAAAATCAATGGCATTCTGTCTGAGCCCAAGGAGGTGACTCTTGGTGTCCCACAAGGCTCAATATTGGGGCACTCCTTTTCAGCCTCTTCATAAACCCCCTGCCCTCAGTCTGCCAGGTTCACATCGTGCTTTATGCTGATGATGCAGTCATCTCTGTAAGCAGGAAAAATCTACTCGCCATCACTTCTGAACTTGAAGCTAACTTTCGCAAGCTAGAAACATGGTTCTCTGACAATAAATTGCTGCTCAACTACCAAAGGCAAAGAGCATGCTTTTCATGCTTCCACAGAACAGAAAGAAATTTGTGAAACTGCAGGTAATGAGTGGCAAAGGGGATATTCTGGAGTAAGTTGACACCACCTGGATAATGCCCTCTCTTTTGCAACACATGTAGATCATGTTATCAAAACTGCCAACACAAAACTAGGTGTTCTCTATCGTCACCGCCACTGCATGCCCCTGATGCTATAAAGCTTGTAATAAGCTGCTCAGTTCTGTCAACCATAGACTATGGCCTTATGATCTATGGTGCAGGAACTGACACTGCTCTAAAAAGGGTTAAAACCCTTCTCAATAAAGCGTGTCAGTTGGTCCTAGGAGCAGATTGCTGGACACATACATGTGACCTCAATACAGCAACTGAATGGTTACCCCTTCACCTCAGGGCCCAATACCAGGCCTGCCCACTGGCAAAGAAAGCATTACTTGGGATTGCTTCTGAATCCACTTCATGTCTATTCAAAAAAGATCATCCAACTATCAACACATGAAGGACTTCTAAGTGTGGGCTGGTGGTGCCATTTAAGCATACCTCTATAGCCCAGAGGTCTCTATCCTATAGAGGACCCAAATGGTTGAAAGGTCTCCCCTCTGACCTTCTTGAATGTAATAAGATTGGCAAGTTCAAAGCTGGTCTCCGATCACATCTAGCTCTCGCTTGTACCTATGAGTGCCCCAGCATAACCTAACTCAATCACAAAGTCTAGAGAGTCCCTGATCACTCTAATTTGAAACACATGGTAAGTCGCCGAACCTCCCCTTCCAACCTCCCTATGTAACATTACCTTATGCTAAACCAAAAACAAGGCACTGCGTCAGCATGTGATGTGAAAGCAAAACAAAATGGTTATATTATCTTATGCTTATCCCTCTCCCCTCTCCTCCCCCCAGCCCCCCTTGTTGCCATCCTCTGTTACCTCTTCACCCTCTCCTACTACCCCCTTACTGACCACCTTTATTTCACCCCTACCCTGTACTACCCTCCCCTTTCCTAATCTTATTTCGCCTCGCTTATGCCATCCCTTCCCCATCTCTCACCTCCCACTCCCTCATCCACCTTGCCCTATACATCCCAACCCCCCTTTTCTCTCACCACTGGAACCCCCCAACTCCCCTGACAAAGCCTTTTCAGGCTGCCACTGTCACATATCCTGAACAAAGCCCCTCTCTGGCTGCATCACTCTACCTGAGCACGTGATCCTGTAATCCTCTGTTGACCAAGGCACCCAGCATAAGGCAGACAACTCCTTTGAACTACCTGTTCTAATTGTCTATCGGTGGAACTGATGGTGAAATCTCCTTGCAAATTTCTAAACATATGGTAAAAAAGTGCAACTAACCTAATAAGTGCATAAACCTCTATTATGTATCCTACTGTATGTACCCATGAAACCAAAGGAATCTTTTTTTGTATGCATATTTATTTTTGTACCTATAATTGTATCTGTCTGAATTCATGTTTAGATTCAGTTCGTTGTATATACTTTTATTTGTGGTTTATCTGTCTTGTACTCTGTCTAAACTGGAACCTTTGTAAATGAGCCTTTGGCTCAAAGGTATTTAATCCCAAACTGAAATAAATAAATAAAAACCTACTTTTTCAACACAGGTGCCATAAGGACACAGGCTGCAGCAACAACTGAAGCGCTTTTCTTAAAAGCACAGTACACAGTATGACAGTTCTTAGTCCCTTATGGTGCATTTACCTCTACAAATACTCCTCTGGTTCCCTTTCCATCAGTAGTTCTGGGGCCAGAAAGAAACAAAGAATGAGGGAAGGTAGAGTCCAAGGCTAAGCAGACAGTTCCAGTAAGCACCCCCCCAAAAAAAAACTGTGGGGGGGTTACACTCTCCTTCATAATACTTGACATTTGCATCAAGTCTATTTCACAAAGTCCAGCTGGAAAAGAAACAATAAATAATGACTATCAAATTATAGTCAGTCCAGACAATGGGTTTCCTAACTGGCATAAGCATTAAAGACATTCTATTCTATGCAAATGCTTCTATCTACAGATTATCTAAATAAGGATAATAAAAGGTCTTTCAATTAATAGTTCTAAATTTATAGTCAGCTGACATATCAGTAACAAGCATTACTACAGAGATAAGTGCTTGTAATGACTATGGCAAATTTCAGTTATAGATAAGAAATTGTAGTCAGTATTATTTCCACATCCCTAGCCATTTATTTATTTAATTTTTTTTTAATTTACTGCTTTTTGGTTGGCACCATCTGCCTGTTCCCGGACCCCTCGGCTGCAGCTTCTCATATTAGCCACCTTCCCGGTACCCCTTGGCTTACCCCCTCAGGGTGGGATTGTGGTACCCAACCCCTCTGAAAGGTGTTACAATTGATGGAATAAGGTGGGAGTCAGCCTGGGAGCCAAGTGCAGCTGCGGGGCAGGCATTATCGAGGAGGTGGGTGGCAGGCATTTTCTCCCCTGTAAGTGGGGGTATGAATGTGCAATGCTGCCAGCTTCCATACCGTCCCTCAGATCCTTGTTGGTGCCGGTCACTGTGGTGCCCCCAGCCTCCACCAGGGGTCCCTCAAGCACCTGTCACACACCACACCCTCCCCTTGGAGAAGGAGAGAAATTTGTGGGATGCTCAATCTTTCTCCCCCATCTGGCCTTCCAATGACCCAGGTCCATTCCTGAACCCGGGTTGCCGGTGTTGCAAGCAGAAATCCAACCACTGAGCTGACAGGCTGGCCCCTTGCCATTTCTTAATGATTTAGCCCTTGGGGGAAATTAAGACAATCCTTGGCATAGAGCAGGGTGTGAAATATACAGTATGTCTCTGTGGACCACATTCATTGGCAGATCAGTTGGATTGCCTGGTGCATTTTAGGTAAGTTTTAACAAGGGTTTGATGGTTCCTTCAGAATGTCACAATGGCACTTGCACTTCTTCTTTGGCATCAGGGTTAGCTACTCCCTGCCCATCGACCAGTGATGCAACATCCTCCTCTCTGTTTTCAGGTTCCTGAAGCTCTAAAGTCCTTTGTCCTGGCTCTTCTGGTACATCACTGACTGACTCAGTGGACACACCCTCAGATGTAGGCCTCTCATCCAAAGTCGCATCAACGTTTGGTTCAGGGGTTGCATTTGAAGTTGTTTGCTCTGTTGCAGGTGCACTTGTAACTTAATCTCTTACTTCAGGTGTCCCTTGAAGTAGGTGAGCAAGTTCAGGTGTGGGATAATAGTATGCCAACTGACAGATAACTTCTCCCTCTGACTCAGAGTTCAAACTTTCTAGCTCTAATTGCTCATCAGGATTTGCTGTAGACATCCTAGATTGCTAGTCCCTTTGTTTTTTTGGTTTTTTTTTTTCATTTTCTTGTGACAGACCTTGTCACTGGAGGTTTAGGGGGTTCTGACAACTCACTTTCATTTGTGGGCAACATCTGTCTGAGGGACAGTGAATGATTTCGATGAATTGTTTTGTAGCCACAGGTGTGTCCCTCAGGACAAATCTTGTGCCCAGGCATATCTTGTAATCTCGTTATTATGATAAGGGGGTACTGTCCCATCTGTCCGCAATCTTATGTTTTCACTGGAGTCGAAATGTTCTTATTAATATTCGGTCACCAGGTAACAACTCATGTGCTTTGACTTCCTTGTCATATCTCTTCGTTTGCACAGTTTCTTTTTACAGCAGTTTCTGCAGCTAATTTTTACCTTGTATCATGTTGTCCTCTGTCTGAACTTGTATTGCATTGTACTGTCCTGGGTCGTGCCTGAAAATAGGCAAATGTCTTGTCTAGTGTACTTACCTGGTCAACAAAAGCTAAATAAACAAATAAGTGGAACTGAGTTGCCAGTTCAACTGCTTTATATACTGTAAGTAGGTTTCAGCTTGGGTGCCATCAGGCAAGACACCAAAACAAATGTCTACAGAGAGTCTGGCTTTTCTGCAGAACATTAGGCTGTAAGGTGAAAATCCAGTTGCATCATTCTTAGTACAATTGTATGCATGCGCAAGAGTACTCACTTTATGACTACCTATTTTTGTCTTTGGGGTTCAGAGCTCCCAACATTTCAGGTAGAGTTTAGTTAAATCTTTCTGTCTGTGGGTTGCCTTGAGGATGATAAGGAGTAGTGCATGATTTGCTGATGCCCCACAATGACAGCAGTTCTTTGATTAAGTAACTCTCGAAGTCACTCCCTTGGTCAGAGTGAATCTGCTTAGGGGCCCCATAATGGACAAAGAACTTCTCTACAAGAATTTTAGCAATAGTTGAGGCCTTCAGATCCTTGATAGGGTAGGCTTGGGTGTATCTTGAGAAACAGTCTGTAACAACAGGTATATCTGGCATATTTTTTGAGTCTGGTTCCAGACTGAGAAAGTCTATATAGATGAGCTCCATGAGGGCACTAGTTACAATGTTTATTAGAGGGGTGGTCCTCTGAAGCTGAGCTTTCTTTTGAAGACATCTGCAGAAGTTCTTGCAATATTGCTCTATGTCACTTGCCATGTGAGGCCAACAGATACAGGCACATGCCAAGTCTAACATGCGATCATTTCCTAGGTGACCCATGTTGGCATGCAATGCACTGAGTACAGTTCATTTAAATGTTGTGGGTAACACCAGTTGTAACCAAGGGAATCCTTGGGGACCTTGGACTTCATGACAGTAAGTTATCTTTCATTTTGAGTTTGGACCATTCTCTCAACATCAATTTCACATCAGAGTTATCTGTAATGACTTGACTTGTAACACCCCCTTTAGCTAGGGTGTGGGCAATCTCATGGATAGCTGGGTCTGACCTTTGCTCTTTTTGTAGGTCTTGAGTAGTATGCTAAGGCAATGAACTTATTGTTGATGGCAGCTAAGTTGAAGTACGCAGTCAGTAGGCAATCTCTGGATGCAGCAAGGGTGTTCACCAAATGATTTGCATTGGCAATAGATGATGATTCACGTGAATCAAACTTTTGACAGAGTGCCTTTACTGTTTGCTCTGTTATCTTTACCCAGGATGAATCACTTTTTCCAGGTGCTTCCGGATGTCTGAACAGTGCATCCGAGTCTATGAGATTTAGTCCAGGACAAAATTCTATACAAAAATCATAGACTGAAAGTGCAGACAACCATCTGTGTCCAGCTGCATGAAGTTTGGCAGTTGTTTGCCTGTACATTACGGGATTGTTATCTGTTTTTATGGTAATAGATGCCCCATACTGGTACCTGTGGAACTGGTTCACTATGGCCCATTTTAGTACAAGTAACTCTAGTTTGTGCACCGGGAGCTTTTTCTCAACACTACTGAGACATCAGTTAGCAAAAGCCACTAATCACAAGCCTTCCAGGTAGCTTCGATACAACACAGCCCCAAGTCTGCTGAAACTGACGTCTCTATGCACGATGTATGGCTTTTCAGGGTTGGCATAGGTGAGTACTGATGCTTAGAAACATAGACTTTGATGACAGTTAAGGACTGCTTGGCCCACCCAGTCTGCCTGTATCCCTACCTATTGGATAAGCTGCAGATCCTAGTTAACCAACAGCCTACTTCCTCCTACCCCCCACCAGAATTGCCTTATGTCTTTCCCATGCATTCTTGAATTCCCCCACTGTTTTTGAACTCACGACCTCCTCAGGAAGGTCAATCCATGCTTCCACCACCCTCTCCATGAAAAAATATGTCCTTACATAGTCCCTTAGCTGTCCCCCCCTCTATCTTCAAATTGTGCCCCCTTGTTCTTGCACATCTTTTTTTCTGAAAGATGCTACCCTCTTGGACTTTGTTGATTCCCTTGAGGTACTTGAAAGTTTCTATCATACCCCCCCCCTTTCCTCGAGGGTATACATGTTAAGCTCCTTTAGTGTCTCTTCATATGGCTTCTGATGCAGACCCGCACCATTTTAGTAGCACTCCTCTGGACTGCCTCCATCCTGCTTATGTCCTTGCAGAGATGGGGTCTCCAGAACTGCATTCAGTATTCCAGATGGGGTCTCACCAACTGTCTGTACAGAGGGATAACAACCTGCTGTTTTCTACTAGTGATGCCTTTCCCTATGCATCCCAGTATCCCCCCAGACCTCCTTACTGCCTTCTCACAGTGCTTGCCTACCTTTAGGTCATCAGATATGACTACCCGAGGTCCCTTTCAATTTTTGTTGTTAGTAGTACCGCTCCTCCATTGTGTGCTTTCCCTTGGGTTTTTGTTTCCCAGGTGCATTATTTTGCACTTCTTTGTATTGAATCTAAGCTGGCATACTTTTGACCATTCCTCCAACCTTGCATCCTTTCCACCGCCACCCCCATGTATCATTCCTGTTGCAGACCTTTGTGTCATCTGCAAAGAGGCATTCTTTTCCTTCCAGTCCCTCTACAATGTCACATATAAAGACATTAAAGAGGACTGGTCCCAGTACTGAACCCTGCGGTACCCCACTGGCAAGCCCCATTTCTTCAGAGTGGACTCCATTTATTACCACCCTCTGTATCCTGTTGTCCAGACCATGTTTTACACACGCTACCACCTTGGGACCCACTCCCAGGTTGGCTAACTTGTTTTATTAATCTTTTGTGTGGGACTGTGTCAAATGCCTTGCTAAAGTCTAGGTAGGCCATGTCCACAGCCCCTCCCTGGTCTACTACTTTGGTCACCTAGTCAAACAAATCTATGAGATTCATCTGACATGACCTTCCCACTGTGAATCCATGCCTTCTTGGGTCCTGTGCCTCGCTGGCCTCTAGGTACTCAACAGTTATTTCTTTCAGAAGTGATTCCATCATTTTCCCTACCACTGAGGTCAAACTAACAGGTCTGTAGTTTCCTGCCTCTGCCTTGCTCCCACTTTTGTGAAGGAGAATCACATCCGCCCTACTCCAGTCCTCAGGTACCACACCATCCTCCCATGATTAGTTAAAAAGGCTAGTCAGTGGCGTTATTAGTTAAAAAGGGTAGCCAGTGGTGTTACTAGTTCTCCCCCTGGTTCTTTTAGAATTCTGGGGGAATCACGTCAGGCCCCATTGCCTTGTCCACTTTCAGTTTTAGGAGTTCTTTCAGGACCCTTTCTTCTGTGAATGGGCTGGTATCGACCCCATCCAGAGTGCTTCTATTGATTGGTTTAGGCACATCCCCTTCTCTTCTTTTGTGTATACTGAGCAGAAGTATTCAGTCAGTATCCCTGCTTTCTCACCGTCACCCTCTGCCCACCCCCTCTCCTTTATTAAGCCTCCCTATCCCTCCCTTGGTCTTTCTTCGCTCACTAATGTACCTATAAAAAGTTTTATCCCCCTTCTTAACTAAGTTGGCTCTCTTTTCCTTGGTTTGCACCTTTGCTATTCTGACTGCCTTCCCTGCTTGCTTCTGCTTTAACTGGTAGAGTTCTCTGTCCTGCTACTTCTGTGTTTCCTTATACTTTATGAATGCTGTCTTTTTCTCCCTAACCTTCCCCGCCACCTATTTTGAGAACCATAGTGTTTTTTCCTTTATTTTGATTTGTTTATTTATTTCACACAAAGGCTTGTTGCCTCTATGATGGCAGTTTTGATTTCCCCCAATTGTTCTTCCACCCCTCATTCTTGTTCATTTGCTAGTGCTTTTCTGAAGCACTCTCCCATTTTACCAAAGTCAGCCCTTTTAAAGTCTAGTACCCTTGCTTCTGTATGGCTTGTCTCTACAGTTGTGTTTATCGTGAATCATACTGTTTGGTGGTTGCTTGTTCCCAGATGGCTACCCCTTTCAAATCTAAATCCATCATTGAATACTCCTCGCAGAACTGCTAAAAGCTGGGCTTTCCCCTGAGTCTATAGCTTAGTTTAAGAGCTACCTGGAAAACTGTTCCCAAAGAGTGAAAATTGCTGATGTCCTCTCAGATGCTAGACCTGTATGCTAAGGAGTCCTCCAGGGATCCATTCTCGGGCCACTCCTCTTCAGCCTGTTTTTGAACAATCTTCCACAATCTTGTTTGGAACAAATCCTGCTCTATTCTGACGATGGTGTCATTCACACTACCCAACAGGACCCCCACCTACTCCAAAACAAGCTTCAGAAGGGTTTCACCTCCATTGAAACATGGTTTAGTAGTCAAAAGCTGGCTCTCAACTATAAGAAAACCAAGTCAATGCTTTTCTGTGGCTCCCACAACAAACATAGGTTTCACCACCTTAATATTATAAATTGCCTTGGTGCTCTCCTTGAACAGGTTTACTCCTTTAAATATCTGGGAATCACCATAGACAGCAACCTATCCTATGGCATCCACATAGATAGCATCACCAAAGCCGCAAACACACACATGCATTGGTCTCCTCTGCAGGCACAGGCAATGCCTTACCTCGGATGCCTTAAGGATAGCAGTACAGAGCTTGGTAGTCTCTCTAATCAACTATGGTCTGATTATTTACGGCTCTGCAACTGACACAGCCCTTAGACACTTATTCTTGACCTTAAACAAAGCCTGCTGACTCATCACAGGATCCCACCCATACATGTGACCTCTATGCCCAAACAGGCTGACTCCAGTTATCAAACCATATCAAGTAACAAACTTGTCTAATGGCTAAGAAAAAATTATGCTACACCTTGCTCCACCCAGAGTCCAAACTCTTCTCCATACAGCACGCAACCCCCGCCTCCCCAGGGCTACAGAAAATCAAATGCTGCACATTCCTCAGTGCCATATCACAAAGGGCCAAAGATCCTTTGTGCACCAAGCTTCTAGCTGGATTAATGGACTCAACAAAGACATCTCCTCTCTGCAAAAGCTAGGCCCATTCAAAGCTAACCTTCGCCTCCACCTAGCTACCTCTAGCTCCTGCGACTGTCCCTCATAATCTGATCTCCTTCCTAGCACTTCTACTCCTACCCCCTCTCTCCCTCATCCTACAGCCTACCCTCCCCTCAAGTGTTTGCCCCCTACCTCACCAAGCACTTTTTTGAGGCCTGACAAATGTCCATGGCTGCACTGCTCTTTTTGTGTCCGTTCCAAGTCTCAGTTACCTCTGGCTACCCTGCCCCCTCGGTACCCACTTTTCCTAAATGTAATGTATTTCAGCTGCTTAAAAATGTCTATGCACCATTTCTGCATTGTTAATCAACTCTATGTAATGTTTGTATTGTACCCCATTTGACGTGGAACCTTTGTAAAAAGAGTCTTGTCTCAAAGGTACTTGTAATCCTAGACTCTAAATAAATTAAATTAAAAATCTGAGATCTTCTCTCCATCCCCATTTGAGAGTACCAGGTCTAAGATTGCTCCCTCCTGAGTAGGTTCCAACACTAGCTGTCTGAGGCATGCCCCCTGTAGGCATGAGTCAGATGGTATATTATGTCTTCGAAAACTTGGTTGCAGTCAGCAGTCTAATGAGTCGCAAATGACTGAGATGGCTTTAAGTATGACTTGGATTCAGTAGATTTCAGAGACTTTCCTCCGTTTCTGGATAGGTGGATAGCCTTGAGTCAAGTTCAAGAGGGGTCTTGCTACTCTGGTGTAGTCTTTGACAAAATGCCTACAATATCCACAGAATCTGAGAAAATGCTATAACTCTTTCAGGTTTGTTGGTTTTGGCCAGGTGGTCAAGGCTTCATCTTTGCTTGGGTCTGTATGGATACCTTCAGCCAACACAACATGTCCAACATATTTAACAGAATTTTGGAAGAACTAATATTTGTATATGGAGAGTTTGAACCTGAACTCCTCTAAGCAGTCCAAAACTTTCAATAGTCTGGTCTCATGCTCTTCCAGGGGCTTGCCAAATACTATTACATTGTCCAGATAAACCAAACATTTGAACAGGTTCATATCTCCTACAGCCCTTTCCATTACTCTTTGGAAGGTAGCTGGGGAGCCAGATATCCCCTGGGGCATCTGCAGGAATTCATAAAATCCCAAAGGGCATATAAAGGTTGTCTTCTTACAATCTTCAGAGGGCCATAGGTATTTCGTAATAGTCACTCCTGAGGTCAAGTACCGAAAACCGCTTACTTTCATTTAAGCAGTCAAGTACGTTTTGGGTACGGGGCATGGTGTACTAATTAGGGATGGTTCATTTGTTAAGAGTTCTGTAGTCAACACACACATGCACACAAATCCATTCTTCTTCCTCACCATCACTATTGGAGAAGCATATGGGCTATGAGATTCTTGGATGATGCTGGCTGCCAACAGTTCCTATAGATGCCTCCTTGCATTATCAATGTCAGCGGGCTCCAGCCGGTGAGATCTTTCCCGAAAAGGGCATTCATCGTGCAATCGGATGCGGTGCTTTTCTCCCATCACACACTCTACATCTCCACTCATGGAGGGAGAATACTTTGCCTCTCTTAGCTACCTTGGTGCTGATGCAAGTTTTCCACTTGTCTGATATAAGGGAGTCAGCAAAATTAAACATGTCTGGAGTAAGGTCAGCCAGGCAATTGTCTTGGGTTGAAGTGGGTTGCACAGCCATGTCTGCACAATAAACTTGAGCCAACATGCATCCTTTCTTGACTACAATGTCTCTGCCTGTCACATTCTTTACCTGAACAGTAACTCATTTGGCATAAGCATGGGCTCTGACTGGCAACACACTGGGCTTTACCAATAGTCCCTAAGGTAACTCATGTTCTTCAGGTGCATCCAACATCAATAACTGGTTTCTGACTTACTTTTTGAAACGTATCATGCCACTGATACCACACTCAGCTTTGGATGGCAACATGGTTTCTTCGGCATCCTTTCACCAAACTATTCCCACTGGATCATTTTGGTCATCGAGTAGGGTCTTGGTCTGATTCTGATAAGCTTTTTCCACTAGGGCATGTACAGTACATGCAACACTTTTCCCTTTCATTTGACCTCTCTTTCTTGGCAGAGTTGTGCCAGGCATCCAAACGTGGGTGTTAGTCTCAATAAGTACAGATACTCCATCATACATCCCAGACTCTGGGCACTGGCACACCAAAGCCAATGTCTCAGTCAGGTCCCCCACTCTGGTTACTTTGGATGGGAAGGCGATGCACACTTTGATGTACCCCC
This sequence comes from Neoceratodus forsteri, assembly GCA_016271365.2. NCBI lineage: Eukaryota > Metazoa > Chordata > Ceratodontiformes > Ceratodontidae > Neoceratodus > Neoceratodus forsteri. Next base: position 334,978,686 of record CM057454.1, read on the forward strand.
AAATATGGTTAAGATTTGTCACTGAGGCCCTGTCATTTAAATCTTCCAAAGGCAGTAGCTCTTTGTGAGAAAGGTGTTGGTCATACCGGTTTTTGAAAATGATGGCCACTTGGGAACCACTGTCCAACACAGCTCGAGCAGACACTTCTTCAATGGAAATCAACTGTGACTGCTCCCATGAACCCTAGGTCATACCTTTAATCTCATCTAAGCTTGCTCTGCTGCCCCCACTTTCAGGAAATACCTCCCTCCAACCTCTCTTCTGACCTCTCATTCCTAATTACCCACCCTACTCTGCCGTGCACCTCTGTTACACACTTGACAATGCCTCCTCTGGCTGCTTATAGCCCACTGCCCCCTACCCAAGTCAACATTACTAACCTCTGAATCTAAAATGCACTTTTCCTTCCTGCTTAATCAATGTGCCACACTAATATAGTGCCGCCATTATCCCAACAGCACTTTGAAACTTTAACCTGCAATGTAATCTCCTTTTGTTAACAATTATTGTTATAGGATTGTTTTATTACCAACTGTTGTCATTGTAGCTATGTAACCCTTGTATTCAATGTTTTTGTTATGTATAATTTTGACTTGGAGCCTTTGAAAAAGAGCCTTTTCGGCTCAAAGGCTGTAATCCAAAACTGTAATAAATAATTGTGCTTTCAGTAGTTGGCCCAATAAGTTTGTCAAGGTCAGGTAGTGCAGAGTCAAACACTTCAGCTTAAGACTTTGCTTCAAATGGGATGGAGTTGGATTTATCCGGGGCCCCGCTAAAGTTTCTCTGCTTCTGCAGCTTTTCAAGCAGTCTTTCCTTGACTCTCACTGGGTCCTTCAGTGACTGGCACTCCCTTTTTATAAGTCCATCTTTGTCACAATTGTAACAGAAGATGCTTTCTATGGTCTGCTTTGGCTGGGACGATACATCAGTGTGAGTCTCCATTCATGGCTATGGGGTTGCAGAGAATACAGGTACATGTGTGAAACTCTGGCAGGGGCACTTACAGCAGTGTAGTTGGTCCTTGTTCTGTCTCTCTCTCTCTTCTTGTGCCAAGCCTCAGACTGCACACAACATCTCATAAATTTCTTTACCAAGCCAGACAATTCATTGATTCAGATCTTTAAATCACCATTCACAGGTGGTGCCTGTACATGCACTCCTAAGCCCATAGCAGATGGGTCCTCACGGATCCAGAGGTGGACTTAGTGGTTGCATAGGTTTTCAGCTCTCAGATTTCCTTAAGTATCTCTTGGAGTCCTGGGCTTTCATTGGCAGGTTCTCTCTCTCACAGGGATGGGAGTTGTGGTCGCCACACCAGCCTAAGGATCCCACAATTCCTTTTCATTCTCTTCTTCCCGTACTTCCTACATCAAGGGAACATAATGGGGGGATTATCTTTACAGTCTTTTAACCTCAACTTCAGCAACAAAAAGCTGGAGTACCAGGCAGACTTTAGTATCTGTTCCAACCTGACTTGGTACAGCTCACTTGAGGCCACACCTGCTTTCCTAAACACCCTTTGCAGTGCTTTCTCTAATCAAGTCAAATATGCTGACAATGGTTCTCACTTCCATTGCCTGGTGGCTTTAAACCCCCACATAAGGTCCTCACCAGTCTCTGGGCTACCAAATATAGTTTGCAATGCAGCCAGGTACTCTTGCGCTGCAGCATCTGGGTTGGTGGATCTCAACACTCAAATGGTTTCCAAAGAAGGTCCTCTGAGGCTCTCCATCAAATGCTTCCCATTTGTCTGCTTCTGAACATTGCCAGTCCTGCTGTAAAGGGGAAACATAGTCCATCCTGGCTTCTAAGTCACCTTCACCTGCTGGAGTGGGTACGACTCCCAGAAACACTTGTAATCTACTGTAGGAATCTTAACCAGGGGGTAGCACATAGGTGGACCCTCCATCTGGAGCTTGGGGTGGGACCTCTGGCTTTGAAGGGACCTCACTGGCAAGAGTCACTGTAGTCCAAGTTACACTGGAGCCTTCTGAGGTCAGACTATCTGGCATGTTAGTAGCATCAGCAACATTTTTGCATTCTTTCAGCACAGTTAGGGTCTTGGTGACAGAGTCTTTCATTCAGCTTCTCACCTCAACCTTGTCAAGGAATTTTAATGACAGAGAGTCCATCCTCTATCCTCCCTTTATCCATCTCAAGGGTGACTCTCCAGAGCAGGAGGGCTTTTTGAGGGTCAACATATTTGCCCTCACACCAGTCAACTGGCCCTGGACAGGCCATATTTTTTCTTTTTCTGTAGCAAAATTTGGAGGTTTTTTGGGTTGGGGTGCTAAAATACTTTCCTTGAAAGCAGCTGCCTCCACATGGGGTGTGGCTGGTAAATAGGAGATCCCAGCAGTGCCTGCAAAGATGTAACCAGTGTGCCATGTGCCAGTGGGCTACCACCCCTGCCTAATGACCACAAAACAGGTTGAGGGGCCTGGGTTCTCGTCTAATGGAGACTGGGAGGGGTTCTTTCCCAAGATAAAGCAGATAGTGCAGTGCCTCCACCCAGAGTAAGACATAGTAGGCTGGATATTTGTGTGTTGCAATCCTGTGGGATGCTGTACCTCCTCACCTTCCCATCCAGCCACCCCACACATGGACTACCATAAGCAGTTGCAATACTTTACATGCACTTAATGACGATAGCTAATAATATGCTCACCGACAGTAATAAACAATAAAAAATGTATTAACAAAGGAAAGGGAAGTGGGGATGCAAAGATAAATGGCACAGAAACAGAAACATTGACTTTGACAGCAGATAAGGAATGCCTGGCCCACCCAGTCTAACCATTTCCCTTCCTACTGGATAAGCTGCAGATCCTTGTTAACCAACAGCCTACTTCCTCCTACCCCCCACTATAATTGCCTTATGTCTGTCCCATGCATTCTTGAATCCCCCCACTGTTTTTGACCCCATGTCCTCCTCAGGAAGGCCATTCCATGCATCCACGACCCTCTCGGCAAAAAAATACTTCCTCACATTGCCCCCGAGCTGTCTTTCTCCTCTATCTTCACAGTGTGTCACCTTGTTCTTGCACCTCTCATTTTCTGACAGATGCTACCCTCTTGGACTTTGTTGATTCCCTTGAGGTACTTGAAAGTTTCTATCATATCCCCCCTTTCCTCAAGTGTGTACATATTAAGCTTCTTTTAGTCTCTCTCTTTATATGGTTTCTGGTGCACACCCTGCACCATTTTAGTTGCCCTCCTCTGGACTGCCTCCATCCTGTCTATGTCCTTGCGGAGATGGGTTCTCCAGAACTGCACACAGTACTCCAGATGGGGTCTCACCAACTGTTTGTACAGAGGGATGACAACTTCCTGTTTTCTACTGGTGATGCCTCTCTCTATGCATCCCAGTATCCCCTCAGCCCTCCTTACTGCCTTCTCACATTGCCGGCCTACCTTTTATTTGTCTGATATGACTACCCCCAGGTCTCTTTCCATTTTTGTTGTTGTTAGTACCTCTCACCCCCCATTGTGTACCCTTCCCCTAGCTTTCTGTTTCCCAAGTGCATTACTTTGCACATCTTTACATTAAATCTAAGCTGCCATACTTCTGACCATTCCCTCAACCTTCCCAAATCCCTTCTCATCCTTTCCACACCCACCCGTGTATCAACCCTGTTGCAGATCTGTGTGTCATCTGCAAAGAGGCATACTTTTCCTTCCAGTCCCTCTGCAGTGTCACTTATAAAGACATTAAACAGGATCAGCCCCAATACTGAACCCTGTGATACCCTGCTAGTAACCCCTCTTTCTTCGTAGTGGACCCCGTTTACTATTAACCTCTGCATCCTGTTGTCCAGCCAATGTTTTACCCAGGCTATCACCCTGGGACCAACTCCCAGGCTGGCTAACTTGTTTATTAATCTTTTGTGTGGGACTGTGTTAAATGCCTTGTTAAAGTATAGGTAGGCCATGTCCACAGCCCCTTCCTGATCTACTACTTTGGTCACCCAGTGAAAGAAAGCTAGGAGATTTGTCTGACATGACCTTCCTGCTGTGAATCCATGCTGCCTTGGGTCCTGCGCCCCACTGGCCTCTAGGTACTCAACAATTATTTCTTTCTTTCAGAAGTGATTCCATCATTTTCCCTACCACTGAGGTCAAACTGACAGGTCTGTGGTTTCCTGCCTCTGCTTTGCTCCCACTTTTGTGAAGGTGAAGCACATCTGCCTTCCTCCAGTCCTCAGGTACCACATCATCCTCCCATGATTTTATTAAAAAGGGTAGTCAGTGGTGTCACTAGTTCTCCCCTTAGTTATTTTAGAATTCTGAATGACTCCCATCAGGCCCCATTGCCTTGTCCACTTTGAGTTTTAGGACTTCTTTCAGGACCCTTTCTTCTGTGAGTGGACTGGTATCGTTCCCCCATCCGGAGTGCTTCTTTTATTTGGTTTAGGTAAGTCCACCTCCCCTTCTTTTGTGAATACTGAACAAAAGCATTTGTTCAGTATCTCTGCCTTTTCATTATCACACTCTACCCAACCCCTCCCCTTTATTAAGCCTCATTATCCCTCCCTTGGTTTTTCTTCTCTCACTAATGTACCTATAAAAGGTTTTATCCCCACTTCTTAACTGAGTGGGCTATCTTTTCCTCGGTTTGGGCCTTTGCTATTCTGACTTCCTTCCCCACTTCCTTCTGCTTTAACTGATAGAGTTCTCTGTCCTGCTCCTTCTGTGATTCCTTATACTTTCTGAATGCTATATTTTTCTCCCTAGCCTTCCCCGCCACCTCTTTTGAGAACCATAGTGTTTTTTTCCTTCATTTTGTTTTGCTTATTTGCTTCACACAAAGGCTTGACTCTATGGCTTTTGTATGGCTTGACTCTATGGCTGTGCTTATTGTGAACCAAACTGTCTGGTGGTCTCTTGTTCCCAGATGGCTACCCACTTCTAAATCTGAGATCCTCTCGCCATCCCCATTTTAGAGTACCAGGTCTAAGACTGCTCCCTCCTGAGTGGGTTCCAACACTAGCTGCCTGAGGCATGCCCCCTGTAGAGCATTAAGAATGACTCTGCTCTGGATGTGACTGCAGCAAATGTGCTCCAGTTAACATCCGGCATATTCAGGTCCCCCATCAACAATATCTCCCCTTTTTCTACCATTCTAAGGATACCTCCTATCATTTCCTTGTCCATTTCCTCCCCCTGAGACAGGGGTCTGTATACAACCCCTGTGCAGATTGCAGTGCCATTTCCTGTCTCCAAGGTAACCCACAGTGCCTCCTCTCCACCCTGTTTACCCTTTAGTTCCATTGTTTTGATCCCTTCCCTTATGTAGAGAGCTACTCCTCCTCCTCCTCTTTTACCCTCCCTGTCCCTCCCGTAGATTGTGTACCTTGGTATGTTGACATCCCAGTCATGGTTCTCTGTATACCAGGTTTCTGTGACTACCACAGTATCCAGGCATCCCTCTTCCATCAAGGCCACTAGTTCAGGAAGCTTTTTACCCAGACTACAGGCATTGGTTCTCACTTGCCTCCATTTTTTGATGGTCTTATCCCATTTAGTCCCATCACGGTACTTACTGCCTTTCCCTTTCTTCTCCATTTACCCCTGCCCCCTATTGACCTCTCTACCTTGGTGTTAACCTCATTAACTACCCTGTTTTTGGGGGAAAGGCTGGGAATTCCCTGCTCCTTTTCAGTTCCTCCTCCTTGGCTAGTTTAAAAGCTTGCCAATGAAGCATTTAAACCTATCACCTAGGATTCTGGTTCTACTCCCGGACAGATGCAGACCATCATGCCAGTATAGGCCTGTATCCCTTCAAATAGATCCCCAGCCAAAACCCTGTACTCCGTACCAGTTTTTCAACCATTCATTGAATTCCAGGGTGCTGAGTACCCTAGCCTCACCCATGTCATAGACAGGCAGCACTTCCGAGAAGGTTACCGTGCATGCTACTTGCCTAAGACCCCTCCATAAACTACTCCTGCACAGTTCTAATCCCATTCTGAGCCAGGTCATTAGTTGCTAGGTGGACAATGACATCCAGCTCCCTCTCCTGTGCAGCTGCTTCCATGATCCTGAGGATTCGCTTCCTGTCCCTCCATGCCATGGTGCCAGGCAGGCACCTTACCACCCTCTCCCTTCCCTCCCCAGTTCTATCCCCCTAACAATTGAGTACCCCACCAGGAGTTGTTTCCTTTCTCTGTGGGATCCCATGCCACCCTCCTGTGGGTTTCCTTTGTGGAGGTTCCCAGCATCCTCTTTGGTCTCCACTGCAGGTGCCTCCATAGAGGAACAACTCTCTGCCAGAAAGGCATATGAATTGTGGAGAGGTACAACTGGAGGGATGCACCTCTGTTCCACCACCCTCACCCTCCCTGAGCCCACCATAGTCCAACCACTCCTTATACTTAGCAAGATCTGTGGCAGCTGCCCTGGTGGTCCCTGGGTGGGGGAGGAGGTTTCCCTACTCCTTGCCAGATCGGCCTGGAGATGGGCAACCTCCTCCCTCAGAGCAGAGAGGTGTCTGCAGATAGGGCAGCATCGCAGCCTCCAGAATGTCTCCTGGAAGACTGCTGCCCCACAGCCAGTGCATTGCACCACTCCCCACATGTCTGTCTCCCTCCCTGTTGAAACTGAGTATGCTTTTTTTTTTTTTTTGCTATTAGGGACCCTCACTTCCCCTTAGTAGCATATCCCTTTTCCTAGGGACTATGTACTAGGACTCCCCATGTTTTATTTTTTTTACAATAGCAATCACAGGAAGATATCCTCCTAGCTTATGTAACACTGCCTGGCTGCCTTCTGTGACACAACCCACCTTGTTTTTTGTGGAGCAGGAAGTTGTCACACCTTCCTGCCTAACCCCGTAAAGTTAGGTTAGCCGAGGGAAGGTCAGGTTTAGGCAATCCACCTGTTCTGAGCTGTGAGGACAATCAGAGAAATCCAGTTTGAACCTTCTGAGGCTTTGTCTGGCTCCAATACACAACTCAACTTGACTGCAGGAATGAAAGAACCCACGAGTGAAAACTTAAATGTTTGTTGAGAAAAATCACCAAAATACTATCAAGCTACAAATAAGGCACCAGTTTCACAGAATGGAGAACAGAAGAGAAAAAAAATCAGCAGTATTTTAATCCCTCTGTATGTAAAGTAGCAATCTACAAAAACAAAGACAAAGGGAGGGATAGTGAGGCTGAATAGAATGAACGGTGAGTGGGCAGAGGGGGACAGTGAAAAAGCAGGGATACTGAACGAATGTTTCTGCTCAGTATTCACAAAAGAGAAGGGGGAAGTGCCTAATCCAATTAACAGAAGCACTCTTGATAGGGGGGTCGATCCCAGTCCTGTCACAGAAGAAAGGGTTCTGCAAGAACTCCTAAAACTGAAGGTGGACAAAGCAATGGGGCCTGATGAATTCACCCCAAATTCTAAAAGAATTAGGGGAACTAGTGAAACCACTGGCTACTCTTTTAATAAATCATGGGAGGATGGTGTGGTACCCAAGGACTGGAGGAAGGCGGATGTGATTCCCCTTCACAAAAGTGGGACCAAGACAGAGGCAGGAAACTACAGACCTGTCAGTCTGACCTCTGTGGTAGGGAAAGTGATGGAGTCACTTCTGAAGGAAAGAATAGTTGAGTACCTAGAGGCCAGTGGGGTACAGGACCCGAGGCAGCATGGGTTCACAGCAGGAAGATCATGTCAGACAAATCTAACAGATTTCTTTGACTGGGTGACCAAAGTAGTAGACCAGGGAGGGGCTGTGGACATGGCATACCTAGACTTTAGCAAGGCATTTGACACAGTCCCACACAAAAGATTAATAGTCAAATTAACCAGCCTGGGAGTGGGTCCCAGGGTGGTAGCCTGGGTAAAACATTGGCTGGACAAAAGGACCCAGAAGGTAATTGTAAATGGAGTCCACTCTGAAGAAAGAGGGGTTACTAGTGGGGTACCTCAGGGTTCAGTATTGGGTCCAGTCCTTTTTAATGTCTTCATAAGTGACATTGCAGAGGGACTGGAAGAAAAATATGCCTTTTTGCAGATGACACAAAGATCTGCAACAGGGTTGATACACAAGGAGGTGTGGAAAGGATGAGAAGGGACTTGGCAAGGTTGGAGGAATGGTCAGAAGTATGGCAGCTAGGATTCAATGCAAAGAAGTGCAAAGAATGCACCTGGAAACAAGAACCCAGGGAAGAATACACAATGGGGAGGTAGTAACAACAACAAAAGGAAAGGGACCTGGGGGTAATCATATCAGATAACCTTAAGGTTAGCAAGCAATGTGAGAAGGCAGTAGGGAGGGCTGGGGTATACTGGGATGCATAGGAGAGGCATCAGCAGCAGAAAACAGGAAGTTGTTATCCTCTGTACAGACAGTTGGTGAGACCCCATCTGAATACTGTGTCCAGTTCTGGAGACCCCATCTCTGCAAGGACATAGACAGGATAGAGGCAGTCCAGAGGAGGGCAACTAAAATGGTGCAGGGTCTGCAAGAGAAGCCGTATGAGGAGAAACTAAAGGAGCTTAATATGTAGCACCTTGAGGAAAGAAGGAGGGGGGGACATGATAGAAACTTTTAAGTACCTCAATGGAATCAACAAAGTCCAAGAGGGTAGCATCTTTCAGAAAAAGAGACGTGCAAGAACAAGGGGACACAATTTAAAGATGGGGGCGGTTCGGGGCAATGTGAGGAAGTATTATTTCACAGAGACGGTAGTGGATGCATGGAACAGCCTTCCTGAGGAGGTTGTAGGGTCTAAAACTGTGGGAGAATTTAAGAATGCATGGGACAGACATAAGGCAATTCTTGTGGGGGGTAGGAAGAAATAGGCTGTTGGTTAACCAGGATCTGCGGCCTATCCTGTAGGTAGGGAAATGGGCAGACTAAATGGGCCAAGCGGTCCTTATCTGCCATCAAAGTCTATGTTTCTAAACATCAGCAGTATTGTAAACCCCTTCTTGATTCAAACAAGCAAAAACCAGTGAAAATGTAAAAGTAAAGCGCACTTCCTTCAGAATTCAAGCAATATTGTGCCTTCCTCCAGTTTCCTAGTCCCTAGTTCAAAACAGTGTGTCCTACCCAGCTCCAAGTTCAGTTTTGCAAAAGCAACCTTTACCATCAAAAGATAAGGCCTTTCTGTCTGAGTCTGCTTACAAATGCGTGGCTTATATAAGTCAGAACAGTTCTGAAAAACTCCACACAAAAAACTACTGGCTGACAATACCTGTGATGCATGCAGCTCCTGAGGCATTGTCTGGTTCTAATACACAACTCTACTGGCTTCAGGAATGAAAGAACCCACCAGTGAAAACTTAAATGTTTGTTGCAAAAAGTCACCAAAATACTATCAAGCTACAAATAAGGCACCAGATTCACAGAACAAGAAAAAAAAATCAGCAGTATTTTAATCCCTCTGTATGTAAAGTAGCAATCTACAAAAAGATCAACAGTTTGATTAGTTGATAAACTGGCAGAACCATAAATGATGACACAATGGTACCCACCCCCATCTGCAACACATAACCATAAACCACTTCTCCTCTGGTACCAGTGGCCCTCAATGTCTAACTGGATACCCAGGTAAGGTGCAGACCTGAACGTTGCCATGGGTTGACTGGCGTTGGTGTACTTTACCCAGATGATTATTTTTAAATCAAACCCCACATACCATGCAATTGTGAAAATGGCTATTTCTATGAAAGCACTTGTAATCCTAGCCCAATGGCTAAATGGTGAACTTTGGTGACAACTATTTACACTCCCCAGGATGCAGTGCAAACCCTGAGGTTACTCACGGTTCTGTAGGCAGCAGTTCTGTGGATCTCTGACACTGGCTTTTAGGCTGCAACTCTGGACACTCGGATACACAGACAAAGGCAGTTCAGAACACCTATCTCCATGGCAGGTAGGTTTGGCTGTTGCTTGCAGACTTGGTGGTTTCTTGTAAACTTGGCAGGGGCTTGCATGTTCCTGGAGCTGCCCTCTGACTGATCAGCTCTTCCAGGAATTTTGAGACACGGTCTCTGACTTTACTTCTGGTTAAATTCAGCTCTCGGCTTCCCCTTGGCTTTAGGCAAGGAACAGTCTCTCACCATTTGCTGGATTGAAAATCTGTGGCAAACAGCAGCTCAGTCATAAATCAGTTCTGGAGCAGGCTAATAAAACCTCTCGCTCTGTGCCCTGTCACAAGGGGATCCAAAACTTGGTCAAAGGTAGCATCAGAAAACTTCTATCTTGAGGTAATCCCAGCTGGTATAAAATGTAGAGTTTCAATGTATTGTTACAGTGACATGAACCGTATTGTAATTGGCATAGGTTGCAAAAATTTTTTTTTTTTGAAAAAACAGATTTTACAAAAAAAGGAGAAAAGAATGTCCTTCTAAATGGGTACTGCCATTCATGGACTCCTGCAAATAAAGCTATCCCTTCCTTCCACCCTTCCCATCTTCGTAAGTGTCCTTTATGCCTTGCCAAAGGCCTCACATTCCTCCCTCCTCCTTTCTCTCATCCCTCTCCTCTCTCAACTCCCTCTCCACCCCTGGTGAGCTCTTTCTCCTCAGTGACTTCAATATCAACTGGCTCTCCTCCACCTCTAAACTCCTTCTCTATTCTATTAAGTCCCTGAATCTCATAGGGCTGTTCAATGAACCCTCCAGGCTTAACCCTTCTTCATCCAACCACTCCCTCCTGGACTGGGTGTTACCTCCCATCCCCTTGGCATCTTGGCTTGCAGGCATCCTCTCTGATGCCCTCAGCGACCACTGCTTTATCTGATCTCTTAGGAAAGTGCAGTCTTTCCTGTCCGGATCTGTCATAGGTCCCTCAGGTCACTCGACATGGATGCCCTCTTTTTGGGCCTGGCCTCCTCAGACTAGTTCCCTGTTTACACAGCTCAAAACATTAACTCTGCCCTTTGTATTTCACCACCATCCTATCCAGCATCTGGAACAGTCATGCACCGCTTCGCAAGACCCATGTGAAATGCACCCACCACCACTGGATCACACCTGATCTAACTGTTTTCACATCTCAGGACTGCATGTGGGCTCGTTTCTTAAGAAAAAGAGTCAAAAGAAATAGAGTTTCTTTTTAATACTATACTGCTTACTTGCCTATATAACATGCAAAATGTACAAAATGTCTACTCCACTTTATCCATTCAAATTGACAGAAATAATACAATACTCGTTACTTTTAGCTCTTCTGCCACTGACCTATCAACCAACTTCAGCTGGAGTTTAACATGAGTAATAGGGAGACATGGCACTGAGATAATCAATTATTCCTCAATGCTAAGAAGACAGTCTCTTTGACTTTGGCACTGGGCTGAGGCTTGCTAGAGTTTCTCTCCTTCCCTCATTTTATATCCTTGACAGTGCAACTACTGAAGATGTCTCCTCCTTCAAGTACCTCAGGGTCTGGCTGGACCACTGCCTTGGTTTTTCTGCTCATGCGGATGCTATCCACAAGAAGCTCCACTCCAAAGTTGAAGCACTATACAGAAATAACAGAAGCATTCCACTTCCTGCACACAGAGAAATCCACACGAAGATGATTCTCAGGACTGTGTGTGCTGGTTCAGGCTGCTCTAAGATTAAGACTGTAATCAGTCTATATCTGGGTCATTCTCAGGACTGTGTATGCTGGTTCAGGCTGCTCTAAGATTAAAACTATAATCAGTCTATATCTGGGCCATCCTTAAATGGTCAGGCGTGGAAATCAATTCTTAATATGAATAAGGGTGAACTCCACTAAACACTGGAATTCTTCGGCAAAAGCTGCTTTTATTTGCCAGTAACATCCACACTGAATACGAGGGCAACAGTTTCGTGGTTGTTGCCACTTCTTCAGGCCTATACAGTGTCGTACCTGAATATGAAACATATAAAACAACATTTTACTATACAAGTATAGCCAACATTCAAAAGTCCCATCTTAATTATTGTAGGTCTAAAACTACACCCAATAAAACTGATAACTAGGATAATTTGTAAACAAGACTTCTTTTTAAGAAGACATTTCTCTAATGTTAACTTTGTATTTCAACAAATCTCCTCTAAGGCTGTATTGCTCATATAATTACTGGTAACCCCCTTTATCAATCAGAATTGAGATACCTGTGAAACTCCGTAATAACCCCAAATTGGGTTATTATGGCATTTCAGCACCTCACAGTCACTTTCACTTTCCTTGAATGGTACTCTGCACTTGTGACAGCTCGAGCGCTTACTTTCAGGTTTTTTCCTCTGAAGCGCCACCCCTCACAACTGTCGCTACTCAGTACTGGTCCCTCAGTGTGTGACAAATTATCAAGACAACTATTAATATTACCTATGCTTTACTATTATAAAAACGTTTTTCAAAAGTTATTTAGTTAGAAAAAACTAATACTGTTCTTTGTCTTGTTTGCCATTTCCCTTTTGAAGAAAAAAAAACGCTCTCCACTGCACTTCAGCAATGGGACTTCTGGTATTTAAGAAATGTTAAAGTTTACATTTTAAACAAAAAAAAATTGTTTGTTAAAGTGTTCTCTCATATTTCTGCTGCAAATTGCACCTCTTCCTCCTAATTTGTGTTCTGAATGCAAAAGGATGAATGTCATTCTGATCAACAAGTGTATTTTTCCTGGGTACATGAAAACCGCTGGCTAAGACTCTTTGCACCAGTAATTATAAAAAATAACAGATAGACAAGCGTGTGCTTATGAATATTTTTTTCATACCCTTGTCGTGAGATGACCACATAAACCTCTCGAGTCATTCTCCTCGAGGTTTATGGGTCATCACACACTTCGGGTGTGAAAAAATTATTCATAATACACACTTACCTATCCATTATTCTCTGTTTCATTCTTTGTTGTTCCACTATATTTGTGCAAATAAGTAATATTAAATAGTACTAGAAATCTTAAAAATTTGCACTGTTAGAGACTGGTATTTAATGCTCACATTCAATAATGAAATATTTGTCCTGTGTTATTCCCTTACTCATGTTCCAATCTCTTTGTTATAGATAGGTTATGTGCATAAAGTAAAAAACGTTAACTTAGCTTAAGTCACTGTATTATGTCAGGAAAATATATAATGTAAGTTAATCTGTTATCTTGCTATAACAACATTTCTAATCTTTAAGGAAAACTCTTCGCCTCCTTATTGTATTTTTCTTCTCCTTAACCTCTGTCCTCCCTGGAGTGGCAAATGCCAATATCATGCTTAGACAAATTGTAGGGATATTCAAACAGGGAGTTAATGAAAATAACTGGACATGGAGAGGGTATGTCCTAAAACACCCCATGACGATTGTTACTCCTCCCATCTCTCAGGGTATTTAAACCACTCCAGAGAGAGAGAGAGAGAGAGAGAGTTCAGGTGCTCCAGCATCCATGAGACACCGGGAACTCTGCTCTGCCAAAACCCTGGTAAGTTTGCACAAACTTGTTCTTTTGAACTAGAAAAGCTTTTGCTTATGGTTATTTTCTTTAACTCCCCATCTGAATAGCCTTACATTTTGTCTAGGCAACGTTTTTTACTTTTTGCACATAGCCTATATCTAACAGAGAGATTGGAACATGAGTAAAAGAGAATAACACTGGACAAATATTTCATTATTGAATGTGAGTATTAAATACCAGTCTCCAATAGTGCCAATACTTAAGATTTATTGTTCTATTTAATATTACTTATATGCACAAACATAGTGGAATAACAAAGAATGAAAGGAGCAATACAGCCTTACAGGAGATTTGTTGAAATGCAAAGTTAACATTAGAGTAATGTCTTCTTAAAAAGAAGTCTTGTTTACAAATTATCTAATTTATCAGTTTTATTGGGTGTAGTTTTAGACTCACAATAATTAAGATGGAACGTTTGAATGTTGGCTACACTTGTATAGTAAAATGTTGTTTTATATGTTTTCTTATTCAGGTACGAAACTGTATGGGCCTGAAGAAGTGGTGATAACCATAAAACTGTCGCCCTCATATTCAGTGTGGATGTTACTGGCAAATAAAAGCAGTTTTGCTGAAGAATTTCAGTGTTTAGTGGAGTTCATCCTTATTCATATTAAGCACTAATATGACTCTCCCTATTTTCAACTATGGAGACATTACTTATAGTGCTGCTCCAAAGACCACTTTAGCTAGACTGAACCCCCTCTTTCGCTCCTTCTGTCACTTTGCTCTTGACAAACCCCTCTGTACTTACCACTGTACTTTGTATTCATCCCTCTCCCTCCCCTCCCTTGATGCGAGGCACCTTACCCACTGTGCCTGCTTTAACTTCAAATATTGGTTTGGCTCTCTCCCATCATACTTTGCTGCTCTCCCTTCTTTCCCTCCTTGGCTTGAGTTTCAGTTGCCATAATGGTGACAAAGGTTCTCATGCCTTCTTTTTTCATCTCCTTGTGGCCTGATTAAATCTCTGAAAGATTTTGTAGGCCCTTACATTGTGAGGCAGGTCCAAACAGCAAGCACAAACAGTGTGAGTATCATCCTTGTAAATCTTGTAACTGTAAGTATCAACTTTAACTAAAGGTTCTTTCGACGGCAGCATACAGGGGCATGGACAAGTTAAATTAGAAAAAGAATAAAATCAAAGCAACAACAGCATTGTTTCTCTGCAGGTCTGACAAGTTGTCAATGGTGGAAATAAGAACTGCGGAGCAACTGGGCTGCCCATGTTACATAGACACTGACATTGCACATAATAATGAGCAGCCCCCAGCTAGCAAAGGTTTCTGAGTGGTCCCAACACTGATGGCTTTCAGTTCCAAATGTGTGGCCCAATGGAACAAATATGCTCAAGGACACTGGTTTATGTTTTTTACTAGAAAAACCCAGAGAAGTTCCAGAATTTGAACTGTCTGATAACTGGTAAAAAACTCAGAATACAGTATCATGGAAATGACAATTTATACCAGATCAGTGAATCTATGAAAAGTTGTGTTTTACTATAAAATACTTCCTATAGTATTTCCATTTTCTTTTCTTTTTTTTCTGTTTATTTAGCCTTCCTTAATTCTGAGTAATTTTTATATAAACTAAATGTTAAATGTTAGAGAGCAGAATCCCAATAAAATCTGAAAATTAGAAAAGCAATCACCGGTGCAGTCCCAGAATATCAAATCCTGAAAATGGAATTTCATCACTTCAAAAACATAAACCAGTGTCCCTGGATATCCTCCATGAAGATCAGATGTGCTTCAAGTATAGCCAGAGTAGAAGAAGGGAGACTGAACAATATTTACCTTGAGCAGAGGGATAGTCATGTTTGTGAAGTGGATGGCCTTGTCCCTCTTCCAAACACCAGGGACAGTGCCTGTGAGGAAAGAGAGGCTGATGAACTTAAAAGAGTAGTTCACCCAGAATGTGAAAAAACATATGTTATGTAGAGTGTTTTGATATATATGTTAAAACCTAGTGTGTCCTTTCCTCTGTCTGCTATTTGGAGTTTTCCCTAAATTGCCTGCTACCTGTATGGTAGTTTTACGACCCTTGGGGAACTCCATAACAAATGGTTTTATTGGCTTTCTTTCTCCCAGGATGTCACCTGTCTCATGTAATAGTGATGTAGCCATGCCCTTAGATTTAGCATGTGTATTGCTTTAAAATTAGTTTAGCAACAGCAGAGCCTTGTAACTTCTTATCCAGGGAGCACAAATGGCAACAGTTAGTTTAGCAGATTCCTAAAAGTAAGTTAACTGGAGTTTCTGTAAGACAACAGCTACTAAATAGCTCTGATTCGCTATTTTTGTTTTCTCTGTGTATCAGGTCTAGCTAGCAGGAGTGTTTTAACATCAAAAACACAAATAATGAATTAGAGCTATTTGGTAGCTGTTGTCTTACAGAAACCCCAGTTAGCTTGCTCTCAGGTATCTCCTAAACTAACTGTTGCCATTTGTGCTCCCTGAATAAGAAGTTACAAGGCTCTGCTGTTGCTAAACTAATTTTAAAGCAATACACATGCTAAATCTAAGGGCATGGCTACATCACTGTTTCATGAGACAGGGGGCATCCTGGGAGAAAGAAAGCCAATAAAACTGTTTGCTATGGAGATCCCCAGGGGTCATAAAACTACCATACAGCTAGCAGGCAATTTAGAAAACACTCCAAATAGCAGACAGAGGGAAGGACACACTAGGAGTTAACATACATATCAAAACACTCTACATAACATATGTTTTTGGCACATTCTCGTGGACTACTCCTTTAAATCTAGAGGAAGCTATAACAGGGGCAGAAAGATAAGGAGTTTGAGATCAAGACCATCAGGGCTGTTGCCTTTGGAGGGAGTGTGAGATGGTAGAGCAGGGAGAGTAACAACAGGAGAGGTAGGGGTTAAGGAGAAGGATTGAATGGAGCAGGGGAAGGGGATGATGGTGAGGGATAGGGAAGTAGGGAGATGGCCCAGGCTGAGAAATATTAGTTAAAAGAGGAATCAGCATCAAGTTTAGAAATAATAGAACTACCTAGCTTGACTACAGGGATGGAAGAGTGCATGGGGTGGGGTCAGAAAGAGAGTGCACAACTTTCCAAAATTTAGAGATACAGTTAATGTTATTCTGGAAAATGGAAGCACAGTATTCTAACTTGTCCAGCCTACAGTAGCTGCCTTGGCGCATGAAATATTGAACTGTTTGCACCTATGTCAGCTTCCATAACCAGTGGCCTTAAGAAGGTTCCAAGCAATGTCTCTAGTGTGATGCAAGCGACGATAAGCAAATTAGATAGTGTCCATAATAGTACTATTTTTCCATTTTGTATTGACAGCTAAATATCATGACGTTAAAGATTTAGTAAGCACAACCCTGGCTAATATACAGATTTTATCACAGTTCTTATGCATTTTTATTATATCTTGCAGGACTGCTCCTGGTGTGTGGCCAAAATCAGAATCAGTTATAGTACCAGTGCCCCCAAAAAAAAACAGGAGCTTGAAAGCCTGCAATTTTCTTACTTTGCCTTCATTCAATCATTTAAACATTTTAAAGGGGTTCTTGGTGTCATCATTCAGTCAAATCACAATTAGCCTGACCACCACTGTCAAGGTGACCCCCTCCTCCCCCATTGGTCAGATAACTACACTTTACATTTTACCATGCCAGTATGAGCTGGGGTCCCACCAACACCTTCTCTCTTTCATATGTGAAACCGCTCTCTGGTGACCACTGAGGAGCTTACCAGTTAGGAGAAGACCGCACCTCTCCTGCTTTTAATGCAATGTTAAAGGTTTAGCAAGCTCAACTCTGACTAATATATAGAGCTTTTATCACATTTCTTATACATTTTTTATAACATTTTGCAGGGATACTCCCACTGAGAGGCCAAAATCAGAGTCAGTTATAGTACCAGTGCCCCCCCCCAATAAAATGCAGCTTGAAAGCTTGCAATACACTTACATTAATTCCATTTTCTTCCTTTGCCTTCATTCAGTCATTTTAACATTTTAAATGGGTTCTTGGTCTCATCATTTGGCCGAATCACTAATTAGTAAGCTCCTTAATGGTCACCTGTGAGCCTTGTATGAGGCAGAGCACATAATATAAAAGATGAAGCCAGAGAGTGGCTTCCATATAAGAAAGGGAGAAAGCAGTAGGACCTCAGCTCATGTTGGCATGTTAAAATTTAAAGTGTATTTACCTGACCAGTGAAGGGGTCACTTTGTTGATGATGGTGAGGCTAATCGTGATTCGGCCTAATAATGAGACCAGAACCCCTTTAAAATGTTAAAATGACTAAATGAAGGCAAAGCAAGAACATGAAATTCCACTAAATATTGTGGCCATTATTGCCATTTGTACACTGCCTGGGATGGCTGTTCCCCACCAAAAAACATGCAATATTTTTATATACAGTAGGCCTGATTTATTGAAAAAATGTTTACCAGATTTTAAATGTTTGCCATTTAGGTACTATTGCCTAAAAAATCTGAAGGGTCTTAGGTTGTCAAAAAATTATTATTTACAGAACGCCAATGTCACCACAGACATGGTACAGAAGACATTTTCTGCTTCTGCTCCAAAACTGTGATCTTCCGCTCTCCTTGGATTCGGACACTTGCCCAACTATACTTATTTAAGAAAAAGCAAAGAAAGCACTTGAACAAGCAAGCTCTGTGCCAATGTTTTATATAATGTATTAATATACTAACATACTAAAATGCCAGCAGAATAGGCCTAACAGTCTTTCATGTCTACTCGTTTGGTCAGCCCCCACCCTGGGAGCTGACCATGCTGCTCCCCTCGCCTTCTCTGGCTTCTCCCTTCCCAGTTCTGGATATTCTCACTGCACTGAATTTTGCTTCCAGAACCCTTCCCCTGTACCTGTCCTACCCCCTCTTGACCCCCTCCACTGTCTCTGCCTCCACCAGCCCCCTGGGCAGCGCATTTCATGGCTCCACCACCATCTCCATGAAGTAGCACCTCCTCCTTTCTCCCCTGAATCTTCCCCCCCTCCAGCTTCCACGCATGCCCTCTAGTTGTCCCCTCCTGAAATGTGAAATGTTTTTTATGGCATTCTACTGCTTGTCAACACTGTTATGTTAATAAAGACAACTTTTTATGTTTTCCTGCAGATGTAATTTAAATATGTTATGGATTACTCACATGTGTTTTTACTGTTACATTTTACTGTTATCTTGTGCTATCATGTGGTAAATGTTTGCCAAATGACTTGGGTTGTGTCTGAAAACAGGCTAATTGCTAGCCCTATGAAACTATCCAGTTATAAAATCAATAAAGGATTGAACGGGGGACTGCCACTAGGGGGTGCCGAAGTAGATGGCAGCCTGAAGCTGCAGCTCTCTCTAGCCAAGAGGGCCTTGTCCAACAGAATCCAACATTTTCATGTACAGTATAACTATTCCAAGCCTATAAAGTTGAGCTGCACATTGTAAGGAACTTGGAGGGACCAAACTTAAGCATCATAGCAAAAGGTATCCGAAATTATGAAGGACTTACTTATCAGCTGACAAACGTGGCCTATAGCTGTGGCATGGAGCAGCCTCCATCTGCAGTAGTTTGGGATCTAGCTTCAGTGGAACAAATGAGCAACTGCTATCCCAAATGGCCCAAGTCGCCATGGTCACTAATCACACCGCACAGGTCCTGCAGTCTATGGAAGCCCAGCTTTTTCAGAATGAGAACTGGCTTAAGGCAATGGAAGGCTGCCTGCAAGATTGTTATGCCACACTCAGGGAGCACCAGGCTATGCTGATTAAGATGCATCAAAAAATTGATGACCTCAAGAACTGTGGGTGGAGAAACAATCTCCGGTGCTTGGGGTTCCCCAAGCGGGTGGAAGAAAGAAGTACAGAAGCATTCCTGAAGGCGGCACTGGTTGAAATTGCATGACTTGATCCCAGGCACAAGCTGCAGGTGGAAAGGGTCCACTGCACTCTCGCACCCATGCCTAATCCCTCTGAGAGTCTCAGACCTATCATCCCTCAGGTTCCCGGACTACCGGGACAAGGAACTGGTAATGGCAAAGTCCAGGGGGCTGCAATTTATCATGTGGAGGAACCATCGGATAAACATATACCCAGACTATTCCAAAGAGTTATTGGACTGATGGCGGGCTTTTACGGAGGCGCACCATACCATGCATCACATCAGACTCTCCTCCCTCTGCTACCCGGCCACAATGCCAGTAGAACATAACAGTTTTTCCTCTGCTTTTCTCATCACCGGAGGCTGTGATGGACTTCCTTAACAGAAACTGGCCAGGAGAATCCCAGATAAAAGCCCAGCAGCAGCACTCATCGAAGAGTCAATCAGGAAGGCTGGATCAGCGGTCGCCACTAAAACATCAGAATGCGCCCACCAGAGACAGCAGTCTGGGCAACTCATGTGAGCTCCCTGCCAGAACCAATAGAATGTGACACACTTCCCGGAGACATGGGAGAAGAGACCACCCTACGGAGAGGCCCCGTAGTTCCAGCCCTGTGCTCCAGCTTATGGATACTGCCTCCAGCAACACCCTTGGTGACTTCCTGATGTCTAATCACTACACCACACTGAGGCCTGTCAACCCAGAGCCACATACAAAGATCTCCAGGGGCCAGATTTTATTCCCGAGCTTGCCTTGCTTCCGGCCACCCTCTCCAAACAGATCATGGGCAGACCGAGTCACATCCCCCAGCAAGGCCTCTACCAGGCAGGAACTGCCACCACCTCACTTACAATCCCCGAAGACATTGCCAGCCCGAAAATGGGAAAACGGGGAGAAGATTTAGCCTGCCTCACCGGAAGGGGATCCTGCTCCCCCCCCTCCGGACTTCATAATACTGGACACTCAGATAAGTAGCTCCTGTAACTGTTTTTCAGGGGTTTACTGCAGCAGGTGAGGGAGCAGGGGTTCTTGGGGGGGACTGGATCAGAGTCTACTCATGTGGCTACTGACTGAGTAATTCAGAAGGTCCAAGAGCAGGATGAAAACCAGCCATGTGAACTCAATCCCCCCATGCCTCCAAGGGTCCCCTCTTTCAAATCCCACCCAGGTCTCCCCAGGTTTGCCCAGTCAGGGCAAATATCCTTGGGGCAATCAGCAACCCCAGTGGGTGACCAGAAAAGGGGATATGAGTGCCTATAAATATAATGGCATGTAAGGGAGTCCCCAGAATTATTGCAGGTGGGTCAGGGAGTTGAGGGTCTCGTGCTCAGAGGGATGCCCCATGCCAACAAAGGGCAGGCCAAATGACTGTAAGACCAGCCAGTGAAGGCAGCTAAGCAAGGAGGGGAAGACAGGTGCAAAGTTGAACACACCCATCCTTAATCCTGAAGGAGAGGGTGGGGTAGGACGCAACTGGCAAAATGCAAAAGTATTTGGGAGGGGGCGCTGCCCCCCCGAAGCAGATGCCCCCTACCCAGCCTAGGCTCCCTGCCATGCCCTTGTAGCGACAGAAGACCTGCTCACAAGAAGGGGTAGCCATAAGTGGGATAAACAGGGGGCAGGGTAAACTTGGGGTAAGTGCGACCCCCTACTATATAAACTTACTGCGCTGGACTTGCAGACACCCCTGCAACCCCAGTACTCAGCGAAGGACCCCCCACTCAAACCACGGTTATGGGCCTGGGATAGGTTCCAATAGGGGGTCCGATGCCAGGATTGAGAGCATTCCACCCCCTGTGCTTTAGGGACTGGAAGTCCCCACTTCTCCTGTATTTCCCCTGCTTCGGGATATCCTCTCTCCACCTATGTCATCCTTTCAACCCATGCCTCCCAAAGTATGGGGCCACGGAGTGGCCATTTGACCCAACGCACAACTTCAAAACAAATTTTAAGGCCCTTCATTGGAAGATGTAGCTGTCCCCATCTCCAGTATAGAGTGTACCCCCCTATTAGTGCCCCAGGAATAGAGGTGGGCCTTCAGTCAAGTGCTGTGGCCTACAGCACACCTTTGCCTCCTAGTGTAAAATGCCTTTTGGCAAATGTGTATATTTTTTGTGACAGGTTGATGGTATACTGTTATGGTTGTATTTACATGTTTACAAATGATGTTATAAGTAGCTTGACTAGTTTCTCAAAGCTGGGTTATGGTCTGATTGCACCTGCTCTATGTCACAATGCCCCACCAAGCAGCTTACACTTGTCAGGGACCAGTGGATCTCCGCCCTCAGTCTCGACCGAAACTAGACATATCTGCTTGACACTGCCTCCTCCCAAAGTCCAAAATGGGTGCTATTACAGCGTTCTCGTGGAATGCATGAGGGCTGAACACCCCCATAAAAAGGAGTCAGGTGATCAATCACGTGAAGAGACTGAGCATGGACCTGGCTTTCCTGCAGGTAACGAAACTGAACAAGGGGGATCATGACAGGCTAAAATGGGAATGGGTAGATCTGGTAATACATGCTTCATCCCCGACTAAAAAAAGGAGGGTGGCCATTCTTGTCAGTAAAAAGCTCCACTGATCGGTGTTCAAAGAGGTCACTAAACCTGAGGGAAGATGGGTGTTGGCACAGATAGAAATGCCTGAAGGGCCCATGCTGCTGGGGAACATCTACGCTCCCGAAGAGGACGCTCCCATTTTCTTTCACTCCTTGGCCCAAAGGACTGGCGAGTTAGCACTGGACGGTGCCCATGTGCTGCTGGGGAGTGATTTCAACCTGACTCTTGACCCATTTGTAGATAGGTGCCCATCCCACGTAGAGCCTCCCAACAGAGGCGCTGCGGCCCTAGCATTACTCATGCAGGACATGGCCCTCATGGATGTATGGAGGGTATTCCATCCCAGGGACTGAGATTACTCTTTTCATTACCCAGTGCACAACTCCCACAGCTGAACTGACTTTTGACTCACATCCCCGGACATAGAAACATTGACTTTGAAGGCAGATAAGGACCACTTGGCCCACCCAGTCTGCCCATTTCCCTACCTATTGGATAAGCTGCAGATTCTAGTTAACCAACAGCCTACTTCCTGCAACCCTCCACTACCTTCTACCCTACTTACCCTCTCTCTCCTATCCCCTCTACCCCTGTCTTCTACCTTATCTCTCCCCTTCCAAAACCTCACTTCATTTTGATGGCACTTGCTTTTTACTTTGAACCTGTTAGCACTAACATTGTTATATATGGTCTAGGTAGCTGTATTGCTTTAGTTTAACTGACACTATTTGTTGAATACGCTAAACAATCTACATGTCTCACACTGTTTGCATTTGTCCTACTGCCTACCTCTTCCTTGTGCTGCGTCACACTGTACTTGTCATCTGTTTCCCTTGTATACTCCCGGGTCGTTCCTGAAAATAGGCATTGCTATGTCTAGCGCACCCACCCGGTAACCAAAAGCAAATAAAAAATAAATAAATAATTGCCTTATGTCTATCCCATGCATGTTTGAATTCCCCCACTGTTTTAGACCCTACAACCTCTCCAGGAAGGCGGTTCCATGCATCCACCACTCTCTCCGTGAAAGAATTTCCTCACATTACCCCTGAGCCGTCCCCCGTCTAACTTTAAATTGTGCCCCCTCGTTCTTACACATCTCTTTTTCTGAAAAATGCTACCCTCCTGGACTTTGTAGATTCCCTTGAGGTACTTAAAAGTTTCTATCACGTCTCCCCTGTCCCTCCTTTCATCAAGGGTACACATATTAAGCTCTCTCAGTCTCTCTTCATATGGTTTCTGATGTAGACCCTGCACCATTTTAGTTGCCCTCCTCTGGACTGCTTCCATCCTGTCTATGTCCTTGCGTAGATGGGGTCTCCAAAACTGCATGCAGTACTCCAGATGGGGTCTCACCAACTGTCTGTATAGAGGGATAACCACTTCCCTTTTTCTACTTGTGATGCCCCTCCCTATGCATCCCAGTATCCCCTGGCTCTCCTTACTGACTTCTCACATTGCTTTCCCACCTTTAGGTCATCTGATATGACTACACCCAGATCCCTTTCCATTATTGTTGTCATTAGTACCTCCCCTGCTATTGTGTACTCTTCTCCTGGATTTTTATTTACCAGGTGCATTACTTTGCACTTCTTTGCATTGAATCTAAGTTGCCATATGTCTGACCATTCTTCCAACCTTTCCAAGTCCCTTCTCATCCTTTCTACCCCCCCATGTGTATCAATTCTGTTACAGATCTTTGTGTCATCCGCAAAGAGGCATACCTTTCCTTCCAGACCCTCTGCAATGTCACCTATAAAGACGTTAAAGAGGACTGGACCCAGTACTGAGCCCTGTGGTACTCCACTAGTAACTCCCCTTTCTTCAGAATGTATTCCATTCACTATTACCTTCGGTGTCCTGTTGTGCAGCCAGTTTGCTACCCAGGCTACCACCCTGGGACCCACTCCAAGGTTGGCTAACTTGATTATTAATCTTTTATGCGGGACTGTGTCAAATGCCTTGCTAAAGTCTAGATAGACCATATCCACAGCCCCTCTCTGGTCTATTACTTTGGTCACCCAGTCAAAGAAATCGATTAGATCCATCTGACATGACCTTCCTGCTGGTACTCAACAATTCTTTCTTTCAGAAGTGATTCCATCATTTTCCCCACCACTGAGGTTAAACTAACAGGTCTGTAGTTTCCTGCTTCTGCCTTGCTCCCACTTTTGTGAAGGGGAATCACATCTGCCCTCCTCCAGTCCTTAGGTACCACCCCATCTTCCCATGATTTGTTAAAAAGTGTGGTTAGTGGTGTCACAAGGTCCTCCCTTAGCTCTTTTAGGATTCTAGGGTGAATCCCGTGAGGCCCCATTGCTTTGTCCACCTTGAGTTTTAGGAGTTCTTTCAGTACTCTTTCTTCTGTAAATGGACTGGTGTCAACCCCCCTACCCAGAGTGCTTCTATTGTCTGGTTTAGGTAACTCCTCCTCTTCCTCTTTTGTGAATAATGAGCAAAAGTATTCATACAGTATCTCTGCCTTTTCATATCTCCCTCTGTCCACCTCCCCTCTCCTTTATTAATCTTCACTATCCCTCCCTTAACCTTTCTATGCTCCCGAATGTACCTATAAAATGTTTTATCCCTTCTTAACTGAGTTGGCTATCTTTTGCTCAGTTTGGGCCTTTGCTTTTCTGACTGCCTTCCCCACTTTTTCTGCTTTAATTGATACAATTCCCTGTCGTGCTCCGTCTGTGATTCCTTATACTTTTTGAATGCAGCCTTTTTCTCCTTAACCTTCCCTGACACCTTTTTTGAGAGCCACAGTGTTTTTTTTATTCCACTTTGTTTTTTTTATTTGTTTCACATAAAGGCTTGTTGCCTCCATGATGACAGTTTTGATTTTTCTCCATTGTTCTTCCACCCATCCTTTCTGGCCATTTGCTAATACATTCCTCAGGTATTCACCCATTATGCCAAAGTCAGCCCTTCTAAAGTCCAGTATCCTTGTCTTTGTATGGCTTGTCTCTATGATTGTGTTTATTGTGAGGCACACTGTGCAGTGGTCGCTTGTTCCCAGATGTCTACTGACTTCTAAGTTTGTGATCCTCTCTCCATTTGACAGCACCTGGTCTAATATTGCTCCCTTCCGAGTGGGTTCCACCACTAGCTGTTTAAGGCATGCTCCCTGTAGGGCATCGAGAATGACCCTGCTCTTGGATATGGCTGCAGTCCATGTCAACCAGTTAACATGTGGCATATTCAAGTCCCCCATCAACAGTATCTCCCCTTTTTCAGCCATTTTGAGAATGCCCTCTATCATTTTCTTGTCCATTTCCTCTCCTTGAGACGGGGGGTCTGTATACAACCCCTGTGCAGATTGTGATGCCATTCCCTGTCTCCAAGGTGACCCAGCGTTCCTTTTGTCCTCCCCCTTTACTTTTTAGTTCTGTAGCTTTGATCCCTTCCCTTATGTAGAGAGCTACTCCACCTCCTCTTTTACTCTCCCTGTCCCTTCTGTAGATTGTGTACCCTGGTATGTTGACATCCCAGGCATGGTTCTCCGTGTACCATGTTTCTCTGACTGCCACGATATCCAAGTGTTCCTCTTCCATCAGAGCTACTAGCTCTGGAAGCTTGTTTCCCAGACTATGGGCATTGGTACTCATTGTCCTCCATTTAATGTTGTCTTTATCCTTTTTTACCCCATCCCTGCTCTTATTGCCCTTGTCTATCTTTCCATTTACCCCTGTCTTGCCCTCTGTCAAGCTCTGTACCTCAGTGTTTACCCTACTATCTGCCATGTTTTGTGGGGGGAGGCTTGAACTTTCCTGTTTGCTATCAGCACCTCCCCTTGGCTGGTTAAAAGCTTTCGAAGGAAGCCTTTAAACCCTGTCACCTAGGGAGCATGGTTCCCTTCCTGGACAGATGCAGACCATCATGCCAGTATAGACCTTCATCTCTCCAGGTGGACCCCCAGTCCCCAATGAAGCCAAAGCCCTGTGCTCTGCACCAGTTTTGCAACCATTCATTAAACTGCATAGTGTGCAGTACCCTAGTCTCACCCCTGCCATAGAATGGCAGCACCTCTGAGAAGGTTACCGTGCTTGCTACCTGTCTGAGGCCCCTCCCCAACTCCACAAATTCATTCTGCACTGCACAGATCTCATGCCTAGCTAGGTCATTTTTCCCAAGGTGGACAATGATATCTAGTTTCCTCTACTGTGATGGTACTTCTGCAATCCTGAGGATTCACATCCTGTCCCTCCAAGCCATGGCACCAGGCAAGCACCTTACTTCCCTCTCCTCTCCCTTCCCCATGTCTACATCCCTAACAACTGAGTCCCCTATCAGAAGCTGTTTATTTCCCCCGTGGTGTCCCTTGCCACTCTTTTGTGGGTCTCCCTTGTGGATGTCCCCAGCATTCTCATGGTCTCCAATGAGGGTGTCATCATAGAGGAACCTTGATTTGCCAGACTGACATGATTTGTGTAGAGGTGCAACTTGGGGGCTACACCTCTGTTCCACCACCCTCACCCTCCCAGAACCTACTGTGGTCAATCTGCTTTTCACACATGGCAACCTCTGAGGCAGTGGTTGTGGAACTGATGCTCTTTGGGTGGGGGAGGCCTCCTTAGTCCTTGCCAGTTCAGCCTGGAGGTGGGCAACCTCCTCCCTTAGAGCTGATAGTTGCCTGCAAATAGGGCAGCAATGCAGGATGTAGGACATTACCAAGGCATCCCTAGAAGCCATCATTCACTCAATTATTATCTCAGAGCATGCCTCGATCCAGATAACCTTTGCATGGGCCCTCCCGCCTTCTCCTCCCCCTCCTGGCGATTGGACTGTCTCCTATTGAGGGACCCAGAGTTTGCTCCCTAGCTTCAAAAGCAGGCCAGCGAATTCTTCCAAGAAAACCCAATTGCGGACACCTCCACAGGTAATACTTGGGAGGCTTTCAAAGCCACCCTAAGGAGGGCAATAATGGGCTTAGTGCATAAACGGAGGAAAAAAAGGGTACAGCAGCTCCTGGAGCTGGAAAGAACACTGAATGAGGCTGAACCCCTTTTCAAAGCCTTACCCAACCCCTCCTTCCAATCACAGGCCGGCCAAAAGGTAGCAGGCATCCGGCTGGAGATAAATGAACCAGTGGCCAGGAAGGTGGAGGTCTCTATTCTCCATCTTAAACACAAGTATTGGGAGACTGGGGAGAAGGGGGGCAAGGTCTTAGCATACTGTCTAAAGAAGCAACAGGCAGACAGATATTACAGGCCTGGCTGATGGCACAGGGAAGACTCACACTGCCCCTGATAAAATAAACAAGAAAATGGCGGACTATCATGCCACATTATACACCTCTTCGAGAGCCCCACATCCAGAGGGAGCAGCCTCCTTCCTGCAGAGGCTGAACCTCCCCAAGTTGACCAGCCAACAGGCACAGGCTTTAGATGCCCCTTTGACACTGGAAGAAGTGTCCGCTGCCTGCTATCATCCAATCACTGACAACAGGCAAGGCCCCAGGAGGGGACAGCTTCCCCATGGAAATACAGCAGCTCCTTCACCAGACGGTGTCTCCAGTTATCTACAAGGTGTACTCAGAAGCCCTGGGGGCTGGCTCCTTCCCCCCATCTTTCTGGGAAGCAATAGTAACGGCCCTCCCCAAAAAGGGTAAGGACCCTCATAAAGCCTCAAACTACAGGCCCATATTCCTGCTCAATGCAGACAGCAAAGTCTTGGCCAAATTACTGGCCTCCAGACTTAATCCCCTCTTGCCCCACCTCATCCACCCTTCTTAAGTAGGCTTTGTAAAAGGCCACTACAGTTCAGATCATATTAGAGCCCTGATAAATCTGATGCACACTGCTAAGTCACTTCCCTCCCCAGCTGCAGCGGTGGCTATTGATACTGAGAAGGCGTTCGACTCCCTGGAATGGGATTTCGTACATCAAGTCCTGCAATCCATGGGTTTTGGTCAGGGGTTTCAGGCCTGGGTAGAAACCATGTATTACCTCCTCAGGGCTAGGGTACTGATGAAGGCTTTGCTGTCTCCATCTCTTCTGTTAGGGAGGGGTACCTGCCAGGGTTGCCCCCTCTCCCCACTACTCTTTGTTCTGACAGTGGAGCCTTTGGCCACATCCATAAGGCAGGACCCAGCGATCAGAGGAGTACAAATTGGAGAGGTTGAATACAAGATGCTCATGTACGCGGATGACCAGCTCCTATTGCTGGCAGATATTGAGAGGTCCATCCCCCAGTTATCCTATCTAACTTTGCAGACTTTTCACGGCTCCTCCTTAATCAGGCTAAAACTGAGGTTCTCCCTCTAAATAATCACTGCACCCCCCAGATGGCCACGACCCACAATCTCAGATGGGTCCCGAATGGCATCACATGCCTGGGGATACTAATCACCCCGCAGTTTCGAATATCTGAGATGCCATTCTGAACCCCCTACTAGCCTGTATATGTATAGAACTGGATAGATGGAAGCCCCTCCAACTTACATTAGCGGGTAAAATCTCTGCCATTAAAATGGTCACCACCCCCAAGATCCTGTACACCTTATCCCACCTCCCCTTAAAACTGCCCCCTATATGATTCAACAGGATAGACACAATGGTAGGGCAGCTTCTATGGGAGGGAAAAAAAAGCCCCGATATGGCAGGAATAAGCTGTGGGCACATTGGTCAGAGGGAGGCTGGAACTTGCATTGGTTCGAAGGACACAAGTGGGCATTTCAGGTAACACAAACTTTGAAGTGGTTCCCAGTTCCCCCCGAGAAGGTGCCACAGTGGCTAGCCATGGAGCAGGTGTACAGCAGAGTAACCCATCTTTCTTTGCTACTGTACAATAGCCCCCCCCACCGGGGAATCCACCAACACCCCATGTTAGGACCCTCTACTGAATACTGAAGCAGACTACACAAGAAACTGAACTCCTTAATCAAACCCCATTGTGGGAAAATGCGGATATCTCAATAGACCACCACTCCATTCTGTGGCTGCACTGGGCCAGAGCAGGCCTCCAATTTTTGGAGGACACTTACAAGCCAGGCTCCACCACACTGGACATGTACCTGGGAATCAGAGAATGCCTTGATATTCCATCTATGGACCATTAGAGATACTTGCAAATCAAGAGTGCCATACAAGAACA
Source organism: Neoceratodus forsteri (assembly GCA_016271365.2). Taxonomy (NCBI): domain Eukaryota; kingdom Metazoa; phylum Chordata; order Ceratodontiformes; family Ceratodontidae; genus Neoceratodus; species Neoceratodus forsteri. Next base: position 335,007,642 of record CM057454.1, read on the forward strand.
CATCAAAAAGCACCCCAGGGGGGCAAAAACATCTCAGGTACAAAACTGGCTGTCCCTGGGGCCAATCTAGTGCAGTATATGCGACTCTTAGAATTCAGATCCCTCCCAATTCCTGGAAGCTAAGGCTAAATGAGAGACAGCCCTAGGTGTCCAAATGACAGATGAGGATTGGGCAGCAAGTTGGAGGCTCGCATACAGGGCCTATCCCGACCCTCGTAGTGCACTAATCCAGAACAAGATAATGCAGTCTCGGTACAGAACTCCAGCAGTGCTTCATAAGGTGATGCTCACACTGGATGACCATTGCTGGAGATGCCAAATGCAAAAGGGGGATTTATTGCATATCCTATGGGACTGCCCCTTGATCAGGCCACTATGGCAGCATGTCTGTTCACTAGGGTCCCAGATACTACGGAAGCCAATCCCCCCACACCAGAAGTACTCTTTTTAGGCATCTATACCACATCTTCACATTTACCCTCCAGGAGCAGAAGTGGACAGCTATCCTGAATATGCTTGCAAAGAGGCTGGTCCTCTGTGGATGGAGGACACAAGACATCCCCTCCACCACAGAAGTATTGAATGCCCTGGCCCAAACAGCCACCCTGGCATTAATGACTCATGTGGTGGCAAACACGATGCCACAGAATAATAGTTTCTGGACCCCTTTCCTAGTTTTGCTGAAAGCAAAAGAGGGGATTAGCTGAGGTGGTGGTGGGGGGCCCTCTCCACCTCACCCCCCCCCACCATCACCACCACTGACCCCCCAATCCTATAACAGTCAGGCTGTGAGGGCCTAGTCATAGCTGTCAAAGCAGGTCTCCAGGTCATGTTGTAGTCCAGAAAGTGTTACTTTTTCATGTTTACGTATACCACACCCTTATATCCTTTAAGATTCTTTGTGTGTACGTGCTTATGTTCATACAGGAACCCTTAAGGATTCTGAACCCAGTTGGCACTCTGAGAAGCACCCCGAGAGTCACCTCTTAGAAATTATGCTCCAGGCCACTCCTGGTGTGCAGTTTCTTAATTTGTTAGTAAAGAATCTTTTACTCACATTGGAAACCACCTCCACCCCTTATGTAACAAAGGCAGATGTTGGAACCCTGAGGTGATAGGAGGAGCTCCAGAGTATAAGAGTAAGTAAGTAAGTAATTGAAGGTTTATTTGTTTAAAGCACCCTTCCCAAGCTCAGAGCACTTTTACAATAATTCAAACATTTTAAATACAAACCGTATAAAAACAAAACAATAAATATAATGACCATAAATAACCCTTAGTTATCAAATCTCCGAGAATGCTTCGTTAAAATGGAATGTTTTTAACTGTTTTTTAAAACTTTCCGCAGTCAGGCAATCTCGTATTTGACAAGTTAAAGAATTCCACAGGGTAGGTGCCATATAGGCAAATGATCTTCCTCCAGATGTTTTTAAATACACCCTGGGTATCTCTAGCAATCCCTCATCAGAGGATCGGAGTGAGCGGGTGGGGCAGTAAGGCACCAGGAGTTCTTTTGGGTAGTGAGGTCCCAAATCGTGTAGGGCTTTATAGGTCAGCAATGCAACCTTGAAGGTGATCTGCCACTGTATAGGCAGCCAGTGCAGTTCTGGCAGCACAGGTGTTATAGGGCTAGAGCTAGAAACTCCCATCTACAACCTGGCCGTCGCATTCTGCTACAACTACGAACAGTCCCTATTTTCCCAGGACAGTCCCTATTTTAGGCAGCATGTCCTAGTGTCCCCACAAGTTTTGCAAAATGTCACTTTTGTCCTGGTTTTTGCTTACATGTCCTAGTTTTGTCCCTTTTTATTTGCTGACTGCTAATCTATGAATGACAGTTATTTCAGCACCACTGTGGCGCTACTCGGGCTGGACAGCAGCTTGCAACTTCAATCCTTGTGCCTGTATTGTACCGCAAGCACGTCAGTGGGAGCACAGTAAAGCACGTTCCTTCCTGTTAGATTAGACTGGGTAGTAGTCAAACAAGCACATATAGACGTCTGCCTGCCAGTAGCTGAGAGGGACTCCAGACAGAGAAGAGACTGGTAGCAGTGAACTAAGGTACCCAAACTTGATCAGCTGTAGGGAAGTGTGTAAAAACAATCTAATGTGGTGGTGGGAGTCACTGTAGTGAAGTTTGCTCAGCAAATGAGGTGAGTGTAAGCGAGTTGGATGGGACTGTCAAGAGGAGCAATACATGCAGCTCGAATGTCTCATCAAAATTTAATGCAGGTTTGCTTCTAATGAACTTTCTGTACATCATGATTTGGAACTTGCTGCAACAATAGTGATGTATTGTTTTAATCTGGATGTTTGCTACTGATGTTACTGTGGGGTGGCATGGCCAGAGCAAGCAACAAAATTTAATTGATTGTGTGAGGCGTTGTCTGCGGCGGTGCCCGTGGGAGTGACACGGTGGGGGGAGGGGGTCATGGTCAGGATAGACCATCCCAGTTTTAGGCCTTGGAAAGTTGGTAGCTTTACGTTCTGCACAAGCTGTAAGCAATGGATATCCACCCCCAGCAGCCCTAGATAAAGGGCATTGCAGTAATCAAAATAACTGGTGACAAAGGCGTGGACCAGGGTAGGAAGATCTTCAGGCGGAACCAAGTGTTTCACCCGGGCTATATTCTTTAGATGGAAAAAGGCAGACTTGACTACAGCCGACACCTGTGCCCTTGGGGGTCAGACCCTCATCAAATACCATGCCCAGGTCATGCACTTGGCCAGAGGCCATAAGCAGGGCCCCCCGAAGATATAAACCTGAGGGTTTCCCCACCTAAACCCCTGTTGTTCTCACTCCAGGGTCCACCACCAATACCTCAGTTTTTCCTGAATTCAACCAAAGACAACTAGTACTCATCCACTTCTATATCTTCAGCAGGCAGTTGTTAAACACTGTGATGGAATCAGACTCCTGTTCAGGTGCAAAAGACAGGTAGAGCTGAGAGTCATCAGCATAAAAATGAAAACTCAACCCATACTGTCTTATAATGTCCCCTAATGGAAGCATATACACCACAAATAACATGAGGGACAGCACCGAGCCTTGTGGAACCTCACAGGGCAGCCAATGAGGGGCCTAGGAATAAATCCCTGACACCACTCTCTGTGATCTGCCCTCAAGGAAGGATTGAAACCAACTGTGGACTACCCCCCTCAGTCCACAAAAAAACACAGGCAGTCGAGCAGCACCTCATGATCCACGGTGACAAACACTGCTGAGAGATCCAGGAGAACCAAGATGGAATGGGTTGTCCAATCTCTCACCATCAGGAGATCATTTAGAACCCGAACAAGAGCCGTCTGCATGCTATGCCTTTTCCTGAAGCCATACTGGAGAGGGTCATAGATATTGTGGCTGGTCAAATGATCCTCCAGCTGCAGAGCCACCACCTTCTCAATAATTTTCCCTACAAAGGGTAAGTTAGAGAGCGGTCTGTAATTTGCTGGGCAGTCGAGGTCAAGAGAGGGTTTTTTTCAAAAGGGGGCATACTACCGCCTCCTTTAAGGGATCCGGAAAGATCCCTCTCTCTAATGAACCCACCACTATCCCAGCCAGGACCAGGCTGATAACATCTACAACTCCACTAACAGATGAGTAGGGCCCGGATCCAACTTACAGTAGGTAGGTCGCAGAGTCTGGATAATCCTCACTATATCCATGACTGCCGGTTGGCTAAAGGTGAACCAAGTCAACTGGGCATTAGTACCACCCGATTGATCAATGCAAGGTCCAATGCACAGGCACTGGCAGATCTCATTCCTGATGGTGGATACTTTGTCAGTGAAGAATTTCGCAAACTCCTCACATTGTATTTGTGACAACACTCTACCGGCCTGTAGACAGGCTGGACTGCACAGTCTGTCCACAGTCCGGAAGAGCTGGACTGGTCTATTCTTCGCTGTAGCAATTTTCCTGGACAGGAACTCTGCCTTCTTATCGGAAATTGCTGATTGGTACATCTTATAATGTTCAAACAATCCAGGCCCATCCACTTCCAGGTGAGTCTTCCACCAGCATCTTTCCAATCTTCGTCCCCGCCTCTTCAGCTCACGGGCCTCCCCATCAAACCAGGGAGCCCCCAGGTGAAGAGTGTGGGGACAAACACAAATTGGAGCAATGACATCCAGGGCCCCTACCACAGCCCTACTGTAGGCCAGGACCAGGGGCCCTGGGTCAGTGCTATCTATTGGAAATCCCAAGAAGTCCAGCTCTGTCATTAGGCCTTCTGAGGTAACCACTGTTAAAGGACAGAACTGTACTAACTCCTTAGGGGCAGGCCTATTTTGGGGGGCTGTAAATCTGAACCTCAGGGCATGATGGTCAGACCAACCGGTTGGCTCCACCTCCACATCGGAGATCTCCATCCCCAGATGGAACACCAAGTCCAATGTGTGCCCCCCTCATGAGTTACAGAGGTAATAACCTGTGACAGGCCCAATGAATCCATCAACTGGAGGTTTTGACCAAATGGCGAGAGTTCATTGTCGACCCAGGCATTGAAGTCCCCCAGAATTAACCATCTTGGAGACTCCAGTACCATTTTGGTGCTGAAGTCCGTAACCTCCTTCAGGAACTCCTTCCCATTACCTGGTGGATGGTAGATGAGAAGGGTCCTGTAGCCTGCACCTGCACCCACCATACACTCAAAGGAGTTGGTGTCTCCAACTGGTACCTCCCTGAGATCCAGATCCTGTCTAAAACAGACTGCAACCCCTCTGCCCCTCTGGTCCACTTTAGGGCAGTGAATCACTGAGAACCCAGCTGGAACTGCAGATTCCAAAACAGGACCCACATTTCCATCCAGCCAGGTCTTGGTGATGCAAACCATGTCGACAGAGGAAACAAGATCCGCAATCACTGCGGTCTTATTCCTAATCAACCTGGCATTGCTTAACATCCCCCAAAAGGGACGGGAGTCCAAGGATGGCCTCACTTCCTGCCTGACAAAATCAGAGTCAGAGGGGATGTCACATGATGCAAATGCTCTGCTAGCAGCGGTGGTGCTGAGCTCCTGCCTATATTTTGTTGTTTTGTGCTAATTATAGCCTATCTAAGAGTCTCGAACATCTTCCAATTCAGAATATCGCTTGTGCAGTTCCTAAAGTATTGGATTTAGGTGGTGAGTGGTGTTACTGCGATATGATGGAGTCAGAAATGCACTCAGCCTCTATTCGCCACGCTCCACCAACGACGCCAGAAAAGAATCCGAAGAAGTCTAAGGCCCAAAGTGGTAACCCAGATAAAAAGACTTCACAATCTGCAACTCCGATCCCTCTGACAGAGGATCGGTTCTTACAAGAATTACAGCCTTTTAAAGAAACGCTGGTAGAGATCGCTAATGACCTAAAATTTCTATGGGGGGATTTCTCGGATCTATCGCGAAGGGTCACCAACTCTGAGGTCCGCATCGTGTCTACAGAGAGATGGAAGGAGAAACTGGAGCCAGAAGTGGTGGCGCTCAGGCATCAAGTACAGAAGTTGCAACTAAAAACTGAAGATTTGGAAGGAAGGAGCTGCAGGAACAACATTCTGATAATCAATCTACCAGAGGCAGAGGAAGGGCAGAATATGCAGGCTTTTTTACAGAAGCTCTTTTCCAAGATTGTTGGTCCATCTCCAATGGGGGCTTCGTACCAAATAGAAAGAGCACATCGTGCTTTGCGGCCCCGACCTCCAACGGGAGCCCCTCCTAGACCACTGATAATAAGGTTTCTCAGCTTTATAGAGAAACAACACGTATTAGACAAGGCGAGGGAAGCGCAAGCCATTCTATGGGAGGGAGTTAAGATTCGTGTTTTGCAAGATCTGCCTTATGAAATAAGGCAGAAGCGTGCTGCCTACCATCCCATAGTGAATAAATTGATTGCAGCAGGTATTCGGTTTAAAATGCAGTATCCCTCGTGCCTTTTAGTCAGGATATCAGATACCTGGATTGCTTATGAAACCCCTGGTAAAGCATTGGAGGACTTGACCACCAAACTTCCCGAGTTATTCCACAAGAGTTGAAGCTGGAGAAATCCTGACTGCTTTGAGAGGAGGGCTGCAAATTGTTAAGTATTTGCCTATTAGGCAGAAGTTTTGTTTTATTTATTTATTTATTTGCTTTTGTTAACCGGGTAAGCACACTAGACTGCCATGTGCCTGTTTTCAGGTGCGACCCGGGAGAGTTACAGGTGTAATACATTGTACAATAACAGTTACAGAAATGGGAGTGACCCGGGAGAGTTACCGGAGTCAGACATCATACAATTAACAGTTACAGAAATAGGGAAAAGTCCATAGGAGAGCCAGGCATTACGAAGGTGGCACAGTAGCTGTGAAAATACACGGGAGAAATACAGATAATAACATGGGCAATAACTCAAAAACAAGGATTGGTAAGGTTCACAATTATTCAGTTTGAGGAGACAAGAAGGTAGCCTAGCACAACAGGCATTACAAGGCTAGCTCAAGGACAAAGTAAAACACTGTGCATGAACAGTAGCAGTGACAATGGTAAGTGCAAGCAGGGGGTGCCAAAGGCGGGGTCAGGAGGCTGCGGAGCTAGAGGAGAAGTGCGAGTGGGCAGAGATGGGGGAGTGGGGAGGAGGGAGAGGCCCCCACCCAAATCAGGATGGGGAGATGGGGCAAGGGAGTAGGTTACGAAGTGCAGGGGCAGGGGAGAGAAGGTTTTGGGAAATTCCAGAGGGAGGCTTTAAAGCTTGGATGGGAGGAGGAGGCCCTGACTAGTTCAGGGAGCGAGTTCCAAAGTTTGGGGGCATAAATGTGGAAGGAACGATCACCCGTGAGGGTGCGGGTCCTAGGAACAAAACGTTCCTGGGTTGTCCCAGGCCGGAGGAGGTGGGGGGGCCCTAGGATTGAGGGGAAGGGCAAGGGCGGTAGGGGAACCAGAGCGGACAATGTTGTCAATGAAGTTACCTATAAAGGACGGTGTTTCTCGGGAGCCACCTAAGCAGCTGTAGAGATCACACCGGTGGGTGAGGAGAGGGGCGGAGAGCGCGAAGTGGCAAACATTGTTGTAGGCTGTGTCCCATTTTGATAGGCTAGTTTTGGGAACCAGGAAAAAAGTTATGAGGCCATAGCAGAGAGAAGGGAGGAGAACCCCCCGGGCGAGGGCTAGGCGGGCGGCAGGGGTGAGGCAGCTGTTGGCTCGATAAGCTAGGCCAAGTTTGCAATTAGAGGCATTGCAGATGTTACAGATGTGCAGGGTGAGGTCCAGCTGCTGGTCAAGGGTGATGCCTAGGTACTTGGTGGAGGTAACCATCTCAAGGGGAGAGCCATCGGCTCCAAGGATACGCAGAGGAGCAGGGCAGGATTTTATTTTGTTCAAGGACCCGAACAACATGGCTTGAGTTTTTTTGAGATTGAGGGTGAGCCTGTGGTCCCGCAGCCAGGTGTGTATGCATTCAAAGTCGGAGTTAAGCTGGGAGTTAATGGAGGAGATGTCCCACGAGCTGGACAGGAGGACGAGGTCATCTGCGTAAAGGGTGGAGTGGGCATGGGTAGGGACGGAGGATAGGTCGTTGATAAATAGCGAGAATAGGGTCGGACCAAGGACGGACCCTTGAGGTACCCCACAGAGGACTGGGAAAAGCTTGGAGGATGTCCAATTGAAGTATGTGTATTGCTGTTGGTTGGAAAGGTAGTTTTGGAACCATGCATGGGCAGAAGGGGAGAACCCGAGGGATAGGAGCGTGGAGCCTAGAAGGGAGTGGTTAACTCTATCGAAGGCTTTGGACAGGTCTCCGAAAATGGCCCCAGTGAGATTGCCTTGATCAATACCCGACCTGATCAAGGAGGTGACAGTGGCAAGGGCGGTGGACGTGCTGTACCCTTTCCTGAAGCCATGTTGGGCAGGAGAGTTTTACCTAGATAGATCAAGATTGGTACTGACCTGCGATTTCGGAGTTCCCGGAGAGAGGTTCGATCTCGGGTGGTGAGAGGTACTGCAGAGTGGCAGGTTCGGAAGTTGGGCTGTGGAAAAAGAGAAGGCCCATGCTGAGGGCTCTATTTGGGCCTGCAGGCCTCTACACGTGCCCACAATGTGTTCCCCTCACACAAAGTAGGAACTGAATAAGGAAGTGGCGTTTCCTGGAGGAATGCATTTGAGAAACTCAGTGCACTTTAAGCGATCCCCCTGGGAAACAAAAGACTCATGAACACTGGGTTACATCCTAAAATTTGCTTTGATGTTGCATGCTCTTTTTCTTTTACAGGAGGATAGCTCAATAATTATTTGGTATAAGTTAAGAATTGGGGAGGTCAATATTACATTTTACTGGTCAAAGAGATGCAGGGTTTAGTAGGGAAGATGGGTGGATACAGGGTGGTTTCAAATCAGATATGCCAGGATGTTCGGGTTTCCTTAAGTTAGGCTGACTGATCTCAGGATAGGTAGGGAGGAGCAGCATCAGGGCACTGATGGGTATGCTGTGTCACAACCTGAATAGTAGGGGGGTAGGCCTCTTTGGGCTTATTAGCTTAGTAATATTGGGGTTAGCTGGTCTGATTGTGAATAAAGAAGATATAGTTAGGCATCTTCCAATTAAAGATGTACGTTTCAAGGAGGTCATGGGGGTGACAGCTTTCCTGCTTAGCAGGGGAGCTTCTGTATATAGTTCGGTGGGTAATGGTAGGGGGAGGATTCTGGTAGTAGAGGATACCGCAGGTAATAGATATAGGGGAGAGGGGTGGGGGTGGGGTTGGAGCGATCATAGAGGAGAGGTGTAGTAGTAATAGGAATATTCAAATAGCTTTGAAAGATGTTGGATACAGCAGTTAAGATTGTTTCATGGAATATTAGGGGAGCTCGAGATCAAGCTAAATGGATAGCTATCCTTAAACATATAGCTCTATTCCGAGCTAACATAATTTTCTTACAAGAGACTCATCTTTTGGCATCCGAGGCATGCAGTTTTAAAAGGCAAGGAGTACAGCAGGTTTTTGCTGCCAGAAACTCCTCTAGTAGAGGAGGAGTAGGGATACTTATTATGAAAACCGTTCAGTTTCAACCAGAAAACATTATTCAGGATCCACAGGGTAAATTTATATTAGTTAGCGGTTTACAAGCAAGAAAAGCACTAGTTTTGGGGAGTATTTACGGACCGGTAGGAGGTGACCCGGATTTTCTTATGGGGCTGGCAGATAAATTGGCCACTTTTATACCAACCCCTATAATATTGGGGGGGACCGGAATCTCACCCAATCTCATCTGTTGTACAAATCCAACCCGATCCCTAGGGCCGTGACCCCATCTCAGAGAGCTCTTAATGAGACGATGGATCTCCTTGGGCTATGTGACCTTTGGAGGATTTTGACTCCGACTATTAGGGTCTTTTTGTTTTATTCACAGGTGAATCAAATAGTCTTTAGGCTGGATTATTTTCTTATAAGTTCAACCTTACTATCAGGGACTCTGGGTGGGGGGATTGAGCCGATAGTGATATCTGACCATGCGGTTGTATGGCTTCATATCATTCCGACATTCGAGCAACAGAAAGACACCCGATGGAATTAAACACACAATTGCTGAAGGACAAGTTCATAGTAAATAAAATTCGTACTCTTATTGGGCAATTTTTGGAAAAAAATGTCGGGTCCATCCCTAGGATGGACCAAATTTGGTGTGCACTGAAGTGCTATATAAGAGGTGAATTTATTAGGTTAGCAACAAAACGGAAAAGGGTTAGGGAGAACCAGGTGCAGAAACTATTGGAACAGATCAGAGCACTGGAACAAAATGTATCATCCACCTCCGTGCAAAGGTCACTTACAGACCTTTTGTCTCTTAGGAATGCATACTCGGACCTCCTTAAGGAGAAAGCCGAGTTTGATATCCTTAGAACGAAGGCAACTTACATCAACCAAGGTGAAAAAGCCGGGAGACTTCTGGCTCTCTGTATGAAGCAATTGGAAAGTTCAAGGACCGTTCAGGCAATTCGGGATGTAGATGATACCCTAAAAACCCTTCCCAGAGATATAGCCGCTGTGTTTGAGAGATTCTATGCAGATCTTTACGGCTATTGGTTCGGTCCCCCAACAAAGGAGGATACAGAGGCATATTTGGCTAGTACCTCACTCCATAGGTTGCAGGAGGTGGACCAGGTCATGTTAACAGCCCCTATCACCTTAATGGAAATATCTCAGGCCATCAGGGTCCTGGCTCTAGATAAAGCCCCAGGTCCTGATGGTTTTCCCTCAAACTTTTTCAAGGTTTTCTAAAAAGAGTTATCCCCCATACTACTTAAGTTCTATCACTATATCCTCACCAATGAGGCTGTGGACCCCTCCATTTTAAAAGTGACTATCATTTTGCTTCTAAAACCTGATAAGCCACCAGAATGCTCCTCTAGTTACCATCCCATCTTGTTGTTGAATTGTGACCTTAAAATTCTTACCAAAATTTTGGCTAATCGGATTCAAAAAATATGGTTTTCCTTACTTAGCCCAGAACAGGTAGGATTTGTCCCAGGAAGGTCAGCATCAGATCATTTCCGTAAATTAAACCACATATTTCATGTAGCTCAGTCCACCTTACATTCTATGGCTTTAATATCTCTGGATGCCAAAAAGCCTTTCGATAGGGTGGACTGGAGCTTCTTGTGGTTAACGCTTAAGTATATGAACATGCCACAAGAATTTATCCAATGGATTCAAAAGATTTACTCAACTCCCACGGCAAGGATTTTTTGTAATAAAGTATTTTCTTCCAGTTTTTCCCTGCACTCGGGTACTCGACAGGGCTGTCCCCTCTCCCCACTACTCTTTAACTTGTATCTGGAACCCTTGATAAGGCAAATTAACTCCTCAATTAAAGTGCAAGGGGTCTCTGTGGGCACAAGTAACTTAAAACTATCTGTTTACACAGATGATATACTGCTTCACCTTGCAGACCCTGTAGCCTCATTGGATGAAGTATTAGCAATTATAGGAGAGTTCAGTAAATTCTCTAATTATAGTTTGAATCGTAACAAAACTGAAATTCTCCCTTTCAATCACCATACATTGCGGCAAGATTTTCACAAATTTGGAATGAAATGGTCCCCATCATCGATGAAGTATTTAGGCCTATACTTAACCCCGGACCCCCTACGGTATAAAAAATTAAATTTAGAAGATCTGTTTCAGAAACTCCAACACGATCTTTCTGGATGGAAATCCCTACCAATCTGTCTGTGGGGGAGGGTCAACCTTATCAAAATGAATGTGCTTCCTAGAGTAGTCTTTCCTTTAAATATGAGTAATATATGGTTACCTATCTCCTTTTTCCAGAAGATACACGCCATTATTTCAGAATTCTTGTGGCTAAATAAGAGTCCTAGAAGGGCATACAGCAAGCTTACCTTACCTAAGAATAAGGGAGGGCTCAATCTGCCCAACTTGTTATATTATCATTGGGCTAGCCACCTACATAAAATGGGGAGGTGGATGTCCTCCCCCTCTTAGCGGAGTGGGGGACACCTATATTCCCATTTGGTTACAAATTGAGCTGGACATTTTTGGCACAGCTCGGATATCCCCGCTTGCTTCATTGTTTACACCTCTCCGGATACTACCAGAAATAATTCAGCAATCAATGGTGGGTGTGTCCATCAAAACTTTTGCCCAGGTCTGTGCCTCTCTACATGTCTGCCCAAGTAAGGATACAGCGCAAGGGATAGTAGGCAACCTTAATGTTAGAATAGGAGAATCCCCTATTACCCAGAATTGGATTCCCCAATTGCAAGGTATGCAGGTGTGTGATTTTTATCAGCCTAATGGTCTTTTGTCACCCACTGACATATTAAACAAACTTCAAACCCCTCCCAGATCCATTTATAAGATTTACCAGTTGCGGCACCTTCTCCAGCAGAGATTTGGAGAAGTATATATGCCCTCAAAACTAAGTAGCATAGTTGAACAAGTCAAAGACTTAGTGGTGCGACCGCATAGTATTTCGTTAATATATAATCCTGTCCTTGCTACCTTCTATCCAACCACGTTGCCAGGCTCTACGGTGTGGGACTCTCTTATGCCTAACCATGGAGTTAACTGGTCGGATATTTGGAGGGGCATGCATATATATATATATATATATATTACACAAGACAGGTTAAGGGTCACTCAATTTCACATATTAAATAATATGTACTATACCCCATGTAAGCTAGTTAAAATGGGATGGGTGCAATCATCTATATGTGTCAGATGTGGTCAAAAGGAGGGGATGATGCTACATGTTTTCTGGTCCTGTGAAAAGGTCTCCCCAATATGGATAAAAATTAAGTCCCAATTGAACCGCTTACTAGGCCTAGAGTTACGCTTCACTCCAAAGGTCTGCATATTGGGGGACTTATCTTCAATTACGGTTAAAGAAAGGAAATACCGTATTTCCCTTATCTCCATGGCAGTTAAAAAATTAGTCCTTAAACACTGGTTGGATCAAGCCATTGTATCTTATACAGAATGGTTACACGAGATGTCCTTTTATCTTAGGACGGAAAAAATGATAGTGAGCTTACGTAATAATCCAGCTGCTTTTGATAAGAAATGGGGTAAATTATATGATCTCTACTTGAACTAGGTCACCTCACTTTCTCGAGCTCTCCAGTCCAGTCTAGGGGGTAGCTTTTGTATGATATAAACAATTTGAGGTGTTTTGTTTTGAAATGTAATTTGATCGCTCCAATGGGGTGAGGGAGGGATGGGGTGGGGATGGGGGTGGGTGCAGGAGGGATATTGTATGCATGACAGTATTCTTGTACCATTTTACCAAGTGATATTGTTTAAAACTGTAAAATTCTCTGAGTAAAAAAAAAAAATCTGAGTCAGAGCCCTTGGGTATGGGGACTAAGCAAGGAAAACCTCGCTCCTGTACCCGTTTCGCCCCAGGGCATCTCCTGGCTTTTACTGTCCCTATCCGCCCACTCTCCTCCCACCCCCCCCAAGAGTTCCAGGATCCCCATCACCTACTACTCCTTCGTCTCAGAATGCCAAAAATTCGACATCTAAAATAAACCTCCGCAGTAAGCGGAGGTAATTCAAAAGGACGGAGATCCCCAAGCCTTGAAGGGGAATACTGCCTGACCATCTCTCTAACACCCCAGCACATATTTCCAACACTCTGATGAGTCAATAACCATTCACCCCCACACAATCAATACCCTTCCACTCCCCTAACTTATTACAAATTACAAAACAAGAGTATTTGTTTTCTTCTGTTCACTGAAATACCCAGTGCTAGACCAGTGATGACTGCCTCCTGCACAGCACACATATATGGTTGTTTGTTTTCTTTTCTTTTAACTTGGAAAATAAAAAAAACTTTAACAACAAAAATAAATAAATAAATAAATAAAGGCTTGAACGAACAGTGATGTTTGATCTGGTGTCCTCCAAAAGGACATGAGGCCACCCCCTAAAGTTCAGAGACTGTAACTTCAGGGGTATGGTTTAGAGACAATTCTTCCAGAGGGTGGTGAGCCTATGGCACAGCCTACCAGTGGAAGCAGTGGCTTTGAAGACAGTACAGACTTTTAAGGTAAGCCAGGACAAAAGTTTGTTTACTAAGGGAATCATATGTTATTGTGCGAAGAAAGTAACCCCCAGGGGCTACTACCGCTGCCTGCTTGACTACTGACAGGTTGAGAGGCCTAGGTTCTATGGTGGATGCCTCCACCCAGAGGTCAGGGTTTGTAGTGGTTAGACTAGCTTTCTCACAGCCCTCTGGGACACCATGACCCCCTTTGGTTCCCTCTAGTGGCTCACATAATACACAGGAGTTACAGCCCCAATACCCCACATATACACACTGTTCACTCATAAAGCACCACTTACCCTCGAGACTGATTCTGCAGCACATCTCTGAGGATCCCCTGTAAAATAAGGTTAAACAACATGCACAGCAAAATACAATACTGTTTCCATAAGTACCAATACCACAGACAGTATATAGTATAACAACAACAAATCTGATTTATTTAGGGAACAGTAACACGGGAGGGGGAAATCAGGGTAATTGGTGGCATTAAATCACAGTACTCTGGACACATACAGGGTCTGAAAAGTCACACTCTGGGTACCCAGGTTGAGGGGGGGATAGCCAGGTCCGTTGCACGGGGTTGGCCGGCAGGTGCGGATGGATAGGGCCCTGTAGAAGAAAATATATGCACAACACCCAGTTGTAATCCAGAGCTGGATGGCTCAGTCCATGAAGCAGTGAAACAACAAGAATTAGATGACACACTTATGATTGAAAACAGGCTGCAGGGGAATACCCTGATTTGTACTCACAATACCCAAGCTGAGAACCGGATGGTGGATGTTCTCTGGATTGTCAGAAACAACAGGGCGTGGAGACAAGGTCCTTGTGACTGGACCCCACTGCAGTTTACAGCAAACGGATTTAGTCCGAGACAAGCTGGGGTTTGCTTCCAGCTTCAACACACAACACACAGCACAGGGGATTGGAAATAGCGATTCTGCACAAGCACTACGCACATTCATATGTAAAAGGAAAGTACTATACCAGACAAGCTGCTCCTCGATCCCAATCGCACTTACTGCAAAATACCCAGGAGCACACATTGCAGCTTCAGTTCCTGACAGACCGAGCACGGTTCAGCAATTTCTACAGTCTTCTACAGGGTAAGCTGGGTTTCCTCACTTCTAGTGCTTCTTTCACCTCACAACTTGGATTCAGTCCAAACTGGCGCTCACAACAGCTGCAGGCCGAAACTCAGGGCCTCACACAAGCTTCCCGCACGAAACTATAAACAGCAGAAGCACAGAGCTCCTTCTGTCTTCACTGTCATAACTGATCTGATCTTTCCAATCACAGAGCAGGGCATTTCCTTTAGTTCCACACCATTCTGGTGTCTGGTTTGGCTGTCACTCACAATAAGACTCCCTCTGTTGATGAAAAAAGGCTCCACGGTCAAAACTACATTTCCCAGAGTCACTACCCATACAATCCCCCTTGTGGCTGGCTCAAAATTGAGAGTCCAAGTTCCGATTCATCCACAGGCTCCATTTTAAGGAACCCCTCCCCATTGATTGGTCCATTTCAGCAGTTCAAGACCAAAATGAAAGAGCTACACTGAAACAGTTCGTGCTGAAATGAAGACAGGTTAGACAAACTACATTTTCTCAGTCACTCCAAATGATTTCTGGCAAATAGTTATATCTTTCAACAAGACTCCCTCTGCACATGTAGAGACAGCAGAAATGGAGCAAATTGACAGCAGCTCAGGCGGGATTAGAGCATTAATTACACATTCCCCCCATACAAACTAATTAAGTCTGCAAGCAGACAGCTCTTAAAGAGACAGTACATGGAGGCTCAAATAGCACTCACTTGGAACCACATTTAAACAGCTCAGACGCCAAACACTGCCCAGACTTGGAGCATTCAGGTAAGCTCCTGGAAGACTTTTGGGAATCCCCATTTGCTGGGGGGGGTTACAAAAGAGTGAGCATTTATATATTGCTTTTCATACACACTGTATACCAAAACACTTTGCAAGTGATGAGAGGCAAGTACTACAGCGACTGTAAGTGTGTAGTAGCAGTCATTTCACACAGTAATACCCACACACAACTTGGACAACTGCATGAATCATTTTTATGGGAAGGGGAATGCTGCCCAGGACACTCGGAAATATCCCTTACTCTTGAGAAAGTGTCTTGGGCTCTTTTACTTCCAAACAAAGCAATTCCAGTACCATCTGCCAAAACAATACAACCAAAACACCAAATGGTAGAAAAGGGTTCAGATTTTATTAACAGTCAGCCAAAACATGTGATGGAAAATCTCTTTCCAGAGACACCAGCAAGACCCTTGCACCAGACCTCCAACCGGTTTCACTAAAACATCATAGCATTATAAAACAAGTTCTGTAATAACCAAACAGAACCTCCTCCTAGGGAGAGTTGATGATTTGTTGTTTTGGCTGATTGTTAATAAAATCTGAAGCTTTTTATACCATTTGGTGTTTTGGTTGTATTGTTTAGAACTGGCAGATGGTGCTGGAATTGGTTTAATTGGACAACTGCTCAATAAATTGAATTGGCCTTCTTTTGAACTCAAACTTGACCTCCCAGTGTTTTGTGCCACCTTCAAAATTATCCATCTACCTCCGCCACCCAGTCAAGCTTACCTGCTCTTCCTTAAACCCATCCCGGAAGCTCTCAGATCTTCACACCGGCCAATAAAAACATAGAAACATAGAATTTGATGGCAGATAAGGACCACTTTGCCCACCTAGTCTGCCCATTTCCTTACCTAATGGATAAACTGCAGATCCTAGTTAACCAACAGCCTACTTCCTCCTACCCCCCCACTAGAATTGCCTTATGCCTGTCCCATGCATTCTCGAATTCCCTCACTGTTTCTGACTCCACAACCTCCTCTGGAAGGCTGTTCCATGTAGCCCAACCCTCTCTGTGAAGAAATACTTCCTCACATTACCTCTGAGCCATCTCCCCCCATCTTCAAATTGTACCCCCTTGTTTTTGCACATCTCTTTTTCTGAAAGACGCTACCCTCTTAGCCTTTGTTGATTCCCTTGAGATATTTGAAAGTTTCTATCATGTCCCCCCTCTCCCTCCTTTCCTCGAGGCTATACATCTTTAGTTCCTTTAGTCTTTCTTCATATGTCTTCTGATGCAGACCCTGCATCATTTTGGTTGCCCTCCTCTGGACAGCCTCCACCCTGTCTATGTCTTTGTGGAGATGGGATCTCCAGAACTGTACACAGTTCTCCAGATGTGGTCTTACCAACTGTCTGTACAGAGGGCCAACAACTTCCTGTTTTCTACTGGTGATGCCTCTCCCAATGCATCCCAGTATCCCTGCAGCCCTCCTTACTGCCTTCTCACATTGCTGGCCCACCTTTAGGTCATCTGATATGACTACCCCCAGGTTCCTTCTCCTACCCAAGACTCAGGTAATGATAGGTCTGAGATCCTTCTCCTATGTTGCTCCCAATAAATGGAACAACCTCTCACACACTCTACTGCCCTGCAAGACTATTTCTCCTTTCAAAAGAAAATGCAAAGAGGTCATCTTCTAACCTACTACCTGCTTCGGTAAGTGTGCCTAACTGTACTCTTTCTTCTGACCTCATCATTACCTCTGATGAAATCTGATGTGTAAATTTTGCCTGTTATGTATCACAATCCTAAAGCATTGTACCTTGTATTCTGTTTTTGTCTATACTTGTGTTATGATTATATGCTGTTATTTGTTTCATTGTATCTATACTCAAAGTACTGCTCTATTGTATTTACAGTCTCCATTATCTTTGTGTTACCTTTTGGTTTTTGTATTGTGCCCTGCTGTACTAGGAGTGCATTTGTTCCCCGGGGCATCACTGAAAAAGGGACCTGTTTGTCTCAGTGAATCCTCCCGGTCATCAGAATTCAAATAAACAAATAAAAAATAATTGGATATTTGTTTTTTCTTGGCATATCCAGGCATGGGATGGCTTTGCCTGTTTTTTGTTCTTTTACTCCCACCTGAGCACCCACCAGGACAGCAAAAGAGATGTGTAGAAGAGACTACAGAATAATGTCTCATCCAAAGGATGGTACACCCCAACAGTACAGCTCCCTCCAGTACTGCATTCAATTGCCAGCATTAATAGTATGAAGTCAATCCCAGTGTGGGACTAGAACCCATGATCATCTGACCCAGAGGCAGATGCGCTACCAGCTGAACCATGCTCATAGTAGAGTGGGTTGGGAATCCCTATAAATTAGTGAATATTTGCACAGTGTATTTTATTTATCCCTGTTTATGAACTGGGGGGGAGGGCAGACAAGATTAACCTAGAGTCTGTTCTAATCTTAAATTACTATGTCACTATGTAACATCCCCCCAATCAGGCCACACACGTTATGCATCCTCCTGACCTGTTCATATCGTATAAAAGCAGTTCAGAATGCCAGTAAAGACTGGCTAAGTCCACTTTCCATCCCAACTGATTTCACAGGGGGTGCTAAGTGCAAGGATGTGGTTTATTTGAATTCTGCAGTTGATTGAGGTCCTTTGAGCCAGGTCTTTAGATTTTTGGGCTACCAAGATCCTGCTGTCTAATCACTAGCAGTTTTTTTTTTTCCAGGAGGTTCTGTTTGGTTCTTACAGAACGTGTTTTATAGTATTAAGAACTTTTTGTAATTTTGCTGAGTTAAAATTATTTTCACACAAAAGTGTAGTAATATGGGCATGGCATGTTGTATTAAGCTATGAGAAACACTATAAGTGTTCTTTTGCCTGTTCCACAATTTACAGTATGGTAATTTATTTTATGGCAATTTTGTTCTTTAAGCATTCTTGTAATTGTATATTTTGTTATACTTACTTCCATATTACAGTGGAACTACGATTATCCAGAACTGTTGGGGAATTAGATTTTGGTCCAGATAATCGATCATCCAGTATACCAAAACTGACATGTCAAACTACATTGTACATTTTTAAAAACAAGGCGCATACTCACTTAATGATTTAAAATCAATTTTTACTCAGTAACCAAAGATAGACAAGCGAGAATACAAAAAAATAACCACATAGAAGCTTTCAAATTATTGTCATTACCTTGGCTGTTAAGTTTGTGGTTAAATTGCGGCACTTTCTCCTGGATCATTGGACCTGACACCAAAGCTCTTTTCATGCATTGCTGAGTGAACCATATGTAGGTGGCTTTCTCCAGCTTTTCATTGACAGGTTTTTGTAAGAGTTTTTCATTTTATTAGAGCCCTTTCATCCTCCACAGTGGTATCATTTGACATTATTTAACCTATACTGCTTTTAATGTCAGAAACCTGCTGCTTGTATATGCCGTAGGATGCAGTGATGTCAGTGGCTTTTTTGCCCTTGTCAAGTCTCTCCAGGATCAGTATCTCATCAGTGAGTGGCAGAATTTTTATTTTGCGCTTCACATGTTTGCTTTCCGTGAGGCATCCATGGTGAAACTGACAGCTGCTTGCCAATCTGTTCTGCTGTGCTGTGCACACATATTTTTAAAGATTGTAAGGCTTACTTACTTGTTAACTTATTTGAATCAATTGTAACCAGTTTAACCTATCAGGCAAAGGACTATTGTTCCATCCACAGTGTAGTATTTCACTGATTAAATTGATTGAACTAAGGAAAAACTAAAGAAACCTGGCTAGTTTTTTAGTGCAGTAAAGGAGCTGTTACAACAGGCTGTGAAAACATTAATCACAGTACATCTCTTACACCTCTGCTAAGTCATTAAACCATCTAAGCCATTCATTACATTTATTCATTTATGCAGTAAGCATTACAGCCTAGTTTCATAACTTCAGGTCACACAGATGCAAAATTCGTGACCACGCTAATTGCGCCTGCTAAAAGTTTAGATTACTGGGACCGGGTGGCTGATCTGTTGAATTGAATCATCTGGACAATCAGTGTCTGGATAATTGAGGTTTCACTGTATTAAGTTATCTTCATACATTGTACTTTCTATCTTCTGTTCTCTCCTCTTCCCCTTTCCCCCTTCCCCAGGACCCAGCAGATGCAGATGATTAGAAGAATTGTTTTGGACAAAATGGCTGAACAGGAATATAATGAGAAACATAACGTATAGTGCCACCAGCCTTTCATATGTCTGACATAGCTGACAGCTGTATGGAGTGAACTAGTCATTAAGATGAAGGCTGAGTCCTAGAAGTAGTGAAAAGAAAAGAAAGCCAGCTGACCTTTGCTGGCTTCCTCTGCTATAAATCAAATGCTCTGTCCACCCACTTACTAGAAACTGGCTTCTGAAAGCCAAACATGGTAACTGGTGAAAATGTGAAATAGTGTGATTTTTTTTGTAATTCATATTTTATTGCAAAGTTAAACCATTATTACACAAACAAGAACATTCAATTCCTAGCTGGAAGTTAGCCCTTGGATATGCAGGCTAGCAGAAGAGGCATACCAAACTACCAGTTAATTTCATTTAAAGGAAATAAATTTATGCAACACTTTTAATAAAACTTATCAAAAGTAACTGCTTTTGTAATTTTAAAGCTTAACATTAGTTTATAATATTAAGTAACACTTGTTATGGAAAATGTAATACTAGGGGAACCCTTTATATACAGAAAGTCAATGTATTAGTAGCTTGGGGAACTGGGTAGCTAGGACAGCAGCATAAGTTGTAAAGGGAAATGGCCTTAAAATCTTCTATGCTATCCTGCTATCTTGACCCCATGATGTTTCATGTTGTGGACCCTCTATGGATGTTCACTCCCTGAGTGAGGCAGTAGGGCATATAGTGGCCTTGTGGAATTCAACAATAGGTTGAAGTGAAGAAGGGCCCCCATAATTCCAAATAAGTGTCAAGCTTATTGCTAGTATTGTAGTGTACCGTCTCAAAGCTGGCCATTTTCCCAGGTTCTTGCAACCGCTCAGAGATATGAGGTTGAGTTTGGCCTCTACAGTACCGTAGGATGATGTTTTTGGCAATGATGAGTGCTCCTAGACTCCATCTCCTAGTTATGGGCTTGATCCCATTCCAGTCACCCTGGTTTTCATGTATTCCTAACACTATCATCAGTGGTGTCAGTATGATAGTTTGCCCAGTCAGGTCAGTTAGTGTCAGTTGGTGTTCTTTGGCTCTCAGTCCAGAAACCTTGTATGATGGGGCAGTCCCGGAGGAGGTGGGTAATGCTGCCCACCACTGTGGAGCATCCTCAACATTTATTGTATCTGAGCTCATTAATCCCCACTTTTGTTGTTGCTGGGGGGTCCTATGCCATCTGCATAGAATTGTGTACTGTGTAAAGCAGTTCTGTGTGTCCTGCGCAGCCAGACAGAAACTGTGCCAGGCACAATTCCAAAATTGGGGGATGATAATGATCCCCAATTCAGCATTCCACTTAGAGTGGAGATGATCCATCAGGTCTGGTCTCAGGGCTAGATGTTCCCTGTATATAAGTCCCCACCTGTGTCAGTTTGCCCTGTGTGGGTAGCAGCAAGTTATCCAGGTCTTGGGTCTCCTGTAGCCAGTTTTGTGGACCCAGCAGAGAACCCAGAGCATGCCACAGTTGGAGATACTGCCAGTGCTGGTGTTTCTCCAGTGCAAAGGTCTCTTTATGCTGTCCAAACATCTCAACGTACCTAATGCTGCCATCTATCAGCTGGGAGAGGCTATGGATCCCTTTCTGGTTCCAGTCCCCTAGTTGATTGGTCTGCCCTCAGTTTTCAGGGCTGAGTTATGTAATAGTGGGAAGAGGAGTGACCTCAATGGGGTCCACTTCAGTGCCTTACTATGTTTCACCACACTACCTTTAATGGGAGTAGGATGGGAGGTTACCAACTTGGGGAAGTTTTCTGAACATAAACATTCTGTAGGAGTCCTCCCCTAAGATGTGTGATTCACATAAGGTCCATTTAGGACTCCAAACTGGGTTCCCTGTAGGGAAGGTTCAGAACAGCTGAAGGAGCATGTGTGCCTCACGTTTAAGGGCAAAGCTGGGGAGTTTGAGGCCTTCTCTCTCCAAGGGTTGCACTAGTTTCCATTGCCTAAGTTGTTTTGGCCCTGTTCCCCATATGAAGGAGAGCATCAGGTGCTGAATCGCGTGTAACAGTTCTAGTTTAATCCTGATTGAGAGGTTGTCTAGTATACACTGAAGCTTGGAGGCAGCCATCATCTTAAAGGCATGCTCCTTCCCCCTGTGGGAGAGGTGTAGGTGGCCCCATCTCTCCATGCCCTTCTGTGTCTCTGATGTGAAAGGAGGAAAGTTTAGTTGGCCCAGAGTGAAAAGATTCCAAGAGAATTGCATGCCTAGATATTTGAGGTTATTCTGTGCTGGCTGCAGACCACAAGGGAAATTTGGAAGAGCTGTGGCACTGTCATTCAATGGGAGCAGGAGAGATTTTGCCATGTTGGCTTTATAACCAGAGAGTTTGCCAAATCTAGACAGCAGATCCCACACAGCTGGTACTGATTTCTTGGGTTGTGTTAGTATCAATAAGATGTCATCTATGTATGCTAGTGCCTCGTGCTTTCCTCTCTTGTGTATCCCATGGATATAATCATGTAGTCTGATGTTCTGTAATAGGGACTCTAGGGAAAGTACAAAGAGAAGGGGTGAGAAGGCACACCCTTGCCTCTTGCTCCTTCTGAGGGGAAAGGGGACAGAAGCTTGGGCATTAGTTATGACTGAGGCCAGGGCACCACAGTATAGGGTGCATATCCAACCAATAAATGTGTCCCTGAATCCAAACATTTTCAGTACTTGAAAGAGGTGATCCCATTCCACCCTGTCAAATGCTTTCTTTGCATCAAGTGAGGAAAGCACTGACATCAGATGTCCTGGGGATGGTTTCCTATAAGATTAAGAAGCCACCTGGTATTGTCTATGGCACATCTTTGCGGGATGAATCCTACCTGATCTGTAGCCACTAGAGTAACAATCATTGCCTTAAGCCTAGTGGCCAAGACCTTGGCGTAGGCCCTGCAATCTACTGTTATGAGTGAAATTGGATGGTAACTGCCACATGAGAGGGGGTCCTTGCTTGTTTTGGGTAGCAGAGTAATGACTACAGTTCTCATGGAGGGTGGGAATTCCCCAAGGCTCATCACTTCCTTCAGAGCATCTGCTAGAGGCATCAGAAGGACCTCTCTGAAGGAGTACAGAAACTCCACTGGGAGACCAGCCCCTCGCAGAGTCTTTCTGGCTGGCACGGTGCATAGTGTGGTTTCCAGCTCATTCTCTCTGAAGGTTTTGCCATAGCATTGTGCAGAGATGGGTCTAGCTTGGGCAACCTTAGGAGGGGTGTGAAGTAAAAGAGTTCTGCCTCTGATGGGGATACCTCTTTCTTATACCGGGCTAGGTAGAATTCCAGGGATGACTCATTAATGCCCTACTGGTCTCTCCTGTGGTTACCATATATGTTGTAATGCCCACAATTCAGGATTTTTCCTATTGTTTCTTCAACTGATAGGCCAGTAGGTGGTCCAGTTCCTCCCCTGCCTTCCAGAAATGTTGTTTAATGCAGAACAGTGTGAATTCCTCCTTCTGATGGAGGAGCATATTCATCTTGTATCTGGTGCCAGTAATTTTAGCTTAGTCCCTCTGCATTGGCAGGATCCACCCTGTACTTAGCCTCCAGCAACTTGAGTGATTTAAGTTGCTCCTCGAGGTCCTTAAGCCTAGATTTTTTGAGGTAGGAGGCATAGCTAATGCACCGCCCTCTAATAAAAGCCTTCAATGCATCCCAGTGGTTGCAGATGACGTGTCCACAGGAAGGATTGTAGCAAGACACGTCTGTGTGTCTGTATGTCTGAGGGACATTCTCATGTATAAGAATAGTAACACTATGCTCTTAAAATTAAAGGTGCTTCTGTACACCTGGGAGACCCACCCCATCTTAAGTTTAGCTATTTCTTTCACGAAAAGGTGGGTCTCTTGCAGAAAAGCTATGGCCTCCCCTTCCCTACTGAGGCAGTCTAGAATTTTCTGGCATTTTACGGGGAAATATATTCCCTTAATGAGATTCATTTAAGTGGTTGTCCTGACATACTGTATACGGAAGGAAGAGAGAGAGGTTTAGTAAAGGTAGTATTTCTCAGTATAATAACAACTGGGCTGATAAATTTCCCTCCAGCCCAGTACAGCGGTTATATCAGGGGTCCAGGAGGTGAATCATCTGCATGCTCCCACAACATCTGATCCAGCCTGAGAATAAATTATGCTAGTGCATGTACTGTAATAGCCAAAGAAAGAGTCATAGCACTGAATTTAACTAGTTTCCCCTAGTGTTACTAATATATGTTGTAAATTGGTAAGGAACAAAGTAGGACTATACCAACAATCTAGATGTACTACATTTGTAAACAACCATGCAAGAAGTATGAATCAACCTTTTGTGTGGGCAAGAGGGCTTACTCCATGTGGGGGTACAGGCCCCCAAACTGGTTTATCCCTGCCCTTGCGTACTCACTGACGAAGTGTATCCTGCCTGGTCGCGGCTGTGCCACCAAGACAAGATAATCTCTGGTGCACTATTTATGAATTCAGGATTTGCATAGCCTTGAATGGTATGTTGGTGTGGGTGGCATCCTTAAATGGATTGGGGGATGAGTGTGTGGGGAGTGGACAGAGTGTGGAGAGAAGGGGCTTGTGTCCATATCCCTGTGAAGCCAGACTAATGGCCGTGGACTGGGTCAGGGAGTTGAAGGGGGAAGTTACACTTAAGGAGGTGTTGGGGGAAGGGACCCTGTGGCCCTCCGTTGTCACCCAGCAGATGTTCTGTATTATGACCCAGTCAAGAGCAGGCAGTGGCTTCTTGTGGCATTGTTGCTGGAGAGAAACAGAGAGGACAAAAAATGAGGGAAAAATAAAGGGAGAGAAATAGGGAGGGGGAGGGATGCTGCCTGTTTTGGTATTGTGGGTACCTGTCCATTGTAAGAATATGTGAATCGCAGGCCGGCCGAGTGGTGCTGAGGGTTGAGATGCTAGACATCACACCTCACGCTGCACTGGTGACCTGTGTTCGGGAATTAGCTCAGGTTGTCAGGGGTCAGCCTGGTGGGGAAGGGCGAGGATCGAGATCGAGCCAACACAAGGCAGCTCTCTCCTCCTGGGAGGGATTGGAGGCTCCCTGGTCACTGGCCACCTCCAAGTGGAGGATGGATGGCGGCGCCAACCTAGGGCACCTCCATGCACATATATCACCTGTGTGCTGTGGTCCTGGGACCAGGGGAGAAAATGGGCAAAAAAACAAATAAAATATAAATAAAAAAAAAAAAAGAAGATGTGAATCGCAGTATAATATGCAGAAGGAGGGGTTTATAGGTATCTGGACTGTTTGGAAGAGAGTCCGTGCAGTAACTTGAATCAGGTTAACCGGAGAGCAGTAGTGGTCTGGAGCTATGTGAAGCCACACAGCTGCAGGGGCTGTTGATGTCTCTTAAATGTGTGCACAGTCATGCAACTCTCCATAGCACAGACCCCTGATGCGGTGGGTAGGCAGCCAAGTAATGTCAAAAACCAACAATAAGGAGAGGTGGGAGGGGAATGCAACCAATGAGGGAGGGAGGATCATGCCTCCAATGGCTGGGTCACGGTCAGGGTGGTTGGCCTGAAAAGTTAGGCACATACTGAGGATCAAGGCCTGACCTACTAACCCAGTAATTGCTGTCTGTGGCTGCCCCCCCACATATGCCAGCTATCACCTGCAACTCACAATCCACCTGACAGTGAGTAATGACACATACATATGCATAAAGTGTGGCTACCCCAGCACTGTCATGGTGGGGAGGGAGGGAAGCGAAGGGGAGCAGGAAAACCTCAGGGGTACCAAGCTTTTCAAACCTATCAGGGCTATCCCTGTTTAGCTTGAAAGGAGGTGAAGGCCCAAGCAATTGTTGCATGATGAAGCAGAGTGAGGGGGTGCAGAAAGTGGTAGGGTAAGCCTCTATCATATCAAGTGCTGCTGTACAATTATGGGGAGCTTAGGCTCCAGTAAAGTATACAGGTTCACTTAAGCAGTCAGTCTTCCTAAGTCTGGGAAGTACAGTTTTGTCCAATTTGTGAACTTCCACAGAGCCTCCAGGGACTTCACTTGTGTCCGCACTGGCAGTGGCCACAACCCGGTCTGCCCAAAATCTTCTGTCAGTGTCCTGTTGCTTGGTTAGGAGAGGACTGCTGTGTGTCTTCATAGGACAATTTGACAATGAAATGTCTGTATGCAGCATGGCCGAGTTTCCTGACCATTTAGACGCCAGTTCCCCCAGGTTGTCTGAGCTGGCCATCAAGTGTCCCAAGTCTCTGCTACTTTCTCTTCTAGAGTCCCCTTGCCCCAGATGGCTTGATCACTGCTTGTCTCTGCTGCAGCAATGTAAGTATTTGGCTTTCAAGGTTTTCCAATTCAGCCGTCCAGTGGCACTGAAGGTTGAGGCACTGGACGCCACACCTCGTGCCACACCAGCGACCTGGGTTTGGGAGCGAGCTCAGGTGTTGGGGGTCAGCAGGGGTGGAATTGGATTGAGCACCCGCTGGGCTGCTCTCCTCTCCAGCGGGAGGGTTCTGGGGAAGTCCGGCATTCCAGCGGCCCCTGGTGGAGACCGGGGGCACCGCAGAGCACTGGGCAACATGTTCACAGTGTGGCCCAATGCTGGCAGGGTTGCCATGCGCTGAGAAGCCAGGGGAGTGCACCATGCACAGGGGTTGGGGGGGTTGAGGGCATGTAACAAGGGGAAAGGCCCCCAACCTCCGGATAGGTGATGGCTACTCCAGTGCCACCGCCACACGCCCAATGCTGGTTCCCCATTACTGCCCCCTTTGATCTCCATGGGGCTATAGCTCCTCTCATCCACGGGGAGTCGTGATATCCTTGAAGATGATGGGGGACACAGCAGGCGGTAGAGTGGTCTGGTGAGCGGGGTAGCCAGAGAAAGTTCCGGATGGGTGGAAAAGAAAAAGTGCCAAAAAAAAAAGGTTTGCCAATTCACAGAGTCTTAAGTGGGCTGTCCCTATGGCTGGGGAGGGTTATACTGTGACCAGGTCTGCCTGGAAGGGGCCAAGTTCTGGGAAGGGCCCCTTGATCCATCTTGTTGCTGAAGGGTCTGAGATTTCTCAGGCCAGTTCTTCACAATGAGTTATAGGCTTCCTCCAGTGAGTGGAAGGTATGGGCAGTTCCATTCCTGGAGATGCTAAGTTTAGCAAGGTATTATAGCCTATAGGGGATGTTGAGCTCTTGAAAGACTTTATTGGCTCACACATACCCCTTCTTCCACTGGACTAGTTCAGTGGAATAGCCAGTGAATATGTAGATTCTGTGGCCCTTCCAGTTAAGTGGTCTCCTATCTCGTGCCAGGGGCAGGATCAGCTTTTTGTCAGTGAATCACAGAAATCAGGCTAGGATAGGCTAGGACCTGTCTCCTGCCTTGGGTGGTAGTCAGAGTCTGGTGTGCCCTGTCAATCTCTTAGGGCTGCTTTTAGGAGTGTTTCAGGAGGTGATGGAGCTCCCTTTGTAGAAAGTCACTGACATCTTTCTGCTATGCCCCTTCTAGGAAGCAGACAGATTGCAGATTATTATTTCAGCCTCTATTTATGAGCCTTCTGTCTGTTCTCAGAGAAGTGCCATCATCCTTTTGAGCTCCAGGATGAAAGCCTCGTGGCAAGTATCATTATCATCGATATACGACAGAAATGTCTCTGTGTCTCTGGCTTTATTCTGGAGTTCATGCACCTGCTCCTCTAATGTGGCTACTGATGACTTAAAGCTGGTAATTTCTTTCAGAACAAGCTGGAGAAGATTCTTGATTTCTGTCATGCCATTTGAGGCCACCAGGACAGAAGCCGCCTCCACCATTTCCCACCAACTGTCCGATCGGCTGCTGCAGTTTTCTACAGATTTCTATGCACATGTAAAAAATGTTGTAGGTGCCGTATTGGTCCTTTTAAGAACAGATCCAGAAACAAATGATTTGATACTTTTTATTGGACCAACATGGATGTTACAGAAAAGAACAAAGTGCTTTAGCTTTCGAACCAACCAGGTCCTTCTTCAGAAGCTTTGTGGCAGTTTTTTCAAATATCCCATACTATTAACACCAGATTATATAGAAGAAGCAGAAATAATTCTCATTGGTTTAACATATACATTTAAAATATAATAGAAGATTATGTCAGAGAAGCTAATTAACACCAGTATGCCTTTAACTGAGGAGCCTCAGAAGGGCAAAGGTTTTCAAGAATTCTCTACAGCCAGAGAGTTCTTGTCACATAAATTTTAAAATGTCTCTATGCCAAGAAAGCATTCTAGTGATAAAACAACCTTGGAGTGGCATTCTCTCTAATACATGTAAGATGAGCTTACAACTTACATTCCAATTGTCCTGGTATATTAAAGGACAGATAATGAGAGACAAAATCCTGAAATTAGGTATAACTGCAAGTTGAAATCAAGCCTCAAATTAACCTACACATATAAGCATGATGCATGAAAGTATCACTTGTAAGTGCCAAAAAAAAAAAAACTTGTCAAGGACCCCCAAGAAAACGAGACCATGAGCCTGATAAGTGCAGATTTCAACACTCAGTCTGTGTATAACAAAAATGCACAGAATCAGTCTAAGCAATCTAAAAAAACCCAAAGGAATTACACCTTTTATGACCCCCCAAG
Source organism: Neoceratodus forsteri (assembly GCA_016271365.2). NCBI lineage: Eukaryota > Metazoa > Chordata > Ceratodontiformes > Ceratodontidae > Neoceratodus > Neoceratodus forsteri. The sequence goes on from CM057454.1 coordinate 335,035,781, forward strand.
TAAATGAGATATGCATCTTAATATGAGCAGTTAAAAATGTGACAGTGTGTAATCCAACCACTGACAACTAATAGAAAGAAATAAATGCACACTATATGTGAAAACTAAGTGTTCTAGCCACATAACAATTGCCCCATGCCACACTCCACCCACACATGTGTGTACATACACCACACCACACCCCACACACACACACACACCTGCACACCCCACACAGCCACAACACACAACAAATATAGCAAACACATTCCACACACACCACACCACACCACGCACAACAAACAAAACACACACACACACACCATACCCACAACACACAAAAACACAACACACACCAAACACACACAAAACACACATGTACATACATACATCAGTATACACACACACACTCAAACGCACTCACCACAGTGTTAAGGTGAGAAGTCAACAATGTAGATAACCATAAACTTACAAAATCTAAGGCCCGCTGAAGAACTAAACTGTTTATGTCCATCTTTTAAAGTAAAGGTCTGTGTAAGTCTAAGTGGAATAATGTGTCATGTACCCAACATCAATGTTCAATCCATCCGACACCATATTGAGAAGTAAAATAAGTCTAATTTCAGAAGCCCGTCTCTGTTGTGTACTGTTGAAATGTCCTTTTAAGACCATCGCAGACATATCTGAGATTGAGTGGTCATCCTGGGAGAAGTGCTGGGCTACTGGTTTCTCAATTTTTCAAGAACTACCACTACTATCTTTTAAACAACCACCTAATTTAGCCAACCTGATTATTAGGAGTCAACTTGAACCAGAACAGAATACCATGACATCATATGGTACACGACCCTGTCATCAACGCACATGTAAGACATGTAACCTCATTTCCACTTCAGACTGTGTGGTTACATCACAAAACAGACTATTCAGGATACAGGGGAATTATACATGTACATCAAGTAATGTGGTCTACTTTATCCAATGCAAGAAATGTCCTCGCACAGGTTATGTGGGGGAGACAAGCCAACAACTCTGCACTAGAATGAATTCACACAGGCATTCTATTAATCACAAGATGATTGAGAAACCAGTAGCCCAGCACTTCTCCCAGGATGACCACTCAATCTCAGATATATCTGTGATGGTCTTAAAAGGACATTTCAACAGTACACCACAGAAACGGGCTTCTGAAATTAGACTTATTTTACTTCTCAATATGGTGGCGGATGGATTGAACATTGATGTTGGGTACATGACACATTATTCCACTTAAACTTACACAGACCTTTACTTTAAAAGATGTACATAAACACTTTAGTTCTTCAGCGGGCCTTTGATTTTGTAAGTTTATGGTTATCTACATTGTTGACTTCTCACCTTAACACTGTGGTGAGTGCGTTTGAGTGTGTGAGTGTGTGTGTGTACACTGATGTATGTATGTATGTGTGTGTTTTGTGTATGTGTTTGGTGTGTGTTGTGTTTTTGTGTATTGTGGGTATGGTGTGTGTGTGTTTTGTTTGTTGTGCGTGGTGTGGTGTGGTGTGCGTGGAATGTGTTTGCTAAATTTGTTGTGTGTTGTGGTTGTGTGGGGTGTGCAGGTGTGTGTATGTGTGGGGTGTGGTGTGGTGTATGTATACACATGTGTGGGTGGAGCGTGGCATGGGGCAATTGTTATGTGGCTAGAACACTTAGTTTTCACATATAGTGTGCATTTATTTCCTTCTATTAGTTGTCAGTGGTTGGATTACACACTGTCACATTTTTAACTGCTCATATTAAGATGCATATCTCATTTACTTGGGGGGTCATAAAAGGTGTAATTCCTTTGGGTTTTCATTTAGATTGCTTAGACTGATTCTGTGCATTTTTATTATACACAGACTGTGTGTTGAAATCTGCACTTATCAGGCTCATGGTCTCGTTTTCTTGGGGGTCCTTGACAAGTTGTTTTTTTTTGGCACTTACACTTACAAGTGATACTTTCATGCATCATGTTTATATGTGTAGGTTAATTTGAGGCTTGATTTCAACTTGCAGTTATACCTAATTTCAGGATTTTGTCTCTCATTATCTGTCCTTTAATATACCAGGACAATTGGAATGTAAGTTGTAAGCTCATCTTACATGTATTAGAAGAATGCCACCCAAGGTTGTTTTATCACTAGAATGCTTTCTTGGCATACTGAGACATTTAAAATTTATGTGACAAGAACTCTCTGGCTGTAGAGAATTCTTGAAAACCTTTGCCTTCTGAGGCTCCTCAGTTAAAGGCATACTGGTGTTAATCAGCTTCTCTGACGTAATCTTCTATTATGTTTTAAATGTATATGTTAAACCAATGAGAATTATTTCTGCTTTTTCTATATAATCTGGTGTTAATAGTATGGGATATTTGAAAAAACTGCCACAAAGCTTCTGAAGAAGGACCTGGTTGGTTCGAAAGCTAAAGCACTTTGTTCTTTTCTGTAACATCCATGTTGGTCCAATAAAAGGTATCAAATCATTTGTTTCTGGATCTATGCACATGTAAGGAATTTCAAAGTCAGGTCATAGAATTCATTAGCTTTTGATTTTACCCAACGAATGAGGCTAAATTTGACTGAATCTTTGCAGTTTTTGAGTACCTATAATACTGCCACATGAATTCAAATCTTGCGCATGTGGCTATATCTTGTATCTGCTAACTCACTGTGCCAGAATGAGGATTTAAAACAGGCAATCCCCTTAGGTGTTCTATTTCACTCTGCCCTTTCTCCTTTTGTTTTCTGACTATCTTTTCTTTTCTCTATCAGGGTGGCCAACCTGATATCTATTTTCTTTTCTTTTCTATCCCCTATTTGTTAAAATGCCTGTGTTCCCATTTAAAAGCAGCTCCTGAAATATATAACTGGTGCCTTAAAGAAAGAGCTGTGGTCCCCTGCTGCTGCAAGCAGTATGTTGAATTTGGTCCCAGCTGTGCGATCACAATGTGCACACATTCGCACAATCGTACATTTGCGCTGCCGATCGTGTGCACGATCGTAAAGGAAAAACGGGGAGAACAAGGAAATGATTACCATCAGGAGTGGTTTCTTATAAAGAGGACAAGGCTCTGAAGTGGAAACATTGATGCAGAGTTCCAAAGAATGTACAAAATTTGCCCCTGTTGTTTCATGCTCCTGTGTCTTGCAGTGAGTGTGTAGACTGAGCTAACTCAGTCGGGGAAACACAGAAAAACACTCCCTTAGAAAGAAATGAAGGGAGTTTAAGCATATAAAGCCCTATGGTGCCCATATAAAGAAATGCTGCATGTATCGGGTACAGCAAAGAAGCTAGCATTGCTGTCAAACAAAACAGGGCTGAAAATGAAATGGGAGCCGACGGCTGAAAGCTTTCAGCCAACAGCTGTTTTGCAAAACTAAGTATGGTACAGAAAAAGTTGTTTCTCAAATAAAAAAGAAAGTAATTGTATAAATTACAAGCAGTTATTGATTCTAGCTATAAAGAAACGTATGCCCTGGAAATTGTCTTCTGTTTTGTATGTTTTCTTTAAAAAAGGTTTATTTCTCTTAAAAAAGCAGTAGGTTCCTAGTGCTTGCAAGAGTAAACAGATAAGGAGCGCACCCTTTTCTGCTTACATTTTTCAAGCCTAGTGATACCTACTGAATATTTTTCTTCTGGTTTAAAATATTACAATGAGCCAGAAATAAAAGAAAAAAGGGTCATTACCTAGTGATGTTTCCAGAGGTCCTGCTATAGGGCTGGCAGCCCCTGAACTGACTGTATTTATGGGAGAAGCAGTCAGTGACATCACAGTAGAGGAGGAGCCAGCTCCCAAGTGTGATGTCACGCCCCTGTAATTAAGGTTTTATTTAGCCTTTTTCTTCAGAATCGAGACTCCTTAAGAGCCTGTATGGTGGACATAGAGAATAGCATTAAGCTAGGCAGGCTAGGACATTGTTTTATGAAATGTAGAGGTTTAAAATAAAGTGTCCCTGCTAATTGATGTTGTCACCTGACCTCTGATGTCATGTCAGGCTGCCATAAAAGGATGTCCACCAGAGGGCTAGAGATAGATAGGGGAGAGATAGTATGGAAGATGGTCAGTTGCTTTCTGATCAGAAACTGAGCAAGAGCTAAGAAGAGCTGAGTGTGGAGGTTTACACACTGTCAAGAAGGAAGATCTCAGGAATTCTTTTGATTTTGATGCTTAATGGAAGAAGAAAGATGTCCTGATGATTTGCATTGGTGTGAATAATTAACACCTTCTTATTTTCCTTTTTGTAAATATCCTTTATTTTCTTTATTTTGCTTTTTGGACAATAAATTGACAAACACAGAATATGCATTTTTTTATGTACTATATTACAGTTGTCTGTTTAAATCTGTTATAAAGAACCCTCGCTACCACACACGCTTTGTCATGTACTTATCAATTTTGTATAATTCTCCATCGTATGTGTTGAACCTTTACCATGTACTTGTCAACTTTGTATAATTCTCAGTTGTGTGTGTTGAACCCTTATTTTTCCCTCTAGGGACATGTAACTAGTCCAGGGTCACCCCTGAAAAAGAGGCTGTCATGGTCTCAGTGGGCTTACCCGGTTACCAAAAGTTAAATAAATAAATAAAGTTTTCCCCATGTACTGAATGAATTAATGTCTTGATGCACAGAGATAACAGCTGAAGCTGCCATCCCATTCTATCAAAATAGTGTGATTCTGTAAACAAAATCTATTTTGTCAGACCCCAGGCTAAAAAACAGCACAAGCATTTTATTGTTGCTGTGCACTCCAGGTCCACAAAGATCAGAGACCTGCTTTCCTACAGAAGAAAGCAATAAAACATTGACAACAGATCTCGTAAAGTAACAGACAGCAAAAGAAGAGACATGAGTCTGTCCAAAGAACTTAGATCACATGCAGTAGCACTACAGGAGTGGACATTATAAGGATATTTAATGAGCACATGACAACAGCATCACTGCTATGGGCAGAGAATGAATTTTTAATATTTATTCAAAAAAGACATTAAGAAAGGGGGTTCTTGTTTTAGAATCTCTTAAGAAAATGTTTGTTGTTTGGAGAACTGACAGTTCAACACATTTTGTAACTACAGCTGTCACCCATTAGACAAAAATAGGGTGTTCTTTAACTATTCCAGGCATGAATAATTGGAACATATTTTGTAAGAAAGACTTGAATGCTTATCTTTGTCTCAACGAAGCAGATGTTTCATACACATTCAGAAGAAACAGACAGAGTGATCCAGTGATTGTGTTTTAACTACAACATAAAATAATACAAGATATACAAGTGCAAGCTCTTAGCCAGAGTTACAAAGAGACAAGTAATGGTGGCAGCGACTACTCATGGACTTACACACTCACTATACTGCTGAATGAGTGAGATGCATGGAGTCAACAAATAGAGAAATTAGAAATACACACTCAGGGGTGGCTGAGTGACCAAGCATAACTACACCACAAATTCAATGGTAAAAGAAACTCCAAGTCTGAAGCCCAACAAAACCAGTGACTTACAGCAAGACCTTAGGCAAGTCACTTGACCTCCCTGTGCTTCTGGCCTCCTAACTGTAAACTGAGCAGCCTGCATAACTTAGTGGTTGGAATGCAGAACTGTGAAACACGAGAGCCAGGTTCAAAGGACATCAGATCCAGTCACTCACTATTAAGACCTTTCAGCAAGTCATTTTATCTCCCGTCCTTCAGTTCTCTCAGTAGCAAAATGGGTAGTAGCAAGAAACCCATGAAGATTAGGTTTTGCACCTCAGCTAAGCAATGTTGGTAAATATTTTTTTTAGTGGGGTAGAACCAGCCCCCATTACCATAGAAATGTGGGATCAAGTTTGTCACAGCATTCATTAAGTTTTGAAATGTTCAGATTGGAAAGAACTCAGAGAATGTGATTCTACCTTTCTTTACCTCTAGTTTGATTCAAGCAAGATAGAGTACCTGCCTCCCAATTCTCAATAGAACTATGTGCCTTAGGAAAATATATCACAGCTAAATCTGTCAGCTTTTTATTTGCACGTAGTTTCCATGTTTCACTGTTTTTTAAGATTATTTAAAACTGTATTATTGTGATGGAAAAAACTCTCTAAGCACCATTCATTTGGAACTCTGTAATAAATGTTCATAAGGCACATAGTGCTGGTGGAGTTTGGGAGGTGGGTGCTCTGTCTTGCTTAATTCGACCTAGTTTACTTTTGAAAGCACTGCATAGTCTATAGTGGAGCGATATTTCACTTAAGACTTTTTTAACTCCGCCCATACAGTCAAAATGTTACAAACACATTAGACCAATCTGCTGTAGACAGTGCAGAACAGAGATGCTGGTTCATCTACACATATTGTGGTAGTGCCCCAAGTTGGTGGTCTTCTGACAAACCATATAAAAGGACATGAGGACAAACTTGTGTCCTGAATTGGAGCTCAATCTAATTACCACTGGAGTTCTGGAAAGTTTATCTATGGTAACAATGGGGAATCAAATCAATATTTTGAATAATAAATTGTTGGTGGCACAAAAACAAGGAACTTACTTGTAGTTGGCCAAACCCAGAGCATACAGCAAATATCCAACATTAGAGACAGTGGGCTGGAATTTTGAAGCCTGGCGTAGGGCTTGCATCCAGCCCTATGCCAGGGCACTTAGGTTCTAGTGGTGTGCCAATGCCTTTGCCACAGCTGAGACTGATTTTACAAGCTCGGGCACAGTTGTGACAGTTTTCACATATTACAGCAGCTTGCGCCATATATCTGGCGCAAGCTTCTTAGTAGCGGCCTCAAGATTGCTGCAAGTTAGACCAGGAAAAGTTGTTCTAACTTGCGGCAGTTGCCGCACAGGATGAGAAATCCTGTTAGATTGCCGCAAGCCCCATGCTCCATATCATCGGTGCTCTGGGGCTTGTGACAATCTAGGGCATTTGAAAATCCTGCCCAGTTCCCAGCCTGGTGGCCCTGAGGGTTGAGGCGCTGGACGCCACACCTTGCTCCACGCTGGCGACCCAGGTTCAGGAACGGACTCGGGTCTCCAGGGGTCAGCAGGGGTGGAGAGGGATTGAGCATCCGTGGACTGCTCTCCCTCTCCGGGGGCGGGGCGGGGTTCAGTTGTCACTGCACTAGCGACCTCTGGCGGAGGCTGGGGGGTGGTGTGCATGCACTGTACAGTAGGGGTGAACTTGGGCCAAGGCACCAGGGAGAGCACATGCGGACGCGTGCGCACTCCCTCTATTGGCATCATTGCACACCCCAGTTCACATCAGGCTGAACAGGGAAAAACTGTGATGCTCGGTTGTGGTGGCTTGATGGGCATTTCAAGGTACTGCCTGGAACTGGGGGCACCACCACACAATACTGGACCCTGTGTCAGTGAGGAGTATGGGGGACTCCCTGCCACCACGCCAAGGGGGGCAAGCCGTGGGAGTAGATGGTGGTGGGGGCTTCATTAGGAGCCAGAGCAGAACCGGACAGCGACCGGAGGTGGACAGATGCCAGGACATGAAATGCAGACCAGATGCCACACAAGGTAAAAGCATTAACAAAAAAAAAAAAATCCTGCCCAGTATGACTATTGAGCAATGGGGAAAGCACACTTCAGTTGAGACACCAAACGTCTCTGTTTGTATTGTGAAGTAATGGAACTAATGGGTTTTACAGTGTCAGTGGCTCAGTAAGTAGCACACTCACCTCTGGAGCTGGAAGATCATATGGTTGTGAGTTCTAGCCATATAGCAGGCACCTGGGACGATACCCTTAACTGACACTGTAGTGCAGTACGAGGGGGATGCTACACAGGTGAGGTGCCGTCCTTCAGATGAGATGTCAAAACTTAGGTCCCTTCTGCCCATCACGGGTCATTGTCCAGGTGGAAGTAGATGATCCCATGGCACTTATAGATGAAGAGCAAGGGAGTTTCCCCAGTGTCATGGCCAACATTCCCCTGTCAATAAAAAAGTCCATGCAAACCACTCACCCTCCACCCCCCAGGATGTACCTGTAAAGAAGCTATAGAAACATAAAAATTGTTGGCAGATAAGGTAATGGAAGGTAATAAATATAGAAACAGTCGGCAAATAAGGATCACCAGGAGTATCTAGCCTTCCCTTAAGCCCTACACTTGTTTGTGGCCTCTGACCCTACCTGGTCGATGGATTTTGACCACTGCCCCCCCTTCCAAGGTTCCTTTATTCCAGTCCCAGGCATGTTTAAATCCCTTCACTGTGCTTGCTCCTACCACCTCCCGTGCTATTCCATGTGTCCACCACCCTCTCTGTGAAAAAAAACTTCCTCACATTTCTCCTTATCCTGCTACCTTCCAATTTCATATCATGCCACTTAGTTCTTGTACTACTCGTATATTGGAATATGTTGCCCCCTGCACCTTGTTTATGACCTTAAGCTGCTTGAAAGTTTCTATCATGTCACCCCGCTCCCTCCTCTCCTCCAGCAACTACACATTGAGGTCCTTTAATCTCGCCTCATATGTTCTGTGGTGCAAGTCCTGTACTAGTAATGGCTCGCTGTGCCATTCCTGGTCAAAAATTACAAATACAAATAAAAAAATAAAATACATGGAATAAAACATTGACATGATATTATTCCATAGCACAACAAGAGGTATAAATGTAACTCAACATCTGACTTGCTCTGAATAAGCAGATGCACTAATGTAGCGCTGACTCAAGCTGTTTCATGCCAGTTGTGAGTGCTCTGCTTTCGTTTTCCAATGCTTCAGGACAAATAAAGAGGACGTAAAGTCTGGAATTGCAGAAAATTAGTATTTTTGAAAAAGAAAATTCACATATACCAGGAAAGAACAGTTACTCACCGCAACAGTAGATCTTCTAGAGACTCTTCCATAGGTCCACAGCTTTGGAACAGTAAGCTGTTAGCATCAGGACAATGCGGAAACAGTTGTTAGCCGGGTCTGCACATGGTGCTGTGCAATGTTGGTGTGTATATAATTGTGGATGACCAAATTGCTTCTAAGTGCCAAGCTGGAGATAAGCTCAGCGGGCCTCTCACCGTGAGGAACCAGGAGACCAGATCACTATAATGTACATAAGGAAAGGCAAGGGACTGGAAATAATGTGTACATAAGGCACTTATGGACACCTCCATATAAGGCAGTGCACAAACCTGCCAGCTTGTACCTCAGAATGGCTGAAGAAGGGTGGGTGCACTTTGGCCCAGTGGAGGAGATTCTCTTGAAGATCTACTGTTGTGATGAGTAACTGTTCTGTCTTCGTCGAGGATATCTCCTCTAATGGGCCACACCTTTGGATTGATTTCGCAGCAGTACACAAAGTACTCAGGGACAATGGCAGACTCTGATATGCAGTCGGGACAGAAGTCCTTGCAATACTGCAAGCCCAAAGTCAGCACAGCTAGAAAAGACTATATCTAGACTGTAGAGCTTAGTGAACGTATATACAGTGCTATATGTGGCAGCTGCACATGTGAACTACAGAAACATTCTGAAAGCAAGCAACAGAAGTGGCCGTCCCACGTGTAGAGTGGCTATGCATAGCACCAGAAAGTTCCTTACCATACTTCCAACAGAAAACAACAGTTAGCTAGCCATTTTGACAGTCACTGTTTAGACACAGGGTCCCCCTCTTTCCCAAGGGTGAATGAAACAAAAAAGCTGAAAAGACATATAAACATACAAAACTGCCAGCAGATACAAGCCTTTACAGTCTATCTAGTCTGCTCAAGTGTACAGCACTTCAGCCATTTAGACTGCAGCTGCCCCCCCCCAATATTTCCTCCTATTTCTTTCTCACACCCTCCCCCTGTCCACCCTCAGTTCGGACCCTCCCTTTAATCCTGTACCACCCCTTCTTGAAGCTGCTCACTGACCTCAATGTTACCACCTCCTCTGGCAGCACATTCCATCCTCTAACCACCCTTTCTGTGAAATAGTGCCTCCCTATTTCTCTCCTGAACCTTCCTCCTTCCAATTTCAGACTGTGTCCACTAGTTTCCCTCCCACCTTTTAACCTGAACATAATCTTGGTGTTTACTCTGTTTATGCCCTTTAGGTACTTGAAGGTCTCAATCATATCCCCCATCTCTCCCTTCTATCCTCTAGGGGATACATACTGAGCTCCCTCAGTCTCTCCTTATATGGTTTATCACTTATTCCTAGGATCATTTCCTTTGCCCTATGCTGCACCTCCTCCAGTAGCTTGATGTCCCTTTTCAAGCAGGGGCACCAGTACTGTATGCAGTGCTCCAAGTGTGGCTTCACCAAGGACCTGTACAGAGGCAGGATGACTTCCCCTCTTCTAGAGGTGATTCCCCTTGTGATGCACCCCAGCATTCTATTGGCCTTTGCTGCTACCTTCCTGTCACTAGTACGCCCAGATCCTTCCTCCTCCGTTGATGTGTATAGCTGCACTCCCCCAACCAGTAATTATTCCCTGGATTTCTGGCCCTTAAGTGCATGACCTTACACTTCTTGGCATTGAACCCTAGCTGCCATGTGTTTGACCAGACCTCCAGTTTCACTAAATCCTCCTAGGGTATTCTACTGCCTTTCCCTCAATCCACTTCCACACAGATCTTAGCGTCATCTGTGAAGAGGGTCATCTTGCTTTTTATCCCATCTGATATGTCGGCAATGAAAATGTTAAACAGCACTGGTCCCAGCACCAAGCCCTGTGGGACCCCACTAGTCACAGCTCTGGGCTTCAATAGTTCACCCCCACTACTACCTTCTGCTGCGTATCCTGTAGCCAGCTCTTGACCCATCTAACCAGTTTCTTCCCTGCTTCCAGGTTACCCAAATTGCTGGTCAGCTTTCCATGAGGCGCTAAGTCAAAGGCCTTGCTGAAGTCCAGGTAAAGGACATACACTGCATGGCCCTTGTCCTGTGCCCTCATCACTCAATCAAAGTCCACCAGGTTTGTCTGGCAGGATTTACCCAAGACAAACCCATGCTGCTTGCCATCCTGGAGACCATTATCCTCCAGAAACTTCTCCAGATTCTCTTTGATGATAGTCTCCATTAGCTTTCCTACAATGGTAGTAAGGCTCACTGGTCTGTAGTTCCCTTGTTCATCCCTGGGCCCACTCTTATGGAGGGGCACCACATGTGCCATCCTCCAGTCCCTGGGTATGCACCCAGTTTCCAGGGAGATGTTAAATAAATCCACCAGCGGCCCTGCCAGGACTTCTGCCAACTCTCTCAGGACTCTAGAGTGAACTCCGTCTGGTCCAGGCACCTTATCCACCTTCAGGGATTTAAGGCCCTCCAATACCCTACCCACTGGGATCTTCCCATCCATAACCTCCTCTTCCCCACTCCCTCCCCACCCTTCCCCTTTGTCATGGGTCATATCTCTCTCTGATAAATATTGAACAGAAGTACTTGTTTAGGACTTCTGCCTGCTCTGTCCCCTTTTCTGCCCATCCACTGCCATTCTTGATCCTAACAATCTGATCCTTACTCTTCCTCTTCTCCCATATATACCTTAGGAAGTCCTTTTTTACCCCTCTCTGATCCCCTGTAGTAGCCTCAGTTCCCTCGACACTTTGGCTACTCTTACTGTTCTACTCACCTCCTTAGATTTCTTCACATATTCCTCCCTGTCCTCGTGGTTGGATCTTTTATAGCTCCTAACAGCAGCCCTCTTTTCCCTCACCCTCTACACTACCTCCTTTTTCACCCAGCTTGGCTTCCTGATCCTATTTTCTTGCTCTGGCTCTTTACACATGTGCTAGTTGCCTCAGCCAGTCCCATCTTGATGAGCGCCTATTTTTGCTCAGGGTCGATGTGTGGGCTGATGTTAGCTATATGCCCTTCCAGTATGCTTCCCATCCTGCCAAAGTCTGCCCTTTTGAAGTCTAGGACCTTAGTCTTGGTTGTGACTACCTCCTTTCATAGATTGAGGGAGAACCACAATGTGCGGTGGTCACTTCTGCTAGAAGGTCTTCCACCCCAATGTCCTGGACTTGTTCACCATCTGTCAGCACCATGTCCAGAATGTTCCTTTCCCTAGTTGGCTCTGTTACCCTCTGTGTCAGAAAGCCACCCTGGAAGGCCCAGAGGAGGATCTGCTCCGTGGCTTATGAGGTAGCCGGGATGTTCCAATCTGCCCCTGGCATGTTAAAGTCCCCAATCACCACAGTGTTACCTTTGCCACTAAGGCTCTGTAACTGTGCTCCCAGTTCCCTATCAATCTTTTCTGTTTGAGTCAGTGGCCTATATACAACCCCAAGTCTAACCTTTCTACCCTTTGAGCTGTGGAGTTGCACCTATAAGACTGCCACCCTGCGTTCCACCCCCTCCTCCCTGTTACACATTATCCTTTTCTTAACATAGATGACCACCCCCCTTTCCCTCTGTCCCTGCAGTATAGCTGGAATCCTGGGATAGCTAGGTCCCAGTCATGGTATTGGGTTGCCCATTTCTCAATGATGGTGGCTATGTCCACCTCCCCTTCCACCATCATTGCCTGCAATTCCATTGTCTTGTTACCCAGGCTCCTGACATTAAAAAAAAAAAGAGTTTATTTGATTAGCAAAAAGCCTTTACAAAACATACAAACACACAACAATTCAATACAAATCTCTTTAAAATATACAAGTCACATCAATTGGTTTGACATTTACAATTTCTTTGCAATAAATGTCGTAAAATATGAATAGATCCATTTCCTATACTAGATACAAAACTTTTCATTCCTAAAATTATTTACAGAGTCATCAGTTTTCTTTCAATTCCTTAAAATACTTACAAATGTACTGCTGACAAATATCCTACAAGTTTGTTTACTATGGCCCAGATATTCAGAAATGCACCCAGGATGTGCATAATGGAATGTGCAGCGCATTGCAGATGAGCCAGAGGAAACGAATGCCATATTCAGACGATGCACCATCGACATGCGCCGGCGCAAAGCACACTCAATATAGCAGAGATGCACCACTGCGCAACCAGACATGTGCTGTGGCAACCAAGGCTGCAGAAGCCAGCAATCTGAGCAAGCACATCAGGCACAGGAGAGCACAGGCAGGGCTGCACAGTAGCAGAGCGCCAGACCAGCAGTACCAGACACAAACAGAAGGGCACCGCAGGGGGACCATGTGAAGGCCCAAACAGGATGCCAGCCCACCAACACCAATCTATGGCACAAAGCACACCACCCAACCCACCCCAGAGGCATGCCCATGGGCATGCCAATGCCAGTACACCTGCAACACATCCCTGACAGGCAGAGATGCAGTGGACAGTGGCACAGCCACAGTGCCAGGACAGCAGACATGCACAGTGGACAGCAGGAATGGAGACAGGGATGCACAGGGGATCTAGGAGCAAACAGACTGCACCTAGGCAGGGAACAAGGGCACAGCACTGCAGGGCACACTGGCAATGGCAAGGGCAGTATGACAGGTGGATGGAAGGGCAGCACAGGTACACAGGGACAAACTGCACTGGACAGCGCATAGAGTAGTGTGCGACCCACCACCCATGGGCAAGCAGGACACAGGGACATGGCTAAGAGGAGCCAGTGCACACAGCAGCACCACCTGCATGACACAGCAGTGGGACAGCAGGGGACACACCCAAGGACACATACATACAACTGCAGCACAGCGCAACAGGCTGCCTGCAAAGGAGACACAGATACAGATGTAGTAGAAAAATAAAGTTTACTTAGATATACAACACAATGGTGTGCCAATGGGGCACACATGAACAGCAACATGGTTCAGAAGGGGACAGGAACTGGGAGGAGGTACAGAGGTGGGGAAGGGGGACGCAGCAATTGTGAGGTGGGCAGGGGTCAGCCAGGGAACAGCAGGGACTGGCACATGGACTAACACTGCTGCAGTAGCACTTGTAGCCGCTGGACCTCCCACAGTACCACATCGGATGCCGTAAGCTGGTGCCAACCAACCCTCAGGAGCATCATGGTGCGGCCAGTGTTTCACCGCATGAGCTGGTGCATTAACAATAGGCCTCTCACCAGTTTGTTCGGTCAGCTTCTTCTGGCCTGTGGCCCATCCTGACCTAGGAGAGGGGACAGAACAGGCATTAAGTGTCATGCCACAAGGTGCCCATGCCCACTCATGCATGTGCACTGGACAGCAGATGCAGCCACCGGTGGATGGAACCCCCCCAAGGCACGTGCATGGTGGACTACAACAGCTAACCCCAACTCACCCACAACCTGACAGCCGGGCAGCCCTGGGGCAACATGCACCCACACTGACATAGTGGATGCCACAGCGCAGGTGCACACCACCCCAGGCGGACCGCAAACACCCAGCAGCCATCACACACCATGGGGGCCTTCTGCACATACCCACCCCAACAGAGGCAACACTGGGGTGCCACCACACAGAGGCCACGTGTACGGTGCCCACACACCCAACACAGCACGGTGCTGGCTGTGGGGGCAGGCACTCACCCATGCTGTGGCCATGCATGGCAGCAGTGCCCAAGGCTGGACCAAAACACCCATAAAGAGCCCCACATATGCACCACACGACATGCAGCACATGCTTACCTGCCAGTCTCTGTGCCAGTGCTTCTGTGATACATTCATCACGCTGCTGCCTGTCCATACCCACAGCCACCCTGACCCTCCTGTGGTCTTCCAGTCCTGTGAATGGAATAGAGAGATAGACACGGACATGAGTGGAATGCCATGCAAACCCCCCCATCCCCATGCACAACACTGGCACAGCATGGGACAGTGCACTGCCCGGCTGTGGGCCCTGGTGCCTGGCCACCTGCACCACGCACTACAGAGGTGCACGATGCAGCAACGCAGGACATGCAGCACCCACCAGCACAGGGCCCACCCCCCCAGGCAGCTGCTCACACAGTGCTCCTATCAGTACAGTCTAGGGACACAGCAGGCATGTGCAGTGCTGGTAGACACATACCTGGCTGTGGCATAGCACCCCATTGTGCCCTCACCTGTAGTGGGCGTAGTCACCATGGATCCCTCCACTGCAGGTCCCCGTAATGGTGGCACTACTGCTCCCCCATGCGTGGCATGCCTGTGCGGCGTTCAAGGCCCGCCTCCACCCAGTCCCGCACCTGGGATAGTGGCACCTGCTGGTCAGCATGGCTAAACAGCTGTGATGCATAGGGCTCCACCAGAGCCACAAGGTTACACATCTCCATCTCATTCCAGTTTAATGCCCAACATGAATGCGTACCAGACACCGCCATGCTGCACCGTGTACCATTGGAGTGTTAGCAAGCAATGTGGCCTACACTGCATGCACATGGTGATGCGCATGTAGATGCACAATAGCAGGCTAATGACTGTGACTGTGCAGCATGGGGATGCATGATAGGCATGTGTGGTGTAGGCCCACTGCACAGTACAGCACATAAGAACTGCCACAGGGCATGGCGGGGGATGGGGTCACATCCGTGACCCCTGTAGATGGCATGCGTGACCCTGTGCAATGTCGCACATGGCTATGGTGGTGTGCTGTTGGCGACATGGCACATCGTGCACCGCTGCATGATGGGCCAAGGTGGGGCACTGTGGCTGGATGCATGGTAGGCACCATGCACAGCCTGCGCAGTGAAGAACTGATGCACAACACACACAGTCGCATGATGGGGCACAGGCTGTAGAGCAGCCATTGGCACACATGCACACTGTGCAGCAGCGCACTGCACATGTGGTGGACATTCACCACATGGTTGGTCTGGCACAATCACATTGCGCAAGGTGCAAGATCACAATAGTCAGCTGGAGTATGCTAATTGCCTCATGAGGCAATGCATGGCACAGTTTAGCTAATTTGCATCGCATTACAGTTGCGCTGCTGCTCATTTGCATGCTTTGCTTCATAAATGTGCCACAATATGGCACAGGCCACTGGCAGGTATTGCAGTCACTGTGGTATGGGGCATCACACATTGGGAATGGGATAGCCATGTTGACATTGCACAACAGCAACAGGTGTGGCTGACAAGCCACTGACCATCCTTTGTTTCACTGTCCACAGGAAGCAACATGTCTGAGTTGGAAGGATCTGATGAGCAGGGGCCTGCATGGACGTGCATTACCAACTTAACAAAGGAGGAGCAGCAGGCCCTGTCTGAGGCATATCTCGACAGGGAGGGTCTGCTGATTGGTGCCACGGGCACCCCACAGGACTGTGCCACCGGGTGGAAGGAGGTGGCAACTTATGTCAATGCCCATGGGGTGCATCAGAGGAGTGCACAGGAATGTAAAAAGAAAGTGGGGACTGACAGGTGTTGTATCAAGGAGAAGGTGGCAGCCATCTGGGCATCCCACAGCAGGATGGGTGGGGGACCAACACAGCACCTACACTGACGGCGAGTGAGGAGCTTGTGGTGGCGACCATCAGCCATGCCACCATTGAGGGTGTCCCAGACGGGGGATTCCAGACAGGTGGCAGCCCCTCTCAGCACTGTGAGTCACTGTGTGTCAGCTGTGTGGGTGTGTTGCACCCAGAATCGTGTAGGCTTGCAGGCCGCTGTGCCATGTGGCCTTGTGTGTGCATGGCATGCAGCAGCACACAGCGCACATGGGGCCTCCATGCATGGCAGTGGGCACCTCTGCACAGTGGGATGCCTGCTGAGACACTGTACTGTGGCAATGGTGCATGCTCCAGGGTGTGTGGTGTTGCTGCCCAGCCACATGGTGCTGCACGCCCGGCATGCTTCAGGCATGGTGTGGTCCAATGGGACACTGTCTGTGGCATGGCACTCCATAGGGGTGGGAGTCATGGGGGGTGCCCACACATGGCAGGCATGTGGCAGCACCATACCATGCACCACAGCCACTCACAAAGGCTGTGCTGGCATGGGCAATGACTGTGGTAGGCCAGCACAGCTGTACGCTATGGCCCGTGCATACACCATTGCATGCTGGCACAGGTGTGCCACACATGCACCATCACAGTGACCAGGGCTCAGCCTGCACAGTTCCAATGCCACCACTGATAATGCTCTTCTGTCTTCCAGGGCCATCAAACCTCAGGGGAGCATCACAGGATGACACTGTTGATGAGGTGGTGCCATCCAGGTCCACTGGCATCTGGGACAGGGACCGCTAGCATCAGGACAGTGTGGGGCTGCTGGACTTCCTGTGTCTGGCCAAAGATGACCCACTTATGGACCTCCTACTGACCGAAGACATACCGGTGTTGGTACCGGGGACCCAGGAGGGTGGGGCTTTAGACTCGGATGGTGACATAACACTGATCCTGGAAGGCATGGCCCTGGTCTTGCCTCCCAGGGTACAGGGCCATACACAGGCTGCAGTTGCCAACAGTGACATTACAGTGCCTGAGCAGCTGCACCCTGTCCACAGCTGCACAGTGGTGTGTGGTGCCACTGCAGTCACTGGCCATGGGGGGACACTGCCGCAGATGCCGGTGCCACAGAGATGGCCCAGCAAGCAGCTGGGCAGTGGCAGCAGTTTCCACCATGCAGCACACCACAAGGGCTGCCACCAGTTTGCCTGCACAAACACCACCCCCTGCATGGTCCCCTGTGCAGCATCCATGGGAGAAGGGCATTAATCAGCATGCCACATCACCCCCAGCAAGTCGGCATCCACGCCAGGCCATGCAGGGCACCAACAGGCTGGATGAGCCCACTGGGTTGCTGTGGGCATCTGTGGACAACCAGGCAATGCTCAGGGCTAAGATCTGTGCACTGCAGGTTGAGGTGCATCAGCTGGTCAAGCGTGGGGACATTAGGCATGCCCAGCTGATAGGTGAGCTCCAGCAGCTGCAGGAGGCCATAACCGTGTCACTGAACCACATTGCGGGTATCATTACCACTGTTTTTTCATCGGTGGTGTCCACTGGGCATGGCCGTTCATTTAGGACTCCCCGCAGTGCCATGTAGACACCATGGACATGGGCAAATGGTGACCCCAGCAAGGGCGATGGCACTGATCTCTTTGCCAGACTATTCACCCCAGCAGGGAACCGGTCACGTTCTCAGGCATCTACCCCCGTGAGTGTGTTGGTCACACTCCTCGTGTCTGTTGCGCAGCCAATGGCTGTCACACAGCTTGGGTGTGGCCGCCCACATGGCCATGGTGGCCGTGGAACTGCACGGTAGGCCTTCTGGGTGTGCTGTCCTATTCTGTTGCCTGCTGCTGTTGTCTAGTGCACACATGTGTGAGTGAGGCCCTGTGCATGTGGCGGTGCATATGAGTGGCGTGTGGAACATCCTCCGTGTGTGCATGCTGTGCTGCTGGGCCTTGTGGTGTGGTCATGATGATAGCAGCACCATGCCAGCCCTGCCTGTGTGCTGGTGTTTTCACTCTGATCCATGCCACGTCCTGCTACGTGTGTGTGTGCGTGCGCCCATGCCTCTGAACTGGTTGTGGGTGTGTGGCTGTGTGATTGTGTGGTCCCTGTACATGCAGTGTATGTGTGTGTGTGCCAGTGTCAGTGCATGGATCCCAGTGTGGCTGTGTGCCTTGTATGTGGGTGGGTGGGATGGTGGTTCATGCATGCACAGCTGGCTTATCTGTTTACTCACCTCCAGTTCCAGTAGTGCTCCTCTACGATGGTGGCCAGTGCCCCCTTGCCAGTCCAGCAAGCCTGGTGTCCCTCCTCACCATGGGTGACTGCCCCCCCATCCAGTTCATCTTCACCATCCTCATCGTTGCTGTCGCCCACATCCACCTGGGTAGCTATCCCATGGTCAATGGCCATGTTGTACAGCATGCAGCAGGCCAGGAACAGGCCACAGGTTTTTGAAGGACTATACTCTAGGGCACCAACAGACCTGTCTAGGCAATGGAAATGCATCTTGAGCATGCCAAACACACGCTCGATGACATTGCATGTAGCGATGTGTGCCTCGTTGTACCTCTCCTCTGCAGTATTGGATGGGTGCTGGTAGGAGGTGAGCTCCAGGGCCACAGGGGGTAGGTTCTGTCACCTGTGTGGGTAGAGGCTGACGGTTATCACATTGCATTGCTTGTTACACCCCCTGATCCCTGCCCCCACTGCCACCCACCCAGTTCCCACCATGTATGGCGTGGGCCACCGCCCATGGCACGGCTGCACCCGCCACCCTCCCCATGCCATGCTCACCTAACATGTGCCCCTTGGGGATCTCCCCATGTTCAAATCTCTGGCATAGGATGGAGCTGTGCCAGATGAATGTGTGGTGTAGACATTGGTGATGCACACCGTAGCATTGCACACCACCTAGCAGTTGACCGAGGGGTATCCCTTCCTATTTATGTAGGTGGCCCCCTCCAGGCCAGGTGGTGTGCGTACAGCCACATCAGTGCAGTCTATGGCCCCTATCATGCCTAGCACGCTTGCTACCCAGTGGAAGTCCTGCATGTTTGCTTTATGCTCTGCCTGTGTGCTTGGGAATCATATGAACTCCGAAGCATGTAGCAGCAGGGTGTTGAGAAACTGTGTGAGGAGACAGGACTTGGCCAACTGGGTTATCCCAGTGGTTGCCTCCATTGGTTTCTGGAAGGTGCCCATGGCAAGCAGGCACATCGCTGCTGTCACCTTGGTCTCCACTGACATGGCATGACTCCTTCTGGTGGGTGCCTGCAACTCATCATGGCACAGCTCACAGAGCTACCTCAGAATCATCCAGTTCAGCCAGTACTTGCCCATGATCTTCATGTCACCATAATCCTCAAAGGTGAGGCGGGCACAGTACCGTCTGTGTTGGGCATACTGCCACCCAGCCCTTCCATAGCTACGTTGTTGTTCCTCCCTCCTCCTCACACCCCTCATTACCGCTTCCATTATAAATGGCCCTGCATCCATCTCTGCCTGTCTCTGTGTTGTGCATCTGCTATGTATGTGTTTGAGCCTACTTTTATATGCTCAACTCCAACTGGCACATTCTGTGAGTTGCTCCAGACTTGCACCATGGTTTTTGGCTGAATATGCCATTGTGCAGCTTACTCATGGGTACGCCCCCTTATACGTGTGCTGCATACATTACTTTGGCACCTCTGTGCATTGGGTTTTGTGCTGCGCATTCGCATTGGGTGAATATGGTTGCAGTGAACATTTCTGTGGTTGCACATTGCGCAACTCAGTTGTGCATTATGCAACTGCTCTGAATATCTGGGCCAATATCAACATCAACAGTAACAAAGAGATAACTTAGCATAAGATCATGAGGAAGGACAAGACTTGCCAGGATTTCTCCAAGCCACTTCTTTCTATCTTTTGCATGGATAGGGCACAGTAAAATAACATGTTTTAAGTCATCCTCTACTACTCCATTCCCACAACCACAGAGGGGATCCATTACCCCTTCCTACTTTTGTCTAAAATGAAGAGTATATATTTATCTACATAAAGCTCTAGTAGAAACCTTGTGATTAATCATCTACTTTGAGGGTTTGAAATTTTAAGCAAATATGGTTCTAATTGATGTACTACTTTAATTTCTTTATACCATCTGTAAAATTTTAGATTTTGGATTCTTCTTAGATTTTTCGCAATTGCCAAATCCCTAACCCTCAATTTTACTATTGAGGAAATTTCTTCTTTTGGTCTTTAGCCTGACCAGTGCCACCTCAAGTTTTAAATCGGAGTTCAAAACCTACTTGTTTCATTTGACTTTTCCTGATGGTTTTTAAAATCTCTAGCTGCCCATGGTTGTTATTATTTGTTTTAAATTGTTCATGTTCTACTTTTATTGATTGTACAGCACCTTGGCTTTGGAAAGGCGCTTTATAAATAAAGTTTTACTTTACTTACTTACTTGCTTTACTATGTCAATTTCATAGAGACAGTGGCCTATTCCCATTGGGTAAAGTTCTTTTTGAATCAGTTTAATATTTGAGGAAATAAAGCCCAGATTTGCATAAGCAATTTCTTCTTCCAGACTCCATCTAGGCATTCTGGTTTCCAGGAGATGAAAAAGTCCCATAATGAACAATGTTCGTTTTTCTATTATCATAGTTTCCAGAGAAAATTTTCCAAGTTCCATCCTGAAAACTTCTGCAGGAACTAATTGTGGTGCCATCAGAATATAACGATATAATTTGTTAATGATGCACTCAAGATCTTTTAAATTTGAGTCACCCTATACCTCCGAAGTATACACAATATTAGCATTCAATGCAACATTATGTACCTAAGAATTCCTTAACTGTACCTTTGCCCAGTTTGGAATTAAACAGCCTTAAAGAGTTAGATGCCACTTTCATTTTAGACTATGTAAGCAAAATGTGACTCTTCCATGACTTATTTTGCACAAAACAGAACCGTAAATAATCGTTATACTTGTCAGTTACAATTCTCTCATGATTTACAACTGCTTTAGGCATTAGTTTTGATTTATTACCAGATATTACTACCTTAGTTTTTTCTTTGTTTATATTCAAGCTATCAGCTTTACACATTTCTGCAAAGCTGTCCAACTTCCTTCGAAGTCACAGAAAAGATGTAGAAATCAAAACCAAATCATCTGCATATGCCAAGAGCGAAACTGTATTATTTCCAAGTTTTGGTGAATGATATTCAGAATTATCAAGATTCTTCAAAATAGGATTATTGTATAAATTGAACAAAGTTGGGGTCAGTATGCATCCCTGATGAACCCCTAGGTTCATGTTAATGTTTGCTGTTGTCAGTCCCTGTTGGTTATACTGTATATGGGTCCAAGTGTCCTTATACAGTTTAATAATAAGAAAAAGACACAAGTTCTGTAATTTTTCCCATAGAAATGCCCTACTTATACTATCAAATGCTGCTGATAGATCCATGAAACAACAAAATAACTTCCTTTTTATTTTGTATTCTTTATTTATCAGCTACCTGAATTGAACTCTCTCTGGAGGGGGCACTCGGTGGGTCTCTGCTGCCCGCCTGACTCTCCCAGACTCAGTCTCTGGCCAAGGCCCATGCCCTCCATCCTCCTTCAATTGCATGACCCCCTGATTGTGAGTTCCTCAGGGTGGGACCACCAACTACTCTGGTGCTCTATCTGACAATCTAGTGGAGTGACCGGAGGGGGGAGAGCAACCAGAGGCATGACTGGGTAAGCCTGGCATTGAGCATGGAGACCCACCACTGGTCCCCACCATCACCTACCAAGATAGTAGGGGTATTTCTGTGTGATTTCTGCCCTGCAAGACGCAGTGTGCAATGGCCTCCTGCATGACACCTCCAATGCTGGAGCCTGCCGTCCTCACACCCCCATTGGTATTTGCGTCCTGACATCTGCGCTATACCCCCAGTGTCCACCAGAGGCTGCTACTGCATCTGGCACCTCCAAACACCCACCCCAGGAGAGGAGAGCAGTCCTCCAGGTGCTTATTTCTCTCCTTCCCCTGATGACCCCTGATGACCCAGGCTCGTTCCCGAACCCGGGTCACCAGCGTGGCATGAGGTGTGGCATCCAGCACCTCAACCCTCAGCGCCACCAGGCTGGCCTAAATTACTATTTTTAACTCTAACATATTTCAGTATTAAATGTTTTAAAACATAACAATGCTGAACCTTAGAGCTACCAGCTCTAAAACCATTCTGATATTCACTTAGTATTGAATTATCGCTAATCCAGGATTGGAGTCGATATGATATAATTTTACAAAATACTTTCTGTGAAATGTCAATCAGACTTAAAGGTTGATACATTCTGGGGTCCATAGTATCTCCTTTTAGTATTGGGAAGACAGTGCTCCTCTTCCAGCAATCTGGGATATTCTGTCCCTGTATCAAGGAGTTGAATAAAATGACAAAGATTGGTATTCACCAATTCGGAAAGGTTTTATATATGTTACCCAAAATACAATCAGGTCCAGGGGCTTTATTTGAAGTTATCATAACTACTGCTTGAAATATTTAACTTTCCCCTATAACAATTGGGGCTGGGTATAATATACCCCCTTCAATCACTTTATTCATTTTTAAATTATTTATCCAAAATTCCTCTTCTTCTGAGAAATATAACTTCTGAAAATGAGTCTCCCAGACTTCTGGCATGACATAAGCTTCTATTTTAGTTAAATATTGACCATATCCTCCACTAATAATTTTCCAAAATGTTTTATCTTTTGCAATAGCAGCTTTTCTCATTTTTTGATGTTATATTTATTCTTCTCTTGTTCTAACAACTGCGTATCTCTTCCTTGCTCTGTTTAAGTCTTTGATATTTTCTTTCTTGTTCTCCTTTGTTTTATTGCTCTAGCCACCTGATTTAGTTTTTGTTGAGCTTTTTTGCAGGTGTTGTTGAACCATGTTTTCTGATTAGAAATCTGTCTTTTATTTGTCTTGCAAAGATGCCTTATATAAAGATTTATTTTTTGCCATTCTTGTATTATATTGCTAAAGTTGGCAGTTTCTAACAGATACTGTCGCTGCTTTTCCAGGCTACTTTCCATGAATAGTTCCTGGAATATGCTTATGGTATCTCTCTGTCACTTAATCCTTTTAAGATTCAGGATTTTCATGTCACCCTCTGGGATGAAAATGTCTGCTTGTTCACCATTAGAATTTTGCATCTGTATCATATTTAATATTGGATAATGAAAAGAATCTGGTTGGTCAAAGACTGTTAAATTTTGTATTATACTAAGTGCTTCCACATGTACCCAAACTAGATCAACTGTGGAAGAGTCCATGGGTCCTGTATATGTATAACGTCCTTCCTGATCTCCAGTTGATCTTCCATTCATTAATATGAAGTTATTCTCTGAGAGGAGTGTTATTAAATCCTTCTCTCTTGTGTTATATTTTTTATCTTTAAGTTTCCTAAAATAACTTGTTTTATGGTTAACTGCTGGGAGACACTGCAAGAGATCTTTATACAGATCCCTTGTATATTTCCATCTGGTACTCAGGCTTAAAGTCTCCTAAAATCAAAATTGGGCTGACCTCTTGTTTCTCTATTAAATTTTCCAAATTTCTTTGGTGTTTATCCATACATCCACTGAATTGTTTTTGGGAGGTATATATATATATATATATATATATATATATATACAGTACAGTGATTATTAATAATTTGATTTTGTCATTTTCCATCTTTAATGGGAGTACATCATTACTAATGCATTTCATTTTAGTTTTTCTAAAGTTCCAGGAGGTAAGTAATAAGTCCAGCTTTCAGGTGGCCCTGCTTTTTTTCTTTTACTGCAGTGACCCCACATACAGTAAATCCTGGAATCAAGCATGTTTCAAAGTGATTGCTCCAGGTCTCTTGTAAACACATCCTTGATTTCCTTGTCAGCCAATTAATATTTCATACCATCTATGTTCCATGATAATATTTTTAGGTCCATGACATTCTCCCTCTCATTAAGTTCCTGTAATTTTGCATTCAATTCCTGAGTCTGTATAACTGGACTTTTTTATTTCTTTTGGCTATCGTTTATTGTTTGTCCCTTAGATATTTTAGATACTAAAACATTATTTATGCCTTCATTGTTATGTTTTTCACTGTTTCCCATTCCTGTTCTATTTCTAGTTGCTGTAAAGACTTTTGGAGTCATTATAAGAGTACCAAATTTATCCAATAATGTAGTTTTTTTGAGAATTGTATCTACCATGGGAGCATTTTTGAATATTGTATCTATTTGTGTTGTTACTGGTGTCTCGTGAATTCTTATATTATCGCTTGCATAAGTTGGGATTTCAATATTAACAGATGGTATTATAAATGCAATCATTTCTTTCCCAATTTCCCCCTTAGACCTTTCTCCTAGTGTATTCCATTCACAAATTTAGATAACTTTACTCTCCTATTCTGAATATTGTTCTTTTTTCATATTCTGCTATAATTTGAATGACTCTCTATTTGTCTATTTCTCTTCTATTCTGCTATGCTTTATACTTTGAGTTTTCCTCTGATATTCTATCTGGAATAATGGGTACCCTCTGTGGTTGGCTTATATTAAAGTCTTTTGCTTTAAGTGCCTCTGCCTTTGTCCATACCCTCTCCATCAGTATCCAAGACAGACAGTATATTAAAACACGATATGGAATAGTGGGGTTGGCAAGTCTCATAATATATATCTCCTTCTCCTTGTGATTTATATTTAGTAGTTCCCTAATATGTTTATCCAAGTCTTCTGGTGTCTCTTTTTCCAGTATCTCCACCCCATATAGTTCCACTAGAAATTCTGTTTCATATTCCTCTCTCTGTTTAAAAAGTCTGAAGAGGTATATTCATGCTTACATAGAAACATAGACTTTGACAGCAGATAAGGACCACTTGGCCCATCTGCCCATTTCCCTACCTATTGGATAAGCTGCAGATTCTAGTTAACCAACAGCCTACTTTCTGCAACCCCCAACTCTAATTGCCTTATGTCTGTCCCATGCATGTTTGAATTTCCCCACTGTTTTAGATCCCACAACCTCTCCAGGAAGATGGTTCCATGTGTCCACCACTCTCTCCATGAAAAAGAATTTCCTCACATTACTCCTGAGCCGTCCCCCCTCTAACTTTAAATTGTGCCCCCTTATTCTTACACATCTCTTTTTCTGAAAGATGCTAACCTCCTGGACTTTGTTGATTCCCTTGAGGTACTTAAAAGTTTCTATCGTGTCCCCCTGTCCCTCCTTTCATCAAGGGTATACATATTAAGCTCTCTCAGTCTCTCTTCATATGGTTTCTGATGTAGACCCTGCACCATTTTAGTTGCTCTCCTCTGGACTGCTTCCATCCTGTCTATGTCCTTGCATAGATGAGGTCTCCAAAACTGCATGCAGTACTTCAGATGGGGTCTCACCAACTGTCTGTACAGAGGGATAACCACTTCCCTTTTTCTACTTGTGATGCCCTCCCTATGCATCCCAGTATTTCCCTGGCTCTCCTTACTAACTTCTCACATTGCTTACCCACTTTTAGGTCATCTGATATGACTACACCCATATTCCTTTCCATTATTGTTGTTGTTAGTGCCTCCCCTGCTATTTTGTACTCTTCTCCTGGATTTTTATTTCCCAGGTGCATTACTTTGCACTTCTTTGCATTGAATCTAAGTTGTCATATGTCTGACCATTCCTCCAACCTTGCCAAGTCCCTTCTTATCCTTTCTACCCCCTTGTATATCAACTCTGTTACAGATCTTTGTGTCTTCTGCAAAGAGGTATACCTTTCCTTCCAGACCCTCTGCAATGTCACCTATAAAGATGTTAAAGAGGACTGGACCCAGTACTGAGCCCTGAGGTACTCCACTAGTAACCCCCTTTCTTCAGAATGTGTTCCATTCACTATTACCTTCTGTGTCCTGTTGTGCAGCCAGTTTGCTACCCAGGCTACCATCCTGGGACCCACTCCCAGGCTGGCTAACTTGATTATTCCCCTTAGTGTTATTACCAATTGTCCTGCTTATGTCTTCAAAATTTCCTCCTAGAGTTACAACATTTGAGGTCCCAGCCTTCCTCATGGTCCATTCTCTAGTTACAATTTTTGATTATTTGCTTCAGCTCTTTCAGTATCAAGATCCTTTCCTTTGAAAATGTCATAGTTTAAGTTCTTAATTTCTTTATTTCCTTCATATACTGGATCCATATGCCTAGTGTTTCTCACTTCCATGAAAGCAGATTGTATCATTTCCCCTATTTCTGTTTCTCCTTCCTCTTTGCCTTCCTTAATGTCAGCTTTGCAATTATTTTAATTTTTGTCTTTATCTCTATTTTGGTTTATATTCTTGGTGACTTGGTAAATTTAGACAAAGTAGGCCAAGGCCTATTTAATTGTCTTCTACTCCTAGTGGGTTTATTTCATAATGTAATGTTTACCATTTAGAAGCAAATAAGCATCCAACTCGCTTTTGAAAGACTTAAAGGTAGTTGTTTCTGCCACTTGTTTAGGGAGACTATTCCATATAAGGGAAACTCTGGAAACAAAAAAATTTAAATGTCTACTTGTTTTAGAAATATTTACAGAAACTTGTTTATCATGAGACCTTGAATTAAAGGTTTTATGGGTCCTAACAATGCTACATTCTTATTTTTGTTATTATTCTGATTATTTTTGCTTTTATTTTTCCTTTCTTCCTTTCTTCTTTCCTTTGCCATGGGCCCTTCCCTTAAACAGGGCACCATCCAAAAAAGGAGAGGAAGACTGATCTTTGATAAAAGATGGGGGTAAATTCACCTGTATTCCACAATTCATCCCTTGCCACTGAACTCCATGTGTATCTCTGATCTCCATGCTTGAGTTAAGCTCATTACTTTACCTAGAATTTCCTATCTGTTCCAGAAAAATCTTATTCTTAAATACATCGACTTTCAAATAAGAGACCTCTTCTTTAAGGGCTGCAATATTTTCCAGAATTAGTGCATTTGCATAATATGGATTTTTAATCATCTCCAGCATCTGCCCCAACAAAACAGAGCTGGATGTAAAATCTCCTTCATTCATGAAGTATTCCTTATTATACTGTATTGAATGCATGGTCTAATTAGGATCAATAGCTGATTTTTTTGATCTTAGGTTTTCTGTGCTAAATCCCCCTCCTATTTGATGATCCCTAGAATATTGTTCTCCCTGCTCCATTTCTAATCTCTTCTAGCTATCTATAGTACTACTCAGTTCTTGTATAACTGAGGCCAGTTTATCACCTCTACTTCTTTCCAAACTTTTCCAATCCTTCTCCCCCTCTATGAGTAAAGGGGAGAGAGAAAAGAAAAAGGAATATAAGATACTGACACTGCAGTGCAACATGAGGGGGGTGCTGCACTCCTGAGGTACCGTCTTTCAGATGAGATGTTAAACCAAGGTCCCATCTGCCTGTTCTAGTGGTAGTTCTTGAAAAGAGTAGGGGAATTTTTTATTCAGAAACAAAACCAAAATATACAAAATGTATTACCTCATACAAAATCATAACGGAAAAGAAAACAAAAAGAACAGAAATAAATATACAGCATACGGACCCCACCCTTGAAATGAGTGGGGGGAAACTGTTATGAAAACCCAAAACCAACAGATACAAAAATTGTATTATTGCAAATGGAATAATAGGAAAACAAAAATCATGAATAAATAATGCAACACACAACAATGACAAACTGAGTAATGTCATATTACGATAACCCGCCAATCACAAATTAGGAGAAGTACACACTAGCTAAGAAGTCTAACACAAAGAAAGACTCACTCCCATATTAAGAAAAAAAAAATAAAACAGAAAACAAACAAATAGGGAGTGCAAGACTACCTGATCTAGTATACGGTCAAAAAAGAAGGCAGAAATATCATCTATATCACCCAGTATCCAACCAAGTCATATGATGCCACCAAAGTATAAAGAGGGCAGGTGAAAAAGACTTTCATTCCCCGGCCCACCAGTTATCAAGAGCTTGTTTTAGGTGATGAATCATTTGAGTAGAAGTGGTAAGCTGCTGTCTAATAGTTAGACCACAGTGGGTGTGCCAAATTTAAAATTTAATAAAGCCCATAAGGAGTCTCATAGTACAATTATCATACATAACCCATGATCCAGGGAAAAGCCCATCAATCCAAACTTCCGCCTGCATATTCTGAAATGGATTTAGAGGCCACATGTGATGGAAGGAATCCCAAAATGTAATTACAAATGGACAATCACAGAATAGATGTTGCATAGTCTCAATCAGGTCATCACAAGGGGGGCCCCGAGGGCAAAACCTTTCTGTAACATCTTTATGCTTCATGTTCCCACTCACACCCAACTTGAGATGTGTACATAACCATTGAAAGTCCCACATAAAAGAAGGGACTTGTGGGCTGGTCAAGAATTGGGTAAGGGATAGTTGTACCGGGTGAGGCAACCCCACAAACCAAGGATAAGCAATAAAAAAGGATTCCATAACCCATGCATACATTTCTTTTCAAGAACTATTAGACAGGTGACCCCGAATGATCTTCCAAAGTTTCAGCTTACCCACCACATCCTGCAAATAAGGAGGCAACTGAGAGAATTGAAGCTGTTTCTTGAGAGAACCCATAGGGTCCCAAGACACCAATATTGGCTCTAAATCATCCAAAATCCATGGAGACCAAGGGTGGTTCACACAAAGAAGCACTGGAACCAAATTATAGTATAAAAATGTAACATACAAAAACCCCACTGGGTTAATCATACCCAGACCCCCTTGAGCTTTGGGAAGGTAAGTGATCCCTCATTTAATTGGATTAAGTCTACTGCCCCACAAGCATTGAAAAAAAATTCTGTAAAGGGACATCTCTAAGGACCATCGGGGGAGGAAATAGCTGCCAAAAAATTAAAGCTGGACAGCAGATGTGTTTTAATCAAATAAATTTGTTTAGATTTTGACATACACCATTTATTCCATTTGAGCACCTGTGTCCGTGCCTCTCCCAGTTTTTGCTCCCCCCAATTATAAATGTGTGGATGTGGACCTCCAAAAAATATGCCCAAAATCCTCTGATACCCAACTGCCACAGGGATCCCCCAAACAGTCTCTGCATCAGCTGCCTCATAACCTATGGTAAGAATACAACTTTTCTGATGATTAATTGCCGACCCTGAAACAGCTGAAAAAAACTGCAGTTTCCTGTGGGCCACTGTAGCCAATGCACAATCAGCCAAAATCAGCCCCAAATCATCTGCATAAGCAATGGTAATAATAGGGGTATCACTGCTACCCACAGAAAGTCCAACAATATCATCCACATGGTTTAAGCGGTGAAGCAGAGAGTCTAGAGTTAAAATATACAAAAGCAGACTAAGTGGTCAGCCCTGGCAAACCCCATGTCCCACCCTCACTGGTGTCCCTTTCCAACCGTTAACACTGGGGATAATACTGATACCCTTATAACATGTCTGTATCCAGGATATCAGAGCTTTGGGGAAATTATATGACCGAAGGGTTTCCCAAAGAAAATTATGTTCAAACAGTTGAAAGCCTTCGACTGGTCTAAGCTAACCAAATGACCCAAAAGTTCCAAATGACAACCTTTATTTAAAATCTTCCAAAGCAGTATCAACACATCTTGCAGTCTGTGTGATGGTACACCACTGAACTCCGAAGGGTGAACAATGGAGTCCAAAACATGTTTAATTCTGGTTCCTAGAACCTTCATTAATATTTTGGTGTCAGTATTAATAAGGGTAATTGGTCTCCAATTTTTTAAATCCCCCCAATCACCAGATTTATACAGGAGAACCAAAAGTCCTTCTAGCATCGTACTAGGCAACTCTCCATGCAACAAAGCTTTATTAAAGCAGACTGCCATCTCCTCTCCCAAGACCTCCCACAGAGGTTTGTACAGTTCATGTTGGAGACCATCCAAACCTGGGGTTACCTTGGAGGAAAGAGATCAAATGATGGGTTTAAGTTCCAATGCAGTAATGGCTCCAATGAGTGTATCCTGTTCCTCCTCAGAAATCTGGGGAAGATCACAAGTATGTAGCCACTGGGTCATGGCCTCTGTAGGCAAAGTTTGGCTAGTAAAAGCTGTACTGATAAAAGTATGGATTTCAGCCAACAAAGCCGTAGTACCCAGTAAGGTAGTACCATCCGCAACAGTCAAATAGTTCAGACTTCTTTGAGACCTACAGTATAAGCAGAGTAGGAATCAAAAGGCAGAGTGTCCTTTCATTCGCCAGACACCCCATACTTTTGTTGTTTCTCAAGCTGCTGCATCGCCTCCAACTGTACAGCTGCCAATTCAGCTTTTGATACAGTGATACGGGGACTATGTTCTAGACCAAGTCTATCATGCATGTCAATTAGATATTGTAACTGAGTCCTCAAGAAGTGCTGCCTATCCTGTTTCAATTTACCATTCAGCCTTCCCACATGTTGGAAATAAGTCTGAATTTCCCTCTTTGTGTCAGTCCACCACCCATTTTTGTCCTCATAAAGAAAGAACATAGACTTTCTGGCTAATAAAAGGGCATGAAAACCCCTCAAAAATTGGGGTAATCTCCAATAAAGACAAATTTAATTTCCAAATTCCCAGACCCTGATGTTTTTCTCCAGGTGACTCCCTACCACAAGGTCCAAAAGCCTATGATCCGAAGTAACCAGGTCAGTCACCTGTGCAGATTGTAACTGTAAAGTGAATGACACAAAAAAATAATCAATCCGGGGTGCCCTAGGCCCACAGAAATAAGTATTTGGGGCTATTTCATACAATTTTGAAAAAGCATCAATGAGGCCCACATCAGAAACAACCTCCCTAAGGCAATTGGCATCACAGTAAATCTTTTCAGAAATGGAAGCATAGGTCAAATCAGGGAGAGCACAATTAAAATCCCCTCCTAAAATGATATATTTAGTAGAAAATAAGAAAGGTTTCAGGGCCTGAAACAGCACAACACGATCAAACTTATAATGAGGGGTATACACATTAATCAGATGAAGAATCATGCCTTCCCACTTAATATCAAGCAAAAGAGCATGTCCCTCAAGTATTTCCAACTGCTGGAGCACCTGAATTTGTGAAAAAAAAAATATCCTCACCCCGGAGCAAACATCCTATCCTTGGGACCAAAAACAATCCCTCAAGCTCCAAAGGTCAGTAGCTTTCTGCAAATCTAAAGGGGAATGCAAACCAACATCCTGTAAATAAAGACAATCCAAATCAGAATGGGTAAAAGGAGCATAAGTACCCATACGTTTTCCCTCAGATTGCATACTGTTCTCATTCAGAGAAGCAATACAAAAATTATAAAGCAAATCAGACATTTAGGGAAAAAAAAGTCAAAAGATATTATTTCACTTTATTAGAAGCTCTAGTCACCCGGCCACTTTTTAAAGCAACCGGTCTAAGGTCATCAATCAGTTCAGAGTTTGGCTGAGGGTCCATCTGGGAGGATTGAGTTGAGAGAACCTCAGATACCCCATCATTCTTGCAAGGAACATCTTGCAAAACAGTATATAAATTCGGGTCCTCTAAAGGTACAGTCAGTGGGGTTTCATCGGTCTAGGTTTGATACTCTTCCTACGTTTAGGCTTCACCATTGTAAACTCTGGTTCATGAGGCACCATCATGGGGGGGTCCTAAATCCATGGTCTGCAGCTCTACCACTTGTGGGGGTAATTCAGGGGATAGGGGAGATTGCTCCGGGGTCTCAGACACAGGAAGGACCATGGTGGGGAGCAGCTCAGGACTATCACACATCCTTCTGGGATCAGGAGGAAAGGACTGCATAGTGGCCAATTTAATATAATAGTCTTGGACCCCAAAATCAGAGTCTTCCATATTTTTAGCTGCCCAAGGGCAATCCATGAAAACATGACCTAAATCATCACAAAGGTTACATCTGGGGTCCTGGAAACAGTGGGCACTGGGATGGCCCGTATCCCCACAATGAGTGCACTTCAGAATTTCACAATGAGTGCTAATATGTTTGGTGGAGCTACATTTGAAACAATTCCTGGGCTGTCCCAGGTAGAATGAAAACCCCTTATCCCAGCCAATAAAAAAACAGTTGGGAAGGTGAATAATGTCTGTCTCAGTCTGTTGTAATTTAATTTTTAGTTTCCAACCCCCATTCCAAAAACCTTCCTCATCAAGGATCGGGGCTGGGTTTCCTTGAATCGAACATCTCTATTCGAGCCAATACACAATGTCTGCTATATTAACACCTTCATTATGAAAAAGAATCATAATAACATGGAATGGTTGTTTAGTTAAAGGAATAACCATGAAGTCCACCCATAAGGGGTTAGACTTAAGATTAGTGTACCTGCACCAGAAACATTCCAGTAAAGCAGGCGTTCAAAAACTACAATCGTAGGCAGTCTCACCTTAAGCATGAATAAGCACACAAACCTCTGCAGGGGAAAAACCCAGAGATTGTTTCAAGAGGATTTTACCCACGAAAAACCGATCGGGGAGAGTGTCTCGAGGGCCTACATATCGTAGCCGAATGGCATTACAATGCTTGGTCAATTCCACAGGCTTGCTAAAATGACTCGCATAAGTGGGTTTATCTGGGCCAGTCTGATCTGTGAGGAGATCCGGACCTCCTGCCAGTGGTAACCCCTGAACATCAGAAACAATGTTCTCATCAGTAAGTACAACTGAAATGTCCAGTTCCCCAGGAGGGGACCCGTTACCTGTCAAGCCAACCAGGCCCTCCTGGGATCCATCCTTATGTGATGCCACTGTAACTCCCGGAGACAGGACAACAGGGGGACTTCCAGGCAAAGGCATTGCCAGGTCTGGTCGCCACTCTCCGTTTGGACTCAGAATCCAGCCCGCTGTACTTAGGGCCATTTCTGGTGACCTGGAGTCATCAACCTGCTCACCCCATGACCGCTGGGAAGCACTAGAAGGAATTGGCAAAGGCGTAGTAGGCCTATCCTCTGCTGCCAAAAGTTTGGCAGGACCAGAAAATCCATTATTGACAGGAAATGACAACGATCATTTCCGTTTTCTTTCATCCTTCTGTAGGGACTCCTCCAAGGAGAGCATGGTTCTGATTTTATCCAGTTCAGCTTCTAAGCAAAGTTTTTTTTTCTTGCAAACTGAGCCTGTCCTCCAAAACCAGAAAGGGGCCGCCGTCTTAGGTGATATGCTGGCCACCCAACAGGTGCCTCCCAGCCGCCACCACAGCAGGTCCCATATCTGAGTGATCCATACCAACAGAACGCTGCACAGCCAACTCCTCCATCTGCTCGTCTCCAAGTCCAGCCATAGGCTGATGACTCTCTACAGCAAAAGGTCCCCCTTGCAAAGCACATACTCCTGACCATTTCCTTTCCTTTTTTCCCTCTTCCAATTTAGATCTACTGTTAACAAATTCCTGTTAAGCTGCTGAAATCAGTGCCAGAAGCTGCTGTTTTTTATTTACCATCTCCAACTGCAGTCTTTCCTCCTCATCTTCCATAAAAAGTATCTCATCAGATGAAACTGAAGGTTCTGCAGGATTATCCGTAACAATGTCATGCATCTGTTCTGGAACTCCATGAAAATCCTCCGCATTCAGCTCTAAAGGATCTAGCAGAACTCCTGAAGCTTGATCATCTTCTTCCCCCTCTCGAGGTCTACCAAGATCCATTCCAGTGCTTGCCACAATATCTCCTCTCACAGCTTTGTTATTTTCTCCTAGCATGTCCATCTGCTCCAGCACTTCATTCTCCATCTTGGTCCCACAGACAAAGGAGTCCCCTCTTGCTCACAGGAAGCAAGACCCCCTGCAGGAAGAGTAGGGGAATGTTTTATTATAATAACATCATGAAAAAACACAAGAAATACAAATGAAACAATGAATACTAATTACAAATCTGAAATCAAGGGAAAACATACAAATCTTCACAAGCAATATTAGTCACAAATCATGGTCCGGCACCTAGCCTTAAATATAAAGAAACCTGCTTTCATACTTCTTGGTACCACTGTTAGAAAATAATACCCAAACCCCCCACCATCAACACTTTTGATCTATTTATATTTAATAAACAATGTAAACCCTTTCCACCAATTAGTCACCTTTCGTGCTGTTCCAAATTGTAAATCTTTTAAGTACACCTTCTCCATAGCCCCTTTAATCAGCAAACTGATTGTCTCGTAAGACATCACCTTTTGATAAAGGACCCATTGGCATCTAGCCTGCCATAAATAGAATTTTAAACAACAACAAAAAATCTGCAAGGCTTCTATATCATAACTGGCCCCAAATTGAGGAAAATAACCCAAAACCAAGATATCATAGTTCATATGTAACAACCATTTCATATGCCATTTTAAAGCCAGGAATTTCCAAAGGGAACTAGCATAGTAACAATGAAAGAAAAGGTGCTCTACTGTTTCTTCCTGATTGATACAGCCAGGAAAAGGACATACCCTTTCCTCTTTAACCTTGTGTTTAGCATTTCCCCATACCACAATCTTCCAGTATACAGTCAACCATAAAAATTCCCACATATAGCCCGGCAATCTTGGATTATTTAGCTGAGAAAGCACCCCTGGTATTAGAGTAGTAGGACAATTTTTTAAAGCTGGCACTGAAGCATATACAAATGAAGTAACTATGTCATATAATTTGGGCCCTGTATTCACTTTAATAATTTGTTTAGAAAGACCCCATTTGTAGAGTTTCTTTACTACTGGTTTGAAAATAGTGGGACCTGCAAATTTTGTGATAGTTTCGGGGGGGGGGGTAGTATGCCAAACCAAAAAATAATGATTAAGAACACATTGTAATAGAGAACTATACCAAGCTGCTGATGGCAATAATCCCAACTTGACATTTTGAGAAATAAATAAAGTAATAAAAAATGTGATTGGGTCTACCATTCCTAGTCCCCCTTTATTTTTTTCCAAATAGGTATATTGCCTTTTTATGGGATTAAGCCTATTGCCCCAAAACATCTGAAAGAATAGACTGTATAGTCTGGTTTCAAATTCTTGAGGGGGTGGAAATATCAGTGCTGTGTATAAAAATTTAGAAATTAAAAACTGCCTAATGACCTGCACCCTTTTAAGTTTAGCCAATCTCCAGTGTTTCCAAACTTGCACTTTAGTATTAGCAGAGGAGAAGGCATGTTCCCAATTTAGTGTTGGAAGGTTCTGAGGCCCAAAAAATAATCCCAAAATCTTAATCGGAGCTGAAGAAATATGAAATCCCTGAATGGAAATCTTGGCAGGATAGTTGACCCCAATAAATATACCCTGATTTTTTGTTTTATTAATTTTTGAATTAGAAACATGACAGTATGAGACCAAAAAATCCAAAAAGATAGAAATTTGAGTATAATCAGAGAAAAAAACACAAATGTCATCTGCATAGGCTTGTAAATATAATTCATCCAAACCGGGGGATCCCAATACCCCTTTCCACTGTGGATAATGTGTTAATGATTGTATTAATGTATCTATTGTAAATAAATATAATAGTGGACTTAATGTACACCCCTGATGAACCCTGTAGCTATGTGAAAGCCTTCTGTAATGCAGTTATGAATAACTGGATGAATAATAGCAGTACCATAAAGTGTTTTTATCCAGTGGATGAAGGAAGATGGAACCCCATAATGTTGCAAGGTTAGGAACAAAAAAGGATGATATACCCAATCAAAAGCTTTCATTTGGTCTAGGGCAAGAATGCATCCTGACTGCATCTGTGATGAAAGATACTCAATTAAATCTCTGATAATCATAAGGACCTGTTGTATCTTTCTGCCCAGGAGCCCACAATATTGGGATGGAGTTATAACCATGTTTGCAAAGGTCCTAAATCGTGAATTTAAAAGGCCAGTCAATAATTTATAATCTGAGTTAAGAAGTGTAATAGGTCTCCAGTTTTCCAGGTTCTCTCTATCCCCTGATTTAAATAAAAAAATCAACAAGCCTTCTGAAAACCAAAGGGGGAATGTAGGGGTTCAGAGGAAAAAATTAAATACCAAAGCCAAACATTGTGAGAATTCAGAAGGGAATGTTTTGTATAATTCTGATGTTATTCTGTCAATTCCTGAGGAAATCTCATTCTTTTGGGATTTTATTGCAACCTCAACTTCTGTAGCTGTTATTGGAGTAATTAGACTAAACATGTCGAAATTCATTTTAGGAAGATGAATCATTTAAAAAAAAAGTTCCATCTCCTCTACACTAGGGGGCTCCACTGGGTTATGTAATTCCAAAAATTGGCTGATTGTGGCATGAATCCTGAACCTGACACCCATCCTGTGTTAATAAAGAGGACATTGTAATTTTAGATTTATATTGTTTAAAGGGCTCATAGTGATCCCCATAAGTCTGCTTCCGAGTGCCTTCTTGAAAAAGTACTTTCATAGTATTAGCCCTATTGTATTGTACCGCCTGTAGTTGTTGTGTTATGTTTGCTACTTGGGAGGAGTAATCAAATTTGGAGGTGTTTGCCTTTGTAAATAAATAATACAGCTGCTGACGTAGTTTTAAATAATGCAGAAATTTTTCATTTTCACTAGATCTGCCAAGGTTTAAAAAGAGTTTTTTTAAGTCCTCCTTTGACTCCCTCCACCAGTCACCTAAATCTTCATAAAGAATAGCGACTGATAGCCATGCACAGAGCAATGATTTTATAGCTTTTAACACAATTGGACTTCTTAACAGAGGAGAACTCAATTTCCACCTTGGTTTTTGGGGAGATATTATTGTACTGGATAAGAAACTGCACTGAAGGAGTAAATGATCCGAGAAAGCCATAGGGTATGTATAAAATTTACATGGGAGAAGGTTTTTTGACAAGAAGATATAATCAATTGTAGAAGTAAGTGTGTTTTTTTAATAGGTAAATTTTGGACCCCCTTGTTGAAACTGTCTACTATCTACCAGGCCAGGCGTGTCGAATAATTGAAATAAAGCATTGGAATCGCAATAAATTTTTTTTCCCTTATCCATAAGTCCACCCTTTGCTTTCTGTAACCCACAGTTAAAGTCACCACATAAAAATGTGAAAAGAAGTAATTAAAAAGGGTCAAATCATTGAAAAAGAGTGACCTTTCTGCCTTATCTGAGAACAATAGACATTAATTAATCGACAAACCATGGAGTTCCATTTTCCATCCAAAAATCATTAGTCTTCCAGGAATTGAATCAATAATTTTATAGAGAAAATTATATGAATTAAAAAGAAAACCTATACCATCAGCAGTCTGTTGACCGAAAGACCAGTAGGAAGGGCCCCAACACCATTCCCTTTGAAAAAACCTGGCTTGATCCAGCGTAAACATCCATGTTTCTTGAATAAGACATATATCAATAGAGGAACTATGAATATAGTCATAAACAGTCTGACGCCTACTTGGATTCAATAAACTATGGACGTTTAAGGAACCGACTGTAAATCCCATTTAGTAGAAAAAGAAGGTCAACCATCTTTTTTCCTTCGTTTTTTCTTTTTTCCTGTGTACCCCTCCTGTGAGTGAAAAGGGGAAGGGGGACTATCCTGAAGTGCCTGTGACTCAGGTTCACCACAATCCATGTCAGTATCCCCCCACTGAATGGATAAAACAGTGAAGGGATTACTGGATTCAATCTCCACCTGTGGGGGGGTTTAGGTTCCTTGAGGACCTCCGAACTACAACTACCGGAGAAAGAACCAGAGGGTCTGGTGCCTGATTCTCCTGCTGTGAATTATAACACACAGGGGAAAGAAGAAGAGGGAGGAGAGGGGAGGATAGGGGAGGGTCAGAAGGACCAGGAAGAGGCTGGTCTTTTGACTGCCCCATAGTGTGGGATGAGTCCATATGTGGGTTAGCTACATCCACAGAGGTAGCAGCAGCTGTCTGAGGAGAGCTATCCGCTAGGTCCTGAGCTTTCTGGATAAGGAGGTCAGGGCTACCACTGCAAGCTTTATTTTTTGCTGCCCATACACATTCTGAGAAGACATGCCCAGTGTCTTCGCATAAGTCACATTTGGTAAGATTGGCACATTGAAAAGCAATGTGACCTATTTCCCCACAATTATCACAGCGGGGCCTGTCGAAAGAACTGGACAAGTGAGTGCAAGACCCACATTTATAACAGGCCCTAGGTTGCCCAGCATAACCCCCCCCCCGTCTCGCCCTAAGAGGAAAGAGTTGGGAATGTGTTCTATACCACTATCTGTTTGTCGAAGTTTCACCTTAAACCGCCAACCTCCAGTCCAGAACTGCTCAGAGTCGAGAATGGCTTCGGGAGAACTTAAAACTTCACTTTTTTGGGACAACCAATAGGCAATATCGTCCACATGAACCCCCTCATTTCTGAACATAATTGTTACATATTTAACCAAATGTTTAGATAAGGGAATAACAAGAAAGGGGGTCCATATGGGAGAACATTTTTCCTGGTTGTATCTCTCCCAAAATAAATCTAAAGCATAGGCAGAACGAAAACTAATGTCGAAGTTATCTTCACCTGAAATGTTAATAAAAGCAAAGACTTCTCTAGGTGAAAATTGCGGAGAGTCTTTTAATAGCTTTTTCCCCACATAGTGTCTATCTGGCCTCACCTCAAATCCCCCTTCATAACGCAGTCTAACTGCATTTCTATGAGGTGCAGCTTCCTTCTTAATTTTAGAAAATAAGTCAGACATTAATGGTTTCTCTAAATCAGGTGTTTTTTTTGTGAAAGAGTAGAAAGATTTTCAGTTCCAGAAATTATAGCAGAATCAGAAAGTTCAGTGGTCACAGGAGCAGTGGTCTGGGATGCCACAGCTGAGGGCCTTACAGAGGGTAAAGCGTCTGAACAAGCGGCAGCTGACAAAGTTGACAAAGTTTCAGGAGATTATTGGGGTTTCCAAGCTGGTTCATTTTGGGAAAAGTTCAATTTTGGGTCCCAACCAGGTGTGGGATGCCAGGTACCCTTTTTCAAGGTCCACTCTGCTTCACTGAGAGATTTTTATGGGGACCATAACTCTGCAGCCTGGGGTTGTGAAGGAGGATCAAGTGGTAGTGACCCTGAAGAAAGTTCTGAAGGCCCTTGAGGCGTGGAGGTGTTCAAAGTAATGCTGGTACCCAAATTACGTTTAGAAAATAAAAGAGCAGCTCATTTGTCCTTACTTTCATCCCCCCATCTTATCCTGTGGTAATTGTTGTCGTGTTGAAAAAAAAAATTCAGAAACCCTGTC
This sequence comes from Neoceratodus forsteri, assembly GCA_016271365.2. Taxonomy (NCBI): domain Eukaryota; kingdom Metazoa; phylum Chordata; order Ceratodontiformes; family Ceratodontidae; genus Neoceratodus; species Neoceratodus forsteri. Next base: position 335,075,231 of record CM057454.1, read on the forward strand.
TTGATTTAGGGGGGTAGTTTGAAATACACAGGGGGTAGCAGAAGTAGGGCTGTCAGCCGAAGAAACAGGTAATGAGCTGCGGAACACAAACCCTGCCGCTTTTGTAAGCGTGATACAGCAAGGCTCAGGATTGGAGCTTTCGTTAGCTAAGGTAGTGTTATCCGGGTCTTTAGGGTGCGCAGGATCAGCGGGCAGCAAGTTTAAGCCAAGTTGCTGTTCATGTAACTGCTGTGAGGGCTCTAGGCACAGAATCGTTGTGGATTCTATACTGCCAGCCGACACAGGATCAGAATGTAAAGAAATAACAGCATTTAAACTTTGTGCAGACTCACCCCGCAGGTCAGAATCAGTAAGCTCTCCGCATAGCTCAGCATCACTGCTAATGACAGCCTGGTTGGAAGTACTGACAGGCGTTGCCGAGGAATGCATTACATGCAGCTGTTGCTGGAGTCTGTCTTGTTCTTTAGCCAAAACAGCAAGCTGAAGCTTAAGCTGTTCCTGCAGAGCTGCTTGATTAGGAGTCGCAGTGAACATGGCATCACTTATCGGTGGAATAACAGGTAGAACCACATCCATCGTAAGTGCTGGTGATTATGTATTCTGCAACATTTTATCGGTACATACGGCATTATTTTCAGTTAAAGCTGTAGAATCCAAGGCAGAGCACGACAGCTGCTCCCCTTCTCTCAGAACGTCCATCTTCCTTCGCAAACCAGACGAAAGTGACCAGACCACAGTCACTCAGGCCCTCTACTCCCAGCAATGCAGTAGGGGAATTTCCCTGGTGTGCTGGTCAGATTTCCCCTCGTTCACTAAAATACCACCAACAGCTAAATCTGGTTCAAAGTCAGTTGGCATTCATCTGTATACCCCTCCTCTGGGTCGTGCCTGAAAACAGGCAGAATTTTTCTAGTACACTTACCCGGTCAACAAAAACTAAATAAATAAATGAGTGTTATTCATTGTTTGATTGGATATAGTTTCTCCGAAAGTGGAGTTTTCTGGGGGAAAAACACCTTATAGGAATTTAAATCTAAATTATCTTTCTCAGATTTTTGCAATTCTGACGTTTCCCAGCCATATGTAAGTAAGGAAATATTCCCATCTTGTACTTCATGAGTTGCACTATAATTACCCTCTGTGGGGTTTTCTTAGAAACCAGATTAATTATGTCCCCATCTTTAAGCAGTTTTGGATTAGGATTAGGTTTAGGTGTAGATAAGTTTATGGGGCATATGCATGTTCAGGAAAAAAAAAGTTATTTTAAATTGTTTGCTTTTTTTCTCTTGAGGTGCTTGAACTGATATCTTTCCCTCTTCTGTTATAGTTTTCTGCATTCTTTTAGATTTCTTCCCCTTCCCTAGTACTGGTTCCTCTAGGGTACTTAAGTTCAGGGAGCTATTTTTACCACTTCTTGTTGAAACCATGAGACAATAATCTGGCTTCAGGTTATTCCAGTATGCCCCTATATTAAACTTTATGCTATGCAAAGTTTTTAAATTCCAAATATGAACAATCAAAAATAAATTAGGAAATGTCAAAATGCAGTGCTTATATACAGGTATCCTGGCTAAGGTAAATGTAGTAACAATGTTAACTACCTCAGCAATTAGAAGGTAAATACAATATATTCCAAGAGGAAGTCAAAATGCAGAATACAACATTCACCACCAGACTTTTGTGAGTCCTGCAATATGATTTCATCTGAAAATGAAAATGCAATGTCCTTATAGCCTTTCCCTTCCATTTCTTTCAAGGGCTCAGACTCAGTTTCCAGGAGACACAGCTTTTTTGTTTTTACTGAAATCAATTTCTTTGCTTCCCAGCAAGTAAATATGAAACAACTTTGAATAAATAAGGCCTTCTCCTTTGCTTCTCTTTGCTTTCCTTTGCTTCTTTGAGCTGATTCCTCTTGTATGGAAGCTCTGTTCAATTTAGTCAATATCAGAAAAGACCCAAGTGTTCCTGAAAGCTGCCTTATGGTTCTTTGTAGCATCATTAGTTCCAAGTTAATACAGCTCTTTGCAAGACCTTGCAAACTTCTTCTAGATTCTTCACTTTAGAGAAAGACTTCAGTGCTTCTGCCCTTGCACCCATTGAGTTTCTAGCTAAGCTACTCTAGCATTCAATAATACCACCTTCCAATGTGATCCTATCCCCTCAGTGACATTCCTTCCCCCCCATCCCCACTCCTTTTCAATTTCTGCTTCTTCCTAGCTATGGGGGAAGGTTCAAAGGAGCCCCTCTCCTGGTGACTGCCCACACCTTGCCCCCCTTCCTAGTTTAAATTGTAGTTAACTTGAATGAACTCCCCCAACTTCTGCTTTAGGACCTGCAAGCCTTCCTTGCTAAGGTGCAATCTATCCTGTGCGTACAGGTCCTTATTCTCCCACTTCTTGCCCCACTCACCCACCAATCCCATACCCCATTCCCCCAGCCATTTGCTGAACTCCGTGAGTCTCTGCTTCCTGGCTGTACTAGCACTTGGTACTGGGAGAATTTCAGTGAACACCACCAACTTTCTGCAGTCCTTAGTGCTATCAAGATAGAAACATAGTGTTCTATGTGTAACTTTTATTTTGATAACCAGGTAGGTTCACTGGTGACAAGGTGCCTCTTTCAGGTCCCTTGGTGCCACTATTTCATTTCATTTTACTTGTTTTACCAGGAAAAGCTCCACTGAGCAAAACTCATTGGCAAGGAGGTCCTGGTTAGGACAGTACAGTACAATACAGAAAAGCTCAATGGTGATAAATGTACAGATTGAGGCATAATACCAGTTTCATCAGTATATAATCTGCTAGGTCATAGCAAAAGTAACAGGTAAAAAACAAAGGCTGCCACATGTAGCACTGTATATACTTTCACGTTGTACATCAAGAGTATGGTGCAATGCCTCTCTTTTGTTAATATATTCCAGATAAACAGGAAGGTGTATGGCCTGATTCAATGTAAACTCCGACACAACCTTTGGTAGAAAATGAGGACTGATCCACAAAGACATCCTATCTTTGTGGAAAACCAAATAAGGAGGCTCATGCATCACAGCCTGAAGCTCAGAAATTTCATAAATGGAAGTTATGGTGACCAATAGCAACATTTCCCTAGAAGGAAAATGCACCTCACAGGTCACAGCAGGCTCAAATGGAACCAGGACAAATTTTTCCAAAATTAAATTGAGATCCCAAGGTAGAACCGGTTTGCAAAATGTGAAATACATGTGCAGAATACACTTCAAAAACATCTGGGACACCTTTAGTTGTGCCCCATGTGCCTATCAATAGGGGCATCGAAGGTCAAAACGGTTGACAAGTGCACCTTAATGGACAAGTACTGGACACCTGAGTCTGAATTCACAGGACATGCAAATGGGTCCACTAAATGGGAAGCACATCATATGGAGAAGCACTTCCATTTCAAAGAATAGGTGTGCCTCATGGAAATCAGGCACTTCAGAGGGGAAGCCCAAACTGAGCAAAGGCTACTTCTTCAGCAGTCAGGAATGCAGATGCAAGCTCTGCAAGATCCAGATGGACCATGGATCCCTGATCCTGTGACATCAGACTCTGAAAAAGAGAAGCTGAACAGGAGGGTGCCAGATTCAGCAGAAATGGAAACTAAATCTGATGAATCCAGAATGGAGTCACTAGTATTAAGGAGGATGCTCCATCCTCAGGTTGAACAGAACCCTCTGTATGACAGGGATAGAAGAGGCATAAGGTAACCTCCCTTTCCTGGAGAGGGACAATGTGTCTCACCAAGTAAACCCATGCTCTAGAGTGAGCAAGCAGAAACATGACAGTTTTGCAGTGTGTGGGGACACAAAAAGGTCCAATTCTGGACAACCTCATCTTGCGAAAACATCATTTACAATGGAGGTCAGCAGTTCCCATTTGTGCACCAGGAACTGCAACCTGCTTAATCTGTCTGCCAAGATATTTTGGACACCTGGGAGAAACACAGCAGACAACTGAGGCTGTGACGCATCACCCAGTACCACACTCTCATTGCTTCCCTGCACAGGGGAGTGAGTGCCCCCTTGCTTGTTTATGTAGGGAATGACACTGGCATCATCTGTCTGAATCAGCATGCAACCGGGGCTGAGGTGCTTCTGAAAAGCTTGGAGACCAAGCAGAACAGCCCGCTTTTCCAGTACACTGATATGGAAATCAGACCCCACATCAGTCTCAGACACTTGGGTCTGATAGGAACTGAGATAGACTCCCCAACCTGACCATAAAGCATCAGTTGCGAGGATCTGCACAGGGGTCGAGAAAAGAATGTAATGCCCTGTAACAGGTTTTGGTGGTCTATCCACCACATGGGTGAGAGGAGACATGACAAAAAAAGTACAGTTACGTAAGAACTTACCATACAGTAGATCTTTGAGAGAGGCTCTTGCAGTAGGTAATTGCAAATAGGACTGAAGCCAACAGGCACCAGGACACCAGGACCCCACAGAAAAATTTCTAACAAGCAGTCTCTGGCAGGGGACCGCCCCACATCAGGTGACCAACGTCAGGTGACGTCAGTATAAAGGAGCGGTCCCCCAAGCCTACCTTCCAGTTTCTTCCTGCCAAGGGCCAAAAAAGGCAAGATGAGAGAGAAGCGCATGTTTCCTTTACTGGAAAAGAAGCTGAAAAAGTTTAGGGGGATGGAGGGCGAGAAGGTATTACCTACTGCAACAGCCTCTCTCAAAGATCTACTGTTATGGTAAGTTCTTACTAACTGTACTATCTTGCTTCGAGAGGGCTCTTGCAGTAGTTAATTACAAATAGGACTGAGTCCCAAGCAGTATGGAACAAGCAGAAGCAAACGGGAGGAGGAAAACTACCCAAAAGTAGACTCTCTGGCTGGGAAGGTCTTAGGAAAGAAGACCTTGCAGAACAGCCAACCCGAAGCCTGCTCTATGGTGAGAGGCAATGTCCAAACTGCAGTGTTTCATAAAGGTATGGACAGAAGTCCAAGTTGCTGCTGCATAGATGTCTGCCACTGACACATTCTTGAAATGAGCAGCGGAGGCTGCAACCCTCTGGTGGAGAGGCCTCTGACTTGACCCGGCAGGATCTTGTTGTACTTGTCGTAACAGAAAGTGATACAATGAGCCAACCATTTAGATAGGCATTGCTTAGAAACAGCATTGCCTTCTCTTTTAGGAGCAAAAGAGACAAATAGTTGATCAGTCTTTCTGAGATCCTTTGTTCTGGTGATGTAGTGTCTCAGAATTCGGTGAACATCCAAAGCATGCAAGAGGTACTCACCTTAACTGGAGTGCAGTGTAAAGAAAGCAGGCAGCTCTATGGATTGATTCAGCATAGATTCCACTACCACTTTGGAAAGAAACTTTGGGCTGGTATTCAGGGCCACACGTTCCTTGGGAAAAATCAAATACAGGATTTTGCACATCAGGGCCTGGAGCTCGGAAATCCTTCGAGCAGAAGTAATGGCCACAAGGAAGAGAGCCTTCCATGAAAGGAATTTTTGGTCTGCTGAGACTGCTGGCTCAAAAGGAGGCAAAGTAAGCTTCTAAAGGGTAAAATTCAAATCCCAAGGAGGGGCAGGAACCTGAATGGAGGGTCTCAAGTGGAGGACCCCTCTAAGAAAGGTCTTGGAGACCTCCAGTTGCACAAAAGTCCTGTTCCCAAAAGGAACATGGTAAGCCGAGATGGCCGCCATGTGAACCTTCAGAGAGGAATGGCTGAGACCTAGATCAAAGAGGTGTCGCAAGTAATCCAAAAGCACCCAACAGAGCATGAGAAAGTCTCAAAATCTTTGGAAGCAGCCCAAATAGATAACCGTTTCCATTTTTTTCATGGCATAGGTAGATCTAGTGGAGGGCTTCCTGGCCTCCACCAGAATATCAGCCACCAGTGGGGAAACCCCGAATTGGGCTTCAGCTACATCTACAGGAGCCACGTGTGCAACTGAAGGGACTTGAGGCCTGGATGGACCAGGGTCCCCTGATCCTGGGTCAGCAAAATTTGTGACAGAGGAAGAGGAGGTTCCTCTGAATACTGTTGCAGAAGAGAGAACCAAACTTGCCTGGGCCAGAAAGGAGTGATGAGAATCATGCGAGCTCCTTCTGAGCTGAGTTTCTGTAAGACCCTCGGAATCAAAGGGATCAGGGTGAAGGCATAGAAGAATCTTCCCTTCCAGTCTATAGACAAAGCATCTCTCCCAAAAATGCCGCACCCTGGAGTGAGCCAGCAGAAGGAGGGAAGTTTTGAGTTGAGAGGAGATGCAAACAGGTCTACCTGAGGGATCCCCCAGTGTAGAAAGATGTTGTCTGCTTCCCCCTGATCTAGTTCCCACTCGTGGGTGTGAGCAGATGACCGACTGAGGTGGTCTGTCAACGTGTTCTTGACCCCCGGGATGTGAATGGCCGTGAGGTGAAGGTTGTGCTGCACTGCCCATTCCCAAACCCACATTGCCTCCCTCCAGAGAGGGTAGAAATGAGTTCCTCCCTGTTTGTTGATGTACCAGACTTCACACAAGTTGTCCGTCTGGACAGCCAGATGCCCGGAAAGCAGATAAAGATGCAGAGCCTGAAGAGCATATAGCACAGCCTGAAGTTCAAGCACATTGATGTGTAGAGATTTTTTGAGCTGGGACCAGGAGCCCTGGGTCCTGTGAGGCCCAATATGGGCTCCCCAACCCTCGCCTGAGTCATCTGTAGTCAGCGTCTGGGAGGGGGAAGAAGGGCAGAAGGGAACTCCTTGGCAAAGGTTCTCCTGAACCGCCCACCATTACAAGTCCCAAGCCATAGGGTTGGAGACCAGAACTTGTTGATCTAGGTCGTCCACCCGCTGATCCCACTGAGACCGAAGCATCCACTGAGAGATTCTCATGTGGAGCCGAGCATGAGGGACTGTCAGAATAGCAGCCACCATGAGCCCGAGGAGGCAAAGAACTGATCTGGTGCTGACCCACCTGTGGCTGGACAACAGGCTGACCTGAGCCTGGAGTGAGGCCGCCCTGTCCAGTGGCAGAAAAGCCATGCTGGAGGTCGTGTCCAGGATCACCCTGATAAACTGGAGGCTCTGGGATGGGATCAGGTGGGACTTGGCCTGGTTGTCGGTGACACCCAGGCAGGCAAAAACCTGCAGGGTAAGGGAAAGGAAGCACAGGAGATCCTCCCTGGATGAGGCCGCCAGGAGCCAATCATCCAAGTACGGGAAAACCTGCACCCCCTGGGTACGCAGGTAGGCCACTACCACTGAAAGGCATCTGGTAAATACTCAGAGGCACCGAGGAAAGACCAAATGGGAGGGCCTTGAACTGGTAGTGGTCCCCCTGAAACAAAAACACAGGAACTTGTGGTGGGAAGGGCAAATAGGGATATGCAGGTAAGCATCCTGCATATCCAGAGTGCACAGCCACTGTCCCAGCCAAAGAAGGGGCAGAAGACTCTGCAGAGAGAGCATCCTGAACCTTTTGTACTCCACAAACAAGTTCAGGGAGCTGAGGTTGAGAATCAGCCTCATCTCTCCTGACTTCTTTGGGACCATGAAGAAATGGGAGTAGTAGCCCGTCCCCCAAAGATGTGAAGGTACGGGCTGTATCGTCTCCTTCAGAAGAAGAGAGCTTATTTTTTCCTGAACCAGAAGAAGATGTTCTCAGGAGTAAGATGACCTTGGGGGGAGTTTCAAGGAGGTTTCCAAAGAAACTCTATTGAGTGTCCTTCTGCGATCAGCTGGAGCATCCAAGTGTCTGAAGTGATCCTCTCCCAACCCAGTAGATGGAGGGAGAATCTCCCTCCTACCGGTTCCTCTGGAAGGCCCAGAGGCTGTGGGAGAGGAAAGGAGTCAGGAGGTGTGAGGCAGCATCACGGCGGAAGCCCCCGCTGCTTTTTTGGGCAGAGGGGGCTTAGCAGCCGGAGGGGCCCAATGTTTGTTGGCCTGCTTTCCCTGAGGTTTCGCCTTTTGCCTAGAATGTCTGCAAAAGGGATGACGCTGAGCCTGAGGAGGTCTGTACATGGAGTCGACCAACTTAAGTGCAGTACCCTTCTCCTGAGGATTGGTGATGATGTCCTTGACATCGCCTGGATAGCGGGCTGCACCTCCGGGGCCAAACCTGACACCCGGAGCCAGGCTTGACACCACAAACCCACGGTGAAAGCCGAGCTCCAACCAACAGTGTCCACTGCATCATACATGGCATGAAGCATGTGCTGACTGGTCGAACACACTAGATCCTCCACTTCCTGCTTCATCTGAGACGCAGGAAGGGAGTCCAATTTAGCCTCCACCTCACTAAGGATCGCCTTCTGGTAATCCCCCATATGACCAATGTAATTCAGGGTCCTAATACCCTGAGTGGAAGAAGCATAGACCTTCTTCCCGTACTGGTCCAGAAGGCGGGATTCCTTGTCAGGTGGTGATGAGTTCAAGTGCTTGGGGTTAGCTGTCAGGCCATGAGCGGCACTAATCACGACTGAATCAGCTCGAGGGTATGAATTCAGAGTCAACACCATCCGGAGCCTGCTAAAACCTGTCTGACTTCCTAGGAAGGGGAACTAATGCCGACGTTGCTTCCAAATGGTGGAAACAAGGTCGGCAGGAGGCTCAATCCAGGGTGGCACCAGGGTAGGAGCAGTCTCGGGCAGATCCAGGTGCACAGTGAGTTTCTTACACTGTGGATCTGGCTCCAAGGAATGCCACTGATGAACTGCCTGGCTTATGTGCAGCAACTCTGTAATGGAAGGATCCTCTGGAGGAGACTTCGGAGGAGTCCTTGGCCTGGGCTTGTCCAGAGTGCAGGGATCATCGTCTGGGTTGGAACAACCAACGGAGTAATCCAAGGTCTCTGAGGAGGATGAAGAGGAAGAAGACTCCTCCTTCTCCTGTTGCAGGGGAGGAACAGACCCCTTGGGAAGCCCTCGGGAAAGCGTATCCTGCCCTGCCCCAGAACCAGAGGGCTCGCCTTTGGTGTCCGGAGGTGGGGAGGGGGGTCTCTCATCTCCAACTTAGGGGGTCCGGAACTGGGACCGATGTCGGAAGACAGCTCTCTATCTCCCTGGTGAGCTGAGCCTTGGCCTCAGCCCACCAGGAAGCCACAGTCTCCTTCAAGTCCACCGGCGGCTGAGGGGGTGGTGGAGGAGGAGGGGGGATACGGATACTGAGGGTATCCATAAGGTGCGTATCTGTACCCCAATGGTGGGTAGCCCAGCATTGGGTACTGGGGTACCATGTACTGCAGTGTCAGGCAGGCCAGCGTCAGGTACTGGGGTGCCAGATACTGCAGGCCTGGGTATGACGGCGTCGGATAGGATGGGGTCAGATACCCAGGGACTGGGAGGTCTGCAGGAGCAGAAGGCCCTGGAAATGGCCCAGCGGGCGGGCCCGGAATGGGAGGCCCAATGGGTGGCAGGCCCGGTGTAGGGGTGGCGTCCAGCAATGGAATATTGTCGGGTGTCAGGTAGGCCGGCATCGGCGCTGGCATCCGAGGATCCGCATTGGGTCATCTCCGCCTGTGCTGAGGGAGACCTGACGCCAGCGCATCTACCTCCTCCGGTGTCACCTAGAAAGAAGGATCACCATCCCAAGATCCAGCAGATGAGACCAGGGACTGCTGCCTCCGCTTTCGGGTGGCCACATTAAACTGCTGGCAGAGCTGGCACTTCTCGACGGGATGATCAGGGCCTAGACAAAAAAGGCACTGGGAATGTCCGTCCTTATGAGGGAGCTGGTCGCCGCAAGAATCGCACTTGCTTTTGTGCTCTGAGGGAGCCGGGGATGACATACATGGCAACTGAAGGCAAGGCTGATGAAAATCAGGAAAAAAATAGTAAAATAGGCAGTAAAAATACCGATGATTGACTGCAAAGCAGTGAACTTAACCGCGAGGTGCTGCACGAGCTAATGGTGGGAAAGAACTGGAAGGCGGGCGTGGGGGGCCACCTCTTTATACTGACATTGCCTGACATTGGTCACCTGATGTGGGGGTGGTCCCCTGCCAGAGACTGGTAGCTAGAAATTTTTCTGTGGGGTCCTGATGCCTGCAGGCTTCAGTCCTATTTGTAATTACCTACTGCAAGAGCCCTCTCAAAGTAAGATTATTTGTCAGCTGATCCTACTGTACCTAGAGAGTCCAGTGCGGTATATGCATATGGAGATGAGCAAAGAGAACCATAAGGATGACAGCAACCATCAGCCCCAGGAGATGTAACATCATCCCAGTGGACATGTAATGACTCCTGTGTGTCAACTGGGCTTGGGCAACAGAGCATCCACCGTGTCTGCAGGCAGAAAGGTACTGCCCACTGCCGAGTCCAGCACCATGCTAATATATTTCCAATACAGGATGCATCTCTCCTGTTCACCTGGGAACCAGAAAGTATCTGGAACAGAACCCTTTGTTTCTTTCCTAGAGAGGAATGGGTTCAATAGTCTGCTAGGTGATAAGCGGCTGAACCTCTTCTAACAGATGGGCAAGTGGTCCTGAGGATAATGAAGAGGCAGAGGGTGAACTGGAGGAGTAGACAGCAACTGCAGAGGATGACCCCCTTTCCACTATTTCCAGCACTCACTTATCCATTAACTCTCTCCACTTTGACAGATGATGGGAGATCTGTCTTCCCATCTGCACCCCCGGAGGCAATAGTAGATAGGGAGGAAGAGGGGAATCAGAAGGTACCAGTGATGGCAAGGCCACTACATTTACTGATTCCTTTGTAAGCCTTTGCATGGGCACCGGGGGGGGGGGACCTGGGAAGAGACCACCACTCTGGTTCTGTGCATAGGGCTGCTAAGGAGTGGCCCCAAGCCTAAGAAACAATCCCACACCACACCCCATGGTGGGTTGAGGGATCTGAGATTTGAATGGCCTTAAATTTATCCTGGAAGATTAAACCTTACATAGAACATTTTCAACATCACTCTCAGATAGCCTGAAGCCTATAAAAAGGGCATTCAGCACAGCCTTCTGTAAATCAGTAATACATCCAGCTACCCTAAGCCAGGAATATCTCTGAAGGCATATGTTAGAGGCAACGGCACAGGCAGAAGCATTGCATGCAGTGCATAGGAGATGCTTTCCAGTAACTGTACCAGCTAAGGCAGTTTTAAGCAAGTCAATCTTGACAGGACTATCAGGCAAAGCCTGAATGGTAGACATGGCAGATTTCCACAGGCTATTGTGATATTTTATCGTGTATGCCTGGTAGTTTGCTATTCATAGGTCCAAGGCTGCAGAGGCACAAGTTCTTTTGCCCATAACATCCAGCCTTCTGCTCATGTATCTATAGGCTCAAGAATGGTCATGAGCAGCCATTATAACTACAGAATCTGTTTCAGGGTGGGAAGCATAATAATGCTTAACAGGTGGAGCAGGGTACTGTTTATCAGGCACTGTAAGAAAGGTATTAGCCCTATGCCAAGCAGCATAGGTATCATCCTTTAGGCTGAATATACAGGAGGGGCCACAGTGGAGGGTGTGGTGGGAACCTCCAAAACTCCATTAATGTTTTCTTACAAGAATCCTCTTGAAAAGAGGGATCCTCAGGAGGAGATCTGGAGTTATACACCACAGAGTCCTCACTGCAGGAAGAGAGGGTAGAGCTGGAAGGCAAACCCTCCTCATTGGGATTCTTATCCCTTTCTTCATCCTCCAAATCCTCCTCCATATTAAAGCAGTAGTGCAATGAAGTGTTTTTTCCAATTTACAATTAAAATAATCAAACTATTACTAGTTCTTTTAGAACCAGTTACAGTTGTTTTGGTTAACATAATTTTTTTCCACTTTTCTAGGCTTTACTCACCTGCCAACCAGCACAGACCCTTGCCAGGATTGCCATTTGCAAACAGAGTGTATCATGGTTATTTTACAAGTGAGGTCTATAACCATGATGCATCTCTGTTTTTCCATAATGCTCTGGGGTGTTTATGTTTTGAAGCTGTGCACGTTCACGGACATTGTAATCAATTAAAGTATGACAACGGAAGTGTGACTGGCAAGTAGCAACTCCTCTAGAATGATGTCTTGCATATAGTGAACTTATGCCTACTTGGTACTTCAAATTATTGCATGAGTTAAATACAGTGTACTGTACAGTTTACTTACTGGCACATTTCTTTCTCTTCCTATGTGACACCTTCCCCATGAAGTGGAACTGCGTCTTTTGAAAAACCCCTTAGTTTCAGTCAAGACAATGTAAAAAATGCAGTTTGGATAATTTTTCATCCACTCCACTGCTGTATGCCCATGCCATTGTGATCGGACCTGCCGGTTCTGTTTGGGACTGATGAGAACATGAATACCTCAACCTCCTGCTCTACACAGTGCCTCACTCAGTTGACGTGATTGCAGCGCGCGGATCATACTAAGCCATAATGTTCTGAATGGGGAAAAAAATAGCTGAGAAAATTAATAAAATACTTTACTGCTATAGTGGAAACTCATTTTAAAAAAAGGATCAGCATCTCTGGCTTTAGTTGCTCTTTTACTGTGTCCAAAAGAGATCATGTCTCTATTTTAACAATTGGTTGGTGTGTGCCTATTATCTGAGTTGCACAGTGCTTTTACTTTTTCTAACTTATCTGGCAGGGCAGTCAAGATTGTACTGTCTACGAGCAACAGTTTGGGCTTGACACAGGGCAGCCACTGTTTCAAAATGTTGTTTATGTGTAGAGCAGTTTGTCAAATAGCCCCCAGACCAGCCATGGTAAAGGAGTTGATGGCTTATGCAGTTACATACTCGAGCACAAATTAACATCAGCAGCTTGTAGATTGCTCCGGAATAAACTGAAAGTTTGATTGTCCTTTACTATGGCTGGTGTGGGGGCCATTTGACAAACTGCTCTCTCCATGCCACCTGAGTGAATCCTTTCAGTCAGATTTACTATACTAGAGGAGGCAGTATAGTGCAGTGGGCTAAGGCTCTGAGCGGCAAATCTGGTGACATCCAGCAGACCAGACCTGGGTTTGAATCCCACAACTTTCACTTGCATACTGTGTGACCCTGAGCAATACACTGAACTTCCTTGTGCTCCCAGGTTGCTCCTATAAAAAAGCTTTCAGCTTAGTGTGCTATTCCTGGTTAAACAAACAAAAAAACAGTTGATAGAGCAAGTAGGCGGATGGTATGGTGACTGAATAAACAATGACTTTTAGAACTGTAATCAAGTTGTTCCATATGAGCAGAACAGATTGTTAGCAGTTGGGGAAAGTGAGCAGGTCAGATGCATGATTTTACATTAAACAGACTGTCTGCTTTGGAAACAACCTGTTACCCTTGCTTCTTTGCCAGAGAATATAACACCGCTAACGTGGCGGGTGGATAAGGGATTTACTCCTTCGAATTACAGTATCTGTCGACTAACAGAATTTTGAATTTCCTGCCTGCTAGACATGAATGCACATGCAAAACAGCGTTGCATGTAAACAAATGCATCATGGGGAGGAAGTGTATAAAACAAACTGCCGGGCAGAGATTTATTTTGCCCGAATTAATATACTATTTCAGCAAATAACTATTTTATCAAGTGCTTTATCTGGCATATCATTTCAATAAACAGTAATCGGAAGGTTCAATAAATCATACATACAGGTAAACATAAAAACCTTTATTTCTGAAGACTGTTCATTGTCCTGCTGCTTTAAGATCAGGAAATGTATTCTAATGTGTCCTCATCTGGAATGTCGATGGGAACAATCGATGGTGCCAATGACAGTGGTGGCAGCTGCAATGGAGGAGTGAAAGGTGTGCTTCTGGATCCAGCTGATGGTGACTGTGCTGATGAGATAGCCATTATTATCAGCAGAGTGACAGTAAGAGGCATCAAAATAGTTTAGAGAACAATACCAGCACAACCTGGGAGTTGACAGCACCATGTAAAGGACATGCATAACCAATGTCAAGGGGTAGAACCTTATGACTGGGACTGCATACCATCTGTAGCAGATATAGCACCATCAGAGCCAGACCCTGACCTTGGAGTCTTATCGATTGTCGGGGTTGGGGGGCTTCAGTCATCGCCACTGTAGCAGATGTCAACAAGGGCTAACCCTCCTGTCCTTCAGTGGAGACTTCAACCTCACTGGTGAAGCAGGAGCTTTATACTTATGCGTGTGATGATGGCCAGAAGAGGAGGACTTCTACAAGAACATGCCCTTGTCTTGTTCTTAGTCCATGATGACAGCAGCAGCAGCAACATCAATGAACACTGGGGATTGCCCCTCCAGGAGATGGTGGAACAAGAGGGAGAAGCTGGCTTAGACCCTGTGGCCATGAGCTTCCAAGGTCTTGATGATGATGATGAAGGTTTCTAGAGCTGCCTTTCAACATCTGCTTGTTGCCTGGCTGAATCCTTCACAGATCTTGCAGGCTCTAATATTATGAGACCTACTCAAGCAGCAAACATAAACTGTGTGAATATTGTCCCTGTAGATCTTTCAGCCACAGGTACAGAACATATAGATTCTTTCAACAGCAGCATAAAAGGATAATGTTAATAAGGTAAAGTATTAGAAAATAATTAAGTCAAAGAAATGATGGAGTTGTTTTTCTGCAGTTCCAATGAGCAGTCAGTGGCAGGAGAAAGAACTAAGGAGCAAAGGGGCTGCCCATGATTAGATAAGCACCAACATTACATGCCACCATGGGCAGCCCCAGGCTAGTAAAAGTTTCAAAGTGGTCCTGATGTCAATGGCTTACACTTCCAAAAGTGTAAAGGTGTCAAAAGAGATAGCTCTCTGCATCACCACATACATTCCGTAGGGTTCCACAAAGCCAGTTCAATAGAAAACCTGCCGATGGATTTTATAACAAAGGCACAAATGTCAACAGCAATCACAGTCTGCATTGTGCTGTTGGGAACACAAGTGTGTTTTTGGCAGGAGGCTGCACTGGCCACACCACCCAGATTTTACTATAATCACCTCCACAGTGGAGGTGTTTTGGGGAGGTGTTGTAAGACCTGGAGAACCTTTGCTGGGGTTCCCACCACTGTCCATTACAGTGACCTGTCATTTTGTCATTGTAAATGACTGGTCACTGTAATATTTTCAATGAAGCAACAGCATACCCATTCTGCAGCAAGACTCCAGTCCTGTAGTCATTTCTGTGGTCAAGTACTCCAGAATTCCTAAGGCCTGGGGTCTATACTGAGGTGCATACTCTACTGTAAAACCTGATTGTGTGATCTGGTTGCCGGCACAGAGAAATATGGACTCAGAAGAGCAGCAGGACTCCCTTAAAGTTAGGTATTGTATTTAAATTGTGCTATCCAGTGCAACACTGAAAACAGAAAGTCTAAAGATGGCTTTTCTCAAGTTAATCTATATGAATTAGGGAGCATAACAATATTCAATTCAACGTTATTTTTTACCAGGAGATACACCATTGAGATACTCATTTACTAAGTGGTCCTGGAGTGATAATACAACATACAACAGTATAAAACAGTCTGACAAAAAGGATATAGCAGGATTTGAATAGGACAATAATACAATACAGCAATTATACAATGCAGTGATGACAATCAAGTTACAGGTTAGAGCATAAGTGCCAAAGAAAGAAAGAAAGAAAGAAAGAAAGAAAGAAAGAAAGAAAGAAAGAAAGAAAGAGAAAACCTACTAAACTGGGCAACTAGGAAATAATACAAAGATGCAGGAAACAGGTGGGGGTAGGGTAGAGTGGAGTGGAGGAAACAGGAGATGGAGGTTACAAAAGCAGAGTGACAGTGGGAGTGGGATAAGGATTACAGGGGAGTGCACGTGAATGGAGTCAAGCATCAGATGCAAAAACAATCAGAAGAACAGGGTCCAGCATCATAGTTTCTTACAGGGACTCTGTCAACATTTTCTGTATCATATTATTTCTAGTTAAAAACCCATATTTCATGACTGCTCGCCTACACTAAAATTCATTAATGTTGCTAGTTGTTTTATCTGCCTCCCTCCTTCGTAGAACTGAAATGCATGCTAATGTATCGTTATACCCAAGCCTTGTTTTGTTTAAGATCCTGGATCTATTCTTACTGCATGCTTTCTGAACAGAAACACCCCCAAACAGTGCAGCCACTCATGATACAATAGTCTTCTCTACTCCTACTGTATAATGAGTGGCTAGATTATTTTGCAGGCTGTTTCTAAGTTTAGGAAAGATGCAGTAGGAGTTGATCAAGGAATGTAAGCAAACATGTTTTAATTTGGTAACACCAGTATGATGGGTAGTCCACTTTTCACTTTTTAAAAGAAAAAAAAATCAGAATCAAACAACCAGCTACATCAGCAGTCTTTACAGAATGGGAATGATCATAACTTGTGTTTTATAAACTAGGGACAGTTTGAAGCTTAAGGGAATTGACAGTGTCCCTTTAAGGTGTTTGCAGATGATCATTCTCAATAAATGGCTTGCCAATAAAATGAAAGTTTCAGGGTCTGAGAGAGCTGTTACATGTTTTAATCTTTTAACATGCTGAACAAAATCCACTAATTATATCAGATTAGGTCTAAATTGTCCTATTGAGACAGTATGTTTTTGGCAAGCTTCATTTAAATCATTTAGCACTAGTACATTTCTGGTTTGGCACATAAATTACTATGGTCTATGTTTTCAAAGTTTTCTCTATAAACATTGCATTCTGTAAGGATTAAGAAAAATAAAAATATCTCTGTTTAACCAGCCATGACCAGCAATCAAGCAGTGGTGTTTGGGACATCTCCTAATGTGCTGGAACTGCAGTTGTTTTGATAGCTTACAGTTTAAGGAAGCCACTGAGGATTAAGTTTGACAAAAAAAAAAACAAAAAAAAACAGTATGGTACTTTGAAAGTACTGAAACCAACAAAACCATATTCATTCAAAGCCCTTATTTCTGCTTTCCCTAACTTCCTTTTGCTGAATTTTGGTTTTCATTCTGGCTTGGTTTATTCATTTGTGTCCCTCATGAAAGACATGCCCTGGTGTTTCAGATTCACATTTTTCTGAGGCACCCGATAACATTTTCAAGCCTGTTTACTGGCATAAGTACATTCATATATATAGGACCAGTGTTAGATGAAACAGGACAGGAAATTATTTCTACTTGGCAGTTTTTTATAATGTCCCTATCTTCAGAAATTATATTTACGCCCCTCAAATGATCCATGTGTAACTGTACCTGAATAAAAAGTGATGTGCAAAACTGTATTTTACGTTGTTTTGTTTTTTCATGGGTAGCATTCTATTACAGCTCTCTTCATGGAACCAGTAATTTGGAGTTTTAATTACTGTACAGGTATGTCACGGTTTGTGCACAGAACTCAAAGCAAGGTTAAGATAGGTCAATAGCTCATTCTTAGCATTCTGTACACAAACCATGATGCTGTAAAAACTTCAAATTACTGGTTCCATGAAGAGAACTTTGCATAACGGTGTCAAGAAAAAGAAATCAATTAAAAAAAACAGCTTTTCACATCAGTGTTTATTCGGGTAAAATTAAATGTGGATCATTTGGTGCCTGGTATGAATATTATTTCAGTAATTAGGAAGTTTACTGCCTGTTGTCTGTTAGCACAAATCTCCTGTCCCTTTCAATGATGTACCCGATTGTCCTATATAGAACGACAGCAAGGAGAAAGCTACCATAATTGTAGGTGTCTGCATTTGTCATGATGCTCTGTGTACTTTCTTGTCTGTCCTGGGTTAATTTGCTTTTTTTTTTTATATTAATGTCTTTGTCTGTATGTACTTTTGTAGTGTTTGGATGGCTTTCTAGCAACTTTTATTTGTTATTCCGTTTATTAGTTACTTTTGCCCTCAGCAAATCAGTTCTGAAACTGCAACTTTGAAAGAAGATACAGTCCAACATAGCCTTGTAACCCCTATATTTTTGCTTTTGTTATATTCAAAACCATATTCAACATCTATCAAACCGGTTTTATGAAAATGGCATGCACTTTATGTGGCTGTACGCATAACACATACACAAATCCCTTACATTTTCTGGAATATTAATTCAAGAGGCTGTCATAGTAAAAGTAATTTATACTTGATTTTTACATTAATGGAAAAAGTTATGCAACCATTAAACTGTATTATGTGTATTATGCTAAGTCTAAAAGTGAATTAACCCTCTTACTTGATTCAAACTGTAACTTTCTGCCCTAGTACTTACTTATTTCTCATTGTATTGTATGTATCTTATGTATTTCCTGATAACCGCTGTTTTTCTATATTGTATTTTCAGACTGTATGTACTGAGTTTTAATTGCTGTCCTACCCAGGACCTCCTTGCAAATGAGCTTTGCTCAATGGAGCTTCTACTGGTAAAACAAGTAAAAATAAATAAATGACAAATGCTGTGTCCTCATTTAATTCTTTTCATTCACTCTCATGCTGACACATAAAGCAATTACATTATGACATATATTACTGACTATAATCTAACCCTTTACTGACTTTTTCCCAAAAAAAGGCATTACGTCTCACCATGTAATGCAACAATAAACATTGCAACCCATGATTTACTTTGGGGGATTTTAAATGTTTAAAGATGACCATTGTGTACGGGGCAAATAATTAAACATTTTGATATGGGGTGGAGAAACACCAGGGAGCAACCTTAAAGTAAGGTACTGTTTTTCAGGCATCTGCTTCCAATTATAATTTTATTGACTAGTGTGTGAACTTGAGATCATAATTGTTGATTTTCTGTACCAGTTCAGGTACCATTTGTATAACTATGTCAGATGATGGGAAATGACTTGCCACTGGAGCTACTGAAACCTTGGTATGTTTTTATCCCACAGACAGCTAACCAAAACATCACTGTTATTTCTGAAGTGGTTGCCTTGGATACTATTCTATTCCTCTATTTTTCTAGTAATTATGGACTTCAACTATTGCACCTTAATAGTACAATTCAAATTTTCACTCAAGTGTATTCTATTTTAGTGCGACCTATTTGATGTCAGTGATGTACTTTATTGAAAATTGATTTATTTTGAAGGTGAGGGGTGGATGTGACAGGAGAGGAAAGTCTTTTGTGTGTCAGGAGAGTGACTTAATACTAGCAATAGCAGGTGGGATTCCCCCACAATTCCTTGCCATAGCACACACTAGTAGTGTATGTACTAACAGGTGAGAGTGAGAATGTACTCAAATTTCAGCTCATTTTTAGGGGCCAACAGCATAGCTGTTAGCATCTATTGTGGTTATATATAAATACTCTTTTGTGCAGTTAGTCATGTTTAAGGTTAAATTCAGTGTGAGTAATTTGGTTGCACGATGTCACTGGTAGGGCTTATAGGGCTTGCCATAGGGTTTCAGACCTACTCAAGCATGCGTTTGATCCCCTGCACTGCACTTTTTTTTTCTTGCTACAATTGTTATAAGCGAACAGTTGTTAAATGTCATTGCTGCTGTACTGAAGTGTTTCAGCAGAGCTAAACAGCAGACTTTCAAATAATTGAGCTTAGTTCTACAGTATGTTGTAGTCAATTAAATTAGTCCCAGCTGAGGCTTGTCTAAGTTTGAATACAATTTGGGTCACCAGTTTTGCAGGTTGTAACATAATCTCTCCACCACAGGAACTGTAGTTTCACTTACCTGTAGCTCAGTGGCTCACTGAATGTGTGTTCTTTTTGTAAGATGGAACTCATGTCCATCAGTGGTTATTTATTTATTTATTAGAAATTTGGAACACCTTTGAGTCAAAGACTCATTTACAAAGGATCCACGTCACAGAAAAAGGTACAGACAGGCATAACTAAACATTAGAACAGAGTACAAAGTTCAGAATTATTTACAGTGAGAAGTAGGCAAGTATTCTATAAGAATGATCACATTCGAATAATAGAGATGACTTAGTTAAGGATACTACATAACTGAAAAAACAGGTAAGAAACAAATACTAACATAACCAGCTTGGGCTGAGAAGCAGGCGAGGGGTGAGGTAGTTTTAGGCAAAAGGCCATCATTAGAGGTAGTTAACAGCTCAAGAGCAGTCATAGGTTCTTGAGGTCAGGAGATGTTCCCTAAGATGGGTTTTGAAAGGCCCAAGTCTAGGTTAATTTATTAATGAGGCAGGAAGGCTGTTCTTCCACCGAGGTGCCCTATAGTTGAAGGACCTTTGGAATAGAGAGGTCCGGCAGCCGGGCACTGAGAGGAGGGGTTTGTCAGAGCTGTGGGTGTGATGCACCTTGGGTTCTGGGTTGACTAGAGGAGCTAGTCCAGAGGAGGAGAGACCAAGGGCAATTTTTTTAGCCATGAGGCATGTGTTGGAACCTGATTCTGTTGTCAAGGTTGAGCCAGCCAGTATCATTATAAAGTGAGCAGGTGTGTGTGTGAGACAGTTACAACCCAAGATGAGGTGGCAAGCTTTATTTAGGGAGTAACAGAGACTATCTAGGGCTGAGGTATTTGCTGCTCCATAAATCAGCAAGCCATACTCCAGCAGCGAGAGAACTGAGAAGGAGACAGGAAGCCTGAGGGCGTCCAGGGTGAGACAGTGTTTGAAGCGGTATAACAGTCCCAACCTGACATTTAGGGACTTGGATAGGTGGTGAATATGAAGGTGTAAGTTAAGTGCAGGGTCCAAGGGGATGCCCAGGTATTTGAAGGAGCTCACTTGCTCCAGAGGGGTCTGGTTTGAGGTTAGGACTGGGGGGCAAAGCTCCTTTCTAGCATTCTGTGGGTGGGAGAACAGCATGAATTTAGTTTTTGAATAGTTGAGAGTAAGGCGTTGAGTGGCAAACCAGGTCTCTGCACAGCTAAAGGCGGCCTGGAGGGAGCAGTGGAGTTGAAAGGGGTCGGGGTTGGAGGAGAAGAGAAAGCAGCATCTGCGTACAGTAGTAGATTGCTGGGGGCAGGACATGGGGAGAGAGTTGAAGAATAGGCTGAAAAGTAACAGCCCAAGAATGGACCCCTGAGAAACGCCAGAAAGGACAGGCAGACTATTGGATAAGGTGTTCTCTATTTTGACCTGCTGGGACCGGTTCATGAGGTAGTCCATAAACCAGCCCATCATATACGGGAGAAACCCAGGTTGGACAAGGTGGCAAGTAGGAGGGAGTGGTTGATGGTGTCAAATGCCTTTGTGAGATCTATGTAGACTGCACCAGTGATGTGACCCTTGTCCAACGCGGAGTGTATGTGGGAGGTAAATTCAAGAAGGGCAGTGGCAGTACTGTGGCCCTTGCGGAAGCCATGTTGCTGATTACAGAGTAAGTTGTATTTGGTGAGGGGGGCAGTGAGTTTGTCTGACACAATCCGCTCTAAGGCCTTGGATAGGGGCGGGAGTATGGAGATGGGGCTGTAATTATTGGTATTGGATCAATCCCCACTTTTAAGGATGGGGTCTTGGCAGCGGATTTCCACTTGGAGGGGAATTTACCTTGGCACAGAGAGCAGTTTAAAATGTGAGTTAATGGGTATAGGACATCCCGAAGGGTGAGTCGAAGGAGCTTCACATCTAGGGAGTCACTGCTGAAGGAGGAGTGGCTCAGTGCTTTACAGAGATACAGCTCCACAGATTTGGGAGTAATTTGGTGTAGGTAAAAAAGGGGAGCCTCTGGGGGGTAGGGTTGCAGGAAGAAAGTGGATCAAAGAAATTAGAGGGAAGAACATGGTTGAGGTTTGAGAAGGCATTATTGAAAGCCTCAGCAATTTGGGTGGGGTCAGAGGTCAAAGACCCATTGACCAAAACCTGGTCAGGAACAGGTTTAGGGTCTTTTCCACAGATATCCTTAATGTTGTTCCAGAACTTATGCCCTGAGCCCCACGAGGTAGTTAAGCAGGATTTATAATAATCTGCTTTTGTTTTTCGCATGGCCCAGGTACACTTGTTCTGAGCCTCCCTGTACTTCTGCCTATCGAGCATAAGGCCAGACTCAATAGAGAGTTGTCACAGTAAGTCCCTTGTCCACAACAAGGCCATGAGGCGATCGGAGATCCAAGGCACTGTATTACCTCTGACCATTCTTTTGGTTAGAGGGGCATATTTGTCACATATATTGTTGAAAGCCAGGATGAAGAGTTCAAGTGCTCAATCAGGGTTGAGGGAGTTTGTCACGAAAGACCAGTCCATCCTGCTGAGGTGTGTTTTCAGAAGTGTCAGCTTACCAGGGCCTAGTTTGCATTGCGTTATTAATTTATGGGGTGTTCTAGGAGCTTTGCAAGTCCAAGAACAGAGAACGGGGAGTGGTCACTAAGTACATTTGAGAGGACGGTGACATTAGTGATTTTGTGTGGACGGTTGGTGAAGACGAGGTCTAGCAGAGAGGCCCCAGTACGCAGGTCTCAACTGGTGGGGGACGAGACCACTTGGGTTAGGTCTTGGGCAGTGGCAGTGTCCATGAGCAGTGAGGTCTCCCTACTTAGCCAATTGATATTGAAGTCACCGAGTATAATCTTTTCTGTAGGCAATGGGAGGGTGTCCAGGTAGGTCAGTAGTGAAAGGAAGGATGCCTTTTGGTCCCTGGGGGGAATGGAAAAAACAGTGATCAGGAGCGGGGTTTGGGAGTATCCCAAGGTTAGTTTAAGTGTGGGTGCTTGTGGTCCTGGACCCAGTATGGGGGTGGGGAGCAGCAGCTCACGTAGTAAAGCTTTGCAGTAAATGGCGCATCCACCCCCACGTTTACCCTTATGATCGACGTGGTAGAGGTTATAGCTGGAAAGGGTAATGGATGATTCAGGGATTCTAGAGTTAAGCCAGGTTTTGCTAATAGCTATGACATCAGGCTGATGCTGGAGGAGCCAGCCCTGGAAGGAGTCCCACTTTTTTAAGAGACTGCAGACATTAAGGGAGGCAATGCAGAGCCCATGGGCAGGAGGTTGGATAGATGGTTGGGCTGATGGAGGCCCAGGATTAGGGTGGACATTCCCTGACATAAGAAGGAGGAGGAAAAAGAACCTGAGTGCAGCGTACCAGGACCTTTTTTTACTGTAGTGAGTGAGCCTTTTTGAATGCACAGGGGTAGAGAAGGTAGGAATGGGGAGGTGGAGTATAAGGGGATTAGCAAGTAGGTAGGGTTGGAATGAGGGAAGGGGAAACTGCACAAGTAGTGAGGGATGGAATGGCCGACAAGTGTGGCAGGGTACAACTAGCCTGATACAGCTAGGGAGGTGCTCACAGGTGGTGGTAGCAGCAGAGAAGGCAACAAGTTCTGGCACATCCGCAGAGGCTGGGAGGGAGAGAGGGGCCACCCAGGCATTAGAAAGAAGCCAGGCATCCAAGTATTTGACAGTCCCACAGCTGGAGAGGGTATTTGAAGGGGGCAATGGTTGTGGGCGAGTCAGGGTAGTGGGTAATAGAGTGCATAGCTGTAGGATTAAAGGAAGCATTCTGGTGGGTAAGAGTAGTACTAAGAAGTAGGATTAAGCCAGAATTCAATAAGTGGCCTCTAGTGGTGAGAGTGTAAAAGCTGCAAATGGAGATGTGGGCTAATTGATTCTCAGCTACAACCTCTCCCTATATAAGGCAATGCCGAGCAAGGGAGGTGGTGAGGGTGGTAGGGAGCCAATGCTATGCATTGGTGGGGCCAGAAAATTCAAACTGTAGAGAGCTGTAACAGAGGAGCTCCTCATGGTAAGCCGTGGACGTACCTTCAGGGGGTGGGGGAGGGCATCTTACTGCCCATGCCCTCTCGACCTTAGGGACCCTCGGATCTGGTCCGTTTAGCTGTGGAGGAAAGCACAGAGAGGTAAGAAACTTATATTATGGGAGTGGAGAGCAGGGGCGGGGAGGGGGTGTGGACAATGACAGAAAGGCACAGCACAGACCAGTTCTAAAGTTGGATTCAATTGCAACTTTCTTGCAGCCTGAGAAACTTTTTTACTCTGGCAGAAATTAGGAGACTGAAGTCGGATTAAATTTCTGTTATCTTGCAGCCTCAGAAAATCCTGGGACTGAAGTCTAAATGGGGCTTAACATTCAAATGTAAATGCAGGGGACCAGAGGTTTCAGGGCTCCTTAATGCACAGTAGAATACAGCAGAACATTTGTTATAAGGTCCTAAATACAGTTAAAGACTTAAAGCACAGCTGAAATAGAGTCATATAATATGCCATAGGGTGTAGAAATGTGACTAAAAAAACTATCTCTAAACCTATGCCGACAGAAATAGATTAAGGCAACAATGCAAGCAGCAAAAAGGCACCAAGTCCAGAAAATTCAAACTGTAGAGAGCTGAAACAGAGGGGCTGCTCGTGGTAAGCTGTGGATATACCTTGGGGGGTGGGGGAGGGTGTCTTGCTGCCCTCACACTCTCAACCTCAGGGACCCGCGAATCTGGTCCATTTATCTTCGGAGGTGGGGAAGGAGTCTTGCTGCCCACGCCCTCTCGACCTCAGGGACCCACGGATCTGGTCCATTTAGCTTCAGGGGTTGGGGGAGGGTGTCTTGCTGCCCACGCCCTCTCAACCTCAGGGACCTTCGGATCTGGCCCGTTTAACTTTGGGGGTGGGGGAGGGCATCTTGGTTACTCATGATAGCGTGGAGTAAATTATGTGAGAACAAGTTTTAAAGGTTAATTTTCTGCTGGGATTAGATCCCCAGTCGCCATTTTGCAGGTTGTGAAATAACCGCTACATCATAAGAACTGCAGCTTACTGGCACACTGAATGCACATTTGCTTAGCAGGCAACGCATCAGTGGTTCAAATCCTGACAGGGACTTGAGCATTTTTTTTCAAATTTGTTGTATAAGATGGAACCTCACTTGAGTGGTGATTCACGGTGGTGTGGAGTTTGAAGAGAAATTTATACGAAAAGTAAATTTCGCTAAGAACAACAATTTGTGAAGGTAAATTGCCTGATAGGATTAAATCCCTAGTCCCCTGTTTTGCAGGATGTGACACAGCCTCTACATCATAAGAACTGCAACTCACTCATTAGCAGCTCAGTGGCACAATGAATAAGGGGGTTGACAGTGTCTCTCTATTAGGCACCCCAGCTCCCTCTGACATGATTTGTTCCATATTACTTTTCATCCCAGGGCATGTGTTCCTGCCTTTATTATATCTTTTGTACCGATGATATCCCAGCCCTGCCAGCCACTTCCCCTGACATCGGGACAGTTGTACTTGTGTATATCCTTAATTAAGAATGTTTAAATTTTAACCAGTATTGTGTATGTTGAACTTTTTCCTTTTTGAAATGTTACGTGTCATATTTTCTATAAAACTGAAATACTCTGTATAAAAAAGACAACTTTGAAATTAGGGTCATTTGGGTCCTAACAGTTCTAGCCTGTAAAAGCAAAAAAAAATGAAAATTGGATCCATACAAAGTAGGATTTGGGAGTGCCAGCAACCATCATACCAATGGCCATTGGCATCCTGTTTCTCATTTTCACCCATGACCCTCCCACCTCCTATGATGTACTGCATGTGCCTACATGGCATTCATATACAAGTAGAATGCCATCTGATGGCAGAGCAACCTTTCACGTCTACCATCAGTGATCACTGCAGCAGCAGAATATGGAGTCAACCCTTCAAGGGCTGGGACATGTAGCCATAGGCAGTGCTCTCCCAGCCTGGCTGAAAAATCCCCAGTGCCCCAGATCCACTCTTGATTTAGAGTTTCCAGCATTGCATTGCCACTTGGCCATCGGGTGGCTTGATGCATATTTATATGTACAGTTATTGCATCTATTAAATGGTTATATGAGTGCCTTCTCAGATTCTTTGGGGAAGAGAATTAAAAAGTGTTACTGAGAGATTGCTTCTCCATCTCCCCACTCCACCGCTTCTTTTGTGGAATTTCTTCAATAAAGTGTGGAGTTGTTCAGAAACTGGGACTTTTAAAGTCTAATGAACATATTTTGGACTCATTTCTGAATTATGATTGTATACTGCATGTGTCAACTGAAATGTTGGCCTATTAAATTTGAGCATGACTAATAATTTCACTCTTTTAAAAACTGGCAAAAACTCATATCTTTTTGCTTGTTTATTATTTTAAGTTTTGCATGATGAAGAATAGTATACCATGTGTTTGGTTAGCGTGCAGCAGTGCTCAATTAGAATTGTGAGGGTGGGTTTTTGTTGGTAGGCATAAAGTGGTTTTAGATTTGGAGTTTGCATCCCTAATATCAGGAAGAAAGGGTCATGTGCTTTCCTGAGCCTCCAGTAGAGAGCGGGTTTTGGTTTTTTAAAAATTAAGCTGGATCAGGATTGGGATGGAGGGAGGACACCAGCACAAAAAGAAAGGATCAAGACTGAAGGAAGTAACCCAGCAAGATGGAGAAAGCGGAAGGAATTTTATTTGTTAATCAAAGGGATATTGGATGGAGGAGGAGGAGAAGGACACAGTAGGATTATAAATAAAAAAGACGCGCAGTGGTCTAAGCTGGTAGTGTGTCTTGCTTTCATGTGGAAGATCCAAGTTTGAGTTCTGCACTTTACTCTCCTACCCTGGGTTGGGGGGTGTCTAGGATGCAATGCATGGGCACTAGGTGAAGGAACACATCTGTTCCATACCACAGTAGGATCAGTGATGATACTGAAGTCATGGGAGGCCACACCCCATGTATAGGATAGTGCTATGGACAGGTCCTACTTTGAATTAGGTGGTCAAGTCATTTACCCGGAGGGGGAAAAAAAAACAACACACTGTTTGATAAGCCTTATTTCACATGCATGAAGTCACCTCTGACTACTGATGGGGTAGGTGCACATTACTGCTAATATATCCACACACTCAGCTGCTCCCCCCTCCCCCCACCCCACACACACATTTTCTGGGCTGGTTACAGGCCCCAGAAAGAAAATGTTGATAATCCTACAAAAGTAGCTGGTTGTTACTCTTTTTATTTCTGAAGTATTTTTCTAATATTAGGCATGAAGAGAAGAGAAATACTTTAACCGAAAGCTGACATATCTAGTTCCAGTCCCCTTCATACCTCATCTGCTTGATGACCTCGCTCATTGTGACACCACAAGTGACTTATACAGCAGAGGGTGGATGGCTCTCTCTGGGCAGCTGTGATGTCACTGTAAGTTAAATCATGATGCTGATGAGACATGAATGAGAATAGAACTAGATATGACAGCACACAAGTAGAGTGACATTTCACACATCACACCTAGTACTGTCAGGTCATGACATCTTCTAATTAGCAAAATAGAAAAGAAAATTATTTCCAGTATAAAAAGTAATAGTTGACTACTTGTAAAAGTTCATATGCATTTCAGGCTGTGCACTGGCTGTTTAAATTTTTTTTTTTCCTGTATTCCTTACCCCAGTTCTTTATGTCCCCCACCCAACAATGGGTCCACTGCAGCTGCAACCTTCCTCCGGCCAGCAGGGGCAGGGGGGCTGCCTTCACTCCTGATGTAAATGTCACTTCTTGATTAGCAAGCAGTGGGTGTATGAATGCATGGTGGCCTAAGTCCTCCTTCCTTGAGAGTCAAGTGCCTTGCTACCATTATAAAACTGCTCTAAGTCAACGTCAGGGCAGGATTCTTATTTATTTTTGTTTATGGTTTTTACCCTGGCCCAGAGCAACTGTCCCTGCTTCACTCAGACGTGGATTGCACCTCCACACACACACACACACACACACACACACACACTGTGGCAATTTCCCATTCCCAACACTGATCATTCTGCTATGCTCCTGGGTTATCCATCTATTGTTCCCCTTCCCTTGGGATGCTGGCAGCAAGAACTCAGAGGAGCACATGCGCATGCAGTGCGTGACTGTATGCTCCAGAGTCAGCATGTATTCTACCTGCCATGAGCATTTCCAGCTGCAGTACCACCTTTGACCACCCTGGTGGCAGCACAGTAGTGGAGGCTGCAACCATTCCTACCCAAAGGAAGACAGCATACTCTGAAACATTCAATACTCCACCCCCTTGGTTAGCACTGAATGTCCTTGGCTTGTTCCCAGGTCACCAGTGTTACAAGAATCAGTAACCATTTTTCATGATACAGTATATCATTACATTTTGAAAAATTAAGGGTTGTTTTTGTCCACTGTCTCATTTTCCCCACAAATTGAGTGTGCCGAAGGCCCCCCAAAATCCAAACCAGACCTTATCTTAATGTGATACTACAATAACTGTGATCATTTTCCAAGGGTATTAAACTATTGAAAGTTTCATGTCTAAAAAACCCTACGCAGGGTGACTCCTCTTTATTGCTTTTTAATGATTTTATATTTTGATTTGAAAAGAAGAAAGAAATCCTTTTACAGTGCATTACCTGCTACAGAAAGATATGTCTTACAGTGCATTAACTGCTACATTAATTTCTTTCCCTTTTCTGTATCATTCAGTCTCCAACAAAAAAAAAACTGTTAGGAACTACTTTAAATCAACCTTTTCTGTAATGATCTTTTAAGTATGGTATTTATAGGTGCAAAACTAAATATTCTATATTGCCAAGACTGAAATTCCACTGAGAATGGTTGAGCCTTGGCCTCCCACATCACAGCTACTTTGTTTTTGATCTCTGCTTTTTTGTGTGTCAAAGAATTTAGGGAATGTAACCAAGACGGCCAACTCTGCATGCTCAAAGTAAAAGGTTGTTTGTTAATGAATGGACCCTTTCCCTTGGCAACTATTTTCTGTTAGTAAATTTAAACTTGGACTGTAAAAATTATGGTTTCACTATAGAGCTCTTTCAGTTGACACAGAAGCCTTTTTGGGATAAAAAGCACCTGGCACAGACATACATTTCAATATTGCATGTCTCTGCATACATCAGCAAAGGAGCCTGTTGTGCTCTGATACATAGCTGACTCGATGCTAGTGGGTGTAAGTAAATGAAATGAGATTTACTGATGCAGTCAGGAACTGTTACCTTATACTAAAAAGGAACAGCAGGAGGCAGAATTGTCACTTTAAATAACTGCATTGAACTTGTAAGTTCTTTTTTCTCCAAAATTGACTTTTTAAGAAACTCGTTCTCATGCTGTCATTGTCCCGTTTTTACCTGTCTTGTAAACACAATGGATGTTCCTTATTTACATTTAGTTAATAACTGCAGGATGTATTTTATGTCCCATTCAGCCAAATAATTCTATAGTAGGACACAGATTCAATATGTTAACAATATCAGAGGAACCTATATCACTTTGGCACTAAAATGATCCTTACTATTGTCGTGTAAATAAGCAACACCTACTGAATTTCCTAAAAGTCAAGTAACACAAAAATGAATGCAAACTAGTATTTAAATGTTTCTACAGAAAATATAGGCTTGCACGTTAAATGCAGTTCTCCTTTAAATAAGCTCTTTCCTCAGATTTCTACCAATATTGCAGTGGTTGTCATGCCCCCAATACTTATTAGTTGTAGGGCATGAAGAATTATTGTTAGCACAGATGTTAAATGACAAAGAAAGAGAACATGCTGTGCCGTAGGGAAAGCAAGGCATAGTTTGGTTTCGTCAGATAAGTGCTGGCAGACAGGAGTTCATATTGCTAGTAAACCAGAATGTGCCCCTATAACTAGCTTGAATGTTAAGGGTTATGTTCACCCTAAGTGACTGACAGGCAAGTATATTGCAAATTGGTGGTTGATTGAAGGGAGTGGCCAGTGGATTTCTGAGTGAGTCACTAAGTTATAAGTTTATAAGTCGTCCAAGGGGTGTCAGGTTTGGACAAGAAGACTGCAAAACAAAGCTGAGCACAGCAGCCTCATGCAAGAGTTCTTAATACCGTGATAAGAGAAACCCTTTGGAGGACATTTTATCTTATTATAGATCACTCGAGTTAACTAGAGTGATTTCTAATGTTTTACTTTTTTTTATTTTAAAACTAAATATAATGGTTTATCCTTACCCACATTCTGAAGTGGAACACTCCACTGGACAGTCAGAACAAAATAGGAGATCAGACAGCTTGAAAGGACTGCTAATGTACACCCCCTGATGAAGATTCCCTTGGTTGAAGAGTCAAGCCTGTTGGAACCCATACTATTGAGACCCTCTTGGTATGGTTTGGGTCAATTCAACCATGCTTTTGTTAAATTTTTCTTCACAGCATATTATGTAATAAATCTTTAAAGGAAAACTACACCCAAAACTTGAAAAAATATATGTTGGGCAGAGTGTTTTAATTTGTATGTGAAGTTCTAGTGTTTCCTTCCCTCTGACTGGTATTAGGAGTTTTTCCCAAATTAGCCTGCTAGCTTTATGCTAGTTTTACGACCCCTGGGGATCTTCATACCTGATAGTGTAATTGTATTTCTTGTTCCCACAGTGCATCTTGTCTCGTGTGACTGTGATGTAAGAAAGACCCAACATTCAGCGCACACATGCCAAACAAACTAAATATCTTGGAAGCTTAACAAGCTGCACAAAAATTACCAGCAGCAAAGTTTTTCAGGACAGTAAAACCTTTAGGATGAGGTTGGTCACCAAGCTGAATTCTACAGATTTTAAAATATAGCCATCTCTATTGTTGTGAACTGATTGTAATGCAATGCTTTCTGCTGGATTTATGGGCTCTGCTATATCACCATCACATGAAACAAGGTGCATTGTAGGACAAAGAAATACAATAAAGCTATTTGATATGGAGAACTCCAGGGGGTTGTAAAACTACTCTAAAGCTAGCAGGCTAATTTAGGAAAAACTCCTAATACCAGTCAGAGGGAAGGAAACACTAGAACTTCACATACAAATTAAAACACTCTGCACAGCATATATTTTTTCAAGTTTTGGGTGTAGTTTTTCTTTAAGCTCATAGTGCTAGCCACATGAGAAAACTGTCTGGCCAGTCATTTTAGTCCTGTTTATTGGTGCACTACGTGTTTTTTGTTTTCTAGTTGTACAAAGGGGTTGCACCCAACATGTGCAATGGCCCCAGTGGTTGTTCAGTTTCGTATGAAGCTAGTCTCCCACCAGTGCCTTTACAACTGGATTTCCTCCACTACTGTATTCTACTACAGGCAGAATCTGCTGTTTTCTGTCCTTTTCAGACACTGATATTTGCAGAACTGTTACCTGTCACCAGATTCACACTTCTTACTAACCATTACAGTCTGGATCTGATCTCCCACAGGAGGGCAGGTTTTTGGCCTTGTTGTGTTGCAAAGCCTGCTCTCCTGAGGGTCAGTCTGCTGTTTTTACCAAACACCAGGTCGAAGTTGGTACTGCTTGGTAATCATCCAGTGTATTACGGCTCTAGGGAGACACCCTCAAAGAAAATAGATTAGCTATTTACTAGTAACAGAAGATCTTCAAGAAGATCTCCAGAGTCATAACCTTCATGCCTACAGTCCCCCTGATATGGTGACCCCCTATTTCCAGCTTCTTGGATGGCACTGAATAGTGAGGATATTTGCAGCTGCCACAATGGCTAGGACGTTCTCCGCCATATACCAGTTATGCACTTAAGCACTTAGTTTTCCACTTGCCCCCACAGCCCCTCCTCTTCTCTAACTTCCCCTTTACTTCCATATCCCCTTCTCATATCTAATGTCCTGCTTACCCCCTGTGCCCCCTCCTCTCCTCTAACTTTCTCATTCTGTAAAAGGCTGTTTAGTTTTGATATGCTCAAAATGTTATGTCATCTGTTTTTTTTTCCCCTTTACTGTGATGTACATTCTTGACCCTCAACATTGTTTGGATAGTGTCCTGCTAGAATTGCTATTTGTATTGCTTGTTGTATCATTGTCTACCAGGACCTCCTTGTAAATGAGCTTGCTCAATGGAGTCTTTTTCCTGCAAATAAACTTGAACTTGAGTCTCACGCTTTCATCACATGTTGCTACGTGCTGTGTGCTGGGGCAATGTTTACTTCATTTCCCTTACCTCTCTGTACATAACTGGTTGAAATGGCCCTAATCCTGCTGCTGGTGGCCATTTAGAACTCCGTTCACTGACAGCAGGAAACTGAAGTAACTGGGGGCCGTCCAATTACATAGATGATGCCGTGGACTGATGACATGCACATATGGAGGCCCCATCTTGCAGCAGTTTCCTGCGAGGTCCCGACACATACAGCTTACAGATCAATGTATTATGACTCTATGGAGATCTTCTTAATGTACGTACCATGAATGTGCTGCATTGCTGTACTGTTTTACAATGGTGTTTAATAATCGAAAGTTACTAAAAATGAACAGCTACATACTTACCATAGCAGTAGATCTTTGAGAGAATTTCCTCCATTAGGCCACACCTTTGGAACTACAGTTGCCAGACATTAAGACCACATGGAAACATTTGCTAGCCAGGGCCGCCCATGATGACATCCCATATGGCAGACTCAGCATCTATATAAATGTGGAGGCCCCATCATTCCTCAGTTCCCCAATGAAGATTAGACTCAGAGGACCTCCAACCATGGGGAATCAGGAGAAAAGACCAGCACCTGGCATACAAGGACATACATGGAGGTGGATATATGAAGCATGCATTAGGTTCAGGCACAGTATCTGATGTAACCCTCACAAAATCAGAAGGAGGACAGAGGGAGTGATGGCAAGGTCTAATGGAGGAGATTGTCTTGAATGTCTACTGTTATGGTAAGTATGTAACCATTCTGTCTTCTTTGAGGCTATCTCCTACGTTAGTCCACAGCTTTGGAACAATTTCCAAGCAGTCCAAAATAAAAACTGATTCTTCCAAAAACAGTAGCTGCACTTCAAGGGATAGAAGGGGTGCAAAACAATGGAAATAAAACACAGGGAGAAGGGAACACTCTGATATATTTGGGACAGCAGGCCTTGCAGTACAGCAAGTCCAAATGCTACACGTCCACAAGAGACTATGTCCAGACTGTAAAGTTTAGTGAAGGTGTGGACAGTACTCCATGTGGCTACAGCACAAATATCAGCAGCAGAAACATTTCTGAAACAAGCAATAGAAGTGGTCATTCCCCTGGTGGAGTGACTATGAACTGTACAAGGAAGTTCCTTACCGTTCTTCCTATAACTGAACGTAATACAATGTGTCAGCCATTTGGATAGGCATTGTCTAGACACAGGAGCGCCTTCTTTCCAAGAGGCAAGTGAAACAAGCAGCTGAGAGGACTTTCTGCAGTCCTTGGTGCGATTAACATGCTATCTGAGTATTCAACGTATGTCTAAAGTATGGAGCAGTACCTCACCCTGATTGACATGCTCCGGGTAGTAAACAGGAAGGTGTACTGTGTGATTCAGTGTAAATTCAGATGCCGCCTTCGGCAGAAACATAGGATTTGTACAAAAAGAAACTCTGTCTTTGTGGAAAATCAAATAAGGAGGCTCACACATTAGAGCCTGCTGCTTTGAAGTCCTTTCAGCAGGAGTGACTGCAACTGGTGTTTTCCATGACAGGAAACTAAAACACAGCTTGCAGCTGGCTCAAAACAAGCCAACATCACTTTCTCAAGCACTAAATTCAAATCCTGAGGTGGGACTGGATTGCTGATGGGAGGTTTCAAATGAAGAATACCTCTCAAAAAAGTATGGGACCCCTCTAACGCATTGTCCTTCTCTCAGAAAGGGAGATTCCTGTATGCATTTCCCCCAATTCCACTAACATAAAGGGTGCTGCTCAAACTGTGAATGGAGAGTGTCACTGTCATCCTCACTGCTCTATTATGACCTCACCAGATATGGTTTCCACTTCTGCAATGGATGGCAGTGGACCCTCCTATTCCCCTACCTCTGTGTCAGGCCATACTGTACCAAGACAAAGAACCCCTGGTCCATTCAGACCAGAAATTCCTACATCTGCATGCATGTCTCCTGAAGACATAGCCATTGTAGGTTTTGGGGTATCTACTAAGGCTGCATATGTTCTGATTGTGGCTAGAAAGCCTTCTATTAGACATACTTATTCCTTGAAATGGAAGCGGTTCACTTTGTGTGCGGCTTCCAGAAATTTGGACCCATTTACATGTCCTGTAAATGCTGTGTTGAAATACTTGCTGTCCCTGTCAGATTCTGACCTACAGTATTCCTCACTTAAGGTGCATTTAGCCACTATATCATCTTTCCATGCCTCTATTGAAAGTCATATGGCTCTTGTAGAAGCATTAGATATCATAAGTTGAGAGTAGCAAATGTTTGCCAACCTCAACACCAGAAGTTAAGGTTTTGAGTAACTCATTCTTGGCAGAGCCATCAGGCAAAGTCTGGGCTGCAGTTTATGCAGCTTTCCACAGGCTGTTCTGATATTTTATCATATGGACCTGGTAGTTTGCACTTCTAAGGTTCAGTGAGGCAGAGGCATACATACACTTGCCCATCACATCCAGCCTACTAGATTCTTTATCAGGAGGCAAAGTACTCATCTGTTTGTAAGCTCTAGACCTAACATGAGCAGCCATAATGACTACAGACTCAATTTCAATCAATGAATCAGTCAAATCTTTATTTATCCAGGTGAACACCATTGAGCATAGCTCATTTAGAAGATGGATCTGGTTAGCACAGGAACACAGGATATACAATATATGAACAGTCACAACATAACACCTCAGTAATATTATACAATACAGAGATACAATAGTTAAATGTAGTCATAAGTGGAGAACAGTTTGGAAACAGTGGTTCAATTCCTTCGTGGTGTATAATGAGTCTAGTAACAGTAGCTGGAAGTACTAACAAGGACAATAGTTAGGTAATGGTATATTACATACAATGCCATAAGTAACAAGATAAACAGTGAGTTTTAAAAAAATGAAAAAAAAAAAACAGTGTAACAGGGTAGAAGGGGGGTGTGGTAGGCGAGGCGAGATAGGGTACAGGCAGGGTGGTAGGGGATAGATGAGGTACAGATGAAGCCTTGGAGAGGACACAGAACAGGAGGGCATGGAACACAATTAGGTATTAGAGAAATGTGAAGGAGAGGCCACAAGATTAGGTGTAGTGGAGAGGACAATGCCATCAGGGTACGCTATAAGTGCAGGGAACTTTAGGATCAGGGGAAGCAGTTGTAAATTTCCTTGACCGAATGGTCATACAGTAATTTCTGGCTGGTTGGCATAATAAGGTTTAGCAGATGGAGTAGGATACTGCTTATCAGCCTTTCTGAGAACTGCAGGCAGTTAGTTTAGTCTGTACCATGCAGCAAAGGAAGCATCCTTTAACGCAGGATAAATCAGTGGAATTATAATAAAGGGTGTACAAGAGACCTCCAAAAATTCCATCAGATTTCTTTTTATGGAATCTTTAGATTCACAGCAAAGGCTATGGTAGTTTGCATTTGCTGTATCATGGCTTGAAAAGTAAGATCCTCAGTAGGAGACCACAGGGTACAGACTACCAAATCCTCATTGCAGGATGAGAAGGCAGAACTAGATTGTGGTGCAACATACTGTTCTCCCTCATATTCCTCTTCCAAATCCTCCTCTAATACCATGAGGTCAGCATTATATTCAACTTTGTTGACGTCTTTATCAATCATGTGCACCGTAGAATGCACCGGTGATGCCAGCATCAGCTGAAAGGAAGGAATTTGTAGCATTCTAATAGAGGTCATTGGCAAGGGCTGTGGAGCAGGAGGACCCATCAGCAGAATAACTGCGTGTAGTGGTAGTCCAGGCAGAATGTGTCTGATCATTTCAGCACAACCTGAGAGTTGACAGTGCCCTGTAAGGGAGATGAAACTACTTGCATTGATGGGCCATGACCCAATGGTGTTGGCATCCTACTGTCCATAGCAGGTATGGCAGCACCTAAGCCAAGCCCCGACCATGGTGTCTCATCAATGGTGGACAGAGAGGCTGTTGTCAATGCCGTCAGAGCGGGTGATGATGCAGTAGATTTACCTTGTCTCAACAGCGACCAGAACCTCACCAGTGAAACAGATAAACAGGTTACTCACCTGTAACAGTAGTTCTAGGAGTGGCACAGTATATGACGTACATTCAGACTTCTGGCAGTGTTCCTTTCCCTTGAATTAGTATCAGAACATCTTCAAGTTGGCTCCTCCCACCGACCCAGGAGGTAACTCCCTCGGCACCATCCCGTGATGTCAGATCTTGCCAGCTGGAAGCAAGACAAGTGTGCCACTTGCTAGGAGAGGTCGAGTGAGTCAGTGTGGATGTATATCATATACCACTCCTAGAACTACTGTTACAGGTGAGTAACCTGTTTTTCTAGGGATGTGAATATAGATAAGATAGGTAGATAAAAACTCATATTTTTAACAGGTTAATAACTTTTAGGACCGAAGGCCCTGTTTATGAAAGTTGTCCTGTTTTAAGATTACAATTTCAAAAAGCAGAAAACATCATGTAATAATATATTACAGGAACAAATCTTACATGTAGGACAAACATTTTCACTACATAGATTACAAAAGACGTACGTAAATACACAGTGTTTATGATGTACAAATCACACTTCTGGCAGACTCCTAGCAGTTCTCCAGGGAAGCGAGGGCAAGGCGCACACCCCCAACTTAGGGAATAATGATCGGAGAGCTGAGGACCCAAAACCAGCATCCCGGCATGATTCAAGGTTGATGTGGTAGTGGGAAATGAAGGTGTGTGCTGACTTCCAGGTAGCAGCCTGCCAATTTCCTGGATAGGGACATCCCTGGAAGCAGCCACCAAGGCAGTGGTATGACGGGTGGAAAGAGCACTTAGCCCTACAGGAGGCTCCATACCCACCAACCTATAGCAGAGGTCGATGCAGGAAACAATCCACCTGCCAATCATCCACTTAGCTGCCAGTCTGTCAGGTGCGACTTCAGCGTAGGTGGCAAAAAGCTGGAGAACCTTTTCTCGAACTCCAGCAATGTGCTCCTTGTAATAGGTAAGTGTTTGCCGCAGGTCCAAATTATGGAGCCTGTGCTCGGCCTCCTAGGTGTGATTTGTGAAGTACACTGGAAGATTGATCACCTGGTTAAGGTGAAACTCAGATGCAACCTTTGGGAGGAACTTCGGGTTGAGGCAGACAACCTTGTCCCTGTGGAAGACCAGGTAAGGAGACTACACCAAGAGTGACAGGAGCTCACTTACCCTTCTGGCTGACATGATAGCCACTAGAAGGGTGGTCTTCTATGACAGATGAGACATGTCACACCTGTGCATTAGTTCGAACGGCTTGCCCATGAGCTTTGCCAACAGCAGCAAGAAGTCCCACGATGGTGGTGGTGGTGATGGTGGTTCATGCACCAGAGGGTAAATGTGGTCAAGGCCTTTGAAAAAGTGCTAGACCACATTCTTCTGCACCACTGATGGCATGCCAGCCCATGCCCAGTATGCAGAGATGGCTACCAGGTACACCTTAAGGGTTGTCGATCAAAGGCCCGACTGAGACAGGGACCAAAGGCAGTGGAGAATACTAGCCACCGGACAAGATAAAGGGTCAAGCCCCTTGCCCTGGCACCAAATGGAGAAATTATTCCATTTGAAGGTATAGCATTTTCAGGTCAACACCTTCTGAGAAGCCTCAACCATGGTGAGAACATCCTTGGAGAGACCCAAAGCCTGGAACTCTAGATGCTCAGGAACTAGGCTGTCAGGTGCAGGGATTAAAGGTCCGGATGGAGTACCTTCCTCTGATTGCAAGAGGACAGGTCTGGGTAGAGAGGAAGAGGCCACGGAAGCCTGCTGCTGAGGCTAAGGAGATCGGAGTACTAGAACTGGCAGGGCCAGTCTGGAGCCACCAGGATCATCCATGCCTCGTCCCTCCTGGGTTTGATCAGCACTTTGTGGATCAAAGGAAATGGAAGGAAGGCACACAGGAGGCCCAGGGTCAAGGGCCTTAAGAAGGCATCCCCCTGCTGTGTTTCGTGCTGAGGGGGGTGGGCACAATACAGCCTCAGCTTGGTGTTCTCCCTGGAGGTGAACAGATCCACCAGGGGGTGCCACTGGGAGAACAGAGTCTATACTACCTCCAGATGGAGAGACCACGCGTGAGATGCCTCACCCACGTGGTTGAGGGCATCTGTCAGTTGGTTGAAGATGCCAGCCACATGGATGGCCAGAAGATCAGTGTCCAGGCTGAGCATGAGGGTCCAGATGCAGAGAGCTTCCCTGCACGGAGGAAGGGAGTGCATCCCACCCTGTTTGTTGAGGTAGTACATGGTCATAATGTTGTCCGTCTGGACTCAAATGACCTGACCCCGAGTATGTGGCGCAAAGGCTTGTCTGTGCTAGCCAAACTGCCTGAAGCTCCAGCAGGTTGATATGACATCAGGACTCCTCAGGGGTCCAGAGTCCATGGGCACTGTAGTCCCCAAGATGGGCACCCCAGTCCATCAGGGAGGCATCATTCATGATGGTGATCATCGGCTCCAGAAAGACAAATGGGATTCCTCCCTGTAGATTTTCCAGGACTAACCACCACTGGAGGGTGTCCCACATCAGCTTGGTTACAGTGACTGGCTGGTTGAAGTGGCCCTTGCACTGAGACCATTGACGAGTGAGCTCCCTTTGCAGAGAGCGCATTCTCCACCAGGCCCAACGTATCATGCTGGTGCATGCTGCCATGTATCCCAAGAAGCACAGGAAATACCAAGCAGGGCACTACTACCCAACCTGAAATGATTGGCAAAGCATGAGAGAGCCTCTGCCCAGTCCACCAGAAGCCAAGCCCTGGCTCTGCAAGAGTTGAGCTCCACCCTGATGAAATGTATCACCTGCGAAGGTACCACCTCCGACTTGGCCTCATTCACCAGGAGGCCAAGGGACAAGCAGGTCTGGAAGGCCAGGTCTATGGACTGCTCCACCTCTGCTCTGGATGGACCTGCTATAAACCAGTCGTCCAGGTAGAGATACACCCTGACCCCTCAGCACCTCAGGTAGGCTGCCACCACTGTGATTCACTTGGAGAAGACCCTGGGAGCTGAGAAGAGGCTGAAGGGCATGGACTAGGACTTGTAGAGAATCCCCTTCACACAAAACTGCAGGAACTAGTGGTGGGACAGACAGATGAGATCATGGAAGAACACGTTCCGAAGATCCAGGGAGCAGAGCCACAAGTTCTACTCCAGAGATGGAATGATCTGAGACCGAGTCACCATCCTGAAAGTGCATGACTCAAGGAATTTGTTCAGGTTGTGCAGCTCTAACATGGGGTGCCAGCCCCCATCCGCTTTGGGAGCAGGAAGTACCTGAAGACAAACCCTGGGCTTACTGGAGGGTCTGGAACTTGAGTCACCACCTTTTTCTGGAGGAGCTAGTCTTCCCAAAGGGCTGACAGCATGTCAGTGGACACCATGTCCTCCTGTGGGGCATGAACTCTGCAAGGCAGGTAAGCCTTGAGCTCTAGAGGCAGACCCTGACCAACCACCTCAAGGACCCACCTGTCTGTGGTGACAGTGGATCAGGCAGAAAGGAAGTGGTGGAGCCAGCACCCCATGGGAGGAGACAGGGGAGTCAGGATTGGCATGGGAGAGGCACCCCCCATCCCATCACTGGGCAGGCTTGGAGGTGGAAGAGGGACCAGCTGAGGAATCAGCGGGAACCCATCAACCTGGTTTTTGGAAGACCAATGCAACCTACTTTGGTTGAAGTTGCCAAGCCTGGGCCTGTTGCCTAGCTGGGGGCTGGGATGGCTTGGCCACAGGGGAAGAGAGGGTCCAAAAGGGCTTCTTCTTTTGGAGCCCTTGGGATCCCTCCGGATGGAGGTGGCAGACTCCAGGGTGGCATTGGACTTCTCAATGCAAGTAAGATGTCCTTCTACACCTGGCCCAAACTGGTCAGTGCCCAAGAAGGGGACATCTGCCAACTTGTGCTGGGTACCTGCCGTAGAGATCTGCAGCCAAGGCCTATGGCCCATGGCCACCATGGCAGCCATGGACTGGGCATAGAAGTCACCAGTGTCCATGGCTGTCTGAAGCTGCTGTTTGGACACCGTTCGGCCCTGGTCCAAGACTTGCTTGACACTGGTCTGTAAGTCAGCCAGGAGCTGGGAAACACTTCATCAGAAATGCCAAGCAGGGTATCAGTGAAGTGGACCATTAAAAGGGTCAAACTTGCCCACCAAAAAGGCTGCATAGACCTTCCTGGCCTTGTGATCCAACTTT
The DNA here is from genome assembly GCA_016271365.2 of Neoceratodus forsteri. Classification (NCBI taxonomy): domain Eukaryota; kingdom Metazoa; phylum Chordata; order Ceratodontiformes; family Ceratodontidae; genus Neoceratodus; species Neoceratodus forsteri. The sequence continues at coordinate 335,115,083 of CM057454.1, forward strand.
TTGGATTCCTTGTCAGGAGGTTTGTCCATGTCCTTGACATTGCTGGTATGCCGAAAGACTGAGTTGGCCACCAGACCCTCAGTCAAGGGATGCTCAGTGAAACCTGACAGGGGAACCATAGGGACCGCATCTTTGTGGGCCATATGGGCTGATGGTCAGGACATGAGGCAAGGTGCTGCCAAAGCTCTAGAGTGGGGCCAAGAATGGCCACAGCAATTGTGAAGGCTACCCCTGGGGTTTCTCCTGGTCGAGAATTTTGGTTAAGAGATACTTGGCCCATTTCTGGACAGGCTCCATCTGGATCCTGGTTGACTCCAAAATCAAGCAGAGCAATTCCCTGAAAGAGGTGGGACTGTGCTCCAAGGACAAATCCTCTCCTGACTCGACATCCAATGAATGGGAACGAAGGGAGGAGTCCTCAGACTCTAAGGATTCGTCAAAAAGTGGTCAACCGCCACAGTCCCTGCAGACCCTACAGGGTCTGTCAGGAATCACAATGACTGACAGTTGACAAGGAAGCTCAGAAACAGTACAGGCATCCTTAGAAGGGGGACCATCCTTTGGCTGCTTAGGCAGCGGTTCCACCTGGATGGGCACAGAGGCCAGAATAGGCTAATGCAGAACCAGCCGAGCTGGAGTAGACTGAGGCCTTAGTGGCGGGAGTCATGGTGGAGCCGGAATTGACTTAACCCCAGAAAACATAAGACGATGCCACATGAGTTCTTCATCATTCTGGTGCATCTTGCATCGAAGCCTCTCTTCATCAGAGGAGGAGGAAGAAGAAGAAGAATAGCGGCAGTGCCACTTGCCTGAATGTCGAGAGTGGGAACACCAATGTCAGCATGAGCTGCTAAATTCCAGAGCTCTGGATCGCCACCCAGACTTTGACCACCGGGGAGGCTTAAAGGCGAGAATTGGAGGGAACTGGCAGAAGCAGAGTATTCTCTGGGGTAATGGGATCCTGAGGGTTAGTGACCAGATCAGCGTGCTGGTCCGACCTACCCTGAGATGTGACAGGTAGGACCAGAGTGCTAGAAAATGAGATATCCACATTGTCCTGCAACCGGACGTCAACCAGCTCAAGAAATATCTCGAGAGGTTGACTGACAGGCATCTCAACTGACTGGCCTGATGGGGAGACTGTGGCGCAAGTGGCCTGGACCAAAGGATCAACCGTAGTCTAAACCTCCAGAGAAGCACAGGAATCCTAGGCCCAAGTGCTCGCGATCCCATGATCTCTGACTAGACTTCTGCTTAGTTGCCTTCTTTGAAGATTTGAAGAATGTTGCACCCTTAGAGGGGCCTTGCCCAACAGTGGGAAGAGACTGACACAAATCCCTAAATGCCCCCATGAAGGGGGTGCCAAAGTAAAGCAGCACAAAAGCCGAAGTCGAAGAGGCATGCTCTGCAGCCTGAGCCGCTGCCTCTTTAAAAGCCATAAGTTGTTCTGTGAACCTCACAGCCATAGAGACCACCTAAGGGGCTTCTTTTGACCTAACAGGAGGGTCCTGTTTGTCTGGACACCCTAAAAGTAGCCGAGTGTGCCAGTCTTCCAGAGTACTGGGATGCAAGGTGCGATACAGGCCACATGCCTGGGGATCATGATCGTGGCCTAGGCAGCAGACGCATGAGATGTGCGGGTCCATCTGGGACATCTGCCACACTTACATTTTTTTTAAGGCTGGTGCCAACTTTGAGTCATCCATGATGAGGAATTTGAACAGCATCGAATTTCGCTTGAAGACTAGAATCGTTTTTGAAAATCTGAACGCAAATTGCATACTTAGCATAGAAAGCAGTAAGGAGGGAACCTTCTTCTTCTTCCAGTGGAAAGTAAGATCTGGTGTCACAGGGTAGTGCTGAGGAAGTTACCCACTGGGTGGGTGGGTGGGATGAGCCAGCTTAATGACATTCCAACAGGAATTAAAGGGAAAGGAAAACTGCCAGTCATGTGGATCCTGCATCATATCCATGTCCCTAGAATTCTCTTTTTCTTTAAGTTTGTGCTTGTGGCCAGATGATGAGGAGGGCCGCAATGATGATATTTCCCTGTTCTGATCCTTTGACTTCAGTGGCCATCCATTTTTCAGTTGACGGTGAGGGAGACATAAAGTTTGGGCCCCGTTCCTTCTCTATGGCTTTCAAAGTTTTAAGGAGAAGGAGATTTTCTAGAGTTTTATTGCAGTGTCACTTCGTAGCCTGGTTGAAGCACTGGCAAATCTCATAAGTTCCCTCATTATGAGACAGGCCCAAGCAGCACACACACACCGCATGTCTTCTTTGTAGATTTTCTCTGTGCACCTACAGTACCAAAATAAAGGTTGTTACAAGTTCAGTGCCATGCAGAGATGAGGAAAAAAACTGTTAAATAAAGTAAAAGAATGAACGGCAACAGCCAGTTGATGGCATTTCCTTTAGCAGGTCCGATAATGATGATTGACGGTGGAAAAAAACTGAAGAGTAATGGGGCCACCCACATTTATATAGATGCAGATATGGGACATCATCATGGGTGGCCCCCGGCTAGCAAAAGCTTCTGTGTGGTCCTAGTGCCTGGTGACTACAATTCCAAAGGTGTGGCCTATTGGAGGAGATATCCTCAAATAAGAGCTTCTACTACTGGTAAGCTTACCCTATCTAATTAACTTATTTACTACTTAGTCTACTGGTAAAGCTACTGGAGCTTAGCTTGAAGACTTCTGAAAACTCACCTGTCTCCAGAAGACTGCCACATTGTGGATAGTGAACTATATCCACGCCCTTAGAACTAACCTTTCTGCAACCCATTGTTTTAGTTAGTTATGGCCACAGTTGAACCACTGTTTTGGACTACACATCTGTCCAGGTGTAACCCCCCTTCAAATGGGGGTTCCCAAAAGTCTTCCTTGAGCTTGCCTAAATGCCCACTGCCAGGCTGGCGTTATGTGTCCTAGCAATTTAAAAGTGTTTGCATGTAAATGCCCTGTTAGCCTCTGTGCCTGTCTCTTTAAGAGCTGCCTATATCATAGTGTGTAATTAATCTGGGTAGACGCTGAGTATTTTCAGGCTCAAGACCTGCCCAGGCTGCAGTGCTTTTGCTTTGATCTGCCATCGCTAATTGCACAGAGGGAGCTTTATCAGAAACTGGGATTGTTTGTTGGTTATCTGCTGTAGTAATAATAATAGCGTAGTTTGTCTAAACTGCCTTCTTTTGCAGCATGGACTTTCTGTTAATCACCACCATCTTGGTTCTGGACTGTCAGTTTGGACCAATCGGTACCTTTGGGGTCCCTAAAATGGAGTCTGTCCCTAGGGGTCCTGTGGGAGTGAATTTCTGTAGGAATTGTAGTTTTTACACTTTGGCGCCTAAATGGACCTGTAGGGGGAGCTCTAGCTGTGACAGAGAGATGAATCAACAAATCTAACCTTTTGGATCTTTGGGAAAGTTCCAAGCTGCCTGAAGCAGTTTTTCAGTTTGAAGTTAGAGTTGAAAGAGTGAACAGCTTGAGTGATTCGAGCAGCTGCTCCTGCGTGGTGCGCAGGGGAAATCAGCAGGAAGGCTGTTTGACCTGCCTGCTACCATCTTCATAAGTGAAAAGACTTTGAGCCTGATAATGGACTTCTTCCGAATTTGCAGCTTTGGCAATCGGATCCTGATTTGTGACAAACTGAATCCTCCTGAAGTGAACCAAAGATTTGCCTCGGTGCAATCGGCCTGTCAGGACTTGAGACTGCCGCAGAGCGTATGGTTTTCACAGAGACACTGTGAATTGCAACCAGACTGTCATCCAAGCTGTGGTATTTACCTTGCAATTACTGTAAGTCTGCTGAATGTTGATAGTGGGTTGCGTATTGGTTCACCACTGCTTGAATGTGTCACGCTTGCTGGAAGCTGTATCCAGCACTAACCAGACTGTCTCCGAACTGTTTACCAGGTCTGGGCCTTGCCACCTCAGCCCAGACAGCAGCTCATACCGCAGAGAGACAACCAACGAAAGACCCGCCTTGGGATTTGGCTCCCTGCTCAACACCAAGGAACAGGATCGGCACCACGGTACTTCGTGTGGGCCCTGCTTCTCCTGGCAATCCAGCACTTCATCCTGAGGTCTCCATTTCATCCATCCTGCATCTTGCACTGGGTAGCATGAATAAACACCAGGGTAACTCCCTGTAACAAAGCTCAAATCAAAGTGTGTCAACTGATTTAATTGTTGTTGCTAATCATTTTGGGACTGAGCCATCCAGCTCTGGATTACAAATGGTGAGTTGAAGTGTATTCATGTTTTCTTTCCATCTCAGACTATTTTTATATTTAATCATATAAGCCTGGTAATTGGCAATCCTGAGGCCAAGGGACATACATCCTGTTATTGTTGTTAATGTTTTATTTCCCAATATTGCAACCAGATACAGAAGTACAGGTTGAAGTTCAATACAAAGTTAAAAAAACAAATATTTCAAGCCTTACATATTCAATACAAATACATAAATAATACAATTAAAAGAAAAAAGGAAACAGCCTAGAAATATAAAAATCATTACATCACATTTAAATAATGCATGAACAATGATTTACTATAAGTTTGAGTTCTTACAAAAGGTCTTTCCCACATCTCCTGATTCTGTAGGTTATACCCTGACTTATTTCTTAATATCAATAAACAGTGCAATTTATGATCAGGATCACAGATTTTTTTAAACACCTCTCTTGCCATTCTTTCTCTTCTAGCATCCAACCTATCAAGCCCACATTTAATCAAAGCTTCTCTATAACTCATATCCCATCTACGATTATTCTGATTGCCCTTTTCTGTACCCTTTCCAATTCTTTGGATTCATTTTTAGTAAGGCCACCATGCCACACAGCTGCCCCATATTCCACTACCAGTCTCACCACAGTAGTAAAATAATAAATTAAATCAGATGAAACCTGCTCATCTCATAACAGTTACAAAATATAAACCTATTTGCTTTCTTTACCATACTTATGACCTGTTCTGCCCACGAAAAATCATTTCGAAAAATAAGTCCCAAATACTTAACTTTGTTAACTACCTCTCACCCACGACATTCAGCTTCCTCGATTCTTTATCAGGAGAAAGAGAACTCATGTTTTGGGGCCTTAGAATGGTCATATGCTGCCATAATAACCTTAGAATCTGTTTCAGGGTGTGTGGAATAATAAGGCTCATCTAAGAGTACAGGGTATTGTTTATCAGCCTTATGTGGCACTGCAGGCTGAGCACTGGGCAAGTGTCAGGCAGCCATAGTGGCATCCTCCATGAATGGATAGGAGGAACAATAACCGCAGGTAGTGCAGAAACCTTTAAGAATTCATAGTGTCTTCTTTGAGGAATCTTCCTGCTCAGCAGTAAAACCCAGCTTGGAATGGAGCTGCCATATGAAATCATGAAAAGAGGCATCCTCAGGAAAGGACCTAGGTGTGTAATGCACACTGTCCTCACTACAGCAGTATAAAGGGGAGCTGTAACCCACCACATCGGGGAGGGGTCAAACCTTCTTCCTCTTCCACGTATTCCTCCTCAATAGAAATAGAATTTGCTGGCAGATAAGAACCTCTTGACCACTCAGTCTACTCATTTTTCCTTGCCTATAGTATCACCGCAAATCCTACTTGATCTCTGGCCCATTCACCCACCCCCCTTCCCTTTCCCTAAGATTCTGTTATGCCTATCTCATCATGCATTCTTGAATCCCACCACTGTTTTCGCCCCCTTCAACTCCGCTGGAAGACTGTTTCAGGAATACATCACTCTAACTGTGAAGAACTACTTCCTCGCATCTCTTCTAAATCTACCCCCCTCCAGCTTGTCCTTAAGCATCTTTTTTTCTGAAAAATACCTCTCTCCTGTACCTTATTTACCCCTGTGATGTATTTAAAGGTTTCTATCATATCCCCCCTCTCCCTCCTCTCTTCCAGGGTGTACATATTTAAATCCTTAAGTCTCACCCCCTAGGGTTTTAGATCACTTCCACTCTATGTCTTTCCAGAGATGTGGTCTCAAAAACTGGACACTTGGGGTCTCCCTCTTTCTACTGATGATAACCTTCCTATTCACCCCAGTATCTCACTAGCCCTCCCAACTGACTTGTTGCACTACCTGGCCACTTTTATGTCATCCAATATAATTACCCTCATGTCTCTTTCCTGCTTGGTCGTCGTCAGTGCCATTCCTCCTATTTTGTACTCTTCTTCAGGGTTTCTGTGCCCCAAGTGCATTACTTTGCACTTTTTTTGCATTGAAACCCAGCTTCCATACCTTTGCCCACTCTCCGAGTCCTCTTAGGTCTCTGATCATCCTTTCCACCCCAGAAGCGTCCACCCTTTTGCAGATTTTGGTGTCCTCCACAAAGAGGTAAACCTTCCCTTCCAGCTTCTCTGCGTGTCACTTATAAAGACATTAGAGAGGACTGGTTCCAGCACTGATCCCTCAGGCACCCTGCTGGTCACCCTCCCTCCCTCAGAGTGAACTCCTCCCTTCCTTGGAGTTAATTCTGTTTACCACCACCCTCTGCTGCCTATTTCTTAACCAATTTCTTACCCAGTTTACCACCTTTGGACCAACTCCTAAGCTACCCAGCTTGCTTACTAACCTCTGATGTGGAACTGTGTCAGATGTTTTACTGAAATCTAGGTATGACACATCCACCGCTCCATCCTGATCTAATTCCTTGGTCACCCAGTCAAAGAAAGCTACCAGATTCATTTGACGTTAACCCCTCCACCCCGCCTATGAATCCTTGCTGCCTTGGGTATTGTAACTCACTGAATTCAAAATATTCCACAGTCCTTTCCTTCAGCAGTGACTCTTAATTTTCCCACCACCAATGTCAGGTTGACTGTCCTATGACTGCCAGCCTCTTCCCTGCTACCACTTTTGTGAAGTGGGACTACATCTCCCCTCTTCTGGTCCACTAGAACCACTCCTGTTTCCAATAAGCTGTTAAATGGGACTGTCAGAGGTGCAGCCAGTACCTCCTTGAGCTCCCTCAATACCCTTGGATGCACCCTGTCTGGCCCCATTGCTTTGTCCACTTTCAGATTAGTGAATCCCTTCAAGACACTCTCCTCTGAAAATGGACTAGTGTGTACTTCCTCCTTCCATCAAGTCTGGATTATATTCCAGATTTTCCTCCTAGGCAATGGGTCAATGGCTGAAGGAGGCTGTCCGGAGGAACCAAAGATACATGCAGGCGTTGATGAAGGAAGCTCATGGCTAGAGGTATCGTAACTGGCAAAGGGAGTGTCAAAAAAAAGTTGATGGTGCTGTACATGATGGTGGTGGTGATGGGTTTCACATCAATGGCAGAACCATGGGCAGAAGCCTTTGAAATAGTTCATACAAAGTCTGAAACAGCATCCGCACATCGATGGCCCCTGACAAGGTCATCAACAATGGATTCATTGACAGGACAGTGCCTGATGGCTGAATCAGTTGTGAATATCCCAGTGGAGGATTACAGCCAGTGCCAGACCTTAACCTTGGTGTCTGAGAGACGGCCGGGGGGGACAGCAGAACCCGAGGACTTAGGCTGGGATCTGTCTTTTTCAGCTGACTTACCACATATAAAGGTGAAGGGAAAAGATCTTTGCATAGTAAATGTTCTTCCATTTTCCATTTCATGTCAGTTAGGTATTGTAATATGCTTTGACCAATTTTTGATATATAAATAGTGTAGTTTTGGAGTCCCCTCAGCTCTACAGAGTTCCACTTTCCTCACCAGTTACTGCTCTATCTTTTCATATTTCGGACTTTCTCTGACATCAATTACACTTCCCATGCTGTTCATCTGATTGGCCTAGAATGGTGTTACTTTTTTTTTTTGAACTGTAGATTTAGTAGTTGCCGTATTGGTCCTTGCAAGAATAGATCCAGAAGCAAATGATTTGATACCTTTTAATGGACCAACATAGATGTAACAAGAACAAAGTGCTCTAGCTTTCGGACCAACCAGTCCTTCTTCAGAAGCTCATGGCAGTTGTTTGGAAATACAATACTTATAACAGCTAGATAATGCAGAGAAAAACAGAAAAAAATCCCCATTGGTTTAAAATACTCATTAAAAAACAGATGATGTCAGACAAGTTTAACAGTACAATACTGCCTCAGTCCGAATGAACCTTGGGTTCAGATGTTCCTAGTGCAAGACACATATAAGGAATCCTACTGCACATAAATTTAATTGACATAAGATAACACTGCAGAAGCAGATAACTCCCAAATCAAGCCATGAGTGCCACAGTCAGTATAAGGATGTGATTACTGAAAAGGCAACCACCCAGCTAAGACAGACTGAGATAGTTATAGGCTCATGAAATTACAATGTATGCATTAAAGACAAAATTACCAGTAAAGTTGTCTAAAACATCAGTGCTCACTGTGTGATGTGTAAAACCTAGCTGGACTTGCACCAGCTGTATTCTCAAGCTAAATAGAAGGCCCAAGAGATTACAAAACCTCAGGACTATATACATGATAATTAAAATATAAATAGATAATATTAGTGTTAAGCAAAAACTCTAGTCGAGGAACCTCAAGGAGTTCAGACCATGCAGCCTGATATGTACTGATGTCAATATATACTGAGAATGTAGCAACTTCATGTACTGCACTGAAGTTAATATAGGTTCACTAGGAGAGGGATTGAAGTGTGTGTGTGTGTGTGTGTGTGTGTGTGTGTGTGTGTGTATGTATGTGTGGGTCTGTCTGTGGAGAGAGAGAGAGAGAGAAAAGGAGGGAGGGATAGAGAGAGACTACATCTCGTTTAAGCTATGTATCTCCCTCACCCACATTATTGTGATGTGGGGTGGGTTAGGTTGTATTTTTGTATGAACAGGAGGAGATAAATTACATTTTATCTCTTTTTCAGATTCCCTAGACACTTGTGGTACATGAAGTTGCTACATTCTCAGTATATATTGACATCAGTACATATCAGGCTGCATGGTCTGAACTCCTTGAGGTTCCTCGACTAGAGTTTTTTGCTTAACACTAATATTATCTATTTATATTTTAATTATCATGTATATAGTCCTGAGGTTTTTGTAATCTCTTGGGCCTTCTATTTAGCTTGAGAATACAGCTGGGTGGCAAGTCCAGCTAGGTTTTACACATCACACAGTGAGCACTGATGTTTTTAGACAACTTTACTGGTAATTCTTGTCTTTAATGCATACATTGTAATTTCATGAGCCCTATAACTATCTCAGTCTGTCTTTAAGCTGGGTGGGGTTGCCTTTCAGTAATCACATCCTTATACTGACTGTGGCACTCATGGCTTGATTTGGGAGTTATCTGCTTCTGCAGTGTTATCTTATGTCAATTAAATTTATGTGCAGTAGGATTCCTTATATGTGTCTTGCACCAGGAACATCTGAACCCAAGGTTCATTCGGACTGAGGCAGTATTGTACTGTTAAACTTGTCTGACATCATCTGTTTTTTAATGAGTATTTTAAACCAATGGGGATTTTTTCTGTTTTCTCTGCATTATCTAGCTGTTATAAGTATTGTATTTCAAACAACTGCCATGAGCTTCTGAAGAAGGACTGGTTGGTCCGAAAGCTAGAGCACTTTGTTCTTGTTACATCTATGTTGGTCCATTAAAAGGTATCAAATCATTTGCTTCTGGATCTTTTTTTTTTTTTTGTGAATTCAATTTATACACCCTGCGGCCAGGGCATCCTTCCGGGGTACTCACTCGGCAAGGCCTCTACTCCCTACCTGAACCCTGTCACCAGCTTCTTCCCCTCGAACACCCAGGCAGGTCCAGCCCCCCTAGATCACCCCCTGGTGGAGGGTCCGCCTCTCTGCCCGCCCATGGTGGCCTTTCTGAGATTAGAGGGACCTACCTGGTGTCGGGTCAGCCCTGGGAGTCCCCTGGTGTGCTGGGCCAGTGATGGGATGTGGGCCTTCCCCTGGAGCCCCCTTCAACTCCATGGTGCCACAGAGGGATTTTCTCTTGTGTATCACTGCAGAGTATAGACATGCAATGGTGTCCATGGTGTTAAGCATTGACGCTTGCCCACGCTCCACTATCCAGCTTCCACTTTGCACTGCACATTCCGTGCTGCCCCCAGCCACCACCAGGAGCCACCCTGGAGCAGCACAACCCCAAATCCCTCCCTGGGAAAGGGATAGCAGTCCTCCAGATGCTTGATCCCGTCCCTCTCCTGCCAACCTCCAGTGGTCCAAGTCCATTCCCAAAGCCGGGTCGCCGGCATAGCGTGAGGTGTGGCATCCAGTGCCTCAACCCTCAGTGCCACCGGGCCGGCTAGAATGGTGTTACTGATGTCACAGAATGTTCAGGCAGTACATAAACAGTAGCTGCTGAGGAGAAAGGGATTCTCCAAAGTAGTTACATAGGCAAAAAATCTGATTATTAATGTAAGAAAAAGGGTCAGAACATATCCTAATATTGAATAGTCATTTAGGGCATACCTGATGCAAGTGGTCATGCACTAGACAAGCTCTGGAGTCAGCAACACCTAAAACTCTAGTTTTTAAACATTCTGGACTTCATTTGGGTCCCTCTGCCTTATTTATCATTTGCTCTCCCCCCTCACTCTGGTGGACCATAGCAGCTTTTGCCTTCTCTGAGAAATGGATCCCGCTTCACAGTCAGACCTCACTCAGCCACCACTGGTTCCCCCATGTTCCCAACCGTCTAAATGGCATAAGATGGATTCACCAGCAAGCCCTGATGCAGAATCTTTGATTTTGGAGTGCTTCATTGCTGAGCTCATCTCCATCAAATTAATCATCACAGGTAGTGCAAATGTTCTTAAGGATGTCAGTTGTTTGACTCCTTGGCCAGCCAGGTCACCAATGACGAAATCCAGGTTAGCTCCCTGAAGGATGCCGCAGACAAAGATGAACGTAAAGTGGTGGAGCTCCACCACAAAGTTCGGTGCCTGGAAAACAAGCTGGATGATCTGGAGAAGCATAATAGGTGCAACAATTTGCTACTGGTGGGCATCCCAGAACACACTGAGGGGGAAGACCCTATTGCCTTTCTCAACCAGCTTTTTCTCCAAATTGTGGGACCTCCAGTCCATGGCTCCTCCTACCTGCTCAAATGGGTGCATAGGGCCCTTCAACCACCTCCACCACAGGGAGAATGTCCTTGGGTACTTATCTGTAAATTCCTGAGCTATCAGGATAAATTAAAAGTACAGCAGGCTGCATCTGCACAAGCTTCTTTGCACTGGAACGGGAACCGCTACTACATCTTTAATGATCTCAGTCAAGCAGTTCATGAGAAACAAGGAGCCAATAATGGCATTAAAGCTAAGCTCCACACTGGACAGGTCAAATACCAACTAGTGTTCCAGCCCAGCTGATTGTGCCCTTGCCCTCTGGCACCCACACCTTTGACTTGGTTATAGCCACTTCTCAGCAGCTGCCGACTCCTCTGCCTAATCTACTCCCCCAGCTGATTGAGCTGCCCACTCCTGCTGCCATGGACTCTTAACTACAGGGCCAGGCTTCTTCCCCTTTTCCCCCCTTCAATTATCCTTAAGAATGGAGATGGGGGTGAGTGGCCAGCTGCTCTAGGGACTGGGGCAATTCCTAATGACAGATCTGGGGCCTCTAATGCTCTGTCACTATAATTTCTGTGTCGGCCATCTGCCAATGACTCAGAACCCAGCCACTCACACACTCTTCTTGGGAGCTCTGCCCACTTTGTTTATGGAGCCTCTCTGATAGCTTGCTGCCATGGTACTACAGTCTTGCCTCCTCCTGCCAGATTACCTCTTCCTGCCTTTCGCTAGGCAGCTGCTATATTCTTAATATGTATCATTCATCTGCCTTTCATTGGACAACAGGACAACAGTGGCACTTCCTTCCCCACAGCAGTGATCGGATCATTGCTGGACACGGAAGTGGGTAGGGGCTCATTGCACCTATCGCAGGCTGTAGCTATGTTTCCCAATTCTTGCCTCTGGAGTCTGCATTGCTATCAGCATATCACCTGATTGATGGCTGCAATATGTTGCGCTGGTAACAAAATCTCATGGCACGGCATGGACAGTCTGCTCACTTGGCCTCCCATGAGAGAGTGGTATGGGGTGGGATGCTTCCTCCTATGACTGAGCCTGCTTCACCTTCACAGCCAGGGCTCTGGAGTTGACAGTCTCCACCCTCGCATCCCCAGCTCAGGACTTTGTTGGCAGTATGTATGTATATTGACAGGCCTTTCTCTGTTTTTTTTGTTTTTCTTTCTTTAAGTGCTGGGCTGTTTCTTGTTATTTTGGGTGCAGTTGCATATAGAAATTTGGACAGTAGGTTTTTCACCCACTGCTTATAATGTTTTTTCTGGATGTTGGTTTGAGTTGGGGGTGAGGGTGTCCTTACTTGCAGGACATAATGGTGTCATTGACATGAGTCCCTGCATGACTCCAAGAACTAAGGGTCCACCCCGGTTGGTGACTAGGTCAAGATGGCAGGAGTCTCTCCTGCATTATGGTGTAGTCTATGCATGCCTACTCCTCAAAAGGGGTGCAGTTGAATTTTTGGCTCAGGTCCAGATCAGGCCAATGTTTTTACAGTACAACACTTCGGGTGGCATATCAACCTTTGTGGGAGAATGGGGATGAATGTTTGTGTGCTTATCTTTGCTGAATTACTGTTGGGGGTTGAGGGGAGGGGAGAGGGCCCACTCAGTCATGGAGTGGTATTGCCTCTCTGGGAATTGGGATCCTTTGCCATGGGATATTCTCCTGGATGTCCTCACAGGATCCCGGACTCAGGACAAGCCAAGAATCATAGGTTCCTATAGTAGTCCCCATGGTTAACACCTCTATTTCCTTTATCACATGGAATGTGAAAGGAGCCAACTCTCCACAGAAACTAGCATAAATCCTCACCCACTTAAAACACTAAGCCCCATCTATCATTTTCCTACAAGATATGCTGCTCTGCATTCCATATGTTCCCCTTCTACATTGCTGCTGGGTGGGACAAACCTTTGGTGTCGGTCTTTTATCTAAGAAAGCTAGTGTTGCCATTTTAATAGCCAGACATACTCTGTTCTGCATGTTAGACCAAATGTTCAATCCCCATGGATGATTTATCTTGTTACAAGATGTATTAGAAAGGACCACAGTTGTCCTGGCCAACATCTACAGCCCTTATCACTGTGACCTTTCCTTTTCACCACTTACTCACCCACTTAACTGAATGGTCCCAATACCCCCTTATGCTAGGGGGTGACTGGAACATTGTGATGGACACTGACCTAGACAGATCACCCCTTCCGAAAAAGGACTCTCCCCAGATCAGCGGGCCCTGAGGGACCTAGCAGATAGCCTTACTTTCATGGACCCATAGAGAATATTAAACCCTATGCTCCAGGATTTTACTTTTCACTCCTCCCCCGCAGCACCATTCCCACTTAAACTACTTCCTCATCAGCTCCCGCCTTTTACCCAGTCTGCAATCTGTGGAGCTTCTCCCACAGGTCATCTCTGAGCATTCTCCGGTCTGCCTGTCTCTGATCTTAGATGAAGAGTCCGAGTGTGATAAGATCTGAAAACTGAATAATCACCAGCTGCAGTACCCCCAAATCCTAGACTCCCTTAAACACTTTACCACCACCTTTTTCCACAAGAATGTGGGCACAGACACTACAACTGCTACCCTCTGGAACACTTACAAATGCGCTATCTGAGGAGAGCTGATCTGGCTCTCTATAAAGTGGAAAAAAAGCAAGTTTTCTCAGGCCTCAGCATTGGCATTCCTTACTCAGATCCGGGAGATTGAAAATCCCTTTGGGGTTCCTCTCTCCCAGAGGTCCACAGGGAATTAGGCATCCTCTGTGAAAGATATTATGAACTTAATATAGATCAGGTTGAATTGGCCCTATTTATGACCAAAACTTTATACATTATGCAAGGGGAGAAAGCTGGCAAGTTCTTACCTCACACCTTCAGCAACAGGAAACCCAGAGCACCATCTTCTCCTTAGTGGACCCTGACACTCAGGACAGGTTCTCACACACTCTAGGCACATTGCCCATGTGCTCCTAACCTATTACTCTCACTTATACAATCTCCTGCTCACGCCAGCCTCCCTGGATGTCATTGATGCCTACCTGTCCTCTGTTCCACTCCCCACCCTTATGCTAGATCAACAAGAGTTCCTGGTCCTCCCAATCACCATTCAAGAAATCTAGCAAGCCATTACCACCCTATCCTCTGACAAAGCCCCTGACCCTGATGGTTTCTCCACCCATTTTTGCAAAGCTGTTCAGGCTGAGAAACCAGCTCCCCTACATGCCATGTATGTTGAGTCCCACCAGACTCGTGCCTTGGAGACACTCCTTTAGCAAGCTACCATATCCATAAACTTGGGAAGGATGCTACCCAAGTGCAAAACTACTGTCCTATTTTCCTACTCAACACAGATCTCAAACTCTTGGCAAAGCTGATAGCTGCCAGGCTGCAGCAGGTTTGAACTAACCTGATTGGCCTAGAGCAGGTTGGGTTTGTCAGTGGCAGAATGTCTTCTGGCCAGCTGTGGAAATTATTTCACCTCATCTTGGCATCTGGAGGGCAGAGGTCCCTGCGGTCCTTGCCTATTTGGATGCTGAGATGGCATTCAGTCGGGTCTGTTAGCCATACCAGTTCCACGTCCTTGAACATTATGAGCTCCCCTCTGTCTACATACAATCAATCAGCCTGTCATACTCTATCCCTTCAGCCAAGGTCCATTGCAATAGGGTCCTGTCCTCAGGATTCCCTCTATCCAACAGAACTTGACAAGGGTGTTCCCTTTTTCCTTTTCTCTTTAATTTTTATTTGGAGCCCCTACTTATCAAACTTAATCTTAACAAGTCCATTAAGGATATTCCTATAGAGGGATAGGAATACAAAGCTTCCCTATTTGTAGACAACATCCTTCTGCTTCGTCAGCACCCTTTCACCTCCCTCGAGGCCATCCTTCATGAAATCCAAGAGTTTAGTAATCTTCCTTTTTATAAGCTCAGTGTAACTAAGACCATGGTTCCCCTCCCCCTTAATCACAAAGTCAGCAGGCAAAATCTAGCTCCCCTTGGTCTAACTTGAAGCCCCTTCTCCCTCCTGTACCTTGGCATTTGCATCTTGACCTCCTGGCATCACCTAATCATGTACAGTCTTATGACCCTGCTGTCTATGCTCAAACTAGATCTTCACAGGTAGGCCTCCCTCCCTTCCTCTTACATTGTGGGGCAGTATCAACATTATCAAAAAGAACATCCTCCTCTGCCTCTTACATCCCCTTAATATGCTCACTGTTCGACTTCCCCTTAATTGCTCCATAGCAGTGTCAGTGGCTCAGTAGGTAGCATACGCGCCTCTGAGGCCAGGAGATCAGGGGGTTGTGGGTTCATTTCCCACATCTGGCACTTGGGTTAATATCCCAGTACTGACACTGTAGTGCAGCATGAGAGGGGTGCTGCACTTCTGAGGTGCCGCCTTTCAGATGAGACGTTAAACCGAGGTCCCATCTGCCTGGATTGGTGGTAGTTCAGGTAGATGTTAAAGATCCCATGGCACTTATCGAAAAGTGTAGGGGAATTTCCCTGGTGTCCTGGCCAAACTTCCCTCATTCACTAAAAATACCACCAACAGCTTAATCTGGTTCAAGGTCAGTTGGCATTCATCTGTATCCCCCCTCCCCCGGGTTGTGCCTGAAAATAGGCAGGATTTGTCTAGTGCACTTACCCGGTCAACAAAAACTAAATAAATAAAACTAAATAAATAATTGGTTTCAAACTCTACATGGGGTTATCTTCTTTTTGCTTTGGCAAGGTAGACATCCCAGATGTGCCTACACCAATCTAGCAGCCCCCAAATCTGCCAGAGGCCTTGGTCTCCCTGACTTCCTAGTTTAGTATCATGCAGCACAAGGAGCACACTATCTTTGCTGGGGCGCCCCCTTCCCCCGCAATGCCTCCTACTGGGGGGAGAGCTGGATGTCATGGTCCACCTCTGGACCAATGGCTAGGAATGAGGCTAGAATAGTACGGGAAGAGTTTAGGGAGTTGGGAAGGTCATGTCAGACAAATCTAATTGATTTCTTTGACTGGGTGACCAAAGCAGTAGACCAGGGAGGGGCTGTGGACATGGCCTACCTAGACTTTAGCAAGGTATTTGACACAGTCCCGCACAAAAGATTAATACACAAATTAGCCAGCCTGGGAGTGGGTACCAGGGTGGTAGCCTGGGTAAAACACTGGTTGGACAACAGGGCACAGTGGGTAATAGTAAATGGAGTCCACAGTGAAGAAAGGAGGGTTACTAGTGGGGTACCGCAGGGTTCAGTACCGGGGCCAGTCCTTTTTAAAGTCTTTATAAGTGACATTGCAGAGGGACTGGAAGGGAAAGTATTTCTCTTTGCAGATGACACAAAGATCTGCAACACGGTTGATACACAAGATGGGGTGGATAGGATGAAAAGGGACTTGGCAAGGTTGGAGTAATGGTCAAATGTTTGGTAGCTTAGATTCAATGCAAAGAAGTGCAAGGTAATGCACCTGGGAAACAAAAACCCAGGGGAAGAGTACATAATGGGGGGTGAGATACTGACAACAACAAAAATGGAAAGGGACCTGGGGGTAGTCATATCAGACGACCTAAAGGTGGGCCAGCAATGTGATAAGGCAGTAAGGAGGGCTGGGGGGATACTGGGATGCATAGGGAGAGGCATCACCAGTACAAAACAGAAAGTTGTTGGCCCTCTGTACAGACAGTTGGTAATACCACATCTGGAGTACTGTGTACAGTTCTGGAGACCCCATCTCTGCAAAGACATAGACAGGGTGGAGGCTGTCCAGAGGAGGGCAACCAAAATGATGCAGGGTCTGCATCAGAAGACATATGAAGAAAGACTAAAGGAACTTAAGATGTATAGCCTCAAGGAAAGGAGGGAGAGGGGGGACATGATAGAAACTTTCAAATACCTCAAGGGAATCAACAAAGTCCAAGAGGGTAGCATCTTTCAGAAAAAGAGATGTGCAAGAACAAGGGGCACAATTTGAAGATAGAGGGGGATGGCTCAGAGGTAATGTGAGGAAGTATTTCTTCACAGAGAGGGTTGTGGATACATGGAACAGCCTTCCTGAGGAGGTCGTAGAGTCAAAAACAGTGGGGAATTCAAGAATGCATGGGACAGACATAAGGCAATTCTAGTGGGGGGTAGGAGGAAATAGGCTGTTAGTTAACTAGGATCTGCAGCTTATCCATTAGGTAGGGAAATGGGCAGACTAGGTGGGCCAAGCAGTCCTTATCTGCCATCAAATTCTATGTTTATATGTTTCTATTTAGGAGGGGTTTTAGGCAGGTAGCACACTCAGTGGCCTTTTCTGAGGTGCTACCTGTCTATGACAAGGGGAAGTATTGTGTACTCCATATCAGGAGCTTCAGCACAAGGTTGAAGTATTGGTGCAGAGAGGAAGGGTTTGGCTACATTGGAGATTGGGGTCCCAAGTAGAGGAATAGATGCTTATACAGAGGAGATGGCCTGTGTCCATCCGGGAGGGGAACCACAATCCTCAATGAACAGTTTAAATGCTACATTGCCGAGCAGCTAAATTAGCTGAGGGGGGTGGTGGGAGGATATGGGGAGACAAACTGCCCCCCCAACTGAAGTAGGCAGTAGAGAGAGAACTATGGGAAAGAAATCCCCAAGAGTATTGAACAAAAAAGGAAACAAAGTGGTAGAGGTGAAGAAAGATGGGACTCTGAGCAGAGAGGGTAAGGAGAGATGGCAAAAGGGTACAGGGGGAAGATGACAAATATGGTGGTAGTATGTTCTGGAAGGCCATGCGTGCAAATGCTCGAAGTCTGGAAAACAAACTCCTGGACCGAGAGGCCATCATGGCAGAGGTGGACCTGGACATTGTCGCCATTACTGAGTCATGGTATAATGAGAGCCATGACTGGGATATAGCCTTATACAATAGGGGTGAGCTGATACACGATGAAATAAATCCACGTATCTTCACCCCTGTGTGATAAACAGAAGATGATGTGTATGCTGTGAAAATACCAGGCATTTATACACACAGTGTACATGTCATCGCCGTTTATCCACATAGTGTACATGTTATTTACCCCCAACACGTTCTTCACAACCCACCATGCCACGCCATTGAACCAAACAAAAAGAAAACTAAGTCAAAAACAAAAACCCGTATTGTATAATTGGAACATGCAATGTCCCAGTGTGTGATACCCTATGTATCTCCACTGATGGACAGTGACCTCAGAAACCATCACTCGTGGCTCCACTACGCTCCACCACTCGTGAGGTCACTGTCCACTCATTGTGATACATAATGTATCACACACCGGGACATCATGTATCCCCTATATACCAGGCTATGCTCTGTTCAGAATGGGCAGGGTGGGGAAAAAAAGGGGGGCTCTTTATGTGAGGGATAGTGTGGCGAGATAAGGCCATATCTTATTGTTTTGGTCATGTTATATATAATTTTATGTATATAATGCATCAGAGACACCCATAGTGGCCAGTGTAAGTGCAAGGGATCATGGGCACAAGCACATGAGCCCTGTAGAATGATGTGATTTTCTTGTGACTACAAAGCAAACTGTTGCTGCTAGTAGAGGCTAGGAATAATTCAATTATCTAAAAGGAGACAAAAGAATAATTAAGCAGAGCTGGCCAGCTAGCTGGTCCATTTGTGTCTCAATGGACTACAGCATCTCTGGTGCCTCTTCGTCTGCCTTTTCTTTGTCTCAGCCAGTACACACAAAGCTAATCTTGTTGCCAGCTGAATGGCCTACCGATTAGGAAAATAGCTGTTTTTAGAGTAAATTAACAACAATCATTTCACAAAGGAAGGGTGCTGAATTTTCCCCCAGGATTCTGGTTTGAACTGGTTGACCTCTGAGGTTTTTTTTTATATTCAGAACCTCATATCTGTGATATTGTAATAAAATACTAAACTCTGATTGGTTGGGTAACCATAGAAACAGAATGCTAGCCAGTCGCAGGGCCAGCTACTACCCACTGCACTGGCCCTTTTGAAACCCTTTAAAAACTAGGATGCTGAGGGGTATCTGAGCCTTTTTACTTTTGCCTCTTTGCTTGAAGCCATTTGCCATTGTTGCATTTGGGACCCAACCTGTCTTGAGCAGAGACAATTTCTCCTGGATCACTGAGAGCCAAAACTTCAGCTACCACACTTCTAAGGACACTTTCCACTTTCAAACTTAAACAATCAAGGACTAAAGGTAGAACTTTAATTTCTGAGTTTTAAAGTGTAGGTTTTTGTGTATACTTTCCTTTTTGTTTTCAATATCCTGTAACCAACAGGTAAAATTATTTGGCTTGATGTTATTTACTGTTTTCTTATTAATTTAATTAGTAAAGCCTTTGGCTTATTTTTAAAATAATTCTGCTTATGTCTATTGTGTGGGTTGCCTTGGTAAGGATTGTTCACATGATACTATGCCTGTGTGACTGTTTAAGGCCAAACACTACCAGAGTGAAGTACCATTAGGGACTTCATGACAAAAGGAGGGGAGGAAATATGAAGGGTCTTAGGAGAAGCCTGTGGGGGGTTTGAACAGAGTGCTGCATTTCTGTGGAAGGACATATAATAGGGAGTATAAGCCCCCCTGAAGCCTATACATGTCTGTGGCTTTCTGGTTTGTGGTGCAGTGGCTGAGAGGGTTCTACCCCAGGAACACAGACTTGAGACTGTATTTGTATCCCTTCACACAAAAAGAGGGTTCCTTGGGATTCTCTGGTGCATGTTCAGTTGTGAAACAGTGAACCTGCTAGAAGGATGGAGAAAGGGTATCCCTGACCCCTCTCCCATCACTGGAGGGATTTGCTGTGATGCAGAGAGAAATCCCACCCCATGGGAGTGGGCTGGAGAAAGATTTGGTGGCAGCAGTGGGACTGGCAAACTGTTAAAACAACCACACACAAAAAGGCCAGAAAATTGGAAAAAGGGCAAATTGGTTACAAGATGTAGCTCCCACCCTGTTTTGTTTTGTTTTTTTGCTGCAAAAGAGCTGAAGCTGCTGTGTCAAGAAAGAGGGATTCATTATGAGGGGTGAAGCAAAAAGAACCTCATGGAGGCTGTAGTGGCAGCCAATGAGGATCCAACTGCCCAGGACCTCAGGTCACAGCCGGTGACTGAGAAGGACCAGCCCTTGGGTGTGGCGGTGCCAAGGGATGTTGCAGTGTCCAGTCCCAGAGAGGAGGACAACAAGACCAGAGGGAACCCAGGGCCACAGCACCAGGATAAGACCACAACAAAGCTGGAGCTGAAAGGGATCCAGCTACAGCAGGAGTTGAGGAAATTGGAGCTGGAATTCAAGCAGAAAAAGTCTGAAGCCCAGCAGCAAAGGGAATTTAAGCAGAGAAAGTTTGAAGCCCAGCAGGAAAGAGAGAAGAAGAGGTTTGAACTGAAGATGCAGGAATAGCAGTGCCAGAGAGAGGCCAAGGAAAAGTATCTTCAGAGAGAGTATGATCTGGAGAAGCTAAGACTCCAATGACCAACGCCAGAGGAGGTAAGTGGCAGGAATGAACATGAAACTCCAGGGCCGGGGTATAAGTTAAACTTCAAATTAATAGCTGAATTTAAAGAGGGGGAGGATATGGATGCATTTTTGAATTTGTTTGAAAAGGTCTGTATCCAGGCCAAAATACCCAGGGAGCCCTGGAGTTTCCAGCTATCCCTGCTACTTACTGGTAAAGGGTGTGAGGCGTTAGGTCAACTGGATAATAAGGACAGCAGAGACTATGAAAAACTTAAAACTGCTTTACTTAAAAAGTATGAACTGACTCCTGAGGCCTACATGGTTAAATTCCGTACACCCCGAAAAAACCCTGACATGAGCTTTGAAGAACTGGCCACAAAGCAACAGCAATTTTTAAAGCGTTGATGGAAGGGGGTGGAAGAAAACTCTGTGGGAAAAATTGAGAAGGTTATACTTTTAGAACAGTTCATTTGGGCTTTCCCAATGGAGCTGAAAACCTGGCTGGAGGACCGGGATCACAAAACAGCACAGCAAGCTGCTGAGCTCTCGGATCGCTATGCCAGGAGCCGGCCTGCTCTGAAAGGAAGTGGGGAATCAGGTGCTGCAGCACAGAAAGGAAAAACCACACCTTCAGGGTAGCTAAAACCCTCAATGTCTCTGCAGAAAGAGGGAAGCCCCAAGTTACCAAGAAGGGAGGTCTTGGAAAAAAAGAATGATGAATGTTGGTTTTGTAAGCAGCCAGGGCATCTAGCTAGAAAGTGTCTTAAAAAGGCACAGAGTGGACAAAGTGTCGCTCAAAAGGAGGTGGATGCATTGTGTATCCTGAGAGTATGCCTGTGAACATGAGGGAGCACATACACTTTGTTACTGTAAATGAGGTACAGACCCATGGGTTAAGAGACACAGGGGCATCTCTTACCCTGGTAAAAAGGGATTTGGTTGAGTCTGAACAGCTTATATCTAATCAATTTGTCACTGTGAGGGGAATCACAGTGGAGGAGAAGACCCTGCCACTAGCTAGTGTTCTCCTGGATCGGAGTGAGACAGGAGAGAGGGTACAAAAAGTGAATATGGCAGACAACCTCACCCTGGATGCGATTATAGGGAGTAATATACAGCAGAGGGTGGTTTGTGCAGTTACCCGCAGTCAGACAGCAAAGGCCCCTTGTAATTCCCTGAACCACACAGAACCCCCTGTGGAAGAGAATAGGAAGCTGGTTCCCCAGCCTGTGTCTCCTGAACTGGAGAATAGTGAAAGGGAGGTAGGACTTCCCCAAGTAGCCATGCATCAAACAGCTACAGAAGGTTACTCTGAGGAGGGAGGGGTAACCAATAGTCAGAATGTTAGTGATGGGATGACAGTGTCTTTGAATACCCTGACACTAGAGCTATGGACCACAGTTTAGGAACTAAGGGAGACATCTCCCATGCTTTAGGAAAATGTGAAGATTTTGCAGCTGTTCAGAGGACTCACCCTAGTTTGGAGAGGCTGAGGGCTGTGCAGAATCTGAGGGGACACAGGGAGGTGACATGAGACATAGGGTATTTTTGGATAATGGACTGCGGTATACACAGGATGTGAAGACAGGGGGAGAGGTGATGGGCAGGCAGCTTGGCGTTCCCTAGAGGTATCGTGAGCAGTTGCTCAAAGCTGCCCATGATATCCCCATATCTGGACATCTGGAAATCATGCACACCATGCAGCAATTGGCCCAAAATTTCAATTGGCCCAACCTCACCCAGCAGATGAAGGAATATTGCAGGTCTTGTGACCGGTGCCAAGAGATAGGGAAGGCAGGTAGTAAAACAAAAGTTGCCCTACTTCCCTTGCCCATTGTGGAGGAGCCATTCCAGAGGGTAGGAATGGATATTGTGGGACCCTTGAGTACCCCAAGCTCTTCTGGAAAAAGGTTTATCCTGACGGTGGTCGATTATGCCACCTGATACCCAGAGGTGGTCCCCCTCTCCTCCATTAAGGCACCCAAAGTGACAGACACCTTGCTATGGATTTTCTACCATGTTGGGTTTCTGCTGGTGGTTATCTCTGATCAAGGGGCTAACTTCATGTCGGACCTGATAAAATACTTGTAGGAGAAGTGTGGGGTGGTGCAGAGATGCACAACACCTTATCACCCACAAGCCAAAGGGCTCGTGGAAAGATTCAATGGTACCCTAAAAATGACTCCAAGCATTTGCTGAACAGCATTGGAGGGATTTGGAGGAATACCTTCCCCACCTGTTGTTTGCATACAAGGAGGTGCCCCAAGAGTTGACAGGGTTCTCCCCTTCAAACTTTTATATGGATGTAGAGTGCATGGACCCCTAGACTTGATCTGTGAGGATTGGGAAGGCAAGCACACCACCCAGGGAACTCCCATAATGGAGTATATCCTTAAGTTCAGGGAGAAGCTGAAAGAGCTTATGGCAGTGGCCCAAAGCAACCTGTCAGCTGCCCAGAAGAAGCAGAAAAAGTCTGGTATGATTGTAGAGTCAGAGCTCACTCATACAGTGCAGGCCAAGAAGTAATGGTCCTCATTCCAGTCCAAAAGTACAAGCTGCAGGTTGAGTTAGCGGAACCATACAAGGTAGTCCAACAGGTAGATGACGTGAATTATATTGTAGAACTGCCTGACAGGAGACATACACATTGAATGTACCATGTTAATATTATGAAGCCATATGTAAATAGGGTCGACATGGTGTTTGCTGTTTGTAGTTCTTGGGAGGGGACAGAAGAAGAAGACTCCCTCCTGAACTTGCTAGAGGAAAGCAAGCAGGAGTCATCAGTGGAGACAATCAAACTGTCACCCCAGGTGATCTTGGAACAGACCCAGGATGTGAGGGAGGTTTTAGAGGACTTTTCCCCTTTATTTAAGGCCAAACCCGGATGGACCCCCTTAGCAGCCCATGATGTGGACAAGGGGATGCAAGTGCCCATATGATGGACAGTTTACTGGGTATCTGAGACCATTCTAAAGGACATTAGGAGGGAGGTGGAGGAAATGCTGGAGCTAGGGGTAAGCCCGAAGTCTCACAGTCCCTGGGCCTCACCCGTAGTCCTCATCCCCAAGCTGGATGGGGCTACACACTTTTGTGTGGACTGTTGTGGACTCAATGCAGTCACAAAGTCCGACGCCCACCCAATGCCCCATACAGACGAGTTGTCGGACAAGTTGGGGGGGCGACTGACCTAACAACCATAGACCTGACGAAAGGGTACTGGCAGGTGGCATTAACTGCCAGAGCTATGGAATGGTCAGCCTTTGTCACCCCAATAGGCTTCTTTGAATTTAAGGTGCTGCCTTTTGGGATGAAGAATGCCCCTGCCACATTCCAAAGATTGGTCAACCAGGTGTTACAGGGTACTGAAGAGTACGCAGTGGCTTATCTGGATGATACTGCCATCATCAGTACTAGCTAGAAGGAACACCTGTCCCATCTGAGAAAGTTGTTGGGCAGGATACAGAAGGCAGGACTCACTGTAAAGGCCAAAATGTGCCAGGTGGTCATGGCTGAGGTGTCATATATGATGCATGTAGTGGGAAGGGGACAGCTATGACCAAACCAGACCAAGATAGAGGCCATTGAAGCATGGCTCAGGCCAGAGACCCAGAAGCAGATCCAAAGTTTCCTCAGGATTGCAGGGTACTACAGAACATTTGTACCAAATTACAGCACCCTGGCAGTTCCCCTGTCTAGCTTGTTAAAGAAAAGGCAACCCCAGAAAGTAAAATGGGACCCAGCATATAACAGGGCCTTCACCCAGCTAAAAGCTGCACTGTGCAGTCCCTCTGTGCTGGCTAGCCCAGACTACACTAAACCATTTGTTGTTCAGATGGATGCCTTAGATGTGGGGAGTGGTGCCTTCCTCAGCCAGACATCCCAACAGGGTAAGGATAACCCAATTGTGTACCTAAGTAGAAAGCTGCTTCCCTGAGAGCAGGCATACTCCACTGTGAAGAAAGAATGCCTTGCCCTAGTGTGGTCACTTAAGAAGTTAGAGCTCTACCTCTATGGGAGGCCCTTTGAGGTACAGACAGACCACAAACCTCTGGTGTGGCTAAACCAGATGGGAAAAACAAATGGGAGACTCTTCACTGGAGCACTGCACTACAGGCCTATGACATGGACATAAATCATAGGTCAGGGTCTGCTAATGCCAATGCAAATGGCCTATCCCACCAATCAGAGTAAGAGGCAGAACTGGTAGAAACTCTTACTAAAAAGGGGCATGTTCCCTCCAGGTTCTGTTAAGGAGGGAGGAATGTGGAGACATAAGGCCATATCTTATTGTTTGGGTCATGTTTTATATAATTTTATGTATATAATGCATCAGAGATGCCCATAGTGGCCAGTAAGCGCAAGGAATCATGAGTACAGGCTCATGGGCCCTGTAGACTGATGTGATTTTCTTGTTACTACAAAAAAAAAATGGTCCATTTGTGTTTCAATGGAACACAGCATGTATGGTGCCTCTTCATTTGCCTTTCCTTTGTCTCAACCAGTCTACACAAAGCTAATCTTGTTACCAGCTGAATGGCCTACCAATTAGGAAAATAGCTGCATTCAGAGTTGATTAATGACAGCCATTTCACAAAGGAAGGGGGCTAGATGTTAAGATTTTGGTTTCAACTGGTTGACCTCTGAGTTTTTTTTAATATTCAGAACCTTATATCTGTGATATTGTAATAAAATACTAAACTCTGATTGGTTGGGTAATCATAGAAACAGAATGCTAGCCAGTCACAGGGCCAGCCACTATCCACTGGACCTGCCCTTTTGAAACCCTTTAAAACTAGGATGCAGAAGGGTTTCTGTGCCTTTTTACTTTTGTCTCTTTGCTTGAAGCCATTTGCCATTGTTGCATTTGGGACCCTACCTGTCTTGAGCAGAGACAATTTCTCCTGGATCCCTGAGAACCAAGACTTAAACTACCACACTTCTTAGGACCCTATGCACTTTCAAAATTCAACAACCAAGGACTCAAGGGAGAACTTTAATCTTCAAGTTTTAAAGTGTGGGTTTTTATGAATACTTTCCTTTTTATTTTCAATATCCTGTAACCAGCGTTTAAAGTTATTTGTCTTGATGTTATTTACTAGTTTCTTTTGAATTTAATTAGTAAAGCCTTTGGCTTATTTTTAAAATAATTCTGCCTATGTCTGTTGTCTGGGTTGCCTTGGCAAGGGTTGTTCAAATGATACTATGACTGTGTGACTGTTTAAGGCCAAACACTACCAGAGTTAAGAACCATTAGGGACTCTGTGACTAAAGGAGGGGAGGACATACGAAGGATCTCAGCAGGAGCCTGTGGGGGGAATTGAACCAAGCACTGCATTTCTGTGGAAAGACACATAAGAGGATGTATATGGCCCCCCCGAACCATATACATGCCTGTGACTTTCTGGTTTGTGGTGCAGTGGTTGAGAGGGATCTACCCCAGGAAAACAGGCTTGAGACTGTATTTGTATCCCTTTGCATGAAGAGAGGGTGCCCTGGGATTCTCTTGTGCACATTCAGTTGTGAAACAGCGAGCGAGCTAGGATAAAGGGTATCCTTGACCCCCCCATCACCGGAGGGATTTGCTGTGATGCAGAGAGAAATCCTACCCCACGGGAGTGGGCTAGTGACAGACAGCATAAAGGCTACTGAGATACATGGAAATCAAGAAGGGGTGAAGGTACTGTGGGTCACCCTAGAAACACAGAAGGGAGCCGCTATTTGTACTAGCATGATCTACAAACTTCCAACACAGGGTGTAGAGGGGTTGGATAAGGTTCTAGTGGAAGCCATCCAAAAGAAGGCAAACAAGGGAGAGGTGCTGCTGGTGGGGGACTTCAATCTGCCAGATGTAGATTGGAACATCCCAGCTGCAGGCTCAGCTAGGATCAGGGACATTGTGGACTTCCTGCAGGGGGCATTCCTCAGGCAACTAGTAAAAGAGCCCACTCTTGAGGGGGCAGTACTGGACCTTGTACTCACCAACAGGGACAGTGTTGCAGATGTCACAGTGGGTGGCCACTTGGGGACCAATGATCACTGTACAGTATGGTTTAACGTACATACTGTAGCAGGATCGTACCACGCAAAGGCAAGGGTCCTGGACTTCCGGGGATCCAATTTTAAAAAGATGGGGGAATGCCTCAGGGATGCCCTGGCAAAGGGGGGAGGACATAGGGGCAGTGGAGGAACAGTGAATAACTCTAAAAGGAGTAACAGGGAAGGCAACAAACTTCTGCATCAGACAAGTAAACAAGAGCAGGAGGAAAAGGAAACTGCTATGGTTCCCAAAAGAGGTGGCCAGGAAGGACAAAAAAGTTAGCATTCAGGAAGTATAAGGAGACACTGAGAGAGGAAGGCAGAGAAGTGTATCAGGAAAATCAGAGGGAGGCAGGGAAAGCAATTAGGAATGCAAAGGTACAGACGAAGGAGAAAATAACTCACGCAGTGCAGAAAGAGAACAATGTTTTTTTCAGGTACATAAGCAAAAACAGTAAGATCAGGGAAGGGATAGTTTAGCTTAGGAAGGAAGGAGAGGAGTATGTGGAGGGGGACCAGTAAAAAGTGAACATCTTGAACAAGTGAGGGTATTGGACTTTAGGAGGGCTGACTTTGGCAAAATGGGGGAGTGCCTCAGAAAAGCACTAGCAAACTGGCAAGAAGATGGGATGGAAGAACAATGGGGAAAAATCAAAACTGTTATCACAGAAGCAGCAATCCTTTGTGTGAAGCAAATAAACAAAACAAAACAAAACAAAGGAAAAAAACACTATGGTTCTCAAAAGAGATGGCAGGGAAGGTTAGGGAGAAAAAGACAGCATTCAGGAAGTATAAGGAAACACAGAAGAAGCAGGACAGAGAACTGTACCAGTTAAAGCAGAAGGAAGTGGAGAAGGCAGTCAGAGTAGCGAAGGCCCAAACCAAGGAAAAGATAGCCATCTCAGTTAAGAAGGGGTATAAAACCTTTTATAGGTACATTATAGGTACATTAGGGAGCGAAGAAGGGGATTGGACAGAGGGTGACACTGAAAAGTAGGGATACTGAATGAATACTCTGCTCAGTATTCACAAAAGAAGAGGAGGGGGAGGTACCTAAACCACATAATAGAAGTACACTGGATGGGGGGGGGGGGTCAATACCAGTCCAATCACAGAAGAAAGGGTCCTGAAAGAACTCCTGAAACTGAAGGTCGACAAAGCAAAGGGCCTGACGGGATTCACCCCACAATTCTGAAAGAACTAAGGGGAGAACTAGTGACACCACTGACTACCATTTTTAACAAATCATGGGAGGATGGTGTGGTACCGGAAGACTGGAGGAGGGCAGATGTGATTCCTTCCACAAAAGTGGGAGCAGGGCAGAGGCAGGAAACTACAGTCCTGTTACTGTAGTTTGACCTCAATGGTAGGGAAAATGATGGAATCACTTCTGAAAGAAAGAATTGTTGAGTACCTAGAGGACAGTGGGGCACAGGACCCAAGGCAGCATGGATTCACAGCAGGAAGGTCATGTCAGACAAATCTAATAGATTTCTTTCACTGGGTGACCGAATTAGTAGATCAGGGAGGGGCTGTGGACATGGCCTACCCTAGACTTTAGCAAGGCATTTGACACAGTCCCACACAAAAGATTAATAAACAAGTTAGCCAGCCTGGGAGTGGATCCCTGGGTGGTAACCTGGGTAAAAAATTGGCTGGACAAGAGGACACAGAGGGTAACAGTAAATGGAGTCCACTCCGAAGAAAGGGCAGTTATTATTGGGGGCACTGCAGGGTTCAGTACTGGGACTAGTCTTCTTTTATGACGCTGGAGGAATGCAGTCCTATGGATCTATAGGGCAATAATCAGCAAACTGCCTGAATACATTTCTGACTCTCTGCCAGTCTCCTCCACTGGCTGCTATACACTGAGAAGCCTTTCCCTGATTGTTCCTAAGGTCAGGACAAGCTTTGGTGCAGCAGCTATAAGCCTTGCCCTTCCCGTGTTATGGAATAACCTGCAAAAGACTCTAAAGCTCATAGCGCCAGTAAGCATGGCCTTCTTTAAGGCACTGTTTCATCGTAAGTTCAGTGAATCCTGTGAGTGTTATAATTAGATGTCCTTTTCCATGAATTCTATTTACTATACCCTAGTAAGGTCACCCCTAGTGCTTCCTCCTGCCCACCCTCCCTCCCTATCCCTGTGCCCTCCCTGTGTCCTTTCCCATAGTCATTCTTGTGCCCTCCCTCCATAGTCAACCCTCATCCCCTTACCCTCCCTCGTGACTTCTCAAGACTCCTTCCACTTCTACTCTCCTCTTGCCTAACCTCTTTATACCATACTGCATATGCATAGTATCCTTTATAGTAACTGATATGTAATATCTTGTAATCATTTGTTTGTATATTGTATCTGTTGTATTAACTGACATGCATTTTGTAATTATTTTCTGTGCTTCTTCCCTTCAAGAAGAATCTGAGGTTTACTGTACTGTCTTTCCTGTGGATTGCTTTATATTATTCATACTTACTTGCTTTGTGCTACTCTGCTTGTTGTATTATTGTCTGTAAAACTTCGATTTGTGAATCTGTTCTGACCTACCCAGGTCCACCTTGTAAATGAGCATGTCTCAATGGTGTTTCACCTGGTAAAATAAAGATGATTAATTGATTGACTGATTGATTAATGTCTTTATAGGTGACATTGTGGAGGGACTGGAAGGGAAAGTATGCCTCTTTGCAGATGACACAAAGATCTACAACAGGACTGATACACAAGGGGGGTTAGAAAGGATGAGAAGGAACTTGGTAAGGTTGGAGGAGAGGTCAAAAGTACGTCAGCTCAGATTCAATGCAAAGAAGTGCAAAGTAATGCATATGAGAAACAGTACACAATGTTGGAGGGGTATTAACATCAACAAAAATGGAAAGGGACCTGGGGTAGCCATATCAGGCGACCTAAAGGTAGGCAAGGAATGTGAGAAGGCAGTAAGGAGGGCTGGGGGAATACTGGGATGCATAAGGAGAGGCATCACCAGTAGAAAACAGGAAGTTGTTATCCCTCTGTATACACAACTGGTGAGACCCCATCTGGAGTAATGCATGCAGTTCTGGAGATCCCATCTCCCCAAGGACATAGACAGGTTTGAGGCAGTCCAGAGGAAGCAACTAAAATGGTGCAGGGTCTGCACCAGAAGCCATATGGAGAGAGACTAAAAGAGCCTAATATACCAATATGTATACCCTCGAGGAAGGGAGGGAGAGGGGTAACACGATAGAAACTTTCAAGTACCTCAAGGGAATCAACAAAGTCCAAGATGGTAGCATATTTCAGAAAAAGAGATGTGCAAGAACAAGGGGGCACAATTTGAAGATAGAGGGGGGACGGCTCAGGGGCAACATGAGAAAGTATTTTTTCACTGAGAGGCTGGTGGACACATGGAATGGCCTTCTTGAGGCGGTCATGGGGTCAAAAACAGTGGGGGAATTCAAGAATGCACGGGACAGACATAAGGCAGTTCTAGTGGGGTGTAGGAGGAAGTAGGCTGTTGGTTAACTAGGATCTGCAGCTTATCCAATAGGTAGGGAAATTGGCAGACTGAGTGGGCCAAGTGACCCTTATCTGCTGTCAAAGTCAATGTTTCTATGTAAATACTTTTGTTCAGTGTTCACAGAGGAAGGGGATGGTGAATTACCACAGATAAGGGCCAGGAGCATCAAAGGAAGCGAGGTAGACATTAGTCCATTTACAGAAGAGAGAGTTCTGAGTGAGCTTGCAAATCTGAAAGTTGACAAGGCATTAGGGTCAGAAGAGGTGCATCCTAGGATACTGAGGGAGCTCAGGGAGGTGCTGGCTGCACCTCTGACAGCCTTGTTCAGCCACTCATTGGAGATGGGAGTGGTTCTGGAGGACTGGAGGAGGGCAGACGTAGTCCCACTTCACAAAAGTGGAAGCAAAGAGGAGGCTGGTAACTACAGGCCAGTCAGCCTGACTTCAGTGGCGGGGAAAGTAATGGAATCACTACTAAAGGGAAGGATTGTGGAATATCTAGAATACAGTAGCCTTCATGATCTGAGACAGCATGGATTCACTGGGGGGAGATCATGTCAAACAAATCTGATAGATTTCTGGGACTGGGTGACCAGAGAATTGGATCAGCGTGGAGTGATGTAAGTGGCCTACCTAGATTTCAGTAAGGCATCCAACAACGTTCCACATAGGAGACTCATGAACTAACTGGGAAGCCTAGGAGTGGGTTCTAAAGTGGTAAACTGGGTGAGAAATTGGTTGGGGTACAGGAGACAGAAGGTGGTGGTAAACGGAGTTCACTCTGAGGAAGGCAGGGTGACAAGTGGGGTGCCACAAGGATCAGTACTGGGACTGGTCCACTTTAATCTCTTTATTAGTGACATTGCAGAGGGGCAAGAAGGGAAGCTATTCCTCTTTGCAGGTGACACTACAATCTATAATAGGGTAAACACTCGGGGGAGGGGGAGAATAGTGATCTAGGAAAGTTGGAGGAGTGGTTAAGGGTGTGGCAGCTGGGTTTCGATGCTAAGAAGTGCAAAGTCATGCGCTTGGAACACAGAAACCCAGGGGAGTACAAAATGGTGGGTAGTATTAACCATCACCAAACAGGAAAGGGAGCTGGGAGCAATCATATCTGATGACCAAAATGTGGTCAAACAATGTGACAAGACAGAGGGGGGAGCTAGTGAGATACTAGGGTGCATAGGGAGAGGTATCACCAGCAGAAAGAGAGAGAGGTGGTGTTGCTGCTGAATAGAGCACTGGTGAGACCTCACCTAGAGTACTTGTGTCTGGTTCTGAAGACCACATCTCCAGAAAGACATAGACAGGGTAGAGGCATCCACAGGAGGGCAACCAAAGTGGTGCAGGCTGTGCATCATAAGCCCCATGAGGAGACACTGAAGGACCTCAATATGTACACCCTAAAGGAAAGCAGGGAGAGGGGGGATATGATAGACACATTCAAATACCTCACGGGTATAAAAGTTCAAGAGGGAAGCATTTTTCAGAAAAAAAAATGGTCAAGAACAAGGGGACAAGCTATGAAGCTGGAGGGGGTGATACTCGGGGGAGATATGAGGAAGTACTTCTTTACAGAAAGAGTGGTGGATGCCTGGAACAGCCTCCCAGCAGAGGTGGTGGGGACAAAAATGGTAATGGGCTTCAAGAATACATGGAATAGGCATTAGGGAACCTTACAGGTAGGGACGGAAGGGGGAGTAAAGATCAAATAGAGTCTGCAGTGTTAAAGAAGGTAGTGAAAATGGGCAGACTAGGTGGGCCAAGCAGTCCTTATCTTCCATAAAGATCTATGTTTCTATGTTATTGGGAGGAAGCCCTGTCCTGGGAAGCCTCTGACCGCAACTGGGAAGGCATTTGGTGCATCACCCACAAATATGTCAAAATAGACCACTACTATTGGGTAATGCAGATTAAAATCTTACAAGATATGTATAATACTCCTGAAAAAAGGCATGCCTGGAAGATACTTTATTGTCACTTGTGTCCCAAATGTGACTCTGAGGTTGGTACGCTGAAACACATCCTCTGGGAGTGTCCCAAGATTCAGTCATTATGGCACCAGGTCGCTCAACATCTTGACCCCCACCTGGGTCTACATGATGCCTTCAATCCCAAGATCTACCTGCTGGGATTGGAAGTGGAATGCCTCATGGGTCACCGTAAATACTACTTTATGCTCATTACATTGGCTGTTAAGAAAGTAATTTTACGACATTGAAAAGACACATCTGCTCCTACCCTTCAGAAATGGCATGCAGAAGCCATGTAGGCTGTCTGCATGGAAAAAATGCTCCCTCTTTCATACACAGATATGCCTCGCCATTGGGAGGCACTTAATGCTCTACTGAATCTGCAGATTTGGCATAATGTGACACTGACTTCTGCACAAATCATTTCGTCTTACTCTGTCTCAGTGTGTTGACCTTTGCCTACTTGTAACTGCTTTACTCAGCAGGCTGATCTCCTTGACTGAGCGGGAGGGATGTGGAGGGTGGGATTGTTGTGTGCGTTTTGCTTTTCTGTCCTACTTTGTATCACTTTCTTTTTATTACGTATGTTCCCATCATTTTTTTTTCAATTCAAACTTTATTAACAGATTTTCCACATTAAGAGGCAGTTAACATGAAAAATAAAACAAGAATACAGCAACTTATTATGTTAAACTGCCCACACCCTCCCTCCCCCAAACAGCAGTAACATATCAGTGTGTCACATGAGTTCAAAGTCATTATACAGGAGTCTACAAGGCAATTTGCTCTAGAACACAACTAAATCTGAGCAGCTAGAATTAGAGAGTAAAGGGGATCCCATATTTGAGTATAAGCAGATAATCTGTTGTGGAGGCTGGCAATCACTTTTTCTGTACGCAGGTTAGCAAGAATTTCATTCACCCATTCCTGTAATGTCGGAGTAGACTTGTCTTTCCAGTGATGTAAAATAAGCTTCTTGACAGATAGAGCTATCATAGAGATATGAAACCTTCTCACTTTAACTCTAATAGAGGACAAGTCCCCTATGAGACAAATGTCAGGCGTAAAGTACTCCTGCAAACCCAGTAAAGGATCCAGGGACATTTTGACAGAGTCCCACAGAAGGAAGATTTTGGGACAGGACCAAAATATGTGAAGGAGTGTTCCTTCCTCCCGGAAACATTTAACACATATGTTAGAGTCCAAGAGACCCAATTTCTTTAACTTAACTGGAGTATAGTACTTATTGTGCAAAATGTGATATTGCATAAGATGCAACCTGTCTTGGGAAACATATTTATGACAGGACCGCCACAGGGCTTGCTAATTAGGGTAATATTGAGGAAGTATGGAGCTCCAGAACCTCGTTGGTCCAAAAGAGTCCCCATATCTTTTGTGAAACAAAACCTGATATATTTGGGATATGATACCCGAAGATCCAAGTAAAGAAGAGACCTCTGGGATCAGGGCCCCAACCGTCTGATTGGAAGGGGTATTGCCAAAGACTATTGTGAGTAGGTGCCTTATCTGTATTGCTTTAAAATGTGAGAGAACCGGGATACTAAATTTCTGAATAAGATCACCTACAGACAGCCATTGCCCCTCCTCATCCACAATAGAGAGTACTATCCCATCACCCAATTGGGGCAACCAAGTGCGGGGAATCTGCTGCTTGTTCATAGTGAAAGATGGGGAGTTCCAGATGGATTGGACCAGATCTAACTGAGGGGTATATCGCAAAAAGGAACAAAGTTGCACATATACCTTTGAAGAAGTAGCAACTGTGGGACACTTCTCGGCCACACGCACCTGAGACATTTTTACATAGAACAAAGTTAGGGGATCCAGATTTGTAGACCGAATTGAGTCCAACTCTATTCTAAGCCATGTCGGTTGCACCTTTTCAGGGCTGGGACATACCGATTTCAGACATTTTGCCAAATGGCTAGCCCAATAATATATAGCCAAGTGGGGAATCCGCAGGCCCCCCTCAGATTTTGGAGCAGACAACTTATGATAAGCCAATTGGGGGTATTTATCAGACCAGATGAACTTGGTGAAAATACCGTGCAACTTCTTAAACCAGGATAACGGGATAAAAGTATTGAGAAGAGATAGAGGGTAGAACATTCTTGGGAAAATATTCATCTTAACTATGTTGATCCGGCCCCATAGCAAGATAGGGAGTTTAGACCATCTATCAAGATCCTGAGTTATAAGCTGGGAGAGGGGCTCCAAATTTTCCTTAAACCATACCAAGGGGTTGCGAGTTAGTTTAATGCCCAGGTATTTGAATGACCTAGGGGCCCAACATAAACCTAAGGGGATAATATCAGTCTTGAATGTCTTGTGGTTTAAAGGAAAAAAGGAGGATTTATTAGCATTTCGTTTATAATTGGATAGGGCACTAAATGTAGCTATTTCACCCAGCAGAACCAGGACGGAAGATACCGGATGGGATAAGAGCACAAGCAGATCATCCGCATATGCAGTGACCTTGACTTCATGGCGCCCAACCCAAATGCCTTGTATTTCCGCGATATTGAGAATGTTTTGAATAAGAAGTTCAAGGTACAGGTTAAATAAAAGAAGAGATAGGGGACAACCCTGTCTGGTACCTGAATGTAGTGAAAAGGACTTGGAAAAAGCACCATTTCCAGAAATCCTTGCTGTTGGGGTTTTGTATAATGCAGCAATCCAGGATATGAAGACAGGAGGAAACTGGAAGGCTTCAAGGACTCAAAACAAAAAGTTCCAATTCACACGGTCAAATGCCTTCTCAGCATCCAGGGAGACCAGCCCAGCAGGAAATTCAGCATCCCTGGTGGCCGAGAAGACATGAGAGAGAGTACGCAAATGGTCTGATGACAAACGTCCCTTCATAAATCCAACCTGGGTCATACCTATTAGATCAGGGAGGACTACAGTTAACCTATTGGCTAGTATCTTCGAAAGGATTTTAATATCTTGGTTTAGAAGGGATATGGGTCTGTAACTTTGAACTAACTCGGGATCCTTATCTGGTTTAGGGAGAAGAACAATCAGGGCTTCAAACAGGTGGGGGGGTCTGCTTCTACTCCAGATAGAATATACTGAAATAAGTGATAAAATACTGGTAATAAAAGATCATGAAAAACTTTGTAAAATAGAGAGGAAAACCCATCCAGATCTGGGACTTTGTCTGCGGGTAGCCCACCAATAACCTCGGAGATTTCCTCCTGAGATATAGGGATAGCCAGAAAACCCTTGTGTTGCTCTGATAGGGAGGGCAGGTGGGAATCCCTTAAGTACTTCTCAGTAATCCCAGGACAAGGAGGACTCTCCAATGTTCCCATCATTTGTTATGTTCTACCATTGTTTGTTGATGAAACCTGAAAAAAAGCATATTTATTCAAAAAAAGTAAAAAAAAAAAAGTCATTTAAAGGAAAACTAGAGGTGTAAAAAATGGTTTCCAGCTGGCCCGGTGGCACAGAGGGCTGAGGCACTGGACACCTTACCTCACGCCACACTGTGACCCATGTTTGGGAGTGAGTGTGGGCCACCAGAAGTCAGCAGGGGGGGCATGGAGCTGGGTCCAGTTGCCGAGAGGCAGCTCTCCTTTCCAGGGAGGGACTTGGGTTTCCCTCGGCTCTTGCCTGCCTCGCGGTGGAGGCTTATGGGCAGTGCAGGCTGAGAAGGAGCCAGGCACTAGGCTGGGAGGGAGGAAGGAGCTGTTACTGGGGTGGCAGGGCGCATGTGCGTCTCCACGCACATGCACCTCTGTGCCTGGGGCCCTGGGAGTAAAGGGAAGAAAAACAGGAAAATGCCTTCCCCTGACAGGATGACAGCCAGCCACTCAAAGGCTCCTACCAGTGACTGAGCACCTGTCGCAGGCAAAAGACAGTGTAAGGTAAGTCCTGCGCCACCGGAGACCAGGACGTGTGTGGCCAGAATGGGGCCAGGGGAGGAGTGAAGGGGCACAAACAGATAATAAAAAAAAAAATGATTTCCTATCACCTTTAAGAGGAGAACAAGACCTGGCAGCAGAGGCATCCTTTTCACAGTGCCGCTGCCTGCCTTTATCAGCATGGGAGTATTTTTCAGCTGACTTAGTAGCATTCTCTATCCTGTCCTGTTCCAATGATTTCACAAGCAGTACCATTGACCATGGGGAGCGATGGGTTGACAGCAAGCTGTAGGGAGAAAGGAGCAGGTGACTACAGCATTATAGTCAGTTATGCACACTGTTTGTCCTCCATTACTCTAAGTTTCAAATAAACTTACAATGTTTTTTTGTGATGTGACTGTGTAGCCTGGTTATAACCCTGGCAAATGCTGCAGGCCTTCACTTTGTGAGAGATGCCTAGGCAGCAGATGCACACATCCTGAGCATTGTCCTTCAAAATGTTTATGTTAACACGACAGTGGTGGAACAGCATTTCCTTTTCTTTCACTGGCAGCATAAATGCTAATTAAATGCTAAAAAATGAAAACAAAGACGTAGACGTGTTAGTGATACTTGTAAAGTCTGACAGTGTTCTTCAGTAGTGGTGGACCAAGTTCTTGATGGTGGGAGAAAGAACTGAGGCATAATGAGGCCACCCCAGCTTTCAGAAGTTTCCAGGTCGTCCTGACACGAATGGCTTACAGTTCCATGATGTGACTCAATGGGCAGAGATAGCCTCGAAGATTTGGCTTTCTAGATAGTTGAAAACAAAAAAACGGAAAATGGTAAACATAAACAGTTAAATAAAAAAGGAAGACAAAAGACAAAAAGTAAAAGCCCTCAAGCATTTACAAGATCATGGTACTCTAATTAGCCTTTCTTATATGTCCAATGCAACTGCATACATAAAGGACTAACTAAGATATTCCAAAATATGTATGGAGGAGTCGACTGGCCGTTTCTGCATACTTTAACCTTTGGGAATGCACCTGGGTGGGGTTCATTAACCTGCAGTATCTGAGAAATTATACTTTCAGTAAAGCCGAAATTGCTCTCCCCCTTTGTCTTCCCTGCTCTTAAAGAATGGCAGTCAACTGCAGTAGCTGTTTGTTCTTTTGGAGTCTAAGCAACATGTTATCCATTCCATGTGTTCAAGTGATTAAAGGATCTTGATCCACTCCAACAAAGTGGGGGTAATGTTTCATAAGCCAGGGCCTCCTGATGGCCTTTCCATTTTGTTGTTTGATCTCTACAGTTCAGTGGCAGGAGTCCATTAATTATGGCATCCACTGTAGGGTGCTCTGGTGTGTCCAGCACCATCGCCATACTACTTGGAAGGTTGGGCTTGTAGTTCAATGGACAAGTAGCCAGCCACTCCCACTTCCTGACCTATATAAGCAGTTTCTGTCAGCCTCCTTCTGAAGCATTTTTTCTTTGCGGCTGAAGGCTCTGTTCTCTGCTGCTGGCTGGGGTCTACACCCCCCACCCTTGCTTATTTGGCTTCTGCTTGTTTCTGCTGGACTTTTGTTGTCTGTTCTTCTGCATTTGGTTCGTATTTTGCCTCCGGCTGTGTGCTTCTGTGTTGTTTGTTTCCTGTTCATCTGTGTTTGTCTGTCTTTTGTCTTGCCTTTTTGGGGGGGCTCCTGTTTCTAAAACACTTTGTATATTGCTATCCTAGAGCTCATGCTATCTTGTTCTCATGTACTCGCAATGCAGCTGCAATCATTATCTGTGTGTCTCAGCTCAAACCACATAGCTGCTCTCCATGTTCTGCACCTTAATTATTTTCACCTGGTTCAGGCTCACACTGAACCCTAGCTATGCAGCTTAATCCTGCTTCCTCAACTCCTACCACATACCTTATTGCTGCAGTTTCATTGCACTGCCTGATGTTAGCTGCTTTCAGCATTGCCTTTCTTCAATCTATGTTCATCAAATCCCACAACTCAGCTACTCCATACAGATGCTGCTCTCCGTGTTTGTACACTGCTATTATACTCTTGAGGTCAGCTAAGCTGCCGCTGATGCTGTAAACTAGTTTTATATCTGCATGTGGGTCTCAACCCCTTCCATCACTTTCTTGTTTTTCCTACGGTGGGGGACTTGGAGGTGTTGGGGGGGTTGTGGCCCTGTGTGGTATACTTACTTTATGTTCTAGTCTGGCCTCCACCACCTAAAATCCTCAGAGTACTTGTCACCTTCATTGGCTTCCCTGAATGCCTGGCTGGCTTGCTCCACTATTCATATTTGCTGCTCCTCTGACCTCCATGCAGGTCCAACCATTGCTACTCTGTTTTATAGACCTACGTGCAGGTCTGACTATTGCTACTTTGCTTAATGACCCACATGCAGGTCCACTCATTGCTTACACAATCATTCCTCAACACTCACTACTACCATCTGACCTCTGTGAGGTCACAGCAATTACCGCTCATTCAGCTCCTCTTCAGTTTTCTGGGACATGCCAGCCATACCATTCCTGGCGCAGGGCCTCTGCAGCCAGAGTTCCCAACTTGAGCACCCGAAGCTTGGGGCAGGGTCCTTCTCACCTGGCCCATAGCTGGGAATGTCCTCACTCCGGGTGGACCTTCAGTCATCAACCATTCCGATGGCACCTCATGTTGTAGAATTTATGACAGTGGCAAAGGGTTGGGGCTCTTATTGTTGTTTATTTAGGTATAACCACTGAGCTTACACTCATTCACAGTTGTGACATTATTACACAAATGCAAATACACAAATACATAAAAAATAGTATTACAATACAATTTCAAGCAATTAATAATTTGTTTCCACACAAGCCTCAAATATACAACAAACAGAAATTACCACAATCAATTAAAACATTCACATGGATGAATATTGGAAAGCAGGTGAATCTTTAAAGCAAGGGTTTAGAATAAGGATCCCTGAAATGGAAGAGGAGTTTATTTCAGAGTTTTGGGACCATGATACTAAAACTATATGAAGATCTTTTAGTAAAGGGTTTAGGTACTACTAACAGGGAAAAGTGGGAATTTCTCAAGGAAGGATTAATTTTTCTGAAAGTCAATCTGTCACCTAAGTACTTTGGAATTTGTCCCAGGCCAGACTTATATGCAAACAAACTTGCATGTATATTTCTTCTAGCAGTCAGGGAGACCCAACCTAAGGAATGGTATAGATGGTAATGATGTGTAGTTGTAGAGCAATTCAGAATTAATCTGGCTAATTTATGTAGTCGATCTAAAGAAGCATTGCCATATATGTCGCTGTAATCAATTAGCGGTAAAATCTGGACTTGAATTATATTTTTCATTATATCAGAATCAAGACATTTTCTATTTCTGTTTAAACAACCCACCCTCCTGCCCACCTGTCCAACAAACCTATCAACATGTTCATTGTCTGTGCCTAGCTAATCCAATCAATAGCCCAAATATTTATACATTTTAACCGATTCCAAATATGTACCCGATAGATCCAAAATCTGTAGTGTAACATCTGATTTTATTTTAGAAGTTGGTCCAAATAGTAATGTTTTTGTTTTAGATGTATTTAACTTTAGTTTCAACTGACAACAATATTTTTGCACTGATTCAAGTCTAGCCTGTAATGTAATGTAGATTGGGTCTCCCCCGAGTGAGCTATTTGAATAGTAAAGAATCATGTCATCTGCGTAGAGGTGATAGTTCACCCCCTCTACGCTCTTACCAATGTCTTTTAATCAAATCAGAAAAGGAGTGGCCCCAACACACAGCCCTGGGGCACTCCCCTTTCCACTTTCAAGGACAGTGATTCCAGACCATTAACCCTAGTGAACTGGTGTCAGTTACTCAAATATTAGCAGAACCAAACCAGGGCAGACCTACTCATCCCTATTTCAGATAACTGGTGCAGCAAGGACTGGTGGCCATCCGTGTCGAAGGCCCTGGACAAATCTATCAATACAGCTCCTGTGTTTTTCTGTTGGTCATTTGCTCTAGCTATATCGTCCAAGACCCTCGACACGGAGACCACCATACCATGATCCCTGCGAACACTGGACTGGAACTCATGAAAGAGATTCTGCCCATTCAAGTAGTCCACCATCTGTTCTACCAGCATACATTCCAAGATCTTACTAACAATCGGGAGGAGAGATATTGGTCTATAATTGGAAAGCAGACCAGGGCTGCCACCCTTAAAAATACGGACAACCCTGGCATACTTCCAAGCTTATGGGAATATACCAAGAGCCACAGATTGGTTGAACAGGTGGGCCAAGGGACGGGTTATAATTAAACCAGAAAATTGCAACATTTTGGCAGAAAGGCCATCAGGACCACTACCTCCATTGTTCTTTAGGCCTAGCAATTTATCCAACACTACATGATATTCAATTTCTTTGAAGGAAAAACAGGGTAAATTACTGCCCTGGTTAGGGGTATCTGGGATGAACAGGGAGTTAACATTATTACCAAAGACATTTCCAGATTTACAAAAGAATCTATTAAACCTATCAGTGTCATTACAATATGGCTCAAATAATTCCTCAGAAGTTAGTTTAATAATGTGCCTATGATTGGAGGTACCATTTAAATCTTTTATTAAAGACCAAAATTTAGATGAATTACCTTTGGCTTCCCTTCTCTTACAGGGCCCCTTTAGCTGCCCGAGCAGGTTCAGAGGCACCCTTCAAAGTTATTCTCCCCATGACTGCCTCTGGTTCACCTGGTTTTTAGGGTGAGTAGGTCAGGAGAGTACCTCAGCAGTTGTTGCTCTCCTCCTCCTCCTCCTCCTGCCTTGTTTGCCCCCGGTATTGCAGAGCACTCTCGCAACCTTCCACGGCATTCCCGTTAGAGGGATCAAGCAAGAGCTTTCCTCTAAATTGGAATATTTTTAACCCATCTTTTTATTGGGTTTCTAAATTGCAGCAGCAGAGCTGTCACAAAATAAACATCCCAAGCCTGGAGGAAAGGTGACCTAGGCCTTGGATCCCCAGAGATTTCCTCTTCAAAGGATTTTTTTTTCTCTCCTGCATGCCTCAGGTCATGTTGGGTGGAGGAGGATGGTGTCCCTACTTGCCATTCCCTCTATCCTAAGGAGGTCCCCTCATTCTCTAGCACAACCCATCGAACTCATGCCATTGCTAACCTGTGCATCTCATTACATTATCATGCTGCCTGATGCCTTATCTACTGCAATGCCTCACAGCTACTAATTGCTAACATGTTTTGTACTACTACAATTCTTTTTGGAGTTCCTTCCTAAGGTACTTTCAGTTAAGTGAATCATCCTGCGGCACCTCTAGGGGTGGAACTCTCTTTGAGGATTCCTTACCTTTGGTACCCCTACAGGGTGGTAATTCCTCTTGAATAAAGAGTGCAAACAGCTAAAACCAAAGTAACACAATTGCACAAGCATAACACTATACTGGCTGTGTAGGCCATTGAATTGGAAGGCTGGGCCTGTAGTTCAATGGACAAGCAGCCAGCCACTCCCACTTCTTGACCTATATAAGCAGTTCCTCTCAGCCACCTTCTGAAGCATTTTTTCTTTGCCCCAGCATCCTCCCCTTCTCCTCCAGCAGCTGCACCTCTCTCCTCTGGATCCTTCCTAAGGCACCTTTAGCCAAGGGAATCATCCCTCAGCATCTCTAGGGGTGAAATCCTCTTCGAGGGTTCCTTGCCTTTGGTACTTTTACAGGGTGGTAATTCCTCTGGAATAGAGAGTGCGAACAGCCAAAATCAAAGTAACACAGTTGCACAAGCATAAGGTTATAATGGCTGCATAGGCCATTGAACTGTTATCTCTTCCAAAAACTGTTTCGTTATCTAACTACCCCAGAAGATATGGTGTGAGTTCCTCTAGTGACATACCTTCTTCAACATGTCTGATGAATTATTTAGATATTTACATGTTATTGTTGTCGAGAGAAAAAAAATGAAATATTTTCATCTACATTCCTTTCATTGTGCGAGGATGTGGTTTGGTGCAAAGTAGTCCAGATCACTTTCCAATCTTTGTCATTCAGTTTTACATTAGCTTCCTGACTCCACTTCTCCTAGATCTTGTTCATGTCCACTGCAAAGGGTTTCATTAGATAACTGTATATTATATATTCTGGTAACCTCTGCTTCTTGTGATGTAGGGTATTTTAGAAAAACATTGCCAGAAAGTGAGCTTTAGTTGAACTTTACTGCCTGTTATATTTATATACAGTGGCGCTGGTAAAAAAAGGAAATTTCAGTGGTAGTTAATCTCTTTTGTCATGCAGTAACTCAAGATAGTGCTTTGCATCCTGTTCACCTCCACTGCAGTCCTATATTTGTAGGTATCGGAAGAAGTTTCTGTTGCTGATGTCTAACTCTTGTGGTAGTGTTTGGAAAGTCCTGCATTAGTGTTCATCTATCAACTGACCAAGTCTGTATAAGCCTTCAATATTCCAGTTTATGAAAGCCGGATCTGAGAACAGTCTAGCCACGTTTCTACTTGAAACACAAATCGACTACTATAGCCACTGAAAAGTAGGAAGCATCTTTTATGGGCACCATAGCCTTCTTCAACTCTGAAATCCTTAGTATGCAATTGTCCAAGGCTATGTGTGGGTGTTGATGTGCGAAGCAGCTGCCATTACACATTTAGTCACTTCAGTACATTACTCACTGCTTGCAAAGCACTTTGAGATAAAGTGTATTAAAAACGCTACATAAAAGCTGATTCTTCTTCTTCTATGATCCTTAATATGATCTACAACTGCTGGTTCAAAACCTGGAGCTAGGTCTATTGGAGTAACTCTGGAGATTCTCTTATTTTATGTTAATTTACGATCCGACACAACTTAAATGATACCTGTGTATGTTGATTCCTCAAAGTAGATGATTTATCATCAGTTATGGTATGTCTGTAAGAAAATATTTATCTCTCTTCCGGTACTGTGCTATCTCTATTTGTGTACATACTGATTCCAGATTCAGCATTAGAAGGTACTTACTAGCTTGCATTTGTGCTGCTTGAAAATATTTTTTTAAATTTAGAACTCCAGTGCCTCCCTGTATCTCCGGATGCATCAATGTGGCCCATCTGCATCTGGGTCTCTTATTTCCCCAGATACATTTTGGCATGGCCTATTCTATTTTTGTCTGGGTGGTTTGTGGGATCAATGCTGGCATAGCTCGAAATCGAAACAAAATCCTTGCCACAATGTTTATTCTTATCATTTCCAATCTAACTAAACTGGAAGCGTGGTAAGGATCTCCACCTAGTCAGATCTGCCTGTATTCCTTCAATTAACTTGTCATATTTTAAGGAGCAGAGAGAATCTAAATCTGTTGAAATTTGTATTTCCAAATATCTCAAACTCTTCTTGGACCATTTAAGTAGGATATCTTGAGCTGCATCATGGTTTTTAGTGTCACTTGGTAAGAGACCTTCCTTTTTTCATAACTGATTTTAAATTCCAAGACTGCAATAATCTTGGAGAATAGTTTTCCTTAATGGTTAAGTTCTTCTGGGGATGCTAAGAAATAATACTGTGTCATCTGCCTACAATACATTCCATCTTAGTAACACATGGATATTTAAAATAATACCATCAAAAAGCATCAAAAAATATCCCATAATGCAACACTAACAATCCCATAATACTGTATTTGAACTTAGTGATGGAAGAGCCTTAAAATATTTTGAGGTGCTAAAAAGTTCTGATAAGCAAAAAAAGGCTCAGATACTTACTGTATCCAATCCTTATCCAAACCTTTTATAACCTTTATTGTTTTATGGTAACTGTATGTTAAAAATAATTTTTAAACAGTTTTTAATCAACACATCTATAGAAGAAAGCAATTAAACCATTGTTCAGAAGTACTAAACAGTATGATTAGTGAAGTGAGATGAGATGGGGTGAATGATGTGACTGTGGATGTGCCCACTGGAAGTGCCAGTGCTGTAATATGTAGTGCATATGCTGAACCTCACATCCAGCACCCACCTCCAAGGTGATGATGATGATTTTGTCCAAAGGCAGGCAAGTCCTGGAACTCCAGCCAGGCCTTATAACTTAGTAGTTACAGCACCACTGTGAACCATTAAACTCTGACAGTCACCCACTGCATAGTGTCTGTGTGATTTTATCAAAAGGCAGGCAATTCCCAGAATGGTCTCTAACCACTCTTCTGTTCCTGACATTTAAAAAAGTAATACTGTGTATAATAGCT
Organism: Neoceratodus forsteri; assembly: GCA_016271365.2. NCBI lineage: Eukaryota > Metazoa > Chordata > Ceratodontiformes > Ceratodontidae > Neoceratodus > Neoceratodus forsteri. The sequence continues at coordinate 335,159,190 of CM057454.1, forward strand.
AATTACAGGAGTGACATCTATTTCTCAACAAGCACCACCATGAATGTCTCTCAGTTAAGGGAGGAATATACCCACTGCACACCCTTGGAGCACTGGCCATTGTGTACCTGTCATTAGGGTACCAGTCCTGCAAGTCGTCCCCCCTCCCTGAGGTCTGCCCCCCCAGAGTTAGAATCCTAAGTAAAGGGGAATGGGGGGTGGGAGGGGGCCCTCTGTATGAAACACAATTGATGACTTGCTGGATTGGTGCCCTAATGGTGCCCTAATAATGGGGCACACAAAAGCCAGCACTTTCCAAGGGTGGAACAGAACACACCACCATACTGGAGAATCAAAGACAGCATCAGCCAGTCAGAGAGCCAATCTGACAGCTATCACTTCACAACTGTTACTACCCCTGTCTACTACAATTGGGGAAACCAGAAGAGTATGCTGATTGAACAGCGACATTTCAACAGTGAATGACATTACAGCAGCAATTTGATGTTGCCACTGTAATGTACCCTCTGGACCTCTGCACTGGACCTCTGCTTTCTCTGGGTCCTGCACCCTTCCCCAAATCAACTCTGACTCGGAGTTTATAATCTTAAATTATGGGGGTGTGGGGGAAACCCCCCACATGAAGGGTCAGGGGGAAAAGCCCCCTGAAGAAAAACAAACGTTTCATTGGATAGCTTTATGCTCACTGCAATTGCAGTCGACATAAAGCTGTCGCTGTAAAGTCATTCGACAAAACTGCTGTTGAACCGGCATTGTAGATCCAATCAGAAGTACTGTACCAGCACTGAGATCAATATGGTTAAGGCACATTTACCAAACAGGATGGCTTAGAAAAGAATGAGAAAATGACTGTGCAATGACAAGCAAGTGCCAGACCAGATCTCTAGTTTTTAACCAGTTTAAAAAAAAAAGGAAAGACTAGTAGCAGCAGGTAAAAACACTACAGTGCTTGTAACTGTGTAGTCGCAAACAAACAATGGAAAATCAGCACCCGTAGTAAAGATTCCAAGAAACAAGTTGTACTGTGTAAAAAAACATGTTTAATGAATAAGCAGCTAATGTCAGAACACACTGGAGATGCTAAAAAACCACCACGCCAAGGACACTAGGTCAGATAAAAGACTGATGTTTTTGCTTGCTGCCTGCAAGCTTCCTGAGAGTGAAGACACAGTTAGATGGATAAACACTTATAGAGTGCAAAACATGTGAACATACCACATTAAACAACCAACTATTGCAACTCACTTGTGAAGGTGAATTAAAAACACCAGTATGTATTTAAGCTATCTGTATCTAAGTGCCTGTGCCAGTAACCAGATTCAATTAGTATAACTACTATTATTAAGATCAGGACAATAAATCCATGCCCCATTATTTTTTAATTAAGTTACTGCGTGGATCTACAATTTTTGAATGGAAACCAATTGATAGTTTCAAATTGCACCATTCGTCTCACTATATGGGGAGCCAGCCAGTGCATACTCATTAATTTAAAGAGCCCAAACCATCAGCCTTGTGGTATGCAGAGCCTTATATCTCTTTTTTATACACATAACCACTTTTTAAGATTAAATCACCTAATGTGGTAGGACCACACATGGAAACTGGCCAGGACTCTTAACAGATGGCATTACCTTATGTGTACCACCACATTTACATCTACCTGGGTCCAAGAGGACATACCACCCCCCCCCCGTAAAAAACAGAACAGACCATATAACAATTCATATATAAATATCTACACTATATTTGTTCATGTTTTACAGTGCTTGTTCCTTTTTCAAATCTGGCCTCAGAAAAATGCTACATATCATACACAGCTAAGATAATAACCATAGAGAGTTTGAATTATGACTCCTTTATATGAACAGGCATGCAAATCAAATCCTAGGTAAGAAAGCAGCCAGTTCAAAATAATCATTGAGTCCCTGACCAAATTTGGCTCATAGCTCATAAATCCAGTAGCTTTCACTTTTATCAAGTAACTGTTGGATGTTACCACCCCTAGGGCCCAACTGAACATTCTCATTGACCACAAACTTAATTTGGTGCACTCTATCTGGGTACTTGTTAACATGTCTGCCTATGGCGTATGTTTCATCTCCACGCACCATGGCATGAACATGTTTATCAACATGAACTTTGAAACTCCTAGAGGTCTGTCCCACATAGAATGCACCACAGCTACATGTTAAAAGATGTACTATCCCTACAGACTCACATGTAATAAAATCTTTCAGAAATATCATCTTACCACTAGTGGGGTTCACACATTCTTTACAAGAGTTTATATAGGTACAATACATGCATTTACCACACCTATTTGTGCCCTTAGGTGTAGGCAACAGCCAATTTTTAGCTTGTTCTTGTACTGGCACCAGGCTCGATGCTACTATGTCACACATAGTTTTAGCTTTTCTAAAGACTATATCTGGACCTTTTTCCACTATGTGCCCTAGTTTGGGTTCCAGATTTAGTAATTCCCAGTTCTTAAATATAATGTCCTTCACCAGATATGATCTGACTGTGTAGGTAATAATGAAGGGACATCTCTGACACTCCCTATTGTTATGCACTTTAGGTAGCAATGTGGATTCCCTGCTTTTTGTCTTGACCTGTTTTATAGCTGATACTATGCATTTAGTGCTGTACCCCTTTTCTTTAAATCTAGATATCTGAACTGCTCTTTTCTCCTTAAACTCTACCTCTTCTGAACAATTACATAACGTACGTATCATTTGCTCCTTTGGTATGTTTCGAATTACATGTGATGGTTGGCAACTATCAAACATCAAGAGACTATTCCTGTCTGTTGGCTTTTGAAAAAGTGTAGTGCACACATCACTGCCTGATTTCCTGTAAATTTTTAAGTCTAAGTAAGTGATATCTGTGGGGCTAATGGTATACTTGAATTTGAGGCAGCCACCCACCTCTTCCATCCATAACACAAAACCTGCAAACTGTTCTTCTGTGCCCTTCCACACTACTAGCACATCATCTCTAAAGTGTCACCACAAAACCAGAAAAGAAAAGTATAGATTTGTGGTGGCACTGTACAGTTGCTTGATTTACCAATATCCAACAAAGAGATTCGCAAAACTGGGGGCCGTAGTGGCCTTCCATTGCAGTACCTCTAATTTGAAGGTAATGTTTCCCCTGATGAAGAAAAACATTTTTTTCCAGTACACACTTCATGAGTTCAAGTAAATACCAAGTAGGTACTGCAACTCTTTCCTCCTCTGATCTAGTTTCTAAGAAAAACTCAAGGGCTGCCGGCCCTTCAGAGTGGGGGATAACAGTATACAATGATACAATGTAAAATGTCACAAAGTACCAATCCTTTCCCATATCCAATTTCTCAACCAGGTTGACAATTTCCATCGAATCTCTTGCATATGAGCGTAGGTTCTAAACCAGGGGTTGTATGACTGCATCTAAATACATAGATATAATTTCTGTTACCCACCCCTTGCCTGATATTATCAGTCTTCCTGGTACATGAGTACTATCTTTATGTATTTTGGGTAAGGTATAAATGATGGGAGTGAGAGGATGTGAAACTGTTAATGTGCGAAATGTTGCCTCTGAAATATAACCCCCCACAAAACCAGTACTAAGTAGTTCATTAATTTCACGAAAAAATTCATACTTAATATTTGCTTCCACCTTTCTATAAAAAGTGGTGTCATCAAGCTGGTTTTGTATTTCTTGTAAGTAGTCTGCAGTGTTTTGTACAACTATCTCCTCCTACCATCTGCTGATCTAATAACAATCTCACTATTATCAGCTAGAGCTTTTAGTGCATCATTTTCTGTCTTGCTGAGATTGTAAGTTCTGGGAGTAGGAGGTGCCTGCTTTATTTGTTCTAGGTCATGCTCACATTTCTTAATGAACAAACTGATTAAATACTAGACAATACTGAGACCTGGGCTGCAAAACACTGGTAACAGAACTTACTCTACTATCACCCTGATTAGGAACTAACATTTCGGGTTCATCTGCAAACATGCATTTAAATATAAGATTTCTGCCAAACTTAAGCAGGTCAATCAGAGTAGTGAAGAAATTAATGCCCACAGAGGGACTATGTGATAAATCTTTACTTAATACAACAATTTCTGCATTAGATAGTTCGTAGTTAAAGATGTTGATAGCTGGAGTCACATTGGTATGGGTGGGGGGTGCAGTAGCAGTGTCATTTAAACATTATTGAATTAATAGTCTCTACTGTTTCTTCCTCCATGTCACCCCTCCCCGTTCTCCTCTTCCTCCCCTGTTGAGCTGGTATGGCTCATGGAATCTGGTTTTCCTTTGGCTGTGTCTCACATTGTAGGTTCGAGGGATCCGTGCCCCATCTCCTCCCTCTTGGAAAAAAAATTGGGTTCTGAGCTGTCTGTGTCTGATTAATCAGTGGTATAATCAAGTACTGTTCTATTTGTCTCTTCACTGGTTCCCTGATCCATAGTGTTCCCAGTTTTTTTTTTATTTATTTTACTTGGTGTGGCTCAGAGGTGTTATGTGGCTGCCAAGCAGAAACTTGGTTCAACCTGTAATCATTTTGGTCATGAGTGAACTTTTTTTGTTTCTATTTTTTAAGTTGCACATCATATCAAACAATTTTATCCTGGAGTTTTTTATTAAACTGATCATATTTTTCTTGAGTGGCTGTCTCTTTTAACAAAAGCTCATTGTCTGCTATGTCCTTCATTAGTTGTTCTCTCACTGGTGCAGCTTCTATTAAGATAAGTTGCATGTTTTTGATAGAGGCCTCCTCCATATTCTTTCTCCATAGCAACATAAACTCTGCATCATCCATACCAAAAGCCAGTTTATTTAAAATTCTGAGTCCACTCTGTACTCGTTTAACTTCAAGGTATGCTTCTAAGGTGATTCTGTCCCACTGCATGTGCCTACCTTTAAGAATCAGCTTCTCAAATTATCTGAAGATGTTAATGGTAGGCTGTTTTGTGCTGGTACTGGTAGTAGTCCCTGGTGTGGGTGTGCTGGATCCTCTGCTGGAGAGTAGAGGTTTATCCCCTTCACAGGTCCGAAAGACCAATTCTGCAAATCCGCCTTGTCCATCTGCATCTTGATTCATCGGTGTCTCCCTGTTGTCTTCTTCAGCCATATTGTGGTCTGACCTGGATATAAGTCCTGGAATAACACACATGCAAACAAAATTAGCTGAAAATTGGGAGAGGTACCAACCGAAGGGGAGAGCGCAAATATGCAATAGCCCCCCTCTCCCCAAGTGTGTCTGAAGCTGCAAAGAATAGTGATAAAAAGAAGTAAAGATCATCAAATAAAGCACAAATGATCAACTCAGACTTCTTTTATGCTCTTCATGATATGAGCAATCTGTGCTACTACAAATGACGGGTACAAAAAAGAGGAAAGACTAGTAGCACCAGGTAAAAACACTACGGTGCTTGTAACTGTGTAATCGCAAACAAACAATGGAAAACCAGCACCCGAAGTAAAGATTCCAAGAAACAAATGGAATTGTTTTAAAAAAGTGTTTAATAAATAAGTAGCTTATGTCAGAACACACTGAAGATGACTGAAAAACCACCATGCCAAAGACACTAGGTCGGATAAAAGACATAAGTTTTTGCTTGTAGCCTGCAAGCTTCCTGCAAACAATCAATTATTGCAACTCACTTGTGAAGGTGAATTAAAAACACCAGTATGTATTTAAGCTATCTGTATCTAAGTGCCTGTGCCAGTAACCGGATTCAATTAGTATAACTACTATTATTAAGAAGATCAGGGCAAAACATCCATGCCCCATTATTTTTTAATTCAGCTACTGTGTGGACCTACAATTTTTGAATGGAAACCAATTGATAGTTTCAAATTCCACCATTCGTCTCACTATATGCGGAGCAAGCCAGGGCATACTCATTAATTTAAGGAGCCCAAGTCATCAGCCTTGTGGTATGCAGAGCCTTATATCCAGTCTCCAGAGTCTGATTTTTGTACAAGGGGATAGTGTGTTTCTATAGCAAGTTTTATTTCTCAGTCACAGCTACCACTTTGTTTAGCAATGGCTCTAGGTATGGAATGAAATGCATCACTATTAGGAAGCAACGTGAGAGAAAAGCACCAGGCAATCCAAATTCCAAAAATCACCACTTCACCACTGCTGCCAACACTACTACTATCAGGGGAACAAACAGAGCTTGCAGAATTTAATCATTAGCTAAATGATCTTCTAAGAGTGAGAAAGCGAATATGAGAACTGGGACGTGTCTATCACCGTTGCTACCAGTACAATGTCATCTTGTACTGGCTGTACCTCCCACTCACCCCCAGGACAACGATGATTTGGTCCAAAGGCAGGCAAGTCCCAGATCTCTAGTTTGTTTTTTAACCAGTCTCATGGATCTGAATTCTTTTTGTAGAAGGGGATAGTGTTAGTTTGTATAGTTAGTTGTATTTCTCAGTCACAGGCAGCAGTTTTGTTTAGCAATGGTTCTTGGTTTGGAAAGCAATGCAAAACAGTGTGAGAACGTGAGAGAAGACAGAACACCAGGCAGTCAGAAAGTTATCATTTCACCACTGCTACTACTACCACTACTATAAGGCAGAAAAACAGAGCCAGCACCATTTAATAAGCCTGCAAATGCGCATTTAGCTAAATGATCTCCTCAGAATGAGAACGGCAAGTGTGACAGAACAGGTACTTGTCTGCCACAGTTGTTACCAGTAGAATGTCATGGATGTACTGGCTGCACCTTCCACCCACCCTCCAGGATGACAATGATTTGGTCCAAAGACAGGCAAGTCTTAGATCTCTTGTTTGTTTTTTAACCAGTCTCCTGTGTCTGGTGTTTTTTTGTAGCAGGCAATAGTGTGTTTGTATAGCTAGTTGTATTTCTCAGTCACAGGCACCTCTTTTGTCTAGCAACAGCTCTCAGTATGGAATGCACCATGAAGCAACATGGGAGAAGACAGAACACCCGGCAGTCCGAAAGTCATCATTTCACAACTGTTACTACCACTAGTATTGGGGGGGGAAACAGAGCTAGCACCATTTATTAATCCTGTTTAGGTGCATGTAGCTAAATGCTCTCCTCAGAATGAGAACAGCAAGTGTGTGAGAACAGGGACTTGTCTGCCACAACTACTTCCAGTACAATGTCATGGACATGTACTGGCTGCACATCCACCCACCCACCACGAGGATAACTATAATTTGGTCAAAAAAGGCAGACAAGTCCCAGATCCTCTAGTTTTAACCAGTCCAGTCTGAAAATTGAGAGCTGACGTTATTGTCACTTAATCTATTGTCACAGATGCAGCACAGGTACTGCGGTCAGTGTCATCTTCTTCAAGATTAGCCTCACATATGTAGCCAAAGTTTGGCAAGTTAATATTCAAGAATGTTAGTTTCTCTACATTGTTTGGCATTAATCTTTTTCATTTATCAGTTACAATATCCCTAGCAGAGCCAAATAAACATTCAGAGCAGACACTGGAGGATGGACATCCAATATACTTAAAAGCCAGGGTAGCCAGCCTTGGCCAGCATGATTATTCTGCTTCCAGTAAGCTAAAGGGTCATCCTTAATAGTAATGTTGGGCAGCTCGGACAGATATGGAGAGAGCCCCAGGGAAGGGAGGCAGGGGATCCCAGTGGAGAGGAAGCTGCTTCTATTGGGGGACTCTATAGTCTGGGGAGTGGAGTTAGGGACACTTAGCATGGGAGCTAGGGAGGTCCAGAGCATCCTGGGAAGTCCTGCATGGAGGGATGGGGAGCGAATCCATAGGATCACTAGGGCAATAGCTAGGAGGGAGCAGATGGATGTCACTGTCCACCTGGGGAACAATGACCTGGCAGGGAGAAGGGTGGAGTTAACCAGAGACCAGGAGGATTTAAGGAAGCTGAGGGGGGACCTGAAACATATAGCATGTGCCGTCTCATTCTCGGAGGTGCTACCAGGGATCGACAAATTTCAAATTTACATGGTAGTCCAGGACAACTGACCTACCAAAAAATGGTAGTCCCACTGCTGTGAGTCGTAGTCCAATGGTTGGAAGGCCATATTTTAAGAAAAACATAAAAAAAATGATGTAGCAACAAAGCAAATGGTTGTGGCAATGTATTATTAACAAATAGATGTAGATTGTATAGAGACTATAAAAAACAGTAAAAATGAAGATGTATTATTTAAATTTTTCTGTTAAATACAGGTTTAGTGATTTGAAGTCTAAGTCAATGCCAGGATGCCATCCCGTCCAGTCCCAGACATCAATCAATCAATATCTTTATTTATCCAGGCGGGCACCATTGAGCAAGCTCATTTACAAGGTGGACCAGCGGTCCTACAGTAATAATACAGAAAGACAAGTTACAATAGTACAAACAGTAAAAATAGCTGCTATTATAGTAAAAATGCACATTTACAGGTAATATACATTGAACATAGAACTACAAGGAGTCGTGGATAATGAACTTGTGCTGGATCCAAGCCCAAAAACTGTGCATTTTGTAGTGGGAAATGTTAGGGAGAGGGTAGGCATACCAGACAGAAGATATCAAGTGCATAATATAGGGAGAGGTGGGGAATAGGGGCGCAAGTGAAGAGGATCCAATTGTTAGAGCAGAGTGAGGGATTGGGAGGGTGGAGGACTGTACGAAAGGCGACAAAGTGATTTTTGCCCCAAAACGCAGCGACATATGGAGGAGAAAAGCTGTCGTTGTACTAAGTGCAAGAGGAGGAATATAGTAGCTGGGGCATAACTGGGAGGGTCCTGGAGGTTGGGGCAGAGGGAGGTGTTGGATGGATGAGGAACCAAATATTTTTTGGGGTGAAAGACGATAATTATCCCCAAGTGTGGTAGCATGTGCTAGAATCAGGCTGCAGCTGTTCAGAGCGTCAAAGAATAAGATATGGGAGTTCGGCAATAAATCCTGTGGATCTGTTGGTGGGCATGCTACAGGCAGAGAGGCAGAGGCACACATTTCAGCTGGGGGGCTGCCATTTGAGAGAGGGAGGTTAGTTAGTGTCTAGTAAAGCAGTTGCAAATTTCCATAATGCCATCACCGGTAAAGCCTTTTGAACAAAAGGGTACTTACTGGGATTTTCAGCTTTAGTATTTTTTGGGTTTTATTCCATATTGATGGGAGTGCGAATCCAAAGGTGGCTCTCCGACTCATGTGAGAGCTCTGGGTATATTTAGCAGGAGTTGTGAGCAGCTTCTAAGGGAATAATTCCTGGGCACAATTGGAGACAGACAGTTGACGATGTATTGAGGGAGTTTGCCACTGAGGGCTCTAAGTGTCCAGAGTGCTGCATTAAAGTTGTACCTATAGTGAAGTGAGGTCCAGCCCGTGGTGGCATATAGTGCACATGATGGGTAGAAAAGGGGAGGTCAGTGATGAAGCGTATAGCACTGTGGTAGAGCGTATCAAATTTTCCAAGATAGGAAGCCGCACTGCTACTGTATATGAAGTCTGCGTAGTCAGTTAAGGACAGGAATGTGGCTTGGACTAGTCGTTTCTTTACATCTGCTGTAAGAAGTCTTCTTATCCTGTAAAAAAGGCCAAGTCTTTGCCTTAATTTGTTCAGCAAGTCTTCCAGGTGGTCAGTGAAGGAGAGTTTACAGTTGATCCAGACCCCAAGATATCTGAATTTTGGAACGTACTCCAAGCACTCTCCCAGTATTGTGGTTATTGGGGGGAGGGAGTCAGTAGCGCTTGTGTAGTTTGCAGGGGAAAATAACATGGTTTTAGTTTTCTTAGCATTTAATAGCAGTTTTTTATTAATTAGGTGGAGTTGCAGGAGGTTGAAAATCTTTTTGCAGGTCAGTACGAGCTTCTTTTAGTGTGGGATGACTCAGGTACAGCATTGTGTCATCTGCGAATAAGTGAATACTTGCATCCTTGATTCCCTCATCAATGTTGTTGAAATACACTGTGAAGAGGAGGTGACCTAATATGGATCCCTGAGGGACACCTCTTCATAAGAGTTTTAGGGCAGATAGTTCGCCATCTGCTTTCACCTGCTGGTAACTGTCTGTCAGATATTCAGAGAACCAGTTTACACAAGTAGCATCCAATCCCAGTGTTTTTAGCGAGTCGAGGAACAGGTCGTGGTCGACTGTGTTGAATCCTTTGCTGAGGTCAAGAAACACAGCACATACTGACTTTTTATGCTCCAACTCCAGTTGCCAGTTATTTGTTACTTTAGCTAATGCCGAGACTATACTGTGCTTGGCTCTGAATCCGGATTGAAGGGGCTTTAGTAATAGTTCTCTGTCGATGAAGGATCTTAGTTGGCCATTTACTATTTTTTCCAGTAGCTTCGAGAGTGTGGATAGAAAAGAAATTGGCCTATAGTTATTAAGGTCGCAAGGGTCTCCAGATTTAAATAGCAGGATAACGTGTGCGATCTTCCATATTTGAGGGAAGGTACCATTTGTTAGGGACAAGTTGAATAAATGAGTAATAGGTACTGCCAATACGTGGCATGTTATCTTTAGGAAGCATGGTTCAAGTGCATCTGCGCTGGCACTTTTCTTAGTATCCAGGTGGAGAATCAAGTCTTCCACTTCCTTGAAGGAAACCGATGAGAATGAGAAATGTTGACTAACGGAGCCAACATTTGGTGGCGTCATGCTAAATTGGGTGCGCAAGCTACATGCAGGCGAGTTATCGAAGGCTAAGCCTGCTATGGTGAAGTGCGTGTTGAATGCCTGCAGTATCTCTTTTTTGTCATTGATTACTGTGTTGTCAGCAGTAATTTTTGTAGGGGCATATTTTGTGATGTGGCTCCCACCAGTTCTTTGATTGTGGCCCAGAATTTGGAGGGACAATTGGCTGCAGTATCTAGTTCTGCTTGGTAATAGCAGGCTTTTGCTTCCCTAATCAGTTTGGTGAAGTGATTTCTGGCTGTTCTAAAGAGGCGTCAGTCTTCCTCTTTTTGGGATTTGCGGGCAGTTTTCCAGAGTTTATCCCTGAACAGTAATGTAGCCTTGAGATCTTGAGTGAACCAATGACATTTCCTTGCCTTTATGCATATTTTTGACAGAGGCGCATGTAGATTCGTGGCATAGGTAATGATTTCATGTAGTATAGAATATGCAGTTTCCACTGTTTTAGCAAGGTAAAAACTCTGCCACAAGGGGGAAGTTTTTTAGGTCAAGTAGGTATGCCTTTTGGTTGAATGACCTGGTTGACCTTTTGGTGGAGAATTTGGCCGTAGTTGGCACTTTGTTGGCTGCCCAAACTCCAGCTATTAGGCAATGATCACTAATATCTGCGTCAAAGGTTCCAACGTGGGAGAAGGAATGGGGTTTATTCACAAGCAGGACATCCAGAAGGGTACTTTTGGCTGTATTCTTTTTGTTGATATGGGTATGCTCTTTGTTGAGTATGGTAAAATCAAGGGAGTAGCAGAAAGATTTAAGCGGGTAACCGGCTTCCGACAGCCAATCGTAGTTTAGATCCCCGAGGATAATTGTTTCCAGGGGGCTAGTGTCCAAGATAGTTGTAAGATAGGACAATAGCTGAGTACCAGCAGATGGTGGTCTATAGCATCCTATGACTCAGAGTGCTAATGATGGGGATAGGTTGATTTTTATGTCCAGGCACTCAAATCCCGCTACCAGTGAGTTAGAATTAAGTATTGATGCCACAAATCTATCTTTGATGTAGATGGCGACCCTACCTCCTCTGGATTGCCTATCACATCTAAAGATCTGGTAGTTAGGTATATTAGTCATGCTATTTGGTGTAGAGGGCCGAAGCCAGGATTCTGAGATAACAAGCACATCTGGCATTGTATGAGCGGTCCAAGCTTGGATAAGGGTGAATTTTTTCAGCAGGCTGCACACATTAATGTGCATAAAACTAATACCTTTAAGAGATAGCGACTCAGAAGGGGAGGTGAGTTTATTTATGGGCCCTGGATTAAGGTCGACATTGCCAGAGCAGAGTAAGAGGAGGAGTAGCAATTTTTTCAGGGATTCAAGTGAACGACAATGAGCTTGAGGCTTTTTCCGGCTTGGCATGGAGGAGGAACTGGGGTGCCAAGCTTTGTTTTTTAATTTATGCAAGCCTGAGGACACTGAGGCTAATACTGTGGCTATGTAACGCCAGCGGGAGTAACTCAAATTAATTAGAGATAAGGAAGGAGACGTAGACAAACCTACAATAGTTGCTCTTCGAGGAAGGTAGTCCACCTGGATCAGTTGGCAAGGAGCCCAGCCTTGGCATAATATGTGATGTGTAGAGTCAGATTGGGTGAGCAGTCTTCAGGATGAGGATGTGGTGTACCCCCAGTCTCAAATTGTTTGGATAATAGCCAGTAAGGGCTATGATACACAGTGCAGTCAGGAGGAGGAATTGCCACGAGGCTCCCATAATTGCAGTTGTTGGGTAAATGAGGGAATTTTGATAACAAGGGTAGCTCGCAAGCTGCTGGTTGCAGGATTTCCCTGGCAGAACCCTGGCAGTAACAAATTGTTTTAGTAAGAAAGAGAAGGCAGGAGATGTGTCAGAGATGGGAGTGGGCGGTGCTAATGGGTCTATATAATAGCACACAGGAGGGGGGGATGAGTGGGTGGGTGAAAAATTGCAGCTTTGCTGTACCTCTCAAGTGGTGGAGTCTGATGAGGAGGTCTCAGGAGGTGACTTCAGAAGCGCCGACCATCCGGTGTCCGCGGTACACGCGGAGGGTGTCTGAGCTTGGATCCATAGCGGGTTCTCAGCTAGAGAAAGGAGAGAGGAGCTCAAATTAATAGTGGGGCAACACAAAGGCTAGCAGTCTGAGTGAAAACAGCTCAATTAGCAACTGAAAAGCTTGCGATTTCCTTGGTGCCTTGCAGTCTGGAGAGAGCTACAGAGTCACGAAGGGGCTGTAACACTTGGTTGCTGGGAACATTTTTAGACAATAAACACAGTTTTTTGGCAAATCAGTCACAGTTCAGTAATTTGTACTACAATTTTCAAGTAAAACAGTGCCTTAGCAGGCAGGGTATGCTAGTCAGCAAGACAAGATATGCTAGTCAGCAATAAGCAAACCTAAAGTACCAAAATGGTATGCCTCAGCAAGACAGAATGATATAAAGCTGCTAGAAGGCTTAGTTGCAAAAAGAGAATGGGAGGAATTGCAGTTGACAGTAAGTAACCAATAAATTGAAACATCAGATAGGAGTGGGTGGAGACATGCTAGCATGAAGCAGAAAATACTTAGGGCAAAGATAATGAGAACTCAGATTCAATCAGAACCATCACCAACAACCAAGTGAACTGGTGGTAGTACCAGTGCTGGGATAGGAGGATGGAGCAGCAGCAGTACTAGCATGAGATACATCATCAGTTGTACCAGCAGCAGCATGCCCATAAACATGTTGAGTGCCTGGACCAGACAGCAGCCAGTGGTTTATTGCAGGATCTGGATCGAAGACACATAGGTCGGGACCCTCTACTGCTATTTGAAGAAGTGGCTGTAGTGTGTCATCTGCCAGACGTGTTCTTATTTTTGTATTTATCAGGTTTTGAGTGGAGAACACTCGTTCACACTTTGCAGTTGACACACTCATTGTCATAGTATTTCTATTAACTCTAGAATGTGAGCAATCTGGGGTGGATTTTCTTTTAGCAATCTTGGATATACCTGCAGATAGGGTTTGTCAACTGCAGATTTCAGCAGTGCCTTAAATGCAGCGTATTCTGATCTAATATTTTCCTGCTGCTCTTCTGTGAAAAAAATTAAAGTATGCTGCTAAGTTAGCCATTTCACTGGTCCCAAACTCCACAAGTTGTTCTCCTGGTAGATCAAATTGCTTAAAATCAAGAACGCTGAACCATTTCAGAGGCACCTCTGAAAGATTTTGAAATCTTGCATCAATGTAAGACATTGCTGCATCTATTAAAGTACATAGACACATAGATACATAGACAGTGTCAGCAGATAAGGGCCTATGGCCCACCCAGTCTGCCCATTTGAGCTTGTAAGTTCAGTTTATGTTTATGCAGTTGCGTATCTGTCTCAAAATTTATTTCAGGGCAGTTGCCTCTAAATGTAAAGGGAACTGTCTTCTCAACACCCTTCTTAGAAATTACGAAGTCCATGCATCTGTCCTGAGATTTATAATGATCTAGGAAAGCCGTCATCTATTTCCCTGGCTTTGATTTCAGTTCCATCAGCCGGAGGAGGCAGGTTTCTATGAGATGTGGTACTTCAAGAATTATTAAGTCATCTCTTTGAAACTGCAGTGACGTAATTTTAAGTATGGATGAAACATCCTGCAGAATATGAAGAGATTTGACAAAATGTACAGACTGTATCTCTCTTAACAGTACCTTTGCTTTTGACCCATCAGTACCAGCTGCACTTTGTTCCAAGTGCTGAGCAACTGTAGGTAGGTTCACCTGAACTGCCTGTATTGAACGTGATCTGCTGGCCAGCCATCTCACCTGTTTAAGTGCACTAAAGTGTGCAAGATCAGTATCTATCACGTGCAATTTCCTGAGGCTCTCTCATTTTTTTGGTACTATGGTGGTAGAATTTAAAAATGCCCTTTAGAGTATTTTCAAGCTTTTATGTGAAGGGGTTTGTTTTTATTGTATCAAGAACTGCTAGTTCCAACTTATGTGCAACACATGCATGGCAATGATGTGAGGACAGTGCTCCCGTAACTTGGCAATGGTTCCACCCCTTTCACCCAGCATTACACTTGCCCTATCAAAATTGGCAGAAATCAGAAGTGGCCCCGGATTGCTCACATTTGATAAGTCAGTGATAGGAAGATGTGATGAATCTAACGCAGTTCTTCTTGCATTAAAGACACCCTCAGCATGTGAGAATTCCAAGGGCGCAGCCTGGATCAGGTATGTACATACATCTTTTGTGTCAGGATTTACAAAACATAGAAATACATTCTCCCATTCTATTATAGCCACATCAGTGCTGCCGTCAGCAAGAACTGTAACATATTTTGCATTTTTAAGGGTCTGCATCTGGGTCTTTGATGAAACAGCTGATATAGCTCTGTAAAAGTCCCTGGCTCGCTTGTAATTGCTATAATTCACACCAAGCTGAATCCCATTTTTCTCTTGCAATTCACATAGCCAGTCCTTGTCAGAAAATGGGCACAGATTTTTTTGCTATGGAGTATGCTATGTTAAACAGTCATCCCATTTTCACCTTTGTGGCATCTTCCAACTGTGCAAAGGCTTGATAAAGTGGTGACTCGGTGATATCACACTGAACTGCACGCTGCCCACTTTCCAGAATATGCTGGTTCTGGCATAGCATATGCGGATTGGACTTCTCGTGTGCACGTAGTGACTCAATTCTAAAATTGTGAGAACCTGTGGCAAACGCATTTGTTTTTTTTGAAAAGGTTGGTGTGGCAGTAGTGGGATACTTTTCACACACTCTGCAATACATCAATTCCTTTTTTTCATTATATCTCAACCATTTATAAGTGGTCAACCAATGAGGCTGAAACTGCCTGACCCTCTTTTTCTTGGTCATATTTCTTGTCTTTGCTTCATTTCTCTTGTACCACCACTACCTCATCAGGGACATGCACTAAACTACATTTATTTGGAAGTGACACAGTGGCTATAAGCTCAGCTAAGGCCTCATTGCTTAACTCAGCTGTTCTATCAAGTACCACAGATGCAGATGCACTTGCTGCAGACTCTTTATTACTTTCATCTGATTCTGCCGAAGTAGTGTGTGTATTAGAAGAACTTGAGTGTGCTGCTGCTGACCAGAGGGATAATAGAGTTTGTTGCTTACTCTTCTGCATATTGAATTTGAATATTTCAATGAAGGTAATAAAATGTTATTCTTTTAAAGTCACTGTGAGTGCATGTCTTTTTTTCAGTGTTGGTGGTAGACAGTGGGAGGGAGTGGGATAGCTGGCAGACACTAAAGTCTCTCTATTGCTTAACTTTTATCTACAGGCTGCAGTATAATCTAAGCAGTGTCAACTTAAACTACAGGAGGGAGGCAATCAGTCAGGTGGAAGAATGGGAGGAAATAGCAGCTACACTGTTCGGACCAGAATGATGGTGTTGTTATACACTGTTGCTTACTTTGATGCTTACTTGCTTAGTGCTTACTTTGTTGTTTTGTCCTGTCACAAGCCAGCCAGTCGCAGGACACTGGGCACTTGAGCAATGGGCAGGTCACCCCTTTCCACATGACAGCTCTATCCCAACACACTCACAGCCCACACACAGTTAGTTAGACTTCTCTAATTTTATGTTCTGTCAAATCTTTTTTTTTTTTCTGTTTAATAGCTTCCTTCTTATTTCTTTATGTGTCTCATCTTTCACAAGCCAGCTGGCCACAGGACACTGGGCAGGTCACCCCTTTCCACACGACACCGCTATCCCAACACACTCACAGCCTGAGCCCAAACCAAACAGTTAGGCTTCTCTAATTTTATGTTCTGTCAAATCTTATTTTTTTGTTTAATAGCTTCTTTCTTATTACTTTATCTTTCACAAGCCAGCTGGCCACAGGACACTGGGCAGGTACCCCAGCCCTTTCTACATGACACCTTTCTCCCAACACAGACCACACACAGTTAGTTAGGCTTCTCTAATTTTACGTTCCACTTCTGTCAAACCTTTTTTTTTCAATAGCTTTTTTTTTCTTATGTGTTTCACAAGCCAGCCAGGCTGCAACGGCCACAGGACACTGGGCAGGTGGATTCACCCCTTTCTTTTTCTACAGTTAGTCTGTTACTAGTCATTTCCTTTTCTCATTTATTTTGGCATTAATTAGTTACACTAAGTTCTGCACTTTATTTAGTAGTTTGGCAGCACTACCCAGCTCTTGCTTGCTGCTAGTACTAAGTGCTACTCTCCTGATCTGATGTTTTTTTTTTTTATTATTTCTGTAGGCAATAGGCACTACTGTCACCAAGTCCACAGTGACTTTCCAGGATAATTATGTAATTATAACTATTTGTATTTTGTATTTCTTAAATATATTGGCTGCAGTGCTTAATCACAATTAGACAGCACAGCACACACAACCACAATCTCCAGAAACTCCTAGAGCTCCCCTTCCACCCAACTGCCCTTAAACTTCAGACTGCTTTGTCCTGTTCAGTGGTCCCCCTTTTTTTTTTCAAATCCTCTCCTTCCAAGTAGCAACTAATTTCAGTACACTAGATTGCCAAGGACAAGAAAACACAGCTCCTCCTTGGCTTTATCTTTTTTTTTTTCCTTCACTTTTAGCTCTCCTGACTGACTTGTACAGTTACAATAACCACAATCAGGATAATTACACTCCCCCTTAACAGAAATTCCAAATGCAAATAAAACCCTTTTTTTGTATCCCTCTCTCTTCCCTAACTGCAGCACAGCCTTCCTCCGACAGTCTGAATGGCAACGTGACCTCCCAGACCCACCCTGGCCCTTGACCCAAACTGCAGTGATCTCAAGGCACTGTCTTGCACACTTTACACAGAGCAAAATGTCTCCCTTTATTTTAATGTCCACGTCCAATTTTTTTTCGTTTGCTCGCTCTCTCTGCAGCAAAAAAGACGTTGCCTGCCTAGCCTAAGCCCAGTAACCTGCTGACTAGTGTTGCACAGTGCACACAGGAAAATAACTCCAGTCCACCCACTACATCAGGAGCAGAAGAAATGGCACTCGCGGGCACAGTCTCCGACTCCCACTTCTGTCCCACCCGCCCCTACCACTGCCACAGCAAATTTCCAGAACTGACACGTACTGTCTCCTATATCTAATTTGATGACTCACCTGTCAGTCCTGGTTCTGCTGCCGTGGGAGGAGACTGAGATTGGGGAGGATCCTTGCTTGCTACCATGGGCACGCATCTTAGCTGGCACAGCTCTTTCACTCATACCCGCAGTCAGTCCTGCACCCACATGACTACAGTATTGGTGCTCATGTGACCAGCTGCAGCTGGCTAGGAAAGGATAATGGGTGGTGGCACCTAGTGTCGGACAGCAGGTGAGCAGCAGAATAATGGGAACAAAAATCCATTATCCCTTTTTAATTGGTTGTCCATGGACAACCGGCAACTAAACTTGTGCTTGTCTGACTATAAATTCTTGTAGCCCGGGACGTCGGGCTATGTGATTTGTTGACCCCTGGGTGCTACCTGTCCAGGGCACAGGGGACGAGAGGGCACTCCACATCTGTACCTTCAACTCCTGGTTGAAAGATTGGTATGGAAGGGAGGGATTTGGCTTCATAGAGAACTGGGGACTGACCTGGACAGATGCACGCTTATATAAGGAGGATGACCTGCATCTGTCCGAGAAGGGTACCTTGGCTCTTTGTGAGAAGTTGAAATGCTTCAGCTGCATGCATTTAAACTGGCCAAGGGGGGGCCAGAAGTGTCAGGAGGCTTAGGAACATGCCCCATGGGAAGTGCAGGAACTTAAGTTGCCAACAGATACAGATGAAGCAGGTAGGCAAAGTGTATAACAAGTGATACATGGGGAGCACATAAGGAAGGAAACTGGGGTGGGGAGAAGGCACTGGAGAGAGAGGGAGGGCAAACTGTAAAACATGAAAGGTCATGTTAAATGCCCGTATCCTAGGAAATGAGGTTCCAGACCTGGAAGCTTTGTTGGCGGATGCAGACCTTGACACAGTAGCAATAACAGATACATGATGGTACTCTGCTAATCATGGCTGGGAAGTCAATGTACCAGGCTATTCACTGTTCAGGAGGGACAGGAAAGGAAAAAAGGATGGGGGGTTGGCCCTATACATCAGAGATGGTACAAAGGCTACAGAAGTTCAGGTAAGACAGGGGAAGGCCGAGGTAATGTGTGTCACCCTAGAGCCAGGGAATGGAAGAGCAATATGCACAGGGGTGATCTACAAACCTCCGACACAGATGGAGGAACTTGACAGGGAACTAGTGGAGGACATACACAATATGGCAGCTAAAGGCGAAATCCTGTTACTAGGGGATTTCAATATGCAGGATGTGAATTGGACCACCTAGGTGGCTGCTTCAGCCAGAAGCACAGCCATCCTAGAATCCATGCAGGGAGTTGGACTCAGGCAGCTGGTGCATGAACCAACAAGGGACAAGTCGATTCTGGACCTGGTACGGACCAATGGGAGCAGAGCAGAAGAAATGCAGCTGGGGTCCAGTGATCACCACATGGAGTGGTTCAGCATGGCAACATGGACTCAAGTATGCCACACAAGGGCAAAAGTATTAGATTTTAGAAAGGCGTATTTCACTGAAATGTGTAGATGTATACAAACTATCCTGGGGAAGACAGAGGTAATAGAAGGGGTGGAGGAACAATGGGAGAAAGTGAAAGGGGCCATAGTGGAGGTAACAAACCAATGCGTTAGCATAGTGGCCAAAGGAAAAAGAAGGAAACCAATATGGTTCACTAAGGAGGTGGGGGACAAAGTCAGAGCTGAAACACTGAGTTTCAGGAAATGTAAGGGGACCCAAAGGGAGGAGGAAAGGGAGGTGTACCTTGAATGTCTAAGGGAAGGCTGTTAGGAGAGCTAAGGTGCAGGCAGGCGAGGGTTTAGCATGGTCTGTGAAAAAAGGGGACAAGGCATTTTATAGGTACATCAGTGAAAGAAGAAAAACCAAGGCAGGGATTGTGAGGCTCAAAGAGGAGGAGGGAGAGTGTAAAGAGGGGGATCTATATAAGGCAGACATACTGAACAAATACTTCTGCTCAGTATTCACTAAGGATGGGGAGAGTCAAGGACCACAGATGGATAGCAGAGGCAATGGGGGGGGGAGAGAAGCGGACACCAGTCCATTCACAGTGGAGAGAGTTCTGGAAGAACTTACAAAGCTGTAGGTGGATAAGGCCATAGGGCCAGACAGCATCTACCCGAGGATATTAAGGGAGCTGCTAAGGGAATGGGCAGTGCCTCTGGCAGCCCTGTTCACGGAGTCACTGAACATGGGTGTGGTTCCAGAGGACTGGAGGAGGGCACATGTTGTCCCACTGCACAAAAGCGGCAGTAGGGAGGAGGCGGGGAACTGCAGGGTAGTCAGCCTCACTTCAGTGGAGGGAAAGATCATGGAGACACTGCTGAAAGAAAGGATAGTGTCACACCTGGAATCCAGGGGTGCCCAGGATCTGAGGCAACATGGATTCACAGCAGGAGGGCCATGTCAAATGAATTTGATAGATTTTTTTTGATTGGGTGACTAGGGAAGTATATCAGGGAGGGGCAGTAGACGTTGCCTACCTAGATTTCAGCAAAGCCTTCAACACCATCCCACACAGAAGGCTGGTTAACAAGATGGGCAGTCTGGGCATGGGAGACAAGGTGATAAACTGGGTTAAGAACTAGTTAACAGACAGGAGACAGAGGGTGGTGGTAAATGGGGTACAATCCGGGGAGAGGGAGGTGACTAGTGGGGTACCGCAGGGATCAGTCCTGTTCAATGTCTTCATTAGTGACATTGCAAAGGGGCTGGAATAAAGATCTGCTTGTTTGCAGATAACATCAAGATCTGCAACAGGGTGGATACTCCAGAAGGAGTGCAGAAAATGAAGAGAGACCTAGAGAAGCTTAAAATATGGTCGGAGATGTGGCAACTGAGGTTCTGTGCAAATAAGTGCAAAATAATGCACCTGGGTAGAGGGAACCCTGAGGAGAGCTACAGGTTGGGGGGGAGGAGCTGACTGTCACCAAGTAGGAAAGGGGCCTAGGAGTTATCATCTCTGATGACCTTAAGGTATCAAAGCTGTGTGCAATGGTGGCAGGGAGGGCCAGTGGCATGCTGGGGTGCATAGACAGGGATATCACTATCAGTAGGCAGGAGGTGGTGATACCATTGTATAAGACATTGGTAAGGCCTCACCTGGAACACTGCATGCAGTTCTGGAGGACACACCTGGGCAAGGACATGAACAAGGTGGAGACTATCGAGAGAAGGGTGACAAAGTTGTTGCAGGGCTTGCACAACAAAACATATGAGGAGAGACTAAGGGACCTTTATATCTACTCACTGGGGAAGAAGAGAACAGGGGTACATGATTGAAACTTTCAAGTACCTCAAGGGCATAAAAAAGGTGCAGATGGAGGACCTTATCCAATGTAGAAAACATACTAGAACAAGGGGGCATGATATGAAATTGGAGGGGGTAGATTAAGAGGTAATGTGAGGGCATTTTCCTACACAGAAAGGGTAGTTGATGCTTGGAATAGTCTGCCACAGGAGGTTGTGGGGGCAAGCACAGTGGAGAGGTTTAAGCATACCTGGGACAGGCACAAGGGAATCTTGAGAGGGGAGGGAGTTATGAAAAGCCATTGATCGCATACGGTCAGTGGCCACATACAATGTTTAGAGCCTATGGGCAGACTGGATGGGCCTGGCAGTCCTTCTCTACTGACAGTTTCTATGTTTCTTGCTTACCGGTGAGCATGCATCTTCTCCTTGTGGAATTTCAATGTCCTCCAGCTGGCACCAAATGTCATCCTCCTCATTGTCTGCTTCTCTACTGTTTTTTGGAGCAGTGTTTTTAATTTGAGGTGATGTAATTGTAGTACTGCTTCCTAATGAAACCTCATCTACTGCATCAATCAAACGTTGCCTGTAGTTGAACTCCTCCATAGCCTCAGAAACAACATCAGGAAGGTGTCTGTTCTGGAAACATGGATTTTGCAATGTTCCTAAGATATACTCTGCTCCATGTCATGGCTGATAAGCTGTCATCATTACTAAGTATGGTAAGCATGTTATTGACTAGACACTGGTTCATATCTAAGTTGTTCCTCATTTTCTCCAACCTTTTTTTGAGACGTAGAATGAGTGGAATAACTTGGCTAAGAGATGCCTTTTCTGCACTGACTTCTTTTGTAACACTCATAAATGGTTCCAGAATGTGGCACAACTGTTTCATCAGAGACCATTGAGTAGAATGGAGTACAATTCCCTCCCCAGTATCATTGTACGTGATGGGTGGGATTCACAAAAGAGATGTGCTGGCACATCCTGTAGATGTGCCAAAGCATGATTCACAAAGGGCAGAGATGCACCGGCACATCTCGGATGTGCTGACGCCTCCCCAGATGCACCTAAGACTATTATAATGATATGCAGTACATCTGGAGGGGGTGTGCATCTGCATGCATGGTGCATCCCAATCCACAGAGCAAAATGACAGTGCATCTACGGCGCATCTCCCCAGATGCAAACAAATGAGTATGCTTAAAAGGAGTAGACCTAATTGCAAGCCCCCATCAGCCAGCCAGCAGGATAGTAGCAGCAGGGAGGACAGCAGAGATGGATGGGGCACCATTCCTGATGGTGGAGATAATGAAGGGGGTGAGGAGATGAGTAGAACAGCAATGTGGTAGTAGAAGGAACCATAGGCGGCCTGCCCAGAGGTGGTACTGTGCCCGTCTCGCATTTGAACAGCTGAGTGACACTGACAATGTGGGCCGGTACCAACTGAATAGGGCTGTTCTATATCAGCTCTGTGAGCTGTGTCATGATTCGCTGCAGGCACCCACCAGAAGGGGTTATGCCATCACACTGGAGACCAAGGTGACAACAGCAATGTGCTTGTTCACCATGGGCACCTTCCAGAAGCCTGCAGGTGACACCACTGGCATCTTCCAGTTGTCCACATCCCAGCTCCTAACCCAATTCCTCACTGCACTGCTGCCACAACACAGCAGGTGCAGAGCGCAATGCAGAGCAGTGGCAGACATGGACAGATGCACACTGCATGCCTGACATGAATGGGGGAGGACACACATTGGCATTGTGGGGAATGGCATGGATCAGAGGGCATCCACCAGCACACATGCACAGCAGACTCTGAGCAGCATTCATTACACTCATACCACACAGCACAATACCAGTGGCCCCAACCATGCCCAGTGCACCACACAAGTAGCCCACACATGCATTGCCCCATTGGATCCAGGGGTGTCGGGGATGAGGTGTACTGGTGACGGTGTCAGCAGCAATGGGGTCACTTGATGCTGTGACTTAGGGGTGCGTGAGGCACTGTGCAGAGTGCAGTGGAAACCCTAGCATCCACATGGTACAAGGTTAGCACTGATCACCTCAAGTGCCAGTCCCATCCTCTCCAGTACTGCGGTCATGTCCAACCGCATGAGGCAAACCTCGGCCAGCATCTGAGTGTGCCATGCAGAGACTGCTTCATGCTCAAGGGCCAACTGCATCCGCATGCCCCTGAACTCTGCCCTGAGAGATGCCTGCCCCTGCACGGTGTCCCACAGGAGGTGGGTGTACTCCTTAACCATGTCGGTGAGGGAATCAACTGGGGCGCGATGCCGATGGGCAGGTGGTGTACTGGCCTGCTGTGCTGCATCCACCGTAGGTGAACACCACACAGCAGTCCGCTGTATGGGTTGGGTCAGGGCAGGGGCACCCACTGTACATCCAGGGTCATCTGCAACATGGTCCCCTGCCACCTGCTGTAGCACCTCAGCACCCTGCTGGACCTGCTGGACAATGGCAGCCATCCTTGGCCCCACAGTAGCACCCAACACATGGCCACCAACAGCAACATCTGCAACAGGCAGTGTTGGTTGCCCGGTGGGGGCACAGGAACACCTGCGCTGCATGATGCCATCTGCACAGGCACATGGGCCACAGCGGGGCCAATGGTGACTGTTCTCCCAAATCTGTATGGTGTCATCCCGGGCATCATCATGTGCCTCCTCCATGTCTGAGACCAGCAGGTCATCCATGATACTAAGTCCATCCACTGGTTCCTCATCAACAAGACCCAGGAGGTTCACCAACCAGGGCGGGTGCACCTGACCACCTGCACTGGCCCTGGCTGCGGAGGGGTTGGTAGGTCTGGGCTTATCCCCTGCCACATCCCTGGCTATGTGATGGAGCTCAAAGAGAGAAAGGATAACATGGTCAGTGACGTGCGTCAATGGTTGCTATAGACAGGTATGTACATGGAGTCATGCATGTGTGCCACAGATGTGCCTGTTACACCACACATGCATGTGAGACCCAGTGTGGCCAGGGCTGCACATAGGCACCAGTGTTGTCTGTGATGCACTGTGTCCAGTGTTCCCACACACAGGGACATGTGTGGTACAGCACACCACTGTGCAGTATGTGGTGCCCCCCCGGTGTTCCACACACAGGCGCCACACTGTGGAGATGCCGCACACAGTGGCTGGACAGGGCAGCCTGCACCCCTGGACATGCCTGTGGCAGCACACAGGGCTCCCACAACACACAGGTGCACATGCTGCCACATGGCCACCTGTGGTGTGTTTGTGCTGAGTGTGTAAACCCTGTGCACCCCAGTTGGCTGCTGGGTCAGCACAGAGGGCCAATGGGACATGTGTGCCCAGGTCAGAGCTGGACAACAACAGTTGATGTGCACACCGCAACATGGACGCAGACTAGGGCCTGGTGCGGCATGGCACGGCCACCCATGGCAAGCACACACACAGACCTCCACAGGTAGTGACTAATGCTTACTCACAGTGCTGCGATGGGCTGCCTCCAGTTTGGAAGCCACCACTGGGTACCCCCACAATAGTGGCACAACCATGCAGGAGACCAGCAACTTCTCTGGTGCACACCATGGGTGTTGCTGTGGCACTGTGACCACCACCCTGCGGTGTCCACTTTGTCGAGGCACACATCCAACTGCACTCTGTGACATTGGGTCACTGTTTGGGGGAGTGGCTGTCCCTGCATGCCAGACACAGTGCTACTGCATTGTGTCACGGGGGGGCTGTCCCTGCATGCTGGCCATGGTGCTATTGCATTGTGTCATTGGGGGGAGCCGTCTCTGCATGCTGGCCATGGTGCTATTGCATTGTGTCACTGGGGCTGGAGCCTGTCCCTGCATGCTGGCCACAGTGCTATCACATTGTGTCATGGGGGGGGTCTGTTCCTGCATGCAGACCACAGTGTTATTGCATTGTGTCACTGGGGGGGGCTGTCCCTGGATGCTGGCCATAGTGCTATTGCATTGTGTCACTGAGGGAGCTATCCCTGCATGCTGGCCATGGCACTGTTGCAGTTGGTTATGTGGGGGGGCAGTACCTACAGTCTGCTCACAGTGTTTTTCACTTGTGTTTCCCTTCCAAAAGTGGCAGACTGGCAGAGGGCCATGGTGAGGGTGGCAAACAGAGGCGACAGGGCATCTCATGGATGGGCACAGGCCAGGCGTGTGGTGGCAGGTAGGTGCAATGCATGTGCTTCTGCTGTGTGGTCACATGGTGGTGGGTGGAGCAACTTCCTTTCCCACAGCAGACCATTGCCTGCCTCACGTGCATGTCCATGTGTTGTCTGTCATGCACACACTTGGATTGTCGCCTCGGCAGCATGTGCTGGGGCCACTGTAGCAAGGCTCCTGTGTGTTTGTCCCCATTTGCTGCATCTGCTCAGGGCTATGGGCACCCAGAAGTGCTTCAATGGGTGTTCAGATTGAGCCTGCACAGTTGTGCAATCAATTGGCATCTGCATATGCTGTGGGGAACATGGCTTCATGTTCCTCGATGCAACTTTCTGCATGCACCTGCGGACATTGACTGTTCCCCATACCACACCAGTCAATGTGTGTCTGTGTGGGCAAGCCTGTTGCCGGTGTATGGTGTGCATGGCTGGCTGTCTGCTCTCGGTGTGTGGACAGCCTCCATCACACTTGCACGGTGTAATGGGGTGTTCCTGGTGTGGACCACCGCACTGAGTCCCTGATCTCTGTGTCCCCACTGTAGGTTCATGGGCATTGGCTGCTGCATCAGCTGGGAGGAGGCGGAATGTAACATCATGGCTGGCAGAATTCATGTTTGCCATGAGGAGGATACTGGCACCACTATCCCAGCGGGAGGGTGCGATCCTGCGGGCATGCAATGCAATTAATGATGCCCTGCAAGTGAGGGGACAGCATGGGCAGCAGAGGGATGTGCCCCATCAGGGCCATTAGGACTGTGTGTTGTGATGCTCATGGCCCCTGTTTGCCCTGTACCCTACTCCACGTCACCATCCCCTTCCTTGAACTGACTTCCCTGATCCACCCGCACACCTGCCACTACCCGTTCGTTGAACAGTTTTGTATCTCACCATTCTTGTTTACAGTTGCCTGCTTGTTTTTCTGTTGTTGTTGTTGTTGTTTTTCTGTATCTGGGTTTTGAGTAAACTTTTTGCATGATACCTGTGTCTGTGGTCATTCCCTTTCTCTTGTACCATTCACCTATTGTGCTTCCTGGTTGCCTTGGTCCATTTGGGTCTGTGGCAGTGCACAGCCATGCGCCATGTTTACCTTGTTTGACCACCACATTGTTTGTCCTCAGGGATGCGTGTGGCCTGCTCAGATGCACATTTCCCCTGTTCTGGGGGAGGGGCGGGTTGTTCTGTTGTTGTCACCCTGGTGCTGTGCTTTTCTACTTGCGGTGGAAGGTGCCTGTGGGCATGTGCCTCCTGTGCAGGCTACGGGCATTGGCCTGTGTGCCATTGTGCCTGTGTTGCAACTCCCATGTCTGTTTGCATTGTTTCTGTACACTGGTACAGGCGTGGCTGCCTATGCAATGCTGACCGTTGCACCCCTGCTGCTGTGTCACCACATGCATGCCCACTGTGTCAATTTCTCCCTTGGATTGGGAGTGTTTATGTGATGCTTTCTGCTGTACACCCGTGTGCTCTCTCTGTGCACCTTGTCTGCTTTGTGCTGCCACTCTCCTACCCTTTGGCCTTGGGTGCACTTCCTACTTTGGTTGTTCTCCAGCCCTCATTTCACCTCTGCAGTCCTCCCCTGTTGCTCCTCTGTCCCTGGCTGAATTGCTCCTATTGCCATTTTCGGTGGTCCCATGTGCTCCGGCTCATTTCAGGATGCGTCGGGGCATCTCAGGTTGCACCATGGCACATCATTGGTATTCACAGAGGGGAATGTGCCGGGAGCATCTTACCGTGAATCTTCTGTGAATCCCATTGTTTGGGCTTGGTGCATCTCATTTGCGCCAGTGCACCTGAGTTGCGCCAAGCTCAACTTCTTTGTGAATCCTACCTGTTATACTCAATGATAGCAACCTTTTGTTCAAGGATGTGTTCAATCATAAAGTAAGTTGAATTCCACCTTGTTGGTACATCCTGAACAAGCTGGTTGTGAGGAAGACCTTTGTTCTTCTGGCGATCAACAAGGATGTCATGGGCTTTTACTGAATGGTTGAAGTGGCCACATACTTTGCGCACTGTTCCCACAGTGGCAGATACTTGCCAGTCATTATCCAAGAAGCTTCGAATGATTAGGTTAAGACAATGTGTGAAAAAGCATACATCATGCAGTGATTTTTTCAAATGTTTGAACCAATTTCAGCAACAAAAAAACAACGTTCAACCCCTGTGGAGTGACCCAATCACTAACTAGTCTTTCCAGTTCTTCCAGAATGTGGTGTGTGTGTATGTGTGTCTTGAAAGTGAGATACATGGAGAACTGCTGTTTTCTGAAACATCTTTTTTGGAGCTGTGAGAGGAGGAGGAGTAGTGGTGATGGTGGTTGAAGTGGTAGGGGTAGCAGGCAGTGGTGTGTGAGGATGATGAGTTATCAAAACTGACCCAGTGTGCAGTGAGAGAAAGGCAATGGTTTGGCTGCTGGTCTGCATATCAGTAGTGAAGTGAACTACTGTACCTTGTCCTCAGCCTCTTGGAGAGCATGCCTTACTTGAACTACTTAGCTGTCATGCATCCTGGGCACAGTATTAACTGAAAAGTGTTTTCTATTGGGCATTAAATGTTTTGGGCCTGCATATTCTATAAGTCTTCAGAAACCCACATTTTCCACAACAGAGTATGGCTGCAAATCAAGTACAATCATTTCTGTTATTTTACAATTTATTGCCAGTGTCATCGGATGGTTTTGTGAATATTTAGACTTTCTTTCAAAAACCTCTTAACTTCAGTTGCCTCTTATCAGGAGGGTAAAGTTAGATTTGGCTGCAGGTGTTGTACTACACGCCCTGCCTGGTGAAACAGAGGACCTTACAGAATTATCTTGAGGCAAAAGTGGAGTTTTGGATTTTGGCTGGTGATTACTGTCTCCTGCTGTTTCAGCAGAATGTCCTGCTCACCAAGAGCCCTGATACATTTCCAGGCACGGAAGCTAGACTGTTTGTTTGAACCATATATAACCATAGGGTAAATTCGCATGAGATGTCACATCATTGTGGTTCCAGGATTACCTTTATTTTTCCTCCTGCTAATGCCAGTATTGCAGTGCACACATATAGTTTGCAAGCATCCATGGGGTTTATGTAAAAATGATTCCCAACAGTAGAGGTGGACTGTCTATGTCTAGTAACAAACTCAGAAAGGGTAGAGTGGCTGGGGTTTAACTGGGGAAGACATATCAGTGAAGGATGTAGGTTCATCAGGAGACACAATCATAGAATCCTCTGCATTAGCACCATTGCCACCACTAATGTTAGACTTTGTTTGCCTTGATCCTGCAACATTTTCTTTTTCCCTTTTGACACTACAGTATTCTCTTTATCCACATTGTCTCTGTAAGAATGAGAAATAGGTAGACTCACAAGCTCTGTACATCATCAGTATCACCATGACCGTGGTCATCACCATCATCAGATTCAGTAGAGCTAGCACTGTTACTTGGAGACTGAGTTATTCAATATGCACGTGTTGCAAATTGAGCAACTCCACTGCAAGTTGTACCTGTAAGTGCTGTAATGTTTTGTATAATAGGAATACTGTTTGTTCTTGCAATTTTCTCAGACGACTTGCTAGCAGATGCCATAGATTATTTCAAAACTTTGTTTGCTATGGCACTGCTGAGTCTTTCTGACATAGACAGTCCAACCCCGGTTGCTGAGTTTTCAGCATGTTGAGAGCTAGCCAGCACATTGATAGTAGTAGCATTTAGTTCATCCCCTTCAATAGACTGTGGTGTTGGTGCTTTGCTTTTTGTTTTTGTCTTTCTCCCAGGACTCCTGCTGTCAGACAACTTCGTCTCTCTCCAGGAGAGAGCTCACATTTGCCCTTCTAGCCATGTTACTCTCTCCCCACCCCCCCTTGGTGGGGTCGCAGGGAGGGCCCCCCCCATGCACACAAATCCAGTTTGGCCGGTCAGGGCTGTGGGTTGAGAACATGGCTCGGGCTTCATTTAGCCTGCTAGCACTCACCCAATTTTCCATTTTTCTGTCCCTCCCTCTTTCTGTTGGGGAATGCCTGTCAGCAGGTGTACGTGGAGGCATATTCATGCTGCATGGTCCCACAGCACCCTCCCTTCATTGGCATCCATGACCCACACTACTCTCAGGCCTCCACCTGGAGGTAGTCATTCGGCAGGACTACCAAACCACCCTCCATGGGAGAGGAGAGGAGAGGAGAGCTGTCCTACAGACACTTGATCCTATCCCTCCCCAGGGGACCTTCAGCAACCCACATTCACCACCAAACATGGGTCACCGGTGTGGCAGAAGGTAAGGTACGATGCCTTAGCCCTCCATGTTACTGGGCAGGCTGGTACTTTACTTTTTAATGGGCCACTCCTTTCTGGACTCCTGAATAAACTTTTACATTCACTTCCTTGTTTGCCTTTGGCTTTTGCTTTACTATTGTTTTGGGTACTCATAATGCCCGTCAGTCTAGTGACTTGTTCAAGGTCACAGTCACAAAAGGTGCCTGTCAGATTTCTGAATCTAAATTTTGCAGACACAGATCTGCTATATTCTGGTTTACACTGGACCAGTCTAAACAATAAGGGCTGGTGCTACTAGACAGTGCTAGAGTTCAATTTACAGATTTGGGGGGGGGGGGTCACAAAACCTGGCCTAACCCTTTTCGACCCAGTCCTTCCAAAGCAAGGATTATTTAGTTATGTATTTATTTTTTTTATTTACAGTATACTCCATATGATGAAAGGCCCACTGATCCAAACCTTGTAGGTGTACCCCATGGAGCACAGGGAGGAAAGAAGACTAGAGCTGACTGACTTGTTCGAGGTCACACAGACAGTATGCAAGGGGCACTGGTGGCTGGGTTTCAGATTTGTTTTCAGACACAGGTCTGCTATATTATTCCGGTTCACACACTGGACATGTAAGGGCTGGTGCTGCTGCTACTCACAGACACTGCTAGAGTTCAAATTAAAGATTCAGGGGGTCACAAAACTTGGCCTAACCCTCTACGACACAGTCCTTCCAAAGCAAGGATTTTTTTTTATACTCCACGTGATGGCAGTCCCACTGAGCCAAACCTTGTAGGTGTAACCCATGGAGCACAAGGAGGAAAGGAGACGAGAGCTGACTGATTTGTTCGAGGTCACACAGACAGCATGCAAGGGGCACTGGTGGCTGGGTGTCAGATTTGTTTTCAGACACAGGTTTGCTTTTTTTCATTCGCCACATTCTGCCTGCAACAAAGTTTTACTGTGTGTGTGAGAGAAGCTGTTTTTGCTGGACTTTACATCGTTATGTGAGAAGCTGTTTTGTGCTGGACTTGAAACATCTTTGTGCCAAGGCTTCCCCTGCAAATTAAGAACTTGAATCAGCTGTAGAAGCTAAACCGGCAGCCAGTGAGAGGGGCGTGGACTGGGAGCTTGTGCTTTTTGCAGTGGAGGAGGGGCAGTCAGCATAAAAGGGTGCTTGCAGCTACTGTTTAAAAGGTACCTGACTTTTTTTTCATTCACCACATTCTGCCTGCAACAAAGTTTTACTGTGTGTGTGAGAGAGAAGCTGTTTTTACTGGACTTTACATCGTTATGTGAGAAGCTGTTTTGTGCTGGACTTGAAACATCTTTGTGCCAAGGCTCCCCCTGCAATTAAGAACTTGAATCGGCTGTAGAAGCTAAGCTGGCAGCCAGTGAGAGGGGCGTGGACTGGGAGCTTGTGCTTTTTGCAGCGGAGAAGGGGCAGTCAGCATAAAAGGGTGCTTGCAGCTACCGCGCGAGTGCCACTCGGCATCAAAAAATGTGTTTGTAGGTTTAGTGAAGGGCTGAGTTCTTTAGCTTGAAGTTTGAATTTATAGGTGAGAACTATTTGTGGTAATTAAATATTCAAACTCTCACTCAGATTTAAAAGTCCAAGCTTGGTGAGTGTTGTACTGAATTTTGATTGTTTTAATCATTAACCATGCAGAAATATGTAATGTACTGTGTCCTAATTGTGATACTTATTAATCAATGGAAGAAGATTGACTGTTGGGATTGGGGAGGTCACTCCATCACCTGCAAGGCAGCAAGAAAAAAATATGTTGTGGCATTTATTTATGTTGTCAGGTTCAGAACTTATTCATAGAACCAGAAGAAATGGATTCTCTAGGCAGTGGAGATTATTTAATCAGGTTAGAATCCAATGTTTTTCACCTAGAAAATCCCACTTAAAATTAACCACACCATTTGTTTGTAGCATAGTAATACTGCTTGCAGGTGATGTGGAGATAAATCCCAGCCCCAAAGGAGTCAATGAAAAAAATGTATAATTTCACTTGAAAACGCAAGAAGTGTTATAGACAAGATGCATGAATTTCAAATATGGACTAAAAGTTATGAACCAGACATGATAGGATTAACTGAAACATGGTTATCTCAAAACATACAGGATAAGGAAATATTAATGGATGGTTATAATCTTTTTAGATTAGATAGGGGAAAGAGGGGTGGGGGGGTTCTTTTATATATCACAGAGAAACTGGGTTTGGTAGAAGTTGTTTTTCAGGGTAATTTAGAGGGAATTGAATGACTTTGGGTTAAATTTGAATGATTGCAGCTCTTAATTAGTATAGTATATTCCTCTCCAAAATTAAATACTACCAAGTTTGAATTATTGGCATCTAAATTAGCATTAGTGTCAGATGGTAAAGATTTAATACTAATTGGTTATTTCAATGCTGCTTGGGGTAAGCCAAGGGGATTAAAATTGGAACAAAGTTTTGAGATATTAAATGTCAATCAAATAATAAATCAAAGTACTAGGAAAAGTGGGGTTAAAAGTCAGGGGAGTATTTTGGACTTAATTTTTCTCTCTAGGAGCCTTCATGTCGAAAAATGTTTGATTTTACCTCCAAATTTGGGGGATCATAATCCAGTATATTGTGTTGTAAAAGATTTAAATCAAATAATTGAGGAAGAAAAGATTACCCTAAAAAGAAACTTTAAGAACTATCACACAAATAATTTTGTTTATGATTTAAATTGTATAGAGTGGGGAAAATTAAATTTAATTCCAGACGTAAATTTGGCGGTTGAAGAATTTTCAAAAACTTATTTGGAGGCCTGTAATAGGCATGCACCATTTAAAAAAACTAAAACAAAGAAAAAACATCTTCCATGGATAAACAAATATTTGAAAAAGAAAATTCGTATCAGAGATAGAATCTGGAAAAGAGCAAATAAAACAAAAAGGGAGGAAGACGGGTTAATTTCAAAATTAAGCGAAATGAATGCAAAAGGTTAATTAGATCTGCAAGAAAAAAATGTTTACAACATTAAAATTGAGACAACTCATGATCCTAAACAATACTGGAATACGATAAAAGAATTGGAAAACCCTTTGAGAGTTAAGTCTTGTATAAAAATGTCTAATAATAAGGATGAGCTCATTGACTCAAAGAAAACAGCCCAGTTGTTGAATAAATATTGCTTAACATTGCCTGATATTACCATCCCAGCTGGTTCACAAGTACAAACAGATTTAGTAAATAAAGAAACTAATAATGAAAATTGTACTCTTTTTTATTTAAAAAAAAAAAATAAAAATCTCGGAAGTTAGGAGGGAGATCTTAAAATTAAATAAAAATAAATCATATGGTATGGACAATATTGAAGGGAAATTTATTAAAGATGCAGTTGAAGTCTTATCACCAATACTGACTGATTTATTTAATCAAAGTTTGATGGAAAATGTTTTTCCCTCAATTTGGAAAATAGCCAAAATAGTACCTATATTTAAGGGGGGATTCAAATGACCCCTCAAACTATAGACCAATAGCAATCCTCTCCATCCTAAGTTAATGGAACGAATGGTGTTTGGCCAGTTGTACAGTTACTTAGAAAAATATTCAAAATTGACTAAATACCAACATGGCTTTAGGACAGGTTATTCAACTTGCACCACGCTCGTGGACTTTGTTGATAAAGTGGCAGTGGCCTTGGGTAACAGAGAGTCCATGGGCGCAGTGTTTGTTGACCTGTCCAAAGCCTTTGATTTGGTTGAACACCATTTATTGTATGAGAGGATGGAGAGGATTGGTATAGCCCCTAGGTCATTATTATGGTTTAAATCTTATGTGAGTCAAAGAAAACAGCAAGTAGTAATAAATGATCAATTTTCTGAAGTAGGCAGTATACTAAGAGGTGTCCCTCAAGGTTCAATTTTGGGGCCATTATTGTTTTTGTTATATATTAATGAATTACCTACCAAAATAAATAATACACAAATCAGGTTGTATGCAGATGATACAATACTTTTAGCATCAGCCAAATCTCAAAATGAAATGATGGTTAAATTACAGATGGATTTTGATGTTCTACAGGATTGGTTTTCCAGCTCTAAATTAGTGATAAGTGATAAAAAAAAACTCAGGTTATGTTTTTCAATAAAAAAACAAAGGTTAATAAAAAAAGATCTGAGATAGAGAAATACTAATGAGGAATGGGAAAAAAATTGATAATCACAGATCACTATAAATATTTAGGAGTACAGATTGATTATACTTTATCTTTCTCAGCTCATATTAATAATACAATAAAGAAAATTAATAATAAGATAGGGGCACTACGTAGGTCTTCAAGGATATTAAATCTACAAACCCGGAGGTTAACTGCAAATCAATTAATAATGCCTGTATTAAAATATGGTGTATAATTTTGCGGGTCAGACACATTTAAATAAATTAGTCATATCATATAATCGATTGGCAAGATTTGTCTTGAACTGTAGCTAGAATACTCATCATTGCATTTTGTAAAAAAATCTAAACTGGGACAGTTTATCAGTATGATTTAAAAAAACAATATTCAGTATGTATCTATAAAATAATAAATGGGATGATTGATGGAAATATGGAATTGCCTTCTGTTAGTAAATATTATCCATATCTTTTAAGGGATGTAAAGCATAGAGGTTACACTTTTCCAAAAACTAATACAAGTTATGGTACTATGACACTTGAGGCTCAGACTGCAAATATTTGGAATAATATTCCCCCTGCATTAAGGAAAGCAACTAAACTATCCCAGTTTAAATTAGGATTGAGCACTGTATTTTATGACGAATGTACTTGTTTTTAAAATGTGGATAAATGTGTTAGTTGTTGGTCTGATTGAAGATTTTTGTCTTGTATAATGTCAAAAATTATTTATTAGTTGTTTTATGTAGTCTGAATTTTTGTACGTTATATTGAATGTAATTTGTTCTTGACACAGGACAACATTGAAAATAGGTCTATGACCTAAAGTTTGCTATCTTGTATAAAAATAAACATTTTTACTACTACATATTATTCTGGTTCACACACTGGACCTGTAAGGGTTGGTGCTGCTGCTACTGAAAGACAATACTAGAGTTCAAATTAAAGATTCAGGGGGTCACAAAACCTGGCCTAACCCTCTATGACACAGTCCTTCCAAAGCAAGGACTTTTTTTTATACTCCACGTGATGGGAAGTCCCACTGAGCCAAACCTTGTAGGTGTACCCCACAGAGCACAGGGGGAGACAAGAGCTGATTGACTTGTTCGGGGTCACACAGACAGTATGCAAGGGGCAGTGGTGGCTGGCTGTCATGATTTTATTGCAGACACAGATATGCTGTATTATTCTGGTTCAGAAGCCTGGGCCATATACAGCACCACTCCAATGAACTGAAGTAGTTGGGAATGGGTAAGGTGAGACTTGGGGTTGTTCACCAGAACCCCCACTTGGCCAAACAGGTCCAGGGTAGCAGAAAGTGAAATTTTCAGCCGCTTCCTCAACGGGGCCAAGGTATAAGTAAGTAAAAATATTTTATTCATAAGATCACTTCCTATGAATTAGGATAAAACTCGACTGAGTCACAGACTCATTTACAGCGAGGTCCTCTAGTGATGTTACAAGTACATAAGGAACAAAGGACAAAAATTCAGATATGCATACAATAATTGACTAATAGTTTCAAAGAACATAATCATATGCACCAACAATAAAAAAATTCTAAAAAATAAACATTGCATATCAGCCAATTGTCGAGGTACAGGAAAATATAGTAGCCCTGGCACCTCATGGCCACTGCCAGTACTGCCAGGCACTTGATAAAGACCCTGGGTGCCGAGGACAGGCCAAAGGGGAGGGCCCTGAACTGGTAGTGTTCCCCCTGAAAGGAGAACCTGAGGTAGTGGCGGTGGGCTTGAAAGACCGGTATGTGAAGGTACGTATTCTGCATATCCCAGATCACAAAACCACTGTCCCTTGTGCAGCATGGGCAGCAGGCCTCGAAGGGTCAGCATTTAAAATCTTTTGTACTCTATGTACAGATTTAATGTGCTGAGGTCTAGTATCAGACACCAGCCTCCCGTCTTTTTGGGAACCTGGAAGAAGTGAGAGTAATACCCTCTTCCTCTCTGGTTTAGAGGAAAAGATTTTATGGCTGCATTTTGCAGAAGAGCCTTTATCTCTTCCCTGATGATGGGAATGTGTGCCCTTGGGTAAGAGGATGAACCTGGAGGGTTGTCTGAGGGTCTGTCCAGAAACTCTGTGTGGCCCTGGGAGATTAACTGAAGGACCCACAAATCTGAAGTAATCACATCCCACCCTTCTGCATGAGCAGTGAATCTTCTGCCTACTGGTTTTTCTGACTGTTGAAGAGGAGGAGGGGAGGTGGGCCACAAATCAAGAGGTGGATGGAGGGCTGCCCCTGAAGTCCTCTGGTTCTTGGCTGGAGGGGGTGGTCTTTGTTGAGGGAGCCCGATGTTTGTTCTGATATCTGACCTGTTGTGGTTGCTTCATCTGTCATCTCTGCTGGCAATGAAAGGGCTTCTTCATCTGACAGCCAGTGTGGTACACAGTCTGCACCGACTAACACCTGCCCCTTATCCTGGAGGTTCATGATGATGTCTTGAGCATCTCTTCTGAAGAGGATGGAACCCCAGAAGGGAGCATCTTGGATGGCAGCCTGAACATCAGGTGCCAACCCAGAAACTCTCAGCCAAGAATACCTCCAGAGGCAGACTGCAGTAGAACGTGCCTCAACCTGAGCAATTCACATCATAAGTCGCCCTCCAGGAGTGGTGACAGGCAATCTTAGCTGACCCAATGGTGTCAGAGAGGGTTTCCTTTGTGTCAGAGTCCAGCATTGCCTCAATAAGCAGCTCTAACAGACGAAAGAGAGATTTCTAGTACACCAACATGTGAACCACATAACTAAGGGTACGCATAGCCAAGGTAGAGGACGAATAAAACTTAAGCCCAAATTGGACAAGCTGCCTCGACTCCTTGTCAGGGGGAGAGGTGCTCATGTCTTTAGGTTTGGTAGATCTGTCATGCACCACATGATTGACCACCGAGTCTGCTTTAGGTGGACTGTAAGGTGGTCTTTGCCCTCTGGCATACAGTAAGTCCTGTCCACCTTCTTGGCCACTGCCAGAATGGAGGAGGACATGGAGCCAGATGGTGGAAGTGAGATCCTCATGAGGTTCCAGTCAAGGGGGCATGAGGACTGGGGACAGCTCGGACATGTCCAGATGCTCGGCCAACCTCTTTCATTGGTGGTCTTGGTCATCAACCTTCCAATCATAAGCATCTGCAATCCTTTTAAGAAGATCTGAAAAGGAGGGATCCTCCAGAAGAGGCTTTGGAGGCTCCTTAGCCTTGGGTTCTTCCAGCAGAGGTGTCTCAAAGCCAGAGACTGAAGAAGAGGAGTATGAATCTGAATCCAAGTTCAACTAATTAATTGTGACTGGAGATATAGCTCCTGGGTGGGGAACTTCCTTGAGGGGAGCGGAAGGTCTGCCCTTATGAGAGGTAGCCATGCCCTGTGTCAGGCCTGACGTTGAGGGATGGTACTCCCCCGGTGATGGGGACCGATGCATCAGATCCAGGCATGCCAGTGTAGGGGCCGCTACCGGATGATGACTGTCCAATTCTGAGACTAGTTGAGACTTAAGTTTTGGTCCACCATGACTGGAAAATGGCCCAGAAATCTTCCTGTGGTTGGGGAGGCGGAGGAGGCTGGGAAACTGGCTGAAAACCAGAGCCATAACCTGGCATTGGGTATCCTGACATCTGGTACCCTGACAGCGGGTAACCAGGCATGGGATATCTATGGACACAGTCCGGCAGCAGGTACCCTGTCAAAGGGAGATCTAGCGCCTGGTACCCCAATGGAAGATATTCAGGGGTATGGTAGCATGGCGGTTGATAGCCTGGCATTTGAAAGTGTGGTGATTATCCTGGTGGAGCAGCTCTTAGGCCAGATGGAGGACCCTGAGGAGGATGAAAGATGGGCTGGAAGACCCAGAGGGATGATAGCCCGGCATCAGACCACTAGGAAGGGAACCTAACGTCACCCTTGAGGCATCCTCCGATGGAAGTGGAGCGGCAGAAGGCCCTGCCAGAAGGGTTGGTGGAAAAGGGTCCTGAGGGTCCAATGGGAAACTGGTGTTGTCTCCCGGTTGTGACCCTGTAGCGGCATCATCAGGCTGATGTCCTTCTGGCTCTCGCTCCAGGTGTTTGGGGGAGGCTGATGGGGTATGTTGCATAGGAGACCACAACAGGTGCTGAGGATTATCAGGCCACTCATCGGGGCCTCATGGAAGTGTCTGGGCTGGGCAGGTTTCGGAAGTTCTGATGTCCGACTTATAAGCCATGGCTGGGCATTCACCAGAGAATCCAGTGATTGACATAACAGCCTGGGCTGAGCACTTGCTGGGGACTCTGATGAGCGATTTATCAGCCCCACTGCCATGCTTAGACCCTAAGGTCTTGAGGGATCTGAGAGTGGCAGTAGTCTCAGATGCTGCTGAGGCAACCACCAAGGCTGGTGACGGCAGGGGGACCAAGGGCTGCTCCTGAGAGGTTGAAGAGTCCTTGTCCACAGGGGCACTCTTCCCAGAGGAAGAGGGCCATTGGTCATCTGTGGTCTCTATAGGGAGTCATGGGCAGGACGGGGACCTTTCCTAGCGCCGGTGCTTCTCATTGTCTTTCCATTCTTTGTGGTGGTGTGAATCTGACAAGGGTGATGAAGTGGTACTCCATAACTTCTGCAACTCCTTCTCCATCGAAGCCATCTTCTGTTTTAAAATAAGGGCCTCAAGGGCCTTCTGTTTGCATTTCCGTGTGGCCTGGTTGAAGCTCAGGCAGACCTCACAGTCCACGGTCTGGTGTTCTGGGACCAAGCAGAAGAGGCAGACAGTATGTTTGTCTTTATGTGGGAGTTGTGTGCCACAAGACTCACACTTATTTTTATACGATTCTGCAATTCGGAAGGCCTCGGGGAAGACATACATGAAGATTAACTGACAAAAAGACGGTAAAATAATTAGAAGAATAATTTGAAATATACTCATCCGAAATGGCAGTTGAACTGTAGCAATGCTCTGTGAGGTTCGACGTGCACAGGTCGACAGCAGAAAAGAACTGGAGGGTTGGCTGGGGACTGACCACTGTACAGAGTCACGCTGATGACAGTCACGTGACGTCAGTGGGCAGTTTCCTGCCAGACACTGCTAAAGTTTTCTGTGTGGTCCTGACACCAGGGGGTGCAGTCCTAATGGTTAATACCTACTGCAAGAGCCCTCTCAAAGTAAGATATTTTATTACTGGTCAGAAATCTCCATCTCTGACTACCTAGACTCAGTTCATTAACTACACTTCGAGAGATTCCTACCAGTCCTCAGGAGGAAGGGTCAAGGCAGGCACCCAAAATTAAGATGAAAAAGAGACTGTAGGACTGAGAACATAAACACAGTATCTCTGTGACAGAGCATGCTGATGATGTAGAGGGATATGAACATGTGCACAATGAACCAGGTAACTGCCCTATGAATCTTGGAAATGGGGATGTACCCAGCAGCAGAAACAGATGCAGTAGCATTTCTGGTGGAGTGAGCCTTCAACCCTTTGGGCGACTCCTGCCCAATCATCACACAATAAACACAGATCAGTGTAGGAGTTAATCCATCAACCAAACATCTGCTTAGCTGCCAGTTTGCCTAGGTTGGCCTATGTCCAAGTGATGAACAACTGGATAGCCTCACCACTAATGTCTGTTGTGTACAACAGGTAGAACAGCATGGCTCTGTAAACATCTAGCTTCCAGGTAGAAGAGCACAGCTCTTCAATCATCTAGCCTGTGGAGCATTTGCTTGGCTTCCGATGCATGCAGCTTTGGGAAGAAGGTTGGGAGAATGACTGCCTGGCTCATATGAAACCCAAAAGATGACATTTGGCAACAATTTCACATGGGTGCATAAGACAACTTTATCCTTGCGAACAAAATAGATATGAAGACTCCACAGATTGCGCCTGGAGCTTACTCACTCATCTGACCGAGGTGAAGGTGATCAGTAATACAGTTTTCCATGACATGTTACAAGTGTCGATAGGCTCAAATGGTTTATTCTTTAGCTGTGACAGCACCAGCAATAAGTACCATGGTGGAGATGGTTCTCAGAATGGTGGAGACAAGTGATTTAGCCCTTTAAAAAAATGGCCAAGTACTTCATCCTGCACCACTGCCGGCAATTCAGTTTTAGCCAGATATGCTGAAATGGTGGCTAGGTGCACCTTAAGGGAGGTGGCTTGCAATCCCAATTGAGAGAGGGAGCAGAGGTAATCCAAAATGCATGCGATGGGGCAGGAGAGACAGGGTTTAGACTCTGCCTGGTACACCAGTGGGAAAACCTTGCCCACTATCAAGAGTACATCTTGCAAGTCAACTCCTTCCAAGATGCCACCACTACCTGAAGGACATCTTCTGAAAGCCCAAGGCTTGGAACTCTAGCTGCTTAGGAACCAGCTGGATAGGTGCAGGTACTGTAGTTTTACATGCCTAATCACCCCTCCAGACCTCATCAAGAGGTCCAGTCTGAGTGGAACAGACATGGAGGCCTGCTACTGAAAACTGAGAAGATCCTGGTATCACAGCTAATATGGCCAGTCTGGTGCAAACAGAATTGACAGTGTCCTGTTTCTGCGTGTTTTGAGGACCCACTTGTGGATCAAGAAAGACAGAGGAAAGGCATACAATAGGCTCTGGGACCAGGACTGCAAGAACACATGCCCCATCAGAGTGCCTGTCTGAGGGGGGTGGGCACGGAACCCTCTCAGCTTCCTGTTTTCCAAGGAGATGAACAGGTCCAACAGTGACATGCACCATAGGGTGAACACCTGGGACACTAACTCCAAACCATGCTGAAGCTAACCAGCACTGTATCAACTAACTCCTTCAAAACATTAGCAATCAATAAAATAAAAGACATATGTAGGTGCAACTAGGCCTCAACGCCTAAACAGCTCCCCATGTATCCACTGGCCCTCTATTGTATAAACTGAAATGTGATGCATAATATGGGACTAGGCCAACTCTGAAATGTACAGCATTATAGTATAAGAATGTCCATTGTATATACCTCCTAAATGTATATATTTCTCCACCTATTGTCCTACATTGTATATCTCCTATGTAATTGTGTATTGTATATGCATATGACTCAGGACCTCCTTGTGAATGAGCTTGCTCAACGGAGTCTTTCCTGCAATAAACTTGAAACTAACTCCTGATGCAGGGGCCACTCATGCAACATCCCTCCTTGTAACTGAGAGTTCACCAGCTGGTTGTTGACCTCCACAACATGGACCACTATTAGGTCTGCTTGCACGGCCTGAAAAAAGGGAATGCGTTCCCCACTTCTTGTTCAGGTAGAAAGAACATGGTAGTTGTGTTGTCTGTGTAGATCTACATAAGCTGTCCCCTGACCAATGGGGTAAACTTAGTCAGTGCTAGACAAATTGCATGGAGCTCCAGCAGGTTGATGTGGTTCGGTAACTACAACCCTTGCACTCTGCAATCCAGCAGCTGCATGCCCCGACCCACTGTGGAGTTATCTGTCATCAAGGTGAGTGATGGGTCTGCCTGGATCAATGGGATATCCTCTGAAAGGTTTTGGGAAGAAAACCACCATCTGATGTGCCCCTCATTTGCTGGTTCACCTGGACTGACTGGCTCAGGCTTGCATACGACTGGGACAACCAGTACCCTAATTCCCATTTTACAAGAAGCATGCACCATGGAATCCAGTGCACTATGACTGTCTAAGAGGCCATGAACTCCAGAAGTCAGAAAAAGACCCAGGTCAGGCATAATTACCCAAACCAAAATTGCTGGGCAAAGGAGGAGAGGTTCTCTGTTCTATCCAAGGCAAGCAAGCTTTGGCTTGGTGAGAACTCAGTTCTGCTCCAATGAACAGAATCACCAGCTTTGATACAAGTTTAGACTTATCCAGACTGACCATCAGACCCAAGTGCCAAAACATCTGGATGTCAGATTCTTGGATTGCGCAATGTCCTTCAGGGGGGTTGCTGGTGATCAGCCAGTCACTGAGCTAAGGAAACACCTTGAAGCCCCTGTGTCTAAGGAACACCACCACTACAGCTGACAGACATTTAACACCCTGGTTGCTGATGAAAGTCTGAAGGGCACTGCCCAGAATTGACAGAGGGTCCTGTCCACTCAGAAGCAGAAGAACTAATGATATGACCAACAGATCTGGAGATACAAGGAACAAAACCAAGCCCCTAACTCCAGAGAAAGGATGATGTGATATATGGTTACCATACAAAACTTCCAACTGCAAATTAACTTGTTCAGTGCTCACATATCATGAATGAGATGCTAGCCCCCCATCTGTTTCAGTACCAAGAAGTAATGTGATACAAATCCCTGCAGTGCCAGCTCAATAGTACAGTGCTCTAGGAGCTGAGTAACTTTTTTCCACAGTGCAGACAGTATCCAGAGAGAGTAAGCTCTCCAATGGTGCCTGGAGCCAGTAAGGAGGGAGTGTCTCACATTCCATAGACAACCATGACCCCACCACTCTCAGAAACCACCCATCCAATATAACTGTGGATCACTGTGTTAGAAAGTGGGAGAGTCGACCTTGACTGTGAGTTGCAGCAGGGTTAAGGATTGTGCCCCTCAGTCTGTTACTCCTTGCCACGGGAGGCAGCTTCAGGGGAATGACCTCTGGCGGTGCCACCACCCTGATGTGCAGGCCTTGACCACCAGATTTGCCGGAAGACTTAGCAGGGCAGTACTATACTGGCCTCTATCACCAGCCGATGTTACTGTTGCGCAGGTACATCCTGAATGGAATCCTGAAAGAATCCTTGCAACTTGGGTTTGAACTGCTGCTTAGACAGAGGCGCCAAACTCTCCGAGGCCAGGATCACACTGGACTTCTTAATCTGTGTGAAATGATCCTCAACACCCTTCCAAAGGTCAATGCTTACAAAAAGGCAAATCCTTAATTTTCTGCTGCCCTCCAGGGTAAAAGGTGAAATGCATAGGAAAGCAAGGTGGTGGGATGGATAATGCTGTGGCTATACATGAGCCAACACATGAACACAGTCCAATGCTGTACAGTTGGGCTCCAAAGTTATCATTATGGGTGACTTTAATTTTCCTAACATACACTGGGATAGTCACATGGGTACTTCTCAGCCTGAGAAAAAGCTGATGATTTTAGTGCTGCCCACAACCTCCAACAGTACAATGAGTCCAATACCACAAGGAGTAACATCCTTGACATAGTTTTAAATAATTTACATGATGGTATAGTGAAATGAAACATCAGAGAGCTTTTATGTGATAGCGATCAAAACATGGTTCAATTCAAATTAAAAACAGATTTGGTGCCATTGGTAGGCAGTGCCTGGATTAGGTGCTATTCCAAAGCCAAATTTAATGAGATCCGATCCTCCTATATGCAGAAATGTGACTGGATAAGAGAGACTCTGAAGGTTTGGCACTGCAGCCAAAATGAAACTTACTATATTCTAAGCTCCAGCACCGTATTAGAACCCATGTACCTGAGATAGTGAAATATAACAAGGGAAGAATCCCTACATGGTTAAATAAGAAGATAAGAACCATGATTAGGCAGAGGAAGAAGGCATATGCAGCATACAAAAAGCCATGCACTGCTTCATGGATGGCCTATAAAGACAAACTGAGAAAATGTAAAAGAGTTATCAATCTAAAATGAAACACGAGCAGAGATTAGCAGCAAATGCCAAAGATAAAAACATTTTCTTTAACTGTGTGAATGGTAGTTATGATGGCCAGTCAAGGACTGGCCCACTTATCTGTAACAACAGAGTACTTGATGATGGACACTCAATGGCAGAAACTTTTAACAGGTATTTCTGTAGCATCTTTCAGCCAAAAGACACAGGTGATAGAATTGTCATACCATCTGTGAATAAGAAATGTAAAATTTCTCCTGATATGGTCAAGAAAGGCTACTGAAATTAGATCCAAATAAATCTGCTGGTCCAGACGAGCTGCATCCAGCACTTTGAAACAACTAACTGATGAAATATAAGGACCTTTAGAGGATATTTTTTCTAGCTCACTGACAAGAGGGAAGAGTCGTACATGCGTGGAGGGATCCTAATGTAATTCCAATTCACAAGAAAGGGCCTAGACTCAACTGTAATAATTATAGACCTATTAGCCTAAATTCCATTGTGGGAAAAATGCTTGAGGAAATTGCTAAGGAAATACTTGAGGATCATGTAGCAAGTGAGGGCCTAGTTGATGCTACCCAACATGGTTTTAGGTCTGGTAGATCATGTTTAACCAATATGCTGCACTTCTTCGAACTAGTCAGTAAGGTTCTCGATGAAGGTCAATCTGTGGATATCCTAGACCTTGATTTTTCTAAAGCATTTGATACGGAATCTCACTACCTTTTGATCAGAAAATTGTATGATATAAAACTAGATCTTAATATAGTTAGCCGGATAAAATCTTGACTGGGTGCCAGAAGACAGAGTTTGCGTGGCAGGTCACTTGTCTGACTGGACTGATGTGATGAGTCGTGTGCCACAGGGATCGGTACTGAGGCCTACTCTTTTTGGTATTTATATTTCATCAATGACAGTGTAAAAAAAAAAGCCTGGATCTCTAAATTTGCCGATTACACCAAGATCAGAGCACTTATTGACAACAGTGAAGCTATTATTCAGTTTTAGCACGATATAGACAACTTAGGAATATAGGCAAATAATCATAAATTAACTTTTAATACAGACAAATGTAAGGTGATGCACAATGGTAGTAGAAATAAGAGGGCAACACACTTTTTAAATGGCAAAAAAGCTGTTGCCAGCTAACAAAGAGAGGGATCCGGATGTCATTATCACTAATAATCTGACATTTGATGAGCAATGCAGGGAATCAGTAAACAAGTACAACAGGATCTTGGGATGTAGTTTGAGGAATATTAAAGGTAGGAACAGAAATATCCTAATACCCTTGTACAGAAAGTTGGCTCACCCCCACCTGGAGTATTGTGTACAACTGTGGGCACCTGACACAAGAGGAGAGGAGGGAGAGAGGGGATATGATAGAGACATACAAGTATCTTACAGGGAGGAACAGGGTGCAGGAAAACACTATTTTTAAGCGAAAAAGATGTTCCAGGACTAGAGGGCATGGGATGAAGTTGGAGGGAGGACGATTCAGAGGAAACATGAGAAAGAATTTCTTCACAGAACGGGTGGTGGACAAGTGGAACACCCTGCCAGAGGAAGTGGTGGGGACTGAAACAATCACGGGATTTAAGAATGCATGGGA
This sequence comes from Neoceratodus forsteri, assembly GCA_016271365.2. Classification (NCBI taxonomy): domain Eukaryota; kingdom Metazoa; phylum Chordata; order Ceratodontiformes; family Ceratodontidae; genus Neoceratodus; species Neoceratodus forsteri. The sequence goes on from CM057454.1 coordinate 335,203,938, forward strand.
TAGACATAAAGGAATTCTGGAGGTCAGGGGTAAGGTGCAACAGACTTCTAGGAAAACAAACTGAACTTACAAGCTCAAATGGGCAGACTGGGTGGGCCATAGGCCCTTATCTGCCGACACTGTCTATGTATCTATGTATCTATGTAAAATGTAAAATTGCTAGAAAAGACACAGAGGAAGCGTCACCAAGAAGATAAGAAATCTCTCAAACACATCATATGGTGATAGGCTGCAGGATCTGAACCTATATTTCCTCTCATACAGGAGAACAAGGGGCGATCTTCATTTAGCCTATAAGGCTTTTCATGACTGTGATCTGTGGGAATTTCTAGGTCTGGAAACCAGGGTAATTGAGAGGGAGGGCAGGTACCATTGTCTTCAACTAAAAGAGGATTTTTTTAGGATGTCAAAAAGGGGAGCGTGGCTAAACTAGAGAGTGTTATCCATTTGGAACAAAATACCTAAGCAGAGTGTTCACAGTAATTCTTTATTTATCTTTAAAACTGTGCTGGGTAGGTACATGGGTGGTAGGAAATCTGAATACCTGGAGTAAAACCATTTAAAACCTAAATGCTCCTGGGCTGAGCAGAAGCTCTGTACCTGGGCAAATTTTTCCCGCCCACCTGCCGCAGCCCTCCTCCCTTTAAGTGCAGGTTAGCTACTCCCACAAGCTCAGAAGGGCCAATCACTTGATGAATAGGCTTGTTAATTGAAACTCTCCCATGGGCCTGCCTTATAATGTGTTATTTAATGTCTCTTGAAATGTTCTATGCCAATATGACTTACAGTAGGCAGTGGTAGCGTAACCATCATTTTGCTACCGAATGTTTTGTTCCTCTAATCAGCCTAAGCTATTAACAGAATAACAGACTGCTAGCGATTATCAACAAACATTAATTGGTGACACAATTCAATCACGTTAACTGGGCCAGGGGGTGCCTCTGCGGGAAAAAAAAAAAAAAAGTATACTGTACGTGTGTTAAGAGATTTAAATTTTTTTTTATTTTATTAAACTCTAGGATTACAAATACCTTTGAGCAATTACTGCTCATTTACAAAGGTTCCATGTCAAAGGATGGAGGGGAACAAACATACAGAGGTAGATCATGGTTACAGGATTAACACAGCAAAGGCAAGGCTATAAATTTACAGTACATAATGGAGAGGCATAATGAGCCAGTTAATGAAAAAAGACATTTCATAGCAGAAAGTATATTATATAGAACAGATAGTGAATATAGGATTGCAGGGATAAAAAGAGGGTGGGCAGGCTGAGTGGCCATTGTCAGAAGGTGATGGACGGTAGCAAGAGTGCAGAGTAGGTAGGGGTTGGGGGACCCAAGATCTGTAAGTGCCTACAAGAAGGGAGGTGGTGGGTAGGACAGGGCGTAGTTGGAGAAGGTATGGGTGGGAGGAGGAAGCAGGTGACAGGGGAGAAAGCTGGGGGGGTAAACAGATTAATTGCGTGGTTAATGTTAAGTACAGACGGAGTTGCCTTTTAAAGGGTTCAAGTGTTGCAGGTGTAAGTATATCATTGTTAAGGGCCTTGTACCACTGAGGAGCTCTGTAGGTGAATGACCTTTGACCCATTGTGGTCCTGCATCTGGGGACCTGGAAGGTTTGACGTTGAGCACTACGTGTATGCTGGGTACTATTATATATCGTGAGGAGCCTTTGAACACCAGGCGGCATGAGCCCAAGGAGAATCTTCTTGGAGATCAGGCTTGTCTGATACTGAATTCTGCTATGAAGTGGAAGCCAACTGGCCTGTGTGTACAGGTCACAGGTGTGAGTTCAGTGGTCTGTGCCAGTTAGGAGCCTGCAGGCTTTGTTGAGTGTCACCGATATCCTGTGGAGAGCAGTAGGAGAAGCAGAGCCATAGATAGCTAGACCATAGCCAATGATGGAGGTGACAGAACTGTAGATAGCCAGTCTAAGGGCATCCACAGTCATGCAGTGTTTGCGCCTGTGGAGCAGACCGATTCGTATGTTGGCGGCCTTTGCTACATTGTCGGTGTGCCGTACATAGGTGAGGGAGCTGTCCAGTGTGATGCCAAGATATTTAAACTCAGGCACATGTTCAAGTGAAGTCCCAGACTGGTTCTTAATGGTGAAGGACTGAGATTTGTACTTGCTCTGTGCATTGCAGAAGGTCATGACCTTGGTTTTGATATAAATTAAGATGAACTTGTGATCTTTGAACCACTCTTCTACATGCCTAAAGTCACACTGCAGCTGACACTCCAGGTGTTTGATGTCATGATGACTAGTAAATAGGATTGCACTGTCTGCGTAGTATTTTCTGGTGGCAAACCTTGGGGAGATTGTTCAGGAAAAGAGAGAAGAGTAGAGGGCCAAGTATGGACCCCTGAAGAACTCCTGAAAGGACTGGTTTTTCATCAGAGGTGACACCGGCAATCCTAACATGCTGGACCCTTCCCCCAAGGTAGCTAGCGAACCAGGGCAATGCGTCATTAGAGAGCCCAATGGTTGACAGTTGCCTAAGTAGAAGTGGGTGGTGAACAGTATCAAAGGTCTTAGTAAGGTCAATGAATACTGTCCCCCCCACAGTTACCTTGGTCGAGAGTAGCATTTATGAGCCCTGTAAATTCCAGCAGTGTGGTGGTGGTGCCAAGTCCTTTTTTGAAGCCGTGCTGTTCCAGGCATTAGATGTCATACTTGTCCTGGTACTCGACTAGCTGGTCCGAGACTATACATTCGAGTGCTTTGGATGGAGGGGGGATGGAGATAGGCCTGTAGTTGGTCTGCAGTGACTTGTCACCACTTTTGTCAACTGGTGTAATGGATGCCTGTTTCCAGAGTGTTGGGAATGGGCCCAACCTTAGTGAGAGGTTGAAGATCTTTGTCATAGGTTCAAGGATATCATCTAGGACTAGCATCATCAGCTTCAGGTCGAGAGCGTCACCACTGTGCCCAGCTTTGCAGATGGCCTTGAGAATATAGGATCTGGCTATATGCATAGGGACCTCCTTGAATAAAAACTGTGGAGCTGTGTGTACATGGGATGTAGTGCCATGGAGGGGTGCTAGAGGAAAGGACGTTGAAGAAGTTATGTGGGAGGACACTGCCAAGGTTTGAGAACACATTATTGAAGGTGTTGGTGATAATGCCCAGGTCTTGCATAGGTGTTCCATCAATGCTGAGCATAGTGGGAGGAGTTTTAGGATCATTGCCGGTGAGGTCTTTCACATTATTCCAGAATTTTTTCCCATCACCCCAGGAGTTTGTCAGTGACTCCCTGAAATATTTGCTTTTGGAATTCTGTATTGCTGGAGTGCAGTTATTTCTTGAAGTTTTGTATCTTTGTAGGTCGCACGGGTGAGGCTCGAGCACAGTGCCAGAGGTGGTCCCGTTGTTTGAGCTGTGTTATGAGTTCTGAGGTGATCCATGGGTTGGGTCTGCCTTTGACCTTCATCTGTTTGAATGGGGCATATATATCACAAGCAGCAGTAAAGCGATTGACAAAGAGATCCAAGGCTTTGTCAGTGTCATTTAATGTATCAATAATAGCCCAGTCCAACCTGTTAAGGTGGCATTTTAGCAGTTGGAGGTGCCCCTGTTTTAGAACCCTGGTGTGAATTACCTTGGGGGGGGGCCTTGATGAATTTGTTAGCCCAGGAGCAGATGATAGGTGAGTGATCACTTATAGTGTCCGGGAGTACTGAGACCCTTGAGATACATTCGGGGCAGTTAGTCAGTACCCAGTCTAGCAGGGTGTAGGTCCTAGTCCTACAGTTGCACCTGGTGGGGTAGTGACCAGTTGTGTGAGGTGCTGTGCTAAGATAGCATCTTTGTAAGTGCAGACCTCAAGCGAAAGCCAATTTATGTTAAAATCACCCAAAATTATAGTCTCGGAGTTATGGTGTAGGCCCTGTAAATAGTCCATGACCCTATTGAAGCCCCTAGTCTGATCCTTAGGGGGTAGATACACTGAGGCGATAGTAAGATGCTTATTATGGGCTCCGAGAAGAATTTTGATGGCGAGGACCTGGGAGGGGGAGTCCGGGCTAGAAAAAGGAATAACATGACCCATAAGAGTATTCCTCAGATAAATGGCACAACCCCCTCCACGTTTTACAATTCTGTCCTGCCTGAAGCTAGAGTATCCGGGGATTGCAACTGCAATGTCAGGTATCTTAGGGTTTAGCCATGTTTCAACCACAGAGAGGATGTCAGGGTTGTGATGCTGAACCCATGTTTGGAGGTTATCAAGTTTGCCGAGGAGGCTACAGACATTGATTGATGCGAGCAAGAGGGACCCTTCCCTCCTATTGGGGAAGGGGTGCGGTTTGCCCTGCTGGCCCTGGGTTGGAGTGTATATTACCAGAGATTAGAAGTAGCATTAGAAGAATTCTCAGGAGTGAGGTTTTAAGCATTTTGTAGACTTGTTTGTTTGTTAGGTGCTTGTGCCTCTTGGTGCTATAGTATTGTTGGTGCCCTGCAACATTGTAAAGTATTGTCAATGGTTGAAAGTTCTCTAGAGAGCTAAATGCTTGGAGTTTCAGCAAGTAAACAATGTGCCAGATTGTGTTGTAGTGGTCCATGGAAATATGGTTATGGGTTGCTGTTGACATACCTTGCACATAGTGCATGGCCGGTGATGGCCTGTGCCAGAGGAAAATTTGATATGAGGTTCCCTCAAGGGTTATGGGGTAGCATAGTATCATGAGCACCACTAGTAGCATTTTAGAGTGCAGGATTAGGCAAGATAACATATAGCTACCGAGAGAGATGCCAGGTTGGCAGAGGGCGGTCACTGATAGAGGTTTGCCTATTAGTTGGTAAAGTGAACTGTGTAGGCAAGAGGAGGAGGTTTAAGGCTGTGATTGCAGAACATTTACTGCATAATCCTCCTAGTCAGTGTACTAAATCTCTAATCTGCTCCCCAAATCTTATGTCATAGCTACTGCACAGGGCAGAACTAACAAAAGTTTTTGACTAGGCCTCACCAAGGGGACAGCAAAATTAGACAGCTAGTGTAATTTACAAGTGGGTATGGCTGATGCTAGTTTTTACTTCAACTGGATAGGACAGCTTAGACCACTGAAACAGCTGCTGTAATGTGTTAAGGTAAGCATTAACACCTGATATCCTTCCTACACAGGTGGCTAGCTCACACCTAAAACCTGCCCGTTTGACAGGTTTGCACCACCTTCAATAACTGGGCTCTTCTGCTCTCCAAGCATGGTTCCCCAGGGGTGGACCCCTGACCTCAGCCCACCCTACCCTGTGTTGCGTGGTGTAAGAAAGCCCTGCACCTCTCTGCCCAACAGCGGAGTACTCCTGGCAACACTCTATATATACTGTCCCTCCTCTGGGTGGACAGGCTCATATGCCTAGGGGACCCAGATATCAGGGAACCTCTGGACTATGACACCCATCCCCTCGACCACTACAACAGCATGTCCCACCCCAGCCTACATGCCCTCTTGATAGCCCATGAGCTAGAAAGAAGAGGCATATGCAATGAGACACTCCACTTTACAAGCAGGATACTTTGAAGTAACTTAATCCCATCTGCCAGCCCAAAGTTACTTTGCCTGTTGACAGCGCTACTACTCCTGGCAGGAGACATACAGCTTAACCCTGGCCCTTCTATTGCTAATCTCTTAATATCTTCCCCTCAGGACCCACACTGGATATCCGCCAAGGCGTTGAAGATAACGCACATGAATGTCTGCAGCCTCAGACCAAAAATGCAAGAGGTACAAGCCTGGCTTGACCTCTACAAGCCTGATATCCTCACCATCTTAGAGACCTGGCTTAAGGCTCACATCCTTGCTCATGAGATCATGGCCCAAGGATACAACACTAACCGTAATGACCAGGAAGAGCAAAAGAGGGGGTGGTGTACTAATCTAAGTGAAAGACACCCTAATGGTGTCGTGCCTAACCCTGAAGCAAAATATCTGCTTAGACAGTGAATCTATATTCATCCGTGTTACCTTCGGTCACTCAAAGCACCTCACAATAGGCTGTGTCTACAACCCTCCTAAATCTACTCTTCAATCCCTAGAGACCAATGCAAAAACCACAGCCAACGATGTCTCATCGGAGCTCCTTATCCTGGGGGGCTTCAACCTTAACTGGGCCCATGACCCAAACAAAGCCCTTTTGCCCTTGACTCAAGAGGCAAATCTAGTACAGGTTATCTCAGAACCTACTAGATCAAACCACAAAATGGGGAACCACTCCATCCTGGACTGGGCTCTGGTGTCTAACCCTTCCAACATCCAGAAAGCTGGCTTAATGGCCAACACCTTAAGCGACCACTCCCCCATATTCTGCATCTGGAAGAATAGAGTGTCCAAAGTCCAACCCAGAATACTTACTTCTTGTGGCTACTCAAATTTCCTGGTGGCACAATGCAATGACTATCTCAGCAACCTGGACTGGAGCCCAATTAGGCTCCTCCCTACCTTGGATGAGGCTCTGGAACACTTCCATAACTCAGTAATTATGGCAGCCAGCCTCTTTGCCTCACTGAAAAAACTCACAGCAAAAGGCAGCTGTTATAAGTGGATCTCTCCATCTCTAAAAACCCTGATGATCATTCGAGACAAGGCCTGGAAGAAGTTCAAGTACTCCTCTCTTCTGGATGATCTTGTGGCATACAAAGCCCTAAGAAACAAATGCAAGAGCGCCACTATACTTGTGAAAAGGGAGTATGTCACTCACCTCCAAAAAGACAATTTAGGCAACCCAAAACTATTTTGGTCTCACATTAATGACCTAATCAGGGGCAACACCAAGGTTGAACTAGGCCCCATTAAGGCCAATGGTCAGCTGGTAAGCAATGGCCCACAAATTGCCTCAGCCCTCAACCTTCACTTTACAAACTTTGACGTATACAAAGTTGGACTACCCCCTCCTACCACGGCACTGAATACAACTGAGCCCCCATGCCTGAATCGCCCCTCATTTCACCTAAGACTGGTTAAGACAAAAGAGGTCTTAACCCTCCTAAAGGCCCTGAAAATCAAAAGCTCAGGAAGACCCGATGGGATCAACCCCAGGCTATTTAAGGATGGAGCCCAATCCCTCTCCAGACCCTTGACCTGGCTTATAAATAGATCCCTGCTGGAAGGAATAATTTCTGGCCAGTGGAAATAGGCAAATGTGGTTCCCATCCATAAGGGTGGCTCCAGGGAACACATAAGCAATTACAGACCTATTTCCTTGCTCTGTATATTTGCAAAACTACAAGAAAGGCTTGTCTACAGCCAACTCTGCGACCACCTGGAGCCTCACCAGCTCCTAGCCCCCTCCCAGCATGGTTTTAGAACCAACCATGGCACAGTTACTGCCCTTACTAATTTCTCAGCAGACATACTCAGAGCACATACTCAGAGCAATGGACAATGGGATGCCAATTGGTGTGGTCTTCATAGATCTGTCCAATGCATTCAACCTTGTTGACCACAAACTCCTGCTAGTAAAGCTGGACAAACCTGGCTTAGACCATCTTGCCCTCAAGTGGTTCGAGAGCTACCTATCTGGCCTCACACAGAGGGTTATCTGGAAGGGTGCTCTATCAGACCCACTACCCATAAAAGAGGGTGTACTGCAGGGCTCAATTCTTGGTTCTCCTCCTGTTCCCACTGTTCACGAATGACCTAAATCTCCACTGTGGGGGTAGCTCGGTCGTCCTATACGCGGATAACATAGTCATTTACTGATCCTTGGACAACCTGGCAGGTCTTGGTCCCCTCCTCCAAGCCGATCTAACGTTACTCGAGGCTTGGCTAAAAGTGAATAGAACAGTCCTAAACATAGGCAAAACTAAGGCCATGCTGTTCGGACCTATATCCCTTGGACAAGACAGGACCAAATCCTTACAGCTCATCTCACTCTCAGGCAACAGTACTGAAGTAGTGGCCTCCTTAAAATACCTAGGACTCACACTTGACCAAGGTCTCACCTTTAAAAACCACATTGACCTAGTGACTAAGATCATCCATGGTAAACTTGGCACTCTGTATTGTTTAAAGGACCAGTTTATCCCAGAAGCCAGGATCTCAATCACCTCCAGTGTCCTACTCCCCACACTGACCTATGCTGCCCCTGTCAATACAGGGCATGGCCAAGCAAGAGGTCAACTGGCAGCAGATACTGTACAACAAGGTAGCTCGGTTCGCTACTCAGGATCACTCCAGAAGCCACCACTGTGACACATTAGCCCAGTTACAGTGGCCTTCACTTGTTGCATGCCTCCAGTACCCCCTGCTTTGCCTGGCATTTAAGTTACTCAGCCCACCCGCTCCACCCAGCCTAGCTGGAACTATTGCCATCAAGCACAATCTTCGGAGTCTAAGAACTTCAGGTCAGACTCTGCTGGAAGTTCCCAGAGTCAGTACCAATGCAGGCAGTAAGTCTTTCTCCTACACCGCCCCCTACCTGTGGAATAAACTTCCACCCACAGTACAGGAAGCCTCCTCACTTATGAATTTCCACACCAGACTCAAGGCCCACATGCTTGAAGCCAGCACTTGCCATTGTCATGGCACCTGATAGTCCCCCCCCCACCTTACGCCAACCCTGTCACCTGGGCAACCTTAGTACAGCATTGTCTCTAATCACCCTAATTAGCCATTGTACTAACTCTTGTCATACCATTATAACTAGTATAGCATAACGTACTGTAAAATGCTATCTATGACCGAACCTGTCAAATATCTGTCTGTACTCTGTAACCATTTCTTTCTCTGTATTTCACCATGTAAGGTTATTCCGGGTCGCCCCTGAAAAAGGGACCTTCAGGGCTCAGTGGGCCTACACAGTCATCAAAATTTAATAAATTAATAAATAATTAAATTGTTGGACGACTTACATCGGTCAGTGACTCACAGACTCATATCTTCCTATGATTCTACCTGCAACTAGTGCTTTGACAAGGACAGCCCCAGATCGCAGACCACGCACGTCTGGTTGACTTTCCTCTGTGTGGAGTCACTTGAAGAGATCATGAGCAAACCTAGCCATCAAAGTTGCACAGCTTGCCTGGCAGATGCCCAGGGACATAGCTTCATAAACCTTACAGCAAAGGAGATCCTGCTCCTTTGACTCCTTGCCCGGCAGCTTATCTGACTTGCCCTGCATCTTAGCCTTATGAAAGAACATGTGTGTCACAATCCCCTCTTGTGATGAATGTTCCTAAATGCCAGACAACCCACCCACAGGGTCTGTGTACTTACAGTCCGTATGACACAGAGAAGGTGGAGTACTGCCAAACTCTGAGTGCAGGGCCAAGCACAGCCTGGGCAATAGGGAAGGCTACCCCAATTAAGCAATCTTGAGAATATCCAGGAGGAGGAAGTCCTCCCTATTCAGGACCTCCTTCAAATGAGTGTCCACAGCCACAGACATATGGTCCAACAGAGCTGAAAATGATGACTGGTCCCTCAGGATGGATGAGGAGTTGACTTCCTGTCGAAATGGGCTTGACATAACAGATGTCTCCAAATCCAAGTCCAGCTAGAAGAGTGACTACTGACACAAGGCCTAGATTACCCTCTCCAATGGAGTGACAAGCTCTGACTGGAGATGAGAAAGTCTGAACTCTGCCTTGAGTTCTTCAACAGAGTGCCCTCCTAAGGCTGTGGGTGTTGGAGCTCCACTTGACTAGGTCACTGAGGCACAGCCAGCAGAGCCAAGGCGGGGCCACAGGTAACCAAGCAAGAGCTGGTGAGAGAAGGTTCAGTCATGGCCAGGAGTCAAGCAGACCACCAACGTTGGTTGACACTGACCCTGGGCAAAAGCACCAAATGCCCACTGCTGTCAGGTTGTCCTCTCCCATCTGCAACAGACTTGATGTCAATGGCAGGTGCCAGGCAAAGAGGATGAGCTCGACGACAAGAGCTGACGATGTCTGTGGTGTCGAGACCCATAAGGTGAACTCAACCTCGAATTTCAGCCACAAGGTTGATGTGGTTTAGGCAAGTTTAGCTGCTAGGGTACTGACTGAGCTAAAAGCTACAGGAGTCATGATGATCAGTGAAGACTGCACAAGGGAGGGGAGTGCCTTGACTGGCAGCACAGTTGAGCTGATGATGCTTTTGTTAGGGGTCTTGGTCAGCATCAGTGTCCAAGTGAGAGACACATTTTCTTTTTCATCCAACTCCACCCTGACAAGGACCACGAGCTCTCTGACAGGCATGTTGATCAGTGTTGAATTTGTCAGCTGCTCCCTCAGCAATTCTGCTCACTGAACACTGGGCTTCACTGGTGGAATTACCTCCACTGGAGGTAACTGCTCTGGAGAAGCCCTCGACGACGATGACCATGCGTGGTCCCTTGACCAACTTTGCTCCCAAGATGACAACAGCTTTTCTTTTTATGCTTACAGTGGTAAGGAGACTGTCATCCCCAAAAGAATGGAGGGACAGGGAAAGATACTGAAATCTCTCATCCTCTTGAGCAGTCAGTAGTTAAAAGGCATACTTATCAGCTGAAAGCAGTTTGAGGACCTAGTTGTCCCTGACAGCTGCCTCATCCCCTTCTAGTGCCCTTAACTGCACTGCTGACCCTGCAATCACAGATGGCTTTTGCCCCTTTGGCATATGTTGCAGGAGCCATATCTTCCATTCTTTGATGAATGAAGGATGCATGCACAGCATAACGCACAGTGCTCCACATCAGGGTTAGGGCACAGGCAATAGACTCAGGCATTGTGCATATCAGTGCTGGACATCTTCCACTTTTACAGGATGCACCTCTTAAATCTCTGCTTATTCTTCTGGTCCATGGTGAAAACGAAGATGGAGAAGGAGCCACAGGATCAGTTGATAAGTCGAGTCAAAGACTGAAGCAAAACGTAGAAGAATAAACACAAAATTGCTTGAAAACTATGCAGACTCCTCTGACACTAGCAGGAGCTGAGGAAGGAGACCTGTTCCTTCCAAAAGGAAAAAAAAAATCTGAGTGCAAAAGGGCAGAGGATGGAAGAAGTCACGTTTGAAGTCTATTCCGGTAACTGATCATGTTCAGTAGAAGACTACTCAAGTGTGAATACTGAACTGAATTTAAAGTAGTCAGAATAACATATTCTTCATTTACACTAGTGTGAATCTTGGAATAAATATTTCTACAGTTTGCTGGTTACCACTGATGCAGATGGATACCCAATGAGCAACCTACCCCAACAGAGAACACAGAAGCAAAGCATTTATTCAGCAGAAGCACCTACATACATTCTTTGAACCTAATATCTCCAAAAGATTTGAAAGGCCAGTATGTGGATCCTTTGTCCATCAAGTATAGTAAATTAAAACAGCACACAATTCTGAGAAAGAGAACGTTAGAGATGTTAGTGAATACAAAACGCATTGTTTCATCAAACATTTACATGATTTACGTAATTTATTCATCACATGGCCCACAAAAAAAATGTGTAAAATACAGATTGCCCTCAATCTTCCTACTTTTATATTTACATCAAATGACAGACATTCATTTGATATATCTTTACATTGTTGCAGTACTGTAAATAAATTGCCATGAGCTTGTAGCATATTTAAGTTGTCCATTCAAATAAAACAGTTTCACAAGGACCCTTTCAAATGTAAGAATGCTTGTATTACCAGCGTATACTCAATTTCAGAGCCACAAAGCAGACCCAAGTGGCTTCATTCAGTTTGGTTCTTGAACGAAAAAGATGAAAATGAGGGCTGGCACCGAGACAAACTGCATACATACATGGCACCGCAAGAGGGGCTAGTGTTGCCAGGGTTACCTTGGCATAGCCCTCAAACTGCCTCAGAACCTTTTTTATTAAGGAGGTGCAACATAACCCAACCAGCCCTTATGTACTGAACCCGAGAGCATAAGGCAGCCCCATTGACCCACGTAAGAAGGGTCAACAAACCAGTAGCACAGTGTCTTCACAACCCAAACCAAGAACAAGGGGGAAGACCAATAAACAGACTGTAGTGATCCCAGGTGATGGCAGGTGGGCATTTGAATCAGTGGTGAAGATATTCACAGAAGATCATGAATTATGGTGAGTAAGTACTTTTCTTATCTTCCAGGAATCAATTTTCACCACTGATTCACACTAATGGGTCACAGTACCAAGGTCAGAAAAAATTTCCTGGGCTAGAGTAGTAATTGTTGAGGGCTCACGCAGAACAGAAGTCCATTCAGGATAGTCCTGCAAAAGGTGGCATGCTGTCTGGCATAGACGTCCAGGGCATAGTGCTTAAAGTGTGTACTATGCTCCAAGTTGCAGCTCTGCAGTGCATCACTGACAGGCACAGAGCCAATCTCTCCAGGGATGCTACAACTGCCCTAGTGGAGTAGGCATGTACCTGACATTCCAGCTTGACCTGCACCATGGGACAGCAGTGGCATAGACAGCTCAAAGTCCAGGGAGAAATGCACTTGACTGTAACAGCCTGTCCCATTTGACTGGGATAGAAGGAAATAAACAGCTGTTTGGATTGTCTGAAGGCCTCAATCTGTCCAGGTAAAATGTAAAGACCCTCTGAACATACAGAGAATGGAGAGTGCACTGTCCTTCATTCTGGAAGTTGTCAAAGTAGGTAGGCAGCACAAGTGGCTGATTCAGCTAGAACTCACCACTTTAAGCTGCAACTTAGGGTGTATCTGGAGAACTCTGTTGTCCATGTGGAAAACAGTATACAGGGGATCTGCAGCCAAGGCATGGATTTCAGACACTGCAAGAAGAAGTGATGGCCACTAGAAAAACTCCTTTCCAAGTTAAAAACTTCAGCTCACGTGCTGCAAGGGGCTCAAAAGGCTTGTGAGTGAGCATATCCAGCATAAGGATGATATCCCAGGCAGCAACCAGCTTCCTGATGGGAGGCCTTGTATGTAAAATGCCCTTATGGAACCTCTTGAACAGCAGCAGCTGTGCCAGGTACAGGCTACCGATGGGCTTTTAGTATGTAGCAGTAGCATACAAGTGTTTAACTGTGGAATACTGTAGGCCAGCATCAGAAAGGTCCAGCAAGTACTCCAGAAGCTTGTCAGGTGGGCACCCACAGGGGTCCATGCAGGTCTTGGCGCACCAGATGAGGCATTTTCCATTTGGCTGTGTAAGTATCGGGAGTGGAAGGGTTATGTGCACCCAAAAGTATTTCAGAGACCTTCTGAGATACCCTGTACCTGTTCACTTCTATCTGTTCAGGAGCCAGGCCTGAAGGTGAAGGGAGTGCAGGTTGGGAGGGACCAGGTGACCCTGAGTCAGTAAGTTTGTCCTGAGTGCAAGGATCTTCAGTTGCTGACTGACAGTATGTTCAACAGAAGAAACCATATCTGTTGAGGCTAGCATGGGGGCAATCAGAATCATCTTGCCCCCTGTGTGCTTCCAGTTTCAGCAATACCCTCTGCACTACGGGGATTGGAGGGAATGCATACAGAAAACGACTTTGCCATTGCAGTCTGAATGCACCCTGGCAGAAAAAATGCTATGCCCTAGATTTCTGGAGCAGAATCGAGGCAGTTTGGCATTGAGTGGGGACACAAAAAAGGTCCACATATGGGGTGGCCCATGACCCCCCCCCAAACTTGTCTTTTCACGTCAGGGTTCCTGGCTTTAAGTTTCCGGACAGCATTGTTATTGTTAGTCAGTATAAGATTTATGTTCAAATGATGTTTAAATAAATTTGGAATTTTATATTTATGAGTAAGTCATAACACAGCTACATGGAATTGATTAACAGTATGAAACTGGTATTCTATTTTGTTTCGTGTCTAACCTTGACTTTCTCTCTGCTTTCTATCTTTTTTAGACTGCAGAGAAGGTGGAGCGCAAGACTTCCCTGTTATAGCATGAATTTATGTTAAGCTCCCTACTCTGGTCCGAGACCTTTCTCCTTTTCTACACTTTTCTCAACTGCTCTATATATATATATGGGTTGTACTGTTTGACTGTTGCTCTGCTGTTTACATTTTAGTATTTTTTCTTTCTGTTAATATCATATTGTTGAATACTATCGTCCACACTGCATTATTTTACCCAAGTGTATTAAATTCAATCTAGATATGGCTATTTTATGCTGCCTAAACGATCATTTTGAGTTTAAATACTTATTTGAATTTTATGTTGGTTACTTATGACATCATAATAATGTATCCAGACCTTGTGGTATTTAAATGTGGTTGTTACTTCAGATGAGCACCCCACAGAGGAAGCTCTAGTGAGTAAAGCACCAGGACATCAGGGTAGTGGTCCCAATGGCTCAGTGATTCAAGTGGTCTGTGAGGTTTGTTTGTTGTGATTTGTGGCGATTTCACCAATAAACTGAACATAATTTAGGTGTGCAAACCCTCAACCTGCACCCCCCCCCCTTACCTGTGAACACTGTAACCACTGTTTTTTTGGCAATCAGAATCATCTTGCCCCGTGTGCCTCCAGTTTGAGCAGTGCTCTCTACACTACAGGGATTGGAGGGAATGCATACAGAAAAAGGTTTTTCCATTGCAGTCTGAATGCATCCCAACAGAAAAATGCTATGTCCTGTATTTCTGGAGCAGAATCAAGACAGTCTGGCTTTAACTGGGGATATATAAAGGACCACATATGTGGTGCCCCACTTGTTGAACAGCAATCTAATGACTGGAGCTTGTGACTACTTGTGAGGATCGGCCTCTGTTCGGCTGAGCTTCTCTGCCAGAGTGTTCTGGACTCCTGTCATATAAGTGGCCTGGAGCAGGATCCCCTGCTCCAGGCATCATTCCTATACTCTTATCACTTCCCTGCAAAGAGGGTAAGAGTGTGCTCCTCCTTATTTGTTGATATAATACATCACAAACTTATTGTTTATCTGGGGGAGGACTGTTTTGTAGCTTATGAGATCCAGTATGACTCGCAGGCCGTAGAAAAACTGTTTGCACCTACAACCCATTGATGAGGAGATGAGATGAGTCTCCGACAGGTCCCAGCCACCTTGTGTTTGGAGGCCCTGACAGAGCGCTCCCCAACCAAAACCCAACAGGGAGGCATCCATGGTGAGAGTCACTGGAGTCTCCGGTTGGGAGAAGGAAAAGGCCTGGAGGAGACTGTCCTCCAGTGACCACCATGCGAGTGACTGAACCAGAGGCTTGATCACCTGAATGGGGTAGGTCTGAAGATGTGATGCTTGTGACCACTGTGCACTGAGCATCCACTAAATTGTTCTCATGTGTAAGTATGCCAGGGACACTGTAAACACCTAGGAGGCTATCAGACCTAGCATGCGTTGCATGGTTTGGGTTTAAACAGATTTGTGGTTCATAATGTAGCATGCAATCTGCAGGATCACCTGCATTTTGCTCTCTGGAAGGAATGCACAGGTCTTGGCTGTATCCAGAAGAGCTCTTATGAACAGCAGCCACTGTGAGGTTGGAGCTGAGATGTCTAGATTCAGCACAACACCCATGGAGGTAAGGAACTGAAAGGCTGTGGCCATCTGTTTCATTCCTGGAAGGACTGGCTATCAGCCAATCATCTAGGAAAGGGTAAACCTGGAGTCCTACTTTTCTCAGGTGTGCTACGAGTACTGCAAAACACCTGAGGCACCAAGGAAAGCCCAAAGAGAAAGACTCTGAACTGGTAAACTGCCCCAGCATGAAGAATCAGAGGTATCTGAGGCAGCTGGGGTGTACCAAAGTGTGCCGGTACGCATTCCGCATATCCAGGGAGCTAACCAATCCTGGAAGAAAAAAATTTAAATTTCTTGATTCAAGAAAGAGAAACATAGAAACATAGAATTTGACGGCAGATAAGGACCGCTTGGCCCACCTAGTCTGCCCATTTCCCTACCTAACGGATAAGCTGCAGAGCCTAGTTAACCAACAGCCTACTTCCTCTTACCCCCCACTAGAATTGTCTTATGTCTGTCCCATGCATTCTTGAATTCCACCAGTTTTTGACTCTACGACCTCCTCAGGAAGGCTGTTCCATGTATCCACAACCCTCTCTGTGAAGAAATACTTCCTCACATTACCTCTGAGCTGTCCCCCCTCTATCATCAAAGTCGAAGAAGGGGTGTATGCTGCCTGTGAACAGACCAGCGGTCTGAACCAGAGATGCCGTCTGATGCAACCTAGTGGGAAGCAGAAGCAAAGACATCCAAGTGGCTTAGCGCTGATGACTGCTGGACTAAATGCCATATACAGCACTCAGTAGAATCCTTTTTTAGGTTTCTGCTAGGGACTTAAGCAAGCTCCAAAGGGGATAGTCACAAGTAATGCCCTTGGAGCTAGAAATCTGCATGCCTCGGCAAGGCAAATTTTATTTATAAAGCCCCCTTTTCCAAAGGCTCAGGGTGCTGTATATATTAAAAGATACAATAACAATGCATAATAAATACATTAAAACATAACAGTAAGTACAAATTTAAACTAGCTAAAACTTGCTAGCTAGGGAATGCTTGTTTAAATAAATATGTTTTCAGTAGGCTTTTAAAGATCTCCAATGTGCCAAGCAAATGCTTCCCAGAAGGGAATTAGGGGCTGCAACCCCAAAAGCTCTGTCCCAATATTGTTTTACATGGGAGGAGGTGACAACCAGTAAGCCAGCATCAGTGGAGCGGAAGGGTCTGCCGGGTGGTAAGAAACCAGGAGATCTTTTAAGTAGTCGGGTCCCAAACCGTGAACGGTCTTCTATGTTAACAAGGAAGTCTTGAAGATTATGCGCCACTGTAAAGACACTGTACAGTACATACAGCACCGGCGTGATGTGGTCCCTCTGAGAAGTTCCCAACAACGTCTGAGTTGCAGAATTCTGGACCAGTTGCAGGTGGTGAAATAAACCTACAGTTAGCCCTAAGTATAAAGCATTACTGTAGCCCAACCTAGAGGTAATGAAAGCATGGATGATCATTGCCAGGTCACCAGGAGCTAGATGTGGTTTGATCCTGGTGATATTTCAAAGATGGCAAAAGCTGCTGACACCTGCTGGTCTAGTGTCAGCCTATGGTCTAAAATGACCCCAAGATTCCTAACCACATCGCCAGCAACAATAGGACAGCCACCCAGCACAGGGAGGGCTACCGAATTACCCATCAATGTCAAGCCCTGTCGACTTGGCTCAATCACCAAGACCTCTGTCTTCCCATGGGTTGAGACACAACCAGTTTTAGGCTATCCAGTCATTTATTTCAGCCAAACATTTCCCCAGCAGTAAAACCGCAGTATCCTCACACAGAGAGAAGGCAGGTAGAGTTAAGTATCATCTGCATAGTAGTGAAACTCAACCCCATGTTGTCTGATGATCTCCCTCGTGGGCAATATATACTTAGAAAATGGGCTTTTTATTTCCTGGCATCTGATTGGCTGGTACCCTTGCCGGGGGGGGGGTACATTAACTTTCAATAGATGCCCAGGAAATAAAAAGTGCCAGCCCAAACCTGCCTGATGCCCAGCCAGAAATCATTGTGCCCAGCCTGCTTCACCATTGGCTGAAGCACTGGGCACTCAATTTAAATCAACCACCATTTTTTTTTTTCTGGCTGAGCGAGAGAAATTGCCCCCAACACCCTACTTTAGCGCCAACTGTTAAAGCCACACACAACAGTGTGTCATTTTTCTAAATACTGAGCATATAGCAACTCATGAATCTCATTTCCCGAAACATTTTTTTTTGTGTGTGATTCAACGGAATGAAACCCTGCTCCATTCCGTTATGTTCAACTTCGGCTTCACTTACACTGCTGGATACCCCCGCCCCAATCATTCTCACATTTATTCCGTTATGACCAAAAGAAACTTCCTCATGAATAAAAACTTCTGCAGTGTACCTACACTGTGCCATGGCTCACAGCTCCGATGATATCTTGCAATCTCGACTTTCTAAACAGATCCACGGTCGCCATTCACGTCTTCTCACTCGTCCGTGATGCCGCCTGTCTCATTTCTCCTTCCTGCGCTCTCCAACCCCACACATCAATCGCTGACTATAACATGTCTTTCCAATAAAGAAAACAACCCAAAACTGCATACGGAAATAAAGAAAGAAATAAATTAGTTTTTCGTTCAAATGCCTCTTTTACTTCCGCGTATGATGTCATCCAGCACACCGAAGTAACGCTGCATGTCATCAAGCACACCGAAGTAACGCTGCATCTCTAAATAATTAACGACATCACACAGTATACATTTTTCAACCCCCAAGTAAAGTAAAGGCACTGCTGTTAACACAGTAAGTACAAACTCTGTGTCGGGGGGGCTAACTTCAAGATTCTGGTGGGGTGGTGGACAACAGATGGAACAGCACAGAAATTGGGACTACTTTACTATGCAAACATTTAAACTTTATTATTAATATATCTTTTAACTGTTTTTCTTGACTTTTTTAAATCCCATAGGAAAAAGCCACAGAGCCCATTTTCTAAGTGCAATAATGCCCTCCAGGGTGGGCGGTATGGGCAATACTGGACCGGCCAAGGGCTATAAGGCCCTTCGCCTGCGGTGTCGGGCCTCATTACGCCCCTGGCCGGTCCGGTATTGCCCAATACCACCCACCCTGTCGGGTGTTATTGCTTACACAGAAAACCACAGGGCCAAGCATTGAACCTTGAGGAACCCCACAGGGAAGCGCAGAAGCCCCAGAGATGAAATTACCTAGGGCAACCGACTGCATTCTTCCGGTCATGTAGGATTCAAACCAGCCTAATACTATACTGGTCATACCCACATAGGTCCTCAGGTGATACAACAGCACCATGTGGTCTACTGTGTCAAACGCCTAGGAGAGCTCTAGAAGGACCAAGATGGAGTATAATCTGTGATCCCTCGCTAGGAGGAGGTCATTAGTCACCCAGACAAGTGCAATCTCAGTACTGTGCCAGCTGGGGTGTAGCCTAGGGTAGCTGTTGTGCAGGTCTGTTCTTCCATAGTGTTCAACTTGTGCAAGTCCTCGCAGGAGGGTGTATGGTCACCTCTTGGGGGAGAATGGCCTTGTCATTCTTAGGAAGAACAACAAAGGCATCAGCTAAGGCTGAGAAAAATACTCCGTACCAACTTAGGGGCAGTGTATTTTTTTTTTTATCTACCTGCTTGCAGATAGATGGAATTGAAGCAGGTCTACTCCAGACTGCGTCAGACAGGGTTTTAAATGCGGGGAATAGGAAGAACAAAATTGACTGGCATGACAGAAAAGTTTAACCACTGCACCTCAATCAATGGCTGTAGACTCAGAATTAAGTGAAGAAGCATGCCTCTGAACAAAGCCTTGAAAGTTGGATCCTCCTGAGACACAGCAGTAGGGCCGCAGTCAGAAGAGTCCAGGCTAAGAAAGTCATAATCTCTGCCCACAGAGAAGATGAGGTCAGGGTCAGGTTCATCCCCTTCCACATTCTCTCCAGAGGGAGGGGCATATATATGGGTGGATCCCAGGCCCTCTAATCCAGAAATGTGGACAGAGCAACAGTGATGACACTGACCCCAAGGATGAGGGGCTGATGCCAGAGGTGGCAACAGAACCAAAACAGAATCTGATGCCAGGAGATCCCCAGCACTGAGACTGGCACCTGAACCAAGCTAGGCCCTTACGTGCCCAAACCCTGTGCCAGCGACCCAGCTAGCACCAAAGTGACCAGCAATGGTACCCGGCGGGTCCCACCAAGTGACACAAAGTGGGAGGGGGGCACCTAGTGGGGCAGGATTCAGTGGCCTGGTCACCGGCAAGGGCTGAAGGCTGCTGCTGGAGCTAAATGCTTTACCCAGCTTGAGGGTCCCACCATGGCTCCAGTTCCGCCAACCCTGAAAAGACAGGGCTAGGACCCACTGGCAGAGACATACGAGTCTGATGCTGCACCCACTACTCCAAAGAGATGCCAAAAGGTGAAACTGCCCATCAGGGTCCGCACTCAAAGAATGCAAGGGACACTGGGCCCAAGATCTTGATATCCCAGTCCCAAAGGTCTCTGGTGATGCTGACAGTGCTGGTGAGAGCCTCTGGCTCTTGGAGACCAAGGTCTCTTTTGGCAGACCTCCCAGAGAGTGACCTTGAGCTGTAGCGTTTCTTCCCCTTCTGAAGAGAGGAAGAAAAACTCGAGGCTAAGCAGCACTGAGAACCTGACCAGAATCGGGAATGGTGTTGCACTTTTGTGCTTCAGTGGGATTGTCCTTTCTCCTGAACACGGGACTGCCCATAGTCAGAACCCATCCCAGACAGGGAAAGTGGACTGACATGGCCCCACTGCTGAAGCAGCCTGCCTGAAAGGCTCCCTACCCTTTATCCTCCATGGCTGTCGATCATAGACTCGGTAGTGCTGAAAGAAAAACTGACAGAAATAGTTTTGTAAAATCAGTACACTGCCACAGGAAAAAAAAAAGCTTTAAACATTAAAACTAAGAATTGAATGTTGCTGTCATTCAGACATCAAGGTCTGACTCCCAGTGGGGTGAGCGACATCATCACTGATGCACACTCGACAGCAAGAAAAAAGGAACTGAGGTGGCTGAGGGGTGGTGTTGAGGTAAGCCAAGTGCAATAAGCCACTCTCGCAATGCCATGCATTCATGTTACTTGCCTTGGCGACAGCCCTCCTAAAAGTTCTGGCTCCCACAGGGTCCTAGCGCCGCCAACTAAGACCCATTAGTGTGAATCAATGGTGAAAACTGATTCCTCAAAGATAAAGCATTTATGCCCATAGCAGAATATGTCCAATGTAAAAAATAAAAAAAAATACCAAAGAATTTCAGATCTGCATAGCAGCTGTTTTCAGTGAAGTCATCTATGTTTGAGGACAAAATGCCTCACTGTACTCTGGTGTGAGGCCAAGAGAATTTATGCTTTGTTAAAATATGTAGTGGTGCTACACACTAGGGAAACTCCCCCCATCTGGAAGCAGTGCTTTCAAAATGTAGCCAGCAAAGTTAAAATGCTATGCAAGTCTAGACTGTACTCTTAAATCAGCCCCCCCCGCCCCAAATATGCATCTGATTGGGTACACGTGAAGAAGTCTTATCATCAACATAGCTCTCATATCCACAAGACTGAGGTTTCAGTTTTACACGAATGTACATATTTTCCTCTTCTGAGGACAAATATAATGGTGCCTGCTAGGACAGAACAAAGAATACTGCCTAATCCTGTAGTTACTGCAGGAAACTGCAATTTCAAAGGATGGCAATCCCTTTTATCATATAGGAATCCGTGACACTGTGCTGCATCCGGGTAGGCTTCACTATACTATATATAGTACATGCATCAGAGCTTTTCAGCAATACCATTCTGCTTTCCTGATTTTGAACTTAGTTTCATTGCACAGTAACTAGCCTTCAAGCAGGTACTTCCTTGATTCTCTGAAGATTTCACCAGGTGTTTATCTAGGAAAGAATACACAGGTCACACAATGCTTTCACTTTGACAGTTGTCATCACTGACATTATACCTCTCGACGGTTGAGGGGTTAGAAGCTAAAATGTGGCCTAAAGGTAATTTGAGGCCACATCTTACAATACAATTGTTTATGTCTTCACAACCCATACAACAGCAAAACAAACTGGGTAGCAGCTGAATTTTCTGAAGTTTTATTAGTAAGATTGAAGACCAGACAAGCTCATACTGATGTTGCATTAACCTGCAGGATCAGAGTATATACAAAACATTTCAATATTACAGTTGTAGAGGTTGCAATTGTGACTGTTACAAATTCCATATTCAATATTACACAGTTCTGTCAGCACCTCATAATGTTTGATAAATCCTTTCTTTAGAAAAGGTTCCCTTATAATCTCTAGTCTTCAAAAAACATTGCGCTAGCCTTTTTTACAGTCTTCCAAGGAGAAAGCCAACCTAAATACTGAAGAATTGAGTTAACTTAAAAGCCCTTATTAAAATATATTCATGGTACCCTAAACCATGTGCCTTGATTAAACTACATAGAGTACAATATGTCACTCCTCAGAGTTGTGGGCAGGTAAACACTGACAAGAAGTTACCACGTGTGCAACCAACCTGGAACAGGAATCCATGGCATAGTGCAGGGTGCAATCAAGCTGCCTACTGACTGATTTCTACAAAAGTAAAGCCATTACTATTGAAGCACTGTGATCAGCAGCCAGAAAATGTCTGTCACAGGCCATCCACACTACCTAAGGATGGTGTTTTATTTTGAAGCTCCAGTCTGTGCAAGAGTATGACATAGCAAAGCTCACAGCCAAGCTGTACATGTTGTTAAGTGTTTGAGTCACTGCAACCAATTGTTTATAATCCATTTTCAAAGGTTTACACAGACTCCTTTAATGTGATAACACCATTGGGGCCCGGAGATCTGCACCGGGTAATGTCTAGCGTGCAGCATATAGAAGCCAAGGCTGCAGCTGGGGATTTAGATATATACAGGGAACACCTAACTCAATATGGCAATACTCAATATGGCTACAGTTCCTTAAGTTTATCAACATATGATAATGAAAAAAAGGAAATGCATGCTCTTTTTTCCTCACTCTATATATGACTAATTCAGTCCACTGGTTCAAAAGATGTATGCATTCTCTTTATCTAAAGGGTTTCTCATTGACTTTCTCCTTAGTACTCAACTGAAACCTGCACACACACATATTTATAAAATGGGTCAGATGGTGGCCACCTCAAATACTGATCTGACTGGGCGAATCAGGTCACCTGCTGTGCCTATATATTGTAACAAATGCAAAGAGCTGCATTTTCTAAGTCAGAAGATTAAATACTAGGCCATTTTATAAGCATAATAACACGCTCCAGGGTGCTGTGTTCATTGAAGAGATATAGACACACCAGTGTGTGCGGAGGCATAATGTCAAATCTCCATACGAATGCATGCCCTGTTGTGTTACTGCCCATATAGTCATATATATCTACATACATACAATTAGGGAATGCTGTTAATAGAGTTACAGACAAGACAGTAACAGTCTGGTGGCATCTGTTATACAACACAACTAAAATTTAATTTAGTGGTGTTTTACTAAACTCCCAAAATTGACACAACTGAGCCATATCATTTTTAACCTTTCATGACACAAAATAAAGTCAGTCACAATTCCACATACAAGCCTCTGAAAATAAATATACATATTCATACATTTTAAAATATTTTTCAAGTACATTTTGTAGAGGGTCAGGTGCTAACTGCCACTAGTAACGTAATTGTTTCTGACTTGTCATAAATCCTTTTATCAGGTGTTGAAAAGCAGTTTGAACAATTTTGGGGAAAAAAATGAATTAGTTTAAAAAATTTAAAACCCCATATCTAAAATAAATATACCTTGAAGGATCAACGTTTTAATATGACAGTACATCAGAAATGCACTGAATCCATTATTGTAACAGGGCTTCCCAATTCAGAACAGAACTAGCATTATTTAAACCCATGTAGCAGATTGCTAGTGCCCAGCTAGGTCACCTGGCACATCTATACAACTGCAACTCAATATAAAAAAGAAGTTAGAAAATTTAACAAAAATTACAATTGTGTCCCTTTATACTCCACAACTTATATTCCAGTGTCCATGAAACAGACTGCTTATCATACAAGGATATGAGTTAACATAGAAAAGAAATGTCCCGAGTGCATCAGTAAAGCAGGCAGAGCTCCTTCCCCAGAACCGTAATATCTTCAAATTCAAACTTAATTAAGCAACACGTTGCGGATATGTTAAATAATATGAATGCAGCACAATAATGACACCAGGGTAGGGTGAGATGGAGTACAATTTCAATTCTTAATACAAACACACGTGTTCAAATCTGATAGAATACTTTGTTCCCCCCCCGCTCCTTGGGATGTATATAATGAAGAATGATTTCCCCATTGGGATTATCACAATGGCGGCTATCCAATTCTTGGCCTGTGCACAAATGCAATGGCACAACATAGGCCTGTCTCCACGAATCCTAGTTAATGTACAAAACCACAGACTGCACTGCTCCTTGATTTGTGTAGGATATTACATTGATAGCAGTTTCTAAATGCTTATGTAATTCTGTAAACATGTGAAACAACAACATTTCTGTTTTAGGCAAACTAAAATAGTTTTTTGTGGGGGAAAGATTGACAGTGATCTCAGACATGCAATCAAATAGTAAAACTACTGAACGCAAAACAATCGTATATCAAGAAATGTGATCCTTTTTCAATAACGTTTGTGATACTTCCGGAACAACAACCCATCCTTTGAATGAATCAGTATACATTGATAAAATAAAACAACATAATGCAGATAGGCACATGGGAAACAATTTTTACAAGGTAGTTATCCAAGAGGCAATTTACTATGGAAATATTTAGTGTCCCTTTTACACGGAAAGTTCCTGCCTGATTCGCGCATGTGCTTCTCGTCCACATGCCCCGTCCCTGTTACTGCAAACTGGTAGGCCTTTTTTTTTTTTTTTAATTCAGAATGTACTTCCCTGCTTGTGAAAGGGACACTGCTTATTCCTTAAAACATAAAAATAGAAGGAAAATCAAAGCAAAACTAAAAGGTCAATTCCACAGTAAAGAGGGAAAGAAAAAAAACAATTAAAATGATAAAACTGGATGTAAGAGTTTAACAGCAGGCTTAGAACACTTTACAAAAGACAAGTTTCTGGCCTACCACAACTGAGCACTTGTTTATGACACCTCATTTGCTTTCCTACATGTTTTGCACAGTTTTTTTTTCCTATGGAGACTTAAGCAGTATTAGGAGTTATCAGAAGTAGTTCTTTGTCACTCCTCTTCTGTGCAGCCCAAGAGCTCCGCCCGCAAAGTGATCCTGCCGTACCAAGACCAAGGAAGGATCCTGAAATACCGTGCATAGAAAGGAGGATTGATGACATTCTTTCTGTGTGTATCGTTGTCAAAGTTACCTTGGAAAACCTGTTGGATAAAAAGTGAACAGCAAAATTAGTAATTGAAAGGAATGTACTTTGTATAAATGAAAACAAGCTAAAACAGCTGAGATGCTACAGGTTTTTTTTTTTTGTTAAAGGAAATTTCCACAAATGAAACAGATGAAAAAATCACACCTATTCCTAAAAGGCTACCCTGCTGATCGGCTGTTCTAGGTTGAGAAATATATTTTCAATTACTAAATTACACTGTGCAGAAGAACGTGGTGGGCAAACCTTTATTAAAGTTATACAGCGTAATTAAGTAATCAGAAAATGGTTTCTTAACCTAATAGACCTAATCAGTAGGCGAAACAAAGGTAGGAGGTTTATTTTAAAGGTGAACTGCAAAAACACTGGCTTTTATTTTAAATACTGGTTCAAATTCTGTAATTGCTCTAGCTATCCGGGCCTTTTAGTTATTCTAATGGGGCTTTCTAATTTACATGCTCCTGGTAATGATGATTTTAGAACTCTATGATGCAGTTTATGTCCCTGTTCTATGCTTCTATTTTGGCACAATGCACCCATGTTCTACCATATAACTCTGGCTGAGAGGGACAAATATCATACAGTTCTAAAATGGTACTTACCACTAGACTGTAAAGCAGAAACACCCATGAAAGTTACTAAAAGGTCTTGACAGATGCAACAATAATAGAATTTAACCACTAATTAAAACAATTTTTTTACTGGGATAATGGCTCACAGGTTCAGTGCAGCTTTCCTTTAAGTTGTGGAGTTTTTCAACCCTAAAAACCTCAGCAACGTACAGGATGAGTTAAAACCTAAGCAACATACAGGATGAGTTAAAAAAAAATGGTTAACATAAATGCAGATTACAATTAGTATCTGAAGTCTACGCATCCAGGTTGACGAAAAGGATCAAATTTATGTTCTAAATCAAGTCTTGAGACACTTCGACCCAGACTATTGAAAAGATTGTGCCATTAGAACTCAAGAGCTGAGACTCCTTGGGAAAAAATAGGGTGAGAGGGTAAAAAAATATATATGAACTGTGTAGATTAATAGCTGAACAGCTAAAGCAGCAGCACAATTTAACTTCACTGAAGTGGCCATTTTGTATCAAGGTTAAGCAACGGAATGCTCAGACTTGTATTTTTTTTTTTATGTTACTTTTTTCTCCCATGGGGGTCCCAGCCGGCCTCATCGTCCTTGCATCCCCAGTGATCCGGTTGCCGGCCGACCTGCGCCGTCTCCAACTGAGGGCACCCACCGATTACCCCACGGCTTACCCCCCATGGCGGGGCGGTGGGGTCTATCAACTCCCCCACCACACAATGGATCCAGTGACGGTGGTCCCTCGAAGTGGCGCAGGACAACGTAGACAGCCATCAAGCCGCAACAGCTGGGCACTCCCCTTTTTCCGTGTTCTGCTGGAGGCGGGGCATGCAATGCCGACAAAGGCTCACTGCGCACGTGTCTGCACGCAGTGCGCCTGCTGGCTGCCCCAACTACCACCCCATTCTACCAGCCCAGACATCCTGACACCGAACCTCTGCTAGGTGTCAGACTTACGCTGGACACTGTACCCCGACCCACCCTGGGAGAGGAGAGCAGTCCATAGGATGCTTGATCTGCTCCCTCCCCTGCCGACCCCCAGCATCCTGAGCTTGCTCCCGAACCCAAGTCACTGGCATGGCGCGAGGTAAGGCATCCAGCGCCTCAACCCTCAGCGCCACCGGGCCGGTGAATGCTCAGATTTTTAAAAGGCTACTGAAAGAAGCAAATTGCTGACTAAAATTTGCCATTCTAAATGCTTCCATGCTGTGCTGAATATTATTTCCTTAGTCCTATCTGTTTGCCATTTCCATTATGGAGTTTCTAAGCTGGCTAATGTGGACTCTAGCTGCTAGGACATTGGAGCACTGTGGCCCTGATAAAGACAGTATACAGAGAACAAGGATGCAAGAAATTGCACAATCAGAGTTGGATTCTGGCCTGTTTTTCCCACAATTAGGCTTTTTAGAATTGCAGGCCAAAAATTCTAATTCTAAAAGAGGGTTGGACTTGCAATCGCATCTGAGAACATCCTAACATGAAAAAGAGGCCATGGTGCTACTGGTACCCAGCTGCTCAGTTTTTACAGTAGATCCCTCTGCCCCCCCACCACAATTAAATCACTCATCCCCACATCCTCACTGCACCTAGGATCTCTCCTCCTCCCACACCAACCCAATCACAATTAGGTTGTGCTATGTAATGTTTTGATTAAGCTGGTCCACTTGGTCAGTGTCAACCTCCTAAATCTTAATATCCAGAGAAGTGCCCACTGTCCAAGCCCATTCCTCCTCCCCACCACCAAAGCTGGCTGTTACTAGTAGTGCCTAGTAGTACTGTGTACAGTCAGGTAGATCAAGAAAATATCCAAGGATGCTCAATGGCCCATCGGAAGCATGATGCACTTCATGCAGGTGACCTAGGTTTGGGAGTGAACTCGAGAGCCAGTGCTCAGGCTGAGAGATGTACTCCAACTGGCAGCATACCTCTTAACTGTCCCTGATTTTCAGGGATGTCCCTGATTTTGCCTCAAAATTTTCCTCTGTCCCTCATAAAATTTGTGTTTTTATGACAGAATAGTGGTGACTAAAAGCACAAAATAATGTCAAACATTAAAGTTACAGACTTTGTTTTCTTCACAAAATGCATCTTAACACAAATCCTTTCATTCTATCAGCTTTCTGAGTGAATAGTACACATTTTTAAGATGTGTCCCTCATTTGGGGTCTTTGTCCCTGATTTTTATAAGCCTTGTCCCTGATTCTTGAGGCAAGAGGTTGAGAGGTATGACTGGCAGCATAACCCAGACAGTAGGAGGGAGGCAGCTTGCTCTACTGCAGCTGTGGCTCCTCTTTTTCTCTTTTGGGAGAGGCAGTGTGAGTACATGCTGTTCGTGACAGCGGGGGACAGGTGGGGGTGCTGGAGGGAAAAACGGACTGGCACATGATGAAAGCCAAGCCCATGCAGGCTCTGCATCAGCCAAGCACCTTACTCCACTGAATCTGGATCTCTAAAGGTGAAACTGCAATCATAAATACCCTGCTATGGGGGAAAACCAACAGATAGATTGAGGTTGGAGTAATTACCTGAGGAATATGCATCATGGGGATGAAAGGTGTGACTGGAAGGGGAAAGGTCAGTGAGATGGATAAACACATAAATGAGAAGAATGTGTTTGGAGGACAGATACAATGATAATGTGGACTTGATGGAGTCAGGGAGTAAATGGCACAAATACTTCTACAACCTTGCTGGGGCACTGTAGACTGAATGAGTGCAACAGAGTGGGCTCTCCATTCAGTCAGTTGCCCCTTCCATATATCCTTCCCCTCTCCACTCCCCTTCCTCTTCTTCTCCTCCCCCAGTTTACTCCTCCCCCTTTCACTGCACAGGAAACCTTTTACTCCCTCAACCTAAGTTTAGTCTTGATGGGTGGGGTCTGAAGAGTCTCCAACTCTCAGCTCCCACAATTGCATCTCCCCTTACTCACCTGCTCAACCTATAATTTTCCCTCGGTGCTGCTCCTCAGTTCTGGAAGATTTCCAAAGTTACTCCACTTCACAATGGGGGTGACCCCCTTCCTCCTCTGGCGACGTCAGCCCCATCTCCCTCCTTCACTCCCTCTCAAAGCTGCAATAGAAACGTATTTATTCCAGACTTTCTGACTACCTTTCATCCTCCAGTTTCCTCTTGCCCTTCCCGTCTAGCTTCCGGAAGCACTATTTCATCATCTCCTCCTTGCTGTGTGTCACTAACTCCATCAGCTCCTCCTTGCTGTGTGTCACTGACTCCATCATCTCTGGAATAGATCCGAAGCATATCGCGGCTGCCATCTTCATCGATCTGGCCACAGTCTTTGATTTAGCATCTCATTCTCTTCTCCTGCACAAGATGAGCTCTGCTGGCCTCTCAGCTCCCACAGTGATCTAGCTTTCTGCCTACCTCATGGACCATCGACAGTTGGTACACGTAGGAGGTGTCCTGTGATCTCCACTACTCATACAGGCTGGGGTCCTCCAGGGCTCCATCCTGAGTCCCATCCTTTTCTCCATTTTTCTGAATGACCTCCCCTTTGCCTATGCTAACTCATGTATTCACATGAACCCCCAACCCCCAACAAAGCTCTATTTAGTGAAACTCTGGGATGGGTAGCCGATTGTTTAGGCTGTGACTTTTCTTGCTCCTTAACTTAGTATAAATAAATTTGGCAGTTTTGTTTAGCAAGCATGTGTGTGGCAACATCTTTCTTCCCTGGAATACTCTACTACCCTTGACTTTCCTATTCACATGTATGCAGATGACACAGTCATCTTTGCCTCCAGTCCTTCTACTGTAGCTGTGGAAGACATGCTTCCTAGTTTTCAAATAATTAAGTAGAAAAAATAACAATAATATTACTACGTTACATGCAGTAACCTAAGTGTAAAAGATGGAGGGCATGGGGGGATGATTAATATAATTGTGTATGGGTGTTCCATAAAAGAATGGGTGGTTGAGTACTGAGGGTGTCTGGGCTTTCTTTTTCATGGCAGGAATGAGCGGACTCTGCTTAAAGCAGAGTGTGCCTGTTTTCTGGTCACAGATAGGAACTGAAGAGGCTTTTGTTTTTGAGACAACATAGGAAGAGTATGCTGTGGGGAAACTTTCTGAAGTAGTTTTTTTTTAATTATTGTCTGTAGGGTAAACTGAGAGCAACCACAGTAGCCCACATTTAAGGGACATAAGAGCTGTGTCTTACCCTGTAGTTTGGGGGCTGGATGAGAACTGTCTGACCTGGGGCCTCTGAGCTAGGTGATAATTGGAGAAACAGTGGCAGAAGTAAGAGCTAAGACCTTATATTCAAATCAACCTAAGCACACCACTGCATTTGTATCCCATTGGGTGAGTGGCACAGAGAATAAGTGGGACATCTAGCCTAAGGACACTTGCAGGGCATCCACAGGAAGTACTCAGGTCTGCAGGGAACTCTGGAGGTCAGTACAGGTACCAGATGGGCATTACGCAGATCATGTAAATGGAACCTAGCAATTCCCTATCTGGGAAGCCCAACATACTATACTGTGAAGTGAATATGTATTAAGGTTAAGGGACAAATATCATATCTAACTACCTATCTCTACTTAACTACCTATCTAGGGTAGGGGTAAAAAGCAAGCATCCAAAGGCATGTTAGGCAGGTAATAAGGGGATACATGATGGGCAGCTATGTGACAGCTGAAATATCAGCATGAGTGGCAAGTGAGCTCAGGGTTATCACGAGTGGCTCCGCGTAGTGGAGCCATGAGTGATTTCACTCTGAGCTCAGTTGCCACGAGTGCAGATATTTCAGCTATCACATAGCTGCCCATCATGTATCCCCTTAATAGCAGTACCTTTGGCAAAACTCCCTATATAGTATAGGCTAGTTTGGGTTTAAGTTAAAGGGTAATAGGTAAGTAGAAGGAAAAAGGGTAATACTATCAGTCCAGCAGTTATTTGTATAGGGTGACAGCTTGAAGTATGAAGCACAGGTACAGTGGAGAGGTGGTCAGCTGCAGGGACTGTGGAGTGCTCATCTCCGGGGTTATGCTTTGGAGGAGGGGACACCGCCTCACATGTAGGACCTTTAGGGAAATCCATGCTCAGTTGGTAGCAGCACGTGTGGAAAATTCTCAGCTGCGATACCAAATGAGCTGATCTCTCAAATCTACTCCCTCAGAAGCCTTGTGTCCTGGAAGAATGGAGGGTGGTGGAGAGGGGATAGGGAGGCAGAGGCAGTGGCAAGGTGGTTGAACAAACCCATGAAATCCCCAAAGCAATTTGCTTTGCACCACTGAAGGAGATAGGGGACTCAGTCAGTCGGGAAGAGATAGCAGGACAATTGGTGGCACCTGGAGATGAGAGCAGGAGAAAGTTAGCAAGGAGTATCTCAGTTGGAGGGAACTCACTGATTAGAGGGTTAGAGATGGTGGTGAGTGAAGAAGAAAAGGGAAGAGGGTGGTCAGATATCTTACTGGAGCATCATCCATCTGGGATATGGATAGGACAGGGAGTATGGTAGAGGAGGGTGAGTGGGAGCTGGTACACTTGGGTACCAATGATCTGGTGAACCAACCTATGGAGGAAGTGCAGCAATATTTTTGAAGGCTGGGAATCGGATGAACTGAATGTGCACTTAGCTCCCCAGTCCTTTCCTAAGGTCCTCCCTGTGATGGGTCGGGAGAATGGGAAGGATAGAGTGCAGAAAAAGGCGATCGAGGAGTTTAATGGGTGGTTGAAGGGATGGTGTCAGGAGGAGATTACTGCTTTGTGTGGGACTAGGGGGCTTCTGGGACAGGAGACTCTTCAAAAAGTGACTGTCTTCACCTAACAAGAGAGGGGACCAGTGTGCTAGGGCAGATGTCTGATGTCTACATTGGTGGACAGTTAAACTGACTGCAGGGGAGGCTAAAGCTAGGGATAACACTAAGAAGGGAGAGAAAGTGGGGAACCTAGCTATGCCTTCCCCTGAACACGAGTTCATAAAATGGTAGGGAAAGATGCCAGACAGGGAATGCTCATCAAGTCTGTTAAAAATGGGAAAAATAAGAAATTAAAGAGGCAAGGGAAAAATGAAGGGAGCAGACCTGCAAAAACATAATAAGGGTTTGGGCACAAGATGGAAAGTGGTTAGCTTTAATTCCAGGAGCCTGGTAACAAAGTCAGTGAGCTACAGGTGATAATAGCAGATGCAGGGTTGGACTTTGTAGCCTTTACTGAAACTTGTGCCACAGAATATAATGACTAGGAATACCATGAATACAAGCAATTCATTTAGCATAATCCATGACAAAGATATTTCTAACAAAAAAAGGTTGATTTCCGTATCTTTGGCCCCTGTAACAAAGATCCAGTACCTTTCTTGTTTCAGAACTCTGTTAGTCAACGAGAAAGCTACTGGATTATGCTAAATAAATTGCTGCATGTAATGCTAGGAGGATTTTGCTGACATGTATGTGAAAATATTTTAAATATATTTTTACATGGTTTGACATGTTTTTATTATATCAGATTTCTAATGATGGTATATGTGATGGATTTCATTTGTTTTTTAACAAAGCCCCTATTATGTCCAAACTTAAAGGGCTACTACAAAGCCCCTGTTATGTCTAAACTTAAAGAGCTACTGCCCCTTTAACTACTGGCTTTAAAAGGCTGATGTTCTCTTCAGACATCACACTGACAAAGCATGCAGTGCGCATGTGAAACGTTGGTCTGAGAACATAAGTCCCTTTGTCTGTCAGCTCGTGCTCTAGACTTCAGCTTTTAACTTTAAACTTGTGTTTTAATAAATAGTGTTTTCACAGGAACAATCAAGCAGTATGGCAAGTGTGTGGACTTTTGTTCTACAAAATTATGATCTGTTTCAGCGTTACTATCCAGGACTTGTGCTTCCACATGGACTTGTTCAGATTGTGCAAGTCCAGTATGCGGCACAACCCCCATTTATTTTGGAACCAGGAAGTACCTGAACACATATCCTTGTGTGGACAGAGACTGTGAGACACACAGTATCACCCCACACTCTAGCAGCTGAGCTAGGTTGGCCCTTAGCATGGACAACACGTCCTCCGACACCCTGGACTTGGTAAGGCAGGAGAGCCTCAAAATCCAGTGGCAACCCTTTGCCCACCACTTCTATGACCCATCTGTCCTATGTAATAGCAGATCATTGCAGAAAGAACTGAAATGGCACAACTGAGCTGGGATAGGATTGGATGAGAGGGGAAATAGCACCCCGCAAACCATCACCTAGCAGCCTTGGAGGGGTTCCAGTAGATGCCACCATCCCCCCCTTTTCTGTCCCTGGCTATCAAACATGGGCTTTGGCCACCAGTGCTAAAACTGCCCTTGCTGGGGACTGCTGAGGTTGCTTTGTATGAAAGGTCCAAAACAGGAAAGTCTTTTTCTTGGGCTAGATAGTTTTTAGGTTCTTCTGGGACAATGTCACAGAATCTAGGGTTTCATTTGACATCTCAATGTAGGAGGGAAGTTCACCCACTCCAGGGCCAAAGAGGATGGTGCCCAGGAATGGGACATCAGCAAACCTGTGCTGGGTGTCTGCTGTGAAGGTAGACCATCTCAGCCAGGCCCTATGATGCATGGCAATGGCCATAGCCATGGCATGTGCATAGAAATTGCCTATCCAAGGCCATCTGCAGCTGGTGCTTTGCTAGTGTTCCACCCTGGTCTTGGAGCATCTGGGCCATAGGGAGAAGCCCAACAATCCTGAAAAGGGAACTGCCAAAGACAGCCATAATAACAGAACAGCAGGCCTGCAGAAGACCAAGGGAGGCATCCACGTAAACCTTAATCAATCAATCAATCAATCAATCAGTGTTTATAGGAAGGCAAATTAAGAGTACACTTTCTTTTACAATTATGTCCAGAACAATAATCACCATAAAATAACAAACAAGTTTATGTGAAATGACAAACAAGGCTACGTGAAATGACAAACAAGGTTACAAAACATTTTGAAAGCAGTGTGAGTGAAGAAGAAATTCACTTGTAATATTTTTGCCTATGTAGTCCAGCT
Source organism: Neoceratodus forsteri (assembly GCA_016271365.2). Lineage (NCBI taxonomy): Eukaryota > Metazoa > Chordata > Ceratodontiformes > Ceratodontidae > Neoceratodus > Neoceratodus forsteri. The sequence continues at coordinate 335,237,339 of CM057454.1, forward strand.
TCTTGAACTCTTTCAGGTGGCTTGTCCACGTCCCCTTGGCCCTTTGACTTACAAAAGGCCAAGTCTGAGACCAAGCCCTCGACTGAGTAGTGTGAAAGGGTTGGGTAAGACCCCATCCCATTTGTTATGCAGAGAGAGTTAAAAGCAAGGATCTGTTTTGTCCTCTCCCATTCTGTCATTTGTCTGTCTCTTGCTTATCTAACAGCATAATCAAATTTTTCTTGTGGCACCTAGGGATGGGCCACTCCGACTGTCCCACAATTTCCCCATTATCTCCCTTCCTTCATTTGCTGTTTCTATTGTTTCTTTCTTCCCTTGCTACTCTGTGATTAAAAAATATATGTATATCTTTAGGTGAAACTATTATACCTCGGTTTGCAAATGCATATAATGATACTGATGAAAATATTGCAGAAAGCTATTTGGGTTTATTAGAAAAGATAACAATATGGGAACACAGGGTGTTGACCTTGAGATGCACTTTGACCTCTACAAGCTTGCTTACAGAACTGTCAATAGGAAACCTGTTTAGGGACAAAATGTATTATTTTGCTGTACATGTTAAGACTAGATATGCTCTTCAGGCTGGCCTCAGTAAGAAAATTGACAAAGTTTTGATACATTTTGAGAAAAACAGGCGACGTAACTTACAACAGGATGCAGAGTTTGAACTGCTAGGCAAAAACGTCTTATATAAACAGAGCAATGTTTTTCCAAGGGGAGTCTCAGATGGAGGATTGTTTTTGTTAATTTGTCCTGCCTATATGAAGAACTATCCTGTACAATCTTATTGTTTCTATTTTTTTATTTATAGCAGTAAAATACTACTTGGGAATTGTGTAACTTGTCCTGGTCTGCCTATACTTCTTGACCTATGCTACTACAGCAAGGGGTTGTTTGAGAGACCTGAAAGGGTGCCCTTTGGGACCGTGTACTTGCAGACTATATGGGTAGGGGGCATCAGGGAGGATGCTGCAAAAGATCCAGGGCCAGTCCCAAACTGGCCTTGGCAAAAGGGAAGGTGACCCTGGAGACTCGTCCCTATCAAGGATATTGGTGAATATATATTTAGCCCATTTCTGCACCGTCTCCAAGGGAATGTGCATGGACTCCAACATTAGTCATTGAGAGGGGGTTCTACAGTCGAAAACAGGAGGTCCTGTTACCTTTGTGTAGATCACTGGTGAGGCCACACCTGGAGTACTGTGCTCAGTTCTGGCATCCAAACTTGAAAAAGGACAGGGACTGGCTAGAGAGGATACAATGCAGGGTTGACCGAGATGATTCAAGGCCAGGAAGGCAGATCCTGTGAGGATCGGCTAAAGGCGCTGAACATGTATTCACTCAGAAACTAGCCAAGTGAGGGGGACTATGACAGAGACCTTCAAATTCTTGGAAGCAATAAATAAAGTGAACTGTGAAGAGCTAGTTACCAGGAACAGAGATACTAGGATATGGGGTCACCATCGGAGATTAATGGGGAGAAGGTTTAAAAAGGTTGTAATGAAGTATTTTACAGAAATAGAGGTTAAGCCATGGAATAGCCTGTTGGTAGAGGTAGTGGGTTCAAAATTCATAAACTGCTTTATACACAGCTGGGATAGAGCCATGGGTATAGTAGCTACTCAAGGGATGAGGAGGTGGAAGCATGGAGAACAATAGAGAGAATAGGGCAAGGGGAGGCCCCATAGGGAAAACAGGTCTCAGGGTATGACAGTATAACTTGGGCAGACTAGATGGACCATCTGTCTTTTTCTGCCATCATTATCTATGTTTCTATTAGTTGGAGCAACGCCTCAAAGGAAGTTGAGCTTGATACTGCAGATTGACCATCTGAGGAGTCATGGTCAAACTGCTGAGTGCATGTCGAGGCCACTGAGGACTCGGCCTGTGAGTTTGATGATTCCTCAAACACCGCCCTGGGCCTTTTCTCGCGGTGGGCCACCCTAGTACCTTCCTTCTGGTGTGGCCTGGCAGGCCAGCAGAAGAGCTCAACCTCTTAGTGAGCACCCCAAACTGTGACTGTGGGGGAGGAGGCTCCACCTAAAATGGAGGAGATGCTGACACCATGGTTTACTGAGTCTGATGGACCAGCAAGGGCACGGTAGGAAGAGGCCATGGAACCAAAGGCCATGGGATCAAATGCCCTGGGACGCAGCCCTGTCCCTCACGGTGATGCTCCACTGCTGCCAGAGGAGTTCCTCACATCAGCAGATACAGGGTTGATGCCTCTCCTCGCCCAAGGAAGAGGAGGTCGAGGATCATCAACAGTGATGTCTTCCGATCGAGTGGGATCGAGAGCTTGAGCAGTGCCTTGACCTCAACTGTTGGCTCAAGGACTGATGCTGATGTTTGTCTTCAGGGGTTTCTGAGTAGATGTGTTTAGGCAAGGAGACTAGTAAAGGTCTTGGAAGCATAGGCACAGGTGGAAACATCTCCCAAGGATCTTGGCTGCGAGCAAGCAAGCACATTTTTATTTATAAAGCATCCATTCCCACAGACTCTGGCTACTGTACAATATAGGATACCACAGCGTTATGTACAGAACAAAAATTTACCAACAAATAACCACAACATTAAAATAAAAACCAATTTAGATCACTAGTAAAACTTAGACAAGATAATTTTGAGTATAAAATCACTATAAATAAATATAATATAAAATAAACAGCCAGTAAGCTAACGTGAGCCAAAAGCCGCCATAAAAAGATGAGACTTCAGAGGCTTTTTGAAGGCTTCCAGTGAGAGGGCTCCCCTGAGAGATCTGGGAAGCAAGTTCCACAGGGTCAGGTCAGCAACATCAAAGCCCCTCTCACCCAAGGATTTGAATCTAATCCCGGGAATCTTGAAGAGGCCTGCCTAAGTGGAACAGAGTGGGTGGGAGGTCTGGTGAGGCAACAGAAGGTCTTGCAGATAGCTAGGGCCCAGTTCGTGTAGGGATTTATAGATAAGCAAACCAACCTTGAAGGAAATCCTCAACCTCACCAGCAGCAAATACAGATTGAGCAAGACCTACCAGTCTCCATCCTCTTGGGTGAGAACAGGGAGCACCAGGGTCTAGGGGATCAATGACTCCTTATACACAACCTCCAACAGCTGGTCGACCAGCTCAAGAAAAATCTTGACTGGTTGGCTGACCAGAGTTGAGGTAGAAAGGTCCAACAGGGTTACTGCAGGAACCTCAACCCAGGCCCTCAACTGTAGGAAACTTGACCAAAGTCAAGTGGTCACGAGAGTTGAAGGAGTGGGAAGAGCAAGACTTCCTGGTTTCACAACCTGTGATGGTGGAGCTTCTTATGCTTCTTGTGGTGAGAAGGGCTCTCCTTGAAGGTCTGGAGGGACATACACATCTCCCAGAACTTGTCTGAGAAATACCCTCTGTAACAACTTGCTATTCAGTTATGTACTTTCTTTTTAAACTCTATCTGCATTGATAACAGTAGAATCTAATCAACAGAGGGGACAGAGATGTGCTGGAGAAATATAACAAGTGTTGCCAGAAGCAGAGCAGTTCTCCCTGGAAGGTAATTACAATCCCTTTGTCCAGTGATGACATGACCCCCTGGTCAGTTAACAAGGGAGCTTCAAAGAGCCCAAGGTCTTTAAGGTAAGAAAACTGTCCGGATCATGCAGCCACCCCCTGCAAAAGCAGACAAGGCTCAGAAAAAAAAGCACGGGTCTGTGATACCACAAAATCCAAGGTTAACGTTTAAGCTAGCTTTCCAGAGGGGTAGTACCCCCTAGGAGACAAAGAAGGTGTTGAATTCAGGATGATGCTGCCACTGTATTCTTCACTGGTGAGGCCCCACCTGGAGTACTGTGTCCAGTTCTGAAGATTGCACCTCTGCAAGGACATTGAAAGGGTGGAGGTGGTACAGAGGAGGGCAACCAAAATGGCGAAGGGGTTGCACAAGAACCCATATGAGAAAAGGCTGCAGGAACTCAACGTCTACTCCCTGGAAGAGAGGTGAGCAATAGGGGACACGACAGAAACCTACAAGTACCTCACAGAAGTGAACAAGCTGTAAGTGGAGGGTCTAATTCAGAGAAAGGAAGGCAGTAGAACAAGGGGGCATGCAATGCAGCAAAAGGGGGGAAGTTTAGGAAAGATGTGCAGAAATGCTTCTTCATGGAAAGGGTGGTGGATGACTGGAACAGCTTGCCAGAATAGGCAGTGGGGAAAAGACTGTGGGGAGCTTCAAGCATGCATGAGATAAGCATAGGGGCATATTAGGTAGAGGAATGGGGGTGTGTGGGAGAAACACCTATGAGCAACTAAGGTCAGTGATGACATAATAGCTGGGGCAAGGGGCAGACTGGATGGGCTTCACAAACTGCACTGGCTGCCTGTGCGATGGAGGATCATCTTCAAGGTTGCACTGCTGACCTATAATGCCCTACACAGACAGGGACTGGGCTACTTGCAAGACCTCCTGAGGCCCTACTGCCCCCTCTGCCCACTCCGTTCCACCAGCGAGGGATTGCTAGAGATTTTCAGGGTCTGTCTTCAGACTTCTGGTGCTAGGGCATTTTCATTTGTAGTCATGACCCTGTGGAACTCTCTACCTCATCGGATTGGAGAGTGCCTGTCCACCGAGACCTTTAAGTCCTCCCTGAAGACTTATGTATTCAGTCTTGCCTTCAGGGAACATTTTTAGCTGGTTTTGTTTCAGCCGCCTTTGTTAAAAATGTTACTGTATTTTAAAAATTGTTGTTTTATAAAATTTGTTATTGTTTTTACACTGTATTCACGTTTTGATATTTGAAAAGCGCATTATAAATAAAGCCTGATTGATTGATTGAAGGGTCCTTTTCTGCTGACAAAATCTTTTTATGATAGAGGCACACTGGATGGACCATTTGTCTTTTTCTGCTATTATTATCTATGTCTGTATGTTTCAATTCAGATTCAGAACTGGAATTTCCAATTCAGATAGTAATTCTGAGGTGTTGTCAAATTCCAAATTAAATTGGACTCGGAATTTCTGAAATTCCGACGGATACACAATGGAATGGAATTGGCAGATTCTGAGCATCCCTAGTGGAAATGGATGTTAACCAACTTAGAGGAGAGTAGAACAGAAAGTCAAGAGAACAAACACAATGTTGAAAGGCATTGAGGGGGAGGAGGTCAAGGGAAGTATAATGGTCTTCCTGTACAAAGCTTTGGTTAGACTGCACCTTAAGATCTGCATCTATATCTGGTTACCACAGTATTGAAAGGATACTGAAGAGATTGGAAGGGTCCAGCACAGCACCAGTAAACAATGGCGAAGGGGTCAGGAGTAAGAAGGACAGACTGGATATACCCTCTCCAGCCCTGAAAGATCGAATATTATACAATGGACAAATAAAATACCGTATCCTGATTTTTCAGTTAAGATCTTTACCCATGAGTAAACCCCATGGCTGAGGAAGGGTATTTATAGAAAACAAAACAACATTAAGCACACTTTTGAATTTATTTTACATATGTACTCACAATAAGGCACTTCAGGATGAGGGTAACTGGGGGATTACTCACTTCCTGTGTGGTTAAGTCACTCAGCTTCACCTAGTTACATGACACACAAGGTATGGGAAAATCCCCCAATGATCCATACCCTACCATGCCTTACTGCTTAAATTACCTCCCCACCCGCACATGTAGCATCCCTTCCTACCATTTTGATTGCCTCTTTAGTGCACCGACAATGAACTATAAGCTGACGACCAGCACAGCCCCCCCTTATGCCACCTTGGTCAGTCACCGTTTAACTCGCGAAGACCCTATTATCAATATTGATACACTATAAAAGTTGCAGAACGTGAAATCACACAAACTACAAAACTTCAGAAAGGCAGACTTTGTCAAGATAAGGATCTGGAGAAGATGCATGAGGCTAGTAATGCACAGCACATGTGGGGTTTACTAAAGCAGGTGCTTGAAACAGCTGTGGAGGTCTGCATTCCAGTAAGCAATAAGGAGAAGAGGGACAGGAAATGGCTCCCTGGACTCAATAAAAGCAACAAGCTGCTTCCAGGTGAGAGAAGTACTGAGCAGCAATGAGGCACTGCAAATACTAGAATTAAGGAAACCAAATAGCTATGTAAACCAGGATAGCAGCAGAAACTGCAAATAACACCAACGCTTTCAATAATTATATTAATGGAAAAAAAGAAAGTGAGGAAGGGGACTGGGCCCTCAAAACAAGGGAGGGGAAGTAATCTGTGCGTGAATTGGGGCAGAGACCGAGATGCTGAATGAATACTATGCTTCAGAGTTTACCTAAGTACCCGGGGGTGGGGTACAGTAAAAAGTGCATGAGCTAGAGGTGGGAACTGAGATGCTGAATGCATACCATGCCTCGTTGTGTACTTTAGTGCCGGCGGGGGGGGTTGTACAGCAACTCGTGCATGAGCTAAGGGTGGAGACTGAGATGCTGAATGAATACTATGCTTCAGCATTTACCTTAGTGCCCCGGGGGGGGGGAGTGTTCAGTAACCTGTGCATCAGGTAGGGGTGGAGACTGACATGTTGAATGAATACTGTGCTTTGGTGATTACTTCAGTGCCTCAAGGGGGAAGGGGTTATACAGTAACCCATGCATGAGCTAGGGGTAGAGGTTGAGATGCTGAATGAATACTACTGCTTCACTGTTTACCTAAGCACCCCAAGGGGGGGTTGTACAGTAATCTGTGTATGAACTAGGGGCAGAGACTTGAGATACAGAATGAATACTATGCTTCAGTGTTTACCTAAGTGCCTCGCGGGGAGGGGGGGTTGTACAGTAACCTGTGCATGAGCTAGGAGTGGAGAGTGAGATGCTGAATGAATACTATGCTTCAGTGTTTACCTTAGTGCCCCGGGGGGGGGTTGTACAGTAACCTGTGCATGAGCTAGGGGTGGGAACTGAGATGTTGAATGGATACTATACTTTGGTGTATACTCAAGTGCCCGGGGGGAAGGGGGGCAGGGTTGTACAGTATCCTGTGCATGAGCTAGGGGTGGAGACTGAGATGCTGAATGAATACTATGCTTCGGGATTTACCTTAGTGCCCCAAGGGGGGGGGTGCACAGTAACTTTTGCATGAGCTAGGGGTGGAGGCTGAGATGCTGAATGAATGCTATGCTTCAGTGTTTACTTTAGTGCCCCAAGGAATTGGGGAGTTGTACAGTAACCTGTGCATGAGCTGGGGTGGAAACCGAGATGCTGAATGAATACTATGCTTTGGTGTTTACCTGAGCACCCCAAGGGTAGCTGTACAGTAACCTGTGCAGGAGCTAGGGGTGAAGACTGAGATACTGAACGAATACTATGCTTCGATGTTTACCTTAGTGCCCCGGGGCTTGTACAGTAACCTTTGCATGAGCTAGAGGTGGAGACTGAGATGCTGAATGAATACTATGTTTTGGTGTTTACGTAAGCACCCCAAGGGGGTTATACAGTAACCTGTGCAGGAGATAGGAGTGAAGACTGAGATACTGAACGAATACTATGCTTTGGGGTTTACCTTAGTGCCCCAAGGGAAGGGGGAGCTTGTATAGTAATCTATGCATGAGTGAAGGGTGGAGACTGAGATGCTGAATGAATACTATGCTTCTGAGTTTTCCTAAGCACCCCAAGGGGGGGTGTACAGTAACCTGTGCATAAGCTAGGAATGTAGACTGAGACACAGAATGAAAACTATGCTTCAGTGTTTACCTAAGTGCCCCAAGGGGGTGCTGACTGAGCGGGCCCATGGCATCAAGGGTAACCATGATTCATGCTGCAGACATCATGTCCACCCTAGTGGCGAAGTACCTGGCAAAGATCAAGCCAGGTAAATCTCATGGGGCAAATGGATTACATCTCAGGAGCACAGTGGAGCTAAAGGAACAACTGGCAGGGCCACTTGCACTAAACATTCGTAAGTCTGTTGTACAGGTATGGTGCCCAAGCACTGGAAAGTGACCAGTGGGGTGACCATCTTCAACACTTAGGCAAGTCAGCCTGCCATAAGTGGTGTCTGTGCAAGATCTAGGAATTCACTATCAAGGACACAATAATGGACCACCTCATTGAGACGGAGGTTCTCACCCCCTCTCATCATCACTTGATAAGGCACAGACTGTACCAAATCAACCAGCTCACATTCTCAAGTGGGTGAAATAAATTGAAGATTGGCAAAGCTATGGGCCTGGATGGTTTACACCCAAGGATACTAAAGGAGCTTAGAGAGGAGTTGGCAGCACCACTTGCAGAAATCTTTAATAAATCTTTGGAAGAAGGGGTGGTCCTGGAAGACTGGAGGAGGGGGGGGTGGTGGTGGTGGTTCCTATCCATAAAGGGGGAAGCAGCGAAGAGGCAAGGAATTACAGTCTGGTCAGCCTGACCTCGGTCATGCGCAAGATGATGGAATCCCTACTCAAGGAGAGAATTGTAGTCATTCCTAGATGAAAATGGCCTGCAGGACCACTGGCAGCATGGCAGGGAGGTCCTGCCAAACAAATCTAGTGGAGTCATTTGACTGGGTCTCAAGGGTAGTGAATTGGGGGGTGCAGTGGATGTGGTGTATTTGGATTTTAGCAAGCCCTTTGATTCAGTTCCACACAGAAGGCTATTAAACAAAACAGAGAAAATGGGAGTTGGGCAGACTGTAGTTAACCAGGTGAAAAATTGGTTGAGCGGTAGAAGACAGAAGGTTTTGGTAAATGGGGCACTGTCAGGGGGTAGGGGAGGTGACTAGTGGGCTGCCTCAGGAATCAGTTTTGGGACAACTTCTCTTCAATGTTTTCATTAGTGACATTACTGAGGGACTTAAAGGTAGGGTGTATCTGTTGCGGATGACACAAAGCTCTGCAATAGGGTCGACACACCTGATGGGGTCAACATGACAGAGGACTTGCGGAAGCTGGAGGAGTGGTCAACATTGTGGCAGCCGAAGTTCAATGCGAAGAAGTGCAAGATCAGGCACTTGGGGAGGCACAACAAGGGAGTGGAACACTACCTGAGGGGAGAGAAGCTGACTGCCCCTAAACAGAAGAGGGATCTAGGAGTCATCATTACTGATGACCTAAAAGTTGGAAAGCAGTGTGAAAAAGCAGCTCAAAGGGCTAGCAGGATGTTGGGCTATATAGGAAGAGGCATTTCTAGCAGAAAAAAGGAGGCAGTCATGCCACTGTACAGGTCTCTGGTGAGACCTCACCTAGAGTACTGCATCCAGTTCTGGAGGCCTCACCTCAAAAAAGACACTGACAGGCTGGAGACTGTACAGAGGAGGGCCACAAAGATGGTCCAGGGGCTGCACATAATGCCATATGAAACTAGTCTGAGGGAATTAAATATGCATTCTATGGAGCAGAGAAGAGAGAGGGGGTGACATGATCGAAACCTTCAAGTGTCTCAATGGAGTGAACAAGGTATAAAAGCACAGGAACTTTTTCAGATCCTTGGCACATCAAGGACTAGGGGACACGACAAGAGGCTATGAGGAAGAAGATTTAAGGGCAACGTAAGAAAGTATTTCTTCACGGATAGGGTGGTGGATCCATGGAATGGCCTGCCTACAGAGGTCATGGGTTCCAAGACTGCAGGATCTTTCAAAAGAGCCCATGATAGGCATAAAGGGATAGTTGAAGCTAGGTAAATGGTGGTGGGGGGTTAGTGCTTTTACTGGGTGGACTAGATGGATCCGCAGATCCCCATCTGCCATCACATTCTATGTTTCTATGTTTTTATGTGACCATGTAGGCAGACAGAAGCAGGCTATAGACAATCTATCTGAAATTCAGCAAGGCATCTGACACTGTGACACATGATAGGCTTCTGGTCAGGTAGACCAGTGTTGTACACATGATGCATACAACAGATAGACTGTAGTAAGAAAGGCAGGGATCGCCAATGTTTTTTGAGAAAATTGTATTTAAAACATCTACTTATATATAATGTATTTTAAAAAAAATATGTCAAGAACTCATCCATTACAGCTACTGGAAAACACCAAAAAACTTGGCTGATTCTTGCATTATGCTTCATTTCTGAGTTCCAAATCAGCCGTTACCATATTTCTGAGATAAACTAATGCACCGATTTCTCCCAGTGGCTGTCCCTGAACCCGCATAGCTTGGTCACTAGAAACATCTTCCATGGGCCAACTCAGTGGCATCAGTTCACACACTGGTAACCTGGGATGGCTTTCTACACTGGGAACCAAGACAGAAGGCCCCCATTGCACTGCTCGTCTAAGGAGCAGGCTCCAAACGAAACCAAATACAGAAAAAGGAACACCAGCTCTCAGGAGACCTCAGTAAAAAAACTATTACTATTTCTTCTTATTACTGTACAATCCAAACAGTCAGCTGCCAGACTCCCTAAAGGGAACTCCCCATAGGCACTTGGAGAATCAGTTCTTTTCTCATGGGGATTTCAACTCAAATGAGACCCTTCAAATACTGTATACACCAGTCACCAATAGAATTGAAGACATTTAAATATTTAAATACTGTCATATATAATTATATCGACTATGCATAGGCTTCTTAAACCAGTACACAGTCTTAAACTGGTCACACACACCTAAAATGGTGAAAGGTTAAAATACATTACTTACAAAGGAAACAAAGAAAAAGAACATCAGATAAATAAACAAATATTGCAGAAGGATCCTAATTCATATGGTATTTTGCATTTAAACAAATAATACAGAAACCTATTAAATAGAACCACTGATTGTTATTACAGTTACCCAACATTGTAAAAAGATAACTACAGATGTGATTCAGGCCTGATATTCCTCATTACTGAATCAGTGGCTATGGCAGAATTCGGACCGGATGTGTCAAGTTACTGCACCAGTGGCTGTGGTGTAATTCAGGCCTGATAAGCCTTCTTACTCAGTCAGTAGCTGTGCTGGGATTCAGACCCAATGTGCTTTGTTGATGAGTCAGTAAATGTAGTGGGACTCAGGCCTAATGTGCCTTGTTTCTGCATCAGTGGCTATGGTGAGATTCAGGCCTGATGTTCCTTTTTACTGCATCAGTGACAGTGGTGGGATTTGAACCTGATGTGCCTTGTTACTGAATCAGTAGCTGTGGTGGACTTCAGGCCTAATGTGCCTTATTACTGAGTCAGTGGCTGTGGTGGGACTCAGGCCTGGTGTTCTTCATTACTGAATCAGTGGTTGTGATGGGATTCGAACCTGATGTGCCTTGTTACTGAATCAGTAGTTGATGATGGATTCAAACCTGATGTGCTTTGTTTCTGAATCAGTAGCTGTGGTGGACCTCAGGCCTGATGTTCCTTGTTAGTGAGTCAGTGACTATGGTGGAATTCAAACCTGAGATGCCTTGTTATTGAATCAGTGGCTGTGGTGGGACTCAGGCCTCATAAATAAGGTTTCAAATCTAAAATATAATTTAAACCAGTTAGTGATAAACTTCTCAGATGGAAAATCCACCAATACTCTCTTTGCAACAGTTGTTTTCACCTTGTCTTCCCCTTAATATGTCTGGGTACATATTCCAGGGCAATAAATTTAAATCCATCCAGATGTTGATTGTGACACACTTTAAAATGTGTTCCAATTGAACTTTTCTCTGAGCTGTTTCTGATGGCCCCAGTATGTTCTAGCATTCTGACTAAGTTTTTTAGTCATATGTCCCATGTAGATCTTGTTGCATGGATACCAGGCTGAATATATAACAAATTCAGAATAACTGATGATTTGATGGATTTCAACTTGCCCTGGTTGATTTGCTATCTAGCCCATTCACGCCAACTGTAAACTTATAAGCTAAACACTTTCACAAGGATAGTATCCAGAAGGTTTCTGCCTGAGCCAATTTTCAGCCCTTGGTTCCACATAGTGACTATTAGTTAATAAATCCCTAGGTTTGCCCCTAGAAAAAGCCACCCTGGGTCTAGATCCCACAATATTAACTAAGCCACTATGCAAGCAATAATGACCGACAGGGGGTATTAGGTAATACCGGACTGCCAGGGGGTGTAATAAGAGCCCGGCAGCAGAGGCAGAGACGCTTATAACCCCTAGATGGTCAATATTGCCCATACCGCCTACCCTGGAGGGCATTATTGGCTAGAAAATGGGGTCTTCACAAAATAAATAGACAGAGTCAAGGTTTGCAGTGTAAATAATAAATACTTTTTATTTTTTTAATTTAATGAGTAAAACTGTGTTGAAGAAAAAATAGGCCCTTTTGGGACACTTCAAATGAACATAAATGCTGGTAAACCACATTTTTTAAACTGTTAACTTAATGGTGTGGACAAAACAAGAAATTGGTGAGGGTTTCATTTATTTTTGGTAGGTGATGAACTGGATTGGGCTGTTAAATGTGCAGTTGGAGGGCTGGAAAAGGTTGCTTGTTCCTATCGATGAGCCGTCTCTGTAGGTGGCAGGCTGCTGCAAGTGGTCTGGTTGCTTGCTGATTCTTCTCGTGTTGATTCTTGTCCTGTTCTGGTGCTTCAGATGAGGGGCCTTGGTTCCGATTTCCATTTGGTGCACTTAATATAGAGATCCACGCTTTTCGATCTGATGTGGATGGTGCCCAGTATGTGGCGAGACTTTGCTCTGATCGGTGCCCAGTAACTGCATCGATTTCCTTCATCGTTAGACCTGCTTGTGAGAGGAGCTGCACTGCTGTGGCGCGTATACTATGGTTAGTATACTGCTGAGATATGTGTGCTTCTTCGCTTAATTTGGGCATCAAGGATCCTAAGTAATTTTTGTCCATTGCTTCTTTGCTGTACCAATAGGTTAGATGGTTGAGCTTTTCTTGTGGTAGGCATTTGGGGTGAAGGTAGAAACTTTTGGCGTCAGGTGGGCACTTTTCGAGGTATTTTAAGAACGAGGTGACAGGGCAGAGTGGGCTGTTTCTCTGCTCGAAGATAAACCCTCTGGTATTTTCTTTCTTTATTTCCTGAGGATTTTTGTGGTTTTGGTTTCCTGATTGTGGCTTAAGGTGATATACAGATTGCCTGCTTCGTCTTGTTTTACAAGGAAACTGTCTCTGGTTAACTCTCTCAGTCCTTCCTGCCGCGCCTGGCCATGTAGTTGAACATCAAACCACACTTTTTACTAGCCCAGGCACCGTTTTGGGATCTAGTGCTGGACTGGCACGTAACTTTCTTAGGTCGGCTTCTGCGATTGCAGGGTACTGTGTTGAGGTATCTTTGTGCTGTTTTGAAGGTGTTTTAAGACAGCTTGCAGGGGCGTTGTTAGAGGATTTAAACACTGGGTCGTGATGATGCTTATGGGCCTTCTAACGTCTGTGGTGCTTAAGTGGTGGTTTATGCCTGCTGCGCTGCGCTGATAGCGACCACAGAGTACTCAGACCCACTTGTAATCACGGACCTCGGAGTAGGCGCCTGAGGTATTCGTTCAGTGTTTCAAAACCTATTGTTTGCCACTCAATTTTAATTTTATTATGGTTAACCACTGTTCAAAACTGAAATTGCCACTTGGTATTTTTAACTGTATTAAGCTCTTGTCGCTCACTTTATGGTGTCTAGCTGTGTGTCACTTAGCGCCACGAAACGCTCACTTACTTTTGCTTTTTTTTTTGTCGGGTTCAGTTATTTTTGGCTCCGGTTGATATTCGTCATCCTCGGTGAGTACCCTGTTTCTTTTTAGGATGTTGAGCAGGTCAAAATTGACAGGATAGTTATCGGACATTTTTGAGGTGCTAGCTGATTTTTCGTTGCCTCACCAGGTTTGAATAATTTGACGGTGTGGCACTTTGATTTCTCAGTTGGTGTTTTGGTCAGGTGGCTGGGAGTTTTCCTTGCTGGCCATCTATTGAAAGTTAATGTACCCTTTGTGAAATTACTGGCCAATCAGAGTCCAGCAAGGAAAAACCCCATTTTCTAACAGATAACACCGGCCAATGCTTAAAGATCATATGCAGTACTCTGCACTGTCCTTCAGATTTAACACAGCAGTACAAAACACTTTTCTAAGTGGTGTCCTGTCACTGCTGTGCACTATCTATTAAAATATTGTGCTTTCATTCAGTTCAAATTGTTGCTCCGTTTGGTTATGCTGTCCCAATCTGCCCAGATGCTCAACAGCAGATATCCCTAAACGATGATGTCATATGGTGTGCAAGGGGCACTGTTAGTGCAGATTCATACTGTATTTGCTACCTTAATAAATGTGTTCAAGGAATACAGTAATGACTGCTTAGTTGACATTATCCATCCTCACTCTATCATTCTGTACATCCATGTCCTGTTAAATGACAAGTTTAACTTATGTTAAATGGTCGATTCTTTAACCCCCTGTTTGCTTCTCCTGTTCTGTCCTTGCACGATCACGATCTCATGATGCGCCTCCAGCCAAGGTCCCCGAGCAGCCTGAGGAGTCATGCAGGGTCTAATTTACATATTGGGAGCATATTAGGTCAAACAGGTTTTCTGACTGAGAGATAAATGCTGAACATAAGAAAGCAATCCATTACTGGAATCGAGTGCTACAACCATTAAAATTCACAGTTGCAATATTGCTGCCATGGCTCTGCACATGCGCACCCACTGGTGTGCATCGCGGCGAACCCACAGCTGTGTTTCAGCTGAACTGTACATTTGTGGTGGTAGCACTCGATTCCAGCTAATGCTGCTTATATTCGGCACATTATCTCAATCGAAAAAGCGTTTGACCTAATATGCTCCAATATGGTGAACCCTGCATGACTCTCGGGCTGCTGGAACAGTATCTCTGGAGTAAATGATCGTGGCTGGGAGGCTGTAGGAAAGAAACAAGAGGGGTAAAATGACCAGTCTAAACATCGTTAAAGGACATGGATATACAAACGATAAGTGAGGAAAACAATTTCAACTACACTGATGTCGTGGTATGTTCCATGAACACATTTACTATCAACAAATACAGTACAATCTGCACTGTCAGTCCCTTCACAGACACCCTTGCACTCCAAATGACGTAATCACGCTAGATGTCCTTAGGTAGTTCAGTGGGAAATACAACCAGAAGGCAGGGGTACCATGCAGTATACGTGAGGAAAATAAACTTTAATTTTCTGGTGTTTTAGCAGCACAGACCAGAAATCACTACAGAGAGCAGCCTGACAGTGAATCTTAAACAGCAGCACATTCAAATGCATGAAGAACTTTTGCATATGATCTTTAAAGACAGTATCCTAAATTTTAACTGCTAATAGTGTACACTTTGCATCATACTCTACTTCTAACTTATTGTCCTCCACCCATGTGTAACCCTAGATGGCGCTATCCCAGGGCTACTACCCTGCCTGATTTGCCACTAACAGGTTGAGGCCTGGATCAATGCGGGTGCCTCCACCCAGAGGTCAGGGTTTGCAATAGTTAAACTAACTTGGTCACAGCCCTCTGGGACACTGCAACCCCTTTCTTCCCACTAGTGGCCCACACAATATATCAAATTACCTTCACAGTATACACTTACCCCAGGTCTGGTTCCGGCACTGGGACCTCCTGTGAAATGAGATACAGTGCAACAATCACAGTACAGTACTTTAACATGAACAAATACCTCAGGCAGTATAACTTTGCTGAAACAAGCAGCTCTGATTTATTTAGGGGGATATAACAAGGACAGGGAAATCAGGTTAATTAGCTTATCACTCTAATAATCTACCTATGGCTCTGTGCACAGGCCTATCCCTATCAGTTACTGTCCCTGGGTACCCAAGCCCTAGTGGCTAGTCCAAACCGTGGCAGCTGGTAGGGGCCCTTTCACACAGAGAAAGGAGAATTAAACAGTCAGCAGTACAGTAATTCCATTTGGATTTAATGTGGCAATTCAACAGGGCGACCCTGAATTAGTACCACGACCTCCAAATAAGATAGGGTCCTTCAATGTCAGCAGGGCTCACTTGAGGTACACAAACCTCTTCACACATCCATATAAAAGAAAGCACTATACCAGGCAGGCTGCATCTGTATCCCGATCGCAATTACTGCACAATACCCGGAGAACACACAGCAGATTCAGTTCCTGACAGACCGAAGTGCATTTTCAGCAATTCCTCCAGTCTTCTACAGGGTGAGCCTGGTTTCTACTCTTCAGAGATCCTTTGATTCTTTTCACAGGACGGATTCAGTCCTAACAAGCTGTTACACAAGCTGCAGACCGGAACTCTGGGCCTTACACGTTTTTGACTAAAACTGCACACTGAAAAGCACAGGGCTCCTTCCTTCTTCACTGCCAAGCTCAACTGAAACTCCAACCCGACAAAACCGGGCACTTCCTTTGAGTTCCTCCCAGTTCTTGACTGGATTGGCTGTCACTCACAATAGACTGCTGCTGTTGGTCCAAAAGGCACTGAAGTCTAATACATCTCCCAAGTCACTGCCCATACAATCCTCTTGTGGCTGGCTCAGATTATGAGTCAAGTTCTGATTCGTCAAGGCACCATTTTAGAGCTAGCTTACCCCACACTGATTGGTCCAGTTCAGCAGTTCAAAACTAGAATGGGGAACTAGCAGACACAGTTCTGACTGCAAAGCAGGTTAGACAAACTGTATTTTCATTATTACTCTACATGATTTCTGGCAAACAGTTACATCTTTCAGATAGGTTCCTTTGCACTCCTAGTGACTGCAAAATAGAGTGAATTGGCAGCAGCTCGATGGTACTCAAACAGAGAAGCACACAGTCCCCCATACAACTAATTATGTCTGCAAGCAGACAGCTCTTAAAGAGACAGTACCAGAGGCTCTAAAACACTCACTGATAAATGGCTTAAATGCCAAACACCATTCAGGCTTGGAGCATTCAAGCAAGCTCCTGAAGTCTTTTGGGAACCCCCATTTGCAGGGGTTACATATTTTAGGTATCAGTAGGGACTCTCTCAGTGTATTTTGGCCCTTCCGTATGCCCTACTGATAACACGGTTAGAATATCCTCTGGTCTTAATGTTTTATCTAAAGGTTTGAATGTTGTCCCCATAGTGACGCCAGATCACTTTCAGGTGACTGTTGAGCTCTTTAAATTCTTTACAAAAATTGACCTGAGGCTCAGCCTAAGGCTTGTTAAGCTTGTAAGTTTGCAGTTGGTGGTAAATGGGCTAGGACAGCAAATCAAACAGGTAAGTTGAAATCCATCAATACATCATTGTTATTTTGAGTATGTCATATATTCAGCCTGGTATCCAAGCAACAAGGTCTGTGTGGGACGTACAACTAAAAACCTCAAAGTTAGAATGCTAAAACATATATTGGAACCATTAGAAATGGCTTAGAGAAAAAGTACAATTGGAGCACATTTTAAAGTGTGCCAAACTCAACATCCGGATGGATTTAAATTTATTGCCCTGGAATATGTACACAAACCCATTGGGGGGAGATAGGGTACAAAACTGTTGCAAAGAGAGCCATGGTGGATTTTCCATCTGAGAAGTTTGTCTCCAACTGCTTTAAATGATATTTTAGATTTGACACCTTATTTAGGAAGCCTGAGTCCCACACAGCCACTGATGCAGTAACAAAGCACCTCAGCCTTGAATTCTACCATAGTCACTGACTCACTAACAAGAAACATCAGGCCTGAGATCTACCACAGCCACTGATGCAGTAATGAGGCACATCAGGTTGAGTCCCCACAACTACTGATGCAGCAACAAGACACATCAGGTTAAATCCCACCACAACCACTGATGCAGTAACAAGGCACATCAGGTTCTAATCCCATCACAACCACTGATTCAGTAATGAGACACATCAGGTTCGAATCCCACCACAACCACTGATGCAGTAACAAGGAACACCAGGCCTGAGTCCCACCACAGCCATTGACTCAGTAATAAGGCACATTAGACCTGAGGTCCACCATAGCTACTGATTCAGTAATAAGGTACATCAGGTTTGAACACTACTGCCACTGATGCAGTAACAAGACACATCAGGTTCGAATGCTACAACAACCACTGATGCAGTGACAAGGAACACCAGGCCTGAGCTACACCACAGCTACTGACTCGGTAATAAGGCACAATAGACCTGAGGCCCACCACAGCTACTGATTCAGTAACAAAGCACATCGAGGTTTGAATCCACCACCGTCACTGATGCAGTATGAAGGAACATCAGGCCTGAATCCCACCATAGCCACTGATGCAGAAACAAGGCACATTAGGCCTGAGTCCCACTACATTTACTGACTCATCAACAAAGCACATTAGCTCTGAATCCCAGCACAGCTACCGATTGAGTAAGACAGTTTATCAGGCCTGAATTATGCCACAGTCACTGATGCAGTAACATGTCACATCCGGTCCGAATTCCACCATAGCCACTGATTCAGTAATGAGGAATATCAGGCCTGAATCACATTTTTAGTTGCCTTTTCAAAACAAAATAGGAGTAATTGTAATAACTGGTGGTTCTATTTAACAGGTTTCTGTATCGTTTATTTGTTTGTATGCAAATTGCCATATGAATTAGGGTTCTGCAATATTTGTTTATTGATGTTCTGCTTCTTTGTTTCCATTGGAAGTACTGTATTTCACCATTTTTAGGTGTGTGTGACCAAGTTTAATACTGTACTGCTTTAAGAAATCCATGTATTCTCTATATAATTATGTATGACAGTATTTAAATATGTAAATGTCTTTAATTATATTGGTGACTGTTGTGTATTGGAAGGGTTTAATTTGAGTTAAACTCCACCCCTTGAGAAAGGAGCTGATGCTCCAAATGCACATGGGGAGTTCTCTTTAGGGAAGTCTGGTGGCGCTGACTGTTTGGATTTTAACATGAAGAAATAATAAAAGTTTTTGCTACGGTCTCCTGCTGAGTACAGGCGTTCTTTTCTGCAGTCTTACCACACTGGAACACTGAAGCAGAGAATGGCAGGGAGGGTCAGAAGCATCACACTGATGTTCTTCTCCCAAGACTGACTGGTGCACAGTGCTCTTACCAAGGCAAGGTCAGTGTTTACAGCGGTGCAGGAGAATAGAGCCAGGCATCAGCAGTCTGCTTCATAGAACTGCAGCACAGTCCAACAAAAGCATGGCACTTGGGAGATGAGCAATCACTGAGCATGAAATGAACCCACAACATCAAAACTGCAAATTAATCCATCTATTGTGGACAACACTCGCTACTGAATATACCAAGAAAGGAAGGATCTCCTACAGCCACAATTCACCATGGTGCTTACACCATAGTCTTCGCTGGGGGGATGGGCTAGTTGGGCTGCTCCATCAATTTTAAGACTCGAGATAAGCATATAGTGGCACCAAATGGACACACTGGCCCAGATATTCAAACTCGCCATTCTGTGTATACAAGCCCTTGCTCGCTCAAAATATTCTTGCTGAGGGTGTGGCAAGGCAGAGTATTCAACAGGTTGTAATATGGGCGCAACCTTGAATATCGCCCCTCACACACCCACTGTGCATGGTGCAGTGGAACTGCGCCAGTGCAAGTGGTCAGAGTAGAGCATTGAGATGCGGTGGTGCAAGTTCCATTGCGCCATGCACAGCACCTGCCATATTCAAAGGGTGACATGCAAATGGGGTCATAATTTATGCAAGACGCACGGGGGTCATTTGCATCTTATTACAGCCCCATTTGCATGCCATTAGGATGCAGGTGCACCGATCTCCGACGACTTGCGCCTGGCGCCCTGCCAGGCAGCAGCCGTCAGGGACCAACACCCCTGCAGCCCGATCGCGGGCATAGCGATGATCAACTCCCCCAGCAGCCCGATCGCGGGCATAGCAGTCTCCTACCCCCATTAGCCTGATCGCGGGCGCCGATGAAACACCCCACCCCCAATTAGCCCGATCGCGGGCATCAGACCCCAAAGTCCAATATCCCTGGTGGTCCAGTGGATCGAGAGTAGCCGATCGCGGGCAGCATCCTCATCCCCAAGTATGATATCCCTGGTGATCTAGTGGCCCCCACCCCACCGCCCATGGGCCCCACCACCCGCTCCCCGTCAGCACCCCACCCACCTGCCACCCGCCGACCACCGACTGACAGCTCGGTAGGGCTGCCACGCCCATTGGTTCAGAGCATGAGTCAATGGGCATGCGTATACTATAAGTCAGTCAGATATCGCGAATGAATTCATTCACATATCTGGACTGCCTTACTGTATGGGCTGCACACCATGCTCATGCTCTGAACCAATGGGCATGCAGCCCCTAGCTGTCGGTCAGCCAGCGTGAGGTACTGCCGCCACCCGGCTGGCGTGGGGGCGGGTGGTGAGGCGTGGCCCGAGGTGCTGCCGGGGCGCTCTGCGGGGGAATGTGCCTGCGGTCGGGCTGCCTCGGTCACTGGACCACCAGCCAGACTTGGGGTCAGCTGGTCGAGATTTTCGGGGTGGGGAATGTTCATTATGCCATGACCAACTACTAGAGGGTAGAGAACCGTTATGCCAGCAATCGAGGCTGCTGAAACTATTCGTATGCCAGCGGTCGGTTTCGGGGGTTGACTACTGTTATGCCGGTGGGGCTGCTGAAATTAGCAGAACTACGTTATGCCCGTGTTCGGGCTGCACTGGAGAGTTATGCCTGATCGGGCTACTGAAGTGGGGGAGATCGGGCTACTCAGGGGTGGGGGACACTGTTCTGCCCACGATCGGGCTACTCGGGGGTGGGGGACACTGTTCTGCCCGTGATCGGGGCATGGGGGGCGCCGCCAGGTGCGGTGGGAACAGGTCGAGGGCCACCCACAGGTGGCAGCTACTGTGCTGCGCCCTGCAATGCGGCAGCTCACCTGTGGGTGGCCCTCGACTTGTTCCTTTTTTTTTTCGGCTCAACTTTGTGCAGGCGCAGGTAGGGGTTGCACCTGCATAACTCTGCACCACCCGGCTGAATATTGGGCTGTGCAGTTTATGCATGGTTCCTCCCCCTTCGGTTGCGCATGCCTTCATTATCATTGCGCTGTTGCTCAGCATGATTTTGGGCACACAACTGCCTCCTGCTGAATATCGCAGAATGGCGCATTTCGGACTTGCGCAGGCGCAACCCTATTGTGCACGGCTCAACTCTTTTGACTATCTGGGCCACTGTTTACAATTCATAGTTTGCAAGAGACTGTGGGGGGAAAAAACAATGAGACAACATATAGTGATATAAAAACATCTAGTGGAATGTGTGGCTTAAACAAACAAACAAATATAAGTGTAAATGTGATACGAACACTATACTTTTGGCAAAACCAGCAAGAAATACAGATGAGACAAAGTGCTGACAGTAAGTTTCATGCTCTAATAACACAATACTGGAAAACTAATCAGACTGAAACATTTTAGGATGTTTCAATAAACTCTTACTTGACAAATACAATTTTTAAAGACAGACTAAATGCAATTAAATGTTTTTTTCATAGAGAAACCAAAAAGAGAAAAATAATACTGGCATGTTGCAGTAGCTGCAAGCTCTGCTAAAAACTGTGCCAAATGCTGTGGGGCAAGGAGTCTGCTTGTGTGCCACCTCAGACTGCCAGGATGATTATTACAGAACACTCAGAGATGCATGCCACCTCAGACTGCAAGGATGATTATTACAGAACACTCGGAGATGCAGACCGAAGTCAGTGACAAGATACAGGAAGTGAAGAAAGTACTTATAAAATGTAAAGATAACCTGCTCTTTATGAACCTGACAAAAAGTTGAAACTAATGCTAGCTAAACATGAGGCTACTGGTTTAATTAGCCATAAACTGTTGAAGCTGGAAAGAGACCAGGAGGATTTTGTAACAGGGAATATTCTTACGTGGCAACAACGAGCTAGGTAAGCAAGTAGAGGGCATTCCACTCTGAAACCAACCAAGACAATGACTATACAGGACTCACATAACAGTGACTCTGATTCAAACTCCTCAAATGCTGGAGAAGGAGAGTCTAATTGCCAACACTTTTTTTTTTTTTAGAACAAGAATCGTTAGAACTTTTAAAGAAAAAGAAAAAAAACAGAAGTTAACACGAAGCAAACAAACAAACAAAAAAAAAACAAGGACTGCTCAGAGGAGGAGAAGGAGGCAAAAACCTATAGAAAACCATAAAGAAACCCAAAACATAACTAATTTACCTGAGGTAACTAAATCCTGCGCAAATTTTGTTTTCGTCAAAAGGCTTGAATTTTATACCTCACAGTGCACATGATAGGTTTTCGGTCCAGGCAGACCTTTACAATTTTTTTTGCAAAATCTACCTATGTGAATTTTTCTCAGAAAAGAAACTCTGACATTGCAGCCATGGGTTATTTGGAGGAATTGGTGGAGGAAGGGGATACACTTGAGGCAAAGCAGCTAATCTCTTACTCATCTATGACTTCTGACTTGATGTGTTTTTTAGCTTTGATGATACTCATACCTCTCCACTACCTTTACTTCACTCACCCCCTTCACAGGATGGGAATGCGTCTGATGCTGTGTGCCCTCAGCAGGATTTAGCTAACCTTTCAGCATCAGAACAGTTATGTATTTACCGTAACAGCTGATCTTCAAGAGAATTTTCTCCATTAGTCCACAGCTTTGGAACTATAGCTGCCAGGCACTAGGACCACATGGAAACCTTTGCTAGCTGGGGGCCACCCATGACATCGTACATCAGTGTCTATATAAATGTGGGCAGCCCCGTCATTCCTCAGTTCCCCACTAGAGATTAGATTCAAAGGACCTCTAACAGTGGGAAACCAGGGGATAAGACCAGCCCAGGTATACATAGATAGACATATGACTGGATATACAATGCATATATTAGGTTCAGTTGCACTATACCTGTTGCAACCCTTCCTGAAGCAAAAGAGGAATGGAGAGACGGATGGCATGATTTAATGGAGGAGATTCTCGAAGATCTACTCTCACATTAAGTACATAACAGTTCTGTCTTCTTTGAGGGTATCTCCTCCATCAGTCCACATCTTTGGAATGAGTCCCAATCAGTCCAAAACACCAACTGGAAGGTAGTTACAGTCTGACAGATATTCAGGATAGCAGACCTTGCAGTACAGCAAGCCTGAAACCAGCACATCTATGAGAGACTATGTCCGGACTGTAATGTTTAGTGAGGGTGTAGACAGCGCTCCGTGTGACTGCAGCACAAATGTCAGCCATGGAAACATTTCTGAAACAATCAAAGAAGTGGCCATTCCCCGGGTGGAGTGACCACGAACTGCACCAGTAGGTTCCTTACCGTACTTCCTATAACAGAACATATTACAATATACCAGCCATTTGGACAGGCACTGTTTTAGACATGAGCACCCTCTTTCCCTGGGATGAATGAAACAAAAAGCTAAACGGACTTTCTACGATCCTTGGTGCAATTCACATAGTATCCAGGTATTCTATGTGCATCTAAAGTATGGGGCAGTGCCTCACCCAGACTGGCACGCTCAGGGTAATAAACAGGAAGGTGTACCGTTTAATTCAGTGTAAATTCAGACAACACCTTTGGTAAAAACTTTGTATTTGTATGCAAAGAGACAGTCTTTGTGGAAAATCACCCCCTGCCCTGGACGCGGTCCACTCTATCTAACTGCGGCTTATCTACCACCGGGGACCAACAAAGACTCCGCAGCCTCCTCTCTCCTTGACTACCTGGCTACATTACCCCCGAAAGCTGAACAGTTAATTATGGGTGACTTAAATTCAAATTGGCTCAGCCCTCAGCAGATAATCTGAAGAATGAGCTTGCAGCCCTTGACCTGTCCCAACTGGTCATCAGCCCACTAGACTTAACAAAGTAACAGGAACTAGCTCCCTCCTGGATGTCATCCTCTCTAACCGACCTCATAAAGTCGTCTCCGTTGATGTCCTTGCGGACTCACTCAGTGACCACTCCCCAGTCATCTGCTTCTGGTCCTCCCCAACCCTCAGCCCTGGTTGCAGCAGGATCCCCTCGCCGCCGGTTTCTCCCCGGAGGTCTCGCCAACCTCAAACGTCACCTCGCTCAAATCGACTGGTCCCCATTGGCCAGTGCTCCTGGCGTTAATTTTGCCCTTACCTACCTCCACGGCCTTCAACCACGCCTGTGATCTGTATGCACCCTCAACACTTTCGTAGGATAAAAAGCGGACTGCCGCATGGATCACTCCTGCGCTGATCCAACAACTAAAGAGAGATAACCTCTGGCACTTAGCTAATGACTCCGGCAGGGTTGCTGACAGGCAAGCCTACAGGGCAACCATAATCAATGCTCCTGGACAATCAAGCAAGCTAAAGCCAAATTCTACCAGAGCTCGTTGGCGTCCACCTGGGGCTCGTCCAGAGCTTTCTGGGACAACATTAAAGATTTAAATGGTAAGATCCGCTCCCCCCCTCCATCCCAGATTGTCATAAATGGGACTGTCTCGACTGACCCCACCTGTATTGCTAACTGCCTTAATAAAACTTTCACTGACTTAAGCGCCGTCCTTCCGGCCCATTTTTCTGACCCGGTTGCCAAACCCTCCCACGCTCCCATTCCCAGGCCGCAATTCCACTTCCGAATGATCTCACCCCACGATGCCAAACCTTTCTTAATAAAGGCCCTCACCTCTCAGAACCCTACCAATGACCCTCTCGACTCCAGGATACTTCGCCTCGTGCTGGATGTCATGCTCACCCCGCTGACGCTTATCATTAATAAATCCCTATGCCTCAGCCAATTCCCTAAGGCCTGGAAGCATGCAGAAGTAACCCCCATCCATAAGTCGGGGGACCGCACTCTGCCTAATAACTACAGGCCCATCTCCATCCTTCCCCCATCCAAAGCCTTAGAAAAAATAGTAAACACTCAGCTCTCGGAATATCTTACTAACTACAACCTCCTTTGTCCGCAGCAACACGGGTTTCGCCCTGGCCATAGCACATCCACTGCCCTTCTGGAATTCTCCCACCACATTCACTCAGCACTAGACAAAGGTCATCTTGCAGGGGCGGTCTTTATAGACCTGTCCAAGGCCTTCGACACGGTGTGCCACCCCCTGCTACTAAACTCCCTCAGTACACTAGGTCTCACAGCCGGCCCCCTGAAGTGGTTCGCAAGCTACCTACACAACAGGTCCCAAAGAGTCAAACTAAATGGGACCCTCTCCTCCTACCTTCCGGTATACTCGGGTGTCCCCCAAGGCTCCATCCTTGGCCCGACCCTTTTCAGCCTATTCCTGAACACCCTCCCCAGCTCCTGTTCCAGTAAAATATTACTCTATGCTGATGACGCTGTTATCCTTGCATCACACCCTGACCCACTCCCACTCCAAAGCATGCTGCAAAGCGCCTTCCTCCAAACCGAAAAGTGGTTCAATAATCACCGCCTAGTCCTGAACCTAAAGAAAACTAAGTCCATGCTATTTTCTCATCGGCAAAACAATTCCAGAGACTTCCCCCTCCACATCACCACCAGCACGCCCCTCCCTCTGGAGCAGGTTACATACTATAAGTACCTGGGCATCACCTTTGACTCCGGCCTTACTTTCCACGCCCACCTTAAAGCTCTGGCATCTGCAATGAACTCCAGGATCGGTCTTCTCTACCGCCACAAAGACTGTCTCCCTGAACCCGCCTTAAAACTAGCCATCACCTCATCGGTATTATCACTGGCTGACTACGGTCTCCCTGTCTATGCTGCTGCTGATGCCTCTGCCTTATCCAAAGTCCAGACCTCTATAAATAAAGCATGTAGGCTCCTTACCGGTGCCCACAGCAGAACCCACACCTGTTTGCTATACTCCGCCACAAAAATACTCACTCTTGAGGAAAGACTGATTTATCAAACCTGCCTACTGGCCAAAAAATCCTTGTCAGGTCTCTGCCCTCCTGGGGTCTCTGGACCTTTGCAGCGGGCTGCTAGGTCCCTGCCAACCCGGTACGCCGCCGCAGCCACCTTCAACGTTCCCAGAGCGAGGACCTCTCGCTACAAAGATCTTTCCATCACCAAGCCCGTCCTGGTTTAACTCCCTTCCTGAAACTATCTCCAAGATCCCTGGTATTGGCCACTTCAAAATTGCCCTTCGCCAGCATATTATAGACAGCCGATGTTGTAAATGCTTGTAGCTGCCCCACGCCGGTCCCCACGGCCTCTATGCCAGTCCCTACTAACCTTTTCAACCCCCTCGCCCACCGGTCTTATATAGCGACATATTAGCTTGGACATGCTAATTATGAATAATGTATCTATTATTGCTTTACCAATGTTAGTACCTATTAACTTGTGACTTGCTGTCAAATTGAGTCTCTTGTTGTTCTTACCAATGTTAGTACCTTCCACAAGTTTAATCCAGTGCAGCTACGCTGTCTGCTCTCTCCAAGTGTATATTTTTTATGTATCTAACCTGTTTTCGTCATTTCCCTGTCCTAACCTCACACTTTTGTTGTCTCCCCCCTTTTTAACGAGGTACCTTTGTAAACGAGTCTTTGACTCAAAGGTTGTAAATCTGATCTCTACAATAAATAAAAAAAATAAATAAATAAAATCAAATAAGGAGGCTCACGGATTATAAATCCATCGAGCAGAAGTGACTGCAACTAAAAATAAAATTTTCCATAGCAGGAAACGTAAGCCACAACTCGCAGGTGGCTCAGAAGGCACCAACGTCTGTTTCTCAGCACAATTCAAGTCCCAGTGCAGGACTGGTTTGAGGTAGGTCGTTTCACGTGAAGAATACCTCTCAGAAACATATGGGACACCTCTGATTGGGCCACTGTATGACCATCGATAGGGGCATGGAAAGCTAATACAGCAATCACATGCACTTTATGTGAGAAATACTGTAGACCATGAGTCTGACTGTGACAGCAAGTATTGCAGCACAACATTTACAAGACATGTAAGTTGGTCCAGATTCCTGGAAGCAACTCACAACATGAGCTGCTTCCATTTCAAGAAATAGATATGTCTGGTATAAGGCTTTCTAGATGCAATACGCACATCAGCAACTCATGGGGATATCCCAAAACGCACAATAGCCATATCTTCAGGAGCCATGAAGGCAGATCTAGGTACTTTAGTTCCGGACGGACCAGAGATCCCTTGTCCTTTGACAACAGACCCCAATACACTGGTAGGGGGACAGGAGGCGCCACCATGATACAGCGCAGAAGTGGAATCATATCTGGTGAGGCCATACTGCAGCAATGAGGCTGAAAGTGGCACTCTCCCTCCACAGCCTGAGCAGCATCCTCTATATTAGCTGAATTGTGGTAATTGCCTATATGAATTTCCCTTTCTAAAAGAGAGGCAACTCATCTCGCCAGAAAACTCCAAGCCCTAGAGCCAGCAAGCAGAAATGCCGCAGTTTTGAATTGTGTGGGGATACAAAAAGGTTCCACTCTGGATGATCTCATCTTGTGCAGAAGTTGTTTACCACGTAGATCAACAGTTCCCATTTGTGAATTTTGAACTGTGACCTGCCTAAGTTGTCTGCTAAGACATCTTGGAGTTCTGGAGATTGTGTGGCTGACATATGTAGGCTGTGGGACAGATCCCATTACCATATTCTCAGAGCCCACTGGACTCTTCCCTTAGTATCCACTGCAGGATTCTTATATAAAGACTGTCCAATGGCATCATCGGCATGGCTATAGCCACAAGACTTAGGAGACGTCTGAATATCTGCTGTGCTGAGGCAATCAGGTTGTCTGCCCTGTCCTGTCACAGAAAAGCATGACCCTTTTCTGTGTCCAAGACTGATCCCATTTACTGTAGTCACTGAAAGGGAGTTATCACAGTCTTCAGCACAAGTACTATGACCCCCAAAGCCTCGCACAAGTGCTTTGTGTGAGATAATATATATTGGAGTTGTTCTCTGGAACTGGCTTTCAATGGCCAGTCATCCAGATCGGGAAAGACATACAGACCTTCCCTTCGAAGGGCTGTTGGCACTAGTGTCAAGCAATTGGTAAACACCCATGGCACAGAAGTCAAGCCAAAGGGCAAGATTCTGAACTGGTAGTACTCCCCAGCCAGAACAAAGCAGACATACTTCCTATGAGCTTGTCAGATCTTAACATGGCCTTATGTTTCCATCATGTCCAGGAAACAAATTCAGTTCCCCCCCCCCATTTGTGTTAGGGGAATGATAGCTTTCAATGTTACAATCTCCCTTTTTTTGTTTTAAATATAGGGGGAGTCTGCCCCCCACATCCACTCCTTGATGTAACCTTTGGCATGGGGGTATATCCTGTAAATAGTCACGTGGAACCGGTGGTGCCAGTGCCACAGGTCTCTACAGTTTTGGGTGCTTTTGTATGGGCACCAGGGAGGAAGAAGACGTGGCAGGGCACCATCTCCTCTACCTCTGCCTTGCTGACAGTAGGCACAGCCACCCTGGGCAGCAGGCTGGAGATAGGAGTTCCTCCTAAGAGCCCTAGCTGGAGTGAGATTCAGGGACTCGATGGGACCCTAGTAATTTTTGATGCCTGAAGATCTCTTAGATCTTCTTCTACATCATAACCAAACAATTTTGTCCTCCAAAAGGGGCATTTAAAACTGCTTATTACACATCATTTGCAAACCCAGCCACCCCAAGCCAAGAATATTGCCTCACACAAGTGCCAGAAGCAGCAGTCCTGGTACAGGCATCATGGACATTGTAGGCTGAGCAGAGCAAATGTTCATCAACCTCAGCACCAGTCATTAAGCTTTTAAGTACTGTAACTCATTCTTGGCAGACCCCTCAGACAAAGTCTGTGCTGCAGCTTTCACAACGTTTCACAGGCTGTTTCGATATTTGATCATATGGGCTTGGTAATTTGCAATTCTAAGTCCTAGTGAGGCAAAGGCATATGTACGCTTGCCTATCACATCCAGCCTACTAGATTCTTTATTAGGAGGCAAAGTACTCACGTGTGTAGGTACTTTAGACCTATCATGAACAGCCATTAAGACAACAGTCAGTTTCTGGCTAGTTGGCATAATAAGGCTTAGCAGACGGGGCTGGATACTGCTTGTCTTTCTGGGAACTGCAGGCAGTGAGTTTGGTCTGTACCATGTAGCAAATGTAGAATCCTCAAATGTAGGCTATATAGGTGGAATAATAATGCAGGGGGGAACAGGGCACCTTCAAAAATACCTAATATTTCATTTTGTGTAGTCATGCTCCTCCATAGCAAACCCCATGGCAGTTTGCATTTGCTGCATTATGGCTTGAAAAGTACGATTATTCTCAGGAGGAGTCCTTGGGGTATATACCACCAAGTCCTCACTGTAGGATGAGAGGGTAGAACTAGATTGAGGTGCCATATATTGTTCTCCCTCATAATCCTCCTCTAAATCTCCCCAATACCACAAGGTCAGGATTATATTCTACCTCATTGTCCCTATTGATGACTGGAGCCACTGAGGCCACTGGTGATGCCAGTGGCTGCTGAGGAGGAGGATTCTGAGATATGCTGGTAACAGGGATCGACAACGTCTGAATGCTCTGAGGCACTGTCAACGGGATAAATGCCTGCATAGGTTAGCCAGGCAGAATGCATTGTATCATCTCTGAAAATGGCACCAGCACAACTTGAGACCTGACAATGCCCTGGCTACTTTTATTGACAACAGGCGGTGACCCGATGATAAAGATTCTGTGCCTCCATAGTAGGTACGGCAGTGTCTAAGCCAGACCCCGATCTTGGTGCCTCATCAACAGATGCAGCTGTAGTCAATGCCGCTGAAGCAGTCTATGATGCATTAGGCATTACCTTGTCTCACCATTGACCAGGACCTCACTGGCAAAGAAGATTACTCTTTATCTCTATGTTTATGCTTATGGCTAGAAAATGAGTAGTGTTGGGACACCGACCATTCCCTGTCCCAGTCCTTTGGCTTCAGCGGCCACTCCTCGGCCAACGGCTAGGCTGCAACAGATTTTGAGGCCCTTCCCTCTCAATGCCTGTTAAAAATGTTAATGAGAAGGAAATTTTCTAGAGCTTTCTTGCAGTGTCACCTTGTAGACTGGTCTGGCAAATCTTACAAGTCCACATGTTGTGAGACAGGCTCAAACAGCACACACAAACCTTGTTTGTGTCTTCTTGGTTATCTCCACACTTACAATACCGAAATAAAGAGTCTTTTGATTTCAGCAGCATGCAGAGATGATTATTTAAACTGTTAGTTAAGTAAAAAGAATAAAAAGCAACAGCTAGTTGATGTTTCCTTTAGCAGGTCCGATGAGGCTGATCGACAGCAGGAAAAGAACTGAGAAGCGATGGGGCCATTTACATTTATGCAGATGCTGACACATGACATCATTGTAGGTAGCCCTGGCTAGCAAAAGTTTCTGCATGATCCTAGTGCCTGGTGGCTATAGTTTCAAAGGTGTAGATTAATGGAGGCGATATCCTCGAAGAAAATCATAATTTTTTGAGGAAGCATTTGATTAAATGTTCTACCTAATATTGATCATGACTTGTTTTATGATATTACAGGACAAAATATTGACATCAGAAACTCTACATTCAAGCCTAAATCATACCTTGGTCCCAGTTACGCTGAATCCAGTGATTAAAGCCTTCGAAACACTGTAATGAGCAAAACTGTAATGAGCAAAACTAACACTACTTAACTGCTTCTCCTTTTGGTTTCTCCATGACAGAGACATTTAATTGCATTTAGTCTATCTTTAAATATTTGTCTAGTAAGAGTTTATTGAAACATCCTGGAACTTTTGAGTCTGAGTAGTTTTCTAATATTGTGTCTGACATCCTAACCCTTACTTATAGCATGAAACTCATTTTCAGCACTATCTAGTCTATTTCTTGCTGTTTTTTGCCAAATGTATAGGTTTTAGATCACATTTATACTTATGTTTGTTTGTTTAAACCACACATTTCACTAAATGTTTTAGTATCACTGTATGCTGTCTAATTTTTATCCCCTGGAGCCACTTGCAGTCAGGTATGAATTGTAAACACTGTGTTCACTTTGTGTCATTGTGCTGCTTAGCATGAAGCTTAAAAGGAGTCCAGCCCCCTGACAAAGACTATGGTCGAAGTGCCAGGGTGAGCTGTAAGCTCCTGCCTTAGTTGGTGTATTCAATACAGAGTGTTGTCCACAATAAATTGATTCATTTGCATTTTTGCTGTTGTGGATTCATCATTTCATGCTCAGTGACTGATCATCTCCAGAGTGCCAAGCTTTTGCTGGACTGTGCACACTGGTCTTGGAATGGCTGCTGGTGGTGGGACAGTAGAGATGTGCTTGACAGTGTGGGTGAATAAATACTGTTGTGTGCTGCTCCCCACCCCCCTTCCAGGATGTTGTTATATGTGCCCACAGGAGAAAGAGACACAGAAAAATGCCTGCCTAAGGTGCACCAGGTGGCGGCCCTCTGCCCCTCCCCATGGCTCAGTGCACCATTCTACCCCCCCCCGACAAAACCCCTGAGTGCCACCCTTGACATCAAAACGGTGCTTCATCCTGTCTGGCAACAACAGTGGGACCCACCAGCAGAGACAAGCCAGAGCTGAAGGAGTGACAAACACTTCGGGGAGCTGGAGGTGGGTGAGAGTAGCAGAAGGCAAGTCTGGAAGGTAGAAGCTGACACTTTTGGGGCCCAATACCATGGTAAAAGGAGACAAAAATCTTCCATGAAGTGAAGTCTTTGAGGTTAGATTAGTATCTAAGTGCTGCTGGCTTCTTAATGCAATGATCTGATAAAAATGTATTTTTATACAAGAATCACATTTGTTAGGACAATGTCCCATTTTCAACAAAGTCCTGTGATACAGAATGAACAACCAATACAAAAGTGCAAAACAAGAGACAGTAGAAATTACAGTTACTTAAAGCAAGTACAAGTCAAATTCAAATATTCCCATATTTTCTTCTAAAAACTAAGCAGGCTGGCTGGCCTGGTGGCACTGAGGGTTGAGGTGCTAGATGCCACACCTCACCCCACACTGGCAACCCGGGTTTGAGAAAGGACCCAGGTCACCGGGGGTCAGCAGGGGCAGAGAGGGATTGAGCATCCATGAACTGCTCTCCCTCTCTGGGGGAGGGGAGGTCACTAGCTGTCGGCGTGCTAGCGACCTCTGGCAGAGGCTGGGGGTGTTGCACTACACTGCTCAGAAGGGGGTGAACTTGGGGCATGGTGCCGGCAGGAAGTGTGTGCAGACACGTGTGTGCTCCCTCCATTGGCGTCACTGTATGCCCCAGTTCACGCCAACCCAGGAACAGGGAAAATGGCACCAGTCACGGCGGCTTGATGGCCGTTCGGCAGGATGCCCAGTTCCAAGGGCTCACAGCAGTTACTGGATCCTATGTTGGCGGAGACAAGGGGGGCCTCTCTGCTGCCCCGCCATAGGGGGCAAGCCATGGGGGTATGCAGTGGAAGCCCAGCTAGGAACCGGGCGATCTGGATGGCGGCTGGAGAATGTGGGATGCCTGGATGTGGATGGCAAACCGGGGGCCACGGTAAGAAAAATGACTAACAAAAAAAAAAAGAACTAAGCAGGCTGTCAATAGTCTTCAATTCATTAGGCAAAGTATTCCAAAAATGTGCAACACTATTCTGTAACGTTATGTCACCAAATCTATTGTATGATCTGGACATTGGAATTTTCTGATTAAGAGATCTGGTATGAATTCTTAATACATTATTAGATTTACTTGTCACATAATTCAATAGACAGTGTCTGGATTTTCCTTTTAGTATTTGATAAGTGTGTACACCAAATATGAACCCTTTTCCTTTTGGTTTTAACCAGCTTAGTTAGATTAGTATCTCAGTGCTGCTGGCTTCTTAATGCAATGTTTGGTTAGTTTTTCAATGTCTTTGTTTCTGATAGTAGAGCTATCTTATCTGCAAAGTCAAAATGTCAAAGCCGGGTGTTATTTGACCAGTTAATCCAGATGTTATGGTCAAAGACCCTTCTTAGGAGTCAATCAGAAATGGCCACAATGAGAAGAGGTTAAAGACTACAACCTTCTTGAACTCTTGCTGTAATCTCAAACTGTTTAGTTTTTTTAGGCTTGTCTTCACACAGCATTTACTGCCTTTGCAGACATTCATGTAATGATGTCAGCTACTTGGTTGGATTTATTTATTTAAAAAGTGTTGTAAAGGAACAGCATGGTGAGACAGTCTCATTTTCAGATGCAACTGGGGGAAGGGTTTACAGTATGAGACAAGCAGTCAGAGGTAAACACTAACTGGTAAGATACTGTAATGTAATGCAATTTGAAAAACAATATTAAAAAATAAATTTGTAAAATTGTGCAGACAGGCAACGAATAACACGGTGATGCAAACGGGTAAAACATCAAAACTTTTAGGTGCTAAACTATGGTAGAAATAGAGGAAAGTGTATGGGCAACAGTGAACAACAACAGTGTTGTTCACTTCAAGAGGTTGTCATGACAACTGTTGAAACCTCGAGAGCGAAGCTCGAGAGGTTTGAGGGTGTCATGACACCTCGAGAAGTGAATGGCACTGTTGTTGCTCAATGTTGCCCATACACTGTCTTTTACAGTGTATGGGCAAAAACTGTACCCCGAAACAGCATGCGACTACCACCACAGTTGCACCATGATGTCGATGACTCCCTGCCACCACTCCATATCCATAAAATCACTCCACTCCTTCCGGTTCCACAAAGATAGTGTTACTTCATCAGTTTTAAAAAGAAATATGGCTGTCCTGCTGTATGCCAGCCACTATTTGAAAAAACAGCACTTACTGAAAGATTGTAACATCCTCCTGTGCCATTGGTAAACTGCCATGGGCATTTTTCGAACAGCTCCGAACTGCAACTTGCGTATGCGCAAATGCAATCTGAGCTGTTGTACCATCGCTGTGACGTACTCATGATGGTACAACAACATCGTGAAGTCACATCAATGGTACAACAAGTCTAGGGAAAGCTAGATTTTCAGAGACAACAACGTTCTAGCATACACTATAAATATATTATAAATGGGAGCTGGGGAGAAATACCAGTGTAATAAGGTAATGAGGGCCATGGAGGAGCTAGAACAATTTAAGGAAGAAAGGAGTGGGGGGAAACATTAGATCAGCAAGTAAATGGCAGGAGCAACATTAAGGTGGATTGGTCTAGTCGCAGGAGCAAGAGGAGGTAATGCATGTCACAAACGCACTCAGCAGGTCAGGTCCTCTGCTCCAACAGTGCCAACCTCCGAGCGCAGTAATGTGAATAGGTAACAGAGTAACCCTCCTGTCTGCTTTTGGATCTGAATCACCTTTAGTCTCAAGTTCTGGGGGATTCAAACTGTGAACCTTATGCTAGTGTACCCAATGTACAGGCTCAGATATGTACCTTCTTCAGGAATTGCAGTACAATCTTTCACCAGGGGCACCAAGCCAGGCTTCCAAAATGAACCCTTAAAACTCTATAAAAGACCTTAGGTATATTCTTACCTTTTCCCAATTTAATAACACCATCAAGCTGTTGAACCATTTTTGTCATACTTAATCTCTATACGTCACATGCAAAAAGAACCCAGAGACACCCAGGCAGTCTTTAAAATAAATGGTATTTTACTAAAAGATGATAAAAATATGAAAAATGTAAACACAGAACAATATATTAAAGAGCTCACAGTCACAGGAAAGAACAAGGGAAAAGTACAAAACAAAAACTCCTACCACCATACATTCAGACCTTTTCTATCTAATGTATTACCTCTGTAGTGCTTATAGTTAGATCAGAGATCTGTCTTTCTTGAGTCCCAAAATGATGCATCACTAAACAGTTCAGACACAATACAGTTTAAACTGTGTCTTTCCACACACCTTCTGTGAGTTATCTAGCTCCTCCTTTTAGAATATAAAAAAAATACAAACAGGATGTCCTACCAGGAGGTATATTAAATAAGGTGACATCAGCAACAACTCATTTCCCAAATTATGAATCTTTTGATCCACCAGTTCCTTTAAGTTTACCACCCTGCAATTCTCTCACCAAGGTGTAAGATATCTGGCAGGAATGAGCTTAATGATGTCCTGTTTCTGAAGTCATAAAATGTATATTTTAGTTTCCCAGCTTCAGAGCAGCAACAGGTCATAAAACAGCTATAAAATGCAATTTCTCAAGAAAGTTAATTACATTACAGAGATCTCCTGTCAGTGTAATATATATAGTTTCACTGAAAATGGGGGCGGTGCACAGACTGTCTTATGTGAGACAATCACATACTATATTTTTATATTACAAATAGCACACAATAATCGTAACCAGCTGGCCAAGCGTCACAATGCGGTCCCAAAGGAGGACCTTGGAAGGGGAGATGAAGGAAGATAAGAGAAATTTGAAAATAATCAGCTCATACTGTATGTGATCTTTTAAGTCACCTCCACAAACCATGCAATAGTTTCCAGTAAACAGACTTTACTGTACTTAGCTGACTGATGTTTTTTTTTCACCTTACATGCATGCTTCAATTCCCTCCATCCAGGGCACAATTCTTCAAATTACTACACTCTTAAGCAAATCTTTGAACTTCTTGGCCAAATTTAAACACTTGGGGGTCTGGACTGATCACAAACTCTCTTTCTCCAACCACATTGAGCAGCTGTCGAAAAAACTAAAACACAGACTTGGCCTCTTTTTCTGGATTAAACATTTACTCACGCAAGATGCCAAAAAAAGGTTGGCCCAAACAACCTTCCTATCATTCTTGGACTATGCTGATTTCCTTTATGGCCAAGTTCCTGCTTCTGCACTTTCCAAGCTTGACGTCCTCTATCACAGAGCTATAAGATATCAACTATTTAGGCATAAACACTGCCTAACCGATGAGGCATTAAAACTCGCTGTGTGCAGCTCAATCTTATCCATGAATGACTACAGGCTCATAGTCTAGAGTGTGGCAACTGACACAGCTCTCAAAAGAATAAAGCTGGCTCTAAACAAAGCCTGTAGGCTTGTCCTAGATGTGCCATGCCTTAAACGCACCTGCAATCTCTATTACCAGTCTGGGTGGTTAAATCTGCACTGTAGAACTCAATACCAGGTCTGCCTGCTGTCTAACATCACTTGGCATTCACAGTCTCCTCAGCCCCACCAACAAGGCTAGAATTACCAGAGGAACTAACAGCCAGCCACTGAAAGTCCCTTTCCATTGCACCTCCCAGGGTCAGCAGTCTTTTGAGTACCGGGCACCTGCTTGGCTCAACTTGCTACATGACGACCTGCTGGCAAAATCTAAACTTGGCCCCTTCAAATCTAAACTTTGTAACCATCTAGCAACACTTAGTGGGTGTGATTGTAACTTCTAATTTGCACTAGCTAACTCCTGTCTTCTTTCTGTTCATTATAGCACTTACAATCTCCCCTATCCAACTGCCTAGTTGTCTACCCATCTTCTCTACCGTCCCACTCTGCCTTCATCCTTCATTCCATTCCTCATCCATTTCCCACCACCCCCACCTAATATGCTTCCCCTCTCCCCTCACCATATTCTTCCACTCCAGAACCTCATGGAATTTCCCCTTCCAGCAAACCAATGACAAGGCCCTATGGCTGCTACTGTTTTCTCCACCTGTTCTCCCTTGTACCTTCCTCACCTACTCGGCATTCTCTCAGCACCCAGCCTCTGTTGCTCTCAGTTTCTCTCTCTCCATAGCAAGCTACCTTTCCATTTACTTACTGCTTAATGTGACTGAATTTTGCAATTTTAGTCACAAAAGAGTTGAACATTCATTTTCGTACCCAATGTAGTGTTGTAACCACTATCTGTATTGTTTTGCTGTATATGTGTCACTTGCTGGTGATGTGGAACCTTTGTAAATGAGCTCAAAGGTATTAATCTAAGAACTGAATAAATGAAAATAAATAACATTTATTTCTGGTGCACCGTATTCCACCCACCACTGCTCCCTTTACACTGTAGTAGGTTGAACATCCCTTACATTTAGAAGGCAAAGAAATGCTGCTCTTTGGGCCTTTAGAGCCATTACCAAGAAACTCTCTTGGTATATCTCTGATTGCTTGCCACTCTTCGATAGGTACCTACTCCATTAGAAGTCTATCATATATCTCTCTAATCATTCCCAAAGTTAATTCTCATGTTGGTAGATCATCTATAAGTTATGCACTACCCCTTCTGTAGAACAAACTCCCAAAAAACTTGAAATTGGCCTCCCCTGTAAAACATTCTATGTTTAAAATGTTATAATCATGCTCCTTCAAAGATTACTGTAACTATTTCCCCTGAGGGTATGCTAAATGAGCCCAGCCCCCAGAGCCCATGTCCTCTGGCTGTCCTTCAGTTACTCCTTCTCCTAAAAGTATCCCTCCTTATCTTTACCTCTTCCCATGTGACTGTCATGTATATACTGTATATTTTGTTGTACATATCCTGTTGTAGACATTGTAAATACTGCTGTGGTATCCATGTATGATTTGATGTTCCTTGACTTGCTATACTAATTATTGCATCCACTCAGCCTGTACCCTATTATATTGTTGTACTGATCATGTGTACCTACCCAGGTCCACCTTGAAAATGAGTTTGCTCAATAGTGTTTCCCCTGGTAAAATAAAGACTGAGTGATTGATTTTACTTGATATGCACTAGTGATATACTTTATTTATGACATTGGAAGTCAAATGGTCAATTGTTTCTAACTACTTTAGCCTTGTGATCAGAGTTCAGAGCTGTGAACTTGGACACCCAGATATGAATCTCAGTACTGCCACTTATTCATCATATGACCACGAGGATGATATTCAACCTCTCTGTGTTTTAACCCCTCTGTATATTCTCTCTAATCTCTGTCTTCACCTGCCCCCATCTCCCTTTTGCTGTGCTCTTTAAATCTATCTGTCCCCTGGAAATGGTAGCAACATTCTCCCCCTCCCATTTATTCTGTACTATTCCTTTCTTTTCATAATAATGTCTAAGTAAATGTACTGGAAATCTTTGCTACAGCCCGCCTCCTGGGGCCCTTTTGTTGTGGATTGCAAACTGCTCTGAGATACAATCTGTATGAAAGGCCGTTTATAAAAGCAACTTCCTTTCCTTTCTTAATTTAGGCAAATGCCATTTATTCTGTGCTGTCTGTTCCTTTCTTTTCATAATAATGTCTAACTAAATATATTGGTAACCTTTGCTACTGCCTACCTCCTTGGGCCCTTTTGTAAACTAGGTGTTTTGCCCTTAAATGAGTCTATCCTAATGTAAGAAATTTAAATATGTTAGTCATCTCTGTTTGGTAAAAGGGTAGGACAGATGCCATGTTGGGATCTCTAAAGCAAAAACAATAATGCAAAATTCTCAGAAGGATTCTCTCCCCCCCCCCCCCCATATTACTGTTTGCAGTTCCCTTCTAGGGCTGGTTTTCTTTTCCCCTCAGCCAACATACAGGTAACACACACTGAAGAGTCCTAACAAGGATGAAACATGTGTCTGCTGTATTCAGCTTTCTACAGATTGTTTTGAGGCTATTGGGCACCATACACTCCTGCTTAAAGCAGCAGTATTTGTTAGTCAGCATGTAATATTTTTTCAAATTTTTTTTTTTCCTAGCAAACACACAACATACCGATTTTTATTTTTGCTTCCTTTCATTCCTGAACTAAGATGTGGGATTTTCAAGTCTTTTTTTTTTATATATATACAGATTATTTTCCTCCCCATCAGGTGCCCCAGAAGGTTCCACTCCGGTCTTCTCTTCGAGAGGACTCATTCTGCCCCCGAGCTCATTGTATCATCCTCCCTGCCCAGTGCTCCTGTTTCTGTTTTTCTCCCCATTAACCTGAGGCCTTAGTACACGGACACACATGTGCTCCGAGGCTCCGGTGATGGCCTCTTCCTTCCACCTGGCCTAGTGCCAGGTTCCCCCTATGCTTGGCACTGCCATTAAGCATCCAACTGGTGGCAGCCAAGAGCCAGGAAAACCCCACGTCCCTCCCTGGGAGATGGGAGCTGCCAGGTGGCAGCTCAATCCAACTCTTTGCCCCCCCCGATGACCCATACTTGTTCTTGAACACGGATGGCTGGTGTGGGAAGAGGTAAGGTGCCAGTGCCTCAGCCCGCGTTGCCACTGGGCCAGCCCTGGGATTTTCAAGCCTTAAAAAATTCCCACTCCAATGACATGCAGTCCTTCAGGTCTGATTTTGTCACAGTGATATCCTGCTGTGAGAAGTCACCTTGTTTGCCACCTAATGCTGTGATCCATGTTGCTTGTTTCAGTACTTTCTCCAGAAGCTCTGCAACATTTTGAGGCACTGAGACTCTGAGTTTCTTTAAAGTGGGGGCTGCATCCCACAACGTGGTAAGGGTTTGAGGTTTATTCCCATGATACATAGTCAGTTTAGTCGGGAAAGTAAGATGGCTCTTGATTGGTTTCTCTAAGTTGGTTCTGAATAGCACAGATTTGCTTTCATTTAAGCTGCAATGTGGTGGAGAAATCCAGTGCAAAGAATAGATGTTCCCCTGTATATTTTACTTCTTTGGCTGCCCAAGGTGTAGAAAGGAGGAGTAGTTTGGTAGGGAAGTGGAAGAATCTGATGATTATCAATCTCGGTCTAGCATCTGGTGTGCAGGGTTTTTTCGTCAGAGTCCTATGGGCCCTTTCCATTTCCAGGTCTTGTTCTGCAGGTAGTTGGAGCACCTCTCTTAACAGTTCCTGTAAAAAAGGGATTGAGGGGCCTTTCTCCAAATCCTCCAGTAGGCCATGGATTTGAATGTTCTGCAGCCTGTCACTGTTTTCAGTATCTTCCTGCCAGTGTAGTTGGTGCTCCTTGTGACAGAGAGACAGCAGGGCCCTGCAACAGAGGTCTGTGTGTTCCACTGTCTCTGCCAGGCCTGATTCCAGCTCAGTGGTGTGTTGTGTTGCTTGACATCCCTCAGGAGCTGAGCTTCTGGAAGAAACGTGTTAATGTTTTCAGCTCATTCCAAATTAGGCATAAACTGACATTCTCCCCCATTGCAACTGGAGGTGGTGGAAGGAGAACATGGTGACCATAAGTATGAGCAGCTCCATGATCACCGGTCAGCTCTCAGTGAGTATGTCTGCTGTGGCATGACTGCCCACCTAGGCTGATTCCCAGGAATGGTTCCTGAAGGTTAGTGTGAGTAGAAATATAAAAAAGCTATTTCTGGTACTGGACAGCTATGGATTGCTGCATTGCTCTGCTGGCCATCCACACTTGAGCTGCCACCATATCAGAACTGGACTAAAACCTGCTTTTAATGCCACTGCCCTTCCAGGGTGACTCTTGGTTCACTGCTTGCTGCACATAGGTTCTTTGTCATTCTGAATGATTTAAGTCTGTCAGAAACATTAATACTGCCTTCCAGTGTAAAACATTCAAATGATAAGCTGCTTATTTGTATCTACAGCTCTAATTAAGCAATGAGACATGATGGGGTGTGTGCTGCATTGGGACAATGGCATGACTTACATGAGTTGAAGACTTCCACCATCCAAGAAGTGCAGTCATCCATTGCAACGCAAAAATTGGAGTGCCTTATTTCGATTATGAATCAGTTTCACTACTGGTAAACAAATTATTTAATTTTCTTTTAAATTGACTAAAAAATTTGATGCAGTAATAAAGGAAAAGTAGTGCTGTTCAGCAATTGTGGTGTTACTATTTCGCCAGTACATGGTGCAAATGCTACATGCAAATTGCTGTGTAATAACCTCTACAGTTTAAAGGCAAAGTAAGGATTTCAGTGTGGCAACTTTGACATCAGGAGAAGTATGAGTGGGCACTGAGCAAAAAAGAAAGGCTGTCTGTATGTGCACTGAGTTGGAGAGGGCTGGAGTCAGCAGGAAAAAGCAGATAAAAGAGTGCTGCATGGTCAGCAGCTCTTCTGGTGGCCCTCTAAGGATGTCTGGAGTTTATTGTAAAGGTACTCGAAGGACAGTGGCATAGCAGTGCTGTACCTGCATTACCAACTGAGCACTGTGGTGTCAGTATACACGGCACTGGGAGGGGTATGGGTGAGAGTTCAGATTAAGCTAGCATAGTGGAGAGAGTCATTGTCAGGCTGGAGATGTGTGAAAACATTTTTTTTAAAGGCTTATAATAGGCTTTATAAAGTAACTGTTTTGTTTTTTACTCACTCTCGCAAGCCTCGATCCCAGAGAAAGGCAACATAGATATGCAAATCCTTGTGCATGGAAGGCTGACGAGGCTTCACCAGATCAGACACTGCCTTTTAAACAGGCTTGTGCATCTAATCTTGTATAACACAAGAATGACAAACTACAGACATGCGTTTTGTCCTCTTGGCATGCCTGAGTGTAGTGCAGTCACTGTCTCAGCCAAGTTCCAAGTCAGAAGGCCACCCTAAGGCCCACCAGTAATACATGTTGCTGTACAGGTGACCAGAATTTAGAAATGAGGGAGCTGCACTCGCAGGAAGGCCAGACCAGAGCAGCTGCCACTTGGCAGTGTACTGTGGTTTCACTTCATTTATTCAATGAGCAATGCTCATTTGCAAGGAGGTCCTGGTTAGGACAGTCAGTTAATATAGACTAATGCAGTAAAGCACATCATGTAACATACGTACATGGTAGAAAGATGCAACAGGCATAAAGAAATTAACGAACATCAGAGCAATCTGAAAGATAGGCATAAATACTACAAGGCTTACAGAAAAGTTAAGAGGTACAACTGCAAGCATAGACAATTCAACAGTTAAAAGGAAAGGGAAAATTGTTTAACCAGGAGAGGCACACTAAGTCGAAGTCTGTTTCCAGGTGCGACCTGGAAGCACAAGGAAGTTAAGTGACTTGCTCAGGGTCACACAGTATGCAAGTGGGGCTGTGGGATTCAAACCCAGGTCTCCAGGTTTGCAACTCGGAGCCTTAAACCACTGCGCTATACTGCCTCCCAGAAGGAAGACACAACACTTAACTACCGACAATCACACATATCTACACAATGACTTTCAAGAAGCTTCTGGAAGAGTTCAGACTGGTCAAGGAACTTAGTTTCAGCATGATCTGCAGCTTGTTACAGTAGGTGTGTGTGTGTGTGGGGGGGACCAGCTGAGGGCCATTGTCCCATAGCAAGATAAATACATTGTGACATCAAGCAGTATCACATTATTTTTTCATAGGTTGTATTGCACAGATGATCTCTTAAAAAAAGACCACAATGTATTGCAGCAAGGTGTTACAAAGGGCCTTTTGTGAACAAATATGCAGATTTCTTAGCCTACTCATGGCCAACGTTGTCCAACTGTCTGTTGTATAAAGGGTACTATGGGGAGTCCTGGGAGGGAGACCAGTTATAATGCAGAGGATCCTATAGTACAGTACATTCAACTTGGTTAGGTGTATGGCTGCTGTGTTTCTATAAATTAAAAATTGTTGTAATCAACCTTGAAGGTAGCTTGTACTAGCCTTTTTCTAGCCTCAGCAGAAAAGCAGAACTTATTTCTATAATACAAAAACCTAATCTATGATGTAACTGTTTACAGAAATTATCAACATGATTACTGGAGGACAGCGTGCTATCCAGCCAGGCTAGGAAAGGCTCGTTATCCTCTAATATGAATACTGACCAGAAGTAGTAGTTAAGAACAGCAGCCTTCTGCTTGTTCTCTTCTATTACCCTACCTCCCCCACAGTCAACCTTACAATTTCCCCCCTCATCTTCCCTTTTTCTCCTAATGTATCTAAGGAGCAGTTTTCCCCTTCCTTGATCTCCTCCTCAATACACAGTTCAGTGTCTGCTTTTGCATCCCTGACTACTTCTTGGCTTCCCTCATCTTTACCAGGTATTTGCTCCAATCCTGGTCCCCATTTCTCCTTGTATCTAATAAAGGCCCTGTTGTTTTGGCCCTCACCTACCTCCCTGACCATCTTAGAGAACCAGACTGGAATCTTGAGTCTATTACTCTTGGTAGCTGTTCTCAAATAAAACTTAGTTGCCTTGAAAATGGCCCTTTTACTTACTCCCACCACTCTTCCAGCCCCACACCAACTTATCCCTAACTCCCTCACCTGGTCAAAGTTTGCACATCTGAAATCCAGAACCTCAGCCTTTGACGAGGGTGTGCTGGTACTAAGGGCTAAGTTAGAACCATGTGGTGCTATGGCCACTGGACTCCAGCAGTTCCTTAACCCGCACTGCACCTACCACTTCTGAGCTGGTGAGCACCACTTCTAAAATAGCAGCCTGCCTCAGCCCTTATTGCCTCCTGGTAGATCTTATAACGTTCATCCAGGACAAGCCTGTTGGCATATACATACCTAAGACCTCTGCCAGCTGAGCTCTACATGCCTGCCTAAGAAAATCAACTGCCAAAACTTAATGAAAA
Source organism: Neoceratodus forsteri (assembly GCA_016271365.2). Classification (NCBI taxonomy): domain Eukaryota; kingdom Metazoa; phylum Chordata; order Ceratodontiformes; family Ceratodontidae; genus Neoceratodus; species Neoceratodus forsteri. The sequence continues at coordinate 335,280,489 of CM057454.1, forward strand.
CCATGAAGCCCCTCAGTGTGTGGTCATTAGGCATAAAAGTGCTGGTGCCAAAGTATCCACTGCAGCGGCAAAAGACAGATTTTAAGATTTGACTGCCATACTGAATCCCCTGGAAGATGCATCAGACAGTCTTGATGTATCCAAATGACATAGAAACTTCACTGGATCCAAGTCATGCACAGCACAGAACCGGACTACCGTCACAGTCAGAGGTGGCAGCTTAATGCTACTGACGTGGAGTATAATGACGTAGTGGTTTGATCAAACAGCCAGATCAACTATGACATTTTTAATCTTGAACTCCACCAAAAAGACACAGTCCAGTGTATGGCCATCCTAGTGTTGTGGCTACAGAAATTTCTGGTTTGAGGACCAGCTCTTCTATGATCTGGAGAAATCTGACAGTGAAAGAATTTGACAGGCTGTTGATATGGGCATTAAAAACCCAATGAAAAGAAATATCGGGGATGCCACAGGCAAATCTAATAGCCTCTTGGTAAATTCCTGAAGCAAGAAAGTCCTAGCTTTCTGCTAGGCACCTTGGACAGACTTGGTGGGCCAGGCGGTCCTTTTCTGCCATCATGTTTCTATGTTTCTAAGTCTCTGCCACCACCATTTATGTTGGCAGTAGAGGAGGAAGCTCAGGCCAACCACACACTCAAGGGCCATCCACTTGACGGGTGACACCACACACCCAGCTCAGTTCTAACGTAGACTGCAGCACCACTACCCCTGTGCTCCAATATCACAGACTAACCCAGAGATACCATCTTTGCTAGCACTTCTCCAGCACCGCCATTCAACCAGGTCTCTGATACATGCTAGTTTGGTCTTTGAATCAGCGATAACATCTCTCATAATAGCCATTTTATTCATGACCAAACTCACATTGCAAAGCAACACTCAAACTGGAGGGGTCTGGTGGGCCCACTCATACCTTCTGCTTCTTTGCCTAGGGACTGAAATCAGGCATGGGAGACCCCTGCCCCCCCTTAGCAAATCGTCTCCTGACTCAGACACACTTGTTGTGATAACCACGTCCCACTCAAAAGAAACCCTTATTCTTTCCTATAAATGCCAAAAGCCAGGCAGTGTTGCAGCACGGGGTGGGGTGGGGGTGGGGCAGCAGGTAAAAATCTTGAAAGGATGGAGGCTGTTTCAAAGTCTGTGAAGAACAAGTAATGTTGCCTTTACACATGATAAAATCTGAAAACGGACAACAGGTGCACAAACTCTATGGCAGAAAATTCCTCTGGTCCCAGATGTTGTTTATTATCCATTAGAGGGTCTTTTACTTGGTGGGGGGGGGTGTCAAGGATTTGCCTGGGAGGATTATACCCCGATACATAAAGACCTTCTATATGAAGATAGCCTACTTCACACCCACTAAACAGGAAGACTGGGCCAATGGAGCAGTAGATTCTGAGGCCTGGATCCACAGAGCATGTGGGCTGCTTCCATCAACCACTCTGCAGGTCCTGACCTCCGGAGCTTCCCTCTACCTGGCAGTCTCCTCTCTAGGGACAAGCTGACCAGCTAGGTAGAGTGGAGGACCTTTAAAAAAGAAACTGGTGCCACACACCAGCATCAAATCAGGATTCGCGGCTTACTTGTGGCAAAAAAACAGTTTCTGTTAAGTAAATCAACACAAAAAAACTATGGTATAGGGCATGAAGTTGTGAGGTCTGAACACTTCACGCACATGCACTTTTTCAAGAGACTGACATGCACTGACCTAAGTTACAAATTTAAGTTCTACATTTAAAGATACAGTTACCTTAGACCAGCCATGGAATTTAATGTCAATACTTAGAAAAATCGTTCCATGGAAATTCCATTCTTTAACATCCTGCATGTAATGCTTCACCAAGATACTTATCAATCTACTTTTTAAATGTTAAAGTAGGGTCAAAAGACAATGGTTTGTAAAATGCTTTGTTTGCCAATTGCTGTTTCATTTTTGCGAGGTGTCATTTGTTAGCATCAAAAAGGTATTTATGAGAATGAGAGGGGTGATCAGGAAGCTCTTTTATGTAAAAGGGAAGCATTCTGGAGTTTTAAAACACAAGCCATCGTTTACCCTGGTTTGAATGATAGGCTACAGATTATAACATTTAAGTCACAATATGAGCTCTGATGTGTGTTCTTTTTGTTTTACAGCTTTATTGAAACAAATCTGCAAATAGCATTCCAGATCTTTTGTGAACAGGGTGCAATTATGGCTTGGATTATGAATGAAATCAGCTTTTATTAGTACACGGTTGCGTGCAGAATGTTGAGGAATAGAATTTGCGTGGAACGCTATACTGGAATGATTTTCTAATTCTAGAATTTAGAATTCTAAAAGAATTAAGGGAGGAACTAGTGAAACCACTGGCTACTCTTTTTAATAAATCATGGGAGGATGTTGTGGTACCCGAGGACTGGAGGAAGGCGGATGTGATTCCCCTTCACAAAAGTGGGTCCAAGACAGAGGCAGGAAACTACAGACCTGTCAGTCTGACCTCTGTGGTAGGGAAAGTGATGGAGTCACTTCTGAAGGAAAGAATACTCAAGTACTCAGAGGCCAGTGGAGCACAGGACCCAAGGCAGCATGGGTTCACAGCGGGAAGGTCATGTCAGACGAATCTAATAGATTTCTTTGACTGGGTGACCAAAGTAGTAGACCAGGGAGGGGCTGTGGACATGGCCTACCTAGACTTTAGCAAGGCATTTGACACAGTCCCACACAAAAGATTAATAGTCAAATTAACCAGCCTGGGAGTGGGACCCAGGGTGGTAGCCTGGGTAAAACATTGGCTGGACAACAGGACACAGAAGGTAATTGTAAATGGAGTCCACTCTGAAGAAAGGGGTTACTAGTGGGTAAATGAGGTTCAGTATTGGGTCCAGTCCTTTTAATGTCTTCAACAGTGACATTGCAGAGGGACTGGAAGGAAAGATGCCTTTTGCAGATGACACAAAGATCTGCAACAGGGTTGATACACAAGGAGGCGTGGAAAGGATGAAAAGGGACTTGGCAAGGTTGGAGGAATGGTCAGAAGTATGGCAGCTAGGATTCAATGCAAAGAAGTGCAAAATAATGCACCTGGGAAACAAGAACCCAGGGGAAGAATACACAATGGGTGGGGAGGTAGTAACAACAACAAAAAAGGAAAGGGACCTGGGGGTAATCATATCAGATGACCTTAGGTTAGCAAGCAATGTGAGAAGGCAGTAGGGAGGGCTGGGGTATACTGGGATGTACAGGGAGAGGCATCATCAGCAGAAAGCAGGAGTTGTTATCCCACTGTACAGACAGTTGGTAGAGACCCCATCTGGAGTACTGTGTCCAGTTCTGGAGACCCCATCTCCACAAGGACATAGACAGGATAGTGGCAGTCCAGAGGAGGGCAACTAAAATGGTGCAGGGTCTGCAAGAGAAGCCGTATGAGGAGAGACTAAATGAGCTGAATATGTATACCCTTGAGGAAAGAAGGGAGAGGGGGGACATGATAGAAACTTTTAAGTACCTCAGTGGAATCAACAAAGTCCAAGACGGTAGCATCTTTCAGAAAAAGAGACTTGCAAGAACAAGGGGACACAATTTAAAGATAGAAGGAGGGCGGTTCAGGGGCAATGTGAGGAAGTATTATTTCACAGAAAGGGTAGTGGATGCATGAAACAGCCTTCCTGAGGAGGTTGTGGGGTCTAAAACTGTGGGATAATTCAAGAATGCATGGGACAGACATAAGGCAATTCTTGTGGGGGGGTAGGAAGAAATAGGCTGTTGGTTAACTAGGATCTGCAGCCTATCCTGTAGGTAGGGAAATGGGCAGACTAGATGGGCCTAGTGGTCCTTATCTGCCGTCAAAGCCTATGTTTCTAAGTACTGAGGTTAAATTCCATTGCTGGGCTAAGGTTTGCATTGGTACACAGATATCAAGGTATAGCAATATCACCATTAATGAATTACTGCACATACTACACCTCTTGCAGATCTACCCATGGTGTTTTCAATGCCGTCATTGTGTATAATATATTAGTCTTTGTGTATTTATATCACTTAGCACTTAAAATTCTTTATACATTACAATAGCAGCATGAATTACTATTTTTACACAATTCACTTTTGTATGCACTGCCTTGGTAACTGTACCTTTAAATATGGAACTTAAATTTGTAACCTAGGGCAGTGCACGTCAGTCTCTTGAAAAAGCACACATGTGCAAAATGTTGACACCGCACTCCTGCACACCCTATAGCAGAAGTTTTTTGTGTGGATTTACTTAATAAAAATTGTTTTTTGCCACAAGCAAGCCACAGATCCTGATTTGATGCTAGTGCGTGGCGCTGGTGTCTTTTTTTGCAGTTAGTGAATAATTTTACTGGCAGCCCTACTGCCACTTTTGTGCAGCTCTTGCTGCCTTTCTCACAGAGTGGGTAATCTACCTATTGCCTTGACACTGGGGTGACAATTAGGCTTTGTGGACCAGGCTTTTAAAAATCCCCCATTCCTTGCTCAGTACCACATGAGTGATCTGTTTAAGTCTCCACTGCCTTTGTATTACAGAATGAAAAGAAGGCAGACAGTAAGATGACCCTTTGGAGTTGGGGGGGGGGGAGTGTAGTGGTATGGTAACGTAATGTCTCTGCCCAGTGGACCCATCAGGTGGAGTCCTTCTAGATCCATGTCAAAAGACTCCTCTAATTTGGGCAGTTTTGGATTGGTGGCACTACATATTGTCTGTGAGATATCTTTTGCTTGGACTGAGGGACTCCCCAGATTGACAAGGGGACTGAGAGGGTGGGGTGACTTTCTCATGTATATACATCCTTGGGATATATATATATGCAAGGGTACGACTGTCTACTCTGTGGATAAACACTGGACATTGCACTCTTTCATGGAACATCTGCAGATTGTTATCACCGAGTTCTACAAAGATGTTGCATCTTTGGCATTTGGTGCAGGTGGAAGTCCTAGCAGTGGGGTGTAGAAAGACCTGAAAAATGTAGGTGAACCAGGGGGTGAGTGTTGATGTTTAATGGTAGCGCAGAAATCTCTCAAGCCTATGCACTATCACTAAGAAAGGTATAATGGGCAGACTGGATGGGCAGACTGGATGGGCCTTGCGGTCCTTATCTGCCGTCAACTTCTATGTTTCTATGTTTCTATAAAGCAAGAAATACTGGGTGAGTGAAACATCCAGTCCCCTCCTGTTCAGGTACTGCTCTGCACCGCTAGCTTGGTAGTGAGCCAGACAGCTATTATCAGAGAGGTTAATCATTGATTCACATGCTCACTTAGTATGACCTACATATACCACATTGTATGACTTGGACAGCCCTATGCTGACTGAATTTATTCCTCTGGGGTACTCTGTGATCCACCGCCTGAGACAGGGGCAAAGGGGTAATGGAATACAGTATCTTTTTTTTTTTTTTTTTGAGTGGAGCTGGGCTGTGTTGTACCCCCAGTTAGAAGAACAGGGGCCTACAAGTGTGTTGTCCTTGAAGGTATATAGAAAAAAAACAATGTGGTAAGGACAGAGGTTAGACATTGGACCTCAGTATCCAGCTGGGAATGGAGATGACTAAAATCTTGGTGGATTAGTTGTTTGGTTGGACTACTGCATGCACCATTCAGTTCAGTTTTGGGCCCCCATTTAAGCCACCTCTGACTATGGAAACAATTCAATTTTGTGCTAAACAGAGCCTGGATACTGGTAGCTCTCTAGGTTTTTGGATATCTTGTATCTAGTAGATGTCTTCACCAGAGGGTGCACCCTGCTGCAGTTGAGGCATGTAATCAGGCCTTGACTGAGGCACAAGACTCCCTGGCACCAGTGTGTTCCTATCTTATTACCCCTTACTAAAGCCTTTCATGGTTTACTTCTTTTTTTAGTGATTGAAGGTACAATGTACAAGCCCACCAGCTTGTCCTGGTGGAACATCATGAATGTTACCAGATGCTGTCTGTGAAAATAGGAGAAAATTCTTCTCTGGCCTTACTGTAGCTGATTTAGGCTGGCCACATTTTTCCACACAGTGAACAGTCTTTTACCTCTTGATTGGCTACGTTGTAGGAAGCCTGTCTCTAATGAAAGATGCAACTGCTTAAATCTGTTCTTTAGGGCCTAGGTTATCTGTATTTGAGGTCAGGTTTCCTCCAACACCAAACATTTTGGTTGCAGTAGCTCAGGGGGAGGTAAGGATGGCTGTTTGTCCATGGACTGACTTCAGAAAATTGGATGAAAAAGATTGTGTGGGTGATATCTAGTTTGCATTGAACCACCTCTTAGCTGGACACAGCCCTAACTCAGCTTCTCGGAGCTAAGCTGGAAACATTGGCCCTGGTGTTTGCAGTAATCATCAGGGCCTCTCTGCATGAGGGCTGTCTTTTTGCCTTGCTAAAATAGGTAGTAAAAGGCAGTGTTAGATCAGGATGACCCTGCAAGCTAGACACCTGTCCTCGGCCTGCCATTTCTGACTAAGGTTGTGAATAAGGTGGAAGCAGAACAGCTGGTAGATTACTTGGAGGTTAATAATATCTTGGAGCCATTACACTTAGGTTTCTGTCAGAGATGCCACAGAGAGATGGCACTTTTCAGGGTATGCAAAGATCTCTACCTGGGAAAGGATTGAGAAAGGGTAGTTATTCTTCTTGACTGGTCATTGACTTTTGATACGGTCAATCATGTGTAGTTAGCTGACAGAGGGCTAGGGTAAATTATCGAGTACCATGATTAAATAGTTCCATTCATTCTTCTCAGGAAAGGTGCAGTCAGTCACAATCAGTGATCACTAGTTGTGTATATTTGCCCCACACTGTGCTGTTCATTAAAGATTTGCTCTTTCTCCCATTTTGTTTGCAGTATTATTAAGCAATACAGCATGAAATGTCACTGTTATGCAGATGATACCCAGCAATATCTGTCCTTTGCACCTGAGCAGAGTTCTTTCATGCTGCGATTAGAACAATGCCTTGGTAAGATCAAGGTCTAAGCTTGTAGTCTGGGAGTAGGGATGAGAATGTGTAGCTGATAAATCAGGAAAGCAGAAGTGATGAAAACATCACATTGGTACAGCTCCTCCAGTAAGTATGAACACATTTGTTTTTGAGAACACAATATTTCTTTATTACTAATACATGTCTCCAATAAAAAATTAAACGTATAACATGTTGCCATGGAAAGAAGATCTGAAGCTGAAGAGTTTAGGAACTCGAGGTGGCAGGTTGAGTTTCTGCAACTAGAAGATTTAACAAGGCTTATTCAGGCACGACTGAGTCTGCCAATGTACTGCATGGATATGGAACAAATCCATGTAGGCAGAACTGTCACAACCCCAGAATTTGCAATTTGGGAGACATAATTGTGTGTGAAAGCGTACTGAATGGTGAAATATTATCCCACCATTATTATTCAGTGAACAGCATATCACTGGATGAAGAAATCAAAGAAACATATAAAGCAAGTGGAAGTGTGTCTCCCTTATAAAAACAATAAATGTACTATATTAAAAGAATAAACTAAACACATATTGTTGACACCAACATGAGTCAACAGCTGTAATATGTGCAATACTGTATGACTTGTCTACGGTTACCATCTGGTATGAGACAGCTTTGTTCATTTGGGAATGGAATTTTTTTTCAGTGGCCATATGGAAAATGAACTGAGACTATACAGGAAATGATTAAACACAAGTTACAGTTATGTGAAAGTCAATGCATATCAGCATGTTTTATTTTGTTTTTCAGTGAAGGAATTCTGCCACTTTCATTCACTTTATAAACAAGTATCCACTTCAGGTTATGATTTCATAAAGATACGCTATGCAGCTTTTATAATTTACTAGTGAACATTTTTTTAAAAACCTGGCCCCTCACTCCCAGTCTACTGGGTGACTGTCCTTAGGATCCTCCCAGCCTCTGTCTATGTGGATTTTGTGTACAGTGCTGATCCCAAATCTGCCCTGGCAAGGCTGGATCCCCTATTTAATTCCTTCTGCTATTTCAACCTCACCTGCCCTCCCTGCATGCATCACTACTCCCTGTACCTCAACCTCCCCTTCCCCTCTCTTGAAACTCAGTGGCTGTCACACAGTGCCACATTCCTCTCCTTATTCCTTGTTAATTTCAGTGGCTCAGCAGGTTGCACACTCACCTCTGAAGCCAGAAGATCTGACAGTTGGGGGTTCTAGCCCCACACCAGCAACTTGGGGTAAAATCCCAAAATTAACACCGTAGTGCAGCATGAGAGGGATGCTGCACTCCCAAAGTGCTGTCTTTTGGATGAACAGTTCAACCAAGGTCCTGTCTGCCTGTTTTGGCGGTTGTTCAGGTGGACGTTAAAGATACCATGGCACTTCTCAAAAACAGTAGGGCAATCCCCCCAGTGTCCTGACCAAATCTCTCCCATTCACTAAAAATATCACCAACAGCTTAATCTGGTTCTTCAGTGGGTTTTCATCTGTATTCCACCCCCACCACCACAGGACAAAGCTGAAAATAGGCCAAATTGCTAGTCCTCCTTTCCTGGTCAACAAAAATGAAATAAATAAAATTATATGGGTCGGCTTCTCAATGCACACTTTTCTGCTATTGTTTCTACAATACTAACTATACTTCTAGGCAGATGTAGGACATAGGTCAGCAGTTGAAGCTATGGGCAAACCAGTTCTCGGTGGATCTCTATAAAAATCCTGCTTAGCCTCTTATTACAGGGGTCAAAATTAGGCTTTCTAGCTACTAGCCAGCAGGGCTAGTGACTGGCAAAATCCACTAGCCCCACACACTTTTCCAGTGGCCCAGCTGGTGTAATTATTGAAATATTACCTTCTCCAGTATGATCCCGCAGGACTACTTAAAGGAAAATCTTACTAGCCTGACACAAAATCTACCAGCATTTGGATAGTGGGCTGGTGCCAATTTTGACCCCTTTTATTAGGGTCTGGGTTACAGGAAAACACCACACACACACACTTCAGGCCCCCACTATAGCACGGCAAGGCACATATCAGTGTTTCAAGCATATCAATATTGTTTTCCAATACTACAACATGTATATTTTTTTCTTTATTTACTCAGACCATAGCTTCCAGTCTAAAATGCTGTCTGCTGCCATCTCGCGGGTAGTTGCGCACATCCGTCACTCTGTATACTAATGTGTCCTGCTGGCTCAGTCACTGGTCAGCAGGACACATTAACATACAAAAAGTAAGGGATGTGCGTGGCTGCTCGCCAGGTGGTGGCAGGTAGCATTTCAGACCAGAAGCCATGGTCAGAATAGTAGCAGTAGTAGTATATTTTTTTATATGGCACTCCTTCCCTGAAACTTGTATTGGACAAACTTAAGAAATGAAAACCAGACAAATTAGCAGGTCTGGATGATATACATCCAAAATTAATCAATGAATTATTAGATGACTTGGTGGGTCCAATTACAGAGTTATCTGCAGCATCATTAGAAGAGGGAAGCACATTACCAAGAGAGAGAAGCAACAGTAACACCTATCCACAAAAAGGGGGATAAAAAACATGTCAGTAATTATAGGCCTATAAGCCTGACATCCGTTCTAGGAAAGTTGCTTGAAGGAATAATACAGGACCACAGAATCAAATACATACAGGAAACAGGAAATGCTGATATACCGTAGCACGGTTTCTCCATAGGAAGGTCATGACTCACTAATCTCCTCCACTTCTTTGAACCTGTGAGTACTACCCTTGACAAGGGACTACCTGTAGATATTGGATTTTTGGACTAGTCCAAAGCATTCGATTCTGTATCACACAGAATCCTTATAGAAAAGCTAAAAGAATTAGAACTACACCTGAAAATTATAGCATCATGGTTGGGTAAAAGAAGTCAAAGAGTAGGTATCAGAGGATATTTCTTGGAATGGGGAGAGCTGACAAGTGGGGTTCCTCAGGGCTCAGTACTGGGCACACCCTATTCAATGTAGTTGTATCATTAATGCAGACTACAGACAACACATGGGTCTGCAAATACGTGGACGACAGTAAGACTGGGTCAATAGTCAATAATGACATAACTGCACAACTACAGAATAATATAAAGCAATTAGACAGATAGATATTTTTTTTTTATAAAAGTGCCTATTTCCAGGGACTCTGGGTGCTGTACAGTAAAACAAACAACAACATATTTACACAATAATTCAGCTTGGAGCGGATTTAAAATTCATCTATTAATCCCACTAAAATAACAATTAATCAATCAATAAAAGCTTGTTGGAACAAATAAGTTTTTAAGCCCCTTTTAAAGGCTTCTACTAAGGAAGCCTCCTTTAAATAAGCAGGAAAGGAGTTCTACAGGGAATGCGCCACCACTGAGAACGCCCTGTCCCCAGAATGCCGCAACCTATCCCTGGGAACTCCAAGGAGGCCTCCCCTGGCAGAACGGAGTGCCCGGGGCAAATGGTAGGGGACAAAAAGACAGGTCCCCTTTTATGCAGGGTCTTGTAGGTCAGAAGCCCCACCTTGAAGACAATCTTTCACCTGACCGGCAGCCAGTGCAGTCTGCAGAGGACTGGAGTGATATGCTCACACCGTCTCACCCTAGTCAACAGTCTTGCCACTGCATTCTGCACCAGCTGTAGCCTGCAGAGTTTGCCTCCAGATAACCCTAGGTACAGGGCATTACAGTAGTCCAGCCTGGAAGTGATGAAAGCATGCAACAGTGTGGTCAGGTCCTCAGTTGGGATAAGGGCTTGGATTCGGGTGATATTCTGGAGATGGTAAAATCCATTCTTGACGACGGCGGACACCTGAGCATCAAGTGTCAGACCATCATCCAGAATCACACCCAAATCATTCACCTGTCTAGTGGGGCAAGGGGAACACCCCCTAACACTAGGCCAGGGGGTAACCCTCACTCCCGCCCAGATGATCTGAATCCACAAGTAGTATCTTTGTCTTATCTGGGTTAAGTTTAAGCCAGTTCTGAGTCATCCACCACTAGATTGCATTGAGGCAGCTGTTAAATACAGAGGCTGACATCTGGGTATCGGGCGCACAGGCAAGTACAGCTGGGTATCATCTGCATAGCAGTGAAAATCCAGCCTATGCCACCTGATAATGTCCCCCAACGGCAGCAGGTACACCGTGAACAAGGGTGACAAGACCGAACCCTGTGGAACCCCACAGCACAGAGGCTTCAGGTTAGATGGGCCTAACCCCAGCATCACCCTTTGCACTCTGCCTGTCAGGTATGACCTGAACCAGTTGATGACGTTACCGGACAGGCCACACCAGAACTACAGGCGGTCAAGTTGCACCTCTTGGTCAATGGTGTCAAATGCCACAGAGAGGTCCAGAAGGACCAAGATTGTACAGACTCTCCTGTCCCTCGCCATCAGGAGATCATTAAGCACCCTCACCAGGGCAGTCTCTGTACTATGTCTTGCAAGAAATCCAGACTGGAAAAGTTCATAGGTGGAGGGAGAGGCAAAATGTCTCTCGAGCTGTATGGCCACCACCTTCTTAATAACCTTCCCTAAAAATGGGAGGTTTGAGACCGGTCTGTAGTTGCTGAGGCAATCCAGGTCCAGAGAGGGTTTCTTCAAAAGGGGTCTAACCAAGGCCTCTTTCAAGGCCAATGGGAAGACCCCACTCCCCAAAGAACTCCAGATGACCTCAGCAACCACAGGTCCAATCAGGTCCAAACATCCAATCAAAAGTCAGGTCGGACCTGGGTCCAGATCACATTGGGTTGGTCGCAGCTTCGAGATTATTTCTGCCACCTCCTCCACCCCAACAAGCTCAAACTCATCCCAGACAGGAGGAGTGTTTTGACACATTTCAAGCTGGACCCTGCATCCCCTTTAAGAGGTACTCGAAGAGACCTCAGCCCTGACAGAGGACATCTCGTCAGCGAAGAATTAGAAAGATGGGCAAAAATTAATAAACTTGTATTCAATGAAGAAAAATGCAAGGTTATGCATCTTGGGCACAACAACCGCAGACATAATTATATGCTAAACAATACCATACTAAAAGAAACTAACAATGAAAGGGACTTGGGTGTTACCATTACCAATAATCTCTCATTTGACACACATATAAGAAATACTGTTAAAAAGTGCTATAGGATCATGGTGTGTATCTTTAAGAATATAAAAAGTAGAGACCAAGCAGTGATAATGCCACTGTATTCAGCACTCGTCAGATCCCACCTGGAATATTGTTCCTCTTTTTGTACACCTCAAAGTGTGGGAGGAAAAAAACTCATAGAAAAGGTGCAATGGAAAACAACAAAAAATATGCAGCAGAAAAATAATAGGGAAAGATTGAGGGAAATGGATCTGTATTCTATGGAATACAGAAGAACAAGAGGAGACCCATGTCTAGTTTACAGGGCAATAAATAATGAGAGCATGAAAAAGTACAGGATTATGTAGTAGTGTTGTTCAGATAGTATCCTACAAATTTGGATCCCACCAGATACCAACCTTTTTACCAGATAGTGGATCCGGTCGGACCTTCCCAGATCCACCAAATAGATCCGGTGACCAGAATGGATCTGATTGATCCAGTAAACGGATCCACACTGGATCCAACTATCCGTTGCTGGATCCGATGGATCAGTGGGTATCCGACTGTAGATCCGACATTGATCGAATTTCGAGTCGGATCAAAGGTCAGACACTTGCACTATCTGACGGATGTCAAACAGATCCACCAAGGCACTATCCAAGCAACACTATTATGTAGACAACACACTAGCAAAATTACAAGGTCTCACAGCCTAAAATTAAAAAGGAAAGTTGTTAGAACTACCAAAAGAGGTAACTGGTTCAGTCAACGATTTATAACCTTATGAAATTCCTTGCCAGAAAGTGTGGTGACAAACAGTTCCATGGAAGTATTCAAACACTCCTTGGACAAATATATGGGTGTGGACTGATATGTGTATTATGACTAGATAGTGACAAATTGCCAGTTTTATAGGTCCTGGACCTCCTAACTTGTACTGTACCTGATGAACCGATGGAGCTCAGGGCACCTTACAGAACGAACAGAAAAGACAGGTCATAATTACAGAGCTAATATAAATTGTCACAATAAAATACAAGTATAAACAACAATACATAAGTATATAAATCATAAAAAATAAATGAATGGTAGTGATAAATACAGAATAAATATATAAATACATATTGTAAGGAATTTAAAAATACAATACTTATGCTTAACATGCTTATTGGGGTCTTGCTATGTTGCAGTGGAAGCCTTAATAAATGGTGGCATTTCTTTTGAAAAGGGGATATCACCAAAAGCACTAAACTGGCAGTTAGCATCAGCAGATCCCTATTACAAATCATGCCAAAATTTAGATTTCTGTGTTACTTTGTTTAAAAGTTACAAGCCTTGTTGTAACCCTGAGCTACTGCTGATGTCATGTGATGTCAGCAAGGCCACTCATTGCCTGCAACACTTTATGATCACCGGTTCATTCATACAGACTTTCCATCACCAATCACAAAAGCTACACTTTTCACACCTTCTGGACTTTGTGGGTATGCCGTGATTTCAGTGAGTCAGAAAGAGCAAGGGGAATATTGGCGACTGTCTTCACAGTGCCAGTAAATGTCAGCGAAAAAGGTTCTTTCACTGAGTCATAGGTATCATATGAACTCCAAACCAATATGGACATTGCGTCCGTGGTGCTTGCCAGAAGTATTAATTAACAGAAAATTTGTCATTGTTCCCAGTTGCTAGGTCTAAGTTTAGTTTGAAGGAATCCATATTTGAGCTATTCACTACCTCAGCTGGGAGGTGGTTCCATGTTAAGACAACCCTATGGATAAACCAGTTCCTTCTTCGCAGGGTATTCCATTTGGCCAAGTATAATTGCTTGGAATGTCTTCTATTACTGACTGTATCGTCAGTAATAGCGATTCCTAGTTCGTTACTAAGGATAGGGCCGCTTAAAGATCTGAGTAGGAGACACATGTCTCCCCTCAGTCTTCTATACTGGTGCGTATACTGTACATGTTAAGCAATCTCAACCTAGCTTAGTATGGCTCGTCTCCCATCCCTATGATGGTTCTAGTGAATCTTCGTTGTACTCTCAATTCTTAAAATGTCTTCCTTGTAATATGGGGACCACACCTGGGCACAGTATTCCAGATGTGGCCTCACCTAGGCAATGTATAAAGGGAGTAATACTTTGCTCTTACGACTAGATACATGCCTGAATATACAATTGAGGTTTTGATTAGCTTTATTAATTTGGATTTTACAGTGGGTTCTGAATTTCAAGTCAGGGTTGACAATTATTCCAAGATCATTTTCTTGGTTGGTTTCAAGTAGAGCAACATTCCTTAGTTTGTACACATGATGTTGTTGTGTGTTCCCAGGTGCATCATTTTGCACTTAATCGGGTTCAAGGCTAGTTTATTTATGCTAGACCAAGTTAATATGTTATCAAGAGCTAGTTGAAGGGCAGTGCTGCTTGCTGTATTGTTCACCACAGTACCTAATCGACAATCATCTGCAAATTTTAATATCCATATACTGGGGTTATCAACAGTGAGAGTGGAAACATAAATGTTGAAGAGACAGGGACCCAAGACAGACCCCTGGGGAACCCCGCTAGTGACAGGAGCCCAATTAGAATATTCACCATTTATAATAACTCTCTGCTTTCTTCCCTCCAACCAGTTTAATCCAGTTGACAATACTAGTTTTTAGTTTAAAAGCTCTCGTAGTGTCAATGAGCTCAAGATATGGCAATTTATCGAACACCTTAGCGAAGTCTAGGAACACAAGGTCCACAGAATTACCCTGGTCGATTTCCCTAGTAACTTTTTTATAGAAAGATAGTACATTCATTTGATGGGATTTAGATTCAGTGAACCCATGTTGGAGAGGGTCAGATAACCCAGTTTGATGGAGGGAATCAAGAATAAGGTCTTTGATAATATTTTCTAAGATCTTTCCTATTAACGACGTTAGGCTGATGGGTCTATAGTTCTCAGGGTTGATTTTAGGACCTTTCTTATGAATAGGTACCACAGTTGCTACTCTCCAGTTGTGTGGGACTTCCCCAGTATCAAGAGAATGCTGGAGAATATTAGCTAGAGGTAGACAGATGAATTCAGTGAGCTCTTTTAACACATTAGGATGAATTTCATCGGGGCCTGGTGATTTATTTGTGTTTATCCTTCTTAGCCTGTCAAGGACTTCATTGGGTTTAATGATGAACTGCCCAGGAGATGAAGTCACAGCTGTATCTGATGATCCAATACTAATCTTGTTGAAAACCATACAAAAATATTGATTCTGGATATCAGCAGCCTCTTGGTTACTCGCTATAGTGCCAACATCAGTTAGAAAAGGACCTATAGTGTTTGCTTTACCCCTAGATTTATTAACATGAGAAAAAAAGCTTTTTTGTTATCTTAAACCCTAGTGGCCAATTGGATCTCATACTGGGATTTTGCTGACTTGATCTTAGTTTTAATATTTGTAACCAGTGATTTATATTTAGGGAGAAGGTGGGTTAACCCCTTTTTAATATGCTGAAACAATTTATTTTTTTTATTGATCAAACGTTTGATTGTGGGGTTCATCCAGACAGATGTATTTTTATGATTGTTGCTGTATTTTTTTTTCTAGGAATATAATCATTTATTATATTTTTTAGTTTATCAGTCATTCAGTAGAATCCAAGTGGGGGCTTATTATCAATAAACACTTTGTGCCAATCCCAGTGGGTTAGGCTAGTTTTTATATTATCAAAGTTTGCTTTATAAAAATTCAGAGTTTCAGTAACACCAATAGCTGTTTGTTTTATATTCCCAGTAACCTGAAACTGAACAGTATTGTGGTCACTATTTCCCAAAGGTGCACTGATTTTGGTATTGGATATACAGTGTTCAGTATTAGTTTAAATAATATCTAGTATTTTGTCATTTCTGGTGGCATGCTGGACTTTTTGTTCTAACCCAGGTTCATTGAATATGTCTAAATAGAGGCTATCAGTTTTACTAGCTGCAGTTGCCATTGTCCAATTAATATTAGGTAAATTAAAATCGCCAAAATTCATAAGGTTAGTGGAAGGATCAAGATTCCCAATATAATTCAATAATATAGCGTCATTTTCTGGGGACATGGAAGGAGGTCTATAGACCAGACCTACGATATATGGGGAACCAGTCTGGGGGGATAATTAGACCCAAAGAGTTTCCAGGTTAAGAGTATCTCCTGGGACTTCCTCACATGCAGTTGTATCTTGAAGATAGATAGCCACACCTCCACCCTTCCTGTGGACCTTACTTTTGGAATAGACATTATATCCATGGATGGTTTTGTCCCAAGGATCATTTTCGTCCCACCAGGTTTCCGTGACTAGAGCAATTTGGATGTTGTTAGTTACTATCTAATTTTTAAATTCATCAAATTTATTGGTTAGACTTCCAGTGTTAATTAATACACCCCTCCAGCCTGGGTTATTAAAGTTAGGTTCATTGTTGGTCACTTTACAGGGGTCCTTAAAATCCCTAGGGGCCCTCTCCCCATATTTCAGTTTAAATGGAAATTAATAACTTTGTTTATTTTTTCCCCAAAATCCTGGTACCAAAATGATTTAGGTGTAAACCATCCCATTTAAAGCAAGCTGGATTATTAAATGTAATGGAATTATCCATAAATCCAATGTTTTCTAAAAGACAATATTGTCTGAGCCAGTTGTTTACTTTTTGAATAACATGATTTTTGTACGAGTATTTCCCAGTGATGGGCAGGATCCCAGACAATATAATTTCACCTTCCTTGTTTTTGATCTGGTTGACTATATTTTTATAGTCTGCTTGGATATCTATCAAATTATGTGAACACAGATCATTTATACCAACATGTAAAATAACTAAGGGCTTGGTAGTATTCCCAAGTAACCCATCCAGGAGGTCAATTATGTGCCTAGTCCATGCCCCGGGGAGCATACTCACTGTTGTATATTCCTTACACCCTTCACAAACTGCAGTATCAACCCCACTTAGAATTGAATCTCCTATTACCACAATATCCTGAGTTAGATGTGTTGTGTTTCAACTAGGTAAGGATCTGTGGGGGCAGCTGGAAGTGAGCAAGAATTGTTAGGTGGCATACTGATCATTGGGGTAGAGTTTTCAACCAAGTCATCAGCACTGATCGCCAAACTTTCAGATTTATTAGAAAGGGTAATGAGCAGAGAGTCATGTTTGGGAAGAAGCAAAGGGGGTGGATACATTGGTTTTGTGAACTGGATTGGGGGAGAAACCAACACCTTTGATTCATCTTTATTAATACAGTCAGTGTGATTTATACTAGTTTTCTGAACTGCTTCATCAATGAAGGTTTCAAGTAGTATAATTTCTTTCTGGGACTCTAGTCTCCTGTGTAGTTGACAGATTTCATCCTGTAATGTAGTAATTAGGGTACACTTTTCAGACACAAACTCCTGGTTAAGTGAGTCATCTGCGTACATGTTACACTGGGATCACGTTTTTTTCTTGTTATTCTTACCTCGTTTCCCCTTTGCCTGGGCCATTGCAGAGTACTAACAGGCAGAAGGAAAGTGACACTTTTAGCTATCCGGTTGTGTTGTATACCTAACTTAGATGCAAGAGTCACCATGGGGCAGCAGTAGTGTCAGTGCTAAAGATTACAACAGGCGATTTGGTGGGGTACCAAGTGTGCTGGAAGCATAGCATAGGGGTTTGGATCAGCGTTTGTGTGTGCTGCAGTAGCAGGCAGACCATGGTTCAATTCCCCAAGTGACTGTTTTTTTTATTTTTTTGGGGAGGCGTATGTATTTTTTTTAACAACTGCTGCAGATGACTTCTCTTCCCCCTCCACCTTCTCATATTTTAAAAGCACCCCTCCCACACTTACCATCCACCCCATCCCATGGTGCTCCCCATCCCAGAGTTTGGCACCCCCCCCCGAAGTTGATTATATATTTTAAGGGGGGCAAGGGAGTGGGGGTGGAGACTCCCACAAAGGAGGATGTGGGGGTCAAAGCCCTCTAGAAAACAACTTGGCATATACGAGTTGCCTTCCTGCTGTCTGGCACCTGGTTTGCTCTTTTCTTTAGACTCTGCAAAGTGACCGCACTGTTTTTGTTTCCGTGATTCTGTACTCACTCTTTTTGCCGTCACTGTTTTGTATTTGCTCAAATCACATAGAACTGACTGTGATCTGTGCCTCTCCAAAAAATGTTCAACCTTCATGCTTTTTAAAATCTGCACCTGTGCTTATACCAAAATGCATGCCTTGTGGTCCTGCCATATTCTGCAACCTTACAACCCTCCCAATTTTGCATCTCACACCCCTCTCAAAACATCTGCCCCACTGCCCTTCAAAAATGTATTCCCCATAAACCTTCTACAATTTGTGCCCAGAGAATCCTGAATTTTGCAACCCACATCCCTCTAAAAATTTGTACCACACTTCCCAAAGATAACACCCCACACACCTCCCAAATTTGTGCATGCAGTAAGCCTGAATTTTCAGACTACCCCTGTTGAATTTTGAACTCTTAGACTCACACCCCTCCTACAATTAGTGCCAACCCCCCACCAAAATCTGATACATGCATCCCTGTCAAACTTAGTGCCCACACTCCTGCTGATTTTTGTGCTCCTATACATCCTCAATTTGCCCACACCCCATCTCAAAAACAAACCCATACCATTCCCAAAATTTACACCCACACACCTCCTGAAGTTAATGGGCCACATACATCTTAACATTTACACTCATACCAGTGCCACAATATGGGCCCCCAATCCCTCCCAAAATTTGCAACCTGCACCCATTCTGAAATTTCCAACCGGCATTCATCCTGAAATATGTGCCCCGTACCCTTCCCAAAATGTTTTTCCTTGCTCACCCTCCCAAATATTGGGTCCTGCATTAAATTTGATCTCCCTTCCAAAATTTGTATCCTTTCACTTCCCATAATTCCCATTATAAAATCTATGACATGTGCCACTTCCTGGATTTACACCCCAAAGCCTTTCCAAAATTTGCATTCCTGTTCCTCTCCCAAAATGTGCAACCTTCTCCTGAAATTCATTGATCCAGTTACCTCCTGAAATTTGTTACCTGCACCCTTTCTGAAATGCATGCTCTGTACCCCTCCAAAAATTTGAACCCTACTCCCTTCCCAAATACTGTGCCCTGCACCTCTCCCGACATTTTCACCCAACATCCCATGGGAAAGTGGCATACCACATCCATCCAAAAATTACCCCCAAAATATGTTACCCGCATCCCTTCAGAAATTTGTGCTTCATTTCTGTCCTGATATTTGTAGCTCTCCCCTCCTGATATTTGTAACCTGCACCAGAAATCTGCACCTGATAACCCCCAAATTTACACTACACCCCCCCTAAATTTACACCTCACACCTCTATCAAAATTTGCATCTTCTTCCTCCCCAAATTTATACCCCACACCTGTACTGATATTTACACCCTCGCCCTTTGCGGAATATGCATCCTGCATCCCCTCCCAAAATCTGCATCCTGCATCACCCTAAAATTTGAAACCCAGACCTCTCCCAAAATTTGCACTCTTTTCAAAATTTTGGCCCCAGACTCCTCTCCAAATATTGCAAGGGGTTTGGGATGGTAATTTCAGGAGGTGTGTGGGGTCCCAATTTTAGAAGTGCTGTGGATCAAAAACTTGTTAAGGGTTGGAGGATGAAAGTTCAAGAAGGCTACAGGGTGCAAAATACAGGAGGACTGTATGGGACCTGCAAAAAGACTTGCAAATACTTGAAAGATGGTCTAATATCTGGCAGCTGAAGTTCAATGCAAAGACATGCAAGATGTTGCATCTGGGTAAAGGAAGTCCCAGGATAGATTACTGGCTCAATGGGGTCAAACTCAGTACCTCACATGAAGAAAGAGACCTAGGGATCATCATAAATGACACCCTGAAGCAGTCAAGCCAATGTAACAAAGCTTACAGTAAAGCACATACAATGCTGGGGTGTATAGGAAGAGGTTTTGACAGTAGGAATAAAGAGGTGATCCTCCCACTCCATAGGTCCTTGGTGAGGCCTCACCTGGAGTACTGTATCCAGTTTTGGAATCCGCACCTTAGGAAAGACAAGGATAGGCTAGAGACTGTGAACAGAAGGGTGACTAAAATGTTACAGGGTCTCCAAGGACTCTTGTACGAGGAATGTCTAAGAGCACTAAACATACACATTGGAGATCAGGAGAGAGAGAGAGAGAGAGGGAGAGAAGATATGATCCAGACGTTAAGGTTTTGAGAGGCATTAATAAAATGCTCTGTTCAGAATTATTCAATAGGATAAGCAGCTTAACCACTAGAGGGCACAAGTGGAAGTCAAGGAGAGGGAGCTTCAGGAGGGCTTTAAGGAAGTATTTCATGAATAGAGTCATGGAACCATGGAACAGCCTGCCAGCTGAGGTGGTGTGTGCAAGAACCATGACAACATTTAAGCGAGGGTGGGATAGAGCAAGGGCTCAGGTTGAAACCATGGGATAAGGAAGAGACAAAAGCTGGGTGAGGGGGCTAGATCCCAGGACATGTAGTAGATCTCGGAAACTCTTGTGCAGACCAGAAGGACCTTTTGTCTCCTTCTGCTGTCACTTTCTATGTTTCTATGTACAAATTTCAGAAGCGGTACTGGAAGGACATTTTTGGAAGAGTATCAAGCACCAAGTGTGTTGGTTGGGTACAGTATGGAAAATTCAAGATGGGGTGCAGTGTGCAAAACTCAGGAAAGTGGCAGAAATTAATCTTGGGAGGAGTATGGGGAACCATTTTGAGGAAGAGTTGCCAGGTGCAAAGCCTGGGACGGGAACAGGGTGCGAGCTTCAGGCTGGGCCACTGTATCAGCACCATCCCAGAGCACAGCATCCGTCCCAAGTCTCCATCTGTCCCCCGAGACCAGGCGGGCCACTGGTGCCAGTAGGGAGGGCTTTATTAAGCCCAGCCTCCAGCATTTTCCTCCAATTTTCTCCCAGGGGCACAGAGTTATGTGCAATGATTGCACAAGCATACTCCACCTCTGAGGAGGTGCTCCAAGCACTCTGTACACTGGTCCTTCACCCTAGCGATGGGACTCACACGCAGTGCCACTTGGCTTCTGCCAGGTGGCAGCTAAGCAGTGAGTCGCCAGATTGGTCAATACCAGCAGGAACATCCAATATTCTTCAGGTAAAGCTACCTCTGGCTGGAAGCTGCAATACTGGACTTAGGATCCTAAGTCCAGTATTAAACTCTTCCTGCACTGAAAATCTTAACAATTGTAACAAAAGTAAAGCAAAGTCCACCTCCCTCTGTTGATTGAAAGACTACCTTTCCTGATAATTCTAAGTTCCTTACTTCACCTTTCAGTTAGAAGTAACCTCCACCTAAATCCAAAGACAATTGTAAATTGTGAGTTGTGCTCACAACAGAGGGAGGTGAACCTCACAATTTACAATTGTCTTTGGTTTGTAGCAGATTCATTAGGAAAGTTAAGATTCTTTAGGTGGAGGCTACTTCTAACTGAAAGGTGAAGTAAGGAACTTAGAATTATCAGGAAAGGTAGTCTTTCAATCAACAGAGGGAGGTGGACTTTGCTTTACTTTTGTTACAATTGTTAAGATTTTCAGTGCAGGAAGAGTTTAAACCCAGAGGGACTGAATATTGTCTGTCCTTGTGCACAGCTGACTTGTTTTGGAGCTGATTGCTTTCAGAGCACTAATTACCAGGCTGTTTTGGGGCTGGGGAGGTTTACCTGTGTCTGACTTGGATGTTTGGATTTTTCCCTGTTTGATTAGCAGGGTATTTTCTCTATCAAACTGTCGTGTAGAGCATCTTGCTGACAGGAAGGCACTCATTGCAGTGGTGGGTCAGGGTTTTTAGTTGATTGTTTCGTGAGGCACAGTTTTGAGCCCAAACCTTCCCACCCTCACCCCACCCACCCCTGGAAATAGTTCCTTTATACCTGCAGGGTTCTGCAAGAACTCCTAAAACTGAAGGTGGACAAAGCAATGGGTCCTGATGGAATTCACCCCAGAATTCTAAAAGAATTAAGGGAGGAACTAGTGAAACCACTGGCTACTCTTTTTAATAAATCATGGGAGGATGATGTGGCACCCGAGGACTGGAGGAAGGCAGATGTGATTCCCCTTCACGAAAGTGGGACCAAGACAGAGGCAGAAAACTACAGACATGTCAGTCTGACCTCTGTGGTAGGAAAAGTGATGGAGTCACTTCTGAAGGAAAGAATAGTTGAGTACCTAGAGGCCAGTGGAGCACAGGACCCAAGGCAGCATGGGTTCACAGCGGGAAGGTCATGACAGACGAATCTAATAGATTTCTTTGACTGGGTGACCAAAGTAGTAGACCAGGGAGGGGTTGTGGACATGGCCTACCTAGACTTTAGCAAGGCATTTGACACAGTCCCACACAAAAGATTAATAGTCAAATTAACCAGCCTGGGAGTGGGTCCCATGGTGGTAGCCTGGGTAAAACATTGGCTGCACAACAGGACACAGAAGGTAATTGTAAATGGAGTCCACTCTGAAGAAAGAGGGTTTACTAGTGGGGTACCGCAGGGTTCAGTATTGGGTCCAGTCCTTTTTAATGTCTTCATCAGTGACATTGCAGAGGGACTGGAAGGAAAAGTATGCCTTTTTGCAGATGACGCAAAGATCTGCAACAGGGTTGATACACAAGGAGGCATAGAAAGGATGAAAAGGGACTTGGCAAGGTTGGAGGAATGGTCAGAAGTATGGCAGCTAGGATTCAATGCAAAGAAGTGCAGAATAATGCACCTGGGAAACAAGAACCCAGGGGAAGAATACACAATGGGTGGGGAGGTAGTAACAACAACAAAAAAAGGAAAGGGACCTGGGGGTAATCATATCAGATGACCTTAAGCTTAGCAAGCAATGTGAGAAGGCAGTAGGGAGGGCTGGGGGTATACTGGGATGTATAGGGAGAGGCATCAGCAGCAGAAAACAGGAAGTTGTTATCCCTCTGTACAGACAGTTGGTGAGACCCCATCTGGAGTACTGTGTCCAGTTCTGGAGACCCCATCTCCGCAAGGACATAGACAGGATAGAGGTAGTCCAGAGGAGGGCAACTAAAATGGTGCAGGGTCTGCAAGAGAAGCCCGTATGAGGAGAGACTAAAGGAGCTTAATATGTATACCCTTGAGAAAAGAAGGGAGAGGGGGGACATGATAGAAACTTTTAAGTACCTCAGTGGAATCAACAAAGTCCAAGAGGGTAGCATCTTTCAGAAAAAGAGACGTGCAAGAACAAGGGGACACAATTTAAAGATAGAAGGAGGGCGGTTCAGGGGCAATGTGAGGAAGTATTATTTCACAGAGAGGGTAGTGGATGCATGGAACAGCCTTCCTGAGGAGGTTGTGGGGTCTAAAACTGTGGGAGAATTCAAGAATGCATGGGACAGACATAAGGCAATTCTTGTGGGGGGTAGGAAGAAATAGGCTGTTGGTTAACTTGGATCTGTGGCCTATCCTGTAGGTAGGGAAATGGGCAGACTAGATGGGCCAAGCGGTCCTTATCTGCCGTCAAAGTCTATGTTTCTATGTTTCTATACCTGGGGTTCTGACATCACTTACTCAAGAGGGTAAGGTGCATATCACTGTCACATCCTCTCTAGCACACTGTGCAGACAATATAAGCATACACATTGTATAATATATATATATATATATATATATATATATATATATATATATATATATATATTTCTATATAACAAACCAATCACACACACACAAAAAAAAAAAATAAACAAGAAGGTAGACAGACATGTGGGGAGTAGTGCAATGTAATGGCTGTGGGCAGCAGTCTTCTGGGAGTCTTTCTGGAGGCTGAGATGCTGCCCTATTTGCAGACAACTCTCTGCCCTGAGGGAGGAAGTTGCCCGTCTTCAGGCCACACTGGACAGTAGTAAGGGAACTTTCCCCCAGGCCACATTGGACAGTAGTAAGAGAACCTCCCCCATCCAGGAAGCACCAGAGCCACCACCACTACCTCAGAGGCTGCGAAGAAAGCACAGCAGTTGGACCACAGTGGGCTCAGGGAGGGTGAGGGTGGTGGAACAGAGGCACACCTAGTCAGTTCTTCCACTCCACAATCCATACACCATTTTGGGGGAGCATAGTTCCCCTATGGATGCATCCGCAGAGGAGACTAAGAAGGTTGCGGACAACTGTCACAAGGGAGGCCCACAGGAAGAAGGCAGAGGACACCATAGGGAAAGGAAGCAGCTCCTGGTGGGGGACTCTATTAGGGGGATAGAACTGGGGGGAGCAGGGAAAACTGAAGTAAGGTGCCTGCCTGGTGCCATGGCTTGGAGGGACAGGAAGCGCATCCTCAGAATCTCTAGAACAGTTGCACGGGAGTCTGAGCTGAGCATCATTGTCCACCTAGGGACAAATGACTTGGCTCATCATGAGGTTAGAGCAGTGCAAGAGGACTTTGTAGAGTTGGGGAGGGGCCTAAGACAAGTAGCACACACAGTATCCTTCTCAGAGGTGCTGCCTGTCAATGGCATGGGTGAGGCGAGGGTAGTTTGCACCATGCAGTTTAATGAATGGTTGAAAAAAATGGTGTGGAGCACAGGGGTTTGGCTTCATTGGGAACTAGGGTTCCACCTGGAGGAACACCAACATATACTGGCAGGATGGTCTGCCTCTGTCCAGGAAGGGAACAAGTCTTTTGGGCAATCGGTTCAAATGCTTCACTGGCAAGCTTTTAAACTAGTTAAGGGGGGAGGCACTGATAAGCAGCAGGAAAATCCCAGCCTCCCCCTACAAAAAAAGGTACTAAGTGAAAAAAAGACCAAGGTAGAAAGGTCAGTGGGGGATGCTGCTACAGAAGGTAAAGCCATCAATAAATGCAGAGCAATGAGTACCAATGCCCGTAGTCTGGGTAACAAGCTTCTTGAATTAGTGGCCTTGATGGAGGAGGAACATCTGGATATCGTGGCAGTCACAGAAACATGGTACACACAGAACCAAGACTGGGACATAAACATACCAGGATACACTATCTACAGGAGGGACAGGGAGGTTAAAAGAGGAGGAGAAGTAGCTCTCTACATAAGGGAAGGAATCAAAGCAACAGAACAAAAGGGTAAACAGGGAGGAGAACAAGCACTATGAGTCAATTTGGAGATGGGCAATAGCACCACAATCCGCACAGGGGTTGTATACAGACCCCCCTCTCAGGGGGAGGAAATGGACAAGGAAATGGTAGAAAGTATACTTAGAATGGCAGAAAAAGGGGAAATATTGCTGATGGGTGATCTGAATATGCTAGATATTAACTGGAGTGCAGTTGCAGCAGCCACTTCTAAGAGTGGGGTTATTCTAGATGCCCTACAGGGGGCATGCCTTAGGCAACTAGTATTGGAACCCACTCAAGAGGGAGCAATCTTAGACCTGGTTCTCTCAAATGGAGATGGAGAGAGGATCACAGATGCAGAAGTGGGTAGCCATTGGGAACTAGCAACCATCGAACAGTATGGTTCACAATAAACACAGCAATAGAGTCAAGCCATACAAAGGCAAAAGTACTGGACTTCAGGAGGGCTGACTTTGCCAAATTGGGTGACTGCCTAAGGAATGCACTAGCAAATGGGCAGGAAGGAGGGATGGAAGAACAATGGGGAATAATAAAAACTGCCATCACAGAGGTAACAAGCCTTCATGTGAAGCAAATAAACAAAACAAAATGATGTAAGAAACCACTATGGTTCTCAAAGGAGGAGGTAGTGAAGGTTCAAGAGAAAAAGAAAGCATTCAGGAAGTACAAGGGATCACAGAAGGAGCAGGACAGAGAATTGTATCAGTTAAAGCAAAAGGAAGCTGGGAAGGCAGTCAGAACAGCAAAGGCCCGAACCGAGGAAAAGATAGCCAACTCAGTTAAGAAGGGGGATAAACCCTTTTATAGGTACATCAGGGAGCGAAGGAAGACCAAGGGAGGGATAGTGAGGCTTAATAAAGGGAGGGGGTGGGCAGAGGGTGACTGTGAAAAGGCAGAGATACTAAACAAATATTTTTGCTCAGTATTTACAAATGAAGAGGGGGGAGGTACCTAAAACAAACAATAGAAACACTCTGGATACACAAGTTGATACCAGCCTATTTACAGAAGAAAGGGTTCTGAAAGAACTCTTAAAACTGAAGGTGGACAAAGCAATGGGGCCTGATGGGATTCATCCCAGAATTCTAAAAGAACTAAGGGTAGAATTAGTGACACCACTGACTACCCTCTTTAACAAATCATGGGAGGATTGGGTGGTACCTGAGGACTGGAGGAGGGCAGATGTGATTCTCCTTCACAAAAGTGGGAGAAGGGCAGAAGCAGGAAACTACAGACCAGTTAGTTTAACCTCAGTGATAGGGAAAATGATGGAATCACTTCTGAAGGAAAGAACTGTCAAGTACATAGAGGCCAGAGGAGCACAGGACCCAAGGCAGCATGGATTCACAGTGGGAAGGTCATGCCAGACGAATCTAATAGATGTCTTTTACTGGGTGATCAAAGTAGTAGATCAGGGAGGGGCTGTGGACATGGCCTACCTAGACTTTAGCAAGGCATTTGACACAGTCCCACACAAAAGATTAACATACAGGTTAGCCAGCCTGGGAGTGGGTCCCAAGATGATAGCCTGGGTAAAGAATTGGCTGGAGAATAGGACACAGAGGGTAATAGTAAATGGAGTCCACTCTGAAGAAAGGGGGGTTACTGGTGGGGTACTGCAGGGTTCAGTATTAGGACCGGTCCCCTTCAATGTCTTTATAAGTGACATTGCAGATGGACTGGAAGGAAAAGTATGTCTCTTTGCAGATGACACAAAGATCTGCAACAGAGTTGATGCACAAGGTGGGGTGGGAAGGATGTGAATGGACTTGGCAAGGTTAGAGGAATGGTCAAATGTATTCCAGCTTAGATTCAATGCTAAGAAGTGCAAGGTAATGCACCTAGGAAACAAAAACCCAGGGGAAGAGTACACAATGGGGGGTGAGATACTAACAACAACAAAAATGGAAAGGGACCTGGGGGTAGTCATATCAGATGACCTAAAGGTGGGCAAGCAATGTGAGAGGGCAGTAATGAGGGCTGGGGGGATGCTGGGATGCATAGGGAGCAGCATCACCAGTAGAAAACTGGAAGTTGTTATCCCTCTGTACAAACAGCTGGTGAGACCCCGTCTGGAGTACTGCGTGTAGTTCTGGAGACCCAGTCTCCGCAAGGACATAGACAGGATGGAAGCTGTTCAGAGGAGGGCAACTAAAATGGTGCAGGGTCTGCACCGGAAAACATATGAAGATAGAATAAGGAGCTTAATATGTACAGCCTCAAGGAAAGGAGGGAGAAGGGGGACATGATAGAAACTTTCAAGTACTTCAAGGGAATCAACAAAGTCCAAGAGAGTAGCATCTTTCAAAAAAAGAGGTGTGCAAGAACAAGGGGGCACAATCTGAAGATGGGGGGCAGCTCAGAGGTAATGTAAGAAGTATTTTTTCACAGAGAGGGTTGTGGATGCATGGAACGGCCTTCCGGAGGAGGTTGCGGAGTCAAAAACAGTGGTGGAATTCAAGCATGCATGGGACAGTCATAAGGCAATTCTACGGCGTGAGGGTAGAAAGAAGTAGGCTGCTGGTTAACTAGGATCTGCAGCTTATCCATTAGGTAGGGAAATGGGCAGACTGGGTGGCCCAAGTGGTCCTTATCTGCCATCAAATTCTATATTTCTATGTTTCCTTGTAGTGGGAGGGCCTAAAACAATTAGCACAACAACCCACAAGAGACAGGGCTATCCTAGATCTAGTACTGACTAACAGGGAAAGGATCACAGATCTCCAGGTAAAAGGTCACCTGGGGCCAGTGACCATCAGATGGTATGGTTCAATTTGGCCACTAAAACTAAATCATCTCATTCCTAAACAAAAATATGGGACTTCAGAGGAGCCGACTGATAAGATGGCCAACAGAGTTAAGCTAGCCCTTATAAGGAGAAATACAGGTGAAGAGGTACAGGGAAAATGGGCAAGCATTAAGGGTTCAATACTTGAAGCAAGATTCAACTGTGTTACGGAGAAAAGCAAGAGCAAAGAAGTAGGAAACAACTTGGGTTCTCAAAAACAGTAGCAGAAAATGTCACAGTCAAAAGGTTGGCCTTCAGGAAATATAAGGCAAACAGGATGTTAGGATGCATCATAAGGGGGATCACCTCTAGGCACAGGGAAGTGATTCTGCTGCTGTACAATGGACTGGTTAGACCACACCTTGAGTACTGTGTACAGTACTGGAGACCACACTTGAAGAGGGGCATATAGCTCCTGGAGAGGGTACAGAGAAGGGCAACTAAGATGATACGAGGACTAGGGGATTTGACGTATGAGGACAGACTTGAGGAGCTCTGCCTGTTTTCCTTGGAGGAGACGAGAGACGGGGGGACATGATTGAGGTCTTCAAGTACCTCAAGGGAATAAATAGGGTAGACATGGAGGGGATCTTTACACTAAAGCAGGGACGTATCACCAGAGGGCATGGTTTGAAGTTGGAAGGTGGAAGGGTGGGGGGGGGGAGAGGAGGAGGTTTTTCACTGAGAGGGTGGTGGACCCTTGGAATGCACTGCCTGGTGAGCTGGTTCAGAGATCCACAGTGGAGGGCTTCAAGAGAGGGTGGGGCAGACACAAAAAGTGGATGTATCAGATGATGGCCTGACCCAGGGGGGTGGGGATGGATGATAGGGGTTTCTGGAACACAAGGCGGGGAGGGTCTCGGCACCCAATTAGGGATCTGAGGTTCAAGCAGACTCGATAGACCGTAAGGCCTAATCTGCTGGCAATTAGTATGTTAGTATGAATGCAGCAGGACGAAGATAGGGAGACACATCAAACTTCCCTAAGGGAAGCAGGGAAGGCAGTAAGGTAGGCAAAAGCCCAAACCAAGAAAACACTAGCACGAACAGTAAAAGAAGGGGGCAAGACTTTCTATAGATACATTAGTGAAAGGAGAAAGTCCAGATGGGGTATTGCTAAGATCAAAGCGGATAAGGGGGAGTGTGTGGAGGAGGACCAAGGAAAAGCATCTATCCTAATTAGATATTTCTGCTCAGTATTTACTGAGGAGAAGGCAGAGCGGGGCCCACAACTTAGCACCGTGGACACAGGGAGGAGAGAGGTGTGCACAAGTCCCTTCACAAAAGAAAGGGTCCTATGAGAGCTTGCAAAGCTCAGGGTGGACAAAGCAGTAGGACCTGATGGCATACATCCCAGGGAACTAAAGGAGCTAAGGGTGGAACTAGCAGAGCCATTAACAGAACTGTTTAGTGAGTCTCTGAGCACCGGAGAGGTCCCAGAAGTCTGGAGAAGGGCTCATGTGATCCTGTTCCACAAGACTGGTAGCAGGGAAGAGGCAGGAAACTACAGACCAGTCAGTCTTACCTCAGTGGTGGGCAAGATTATGGAGGCACTCCTTAAGGAAAGGATAGTGCAACACCTGGAATCCATAGGCGCACAGGATCCAAGACAGCATGGGTTTACAACAGGAAGGTCCTGTCAAACTAATCTTATAGATTTCTTTGACTGGGTAACCAGAGTGGTGGACCAAGGGGGTGCAGTTGATGTCGCCTACCTTGACTTTAGCAAAGCTTTTGATACTGTTCCACATAGAAGATTGATTAATAAGCTGGGTAGGCTCGGGGTGGGTCAAAAGTTGGTCAACTAGGTGGCAAACTCGTTGGCGGGCAGAAAACAGAGAGTGGTGGTAAACAGTATACGGTCAGAAGAGATACAGGTCACAAGTGGGGTACCTCAGGGATCAGTTCTGGGGCCAGTCCTCTTCAATATCTTCATCAGTGACATTGCAGATGGACTGGAGGGTAAGGTTTGCCTGTTTGCAGATGACACCAAGATCTGCTACAGAGTAGATGATCCAGATGGGGTGAGCAGAATGAGAAGACATCTGGATAAACTGTAAAAATGGTCTGAAGAATGGCAACTGGGGTTTAACGCAGAGAAGTGCAAGATCATTCACATAGGGAAAGAAACCCTAAAGCTACCCATAGGTTGGGAGGGGAGTTGCTGGCAATCACAAGGGAATAAAGAGACTTGGGCATCATCATCACAGGTTACCTGAAATCATCCAAGCAGACCACTAAAGCATCAGGTAAGGCAAGAGGGATGTCGGGGTGTATTAGTAGGGGTACCACTAGTCATAATAGGGAGGTAATAATCCCTCTTTACAAGACACTGGTTAGGCCCCATCTGGAGTATTGTATGCAGTACTGGAGGCTACACCTGCACAAGGATATTAACAAAATGGAGGCAGTATAGAGAAGGGCAACCAAAGTGGTGCAGGGGCTGCATCAGAAAACATATGAGGACAGATTAACGGAGCTCAATATGTATACCCTAGAGCAAAGGAGGGAGAGAGGTGACATGATCGAAACATTCAAACATCTTAAGGGCATTAACAAGGTGAAAGAGTCTAACATGTTTCAATGTAAGAAAAATAGCAGGACAAGAGGACACAGCATGAGATTAGAGGGAGGCCAATTAAGGGGTAATGTGAGGAAGTTCTTTTTCACAGAAAGGGTGGTGGATGCATGGAACAGCCTACCTCAGGAAGTGGCGGATATGAATACAGTGCAGGGCTTCAGACAGGCATGGGATAGGCATAAGGGAGCAATGCAGATGAGTATGAATAAATAGGCCATTAACAGAGTAAAGGCCTATGGCACATTCATAAGGTAGAAAAATTGGGCAGACTGGATGGGCCTTGCGGTCCTTATCTGCTATCAACTTCTATGTTTCTATGTTGTGGAATCCCCCCTCCCTGAGGGAAGAGAGCAGTCCTACAGACGTTCAGTCTTCCCTCTTCCAGCTGAGCCCTGGAGCGACACGAATCAGTTCCTGAACCTTGGTCACCAGCGTGGCAGCAGGGAGGCGTGGATGCCTCAACCCGCCATGCCACAGGGCTGGCTTATTTGATTCTTACTCCTTAACTGCTATTAGAAGTCCCTGTCTGATTGCAGGGTCTGTCAAGATATTAGTATTAATCACCTACTGATACCACTGATCATTTTAATCAGATGAAAAGTACTCACCGATGCTCAGTTGGTTTGCATCTTGGAGCAACTCAACTGTGGTGCATGAGCTGTCTGACCTCTCAAGTATGAAGTGGCCAAGTCTACCATAAGCAACATCAAGGAGGACAAGAACAAACTCTGTATACTACAATCTGTCCCTTAATGGCTACAGTGAACAAATGGGCAGTAAGATACAGATCACCACAATAAAAGTGTGGCATTTACAGTCAAGTACAGCAGAGGGGAAACATGACCCGAGAGCTTGTTACCTTGTCCTTTTTCTGTTTTTCATCCTGATATACAATCCAATCTTCTCCATTGTTGCTGTATGCCACTTTGTAGGAACCAACAAACTGTACATGGCCAAAGTCTTTAGCTCCCTGGGTGATTATACCAGTCACTTTAGTAGGAACAAGAAGATCCACCTGGCAGAAAAAATGAGAGAAAATAGGCTAGATTTATTCTGCCTGAACAGTCACTGTAACCTCATCAGAGTCACCCTTTTAAAACACCACCACCTTCATTAACAGTTCCCAATGAATATTAAAAATGCAACTTATAGTGTGACTTAATGTCATACTTTTTTTATCCAGCAAACAAAAATTAATTGCAACATCTCATTTGCAGAGTAGTCCTGATTTTATCCAGTTTCACAGCTGAAAAAGCTAAAGTACAGGGAGGTCAAGTCATTTGCTCTCATGTTAAATCAGTGGCATTAGTGCAAGTGAAACCTGAGAAACCCAGTTTCAGAGTTCTGTACTCTATTAGCCCACACTACATTCTCCAATGCTTTTTCCATTTACAAACGATTTATTAAAAATGCTGGTAAGAGCCTGGCCCAGTGGGACCTGCGGTAGTACAATGTGTCATGGGAAAAACACTCTATTATTATTATGGTATGATATTGTATTATAAATAAATGATCTGTGTATGTAATTATCTCACACAAGTTAGCAGTTTGGCTTTTAACCTTCAAGGTGTCAGTGAGGATGTCATTAAACTGACCAGGGAAAACCTAATTAATGCCTTCCTTCCAGAGGGATAGTTTATGGCCCTCATAACCTGTGCTGCCTTTGAAGTGTTCCACATATGAATTTTATGACATAGCATGAAGAAGTAGTCACTTGACTGACTCTTAATGGTATTCTCACGTACCTGAGAATTAGGGACATGAGTGCGGGATTGTAAAGTTCAAAGAGAAATGTTTGATTAAAGACCGTCATATTTGGGAAATGGCTAGTTACAGATTTTTCAAAGTAATGACTTGCATCCATGGGGATAACTACGTCAGAAATTAAGTCTAAGGGAGGATGTAGCTGACCTTACCAAAAAGGTGGTGGGGAGATAGAGCTGAAATGAATCCTGTATCTGGGAAATGTGACATATGATTCTTGGACTCTGAGAAAGATAGTTCTCTGAACTTAAAAAGCACTTAAAGGTAATAGTTAGAAAAGAATTAAGTATTTTGTAGTAGGAGTTTGTATTCTGTAACTTTCCATTTTTGTGTATGACTAAGATTTGTGATATAATTTGCTCTTATTTTATTTCACCTGTTTTGCCATTTTTCTAGCAAACAACATTTTCTTTAAAATACTGCCTGTGTTCTTTTCTGTTATTTTTACATGTGATTGCTGAACCTGTATTTAAGGCTGACAGCTGTAAGGGCTTGAATGTGTTGCTAAGCTTGCTTAAAAAGGTAAGAAGTACCTAGGTCTCTTATAGAGCTGTAAGGGTTCATTTTAGATACATGATGGGTGCCCTTGGGCGAAAGATTATATTGCATCCCCCGAAGAGAATATTACCTGAGCCTGTTAATTGGGTATGCTAGCGTAAGGTTCGCAGTTTGAATCCCTCCAGAACTCAAGGGTAATAGGTGATTTGGACCCAAAACAGACAGGATTACCCTGTCACCTGTTCACACTATTGTGCTCTGAGGTGTGTACTGTGGGAGCAGAGGGCCTGACCTGTGGAGTGCATTTGTGACAGATTTGGTTGGCAGTGGTGTGATTTAAAAGTATTTGGTAACACAAGCTTTAATAGTTCAGTGTGTCAGATTAATACTGTACAGCTCATGTGCAAAATAAGGCAGTGATTTATTTTTTTTAAAAAGTAAACAGAACTATATAATTTTGCTTGTAGTCAAAGTTCCTACCTGTTTTATGTATTTCTAAAGTGCAAGTTAGAGTAGCTGTAGTTAGGGAAGAAGATGGCTTCCAATTACAGCAGGTACACTGCAGACTACCTGAGGCGGTTATGCCAGGACAGAGGAGTCCAGCATGAGGGGAAAGCCAACAAGCAGAACCTCATGGATGCTTTGCTGGCCGCTGATGCCCAGAGCCTCAAGTCACAGTCTGTGACTGAAATTAACTGAACCTTGGGCATGAAGGGTCCAGGGTCCATTGCAGTGTCCAGATCTAGTGAGGAGTACAGCATGGACAGCAAGCCAAGGGCCACAGCAGCAGGTGAAGATCACCAGCATTCTTGAGCCAGAAGTGATCAAGCTGCAGATGGAGCTGTGGTGAATGGAGCTGAAGTTTCAGACAGAAGACAGGTGAGAACAACGAGAGGCAGAGGAGAAGAGGGAGCAGCTTCAGCGAGCCGCAGAGGAAAGAGAGAGAGAGACAGCTTCAACGAGAAGTGAAGCAAGAACAGCGAGAGGCTGAATGACAGCAGTGAGAAGCTGAATGTGAAGAGCATGAGCATCAGAGGCAACATGAACTGGAGAAGCTACAACTCCAAGCACCACACCAGAGCAGGTACGTGGCCTGGGTTTAACCGGAACTACAGGACTAGGTTACAACTTAAACTGTAAACTGATAGCTGAATTTAAAGAGGGGGAAGATATGGATGCCTTTTTAAATTCTTTTGAAAAAGTATGCATTCAGGCAAATATTCCTAGAGGGTCCTGGAGCTTCCAGCTATTCTCGCTACTTACCAGGAAAGCTCAGGATGCATTGGGTCAAATGGACAATGAGGACAGGAATGATTACAGTAAACTGAAAACTGAACTGTTAAAAAATATGAGCTAACAGCAGAGGCATACAGAGCTAAATTACGGAAGCTCAGGAGAAGCCCTGACATGAGTTATGAGGAGCTAGCCACGAAACAATGCCAGTTTTTAAAACATTGGTGGGAAGGAATTGAAGCAAACTCTGTAGATACAATTGAAAATGCTGTACTGTTAAAGCAGTTTTTTGGGGGATGCCCAGCAGAGCTGAAAACCTGGCTGGGAGACCGAGATCCAAAAACAATGCAAGAGGCTGCTGAACTCTCGGACCACTATGCCAGGAGCAGACCTGCTCTGAGAGTGAATGGGGTTGGCGTGGCAGCGCAGAAAGGGAAAAGTGTGCCTTCAGGGCAGCTAAAAAAAAGGCACTAAGTCAAAGGCTTATGCAACCCCTGGCTCTCCTCGGAGCTTCTAGCACAATTAAAATCCAGGAACCACCTCTAGCTACGGGCCACAGGAAAACAAGTTGACATACAGAATTACAAACGGACTCGAAATGATTATACAAAATTAATCCGCCAGTAGAAAAGATCCTATTACAAAGATGCCCTCACAAACACCTAGGGTAAGGGGAAATCATTTTGGAACAATATTAAAGAAGTTACTGTGAAGCAGCCAAAAACTTCCCCCCACTATGCTGGTCACTGATGGAACCATAACGCTTGACCCTGCCACTATAGCAAATTCATTCAACACAGCATTCTCAGACCTCAGTGCTGTTCTTTCGCTGGACATTTTCAATGATGACGACCCTCCAACTTTCCCTCTAGCCCCCCCCCCTCCTAATCGACCCCGTTCTAATTCAAAGCAGTCAAGCCTCACGAAGTCTGCAACTATTTCAGTAAAGCAATTGCCAGATCCAGGTCAAGTGGGGACTCCCTCGACCTTAAACTGCTGTCCCTCACCCTCGAAGAGGTGCTCCTCTCGTTAACAAAAATTTTCAAACTCTCTCTCTCTCTCCCTCGGCCAGTTCCCCGACAGATGGAAATCCGCCACAGTTACTCCGGTCCACAAAAGTAGGGAGAGGGCCCTTCCTGTGAACTATCTGCCCATCTCCATATTACCACCCCTCTCAAAGGCCATTGAGCATATAGTATCTGACCAGCTCATGGAATACCTTTATAATCATGATATCCTGTGTTCACAGCAGCACAGTTTTAGAAAAGTACACAGTACTACATCTGCCCTCCTTGAATTCACTGGAGCAATCCACAGTTCTCTGGACAATAACCTTCTTACTGGATCAGTCTTCATAGACCTGACTAGGGCTTTCGATACCGTTCATCACCATCTACTAATCTCGTAGTTGCTTAATGCCGGGCTATCTCCTGAGTCTACGATATGGTTTAAGAGCTACCTGGAAAACTGCTCCCAAAAAGTGAAAATTGCTGATGTCCTCTCTGATCCAAGACCCGTTCATTCTGGAGTGCCACAAAGATCCATTCTCAGGCCTCTTTTTTTTCTAGCTTCTTTCTGAATAGTCTCCTGCAATCCTGTCCTGAGCAAATCCTTCTCTATGCCGATGATGCTGTTATTCACTCCACACATAAGGACCCCCACCTCCTTCAAAGCAAAATACAGCTTGGCTTCACCTCAGTTGAAAACTGGTTCAGTAAACACAAATTGGTCCTCAGCTATAAAAAAAACAAGTCAATGCTTTTCTGCAGCTTGCACAATAAGCACCGGCTCCACCCCCTCACTATTACAAACTGCCTAGATGCAAGCCTAGAACAAGTGCAATCCTTCAAATACCTTGGAGTCACAATCAACAGTAACCTTTCTTATGGGTCCCACATTGATAATGTCACCAAAGCTCCAGAGGAGCTCATAAGGAGCTTCCAGCATCCCGTTGGGGCTGTTAAAGGCCGCGGGACCACCAGCTGAATTTACTAGCTCCAGAGGAGCTCACAAGGAGCTTCCAGCATCCTGTTGGGGCTGTTAAAAGCCATGGGACCCCCAGCTGAATTTACTACCTCCAGAGGAGCTCACAAGGAGCTTCCAGCATCTCATTGGGCCTGTTAAAGGCCGCGGGACCCCCAGCTGAATTTACTACCTCCAAAGGAGCTCACAAGAAGCTTCCAGTGTCCTGTTGGGGCTGTTAAAGGCTATGGGACCCCCAGCTGAACGTACTGCCTCCAGAGGAGCTCACAAGGAGCTTCCAGCATCTCACTGGGGCTGTTAAAGGCCACGGGACCCCCAGCTGAATTTACTACCTCCAAAGGAGCTCACAAGGAGCTTCCAGCATCCTGTTGGGACTGTTAGAGGCTGCGGGACCCCCAGCTGAATATACTACCTCCAGAGGAGCTCACAAGGAGCTTCCAGCTACCCATTGGGGCTGTTAAATGTAATTGGGACCCTCACCTTGCTGCACTGTTTGTGTGGGGTGCTAGACCCCGTATATTTGACCTCCTACAGTGACTGATAGTTTCCAGGGAACTGCATTTCTGCATCTGCTTGCCTGGGATTTGTGCTGTTTCAATCGGAGCCTTAAGAGCCTGCAGCTGGACATTATTTCTGCTCTTTCTAGGCTGTCTACTGCTCTGCTAGGTTGAATGTACTGTACTACGTTCGGGAGGGGATTTGCAGAGAACAAGTGCTAATTCCACTATCTAACATAGTCGCTAGCCATTGTACACATGTTAGAGCTGTAAGGTACCTGTTTATTGTTGTTTTTGGGTAGTTTGGAATGTCCTCTGTGTTGGCTGGCATCCTTACAGGCCTCTCCGAGCTCGTGCATGCGCAGTACAGTATGCGTGTTGTCGCATGCACAGTAGAGACAGTACACCTTCCCCCAGAGTTAGTGACTCCCGCTGAATACTAAGTGCGTTTCTTTGTCCTTCCTCCCTATTTAGGCCGCGGGACCCCCAGCTGAATTTACTACCTCCACAGGAGCTCACAAGGAGCTTCCAGTGTCCCGTTGGGGCTGATAAAGGTAATTGGGACTCTCACCTTGCTGCACTGTTTGTGTGGGGTGCTAGCCGACTTCCTGTTACTATATAACCGAAGTCCCCACTTTCCCACCTGCAGGTTATACGAACATGCCACCAGAGGGCTTCTCTTCCTTCTCCGCCCAGACCTCCTCCCATACACTCTACCTACTGCTTCCCATCTATAACCCTGATGACACTCTAGGTTTCTCACCACTCCACTACTCCTCACTTAACCTCTCTATCCTTAGTATAGTCTATCGCCCCTCCTGCAGAGCACCCACCTCATCTGCCTCACCCTTAGCCACCACTAGGAGTCGCTGCTGTGCACCTCCATCCTGGCCCATTACACACTGTCTAACGACGCATCACCCAGTCAAATAACGCCCACCAGCCTGCATATTAGGAGTTTCCCCCCCAGAATCAAACCTGGTACCCTGTGCACCAAAGTCTGCAACCCTGCCACTGCACCAAAGGGACTCCCTCTTATGATGTATGCTAAACACTCCCCCTTATACTCCCTGAACACCAGTACAACCCTACCCATGGTCAACTCTGCCCACCACACTATGCTTATAACAATACTGCTACTGAACCTACCTTGCTCCCCTCCTCTCACACCCCACACCACCCAAGTACCAGACCCCATGCTCCCCCGAGACCTACACCACTGCCACAGCTCCCCCACAATGTCCACTCCAGCACCGCCCCTCCCTCCCCCACACACATATACCACTGCTTCTGACACACACAAACTCAGCATGGCCGGCAATTGGCCCTGCCACCCCAACCCTACGGTCACTCGGCATACCATGTGTAGGGAGCGCACACAGTTTGTACCGCTCCACAGCAGGACGCATAAACAAGCATAGGCCTCTCCTCAGAGTTAACTCTCTCCTCCTACTTCTATCTGGAAACATACACCCAAACCCGGGACCTAGGTCCAGCAACACACAGAAACAGATACCAGCCACCGGCCTCTGCATTGGGTCCATGGATATCTGCAGTATACTGAAAAAAACCACTGCACTCTAATGCTGGATTGCAAGGCACCAACCAGACATCCTAACCCTGGTTGAAACCTGGCTATCCAAGTCTACTCCTGACTCAGCTGTCTCCTTCCCTGGCTACTCACTCTTTAGACTGGACAGAGTGGGCAAACGAGGTGGTGGGTGTGCAATTTACATTAAACACCCCTTATTGGCCCAGGCATTACCCCCCCAGTGTTAGAACATGAAGTGCAAGCGTTATTATTGAAAATCTCCCCTGACTCATCAAAGGCCCCACTAATGGTCACTGAGGCCTATCTCCAACCCCGCAAACAAACGCAAGCCTTCCACTCACTAATAGAGTATCTTGCCAGCCTTCCTCACAAATCAGAACACATACTACTAGGGGATCTCAACATAAACTGGCTCAGCAAGGCAGCCACCTCCGCCTCGGATGCACTCACAGCTCTTCACCTACATCAGTTGGTGACTAAACCAACTAGGTGCAACCCAGCCACGGGAACACACACCTTACTGGACTTCATCCTCACCAACCAGCCCCACAAATTAAGGAAGTCCTACCAAACTCCCTCAGCGACCACTCCCCGGTAATCTGCTCGTGGTCAGGCCGGCAACCTGCACCACCACCAACCACAACACACTGCCAACCGCGCCCAGGCAAACTCTCCAATTTTAAACATCTTAACCAATGGGACTGGTCCCCAATATACCTTGCCCACCGCGTAGAGACAGCACTCGGCTACGTCCAGGATTCCTTCACCCAGGCCTGTGACACATTTGCTCCCTTAAAAAAGGCAAGCATCAAAAAAACAGGGCACACCATGGATAACTCCCTCCCTCCTCCAGCAGCTCAAAAGCCGTGATAACATTTGGCACAGGGCCAATGAATCAGGCAAACCTATAGACAGGAAGGCGTACAAAGCTGCTCGGAACAGCTGCACCTGGGCTATTCGAAAGGCTAAAGCCAAACACTACCGACCCACCCTAACCACCTCCTGTGGCTCATCACGCAAGTTCTGGGACAACATAAAGTCCCTCAATGGAAAAAAACACACACCCTCCCCCATCCCAAATTGCATCTAAGGGACTGATCACCACTGACCCTAAGGAGACTGCAGACACACTCAAAAGACAGCTTTACTGACCTAAGCTGGTTTCTCCCCCCAAACTTCTTTGGCCCAGTACCCCCCATCGCCACCTTTCTATCTCAGGACTATCTCCACCACGGAAGCAAGGCCATACCTAGTCAATTCCCTAAACAGGACTAGCCCCCTGAATGACCCAATTGACATCAAGCTCCTCCACCTGGCACTGGACATGCTGACTACCCCGCTCACCGGCCTCCTTAACTGCTCCCAATGCCTTGGTTAGTTTCCCACAGACTGGAAAAATGCAGTTACACCAATCCACAAAGGCAGTGACCCCCTAACACCAGGAAACTACTGACCAATCTCCATTCTACCCCCACTGTCTAAAGCATTAGAAAAAGTTGTAGCGGATCAGCTAACTGACTACCTTAAAACCCATGATCTACTCTGCAAAGAACAGCATGTGTTCCAGGCTGGGCATAGTACCACCAAGGCCCTGCTAGAATTCTCAAACTACATACATACTGCTCTTGATAGAGGGCACATCGTAGGGACCATGTTCACAGACCTATCCAAGACCTCTGACACAGTGAGTCACCCACTCCTATTAAACTCCCTCCTCCTAATGGGGTTCTCTCAAGGGCCACTGGACTGGTTTACTAGCTACCTATCCTCTAGGTCCCAGAGTGTGTGAATAAATAACACAGTCTCCTGCTTACATCCCATCCACTCAGGAGTCCTGCAGGGATCCATTCTGGGGCCCCTGCTCTTTAGCATATTCTTGAATGCATTTCCCAATTCCTGCCCAGAAAAGATCCTCCTCTTCGCGGACGACGCTGTCATCTGTGCCTCCCACACCAACCAAACCGACTTTCAGGCCTCACTCCAGAATGCATTCAGCCAAGCTGAACACTGGTTTGCCAAACATAGACTAGTCATGAACCTGTAAAAACCAAGACCCTACTTTTTGCACATCACCAAAGCAAATAAAAAAATGGGCAACTGCACATTTAAGCTCAGTCACTTTACACCCTAGAGCAGGTCTCGTCCTATAAATATCTAGGGGTTATCTTTGACTCTGCCCTCTCCTTCCACGCGCACATCAACACCCTCACATCTGATACCAATGCACGCACTGGTCTCCTTTATCACTATAAAGACTGCCTTACACCAGAAGCCCTAAGACTAGCTATAACCTCCTCAGTAATGTCTCTGATTGACTATGGGTTGCCGGTCTGTGCTGCCACAGATGCAACAGCTATCAGTAAAATAAAAGTGGTCAGTAACAAAGCCTACAGGCTCTTAACTGCCGCAGGCTGCATGACACACACGTGCACGCTCTATTCCATGGCCCAGGTCCTTAACTTTGATGAGAGGCTCCACTACCAGTCCTGCCTCTTGACCAAAAATTCCCTCCTGGGCTTGACTCCCCAGGCCTATCTGCCTCCCTAATCTCCTCTTCCCCCACTGGGTACACACGCAGCTTGACCAAACCTGCACTGGCCATTCCCAGAGTCAGAACCACACTAGCCCAGAGGTCTTTCCTGGTCAGGGCTCCCTCCTATTTCAATGGCCTCCCACCATCGGTCTCCAACCAGCAAAAACTAGGTCCCTTTAAAAAGGCACTCAAGACCCACCGCCTTGCCTCCTGTACCTGCACACTCTAGTGTCCACCACCGGTGCCTTCACCAGCTGATCAGAATGGCCACATGACCACTCTCTCAATCAATGGCCTATAATCTCACTCAGGCACTCTGACAAAGTCTCCCGACAGACTGCTATAGAACATGCACTACCAGCCTCCCCTAACCCACCCAGTTTGTTCAGCTCCAGTCAAGCACTGAAGGCATTGCCCCCTAACTCACGCCCTGGCCGCAAACTGTCCGCTGACCAATTTGAGATTTCATATGCACTGTCAACAGCTACAATGATGTATTAGACACACTGGTAAACTGGTCAAAACATCAATGTAAATGGTCATGCTGTTACCGGAAGTTAAAGTGCCCTGGCACTGCACCCTCTATAGTCCTGCTCACTATGCCTCAACTCTGTATTAGTCATCTCTGTATTTTGCCATGCTGTAACCTTGCCTTCAAACTGCCCTGGCATTGTATTCTGTATTGTACTGTCTAATGTATTTACCTATGTCTGTATTGTGAAATGACATGGAGTCTTTGGAAATGAGTCTCTGACTCAAAGGTTGTAATGCCAAGATTTTAAATAAATAAATAATACACGCATTGGCCTTCTCTACAGGCATTGGGAATACCTAACCCCCGAAGCCTTGAGGATCACAATCCAGAGCTCAGTGGTATCAATAATCGACTATGACCTCATCATTTATGGTTCCGCTTCCACCACCACCCTCAGACATATATCCATGGCCCTTAACAAAGCTTGCCGCCTCATCACTGGATCCCATCATCTCAACTACACATGTAACCTATATGCTCAAACTGGGTGGCTTCAACTCTTAAACTGCATCAAATACCAAACCTGCATAATGGCCAAAAAAACAATGCTGGGCTTTGCACCCCCTGGAGTTCCGCACTGCACAGAATCACCGCCTCACTAGGGGCTCTGAATCTCAGCTACTGCATATCCCCAGATGCCGCACCATGCAGGGACAAAGATCCTTTGCATACTGAGCTCCTAGCTGGTTTAATGGTCTCAACAGTGACATCTCCTCTCTACCTAAGCTAGGCCCGTTCAAATCCAACCTCCACCTACTCCTCTCTGCCTCTAGCTCATGCGACTGTCTCCTCTAATCTACCATTTCCACCTAGCACTTATCCCTTCCTTTCTCACCCCCTACAATCCCCCCCCACACACACCCTCCTTCTTGCACTTCCTACTTACACCTGCTGTGTGATCTGACAATGCCCCTGGCAGCACCTTCAGATGTGTCAAACTTAGTCTCGTTAATAATGTGAATCCCTGTCTTTGTTCATGCTCCTGGTACCACCAAATTGTTGAACTCATGTGACTGTAACAACTGTAACCTATTATCCTGCTATAACCAATGTCCTGCTCTGTTTGTACCATCTGCTGTGGAACCTTTGTAAAAGAGCCTTAGCTCCAAGGTAATTGTAATCCTAGACTTAAATAACTAAATAAATAAGTAAAAACCTCATTGCCTCCACCGAAAACAGGTAGCCCCAGGTTTCAAAGAAAAGATTTACCTGAAAAAAGAAATGAATGTTGGGTTTGCAAAGAAACTGAGCATATTGCCAGACAGTGCCCAAAAGGACAAACAGTGCACAAAGTGGTGCTCGAAAAGAAGTGGGTTGTTTGTGTGTCCTTGAAAGCATACCAGTCAACATGAGGGAACACATGCACCCAGTCACTGTGAATGGTGTACAGACATACGGGTTAAGAGACACGGGGGCCTCCCTGACTTTGGTAAAAGGGGATCTCGTAGAGCCTGGTCAGCTTATACCCAATCAATCTGTGACTGTACGGGGATTCACAGGGGTGGAGAAAACCTTGTGACTTGCCAGTGTTCTCCTAGACTGGGGTAAGACAGAGGGGACTGTACAAAAGGTTGCCGTAGCTGAAACTTTAGCTGTTGATGTAATCATTGGCAACAATCTCAAATAGGGGATGGTGTGTGCAGTTACACACAGCCAAGCGGCAAAGGAAAGTAGTAGTTCCCTGGACCCTGTAGAAGCCCCTGTGGAAACCACTGAGAGGCTGGTTCCCCAGCCTGTATCTTCTGATTTGGAGAATAATGAAGGGGGGGGAAATTCCTCAGGTAGCAAGTAACCAAACAGCTATGGAGGGTTACTCTGAGGAAGGAGGGGTGACCCATTGTCAGAGGGTTAGGGTTGACAGTGATCCTGACTGCCCTGACGCTAGACCTAGGGACCCTAGTTTAGACACTGAAGAGGACCTGTCCCATGCCTTGGGAATGTGTAAGGAGTTTGCAGCTGCTCAGAAAAGTGA
Organism: Neoceratodus forsteri; assembly: GCA_016271365.2. Lineage (NCBI taxonomy): Eukaryota > Metazoa > Chordata > Ceratodontiformes > Ceratodontidae > Neoceratodus > Neoceratodus forsteri. The sequence continues at coordinate 335,323,574 of CM057454.1, forward strand.
CCCTAGTCTGGAGAAGCTGAGGGCTTGGGCAGACTCTGATGGAGCACAGGGAGGTGACGGGAAACATAAGATTTATTGGGGCAATGGACTGATGTATACTCAGGATGCTAAGACAGAGGGAGAGGTGAAAGGCAGACAGCTTGTCATTCCCCAGGGGTACCATGAGCAGTTGCTCAAGATTGCACACGATATTCCCATGTCTGGTAATCTGGGAATCGCGCACACTATGCAGCAACTGGCCCAGAATTTCTATTGGCCCAACTTCATCCAGCAGGTGAAGGAGTACTGCAGGTCTTGTCACCGGTGCCAAGAAATAGGGAAGGCGGGTAAGAGAACCCAAGCCACCCTAATTCCTTTACCCATAGTGAAGGAGCCATTCCAGAGGGTGGGAATGGATATTGTGGGGCCTTTAAATACCCCAGCTCTTCCAGGAAGAGGTTCATCCTAACTGGTAGATTATGCCACCTGGTACCCAGAGGCAGTCACCCTATCCTCACTGAGGACAGACAAAGTGGCAGATGCCTTACTAGGGATTTTCTCCCATGTTGGGTTTCTGCAGGAGGCGATCACCAATCGAGAGGGTTCCTTCATTTCGGACCTGATGAAATGTTTGTGGGAGAAGTGTGGGGTGGTGCAGAGACGCACGACACCTTAACACCCACAAGCCAATGGGCTTGTGGAAAGATTTAACAGTACCCTTAAGTCAATGCTCCAAGTGTTTGCTGAACAGCATGGGATGAACTGGGAGAAATACCTTCCCCATCTGTTGTTCGCATAGAGGGAGGTGCCCCCAAGAGTCAACAGGGTTTTCCCCTTCGAGCTCTTATACAGATGCAGGGTATGTGGGCCCCTAGGCTTGATCCAGGAGGACTAGGAAGGCAAGCACACCACCCCGGGAACTCCCATAGTGAATTATGTCCTTAGGTTTAGGAAAAAGCTGAAGGAGCTTATGGGGACAGCCCAGAGCAACCTAGCAGCAGTTCAACAAAAACAGAAGGTGTGGTACGACCGCAGAGCCAGAGCATGCTTGTACGTGGTGGGTCAGGAAGTCATGGTCCTAATCCCGGTTTGGAAAGACAAGCTGCAGGCCGAGTGGGCGGGACCGTACAAAGTAGTCAGAAAGGTAAATGACATAAACTACATTATAGAGTTACCTGACAGAAGACCTATACAGATAATGTACCATGTCAACATGATGAAGCCATATGCTAATAGGGCTGACATGGTGTTTGCAGTGTTGGTCCTGGGGAGAGGACAGATGAAGGAGACCACCTTCTGGATTTGCTGGAAGAAAGCAAGAGGAAGTCCTCTGTGGAGGCAATTAAATTGTCACCCCAGTTGGCCCCGGACCAGATCCAGGAAGTGAGGGAGGTTTTAGCAGACTCTGCCCCACTGTTTAGCGCCAAGCCTGGACTAACCCCCTTAGTGACACAAATGTGCACACAGGGACACAGATGCCCATGCGGCAGACAGCATATCAGGTGTCTGAGGCTGTCCAAAAGGACATTAGGAGGGAGGTGGAGGAAATGCTGGATTATGGGGTAATCCAGAAATCCCACAGCCCCTGGGCCTCACCCATAGTCCTTGTTCCCAAGCCAGATGGCTCTACTCATTTTTGTGTGGACTATCGTGGACTGAATGCAGTAAGGAAGACAGATGCCCATGGACGGATGAACTCTTGGACAAGTTGGGAAGGGCAACATACCTTACAACTATTGACCTGATAAATGGGTTGGCAGGTAGAGTTAACTGCCAGAGCTACGGAGAGGTCAGCCTTCATCACTCCGATAGGGTTATCTGAATTTAAAGCAATGCCTTCCGGAATCAAGAACGCCCTGGCCACTTTCCAAAGGGTGGTGAACCAGGTGTTAAATGGTGCTGAGGAGTATGCTGTGGTATACCTGGATGACACTGCCATCTTTAGTGCCAGCTGGGAGGAATACCTATCCAACCTTAGGGAAGTGCTGGGCAGGATACAGAGGGCCAGGCTCACTATCAAAGCTGAGAAGTGCCAGGTGACCATGGCTGAAGTGGCATACCTTGCGCATGTTGTTGGCCAGGGACAGCTCTGTCCTAACCAAGTGAAAATAGAGGTAATCCAGGCATGGCCCAGACCAGAAATGCAGAAGCAGGTCAGGAGTTTTCTAGGGACAGCAGGGTACTATAGGAAATTTGTACCAAATTAAAGTGCCCTGGCTGCTCCCCTATCTGACCTGGTGAAGAAAAGGATGTCTAAGAAAGTTACCTGGGAACCAGCCTGTGAAAAAGCCTTTACCAGACTGAAGAAGGCACTGTGCAGTGCTCCTGGATTGACAAGTCCAGACTATAGCAGACCCTTTATAGTCCAGACTGACACCTCAGATGTGGGTATTGGGAAAGTGCTGAGTCAGACATCCAACTAAGGGAAAGATCACCCCATAGTGTACCTGAGTAAAAAGTTACTTCCCAGGGAGCAGGCTTACTCTACTGTGGAAAAAGAGTGCCTTGCCATGGTGTGGGCCCTAAAGAAGTTAGAGCCATACATATACGGGCAGCGTTTTGAGGTACAAACTGACCACAACGCCCTGGTTTGGCTGGCACAAATGGGTAAGATGAATAGTAGACTATTAAGATGGAGTCTTGCCTTGCAATGGTATGACATTACAGTCTCCCACAGGGCCAGGGCCGCCAATGAAAATGCAGATGGTTTGTCCCGTTGCTTTGAGATGTAAACTGAATTTGTGAAACTCATTCCATGTAGGACTAGATCCCCCAAAATTCAGTCTAAGGAGGGAGGGGTGTCACAAGAAAAACCCTCTAATATTGTTATGGTATGACATTGTATTATAAATAAATGGTCTGTGTATGTAATTATCTCACACAAGTTGGCAGTTTGGCTTTTAACCTTCAAGGTGTCAGTGAGGATGTCACTAAACTGACCAGGGAAAAATCTAATTAATGCCTTCCTTCCAGAGGGATAGTTTATGGTCCTCATAACCTGTGCTGCCTTTGAAGTGTTCCACATATATTAATTTTATGACGTAGCAGGAAGAAGTCACTTGGCTGACTCTTAATGGTATTCTCATGCACCTAAGAATTAGGGACATGAATGTGGGATTGTTAAATTCAAAGAGAAATGTTTGATTAAAGACTACTATATTTGGGAAACGGCTAGTTACAGATTTTTCAAAGTAATGACTTGCATCCTTGTGGATAACTATGTCAGATATTAAATCTAAGGGAGGATCTAGCTGACCTCACCAAAAAGGCGGTGGGGAGATAGAGTTGAAATGAATCCTGTATCTGGGAAATGTGACATATGATTCTTGGACTCTAAGAAGGATTGTTCTCTGAACTTAAAAAGCACTTAAAGGTAATACTTAGAAAATAATTAAGTATTTTGTGGTAGGAGTTTGTATTCTGTAGCAGGGTTTTATTTAACTCTAAAAATTGATTAGTGTTTTGCTCATAAAAGTGCAAAATCTTTGTGAAAATGCATAGCTCTTGCCTCACTGTGTTTAACAAACACAGCACTTCTAGAAAATCTATATAAATACTTTCTGTACAGTTAGTATCATCCCCCCCAAAAAAAACTGCTAATCAATTATTTAAAACCCTGTGTAACTTTCCTTTTTTTGTGTATGACTGAGATTTGTGATATAATTTGTTTTGTATTTTATTTCACCTGTTTTACCATTTTTCTAGTAAACAACATTTTGTTTAAAATACTGCCTGTGCTCTTTTCTGTTATTTTACATGTGATTGCTGAACCTATATTTAAGGCTGACAGCTGTAAGGGATTAAATGTGTAACTAAACTTGCTTAAAAAGGTAAGAAATATCAACGTCTCTTATAGAGTTGTAAGGGTTCATTTTAGATACCTGGCTGGGTGTCCTTGGGCAAAAGATTATATTGCATCCCCCCAAAGAGAATATTATCTGAGCCTGTTAATTGGGTATGCTAGCATAAGGTTCACAGTTTGAATCCCTCCAGAATTCGAGCCTAACCGGTGATTCAGACTGAAAACAGATTTGTTTATTTATTTAAGCGTTTTACCAGGAAGGGATGCTGAGCAGTCTACTGCTCAATTCCAGATGCATCCTGGGACTCCCTAGGAGGGTTACCCTGTCTGTCACCTGTTCACACTATTGTGCTCTGAGGCTGGCACTGCGGGAGCAGAGGTCCTGACCTGCAGAGTGCATTTGTGACACAATGCACTCCCATATGAGACACCAGGGTTTGAGGGTCATACCCGACTCCACCCACTGAGTTTGTGGTGTCTCAGAGGTGCTAAGGAGGCAGCATGCTGAGACTTTGGGAAGGTGGGATGCAGGAACAGCACCTCCCATGGTGACAGGCCTGGAAGTGAAGTCATGGGTGACCAAAAGACATCAGTCAGGCTCCACTTTTAAAAGTATGACACTGGAGGAGTCAACTGGCAGGTAGGTTGGGAAGAAGTGGAGAGAAACAGGAAAACTACCTATACAGGTTCCTACGAGTATAGATATCCCCAAAAGAGTCTGTGACTAGTGGGCAGCAAGAACAAAATACAAAAAGGAATGCTAGTAAGACAGTTTCAGGATCTGCCATCAGAAAGCCCTGTAAATGTAAGCAGAACAAACAAAGAATCTCTTGATGTTGTAGAAGAAGGGGTACTAAGCAAGTAAACTATGCCATAACCAAAAAAAAAAAAAAAAAGTAAACCAGTTGAAACCAAAACACATTTTACTGTAATGCGTAAGCCCCTTAACGATGTGATGCTTACAGGAACACTTTGGAAATTAAATGTAGTTCAAGACGCATTTCCTACACTGAATTTCTTTCTTTTTTGGAGGCAGTATAGTGCAGTGGTTTATGGCACTGAGCTGCACACCTGGAGACCTGGGTTTGAATCCCACAGCCCCCACTTGCATATTGCATGACCCTAAGCAAGTCAATTAACTTCCTTGTACTGCCAGGTCACACCTGGAATCAAACTTTGGTTTAGTGTGTCTCTGCTGGTTAAACAATTTCCCCTTCCCCTTATTTTCTATTACAAAGAAAATTTATACGGAAGTAGGATCATTGCTCTTTGGACTTCATCTGTTCCATCTGTTTGTCTACATATAATATTGTAATCTCTTCCCTGCAATATCATTTCCATGGTCATTGTGATTCATAAACTGAGGTTACTGTATAACATCACACGTAGACAGGTAACAGATACTAACTTGCGACACTGGTGACCTGGGTTTAGGAACAATCCTGGGTTGTTTGGGGTGGGATGGCAGGAGTAGGAGTAAGTGTCCCAGCAGATGCTTTTCTCTTCAGGGCAGGTTTGAAGCAAACTCTGCTGCATTGCTGCTCCTTGGGTGACCACAGGTTGTGATGCAAGCGAGAGCTGCCTGCAGGGTTGGCACTCACAGTGTGCATGCATCATGACGTCCTTAGCCAGCAGTGTCCACAGACCATTAAGAGAAACAGGGAATACCCTCCGCCATCTCAGAATGAAGGTGGCCCCACACAGCTGACTGCAGCACCCACTCAGCACTGACTCTGGACTCCATAGCAGCTTGTCTCCACCTCAGCAGCACCACCATGGGGGAACAGAAGGTGAGGCAAGTCCTAGGGAAGGCTGATGATGGGGCTGGAGGGGACAGCCAAAAAGGGAGCCAACCAGTAGACAAGGTGGCAGCTATCCTTGAGTGTTTTTTAACTTTATGTTTATTAATAGAGTACATTAAAAACATTACAGTTCAGATATTATTGAGAATTATATTTTGAAAGCAATTCTTAACAGTAATTTATTTTAAATAAACAGAGCACACACAGTGTTTTGTTTTAGAGTAACGAGCTGTGAACGAGCTTGGTACATCCAGCAGACCAGACCTGGTTTGATTCTCACAACCTCCACTTGCATACTGTGTAACTCTGAGCAAGCCACTTAACTGCCCAGTGCTCCCAGGCCGCCCCTGAAAACAGGCATTTATGCCTAGTGGGTCTTACCCGGTTACCAGAGACTAAAATAAAAATACTCTTTTGGGGGGGGGAGATTAAAAAGAAAATTGAGTTTTGCAGCATATTTCTAGGGCTCAACGCTAAATTATAAAAAGGAAAAAGTGTTTGGAGTGCTCAATACATAATCATCCTATCATTAAGAATATGTTGAATATATATTAAAGAACACCTATATGCCCCACTATGGCAAAGTACTGTCCCAGTAAAATCTGCTGTTTTGGAGTTTCAGAAATAAATAACAGAAATATGTCACAGCAAAAAGGGAGCCAAACTTTTGACAAGAAATCATTCAGTCTGTCCAGTAAGCACAAGGTGGAACTCGGTCAAATCAGCTCCATCTTCCTCAAAATCTGACCCATGTCTCTTTAGAAAGCTGGATGTTAAGTTTTGAAGAAAGGTTTAGCCCAAGCAGAGTCTTCAAAAATCATAATCTCTACTCTGAAATGTAACCTTCAGCTTAGCTGGAGAGCAGGAAACACTGCTTCCTTGAATTTAGACATACTAGTTAGAAATGTCCTCCCTCTTTGCAGGATCTGCAGAGGGAAGTCAGGATAATGGGAAAATGGACCCCAGAAAAGAAAATATACTTCTTCTGCCTGATCAGCTGCAGAATTTTATTTCTTGAACATAATCACATTTCTTTCCCCTTTAACTGGGCCTGCAGAAAATTCCTCCATGACAGCTTTGATCTCTCCAGCTTTTTTTGTGAGATTTTGGGCAAAAAACACAAAATCAAGTGTAAGAAGAGAATCCAGGAAAAAAACTACAGTCAAAATCAATTCAATTTACATTTCAAGATCAGCATCTGGGGTAGATGCTGGAAAGGCTACAAGTCTGAGATTTCTTAGAAGCATCATGTTTTTCAAATCGTTCAAACCTGGATGTTTGTGTAGGGCCACCACCTTTGGATGAGGTAAAAACCGGATCCGAAACCACACCCCAAACTTTGCCTCTGGCTCCACCCTTTTTTTATGACTGGCGAGTATATCCCTCCTCCTCCAAAGCCATTTGTAATGTTGGAATAGACATTACTAGTGATAGGAAATTATTTTTATACTGTTATATATTTGATTTATTTATTCAGTTATTTATTTTTATTCTTTGGCAACCTCCCATAGGTCACATAGCCCATTTTACAGGAGTGACCCAGGAGCACAGGAAGGTTAAGTGACTTGCTCAGGGTCACACAGTATTTAAGTGGAGGTTGTGGGAATCAAACTCAGGTCTGCTGGATGTGCCAAGCTTAGCCACAGCTTATTGCTCAGCCCTCTGTTAAACACTCTCCCATTTTCCTTTCTATATCAGTCATGTATTCTGATTCTTTGACCAATTTTTGATAACTTAATTATCAGTGCTTGTGGTACCCTTAATACTGCACTGTGTTCCCCTTTACTGCAGCAGCTACTGCTGTTTCTTTTCATATTTCTAAGACATTCCACAATTTCAGAAACACCATCCCATGCTGTTTATCTGAATGATCTGTCAAAGTGTAGCTAATATCATGGAATGTTCAGGTGATACAAAAATTAGAGCAAATGTAGTGATAAAAGCAATAAAAGTTAGATTATTAATTTAACAAAAATGGGACTAAAACTTACCATAATATAGAACAAACGAAAAGAAACACGTGAGAGCACATAAAGGTGTAAAAGCTGTTTCCTGTCATAGCAGTAAAAGACCATACTTGAAATTCAGAGTGGAAAAGATTAGGTTAATTTACTGCTAATGATCTTAATGGCCATACTTTACACCTCTCAGACAGTCTGGTTTTACAAACAAAGGCAGGTCTGAATGACTGTGACAACAGAACTTCTTTGTAACCTGGACATGTAATGCAGCCAAAACAGTGAATGATTTGATACATCAGTTTTAAGAGCATATGAGCACTCAAAATGGCCCAAAAACCGGACTGCATATAACCAAAACCGGATGACCAGATAAGGACCCTAAAAACCGGATTATCCAGTCAAAAACCAGATAGGTGGCAGCCCTATGCTTGTGCTGTCTGATTCAGACATTCAGATCAAGCTTATCAGCCTTGCTAGCCTTTTGCGTCCTCTCTGTCCTCACCTCAACTGTGGTACAATGATTAGAAATTTTCTCAAGTCAGAATTCCATATGATGTGAATAGAACCAAACGTCTCCCTGAAACTCTGCCAGTAGTGTCTGAATAAAGTGAGGTCTGCTTGGCCTGTTTGGGCTTAGCGGTTGATTCGGGGGGAGCTGCAGCTGGACAGCATTCTGTCCTAACAGCACAGAGGGGATCTGCAAACAGAGCACCTATCCTAGCAAGTTTATGGGGAAACAAACTTATTCACAGCTTTAGATGAAAAGCCATTACCATGCTGCGGTAGAGAGGATCCTTTGCAATTCGCTGTAATGGCCATAGTGGCTAGTTGAGAAAAAGGAAATGGACTTTTTCAGTTTCTATGTGCCGAGCTCCTTCAAACACATCCAGACAAAATTTGGCTCACCAGCTGCCCTTAGCAATAAAGAAAGAGGGGGCAATAATATGAATTAAAGACAGAATTGTGTGTAAATATTATGTTTTGCATAGTTATAACAGAGGTGTCTAAGGCTCTTTAAGATTTCCGTAACAATGGATTGTTACAGTGCTGTAGCATGTAAACAAAGTCTTAGGGGCAGAGCCATTAACATATTTGTATTTGCAGTCATTTTGACAGTGCAGAATCAACATAATAAAATACTGTTTACTGCAGTGTTTTGGGTCTACCCAAGTGACAGATTTTACATAGTTTGTTAGTCCCTAAAATAAAAAATAATCATGTAACATTTTTGGCAGCAGCAGGAAAATACTTATCAAATATGACTGAGAGGTCACTACAGTCAATGTCATACTTTTCTGGTGCTATTAATATAAGGTTGTGGGTGCCATTATAAGATTCCAATTAAATGACACAATCTGGTGTGTGCAGGAACAACAAACTTGATACAGTATTAAGTCATGGTCTGCTATAGTTGGAAATTGATTGGGCCTCTTAAATGATTTTGTGTCACAGAAGTCTGACTTCACAATGATGAACCACAGTTATGATGTCACTACTCTGGTACAGCAGACATGTGATGCTAGTCTATTTTGTGCAAACACGTTCCAGCATGGCAACTTAATATCTGAGTATGCTGCTAATGTCCAGAGCCCAATGCAAAAAAATTACTTCATGTCCCTTTAGAAAGTGCCTCTAATGGACAAATATTCATCTCCAAGCAGGAGAACAAGTGGACTTTCCGCAGACCCTAACTTGTATCCGGTGACCTTCCATGCCTATTTACTAATATTTTCCAAGGTCTATATCATGCATGCTTGAAGTCTCCCCCCCCCACCCATTGTTTTTGCCTCAGCCACTTCTACTGGCAGTCTGTTCTGGGTGTCTACCACCCTTTCAGTGAAGAACTACTTCCTCAAATCCCTCTTAATCTCCCGGCCCCCAGCTTCATCGCATGCCCCCTGGTCTTGGCACACTTTCTCATTTGAAAGAGACTTCCCTCCTGTACCCTGCTCATTCCCGTGAGGTACTTGTAGGTCTCTATCATGTCCCCTCTTACTCTCCCCTCTTCTAGGGTGTACATGTTCCAATACCCCCAGCTCTCCTCATTTCTCATGCAACCCCGCACCATTTTAACTGCCTCCTCTGGAGAGCCTCTACCCTGTCTATGTCCATTCTGAGGTGCAGCCTCCAAAACTGAACACAGTACTCCAGGTGGTATCTCACCAGAGAGCGTTACAGCGGCAACACCTTTTTCCTCTTGTTGGAGATACTCCTCCTTATGCACCCCAACATCTCACTAGCCCTACCCATTGCTTTGTCACATTACCATTCCACTTTTTGAGATTCTCAGTAATGATATCCCCAAGGTCCCTTTCCTCCTTAGTGACTGTCAGTACCGCCTCCCCATTCTATACTATTTCTGAAAAAACATATGCTACAAAAACATTTGACTAACCAAAGGCACGGCAAGCCATGTGTTTCATCTCTGGATTCTGCCTGACCTCACAGACTGTTTGAGCTTTGCTCTCATAGTCTATGATGTGATCAGAATCCCTCTGTAGAAACAGCACCTCATTTCCAGATGCATCCTGTGGAAGGGAACATGTGAATAACAAGGTACAGATTGCTCAAAAGTTATAATACTAGTGTAATTATGCAGTTATGGGCAGACTGGATGGGCCTTGCAGTTCTTATCTGCCGTCAGTTTCTATGTTTCTATGAAAAAATAGGTGCAAGTGGGTAAGGAGTAATACAACACAAAATAATTACAAGGAGGTGGCTTGACATTCATTTTTTTATAAGCTTTGCTTTTTCTACAACTAAAGTCATTATAAGACATATATTAAGCTACTACCCTGTGTGCAGTGAATCTTCACATTTGTGTAAAATATTTACCAAACAACCAAGTTTGTTTCGTAATGGTAGTTTCCCATTAAAACAGGTCTTTTAACATTTCTTTCACAGTCTCTTAAGCCAGGATAACGGCACTATTAAAGCAATGGTATGGACAGTTAATATGGGGTATCCCACATTTTCTTCCTTGTGGCAAAAGAATGAGAGGGAAGTGGTGGCAATTTTTCAGCAGTTAGTTACACTGGACTTTGCAGGCACACAGTTACAGTGTGGTAAACAGTACTGTATTTGTTTCAAGTATGGAATCCCACACTGTGATTGTTAGTGCATCTGTTATTCAATTGTTAAATCAGCTTACCATACCACTAGTAATCTACTGCCAACATACAGGGTTGTGTGCTGCAATTTCCAGTTTTTATTGACAAGAAATGAAATGCATGTTACAACTGCCATTTTAGGAATTACGATTAGAGGAAAGAAAAAAAACAAGAGCCTACTGACATGCCAGTAATGTTTAACATATCACTTGGTCTTTCATTTTTCAATAAATGTATAATATGTCAGTTTACAAATGCTTACTGTGTTTCAAAGACAGTCTTATGGAAATTGTTGTGTTCATAAAAGTTTCTGAGGGAATAATATATTTTCATAAAGCATTTACTGCTCATTAAAATTCAACTCCAGAAGGGCTTCGTGTTGAAATTCTTGGGAGATTCAAGGGTAAAATCATAATAAACCTGCATTATCACATGAATGCAGAGTTAATAAAAACGTCCTCAACATAACAATTCAAGGCCTTTTACAGGCTTCTCTGATAGCTTTAGGTTTCTATCCCAAAGGCTGGATGTACTGTCCATAAAAATAAAGCACAAGATTCTGAGATAGAGTCTTATGACACAGGATGCATCATAAATCCAATTTTTAGACAGAGAAAGAACATAATAAACAGTTTCTATGATTTAAAAATGAACAGCGAACCCAGCAAAACTGATTCTAAAGACAAATCCTTCAATCATTCATTTTTTTTTCAGGAATTAAATCTTCCTGAATTGCACTTTATTATGATTTATTCTAGAAGAAAGAAATAAGCTAGTAATCTTAGTCCAGTTAATACAGGGGGAACAAAAACAAAGATGTGTGTAAAATTAAAAGAAAAAAAAAATTACACTACTCTAGAAGACAAGAATAGTTAATGATTTAACAATTCATTATGTACAGCCTGCTCTAATAGCAACCAGAAAATGTATGTTCTAAGACTTAATTTCAGTAAATCTTGCATACTTTTTCACCTAACCAACTGCTGCTACAGGTGTCATAGTTACTGTTTTGTTTACCAGTAGGATTGTGTAATGTTTGTATATATGTGATGCCTGCTTAGGTCTCTACAATCCTCATGCTTCCATATTAGATAATATAATGCCATATTCCTTATACTTTCTGCACTGCAAGTTATTGACAGTTTTACTGGATTTATACCTGCATTGGTACAGACACATTATGACTCAGCGTTACAAATATATAGAGTTGTAACACAGGCATCAGAGAGCCGTAATTTTGTAAAGTGATTTATTCAGTAGGTTTGACAATTGACTTATTGTCTTATACTTGCTCAAGCTTATCTAGTTTATGGGGGCAGTTACTGGATTTTTAATGGTTATAGGAGTGTACTTCGTGAGTTCAGCTGAGGCTACCATTGAACTTGCAAGACAATTGCAACTGTAACTGCCTCACTGTGTAATACCTCAGCTACCTATGAATTTAGCAGATCAGGCCTTATTTGAAAATAAAGAGCGAGGAGGCTGTTAATGCACCACTAGAGGTTTAGGTTCAAATCTTGGGTATGGTAACAGTGCAAATAGCTTTTGTATTCTTAACGCAGTCCCTAGTACTGTAAATGGGAAATCACAGTACAGTTTGGTTCAATCCACCTCATTTTCAGTTTTATTATGGGATATAAACCACTGAACCATGCTCATCTGCAGTGGTGTCCCTGCGTACACACTAAATCAGTTACAATAAATAGGTGACATATTTCATATATGACAAACATAAAACCTCAGCTCATTGTCTCATGAGAAGTTTCTTCAATATTCTATGTGATCCAGTTCACCTCTGCTTATACCGTATATACTCGTGTATAAGTTGGTTTTTTGGGAACTGATTTCTGTATTCAAATGCACGTTCCGACTTATACGCGAGTCACCGAGAGGAGCAGAAAATGTTCAAGCAAGTGTTTAGAAAAAATAAAAGCCCTTTAGAAGTCCCCACTACTGAATTCTTGATCTGCCTTAGCTACAAACACCTTATTTTTAACACCCAACACTGATCGGTGATTAACACCTAATTCTCCTCTCTGCACTTTCTGGCAACCAAGCACACTGTTACAGTTTAAGCTGTTAAAGCAGATCGCAGTTGAATGTGCTTAATGTTAATTGTGATCTGCTGGTTCTATCTGATAAATAGAGTTCCCATTCAGATATCACAATATAGTCACTGCCTCCACCCTCACCCCCCACCTCCAGTACCACTACCGAAGACCCCAAGGATAACATACCCGGAGCTTGAGGATATTTACAATGACATCCCACTCTGTGAGTTTCAGCTGCAGGAGGATTAAGAGGAGGCATTTTTGGGATTCTGAGTGCTGCCTTGTGTTTGGGGAATGTGCACCCGACTTATACGTGGGTCAATGGCAGAGGCAAATGTTAGCAGTGAAAGTATCGGTCCCCAACTTATACGTGGACCGACTTTTATGCGAGTATTTACGGTAGTCATCTCATACGAAGCCCCTCCAAAAGAAGCTTTGTGATAAACAAGCACAAAGACCATATTACCTTCTTCCTGAAAGAGGCAGCCTTATTAGGTCAGTACTGAGATGTAGTGCTGTTGTGCCACATATCTCACTTGTCAAGCAATCAGAAGGGGTGCCCTCATTTTGTAACTCACAAGTGTTCGATCATAAAACACAAAGTCACTAACACCATGCATGTTTTTTCTTTGTTTTTGTTTACTAACGTTTATTGACCAACTTGGGTACAAGATACATCATAAAACAGTTTGACCAATTCAGGCAGTCAAACCTTTCATAATACAAAATGAGCCACAGCAGCGCATTGCAAAACACAGCACTTATATAAGCTAACAACAGTATTCATTTCTTGCTGCTCAGGGCTTTTCTACCATTGTGAACCAGAGTTCTGGCAGTTCCCCACCATGCATGTATATTTTTAAGTGGAGATTCATCTTGTGAAACTGGCGACACACTAAAGTAAAAGGGGATCTTAATACAGAAAAATACAAAATATAAGCCAATATGTATCTAAAAAATGAGTCCAATTTTTAAGGTAGCTCTTAGATTGACTCAAGCTGCAACAAACAGCAGTTTGAGTCAGAGCCGGGTACACTAGGGATCCTGTACCTGATTTTTGTACAGGTGAGGTGCTAGCACCAAGCTTCTGCAGATTGTCACAACCGGTCCCATGCATCAAAGAAAAGGCACTAGGGACAGGTTTGATGGAGGCTAAAGTGCACCCCACCAGCAGTGTCCCAGGGGACCTTGAGCCCATGGCTGACCCCGCCCCAGCAGATGCCACAATGTATAACTTGTGTATGCTGGAAAGCGGGGGGGGGCAGGATGACCCCTCAGTGAAAAACTGTCTACCAATGTGTCCAAGCACTGGTACAAGATGTACCAGATCTGTGTCCACAATGATAGGCGGTAGTAGCAAGGACTGGTAGATTGGCAGATGGCAGGCACCTATCAACAGCATGGACCCTGGCAGTGCGACAATGCAATGTACCCAACACAGGGACCAGCATGCGGTGGTAGGGGACAGACTGGCAACTGCTCTCCCCTATCAGGTGCCATGGGACTGCCAACCGCACTGCACCTTGCAAGTACTACTTATCAAGACAGCTATAAGGTGACCTTGCAAGCAGTTTGTACTCACTGGTGCATGGCATAATGGGATGGCATGACAGTCAAAACTCCACCACCTCCTGCAGATGTCACTACAGCCTCCACCCACACAAGCATGCCACCTGGCAGCTGTGGCACAGTGTCCATCCCAATGATGGAAGGCTACCCCTCTGCATGCCATAATCGCCACAGCTCTTGCACTCCCACACCCTGCCAGCTGTATCTCAGCACACTAGCAACTACAGCCCTGTCTGCCAGGCTGTTCCTGATGCTCTCCAGCTATACATCAGGTAGGGACAGGGACAGTGCATGGGCATTAGACCAGCTCTGTGTGGTCTAGTGAAAGGCAATGAGTATGGCCACCGGGGAGGTTTGAAAATCCCACATTTGGGGATATGGCAGCCAGAAAATGGCACAACACCCCTCAGCGCCATGGTGCTGTGGCATGCCACATGCCGGGTGCAAGGCTGTCTGCCAAAAGGGATCCTGATGATGCCACCGACACCATTTGAAAATCAGGAATGATGCAAGGTGTGGTGTAGTGAGCTCCTTGCATTATATCTCTTTGACGAAAGGACCTTGCGTAATTCCTGATGCTTTGAAAATTGGGCCCAATGTCTGCACAAAGTCACTCCATAGATTTATTTTATTTTATTAAGAGCAGGGTCATTCTCGATGCCCTACAGGGGGCATGCTTTAGACAGCTAGTGGTGGAACCCACTCGGGAGGGAGCAATATTAGACCTGGTACTCTCAAATGGAGAGAGGATCACAAATTTAGAAGTCAGTAGACATCTGGGAACAAGTGACCTCTGCACAGTGTGCTTCACAATAAACACAACCATGGAGACAAGCCATACAAAGACAAGGATACTGGACTTCAGAAGGGCTGACTTTGGCATAATGGGTGAATACCTGAGGAATGCATTAGCAAATGGCCAGAAAGGAGGGGTGGGAGAACAATGGAGAAACTCAAAACTGCCATCATGGAGGCAACAAGCCTTTGTGTGAAACAAATAAAGAAAACAAAGCGGAATAAAAAAACACTATGGTTCTCAAAAGAGGTGTCAGGGAAGGTTAAGGAGAAAAAGGCTGCATTCAAAAAGTATAAGGAATCACAGATGGAGCACGGCAGGGAACTGTATCAATTAAAGCAGAAAGAAGTGGGGAAGGCAGTCAGAAAAGCAAAGGCCCAAACCAAGGAAAAGATAGCCAACTCAGTTAAGAAGGGGAATAAAACCTTTTATAGGTACATTAGGGAGCATAGAAAGGTTAAGGGAGGGATAGTGAAGATTAATAAAGGAGAGGTAAGGTGGCAAGGGGGAGACAGTGAAAAGGCAGAGATACTGAATGAATGCTTTTGCTCAGTATTCACAAAAGAAGAACAGGAGAAGTTACCTAAACCAAACAGTAGAAGCACTCTGGATAGTGGAGTTGACGCCAGTCCATTTACAGAAGAAAGAGTACTGAAAGAACTCCTAAAACTCAAGGTGGACAAAGCAATGGGGCCTGACGGGATTCACCCTAGAATCCTAAAAGAGCTAAGGGAGGACCTCGTGATACCACTAACCACACTTTTTAACAAATCATGGGAAGATGGAGTGGTACCTGAGGACTGGAGGAGGGCAGATGTGATTCCCCTTCACAAAAGTGGGAGCAAGGCAGAAGCAGGAAACTACAGACCTGTTAGTTTGACCTCAGTGGTGGGGAAAATGATGGAATCATTTCTGAAAGAAAGAATTGTTGAGTACCTAGAGGCCAGCAGGGCACAGGACCCAAAGCAGCATGGATTCACAGCAGGAAGGTCATGTCAGATGAATCTAATCGATTTCTTTGACTGGGTGACCAACGTAATTGACCAGGGAGGGGCTGTGGATATGGCCTACCTAGACTTTAGCAAGGCATTTGACACAGTCCCGCAGAAAAGATTAATAATCAAGTTAGCCAGCCTGGGAGTGGGTCCCAGTGTGGTAGTCTGGGTAGCAAACTGGCTGCACAACAGGACAAAGAAGGTAATAGTGAATGGAACACATTCTGAAGAAAAGGGGGTTACTAGTGGAGTACCTCAGGGCTCAGTACTGGGTCCAGTCCTCTTTAACGTCTTTATAGGTGACATTGCAGAAGGTCTGGAAGGAAAGGTATACCTCTTTGCAGATGACACAAAGATCTGTAACACAGTTGATACACAAGCGGGGTAGAAAGGATGAGAAGGGACTTGGCAAGGTTGGAGGAATGGTCAGACATATGGCAACTTAGATTCAATGCAAAGAAGTGCAAAGTAATGAACCTGGGAAATAAAAATCCAGGAGAAGAGTACACAATAGCAGGGGAGGTACTAACTACAACAATAATGGAAAGGGATCTGGGTGTAGTCATATCAGATGACCTAAAGGTGGGTAAGCAATGTGAGAAGTCAGTAAGGAGAGCCAGGGGGATACTGGGATGCATAGGGAGGGGCATCACAAGTAGAAAAAGGGAAGTGGTTATCCCTCTATACAGACAGTTGGTGAGACCTCATCTGGAGTACTGCGTGCAGTTTTGGAGACCTCATCTACGCAAGGACATAGACAGGATGGAAGCAGTCCAGAGGAGGGCAACTAAAATGGTGCAGGGTCTACATCAGAAACCATACGAAGAGAGACTGAGAGAGCTTAATATGTATACCCTTGATGAAAGGAGGGACAGGGGGACATGATAGAAACTTTCAAGTACCTCAAGGGAATCTACAAAGTCCAGGAGGGTAGCATCTTTCAGAAAAAGAGATGTGTAAGAACGAGGGGGCACAATTTAAAGTTAGAAGGGGACGGCTCAGGGGTAATGTGAGGAAATTCTTTTTCACGGAGAGAGTGGTGGACGCATGGAACCACCTTCCTGGAGAGGTTGTGGGGTCTAAAACAGTGGGGGAATTCAAACATGCATGGAACAGACATAAGGCAATTATAGTGGGGGGTTGCAGGAAGTAGGCTATTGGTTAACTAGAATCTACAGCTTATCCAATAGGTAGGGAAATGGGCAGACTGGGTGGGCCAAGTGGTCCTTATCTGCCATCAAAGTCTATGTTTGTGTGTTATTTATTTATAGTCCTCAGAAAAGACTCAGAATACAGAGTCATGAACAGGACTGGGTCTTCAAGAAGCTTGTTGGGCTTTCAGACTCTGAGACAAAAAATGGTCTCAATTTAAAGGTACACTGTTAGCCTCTTTAGGTCTCGAAGTGTCCCCAGTTTAAAAAACATGTGTTGTAATTATTCACATTCTGTAGAGGTTGCTGATGTAGCCAGGAGTTTGATTCTGAGTCCTTCTTTCTTTTAGAAAGTGAAAAACAGACTGCTCACCACACAAAAACATATTTGTTTACATTTCTTGATCAGCTCCCACTGCATCTTTGCTGGATTTGGGAATGCCCCCATCACAGTCTAGCCACTCAATATGCAGTAGGACAGGATGCAATGCCCCATGAGTGGCTGCACTGTCTGGAGGTGTTCCAAATGATCAAGAATTATGCAGCAAGAGAAGAGCAAGGATTTGAAGCAAAGCAAGGTTGGGTACAACTACACTATGTGCATGCATTTCAACTCTACCAAGAGAGAAGGCAAATGAAACAACCACAAACATCAATGAATTTTAGAGATGGTATGCAGTCATAAAATGTGGGTTTTTAAACTGGAAATAATGTGATGCAAAAAAAGATTGACAGTGACCCTTCACAAAAAAAAAAGTGAACCCCTCCCTTTCTGCAGTAATTTAAGACCCTCTACAAGAGCTGCAAGTCAGCAGAGCGGAAAGCCAAAATTAACCAGATAAAACTTGACCTGTCCTCTAACCATGGAAACCAAAAATAACTGGTCCAACATCAACAACCAAATGGGTATGACCCAAGTCTGACCAATCCCAGGCTATAGAAGGTGAAAATGGGTTACTTGTTACCCACAGGGCATAGCTACCTTGTTCAATGATTTCTTCAGGGACCTAGATAAATACAGAAAGTTCTCCATAGCGCCCAGAAATTGCCTGGTAACTTGACTTGTAGACCATCTCCAAAATTCTATTTTAGGTACTTATCTTTTGACCAGGTGGCCAAATATCTGTGCTGCTCCAACCCCAAACTTGTGCTTGGTCCCTATGGACTTAATTACCACAATTAGCCAGCAAGGCTTGGGCTTATCCCATCTCCAAAATCTTCCACCATTCCCTATGCAGAAGTACCTGCCACACACACACACACACACACACACAGGTACATCTGATCCCAAACATCTCACCACCAGCTACTCCTCTGTTTCCCTGCTGGCTCCCCTTTATAAAGTCTTTGAAAAGATTGTCTTCAACCTGACTACTGTGTACATTCAGCAATACGGTCTTCTGATCATGACCAACATGGCTTCTGCCCTCAACACAACATGGAGACTGCCTTGACGAGTTTTACAGACTTCGTACATGGAGCATGAAGGGACATAGACACATTACTGTTAGAAGATATACAAAACATGACAGCTAAAGGGGAGGTTCTGATAATGGGAGACTTCAACATGCCGGATACAGATTGGTCAATACCAGCAGGAACATCTGCCAGAACTAGACACATAGTGGATTCCCTGCAGGGGGAGGGCCTCAAACAACTGGTACAACAACCCACAAGAGACATGGCTATCCTAGATCTAGTACTGACTAACAGGGAAGGGATCACAGATCTCCAGGTAGAAGATCACCTGGGGGCCAGTGACCATCACATGGTATGGTTCAATTTGGCTACTACATCTAAATCATCCCATTCCAAGGCAAAAATATGGGACTTCAGAGGAGCTTACTTTGATAAGATGGCCAACAGAGTTAAGCTAGACCTGGCAAAAAGAAATACAGGTAAGGGGGTACAGGCAAAGTGGGCAAGCATTAAGGATGCAATACTTGAAGCAAAATCCCATTGTGTTAGACAGAAAGGAAGTGCAAAGAAGAAGGAAACCACTTTGGTTCTCAAATACAGTAGCAGAAAGGTCAGAGCCAAGGCTGGCCTTCAGGAAATATAAGGAACACAGCGAGATGAAGATAAGGAGGCATACCAAACTGCTCTAAGGGAAGCAGGGAAGGCAGTAAGGCAGGCAAAGTCCCAAACTGAGGAAACACTAGTACGAACAGTAAAAGAAGGTGACAAGACTTTCTATAGATACATTGGTGAAAGGAGAAAGTTCAGAGGGGGTATTGCTAAGCTTAATGGAGAAAAGGGAGCATGTGAGGAGGAGGACCATGTAAAAGCATCTATCCTAAATAGATACTTTTGCTCAGTATTTACTGAAGAGAAGGTAGGGCAGGGCCCACAGCTCAGCACCATGGACACAGGGGGGAGGGAGGTGAGCACTACTCCCTTCACAAAAGAAAGGGTCTTACAAGAGCTTGCTAAGCTCAGGGTGGATAAGGCAATGGGACCTGATGGCATACATCCCAGGGTACTTAAGGAGCTAAAGGTGGAACTAGCAGAGCCATTAGCAGAACTGTTTAGTGAGTCTCTGAGCACAGGAGAGGTCCCAGAAGACCGGAGAAGGGCTCATGTGATCCTGCTCCACAAGATTGGTAGCAGGGAGGAGGCAGGGAACTACAGACCAGTCAGTCTTACCTCAGTAGTGTGCAAGATTATGGAGGCACTCCTTAAGGAAAGGATAGTGCAACACCTGGAATCCATAAGGGCACAAGATCCAAGACAGCATGGGTTTACAAAAGGAAGGTCCTGTCAAACTAATCTCATAGATTTCTTTGACTGGGTAACCAGAACGGTGGACCAAGGGGGAGCAGTTGATGTCGCCTACCTTGACTTCAGCAAAGCTTTTGACACTGTTCCACATGAAGATTGATAAATAAGCCGGGTAGGCTTGGGGTGGGTCAGAAGTTGGTCAACTGGGTGGCAAACTGGTTGACGGGCAGAAAACAGAGAGTGGTGGTAAATGGTATACAGTCAGAAGAGATGCAAGTCACAAGTGGGGTACCTCAGGGATCAGTCCTGGGGCCAGTCCTCTTCAACATCTTCACTAGTGACCTTGCAGATGGACTAGAGGGTAAGGCTTGTCTGTTTGCAGATGACACCAAGATCTGCAACAGAGTAGATGATCCAGATGGGGTGGGCAGAATGAGAAGAGATCTGATAAACTAGCAAAATGGTCAAAAGAGTGGCAACTGGATTTAATGCAAAGAAGTGCAAGATCATGCACATAGGGAAGAGAAACCCTGAAGCCACCTATAGGCTGGGAGGGGAGTTGCTAGCAGTCACAAAGGAAGAAAGAAACTTGGGCATCATCATCACTGATGACCTGAAATCATCCAAGCAGACCTCTAAAGCAGTAGGTAAGGCTAGGGGGTGTTAGGGTGTATTAGTAGGGGTATCACAAGTCATAAGAGGAAGGTAATAATCCCTCTTTACAAGACACTGGTTAGGCCCCATCTGGAGTACTGCGTGCAGTATTGGAGGCCACACCTTCACAAGGACATTAACCAAATTGAGGCAGTCCAGAGAAGGGCAACCAAAATGGTGCAGGGACTGCATCAGAAGACATATGAGGACAGATTAACAGAGCTCAACATGTATACCCTAGAGCAAAGGAGGGAGAGAGGTGATGTGATCGAGACATTCAAACACCTACGGCATTAACAAGGTGAAAGAGTCTAACATGTTTAAATATAAGAAAATAGCAGGACAAGAGGACACAGCATGAGATTAGAGGGGGCCGATTAAGGGGAATGTGAGGAAATTCTTCTTCACAGAAAGGGTTGGTGGATGCATGGAATGGCCTACCTCAAGAAGTGGTGGCTATGAATACAGTGCAGGGCTTCAAACAGGCATGGGATAGGCATACGGGAGCAATACAAATGAGTATGAATAGATAGGCCACTGACAGAGCAAAGGCCGATGGCACATTTATAAGGTAAAAAAAGAAATGGGCAGACTGGATGGGCCTTGCAGTCCTTATCTGCATCAACTTCTATGTTTCTATGTTTCTATGAGCAGTTGGCTCGGATAATTTCGTAGCCTTTCATGAACCTCACCAAAGCCTTTGACCTTACTGACCACAAATTACTGATCCAGGCCCTTTCACCCCTCAATTTTTCCTCAGAAATCACCTACTGGTACAAATATTATCTAATCAACCATGTCTACAGGCCCGCAATCGACATTTCTTTCTCAGACTTCTGTAAAATCTGCTGTGGGACTCCCCAGGGCTCTATTGTTGACCCTCTGTTTTTTTTTCCATGTTTCTGAATGCATCACCAAATGTCTGACCATCAAAATAAACCACATTCTGTGCTGATGATGCTATCATCTTCAGTATGGGTAAGGACCTGGTATCCCTGAACATGGTCATTCAGCGAGACTTTGACCAACTCCAGGACTGGTTTCTTAAGCACAGACTAGCTGTCAACACCAAAAAAAGCAAAATCTATGGTTTTCTCCACTGTGCACAAAAAAAAAAATGACCAGCATCGCTTTTCCAGCTTTTGACTTGGATGGCACTGAGGAGGAGCAAGTCACTCAGTTTAAATATCTGGGTCAGTACCACCACGAAGGTGGTGGGGACAAAAATGGTAGGGGAATTTCATAGGCAGGGGTATCACCAGCAGAAGGCAGGAGGTAGTGATGCCGTTACATAAAACCCTGGTCAGGCCTCACATGGAGTACTGTGTGCAGTTCTGGAGGCCGCACCTTCAGAAGGACATTAACAGGTTGGAGATGATCCAGAGAAGAACGACTAAGATGGTACAGGGCTTTCAACACAAAACTGATGAGGAGAGATTAAGGGACCTCAATATGTTCTCGTTGGAAGAGAGGAGGAAGGGAGAGAGGAGATATGATAGAAACATTCAAGTACTTCAAGGGCATAAACATGGCACATGGGAAGACATATTCCAATACAGGAGGAGTACAAGAATGAGCGGGCATGACATGAAATTGGAAGATGGGATGTTAAGAGGGAATGTGAAGAAATCCTTCTTAAGAGAGAGGGTGGTGGACATATGGAATGGTCTGTCACAGGAGGTGGTAAAAGCGAACACTGTAATTTGATTTAAACATGCATGGGACAGGCATAGGGGAACTGTAAAGGTAAAGCAGCAGGAGGGTCAGAAGCTGTAATCAAGTACAGGGCTTAAGGGCAGATTGAATGGGCCTAGCGGTCCTTATCTGCTGACAATTTCTATGTTTCTATTAATTCAAGAATGCATGGGATAGACATAAGAGTGCTCTCATAATAGGGAAGAGAGGGTAAACCACATATCAACTAGGGTCTGCAGCATTGCATTAGATAAGGAAAAGGGGCAGACTAGGTGGGCCACACAGTTCTTATCTGCCATCCCCTTCTATTTTTCTATGTACCCGGAGTGCTTCCTAAATTTTGACTCCCATGTAAACCACCTAGTAAACTCTGTTCACATGAGACTTGGTTTTCTCTATCAAATAAACACGTTATTCACTTGTAACAGTAATGTAATTCTAGGAGTGGTATATGGTGTACATCCACACTTCTGGCAGTATCCTTTCCCTTTAAATATCATGCTGGAAGGACTTCAAGCTGGCTCCTCCCACCCACCCGGGTCGTAACTCCCTCGGCACTGTCCCATGACATCAGATCTTACCTGCTGGAAGCAAGACCAGTGTGCCACTTGCCAGAGGAGGTCGGGTGGGTTGTGTGGATGTTCACCATATACCACTCCTAGAAAGATCAGTTACACAAAGACTTTTGCCGTAACAGTACATCTTCTAGGAATGTCTCTTGCAGTAAGTCATTACTTCTGGGAGTTTCCCTTAGGTGGCGCTCTCACACAGTAGTTTTCTCCAGCAGTCTCTACACCAGGGACCACCCACAAAACCTCACTTCCTGGGCTGTGCCCATAAAAGTGGGTGGTCCCTGATAGTCTCCATTCCCTGCTGGTTTCAGCTTGTGAAAGCGAGGGACCGAGGGGAACCGAGGTACCAAAGCCTCCCAACCCTACATCGTTTTCCCTGTTACAGAATGGCAGGGGGTTGGAGGGAGGGAAGCTACTTACTGCAAGAGACATTCCTAGAAGATATACTGTTACTGCAAAAGTCTTTGTGTAACTGATCTATCTTCCATGGAATGGTCTCTTGCAGTAAGTCATACTTCTGGGAGATTCCCAAGCAGTTATATAGCAGTGGGGTGGCCATATATGGCATTCTGCAGTACATATAGTGTGGTCTTAGGACCGGTAGGTGCTGACAGCAGTATATCAGCATTTAAAGAGAATTTTGTATTCTATCTGTAAGTACTCCATTATAGTATTAGTTACAGGGTTATGGCTGAAAGACAAGCCAGACTGGCTATTACTTGGCGTCGTCAGATGAGTTAAGCAGATGTAAACCCAATCAGGGTATGGCATATCAGATACTACAATAAATCAGAAGAAAGTCAGCCATATAACGGAGTAATTGGTAGGTCTCAGTGGCATGTACTGGAAAAGACAGTATATGTCAAATCCTATTGGGTTCTGAGTTTTGAACAGTAACCCAAATAATACAATGTTATTATTTTGTAGTGCTACAATGTAGCAAGTTAGTACAGTTTTTTGCCATGTCTGTCAAGTCATTAGAGAAATGTATCCATTTTTGGCATAAATAGGCTACATAAGTAGCAAACAATGATGTTGTGGAATGAAACAATGCATCTATTTCATAATAGAATCCAGAGGCTCTTTGAGTCAGTAGTACTGTTATAGTTAATATTGTACCCGTTTTAGGGTAAAGACATGGAATGCAACAGAGTGATGTAGTCGGTTCCATCATGTATTAGTAGTCTCATTTGCAAGGGGGTCCCAAGTATGCCAGGGCCTGTAGCCTTGTTAGGTGTAAACCTGAAATGTTAGTATCGTGGGCCCTTTATTTATGCTGTCAGGTGAACAGAAGTTTAAATAATGATCTGGATAACTGCAAATTATCAGCCATTAGATCTTATCTTTGAGATTCCAAACATGTTAATCTGAGAAAAGTCATAAGGTTTATGACATGCCCACATTTTGTTGTCTAAGTAGCGTGGATCAGAAAATTGATAAGTCTTGCAGAGTTTATAAAGTTTATAATATATATGTACTCATCATTGTTTCTGTGGCCTTTATCTATGGTCAGGTGAAGCCTGCATGTAGCAGTAGAAGTCTGGTAAGAATATTATGATTCATATTATAATAATATAAGGATATATCAATTGTTTCTCAGCATGTGAGTAGTAGTAGGCTCTGTTCATGGGAGGGACATGATGGTCTGGTGCACAGCAGGCTGAGAGGCATTCCGATGAAGTGACCGTAATGGCCTGTAACAGTGATACCTCTATTAAATATGTATATATGAACATGGTAAACATGTTACCTTCCACCCTGAGGTGTGTCTCTATAATATTGGTGAGGTTACCTGCATGGCATAGGCAACAATATGATGCATTCTTAGTTCTGGGTCCCGAGTGGCAGATGCCAAAGAATCTGATATGTTGATTGTAGTAAAATATGAAATTGATGTCCACAAAATAAGCCCCTTTGAACAGTAGGGGTATGCCATACATTTTGTTGATAAATAGCCTCATAGTTTTATACATTGGCATCATCGACTGGAGGGTTTTCTGCTCCATAAATGAGTGTGAAAAAGCCATGTACCCTTGTTGATAGAGGAGGCAGCCAAGAGACATCCATCGAAGGGATACACCCTGTTGATGAGAATATGTAACCATGTTAATGTTCTGTTGATGGAAAATGTCTCCCATTAATAATATATCAATAGTGTAAGGCATGGTCTGTGGACGGTGGAATGTTGGCCACTGATGGTGGGACCATTCCCATCGATGGTGTTGAAGGAATATCATGCCCCGTAGATGGTGTAATGAAAGCCGTCTATGATGATTAGTAGAAATCATGCTCTGTCAATGGTAGGTCATCTGCCATCGATGATAAAAGAAGGGGAGTATGTCCCATCGACGATGGAATGCATCTCACTGACAACAGATGAAGATAATGTGTCTTGTTGACGGGGGGTGTTACACCCGTCAATGAGAGAGGCTTGTTCTTATATGAAGCCACCATTGATGATAGTCATGGAGGAGGCCTCCGTCAATGGGGAATGAACCTCCCATCAATGAGAATCATGTAGGAGGCCTCCGTCGATGGTGGATGAATATTCCATTGATGAGAAATTATAAAGGAGGCCTCCGTCGATGGTGGATGAATATTCCATTGATGAGAAATTATAAAGGAGGCCTCCGTCGATGGTGAATGAAGGATCCATCGACAGAGATCATGTAGGAGGCCTCGGTCGATGGGGAATGAACCTCCTGTCGATGAGAAGTATGTACGAGGTCTCCGTTGATGGGGAATGAACCTCCCATCGATGAGGAATGAACCTCTCATTGACAAGAAATATGTGGGAGGCCTCTGTCGTCGGGGAATGATCCTCCCGGCGATGTTTTTTTTTTCTGTTCTGTGATGAAGATATGTAGAAATGCCTGCCGTCAATGGGTTATTTGTTGTCCATCAACAAAGAAAGTCTCCTTGATAATATACGTTTAAAATACATGACCGTTGAAAGGCGGTTAGGCAGCACTTATGGTGAAGGTATACTTTCCACTCCGATGCTTCTTGAAAAGAACTCAATGTTGTCAGAGCCTGTTAATAGAGCTCCTTGAGTCATCCATCCCTAAAACTCTTGTTTGAGCATAGGAATATGGTGCCATGTATTAAGCCCAGGCAACCCAAGCTGTGGGTTCAATCCACATCGTAGATCACTTAGCAAGAGAGTATTCTAGCTGCTGTGAGAGCTGAAGCCGGCGGGAAAATGAACGGAGACTACCAGGGACCACCCACTTTTATGGGCATAGCCCAGGAAGTGATGTCATGTGGGTGGTCCCTGGTGTAGAGACTTCTGGAGAAAAATACCATGTGAGAGTGCCACCTAAGGGAAACTCCCAGAAGTAATGACTTATTACAAGAGACCATTCTGTGGAAGATCAATTGTTATAGGCGAGTAACTTGTTTTTCTAGGGACGTGGATATGGTGTACAATCCACACTTCTGGCAGACTCCTAATCAGCTCTCCAGGGAGCCGGGGGCAAGGTGCACACCGCTATTTAGGAAACAGAGATTGGAGAATTGAGGCCCAAAAACCAGCATCCTGCCGTGACTCAAGGTCGATGTGGTAATACTTCAACTTGCTGCATTCGCGATAGCTACTGTTACATTTGAGATAGCTCCTGCTATCTATCACCAGACTGTTCAACCTATCCTTTACAAATGGTGTTGTACCCTCTGACTGGAAAATGTCACATATTATCCCAGTCTTCAAAATAGGTGACCATAAAAATCCTAACAGCTATAAGCCAATATCCATTCTGCCCGTGCTGAGTAAGTCATTAGAAAAACTGGTAGCAACCCAGCCAACAGAATACTTTAACAATCATAGCTTACTGCCCCCCAACCAGCATGGCTTTAGGTGTAATCACAGTACCTCTATTGCCTTGCTTACATTAACCAACCATATAGCCACTGCAATGGATACAGGTGAACACACAGGCGCCATTTTCATAGACCTTACCAAGGCCTTTGACCTTGTCAATCCTGACTTACTACATACTAGACTTAAAGAACTTGGCCTGTCTTCCCATGCACTTCTTTGGTTCAACAACTGTCTCCAACATTGACAACAACTGGTAAAATTAGGCACTACACTCAAAACCATTACCATCCAAAGTTGGAATCCCACAAGGGCCTTTATTTGGGCCACTCCTATTCACCATACACATAAACAACCTGCAAGATTATCTAAAATACAGCATACCCTTTCTTTATGCAGATGAGCTATTACTTATTGCTAGCTCCAAAAATATCTGCAATATCAATAACATGCTTTCCCATGGTGTATAAGCGGTACAAACTTGGTTACAGAATAATAAGCTCTTCTTAAATGTAACAAAGACACAAGCTATGCTTTTCGGCTCAGCCCGAAACTAAAAAAAAATGCCAAATTCCTCTAAAGGTCACATGCCTTGATGGTGCCCTGCTGGAACATGCTCATTCCTTCAACTGCCTCGGCATTACGCTAAACCCCTCACTTGACTTTCTCTCACACATATCTAACACCTGTAAAGCGGTAAACTCCAGGCTTGTTCTGGCCTATAGAATTAGGCACAATCTTACCCATCATGCCTGCCTGTCCATCGCACAAGGCATCCTACTCCCTAAACTCATGTATAATGTCGTACTATACACATCCTCGATGTCCAAGGGGGATATCACATACAATAACATTTTCCATTTTACACTTTTCTCAAACAGGCTTACTCATCACTGTAAACTTTATTCAGACTTAAAATGACTCCCCCCAAATGCCTTCCGTGACTTATTACTAGGGGGTACCATTTACAAAGTTCTAAACTTTCAACAACCCCAACGACTTGCAGAGTGTCTGAAACCACACTCAAATCCATATCCCCTGAGATCCTCTGATCTAGGATTACTTACTAAACCCAATGTAAGGACCAATCTCGGGATTGCTGCATTTCAAAACTTTGCCCCTAGGCACTGGAATAACATTCCACCTGATATTAGCGCTATCACTACATATGAGAGTTTCAAAAAAACCTTCTGCAAGCAACTTCTAACAACTACAACATGTAAATGCCCCCCCCCCACACTTGATTACTGAATATACTGTGTATGTATCATATTTATCTCTGGATGTCAAGCTGTTGTAGTTCATGTACTTGTGTCAATCTCTGACACTGTATTTACTTCTCTTCACATATATGTCCTCATTTATATACTTGATTTGCATATTAGTTTACTTACTCTTGAATGTTATACCTTGTATGTTTCATCTCTGTTTCTTACATTGTAATATGCTATGTTATGTACTGCAATTGTTGTACTTTCGCAGGTCATACCTGAAAACAGACAGTTTTCTGTCTAGTGTACCTACCCGGTTAGCAAAATCTAAATAAATGAATAAATGAGTAATGAAGGTGTGTGCTGGCTTCCAAGTAGCAGCCCTGCAGATTTCCTGTGAAGCAGCCACCGAGGCAATGGTATGTCTGGTGGAATGAACCCTTAGCCCTGCGGGAGGCTCCCTACCAGCCAACCTATAGCAGAGGTTGATGCAGGATACAATCCACCTGCCAATCATCTGCTATGCTGCCGGTCTGCTTCAGCATAGGTGACAGCCAGCCAGCAAACTTCTCCCCAAACTCCAGCCGTGCGCTCCTTATAATAGGCAAGCACTTGCCTCAGGTCCAACACATGGAGCCTGTGCATGGCATTTGAGCTGTGGCTGATGAAGAACACTGGTAGACTGATCACCTGGTTAAGGTGAAACTCTGATACAACCTCCGGGAGGAACTTCAGGTTGGGGCAAAGGACAATCTTGTATCTATGGAAAACCAAGTAAGGAGACTCCACCGATAGCGCCTGGAGCTCATTGATCCTTCTGGTGGATGTGACAGCCACCAAGAAGGTGGTCTTACATGTCAGGTGAGAGATATCACACCTGTGCATCAGTTTAAATGGCTTGCCAAAGAGCTTTGCAAACACCAGAAACAAGTCCCAAGGTGGTGGAAGTTCATGCACCGGAGGGAAACTGTGGTCAAGACCTTAAAAAAAGTGCTAGACCACCTTCTCCTGTACCACTGATGGTATACCAGCCCACACCTGGTATGCAGAGATGGCTGCCAGGTACACCTTAAGGGTCACTGACTGAAGGCCCAACAAAGGGGGACCAAAGGTAATTGAGAATGCTAGCCACTGGGTAAGACAGTGGTTTCAGTCCCATGCCCTGCCACCAAATGGAGAACCTCTCCCATTTGATGACGTAGCATTTTCAGGTCAACTCATTCTGAGAAGCCCTGAACATGATGAGGACATCTTCGGAGAGACCCAAAGCCTGAAATCTAACTTTTCTGGAACCAGGCTGTCAGATGCAGGGATTGAAGGTCCAGATGGACACCTTTCCCTGATTGCATGAGAGCAAATTTGGGCACAGAGGTAGATGCCACCAGAGCCTGCAGATGAGGCTGAGGAGATTGGGGTATCAGAACTGGCTGGGCCAGTCTGGAGCCACTAGAATCATCCAAGCCTCGTCTCTCCTGGCTTTGAGCAGCACTTTGTAGATTAGTGGAAAGGGAGGGGAAGCCATACATGAGGCCAGGGGTCCAGGTCCTCGAGAAGGCATCTTCCTGCAGCATTCCCTGCTGAGGGGCATGGGCACAATACAGCCTCAGCTTTGCATTCACCCTGGAAGTGAACAGATCCACCAGAGGGGTGCCCCACTGGGAGAACAGACTGTGCACTACCTCCTGATGAAGAGGCCACTCATGAGACACCTCGCCTACCTGGCTGAGGGCATCCACCAGCTGATTGGACATGCTGGCCAATGGATGGCCAGATCATCTGTGTTCAGGCTGAGCATGAGGGTCCAGATGTGGACAGCCTCCCTGCGCTGAGGAATGGAGTTTGTTCCATCCTGTTTGTTGAGGTAGTACATGGTCGTGGTGTTGTCCATCTGGACCTGAATGACCTGACCCTGAAGATGTGAAGCAAAGGTTGTCAGTGACAGACAAACTGGCCAAAGCTCCAGCAGGCTGATAGGGCATTGGACACCAGCTCATCAGAGAGGCACTGGTCAAAATGGTGATCGTCAGCTCCAGGCAGACAAAGGGGATTCCTTCCTGCAGACACTGCAGGACCAACCACCATTGGAGGGCATCCCACATCAGCTGGGTCACAGTGATTGGCTAGTCAAAGTGACCTCTGCGTCGAGACCACTGACGGGCCAGCTCCCACTGCAGACAGCGCATTCTCCACCGGGTCTCAAGGACCATGCTGGTGCAGGCCGCCATGAATCCCAAGAGGTACAGGAAATCCCGAGCAGGGCGCAACTGCCCAACCTGAAATGATCAGGCAAAAGAGGAAAGAACCTCTGCCCGGTTCACCGGAAGTTGAGATCTGGCTCTGCAGAAGTCAAGCTCCATCCCAGTGAAGTGTATCACCTGCGAAGGTATGAGCTCCGACTTGACCTCATTCACAAAAAGGCCGAAGGTCAAGCAGGTCTGGAGGGCCAGGTCCCTGAACCGCTTCACCTCCTCCCTGGAGGGACCCACTATCAGCCAGTCATCCAATTATGGATACACCCGGACCCCTCGATGTTTCAGGTAAGCTGCCACCAGTGCAATGCACTCAGTGAAGACCCTGGGAGCCGAGGAGAGGATGAAGGGTATGGCCTGGAACTCATAGCGTCTCCCTTCTGATTGGAACTGAAGAAACCAGTGGTGGGATTGATGGGAATGTGGAAGAATGCATCCCGAAGATCTAGGGAGCAGACCCACATGTTCTGCTCCAAGGATGGAATGATCTGAGACACAGCAACCATCCTAAAGGTATGCGACCGAAGGAACTTGTTCAGGTTATGCAGATCAAAGATGGGGCACCAGCTTCTCATCCTTTTCGGAGCCAGAAAGTAGCTGGAAACAAACCCTGGGTGTACTGTAGGGTCTGGGAATTGAGCCACTACCTCCTTCTGGAGGAGCTGGGTGATGTCGTCCTGAAGGGCTAACAGCATATCAGCAGACACTGTGTCCTCCCATTGGGCATGGGCTTGGCACAGAGGGTAAGCCTCAAACTCTAGAGGCAGACCTTGACCAACCACTTTGAGGACCCACCTGTCCATGGTGACAGTGGACCGGGCAGAAAGGAAATAGTGAAGCCAGCCCCCCACAGGAAGACCCAGGGGAGACAGGATGGATATGGGGAGACACCACCCAGCCCATCACTGTGCAGGCTTGGAGGTGGAGAAGGGACAGGCTGAGGATGCAGCGGAACTTCGACCACCTGGTTTGTGGATGAAAAAAGCAACTGACTTCAGTCTTGGGTGCCAAGCCTGGGCCTGCTGCCCAGCTGGGGACTGAGACAGCTTGGCTGCAAGTGTAGAGAGGGTCTGAAAGGGTTTCTTTCTCTGAAGCTTAGAGCCCTTGGTCTCCTTCTGTGTGGTGGTAACAGAGTCCAGGGTGGCACTGGACTTCTCAATCCTAGTGAGGTGTCCTTCTATCCCCAGCCTGAACAAGTCGGTGCCTAGGAAGGGAACATCTGCCAACTTGTGCTGGGTATCTGCCATAAAGGTAGAAATCTGCAGCTAAGCTATGCGGCACATGGTCACCACAGCAGCCACAGATGGGGCGCAAGAATCGCTAATGTCCATGGCCATCTGCAGCTGCTGTTTGGCCACTGCATAGCCCTGGTCCCGGACTCGCTTGACTGTGGTCTGTAAGTCAGCCATAAGCCAGGGGAGCACCTCATTGAGAGTGCCCAGTAAGGCATGAGCAAAATGGACCATTAAAAGGCTGTACTTGCTTGCCAAAAGCCAAGAGAAGAGGCTGCAAAGACCTTTTTGACCATGTGATCCATTTTCTTGGATTCTTTGTTGGGAGGTTCATCCACGTCCCCAACATTGCCGGAACGCTGAAAGACCAAGTCGGAAACCAAACCCTTAGCCGAAGGGTGTTCGGAGAAACCGGATATGAAACCCATGGGGACTGCATACTTTTGGGCCATATGAGCAGACGGCACAGGGTAGGAGGCAGGATTCTGCCAAAGCTCCAGAGTGAGGCCAAGAATGGCCTTGTTGACCAGGAAGATGACCCCTGGGGAGTAACCTGGGTCGAGGATTTTGGGCAAGGGATACTTGGCCCATTTTTGGACGGGCTTCATCTGAATGCTGGTAGATTCCAAAATCAAATGGAGGGTGTCCCCCCAAAAAGTGGGGCCGTACTCTATAGACAAATCCTCTCCTGATTCCACATCTAACAGATAAGAAAGCAGGTATGAGCCCTCAGACTCCAAGGATTCACCGAAAAGCGGTTGACCTCCCAAATTGCCACTGACTCTGTAGGGTTTATCGGGAGTGACAGTGACCGACAGCTGACAAGGAAGCCTAGAAGTGGTAAGGGCATCCTTAGAAGGGGGACCCTTTGGCTGTACAGGAGGCAGCTCTACCCCAATTGGCCAGGAGTCTGGTACAGACCGAACTGGAGCAGGCTGGGGGGCCATAGTTGGCTTAACCCCAGAGAGAATGAGCTGCTGCCACATAAGCTCTTCATTAGCGATGGTGCATCTTGCATTGGAGCCTCTTCTCACCCGAGGAAGACGAGGAAAAGTAGCAGTGACACTACTTGTCTGAATGTTGAGAGTGACAGCGCCTATACCGGTGAGGGCTGCTCAACCCCAGGCTATGGGATCTCAACCTCCACTGCCGGGGAACCCAATGTGGTGGAAGGGAGGGGGCTGGTGACTGCCAAGGATCCCTCCAGGGTACGGGATCCTGAAGGTTTAGGACTGGATCAGGAAGCTAGTCCAATCCTC
The DNA here is from genome assembly GCA_016271365.2 of Neoceratodus forsteri. Taxonomy (NCBI): domain Eukaryota; kingdom Metazoa; phylum Chordata; order Ceratodontiformes; family Ceratodontidae; genus Neoceratodus; species Neoceratodus forsteri. The sequence goes on from CM057454.1 coordinate 335,356,200, forward strand.
CCTGGGAGGTGATGAGTAGGACCGGAATCCTAGAAAGGGAAGTATCCCCTTCATCCTGTGACAGCACATCAACCAGCTTGAGAAAGATCTGAACAGGTTGGCCGATGCACATCTCACCCACCGGGCCTAAATGGGGAGATCACGAAGCAGTGGTCTAGAACGAAGAATCGACCCGAACTTAAACCTCCAAAGACACATCTGAATCTGAGGCCCGAGAGTGCTCTTGATCCCACAACCTTCGATGAGACTGGTTTTTAGGGTCTTTTTTCTAAGATTTAGAGGATTTTGTGCCCTTACAAGAACCCTGCCCATTGTGGGAATGGACTGACACAAATTCGAAAACACTCCTGTAAAGGTGGCGTCAAAGGAAAGCCGCACAGAAGCCGAAGACACATGTTCTGCAGACTGAGCTGCCACCTCCTTGAAGGCTGCAAGGTGTTCAGCAAACCCTGCAGCCATGGAGACTGCCTGGCAGATGACTTTTGAGTGAACAGGAGGGTCCTGTTCATCTGGGCACCTGAGCAGAAGACGAATGTGCCGGTTGGGTGTGACATAGGCCATAAGCCTAGGGATCATGTTCGTGGCCCAGGCAGTAAATGCACGAGGTATGCAGGTCTGTCTGGGATGTCTTCTGCTTGCAGTCTCACCTCTTAAGACTGGGTACTTTGCTTCGTCCAAACCAACATTAACGATACTCAGGACCAAACTTAAGACATTTAGGAAAGCAAAGGGCCTACTTCAATGTGAAGTGCAAAGGAGGGAATCTTCTTCTTCCAGCAGAAAGGAAGATCTGACATCATGGGGCACTGCTGAGAGAGTTACAACCTAGGTGGGTGGGAGGAGACAGCTTGAAGGCCTTCTGGAATGCTATTTAAAGGGAAAGGAAACTGCCAGAAGTGTGGATTGTGCACCATATCCATGTCTCTAAAAAAAGATTCCTAATCCTGGAAACTAAAGCTGTGTTTATATGGCAGAGGGAAGGCTGCAATGCTTCACTCTGATCGTTCATCCTCCTCCCATACCGATCATGCCGCTGCATCCACAAGGCACCTCTCAGTGCTGATGCAAGCTATGCTGGAGAGGAGGCTGAGAGTTCAGGAGGTGGGGTGGGCATTCTGTGACATTTACCTGCAACATCTGCTGTGATGCAAGCAGTGCTACTTCTCCACAAGTCAGTTTACACCTCTCGCACTGTCACGTATCCCCATCTTGGCTGGGACTCAGGGAGCGGATCAGGCATTGACCTGCCATGATCTGGTACGTGTCCACATGGCTGCTTTTGCACTTGGGTTGCTCTGGTACAAAAGCTCTTAAGAGGATGCATGTCCATAACCTTCTGTTCCCTCTAACTGACTATAGCTCCCTGGTATATGCAGCTGTCCCTGCCAGGATCCTCTCCAAGGTGTGCACTGTCTACAGCAGCGTATGCCACTTTCTAACCGGTCTGCCATTTCGCATCCACCACTGCCATCTGAATTCTGTTGCCTCTGACCCTTCCCTAGGGGATTGTCTGGACCATGGGTCATCTGTATTACTCCACGAAGTGGCACTGGAGAAAGCCCCATCAAGCATTTCTGAGTTCTTCCAATTAACAGGGGACTCATTTCCCGTCCAGATTTACCTGCACACTCCCATTCAGGAAAACCAGTGCCGGTGAGAGGCCGCTGACCTACAGTCATTGGCCATTAAAATCACTTAACCTCCTGCCTCACTGATATTGGTAGCATTTAATCCTTCAGCTACAGGCTTCAACAGCATGTGTCAGACAATTCACACTGCAACTGTACATCCTAATCCTTCCTGAGGTTAGGTCTCCAGAACTGGGCATTGAAGTCCAGATGTGACCTCACCAAGGATCTATATATAGGAAACATCACCTCTGCCTTTCTGCTATCGGTACCCATCCTGATACATCACAACATTCTGCCTGCCTTGCTGTATGCCTTGTTGCACTGACTCAACTGCTTTAGCGAGTCACTGATTATAACTCCAAGGTCTCGTTCCTCAGACATAGTGCTAAGTCCCACCCTCCCATACAGTACTCTGTCCTGGGTTTCGTTTTCCCTTGGTGCATTACCTTGCACTTTTTAGTGCTGAATTTCAACTGCCAAACCTCAGACCACTCTTCTAGCTTTTGTAAGTCTCTCTGCATTTCCTCTATTCCCTTGTCACTATCCACCCTCCCACAGAGCTTATTGTCATCTATGAAAAGACACAACCCTCCCTGGATTCCCTCACCAATGTCTCTGATGAACATGTTGAAGAGGACCGGACCCAGGACAGAGCACTATGGTACCCCACTTGTGACCTGGACCATACAGGCACAGGGTGCCAGGCAGGATGCTGGATGCTGCCAAAGCTCCATGACCAGTCCCAAGACTGCCTCAGCTACATGGAAGGCAACTCCCACCTCTGCCAGTCCAGAATGTCTATGAGATGGTACTTAGTCTTCTTCTGAACTGGCTCAAGCGGGACCGATATGGATTCTGAAATAAGTTGGAGAAGCACCCTGAAAGATACCAGGACATGCTCAGTTGAGAACCCCTCAACTGAACAGTGGTTGAAGACTGGAGTCTCCAAGGAGACCATGGACTCATGATTCAAGTCATCTGATGACTCCCAAAAAATGGCCCTCAGCCACTTCCCACCATGGACCTCATGGGAATCATCTCCCAAAGTGATTCATACCAACAAATGACCTGGAAAGCTAGTGGCCAAGCAGTCGGCCTCCTTGGTCAGAGTGCCCACCTTTGGCTGCAGTGGTGGCGGCTGTACCTGAAGAGGTGGAGAAGCAGCTGTTGGTTGCAAATGCATGGTGAGGACTGGTGGGGTTGTCACTGGCAGCAGTCAGGAAACCAAAGGTCCATGTGGCAGAGCCCTACCCTGCCCTTCAAAAGTCCACTGTTGCCAGAGGCACTAGCACATCCTGCAGCATTGCCCCTCCTCACCCGAGGATGAGGAAGTTGAGAAACATTGATGATGGCTCTTGGTCACGTGGGATCAAGAGCAAGTATGCCTCTACCATTGACTGGCTGGTGGATGTTGAAAGGATTCTTCCGGTACGTTGTTGTAGACCATGTGCCTGCCCATGTTCAGCAACATAGAAGGAGAGGACCCTAACCCGGGTAGAGGCTCTTCCCATAGAGGACTGGCTGAGACACCTACTGGACCACATCCTCCTGGGTGAGGACCGGGAGCACCAATCTGACAGGTGGTCGACAGGCTAGAGAAAAATCTGAGCGGCCTGCTTGACTGGAGTCAAATTCAACTGGCTTGATGTGAGAACCAAATAGCCCTCAACCTGCCCAACTTGCCCCCCCAGCCAGGAGGCTCTAGACAGCCATAGAGTGGTCGAGGGACTGGTAGGGCTTCGATCACTCTTGGTCTCATGACAGGCAGTGCCTGCTTTTAGCACCACAGAGGGCAGTGCTCTTCCCCAAGGTCTTGAGGGCCAAACCCACTTCACTAAATTTTCCTGTGAGAAAGCCTCTGACACTGGTCCTGGGGAACAGCACTGAGAGTAAGGAGGTGCCCGCTGCAGCAGCTGCTGCTTCTTCTGCCTCAAGGGCCACAAGCTGTTCAGTTGGTTGCAGCTGGGGCCGTCTTGCTGCCATTAGGGTGGTCCTTTGGATTCCTCTCCAGTGGCTGACTCAGCGAGAGCCAGAACTTCCTGCCCTCGAGGGATTCAGTAACCATGTTTTTGCAAAGAATGCAACTGTTCATATTGTGTTGCCCACCCAGGCAGTACACACACGTGTCATGCGGATTGGTGAACATCTTTTGCTGGCACTGTACACAAAATTTTCCATTGCTCCACTGACAGTCCATAGATGGAGTCGAGGAAATCGCAGAACAAGTTTGCAGAAATAGCGAAAACTTTAAAGATTAGCATTCGCCTATGGTGCAGGGAACCTAAGGGGGAGCTGCGAGGAAGGTGACCTGTTCTTGCAGCAGAATAAAAGATCTGATGTCACGGGGTGGAGTCGGGGAATATTCTCCCCGGGTGGTGACAGAAGCTTAGCTTTGAGACATCTGGCCAATAATATTATGCCACTGGAACTGCCAGAGTATGGGTAAGTAAGTGAATCACATACGAACCCCTAGAATCTTAGTTATCATGTACATGCCTTAAAAACAGAGTTGGTCTAAATGTTTAACTAAGGCCACTGACACAGTCAGTCATGCTATCATGGCACACCAGTTGATTGATACTGGCTTTGTTTTCAGTACGAGTTCAGCAGATGTAACTGGTTTCAAGGTTTGCTGACTGGTAGTCAACACTGTAGCTCAACTAGCTAATGCATCACCAGTCTGTAGTGGTGGACTTCAGTATTCCTCTGTCTTTATAAACAACCTACCAGATATCCTGACAAAATCACATAAATGTTTTCTGGTAATTAAGTATTAACGTCATTAGTACTCTGACAATGAGATTTCAACAGCTTTCAGTCAGGAGCTATATTGAAAACTGGGAACATATACAGGCAAATCCAGCTGACAAAAGTAAAATAACAATGTTAAAACACTAGAGCTCAGTCAAAAAGGTCTGTTAATTAGTGACTATAATTGAGTCCTCCCAGTTTATTACATATTTAGATTTCCCCACAACTGCTTTGCTAAATATTGGTACCTCACAAGTGGTATCTTTATCAGTCTCAGCAAAATGTTTTGACTGGTTTCTAACTACCTGCTGCAAAAAGCTAGATAACCTCAATATCTCTAACTCCACACTTAAATGGGTGTCTAGATGTCTATCTGACAGAAAATAACTGGTGAACTTCATGAGCAGTAAATCTGCTATGTAATGCACCAATGTGGGTGTCCTCAGAGATCAGTATTAGGACCCCTACTCTTCAATATTTGTGTCAGCTATGTCCCCAGGGTCTATGCTAGATGAAGTGTGCATTTTCAGATGAAATGCACAGTACCGTACTCCAATGGCTTACGAGACACTGTGTTGGGCTTGCAAGATAACTATTACAACATTGAAATATGGGTGTTTTAGAACCAGCTAGTTAGCACTAAATGTTGTAAGAGTAATTAAGTAAGCAATAACCCATGACAGGGAATGCGGTTATTGAGGATTAATCAACACCCTGTGTGCATTGTGAGGCATAAGGCCGCAGGCCAAGTGCCCTTACAGCACCCGGGATGTTGATTAATCCCCAATAACCGCACACCCTGGAGTGGGTTAGTGCGCTTATAACATGGGGTCTGTGCAAAACAAGGAGAAAACAACAGAAAGGTGTTTTCTCCTATTTAAATACCAACAAAGGGACTGTATCCTGCCACCTGGAAAAATAGTCTCGAACAAATACTGCATATGTCACTGCTTTTATGCACATACAAATGTCAGAAATCCAGTACTGACATGATTGCTGACATTTGTTGTGTACAAAACACTTGCTGCTACTGGCAAAGCCCTGTATTGTGCACCCCCCCCAAAGACACATGTACAGTGAAGAGAGACAGAGAGATACAGAGAGAGAGAGACACACACACACTGACACTGCCTGCTATTTCACACAGGACTGACGGGCTGATGGAGTTCGGAACTTTCACACACTTGAGACAACTGTGTCTCTTCCGGCTAGGTGTTCTCTGTCTGTCTCTCTCTCTCACAAGCCGGGATACTGTCCACTGAATACAGGTTTGACCACAGAATGGGTTGTGGGGGCAGGGAGGGCTGCACATGGCACACAGACAACATTGTTTCTGCCATGGTCAAACATTTACTATGCACCCCCCACCATCCCTACTGCCCACCACTGTGGCTGTCCTCTCTGTCTCTCTCTCTCTCTCCACTGCTACCACCGATGCAGTCTTCTCTCTCACTCTCCAGTGCTGCTGCCAATGCTAGTGTGTAGATGCATGGAACAATCACAGTTTTGACCAGATTGGCCATGCTGCATTGGAGCATTTTGCCAGTGGAGTAAAGTCACGCTATCTGCAGATGTCTGCTGGACTCTGAAACCTGGGGAAAAGTCATGCTCTTTGCAGACATCTGCTGGACTGTGAAACTGGTGACCGCTGCATATCTCAGCGCCGGACTCGCACACAGTTTGGTAGTCAGATGGGGAGTGGACACTGGTGAGGAGGACACCCTTGAGCTGGACTGCAAATGCTGCATGCCTTCCATTAACACAGACCCACACAAGGCACAGCAGCCACCAATGAACAGAGGAGAAGCAGGGAAACAGGGCGACATTTGCAAGGCAAAGACTGACTTGCAGTCGGATGGGGAGTGGACATTGGGGGGGGGGGTTGGAACTCTTGAGATGGACTGCCAATGCTGCATGCCTTCAATTAACACACACTGACACAAGGCACGGCACACACCAATGAACAGAGGAGAAGCAGACATCAACAGCTGGCAGCAGCCACTTCCCATGGCCAGACAGGTCCTGTCTCTCACTGTCACACTCTGCAGGGGGGTGAACTGTTTCCTATGGGCACAGCAGCTACAGGTCCAGAAATGTTACTTTCCGCTATCCTGTCTCTGGCTCTTGGTGTTTCTCCCAGATGCATGTCTCTTTCTCTCAGCCACACATGGTTAACCAACAGACAGCGACAATACCTACAACATACTGCTGGCTGTATGGCGAATGTCTACTCACTTACAGTGCCTTTCTTAAACTGCTCGAGATACCTGCCTGGTAAGTCCCGATTCACTGCCATATATGGATAGGAGGGTGTTACTCGGTGTTGCTGCTAGACATTCAGCAAAACAGTAGGGGCTTCACTGTGCATTCCGTTCCCGGAGATCGGGGAGGGGCAGGTGGGGGGGAACCATACAGCAGCGTGGGGACAATAGTTACATGTTGTGTTCTGTTAGTGGTCAACATCAATGTACGGCAACAAGTAAAGATACAGTATGCTGTAGCTGAGAGGGCAACCAATGCTTACTATTTCTGTGCACTGCCTGCCCCCCCCCCAAAAAAAAACTAACAGATGCCACTGAGTACCTCTTACTAAGCTACCTATTACAAATGTCTGCCTTTCACATTCATTCTGTGAGGCAGAAAACAAGAGCAGTTCTACCCACTGATTCTCAATCTTGGGGACCCCTTCACTCTAACTGTGCCAATAATGTGTATTGATGCACTGTCACATGACAACACTCTACCAATCACCTAGCTCCCTCTCCCTACCCATGTTATAAATATTTTTACCGCATAGGCCACTTTTGACTGTACCATCCTCTTCTTTCTGCTAGACAGAGTTGGAGGTTAGTAATTATTTGGATAAATGTATGTAGTTGATATAGCAGAGTAGATGGCAAAGGGGTTACTAGCTACACCAGCTTGATAGGAGGGGCTAAAGGGTATAGTTAGTATCAGATATCTACTGAGAGAGGCTGGTCCCAGGGTCCCAGCGAAGACCAGGCTAGGCCTTATCCCTTGCAGAAGACTGAATATGCATTTATGATGTCAAAAGCGGAGATTTGTATGAATATGAAGTTGAACAACCAACCCTAAGAATAAGCAGAGTAAACTTTAGAACAAGACCCTCTCCCTGAAGAAGCCCATGTGGGGCAAAATGCTGGGCTCAGTCTGGAGGATGCTGTTTAGTGATCTGAATATTAGAGAAGAGTCTTTGGAATTATTACTGGGATGTGTTTCTGGTTTGTCCAGAGGGACTTTTTCTTTGCAGTAACTTTGCCTACTTGCCCAGAGAAGGAACTTTGGACTACATATATACAAGGTTACCAATGTGGAACAGAAACTGGGTATAGCTAGGATCAGTCATTTTCTGTGAGAGACTGGTCCCATGGACCTAGCAGAGACCAGACTAGGCCTCATCCCTTGTAGGAAGGCCAAAATGGTGGCAGAAGCATAGGGCAGCAGGATGCTCTAGAGAGGCACAAACTGAAGGCTGTATGAAGCAAGGCCCTCCATGCAGACAGGGTGGGGTCTCCTCCTCCATCTAAGCTCTGGCTGCAACTGGCTGGAGAGGGCTAGCCAGACTCAGGATGGTGGCAGAGTATGGAGTTTGGTTATGGCACTTGTGCCCACCAGCCTAAGTCTTAGGAGACGAGAATCAGAATGTAAGTAAAGCTAGTCTAGAATTTGGTAGTTATATGAAGACGCTAAAAATGAAATGAACTGTGGTAGAGTGCCAGAAGAGAAACATTGGCTCTTACTGCTAAGGCCTGAGCTGTACGCACCCCAATTTACTGTTATGGACCCAGACCCGGAAACAGTAATTGGGCTGGCAGTATAGCCTAGAGGTTAGACTAATGAGCTCCAAATGAGCTTAGTACATCCAGTAGACCTGGGTTTGATTCACATTGTGATATGGGCTAAGAGCCCCTTGTTTTCATTTTGGTTATTAGCACCCCCCCTTTTTTTTGATATCTTTATTTGAAGGAATAAAAAGGGCTGCTGGCTCATTGGGCTGAAGCTGAGTGACGCTTTCCCTTTCTTCTTTAAAACACATAAATCTGTTGAAACTTCACTCCACTTTAATTCTCTCTCTCATTCTCTCTCATTCTCTCATTCTCTCTCTCTCATTCTCTCTCTCATTCTCTCTCTCTCTCTCTCATTCTCTCATTCTCTCTCTCTCTCTCTCTCTCTCTCTCTCTCTCTCTCTCTCTCTCTCTTCTGTCTGTGCCTTCCCTACCTACATCTTGGCCACTGGTAGGTATCCTCTGTATCCCTAGGTTTTTTTGCTCCGTCTCTCCCTCAACTTGAATTGCTGCACTATGCCAGTTTTTGCTGCATTAATGGAAGTTTAGCAGACCTCCCCTCAACTGTGCACACATTCACGCAGCATGAACGTGTGTGAAGTGCTCCGCGATAGTGCGAATACTCTTGTGCAAATGAGCAGAGTGACTTGTTTGGTTTAAACCCTTTAGTTAAATGAACTGAAGTCCAAATGTGGGCACAAGGGTTTCTCTAGTGTTTAAAAAGCCCCAACATATGTAGTGGGTAAAGAGAATGCCAAAATGCAGTGCAAATTGCTTAAAGACGTTCCCACTAGCTAATGTTGGGACATGCCTTGTTATATTTTATTTTTGCTGTGTTGCAGAAACTATGAAAACTGCAAAAAGTAAAGGGTGAAGTGTAATCTTCTGTTTATCACTAGGGTGAGGATTTGACAAACAATGCTCAAATATAAAAAGAAGTATTCCTCCCTATTTATGACAGTAGCTCATGGAAGGAGTCTGATTCTCTGTGGAAAATTTTACAATTGGTATATTATGAATTTTATTAGAATTAAGGTAATCTAAAGCATTATAACCCTTCAGCAATGTTTAGATTTACATAATTATTCAAACTTTAAACCTCCTATATGTTGATTTTAAGATAGTTTGACCTTATGGGAGGAGCTTAATGCATCATGTGATTAGGAAACAGTATACATTATTTAGTCAATTTTGGTGACCGGGTAGGCCCACTGAGCCCCGAAGGTCCCTTTTTCAGGGGTGACCCGGGATAACAATACAAGGTATAAGAATGAACAAGGACATAAGGAACTTTTGAGGCATTGTGAGTTACATCATGAGGTGGTTACAGTAAAGAAAAATAGTGGATACAGGCATGGTAAAAGAAAAGCAGTGGATACAGGCATGGCTTACAGGCACGGTAAAAGAAAAGCAGTGGATGCAGGCATGGGTACAGGCATGGTTATCATCATGACATGTAAGCAATTGGTAGTACTTTGCATATAGTTTATTCAGGGGTTACACGTGGCCTCTGAAAAGGATTTAAAGTCAGTCGGTGGTAGGAGGTTGAATCTACCAGTCACTTAGCCTGCTTCTGGGTGGACCACTGTTCCATTAGTGATGTTAACTATGGAATAGAAATAGACTTTCTTTTTGATTTTGTTTCTTTATTTTTCATTCACAGTCCATTTATTTTATTCTGCTGTACAATAAATTTTGGATTGAATTTCTGCATCCTGACATTGTTGCTGGACTCCACTTGTTCCCACGTTTACACCCACAACCTCCACTTACACACTGTGCGACTCTGAGCAAGTCACAACCTCCCCAGTGCTCCCAGAATGCCCCTGAAAACAGGCAGTTGTGCCTAGAGGGCCTTATCCAGTTACCGAAGAATATTAAAAAAAAGAGGCATTGATTTATCCAGCTAAGTTTGTCTCATCTAATCATCTGGAGACTGAGAAAAACATTTATCTACAGCAAGGTCTGGGTTCTGAGTCTGGAACAGCCAAACACATGGAGGTCCTCTGCAGTGAGATGGGATGGCAGAATGTTATGAAACAGGCCTAATTAAAGGTGGAGATTTTATCAGAAGAAAGACCTAGCCATAGCACAGCAATCGGTAAGTCCTCCCTTAGTCCCTTCTTTCAGACTTGAGGTGGCAAAGTAGGATGAAAGGTATCTTTCTGTTACGTTCATCATGCCCTGGATGAGAATGCCACCAAATCCCTAGACATAGGATGGGAAAGGGTTTCATAACATGTCACTGTTTAAGATATCAGAATTGTTTCAATGGATGGTTCACCCATTTCACAGGTTGGTAGTTTTTTGTGAATCTTGGCACCATGTACAGTGGGATCTGCCAGGACGCAATGTAGTGTCACAGATTCCTGCATGACAAAAGGGATTAACTGCCACTGAAACAGGACCATTTTCTGCAGTAGGTAAGGTAAGATAAACATTGTGCATAAAGCACGCCATCCCTGGGGCTCAGGACCTTGTATGTAAAAACCATAATAGAGTTCAACAGGCATACGTTAAAAAAGAAATGTACAGCATACAAAAATAAAAAAGAACCATTAACCAAAGTCATTAAAAGCCAGAGTGAATGAATGCCTCGAGGGCCATTTTAAAGGCCTCCACGGTGGTGGTATTACAAAGGTAAGGTGGTAAGGAGTTCCACAACTTGAGTGCTGCCACCACAAAAGCCCTGCACCCAGAGGATTTTAGGCAGGCACAGTGTACCTCTAACAAATTCTTCCTGTCGAAGCTAAGAGAGTGACATGGGAGTATGCGAATGCAGGAGATCTTTAGTATAGTCCAGACCTAGACTGTAGGAGCCTTGAAAACCAACAAGCAATTCTTGAAGGTGGTACGCTACCTAACTGGAAGTCAGCATAGATCCTGCAGCAAAGGTGTGATATGATGAAAAGTGCCTGTACCTGATACCAACCGGCGGAGGCATTCTGCATGACTTGGGTACGGCACACCAAACCTCCAGACAGTCCCAGATAACGAGTATTACAGTAGTAGAGTCGGGATGTCATGAATGTGTGTACCAGTCACCAGGTTCTCATACTGAAGACAGGGCTTCAGCCAGGTGATATTTCTGAGATGAAACAAAGCTACCACATGGGTTCAACCAACAGTTTGTTGACCATTATGACCCTCAAACTTTTTGCCCTATCTACAACTCTGAGAAGGGTGCCTTCGCACGAGAGCATTTTTATGTCACTCCTCTTCATTACAGTTTTCTGAATCCTGGTTCTATGATTAGCAACTCAGCTTACCTGGACTATGGCTCAGCCAGCTAGCAGCCATCTAGTCACTTAGTTCTGATAAGCACAGATTAATCCCAGTCACTGAGTTACCCATATGTGATGTGAAAGAGAGATACAGCCAAGTATCATTTGCACAGCAGTGGAAACACAGACTGCACCATATCACAAGTTCCCCTAAAGGCAACAAATATATCGTGAATAGCAGGAACAAAATCAAGCCATGCGGAATGCTGAAGAGAGCAGCAGTCATCATGGAAGAAAACTTCCCCAGGGGCTTCACACTGCTTCCTGCCAATCAGGAAAGACTTAAAACTACTGCAACACTATCCTGGAGAGTCCCCCACAGATCCTCAAGTGATTAGTCAAGACCTGATCATCTACGCTGTGAAATGCCAAGAAGACATCAAAAAGAATAATCACAGAGTATTCTCCTCATCTCTCCAGAAAGGGATCAATTATCACTTTCACCAGGCTAGTCTTGGTGCTGTGTGGATTGGAACCCCATCTGGAATGGCTCGTAGATTTCGAGGTGTACCATGTGCCGCCACAAACTGTGATTCAACCAACTTCTCTACTACCTTCCCTAAAAAGGGAGGGTTTAGACAGGTCTGTAGTTAGACACAACCTCTGGGTCCAGAGATTTTTTTTTGTTTATGGAGTGAGATCACCACCCCATTCTTCAATGCAGCCAGAAATTATCTGTCTCCCAAGGATTCCTGGGCAATCTTGACCACCACTAGAAAAAGGGTCTCTCAGAAGCCCACAAACAACCGGATTAGCCTGGATCCAGGATACTGTAACTAGGTCTCAGAGCAAACATCACCTATGAAATCTCTTGATTGTAGACTAACTGAAATTCTGTCCAAAGTAATGAAGAGCCTAAGTGCCCACCTGACCCTAACACTATCAGGAGACACTCCTCCACCTGACAGATTGCACTCCTGATGTTTCTATGTTTATACTTCCTCACATTACCTCCTATGTTTCTATCGGCTCAGAGGTAATGTGAGGAAGTATTTTTTTCACAGAGAGGGTTGTGGATGCATGGAACAGCCTCCCTGAGGAGGTCGTGGAGTCAAGAACAGTGGGGGAATTCAAGAATGCAAGGGACAGACATAAGGCAGTCTTAGTGGGGGGGTAGGAGGAAGTAAGCTGTTGGTTAATTAGGATCTGCAGCTTATCTGTTAGGTAGGAAAATGGGCAGACTAGGTGGGCCAAGCGGTCCTTATCTGCCGTCAAATTCTATGTTTCTATGTTTCTAGGACACACTGTAATGAATAAAAGTACCAAATTCCTCACATTATGCTGCAAAACCAACCCCTCCAGACTGAAGACATGCTGGATGTAAATGTCCACTTACTAAGCGGAAAGAGCTGGAATGGTCTATTCCTCCACCTCCCAATCAGCCCTGACAGAAATTGTCTTCCTGAGAGATTACCCTCCGATACATCCCATAATAAGCTCTCAGAGTTCCATCCAGCACAATCTTGTATAAGTACACTCCAGTCTCCGCCCTTGTGTCTTCAACTGCCACAGCTCATTGCTGTACCATGGTGAGCTGTGATGGGGGACTACAGGCATACACAAAAAAAGGTGTGATGCTGTTGAGAGCACTCAAAAAAGCCCTGTTGTAACTCTCCAGGGCCACATCCACAACATCCTTAGAGGCAGTCAACAGACCTAAGATATCCAGTATATCTAGTAGCCTGTACAATGCTGGGTCCGGTTGAAGGTTTTACTGGATCAACTCCATGGTGGGGGGAGTTTGAGCTGAAATTTGAGCATGAAATGATCTGACTAAGGTATCAGGTCAGTCTCAACATTGGTAACGTACAGCCCAAGCATGAAGGCCATGTGTGTGGTCATGCCCATTGTTTGCAGAGGAAATCACCTGCGCAAGAGCCAGAGCAGACATTATCAGTGATCAACGCTGCATCCTGGTGGGTTCCACTGTAGGCCACTTTCACTTGCCAGGCACATACAGAGTTCAGACTGATTTGGAGAACAGAATTGTATGGACAGTTCATTAGCTAGCTATCTCAGGATTTTGGGATGCATTCTATTGTGCCTCATTGCCCAGTTTGCAATATATTTCACATCTTTAACATTTTTTCAACTTCTTCAGATGTTACACATGTCTTGTAGTGTGTTCTTCTGTGCCTTCTTGAATAGTATTCAATAAGCTCTCTCCATCCAGTCTCTCTGTAAATAATGATGCAAAATTTTCATTCAGGCATTCTTTCATCTGTTCATCCTTTGTTTTATATGTTGCCATTTACGGATCCTCTAATGGACCAACAGCAGTTTGTGTTTTCTTGTTTACATAATTAAAGAATTTTTTATTATTGTATTTGGCCACGAGTGTTTTTGTACCTTTACTGCTTGTTCTGCCATTCTGATTCTGCATTTGTTCTTCCTGAGTTGATTTTTGTAGTTCTGTTTGTAATTCCCCTACAAATTGGGGTTTACTAAGATGTCTTCCTGGGCTGCATAATGCCCACTGTCAGGATGGTGTCCTGTGTCTGCAATAGCTGTATGTGTCTGCATGACAGTGCTATAGAAAGCCTCCGTGCCTGCCTGTTTAAGAGAGTCATTATGCTGTGTTAGAAATTAGTCTGGAAGGCCAGCCTGTCGGCGCAGCGGTTGGATTTCCGTCTGCAACGCCAGCGACCTGGGTTTGGGAATGGACTCGGGTCGCTGGAGGGCCGGCCGGGGGGAGAAGGATGGAGTGTCCAGGGACAGCTCTCCTTCTCTGGGGGAAGGGTGGGGCTGCACACTGGCGCATGCTGACTCCTGGCGGAGGTTAGGAGCACAGCTGTAACAACCAGGTTCATTGCTCAAGGGGGGAGTGACAGACGTCGGCGTATGCCTTGACGTCAGGACGTCACTCCCCACAGAAAATCAGGAAAAATACTTCCTGGCTGGCCGGATGACAGTCTCTCTGTCCTCCGCTGCCGCCAATCCCAAGACCGACACACCTCAGCAGTACCCTGGGCCGAATGAAGTAGTGTGCTGGCTGCCCCACCTGTGCCTTCATCCTCGGAGGAGGGGGACCCACCCGGTGAAGGGATACGCTGGGTTACCCGGGGGGACTGCCATATGAGGTTGGTAGCCGGTGTGGGAGTCGGGGCAGGCAGTTGGGAGGGGCAATAGAGACCCGAAGGAGTGGGCAGCCAGGAGGAAGGGGAGGCACAAAAAAAAAGAAATTAGTCTGGGCTGGGTCCAAGTAGTTTAGGGCTTGTGACCGGCCAGGCGAGTGGTATTCCTGCTCTATTCTGCAGTCACTATATGCGCAGAGGGAGCTCTGTTAGGAACTGTGTTCATTTACTGTTTACCTGCCTTATTAATAATAGTATAGAAGTTTGTTTTACTTGCCTTCTCTTGCAGCTTGGACATTTTGCATAAAAGCCACCATGCTGGTTCTGAACTGCCAGAGTTGGACCAATCGAACCTCAGGGGACCTAAAATGGAGACTGTCCTAGAGGTCTTGTGGGACTGAAATCTGTATGAATTGTAGTTTTTACGGTTGGGCGCCTAAATTATCCTAGAGGGGGAGCCCTTGCTGTGACAGACAGTTCCCTCAGCCAACCAAACTTTTTGGATCTCAGAAGAAATCCCCAGAACTGCCTGCAGAAGAGTTCAGTTGTGAGCTGGAGTTTGGAGAGTGAAGAGCTTGAGTCATCGAGCAGCTACTCCTGCATAGAAGCATGGGAGAATCGGCAGGAAGGCTGCGCTGGCCTGCCTGCCACATCTTCCAGTGAGAAATCCTGTGAATGTGAAAGCTGGACTTACATCTAATTCCTTTGCTTGAGATCTAAAGCCTGAAGAGAAAGAGAGTGATCATTGCCTGAATTTGGGACTGAAGACTTGCTCCAGAAGCGATCGGCCTGCCAGGTACCAAAGTGAATCATGGATTGAGAGGTTTGCGCAGAACTTCTGCTAAATTGCAACTGGACTTTACCGGAACTGTGACTAAGAGTTGTATTGCTTATAAGTGTGCTGAATGTGCTGTGTGGGTCGTGATTTGGTTCCCCACCTTCAAGTGTGTTATGCTAGCTGGAAGCTACTCCAGCACTTGCATGGACTAAATCTGAACTGCCTGCTCTGGTCTGGGCCCTGCCATCTCAGCCTAGATTGCCGCTTCCATTGCAGAGACATTTCTGACGAAAGACCCGCTCAGGGATTCGGCTCCCTGCTCAACACCATAGAACAGGTAGCGACCACCTCGGTGAGTTGTGTGAGCCCTGCTTCTCCTGGCAAACCAGAACAGCATCCAGAGGTCTTCATCTCGTCAGTCCTGCTTCCTGATCTGGGTAGCGTGAGTGCCAAACAGGGTAGCTCCCTGCAGCAAAGCTGCAATCATTGTGTGTCATTTGATTTATTTGTTTGGGTTTATTACAACGAATTGAGCCATCCAGCTCTGGATTACATATTCTGGGTTGATGTGCATAATAATTGTTTTCTCTCCTAAGGGCCCCAACAACAGCTGCAATGTCAGCCTACCCCAGGCATCACTTCAGGCTTGCCTGCTTACCAACTGGGTACCCAGGGTTGTGTGTCTGTAGACAAGGGACTCACTATGCATGTATGTTCAGCCTGAATTAATCAAATCTGTCAATCAACTGCTAGATTCGTGCCCTACCCCTGTTCACTTCCCCCTGAATAAATCATATTTTGTTCTTTTTGCATTTAACCTGGCTAGTGTGTACCTTTTTGGTGGTGGTATTGTACTTCCATTGAACTGTTGCATTACAGGTTTTACTTTACAGGTGGTCTCCAGGGCAGCTGCAGAGGATCCAGCCCTGGTGGTAAGTGCAAGGGGCGTAAGCAAGTCATTATTGCCATATGGTACATGTGAATGTTTTGCTGCTATACGGTTTAGGCCACTAGAGGGGTTGGTGGGGGGTTATAGCATCCTGGAAGGCTATACCAACAGCAGTTACGCTACCACAGAACCATTCCTCCAGGTGGAGGCACCCATTCAACGAGCTCAGGACCCTCAACTTGCGCCTAGTCACGCAGGCAGGGGTAGCAGCTCTTAGGATAGTGCCACCTATGGATTACATGTTTTCACTGGTTGCATTCAATGTACTCTTTCTATATACATCTTTTTTTCTCCCTAATTGCTTCAAATAACTCCATTACTATTCATGATTGCATAAGTCATTTATTTTTGTACATCCCTTTCTTAGAGATACATTTTCCTTTAAACAATCCATAGATTTTTAAGGGTGTTCCACTGTCACTGAACAGCAGAATGGGTCATGGCAGTGTTGTAAACTTATCATTACAAACATATCACATGACCACTGATTATGATTACAGCAGTACACCTTACTTGAAATAAAACATTTTTTTTTTTTTTACAAACAAAATCCCATTTTATAAGTGAGCTAACACACTCCTGGGTGTGCTATCTTAAGAGAATAATGTTCTTCTGTGGTGGTTGCAGAATTCTGCTATACCTTACGGCTAGCAACCACCTAAGAATGGCATGCATTATTCCTTTATGACCACACACCATGTTGTGTGTTATCTTTGTCTAACTCCTATCTAATTAACCACTTCATGCCCATAATTCTCAACTATGGCTTCATAGCTAAGGACACCATAACTTACAAAATTTCACAAAAATTAAGCAAAAGAAGCAAGCATTTGTATACAAAGCTACCCATTACTGAAACAACGTTAAAATACTAACCCTAAACTATCTGAAAAAAACAGTTACATAAGAACTTACTGTAACAGTAGATCTTCGAGGGGATTTCAGTCATCAGGTCACACTGTAGGAACTTTACCATCAGTGAAGGGGAATCCACACAGAAGATTTTCAGCAGTGCAACTGGGGCCGCCAACACCGATGTCATGTGATGATGTCACTTACTCTATGAAGATGTGAGCAGCCCCGCTCCCTCCTCAGTTCTTTCCCCCGGAGACAAAGAGAGCAAAGCCCAGCCATAGGAGACCGATGAGAGAGACAGAGAGAGAGAGAGAGAGGTGCCCAGGCCTATAAGAAAGGCTGGATACACCAAGTAGCCAGTACCAGGAATAAGCCTCCCAAAAAAAGGGGGATGGTGGGAGGGGAAAAAGACCTGGTGACCAAGATCCTCTTGAAGATCTACAGTTATGGTAAGTTCTTACATAACAGCTCTTTCTTCTTGGGGGTATCTCAGTCCTCAGGTCACACTGTAGGGACAAGTCCCAAGTAGCTACAGGTGCAAACAAACAATCAGGAAGGAAGGTCAACCTTAAGATTAGGACAGGAGGCCCTGTAGCACAGCCCTGCCAAATCCTGCATGGGCTCTAAATGCAATGTCCAGACTATAGTGCTTGGTAAAGGTGTGGACGGTGCTCCAGGTGGAAGCCGCACAAATGACAGCAGCAGAAACCTCTCAGAAACAAGCCACACAGTTAGCCATGCCTCTGGTGGAGTGCGCTTTGACAGCACCAGGCAGTTGTTTGCTGTATTTGCAGCAAAACACAGTGCAATTAGCCAACCATTTGGATACACATTGCTTAGAAACTGAGGCACCCTCTCTACCTGGGGTGAAGGAAACAAACAACTGCTTCAACTTCTTGCTGTCCTTAGTGCGGAGCAGGTAGTACTTCAAAGTTCTGCGCACATCTAAAGTGTGGAACAGTGCTTCCCCTGGATTGGCACCAACTGGAAAATAAACATGGAGGTGGACAGATTGGTTCAAGGTAAACTCAGACACCACCTTAGGGAGAAACTTAGGATTCATGTGCAAAGGCACCCTGTCTTTGTGAAAAATCAAATAAGACTCCTTGCACCAGAAGGCCTGGAGCTCTGAGATGCTTCAAGCAGAAGTAATGGCAACTAAAAAGAGCACTTTCCTGGAAAGAAAGCACCAGTTGCAAGTTGCAATGTCCTTAGAAGGAGACAGGGTCAACTTCTCCAAAACAAAGTTTAAATCCTAAGCCGGGACAGGTGAGCAGATTGGAGGTTTCAGATGCAGGATGCCCCTCAGAAAGGTACAGAAGAAATCCAGCTGAGTTATAGTGTGGTCACCCATGGGCTCATGGAAAGCAGAAATAGCCAAAAGGTGTACCTTGAGGGAGAAGTACTGGAGACCTAAGTTAGACAAAGAAATCAGGTAGTCCAGAACCTGGTTCACTGGACAGGTGAAAGGGTCTAAATCATGCTTGGCAGCCCATATGGTGAACCACTTCAACTTCGTGGTATAAGTGGCTTGGGTGGAAGGCTCCGGGCGGCCATCACGACATTTGCTACCTGATTAGAAACTCCAAAACGGGTGACAGCTACATCCTCAGGAGCCAAGCATGCAGATGGATGGACTTGAGGTTGGGATGAACCAGGGTCCCCCAATCCTGGATCAACAGATTCCTGCATAGGGGGAGATGGACCAGAGGTTTCTCCGCCAGCTGCCAAAGCAGAGGGAACCATATCTGGTGAGGCCAGAATGAAACTACCAGAATCATGCTGGCCCTCTCCATCTGAAGCTTGATGAGCACTCTCTGGATCAGACGAAATGGAGGAAAGGTGTAGATGACCTTCCCCCACTCCAGAAGAGGGACAATGCATCTTGACAGAAAACTCCAGGCCCTGGATAGAGCAAGCAGAAATTGGGCAGTTTTGCATTGTGTGGGGACGCAAAAAGGTCCAATTCTGGGTGACCCAATCTGGCAAACAGACATTCTGCGACGGATGATAGAAGTTCCCACTCGTGAATGCTGGACTGTGTCTGGCTGAGGCTGTCTGCCACAGTGTTTACTCCTGGGATGTGGACTGATGAGACAGTCAGACCGTGATCCAGAGCCCAATCCCACACTCTGATGGCCTCACAGCATAGAGGGTACGAATGGGTCCTCCCTTGCTTGTTGATGTAGTACTCTACACAGAGGTTGTCTGACTGAATCAGCAACTGCCCCAGCAGAAGATGGTTCTGAAAGACCTGCATGGCATATAGAACTGCCAGCATCTCCAGGGCATTGATGTGCAGGGAGGACTTGGTCTGGGATCAAGAGCCCAAAGTCTGAAAAGGACCCAGATGGGCCCCCCATCCCAACCCATCCCGGAAGCGTCCGTGGTAAGGATCTACTGTGGTGATGAAATCTGGAATGGGACCCCTTGCAAATGGTTCTGGGGATCCATCCACCACTGAAGCACCCTGCGAACAGGGGAGGAGAGTAGGACTAACTTTTTTTATTTATTTAGTTTTTGTTGATCGGGTAGGTGCACTAGACAAATTCTGCCTATTTTCAGGCATGACCCGGGGGAGGGGGATACAGACGAATGGCAACTGACCTTGATCCAGATTAAGCTGTTAGTGGTATTTTTAGTTAACGAGGCGAAATTTGGCCAAGGCACCAGGGAAATTCCTCTACACTTTTCGAGAAGTGCCATGGGATCTTTAACATCCATCAGAACTACTACCAGAACAGGCAGATGGGACCATGGTTTAACGTCTCATCCGAAAGACAGCACCTCAGGAGTGCAGCCTCCCCCTCATGCTGCTCTACAGTGTCAGTATTGGGATTTAACCCAAGTGCCTGGTGTGGGGATAGTGCCCACAGTCTTCTGATCTCCCGGCCTCAGAGGCGAGTGTGCTACCTGCTGAGCCACTGACACTGATGAGTCCAATGTGTCCAATTCATCCATCCACTGATCCCACTGCACTCTGAGGGTACACAAAAGGGTACACATGTGGAGTCTGGCCAGAAGGACAGTGTGAATGGCATCTGCCATTAGTCCCGGAAGCCTTAAATACAGCCTGGCAGGGATATGCTGACTCTGGACCACCTCCTGGGCCTGAGCCATGAGGCACTCTGCCCTGTCCAGAGGGAGAAAGGCTTTCCCTTGCACTGAGTCTAGGAACACCCCAATGTATTGCAGTCTCTGGGACTGAACCAGGACTGACTTGGGCAAATTGACTGTGATGTCCAGGGAATGGAACAGCTGAAGAGTGCTGCTTAAGGTTTCCAGAAATGGGCCCCTGGACGGTGCTTTTAAGAGCCAATCATCCAGATAAAGGAAGACATACATTATCTGCCCCCCAAGGGCCGCAGCTACTGCTGCTAAGCACTTGGTAAAGACTTGTGGTGCAGAGGACAAGCCAAAGGGCAGCACTTTGAACTGGCAGTGTTCACCCTGAAAAAAGAACTGGAGAAACTTCCTATGAGGAGGGAACACAGACATGTGCAGGTAGGTATCCTGCATGTCCAGCGAGCATAGCCAGTTGCCTTGCTTGAGCAGGGGCATCAGATTGGGCAAAGTTACCATGCAGAACTTTCTGCACTGGACATACAGATTGAGGTCTTTTAGATCCATAATAGGCCTCAAATCTTCGGTCTTTTTGGGAACCAAAAAGAACCTGGAGTAAAACCCTTTGTTCCTCTGATGCCTGGTTGCTGGCTCAATGGCCTGTTTGTGCAGGGGGGACTGTACTGCCTCCTGGAGCACAGGCAAGTGGGCTGGAGGAGAGTGGGAGGCTGCTGGAGGGGTCTTTGGGGGTTATTCCATGAGCTTCAAGGTATGACCCTTTAATATGAGTTGCAGAATCCAAGCATCTGAAGTTATGGTTCTCCATTGATTTAAATGGAGGGAGAACCAACCTCCAACCACCACCGTCCGATCGGTGACCAGAAGGGGGGGGGGGGGAGTCTGGCAAGCAGTCAAGCTGAGGCGGATCCAGCCGCTGGGGCTGATCCATCACTTCTGGGATGCTTGGCCACGGCTCCAGCATTGGAAGGGGCGGGTAGGGCAGTGGAGGCTCTTCTCTTGCCCTGAGGCCTACAGGCTACCCCCTGTATGTTAGGTACCCTATGAAAAAGGAGAGTGTTGTCTGCCCTTCTACTGCTGAGTATGGTACAGTGAGTGGACAGACTTAAGGGCTCTGCCTGAAGCCTGCAGATCATAAATGATGTCCTGGACATTAGGGCCAAACAGTTTGGTCCCATAAAAAGGTGCATGCAGCACTTTTTGCTGAACATCCATGGCAAAGCCAGAAACCCACAACCAGGAGTGCCTACGCAGGTATATGCCCTTGGCATCAGCCCTGGCAACAGTGTCAGCCAAATCATACAGTGCCTTCAGAAGGTGCTTGCTGACATCCTCCGCTGTTTGCAAGCATCGGAAGAGCTCTTGATTCTAACAGCCTTCTCCGAGAGCCTGGGCAGCAGCCTTGCCCTTCTTCCAGTTGGTTTTCTGGTATTTCACCATGTGGGAAAGGTAATTTGCAATCCTCAAGCATAAACCCTCTTACCCCAAAGATCGATTCTGCAAGACTCCTTGTCTGAGGGGAGACAGCTAAGGTGCTTGGGCACCTTAGACTGGTCATGGGCAGCCTTAAAGACCACTGAGTCTGTCTCAGGCTGAGCTACATAGTAAGGAACCCTTGGGGGGCATTATAGAGTTGATCTGCCCTCCTGGGCATGGCTGGCACCATGCTGTATCTGGATGGTGCCAAGCAGCAGTGGCAGCATTCCGCAAAGCAGGCAAGATGGGAGGAACGCTCTTTGGAGGAGACTAAGGAATCTCCAGAAAGTCAACCAAATCTTTCCTGGTGACATCCTCCTCCTCTGTATGAAACCCATGGCAGAGAAGAACTGCTTCACTATATTGAAGAAGGATGGGTCCTCTGGAGGAGACCTAAGGTTGTGCTTGACAGAGTCCTCACTGACAGAGGAGGCAGTGGACTTGTCGTCTGAGGAGAGAAGCTCTTCCTCTTGCCTCTCCCCATTAGCAGGCAGAATGAGGTCAGGGTGATACTCTTCTTTGTCGACCTCCTCAAGGTCTAGGTCTGAAGTATGATGCACTGATGCCAAACTGCGGGATTATCCTCAGTCAACGGGGGTGGGTGTCGACGCCGAAGCAAGTTGTCGGCGGTGCAGGCGATGTAGGCCTGAATGCACCAAGTTGGTTCACAATCACAGAAGTGAACTTGGTAAGGATCTCATTGAGATTGATGAGTACAGAACCCCACATCGACAGCAGGGGTCGACGGAGCTGGGAGCGAAGGCTCGATGGCAGGGCTCTGAGAGCCCAAAGATGTAGTTGCCCAAGGAGGGGCTGATGACCTGGAGGTCGACGACTGACTGCCCTGGGAGTCTGATGGAGGAGTTGTCGGTATGGGCCTGATAGACGCAGAGGCCTGGACAGCAGATTTGTGCATTGACACTGCAGCTGTCAAAGTTCCCCAGGAGAAGAAGACGAGGAAGCCACTGGGGAGTGGGACCACCACCGGGGGAGGGGTGTGTGGTCCCGATCTCTGTCTCTTTTATGACTTTTCCCCTAGGACTTGTCTTGGGCCTGGGAGCTTGATGACCCTGCCAGCGACTGAAAGGCTGGGACACCTGCCCAGAACTGACTACTTGATTTTCCATCAGGAACTTTTTAAGAGCCTTCTTGCATCACCTTAGGGTTGTTTGTGTGAACTTCTGGCACAGCTCACAGTCAGAAACTTCTTGGTCCGGTCCAAAACAGCAGACACATAAACAATACTCATCTACAGAGGCAATCTTCTTTCCACAGTGGCAGTGATGGTAAAGAGACGTAGAAGGAGTAGTTCTCGACATAAACAAAATAAAGGAATCTCTAAGGAAAAGAGATTCCAAAGTAGGTATAAAAGAAAAAAGGTTTGTAGGCAAAAAGGCATGAAACTGTGTGGGAGCTTCCATGGAGACTGAGTCAATGGCAGGAAAGCACCGAGGAGGGAGTGGGGTCGCTCACGCCTTTATAGAATAGGTGAGGTCGTCACTTGATGTTGGCGTAGGCGTCCCTAGTTGTACTGCTGAAAATCTTGTGTGTAGATTTCCCTTCACTGATGGTAAAGTTCCTACGGTGTGACTTGATAACTGAAATACCACTGAAGAAGATCTAGTGGTTCTGCTATGGTATAAAATGAAGTGGGTCAACCACTATTAGTATGTCAAAGACATGAGGCAAGACTAGGTCACACAACACCATACAACTGACTTCAACATGATCTCATGTTAATTATAAAGATGTAAAACAATAATATTTTTCTTAGCTGGCTTCTTCAGCATACCTATAAATCATGTGCCCTATTCATCTTTCTTATTTCTGGTACAATTTCTTTGTATTATTAAGTAGGGCTAATCTGCTTTCTAGTACAGCAGCATGGAAAACCATGTTAAAGCTGGACTGCTTTTTTAAGAGGCGTATGCACTAGTTATTGTAATTTTAAAATCGGGACTGACCATAGCCAGCTATTTCAGAATACTAGCTAGCTGCCAATAAACCATAACAGATACAATTTCCTTGTAACTGTATTTCCACTAGAGGTTTCTTCCCCAACCACACTGTAGCAAGATCCATTGATCATGTTCAAAGTCTATAGAAAGAATTGGCTGGGACTCTCCATCAATACCTACATTTCTTTACATTCCATCTCTGCAAGCTCCAACTTTTTCAACCACCGAAAAAACATGAGCAACCTTGCAGATGTTTAAACTAGGCTCTAGATTTGAGGAGGCTGTGTGGGCAATGTGAATGTGGAAGGAACACCAATACATTTTCCAGTGCTGTCGAAATCATATTCTAGCCTTCCTACCTATAACCATATGCTTGATTTTTCCACTTTTTAAATCTCATCTAAACAAGTTATTTATGAGCTGGCCCGATGGTTCTGAGGGTTGAGGTGCTGGACGCCACACCTAGCGCTATGCTGGCAACCTGGGTTTAGGAATGAGCCTGGGTTGTTAGGGGTCTGTGGGGGGGGGGAGGATGAGGAGCAGGACTGAGCTGCGGAAAGGCAGTTCTCCTCTCCTGGGGAGGGATGAGGGTTTCGCTGGCCCTTGGCTACTACTCGGTGGAGGACAGATAGCAGTTTGGGCTATGGGGGAGCACAACGATAGCCAGGGGTAGGGCGGAAGGGGCTCAGCTGGCACCCAGAGTGCGTGTACACCTCCATGTGCATGCACTGCCATGTTTGCCAGGGCCCCGGGAGCCTCAGGGAGAAAAATGGGGAAAAATGTATGAAATATATACATAGGAAAAAAAGTTATTTATCCTTCCTTGACTTTGAGACCTTTCTTTCTATCTTAACTTTACATTTCTATGTCTACTCAATTGTTTGGCACCTATTTAATCTCTATTTTACTAGGATTTTTTGTAGTGCATTCTGTGAAGTGTTTTGGGATCATTTTCGTATTAAAGTCCCAACATAAAATAATGTATTGCATAAAAGTAGAAGAACTGCAGCTGAAAGTAAGTAATGTATTTAACCATTCATTTTGTAGGAAAGACTGCAGTAATTAACAGGTACTCATTTTCACAATTGACCCAAGTCTTAAAAGCCACACATAAATTAACAATGTATTTCTTGTAAACCTACTAACAATATAACATAAAAGAGATACAAATGATAAAATACATAAGCAGCAACAGCAAATCTGACTACCTAATAAAAAACAGTCTTTAAACTACCTGGATCCCTTGCATATAGTCACACTTCAGTATATAATTATTTGGTATTTCTCCTAAAAGAAAACTAAAGTCAAAATTTAAAAAAAATATGTTTTGCAGAATGTTTTGATTTGTATGTGTTCTCCTATTAAGTCTTTCCTTTTGTCTGCTGAAAGGAGTTTTTTTCTAAACTTTCTGTTGATTTTACGATCCTGGGGATCTCCATGTTTGCATTTCTCATAACTCGTCTTCTTCCTCTAATGCCTCTTGTCCCATGTGACAGTAATGCGTCCAGGACCATTAATTGAACAAGAGCTTTTGTTGTCAAGTTTAAAGTAGTACAGCTGTTATTTTAAGTAACTCTGCTTGTCCAGGGAGCTCTAATGAAGGCTACATCTACAGATGGAAAATGTCTGAGGGATAATTGAGTGGGCTACTCTGTAAGGGAAACAAACAGCTAGAGTCTTCACTAATTATAGCATCTGTGACCGCGGGTGATTTGTGTGCTTCTTTAATGGTTGTGTGCAGTTTGATGAAGGAAAAAGCTTTAAAAACAAAACATTCACTTCTGCTGCCTAGACCTAGACACATACCTAGGAAACAGAAAGTTTGGATTAGATTTATTTGGTTGAATCCAGAATATCAGGTGCCTAACAGTAGATTGCTGCTGCAGCAGTTATTACTCTCTGAATCAATGGTCCTGAATGCATCACTGTCACATGGGACAGGAGGCATTATAGGAACAAAAAGAGCCACAAGAAATGCTAACATGGAGATTCCCAGAGGCCATAAAACCAGCAAGCAAATTATGAAAAACAATGGAAAGGACTTACTAGGAGAACACTTGCAAATCAAAACATTCTGCACAACATATTTTTTGTAAATTTTAACTTTAGTTTGCCTTTACTAACATATGAAAAAAGGCAGCAGAGGAAGATCACCCAGTCTATCATGTCTGCTCGGTAAGTAATGCAGGATCTGGCCTTATACTTTAGGCCAATGACCCTGCCCCCCAAACCGTCCCTGCCTCCCTCCCCCCCTTCCTTGGTCCCAAGGGTTCCCTTTGTGCTTGTCCCAGGCTCTCTTGAATGCTCCCACCATCCTTGCTGATACCACCTCCTCTGGCAGCTCATTCCAGGTGGACACCACCCTCTCCATATAGAAATGCTTCCTTACATCCCCTGAACCTCCCCCCCCAACAATTTTAGGCTCTATCTCCTAGAGGTGCTGGTGCCACTCATTTTAAAGAGACCCTCCCTTTTCACTCTGTTAATTCCCTTCATGTGCATGAAAGGCACTGTCTTATCACCTCCTGCCTCCTCTCTTCCTCGTCTGCCTCCTCTCTTCCATGAAGCATATTCCCATGGCTCCCAGCCTGTCACATTTTGGTTGTTCTCCTCTGGACCCCCTCCAGCATGCTGATGTCCTTCTTAAGGTAAGGATGCCAGTACCTCACCCCATATTCTAAACGTGGTCTCACCAATGACCTGTACAATGGTAAAATAACCTCGTTCTACCTACTACTAAATCCCCCTGCAATACACCCCAGCATCCTGTTAGCCTTCGCTACTGCCTTTTTACACTGAGAGGTGTGTTTCAGTTCACTCGTAACCATTACCCCTAGATCCTTTCCCTCTTTGGTAGCAATTACCTTAACCCCTCCTATGTAATACTATGTCCTAGGGTTCTTGGCTCCTACGTGCATCACTTTGCACTTTCTGGCATTGAAACCAAGATGCCAGATGCCTGACCATCTCTCCAGTCTGGCAAGGTCCTCCCTCAGGTCCTGTATCCCCTTCCTTGGTGTCCATTCTCCCACAGAATTTGGTGTTGTCCAAAAATAGGACAATTTTTACCTTTAATGCCTTTCCCAATGTCACTTATGAAGACTTTGAACAACACTGGCCCCAGCACCAGTCTCTGCGGGACCACACTAGTGACCTCCTTGGAGCTGGAGAACTCACCCCCAACCACTACTCTCTGGGTTCTACCACTCAACCAGTTCTCAACCCATCTTACCATATCCCCCCCCCCTAGATCCCTCTGTTTCATTATTAACCTTTTGTTTGGTACAGAATCGAAGGCCTCGCTAATGTCCAGGTATATGATGTCCACAGCCTGGCCTCTGTCCATTATCCTTGTGACCCAATCGAAGAACTCAATCAGATTTATTTGACACAATCTGACTGCCACAAACCCATGCTGTCTTTCATCCTGCAGATCATTCTCCTCTAGGTACCTCATCAGCCTTTCCTTTAGTACGGTCTCCATGACTTTACATACTATTGAGGTCAGGCTGACTGACCTGTAGCTACCTGGATCATCCTTGGGTCTGCTCTTGTGGAAGTGGTACCACATGTGCCGTTCTCCACTCCTGTGGCACCACTCCTGACTCCAGAGATCTATTGAAGAGAACAGTCAGCGGCCCCGCCAGATCCTCCCGCTAACTCTTTCAGCACCCTGGAGTGTCTTTTGTCTAGTCCCAGGGATTTGTTTCCCTCAGGGCTATCAGCCCCTTCCCTCACTCTTTCAATCCCGATTACCCCATGGCTTCCCTCCCTGTTCCCTCCCTCCCTCCTTCTCTCTGCACATGGCACTGGCCCATCCTTTTCCTTTGTAAAGACAGAGCAGAAGTTTTCATTTAATACCTCTGCTTTGCTCCCATCTTCATCAACCCAACCATCCACCTTCCTCAGTCTAACAATGTCATACTTCTTGTCCCTCCTTTCGCTTATGTAGTGAAGGAAGACCTTTTCCCCCATTCTTTATTCCTTCAGCTATTTGGAGCTCTTTCTGTTCCTTTGCCTGCTGCACCTCTCTTCTTGTCACCTTAGCTAGCCTCCGGTATTCTTCCTTATCTTTTTCCTTTGCTATTCTTTTGAATTTTCTATAGGCTGCTCTTTTTCCTTACCACTCTGGCCACTTCCCTATTAAACCAGCTTGGTGGTCTGGCTTTCGATTTCTTCCCCCTCAATTTGATACAACTGCTTGTGGCCTTCTGAATGGCCCCCTAATGATGGCCCACAATCAGTCCACACCCATGCCCTCCTCCATGCACTCCAAATTTTCCATTAGCACTTCTCCCATCTTTTTAAAATCTGCCCTCCTGAAATCCAATGTTCAGGTCCTGGTGGGGATGTCATCCATGCCCATGTCCAAACTGAACCACACTGTATTGTGGTTGCTTCCACCTAGAGGTTCCCTAACTTCGATCTCCTGTACCTGCTCCCCATAGGTGAGCACTAGGTCCAGGATTGCCCCCACCCTGGTGGCATTGGTCACACACTGAGTCATGAAGCCATCCTGGATTGCAATTAGGATTTCCTGATTTCCTGACTTTAACAAATGCACCCTTAAAACAACCATCCCATGTAGCACTTCCTTTGCTATCATGGGGTCTAGAAAATAATACATGCAATGTCAAGGGCTTATCTGTGAGGAATTTAGAAACAATTTGGGGTAAATATAAAAAATGTTGGCATAGGGACCTCCGGTGAGGTCACTAACAGGGATGCCAGCCTGAAGCTCTTGCTCCATTCCCTGACTTCCAAAAAATTCCTAAAATGAGACATTTTTAGCAAATTGAGCTTTACCAATCTATCTCTGGAGCCCACTGTGCTGATGGGTGGTTGTAGAAAGGGCAGCACACAGAAAACAGCAGAAGATTCCAACGGATTGATTGGCACCATCCTGGAAAGCCCAGCTATGCAGGCTGAGATGGCGGGGGAAGCCTCCCACACTCTCTCCCAACCTACAAATGCCAACATCCTTGTGGAATTAAAGGAAATTCCAGACAGAAATTCACACTACTCACAGTGAGCTAAAAGACAGCTTCACAAAGGATACCAGTAGTGTTGCAGGACTAGAAACACATGCCAGAGACTGATGCCCACACTGACCAACTAGAATGGGTAGTCATCCATGTCTTAGAGGAATGCCAGCAAATAACAGAAATATGCAATGACCTTTAAAATCATCTCACCAAAATAACTTTACAACAACCAGGTGTCATCTTTCCCCTAGAAAGAGTGTGTTCAGGCCTATATGGACCGATCTGTGCTGCCTACTCAGAGACCCTGTTTTTTGCTGGTTCCTGTCCCCCTGCTTGTGGTTGTTCCACTGATAAGGAATGAAGGTGGCAAGGTGAAAGCCATGGTCTTATTGGGTGATGGGGGGCTGCTTCCCAGCCTGCTGCCTTTGGACCCCGAGAGCTGGTGGCTCCACTAGCTTAAAACCTTAAGGCAGAGTGCTTTTTTCAACTGTTGGTTTCAGACAGTGAAATGCTGGCTTGGGCTGGGACCTGCAGGTCCTGCCCTCTACCTTGTCGGAAGAGTCCCAAGGCTCCTTAGTCCCCAAACAGTTGAAAGCAGTGCATCAATCAGTAGGATGGAATTTTCTCTGCCCCTCTCATAGTTCTGCCATCCTTCATCCTGCTTTAAATGTGGCCTCTCGATATCCAGGCAGGAGGACCAGAGGGGGAGTGCCAAATCATGGCCTCCAGGTGGTGCGGCTGGTGTTCTGCAGGTGGTCCCTATGTGCTGGGGGGTCTGAGGAGATGGGAGCCCTGAAGTGCTGGTGGATAACCCGACGACCTCTAAGGTGACAGCCTGTAATGGCTGGACCGCCCCCATATTGAGATGATCAGGGTGCAATATGGGCCAAGAAATGCCCCTCGCCTCTATCCTTTCTCACCCAGGGCTAAACTGGGTCCTCTCCTCAACCACAGCTGTTACCAGATTTGGGTTGAGTGAGGCCACAATTTCGACATTAATCTGCTTCCTCTCTTCGACTCCCCAGCTTCAACATTTGTAATGAACTGTTCTACTGCCCCCCCCCACCCAACAAGTCGTCCCTGTAGACTGGGGACTTGGAGAACTGGTGATTGAGTGGCATCTATAACAACCAGGTGTCATCTTTCCCTTAGAGAGAGTCAGTACAGGCCTATCTGGACCTACTAACTACCCTCTAGGGTAACGGGCATAACGTTACAATGGTTCATAACATGCATGTGTTTGACCATCCCTCTAGGAACTACCATCTGTTCCAAGCACAAGAGAGAAATAATACTTTCCTTACCTTGGAAGCAGTTCAGGAAGTTTCCTCCTATAGTGAGGGGTGGCTTATTGGCCCCTTCAAATTCACTGCAGCTGTTTTACATAGTTCTCTGGTTCACTTTGTATTGAGTTGTTTGAAATGTTTGTTGCCATGTTCCTTACTGGATGTTACTTCACAGCACTTCTTCTATCTAGATTTTCCCCATCTGTATCCCACTTCTTATCTCCTCTAACCTCTTTTTCGTCACTTATTTATTTTTCATATAGCTGTTTGGTCCCCATTGCCTCCTCCCGCGCAAACTGGCAACAGGGACACATAGGTAATTTTTTTTTTTTTTAACAGGTTTTCTCCCCTGACCCCCCCACCAAGGCCCCGGCACATGGTGGTGCAAGCGTGTGGAGGCACGCTAATCACTCCATGGTGCCAACTCAGTCCCTTCCACCTCCAGTAACTGTTTGCCACCTCCTCTCTGCTTACGCTACCCACCAGACCTCCACTCAGTGGGAGCGGAACTACGGAGAGGGGGCAACCCACCCTCAGGAGAGGAGAGCCGCCCATTGGCATACTCAGCCCTGCCCCCTCCCCCACACTGGCACCCTGATGACCCAAGGTCATTCCAGAACCTGGGTCACCGGCATAGCATGAGGTGTGGCATCAAGCGCCTCAACCCTCAGTGCCACCGGGGCCAGCCTTTTTCTTCACCATCAGAGTGTACCACTGTTTATAGAAACTATCACTAACCCCACAAAATTAGTCTCGTTGAACATTAATGGCATCCGTAACCTGGTTAAACGGTATCAGATTTACAGTACCTAAGGTGGGACAGCCCTGAGATTAGCAGTAGCTAATACTGCACCAAAAAAGCATCTAATTGTCACCCTGAGATTATATTTTTCCAGGAGATCAACTTATCTATGACAACGCATGCTAAATTTGCAAGCAGGGAGGTCTCCATCACCACAGCCTCCTACAACAGGTCAGGACATAGGCAGGGAGTGATAATCCTAATCTCAAGAGTATTCCCCTTTAAACTCCAGGCTCAAGTAGTAGACCTAGAGGGACACTTCGCAATTGTCATGGGCACCCTCTATGAGGCCCCTCTTGCCCTTGCTAGCATGTGTTCCCCCTCCCCAGGCTCAGAGAAGTCAATGGCCCAAACCTTTATTAATAGGTTGCTCCCCATTGTACAAGGGCAACTTATAATGGGAGGAGACCTCAATACTATCCTCAACCCCACCTTAGAGACTACTGGTATAAGGCCACATTGAGCTACTCTTCTACAGTAATATCTCTGCCACACTCTTGTCCATTTAGGCCTGATTCACCTTTGGAGGGACACCTTCCCTTCAGTGCAACATTGCACTCACTACACCCACAGAACTAGGTCCTCGGCAAGGTTGGATTATCTCTTTATGACGGCTGAGCACTTTGACTCTTTGCAAGACATGTCCATGGCACCACCTTGGTTTCCAATCATACACCAGTATATGCTAAATTCCGCCTTGGCAAATCATTACAAACCATGCACTGGAGGTTCCGTCCTGCCCTTCTCTGAAATACTGAACTCCTCAACTCCCTAAAGGAATGGACACTCTAGCTCATCCAAGAGAAATCAGACCCAGACATTTCCACTCCTATTTTCTGGGATACTATCAAGATAGTTCTCTGGGGAGAACTTATTGATTACTCCACTAAGAAAAAGAAGCAACAAGAAGCCTGCTATCTTGAGCTTCAACAGACCTTTAAGACACTGTAGTCTTTCCTCCAACAGGGGGACATCTTGGTAACTCCCAGCTAGCCAAAGTAAAGCCAGATTTACAACAGATTATGGATGCCAAGGCAAAACAGGTACTCTTCTACTGAAAGTAGTCCAGTTATGAGGGGCCCGTAGAGCTCACAAGCTTGCAGCAGCCGAGCCAAGTTACAAGGCACAGACGTGCATACTGCAACTTTGTGACCAGGGCTCTGTGACTCTTTCAGGGTGTCCTAGTGGATATCCTATCCTCCTATTATTGCTCCCTTTGCACAGGGGAGGAAATGGTCACACTGAAGCAAATCCAGACCTATCTGCAGCAACATCCCCTGTCAGTGCTGGATCCAGATGTGTCCCAACATCTCAAACACCATCTCAGATGAGAAGAACTTAACTGTCTTGCTTGACTCAAACTCAAAAATGCCCAGGCTCTGAGGGGTATACTGAGGAATTTTATAAGTGGTTCAGGGACATCCCTCCCCCCCTTTCATTTCAATGAGCCCATTCATTTCAATAGTGTTCTTTTCTCATGGTTATAACCTTCTTACCTTTTGATATTTTTTAACGACAACACTTGTGCTTGTGAGAGGGGACCTAAATAAGGCTTCAACAGCAAACCGTGGAAAAAAATATTAAATGGTAAGAAAGTTATGACCGTGAGAAAAAATAAACCACCATTGAAATGAATGGGTCCATTCATTTCACTGGCATTTTTTCCCGATCTCTGCAGTGTGTGTGAGCAGGATTGTCCTGCATTGGGGGGGAATCTGGTGACGACTAAAAATAGTGTGATTTGCACAACTCCCCCTGCAAATTTTAAGCCCTGGGTTGGCTTTGTCCAATGTTGGCAAGCACATGACAATGTCTGCTGTGCACTCCTGCTTCTTGACTATGCTACAACCAGGCACATCCCAGTAGCTTTGCTCAGCTTGGACACAGAGAAGGCATTCAACAAGGAGGCCTGGCCCTTTCTCTGGGCCACACTGTCAACCTTTGGTTTCCCGGAGGAGGTGCTCCAGATTTTGTGGAACATTTATGCTTCCCCCAGGCATATCTTCAGGTAAATGCTCCTTAACACCCCCATTCCCTCTTACTAGCGGCATGCAACAAGGTAGCCCCCCACCATCACCACTGCTTTTTGCACTACCATTTGGGCTGACCCTTGGATAACAGGGATTCCCATTGGGGGGAAGACTACAAACTTTCGCTATTTGCGGATGATATTTTGCTTATCCTGACTTCCCCAGAGGAATCTATTCTGGCGGTCTGGGGCATCCTGTTGCAGTTTGGAAATTTAGCAGGGTATAAACTGAATACCCCAACACCTGCTGTGAAGTGGAAATGTCCCTTTAAATGGTATAAAGAAGCCCTATATTACCTGGGGATAAAACTGACCAAGATGCTTGAGCATCTGGAGCTCCTCAGTTACGAGCCCCTGACTCAGTACATCACTGATTACCTTTCTAAATGGATGCAATTGTACCTGATTTTTTTTTTAAACAGATTGGAGATCATTTGTCAAAATATTCTTTTTTTTTTTTTTACATTTCTTTTGGTTAAATAATTTTAACACATACATACACAATGGATGTTTCAGTGTTTCTGTAGGCAATACTTATACATAGGCTTCAATTTCAACATTTCTGCAATAAATTTGTTGAATATAGTTTACAAGGGACAGTACACTGCCTTTTTTTTTTAAATGACTATGAAATCTGATTTCACCTTCTGTTCAATTTGCTTTGATATAATTTATCTAATGTTAAGAAAACCATCTGCTTTGTAACATTCTCAGACTTAATCCGGCCTTTGGTAATGTTTATACTTAATTTTAATACTTTATGGACTAAAATCAGGTTGTTCTGAAGCTATATAATGGATCCATATCCTCCACTTCAACATGTGTGATGTGGCTCCTCCCCGCTGCTCAGCATTGAAGCGCTCCGTTTTATAAATTTCGGACATTATTTTCCTCCAGTCCTGAACAGTTGGGATCTGATTCCTCATCCATTGCCTAGTTATAGCCTTCTTGGCTACAATAAAACATACCAGCAATATAGTTCGTTCCCAGAGGGGAGCATGGTCTGGATAAACTCCCATTAAAAATTGTTCGGCAGTAAGTTCTATAGATTCCGTAAACAAAGTAGTTAATTCATTTTGAAAGGTTAGCCAAAAGGGCATAAGGGATGGACAGGACCAAAACACATGACTCAATGTGGCAACAAGGCATCCGCATTTCCTCCAACATTTCCCGTACTCGTCTGGGAGGTACTTCGTTAGTGTTGACGGGGCCCTGAAGTATCTAGAGTGGCATTTCCATGCAAATTCCCTCCAATAGGGGGATGTGATGGATTTTATCTTTGTTAGAGAGGATCTAGACCAAGCTTCGGTAGGTATTTCAATTAGGAGATCTTTATTCCAAGAGCCTAATATGGGAGCTGTGGAAGTAGAGAGCCCTTTCGGAAGCTCTCGGTGTATAAGGCCTATCATATGGGATCCCAGGTTTCCCTTGTTTGCTTCCATAAAGAGTTTTAGTAATTCTGGTGTTGGGACGGGCAAGGCTGGGGATATTATGGTGTTTCGAAGGATGTGGTTTCAGATCTGAAAATATCGAAATCTATCTGCATTCTTAAGGGGAAATAAGGATTGGAGTCTATCAAATGGGATGATTCCATCCGAGGAGAGGAACTGGTAGATATGAGATAAACCAATATCTCACCACTGTGTGAAAGTGTGATCCATATAGATAGGGGTAAACTTATCATCTTGGGATATTAGTTTACAATATTCGTATATTTTCAGGCTAGGCCCTGCTTTTCTGATCTGCTTCCAGATCTTATATGTCTGAGATGTTATTCCTGTAAGAACTGAAGGACTAAGACATCTATCATCTGAAGAAAAAAGGATCTTCTTTATATCATGTAGATCATTGATCTGAAATTCTATGGTTTTCCATGGAGAGTTATAAGATTCGGTCAGCCATAGGATTAAAGTTCTTAAAAATGCAGATTGGGCATATAGATAAAAATCTGGAAGGTTCAAACCTCCCTGGGATAGAGGAAAGTTTTAGGATGGATAATTTGATCCTGGGACGGTTCTTTCCCCATATAAAGTTCAATAGGATTCTATTCCAGGAAGTGAAGTAGAATTTTGAGGGAAAGTAGAGGATGGTCTAGAGTAGGTACAGTATCCGAGGAAGGATGTTGATGCGAATTATTGAGATTCTTTGATGTAATGGGGTATCTATTGAGGACCACCTGTCTAGATCCGCCTGGATCTGGAGTGTTAGGGGTTCATAATTAATCACTTCTAGGACTCCCAGATCGGTGGGAAGGTGGAGGCCTAAGTATTTTATTTTGAAGGCTCGCCATCTAAATGGGAAGGCCTTCTTTAGCTGAGAGGGTGGAGAGAAACTGAACGTAAGATTTCTGTTTTGTTTATATTTAGTTTGAAATTAGATCATTTTTCAAACTGGGATAAAATTTTCCACGTAGAAGGGATGGATTGTGAGGGAGACAGCAGGGTTAACATTATGTCATCTGCAAACATTCCTATTTTGTATTCTTGTTGGCCTAGCGGGATCCCTTCTACTGAGGGGGTATTACGAAGCAGGGCAGCTAGAGGTTCTATGAATAGGGAAAAAAGGTAAGGGGACAGTGGGCAACCCTGTCTTGTCCCTCTTTCTAGAAGAAAGGGCTGGGATACTGAGCCGTTGACATGGACATATGCCTTGGGGTCATCAACATATTCTACCTAGGATATTATACTTGCAGACTTTGCTACTGATGCCGGGTTAGATCTACTTCAGTTCCTGGGATAAGATCCTTTCCTGTTTATATGACAGGAGGCCCCATCTTGCATCAGTTTCTCTCTCCTTCCTGCACTTGCCTAGAGGTAGGGGAGGTGTGCATGAAATTTTGCATGCACAGTCTTGGGGACAAGGTCTCTTGATGTGCCAAGTTTAATTACAGTTATACACACACGCGCAACTGGGGTGGACATAAACAGAGTGTGATAAATCCATTTATCTGAGCAACTATGTGTGTAAATGTAGAATGTTACATTTACTGTATACACAGTTACTTCATCATCATTCATTTATATACATAGTTACTATATCATAACCACCTCCCCCCCTGGTATTTCTTCCATGAGGTTTCATTTTCACCATGTACTGCGCTAGCCATACACACCAACCTACCACCCGCAACCAAGCATTTTGGCACACTAGCAAACCACATCTTGCTATTGTCAGACACAAAACATCTGCTACTTCATATTTTCCAGTTGTATTTTTACTTTTTTTTTTTTTTTTAACTAAAGCTACCTCTCTACTTCCTCATTTCTTTACCATGTTGCAGTCAGTCACTTTTGCACTTTGCCTCTCACTTGCATCACATATAGAATAGTGGATGGGAGACCATCCACAACAAGGCTGTGTTTCCATCGAGGGTGTTGATGACATCATAGAGACCTCAACAGCGAAGCTCAAGAGGTCTCCATGATATCATCAACTCCAGAGATGGGAAACACAGTCTTGGTTGTGGATGGTCTCCCATCCATTATTTTATATAGTATATGGTTATACATTTCGCAAGGTTTCATACCTTGTATGTTTGCAGTCCCGCTTGGTCCCAGTCCTCACTAAAGATGCAATCCTCACCCAACCCCGAAGATCCTGGTCCTCGCTGCAGTTCTCTCTGTTCCTGACCCCAAATGCAAACAGCAGCTGTTTTTAAAAAAACTGACAAATTTAAATTTTGAAAACACGGAGCCAACTATGGCAGTCTGTGTACAAACTTTGTTTGATCTGCTCGCTAAGTGCTGCCACCATTGTGCTTTGAATTTTTTAATGAGCGCAGTTTCCACCAATCAGGTGGCAACTCAAGGAAAAAAAGTTGTACTATCGATGTGATGTTAGAACGATAGTATAATAACTTTTCTGACATTTGAACTGTCCATCAAGATTTGGAAAACCACTGTTTTCCATACACAATAAGCCCAAACCATGTACTATACAATGATGCTGACTCAGTAAACACCGAATTAATAAAGCATCTTTTTAAAATAATTAAAACCTTATTCAAGCATTACATTTTCTTTCATAACTAAGAACATCCTTCTGTTTTTTCACTTTAACTTCACAAGCCACTCTTCTTTCACGCGTGGTCCTACTCATTCCAAACCCACTCACTAACAGCAGTACGTACTGCTCTCCTCTTGCTTATGGTTCCAGTTGCTTCAGCCACACTTGCTAATGGCAGTTACATTTTTTAAAAAAAAATCACTCTGAATTAAAAAAAATAGATAAATAAAACACTGACACAGTGCCTACTACTGCTGCAACCAATCTACTACAAGGTCGCTTACTAAAGATAGCCCTCTTTCACAAAAAAAAAAAAAACTTTCTTTCCTGCTATCTTCCAATTGGTTGTGACGTTGCAATGCTAATGTGACGTCATGACGGCATGTCCACAGTGACAGCCTTAGCAACTAAACTTAGCAACTACACTCAAAAGGCAAAGTAACATGGCAAATTACTAAACAAACCCACTTTTTTACTTCACTTTAAATAACATTCTCACTAAATTAAACTTATACACAAGGTCCTTCCCTACTGCATAAATGAAATATGTAGGGAAGGAGACCTTGTGGGATATATGACTTATGTGCACTCGTACTGTTTGCCTTGGGCACTTCACTCATGGCTTACGCCACTTATGAGGTTACCCAAGGTCAAACAGCACTTATGTACATAAACCATGTATCTAGAGGTCACCCCTTTATATCTCTATATACTGCATCTATGTATATGTGTGTATATTTTATATAATTTATAGATACTACACACACACACACACACACATATATGACAGCAGTTGTGACTGATACCCAAGGCAACTCAGTCACATCTTTGAAGGCACCACCAGGATCTCCTGTTTCTCACCTGTACACCCTCTCAGGACCCAAGTGTGAGTCATGAACTGTCTCTACCACTAGAAAAATGTTGTGTGTATGAAAACTGGATTGGACTTCTTAGAAGTCGAGATTTGGCAATGTCCTGAGGAGTTGGACAGCAAAAAGATGCTGGCAGCCATTGAAATCCCTAAGTGAGTCAGAAACACTGTTATCCTTCAAGTCTTAGGCCCCGTCCACACTACACCACCTAAACGCTGTAATGGTTCTGAACCAGTACAGACAGGAAACAGTACAGTGTGTCCACACTGTCAGAGGAGAGGTGCGAAACTGGTCCGAAACCATTACAGCCCATTCACACTGACCCATGAACAGTGCAGGGACCCAACCCCAGCAATGCAGAGCGTATCTCATGGTGCACTAAGCGAAGACTGCAGCAATGACAGACACCCACCCACACACCCAACCTGCCAGCAGTGGACACAGTGCATGGCATGGCATGGCATGATGTCCGACAGCATGGTGCAACCTGTGGCACATGTGATGGACCAAAGGAGTGATGCAGCAGATGGTGCAGAATGGGAGAGAGAGGAGGGCCCTGACGTGTGGCATGGAGATGGGCCATGATGCACCCATGTGAGCCGTGCACTGGGACCCCGCCGCATGCCACACTCAGGTATGCAGTGCACCACCAGGACAGGGTATGCCATGCACAGCAACGTCCCCCCAGATGCATGCTGCTTGGGTCCAACACACACACACACACACACACACACACTGCAGCAAGGCAGCACACCTAGGGCCACCACACCAATGCCCCATGGGACCCGAAGCCCCATGATGCCCCCAGATAGCAACGTGAGCATGCATGCACACAGCCCAAGCAACAGAGCAACACTGTATGTAGCCACATGCAGTCTTTATTCCAATGGTGCCACGGCACCTGGGGGCAGTAGCACATGTAAAGCAACATAATGCGACAGCATGGCCATGCATCAGACCCTGTGAATTGCTGCCGTACCCCAGTACACCAACAGAGAAATACAACATCCCACACCACAAAAGGACTGTGCCCAATACAAACGGAACACTGCAAAGGGAATGTAAACACTGCAATAGTGCCATGGGACATTAAACAGAAGAGAGATATGACCTCCCCAGGCCCCCCACAGGCCATTGCAGAGTCTGGTGGATGCTGGACACCTATAGGACATAGTCCCTGACATGTGGCATGGGTATGCATGACACCAACCAAGCCCTCGACATGGGCATCCGTACACAACCAGTATGACACCCACCCACCCTCACAGTGACCCATGCCAAAAGAACACAGGAGCAGGCACAGGACATGCAAACCATCATCCACTCATGTGACCCCCATGTGACAACACCCCTGGCAGTCCATGATGTAGACATGCCACACAACAATGTAGTACAACCCAATAGCAGCATGGTAGGCATGGGTGCCAATGTGAGCGCTGATCACCGTGCCAACACACCCAGGTGCTGATGCCACTGGGCAACCCCCAGTGATGTCACCAACACAGGTCAAGGAACACACCGTCCATCAGGTGTGGCAACCCATGGCCCATGCTGGATGTCACACCACTGCAGGTGGCATGGTGAATCACAGCGTAGTCCACTGGACGTCATCGCTGTACAGATCCTGTGTGAAGCTCAGCATGACCGTCGTGGGTGCCAGTGAGACATCACACTGCTGGCCAGCAGCACCGTGCATCAGGGGCCGGGGTGCAGTGTGCAGACCGACAGTGGTGGACATGCCACATGTGGGGTACTGCTGCACCGTGGCAACACCATACAGAGGTGCCTGGGAGGAGTGTGGCAGGGTGGCATGGGCAGCTGCACCACCTGTGCATGCACCACCCAGCAGAGGTGATGCATGCCTGTAGGGTGCAGCCACAGATGGGTGCTGCATACCGGTGGTGGTAGGCAGTGCCATGCGGCCTGGTCGCCAGGTAATCGATGCTGGTCCACAACAGGGTGGCACAGTCGGACATGGCAGTGGGATGCCCTATGGACACGGGCAGGGGGTGACACCCAACAGTGAGCTGCACCATGGGGTATGGGGCCACAGGGGTAGGGGTGGCAGTGCCAGCACCACTTGCAGTGGCATGTGGTATGGTGGCAGCAACTGAGTACTGTGCAGCTGCGTGAGGTGACTGCTGGCATTGCGTGGCTAGGACCTGGAACATGTGGGTGAATAACTGTTGTGTCTGTTTGGCCTCCCACCTCCGTAGGCGCTCCTCCAATGCCCTCTCCTCCCCCGCCCACTCCCTCTCCAGCTGCATCATCTCCCTATGATGCTTCTGCATCATTCTCCGTGTTGGTTCTAGCACCGCCCCAAGTACATCGACCAGTCATGCGGCTCTGGACTTCCTCTTCCAGAGATTCACCAGGGGTTCATGTTCACTCTGCCACTTTTGCAGATCTGCCCCTTCCAGCAGTGGGGGTGTCACTGGAGGTTCCCAGCATCTCATCCAGCATGACCGATGGAACTGTGGATGCCTCTGCTGTGTCAGTGTCCGCAGATGTCCCCTCCCCGGGTCTTGCCTGTAACGGCAGAACATACTGATCATCATTGCACACATGCCACCACCCCACCAGCACACACCTTGTCCTACACCATCTGCACACGACTGCTACCCCCCCACTCGTGGGCATGCGCACACAGCAATTGTGTACTGGCAAGTGACATGGCAATGGACCATGGCACGTCCTCTATCCTCCCCCATGCACACCCTTGCAACATCCTAGTGTTGTGCTGTGGCACACCCCAACTGCTGCACACCCAGGCAACACCCCCACCAGCATGCCATGCAGTGCCCACCATCTCCCACCCACTATACGGTCACAGTGCACATTCCACGTACCTGTGTCAGGTGTCTCCTGTGGCACACCATCATCACCATCCTCCCCCTGATGTGGGCACGGGTTCCCAGTGGTGTCCCCATCATTCTCTGACACCAGTTGTGGGCTGTCTACCTGTGAGCTCTCCAGGATGACTGCAGGATCAGTGGTGGCTGGGTACCTAGTATGGCATCCAGCATGTCATAGAAGGGGCATACCACATGTGCACCTCCTGAGCATCTGTTGCAGTCCTTGGTCTTGTGGTACCATACCTTCAGCTGCTTTATCTTATCGTGGCATTGCTTTGCCATCCTCTCCACAACATTCTCTGAAAGATAGGCTGCTATCTTCTGGTACACCTTTTGTTGTGCCTGGCACTGGCCAGCTCTGCCTGCACCAGCTCCTGTGCCCAGTACTCCACCTGCAGTTTCGTGGCCTCATCCGACCAGGTGATGCCACGGTCTGTCATGGGTCCTGCTTGCACATATCATGGGGTGGTGGAGTCATACCGCTGTTGTCACCGACAGGTGGGCTGCAGGGTGTTTTGTTGCACCACAGTCACGGGTGGTGCTTTGGGGACGGGGGTCTTTTGCAGCAGTCATGGTGTAGTGCGTTCTAGCAATGCTGCTATCTGGGGCTGGGCATGTGCTGTTGGCAGCTGGTGGTTGGGTACTTTCCAGCCCAGGCACACTGGTCTGTGTGTCCCATCGCCTGCTGCTTGTTCCCTGCTGTCTGTTATACACATGGCAGTGCCCTACTCTTTCCCCTGGGCTCCGTCTGCCTCTGTTGCCTGCTTGTGCTGCTGTGCAGCCACTGGCTTCTCCCCCAGTGTGCTTCAGGGAATTCTCCGCTGCTCCTCCCTCTGGTGTGTGCCTCCGGTGGCTCAGGTTCTGTAGCTGTTTGTTGCCTCTGCTTTGCGCCATCTGCTGCCCCTTTGTGGGTGTGCTCTTTGCCCTCCGTTGGCTCCCTGGTTCCTCTGCCCCTTTAAGTCCAATCAGCACTGCATGCTGGTCTGCAGGATGTCCTAAGGCTACACGGTGGTGCGTTTACACGGGCACCTGTAACATTGATGTCGCCTAACCGTTACAGGTACCGCTGCCAAAACCACCTCCCAACTGGTTTCTGCAACAGTTGCAGTAACGTTACAGGTGTAAACGTGCACCACTGCAGTACCGGTTTACACGCTCTGTAATGTTACAGAGGAGTTTGGGGGCTGTATTGTGGACAGGGCCTTAGAGACTGGCAAAGGTTGACTAGTTCACAGCATAACCTTGTCCTTGTGAAACACTAAGTGCCTGACGCTAACATATACTCCTAGCCAAATTGCCACCTGGAAACTTAGGGGTATTGTATATTTTGTACAAGTTGTCATTCCAGTAACAATACAGTGTCTTGATTCACAAAGGATTCCTAGCCTTAAATATAAAGTTTCACTAAACAGTGGCTAATACTACACTTCTAAATACCACTACAAACTTTTGGCATGTGAATATTCAAGGCTTTCCTTACTTTCCAGTAGTAAAAAAAGGAACTAAAACAACCTAACAAAAAAACAATGCAGACCTGAACATCAAACTAGTTATTATGCATTAGAATGAGAAGAGCTAAGCTAGCGGACACTCAGAAATATCTGTAATAATTTTTTAAGAAACAACCACAAAGGAAGAGTGTTAAATAATCAAAATTTAAAGTTTTATAACAGAACCAATATACATTCATCAAAACTGCTAGTCTCTTCTCTTATGTACAAATCAGTAGTTTACAACTTTCCTTACTTTCATTTTATATTGAAAATTAGATGCTAACATGTAATATACCAACTTTCTCTTCCAAGTACATTTACATTATCAATAATTCAATATTACCCTGCTAAAAAATTGGTTATGTAGTACAGTGGAAGTCTTTCAGTGAAACTGATTAATGATGCTCTTCTTTTGCTCGGCTTGTATGTGTTCAAACTATTCCCTCCCCAGCTTAATTATTGGGCACACAAAAACTCCTCTGTTCCAGTGCAGCAGTATCAGGGGCTTGTGTGAATATATAAATCATACTTACAGTAAATGACTTGTTTCCTTCCTCCACATGATCAATGAGGAGTTCATACTTTAAAAGTCTCTCGAG
Source organism: Neoceratodus forsteri (assembly GCA_016271365.2). Lineage (NCBI taxonomy): Eukaryota > Metazoa > Chordata > Ceratodontiformes > Ceratodontidae > Neoceratodus > Neoceratodus forsteri. The sequence goes on from CM057454.1 coordinate 335,398,769, forward strand.
AAACAAAACTGAAATATAAAAGAATCCAGTGTGTGTTTTTCTTAAACATAATAGCTAATTTCTTTGAGCAATCAACTTTAGCAAGGCAAGGGCTGTGGATCTGCTCTACTTCAACTTAAGCAAGGCTTTTAACCCGGTGCCACAGATGCTTGTTGAAGAAGGTGGAGGATCTGGGTGTAGTTAAGGTCATAGTAAACTGGGTAGATAACTAGCTAAAGGGAAGGCAGCAGAGGGTAGAGGTCAATGGGGTTAAATCAGAAGAGAACAAGGTCATGGGCAGGTTTCCACAGGAATCTGTTTCGAGTCCAGTCCTCTTCAACATGTTCATCAGCGACACTGTTGAGGATAACCAGGGCTGGCTGCGTCTCTTCGCAGATGACACCAAGCTCTGTGGGAGGGTGGATAGTGATGAGGGAATAAAGTTTAAGTTCAAGTTTATTTCACCAGGAAAACTCCATTGAGCAAGCTCATTTACAAGGAGGTATAAAGGAAATGAAGAAGAGACTTACAAAAGCTGGAGAGGTGGTCAAGGGTTTGGCAGTTGAAATTCAATGCCAAAAATTGCAAAGTGATGCATCTAGGGAACAAGAACCCCAGGACAGCATACTGGAAGGGAGGGGTGAGACTCTGCACCACAGCTGAGGAACAACACCTTGGGAGTTACTACCAGCGATTCCCTAAAGTAAATTGACTCAGTGCAACAAGACTTATAGCAAAGCAAACAGGATGCTTGGATGCATCGGGAGGGGTACGGACAGCAGAAAAAGGGGATAAATATTTGTATAGATGTTTGGTGAGGCCACACCTTAACTTTTGCGCCCAGTTCTGGGGTCCTCACTTCAGAAAGGATAGGGACAGGCTCGAGACGGTGCAGTGCAGGGTACCAAAAATGATTCAGGGTTAGCAGGGCGTGTCCTATGAGAAGCACCTCAAGGCACAGGGTTTTATTTAACTCTAAAAAATTGATTAGCGTTTTGCTCATAAAAGTGCTAAAACATTGTGAAAATGCATAGCACTTGCCTCACTATGTTTAACAAACATAACACTTCTAGAAAACCTATAAAAATGCTTTCTGAACAGTTAGTATTGTCCCAAGAAAAAAACTGCTAATCAATTATTTAAAACCCTGAGGCACTGAACATGTACTCGCTGGAGACCAGAAGGGAGAGTGGAGATATGATAGAGACCTTCAAATTTCTTAAAGGAATTAACAGTGTGAAATCTGGGGAACTATTTAACTTGAATACCAGCTCACAGTCAGGTGGTCATGAGTGAAGTTAACAGAAAGGAGGTTCAAGAGGGACGTGAGGCAATACTATTTTACAGAAAGGGTGGTGGAGCTGTGGAACAGGCTTCCAGCGGAGGTGGTGGGTGAACAAACCATTAGTTGTTTTAAGTGTAAGCCTCCTTTGGGAGCTTACTAGTTAATTTATTGTAGCCGCAGTGTCTGGAGTTGGGGCTCTGCCTACCAGCAGGGGGGCCTCAGCCCAGCGGGTACAAGAAGGAGGTATTGGTGTGAGAATAGGAAGAGTCCCACGGAGAGAGAGAAGAGAGAGAGGAGGCAGCCCGTGTGAGTGTTTGGACATGAGGGCCGATATTTGGGGCTGGGGTGGGCCACTTACCACCCCGACCCACTGCCCTTGAAGACCGGCAGATGATGTAGCACTGGAGAGTCTGTGTGGGTCCAGAGCACCTTGTTTGGGACTACCTGTGCCATGGGGAGCGGAAGCCCAGGAAGAAAGTGTAGTGGCCCACCTCTTGATCTCTGGCACCATGGTAGGGTGGGTCCCTGTATCCTTGTCCGTGTGGGGGAGAGTGAGTGGAGTCCTTGCAGCCTGTCTCCCTTTTCTGGTGGCACTTCAGCTTAGCTAATGAGGCAAAAAGTGCATGGCTCTCAAGGATCGCCAGGGCCCTGCAGATGTTACCCTGGGATACTTGGAGCTGCATTGGTTTCAGATAGAGGGGACTCAGCATTTCTTGTTTCGGACTTTGTTTGCTGTTTGTTGGGCCACCAATTTGGGAGCTCCAGAATCGAACTACCAGCGCTGGGAGGTACCACTCTTGTGCAATGATATCATTTTTCTTCCTTTTACTCCTGAGTGGACAATGGACTTATTTATGGGACTGTGTGATTTGCATTAACTAAGCTTGCCCCACAGCTGCTGTCACCCTTGCTGCTGAAGCATGGCCCGCCCAAGACATCTCTCAGGAATCCAGGTAACAAGTTTAATTTTCTGGGACTGTGTTTCTGGCTGCAAGTGCCTCCCTTCCCCTAAGTTACCATCTGGCATACCCCTAGACACTGGGAGGGGGGCCTTATATAAGCATGGCTAGGACAGAATGAAGGGTACAGCGGTTGCTCAGGGCATCAGAATCGGGGAGGAGAATGGGGGTTGGGGAGGGCTAGGACCCAGGAAGAACAGTAGCCACAGGGCTAAATAAGTAACTTGGGCAGACTGGATGGACCTTTGGTCATTTTCTGCCATCATTGTCTGTTTTTATGTTAATATTTGTAGAAACTACAGCAGTTAACTGTACAACGATTAATACACCAAATGCTGTATTATGTCATGGCAGCCTTTTAACAATTCAAATCCCACTTCTCAGTTTTCAGACAGAAGTGTCGGGGACGGTGCCAAACAAACATCATGGTCAATAGACCAAACTCAGGAAAAGCATGGAAAAAATAATTCAGAGATGCAGAGAAACGTCATAATAAGAAATGATTTGAAATCCAACAGAATGCACAGTGATGTAGGAGTAGACTTTGTTGCTCCACTGTAAAATGATGGGCAACAGCAATTTAAAGAGGAATGGTGTGAGAGAGCTACAGAATTTAAACAACAGCAAAGAAATCTTCGACAGGGGGAAATGCTTGTGAATGTGTTATTACAGTGGGTGACTGAGCAGCATACTGATGCCCAGTGATTCAGATCTGTTCCATCTGGTTCAAGAGAACAGAACAGATTCATACCGGAATTACGGGCTAGTCCTAAAAGTTCATTTCCGTCAAAGAAGATCTGAACCTCCTAAATATCTGGGAGACCCATTGATTTCTCATACCTCTAGTTACCACACATTGTGGAAACAGCATCTGATGAGTAGGGATGTCAGAAAGGCATGGCTTAATTTAAATGAGATAAAGAACAAAGTCAGTCAAAACTCACTCACTCCAATCTCCTTTTGCTGATGTTGATACATTAAAGCTAAAAAAGTACCAATGAGTAGTAGGTTCACATCTACTGCTTCTATGCGGTGCCTGCCATTCATGTATGTTTGTTGTTGCTTCTTCATAAAACAAGTCTGGTGAATTATGTTTAAGGGTCATTCGTCTTCTACAGATGAAATCCTACCTTATTTTAATATGTGTATTACGCTTTAAAAATTAATACTTGATTTCACACCATCCACTCCAGGAACAGTTACTACAAACATACAAAACTGCCAGCAGAAACAGGCCATAATGGTCGATCTAGTCTGCTCAAGCATGCAGCTCAGTTTAGATCCCTGGAGATGGTCCCCCTCCCCTACTCTTCCTGGAGTCATCCACCTCCCCCATACACTCACTCCTCCCCTTCCCAGAACTGTTTCCTCCCGTTCTGATTTTCTTTTTCACCTTGTCCTTCCCCCCCCCCAAAGCTGTCCACCATATTCGCCACTACCACTTCCTCCGGCAACACATTCCACCTCTTTACCACCCCTTCCATGAAAAAGTGTATTCTCATTTCCTTCTTAAATCTACTCCCCACCAGCTTCAGGCTATGTCCTCTTGTAGTACCCTCCTTTCTCAGATTGAATATACCTTCGATTGAACCCTGTTTATGCCTTTGAGGTACTTGAAGGATTCTATCATGTTCCCACTCCCTCTTCTGTCCTCCAGGGAGTACATGTTGAGCTCCCTCAGCCTCTCCTCATATGTTTTGTCCCCCATGCCCTGGATCATCTTGGTTGCCCTCCGCTAGACCCCTTCCAGTAGACTGACATCCTTCTTTAGATAAGGGCACTGGAACTGTACACAGTACTCCAGGTGGGGTCTCACCACAGATCCCTGTACAGTAGCAGAATAACTTCTTCCCTCCTAGAGGCGATTCCTCTGTCGATGCAGCCCAGCATTTTATTAGCTTCGGCTGCTGCCTTATGGCATTGCACAGAGTGCTTCATGTCACCCCTGACCAACACTCCTAGGTCCTTTTCCTCCTCCAAGATGGTCATCTAACCCCCCCCCAAGCTAGTAGCTGGCCCCGGGGTTCCTGACTCCCAGGTGCATGACCTCCCATGCACCTGTTGTTAGAAAAGGTGGTGACGGTGCAGTCAACTGATCATTTTCATTGAAATTAGGGGTCCTACTGACAGATGCACTGAAGTTTTGCTACGTGGTGGACAGTGGCATCTAGGACATGCACAGAAAGAACGCCATGAGAGGAAAAGGGGAAAGGAAGGAGGGTTCTACCAGACACCAGGAAGATTTGGGGATAGAGAGTGGCTAAGGGGCCCACTGGACCACTAGGGTACCTGTGAACCACTGGACTACAGCCACAAAAAAGGGCTTTTAATTAAGAGTGGAATGGGATGAGAACACTTATGGCAGAACAGCAGTTCCAATTGGGCTTCCAGTATTACACAGTGTCATTCAACTGACTGTGCAATACTGCAGCTCTTAGAGTTGCTTGCTAATAAGCATATTAGCAGATGTAAACCCTGACTGTACCAAATGTCTGGTGGTCTCATTTATATTCTGACATTCACAAGGGGGCCCCCTTCTTCCAGCAGCTGTACCACTTGTTTGTGTTTGACAAAAATGGGTTATGATGCAACAGGGACTCCACTTGCACCCTGTTTTGTACTGCCAGCTATTGCAATTGTGAATGGAGACCTAGTTTTTTTTTTTTATATATCTGAATTCCTCACACTCCCAGTGTCAGTCACCCTCAGGAGTCCCAAGGAACACCAAGCACCTTTCCCCTGCCCACACCCATCTCCGTAGTGCTCTGGATAGCCCTCAGGCAGTGTCTTGGCAAAGGATACATCTCTGACAGTGTCTGTCAAGAGGCAGTGGGGGTCATAGGACCTAGATTAATCCACTTGGCTTGCATCACAGAAACATGGCTGGATCAAAATGCTGCTCCCACTTTGGAGGTGGCAGTTCCTGCTGGGTATTCTGTGATATACACCCCAAGAGAGGATCACAGGGGAAGGGGGGTGGCCATTTATTTTAAGTCTAGCCTGAACCTCATGGTGCTAAATGTAGGTCTTACACAGTCTTTTGAATGTGTGGCTGCCTGGGGAGGTGTGGATGCGGGTTTCAGGGTTCTCCTGCTCTATCGTCTTCCGGGAGTGGATGGGGACTTTTTGAGGGAGGTCAAGGAGCTTGTTGACGGACTGGTGCTGGAGTTCCCCAGGTGCTTGATCCTGGGGGACTTCAATGTGTGGGTCAACAATAGGCTCTCAAAGTTTGGAAGCAACCTCCTGAAGAGCATGGAGGCCCTGGGCCTGACACAACATATAACATCGGTAACACACTCAGGTGGCCACACATTGGACTTAGTTTTGTCAATGAGTCTTAACATTATTAACCTTCATGTTGATCCAGTGGTTTGGTTGGATCACACCATGGGGTTCACGTTTAGTGCTCCCTCCCGATGGGCTGACCCCTGTGGAGATGGTCCGATACCGCCTGTTAAGAGGAATTTCCTCTATGGGACTGTCTGCGGTGCTGGACATATCGAGAGTGGGGGCAGCTTGTGTGATGGGGCTGGAGGAAGCAGTAATGGCCTACAATGGGGCGGTGACTGCAGTCTTTGACTCGATCGCACCCTGTCGTGTCTGCCCCTTGCCTATTTGCCAGACATCCTGCTGGTATGAAGAAGAAGTCTGGAGTTTAAAGGCTAAGGGGTGGAGGTTAGAAAGATGCTGGAGGAAATCTGGCCGGATGGAGGACAAACTGGCCCTGAGGTCACATTATGTTGACTATCAGGGGACAACCTCCCAAAAGAAGGCAGAGGTTTTGTCTAGGGAGATTGCTGCGGCGAGGAACAGACCAGCTCAGCTCTTCCATACGGTAGACAGACTTCTACATCCTGTCTGTCTCCGTGCGGGAGGAGCAGTTTCTAGCACTAGGTGTGGGGAGTTGGCTCTGTTCTTCGCCGACAAGGTGTCCTCTATCAGGGCTGCGGTCTCCTCGAGTATCTCTTGAAAGGGATGCAGTGTCTGGCGAGAGTTGTGCTGAAACACTCCTCCTGTCTAGGATTAGTTTGAGCTAGCTGGGGTGGAAAAGGTGACAGGGATAATCTCAAAGCTGCGACCTACACATTGTGATCTGGACCCAGGTCCGACCCACTTTGTGGTTGGATGTTTGGACCTGATAGGACCTGTGATTGCTGAGGTTGTCTGGAGTTCACTGAGGAGTGGGATCTTTCCAGTGTCCTTGAAAGAGGCTCTAGTTAGACCCCTTTTAAAGAAGCCCTCTTTGGACCCAGACTGCCTCAGCAACTACAGGTCGGTCCCAAACCTCCTATTTGTAGGGAAGGTTATAGAGAAAGTCATGGCCGTTCAGCTTGAGAGACACCTCACATCTTCATTTATCTATGAGCCTTTCCATTCTGGGTTACGGGCGGGGCATAGTATGGAGACTACCCTGGTAAGAGTGCTTAATGATCTCCTGATGGCGAGGGACAGGAGAGCTTGTACCATCTTGGTTCTCCTGGACCTCTCTGCCATGTTTGACACCGTGGACCATGAGGTGCTGCTTGACTGCCTGCGGTTCTGGTGTGGCTTGTCCGGCAATGTCATCAGCTGGTTCGGGTCATACTTGATGGACAGAGTGCAGAGGGTGAAAATGGGACTGGTCTCATCTAGCTCGAAGCCTCTGAGCTGTGAAGTGCTGCAGGGGTTAGTCTTGTCGCCCTTATTGTTCATGGTGTACATGCTGCCACTGGGGGACATTATCAGGTAGTACAGGTTGGGTTTTCACTGATACCCAGATGATCCCCAACTGTACTTGTCCTGTGCACCTGATATCCAGGTGTCAGATCCCGTATTTAACAACTGCCTCAAGGAAATCCAGTTATGGATGACTCAAAACTGGCTTAGACTCAACCCAGACAAGACCGAGGTACTGGTGGTGGAGCTGGGTCATCATGGAAGAGGGGGGGATGGGGGGTGGCCCCCTAATCTAGTACTGGAAGGCATTCCCCTTGTCCATTCTAGACAGGTGAAGAATTTGGGTATGATCCTGGATGACAGTCTGACACTTGATGCACAGATGTCGGCCGTGGTAAAAAGTGTTTTTTATCATCTCAGGAACATTGCCTGAATCCGAGCCCTGATCCCTCCTGAGGACGTGCCCACACTGGTACATGCTTTTGTAACTTTCAGGCTGGATTGCTGTAATGCCCTGTACCTTGGGTTATCTGGAGGCAACCTCTGCAGACTGCAGCTGGTGCAGAATGTGGTGGCAAGACTACTGACCGGGGTAAAGAGCTGTGAGCATATTACCCCGGTTGCCTCCCTGGTCAGGTGGAGGACTGTTTTCAAGATAGGGCTCCTTACCTATAAGACCCTGCATGATGGGGGTCCCGCCTATATGCAAGATCTCCTTGACCCTTACCGTCCAGCCCAGATGCTCTGTTCCACCGAGGTGAGCCTCTTGAGGGTTCCCAGGGTGAGGTTGCAGCATTCAGGAGATAGAGCATTTGCAGTGACCGCACCAACCCTGTGGAACTCCTTGCCTGATTATCTAATGGGGGCCCCACTGGTGGAAGCCTTTAAAAGGGGACTGAAAATGTACCTATTCGAATTAGCTTTTATAATGTGATTTTATTGATAGATAGAATTAAATTTTGTATTTATATTGATTTTATTATGTATGTTTGGTGATTTTAAATAATACTGAACTTTAATTTTACTGTTTAGTGCCCAGAGTCTCAGGAATTGGGCACTCTGTAAATAAAAATATCTACTCTGTGCCGCCTCACATAGCCCTAGTCATGCCTGAAAACGGTCCCTGGTATCAGTGCACCTACCCAGTTAACAAAGTCATAAATAAAATAAATAAATAAATAAATATATCTATCTAGCCTGAGGTCCATTGTCCACAGGCAATTGGCAATTTTCAACTTATCCCTCCAGAAGTCAGTACTACTAATGCCAGTGCCAAGAGCATTCACACAGGGTGTGCCTTGACTGCACCAACCTCACACCTGAAGGCACACCCTGCCTGTAGCATCATCTATGGTAACGTGGGTGGCACTGGTGCATTGTCATTGCACAGCCTCCCTCCCAGAGAGGGAGAGCCTCCTCTGGGACACTTAATCCATATTTTCCCTGTTTGGCCCACAGCAAGCAAAGTCCACTCCTGAACCCCAGTCAGTGACACAGTGGGCAGCAGCCCTACTGCTGCGCTGATGGGGCAGCTCATGGACCAACATGTTTTTAAGAATTTTCCAGGCAGATCATGCTGCTGAGAAGACATGTTGAGAGAGACAGAGCGACTATGAGAGAAAACAGTTCATGCTTTCATTGTTATGTAGATGATATGCAACTGTACACTTTCTTTTCTATCTCACACAATTGGCCTGTGTACAGTACTACTGGATTTGGTGCCTGGACGAAATATTGGTTAAAATGGAAAAATGCTTGCTGTAGTGGAAAACCATCAGAAACCAATCTAGGATTTGTTAAAAGGGTAGCACTATCCCAAAGAAAATGTAAAGTTTAGGCTCAGACACCTGTTGTTGTCTAGCCCAAGGGGTGGTTTTTTCCTTGCTCCACAGCCAGATCTACCAAAGAACCCACAAGAAGACAGAGACTGTTCATTGGTAGGTCTGAAGAGGCTTATCAACTGTTAGAGCTCCTTAACTTCAATTAACCAAAGACTAACATTTGAGGCTCAGGTCAAGGCAGAATTTTACCACCATTATTACGCTGCCAGGATGAGTTCTTATTGTGAAAACGTCACAGCGACACCAGTCAGTGTGCTTGCCATCTCCAGGTTGGAATGGTACTGCACAATTCTTTTTAAACCTATCTGAGAAATTGGTCTCTCAGCTACTCCCAGTGGTACCAAAACATAACATAATATGGGGAGTCAGAACTTCAAAGGCCACGAGGCCAAGCTATGCAACACCTCAGCCTAGGCTGCTGGGAAAACAAGAGCCTTTCTGAATATACTTCAGTCAACCTACCTGCAGTAGCTTTTTATATCCCAAATAATTTACAAATATTTGAAAATGTTCCATGGTTCATTTAAAGAAATGTACTTATATCAAAGCAGAGCAGTGTTCTGATGAGGAACATTTGTAGAGGTTTGAAAGACACAAGGAAGCTCACATAAATATACTGTGCCATGGTTCCATGTCCTAATTGCGCGAAAATGGAACGACGACTTGCATAACAGCGAGTACATAACGCCAAATCCAAAATAAGCTACACAACCACCACAGCAACCCCGATTACAGCGACGGCACTACACAAAACACTACCGAGACAACATAAACTAACATTTAATGCGGGGGGGGGTATGCACCCCTCACCCCCCATATTAATATAATCAGTTCCGGGGGCGGACTCTGGGGGAAGGGGAATACACAGGAGGGAGATAAAGCAGCTGGGGCACCCCAGTCGGGGGAACCAGCGGACAGAAGAAAAAAACCTAACAGCAATCACAAGTCACAAACACATATACTTGCGGGCAGTCCCGAACCCAGGACCATCGGCATTCCAAGCAATGGCCATATCTACTACTCCAGGTGACCGGCTTGGCAACAGCAGGCTTCATTTCTGTATTTAACCCACATGACTATGCCCTCCCTCTTCATTCATCCTCGTTGTTCTATCGCTCTATGCCCGCTATTCCCTACCTCGCTTATCTCTCATAGTAGCTATTCCATCGGACGCGCAGAGTCCCTAATATTTGAGTCGTTCAATTTGCTTCGCCCATATCACAAGATACCCTGTGCCACCCACTAAATGGTAATACAAAATATAATGTACATTTTTTTCAAAAATATACTTTGTTGCCTCGATTCTCATTGCATAGAGTAACACGTGTTTAAAACCCTCCTCATTTTTTTTTTAAATAATGCTGCTCTGGTGATTGAAATGTGGAGGGTTAAATTGCATTGGATGACCTGACAGCTAAGAAAGTGAGGGGTCTGCTGACCCCACCGCCTATGGCCTGCATCTTGCAGAATGAACAGCCTGTTTATTTAGATTCTCTTACTCTGGTGAAACTTCAGCTGCACTGACAACCAAATATGTGGTGAACAGTTTGAAGTGTGAACAGGCCAATAACAGAGCAGGACCCATCTATTACTCAGATCTGCTGTAGCCTTATGCCATATTTTACATGTACATCAAAAGGCAGGGCCATCCTTAACTTCATACAAGGGGCATTTCTCAGGCAGCTGGTTTTGGAAACAACAAAGTATGGGGCAGTGCTGGACCTGGTACTTACAAATAGAGGCAGCACTGCTGACATCACAGTGCGTAGACTTGAGTGCGATTCTCACATCCTCCACTTGCATACTGTGTGACTCTGAGCAAGGTCACTTAACTATCCAGTGCTCCCAGGTTGCTCCTGAAAACAGGCACTTGTGCCTAGTGGGCCTTACCCAGTTACCAAAGACTAAAAAAAAATAGATAAACAAAATGACAGAGGGAGGGACTGAAGGCGGGTCCTCCTAGTGCCTAGGACTGACGCGGCACTTGATGAAACTCTTGGGCACATCACCGATGACAGACCAGACAACTTTTTGATTTAATTAAAATAATAAATGGGGCCAAACACAGCCCACACTGTGATTTGGGATGTTGCTCCTGTTGGCTGCCAGCACCCAAACTCACCGATTCATGGCACACTGGACTGAACTGGATGACTGCTGACCAGAGGGGAGCTGAGGCACCCAGACAAGCCCTTGGGATGGCTTCAACCCTTGAGGTAAGCCCAACTGTCCCACTCACTTTCTGGTGTCCTCACTCCTCTCGATCTATCACCAACGCCCTCACCAATGAACAACAGCGAGTTTCATAAAATGTGCTTGGGGTTTCCATTCTTAAACCCCAAGACCACGTTCCACCAACATGTTACTTTTGAAAACAGACTCCACATGCTGGGCAGGGAAAGCAGTCACAGTGTGTGGACTGCCTAGGCTCGTGCTGCCTGCTCGTGGGGGGGGGGGGGAGTTCCTAAGAAAGAGCAGGCAGCCCAGAAAACAAGAAAAAAATTTTCTTTCTGTTTTTTTTCTATTTGTTTCTAAGGCTCTCTGCTATGCCATGCTGCCTTACGATGGGGGAGGGGTGAAGGATACATTACAGAGAGGTCCCAATGTCCTGACCTAATGCTGCCCACCCTGCCAAGGGACATTAAGGGGCACCTTATTTAATTATTTTTTTCCTGTTGGGCCCCATGCTTTGGGGCCCTACACAAGGGAAGGGATAGTGAGAACCAGAAGGGCATGGGGGACGGCGCAGAGGAAGAGCAAGAGAAAGTGGAAATGCTAAACAATTACTTCTGCTCCATCTGCACAGTGGAGGGTGGGGGAACAGACCAACATGCTGCAGTAAGCACTGGAGGAGGGGGTATACAAGTCTATTCTAAGTAGAGGGGGTTTGGAAAAGACTGGAAGCCTTACAGGACAATAAGGTGATAGGACCAGATAGGGTTCATCCAAGGGTCCTAAAGAAACTGAGCATGGTGCTGGCTGCCCTCTGGCAGCACTTTGTAGAACCTCACTGGAGATGGGAGATGTTCCAAAGGACTGGAGGAGGACCATTGTGGTCCCTCTGCACCAAAGCAACAGTAGGGAGGATGCTATCAACTACAAGCCAGTCAGTCTCACATCAGTAGTGGGGAAGTTAATGGACACACTGTTGAAGGAGAGGCTTGTGGAGCACCTGGAGGTAAAAGGGCTGCAGGACCACTGGCAGAACCATTTCACAGGAAGAAGGCCACAGCAAACTAATCTGACAGTCTTCTTTGACTGGGCTAACAGGCAGGTGGATCAAGGGAAAGTAATGGCCATGGCCTATCTGGACTTCAGTAAGACTTTCGACACTGTGCAGCACTGGAAGCAAGTTTAGAAACTAAGCAGCCTGGGGTGGGGAAGAAAGTGACAAGCTGGTTATCAAACTGGTTAATGGATAGGAGGCAAAGGATGGTGGTAAATGGTATCCACTCAGGTGATAGAACAGTGACTAGTCGGGTGCCACAGAGTATGATGCTGGAACCAGTCCTCTTCAATAGCCACACTGCAGAGTGGCTTAAGGAGAAGGTGCATCTCTTTGCAGATGATATAAAAATCTGCAACAAGGTTGACACTCAGTAAGTGGTGGAGAGAATGCAATGGAATATGAGGGAACTAGAGGAATGTTTAAGGGGGTGGCAGCTGGTTTCAATACCAAAAAGTGCAGGTTATGCATTTAGGTTGTGGAATCCAGTGACTGTGTATAAGACGGGGGGGGGGAGTTTACAGTCACCAAGCAAGAAAGAGACCTAGAGGCAGGGGTGTAGCCAGGGATTTCAGATCTGCATACCAAGTGGACTCACTGCTACCCCGCCCCCCCCCTTTGTTAGGGTGAGCTCCCCCCCACCCCAGGGTGTAGCCAGACAATATACTAATGTACACCAGGACCGTATTTGTTGCCTCATTTGGCACAATAAATACAACTTTTGTATCTCATGACAATGGTTGTTGCCATGCATGGGTAAATACAAATGCCATGCATTGTTCCCTAGGACACCCACATACCAGCCCAGAGCCTGTAAAGTTGTATTGTCCTTGGGATGCAAAGAGAGTATTAGTGACCAGTCCTTCTAGTTTCGACTCATATGAATAAAATTACAAAAAGGTTCAGTATTTTCTTTGTTAGTTTTCATGGAAAAAGGAAGCAGTTCAGAGCGTATTTTCTACCCCCCCTTAAATAAAAGTGCACACCATGGAGTGCCTGGAGTATGCCTGCCTACACCCATGCCTAGAGGTCATCATATCTGATGACCTCAGGGTGCCTGGGCAATGTGATAAAGCAGTGGGAAAGGCTAGCAGGATACTGGGGTGCTTTTGAGAGAGATTTCTAGCAGGAGGAAGGAAGTGGTGCTGCTACTGTATTGTTCACTGCTAAGGCCCCACCTGGAGTATTGTGTCCAGTTCTGGAGGCTGCACCTCCATAAGGACATTGAAAGGGTACAGAAGAGGGCAACCAAAATGGTGAGTGGGTTGCACGAGAAGCCATATGAGAAAAGGCTGCTGAAACTCAACACGTACTCCCTGGAAGAGAGGAGACCAAGAGGGGACATGACTGAAACCTACAAGTACCTCACAGGAGTGAATAAGAAGCAAGTGGAGGGTCTATTTCAAAGAAAGGAAGAGACTAGGCCAAGGGAGCATCAAATGAAGCTAAAGAGGGGAACATTTAGGGAGATGTGCAACAATATTTCTTCACGGAAAGGGATGGTGGATGACTGGAACAGCCTGCCAGACGAGGAAGGGAAAAAGACTGTGGGGAGCTTCAAGCATGTGTGGGATAGACACGGGGGCATATTAGGTAGAGGAATGGGGAGGGAGTGACACCCATGGCCAACTAGGGTCAGTAGTGATGGAATAGGGAGGGACAAGGGGCAGACTGGATGGGCCTAAAGGTCATTTTCTGCTGAAAAAATGTTATGTTTCTGTGTAATTATGTTTCTATCTTGCTCCCTTGGATCTCTGGGTGGGTGCTACAGTCAGCACCAGTAACAATTCTGAAGACAGCCGAACTGTAGTCCTCTGCCTGTACATTAATTAGCCTAACATCCACTGTGTGTTCTTTTAAGCAGCAGTCAATGTTAAATGACTTTTCTTTGGGAGAAAAGACAACCACATAGAGTGTATCGGGATATTACAATATGAAAATGTTCATGGTAAGATAATGATGAATTATAATACTTCAGTTACTGCAGTATATAAGTATTATGGCTGCATCAATACCAGGCAGGAACAAATGGGGTTCTAGTTCATGTAGGAGGGACACCAGGTGTTCCAGATTTGGTGTGTGGGTTGGGGGATAAAGAGCATGGCCAAACACCAGATCCTAAGATACTTGGTGTCACACTATGGGAACATTCACGTAGTATCAGTATAGTACTGCAATATTCCCGTAAGTGTACAGAATTAAATGCTATTATTATGTACTCAGATCTTTCTTTTAAGTTTACTCTAAAGTCCTCTATTAGCAGACACTTGTCAAGAACTGTTGTTGAATAAATTCCTAATTTGACCTAATTTAAATGTTTTGATCAGGAAAAGCACTCTGAGCAAAGGTTCTTTTTCAGGTGTGACTTGGGAGGGGGGCATGGGATTAACAGATCAACTTAATGCAACAAACAGCAGACTCCCACCACTGCTGTTGACAGATAAATATGCACATGTGAAGAGAAATCTTCAAGACATTTCTGCATTTCAAGTTGGGCAAAAGCAAAGTTAAGACATGTTGTTCCTCCTGAGCAAAACACTTCCAACTCCTCTATCCCTTACCTTACCTTATATCTCCCCCTTAAATAGCACATTTAGAAGTCTGACCATTCCACTTCTCAGTCTTAATGCAAAACAGCCACCTCAAAGTGGAAGTGTTAAATACTAAATCTTCAATAGCTCACCAATCAATTTATGCACTTATCTTCATTTTTATTTATCAGCTCATAGGTCTTTACAAGTATTGTATACACACATCTTTTTTTTCTAAAATGACAACACAGATTACATTTATTCCCTTGACATACAATTAATTGTATCAGCTGTAAATTATTACATTCCATATTAAATAGCTTAGGCACTGTATGTAATATTTTTCCTTTAACACAGTAAATGTTATTAGAGAGCAACATCAGAATATCATAGAAGTACTTTGTGATGTTGTGACAGGGTTAAATAGGGCCCTGTGCCAGTTGTTCTGGAGAAAGAATTTAAATGCAAGGATCTGTTCTATTCTCTCGTTCTCTGTCTAGTTGCGCAGCCAAATATTCTTATCAGACCTAGGACTTGATCACCCCGACAGTCTTGCAATTTTCTGCCTCTTGTTATCTCTCTGCCTTCCCTTGCTATTTCTGTCTTTTCTCCCCCCCTTGCATATCTGCATTTATTATTACTATTTTTAGACTCAGGGCTACTTGCCCATCACAATTGTTTCCTTCCTTTATAACCTATATAATGTGTATTCACAGTGTTCTCATTTTCTCTCTCACAATTGTTCCCTCCTCTGTAACAAGTATAATGTGTACCCACAGTGTTATCATTCTCTGTCTCTACCCCTGTTAATTTGGTAACACTGTTGTCAGTATGTTATTTTTATCATCTATGTTATCTCACCATGATGTGGAGCCTTTGCAAAGGAGTCTTGGACTCAAAAGGTTGTAATTCTGATCCCTTTAATAAATAAAATAAATAAATATAGAAATATATGTGAATCATTTTGTGGAAATGTAATTGATACTGGGTTCCCTTTGTTCAAAAATGTATATAGTTTTACTGTTGAAATGTATATAGTTATTTTTGTGAAATGATTGCAAAAAGCTGTTTGGAACTCAAGGGATTAACCTGTTTGCAAACTCTCAGAGAAGCTGCAAGAAAGAGGTCAGTTCTGGGTCACAATGTTCTTTTTGCTGCACTTGTTGAAACTTAGAAGAACACTGTGTGACAATAAAGAGTGGGTGTTGCACGGACTTATAAAAAGGAGCTGCAGTATTTTGCAAGGAAAAAAAAAACAGAGAGAGACTGAGATTGGAAATTGAGAAGAAACCTAGATGGACTTTCTCTGTTTATACTGCCTTTGTAAATAGTTATACTGAACAACATTTTTTATTTTATTTTACTGTAATTAATAATAAATCACGTGTTGTGAATTTTACAACTGCTCCTTGTTTTCTTATGCTTCCTGACCTATGCCTCTATGACAGATGTCTAAATTGGAGGAAAGTTATCAGTACTATTAGATCAACTGTGTAACTGTGCTCCTTAAGCAGTTGGATCGAGGGCTGTCCTAGTGCAGTTGTGTGAACCTGATCATACAAAAACTGTCCATTAAGTGACACCATTATGCAAGCTCTGCCCTGAAGCATGATTTCTATGAAGCTATGACCCCTATATTGGGCATATTACAGTCTATAGCCACTATTTCATTAGCGTAGTCCCCCCCACCAAGGGGAGGAACACGTTGGTGTGTCCTGGATAATCGGGGTCATTTTCAGATCCACACTAAAGATGGTACTGACATCACCAGTTACAGAAAGGATGGGACTGTGTGCACCTGAGGATTTTATATTTAATGGAAAGAAATGAGAAGAGCAAGAGAGTGTGTGTGTGTGTGTGTGTGTGTGTGTGTGTCTGTATTATATATATATCGGATACTTCTGCAAATGTTTACTGCAGAATATCTTGAAAGGTTTCTGCTAGTTTTACTTGTGACATTATTATTTAAAAAAAATTTACTGCCAGCCTTTCCACCTTTACTTACTGTACCTAGAGATGAGGCAGACCCTGACAAGGAATGTCTTTCAGACCCTCTGCAACCCTGACCAGCTAACATGACCCCTACTATGAAATACTAGCTGGTCAAGAAAGAAGCAGGCAGTGGAAAGAGACATAAATGCAAGGCATCAACATGCATTGAGGCCCTTGCCTTTATTTATTTTCCATGACAAATAATAAAAAAACTTAAAAAAAACAACCAATGAAGGTTTCAACAAGCTTACCTCCACTGTGGGCCCAGAGCATTTTTTTGCTGTCATGTATCCCTAGCACCTAACTGCTTTAGACCTGCCTAAACCTCAATCTCATCCAGATGTTCTGCGGGCCTCCCAGAACCTCAATCCCAACATCCTACTTGCTCTTCCAGCAGAGCCTTCCAATTTGTCGGGGGGGGGGGGCGCGAATCCATGTTCCTGCATTGTAGCACAATGCACTACTGACAACGCCACTGTGATGCATTTGAATATAATTTAAATAAAATAACCCTACCCAAAGTGTTGCTGTTGACACAGGCTGCTGCTTCAAAGGGTAAATTAAAACTTCTCCTTTAACTAGTTTTTTTTTTTGGTTCAAGTTATCTGAAATTTTAATCTAATTAATTTAAAATTTAAAATTTATTGATCGACAAGTCATTATAAAAAGCACTGCCAATAATACATGTGTAAGTTAAAAGTGTACATGAATACTCTGGGACCATGATTTTATTAGTTTGTTGCAATGAACAGGTTGCTCTCAAGATTTTGCAAGATGTAAAAATAAGGTTACATTGGAAGCAAAGGTTTTATGTCAGAGAGAAAAATCAGGTTTCTCACCTGTAACAGTAGTTCTAGGAGTGCTATATGATGTTCATTCACACGGACCCAACCGACCTCCCCTGGCTTTGGCACACACAACTGCTTCCAGCAGGCAAAATCTGGCGTCATGGGGCAGAGCCAAGGAAGTTAGCACCTGGGTGGGTGGGAGCAGCCAGCTTGAAGACGTTCTGGCCAGTCTTAAACGGTAGAGGGGACTGCCAGAAAGTGTGGATGAACTTCATATACCACTCCTAGAACTACTGTTAGAGTTTAGTAACCTGTTTTTCTAGGGACATGGATATGATGTTCTATCCACACTTCTGGCAGACTCCTAGCAGTTCTGTGGGAGAAGGGAGGCAAGGCACACACACTCTACTTTGGGAACAGAGATTGGAAAACTGAGGCCCCAAAACCAGAATCCCAGTGTGACTCAAGGTCGATGTGGTAATGGGAAATGAAGGTGTGTGCTGACCTCCAGGTAGCAGCCCTGCAGATTTCTTAGCTAGGGACACCACTGGAAGCAGCCACCGAGGCAGTGGTATGACGGGTGGAATGAGCCTGTAGCCCTACGGGAGGCTCCCTACCCGCCAACCTATAGCACAGATCAGTGCAGGAAACAATCCACCTGCCAATCGTTCACTTGGCTGCTGGTCTGCCAGGTGTGGCTTCAGCATAGTTGACAAACAGCTGGTGAACCTCTCCCCAAACTCCAGCAATGCGCTCTTTGTAATAAGTGAGCGCTCTCCTCAGATCCAGAGTATGGAGCCTGTGCTTGGCCTCTGAGGTGCGACTCATCAAGTACACTGACAGATTAATTAACTGGTTAAGGTGAAACTCTGACACAACCTTTGGAAGGAACTTTGGGTTGGGGCGAAGGACAATCTTGTCCCGGTGGAAGACCCAAGTAAGCAGACTCCACCAAAAGCGCCTAAAGCTCACTGATCCTTCTGGCTAATGTGATAGCCAGCAGGAAGGCGATCTTTCATGACAGGTGAGACATGTGACACCTGTGCACTGGTTCAAATGGCTTGCCCATGAGCTTTGCCAGTAAGAGCAACCAGTCCCAAGGTGGTGGTGGTTCACACACCAGAGGGGAAATGTTGTTGAAGCCTTTAAAGAAGCACCAGACCACCTTCTCCTGTGCCACCGACTGCTGACCAACCCACGCCCAGTAGGCAGAGATAGCTGCAAGGTGCACCTTGAGGGTCATCAACCGAAAGCCCAACTGAGAGAGATCCACAGATAATCAAGGATACTAGCCACTGGACAGGACAAAGGGTCCAACCCCATGTCCTGACACCAAATGGAGAAACTCTTCCATTTCAAGGCATAGCACTTCCTGGTCAACTCCTTCTGAGATGCCTCCACAACAGTGAGGACACTGTCAGAAAGATCCAGAGCCTGGAACTCTAGCTGCTTAGGAACCAGGCAGTCAGGTGCAGGGATTGAAGGTCCGGATGGAGTACCTTCCCCTGACTGATGGTGAGCAGGTCCAGGCAGAGAGGAAGATGCATCGTGATCCTGCTGAGACAGATGAGATTGGGGTACCAAAACTGGTGCAGCCAGTCCAGAGCCACCAGGATCACCTGTGCCTTGTCCCTCCTGACCTTGAGAAGCACCTTGTGGATCAAGGGGACTGGAGGGAAGGCATAGAAGAGGCCTGGAGTCCAGGGCCTTGAGAAGGTTATCACCCTGCAGTGTTCCCTGCTGAGGGGGGTGGGCACAAACTAGCCTCAGCTTTGCGTTCTCCCTAAAGGTGAACATGTCCACCTGAGGCATGCCCCTCCGGCAGAACACACTGTGTACTACCTCTGGCTGGAGAGACCAGTCATGAGAGCGTCCGCCACCTGGTTGGGGCCAAGATCATCCCCCAGACTGGTGCAGGCCACCATGTAACCCAGTAGGTACAGGAAGGGTGCAACTGCCCAACCAGAATTGATCAGGCAAAGGAGGAAAGAGCCTCCACCTTGTTCGCTGGGAGTCAGCTCTGCAAGAGTCTAGCTCTGCCCCAATGAAGTTGCTCACCTGCGAAGGCACGAGTTCTGACTTAGCCTCATTGACCAGCAGGCCAAGGGAGACACAGATCTGAAGGGCCATGTCCCTGGACTGCTCCACCTCCTGCTTGGAGGAACCTGTGATCAGCCAGTCATCCAGGTAGGGGTAAACCTGGACCTCTCAGCACCTCAAGTAAGCTGCCACCACTGTGATGCAGTTGGTGAAGACTCAGGGGGCAGAGAACAGGCCGAATGGCATGGCCTGGAACTCACAGGGGGCTCCCTCTGCTCAGAAGCGGAGGAACCTTCTGTGAGAAGAACAGATCGGGACATGAAAGAACACATCCTGAAGATCCAGGGAGCAAAACCACATGTTTTGCTCCAGAGATGGAATAATCTGAGAGAGAGTGACCATCCTGAATGTGCACAACTTGAGAAACTTGTTCAGGGCATGCAGATCTACAATGGGGTGCCAGCCCCCCATCCGCTTTGGCACCAGGAAGTACCTGGAGATAAACCCTGGGTGTTCTGGAGGATCCATGACAGGAACCTCAACCTCCTTGTGGAGAAGCTAGGCAATGTCATCCCAAAGAGCTGACAGAATGTCTGCGGATACCAAGTCCTCCTGTGGGGTGCGGGCTCAGCAAGAAGGGTACTGCTCGAATTCCAGAGGCAGACCCTGACTTAGAAACATAGAATTTGATGGCATATAAGAACTGCTTGGCCCACCTAGTCTGCCCATTTTCCTACCTAATGGATAAGCTGCAGATCCTAGTTAACCAACAGCCTACTTCCTCCTACCCCCCCACTAGGGCTGCGTTATGTCTGTCCCATGCATTCTTGAAATCCCCCACTGTTCTTGACTCCACAACCTCCTCAGGAAGGCTGACTGACCACCTTGAGAGCCCGCCTGTCCGTGGTGACAGCAGACCAGGCAAAAAGGAAGTGGTGGACCTGGATCCCCACAGGAGGACCCAGGGGAGGTGTGATGGGCAACAGGGAGACACCCCTCATCCCATCACTGGGCAGGCTTGGAGGAGAAGGAGGGCCCAGCTGAGGAACCACCGGGGTCTCTTCCTCCAGGCTTGCAGACGACAGAGACCACAGACTTTGACCGAGGTCACCAGGACTGGGCCTGTTGCCCAGCTTGGGACTGGGCTGGTTTGGCTGCAGGAATGGAGGTGGACCGAAAGGACTTCTTTTTCTGCTGCTTAGAACTCTTGGGGTCCCTCTGAACAGATGTCACCGAGTCCAAGGTGGCACTGGACTTCCCATTATTGATAATCTGGGGTGATCTGGTGTGATTTGTGTACTTTTTACGATTGTGCTCAATTTGATGAAATGAAAGTTTTAAAAGCAAAACATTTACTCCTGCTGGCTAGACCTAACACACACATAGAAAAGAAAAATACTGAATTAGAGCTATTCACTGGAGCTAGAACATGAGGCTCCTATCTCCAGTACTTGCTGAATCAGTGTTCATGGATACGGCATTGTCACGTGGGACAGGATGCATTGTAGGAAAAAGAAGAACAAAAAATCTTGCTGAGATAGAGATCCCAAGGGGCTATTAAACTACCATATACTGTAACTAGCAGGCTAATTTAGAAAAAAAGTCCTAATAGCAAAGGAAAGGACACACCACGACTACACATAGAAATCAAAACACTTTGCACAATATAAGTTTTTGCAAATTTTGATAGTACTACTCTTTTAAGGCTTGTAATAATTCACTTGCTTTCGAAAAACTCTATGACTATATTCCCAACTATGCTACTGTTGTTGCTGCTGTTACATTTCTCTAAACATTATGTGGAAGCCATTACTTCCAGCCATATCTATACTGTTAGATTAAGTTCGTGGCTGTGTTCCCTCAGTTGCTCCGTTTAGGGTCCTTGCCTCCGCTACCCATGCAAATGGGCCCATAATGGGCATGCAAATGGCCCCTTAGCACCTTGCATGCCCAATTAGCTCATTTGCATGGGTACCTTTGAAAACTGCAGACAGTGTTCTGGCACTATCAACTCTTGGGGCCAACTTTGGAAGCCATGTCAGGGCATCACTTCCTGATGTAGCACTGCCCCAACATGGTCCTATATTTAGTCAGGTAGTGCCTGACTTAATATGGCATCCTGGAACCCCTGGGTACTTGCAAAACACAGCACAAACATTTGCACTACGCTGTGTGCCTATCTGAATATCGGGCCTCTGATCTTTTGCATACTAAAATGTTAGAATATCAATATGGAAAGGAAACAAAGACAGTTCCTCCAGAATTAACATGGAATGTCCATGCAAGCTAAGATATGATGAAACTTTGTATCATATAACTCTACAGTGTCCACTACATAATGAATGGAGAGAATGAGTATAGGTAAAAACAAAGTACTGTATATTCCAATAATTTATATATTTTCTTTATTTTGTTTCATCCTATGACTGTGTCTGAAGCTGAGTCTATCATGAAATTTTATAACGCAGTTATTAGAAAAATAATAAAATGAGGTGAATCAGCAACGCTGAGGAAATTCAGTGAACAATTTTATTTATTTATTTTTTTGCTTTAATGAGCACCAGATAGCATAGAGATTACTGAATGGAATAAGATTCTTTGGGATGAGACCCAAGCTCTCAAAGGACATCCATTTAATTAAAATGCTTAATTTATAATAAACATTATCTAATGCTCCTTCAAGGAATACCACCAGTCTGATTGACGTCATCAATAACCATTTGTGTAAGCGAACAAAGCAAAAAGCTGCTTTGTTTTTGTGCAGTCCTTAGTTCGGAGCTGGCAGTGTTTCAAAATCCTGTGCACATCCAAAGTACGGAGTAGTGCTTCCCCTGGATTGGCACACTCAGGAAAATAAACTGGTAGGTGGATTAGTTTGGTTCAGGGTAAACTCAGACACCACCTTAGGGAGCAACTCAGGATTTGTGCACAAAGACCGGCTCAGCTTTTCCAGACTGTTGATAGATTGTGCAATCCAATCTGTCTATAGCCTAGAGAAGCTATTTCTCAGCAGAGTTGTGAGGAGTTCTCTCGATTCTTTGCAGATAAGGTTGCCAGCATCAGATTTGGCATCGGTCCGAACTCTCCTATGAGGGAATTGCAGTGGTCGACAGGAAGTGGCATGCACTCGGTCTATCTGGTCAGATTTCTGCTGGCCGGAATTCACAGGCATTGTGAAGATCGTCCAAACACTGCGCCCAACCAATTGTAGTTTGGATCTGGGCCCTACAGCCCTTTTGGTGGGATGTGTAGATGTTATCCCGATCCTTGCTGAAATTGTCTGGAAGCCCTTGGTGAGGGGGTGTTTTCTGACCCCCTCAAGAAGGCAGTCGCCCAACCACTCCTTAAGAAATCCTCCTTGGATCCAGACTGTCTAGCCAACTACCAGCCTATCTCTAACCTGCCATTTGTTGGTAAGGTTATTGAAAAGGTGGTTGCGTTGAAACTGGATGATCATCTTACAACTCACAATATCTATGATACTCTCCAGTTTGGTTTTTGGAAGAAGCATAGCACAGAGACTGCACTTGTCCATGTATTGAATGACCTCCTAATGGCTAGAGATCAAAAGGCACGTACCATTCTGGTTCTTCTTGATCTCTCTGCTGCATTTGACACTATAGTCCATGGTGTGCTGCTGGAGTGCCTGCGGCTCTTTTGTGGGTTGTCTGGTACAGTCCTTAAATGGTTCCATTCATACCTCATGGGCAGGTCTCAGAGTTACCACTGGAATTTATTCCTCTGGTGCTCATTCCCTGCTCTGTGGGGTGCTGAAGGGCTCCATTCTGGCCCCAAGTTGTTTGCAGTGTACATTCTGCCATTGGGAGATATCATCAGGTGATAGAGTCTGAGTTTTCACTGCTATGCAGATGACACTCAGCTGTATATGTCCTTTCTGCCCAGACAGAATGATGCACTCTCCATGCTAAACACAGTAATTGCCTTACTGAAATTAGAACCTGGATTAGCTCCAGCTGGCTGAGACTGAATCCAGACAAGACTGAAGTGCTGGTAGTGGACCCAGGTCATCTGGGGGCGGGTTTGGGGTCTGGACAACCATCAGACTTGTTACTTGGTGGTATACCGCTGACTACATCAGACCGGGTGCATAACCTGGGTGTTATTTTTGATGATGGTCTGACTCTAAAATCTCAGGTGTCAGCTGTCGTCAAATCCTCTTTTTACCATCTGTGGAATATCGCCTGGGTGAAACACCTGCTTCCTCCAGATGATCTTCCAACATTGGTCCATGCCGTTGTCACTATCCATCTTGATTACTGCAATTCCCTCTACCTAGGACTACCAGGGGTTGATATCCGCTGCTTGCAGCTGGTGCAGAATGCGGCGGCCAGGCTTTTGACTGCGACCTCTAGGACCAGTCATATTACGCCTGTGCTCCATGAGCTGCACTAGCTAACTGTTCAGTGGCGGATCACCTTTAAAGTTGGCTTGCTAACCTTTAAAGTCCTACATGATCAGGGACCCAGCTACCTGCAAGATCTCCTAGTACCCTACTGCCACCTCTGTCCTCTCTGATCCGCCGATGAGGGATTGCTGGAGATTCCCAGGGTACGACTGAAGACATCTGGTTCTCGTGCCTTCTCTTTTTCAGCGCCAACCCTGTGGAATTCTCTACCTTGTCGGTTAAGAGAATGCCCAACCATCAGTAGATTTAAAACTGAGTTAAAAACTTATTTATTTCATTTAGCCTTCCCTAGATATGGATAATCTGTTTTACTGTTCCTGTTTTTAATCTTATTTACATTTGCTGTATTTGGTTTTATGTACAGCACCTTGGTTTTGAAAGGTGCTATAAAAATAAAGCAGATTTAATTTGATTTTGATTTGAGGCTGTGTCCAGGCTTGTGGTCTTGGGCGGTGGCTAAGGAAATGCTGTCCGCCAGGGGGCCGAGTCTCCCTCGGCTGGTGAGCTGGAAGCACTGGAGAGGGTGGTCTCGGCTTTGAGGCTGAGTGTCCGGGCTTGTGGTCTCAGGTGGCAGCTAAGGATGTGCCGTTCACCCAGGGGCTGTCTCCCTCGGCTGGTGAGCTGGGAACCCTGGAAAGGGTGGTCTTGGCTGGGGAAGATGAGAGAAATGAGAGGTTAAGTGCTTTGAGGCTGAGTGTCCGGGCTTGTGGTCTCAGACGGCGGCTAAGGATGCGCCGTCCACCCCGGGGCTGAGTCTCCCTAGGCTGGTGAGCTGGGAGCCCTGGAGAGAATGGTTCCTGTGTGGTCCTGGTGGCTGGTGGCTAAGTCCTACAGGTGATGGCCTGCCACAAGAGATACCTTCGAAGTAAGATGTCACAGATCCTCAGGGAGAGGAAAGTGAGGGGGTAGGAGGTTAAGGCCAGGGGTGAGCTTAACATCAACTGCTGGAAGAAGCAGGAGGGCGATTATGAGCTTCAGAGAGCATTTTCTACAGGATTCAGGGGTGTGAGGTGAAGCAGAGAGGGTGGAATGTGTGGAGGAAAGGCTCACAATTATAGAAACTCTTTGGACGGTGTGTTTATAGATATCAAAACATTTCAATGCAGTAAGGTCCTTTTTAACCTGTACCAAACTATCCAGTATATCTAGTTTTTCCACTGATACTGTATGTACAGCTATTAACGCTCTCCCAATCACTTTCAAACCCATTATAATCTATCTTGCTATGAAGTACTTCACTGAAACACCCAGCATGATTGGTTTCCAGTAACAGCCTTATCAAAAGGGTCCATATGACAGTGGATATGTAGTTTGTGTATATACTATACAGGATATGAGCAGCGTCTGGGTGACATAGAAATAAATAGTCTATGAGGAGAAGCTATGAGTCAGTTACGAAGGTCATATCCATCATTAGTGGAGATGCTTAGTTTTCACTGAAAACCAATATATGATCTTATTATAAAACAGATTTAATTAAATTATACTGCTTTTAATTTAAACTTCAAAGTAATTATGTTGAAAAGGGTGTACAGGAACTGTACTGAGCTTTGACCCTGCCTTAATACATAATTTTATGGTTTCCTATTTGCTATGTAGAAGCATATTATTAACCACGTATTGACTTCTGTTGGGGTCAATTTCAAGACTTACTGACATGCTAGGTATGCTGAAGCGAATGTTCATACTGAGGGCTAATAAATCTTGATACTGGTGAAAAGCAGAAGTCAATAGCTGTAATGTACATATTCATCAAAATCTCACTCTGTTCCATTTCTGTTCCCCCCATCGCTCTCTGTTCTACTTAAATGCTTTTCTATTTGTTTTCTCATACTGTAACAGGCTCTGCATTAATTCTGTCACCCTCTTTTTTATATTTAACTGTGTTTTCTGATGTCTGAAACTGAATCCATATATAGCTGATGTCAAAGTACTCTACTTTCTGGAAAGAGCATTCATTTCTTTTAAAGATTAGCATGAGCAAACAGGCAAATAGTCAGTGAAACTTACTAGAGAGATCCAAAAGTAATCTGTAAAGGAGCTGTACTGCAATATAGAACAGATGACAGTTGAGCATGAAACACTTTGTGAATGCATTTTGGACTACTGGCATTAAGATGTTAAAAACAGTTAAATAAAAGGAGCTAGGATGAAAACGTTTTGACCCCACATGTGACTGATTTCAGTCAATGAGGCAGGAAAAAGTAAATGCATTGTACATTATAATGCAGACTCTACAATGGTAAGTATTTGCTGCTGCAGTTTATCTGAGTAAGTAGTTTAAAGGTACGGGAATACGTCAACACAACTCAATTTGAAATTCTCTGCTAACACTGTGGGCTGATACTGTAATTCATCCTAGCTAGGTCTTATAAGGTTATTAAGCAATATACCTGATAAGGTGAAAGTTAATGGTCTATTTTCCAAGAGATAGAATAATCATGTTTTTTATTAGGCTGATAATCAAAATCCTAATCTTTGAATTTTTAGACACATTATCCAGATTAAGATGCCCAGAACTACAACATCTGTCTGTCTATCCATGTCAGTGTGGCTCAGTTGGTAGCACATCCGCCTCTGGACCAGAGGATTGTGGGTTCTCGTCCCACACCGGATTGGACTCATACCTAAAAACACTGGCACTCGAGTGCAGTATTGTGGGGTGCTGTACTGCTGGGGTGTGCCGTCCTTTGGATGAGACATTAGACCAAGGTCCATTCTACCCATCTTGGTGCTGTCCTAGTGGGTGTCCAGGTGGAAGTAAAGAAGCTAAGGCATTCTTCACAAAGAGTAGGGGGGGCCATTCCCGGTGTCTTGGCCAATATTACCCTTCCCATAAAACTGGTTCATGCAATTGTCCAGGCTGTGTGGGGTGCTGATGTGCGATATGGCTGCCACTACACATTCAGTCATGTCACTACGAGTCTAGCATTGCTTGTAAAGTGCTTTGAGATACATTGTGTATGAAAGTGCTATATAAATGCTGATTCTTCTTCTTCATCATCATCATCAATCTGTAATACATGTCTGGATGCATTCCCATATGGTGCCATTTTTCTGTCAGAGCATGCATGAGCAAATCTGACCCTTTTCAGATCTGGTTCAGGATTCATTTCAGTTTTGGTGATTCAGCATACTTTAAGCTCTTGACATTTTGTCCTATTTATTTTAATGGGCATGGGGTAAAAAGGAAAACAAAGATTTTCAAGTGTATTTAATGCATAACGGCTAAATTGCTTTTCATTCAATGTGGAGACATACACAAAAGTAGAAGGAGCATAAAAATCAAATATAGGACCTTCTTGTGGCATTGTCTTCCTGTAGTATGCATCAACAAGAAGAACTGTGAATAGTACCAAGGAACCAACTACTGAGGCTTTGATGAGTTTGCAGTTATGATGAAGCAATTCAAAAAAAGGCTACATAAATGTGCATGTTTTTGAAAACTGTGGATTTTCAGATAATTTATCTATTAGAAATTGCATCTACCATGATAGTACAATATAAGATGAGCCATTTAGTTTCCATTGGAGTCCATCAGTGACTTCAGACAGGATATGCCTTTTTTAGAACTTCTTTTATAATATATATAGGGAGATAAATATGTAATGGAATTTTTATCATAAGATCGTGTACATCCTGTATGAACATCTCATCCCCCCCTTAATGGTATGTGTTTCTAAATGTACCTGTACAAATGGAGAGAGCTGAGCCACCTGACCCACCACCCTGACTAAGAGCTAGGAAAGCTTGAGGCGCTGAAGCATTACTCAGCTCTCAACTGATTTCATTTGCCTGGGAAGTGCTGTTGTAAACTCATCCTTTGAAATAAAGAAGTTCTACAGCCACTTTCTGTTTCACAGTGAATGTTGTCACTTTGTGCAGTTTCCAGTCTTACATGTTGGTTTGATGAGGGTGGAGTGCCACGTGGTTTCTGTTAGAAAATGTGATATTAGCTGCCTCTGACCCAGCACCACACCATTTACAGAGCGCATGTCTTTGTCTGTCTGTTTATTATTTTAATAACCAGACACAGTATACAGATATTGTCACCACTAATTAAATTACACAGGTTTCCACAACAGGGAGACCTAATGTACCATACAAAAATCCCAAAAGATACTAAAGCCGACATCCCCTTTAGTTCTTATCGATTACAAACACAAACAGAGAACATCATATTAACAAAATCATAATCTTTTACGGTCAGAAACTGATCCAGCAACTACAACAAATTTCAATCCCACATACTTGTATCTTACAGAGGACATAACATCTATGCAATTGCCTAGTTAACAGCACAATTCATCACATAAATGAAATCTTCAAAGGTACATTCCTTTGCCACAGATTATGTTACAGTTCCTGCAAGCACACTGCTACTCAAGTCTTGGAACCTTCTGCATGAATGTTCTCCATTAAAATTAAAAATATTGAAGTTATCTCATCATACAAACTGTAACCTCCATGTCATGGGTGTCAGAAACAAGCACTTGCAGGGGTCACGTGTGCACCCAACCAGGATGGCCACTTAAGCTACAGAGCACCTTTTTCGTCAATACTAAATCCTTCATGATCATTTGGTTAGAGACTCTTAATGTCACCCTTTTTGGACTGGACCAGTAGAAGAGACCTTCTGCAGGGACCCAGCAACACCAGTTTCTGGCTCAGACCTAACGAAGAAAAAAGAGATCGCTATATCCCCACTGGCCTGCATACAGCCACTAACCAAGATGGCCACTCACAGAGTGAATCCCAAGCAATCTGACATGGCAGAAATCAAAGCCCTGCTACTCTTTCAACAGACACTTGAGTGATCAAAAAAACTGCTACTGATAAACAGCAGGGGCTGATTCAACTGGGAATTAAAGCTGGAGACACAAAGGAGAAAATCACTGTCCTGGAAGACCAGATGGATGCCTGAGCCCAATGCAAACATAGTAGCCAAGGTAACCACCTACAAAAAGAAATAGATGACCATGAGAACTGGGTAGGCAGAACAACATCCACCTAGTGGACCTACCAAAGGGCAGTGAAGGCCACAACATGGTTGATTTCTTGAGGGAGCTCCTCCCTACTTGGTTCTAACTGATCCTGGAATACATTTTTGAATTGCAACGTGTTTACAGAGCCCACACTAGGAAACATCACCCCCTACAGAACAGCTGTGACCCATTGTCATCCAGTTCCTCTGCTGTCCTAACCAGGAACTTGCCCTGGCCTACACAAACTCAGGGAACTACAAGAAAACATGTACCTGAACAAATGTTTGTCCTTTTCCCTGGAGTTTTCCTATGCAGTGCTGCTGGATCAGCGCACTTCTGATGAGATCAAACAGGGCATTTGTTAGTACAGATTAAAACACTCACTCAGTTTTCCAGCAACCCTTCATGTCACCTATAAGGGTGGGATGAAAAGCTTCAAAACTCAAAAAGAGGCAGACCAATTCTTCTTCAAACACCTTGGCAGCCCACTGTGAGAAGCAGCCCCGACAAGCATGATCACAGTACCAGATCCCCTTGCATCTATGGTGACGGCTGACAAAAAAAAATATCTGATCTCCTCCATTGAGCCACATCTCAAAATTGTAAGCAGTTGGTGTCAGCACCACCCAGAATTTTTTTGCAGGCTGGGTGTCAGTGCCTATATGATTTGGGCATCACCAGCATACCTCAGTTCCTCGCCAGAGACAAGCTTGGAGAATCATCGGACCAGCAGGAACTGAAACGACCAGGACCACACTAGACATACAAGAGAGGATATGGAAACCTAAGTAGAGATGCCCTGGGGGGCATCAGAGGAGAACCAGCTTGCAAGAGCAGGCAGGATAGTCACCCCTCACCGAAAAGGGGGGAATGTGGGAGGGAGAACTGTGGCTCAATGGAGAAGACTCTTTCAAAGATCTACTGTTTTGAAAGGTAACTATTCTATCTTCTTCAATGATCTCTTTCTACACTGAGCCACATCATGGAATGATTCCCAAGCAATACCAAGTAAAGAGGGATGATGTAAAGATCCTAAGTAAGAAGGCCTTGCAGAACACCGAGGCCAAAGCCAGCACATCTATGAAAGATAATGTCCAAACCGTAGTGTTTAGTAAATGTAGGAACAGAACTCCAAGTGGCAGCAGCACAAATGTCAGCAGTAGACACATTCTGAAAACAAACCATTGAGGTAGCCACCCCACAGGTGGCATGAGCATGAAAAGGATCAGGAAGCTGCTTACTGCATTTCTGGTACAGATTGCAATGCAACTGGCTATTCATTTGGACAGGACCTGTTAAGAAATCAGTAAGCCTACCATTTAGGGGGCAAAAGCAATAAAGAGTCAAGAGGATTTTCTACAATCCTTTGTATGATCCAAGTACCAACGCAGTGTCCTACAGATGTCCAATGTTAGTAAACATTGTTCCCCACTGTTTGTGGGGGATGAAAAATGAACAGGAAGGTCTATAGTCTGATTTAATGCTCCTTCAGACACAACTTAAGAGGACTGATTAATGTAACCCTCTCCTTGTGGAAAATAAGAAAAGGAGGGTCTAACTCAGAAATGTATCTGGCAGAAATCATTGTCACTAAGAACTGTGTCTTCCAAGATAGAAGGCACATCTCACAGACAGCAGCAGTCTCAAAGGGAGGTGCAGTTAAGATCTGCAGGATGAAATTAAAGTCCCACAGTGGAACACGATCTTGGACCGGGAGGTGTAAAAGGAGAATCTCTCTTAGGAATACCTAGGAAACTTCCAGCTGAGCCACAGTCTCGTCCTCTGTCAGGGCATGAAAAGCCAACACAGCAGCCATGTAGACCTTTACACAGGAATACCAGAGTCCCAAGTCCTTAAGGGACAAGGGGTAGACCAACACTTTAGAAACTGGACACGCAAAAGGATCCAGGGCATGTAGAGTGCATCACACCGTAAAGCATTCCCACCTTTGTGAATAAGTGTACCGGGTAGACTGCTTTCTAGCTGCCAAGAGAACATCTACAATCATTGGGGAAACAGGAGCTCTACGTACTCAGGAGCCAAGCGTGAAGGTGCAGGGATTGAACACCTGGGTGCACTACAGCGCCCTGCTCCTGTGTCAAACATCCAGCTCATAGGAGGAGTGGGGCAGAAGGTTCCACAGTCAATTGCTGGAGAAATGGAAACCAAATTAGTCTGGGCCAGTGAGGAGTTACCAAAATCAGGGAGACAGGCTCAGTCGTAGTTTTACCAGAACCCTCTTATTTATTTTTTTATTTTCTATTTATTGAAACATTTGGTAAACCAGGAAAAGCACACTGACTTGGCTCATTTCCAGGTGTGACCCGGAGCTGAGGGGAAGGGAGTTTACAACAGAATAAAATACATAAATAAATACATGAGATTTATCTCATGAGAGGGAATGGCATACAGAAACCACCCTTTCCAAGAGAGGGACAATGCATCTCAACAGAAAACTCCAGGCCCTGGTGGAAATGAGCAAAAACATGATAGTTTTGCATTGCATGGAGACGGAAACAGGTTTATGTCCAGATGACACCATTTTTTTGAAGAGGTCAGCCACAATAGAGTCTGAAAGTTCCCATTCATGACAGAGCGCACGGGACCATCTGAGGTGATCCACCAGAGCATTCAGGGCACTGGAGAGGAACATTGCGGACAGGAATATTTTGCATTTCACTGCCCAATGTCATAATCTCATTGTCTATCTGCAGAGAATGCAGGAATGGACTCCACCCTGTTGACTATGTAGTCCGCACCTCTGCCATAGGCTCCAATACATAGATGCCATCCTTGACACAGGGCTGGGTCAGTCATTTCTGCCCTCTGACCATGCCATGGTACTAGTGGCACTCGAACAGGCACAGGTAGTTTCATCCAGCGAATGTGTGTTGGTGAGATAACTTTTAAAACTGGTTGGCCTCATGGTGGCTGCCATCCTGACTATACTGCTAGCCAGCCTCCAAATGAGGATTCCTCAGTGGTTCCTCTGGGTACACTGTGCTCAGCACTTGAACAAGCTGGAGCACCTCACACAGGTTACTCTTCCTCTCTGTTGTTCCCTGTTCTGGTGGTTAGATCACTTCACTCTAGAGATGGTGTCCCCCATTCTCCAACCATTCCCCTCTGCTGGTGGTGACAACAGACACCTCAGGTTCTGACTGGGGTGTTGTTCTGGGCCCCTTCAGTACCCAGGGCCAACTGGTCCTCTGGATACAGTGCTTCACAGCAACACTCTGGAAATGAGGGCTGTTTTGCATGCCCTACAGGCAAGGTCCGGACCCTGGAATTCTGCGATTCTGTGGTCACGGAATTTTCTGTGGAATTTGCATCATGCTGCAGAATTCATATAGTGCCACAAAATTCACTGTTTTTGGTGCATTTTCATTCAAACATACTTTTTTTGTCCATAGTGCTAGGTACCCATACCCATCTTGTTTATCCTGGAGCCCCACCTCTATGTTTAGCATGTTATCAATGACATCACATCATATTTTCACCAATGGCAGGACTGCATTCTGCCACAGAAATGAATAAATCATACTACAGAAATCAGAAAATGCTGCCACAGAACACTAGGGGCTCTACCTATAGGTTTTCACTGCCCTACTTCCAGGGAATCAGCTGTTGATCAGAACAGACAATGAGTCAATGATGTACTACACAGTAGACAGGGTGGAATCCATTTGTACACTCTTTGCAGAGAGGCAACGAGAGTATGGCACATCTGCATAGTCAAACACTGGCAAGATCATCTTAAGGATGATCTCAAGGTGATTGGGATAGGAAGGCATGATTTTTTTTCAGTACAGCACACCAAGCTTAGGGCCCATTAGAATGGTGGCACAAGCACATACTGTACAAGGACTTGGCAGAAAAGTACTCGGTACAAGAGCAGGAGGGAAGAAAATAATGTGAGACATTGCTTAGCAGCAGGGCAAAAGGAGGAGAGGAGGAGGTGGGTGGAAAGGTTGTTCCAGGTGTTGGGAAAATGGACAAAGAAAGCAGTCTGACCCATGGAGGTATTGCAACAAGAGGTAACAATAGTCAGGGAGTCAAAATAGAGGAGCGAGTAGGTTGACCCATGCTGTGGGTGTTACAGATGGGGGAGAACGATACAGTAAATAAAAACTCAGTCAACTACTCAAAGGCATTCATCTCTCACCACCTTGACATGGACAGGAACTGCAGGAGTTGTAAGGGGTCATCTGCCTACATCGAGACCCCCCTCCCTCCCTTGCGACTCGCAGATGGAATTTCCAGGACCAGAAAGAAACAGCCAACATCCAGTCATGTTGTTTGAGGGTGGGCAGGACATATACATGGCCACCAAACAGGCCTAATGTTGCCAGTTATGAATTTATCCTGTTCCCATATACTGGCAGAATTGGACTCTCAGGCTGTTTGAGGACAGGGCTGTCTTTCTCCCCTTAACCAATCCCTAGCCTAGTGGTCCAGAGCACTGCAGTCCGAAGAGCGAAAGGGCTGCTGGGCAAAAGTGAGTTTGGCAAGGGGTCAGCCATAGAAGGTTGCCAAGGGCTGGTCATGTTGCTTGTCTGTCTACAAGTCTACTCCTCATGCACACATATGTAAGTGTTCTGCTTTGCATAACAGCGGCATACAATGACAATCCATCAGTGGGACTCTCAGTACAAGTTTATATGTTTACTCTGCCATGCTAATTGTACATAAATCTGTGACATTGCTAATTGCACATACCTCTGTGACATTGCTTGGTCCTGCATTTCTGATACTTGGCTTTTCCCTGTGTAGCTTTTTTGCTCTAACAGTGTGTAATAACTCCACAAGTTAGCTAACTACAGCCCTTGGTACATGCTCCTCATCACAGGCCTTATTCACAGTTACTCTAGTGCTGTACTTATTTAGGTATCCACTGCATTGTGTGTTTGTGATTGGTAATTCATTACTCCCTATTCTGGTTGACAGTTGCATTGTTGTTCTTTTGAAGCACATATTTTGTAGTTACAACTTATATAGTATCTCATTAATAGGCTCTTCCTATCTGGGTAACCACTGAATATATATTTCATATTAAGGTTTTGGTTCTCCATAACTGGGTAGCTGTCTCCCTGTGGTATTAATCATCCTTGTTTCTGTTGTAGTCTGCCAACATGGGGCTGTTGGTATGGAATGTGTGGTTTGCTGTAGCATTATGTTGTGTTCTTCATATCACTGACTCTTTCCCCATCCTGAACACCTATTGTTCTGGGCCCGTAATTTCAGTGGACTTCTCAATGTCCAATTTCTTAGCCCATTATCGACCTGCTACATTAACCCAACTTCTATTGCAATCCCACTGCATACTAAAGATGACTTACTTTGTTAGAAGGTAGCAATGGAGTTCTACTACTGTTAGTACATACCTGAAATATTGTCCCCTTACCTACTTAGCTGTCATCCATCTCCTATCTTCAGGTGATGTTGAGCTTAATCCAGATTCCACCCCTGTCTAGCCCTCCCCTTTTTTCATCCCATACCATGGCAAAACATAAAGGGTCTAAAAATAGTTTACCTTAACATAAATAGTCTCCAAAACAGATGAGCTCACTGATCAACTGGATATTCACACTCATATAAGACAGAATCAGTTGATGTTGTATCTAACATCAACTGGTCCTACCTATACGAGGCTTCTGATGTAAATCTGGCAACTACCTTTTACTTCAGTGTTCACTGACCTACAAGACAAATTTGCTCAGTATTCAAGGATAAGGGTGCTAGTCACCCACTACTAATCAAACTCATCAAAAGAGATAATAAGTGGCTACAGTTTAAGGCCTCCTCATCTCTAAAGGACTGGCCTGCTTAAATGGCACTGCATAATAAATGCAGAAGAGCAATCCGACATAACAGCTCTCATTGCAAGCAACACTAACACCACTGACCAAAACGCTATGCTTCTCTGGAAGCACATCAAACAGATTTTGGCTCAGTTAGGTGATCATTCTTCCTCAGACATGGTCTTAAATGGTGTTAACTGCAATAATGGCTCCACCAAAGCTTATGCACGCAACTGCTGTTTCTCAGATCTCTCCTCCTACACTCCGGTCTTCCCCAATATGCCCTCTTCTTCACCTAGTTATGAATCCCTCCCAGGGTCCCCCCATCCTTTGTGCACCCCCCAACTCAGCTGAGGTCTGCAGACTTTTCATGCAGATTCCTGTTACTAAATCTGTGGGTTCGGATGGTATTGAGCCCAAATTCCTTAAAATTGCTGCAAATGAGTTAGCTCCCCTTCCCCATTGTTAAATGAATCAACTTATCCATGGTTACCGGTGTAGTGCCTGACTTATGGAAAACCTCTTGTGTTTTTCCTGTTTTTAAAACAGGGGACTCTAAATTCCTAAATAACTACAGGTCCATTGCCATCCTAGCCACCTTGAAAAAAATAACTGAAAAGGTTGTTGCCCCTAAGACCACAAATTAGCTTTCCACCTATAACTTCCTATCACCCATGTGGCATGTTTTTTGAAAAGGACATACAACCACTAGCATGTTACTCACACTAACCTAATTACCTCAGTGATGGATTCCAGATACTGGTAGCCTCACAGATGCCGTCTTTATAGAACTGATGAAGACTTTTGATCTGGTAGATCAGTCCCTACTCTGAGGCAAACTTGCTAACTTGGAAATCTCACCTACTGCTCTCTCTTGGTTTAGCAACTATCTTGTGAACAGATCCCAGAGAGTCAACTATGGGACCACCCTCTCTCACACTGCCCCAACTCTGGTAGGCGTTCCACAAAGATCTATTCTAGGTCCACTTCTGTTTGCACTACACAGAAATTTTGTAAACCGAGACTTCCGGTGACGTCATGAGCAAGTAAGCAGCAACTCAATGGGAGCTCCTCCACCACGCTAAATAAAAGTTTTTAAATCGGGAAGTTTACTATCCAGACAAGCAATCTAATAATAGATCTGTGTCCAGATTGGCATAAACATGACATAAAACAGGTACAACCTTTAGAACTTCCTCCAATCTACCAAAATGTCCCATAACAGTAGGAACAGATTTCAGGCCCTCCGAGACAAGGAAGACAATGAGGAGAGCAGCCTCTCAGACCAGGACCCCGGGCTTAAGTTACCGGCATCGGAACAGAGGAAAAAACCCATGGCCAAACAGAACCGAGTGGACAAAGAGCCAAAAATGTCTACAGTGCTGACGGCTATAACTGAGTTTAGGACCGAAATGTGAGAGGTCTTAAAAGATACAAGGGCTAACCTGGGAGACTTGCAAAAATGAGCAGATGCAGCAGACAAACAAATAGAGTAATACTGACCATACTGAACAACTGGAGGTCTTGGTCTCCTCACTGGCCTACAAACAGCTCCAGATATATCCTTGAGACAAGAGGATGTGGAGAATCGCAGCCAACAAAAGAACATAGGAGTCTATGGGCTACTGGAAGAAATGGATGGTCAGGATGTTATGGCCTTCTCCGAGGGACTACTATGCACTGCCTTGGAACTAACTCCAGACTACCCTCTACAACTGGAGCATGCACATAGGGCACTGGGCCCGAAGCCATCACGGCTTGATACTCCCCCACGCTCCTTCATGATTAAATGTAATACTTTCGCTACAAAAGACCATCTGTTACACAATGCCTAGAGGATGCAAAACTTTTTCTATGGCTCTCACCGACTATTTCTTGATAACGATCGCATGACAGCAATGCAGTATCTCTGAAGGGAATATATCCCTATTTTTCTCCAATTGGGAGCCCCGGGACTGAAGTTTCGAACTCCTTATCTTGCTAAACTGGTGGTTCATTTGGCCTGGGGTCCGGTGGTGTGTAATAATGCCACAGAAGCAAAACTTGATCTAAAGACCCAAGGAATTTATGTAGAAAGAAGCACTGGCTCAGCAGTTTAGAAGAAGTCTCAGAATGTGCCTGCCAAATGACATCAAGAAACTTCACTACCACTGACTGAGATCCTTCAAAAATTGCAGCAGTATCACAACCCAGCACTCCAGATCTGAATCATGGGAGACCACAACACTCTTGGCAGAGTCAGCAGTATTACCTGGCCTAACTGAGTAAAGTACAGAAATTACATTGTTTTTGATGGGCTGGGGTGGCTTCTTCTGGATGATGGGGTGGGGGTGGGGACTCTACCGCGGTTGGCCTGGAGCCTAACTGATGAATAAGGCAGAGTAAAGATAACATTAAACTAAATTAATACTGCTTATACTTCTGAGCTTGCCTTACTGGTCACCTGATGGCAGGACAATGATTCAGGCTGGGTAACCTGGTTGGTGACTGAGCTGTGGTCAGTAACGCCTAAGGGTCCTGTGGTAGCCCTAATTGTCTCCCCCACCCCTGCTGGGGTGGAAGCTGACCACTCACCTTCGACCCTACTGAATTCTTCCTCCCAGCAGTTTCAACACTGAAACATGATCGAAGGAAAAGTCTGAACTCTGGAGTGGTGTTGATAAATGTCTTGTCACTGGAGGGAGAAATGCTGAACCTGGACAGCGGACCTATAGTTCCCCCCATTGCCCTTTGTGGAGAGGGTCATCCTCAGGACTTCAACTGTTATCCTGGACACTAAAGCTGAACTAGACACTAGTTACCAGACTATAATGTACTGATGGGTCAGGATCCTATATAGACATGCTAGAGAGGCAACACAGGAAATTATGAAAAGAGGGGCACAGTGGGTGGAGGCCCCCCCCCCCACACTCAGTTGAAACAATTTAAATTAAGCTGGACTAGTGGCGCTAAGAATAGGGTGCCATTTCCTATCATGTTCCATTTCCCCACTGAGAAGTTACAGCACCCTAGATTTCATTTCATAATAGTATTTTTTTTCTAGTTAATTAATAGATTACTGTTATTAATATAGAATTATTGTATAATAATACAAGAAAATGTCATAGTGGAAATGTTCTAA
Organism: Neoceratodus forsteri; assembly: GCA_016271365.2. Classification (NCBI taxonomy): domain Eukaryota; kingdom Metazoa; phylum Chordata; order Ceratodontiformes; family Ceratodontidae; genus Neoceratodus; species Neoceratodus forsteri. The sequence goes on from CM057454.1 coordinate 335,436,399, forward strand.
ATGTTATTGTTTGAAAGACTCTATAGGGTGGTGAGTAAGTTTTGGTTCCCTCAACTGAGTGGTTGAAATTGGCAGACACCGCACACAAGATGGTTCTTGCTCAAAATATTGGAGGACAGAGGGACCGCCAACAAGTCAATATTTTTATGCTCAAAAGGGAATAGAGGGTGGAGTGAAATTCCTGGATTTGAGACTGATGGTCAATCTTGACTTCACCACACTTGGGGTTCCCGATACATCTTTGTATAGCAATGGTGGCCCTTTTTGGGTCCTTTTGGGCCCAGCAGGGAGCTGGCACTACTGGAGAGGTGGTGTTGCCCCCCTGCCCCAGGGGATTCTCTCTCATGGGAGTCTCAAATCTAGGAACCGAAAGGCATACATGTTATGGTGCCTTCCAACTGGAAATCAAATTGTACATAGTTTTGTTAAAAGGTGGGAAAGTTAAAATAGTCCCACTGAAGTTCTGGATGTTTTTATATAAATTTCATGGGCGTTTTTTGTTCGCTTGAGACAAAGTTTGAAATGATAACAACCCAAAGGGGCACAAGGGACTTTGTTTTGCCCCCACAGTTTTATAAGATCCAATTTAAGGAATGGAGGGGAAGGAAATCATAGATATCTAACTTCGACATTTTCTTTTTATTGTTTTATGAGTTAATATAAAGTTTTCAAAAAAAAGGAGAGACAGACACAGTGTGTTGAGGTTTTTAACAAGGCTTTATTATTGTACTTCATTGACTTGGGTGGGTTGTTATCCCGGGTGGTCAGTCACCTTCTTCCTGCTTCAGAACTACTGCACTGCACTGTGTCCTACGGGACGTCCGGAGCGGGGAGGGGGGGAGTTTGGCTGGTCTTCTGGGTCTTGATACTTCACAGGTCTACTGTTGGATGGGGCAGGATCTGACCTGGGATGGTGCTCTACAGCAGATAAGATGATGGAACTTGAACGACCTGTAAAGATATTTTCACAAAACATCAGTGGGTTACATAGCCCAATAAAAAGGGCTAGAGTTATGCACTACATTAAACAGCAATCTGCAGATTTATGTACGCTACAGGAAACACATCTATCGGCCACAGAACATTTAAAATTGCACTGGGGACAGTGGTATAAGGTCTACGCATCTTCACACTCAAGTGGGAGGAGACAAGGAACAGCAATCTTAGTGCCAGGTACTACTCCCCTGGAGGTATCAGAGAATTTTATAGATTCCCAAGGTAGATACATCATTCTGCAGGGTATATTATACTCTAGAAGGGTAACTTTGGTTGATGTTTATTTGCCACCTCAGTTGTCACTCCCAGTAGTTTGAGCCTTCCTGAATAAAGTCATGGAGTTGTTAGATGGAATTTTAGTCATGGGAGGTGACTTTAACATGACGTGGTCAGATGAACTTATCTCGAGTAACAAGGGGGCTCACAGGACAACGAATGCACTCCATTTTTTGAGGCATTCATTCGACCAGCTGGGGCTTATTGATGTGTTGAGGAGGACATATACATCACAGCGAGGCTATACCTATTACTCCCCCCGATTCCATAGCCACTCGAGGCTTGATTACTTTTTTTTTTTTTTTTTTTACAACATACGAACACTACTCATTAGTTACAGACATCACAATAGGACCCCAACTTTTGTCAGATCACCATCCTCCAATACTAAAATTAGACCTGGGAAGAAAGTGAATCGAACCTTTTGGCGTTTAAACCCATCCTTACTAAAAGACCCCCAATCTGTAACTAAAATACAGCAACGTATCCCACAAATAATACAGGAAAACATTAGCTCAGAGATATCAGCAGTAACCTTATGGGATACTCTGAAAGCCGTTCTTTGAGGTGAGATATTGGCCTACACAGTGAACAAGCGTAGGGTAAATGAATTCAAACATCAAGAGTTACTACAACAACTACAGCAATAGAGGGGGATAGAGAATTACAGCTAAAAATTCACAAGGTGAAAAGTGCCCTACAAAAATTGATAGACTGGAAGGTACAGCAAACTTGGAAGGCTAGGTTTGCTGGCCAAGGCACCTAGCTTCACCTGAGCTCTTTCCTTCTAGCTTGCTTGAAAGGATAGAACTAAGAACCTTACCAGAGTAAGGGAAAGGATTAAGACTTTTGGCTAGGCAGATTTACTGTGTGTTATTGTTTTTATTTTGTACTCAGAGGGATTGCTACTGTTCGTTGCTAACATGTTATTGCTTTATTTTTCTCTGATCCACATTGCTGTTGCTGGGTATACCTTCTGCTGCATTATTACAAGGTGTGCCGACAGGTGTGTGTTAACAGATTACTGCTCTAATCTTCTGATTCAAATTGTCTTTTGTAAGGTATATCTTCTGTTACTGCTTTATTTTTTCTCTGTAGCAAAGTGTTTCTTACAGGGTATATCTTCTGTGAAATTATTACAGGTGGTGCTTACATTTTTGTGACTTTTTATCATTAGGCCAAGCAAAATTACTGTTTGCCCCTATTTTATTTATTTCATTTTTGCTGGAAAGGTTTTTTTGTCTCAGAGGTGTTGCAGTCTCCTTCTCACATTGAAGACAGGGAGAGTGAAAAAGCAGCCACAGTTTCCTTGAATCAAGGAAGTTATTTTCTAGATTACACTGAACTGAATTATTACTTTTTGGACCTGTGTAAGTAACTAGTATTGATTCTGTTTTTGGGGTGGGCTTTTCTTAGTTTTAACTTTAATTTGCCTGGGAGGAACTGTAGCTGGGAGATATTTGCAGTCAGCTGTGACTAGACCTGTTACTTAGCCTTTGTGAAATAGGTGTCTGAAAGGAAGGAAGGCACCGCCCGGGGTGGAGGGTAAGAGTTGTAGGTGATTGTTTCTGGACAGCATAGGTTTACTCCCACCCACCCTTCCCTCACCCCACCCGCCCCAAGCACATAACTTCTTCCTTTATAGCAGGGGCTCTGACATCACTTCCTCAAAACTACTAACAACATGCACCTGTTCATATCCTTAAAGGCACAGCACACTGAATAGGGGGTAGAGACACTCACAAGCTTGCACACACTAAAACAAGAACAGAAAACAAAAAGGCATCTGTAACTGGAAGGGACACAGACATGTGGGGAGTGGTGCAATGCACTGGCTGTGGAGCAACAGTCTTCCGGGAGACATTCTGGAAACTGCGTTGCTGCCCTATTTGCAGGCAGCTCTCTGGTCTGAGGGAGGAGGTTGTGCATCTCCATACTGACCTGGCAAGGATTCGGGAAACATGCTCCCCCCCGCAGGGACCACCCAGGCCACCGCCACTACCTCAGAGGTTGCCAAGAAAGAGGAGTGGTTGGACCACAGTGGGCTCAGGGAGGGTGAGGGTGGTGGAACAGAGGTGCATCCCTCCAGTTGTGCCTCTCCACAATTCATTCGCCAGTATGGCAAAGCATGGCTCCTCTATGGAGGCAGCTGCAGTGGAGACCAAGGAGGATGCTGGGAACCTCCACAATGAAGACCCACAGGAGGGTGGCCCAGGACCCCACAGGGGAAGGAAACAACTCCTGGTGGGGGACTCAATTGTTAGGGGGTAGAACTGGGGGAGGGAGGGGAAAGGGAAGTAAGGTGCCTGCCCGGCACCAAGGCTTGGAGGGACAGGAAATGAATCCTCAGGATCGTGGGAGCAGCGGCAAGGGAGAGGGAGCTGGATGTCATTATCCACCTAGAGATGAATGACCTGGCTGAGAATGGGATCAGAGCAGTGCAACAGGAGTTTGTGAGCTGGGGAAGAGCCTTAGACAAGTAGCACACATGGTAACTTTTTCGGAAGTGCTACCTGTCTGTGGCATGGATGAGGCTAGGGCACTCCGCACCATGGGATTCAATGACTGGTTGAAAAACTGGTGCAGAACTCAGGGATTTGGCTTCACTGGGGACTGGGTCTCCACCTGGAGGGATGCAGGCCAATACAGGCATGATGGTCTGCATCTATCCTGGAGGGGAACCCAGATCCTAAGTGGCAAGTATTTAAACTAGCCAAGGGGGGAGGCACTGAAGAGAAGAAGGGAAATCCTAGCCCCCCCCCCAAAAAATCAGGGTAATTAGTGAAGTAAACACCAAAATAGAGCAGTCAAAAGGGAGAAGGGCAGAGGTAAATGGAGAAAAAGGCAAAGGCAGTAGGGACAGGGATGGGGCAAAAATAAATAAAACCATAAAAAAAATGGAGGGTAATGAGTACCAATGCCCATAGTCTAGGTAAAAAGCTCCCTGAAATGGTGGCCTTGATGGAAGAGGGATGCCTGGATATTGTGGCAGTCACAGAAACATAGTACACAGAGAACCATGACTGGGATGTCAACATACCAGGGTACACAATCTACAGGAGGGACAGGGAGGGAATAAGAGGAGGAGGAGGAGCTCTTTATGTAAGGGAAGGGATAAAAGCAACAGCACTAAAGGGTAAACAGGGAGGAGAGGAGGCACTGTGGGTCACCCTGGAGACTGGAAATGGCATCACAATCCGCACAGGGTTTGCATACTGACCCCCGTCTCAGGGGGAAGAAATAGACAAGGAAATGATAGAAGGCATCCTTGGGATGGCAGAGAAAGGGGAGATATTGCTGATGGGGGACCTGAATATGCCAGATGATGACTGGAGCACCTTTGTTGCAGCCACATCCAATAGCAGGGCCATTCTCGATGCCCTACAGGGGACATGCCTCAGACAGCTAGTTTTGGAACCCACTTGAGAGAGAGCAATCTTAGACCTGGTACTCTCAAATGGGGATGGAGAGAGGATCTCTGATCTTGAAGTGGCTAGCCATCTGGGAACAAGCGACCACCAAACAGTGTGGATCACGATAAACTTAGCTGTAGAGTCAAGCCACACAAAAGTGAAGGTACTGGAATTCAGGAGGGCTGATTTCGACAAAATGGGAGAGTGCCTCAGAAAAGCACTAGCAAACAGGTAAGAAGGTGGGGTGGAGCAACAATGGGGAAACATCAAAACCGCCACCACAGAGGCAACTTGTGTGAAGCAAATAAACAAATCAAAATGAAAGAAAAAACCACTATGGTTCTCAAAAGAAGTGGCGGGGAAGGTAAGGGAAAAAAAGACAGCATTCAGGAAGTATAAGGAAACACAGAAGGAGCAGGACAGAGAACTGTACCAGATAAAGCAGAAGGAAGCGGGTAAGGCAGTCAGAATAGTAAAGGCCCAAACCGAGGAAAAGATAGCCAACTCGGTTAAGAAGGGGGATAAAACCTTTTATAGGCACATTAGTGAACAAAGAAAGACTCAGGCAGGGATACTGAGGCTGAACAAAGAGGAAGGTGGTTGGGTAGAGAGCGACAGTGAAAAAGCAGGGATACTGAATGAATACTTTTGCTTAGAATTCATAATGGAAAAGCAGGGGGAAATACCTAATCCGGTCAATAGAAGCACTCTGGATAAGGGGGTTGATATTAGGCCTTTCACAGAAGAAAGGGTTCTGAAAGAACTCTTAAAACTGAAGGTGGATAAAGCAATGGGGCCTGATGGGATTCACCCCAGAATTTTAAAAGAGCTAAGGGAAGAATTAGTAACACTACTGACTACCTTTTTAATAAATCATGGGAGGATGGGGTGCTATCTGAGGACTGGAGGAGGTCGGATGTGATTCCCCTTCACAAAAGTGGGAGCAAGACAGAGGCAGGAAACTACAGACCTGTCAGTTTGACCTCAGTGGTAGGGAAAATGATGGGATCACTTCTGAAGGAAAGAACTGTTGAGTACCTAGAGGCCAGTGGGGCACAGGACCCAAGGCAGCATGGATTCACAGCGGGACGGTCATGCCAGACAAATCTAATTGATTTCTTTGACTAAGTGACCAAAGCAGTAGACCAGGGAGGGGCAGTGGACATGGCCTACCTAGACTTTAGCAAGGCATTTGACACAGTCCTGCACAAAAGATTAATAAACAAATTAGCCAGCCTGGGAGTGGGTCCTAGGGTGGTAGCCTGGGTAAAACACTGGTTGGACAGCAGGACACAGCGGGTAATAGTCAATGGAGTCCACAGTGAAGAAGGAAGGGTTACTAGTGGGGTACCACAGGGTTCGGTACTGGGGCCAGTCCTTTTTAATGTCTTTATTAGTGACATTGCAGAAGGACTGGAAGGGAAAGTATGTCTCTTTGCAGATGACACAAAGATCTGCAACAGGGTTGATACACAAGGTGGGGTGGAAAGGATGAAAAGGGACTTGGCAAGGTTGGAGGAATGGTCAAATGTATGGCAGCTTAGATTCAATGCAAAGAAGTGCAAAGCAATGCACTTATGAAACAAAAACCAAGGGGAAGAGTACACAATGGGGGTAAGATACTGACAATAACAAAAATGGAAAGGGACCTGCGGGTAGTCATATCAGACGACCTAAAAGTGGGCCAGCAATGTGAGAAGGCAGTAAGGAGGGCTGGGGGGATACTGGGATGCATAGGGAGAGGCATCACCAGTAGGAAACAGGAAGTTGTTGGCCCTCTGTACAGACAGTTGGTAAGACCACATCTGGAGTACGGTGTACAGTTCTGGAGACCCCATCTCAGCAAAGACATAGACAGGGTGGAGGCTGTCTAAAGGAGGGCAACCAAGATGATGCAAGGTCTGCATCAGAAGACATATGAAGAAAGACTAAAGAAACTAAAGATGTATAGCCTCGAGGAAAGGAGGAAAGGGGACATGATAGAAACTTTCGTATACCTCAAGGAAATCAACAAAGTCCAAGAGGGTAGCATCTTTTAGAAAAAGAGATATGCAAAACTAGGGGGCACAATTTGAAGATAGAGGGGGGGTGGCTCAGCGGTAATGTGAGGAAGTATTTCTTCACAGAGAGGGTTATGGATACATGGAACAGCCTTCCTGAGGAGGTCGTAGAGTCAAATACAGTGGGGGAATTCAAGAATGCATGGGACAGACATAAGACAATTCTAGTGGGGGCTAGGAGGAAGTAGGCTGTTTGTTAACTAGGATCTGCAGCTTATCCGATAGGTAGGGACATGGGCAGACTAGGTGGGCCAAACGGTCCTTATTTGCCATTAAATTCTGTGTTCTATGTTTCTATGTTAAAACAGACTAATTATGAGGGGGCCCTCGGCGTACCTGAACCTTGGCTTGAAAACTCCACACATGTAAAAAAGCCTCCATGATACTAAAGTTAAAAAGCTCTGATACCCACATAACACATCACGATGAGGAGATCCGTGCTATTTTCTCAAATTTTTACCAAACTCTATATACCTCAGATCGAGCAATTGATGCAGAGGTGAGATGAGAATTTTTATCTAGTCTGCTCCTCCACTGCCTTTCAGAGACTGAAAGACAAACTTTGGAATGATCAATCACCTTGGAGGAGATTCTTTCCCACATTCCCACATTTTGCAGATGACACCAAGATCTGCAACAGAGTAGATGATCCAGATGGGGTGGGCAGAATGAGAAGAGATCTGGATAAGTTAGCAAAATGGTCGGAAGATTGGTAACTGGGGTTTAACACAAAGAAGTGCAAGATCATGCACATGGGGAAGAGAAACCCTGAAGCCACCTATAGGCTGGGAGGGGAGTTGCTGGCAGTCACAAGGGAAGAAAGAGACTTGGGCATCATCATCACCGATTACCTGAAATCATCCAAACAGACCACTAAAGCAGTAGGTAAGGCTAGGGCGATGTTAGGGTGTATTAGTAGGGGTATCACAAGTCGAAAGAGGGAGGTAATAATCCCTCTTTACAAGACACTGGTTAGGCCCCATCTGGAGTACTGCATGTGGTACTGGAGGTCACACCTTCACAAGGACATTGACCAAATTGAGGCAGTCCAGAGAAGGGCAACCAAAATGGCACAGGGACTGCATCAGAAAACATATAAAGACAGATTAACGGAGCTCGATATGTATACCCTAGAGCAAAGGAGGGAGAGAGGTAATATGATTGAAACATTCAAACACCTTAAGGGCATCAACAAGGTGAAAGGGTCTAACATGTTTCAATATAAGAAAAATAGCAGGACAAGAGGACACAGCATGAGATTAGAGGGAGGCCGATTAAGAGGTAATGTTAGGAAGTTATTTTTTTTACAGAAAGGGTGGTGGATGCATGGAACGGCCTACCTCAAGAAGTAGTGGATATGAATACAGTGCAGGGCTTCAAACAGGCATGGGATAGGCATAAGGGAGCAATACAGATAAGTATGAATAGATAGACCATTGACAGAGCAAAGGCCGATGGCACATTCATAAGGTAGAAAAAGAAATGGGCAGACTGGATGGGCCTTGCGGTCCTTATCTGCTGTAAACTTCTACGTTCTATTCGAATCACCAAATCCCAAAAACGTCCTGGTCCAGACGGATATAAGGCTGAATGGTACAAAACATTTGTGGAGTTGCTTTTGCCCACAATGCTTTCAACCTTCTGGGAGGTGTCAGAGGGTGAGGGTCCTCCCCGTTCCTGGGAATAGGCAGTTCTAACTACAATCCCTAAATCTAGCAAAGATGAAACAGACCCCTCTTCTTGCCATCTGATCTCAATCTTAAACACGGACTACAAAACATACATAGCAATCTGGGCCACAAGATTTGAAGGGGTACCGTAAACTATAATACATCCTGACCAGGTCGGATTTATCAAAATGCATATTACGATGGATAATATCTGTTGGTCACTTCATTGCGGAATTCATACGCACTAGAAAAATCGCAGTGGTTTTCCTGAGTTTAGATGTAGAAAAGGCATTTGATGGGGTATCCTGGGATTTCTTATGGGACACCCTGTCAATCCTTCACTTCCCTGACAAATTCCTGCTCTGGCTGAAAACCATTTATGCTGGCACAAGTGTCTACACTAGAGCGAATGGTGGCCTGTCGACACTTGTACCATTAAGAAGGGGGACGAGACAGGGATGCCCACTCTCCTCCCCTCCTGTTCGCACTATATATGGAGCCATTGGTAGCGGGGGTGCGAGGAAATGGAGGAATCCAGGGAGTACCGCTGGGACAGATAGAATACAAGACTGGCTTGTTTGCTGATGACATTTTATTAACAGTGTTGTCCCCAGAAGACTCTATACCAGTGGTATTTGATTTAATGGTACAGTTTAAAACATTAGCTGGCTTTAAATTAAATTCAACCAAAACAGAGATTTTGCCCTTAAATTTCGTCCCGTCAGCCTCTCAGAAAAGAAAGTTCCCACTGAAGTGGTCCAAATTGAAAATTAAATATTTAGGTATACACATTCCAAAAGACCTAACTCACCTTGAATTAATTAACTATGAACCACTTACACTAAGAATTCAGGAAGACCTTAATAAATGGGACAAATGAATGCTCACTTTCTTTCAAAGAACTTAAATTGTATGCATGAATGTATTACTGCCACTGCTGTATCTCTACCAAACCCTCCCATGTTTGCTGGCCAGATTTTACCATACGTTGTGGAACAAAATTATCTCAAATGTTATGTGGGCAGGACACAGGTCACGAGTTTACTTCTTGGTACTGCAATTGCCCTTGGCACAAGGGGGGTTAACCTGCCTAACTTTGAGTTCTATGTAAAGGCAGCATTTCTCCGTGTCATCTTTTTATGGATGTCCCCAGTATACCAGGCACCGTGGAAAAATACAGAAGCCATCATAAATGATCTTCATGATATAGATCCCATTCTATTCTTCACCTCTTAAACATTTTATGTTTATCACAGCCCAGACATTAAGAGTTTGGAATGGACTGCGCAACCACTCTTGTTTTAAAACAGAATTTATTTATATGAAGTTGCTCTCGGCTGATGAGCATTTTCAGCCTAACCAAGAAGACCTCGCTTATAAACAGTAGTGCTGACAGAGTTTGAATTATGTCCATCAGTTTATGACCTCGAGGGGAGTAATACCATTTGAGACTTTGCAACAAAACTATGATCTTCCCCTTCGGGATTTAAACAGATATCAAAGGGTGAGAGCCTACCTGACAGAAATTTGGAGAGAGAGACATTAGCACTTCCCAATCCACAGCCTCCATGTCTACAGCTGGTTATTAATCAATTAGGTGGAGCCCTACTTTTGCAGCTTATTGGTCTTCTATACAATGACAAAATGGAGGGTTCCATCTTTACTTTCTTGAAAGTTGGAATAAGGATTTGGGGACTTGTCACTAAGGAAGATTGGTTGGGTGCTGCCCTTCCTGCTGTCAAACTCACGTACAGTACACGATCATCTGGTGTGAGTTGTCCTGGAAGTGCAGGAACAGATACTTCAGGACTCTGGTAGTTCTTATAAAATATCTTCCAGCACAATATGGGATATGTTGGAGGGATTGTAGATGCCAGAAGGACGTTTTGGACACATATTTTGGTCATGCCCTAGGTTGACCCCTTTCTGGTGTTCCCTACAGATGGAATTTAAAGACTGTATGGCAGGGCGAAGACATAGAGCTAACTGCTGAAATGGTTTTTACTAATGATACTGCCTCCTCATGCTCCATCCTGGTACAAAACATTACTCCCTATCCTCTTACTGGCCGCCAAGAAGGAGATTACCAGGAGGTGGATGACCATCACAATACCTACATCCTAGATTGGAGGCTAATAGTCACATCTGGCTACCAAATGGGCAAACTAATGGCAGAACTTATAGAGTCACAACACTTCAACTGAAGTGGCAACATTGGATTTGGTACGTTTCCCAAACTGACTCTACATGTGTATCACAAATTACTGAGGAGGAATACCAGGGTGGAGCATCATAATAGGAGACATGAGGAAAGAAGGTTTAGAAAATGTAACCTACTGCTTAAATGCAATTCCAAGATGAGAATGGAAACTGTGAAAATGTCTATCACACATACTTGTACTGCAAGAGTGAAAACTGTATTATTCATATATTGTATAAATGGAAAAATCATCCTACCCATACAGATGTACTTGTGGAACCTCAATGATATACTGTACTATCTTATATACCTCTCAATACCTAGACATGTAGTTAACAGTGAGACTATGTGAAGTTTTAAATATAAATTGGATGAACATATGGCAAATAAAAAATTAATGTACCACCAATAGAGCAATCAGGTGGCGAGTTCATTAAGGACAAATTGTCTTCAGAACTTGAAAATTACCTATGAACCTAGCAATAAAAAAAAAAAAAAAAAAAAATTGTAAACCAAAGCTTGTCCCACTGGTCTGCCATTCTCAACACTGATGACCTGGTCCTTTACACCTGCTCCAAAAGTATTGATCAAATAAACCAATATCTAACTACTGATCTACAGTCTGTGCACAACAGGTTGCCTGCAAACAAACCGATTCTGATATGACCAAAACACAGTCTACGTTGTTCACTACATCCCCAGACTAGGTCTAAGTCTGTACCCTTTAATCATAACTGACCTTGATCTTAGTACCCTCAGTCTCCTCCTTCACCTACCTTGGAGTTACATTTGACCCCTCCCTAGATTACTCAGCTCATATAATGCGTGTCTGCAAGTCAGTTAACACTATGCTGGGTGTCTCCTACAAAGTGAGCCATAACCTGATCTAACAAGCTCGTCTTGCCATTGCCTGTGAGATACTCCTCCCCAAGTTTCTTTATGGAGCTCCAGCATTCTCAATTGCCTCAAAATCTCCTCTCCTTAGGAGGGATGTTACTTACAACAATACTTGTCACTTTGCAGTAGCATCTTACCAGCTCACTCATCATTGCTTTCTCTATGAAAGGCTGGGTTGACTTCCCATGACCTCCCTTCAGGACCACAGTTTTTTTTTTCTTTGGGGGGGGGGGGTGATTTTTCACATTATGCGCAGTCATCAGTTCCAACCCCTTGCCTCACTTCTCAAACCTGTGAACAGTGTCTACTGTTTGAGGTCCAGTGATAGTGCCCTACTGACTGTCCCAAAGCTTAGAACTAGGGTTGGCGATTTGTCCTTTGCAGCCCCGAGGATATGGAACTCCATATCATCTAAAATTCGTCTCTGTCCCTCAGTACCTATGTTTTGTCTTAGGTACTGTAAACATCTTCTTAGCTTGTCACGCTGCTCTTGCCACTGAATTTGAACAATCTCTGACTTGCATCAAGATGCATAATCAGTTTGCCCTATTATCGTGGTACTTAAGCATCTTTTGTGTAGCTTTGTGTCTTCAGACTTACTGTAACTTGCCTGATACCGTTTCTAAATATTCACCTTGCCATGATGTAATGCTTTGTTAACCATGTTTCTCATTTTGTTTATTGTATTACATTGTATCAAACTGTATGTATTGTCTTATTTATCATTTTATGTGTAATCTCCCAGTTCGTTCCTGAAAACAGGCATTTGATTGCCTAGTGTACTTACCTGGTTAAAAAAAAGTATTCCTTGTGCACTGGGAAAAGTATTATTTTTTTCTATGGGGAGGCCAAAGATTATTTCCATATTTTGGGCAGGAGGGGGAGGTGATGAAACCTTGTCCATGGCTTAGGGGAAACTCACTGGGACAAAGCCTGAGAATGAATGTCCTAGAGTACAGAAACCTAGGAGATGAGTATAGGATTGAGGAAGGGGGGTACTGACAGTCACTAAGTAGGAAAGGGATACTGTGGTTATCATATCTGATGACCTCAAAATAGCAGGGGTAGTGTGACAAAACACTTGACATGGCCACTGGGATGTTGGGTTGCATAAGGAGAGGCATCTTCAGCAGAAGGAGGTGTTACCACTATATCACTTACTGGTAATACCCCACCTGGAGTGCTGTGTCCAGTTCTGGAGGCTGCACCTCAGAAAGGACATAGGCTTGCCAGCCCACCAGCGCAACAGTAGCACTACCACTCATGATGCTGGCAACCCGGGTTCGGGAACGAGCCAGGGGAGCTGGAGGGCCGGCCAGGGGGAGGAGGCTTGAGCGTCCCAGGGACCACTTGCCTTCTCGGGGGACCATGTCTCGTGCTTGGCTGACCCCGGGCGGAGGTCTGAGGTACAGCATGCCCAGCAACTAGTAGGGGAAGCTGCATGACAGACGTCGGTGCTTATTGCCTTGACGTCAGGGTGCATATCACATGTCATGGAAAATGGCTCGCAGCACTCACGGTAGATGGAGTGACAGGCCCCGATCTCCAATGCCTCTACCTGTCCAAGAACACAGCATCCCTATGAAACTCAGGAATTCAGGGTGTATGGGCCCCCACCTCATCCCCACCTCGGGAGCAAGCCACAGCTACATGGGGGATGGACCGCTCTGGGCTCCAGGTAAGAGGGTGGGGACTAGAAGGCAGCAGGCAACTCCTGAAGAGAGTGGAGTTCTGTGGGTGGTGGGGGCATAAATGGTAAGTGAAAAGAAAAAAAAAAGAAAGGACATAGACAGGGTAGAAGCATGGTGCAGGGGTTGCACCAAAAGCCATATGAAGCGAGACTGAGGGATCTTCAACCTGTATACCCTGGAAGAGAACAGAGCAAGAGGGGACATGATAGAGACCTGCAAGTACCTCACAGGGGTAAAAAGGGAGTGGGGGTGCTTCTTTTCAATTAAAAAGAGCACCAGGACCAGAGGAGATGTAATGAAGGTTGGGGGGGGGTTAAGAAGGATGTGAGGAAGTACTACTTCACTGAAAGAGCTGTAGATGCAAGGAACAGACTGCCAGTGGAAGCGAAAATGTAAGGGGACTTCAAGCATGTGTGGGACAAACAAAGGAGACTATAAGTAAACAGTCAGGGAGGAAGAATTGCTACCGGACACTGATTAGGGTCTGCAGAGACATATGAGGCAAGGACCATCTGGGCAAACTGGGCGGGCCAAGTGGTCCTTTGCTGCAGACAAATCCTATGTTTAATCTGGTGACCCCATGTTTTTACAGTTCAGATCAATGAAGCTGAAAATCCAGTATTACCACACAAATAAGTAACAATACACATCAGGGCATGTGTTGTGGGACTTATAGCAGCACTACTAGATAATCAGGAAGTGATTATCAAAATTCTGCTTTTTGGCTGGAAGTATGCAGCCACAGTTCGGGTTTCCATATCTGTAAATAATTTTTTCTAGCAATCTTTCATTTTTTAGATATTTTAAATGTCTTTCCATTGTTGTGGATCTGCAGTAAATATGGCTGCTGCCTAATTTGCAGCCAAACTCCCCCCTCATGTTGCATTATGTCTTTTGTTTACTTCCATGGGACCTGTGCCGCACATTCCCGCTGTTCCTGTGTAGTGTTGTGAATCATGCGCATGTGCAGTTGGCAACAGAAGGTTGCAATGCAACATGGTGGATGGGTGGAAGAAATGTAAACAAAAAAGAAAAATGGTGCAAAGTATGGGGTAATACTACAGTGAAAACAAGAAAGATACTCAAGTAAGTACTCAATAGAGCACAGGAAACAACCTGATGCAAAAGGTCAGATTTTTTTTATCTAGTACTGCTGCTTTAACTACACATTGAATGGTGTCGCACGAGGCTCTGCCGAGTGCCGTAACAACACAAGAAGTGGGCAAATACAACAATACACATCTGGAAATGCATTACTGGAATTATAAAATGGACCCAAAGAAACAAAAAAAAAAACCCTTGTAATCCAATTTTAACTAACAGCTGGGACTTTGCCCGAATGCATGTTGTGAGATTTACTCACAGGTAAAGACTCAGACTTACCAAGTTTCTTGTCCATTTTATAGTGACTAATTTAAAAGACAAGAGAAAACAGTACTAAAGCAATGATTATGCAAAAAAAAAGGTACTGGCAGAAAAGGAAAGTTAGGAGGTATTTTTCAAGTTTTACTCTCTGAGACCCAGAGATCCCTTAAGGAGTGATTTAGGTAACACAGCAACTTAAACTTTTTAGGCATGTTTTCACATGTGTTTGTTATTTAATTACATTTCTACTCACTGAAGTCGCTAATGAGCTGTGAGACGTGGTGCTGGGAGGAACCTGTAAAGCCCCAGACTGTCCCGGTAGTGATGGTTGCAGTAGTCCAACCCTAATATCCAATACTGCCATCACTAAAGGACCCACAAATAAAACAGCAGCTAAACAGGGAGCCTATAGAGGGAGTCAGAGCCAGTAGTAGTGTTAGTGCTATTGTACTGATGGCAACACTCAGGCACCCCCCCTCCAGATATGCTATTACTAAGGGCGTCTTGGTAATGTATTTAATGTGGCAGACTCCAGGATGCCATTCAACTGGAGAAAAAAGTTATTTTTTTTTTTTAAGTTTAGCTGGGCTTAATGGGGACTCCAACAAAAGGTAAGTTATATTTTAAGTAGTGTAATTATTGTATAGCAGTTATCTTAGGAGTCCCTGCCATCAAGGCACAGGTCAGGAAGCACAGGAAAACCAGGAGCAGTTTCAAAATTCACAATAGCATTTTATTTTTCTCAATAACAGCAAAATAAAAAATATAAATTTGTTCACTACAACTATTTACAAAGACAGTACAAACAGAGAAAATAAAGTCCTTCTTCTGAGGGTATCTCTTAATTCCAAGTTTCAGTCTCTCACTCTCCTTGTCTCGCTAGCAAAAGCATTGCTGCTCTTTTTATAACAAGTCTTTACTTTGATGAAATCCTGCTTCTCACAGAATGTTTTTGACAGTTTACAGAATGTTCTTGTCAGTTTCGATGAAGGCGCAGTAGAAAGGACATAGTGACCCAGAACTGACCTCTTGTTTACAACTCTGCAAAGGGCTTTAAAATTGCATCTCAGGTTAACCCCTTGAGTTCCAAATAGCTTTTTGCAATCATTTCAACAGTATAACTATATACAGTTTTAAACAAAGGGATCCCAGTATCACTGACATTTCCACAAAAACATTCACACATATTTTTATACCTGCAATTATGCGGGGGGGGGGATAATGAACAGCAAGTGAAGGCAGAGATATAGCGAGGGGCAGAGAATCACAAAATCGGAGTGACCAGTTCCTAGATCTCATGAGAAAATTTGGTTGTGCAACCAGACACACAAGGGACAGAAAAGGAAAGGTTAGAACAGATCCTTCCATTTAATTCTTTCTGCATAACAAACAGGACAGGGCCTTATTCAACCCTGTCACAGTCCCCCTCAGGAAGGTTAGAAACAACACTTTTGAGCAATACACAATTGCAAGTACACCCTAAAGCAAGTCATTGTGGTTAGTATGCGCAACTTATGAAGGAATTTTTTTTTTTACTCCCCTCAGCCCATGTTCGAGAGGGAGCCCGAGCGTCATTCCCCCGACATCCACTGGCCAAATCAGGCCATCTTTTCCCAGGGCTTGCCCCCTGGCAGGGTCGGTGGGGGTTGCCCAGGCCCCTACCAAAGTCCGGATCCAGTTCTGGTCAGCCCTGTGGCTGTTCGGGGTGTGGGACCTGCAAGCCCCTCCTTCATCCAGCCGGAAGATCTTTTTCTTGTTTTTTCCTCCCTCAGAGGTAGGGTGTGCAATGATGCCAATGACTGTGCCATGCACGCTCCTGTGCACATCCTATTGGGCATCTGCCCTGCCTCTGCCCACCATGGACAGCACTGGTGTGCCAGACCCCAGCCTTTGCTAGGGGCCAGGCAAGCACCGACCACTGATTAACCCCCCCCCCCCCGAGAAGGAGTGCTGTCTTTGGGATGCTCGATTTTTCTCCTCCTCGGCTAATCCCTGGTGACCCACTTGCACTGTGAACATGGGTCGCTAGCATGGCAGGAAGTGAGGCGGATGCTTCAGCCCTCCACACCACCAGGCCAGCCCTTATGAAGGAATGAAGGCTGACTAGGTCTTAAGGAATAGAATGAGTGCCATGTTCCCAACAGCAGTACTGTTAAAACTCGGCTATACAACATTAAAAAGCTTGTCTAACCTCTTTCATTTCTTAGGCACTAACACTAATCTGAGTTACTGAATGAATTACTAATCTAACCCATCACCTTTCCAACAAGCTTGTGCAATACAGCCTGCTGTGTGACAGCTTTGAATGTTTATGACTGATCTTAGCTATGTAAAATATGAGCAAGCTTTCAAAGGTCATTCTCTGGTTTAATGAAGTCTAATCCATAGAACTGAGCAATCACACACTAGAGGCAGCTTTGTGATTTTCCTTGGGGGAAAAAGCAATATGCTTCTCCTGACCTCAGCTGTGAAGTAAACATGAAACCTAGTCGTGTATGCTTGGGGACAGCCCATAAATTCAATACATGTTCCCACACCACTTTATCTGGATTGTTCAGGTACTATGGCATTATTTCAAACCATGTCAAGTTATGTGCTGTGTATGCTGTCTTAAATGTCCTCCTAATTTTTTCTAACTATATTTCTAATTCTCCTTTATCCTGTGACCCCATACCTGTACTTCAAGACTCACGGGAGCCCATATTCCTTCCAATCAGGAAGGTAGATGAGTGTCTGCCTCTATAAACCTGCCAATGTCACTTCATGGTCAGCTCTCAAGAACACCTGCTGACAGGGTTAGTCAGTGACTGCCTAAGAAAAACTGAAATGGCCCTTTAAGAGTAGCTTGAAGCAACATCCACAGTCTTCAGAAGCATACTGCCCACTGGGATTCATAAAGAACATAAAAATGTGATTACTCATTACAAAATTACCTATTTTAAGGCAGCTGTCCATGTTAGGGCTGGTAGTATTCAATTACCCAACAGAAACAAGTCATCCTCATGTAATCCCAGAGGTCTTTAGGCTAATTGAAGGGTTTTTTTTTTCCATTCAATCTGCATTGAAAACTCATTCTTAATGCACATTTTTTTTTCATTACAGCACATAAGTATCTACTCCTAACTTAAGAATCCACCCCTGCTACAGACAGACCAGATACCCTTGATATTTTTGAAAGATCAGAAAAAGCAAGAAACAGGACAGAGCACTGTAGGATTTTTTTTTTTTATGCAGGTTAAGAATGATTTTTCAAAGTAAATCAAAAACTAAGAAACAGATGCCAGTATGGGTTAAATTCACTCTGCATGTACGCTTTGTCTGCCTCTGGATGTAATGACACTATTCTCCTATCGAGATGTTTCTAGACCTTGGACATATTAAATATGCTTGTAAAATGTATTAATTTATACACCGAGAGGACAACCATGCTTTACTTTTTTGCAAAGTACTGGGATTATTCGGTCTCACATCTAGAAGTTATTTTATTGCTTCTCTTATTTGATGAATTTACACAAGATTTTTTTCAGACATTTTCGGACCAGCTGGCAGAATCTTGGCTGAGTGCTGATGTAATTTAGTTTTCAATGATCAAATTTTCCTCATGGCTCTGTCAGCTCTTCGCATACCCTCAATATCAAATTATAAACTGGCAGAATCAATATTTGCTTCCAATTGCCTGATGTAGACCTTTGTCTATGGAAATATAACAATACAGCACATTGGTTAATTATCTGGCAAGTGTCTCAGGCTGATAACGAACATGTTGGGCATATCATCAAGACCCTCCCCTGGGCATAAAACAGACTATCAGGCTCGTAAAATGCAAAATTGTTTTCTTGTTTTGCTCTTCTAGTCCCACAAGCAGACTTCTGTAAATTTTTTTCTTCTCGATTCTATTCAGATTTACTACCTTCGTAAAGGTAACAAAACAGTCTCAAACCGTGTGTAGCTCCTCTGTTAAATTCGAGGCTTATCTCTGCGAAGTTCCTTGGGGATCCGTGGGTTACTGCTGAGGTCTGGGCAAGTATTTACTCTAGAAGACTGGGGCCACCATGACAATAACCTTTGGCCTCCTGTCCACCAATCAACAGTCTGCAGTGTTTGGACACCCCTTTTCAGCCAACAGGGATTATAGCAGCATGACTGATATACAGTAGCATTTCAATCAAATGGGATGTCCCTGGACCCTCACAATAAAAAGGGCTGTACTGGGACTTGGTGTTGAGTTTTGGGTGGACAGAGCGAGTGACTGGAGGAGAGAGACTAAAGCTACATGCTGCTGTGCTTTTCTTGCTAGGCTATAGTCTGCAAACTAAACAGGCAGGCCTCCCTGCATGTGAGATTCATTGTATAGTGAGACTAGCTCAGGTGCGAGTCCAGTAATTTGGCAAGCATCCTGGAGAGACTGAATTTTTCCTGGAGAGATGTTGACCGCAGATATTGTAAGACCACTCAGTTTAGTAACTGGTTGTTGAGTACTCTGACTATGAGCTGTGGCCTACAGCAGGCTAGTTTTCCGTTGCATCAGTGCACAGAGATAAGTGTAAGCCCCAAAACAGTACTTCAGTTTGTCTGCACGGAAAGAGGTTTTCTTGCAAGCCTGAGTTCTTAATTCTTCCTGTAACCAGGAGTCTGAGAAGGCTATCCAGATGGTCTTTTCCCTTCGGAGGACTATCAGCTTCTTCATCTTTGGAGTCAGGACACTGGATTCCAACAGCTAAGTTAATCATTTTAAGTTACCCAGTCATCAGCCTTTACCTTACTTTAAAGCACTTGGGCATCAGTAAAATTACTTTCCATAGTGGCTTACAATTTGGAATTTAATAGTTTTGCATGCATGTGGATCCATGGCCCGCTGTGGGGGGTTGCTTAACTAAAGCCGGCTAAACTGAGCTCCAACTCAACATCCTGGGCAATGACATCAGGCCTGTGCTAAACTTTAATTATTATAAGGGGTGCCCAGGTTTAGCTTTAGAAATTGGCTCCAACTATCCTCTTTTGAGGTGTTTGCTGTTTGGGGGGAGTGGGGTACGGAACAGCTGTGTAATAACTTGTGCTGTGTTCATTTCGTATTTCTCCCACAGGTACTGTAGCTGCTGGTTTATAAATCTGTGTTCTATTGTACAACTGGTGTAGTTATGGACTGCTATAGAATTTAAGTACAACAGGTTTGATAAGTATATGTGGGGAACTGCACTGTTGTGTATACTAGTGTGTGTGTGGGTGGGATCTGCATCCCAGGGGGCAGAACCCAAATCACCATCTAGCTCGTAGGATACTCTTGGTGGAGGCACCAAAACCATATTCCCCATATACCCTAGTGAGGACTGTGCCCAAGCCAGCCCCACACACCCAGAGCCCTCAACCTTGGAGGACAGTGAATAGGCACAGGGCAGGGAGGTGTGACCCGCCCTATGTATACTATCACATGGCAGAAAACAGGGTCACGTGCTTCTCCCCATCACCCTCCACAAATGCATAATCCTATAAAATTTCTCACCTGTACCGTACACATATAACAAAATCAGTACCACACCCTTGCAAGAATGCAGACCTTGCCCCACCCCTTTTCCCAAAGTTGTTACTCTACCCAGTATAACTCTCATAATTTGTACCCCATCTTCTGCACAACTTGCAAAATTCAGTTAACACTGAACCCTTCCTAAAATCTGTACACCCCCCTGATAAAAGCATGCATGGTTTACTAAAAATGTACCTGACCATGCAATCCTTGCAAATGATATACTCCTCCACCTGTTCTAAAATTTGCAATCCTGCTCCTTACATCATTCTCAGAATTCAAGTCACAACCCCCATACCTTACAGAAATGCCTACCTAATGCCCCCAGCACCAGTACCAAACCTTTGCACCAAATACTTCTGTAGCCTCCCAAAATGTGTGCTCTTGTGCCCACAGACCTCTGTAAATCTGCATGCATCCCAAATCTGTACCCATACCCCCTTTCAAAATGTATTCTCCCTACCGCTGAACCTCTACAATAATTACTATCTTCTATCCTCCTAAAATATGTACCCTTGCACATGTGCTCATCACAAAATTTGCACCAGTACCCATGCTCCACAGATTGACCTCTACCCCCAATCTTTACACAAGGTGCACCCATTTCATGCACCTCTCCCAAAATGTTTACTCCAACCACCACACCTTTCCAAAATGTGTGCTCATGACCTCCCCACTCCCAAAATGTGCACCCCTCCCAAATGTTATACTGCTTGTGCTACACCCCTCCAAAAATCATATTCTTGCAGCAACACTGAAGGAAAACTGGTGCAGTCCACAATGTTTGTTCAGTGCTACTTTTGGACTGATAAATACTAAGTAGGTCCTTGTGCAGAATGGAGACAGATGATTCATGTACCTTTTCTGAATATTTGCATCCCCATAATAATCTGATGAGCCTATACACAGCAATGCCCAAGCAGCTTACTGTAAGCTAATAATCACCATTTATGAAAGTTTAACTCCTAACTACCTCTAGAGCTTGTAAAAATCTGAACCTTGTACTGCTTAAATTTGATACAAAATGGTTGCCAAGACAAAACTGAGTTAAGAGTGCACCGTCTAATGAGCAAAATGTAATTGTTTTTTAGCCTAAAAACCTGAATTTTTATTTGTTTAAAAATTTTTCACCAGGACAGACACACTAAGCTATAGCCAGCTTGTTACCAGATATATCCTGGGGGAAGGGGTAAAAAGAGATTTCTCAGAAAACTCTTAGTACAGCAAATATGTTTACAATACAATATTACAGTGATGGTAAAACATGAGTTGAAAGAGACAATCTGATAATCTCTGCATAAAATACCAAAAGAAAATAAGACAAAATTAAAGCACTATGGGCTGGATATTCAGACTACAGTGGGGCAAGCCTGGGTGCAGTGCAACTGGGCTGCGACAGGGCCAGGCGATATTCAATCATGATGCGCCATGGTGCAGCACCATTGAATATGGCAAGTTCGGCACACATACTGCACATGGTGCAGTGGCACTTTGCCAGCGCAAGCCATAGAGAGGGAGCACAGAGATGCGCCAGCGCAAGTGCAGTTGCACTAGGCACATCACCCGCAATATTCAGCGAGGGGTATGGAAATGAGGCCATAATATATGCAAGGCACAAATGGGGCCATTTGCATGTCATTATGGCCCCATTTACATGCGTTGCACAGGGCGTCCCGGTGAACTGCACCTGGTGCCCTGTCTAGCTGCTGTCGTTGGGGGACCGGTCCCTGGTGGGCTATTGTAACCCCCTCCCCTCCCGTACGCCCGATCATTCATTCACATATCTGGTCCTGTGTAGTACAGTATGTACTGCAAGCCCATTGGTCCACACTGTGGACCAACAGGCATACAGATCATACTGTATGCTGTCATTTGGCAGGCAGCCGGGCGGTTTGCGGGCGGGGTGCTGCTGCCCGCCGATGACGGAGGGGGTGTTGAGTGGCCAAGGGTCCTCTGTGGGTGGGTTGGGGGGTACCACTGGATCACCAGGCTAATATCTAACATTACAACAGCCCCTGATCGGGCATCGGGGAGGGAACCACAAGACCACCAGGTTACAATTTATTATTACAACAGCCCATGATCAGGCATACGGAGTGGGGGGGGTCCACTGGACTACCAGGGAGGGTCCGGGTGCTTGAGGACGGTGTTTCTGCTGGGCGGGTGGCCACCCATGGCTGGCAACTGTAGTGTTGAGCCTTGCAATACAGCTACCCACCTGTGGGTGGTCTGCATTTGAGCCTTTCATTTTCAGCTCAACTTTGAGCACCAGTGTGTGGCGCATGTAGGGGTTGCTCCAGCATATGCACCGCACATCCCAGGCTGAATATCGGGATGTGCTGCATATGCATGGGCACGCCCCCTGCATCTGCGCCACACAGGATTACATTGCGCCCCGGCGCATCAAGATTTGCCCTGTGCCGGGCAGCCTTTTCAATATCCCGCCGGTGCGCAATGTGGGGTTGCGCCAGTGCAACTCTCTTGCGCCAGGCGCAACCCCTTTGAATATCCCTGCCTATTTGTATAAAATCTACAGAAACACCAGGTGCCAAAAAACACTGTCAAATAGAGTATAAGATCAAGTGTAGAGAGGGACAGGTACCCACAGCAGCAGGCAGGGATGGCTAGTTGTGGATTATGTGAAGCTTTAATCAGGCAATTAAAACACTAGAAACATAGAATCTGCCAGCAGATAAGGACCACTTGGCCCACCCAGTCTGCCCATTTTTTCCTGCCTATAGTATCACTGCAGATCATACTAGATCTCTGGCCCATTCACTCCCCTTCCCTTTCCCTAGGATTCCCTTATGCCAATCCCATGCATTCTTGAACCACACCATGGTTTTTGCTCCCTCCACCTCTGCTGGAAGACTGTTCCAGGAATCCACCACTCTTTCTATGAAGAAGTACTTCCTCACATCTCTCCTGACTCTACCCCCCCCCAGCTTCTTACTGTGCCCACCCCCTTGTCCTTGAGGACCTTCTTTTTCTGAAAATACTTCCCTCTTGCACCTTGTTTATCCCCTATGAGGTATTTAAAGGTCTCTATCAAGTCCCCTTTTTCTCTGTTCCAGGGTACACATATTTAGGTCCTTTAATTTCTCCTCAAAGAGCTCTGATGCAGACTGCACCATTTTAGTTGCCCTCCTCTGGACCACTCCCACTCTATTTCCTTTCTGAGATATGGTCTCAGAACTGGACACAGTAACTCTAGGCGGGGTCCTAACAGCAACCTACACAGAGGCAACACCACCTTCCTCTTTCTGCTACTGATACCCCTCCCTATGCATTCCAGCATCCCACTAGACCTCCCAACTGCCTTGTCATACTGCCTGATCACCTTTAGGTCAGCTGATATGATCATCTGCAGGTCTCTTTCTTGACTGATGGTTGTCAGCACCCCCTCCTCCCCATTCTGTACTCCGCCCCTGGGTTTCTGTACCTCAAGTCCATTATTTTGCACATTTTTGCATTGAAACCCAGCTGCCATACCCTTGACCACTCCTCTAGTTTACTCAGTTTACTGCTCATCCTTTCGACCCCACCCCACCCTTGGAGTGTCTGCCCTATTGCAGAGTTTGGTGTCATCCACAAAGAGGCAGACCTTCCCTTCAAGCTCCTCTGCAGTGTCCCTTATAAAGACATTAAAGAGGACCGGTCTCAGCACTGATTCCTGAGGCACCCCACTGGTCACCCTCCGTTTCTCTGAGTGAACTGTGTTTACCATCACCTTCTGCTGCCTATCCCTTAACCAACTTCCTACCCAGTTTACTGTGTCTGGACCAACACCTAAGCAACCCAGCCTGCTTACTAGTCTCCTATGCCACCCAGGAAGGCAGTATATTGTAGTGGTTAATGGCACTGAGTTACAAACCTGGAGACCTGGGTTTGAATCCCATCAGCCTCCACTTGCATACTGTGTGACTGAGCAAGTCACATAACTTCCTTGTGCTCCCAGGTCGCACCTGGAAACAAGCTCTGGCTTAGTGTGCCTTTCCTGGTTAAACACTTTCCCCTTCCCCTTTGTGGAATGGTGTTGAATGTCTTACTGAAATCTTCTTGGTAGGCTATGTCCACTGCTCCACCCTGACTAGTTCCTTGGTCACCCAGTCAAAGAACTCTATCAGATTCATCTGACATGACTCCCCCCTCCCCCCATGAATCTATGCTGCCTTGGGTCTTGTAACTCACTGGATTCAAGACAGTCCACAATTCCTTCTTTCAGTAACGAGTCTACTAACTTTCCCACCACTGAAGTCAGGATGACTGGCCTATAATTGCCAGCCTCTTCCCTGCTAACATTTTTGTGAAGTGGGACTACATCTGCCCTTCTCCAGTCCTCAAGACCACTCTGGTTTCCAATCAGATGTTAAATAGGGCTATCAGAGGTACAGCTAGTACCTCCCTGAGCTCCCTCAATACCCTTGGGTGGACCCTATCTGACCCCATTACTTTATCCACTTTCAGGTTTACAAGTCCCTTCAGGACTCTCCTCCGAAAATGGACTAGAGTCCACCTCCCTCCCTCCCTCCAATGCTCTTCTTAAATTTTTGTGGCCCCTCCCCATCTCTTTCCTCTGTGAACACTGAACAAAAGTATTTGTTCACTATATTTGCCTTTTCCGATCCCCCCCCCGCGCAGTCCACCTTTCCTTCTTAATCTTACAATCCCACCCCTGGTCTTTCTTTTTTCGCTTACATACCTAAAAAAATGTCTTGTCCCCTTTTGTTACTGCCCTGGCTATTCTCTGTTCAATTAGCGTCTTTGTGCTTTGTACTGCTCTCCCTACTTTCCTCTGTTTCTCCTGATACACCTCCCTATACTCCACTCTGCACCTCCATGTACCTTCTGAACGCTACCCTGTTAGCTTTTATCTTTCCATCACTTCTTTCAAGAACCACAGCAGTGTCTTTTTCCTGTTTGTTTTGCCACGTTGCTTGACAAAGAGGTCTGCTCTCTTCATTATGGCCCTTTTTCAGTTTCCCTTACTGTTTCTCTACCCCACCCAGTTCATCTCTCCCCCACCCCCAACAGCCATAACAGACTGCAGTTTCAGAGCTGGAGAACTGCCTGTTGAGCTGACGGTGGGTAAACTTTACAATAACAGCCATTTAACATAGGTCAACCTCCCCACCCCCTGCTCGATTGTGACAGCACCTCTACAGGTATATTTATTTTGATGACAAGGTGGGTGCACTGGTGCCAGGAGCCTTTTTCAGGCATGACCCGGTACTAAAGAACAATACGGAAAGTCAAACAATGCACACAAGAATGATCAATATAAGCATAGGAGTCTCATTTATATTCTGAGGCTCTAAAAAGAAGTGTCTTCAGTCAGAAACCACATGGTGGGAGTTTAATAAGCAAGGTTCATATGCAACCCCACCCCAAAATTGGGGGTTTACCTTATGGCCCGTTCTCCTGTTTCCACTCCCGCTTCTGGAACATCTCCCTCAAGCCTGAAGGTCCTCTTGTTGTGCCTCATCTTTCACTGCTGCAGCCCAGGTCCAGAATGTGCCCCTAATTACCCCCGATTGGTCCCTGTGTGTGTTTGAGCCCGTTTGGGCTTAATTCCTAGTTTGTGAGCTGCCAGCATTTCTCTGGTACCACTAGCTTTCAGCTCAAGCTAAAGTAATCTTTGATCTCCCGATTATCGACTTTGCGGTCCAATCGGAGTCAGTTCAGTGCCCCTCTTCTCCTCTCTGGGGACTGGTGACCTGAGCAAGGCAGCAGGGAAGTTGCAGAAGTGCCCAGAAGCTAAGTTTAAAGTGTGGCATTCACGAGGGGCTCGTGAATATTAATGAGCCCCTCATACATATTAATGCAGGTTTTTGTCTGCCCCCCCCCCGGGGAACTGTATGCTTCGGCTGCTGCAGGGAGGAATCTGTAAATAAATGCAGCACTGCCAAGGACACTAAAAAGGGACTAATGTTCAGGGGGAAATAATGTAAATAAAAAGTATTTCCTGGCTGCACCAGTTTTAAATGTTGGGACTCAGATAAACAGCCTGCCTGCTGCCTGGGGGCACTTAATTTCAGCAGCAGCGAGAGACAAAGGACTGAGGCAAGATGTTTATTCAGGGCACAGAAGAGAATATTGGCCTGTGGGGCAACTAAATAAATTAAGCATTCTTTTTGGCTGCACCAGGACTTTATAGTTGGGACTACGGTTAAACTGCAGAGAGACTGTAACATGAGCAGCCATTACAATGCAGAAACAGCCAATCAGAACACCAGGATTTCCAGCCAGGATTTATGGGACTTTTGCCAGAGCTCATGGGACATTGCAAAAGGCTTATGGGGAATCTGCAGGGACCTAATTTCAGGCATCAAAACAGGAAGCCTATAGTGCATCGAGTGGAGTTAATGAATATTCATTTATTGGACTGACAGGCAGGATCAGCCAATTAGAGTGGGAGCAGCAAACCACTTCAGCCAATAGGGAGCCTCAGAAGGTTTCCATAAAAGACATTGTTTTTGAGCTGTGTGGGCAGTTCCAGTGTGGGGCCCCCCACTGGGGTGGGGGCTTAGGCCCTTTGCTCCAAAATGGGCCTAGCAATCCAGTGCAAGCCCCTCCACAGGGAAGGGGGTTTTCTTCTACCAAGAGAAATAAGTGACTGTCAGAACCAGAGGTCACTAACCTGGGGGTTGCCAAAGTGTCCTCCAGGGCTGGCCAGCACCTTTCTATGCTTCAGGAAAAATGTGCACAACCTGAACCTTCAGCAGTGAGAGCGCTGAATGGAAGTCCTACCTTAGCAGTGAGAGTGCTGAAGCGAGCCTGTAACCTCAGGGAACAGAGAGCCATTTCTGCAAAGTAACCTGAGTGAGTAAATCTGTGTCTATCAAGTACAAGTGAGAGAAAGCTCTAAGAGGCAGCAAAGTCTAGAATTTGATATCGTGACTGTACAAGTTTAAGAGAATCTGCAAGGAGCTGTAAAGCCCAAAAGATAGAATGGGACTGTTTGTCTGCACCCTGCACCTGATCAGCGCTTAGAGAGGGGGTGGACACCCACCGATTGAGTGACTGTGGATGGTCCAGTTTGAAAGTATATAAATGTGTCTGTCTTGAGTAGTGCCACAGGACTCAACCGAGAGATCCTTGACCACGTGAAATTTATCCGGACAGTGCCTGGTGGGCCAGTAACCATTTATGTGTCCAGCTGGGAGCTACAAATGCCAGCGAGAGCCACAAGGGAATAAGTTAATGTGTGTTCAAGCCTGAGAGAGCTGTTAAAGAACTGTCTTACTGCCAAGTAATGTGTTGAGAGCCTAGAAAGCTACAGGAATCAATTAAGTTTAAGTAAAGTGTCTGAGTCTGAAAAAGGTCTACAGTGTCAGCTTTGCCAACAAGTAAAGCCTGCTAACGTAGCAAGCCATGCTTCAAGCTCAGTCAATGTTTAAAACTGTTCTAAAGTAGCAAGCCATGCTTCAAGCTCAGTCAATGTTTAAAACTGTTCTAAAGTGGTGGTGAGCTGTGCCTCAAGCTCAGTTTCTAGAAAACTGTCTCAAGTGGTAAAAAGCAAAATTCAAGTGCACGGTGTTGTGCAAGGGAGGCATCTAAGTTCCTAGTTGTCTCCAAGGACTGTAAGCATCTGGGTCACCCTAGCTGTAGGGAGCAAGTACCCACTGTGTTGGAAGTCTGTTGTGCACATGCAAAGGACCAGGAGGGCTTGTGGATAAGAAATACAGATGTGCAAAATCTGATAAATGTGCTAAATGCTACACAACCATTGGATTGGGTTTTGGGACACAGCCTGGGAGTGTGTCACCTTGGCACTCCTATATGTGTTTCCCCCGAGGAGCATAGCCTAAACGTGGGGTCTGAAATGTGCCGGCCCGGGTCCCAGCTGGGTCTATCCAGTGAAGTGATTCCAGCTGAGAAAGGGGCACTGGTCAAAGAAATAAAGAGTCGTTTCCACCTGCAATTGCTGTACCATCTGGCAGTCAGTTTGTGTCTCCTGGTTGCAAGCCTTTGCCAGTCTCCTCATATCCCAAGGGCAGGGTCCCACCTGCTGTGATCAGCTCTGTTTCTGCCACAGCCTGTGACAACGGAATGTGACTTTAATCTGCAAATATGCAGGGCCAAAACCCTGCCACCAAAGCAAAAGGAAATGTACATAGTTAAATGTGTTTAAATTTACTAGGCCATCTGGCCACGGATACAACAGTTTTGAGTTTCTCAGTGTTTGAATGTGTTAGTCCACTTGCCTTTCTTCAAGGGCCCCAACTAGCCAGCCAACATACAGCTGCACTGTCAATCAGGCCTGCACCTTTTTAAGAACTGTAATTACTGGGTACCCAGGTTGTGTGGGATTGAGGGGTCTTACACTAAATGGGGAACTGGTACCAGTGTGGGCATTGTAAATATGTTTTATGATATATAAGGTAGCTAGCTAGATAGCCAGGGCTCTGTCTGAGAAGGTTGGTGGGTGCCACTGTAATTTGAGATGAGAATCTAAATGTAAAAGTGATTACTGTGATTGTCTCAACCCAAACTAATCAAACCAATACCCTTGCTTATCAATTGTAAATAGCATACCCTCTATTCCATTTCACCATTCCTAGCCCTTCACCATGTAAATAAACTTGTTTGTTCTTGCAGATATCTATCTCATGAGCATATTATTAGTAGTAAGTCACTAATTACCAGAATGGTCTAAACTGATAAAATATTATTGGATCATGCTTGGGGTGGCATCCTGGTAAGGTAAGTGGGTACATCTTTCCAGAGAGCTGTAACAGACTACGCTCTAGCCCACTAACAGGTAAACTGCGTGGAGGCACTCGGTAATGTACTATCTTGGGTAAGAGCCAGTTTAAAGTTAATTTTGGGAACCCAGGCCCCTTAACCTACATCCCAGGTAGTAGGCAGGGGTAGTAGCCCTTGGCATAGCGCCGTCTAGGGTTACACATATACATCCAATATCAGGGTCTACAGAGCTCCCAAACACAGGGGCCTCAGAACAAGGAGGACTGCGGACTGGCAGTAGTTACTGTTTAGTAACATTGCACAGGTAGGCAAGAGCTTAAAGGCTGTGACCATAGATAAGCAAAGTAGCTGACAGACAACTAATGGAATTCATACTTTACAACTACAGTGGTAATGTGGCCCTAGAGAACATTTGCTGAATGCAGGAACATGTAGGCACTGAACAGTGATCTCTATAATAAAAAAAAAAAAGTCTTTTTTTTTTTTTTTTTTTTTAAATTAGTCATTGGACCAGTCAGCATTTCATCAGGGCACAAGCTTTATTTAATTTAAAATAAAGTTATTTCTATTGTTTTAGGGGATAGGAAAGAAGAGAGACTTAATCTTACATTGGCCAGTTCCAGCTTAATTGTAAAGAGTATTCAAAACTGAGCATGCAGACATGCATCAAGAGGGTTTACCTAGTTAGTCAAAGGATTTGGCTGCACAGAATCTGAATTCCAAGTTTGGAAGCCAATAAAACCAGCAACACCTAATGGGGAACACCGATTTTTAACACGCAAAAGCAATCTAACATGAGCCCTTAAAATGGTAACTCTTGAAAGATACAAACAAATTACATTCAGAAATGCAAAACAACTGCCCTTTGTTCCATTGCAATTGAGAGTAAGGCTCTTTACAAGCAGGATTAAAAACATCTGATGTTTAATTAAACATGGAACCTCTTAGAAGATCCTACTTACAACAAAACCAATTAACATTCAGCCACATGTGGGACATAATTAGACAGGCACTTACTGTAATCCATCAACAGTAACCTTTAAAACACACATTGTTGTATATTGGTTCCTGTACACAATTTCAAAAGCCACTTTTTACTTGACCCCAAAACACAGAAAGAAGAAAAAAAAATCACATTGGGCTACATGCCAACCATATTATAAAATGCTTCCCAGAAAAGGACTCGAGAGATTTGAAGAGCTCGTAACTTCATTTCAATCTTGGCTCAGGCCAGATGGCAGAGGCTAACTACAGGCTGTGAGTGGCATGGATCAGAAATGAACTTCGTCTGATGATTCTTGCTCAAAGTCCCAAGAGGAAACAGATGCCAATGCTAGCAAATACCATTACTTAAAAAGTGACGAAGCAGCCTAGGCAGAATTCTTTGGTTTACTGTGATATCCTTTGCTCATCTAACATACAGTATTTGGTGACTAGCAGCTCTGCTGCTGTTCCAGTTCACCACTTCTAACAATTTGTTTACTATGAACAGCCAAGCTGAGATGCAAGGTTTCCAGTGGGGTCCTGATTTTACCTATACTTACAGCTGTGTGGACTGAAGCACTGAGAGATTATGTGATGTACTTGGGGATCACACACATTTAGTAAGGCCCTGGACACACTGGGAAACTTAAAACGGTTTAAGTGCCTTAAAACAGTTTAAATCCCCCTAGCACTGTTTACAGACAGACTACAAGCCCCTTAAAACGTTTTAACAAAAGTGTTTTTGAACCCTGCTAGATACCTAGTCTTAAAACCATTTTTAAAAACGTTTTGGAGCTAGCATGGTTTTACTTACAGGTCTGTCCAGGAGTGAAAGTGTTTTAAGCTGTAATGGTTTAACTAAAACAGTTCTAGCTGCAGTGTGTCCAGGCAAGCACAATTCTGTGTGTTGGACTTAACACACAATAGTTACATGGAGAACAGGTTTAACACTAGCAGTGTGGCCACACTAAACCGTTATCAAAAATGGTTCCTGAGAAGTGTGGTTGCACTGAAATAGTTTAGCTAAACTGGTTTTAAAAATGGTTTTCAAAAACAGTTCTGTAGTGTGTCCAGGGCCTAAGTGGTTGTGATGGGATTTCAGCCTGGGTTTTCAGCTTCCCATGTCTGTGGTCTAGCCACTAGACCACTATGCATTACAACCCTCCCCCCATTCCAGTGCTGGATATAGGTACATGTTTCTAGCAAAACTTTGTTGTTTTCTTTCTTTTGGGATTTTGGTAAAATGAGAAAAAATGTTATTTCACTGGTTCAGTGAGTGACTGAGTATATATGTTGAAATGTTTGGGCAACATAGTTTTGGCCATTCAAACTCTGCCCCATGACAGTGACTACCACCCTTGCGAAGTGTCGCAGAGCTTGGTCATGTGACCAGGGAACCTTCAAACATGGAAAGGGTTCTACTTGAGAGGGGGAGGTGTCGCTGTTGGGGGACTTCAATCTACCAGACATGTGTTGGAGCCTATCAGCTGCAGTAACAGTCAATAGCAGGGACATCCTGGACTCCCTGCAAGGGGCGTTCCTCAGGCAACTAGTTAAGAGGTCCACTCGTGGGGGGGGGGCCATACTGGGCCTGTTACTGACAAACGGGGACAGTGCTGCTGACCTCACAGTGGGTGACAACCTGGAGTCCACTGATCACTGTATGCTGTGGTTCAATATAAAGACTGGGCCAGAACTGAGCCACACTAAGAATAGGGTCCTGGACTTCAGGTGGGCCAATTTCAGGAAAATGGAAGAATGCCCAAGGGAAACCCTAGCAGGGACAGAGGATCTGGGGGGAAACAAGGAACTATGGGCAAAATAAAGGGGGGCATTGAAAAAGCAATAAACCTCTGTGTCAGGCAAGTTAAAAAGGGCAAAAGAAAAAAGAGACTGCTATGGTTCTCTAAAGACATAGCAGAAAAAGTAAGAACAAAAAAAAAATACCATTTAGAAAGTACAAAAAGACACAGAAGGAGGAGGATAGGGAAAACTACCAGGAGAAACAAAGGGAGGCAGGGAAGGCAGTTAGATGTGCAAAAGCACAAACAGAGGGGAATACTGCCCAATCAGAAAAAGAAGGGGATAACATTTTCTTTAGATATATAAAGAAAAAGAGGAAGACCAAAGGGGGAATAGTAAGGATAAAAAGGGAAGAAGGAGTTTGCAAGCAGGAGGACCAAAAGAAGGCAGACATACTGAACAAATACTTTTGTTCAATATTTACAGAAGAAGGGGTAGGTGGCAGGCCAAAGATAAGGGACAAGGGCATAAATGGTAGGGAAGTGGACACCAGTCCTTTTACAGAGGAGAAAGTCCTCAAGGTAGTAGCACAATTAAAAGTAGACAGGGCAATGGGGCCTGATGGGGTGCATCCCAGGATACCGAGGGGGCTCAAAG
This sequence comes from Neoceratodus forsteri, assembly GCA_016271365.2. Classification (NCBI taxonomy): domain Eukaryota; kingdom Metazoa; phylum Chordata; order Ceratodontiformes; family Ceratodontidae; genus Neoceratodus; species Neoceratodus forsteri. The sequence continues at coordinate 335,468,581 of CM057454.1, forward strand.
AGGTGCTGGCTGCACCTCTGACAACTCTATTCATCTTATTATTAGAAACAGGGGAGGGTCCGAGGGACTGGAGGAGGGCAGATGTGGTCCCACTTCACAAAAGTGGGAACAGGGAGGTGGCAGGAAATTACAGACCTGTCAACCTGACTTTGATAGTAGGCAAAGTAATGGAACCGCTACTGAAGGAAAGGATAGTGGAATACAGGGTGCGAAATTCCTATACTTTAGGTGCTCCAGGGCAGGCACTTTTGCTTCAGGACACCTAAAGCTGTTTAGTGCCTGCCCCTTTGGGCACCTAAAGTATTTCAGCAGAGTTCCATTTTGTTCCGTTTTTTTCTCCTCAGACCTTGCCGTCTTTTTTTTTAAAAGTACTCTCACTTTCCTTGGGGGCAGGGGAGCCAGCAGAGTAGCGTAGACGCAGAGCTGACATCCCCAGACCTTGCCGTCTTGCCGTTTTTTTCCAAGTCCTCTCACTTTCCTTGGGGGCAGGAGAGCCAGCAGAGTAGCGCAGACGCAGAGCTGACATCTGTAGAACCAATCACGAGTCTGCTCATGTGGATGTCAGCTGTTGCTTGTCTGCAACACACATGGAGGGAACAAGTTGGAGGAGTACGTTTAGAGCAGGCTGATGTGCCCCCCCATTACAATTGACTGGCACACACAGATCAGCCAGTCAAGTCTTCATGTCCCTCAGTCACTGTTGGAGAGTAGGCTACAGCAGCATATGCACCAGTAGGTGCGCTTATGTGAAGTATTCTCCGGCCCCCTCCAGACAGCGTGACGCGAGGACTGAGCATAGCGCGCCATTCCTTAGATTGCATTCATGGAGGAAGGCTGCCTGCCAACCTGAACGATCGTGATCAGCAAAATAAATAACCAAAAGCTCTTTTAAGAGCTAAATTTCTCCTTAACCACTCTCCCAAAAAAACAGGACTGCAAAGGAGGGGGTCAGGGGATTATAACTTGTAAATTGGAGCAGCTGGGGAGGAGAGGAGTGCGTCTCTGTGTGAGACGAACGTGGGTCTCTCTGACACTCTCTCCAGTCAGGACAGAAGGAAATCTGCAGAACAGAAAGGAAATCTGTGGGGGAAAAATTAAACTGCAGAAAGAAGGGAATGGAAGGAATATTAAGTTAGGGAGAGGTACAAAGGAGAGGAGACAATTCAGCAGGATAAAAGTGTATTGTAATTTGTGAAAGAAAGCAAACCAGGCAGTAAACAGAAAATAAAAGCAAAGCAAACAAATCTATAATCTATATAAATTAATCAGTCTGCTCAACTGCTCTGCAATTTCTGATAAAAACCAGTGGCAGCAGCAGTCTGTAATATCAGGGGGGAGGGGACACTGAATGCAGGCTTGTGGTGAACCACTGCAGAGACTAAACTTAAACTTAGACTAGTCTAAATGCACATGCATTATATAACCAGCAAAGTAATTAAAAAGTAATCTGTACTGGGCTGGCCTTTGGATTTGTTATAGAGACAGTCAGACTAGTACTGCCTGCAGGCTCTTTGAAATAAAGGAGCTCAGTGCTGCTCAGTCAGCTCACCCAGTCTATAAAGAAAGCTGCATTCATTTACAAGCTTCTCTGCAGTAACTTAAATGTAAATCTACTGTTCCATATTTTCTACTAGCTAGCTACTGTGTGTGTGGAGGGACTAACTAAAATCTGGACTAAATACAGAAACAACCAGGATCAGTTTGTTATAAAAAATAAAATTGCTGAGTGTGGACTAAACTAAATGTAAATCCAGTGACCAGTTATAAAAAAAAATCTATTAAAGCTCTTTAGCTACTGTGTGGACTGAGATAATATAATTAAAAGTAATTGTTTATTAAAGTTCTAAAAGCTTTTGAACTTGGAACACCTAAAACTTAGGGGGATCTACTATTACTCTGCTAGCTAATAAAGCTACTTTATGTGGAGTTAGCTATCTCAAATCTAAATACTGTTATTAAAAAAAATATTTTGTTGTGGTCCGGACTGTCTAAAATCTCTAACTTTTTACAGGCTACACTGTCTGTGAACTATCTAAAATCTGTATACTGTTATAAAAAAATCTGTTAAGTGTTTCACAGGCTCTACACTGTGGTTTTCGTACTATCTAAAATCTGAATACTGTTATAAAAAATCTCTAGCTTTTTACAGGCTACACTGTGGACTATCTAAAATCTGAATACCTGTTATAACAAATAATCAGACAACACACAGTCAGGTTTTCTTGTTAAGTTTATTATTAAAAAAAAAGACAAGACAACACTTTTTTCCTTGTTGCATGTATTAATACTGAGTAACACAAATAAAACATTCTTAAAATCAGTATTCACAGGTTCAACTCCGAACAGCCAGGCAGACACCATGAGTCTTTTTAAATTTGGATTTAAGAGAAAGCGTTTTGATGAGACTGCGGGAGCTGACTCGGATTCCCTAACACCAAGTACTATTACTACTATTACAGGCACAGCTATAACCCCATCACCTCCTTGCCCAGACAGTGAAACTGTTATGACCACTGAAGTTTCGTCAAGTGCTACTGCTTGTACTGAAAGCCAAGTTAAGGCCCCGAAAGTTAGAAAATTTCAGCAATCCTGGAAAAAGGGCAGGAAGTGGCTTATGTATGACACAGATAAATGTGCCATGTTCTGTACATGGTGTCAGAGTTATGATAAAAGCCAAAGCAAAAATAATTTCACAACTGGATGCAGTACTTTTAGAGTACACATTATCTCAGCATATGAAGTGTCCACAGCACACAAAAATGCTGAGATGGCATCAATACAAATAAAACAAAAGTTGGAGAAAGACCAATAGAGAAATCCATACAATTTATGGAACAAAAGAAATGGATCAAATTGTAAATTGTTCTGTACTGCATATTACGTTGTTAGGACGAAAGGCCTTTCAGGGATTTTCCTGGGTTGATAGATTTACAAAGAAGAAATCATGGGGATGATGCTATGAGTCACAGTTACAGCAGTGACAAGCAATGCCGTGTCTTCATTCACTATATTGCCCAAGATATTCAAAGCACTACTGCTAGTCTACTACAAGACAATGACTTATTTTCTTTTCTTGTTGATTCCTGCACAGATAAAAGTGTGACTGAGGAGGAGGGCATTTATGTACGTGTTTTTGAAAATGGCCTAGCTGTAACAAGATTTCTTGCACTGAAACCAGTGTCCCTAATTCAGAAAGCATTTTAAATACTGTGATTAATGCTTTACAGGGTGAAGGTGGTTTAAGGGATGGTGGTTGGAAACATAAGCTGATAAGTGCGGCATCTGATGGTGCTGCTGTAATGTTGGGGAGCACTTCAGGTGTCCTTAGTCGAATAAAGCAAGATTTCCAGTGCCCACACCTCATTGACATACACTGCTGTGCACATTGTTTAGAGCTTGCTGTAAAGGATTCGTTCAGAGACTGTCCCTTTTACAAGTCATTAGAACAACTTCTGCTGAACATTTACTCGTTTTACGACAGATCACCAAAAAGTTGGAAAGGCCTACAGGAAATGGGATCCCTTTTAAATATTAATGTGGTCAAACCAGTTAACACTGGTGGTACTAGGCGGCTTGCACACAGAGAATGGGCCATTTCTGCCCTTGAAAGGAACTGGGCAACGTTAGTGCCTCACCTCGAACATGTCACTGACAAACAAGCAGGATCATGGCCAAAAAGCACTAGGAATACTTAAAGTGCTTAAGACTTTAAAATGTGTTATATACATGAACTTTCTGAAAGTGTTTTTTGGTTACTTATCTGCTCTTAGTCTGTGCTTTCAGCAAGAGGATACCACTGTTGAAAAAGTTCACAGCAGAGTAGAAAGCACAATTCAAAAACTAAATGGTCTCTCGAATCAAGAAACTCTTCACCACATAACACTTACATCTGTAAATGAGAACCTAACTCAGTACAACAGTGTTGACTTAACTAATGAAACTAGCAGGCACAGATCAGGTTCTCCTTCAGACATTGTAGAAGCCACAATTTCAGAGATAAAAAAAATTCTTCAGAAAACGTCACAGCACATTGAATCTTGCTTTCAGTCCTTCACGACCAATAAAGTGCTACTAGCTGCAAGAGCTTTAAATTTTCAGTCCTGGCCAACATCCACAGAGGCACTTGAAACATATGGAGATCAAGCAATTCAAACAATTGTTGATCACTATAATGCGGTCCTAGAGTCTCGTGGAGTTGATGCTACTTTGGTACTGTTGAGTGGCTAGATCAAAAAGCACGTACTCCACTGCTGTCTGTTGAAAGTTGTAAGTCTCTGAAATTGTGGCAGAAAGGACTTCCTATGGATGTGCAGGATCAACAATTTAGAAATGTGCTAGCCATTGTCAGAAGCATTCTCCTGATTCCTGTGCACACTGCTGCTGCAGAACGAGGCTTCTCTCTGATGGGAAGAATAAAAATGACTGGAGGGCTGGATTACGCCCAGACACCCTACCCGACCTCAATGTCTATATCTCTGAATGGACCCCAGCTTAGTGACTATAACCCTGAAGGTGCCATATCACTGTGGTGGAAAAATGGCAAAAGAAGGCCCACTACCAAAGCTTATGGCTCCAGAACACTGTCACTGCATGCTGCTTCTGCCAGCCCTAGTGGTGGTGATGAAAATGAAAGTGCTTGGTCCAGTGAAGATGATGTCTAAAATTACGTAAACTAAGGGGCGGCATGTAAATAGTTTGTTGGGCATGTACATTTTCTTCTTACATGCCCAAGTGGGCATGCACTTTTTTTCACGAATTTCATACCCTGGTGGAATACATTGTAACCAGTGGATTACAGGATCCAAGGCAACATGGTTTCACAGGAGGGAGGCCTTGCCTCACAAACCTGATCATGCCTCAGGGCTCAGTACTAGGCCCAGTCCTCTTCAATGTCTATTAGTGACACTGCAGAAGGGCTAGACGGCAAAGCATGATTGTTTGTGGATGACACAAAAATCTGCAACAGAGTAGACACATGGTGGGGGGGAATGAGGGATGAATTGAAAAAGTTGGAAGAATGGTCAAGGGTTTGGCAGCTGGGTTTTAATGCAAAAAAGTGCAGAATCATGTACTTGGGGCACAGAAATCTGGAGGCTACATACTAATTGGAAGGGGAAGTACTGGCAACTCTCAAACAGGAAAGGGACCTGGAGGTAATCATATCTGATGACCCGAAGGTAGCCAAGCAGTGTGATAAGGCAGTGGGGAAGGCTAGCAGGATGCTTGTGTGCATAGGGAGGGATATTACCAGTAGGAAGAAGGCGGTACTATTACCCCTGTACAGATCACTCGTAAGACCCCATCTTGAGTACTGTGTCTAGTTTTGGAGGCCTCACCTCCAGAAGGACATTGATAAGGTGGAGGCGGTACAAAACAGGAATGGTGCAGGGCCTGCATCAAAAGCCCTAAAAGGAGAGACTCAAGTAACTGAACATCTACTCTCTGGAGCAGAGGAGGGAAAGGGGGAATATGACAGAAACATCCAAATAACTAACAGGTATTAATAAGGTACAGGAAGGTAGCATCTTCCATAGAAAAAGAAGCTTGAGGACAAGGAATCATGCTATGAAGTTGGGGGGGGGGGCTCAGAGGAAATATGAGGAAATACTTCTTCAAGGAGAGGGTGGTGGACACCTGGAACAGCCTTCAGGTGGAGGTGGTGGGTGCCAAAACAGTGACTGGATTCAAGCATGCATGGGACAGATACAAGGGAACCTTGGTAGTAAGGCAAGGGGAGGAGACAACTGGAGATTGAGTAGAGTCTGCGGTGTCACAATAGGCAGGGAAAACTGGGCAGATTAGGTGGGCCAAGAGGTCCTTATCTGCCGATGATGTCTATGTTTCTATGAGAGGTGCCACAGGGGAGCAGTCACCGTAAGTTAATAGTACCTTAGGGAAATGCACCGACACAATTCCCGTAAGGAGAGAGCTGAAGCTGCAGAAGGAGGTGGGGATGATGATGGGGCAACTAAAAAGTTAACATTCAAAGGAAGCCACAACATGAGCTTGACTGGATGGTGGAGTATCCCCATTGCTCCTCAGTTCCCCACTGGAGAGGAACAAGGAGACCAGACCAGTACCAGACACATACAGAGAGGCATGGGACTGGAATACATAGTAAACATAAGGCACTTATGGGTACCTCTAACAAGACAGTGGGCAAACCTTCCAGCTTATACCTCAGTAAGGGCGAAGGAAGGTGAGTGTGCTGTGGGTCAATGGAGGAGATTCTCTTGAAGATCTACTGTCCTGGTAAGTAACTGTTCTATCTTCACTGAGGACATCATCTCTATTGAGCCACAGCTTTGGAACCATTCCCAAGTGGTACAAAGTACCCCAGTGAGGATGGCAAAGTCTGACATGACATGACGACAGGAGGCCTTGTAGTATTGCAAGACCAGAACCAGTATGTCTGCAAGAGACAATGTCCGGACTCTAATTATTAGTGAAAGTAAACACAGTGCACGATGCTCCATGTGGCAGCAGCATATACTGTATCAGCTGCAGAAACATTTTGAAAGCAAGCCAAAGAAGTGGCCATACTATATGTAGAGAGACCACAGACAGTACCAGGAAGTTTCTCATCATACTTCCTATAACAGAAAGGGATACAGTTTGCCAGCCATTTGGACAGGCACTGTTTATTCACAGGAACACCCTTTTTACCAGGAGTGAATGAATCAAAAAAGTTGAGAGGACTTTTTGCACTCTATAGGGAGATCAGTAGTGTTCTATGTAAGTCAAGTGTATGGATCAATGCCTCACCCTTGTAAGCATGCTCATGATAATATACAGTAAGGTGCATGGCCTGATTAAATGTAAATTCTGAGACCATCTTTGGCAAGAAATGAGAATTGGTCTGCAAAGACACCCTGCCCTTGTGGAAAATTAAAAAGGAAGGCTCATGAATTAAAGCCTGAAGCTTGGAAATGCTACGAGCAGTAGTTATGACAACCAAGAACGACACTTTCCTTGAAAGGAAACTCATCTCACAGGTTGCAGCAGGCTCAAATGGAGCCAAAGTCAATATCTCAAGAATTAAATTCAGGTCCCAAGGTGTAACTGGTTTACGAATCAAGGAATACATGTGCAGAATACCCTTAAGAAATGTGCTGCACACCTCTAGGTATGCCACCGTGCAGCCATCAATTGGGTCATGGAAAGCTGAAATGGCAGCCAAAACAACATTAATTCAAGAGTACTGGAGATCAAAGTCAGACAAGGATAAAAGGTAGTCCAGCACAGTATTGGCAGGACACATAAATGAGCCCACTGAACAGGAAGCACACCATACTGAGAAGTGCTTCCATTTCAGAGAATAGGTGCATCTTGTACAAGACTTTCTAGCCACAAGCAAGACAGCCACCTGGGGTGAGACCCCAAAACTGGCAATGACTACATCCTCAGAAGTCAGGCATGCAGATGCAGAGATCGCAGGTACAGAGGGAACAGGGACCCTGGGCCTGGGACAGCAGACCCTGACAAAAGGGGTGTTGGGCAGAAGACTCCACAGCCAGATGCTTTAGAAGTGGGACCCAAATCTGGCAAGATCAGAAGGGAGCCACTAGTATTAGGGTGTCATGTTCTTCCCACAGCTTGAGCAGAACCCTTTGTAAGAGAGGGATCTGAGGAAAGGCTTAAAGAGTCTCCCTTTCCAGGAGAGGGACGTGTCTCACCAAGAAACTTCAGTCCCTGGAGTGAGCAAGCAAAAATGTGTTAATTTTGCAGGGACACAAAAAGGCCCTACTCAGGATGAGCTCATCTTACATAGAGGTAATCTACTATGGAGGTCAGCAGTTCTCATTCATGCAGCAAAGACTGAGACCTGCTTAGACTGTGTGCCAAGATGCTTTGGACACCCAGGAGGGAAAAAAGGCTGACAGCTGAATGCCATGAGACATGGCCAAGTACCACACTCTCATGACTCCCCTGCACAGAGGATAACAGTGAGTGCCCTCTTGCTTGTTTAGGTAGTGCATGACACCAACATTGTCTGTCCAAATCAGCAAGGGACTGGGGCTGAGATGCTTGCAAAATACCAGGAGGCCAAGCAGAAAAGACCTCATCTCCAGAACACTGATGCGGAGATTGGACTCCAGAGCAGTCCAGGACACCCGAGTCTGATAGGACCAGAGATGGGTATTCCAGGCACACCTCGAGGCATCCATTGCAAGAATTTGCACAGGAACTGGGGAAAAGAATGGAACGCCCTGTAACATATGCAGACAGGGCATCCACCACATTACAGCAAGGCAGAGAGGGGATGTGATGAAAACCATCTGTTCCAACTCATTTTATAGAATCATAATGGCAGAAAAGGACCATACCGGCCCATCTAGTCTGCCCTTTTTCCCCCCCACACCTCCCCCTCCCTGCCAGCCCTCGCCCTTCCCCCAATACTCAGCCCTTATGCTTGTCCCATGCCCTCTTGAATTCTTCCACCGATATAGCTCCCACCACTCTGTCTGGTAGTCTGCTCCAGGGCTCCAACACCCTCTCTGTGAAGAAACACCTTCTCACATTGCCCATGTATCATTTTCTTGCAATCATACTACACCCACAGAATCTAATGCGGAATGCATACATGGAGGCAGCAAAGAGAACCGTAATGATGGCCAGTGCCATCACTCCCAGCAAACACAACATCACTCGAGATGACACATAATGGCTTTTATGTATCAGCAGGGTCTGGACAGCAAGGGACTCCACCTTGTGTGCAGGCAGGAAAGCACTGCCCACCAACGTATCCAGCATCACACCAATATATTGGTGGCACTGACCAGAAATGAGTACAGATTTCAGAACATTCACCTTGGCACCCAGTTCTTCAAACAGTCTTTATTTTGGACAATGTGCACAGAACTGTTTCCCTGGATGGAGCCTTCAGGAGCTAGTTGTCCAGGTATAGGAATACATGAAGCCCTTTCCCTCCAGAAGGCCACTGCCACAACTGCTAAGCATTTGGTAAATATGCATGGTGCCGAGGATAAGCCAAAGGGCAAGACTCAGAACTGATAATGGCTACTGATAATGGGTGTCCACCAGTATTAAGATTAGGTACCGCCCTGTGGCATTTGCAAATCTTGATAACATGGTATGCATCATTCATATTCACAGCACAGAGCCAGTCTCCCTTTTGCATCAGGTGGACAAGAGCCTGAAGAGGCATCATTCAATTTTCTATTTGATGAACAGATTCAGGTCTCTCAGGCCCAATACAGGATGTAGATCTCCTGTCCAACTGGGAACCAGGAAGTATTTGGAATAGAACCCTTGGTTATTTTCTGTAGAGGGAACGGGTTCGATAACATGCTTTTATAGAAACAACTGACCCTCTGTCAGCAGAATGAACAAGTCACCCAGAGGATAATGACAAGGAGGTGGATGATGTAGATCAGGATTATACTCTTCATCTGGAAGGATCACAGCAGTAAAAGTTGAAGCCAGCTATGAAGGCAGCAAAGGAGGAATAGCAGGCATAATTCTGGATTCCATCGATGCTGCCAATGCAGAGGGGAGAGGCCCAGTTGATGGGACAGCTGTTATCATTGGCAGGAGGGATGGCAACAGTTTGTAGACCATAGCTAGCATGACCTGGGAGTCAGTGGCACCTTTTCAAGAACTCAGGACTATCATCGTCGATGGGTTAGAACCTAACAAAGTAGGCTGCACACAGTCCACAGCAGGTATGGCAGCATCATAGCCAGACCCTGACCTTGTTGTCTCATGGTGGGGGGGGGCTACAATCGTCACTGCCAGAGTGGACAACCATGAGGACTTACCATCCATCAGTGGAGACCTCAACCTCACTAGTGAACCAGAAGCCTTGCCCCTGTGCTCCTGGTAATGACTGGATGAAGAATATTTTTGATGGCTTATCTTTGTCCTTTGACCTTGATGACTGTACTGGCAAGACAGTCACCAAACGCTGAGGAGTTTCCTTTCTGGCAGTGGTTGACGAGCGAGACAGAGAAGACAGCTTGGAGCTCATGGCCTTGGCAGCAGCTTCCATGGCCTTAAACATAGAAACATAGAATTTGATGGCAGATAAGGACTGCTTGGCCCACCTAGTCTGCCCATTTCCCTACCTAATGGATAAGCTGCAGATCCTAGTTAACCAACAGCCTACTTCCCCCACCCCCCATTAGAATTGCCTTATGTCTGTCCCATGCATTCTTGAATTCCCCCACTGTTTCTGACTCCTCAACCTCCTCAGGAAGGCTGTTCCATGCATCCACAACCCTCTCCATGAAAAAAATACTTCCTCACATTACCTCTGATATGTCCCCCCAGGCCTTTATTGTGATGAAGGTTTCAAGAGTCTTCTTTCAGCATTTCCCTATGGCCAGGGCATGGAAAAAAAAGAAGTATGAGAGGCTACAAGATCTTGACATGTAAACCCTGCTGAGACTAGAAGGTGTGTGTGTGTGTGTGTGTGTGTGTGTGTGTGTGTGTGAGAGACATGATAGAAAAGTACAGTTATGTAAGAACTTGCCGTAACAGTAGATCTTTGAGAGGATCTCTTGCAGCAGGCCACACCAGTAGGACTTAGCTGCCAGGCACAAGGACCACACAGAAACTTTCTAGCTAGCAGTCTATCAGAAGGGGCTGCCCACCACTGACATCACCCACTGACGTCAGCCAACCCTATAAGAGTGAGCGACCACCACACCCTCCTCAGTTTTCCCACCGGCACCCAAAAGCAGAACTTGCTAAGAGAACCGAGGAGGAACCGAGGTAACTGTTAGAAAGAAAAAGAAGCAGAAGGCTCTCCTCCAAAGGAAGGGACAGGTACAAAGAAAGAACTAGAGAGTGGGGAAGGAGGGAGTGAAAGCAGGGCCTGTTTCAAGAAATCCTCTCGAACATCTATCGTTATGGGAAGTTCTTACCTATTATCTTATTTTGAGGGTATCTCTTGCAGCAGGCCACACCTGTAGGACGAGTGCCAAGCAGTTATACAAAAACTGTCAGACAGTCTGTGAGGTTGGAAGGAAGGACCTAGGAGAGAAGGCCCTGAAGAATGGCTAGCCCGAAACTGGCCCTGCACCAAGAGGTGATTCAACACTATAGTGCTTGGTAAAAGTATGAACTGAGCACCAAGTGGCCACCATACAGATCTCTGCAGCAGAGATGCTGCGGAAGGAAACAACAGAGGTGGCCATGCCTCTGGTGGAATGACCCATGTACCACACCTGGAAGTTCCTTACTGTACTTCCTGTAACAGTAAACAATGCAGTTGGCCAACCATTTGAACAAACACTGCTTAGACATTAGGATGCCCTCTTTCCCTGAGGCAAAAGAAACAAACAATTGTGAGGACTTCTTGCAGTACTTAGTTCGATGGGTATAGTAGTGTAAAATTATATGCACATCTAAGGTATGGAGCAATGCTTCCCCTAGATTGGCATGCTCTGGGAAATAGGTAGGTGGATGGATTGATTCAAGGTATACTCAGACACCACCTTGGGAGAAACTTAGGATTGGTCTGCAAGGACACCCTGTCTTTGTGAAAAAACAAATATGACTGCTCACATGAGTGCCTGGAGCTCAGAAAGCCTCCGAGCAGAAGTAATAGCAACTAAAAACAATATTTTCCAAGACAGATAGCATAGCTCGCAACTCTCAGCTGGTTCAAAAGGAGGCAGAGTGAGTTTTTCCAACACAAAGTTTAAGTCCCAAGCCGGAATGGGGTTTCTGATTGAAGGCTTCACGTGCAGAATGCCTCTCAAAAACGTGCGAGACATACCTAGTTGGGCCACTGAATGGCCATATGCAGGAACATGCTAGGCAGATATGACGGAAAGATGAACTTTAATCGAGGAACACTTCCGATCGGAGTCAGAGAGGGCCAGCAAGTACTTCAAAATCTGGTTCGCCACACAGGTGAAGGGGTCCAGGTGGTGCAAAGCAGCCCATATGGTGAACGGCTTCCATTTCATAGAACAGGTGGCTTGGGTGGAGGGTTTCCTGTCCGCCAACAAAACATCTGCCACTTTTGGGGACACCCCGAACCTAGCGATGGCTATGTCCTCAGGACCTACACATTGAGATGGAGTGACTTGAGAGCTGGATGGACCAGGGTGCCCTGCTTCTGGGACAGCAAGCCTATGCAGAGGAGCAGGGGCACCGGAGGCTCTACTGCCAGCTGCAGAAGCAAAGGGGACCAAATCTGATGAGGCCAGAATGGGGCGACTAGGATCATTGATGCCCCTTCCATCTGAAGTTTGATCAGAACTCTGGAGGAGCGGGAAGGGAGGAAAGGTGTATAGAAACCTCCCTTTCCAAGAAAAGGACAATGTATCTCACCAGAGAACTCCTGGCCCTGGAATGAGCGAGCAGAAAAGTGGCAGTTTTGTATTGTGTGGGGACTCAAAAAGGCCCAACTCTGAACGACCTCACCTGATGAACAGATCTTCCACCACTGAGTTCAGGAGTTACCACTCCTGAGCCTGAGATAGGGACTGGCTTAGGCTGTCTGCTGAGACATTTTGGACATCAGGAACATGGATGGCCAAAGGTGTCAGGCTGTGATCTTCTGCCCAATACCAGACCCTCCTCGCTTCCCAACACAGGGGGTGAGAGTGGGTCCTTCCCTGTTTGTTGATGGACCATACTGGAGTTGTCTGTCTGAATCAGCAGTGGACATGTGGAAAGATATGTCTGGAAGACCTGCAGGGCATACAGAACTGCTAGCATCTCTAAGACATTTATGTGAAGACCCACTTACAGTTCCGCTGCCCTTGAGTCTAGTGGGCACCCAGATGAGCCCCCAGGCGAGACCCAATGCATCCACTGTGAGGATATGCTGTGGAGGTGGAATGTTTATTTATTTGAATCTAGGATTGCAAGTACGTTTGAGCCAAGGCTCTTTTACAAAGGTTCCATGTCGATAAAACGGAACCCCCTCAGGAGATTGGTAGACTTCAGCCACCACAACAGCACCTTCCTGACTGGGTCTAAGATCAGGACTGGCTGCTCCAGGTCATCCACGTGCTGGTCCCATTGGACCCGCACAGTCCACTGGGGGATCCTCATATGCAGCGGGGCTAGGGGAACTGTAACAATAGCCTCAACCAAAAGTCCCAGGAGGCAAAGTAAGAACCAGGCTGGGATGTGATTGTTGGAGTGCAGCAGGTGGACTTGATCCATGAGGCAATCTGTCCTGTCCTAGGGAAGAAAGGCCAGCCCTGGGGCTGTCTCTAACACTGCCCCAATGTACTGGAGCCATTGGGAGAGGGTCAGAAAGGATTTTGGTAGGATGATGGTGACTTCCAAATCCTGGAAGAGGTGGCAGGTAGAACCTAGGGTTTGAAGCAACCGCTCCCTGGGCGGTGCTACTAACAGCCAGTCATCCAGTTAAGGAAATACACAGAACCCCTGCTGTCTGAGGGCAGCTGCCACCATTGCTAAGCACTTGGTGAACACCCGGTGGGGGGGGTGAGTGTGCTGAAGATAAGCCCAAAGACAGAGCCCTGAACTGACGTGGGCTTCCTGAAAGTGGAACCCGAGGAAGCACCCGTGAGAGGTGCACACCTTGATGTGCAGGTATGCACCCTGCATTTCAAGGGAGAAAATTCAGTCCCCCTGGAGTAGCAGGAGCAGTAATCCCTGAAGGGTGATTATCCTGAACCTTTTGTATTGGATGAACTGGTTTAGCTCACTGAGGACAAAGATGGGTCTGAGTTTCCTGGTGCATTTGGGGACCAGGAAGAAGCGGGAGCAGAACCCCTGTCCTAGCTGGGACTGTGGGACAGGTTCTATGGCCCTTTTTCACAGCAGAATGTGGATCTCCTCCCAAATCAGTGGGATGTGGCTGGGAGGGTAGAAGGACTGAACTGGAGGATAGTCTGGGGGCCACTCCAGAAGTTCTAAGAAGTGGCCATGTTCTACGACCTGCAGAACCCAACAATCAGAAGTTATTTCCCTCTACCTGTCTAGATGGAGGGAGAAGTGACCCCCCCCCACAACCACCTCCTGTGTTACTGGAGGGAGGAGGGTCTGGCAAGGAGTCGGAGGGCAGCCATAGCTGGAGCTGCAGGGCCCCTTGGGAGCTCTTGCAGCTGAAGGGCGTGGGGGGCAGGCAGAGCAGATGCCGCCACCGTCTGATTTCCTTGGGGCTTGGCTGATGTCTGGGACTTTTTGGTGGTAGACCAACGAGAGGAGGTCCTCTGTCCAGATTTGGGCTATGTGTGATACAAGGAATGAACCTATCTGATGCCTCATCCCGAGGCCTACAGCTTAGAGAGCATGTCCTCAACTTCCCCTCCAAATAGTAGGTTGCCCTTGAAAGGAGCATTCAAGATAGACAGCTGGACATCTTGGGTAAAGCCAGACACCAGGAGCAAAGAATACTGGTGCAGACATATGCTGGTAGCCGCCGCCCAGGCCAATGCATCCATAGAGTCATAGGCCACCCGAAGCAGTTTGGTCCCTACACTGGAGGCTGACTTGAGGGTGTCCAGGGCTTGCTGCTTGGCAGAGTTGTTAGACAGGGACTGGACTGCATCTGTAATTATGATATGCATAGTATTAATATGTCTAGTATTGTATGATCGTGTTTGTTTTATGTACTCCTTTCCACTTGTGAAAATGGGCAGTGATGCTCATCAAGTTACCAAGTATAAAAGATAAAAATGAAAATGAAATTAAATGAAATCCCACAGCACACTCTGATACTGAAGCATGTGGGCTAGGTAGTTAAGGGCACGGATTGCCAAAGTAAAGGAGGCGAATGTCCATTTCCCCAAAAAGATCCTGCTGACTAGACTCCCTGTCAGGTGGTAAACAGCTCAAGTGCTTTGGTCACTTAGTGCAGTCGTGAGTACTGACTGACAAGAAACAGTTTGGTAAGAACTTAACGTAACAGTAAATCTTTGTGGGGATCTCGGTCATCAGGTCATACCATAGAACTTCACCGCCAGTGAAGCAGGACTCACACAGAAGATTTTCAGCAGGTGTCACCAACCCTATAAAAGCACTAAAAGTACCAGCAACAGCTTAATCTGGTTCAAGGTCAGTTGGCATTCATCTGTATCCCCCTCTCCAGGTCATGCCTCAAAATAGGCAGAATTTGTCTAGCGCACTTACCCGGTCAGCAAAAACTAAATAAAATATATAAGCGGTCTCGCACCCTCCTCAGTTCTTTCCACCAGAGACAAAGAGAGCATAGCTGTAGCCATGGGGGACCAAAGAGAGAGAGGTGCTCAAACCTATAAGAAAGGCTGGGTACACCAGGTAGCCAGTACCAGTAAAGAGACCCCCAAAAGGGGGATGGTGGAAGGGCAGACAAACCTGATGACTGAGATCCCCTTGAAGATCTACTCTTACAGTAAGTTCTTATGTAACTGTTCTGTCTTCTTCGGGGGTATCTCAGTTATCAGGTCACATCATAGGAATGAGTCCCAGGCAGTTACAGGTGCAAACAAACAGTCTGGGAGGAAGGTTAACCTTAAGTTTAAGACAGGAGGCCCTGCAGCACAGCCCTGCCAAATCCTGCATAGGCTCTAGAGGCAATGTCCAGACCATAGTGCATTGATAAAAGTGTGAATGGTACTCCAGTTGGCAGCCACGCAAATGTCAGTGGCTGAGACCCCTCGGAAATGAGCCACAGAGGTAGCCATGCCTCTTGTGGAATGAGCTTTGACCACTCTAGGCAATTCTTTGCTGTATTTGTTGTAGAAGAACACAATGCGGCTAGTCAACCATTTGGAGAAACACTGTTTGGAAACCTGAACACCCTGTCTACTTGGACCGAAAGAAACAAACAACTGCTTTGACTTTCTACATTCCTTGGTTTGGAGCAGGTAATATTTCACAGTTCTAGGCACATCTAACATACGGAGCAGTGCTTCCCCTGGATTGGCACGCTCTGGAAAATAAACAGGAAGGTGGATAGGTTGGTTCAGTGTAAACTCAGATACCACCTTAGGAAGAAACTTAGGAGCCATCCTGGTGGAGCTGGATGTTGAGGCGTGGTCATTACACCTCACCCCATGCCAGTGACCCAGGTTTGGGAATGAGCCCGGGCCACTGGGGATCGGCAGGGGCAAGAGAGGATCGAGCATCCGGAGGAATAATCTCCTCTCTCAGGGGAGGGAAGTTTGTTATCCTGCTCACTGACTGCCCTCTGGCAATGGCCGGAGGGCAGTATGGGTTGGGAGGACACGTGCCGGCATCCTTACATCAGTTGGAGGGAGGATGGGAGAAAAAGGAACTGTCAGGTTCCATGATGGCTGCATCAGTGCCCTGGCCAGCTCCCTGATGTCTGGATTTCTCTATGGGGGTGGGGGTAAAGCTGGCACCCCTTCACCCCAGCTCTGCCATGGGGGTGGGCCCATAGGGGAATTAGGAGGGTGTCAGGTCGGGGAACAGTGTGGTCAGAGACTAAGTCCCTCGAAGGAAGGGACCGGAGCCACTTGCTGGGCTTGTGGAGTCGTAAAAACCTATATGGAAAAAAAAAAAAAGAAACAACTTTGGATTCATGCTCAGAGACACTCTGTGAAAAATCCAATAAGGCTCCTCGAACCAGAGGGTCTGAAGCTCTGAAATTCTTCGAGCAGAAGTAATAGCAACTAAAAATAACGCTTTCCAGGAAAGAAAGTGTAGCTTGCAAGTTGCAGCTGGCTCAAAAGGAGACAGTGTCAACTTTTCCAAAACAAAATTCAAATCCCAAGCCAGGACAGAGGAACAGATTGGAGGTTTCAGATGCAGGATGCCCCTCAAAAAGGTATGGGAGATATCCAGCTAAGCTATGGTATGGTATGGTATAGTCTCCAATGGGTTCATGAAAGGCTGAGACAGCCGAAAGGTGCACCTTGAGGGAGTAATACTGAAGACCTGAGTCAGGCAGAGAGATCAAGTAGTTCAGAATCTGGTTCACCAGACAGGTGAAAGGGTCCAGACTATGCCTGATAGGCCATATGGTAAACTGCTTCCACTTCATGGCATAAATGGCATGGGTGGAAGGCTTTCGGGCGGCCACTATGACATCCACCACTCTATTAAAAAACCCCAGTTCTGGTGATGGCTATATCCTCAGGAGCCAAGCATGCTGATGAAGGGACCCGAGGTTGGGATGGACCAGGGTCCTCTCATCCTGGGTCAGCAGATTCCTGTAGAGGGGGAGAGGGACCGGAGGTTCCCCCACTAGCTGCTGTAGCAGGGGAAACAATATCTGATGAGGCCAGATTTGAGCTACCAGGATCACAGTGGCCCCCTCCATCTGTAGTTTGATGAGCACCTTCTGGATCAGAGGAAATGGAGGGAAGGCATAAAGAAACCTCCCACTCCAGGAGAGGGACGTGTCTTGCCAGAAAACTCTAGGCTCCAGACTCAGCAAGCAAAAATTGGGCAGTCTTGCATTAAGTGGGGACGCAAAAAGGTCCAACTCTGGATGACCCTGTCTGTCGAACAGATCTGCGATGGATGAGAGAAGCTTCCACTCATGCATGCTGTACTGCGTTCAGCTGAGACTGTTCACCAGGGTGTTTAACGCTCCTGGGTCATGGACGGCTGAGAGGGTCAGGCTGTAGTCTAGTGTCCAATACCACACTCTCATGGCCTCCCTGCACAGGGGATATGAATGTGTTTCTGCTGATTGTTGATGTAGTACACAACACTGGCTGACTAGATCAGCAACTGACCTGGAAGAATATGGTTCTGAAAGGCCTGCATGGCATACAGAACTGCCTGCATCTCCAGGACATTGATGTGCAGGGAGGTTTTGATTTAGGATTAGGAGTCCAGAGTTTGAAAAGGACCCAGGTGAGACCCTAGCCCAAACTGGAGGCATCCGTGGTGAGGATCTGCTGAGGAGAGGAGATCTGAAATGGACCCCTGCAACAGGCTTAGGGGGTCCATTTAGCACTGCAGCAGTTTGCAGACTGAGGAGGAGACAAGTACTAATTGATCTAAATCATCTGTTTGCTGGTCCCATTGCACGCGGAGAGTCCACTGGAAGATGTGCATATGGAGTCTGGCCAGTGGAACAGTGGGGATGGCAGCCACCATCAGTCCCAACAGCCTCAGATACACCCTGGCTGAAATATAACGGCTCTGGGCCACCTTCTGAGCCTCAGCAATGAGGCACTCTGCCCTGCTTTGAGGCAGAAAGACCTTCCCCAGTGCCGAGTCAAGAACCGCCCCTATGTATTGCAGCCCTTGGGATGAGACCAGGACTGACTTGGGCAGGTTGACGAAGATGCCCAGGGAGAGGAACAACTGAAGAGTTCTCTCTAAGGTCCTCAGGAGCTGTCCCCTGGACGGGGACTTTAGGGGCCAATCCTCCAGATAAGAGAAAATGTACATTCCCTACTTTCTGAGGGCCACAGCTATTGCTGCTAAGCACTTGGTAAAGACCTGCAGTGCAGAGGACAAGCCAAAGGGCAGCATTTTAAAGTGACAATGCTTGCCTTGGAAAAGAAACTGAAGCAGACTCCTTTGGGGTGGGAACACTGAAATGTGGAGGTATGCATCCTGCATGTCCAGAGAACTCAGCCAATCATCTTGCTTGAGAAGGGGGCAGCAGACCTGGCAAGGTTACCATCTGGAACATTTTGTACTGGACATACAGACTGAGATCCTTCAGGTCTAAGATGGACCTCAAATCTCTGGTCTTTTTGGGGACCAGAAAGAACCTGGCATAAAACCTCTTGTTTCTCTGGTGCCTGGACACTGGCTCAACGGCCTGCTTGCACAAAAGGGACTGTACCTCCTCCAGGAGAAGAGATGGGTGGTCCATGGGGTAATTGGTGGGTAGAGGAGGAGCCTGTGGGGGTTGCTCGATGAGCTCCAGAGTGTGACCCCTTTATATGATTTGAAGAATCCAGGCATCAGAAATTATGGTTCTCCATTGATTGAGATGGAAGGAGAACCAACCTCCGACCGCCACCTCTTGGTTGGGAATGGGAAGAGGGGGGTCTGTCAGGGAGTCAAGCGGAGTTGGATCCAGCTGCTGGGGCTGGTCCATCACCTCTGGGACCCTTGGTTGCAGCTCCTACAGTGGAGGAGGTGGGCAAGGTGGCAGAAGCTCTGCATTTGCCCTTGGGCCAAGAGGCTACCCCATGCCTACTGGATGCCTTGCAAAAGGGAGGACGCTGCCTGCTCTTAGGTTGCATGTGGTAGAGCGAGTGGACAGATTTGAGAGCCCTGCCAGATGCTTGCAGATCACTAATGGTGTCCTAGACATCTGGACCAAACGCTTAGAGCCACTGAAGGGTGCATTAAGCACCTTCTGTTGAACATCATCAGCAAAACCAGAGACCCTCAGCCAGGAGTGCCTACGGAGGCAAATGCCAATAGCAGCAGCCCTGGCAATAGTGTCCGAAATATCATAGAGGGCCTGCACGAGGTGCTTGCTGACATCTTCAGCAGTCTGCAAGCATTTGAGAATCCCCTGCTTCTGCATATCTTCTGGGAAGACCAGGGCAGTGGCCTTGCCCTTCTTCCATTTGGTATTCTGGTACTTGACCATATGGGAAAGGTAACTGGCAATCCTCAGCCCAAGGGGACGCATAAACTCTCTTGCCCCGAAGACCAATTCTGTGCGACTCCTTCTCTGGTGGAAGGGAGCCAAAGTGCTTGGGTGCTTTAGACCAGTCCTGAGCTGCCTTGATAACCACTGAATCAGTTTCCTGTTGGGCAGCATAATGAGGAAACCCCTGGGGGCATGGTAAAGCTTGTCCGCCCGGCGGGGCATAGCTGGCACAATATCAGGCCTGTGCTAGGCTGCAGTAGTAGCATTCCGTAAAGCAGGCAAAATAGGAGGAATGATCTTGAGAGGAGACTCTGGAATCTCCAGAAAATCCACCAAATCCTTTCTGGTGGCATCTTCCTCCTCAGTATGGAACCCCAAGGCTAAGGATAACTGCTTCATAATACTGAAAAAGGTTGGTTCCTCTGGAGGAAATCTAGGAATGTGCTTGACAGAATCATCACTGATTGAAGGAGAGTGGATCTGTCTGAAGTGAAAGGATCTTCCTCCTCCTCCTCCTCTTCAGGAAGAATAAGGTAAGGTTAGTACTCCTCCTTGACATCGACCTCTTTCCGATCCAGGTCTGATGTATGAGGCACTGACAATGACCCATGGGGGTACTGGCCTGTGGCCATCGAGAATGGGTCAATGATGAAGCTACTGTTGACAGCGCTGTCGATGTAGACCTGTAGGTGCGAAGCTGCTGAACAATCACGAGGTGAATTTGGTCAGAATCTCATTGAGATCAACAACTGAAGACTGTGTCAATGGGGGGGGGGGCGACAGTGCAGGGAGCGATGAAATGCTGGTTGGGCCTCCAAGAGCCCAAATAAACTGTAGCCTGCGGGCCTTGAATAGGACCTGGCCTCAACAGGAGGGCTGTCAATGACAAACCCTTCCTTGACGATGGAGGGCCCAACGATCTAGAGGTCAATGACTGGCCGCTCAGACGGAGGCACTGTTGATGTGGGTCTAGTGGACACAGAGACCTGGACAGCTGATTTGTGTGTCGTAGCAGCTGCAGTCGATGGAGTACCCCCAGACGAGGTGGAAGACGCCATCGGGGAGTGGGACTGCCACAGAGGGTGGGGGGGAGACTTGTTTCTTATCTCAGTCCTTTTTGTGACTTCTCCCTGAGGACTTGTCTTGGGCCTTAGTGGCCTGGGAGCTCAATGACCCTGCTGGTGACTGAGAGGCTGGGACCCCAGAGGACCCCTGTCCAGAACTGGCTACCAGTTGATCCATTAGGAAATTTTTTAGAGCCTTTTTGTGTCACCTGAGGGTTTGTTTGATTAAACTTCTGTCAGAGCTCACAGTTGGAGACTTCGTGGTCAGGCCCAAGAGAGAGGACACAAACAGAGTGTTTGTCTGTGGAGGTAATCTTCTTTCTGTAGCAGCAGCAATGGAAGAGAGAGGTAGAAGGATTAACTCTCAACATTAACAAAATAAAGGACTCTCTTTAAAAAAAGGGATTCTAAAATAATAGGCAGAAAAAAGTCATAGGCATAAAATGGCATAAAACTTTGTCGGAGTTTCTACGGAGACCCATGTGAAAAAGTCGATGGCGGGAAAGAACTGAGGAGGGAGTGGGGCAGCTCATGCCTTTATAGGGTTGGTGACATTGTCACATGACATTGGCATGGGTGGTCCCAGTTGTACTGCTCAAAATCTTCCATGTGGATCTTGCTTCACCGACGGTGAAGTTCCTACAATCTGATCTGATAAGTGAGATACCCCCAAAGATCCACCAAGTTAGAATGGTCCTGCTTCCCCAAGAAGGGTTTACCTGCGGGGGCGTGATATAGCCTTTCAGCTTTGCAGGACATGGCTGGGGCCATATTCAGTCTACGTCAAGATGCCATGGTCAGTGCCCTCTAGTGGGGCGTGCAGTGATGGGTCGCGGCCATGGGCCTTCGGTCTGGTTCAACTTTGACCAGGTGGCTGTTGTGGATGTTGTGAGGGCCATCCAGGAGTTGAGGCCAACCTGATGAAGTTTAGACCCGGGCTCAACATGCCTTTTGGTGATCTGTGTTGAGGTCATTGGCCCGGTCTTAATCAGGATAGTCTGGTGTTCCCTAGTGACAGGGGTCTTTCCTGGGCCCCTGAAGGAAGTGGTTGTAAGACCACTACTAAAAAAAACATCACTGGACCCGGACTGCCTGGCCAACTACAGACCAGTCTCTAACCTTCCCTTTGTGGGAAAGGTTATTGAGAAAGTGGTTGCCCTTCAACTGGAGACCCATTTGTCAACTCACAACATCTCCGACCCTCTCCAGCCGGGTTTCAGGAAGAGGCACAGCATGGAGACAGCCCTGGTGTGGGTCCTTAATGATCTCCTGTTGACAAGAGATAGAGGAAGGTGTACCATCCTTATCTTCCTCGATCTCTCAGTGACATGACACCATGGACAATGAGGTGTTGGTGGAGCACCTGCGGGTTTGTTGTGGACTGTCTGGTACAGTTCTCAACTGGTTTTAATCATTCCTTACTGGGAGGATGCAGCGGGTTGTGTCTGGGATTTTTTTCTCGGCATCCCTGCCCCTCCCATGTGGGATCCCGTAAGGCTATATTCTTTCCCTAGGGGACATTATAAGATGGTATGGGCTGAGTTTTCACTGCTATGCAGATGACACTCTGCTATAACTGTCTTTTGTGCCCTGGCAGCAGGAAGCAAGTCTTAGTGTTTAATCTTTGCCTCGCCGAGATCCAAGACTGGATGAGGGCCAACTGGCTGAGGTTGAACCTGGATAAGACTGAAGTATTAGAGGTGGAAGTTGGCCGCTCGGGGGTGAGTTGGCAACGTGGTTGAGTCTCCAGGCTTAAGCTTGGGTATTTTCAGTTTCTCACTTAGACTGGAGTGATAAATCTTGGCGTTGTTCTGGACTATGGCTTGACACTTCAGTCTCGGGTGTCAGCCGTGGTTCGGAGTGCCTTCACCTGAGGAACAGCACCAGGATTGAATACCTTATACCCCTGGGTGATCTGCCATCACTGACTTATGATTTTGTGACTTTGCGCCTTGATTATTGCAATGCCCGGGTTATCGGGGATCGACCTTCACCACCTGTAGCTAGTGCAGAATGCAGCAGCCAGGTTGTTGACTGGTCTGTCAAGATTGTGTCACATTACACCTGTGCTGTGCTCTCTGCACTGGCTGTCTGTTAGGTGGCAGATCACTTTCAAGGTCGGCTTGTTGACCTATAAAGCCCTAAATGGTCAGAGGCCTGGGTATCTGCAAGATCTTTTTGGCCCCTTTCTCCCCTCTTGTCCCCTTCACCGATGAGGGACTTTTAGAGGTTCCAAGGATGTGCTTGGCAACATCTGGTGACCACACCTTTTCTTATAGGGAACCAACCCTCTGGAACTATTTCCCTTGTGCAATGAGAGTGCTTACTACCATAGAAGACTTCAAGAAGGAGCTGAAGACATTTTTATTTAGGCAGGCTTTTCAGCCTGATCAGAGTTGGCTGTATTATAATGGATAACAAGGAAAGTTTTAATGTAGATATGCTATTTTAATGTGTTTCTCTGTCTTGCTTGTAAAGCGCCTTGATTCTTAATGAGAAAGTGCACTGTATTAAATAAAATTTGATTGACTGATTGATGGTCACGTCCTCATAAGTGTCAATAAGAGGGGAACCACTAAGGGAGGTGAGTCCAGCTGGCAAAGCTAGGTCATGAGCCGATGTTGCTCCGGGTCCTGCTACTCTGTTTCAAACCCCATCGGCTGCTGGATATGCTGCATAACAGCTGAGGATGGGTCATCTGGGGGGGGATTTAGGGACATTCTTCAGGTCCCACGCCCTTCTGAGGAGCCCGAGGAAAGAGTTGGAGACCCACTGATATTCCTGTTGCCCACCACCCCCCCAAGTCTGGTCCCCCCCCCAATCGGATGAGGGCAAGTCTGGACATTGCAGAGGGACTGGAATAACATTGCAGTGGGGTTGGAAGGGAAGGTATGCCTCTTTGCAGATCACACCAAGATCTGGGTTGACACTCCAAGCGGGTGGAACAAATGAGGAGGGACCTAAGCAGGCTTGAGGAGTGGTAAAGAGTATGGCAGCTAAGATTCAATGTAAAGAAATGTAAAATCATGCATTTGGGGCACAGAAACCCAGGCGAGGAGTACATGATTGGGGGGGGGGTTGGTACTGATGACCACCAAACAGGAAACGGCCCTGGGGGTAATCATATCTGATGATCTAAAGGTGACCAAGCATTTTGAAAAAGGCTGTGGGGAGAGCAAGTGGGATGCTGGGGTGCATAGGGAGATGTATCACCAGCATAAAAAAGGAGGTGGTGATACCATTGTACAAATCATTGGTGAGGCCCAGTCTTGAGTACTGTCTTCCAATTGGAGGCTGCATCTCTGGAAAGGCATAGAGTAGAGGCAGTTCAGAGAAGGACAACAAAAATGGTGCAGGGTCTGCACCAAAAGTCATATAAGGAGAGACTTGAAGACCTCACTATGTATACCCTGGAAGAGAGGTGGGGGAGGTATGATAGAGACCTTCAAAACTCTCAAGGACATAAATAAGGTACAAGAAGGTAGCATCTTTCAGAAAAAAAGATGTTCAAGAACAAGGGGTCGTGATATGCTGGAGGGGGTAGACTCTGGGGTAACATGTGGAAGTATTTTTTTCACAGAAAGGGTGGTGGATGTATGGACGAGCCTCTCAGTGGAGGTGTTGGTGGCAAAAATGGTAGGGGAATTCATGAATGCATGGGATAGGCAAAAGGTATCCCTAGCAATAGGAAAGAGAGAGTAAAAGCTGGAGATCAAGTAGGATCTGCAGTAGGTAGGGGAAATGGGCAGACTAGGTGGGCCAAGTGGTTCTTATCTGCCATCAGTTTCTATGGACGACAGTTGTCCCTGTCATTAGGTCGGTAACATGGGGTGGAGTCCTGCTGGGGTAGTTGGGCAGGTCTAGAAAAGTCAGAGTAGTAGGCCCTGGAGGCAGATTCTGGGGGCACAGTCACATCTGCAAAACACCCCAAAAGGAAGAAACAAGGGATTGAACAGCAGCCATGACCGGTTATGGCCCAGCTGGCACTGGATAAGGGTACACAGGCCCACGGGCACCAATGTGGGATAGACAGGAGACTGTCCAACGGGCATCAGCTTGGGAATGATATGTTGCAGATGAGCAGCCATTGGCTGAGAGTAGGCTGGCATAGGCTGGGGATAAACTGGCAAAGGTTCGACTGGAGCTGGAAAGCGGAAGACCAGCGAAGGCTCAACAGGAGCTGATTGAGGCAAAACTGGAGGTGGCCCCACAGGCGCTGGCTGAGGAGAGAAGTGCCAGTGAAGTAGGGGCCCGAGCAGGTGACAGAGGAGGGGGACTTGGCTCTGGTAGGAAGCCGGCATCTCCCTTGGCCCATGAAGGAGGGGTGGCAGACCTAGTGGAGGAGACTGACACTGGAGAGGTGGGAGGTGGGTGGGTAGAAGAGGAAGACCTGATGGCCACCGAACCTGTGCCAGCTGAGCCACCTAGCTGTGCACCCAACATTACAAGTGGCCTTAGCAGTAGGGCCTGAGGAGCAGGGGAAGAACCCTGATCTGAGGAGCCTCCGCCTGAAACCATGACAGAGATGGCCACCTGTATCCCTGAGGAAGAAAGGGAATGTGGGGCTGAGCCCCCAGAGGAGGAGAAGGAGGAGGAGGAGGACCCCTGAGTGGTTGAGCAATGGTGCGATGACCATGACCAGGAAGCGGAGGACCGGGGCCTGTCACGGTCCTTATTCTGGTACTTGTGCTTCCCACCGCCTTGTCCTGGGACTTAGAAAAGTGAGAACCCAAGGACTGGGCCTGGGAGGCCAAGGAGCTCCTGGCCTACAGCTCCTGTTCCATGGAGGTGACCTTCTGCTTAAGGAGAAAGTTCTTGAGCACCCACTTGCAGTGGTGCCGGGTGGCCTGCTTGAACTTCTGGCAAAACTTGCAGGCTTGGATGTCGGGTTCTGTGCCTAGGCAGCAGACACAAGCAGAGTGGCTGTCCTTTGTGGGGATTTGCTGACTGAAGGCACAATTTGTAGGATGCTCTGTTGATAATGTTGGTTTAGAAGACATAAAAGAGTGAGAAAACCATCAACAGATGGTGAGAATATAAGAAAAATAAAGTAATGCGGTGAAAAAAAGGTGGCAAAAAGATAGTCGACTGTAGCTGCGGTGGTTTCCAGAGATCCAACATGCTTTGGTCAATGGCAGTGAAAAAACTGAGGAGGATGTGGGGGCTGCTCACCCCTATAGTGTTGCCTGATATCAGTGGGTGATGACGGTGGTGGGCAGCCCCATCTGGCAGACTGCTAGGTAGAATTATTCCATGTGGTCTTAGTGTCTGGCAGCTAAGTCCTACAGGTGTGACCTGCTGCAAGAGATACCCTCAAAGTAAGATCTTACAAATACCTGCATGGGGTAAACAAGGTGGCTTGCAAAGACTTATTTAAGTATAAACACAGGTACGCAGGGAAATTCACTGAAACTGATGGGGGTAGATTCAGCAGAGATGTTCCCAGTTACTTTTTCACCAAAAGAGTGATGAACAAGAGGAACAGACTGCCTAAAGCTGTGGTGAAGGCCAAAACAATGGGAGGCTTCAAGCTAGCATGGGGCAAGTAGAGGTAAGAGAGAGAAATGGCCACTAAGGCCTATGTAGGGTTGTTAGATGGGATGAGCATACTGGATGGGCCACTTGGCCTTCTTCTCACACAATTTTATGTTTCTAAGTGGGTGTGTGTATCATAGTATCAGTATTTTACTTTTTAGTTTTACATTACAGTGGAGTCCACTTAAGTGCAATTCAGTTAAATGCAATTTCTGTTTAAATGCATACTGTTTTACTTTCCCAATTTTTTTTTTGCATTAGAGACCTACGTTAAGATTCCATTTTAATGCAGCCTGATTAAGTGAAAATTATGGCAAAGACCAATCTTTTACACAGTCAATATGCCATTCAATGTGTTAATCATGTTCCTGAGAAGTGCACAATGAGGTACTAATAGATGCAATTCTTACTTGTACTTAAGTGGCATTATCCAGCTCATCAGGAAACAGGCAGGAGGCTACAATGGTGAGAAAGGTTACGCTCACATTGGGACAGAAGATCAAGCTGCTGCAGCGTACTAAGATACGTGTGTATCTTAGTTTAGACTGTCTAAATGCCTTTCACTACTACCTGCTGCTGCACTGTATTTTGTATCTTGTATTTTATATGCATTCTGTAATTATAGTGTATAGTGGAGTGTTGTTCCGTATAGAGTTCCATCCCTTTCAAAATGCAGGTTCTACCACAGTTCCAAGGTCATGGAATGTGATTCTACCCTACTGTCGTAGAGCAGCATTCTAGAACTGCTAGAGACTGCATGAGTCAGTTTCATTTTGAAAGCAAAATAACTCACAAAACACATATTTCACACAGTGCTATACACTATAAAAAATACAGGATGAGCAACTCTATGCAGAACCAGTGTGTTTTGCCACCTTGGGGTTCTGATTCCCATGGACCTCTCGAGCTTCACTCTCGAGGTCAGAGGGAATCAGAACCCCTCTGAGGCAGAACATAAAGGATAGAGTATGAGCTGTGATGCACAACCAGGCTATTCTCCAACTGAGTGGTTGCTTTGCCAATTGTTGACTACGGGAGTGCAGCTCGAGAGGTCTGCAATCAGCATAGCAACTACGAGGCTGGAGAGTAGCCCAGTTGTGCTTCACAGCTCATACACTTTTCTATACAGTGTATATGAGAACGTCATTAGGAAAGGGGTGGAAAGAGAGAACAAATTTGTTTAAAACACTTTTATATACAGATTCAGCTGTTTTCTGCACCATCTACTGCTATCAGCAGGGCTGCGCATCTCTCCCCCCCGATGCCGCTCTACAATGATGACCAGAAAATGAAGGGCGGATGTTTACTAAGCTAACCTGTGACCCTTAATACTGGCTTTGACAAAACCGTGACTGCCATCTGAGCGAGAGGTATGCTGCTCGCATCAAGGGCAATACCGAGTTATGAAAAAAAAAAAAAATTGTTGATAGTGACATGAGCCACCCATGTGTTTACTTGTGCTTTACTGTTCAGCTTGCACTACCCACTTTGTGACATACTCAGTGCAGCAGAACGACTTTCATTCTGCTGCACTGTGAATGCACTAGTGCAGCACAACCACATTTTTAGAGGCAAGGGAATCTAATGAGAATGACGTTCTAATATACACTATAGACTGGTTCTGCATAATTGCCCATCCAGTATTCTCTATTTTTCACTTGGACGTTGTACTACGTGTTCAATGCTTGTCCATTTTACCACAGCTCATTTGTACCATCCCCCAGGACGCATCTGGAATCGAGCAGTAGTCTGTTCAGTATCCCTTCCTGGTAAAACTTTTAAATAAATAAGATGCCAGATGTCAAAAGGTCAGATGTGGCTTGTGATTTTGTACAGATTCATCCACAGTACGTTGTATTGTTAAATCCAGAGAGAAGCTGTTTAGTGAGTGGGAGAAGTCAGAAAACAAAGAAAGAAATGCAGGCGGGGTGGCAAAAGAAGTAGAAGCAGTATTACTGCTGTGGTTCTCTGCCACCAGAACAGCAAATGACTCCAAGAATTGCCCTATTCTTTTAACGAAGGCAAAACCAGCTTGCTGAAAGTATGGTAGCTGAGTCTACACTCACAAGCACCTGGCTAAGTCAGCGGAAGGAGAGAAACAGAATTCAGATGGTGTCACAGCAAAAAGACGCTGACTCTCAATCAGCTGACACATGATTAACTAGCATCTTGCCTCAACTGCTCAAAGATTACACTCCTCACCTTGTTCAGAACTGTGATGAGATTAGGCTATATTTTATAGCCATTCTGGAGTGAACATGGATTTTAAAATCAATTACTGTCTCTGGGGAAGAAAGTCAGTGAGGAATCTGGATGTGACTAAGTTAACATTACTTCCAATAGCCTTTGTATGAAGTCTAAACTATCCATTGATTAACCTGACACAAAATGGCCACCCAGGAGACAATGAGTTAAGTCCTGTAATTGTGGTTAAATTAAAAAAAAAAAAAAATTTCTGGACTATCAGTGCCCTGCCTACTGACTGGTAAGGAAACTCATATGTTTGGATGATAGCAGAAATAAATGTTTACCAGCTGGCTAAACAAAGTGAATGCTCGGATGCACTGTAAATGTCTCTGAAGAGACACCATTTTGGATAATTGCAGTGCTCATCTGAATGGACCCTGTCAAAATCCACCCAGTATAACTGCTTTGATACAGCTTATGGATATGGACATAATTAGGAATGTGAAACACCTGTATCACAGCCAGGTAAGATATCTAAAACCACTATGCTGTACCATGTTTTATCCTAGCACAGTTAAGTCAGACTCTCTTGTTTTGGTTTCTGTTGCAGGTCCTTGAAAAGATTCTGCAGTGCCTTGATGAAGGATTAATAACCAGTGTCACTGACTTAACTTAAAAAATCACTATGCTGTTAGGAAGAAGGATGCTGGACCACATGTAGAAAGATGTCAAGCAGGACACCATCTCGAACTGCTATCGAAAGGCCAGTTTCATACCTACAAATGAAACTGCTATTACTCAGGCTGTCAGAGAGATAGAAGAGACACTCCTGGTTACCCCATGGTTGTCACCAAACATGTTCCCAGCTGATTTTGAGCACTACAGGGACATGAATGAATCTATGCCTACTGACGGACCGACTGATGATGAGGCAATCTGCAGCGAGGTGATGGGGCCAAAGATCGAAGAAGATGAGGACAGTGATACCATACCACAACATGTGAGCATGTCACAGGCACTTACTGCCATGGACAAAATAAGCAGCTTCGTGTGAGCCTGTGTGAAACATGATTTCACAACTCCTGAGTTTGAACATTACATTAACAAACTCGCTGTTGAAAATACCACGCAGATCAAAATAAAATATTTCCAGCTCTGATTAACTAAAAGAAAAATCTTTATTTCTTATTTCACTCAGTATAGTAGTGTGCTTTAAATTCTGCAACAGTACAGTAAATTGATATTAATGGTATTTTGCGTCTTTGCTTCTTTGCTTATTTCTCCATATACAGCGCAGTACTTATAAAGGGCTCCTGATACAGTACTTATGTCAATTCCGAATTAAAGAGCATTCCACTTAAGTTCACATTTTGTCTTTGTAAAATGGGTGTGCACTTAAGCGGAATCCACTATAGCAGAAAAAATAAGCAAACAACTTGACAAAAGCTGTGTCCTGTTTTATTTTTCTTTGCCCCTTGGTCGACACCTTAAACAATGATGTTTGTTTCTAATAAAAAGTACTTTTACACCTTGCTTATTTTTTTTTCATCAAGAGGCCTTCTATCTTACCATGCAACTAAAAGCACAAGCATGGGAACCCATGGTTTATTTTGTGGATTTTAGATTTGTGGATAATCCCCATATATTAGGGGGAAAAAATTAGAAATTTGACATGAGGTGCAGAACACTAGGGAATATCGTTAAATACCTCACTGAAATTACAGTTTCATCCAGCCAGGCAAAATGTGTTTTTATGAATGAGGACAGGTTATTTCAGTTGTGTTTACAAGAAGCTATGCAAACCCATCTGAATCAGGACTGCTTTCCTTGGCTGGGTGCAGTCAGGGATTGTCTCTGCCCTGGGTCTCGGGCAGTTTGGCTTTCGCAGAATGAATTGAATAAGCCACGACCGCCGTACTGGTCATAATTAAATGGATAATTTTAGATACTGGGAAACAAAATTATGTTTCTAGAATCAATATTTCAAAACCTGCAGTACATTACCCACATATTTAAAATGTAATCAGGGGAGCCTTTTCTCAGCTGGGATTTGAAATCTTTTAATTCGGCTATGAAATCCAACATATAAACAGGTATCCCCGAAAGAGATGGACTGTGTATATGCTGTTTAGGTGACCCGAAAATGTTAAGCTCCACCTTCAGATCTGCACATTTATTGAGAGATGAAACATTTTTTGTCCTATTCTTGCAATTCTTTATTTAGAACATATTTCACTCTTAAGTGGTCATCAGTGTATTATAAAAAAAAATTGTGCTCAAGTGCCCTGGTGAACCAGAAAATGTTAAGCACGATCTTCAAAGCTGAACATTTTATTCAGATTTCTGCCCTATTCTTGCATTTCTTTATTTTGAACTTATTTCACTTGTTACTGTACTCTTAAAGACATAGGCCCAGATATTCAAAAGGGTTGCGCATGGCGCAACAGTGTTGCGCCATGCACAACCCACTGATGTGCCCCGGCGCGATATTCAAAAGGGAAAAGTGCGCTGCACAAATCCCGATGCACTGGAGCGCATCAGTAATGTATGCAGGCACAGGTGGGGTGTGCCCATGCATAACCTGCACAGCCCGATATTCACCGGGATGTGCAGTCATGCATATTGCAACCCGTACCTCGCGCCTGCACAAAGTTCGCCACAAAAGAAGGAACAAGTGGTAGTACCCACAGGTGAGCTGCCACATTGCAGGAGCCTACACAGCAGCTGCCACCTGTGGGTGGCCACCGATTCCTGCCACACCTGGTGGCGCCCCCCATGCCCGTGGCGGGCATCTGTGTCGAACCCCCAGTCCAATATCCCTGGTGGTCCAGTGGACCGTCGCTGCCTAGTCGTGGGCATCAGTACCTCATCAAGACCCCACTATCCTGGTGGTCTGGTGTACCCCCCACCCACCACCCGCTGGCGGGGCAGCACCACCGCCTGCCACCCGCCGCCCGCTGACTGACAGCTCGGTGAGCTGCACGCCCGTGGTTCTGGCATGAGCCAATGGGCGTGCCTTCCGTACTACTCAGTCAGATATGAATGATTCATTCACATATCTGGACTAAAATAATCTGATACTACCGCCTGCATGCCAGCTGGCTGACAGCGTGCAACTACTGACTAGTCGATCAGCGGCGAATGAATGGCAGGGTGAGTGCCCGCCCGGCGGCTAACGGAGGCGGTGATGAGAACTCAGTGGGCAGGTGGGGTACACTGGCTCACCAGGGTAGTGGGGGTCTTTGATGAGGTACTGATGCCCGCGATCGGTCCACTGGACCACCAGGGGATATTGGACTTGGGGGGGGGACTGTACTGATGCCCGCGATTGGGCACACAGGGGGTCCACTGGACCACCAGGGCTATTGGGCAGTTTTTCGTTTATATTACGGGAATGCCCACGATCGGGCTGCAGGGGGCGTCGGTCCCCAACAGCTGCTGCCTGGCAGGGCGCCAGGCGCAAGTCGTCGGGGATCGGCGTACCTGCATGCTAATGGCATGCAAATAGGGCGGTAATGAGATGCAAATGGCCCCCTGTGTGCCTTGCATAAATTATGGCCCTATTTGCATGTCCCCGTTTGAATATCGCAGGTGCTGTGCATGGCACAATGGCACTTGTGCCAGCGCATCTCCATGCTCCACTCTGGCCACTTGCACTGGTGCAGTGCCACTGCGCCATGCTAAGTGGGGGTGGCCAGGATGCGATATTCAAAGCTGCTGTGCCATAGTGCAGCTCTGTTGAATATCGCCCAGGCCACTCCCCGCACAACAAAGTTGAGCTGCGCCTAGGCTTGCGTCACAGCCTGCCGCAGTTTGAATATCCGGGCCATAATGTCAGCTGTTGAGTGACATTTTTAGATACATTACCACAAAAGTTCCTGTATGCCCCATAGCCTCTTTAATGGTTCTGTAATGTGTGTACCTGCACAGGATGCCTAGAAAGATCCTATTTTTTTCTGACTTTGACTCTAGGAGGTAATACTGGCAACCCGTTGTAGTTGCCAGACATTGATGCTCGCTTACATATGAAAATGGCGCCAAAGTGTCAGCAGGTTTCTTCAGGGACAAGTTTTCTCAATTTGGAGCCCTCAGAGATAAACTCTGAACTATGTAGTGTAATGTGAGCTGAACTTACTAGTTTGCTTCTTTTTCCAAAACAAGGGGTGTACCACAGGTAAATCTCCATTTGAAAGTCAAGATGAGATTAAAACTGTCACTCAGAATCTTACAGTGTCCTTTAAATGCTCATGAATGTATCCCCACCAAAACTATAGCGCATTAGCTGATAAGGAACAAAAAAAATCTAACTCAGGAAGCACTGAGCTTTTGCCATTAGAAATGTAACTGCACCTTATCTGGCACTGTAACTGAAAATGTGTGTAAATTATAGCTGTAAATTACAGACTAACAGTTTTCATTATGCCATACTGTATATAAAACTATGAGGTGTAACAATACTTTACTGTCATTAAAGTACAGTTACGTAAGAACTTACCGTAACAGTAGATCTTCGAGAGGAGCTCTTGCAGCAGGCAACACTGGTAGGACTTAGCCACCAGGCTCTAGGACCACATGGAAAACTTCTAGCTAGCAGTCTACAATGGGGAACTGCCCCAACGTCGGCACGTCGACGTCTGCCTATGATATAAAAGGGGTGGTCCCCCAACTCCACCTCAGTTCTCCTGTAGGAGACCCCAGCAGACTCAGAAAAGAGAGAACTAAGGCAGTTCCTCACAGAAACATAGAAATTGTCAGCAGACAAGGACCGCTAGACTCATCTAGTCTGCCCATAAGCCCTGTACTTGATTACAGCTTCTGACCCTTCCTCTGCTTTACCTCTATGGTTCCCCTATGCCTGTCCCATGCATGTTTAAATCCAACCACAGTGCTTGCCCCCACCACCTCATGTGGCAGACCATTCCATGCATCCACCACCCTCTCTGTGAAGAAAAACTTCCTCACATTCCCTCTTAATCTGCCACCTTCCAATTCCATGACATGCCCCCTCGTTCTTGTACTCCCTCCTGTATTGCAAGATGTGCCCCCCGCACCTTGTTTGTGCCCTTGAGGTACTTGAATGTTCTACCATGTCCCCTCTCTCCCTCCTCTCCTCTCCTCCAGTGAGTACATATTGAGATTCCTTCATCTCTTCTCATACATTTTGTGTTGCAAACCCTGTACCACCTTAGTTGCCCTTCTCTGGACCATCTCCAGCCTATTTATGTCCTTTCAAAGGTGTAGCCTCCAGAACTGTACACAGTACTCCATGTGAGGCCTGACCAGGGTTTTATAAAATGGCACCACTAACTCCTGACTTCTGCTGGTGATAGCCCTGCCTGTGCACCCCAGCATGCCACTGACCTTCCCTGTTGCCCTTGTAATCTGCTTTGACATTTTCGGGTCATCTGAAATAATAACCTCCAGGTCCCTTTCTTCCTTGGTGACAGTCAGCACCCCCTCCCCCCATATCCTGTAGCTCTCTTTCTGGGGTTTCTATGACCCAGGTGCATAATTTTGAACGTCTTTGAATTAAACCTCAATTGCCACTCCTCAGACCATTTCTCTAGCTTCCCCAGGTCCTTCCTCATTTCCTCCACCCCTTCTGGAGTATCCACCCTGTTACAGATCTTGCTGTCATCTGCAAACAGGCAGACCTTTCCTTCTAGCCCCTCTGCAATGTCACTAATGAAGACATTGAATAGGACTGGCCCAAGGACCGATTCCTGAGGTACCCTGCTGGTCACCCCCCTCTCCCAGATTATACCACATTTACCACCACCCTCTGCCTCCTGCCCATCAGCCAGTTCCTAACCCAGTTTACCACCTTGTCTGCCATGCCCAGACTACCCATCTTGTTAACCAGCCTCTTATGTAGGATGGTGTCGAAGGCTTTGCTGAAATCAAGGTAGGTGATGTCCGCCGTCCCACCCCAATTTAATTCCTTTTTCACCCAGTCAAAGAGATCTATCAGATTTATCTGACATGACCTACCCACTGTGAAATGATGCTGCCTATGGTCCTGGGCACCAATAGCTTCCAGATGTCCCACTATCCTTTCTTTAAGCAGTGTCTCCATAAACTTCCCCGCTACTGAGGTGAGGCTGACTGGCTTATAGTTCCCCACCTCCTCCCTACTGCCGTATTTGTGTAGTGTGACCTCATGTGCCCTCCTCCAATCCTCTGGCACCACTCCAGTGTTAAGTGACTCTGTGAACAAGGCTGCCAGAGGTTCTGTTAGCTCTCTTCGCAGCTCCCTTAATATCCTCGGGTGTATGCCATCTGGCCCCATCGCTTTGTCTACCTTCAATTTAGTGAGCTCCTGCAGGACTCTCTCTCCTGTGAATAGACTACTGTCCACCCACCCCTGGCATCTGTTGCTTGGCTCTGGTCCCTGCCCCTCTACCTCTTCTGTGACTAATGAACAGAAGTATTTATTCAGTTTTTCTGCCTTATCCATGTCTCCCTCCTTACACTCCCCTTTGAGCCCTAACACCCCAGTTTCCTTCTTTCGCTGATGTACCTGTAGAATGTCTTGACCCCTTTTTTTTTTTCACTAGCTGCACTAATTCTTCCTCAGTCCACACCTTTGCTCTCCTTACTGCCCTCCTCGCTTCTCTGAGACACTGTAGGTACACCTCCCTGTCCTCTTCCCTTTGTGTCTCCTTATATTTCCTGAATCCTGCACTTTTAGCCCTTACTTTGTCTGCCACCTCTTTGGAGAACCACAGTGACTTTCTCCTTCTCTTGCCCTTTGATACCAATCTGATCTGTTGGTTTGTCACTTCCACTATGGCTCCTCTTATGTTCTCCCACTGCTCTTTCACCACCCCCCCCCCCATTCCCCTTTTCTCCAGGGCTATTTTGATACCTCTTCCCATTTCAGCAAAGTCTGCCTTTTTGAAATCCAAAACCTCTGATCTAGTGTGACTTGACCAAGTCCCCGTCCCCATGTTGAACCACACTATGTGGTGATCATTGGATCCCAGTTGCTCTTTTACCCAGACATCTGTGATTCTATCCCCGTTGGTCATCACTATATCTAGAATAGCCCTGTCCCTGGTGGGCTCAAGCACAAGCTGCCTGAGTCCAGCCTCCTGTAGGGAATCTAGGATGCCTCTGCTGCTGGCTGAAGCAGCTGCCTTGGTGGTTCAATCCACATCCGGCATATTGAAATCCCTCATCAGCAGAATTTCACCTTTAATTGCCATCTCATGTATTTCATCCACTAGCTCCCTGCCCACTACCTTCCCCTGTCCTTGAGGCCTGTATATCACCCTTGTGCATAATGTTGTGCCATTTCCAGGTTCAAGGGTGACCCACAGTGCCTCGCCCTCTCCTTGCTTACCCTGTACCTGTGTCGCCTTTAAACCCTCCCTGGCATATAGGGTGACTCCCCCCCCCTTTATATCCACCCGATCTCTCCAGAACAGAGCATAACCCGGTACACTGACCCCCCCCCAATGATTTGCAGTGCACCAGGTTTCGGTTATTGCTACTATGTCCAGGTCTGCTTCTACTATCGAGGCCTCTGGGTCTTGGAGTTTATTTCCCAGGCTACGGGCATTAGTTACC
Source organism: Neoceratodus forsteri (assembly GCA_016271365.2). Taxonomy (NCBI): domain Eukaryota; kingdom Metazoa; phylum Chordata; order Ceratodontiformes; family Ceratodontidae; genus Neoceratodus; species Neoceratodus forsteri. The sequence goes on from CM057454.1 coordinate 335,504,413, forward strand.
ATGGCCTTCCATGCTGTGCATTTTAGATTACTCTCCCTCTGCCCCTGTTACTGCTCTCCTGCTTCCTTCCCCGACCCCAGTTACCTTTCTTTTGTGGTCCCAAATCCACCACCTTGGGGGGGGTTACTAATCCTCCTGACCCTCCTGGCTCCACCTCATTGGCCAGCATTCAGACTTGTCAATCAGAATTGTGGTCCCCTTCCTGGATGGATGCAAGCAGTCATCCTTATATGGGCTTGCATCTGTCCAGGTTGGACCCCAGTCCCCCATGATGCCAACCCCCTGCCTTTCACACCATTTCTACAACCAGGAGTTGAATTTCTGGATCTGGTGTCCTAGCACCCCCGTGGACAGGTAGGCCTCCAAGAAGGAGACGAAGTGAACTACCTGCTTCATGCTGCACCTCCCCCCGAAATCTTCCTGTATTCTGACTAACTCCACCCGGCATAACAGAGGGAAACAGAGAAGCCAAGAAGGAGAACAGCATTCAGATGGAAGGAGGGAGGGAAAGCAGCACCTGCTGCAAGAAATCCTCTTGAAGATCTACTGTTACGGTAAGTTCTTACGTAACTGTACTATCTTACTTCGAGGGGACTCTTGCAGCAGGCAACACTGGTAGGATGAAACCCCAAGCAGTAATGGAATCGAACCGGTCAGCAGGGAGGAGGAAGTAAGAGCCATAGGCCATTAAGAAAGAAAGGCCCTGAAGGACTGCAAGGCCAAAGCTGGCCCTAGGTCCAGAGGCAATGTCCAAACTGTAATGCCTAATGAAGGTATGAACAGAACTCCATGTGGCAGCTGTACAGATGTCTACAACGGACACATACTTGAAGGAAGCAACTGAGGCAGCCATGCCTCTGGTAGAATGGCCTTTAATTTATTTAGTTTTTGTTTACTGGGTAGGTGCACTAGCCACAGACATGACTATTTTCAGGCATTCAGGCATGACCCGGGACCAGGACCATTACAGGCTTGTCATACCTGCGATAGCAGTAAACAATACAACTGGCTAACCACTTAGACAAGCACTGTTTGGAAACAGGGGCGCCTTCTCTCTGAGGAGCAAATGAAACAAACAACTGATCAAACTTTCTGATAGCCCGAGTGCGATCCAAATAATACCCAAGTACCCGATGAACATCTAGAGTATGAAGCAAGGCCTCCCCTTGATTTGAATACTCAGGAAAGTACACAGGCAGGTGGATGGATTGGCTTGGTGTGAACTCATACACCACCTTAGGAAGAAACTTAGGATTAGTTGTAAAGACACCCTGTCTTTGTGGAAAACAAATAAGGCTCTTTACACAACAGAGCCTGAAGCTGGGAAATCCTCTGAGCAGAAGTAATGACAACTAAAAATAATGCTTTCCAAGAAAGGAAGCATAGCTCGCAGCTTGCGGCAGGCTCAAAGGGAGGCAATGTAAGCTTCTCCAGAATGAACAAAAGGTCCCATGGCGGGGCAGGGTCCTTAACGGGAGGCTTCAAATGCAACATACCCCACAAAAAAGTGTGTGAAAGGTCCAACTGGGCAATGGTTTTGCCCTCAACAGGTGCATGGTATGCACAGATGGCAGAAAGGTGCACCTTAAGCGAGAAGTAACCTAAGCCAAAGTCTGAAAGAGATAAAAGGTACTCCAGGAAGAGATTCACGGGATAGGTGAAGGGACGCAGGCACTGAGCAGTGCCCAAATGAAGAAGTGTTTCCATTTTATGGTGTAGGTGACTCTGGTGGAGGGTTTCCTATCAACCACCAAGACATTTGCCACCCGGAAAGAGACTCCTAAGTGGGCAATAGCCAAGTTTGCAGGAGTCATGCATGGAAGTGCAATGACTTGAGGTCTGGGGTGGACCAGAGTGCCCCGCTCCTGGGAGACAATGTCTTAGCGCAGGGGCAGGGGGACTGGAGGCTCCACTACTAATTGTTGCAACAGTGAAACAATATCTTGTGCAGACAGAAGGGTGCTATGAGAATCTTCTCCGCCCTCACTGACTGAAGCTTGATGAGTACCCTCTGCAGAAGTGGAAAGGGAGGGAAAGCATAAAGGAACCTCCCTGTCCAAGAGAAGGACAACACATCATGCCAGAAAACATCTGGCCCTAGATCGAGCAAGCAGAAATTGGACAGTTTTACGCTGAGTGGGGATGCACAGAGGTCCAGCTTAGGGTGGCCCCACCTGTCAAAAAGGTCTTTGATCACAGGGGTGAAAAGCTCCCACTCATGAGCCCTCATCTTGCACCTGTCTAAACTGTCATCCAGGATGTTTTGGGTGCCTGGAACATGTACGGCCATTAGTTCAAGGTTGATTTGAATGGCCCAGTACCAGACTCTCATGGTCTCCTGGCAAAGGAAGTATAAGTGAGTCCCCCCTTGCTTGTTGATGTAATAAACTACTGACATGTTGTCCATCTGAACCAAAAGAGGGCCTGGAACCAGGTGAGCCTGGAAGGCCTGCATCGCATAAAGGATGGCCCTCATTTCCAGGACACTGATGTGGAGATGTGTCTTGCCTTCCAACTAGATCCCTTGCATCTGACGACGGGACAAGTGGGCACTCCAGCCCAGGCCGAAGGCATCTGTAGTCAAAATCTGTTGCAGTGACACAGCTCTGAAAGGAACTCCCTTGATGAGATCGGAGGGGTTTATCCTTTGGGTGCCCTCTCATTCATATCAATCAACATCTGCAGCCTCCATCCTAAAATGGATGCCCTACAGGCCTTCACCAGCCAACACTGCCATGACATCCTGGCAGTTGTCAAAATCTGGCTCACGCCATCAGTACCGGACCATGCAATCAGCCTTCCTGGCTAGAACGTCTTTAGGCTGGATCACCTCTCCAAAAGAGGCCAGAGGCTGTGCTCTTTACCTAAAGATCCATACAGGGGAGCACCACATCATACCTCACTCCAACCCACAACTGCTCAGATACTGCCAGTGAAAATCCTCCTCGGAGCCCAAAACAAAACCCTCATTGTTGCCACCATCTACATCCCTCCCAAAGAACAGGGAACTGGTCATCAGCTGTTCTTGACTTTGTAAAGTCACTCCCACCGGACACCGAATCCATCCTCCTAAGCGACTTCAACATCAACTAGCTTCCGGCCAATGCTGGTGCACACAGGGATACCATTGCTGTGGCAAACCTCACACAAATAGTTGACTCATCAACCAGGAAAAATTACAGGACCAGCACCAGCACACTCTTGGACTGGATCCTTACCAGTCACCCATCGCGGATATCTAACACTAATGTCCTCCCTGACTCTCTCAGTGACCACTCCCCTGTCAGCTGCACCTGGTCAAATAAATTCATCAAACAAGCGCCAAAAACTATCACCAGCAGGGTTCTATCCTGTGGTCACCTTCGACTCAAATCCCACCTCCTCCATCAAGACTGGTCCCCTATCTTCAATGCAACCAACGTAAACACTGCCCTTGACCACTTCATAAACATCTTCACTGTGGCCTGTGACACGTATGCTCCTATTAAGAAACGCAAAGTCAAATCACTCAGTAACTCTTGGCTCACAGGTGACCTCCTCAGGATGCTAAAAACAAGAGACCACCGATGGGAGCTGGCCAGAAACTCTGGAAGGCAAAACGACATCCAAAACTACAAACGTGCCAGCAATGGCTGCACCAAAACCATCCGGCAAATGAAGTCCACCTGCTATAAGCATGCCCTCACAAACTCCTGGGGCAATGGTCAGGAATTCTGGAAGAACATAAAAGGAACTCACGGAATCCACCCAACCCCCATCAATACTCAACATCAGCGGAACCACAACCCTCAACCCAAAAGCCATTGCGGATACCTTTAACAAAGCATTTACCCGACCTCAAGCTGTCATAGGACTGCTTCAAGATGGTGAAGCCCTCTGTCCAGCAATGAACACTACTCCCACCAGCTCCCCCCGCTTCTACTTCAAAGCAGTCAAGGCTCACCAAGTATGCAAATATGTTACCAAAGCCCTTGGTAAATCAAGATTCAGTAATGACTCCCTCGATCTCAAAATCCTGTCTCTCACACTTGATGAAGTGCTTAGTCCTCTGACCAGAATTTTCAACCTCTCCCTCAGCCTTAGCTAGTTCCCAGACCAGGGTTTTATTTAACTCTAAAAATTGATTAGCGTTTTTCTCATAAAAGTTCTAAAACATTGTGAAAATGCATAGCACTTGCCTCACTGTGTTTAGTAAACGTAACACTTTTAGAAAACCTATATAAATGCTTTCTGTACAATTAGTATTGTTCCAAGAAAAAAACTGCTAATCAATTATTTAAAACCCTGCGGACAGATGGAAATCTGCCACTGTCACCCCAATCCATAAAAGTGGTGACAAAACTGCCCACGATAACTACAGACCTATCTCCCTACTACCCCCACTCTCCAAGGCACCAGAACACATCATTTCAAACCAGCTCACAGAATACCTGGATACATACAACATCCTGTGCAAGCGACAACACAGGTTCTGTAAAGGTCACAAACCTCCACAGCCCTACTTGAATTCACCAGCGCAATCCACAACGCATTTGACTCCGGTGAACTACGAGGCTCAATCTACATTGACTTAACTAAAGCCTTCGACACCATCAATCACCGCCTCCTGCTTGTCCAGCTTCAGAACACTGGGCTGTCAACCGACTCCACTGGCTGGTTTAAGAGTTACCTTGAAGAATGGTCCCAAACAGTAAGAATCGCTGATACACTCTCGGATCCTAGACCTGTCCGCTCGGGAGTTCCCTAGGGCTCCATTCTGAGACCCCTCCTCATCAGCTTATTCTTAAACTCACTATCGGACAGCTGCCCAGAACAAATATTCTCTACACAGACGATTCTGTGATCCTCACCTCGGACCCTGATCCAATCCAATTACAAAATAAACTTCAGCGGGCCTTCTTCTCCATCGAATCCTGGTTCCTAAATCATAAACTGCTTCTCAATCAGAAAAAAACAAGTCTATGGTCTTCTGCAGCCCCCACAATAAAAACAAACAACTCCACCTCTCCATTGCAACTGAACAAGGAGCCATCCTAGAGCAAACACAATCGTTCAAGTACCTCGGCATCACCCTTGATCCCCACATCTCATACGCTGTCCATATCAGTAAGGTTGCAAAGTCTGCCAAAGCGAGGTTAGGCATATTATTCCAGCACAGGAAACACCTAACCCCAGAAACACTGTCAGTGGCCATCCAAAGCTCCATCGTCAGCATCATAGACCATGGTCTTATCATATATGGGTCTGTAACTACCACTGTTCTCAAACGCATCGCGACCTCCCTGAATAAGGCCTGTCATCTCATCACTGGCTCACATCACCGTACCCACACATGTGACCTTTATTCCCAATCTGGATGGCTTCAACTGTACAAACTCATAAAATACCAAACCTGCATCACGGCCAAGAAAATTATAATGGGGCTTGCCCCACCTGGTGTCTGTGCCCTCCTTAAGCCTAGACATAGGAACGTCACTACAAGGAGATCCAATTCCCATCTACTATATATCCCACGATGTCACACGACCCAAGGACAAAGATCATTCATCTATCAGGTATCCAACTGGCTCAACTCTCTTGGCAGTGACATAGTGACCACTCCAACACTTGGCCTCTTCAAGTCCAAGCTGCGCCTCTCACTGCTTGTATCCTGTGACTGCCCATCTTAACATTTCCACCGTTCCAGCTGCACATGCCCCAGCACCCAGCACTTACAATCAGTCTTTGCACCCCTAGCACCTTACCTGTCTATTCCCTCGACAAGGCCCCCTAGCTGCACTGTCTCCCGCCCTCGCCCACCTCTCCCCCGTATCTCCACTCCTGCCCCACCCCAACAGACTCCTGTACTCCCCTTACCCTTCACCTCCTTCCCCTCGATCTCCTACCCTCACTCCCCACCCCCACCCCTTCCCTTGTCTTGCTCATAGCTCAAGTCTTTGTACTGGTTATTACATGTCTGTAAGTCAATGACTATATCTTTGTAACTATAAATGATGACTGTTGCACACACTGATGTGGAACCTTTGTAAAAGAGCCTCGGCTCAAAGGTATTGTAATCCTGGATTGAAATAAATAAATTAAAAATATCCATCATTCCAGGATCTGCCTCACAGGATTGGAGACCAGGACTTACTGATCTAGGTCATTGGTGCGCTGGTCCCACTGGGTGCGAAGAGTCCACTGGGGAACCGTCATGTGCAGGTGGGCCAGAGGAACTGTGGTTATGGCTGTTGCCATGTGTCCGAGCAGGTGCAGGAAGGACCTGGCTGGAATGTGCCAGGAAGAGGTGACTAGCCAGGCCTGCGCTATCAAATGCTCTGCTCTGTCCTGGGGCATGAAAGATTTGCCCAGGGATGAGTCAAGGACTCCTCCTATGTACTGAAGGCATTGGCTTGGCAGGAGACAAGACTTGGGAAGGTTGAGGGTAATCCCCAAAGTCTTGAACAACTGAAAGGTGGTTTCCAGGATCTCAACCGACTGAGTCCTGGAAGTGGCTGTCAACAGCGAGCCATCCAGGAAGGGGAAGACATAATGCCCCTGTCTCCTGAGGGCCACAGCCACCAAAGCTAGGCACTTGGTAAAGACCAAGGGGGCTGACAAAAGATCAAAGGGGAGGTGAAACTGGTAATGGTTCCCTTGAAAACAAAAATGGAGGAACCAACGGTGGGGTGGGAAAACCAGAATATGGAGGTAGGCATCCTGCATATCCAGTGAACAGCGCCAGTCTCCCTGGTGAAGAAGGGGCAGCAATCCATGAAGGGTGGCCATCCTGAATTGTTTGTATTCTATGTACAGAGTCAGGCAGCTGAGATCTAAAATCAGTCTCAGATCCCCTGTCTTCTTGAGGACAAGAAAGAAGTGAAAGAAGAACCCCTTCCCTCTCTGTTCCGGAGGAATGGGCTCTATGGCCCTTTTGTGCAGCAAAGCTTGAAACTCCTCTTGGATGAGGAGGATGAGGTCTGGAGGGTAATGGGATTGCAAGGGAGGGCTGTCTGGAGGGATCTCCAAGAACTCCAGTGTGTGCCCCCTTTCCACCATCTGAAGGACCCACTGCTCTGAAGTTATAGTGTGCCATCCATCGAGGTATAGGGAAAAGTGACCCCCTCCATTGCCTCCACCAAACACTCTGCTGGAGGAGGGGGGTCAGGCAAGGAGCCAGGCAGTAGCACCGGGGGTAGGCAGAGCAGCTGGGGATGCTTTGGGAGCCCTTTGGGTGGAGGCCCCAGCCGACTGGGTGGGAGCCTTGTGCTTAAAGGCATCTCTGGGCTGCTGGCCCTTGGACTGCTATCTAGGGGCCTGATGAAAGGGCTGATGCTGGTTGGACCTGGGCTGAGAACAGTAAATAAACTGCACTGAATGCAAGGCTTTCCCCAATTCTTGTAGGTGAGAAATGATGTCCTGTGTGTCACAGCCAAAAATGACTGAACCCCGAAAGGGCACATCCAGGATTTTCACCTAAACATCTGGCGCAAAGCCCGACACCTTGAGCCAGGAGTGGTGGCAGATGCAGATGCCAGTGGCCGCTGCTTGACCTGCTGCATCAACAATGTCACAGGTGGCTCAAAGAACGTGGGTGCCCACATCCGAGTCTGACTTAAAGAGCTGTACTAATTGCGACTTCATGGGATCCTCCGGGAGGGCCTGCATGAAATCCAAAGCCTTGTCCCACAGCGCATTCTGATACTGCACCATGTGGGCAAGATAGTTCTGGGTCCTAATATAGCTGAAGTATAGACCTGCTTGCTGAATTGGTCGACCTGGAGAGACGCATTGGGAGGGTGGGTGCTAAAGTGCCTGGGCTTCTTGGTGCGGTATTCAGCTGCATTCATGACCACTGAGTCTACCTCTGGTTGCTCCCCCAGATAGGTTTTGCCGATGGGGGCATGATAAAGGCGATCAGCCTTCTTGTCCAAGGCTGGGGTGGAAGAAGTACGGTTCCAGGTGGCCTTGGTGATATCTTCATATGCCTCAATGAAGGGATGCACCACCAAAGGGAGAGTTTCCTTCCTACAGAGATAGACCATCAGCCAGCAACACTCCAGGTTAAGTTCCTCATCTCCCAGCCCATCAAGGACTGACTGTGTCTCATGACGTCCACAAACATCAGATTGCCAGGAGGGGACCTGGGGATTTCCTTGGGGGTGTCAGGGTCAGAAGGTCCTCCAGAATCATCAGAGTCCTATGCAGAGGAGCATAATTAGGAGGAATCCCTGCTGGATGGTTCACTTTCAGGTGCCAGTGTCAGCTCCTTGCACCAGTCCAGATGAGCTGGAGACAGTACCAGGGACCAGGGACCAGGGTCTGCTAGGTCCCACACGGTCCAAGTCCTTAGGAAGAGGGTCCTTAGAAGGCGGAGTAGGGGGCCTCTTGGGTGCCTCTTGATCCTTCATAAAGGCCCACCAGGCCAAAGAAAAAGGGCATTGTAATCCACAGGTGGAGGTGGCTGATAAGGTGGTTATGGATACTGAGAAGGCGGCGCCACGTACTCCAGCATCGGTCCCTGGGGCATGGAGTACACTGGCACAGGTCCAAAAGGGGGCTGAGTAACTAAGCATAGGCCACTGAGGTGTCAGGTTCCCTGCTGATGGTCTTCAAGGCATCGGGAACCCTGGCGTCGGTCCCTCAAGTGCCAGTTGAGTCTGCCCAAAGGGCCAGCCTGCATCGACTGAGGCAATGAAGGTTGAGACATTGCCTGAGTTGACACTGGCACAGCAGGTATCAGTCAGACTGGCCCAGCGGTTGGTCCAGTGAGACAGGTGCTGCCAGCCCGAGCGGGAGGCGGAATGCACGTGCATAAGAGATCGTTCGATGGGGGAGCAGAGACAACACCTGTGTAGAGAAGGCAAGCACGTGCTCCGGACATTGCATAAGAGCACCGGTCCTGGAGTCGGGAACTGATGAAGGCAACGCCAAGACTAGGGGAGTGATGAGCAATGACCCGCCGCCCACAGAAGAGAGCCTGGTCAAGTCACCTGGCTGAGGACCTGCTGGGAGTAAGGTCCCAAGCATCAAGGGCTGGGGATCACAGACAGAGTCTGGGGCCCCGAGGAGCCACTGCTAGAGGTAGTGATGTGGGTGGGCGGTGGAGAACTTGGCAACCCCACGGAAGAGAGGGCAGCCGAAGGAGGGGGGCTGACCTCCCGCAGCAGGAAGACCCCGAGTCGGTCACCGACTTATGCGGGGACCGAGAGCTGACCGTGGATGGTCCCTGTGCTTGTCCTGGTGCTTATGCTTCCCATCCGATTTCTTCTCCTTCAGGGTGGGAGAAGAAGTTAAAAACCCAGAGGCCAAGGAACAGCCTTTGCCCTGGAGCTCCATCTCCATCGTGACCAACTTCTGCTGCAGTAAGAAGGCTTGAAGGGTCTTCAAACAGCATCTCTGTGCGGCCTGGTTGCAGTGCTGGCAGGCCTCAGTGTCTTGGTCAGGGCCTAAGCAGAGTAGGCAAGAAGAATGGCCATCATTGGAGGGAAGCTGCCTGCCGCAAGCACACTTTGTATGCCGGTCGGAAGACAAAGCTGGAGAAGAAGACATGCACAAGAAAATAAACACTCTCATTTCAAATCTAAAATTAAAACAAAAAATCACAGAAACGCATGAAGCACTATGGTGGTCGACTGAAGCAAGCACCTGTGGACGTCCGACATGCATGGGTTGACGGCGGGAAAAGAACTGAGGTGGAGTTGGGGGACCACCCCTTTTATACCATAGGTGAACATCGGCATGCCGATGTTGGGGCAGTCCACCACTGTAGACTGCTAGCTAGAAGTTTTCCGTTTGGTCCTAGCACCTGGCTTAGTCCTACCGGTGTTGTCTGCTACAAGAGCCCCTTCGAAGTAAGATCTCTATGCTTTTGTTTGACTTTGGTTTTTAGTAAGATGAAATTAAAATTTTTTGTAAGATGAAATTAACATACCAAATAATTAAACTTGAAACAACATTCTTTGTTTCCAGCACAGTAAGAGAAAGTCTGTAGTCTGTGTAGCAAATTAACCATTTTGTGAGAAAGCTGACCAAAAAATCTTCCTGCTGATGACCGATTTCTACTGTATTGTGGTGATGACGGAGTTTAGTCAGTTCCGGTACGTGTGGCAAAGTACCTTGTGTTTTTAGTGAGCTCAGCTGTTCTTTATGGAACCAAGCCACGAAGCTGAGGTTATAGAGGCCCATCCTGTATTGCTGAGAGGAGTACTTACAACTCACTGTCTTTCAACTTCAGTGAAAAGTCATTGTATTAACTCCAAAGCTGAACAACCAGTATAAATGAAGTCATAGAAACACAGAATTTGCAGGCAGGTAAGGACTGTTTGGCCCACCTAGACTGCCCATTTTCCCCTTCCTATAGTATCACTGCAGATCCAACCTGATCTCTGGCCCATTCACCCACCCCTCTCCCTTTCTCTAAGATTCCCTTATGCCTATCCCATGAATTCTTGAACTCCACCGCTGTTTTTGCCCCCTACCACCTCTGCTGGCAGACTGTTCCAGCAATCTACCACTCTTTCTGTGAAAAAGTACTTCCTCATAGCTCTACTGAATATACCCCCTCCAGCATCTTATTGTGCCCCCTTATCCTTGAGTACCTTTTTTTTCTGAAAAATACTTCCCTCCTGTATCTTATTTACCCGTGAGGTATTTAAAGGTCTCCATCATATCACTCCTCTTCTTCCTCTCTTCCAGGGTATACATATTTAGGTCCTTAAGTGTCTCCTCATTAGGACTTCTGAGGCAGACCCTGCACTATTTTAGTTTCCCTCTGTTCTATGTCCTTACAGAGATGTGGTCTACAGAACTGGACACAGTACTCTAGATGGGGTCTTACTAGTGATCTATACAGAGGCAACACCACCTCCCTTTTTTGACTGGTGATACGCCTCCCTGTGCACCTGGTATCCCACTAGTCCTCCCAACTGCCTTGTTGCACTGCCTGGCCACCTTTAGATCAGTCAATATGATCAACCCCTGGTCTCTTTCCTGTTTGGTGGTCATCAGTGCCACTCCTCCCATTTTGAACTTTGCCCCTGGGTTTTGTGCCCCAAGTGCATTACTTTGTACTTTTTCACGTTGAAACCTAGCTGCCCAGCTGCCATACTCCTGATCACTCAGAGTTTTCTCAGGTCTCTGCTCATCCTTTCCACCCCCCACAGAGTGTCCACACTACTGCAGATTTTGTTGCCATCTGCAAAGTGGCAGACTTCCAGCTCCTCTACAATGTCACTTATAAAGACATTATTAAAGTGGACTGGTCCCAGCACTGATCTCTGAGGAACCCTGCTGGTTATTTTTTTCCCCCCAATGATTTAACTAGGAGAGACACACTAAGCTGAAAGATCGTTTACAGGTGCGACCTGGGAGTACAGGGAAGTTAAGTGATTTGCTCAGGGTCACACAGTATGCAAGCGGGGGCTATGGGATTCAAAACCAGGTCTCCAGGTTTGCAGCTCAGAGCCTTAAACCACTGCACTACTGCCTCCCATTTTACCCACCCATCATATGAGTGAACACCATTTACAACCACCCTCTGTTGCCTATCCCCTAACCAATTTCTTACCCAGTTTACCACCTTTGGACTGACTCCTAAACTACCCAGCTTGCTTACTAGCCTCTTATGTGGAACAGTGTTGAATGCCTTACTGAAATCTAGGTAGGCCACTATCCACTGCTCCACTCTGATCTAATTCCTTTGTCACCCAGTCAAAGAACTCTAACAGATTCATTTGACATGACCTCCCCCTCTGAATCCAGGCTACCTTCTGTCTTGTAACCCACTGGATTCAAGATATTCCACAATCCTTTCCTTCAGCAGTGACCCCATTAATTTTTCCACCATCGAAGTAAGCTGACTGGCCTATAATTGCCAGCCTCCTCCTTGCTATCATTTTTGTGAAGCGGGACATCTGACCTCCTTCAGTCCTCTGGAACCACTCAAGTTTCCAAGAAGCTCTTAAGTAGGACTGTCAGAGGTGCAGCCAGTACCTCCCTGAGCTGCCTCAATTCCTTGGATGCACCCCATCTGGCCCCATTTCTTTGTCCACTTTCACATTAGCAAGTCTCTTCAGGACACTATCCTCTGAAAACAGACTAGTGTCCACCTCCCTCTCCACCCTCCCTCCCACCAGAGCTCCTGTTACTTTTTTCTGGCCCTTCCCCTACTCCTTCCTCTGTGAACACTAACCAAAGTATTTGTTCAGGATGCCTGCCTTTTACTGGTTCCCCTCTGCACAGTCCCCACTTCCCTTTTTAATCCTACAACCCTACCCCTAGTCTCCATCCTTTAGCTTACATACCTAAAAAATGTCTTGCCCTACTTTGTCACCGGCTGGGCTATTCTCTCTTCAGTTTGCTCCTTCATGCTCTTTAATGCTCCCCCAATTCCCTTTTTTACCATGACACACCTCCCTATCCTCCTCCCTCTGCATCTACTTATACATTCTGAATACCACCCTTTAACGCCTTTACCTTTTCCACCACCTCTTTCAAGAACGACAGCGATTTCTTTTTCCTCTTGCTTTTGCTCACCTGCTTGATGCAGAGGTGTGCTGCCTTCCTTATAGCTCTTTTTAGCTCTGACCACTGTTCCTCCACCCCACACGTCATTCCCCCTGCCAGGTCATCCCTGAAGCATTCTCCCATATTTTTAAAATCTGCCCTCCTGAAGTCCAGGACCCTCACCCTTGTTTGGTTCCACTCCACAGCCACCTTGTATTGAACCACACTGCAACACTGTTCTTATTAGTGAGTACCAGATCCAGTACCACTTCATCACAAGTGGGTTCACTGACTAGTTGCCTGAGGAATGCCCCTGTGGGAGTCCAGGATGTCTCTTCTTCTAGCGGAATCAGCAGCTGGGAGGTTCCAATCTACGTCCAGCAGTTTGAAGTCCCCTGCCATCAGCACCTCCCCCTTTTCTGTCATCTTGCCAGTAGCTTCCATCAGTAATTTAACTTCTCACTCTGTGCTGGAGGCTTGAAGATCACACCAGTGTGAACAGAGGCTGCATTTCCCATCTACCTCTAGGGTAATCTACAGTACCTCTGCCCCCGCCCCCCATATTCCCTGTACCTCCGTTTCTTTTATGCCTTCCCTCACACAAAGCACTACACCCCCTCTTTTTGTTCCCACCCTGTTCCTCCTGAACAGAGTACAGCCTGGTATGGACATGTTCCAGTCATGGTTTTCAGTGCACCATGACTTGGTAATGGTCACAATATTCAGGTCAGCCTCTTCCATTATGGCCTCTAGGTTCAGAATCTTATTTCCTAGACTTCTAGCATTCACACACATGGCCTTTTAGATTTTACCACTTTACTTGTTACCCCCTTTCTTTCCCTTTTGCCCTCTCTCTTTGAGCTCAGAGCAGAAGCTGGCCTAAGAGAAGACAGAATGCTTCCCCCCATCTCTTGAGAGTTGGTACAGGAGCTGAGGCTAAGAACAGGGAGTTTTGCAGATGAGAACTGAGAAGAGCCAAGAGAAAGTGAGGAGGCTGCAAGGTCTTGAGAAGCTGTGAGATAGTTCAGTGGGGGTATCCCCTCAAGCAATTTGCCTGGGGTTTGTGAGGACTCACTCCAGGTTCTGAGATGTTGGAGGAGAGCACAGCCTCAAGCCATACATTGTGGTGCTGGGGGAAGTAAAGAAAAAGTCCGCCGTTTATCCTGTTGATGCCTCTCCATCAGGACTAGAGACCAAACATGAAGACCATCTATGCCCCATGAGGTTTCAAGAAAGTGCACCCCACAGTGCACTGGAGCTGAGTGTAGGTTGTATGGAGCTTGGCAAGAATTATCTGAGAAGGTATACCATCAGTTCCCTTAGTACCAGAGTGTGGAGTGATGCAACCTTGTAGCAAAATGCCTGGCTCTGCATGCCAGCAGTATTGAGATTAAAAACTGCCATGTAAATAATGTGAACAGATATTCGTTTTCTTTTGTGTGTGTGTTTAGGGCTAAATGGTAAGGAATCCTAGTAAGCAAGTTACCCTGAAGGAAACCTATATACGAATCCCTTTGAATGCGCCCCCTCCCCCCCAGTGCACAGCATTCACATATTATAGCCAATAAATGTGCTAGAGCTTGACTCTACTGCCCAGAGTGGAAAATGGATTATTTTGTTTGCATGCATATCAGTAGCAGCAGCAAGCAAGGGACCTCCTGCATGCCCCAGTGACTGGACACATCTAACGAATCCTGCCCAGCTACCCGCCTTGCAAGGTGGGGCCCGCAATAATCAGGAGTTTGGGGACTACCTAGAGTTACCAGAATTTACTTGAGGAAAAAAGCTAATACTGTGCTGTAGTTATTCAAACTATATAATAAACACATTCTTAGTTGCTATCTATACAAAACATGTTGACTTACTAACCTATGACCCTGAAGAATACAATCTTTTGCACCAATAGTATATCCTTTTGTACAGCAACATGAGGCAGTATCTGGATGGACAAATGTAAACTACTTTTTATTCTCGTTTCCTTATTCCCTTGTGTTATTGCACTGTTCTGCCATTGAAAGTCTTAACGCCTACAGTTCTGGGCTGGCAAACAGGTTTGTGAGGTCCCATATTCTCAAGTTACTTGAAATGCAAATGTAACCCCCTGCAAATGGGGGTTCCCAAAAGACTTCCAGGAGCTTGCTTGAGTGCTCCAAGCCTGAATGGTGTTTGGCGTTTAAGCCATTTATCAGTGAGTGTTTTTAGAGCCTCTGGTACTGTCTCTTTAAGAGCTGTCTGCTTGCAGACATAATTAGTTTATATGGGGGGACTGTGTGTTTCTCAGTTTGAGTACCACTCGAACTGCTGTAGTCCTCCATTTTGCAGTCACTAGGAGTACAAAGGAACCTATCTGAAAGAGGTAACTGTTTGCCAGAAATAATTTAGAGTAATAATGAAAATACAGTTTGTCTAACCTGCTTTCTTTGCAGTCAGAACTGTGTCTGCCTAGTTCCCCATTCTGGTTTTGAACTGCTGAACTGGACCAATCAGTGTGGGGTAAGCTAGCTCTAAAATGGTGCCTCGGACGAATCAGAACTTGGACTCATAATCTGAGCCAGCCACAAGAAGTTGTATGGGCAGTGACTCTGGGAGATGTAGTTTAGACTTGGCGCCTTTTGGACCAACAGCAGCAGTCTATTGGTGACAGCCAATCCAGTCAAGAACTGGGAGGAACTCAAAGGAAGTGCCGGTTTTGTCTGTTGGAGTTTCAGTTTAGCTCTGGCAGTGAAGGAGAAAAACCCTGTGCTCCTTCAGTGCACAGTTTCAGTCAAAAAACGTGTAGTAGGCCCAGAGTTCGGTCTGCAGCTTGTGTAACTGCTTGTTAGGACTGAATCCGTCCTGTGAAAAGAATCAAAGGATCTCTGAAGAGTAGAAACCAGGCTCACCCTGTAGAAGACTGGAGAAATTGTTGAATTGCACTCGATCTGTCAGGAACTGAATCTGCTGTGTTCTCCGGGTATTGTGCAGTAATTCGATCGGGATAGAGAGCAGCCTGCCTGGTTACAGTACTTTCTTTTACCATATAAATGTGTGAGGAGTCTCGTGGAGCTCAAGAGTAGCCCTGCTGACGTTGAAGGACCCTATCTTGTTTGGAGGTCGTGAGTACTAATTCAGATTCGCTCCCTGTTGAATTGCCACATTAAATCCAAAGCGGAATCACTGTACTGCTGACTGTTTAAACTAATTTTTCTTTTCTCTGTGTGAAAGGGCCCCTACCAGCTGCCACGGTTTGGACTAGCCACTAGGGCTTGGGTACCCAGGCACAGTAACTGGTAGGGACAGGCCTGTGCACAGAGCCATAGGTAGATGAGTAGAGTGATAAGCTAATTAACCTGATTTCCCCCTGTCCTTGTTATATCCCCCTAAATAAATCAGAGCTGCTTGTTTCAGCAAAGTTATACTGCCTGAGGTAATTGTCTATGTTAAAGTACTGTACTGTGATTGTTGCACTGTATCTTATTTCACAGGAGGTCCCAGTGCGGAATCAGTCCTGGGGGTAAGTGTATACTGTGAAGGTAATTCTGATATATTGTGTGGGCCACTAGTGGGAAGAAAGGGGTTGCAGTGCCCCAGAGGGCTGTGACCAAGTAAGTTTAACTATTGCAACCCTGACCTCTGGGTGGAGGCACCCGCCATTGGATCAGGCCCCTCAACCTGTCAGTGGCAAATCAGGCAGGGGTAGTAGCCCTGGGATAGCGCCATCTAGGGTTACATCTTGGAGGCTCACTGGGATTGTGTGTCCTCTAGTGGCCATATTCTGAACCACTGTTAAGAAAAAAAAATGGGTACCCGACAGAAGTGGCTGTGCACCGGCTGGTGGAGTGGTGTACTGGGAGAGACTGACCCCCAAAATGCTATGCTTATCCTGGACATCCCCTGGGTATCAATACGGACACTGTACAGGAGTACTTTCCAAGGTGGAAGGTTTACAAAACCCTGTGGTGGTGGGTCGGCATGCTAATCTGCTCAGCACACTTTCTTGGCCTAGTAGAGTTTAAGGATCCATAGATAGCTCCAAAGTGCCACAGACCATTACCCAGAGGAGCCCTCACTGCCTGGTGGTGATAACTAAGTACAGTAAAGACCGGTGGGGAATGAGCCCCACCACTGTCTGAAACTTTTGAGGAGAATTTGCTAAATGGTTGCTGGGGAAGGGAAAACTGGGAGACTTGAAGAAACTATTCTTGCCACCTGGGGTGTTCCTCCCCAACACCCTCTCCTGCTCAGTACCCGTAATGGTGGCTGAACCAATCGGACTCCTATTTCTGCACCTGCCATTAGTCACGACTCTTACGAAGGTTGAGGATCTTCTCTGGCACCCTCCCACCCCCAAGGGAGGATGACTGGGAGACCTGGATAGACTATGTTGCCCCCAAGTGCTAGAATGGCAATGCTAGGAAGCAGAAAGCGAAAGAGGGTTAGTGAGAGCCTCGAGGTCCTGCCCTGGCTACCATCCGTGCTAAGCGGGCCAGTAACCCTGAAGTGACTGCACAGGCCTATCTTGAGGCCTTGGAGAATGTGTATGGAGCCCAGATTCTGATGAGGATCTATGGTGGAGAGTAAGAAATGCACAACAGTACCAAGGGGAGTTGTCTGTGTATGTATCTTGGCTGGAAAAATTGTTGCAAGAATGCCTCAGAAAGGGTAGTTTGCCAGCGATTGAACTGGACCGAACCAGGCTGGACAGGATCCTTAAGTCTGCCCCCTTCTCAGAACTGCTGTTGCTTCAGTTATGTCTGGCAAATCGACTGGAATCCCCACCCTCCTATGATGAGTTAATGAGAGAAATTCGAGGAGTTGAGAAAAGGCGACCTCGGGAGGGACCTGCACCAATAGCTGCAGCTACGACCTGAGTGACTGAGGGTG
Source organism: Neoceratodus forsteri (assembly GCA_016271365.2). Classification (NCBI taxonomy): domain Eukaryota; kingdom Metazoa; phylum Chordata; order Ceratodontiformes; family Ceratodontidae; genus Neoceratodus; species Neoceratodus forsteri. Next base: position 335,521,762 of record CM057454.1, read on the forward strand.
GCCCATCAAGTGAAGTTCAGGGGCAGAGGTTGGCAGTCAATGAGTGCTCTGACAAGGAAAAAGATATGCCACAATGGGGCGAACTGTTGAGAGAGATCCGGGAATTCAAAAACAGTCCCTTTATGAGGCCGCACCTGCAAATGCAGGCCTGACCTATATCCGACTGCATCTGCTATGGGGGTGGGGTACCCACCCATGTATCTCCTGCTGATAACAGCTCCAAACTCAATTCCTTGACCATGGAAGTGGAGAAACTGCGAGATGTCTCCAAATGCTTATCACGCGCAGACAGAGATGGCACCAAGGTTTCCAGTTAGTAATACCCCGCCCTGGCTCCCAGTGTGGCGCCTCGGAGCTCAAACTCCAGAAAGTATGTTTTGCTATAATTGTGGGAAGGATGGGCACATGAAAAGGGAATGCGGTCCCAAAGACACTGACAAAGTTGCATATAGGCTACAAGGAGAGCTGGAGAACAAATCAGTGGTTAAGAGGTGCACGAAATGAGTCCCAGTGAGGGCACCAAAATGCTAACTCCACGTCCTTTTGTGGCAAGGTCAGTTGCCCAGGCCCCCACTATCGCCTCTCCAGACTGGTCCAGAATAGTGGGTCCCTCCATGGAGACCACTGTAAAGGTGAATGGAGTGTCTACAAGAGCTGTATTAGACAGTGGCTCCCAAGTGACAATTATGTTCCAGGATTGGTATCAGAAGCATTGTCAGACATACCCTTACAACTATTAGAAGGACTGCATGTATGGGGTTAAGTGAGAAGGCCTACCCCTATTCCGGGTATATCCGAATTTGGCTGTCTTTCCCCACCTCTGTGGCTGGAGTGGCCGAACAAGTAGAGACTCTAGCCTTAGTGTGTCCCCCCACTGGACTGTATGATGGTGTCCCTTTGTTGATTGGAACAAATGCTCATATGCTCGGAAGGCTGGCACAGTTGTGTTATGAAAAACAGGGGTCAAAAACTAGTAGAGCTTTAAGAGTTCCAGCTTTAATTAAGAAGGCCTATGAGGCACAGAGAAATGCTGAAAAAATAGAACCAGAGGAACCGGTCGGAATGTATGGAAGAAGGATCCTGAGTCTCTGATCCTGGCGCCAAATGCCAGTGTACCTTACAGGGAGAGGTCTGTATCAGAAAGGATGTTAGAATAAAATATTAATGTTGGATGCACCAGCGATGGAAAATTGCCAGAGGGACTGCTGGTCAAGCCTAGTGTTTTGCTCGCTAGAGCCCATGCTTATGCCAGAAGGGTAATGGTCCAAGTTCATAATGTGTCTGAAAGAGACATTCGAGTAAATAGAGGTTGCATCCTGGCTAATGTGCATTGTGCAGACACTGCAGTGCTACCCAGCAGCAAGAGTTCCAGGAAGAATGACAGAGTAACGCCTGACTTGTTTGATTTCAGCGACTCCCCGTTGCCAGCTGAATGGAAAGTGAGGATCAGTGAGAAGCTTGCCCAGAGAGACCAGGTGTTTTCTTTAAAGGAATGGGACGTGGGATGCGTGCAAGGGCTGAGCACAATATCCGGCTGCATGGCGAAAGACCATTTCGTGAGAGGTCTCAGCCTGGCACCTGCTGATATAGATGATGTGAGGCGGCATCTGCAAGAGATGTTAGCTGCTGGTGTAATACAAGAATCCAGAAGCCCTATGCTTCCCCATTGTGGTAGTGAGGAAAAGAATGGGACAGTAAGGATGTGCGTGGATTATCGCACCTTAAACCGGTGGACTATCCTGATCAGTACACAATGCCCGCATTCAGGATGCTTTGGACTGCCTAAGCGGGAGCAAGTGGTTCTCTGTGCTGGATCTCCGCAGTGGGTACTACCAGATCCGATGGCCCCAGAGACAGTGAGAAGACAGCCTTTATCTGTCCACTTGGCTTCTATAATTCATGAGGATGCCTCAAGGATTTCAGGTGCCCCAGCCACTTTTCAACGATTGATGGAGCGTGCAGTGGGGACATGAACTTACTAGAATGCCTAGTATACCTAGATGATGTTATTGTGTTTGGCAGCTCACTAGAGGAACATGAGAGCAGATTATTTAAGGTATTGGACACGACTGGAGGACTTTGGCCTAAACTGTCCATTGATAAGTGTCAATTCTTTCAAACATTAGTAAAGTATGTGGGACACATAGCATCCACCGAGGAATAGAGACCGACCCAAGTAAAGTTGAGGCCTTGACCACCTGGCCACAGCCCAAAATCTAAAAGAACTGCAAAGATTCCTGGGATTCTGTGGTTATTATCAGTTTCATCAAGGACTATTCAAGAGTGATCCGCCTTTACTTAACCTTACTAAAGGGTATCCCCAACCCACAAAAATACCAAAGTCAGCGCCCCTCAAGACTGAAAAGTGTATTTTCGTCCGAGAGGAAGTATTTGGGGCCCGCTGGACTCTGATTGTGAGACTGCTTTTCATGAGATCATTTATCAACTTACCCATGCTCCAGTGCTGGCCTATGCGATCCAAGAAAACCTTATGTCCTGCACACTGATGCTAGCTTGCAAGGGTTGGGGGCTGTGTTGTACCAAGAGCACGAGAATGGCCTGAGACCAGTGGCCTTTGCCAGTAGAAGCCTGACCCCATCCGAAAAGAACTATCCTGTACATAAGTTAGAGTTCCTACCTTTGAAGTGGGCTATTGTTGACCAATTCCATGAGTACTTGTATGGGGCTAAAATACTAGTAAAAACTGACAATAATCCTTTAACCTATGTGCAGACCTCAGCTAAGTTGGATGCCACTGGCCATAGGTGGCTTTCTGCATTATCTACATATGACTATGCTCTCGAATACCGAGCAGGTCTGAACCACATAGATGCTGATGCTCTCTCCCGGAGGCCTGTTCCCCAGAATGATTGGGTCCGATTGGCAGAACCTGACATTCGGGCACTCTGCCGGAAGTTTGACAGGGAGGAACAAATGTCCACGGACGCAGTGGACTGCATGGTGGATTGCTTGGGACCCTCTGAGAATTGCATACCTGCTGCTTATTGCCACTTTTCTGCAATAGACATTGGTGCACTGCCTCAGCTGGACAATGACAGTATTCGCGGGCTCAATCCCGCGATCCCATGATCAAAGCAGCTTTAGAAGCCCCTATGCAGGAAAAGATGTGTCCAAATTACGCCCACTGATTTGAGAACTGCACTGTTATACAAAGAAGGTCCTAAGTTGAAACTGATCAATAAACTGTTATACAGAGAAACAGTAGACAGAGGGGACAAGTAGACAAACAACAACTAGTGCTGCCCACTGCCTTTCGAGACTCAGTACTGAGGTCCTTGCACAACCACATGGGGCACCTTGGTATAGACAGAACACTTGACTTGGTGAGATCCAGATTCTATTGGCCTAAGATGGGGCTGATGTGGAGCAACACATTCGAACTTGTAGTCGCTGCTTACAGAGGAAAGCTTTGCCCCAGAGGGCTGCCCCCCTTGTTAACATCACCACCAGTGCACCCATGGAGCTGGTCTGTATTGATTTTCTGAGTTTGGAGTCAGATCAAAGAAATATCAGTAATGTGCTGGTGGTCAGTGACCATTTCACGAGATATGCCCAAGCTTTCCCCACCAAAGACCAGAAAGCATCCCCTGTGGCCAAAGTACTTGTAGAAAACTTTTTTGTTCACTATGGGGCTCCACAAAGAATCCATTCTGATCAAGGGAGAGACTTTGAGAGTCGGCTGATCAAAGAGATGCTTTCTCTGTGGGGAGTGCGAAAGTCCAGAACCACTCCTTACCACCCCCAGGGGGACCCACAGCCTGAACGTTTCAACCGCACTTTGCTAGATATGCTAGGCACCTTGCACCTAAAGGACAAGCCTAGATGGAGCCAACAAATTAGCACCCTGGTACATGCTTATAACTGCACCAAAAGTGATGCCACTGGGTTCTCCCCCTACCGCCTGATGTTTGGAAGAGAAGCTCGACTACCGGTAGATGTGTGTTTTGGGGTCTCTCCTGATGGGGTTCAAGCTGACAACTATTTACAGTATGTGCAAAAGTTAAAGGCCCAGCTAACTCATGCGTACCAACTGGCTCAAACCATGGCTGCCAAAAGAAATCTGGCCAACAAAGAAAGGTATGATAAAAAGGTGAAAGCACAGGAACTCCAGGAGGGAGATCGGGTATTGCTAAGAAATCTGGGACTGCATGGCAAACACAAGATTGCTGACAGATGGCACCATCTCCTCACATTCTAGTGGGCAAACTAGATGATCTGCCAGTGTACAAAGTAAGGCCTGAGAATAATTCAAATGATGTAAAAACAATGCATAGAAATCATTTACTGCCCATTGGACAAATCTTGATTGAGTCTGAGCCCCAGAAGATGCCCCTCTGGACCAGTGACTAGAGCTGCTGCTAAGAAAAGATCAAGGAAGTCTGCACCTACAGAAGCAGAGTTAAAGTGTTCCCTGCACAAGTCCCAGTTGAGCATGACTGTCAGTCCATATCAGAAGAAAGTGAGAGTGACTTTGAATACTATCCCTCTTACGAACTGAGTCAATTGTTTCAGGGCAATCCCCTAGTCAATACTGGAGACAAAGCTGGGCTTCTGGACTGTCTAAGCCCCCAGCTTCATCCCTGGAGCCATTGCTCCCAGAAAGTGAAGTGAAAAGCATCAGATCAGATGAAATGGAATCATTGTGCATGGTTGAACTGTTTGAGCTTTCAGGGGAGGAAAATGATAGATTGGGGCAGACTGGTGATACACCCGAACAAGAAGAGTATTTTGAGTGCCCTGACAGTCCACTGCCAGTGTCCGAAAGCTCTCCATGCGAGCCAAATGTTGTGGACTCAGAAACTGTAACTCCTGGAGCTGAAAGTGCCCCAAGTTCTAGCCTCTCTACCCCAGGGAGACTCCTGACAAGTGAGGACAATGCTGAAAATGAGGCTCAGAGTGCAGAGACTGTAACAGTTCCCCCTAGAAAGACTGGTCGAGCTGTAAAGCCTGTGGTGCACCTCAGTTATGATTTTCTTGGGAGGCCTGTGGACTTGCTCTCAATGTTGTCCATAAAGGAGTATGTGTCCCGAGCTCACTGCCCAAACTGAGCTCAGTGCTAACTCCAGTTACTTGTGTTGCCCTCTAGTATGGTGCCCTTGCCCCGTCCAGCCCCAAGGTAACTGATAGGAAGGCCCCTCTCTTCAGGTTTCATGTACAAGAGGTAATAACTTGAGTTATGGTACAATGTGTGAATACTATGTAAAGAGTGACATACTGCAATGTTTCAGAAATGTGTTCTTGTAAAATGATATACTGACTGATGATTACATGTGTGAGCCTAATGCAAATGTATATGGTTGCAGTTGAAACTTATGGGGGTACTTGCTTGATGCGGACGCCAAGCTTTCCCAGGCCAGGAAGGGTGTAACCCCTGCAAATGGGGTTCCCAAAGACTTCCAGGAGCTTGCTTGAATGCTCCAAGCCTGAATGGTGTTTGCATTAAGCCATTTATCAGTGAGTGTTTTAGAGCCTCTGGTACTGTCTCTTTAAGAGCTGTCTGCTTGCAGACATAATTAGTTATATGGGGGACTGTGTGTTTCTCAGTTTGAGTACCACTCGAACTGCTGCCAGTCACTCCATTTTGCAGTCACTAGGAGTACAAAGGGAACCTATCTGAAAGATGTAACTGTTTGCCAGAAATAATTTAGAGTAATAATGAAAATACAGTTTGTCTAACCTGCTTTCTTTGCAGTCAGAACTGTGTCTGCCTAGTTCCCCATTCTGGTTTTGAACTGCTGAACTGGACCAATCAGTGTGGGGTAAGCTAGCTCTAAAATGGTGCCTTGGACGAATCAGAACTTGGACTCATAATCTGAGCCAGCCACAAGAGGATTGTATGGGCAGTGACTCTGGGAGATGTAGTTTAGACTTGGCCTTTTTGGACCAACAGCAGCAGTCTATTGTGAGTGACAGCCAATCCAGTCAAGAACTGGGAGGAACTCAAAGGAAGTGCTCGGTTTTGTCTGTTGGAGTTTCAGTTTTAGCTCTGGCAGTGAAGGGAAAGAAACCTGTGCTCCTTCAGTGCACAGTTTCAGTCAAAAACGTGTGTAAGGCCCAGAGTTCCGTCTGCAGCTTGTGTAATGCTTGTTAGGACTGAATCCGTCCTGTTAAAAGAATCAAAGGATCTCTGAAGAGTAGAAACCAGGCTCACCCTGTAGAAGACTGAGAAATTGTTGAATTGCACTCGATCTGTCAGGAACTGAATCTGCTGTGTGTTCTCCGGTATTGTGCAGTAATTGCGATCGGATAGAGAAGCAGCCTGCCTGGTACAGTACTTTCTTTTTACCATATAAATGTGTGAGGAGTCTCGTGGAGCTCAAGAGTAGCCCTGCTGAGCGTTGAAGGACCCTATCTTGTTTGGAGGTCGTGAGTACTAATTCAGGGTCGCTCCTGTTGAATTGCCACATTAAATCCAAATGGAATCACTGTACTGCTGACTGTTTAAACTAATTTTTCTTTTCTCGTGTGAAAGGGCCCCTACCAGCTGCCACGGTTTGACTAGCCACTAGGGTTTGGGTACCCAGGGACAGTAACTGGTAGGGACAGGCCTGTGCACAGAGCCATAGTAGATGAGTAGAGTGATAAGCTAATTAACCTGATTTCCCTGTCCTTGTTATATCCCCCTAAATAAATCAGGAGCTGCTTGTTTCAGCAAAGTTATACTGCCTGAGGTAATTGTCTATGTTAAAGTACTGTACTGTGATTGTTGCACTGTATCTTATTTCACAGGAGGTCCCAGTGCGGAATCAGTCCTGGGGTAAGTGTATACTGTGAAGGTAATTCTGATATATTGTGTGGGCCACTAGTGGGAAGAAAGGGGTTGCAGTGTCCCAGAGGGCTGTGACCAAGTAAGTTTAACTATTGCAAACCCTGACCTCTGGGTGGAGGCACCCGCCATTGGATCCAGGCCCCTCAACCTGTTAGTGGCAAATCAGGCAGGGGTAGTAGCCCCTGGGATAGCGCCATCTAGGGGTTACACAAACACAGGCAGGTCTACTGAATAATGCATCATTACAGGGGTAAGAACTCTGTATGCAAAAACATATTTTGTAAACAAGGCCCTGCATGTGAACTTTTTCAGAGGTATCACACCTAAACCAGAATGGCATCACCGCAAGTTGAAATCCTCCTCCCTCAAAAAGAGTGTTGAACATCAAGAGCAGAGATACATATTTTTATATATAAGTTGACACTGTTTTCTGACCTCTTGTTTGCCTAGTGAACAAACTCTAGTCAGAGCCACAATGGCTTCTAATGCATTAATGTGATAAGATATGTACCGTATTGATTTCAAAGGCTGTACCAGGAAAGACAGACCGAGCTGGTAACAGCTCATTTTTAGATGCATCCTGGGGAAGGGGAAAAGATATCAGATACAAAAATGTGGACTATAAAATACATAGAAACAGAAAAAGTTTAACAAAAATAAACTGGAAAATTATGCCAAAGAATACACTAACAAAAATAAGTTACCAAGCAATAAGCTGTGGAACTGACCAAAGAACAATTAAATAGTTATCAACTAAACAAAACAAAAACAATGACTGATACTGGGGAAGAGATATAGAATTAATTTGTGACTTAGTTTAGTATTGTGATGTAGAAGTCCCACAGTTACACCACAACAGTAGAAAAAAACAAAACCATAAACATCAAGGCAATGCAGTGAACAGCGTTTTTGGTTCTGGAAATACACCACGGCTTGAAAATACACACACACACACACACACACACACACAGCTGTTACAACAGTTGTACACACACAAAGGGTGTGAATGTCATCAGCAGGGCAGCTGAGCTGCAATATTTCATTTTCAGTGGAGTCCTGCTTTTACATATTTTTACAGTATAGTAGAGTTATCACAGCTAAAATGCAAAGTCTCATTTTTACTGGAGTTCTGCTTGCATACATGTTTACAATGTAGTTACCCAGGATAGGTCAGTTAACATGCAGTGTCTCATTTTCAGTGAGGTCCTGATTGTACCTATTGTTACAATGTATTTTCACAAAAGTGACCAGCTGAGATGTAGTATCTTGTTTTCATAGGGATCTTGCTTATGGCAAATGCAGGTAGTTACACAATTTGTCAATTCAGTAGAAGATGGGAATTTATGATGTCAGCTTGGGAATACAGAGCTGCTGAGGTGCTGACATCACAGGGAGAACCCTAATGTTGTTTACAACTTATTTACCCAGGACAGCTCAAATGAGTTGCAACATCTCATTTTCACTGGAGTCCTGCATCTACCTGCAATGTGAAGTGCAACAGCCCCGATACAGAACTCTGGAGCATAGTCAGCAACAGTGTTGGCTTAGCATTGACCACAAATACTGTACAATGACTGATACTGGGAAAGAGATATAGAATTAATGTGTGACTTCATTTTAATTGTATTATTGTGATGTAATTACACCACACTAGTAGAACAAACAAAACCATAGACGCGATAAGCTTCTAAATGTCTCAAGGAGTTCAAGGTAAATCCTTTATCTGATCCCCAACCATATTCCTCAGGTCTCAAGGAGTTAAAACTGAAGATTTTATCTGATGGTCCAGCACATTCCTTCTACACTGTGAACCCTGAAGCTGTATTAACCATTGCTGTTCTGCAGACTGATATAACAGTCCCAAATTCCTATACCTTCTAATTCTGTCAGTGATGGCAGCCTATTGGTTAAACTTTCTTTTCCTCATGAAGAAAACAGTGCATGGGGGCGGGGGGATGCATTGCACTGAATGGACAGGACAGCAATGAAACAAAGAAACATAGAAGGTGATGGTAGTAGGAGATGCCAGGTCCATCTAGCCTGCCCTGTGTTGTTGGAGTTGTTATTCAACTCCAAACCGTGGAAGTTGACGGGCTGAGCTGCTTTATGAAATATTACAGAGCTCCCTTTCTCTACTGATATAATCGCAGTACGTCGGCACGGCACTGCTATGCAGCCATAAGAAAGAGTTAGTTTTGAAAATGAAACATGATGATGGAACAGTTTTTGAACAACAGTTCTTAAAAATGTGTTCACTAATGTAACTAATCATGAAGAGAGACAGTAAAATTGGGATTTAGGAATTTGGCTAAGTGTTGATTTATGTCTGCTTATGAAGGGGACCCCAAGTTTTATGACATATGAACATAAGATAATAGTAGCAGCCCTTTAAATGTGAAGTATTAAAATGTTACGGTGATGTAAACTCCTCTAACCCCACACTTAAATAAGACAAATTCTATCATTATAATTACTCAGCAGAGGAGTCTGCTCCATAGTCGAATATATTTTTTACTTGGAAACAATGTGATGAAATTATTACTCTTTCTTATGTTAAATGGAATGCAATATTAAAGACTGTGTACTTTAAACAGAATGACTGTAGTGTTTCTGTGTAGGAGGGCTTCTTTGTTTTGGACAGGTTTATACCGTTTATGAGGGCTAAAGTGCACACTGTTTTAGTATTTGTATGCCACACTGTACTGCATTATGTCTAGACATACAAACGATTGAAAGATTAAAATATCTCTATAGAGACATTACTCAGCACTAAATATATCATGCCTGCTATTTATACTAGAGGTGAGTGAACTTCCCAGGGTTTGACGTCACAAATATTTCTCTACAAACGTGGCAAAGTTTGAAATACTTACTTCAAGTTCACTGACTTGATGTAAAAAAATAGGCCCTTTTCACTTATGGCTACTTTTAGCCAATGTACAAAAAGTGAAAGCACCCACACAAACAAAACCCCTGTACCTCCTGCCTTTATATTTAACTAGCTGGGGAACAAAAGGTCTCCTGAATCCAGCTGCCCACCCCACCCAGATATGTGTGTATGTGTGTGTGCATGCATGTGTGCTAAGGGTGGGGATCCATGTCAGTTTTGTTGTCCCTCAGTGACCTGCTGTAACATACAGTAACATTGTATCTTTGCGGTTGGAAGGGGCTCGAGGTCTATAAGGTCAGACCCCCCTCCACTTTATATGGAGGGAATAACAGCATGCTGTACAAACATGTACTAATTTATAGAGATAACCCACCCCCTCTTCTACCCATGGTACTTACTAATTCCCCAGGTAATCAGAAATGCGCCCAGATTTACCCTGAAGCCTTGTACTCTTCATAGCCAATGTCACCACTGGTAAGCTTTTTCATAGGCTCACCACCCTCTGGAAGAAGAAGTGTCTCCTACCATTACTCCAGAATTTAGCACCTTGTAGCGTATGTCCCATTTCCTGCTGGAGGACACCAGATAAGACATCTAAGTCTGTTCGATCTTGTGGATGCCCTTGTGTATGCATGTAATTATATCCCCTCTCTGCCTCCTTTTTCCAAAGGTGATCACCTCTGATCTCCCCTCAAAGCCTGTGCCCACTATACATATGATTATTTTGGTGGCTCTACAGTGTACCCTCTCGGGCTTACTTTTTTCTCTACTCTGCTAGTCTGCCACCTCTCTGGATAGTGACCCCCAACCTCATCACCCACCTTCTTACAAACTTATGCTATAAACACCACCTGCCCAGGATCATATATATGGCAAACAGGGAGCCAGGTCTCATGGGGTGGGTGAACCAGCATCACCAATGGTTGGCCAGGTTTGCCCCCATTTTTTTGCCACTAGGGTCACTGACCTGCAGTGACGCATGCACACAGAAGTGTGCATAGGATGTTGGCGCCTGTTAGTGGGACCTTGTGTAAAGCAGCTGTACAACCGCTTTTGGGTGAACTCAGGTGTGTAGCAAGTGACTGCTATACATAATCAATTTTGTGTAACAGTTGATGAAAATTGTGTAGAGTTTTGCTACACTACACCAGGTAAAATATTACCTGAGGTGGCAGGCAAGCCTGACAAAGCCTCATTGTAGGATTCCATACGCAAGGGTATTGGTCAGTACATTCTCTAAACCTTTGCACCAACATATTCAAAATAACCATTTAAGGTGTTTGCACCGTTATTTTCCCCCTTTTTTGTGGCAGGCAAGTAGCAGGATGCACTGTCCACATCCATGAAGGATGAGAGCTATCGGGTGCTCATTCCACCCCCCCACTCCATCGGCCAGTACCTGAGTGACAAGTCAGTTCCTGAAACCAAATCACCAGCATAGCAAGTAGCAGCACTCGAGCCGTGCTACTGGGTAGGCCTCTGTTGTACCCTCTCAACACTGCCTCAATGTCCTATTTGTAATCAGGAGCCCAAAACTGCACACAGTACCCCAGGCGGGGTTTGGCTAGGGTGTGGCAGGGTTACTTCCTCTGCTCTGCAGGTGACAGCAACCCACTCTGATGTAGCCTAGCCTTCTTCTGGCACTGATGACAGCAGCCATGCACTGCTTGCCACATTTCAGACACTTATCTATTATAACCCCCAGGTCCTTTCTGCCCTCCACATCAGCAAGAGGAGCCTCACTCCATGTGTAGATACCATCTGTTTTTCCCCCCCAAGTGAAGCATCAAAGCTTATGTGCCACAGTGTCAAATCCTTGCTCAAGTTCAGACGGTCTTCATCTATGGCCCTGCCTACCACCCTGATCACACCTTTAAAAAGGTTGATCAGATCCATTTAGCCAGATCTGCCCTAATAAAGCCATGCTTTGAGGGGGCAAGACCTTTAATCTCAACCAGTTACTCCATTATTCTGTACTTGATAATGGACTCCAGGACCTTCTCCAGCACTGATGTCAGGCTGACCGGCCCATAGTTGCATGGGTCTGGACATTACCCCTTTCTAGGAGATAGGGACAACAATGGCCATCTCCTAGTCCTCTGGCACCACACCTATCGGGACAGACTGAAAAAAGATCGCTGCAATCAGCCCTACCAATTGTTCCTTTAGCTCTACTGTGATCCAGAGGTGTAGCCTGCCTGACTCTTGTGATGTACCTGGCTTAATCTTTGCCAGGTAGACATCTGCCAGGGTAGATGTGATGTCTATAGGCTGCACTATTGCTACCCTTGATGCCTTGGACCCTGCTAATGAGCACCTCCCTCCCATTATGGGGGTCCTTTGGTGAGCACTGAAGCAGTGTGTTCATTCAGCATCTTAGCCATCACCCCTGGCTCCAACACAAGTTCCTTACCCCCCCCTCCACTGTTTTCAGGGGTCCAATGCCCTCCTCTTTATATTTACATTTATGTACTGGAAGGCAGCCAATATTTTCTACAGACCCTGCTGCCAGCCCTTCTATGGCTTTCTTAATTCTAGTCTTGCAGTCAGTCAGTGATGCTCTATACTCCTCTCTGGACTGAAGACAATCCGTCTCTTCTCAGCTATAGCAAACCACCTTTTTTTAAGGATCAGTTGCTTAAGATCCCTGCTGAGGGGAGGGGTACTTCTTTGCCCTTCTTCTTTATTCTTTATATTGCTACAACCTCTGCAGTTGATTTGAGCAGCTTCTTTAATGAACCCACATGTGCAGCACTGGCATTTTCATGGAGCTGCTCCAGTGTGATGGACACCAGTCCTTTATCTTCGCAAGTCTGCATGTCGTGAAGCCACTGATAGACAGCTGGCTTAACACTTTGCCAGTGCTTCCACCAGCTCAATGAAAATTCACCACTGGGCTGTTCTATTTTTATGCACTTACTTACTTAGTACCAGGCCACTGGACACAGGAACCCCTATTTGCTTCAGGCACTCCTAAACACGCTCCTGTAGTAGATGCAATATCACTTTAATTTGATACGTTCTCTTGGAGATTTAACACAGAGTTGTCCGCAAAATAAATATCTATACCATTTAAAAAACACTGCATGATCACAGAGATTAAGAAATATTTAATACTGCACCTGCAAAATATACACAATACACAAGCAACAAATGAGTAATTACTAACACTCTAGAGAAACTAAAACTAGAGAAGGTATGTTTACTCTTTAACTGAACAACCACTGGTATGTTGCACCCTCAAACATTTGCTATAGCTGATATGTTGATATTTATAACATGGGTTTCAAAAAGAAGGAAACCCAGTTGGTGGAAAATCATCACATGACTGTGGATTAAATCTATTTAATCCACAGTTACAGTGACTCTCCCTGAAGCAATATCCCTGGGCACAGACAGACATCTAAAAGTGAAAAGCAGCCATTCTGCGTTTTCTCTGAGCGGGTGTAAAAATATGCATCCGAAAGTAGCAAGGCTAGGCAGTTTGAAGGAGTGTCAGTGGGCCAGTTGACCTTAGTGTCTGCAAGGCAGTACCTGGGCTAGGCAGTGTTTAGTTACTGACTGCAGCCTTGAAACTTCACAATGTTCCTGATGATGTGTATGTGAGGCAAGTTGTCGTTCCAACCCCATCTACGGCCAACAGAAAAACTGACTGGACTTAATTGCTCCTGTTACGTGTTAGCCCTCACTTTGCCGAGGACCCCTTGGTTTGATGGGTCCTGAAGGAGCTGAAGAGGAGAGGCGAAGGCTAGAGAGGGCTTGGCAGAAATCCAGTCTTGATGTTGACAGGCTTAGGTTGATGGACCACTATGTGATCTATCAATCAGCAATCACCCATAAGAAGGCAGAGTTCCTGTCCGGGGAGGCTGTTGCTGCGTGGAACCAACCAGCTCAAATCTTCCGGACTATTGACAGACTGTGCAATCCAGTCTGTCTGCAGCCTGGAAGAGATTTTTCACAAATAAAGTGTGATGAGCTTGCTCGATTCTTCACAGACAAGATTGCCAACATTAGATCAGGTATCAGCCCAGCTCTCTCTTTAAGGGATTGCGGAGATTGGTGGGAGGTGGCGAGCGCCCATGTTGCTTGGTTTGACTTTAGCAGGCTGGAGAATATGGACATTGTGAGGACTGTCCAGACTGTACAACCAACCAGTTGTAGTTTGGATCCGGGCCCTACACCACTATTAGTAGGTTGTGTAGATGTTATCTACCCGATCCTCGCTGAAATTGTCTTGAAGTCCTTGGAGCAGGGGGTCTTTCCCGATCCCCTCAAGGAGGCAGTTGTTTGGCCACTCCTTAAAAAAATCCTCCTTGGACCCAGACTGCTTAGCTAACTATAGACCTGTCTCTAACCTGCCCTTTGTGCGTAAGGTTATTGAAAAGGTTGTTGCACTGCAGCTGGATGACCATCTTACAAATCACAGTGTCTGTGATGTTCTCCAATCTGGGTTTAGGAAAAGACGTAGTACTGAGACCACCCTGGTCCGGGTTTTAAATAATCTCCTAATTGCGAGAGATCAAAAGGCTCATACTATTCTAGTTCTTCTTGATCTCTCTGCAGCATTTGATACTGTGGACCATGGTGTGCTTTTGGAGTGCCTGCAGCTTCTTTGTGGACTGTCTGGAACAGTTTTACATTTGTTTCGATCTTTCCTTACAGGCAGGACACAGAGGGTTGTCACTGAAATTTATTCCTCTGACACCTTCTCCCTATCCTGTGGGGTGCCGCAGGGCTACATTTTGGCACCCATGTTGTTCGCAGTTTATATGCTGCCATTAGGAGAGATCATTAGTTGATATAGTTTGGGATTCCAGTGCTATGCAGATGATACCCAACTGTATCTGTCCTTTATTCTCGGACAGGATGATGCAATCTCTGCACTTAACAGCTGTCTAGCCGAGATCAGAGATTGGATGAGCACTAGCTGGCTGAGGTTAAACCCAGATAAGACTGAGGTGTTGGTTGTGGACCCTGGTCACCTTGAGGCAAGTCTTAGGGATGGGCTTCCATCTGGCTTATGGCTTGATGGTTTCTAGCTCTAGATCTCAGACCGGGTGCGTAACCTGGGCGTTATTTTGAATGATGGTTTGACCCTGAAATCACAGGTGTCTGCCTTTGTCAAATCTTCCTTTTATCATCTTAGGAATATCACCCAGGTGAAACACCTGGTTCCTCCAGCTGACCATCCCATATTGGTCCATGCCTTCATCACCTCCCGCCTTGATTACTGCAATGCCCTTTACCTAGGGCTGCTGGGGGTTGATATCCACCGCTTGCAGCTAGTACAGAACACGGCAGCCAGGCTTTTGACTGGCACGTCTAGGTCTAGTCATACTACGCCTGTGCTGCGCGGACTGCGCTGGCTGCCAGTTCGGTGGCGGATCACCTTTAAGGTTGGGTTGCTGACCTATAAAGCCCTACATGAACAGGGACCCCAGATCTTGGATCTTCTTATACCCTACTGCCCGTCCCACTCACTCTGACCCACCGATGAAGGATTGCTAGAGATTCCCAGGGTTCGGTTAAAGACATCTGGGGCATGTGTTTTCTCCTGTGCTGACCCTTCCCTGTGGAATTCTCTGACTTGTTGGATAAGAGAATGCCTGACCGTCTCAAGTTTTAAATCTGAGCTCAAAACTTATTTGTTTTTTAAAGCTTACTCTAAAGGATTTTAAAATATGATCTTTTAATTTAATCTAATTGTAAGGTTTTAATGTGTTTGTACAGCGCTTTGGTTTTGAAAAGTGCTTTAAAAATAAAGTTTTACTTTACTTTACATACGATGGTGACAGCAAGAGAGAGAGTCAGACATTGACAGTGAGATACAAACTGGGACATTTAATTGAGAATTCCAGTAGTGTCCTCTCTCTCTCTCTCTCTCTCTCTCTCTCTGTCTTGAATTTTCAGCCATGCAGTCAGTGAAAGCGACTTTTCCTTCTGTCTGGTCCACTTTGAGTTCTAGAAATCTAAATGTGAAAAGCAGACATTTTGTATTTTCTCTCAGTGGGTGCAAAGCATGCATCCAAAAGTAGTGGGGCTAGGCAGTTTGAAACAGTGTCAGTGGGTCAGTTGACCTTTGTGACTGCGAGGCTGTACCTGGGCTATGCAGTGTTTCACAGTATGGTTTCAAGTCTGTAGGCTAAAGCCCTTGGTGACCTGCCACTTTTCAGTGGTAATATGTTTTTGTTGCACCCATATAACTGTCGAGACCAGTCTTAAACTCATACAGCATATCACAAGATACCAATTCCTCAGGCAAGGAATTCCAGATTCCCACCACTCTGAATAAACCATTGCTGTCCCTTAGTGGTCTTTGCAAGTCTCCCCCTTAAGGTGTTTCTTGTGGGATCGTGTGTTTCTGCCATTACTGGCCATACACAGCCCAGTCACTTCCCATAGTTGTTTATCTTTAAATGCTCTGAACACAAGGCACAAATCCTCCCTAACCTTTCTATATTTCATTGAATAAAGATCGAGAGAGAGAGCGATTGTAGCCCCTTCCCTGTATTCCTTATATCTTATGCCATGTATCTTTTTGTGAGCCTACGTTGCACTCCCTCTGTGTGTTTCATATTACTGATATTGCCATTTGCTATAGCTGGGGGCACAGTACTCTAGGTGAGGTCTAACAAGGGCTGTGCAGAAAGAAACCATTGCTTCTGTGTGTCTACTCTTAATGTGTCTCAGAATGCAGCCTAGCAGTATGTTGCCTCTTTTACCCATCTCCCTGGTATGGTCACTAAATGTCAGGCTACTAGAGATGTAAAATCCTAGATCTCTCTCCAACTCAGTTGTTGTCAGTATTGTATCCATCAGTGTGTACTGTGCCATGATATTACTCTTGCTCAAGTGCATCACCTTGCACTTGTACAAGTTAAAGTCCAAGCCATGGTCACTTGCCCATTCTCCCAGTACTTCCACGTCCTTTTGGAATGCAATAGCTGCTTGTCTGTTATTAACAATAGCACACACTTTGGCATCATCTGCGTATTTACACAGCCAAGCAGTCTGATGTCTTCATAGTTGTTACAAGAATATTAAACAATACGGGCCCCAGCACCAACCCCTGGGGCACACCACTCATGACCTCCATCCAGTCAGAGCAGTGTCCTCTGATTGTTACTCTCTGTGTCCGCCCACTTAGCCATGACTTCACCCAGGTTATAACATATATGTGGAATTCCGTTTTCCCAAGTTCTTCTATAAGCTTATGATGAGGCACAGAGTCAAACACCTTAGAGAAGTCTGAAAACACTATGCCAACTGGTAAGCCTCTGTCCAGTGTTTAGTTACTGACTGCAGTATTCTGCAACATTTCCGACAATGTCTATATGGGGTGAGTTGCCATTACCACCCCACCCCATACCCTGTTGTGGGTTATTGCTTACATAGCCTGTTGCAATATGTTGGTAAAATCAGCAGGATTTAAAGATCTGTTTTAGACCGTTTTTAATGCAGCAGGGCCTTTTTTGCTCACAAATTCTATGTTTTTATATATCAAGATATGAAAATGGTAGCAACAAGATATAGTGACATAAGAGGCAGTATAGCCTAGAGATAAGTGCTCTGTACTGAGAACCTGGAGATACAGAATACCTGGGTTTAAATCCCACAGCCTCCACTTGCACCCTAAAAAAGTCACTTGGCCTCCTTGTGCTACCATGTCGCATCTGGAAGTAAGTTTTGCTTCAGTACAGTATGTCTTTCCCAACATAAAATAAATAAATAAAACAAATGTCAAGTTAACTGGCTCAAAGTTTTCACATAAAAAAACATTTAAATAGGGCCACTTTGATGGCCCACTGAGTAGTGTGTTGTGCATTCACACCAGCGACCAAGGTTAGGAAGTGGACAAAGGGAGGTGGGTCGGGCAGCCAGATGGGATGATATGGCATTGTCACATGGCAGGGTTTCCAGACAGTGAGGGCAACATGTTCTGTGGCAAATCCTGTTGCAGGCCAGGGGGCCTACCTCTGTCACAAGGACAGCACTGTGTTTTGTGATGCCTGACAGGGAATGGCTTAGTTCCTAGGGGGTGGAGGGAGGATTGCGGGACAAGGTAGACAATGGAAAAAATTCCTTCTGAATGTTCCCATAATTGCCGGTATGATGGTCACTGGCACACTCGGGGCCCCACTCCATGCTGATCCCCATAAATGCCAATGGTGGGGGAAGTGGCTAATGGGGCTCAAAACTGGTCAGCACAAGACCCAATGGTAGATGAAGGAGGTGGTTTGGGGCCAAATGTCTATAATGAAAAATTAATTAATCTCCTAGCCATAAGAGTTTAAAAGTTAACTAATTTTAAAGACATGGGCCCCCATATTTAGAATGTTGGCATGGTGTTAACATGAATAGCACCACTCTAACCGGACACTGCCTCTCCAAACATGTGCCATATTGAAACAGTCCCATAGCAGAGTGCACAGTGGATAGTGCAGCTGCGTTAAATACACAACTGAGCCCATACAAATGAGGGAACTCTCTTGCATCGATATATTTAGAGGATTTCGGAAGAGTCAAGGCTGCTAAGGCAATGCTATTTACCGCTTCCAAAACCCTGTTCTTAATGCATGACCCCCCCCAGCCCTGGTGCCAGTGACACCATCAACCTCCCCCTTCCACCCCAATCCTTGATATAATATAGTGAAATTCCCTGCCAGTCTACCAAAACCTCCCTCCCATCCAGTCTCCGGGATATAACTGCTAAATTAAATAAGATAATGCCACTATATTAAATCAAGGTCAGGATTTACCTCTTGACAACCTAGGGAATTTCATTATATTATATTGGGGATCTGGGAAGAGGGGTATCACTCGACTACCAATGAATTTCACTATATTATATTAGGGATTGGGTGGGAAGAGTGTATCACTGCACTACCAGGAAAATTCACTATATTATACTGGGAACAGGGGCAGGAAGAGGGGCATCACTAGACTGCTAAGGATTTCCATGGGAGTGTACAGGAATATGGAGAGCATAGGGACAACAGATGAGGCTCTGTGCATCTGTGTGCACAGGCATTGCCCAAAACTGATAGTTGCCAAATAATGGGATGCAAATGGCCCCTTGGTGTCTTGCATGCCATATGTGGACACTAGCATGCTGGCCTCTGAATATGGTACTCAGGAGCAAAGATGCTATTCAGTTTGGACCACTCTGTTCCCCTTCACTCCAGGGTGTCTGTTGCTAGTAGGTGACTGTTGTGCACCATGCGTATGCACTTTGTACAGCATCACAAAAGGCAGATATTCATACAGGCAGTGTGTGCTGGACAGGGCATGCTGCTTATATGAATATGGCTCCCTGACCGGTGCTTGCTATGTTTTGCGTGGCACAAATGGCCATGGATGAATACTGGGGCCATTATC
This sequence comes from Neoceratodus forsteri, assembly GCA_016271365.2. NCBI lineage: Eukaryota > Metazoa > Chordata > Ceratodontiformes > Ceratodontidae > Neoceratodus > Neoceratodus forsteri. The sequence continues at coordinate 335,540,820 of CM057454.1, forward strand.
TTTTGACAGGTCTAACGTCCGAACCACTAGGTCTAGAAACTTAATTTGTTAAATGAACACTTTTAATCTTATCAAGATGAACAGATCATAAGACAGTATGAATGTGTCGATACAGGACTATACAGTACATGTTGATATGACATGTTGGGAAAAACAAGAGGATTTTATCAGTTTTAGGACTTTTTTCATTTTTATATGTCAACAAATGGAAGCTGTAACAACATGATATATTGCTACATCAACTTAACAGACTCCAAGCTTTCTTTTAAAACAAAATTAAGGTCCAAGCAACAATGGGTCCAGAGTTAGGCCAATTTAAAGAAAGCATCTTTTCAAAGCGCTAACTTTAGAGCGGGAAACTTTAGTTTCTTTTTTTTAAATGAGAGCTTTGGGTCAGCTCAACACGAATAGATCATTATGATATAGTTTTCATGTGTTGATACATTTTAATATATGTTGACATATACATTTTTAGTTTCTGAAATAATATCAGTAATTCATTTCTTATTCACTATGTATCGATATATCATCTTGTACTCTTATCACCATATAGTTCTAATTCTGTTTAGAATTAGGCCCTACTGCATGTAATGGGACCCTGAGCCTCTGGAGAAGGGTGCAAGAAACAAATAGACTTCTACTACCATATAAATCAATATACTTTTTATACATTGCTATATGATGTCAGTCTCCATAAATCCCTGTATGAAAATGGGTGACTTTTTTTAAAATACTTTTTTAGAACTGCTGGTTTAAAATGTTTCTTTTTTTTTTTGTTCCTTTTCAGCCAATTTAATTCTCAAATCCTTTATGGCATCACAGACATTTCACTCTCCCCTCTAGCAAACCCTACTCTATGAAAACATCAGAAGACAACAAAAAGATTTTGGATAACAACATTACAAAATATAGAAGAAAGGCTAACTAAACTGAAACTAAAACCATCTTACAGCTTTTTTACAATTTAACATCCCACATTATTAAACCTTAGAAAAAATTCCGGTCACTGATTGGACCAGAGCCAGCATATGACATATAAGGTTTTTGAACTATTACATGGTTAAGAAAACAAAACAAAAAGGGTCTAGGCAATAGTTCATAAGAAACTGAGAACAGTTCATTTGAACCTAGCAATAGTTTTTATTCCAGCTATTGCTGTTCGAATCCTTGTAATTTGGGCATTGACCTGAGTTATTCTGGGATACAGTGGGAAAATATAGACCCCTTAAAGTAAATTTATTGCCTTCTAATACTCATACTGCCCTCAACCTTTGACTTCGGGCACTATAAATAACTATTGTGAAGCAACAGTTCAGCCCTCTGGGTCAACATTTTCCCATCAATTCCCTCACTTCTGGTCTGTATTTGTGTACAGGTTTCCTAGATTTCGCACAACATACTGAAACCTCTCTTCCCTTCAATCAGACAGAATTAGGAGATACCTTTATTAGATGCAGGATAATAAGAGCCGACACAGAGCTGTTGCTTCTTTTTTTTTTTTTGTTCCTAAAGTGAGGCCAAAGACTAATGTAAACTTGTTACTTGGAGGAGGGCAGATGTGATTCCCCTTCACAAAAGTGGGAGCAAGGCAGAAGCAGGAAACTACAGACCTGTTAGTTTAACCTCAGTGGTAGGGAAAATGATGGAATCACTTCTGAAGGAAAGAATTGTCGAGTATCTAGAGGCCAGAGCGGCACAGGACCCAAGGCAGCATGGATTCACAGTGGGAAGGTCATGCCAGACAAATCTGATAGATTTCTTTGACTGGGTGACCAAAGTAGTTGATCAGGAGGGCTGTGACATGGCCTACCTAGACTTTAGCAAGGCATTTGACACAGTCCCACACAAAGATTAATATACAAGTTAGCCAGCCTGGGAGTGGGTCCCAAGATGACAGCCTGGGTAAAGAATTGGCTGAGAATAGGTCACAGAGAGTAATAGTAAAAGGAGTCCACCTGAAAAAAAAGTGGGGTTGCAGTGGGCACCGCGAGGGTTCAGTATTAGGATCGTCCCTTCAATGTCTTTATAAGCTTACATTGCAGAGGGACTGGAAGGAAAGTATGTCTCTTTGCAGATGACACAAAGATCTGCAACAGAGTTGATGCACAAGGTGGAGTGGAAAGGATGAGAAGGGACTTGGCAAGGTTAGAGGAATGGTCAAATGTATGGCAGCTTAGATTCAATGCTAAGAAGTGCAGGTAATGCACCTGGAAACAAAACCCAGGGGAAGAGTACACAATGGGGGTGAGCTACTAACAACAACAAAATGGAAAGGGACCTGGGGTAGTCATATCAGATGACCTAAGGTGGGCAAGCAATGTGAGAGGGCAGCAAGGAGGGCTGGGGAATACTGGGATGCATAGGAAGAGGCATCACCAGTAGAAAACAGGAAGTTATTATCCCTCTGTACAGACAGCTAGTGAGACCCCATCTTGAGTTACTAAGTGCAGTTCTGGAGACCCAATCTCCGCAAAGACATAGACAGGATGGAATCTGTCCAGAGGAGGCAACCTAAAATGGTGCAGGGTCTGCACCGAAGACATATGAAGAGAGACTTAAGGAGCTTAATATGTATAGCCTCGAGGAAAGGAGGGAGAGGGAGACATGATAGAAACTTTCAATGCCTCAAGGGAATCAACAAAGTCCAAGAGGGTAGCATATTTCAAAAAAAGAGGTGCAAGAACAAGGGGCACAATTTGAAGATAGAAGGGAGGCGGCTCAGAGGTAATTTTAGGAAGTATTTTTTCACAGAGAGGGTTGTGGATGTATGGAACGCCTTCCAGAGGAGGTTGCAGTCAAAAAACAGTGGTGGAATTCAAGCATGCATGGGACAGTCATAAGGCAATTCTAGGGGTTGGGGGTAGGAAGAAGTAAGCTGCTGGTTAACTAGGACCTGCAGCTTATCTATCAAGTAGGGAAATGGGCAGACTGGGTGGGCCAAGCGGTCTTTATCTGCCGTCAAATTCTATGTTTCTATGTATTTTATAGCACACATAAAAACAAACAAAAACACACTCATTTCCTTTTTGTGGGTCCTTTGAAACAGAATACAAAAAAATCTCTGAGACACTCAGCTTGACATGCCTTTTGTTCCTGAAGCAAGCACCAAGCAGGGGGCCCAATGACTGTTGTAAACTGCTTGTTTTATACAAGAAGAGAGCATAAGCTGGTATGTTTAAGGTCTTTCCTGGTAGATAATTAGAGATGTGCAAAGTTGGCAAACATCGCCCCGTGAAAACATTTGCACAGTTTGCCACAATCGCTAAGTGCTAAACTTCACAACATTTTTGGCAGGCAAAGTGGCACTTTTTCAGGCAAAGTTGAGGTGAAATTGCAACTCTGCCTGAAAAAGTGCAATTTCCCAAGGAAACTCAACGTGAAGTGGCAAAGTGGTAAAGCGAACAATTCGCAAAGTTACTCGTGAAGGTTAATTTTGCAACTTAACATCTCTATAGACAATTCAGACTGATGTTTATTTAAATGTATTTATTTATGGAACTGTATAATGTAAAGTAGTTTTTTTTGTCTCCTAATGACTTCAAGCAAACCCATGGAACCTATAGGTAGATGATTTTACCCAGGGGAAGAGTAAGGGCGATCTGGACCATACAGGAACAGAGGTCATGGGAGTCACGTGATGCAGGGGTCGAGGTAGGAGCTAGTAAGCTGAGCTCTGGAAAAACCTCCAAATCTTCAACCAAAATGCTGTCTCCAGAAACTAAAATTGCTTCAGCCTCTGTCTGTAGTTTGTACAGATGTCTTAGCAAGGTTGTGGAGATCCTACAATGGAAACAGTGGAGCAAGAAGCTGATACTTACCAGCAGCAGTCTGAAATGGCTGAGGAACCCCTGCCAGAGCTAGAAGCAAAGCGGCCTCACAGAAGCGCCTCACTGGCTTCTCCTCCTCCTCCTCAGGCACCCAACGAGCTTTCACCGAATCAGAGCTACCTCAAATTAAATACTATTAAGGAGGTTTTTTTAGTGTTGGCTCACTTGAAAGACTTAAAAATGGTGCTGAAAGACCTGACACTACAAGTAGCTGATACGGAGACCAGAATATCATCTCTAGAAGATAATCAAAATAAAATTGATCCAGAGCTGGGGTCCTTAAACTGCATGGTTCACAGGCTGAAAGAGAAGCTAGACGACCTCGAGGGTCATGATTGGCAGAACAATTTAGTCGTGCTTGGCTTGCTTGAAGGTGAAGAGGGGCCCAGCCTGATACATTTTCTACAAAAAAAAGTGGCCTAAGATTGTCAGCCTCTGCCCCAATTACATCACTGAGAGGGCTCACCGGGAATTGTGTGCAAAACCCACTCTTGGGGAACCTCCACGGCCCCTTATTTATTTTTTTCAAACTTTATTTCTCACCTGACAGTCAGGGCTTCTCTCAGACTGGCTCGCTCGGCGTTCACTCCTAACCACTCGCCTGACCCACTCCTCCAACTGAAGGATCAGGATCCTCTCCTCTCCTATCAGGCTCATACAGGAGGAGGCCGAGGATCCCTAGAGGGTGGGGTCAGGATCGTGGCTGGCACTGAGTGTGTGTGGGGTGTCTGCCACTGGAGACCAACTGTTGCCTCACCAGGCTCACCAGAGTTGTTTTTCTTGTGTTTGTCCCCCCCGAATGCAGGACATGCAATGCTGTCCAGCCAGCTATGTGAGAGCTCCTGCACACATCCGGAAGATGGCCGCCTGATGCTTCCCTTCCATGCTAGTCCCCATGTCTGTAGTGCATCCGGTCTCTACCGGGTGTTGCTGACTGCACAGGACAAATTCCTCTCCCTCCCAGAGGAGAGCAGTCCTGTGGATGCTCCATGCTCTCCTCCCTGGCCGACCCCTGGCATCCCGGGCATGTTCCCGAACCTGGGTCACTGGCATGGTTGAAGTAAGGCAGGTGCCTCAACCCTTAGTGCCACCAGGCCGAAATGGCCCCTTATTTTTAAGCTGTTAAATTTCCTGGACCGTGACTTTATACTAAGAGAGGTTCGGAAATTGGACGGGTTACAGTGGTCCGGCATGAAATAAGGCTGGTGCCAGATCTAACCCTGAAGGTTCGCCAGATGAGAGCCTCTTACAGACCCCTGCTTTCCAAACTTTGGGCTGCTAACATAAAGCACCATCTTCTCCATCCAGCCTGGTTAGAGATTACAGCAAAATCAGGCATTCATAGTTTTGACATTGCGAACCAGGCAGCAAAAGAGTTGGCCAAATTATCCCCTGACTTGTTTGGTAAAAAGGCAGGCTGAGTGTAATGTTGCAAGGATGAATTGCTGGACTTAACGGACTCTATCAATTGATGACTGTCACTCTAATTCCCACTGAAAAAGCTGTTCGGGGGGGGTGCTGTTAAGCATTTCTACAGAGCTGACATGGCTCCTAATAGCTCTGCATCTGACATTAAATAATTAAGAAATGTTTCTGATTTTTGAGGAGTTCGAGCTAAACAACTGGTACCATTGGACTCCTGAAGTTCTGTTGCACCTTGGGATACCACAATCGAGTATGGGTCATACAAACAAAAGCAGCCCGGTCGGCGCAAAAAATCAGCCCCCAACAGAGCAACAGGCCGTGTCTACTCCTTCAACCAGCAACTCTGGCGATCCACCCTGGAAGGCTTTGCAAGCAGCCATGCAGGCCATAGACGGCAAGGTGGAGTCAGTGCTTCAACGACTGGGGAAGCAGGATCTAAAAATCGAGGCTGCTATAAAAACAGCATCATCTGCTAAAATCAGGCAGTAAAAGCCTTGTCAACTGCAGCCAAACTTATACAGGAGAATGGGCAGCTCAGATACTGTTTAGAGGTGCTTGAAAAAGCAAACAGAGCGCCAAATGTTCGCTTTATTGGGCTGCCAGAAGGCTCCGAGAATCCTGACCTCATCTCGTTTTTGAAATCCTCGCTACCCACAGCTCTACAGATGGATCAGACACTGGGGGATCATTTTATTAAAGCATACCGCACATCAACGCCCTCTGCTGGGGCACAGAATGATCTACTGTACCTAGGACAGTATTACTGGTGACGGCAAGTGTAACTGTGAAGGAGCAGATTCTTCTGGCGGCCCGTAACACCAATCATCTCAACTATATGGGGCATACTCTGTACCGTTTCCCAGACCTCTTCTACGCCACAAGGGCCCGAAGACAGAAATTCGATTGGGTTCGTGCCTCTCTTAGAAGTTTAGGGGTGGCTCATACCCTGATGATGCCGGTGCGCCTGAGAATTTATTATGCAGTGGACATATGTTTCAGTTTTGGATCCAGAAGAAGCAGGCAAACGTGTGCAGCAATTCCAGAGAGACAGTTTGAGGTCTCTAGAGCTGGTGCTCGAATTGGTTTGGACCAGGAGTCAGGGGAGGAGGACACTTGACTGGGGTATAGTAAAGACCTTGAATTATAAAATGAACCTCCCCAGGCAAGACTCTGCGTATCACTAATTACCCTGAAAATGACTTTCTAGTTCTTTAATAATATATTTTGGACTACCTTGAGAGACTTTTAATGGGTTCTAAATATAGCATATTAAACATACTCAGTGTGTGTTAACTTTTTTTTTTTTTAATCAGGGATTGCTGTATTAGTGAACCTACTGTACATAGAGGTTTAATTATATGGAAAGTCTATCCAGATTAACCAGTTTGTTTAACTGTTCACAGCTTCATGATCTTTTAAACAGTTTCCAATTGAGTTTGCAAGAGTGTGAGGGAGTACACTATGATTTTAGTTTTCCCATGTTTGGTAAGGGGTTCTAATCAATGCTGGATGTTGAATTTGTTTCTGTTTTTCTCAGTATACCACATTTGGACTGACCCCATCTCATGTGGAAGTGTAGCTTTTGGGACATTTTATGATCAGAATTTACAAGTTATGTTGCTATACCCCCAAATCTGAAAATTAGATGTCTAGACTGAACTATATTGTCTTTTCCTAAATTCCTTTGTATTACCAAGTCGACGTTTGACTTCGGTATTGTAACACTATGTGTTTATGTGAAAACAATAAACATCAATTTCAAAAAAAAGAAAAAGCTGTTCTAATAGGAATGAGGAATCTCTTTATACAAAGAAGGACATATTGCTTGAGTCAGTGGACCGGTTTCTTTTTTTTTTTTCTTATCTACCGAAATGATGGGACAATTAATATACCCTTTTGGTGTTGTTAATGGTACTACTTTGGGTTTGTAATGCCAGATTGATCTATTTTGTTTGTTTTGTTAGCTGCTTAGATATTGATTGGTGATCCGGTCCTTGTTAGTCGACTTCATAGTATACCTGTTAATAGATTTTTCTGGCACCTTCCAGAACTTTAAGTTTTCCTGGGCACTATGCCCTGCTTTAACCTGCTGCTTTTCAAGGCGGTATAGCGTCATCTATGGTTCGCTTAAGTTCCACGTTAGTTATTTGAGAATTATATTTAAATATGGTTTTGGTGTTAGTTCTGCGGGGTGGTAGATGAGAGCCGTATTAGTTCCAGGTTATGTTGGGCCACCCGATCGTGGTTCTGTATCTTCACTATTGCAGTGTCTTACTTTATTTTTTTCTCTGCAGAACCATACAGTCAGACCTAGGAGGGATTAAGTTCTGTCCCAGATAGTTGAAAAATGTACCTCCCTTTTTGGTCATGTTTCATTACTCTATTTTGGAATGTGGCTTGTCTTGGGATGTCAGTTATTAGGACTGACTGCAGTGAGTTACTTTGGTAATGCTTAACATTCTTGGGCATTGTGTAAGCATTGTCCTGGTTGTTCAATTTGGTGACAAACAATACAGATTGATTACGCCTATATTATTGAACCAGCTGCTGATTTATGCATCGGGATTCCTGAAGAAGCTGACATGGATTCTTTTAGCTTTTCAATAAGATTTTGATCTGGAGGATGGGGAATGGAGGGGTGCCGTATAATGTGGAGACATGTTGTTATGTTTAATCGCTAATGGGTAAACACACTGGAAAACTAGTTCTTTTACAGGTGTGACCCACATAAAAAACATACATACAAAAAGACAAATAAAAAATATGCAGTACATAATATATCAGACTAAAAATGTCTTTGTTACAAAGATGATAAATACTTATATAAAACAATTACAATTAAATTGTAATTAAAAAAACATCCTTAGTTAATTTGCAAATACTAGCAGAATGCAACTATCTCATATCACAACGAATTTCATTCCAGATGTATGGAGCAATATAAGCAAAGGCCCTCTGTCCATAATTGGATCTCATAAAAGGCATTTTAAAAACCAAACCATCTGCCTATATTATTAATGATCTTCAGTTGGAAGGTTTTGAAGGGGCTCCCTCTGGCCATATCATGGACCTTTGTGACAGGAGTGGGCAGAGGGCTCGGGGTTGGTATAGTTTATTAGGTTTTATCTGGATTCTGTGTGCTTTCCTGATTGTTAACATACAGGAGGGGTTTGTCTTGTTGTGTTTTCTGGGTTGAGTGGGGTACAGGTATATCCCAGGCACCACTGTTAAATGCTGGAAGGTTTACTGTTTTTCACTGTCCCAATTATGGCTAACAATTTTAAAGTGATAACTTGGAACATCAAAGCGGGGAGAGACAACAAAAAAATATATATGATTTTAAGGCATTTAGGCAAGCAATCTCCATAATTCACTTTTATACAGGAAACCCATCTTACAGAGATGCAGGATACTCAGCTTTGTAAACTGTGGGTGGGCCAAGCTTTTGGGGTGGGCAACAGTCCACGTTAATGGGGGGTTGCAATATTGGTCTGGAAGACCATCCCCGTTAAATCTCTACAAGAAATTAAGGCTCCTGAGGGCTTACCCAGTTCTGGTTTGGTCCTGTGGTAATAGGCTTAGCTGCTATAGTTTATTTTCTCAATTTTTTCCCTTTTTGCAGTTATTTTTATTTAACTTGTGGTATAATTTTGAACTGTTATACAATTTCAGGAGGTAGCTCTCCTGGTTGATTACTTTGTTAACACCCAGTTGGCGTGCTTGATCAGTTTAAAAATATTTTGGGGTGTTCTATTTAACCCCAGGTTAATAATAATTTGTGTTTTTACATTGATAATTTATTTGTAAATGGAAAAACTCTCTCAGGATGGTATATAATTTTGATGAAGATATTGCCTAATATCACAGAAACAGGAGCACATACTTGTACAAGGTTGTTAGTCTGTCTTTTTTGGGGCTTATCTTTGTTATATTTGGAACTACAGATGGAAAGGGTTGAAGACATATGAACTTGTTAGGCTCATAGATGGAGAGTACCGGAGGAGACCCATTACCAGACCAGTATACTGCGGGGCTTTGACACACTTTCCTTGTTACTTAATATTTAACCATGGCTATTTCCCCTATTAAGATTTTATCCTTAAATGTCAACAGTCTCAATAACCCTATCACAAGGGTGAGAATGCATCAGTATCTCAGAAAACAAGCAGTTGAAGTAGTACTTCTTCAGGATACTCACTTATCCCTGGAGGAACACCTTAAATTGTCATCAGGAGGCCATTATACAGTATATTCTTCCTCACACGGGAGAGGCAAGCATCTGGGAGTGGCAACCATACTGCCAGCTGCAGCCCCATTTCAGTTAGATACTGAATATGCTGACCCATTTGGCTGTTTTGTAATTTTAGTGGGGAGGTTGTTTGGCCAAGTAGTTACTTTGGTAAATGCACATTTTCCCCCAAAGTCTTCCCCTTCAAAACTTCGGGCATTCTTCAACAAATTATTAGACTTACAACAAGGTATGATGGTGATGGGGGGGGGAGTTTAATATTACTTTGTCCCCCTCTTTAGATACCTCTCATACAGCTATGCACAATATATCGGCATCTCAAAAATATTTAAAACAACAGCTAAGCCAGTTGGGTTACGTGGAAGTTTGGAGATATTTTTTCCCAACCACACAAGCCTATACATACTATTCCCAAAGGTTTCACACGTCCTCGTGTATTGATTCTTTTTTTGATTCTGCTGAACATACAGTGGCCCTATAAGATTTGTCTATAGGGCTGAATCTGTTATCACACTATTCCCCCATCCTACTTACATTAAAACATTGAAAGAGCCCCTAGGAGGACTACCTGGTGTCTTAATTTAGCACTTTTAAAGACTGAAGCATTTAGAAATCAAATTACCAATAGAATAAAGCAAATAATATCTGAGAACAAGTCTCCTGACATATCTCCCAGTATTCTTTGGGATACTATTAAGGTGGTGTTGAGGGAAGAAATTATTACCCATACAGCTTTTCAAAAAACAAACAAAAAAGCAGCAGGATGCCAAATATAAAAAGCTATTGCAGGAACTTGAATTACCACAAAAAAGAAGTAATCCTTCAGGAGCTAATGGAATACGCATACGTCAGATTAAGGCTGCGCTTCAAAAAATCTTTGATTAAAAGGTCCATATGGCCCTAGTATATCTTAAAAAATATCATTATGAGGGTGGGCCTAGGGAACCCAGGAACCTAGCTAGAAAACTTTGGGGTTTCAGAGCATCAGCCCACATACACTCTGTTAAATGCTCCTCAACAGGAAAATCTGTATTTATTATCGAAGATATCATGTATCTGTTTTGAACATATTACCAGCAGTTATATGATGATTCCTCACCTCCCTCTTTGGACAAAATTAAAGCTTTCCTAACAAAAATTCAGATCCCAAAGTTCTTTTCCTCCCAACAGAGTTTTCTTCAGGCACCCATATCGATGGAGGAAGTAGTAAGAGCTATTTCTAGAATGAAAACCGTGAAGTGTCCCAGCCCTCATGGATACCCCTTCAAATGGTATAAGACCTTTTCTTCAACATTAACTCCTTACCTGCTTAAAGTTTGCTCAGGTATCCAAGCCGGTGAGGCTTCACCTATTCGTGGTCTGGTGCAATAATATCTGTAATCCCAATAACTGGGACATGATCCCACACTTTTAGCCTCCTATAGACCCATATCTGTGTTAAACACAAATTATAAAATATATATGTCTGTATGGTCCAACAGACTGGAGGGAATTCTCCCATCTATCATTCATCCTGACCAGTTCGGTTTTATCTGTAGTAGACAAACCTTTGATAATATTTGCAAGGTAGCTCATCTTATGGACTGTGTATTACAGTGGTCAATCCCTGTAACCCTTGTCAGCCTTGATGCTGACAAGGCGTTTGATAGAGTATCTTGGACCTTTTTATGGGAAACTATGCTGGAATTTGGTTTTCCCTCTAAGGTGGTCTCCTGGATACAGAGAGCCTGTAGCACACCATTTGCTTATTTACGAATAAATGGCCAATTGTAAAATTCAATTAAACTTAATAGGGGTACGAGACAGGGTTGCCCCCTCTCCCCTATATTATTCGCCATATATCTGGATCCTCTGGCTATAGCTATTAGAGAGTCAAGAGACATAGAAGGCATCCCCCTTGGTGGACAGATTTATAAAATGTGTCTGTATGCAGATGACATACTACTAACCCTATTTGAACTGGAGGCTTCTCTTCCGGTAGTCTGGGGTCTTCTTAGGGAATATGGGACAATATCAGGTTATGTAATTAACGACTTGAAGACTGAGGCTCTAACTTTAAAGTTTAAACCTTCTGTGAAGTTGAAATACCAAATCCTATTACGTTAGAACTGCATAACAATTAAATATCTTGAGGTAAGACTACATAGGAATCTGTCACTTTTAGAATAAGTAAACTATGAACATTTGACAAAGACTTTGGAACAAGATATGAAATGTTGGTCCTCCCTCCACTTACCCTTTTAAGCTCGCATTGATACCGTAAGAATGAACATTTTTCTGAGACTTTTACATTTTTTCAAAACACTCCCAGTGACACCATCTCCTTATTATTTTACTTCACGGAATAAGATGTTCTCTAGATTCATTGGGGTAGGCCGGAGGCCCCAAATATGATGGTCCCTCCTTCAACTACCCCATGATAGGGGTGGTTTAAATCTCCCCAATCTCAATCAATATTTTCAGGCATCCGTGTGGAGGACCATTCTGCTATGGATTAACCCTAGCTATTCGGCCCCATGGAAAACCGTAGAGTTTGTCTTGAATGATCTTTTTGATATTGGATCTATTTTGTTTAAACCCTTCTTTGCTCTCCCGACATATACTCATTTCAGGTTTTGTACATCAAATACACTCCGTGTTTGGGGTAAAATTAGACAAACCCTGCTCTTTGTCAGACGAGGAATTTCTCCCTGCATGATTAGATCATGTCTTTTCAAAATGGCATAGGTTTGGGCTGTCATGTATATATCAGTTTTTGGATTCACAGGAGGTAGTAATTTTTGCTCAGTTATAAGCTGCATATCCTTTACAATATAGTGACCATTTCTGTTATTTGCAAGTCAGATCTTAACCTTCTTGATAAATCCCCAGAGTTTTGTCAAATTCCACACCCTACACCATTCCTTCTTGACCTACTAATTAGCTCTTTGAAAGGACACCAGGTGCAACAATTGGTAGGTCAAGCCTATAGGGCCTTAGGAGAAATATTGGGAGGAACCTCCAAACTAATACTAAAGGCCTGGAATGATGAATTAGGTATAGATATCCCCTACTCAGAGAGGCTTAAATATTCTCTTCCTCCTATGAAAGTATCCCAAATAGGACATTGGAAGGAATTGACTTGGAAATGTTGGGTTAGATTTTTTAATGTCCCTTCTAAACTGATGAAGTTTCTCCCAATACAATATGGCCACTGTTGGAGAGGATGTGGGGAACCAAAGGCTACACACACACACACACACACACACACACACACACACATATATATTCTGGTCCTGTCCTGTATTAACCTCTTTCTGGACTCAAACTACTGATACTCTTCAGATTTTAATAAACCAATCTGTGGTTTTATCCTCCGAGTTAGTCCTATTATCTGTACCTCCAGTAGGTGTCAAACTGTCCCCTAGCGACATGATATATACATACCTTTTAACAGCAAAAAAGGCTATTACTCACCTTTGGCACCAGCCCACACCACTGCATTACCGCTGAGCAAAATTTATACGTTATCACTTTCAGGTGGAATGGTCCCTGACCTCTGGAAAGCTGCTCGGATCACACCTGTACTTAAAAAAGGGGATCCTAAGGTTGTCATGAACTACAGACCAATTGCCATACTCTCGGTACTGAGCAAAATCCTGGAGAAAATTGTCGCAACTCAGACAACTGACTACCTACTTAAGCACAGTCTGCTCTTGGATACCCAACATGGCTTCAGGAAAGGACATAGCACAATGACTGCACTCCTTAAATTCACCACAGACACACTTTCAAAAATGGATACTGGCAATCTGACTGGGGCTGTCTTTATTGACCTCACAAAGGCTTTTGACCTTGTTGATCACACTTTGCTTCTCTCCTTGCTTCAACACCTGCATTTCTCCTCCTCTGTTGTTGACTGGTATGAAAGCTACCTGACAAATAGAACTCAAGTGATGAAATTTAATTTCTCTCTATCGAACAGTACCACCATTAACATTGGTGTACCTCAGGGCTCCATCCTAGGGCCCCTCATATTTTCTCTTTATATAAATAACATTGGAGCTGCTCTAAAATCCTGCTCTGCTATTCTATATGCTGACGATCTTGTCATCTATACAAGTTCTACTAATATAGGCACTATCAATACAACCCTTTCCTCTGACTTTAACAATATCCAAAACTGGCTATACGACCACAAACCGGCTGTCAACACTAGCAAAACTAAAGCCATGCTGCTTGGATCGGCCCCAAAGCTCCGGACTTGCACAACAGCACTGACAGTGCAGGATTTAGAAGGTCAATTACTGGAATGTGTGACCTCTTTCAAGTATCTGGGCATCCTGCTAGATCAATCTCTTGATCTTAATCTTCATGTACAGTCTGTTTGCAGAGCTGTCAACTCCAAACTGGGTGTTGCATATAAGACTAGTTATATGCTCATGCCATCAGCTAAAAAGGCCACTGTGAAGGGGATTCTGCTCCCCACCCTAACCTATGGGGCTCCCTTATTTGGGGCTACTCATAAAACTGACCTACTCAGATGGGATATTACGTACAACAACATATGTCGCTATGCCTCTTCTACTCCTTGGCTTAAACACCACTGTCAACTTTATAATGATCTTGGTTGTCTCTCTCCATTAGCTAGTAGGAAATACTACCTTCTCTCTCTTATTGATTCAATAATTCGAAATCAAACCCCTAGGTGTCTTGCAGTTATGCTTGTTCCTCAGGACACACTCCATGGTCTATGATCAGCTGATAAATCCTTTCTGAATTTGCCGAGGTGCCACACTAGGAAAGGAACTGTTGCATTTGAGCATGCGGCTCTACAGCTGTGGAAACAGTGGAATTCCCTTCCCCTTGACATTAGACTTTCTAGCTCCCACACATGCTTTAAGAGGAAATTGCGCTCAAATCTGCTGATTGCTGATACCTGTTCCTGCTGTCACCCTACCCGATGACTGAAGTCTCTTGCCATACAACAGTATTTCCTCACCTCTATATAACCCTCTTACTGCCTCAGCTTGTCCCGGCTCCCTTTCCCTGCCCATATACAATCTTGCACTGCAGGCATCTCCCTTACACTTACATATAGTCATATAATCTAATTTCATGGCTTGCTCCCCTTTTCCTCACTTACAGACCTTTTCCTTAATGACACCCCCTGCTCTCAGTGGTTATTTCTTCCTGTTGTATTACCTGTTTTTGTGTACCTTGTTCTGTTTATATGATATGTCACCTGATAATTTATTTTCCAAGGTCCTCTCTATTCATTGCATAGGTAGGCACCTATGAATTTATGAATGGTCTACTCTGTATGTCTCTGATATATTGTATCCACTTTAACTCATTGTATGTAAAGCGCTTTACTTCATATGTTCCGATATATTGTATGTAAAGCACTTATAAATTGATTTCCTGTTAAGTTTCTGCATGTCTGTACTCTCCCGGGTCATGCCTGAAAATAGTCATTTTATGGCTAGTGCACTTACCCGGTAAACAAAAGCTAAATAAAAACACCCCTGACGCTTGTTTTACAGCATTCCATTTTGAATGACATGTATCATTTAGAATGTTTGATTGTAGGCAGCAAGGAATGACGTCTCAAGATGATCTTTGTTGGTGATCATGGGTGCTGTATATTATGGAAAGGAACCCCTTCTTCGTACAATGAATTATAAGATACTACATCTTTGTTGGAATTATTTTATTCTCCACTGTAGACCCCAGGGGAGGTGGGTCTTGGGAAATATGGGGTAAATAAACAGTGGGGCCATTGACTAAATTTGGTGGTGATTCCCCTCTGGCTTCTCCTCCTGTTAATTGGGTATATCTTATTTAATTAAAGTATTAATATACCGAGTTTTTAATGTAGTTCTTGATACTAGAAATATGATATTGTGAACTTTGTCCACTCAAGTCATGAAGAACTGCCTCCTTAGAATATTTCCTTTTCTTTTTTTTTTTTAAGCTGGTTATATTACACCTGTATTATGTGGTAATGTAAAGTATGTGATATCCTGAAAATAAAATAAAGAATATAAAAAAAAAAGGATCCTGAGGGAAAGTTTTTGTTTGTCAAAGGAACAATAGGTTCCCTTGAGATTGTGTTGGGGGTAATCTACGGGCCAAATTCGGATTCTCCCTCATTCTTCCTAAGCTGGCATCTGTCCTAGCCCCCTTCTGTCACCTCCGTATACTATTAGGTGGCGACTGGAATTAGGTCGTTGATAGCGACCTTGACTGGTCTTACAGAAACAGAGTGGGATTTTCCCCAGCGCAGAGATCCCTGCATGAATTTATTGACTACCTGGGGCCTGTCGACCCTTGGCATTTAGGTAACCCTTCCTCCAGGGATTTTACCTTTTACTCTGCAGCTCACCAGGTTTATTCAAGGCCGGATTATTTTTTGATCAGTGAGCAGTTGCTTCCCCTTGTTATAGATTATCAAATACAAGCCAGGGTTCTATCAGATCATTCACCGGTGGTGCTAACCATGGTAATCCCACAGTTAACAATAAGGCCCCATACATGGTCCTTGAATATCCTACTTTTAAAGGACCAAGCTATAGTAGATCATTTTAAGGTATTTTTAAAGAGTCCATACAGTCAAATTTCAACTCGGTCCCAGCCTGGGATACCCTCTGGGCCACTCTTAAAGTTACCTGGAGATAAGAGTTTATTCAGCTTGCCACCATTCGAAGAAAGAAACAGCAGGCCAAGATCGACAGATGGCTCCATGAAATCAGTTCTCTGGAGTAGAAGCTGTCTTCCTCTGCTTCAGATACTGAGTGGAAAGAGTTGGCCAACCTTGGGTCAGAATATTCTGCACACATTCTGCAGAAGGCTGACCAGGCAGCCTCTCGACTTAGAGCAACTTATATAGGCCAGGGTAACAAGGCAGGTAGGCTACTAGCTCTTCGTTTAAAACTGTTAAAGGATACCAAATTGATATCTGCATTACAGGATCCCCTTTCTAACACCTTGACTAGCAATGCAAAAGACATGACTGATATTTTCAAAAATTTTTATTAAGAGTTATATTCCTCCTATGCCTTATCACCCTCCCACTTAGAGGTGATGGATGAATTTTTGAGTTTGGCCACACTCCCAACCTTGTCTGATGAACAACAGGAACTCCTGCGAGGACCTATTGTGGTGGATGAGGTGGAATGGGAGACAGACTCCCTCTCATCGGACAAGGCTCCGGGTCCCGATGGGTTCCCCTTCTTATTTTATAAAACCTACAAGGAAAAGTTAACTCCATTGCTAACTGCTTTATTTAATTTTTGGACTTTATTCCCCCCCAACAGAAAAATCCTTATTTGAAGCTAGGATAGCGCTTCTCCCCAAACCAGGGAAAGATCCAACCCAGGTGGGGAACTACCGTCCCATCTCTTTGTTGAATACTGACATCAAGATCTATGCGAAAATATTAGTGGGGCGTTTAGCTCAGTTACAGAATGGACGTCACGTTTAGGTCCAGAATAGGTCGGTTTTGTGTCCAGGAGAAACGCTAGTGATCATTTCTGTAAATTATTTTATCTCCTCTCTGCATCCAGGGACCCAGATGTTAATGCGGTGTTGGTGTCTCTGAACACAGAGAAGGCATTTTACAGGGTGGCATGGCCCTGTTTATTTGAAGTTCTAAATCGTTATAAAATCCCCCTGAATTTATTAATATGATCTGAGTTTTGTACCATTTTCCCTCTGCCCAAATATTATGTAACAATGAGTTTTCTGACTTATTTTGGTTGGCCAGTGATACTCGGCAGGGTTGCCCCCATCTCCCTTTTTATTTAATTTATACATAGAACCACTGGTCCATAGAATTCATCAGGTCAGAGAGGCTGAGGGCATCCAAGTGGCTGGAACCACATTTAAACTGTCTTCCTTTGCAGACAATATCTTGCTCCACCTCTCCAATTGGAAGTCCTCCTTATCCTCAGCACTATAAATTATATCACAGTTCAGTTTATTTTCAGGTTACAAGCTTAATAGACACAAGATGGTTGTATACTCCGTGTCTCCGGGGTGCAATAAAGAGGAGGTACTAGATTTTTGGGTACAATGGGAGACCCGATCCTTATCATACTTGGGTTTAAAGGTCTGTTGGGAATTGTCTCACTTACAGGCTTTAAATTTAGACCCCTTGGTCAAACAGTTAGAGGAGGACCTAGCCAGGTGGCGCCACTTGCAATTGTCACTGTGGGAGCAAGCAAATATAATTAAAATAGTAGTTCTCCCAAAATTATTTTACCTTCTCCACATATTAAATATATTTCTTCCTAAGAGTCGGTTTGCTAGGATCCATTCTATTTACTCTTCCTTTTTGTGGCTGGGAAAAACGAAGAGCATATAGTAAATGATGTCACCTCGCAGCTTGGGAGGTTTACAACTACCTGATGCATTTTATTATTATGTAGCTATTCACGGGCCAAAGTGTTTTCAGTAGCTTAAAGTTGACATAGTGGATGGGTCCTGTCCGAGCTGCACCTCTATTGAATATGCCTTGGCTGGGAAATATACATTTTCTTTACCTTCTCTCTTATATAAGCCCAGAGTGAATCTTCCCCAAGATCTCAGAGATACCCCTTTGGGATGGGATGTTATGGCTCAAGCGCAATTATGCAGATCACTAGCTTTATCCCACCCAAAAACATTAGTCAGCCCTCTATAATAACCTCAACTTGTGTGTCTCAGGTTCCCCGTTGTCACTGGAGTGGTGGCTGGGTTTACCAGTGGTTTCACTTGCTGCATTTCTGGATAAGGATAATTTTGTCTGTGAATGAGATTATGCAATGCTTTTCTATAAAAACCCAGAATTACTTTAAGGTGGCCCAAGACAGACATTGTGTGGCTCATTTCCTGGGTCCTCCCCCATGGAAGAACCATGTGACTGGCATTTGTAGCAGATTGTTAGTCTTATCAGTTATGGAATGGCCAATTTCTAATCTTTACAGGGAGCTTGGCCAGCAGTCCCAGAATAAGTTTCTGCCAGTGCCATATTATTGGAAGAATTCACTGGGGATCACTTGGCCTGATCCTCACTGGCAGAGAGTTTGGCTAGACATCTAACGCTTTGTAAAGCAGGACTGATTAAGGCTTTTACAATTTAATATACTGCACGATTTATATTATTCACCTTCAAGGTTATTTAAAATGGGCAAAATACAGTGTCCCCTATGCAAGGCCTGTGGACTGGAAGATGGCATGCTCTACCATAAACTGTGGACTTGCCCAATGATCAAAACCTTCTGGCATCTACAATACAAGTCACATTAAACTGTTCCATCAACTCACTGGTGTAGAATTTTTTTGTGTGATGCTACTGGAGTGGCAACTCAAACTGCTGAAACTTTCAACTATTTTCCAACCATCCTTCACTGCCTATTCAGCTCACATGCAACTGTTTAGTGAAATGGCAGTAGCTGCATTTTCATGGCATTGTTTATAAATATCACAGCATTCCTTTAGAGCATTGTTTATAAATATCACAGCATTCCTTAAGAGTTGTTTAGTCTGCTTTCTGAAATGAAACTCATAAGCACTTAGCTGAAAATAAAGCTTATAGCACATAACAGCTAGATGCAAACTAATACTAAACATTTACTAATTCATTGAATTAAACCCTGCACAGATTAGGAAACTCATTGAACAATGCTACACCAGTGAGTTGAGGGAACAGTTTAATGTGACTTGTACTGTAGTTATGCATAAAATGTCTGAGTATTCTGATACATCATGGTTTTTTTTTTAATTGTAGAAGTGTCCCTTCTGGGGCACTATACGGCCATCCCAACCAACAACTTAAAGACCCACATGGCTTTGATAACTTCGGTTACTAAACTTCTAATTTTGTGACATTGAAGGGGTGACTGGCATCCTTCCTATTCAGAATGGTACCAGGAATTTTTAAATGCCCTTAACACAGAGCAGGCAGTAGCTTACTCTAATGGGGCTTGGTGCAGGTTCCAGGACTGCTGTTTACCTTTCTATAATTTGATCCTCTCCAATGTATAAACACCCTTCGAGGTCTCTCCCTTGTTCATATTTGAAGGGGCTTTCTCTGCCTAGGTTTTTTTCTTACTACTGTCGTAATCTTCCAGCTTACTCCGTACTTAGATTAGTGGTGTATGGGAGCCAAAGGTGGTGGGAGGGAGGGAGGTGGTGCTGTATCATTGTATTGAGTTGTTCTGTATTTTTGTATCTTTTTATTCTTTTGGTTGTTGTAGTTACTTGCTGAAAAAAATTCAAATAAAATTAATTAAAGTAAAAAAAAAAAAGAAATTAAAAAAAAAACATAGGTCGCTAATGTAACCTTGACTCATTCCCCTGCAAGGTACTGATTACCATCAAGCAGATCTTGAGTGTAGGACATCATCTAACTGGGAGTCAATGTAGTTCATGTAACACAGGTATGATGTAATTAAAACTGCATGTACCAAAAGAAAGAGGCTATTTACTAAAATTCACATGAAACGGATGATGGATGGCCCCATGAGACAGAACATCTACTTTTTGTGGGGTCCCTAGAAACAGAATATAAAATGCATTACTTAGAATTCAATAAAATAGTATATACAAATGCTAAATCTAAAAGGAAACAAATGCAAAATACATACTGAAATAGTAATGAAGTACGACTAGTTACACCGTACAACAACCAAGAGGATGATAACCACTATCATTAAAAGTGTGGCTATTTCAAATGCACAGGCGCTGAGAGCAGAATCAGGTAGGCAGTTCAAGTTACATTTAAAATTAGACACCTGTGAGCATGCACTACAAACAGATCCCTAAATAGTAAGAATAATCAAGATACTTGGGAAACAACAATTCTCACAAAAGAGGAGGGTTAAATCAAATCCCATAACCCACCCAACTATGAAACATATCCAACAACCCTCTCTCCATGGGAAGGCCAATCAGCCTAATGTACATTACAGAGAACTGATGAGGAGCAGCAGAAAGTAACTGAGCCCAACAACTTCTGTATACTGAATCCAGTTTGTGTAGAACATCCTGTGATACAGTACAGTTCTGTCAACACTATCTCCATAATATATATCAGTAGACAGGTATGCGTAGCAGTTTATCTCCATGCAGTAAAATTAAAGTCTGCAATCTTCCCCTGAAGCTTTACTAGTTTGACTTTTAAGTTTAGAAATACATTGTTCAAGTTGACAGTCATACATGAGTAATTTATCCAGCCATATTCCCATATATCAGTATTTGATAGCAGCCTTAAGCAGAGTGCCATCTGAACAATGGATGGAGATTCCACTGATCTTGGTGGCAGAACCGAAGAGCATA
The DNA here is from genome assembly GCA_016271365.2 of Neoceratodus forsteri. Lineage (NCBI taxonomy): Eukaryota > Metazoa > Chordata > Ceratodontiformes > Ceratodontidae > Neoceratodus > Neoceratodus forsteri. Next base: position 335,561,622 of record CM057454.1, read on the forward strand.
AATTTTTTTTTTCTGCACTGAACAATAATTTATTATCAGGAAGCCAGCTTTGAAATGCAAAGCAATCTTCTTATAAATGGCTTTGTGTTGTGGAAGCCAAGCTACCCACAACATAAATTATAGTGTTTTGAGGATAACAACATATTTTACCAATGGAGCCTTTTAAAGCAACTGACATGCCTGTACATACAAACTAGAATGGCCCTAAAACAGAGCTGTGAATACCCCACATGAGATTCTAAGTACATAAGATTTTTTTAGGGTCAGTAGAGAGACACTTGGGGTGGGCTGATGGCCCAATGGAAGCACATCATGCTTCCATACTGGTGACTGATGTTCAGGAGCTGATGGTCTTGTGACCAGGCTGGGGGATGCACTGCTGTTGGCAGCATACCCCAGGTGGAGGAATAAGAGGTGGAAAACTCTGGCACCTCACCGGCTCCTGCAAGTGGGCCATGAAGTTTGCTTTCCCGGCAGACAGCACACTGTGCGAGTCTGAAGTGCACATCCCCAAAAGCTCTGTGCATCACCAGGGGAGAAAATGGAGGCTCAAAATCAGCCCGAATGCTGCAGGATGAGGACTGATCCTCTGTAGAACCCACACCAGCGACCATGTCAACTGTCTCTTGCCAATTTAAACAAGGGTATCAAATAAGCTGAGAAAACTGATAATCAGTTTCTCGTGTAAAAGTGCTACTCAAGTATAAAAATGCATAGCACGTGGCACAGACTGATTAGCAAACTTTAAAACAAAAATATTGTTTCATTCAGATGGTCTCCAGTGCCATGGAGTTGCTAAAAAAATGGTTAGCAGTCTATTGCTCTGCATTTCTGGAAATGGTTAGCATTACCCCTTTTTGTGTAGCATTTTGCTATGCTATACCAGCTGTTTAATACCCTACTGAACCCTTGAAGGGTGTGCGGCACCCCACAGAAGAAGTCCTTACTGGTTTGGAGGGGCACCTATAAAGATGTGAGGTTGGGTTAGTCTGGGAAAAGGTGAGGGGGGGGTGGTCCGATGGGGACAGGTCATGGTACAGTGGAAAAAATCCTCAATGAAAAAAGTAGACACTCACATCTCTATGTAACAGCCCTTTGACTCACCTAGGCTGCACCTGGACCCTCGGGGTAATTCAGCACACACCTCAGAGGGATCCGGCCTGGGTTCCACAGTGGTAGCAAATGTGGTGCAGTGCCTCCACTTGGGGGAATGGCAGGGAACACCTGTGGATAAAGAACAGGTAGCCACCCCCCAGGAAATAAGTAAGCTGCCCTCGTAATACTTTTCCCCACACAATAGCAGGTTCCCACACACCCCGGCAGCCCTCTTGCAATAACACAGTGACAGAGGATAAAATGCAAACAGTAAACTTATTTATTTGGGGAGGGGAAAATCAAGGAAGAGATTGTCAAACACCACTGACGTTAGTTAGACAACACCTTTCCCCATAGCAACCCCTCCTCCCACCACTGGATGCACCCAGAATGTCCCTGTATGGTGGGTACCTCAGCGCTCAATGATGCAGGCCTGGGGTCTTTAGTCGGGTCCCCCCCAAAAAAACACTAACACACTTTCAAACTTGAAATCCTGGTCTTGCCAAACTTGGACGCTACTCAAAATCCTGTCAGATATTACCCCCAGAATCTTAACTGGCTAACTAATAGACTCCCCAGAGCCACAGCCCAGGGTGCTCACAGTTTTTGCAGTTCACACAGTGGGATCACAGCTGGATGAGTTGCATGGTACTGTGGAGGGTCTCAGTTCGTGGTGCACCACAGTTGGAAAACCTTGAAACTGGACAAACTTGAGGCATGATGATTTTCAACTGCCTGGCCTTGCCAACTTCACCTGCAGGCCTTTATATACAGACTTCACTCAGGCAGGCCTGTTCCGTCCTTCTACACCAAGGGGTGTTATCATCTTTGGTCCACGGAACAAGAAGGGACAAGGTTCCCTAATCTCCTCTGCTGTACCTCTAGACACCCTACAAGACCTGTGCATAGCAGCGGGGCTTCCGCAGCCTTACCTCACAGCCCCCATCTCAGGATATGGCCTCCACAAGCAGTGCAGGGTCCTGTCACAGAGGCTTGTCTCAACAATTACAATCTCTCCCCTGGCTGAATGTTCCTTTCTCCAAACAATGTCTCTGCCAAGGGGATCAGTGGCTTACTCAGTATCAGCAGTCCAGCTCTTTTTCCAGTTCAAAAAGCTGTTCAACTGCTGGGGCTGATAAAGAACAATTCTTTTCTACTTTAATCACATAACACAACTGCTATTCCTTCTACACTCAACGTAGTAGTTTTACGTAGAGTCGCAGGGTAGAAGTAGCAAGGCAAATCTTCATAGGCTTTGACACAGGAGCCCACACAGTCTCTCTCCTCACAGCCACACTGCAGCTCCTCTCAGTGACTCTCCCCATTCTGGAGGCAAAACAATCCTATTTATATCTCCCCCCAGCAGCCTCCCTGTGATTGGCTGCAGCTTACCAGGTGATCTTGGTGCTGCTCTGTATTTTACCCAGCAACCCCATTCTGTAGTTTTCTAAGGGGCTGCCATTTTGTCTCCCTTAGGGCTGTCTGCCGTCCAGCCCTGTTTTATTCAATTGAGCCCTCTAACAGGGCTAGAACTATGTCCTTCCTTGACCAGAAGCCTTCTAGTCACTCAGTCACCCACTCCCCGGCTCCCCTGTAGCCGGGGATAAGCGGGTTTATCCATGGCTGCATGGCCGAGTGGAAAATGGGGCAGTGACTCCTCTAAATTTCACTTCGGTGGCTGTGCATGTGCACTGGGTGCGTGGCGGTCACATTTTTATTTACAATTGAGCAGCCCGGCTTTTAACCTACCGGGACCACCGATTCCTTTTTTTATAGCACCCACAGGCACGGAAACAATATTGAAGACCCCGGCCCCTCAGTATTGAGATCCCATGGGGCCAAGGACAGTAGCAGCACTGGTGGCAGATCCCACCCGGAACCCCTTGAAACGGCTTGGAGCAGTGACGGGGCCTGAGTCCACCAGGTAAGCCCAAATTGGGGTGCTTATATCTATTTGATAAAGGGATTCAAATTTACACCCTAAAAGTTGCAGTAATTCCAGGCCTGCTACCTAGTAATTAATTGAATTCAGACTAAAAAAAGCAAGCATTCCCAACTATTAACTTTTCTAATCTCTAATCTGAAAAAGATATTTAATTTCTAAGCCTCTTTAAAATGACAGACTTTATGACTGCAACCTTAAACACCAAGGTCTTCTTCCAGTGCATAAATGGAAGGAGGAAGGTGAAGAAGGGGAGTGACTCTCTGATGACAGAGGAACGGAGGTAGAACCAGTGAGAGCCAGGGGTGATGGCTGAGATGCTGAATGAATACTACACTTCAGTGTTCACCACAGGGTCCCTGGGGCAGAAGAGGGCTCAGTGGGAGAGCCAAAAGCATCAGGAGCAGCTATGCCGCCATCTGCGAACATCACATCCACCCCAGTAACTCCCTGGGGAAGATCAAGTCTGGTACAAGAGTGTAGCCAGAAATATCAGTTTTTTACACACTCTCTCCAACTGCTGCTCCTCCTCCCCATCACACACAGGTTACAAATGCAATCTGACTGTTACCAGTCCAGGTGTCTCACCTTATTTCTAATCCAGCTGTACACTTGTATCTATGTCCTAAATAATAGAAGTTTATGCAGAGACACTACTTAGTGGCCTATACTAAGTCAAATACTCCAGATTATAATGATGATGTTTACAAAAAAAATCAGATGGTTTGGGGCAGTTTCTTATAAAAACTGTACACAGATGTGTACAGTGAATATACCTGTCTACACCAGTGGCAGATCCAGGATTTTATAATGGGGGGGTGCTGTGGTGGTGTTCTTACTTGATGTGCAACTTTTTATCATTTTTTAATCCTTTATACTATCCTTTTCGGTACATTTTTGACTGAAAATATAAATATAGTTTATAGTTTTGAATGTATATTTTCTTACAATCAGTAGATCAGACTTCTCCAGCAAAGTGAAATGCATCAACAGCAAGCAAGTTACAATGGGGGGGGGTGCATCTGCACCCTCTAAAACCCCCTGGATCCACTACTGGTCTACACCCATGGTCTGGTAAGTCTCAAGAGGTGGACAGGATACACACTGAACCTAAGAGAACAGTTAGCTGGCTTGTTTGCAGCAATCGTTTAGGATTCTGGCTGGACAGTAATGGTGCTGGAGGAATGGAAAGTGGCTAATGTGGTCCCTATCTTCAAGAAGAGAACAAAGTCCGACTCTGGGGAACTAAAAGACGGTCAGCCTGACTTCAGCACTGATGAAGTCCTGGAAACCACCATCAAGGAGAGATTCATAGAGCATTTGTTTGAGGCCAAGGTTCTTACCCCCTTCTCAGCATGGCTTCATGAAGAGCCAATCATGCCAAACCAAAATGATCAACTTCTTCAAGGGGGTGACCAGGGAGGTGGACTGGGGCAGGGTCATAGACAATCTATGGGGACTTTAGCAAGGCCTCTGACACTGTGGCACATGACAAGCTTTTTGGCAAGGAACACCAATGCAGTACAAACACGATATACACAAGGTGGATTATTAACTAACTTGCAGGCAGGAGCTACTCCATCTGAAAAGTGTAATTCAGCGGCATCCCTCAGTGATTTGTGCTGGGACCACTGCTGTTCAACATTTTGTCACCGATATGGAAAATGGCATTTCTAGCATGTTGCTTAAATCTGTTGAGGACGCTAAGAGGGTCAGGGTGGTGGACTCCCTTGAAGATGGGGAAAGTTTCATGAGAACCTTAACAAGTTGGTTGATTGGTTAGACTCCTAGAGGCTCAGATTCAGTTCAGCCAATATAACATGCTACACCATGGGGAGGAAAAAACAGAGGTACGCTTTACACACATATTGGGCTCCTATTTTATTTAACTATTTATTTCAAAAGTGTTACCTGAAAGGGATAGTATAACAGCTCATTTCCAGAGGTGTGCCGGGGAAGGGAAGTCACCATATCTGTTACTTCCTCCCCCTTATTTCTCCCCTCCCAGTCCTGCCCCTCTTCCCCTTGGCTATTCCCTCCTTTGACAGTCACTGCTGACTGCACTTATCTTATTCCCCCCCCACACTTCTAGTCCTTATCCCCCCCATCTTCTTCACCCTTACTCTCTCTACCCCTGTCCTCTGCCACAGTTCTCCACCACCCCTCTTTGCTTTCCCGAACCACCACCCTGCTGGATTTTACTCCAGAATGTAACCAATCTGCTTCCGGGATTTATATGTTTCTGTATTTTATCCCACATTGCATCCTTGTATGTAACTTGTTATTTTTCCTGTATTGTACCATGCATTTTTTGTTACCATTATATATTGCTGTATTTGTTTTGGACTGAATGATGGGGGAGTCTTTGTAAAGGAGTCCCTGACTCAAAGGTTGTAATTCCGAGACTTTAATAAAATAAAATAAATAAAATAACAGAATATAAGGAACAATTCTGAGTTCTTCAGTTCACTAACCCTCTCTGCTGATATAACAGCAGGCAAAAGAACTGCTGCTACTCACCCATGCTGAAGGAAGCACAGGCTAATGAGTTGCAGTTGAACAGAAGTGCAGATTTACTGGTGCAGTTGCACAGACGCAGCAAACTAGTCAGGAACAGGTAAACAGAGTGGCAGCAGGATGTGTCAGTGTTTTATGCGGCAGCACATGTGCTTTATCAAGAGTCTCTTGACAAAGCTCATTTGCTGGTGCATGAAGCATTGAGGTGTCCTAGAACTCCGGTGTATCCTTCAGCGTGGGTGAGTAGCATCAGTTCTGTTGCCTGCTTGTACTCTGTTATTACTGGCTCCACCACTTCCACTCCTTTGTGGCTCTGTTTGTTGTGCTGATGTAATAGCCACAAACAATAATGTTTTAAGGTGAGATATTTTAACTCAGTAGTACTAGTGGCCATAGGTTCAAAAGGAGGGGACATCAACTAAGTAAGGACCACATTCAGGTCCCAACTTGGTATACACAGGACTGGTTTTTAGACCTAATGGTGCCTCAACCAGAAATACTTACGACTGATGCCTCCCCCTTCACTGCACCAACCATCACAAGTAGTAAACATTTTCTGAAGACAAGGAACACAACAATTTTGGTTTTTATTTATTTATTTTGCATTTCAAGCTGATCTCTGCTTATACTTTTTACTGTAGTGCACCCCTTCTGTGCTTGCACCACAGGTGGCTGCTTGGTTTGCTTGTGCCTCTGAGTATAAGTATCTTCACTGGGGGCGATACATATGTGAGAGGCTTTTTTTTTTTTTACATCTATATTTATCCACCCTGCAACCATTAACCTGCTATTCCTCCAGCCACCGCTCCACCTTCACCGCCAACCCCAGGGTTGCACTCCCAACTGGCATATGCAGCTGTACCTTCAAGAGGGACACCCCCCTTGGCCCTGCGCCAGGCCAGGATCCAGTGCCAGCACGCATCTAATCCAGGCATCGCCGGACGACGAAGTAGCAGCCATCAAGCTGCCGTGGCTAGTGCTGCCATTTTCTGCTGTTCTTTAATCCTGGGAGTGCGAGCGTGCAATGGCATCAGGGCACTGTGTGCTGACGCCTGCCACACTCCTAGCTTTGCACCAGCTCTAGCAGTGCCCTGGTCATCATCAGGGGCTGCTGCAGAGCAGTGGCACCCGGAACCCTCCCCAAGATAGGAGAGCAGTCCTTCGGAAGCTCAATCCTATCCTTCCCCTGCTGACCCCTGTCAGCCCGGGCTCACATCTGAACCAAGGTCATCAGCATGGCGCAAGGTGTGGTGTCCAGCGCCTCAACCCTCAGCACCACTGGGCCGGCTGAGAGGCCTTTAAAGAGTCTCTTAAACACTGGATGTGTAAACAATGATTCTGCCTTGACCTTGGACCTGAAAGCAGAAACTGCTGGCAAATGCACCTTAGGAAATAGTGGTCTTAAGCCCAGAGACTTTAAATGTAACAAACAAACAGAACAGTTACATAAGAACTTACCATAATGGTAGATCTTCAAGGGGATCTCAGTCACCAGGTAATACCATAGGAACCTTTGCTATTGGTGAAGGGTAATCCACACGGACGATTTTCATCAATACAACTAGGCCACCCACACTGTCGATGTCTACCAACGTCAGTAACCCTATATAGGCGTGGGTGGCCCCAACCCCTCCTCAGTTCTTTGCCTCATGAGATGAAGGAAGCAAGGCTCCAGCCCTGGGGAACCAAGGAGAGGCAGGATACAAAAGATAGCCATGTCCTAGACAGGAGCCCCACGAAGGGGGATGGTGGGAGGGAAATCAAACCCGATGACTGAGATCCCTTCCAAGATCTACTGTTACGCTAAGTTCTCACGTAACTGTTCTATCTTCTTCAGGCGTATCTCAGTCATCAGGTAACACTGTAGGAATGAGTACCAAGCAGTGACAAGTGTAAACAGACAGCCTGGGAGGCTGGATCTCCATAAACCTATGACAGGAGTCCTTGTAACACAGCCCTGCCAAAACCTGCATGGGCTCTTGAGGCAATGTCTAGACTGTAATGCTTGGTGAAAGTGTGGACTGTACTCCAGGTGGCAGACAGACAAATGTCAGTGGCTCAAACCCCTTTGAAACAAGCCACCGAGGTAGCCGTGCCTCTGGTGGAGTGAGCTTTGACAGCACCAGGCAATTCTTTGCCGTACTTACTGTAGCAGAACACAATGAAATCTGCCAACCATTTGGACAAACATTGCTTAAAAACTGAAGTGCCCCCTCTACCTGGGCCAAAAGAAATAAACAACTGCTTTGACATTCTGGACTCTTTAGTCTGAAGTAGATAATAGTTCAATGTCCAAAGAGGAGCGGTTGGACCACAGTGGGCTCAGGGAGGGTGAAGGTGGTGGAATAGAGGTGCATCCCTCCAGTTGTACCTCTCCGCAATTTCTATGCCGTTCTGGAAAAGTGTGGTTCCTCTATGGCGGCACCCACAGTGGAGACCAAGGAGGATGCTGGGAACCTCCACAAAGGAGACCCACAGGAGGGTGCCATGGGATCCCAAAGGGGAAGGAAACAACTCCTGGTGGGGGACTCCATTGTTAGGAAAGTGGAACTGGGTGAGGAAGGGGAGAGGGAGGTAAGGTGCCTGCCTGGTGCCATGACTTGGAGGGACAGGGAGCGAATCCTCAGGATCGCAGGAGCAACTGCACAGGGGAGAGAACTGGATGTCATTGTCCACCTAAGGACAAATGACCTTGCTAAGAAAGGGATCAGAGCAGTGCATGAAGCATTTGTGGAGATGGGGAGGGGCCTTAGACAAATAGCACACACAGTAACCTTCTCGGAGGTGCTGCCTGTCTATGGCATGGGTGAGGCTAGGGTGCTCCACACCATGGGATTCAATCAGTGGTTGAAAACTGGTGCAGAGGTCAGGGATTTGGCTTCACTGGGGACTGGGGGTCCACCTAGTGGGATGCAGGCCTATACTGGTGTGATGGTCTGCATTTGTCCAGGAGGGGAACCAGGATCCTAGGTGATAGATTTAAATGCTTCATTGGCAAGCATTTAAACTAGCCAAGGGGGGAGGCACTGGAGAGGAGCAGAGAAATCTTAGCCCCCCCCCCCAAAAAAAAAAATCAGGGTACTAAGTGAGGTAGACACCAACATAGAGATGTCGATAGGGAGAAGCGCAGGGGTAAATGGAGAAAGTGACAAATGCAATAAGGACAGGGATGGGACAAAAAGGGGTAAGGCCGTCAAGAAATGGAGGGTAATGAGTACCAACGCCCGTAGTCTGGGCAACAAGCTCCCTGAACTGGTGGCCTTGATGGAAGAGGGATGCCTGGATATTGTAGTGTAACCCCCCTGTTACCCGGGGTTACAAGAATCCCAGTTAGACCTAGTGGTAGGCAGGGAAGGCAGCTTGTGAAACTCCAGTTAAATGGATTTCACACTGTCTCACTCTGTTCTCAGACTCAGCTGAGACTGAGGGATGCCATCATTTTAGAACTGTCACAGCTGCATAAGCCACACTGGAATGTTGCAGTTGGAGGTTAGAGTAGAACATTGGGGAATTTGAAGCTAGTCTGTTGCAGTCTGTAGTAGAGGAAGGAGGTGCTCTGCTGTAAGCAGGCCGTCAGAGTTCTAAGCTCTGTCTAAGAGCTATTTTTTTTGTAGAGATATGTGTTGTCACCTGAAGTGGAACACAAGAAAAACCAAGTGAAGTGGCAGAAATCGATTTCAGTGGTTCAGGGCCCCATCCCTGTGGGGATTGGTGGGGGAAGGAATCAGCCTGTTTCCAGGGGCAACTCCCCTGGTCCAGCTATGGAAAAAGAAGCTGCCTGAGTAAAGTTCATGCTGAGGCACCAGAAGTTCTGGACGAGATTTCTTTGAAGAGAAAACGCCTATGGGGCACCTGCAACCAAGGGGCGAGTTCGCTCTGCTAAAGGGCCAATGTGTTTTCACCTGAAACAAGATGAAACTAAAGTGACTGTTACTGTGGGGTCAGGAAAAGACAGCCAAGTACAGTTTGGAAGATATGGGGATTGGACTGTTAACTCTGTGGGGGGTCTAGAATAATGGACACAGCCACTTATTAAGTATGTTCAAGTTCAGCACAAATGGGATGTAAAGACAGTAGACTGAATGTGAATACATTTAAGGAGAATCTACACAGCAAAGTGTTTTCAAGGATATGGTATTACAGTCCAGAGAAATGGCTGGGTATGCATTATGGGAGCGAGAGGTGGGAGACCCCCCATCAGTAGTAACCAAATTCACCTCTTCGGGTTTGCTTTGGGACACCTGTTGCTTTCTCTCAGGTACTTGGCCAGTGCCTGAGGAAAGTACCCAGACGTGGGATTGATGACGAAGATTCCCTGATGGAGCCAGAAGTGCTCATAGGTGGTTTAGGGAGCCACCAGTAAATGTTTCCATGCTATATGGGAGATGTCCAAAGGGCTGGCATGATAGCCAAGCTATGGAAGGAAGGTAGTCCAAGTGGCTGGCAAGGGAGCTGAGCCAGGGAAGCCGGGAGCAGAGTAAAAGTTCGGGCTGTGTGCCCAGTGTGTTTCAAAGCTTGAGGGCTAAAGTGAAAGTGGATGTGTTCTGATCTCCATAAATCTGCATTACCAGGAATGTAGCCCCATGGGGGTCCATCTATGCTTTGTTATTCTGTTGGATGTGAATAAAAGCCACACTTTAGAATCCCACTTCTGGTATTGGACATTACAGTTATTGCTTCCTGTGTCCAGAGTTACTTGGGTGCCCCTGTTGCAGAGTAGCCAAACCTAGCCAATGTGCCAAGTGACATATTTCTCCCCGAGCCCAGCCCCACCAGGTAGTGCTGTCAAGATGGAAATGGCATACCTGGGTGGTGGTTACAGTAGCAGTCACAGAAAGATGGCACACAGAGAACCATGACTGGGATGTTAACATGCCATGGTACAGAACCTACAGGAGAGACAGGGAGGGGAGAAGAGGGGGTGAACAGCTCTCTATGTAAGGGAAGGGATAAAAGCAACTGAACAAAAGAGTAAACGGGGAGGAGAGGAGGCACTGTGGGTCACCTTAGAGACTGGAAATGGCACCACAATCCGCACAGGGGTTGTATACAGATCCCCATGTCAGGGGAAGGGAATGGACAAGGATATGATAGAATGCATACTTAGGATGGCAGAGAAAGTGGAGATACTATTGATGGGGGACCTTAATATGCCAGATGTTAACTGGAGCACCTTTGCTGTAGCCACATCCAGAAGCAGGGCCATTCTTGATGTCCTTCAGGGGGCATGCCTCAGACAGCTAGTTTTGGAACCTACTCATGAGGAAGCAATCTTAGACCTCGTACTCTCAAATGGGGACAGTGAGAGGATCTCAGATCTAGAAGTGGGTAGCCATTTGGGAACAAGTGGCCACCAAACAGTGTGGTTCACAATAAACTCAGCTACAGAGTCAGGCCACACAAAAGTGAGGGTTCTGGACTTCAGGAGGGCTGACTTTGGCAAGATTGGAGAGTGTCTTAGAAAAGCACTAGCAAACAGGCTAGAAGGATGGGTGGAGCAACAATGGGGAAATATCAAAACTGCCATCACAGAGGCAACAAGCCGGTGTATGAAGCAAATAAACAAATCAAAATGAAAGAAAAAGCCACTATGGTTCTCAAAAGAGGTGGAGGTGAAGGTTAGGGAGAAAAAGATAGCATTTAGGAAGTATAAGGAAACATGGAAGGAGCAGGACAGAGAATTGTACCAGTTAAGGCAGAAGGAAGCAGGAGGGTAGTCAGAATAGCAAAGGCACAAACTGAGGAAAAGATAGCCAACTCTGTTAAGAAGGGGATAAAACCTTTTATAGGTATATCAGGGAGCGAGAAAGACAAGGAAGGGATAGTGAGGCTGAATAGAATGAACGGTGGGTGGGCAGAGAAGGACAATGAAAAAGCAGGGATACTGAATGAATACTTCTGTTCAGTATTCACAAAAGAGGAGGTGGTGGAGATGCCTAATCCAATTAGCAGAAGCACTCTGGATAGGGAGGCCAATCCCAGTCCTTTCACAGAAGAAAGGGTTCTGAAAGAACTCCTAAAACTTAAGGTGGACAAAGCAATGGGGCCAGATGGAATTCACCCCAGAATTCTAAAAGAATTAAGCAAAGAACTAGTGACACCACTGACTACCCTTTTTAACAAATCATGGGAGGATGGTGTGGTACCTGAGGACTGGAGGAAGGCAGATGCGATTCCGCTTCACAAAAGTGGGACCAAGACAGAGGCAGGGAAACTACAGACCTGTCAGTTTGACCTCTATGGTAGGGAAAGTGATAACCACACAGTCAGTTTCGGCCTAGGCAGCAAAATAAGGAAGGCCCTGAGGGAAGTTATAAAGCTTGTCTGCCCTGCGTGGCATAATAGGGGGAGATTCAGGAATCTCCGAGAAGTCTACCAGGTCCTTCCTGGTGACATTCTCTTCCTCAGTTTGGAAGCCCATTGTGGCAGACAACTGCTTCATCCCATTGAAAAAGGTGGCATCCTCAGGAGGAACCTTAGAGTATGCTTGACAGAGTCTTCATTGACCGAGGCAGCAGTGGACTTATCTGAGATGAGGATTTCTTCCACATCAGTCTCTATATCCATCAGGGAAGCTGAGGTCAGGATGATACTCCTCTTCGACATCGACCTCCTCATCTGGGTCTGGCATCTGATGCCCCAGTGACGGCACGTGGGGAATCTCCCAGGGTCGATAAACAGGTGGCACCGGCAAAGACAGACTATTGAAGGCACCCAGCTGCTGAATGATTACATTTGTTAATTTGACCAGTACTTCACTCAGGTCCATAGTGGACATCGAAGGAGGGTGGTTCGATGGCATGGGAGCCAAAGACCCTCCGTCCTGGGAGCCCGATAAGCCTGTAGCTCTGGAAGGAGAGGGAGAAGGAGAAGGCCTTGATAGAGTGGTCATTGATGGAAGAGGAGACAACAACCCTGAGTTCAATGGCCCGAGCAGCCTGTGAATCGGGTGGAGGAGCTGTTGGTATGGGTCTGGTAGGAATAGAGACCTGGACAGCTGGTCTCTTTGTCGAAGCAGCTGCCACCGACAAAGAGCCCCCCAAAGGAGAGACCGATGGGGAGCGGTCACGATCCTGATCTTTTTTATGACTTTCCCCCGAGGACTTGTCTCTGGCCTTGGAGGCCTGGGAGCCCCAAGATCCGGTGGGTGACTGGGGCCCTGGAGGACCCTTGCCCAGAGCCAGCTATCTGTTGTTCCATTAATTGTTTCAGAGCCTTCTTGCATCACCTAAGGGTTGTTTAATTAAACTTCTGGCAGAGTTCACAGTCAGAGATGTTGTGGTCAGACCCAAAACAGCAGACACAAACAGAGTGTGTGTTTGTAGAGGCAGTCTTCTTTCTGCAGCTGCAATGACAGAAAAGAGAAGAAGGATCAACTCTCAACATAAACAAAATGAAAAAATCTCTAAAGAGAGATTTTGGTAAGGGTTAGAGGACGAAAAAAATGACCATAGGCCAAAAAAAGCGTCAACACTCCAAGACTGCAAAGACTGTGCAAGCAAGTCGACAGCAGGAAAGAACTGAGGAGGGCACGGGGCCGCCCACACCTATATAGGGTTGCGGACATCGACAGCGTGGGTGGCCTCAGTTGTACTGCTGAAAATATTCTGTGTGGATTCCTCTTCACCAACGGTAAAGGTTCCTACAGTTTTACCTAATGACTTAGGTAAAGAAGATCTGTGCATTCTCAGCTGCATGGGAGTTATTTTTACTGCAGATGGAGAATCATTTCCATTTTGAAGCATACATTTTCCTCATGGATGGCTTCCTAGCAACCTTGAGGACTTCTGTGATCTAGGATGACAGCTTCAGTTTTTGAGAACTCTATCCCTTTAGGAACTATGCCTTAAAGCAGCAGTATTTGTTAGTCAGGAAAACATTTAATCATTTAGGTTTGTTTTGTTTTAGCAATAATGTATTTCTGACATTCTAAGATTCATGATCACTTCTCAGATACTATTACAACAGCTTTTACAGCTAATTTTATAATTAATGACATATGTCATTAAAGATGGCTGTCACTTGCTATTTTTAAAAATCTCTTCTTCTGGTATTACCTGTTGAATGTACATGCTAGATTCACACTGTGGCTGTATTAGGATGGTGCTACCACATGTTTCTAATAGAACAGCACAACAAGCTGGCTCCCCTGCGCAGCAGTACAGCTATCACTTGCAGTGTTGATTAGACGGGTTTGGGAATGAGCCTGGGTTCTTGGAGGGCCAGCTGGGGGGAGAAGGATTAATTGTTCCATGGAATGCTTTCCTTCTCTGGGAGGGCTGCCATTCCTGCTGCAATACAGCCACCTGGGTGGCAACAGGTGGCAGTGCAGCCAAGAACACCAAACAGAATGGGAGGGGGTGAAACGGTCGGGGACCCATGCTCTACATCTGCTTTGCATGCACTGGTGCATTGGTCTCCCTGTGTGCATGCTGATGTCACAAGGGGATCACTGACACCAGGGAACAAAAAGCTTGACCCCGGTGCTGGCCTCAGGTGGGAACCCAGTATATTCACGATGGTCCTTGCTGCCAATGCAAGCTGCTGATGAGGTGCATGACCGGTGGTGTGTCCACCCATCCCCTACCCCTGCCCGAAGGGTAAACAGAGGCTTTGTGGGCACAGACTGTGGTAGGATAGGCAGGGACTGAGGGGTGGCCAAGTGGTTCCTAGCCAGAGGACTGGCCCAGACATTCGGGGATATAAACAGTAAACCAAAAGAAAAAAAAAGAAAAGAAAACAGCACAGCACTATACCAAGATATTATATTTTTTCACGGCGGGCAAGGCATGGGAGTGGGATCATTTAAAAATTTCAAAATCCTGTATCTTGGTTCAGGAATGAAAGATAACACAAATCAAAATGTGTATCTTGATATTTTTGCCAGACAAATGTTATTAGTGAAAAAACTATATGGTTACTAACAAGCACTGCTGCTTTAAGATGAAGTGATGCCAAGTTTGGATGAATCACCTGACCCTTGAAAATTGTCAGCAGATCTTGACACAGGGACAGAGTCAAGGATTAAATGGATCTCCCTGTGGTCATGTATATTTATTTTCTGCAGAGGAGGAGGAAAGGACCTGGGGTCATAACAGACAACGGGATGAAGCATGGCAAGCAGTGTGCAACCACTGTCAAAAGGGATGGCAGAATACTAGGGTTCATCAAAGGCGGATGACTAGCACAGCAGGGAACATTATCCTGCCTGTTTACAGGACCCACCTGCAGTATTGCATACAGTTCTTGGCTCAGCTATACAAAAATAACATTAAGGCATTTCAGAGGTACAGTGCAGGGCCACCTAAATGATCAGGGACCTGAAAGACAAGAGCTACGAGAAGAGGCTAGTGGCCCTCAACATGTTCACACTGGAGAGCATGAGGCTGAGGGTGGACATAATCCAAGTTTTCTGAATATACAAGGGTACTGACAAGTTGAACTGACAGAGATGTTTGATCTGGTGTCCTCCAACATGACACAGGGACATGCCCTGAAGCTCATAGGCAGTAAATGCAGGGCTACTGTTAGGAAGCACTTCTTCTCCTAGAGGGGGTCTATGAAACAGCCTACCAGTGGAGACAGTGGACCTGAAGATAGTACTGACCTTCAAGGTAAGTTTGGACAAACTTCAACTTGCAAGGGAATCACTGGACACCCTGGGCAGCAGAGTGGGTACAGAACCCATTTAATTAGTATGTATTTACACAGCATGCTCATTCATTTCTACTTATGAAGCAGGGGTGAACTTGAGGGACAGAAAAGCCCCTTCCCCTTGAATTTTCTTAAACTGATTTTACTATGACTCAAGGGGGCAAAACCTCAAGACTTTGCACTGTGAACACCATAAATACTAGGATATGGCATGAATATTTACACTGAGGCAGTGGCGTCATGTCCATAGGGCCCGAGGGGGCATGTGCCCCTCCAATATCATTGCTCAAAACTAGTATAAAATACCTGTAAATGTATTTTATTTCCCCAAAAATCACAAGGTCTAAAACAATATTGACTTTTTTGAAGTCATAAGTGGTGGGGCCGGGGATCTGTTGACACCGTCATGCATCAAAGAGTGGATTTTCAGGCACCATCTTACTCTGTGCGTGCAAGGAGGACAGACTGAGGAGAAGACTGATATGAGAAAAACTAAGCAAAACTGCAACCAAGAAGGGTAAACATTCACCTGTGGCGGGCCATGTTATTGAGTGAGATCGGCCGTGGGCGTGTATGTGCCGCCGCTACTTCCCAGGAGAGGCGTACTAGCAGTACCAGCAGCAATAGGAGGCGGGTGAGTCCGAATGTCTTCATTCGTCGGTCTGGGTTGGCTTGTAAAAGGGCTCTGTTCTTGGAGGACATTGTATGTGACAGGGAGATGGGGCAGAGTGGGTGAGATAACAAGCCTAATTCTTCCGAGCTGTGCCCAGTGTCCATCAACTACTTGATGAGCCAGTGTCGGCCCACAGACAATGATTTCTGTGTTTGGAAGGCTGAGGAGTGGCGTCCACCTGGAATGTGTTCTCCATCTCCCATTTTTTTTTTTGCAGGTACCTCTTCTCCAAATTGCCAATCCACTCCCCCTCCCCTTCCAACTTTCAGGTTTTGTTTTTTCTTTTCTCAGGTGGATGTGTGAGCAGAGTTTTGTTTCATTTCCTTTCTGAAGCATCATGGAAAGGAAAGGAAATGAAACTCTGCTCACACGTCCATCACCTGAGAAAAGGAAAAAAGTTGCATCAGACATGCTAGTGTCTCTCCTTTGAATGGTTAGCTTTTGTTCCTTTTCCCTGACAACTCAGAGACAAATTGTAACTTAACCAGGTAAAAAGAAACCTGAATTTGATTTGGAGAATTCAGTTTTTAGCTTTGGAGTGTAGGCAGAGATGCTCATGGAACACAAAACTATGCCATTTTTTTTGTAACTCGGCCACGCTGGATTTTGACTTTTCTTTCTTGGCATGTCTCCTTATTAAAGATAATATATAATGAGCATCAGTGATCTAGGGTTCTCACTGACTGTAACAACTGCAACCCACATAATTATTTTCAGAAGCTTTTGTAGGCATACGGGGCCAATACACAGTGGCTCTTGGGGGCCGATATACGGTGGGTGGCTGTCGGGGGTGATGGACTTTAGGGGCACACAGAGGCTCTCCATACTGCCATGTCATAAAAGTGCTTTACACAAAGCCCTCACTTAGTGGCCAGGCAAGGAGAGTGTGTGTGTGTGTGTGTGTGTGGGGGAGATGGTGAGCGTTTTCGCTATCAGTGGCCACCAGGGATACTTGGGCATGAGGGGCTGCCTCTGAATGCCACAGATACTTGGGCATGAGGCAAGGTGTGTTGGGGTAGCACCATACACCTGGGATACTTGGACATAGTGTTGGGGTGTCACTGGACTGTGCAGTCCCACTGGGAAAGTGGCAGGTTTCACAGTGCTGGGACCCAGAGCAACAGGAGTAACGGATGCCCCCTCCCCCGAACAAAGCAACATACTTAGTGGACGTGACCAATACAGACCAGCCTCCAGCATCTGCAAAAAGACAGTGGTCTATGCCACGAGCTAAGCAGTTGTGGGGTCTGGGGAGCAAGAGAATCAGAGGGAATACTAGTGATAAGAGTTCTCCTGGGTTCAGTGTAGGGGACACAGAGGGACACGACTGTTGGACCACCCCAGACACCAACAGAGAGCTGTAAAAGTTTGGTTTTCGGAAATGAAAGAATCCTGTACTCAGCTGGAGCAGCAGGAGTGAACTGTGCCACATTCACCACAGCTTGATCCATGGGGGATGCCCTGTGGTGCTGTGAGGCAGGCAGAGGAGCTGACCACCTGCCACCATGGACAAGCCAATCAAAGTGGGGCAGATGTTCATGCAGCAGCGGAAGTTCAGTAGGGTCTGGGTTGTCAGTCTGTGTTGTATTTTATTGTCATTCGTCTGTTTCTGTTTGGAGGGTTTGCAAGAGGTGGTCGCTCATCTGGGTGTGGTGTTACCACAAATACTACCCCTGTCATTTGTCAGTGTTGGAGGGTTATTAGTAAAGGCATTAATTTGTTGTTATTAGGCTTGCTCTGGTTTGAGAGCCTGCAGGATGTGGTTGTGCTCTTGAATGGAGTGTAAACTGTGTGACTTGGAGTGGGTAACCCCCCCCCCCACCAGGGCAGTAGGAGTTTTACAAATAACATTATGATCTTTTATTATGCTGTTCTGACAGTTTTACTTTTGTTAGCAATACTAAGTACAGTGTATTGCAAGCTGGCTTGCTCTGTTTGCAGTACTTCATTTGGAGGGCCTGTTGGTAGGGAGGTGGTACTGATGTTTATATATTTATTTATTTTTTATTTTAGACTTGGTAACCCCGTAAGGCCCACTAGGCACAAGTGCCTGTTTTCAGGGGTGACCTGGGAGCACTGGCCGGTTAAGTGACTTGCTCAGTCACACAGTATGCAAGTGGAGGTTGTGAGAATCAAACTCGGGTCTGGTCTGCTGGATGTATCACGCTCATTCACACCTTGTTCCTCTAACCTGTAGGCTATACTGCCAGCCCAAATGTGATGGATTATTCTCACCTACATTTTTTTCTGCCTTGCATTGCTCATCATGATCTCTGTCATGCCTGTTCGCAGTTTTTCTGGGTTGTTTGCAGTTTCATAATAAAAATGTAACTTTTATTGAAACATAATTTGGCACTAAGCATAGGAACCCCACTATTTGTATATTGATTAAGAATGTGCTACACATTCAGACAGTTTGCTTGCAATTTAAAGACAAGTGCTGACATGATAAGATGAGAGGTATGGTCCAGACTTCCGAGGTCAAACAGCACTTGTGCAGATAAATAATTTATCTGACAGCTCACCATTGTATATTTCCTTTATGCAGTAAGGGATGCTTTCTGACACTGCAGGGACATTTGCTTTTGATGTTTTTTAAATGATAGGTTGTGTGACTTTTTGTCAACTTTCCAACTAGCACAGTGGTTGCTGTTAAATGAAACACCACTCATTTTGTAGACAGTTTTGTGTTGAACAACTTGTGTACTCAAAGTACCATGCTGCCATTTTTTTTTGTTTTAAAGTTATTTGCATTTGTTTCTTGCAAAAAGTGAACAAAATTGAATTTTCTGCTATTTTTTGCTAATTATAAAAAAAACAAACTAAATGGTAACTATAAATGAAACACCACTCATTTTGTAAATATCTTTCTTCGGAACACCTTTTAGTTCTCACAGTATTATGCTATCGTTCTTCATTTTAAAGTTATTTGCATTTGAATAAGGGAATATGTGACATCACTACTATGCAGATAAATGATAATGACATAAATAATGTGTGGATAAATGGTGATTAAATCACTACTGCATAGATAAATTTGATTTATTCAATGGCTGTGCAGATAAATGGATTTATTAAATGGGTTTTGTGTTCATGTAGGGTATTAAGTAATCCCAAAAAATTGATTAGCAGTTTCACATGTGAAAGTGCTAATCGGCTACAAAAAAAGCACAGTATGTGGCACAGACTGGTTAACAAAATGAAAAATACTTTGTTTTTAATGTGTTTTGTATGTGTAAACTTGAATAAAAAACATAAAAAATGTTTAGCAGTCTAGTGCTATACAGTTCAGAAAATGGATAGCACCACCCTCTGATACTGAATAGCATTGTGCTATGCTATACTAGCTATTTAATACCCTGCCATGCCTATTGCATGAATAAGGGATATGCGGGGGAGACTGTGTGATAAAGCGGTTATCTTGTGAAGTTGCCATTGACCTCAAGTAACCTCACGAGTGGTGGAGCTTAATGTAATAACTGTGTGTATAAATGAAATTTATACACACAGTTACTCAAATAAATGGATTCATCATACTCAGTTTATCATTATCCCTATTGCATATATGTAAGTAATACATGGAAAAGATTACACAGTAAACAAAGTATCAGCAAGAACAGATGACCTGTGTCATTATTTTTCATGCAAAACATTTATAGTAGATGACTGTAATAATTTGACTATTCAAATGGTGCATTTCTGGCTTTTAGCAAGTAATTAATTAGTTAGGAATGGACTGTAAATAGCTAGCTGATTCACTGTATGGTAAAAGCCACCAAAATGCACCATTTCAGTTCAGTTTTTACAAAATTGCTTTGAAAACACAAGAGGTCACTGTCACAGACTGAACAAAGAAAAAAAAAGTATCATTGTGACAGCATTTAGCATGTTAAGGAAAAGCTTCCTGGCCTTCTAAAAGTCACCAAAATGCACCATTTGAGCTCAATTTTTCAAAATGTTCCCGGGGGAGCATGCCCCCAGACCCCGACTAGAGAAATTTTGATTTCGTGCCCCTCCAAAATTTCTGGTTGCATGACGCCCCTGCACTGAGGTCACAAACAGAAAAATGCTATTTTTTAAAAAAAAAAGGTGGTTGACATATACTGCAAGGCTCTTTCTGCCCTTCTGAGTTCCAGCAATGTTCCTAGAATATCACACTGTAGGCACAGTAAGTAACAGAACTCTCACATCTACAAGACCAGACTAGCACAGTATCACATGCTGATGCCAGGGGTCATGTACTCGTGCATATGTGTGTGTGTGTGTGTGTTATGAAATTTATGTGAACACACAGACTTCAAGGGGATCGAAGGGCAGTAGTTTCAAGGCAAGGTAGTTTACTCTAGCAACTGTTTTTTGATCTATTAAGATGGCTCCAAACAAGCTGCAAGTATCACTGGAATGTGTACTATTATGTGACTGTCAGAAGCGCTGTGACTGCTCTCTGATTTACTCTACAGCTGGACTTATAAGGAGTCAAGATTATGTTGCTTGGGGATCAGATATACTTAGGAATAACACAAATTTTCAAATATCTTAGCCCCTGCTGTCAAGAGTGAAATAGTGTTGTAATCACTTTATTCAGAGGCTTCACCTCCCTTATCAGGGCAGAGTTACTGGTGTTACTTTCCAATCACATGGGAGTTCCATGTACACTTAAGAACAATTTAAAAGACAGCTGAGCAGTCACATTAAAATAAATGCAGCTTACTTTCTTCAGAACAGAAAGGCTCAGTTTTGTAACAAGTTGCAGGGCTTACTGACATTGAGGTATCTGAGCTGATCTGGTACAATCCTTCTTCTGAATCTGAAGTAAAACACAGTGGCACAAGGTCACTGTTAGGTTCAGCAGAGTTTTCTCAAAACTGAAACCCCCACTGAAGCCTTCAGAGAAACTGGAGGGTGATGTAAAGTGCTCACTGAATGCTGCCAAGCTCTCCGCACTAGAATGAACACACACAGACATACCATTAATATGAAGATGACAAACCAGTGGGGTGACACTTCTCTCAGAATGACCACTCAATCTCAGATATGTCAGTAATGGTTTTAAAAGGATTTTGAAAAAAAATACACAACAGAGACAGACTTTTGAGATTAATTTTATTTTACTTCTCAATATGGTAGCAGATGGCATGAATACTGATTTGGGTTTTATGACACATCATCCTACTTAAATTTTCACAGACTTTTACTTCATAGGATGGACATTTAACAGGACTTCAGTGTGTTGTTGTTTTCTTTTTATTTTCATAGAGTCCTTTTTAACTGGTTATCAATATGTTGGGTTTAACACCAAATACACATGTGTGTATGGGGGGGGTTGGGTTTTCTTGGGTGAGTGTGTATGAGGGGGGAGTTTAGTGGGTGTGTGTGTATGGGGGTAATTTTGTGTGTGTTTTGGGGGAGTTGGAGGATGGTGTTTTTTTGTGGGGATGGGGCTGTGTGTGGGGAAGGGGTGGGGTTGTGCTTACATATTTAGGTAGGCTTATATTCAGGTACATGTCATAATTATGCTACAGGGTGTTAGGACTCTTGGATCACACACATAGTGAATATACACTTCTTTTCTAGTTATCTTTTCCGGAAGGGGGTTAATTCAATGGGGGGTTTATACAGATTCTTAAGACTGTTTCTGTTCATATAGTTAATCGATTATATACTGACTCATTATTGAATTTTGAACATTTTCAGATGCATGAACTCATTTCCTAGGTGGTCCATGAGAGATTTATTTTTTATTATTTTTTTATTTGGTAGTAATACTGGCAATTGATATCTTGTAAAAATATTGTTACATCACTGTAGGTTTTAATGTTTATGCAGTGTGTTAACTGGCTGAGAGTATAGTTTAAAAAATATCTCCAGATAAGTTTAATTCTGTATGAATGTTTTAAACAGTTGTTCATACAAGGCACATTTTTCTTATTCCCCTCTTATTTCCATACATAAATTTCTGTTGTACAGTTTTTTTAATCATACAGTACTATCAAGTTTTAACTTGGACATTTTTGGTATTAAATCTAAAGATCTTGCTTTTAATTTTGAATGTATTCTCATAACACACACATTCATTAATAATTTCAGTTACAGGCTTTGCCTGCTTGAGTGTTCAGCGTATCTAATGGATGCCATTTGACCTTGAAAAGTTTCTCAGAAATAGCAAGCTAATGGGATTGCATTCAAATTTGTGATTTTTTTGAAATAGGTACTTTTAACCAATAAGAAATGTTCATTATTTTTATGTGTGATCTGGGTGTTAATAGAATGTAATTCTCTGAACAACAATCATAAGTCTCTGAGGAAGGACTTGGTTGGTCCGAAAGCTTAGACATTGTTTTCTTTTAGGTACATCTTTGTTGGCCCAATAAAAGGTATCAGACCATTTGCTTCTGAATGCTGCAAGGACCAAATGCAATTGTCATTTTACTCATTTTAAGTCCAGTTCAATGACAGTTTAAAAAAAAGTATCTTAGGATTTTATACTTTTAGTCCTCTTTACAGAAGCAGACATTGTGTGGCCATCGATTAGTGTCAGACAAAAAATGGTATTTATTTGCATATATTTTTTTCATTTATTCTTTATGCTCTCAATTCAGCCCTAGCCCCAACAGTTCCTGAACAGGTGACCTCCCAGCCCCACCATTACTTCACAGTGGTGGTGGCGGTGGGGTCAGGGTCTATTCCATGAGTCCACCCCACCTCAAAAATTCTGGAGACCAAATCCACAGTTCCCAAGGCAGCTGCAAGAGGCCAGAGGGCAGAACAGTGACATATGAAGAAGTAACTGGCTAGGAGTGCACATCCAGCATTAAGGAATTAAACAAGCATTTGTTAATGCTGAACGTTCACTTGTAGGTTTTGCCGGGATGGGTAATGGGCACCCTCCGTTACCCATCATGGCCCAAACCTGCAAATCAGGTGTGAAAACACACTTTAGGCAGGATGTGAAAAATGACAGCAGTAGTGTTGATGAGGTGGTGTGACAAAATGACTATGTTGAAAATCTGGAGTCAAAATATTAAAAATTAACAAAGTTGTGGGCATGAGTAGAAACATTTCAAAGAACGCTAGTAACTCATACATTTTTAGGATTTTTTTCATCCCTATTTTTAACATAGGCTTTTTGGGACCCCACATCATGAACAGTGGCACTGTGTCTTCGTTACTTGGTCCCGAAAGGTGATTTCGCTGAGGGACTGCGCCATTCTGCACCGGAGGTGCGAAAACACTTTTTTAGGCAGGATATGAAAAAAGACAGCTTTACTGTTCAAGAGGTGGTGTGAAAAAATCACTATGTTGAAAATTTGTAGTCACAATATTACAAATTACCAAAGATACATGCGTGCATAGAAAAATTTAAATGAGAGCATGTAACTCGGCCATTTTTAGTAATTATTCCCCCAAATTTCCAACATGGGCTTTTTGGGACCCCCATCTCATAAACACTGGCACTGTTGTTTTGTTACTCAGTCCCAAAAGGTAATTTCATGCAGGGGCCACGCCATTCCATGCCAGAGGTGCGAAAACATGTTTTGGGCAGGATGTGAAAAATGACAGCTTTAAAGTTCGTGAGGTGGTGTGAAAAAATGACTATGTTGAAAATTTGGAGTCAAAATATTAGAAATTACTTAAGTTACGTGCATGCATAGAGAAAGTTCAACGAGCGCATGCAACTCTACTATTTTTAGGAATTTTCCCCCAAAATCTCCAACATGGGCTTTTTGGGACCCCACCTCATGAACACTGGCACTGTTGTCTCATTACTCAGTCCCAAGAGGTAATTTCATGCAGCAACTGCAAAATCACCTTCCGGGCCCGAGCAACAAAATGACAGTGCCAGTGTTCACGAGGTGAGGTCCCAAAAAGCCCATGTTGAAAATTTGGTGCAAAAATATGGACAAATGGCCGAGATAGCACCACAAATGCAAAACGCCATTGACAGCCATTGTATGGCACTTAACCTTTATTCCTCAATTCGCGGTTCGGCTTTTAAGAGTGCAGACATATCCTGGTCCAAAGAAGATGACAGCAGATGACCTCAGGTGGTAAATATAGGGTAAGGGGTGTGTGAGGTGGAAGGTGCTCAGTGGGAGGGTCGGGATGGGGGAGGAGTGCGGCGTGGATGATGAGGGACAGTTTTCTTTTTTTCAGGGGAAAAAAAATCACAGGACTGTTCTTTTTTTTTACAGGTTTGCCACAAAACTGCTGGGGACACTGGTAGTGTTCCGGACTACTGGCAGGGGGGCAGAATACAGATTTGTGGATACTGGGAGTGGCCTCCCCAGTGTCTTGGACTACCGGGAAAGGGATACAGACGTAGGGACAATAAGTAAAGCCGCAGCATGACTAATGTAGAAGCCTGGGGGTGCGGAGTCAGAAGAGCAAGCACTGGAGAAACTGAGTGCTGCAAGTGGCAGGAGCTGTCAATAAGTAAAGCAGCAGCACAGCTAACGTAGAAGCCTTGGGGGGGAGGGGGCAGAGGAGCGAGCACTGGAGAGATTGAGTGCAGCAGGCGGCAGGAGCTGCTAATAAGTAAAGCCGCAGCACAGCTAATATAGAAGCCTAGGAGAGCAGAGGAGTGAGTACCAGAGAGATTGGGTATGGTAGTGGCAGGAGCCACCAATATTAATGTAGAAGCCGGGGTGGGGGAGAGGAGTGAGGACTGGAGACATTGAGTGCAGCGAGAGGCAGGATGTGCATGCCCAGAGTTATGGCTATGAAAGAAATTAAATGCATTCTCATTGGAGTGGTTTATTCCTTTCAAGTAGAGGATATTAAAGCTTGGAACATCGCCCGGCAGACCGGTACTATTTTAGACTGGCAGAAATATAAAAAATGAGAAATAACTATGTGGCAGGTATTAGAGCAGCAAAAAGAATTTATTTTCGGACAAAAAAGTCTGAGACTAAAGGTAATCAATCAAAATTTTGGTCTCTAATAAAATACTTAAATGGTACTTCTAATTATAGGCACATTATTAACTTATCTCCTGAGGAATCATTCGAGCCA
Organism: Neoceratodus forsteri; assembly: GCA_016271365.2. Lineage (NCBI taxonomy): Eukaryota > Metazoa > Chordata > Ceratodontiformes > Ceratodontidae > Neoceratodus > Neoceratodus forsteri. Next base: position 335,586,515 of record CM057454.1, read on the forward strand.
GACTATAATGAAGCTGTTAGGTTTAACAGATTTTTTTGTGAATCTGGAAACTTTTTTGGCAATAATGTAGATCCTTTGTATGTTCCAGATATTTCTAACCAGGGCAATAATCCATCTTTTTTTCTTTCAAAGAAATTGAATATCATGTAGTGATGGATAAATTGTTCGGCCTTAAGAACAATGGAGGTAATGGTCCTGATGGCCTTTCCACCAAAATGCTGAAATTTTCCACCTTAATTATAGCTCGTCCCTTGACCCACCTGTTTAATCAATCTGTTGCTCTTGGTATATTTCCACAAGCTTGGAAGTGTGCCAGGGTTGTCCCAATTTTTATGGGTGGCAGCCCTGGCTTACTTTCCAGGTATAGACCAATATCTCTCCTTCCGATAGTTAGTAAGATCTTAGAACGTATATAGGTGGAACAGATGCTTGATTATTTGAATGGGTGGAATCTTTTTGATGAGTTCCAGTCCAGTTTTTGCAAGGATCATGGTACGGTGGTCTCCGTGTCGAGGGTCTTGGATGACATATCTAGAGCAAATGACCAACATAAATACATGGGAGCTGTATTAATAGATTTCTCCAGGGCCTTCGACACGGTTGACCACCAGTCCTTGCTGCACCAGTTATCTGAAATAGGGATGAGCAGAACTGTTCTGGCCTGGCTCTGTTCATATTTGAGTAATCGACATCAATATGTCAATTACTCAAATGTGGATCAACTGGTGTTGTTAGCATGCCTGAGGCTAATCTGTGGAATGTCGGGAACTGTTTTAAAATGGTTCACTTCATTCCTTACTGGGAGATCACAAAGAGTTGTGTCGGGGGGTTCATTCCTCCAGCCCAACTTCTTTGTTGTTCGGGGTGCCTCAGGGTTCAGTGCTGTCACCCATGTTATTCGCAGTGTACATGCTGCCCCTCAGAGACATTATAAGACAGTATGGGCTGAGGTTTCACTGCTATGCAGATGATACCCAGCTATACCTGTCTTTTGCACCTGACCAGGATGGAGCTCTCTTAGTGTTTAATAACTGTCTGGAATAAATCCAAGGGTGGATGGATTCTAGTTGGTTAAACTTGAACTCAGAGAAGACAGAGGTGTTAGTGGTGGACCCGGGTGGTCAGATGGTGAGGTTGCATGATGGCACACCCTCTGGAATTTTTCTTGGCGCCGTGTCACTTCCGACCTCTGAATGGGTGTGCAACCTTGGAATTGTCCTAGACGACAGGCTGACCCTTCAATTTCAAGTGTCAGCCATTGTCAGGACTTCCTTTTATCATCTTAGGAATATTGCCAGGGTGCGTCACCTTGTTCCGTCTGACTCTTTGCCAACGTTGGTCCATGCCTTCGTGTCCTCGCGCTTGGACTACTGCAACACCCTTTACTTTGGTCTTTCTGGGGTTGAAATCCATCGCCTACAGCTGGTGCAGAACGCTGCAGCCCGGGTTTTGACTGGGACAAGGAGATCCAGTCATATTACCCTAGTACTGCGCGAACTGCACTGGCTTCCTATACAGTGGCGGATCACCTTTAAAGTCATTTTATTGACTTTCAAAGCCCTTCATGATCAGGGTCCGACCTATCTGAAAGAACTTCTGGTGCCTTACTGCCCCGGCTGATCACTCTGCTCGGCCGATGAGGGGTTGTTAGAGATTCCAAGAGTGAGTTTAAAATCTTCTGGCAGTAGAGCATTTTCTTATGCTGCACCCACTCTTTGGAATTCTCTACCATGCTGATTAAGGGAGTGCACCTCCGTGGAGGTATTCAAGAAAAATTTAAAAACTTACCTGTGGCATATGGCTTACTTGGAGGATTAATGTAATTTGATTGCAAATATTGTGTTTTGATTTTATGGGATATTTTATTGCTTGTTTTTAATATGTGATGTTGTTATGAAATCATTTTATTTATATGTTTTTTAATTGGTATTGTATGCTGTGGTCTTTGCTATGTTCGGCGCCTTGACATATTGAAAGGCACCTTAAAAATAAAGTTATTATTATTATTAATATACTAGGGTTAATGGCTTGGATTCACTTTCTTTGAAAGTGGAAAGGGGAGTGCCCCAGGACTCTGTGCTGGGGCCACTCCTTTTCCTGATTTATTTAAAAGACATTGGTAAGAGTATGGAGGGGTGAGCTACCACCTCTACGCGGATGACACAATCCTTTATTACTCAAATAGTTCCCTTGGGGAAACCCAATCTATATTACAGGCCAGATTTGAGTCAGTGCAGAAATACTTTTGTTAGTTGAAACTAAAGTTAAATACATCTAAAACAAAAACATTACTATTTGGACCAACTTCTAAAATAAAATCAGATGTCACATTAGAGATTTTGGATTTATCTGGTACATGTTTTGAATCAGTAAAAACATATAAATACTTAGGTTATTGGCTGGATCAGCTAGGTTCGGGAAATTAACATGTTGACAGATTGATTGTTCAGGTGGGCAGGAGGGTGGGCTGATTATACAGAAACAGAAAAAGTCTTGACTCTGATACTATGAAAAATATAATTTAAGTCCAGATTCTACCGTTAATTGATTGCGGTGACATACTTTATGGTACTGCTTCTTTAGATAGAATATATAAACTAGATAGTCTTTAAAATAAAATGGCTAGATTAATTTTGAATTGCTTAATAACTATACACCATTGCCATCTATACTATTCCTTAGGCTGGGTTTCCTTGGCCTCTAGGAGAAATATACACTCAAGTTTGTTTGCATATAAGTCTAGTCTGGGATTAATTCCTAAGTATTTAGGGGATAGACTGACCTTTAGGAAAATCGATTCTTCCCCAAGAAATTCTAATTTTTCTCAGCTAGCAGTACCTACGTTTTTCACCAAAAGGTTTTCACATAGTTTTGGTAATATGGTCCACAAACTCTGGAATAAACTTCCTTATAAATTTAGGGATCCTTATTCTAAACCCTTGACAGTTTCTGTTAAAAAAAACCCACCTGCTTTCCAATATCCAACCATGTGAATGTTTTAATTGATTGTGGTATTTATTATTCTGTTTATTATATATTTAAAGTTTGTATGGAAATGAATAATTCATTGTCTGAAAATGATTTTGTAATTTTGCCTGTATGTACGTGTGTATTTGTATTTTTGTAATAAGGTCACCATTGTGAATGAGCATAAGCCCAATGGTTATACCTAAATAAACGATAACATGCCATGTCAGCAAAAAAAAAAAACTACTGTCATGACCAGAGTGGTTGGTCATTGGTGTACACTGCAAAGCCCATTGAAGTTTTAGCTGTAATTGGCTTGGCAGTGACACACCTCTAAAATGTAGTTAGTAGATGCAAGACATTCCTTGTGCAAGCGCAAGTGAATGCAATAAAGGACTCTGGTTTAAATCCAGGATCCTGAGCTTTTATTCACTGGGAGCCTGATGCAGCCTCACAGCAAAGTAAAGCACCAGGGCTGCCGGACTTTCAAGCAATTTGGTCTGAATAAAAACACAAGATGCTGGGTTTGAGTCTCTGAGTCTCTTTTTTTTAATTATTTAACTATAAATGTGCTCTTTGAGCCAGTTGCTTCTTCTGGCACCACTCTTCTGTGCCTGTTCTGTACACATTCTTGACTGTCAGTTGACGGTGGAAAAAAACAGGTGAGAAAAGCATGTTTGGGTGCACTGTGGGCAAGCTGCTTAGGACCAGAGTACCCTCAGTTGGTATCCAGACAGGCAAAGAGTTTTCCTCCTCATACTTTCCTCCAGCCAGGTGGCAGCTGCATGGTGGAGTTTGATATAACCGTCCCCCAAGGAAGTGCTGGAGAAGCACAGAGCACCAGGAGTTCTTGCAGGGTTCCTGTCTTGCCACAATAAAATGTTTTCACCTACTATTCCAGTTTACAATTCTGTTTCTTTTGTGGAGTTGTTACAGGAGGTGTCCAGGCCTGATCAAGCAACTCAGCTGACTGGAGGTTGGCACTCTGGAGTGAGAAGAGGGAACCAGTACCCTTCCTCCCAGGAGGATGACAGCATCCTTTAGGGCACCTGATCTTCCTCACAATGGCCGACGGTCCCAAATCTCAGGCTTGTTTCTGTACCGAGTCGCCAGTACTACAGTTGAGTTATCTGAGATTTTAAGCCCCAATATGACATCTTTCAATGAACACTATCACGGATAGCAAAAAAAAAAAAAGGTTGCTCACCTGTAATCATAGTTGTAGGAGTGATATGTTGTTCACACCCACACTCTGGCACTTCCATTGGAAATACTGAGTCATCAGACATCTTGAAGCTAAGCTCCTTCCACCACCTGGGTGATATATCACCTGTCTACACCCCAAGACATCATATCTTTGCATGCTGGAGGCAAAGATACATGTGGAACTTGCCAGAGGATGCCAGGTTGGTTATGTGGATGTGAACTATATACTACTCCTAGAACTATGATTAGAGGTCAGTAACCTGTTTTTCAGGGGGGGATATAGTTCACTATCCTGGTCAGGTTCACTAGTGATATCCTCAAGGTAAGCAATAAGGGCCAGTACACAGGCTCTGTCTTCGTGGACCTGACCATGGCATTCGACCTGGTTGACCATTGCCTTCTCCTGGACACTCTCAAGGGCTTGCACATATCTGAAAACATCATCAAATGGATCGAAAGCTACCTCTCTGGCAGATCGCAGAAAACTAATATCAATGGTAATTTTTCTGCTGAATGTCCTATTAAATATGGGGTACCACAGGGCTCCATCCTAGGCCTGCTCCTGTTCTCACTCTTCATCAATAACCTCCCTTCCATCTGCCAAACCACCCAACTAGTTCTTTACACTGATGATGTGGACCTCTACTGCACTGAAACTAACCTCGATACAACGTTCAGTAACTTGCAGGCTGACTTCAGCAAGCTACACACTTGGTTCTCTGCCAAAGGCATGGTTCTCAACTCCAAGAAGACCAAGTTTATCATCTTCTCTGGCCCAAAAATAGCCCAAGTCATGGGTCAATCCCTCTCAGACAATCTTGGTAACATCATAGAACAAGTCTATGAATTCAAATCCCTTGAACTGTACTTATACCCTCACCTGACCTACAATATCCATAGTACTAACCTCATCAAGAAAATCCATATGAGGCTAGGTTTCTTATACCGAATCAGAAAGTTCCTTATCCCCATCTCTAGACTACACCTCACCAGCTCCCTTCTCCTGCCCCTCCTTGATTATGGCTCTACCGTCTACTCCCCCACAGCACATCCCCCCTTTTCTCCAAACTCAGGACTACACACAATAATACTGCACACTTCGTGACCAGCCTCCCTTGGGTGACCCATCACTGTACCCTCTATGCCTCCTTTAACCGGCTCACCCTTGAAGGCAGGTTCCAACTTAAAATGCTCTCTTTCCTACACAAAGTTCACCGTAACCTACTGCCAATCAGCATTATCTCCCTTTTCCTTTTAACAGTTCCCAAGCGCAGAACTAGAGGGGCTGCCTGTCATATCTTTGACACCCCTTTTTAATGTACCAAGCATGCGCAGAACTCTATCACATACAAGGGCCCTAAGTCTTACAATAAACTGTGCCGTGAACTTCAGGCCTGTAGTTCAGTTGGTTCATTCACCTCCTCCCTCAAGGACCACCTCCTCCAATACACCACCTATGTCTGCCCTAATAGGTAACAACCCTGAATGTTCACCAATCCTTGAGTTACCTTAGAGTTTATAAGTATCTATATATTGGCTCTGTTGTTGTGTGCTCTTTTTTTTTCAATTCTAGATGATCCTGTCATATACATTGTTTCTATTGTAAATACTGTCAAATCTTGCAGATATTGTTTTTACCTCTTTCTCTGTAGTGTCAATTTTTTGTACCACTGGACGTTTGAGAAATTGGGCATTTTTGCTCACATACCTTCCAGTATAAAAATAAAATAAAATCGAATAGAATCCAAACTCTTGCAGATTCCTAGCAGTTCTACAGGAGGAGGGGGTAAGGCACACACTCCTACTTGATGAAAAGATATTTATTTTTATTTATTAGAGTCTAGGTTTACAATTACCTTGTTGAGAGAACTGAAGTCCCAAAAACAGCATCCTGATGAGACTCAAAATAAATGCTGTAATGGGAAATTAAAGTGTATGCTGACTTTCTGGAGACAGCCTTGCATATTTTCTAGATGGGAATGTCCCTGGCAGCAACCTCTGAGGCAGCAGAATGTCTGGTGTAATGAGCTCTAAGGCCTACAAGAGGCTACCTACCAGACAACCTATAGCAGAGGTTGATGCAGGATATTATCCACCTGCCAATCATCTCCATTGCTGCTAATCTGCCAGGTGCAGCTTTAGTGCATGTTACAAAATGCTGGCAAGCCTTGCCCCCAAACTCTAGCCGTGTGCTCCCTTTAATAGGAAAGTACCCTCTGCAGGTCCAAAGTAGGGAGCTTGCAGTCAACCTCTGAAGATGGGATGGTAAACTGGTAAGTTAATTACCTGGTTAAGATGAAACTCTGATACTACCTTCGGGAGGAGTTTCAGGTGAGGATGAAGGATGACATCATTCTTGTGGAGGACCAGGTTAGGAGACTCCATCAACAGCACCTGCAGATCACTGATCCTTCTGGATGATGTGATGGCCACCAGGAAGGCTGTTTTCCATGACAGATGAGACATCTCACACCTGTACATAGGCTTGAATGGCTTGCCCATGAGAATAACCAGCACCAGCAGTAAGTCCCAGGGGGGTGGTGGTGGTGGTTCACAAAATGGAGGGGTGAGGTGATCCTGGCCTTTGAAAAACTGCCTGACCACTTTCTCCTGTGCCACTGCTGTCAGCTTACCAGCCTGCATCCAGTAAGCAGAGATGGCTGCCATGTGCACCTTAGTGGTCATTGGTCGCAGTCTCAACTGAGAGAGGGACCAGAGGTATTCCAAGATGCTTGCCATAGGGTAGGCAAGGGGATCAAGTGCCTTGCCTTGGCACTATATGGAGAACCTCATCCATTTAAATGCATAGCATCTGTGAGTTGACTCTTTGTGGGAGGCCTCCATGACATGGAGCACATCTTCTGACAGACACAAGGCCTGGAACTCTAGCCTGTGACAGGCTTGAATAAGACCTTGTTATGTAGAAAGAGTTAAATGCAAGGATCTGTTTTATCCTCTTCTGTTCCGTCTCTTGTTCTGACTGCGCGGTCAGATTTTCTTGCGAGACCTAGGAACTGGCCACTCCAATGGTCTCACTATCCCCCCTCCCGCTATTTCTCAGCCTTCACTTGCTGTTTCTATCTTTTCTTCCCCCCTTGCACATCCGAAGCTATAAAATATATGTGAATTTTTGAGTGTATCTTTATGTGAAACTGGGATCCCTTTGTTTGAAAATGTATATGGTTATATTGCTGAAATGATTGCAAAAAGCTATTTGGAACTTAGGGAGGTTAACCTGAGATGCTGGATTGCAAACTCTTTGCAGAGCTGTAAACAGGAGGTCAGGTCTTGTGCACCATGTACTGTTTTGCTGCACCAGCAAGGGAAAAAAACGGACAAGAACATTTTCTGAAAAACAGTGTTCTCTTAACGAGTTTCCAGACAGAGTCTTATGAAAAGAGCAGCACTATTTTCGCTGGGGATACTGAGATTTGAAATTGAGAAGAAACACTCAGAAGAAGAACTTTGTTTTCTCTGTACTGCCTTTGTAAATAGTTATACTGACATTTTTTTTTTTTTAACTATTATTGGAAAAAATAAAACTATTTGTGAATTTTATACCTGCTGCTGGTCTTCCTATGCTTCCTGACCTGTGCCTCAATGACAGATGGTGTCAGAATAAATGAGATTTACACAGTGCATACGCTAAGCCAGGAGTTTTGTGTGAGGGTACAAAGTGTGAGGAGCTCATAGAGACAAAACTGCATTTGTCACTCCTGTTAGATTCTATCAGTTCACCACCATGCCATTTGGTTTACATGGTGCACCTGCTACATTCCCCAGTGATACAAGGATATAATTTTAGCTACTCACACTGGTTATTGTGCTGCTTACCTGGATGATGTTGTGGTGTACAGCCCAGACTGGAAAAGCCACCTGGAACTCCTATAAGCTCAATAAGAAGGAGGAACACGTACTAAGGATCAAAACTAAGGAAGAAGACTTTAATGTCAGGGCCAGAGGTGTAGAGCTGGAGTATGAATCTCTCAAGCATCAAGAACTTTAATCTGAAAACAAGAAGCTGAAGAATGAACTGAATGAACTGCATAAGTCTTTGTTAGAAAAAGCCACCTCAGACATGACGGTACATCATGCTCCAACCTACAAGGTCCTAATGGAACAGCTAAATTCAGTCAGCGAAGAGTTGGATGTGCACAAAGAGGAGGTCTTTATTCTGAGGTTCTAGCTTGTTAGTCAGAAGGAGGCTGTTAGGACCAAGAACACCATGACAGAGTCTGTGGCCCTCCCATAAGATGTGAAAAAGATGAAGGACAAGGGGGAGATTGTTCAGGCATATGCTGGTCTCAAAGAAACTAACAGACTTTTGGAATATGAGCTTCAGGCCCAGAAAAAAGGGTATCCTATCAGGATACTGAAGCTGAGGTTCCCGACACTCATGGACCCGGCTTTGGTATCCTGAAATTAGAGATGCCAGAAAATTATTGCCGACAGCAAAACTGTATTTAAGCCAACAAAATGCTAGGTTCACCATGGAACATGGTTCCGCCCTGGGCGAATTTCTGTGAAGAGTGGTGGAACGGGTGCTGGCCAAGCTACACCATGGCATGGAGCACTAATGCTCCTGCAGCCCTGCCAGCAAGCTTGGCGGGGTTCTGTTCCCAGTAAGGGAACTTTTTACAAATTCTTTTTGAACCTTCCTCCTACCTTAACTACCAACTCCAAGGTCCGCTCCCCCTTGGAGCTGGTTATATTAGTTGGGGGGGGGGTGCAGGGTGTGAAGCCCCCTGCATGACACAAGTCCCTGTCAGTACTGTGAAATTCGGTCTCCCGACCTCAGTATAGTGTAGGTGGGGAGACCTCATTCTGGGAATACATAAGTATTTCAAAAAAAGAGTTTTGAAAATGAAGCGGAGACCCTTCAAGAAGACATCCAGAGTCTAAAGGCAGAAAATAATCGGCAACAACAACTGTTAGCCTAGAAGCTCCAGCTTGTACCTGAAGCCTGCATAAAGGCCAGTCTTCAGCTTGAGATTACAAGGCTGACCAATGAAAACCTAGGCCTGGGTACAGTCTTGAGTCAAAATATAGATGGGAAGGAACATCCCATTCTATAGATCAATATATAGATGGGAAGGAACATCCCATTCTATAGATCAATAGGAAGTTGTACAACAGAGGCCATGGAGTCCCTTAAGTTTTATTTGCTAGGAGCCGACTTTGTACTTCTAACCGATCATAATCTTCTCTGTTGGCTTAACCACATGAAAGATACAAATATCAGAATCACAAGGTGGTACCTGGCACTACAGCCATTTAAATTCAAGGTGATACACAAGTCTGGAAAAGAGAATGTCAATGCTGATTTTCTGTCAAGATATGGATCAGGAATTGAGAATTCCGAAGGTTGAAAAAAAATGTGCCAGTTAAAACTTCACTGTTTGCTATACTGGTTGTTATGGAGAAAAGGGATACTGCATATGCTGAGAACTATAAAGATTATAAGCTAATGTTAAAGGAGAATATAAAGAAAGATTTGTAAACCTTTTTTTTTTTTTTTTAAACAGGTTCCCTCTTAAAGAGCGGGGTTATGTGACAGGGTTGAATAAGACCCTGTTCTGTTTGTTATGTAGAAAGATTTGTCCTCTGGAGCTCCCTCTACACCTGTGCTCCTACCCTACCTTCTGATCCCTTTGCATCCTTCCCCCCTACTTCCTACCTCCCCGTCACATCCCCCCTGATTATACCTTTTTTACCCCCTACTTCCCCACCTCCTCCTGTCATGTCCCCCCATTTTTTCCCTCTAGACCCATTTTGCTACCCGATGCTGATTCCATCTCCATGCCCTCTTGGCCTTTAGCCTACTACTCCTGATAAAGTAACTGACTTTAATGGATGTAGCTACACACTGTACCCTTAAGGAAACTGACCATGCTGTATAGCTGCTACCTTGTACATTAATGCACTTTTTGCACTTTAATTATCTCCCTTGCTCTGGGGACCGTTCCCCCGAGTCTGTTGTACCCCTGAGTCTGTTGCACCTATGTTATGCTCTATTCAATGTTCTCTGCCTGTCTTTTTATGTGATATGAAATGTCCTCTGTCCTTTTTGCTTGATGTTTTATAGACAATGCCTGTTAGCTGCTAATGTTTCCACTAATTCTTGTATTTGATCTCCCCCCCCACCCTTGCTTGATGAGGATCCTTTTTAAATGAGTTCTTAACTCAAAGGTTGTAATAACAATTTCACAATGAATAAATAAAAAATGTTATGTAGACAGAGTTAAACACAAGGATCCGTTTTACCCTCTTCTGTTATGTCTCTTGTCTGTCTGACTGCACAGTCAAATTATCTTGTGAGAACTAGAAACCGGCCAGTCCAACAGTCTTGCTATCCCCCCCCCCCCACTATTTCTCAGCCTTCACTTGCTGTATATATCTATTCATCCCTCTTGCATATCTGAAATTACAAAATATATATGAATTTTTGTGTGAATCTTTTATGTGAAACTGGGATTCCTTGGTTAGAAAATGTACATGGTTATATTGTTGAAATGATTGCAAAAAGCTATTCGGAACTTAGGAGGTAAACCTGAGATGCTGGATTGCAAACTCTTTGCAGAGCTGTAAACAGGATATCAGTGCTGGGACACCATGTACTGTTTTGTTGCACCTGCAAGGAAGGAAACTGACTAGAACATTTTCTGAAAACTAGAATGTTCTCTTAACAAGTTTCAAGAGAAAGACTTATAAAAAGAGCAGTAATATTTTCACTGTGGAAACAGACTTGAAATTGAGAAGAAACACTCAGAAGAAGGACTTTGTTTTCCCTGTGTGTACTGCCTTTGTAAATAGTTATACTGAAAAATTTAATTTTTTATTTTACTGTTATTGGACAAAATAAAATACTACCTATGAATTTAATACCTGCTCCTGGTCTTCCTATGCTTCCTGACCTGTGCCTCCATGACACAGCCACTCAGGAGAGAAACAGAGCTGTCACAGAGTGGTAGATTGGATTCTCCACCCCGAGTCTCTCTCTCCCAGGATTTAGGAGAGAGTTCTCAGGAAAGGTGCTATGAGTTTGCTGCTTTTTTTCTCAGCCCAGATTTCAGACATGTGGGCTGAGATTTCATCCATGGTGACTCTGCATAGCTGTAGTGGCCAAGAGTGGGAGATGGTGGAAGCTCGGGTTGTCTGGGGCAAGTTTCATCCAACTGATTTGATGGGGATCATCAGGTGCTTTTGGATCTGTGACATATCCACCGTATGCTGGATCCTGCTCCTGCATCTCTAATGAAGAAGGGTGAGATGCTGTAGTGATCAGCCCAGTACTCACCAAAATCATCAATGCCTCTTTGAGGGAGGGTGCATTTCCTACTGTCTTGAAAGAAGCAGAGGTATGATCACTCCTAAAGAAGGCAACTTTAAATCCTGACGGTTTCATGAGTTTTAAACCTATCTCTAACTTACCCTTTTTGGATAAACTTATTGAGAAAGTGGTGGTGGGTGACTTCCAGTGACAACACCTACCTAATGGCAAACTGATCTCTGTACTCCAAACAGGCTCACAGAATCTTCTGCAATCCTGGATAAAGAAACGACCCATCCACCTCAGAAATGATCCATCACAGACATCCTGTTGGCCACAAGACAGAACTTGAAGGAATCAGCTGCCAACATGGCTCCTAAGTCAAGTAAAGCCTCGCTGATAGAATAGCCGCGAGGGAGAAGTGGCTCTGTCTCCCATGCGGTGACTCAGTTTCCACTAGTGACTGAGTATGAGGATAATGAAGAGGCTTTTACCATCACAGGATATTAAATAAGCTATTTAATACACTGTGTCACCTAAAAAAGACTGCTCCCAGCTTAGAGAAACAGGAGACACCCTCTGCTGACTGGAAGTGATGGTGGCAGATGATCGGAGAGATCTCTGCATTGCTGAGAACTGCACGGGAGTGACGGAGGCCTGCTTATCAAACTATACTCATATGGCTGACATTCATAACATGGTGCTACTTATTTCACATCAAAAAGAACAAGAGCTCAGACTCAAAATCAAGGAACTTGAAAAATACACTACCAAAATAACATACACCTCCACAGAGTCCTGGAAAAAAAATGAACAAGGGGATGTGATTAAATCTGTGGAAGAGCTGTTGTTGGAAATCTTGGGACTACCAAAGGACAAACCCCTCCAGACAATAAAGGGCACACACAGCACTTGCAGCCCCCCCTCCTCAAAATCTTGTTCCAAGTCTGTTGTGATGGATTTTCTCAATTGCCAAACAAAGGAAAAGGTGCTCAAGACCCCCAGGGCAAAGAAAGAAGTTTACTCTGGGGATCAGTGGCTTTTTCTGGAGCATGACTTGTCTCCCTCCGCAGTGCAGCACTGAAGACAAGTACTGCAGGTTCAGCATCACCTAAAACAAAAAAATGTGAAACAAAAAGGCACAACAGTCCATCTGGAGCATCCTGCCCGACTTAAAGTGCAGGCCACAGAAGGGATCTGTCACTTCACAGAGCTGAGCAATGCAAAGGACTATTTAGTCTATTTAGGTTGACATCCTAAAACAGTTTAAACTGCAGGAATTACAGGGCCAGGGGTGGCAGCAGTGTAAGCAATCCCTTCAACAACAGAACAAATAACCTGTCCATAACTGGGATTCGCCTGTGGCTCATGCAAAAGCTCAGCACGTAGCTACATCACTGCAACCATCGAGCAGCAATGCTCCTTCAAAGCTAGGACCAAGTTTAATGGGATGGTACAACTGTGGAGGTGGGGGGACCTCTAGGGAGAGCACACTTAAGTTACACTGATGGGATTTGGTGGGGGGTGGATAGCATCACTTTCATGCCTCACGATTAAGGCTACAGTAACTTTCAGTGCTCTGCTTCAAAGGCTCCTCAAGCATATATGCCTGGAACACAACCAGTGGTTTACAGATGTGCTCCACCCAGAGTGGTGGGGAGCCCTCCTGATAGCTGAGGCTGCCTCATGGTGGAGTGAGGGGCTGGTACTATAGGGAGCCAGCAGAACTGTCAGCGAGTACAGCACATGAGCATGTCCCAGGTATAATGTGGGCTACCCAACCTAAGTGATTTAAACCAAGCCTAGGTGATCATGATGGAGAGGAGCATTAAAATTAAATAAATGCTGCCAGGCACTGCTGAACCTGAGGAGCTGGTGAGGTATATGAGGAAGAACATTGGGATGGTAGGGATCATGTTGGATTGGTTTCAATCCTTCCTGAGCGACTGCCATCAGTTGGTGATTTTAGGGAAATTTTAATCTTTATTCCTCCGTCACTGACTGTGGTGCACCTCAGGGCTCCATTCTGTCTCCTCTTTTGTTTGCAGTGCTTATGCCTCCATTTGGGGATGTGATCTGGGATTTTCATTGTTATGCTAATGATATCCAACTATTTATTTTGCGTAAACCAAGAAAAGATTCCTCAGCGACTATGCTTGAGAATGCTCTGTCAGAGATCAGTGGGTCTATGGCTCATAGCGGATTGAAGCTTAACCTCGGCAAGACCAAACTATTACTGGTAGGATCAGATCATTTTAGGTTATCCATTCTGGAAAAGGCTGGACCTCCCTTTTTGGGGGGAAATAAACTGCAGGCTAGCCAGGTGGTTCACACTCTAGGGTTCATTCTTGACCAGAAGCTCTATCACTTAAAGAATATAGCTGGATTGGGCATTTGTACAGTATGTCAGACAAGCATAAGCGGGTTTGTGTACACACTTTGTGAATACAATATTTCTTAGCTCGAATGCTGCCCACTACGAAATGTCTGCCGCTCTACCAATCTGTGAAGTATGACTTGGGCGGGGGGGCTCTGCCCCCCCACCTCCCTTCCCATCTTAACATGTATCACAACGATCATTAATTTAGTGGGGACAGAGCCCCCCACTGCCTTCTTCATGTCTACATACATAATACATAATCATAAGAACTAAACCAATAAAATAAAAAAAAAGTAATGTGCGTCATGATGCAATGTGCGATGTGACTTTGCACGTATGTAGCACTATGAATTTATCATAGCCGATTAGGGTGTCTGATATTCTACACAATCCCCCTGGATTGTGCCCCTACCTGGAGCCATGATGCTCGTTTAACACTGGTGCATGCTTTCGCCGTTTCTCATCTCAACTACTGCAACATGCTGTATTGGGGCCTTCCAGCTGGTCAGATTTGAAATCTCCAGTTAGCGCAGCATTCTGCTACCAGACTTGTTACTTCAATTAAAAGGACCAATCATATCACTCTATTGCTGTGCTCTCTGCAATGGCTTCATGTGAGATGGTGGATTGATTTTAAGATTTTGTCACTTACCTTTAAGGCCCTTAATAAACTGGGATCCCAGTAACTTGGTGAGCTTCTTGTAACCTGCCCTGAAGGCTGTGACTTAGGTTCCACGGGAACTGGCCTTCTAGTCATTCCAAAATCAAGGTTATAATCAGCTGGGGACAGATCACGCTCTGAAGCTGCCCCTTTTCTTTGGAACAATTTACCCACAGACATTCACTCTGCCTCATCTGTTACAGTCTCTAAAAGCAGACTTGAGACATGATAATTTAGAGAAGTTTTTGAAGGTCAATGATATACTTATGGATCTCTGCATGGTTTTGAATTTGTAGTTGCTTTATTATTGTCAAAGCTATTTATGATGATTTTATATTATGATTATATACAGAGCCCTGGTTTTTAGAAAGGTGTTTTTAAATAAATTATGTATGTATGTATGTATTTGTCTGTCTATCTGGCAAGCTGGTGGATGAATGGGCCTCCTTAGTTGGAGCTCCCACCTTCGGCTGCAGTGGTGGTAGCTCCACCCAAAAGGGTGCAGAAGCAGTTGCAGGAAGCACATGCATGGTGCGGACTAGCGAGGGCACCACTGGTGGCTACCAAGCGACTGGAGGTCCCATGGGTAGAGGCCTATCCTGCTCTGAAATGGCACACTGCTGCCAGAGGAGCTGCTCATAGCACCAACGCATCTTGCGGTGGTGCCTCATCTCCTGAGGATGAGTAGCATCAACAGTGACCCCTCCTGGTCTAGCAGGATGGACTGCACAAGTGCCTCGACAGATCTCTACCATCAACTTGAGGATTGATGTCGAGGAGAGCCTTCCAGATGGTTATAGTAGGTCACTTGCCTGGCCAAGTTAACAAGGACAGGAATGGAGGGCTCAACCACTGGATGAGGCCATTCCCAGTCAGGGACCCCATTCCAAACCACATCCTCCTGGTTGAGGACCAGGAGCACTGAGGTCTGTGAAATTGACTCTTCGATCTCCTCTGACAGCCGGTTGACAGGCTGGAGGAAAATCTCCACAGCCTACTTGACTGGAGTCCAGGATGACAAGCCAGAGGAGCCCTTGACCTCCCCCTCAACCACAGGGGTCTCAACCAGAGTCAAGTGGTCAGGGGAATCATGTGACTGGAAGGACCTCGACATCTCCCAGTCCCATGACCTGCATTGATGGTACTTGTCTTCCTGTCGCAGTGCAAAGGGCTCTCCCCTCAAGGTCTTGTGGACCAAACATGTCACAGGATCACAGAATTTGCCTGTGAACACCCCCCAAAACACTGACCCCAGCTGGGAATAGTGAAGAGACCAATGAGGTGCCTGCCACAGTGGCCACCACTTCCTCCTCGAGGGCCACAAGCTGTTACACCAACCTGGCAGCCACCGAGGCCTTCTTGCGGCCTTAGAACAATCTTCAGGATCCCTCTCCAAAGGCCGTCTGAGGATCAGATGAAGTTTCCTATCTTCATGAGATTCTGGTAGAATCAACATACAGAGACCATACCCAGCCAGGTCCTGCTGCCTGCTGAGGCAATATAGGGACATGTTCTGTGGGACAGTGACCGACACCTTTTGCAGGCACTGAATGCAGAACTCGAACCTCTGCTTCTGTTGCTCCATCACTGAACACAGAGAGGAGTTGAGGGAATTGAGGAATGAATTCTCTAAAAGTTTAACATTTCAAAAGTAAAGGTTCACCTATGGCACACTAATCCTAAGTGAGAGCCGTGAAGGAGGCGACGTTTTCTTCCAGCAGAAAGAAAGAACATATATATCATCATGGTGTGGAGTCAGGGGGCTGTATCACTGCGGTGGTAGGAGCTTAGCTTCAAGACATCTGATGAATCAGCATTTCCAGTGGAACTACCAGTGTGGATAAAGAACTCTATCCATGCTCTGAGAATTATTCTTCCCTCTGGAACTCTCCAGTTAGCTTTTTGCTACTATATTACAATGCAGCTGCTTCCCTACCAATTCTTTAATAAATCACTCAGTTTAGGATGAAAAACAGAACAATTATTTACTTGTCTTGACAGAAGTTCTTTGAGAGAATCTCATCCATTAGGCCACACCCTTGGAACTATACCTGTCAGTGCTAGGACCTCATGGAAACTTTTGCTAGCCGGGGGCTACCCATAAAGCTGTTTCATGTCTGCATCTATATTAACATGGGAGCCCCCCTATCACTCCTCAGTTCCCTGCTGAAGATTAGATCTAGAGGATCTGCAGCTGTGGGGAACAGGACAAAAGGCCAGCACCAGGCTTACAAGGAGAGGCATGGAGCTGGATATAAGATGCATGGAGTAGGTTTAGGCACAGCATCTGATGTAACCCTCACTGAAGCAGCAGGGGGATAGAGAGGAGGAGTGATGGATGACATTGTGTAATGGAAGAGATTCTCTTGAAGACCTACAGTTACTGTAAGTACATAACTGTTCTATCCTCATCGAGGATATCTCCTCCATTAGGCTACGCCTTTGGAATGATTCCCAGGTAGTCACAAATAACACTGAGAGGGTGGAACAGTCTGAAATACATTCAGGACAGCAAGCCTTGCAGCACAGCAAGTCCAAATCCAGCACATCTATGAGAGATTATATACAGAGTATAATGTGAAGGTGTGGACAGTGCTCCATGTGGCATGCAGCACAAATGGCAGAAACAGAAGCACTTCCGAAACAAACACCGAAAGTGACGATTCCACAAACCACACCAGAAAGTTCCTTACCATATTTTCTATTATGGGATGTAATGCAATGTGCCAGCCAATTGCACAGGCACTGTTTACATACAGGAGCTATCTCTTTCCCAGGGGCGAATGAAACAAAAAGCTTAAAAGACTTTCTGTGGTCCTTGGTGTGACTGACATAGTATCTGACTGTTCTATGTACATCTGAAGTATGCAGCAATGGCTCGCCCTGATTGGCATGCTCAGGGTAATAAAGAGGAAGGTGTAATGTTTGAGTCAGTGTAAACTCAGATACCACCTTTAGTAGAAACTTAAGATTCATACGCAAACAGACTCTGTCTCTGGGGAAAATCAAATAAGAAGGCTCACATTCTACAGCCTGAAGCTCTGAAATTCTTCAAGCAGAAGTGATTGCAACTAAAAATGTTTTCTATGATAGGAAACATAAGCCTGAACTTGTGGCAGACTCAAAAGGAGACAATGTAAATTTCTCAAGCACACAATTCAAGCCCCAGGGTGAGACTGGATTGAGATAGGCAGTTTCCTATGAAGAATATCTCTCAGAAACGTATGGGACACCTCTAAATGGGCCACCATATGACCATCAGTAGGGGCATGGAAAGCTGATATTGTGGCTAAATGCACCTTAAGTGAGGAATATTGTAGACCAAAGTCTGACAAGGACAGCAAGTATTCCAACACAACATTAACAGAACATTTATTTATGTATTTGGTAACCGGGTAGGTGTACTGATTCAGAAGACTGTTTTCAGTCACGACCTGAGCCACAGACATGACACATTAAGCAATTCAAATACAGGTAAACACAAAATAGTACAGGCTTCAAACTAAATGTAGGAATTACAGTACAAGGGGTTGTAATGTAAAAAAGTTACATAAGATACATGGTGCCATTTAAGGCCAGCAGACAGGTAAAATACATAGTCACAAAAACGCAGGGATCATACATATGGTGTCAAATGATGAGATACAATAAAAATAAAGTGCAACTGTAATGTAAATGGATCCAAATTCTTGGACGCAGCCCACAGAGAAAACCATTTCCACTTCTACGAATAAGTATGTCTAGTCAAAGACTTTCTAGTCACAATGAGAACATCAGCAACCTTAGAGAATACTCCAAAATGTGCAGTGGCTATGTTTTCATGAGCTATGCATGCAGATGTAGGGACTTCAGGTATGGATGGACTAGGGATCCCTTGTCCTGTGACAACAGGCCCCGACACTGAGCTAGGGGTATAAGAGGCTCCAATGCTATCTGCTGCAGAAGTGGACACCATATCTGGTGAGGCCATAATGGAGCAAACAATAATGAAAGTGGCACTCTCCACCCGCAGCTTGAGCAGGACCCTCAGTATTACAAGAACTGGGGGAATACATACAGGAATCTCCCTTTCCAAGGCAGAGACAACACGTCTTACTAGAAATCTCCAGGCTCTGGAGTAAGCAAACAAAAAAGGACAGTTTTGCATTGTGTGGGGATGCAAAAAGGTCAAACTCTGGACGATCCCATCATGTGAAAAGGTTATTTCCCAAGGAGGTCAGCAATTTCCACTCATGAATCTTGGACTGTGACCTGCTTAGCCTGTCTGCCAATACACTTTGGAGACTGGGAAATGAACAGCTGACAACTGTAAGCTGTGGGACCAAGCCCAGTACCATATTCATTGCTTCCCTGAATAGAGGATAGGTATGACTGCCCCCTTGTTTGTTGATGTAATGCATCACACTGGCATTGTCCACCTGGGTAAAGAGGACCAGGGCACAGATGCTCCTGAAATGCCTAGAAGCTGTACAGGACAGCTCTCACCTCCAGGACATTTATATGTAATCTGGCCTTCACCTTGATCCATGACCTTTGCATCTGGTAAGGACCAAGATCAGCACCCCAGTCGAAGTGTGAGGCATCTGTGGTGACGATTTGTATAGGAGCTGGTACAAGGAATAGAATGCCCTTTAATAGGTTTTCATGATCCATCCACCAGAGCAATGCTCTGTGCAGTGGGGATGTAATGAGAACCATTTGGTCCAGCTCATCTGTCAACTGATCCCACTGGACTACGAGTGTCCACTGAGGGATTCTCATACGTAAGCGAGACAGTGGAACAGTCGCAAACGCTGCAGCTATGAGATCCAGGAGACGTAACATTGTTCTCATAGAGGCATAGTAACTCCTGTATACCAAACTTGCTTGGGCAATCAGATTTTTTGCTACATCTTATGCCAGGAAAGCACATCCCTTCTCTGTGTCCAAGACTGCTCCTATGTACTGCAGTCTTTGGCAGGGAGTCAGCACAGATTTTGGCACATTTACTGTGACCAACAAGTCTTCTAACAACTGCCTTGTCTGAGTAAGGGTATACAGAAGAGATTCCCCTGGAGTTGGCCTTCAATAGCCAGTCATCCAGATAGGTGAACAAATATTCCCTGTGAAAGGCTGCTGCCACTACTGCCAAGCATTTGAAGACCTGTGGTGCAGAAGACAAACCAAAGGGCAGTACTCTGAACTGGTAATGTTCTCGCTCCAGCACAAAAAGGAGGTACTGCCTATGGGATTTTCTGATCCTGACACGAAGGTATTCATCCTTCAAATCCAGAGAACAAAGCCAGTCCCATGTTTGAAGAAGGGGAATCATAATTTGCAGGGATACCATTTTACACTTCTTGCATTCGATGCAGAAGTTGATATCCATGAGATCCAATACAGGATGCAGCTCCCCTGTCCATTTTGGGACTAGAAAGTATCTGGACTACAGCCCTTTGTTTTTCTGTCGAGGAAGAACTGGTTCTATAGCACATTTCTGGAATAATGACGAACTTCCTTCAGAAGGAACAAATGGTTTAGAGGATAAACTTCCCTGCACTTATTGTGTATCATGATGGCGTTGTCCTCTCCGCTATGCCTGACCTTGTGGCCTCTCCTTCACACTTCTCTAATACCTCATTGTGCTCCCTGCCCTCCTGTCCTGTGTCCCCTCCGAGGCTTCATCTGTCCCGCGTCTATCCCCTACCACTCTGTACCCTATCTCGACTAGCCTACCACACCCCCTTCTACCCTGTTACACTGTTTTTTTTTTCTTTTTTTAACTCACTGTCTGTCTTGTTACTTATGGCACTGTATGTAATATACCATTACCTAACAATTGTCCTTGTTAGTACTTCCAGCTACTGTTACTAGACTCATTATACACCACGAAGGAATTGAACCACTGTTTCCAAACTGTTCTCCACTTACGACTATGTTTAACTACTGTATCTCTGTATTATATATTACTGAGGTGTTATGTTGTGACTGTTCATATATTGTATATCCTGGGTTTCTGTGCTAACCAGGTCCATCTTGTAAATGAGCTATGCTCAATGGTGTTCACCTGGATAAATAAAGATTTGAATGAGTGACTGATTGATTGAACAGGAAGGAAGCAGAGGATGATCTGGAGGGGTTTCCAGAAGCTCCAGAGCATGCCCCCTTGCAATTATCTCCAGGACCAATCATCTGTTGTAATCTCCCACCACTGTTTCAGATGCATGGAGAGTCTACCACTCACAACCACCCCTGGAAGTAACATAAGAGGTGACAGGGTGTCTGGAAGACAGGTGGAACCAGTGCCACAGATTGCTTTGAGTGCTTTTGTATGGGCATCTGAGAGGGGAGGGGTCTCTGAGGGGGCCACTAACCTTACCCTAGCCTTGATGACAGTAGGCACAGTCACCTCTGGAAAAAGGCTAATTAAGAACTGAGGAGTGATGGGGCTGTCCACGTTCATATAACGCAGATGTGGGACGTCATTGTGAGAGGCCCCCAACTAGCAAAAGTTTACATGTGGTTCTAGCACTGATGGCTATAGTTCTAAAGGTGTGGCCTAATGGAGGAGATAACCTTGAAGATGATCACTAGGACCTTCGTAATATGTTATGCCTTCAGAGTAGACATACAGTCTAAATGTCTTCTGTTTTTTTTCCTTCTTTCTGTGGAACATTATGGCTGCCCAGAAATCTTAAGGCAGTCCTCAAATTTTGCTGCATTCAACGTGGTGAACCTGCATTAACTAATAAATCTATAGCAGTACCAGATTTTTACAATATCTGCATGTTCAAAATTTTTTTTATTTGTCCAGAATGTTTACAGTGCTTATAAACTCTGATGCTGCTCCTAGAAATTCTGGACAAGAAGTTTACTGCCAGAATGAAAGGGTTTTAAAATTAGCTGGGTCAACCAGAATTGCATGTGTAAACTGTTTTGAAGATAGATCTGTCCCTGAAGTCTACTACAGGTGTGCAGTTTTTTGGCAGTTAAAACTGCATATCTGCAAAGGAAATCATTTACTGTTCCAGGATTATACTACCCCCTGCTGATCAGAATTATTTGAATATTTGCCTACCAAACCATTCCTTTCAACAGATGAATATTTACTAACTATGCTACCCAACATGGAGCTAATACGCCCCATTTGTAACATCTTCAGAGAAAAAAAAAAGTTTTAATTAAAAGCCTTAGTCCACACCAAAAAAAAAAACAAAACACATAACTATACTTTTTGTAAAGCTTTGAGAACCACAGTGAAACTGAGCAGGACACACAGAGATAAGTTGTTTACAGCTCATCATGCTCTTTCTTTGACAAAATTTTAAAACAAATAAATTAATCAACCAATAAATAAAAAGCCCTGGACCAAAACCTATCTCTTACTGGAGCTGGGCTTCAGCTACTGGGAGTTGCCTTCACTTGTTAGTGAGCTTGCCCATTCAATTTAATATAAATTCATCGGAGCCAACCCCCTTGAAATGATCTGCAACTTTCACATCACTTAAATACCCTGACCTACAGTATTCAGGCTAGCTATTCAACACATTTGCTAAGAAATTTGGTTTCTCTTGCAAGAACAGAGACACATTTTGGCAGACAATGTAGGTACATCACAAGAATTTATAACAGCTGCAAGTTTGGTAAAGGCTCTGGAAACTCTATGCAGTCTGATTTCTGCTTATATTTATGTTTTAAAATTTGCAAGAACAACCAAAATGCATATGAAAATATTTTGGTTATCTAGTTCTTCAGCATCACATGACACACGAATCATCCAGTGTTGCTTTTGCCCAGGCCAAGTAGTAAATAAAACAGCAGCAGTATCTACCGTCTTAGCAACAGTATGTGTATTTTCAGCGATGGGCAACTTAGCTCCTTTCTATGATGACAAGACAATATGTTGTGTGAAGTGATCTGAAATGCAATGTGCAAACTCTATATACCTTGGAGACTAACATGTTACATAAACTTACACTGCGATAAGGTTGACTAGACCCTATGCTGTGAAAATTACATTTCTGTAACTGCAGAAAAATAACACCAGCTGTAATTCATGAAACGTTGGTAACTGTGTGTGATGACACAACCTCTTCAGACGCTGTGGAACAGTTTGAGAATAGTACAGTGAGTTACTGAACACTTGGATGATACCTTGCTTAAGCAGGCCTTCCACTTCTATCAATCCTAAAACTGCATGCCATGTGTGGCAGATGTGATAATTGAATATCAGAGCCACACTGAATTCAGTTTGCACATCTCCTGAATATTTCAACGGGAACAGTACTGTACATCTAAAAGTTTAAGAAGAACTTGGAATGATGTTATTTTGTTCTAGGTGGACAACAGATGAACTACTGGATATACATAATTTTTCCAATTTTTACTATTTCTTGTTCAGTTTTCTGTATTCCCTCCCTGCCCCCACCACCCCACCTGAGGTCCCTCCTACTGTGCAGCCATCATTCTTGCAACGTCTCTGCATGCCCTCCTCTTACATTTTCCAAGCCACTCTGGGGTTAACCCTCACTGCAGTATGCTCCTTGCACAGCACAGAGGGATGCATGGGCGGAGGGGAGCAGTCTGATGCACTGAGAATGTAAGGATGGGAAGAGTCAGTGTCTGCAACCTTTCTCAAGCCCCGCCTGCTCATCTACTCTCAAGGAGCGCTACAAGGTTTCTGCAGTGGCATGGCTCTGCCTCCCCACGGCCACGAGATGGTAGCCATACAGCACTGCCACTGATTCCTTCCTGTGATCATGTCTGGGTAGACTGTTGGGTCTCTTGCTTGGCAAGCAACAATGCTAGCCACCAAACTGAATGATGGCTTAAACAGGTATAATCTTTTAGAAGGCAAATTTTTGTGCTGCAGAGAAATAGGAAAAGAATCATGTCAAAACCTCTATATCACCATCCAATTTTCTGCAACACCTAAAAAGTTAGTCTTCTCAACCTTTTTAGGTAAGGCATGTGTCTGTCTATGTCTATCTGGGTGCTGTTTTTTAAAGGTGCTTCTTCCATGTGTGCTGAGCAGCTAGCATCCAACAGAGCCTTAATATCTTGATGAAAGTACACCCTTCCATGCATTTTTAACCACATATTCCCCGATACTGATAGACATATTCTATGTCACTGTACCACAAGAACAATAAACTGTGGTCAGTCCAAGTTATGCTAGCATACTGCAGAAGAGAAGATTTTCTCCTCTAATTAACAAGGTGATCAACATTCTTTATTCTTGTTAACAACATAATCAATACATTGATCTAGAAGGTGTGTAAGGGTGTGTGTGTGTGTTTGTTGGGGGGGGGGGCTGGTTTCCATGGATGCCTGAATCATACGTGTGCAATCTGGGATCATATTCAGAAGGGAAATCTGAAGAGAAACCTCACAGTGGCCTTTCTTGATTTGGAACACATGCATATTCATTGGTAGCACATATCCTGAAGGAATTTGCAATGTGTGCCAAGGAATTAATTTTTTTAGTTTCAGTTATTTCCAATAAGGGATTATCAGAAGCAAAATATTCAGATTATTTTTCTCAACATTAGTATTTTCATGATTATATTGTAAAATCCTTATTCTGAAAGTACTGATGGAAGGTTTTGTGGGAGTAATTTGATTTTACATAGGAACTGGAACTCAGGAAGTAGGATCATGAGGTCTTATCTGACTCAAAATTAAACTGGACTTGGGATTGGAAATTCTGAAATTTTGATAGAATCCGATCAGAATCAGCAAATTCCAAGCATCCCCTCTTTCCAACTATAGTTCCCCACCAGATAATTAAATGTAAGGCAGTAGAAGATAGCTGCTGGAATTGCCATAGCTGGAGCCATTTCCACCAACTTCGTTTGCTATAGCAGTGGAAGTTATCATTCAAAGAGTCAGATAGTTTGAGGAGCTGGACTTGGGAGAGAAAACCCATCCAGTATGGACCTTAATGGATCACTTGATTAAATAATAAGGAAGGAGACTCCCAAGGAGGCTAAGATTGCTATAAAGAGCTTCCGAATGCCACTCCATATACTGTAGATTAAGAACAGAGTACTAGCTGCTTCACTATCATTAGCAAACACATTCTCTTAGTGACAGACATCAGTAAAGTATTTGTGAAGTTGGTATTTATTTATTTAGCTTTTGTTGACCGGGTAAGTGCACTAGACAAATCCTGCCTATTTTCAGGCACGACCCGGGGGAGGGGGAAACAGATGAATACCAACTGACCTTGAACCAGATTAAGCTGCCGAGTGTAAAGAGCTAGTGTAGCTGTAGTGAAACTTAACCAGATGGTCACTGTTTTACACTGATAAGTTTTCTATGCAGCCTGTCTCTGATTAAAAATTAAGTAGTTTAAATGATTTACCTCTTCCGTTGCTTTCTATATTGGAACACTGGTGGTAGAATGGGAGCATGAAAATGATGGCTTGTCCACCTGACATTGTATACAAATTTATTTATTTAGATTTTGGTAACTGGGTAAGCCCACTGAGACCAGAGGTCCCTCTTACAGGGGCAACCCGGAATTAGTTACAGTAGATTACATACATTGGTATCAATATACAGTATTTACAGCTGATACATACAAGGAATTGGTATCAAACACTTAACACAGAGACAGCAGGCTTCACAAGGCTCACAAAGTGTTAGACAGCTGCACAGTACATTTAACAATTTTGCAGAAGAGTTTCATGGGAGAAATAGAAATGGCAAAATTAGTGACAGCATGACAACAGGCCCCGGGCAGGGGGCTAGCGATTACAACCACAGAGACTAAGATCCAGAAGGTACACTTTGAGGCCTGACTTAAACCCTTGGAGAGTAGGCTTGTCCACCAGCCTTGCTGGGCGGGCGTTGCATAAGTACGAAGTGGCATACTGAAAGGAGTGCTTACCTTGGTTGGTGCGAACACGAGGGATGTTGAGGGGACGACTTGCCAAGGATTGCAAGGTACGACACTGTACTTTTGGAGTGAGCAGCCCACTCAGATGGGGAGAAGGGCCGAAGGAGGTGAACTTAAAGGCCAAACAAACAGAGGAATAGGCCAACTTGTGCCATAAGGTGGGCCAGTTTAGGTCCGCGAAGACCTCGCAGTGATGCCTATTGGTGGAGGAGTTTGTTGCAAAGCATGCCATCCTGTGGTACAGCATGGAAAGTTTACTAAGCTCCTTCTCCCGGAGGAACTGTAGCAGGGGGGCCCCATACAGGATGGAAGGGAGAAGGTTGCAGTTGGCTATGGCATGTCGCGCCTTGCCAGAAAGAGAGTTACCTAGCTGGTAGAGGATGTAGAAGGTTCAGGACGACTTCTTAAACAGGTCACCAACCCTTGGACAACCCACTCTGGATGTGATTCTTAAAATCAGAACACTTACAAAAACACGGTGTCTGGAGTTTGCCCCAGTGAACACAAAAAGAGAATTCTGAAGTTGGAATCACTGTGCCCTTGCAAGACATACACAGTTGCTGGAGGGAGGGATACATGTAACCTTTGAGACACTCAAAAGAACTTATGGTTTTCCTAACAGGGACTTATTTAAATATTTACAAATGAGACATTATCTGATGACAGGGCAAAATGTAGCATATGTCACCAGACTCCTAGCTAAATGGGAGGACCTCTTATTCTGGGTAACCTGCCTGCATGAAGTATAGGTATATCTCCATGATATACAAGTTGTTATTGGAAGCAGGGGGACACTCCCTAGAGGGACAGTTGGAGAAGTGGGACAGCCAGGTAAGCAAATCACACAACAGGCCTGAAAAAAATTACTGAAACATGGCTGGAAGGTGACAACCTCTTCGACCTGGTGAGAGTACCACTGGAAGGTAGCAATACAATACTTCCACACACCTACCATAACAGCCCACTGGGAGGGGGCGTGCGCAACATGGACAGATGCTGATGGAGGTTCACTGAGAAGGGAAATCATAATCATGTATTTTGGGATTGCCCCAAAGTCAGAACATACTGGCACCAGATTCAAAGGGAGTTCTCACTAATATTGGGCCAAGACATTGCACACAGTTTCCAGCACTGTTCCCTGGGACTTCCCCCATAGAATATCATGGGCAGAGGACAATAGAAATGTTTTCTACGTGATATGTTTTGTGGCCATGAAATGTATCACTGCAGGGTTTTATTTAACTCTAAAAATTGATTAGCATTTTGCTCATAAAAGTTCTAAAACATTGTGAAAATACATAGCACTTGCCTGACTGTGTTTAACAAAAGTAAAACTTATAGAAAACCTATATAAATGCTTTCTGTACAGTTAGTATTGTCCCAAGAAAAAAACTGCTAATCAATTATTTAAAACCCTGCACTGTACACTGGCTGACAGAATAGAGGAACAGGATGGAAATGACATTGCGCACAGAGCAGATAACAGCAACCCTTTGGCTTGTTCAGGAGAAATTCCTAGATAAGTGGAGAGTCTGGCATGGATATAGGGCAAGCCAGGGTGAGTGAGGAACCTTAAAAAAAAAAAGACAAACAGAAAGAGATAAAACATGGGTAACCCTACTGCACAGATTCAGTTCTAGATAGGCACCCCTAAACCCATACATCACAGGTAAACCAGCGTGGATTCAAATCAATAAATAGATACACAGTTCTTAGTTTATAATTGATGTTTTACTGTGTAACCCCCTTGGAGGTGGAATTTACCTGTTTTTGCCCTGATGCTCCCCTGTTCTCCCATTTGCCCTGCTGCTGGAAGTGTCCTCATTTCCCCTTCAAGGGTCTCCCTCCAGCTACCCAGGTGTTTTTCTGGAAATCATGGGGCTGGAGGAGTCAGATTATGGAGCCACTGACCCATTTTTGCACTCTGGTGTGGTTGGGTGGTCCGTGCATGTGCACTGCAAAATGGGAGTTCTTTGGAAGGTTCCTGGCCACCTGGTTCAGTTAAATGGGGACCAGATACCAAAAGGAGGCACAAGGGAGACCTCTGGTTGTTTTATTAAAGGAGCACAGATTAAGTGAGGGATCTGCCTCATGAATATTAATGAGGAGGGTCATGAATAATAATAGATAAGGCTGGTATTTCACACAACGCACGGATTTCACGATTACCATGAAAACGGGACATTGCCATAAAATATTCACAAAGTTAAAATTAACATTTAATTTGCCTATGTTCCATTTATTTTTCATTAAAAAAAGCATGTTTGCAAAAGAATCAACTTCCCTAATACCACTATTCCACTCAGGTATCTGTTATGAGGTGCAGGCACATTACAAATTTGAATTAATTGCACCACCTTTGATTTTACCTAATTGGTGATTAAATTCAGTGAGAAAATTGCAGTTTGTGAGCTGTCTCTTATTCGGGCACAATGCGGCACTAATGCGTTAATCAAGAAACTGGTGAAGCAATTATTAAATGCTGAAAGAGATGAGAATGCTCCACTCTAGAAGTATCAACAAAATATTTTAAATTTATTTCTAGTTCACCTTGAGATGGCCCAGTGTTTCATTGCTGAGCAGCAAGTCTTCTGGCTGCAATGGCAGGAAGTAGTGGCTAATGTTTTTCAGCACCAGAAAATTTGAGAATATATTCAATGCTGCAGCAGAATTAATTGGACATTTTCTTCAATATATTATTATATTTATAGATTTTTATTTCATTTTGTCAGTCTGTAAATGTTGATTTTTAAATCTGATGTTTTAAACATATTTTTATATATAAAAAATCATTGGGGACTTCCGGTGACGTCACCAGGCAGATGGGAGCCTAGACAGAGAGCTGTAAGACAAACCCAGCTAATCTAATCAAATCCTCCCATCAGAAATAACTTCAAACCCTGTTGAGTTTAAATTCCAAGGCATAAGATGTCCACCAAAGGTAACAAACTGAAAGGACCGAGGAATAATAATTCTCAAGCTAAATTTAAACAATTAACGCTAGATGAGGAAATGGATGGCTTTACGGCCCAGTCCCACCGAGATCGTACAATCTCTGATTCATCACTTGAGTTGAAAGGGGATGATTCCCTTCGTCCTAGAAAAACGGAACGGATGATGCAACAAATCCTTACCTCAGTACAGAAAATAGAATCCTCTTTGGCAGCTCTCTGACAAGATGTTAAAAATATGGATTCACGTGTCGCAGAGAACACGGAGAAGATCACGGAGGTAACGGAACTCCAAGACACAGACCAAAGAATAATACTGTTCCTCTTGCAGAAAGAAAGAAAGACACTCACGCACAGTTAGAAGATATTGAAAACCGTTTGCGCCGGAATAATTTCCGATTCCATGGAGTTCTGGAGGGTACAGAAGAGAGCTTTGCAACTCCTATAGACTTTATTCAAAAGTTACTCCACTCTACACTTGAAATCCCTTCAGATTTAGACCTCACAATGGATTGAGCACATCGTTCTTTGGTCCCTAAACCTACAAGCCTTTTGGCCCGGCCTCGGTCCTGGGTGGTGAGAATGGTGCTCTTTCAGAGCAAAGAATGGGTACTGAGAGAAGCATGGAGAGTCAGGGACCTCAAATACCAAGGGGCAGCAATCTACTTCGAACAAGACTTCTCCCCAGCCCTCCAAAACGAAAGGCTAAAAGTGCGCTCAGTAATGAAAGAACTAAAGGAAAAAAAGAACATTAGAGCACAACTATTGTTCCCGGCTAAACTGCATCTCTACCTAGATTCAGGGCCGAAAACCTTCTCGAGCTTGCTGGAGGCGGCGACACAGCTGAAAGAATGGGAAATTTCATTACTGGACTTAGAACTCGAACTGTTGGAACAAAAGTTGCCTAAAAGCGCATGGCATCCAGTAAGCAAACCGTAGAAGCGAGCATTTCCAGGATCCCTTCCGAAGCAATTAATGAAGGATGCCAACAAAATCCTACTCTGGACTGTGAGAACGCAGAGCCAAGCTGAAAAGGGTCTGAACATAAAGGCATCTCAACATTGTTGAACTCTCAAGGTCCAGGGGCAGAAAAAGAAAAGAAGGGATGCTAGCTTAGCTGGATTGAGATATAATGCTCACAGAAAAGTTATAACTTTATGATAAATAAGGGGAGGTTTAAGAAAGACGGGCATTTCTGAAAAGTAAAAATTATTTAGATAGTGAATTCTCTCTCTTAGCTCCAAAAATGCAGGTCTGCTAATGAACTTGTTGGGGGATTCCTCCGTTCCCCTACGTGGTCCCTTGGGTGGTGCAACCCCACAGATCTGGACTGTCTGGTTAAATGAACTCCACCACCCAGACCTGCCCCACCTAAACCTGTGACTGCTTTACAGCATATTGCTTCAGCTGGAGCCGAGATGATCCCAGATAACAGTGGTTCTGAATGAGAAATATCTCAAGGGAATGGCCATCCCATTAACTGCACTCCCTTGTCCGATGTCAGAGATTTATCAGTCATTTCACAACTGAAGGATGCCACTTACCCAAAAAATGCCACAAGTACTCCATCCTCGTGTCTCACCAGTGGTTTCAAATTCCTTGCCATTCACGTTTCGACTTGACAGTCTTCCCGATTTGACCGATAGTTAAAGATAGGCTGGTGGGTGCCGTGAAGGGGAATCTGGTGGTTGCGATTGTTGGGGAGACAGATTCTATGGTGCAAGACTTACATGAAATACAAATAAATCAAAACTCTGTTTGTGTGGGTTCAACGCAGACTTCCGGGTCTATAGCTAAGGAACTGTGTGCAAACTCTACTGTTTCCCGGCAGTCACGTCTGCCGGGCCCCATTTTGTGGCACTTACTGTTACAAAATACAATATTTCTCAGATACGAATCTGTCAAAGTTGAGGACAGCTAATTTCCCATGCTGTTCATGGCTCTGGGGTCACACTGTACTTAGGCACAGAAATGCCAGTGCTAAGGAGAGATCGAGGGGCGCAATATCCCAGCTTGTTTAAAAGATCCTGCTCGGCTTTGGACAGACCGGAGAACTCTCTGGATCTATCAGGGGGAGAGAGGGAAGAGCCTTAAATGGGAACAACAGAGGGATGCAGAGAGAGATGCCCAATTCCCTAAATCAGAGGTTATTACTTAGGACATCTTATTGAAGGCAAAAAGGGGGGAGAAAATACCCTAAATTTGAATGTGAAAATGGCTGGGCAAGATCTTGAGCAGATATTAACTCTCCACCAACTGGCGACATACAGAATAACCAGGAGTAATAAGATCTATGCTCCAAGTTTCTAATAGGGAGACAGTCAGTGTTATATACACTGCACACCAAGAGTGAACCTAGTGACCTGCTACTCCACTGTTGAGGGGGAGTTCCCAGGGTTTCACCTAGGAAGTACTAGGCAGAGAGGAGTGAAGAGAATTTGAACTCTATTCCTCTCAGCAATTAACTCTTGAAATAAGGTTATTGTTGTTGTTAACCCTAATTTTAAGAGGTCTTTTTTTTTTAATCTTTCTCTTCTTTAATTGGTTGGTAATTGTTCATTTATATCTTGTATCCTCCCACTCTAAGGGTTCATTTTTTTTTATGAGGGGAGAAGACAAAAGAAGGTATGAAGGTAGCATTGAAGTTGAAACAGTCACCTGGAGGTAACTCCCAGACAAGGACAGATATTTTCCTCGCAATTTCAAATATTAAAATTGTATAGGAGTCATAAGAGATATAAGCCTACCATGCAGACGCAGAAAGGAATATTTCCCAGTGGTTTTTTACTTAACAAATGGAGAAATGGCTTCCCTAAATATATGTTCATATAATGTAAAAGGGATTAACTCCCCTATTAAAAGAACAAGATTACTACAAGAATTGAGAAGGCTTCAGGGAGACGTAATCTTCCTTCAAGAAACACATCTCTCAATGACCGAACTTTTAAAACTGAGAAGGGCCTGGGTAGGCCAAGTGATTGCAGCTTCCCACCCTAAAACCAAAAAGGCTGGTGTGGCAATACTGCTACGGAGAGGCTTAAACCTAACAATAGATACTACGGAGAGTGCGCTACAGGGAAGATTTGTGAGGGTTACAGCTCACACTCAGGGGCAGGTTACACACCTTATAAACATATACGCCCCCAACTCTCAGCAGGGAGAATTCTTTGAGAAAGTATTTCAAAAAATGGCCCACTTAACGCAGGGCCAGCTAATTTTGGGAGGCGATCTTAACACAGCCCCTCATCCCCAAAGAGACAGATCTTCCAACCAACTGGTGGGAAATCACATGGCCTCCAAGTCCTTAATGTCTCTGGCGAGGGAGATGGGTCTGGTGGACATCTGGAGAGCCCAACACCCGACAGAGAGAAATTACACTTTCTATTCGAACACACAAAGATCCTATTCAAGAATTGATCTATTTTTCACCTCAGCCACAGACTTACATAAAGTTTTGGGCTCACAGATTCTTACAATGACCCTATCAGATCGCTCGCCAGTGTCCATCTGTTTATCCCTCCCTCCGCAGGATAAACAAACTCTCTGGAGATTGAATGTTTCTTTACAAAACAACAAACAGTTTTTAAATAAATTAAAACAAAAAGTGTAAGAATTTGTAGAGATTCACCAAGGTTTCAACTCTCAGGCCTATTTAAAATGGGACACGCTAAAGGCTGTCACTAGGGGGGAGATAATTAACTTTGCCTCTGCCACAAAAAGCTTGCAAATTTAACACAAAGCAGACTTTTAGCAGAAATAAACTCGCTGGAATGGAAACATAAATCTACCCCAACTAATATAAAAATTTTGAAACAATTAACACAAGCTAGAGAGAAACTGCGAGACTTTGAAAACAAAAAGGTGGAAAGGTATTTACGTTTTGCAAATCAAAAATACCATGAGGTAGGGGGCAAAGCATTCTAAATTGCTGGCTTTTTGACTTCAAAAGGCCCCGGTAGACAGACATGTACCATACATTGACGATAAGGGAAATCCTGCCCATAAATGGGAGTCACCTAAAGAGATAGCTAACCAATTTCAAAAATATTACCAAACTCTGTATTCAGAACACCAAAATAATCTTATTATTCAACAAAAGTCCCAAGCTTTCCTAAAATCCATAAATTTACCTACCCTTCCAGAAACAGCTAAAGAGGAGCTAAATTGACGTATAACTGTAGGAGAAACACTAGCTGTTATTAAAGGGCTACCCTCAGGAAAAACTCCAGGCCCTGACGGACTTAGTGGAGAATATTACAAAATCTTAGCCTCAACATTGGCCCCGATCCTTACAGAGGTTTTTAATCAATCCTTAGAAGAGGGCAAATTTCCAGGAAGTTAGACACAATCCCTAGTAACTGTAATACCCAAGTCTAGGAAGGAGAAGACTAAATGCGAAGCCTTCAGACCTATAGCCCTTTTAAACCAGGACCAGAAAATATTCACAAAAACTCTCTCAATTCGGCTCCAAAAATATATAGAACTAATAATTCACCCTGATCAAACAGGTTTCATCCCCTATCACCACTTAGCTGATAATATCAGAAAGTTTTTGAATATTTTGCAGGCAAAAAAGGCCATACAACACACTGCACTAGCTGTGTTTCTGGACACTGAAAAGGCCTCAGATAGACTCAACTGGGAATATCTCTTTCAAGTAATGGAGAGAATGGGCCTAGGGGGCAACTATTTAAAATGTGTACAGTTAGGGGGGCGCTAATGAGCAGACTGGAGTAAAGATGCGACTTCACCTCGCTCCTCAAATCGTCGCAAAATATTAAATTTAAACTGCCTTAAAAGTTACCCAAAACAACATTTGCAAGCTGAGAAGTGTGTGGGAGAGTGGGACGGATGAGTTTGTGATCTCTGGTGCAGCGAAAAGTTTGAGAATGGCGACTAGAAACCAACGCAAGCAACCGCCAGCATCCCAAGTGGAGAATACAGGCCACATATCTCTCTCGGCCGGAGAAGTGAGTGCTGTAGGCCACAAAGTGACACAGCAGGTGTTAGCTGCACTAGAACCTAAGTTGACTAGTTTGGTGACTAATTTTGACAGAAAATTGCAGGAGCTGGTTGATTTACATGCTACACAGACTACTAGAATTAGTGAGGCCGAGCAGCGTATCTCGGATTTAGAAGATGCTACAGCCCCCATACCTGAGCAAGTGATCACTCTGCAAAAAGAATTAGAAGAGCTGAAGGAACTTTTGGATTACCAGGAGAACTACCATCGACGGTTGAACCTACGGTTGCAGGGATTACCAGAGGGTATGGAGGGCACAAGTGTGATGGATTTCTGTGCTAAAACACTGCCAGAGCTGCTGGGTTTTTCTCCTAAAAATGAGTGCATGAAGCTGGAAAGGGCCCACAGAGTCGTCATGCTGAAACCAGCGCCTAACCAGCCTCCTCGTCAAGTGATCATGAGATTTCATTGTTTCCCAGATAGGGAAAGTGTCCTAAAGGCATATCGAGAGCGATCAGAACTGGAATATGAGGGGCACTATTTATATCTCTCTCAAGACTACTCAGCTCATTTGCTGAAACATCGAAGGGCTTTTGGCCCTGTCATGGTACAGCTACGGGAAGCCATAATTGACTGCTACATGTTGTACCCTGCAACCCTTAAGATTAAGTATGAAGGAGCAGTTTACTCTTTCTGGGAAGTCCCTGAAGTGGAGACATTTGTGAGGCACCTGGTTAAAAAGATGGGGTGATCAGAAGCAGGAAACAAGCTATTGACTAGTGGGGTTCCTCCTCTCCCCTCCTCCTTTTGGTGAAGACTACCAGAGACAATACTACTTGACGGATTGAGAAAGCTAAGTGACTGGCATGGAACTAATCACCCCTTCCTTTTTACATATTTTGTATTCTCTTCTCTTTCTTTCTTTCTTTCCCTCTGAAAGCTTGAATATGTAGACATTGTGAGGGAGAAATGTCTGCAAATTGACTGGTTTAATATCCCTGAAATAAGGAAGGGAACAAAAATAGAGGGTTTCCCTTTTTTTTTTTTTTTTAAACTGGGTACAGGCCTCAAGATGGGTGTTTTTATCTAGAGACAGCTTGCAACAAGCAGAATTTGGCTTGGCTATGAATGGGAAATCCCCCCCTTGGGTTGCTATTTTTTTCTTTCTCTTTTTTTGCAGGTGACCAGGTCGGAATGGAACTCGCACCGCTACTCTGAACCACGAGGAACAGACATCACGCAGAAGGCCTCTGCAGACAAGTGTTGTTACAGGACTTGAATTTCAGGGCTCTCAGCCTTTTGAAATGGGACTGAAGTAAAGCTGATACGTGGATATGGGGGCAAGGGGGGGGCGAACTTGCTTTCTCATTGAATGGATGGCTCGATAATCCTGAAACGCATTTAAAGGGAAGGGAAGGGCATAATGGAGAGTGGTGAATTGGAGAATAGGAAGAGGGCTTCTGTGCCACTTGGGAGGGGGCACCTTTTTCAGGGGAATGTAACTTGCATTATTGGTGAGAGACGAGTCGTAAAGATGTGAGGGGGGAACCCCTATAATTCCAAAGTTCATGGAGACATATGAAGATATGGCATTCATATCTGGTTGGGTGGAGTGCAGCTGTAATAATGATAAGAGAACTATAGTGTTACATTGGGTTAAAGATTGATATTAAGGAAGCCACTGGGCAGTTTGTATGGCTTGTAAAATGCGGTGGTTTGGGGGGGGCATTTTCTGTTTTGCTTCATAGAGGGAATGGAGAGTAAAATTTCTGCATTGTGCAGTTCCTGTTACTATGGGGGGGGGAATACAAGAAAATAAGGGAATGTGGAGGAAGGGGGGTTGGTGTTTGTATATATTTACTATTTGTTAGGTTTTTTACAGTTAGAATTTAGTTTGCAGATCCATAGAAAATACCATTCAGACAATCTAGCGGGGACGGAGTCAGGGCCCGGAAGGGGGCTTAATGGTAGGCTAGAGGTAGAGGAAAGGATTCTGAAGGTATGTCTGGAATGCAGGACTTAAATGTGGTCTCATGGAATGTAAGGGGAATAGCCACCCCCGTCAAGTGAACGATGTTGCTTACGGCTTTGAAAAGACAGAATACTCAGGGTTTCCATGATACAAGAGACACACCTCATGGACAAGGAGCATGCAAAGTTAAAAAAGGGCTGGGTGGGGGACTGTTATTCGGCTGCTTTAATGCACATAAAAGGGGGGTGGCTGTTCTCCTGAATAAGAAACTACCATTTCAAAAAGAACGAGTGGTTGCTGATCCTACCGAAGGGCGCTATGTATATCTGGTAGGAACTCTATATGGGGAGAAAATCTCGTTTGGAAGTATATATGCACCTGCTGTACATGACCCAAATTTTTATGGCAGGATTTTGTCTATAATAATTGCGGAGCAATTTCCAAATTTGATACTGGGGGGGTGATATGAACTGTTTGATGAACCCTGTTATGGACCACTCATAACATAAGGGGCTCCCTAAAAATGCTGTTCGGGAATGGCTGGCGGGAATGAATGATTTAGATCTTATAGATCGGTGGTGAACAGCTCACCCTACGGCCAAGGAATATACTTTTTTCTCGCACCCCCACCAAACATGGTCACGGCTTGACTACATATTTCTCCTCAGGGAGTGGTACTTTCGAGTTAGGCACATTAAGCATGGACCCATTCACATTTATGACCACGCTATGGTCATTATGTCTCTGAATATGGGGGAAGAAAAGGAAGCTCTAAGGACGTGGAGATTTCTTAATTATTTACTAGCCAACAAGGAGTTTCAGGAACACTTGTATGATCACTGGCAACAGTATGTGCGAAACAACTCAGGGACAGCCACTTCTAAAGCAGTCTTTTGGGATGCGGGGAAGGCGTTTATGAGGGGGTTCATTATTAGCTATGTGGCTCATCACAAAAAAAAAAAGTCAAGAAAAGGAGAACTAACTTAGAACAGAGACTTAAGGTGTTGGAGAGAAAGGCCGCCCTGGGAGCGGGATGAGAAAATGTGCACCTCTTGTTGGCAAGAATTAGAGAGGCACTGAATAACCTATTGCTGGGAGAGGCGAGGAAAGCTGGGCTATTTATTAGGAAGCATTTTTATGAGTGGGGGAACCGACCTGGCACTATGCTCGCAAATCTTATAAGGGGGAAAAGAGGGAGGCAGTTAATTTGGGCCGTGCGAGGAGAGGATGGGACGCTTTTAAAAAATAAAACAGATATTGGGGAAAGGTTTAGGAGATTCTATCATGAGCTTTATCAGGGTCAAAGGGGGGAGAAGACAGGGGGATGGTGGAATTTTTGGATAAGGTGGAGATACTGCAGATAACAGAAGGACAGAGAGAGCGCTTAAATGGTGCCATTACAAAAGAGAAAATTCTCTCTGCCATTGGGGCGCTTAAGAGGGGCAAGACCAGCGGGCCTGATGGTTTTTCAGCCGAATACTACAAAGTTATGAAATTAAAAGTTGTGGAGCACCTAGAGGCAGTATTCCGAGAAGCGAGGAAGGAGGAGGAAGAACTACCTCGATCCTGGGGAGAAACCACGATTTGTCTGATTCCAAAACCTGGGAAGGACCCTTTAGAGTGTGCCTCCTTTAGACTGATATCCCTCTTAAACTGTGACTCAAGTTTTGGCCAAAATTTTGGCTACTCGGCTGGAGAGCCTGTTGCCAGAGCTCATTCACCCAGACCAGACCGGGTTTATTCGAGATAGTTACTCATATCACAACATGAGGATCCTCCTGAATGTAATCTGGGGAGCAAAGAATAGTAAGGAAGTGGTGCATATTCTGTCAATGGATGCAGAAAAAGCATTCGACAGAGTACAGTGGGAATATTTAATGGAGGCTTTGGCCCGGTTTGGGTGAGGGGTTCATAGGGATGGTCCGGCAGATGTACCGGAACCCTAGGGCCAGAAAACTAACCAATGGCACCCTTTCGGATAGCTTTGATTTAGGAGGAGGTACCAGGCAGGGGTGCCCGCTTTCTCCTCTCTTGTTTGCTTTGGCACTTGAACCCCTGGCCATTGCCATTCAGAAACACCCTGAAATTTCAGGAGTGGTAGGGAAGACTGGTAGAGAGACCAAGCTTTCACTCTATGCGGACGATATGTTGCTATATGTAACTAAGCCCAGTAGGTCTATGCCTGCTATCTTGAGCCTGGGCGACTGGTTCTCACAGTTCTCCGGATATAAATTAAATCTGGATAAATTGGAGGAACTGAGGGTGGAAGTGCAAGATGGCAGGATCAATACACAGAAATCGAAATGGGGCTTTCGGGTTGTCTGAGAGGCTTTCACTTATTTGGGCATCAGAGTGAGGGGGGAAATTGGAGCTCTATATGATTTGAATTATGCGCCGCTGGTGCAAAATATAATTGCGGACTTGTCTAGATGGAGGGACCTTCCTATAACATGGCTGGGTAGGATAAATCTTATCAAAATGAACCCACTCCCTAGAATACTCTATAGTTAACAAATGCTTCATACTGGGTTAAGAGAAATGGAAGTGAGAAAATTGGAAAAAGCTTTCTCTGACTTTATCTGGAGAGGGAGACGCCCCAGGGTAGGCTTAGCCCGCCTGAAGGCCCCTATAGAAAAGGGAGGACTTCAGTTTTCAGACTTAAAGAATTACCAAAGGGCCATGCAGTGTCGATATATTCAGGACTGGATTGGCAGGCCTAGGGAAGCTGGCTGGATAGACCTGGAGGAGAGAGGAAGTGTGGGGAGAATCTCAGCATATTTGTCCCTGGGAGGACAGAAGGCATACCAAAGACTCCCTAACCCGAATCCTTTGGTCATGGCAGTGTTAGATAGTTGGAGGGAGATGTCTAAACTGAGAGGTACTGGACAGGATGATACACTACTCCTACCATTGAGAGGAAACCCGTTTTTTCTTCCGGGGTTGGAGGACAGGGGATATAGGGAGTGGGAAACAAGAGGAATTAGCTGTTTCAAGCATCTATTCACACGTGGAGAACTGGATTCATTTGAGAGCATACAAGATAAGACAGGGTTGGGATACCAGCACTTCTTCCGCTATCTCCAAATAAGGGCATATATCAGATCTATTGGGAGGCTAGGGAGCTCCATATCACAGTGGGAGGTAATTGAACAACTAATAATGATAGGACAAAAAAACCCTAAGGGAACCATCCGGAGAATGGCTAAAGAAAGTAAAACCTGGTCTTCGGATAAAACACAAAACAGTAGGATGCTCGGGGAGAGAGACTTAGGGACTACAATTTCAGCAGATAATTGGAAGATACTTGTCCAGCTACATCAAGGTGTCTTGTTGTGTAATAAATATAAAGACTCTTACTATAAAGTTCTGCCATAGGCTATACTGCCCACCTCTGGTTGTTCATAAGTATAATCCTGCAATCTCTCCTGTATGTCCTAGATGTAATAACAACCCAGCTTCATACTATCACTACTTTTGGGCCTGCCCGATTTTACAGAACTTTTGGGGTGAGGTGGTGTTTGAACTGCGAAGGATCGGAGGACAGCAGTATCCTCTGTCCCCTCTTTTGTTGCTGTTTGGGGTAGAGGAAACAGGGGAAGGAGATTGGGCCCCTGTACAAAAATGTCTTAGGGTACTAGTATATATAGCTAGGCATGGTATCCTTAATACTTGAGTCATGGCTGCGATGCCTACTGTAATCCAATGGAAAGCCCTGATAATACAGGCCATTACTCTGGAGCGACTGACATATGCGGTCAAGGATAAAGAGGAGCTCTTTTACAGAGGTTGGCAACCATACCTTTCATCGTTGACAGTAGCAGAGAGTGTTATGTAGAAAGAGGGCTGGGTTTAAAGTGAATATAAAAGGGGAGGGGTATATGTGGACACTAAAATAACAGGGGCCCTGACTCCTTACCACCCGGGATAACTGTTTAAGGGGAAATCTTTTTAACTGAGTGGATAGAATGAGATGTTGGAATAACGAAATGGATCTTGATGTAAATTGGTTATGAATTAAGGTTCATGTTGTGCATATCTGTGTGTGTGTATGTCTGTATGTTACTTTGTGGGAAAAAAAAGGAAATAATAAACAAATGATGCAAAAAAAATAAAATGGGTACAGTTGGGATACCAGAAACCACAGGCTATGGTAAGAGTGAATGGGACTCTTTCCTCTTCTTTTAAAATTGCAAGAGGCACACAACAGGGCTTCCCCCTGTCCCCCTTACTCTTTGCAATAAGTATGGAGCCTTTTGCTCAAGCAATCAGACAAAGAGAAGATATCAACGGTATCACTATATAACATACAACCCATAACATTTTGCTGCACGTGGATGATACCCTAATTTACATGAGTAATCCGGCCTTCTCCATTCCCAAATTATTAGAACTTATTAAACAATTCGGAGAAGCCTTAGGATTTAAAATAAACATGGCAAATCAGAAGTCCTGTTGCTGGGGCGGGGAATCAGAAATTAACAAGTCTGGTACCCTTTAAATGGGTAGACACCAAGGTGAGATACTTAGGAATTCAGATTCCCACTGAGCTTTCTACTTTATATAAATATAACTATGGAGCCCTTAAACAGCAGGTAACAGCAGATTTGCATCGATGGAACCTTCTCCCTCTTACATGTACGAATAGATTAGAGATAATTAAAATTAATATCCTCCCTAGATTTCTGTTCCTATTTACAACCCTTCCTCTAGAGATCCCCCCAAAGGACTGGAAAGATTAAAAAAAAAAAAAAGATATCGACTTTATATGGGCCGGAAAGAAACCAAGGGTTAGATAGGAAGTTCTTACAGAAGAAAGGAGCGGGGGAGGTATGGGGCTTCCGGACTTCCCTAATTATTACATGGCAGCCCAGCTCTTACCGGTGTTGAAAATGCTGAATAGGGGAAAGAGTCATGGTTGGTTAGAGATAGAGGAGAGAGAATGCCATCCAATCCCTCTTAATCTTTTACCTTGGAGAACTCTCCCTAAAGATCTAAAGGGGATCACAAACACACTAACCAAACATACCATGACGATCTGGCTCCAAGCGAGGCAGACTTGGGAAATAACTAGACCAGTCTGGCAGTTTATCCCTCTAACATACCTACCAGACCTCCCAGTCTCAGAAACAGATCCAATTCTTTTTAGGTGGGCCATGAGAGGCCTTATATATCCACAACAAATGGTTATGGGGGAAACAATTAAGCCCTTTGCCCAGCTTCAGTCAGAATTTGGACTTTTGGATTTAGATGCCTTTAGGTTTTGCCAATGTATACATTACATTACACACAAAATAGGGCTGAGAGAATTAATACAGGATCCAGCCAATCCTATTAAGTATGCAAAACAAAAAAGTGCTCTCAGGGAATCTAGGGGGTACATTTCAAGGATACATAAAACTTTAATGGAAAATAAGGGCTCCCTAGCAATACAAACAGTGATTGATTATTGGCATACAGAGGCGGAAGTTCCTCTATCAGACCAAATGTGGCAGACGGTCTGGATGGGAGTTCAAAAGACAACTAACTCGCCATCTTGGAGGGAGTTTAGATGGAAAATTAATATCAGATTCTTCAAAACTCCTTCTATATCGTATCATTATGATACCTCTAAATCAAACAAATACTGGAGAGACTGTGGGGCTCAGGGCACACATTACCATATTTTTTGGACGTGCCCCGGGAATATCCCTCTTTTGGATGAATACAAAGACCCTGATAGTAAAAATCTTAAGTTTAAACACATCTCTGAAATTCGAAAACATGGTCTTAGGAGCCCCCCCCCCCCCGAAATAAAATCTCAAGCAGGAAGATACCTATTTAACATACTTATAGCTGCAGCCCTGAAAGCCCTTACCCAGAAGTGGCTTAGAAAAGAATCCCCACAGACCTCTGACTGGTATAGGAATATAAAACAGATTAAAGAAATAGAAGCTCTCACAGTGAGGTTAAGGTTAGCCACTCATAAATTTAATGTCAGATGGCTACCTTGGTTTAAACACTGGGAGGAGAAGGAGGGCACATCGATTTTAGAGCAATTACTACATGAATAAAGAGCTACTGTTAATTAACTTACATATCCCTGTTGAAGATAAGAGGGGATTTGAGAGGAAAATACTAGAATTAATTACAAAAAGGTGCTCAGTTGACTGTCATTATTTTATTAAATTAAGTTAAAATCAGGCTACAAGACTATTGAATCTACGTAACATATTACAAAAATAAGATAAAAAAGAAAAGAAACAGGAGAGTAAAAGTTATTACAAGTTTTTTATACGGCAATATATTTGGTTGTATATGATATGTTAATTCTAC
Organism: Neoceratodus forsteri; assembly: GCA_016271365.2. Classification (NCBI taxonomy): domain Eukaryota; kingdom Metazoa; phylum Chordata; order Ceratodontiformes; family Ceratodontidae; genus Neoceratodus; species Neoceratodus forsteri. The sequence goes on from CM057454.1 coordinate 335,628,079, forward strand.
ATCCCCCCTCCCATTTCCCTCTACTTTTTACTGATAAGAAAATTGTAATGGGAAGGAGGGCTAACGTGGTGTAATGTACTTGTTCCTGTTCAATAAAAATGTGATGTTCAAAAAAAAAAATCATTGAATCTAAGTCTAGCAACTGGTGTGTTTTCCAAGAAAACATGTAATTTCTGCCGTGCAGCTGCCATCAATTTCTTCAGTGTAAAACTTACAGCCTTAATAATGGACAAGCCTGCCTAGTGCCTGGGGGCATGGTATTTTGGCACTAGCAACAGGTAAGGGGATGGATACAAATCCTAAACTGTGCCATGGGGAGATAAAGAAAAAGGAGTGCTACAAATCAGTGGGGGAGTGATTAAATAAATATGTTTATCTTGGCTGCAAGAACTCTCTAAAGTTGGGACTGCTACTAAAACTGAGTGTGACCATATACTGAGCAGCCATCTTTGATACTATGACCCCATGACTGATAGCCAGTTAACTATTTAGGTGCCCAAAAGTGGTTGTAATGGCTTATGGGAACAGGCGTGGACTGATTTCAGGTGCCAAAGGACCTCTGCCAATCAATAATCGAAGTGGTCTAATGAATAGTAATATTTGTGATTGATGACAGGAATTGGCCAATCAGAGGGCAGTATTTTTGGGTGAAATCCCAGGGACTTTGGGTAGTTTGAGCAATCTTTGCTGAGCTCTTTTCGAGTAAAGGGGCGCTCAGGTGGTGTGTTTGTCAAGGGATGTCTTTTCCAGGCCTTAATTGGGAAAATTGTTCCAGCATTTTGGAGGAACTGAACAGGACTTTGTTCTGAGAGAGAGTGTTGTGATACTGCATCTTAATATCAGAGACTCTTGGGTGAAAATCTCCTGGCAGTGTGAGGTTCCAGGATTTTGCAATAAACCTGCACCAGGTGAAGAAAATCCCCTGAAGCAGTGAGAGGGGTGGTTTGGAACTGCGAGTGCCACAGAAAAGGGTCACTGCTGTTGAAAGTAAAGGACTTTAAAGGAAAAGGTTTGCAGGTGTGCAGTGTTTTAGGAGCCTGTGGTCTGCTGAAAGCCAACTGTGAAAAGGTGGAGATTTGTATTAGAGACTGAGATCCAATAGCCAAAAGCCGCTGGAAAGGTGGAAATTCTTAGAACCTGTCTTGCTGCACCTTGGAGCTTTGCATAAGGGAAAAACGGAATCTGAAACTATTCATAGCTGCAATCCAGAGCCAGGCAGGGAACATGCTAACCCCTACCAAGTGGGGCAGACTGGGCTGCAGGGGGCCACAGGTCATGTGCCTGAGTTCTAGTACATTCTAGACCCATTGAGGGAGCCAGGCTGTGGAGCCACTCCTGGGTCTGGGCTTCTTGTGGCCTTGTAGGCCTTGTGCTGGGGTCTCTGCAACAGGCCTTGAAACAGGCTGGAGGTGACAAGCGGCCAGACCTTCAATCAAGCCAGAAGGGAACATACAGCTAGACTTTCAAGCAAGTCCAAGACTGGTAGACCAAATCCTTCTGCCCATCTGCTTGCTGCACCCTGAGAGTGATTGGCAGAACCCGAACTGTTGCGCCTGCCGTGCCAGTGACTGAACCCTCTCTTCGGCACCATGAGTACCCAGGGCTTGCCCTGACCAAAAAGGGGAGTAAAAACTTACACTGTTAGCACTTCAGGCCGAATTGTTGCAAGGGCCCCAATGCCAGCCAACCCATGGCACCGAGCAGGTCTGCCAAACCCTAGATACCTAGTCAGGACATAGGAGGATTCACTGGTACCAGTGGGGTTGGGTTGCAGTGTGCTTGAGCCCACGGGCTCTGTTACTTAAAAAAGATAAATATAACCAAACCTCTTTCCTTTTACAGCTTTCCTGTTCCAGGTACCCCATTCCATAGCCCCCCACTCCCTAGCAATAAACCTGTGTTTTGCTGTTGCAAATCCTGTGTTGTGATCCAGTTATTTGTATAGCTGTTAAGTATATGTATTTTATGGTGTTAGGGTACAATGTGGTATTTAGTATGTGGGGTGGTTGAAAGGGGAGGTGGGTAGGTACAGCATCCCAGGGGGTTGTACCAAGCCAACACCTAGCCCACTGATCTTTACTCGGGGTGGAGGTACCATGCTACTTTCTTACTAATTTGGGATAGAACCCCCAAATACCACTGTAGCAGGACCCAGGCCCCATAACCTGTGTGGTAGTCAGCAGACAGGGGTAGTAGCCTATTGGCACACAGCGCCTGGGCTACAACTACACTGAGTGTTTGGTTAATGCTTAGTGGAGAAGAACTGCAATGTGAATATAACAACTGGTATGGAATGCTATACAAATTATTAAGATGCAGGCATTAGACTGAACTGTACTGATAAAGTATAATATGCTCATAAGGCATAGCACTGTTTTGATAAGTAATTCTTTAGTGGCCTAATATAATCGGATGCCCCTGAGTTGCTAATACCTGTCTCCCTTCAAGCCTGCAGCATGTTAATATTGAGGTAAATTTGCTGCTTCTTATATGTCAGCCATGTTGTCCGTGGATCATCCTGGTGGCCCTCCACTGCACGATCTCCAGCCTCTCTCTGTCCTTCAGGTGTGGGTTTCAAAACTGGAACAGTACTAGAGATGTAGCCTTGCCCGGGTCCTGTATATGGGCAAGATCCCCCTCCACCCACTGTCATCACCTCTGCCTAGTTTAGTTTGACTGTTATTGTAACTCCCAGGCTATGCCTGAAACAGGGAACAGTCATGCCAAATGTGCATCACCTGGTTATCAGAAACAAATAAGCATTCTGTTTGCCTTGCTGTATGCCCTGTTTTATTGTACAGAGACTTCGAGACCATCACTGATAACCCCCAAATGTCTCTCTCTCCTTGTCTCTGCTTTCTTCCCTGTCCCCCATCCAGTACTCCTTGCAAAGGTTTTTCTTGCCAATGTGCACTACCTTACATGTGTTAGCACTGATCTGTAACTGTCAAATCTTGAAGCACCTTTCCTGCTTTTCAAGATCCTGTCTGAATTCCCCAATTCCCTCTTTATCCACTCTGCAAGACAGTTTTGTGTCGCTCGCAAAGGGAGACATCTTGCCCCACATACCTTCCTCTATGTCACCAATAAACACATTGAACATGAACATCCCCAAGACTGACCCTTGTGGCACTCCACTAGTTACCCCCTTGCCTCTGAATCGCTCCCATTTCTTTGATCCAAACTCCTCCCTGGCTCCTCATGGTAAACCGGTTAAGAAGCTGGAGCATCCACGTTTCTATTTCAAGGCAATTTTCGAATGCGAAGCTGAAAAATACCTACTGAAGGTACTTGGAAAAAACAGAATTAGTGGTGACTCTCTTGACTTGAAGCTCATAGCCCTCACCCTGGACGCTGTCTTGACCCCTCTAACCAAGATTATCAACTGTTCCCTCATGGTCTCCCAGTTCCCTCTCAAGAGGGCATCTGCCCTGGTGACTCCAATCCACAAGAATGATGACACAACACAACACGGAAACTACAGGCCTATCTCCGTCCTCCCTCCATTATCCAAAGCGTTAGAGAAAATTGTTTCAGATCAACTGGTAGACTACTTGGAAAAATACAACCTGCAATGTCCACAGTAGCATGGCTTTCAGAAAGGTCACAGTAACACCACCACACTCATTGAATTTATGGGCTACATTCATCAAGCACTTGATCAAGGTCAACTTGTCAGCGCCACCTTCATCGACCTGTCAAAATCGTTAGTAATATTTGTCTGTATCTAATCTCTGTGATGTGGAACCTTTGTAAATGAGTCTATGACTCAAAGGTATTTTCTGAATCCAAATAAATAAAATAAATAAAGTTTTCGATATGGTCAACTGTCCACTACTAATTGAACAGCTTGCTGATCTAGGGCTGTCCCTCTTTTTACACCCTAAGGTGGTTTAATAGCTATCTCTTTGACCGCACTCAACAGGTTAAGATTGGTAATGCCCTCTCCTTCAAACAGCCCGTTCAGTCAGGTGTCCCCCAAGAGTCAAATTTGGGGCCCCTGCTATTCAGCATCTTTCTGAACAATCTCCCTGCCTCCTGTCATGAACATATCCTTCTGTACGCAAATGATGCGGTAATTTTCTCAAAGAACTCCGATCCCTCTCTCTTGGAGGGGCCACCTTCAGGAAAGTTTAACGGATGTAGATGTATGGTTTGTCATGTAAAAACTAGTGCTCAACTACAAGAAAATGAAGATTATGTTTTTCCATAGTACACATAATAAACATAAAAGTAAACAGCTGACAGTCAGAAATAGTGCCAGTGTCGCCCTTAGACCAGACACATTCTTTCAAGTATCTTGGAGTGACCCTGGACAGTACTCTAAGTTTCTCCAGTCATATTGATAAGGTTGCCAAATCTGTGAATATCCGCATCGGCCTTCTGTATAGACATAAGCACTGCCTGACTCCCGAAGCACTTAAGCTTGCAATACAAAGTGCGATTGAATTGATCATTGACTATGGGCTTGTTATCTACGGAGCTACCTCTGTGTCTGCCTTACAGTGTGCTGCCATTGCTCTGAACAAGTCCTGTAGATTACTGACTGGTGCTGCCCCTTGCACATACACCTGTAACCTCAATAAGCAGGCTAACTGGCTTCAACTTCTGGGAAGAATCATTGCCATACCTGCCTGGTAGTAGAAAAGGCAGCCCTCAGTCTTATACCCCCTGGAGTACAGAACCTCCTTAGACCAACCAACAGCACTTGCCACACCAGAAGCGCTGATAACTCCACTCTACTTGTCCCCCACTGTCACACTTCTCAGGGCCAGTGGTCATTTGCAGGCAGAGCCCCCAAGTTATTCAACTCACTGGGCAGCGAAGTCACCAATTCAGCCACTCTAGGCCTGTTCACTCCTGATCTTTGTCATACCCTTGTGACTCAGGCCTCATGTGACTGTTTCACTTAATTACCCTGGGTTGACACCCTGTCTCCCTTATCTCCATTTTCTCTGTTTCTATGCCTCCATCCACCTCCCATAATCCCCTACACCTTTTTTCTCTCTCTTTTTTCACCTCCCCCTTTCCCCTCAATTGCTCGATCCCTCCACTAGCTCTCCAACACTTCTGCCCCTTCTTCCTACTCCCCAATTCACTAGCCCAGATCCTGAATGTCTTCTGACCTCCCATCCCCCCATACCCTAAACTACCTCCCTACACACACACCCTCTCTTGTATGCCTGTATCAGTTTGTATCTTCAATCCAAGCTACTTTTGAAACTCTTCTACTCCCATGACAAGGCTTAATTTTGCTGCATTATAATTCTCTGTATAATTGTGTCTGTGTACTCCACTGTTTGAAAATATATTCCCTGTTTTTTCATTGTATCTAACCTTGCTACTATGTCTAGCTGTACTGTTTCTTGTGTTAAGTAACCCTGGACTGTGTAAATCAATTCCAATGTTTTTTTATTGTTTTTAAAAACATTTAACATGGAACCTTTGTAAAAGAGCCTATGTCTCAAAGGTGTTAATTCTGAATTCTCAATAAATAAATAAATAAATAAAATTACCACCACCTTCTGTTGCTTTTCTCCCAATCAGTTCCTACCCTACCAATCACCCCCTCTCCTCCTACTGTAGTCTCAGATCCACCATCTTTCTAAGCAGCTTCTTGTGTTATACTGACTAGAAGGCCTTGTTAAAGTCAAGGTAGAGAACTTCAAATGCCTGCCACCTATCTACTGCCTTGGTGATCCAGTGTAAGAAACTCTCAGGTTAGTCTGGCACAATCCTATTACCACAGTACCAATGTTGTTTATCATTCCGGAGCCCACTTGCTTCCAGGAATTCTGCAATTTGTTCTTTAATTATGCTCTCCATGAGCTTATTCACAATCAAGGTAAGGCTGACCGGCCTGTAGGTCCCTGAGTCCTCCCTGCCACTCCACTCTTTTGAAGTGGTACCGCAGCTGCTTCCTCCAGTCACTTGGCACTACCCTCTGTTCTCAACGGAGGACCTTAATAGATATGTCAGAGGGGCAACTAGTTCTGGATCCAGCTTTTTTTAGGAACCCTTGGGTTTAATCAATTTTGGCCTGTCTCCTTGCCTACCCTCAGTGCTGCCAGACCCTTCTTGTCCCTTTTCTCCATAATATGAACCAGCTCTGGCCCCTCAGTCAGACCTCTTTCAGAAGCCTTTATGCAACTTTTCATAAGTGGTCCCCTTCCTCTACCCTGAATATAGAAAAGAAATAACTGTTCAGTAAATCTACCTTTTTCAGTCATCTTCCATCCAACTTGCTCCTTCTTTGGTCTAATACCTCCTTTTTTCCTCCTTTCCTCATTATGCCTAAAAAACTATGTTTCCACTTTTTAACACCTTTAGCTATTTTTAACTCGGTATCTGCCTTTGTCTTCTTAACTGTGCTTCTTGCTTCTTTCAATTTCTTTTGCTATTCTTCCCAATTTCATCATTTTGCTCAAGTTTGTATTTCCTGAAGGCAATGTTCTGGTCCCTCACTGCTTCCCCCATTCTCTGGAAAACCACTGAGGTTTCTGATGCTTGCTCTTCTAAGCTACTTTCTTCATACAGATTCCTGTGACTTCCAGAATGTCCCTTTCAGTAACCCCCTTCCCCATGCAACATCCTATACACTGCCTCTGCTGCCCCCTTTAACTTCCCCCTGATTTTCTTTCTCATCTTGTTGAAGTCCACCCTCCTAAGATCCAGGACCACAGCACTTGATGTGGAGCACCTGTGCCCCTTGGCAATTACAAACCACACTGATCTGTGATCACAGTACCGCAATACCTCAACCCCTCGCACCATTTCCGTGTTAGTTAGTACCAGGTCAAAGGGGGCTTCCTCTCTTGTTGGTTCCTGTACCAGTAATCAGTCCAGTAAGTCATCCAGTAGAGATAGACTACTTGCACTTCTGGCTACCAGAGCCTACCAGTCTACATCTGGCATGGTTAGGTCCCTGACTATCATCACTACCCCTCTAAGCAGATACCTTTACTGATTTTCTCCCAATTCCTTATTTCCCTCTTCCTTCTGGCTAGTGGCCCATATATCCCATATCCCAAGCCCCCCCCTTGGGTGCTAGCTGGATCCACAATGATTCTACCTAATCGCCCCCCATAACCATGGAGTTTCCTGTTGCTTCAACACCCTCTTTCACTTCTAAGGCAACCTAGCTCCCTTACCTGTTCTTTTTTTCCTACTATGTTTTTATCCAGTGTTTTTCCCTGTTTTAGTCCATTCCCTTCCCCGGGCGCACACGTGCCGCGTTCTGAGGCACACACCCGGCTTGCTGCCTCCTCCCACCTGTGTTGCCACTGGATCTCCACCTGGTGGCAGTGGAACTACCAGGGGAGGGCCAAGAACCACCCCAGAAGAGGAGAGTTGCCTTTAGGCTGCTCGATCCTGCTCCACCCCCCCCCCGCTGGCACCCCGATGACCTGAGGTTGTTCCTGAACCTGGGTTGCCGGCGTGGTACGAGGTGTGGCATCCAGTACCTCAACCCTCAGTGCCACAGGCTAGCTCATCCTTTACCTGTTCTTCTGTCCCTCCTGAACAAGGAGGACCCAGGGATCGCAAGGTCCCATTCCCTATAGTTAGATTCCCATTTTGGTCACTGCTATTATATTAGGGTCACCTCTGTCACCACCACTTGGAGGTTGCAGATTTTGTTGCCTAACCTCCTAACTTAAAGATTGACACCCTTCCACTTGCCTTTTTGAGACTCTCCAAGCTTTAAGGTGTTGTTCATTTCTGCTTCTCCCCACCCCATTCTACATACCCCGTTCTGGCACCCCACATCACCTCATGACTTCTGCCCCTCCATCCTGCCTCTCCTTCCATTTAAGTCTTTTTCTGTTTGCATCCCTTCAGTTGTCCTCAGAAGTGTTGCCTTGTTGGTTGTTCCTGGAATCTAGGTGGCGTTTGGCATAGTATCCTCCTGGGGAGGTGATGGCTGATCCATTTCAGCCAGGGGCTTTTAGTGGTTCGCAGTCATTGGCCCTGGACTCTTGCCTGCACTCAGGGTTTTAGGTTTGGCTCCCAATGCTTGCTATCCTCCATCCACCTGGGCTGGTAGACTTGTGTGGCAATGGGGGGGGGGTAATGGGCATCCACAGTCTGCTGTGTAACAGGTGCATTTCTTCCTGCACCACGCAGTTTCTATGACGAGCACTGCCAGTATCCTCTGTAGCATTCCTCCAAAGCACAGCATGCAAGGCAGTTACACTTTACGGCAAACAATGTAGTGACCACACAACCAGAAGTCTTAACATGTAAAAAAAGTCTGTTTTACTAGGGATCTGAAAGCAGACAGAGGTTATATGGTCCAACTACAATTCTGCCTAAGACGAGTGTGCTCACTGTTCCCCGCTTTCCAGTGCAGCTGGTAATGTAGCAATTACCAATTTCCAAAAAAGAACAAGTGCAAACTTAGGAATGCTCAAAGATATTTTATTTTACACTGATAATGCTCCTAGTGCCTTGAGGCACATTGCCTCTTCATAGGGGAGCTACAGGAAATCACATAAAGGAGCTGAATAAATACCCCAACTAGCAAGCCCTCCCCACACACACTTCTCAGTGGTAGAAAGTTAATTTAATAAATAAAACTGGGGGGGTACTATGGAGCCCAACTACAATATCAGTTATCCTTTACAGATCCACACAACTTATTATTATACAATACTGTATTTGGTTGAGGCTGGCATCATAACAGTTGTTGAATAACATGGGCCGGCCACAAGTAAATAAAGCCACAGGTGTCTCAAAATGCAGAAATACCTTATGTGCCCATACCACATGATCTATAACTGGTGTACATTCCTTAAGAGAAGAGTCTGCTGAAAATATGTTACAATCCATAAGAAGAAAAATGCAGCAGCTTCGCTCTTTTGCTGCTGAAATTAACAGTAGGCTGGACGGTCTCACTAAATGGATCTAAGTGTTAGAAACAGTGGTGAAAACCGCCAATGAGATATTGTGATGTTGAGAGCAGCATAAAGTTAGTTGCGCATTGCTTCAATTCACTAAATATGGAAAACTGGCACAATTAGGCATGAGTAGAGATGCTGAAATTCAAGGTAGATCAGCCAGCATCAGATGGTTGGTGTTACCAAAGAGCTTGGTGGCAGAGGGTACCCTCCACTTTTCCAAAGAAACTGGCTCAATGAAGTTTTCTCTCTCAAGACTGACCATATTAACTTGTAGCTTTAGAAGGCCTACAGAATTACTCCCCTTTAAAGGGCCTGTAGTCATGGGAGGGGCAGGGACCGCAGACTTAATTTATTTTTTCGGTAAGGCAAAATGACCTTATTATAAGGGTCAACCAACAAATTCTCTTTTTCCCTGGGTACCAGTTTCTTAACCAGGAAGTGCTTAAGGTGCTTTGATGGATTCCGCACACCTTTCAAAAGGATGGGGTGAAACTGTACAAGAAACTGTTCTCTTTACTGACCAAATGGATGTGGGGAAATTGGCTGATAAATTGCTATTGGTCCACATGCCGATTCTTCTGACAGTGGAGAGAATACCTGGAGAGGCGCTGTTAGGGTATTTTTACATAAATATTCCTGAACTGTGTCTTTGTTGTGGTTTAAGGGGCCCACGGCACCACTGAAACTTCTTTGCCAAGTTAAATGATTTTTTTTTTATCTAGTCCTGCTCTTGTCCCTACATATGGTCTGAGACCTTCTTATCAAACTTACTTTAATTTAGCAAACCTCAGCTGAATCAATTTAGTTATTTATCATTTCAATTCTGTTTAATAAAAATGACATGCAGGGTTAACTGCTTTTTTTTTTGGTCAGTTATTGTATTTTTCCACTCAAATACCCTGCACTAACACCATAACTTCAAGCCTTCTTCCTCCATAGCTTTCTCCTTGCATTAGACAGCATCTGTGGTGTATAAATACTCATTATACAATGGCAAGAAAAAATCCTGGACTCTGATTGGTCAGTCTGAGGCTGGACCCGTGATGTTAATCAGTACAACATCATGGGTCTAGTCTCAGCCTCACTGTGAACCTGCAGATGAGCATTTTATGGATCCTTCCATTGCTTGTTTTATGGATCCTTATCCTTCCATTGCTTGTTTTATGGATCCTTCTCCTTCCATTGCTTGTTTTATGGATCCTTCCATTGCTTGTTTCATCTTCTCTTAAAAAACAAAAATATTTTTCCACACAAAAACATCTTTAAAATGATTTGTTTTATTCTGTATATAACAATGAGCCATTGTATAATAGCAATAATGCCCTCCAGGGTGTGTGTCGTTTGAGATAACATCACGCCTCAGTTGTTGGACGCACTTGGCCTGCGGCCTCGTGCCCAACCACCTGAGGCATGACGTTATCCCAGCACGACACACACCCTGTCGGGCATTATTGCTTAACTAACATACTCATGCACTTTCACACCATTTTCTTGCTACTGCACCCTGACCGCAAAATAATCATGTACTTGAGCAGTCAAGTAGCAGTAACACATATGGTTACTCACTGTTGCAAACTCACTAACAGTTACCCACTAACATGCATTTTTGCTGTCACACACTCAAATGCACACTTTTAGACAAACACCATCACAGCCCCCACCTACACAAACCTGTTTTTGTTTGTGGGTCTTTTTTTTTTGCTAATTATTCTTCTGGTGTTCTCTTTCTATTCTTCTATTTATCTTTTCTGTTGCCCTCTTTTCCACACTGTGTTCTCAATCTTTCTATTACTAACTAATTCTCTGTTTCTCTCTTTTGTCTTAAACACTGCAAATTCACTTTACATTACTTTACAACATAGAAACATAACATGTGACTGCAGTCAAGGGCCGCCAGGCCTGCCCAGTCTGCCTATTTTGTTTTTTAACTTTAATTTTTTTGCTATAGACCTTAGTTGATCAATGGTGTTCCCCTCCTTTTCCCTTGTGCCTGTCCCAGGCATTTTTGAACCCAACCACTGTTTCTGCCTACGCTACCTCCACTGGAAGGCTGTTCCAGGCACCCACCACCCTTTCTGTGAATAAGTACTTAATCGCATCCCTCATGAATTTATCCTCCTCCAGCTTCTTAGCATGCCCCTTGTTCTAGGGCACATTTTTCTCTGAAAAAATACTCCCCTCCTGTACCTGTGTAAACAGAAACTGACAGTACAGTGAAACCAAGACTGGGAATTTTGGAAACTTTCTTAATTCAACAACACTGCTGACATTTGGGCTTCAGGGATGTTATTCCGTCAGTACTTGTGAAGCTTGAGACCTACAATAGCTGTGCCAACAGGCTGCAATCACAATTTAGGATGAAACTTCATGATCCACTCCAGTGGGAACTCTGCAATACTCAGAACTCATCACCCCAACTTGCATTTTTGCCAACTTAATTTTTGCTCCTGTGAATGAAGATTCAAATTAATGTACTGTGCATTCTGAATTGTGTGCATGATGTATAAATCATTACTAAACACATGAGGATTATTCATTTTAACACTGACAAACAAGTTCATGTACTGTGCATTCTGAATTTTGTGTATGATGTATAATCATTATTAATTTTAATACATGGAGGTCAAATTTATGTACTGTGCATTCTATGTTTTGTACATGATATATATTATTAATTTTAACACTTTACTTATTTACAATGACTTTTACAATCTTCAACCAATATTGAGCATACTGAGCTAATAATATCTCATTTCCAGATGCATCATGCTAGAAGGGGAGAGGAAGCACCATAAATAGAGTATTCAACAGGAAATACTGTGGAGAACAGAGTTAAGCATGGGGCTTAAGATCAGCTGCCACCTTTTAATTAGGAACAGTAATGTGTAGCCAGCCATGGTCATATGTTATGCTAATTATTTGTCAGCAGGAGCTAGGAAACCCCAATTTCCTGTCTAGCCAGAGACTAGTTTGTACCTCGTGCTGATGATATGTCCCTGCCTATGTTCCTAAATAAATCTTATTCTGTTTATTATTTTATGCATCTGACTCAGTTCGTTTGGTACCAGCAGTTGATTACTGCAGAAGCACCAGATGGGAAAGCAGAATACTGGAGAAGGTAAGGGGTCCCATGGCAGACTAAATAACAAAATGCCACACATGGTGGAGAATGCGGCCCTTCTCCTCTCCAGACCCCCATCTTGCTTATCTGCATTGTTTGGTACCCCAAAGGCATCACTCAAGTGTGCCTAAACTGTTGCATGCTAAGAAAAATTCCACCTGGCAGCAGAGAGGAACAGAAAATAAAACTCAAATTATCCTGTTAAATCAATCTTCCTGCAACCTGCCTCAGGAAATATAAATGTGTTTACATATAAATGTGCTTCAGTTTGGGACACTATTTTTTCGGCAACAATATAGATGTTAAATTTCAGCCTCCACAAACCCCACAGAGCTGCATGCTGCAAACCCCAGCAGTCCTACACAAATTCAGTGACCAGAAAGAGTGCCAAAAATTCAAATCAGCATCCCTGCTGTCTACTGTACAAGCTAGTACAGTTGTGCAAGCATGATTGGCGTGAGCGCCACTCAGAAGATAAATTGTATTGTGATTGAATATCGTATTTACTTGCATTATCTCATTGTTATGGCTCTTTTAAATATCATAATTTTAGCTTTGTGCTATAGTGTCCTTAGTATATATATTCTACATGACACATATAGGGAGCCTTCATATTTTGGGGGTTTGTTTTAGCCTGAAGGGATGCAGGAATCTTTGGTTCATGGGGAAAATGTTTATATCACTGCTAATCTTTTGCCCAATGATTGTCACAATAGCTTTATTAAAGCTCTGGTGATAAGAAGGCCAGTGTTTCTTGTGTCCCTTCAGAGAGTTAATATGGCAAGGAGTGTTTTAATGATGCAAAATAGGATTTGTAGGTTTAAAATGAGAGGATTATTGAATATGTTTCTTATTTATTGCCTACTTACCTGTGGTGATGTACATCCTAACCCTGGTCCCTCCTTGATTAATGATGTACCAAATTATGGAGGTTTAAATATTGTACATTTTAATGCAAGAAGTTTGATGAAGAATTGTGTTGCCAACAGGGATTGGGCTGAAGAATGTAAACCTGTGATTATCATCATTATGGAAACCTGGCTGAATAACAGAGTCACTGAGGACTTAACTAGGTTAGCTAATTACCAAATATTTAGGAAGGATAGGAATAAAAAAGGGTGAGGGGTTGTTATCTATACTCAAAGCAATTTAACATCTAGAGAAATGTTATGCCCCAATTTGGATTGTGGCATAGAAATTATAGCTGAGGAGATCACTGTGCCATATAAAAAAACCCTCTTCTTATGGGAATTTATAAACCTCCTAAGGTAGAAATATACAGGTTACTCACCTGTAACAGGAGTTCTAGGAATGGTATATGTTGTTCATCCACACTCATTGGCAGGTATCCTTGCCACTTTAAATCTTGCCGGAAGGTCTTCAAGCTTGCTCCTCCCACCCACCCGGGTGGTATAACTCTCGGCTCCGCCTCATGACGTCAGATCTGGCCGCTGGAAGCTCAGGTTGTGCGTCGAAGCCGGGAGGTGGTTGAAACATGGGATGAACAACATATACCATTCCTAGAACTCCTGTTACAGGTGAGTAACCTGTATTTCTAGGACATGGATATGTTGTTCATCCACACTCATTGGCAGACTCCTAGCAGTTCTCCCGGGAGGAGGGAGGCAAGACGCACACCCCCAATACTTACTTGGGAAAGAGAGACTGGAGAACCGAGGCCCCAAAACCAGCATCCCGGCGTGACACAAGGTCGATGTGGTAATGGGTAATGAAGGTGTTTGCTGACTTCCAGGTAGCAGCCCTGCAGATTTCCTGGATAGGGACGTCCCTGGAAGCAGCCACCGTTGCAGCAGTATGGCGGGTAGAATGAGCTCTTATCCCTCTGGGAGGCTCCATGCCCGCCAACTTATAGCAGAGATCTATGCAGGAGGTTACCCACCTGCTTATCGTCCGCTTGGCTGCAGGTCTGCCAGATGCGGCTTCAGCGTAGGTGACAAACAGCTGGGCGAACCTCTCCACTCAGCCGTGGCGCCTCCTTATAATAAGCGCGCCCCTTCTAGGGTCCAGAGTATGGAGCCTATATTCGGCCTCCGAGGTGTGATTGGGGTAGAACACCGGCAGAGTCAACACCTGGTTAAGGTGAAACTCCGACACCACCTTCGGAAGGAATTTCGGGTGGGGGCGCAGGACAACCTTGTCCCTGTGGAAGACCAGGTAAGGAGACTCGATGGAAAGTGCCTGGAGCTCTCCCATCCTTCTGGCTGACGTGATAGCCACCAAGAAGGCGGTCTTCCACGACAGGTGAGAGAGAGCACACCTGTGCATAGGTTCGAATAGCTTGCCCATGAGCTTTGCCAGTACCAGCAGTAGATCCCACGGAGGTGGGGGTTCCCGCACTGGAGGGGAAATGTGATCAAGGCCTTTGAAAAAGCGCCAGACCACCTTCTCCTGTGCCACCGACTGCTTCCCGGCCCAGCCTGTAAGCAGAGATGGCTGCCAGTGCACCTTAGGGTCGCCGACCAAGCCCTTGACTAGAAAGGGACCATAAATAGTCCAAGATGCTTGCCAAGGAACAGGAGGAAGGGTCCAAGCCCTTGTTCTGACACCAAATGGAAAACCTTTTCCATTTGAAGGCATAGCATTTCTGGTCGACTCTTACGGGACGCCTCAACTACATTGAGACCTCGCCGGAAAGACCCAAGGCCTGGAACTCTAGCCGCCAGGAACCAGGCCGCAGGTGCAGGGATTGAAGGTCCGGATGGAACACCTTCCTGATTGACTGAGAGCAGGTCCAGGCGAGCTGGAAGCTGCCGCGGAGTCCTGGAGCTGAGACTGAGGAGATCTGGGTACCAGAACTGGCGAGGCCAGTCTGGGGCTATCAGAATCACCTGCGCCTTGTCCCTCCTCGCCTTGAGAAGCACCTTGTGGATCAAGGGAAATGGGGGAAAGGCGTAAAAGAGGCCCGGGGTCCACTGCCTCGAGAAGGCATCCCCCTGCAGCGAGCCCTGCTGAGGGGGGCGGGCATGGAACAGACTCAGCTTCGCGTTCTCCCTGGAGGCAAACAGGTCCACCTGAGGTGTGCCCCAATGGGAGAACAGATGCTGTACCTCCGCAGGAGAGACCACTGTGGGATGCAGCCCCTATCCGGCTCAGGGCATCGGCCAGGGTGTTGGAGGCTCCTGCCACATGAATGGCTAGGAGATCCGCCTCCAGGCTGCGCACGAGTGACCAAATGCGGAGAGCTTCCTTGCATAGAAGCATGGAGCGCGTCCCGCCCTGGCGGTTTAGATAGTACATGGTCGTGGTATTGTCCGTCTGGACTCGGACCACTTGACCCCGGAGGAACGGAGCAAAGGCGGTGAGAGCTAGGCGGACCGCTCGGAGCTCCAGCAGGTTGATGTGGCATCGGGACTCCCGCGGGGACCAGAGGCCATGAGCCTGGTGTTCCCCCAGATGGGCACCCCAACCCATCAGAGAGGCATCGGTCGATAGAGAGACCGTCGGCTCGGGGCGGACGAACGGGATGCCCTCCTGCAAATGATCTGGAACGGTCCACCACTGGAGAGCGTTCCACATCCCTTGTGTCACCGACACAAGCTGGTCCAAAGGATCGCAGCGTTGTGACCACTGGCTGGCCAGTCCCCACTGAAGGGGACGCATGTTCCAGCGGGCCCAACGGACCACGCTGGTGCAGGCTGCCATGAGACCCAGGAGGCGAGGAAGTCCCGGGCAGGCGCAATTGCCAACCAGAAATGATCGGGCAAAGGAGGAAAGAACCTCGGCCCTGTCACCGGGGAGCAGCGCTCTAGCTCGAAGAGTCGAACTGCCTTGATGAATAGAATCACCTGCTTGGCTCGAGTTCCGACTTGGCCTCGTTGATAAGGAGGCCCAGTTGAGAGCAGACCTGGAGGGCCAGATCTCTGGACCACTCCGCCTCCTTCCTGGAGGGAGCTGCTATCAGCCAGTCGTCCAGGTAAGGGTACACCCGGACCCCTCGGCGCGACAGGAATGCTGTCACCACTGCCATGCATTTGGTGAAGACCCTGGGAGCTGGAGACAAGCCGAAGGGCATGGCTTGGAACTCGAAGAGGGATCCTTCCGCTCGGAAGCGAAGGAATCTCTGGTGAGACGGACGGATAGGGACGTGAAAAAATGCGTCCTGCAAGTCCAGAGAGCAAAACCACATGCCGCGTTCCAAGGATGGTATTATCTGAGCCAGAGTGACCATCCTGAAGGTTCGAGACCTTAGGAACTTGTTTAGGTCGTGTAGGTCGAGAATGGGGCGCCAGCCCCGTCCGCTTGAACCAGGAAGTACCTGGACACAAACCCTGGGTCTGAAGGAGGGTCCACCACTCTCTTATCACCTCCTTCTGGAGGAGGAGGCGATGTCGGCTCGGCGAGCCGCCAGTGAGCTGGGGATCCCGAAGCCCCGAGGCGGCGGCTCTGAAGGTGGTGCCTGCTCGAATTCCAGAGCAGGCCTCTTCCACCACCTCCAAGACCCACCTGTCCATGGAAACAGCGGACCAGGCAGAACGGAAGTGCGGGCCGTCCCCCAGGGGACCCAGGGGAAGGTGGACGGGAATGGGGAGACACCCTCAGCCCGTCACTGGGCAGGCTTGGAGGAGGACCGCCGAGGACCTCCTGGGCCTTTCCTCCCTGCCTCCTGTTAGAGGAAGCCGGCGGCTTGGGTTTGGGATGCCAAGGCGAGCCTGCTGGCCCTGACGTTGCTGGGCCGGGCGCGCCGGGGGCACAGAAGGACGAAAGGGCTTAGGCTGTGGCTACTGGCCTTTGTCCTTCTGGAGGAAGAGACCGAGTCCAAGGTAGCATTGGACTTCTCGATCCTCTGCAGGTGACCTTCCACCCCAGGGCGAAGAGGTCAGTCCCAAAAGGGAACATCCGCCAACTTGTGCTGGGTATCCGAGTAAGGTGGATATCCTCAGCCAAGCCGCCCGACGCATAGCCACTGCGCTCGCCACCGATCTGGCACATGAGTCCCCTATATCCAAAGCAGTCTGGAGCTGCTGTTTGCACTACCCTGCCCTGGTCCCGCACCTGCTTAACCGTAGTCTGCAGATCGGCGGGAAGATGAGGGATGACTTCATCCAGGGAGCCCAACAGGGCATGAGAAAAATGTGCCATGAGGACGGCCGAACTGGCCTGACGAAGGCCGAGAGAGGGCATAGCGTGGACTTTTCGCCCGACATAGTCCAATTTCTTGGACTCCTTGTCAGGAGGTTTGTCCACATCCCTGGTGTTGCCCGGCTGAAAGACGCTGTCGGTAACCAACCCCTCAGCAGAGGTGTTCAAAACCGGACAAGGAACCGTAGGGACCGCGATACTTCCTGGCCATCCTGGCCAGGGCGCAGGGCAGGAAGCAGGGCGCTGCCAAAGCTCCAGTGCGGACCCACTATGGCCTCGGAAAGGCCTCCGCGGAGAATCCCTCGGTCCAGAATCTCCGTGAGGGATACCTGGCCCGCTTGGAACGAGTTGAGCTCCATCCGGTGGACTCGAGATGAGCGAAGCAGTCCTAGGAAGGACGGGCTATCGTCCAATGACTGACCTCCTGAAGACTCCAAGTCCAGTCGCTTGAGAAAAGGAGGAATCATCTTGGACTCGGAAGAGTCCTCGAAGAAACTGCCTCTGGCCTGAGCCACCCTTCACCTGCCGAGGTCGGTCGGGAGTGAGGGTAACTGACAGCCGATGGGGTAGACCCTTAGCCGACCGAGAATCCTTGGTCGGGCCCCAATAGGTGGCTGTGGGCGGAGGTTCCACGGATCGGTGGAGCAGCTGGTTTGGCGAACAACCGGCCTGGGTATAGGCTCTCGGATAAGTCGGGGGTTGTCGGCCGCTCGGTGACAGCCACTTAATGGCGGGGAAGGCGGCAGGGTCGGCTTACTCCCGACCAGGAGAGCTGTTGCAACATGAGGTCCTCGTACCGTCGGCGTAATTACCTTGACCTCCTGATCCGAGGGAGGAGGGCGGAATTGTTGGCAACGCCACCGCTGTGCCCGAGACCGGGACCGCCTATGACGGTGGGATCGGCTGGACCGCAAGAGGTCCGAAGACCGAGACCGAGAGTCCCGGAATTTCGAGGTGGGTGCGGGAGGTGTCGGCGAACTAACACTCCCTTGCGCTCGGATGGTCCATCCGAGGCTCCGAACCGAGGCACAGGCGAGCCCAGGATCCCCAACTCTCCGGGGAACTGGGGAGAGGGAATCTCGGCTGCTAAAGCGACAGCCCGTCAACAGGTCGAGAAAATCTCGACTTAAGTCGGTGGAGTCTGGTCAACTGACCTGGCAGGGGACACCGTGAGGCCAGTGGCGAAGCGAGCGAGTCGACAAGCCGACGGTCGATGACTCGGGGAGAGGACCTTTCCCGCTCCCAAGAGCGTCGATGGAGGGACTTCCCCGTCCTTCTTTTGGACCGAGAATAAGGTCCAGCAGGCGTAAGCCCTTCTCCCTAGTGGAGAGGGACAGACAAAACTCCTTAAAAGAAGCGTGTAGGAAGAACCCAGAAGGCGGGATAAATGCGCGCCGAGAAGATACGACCGCGCCGCCTCCTCTTGAGCGACCATCGCTCGAGCTGATCCCGCCGAGCCGCCGCCGCAGACACATAACCCGGCCTCCTTGACTTCACACCGAGGAAACGCTTCTCGGACAGCCCAGTTGCAATCGGGCAGCACGGTCTTCGAGGACGAGGGCCGAGAAAGATGAGCACAGGTCGAAGCCCGCGGGTCGTGCTCAAGGCCTAAGCAGTAGACACCGTGGAGTGTGGATCCGTCCCGAGACATCTTCTGCCCGCATGGGCATCTCCGAAATCAAGGAGTCGATTTGTCCGCCGCGGCGCGAGGGATCGAAGACTGAAGTCTTTCTCGCAAAATTTATTTTTAAATCCGCAAAACGGAGAAATAGGAACCAGTCTCAAACGCAGAGCGTTAAGGAGGGAACCTGAGCTTCCAAGCGGTAAGGAAGATCTGGCGTCATGGGGCGGAGCCGAGAGTTATACCACCCGGGTGGGTGGGAGGAGCAAGCTTGAAGACCTTCCGGCAAGATTTAAAGCGGCAAGGATACCTGCCAATGAGTGTGGATGAACAACATATCCATGTCCCTAGAAAGGAGTCTTTCATATTTTATTAGAATTTTTGTTGAAGTATATAAACCCCCATGAGTTTTTACTTGCTGGTGATTTCAATGTGAACTGAGGAGATACAGATACAAGTAATCCCTTAATTGATTTGCAGGTTGATTTAGGACTCACCCAGCTGATATTGGAATCTACTAGACTTAACCATCGAGAGCCTAAGAAATCCACTATTTTGGATCTTATGTTCACTAACTCTCCCCAGAATTACACATCATATGGAGTATTACCTGAATCATTTTCTGATCATCAATTAATTTATGCTACTAGATTAAACATTATTGCACCCAAATTAGGTCAAAAGGTGTTTTGGAGAGATTTCAAAGGATTTGATTATGTATTATTTATGCTGGATTTGGAGAATGTCCAGTGATCTAGGTTGGATTTGATCCCTTCTGTAACGGATGCTTGGGATTTTTTTATAACAGAGTTTCGAAATGTTTGTGATAGGCATGTACCATTGAGATCTAGGAAATCTAAATATAGGGGAAATACATGGTTTAATAGTGATCTGTTTAAAGCCAGGAAAGACCGATATAAAAAGTGGGGTATTGCCAAAAGAACTGGGAGGGATGTTGATTGGCTTGCATGTAGACAAGCTCAAACTGTCTATATATCAAAGGTTAGGTTAGCTAGACAGGAATATGTCAGACTTAAGTTAGATAATCATAAATATGATGCAAAATTTTTCTGGAGGACTATATCCAATTCAACAGGAAAAAAATAAAATAATAAGCATGAGGTAAATAATACTGTGGTGGAGGGAACTGAAGTGATGCTTGGGTGGGGACTTGTGGATATCTTTAATACATATTTCAGTAAAGTGGTTTCTCCTGCACATACTAATGATGCCCAGTCAGATTATATATCAACTGGGAGGGATAACCTATCTGGGCAGGAGGCTTTTGGGATTTTTAGTTTTCATCGTATTTTAATCAGAAGAAGTGTAGACTGAATTGTTGAGGTTGAATATTTCTAAAGCAATTGGGCCTGATGGGATTCCACCCAGACTACTTAAGTATGCTGCCCCTTGTATAGCTGAACCGCTGGCCCTCATCTTCAATTTATCTTGTAATTGTAGTGAGTTTCCAGAGGGATGGAAGGTAGCTAGAGTAAAACCTATCTTTAAGGGTGGGGACAGGAATAAGCTGGGCAACTATAGGCCCATCTCGCTCCTGTCACAGATTTCAAAGATCTTTGAGAAAATTATTTCTCTTCAATTGAGAGATTATTTGGACTCTAATGGTAGAATGACTATTTATCAGTCTGGTTGTAGGTCCTAACATAGTACAGATACTGCATTGGTTAAGGTGGTTAGTGATTTGCAGCAGAGCCTGGACAGGAGACAAATGGTTGGAGCTTTATTTATAGATCTTTCTAAAGCTTTTGATACTTTAAACCACCAGGTGCTCCAGTCCAGGCTCAGCCAGATCGGTTTATCTATCCAAGTTGTTAATTGGTTCTCGTCTTACTTACATGAGAGGAAACAATTTGTTGAGATTGGCTCTTTTAGGTCTAATTTGGTTGATATGTTAAATAGTGTCCCACAATGGTCAATTTTGGGACCATTGTTATTCAATATCTATGTTAACAATCTTAATTTTGACCTTCCAGATATAGGGTACTACCTTTATGCTGACGATATGATTATATATGTAGAGGGTCCAACTTTGGATTTGATTAGACCTAAGCTCCAGATGGCCTTTGATCAGATGCAGGATTTTTTCAAAAAGCATTTCTTAGTATTAAATTCTAAAAAGACCCAGGTTGTTGTATTTAGCAATAAGCAGTCCAAAGAACAGAATTCAGATCTGAATATAACAACTTTGGATGGTACTATTTTAACAGAAGGGGATAATTATAAGTATGTGGGTCTATGGTTAGATTGTAATCTATCCTGGTCCCTTCATATAAATAATATGATAATGGGTTTAAATAAGAAATTAGGAGCTCTTTTAAGGGATTAAGGGATATACGTCAAGGGATGTCCATTTAAAAGTTGTGAACTCTTTACTAATGCCTACATTAGATTATGGGGAAATCCTTTATGGTGGAGCCTCCTGTTTCTTATTGGATAGAGTGGATTTGATGTTCCATAGAATGGCTTGATTTGTACTGGAGGTCCCTTATAGGACTCATATATGTCTTCTGTTTAACAGCTTGGGTTGGGTTAGGCCTTCTGAGCGCAAGAACCTTCATCTTCTTAAATTTATGTTCCAAATTTGGAAAAAAGGGGTCCCAATTTATATCTCTCGGTTGTTTCCTCTTATAAGTATGAAGGATAATCTTAGGTCTGTGCAGGGGCTGCATTATTTAACCCCCAGATGTAATTTGAATGTTGGTAAGTCATCAGTTTCTTTTAGAGGGATGACTCTATGGAACAAAATTCCTGTGTGTCTAAGGGATGAGAATCAGATAATTTATTTTTCTGATTCGAATAAATGGTACCTGGGATGGGCTAGTACTCAATTTAATTGTAATCAATGTGATATGTCTTAAAATTGATTGATTATATATATATATATATATTGCTCCTTGCTGTATACTGTATACCTTTACACTACCGGTCAAAAGTTTTAGAACACCCCAATTTTTCCAGTTTTTATTGAAATTTACGCAGGTTAATGTCTCAATGTACTCTGAAATTAAAGCATAGAACAAATAAACAATTGGAGATAAAAAAGAAATCATAGAATCATTTTGTTTAACAAAATTTTATCTAAATTTTTGACTCATCAAAGTAGCCACCTTTTGCAGATATACTGTAACTGCCGAACACACTCGTGGCATTCTTCCTACAATGGACATCAAATATTGTTCAGGAAGTTCTTCCCAACACTGTTGCAGAAGTTCCCACAAATGTGTTGCACTTGTAGGTTGCTTTGCTTTCACCCTTCTTTCCAGTTCATCCCAAACCAGCTCGATGGGGTTTAAGTCTGGAGACTGTGCTGGCCATTCCATGATTTGAAGCCTACCGTCTTGTTCTTTTCCTCGAAGGTAGTTCTGACACAGCCTGGAGGTATGTTTTGGGTCATTATCTTGCTGTAGGATGAACCCCTGACCAACTAGGCGTAGACCAGAGGGTATTGCATGGCGCTGCAAAATGCTGTAGTAGCCCTTTTGATTCAGGGTGCCAGTCACTCTGTGCTGTTGTCCTGTGAGCCGCCTATCCAGAAGTTGTTGACTCTCAGAAACTTGTCTTCTGATTCTGTTGTGGCTTTGGGTCTGCCAGACCTCTACCTGTCAGAGTTTCCTCCAGTTTCCAAGTGCCTTTTGATGGTGTGAAACTGTACTCACTGACACCTTGGCTTTCTTTGCAATTTCTCTACAGCAGTTTTGCTAACCTAAACTTTTTTTTTAACCTCTAGCAGTTTACTGCTTACCTTTATACCATTTCAGGTTATTCACTGGACTTGAATTGCTTAAATTTCAATAAAAACTGGAAAAATGGGGGTGTTCTAAAACTTTTGACCGGTAGTGTATATTGTAATTTAATAATATTGACTGTTATGTCTTTTTGAAACTGATGTCTGATGTTTGTTTGTCTTTTTGATACTTGGGATTTCATTGTAAATGAGCCACGCTCAATTGAATGCTTCCCTTATTCTTATGAATAAAAGATTTACTACAGTAACAGTAAGACTTTTCAACCTAGCCTCACAGAGCTAAGAACTGTGCCCTCCCTCCCCCACTCCAAGAATGCTTCGTTTTGCCAAACAAGCAATGATCACAAAATTTAAACGGCAGCCATGATCAAACTGCCTCTTGCAACAGGAAGATGCAGCAATTGAAAATGAAAGTACAGTTACGCAATAGCTTACCATAACAGCAGACCTTCGAGAGAGGCTCTTGCAGTAGGTAATTACATATAGTACTGCGCCCCTGGTGCCAGGACCACACGGAAACTTTTGCAAGCAGTGTCTGATGGGGGGACCATCCACTGGACATCATGTGACTGACATCAGCGTGACACTATATAGTGGGTGGTCCATCCGCCCTTGAGTTCTTCCACCAGAGACCAGAAAAGGTCATGACAGGAGAAGGATAAGAGGCTTCTGAATCAAAAAAATGGCTTTCTGGAAAGAAAGCATAGAAATAAAGATGGTAAGGGGGAAGGTGGGTGGGGAAAAGGTTACCTACTACAACAGCCTCTCTCAAAGATCTACTGTTACGGTAAGATCTTATGTAACTGTACTATCGTACTTCGAGAGGGCTCTTACAGTAGGTAATTACTTATAGCCCTGAGTTCCAAGCAGTAAAGAGTCCCAAGGACAAGAAAACTATACAGGAGGCTGGAACATAATCCCAGTAGGTGATCAAGACAGGAGTCCCTGAAGGACTGCTAGTCCAAAACAGGCCCTACACCATGAAGCAATGTCCAAACTGTAGTGTTTTGTGAAAGTGTGGACTGAGCTCCAAGTAGCTATTGCACAAATATCAGTAGCTGATACATTCCTAAAATAGGCTATGGATGCAGCCATTCCCCTGGTAGAATGTTATTTAACCTGACCCAGCAGGACTTTACCACACTTCTGGTAAGAGAAAGTAATGCAGTTTGCCCCAGCCATTTTGAAAGGCATTTGGAAACTGCCACACCCGCCCTTTTTGGTGCGAAAGTGACAAAAAGCTGATCCATTTTGTGAACATCGTTTGTCCTGTTTGTACAAGAATGTAACATTCTGTGGACGTCTAGTGTACGCAGAATGGCTTTCCCCCCGAATTAGAATACCCAGGGAAGTATACTGGCAATTCAAGAGACTGATTAAGGGTAGTCTCCAAAACAACCTTGGGCAGAAACTTAGGATTTGTGTGCAGAGCCACCCGGTCTCTGTGAAAAATTAAATAAGGCTCCTTACTATATATATCAGGGCCTGTAGCTCAGAAATTCTATGAGCTGAGGTAACTGCAACTAAAAAGAGCACTTTCCAGGGCAAGAAGAGCAAATTGCAAGTACTTGCGGGTAAGAAGGGAAGCATGGTCAATTTTTCTAACAGAAAATTAAAGTCCCACGGTGGAGCAGGGCTACACATTGGGGTTTCAAATGTAAAACACCTTTTAAAAGGGTTTTGGAGACCTCCAATTGAGCCATTGTCTTGCCTCCTACTGGATTATGGTAGGCAGAGACGTTTGCACCTTTAGGGACGAATAACTCAAACCCAGGTCTGACAGATGGAGAAGGTACTCCATGACCTGAGGAGTGGAGCACGAAAAAGGATCCAGATCTTTTGAGATGGCCCAGATTGAAAAACGCTTCCATTTCATGACATAGGTAGTTCTGGTAGATGGCTTTCATGCCTCTACCAAAATTTGAGCTACTCTGGGGGAAACCCCATATCGAGAAGAAGCTATGTCCTGAGGTGCCACGCATGAAGATGAAGGGACTTTAGCCCCGGATGAACCAGTGTGCCACCCTCCTGGTTGAGGAGGTCATAAGACAGAGGTAGAGGGATTATAGGTTCCACAGCTAATTGTTGAAGCAGCGGAAATCAGATTTGTTGAGGCCAAAAAGGTGCTATCAGTATCATCTGAGATCCTGCCTGAAGCTTGATCAACACTCTCTGTAACACTGGGAAAGGAGAGAACGCGTACAGAAATCTCCCTGTCCAAGAAAGCGACAGTGTATCCTGCCAGAAAGCACCATGCCTGAGATCGAGCAAGCAAAACTTGGGAAGTTTTGCGTTTGATGGAGCTGCAAACAGATCCACTTCCAGATGACCTCAAAGGTCGAAGATGTGATCCAGAACATCTGTTTTTAGCTCCCATTCATGAGCTCTTACCCTGGTGCAGCTGAGACTGTCTGCTAGAATGTTCTGCATGCCTGGGACGTGAACCACCAGGAGGCAGACTCTGTGTAGAACCGACCAGTTTCAAACTCACACCACTTCTCTGCAAAGAGGATATGCGCTGGTGCCCGCGTTTGTTGATATACCTCACCACGCACATGTTGTCTGTTTGTATCAACAGGTTCTCTTGTAAAAGAATGTGCTAAAAAGCCTGAAGAGCATAAAGCACTGCTCTCATTTCCAGCACATTTATGTGCAGGCAGCCTCTACAGGTGACCACAGTCCCTGGGTCCTGTGGCATCCCAGATGGGCACCCCATCCCTGTCCCAATGCATCTGTAGTCAGTATGTGGGAGTGAGGAGGGATCTGGAAAGGGACTCCTAGAATCAGATTGCTGGAGTCCTGCCACCACAACAGGTGCTGCTGCATTGGGCTAGAGATGATGACTGGACTGTCCAAGTCATCCTCCCTCTGATCCCACTGAGACCAGTAAGAGACCAGGTAAGAAAAAAGGTTTGTCTCCCCATACGATGCACAGGGGTAATGCCAAACTTCACCCAACAACTAACACTTCAAAATCTGGCCAATGGAAAATCATGTACACAAATGCTCACAGCCTGGGAAATAAGATCCCAGACCTGCAGGCAATAATGTCAGAGGCTAAACTGGACATAGTAGCAATTAGTGAGGCGTGGTTTACCAGTAACCACACTTGGGAGACTTCAGTACCTGGCTATGTATTGTTCAGAAGAGACCGAGGTGCAAAAGGGGAGGAGTGGCCCTGTATGTTAATGAAAATATCAAAGCTACAGAAATTCAGAATACACATAAGGAGCCAGAAGAACTGTGGGTCACCCTGGAACAGGAAATGGGACAGCCATAAGAACTGGGGTTGTCTACAGGCCCCAGACCAGAGGGAGGACATAGACACATTACTGTTAGAAGATATACAAAACATGACAGCTAAAGGAGGTTCTGATAATGGGAGACTTCAACATGCCAGATACAGATTGGTCAATACCAGCAGGAACATCTGCCAGAACTAGACTCATAGTGGATTCCTGCAGGAGGGGCCTCAAACAACTGGTACAGCAACCCACAAGAGACAGGGCTATCCTAGATCTAGTACTGACTAACAAAGAAGGGATCACAGATCTCCAGGTAGAAGGTCACCTGGGGCCAGTGACCATCACATGGTATGGTTCAATTTGCTACTACATCTAAATCATCTCATTCCAAGGCAAAATATGGGACTTCAGAGGAGCTGACTTTGATAAGATGGCCAACAGAGTTAAGCTAGCCCTGGCAAAAAGAAACACAGGTGAGGAGGTACAGGCAAGTGGGCAAGCATTAAGGATACAATACTTGAGCAACATCCCATTGTGTTAGACAGAAACAAGTGCAAAGAAGACGGAAACCACTTTGGTTCTCAAATACAGTAGCAGAAAAGGTCAGAGCCAAAGAGCTGGCCTTCAGAAAATATAAGGGAACACAGCGGGATGAAGATAGGGAGGCATACCAAACTGCCCTAAGGAAGCAGGTAAGGCAGTAAGGCAGGCAAAGTCCCAAACTGAGGAAACACTAGCACGAACAGTAAAGAAGGTGACAAGACTTTCTATAGATACATTAGTGAAAGGAGAAAGTCCAGAGAAGTGTGCTAAGCTTAATGGAGAAAAGGGAGCATGTGAGGAGGAGGACCCTGTAAAGGCATCTATCCTAAATAGATACTTTTGCTCAGTATTTACTGAAGAGAAGGT
This sequence comes from Neoceratodus forsteri, assembly GCA_016271365.2. Classification (NCBI taxonomy): domain Eukaryota; kingdom Metazoa; phylum Chordata; order Ceratodontiformes; family Ceratodontidae; genus Neoceratodus; species Neoceratodus forsteri. The sequence goes on from CM057454.1 coordinate 335,654,741, forward strand.
AGGGCAGGGCCCTGGCTCAGCATCATGGACACAGGGGGAGGAGGTGAGCACTACTCCTTCACAAAGAAAGGGTCCTACAAGAGCTTGCTAAGCTCAGGGTGGATAAGGCAATGGGACCTGATGGCATACATCCCAGGGTACTTAAGGAGCTAAAGGAGGAACTAGCAGAGCCATTAGCAGAATTGTTTAGTGAGTCTCTGAGCACAGGAGAGGTCCCAGAAGACTGGAGAAGGGCTCATGTGATCCCACTCCACAAGAGTGGTAGCAGGGAGGAGGCGGGAACTACAGACCGGTCAGTCTTACCTCAGTAGTGGGCAAGATTATGGAGGCACTCCTTAAGGAAAGGATAGTGCAACACCTGGAATCCATAGGGGCACAGGATCCAAGACAGCATGGGTTTACAAAAGGAAGGTCCTGTCAAACTAATCTCATAGATTTCTTTGACTGGGTAACCAGAGTGGTGGACCAAGGGGGAGCAGTTGATGTCGCCTACCTTGACTTCAGCAAAGCTTTTGACACTGTTCCACATAGAAGATTGATAAATAAGCTAGGTAGGCTCGGGGTGGGTCCGAAGTTGGTCAACTGGGTGGCAAACTGGTTGACTGGCAGAAAACAGAGAGTGGTAGTAAATGGTATACAGTCAGAAGAGATGCAAGTCACAAGTGGGGTACCTCAGGGATCAGTCCTGGGGCCAGTCCTATTCAACATCTTCATTAGTGACCTCTAGAGATGGACTAGGGGTAAGGCTTGTCTGTTTGCAGATGACACCAAGATCTGCAACAGAGTAGATGATCCAGATGGGGTGGGCAGAATGAGAAGAGATCTGGATAAACTAGCAGAATGGTCAGAAGAGTGGCAACTGAGATTTAATGCAAAGAAGTGCAAAATCATGCACATAGGGAAGAGAAACCTGAAGCCACTTATAGGCTGGGAGGAGTTGCTAGCAGTCACAAAGGAAGAAAGAGACTTGGGCATCATCATCACTGATGACCTAAAATCATCAAGCAGACCTCTAAAGCAGTAGGTAAGGCTAGGGGTGTTAGGGTGTATTAGTAGGGGTATCACAAGTCGTAAGAGGGAGTAATAATCCTCTTGTACAAGACATTGGTTAGGCCCCATCTGGAGTACCGTGCAGTATTGGAGGCCACACCTTCACAAGGACATTAACCAAATTGAGGCAGTCCAGAGAAGGGCAACAAAATGGTGCAGGGACTGCATCAGAAGACATATGAGGACAGATTACAGGGCTCAATATGTATACCCTTGAGCAAAGGAGGAGAGAGGTGATATGATCGAGACATTTAAACACCTTAAGGGCATAAACAAGGTGAAAGAGTCTAACATGTTTAAATATAAGAAAATAGCAGGACAAGAGGACACAGCATGAGATTAGAGGGAGGCCGATTAAGGGAGATGAGGAAATTCTTTTTCACAGAAAGGTGGTAGATGCATGGAATGGCTTACCACAAGAAGTGGTGGCTATGAATACAGTGCAGGGCTTCAAACAGGCATGGGATAGGCATAAGGGAGCAATACAAATGACTATGAATAGATAGGTCACTGACAGAGCAAAGGCCGATGGCACATTTATAAGGTAGAAAAAGAAATGGGCAGACTGGATGGGCCTTGCGGTCCTTATCTGCCGTCAACTTCTATGTTTCTATGTTTCTATGTTTCTATGTAGACCTTAGAGTCCACTGTGAAATACGCATGTGGAGTCTGGCCAATGGGACTACGGGGATAGCTGCTGCCATGAGGCCAAGAAGATGGAGAACCATCCTGGCAGAAATGTGTCTGTTGGAAGATACCAGCTTGGCCTGTCTCTCCAGGGTATCTGCCCTGTCAAACTCAAGGGGGAGAAAAGCCACACCACCCCAATAAATTGAAGGTGTTGGGAAGGAGCAAGCTGGGACTTGTTGTAATTGGCCATGATACCCAGGCGCTCGAAAAGGTGCAGAGTAGCCAACAGAGATGCTTCCAATCCCTCCCGCGATGATGCTGTGAGGAGCCAATCATCGAGGTAGGGAAAGACATTGAGACCCTGACACCTCAGGGCTCCAGCCACTATTGCCAGACATTTGGTAAGCACCCCTGAGGTGGAAGATAGGCCAAAAGGGAGAGCTTTGAACTGGTAATGCTCCCCTTGGAATAGAACTTTAGGAATTTTTAATGTGGACGGAATATTGGGATGTAAAGATACGTAACTTTCATGTCCAGGGCACAGAGCCAGTGTCCTTTGGAGAGGAGAGGCAGAAGGCTTTGCAGTGTCTGCATTCAAAACCTCTTGTACTCTATGAAGAGGTTGAGAGTACTGAGATCCAGAATTGGGTGTAAATCCCTTGTCTTTTTGGGGACCAGAAAGAAATAGGAGTAAAACCCTGTCCCTATTTGGTTTGCTGGCACTGGCTCTGTTGTCTTCCTGTGAAGAAAAGCTGTGACTTCCTCCCTGAGATAGGGGATATGCTCTCCTGGGTAATAAGACCTCAGTGGATTGTTTGGAGGTTTTTCTCTGAATTCTAGAATGTGACCAAGCTTGATTATTTGAAGCACCCAGGCATCTGACATGATGGACTCCCAGTCACCCAGATGCCTCGCAAATCTTCCGCCCACCTGTTCCTCCAGCAAAAGAGGAGGAGGGACGGCAGTCAGCAAGTCAGGTGTGTGGGGAGGGGTTGGGAGTGCCACACTCAAAGATCTTTGAGTTTTGGCTGGGGGTGTGGTGCAGTATTGGGAGCCCTGCGTTTAAATTAGCATTTGGGTCCTTGCTGGGTTTTTGTCCGACATCTGTTTTGTCGACGAAAAGGATGCTTTTGCTGTTGTAGTTTCAGCCTGTACATAAGATGTATGGACCGAAGAGCTGTGTCCTTTATCCCGCAGGCTGGTAATAATGTCCTGGGTACCCCCGTCGAACAGGACAGAACCTCTGAAAGGTGCATTTTGGATAGCTGACTGAACATCAGGGGCTAACCCCGATACTCTTGGTCAAGAATACCAGTGAAGGCTGACAGCTGTAGCTGTGCCTCTAGTGGAGGAATCCACCGCATCGTAGGTGGCCCATAAAGAACAGCGTCCAGCCACCTTGGCCATCTTTAATGTGGATGCCAAGGAGGGTTTAGTATCAGAGTCCAGTAATGCCTCGACAACGGGCTTTAGCTGGCGGAACAAAGTCTTTTGGTACTCTAGCATGTGCGAGACGTAGTTCAAAGCAGACATAGCTAGAGTAGAAGATGCATAGAATTTTCTCCCTAACTGGTCCATTTGTCTGGACTCCTTATCGGGGGGGTGGGAGTACTGAGGTGCTTAGGCTTAGCTAATCTATCATGGGCAGCCATAATGACCACTCAGTCTGCCTTGGGATGGGCGCTCAGGTGGTCCTTGTCCTCAGGGGCTCTGTAAACCTGGACAGCTCTCTTTGCCATGGCCGGGATAGAGAAGGTCTCTGTCACATGGTTGAGGAAAGGTCCTTGTGAGGTTCCAGCCATGGATGAGTGTGAACTGGACTTGTATCCAGGAAATCAAGATGCTCTGCCAACCTCTGACTTTTGGGATCCAAAGCTTCTGACTTCAATTCCTGGGCCTCCACCATGTGCTTGAGGAGGTCCACAAAGGAAGGGTCTTCAGGGGGTGACTTTGGAGACTCATGAAGGACTAGATCCTCGAGGGGGGTTTGAAAATCTGAATCAGTGGATGAGGAATCCAAGTCCACATTGGAATCTCCCTTGTCCTCCGGAATCTTTTTGGGAATTGGGGAATCTGGCTCTGAAATTATGTCCAATGTCAGGGTCGTCATAGCTAACGAGTGGCCTAATGCTGCAGGATGAGACGGCACCGGAGAGGACACCTGAGGAGGGTGAGCTGGGCGGACCACATCTGGGACAACCGTACGCCTGCTATCTAGTTCTCAAACCAATTAGGACTTGGTTTCAGACCACCAAGACTGAAGAGTGTCCCAAAAATCCACCTGAGGTTGTTGAGGTGGAGTGGGAGGAGGTGGAAGCTGCGAGAAACCAGAGCCAGGACAGTGTTCCCCAAAACTAGGAGACAGGTAATGTGGGTAACCTGATGCATGAAAATAGCCAGGCTAGCCTGAATAATATCATGAAGAAAAATCCGACGTCGGAGCCAACGGACGATAGCCCGACAGGGGACAGGCAAAGCAGGCCATCAGGCCCGAATGAGGGAAACCTGGCAGCGGTCCTGATGGGTGATATCCCAACAGCAGGCCTGGAGGAGGATATGCCAATGGACTCAGAGGGTAGCCTGATGGCAGCTGTACCAGAGGGTAGCCCGAAGGCGGCCCTGACGAGGGGTTAGCCTGATGGCGGCCCTGATGGAGGGAAGCCAGACGGTGGTCCAGATGGAGGGAAGCCTGATGGCCCTGCTGGGCAATCCAATCCAGAATGGTGAGGCCCCAAGGGAGGTCCCATGTGTGGCAGACCTGATGGGGGCAGATGGTTTGGAATGGGATCCGGTACCACTATAGACGTCGGAGCTACTGTGAGGCCCAGTGGCGGCCTTTTGTCAGGAAGATCTGACAGAAGGGGTTCATCCATCGGACCTGGCGACAGTGGAGGAAGGTCACACAGAACTGGGGAAGAGGGTTCTCTGTGGAGAGGGTCTCTGGGAGACCCTATTCCTGCAGCTGGGATGTTGCCAATGTCCGACAACATCACGTCAGAGCCTGACGGACACGAAGAGGTCATGCGGTCGTTGGAAGGTCCAACAATTGACTGATTGACCTGGGTTGTACAGGAGTCAGAGGGTCTGACCCCTGGCTTACCAACCCCAGCTGGGCATTTGTCGGTAGTACCGAAGAGCGACTTATAGGCTATGCCTGCCGACTTAAGACCCAGGGTGGAAATGGGCATGAGAGTGGTAGCTGTCTCAGGTGAATCTGAGGAACCAGCCGACACCTTAACCAGTAGTGGTGGTGGTGGGGGGGGGCGAAACTTACTCTGAGAATAGCACAGGTTTGGCTATGGCACTTACCTTCCTGGAGGAAGAGGGCCTAACCTCTGACGAAGGGCCCGCGGGTGGCCTCGAAGGAGAAAGGGACTGCTCTGAGTCCCAGTGTTTGTCTTTATCCCTTTTCTTCTTTTTGTCGAGCTGATGGTGAGGAAGAAGCACTTTGGAGTTTTTTAAGTTCTTTCTCCATAGTTGCCATTTTTTCCTTCAGGAGATGAGCCTCAAGCGACTGCTGACGCCGTTTCCACGTGGCCTGGTTAAATTTAGTGCAGGCCTCGCATTCCTCGTTGTTATGCTGAGGGCCCAAACAGAAGATGCAAAGGGAATGTTGGGCCTTGTGTGGTAGTTGGACGCTGCATGAACCGCACTTGTTTTTATGTGATTCCAGTGGAGTGGATGACATACAAACAACGTACTGTAAAGAAGAAAATAAATAAATGGATATTCATCCGAGTAAAAAGAGGCATTTGAACTGTTGCAATACGTTTCAGTTGGTCTGACGTGCACAGATTGACGGTGGGAAACAACTGGAGGGCGGACGTGGAGACCGCCCACTATATATTTTCACGCGGACATCAGTCACGTGATGTCCGGCGGGCAGTCCCCCCATCAGACACTGCCAGCAAAAGTTTCTGCATGGTCCTGATGCCCAGGGGCACAGTCCTATAAGTAATTACCTACTGCAGGAGACCTCTCAAAGTAAGATCTCACATTCCTCCCCCGAGCTCCAACCCAGTCAACCCCACTGTGCAGCTAGTCTGCTTAACAGATACTCTACCCTGCTATTCGTCTCCTGCTCAAGCCCTCTAAAGGTGAGCAGTGTTAAACATCCCTGTACACATTAAATCACGGCTCAAGACTGGCCTCCTACACAACTACTGCTCTCCGGCTGCTATTCAGCAGCTCCTCCCACCCTAGCCACGTAGAGCATCAACTCAACACTTACAGGCCTCCAGTCTTCCAATTCAGTGCGGCCCTGCTATTTCAGCTGAGTGCCACCTTGCCTGAAAGCCATGCCAGAGCCTCGCATAGCCGCCCGACTGCTCCATGCACACAAAGGCTGCTCCACAGACCTCTTGCCACTGCAGCTTCCCTGTTACAGTCCCTGGGGTACAAAGTGCTTACCTAGAGAATTGCTGCTCAGTTCTGCCCTCAGCAGCCGCTAGGGACATCTTCCACAGCTTCCCTCTCACACTTCAGTCACACAGAGCGCTCATCCACTGCTTGGCCATGCTTCAGAAAGGGAGCCACCACATGTAAAAGACCTAAAACAGGGCAGGGAAACCAAGACATACACTTGGGACTTTACCAGTTTAAATGTTTGCCTATGGAACTTCAGAACAGCCCAGCCACATTTCAGCGCATCATGGGAACTGTACTACATGGACTGTCTTGGAAATCTTGCCTAGTTTACCTCAACGATGTTATAGCCTTCAGCAGAACTTTCCAAGAACACCTCCAGCATCTCAAAGAGGTGTTCAAACATCTCAGGCAAGCCAACCTCAAACTTCGCCCAGAGAAGTGTTGCTTTGCTCAGCATCAAATCCATTACCTGGGACTCGTGGTCAGCTCGCAAGGCATCTCGCTAGATCCAGAGAAGCTCTCTGCAGTAAAAGACTATCCAGAACCTACAAATCTTAAGGACCTTAGAGCTTTCCTGGGCTTGTCTGGCAACTACAGAAAATTCATTTTCAACTATGCCAAGATTGCCAGCTCCACTGTACCCTCTCACCAAAAAGGGATGTGACTATATATGGGCTTCCGAATGCAAAGAGGCCTCTGAAACTTTGAAAGAAAAACATATTTCTTCCCAGTACTGGCCTACATAAGGTTCGACCAACCATTCAAGCTTTACATAGATGCTAGTTCCTTTGCAGTGGGCACTGTGCTGTGTCAAATCCAAGATGGAACAGAACGAGTTGTCTCCTATGTCGGGTGCTCTCTTTCATCAGCTAAGCAAAACTATGGCATCACAGAAAAAGAATGCCTAGCCATGGTCTTTGCCATAAAGAAATTTGACTGTTACCTTTGCTACTCCTCCTTCACAGCTATCATGGATCACTCTACCCTCAGATAGTTGTTCGAAATGAAGGAGCCAGTAGGAAAGTCTGCCCGATGGATTGCCACACTGCAATGCTACAATTCTGAAATTCAATACCGACCAGGTCGAGTCCATTCTAATGACGATGCTGTAAGCCAGAGACGCTATCCCCTGCATCAGACTCACCAGATGAAGAAGCCTGCCTACAAGCTCTTCCTTTCCACTCCACAGATGAGCTCCCTGTGGAAATTCCTATAGCACCTCAAGTTGCTTTGCTGCTATCGACTGCTTCTACAGAGAAAAGCACCAGTCCTCACTTATTACAACCTCTAATATTGACATCTCCCTGGTAACAATTAAACTGCAGCAAAGAACTGATCCTCAGTTTTCATACATCATCACGTATCTAGAGACTGGAACTTTATCACAACAAAAAAGAAACACTGCCAGGATGTACAGTTCTTCGCGTCACAGTATTTTCTCAGTGACGGTGTGCTTTTTCACATTTGGACCAAGGAAGGTAAGGGCCATCGCACGGATAGCACTCATGTACGGTTAGTTGTGCCAGCCTCTCTAGTCTCTGAAGTTCTTCAATCCACTCATGCCTCTCCACTTTGTGGAGGTCATATGGGTATTCACAGAACTCTCGAAAAGACAAGGCTCCACTTCTTCTGGCCTCACATGAACAAGGACATTGTCCATTTTGTAAAATCCTGCCAGCACTGTTCCCCAAAAGCCTCCATACAAACCAACCAAGGCACACTCATTCCAATGCCTATAGCCACAGAACCTTTCCAAAGAGTCAGCACTGATATTCTTGGGCCCCTGCCTACCTGCCCTGACTACGGCAACAAGCACATTCTTGTCTTTGTGGATTACCTAACTAAATACTCGGAACTAATCTCATTAAAAGACATTAAAGCTGCTACAGTGGCAAGTGCCTTCCCCAATACAATCATTTACCGTCACGGTACCCCAGCATACCTGCATTCAGACAGAGGCACTAACTACCTCTCATCTATTGTGCTCGAAACCTGCAAACTTCTCGACATCAAAAAGACTCGCACAACCAGTTATCATCCACAATGCAATGGACAAAGTGAGAGAATGATGTCCACCATTCTTAGTACACTATCCAAGTACCTGGATGAGACTCACGACACTTGGGATTGTTTTGTTCCCTTCATTTAGTTTGCTTACAACTCCAGCCCTTGTGTCAACAGTACAGAGTAAACATCATTTTTCCTAGTCCATGGATGCCACCCAAGAACACCTCTGGACAAAGATCTCTCGCTGCTAGAGGTCCCAAAGTCAGCTTCATCCTACATCATCCCAATGCTGGAACAGCTTGAACTTGCCAGAAGTGTTGCAACTGACACACTGGGACAGAGGAAAAACTGCAATGCAAAACATGTCAGCAGCCAAGTCACACAAACCTTCATTTTTTATTGGGGACATTGTATATTTGTATCAACCTGTTCCTGTTCCAGGCGCCACCAAAAAACTGCTTCACCCTTGGACTGGTCCATTCTATATTGTGGAAAAGCTTCCTCCTGTTCATGTTCACTTGCGCTGTAAGTCCGATGGAAGCTAGTACACAATAAAATCCACATTAACAGGCTGAAACATGGGTACCTGAATGATACCCTCCATGATGATCCCAGTCCCCCAAATAATGAAGCTTCACTTGAACCTGCAATAGTTTCAGAAACTGAACTTCCTGCTGACAATTTGACACCAGTTTCACCAGAACCCCACGGTACTGACACTTATCTGCTGGATCCTGTTCTAATTGTTCAGCCAGATGGACTTTCTGGGACTTCTCAGTCTCTTTCGTCTTCTCAGGACTCATGTACCCCAATCAATGTACCAGATCGAGAAGATTTTGTGCAAAAAGTACACTAATGAATCACGGTCATACCGTGTCAAATGGTGTGGTTTTGACAGTGCTCAGAACTCTTGGGTCCCCTTTTGTGACCTGACCACATCCTGTTAAGAACTAGTTCAAGCCAGCCATTCATCAATCCCAACTGATCGTAAAAGTCAGAGAAACAAGTGAGCTTTATTATTCAGACTCAGTGTGGTGATTCTGTAAATTTTGTATTTTAACCATCTGCATATTGGTTCTAAATTACTGTTTGCACTAACATTTTTCTCTCCTTGTGTTGTTCCAATCGTAACAACAAATTTGTATTGCTTTTGGGTAATAATTGCTGCTCCTCTTCCCCTCTCTTTCCTTTCCCTTCCCTGCACCTTACTGCTTGTGGCATGGCCAACCTCAAGTGCTATGGTGCATCCCCCCTGGCATTACACTGACTGGCCACCAGTATAGTCCAGATTCTTTCCTCCCCTCCCCTCCCCTGTGGCAATGTATTGTACTTATCATCCAATCAATCAAAAGTCTTCTTAATAATTTATTCCATGCTGCTGATATATGTTCATATTAATGTTTAATAAGGTAGTAATGTTTACTAAGAGTTTGATAATTTTTACTGTAGTTTCATGCATAACAATATCTTTACTTGTTTGAGTGGTACTTACATGTACAGTACCCGGAGTGATGTGAAGTACAGAGTTAAGCATGGGGCTTAAGATTAGCTGCCGCCTCTTTAACTAGGAACAGTAATGTGCAGCCAGCCATGGTCATGTGTTATGCTAATTATCTGCCAGCAGGAGCTAGGAAACTCCAATTTCCTGTCTAGCCAGAGTCTAGTTTGTACCTTGTGCTGATGAGATGGCCCTGCCTATGTTCCTAAATAAACCCTATTCCGTTTATTTTATGCATCCGACTCAGTTCGATCGGTTCCAGCAGTCAACTATTGCAGAAGCACCAGATGGGAAAGCTGAATACTGGAGAATGTAAGGGGTCCCGTGGCAGACCAAGATCAAAATGTCACAATACAATGCATTCACTGATATATACAATAAGTAGTGCACAAAATGATGAACAGTGCATACAATATACAGCTCGTATAACAATAAATACAGTACATGCAACACTACATTGCCTATGACAATAAATGCAGTGCAAATAACACTACATGCAGTACATACAACAATAAATACACTACGTGCAAATAGCGTGAACAATAAATGCAGCTCATGCAACAATGAAGACAGTGCAAACACCAATAAATACAATCTGTACTACAATAAAAACATTGCTTATAACACAGAGAATAATGTATGGGCAGTCATACACAACAAGGCTGTGATTCCATCAAGGGGTTATGAGGACAGCATATGACCCTTGAGAACAAAGCTGAAGTACATGCTGTCATCTCAACCCTGAGATGGAAACACATGCCGAGCTGTGTGTGGTTGACCATATTTTATTTTACATAGTATTTTTTGTACACAGATGTCACGGAAGTGCTCCCCACCAAAGCATATATAAAAAAACCTTGCCATTGCTTTGCTCTATAATTGAAATTAAACATACAGACTTTTACAAGTTAAAAGGTACAACTTTAGGCAAGGGGGGATTTGTAATCAGCTGGATATAGGGTGAATGAGGAATTTAAAATGTATGACCTTTGAACTGTGTTAAACTGTAGGAAATATGCTCAACACCACTTAGGCATGTGCACAACAAGGCATCTGAGCAGGCTGATTTATATACAGAACAAAGGCTAATCATATAATACAGTACAGTGCTTACAATAAATACAGTGCTTACAGCAATAAATACAGTGCATGCAATGAACAGTGTGTACAGTAAGTGCAGTGTGTACTATACAGTGTGTACAACATAGTGTATACAGAAATACAGTGCAAACAAAAATAGTGTACAGAAATACAGTGTAAACAAATAGTATGTGCAACAGTGTATATAATGCAGTGCATAAACCAATAAAGAGTATACACCAGTAGTGGATGCAGTAATACAGTGCATAAAAGACAGCGTGCATACCAATAAATACAGTGCATACAATAAACACAGGGCATATAACAATAAACACAGTACATACACCAGTAAGCCTGAGAAAAGACAGCAAATGACATGCACACTATCCAATGATGTGTTCAGGGTACTGGGCAGAAATTTTGCTGACAGAAAAATTTCACATTCTACCACCTAGTGCCAAACTATCATCACTTTTCTGAAGACAGAATATGAAAGTACTTCGCCTCAATGCATGATGTAGTACTTAACTGAAATACTGTCTGTGTGATCAGCAGCTGATTCTTTGGAAGAAGGGTGGCAAAGGCCTGTAGGCCACACAGTACAGCCCTAAGTGTTGCTGTGCATAATGATATCCAGAGGGGTCCACTGGCCCTGAGTTCTGGCCCAGCTAGGCACTCCATTCAGAACCTGAGGCATCTGTGGTCATCACGGGGGAGGGGGGAGGAATCCCCTGAAGAACAGGGGACCTTGTCTCTAGGTTGCAATGGTCCAACCACCAGAGCACGGAGTGACAGAGAGGAGTCACTTTTATGAGACACTCCAATTCGCCTCAAGGAACCACTGAGGGATCTTCATATGGAAGCGAGCCACGGGATGGTCAGTATGTCAGCTGCCATCAGGCCAATTAACCTTAGGAGGCATCTGGCCGAGAAATAGTCGCTGGATGATACCAGCTGTGCTGACTGGACCACTGGTGCCATAGCACGGTCATAAGACAGAAGTGCCTGGCCCAGACCTGTGTTCAGAACAGCTCCTATATATTGGAGCTGTTGGCAAGGGGTAGGGACTGACTTTGATTCACTGACCAGTATACACAGTTGGTCAAACAACTGCCATGCCCAAAATAGCATGTAGACTATGACTTCCTGAAATGGGTCTTTCAACAGCTATTCGTCTTTGTATGGAATGATACACAGGCCCTCTCTGTGCAGTGCAGCTGCCACTGTAGCAAATACTTTATTTATTAGCTTTTGTCTACTGGGTAAACACACTAGACGAGGAATGCCTATTTTCAGGTATGACCCAGGAGATTACAAAAGCATGGTTTACAGAACAGTGGAAGGGAATTACAACAATGTGAAATACAAGCAATGAGCAGGGTGAAACAAATAAACAGGTACAAGGATGAAAAGATAAGCATATACATAAAAGGTAAGAACAAGCAAACAATAGTTACATTCTGTGGAAATAATACAAGTGCAATTTGTCCCATTTTGAGGATGGCAAGTGCTGAGGTGAAGGGCATGCAGGGTAGATAGTTTCCCTTACTAGAACTGAGAGGGGGTAGGGGAACCAGGGAAGTGGAAAGTGCACAAACAGGGTCCAAGCAGGGGTAGGGGATATCAAGCAGCATTGGAACAGTTACAGGCTGAGGCAGACTTCAGGTGCAACTAGAGAAAGCTCTTGAAGATGGGATGGGTGGGGTTACATCTGATGGTTGCAGGTATGGTATTCCAGAATCTAGGGCACAAACAGCAAAGGTATGATCACCTGACAATGTACAAGTTTTGGGACAAGGAGGGGTTGCAAGTCAGCTGACCTTAGCCAGTATGACGGTAGAGCCGGTCGAAGGAGTTTGGACAGGGCTGGTGGGGTGGCATTGCAGACAATTTTCTCTGTGAAGTAGCTCAAGACAAATAAGTGATGACTATCCAGGGACAACCAGTGTAGTTGTTTGTATAAATCAGTGGTGGGTAAGTAGAGGGACAGCGTGGGCAAAGCGGCAATTATTATTATAGGCCACATCCCATTTAGCAAGGCTGTTTTTTGCGGCAAGGGTAAAGATTGTCGGTACATAGTTGAGAAAGGGAAGGAATAAACCTTTAGCAAGGGCAAGCTGTGCAGCAGCAGTAAGGGACCCACTAGCCCGGTATGCAAGTCCAAGCTTGATATTTGTTGCCCTGCAAACATTTTTAATGTGTAGAGTCAGGTCTAACTGGGGGTCAAGGACAACTCCCAGATATCTAAAGGAGCATGTAGTGCCAACTGGGACACCATCAAGGCTTAAGACCTTGAGTGGGACAGGACATTGTTTGAGTTTGGCAGAAGAGCATGAGTTGAGTTTTCTAAGTTCAGCACAAGCTTATTTGTCAGGAGCCAATGTTGTAGTTTACTGAAGTCAGCTTGTAGGTTGTGATTTATGGCACAGACATCACCTGAGCTAGCTAGGAGGACCAGGTCATCAGCATATAGGGTTGTGGTACTCTGGGTAGGGACCATTGAGAAGTCATTGATAAAAACAGAAAATAGGATAGGGCCCAGAATAAATCCTTGAGGGACACCGCTAATGATTGGAACAGGTTCCGATAGAGCTGTATTGTACTTAACAAGCTGTAGTCTGCTAGTGAGATAGTTGGAAAACCAGTTTAGGGCTGGACCAGCAACACCAAGGGAGTGAAGCTTGGTACAGAGTAGGGAGTGATTCACTAGATCAAAGGCCTTGAGAGGTCCACGAAGAAAGCCCCAGTCAGCATGCTCTGGTCCATGGCAATCCTTTTATCAGATGTAACTAACAAGGGCTGTACCAGTGCTATGCCCTTTATGAAATCCATGCTGTCAGGTGACAGTAAGGTATGTTTAGACAGGTAGTCCGTCAGCTGCACTTCCACCACCTTTTCCAGTTTCTTGCTAACAGCAGACAGGATGGCTATAGGATGGTAGTTTTCTATGCATTTCCAGTTGCCCTGCTTGAGAACAGGAACAACCTTTGCCACTTTCCAGATTGCAGGAACAATTCCGGTGGTGAGGGGAGACGTTAAGAATATGGGGTATTAGGAGTGGAAGCAAAGGGGCCCCAATCTTTAGGAGTTTAGGTTCAAGGTCACCGTGACCAGCACTCATATGAGGAGAAAGGCCAGCAAGAAGCTTGTAGGTTTCCCTCACTGAGATTGTTTTAAGATAGAAAGGAGGGAAAGCCAAAGATTCTAGGGGGGAGGAATGATTAGAGGTACATGACTCATCATTGTCAATAGTAAACAGGTAGGTGAATGCCAATAGATCAGAGAATTGCTTGTTAAAGGCACTGGTGATGGTAGTAGCACTGTTGCAATTTCTACCATCGACAATCATATCCATAGTATCACACTGGCAATAACCCCCGACTACAGTTTTAATAGTGGCCAGAGGTTTCACGAGTCCCTAGCAGAGGATAAGAGGGCAGCCTTGTAGTATTCACTCTTGGCATTATGTATGGCTTTTTTTGCAGATGTTGTGGAGCCGCTAGTATTCATGGTAGTCAGACAATTCCTTAGAGGCTTTAAATTTATCCCAGTGCTTATCACGGGCTTTCATGAGGGAGAGCAAGCCCCCTTGCAACAATTTAGTGATAGTGCCTCCAACTCTCTTTCTGAAGCAAGGTGCATGCTTATCCTGCAGAGAAGGGAGGATGTTTAGAAGCTTGTCAAGAGCTCTTGTGACGTCCATGGCAGAAAGTACTGTGGCCCAATCTGTGATTGAAAGATCTTGAAGAAAGAGAGCAGAGTTAAAGTGGGAGAAGTCTCTCACTTGTATAATTTTATAGGGTACTTTGGGAGAGGAGACTCTCCAAATGCAGTAGATGAGGGAATGTTCAGATATGGAGTCAGAAAGGACTCCAGATGCTGAGATCCTATCAGGCCTGTTGGTTAGAATCCACTCGAAGAGTGTTCCTCGACTCCCATTGGGATGGTTTCATGTGGACTCACTGATGAGCTGAGTAAGGCCCAGGGCCACCAGCAGTGGTTCATACTGCTTGACATTGTCACCAGACCAGTTTAAATTGAAATTACCATATATACGTACCTCATTTGAGGTGATGATTTTAGGGCTAATGCTATCAAGCAGACAGGAAAGCCCCTTGATACCCTGCTTTGGAGTGTAGTAGGAGGCGCCTACAAAGGAATTCACAGGTAGCAGAGGAGGGAGCCAAGTCATGCTGGATTAGGGATATGTTAAGATGACTTTTGTAGTACATTAAAATATCACTCCTATGCTTTTTACCCAAGCGATTGCGGCGCAGGAAGCTAAAATTGGGGCGCGCGAGGGCTGAATCAGGGGTGGCAGGCTTCAACCATGTTTCCGTGAGACACAGAATATCAAGGTTATAGTGGTCAACCCAGGCAGTCAGTTCAGCATGATTGTGGATGAGACTACGAACACTGAGAGGTGCAATTTTAAGACCCTTAAGAGAAGACCAGAAGGGGGTGTTAAAGGTTTGTTGTGAAGTAGGTCCGGGGTTCAGTTCAACATCTCCAGCAAGGACGATAAGGAAAGCGGAGAACCAGAAGAGGTAGCGCAGCCAGGTCCTCCTGTAAGGTATTTTATGATGATGGTATCATGAGCATTTGAGCAGTCAATGCAATTCTCATAGAATTTGGAAGCACTAGAGGGGACACACGTTTGCTTGCCAGGAGGCTATAAGAGTGGAATGAAAATAGTCATCAGTGTGGTGCATCTCCAGGGGGCCTACGTATGGTGGGAGATAGACAGTAGTGAAGTACAGGGACCACAAGGAACAGAATAGACAGGCTAGGAAGAACATTGTGGCTTTTTTAATAGCAGACGCTTCAGGAAGGAAGTACTCGGTAATGCCTAGTTAAGTGACAGGCCTAGATAAGGTAGAGTAGAAGCCATAAGTAGAACCTAGTTAGGGTGGAGCTGAGTCAGTAAAATTCAGGTAGGCAAGGGCAGGACAAGTTCTTATTGACAGTCTGTAAGATTTAAAGTCAAGTGATATGTCAGAAAGATAGAAAGATTCTTGCCCTCTGAGTGGTGCTGGCTTCAGAAGAGTGCCTTCAAATGGTAGAGATGTATAACTTGCAAATGGAAAAGTGGGGAGTTTAACAGGCAGACAGAGCTTTGCTGGCTGTAAGACCTCAGAAGGGTCTCTGCTCTGTGTCTCAGCAGTACCCGCAGTTTTGGTCAGAGGGGAACAGTGGCCGATTCTGGCACAGCGAGTGGTCTCTGCAGTCAATTTAACTTGAAGCTGCAAGGGAAATACAAAAGGTAAGGTGTGTAAGATAAATATTCTGTAGGAAGGGGTGAGAACAGAGAGCTAGCACAATAGGAGATTTACTGGAGACAGGGGCTTCCTCATTGGTAAATACGTGTGGTGCAGAGCATAAACCAAAGGGCAAGACATGAAACTGGTAGTGCATGCCCTGGAGCATGAAACACTGGTATTTTCTGTGTGACTGTCAGATCCTAACGTGAAGGTATGCATCCTTCATATAAACAGCAACCATCCAATCCCCTTTTAACAAGAGGGGGAGGAGGGACTGCAGAGAGACCATTCAAAACTTTTTGTATCCGACAAATAAATTCAGTCCTCGGAGGTCTAGTACAGGCCTTAAATCCCTGGTCCATTTTGGGAACCAGAAAATACTGGGAATAATTGTTCTGGTTCTGTTCTGAAACTGGGACAAAATCCACAGCCCTCTTGCAGAGGAGGGATTGACCCTCCTCCAGCAGGACGGCAAGATGACCCGGAGGATACCTGTTGGGGGAGGAACAGTAAAGAGCTCTAGGGTGTACCCCAAACCACTTACAAGACCCATGCATATGTAGTTAATTTCCCTACACTTTTTTAGGAAGAGTGAGATCTGGCCTCCTACCAGAACTTCCTGAAGTAGTGTGGCCAGAGGAGGGGGAGGGGAGTCAGAAACCACTGGGGCCAGTGATGGTGCCGGTAATGGTCTGACCTTTTTTAAGTCAGGCATGGGCAGCAGAAGATAGATGTGCATTTGCAGCTTGGGATGTAGAAGGCCGAGGTCTCTAGGAACCATGTCCTTCCATGGGGTTTAGGGTTCAAAGTATGCAGGGACTTTAAAGTCATTTTTTAACACTATAACTCCATCAATGCATTTTCTACATCATTGCCAAACAACTGTTTCCCTCTAAAAGGAGAATTTAGCACAGAATGTTGTACATCAGATGCAAGTTTGCCACCCTTAGCCAAGAGTGGCAGTCCTGGGTGGCAGTGAAGGCAGATTCCAGAGGCAACAATCCTGGCCAACATCTGTGGTGTCTGATGTAGACCTGAGCAGGGCTTTCCAGCTTCCTGTCCATTAGCAATTGTCTGTTGTGCCAATATTTAGACCTGGCCCTCTGGCATTTTATCAGTAGAGGTGGAAGAAGTGGCCAAAATTTGCTCTGTGAAGAAATTCGCTGAGTAATGTGGAATCTGCAAAGTAATCTGCAACGTGAAGCAGAGTACTCTGCGTCATAATGAGGAACGCGCAGTCCATTGATAAGAATGGATTCGCGTTACTCCGCCTTCCCCCAACCACTTCTGCACCAATTTTAATGTGAAGTACATTGAAATCAATGTACTTTGCATCACTTCGTCTTGCTATTGAGCTCCAAGGTGAATTTTGCTGTGATTCATTGGATTGCAGGTCACATGGGCTCTAGATTGTTCTGCACAGCCTCAGTTCTGTGTAGTGGTAGATGGAGACAAGTTTCTTCTCAGAGCTCTGTGATTCAAATCTTCTAAAGGCTGTTAAAAAAGCCTTTCTGAGCCATTTTGTTTGCTCAAAATTGAGTACATCAATTGCAGAAAACCCTCCTGTGCTCATATCATTGAGTGTTTATTGTCTGTATATGGATTTTGAATGCTAATTTAGAACATTCAGTCTGTGTACTGACAGACAGTTGAAGTGTGCTGTGGGGGGGGCATATCTGTGGTGGAGATAGGTTAAAACTGGGAGAAAAAGGCAGTCTTTCTGTTTTGGTTATATTTTTCTTGTATTACTGTGTTAATGTACACAGTAATATTTTCGGTAATTCTTGACATTTTTTTTTGCTGATTGTTGTGGTGCAGCAGTGCATAATTTCAGTTTGTTTAAAAGATTTGGTTATATTACTGAAGTTTTCAATTTGCTATGCATTACTTGTAGTGTAGTGTGTGTGTGTGCGATATGTGCCTTCAAATCAGACACATTTTATTGTGCCACAGAGTAACTGCAGCAGTGCGAACCTGCTATCCACAGCACCTGTGTGATTTTGAACTGCTTTGTGGTATCTTGGTTTTGGACTTTTACTGCAGTGCACTGCACCCCTCCCCCAAATGGCAAAAGGTATTCTTTTCCAGACTGGATTGTGACTTGTGAGCACTGGTTAAGGTGTTATGGTGACCTTGCGTCTGCATCTCTTCTTGATAGTGCAGTGCAATCTTAATCTGTCTGTGCTTTTGCATCTGTTTAGTGCCCAATCTCCATCTGCAGGCCACAGTTTTTTTTGGCTTCACATCCACCGGCGTAGATTGAAAGTTCATAAATCTAAATTTGTTTAGAATTTTATTGATGCTCCACCAAAATGCCTGCAAAGAGACATGCAAGCAAAGCTGTTTCTGGCCGTGGCACTGCTGCTAGTGGCAAGATTGTCCATGGGCACGGTAGTACACAGAAGTGCATAGCTGATCTCAGTAAAGGGATTTCTCCATCAATGTTTTTTACAGTGCAATCTGTAGCTGCTCTCATAGTTGGAGGAGATGATGTTGTCCCAGCTGGCAGTGTTAGTGTAGTTTCTGCTGGCATGAGTATTGCTGCCTCAAGTTCCACTTCTGACCAGTTAACCGTTTCAAAAAATATAGTCGAGTCCAAAACTGTGACTGACAGTGTAGATGATGTCATACTCCCCATTAACATCCCCATGGTAGCTGAACATGATTCTGATCCTGTCAACGATAACTCACAATGCCACATTTATTCCAGCGCTGTTGAGGTCATGCCTTTGCCATCCAATGATTCAAAGTGTGGCACAAAAATACTGAGTAATGAAGATGATGCTGTGGTTGGAACATGTTCTCCACATGATGTCAGTGACCCTTGTTGGGAACCTGAGAAAAAGAAAATCAAGGTGGCTGTGTCTGGGTCTGTTGGGTGTTTAATCCCCACCTCCTCAAAAAAGTTGTGATTTAGCGGTTCCTGTTGATGATAATGATGATGACCCAGTAATAATCATAGGCAGCCGCGGTGGTCAGTTGAAGTCCAAGTATGTCCAGCCTGAAACATCATGTAGCACCCCCCCCATATCAGGGGTTAATAAAACGGAGTCCAATAAGCAGCATCAGGGACATGTTAAAAGTAGGGGATCACAATCCCTTGTTTGGGATTTTTTGTCCAAGATACAAATGATGAGTCAGTTGCAATCTGCCAGTTTTGCTATGCGTGTGTGAGTCGAGGTAAAAAGGGGAGTCATCTGGGCATGGGGGGCCAGCATTACACATCTTAAGAACAGGCACATGGCACTGTGGACCCGGCACCAGATGGCAGCTAATGACATAGTGGGGTGTTTACCCTCGTCATCAAACTTACTGAGCATGTTATCCCTTCCATGAGTGTAAGACCAAGTAGGAATGTCTGCAGTAGAGATGAAATAACACCAGAGGATTACTACAGGTATGATGAGGGGAGGATTATGATTTGGAAATCTTGTCAAGTGATGGTCAGAGTAGCTGTGGCGGTGGTGGTCAATGCAGTATGTCTAGTGCAAGTGGTACATCAACCCCTGTATGTAAAATGGGGAAAATAACTTCATTTGTGGACTTGTCACCTGTACACCGTCTTCATCACATGTCCACCCCAACCCCCACCCCCAGCCATTCGCACAGCCGAGCCATTTGTCACACCCCATGCAAAAGCAGTAAGTCAGCCCATGTTGGAGAGTGTTTTGGCCTGCAACCTCCTGCCTGCCTGAAGCATGTTACCTACACTGTGTAAGTGAAAGCGGAATAAGGCCAAGTGCACAATGTGAAGCCATAATTACAATGCGAAGTGAGGGTTTAAAATGGGCACTCCGCATAGCAGAACACTAAAGCGAAGTGGCCACTTCGTGACCACTTCACTGGTGGAATTGTACTTCACTGCATCTCTATTTATCAGTCAGGGAGGCCATTATTTTCCACAGGTAATTCTGATATTTTATCATGTAAGCCTGATAATCTGCTATCCTTAAGCCACAGGAAACATAAGCAAAAGTCCTCCTTCACATCACATCCAACTTCCTCGACTATTCATCAGGAGGAAGAGAACTCATGTGCTTATGTAACCCCCTACAAATGGGGGTTCCCGAAAAGTCTTCCTTGAGCTTGCCTAAATGCTCACTGCCAGGCTGGTGTTCTGCATTTTAGCAGATTAAATGTATTGCCAGAGAGTGCCTGTATAGCCTCTGTGTACTGTCTCTTTAACAGCTTCCCGGATTGCAGTCTTAATTAATCAAAAAGGGAGCTCTGTTAAAAGACGTGCTTGTTTGCTGATCATTTGTTAGAGTAGTAATAATATTGGAGTTTGTTCTAACCTGCCTTCTTTGCAGCAAGGACTGTTCTGTTAATCTCCACCAACTTGGCCCGTGACTGACAGAATGGGCCAATCAGTACTGTTGGGACTCCAAAATGGAACCTGCCTACAGGGGCTTGGTGGAGTCACAACTTGTAGGAATTGTAGTTTTTGCATTTTGGTGCCAAAAATAACCTGGAGGCGGAGCCCTTGTTGTGGCTGACAGACAGATCAGCCAACCGAACCTTTTGGATCGTGGGGAAGTTCCCAAGCCGCTTACAGCTAGTTTCAGTTCTGAGTTGGGAAGTGAAGAGATAACAGCTTGAGTGATTCAAGCAGCAGCCCCGGTGTAGATTCACGTGGAAGAACTGTGGAGAGGCCTGACTTTTGGCCTGCATGCTGTCCCTGAGAGGGAACTTGTGCCTTTTTCGGACTGAATCTGAACTTGGAGAGAGAAGCAAGCCACTGAATTGTGACCAGGCTCCTACCTGAAGAAGACTGAAGATTTGCTGAATGCGATCAGTCTGTCAGGATTTCCAGCCAGTTCTGAAATCCCGGTTTGTGCAGAGACTCTGTAATTGCGATTGGACAGCAATCTGCCTGGTATAGTGGAATTTCTTACTTGTAAATGTACTGTGTGTTGTTAGTGGGTTGTTATTTGGTTCCCCACTGTGTGTTGAACTGTGTTCTGCTCGCTGCTGGCATGATAGATAGCAATCTGCCTGGTATAGTGGAATGCCTTACATGTGAATGTGTTGTGTGCTTATAGTGGGTTGTGATTTGGTTCCCCACTGTGGTTGGATTGTGTTCTGCTTGCTGGAAGCTGCATTAGAATTTCCTTACATGTAAATGTGCTGTGTGTTACTAGTGGGTCGTGATTTGGTTCCCCACTGTGGTTTGAACTGTATTCTGCTTGCCGGAAGCTACATCCAGCCCCATGGACTAAATCCAAAATCATCTCCATTGGGCCTGGGCCTTGCCACAATGGCCCAGCCCGACTAGCCACTGCACAGAGAAAGCCATCAACGAGAGACCTGCCTGGGGATCAGCCCCCTGCTCAACACTTGAACAGGAATGACGCCTCGGTGATTCGTGTGGGCCCAGCTTCTCCGGGCACTCCAGCTCAACAACCTGCAGTTTCAATTTCATCCTGCCTGTGTCCAATATTGGGTATCATGAGTAAACATCAGGGTAGCTCCCTGCAACAACAGCTAAATCTAAAGTGTTGTCATCTGATTGTCTGGTTGCTTTTTCTTTCACAAACTGAGCCCTTCGGCTCCGGATTACAAATAGTGTCTATTGTACATGTTGCTTTCTTCCCTCACAGGGCCCCAACCAGCTGCAACGTTCCTGGCTAGCCCATCATCTCCCTACCTGGGCACCCAGAGGTGTGATTGTGTGGGGACTTAAAGCTGATGCATTACTGTTTGATTAATATAGCCCTTAAGCCAATCAACCCGATTACGCCCCTTCCTTGTTCAAGTCCCTGAATAAAATAGATCTGACTTTTTCTGCATTTAACCTGACTGTGGTTCCAGTTTGTGCCAAGAGTACTGTACTGTTGCTATTTGCTGTGCATAACCTTGTTTTTCAGTGGGTCCCCAGGGTTGAGCCAGAGGAACCAGCCCTGGTGGTAAGTGAAAATTGTGGGTACTTGTATGGTGTACAAGGGGTACTGTGAAAGTGATTATCGTATATTGCTCAGACCACTAGTTCAAGTTCAAGTTCAAGTTTATTGCAGGAAAACTCCATTAAGCAAGCTCATTCACAGGAGGTCCTGTGACATGTACACTCATAGCGAACATACATAAATAAATAATTGATAAACAATAATATACATGAATGCATGTGATCATATAATACAAGCAGATATTACATACAAGGACACCACATTGGATAACAATAGGTGGTAAGCAACACAAGTGGTACAAGAAATGAACATTTCTAGATAGTATACTAATGACTGACGACATGGTAACTGGTATTTGCAATACATACATTTTAGCAAATTGATCAGCAACAGAAAAAATAGGGTAGGGGAGGTATTCATGGCTTGGTAGGGTGAGCGGAGTAGTATATATGTAGATGGAGCCAGGAGTAGGAAGGGGAAGGAAAGCAGGAATGGGATTGCTGTAGCAAAGGTAGTAGATATAAGTCAGGAGCCGGAGAATGAAATAGTGTCTTGGATTAAATGATAGTGCGACAATAAGTAGTTAACATGCACAAGGCAATTAAGATCTTACACGAAATAAGCATAGCACACATAGGGATAAGAAGGGGCTTGATGACAGTTGCAGATATCTTTTATCTTGGTTGAGCTTAGCACTTTATAGAAGTTAATTGAAACTAGCTAGTTAGTTTCCAGCGGTTTGTAATTGGTTCCAAATAGATGGAAGGGCATGTTAAATATACGTTTACCAAAGGAGGTCCGTGCCTTAGATAGTCAAGCAGAATGTAATCAGATTTCTTAAAGAGTATGCACTATATGAAATACTAATGAGAGATGAAAGATAGCTCGGTAGTTTGTGCAGGAGCAGCTTAAAGGTCCATAGGCCAGCGTGGAGCAGGCGTCTAGTAGTGAGAGATGTCCATCCAACAGCTGCATATAGGTCACAGTGGTGCGAATGGTACGGGGAGTTAGTAATGAACCGTAACACATGGTGATAAAGGATGTCCAATTTACTTAGGTTTGAGAGAGTAGTAGAGGAGAAGATTACATCACCATAGTCAAGAAGGGGGAGAAAAGTGGCCTGGACAAGCTTAATTCGAGTTTCAAGGGGGAAGAGGGACCTATTTCTAAAGAAGAAACCTAATCTGGCTTTAAGCCTTCTGGAGATGTCCTCGATATGGTCATTGAAGGAGAGTTTGTTGTCAATCCAGATGCCCAGATATTTGAATTTGGTGACTACTTCCAGTGGTTCGTTTAACGTGGTAACAATAAAGTCTTTGGGTGGTGTATTGGAGGTACCTATGGCGGCACTATGAGAGAATATCATAGCTTTGGTCTTCTTTGCATTAAGCAGGAGCTTTGCCTTTATTAAATTATGTTCAAGTTGGGCAAAGTCCACTTGAAGCACTTTCTTAACTTCGGATAGCGTTGAGCCAGAAGTATACAGCACAGTGTCACCCGCGAAGAAATGCAGGTTGGATGGGGATATATTGGAATCAAGATCATTAGTGTATAATGAAAACAAGATAGGGCCTAGGATGGATCCTTGGGGGACACCTCTAACAACTGGCAAGGAAGCAGAGAAAAGGCCATCTGCTTTTACTTTCTGGGATCTCCCAGTTAGGTAACTAGAGAACCACTGGGTAGTACGGTGCATGGCGCCCATATTAGCGAGGCAATTGACTAATAGGTTGTGATCAACAGTATCAAAAGCTTTGCTAAGATCCAAAAAGACTGCTCCAGTTACCTTCTTTGCATCTATAGCAGAAATCCAGTCATTGGTTACTTTTGCTAAAGCAGAGATTGTGCTGTGATTTGCCCAGAAGCCAGACTGATCTAGGTTAATGAGAGAGAAGGTTTCCAAATGAGATTTTAACGGATTATGGATCAGTTTTCCAAAAACTTTAGAAAGGATAGGCAAGATGGAAATAGGCCTGTAGTTATTTACATTGCACGGGTCACCAGATTTGAACAGAGGGAGGATGTGTGCTGATTTCCAGCAGGACGGTACAGTAGCAGATGTAATGGAGAGATTGAAGATATGAAGATTGGGGCAGCGAGGTGGGCATATCCTAACCTTAGGAAGAAGGGTTCCAAGCCATCATTCCCTGCACTTTTTTTGATATCTAGATTAAGGAGAGAATCTTCTATTTCTTTAAAAATTATCTCACGCAGTTGAAAAGGGCTAGGAGCGGGGCTAGATATGGGGGGGATAAGTCTGGCTCATCGCAGAACCAGCATAAGGTGAAGAGTCGAAAACTAGTCCAGCCGTGGCAAAGTGAGAGTTAAGTTCTTCAAGGATTAAGGACTTATTTTCCACTGTCTTGCCATTTAGATTATCTTTGTTGGAATGGAAGGGCAGGTAGTCCTTCTATAGATTTAATTGTCCTCCAAATTTTGTAAGGTTACCTTTAAGCTTGTTCAAGGGTAGAGATGTAGTAGTTAGCTTTAGCAGAACGGATACTTTTCACACAGGTATTCCTGGCTGTTCTAAAAGCCTGCCAATCCGAGGATTTTTTGGAATGCCTAGCTTTTGCCCAGAGCTTGTCTCGGGCTGTGAGGGCTGACTTAAGATCTAGGGTGAACCAGGGGTTAGAGTTGTTTCGTACCCTAACTTTGATAAAGGGGGCATGCTTATTTACCAATCTAGTGAGGTTGGCATTAAGGGTGTAAGCTGCCTCATTGACATCTTTGGCTAGGTAAAGGTCTTGCCAACTGATCATGCCCAGATCAGAAAGGAAGTTTGCTGCACTGAACTTGCGAAAGGACCGTTTTGTTATAAAGATGGGCTGTGATCGGGCCTTAATTTGAGATCTTATGCAAACAACAATCCCGTGATCGCTCATATCATTGTGAAACACAGCTGAGTGCGATATTTTATGTGGGTGAGTGGATAATACCACATCTAGGATAGAGCTGTTGGCAGTATTTAGGATGTTGTTCCTTGTAGGTTCGTTAACTATTTGCCCAAGATCTAGCTTGTCACAGAGGGATTTAAGGCAATGAGATCTAGGGGTTAGCCAATCCATATTTAGATCCCCTAAAAATATTGTTTCTGTTTTCGCATCTGCGAATAAAGATTTCAGAAGATTAAGGACTTCATTGCCACCAGACGGAGGCCTATAACCACCTATGATAGTAATGCATTCTGAAGAAGGGAGATGAAGCTTCAATGAGACAATCTCAAGTTCCTTAGCTAAAGATTTGCAGCTAATATTAGTGACCGAGTACTTGGATTTGGTGTAGATGACCACACCCCCGCCTCTAAAGGCCCTGTCCGCTCTAAATTGTTTGTATCCCTGAAGGTAGATTTGTTGATCAGTATTAGTCTTTTTTAACCAAGATTCAGTAATTATGATAAGGTCAGGGTTGGTATGCGCAGCCCAGACTTGCAATTGTACAAGTTTTTTAGGCAGGCTTAGAATATTGACCAACATCATCTTAAGTCCTGCAGCCTCTGCAAAATCTGTAGGCGAGGTAAGTTGCATGGGGGGGGCCAGGGTTAAGCTCCACATTACCTGAGCAGAGAAGAAGCAGTAGTAGAATTTTCTTTAAGGAGCTTATAAGGATGGAGACGGCTTTTTTTCTTTGGGACCGCCCATAACGTGTAGCACAAGAGTTAGTACCACTGTAGTGACAGTTTAAAGTGATCAATGTACGTGCTCGTATGGTCATCGGCGAGGGCAGCAGCAAGGGGAGGGTGTTATACCGGGGGGAATAGGCTAGAAGGGGGGGAGGTGGATGAAGTAATGGTTGTACAGTGGGCCGTTACAACATAAGGTGTTGAAATAGTGTATTGCAGAACTGGATTATATTGAAGTACTTCAAAGTGCACTGTATTGCTAGGTACGCTATACACTAGGAAAGATAGTAGCACAGTGAGGTAAGCCATAATACTAGGGTGTGTGGTCTTAGGAATGGTAATGGTAAAGCGTTTTCCTGAGCAAGTAATAGACAAACCTAGATACACTCTCAAATCCCAAAGTGAGATTTCGATCAGCAGGGGAAAAAAGAACAGAACAGATCAGTTTAGTGGCTAAAAGCTCAGATAATGTTTGTACAAGGGACAGGCTTATTGGCCCCACTCAGCTAACAATCAAAGGTTGACAGCAAACAGTTATAAGTCAGTGGAGCAGCAAAAGAGTTAGAGAAGGCAGAGCATAACTGTATTTAAAGCAGGTCTGGGAGGGGGTGGTGGGGGCGGGAGAAAAATTTGAGTTACAACTAGAGCTAGAGCTCAGTAGCAGAGAGTCAGAGCATGGAACGCTGGAAAGTCTGTGTGGAAAGTGCACCAGTCAGAGCGAAGCTGGCAAGCGGGCAGACCAATCACTGTCCCCTAAGTCAGCGCCCGCTTTCTGTCCCCATTAAGCCCAGGCGTGCTGGCTCTCAAAAATAACTTAGCGGATATACCTGATCGATCCGTTCCCGAGGTCCTTACTGCGGTAAGGACTGCTAGATGGTGTCGGCAGCGCCGTGAGGAGTGGCTGTTGCTGGCTGCCTTTTCTCCGGTGCACCATTTAGGCGCGAGTCCTAAAGAAAGAAGAAGAGCTGGGTCAGTACATGTAGGGGCAGACAGGAATTCAGGAGCGGGGGAAGCGGAGAAGCTGGCGGCAGATTGTCAGTGGGGGGTAGAGGTGATGGTGGGGGGACAAAGGAAAACGATTAGAGAGGCGGGACAAGGTCAATATCTGAGTAGTTAGAACAAAGGAGCTAGTAAGGGGGGGGTGCTGTCTCAGAAGACAGGGAGGCAGCCGCCGTAAGCACGGCAAAATGGAAATTAGTTTAAAGGGGAGGTAGTACAGATGGTCAGCGCCAATTGTAGGAGGAAAAAGTAAAGTTCATTGGACAGAACCAATATCTTACAACTGTAATACAGGTGGGGGAAGTAAAGCCTACACTCGCTATTCATACACTGCCTGAATTAACACGTTACAATTTAAATAACAGGCTATGCTAAGCAAGAACACAGTACAAAAATGTGTAGCCTTCTCTTAATCTGCACAGACAGTTTCAGGATTATACTATAGAATTTGAGTTACAACTAGAGCTAGAGCTCAGTAGCAGAGAGTCAGAGCAGGGAACGCTGGAAAGTCTGTGTGGAAAGCGCACCAATCAGAGCGAAGCTGGCAAATGGGCGGACCAATCACTGTCCCCCTAGTCAGCACCACACCAATCGTAGGCGGTGGAAGGGAAAGAGGGGGTTACAGTGTCCTGGAGGGCTATGCCCAGGTTAGTTTGACCACTACCAACCCTGACCTCTGGGTGGAGGCACCTGTCGCAGAACCTAGGCCCCTTAACCGGCTGCTAGCCAAGCAGGCAAGGGTAGTAGCCCGTGGGATAGTGCCACCTAGGGGTTACACTTAGGTGTTTGGATCTATTATGAGCAGCCATAATCACCACTGAAATTATTTTAGCCTGTGATGAATATGGCTTTGCATTTGTGGCTGAATATTGTTAATCAGCCTTTCTGGGAACAGAAGGCAGTTGAGCTAGCATATAAAAGGTAGCCAAAGTAGCATCATCTAATGCAGAATGCACAGGAGGAATAACAGCAGGGGAGGCTGATACTTCCAAAAACTCAAGAGATTTTGCTTGGAGGAATCCTCCTCTTCCGCTTGAAACCACAATTTCGCCTGTACCTGTTTAAGGAAGGCCTGAAATGAGGCTTCCTGAGGTGAAAACCTAGGAGTGCTTGTTACACTCTCCTCTGAGCAGGAAGAAAGAATAGAACTTGAGCCTACTACATCAATTGTTTTCTCTTTTTCACCAATGGCCTCCTACTCCTCCTCTTCCATATACTCTACATTATATTCCAGTTTATCGTTGATGTTAACCATCACTGGCTGAGGGTCGACGGGACGAGTAAACACTGGAGGAGGAGCCGCTGGCGGGAACCCTGCCAAAGGAGGCTGTACAGGGCCTGGCATGATTTTGGGGGGTGGGAGACAAGAAATGAAATGTCAATGGTAAGATCGATGGCAGCACAGCTGAGGGTGTTGATGGAGACAGTGACAATGACAACATCAGCTGGCACAGAAAGAACTTCCATGCTGCCTGGTATAGAAACTATGAGTCAACTGGCCCTGAAGAAGTCACTGACGGTGGAACTGTTGACAGGACTGAGCCTGATGGTGGTATAGGTTGCAAATCCTGTGGTGGGAAAGAGAGCCAGCACCAGACCCTGACATCTGAGAGACAGTCTGGGGGCAGGGTGGTGAAAGAACCATGACCAGAGCCTGGGACCCATCTTGTTTTAACAGACTTAACTCTTCTCAGAGGTGAAAGGGAATTGTCTGGGGAAGCAGCCTTATCCTTACGCTGCTTCTCTTTTACAGAGTGGATGTGTTTCTCCACTGACTTTGAGGACTTGTCCTTTTTCTTCAAGGCAGCGACGGATGCCATCGACCCCGAGGAACAGTGGGTCGATGGTGAACAGGCAACAGATGTGGCTGATAATGGTGAAGCCGCCTTCACTGCAATTGGTTTCTCCATTTCCTTTAGCTTTAGGTGTACTTCCAAAGCTTTCTTGTGACATCTCCTAGTTGCCTGGCCAAAGCTCTGGCAGACTGAGCAGGCTTTAACACTGTGATCTGTACCAAGGTAGCAGATACAAACAGTGCGGTCATCTTTATAAATCTTGATGTCACCACAGCAGCAACAGCAGATCAACTGTTCCTTTTCTGTCAGTGGCAGCATAAAAAAAAGTCTAAAATAACAAACCTGAATGAACAGCGACAGTGATACATTCCAAGTCTGACAGTGTTCTGGAGTAGTGGACTGATGAGCAGTTGACAGCAGGAGAAAGAACTTGGGCATGCTGGGGACACCCTTGCTATATGGGTGCCAACGAGGCACACTGACATGGTTGGCCCCAGCCAGCAAAAATGTCCAGGTGGTCCTGACGCTGATAGCTGACAGTTTCATAATGGGGCTCAATGGGAGGAAAAATCCTCAAAGAAGATAGAACATTACAAGAAAAACTTACAATTTCTATATAGCAGTGCATTAAACTACAGTACTAGCAGTTCAACTGCTATTTTTATGCAGTAAGCTGCATTCAAGAGGAATGTTCATGGCAGGGCCATTGATGCAACAGCAGTTTTCCACTGGTGACATACTGGCAACCTGAGTTCTGGAATAAACTTGAAAAGACAGTGGGCTTTTTGCAGGGAGAAGGTTTTGGCATCACACAGAATGTTCACCTCTTCTGGAGAGGCAAGGCAACCAATTATGCGCTGCAACTTTAAATAAATGTTTTTTTCCTACTGGGTTTTGTATCAAGTTGATCCTAGAAACATAGAAAATGTTGGCAACTAAAGGCCTAGTTGCCCATACAATCTGCCCAAGTCTGTCTATTTAGGGACTATTCTGTGTCTTGTCATACAGTACTTATGCCCTGACAAAAATTAAACAATTTCACTTAGGCGATGCCCCATCTCCAGTAGCTGCTAACAGTGTTGGAACAAGCTGCAGGAGGTTAATGAGCAACACTGATTCCTGGAGCATTTTAAACCTGTTTTGCCAGTTACTGATACCAATGTGTTCCTTAGGCTATGTATATGTCACTCCAGCAATCATGGACATTTTCCTTTCAGACATACTGTAAATCCCAAAATCCTCATTACTGGGAAATTCCATGTATGATAAAGGAAAAAAAAAATTTCAATCACTTCGAGCATGAATTACAAACAATAGTATTCATTAAAATTCTGGGGCCAAATATTCAAAAGATAGCGTGGGTGCTATAGAGAATATTGGACAGGTAACCATGAAGAACCAGTGTGTTCTGCAGCAGAGAGGGTCTGATTCCCTGTGACCTCGAGAGCAAAGCTCAAGAGGTCCATGGCAATCAGACCCTGAGGTGGCAGGACACACTAGTTCTGCATGGGGTTACCCAGCCTTTATTTTTTAAAGTGTATGGTGCCCCTCAAATTGTTTTACTAATAATTTTCGGCTTTCTAAACACATTTTTATCATTGAGAAAAGAAATTGTTGTCTCTTAGAGCTACGGTTTGTTCGTATGGTGTGTTGTGTGGTTGCTAGGGACTGGGCATCCATACGTTAGCAATGCACAATCCCATTAGTTGCCACTCTACTGTGGGAGGGATTTACAACAAAAAAAAAACATGGTGGCCGGATGACTTGCTTAGCGAGTAAACCAACGGACCGAGGCAGAAACTTGTCAGTAAATAAATCTATATGGAACATATCTAGTTGATCCTGCATTTTCCCTTGTAGTTAATGATCTGCTCCCTTGTCAGAAAACCACTGTGGCCATTTTCAGTGATGTTTGAATTAATATTGCCACACAGTGGTTTTCTGTTGCTGCTTTGAAAGCACAGCTCGAGCTTTTCACTCTAGATGAATAGAACGCTGTTCTCCCCATATGGTCAGAACAGCATTCCATTCATTCTTATGTGTGTGACTGAATAGCGTTTCAGTATGGTGGAAAAACGAGTCAGAATAGAGTTTCACCATACACTGTAATGGGTTTTTGCCTGCGCTGTCTGGGTTAGCACCCATTTCTAGGGTGGGGTCTACATTTGGAGGCTGCTGTAGCATGAGCTAAATCTATCAGTGCCCAGGTGCTAATATAATGCAGCGCCCATGCAAATGAGGACGTCTCCTCCCATATACAGGCACAGCAACATTTTCAAAGTTTACAGCAGCAGTAAACTGCACCCAAAGTGATGCTATTTACTGCCTCCGAGAACCACAACTTCATTGTGCGCTATGCCCATGCCACCACCCCACTTATGGTAGGATGGATGTACTGCAGCCAACCAACCCCATTCACCTATCACATAACTGTCAGACTGCTCCCTGGTGTCTACTGGCACCCCAACACCCCTAATCGCTCGTCCCATGTAGTAGGACCTTATCCCTGGAGGCAAGTGGCACCCTCTTGTTTACCCATCCCACTGCTGTATAGATCTCCCTGGTGTCTAGCAGCACCCCCATCTCTGAACACCCATCCTGCATCTGTTAATCTGTTCCTTGGTGACAACCCTCACCTCCTAAGTTCCCATTCCATGTCCCCTACACTATCCTTGGCAACAAATAGTATCCCTCCCAACCCCCACGAATGCCAGTCCAACAAATGCACAGGTGGACATTGTTGGTCCAGTGGCCCCCCCACCGGCCCCCTAAACATTGCCCATCCAACCCCACCCCTTACCAGTGTGTCTGGGGCTGTGCATCGCATACTGATTTGGCAACCAGCACAGCCCTCCTCTCACCCCCTTGGCCAGTCACCATATGAGCTGCAGTGTGTGTGCATACAGTATACAGTAGGTGTGCACACCTGAGTTCATACAGCTTACAGCAAAGGAGATGATAGGAGTGCTGTGATAGTTGCCATATCAGGAAGCAACACATGGCCCCAAATATGCTGGTGGGGGGTTGAATGGGCAATGTTTAGGCTGTGGGGCAGGTGAGGGGACCACTGGATTGCCAATGTTCACAGGTCTATTTGTTGACTGGCATTTGGGGGGGTTACCACTGGATGTCAGGGATAGTATAGGTGACATGAAATGGGTGCTTGGAGGTGGGGATGCCACTAGACACTAGAGAAAGGACTCACATACAGGGGACAGGTGCTTGATTGTTGGGGGGTGCCACTAGACCCAAGGGAAAGGATTCACATATACGGGACAGGTGTTTGGGGGTGGGGGGTGCTACTTGACACCAGGGATAATGTCCTACCACAGTGGACAGGCGATTGGGAGTTGGAGGTGCTACTAGACACTAGGAAAAGGATTCACATATATGGAATGGGTGTTCAGTAGGGTGGGGTGTGCAACTAGATACCAGGGAAATGATTCACATATACAGGACAGGTAATTGGGGGTGTGGGGTGCCCCTAGACACCAGGGAGAGGATTCACATAAAAACGAAAATGCCAAAGTGGAAAGCGCAAAAAACCTTTGTAGCACAAATGGAAATAACAGCTAAGTGACGACCCAAAGACCAAAAAATTGGGAGCATTCTATAGTAAAAAAGCTCTAACTTTAATAAGGTCATCACAAAAATACACACCGTGCTGGTGACTGCTGCAAAGTTATAACACCCCTAGCGCCTCGACTCACACGAGTCTTCAGAGGGGATACTAGAACCAGTCAAAGGCTTGTTTATAAATGTTCAATTAATTAATATTCATGAGCCCATGATTAATCATTTAAAATGACAAACACTATAAAGGAAAATGACAAATACCAATCAATTCCTGCTATAAAATTTAACCTAAATTATTTCTCGACATTTCTATAAATCCTTAATACATCTATACATCTATAGCTCAACATTTCTACACATTCAGAATATATCTATGAATATATGAAAATAGTCATATAATCATTTTAACCATAATCCTAATATAAAACAAAACAATAACATTACAGTACAAAAAAGATCATTTTAAAGAGCCAGGCTACAAAAGTAACACTCAGATTCAATATTGTGGAGGGACTCAAAATATTCTTTCAGACTTTAAGAAATGGTTTAACGTCCCATTTATCATTGAGGCCATATGGCCTCATAGAATTCATCTTAAAGATCCACATACACTCCCTTTTTAGAAGTTTGTTTGCTCGATCCCCTCCAAAGGGCAAATTGGCAACATGTTCTAACCCCATAAATTTTAAATGACATGGATCAGAATCATGAAACAGTATAAAGTGCATCCCTATCGGAGTATCTTGTCGACCATTTACGATGGCTCTGACGTGCTCCTGGATTCTTTGTTTTAAAGGTCTTATGGTTTTACCAATGTACAACAAACCACAGGAACACCATAAAACATATACCACATATGAAGTATCGCATGTGATCAGTTCCCATATATCAGCTGTGACACCTTGTATTTTAGGATGTTCAAAAGTTTTACCAGTCACACCATATTTACAAATGTTGCACCTTTTGCAAGAAAAAAATCCGTTTGTTCTTCTTGGCATCCAGGAGCCACTGTCAGAAGCATCACACTTTCTTTCCCTGCTATGAACCACCATATCTTTAATATTTTTGGCTCTGCAGAATGAAACCCGTGGCTTTGTGCCCACTGCTTGTCCCACTGTTTCATTTTCTGTTAATATAGGCCAGTATTTGAATATAATATTGCCTATCCTTCCTGCAACATGATTAAATTCAGTAACAAAGCTGCAAATATCAACTTCGGAAATGTTATTCCTTTTTATCTAAATGTCTTCCCTATTCATTTCTCTAACCCTACCTAAGGTTTCAATAAGTAATCTTTCATCATAACCTCTCTCTAAAAATCTCAACAGGAGCTCATTTGATTGAATTTCAAAATCAGTATCAGTACTACAATTCCGTCTTATACGCATAAACTGACTAAAAGGGATAGATTCTTTG
Source organism: Neoceratodus forsteri (assembly GCA_016271365.2). Taxonomy (NCBI): domain Eukaryota; kingdom Metazoa; phylum Chordata; order Ceratodontiformes; family Ceratodontidae; genus Neoceratodus; species Neoceratodus forsteri. The sequence continues at coordinate 335,687,947 of CM057454.1, forward strand.
AGTTTCGGGGGGTGGGAACTATCAGCAAGAAGTAAGGAATTCGTGGCAGTTTCCTTTCTAAACGTCTTTGATTTAATAACAAAGGCGTTGTTACCAATGTTTTCATTTCTAAGATTCAAATCTAAGAAATTCAAACTCTCTGAATCAAAAACATGTGTAAATCTCAAATTTAACTCATTATCATTCAAATAATCAATAAAAGAACAAGCATCACTTTCATTTCCTTTCCAAATACATATGATGTCGTCAATAAAACGATACCATTTCACAATGTGTTTCAGAAAAGGATTTCTACTTCCATCTAACACATAGTCTATCTCCCACCCTCCAAGAAATAAATTTGCATAGCTCGGAGCCATAGAAGCACCCATGGCTGTACCGCACTGTTGTTGGTAAAAATTCCCTTCAAATTCAAAAAAGTTATGTGTAAGGATGAATGTAAGTGATTCCAAGATGAATTCTATCGGGATATCACTATTTTTTGACTGGCATAGGAATCTCTCGACAGCACAAATGCCGTCATGATGAATAATACTAGTATAGAGAGACTCCACGTCAATCCCCAACCAACAGAAATCACAGTTCCATTCAATTGTTTTTAGTTTTCTCAAAAGATCAGAACTATCCTGTACATGCGAAGTAAGGCTAGAGACAAACGGTTACAGGAAGAAATCAACAAATTTGTCCAAATTCTGGGTTAAAGAACCTATACCTGCAATTATAGGTCATCCAGGAGGCATTTCCATATATGGGACAGATGTTCAGTGCGGTGGGGCTGCCACTAGACACCAGGGAAAGGATTCACATATGTGGGACAGGCACTAGGGGGTGAGGGCATGACACTAGACACAAAGGAAAGGATTCACATATACGGGATGCATGATTGGAGCAGTCATGCCACTAGACACCAGGAAAAGGATTCACATATATGGGACGAATGTTTGGGGTGGGGCAGCTGCTAGACACCAGGGAGATGTATACAACAATGAGATGGGTTAACAGAGGGTGGGGAGTGCCATTTGACACCAAGGATAAGGTCCCACTATATGGGATAGGAGTTCGGGGGGGGGTGAAGGGTGCTACTAGACACCAGGGAAAGGATTCACATATACAAAACATGTGTTCGGGGGTTGGGGTGCCACTAGACACCAGGGAAAGGATTCATATATATGGGGATGTGTGTTTGGGGAAGGAAGTGCCATCAGACACTAGGGAAAGGATTCACATATATGGGATGACTTATGGGGGGGCAGAAATCACATATACGGGACAGGTGATGAGGGATGTGAAGGATTCACATATATGGGACAGGTGTTTGTGGGATGGGGGTACAACTTGATTCCTGGGATAAGGTCACACTATATGGGATGGGAGACTGGGCACTACACACCAGGGAAAGGATTCACATATATGGGACAGGTGTTTGGGGGTTGGAGGGGTGGTCCCCCGGATACACACCAGGGAAAGGATTCCCTTATATGGGACAGGTATTTGGGGGGTCACCCAGATACCAGAGAAAGGTTTCACAGATACAGGACGGGTGCTCAGGGGGTGCCACTAGATACCAGGGAAAAGATTTACATATATGGGACAGATGATCGGGGAAGGGGGTTCACTAGACACCAGAGAAAGGACTGACATGTATGGGATAGGTGTTTGGTGATGGGTGCTGCTAGGGAGATCTACATAACAATGGGATGAGTGAGCGGGAGGTTCCACTTGACACGAGGGATAAAGTCTTACTATATGGGACATGTGACCAGGGGTTTGGGGGTGCCACTACAGTAGACAAAAGAGATATTTATACAACAATGGAACGGATGATCAGAGGGGTTGAGGGTTGCCACTAGACACCAGAGAGATGTTAATAAAAAATGGAAGAGGTGATGGGTGTGTGTGTGTGTGTGTGTGTGTGTGTGTGTGTGTGGAGGGGAGTGCCACTATACACCAGGGATAAGATTACCATATATGGGACCAGTGATCAGGGGTGCTGCTAGATGCCAAAGATGACATGGCAGGTGCCCACAGGATGGTACAAATGGGCCTCCACTTATGTAGATAAGCCCATGATGGGCATACAAATGGCCCCTTAGCGCCTTGCATGCCCAATGGACTCATCTGCATGGTGAGGCTGAATATTGCGCCATAGCTCCTGGTGCTGTCTGGTCAGGGATGCAGTTCCCTGTGGGCTCGATACAGCCCAGGTCCACAGCACAGACTGACTTAGCGCTGCACCAACTTGGGGTGATATTGTCAGATAGCGCCGGTCCAGAATCTGACTGAATATACCACCTCTGGGTCAGGTTCAGATGCAAGCACAGTGGAAACCTTTGCACCCAGCTTGTGCTCATTTTGTGAATCTCTGGTCCCTGCTATTGTTATACGGTTTCAATGCTTCAGTAAACAGTTTAGTTCTTCTGGTGTACACAGTGGGCTTTCTTATGTTGACAAATGATAATATTTCTAAATCTTCACACAAGTATATCAAATACACCCCATAGAAGTAATCAAATAATGGATGCCTGCCGGCATTCAATGTTTTTGTAAAAACAACTTTACACCACTTTCTTTCAATTCTGCTGCACTGCTCACGGCTTCTTATACTTTCTCATTTGGGATCATTGTTTCATTCATTTCAGTACAAGGAATACTGTACGTTAGCCCCTTATGGAAATGAACATCCTAAGATTAAACATAAATGATCCGACAATTGTCTTCAATTGTTACAGCTTTTATTACTACACTGAAACTGCATGATAGCACTACTAAAGTTCCATACTGGGTGAAAAGACAGAAACCACAATAGCGTGGTCAAAACTCTGCTGTCAAAATAGCGAAAGCTAATACAGCTGCAGAGATAGTATAGTGCAGGTCAGGTTAGGGCTATCCCTGCAGCTTTATTACTGTCAGGGGAGAAGAGGAGAAAGGGATAAAACCTATGCTGGGATGGGCTCCACTGAGCAGCTGCTGTGGTACAGAGCCACAGGCAAGGAGGACGATGGCATGTTGGTGGACCAAGGTTCGATTCCTGGGATGTCTGCTTTTTGGTTTTTGTTCCCCCACCTCCATCCTTAGGTTTTCCCTACCAAAATCCCCGGGTTTCCCTGCATCCCGCGTTGCTTATTTTTAGTGTGGGGGTTTGAGGGAGCAAAGCCATCTGTAATGGGAGGTGTGGGTGGAGGAGCCCCCGCAAACAGTCACTGCTGCATGTTTCCCTGTGGTCACTTTGGTGGTGATCTATGTTGCAGGTAAATTTTATTTTGAAAAGCTGTAGGGCACTTTGTCATCGTCCCTTTCTGGAGGGCAATCTGTAATGAATTATAGGAAGTTTTGTTTGTTTATTTAAAAGGAACTGTGACTGTTCGAAAGACAGTGGAGAAAACAAAATAGAATAACTTGAAAATTTGAATGAGTGTTTGTTTCACTACAGAGTAAGTGTTTCCTGATTTAAAAATGAGTGGTATTTTGATGAATGTATCAAATGTGAACCTATCTTTATAGTGTTTTGTTGTTGTTTTAATAAGGGGAAGGATATCCCAGAAGAAATGAAATATTAGAAAGAGAATTGTTAAAACTAACACAACAGAATAGGAAGATGTAAGTGTACCCATGAGACTTTAATTATTTACATATTTTTTCAAGAATACAACATAACGAAATAACACTAAATATAGATTGAACTACATCAAAAACTGGAAAAGCAGTACAACTTTCTGTTCTGGACAACAGTAATTTTTTGGAAAGGGACTTTAAGAACTGTAAATAACATGAAGTACTGATTACTAGTATTGTATATTTTGGGTGTTATAATGTGGTTTAAATGATATGGTTTGTTTATAACATGTACTTAAAACACTCTTATATATTGTTTTACTAGATCTGAGATAACACTGTGGCCTGATGAAGTGGCTTAGGCCATGAAACGTAGCCAAATGAGGTATATGAAAAAAATAAAAGAATAACTGAAGATTTTATGTGTGGAGTTCATCTTTACCTATTCATTTTGGGTCTGTGTTTCTCCCCATCACCGACTTGCCTCCCTGCCCTGGAGGTAGTAATTTTTAGTTGGAGGGGGTGCGAGTGGCAGAGCCCCCCACAAACAGTCAATGTGGCTATTTGTTTTGGTGGTCACTGTGGTAGTGCTCACTGTTTTTACCGAGCACCATCTTGTCTGTCGCATTTTTTTTGACCATGCTATTGTAGTTTAAACTGTAATGACCTAGTGCCCTAAAGTTTGGGTTTCTATAGAAAAGGCTACTTGTTGATAACTGCAGTTCTACTAATGGTAATCCTTGAACAATCACACTTATGCTTCTCTAAGCATGTGAAAAGTCCTCGTAAAACACTTGGATGGAAACCGAGGAAACATCATACTGTCCTCCATTCTTTGCCCCTCAGTGTGCAGTAACTACTGGATCAGCGAATCTCCCAAGAGAAGCTACAGCCTGGAGAGGCCAGGTGGGACATGTGAATGAAGAAGGAACATCAGTCACATAACAGTTACAAGTTTAGCAGACCGTCCAGGGTCCTCTGGGTTCACCTCTCCAAACCCTGTGAGGAATAGGCCTGGGTTGCCTACAGTTGTGCTACACTGGGTAATCGGACCTAAACATAGAAACATAGACTTTGATGGCAGATAAGGACCGCTTGGCCCACCCAGTCTGCCCATTTCCCTACCTATTGGATGAGCTGCAGATTCTAGTTAACCAACAGCCTACTTCCTCTTATCCCCCTCTATAATTGCCTTATGTCTGTACCATGCATTCTTGAATTCCCTCACTGTTTTTTACCCCACAACCTCCTCAGGAAGGCCGTTCCATGCATTTACCACCCTCTCTGTGAAAAAATACTTCCTCACTTTGCCACTGAGCCGTCCCCCCTCTATCTTCAAATTGTGCCCCCTTGTTCTTGCACATCTCTTCTTCTGAAAGATGCTCCCCTCTTGGACTTTGTTGATTCCCTTGAAGTACTTGAAAGTTTTTATCATGTCCTCCCTCTCCCTCTCCCTCCTTTCCTCAAGGGTATACATATTAAGCTTTTTTAGTCTCTCTTCATATGGCTTCGGGTGCAGATCCTGCACCATTTCAGTTGCCCTCCTCTGGACTGCCTCCATCCTGTCTCTGTCCTTGCAGAGATGGGGTTTCCAGAACTGCATGCAGTACTCCAGATGGGGTCTCACCAACTGTCTGTACAGAGGGATAACAACTTCCTGTTTTCTACTGGTGATGCCTCTCCCTATGCATCCCAGTATCCCCTCAGCCCTCCTTACTGCCTTCTCACATTGCTTGCCTACCTTAAGGTTATCTAATATGACTACCCCCAGGTCCCTTTCCATTTTGTTGTTGTTAGTACCCCCGTCTACTTCTTCTCCTGCGTTTTCCCAGGTGCATTACTTTGCACTGAATCTAAGTTGCATACTTTTGTCCATTCCTCCAACCTTGCAAGTCCCTTCTCGTCCTTTTCACCCCCTAGTATCGACCATGTTGCAGATCTTTGTGTCACGTGCAAAGAGACGTACTTTTCCTTCCAGCCCCTCTGCAATACCTCCTATAAAGACATGAAAGAGGACCAGTCCCAGCAATGAACCCTGCGGTACCCTACTAGTAACCCCTCTTTCTTCAGAATGTGCTCCGTTTACTATTACCCTCTGCGTCCTGTTGTCCAGCCAATTTGTTACCCAGGCTACCACCCTGGGACCACTCCCGGGCTGGCTAACTTGTTTACTAATCTTTTGTGTGGTACTGTGTCAAATGCCTTGCTAAAGTCTAGGTAAGCCATATACACAGCCCCTCCCGGGTCTATACGTTGGTCAACCAGTCAAAGAAATTTATTAGATTCATCTGACATGACCGTCCCACCAAGAATCCATGCTACCTTGGGTCCTGTGCCCCACTGGCCTCTAGGTATTTAACAATTCTTTCTTTCAGAAGTGATTCCATCATTTTCCCTACCACTGAGGTCAAACTAACAGGTCTATAGTTTTCTGCCTCTGCCTTGCTCTCACTTTTGTGAAGGGGAATCACATCTGCCCTCCTCCAGTCCTCAGGTACCACACCATCTTCCCATGATTTGTTAAAAAAGGTAGTCAGTGGTGTCACTAGGTCTCCCCTTAGTTCTTTTAGAATTCTGGGGTGAATCCCATCAGGCCCCATTGCTTTGTCCACCTTGAGTTTTAGTTCTTTCAAAACCCTTTCTTCTGTGAATGGACTGGTATCAACCCCCCTATCCAGAATGCTTCTATTGTTTGGTTTAGGTACCTCCTTCTCTTCTTCTTTTGTGAATACTGTGCAAAAGTATTCGTTCAGTATCTCTGCCTTTTCACTGTCACCCTCTGCCCACCTCCCCTCCCATTTATTAAGCCTCGCAATCCCTCCCTTGGTCTTCCTTCACTCCCTGTTGTACCTATAAAAGGTTTCATCCCCCTTCTTAACTGAGTTGGCTATCTTTTCCTCGGTTAGGGCCTTCGCTATTCTGACTGCCTTCCCCGCATCCTTCTGCTTTAACTGATACAGTTCTCTGTCCTGTTCCTTCTATGATTCCTTATACATTCTAAATGCTGTCTTGACATGGTGCCTCCACCTGGGGTAGCAATAGTATCTAGATGCTGACACACAAGGCTATGAATCCCCAGGAAACTGTGCATAATTTGCCCACACAGATCCACCCACAGAACAAGTGACACTAACAGCAATAACAAGCTCCAAACCAAGAAATGCACTGCAAACACATAATTTAAAAGGGGAAGGTACATAAAGAACAAGGGAACAGTAGGAAAATGAGAGCGATGGGGAACTAGTAAAATTCTTCTGCTCTATGCGGTAACAACAATAATTTGCCCAAAACAATTTGCCCACCCCACCAGCAGTCATTCAAACCCTAAGTGAGTGCACCAATTTAAATCCCCCAAAAGGTCATCAGTGGGAGCTCTCTTTTTAGTTGCAAGGGGTAGCTCACTGGGGATGCAGTTGCTGCTGGCAATGTAGGAGCTCAGAATGTTGCAGGCAAAACACACTTTAAAACCCAAACTACTGCTGAACAAATAAACTGTAAACTGTTGAAAAGGGGCTCCTATTTGTAATCCACACACAAACAGGTGGTCGTATGGCCTCCACAGGTCTTCTGCCTGAGCCTACCAAAGTGGCAAAGTCCCACTCAGGCCTTCTCCCTCAGTCCTAGCACAATCACAATTGTCCCCTGTTGTGAGGCCAAAACCCTGATGACTACTCATGGTTTTATAGCTTCATATATACCCCTGGTGTCTGATGATGGAACAGTCAAAATGGCTAGACATGCTTCTGACTGGACAGCAGGCTTCCCTGGGGTCATCTGTTGCTCACTCACCAGTCTCGGTTCTCTCACAGTCAGTCTAGGGCAGCAGCTGCAGGAGGTCCAGGGACCCTGAAGCAGGCAGTGGCCTTCTCTGTCATTTGATCTTCAAGAAGCTCATCCACCCAGAAGAGAAAAATCACTGGTGGGGTAGGAAAACCCCTGTGCCAATCCTCATCTTCAAACTGGCAGTTTTGATAAAAACTGTTGTTTCTTCATGAAAGAGTCAGGTGCTAGGATCCTAGAATTCACTAGCTTGCCAAGCCTGCTGTTCCTGGCAGACAATGGCTCACTGGCTCACAGCTACTATCTTTCTGTCACACCAATTGACCTCAGCTTGTTTACTTCAATTCCCTTTTATGTTTTATGAACTCAATGCCCTAGTGGTCTAAAAATCCCCAGGATGGCTGAGCCCCGGAATGCCAGCCCAGCCATGCAAAAGCATTCAAGCAGAGTCTCTAGTGTTGCAAACAGATGATTGGCCTACATTCCTGGGTTGGAAATCTGTAACCTCTTACCCATTTTCTAGCAGTCTTTGAGGAGCCGGAGGCTTGGAACTGCATGGGCGTCATTCAGTATGTTGACATTTTGCAGTTATTTTGTTTAAGTCACTGATGCTTTTATTTTAACCCTCGAAGGCTGGTTTATTCCTGTTCTGGCCCTGCTCCTGCAATGAGCATGTAGCCCATAAAGGTAAGCCTCATTTTTTTTTGTTTTTTGGGGGGCTTATACAAGAAAATTATTTTAAGCCTACTTTTTCTTATTGCTTTTTATCTATGCCTTTCTTCCCTACCAGTGGACTATCCGTCAAGCACCTCCCACCCCACAGCTACTCAGTCCTTATACCTGCAGTATCTGGTGTGGCTAAGGTTGGCACACATCACCAATTGCACAGCCCTTGGGAGTTCAGCCCCATTCTCACCCTGCTCTTCCCTTCCTCTTCACATGTACATGCCACATACTCATATGCCTGCATCGTCCCTATGTAGGTTGCATATGTCAGACCAGCTTCGTGGCCCACAAAAGGTAGCACAGCATCATATTCCCACTGGGCCTTATGGTGGCCCACTTTAAGTCAGTTCATTATCTAGATTCCTTCCAAGCATTCACACCAAGTACTGTGTCTGGATGGAGTTAATGAGTTAAAGTAATGTATCCCCATGGACCATTCCAGCATTGGTATTCTCTGGCTGGTGCTGTGTCATGATTCTCATGATTCATAGTGTATAAAGACCCAGTTACCAATATTTAAATGGCAAAACCCTGTTTTCCATTTTGTCTGTGTTAAACTTAGGGGGTAGGGATATTAATTTGCCTGTTCTGTCAGGCTCTTTTAAAGGTTGTGCTGGCACTGCAAATGGGTTGCAGCCACAGAAATCCAAGAACGTGGCAAAAATTCACAGCTAATCACTCCCATGCAACCATTAGTCACCAAGAAGGAAGATATTACATAAAATACTTGTGGTAACTATTACCCTTCCGAGTGAGGACAAAAGGGGAGTTTGAGACAGCTTTGGGCCTATTAATGCCAATCAATTAGTCCAGCAGCCCAATATAAAATCGATTTGTTTACTATATACTGTTTCAGGAGCTTTTCTGAAATCCTCAGGTAGCTCAGCTTTTTGTGTTCTTCAATCAACAAGCAGCAAAGGGTGCATTGTACAAAGAACAAACAAACTTGTTTACCACTCAAAAACTAGCTTTGGCCCAGTGGCGCTGAGGGTTGAGGTGCTGGGATGCCACACCTTGCACCACACCGGCGACCCGGGTTCGGAAACGGACTCGGGCTGCCGGGGGGCGGAGGAGGATTAAGCATTCCAACTGATGCTCTCCTTCTCCAGGGGTGGGTTCCTAGGGGTGCTTTCCGCACCCAACGCACCAGTGTCTATGGAAGCACGGACATCGGGGTACAAGGCGGTTCTTCGGAATCGGGAAGGGGAGGACGATGTGGGCACTTGGCGGCAACGTGCGACAGCACGCCACTTGCCTGGATGTCAAGTCCTGCATGCCGACGTCCTCAGGGGTAGTGAGACATAACAGGGGAGTTAATGTGGAAATACCCCGCTAGCCGCCTAGATGATGACCGACCTAATCTCCCAGTTCACCTCCCGCGGGCAGACTCCGATATGTGCAGGCACTCTAGGAGGAGGAAGGTACGGCAGATACAGAAGTGTACCTGACACTGTAGGGGCAGACTCTGTGGAGAGGGTCCACTGGGAATGGTCAGGTCCGAAGGAGTGGGGACTAACGGGCAGTAAGGAGGGATAAAAAGAAAGTATATATAAAAAAAAAAAAAAACTAGCTTCAAAATCAAACTCAGTACTTATCATAAAACATACTTTGTCCCTGTGCTCAGCGAAAGAAGGGATCTGATGAAGCGTAGCTGCATGGGGCTCATTTACACTAAGAAAAAGGACATCCCACGATCCCAGTGCAAGTGGAGTTAGTTAATATGGCAAGGGTGGCCTACTGGGCGTCTAAATTGCAGTAACAGTATTGGGTCCCCTGCCTAGGCTCCAGTAGAGTAATTAGACCTTGATAAAAACACTTCAGAGTTGAAATAATGTTGCCATATCCTCCACAGTCCTCAGTAATAAAAATAAACAGTGTATTGGGTGGGGGTGGTTGGGATAAACTGATCAATACTGCACTAGATAATTCAGAAAGACGGAGCACCAGACATCCACTGCATGGGTCTGATGGGATGCAGGTTTTAGGAGAGCTTGTGGTCTACAAAAAGAAAAAGTTGAGAAAGTGCTCCTTTCTTACAAGTCAGAACACCAGGAAATAATGTGGAAACCTAATGCATCTATGCAGAAAACCCATAGTGTACATACCCTACCTCACAATTTGTTCTTGCTGAACTGCCACAACCATTCTGCTTGTGCTGTTACCAAGAGAGCAGAAAGAGAATTCCACCAGCACATCTGTTCCCACTTAGTCTACTGTGTCCTGTATTTATCAGTTTACTTGCTGAAAACCATAGGAATAGATCAGGTCTAAAATGTCCCTGAAGGTTTTTGCTAATTAAAGTCAGTGGGCTGCAAAGCCTAGGTAGGGAATCCTAGAAAGTACATTGTGTCCATTTCCCACTGAGGCAGAAGAATGCCCCCCTCCCCACCAAGGGGTTACCTGAACTTCCCATACAAAAAACAACAACAAAAAAAAAACACAAACAAGGAGAAACAACCTGAATTACTTCTTGCTAGAAGACAGAACAGTGGGGGCTGTAAAGTAAAGAACAAAAAATAATGAAGGTACTGCTGGGGAGAACCCCTATCCTGCAGATTTGAATGAGGCATCATAGGAAGGCAAGTGCATAGAGTAGTACTTCTCATATGATTTTCTATCCTTCTTCATCCTTATATAAGAAGGAGTGGGGCTACCCAGGAGTCTGGATTGGTGGACATCGAGGAGAAAGAATGTACGATGGTTGTCCTATAGAATATAATTACAGAAGCAGATGGATGAAGGTGGAGTAGTTTTCATTAAGGAATGAAAAGCCATGCTGACCTTTCTGGTTATGAGTAGACAAAAAGATGGCAGGCTGGAACAGCGACAGGAGCAGGAAAGAGGTTGTTGAAGACTGGAAAGATTTAGCGGCAGAGTTATACTTGGTTAATCAAGACAAAGCAGGCTGTCAGTCCATTTAACGGTCTCCCACTCCCAGTGGGGTTATTGACCCTGCTGTTTCTGAACAAGGACTTCATCTAGTTTATTCTTGAATTGCTCAAAATTAGGTGCCTGAACAATGTAATTTGGCAGGGTGTTCCAGACACTCGATCTTACAGTAAAAAAGTTATATCTCTTAACTGAGTTAACCCTTGGCACATTGAGTTGTTTCGCATGAGATCTCAGGTCATTTTTTTCTTACTTTGTTTTTAATCCCACATAAACCCATTAATGTAGGCTTTTGCAAAATCTTATACATGAGAAGCACATCTCCCCTCTTCCATCTGGTCTCTAGAGTAAATAGTTTGAAGCTGCTAATCCTTGCCTTGTATTCCTTTGTTTTTAACCCTTTTATAGATTTAGTCAGTTTCCTTTGTGTTTTTTTCTAAGAGATTTATGTTGCGTTTTAAGTAAGGGTTCCAAAAAGGTGATCCATAGTCAAGGTGTGGTATGATACATGATTTATATAATTTCGTTATGCATTCACTGTCCTTTTTTAAGAAGGTTTTATTTACTGTTCCTAACAATATTTGTCAGTGTTTGAGCGGAAAATATTGGTACACTTTCTGGCAATCCATTTAGAGGCAATAAAGGAATGAGGAACTGCTGACCAGATGAGGGATTCAATTTGTTGGGGTTTACTTACAGGCTAACAAGTGTGAAATGAGTAAGTTGCTAGTTTTCAAGCAGTATTTGTAAAGTAAATGGAGTTTTTTAAAAGTACTTTAAGACTTGTAGATGGTTGTTGATCAATGGGATACTGGATATGGGGTTACCATATTATTGTGATGGCAAAAAGGGACATAGGTTACTCCTTCCCAAGAAAAATTTAGATTTTTTATTAGGGGGGGAGATGTGAATAGTTGCATTTGCTGTGCATTTTGGTGGTGGTGGTATGTGTTTGTGTGTGTGTGTGTGTGTGTGGGGATTCTTTGATTTTTTTTCACCACAGTAAATATTTCCTCACATATCACCACATCATGTATGAACACAGCCTCCATCACAGATGAATATCGACTGCTTGAAACTCTGACAGGACAGTAGCACCAGTTCATATGATATAATTTGTAACCTTTTTTGTTATGACCACTCAGGTCCATCTTGTAAATGAGCTACGCTCAATGATGTTCGCCTGAATAAATAAAGATTTTGATTGATTGATTGATTGATTGATTGATTGATATGAGTAGCTCACATGTGCCAAGACAAAACTTCTACCTTTGTCAATGATAAACACATCTCTTCCCCCAGACACACACAGCGGGAGGTGAAAGCAATGCATTAGCGGTTGTTCTGGCCACCTTCCTGCCTACCTACTACTGATGCTTAGGGTTTAACTTGTTTCGTATTGGTGTCAGTGAAAACCAAGGAGCAGCAGGATGAGCCCAGGACAAAAATGTGACTATTCGGGACAGCAGGAACAAGCAGTTTAAATCAGGAGAATCCCTAATAAAGTGGGACACCTGCCAACTTGAACTGGATAGAGCTATGCAAGCATGCATAATTTTGTTTGAATGGCAATGCACTTCCAGAACACTTTTCGGACCTTTTCCGAAAAATTCTACATAATTCTGTGTTTTAATTCAAACCATGGAATAAGTTTACCACCGTTTACATAAACTACAGATTAGTTTTTGGTTCTTGTGGAAAACATAGAAACATAGACAATGATGGCAGAAAAAGACCACTGCTCCATCCAGTGTGCCCATAAACCATAACAAACCTGAAACCTGTTGTTCATATAGGGTTCTAACCCACACTATCCACTCCCATGCATCCCACCCTTCCACTACCACCCTGAGCACCTTCCTTCCCACTGCTGATGCTTCAGGATTCAGCTACTATTGTACTGGCATCAACGAAAACAAAGGAGCAGCAGGATCTGTGGTCAGTGGAACACTAATCCATAATTTATGTAAACAGCAAATTACTAATGCTTGGTTTAAATAAAAAGCCACAAACCACTTTTATATGTATATACATATGATGTCTGCTATTTAGTCTACCCTACAGGACTCTAATCTCTGTTTTGGATTAGATTTATGTCTCTGACATACCTGGTATTTGTGAAGTGACTAACCTTTTCCTCTTCCTGTGCTTGACACTGCATGGTCCTATTTAACAGCAAACTACGGATTTCAAAATAAGAAACTGGTACATTTGGTGCTTTCCAAAATTAGGATAATACTGTAATAATGCTCCAACAGAGAAATCAGTCTGGTGATACCAGAAAGTGAGGATTATGACTTTCCATGGAATAGCCATCAGGAGTAGATGGACTCTAAGGAGTGAAGATCGTGTTCAAGTCCTACTTAGATCACATTATTTTTTTTTTTCACTACAATGTGTGTTTCAAATCTTTTGCAGTGGATAGTACTATCAAATCAGTTATTTCCTTCTAAATTGATCCTAGCTATAGGATTTGCAGTTTAAGAAAAAAGTGACTTGCAAAGTTCAAACCCAGCTGGCCTGATAGAACAGTTGCTCAGACCACCAAAAACTGCATACCAGGGCCTTAGATAAATTCCTAATTATGTCACATAATTTATTTCTCATTAAAACGTATATATTACATAAAAAGGTCTTCACTTTAGTTTGTGTGTGTGTGTGTGTGTGTGTGTGTGAAATGTTGTATAATTTCTGTTTTGCTGTGTCAGCTGGCTTCCCTTCCCCCATAGATCAGCACTTCTAAAAAAGAGCCAAAGCATGGCATCATAAGAGTGGAGGATACCACTGAAACAAAGAGGGGTATTGCAAGGTATTTAAAATCATTTCCTAGCACGGACACCTTTTAAAACAGAAATTCACAGAACATGTACAGGAACTGTGATACTGGCATAAGACTTAAATTAGAAAATGTGATGCAGTAGCAGGAAGGAAAAGATCTAGTGAAAGAAGAGGCAGCAACCTACCTGTAACCACTGGGACTGGTCACTGAGGCCAGAAGTCCAGGCATTGACTTTGCCCTGTTTATCCAGTCGGGCTTTCCAAGGCTCCCATGTAAACATGTCCATGTTGAGAGTTCTAAAAATACTCGAGGCTGTTATCTGGTAATCCTGTATATGTCCAGATTTCATTCCAAGTGGTTCTGAACAACCTGCAAAATACAGAACAGCTAAACTTCAGTATAAAATAAACATGAAGCATACTAAGCTACAGTTTCTTAGAATTGAAAAAATTGGGATTTTCTAGACTGTTCTCATTACAATAGTATCTTACAAGATAAGTCTTCCTACATCTAGACACATATGTTACTCAAATAATAAAAAGAAAGAATCAAATACCAGCATTTCTAGTGAAGTGTGTAAACCTTCACCACATTTACAAATGATAACAGTCATTACTGTTTAACACTTCAAGTTCTAAAAGGCTACTAAGTTAATTAGAAGCAGCAAGTTTAAACTTTCATCAGTCAACGATAAAAAATACAAATATGTTTTCTGAACATTAGATGCAATAAGAGGTTATTGCTCTTTGAGAGATCCGAGTTTCCATTTATTTTGTCTCTGAATACCAGAACAGGGATCAATGCACTGACCTTTCCTACCCAGAGACCGATTCTGAAGCACGACAAAACTGAAATGACTAAAAATAATTTTGATCCATTGACTTTAAAATGACACTTGTGAAATGGCATCATGCCATTTTCCCATATTGTAAGGGCACAAATAAAAGCTCCCTCAGCTTCAGAAGAAATCTCAGGTCTCACTGGTGCCACTGAAAAGCAGTGATGCAAAAGAAATGTTTAATGAGAGCTGGAGTCAGGGTACGGTTAATAAGTTGCTGTTACCTGCACAATCACACACAGAAACATTCTCTTTAGGTAGTGCAAGCCAAATAGCAAAGTACCTCCATCACAGTATCTATTACTGAATGGGGATTTAGAATAAAATGAATTAGATGGAATTTGTTACTGAACTGTGTTATTTACCACTAATTTCACCAGTGTTACAGGTTATCCCAGATGTTATTTTCTCTGTTATCTGACTTCACATACCTCATTTTGAAAGAAATGTGTGGTGAAACCAAAGGATAGGAAATAAAAGGCAACAGTGAACTGTTTCAACAAATTCAGGGTCCGTAACACTGCAGTAATAATTCCCTTTCTAATTTATGCTGATGTAGCGCTCATGGAATGAACTGATGAAAGCACATAGAAAAGATCAGAGCACAAATGTCTTTTTAATATAGATGAGACCCCTGTTTACTTTGCTGCCATAGGTGACATCATTTCTCTTAGGTTCTGTAATCCCAGATTTAAAGGCCTTTTGAGAGCCCTAAGCAAAGTTATGTCTCTGTTCATTACAGATTTACATGAATTAACAATTTATGATTTTGTCTCATTAATTATATTCTGTAGCTTTTAACCATTTGTGTGGCTAACCTGACAATTCACAGCCAAGCAGCTCCATGCTCAACGTGCAGTGCCTCCTGCAAACCTGGGGGTACAGACGTACATACTGGGCTTCTATTGGAGGAGTGAAGGAGTTAGCATATGGAGTATTGTTGTCCACATTTCCATGGAAAACCTGTATTGACAATACACTATGATTAAAACTTATTTACGCACATCACTGTTTTAAGGGTAATTAATATTGATAAATGTTTTATGCCAGGTTATACCAGTTTGTGAATGCAATAAAGCAAAACTATAAAGTAATTATTGGCAAACTAATTAAACAGTAAAGCTACTAGATAAAAGAAACAGGATATTTCCAAGCCCTGGGACGGACTGTTTATTGAAACTGTAATAAAGTAATGGAAGTATTTTAACTGACATGGGATTTATTGCCATATTATTAAAAGAAAATCACTGCACAGGAGAACAAATTACTGTACCTCTTTAGTTGGAGCCTTTCATTTTGTATTTGATATGTTTTACACTTTTACATTGTCAGATATAACATATAGAACTGAAAAGTGCATCTTACCATGTCATCCTTGGTGCCCTTTTCTTTGTACATCATCCAAGACTTGCCATCATTGCTATATGCAACCTTGTATGACTTTACATATTCAGGGCTTCCAATCCTCTTGGCACCTTGCGTTATCACACCAGTGACCCTCATTTTCCTTTGTAGGTTGACCTGAAGTAAAGGCATACTATTATCAGTTCTCTGCTGACCTGTGAAAACTTTATGATCTCAGTTCTAGTCCGACAACCTCACACTCGGCCATGGAATTTAGTCCTCCCATTCCTGCCTGGTGAAAATGGCATACATACACAATACATACCTATGCCTTTCTTGTGAGCATATACTATATTGTCTAAATAAAAAGTTATACTCTGGTGGTAACTATGTGGAGAACATTATGATGATGCTGAAAGTGTGGAATTAACTTTGCACATGTCAGACTTCATCACAATGTATTTCAACACTTCCAGCATCATAATAACATACTTTAACCAATGGAAGAACAACATTAACAATGCTTGATTATATCACTATTTTTTTAAACTGGTGACCATGAAGAGCACACTGAGCCAAGGCTCATTTCCAGGCGTGTCCTAGGGAAAGGGTAACAGTAGGAAGATCAAAAGCATTACCTTTGTTACAATTCATTATGGTAAGTACAACTTTAGGAAAATAAGCACATACAGAAATGCTACATAAATACATAAACAGTACAGGGAAGATGTTTTTAATGGTGCATAAAACACATTGTAATAGTACATGTTATATGGTGCACAAAACACACTGCAGCACTACAGAAAAGATATGACGTACTAATACAGCGGCTCTGTGCACCACTGAAACACAGCTCAATTAAAAGAGAAAGATCCATTCAATTATCATATAAAGCACTAATTTAAAAAGTGTACCTTTTAAAATGCTGTGATTAAAATGTTATATTTAATGGTAGATATATATTACACATACAGTACACTGATGCACACCCAACATACACATAATCACTGCTTACTGATAGGATATTCTCATGTTCACTTGTCACTGCTTACAGATTGGATATTCTCATGTTCACTTATTACCCAGTGCTGCACTTCACCTTTTGTTGCCTGCAGTTAATTTATTTTGCTTACTCATGGGTGAGTAAATCAATAGTTTTCAAAATGAAACAACTGAATTCATCATGGAAAGTACAACATTCTTAGAAATGAAAGTCCATAGCAAATGTAAGGAGCACACATTATATACACGGAGGCCCCTTCTGCACAGCTCTGCTAGCTGACCTGGCAAAAGTTAAAGATCACATAATACTTTTTGAAAAAGATTAGGGAAGTTGGGGAGTGTCTCCTGTAAACTGAATTATAAAATTTAAAGATTAACTGCCAGATCTTGGGATCAATCTCTGCATCTTCTGGTCTCAAGAGACAGCAGCTAACCATTCAGCTGAAAGGAAGCTGCCTATAAGTGAAGCAGTTAGATGGAGGTCTTATTCTTTGCCTGTTGCGATCACAACTTTCTCCACCAGACGGGCACTTTGCTCTAAAGGATGCATCTACAGTCAGCTGACCCCACTGCATCCATTGCCCACTTATGCACAGCAGGTGTGAATTTCAAAATCACATCCAATTTAAACAACTGGACATGGTTTACAGCAGCAAGCATCCACCTTGTGCATTTGCAAGGTTCTGTCAAGGTCAGATAGATCATTAACACACTTAGAAAATGGAATGAGGTAGGTGACAGGAAAGATGCCAACTGCCTCCTCTGACAGCCCTCATTGTACCCCATCCATAAAGCCTCCAGAGTACTCCTCTTCAAGTTGCAGAGACACCCACCACCCCCCAGACAAAAATACAGGCTGGATCAAGAGTGGGAGAATGGCGAGTGACATCATCACATCCTCTAATGACTGCAACAGATTGTGTTGTTACTGTATATGCCTGTGTCCACTATAGAAAATTCTTCCCTGGTACACTGTGGACAACACAACCCTTTTTAAATTATATCCATGATGGGTGTGGGCCAGCGTATGCAGGCCTTTGAAAGTCCCAACACAAATATTCTGGCCAGCATTCCCTCTCTCAGTAAAGAACAGTTGCATAAGAACTTACTGTAACAGTAGATCTTTGAGGGAATCTCTGTCATCAGGTCACACCTATGGAACTTAGCCATCAGGTGTCAGGTGTCAGGGTCCCATGGGAGCTTTTTCTGCAGCAGTCTATTAGGGGCCAGCCATGCCAACATCAGGCTCCACTGTCAAGCATGCTATATAAGTGCAGGCGGCCTCACTCCTTCCTCAGTTCTTTTCCTAGCCACAGTCCAAGACAGACAGGAGTCCCACCAGGGAACCAAGAAGAGAGAGAAGTTGCCCAGCTAGCAGAAAGGCTGAAGCAACAGGACAGCTGAGCTGTAGTATTTACTGGACACTTGCATTACAATAACATACACGATTCACCTGCTTTGAATTTTATTGCAACCTGTACCTTGAACTTAGTTCATACTAAGGAAATTTACAGAGCAAAAAAGGCGATTTTCCCATAAATGTCTCCTATCAGTTACTTGTAATATATGACACTGACACTGGAGAGTAGAAGCTTATCCAACCTATTTTTAGATGTATTTTTGGTTTCACATATGATTACAGATGTAGGAAGTGAATTCAAGGGTTGCTTATTCTATGTGAATAATAGTATGCTCTTTTTCTGGATCTAAATTTGTCTCTAGCCAATTTTAAGGGATGTTCTCTTGTATTAAGAGACCTGTTTGAACTCTAGCCCTCAGTCAATCATGAGAGATGGGTCCCTAATAATTTCCCATGTGAACAATAGACCGCCTCTCATATGACATTGTTCCAGAGACATAAGAATAAATTTTGATAATCTAAGTTTGTAGGGTATATTTTTATCTGGACTAATTAATTTTGACACCTTTTCCGGAGATTTTTCGATTCTCTGTGAGTCCTTATGTTTGTAAGGACACCAGAGCTGGGATGCATAATCAAAATGGGGTCTAATATAAGCACAATGAAGGGGTAACAGTATTTGGTGGTCTTTTAATTTAATGTTATACCTGATGGCCGACCATATTTTGTTAACTTTATTAAGCGTATCTGTAATATGTAGGTCAAAATCAAGATTTGAGTCTACAGTAACACCCAAGCCTTTTTCATCTGCCCTATTGTACAGCGTTTCATTGTATAATATATATTTATTTCTTGGGTTATGTTTCCCAAAATGTAAAACACAACATTTGGATGTGTTAAAATACAAGCACCATCTTAAAGAGATTCACTAAGTTTATACATTGCACCACATATAGTGGTGCCTTACCCCGTGATAAGCATTTGGTGCAGATGGTACCAAAAAGAAGATTATTTTCCTCATAAAATCACTCATAAAATTTCAGCCAGCGGGTCCTGTTACTTCCCACTATATAGCGCTGCCACCATGCACAGTCACGTTATGATGCAAGGCCAGGGAGGGCATGGGGTCGCGCTCCATTCTAGTCTAGTTCTCTTACTTTTATTGGGTCAAGCCAAGTCTATGGTATGTGCAATATCTAGTTGGGTCACAAGACTGGGGTCTGCTACAATAGAATCTTTAACATGTGCACCATTGTTGCATTGCAAAAAGAGAGTATCAGGGATGTTAGACAAGCCATCTAGATTTGTATTAGTGGGAAGATATCTGATCATGTTATCAACAAAGTTGTCTAGATCTCTTAATTCTTAGCTTTTACTATTTCATCTTTTTAATTTCCTAATTTCCTGCTTTAAGGAGTTGACTTCACTACAGTACTTACATTGAGCACTTAAGGTGATTTGACATGCGGTTGGCAAATTTAGGACAATATGGTTACAGATACTACAAACAATCAGAACATGCCCATTTACAAGGATCGTGGAAACGTAAATGCTATCAGAGTCACTCATTTTGATAGTACACTGTAGTTCTAATATATGCAGGAATATGTTCAAATAAATCTTAAGCTTTTTACCTTGGTTGTGTAATATTTCAGCCCCTTTGACCCGTTTGACCCGCTGGACACTCTAGACACATGCGCAGAAGATGTGTGTGTGTGTCTGCGTGCATCTCCACATGCTCGTCCCACTTGCTCGGGGCTTGGTTTATCATGGTTGTGACCCAGAAGTATGTTAGTTGCCAATAAGAACTTCACTAGTCTGTTATATTGTTGGACTGCATTTTGCTTTATACTCTGTGTTTACATTATGAATACCTGTTATCTATTTATTTAGCAAACTGTTACGTAACTTCTTGGTTTTATGACTCTTAGTCTACAGCACACATGCTACACTTAATCTTATTAGTAGCCCATGCTTTGATTATTTAATTGGTCATCTGGTACCCCAAGTGTTACATTAGCACTTATTCCCTTAATATTAGCTTGGCATAATACTTTTAGATTGAGCAGTGTCACAATTCTCTTTCAAGGTTATCTTATTGTCTGGATACAGTGCCACTTATGACAGAAGTAGCAATTCTGAATGTAATCATTTAAGCAGGCCTGGTGGGAAAGTGGCAGTCCCTACAATCGGCTCGCACTTTTATTCTCCATGAGAACTGCTTAGTTAGGAATTTGTATTATTTTTTTCTATGACTAATTCAATTAAGTTCAGTGGGTGAGTGGCAGTCCTCACTGTTAGCTTACAATTGTTCTGTATTTGTCTCATTTTCTCCATGGTGGCAGCTTGGAGAAAGTGAGCATCTGACTTAAATGTAGCAGTTAGGTGTTTTTCTGAGTTTTTGTGCTTATACTTTACTTAGAGTTTGTGCTACTGCCCATAAGTCATTTTGGAAATGTTCTACAGTATGTAGGGGTTTTACTGAGTTTATTTGTTTTGGTGGGGCCACATAACATTGTTCAACCTTAATTCTTCCTCAGTGATTCTGTAACTATATGGATAGCTGTAGAAAATCCTTTTAATTTGGGGCATTCTACTGTCCTAGATTTGAGGCCAAGGGACCCACCACATCAGGGCTTTCATATCTTAAGATTGGCCAAGTGGGATGACTTCATGGCCTAGACACACCTTTTTTCAATTTGATGTAATTGCACTTTCTGAAACATGGTTAACTAACAAAATCCCCAATTCCCTGATTAGTTTAGAAGAATACAACATTTTTTGCTATGACAGAGATGGACGTAGGAGTTGAGGCTGTTTATTTTCAAAAAAGATCTTTCTGTGACTCAGGACAAGTCCCTTACTGGTTCTTCATCTTGTGGATCTTTGTCTTTAACCTTTGCACTGGGCCAAAATAAATTTATATCATTAATGGCTTTATATGCCCCTCCTGGTTTTCATGATGAAGTACTTGACTTAATTCATGCCTATAGAAGAGCTATTCCTCCAGACTGTGAATTAATTACCCTCGGTGACTTAGATTTAAACTGGATGGGGAAGAATACTACAACGTATAAAGATGATTTTGTTTATCACAGACTCTCTCAGATCATAGATAGCCCCACTAGAATCCATCACAAAACCAGTACTTCAACACTGATTGACTGGACCTTGGTTGCTGACACATTTAAAATAATTCAATCAGGTGTGTTACCTAACAGTGTTGGTGACCGTAGTCCTGTATATTGCTGCTGGCGTTGCAAAAAATAAATTGATTTCTCCAGTATATATCAATTACCGAAATATTAAAAAATTGGATGTTACAAAATTCTGTGAGACTCTCTCAGCTGTTGATTGGTTATTCTTGGACTATGAAACAGATGTGATTGCTGCACTGAAAGCTTTTTGTTTTTGTTTCAGTTATATTAGTAACATATTTACACCCCTAAAAAATTGAGGATTAGGGGTAACAAACAAGAATGGGTCCCCCTGAGTTGCTTCAACTCATGTGAGACAGAGATAAAAAAAAATGGAAAATATACAAAAAGAATCCCAATGCAGTAGTCCTTTTGGCTTATAAACAGCGATGTCATTGATGCAAATCTATGATTAAAAAACTGAAACAGCATTTTTTTATTCACAAACAACAGCAGTTTGTGGGGAAAAACGTAGCAGCCACCTGGGACTTGATTAATGAATTGTTAGGCAAATAATGTAACCCTGCCCCTCATATGTTTGTAACCCCTAGGTTCGGGGAGAAAATCTATTTGCTCAGCATTATGTTAGGTTTGTACCTCTGGCAGTGGTGACCAAGTAACTCGAGGCACAGGAAGCAATAACTGAAATGTTCAAACCAGGAATGGGATTCTAGAGTGTGGCTTTTATTCACATCAACATAGGAATAACAAAGCAAAGATGGACCCCCCCCACAGGGCTACACTCACTGGTAATGCAGATTACAGAGGTCAGAGCACATCTTCACTACACGAAAACCCTCAAGTTTTGAACTACTCTCTGCTCACACGGCCTGAACTGGTACTCTTCTGCTTTGATTCCTTGACATGGCACCCCGGCCAGTACTTGGACACTTTTCCATATAGCATGGAGTTTGATGGTGGCTCCCTAAACCACTCATGAGCACTTTCTAGCTCTAATGGGAGAAACTATCCTTAATCCCATGTCTGGGTACTTTCTGCAGACACTGGCCAAGTACCTGGGAGAAAGCTATAGGTGCCCAACTGAACCCGTAGAGGTAAACCTGGTTACTCCAGATGGGGGTCTCCCACCTCTTGCACCCAAATCTATACCTGACCATTCATTTGGAACAACACCTTTCTTCAGACTACTGGTTGTAGATGCTATCTTGAAATGTTTGTCACATTTAACATTCTACACTGTAATCAGGTGGTGTCCTGACAAAGTTCTGTAAGTGGCTATGTCCATTCCTTAGACCCCCACTGTTTCAGATGCTTCCAAGCCATACACAAATTAAAAGCACTGTACTTGGTAAGTCTTCTCCTGACCCCACAGTAGGCAGGTACTTTTATGTAACTCTCTGTCTTGGTGAACATAGGCTCTATATCAGAGCAGACTCACCGTGGTAAGCAGGTGCCCCAGGGCTTATTTTCCAAAGGAAACACAAATTCTCTGGTACTGTCAGTACAACTTCACTTTCAGGCAGCTTTTCCGTTTCCAGGAAGGGCCGGGGGTTGCCTCTGAAATGCTGGAATCCCCCCCCCCATCCCTCAGGGGATGGTGCACTGGAATAACACTTGGAACGGTCTCTACCACTTCCTTCTGGTCTCTTCTGTGTTCCTCTCTAGGGTGAGAACACACAGCCCACTTTCTGATGTAGCTCTAAAGCAGAGCTAGGCTCTGAGGGGCTGCCAACTGCAGCACACTTCTTTCTCTGACTGCTCCCTCCAGAAGACTGACTTGACTTTCCCAACGTTCTACAGCTAAACCCCTACTGCTGCATTCCAATGTGGTTTATGCTGCTGCAAGAATTCTATGGTTCTATGGTGATGTCAGCCCTCTAGCTCAGCTGAGACTGAGGACAGAGTGAGACAGTGTGAAATCCATTTAACTGGTGCCTCACAAGCTGCCTTTCCCTGCCTGACACTGGTTCTAAGTGGAATTCTAGTAACCCCGGGGAAAAAGGGGGTTACATGTTGAAATCACCAGATGGGGTTCTTAATGAGCCCTGAGCAACAGACACTAAATTCAATATCTTTTTTTCTGATTTATCCAGCTACATACCCAGTGATGAAGTTATTACAAATCATGATAGTGATTTAATTATTTCTACAGTGAACATGTATCTGAAGTTTCACTTGAAGGCACTCGCTTCTGGGGGAGGTCTTGAACTACCATTTGAAACTATATCCCACACCTATAGTAGAGACAAATGGAGTAGATTTTAGGCTTGTGAGGATCACCATGGAAATCCTTTGTTACCCCCTTACAAAAATGTTTAGCTTATCACTTTGCTCTGGTCAATTTCCAGGAATATGGAAGGGTGCTGTCATTGTTCCCATCCACAAAGCAGGTGATGTATCTAATGTTCAAAACTACCACCCCATCTCTTTGCTGGCTCCACTATCTAAGGGTCTTTGAATACATAGTTTTTGACCAGAATATGGAGTACTGATAAAGTATGATACCCTGATGCCAGCACAACATGGTTTTTGACTTGGATGTAGCACGGCAAAGACCTTGGTGGTGTTCACACAGTCTGCATATGAAGTCCTTGACAAGGCTCATTGTGTCGCTTCCAGTTTGGGGACCTCACCAAGGCCTTTGACCTTGTCAACCATAACTTGCTTTTGAACTTTTTCACAAACTGGGCATGTCCTTAGACGTTGTTGGTTGGTGCCGGAACTCACTCTCTCTCTTTCACTATCTGGTTGGACACAATCTACTAAAATCAAGGGTCAATTATCCTTACTGTTACCTATTTCATTCAGTGTTCCCCAGGGTTCTATATATACCCTTTTATTTAGTTTATTTTTGAACACATTACCAACAACCTGTAAAATTACTGGAATGTTCCTCTACGCTGATGATGTGGAGATGCTCTCGAGCAGACTAACTTTACCACCATGCAGGACCAATTGGCTTTAGATTTTGCTAACCTACAAAAAAAAGGTTTTCAGTAAATAAATTGGTTTTGAATTAAAAAAAAAAACTAAATCAGTGGTATTTTATAACCCAAGAAAGAAGTTGTCTGTCAATCCAGTCCTTCTTTCGTGTATTCTGAAGGGGGTAGTAATTAATCAGATAAAATAATTAAAATACCTGAGCCTTACCCTGGCTACCACCATAAATTCCATGACAAAAGTAATCCATCAAAGACTAGGTACATTGTACCAGTTAAAGTCACTACTTAGTCCCACTACAAAGATGCTCCTGGCACAGAGCTTTCTTTTACCAGTTACTGATTATGGCATATTAATTTACCATGCAGCAGGAGAGGTATTGCTGTCCCAGGTGAGAACACTTTATATTCAGGTGACCAGATTTGCTGCACAACTGTCCCACCGTACTCACCATTGTGAATTGTATAACCACATGGGGTGGCTGCTATCTACTGTACTTGGGCATGCTTGCAAAAACAGTCACTCTTGACCTTGTCCCTACTACAGTTCACTCAATTTTCAAGAAGCACCTCAGTAGTGTTTCAACTAGATCCTTTCACTTTCAATGTGCTGTACCCAGGATGAGACCCTCAGCTGGTCAAAAAACAATGAGGCCTATGCACTAATGGGGTGTAGGGTACAAGTCAAATGTGCGTACCCTGCCTGCATAGCTCCCTGGCCCCAGACAGGTACAGGGTGCATGGTATTCACTACCGCATGCACCCATGGGGCACCTGTCCATGGCCCCACTTCCCCGGTGCACAGAGCTGCGCAGGGTGGCCGGGGGCAGGACAGCGGACCCAGGCAGGGTGGACATCCAACTGGATGCCTGTTTTGGGTCCAGGAGTGAATCCCCTGTACATGCAGGTGCAGGTCCAGGTGCGTGAATATCTACAGCAGGCACCCAGACCTGCACGGCCGTGCCCTGATGTCCAGCAGCCCCCCCTGCCTGATACCAGCCTCTGTGGCACATCATGCCTCACAGTGTTAAACCCCCCCAACCCATGCACACACACACAAATGCACTGAACTGCCCCGTCCCCATGTGGTCAGAGATCCCTTGCGCACAATTGAGCCCTGTCCCTGTGTGTTTAATGCATATCCCCCACAACATGCCTACCCCAACCCCATATGGGACATTGACCCCCCCAAACATAGGACTGCCCCAACCACATTAGTGCCAAGCATCCCACCACATGTATGCCCAGTCCCCGTATGCATCATTGCAGCTCCCCCAACCATATGTTCGCAATGTCCCAAAAAAGTTCCAGTCATTCCCACACCCCCAACATCATTCCAGCCCTGACCCTGTGTCATACCAGGCACCCCCCTGCCACTCACACAGTGTTGCCCCAGTCAACTGTACCCCGACCCCGATCCCATAACCCCTGTAGAAACATTGGTGGCCAGTGGCCTTCATTCCCTGTGGCACTGACAACCCCCTCCCAGTCCCCATACCTTCCTGTCGTGCTATGTCTCAGGATGGCCAGCGGCACAGCCCTCCATACATCTCCTCGGCCGCCGGCCATCCAAGTGATGCTGGGAGCACAATGCCTATATATAGAGGCATACTCCTACATCACCTGGATGGCCTGCAGCCGAAGAGGTGTGCGGAGGGCTGTGCTGCTGGCTGTCCCAAGGCACGACTCTGTCTGGAAGGTACAGGGACTGGGGGTGGTGTTGTTGGTGCCAAGGGGGTGGGGTGGGGAGCTACTGGCACCAATGTTTCTGCAGGGTTACGGGATCAGGGGTCAGGTACACAGTTGACCGAGACAACACTATACGTGTGTGTGTGTGTGGGGGGGGGTTCTGGTATGACACCAGAGGCGGGGATGACATGTTGTTGGGGGGGTGGGTATGACTGGAACTTACGGCGATGGGGTGGACATGTGTTTGGTGGGGCTGCAATGACACATATTGGGATGGGCCGCCATTTGTTGGGGGGTATTGTAGGTGCTACCAGGGACTGGGCAGACGGGCGCACGGCAGAGGTGTGGATCCACGATGGGGTGACAGTTTCAATACTGTATGGACACTCACCTGACCGACTGCCCCAGCACTCCCCATCAGCCTTGTGGGCTGGGGCGGTACAGGGGGTCATTTCCCGGTCCCACCATGACCAGCAGATGGAGTCTGTGGGGGGTGCGCAGTGGGTTAAGGCAGGGTCCCGGCTGCCATAACCTGCACCCCTCTGTACCAGGCACTATGCGCCTTAGTGAATGACGCATAGTACAAGCACGCCCCGATATGCCCCATAAACATTGCTGACCATGTGGCCGGGGGGCCAGGTACATAGCTGCCTTGTGCATGGTTCGTGAATGCTGCTGGGGGTCCATGAGACACCCGTTGCATGGCATTCAGACTTAGGTTTGCCTACGCACCTCGGATACACAGCGCATAGGCAATCTTTTTTTTTGTGCATAGGCCCCAATGTTTTTTAACTACCATTGTTTTATAATCCCTTGTGTCCTTAACAGGTGACTGTAACACTGTTTTGA
Organism: Neoceratodus forsteri; assembly: GCA_016271365.2. Taxonomy (NCBI): domain Eukaryota; kingdom Metazoa; phylum Chordata; order Ceratodontiformes; family Ceratodontidae; genus Neoceratodus; species Neoceratodus forsteri. The sequence goes on from CM057454.1 coordinate 335,714,852, forward strand.
GTTTTAAACATGCCTTAAAAAATTATCTCTTTGCTAAATGCCAGTGTAATTGTTACTCTGGTTAGATGTACTTACCTGTGTGCATGTATTTGGATTCATTATTTGTTATATGCATTTATGTTTTGAATATTGTTATATGTTCTGGTCACCCTTTAAAATGGACCTTTGGCCCATGATCTTACCAGATTTTAAATGAACAAAACAAATAAACAAAACAAGTGGGCAATATGCTGTAGGGGCAGATGAACTCTGAGGTATAAAGATACAACTTTTGTGGGAACTTAGTAATAAGAGAAAAGAGAAATCCTTATAGAAGGTGAAACACATATAAGCTGAATTGTGTCTAAATATATTTTCCAAAGTTTACCCAGAAGCATCAACAGGTCTTTATGAAAGCATGAATACCAGTGCCAACTATAAACCTAAACTCAGTTCAAACTGCGGTATTCCTATACCACATATGCTCAGACCTTACCTGTAACTGCAAAATACAATTAACAGCATGTTGCTCATTCTCTGCCCCCTTCAGTGTTCTCCTCCTATTCCCTTTGAGAGAAGTCTTGTTTTGTAAGTTCTAGTCTCTTTCCTGCTTCTGTAGGTTCAGAGTATAAGAAGGTTTTGCTGGAGTAATTTATCTTCAGTTGAGCTGGGAAATGCAGTGCATGAGAAACTCGCAAACCTGATCAAACAGCCTCAAAACACTTTCTCCTGTCTCATGGCAAAACTGAAATTAGGGAACAGTTATATCTGCACCCCATCCGCGAGGGGTAATTGTCTTTTCTGCTTTGCTGTTTTAAGTATGATTTCCCTGCTGTGGTGTTTAGGACTGTCCGGCTTTGTTCAGCTACTGCATTGCTGGGTCTGCGGTGTGGGGTGATCCTTTATGCTTGTAGGATCATCAGAGCACCAGACTGACTTCTATGCTATTTTGCACAAAATTGAGGATTTCTGAGCCCTTGGATCCCTCTGGTATGCTGAGTATCCTGACATTACTTGCCCTAGCCCCATTCTCACATTGCTCATGTCAGAGTCTCAATATTTTGTATTCGATATAAGTCCTGTGACAGCCATTGCTGCTTTTGAGAAGTTTCTGTGGCTCTTTGTGCTTCCTTTTTTAACCGGAGTCATCCTAGTATCCAGTGAAGTAAATCTATTGACTCCACCTTCCTATCCAACTCTCTAATGGCATCAAGTAAGGCTGTGTTAGAAGGCTCTCCACCCACAGCAGCAGCCTCATGGCTCCGACTGCTCTCTGAGATCAACTTGCTGGGTTTGTGCTGTTTGCCTTTCCCAATCTCCTGCATTACTGTTTTTCTTGGGTTATTCATTCTTGATCCAGGCAAAACAGGGATCAATTTGCTCTCCACACTGAGCACCACCCAACGCTTATAATTATTTTTGGCTTTCCACAAATTCTCTGTTGTATTTTAGTTTAGATCCTGCTTACACAGAGCTCTTGTTAAAGTGTCTATCTCCATCGCCTTATAACACTACTTAATGTGGACATTGAAAAACTCGCTAAAGTGTTGGTAAGGGACTGGCAGCTGACAACATGATGAAGGTGTTCAATATTATAAAAGTAGCTGAAAAAGCAAACCACCCTATAGCACCATATCTTGGTTAAGGGTAAATAGGAGTTTATAGTAAGCTAAAAGTGTGGGATTAGGAGTAACACCCTATCTAGATTAGGGATAGAAAAGGGTTTAAAGTCAGCAGAAGTTTGGGGATAAGTGAAACACCCTATCTAGGGTACGGTAGAAAAGGGTTTAGAAAAAGCAATAGTTTGGGAAAAGGTGATACACCCTATAAAGAGTAGGGGACAAAACAAGGGGCTTTAAGTTAGTGCCTACATAGGGTAAGGGAATAAAAGGAATTCAAAGGGCTACAATTACAGAGATTAGAAAGTATAGGATGGTGGGAGTGGTGCAGTGCAGTGGCTGTGGGGCTGGAGTCTTCAGGGAGACCCGCTGGAGGTTACATTGCTGCCCGATCTGCATGCACCTCTCTTAGCTGAGGGAGAGGGTTTCCAGACTCGAGGCCGAGCAGGCTTGGGCTCGAAGGACCCACTCCTCTACCCAGGAACCACCTAGTCCGCCATCGATACCTCAAAGGATACCAAGAAGGAGCAGTGACTGGACAATGGTGGGCTTGGGTAAGGGTGGCAGAGCACGGGCATATCCCCCATCCAGTAAGACTACGAAACTCCAATACTGCACTGGCTGGGTGGGAATGTTCCACAGAAGCACTCAGAGCAGTGACTGGGGTTGATATGGGGGTCCTCCATAGTGGAGACCCAAGGAGATGGCAGAGGATCCCAGAGGAGGATGGAGCGAATCCTGGTGGGGGACTCCATAATAAGGGGGACACAGCTGGGGCCAGGTAGGGATGAGGAGAGGGAGGTTAGGTGCCTTCCTGGTGCCATGGCTCAAAAGAATGGAAAGAGGACCCAAAGGATCACTGGGGCACCAGGAAGGGAGGGACAGCTGGACATCATTGTCCATCTGGGGACAAATGACCTGGCTAGGGATGAGCTTGAAATAGTTCAGGAAGAGTTCAGGGAATTCGGGAGGGATCTCAGGCAATTAGCATAATCTGTGGCCTTCTTTGAGGTGCTACCTGTCTATGACGGGGGAGACAGGATTCTCCACACCAGGAACTTCAATGCATGGTTGAAGGAATGGTGCAGAGAGGAGGGATTCAGATTCATTGGGGTCCCACCTGGAGGAATAAAGGTCTGTGCAGAGCCAAAGGCCTGCATCCATCCAGGAGAGGTACCGTGGTCCTCAGTGAACAGTTTAAATGCTACAATGGTGAGCATTTAAACTAGCCCGGGGGGGCAGAATGAGACAGGAAGACATAAACTGTTCCCCTCCCACAGGCTACCAAGGTCAGCAATAGGAATTCAGAAGGAGAAAAATCCCAAAAAGAATGAATTACACAAGAATCCAAGGCGTAGAAGTTAAGGGGGTTACAAAGCAGAATAGTGGAGGAAACAAAGGAGGGCAAATGGGAAAAAGGAAGGTGGCAGTATAAGCTGGAAAGCCATGTGTGCAGATGCTCGAAGTCTGGTCAATAACTGTGACTGCACATCCTAGCCAGTTGCTCTCACTCCTCTGGCCCTGCCCTCCCCTTAGCCTCATTTCCACTGATTCCCCCCCACCCTTCCACCACACCTTTTAAATAATGCCTACTGGGCTGCAAGGCCTCAGCTTCCCACCCTCCCTGACTTTCTCACACCCTCCTACCACCCCTTCCCTCTTTCCTATTTAAACAATGCATGCAGTGGCTGAAACTTCCTCCATTTGCCATCCCAACCCCCTCATACCCTCCTCTCTCCAGCTACCTGTGCCCTCACCCCAACTCTTCTCCTCTTCACACTGGATACTGCCTGCATGGGCAGCTACACTCATCACCTCTTGCACTTAGTAACACTATTTGGTATCCACCTAGCAATGGAACTGCTATGAAGCTTTTGTCAATATCCTGCACTTGTTGTACTTGACTGTATACTTGTACAGCCTCATATCTGTAACATATTTGTATATCCTTTGTACTTTGTAATGTGTATTGTCTACTTGACTTGGAATCTTTGTAAAGGAGCCTTGCGGCTCAAAGGTTGTAATCCGAAATTGAAATAATTAATGAATTAATTAGTTACATAAAATAAATAAGATTACAGACCTAGAGGCCACCATGGCAGAAGTAGACCTGGACATAATCGCAATTACCAAGTCCTGGTGCAATGAAAACCAGGACTTCGATGTAGCCATACCAGGTTATACTCTATTCAGAAGGGACAGGGTGGGTAAAAAGGGGGAGGAGTGGCTCTTTATGTGAGGGAAGACAGAAAAGTTACAGAAATACAGGGGGAGCACGGAGGAGCAGAAGTACTGTGGCTCACCCTGGAGACATGGAAGGGACCGCTATTCACACAGGAGTAATCTACAGACCTCCAGCACTGGGATGAGAGGTGGATAAAGATATGTTGAAAGCAATCCAAAGGACGGCAAAGAAGGGGGAGGTATTGCTGGTGGAGGACTTCAATCTACCAGATGTGGACTGGAGCCTCCCAGCTGCGGCAACAGTTAGAAGTAGGGACGTCCTGGACTCCCTGCAGGGGGCGTTCCTCAGGCAACTAGCTAAAGAACCCACTCATTGGGGGGGGGGCAATACTGGACCTGGTACTGACAAACGGAGACAGTGTTGCTGATGTCATGGTGGGTAGCCACTTGGGGACCAGTGATTATCACAGGATGTGGTTCAACATAAGAACTGGGCCAGTATCAAACCATACCAAAACAAAGGTCCTGGACTTCAGCAGGGATAATTTTATGAAAATGGGAGAATGCCTCAGGGACACTCTAGTAGGGATAGGGAAACTGGATGGAGTTGAGGAACAGTGGGCAAAAATAAAGGAAGGCTTTGAGAAGGCAACAAACCTCTGTGCAGGGTTTTAAATCACTACAAAAACTAATATGCACTTTCATTGTAATCAATTGCGAAAAAGTGGGTATATGCATTTTCTGGCAGTTTACGCTGCTAAATAAATTGAGACACAAGCTATGCACTATCCCAACTGATTAGCAGTTTTACCTGTGAACATGCTAATCAATTTTGCAGTCATTTAAAACTCTGCCTGAGTCAGGCAGGTTAACAAAGGCAAGAGAAAAAAAGAGACGTCTATAGTCCTCTAAAGAAGTAACGGAGAAAGTAAGGGCAAAAAAGCTAGCATTTAGAAGGTATGAGACAACACAGAAGGAGGAGAATAGGGAGAGATATCAGGAGAAACAAAGGGAGGCATGGAAAGCAGTTAGGAGCACAAAGACGCAAACGGAGGAGAATATTGCCAGTCAGTGAAAAAAGGGGATGAAACATTCTTTAGGTATATAAGCAAAAAGAGGAAGACCAAAGGAGGGATAGTAAGGCTAAAAGGGGAAGGAGGGATTTGTGTGGACGTAGACCAAAAAAAAAAAAAGCAGACATATTGAACAAATACTTTTGTTCAGTATTTACGGAGGAAGGGGTGGGTGATGGGCCACAAATAAGGGACAAGGGTATTAAAGGTGTCAATTTGGCTCAGTTGCTAGTGCATCCACCTCTGGACCAGAAGGTTGTGGGTTCTCGTCCCACACCGGGATTGGACTCATACCTAAAATGCTGGCATCCGAGTGCAGTATTAGGGGGGTGCTGCACTGCTGGAGTTTGCCATCCTTCGGATGAGATGTTAAACTGAGGTCCCCTCTACCCATCCTAGTGCTGTCCTGGTTGGTATCCAGGTGGAAGTAAAAGAACCCAGGGCATTCTTTGCAAAGAGCAAGGGACATTCTCAGTGTCCTGGCCAACATTCCCCTTCCTGTAAACCGGATCATGCAATTGTCCAGACTGTGTGTGGGTGTTGATGTGTGATATGTCCGCCACTACACATTCAGTCACTTCACTACCAGGCTAGCATTTCTTGTAAAGTGCTTTGGGATACACTGTGTATGAAAAGCACTATATAAATGCTGATATTTCTTCTTTTTCTAAAGGAAGGGAGATGGACACTAGTCCATTTACAGAGGAGAAAGTCCTCAAAGAACTAACACAACTAAAAGTGGACAAGACAATGGGGCCATACGAGGTACACCCTAGTAAAAGTAGTTGTGAGACTTAAATCTGTATTGTATTTATTGCAATTTTTTTTTATATTATTTGATTGATATATATTTAGTTTGATTGTTTAAGTGTTTATGTGTATATGTGTAACTGGCACACTTTACTTGGCCTGGAATATCATTGAAAATGTTTTATTCAATTGAATGTATTCCATTATTCTTATGAATAAAACATTATTTACTACTTACTACTACTGGTATACTGAAGGAGCTCAATGAGGTGCTGGCTGCACCTCTCACAGCCCTGTTCAACTTATCACTATATTTGGGGGACGTTTTGGGGGACTGGAAGACAGATGTGGTCCCACTTTACAAACGTGGTAACAGGGAGGATGCAGAAAATTACAGACCAATCAGCCTGACTTCTGTGGTGGGTAAAGTACTGGAATTACTACTGAAGGAAAGGATTAGGGAATACCTTGTCACCAGTGGATTACAGGATCCGAGGCAGCATGGTTTCCCGGGGGGAGATCTTGGATTACAGGATCCGAGGCAGCATGGTTTCACAGGGCGGAGATCATGCCAGACAAACCTGATAGGCAGCCTAGGAGTAGGTCCAAAAATAATAAAATGGGTAAGAAGTTGGCTAAGTAACAGGAGTCAGAGGGTGGTGATAAATGGCGTTCACTCTTAAGAAAGCAAGGTGACCAGCGGGATGCCGTGGGGGTCAGTACTAGGCTCGGTTGTCTTCAATGTCTTTATTAGCGACATTGCAGGAGGGCTGGAACGGAAAGTATGCTGTTAGTGGATGACACAATTCTGCAACAGAATGGATACACTGGGAGAGGGTGGAAAATGTAGGATGCAAACGCAGAGCTAGTGTATCAGACTGAAGTGGAATACTTATATGACTATGTCACCCTGGGCCCTCCTCTATTTATTTTCCAGGTGGGCACTTGTATCATTTTTCCAGGTGGGCCCTCTGTACCCCAGTCTGACCCTGTAGATGGATACACACCAGAATGGAAGGTAACTGAACAAATGTACATAAATCTTCAGGCACTGTCTTACATAAAACCTGTTAAAAAGTTCATTAATAGTGTAATGCCAGACACAATGAAGGAACTCTCCCAGTGGTCAAACTTTTTGACTCTAAACATGTACAGAAGTACAGAGCAGCCAGTATGGTATAACCTAAACATACTCATAGATGGGTCACTAGCATGGATTAGTAACTTACAATGGCAAGAGGCAGGAGTGAAGACAGTAAACGATCAGTAAGTGTGAAGTAACTTTAAAGATTTGTCAACTCTTCAAAGAGAATGTGAAAGAAGTGAAGCAGAGGAAGGGTAGTATTATTATTCCCTTATACAGGAGATTACTGGTAGTCAGCTATACCCTAGTGAGCTTTTTAATACCAATGTAAATACAGAAAATGTTGTAAAAGTAATCCTACCTAAATGAACCATATCTAAGTTATATAAATCTTTATTTGTGCCTGTAGATCATCTGCAACCAGATATTGGAATAAAATGTGGGACAGAGCGCTGAAATCCTTTAAGGCAGTAAACTTTAGGACAACACAATTTAAAATTCCTAATGTACATTACACACTGGTCAAAATGTTTAAAATGGTTCTGCCAAGAGATGATCTTTGCATTGAATGTAAGTTGGATAAAGATGATTTGTTACATAACCTGTGGAAATGTGATAAAATAAATAAGCGCTGGTCTGAAATTAGAGAATTCTTTAGCGATCTCCCAGTGGTATATAATAACATAGGTGTGGAAACATGTATACTAGGTTAGTTTGATGAAAATTCCAATATAAATCAACACGTATGTAATATAATTACTATGATAGCCATGGCAGATAAAAATATTATAATGAGAATATGGATAGAAGAAAGAGATTCTACCATTAAAGAATGGAAAGTGGAACTCACTGAGGTCCTGCAATTGAAAAACTCTCTCTGATTACCTGTGTGGAATGAGTAACTTTGAGGCTAGTGGGGTCCTTTGCCCAATGATTTATTGACAATGCACAACTACTGAGGTCCACAGAAGGTTTAATGGAAGGTGCCCTTTTTAATTTTTACTCCAGAATTGTGAATTACTTCCTTTTCAGTGTCTCAATCAGATATGTGCATTTTTCCTGACTACTATGTCTGATTTTAGATTACAGATTAAGAAAATTGTAATTCCATCAGTCCATATACCACAGAAAATCTTTAGACATGTATCAGGGAAAACAGAAGGAGACAGGAAAAGCAATTAGGAATGCAAAGGCACAAATGGAGGAGAAAATAGCCCAGGCAGTAAAAAAAATGGGACAAGACGTTTTTCAGATATGTAAATGATAAAAAGAAAGACTAGGGCTTAGGAGGGAAGGTGGAAAGTGTGTGGAGGGGGACAAGGAAAAAGTGGACATCATGAACAAATACTTTTGTTCAGTGTTCACAGAGGAAGGGGAAGGCAAGGGACCAAAGACCAACACATAGAAGTTGACGTCAGATAAGGACCACAAGGCCCACCCAGTCTGCCCATTTTTCTACCTTATGAATATGCCTTCGGCCCTTGTTCTGTCAATGGGCTATCTATTCATACTCATCTGTATTGCTTCCTTATGCCTATCCCATGCCTGTTTGAAGCCCTGCACTGTATTCATATCCACCACTTCCTGAGGTAGGCTGTTTCATGCATCCACCACCCCTTCTGTGAAAAAGAACGTCCCCACATTACCCCTTAATCGGCCTCCCTGTAACCTCATGCTGTGTCCTCTTGTCCAACTATTTTTCTTATATTGAAACAGGTCAGACTCTTTCACCTTGTTAATGCCCTTGAGATGTTTGATTGTTTCGATCATATCACCTCTCTCCCTCCTTTGCTCTGGGGTATACATGTTGAGCTCTGTTAATCTGTCCTCATATGTTTTCTGATGCAGTCCCTGCACTATTTTGGTTGCCCTTCTCTGGACTGCCTCCATTTTGTTAATGTCCTTGTGCAGGTGTGGCCTCCAGTACTGCACGCAGTACTCCAGATGGGGTATAACCAGTGTCTTGTAAAGAGGGATTATTACCTCCCTCTTATGGCTTGTGATACCCCTACTAATATATCCCAACAACCCCCTAGCCTTACCTACTGCTTTAGTGGTCTGCTTGGATGATTCTAGGTCATCTGTGATGATGATGCCCAAGCCTCTTTCTTCCCTTGTGATTGCCAGCAACTCCCTTCCCAACCTATAGGTGGCTTCAGTGTTTCTCTTCCCTATGTGCATGATCTTGCACTTCTTTGCTTTAAACCCCAGCTGCCACTCTTCCGACCATTTTGCCAGTTTATCCAGATCTCTTCTTATTCTGCCAACCCCATCTGGATCATCTACTCTGTTGCAGATCTTGGCGTCATCTGCAAACAGATAAGTGTCAAGAACATCAAAGGAAGGGAGGTAGACACTAGTCCATTTACAGAGGAGACAGTCCTGAAGTAACTCACAAATCTGAGAGTGGACAAGGCAATGGGGCCAGACAGCATACACCCAAGGATATTGAGGGAGCTCAGAGAGGTGCTGTCTGCACCTCTGACTGCCCTGTTCAACAACTCACTGGAGACAGGAGTGGTTCTAGAGGACTAGAGGAGGGCAGATGTAGTCCTACTTCACAAAAGTGGAACAGGGAGGAGGCTAGCAATTACAGGCCAGTCAGCCTGACTTCGGTAGTGGGGAAATTAACAGAATCACTCTTGACAGAAATGATTGTGGAATATCTTGAATCCAGTGGCATACAAGACCAGAGGCAGCATGGATTCACTTGGGGGAGGTCATGTCAAACAAGGCTGATACAATTTCTTTGACTGGGTGACCAGGGAATTAGACCAGGGTAGAGCAGTGGATGTGGCCTACCAAGATTTCAGTAAGGCCTTTGACACCATTCCACACTGGAGACTCGTAAACATGCTGGGCAGCCTAGGAGTGGGATCAAAGGTGGTAAACTGGTTAAGGAATTGCTTAGGGGACAGGAGACAAAGGTGGTGGTAAACGGAGTTCACTCCAAGGAAGGGGGGGTGACCAGCGGGGTGCCACTGGGATCAGTCCTCTTTAATGTCTTTAGTGGTGACATTGTAGAGGGTCTAGAAGGGAAGGTATGCCTTTTTGCAGATGACCTAAAAATGTGCAATAGTGTAGACACTCCGGGGGTGTGTGTGTGGAAAAATGAATAGAGATCTATGAAAACTAAGGGAGTGGCAGCTGAGTTTCAATGTGAAAAAGTGCAAAATCATGCACATGGGGTGCAGAAACCCAGGGGCGGAGTACAAAATGGGAGGTGTAGTATTAACAACCACCAAGTGGGAAAGCGACCTGGGGGGTAATCATATCTGATGACCTAAAGGTGGCCAGACAGTGCGACAAAGCAGTGGCGAGAGTTAGTTGGATGATAGGGTGCATAGGGAGGGGTATCACCATCAGAAAGAGAGATGTGGTGTTACCATTGAATAGATCACTGGTGAGACCTCACCTAGAGTACTGTGTCCAGTTCTAGAGACCACATCTCTGGAAGGACATAGACAGAGTAGAGGCAGTCCAGAGGAGGGCAACTAAAATGGTGCAGGGTCTGCATCAAAAGCCCTATGAGGAGAGACTAAAGAACCTCAATACATACATCCTGGAGGAAAGAAGAGAGAGGAGGGATATGACAGAGACTTTCAAATACTTCACAGGTATAAATAAGGTTCAAGAGGGAAGCATTTTTCAGAAAAAAAGATGCTCAAGAACAAGGAGACATGCTATGAAGCTGGAGGGGGGGTAGACTAGGGAGATGTGAGGAACTACTTCTTCTGAGAAAGAGTGGTGGATGCTTGGGGCAGCCTCCCAGTGGAGGTGGTGGGGGCACAAATGGTAACAGGATTCAAGAAGGCATAGGATAGGCATATGGGGACCTTGGTGATAAGGAAGGGGGGGGGGGGTAAAGCCTGGGATCAAGTAGGATTTGTGGTGTTACAGTAGGTAGGGTAAATGGGCAGACTAGGTGGGTCAAGTGATCCTTATCTGCTATCAAATTTTATGTTTCTATGCAATGCAGTTGTTATGTGACTGGGGGAATAGTTATTGTAAACATAGTAGAATGAAAGATTTGTTAGGTAATAAGATATGTAAGTAATAAGCCATGACGGGGTGTGCATTATAGGATTTCAAACCATGCTACTGTGGCATGCTAAGGCATGAGGCCAAAGGCAGGGTGTCATTATGCCCCTGGGAGGTGCATTAAACTTCTTTAATGCACACCCTGAAGTGGCTTATTACACTTATGAAATGGCTTGTTAGCCAATTTGTAGTATAATTATAATAAAAAAAAAAAAAAAGAAATGCTGCTTATTGCTTATTTTAAACATGTGCCTGCACAACTTTGAAACTAAAAAAAAAAGTAGTTTTAACTAAATAGTGCCGCCGTTGGTATATTTAGGCAGCAAGTGGTGGTGTTCACAGATGAAGTCGTGAGTGAATCCCTCAACAAAATGCAAGGTAAGGCTTTCTGCTTCTGTGCTGAAGTTTCCTGTTTTTGCCCAAAGAACTCCCCAAACTAGATCAGGGTACTAAATATGAGACATTTATTCAGTCACTCTCCTGATCTCCCAAATCATTTAAATTTGCAGTTGGAGCTGCACAAGGACTTGGTCTTTCATGGCCAGAGCCACCTGACCATTGTCTCATGCTCCCCTCCATCAGATACAGTTTCACCCACTGACTTGCCATGGCCAGAGTCATCTGCCTGCTCTCTTATGTTCTCCTGTATCAGACCATTTTGTGGTCTCTCTACCCCACCACCCTCCCACCGTAGCAACATGATGATTCTCTTCCAGGCCACCCTCTCTCCCACTGAGTTTTCTGGTCTCTCTCTCTCTTCTCCACGGCAGGAACAGAACTATGTATCTTGTTGCTCTCCAGCTGCCACAGAGTTGAGCTGGCCTGTAACCCCCCCCCCCCCATTTCAAGGACCGCCTGCCTGTTTTCTGCGGCTTGTCAACGGAGGATTCCAATCTGCTTGACAGTGTACAGATGGCGAATCCATGATGGTAAACCAAGTCATTGAAAAAAAATGATTTTGCTGTTGAAAGTTGAAAGCAATTAATTGTGCAGTAGTGGATGCTTAGCGGGTGAACTAGTTAAAACAGTGTTGTTTGAGGTACAGGCCACAGAATGTAATTAACGTTTTTAACTGTTAAAATAGTGTCTATAAATTGTGCTGAAATGGTGCTGGCAGTGTAGCTTGTTTGTTAAAAGGTAATGTTTAGTTTACATGAAATTAGTTTGGAAATACTGTGGTAGTAAAGGCTAGGATTTTCGATATAGCGACTACTAGTTTTTTTGTTTTTTTTTAGTTTCTGTTTGGAGGCTTTGTGATTTTATTCAGTAAGTAGGTTTTTTGATTCAGCAGCTGACCATGCATTTATACAGTGTAGATATACAGTCAGCTGATGCCCCTCAGCCAATGAAATTACAGTACTAGATTTGTTCTTTGCCATTTTATAAATCCCTTTAATACACATACTATATGGAGGTAATATGTATTGTTTAAAGACTAAGGTTCTTTCATTATCTTAGCAACATTTGTTCTATAGTAGACATGATTGTAAGAGTTATTTCTGTTATAACTTAATTGAATGAAAATGTTAAAAAAAAATCTCAATAAAATATTACTGACAAAAGGTGAGTCAAAATAACTGAGATGCCCATACTAATACTAAAACAAAAACAAATAGGGTGACACTCTAACCAAAGGGTCAACATTTTTAAAACTTAGTGACCCAGGCCTGAATCCTACCCCTCCTACTTATTCACTAAGTGACCCTAAATCACGTAACCTCTCTGTAATCGCTCTGTCTAATTTATCTCTGTACTATTACAATCTCTTTGTGAACTTACTAGCAGCAACATTTTCTCCTCTTCCTCTTACGGATTTTAAATTACTTTAGGATACAGTTTGCATGAATCATATTGTTCATTTCCATAAAGCAAATAATGGTGGTAGGATTTAAGCTACACATCTAAAAATGTTCATTCATCATTTATCTCTTAAAGGTGACCACTAATCAAAACTGAAAAAGTCTTACTGTTTACACAGTTTTTGTTCAACGATTACCTGTTAACTGCTATTCTTTTTACTGGCTTCTAAATTTAAAATGTGAGTATAAAAAAAATCCATGAAATTGCACTGTGGTCTATTACTAGTAGAGGGTAGCTGATGACATCACTACCACAACAGACAGCTATAAGCATGGTAGTAGTGATGTTGTATGTCACTATCTACTAGTGACAAAGCAGAATGCGGTGTTAAGCCTTTCTATAGCTGCAGGTTTTTCCTTTTTTAGTTTTTTACGTGTGCAAAATACATATTGGTAAATAATTAGAAGCATATGCAATAGAGGAAACAAAATTAAAGGTTAAATAAATGGGCACTTTTGGAATAAATATTAAAACGTAGTTTTTTATTTTCCATTACTGGTCACCTTTAAGAGTTTTATGCATTTGCATTATTTCCTGAGGGGAAATAATAATGAAGTTTACACAGCATAAGTACGGGTAGCATTCTGGCTGACAAGCTTGGAGTGTGCCCATACTCCAATTGGGTATTGTCACTTCTATGCGGCAGAAAGACTGGACAGGATAAAAACATTATAATGTCTCCTTGTCAGGGAAATTAGTTGTTTCATTCCTTTTTATCAGAAGGCATACCTGCTTTTAATAAGCATGTTGCAGAAGCACTGTTCTCTTTAGGTTTATACTACCATTTGATACAACTTTAATTAATGTAAAACACACAATCTCAGACTATAACAGTAATATTGTATGGAAGGGACATTAGATATTGTCTACCCCTCTAGCCTCATGGCAGTGACTATACTTAATATGACTATGGACACTGTCCATCCAAGTTTAACAGCTGTTTCCTTTCCTTTCCTTTCATTTCCTTTCCTTTCTTCCTGGAAGAATCAGATGATACCTTTGAACACAAGTGCTCATTTACAAAGGTTCTGCATCAGATTACATTATTATAGTCAAAACAAGGACCAAACGATCAAGGCAAATTCCAAAGGAAATGTTTGTTAAGTGGTCAATAAACATACTTAATACTGAAATTATTTATTTTCCATTTATATAAATATGTTTACTAAAATAAACAGAAGGTGAACAAGAAAACTAGGCAACAGCTAATTACCAGTGGCATCTCAAAGGTTTATCTTAATCCATGTGTGTACTGCCTCCCAGGGTTCCCTTTTAATTTTGGAAAGCTACAGACTTGCATCTCAAAAGTTTATACAGTTGCATAATAAAAGTTAAGAAAAAAAAATGTCAAAAAAGCAAATACATTAAAATTATCATAGGGAGATTGACAGTTATACGATGGGGTCCCACAATCAAGCATCCTCATTCGCTGACACACATTTTACCCGTGGTAAATCTTACGATATACCAACGAGAATAAGTGCCAGTCAGCTATATCTCAATAACACCAAAAAAATAAATTCAAAAATCATTCTGAGCTGCCATCTTCATTTCCTCACTAAACACTGCTGTACCAACTACCCCGTAAGTTTCAAACCCTTAATTAACCATGGCATAAAGGAGGAATCCTATGCTTCACATTAGAATGCCATGATCAGTATTAAATATGTAATGCTTGCCAGTCCGCGCTACATTTTCATAATTCTCTCCCCATTTGAACATCTGAGGAAAACAGGATAGGAGGCGACTATGAATTATGCGACACAGGAGGGAAATGAGATGCTGAAATTAGACCTACCACTGTCTCCGCTGTCAGTAAGCGTGAATCCACCACCAGCAACGGTAAAAAAAAACAAATACCAATGTAACCAGGAAAAAAAGCAAAACAAAAAACATTACAACAAATTCCCCTGAACACCGTTATGGCCCGATACCTGAAAGCTGTATACAGAACCATGATCTCCAGTGTCCTGCTGCTCTAGCCCACTCGCAGCGCTAAAAACATCTTGCTCTCTACAGCCCGACAACTGCTCAGAACTCATTCCCAAGGCTTGAGAAAATAAATTAAAAAAAAAAAAAAAAAACAAGCCTTGCATTCTGTCTCTCTCTCTGTCAGTCACCAGCAACACTCAACAGAAAATGTTCACACTGGCTAGCTCCCTTGTGGAATAGATGCTTTTGAAAAAAACAAAACCTCGCAGTCTCTCACTTTGTGAGCTGCACTCCATTGATCTCTCACTTCCTCTCCATTATTACAGCCCTGTCTTTCTCTCTCATGTTACAACCTGAAACAAAAAAGGCTTCAAACTTAAAAATCAAATCTATCTGTGTCTGTCTGTTTGGTGGGGAGACTAGCAAGAATGTCAGCAATTCATCTGCCCAATGTTTCACCTACCACCGGGAACTTTTTGGGGTGCAATAATACATTAAATAAAACTTATTTAAACTATTAAAACTGTATTTTTCTTTATTTTTAACACAAAACTGAACAGAAACATTGTATAATGCGCAATAAA
The DNA here is from genome assembly GCA_016271365.2 of Neoceratodus forsteri. Classification (NCBI taxonomy): domain Eukaryota; kingdom Metazoa; phylum Chordata; order Ceratodontiformes; family Ceratodontidae; genus Neoceratodus; species Neoceratodus forsteri. Next base: position 335,729,958 of record CM057454.1, read on the forward strand.
GCCATGGGGGGTGTAGGTTGTGCGAAGTTTATCACGACTGGCGGATTTACCCATGCTGCACCGTGTGGGCAAACCACGCCAACCTTGGTAAATCCCCCGAAAACCCACACACCCTCCTGGTTTATTGCTTAAATAATGTACAGTCAGACCAAACACTAGGCACAGTAATCAGTATCAAAACTTGAATCACAACCATCATGTTATGCCAGCAGATCCACTGGAACAGATGAGTGAGATTTGCTATACTTTGAAACTACCTTCCTACGTGGTTAAAAGAAACTTCAGGGCCGGAATGGGGCCGTAATATGTTAGACAAAGTGTTCCACGCACTAGGGCTGAAGAAAATTAATGCTTTCCTGCTTTTTGTCATTCTTAATCAGGGAATAATACATTCAAATCAGTTTGCAGACCTGTTACCAGGTCTAATGTTGCAAAGTTTCAACAAACCGAAGCTATAACTATGGACTTTGAAGCAGATGTATCTGTGCATATATTTCAGGTTATGAAATTTTCTTCCATCCACAAGAGAAAGAAAATTCAATTGCCTATGGAGAAAACAATAAGGAACATCCCAGGGAACTTTAGAACAAAGTGAGCCATTCTATGAAAAACCATGTCTATGGCAAGATGTGGCATGTCCGGTACCCACATGCTCATATTTTTGACCTTCCCTAATATACAACCATTTTAGGATGAAATCAAAAACACAATAAGATATGTCTGAGAAGGAACTGACAGACTTACACCCAGTAATAGATCTACTGCCACAAAGACTTTCCCATAAAAATGAAATACTTATACAACATGATGATAGAAGCTGCTAGGAGAGCCATTACTTGATAGTGGTTTTCACCTGAATTCCCTTCTGTGAATAAGAAGCTTAATATCTGTGAAAAGATTCTGGTGATGGAACATATGATAGTGAAATTACTATTGGCCGTGGAGAAAACCATAACAAGATGGATTTTTTTTTTCCTTAACTTCTGGAGGCATGGGAGGGAATCCTGATATTACAGTTTGGCTCAGTTACCTTAATCCACAGGATAGGGCCAATACCACTATATGATGCCAGGCTAAAAGAAACAAACAGCAGGGAGGACAGGGCACAATTCTTGGTATGGGTCAAGTAGTACTGAATGATTAGGCAGATGTACACAGAGTGCAACAGCACTTCCCCTATGTTCCAAAGAGGAGGAAACGAGCAAATGAAAAGACAGGCACCACCTCTGGCAAGAACTTGGGGTGAATATGCAAATGCCAACCTATCACTGTGAAACACCAGAAATGGGGATTCACAAACCAAGGCCTACAGTACAGACACATACAGGCTGAGGTAATAGCCACAAAGAGTAAAGTCTTCCAGGACAGCTACTTCATGTTACATGAAGATGTAGGTTCAAAATGGGCTTTTGTCAGTGATTTTAGCACAAGGCTCAGGTCCCAAACTGGAACAGACTAGTGGATCAGAGGGGCAATATGCAACACACCCTTCAGTGTGTTTATTACTGAGTGATAGGTAAATTTGACACACAGAGTGGACCACACTTAGGGCCATATTATAAGAACTGTGTCTAGCCCTGTAGTTTGGTGGAGGAGTACAAACACTCTGGTCTGGAGTCTTAGCTACTTGATAACTGACCTCCAACAGCCAACAGCACGCCACCAGGGAAGAAGTAGGTTCCACATAAAAGCAGCCACTGCCAACATGCATAGCAAATGAATGGAACAGCAAAGGAGTGTAACAGCTAAGGAGTGGAACAGGTGACTGGCATCGGCACATGTCAGGAAGCGTCAGCAGAAGGAAGAGGTGGGCTCTGCAACTGACTAAGGCAAGACACCTGTTCACTGTTGTGCAACAGTCACTGCTGGGATGGGTTTAAAGTCAAAAGTAGGAAAAACTGGGAATGGGAGCAATGCCAATCTAGGGTATGAGTATATAAAGATCTAAACAAGGCATGGGGAACAGAAATAGAAATAAAAAAAATGGGTAAACTAGAAACACCCTATGAGGGATAAGGGTACAAAATTATTTCCAGGTAAAACAGGGAGAACAGAGGTTGAGAATGCTGGAAGTGGTGCAGTGCAGGGGCTGTGGGGTGGCAGTTTTCAGAGAGACCTTCTGAAGACTGCGGTGCTGCCCATCTGCACATACACCACATGCTATACTCCACCCTCTCAACCATTACCACCCTCTCCTCCATGACCCTCAATTTCTCTTAGCTATGATCCCAGCCTTCTGTAATCAGCATTAGTTGCATTCAACCATCCGCCCATCTGCCTCGGTTACCCAAATACCCAACTCCCTCTTCCTCCTATTACATCTAACTGTCTGGTTGCCTCCTGCACCTGGCACCCCATCCTCCTCCTTCAACCCGGGCTCCAAAGCCTGGTTCAAAAGCACCAAACTCCACTTCATCATCATTGCTCTGCTACTGTTGTTAGCTGGTGACGTTAGCCCGAATCCAGGCCCCTCCTGAGGTACAGCCCACAGTGCCAGCACCCAGGCCTACAGTCCAAGCCCTGACCCCTCTGCATCAGCCATCACTCTCCCATGCAGGTTAAAGAATATACACCTAAACATATGCAGTCTTCTTCCAAAATTTGATCTACTTCAACCACTAATAGTCTCTCTTGCTCCAGACATCTTCATTTTGATGGAAACATGGCTAACCAAGCATACTCCCAACTCTGCCATCTCCATCCAGGGCTACTCACTCACCCACCAAGACTGGGGGACCTGCAGAGGAGGGGTGTTAATTTACACCTCCTCTACTCTCCAAGTCATTACTATCCTATCCTCAGCTGTACCATCTACCTATGAGGCACTAGTCCTAAGGCTCTCAATGCACTCCTCCATCCCTATTTATGTAGGTGGGATCTACTGTCACCCTGGACTGAATGCCTAAACCACTGTTGAGCTCATTACAACACTTACCACAAACGGAGTATTATATCTAATGGGTGATGTAAATCACAACTGGTTGTCTCCATCCCTTGGCAAAACCAGAAATGACATAATGTCCCTCAACCTCGCCCAACTAATTAATGAGCCAACACGCCCAAACCACAAAACCCAAAATCACACTCTCATAGATTGGGCCCTCACCACTCACCTTCACCACATAGTACTATCAGGAATATTCCCTGACGCCCTAAGCAATCATGCAAACTATCTTGTGCTCAAAGTGCATCGACCTAAAACCCCCCATAAAATACAGATGACATGGTCTTTCAGATCCCTTGATCTAGCCCTGCTCCACCTTGAACTTGCCCAAGTAGACTGGTCTCCAATATCCTCTGCTAATTCTATTGACCAAGCTCTATTGTACTTTAAGGACAACTTCCTTGCGGTCTGGGATAAGCATGCTCCTTTAAAAAGAACTCGAGTTTGTGGGAACCACCTACCATGGGTCACCCCTGAACTCCTGGTATGCCGGCAAGCATGAGACCGCACTTGGAAAACACATAAAACTTCCAAACTAACTGAAGACCTTATCAAATACTGGGCCCTACAAAACTCCAGCACCAGAGCTATTATACTGGCCAGAGCAGAGTATTTCAACTCCTCATTCCAGTCAAACAAAGCTAACCCCTCTAGATTCTGGAAGGTAGTGCAATCCCTTATCTCCCCACCATCTGGACCTCCAACCCCACTCCTAAAGATAAAAAAACTCCCTCATTTCTGACCACCCCTCCGTCACTGCTGAATTCAAAAATACTTCACCTCTTGTGCTTACTCCCTTCTCTCATCCCTCCCTCACAATCCCCCCAACTCTGCCCCTACCTCCCCTACTCAAACCACTCACCCAACTGCAAGCAGTTTGTTCATCCTCCCAGTATCTCCTGCAGAAGTTCAGGAAGCCCTCCTTGCCCTCAACCCAGCCAAAGGAGGGTCCCCTGACCACCTGGACCCAAAATTACTCCACCTTTCTGTACCTATAATCTCCTCTCCCATAGCTGCCCTTCTTAACCTCCCTTTCACCCTTGCAGCATTTCCCTCAGAATGGAAACACACAACTGTTATCCCCCTATCTAATGGTGGTGACTCCTCACCAAACAATTACAGGTCTATCTCACTACTATCAGTCCTGGCCAAACTCCAGGAGCACCTTGTTCTTGCTAAACTCTCTACCTTCCTCTCTGAATCCTTCTTCTTCACTCCTTTCCAGTGTGGCTTCAGGAAAAACCACTCCACTACTACGTCCCTCCTTAGACTCACTGACTCTATCCTCACAGGTATGGACAGTGGGCACATCATCTCTGCCATTTCTGTCGACCTTGCCAAGGCTTTTGACACAGTCTCTCATCCACTACTCTGTCGTAGTGGAGTGTGGGAGAAGGAAACACAAACAACAAGAGTAAGGTATAAACACACCAGAGTGTGGTTTTATTAAAAAAGAAAAGAAAATACTTCAGCAAAATAAATCAAAAGATAAATAAACTTTAATCACACAGCTAGGACATATAGCTTCAGTCCCACTTTCTGTGTCCTCAACCTGCACTCAGGCTGAACTGATCTGATTATTAGGTCCATGGACTGCTTTTTATACTAAAAAAAAAAAAAAAATCACATGACAATAGGTTCCGCCTCCTAGTCTAGTACAAAAATACATCCTAAGCTAAACAAGAAAAATCAATAAAACAATAAAGGAAAACATAAGGATAACTAAACCCTTAGGAATATATAACTTATCTCATTTTATTATGTATTTACACTGTTATTTTAGTGGAGTTCTCTCTGAAACTCCTCCTACTCAGCCAAGATTGACAATAACCTCACTATAAACTAGCAACCATTTGGGGCTCTGGCCCTTAAGGACAGGGACTGCAGCAGCTTGCTATAGTAAGCCTCTCATATTAAGGTAACAGCTTTATTGTATAAAACAGTTTCTGGAGACACAGTAACATTTTATAAGGTTCCTGCTAACAAAGTAGTTTCAAAGGCTTTGTTGAAAAAGGTTTTAAAATTACTTATCTCAGGAGAGGGGAAATGTTGAAGATTTATATTCAAATTATTTCAAGTCTTTTTTCACCCTGCATGCAAGGTCTGCACACAATCATGCACGTAAGGTGCAAGAAAATACCTTATGTGGCTCTAAATTCTGCTTCAAAACATGCTTTGGGACTGAGCAAAGTTGAGAAGAAAACAGCTGCAGTACAAATTGGTGGGGCACTACAGAAACTGGAATGCTCAGAGCTCCTAGCTTAAAGGGCAAGCTCTCTTCCACACAAGAACTGCAAACACTTCTTCTAGCCCCATTCTCTTATTGCTATAGGTAGCTTTATGCTACATTGCAGTACTTGAGACAGCAGGGAGGGTATGGAGCGGGAACAGAGAGCTGAACAAAACAGAAATAAACCTCTGTGGAGTCACCCGCTTCTCAAGTCAGCTGCAATTTACCAGAAAACCAGCTTGTCTTTTCTTTTCTGACTACTCGTCTACAGGTAGCCTTTAATTTTTCCAAAGCAAACAGAACAAAACAATATTGTTATAGGGAAGAACAGTACTCAGAGGAGGACTGCAATATGGCTGCACGCTATGTGGATGTGGATAAACTTCCGAAGCAGGAGCTGTGATAAGCTATTTTTGTTTTTAGTAAAGGTGTACCACCGTTGCCTCATTTGTTTTTAAACTCACAGCTTTCACCGGACATACTTGTTGCCACTTGGTCCTTGGTGTCTTCTGCTCTGTTTGTTTGTTTTCCCTACAGCTTGTCGAGAGGGAGTCCGTGCAGTGGAGGAGCCCCGACGGTTGTGGTGGCAAACCACCCTGTGGAGGGTTGCTGAGGATGAAGATACCCATTGGAGTGCTGAGTGCTTTGTGTGATGAACCACTTTGTGCTTTTACTCGCTGCTGTATTGCTGCCGATTGCTGCATTACACTATTAGAATCTTAGAAGAATCTCTCTACGGAATGGACTGCTTCTCATAGGCTCCTACTGCACCTTACTTGTATCCTATTGCTGTTTATTTTTTGAACTAGTTCTATGGCTTAGGAAGCTTGGTGAAGTCCATTCTGGGAGCACACAAGTGTGCCATGGCTACTCTGGCTATACAGCCTGCCAATCTACTGGACAGTCTACAGTATTTATTTCGACCTGTCTGAACTGTATTTTATCATTTTTAGCTTTGTTTGTACTATATGTGTCATTTGTGCTATTTGCATTAATGGGTTATTTGTATTATTTGCTTTATCTGCATCCTTAGGTCTATTGAGTTGTTTCTTTGCTATTTGATTGATCAAAATTTATTCTTTGTGCACAAAACGCTGCACTACTCAAACCGGAAGGAGAAAAGGAGAGTTATTTCATTTTTCTCACTTGTTGGTAAAAGAATTGTTTTCTGGGTTCTATTTTCCTTTTTTTTTTTTTGGTGTCCTGCTATTTTATTCTTATACTTCAGAATACTTTCACAATACCTTGGAATACCCTGTGATTATGGTAAAGGCATTATAACTGATTATAGTGGTAACTGCAAAATTGACCTTAGCCCATTTGATTGGACTCACCTGGGTCCACCTGGTGCTGAAGTAGTGATAGCTGAAAGCTAGATATCGTAGGTATTGGCTCTCGGTTTGATACAACTGGACATTATGACCGCAGCCCATTTTAGCCGATTAGTTAACTCAATTGAACCTAATCACAAACGCACATGTGCACAAGCACTCCTGTAATTTCGAGAGCATGTTCTCAAGAGCAAGTGACTTGAGATCCCCTTGTAAAAGGTCACACTTTAAACCCTGCTACATCTTGTCTTTTGAGCTGTGTGTGGGAGATACACAGGGTTCCAGCCCTAATTTCAGTCTCTGTTGTTTCTGTAGTTTATTTAAACGAACTGGTCCTCAGATAAATTCTCCATCCTGACCTTAGTTACGTTTTTCTTATCTTCCCTTGGCTTCTGCTTTTGCTGTTCAGGTGCCGGGCTGGTGATAGTTACTTAGCCAGAAGCTATTGCTCAAGCTTGACTGTATCGTGTTATTTGTATCATCTTGTCATTTCCGCTGCATCCCCAGGTTCTGTTACTATTTCGCATTCTGCCACTGGGATTGATAATTGTGATGCTGCTAGAATCTGTTTAGAGGGCAGAACTTTTAAAGGCAGAATTTGAGAGTCGAATTAGAGTGCAACAAGGGATACCTCAGCTTGCTACGGCTGTTTGGCTGTTCTGGATAAACATCTAAAAACACACACAAGTAAGAGAGTTTGGTAAATTAAGTTCTATGTTTTTTTATTCTGCTATTGATTGCAACAGATCTGTACAAGATGCTTGTATTTCTCTCTTTTTTTTTTAAAGACATTTTTGTGTGCCTTATATGTTTTATTATTTTTAAATAGTTTTTTAACTGCTTAGTTAGGTTGGATAGTTTTTTAGAATATTGCAAAGGGGTTGTGGAATTTATATTTTTCCTTTTTTTGTGAATTTATAGTGAGAACACCAGTAGAAGATTTGATTTATTCATCCTGGATATTGTTACTAGTGGTTTCACTGGAAAGTACATGTTACTATAAAAACCGTCAGAAGAGAACTGATTTAGTAATTATACGAATAGGAAGCTTGTCTGACTTTATCATTCTGGAACTTTCTAAAGTTCTCTGAATTTTTCAACTCTCCAGATTTTGGGAATCTTAAGCTACTCAAGCTGCCTCAAGTCCTTACAAGGAAGTGTAGAAATAATATTGGAATATCTGGACATAGTTCTATTTTGTGTTCTTAACTAAGTGTGCCTATCTGGGTTGATTCAAGTCAGTCTTGCTGAAAATATGCCCTCTACAATGCGCAGTCAGATTAAGGGCACTAACCCTTTGGAAACAGGGGGTATGGCTACCGCTGATGATTCTAGATTTTTTTTTGGGGGGGGGGATGAAACATAAGGGACCATTGTCCTTGAAGACTCTGGCCAGGAGAGTACTTGGTAAAACCCAGGATAAATTGTATAATAAGGGCAAAGCAAGAAGAAACAAAAGTAAATATATAAAGCAGATACAACTAGGAAAAGAAAATACAACACAATTTGTTTCAACCCCTAATGATGGAAATGGAAACATTAGGCACTTCTTTGATACTCCCACTATTAGAACAAATTTAGACACTAACATACATCAAGAAGGATAATAACACTCTGATGAATCAAACAAATTCAGTCAGGACTGATACTCTTATGGATAACTGTGGGCCAAATATAAAGGTGGGAGAGGATCAAGAGTTTGAAACTGGAATGATTGATTTTTCCCAGATATTCCATAATTTGACTGTTTTAGACATGGAAGTCGGAAGTATAAGAGAAACATTACAGAATGATAATAAAGAACTAGAATCTAATGGTGACATGATTCACAATTTCCCAGTTCCCAGTTAGCAACTGGTTGATAAATCTTTAATGGACAGAATAAACCCTAATACACCAAATGAGAGTGAACAAAGCCAGTCTTTGGGTAAGGCGAATCTAAATGTGAGTTTAGGTAAAGTGAACTTTTTGAATGAGTCTAGAAAAACCATCTTCCTGCTCTAGTCACTATAGCTCTTGGACAATGAGCCCATAGTGTTTAAATATATCGGATGTTGAAGATCTGTTACTTGTTAATAACTTTGTGGGACCCTGTAAAAGTCCAATGTACTTCTATTTAAGCAGCTTTTGGGGATTAAGCAGGTTATATCTTTTATAAAAGCGGTATGTCTTGAAAATAGAATTAAGTTGGACTTAATAGAGCAGAATATCTCTGGAAAGATTGATGCTAAAACAAATGGTGAACTAAATATAACACAAAGTGATGAAGGCCTAATTAGTCAAAAGACTCATCATATACCTAACTTTGAGAAATTACCAATGGAAATAACTGCAGTAGATCAGAGTGGGTTTAGTAACCACTCTGATTGCATTATGTTACCACATAAGGATTAAAGAGACAATAGCATTTGCAGAGAACTGGCTGTTGATCATTCAATTCTCTGGCACAAAGGTGAATTGCAGGAAATGGAATCTGGTTTTCTGAAACAGAGTTTTGCCCGCTACTAAGAGCAGATCTTTCAGCAAACCTGAATCCGTTAATGATACTGAGATCCCTGAACCAAGGAATTTCAGAAATAAAGGAAATAATAAAAAAATACAAAAAAAGAAATAATGAAGTAGTAGCTGAGGGATTTGACATTGAGAAAAACTACACTGAGAATAAAAACAGACACAGATCTACTGTCAGGAGACAGGCTGGCCAGTGCAAGCAAATAAAAATAAGAAGATAAGGAATGTCAAGAGAGCTGGGCAAAATAAACCCAAAGGATACACACAAAAAAAGAAAAAGGTGATAAATAGCTCCCAAATTAAGATAGATGATAGGGATCAAACTGAACAAGGTGACAATAATGGGTCATCAAAAAATAACACTGGGAGAACTACTGACCAAATACTAGGGGAGATGAAAACTGTTGAGCCTGTAGACAGGGTGCTCTTGTAGCAAAGCCCCAGTAAAAGGTATGAACGAGCACTTTAAATTATTCCTGGAGAAAACTCTAGGATCAGACTTTGTCTTACCATTGTTGAAGGTTTCACGTCTCCCTAACGAACCTCCTGGAAAACTATCTGATACTGTAATGGGTCTATTATTGTTGTTGTTTGAAGGCTGCAAACTTGTAAAAGAGTCTGTCAGTGTTATTAGACCAATAATTGGAACAGAATTGGTCCTGTTGGTAACTGATCAATTCTATATCTTGACTGCAAATATCCAAAAATCTAAACTACTAAATGATATGGATATTGAAGTAGGGGATATAGCTGAGATGAAGGATCTCTTTCCATGGTTTTATGTAACTAAGGCCTGGATATTCAAAGGGGTTGAGCCTGGTGCAACCTCTCAATATGGTACTACAGCAAGATGTTGCTTGCACCTTCATGCAAGACAACATAAAAATGCAATTAAGGCAGTACATTCAGTCAAAGTTCAGATCACTTCTTTAGAAATGCTGGAGGCAGACTGCAGCCAGTATAGGCAGATAGTGCTTTAGTTGAGCTCCATACTAGTGTGTATGTTTTCCTACACTATTTACTTCAAATAATTTTGCATGTTTGAACAGAATTTGTTGAAGGCACTCAAATTATATTAAAAAAAGATGGTTCTGACATGGGGCGACCACGCCAGCAGGCTGCTCAGATCAGGGATAAACTCACACAGCAGCAGTCGATAAAGAAGCCAGGTACAAGTGGCAGAGATCCTACTGAGAGTGGGGGCAGCAGACGAGCCGACCAATGCAACCTTACTGCAAGCCATTAAAGACCTAGATCAGATGGTAGACAATTTTAATACCAAAATGGCCACAGTGGAAATGCGCATGGACCTAACTGATACAGACACCAAAACACCTCAAAATGTGATGAGAAAAATTCACCTGGAATCACAGAGCTAACAAAAAAGAACAGATTGTTATGAAGCTGACTTGAGCAGTTAGAGAATACTGTGAGGATGGTAAACATTCGTCTCTTAGGAGTACCAGAGACGCATCTACCAATATCTTGCTCTTCACAGCTAGTTTAATAAAAATGGTATTGAACTAGGAATCATGCCTATAAAGCATTTTGAATTACCTGAAGAAGGGACCTGTGAGGCCCTGAAAGCTTGTGTACTATACCATCTTCGTGCAAGACATATGTAGGTCCAATAAAAGGTATCAAACCATTCATTGACTCCTGTTTTCCAAGGATCAATATGGCTAAAACCTATTTTTACAGGATCACTCCTAGACACACACCCAATGACCCAGTGCAACTGAGAACCATTCTCACCTCTCTGCACATTAGAGGCGTGATCCAAATAGCTGCTAAAATTAAAAGGTGACTCATACTAGAGGACAGAACTTTAATTCACATTTTTCTAGACTTGAGCTATGCAACTAGGAAGCAGCATATGGCTTCGATGCCATCCTGTCCGGGTTATGATCCCTAGGCATATCCCATACCCTACAACTAACTCATTGTTAAAAATCAACTGCAGCTATATTATAAACATATTACAAACTTTTCCCTAACATAAGGACAGCCAGGCCTTATTTATTACATGTGAAATGAAGAAATTGCCATTTGTCATATTCAGATACTATTTTAAAGCTTTACTATTTGATGGTTTCACATAAAATCTCTCAGACATTTTTTGACCAGCTAGCAGAACCTTGTGTGAGTGCAGAGTCCAATCAAGCAACAATGACATCATTTTCCTCAAAGTCCTGGAAGCTCAGTACCAGGAATTTAAGGAAAATGATGTAATTGCTGCTTGAATGGAATCAGCACTCACCCAAAATTCTGCAAGCTGGTCTTAAAATGACTGAGGGATTTTCTGTGAAAGCTTCAAAAAAGACAGGCAGTAAACTAGCATCTGAACATGAGAAATGACTGCTACTGAACATTACTTGCAATATATATGGAGTGGTTGTTCTCATAGTGAGCAAGTAAAATACGTTAAAAGCATTTTAAAAACACTGCAATTGATCTTTAAACTCAAGCGAACATATACAGGCAAAGTATACCTTTCAAAGATGCTGAGGAGGTGAGCAAAAGACTTAAAGCAATAAAATTGGACTTTGCTTCTTGTCAGGAAGCACCAGTGGACACAGACATTGAGGGCTAATCTATGTGACTAGCTCATTTTTGCGCTGTATTAACCATGTAACCTCCCTAATGGAATTCCATTCGTAGGCATGTGAAAGAGGGGCTCCTAAATAAACACTCTCCCCCTTAGTCTCCTTGTTTATTATCTGTTGTCTTGTGGAATGAATGCTGTCTTCGTCTTTGTGTGCGTTTGTTCATGTACAAATTTTGTAGAAGTTGTCTGGGTAAATAGCTTGTAATAGCCTGGCCATCTATTACAAACTATTTACATTTAACTTTTGTCTCTCCTCTCCTCTCTCAATTCTTTATGGCATTAATGTTTGAATGCCAACCCCCCCCCCCCTTTTTTTTGATTAAAGTAGAGTTATTTTAAAAGTAGAAATAACGTCAGTACAGTTATGCTGGGTAGGTTGTAATCCCAGTCGAACGACCCTTAGAGACTAAAATTAAACCGTAGTTGGTTAGGCTGTCGGTAAAAGAAAATAAATAAAACTATTTTGTCTTTCAAGGGTTTTAGTTTTGAGTAGGATTTTCATTTCTGTTATTGAAGAACAGTTTGTGTATATTCAAGTAGAATATGTTGACAGATTATGAGTACTCACTTGAAATTTGGAGCGCTATACTATAATTAACTTTCAGTAATTGTCAACTTTCCTTCTCGGCTTGTGCACAGATTCGTGTAGCTCCTCGCGTCTCGGTTTCGAACAAAATAAAAATAAAACTTAAAATGAAGCCAGCGGTTGTTAGGAGTCTTTCCCTCTCTTAGAATTTATTTTCAAACCTTAAATGTGGCTGTTAGTCTTTTAATTCAGAGTAAATACGCCAGAAGTTTCCTCCCGACTTCTCTGCTCTTTAGGAGCTGGCCGGCCCTTGTCTGCCTGCTTTTATTTACAGTGATTCAGAGTGGAAGCTCCTGGCATTTTCAGAATATTGTAGCAGCTCTAAAATCTGATAAAATAAGAAGTAATCATTGAAGCTAATAAATATAAATTAATTAGATGGTAGAGGAAGCTATAATATATGTGATATATCAAGTTTATTTCTAAAAATTATGTTAAAGTTTGATTGATTGGTTTAGGAACCAATCCTTTTGCTTTGCACCCTTTATATGCCAAAGTTTTTTTGGAATAGGGCAGATGAAGTTTGGATGCTGTGTTGAAAGCATCGAGAAGAAGGTAGTAATGGAATGAAATACTGCCAGAATAATGGATTGTTTGCCTGTTTTCCTTGTAAAAAGCCTTACAGAACTTACAGTTATTTTTTTTTTTTTGTTCGTGAAGTTCTCTTTTATTTTGGCATTTGTTTGCACTTGCTGGTTCCAGTAAATAAAAGACTGTGGAAAAAGAACTCCTCTCCTTGCAAGTATCCTTTGTTACCCTAGCCTCCCACATTGGTGTCAGAAGTAGGATCCTGGCTGGTTGAGGTAACCAACGGAAAGGCCTGTTCCAAGGTCACTGGATACCTGATGTTACAGGTTCGAGAGGACATTTGCCTGACAGATCAACCCGAACCACAGAGAGTGCATACTAGGTCAGTAACAGCCAAATATCAAATACCCTTGCTCTCCGGTCTGGAACCAGTGACTCGAAGGAAGGTTCCGGATATACGACAGATGGAGGTACCCAAGGATGAAGGGAAGGAGCAAGCCAGTGGAGGTATTGAAGAAGAACACCTCCCTGAAGAACCACAAGACTTGTTAAAATGGCTTTGTACCAGGCAGCTGGAGATTGAGCGACAGAGGGATAGAGATCGGAGAGAATATGAAGCCAGATGGAATGATACCTTAAGAGCCTTCCAAGCGTTGGGCACCGGGCGAACCCCTGCTATTCCTGGAGGGAGCCAGAAGGACATTAAAATAGCCAAGCTAACAGGTACCGATGACATAGAAGCCTATTTGTTGACCTTTGAGAGGGTGGCAATAGCCTGCAATTGGCCCCGAGACCAGTGGGTAATTCGATTGGCACCCTATTTGACTGGGAAGGCTCAACTTGCGTATAGCTGAGTGGACATGCTAGATGTGAATAACTATGACCGGGTAAAGCATGCTATTTTAAAGCGATATGATATAAACAGGAGACTTATCGCCAGAGATTTCGTGCATTCAAGTACATAATTGATAATCCTCAAGATACGTACATACAGTTGAAAGACTTATGTGTTAAATGGCTGCAACCCAATACCCGAACTACAGACCAAATTATTGAGACTATAGTTTTAGAACAATTTCTACGTGTACTCCCATCAGATGTTCAACTTTGGGTTAAGGAACATCGCCCAGAGACTTCAGAAATTGCTGTTCGTTTGGCTGAAGATTATATTACTGCCAGACCCCAAAGACAAAGGACCTTTCATCAGACCCACCCCCATCAGCTGGTAAGAACTATTACTAATACGGTGGGAAATATTCCTGCTTCTACTACACAAGGCACCAGTAAAGCAGGAAGAGGGTATAACCCAGACATTGTGTGTCACGAATGCAAAGCTAAGGGACACATTGCAAGGTATTGTCCTAAGAAAAAAGTAGAACAAGCACATTTAGCTCTAGCTAACTGGGGGGAGTTTGTGGTACCAGTACAAGTGGGGCAGCACAAAGTCTTAGGTTTATTGGACTCGGGAAGTAAGCAGACTCTTGTACATTCACGATTACTAAGTGCAGCCCCTTCTTCAGACAAAGTATTTACAAAAGTGACCTGTATTCATGGTGATACACGTTCTTACCCACTAGAAGAAATAGAATTGAGTATACAAGGACAGGTACAGACTGTAAAAGTGGGAGTGGTGCCCAACCTCCCTGTACCAGTTTTAATCGGACATGATAGTCTCTCCTTTCAGTCTCTGGTGTCTTCAAATATATGTGCTGTAGTAACCAGGTCACAGACTTACCCCCATCAACAAAAAGACATTTTAGAACATCATTTTCCTTTTGAACAGGACATCTATGGAGAACCAGGGAAAGACAAGAAAAGCAGAAGACAGAGAAGAAGTGAAAAACAAAAATGGACTGATAGTCAATCTTATGATGTCAAAGATAAAGTATTATGGAATGTAAAAGAGTGTGAAAGGGATAATTTTAGGCGGTTACAACAGGAGGATGAGGCTCTAAAATTGTTGTTGACCTCTCAGGATAAGATTCAGGGAAAGATAAGTAAATTTAAAATGAAAAATGGTCTAATGTATAGAATTTGTGATAATCCTAGAACAAATGAACAAGTTGAACAACTGCTAGTCCCTGAAAAGTATCGTTCTCTTTTATTGAGTCTGGCTCATGATATTCCAACGGCCGGCCATCTGGGGAGAGACCGTACACTGAGTAGGTTATTGCGTAGGTTTTTTTGGCCTGGAATCCATGAGCAGGTTGCTAATTATTGTAAAACCTGTCCAGAATGCCAAAAAGTGGCAAAGGTTTTAAAAAGAGACAGTACCATTACAATCTATGCCCTTATTCACTACTCCTTTCAGAGGATTGCAATGGACATTGTAGGACCAGTACAGAAAAGTTCAAAGGAAATCAGTATATTCTAGTGGTATGTGACTATGCCACTAAATATCGAGCGGTACCCCTCATTACCATCACTGCCACTAAATTGCTGAGGAATTGGGAAAGATTTTTAGTAGAATAGGTATTCCTCAAGAAATACTCACAGACAGAGTACTAACTTCTGTTCTAAAGTGTTGATGCGGTTATACCAGACGTTGGGTATTGAAGCTATTCGAACAACGCCTTATCACCCACAAACTGACGGTCTGGTAGAACGCTTCAACCAAACTATGAAAAAGATGATTCAAAAGTTTATACAGGATGAGGGAAGACAGTGGGATACCTATCTCCCGTATTTAATGTTCGCATACCGTGAGGTGCCCCAAGCTTCAACTGGGTTTTCCCCATTTGAATTGTTATATGGGAAAAACCCCAGAGGCCCCCTAGATATAATGAAAGAATGGTGGGAAGAGAACAAAGAAATGCAAAATAAATGCCCTCCTGAATATCTACACCAATTAAGGGAACGAATAAAAAGATATAGTCAATTGGCTCATGTTACTAATCAAAACCAACAAGCAATACAAAAACAACAATATGATAAAGGCACAGGGACTAAGTCATTCTCAGAGGGGGATCAAGTATTATTATTACTTCCCTCATCTGATAATAAGTTATTAATGAAGTGGCAAGGTCCATATAAAGTAATTCGTAAAGTTGGACCTGTCACTTATGAAATCTACATTCATGATAAAATTAATAAGAAACGTATTTATCATGTGAACTTATTAAAATCTTGGAATGAAAGAAGACCTGAGGTATGTGGGTATGTCTATCCGGAAATGAATAGTAGTGAACTCGATGTAGCTTATCATAGGCTGGAAGTAACAGGGGACCTGAAAGATATCAGTATAAATCCAGAGTTAACTCCACAACAAACAATGGATATACTGTCTGTAATACAATCATTTAAGAACACATTCAAAGGGACACCAGGGAAAATAAGCGGGGAAACACATAACATCATAGTTTCTCAGAATACTTCCATCCGACAGAAATCCTACCGTCTCCCTGAAAAGGTCAGGGAATCGGTAAACCAGGAATTAAAAAAAATGAAAGAAATGGGAATTATCGAACCTTCTCGTAGTGACTGGAGTTTTCCTTTAGTGGTCATCAAAAAGAAAGAAGGAGGAGTGCGTTTATGCCTAGATTTCCATCGCCTGAATGCCATTTCCAAATTTGATAGCTATCCCATGCCCCGAATTGATGACATACTGGATCATTTAGGTAATGCCCAATATTTTTCTACTCTTGATTTAACAAAAGGGTATTGGCAAATACCCTTGGAACCAGAAGCACGAGATAAGACGGCATTCAGTACACCCTTAGGATTATTCCAGTTC
This sequence comes from Neoceratodus forsteri, assembly GCA_016271365.2. Lineage (NCBI taxonomy): Eukaryota > Metazoa > Chordata > Ceratodontiformes > Ceratodontidae > Neoceratodus > Neoceratodus forsteri. The sequence continues at coordinate 335,746,429 of CM057454.1, forward strand.
ACAGTAATGCCTTTCGGATTACATGGAGCCCCCGCTACATTCCAACGAATTATGGATAAGATTCTTGCACCTCATACTGCTTATAGTGCAGCATATCTGGATGACGTGGTGGTATTTAGCCCAACATGGAAGGAGCACTTATACCACTTATCAGAGGTTTTAACTGCTATTTCCAATGCTGGACTCACCATAAATCCAGAAAAGTGTACTATGGGTATGCAAGAAACCAAGTATTTGGGATTCCTGATTGGAAAAGGCTGTGTGAGACCTGAGGTCTCTAAGGTCGATGCAGTAGCTACATGCCCCAGACCAAAACAAAGAAGGATGCGAGCCTTTTGAGGCTTAGCAGGTTATTATAGACGGTTTATTCCTGCCTTTTCTACAATAATCGGACCTTTGTCCGACTTAACTCGAAAACGTAATCCAGATAAAATAATATGGAATCCAGAGTGTGAGGAAGCTTTTTGTAAGATAAAATCTCTTATGTTCTTCTCCGGTTCTCCATATTCCCGATTTTACAGCCCCTTTTATTTTGCAAACTGACGCTTCAAATTGGGGTATTGGAGCAGTATTAGCGCAAAACATTGAAGGGGAAGAACATCCTATCATGTATGTTAGTCGGAAACTACATGAACGAGAGACCAAGTACTCGACTATTGAGAAGGAGTGCTTGGCCATTAAATGGGCTGTTGAAGCCTTACGATTTTACTTATGGGGTACAGAATTTGTAATTTGGACGGATCATAATCCATTATGCTGGTTGCATAATATGAAAGATAGGAATCCCTGGATTATGCAGTGGTACCTTTCACTGCAGCCCTATCGTTTTGTAATCAATCACAGAAAGGGAATTGCAAACAGTAATGCGGATTTCCTATCAAGATATGGGATAGAAGAGAAATGTCCACTTAGCCCCGGGGTAAAGAAGAATGATTCAGAGGATACTTGTCTTCCTCTTACTTGTTAAGTATCTGTAATATTACTGGGACCCTGGGGTGGAGTCATGGAGAGGGTGGGCTGTGGCTCCATCAAAAGGGGGGAGGAAAATGTGAAAGAGGGGCTCCTAAATAAACACTCTCCCCCTTAGTCTCCTTGTTTATTATCTGTTGTCTTGTGGAATGAATGCTGTCTTCGTCTTTGTTTGCGTTTGTTCATGTACAAATTTTGTAGAAGTTGTCTGGGTAAATAGCTTGTAATAGCCTGGCCATCTATTACAAACTATTTACATTTAACTTTTGTCTCTCCTCTCTCAATTCTTTATGGCATTAATGTTTGAATGCCAACCCCCCCCCCCTTTTTTTTGATTAAAGTAGAGTTATTTTAAAAGTAGAAATAACGTCAGTACAGTTATGCTGGGTAGGTTGTAATCCCAGTTGAACGACCCTTAGAGACTAAAATTAAACCGTAGTTGGTTAGGCTGTCAGTAAAAGAAAAGAAAACTGTTTTGTCTTTCAAGGGTTTTAGTTTTGAGTAGGATTTTCATTTCTGTTATTGAAGAACAGTTTGTGTATATTCAAGTAGAATATGTTGACAGATTATGAGTACTCACTTGAAATTTGGAGCGCTATACTATAATTAACTTTCCGGTAATTGTCCCCTTTCCTTCTCGCTTGTGCACACATTCGTGTAGCTCCGCTCGCGTCTCGGTTTCCGAACAAAATAAAAATAAAACTTAAAATGAAGCCTCGGTTGTTAAGGAGTCTTTCCCTCTCTTAGAATTTATTTTCAAACCTTAAATGTGGCTGTTAGTCTTTTAATTCAGAGTAAATATGCCAGAAGTTTCCTCCCGACTTCTCTGCTCTTTAGGAGCTGCCCGGCCCTTATCTGCCTGCTTTTATTTACAGTGATTCAGAGCGGGAGCTCCTGGCGTTTTCAGAATATTGTAGCAGCTCTAAAATCTAATAAAATAAGAAGTAATCATTGAAGCTAATAAATATAAATTAATTAGATGGTAGAGGAAGCTATAATATATGTGATATATCAAGTTTATTTCTAAAAATTATGTTAAAGTTTGATTGATTGGTTTAGGAACCAATCCTTTTGCTTTGCACCCTTTATATGCCAAAGTTTTTTTGGAATAGGGCAGATGGAGTTTAGATGCTGTGTTGAAAGCATCGAGAAGAAGGTAGTAATGGAATGAAATACTGCCAGAATAATGGATTGTTTGCCTGTTTTCCTTGTAAAAAGCCTTACAGAACTTACAGTTATTTTTTTTTTGTTCGTGAAGTTTGCTTTTATTTTGGCATTTTATTTGCACTTGCTGGTTCCAGTAAATAAAAGACTGTGGAAAAAGAACTCCTCTCCTTGCAAGTATCCTTTGTTACCCTAGCCTCCCACAAGGCAGAATTGCTATATTTGAACACATGTTAAGTTCTGAGTTTTAATAACTAGTTTATCCAGTCAGAGCCTTGTTTAGACCTAAAGGAGCCCCAGATGCCTCAGATTAGTAGGCATGATTTTTTTTCTTCTTTGGGTGGTACTGATGATACAGATATGAAAGCCGCCTACTGAGAAATGTAATTATAAATAACTATGTGGGTAGTGTTTGTCAGAAGTCAGAGCCATTGAGGGGAGCTGAAGACAGCAAGATGGGCAGCTGCAATGTGGCTTCTAATACTATGTGCTATATGCACAATGGTCCCTATACATGATCGGAGCATAGGTAGGTGCAAAATGCACGTACCCCACCTGCGGAGCTGCATGCCCACGGATAGGTGACTGGTACCAACACTCACAAATGCCGGCCACTTTGTCCGCGGCCCCACCCCCCTGGTGTGCAGGTCCACGCAGGGCAGGTGCGGGCAGAGTCATGGACCTAGCCAGGCATCAAATCAGATGCCCGGCATGGGTCCGCCAGTGGATCCCTTGTGCAGTGAGGCTCACATTGGCAGCACGCCCTGCGGATGTCTGAGGGCCAGCGGCTGTGGTGTGTGGCAGGGGTGCAATGCCACCGGCCCTCGATGTCGGCACAGATGTGGAGCCCTGTAACGGGAAGGGGGAGGGAGCATGTCTGCTAACAGGGGGGTGGAGGGACACATCCTCCAGTAGCAGGTAGGGGTGATGGAATGCGGTGCCACTGGAGTGGGTGGGCAGCAGCCATGACCAGGTGCCTCTGTGAGGGGTAAGGGTGTTGTGTGTGTTGGGAGGGGGCACCACAATCACCGCTGCTTGCGGGGGTGGGTGGGTGGCATCAGATGGACTTGCCTGTGGCCCTGGTGGTTTGGTGGGCTGCAGGCCCTGTCCTGCAGGGCATGTAGGGGGCCTATGGCTGGGTCTCTCTGGCATACCTAGCGACCCCCTATGTAGCCCCATGGACAGCACTACACGTCTTAGTGCGTGGCACATAGTGCCGGCGTGGCTGGGGGATCGGGCACATATTTACTGCGTGCCCCCCTTCATGCAACCTACGCAGGGGACGCAGTTGATGTGGGATGGCTATTTGCCCCAAATACACGCACGTAGCCACTCAGCACCATTCGTGCATAGCGGCCAATGGAAGCAGTCTTTTCATATACAGCAAAGCTACATGTGGTACCAGGGAGTGTTTCCTAAGGAATGTTTTAGGCTCAACTCACTGTTCGTTAGTATGGGACACATGCCCTGTTGACACTGGTCATAAAATACCATAAAAACTTAGTTATATGTTTTTAAGCTAAAACAAAGTTCAAAATGTCTTTCTTAATAGTTGCAGTAACAAGGACCAAGAGTGTAGTTCTCATTGATCTGTTTCCACATAGTTATTTAATAATAGACAATGAAGAAAATCTTTAACCAAGCTTTATTGTTAGTAGTGCTATGTTTACTGACAGCGCTCATTTGAGGAATGTCCTTAGTAACAGGCTGGAGAGACATAAGTGACTCATCCTGCACTTACTGAGGTTTGTATTGTTACTTATACCTGTCTTTTTTTGGACTTTAACAACATTATATTATGTAGTGCGTGGCGCAGCTGGTTAGTGCAATCGGAATGGTATTCTGTGCGGCCTGGGGTTCAAGTCCCAGCTGAGGCAGCTATTCTTTTTCACCCTTGTTTGTATGTGGTCCATAAAATATGCATGCCACACTCCTGTGTGATTGTTAGAAGTAAATATTTTGTGTTGCCATTGGGTTGTACATTTGAGAAAGAGTAATGTGCCCAGGGACATCCCAGGTGCCAGTTGTCTCAGTGGCACAGCCAGTTAGTGCAATCGGAATGGTATTCTGAGCAGCCTGGGTTCAAGTCCCAGCTGAGGCATTTATTCTTTCTCACCCTTGTTTGTATGTATTCCATAAAATATGCATGCCACACTCCTGTGTGATTACTACTGGATGTTACCCTATCTTTTCATTGAGTCTTGGGTCCAGTGCACTGTTGTGAGAAGCTTATCTTGTTTAAATTGCTAACTTGTATTGATCTGTTTTGTTGTCAGACTCCCACAGGTGTGGTATCAAAAGTGAGGAGTTATATCTCCTAAGGTGATATGTCTGTCTAATATCAATTTGTGTACTTTAAACCTCAAATGTTTGTAAATATTAACTATTTTCAAAACTGAATAAAAATAAAGAAAAAAATAAATGCTGGTAGTTGCAACAACACAAGACAATGTGCAACTGCGTAAAAAGCTGGAAACAATGAACAATATGCAAAGTCAAAAAAAATCTCTATTTTAACGGAGAGCCTACATCATTTTCATTTTTTCATTTTATTGATTATACTGGAAAGGCATGTGAGCATCATTGACTGTTTACACAAGCATCCAGTTACTTGAAACACATAGGTGCCAATATGGACAATATTGAGGATAACAACATGTGGGCGCAACATACAAACTGTTTACATAAATGACATTGCAAAAAACAGAAATGTTTAACTGATATTGTTACACAAAGAGGTAAGGAAATGTAGAAAAGTGCTTGGGGAGAAGTGCCACTAGTCAGGAGGAATAGCAGAAGAGGTAGGAAACAGTGGGGAAGGCAGAAGGAGGAGTCAGTTCTATCAACAGGTAGTCAGGCCAAGGAGCAGTTGCAGGTGAGGAGGGAGAGGAGAGTCCTGATTTTGTGTTTAAAGGAATAGGTGGAGGGACTGAGCTTCAGTATGAGGGGGAGGGAGTTAAAAAGTTTGGGTCACCAGTAGGAGAGAGTTTTTTGGCAGAGGGTAGTGCAGCAGAAAGGGACTGTCAAGAAAGAAGAGAAGGAATGCCTCATGGCCCTTGGTTGAGAGGCTGTGGGGAAGAGGGGTGTAAGACTGTTAGGGAAGAATCATTGAGAGAGTTTATAGAAGAAGGCTGCCATTTTGCAGTTAGTATGAGTCTCGAGGGAAGACCAGCTGGAGACTCTGCACAGGTCACAGTGGTCTTCGAGTTTGGATAGGCCAGAGGCAAAATGGATAGCATTATGGTAAGAGCTCAGAAGTCTGGATACATTCTTTGTGAGAGGCATGTGAAGTAGACTAGAGAACCGTAGTCAAAGACCGGGAGGAGAAAACTCACGATAAGTAGGGACTTGGATTCCTTATTGAGGTATTGCTTAGATCTATGAAGCATGTTGAGTCATTGATGGGTTTTTTTGATAATGAGACTGGTGTGAGCATCGAAATTAAGGTGGCAGTCAAGGAGTAGGCCGAGGTACCTAAATTTGTACTCTTTCAATGGGGTTACCAAGGTTGTCGAGAAGGGAGGGGATGAAATCGATGGATCTGCATGGGCTAGAGAAAAACATTAACTTGGTTTTTATGGAGTTAAGGATGAGACCTTTTGTGGTGAACCAGGTGTGGAGTCAGGTGAAATCAGCCTGGAGTTTGTTTATAAGAGTGAAGGGATCTTTGTCCTTACTGACCAGGGCACAGTCATCCACGTAGAGGATGAGCTCGGTGTTGGTGCAGATGTCAGGAACTGAGTTGACAACTAGGGAGAAGAGGAGAGGGCCAAGAATGGACCCTTGAGGAACACCGTACTTAATGGGGCAGGAGTCGGAGATTGTTCCATCAATAGAGGTCCGATAGATCTGTTTGTGAGGTAGTCATGGAACCAGCAGGTGACATCTGGGGAGAAATGGAGGTTTGCCCAAGTAAGGTTTGCTCTTCTATATCACGGAATGTTTGAGAGATTTGTGAGAGAATTTTGTTGTCTGTAACCCTGACCAGGTGTTTCATTTGCTTGGGAAGAAAATGGCAAGTAAAGTACAGTACAGTACAGTACCCAGTTTCACGTGAGTGCTGCTCCACAATACACAGCTGGGGAACCGCTCCACAAAATCCACCTACTGTGATTGGAATCTATAGCGGGTAAAGAATAAATATAATCATCAGGAAGGTGAAAATCTTTAATTTTCTGGAGCAGCTTTCAGGGAAAAGTGCCTTTTTGAACAGTGAGGCTAATTTTGTGGAGCCTGTAAAGTTATAAGTGGTCAAAAGAAAAAGTAAAATGTGCACTGCCCAGATCCATGGGTGCTGTTAAAGAAGCAGTTGTACCAAATGAATTTAAAACAGGATTTTGTACACATAGGTGCGTGTGAAGTGCACAGGTTGTATATATATATAGATTATAGAAACGCACGTCAGTTACAGTGGGACAGCATCCTGGCATTTTGTGTCCCTCTGATGCTCCAACCTGGACAGTTTAAAAAGGTAAAAAATGGTCTTGAACTAACAGACCCACCTGCTTACTGACTCAGAATAAGCATATACTTACTGGACACAAAACTGAACTCTAAACATAATCCAGGACTTGAATTTCTTATTCATTTGGTGTTTCATGCATACCAAAAACTGGGGGCAGAATACCATAATTTGTTTGCTGTTATTTTATTATGAATACTGGGTTTGACAACTAGTTTTTTTGCAATGTATGTAAAAGCACTGAATAAAAAATTACACACCATAGTAATCCTTCTTCCAAGGGGTCCTTTAGCATCAGTACCATTAGCAGTGAGTTGACCAGGTAGTACTGCCCCAGAAGTGGAGATTATGGTAACGAGTTTATGAATTAGCCAATCAGAGAAAGCTTGTGAGTATGCTGAGCAGAGGCTGTGTAGAAGGTACCAGAATTTTTTTTCAAGCTAGATGAGGCACATGCCCACATAGGTATGCACCAACAGGATTAAAAAAAACATGCAACAACATGAACCACAATAGAACGTAAAAACTTTGCTCTAAATGTAATTCAAAGTTTAGAACAACAAATTTGGTAGAAGGAAAGAAGCAGAGTCCCTTTGCAATGTTATCGGGATGGTGGAGCTTACTGATGTGAAAGGAACCCTGGAAAAAGAAGATTACAATGGTGAGTACATTTTTCTTCTCGCCCCAGGATTTCTTTAGCATCAGTAACCTTAGCAGACTACAAAGCAGTGCAGTTGGGAGGCAGGTAGAGAACCTTAGGAAAGAGGCACTGCAGAACCGCCCTGCCAAATCTGGCATTCTGATCTACAGTAGCCTGTACATCCAGGCAGTAGTACTTTGTGAATGTGCATACAGTCTTCCAAGTGACTGCTTTATAGATGTGCAGTAAGGGAATGTCCCTTGCAACTGCCACAGAGACTGCAGTGCCCCTAGTAGATGGGCCCTGAGGGGGCTGTTTACCAGCCTTGTCATAGCAGAACTGAATGCAGGAGACTGTCCATCGCGAGACAGTTCTCTTAGTGGCTGGTCTTCCTCTACCTACTTCCCCATAGGTGAGGAACTGCCATGTGGATGGCCCCTGAACTGCTTGGTGTGTTCCAAGTAATAAAGCAGGGTCCTCTTGACATCCAGACTGTGGAGCTTCTGCTCCCCTGGAGTGGATTTCTCAGTAAAAAACACTGGTAAGGTGATGGACTGATTGAGATGGAACTCTGAGACCACCTTAGGCAGGAATTTCCTGTTCATCCTGAGCTCAATCTTATCCCTATGAGGGATTATGTAGTTGGGCTCAGTACAAAGTGCTTGTAGAAAATACAAAATCACACATGCCCCCACAATGCAAAGCATCATGGGCTGCATATGCAAATCACCACAGAATGTTATGCTGGTCCAACTTAAAGCAGAATTGCATGGTGCCGAAAGGCCTCTCACACAGTTTGCAAAGGTGTCCTTGCAGTAGTAATGGCTACTAGAAAGACAGCTTTCCAAGTGACATACTTGAGATGGGTTGTAGCCACGGGTTCAAAGGGTGACTCCATGAACTTGGAAATACAGAGGTTAAGATTCCAAGGAGGGACAGGTTCCCTAATTGGGGGCTGCAGATGAAGGAGGCCTCTAAAAAACTGTTTAAACACCGGTTGGAAAAATAAAGATTTTTTTTTTCCAGTGGAAAGGTAGGCTGAGATTGCAGCCAGATGAAGCTTCATGGAAGAAGGCCTTAGGCCTAAGGCCTGGAGATGTATCAGGTAATCCAGGAGATTAGAAACAGTTTCAGTTTCTTCCTGTACCAGAGGGAAAAATCACTTCCATTTGGCTGCATAGGTCTTTTTTGTGCTAGGCTTTTTGGCCATTCTGAGGACTTGTTCAGAGTACTGAGTGGCAGGAAACTCTAACTCCTCAAGGGCCAAGCTTTGAGGTGAAGAGACTGCAGGCCTGGATAAGTGACTCCTGTCTGAGGGAGTGTCAGGAGAGAGTGACTGAGTGGAAAGTGAATGGGTTTGCTGCAAGAGAGGGTTAGCAGGAGAGGATACCAAGCTTGCCTTGGCTAGTCCAGTGCCACCAGAATCATTGCTGCTGGCTGAGCTCTGAGTTTCAGTAAAACTCTGAAAATCAGGGGGAAGAGAGGGAAGGTATAAAGGAACTTCCCTGACCAATCCAGAGCAAGGGCATCTGCTGGGAGAGCTCCCAAAACTGGAGGCCTGCAGCAATACAGAGGAAGTTGATGGTTAAGGTGAGAGGCAAAAAGATTTATTTCTGGCATGCCCCTCCTTCTGAACACTGTGGCCAGCACTTGCTTGTTCAGACACCATTCGCTGTGCCCTTGGTTGATGTGACTGAGGGCATCAGCCAAGGTGTTGTCCTTGCCCAGAATGTGTATGGCTGAAAGACTGACATCCAGGGAATAGGCCAAACACCAGATCCTCATGGCTTCCAAACAGAGGACACTGGACCTTATGCCTCCCTGCTTGTTTATGTTAAACACTGCAGTGGTGTTGTCTGTCCTGATCTGTACTGTGTGGCCCTTTACTTGTGGAGCAAAGGCCTTCAGTGCCAAGTACAGTAAATGGCTCTGAGCTCCAGCAGATTACTGTGCGCCTATGACTCCTTTGGAGTCCAGGTGCCACTAATGGAAGTACTGTCCAGATGAGCTCCCTATCCCAGCAGAGAAGCATCTATAGTGATGATTTTTGTGGGAGAAGGTGCTTGGAAGCGAATTCCTACTGAGAGGTTGACTGTTTCCTTCCACCTGTGCAGGGCCTGAAGGAGTGTCTTCGTGACTGGAATAAGTTTGTACAGGGAACTGCTCCTTTGGGACAAGTGAGACCACAGGTGGTACGGTATGTCCCTCATCCTGAATCTGACTCCTGGGACTATGCCTGTAATGGATGACATGTGTCCCAGGAGCCTCAAAAAGTGTCTGGCTGGCCTTGGCTGGACCAGAACAAAAGAATCTGCCACTAACAATAAGTTTAGGATTCTTTCTGTTGGAAGAAAAGCCCTGCTCTACTGAGTATCCAACTGTGTGGTTGGGTTGGTTCTGAGTGGGACTTCTTTGGGTTTATAAGAAACCCCAAGGAGTGCAAAGTGTTCTTTGTTAGGGAGAGGGCCTCTTCTATGTGTAGAGGGTTTTTTCCCCACTATGAGCCAGTCATCCAGGTAAGGATAGACTGAGATTTCCTGTTTTCTTAGATGTGCTGCCATGAAAGCCAGACATTTGATGAATACCCTTGGTGCAGATGTCAGGCTGAAAGGCATGGCTGCAAACTGGCAGTGCCCTGATAGACGTTTGAACCTCAGAAACTTTCTGTGGGACTGCCTTATTGGAATGTGGAAGTAGGTATCCTTGAGGTCTAGGGAAGCTAGCCAGTCTCCCTGCTGAAGGGACTGTATTACCATTTTTAGGGTGGCTTTTGAATTTGGGTTTCAAAAGATGCTTAAGTATCTGTGGTCTAAGATAGGTCACCACTCCCCATTTTTCTTTTGTGTCAGGAAGTATCTGGAGTAGAATCCTTTGCCCCATTGATGGGCAGGCACTCTCTCTACCACCCCTGCTGCCAGATGTTTCACCTTTAGCTCCAACAGAAGCCTTTCTGTGGGGGTTAGTGATTTGGACAGTTGGGTGCCCCTGAGGGCTGGCATCTTTTTGAACTGAAATGGTAGGCCTTTTTCCACTGCCTCCAGGACCCATTTGTCTGATGTGATGAGGGTCCAGGAATGGAGGTAGTGGGAGAACTTGCCCCCTACAGGCAGAGGGGAGACAACCTGGACAGTTATGTAAGGGCTTATGCTGAGTTGCAGGAGCAGGGGTAGAGGTAGGTTTCCTCTGAGCTCTCCTGTCTCTTCTTCTGTAGTAACCTCTCATTTAAGAATAGTCAAACTGAGGAGGAAGAGAAAAATGGGGCCTAGGGGAGTATCCCCTGCCCTGTTTCCCTTAGGTTAAGGCTTCTGAGCAGCAGGAGTCTTCACTTTTGCTGTGTTGCTTTGGTAGGTTGTTTTGTATTCATCAACCTTCTTCATGTAGTCTTCTGTTCTAGAATCAAACAAGACATTCTAATATTCTGGTTGCAAAGAAAGTCCATGGACCTGGGCTGAGTGTCCTGCATCATATTAGTTGTCCTCAGCCATGCAAATCGCCTAAGGGCAATAGCCTGGGCCATTCAACTGGAGGCTGTATCATTGTTGTCATCTGCCATGTGGAACTAGTACTTGGTGGCTTCCAAGGCAGTTTTAGCTGTCCCCACCAAGTCCTGTACCATAGAGTCAAAGCCCTGTTGAGCCATGACCAGGACTAAATTCTAGAGGGCCTTCAGATATAATAAGACAGGCAGAGGAAAAGAGAGGCTGAGATATAGGTTTTCTTAGCCATAAAGTCCAGTCTTCTGGAATCTTTCTCAGGGGTCTGAGAAGAGAGAGGGACTCCTCCCGTCACATGCAACCTGTTGTACCACCCCTTCATGGCTGGGATGTACAAACAGGAAAGCTGTATCTGTTCTGGATAATTGATATTTCTTGTGTTTTCTTTTGTCAACCCTAGACAAAGATGTAGGGATCTGGAGAAGCTTTATAGTGTTCTTCCTAAATGCCTTATAAATAGGAAGTACCACTTTTTTTTAGGAGGACGGAGGCTTTCATTTCCCTATAATCCTGGTCTTCCTCTTCTTCCTGGGTGGACTCCTGAGAAGGGAGGTCAAGGGTGTCCACCATGTGTTGTAGAAAAGTCAGCATGGAGGAAGTATCCTCCTGATCTGTTGGGGAAACACCAAAATTGGGGTCAGGGAACACATCAGGCTCTGGGACATTGTCCTCTGATATACTGTATCATCTGGAGCATCATAATAATCCTCATCATTGTTCCCCTTATAAACCCCTGCATCAGAAGGAGCTACAGATGGGGTTTGCCTAGGAAAGGCAGTGGTGGTGAAAAAAAGGATCCCATGCCCTGTAGGGTCTGAAAAACATCCCAGGCTTTAGCCATATCCTCCACAGATGATAACTCCTTTTGTATGTCTGGGAGATTACCACCCTGGGGTTCTGTATGTTTAGATGTTTCTTTAGGTTTTTTACCCACTGCTGTCTCACTTTAGCAGAGCTGGGAGGGGCATTGGTATGCTTTTCTTTATAAGGCTTCTTTGTAGCCACCTCATCAGTGACTGGGTCAGGCTTTCTTTTTTGAACCAATCACCTCATCAGCACCTTTAGGGAAAGGAAAGAGAATGGGAACATCGTTTAACCAGGAGTAGCACACCAAACCGAAGCCTGTTTCCAGATGTGACCTGAGAGCACAAGGAAGTTAAATGACTTGCTCAGGATCACACAGTATGCACCTAGGTGGCTGTGCGATTCAAACCCAGGTCTCCAGATCTGCAGCTCAGAGCCTTAACCCACTGCGCTATACTGCCTCTTTAGATTTTTTAGGTTTAGAAGGAACTTCATCAGTCCCTTTAGAAGCCTTTGGTTTAGCAGATACTTCATCAGCACCTGAATTTATATTTTTTCCTTTTGCAGGCACTTCATCATCATCTTTGGTTGGCTTAGATTCAGAAGATGCCTCATCAGCACCTTGATTAGAATTGTTATTCTTTGAAGGCCCCTCATCAGTAGCCTTGGGTTTTTGTTTGGGGACAGAGGAAGACCCTTTTTCAGCCATAATTCTAAGCCTTTTTGCCCTATTTCTTAAGGTCTTTGAACAAAACTTAGAGCAAAGTGAACAATAGTGGTCTGACCTAAACACCTTAAACACAGGTTGTGGGTATCAGCTTTAGCCACTATTCTGTGGCACTTTGGACACTTCTTAAAACCTGTTGGTCCAGTCCTCTTTTAAGGGATTTATGAAATGCCAAAACTCAGAAAACCCCAGAAATATAAAGCCCCAATAGGGTTCTGTTAAGAAAAATGGTCAGTTCTCTCTCGATAAAGAACCACAACTTTCTGAGGTAAAAACTAGGTAAATAAAAAGAAAAATGTCAGTTCCCACTTAAAAAAGGGAACCGTGATAAAAATAAGGAAAGGAACTGTCGAATAAAGTAAACACGGTTACTATTTTAGTTATAAAATAAAGAAAAGGAACTGCAGATCCGGTTGAAAAATGCAGTTCCCGGGAACTGAGGGGAACTGCTAAAACACAAGAAAAAGCTACTCAGCACACTATAAAATAAAAATAAACTAAAATTTATAGCTACCAAGAAGTATAACACTTTTTCCTTGACCGAGAGAGACAGCTTCCCAGAGGCAGTGTTGCTCAGTTAGGCAGAGAAAAAATTCTGGTGCCTTCTACACAGCCTCTGCTCAGCATACAGACAAGCTTTCTCATATTGGCTAATTCATAAACTCAGTACCATAATCTCCACCTCCAGGGTGGTACTTCCAGGTCAGCTCACTAATAATGTTACTGATGCTAAAGGACTCCTGGGTGAGAAAAACTACTTTTCTTAAGGCAGCATACCACATTTTTTGGACAGAATACCAAAATTAAGATTTTGGTAACCATCTGCAACACCAAATTTAAAACTAAATTTCTAGCTCTGTAATCCCATGTGCTCAGCAGTGTCCATAATTCAGAGTTAGAAATCCCCTCTGTTTAACAGACTATATACTGTACTGTATTTCAGGAGTTTTCAACCTTACTGTGTGCTGGGATCCCCAGACCAAAAGTCAGGAGCAATGAGGACCCCTCTACTTGCAACGCTGGACCGAGAGCATGGAGGTGTGGAGGAGGGGTGGAGGTTAAGTTACTTATCAATATAAAAAATGCTTATTTGTTTTTCATTTTAATACAGTCATACTACTCATTTTAAAAGACTGAATGAATGCCAATATAGATACTACTGGTGACATTAATGAGAAACTTTGCTTAACTTTAAGTTGAAAATTGTACATAATATTACTAAATGTGCTATCCTATATATCTTTTCAACCATATGTTACTGTTGCTATGTCACTGCCACATATCTTTTTGCTAAGTGCTGTACCTAAATGGACAGAGTTTATACTGTCCAAATTCCATGTTGAGTGCTAGTATTTTCCTGCAGAAACTTACCTAGGGCTAATTTCAAAATTATTCACACTCCCTGCATCTACAGTAACCAGTTCAACAGGCGTAACCATCCACTGAACTGATTAGGTGTCTTGGAGGGTGGGACATTACTGCAGAATACGAAAAATCCTTAACTTCGGCAAATAATTCAAAAACACAGAGCTATATTTGGATTAGGTGTCTTGGAGGGTGGGACATTATCACAGAATGCCAAGTCGGCAGCCATGTGTGTTCAATTTTGCAATTCTACTCTGAGCCTCAGACTCTGAGGTATTTATCACCTGAGGTTACTAGGGGAACAGGGCAAGCACACTTAAGCAAACCTTGTTCCCCGATGTCAATCAGAACTGATTAGGTGTCAGGTGGTGGGGGCGCACAATGGATCTGACACCTGCACGGACCTACATTTCAATTAGGTGTCTCAGAGGGTGGGACAGTATTGCTAAGTCGCCAGCCGTGTGTGTTCAATTCTGCAATTCTGCTCTGAGCCTCAGACTATGAGTTATTTATCACCTGAGGTTACTAGGGGACCAGGGCATGAACACATTAAGCAAATCTCGTTCCTCAATGTTAGAACTGATTAGGTGTCTTGGGGGGGGGGGACATTATCGCAGTGGCACAACAGATTTGACATCTGCACAGCATATCTGATAGCAGATTGGACACCTGCACAAAGGAGAAAAATGAATTCAATTGTGCTCTGAGGTATTTATCACTTTTACTGAGTCAAGGAACAGTTAAAACAGTAATCTGCATGTGCTCCACCACTTTATTTTCCCCAAAGATAACATTTTCACTGCTCGCTCCACAGACCCCATACGCCTTGCACAGGGCCCCCAAGGGGCTGTAGACCCCCCCCTTGAAAAACCCTGTTGTATGTGACAAACTGCACAAGATGACTGAGTAACCATATCAAGTGAAAACTTATATTCACAATCATGAAAGACTGTTTAAACTGCTGATTCAGTTGTTTAGATATGTGTTTTCTTTGTGTTAAACAGTGTTTTACCTTTCTTAAAGTAGCAGTATTTTTTAGTCACCATGCATATTTTTTCAGTAGTAATGTTTTTTTTTCTGGCAAAACATCAATATATTCATTGTTCCTTTTGTTTTGTTTATTCATTTCTGAATGAAGATATGGGATTTTGAAGTTTTCAAAAGTTCCTGCTCTGTTCTCATGGCACTCATGGCAACATAAAATATCTTGGTACAGTACTGTGCTGTTTCCCATGAGACACATGTGATAACACCACCCTAGTACATAAACAGTATGAACCTATATTATGTACATTCAACAGGTAACCTCAGCGGAAGAGATTTTTAAAATTTGTGATTGGCAGCAGTCTTGACTTTGGCTCGAGTCATTAATTACAAAATTAGTTATACAAGCAGTTTTATTAACATCTGAAAAAAATTAAACATACACTGATAATATATCTAAGGTTATCAGAAATACATTTTTGATAAAAATCTATATAAGAAGAACATTTTTGCCGATTAACAAATATTGCTGCTTTAAGCATGTTGCAAATCACAGTTATCAACTGGTAACAAATTGATGGAATTTTTTGTTAGTCCCAGTACTGACCCCCTGCGATACCCTGCTGGTCACCCCCCTCCCAAGATTGTACCCCATTTACCACCACCATCTGTCTCCTGTCTGTTAACCAGTTCCTAACCCAGTTCACCACCTTGTTTCCTATGCCCAGACTACCCATCTTGTTAACCATCCATCTATGTGGAACGGTGTCAAAGGCTTTGCTGAAGTCTAGGTAGGCAACATCTACAGCCCCTCCCTGATTTACTTCCCTAGTCACTCAATCAAAAAAATCTATCAGATTTGTTTGACATGACCTTCCTACTGTGACTCCATGTTGCCTCAGATCCTGGACACCCCTGGATTCCTGGCGTGCCACTATTCTTTCTTTCAGCAGAGTCTCTATGATCTTTCCCACCACTTGAGGTGAGGCTGACTGGCCTGTAGTTCTATGCCTCCTCCCTATTGCCACTTTTGTACAGTGGGAGCACATGTGCCCTCCTCCAGTCCTCTGGAACCACACCCGTGTTGAGTGACTCCGTGAACATGGCTGCCAGAGGCGCTGCCAGTTCCCTTCACAGCTTCCCTAATATCCCCCTCCTTTACAAACTCCATCAATGGAATCTTACATCAAATTAAAACAAGCAAAAAACATGCATGGAACACTACAATTAAGGGCTACCTTACTGCTCATACTATGGAATAAAACAAAATTGAACACTAAATATATCTGTCAGATTTAATAAACATTGTTTTGAATTTCCACTTCCAAGTTTTACATTTTTTTCCTTTTTTCTTTTAAGTTTGTTATTTTAAATATTTTTTAATTTTTTTTCATGGATATATTTTTTAAAAAAGCTTTCTCTAAACCAGTTTACAAGTGTGATAATTTATAACAACTCCCTCTGGGAAAATGCAAAATGTAATGTCCCCTAATCCAAAGCAATTGGTACCTAGCTACATGTTCCTCGGTCAATACTACTTCAACTAACTGAGACGACAGCTTATCTTTTAAATTAATTTAAAAAAAGAAAAAAAGGAACACACACACTTTTTATTTAAGAATTAATAATGAGTGACTGTCTGCCTGAGATACTCACATCAATATCTCAACTTGCTTTCCTGTTTTTACATCCACAGAATGCATGTGAAACAACCACTCTTGTACTGATAAGACTGCCTCGAGCAGACGTATTAAAGGGAACGGTCAGCACCACTGGCCCCACACTCAAACGTGGGGCTGGTCTCAATGTCTTTGTGTGCAAAAACATTTTGGTTTACTTACCATTTACTGTAGTATAGTAGATTGCACCAGACTAATTGTATTCACTTCTAGGCTATCTTCTGCTACTACAAATCCCAGAATCCCCTGCAGCTGACATTAGAGCAGTAAGCAGTGGGAGATTCAACTGTCTGCAGCATATGTTAGAGCTTTCATAATCTCCAATCAGAAGTTTTTCAGATCTGCTTTTCTCCAGGGGTAAAGTACAGTCTTTTGTGACTGTACTTAGCACAGGGAAGACAACAGGACCAGCAAACAAAAGATCAGAGCTCATATTAACTCTCACATGTACTGCAGGCTACTGAATCTTCCACTGCTGCCTACTGCTCCAATGTCAGCTGTAGGGGATTCTGAGATTTGCAGTCAACAGAAGATGTCAGTCTAGTAGTAAACAATATAAGCCTGATTAATCTACCATACCACATGTTAAGTAACATGGGCATGGAAGACCCCATCACCAGTGGAGACTGCTCCCGTTGAGAGGCAGACAGGGTCACTGACTGGGCCGTGTCCTCTTGGGTTAGGACTGGGAGCACCAGAGTCTGTGAGATTGAGTCCTCAACCTCATCTGATAGTTGGTCAACAGGCTTTGGAAAGACCTCTGTGGCTTGTTCGACTGAAGTCGATGTCAACTGGCTCAACAAGGGAACCGACAAGCCCCCAACCAGCCCATCCTGCCCCTCGGTCAAGGGGTGCTCGACAGCCATCGAGTGGTCAGTTGAGTCAAGGGACTGGGAAGATCTCGATCACTCCTGGTTCCATGACTGGTGCTGACGGCACCTGTGTTTGGTGCCACTGTGGGCAGGGCTCTCTCCCAATGTCTGGAGGGCCAGGCATATTTCCCAAAATTCCTCGGTAAATGACCCTCTGGGTGCTGGCTCCAGGGAACACCACCAAGACCAAGGAGGTGCCCGCTGCAGCTGCCGCAACTTCTTCCTCAAGGGACACAAGCTGTTGAGCCAACCTGGATGCAGCCACGGCCTTCTTGCAACCCTTAGGGCAGTCCTTCAGATTTTGTTCTGAAGGCCGACCCAACAAGAGGCAGAGCTTCCTGTCCTCGAGGGACTCAGAAAGCATGCTTAAGCAGAGAATGAACCCAGCCACGTTGTGTTGCCTCCCCAGGCATTACACAAACGTGTCATGCGGTTTTGTGACCAACATCTTCTGCCAGCACCATATGCAAAATTTGAATCCTGGTTTCTGCTGCTCTGTTGTTAATCATCGAGGGGAGTTGAAGGAACCTGGAGAAAATAACTAACAACTCCAAAACTTTCAAAGATTGCCTAAGGTGCACTAGAAACCTAAGCGGGAACGGCAAAGGAGGTGACCTGTTCTTCCAGCTGAACGAAAGAGTTGACATCACAGGGAGGAGTTGGGGGATATACCACCCAGGTGGTGGGAGAAGCTTAGCTTAGAGACATCTGGTCAATCAGACTGTTCTGGTGGAACTGCCATAAGTATGGATAATGAACCATAACCATGCCTCCATATGCCAATGAAGGAAGAAGTTGCCAATGTACAATGTGTGGAAAACAGAAAAAAAAAAAACACAGCACACGACTTTCATCTCTAAAGTCAAAAGTCCAAAAGCAAAAGGGCTGCTCTACAAATGTAATCTCTACTCCTACCTTGAATACACAGATGTAGCCTACATAGTGAAAACAGATGTTTTTGTACACAGAAACTTTGGTCTATTTTGTTTCACCATTATCTTTAATTTACATATGCACTGTATTTATATTATTTTTAGCAATACTGGAGGACTTCGGAACCATTAACGCTATTGACTTGGCTGCAGTACACTGCTGTATTCATCAAGTGAAAAACAACATCTTGACACTCCCTCGTGATGCTAAGTTAGTATGGGCATGTAGTTTTTATGTTTTTGCCCCCCAACCCAATTAAAAAAAAAATTGGGGGTATGGGGGCAGAGCCCACCAACTCAGATAAACAGATTGCCACATCTAACTCCAAGTAACACTGCCACTCAGTCACGCAAGTAGTGTAGCGGTAGTATAGCATAATATATGCTAAATCCTTGATGTACCACTATGCTGCTTGATTGTGTGGGTCTGGAGCCCTCCAGTATTACCTTATATTCTAAAGTGCATAAAATGTTTGGGGAATTAACTAGTTGTACTTACAGTTTTTAGAGGGATGCATACACCAAAGCTATACACTGTTGTTTTCTTAATGAAATTCAGTGTAAACAGTCAGTTAAAATAAGACCGCCATACTGAATAGTTTCAAAGATGTCCAGTACCTAGCTGGTGGCACTAAGTTTACTGTGATGTGCTATTATGTGGGCAACCAGGGCTCAAGACTCAGGCTAGAGGAGTCTGGAATGTGCTACAAAGGCAGTGTCCTCAAGATTCCAGGGAGAGGAAGTTGTTCGCCTCACTGGTTGAAGGAGGTGGACCGGCCTTGTCATTGTGGGTGATCATACAACATACCCCCCCCTCCATAAGTACGAGCAGCCATGATGTCAGCAGAAACTCATGCGAGAACGAGAATTCCTTGGTGCCATAAATGATGGTAAGCTACAGCCATCCACATGACCATCCACTGGACTGCCATCAGGTCCCTCACCATGTAGACTGCTGCAGATAAAATGGGGGAGATGGGTTTTCTCCTGAACAAAGCTTGGGCAGACAGGATTAATGCCTCAATAAAAGTTGCTAGGTAAGAGGCAGTTGTGGGGGGGATAAAAATTATTTGAAAAACAGGCCAAGTAAATCTGCCATTGGTGCTGGTTATGCCTCCAAAGTTTGGACTCAATCCATCAAGCAGTCTGACAGAGACAATAATACTATTTTGTGGCAGCAGATGTAGAAATATCAGTGATATAGTTTAGTACCCCATTCTAGTAAATAACTAAAGTATGTCCTCTATTCCCTTGCTCTGACTGGTCAGATCACTTGGTACGCTGATGACCCCAGTTCATGCTCCAAGCCCAGCGCACAGAAGCAGAGCCTAGCAAGGGAGGATTGATAATCTATTCACTTGATCTCATCCCCAAGGGGAGGATTTATGTACTTTGCTAGTAAGCTTCCTACTCATGATAGGAGGAGGCAACAGGCAGAGCATATTGTAGGTGAGTGAGACACATCACCATAGGGGACGGTAGGGACATGAAACAAGTGAAAATGCTGTCCCTTGGTATTGAATGATGGTTCTGGAAAAGAGTTGTTTACAGCTTAGTATCTCGCTCCTGGTGAAACCTTTGAAATAAATAAATAAATGGCCAAGGAGATAGGTGAGGAGCAAAAACTAAATAAAAAAAAAAAGTAATTTCAAAATCAAATTGTAAAGAATGAACTTGTTCTATAATAGAACTTTAAAATATTTGAAAATGGACTGGTCCAGTGGTGTGGAGGGCTGAGGTGCTGTGTGCCTTACCTCCTGCCACACCGGCAACTGGCAGTCAGGAACGGACTCCGGTTGCTCTGTTGCTGGTGGGGAGAGGAAGGATTGAACGTCCCAGGACAGCTCTCCTTCCTCGGGAAGGGGGAAAAGGTGGTCCGCTGCTTGCCTGCCACCCAGTGATGGCTAGATGGCAACTCATGTAACGCCACTAAGAAGGGAAGGGAACCCCATGTTCAGGCTGCTGGGGATGTCTTCACAGAGTGGAGCACGTACATTGCGGCCACTGCACATCTTGTGGGCTCCGGGGAGAAAATGTTGGAAAAACACCCTGGTGGTGGGATGAAGCACAACCTTCCACAGGCCCCGCACCGGCGACCAGGCACAATCACAGTCCTGTGGGAGGATGACTGTGAAAGTAAGTCCCGTGGGAAGCCAGGGTGACAGGGCTGGGGAGGTCGGTTAGAAGGGAGCTGCCAGGCCGGAACAGGAGGACAAAATGTATATGAAAAAAAAAACATTTTAAACATAACATTTACATCATTGGGTATGCATAGTCTCCATAGATGGAGAATGAGAGAGGACTTTTTATACATTCTTACAAGACGTCATAGGTCTTCTCTGTGATTTGGAACTGGAATTCAAGACACATTATTAATTAGTCCACACAAAGCACTTCAGAATAAATAAAAGGAAACCATTTTTCACAGAAACTTCTAGGATTATGGAATGCCTTGTCCCAGTACATAACAGATAATGAAAACACTAATATATTTTTTTTCTAGAACAGGTCCATGGATAGCTAAACATATGTCTATTACCAGTGAGAAGTGGCTTTCAACACTGTTCCACATAGGCTGCTCAGAAGCAGACGGGGCAGCTAGGGGTAGGCCAGAGGTGGTAAACTGGATAACAAATTGGCTTGGGATAGGCGACAGAGGGTGGTGGTAAACAAAGTTCACTCTGGGGAAGGAAGGGTGATCAGCGGGATGCACCACAGGGCTCAGTACTGGGAAAGGTCCTCTTTAATGTCTTCATAAGTGACTGCAGATGAGCTGGAAGTGAAGGTCTGACTCTTTGTGGATAACATCAAAATCTGCAATAGGGTGGACCCTCTGGAGAAGGTGGAATGTACAGATGCCTGAGAAAACTCGAGGAGTGGTAAAGGGCATGACAGCTGGGTGTCAATGCAAAAAAAAGTGCAAAACCATGCACTTAGGGCACAAAAAAACGAGAGGCAGAGTCACCAAAACAGGAACAGGACCTAGGAATAATCATATCTGATGACCTCAAGGTGGTGAGATAGTGCAACAAGGCAGTGTGTAGTGCCAGTGGGATGCTGGGGTGCACAGGGAGGGTTATCACCAGCAGAAGGAGGGAGGCCATGCTGCCACTGTGCAGACTGCTAGTGAGATCCCATCTGGATTACTGTTTCCAGTTCTGGACACCATACCTCAGGAAGGACATGGAGTGGAGACAGTCCAGAGGAGGGCAACTAAAATGGTGCAGGGTCTGTATCAGAAGCCCTACAAGGAGATACTGAAAGACCTCAACATGTATACCAATAGAGACCTATAAATACCTCACAAGGGTAAATAAGGTGCAGGAGGCAAGTATTGTTCAGTGGAAAAGATGCTAAGACTGAGACTTGGGCCACACCTAACCGTGACCGGGACCTCTAAATTCCGGGATACAAACTTTACAGGAAAGACAAAATGTTAGGCAAAGGAGGAGGGGTGGTAGTATTCATTAGGGAGGGTATATCAAGTACAAGGGAGGAGGCAGAAGAGGGAAGGGCGGAAGCAATGTGGGTCCAATTACAAACCAGTAGGGTGAGGATGGTAAGGTTGGGGGTTCTGTTCTGGTGGTGGGATGAATCACAACCTTCCACAGGCCCCGCACCGGTGACCAGGCACAACCACAGTCCTGTGGGAGGATGACTATGAAAGTAAGTCCCGTGGGAAGCCAGGGTGACGGGGCTGGGGAGGTCGGTTAGAAGGGAGCTGCCAGGGCGGAACAGGAGGACAAAATGTATATGAAAAAAAAAACATTTTAAACATAACATTTACATCATTGGGTATGCATAGTCTCCATAGATGGAGAATGAGAGAGAACTTTTTATACATTCTTACAAGACGTCATAGGTCTTCTCTGTGATTTGGAACTGGAATTCAAGACACATTATCAATTAATCCACACAAAGCACTTCAGAATAAATAAAAGGAAACCATTTTTGACAGAAACCTCTAGGATTATGGAATGCCTTGTCCCAGTACATAACAGATAATGAAAACACTAATATATTTTTTTTCTAGAACAGGTCCATGGATAGCTAAACATATGTCTATTACCAGTGAGAAGTGACTTTCAACACTGTTCCACACAGGCTGCTCAGAAGCAGACGGGGCAGCTAGGGGTAGGCCAGAGGTGGTAAACTGGGTAACAAATTGGCTTGGGATAGGCGACAGAGGGTGGTGGTAAACAAAGTTCACTCTGGGGAAGGAAGGGTGATCAGCGGGATGCACCACAGGGCTCAGTACTGGGAAAGGTCCTCTTTAATGTCTTCATAAGTGACTGCAGATGAGCTGGAAGTGAAGGTCTGACTCTTTGTGGATAACACCAAAATCTGCAATAGGGTGGACCCTCTGGAGAAGGTGGAATGTACAGATAGAAACATAGAAACATAGAATTTGACGGCAGATAAGGACCGCTTGGCCCACCCAGTCTGCCCATTTCCCTACCTACTGGATAAGCTGCAGATCCTAGTTAACCAGCAGCCTTCTTCCTACCCCCACCTCCTAGAATTGCCTTATGACTGTCCCATGCATGCTTGAATTCCACCACTGATTTTGACTCCACAACCTCCTCCGGAAGGCCATTCCATGCATCTACAACCCTCTCTGTGAAAAAATACTTCCTTAAATTACCTCTGAGCTGCCCCCCCCCATCTTCAAATTATGCCCTCTTGTTCTTGCACACCTCTTTTTTTGAAAGATGCTACCCTCTTGGACTTTGTTGATTCCCTTGAGGTACTTGAACGTTTCTATCATGTCCCCCCTCTCCCTCCTTTCCTCGAGGCTATACATATTAAGCTCCTTTCGTCTCTCTTCATATGTCTTCCGGTGCAGACCCTGCACCATTTTAGTTGCCCTCCTCTGGACAGCTTCCATCCTGTCTATGTCTTTGCGGAGATTGGGTCTCCAGAACTGCACACAGTACTCCAGATGGGGTCTCACCAGCTGTCTGTACAGAGGGATAATAACTTCCTGTTTTCTACTGGTGATGCCTCTCCCTATGCATCCCAGTATCCCCCCAGCCCTCCTTGCTGCCCTCTCACATTGCTTGCCCACCTTTAGGTCATCTGATATGACTACCCCCAGGTCCCTTTCCATTTTAGTTGTTGTTAGTATCTCACCCCCCATTGTGTACTCTTCCCCTGGGTTTTTGTTTCCCAGGTGCATTACCTACACTTTAGCATTGAATCTAAGCTGCCATACATTTGACCATTCCTCTAACCTTGCCAAGTCCCTTCTCATCCTTTCCACCCCACCCTGTGCATCAACTCTGTTGCAGATCTTTGTGTCATCTGCAAAGAGACATACTTTTCCTTCCAGTCCTTCTGCAATGTCGCTTATAAAGACATTGAAGAGGACCGTCCTAATACTGAACCCTATGGTACCCCACTAGTAACCCTCCTTTCTTCTGAGTGGACTCCATTTACTATTACTCTCTGTGTCCTATTCTCCAGCCAATTTTTACCCGGCTGTCATCCTGGGACCCACTCCCAGGCTGGCTAACTTGTATATTAATCTTTGTGTGGGACTGTGTCAAATGCCTTGCTAAAGTCTAGGTAGGCCATGTCCACAGCCTCCCTGATCTACTACTTTGGTCACACAGTCAAAGAAATCTATCAGATTCATCTGGCATGACCTTCCCGCTGTGAATCCATGCTGCCTAGGGTCCTGTGCCCTCTGGCCTCTAGATACTGACTGTTCTTTCCTTCAGAAGTGATTCCATCATTTTCCCTACCACTGAGGTTAAACTAACAGGTCTGTAGTTTCCTGCTTCTGCCTTGCTCCCACTTTTGTGAAGGGGAATCACATCTGCCCTCCTCCAGTCCTCGGGTACCACCCCATCCTCCCATGATTTGTTAAAAGGGTAGTCAGTGGTGTCACTAGTTCTACCCTTAGTTCTTTTAGAATTCTGGGATGAATCCCATCAGGCCCCATTGCTTTGTCCGCCTTCAGTTTTAAGAGTTCTTTCAGAACCCTTTCTTCTGTAAATGGGCTGGTAACAACTTCTGTATCCAGAGTGTTTCTACTGTTTGTTTTATGTACCTCCCTCTTCATTTGTAAATACTGAGCAAAAATATTTGTTTAGTATCTCTGTTTTCACAGTCTCTCTCTCTGCCCACCCTCCCTCCCTTTACTAAGCCTCACTATCCCTCCCTTGGTCTTCCTTCGCTCCCTGATGTACCTATAAGGTTTTATCCCCCTTCTTAACCAAGTTGGCTATCTTTTCCTCGGTTTGGGCATTTGCTGTTCTGACTGCCTTCCCAGCCTCCTTTTGCTTTAACTGATACAGTTCTCTGTCCTGCTCCTTCTGCGATTCCTTGTACTTCCTGAATGCTTTCTTTTTCTCTTGAACCTTCACTGCCACTTCCTTTGAGAACCATAGTGGTTTCTTACATCATTTTGTTTATTTGCGTCACAAAAAGATGCCTGAGAAAACTCGAGGAGTGGTAAAGGGCATGGCAGCTGGGTGTCAATGCAAAAAAAGTGCAAAACCGTGCACTTAGGGCACAAAAAAATGAGAGGCAGAGTCACCAAAACAGGAACAGGACCTAGGAATAATCATATCTGATGACCTCAAGGTGGTGAGATAGTGCAACAAGGAAGTGTGTAGTGCCAGTGGGATGCTGGGGTGCACAGGGAGGGTTATCACCAGCAGAAGGAGGGGGGCCATGTTGCCACTGTGCAGACTGCTAGTGAGATCCCATCTGGATTACTGTTTCCAGTTCTGGACACCATACCTCAGGAAGGACATGGAGTGGAGACAGTCCAGAGGAGGGCAACTAAAATGGTGCAGGGTCTGTATCAGAAGCCCTACAAGGAGATACTGAAAGACCTCAACATGTATACCAATAGAGACCTATAAATACCTCACAAAGGTAAATAAGGTGCAGGAGGCAAGTATTGTTCAGTGGAAAAGATGCTAAGACTAAGACTTGGGCCACACCTAACTATGACCAGGACCTCTAAATTCCGGGATACAAACTCTACAGGAAAGATAAAATGTTAGGCAAAGGAGGAGGGGTGGCAGTATTCATTAGGGAGGGTATATCAAGTACAAGGGAGGAGGCAGAAGAGGGAAGGGCGGAAGCAATGTGGGTCCAATTACAAACCAGTAGGGTGAGGATGGTAAGGTTGGGGGTTCTGTACAGACCACCCAGTCATGATGAAGAACTGAACATGGACCTGTGTTCGTAAATTCTGAAGGCCACAAAGAAGGTTGAGGTGGTAATAGTGGGGGGGGGGGCTTCAACCTGCCCAGGGTGGACTGGAGTGTATTGACCACGACATGTGCCAGGAGTTAGAAAATTCTAGAAGCCATTCAGAATGGGTTCCTAATTCAGGGTGTCATTGAACCCACCTGGGAAGAGGCATTCCTTGACCTGGTGCACACGAACGGAGAGCATGTACAGGATATAACAGTTAGGGAGCCACTGGGTGGAATTGACCATCATTTGGTGTGGTTCAGGTTGGACATGGGCAGGGAAAGTGTCCCTACTGGGACCAAAATCCTGGACTTTCAGAGGGCGGATCTTGGGAGAATTGGGGGGGGGGGTAGTATTAAAAAGGCACCTGGTGAAAATTACAGTGACTGTGGAGATGGACCAAAAAAGTGGGCTCTTACTAAGGAGGGCTTAAGGGCTGCAACAGAGGAGTGTGCTAGAAACAAGAGGAGGAACTCACAGGTCAAAACACCCAGTTGGTACAGCTCTGAGGTGGCACAGGCAATGAGGAATAAGAGGCTGGCCTATAGGAAATATAAGAAGACCGAGACAGAAGAGGACAGGGAAAACTACCTAGGGCTGGTGAGGGAGGCAGGAAGGATAGTCCAGAGAGTGAAGATGCAGAAGGAACTGCAATTAGCAGAGGGAATTAAGATGGGGGGAAAGGCTTTCTTCTGCTACATAAGCGAGAAAAGAGACAAGAAAGATGGGATAGTTAGACTAAGACAAGGAGATGGGTGGGTGGAGAAAAACAGAGAGATGGTGGGGCTAATGAACAGATACTTCTGCTCTGTCTTCACCAAGGAAAAAGATGGACCAGTGCAGACATAGGTGAAAGAGGACCTGACGGCAGGAGAAGGACAGATGGGGCAACAGAAGTGGAAAAAGTGAAGAAAGGGTTGCTAGCACTGAGGATAGACAAATTACGAGGCCCAGATGAAGTGCACCCTAGGGTGCTGGGGATCCTGTGGAGCCACTGGCAGACCTGTTCAGTTGTTCACTGGAGTTGAACGTGGTACAAAAGGACCGGAGAACGGCACATGTGTTGCCCTTCCACAACAGCGGTCCCAGTGACGACCCCAGGAACTACAGACAAGTCAGTCTCACTTCAATAGTGTGCAAACTAAGGAGACCATACTGAAGAAACAACTGATAGATAATCTAGAGGAACATGGTCTCCAGGATGCAAGGCAGCATGGATTTATGGGAGGACGGTCTTGCCAAGCAAATCTTATAGATTTCTTTTATTGGGTAACCAAAACAGTGGACAGAGGCCAAGCAGTGGACATCCTCTACCTGGATTTCAGCAACGCCTTGGACTCTGTACCCCACAGAAGGCTGGTCAGGAAATTGGTGGATCTCAGAGACAGAGAGAAGATGGTTACATGGGTGGAGAACTGGCTAGAGAACAGGACCCGAAAAGTGATGGTGAGAGGAGAGTTGTCTAGTACCAGGGTGGTCATAAGTGGCATCCTGCAGGGCTTGGTGCTGGGGCTGGTGCTATTCAACGTTTTCATTAATGATATTGGGGATGGCATCAAAGGCAAAATGTATCTGTTCACAGACAACACCAAGCTTTGTGGGAGGGTGGACTCAGCAGAGAGGATACAGGATCTTAAAGAGGACCTAATAAAACCAGAAAGGTGGTCCAGGATCTGGCAAACTGGGCTTCAATGCCAAAAAGTGCAAGGTTATATACATTGGGGTCAAAAACACCAGGACAGATTACTATCTGAGAGGGGTTCAGGTATCTCCCATGTTGCAGGAGAAAGATCCGGGAGTGATGATATCTAGTGACCTGAAAAACTCTACGCAGTGCAAGAAGGCAGTGGCAAAGGCAAACAGGATGTTGGGGTGCATAGCAAGGGGGATCAGCAGTAGGAGACAGGACAGGGTACTGCCATTGTACAGGTCACTGGTGGAACATGCGGTGCAGTTCTGGTGCTATCACCTTAAAAAGGATAACAACTTGATGCAGACATCCAGAGGACAGCCATGAAGATGACTGTGGGGCAGCAGGGCAAAATGTATGAGGAGACACTGAGGGCCCTAAACATGTACTCACTGGAGGACAGGAGGGAGCAGGGGAGACATGATTGAGTCCTTCAAGTACTTGAAAGAGATCAAGAGGGTGAACAAGAATGGTCTCTTCAGGCAAAGCTGCAGCAAAATTATGAGGGGGCACAGCCTTAAGTTGGAAAGGGGGTGTTTAGGAGGGCGGTTAGGAGACATTTCTTCACAGAAAGGGTGGTGACCAAGTGGAATGTGCTGCCAGAAGAGGTGATCTCAGTGAGGATGGTGGGAGGCTTCAAGAAGGGCTGGGATGAATACAGGGGTAGGATAATGGTCAAGGGAGGGGAGGAGGAGAGGGATGGAATAGTCAGAGGGGGGGAGCAGGGACAACAGCCTGAGCTGTGAACCCTGCACAACGTGCAGACTTGATAGACTAGAGGGGCCTAATTCTGCTGGTTAATTCATATGTTTGTATGCACGAGAACAAGGGGACATACAACGAAGCTGGAAAGGGGCATGTTAAATGGGAGGAAGTACTTCAGTGAAAGAGTGGTGCGTTCTTGGAACAGTCTTCCAGCGGAGGTGGTGGGGGTGAAAACAGTGTTGGGCTTCAAGCATGCATGGGGACAGGCACAAGGGAATCTTAGTGGGAAGCAAGGAGATGCTGCAGATTAAGTAGGGTCTGTGGTGACAGTATAGGCAGGGAAAAAAACTGGGCAGACTGGGTGGTCCAAACAGTCCTCATCTGCCATCAAATCTGGGTTTCTATGTAAGTGGAGGGACAGTCTTAAATGGACTTGAGCCTCTGCTGTCTCTACCATCCTAGTACGAATCCCACTATTTACCATCGACTCTGAAATAATATTTTATAGTCTTTATCTCAATTATATCTTTAAACAGTTAAACATTTTGTTTGCAAGAAATACTCAGATTTTCTTAAATCTAGAACTCATCAGAGGATATATGAACATCTATAGCTAGTACGAAACTATAATTAGTAGCACACATGCAATCAGCTAGATCAAAAGAAGCACACAGTCAAGCTGATAAGCTTTTTGTACTTTTAGTTTGTTCTTGCAGGTACAAAGAAAGAATAGCTGTTGTAAACCAGCTATAAATTGTTCACTTTTTTTTTTTTTTTTTTTACTTTCCTGTCAATCACTGTCATGAAAGGGGAGCTAGTGTCTGTTAATGCAGTATGTTAAGAATGTGCTACAGGATGAAAATAGGTTATATGAAAATCCTCTCCCGTCTTCTTTACTGGTTACATGCCCTCAAAATAAATCATTCCTAGCACTGCCCTAGCTGCATGGGATAACATGATTTCCCATTTTCTAGGGTAGGTAGGGGGAAGGGAAGGGGGTCTCACATCTGTTATCGAGACCTATTGCTACAAAAGAAAAAGAGCAGCATGGATATTTCCGCACTTTCAAAAGTTGCTCAGGCTTACTTAGGAATTTAGTCTCTTTGAGCCAATCTACAATACTGGTTCATCTTCAGTAATAGGGTTCAAAACCTTTCAGAGTAAAGTTAGAAACATAATACTACTACTAACTGAATGAATTCCCCTATAAAACAGATTTTTTTTAAGGTAATTAATTTACAATCAGAAAAAAAATTGAAGCAAATGAATAGCAAGAATTCTGCAGGCTCAAGAGATTATTTTATATAGATAGCTTTTCTGTAATTTATAAAACTGTTTATTTTGCTATGTTATAATACAGTGGAATTATCTTAAAGGGGAACAACGCACACAAAGAGCAAGTCCCAATGTGCACTTTATGTGTACACACTTTTTTACTTGCTGTTTACTACAGTATAATGAATCATTTTTGGCTGATCCTGCTGACTCCCACGTTGGCAGTTGCTGTAACTCAAAATCCCAGAATCCCCACTGACTGACAGGGGTGTAATTTAGGGGTAGCCAGGGGTTGCAGTTGAGACCCCTATGATTTCTTTGTAACCTCAATAATGTCTCTTGCAATCTCTATGAACCACTAAATCAAGGGTTTTCTAGGGTTGGATAATATCATATTTTGCAGATGGGGGAGTTCTGCAACCCCTATGATTCTTGTGAAATGACACCACTGGTGACTGATGTCAGAACTGGGCTGCAGCTGTGGGAGATTAAATAGTCTGCAGTGTATGTTAGAGCTTTTATAAGCTCTGATCAGCTGTTTGTTGGTCCCACTGTTCTCCTGGGGCTATGTTCAGCTGTCTGTGACTGTACTTAGCGGCAGGAGGACAAATGCACCAGCAACCACAGTATCAGAGCTTATAAAACTGTAACATGTACTTCAGGCAGCTAAATCTTCCATAGCTGATGCCCAGTTCCGATGTTAATTGCATGGGATTCTGGGATTCGTGGTTACAGCAGACATCAGGGTGGAAGTCAGTAGGATCAGCCGGATACGATTTTGTTTTACTTATTGTTTTTACTGCAGTACAGTAGCTCATATCTGACTGATCCTACTGACTCCCAAGATGGGCTGCAGCCAAGGGAGATTCAACAGCCTGCAGTGCCAGTCTTGCTGCTCTCCTGGGGCTAAGTACAGCACTCTGCAACTCTACGGAGCCCTGGGAGGACAGTACAACCAGAAACAAAAGATCACTGCTAATAAATATCTAACATGTACTAGCGCTTCACATATTAGTAACATATACAAATTCAATATACAGTAGTAAACTTATCTTGTTACAAGCTCTTGTCAATATAACAAGTTGTAAAAGAAAAACGCATAATACAAAATATTCAACCCATCCCCTTCCCCCCGCACACACACACCCTATTAATTAATATCCAATGGGATGATTATATTTGCATCAATGGCGGAAACAGAATCATGAATTCTTTCCATGAATCATCATTTATGAGTTCTTTCCATGAATCATCATGTAAATCATCCATGTCTTCTGGTATATAACCCAATATTTCATACAATAAGGTTTCTTTCAAAGTGTGCCACCATTCTTGTTCTATTATTAGAGGGAGGTCTTGATTATTCCAATATTTGAGAATCATTCTCTTAAGTGCCAGTGAGCCAAGATAAACTACTTTAGATTGATTTAAGGTTAAAGCTAAGGAGTCAAATAAATTAAATAATAAAACATTAGTCCATTTATCTAAAGAGATTCAAACATTATATCTCTACTGAATGGGGGGGGGGGATCCCCAGAACAGGCCCAGAAACCAGAGCAAGAACAAATAATAATGCTCAGTGCAGAGCTGATCCCACTATAATATACCCCCTACAGAGTGAAAACAAATCATGGGTACAGAATGTCTGATCGGTCTTCAGGAATCCAATATTCATCTGCCGAGGCATAATTAAAAAAAAAAAATACCAGGGTCTCCAGCATATCTCAAAATGCTCCAGGCATTTCTGTTGAGCTGCTGCAAATTCTTCCATAAGGTATATCTCCAACATAACAGAATGCCACAACTCCAGTGTTAGTAAAGCAGGCTTCATCCATACATGAGTAACTGCTTTTTTAGCGGCCAATATGTATATCCAAAGCAAGGATTTACGAGGTAAACATTACTTAGAAGGGACTACGGACATCAAAATAAATTCAGGAGTCAACTCAAAAGATCAGGTAGTCAGCAGATCTATCTGTATCAGCACAGAAGACCAGAAGGGATGTAGGACGGGGCAAAATTAAAAAAAAAGGTGAGCTTGGTCAGCTGGATTGCACTTACAGTGCCTCCAACAAACCCCAAACTGATGCGGAAGAAAATGAGGAATAGCTGGGGTGAGAAAGTACAGAGAACAACAACACTTCCACACAAATTTGCACCATATGGGAGAAGAGGAAATCTAATTTTTGTAACTGTATATGATTTATTAATCATAGAGTAAAACTTAGAAAGTTTCTTCATTCTAGTTAGAGTGATCAATTTTTCTTCTCTAATTGCAGAGAGAAGTCAGTATTACAAGTTTTATATTTTATGTTTATTACAGTAAAGCTTTAAATGTCTCAAATATTGACATGTATAAAACATAAAAAATTTTCTTAAAAAATAGTTCCGGAGCCCATACCATTTTTCTTGAGTAGAACTGTTAATTTTAAAAAGCTATCTCTTGCAGGTGTCTGATGAATTATACATGGAGCCATTCTATCAGATCAAGACCAAATTTAGCCTTTGCACGTATCCATAGGAAAATATAAAGTGAAAGACCACTGACTGCTTCAATTTTATGAAATTTGGGAGAAAAAGCAATTTGTTTAGTTCCATATTTATTTGTTCCTTATTCAAAAGTTCTTGCATAATCAAGCAGTCCTCTCTTGGAAAGAAAGTCCACTCCCACATATATGTGAGGGGCTGAGCCAGAAAACATAACAGTGGGTCAAGGCATCCATAACCTCCCTCCTTAACAGACATTACTAGAGTTGACCATGCAATTCTCAGTTCCCCCTCTCCAAAAGAATTTGGAGAAAATTCTCTTAATATCTGAAAATCATTTTACACTCGAGGCCCCATAATGATTGTATGAGGAAAATTAAACGTGAAAGTACCATCATTTGTATAACTTGCACTCTGCCCCAGAGTGAAATAGACAGATTTTGCCAAAACTTGAGTTTCCTTTGAATTTTTTCGCTAGTTATTTTGTAGTTGAGTTGTATACTTTTCTCAAATTGATTCATAAGGATTACACCTAAATATTTGATATGGTCTACGTTATTAAAAATTGTCAGTTTCTGAAACATTTTAATTGGTTCTGTCCCTTGTTAGCTGCATAATCATAGCTTTTTGTTGGTTCAATCAATATCCAGAAAATGAAGACAAAATATTAATAATCTGTAATAATGCCTGGATAATAATTATTGAAGTCTTGGAATAAGACCAAAGTGTCAACCACAAATACACAATTTAATTTCCTGATCTTTAACTTGAATTCCTTTATTTTTGGATTCATTCTAATTGTTTTTAAAAGGGGTTCAACACATGAAATAAATAATAATGGGGACAGGGGACAGCCCTGTCTAACTCCACTTTCCATTTGTATTTTTTGTGTTGGATGGCCATTACTAATGAAGCTGGCTAGCAGGTTACCGTATAATGCTTTAATTATATTCATAATGTTCACCGAGAGATCCCACTTCTAGAAACATAGAAACATAGAATTTGACAGCAGATAAGGACCGCTTGGCCCACCCAGTCTGCCCATTTCCCTACCTGATGGATAAGTTGCAGATCCTAGTTAACCAGCAGCCTACTTCTTCCTACCCCCACCCCCTAGAATTGCCTTATGACTGTCCCATGCATGCTTGAATTCCACCACTGTTTGTGACTACACAACCTCCTCTGGAAGGCTGTTCCATACATCCACCACCCTCTCTGTGAAAAAATACTTCCTTAAATTACCTCTGAGCCACCCCCCTTCTATCTTCAAATTGTGCCTTGTTCTTGCACACCTCTTTTTTTGAAAGATGCTACCCTCTTGGACTTTGTTGATTCCCTTGAGGTACTTGAAAGTTTCTATCATGTCCCACCTCTCCCTCCTTTCCTCGAGGCTATACATATTAAGCTCCTTAAGTCTCTCTCCATATGTCTTTCAGTGCAGACCCTGCACCATTTTAGTTGCCCTCCTCTGGTCAGCTTCCATCCTGTCTATGTCTTTGCGGAGATTGGGTCTCCAGAACTGCACGCAGTACTCCAGATGGGGTCTCACTAGCTGTCTGTACAGAGGGGTAATAACTTCCTGTTTTCTACTGGTGATGCTTCTCCCTATGCATCCCAGTATCCCCCCAGCCCTCCTTGCTGCCCTCTCACATTGCTTGCCCACCTTTAGGTCATCTGATATGACTACCCCCAGGTCCCTTTCCATTTTTGTTGTTCTTAGTATCTCACCCCCATTGTGTACTCTTCCCCTGGGTTTTTGTTTCCCAGGTGCACTACCTTGCACTTCTTAGCATTGAATCTAAGCTGCCATACATTTGACCATTCCTCTAACCTTGCCAAGTCCCTTCTCATCCTTTCCACTCCACCTTGTGCATCAACTCTGTTGCAGATCTTTGTGTCATCTGCAAAGAGACACTTTTCCTTCCAGTCCCTCTGCAATGTCACTTATAAAGACATCGAAGAGGACTGGTCCTAATACTGAACCCTGCGGTAACCACTACTAACCCCCCTTTTTTCAGAGTGGACTCCATTTACTATTACTCTCTGTGTCCTATTCTCCAGCCAATTCTTTACCCAGGCTGTCATCTTGGGACCCACTCCCAGGCTGGCTAACTTGTATATTAATCTTTGTGTGGGACTGTGTCAAATACCTTGCTAAAGTCTAGGTAGGCCATGTCCACAGCCCTCCCTGATCAACTACTTTGGTCACCCAGTCAAAGAAATCTATCAGATTTGTCTGGCATGACCTTCCGCTGTGAATCCATGCTGCCTTGGGTCCTGTGCCCTCTGGCCTCTAGATATTTAACAATTCTTTCCTTCAGAAGTGATTCCATCATTTTCCCTACCACTGAGGTTAAACTAACAGGTCTGTAGTTTACTGCTTCTGCCTTGCTCCCACTTTTGTGAAGGGGAATTACATCTGCCCTCCTCCAGTCCTCGGGTACCACCCCATCCTCCCATGATTTGTTAAAGAGAGTAGTCAGTGGTGTCACTAGTTCTACCCTTAGTTCTTTTAGAATTCTGGGATGAATCCCATCAGGCCCCATTGCTTTGTCCACCTTCAGTTTTAAGAGTTCTTTCAGAACCCTTTCTTCTGTAAATGGGCTGGTATCAACTTCTGTATCCAGAGTGTTTCTACTGTTTGTTTTAGGTACCTCCCCCTCTTCCTTTGTAAATACTGAGCAAAAATATTTGTTTAGTATCTCTGCCTTCACAGTCACCCTCTGCCCACCCTCCTCCCTTTACTAAGCCTCACTATCCCTCCCTTGGTCTTCCTTCGCCCTGATGTACCTATAAAAGGTTTTATCCCCCTTCTTAACTGAGTTGGCTATCTTTTCCTCGGTTTGGGCCTTTGCTGTTCTGACTGCCTTCCCAGCTTCCTTTTGCTTTAACTGATACAGTTCTCTGTCCTGTTCCTTCCGTGAATCCTTGTACTTCCTGAATGCTTTTTCTTTTTCTCTTGAACCTTCACTGCCACTTCCTTTGAGAACCATAGTGGTTTCTTACCTCGTTTCATTTTGTTTATTTGCTTTACACAAAGGCTTGATACCTCTGTGATGGCAGTTTTTTATTATTCCCCATTGTTCTTCCACCCCTCCTTCCTGCCCATTTGCTAGTGCATTCCTTAGGCACTCATCCATTTTGACAAAGTCAGCCCTCCTAAAATCCAGTACCTTTGTCTTTGTATGGCTTGACTCTATTGCTGTGTTTATTGTGAACCATACTGTTCGATGGTCGCTAGTTCCCAGATGGCTACCCACTTCTACATCTGTGATCCTCTCTTCATCTCCATTTGAGAGAACCAGGTCTAAGATTGCTCCCTCTCGAGTGGGATCCAATACTAGTTGTCCAAGGCATGCCCCCTGTAGGGCATCTAGAATAACCCCAGTCTTAGAAGTGGCTGCTGCAACTGCACTCCAGTTAACATCTGGCATATTCAGATCACCCATCAGCAATATCTCCCCTTTTTCTGCCATTCTAAGTATACTTTCTATCATTTCCTTGTACATTTCCTCCCACTGAGAAGGTCCCTGAGTTTTAGTTGCGCTATGAGTTCAGAGTTAATCCAAGGGTTCGATACGCCTTTAACTTTCTTCTTGACCAGTGGTGCATAGATGTCACAGGCTGTAGTGAACAGTCTGATGAACAGTTCCGGCGCTTTGTTGACATCCTTAAGAGAGTCAATTTTAGACCAGTCAAGCCTACTTAGATGAGATTTTAGCTGGTGTAGGTGTCCATGTTTGATAACCCTAGTGTAAATGATTTTCGGAGGAGGCTTAGTGATTTTAGTAGCCCATAAGTAGATCACAGGCGAGTGGTCGCTTATTGAGTCCGGGAGGACAGACACTTTAGTAATTCTGTCAGGGCAATTTGATAGTATCCAGTCTATTAGGGTGCTGGACCCTGTTCTGTAGTTTCTAGGAGGAGAGGGGACCAGCTGAGTGAGGTGCTGTGCTGTGATAGAATCCTTATAGCTGCAGGCCTCGGGTGCAAGCCAGTTGATATTGAAGTCCCCCTTTATTATGATCTCCATATTATGGCGCAGTCCATTGAGGCATTCTATTAAGTTGTTGAAGCCAGTATCCTGGTGTTTAGGGGGTATATATACAGAGAATACAGTAAGATTTTTGTTGTGGGCCCCTAGAAGAACTCTGATAGCGAGGACCTGGGACGGTGAGTCCGGGTATGGAACTTGGATAGTGTGTCCCATGAGAGTCTTTTAAGTAAATGGCACAGCCACTGCCTCGCTTCGAGATCCTGTCCATCCTGAAGATTGAGTATCCGGGAATTGCTACCGCAGAGTTAGGGATCTTGGGGGAGAGCCATGTTTCAACTACCGAGAGGATGTTAGAACTGTGTTATTGGATCCAGGTTTGGAGATTGTCGAGTTTGCTAAGAAGGCTACAGACATTAATGGATGCTAAGGTGAGGGATCCTGTTGCTTTGTTCTGAGGGTAGGTAGTTGGTCCATGCGGTCCTGGGTTTGGGTGAACATTTCCAGACAGGAGTAGCAGTATAAATATAATTCTCAAGAGAGAGAGGTTTTAATAATTTTGAAGGCTTGCTTGCTTGTTAGGCATCTGTATGTCTTGGCGCACCGGTGCAGGGGTTGTCTAGCCTTATTGCAGAGGGCCGCCACAGTCAGTAGGTAACACAGTCAGTAGGTAACACAGACGTATGGGGCTGCAGGAGATAAGGAGTAAGCCATAGTACGAGGCAGTGGTTCAAGGGATTATTAAAATGGATCCCTGTTATGCCAGGAGTGTAGTGCAGAGCAGTGGTTAGCATTAGCTGGCAGCTGGGGTAGGAGGATGCAACCTCTTGACCATTGGGACACATCAGTAATATAAAAGCAACAACTAATAGTGTTGGCCTCAGCTTGGAAACCACCATGGTTAAGGGAGAGAAGGAAGGAACAGAAGTACTTGGGGGCGGGGAAGAGAGAAGAGAAAGTTAAGGGTGAGGACAGATGCAATTGGTTGAGGACAGGGGTGCTGAGCAGAGAGGTGTATAGGTCAAAAGTGGGAGGAACGAGAGAGTATTTAATGGAGGCCTGGGAGGGGTTGGGACAAAATATTACACACTTCTCCCAAGCCCGCCTAACTGAAAAGCTGTAGGAGTTTGAAAAATAGCAGTCTGAGTGCCCCACCAATGGCTGTGGTGAGAGGAGCATGTCCTAGCCAATCACTGTGCACTGTGATCAGCGCTGCACCAATCGGAGCACAGCCGCAAGAAAGGGGCTCTTCCCAACAGTTGGCGCTCATACCTGAGGAGAGGATCCACTGATGGGTTCCAGTGAGGCGGCCAGTTATTGGGGAAGGAGTCAGCAAAGGCGGCCATTGTGCGCTGCTTGTGGATCGGGCGCAGAGGTGAAGCTGTTTGAATTGGAGTCCTGTTTCATTGGGTAGCAAACCTATTTTGGGGGCTTTGAGTAGAATTGTGATTCATTGTTGCTGGCTTCACTAGCTGCAAAGTTTAGTGCAGAGTGGGGGAAGGGTGCTAATGGTCTGACCAGGGGCCTCAGCTACCTGACTGTTTCTGGAAGACTTGGGCTGGTCCCACCACCCCAACCCCTCACCCCACCCACCCCAGGTCCTCTAACACATATAGCATATAGTTTCTATTGATTAAGACAAATGCTTTACTGGCATCTAAAGCAAGGGCATAATGTATTTCTTTATCATTTAGATTGTATTCAATTAGTGCTTGTACTTTTGTTTACTGCTTTGGCGGTTGTCCTTTCTGAAATAAACACATTCTGGTCAGGGTGGATGTGAAGGGGAAGGACCGACACCATCCTACTAGCCAGTCTTAGCAATTATTTTTAAAGTTTGAATTTAGTAGGGCAATTAGCCTATAACTTTCAGGTAGTTCTTCAGGCTTCGACTCTTTCAATATTAATACTATCTTGGTGTCCAACATGGACCGGGGGGGATCTGTAGAATCCAAGGTGCTAGTAAATCTACATTTTTAAAAAAACTCATTTGAAAATCTATCTAGTCTGGGGCTTTTATTGTTGGGCAGTGCATCACTTGCCTACTTAATTTCATTTAAGCCAAATGGATCAGGTTTTAAATCTAATGGATGAATATTGCATTCTGATATAAAACGCTCCATTTCTTCCAGTTTATTTAGAATTTTTTTATATAGATACCTGTGAAATGTTTAATTATAATATCTGCCAGGTCAGGCCATTCCATAATGATCATATTTTATCTATTTTATTTAGACTAACTATTGCATTATGTTCATTCCTTTTTAAGGAGGTTTGCCAATAATTTACCCTACTTGTTTCTGTGCAGATATCGCGCTCTTCTGGCTTTCCTAATATTCTCCTCTATTTCTAAGTTTATTTTTTTCCTGTAATTTGAGTCTGTATTCGGTCCATTCACTAATATATTTATCGTAATCTTGAGTGACTAATTTATCAAGTTCTTTTAATTTTAAACAAATTTCCTTTTCCCTAAGCCATTTATGTTTATTTAACCATGCTTGATGGAAAATATATGCCCCACCCCGAAGTACAGTTTTGAAAGCGACCCATAAAGAGGAGACAGATTGTTGTCCAGAATAGTTATAAAACCAGTACTCACTAATCACCTGTTGGATTTTAACAATAAAATCTTCATTTTTTAATAACACGTTGCTAAGTGCCCATGTTCTTGGATTTTTGTCATTATCTGATTTAAAAAAGCATGTTCATCTCTACTACAGCATGATTTGCATAAATTATTGACCTATATGAGATAGTTTCAAGCAGGGGCATAAGTGATTTGGAGGTGAATATGTCACTGATCCTGGTGAAATTGTTTTTCTTATCATGGTGGGCATACTCCCTAATATAAGGGTTTAAGACTCTCCACAGAATGACAATCATTCTCTTCCAAAAAGTTTTGTAAAAGTTGGGAGATTCTTTTGTTAATATCAGATATAGTACTCTTTTTGTCTAAATATGGGTTCATTAAAGCATTATAATCCCCCATTAATACTATTTTTTTCGCTTGCATTTCAAATATTCCTTGATTAATTTTGGCTAAAAAAGCCTGATAATTATCAAATGGACCATATATGGAGCCAACTGTAGTAACAAAACTTTTTTGTGTTTGTCCTTTTATTAAAACAATATGACTGTCTTCATCAGCTCATTTACTTATTATTTGAAAGCTGAGCTTCTTTCTGAGTAGTAAAGCAACACCTACACATTTTTTAGTCCCTGGGGAAAAAAAGGTGTGAAATATCAGATTTCTTGTCAGACATTAATGACTCCCAAAAAACTAAGTGTGTCTCTTGAAGTGCAATTATGTCTGCCTTTATTTTATTAAGGTATGCAAGAATTCTAGTTCTTTTAATTGGTGTAGTAAGACCATTAACGCTGAGTGATGCACAATTAATCATATTTAAATGGCTAGCCATATTTGTGTCTTGTCAAATAGAAATGGAGAACTTGTCTCTTTATAGCTGGTATTACCTACTCTATAGACACAAGAACTCCCTAACTACAGAAGCTTTAAGACTGGCTCTTCAGAGTTCAGTTATTTCTATTATAGACTATGGCCTTCCCATTTACGGCTCTGCCACAGACACGGCCCCTCAGTGAATCTCTACTGCTCTTAATAAAGCATGTAAGCACATATCTGGCACCCTGTGACATTCATACATGCGGCCTCTATGCCCAAACCGGTTGGTTGCATTTAAATGGGAGAATACAATACCAATCCTGCATTCTGGCCAATAAAATAACCCTCAGTCTCCTACCACCAAGGGTACAGGAACTGTTAAGCCCTTTCCATAATCCACAACACACTCATGGCACTTCAAATTTCCAGATGCCACACTGTCGAACCTCCCAGGGACAAAGGTCTTTCACCTACAGAGCCTCACTGTGGGTCAACACACTCCCCAGTGACATCTCTTTAGAAACCAAGCTTGGCCCTTTTAAAATAAAGCTTCAACATCACCTCACAGCAGATAGTAGCTGCAACTGCTTCCACTAAGCCTCCCCCCAGCTGTGACCCCCTAGCACTTGTAATAGTTGCTGCTTTTTGCTTGTCACTCGCCATCTCCCTCCCCACACTTCCCTCCTCCACAGCTCCTTCCCACTTTGACCCTCCCACCTCCCCTTTCCACCTATTCTTCACTCTCCTTCTAATCCAATATTACCCCTCCCTCCCTTATGTACACCCCTATGTCCACCCTGTTATGACAAGGCCATTTGGCTGCATTCCACTACTTGTATGCTTCTGCCTCCCATGGTGATATTTATTTGATGTATGTGATGAACTGTATCCTTGTACATTTATGACTTGCAAAATTGTCAAATACTTTGTTATCTCTACTACCACTGTTAATCTGTTTGTTTAACTCACTGATGTGGGAACCTCTGTAAAAGAGCTCTTAGCTCAAAGGTATTTGTAATCCGAGACTTTAATAAAATAAAATAAAATAAAAATATTCCCAGCTTTTCCAAATAAATAGCATTACAAGTTCCATTGTTATTACCCAATCAAGCAAAAACTCTTCTCCCCCTCCAAATTAAGTTCCATCCCTTAGTATTCAAGAAGTTATAATACCCACTCAGTTGAGCTACACAAGTATTCCAACCCCCATCACCCAAACTAAATATCGTTTTATGTTTCCAGGATATCTGTTTAAGCTGTCCTTCTGAAAACTTCCCGAATATCTGGGATCAAACAGTGAAAACCATAATTTCCATACAACTCTTCCCTTCTCCCCCCCCCACTCATGAGTTGTAAAAAAATAAGTAAAGCAAAATTACACAATGGGGTCCGAGAATTCTTTATTCTGATTGGCTAGCTGGCAACTTTTATCCGTGGTAAATCCTGGCATAACCCACGGGAAAAGCCACATCTCAAAGACAAATAAATCCAATCCCCAAAAACAAAACCACCAAACCACCTTCTTTTCCCCGCTAAACTCATAAATACTGGGTAAAAAAGGTAAATGCATGCAAACCCCACATCGGGTCTACATAATACTGACAAAAGTCATAATGTCCTAAACAACTTCCTGAAGTACTCAGGGAAACTGATATAAGAGACAAAATCCTCCTTCTTTTTAAAAAATCTCCTCATCGTCCAGTCACAGGAGTCCCAAAGATGGGTCTGAAATGGCAGTCACAAGATTTTAAATCAGTGGCTGTTGCCACCTTCTGGCCTTGGACCCTCTCCAGGGTTCCTGCAAGTCTGAGGCAGAGGATACAAAACACACAGTTAACTAACTTTTTTGTTTCTGTCCCAGAAATTTAAGACACTTGGGTAAAAATGCTAAGAAGACATGCGACAGCACTATACGGTACCTCTCATGCGCAACCTGTGGAACGGCTAGAATGTACACTTTGCACCCAAAAGAACTAAAGAAGTATAAACAAAAACAACATTTTGTGAGACAGTACCTTCTCTGGCATGTAGAACAGTTAGAGCAGTAGAGGAGCCATTCAGAAAATCCATCGCTACCCTTGAGTGTTTTTTGTAGTGACTGAAAGCATGGCACTAGCAGCAGCTCGAAACTTCCATTTACTGTAGCTCCTGCCACTGGCAGAAACATGAGGAATACTGACTAGATGCTGAATTTCAGGAAAGCAGTTATCCAGCTCACCATCCAAAATGCACATACAATAATTAATAAACAAACCAATAAACATAACAGATATGTAGCTGTCCTACTTTAAATCTTAACCTGATGTCAGAGGAGAAGGGTTGGGATGTACAGAATGGTTGTGTTTATATTTATTGTCCTAGACAGGCGGATATTTTAACAGCATATTATACTCTGTTATAGTTAGCAATTGTTTCAGATTTGGGGTTACATTTGATTTTTTTTTGTGTGCATTTTAGTCAGTTGTGAACGCGGCTGTTGAGTGCAGTTGATCAGTGCTGTGGCAGCTTATGAGCTGTCTGTGAGTTTAAAAATACAAAACAAACTGACACTCATAGGATCTTGCTTTGGCTGTGGCAGCCAGCAGGCAGTGCCCTCAGTGACTGAGTTCTGAAAGGTGTGTGTGTGTGTCTATGATAAAAACAAAACAAGGAAGCCCTTACACACTCTTATCTGTGCTCAACAATGACAGCACTATGCTCTCAGCAAGAGGGAACTATTTAACATATAGAGGAAGGATATTACAGAAAAAAGTCAATAAAAAATAATTTGCAAGTAAAACCATTTTAATCTTAAAAATATATATTTTAAAAAGGGGGACACTGTAGAATCGCAATATACCACTCCAGGGTGTGGGTTATGCTGGGATTTACCCACACCTGGTGTGGTTTACTCACTCGACCTGCAGCCTCGTGACCAAACCACACCAGGCGTGGGTAAATCCCAGCATAACACACACCCTGTCATGGTATATTACTTAAGTAAATGAGTGCAGTCCAAATGGATTACCTTGTACAACCATTGTCAGGTGCCAAATCCCCCCACCCAAAAACCAAAAAAAACTGGTCTCAGAAAAAGAGTTACCAGACAATACTATAAATATTACATAAGACTATCATACAGTATAAGAAGCACACAAAAAAAGTCAATAAACTAGTATGTGTAATCATTAGAAAATGTTTGGGAGCTTAGATTTTAACTCTTTTGGCTTCTGCGGGTGTGTTAAAAGTGTTGCTGAAACCATCAATTAGGACTCAGTCTCAAAGTGTACAAAATAGTGGCTTTATATTTATTTTCCCACAGTTTTTTCCTGAGAAAATCATGTTTTTCTTTCTTGTATTAGTTCGGCAAGCAAATCATTAACTATAGAAATCAAATCTCCCACAAATGTAATTCTTTTTTTTTTTTGACGTACCGCATTCATCAATTTCTCTTTGTCTTCTGACTGAAGGAACTTTGCCACAATTGGCCTCAGTGGGCCCTGCACATTACTGGACGGAAAGTATGATGGATATGATCAATATCAAAGCTAATACTATTAGTATTAATATCCAGATATGCAGCAGCTATTTGTGTAAACACTTCCTTCAAAGGTTTTTGAGCATCCCAAGACTCAGGCACCCCTAGGATACCAATATTCTTACGCTTTGCCTGAGCTTCAAAGTCC
Source organism: Neoceratodus forsteri (assembly GCA_016271365.2). Lineage (NCBI taxonomy): Eukaryota > Metazoa > Chordata > Ceratodontiformes > Ceratodontidae > Neoceratodus > Neoceratodus forsteri. The sequence goes on from CM057454.1 coordinate 335,788,955, forward strand.
GATGTCTGTTCTTTCAGTTTCTTACTGGTTTTATCAAGATCGCTTATACGTCATTCAAATGGGAGAAACTTATCTTCCAGCTTGGAAATTCTGTTGTGCCTGTATTGACTCCAGTTTTAATTCATTATTTTCAGCCATCAATTGTTGAGTCCGAATTTGAAACTGGTCAAGTTTAGATTTCAGAATGTCCATTTTTTTTTTAACTTTATTTTTGTTGTATTATAAACTGCACATGCCAGTAATCCATGTTCTTAATGAAAGCAGACATGGTAACACCATTACATAATGGTAGTAAAAAAAAAAATACATGTTAGCATCATGATTTTAAAGATCATAAAATTAAGATACATCATATGGGGTACCACCAATATAATTTCACCAGTTTCCAAGAAACTGTCTAAAATGGTAAGGAAACTTAGCCAAATCATGACTGCAGAATACCTGAATTCAGGACAAATATTAAACTGTTTAAACATGACTTTTAATGAGTCATTAGTTCCACGATACCTGTAACATTTTAAAAGTTGAAGTGAATAGTGTGTGAATCACCCCCACTGCACGACTCGGACCAAACTTTAACATTGGGACAGTTTACAAAAATGGTACCTCAGTTCCTCTACCAGAAAATAGCTTAGGCATTTTTATTAGCACACGACTAACCTAGGTATGAACAAAAAGATCCCCCCCACTAGTAATTTCAGAATATTTAAACACATTTGGCTAAGATTAAACCTTTATAATGTTGGAGGGGACAAACCTTGGTAGTCACTATTAACAGAAAAAGAAAACGAGCGCCATCTTGGTGGATACCTCGCCATGTGCTCAGTGCCATGTGGTGTGCATGCATTACATTACAAAAGTACAGAAAACATGCTTCAGAGGATACCAAGAACTATCTGCCCATCATCCAGAACACTATATAAAAATTAGCTGTTAAACCTCTTCTTCTGTGCTGTCTAGTGCCATTTCATTGCGAGCCTCCTCTCGGCTGAACTCCTGCACTATCTTGTCCATCCTTTTTTTTTGCTTTCACTGGGTCATTAAACTGAAAAGTTTTATTACCGTAAGTTATTCTCCGGCGGGCCGGTGCAAGCAGAGTGTGGACAAGCCAGAGTCCCCTGAGCAGCTGATGGATAGGGTCCAACATCTTCTGTTGGGACTGGTAGTTTAAGACTAGTTGGGGAATAGTTTCACCTCCTGTTCTTTTATGTTGACTGGAAAATGTGCTCAGGCCCAGGCAAGGATAGAGTCCTGGGATTTCAGGGCCTGGGGTGATAATCAGCAAGGTACGTGATGTGTCAGGTGAACCTTGAGCTCAGTAAAAGTTGATCCTGTAGACTTTGTGGATATCATTGGGGTCAAAGGATAAATCCTCCAGTATAACTGAAGCAAGCCAGGATCGGATTAATAGCAGTGGGTCTTCACCTTCAGAGCCCTCGGGTAGACCCACCAAATGTAGATTTTTAGCATGTTGAGCATTTTCTAAGCTTTCCAAGTGGGCTCTGAGGTGTGCGGAGTCCGTCGTCATTTTGCTAAAAGCAGTCTGTGCTAATTGAGCGGTCTGCCGCCTCTTTTGCTGTCGCCACTGCTTCATCTATTTTAATGTCCTGCGCTCCCATGTGCACAAGGATTTTCTCCACCTTCTGGTCCATTGCCCAAACCACTTGCAGAATCGACTCCCAGGGTTGAGGTTCTCCTGCTCCACTCAAACTGGAGGAGCCTGTAATATCTGGTGCATTTTTCGGGGCCTGCTGTAGCGGCTGTGTCTGTTTCTGTCGCTGGCCACCTGTCACTCCCTTTGTTCACCCCATATCGAATTTTTATATCCAAACATTCAGGAAATGGGATCGATCTAGCAGGATTGTCGAAAGCATAAAATACTGGCTTAAAAGAGGCAAAATATTGAAGTTAAACCCGAGCTGTGCTGCAGCAGTGCACAAACACATCCCGTCTGGACTTGACTGTAGTGCCCCGAGAATTTCCATTTTTGAAGCTTTTTCTCAAGTTATCGAATTTTTGTAAAATTAAGACAGCCCATGATGGCAAATCAGTACTCTCATTTGTTTGGTCAGAATTAAAGTCAGTTTGTGTTGAAGACTGAGTGATATTAGCATTCTGTAGCAGCTGAGAAGACTCATTACTCTTTGAAATGTTTATGTTGTATGCTTAAATGATCTACAGTAGTTCAGTATTGGGGGAGTTGACAATTACAAGTGCACTGTTAAGTTGTTGGAACAAATGTATTACTTGAGGATGTCAGAGGCCCATCTCCCAGTTTTTTAGTACTGCATTCGTTAACCAAACTTTTCTGTGCAAGATTTTGCTGCTACATGTTATAAGAAACAGAGGGAAAAACACCTGTGGTACCTGTAGTATAGGATTTCATAGTGTTTTGTTCCATCAATTGCATCTCAGTGCCATTTGTTATTGTAAGATTATTGAAGTTGGAATTCACAAAGTCTTTAGTTAAGTTTTCACTCTGGAGCTCAGAACTTCCTTCCGATTGTTCCACTGATTCTGACTGATCATGGGTGGTAGTAATGGTTACTTTCAAAGCGGCAGCCTCCAAGGTAGATTCCTGGGCTGAGACAGTGTTTTGTTGAGGTAAAGTCTTAAACATGAAGATAGGTGCCATCAGGACTGTCTGCTGCTTGGCGTTCATTGGTTGTGATGTTGTACCAGGAGAGCTCACTCCTCTTGCTCCAGAAGACTGCAACGATTGCTGGTCAGTCACTCCAATTTTATTTTTCCTGGATTTCAGTTGCATTTGCATGTCAAGCTGTTTGACTGACTTTACGATACTTTTTACAGAGTTGTGTGGATTAATCAGCTTCAGAGATTTCTTTGGAGTCGTACTGACTCCAAAGCCCCGCACCACTTTAGAATAATTATTTTCGTTATTGAAAACTTCTTCTAGCAGGAGTTTCACTGCACCAGTGTTATATATTAATTACTTCTCATTTCAAGAAGAGACCAGGTAACTGGAGCGTGCCTCGCATGACGAAAGGAGAGGAAAAGCTGAGCTACTCGGCGTACCTTGTGTCTGTCACCCTCTTGTCTCCTCCTGTGTGAATGCCCAGACAGAGTTTCATATACTGTAGTAAACAATAATTAAATCAAGGTTTTGCACACAAACTACAAATTGGGACAGGTCCCTTGTATGGGTGTGGGGATTTTAGTGCTGACTGTTATCCTTTAAAGAAAACTTTTTCTATTTAAGTTAATGTATCCAGTTCCATCATTGTGATGGCAATATTCTTTCTGTTTGCACCAGCTTGTATGCAACTTAGGTTTTGTACCATTAGACTGCAAATCTGACATCTTTTTGGTACCCGATTACTGAAGAATGGTCCATTATTTTTTTGCAATAGGAGTCTATTGAGCAATCTAAAGTAGCTTCAGTCTCTATAGGCATGCTTCCTTTTGACCAGCAGAGGCAGGTACATCTCCCTCGGCATGAGAAACATTGAATAAACTGCCCTCTACAGCAGTGGCATTCAATTATTAAACACAATTGATGGGTTTAAGATATTTAGATGACTAACCTATAACAGTAACTGTACACCTCCTGTAGATTAGAGCTTTAAAAGATGTTTGGAGTGAGGTTTAGTAACATCATATCAATTCTTTTAAGCCAGAACACTTGTACATTTTCAACACTTGAGCTCAAGATTGGGTGACTGATAAGGAGTTTTACCAATACCTGCAGGTTCATCATTATACTGTATGTAATCCCACCCGAACTGGCAGGTACTGGAACCTCTCTAAATGAAATTGTTACAGGGGGTCTGATTTAAAATTCGATCAAGTATTCCAAGTTTTTTTCTGGAATCTACTGACCTTCAGAGGTACTCACAGCAGTTTTGAAATTGATGTCTTACTTACAAACATGGTTGGGCTTTGTGTGCCTGAATTGTTACCTCCTGTGGTAAAACTATTTTTGGATTCACTTCTGAACAAGCACCTTGCTTCAAAATATCAATCTTCATACCATCTGAAGTATTTAAACTATTTAATCTTACAGTGACACCGGATAACCTAAGTAAGGAAACTCCACTGCAAATATCACTCCAACTGGTTTTGATGGTCAGTCTCCCATATGGGGAAAGGAGAAATAATTAAGATGCAATACTTCATATGGCATGAAGATTGATGTTTTGAAGAAGTTACTCATTTAAAATTGAATCCAAAAGTAGTTTTAAACACAGGAGGTCATACTGGGGCATGCGAGGCCCAATCATGTCTTCCCAAGGTACTGGATCCCCACTGGTTTGCTGCTTCAACAAGACCTATCCTGCTAAACCACCCATACAACACATAAATGGGAGACAGAGCCTCAGCTGAAACTGAGTCGAGAACAGCAGTAGACAGTGTCAAGAGTCAAGAGTCGATTACAAAATGGTACTGGCACTCTTCTGGACTGGGTTCTTTCCAACCAACCTGCACATATCTCCAACCCTACCATCCTCCCTGATTCCCTAAGTGATCACTCCCCCATTATATGCACTTCGAACAACAACTACTGCAAACCCCCACCCAGAGCTATAGCCAACCATGTGCTTCTTAAAGGGCACCTGCCTCAACTGAAAGCAGACCTGCAATGCCTTGCTTGGTCTGACCTCTATGGAGCCAAGGACGTGGATGATGCCCTCGACCTCTTCATTACGAAATTCAGTATTGCTTGTGATAAACATGCCCCCATGAAAATAAGAAAAATAAATGGACCCTGCAACCCTTGAATTACTCCGGGCCTCCTACTTTAACATAGCGCTAGAGACCACCTGGGGCAAAAGGCGCGACCACATGGTACACCTGCCAAAATCCAACAGTATAAAAAAGCTAGAAATGAGTGTACAAAGGCTATTCAACTCACCAAAAGCTTGTACTATAAAGAAGCCCTTTCCAACTCCTGGAGTAGCAGCAAGTCTTTCTGGGCCAACCTCAATGACATAATGGGTAAGGACCCCAAAACTGCTCCAACTATGCTCATGATTGAAGACGTACCTTCCTTGGACCCTCTCCACATTGCAAACTCACTGAACAATGCATTCACAGACCTAAGTGGAGTGCTCCTGGCAGACTATTTCAACCCCCCATCCTGAAAGATCCTAATGGCAAACTAACTCCAACCAGTAACTTTCCATTATTTTACTTTAAAGAAGTTTCCAAAACAGAGGCCAGAAAATACCTAGAGAAGGTACTGGGGAAATTAAGACACAGCAGGGACACCCTGGATCTTACATTTGTTGCTCTGACCCTCAAAGAAGTCCTGAGCCCCTTGACTTCAATAATTAACCTGTCCCTCTGCCTCTCACAATTCTCCCAGTGATGGAAATCTGCGACTGTAACCCCAGTCCCCAAAAGCAAGGACCAGGCATTGCACAACAACTGCAGGCCAATCTCCATACTCCTGCCACTTTCCAAAGCACTTGAACGGATTGTGGCAGATCAGCTTGTGGAGTACCTGAGACTGCACCAACTCCTTTGCCCAGAGCTCCATGGGTTCTGGGCAGGGCACAGCACCATCACAGCTTTGCTGGAATTTACAGGCTTCATCCACCAAGCTTTAGACCAAGGCCAGCTGGTGAGGGCTGCATTTATTGACCTATCAAAAGCATTTGATATGGTGCATCATACTCTCCTCCTTGAGCAGCTAACCAACACCAGACTCTCTCCAGACACAGTTCAATGGTTCAACAGCTATCTCTGCAATCACTCACAGTGGGTTAAGATTGGGGATGTCATCTCTGATAGCAGGCCGGTTCACTCAGGAGTCCCACAAGGGTCAATCCTGGGGCCCCTAATGTTCAGCATTTTCCTAAACAAACTCCCAGGCTCCTGCCCCAGTTGTATGCTCCTGTTTGCTAATGACTTGGTCATTTTCACCAGCAATCCTCACCTCGAGCACCTACAAGCGGACCTCCAACTTAGTTTCTCCTCCGCTGAAGTTTGGTTTAAAGAACACAGACTAGTACCCAACTATAAAAAAACAAAGATCATGATCTACTCCAGCTCCCTTAGTAAGCATAATGCCTTCCCCCTGTCTGTCAAGAATGACAGTGGCAACACACTGGATCTTGTACAGCACTTTAAGTACCTGGGTATCACAACTGACTCCACCCTGTCCTATTCCCAGCACATAGACAATATCACAAAGGCCATCAATTCCAGAATTGGAATACTCTACCATCACAAACACAGCCTAACAAATGAAGCCCTGAACCCGGCCATCAATAGTTCAATTGTCTCCCTCATCGATTATGGCCTGGCCATATATGGTTCGGCAATGGACATTGCCCTCTGCTGCATCTCTTTGGCACTAAACAAGGCCTGCCACCTCCTCACAGGTGCTGCAAGACTCACGCACACCTGTGAACTCTATGCTCGGGCAGGTTGGCTCTAACTGAGGAACAGAATTAAATACCAAACCTGCCTACTTGCCAAAAAAGCCTCACTAAATCTGTTGCCTCCAGGAGTTCAGAACCTACTCACATGACACGTGAGTACTAGGCTGACCAGAAGCTCCAACAGTCAAATCTTTAGCAAACCTAGATGCCGCACTGCAATGGCACAATGTGTGTTCTCCTACTGTGCACCCCACTGGATCAATGCTCTACCACCTGCAATCTCCAGAGCAGCAACTACTGGTGCCTTCAGGCGTAAACTTAGAAACATAGAAACACAGAATTTGATGGCAGATAAGGACTGCTTGGCCCACCTAGTTTGCCCACTTCCCTACCTAACGGATAAGCTGCAGATCCTAGTTAACCAACAGCCAACTTCCTCCTACCCCCACTAGAATTGATTTACATCTGTCCCAGCTTTGTTAGCACCTCACTGCAGAGGACAACTGTGACTGCTTCATCTAACTTTTGGTGCATACAAGTGAAGTCTGTCAGCACCTCATTATCAAGGACACCTGTGACTGCATCCGCTTACCCCCTTCCCATAGTAATCACCTACTGCACTTAGACGCACTTCTTGACCCAGGGGGCACCTTCCAACCTCAGCACTTCACTGATCCCCACCCCCACCACATCTCATGGCACACCCTTCCTCCCCCCACTCTCCCTCCATTCCTCCACTATGTCACCTTTGTCTGTTATCTTCCCTGTGTTTATCTTCTTCAGGGTGTTTGAACTCACAGATACAGGCATACGTTGTACAATGCCTCAGCAGTGTCTATTTGTGTGAGCCTTTCTGTAACTTACTGTAACATCTCTGTAAATGTATAAATTGTTGTTCTCTGCTATTTTCTGGTCAACTGGCATCTGCTCACAGGTGTTATCCAAGAACTCAATAAATAAAAAAAAATTAAAAGTGTGTAAATCTGCCCATAAAGACTCACATTTTATAAAGTGGGAATATGTGTGGAACTGCCTCATATGTTTTTTTCACCCCGATTAAGCAGACAGGCAATGGAACAGCAGGGACAGCCTTGTGTGGGGGCAACGTGGGCAATCATTAGGAAGGGGCTGAATGAGGCCAAGAACATGTGTGCCAAATCTCATAGTAAGCAGTCCAGGTCAAAAAATCCTAGCTGGCTCAGCAAGAAAGTGGAGGGGAAGGTGAGGGAAAAAAAGATTGTCCTTCATCAAGTTCAAAAAATTGGAGTTTGAGGAGGATAGCGAGGTGTTCACAAAGGCATCTAGGGAGGTGACCAGGTCAGTCAGGGCAGCCAAGGCAGCAAAGGAGCTGAAGTTGGCTCAGGGGATCAGAGACAGGGAAAAGGGGTTCTTTAAATACATAAGGGAGAAGAGGAGTTGTAGGAATGACATTTTTGGAATGGGGGGGGTGCGTGGAACAAGGGGAAGATCAGTCGGAGGCACTCAACGAGTAATTCTGCTCGGTGTTCACAAAAGAAAGGGATGGTCCAATACTGAAGGGGAAAGGAGGCAAGGGTGCAGGGTGGGGCAGAGATAACAAATGCGGTCATCCAAGAGAACAGAGTTCTGACGGGCCTTAAAGCCTTGTGGGTGGGCAAGGCACCAGGACCAGACAGTGTACACCCATGGGTCCTGAAAGAACTGGCAGAGGTGTTGGCAGGCCCTCTGATGGACCTGTTTAACACCTTTTTGCAGATGGGGAATGTAGCCAGGGATTGGAGGATGGCTTACGTGGTGCCCCTTCACAGGAGTGGACCCAAGGACCAACTGGGCAACTACAGACCGGTGAGCTTGACTTCCATAGTGGGGAAGTTGATGGAGACCATTCTGAAGGAGAGATTATTAACTTTTCTCAATAGCAATGGTCTGCAGCATGAGAGACAGCATGGGTTTGTCACGGGAAGATCTTGCCAAACTAACCTGATTGACTTCTTCAACTGGGTCACTAGGGCAGTTGACAAGGGCCATGCTGTGGATGTCCTGTATCTAGACTTCAGCAGGGCTTTCGACTTGGTGCCGCACATGAGGTTAATGAGCAAGCTGAGGGACGGGGGGGGGCAGGGAAAAACTGGTGTAGTGGGTGGAGAGCCAACTGTAGGGCAGGCAACATAGGGTAGTTGTAATGAGGGAGACATCCGATTCAAGGCCAGTAATGAGTGGGGTACCACAGGGTTCAGTGCTGGGCCGTGTTTTGTTCAACGTCTTTATTGGAGACGCTGCAGAAGAGGTCAAGAGTAAGACCAGCCTGTTCATGGACGACACTAAGATTTGTGCAAAAGTGGATAATAAGGAAGGGAGGCAGGCACTCAGAGAGGATCTAGCTAAACTTGAACATTGGTCTAGGCCGGAATGGCAGTTGGGGTTTAATGCTAAGAAGTGCAAGATCATGTACCTCGGAGCCAGAAATCCCAGGAACAGCTACTGGCTGGGGGAACTGCAGGTAACAGCTTCAGAGGAGGAAAGGGACCTTGGTGTAATAGTTACAGGGGAACTGAAGGTATCAGCACAGTGTAGGAGAGCAGCAAGGGCAAATAGGATGCTGGGGTGCACTGCCAGAGGGATCACCTCTAGAAAGGGGGAGGTCATGGCCACACTTGGGAGTACTGTACTGATGCCCATATCTCAAATAGGATGGGAGATTACTGGAGGGGGTGCAGCATAGGACTACAAAAATGATCATGGGACTAGGGGAGTTGTCGTATGAGGAAAGGTTGAAGGAGCTCAACATGTATGTCCTGGAAGAGAGAAGGAAAAGAGGGGACATGATAGACACCTTTAGGTACTTGAAAGGCATAAACAAAGTCAGGGAGGGAGGAGTGTTCTGCTTAAGGGGGGAAGGGTCACTAGGGGGCACAGTCTGACAAAGGTTTAGGAGGGAGATGAGGAGGCACTACTTCACAGAAAGAGTGGTGGCGGGTTGGAACACACTGCTGGAGGAGTTAATTGCTCAAAGGACAGTGGATAGCTTTGCAGGGTTAGGATTGAGTCAAGGGCAGGGTTAGTATAGACAAGAACACAATGGGAGGAAGAACCGGGAAAGAGGAGGAAGGGTGGGGGGTTGGGTGGGAGTGGGGCAGCTGTAGTGGTATGAAATTAAGAGCTACACAGTCGGGCTGACTTGATAGACCTGTGGGATTTTTTCTGCCAGCAATTTCATATGTTCGTAATGTGGCGATGATGAAGCTGACCAGCTGCACATATTCTGGAGCTGCCTCCTTCTCAAACCCTGTTGACCTCAAATATATGGAACTGTTATGGGGATACTTTGGGGGGGGGCCTTTCTTAGCTCATCCAGGACTTGCGGTTCAGTCATTGTCCCAGAATCTCTCACAGGAAAAAGACAGAATAGAACAGTTATATAAGAACTTACCTTAACAGTAGATCTTCGAGGGGGTTTCAGTCATCAGATTACACCATAGGAACGTCTGCAGTCAGTGAAGGAGAACCCACATGGAAGATTTTCATCAGTACAATTGGGGCCGCCCATGCTGTCGATGTTCGCTGACATCAGCAACCCTATACAGGCATGGGAAGCCCCACTTCCTCTTCAGTTCTTTCCCTTTGGAGATGAAAGGAGCAAGGCTCAAGCCCTGGGGAACCGAGGAGTGACAGAGGGAACCAGCTCTAGAAATAAAAGAGGATACAACAGATAGCCAGATCCTCAACAGGAGCCCTAATAAGGGGGATGGTGGGAAAGAAATCTTACCTGATGACACAAATCCCCTCGAAGATCTACTGTTATGGTAAGCTCTTACGTAACTGTTCTATCTTCTTCGGGGGTATCTCAGTCATCAGGATACACCATAGGAATGAGTACCAAGCAGTGACAAGTGAAAAACAGACAGTCTGAGAGGTTGGATCTCCCTAAACTTAAGACAGGTGTCCTTGTAACACAGCCCCAGAGAGGTAGCCAGAAATTTCCATTTTGTACACAGTCTCCAACAGTTACACCCCCCCGTATTAAAAAATGTACACATCCTTTCCAAATGGTACCCCCTTCCAAAAAAGTCAGATTGTTGTCAGATGATTCCCCTAATCTCTAAAGAGGTTATACATGCATCTGTCTCCTAAACAACATATGTTTAAACAGAGACACTCCTCAGTGCCCTACACTAACCCAAATACTACAGATTAGAATAAAAATATTAACAGAAGGTCATATGGTTTGTGACAGGCACTCAAGAAAACCGTACACAAATGTGTACAGTGAGTATGCCTGTCTACACCCTTGCACAGCCCTGCCAAAACCTGCACAGGCTCCTGAGGCAATGTCCAGACTGTAATGCCTGGTTAAAGTGTGGAATGTACTCCAGATGGCAGCCACACAAATAGCAGTGGAGACCCCCTTGAAACAAGCCACTGAGGTAGTTATGACTTTGGTGGGATGAGCTTTGACAGCACCAGGCAATTGTTTGTCTTACATATTGTAACAGAACACAATGCAATTTGCCAACCATTTGGATAAACATTGTTTAGAAACTGAAGCGTCCTCTCTAACTGGGGCGAAAGAAACAAACAACTGCTTCGACTTTCTGGGTTCTTTACTCCGGAGCAGATAATACTTCAAAGTTCTGCGCACATCTAACATATGCAGCAGTGCTTCCCCTGGATTGGCACACTCGGGGAAAATAAACAGGAAAGTGGATAGACTCATCTAGTGTGAACTCGGAAACCACCCTGGGCAAAAACTTAGGATTTGTGTGCAAAGATACTGAGTCTTTGTGAAAAATCAATTAAGGCTATTCACACCAGAGGGCCTGAAGCTCTGAAATTCTTCAAGCAGAAGTAATGACAACTAAAAAAGGAGGTAAATTTTCCAAAATAAAATTTAGCCAGGACCGGGGAACGGATTGGGGGTTTCAGGTGCAGGATGCCTCTGAGAAAAGTACAGAAACATCCAACTGAGCAATAGTGCGGCCACCCATGGGCCCATGAAAGGCAGAAATAACTGAAAGGTGGACCCTGATGGAGGAATACTGGAGGCCTGAGTCAGACAAAGAAATCAGGTAGTCCAGGACATATTTCACAGGGCAGGTAAGTGGGTCTATGGAATGTCTGGCAGTCCGTATGGCAAACCGCATCCATTTCATGGCATAAGTTGCACGGGTGGAAGACTTGCGGGCAGCCACCAGGACATTTGCCAGCCTGGTAGAAACCCAAAATCTGGCGATGACTATGTTCTTAGGAGCCATGCATGCAGATGGAGGGACCCGAGATTGGGATGGACCAGGGTCCCCCAATCCTGGGTCAGCAGATTCCTGCAATGGGGCAGAGGGACCGGAGGTTCCTCCCCCAGCTGCTGAAGCAGAGGGAACCATATCTGTCGAGGCCAGAATGGGGTTGCCAGAATCATGCTGGCCTCCACCATTTGCAGCTTGATCACCACCCTCTGAATTAGAGGAAATGCATACAGAAATCTCCCGCTCCAAGAGACAGACAAAGCATCTCGTCAGAAAACTCCAGACCCTGGATCTAGCGAGCAGCAACTGGGAAGTTTTGCGTTGAGTGGGGACACAAAAAGATCCAACTCTGGATGACCCCATCTGTTGAACAGATCTTCTGCTATGGATGAGAGAAGCTTCCATTCATGCATGTTGGACTGAGTCCTACTGAGACTGTCCACCAGGGTGTTTAGAACACGTGGATTGCAGAGAGTGTCAGACTGTGCTCCAGTGCCCAATACCACACTCTCATGGGCTCCCTGCAAAGTGGGTATGAGTGAGTCCCGCCCTGCTTGTTGATGTAGTAGATGACACCCAGATTGTCCAACTGCACCAGCAGTTGGCCTAGAGCGAGGTGCTCCTGAAATGCCTGCATGGCATAGAGCATGGCTCTCATCTCTGGGACATTGCTAGGAAGGGTAGCTTCACACTGGGATCATCAGCCCTGGGCTTGAAAGGGACCCAGGTGTGCTCCCCAGCCTAGACCCAAAGCATCTATAGTTGGAATCTGATGCCGGGAAGAAACCTGTAAGGGAACCCCTTGGAGAAGATTCTCACGGTCCATTCACCACTGCAGTACCTTGCGAACTGGGGAGGAAACCAGGACTTGTTGCGCCAACTCATCAGTGCACTGGTACCATTGCACTCTGAGGGTCCACTGAAGTCTGGCTAGTGGAATGGTGGGAATGGCCGCTGCCATTAGACCCAGTAGCCTGAGGTACAGTCTGGCAGGAATGTACCGACTCTAAGTGACTTTCTGAGCCTGGGCCATAAGGCATTCCGCCCTGTTTTGGGGTAGGAAGGCCTTCCCCTGCTCAGAGTCCAGAACCGCCCTGATGTACTGCAGTCTTTGGGATGCTACTAGAACAGACTTGGGCAGGTTGACCGTTATGCCCAGGGAGTGTAGGAGCTGGAGAACACAGCACACTCCAGAGTCAGCAAGAGCTGTTCCCTGGATGGGGCCTTGAGAAGTCAATCGTCCAAGTAAGGGAAGACATACAGTCCCCTCTCTTGTGAGAGCTGCTGTGACTGCTGCAAAGCATTTGCTAAAGACACATGGCACAGAGGATAAGCCAAATGGCAGCAGTCTCATTCAGCCACAGGTTGCCATTTTGAGTGAGGTTAAGCACAGAACATTTTGACTCATATTTACGCTATGGGGCTGAATGAGTGCTCATCCTGGAAGGAAAAATGAAGGAACCTCCTGTGAGGAGGAAAGACCGAAATGTGCAGGTAAGCGCCTGCATCTCCAGTGAACAGACCCAGTCCCTGGTAGAGATGGAGCATGAGGCCTGGAAAAATTACCATCCAGAATGCTTTGTACTGGACAAAGATATTGAGGTCCTTTAGATCTAATATGGGTCTCAGATTTCCAGCCTTTTTGGGGACCAGGGAAAAACCTGGAATAAAACCCCTGATTTCTCTGTCACCTTGGCACTGGTTTGATTGCCTGCTTGGGCAGAAGGGACTACACTTCCTCCCAGAGAACAGATAAGTGAGTGCGGGAAGGGGGGGTTTGTAGTTGGAGGGTGGGGGATTTGGATCTGGAGGCTGCTGGATGAGCTCCAGAGTATGACTGGACTCTTTGATCTGCAGCATTCATGCATCTGAAATTATGGTTCTCCACTGATTCAGATGGAGGGAGAACCGATCTCCTACCACCACCTCCTGATTCTGGACCAAGGGAAGGGGGTCTGGCAAAGAGTCAGACTGAGATGGGACCAGCTGAGGAGGCTGGTCCTTCATTTCTGAGATGCTTGGCTGCTGCTCTAGTATTGCAGGAGGATGGCAAGGAAGTCTGGGCTTTGCACTTACCCTGGGTACGGGGGACTGAGCCTGGCCTACTGGCCTGTCTATGAAAAGTAGACCACCCTCTACCATGGGCTGAGTGTGGTAGAGATAATGGACAGACTTAATGGCAGTGCCAGAGGCTTGCAGATCATTTATGAGGTTCTGGACATCAGGGCTGAAGAGCTTGGTGCCACTGAAAGGGGGCGTTAAGCACCATGTTTTGCCAATCGGCTGCAAATCCAGAAACCCTAAGCCAAGAGTACCTACAAAGACATGTGCCAGTGGCAGCTGCCCTGGCAACTGTATCAGCCATATCGTACGGGGCCCCAAGGAGATGTTTACTGACATCCTCAGCAGTTTGCAAGCACTGGAGCAATTTCTGCTTCTGGGAGCCATCAGGAAGGGCTTGGGCAGCAGCCTTGCCCTTTCTCCAGTTGGCATGCTGGAATTTAACCATGGGTGACAGATAGTTTACAATCCTCAGGCCCAAAGTGGAGGAGGCCTAAACCTTTTTACCCCAGAGGTCAGTCCTACGGGATTCCTTGTCTGGGGGAAGGGAGCTAAGGTGCTTAGGTACCTTAGATCTGTCATGAGCTGCCTTCACAGAATCAGTTTCAGCCTGGGCAGCAAAATAAGGAAGACCCTGAGGGGCATTATATAGTTTATCTGCCCCACGTAGCACAGCTGTCACCATGTCTGGTCTGTGCCAGGCTGCTGTAGTAGCACTCTTCAGGGCTGACAGCATAGGAGGAATGATCTTATAGGGAGATTCAGGAACCTCCAGGAAGTCCACCAGGTCTTTCCTGGTGACATCCTCCTCATCAGTCTGGAAGCCCACTGTGGCAGACAACTGCTTCATAACATTAAAAAAGGTGGCATCCTCAGGAGGAAACCTTGGAGTATGCTTGACAGAATCCTCACTGACCGAAGAGGCATTGTATTTATCAGAAATGAGGAATTCTTCCTTTTCTTCTTCATCCTCTATGTCATCAGGGAGGATGAAATCAGGATGATACCACTCCTTGACGTCGACCTCCTCATCTGGGTCTGGCATCGGATGCACCGGTGGTGGCCCTTTGGGAGTCTCTTGGGGTTAACGAACCGGTGCAGTCAACAAAGCTGCCATTGACATTGCCGGTGACAAGGGCCTATTGAAGGAATCCAGCTGCTGAGCAAGTACATTTGTGAATTTAACAAGTACTTCATTCAGGTCCATTGTGGTCATAGACGGAGGGGGGGCTGACGGCACGGGAGCTGATGGCCCTCCATCCTGGGAACCCAATGAGCCTGTAGCCCTGGGAGAAAAAAGGGCAGGCCTTAGAGTCGTTATCGATGGAGGAGGGGCCGATGACCCAGAGGTCAATGGCCAAGTGCCCTAGGAGTTGGGCAGAGGAGCTTACGGTATGAGACCTGGACAACTGGTCTGTTCGTTGAGATAGCTGCCACTGACAAAGAGCCCCCCAAAGAAGAAGAGGTCACCAGAGAATGGGATCACCACTGGGGGGAGAGGTCATGATCTCGGTCTTTTTTGTGACTTTCCCCGAGGACTTGTCTTGGGCCTTGGAGGCCTGGGAGCTCATAGAACCGGTCGGTGACTGGGTGACCAGGGCCCCAGAGGACACCTGCCCAGAGCTGGGGCTACCTGTTGTTCTATGAATTGCTTTAGAGCCTTCTTGTATTGCCTGAGGGTTGTTTGAGTAACCTTCTGGCAGAGTTCACAGTCGGAGACCTCGTGGTCAGGCCCACGACAGCAGACACAAACAGAATGTTCTTCTGTAGAGGAAATTGGAAAATAGAAGAGGAAGAATTAACTCTCGACATTAACAAAAAGAAAAAAATCTCTGAACGGTAAGGGTTATAAGAAAAAACAGCTGTAGGCTGAAAAAGGCGCAAACACTATGAAGACGCTTTCATGGAGACTGTGCTTGCAAGTCGATGGCAGGAAAGAACTGAGGATGGAGCAGGGCCACCCATGCTTATATTGGGTTGCTGACGTCGGCAGATGCCGACAGCATAGGTGGCATCAATTGCACTGCTGAAAATCTTCTGTGTGGATTCCCCTTCATTTACGGCAAAGGTTCCTAGGTTATAACCTGATGACAGATACCCCCGAAAATAATTTGTTCTGGATTGTAGTGGCAACAGCTAATAGAAAATTTGTACACAATTTAGCATTAATTTCAAATATTTTCTTATGTTAATTATTATCAGTTTTTTATTACGGAGTGCCTAAATGATACCAAGGTCAAGGGGTCTAGTACTGCATCTGCTCCTCTAGCTCCATGCTCTGCCAACGACATAATCCACACTTTGTGAAACCATAATAATTTCCAAGGTGATAGACTGCTGTCACAAACAGGGTAATGACAGAGGAAGGAAAAGCAGGGGGAGCAGATGAAATTTGAGGAACAAACATCCAACTGGTAAACAAATTAAAGGGAAATAGTCAGCACTAAGAACCCCACATCCAGCTTTGAGGCTGGTCCTAATCTGCACTTTGTGTGCTAGTTTTTTTTTTTCATTACCATTTACTGCAGTAGAGTAGATTGTATCAAGCTGATACTGTTGACTCCGAAGCTGACATTTGCATTAATCAGAAATCCAAGAATCCCCTGCAATTGATTTAAAGCTGGACTGCAGCAGTGGGAGATTCAATACCTCGCAGTACATGTTACAGCTTTTACAAGCTCAGATCAGATGTTTGCCTGTCCCACTACTCTTTCAGGGCTAAGTACAGTTATTTGTGACTATATGAAGTCCTGGGAGGACCACGGAACCAGCAAACAAAAGATCAGTGGTTATAAAGACTAACATGCACTGCAGCCTATTGAATCTCCCACATCGGCAGCCCAGCTCTGACACCAGCTGCAGGTGATTCTGGGATTTCTGGTTATAACAAATGTCAGCTTGGGAGTCGGCAGAATCAGCCTGATACAATCTACTATACTGCAGTAAAAAGTAAGTAAAAAAAAAAGTCTGCACACAAATGGCAAATTGGGACCAGCACCACACTTGGAAGTGGGGTTCTCAGTGCTGACTATTCCCCTTTAAAGGACACCTCAGGGTTACAAATCCCAGACTTTTTTACATATTTTCAACTGAGATTCCATCTACAGCAAGACAGGGACTGAAGGACTCACCCCCTATCAAAAATCTTAAAATCCGTACTAGTGAATATAACTACTAGAACTAGTGCGCCAGATAACATTAGCATTCAAGAGTAATGTACTCACCATTTTTTACATTAGGTGAGTGAAATATAATATTGATAAGCAAACATGCTTAAATTTGGAAAACAGTTCTTTTTGAAGTATTTATGGAGCATGTTCAAGGGTTGAGATGAGTACTGGTACTCATCAAAAGATTTTTAGAGTATTTCTTAAAAACTGGTGAGTAAAACAGACCAGCACTCACCTTATCTGGAGCACTAACTTCATCCACAACTAAAGGGGGTTATTTCTCAGCTATATAAAAGTATTTGGGATATAAAATCAAAATCTACCATTGAGGAGAAGTCCAACTGGGGTGGGAGCGACGAAAGAACCTAGTCATTACAGAAGATGATTGGCTGATTTGTAAAGGACCACAAAACAACATTCTTAGTCTGGTGGCTAGACTTTACCTGAAAAACGAGAATCTGTTTCTTTATAACACCACACCTACAAGCAAACTGGATAGGGACATTCATGGGACAATGTCGAAGGAACTATAGGGAACAACGAGCTATGCACACTCACATGTTTTGTGACTGTGAGGTGATGAAACCATTTAAGAATTAAATCCATGAAGTCGTACAAGACATTTTTGGGATTCCTACTCTATGGGAAGTGAAGGAAGTGAGTTTGGATATTATCATGGAGGAGTATTGGGGGGTTAGAGGCCAACTATTTATGGAAAATGTTAATGTCAGCAGCAAATAGTGATGATTAAAACTGCCTGCAAGAGATGTCTCCTAGGATTGACCTGTGGGTTGCGCTGCTGAAAAGATACAATGTTGAAAATAGCTTTCGCTGTGGATATGAGGGATCTTATAAGTTCTAAAACAGGTGGGCTAGAAGGGTGACTTATTTAAATGATAATGACCCCCCCTTGAATTATTAATGGGGGGTATGCTCAATGGGACACACTGCCATGTTTCTTATGGAGCACACAGTGAGGGTTAGATGGGAGAAACTGTTATGTAAGCATTAATCACCGACAGGGGAGGGCTCTACCGGTGGATTAATGCCCGCTGGGGGGGCGTTGTTGCACGAGGGCGAAGCACGAGGGTTTCAACCCCCAGTGGGGCATTAATCACCGGTAGAGCCTGACGCTGGAGGTGATTAATGCCCTTGTAACACGGAGAAGGTCTAGGGCTCCCTACCTCTCTCTCCGTATGTGTGTCCTGCATTCCTGCGGCACAGTCTCGCTGCTCGCTGGCTCCATCCCCCGTTTCTCTCGCTAACCCCCGGCCGGCACAGCACCACTTGCGACCCAGTGGCTGTTGTGGTCACTGCAGGAGCAACACGGCATTATGAGATGATAATGCCGTGTTGGGCTCGTGAACGCACAACAGCAACACGGCATTATGAGAAATAATGCCGTGTTGGGCTCGTGAATGCACTTCCCACAACAGCAACACGGCATTATCGTCTCACAATGCCGTGTTGCTCCTGCACCACGTGACACCCTCCCGCCTATCGCGTGGCGCCCTGGCCCGGCTCTCCATAATGCCGTGTTATAAAGAATAGACCCTCTCTGACAAAAATACAATCCCATGAGAAATTCTGCAGAATTAAGTAGGTAGATAAGCTGTAAGAACTGAAAATACGTTTGGTTTTAACAAAATGTAACAGTTATAAAGCAGACTGTATCTTAATTTCTGTTACGTTCTTTTCTTGAGTCTTTCTGATTTTTCTCTTTTTTACAATAACTGCTTTCTGTTTACAGGAATTGTTGTAACCTTTTACAGCACCTGCGGGATGCCAGAACACTGTTTACAGGAACTGTAGTAATCTTTTGTTTCAGCTTACAGAGGGGGGCATTCAGACATTGTTGATGATTAAAAGATGGAGATGTGAAGCCTGGTTAAGCCATGAGGAACAAAGAACCTCCTACTGTGATTGGTGCTATCCTTACAAATGTGGGCAGTTAAAGTAATGTATATAGCCATTATCCAATTCAACCTAAACACAGATTTTTTTTGTAAACTAGTTTTTTTGTCAGAGCCTAGGTGGGACATGCCTTCTTGATCAAATTCTTTACAGAGGGGTTGAGTTAACTGTACACTGGGAGATTGGGGCATATGTCCTTTAAAAAGGCGAGTAAAGAGAATGCAAACCCTCATTTCCTCATCCAAGTAACAAGACTCAAAACTGGAACTGGCTGTGCACCATAGAAGAGATTAGTGCCAGTTCTGTGTTAATTGACAAGGCCCCCTGGCTGCAGTGTCTCCCACCCTCGCCCACCTCCCCCCCGTATCTCCACTCCTGCCCCTGCCTCAACCACCTCCTGTACTCCCCTTACCCCTGCTCCCCGATCTCTTACCCTCACTTCCCACCACCCACTCCCACTTCCCTTGTCTTGCTCATAGGTCAAGTCTTTGTACTGGTTATTACATGTCTGTAAGTCAATGATTATATGTTTGTAACTAAAAATGATGACTGTTGCACACGCTGACGTGGAACCTTTGTAAAAGAGCCTCGGCTCAAAGGTATTGTAATCCTAGATTGAAATAAATAAAATTAAAAAAAAATTGCAGTGTTGGGTAAGTTACTTTTTCTATTACTTTCTATTTCTTTTGAAAACTTGTTCCAGGAAGCTCTGTGCAGTCACTAGCAAGGATGGAGAAGTACTAGAAAAAGTAATACATCTGACAGTTACAGTTACTTATTTCTTTTTATACAAAAATAATACAAAAATTTAAATAACTATAACAGATTACATTTTTGAGAGTAATAGGTTAGTTACTGGTTACTTTCAAATAAATGTAATCAGTTACAGTTACATATTACTTTTGTATAAAAAGATATAAGTAACTGTAACTGTAAGGTGTGTTACTTATAGTACTTCTCCATCCTTGCTAGTGATGGCACAGAGCTTTCTGGAACAAGTTTCCAAAAGTAACAGAAAGTAATAGAAAAAGTAACTTACCCAACACTGGTTAATTGTTTGCTGTATGCAGAGACTTCTAAGAATTTAGGGAAACAGAATTTTAATCAGTTTAGTTGGAGTTTTCTTGTTTTGTGCTTTTGTGTTTAAACCTGTTTATTATGAAGTTCCTTGAGTGTTTGTACATGCCCCATTGCTTAAAACAGTATATATATTGTACATTTTGAGTAAATATTCACTGTTTTATATTTAATTTATCTGTGACTGCAACATTTTAAGTACAGGTAATTATTTTTTGGACAGTTTCACAATCTACCCCTTGGGAGAATACTACCAATTTGAGAAAGAAACCTGAATCTGATAGAGAGTAGGGATGAGGTGTACCTTAAGTGACTTGGGGGATTCCACTTGTAATGCCCTCCCATTTGGGGGCTTACCTTTAATGCCTCCTGGATCTCCCGTTTCTTCCGCTGGTGTCTCAGATTTTCCATGGTACATTTACCCCCTGGCCCAAATCCTCTAAGGTGCCCTGGTTCCCCAATCAGTGCCAGTATTTTAATCTAGCCCATTTTGGGCTTACAAAAAATAAAATAGCAATCCGGCGCTTCCTTTTGCACCATGGTGCAAGTGGCAATTTCACAAGTGCACTGTGAGCTTTTGATTTTCTGACCACCAGTTTTTGTGGTCGATCCAAGGGTGTTTCTTGGTCCCAGTGCCTCTGCCGAGCTAAATGGGGACCAGTGACCTCAAGGGGTGCATGAGAAGCCTCCTGAAAGTATACAAATAAAGTTTGGGAACGGGCATATTTCGAGGGCTCCTGAATATTAATGACCCCTAATGTACATTAATATGGAGCTGCCTGGCACCTAGGGGCACAGTATTTATGTGGCAGTGACAGTGAAAATAATGGAGAAAAATGTAAAAGAGTGGTGGTGATTAAGAGGGCACAGTTGGGGCCACATAACTGTGGCATTGGTATAACTTAAAAGTGCTTAATCTGGCTGTACCAGAACTTTAAACTTGGGGACACTGCATAGACTGTGTAAAAACTGTATACACAGCCACCATGTTTGTAGCCATTAGCCAATCACAAGCCAAGATTTATCAAAGAGACTTTTGTGACAGTGCCAAAGACTCTTGGTGGGGGGGGGATGGAATAACTCTTGACACCTAAATTTAAGCCAGTTAAGAGGCTTAGACTGTTTCTGACAGCTTGGGCAGCCAATCGGAATCCAGGAACTTTGGTCCTTATTTAAGGGGGACAGTTTGAATGAAGTTCTGTTGTGGTCAGTTCTGTTCAGTCTGCAGTTGGTAGAGTCGAACTGGAGCTTCCAGAAGGAAGGGGGTGCTGCCTGCAGCTTGGGGACCTTGGGGAGAGGCCTGTTTTGCCTCTTCTTGGCCTGAACTATTGCTGAGTGATTGGGACTGCCAAGGCTGCAGAACAGGCTGCAATTCTCCAGAAGGGAGATAAAGGAGTAATTCCCCCCCCGAGCTGAAGTTCCAGAACAAAGTGGGATCAGAGCTTGATAGATCTCTAACATGCATCTCGAGAAACTGTTTTTGTCTTGGAGACTGTGGCCTAAATCACAAGCCTGGGGTCACCAGAATTGTCTCCAAACTGTGTTCTGAAAGGGGGAAACCAGAACTTTTATCTGCCAGCTTACAATCCAATGACTGCAACTTGCAGTCGGGTAAGCTGTTCGGCCTATACCAAAACTGTACCAATGCTGAGCCGGTGATACCAAATAACTTGCCTGACAGACTGTTCCTGCTTGCTTATCCAGCACTGTCAGAAGACCAAAGAAGTGAGACAGCTCCTGCGGCGAAGATCATCGTGGGTTGCAGCCCTCCTTGGGAGGGAAGCCAGTAAGTGGAGGTGAGTCCTGATAGCCCTGATCCCTGTATCCTGGTCCTAGCCAGAAAGGACAAAGTCCTGCAGCCACATCCTGCCACGAGGGGAGTCATCCTGGAAATCAACCCAGATCCTGAGATCCAAGGTTCAGTGAATACAACAGGGTTTTTCCCTGCAACACCAATTAAAATGCTTTTACCAGCTGATCTGCCTTTCAAGTCTGCATGGTGGTTTAGACTGTTTTTGCAGGCCATTGGGCCTGGGGAATTACAATTTTCTTGGGAATAAAGTGTGGTTTATGTTGCAACAGCCAAGTGCAAAATAAAACCAACCCATGGCAATGCTTCAGGCCTGCAATAGAGCTTATCCTGGGTACCCAGTGAGGTTAACTGGACAGTCCAGAGGGGTGAATGTGTTGTGTTTTAATGATTTATAAAGACAAATCTATGGCCAAAACCACATACTAATCATTCTAGTTTTTATTTGTATCCCCTACCCCACGTTCCAATCCCCTAATAAATCAGTAATTCGTTCGAATGTTATTCTGGCTTGTGAGCATATTATTACTGAGTGCTGGGTTAATTCAATTAATTGAAAGGTACCGTGTCGCTGCTGGTAACCATTTCTTTACAGGCACACAGGGTGTATGCAGAGTTCCAGACCCTGTTGGTAAGTGTGGCCACTGTGAGCATATTATTGGCACTCTCCATTAATTGTGAATTGAATGCAAAGTAAGGTGTTTCGGGGAACTGCAAGCGTGGGGCCACTAGGTGGGGCTGAGGGTAGGTACAACTTTCCAGAGTGTTGTGCTACAGTAGCTTAACATCTAACCCATTAAAAGAAATCTCTCGGTGGCCGGGGTAGTAGCCCTTGATATAACAGCACCAGGGTTACACACTGTATGATCAAGAGGCCTTGTTCTGTGAGAGTAAAAGCCTGGCCTTGTTCTGTATGAGCAGGGTCCTATGTTAGGACTTGAGGGAAGAAGCCCCCAGTGAGCTATGCTCAGGTTGGTGGCAGCATGATTTGTTGAGCAAATCAGTTCTTAACTGCCTATTAGGGCATCATGGTAGGTGTTGCAACACAAATATTTTAACATGGATAGTCTAAGTATATGCTTTATAACAGTAGAAATTGTTGGGTAATGTTGTGATGAGGGGATACACACTGAAGAAATAATCATGTCCTGTATTCCGATATGATCATTTGCTTCATATTGCAAACCTGGGGCCCGATTCACAAAGCATTAAGAATGACGCAGGATGCTTGCATCAAAGAAGAATTATACAAGGGGCTCCCTGTGCAACACCTTGTGTCATTCCCCATTCAACAACGCTGCCTGCGCCAGGAGGGGACCACCTGTGCCAGAGTCACCAGCACCAGACATGCATCAGCCCTCCACCTGCACCACAGCAGTAGGGGGGCTTGCAGTGGAAGCAAGCTGCAGGATCCCTGTTAGGATTTCTAAAGCTTGCTGGACACGCCAGGTTTTAGATTGGCCAGTGCCTGGTCTAACTTACCATGTGCTGCTAGTATTCAGTGCTGTGGGACCTGACCTGGGTGGCAACTGATTGCCCAGTTAGCCAGCTGCCCTTCTAGGAGACAGGCACAAGACACCCAGCTGGGAGGTACACCTGTCAGGGTGCTGCATGCCACGTCTAGTGGGCAGCAGTGGATTGCCCGTGGGATGCCTGACCATGCGGTGGGCTGGCACATGTCTCCCCTCCTGCTGGACATCTCCCCTACCTGCGTCAGTCATCACAGGAGTCCATACAGTGGCCCACAAAAATGTGTCCATGTTCACTGCTGTGGCCGGCCTCCATTAAACACCTCCCATGCACCCTTTGGCACACAGAAGTGGCTGTTGCAAACTGAAGGTGTTTAGTACCGGGACCCCGCATGATCATGAATCCGGCGCAAGGTCCCTGGTGCAGCAGCAGTGGAAGCGCCACTGTAAGACCGGTTTCAAGAATCAGACCCCAGATTTCAATAAATGTAAGTTTAAAAAAAAAATCAAATTTTTACATAAACATCCTTAGTAAGAAAGAATGAGGGGAAATAAATACAGAAAAGTAACGAAATACAAGCTGAAGTTTGTTTAAATAGTATACTGTAAAACATTTTCCAATATATTGAACAATCATAATTAAGTATAGTTGGTAGCATGATCTAACTGAAAGATTTACAATTCACATGTTTAAAATATATACTCATTCACAACTGGGAGCATATCTCAGCTTCCTCATTTGCACTGCAGTGAAATGCATCTGTAAAACAAATTACATAGCAGGACATACTCTACAGCATGCCAAAAAGATTACACTCTGCAAAATCCCACAAAAAACTAGGGTAAAATCTATAGTCCCTGCTGTTAGTGCGTTATTTCCATCCCCAACCTGAAGAATCGTTTTTGCCATCTGAAGTTCAGCTGTGCACATGTCCTAGAAAATGAAGGTCTTTTCGTACGAAAGACATGCCTATAGGCTTCTTTAATTAGGAACAGCTGAATTTGGAAATGTCAAATTTATTTGAGGATTCCTGCTGCACTTTTACTTACTCATAGTATTCACTGTATTATGCACTTCAGGAAAAAGGACTTGCCAGGTAGACAACCTGCAGACTTTACAATGGCATGGTCTGAAAAGAGATCAATGTCAGACTTTTTCTGCCATGGAAAAGGACTCAACTTCAAAACAGCAAAGAGAGATTTCCCGCTGTGCATGATGTGCTTATTATTCTTACAGATGCTCTATAGGTTTATTTCTTTAGAATATTCAAAGTTTCTGGACTGAAATACCTTACACATATTCTTTTAAAAGACAGATGAAACCAAACCCTTACTTGGCCTAGGTCCAAGTACACTATGCAGCAGTCCCCAGTGTGGCGGTCTGACTGCCACCTAATGGGTTGCAATGCAGTCAGGTGTCCTGAGCAGAGGTAAGGCTCCTTACTGCAGTCAAGGATCATTATGTAGTAATAGTCTGACACATGAGGATCACTGTCATTAATGGAAAAGCAAAACAAAATGAAATGAAAATAAAAGAAAGATATGATAAAGTAGTACAAGTGGCTTGGCATCACACTCACTGCTCCTGCTATTGCTCACCCTAAGTCTGCCCTTCTAAACCCCTCCTTTCATCAAAGTCAGGCACATAGGGCATTGAAGTGTGGGAGCATTCTCCTCCACATTGAAGGGGGTGATCCATACATCAAAGGAATCTACTGCCCCATCTCTCTTCTCCCTGCACAGGATAAAAAGCAGAAAAAAAAACCTACTTTCTCAGCTTTTCTCCTATCTTGACTTCCTCTCCTGTCTCTGCCCCTTTTAGTCTGTTTTTAGGAAATTCCATCCTGCTGTCTTGTTACTTCTACAGCTAATGGATTCAGTCCTGAAGGTAATGAATCAGGGCCTGTTCATTTTTCTCACCTTTGTCAATCTTGCTGAGGTTTTTAACTTTGCTTTTGACTAGATGAGCCAAGCGGTCCTAATCTGCTGGCAAATTCTATGTTTCTGTGTTTTTTTTTTTTGGGGGGGGGGGAAGGGGTGAATGGGCCAGAGATAAAGTAGGATCTGCATTGATACTATAGGCAGAGAAAATGGGCAGACTAGGTGGGCCAAGCAGTCCTTATCTGTCAAAAAATTCTATGTTTCTATGCTTCGTACCTGTTCCTACTCAGACGAGCAGGGGTAGATTGTTCTGAGCTCTCATGCAGCTGCTTTCATTCTTAAGTGTCAGACAAGTCCCAGTCATCCAAATATAATCCAGAGAGGTACAACACCTCAAATTCATGGGTATCCCTCGGAGGACAGAAACTGTCAACAGTAGAGCTGGGCATAAGTTGCAAATTCCACTTGCGGAACTTCTGCACGAAATTATGCAACTTTGGCAGATGTTTACGAACTTCCGCCTTTGGCAAAATTGGAAATCTTCTGAGTGGCTGTGACTCCCAAAGAAATGTTTCCCTGGTATCTAGCAAACCCCCCTCCCTATCTCCGACAGCGCCCACATATTAATTTCCCTAGTGTCTAGCGGACACCCCCATATCCCCAAGAGTGCCCACCTGTATATAATGTCCCTGGTGTCTAGCAGAACCCCCTCCCTATCCCCGAGTGCCCCCATTAAAATTAAACAGGTTTTCCTTTTCCCTGGTGTCTAGCAGACTCCCTCAACTCAGCAGGTAGTGCCCCACCACCCCCCTCCCCATCCCTGAGACGGCGACTGGCATAGCCCTTTGCTCTTCACCATTGCCGGGCTGTAAGACTGAGCTCTGTCAAGGAATGAGTGCATACTTGTACAAGTATGTGCTCATTCAATGACTAGACAGCTCTGTCTGTGGCCGCCTCTGGTGGTCAGTGACGATAGCAAAGGGCTGTTCAGGTCACCAGAGGGGGGTTGGGGGGGGATGGCATGGTGGATGACTCTTCTGCATCACATAATCTTCTGCTGATTAGAAGATGAACATTACTGTGAAGCTTAGAATTTGTCTAGCCATGTCCTTCAAGCATGGGTCACTCAGTTATATGTGTTACTAATGTGTTCTTCATTAAGCAGCACTTGGGCAATGTGGCCTTCTACCATCTTACCACAGTAGGTTAGTTGTGAAAAACTCTGATGCTGTCATTAATGCTTTAGCCCGCCTGCTGCACAATACATTAAGAAGTTCTTTCCACTCTGAATTTCAAGGCTATCCTTCATGTCCTTTGACCACTTTTTATGCTTGCCATATGAATTTGGACACATTATGCTGTCGAGTAGGTTGGGGGGGACAAAATTGAGCCCGAATGCTTTGCAACCCCTACTCTATATCCACCCCCAGTTTTCTGCAACATATTTGCTAATAATTTAACAGTTATTAAGAGTGGCACCTGTATTTTAGTCGAGCATGAGGAGGTATGTTTAAGTGAATGGCATTTGGAAGGATGCATTTTATATAGCTCCCAATACCAGGACTGGAGCACTGTACATAAAGGATCGTAAAATTAAAACATTTTAAAACCAACCATAAATACAGTTATACCAAATGAACAGACAATCAATCTGCATTACATTCATATGGTCAATGCAGTGACAGAGCAGGAAAGCCTCTTGCAAACAGATGAACCTTCAGCTCAGTTTTAAAGTGCTCCACTGAAGTACAAGTACATATTTACAATAACAGCATACTATATAAAACTCGAGCTGCCAACATGAAAGCTCTGTCCCCTGAGAACATAAACAAGGACCAAGACTCAGATATTATGGAAGTATTGCTGCTGCTTGAACAAGTAATTCTACTCTGAAATATTCTAAAATACTTAATATTCCTGTTGTATATTTGTATCTTCTTTCCACATCTGTTGCTGTACGTGAAAGAGTTAACTGTTTATTTACATGTTATTATTAACAGGAATTGACAAGGACAATAAAAATAGTTGGAGGCAGTAAACAACATCCTCCAGCCTCAGTTCTGAGCACCATGAATAGCACCTGATTTCATACATTTAGTCCCTTTCCCTGCATCGGTTAAACCACTGATTGCTGCACTTCTAGAATCATTGCTGCTCATGCATGATTTATTTTAATATTTATTAGTAAAAAAGGAAGCACTGGCATTACCCAAACTACAGCACTGCCTTTTTTGTAACTCGTACTTTTATTAAGCATAGTAGAATGCAAGGAAATGACAAACACTCTAGTAGTACTTTGCATTGACACACACATTGCTTTTCCAAATCCAAGAAAGAAAATGCAATCGATCTAATAAAATAGCCCTTGACACTGGGCTGAACTTCAACACAAACCATATCTGTCACATTCCTATTGAAAACAAATCATTCCATTATAGCCCTAGGTTGCCTCCAGCAACCTCCTACCACATGCATCCCCTAGGAATCCCTGACCAGCAGAGTGTCCGAAAAGTCTGGATGTACCTACAGTATGGCAGGTTCCCTGAAAATTACTGCTTTAACACCAAAGTGCACCTCCATTTTTCTATGAATTTCATAAGGGGCAGCCATTTGGCATAATTCTTATCATTAGTTAGTCTTACCAAGTATTTAATTCTCTCTAACCTTTAAAGTTTGCTGCAAATGTCTGCCTCTAATAATAGGCCCTGGTTACTAAGTAGTCTCTGAATATGAGCCATATTTGCTGCTGCTATCATTAATACTGAACAGGTAATGTTTGTCCCCTGAAGCTGCCAGCATGAGCCTTAGAATGAGGTTAGTGAACATACAGCGCCTGACAGCATCAGGATATCAGGTACTTTTTTAGATACAAGATCTCAAAGTGGTCTAATCATTGTGCAGTCCAAAAACAAGGTATGAGATTCCTTTTTTCCCCCCACACCCTCTCCATCACATACACTACCGGTCAAAAGTTTTAGAACACCCCCATTTTTCCAGTTTTTATTGAAATTTAAGCAATTCAAGTCCAGTGAATAACCTGAAATGGTACAAAGGTAAGCGGTAAACTGCTAGAGGTTAAAAAAAAAGTTTAGGTTAGCAGAAACTGCTTTAGAGAAATAGCAAAGAAAGCCAAGGTGTCAGTGAGTACAGTTTCCTACACCATCAAAAGGCACTTGGAAACTGGAGGAAACTCTGACAGGAAGAGGTCTGGCAGACCCAAAGCCACAACAGAATCAGAAGACAAGTTTCTGAGAGTCAACAGCTTTGGATAGGCGGCTCACAGGACAACAGCACAGAGTGACTGGCACCCTGAACCAAATGGGCTACCACAGCATTTTGCAGTGCCATGCAATGCCCTCTGGTCTATGCCTAGTTGGTCAGGGGTTCATCCTACAGCAAGATAATGACCCAAACATACCTCCAGGCTATGTCAGAACTACCTTCGAGGAAAAGAACAAGATGGTAGGCTTCAAATCATGGAATGGCCAGCACAGTCTCCAGACTTAAACCCCATCGTGCTGGTTTGGGATGAACTGGACAGAAAGGTGAAAGCAAAGCAACCTACAAGTGCAACACATTTGTGGGAACTTCTGCAACAGTGTTGGGAAGAACTTCCCGACAATATTTGATGTCCACTGTAGGAAGAATTGCACAAAGTGTGTTCAGCGGTTACAGTTATCTGCAAAAGGTGGCTACTTTGATGAGTCAAAAATTTAGATTAAATTTTGTTAAACAAAATGATTCTATGATTTCTTTTTTATCTCCAATTGTTTATGTGTTCTATGCTTTAATTTCAGAGTACATTGAGATATTAACCTGCGTAAATTTCAATAAAAACTGGAAAATGGGGGTGTTCTAAAACTTTTGACCGGTAGTGTATCTGTAGTACTAGCCCCATAGTGTTAGGATTTGTCTGGTGTGATAAAAAATGGATAGTCAGCTTTCTCACCAGATTTCTCACCAGCTGCTAGCTGCAGTGGCTTAATGCACATTTATCCATACCTTGTGGGTGATGATGAGATTAGCACAGCCTCCATCTCCACCACGGCAGGTCTGCTGGACTGAGCTCTGTCAATGAATTGTTAATAATTTAACAGTTGTTAAGAGTAGCTCATTCATTGACAAAGCTCAGTCCAGCAGCCCCGCCATGGTGGAGCATGTAGGGCTGTGCCAGTCGCCTGCTCAGGGATGGGGGAGAGCGGGGTGGTGGGGTGCTGCCTGCTGGGGTAGGAGGGTCCACTAGACAACAGGAAAAAGGAAAACCTATTTGACTTTAATGAGGGTGCTGGGGGATAGAGAGGGGGATCCATTAGATACCAGGGAAATTATATACAGGTGGGTACTCTCCAGAATAGAAAGGGGGGTCCACTACCAGGAAAATTAATATATGGGTGGGCGTTCTCAAAGATATGGGGTCCACTAGACACCAAGGAAATTAATATAAAGGCATCTCGGGGATTGGGAGTGGTGACCCGCTAGACATCAGGGAGAGACAATTCAATTTTCATACATTCATTCCTCAGTTCAGTGACTCACTGAGCTTTAGAATGAATGTATGAAATGCCCGCTGTGCTAAGCTTCAATTTCCGTGAAAGTTGGTAAAATGATTTCCAAACTTTCGCAGAACCAAAAGTCCAACTTTCGTGCAAATTCCACTGGCGGAAGATTTTTTTGCACAGCACTAGTCAACAGGTTAACATAATTCAGACAGAATAGTTACATAAGGCTAAAATATACATGGCAAACAAAAAACAGTAAAAGTACAGTAAGTATAATCAAACAAACAGTAATCAAATCAAGCTTACAAAATGGTGTCACAGCAAATTAAGAGCAAGAGCATTAGAATGTGACATGTTCCCACAAAAGTGGGAGCAGGACAGAGGCAGGAAACTACAGACAAGTTAGTTTGACCTCAGTGGTAGGGAAAATGATGGAATCATTTCTGAAGGAAAGAACTGTTGAGTACCTAGAGACCAGTGGGGCACAGGACCCAAGGCAGCATGGATTCATGATGGGAAGGTCGTGTCAGTCGAATCTAATAGATTTCTTTGACTGGGTGACCAAA
Organism: Neoceratodus forsteri; assembly: GCA_016271365.2. NCBI lineage: Eukaryota > Metazoa > Chordata > Ceratodontiformes > Ceratodontidae > Neoceratodus > Neoceratodus forsteri. Next base: position 335,818,968 of record CM057454.1, read on the forward strand.
GTAGTAGACCAGGGAGGGGCTGTGGACATGGCCTACCTAGATTTTAGCAAGGCATTTGATGCAGTCCCGCACAAAAGATTAATACTCAAGTTAGCCAACCTTGGAGTGGGTCCCAAGGTGGTAGCCTTGATAAAAAATTGGCTAGACAACAGGACGCAAAGGGTAGTAGTAAATGGAGTCCACAGTGAAGAAAGGAGGGTTACTAGCGGGGTACCGCAAGGTTCAGTACTAGGACTGGTCCTTTTTTATGTCTTTATAAGCAACATTGCAGAGGAACAGGAAGGAAAAGTATGTCTCTTTGCAGACGACACAAAGATCTGCAACAGGGTTGATACACAAGATGGAGTGGAAAGGATGAGAAGGGACTTGGCAAGGTTGGAGGAATGGTCAGATGTATGGCAGCTCAGATTCAATGCAAAGAAGTGCAAGGTAATGCATCTGGGAAACAAAAACCCAGGGGAAGAGTACACAATGGGGTGTGAGATACTGACAACAGTAAAAATGGAAAGGGACCTGGGGGTATTTACATCAGATGACCTAAAGGTGGGCAAGTAATGTGAGAAGGCAGTAAGGAAGGCTGGAGGGATACTGGGATGCATAGGGAGAGGCATCAATAGTAGAAAACAGGAAGTTGTTATCCCTCTGTACAGACACTTGGTGAGACCCCATCTGGAGTACTGTGTGCAGTTCTGGAGACCCCATCTCCACAAAGACAGACAGAGTGGAGGCTGTCCAGAGGAGGGCAACCAAAATGGTGCAGGGTCTGCACCAGAAGACATACAAAGAAAGATTAAAGGAGCGTAATATGTATACCCTTGAGGAAAGAAGGGAGAGAGGGGACATGATGTAAACTTTCAAGTACCTCAAGGGAATCAACAAAGTCCAAGAGGGTAGCATTTTTCAGAAAAAGATATGTGCAAGAACAAGGGGACACAATTTGAAGATAGAGGGGGGATAGCTCAGAGGTAATGTGAGGAAGTATTTTTTCGCAGAGAGGGTTGTGGATGCATGGACCAGCCTCCCTGAGGAGGTTGTGGAGTCAAGAACAGTGGGGGAATTCAAGAATGCATGGGACAGACATAAGGCAGTCCTAGTGGGGGGTAGGAGGAAGTAAGCTGTTGTTTAACTAAGATCTGCAGCTTATCTGTTAGGTAGGAAAATGGGCAGACTAGGTGGGCCAAGCGGTCCTTATCAGTCATCACATTCTATGTTTCTATGTTCATAGACAGGGAGAGGGAAGTACTGGACTGAAATAAGTATATGTTCTAAGGTGGCAGTAAAGACTGGACCTGAACACTTACAAAGTATAAGCATTTCTCAGCTGGAGAGGGAGTTTGTTCCAGGTATTTGCTGCTGAAAATGTGAAGGCCTTTGTAGCAAATTTGTATTTCATCCTGGGAATTGAGAAGGTAAGTACTTTTGAACAGGGTGAGTAGGGTAGACACTGCACAACTGCATGAGGTGGGCTATGAGATTACATCAGGCTTTTCTTTGTGCGCTACAGCACACAACAAAGAAAGGTGGTGGTAGCCATGCCTGTTTGAGGGACTTAGTTAAACTGGTCATACAGCATCCTCCATACAAGAAGATAAAACTTGCACATCCTTCTGTACAGATAGTCCAGGGGCAGCAGAGTGGTTTTGCCTGCACAGCAGTGTATGGTGCCTCCATAGTGGATAGAACACAACAGAAACTGGGAGACCAGCTGCTTTTTTACATGAGCACCAAGACGACATTTAGACTTGTACAGAAGGCTGCACTTGGGCCCTACAATTGTTAAGAAGTGATTGATGTGACTACAGTATGTAACTGATTCAGAACATGTATGCTGAACTTGGGCCCTACAATTCTGAAGAAGTGACTGATGTGACTACTGTATGTAACTGATTTAATCAGTCCAGATTTCTACAAATTTGAAAATGTATGCTGGCTTGCTCAAGAGCACTAGCACTCCGGAAGATTCAGGAGGGAAATGAGAAGACACTATTTCATGGAAAGAGTAGTGACAGGATGAAATGCACTGCCTGAGGAATTGGTAGCATTAAGGACAGTGTGTAGCCTCAAGAGGGACTAGGACAGAGTCAAGGGGAGGGTCAGAGTGAAATGGGAAGGGGTGGGGGGGCAGTAGTAGTTTGCTGAACTGGGTGTTGCACACTCGATCAAACTTGATAGACCATGAGGCCTTTTTCTGATGGCAAGTTTATATGTTCATATCTGTTGTTATGATTACAACTGGCCAACTAATTAAGTTATTCTTCCTCCCCCCCCCCACGCTCCCGTTACCTTTCCTCACTCTATGGGCTTGTGCTCTTTTTCAGTCTCATACTAAAACCTCCACTGGGCAAGCAGTCTTCTCTTCTTGACCTCCCTCTCCCCTTCTCTGGAATAACCTCCTCCTGCCCTCAGTTTCTCATCATCCTCCTTTGCTTTCAAAGCATTTCTTCATGAACATTCCACCCACAACTACTACTGCAACTAGCCTCACATTTCCTCCTACAAGACTATTTTTTCAACCCCCTTTTTACTCTTTTGGTGCCTGTTGGAGACTGCTGTTATTTGGTCTTGGCTAGCCTTATTTGAATATTTAGTTTATTTAAGTTTGATTATGTATATCAGAGGTTTATTGAACTTTCCCTATAATGTATTATTTTACTGTACTGTGTATTATCACTGTATTGCAGTTTATTGTACCTCTACTTTCACCTGTAAACCCCACCTCACCCCCAGTCACACCTAAAAACGAGTCTAATCTCAGTGCGCCAATCCTGGTCAAAAATTCCCAAAACTTAAATAAATACAAATGAAACAACTCATGTTCCAAATGCTCCAAAGGGGTTCTACTGCAAAACCTGCATGGAAAAAAATAAGACTGGTCAGTGCGGACCATTTTCTAACATGTAATACAGCAGTGTGTACATTTTGGCATCTGTGAGTGACTTGTGAGGTGTGGGATAAATTAGGACTCCAGGCAGCAAGTTATGGATAAGCTGATGTTTTATTTCTTTGTACTTATTCAACGGACTGAGCGACAAAACAACAACAAAAAAAATACAGAAACATACAAAATAATATATAAATACACTAGAACCAACTAGTGTCAATGCTCAGAACAGAACCTGTCTGCTCTTCACAAAACTATCTACTGAAATGAAGTAAAGCATCCCATTTATAGGGATCTGATAGGGGAGGAGTTTAACTCTCCACCCATCAGAGTCACAAGGTATATAAAGTCTTTAAATCAATAAATTATTAACTTCTAAACATGAATTATAATGTTATTTTTCATTAACATATTAACTTAGGTTCCTAATCGAAATAAAATGTACAAATTAAAGAATATAACTGAAAATGTCTAATAGAAGCTCCACCCCTTATGTGTCAGGTCTATAAGTATAGCAAAGCAGGGCCAGCTGGCTGGTATAGACCTGAACTCAAAGAAGGGTGGGGCTCTTAGAACTTTGGCTCAGCAACAATACAGCCTGCTACAAACCATTCCAGGTAAATCCATACAAGTTCATAATTATCCCTTCCTACAGCATGTTTTGGAAGGATAGACAATATAAAATAACCTGGCAACTATAACTTACATTATTTATTTTTAGCTTCTAATTAAGCTTATAAGCAACTTGAACTTCATGAAGTTAAAACTGTGCTGTATGTGAAAACTCAAACTGCCAGGCAAATATTCAGACAGAGGTCTTATTTCTCAACCCTTCCTTCTCCTAGAAACTGCTACACATTGCTACAGGAGAAGTTACAGGAGGGAGCTAATAACCCTGGTGTGTAAATAAAATATTTAACCTGAAACAAGGTTTTATTTTTATTAAAGTGATTGCAGCACTTTTATGACCATATACAGCTGGCTTTTCAAGAGAGATTTAAAGCTGGAGGCTTTAATTCACCGAATGAGGTGTAATTTTATTAATGATATGTAAAAAAAAAAAAAAAAACATATTAAATGTACACATATACATATACAAATAGCAGCCAAACCCACTGAGCTGCTTCAGTGTGTTAGCCCACAGTACACTGTGTGGGGGGTGTGTATGGTTTGCAGCCAGGCTCCACTTACAGCTACAGGCACAACGCTGAGCTGAATTATTGGGCAACTTCCTTACTACTTAAAGGAACTAAGACAAACAAACTGTTTCTCACTATCATAGGTACTAGAAGGCAGGGCATGCTGAATGGATTCTGACAAGGGATTTCTAGGAGAGGACATAATACAACTAAAGTAAAATGATATCAGGTGGCCAGCCTGATAATAAAAGAAGTACAAACTAAAGCTACAGAAGGAACAAAGGAGAAAATGCTGTTGCAACAGACTGAAGACAGGATAGAGGTCCCTTGTACTGAATCCATTCTCACAGTGCAGTTTTGTGTAAAGGCCCACTTCATTTATTTAGATTTGTATTTACCAGGTAGGTGCACTACATAATACATTTGCCTATTTCTATGTGAGTGAGTAATGGTTTATTGTTCTGCATTTTGCCATTACACTTTGTCACATTAAAAAAGAGTTTCAAACAATAATTTTAGAAATACACAATATAGACATAGATTAACAAATTCAGTTAAAAAGCCTTCACATTAACATTTACACAGTTGCATTTTCAGTTACAAGCAGTACATGTGAACAAGCAGCCATTCAAAATATCTTTTAAGGGAAAAAAAAGGCTTATTAGTAAATTAGTCTTTCAGATTTAAGGAAACATTTCCCACATTATCTTTTATGATTAATTCAGTAAATATATAATTGGGGGTCCATATTAATAGGGAGCTCCTAGCAAGAGTCACTCTGAAGGTACTGGAATAAGCTTTTCTGTGTGGCAGTCCAAAATGAACCCACAACCTTAACTGAACAATTGTTATATTAGAATGAAGAGGATCTTATACAGTTCAACTTTTTATAGCTGAAAGTAAGTTATTCACGATTTACCATACTCCTTTACTAGTTTTATGGTTGTATTGCTTTGCAATTCTAGTGATAATTAATAGATATAACGCCAGATTCATAAGGATATCCTCATTTTCAGAGTTAAATAATAAATCAAGAATAAATCTAGTAAGAATGAATAAAGATCCATAAATTTACCTAAATACTTTTTTTGTGAGTTTATGTACCATGGACAACGAAGTATGACGTGTATGCATGCTCCTTTTGTGCCATGCACAAAATGGAAGGTGTGCATCAGGTAAGGAATCCATACGCCATTTTCAAACTTAAAACAATTTTTATTTTAGCGTTTTGATTCCTTTATTCCAAGTTACAAGTGTAAACATCAGCAGTAATGTGCAAATCTTGTGCAAAGCATCCCCAAAGATCTATACAATATCCTTCTTGAAAACTGCACAAATCAAACAACCTTAACCCAGTCCAACAACCAGCCACCGAGCGCAGGTTTTATTCACATTTGGAGACATTTAGAAGTATGACATGTAGAAGATCCTCTTCATGTAATGTACAGTTGCATTAGGGTGATACAGAGTTATCCTTACTATACCTAGCTTCTAACAAGTTCCTTGGAAAAGCTTCAGACCTGTATAGGGTAGGTGTATCCCTCTGTTCAGGAATTTGTACAGTGTCCAAGCAGAAGTTTAAAGAGCGTTCTGTAGTACACTTTGAGACTTTCAGTTTTTTAATAGCATAAAAGTTATCTCGTTTGGATCTTTGCCAAATTTTTTTATAATTTTAGTGTATGCAGAGTGTAAATTGATATTCTGATCTATCCACCTGCTCAGATATGTACAATTATATTCCTTCAATAGTTTGTTTACTTTATAACGCCAATTATCTTTGTATCTCTTTCTTTCATTCAGGCAGTCAGACTGTTAGCAATGAGATTCCTTTTTTGACAGGCTGAGTTATTTTTATCCAAAAGTTAACTACTCTTGCCTGAGCTAGCTGTTTAAAACTGGCTTGTTCAAGTTGGGTTCTAACAAGCGTATTTGGAGTGCCAAAAGGAACTCTGAGCATCTGCTTGCATAGTTTATTTACAACAGAATCTAATTTAGTGGTATTCACAGTTCCTCATATTTTCACAGCATATAGGCCTTGACTGATTAATTCTGAATGTATGGCTTTGATCATAGGAGTAATAGTCGTACTTTCATATATAGAGTTGAATCTTTTTAGGGCAGCAGCAGTGGCTTGCATTTTAGTTGCACACCATTCTATAGGTTTATTCCATTTTGTATTGTTAGAGAAAAGCATGCCCAGGTAAGGGAGTTTGTTTACAAAATCTAATTATTTACCAGCTAGAGTTAATTCTCTATCATTTTTTTTACTGTCCAGAGCCAATATTTTAGTTTTATTTGTATTAGGAATTAAATTATGTTTTTTGCACAGTATGTCTAGTTTTTCCAAAGCCCTTTGTAGACCAAGTCTACTTGTTGAAATAATTGCCAGGTCATCTGCAAAGGCTAATACTGGTATTTGTTGGTCATGAATCTTAGGAGGGTGAAAGGAAGCATTATTTAGCTCAATTATAATTTCATTAATATAAATGTTAGAGGGTTGGTGCAAGCACACATCCCTGCCTAACACCTGTGTTGGTATCTATTTTTTTTTGGTAAGAAGATCCAAGTTGCTATATTTAATTTTCAACCATGTGCCTGTATAGTCTTGTTATTAATATTAACAGATTATCTACTTCTAGCTCCTTCATTTTTCCCCCATAAAAGAGATCTCATGATGGAAAGTTGAACACTGCTGAGAAGTCCACAAAAGCAATACACAAGTTTTGTTTTTTGATTTTGCAATACTTCTCAATCAGGTGGCCAAGAATAAAGATGAGTGTTATACTCCCAGTATATTTTCTGTAGCTTGCTTGAAGTACCAACAGGATCTCATTTTGATTCAGCCAATTGAATAACCTGCTTAATATTACTTTAGCATAGATTTTGGACATATTGTCTATTAAAATGGTAGGTCTATAATTGACCAGGTTGCCATGATCTCCTTTCTCATGAATGGGCACTATATAAAGCAGGTGCCCTTCCAGGTTTGAGGAATGAAATCGAACATAACAGGTTTATTAAAGAAGTCTGTAAGACTTCCAGAGCACCACTCTGGGTCTAGAAGATAGAAATCAATAGGCATGTTGTTGGTTCCAGGGATCTTTTTTCCTCCTCTTGAAACCTTTTATGGCTTCAGTGACCTCCTGCACAGTGAACCACTTGAAGTCTTCATTCAATTACGTAACCCGAGTGCAGTCTGTAAATTGACTTTTTATAAAATATTGAACTATAATAATCTATCTAGGCGTCAGTTGTTATATGAGAATCATACTTGGTTCTATACTGATTTGTGCTTCTCGCTACAAGCCTCCAGAATTTATCATCCTTATTTTTTTTATTGCATCTAACATTATCTCCCATTGTTCTTTCTGTTAAATTACTCTCTGGGTATTTACATGATTTCTGTACTGTTTTCTAAGTTTGTTAAGACTGGGCAAATTTGCTTAATTAGGGGTTTTGTTTGTCTAGTGAATTTTAGTAAATTATTTTTTTCTTGTCTGCAGGTTTTATAAAACCAGCTTTCATAATTATATGTTGCTCTACTTTTCTCCTTTTTAAACATTCCTATAATTGATTGATAAGCTGTTGTCACTTGACTATACATGTTTTTAGGGTCTAGTTATTTATTATACTACTTCATATTTATACTTATCAGCCATTTCAGTGGCTTTATTTTTTGTTATTTTATCCCACTTATTTTTTTTATTCTTCTTGACCCACCCCTGCCTTTTCTCTGGAATAACCTCATCCTGCCCTCTGCTTCTCATCCTCCTCCTTTGCTTTCAAAGTACTCCTTCATGAACATTCTACCCAAAACTACTACAGCAACTAGCCTTGCATTTCTTCATTCTAGACTCAATTTTTTAACCCCCTTTTTACTCTTCCTGTGCCAGTTGGAGACTGCTGTTATTTGGTCTTGGCCAGCCTTATTTGAATATTTATTTTACTTAAGGTTCATTATGCCTGCCCCACTGCTTGATTATACCACCACTACTTCTCCTCCTCCTCAACTGGGGCCAAAAATGTTATATACTCTCTAGCCTGATGTTTATCTGTATATACTATGATTCCTGCATCAGCATCCTTTTATAATCTGATGCATTCCTATTTTGTATTGCTTGTATTTCCTCCATTGAACTGTTGCATTCCTATGTGCTTTTGATAGTATGTTAGCCATTTAAGTGTGCAATGCTGTTTTAGCTGCCCTTGTACTAAAGTTCTTATGTGTAAATGTGTTGATATTTGTATTTTTCCTGTATTATTACCAACAATTTATTTACTGTCCACTGTTGATGTATTATATTGCGACTTGTACTCTCCCGGGCTGTGTCTGAAAACAGGCATTTCTATGTCTAGTGCACCTACCCAGTTATCAAAAACAAAATAAATAAATATATCAGAGGTTTATTGAACTTTCTCTATAATATGTTATTTTACTGTACTGTGTATTATCATTGTATTGCAGTTTATTGTCCCTCTACTTTCAGCTGTAACCCCACCTCACCCCCAGTCACACCTGAAAATTAGCCTAATCTCAGTGTGCCATTCCGCACCAAAAATTCCAAAAACATAAATAAATACAAATGAAACAACTCGTGTTCCAAATGCTCCAAAGGGCTTCTACTGCAAAACCTGCTGGGAAAGAAAAAATCGGTCAGTGCTGACCAGCCATTTTCTAGCAAGTAATATAGCAGTGGATACATTTTAGCATCTGGTGAAGTTCTGTGTAAAGGCCCACTTTATTTATTTAGATTTTTATCTACCAGGTAGGTGCACTACACAAGACATTTGCCTATTTTTAGGTACATGCTAGGACAGTCACAAGAAAGGAGGCTGCAGTCACATATACAATATCATATATCAGTAAGGACATACATAATAATAGGGAAAAAAACTAAAAATAATAACTGGGGAGCAAGTTTTTAAATGGGCTCAACCGGTTATTATGGTAAATGAGCTGCAATCTCACTGAGTGTGACACCATTCTCACAGCCGTGCAGCTGCTCTCAGTGATGATTTGCACTGTGGTTGTGAGAAACTTTCCCTTCATTAAAAAAAAAAAAAAAACTGTCTCCAATGTTGGCTGCTGAAATGCCTCTGTTGGGCATGGAGTGTAGCTACAGTAGGGAGTTTTTCATACTTTTCCGCCCTGTCCACCCCACTCAGGATTTTACATTTTTACAGCATCGTATTGTAGCAGGGTGGGAGGAAGAGGACAGAGCCACCATTTCGCAATGGACGCTACCACAACTCACACATGCGGTGCCTTGCAAAGGCCTTATCTGCCAGGAGGGTTAGAGACTGAGAGGTGCTACTGCCCAGCTGATAAGACTCTCTAATTTCAAGTTCAAGTTTATTGTTGGAAAACTCTACTGAGCAAGCTCATTCACAAGGAGGTCCTTTGACACAGACAGATAGTTACAGATTGCATAATCGAAAAAAAAACAGTACAAATTCAAGTAGAATTATGGGCAAGCATTAACATGTTGCATAAAAATGACAATGATATAGAAAAATACAAGTACAGAAAAAAGGTACAAAGTGCTTGTTTTGGAGTATCAAGGTAGCTATTTCTAGGTAAGTAAGAGGAAGCAGTGGGCTAGGGTTAGAGCAGTGAAATAGGATTTAGAAGCAACTGTACATATCTTTTATTTTTGCTGCAGCCAACCTTTTAAATAGGCTGACAGGGACAGTACCAGGAAGCTTCAGTACGCCTTCGAGCTGGTTCCAGATAGTTGGAAGTACACTCGATATGGCCTGCTTGCCGAGTGAGGTGTGAGTTCTCGGTACATCAAGGAGGAGGAGGTCATTTTTCCTAAGAGAGTAGGCGCTATGGGAAATATGGAAAAGGGTCGTGAGATAGTTCAGGAGCATGTTCAGGAGTAGCTTAAGAGTCCAGATACCAGCATGAAGTGTGCTTCTAGTTGAGAGTGATGTCCAGCCACCGGCTAGGTACAAATAGCAATGGTGGGTGCGGTAGGGTAAGTTTGTCATGAACCGTATGGCGCGGTGGTAAATGATGTCTAGTTTGTTGAGTCCTGAGGCTACTGTGGAGGAACATATTAGATCTCCATAGTTGAGTAGTGGCAAGAAAGTGGCCTGGACCAGCCTAGTTCTGGTATCCAATGGAAAGAGACTTGTTACGGAAAAATAAATCTAGCCTAATTTTTAGTCTTTTTGCAAGATCGTTGAGGTGGTTATGAAAGGAAAGCTTGTTGTCTAGCCACATACCAAGATATTTGAATTTGGAGGTGATTTCAAGGGGTTCACCTAGGAAGGTAGTGATGAATTCTTTGTGCATGTTTGCAAGGGAAGTGGAGGTGGTGTTTGGGGCAAAGATCATGGCCTTAGTGTTCTTGGCATTGAGGAGTAGTTTGACATTGATTAGGTTGATTTTTAGTTGTGCAAAGTCAGCTTGGAGTACATCCCTCACTTCAGCCAGTGTAGGGCCTGATGTATACAGTACAGTATCATCAGCAAAGAAATGCAGATGGGACTGGGATATATGTGCATCAAGGTTATTGATGTACATGGAGAAGAGGATGGGACCTAATATGGAGCCTTGCGGGACTCCCCTGACAACTGGGAGGGATGCAGAAAAGAGGCCACCAGCTTTTCTTTCTGGGTCCTTCCAGATAGGTAGCTGGTAAACCACTGGGCAGCAAGGGGGTGGCGCCTACTTTTATTAGGCTTGAGACTACCAGATTGTGGTCGACAGTGTTGAACGCTTTGCTGAGATCTAAAAATACTGCACCAGTAACTTTCTTTGAGTCCATGGCTGTGATCCATTCATTGGTCACTTTGGCTAGAGCAGTGACTGTACTATGGTTGGGCTGGAAGCCAGATTGCGCAGGGTTGAGAACTGAAGATGATTCGATATGGAGTTTCATTTGGGAGTAAACTAGTTTTTTGAGGACTTTGGAGAGGACAGGCAAGATTGAGATGGGCCTATAATTGTTTATGTTGCATGGGTCCCCTGACTTGAATAATGGGAGGACATGGGCAGATTTCCAGCAGAATGGAACAGTGGCAGTGGAAATGGAAAGATTGAATATGTGAAGGATAAGGGCAGTGAGGTTGAGATAGCCTAGTTTAAGAAAAAAATGTTTTAGACCATCGTCCCCTGCACTTTTTTGAATGTCTATGTTAAGAAGTGAATCTTCGACTTCTTTACAGTTAAGTGGGAACAACTAGAGCGGGTGGGTTAAAGTTTGTGAGTGAATGTTATTACAGTCTTGATTGCTACCACAGGCTGCATAAGGTGAAGAGTCGAAAGCTAGGCCAGCAGTTACAAAGTGATTGTTGATTTCCTTGAGGATTAGGCAGCTGTTTTCCACAGTCCTACCATTGCTGAGGCTCTTCAGAGGGATGGAGGGGGCTACAGGCCGACCTTCGATGGACTTGAGTGTCTTCCAGATTTTTTGGGAATTCCCTTTTGCCTGTTCAAGGGTAGAGGCATAATAGTTGGCTTTGCTTGCGTGGATTTGTTTAACGCAGGTGTTTCTAGCTGCTCTGAATGGTTGCCAGTCAGCTGGGCTTTTGGATTTTCTAGCCTTAGCCCAGAGTTTATCACAGCATAGGAGTGTAGCCTTAAGATCTGATGTAAACCATGGGTTGGATGTTTTACATACCCTGACTTTGATCAAAGGGGGCATGCTTATTGGCCAGCGCAGTAAGGTTGTTGTTAAGGACAGTGATGGTCTCATCGATTGTTTTGGCAAGGTAGAGGTCTTGCCATCTAATTTTGCTCAAGTCGTATAAGTAGTCTGATGCATTAAACTTGAGAAAGGACTGCTTAGTTATGAGTGCTGGTTTCTGTCGGGCTATAATTTGTGATCTTGTACAAACAACCACCCCATGACCACTCACGTCATTGTGGAAGACTGCAGAGTGAAGAATTTTGTGGGGATGCGTAGAAAGTATGACATCAAGTAGAGAACTGTTGTCGGGATTGGATGTATTGGTTCTAGTGAGTTCATCGACTAACTGGGCTAAGCTGATTTCGTCACAGAAGGATTTCAGGCTGTGCGACTTGGGGGTAAGCCAGTCCATATTAAAATCCCCAAGTATTAAAGTTTCAGTGTTGGCGGAGGTGATTAAGGATTTAAGTACGGTGAGGATGTCAGTGGCACCAGATTGGGGGGGGCGGCGATAACCACCAATAATAGTGTTTGGGAACCCAGGGGCATAGACAGAAGGGGTTCCTCTTGTACCTCATTTACACTGTATTTGTAATAAACTGAACTGGCACCCCTTTCACGTCACAGATTGTGATTTTACGTGTTTCTCTCTGTCCAGAGAGCATTAATGAAGGCTTCATTTACAGTCTACCATATACCTGAGGGACAACTGAGTGGTCTATTCTGTAAGGAAACAGCAAGAGTTTTCACTAATTAAAGCACTGATGATCTCGGGTGATTGTAGGGTTGCCACCTGTCAGGTTTTTTTACCTGGTGATCAGGTTTTCAGGGTCCCTATCAGGTAATCCAGTTTTGCTGTGTGCTGGTCAGGTTTTTGAGCCATTTTGAGTGCTCACATACTTTTGAAACAGATTTTGGCATTTCATTCATTGTTGTAGTTACATGGCCAGGTTACAAACAAGTTATGTTGTCAATATAACCTTTTGTTTGTGAAAGCAGTCAACCTGGGAGGTGTAAAGTATGGCCATTAACACCATTAGCACTTACTTAACCTAATCTTTTTCCACTGCATATTAAAGTGGCATAGCAGCAAAGCTGCCCCCACCTTTTGTAACAGCAACACAGCCAGTTGTCGTCCACTTTAATTTGATGGTAAACATTTTCATCTCTTAACAAAATTTTGGCATTTTATGTTTTAAATTATTTTTTCCTCAAGAAAAAAGTGTGGTCACTTCTTTGACTTTGATATATTACTGTGGACATGAAATGGAAATGGAGCTAGAAAAATATATAGTACACATTACAGGAAACCATTTCTCTATTATGTATTATCATATACCATGTATACTGTTGCATGCTGTTTACAGTATTTCCCTTGTCTTCCCCCGGATCATATAAGTAAAAGATTTATTTTATCTCTGTATGTTTATCTTGTAAACCAATGTCAATTAATAAATTATTGCATACATAAATAAATAAATAACTAGAAAAAACCTAGGAAAGTAACTTTAACAGGTACAGTATCTTATGATTTTTAATGAACTGCTGCTTTAAGTGTTGTCTTATTGATATAACAATTGGCTTTCTAAGAGGAGCAATGCACGATAAGTCATGAAAAGGGGTGGGGTTAGGGGTGGAGCTTAGGATCCAGTTTTTGCCTCATCCAGAGGTGGCAACCCTAGGTGATTGTTGTGCCTTTTTTATGGCTGTGCGCAATTTGATGAAATACAAAGTTTTAGAAGCAATATAGTTACTCCTGCTGGCTAGACCTAGAGATATAATGTGGTGCTGGCCAAGAAACAATGCAGTGCCTAGAGTTACTGCATGACAAAAGGATTATCTGGCATTGAAACTGTTTACTGCACCAGCTCTATTGCAGTATGTTGCAGTTTTATAGTGCATCTTGGCTGGAGCCACTGTACCGAGAAAACAAAAAGACTGGATTAGAAAGAGTTATTTAGTTGAGGCCTGAATACCAGGCTCCAAACAGCAGAGTACTGCTGCAGCAGCTATCACTCACAGAATCAAAGGTCTGGGACACATCACTATCACAGGGTACAGGAACCACAGGATGGCATTGTAGGAAACACAAAAATAATAAAACAATCAAATATAGAGATCCCCAGGGACCCATAAAACTAGTAGGCAAATTTAGAAAAAAACTAAAAACAAAGGAAAGGAAACATCAGGCCAACACACAGAAATCAAAACACTATGCACAACATATGTTTGTGCAGATTTTAACTGCACAACTGTAGCAAGAGACATGGTCAGATATTTCTTAAAATGTCTGTGCTATATCTAGAATTCCCTGCCTGCCTGCAGTACAACTGTGGGTCAGTAGAGAGAATCTCTTTAGGTATACTGCAAAATATCTTGAAATAGCTGAACTTATCTATGGCTGCAACTATAGGCCTCCTTTAAGCCGAGTAACGGACACTTTCACAAAGGCCAGCAGATCCGGGATCCTTTCTCCCTGTATGAGACCTGCACATATCATTAATCCCTAAACCAGGCTAGGACCCACACAGCTGTGGCAGTTACCAGACCATCTCCCTGAGAACTGTTAATTGTAAGCTATTTGGTAAACGGAGCAGTTCAATTATCTCTGACCTTATTGACTGAGATCAGGTGGGGCTCACCAGAGAGCAGGGGTCTGATAATTAGCAATAAGGCATGATGGGGCATTGGTGGTTCTAGGTTAACCCCACAGTCAGGGACGTAGTGATGCACAAAACGAAGCTGAGTGCCTTCAGCCCCCCGACCGTGGGATAAACCCAGTACCACAAATGTCCCTGGAGTGCCTTATTGCTTATATAAAATGGGCCCACAGGCAACTTCTAAAAAACATTCTAAAAGTTTGCAAAACCACAAAAAATATAATAAAATGTTGCTAAACAATGTAAAATAGTCCTTCCACAGATATATTTCACCTGTCAGTCATCTGTCTTTCTTCACATTCAGTACATTGTGTGATAGTTTACCATGGAATAGAAGAACTTAAAGCTCTGCATTATTCCAGTAATAGAATGCCCCCCTTCCCCCACACACACAGAATAGTAACATGGAATACATGAATACACAATTCTTCAGAGTTCCCCTGACACACACACACACATACACACACACACACACACACACACACACACCTCAAGTGGAGCCAGAACCTCAATTTTATCTGTTGCCAGGTAAGGAGCAGGGAGTTGTCTGGCAAACTAGTAGGGATAGGAGAGGGATTTTTCATGGTCATCAAAGAAACAACAGCAATGGAAACTCTGAATAGTACTTGTTTTTTTAAATGCGTGTATGTGTGTACAGTCACAGCCAAAGACATGGCCAGATACTTACTGAAATTTCTGTGATATTTCTACAGAAATCTTCTGCTTTCTCCATTTACCCAGTAGGGGTAGCAGAGAGAAATGCTTTCGAAATATCTGGCCATGTCTGTGGCTATTACTTAGGAAGGGGCTCTTGAGTGAAAATAACAGTAAATTATTTACTTACTTTATTTAATTTAATGCACTTTTATTTCTAGGGCCTATTTGAAATTTTTTATATGAGTAAAGGTTGCAGCCATGTTTGTGATGGAAATCAGGAAGTAGGTTGCTTATGAATTCTTTGAATTCCCTGGTTGACAGGGACTTATTTGTAGCCATTGGTGGTGTTCTCTTACTGCCATAGCTAGAAACAAGTCTCAGTCAGTCAGGACACAGGGATTTCCTTGCCCATTTTATACTACATACTGCCTCATGAAACTGTTATGGGTGGCACATATCTCACACCATCCTAACAGTAGCATCAGTTCCACTGGCATTTGACTGGTTATACTGTGGGTGCCTCTTTAGAATCCTGAGCTAGTTTGGTTTCGGTGATACCTTTGTAAGGTGGGCCAAAACGCAATATTAAGGGGCATCGACCTCAGTGATAACAAATTACTTCCCCTCACCAACTTCCCCCTTAGAAAGGGAACATGTCAGGGTTACCCAGTATCCTCCATCCTATTTATTCTCATACTCTAACCATTACTCATCTCTATTATACAGCATCTGAAGATACAGGGCATGAAGCTTGTGGACAACATAGAGACCTATCCTATACAGATAATATCCTATTAACCCTCTCCTAGCCCAATCGATCCCAACTCTCATGTCACTGATCCAGGAAAGCACAAACACTGAATTCTGTCGGTAGCTGCACTACCCATGGATCGAGCCCCACTTCCCAACCAAGTGAAATACCTTGGTATCAACTTTTCTAAGGACTTCACAAAGTTTGGGACACTTTTTTCTTATTTTTTATTTATTTCATAATTCGGATTTACAACCTTTGAGTCAAAGACTCATTTACAAAGGCACCTCATCGGAGGGAGGGTAGACAACAATTGGTGGTGGAGTACAACAATGGAGAACATTACAGGTGAGATACAATAAAAGCAATTCCAGTAATACAAAGGTGTACAAAGGCTTCAATTAGTTACAATTAGTCTAATATATAAATAATAAGGTACCGCTAGGGGTTCTAGGGAGCGATACCTGGGGGGGAGGGGTGGTTGCTGGGGAAGAAGGCAGTCCGGAAGGACGTTGTCTGTAAATTGGGCCAGGTGGAGCTCTAGGTATGGGCCAGTCAGGGACATTTACAGCTCTGAGTATCAGTGAGGTGGTTTTGGAGGGCTATTTTGAAGGGCCCGATTTTGGGGATGTTTGTGATATGAGTGGGAAGGGAGTTGTACCAAGAGGGGGCTCTGTGGTGGACTGATCTTTAGGCAAGAGAGGTCCTGGCTCTCAGGACCTGGAAGGTGGCTCTGGTTGCGCTTCGGGTGGTGACTGAGTGGGAGGCCAATTTTAGGGATGCTGCAACCCCTGGAGGAGGGGGAGAGCCCAAGTAGTGATTTTTTTGCCAGTATACAGGTGTGGTAGTGCAGGCACTCATCAAAAGTGAGTAAGTTCAAGAGGGAGTAGAGCTGGCATGTGTGCGTTCTGCTGGGGGAACCGGTCAAGAGCCTGCAAGCCTTGTTGATCGAGGTCTGGACTTTGGTGAGGGCAGTGGGGTCAGCAGCCACATAGATAGGGAGCCTGTAGTCAACCAATGACAGGATGAAGGAGGTGATAGCCAGCCGGAGGGCATTCTGAGGGAGGCAGTCTTTGTGGCGGTAGAGGAGTTCAATCTGGGTGTTTATGGCAGTGGACAGGGAATAGAGATGAGAGTGGAAAGAGAGAGCTGAGTCAAAGGTGATGCCCAGATATTTGTATGCAGACACCTGTTCAAGGGGGTGTAGGGTGCTGGGAAGGATGAGAAGGGGGGCATTTCTGGAGTTACTCTGGCGGTGGGCAAAAAGCATAGATTTTGTCTTCTTGCGATTCAGAACTAGATGATGGCCGAGGAACCATTTTTCAGCTTGGCTGAAGGTTAGCTGCAGAGAGTTCTGGAGGGTGATGGGGTCGGGGTGGGAGGCGACGAGAACTGCATTGTCAGCATATAAGAGCATACTGCCTGAGCAGGAGCTAGAAAGGGTGTTTAGAAAGAGACTGAACCATGTGGGGCTCAGGACATAACCCTGGGGGACACCTGAGCAAACAGGTAGGGCAGCTGATAGGGTACCGTTTATCTTGACCAGGTGGGATCTGGCATGGAGGTAACTGGAGAACCAGGCAAGGGGGCCAGATGAGAAGCCCAGTTGATGGAGGGAGTCAAGCAATAGGGGGCGACACACAGTGTCAAAGGCCTTAGATAGGTCAATGAACACTGCCCCAGCAATATCCCCAGAGTCAAGTGCAGAGTGTATTTGCTGTGAGAAGTCTAGGAGGGCTGTGGGGTGCTGTGTCCAGGGTGGAAGCCATGCTGTTCTGGACATAGTATGGGTGTATTTTGTTAGATATTCCATGAGTTGGGTGGATACTATTTTTTCCAGGGCTTTAGAAAGTGGGTGGAGGATGGAGATCGGACTGTAGTTATTTGGTAATGTGCGATCTCCATTCTTATGAATTGGGGTAATTTCAGCAGATTTCTAGGCACTCGGGAATTGACCGAGGCACACAGACTGGTTTAACAGGTCGGTGAGAGGGGCTAGCATGACATCTAGAGTTAGACGGAGAATGCTGGAGTCAATGGGGTCACAGCTGGGGTTGTGGCTGGAGAGGTCTTTTAGTAGGAATGGTTTGGCTTCATGGGGAGATATGGTGCGGAGAAGAAATGGGGGCGATAGAGGTTGGGGGGGTTTGAGGTAGGGATAGGGTCAAAAAAGTGGACAGGAAGAACTGCACTTAGGTCAGAGAAAGCCGTGTTAAGGCAGTCAGCAATATGTGGTGGGTCAGTGGTAATAGCACCGTTGACAGATATCTGAGATGGGGGGAGTGAGTTTTTCCATTGAGCTCCTTAATATTATCCCAGAACGCATGTGCAGAGCCCCAGGAGGTGGCCAGGGTGGTTTGGTAGTATTTGGAATTGGCTTGCCTTATGGCCCAGGTGCATTGGTTACGAGTGGCATTATAGGCCTATCTGTCCACTGTCCTGCCCGACTAAACTGCGACATGCCAGAGGTTGTCTGGCTGCCTCAGCTGTTGAATGAGGGAAGGGGAAATCCAGGCAGCATTATGTCTTTTGGAGCGGGTACTAGTAAAGGGGGCAAAGAGGACACAGGCCTTGCAGAAGGCTCTGGTGAGGTAGGCTAGCGCAGTGTCTATATCATTCACGCATGAGATCGGGGACAAGTCAAGTTGGGCTACGTACTGCTTCAGTATACTGAGGCCCCCTGGGTGAAAGCGGCGTCG
This sequence comes from Neoceratodus forsteri, assembly GCA_016271365.2. Taxonomy (NCBI): domain Eukaryota; kingdom Metazoa; phylum Chordata; order Ceratodontiformes; family Ceratodontidae; genus Neoceratodus; species Neoceratodus forsteri. Next base: position 335,837,395 of record CM057454.1, read on the forward strand.
AGAGGTGACTTCATGTGTGGGTTTTTGCATGGGGGAGGACCAGAAACAGAGGATAGGGGAATGGTTGCTGAAGGAGTTAGCTAGGACATTAACAGTCTTGATTTTGTGGGGCAGTTGGAAATTATTATGTCAAGGAGAGAGTTGGTGCCACTTGACTGGTTAAATCTGATAGGAAGAGTGACTAATTGAGCTAAGTCAAGGGCAGTGAAGGAGTCCTTTATGCTTGCAGCAGTGGAGCCTAGCCAGTTGACAGAGGTCACCTACGATGAGCTGCTCAGCTTTGTGGGGCAGGGTAGAGAGATAGTCAGTAAGGGAGTGGATTGCTGGTCCTTGGGCCCGTGGGGGTACGTATGTAGTGGTAAGAGAGAGAGGGCCCCTGCCCGGGTCAGGGGAGATTTTTAAGGTGATGGCTTGGGCACCATGACCGAGCTTGAGGGCAGGGGAGCATGGCTAAGGAGGAAGTCACGCAAGTAGACTGCACATCTGCCACCACGCTTACCAACTCGATTCTCTCGGAACAGGGTGAAACCAGGGAGGGAGACAGCTGAGTCAGGGGTTGATGCAGAGAGCCAGGTCTCCACTATTGCAATGATGTCAGGCCTCTTGTTGTGCGACACAGCACTGGAGTGCAGCAGTTTTCTTTGGGAGACTGCAGATGTTCATTGAGGCAATGCGGAGGCCACACCCAGCAGAGTGCGAGAGGGTGGTAGAAGACCCAGGACCAGGGTTGGGGTGGACATTCCCGGAGAGCAAAAGAAGTAAAGTGATAAGTCTAAGGAGTGGGCTGCGTCGGTTGGGGTTGATACATTTGAGCTGATAAAATCTGGGGAACAGAGTGTGTGATGTGCCAGATAGGATAGGAGCTCCTAGTGGTAGCTACATGTAACCCGCTAATAGAGGAGTAGACGAGTAGACACAGAAAATGTCACTACTACCACAGATATAGCCCTCTAGTGGCAAGAGGATGTAATCTACTAATGGAAAAGTAAAAAAAAAAAAAAGGTATCTCTGAAATAAAGTAGAAAAACACGCTTTTTAAAGGCTGGAAGATGAGGCTTGTTACATCAGAAAAAATAGAACAAAAGAAGTGGGCAGAGACAGAGAGCACAGCAGACTGTTTGGGGGATGGGGTACACACAGAGTGCAGATTAGAAAGCAGGAGAAGGCTTCACACAGTCAAGACTCAAAATTCACTTCTAATATCAACTCAGAACTTAAAATGACTGTAAGGATTAAACAAATTATTAAACCCTGGCACATAAATTCAACTAGACAGAGGAAGATACAGTAGTTAGAGATGTGTTCAGCAGGAGATAGTGTGGGCCACTTGGAAATCAGCTTCCACTGGTACCAAATCCAAAAGTCAGGGCTAGTACCTTGCAGTATCAGCTGAGCTGTAGCTCGTGGAGGATTTCTGAACCACTGTTTAGTTTCAAGAAATTGAAGAGTCCCTGGCCTAGTCAAGGCTCGCTGGATTCCTTGCAGTATCAGCTGAGCTGTAGCTCATGGAGGATTTCTGAACCACTGTTTAGGTTCAAGAAATTGAGGGGTCCCTTGCCTAGTCAAGGCTCACTGGATCCCTCACTTAACATGATGCCTTTGTTGTCAAAGCTGGATAAAGTCCTAGAGAGGTGGGGAATGCTTGAACATCACACTGGGGCGGAGTACATGTTTTCAAGATTATAGTGATGCCAAAAATCCAGTATTTGTCAGACAATATACCAATGATGTTTAGCCCAAAACTTTTCCAAACCATTTATTTATTGAATTTTTTTGACCGGGTGAGCCCGCTGAGACAAGAGAGTCCCTTTTTCAGGGGCGACCCAGAATTAATTACAAATGAAAGGCACATTAGCATACAGGAGACAAAGGTAGGGCAAATAATCACATGATTCACACATAAGGAGCATACAGTAGACATAAAAACAGGTAGCAGTAGAGGTAGTCAGGTATACAGGCGAACTGCCACTAATCAATATAAAGGTAAATAGAAACATGTCAAACCTCAGGAATCGGGGGGGATTATCATAATGCTGTTGCTGGGGGACACCAACTTGGCAAGAGGTGTGCTTTGGTTGGGCACTGAATGTGCATGTGGCCTGGCACGGGAGGAAGGCCCTGGAGTGCAGAAGGGTACACAGTAAATATAAGGGCGCCAACATTTCAAGTGCAACAGCACTGATTCACTACCAACAAGTAAGATTTTAGGGCATTTTTAAATGAGTACCGAGTAGAGCAGTTTGTCACTGCTGAGGGTAGGCTGTTCCAGAGTGCCGGGGTGGAGATGGCAAAGGACTGGTCTCCAGCTCGGGATCTTGTCCAGGGACATCCAGGATGGGGTGGGCAGCAGACCTCAGGTCATGTTTCACGGTCTTGAATAGGAGAAGCCCGTTTAGGCTGGGGGGGCTGATAGTTTGGCTGTTTTGAAAGTAAGACAGAGTGTAGGATATGCAAGCCTGGCCTCGAGTGATGGCCAGCTCAGTGAGGTAAGAACGTTGCAGTGGTGATCTCGGGGATGAGCAGCAGCTGCAAAGCGGGCAATTTTGTGATAAAGGACTCTGAGTTTGTTGTGTTCAAGGCCTGAAGAGGTTGTAATAGAGGAGCACCATAGAGAAGCACTGGAAGGATGGTACCTGTGGTGATTGCCATGCGAGCGTCAATGGAGAGGAATCCACCAAGTCTGTATAAGAGGTCAATTCTTTGATGGAGGATCTTGGTGGCTGCCTCAATGTGCAGGCTTAGTGTTAGCTTCTGATCCAGATGTACTCCAAGATATTTTGTGGATGCACGGACCTCAAGTGTAGTCCAGTTGGACAACGAGATCTGTAGGAGGTTTGATCTATTGGCTCCCAGGCATTTGGGACTGAAGAGCATGGCCTTGGATTTATTGAGGTTGAGGGCAAGTTTCTTATCCACTGGCCACTTTTCCAACACTCTGAAGTCCATATTGAGGTTCTGGTTTAGTTGATTTAAGTCTTTCGAACTCCTGTAGATAATAGCACCTCAGCAATGTTTTGGCATGCCATTGATGAAGACAGTAAATAGCAGTGGTCCAAGGATGGATCCTTGGGGGGCTCCTTGGTGCTTTGGCCTAATTATGGAGGCCATGCCCTTCCATTTTACCAGCTGCTTTCTCCCACAGAGGTAATATTGAAACAAAGAGGAGGCAGGTGAGTCCAGACCAAAGTTCGGAAGGCAGGTAACAAGGATATCATCGTTCACCAAGTCGAAGGCTTTCGTTAGATCCAGGAATAGGGCTCCAGACCTTGATCCATAACCTCTAGTACATCCAAGGTGAACTTGACAAGGGCTGTGTCTGTGCTGTGGTTTTTCCTGAATCCATGCTGCACCTCTGTAAGTAGATTATGGGTTTCAATATAGTCAAATGACAACAGGTTTCTGGGGAAGGGGTAACCACAGATTTAACCTTTAGAAACTCACACAGGATTTCTCCAGGGGAGGACTGAAATTACCGAAGTTTTCTCTCTGCAATATGGCATCTGCTCTTAAACAGTTAATGTAATCCTCCCATGGTTACTACTTGGACCATGAACCAACATGAGTGCATTGTGAGAAAGGCCTCCTGCACGCTGGGACAGTCACTGATATAGCCTTCAACACCCTCCCAAGAAACCTGAATGACCGCTCCATCTTGCAACACACTCAAAAGTCCTGGCTACAAGTTGCCAAACCAATGACATGCAAACTCTGGCTCTCTACCATTTCACTCACTTTGGAACAATCAATAGAAAAAAAGTCTATACACTGGCCCCAGTGGTCTAATGTAGACAATTACCTTAATTATCTAATAGACACTTTCCAGAACTTTTAAACCTTCCTTTCAGCTTCAAAATAATCTGTCCAACTAACAACCATCACTGGATGTCCTGCCAGCTGAGGCATGCTTAGATTGCACAAATGGGTCCACACTTAATATTCAATGGCCTCAACACTTTAGACCTCCTAAGTTGCCCCAATCACACACATACACATACAGTCAGTCAAATCTATAAGGAAATATTAGAACTCTTCCCAGACCCACTCGTGTCCACATGATCCAAATAGTGCAAAGAGCTAGGGGCTGACATCAAACACAAACAATGGTCGAGTTGTTGGGCAGCCCTTATCAGTTGTGTAAAAGACACTAAAAACTGGTTTACCCTATTCAGGATCCTACACAAATGGCAAAGAACCCCGTGCAAACTCTACACTTGGGCACTGCTGTTCACTGACCTATGCTGGCAGTGCAATCAAGAGATAGGAACAATCACACATCTACTCTGCAGCTGCCATAGTATTGGTGGGTATTGGACAGAGGTCCAGAAAGGTTGTTCAGTGCTTCTGTCTTCCAAACTGTCCATTTATTCACTACTGGTTATGCCTGGGATCCAAAATGGCACACCATTCATTTATCTTGACAACTCACAGGGCACTAATTATAGCTTAAAGGGTTATACTATGACACTGGAAAGAGCAGCTCCCTCCTACGGAACATGAATGGCTAACTGAACTGTGGAGATCTGTCAGTTATGAGCGAGTCCAATTTATAGCAAGGGGAACGCTTGGTGAATTCCTTACTATTTGGGGAGGATGCTTATCTTTGTAACTTTGTAGCAATTCCTACAGTGTGTACCTTTCTTCCTAAACAGACTCTAAGGAACACCCAGTGACAACCATTCCTTTGATGAAACATCACAATTCAGGCAGTTACATCACTCCAAACCAGCTAAGTACATCAGGTGTTTTGTTGTGACCTTCACAGAAAGTCCTCAACTGGAACAACTAATATTCATATTCTGTCAATGAACTGAAATCATACCCTCAATGTGTGAATATTTTACCTGTACATAACCCCACGTCATTTGGCTTCTACACTGAATTTAGACTTACTATATTCCCTGTATCAATACATTTTAACATTGTGTACTGACGTAATTAACATCAATAAACTTCGCATTATTAAAAAAAGAAAATGGTGTTAGTCTTTAACCCCATCATGGTAAAAATTACACTCTTCTTCGAAACTGGGCATGGGGCAGAATACTATTAATTTTTTAAGCCCTGCTATATTTGTGTGCCCCATCATTCTAACAACTTGTTTACTTGTTACAACAATGGTTTTTACACATGCCAAACTGAATATCCACTGTATTTAATCATGGAAACTATACTAGAACATGTGTTTCTCTCTTTTAGGATTTTCTGCTAACCTCTAATTTAAAAAATACCCCTAAGACTGTAGTAGCTGTTTAATTTATGCAGAGTATAATCATCTGCATAAATCACTGAACCATGAAGTCTCTAGCCCAAACAGCACAAAGATACTGCTAATTACATATTGCAAGTAAACTGAGGTTATGTAAAATGGAATTACACACATTTTAGTTCATGCACCTGTGCTACTCGTGAAGTAAGATGAATACAATAACCAGAAATCACTGGTATAAGAAGAAAGCTGAGTGGAGAGCTTCAATACTGAGGACACCAAGTATGCTATATACATTCTCACATGGATATGACACCACAGAAGTTGCAACAAGTAAGAAGGATGACATACCAATTTTTTTTTTTATTTGTATTTCCTTCTGCAGCTCTCCCTTCTAAATTGGACATTTTATTTCTTTCCCTCTTCTTCATCCAAGTAGAGTAGACTGATCAGAATGGGAAGGGTGTGGTCAGCTCTCTCCTCCCTATAGTCCCTTGTACCTTCTTCCATATCACACCAATAACCCCATGATCTTCTTCAACTCCCCTGCTGTTAGCACTGTGTGTGCATTCACACTTCACATGAGTACTACAAGTTCTACCAGAGGAGACGCTTTTGCAATAGATGTGGCAAAACAACATACTAACAGGTTTCCCAGCGGTCCTGATATCGTAATGCTGCTGTATAATGTCAGTACGTACTAGGCAAAAGAAAACAAAAACAAAGAAATGGTGCAAACACAGCAGGTGTGCAGAAATGGTGAGATTTTTTTTTAGCTCCGCAAACTAAAGGCCCAGTGCTTCAGGGTGCACTAATTCTTCCTCAGGGAGCCACAAGATGTGGCCACCCACCCTTTCAGGAGTTGCAGTGTATCTTGTCTGTGATGTTACATGAGCTCCATCAGCCAACAGAGGGAGCACCAGACTAGCACAGTGGTGTGGCACAATGGTCTGCACTGTGACCAGGGAGACCAGAGTTCATGGGTGGATTCAGGTGTCACGCACAGGAGCCACCAGGAGGCCAGGCATGCCATGGAGTGAAGGTGCCCAGCTTCCAAAGAGGGAGTGCAGGCTACTCAGTCTATGAGTGCTCCCTACAAGCTGGCTATGGAGTGGCACTGACTATGAAGGAAGTCACTTGCTGCCCTCCTAGCCAGAAGACCATCTGTAGTTGGGGTGCTCTATTGACTGAGATAGGGGTCAGGGGAAAAATGCATTTGATCAACACAAAATCAAGAGACAGCCTCAAGGTTGATCATGAATCTGGATCTCACACATTACACTGCAGTGCAATGTACTGTCTCTGCACCATCAACCCAGCTCAGCATTCCAAATGTATTCTCTACACCTACATTTTACAAACATACTGTACTTGTGGCAAGGGTATACCCTACAAGTACAGAGAAGGTTTATATAGACATAAAAGATGACTGAGCAGGAAATACTGCCTGCATAGTTAGCCCACATCTGCACAAAAACAAATCCTCACAACAAAATGCTAAATTCATCACAGATTCATGTTAAACAATTCAAGGGAAAAAAAAAACAGAGGAACTCATGGGTTCTGCAGGGAGATGTTTGTTTTTTGTATTGTTAAAGAACATTACAAAACAGGCAATGTAGCTTGCTTCAGGTTAAGAGGCATGATATTTTTCCCTACAATGGCAATACTCCTTCCCATTTTACCCACAATGTTTGAGCTATCCAACAATTTGTGAAAATACAAATTGGCAGCATTCAAAACAGAATATATTTTGCAAACTGTGTAAGTACTTGCTTGGTGTGCATTTTTAAGACAAATAGAGCTTCCAACTCATGAAATTGAGCCCTAATATGTGTTTGCTGTACACTTTCAACAGTTTTTTAAATGTATTTTCTTAACCCTTCTAAGGTGGTTTACACAAGTTTAACGATAGATTGTAATATTGCATAGACAGTATGCTGAAGACTATGGTTTCCCATTTTAGGCCAGAAGATGATGAGCATTAACTTCACAGGTGAGCATGAGGCAAAAAAAAAAAAATAATTTTCATGGAACATGTCCAATAAACCTGTAAATTTAAATATCACAAATCCATATGGTTTGGTTCACCAAAAAGTTACGGGTTTGTTTCCTGAAGAATAGACAGGGAACCTTTCTGGAAAGGGACCACTTTTAACAACTTGTATCACGTAACAAGACAACACAACTTTCATGCACTGCTACTCAAAACTGATGATGTTCAGTATAGCAATCACATGCTGTGATGCTTGGCCAGCTGATTATGATCATTGTGTGATATTTGTAATATAAAAAATATAGTATGTGATTGTCTCACATAAGACAACATGTGCTTCCATGGGTGCCCCCCCCCCAAAGTTTCAGTGAAGCTACAGGATATGTAACTCATCAGGAGATCTCTGTAATGTAATTAACTTCCTTGAGAAATTGCATGTTATGGCCTTTTGGTGCTCTGAAGTTGGGAAACTAAATATACAGTTTATTACAGGATAGGACATAGTTTAGCTGATTCCTGTTGGCTATATCTCACACCTGGGTGATGGATTGCAGGGTTGTAAACCTTAAAGGAACTGGTGGATCAAAGACTCATAATTTGGGAAATGAGTTTTTGCTGATGTCACCTTATTTAATATACAATATACAAATAGAGCTTCCAACCTCCTGATAGGACATCATGTTTGTATATTTTTGATTCTAAAAGGAGGAGCTAGATGACTCACAGAAGGGGTGTGGAGACAGTTTAAACTAATACTTGCATCTGAACTTTTTGTCATATATCATTTTGAGACTCTAGAGACAGTTCTCTAATTTAACTGCACTTACAGAGGTAATACATTAGATAAAAAGATCTAAATGTACTTTGGTCGGAGTTTGTTCTGTAGTTTCCTTGTTTTTCTTTTATGTGATTGTGATGCTCTTTGATATTTGTTCTGTATTTTATCTTACTGTTTTTATCCATTTTTAGTAAACCTATTCTTAACAGACTGCCTGGGTGTCTGCCAGTTCTTTTTTTTTTGCATGTGACGTATAGATGTTTAAGTCTGACAGTTGTTCAAGGGCTTGATAGTGTTACCAAACAGGGAAGGTAAGAATATACCTAAGGTCTCTTACAGAGTTAAAAAGGGTTCATTTTGGATACTGGTTAGGTGCCCTTTGGCAAACAGATTGCACCGCAATCCCCGAAGAGGGTATGTATCTAAGCCTGTACACTGGGTATGCTAGCATCAGATTCACAGTTTGAATCCCCCCAGAACTTGAGACTAAAGGTGATTCAGACCCAAAAGCAGACAGGAGGGTTACCCTGTCTGTTACCTGTTCACACTATTGCGCTCTGAGGTTGGCACTGTGGGAGCAGAGGGCCTGACCCGCTGAGTGTGTTTGTGACAGATTTGGTAGAAGTGGTAAAATTTGGTAACACAAGCTTTAACTGTTCAGTGTGTCAGCTTAATACCGTACAGCTCACTTGCAAGATAAAGCAATGATTTATTTTTAAAAAGGAAACATAATTATATCATTTTGCTTACAGTCAAGTTCCTACCTATTTTATTTTTTTTCTACAGTGCAAGTTAGAGTAGCCGTAGTTAAAGAAGATGGCTTCCAACTACAGTTAGCACAATGCAGACTACCTGAAGCAGTTGTGCAAAGAGAGAGGAGTCCTGCACAAGGGGAGAGCCACCAAGCAGAACCCCATGGATGCCCTTATGGCAGCAGATGCCAAGAGCACCGAGTCACAGACTGTGACTGTAAGGGACCAAACCTTGGGCATGGAGGGGCCAGCGACCAGTGCAGTGTCCAGATCCAGTGAGGAGGGCAGCAGGGCCAGTGCCAACAAAGGGCCACAGCAGCAGGGGACGGTTATCAGCATTCTGGAGCCAGAAGCAATCAGGCTACAGATTGAGTTGCACAGAATGGAGCTGGAATTCCAGAGAGAAGAGAAGCGAGAGCAGAGAGCTGCAGAGGAGAAGAGGGAACATAAACAGTGAGAGGCAGACCGTGAAGAGCAGGAGCACCAGAAGCGACATTAATTGGAGAAGTTACAACTCCAACCACCAGCACCAGAGCAGATAAGTGGCTTGGGTTTAACTGGAACTACAGGACTGGGTTACAAATTAAATTCCAAATTGATAGCTGAATTTAAAGAGAGGGAGGATATGAATGCCTTTTTAAATTCCTTTGAAAAAGTCTGTATTCAGGTAAATATTCCTAGAGGGTCCTGGAGCTTCCAGCTATCCCTGCCACTTACCGGGAAAGTTCAGGACGCATTAGGTCAAATGGAAAATGAGGACAGTAATGATTACAGCAAACGTAAAGCTGTACTTTTAAAAAAAGTTCGGTTCAACTGCAGAAGCATACAGAGCTAAATTCCATAAGCTCAGGAGAAGCCCTGACATGAGCTGTGAGGAGCTAGCCATGAAACAATGTCAGTGTTTAAAATGTTGGAAGGAAGGAATTGAAGCAAACTCTGTAGATAAAATGGAAAATGCTATATTGTCAGAGCAGTTTTTTGGGGAATGCCCAGCAGAGCTGAAAACCTGGCTGGAGGACCAAGATCCCAAAACAGTGCAAGAGGCTGCTGAACTCTCGGACCACTATGCCAAGAGCAGACCTGCTCTTAGAGCAAACGGGGTGGCTGTGGCAGTGCAGAAAGGGAAAAGTGCACCATCAGGGCAGCTAAAACCCTCACTGCCTCCATCGAAACCAGTTAGCCCCAAGTTTCAAAGAAAATATTTTTCTGAGAAAAGAAATGAATGTTGGGTTTGTAAAGAAACTGGGCATATTGCCAGACAGTGTACCAAAAGGATGAGCGATACACAAAATGGGGCTAGGAAAGAAGTGGGTTGTTTGTGTGTACCTGGAAGCATGCCTGTGAACATGAGGGAACACATGCACACAGTCACGGTGAATGGTGTACAGACACAAGGGTTAAGGGACACTGGGGCATCCCTGATGCTGGTAAAAGGGGATCTGGTAGAGCCTGGTCAGTTTATACCCAATACATCTGTAACTGTACAAGGGTTCACTGATGAGGAGAGAACATTGCCACTCGCTAGTGTTCTCCTAGACTGGGGTGAAACAGGGGGAACTGTGCAACAGATGGCTGTAGCCAAAACTTTAACAGTTGATGTCATCCTGAGTAACAATCTCAAACAGGGAATGGTGTGTGCAGTTACCCCCAGCCAAGCAGCAAGGGAAAATTGTTGTTCCATGGACCCCATAGGAGCCATTGTGGAAACCACTGGAAGGCTGGTTCCCCAGCCTGTGTCTCCTGATATGGAGACTAATGAAAGGCGGTTAGAAATTTCCCCAGTAGCAGTTCACCAAACAGCTACGGAGGGTTACTCCAAAGAAGGAGTGGTGACCCACTGTCAGAGGGTTAGGGATGACAGTGATCCTGAGTGCCATGATGCTAGTGCTAGGGACCCTAGCTTAGAGACTGAAGGGGACCTGTCCCATGCCTTGGGAATGTGTAAGGAATTTGCAGCGCTCAGAAAAGTGACCCTACTCTAGAGAAGCTGAGGGCTTGGGCAGACTCTGACAGAGCACAGGGAGGTGATGGTAAACAAAGTTTATTGGGAAAATGGACTGATGTATACTCAGGATGCTAGGACAGAGGGAGGGGTGATAAGCAGGCAGCTTGTTGTTCCCCAGGGGTACCATGAGCAAGTTGCTAAAGATTGCTTATGATATTCCCTTGTCTGGTCATCTGGGAATCGCGCACACTATGCAGTGATTGGTCCAGAATTTCTATTGGCCCAACTTCACCAAGCAGGTGAAGGAGAATTACAGGTCTTGTCACCGGTGCCAAGAAATAGGGAAGCCGGGTAAGAAAACCCGAACTGCCCTAATTCCATTGCCCATAGTGGAGGAGCCATTCCAGAGGGTGGGAATGGATATTGTGGGACCTTTAAATACCCCCAGCTCCTCTGGGAAGAGGTTCATCCTGACTGTGGTGGATTATGCCACCCAGTATCCAGAGGCAGTTGCCCTATCCTCACTGAGGACAGACAAAGTGGCAGATGCCTTACTTGGGATTTTCTCCCATGTTGGGTTTCCACAGGAGGTTATCACCAATCAAGGGGGTTCCTTCATGTCGGACCTGATGAAATGTTTGTGGGAGAAATGTGGGATGGTGCAGAGCTGCACGACACCTTATCACCCACAAGCCAACGGGCTTGTGGAAAGATTTAATGGTACCCTGAAGTCAATGCTCCAAGAGTTTGCTGAACAGCATGGGAGGGACTGGGAGAAATACCTTCCCCACCTGTTGTTTGCATACAGGGAGGTGCCCCAAGAGTCGACAGGGTTTTCCCCCTTCGAGCTCTTATACGGACCCCGGCTATGTGGGCCCCCAGACTTGATCCAGGAGGACTGGGAAGGCAAGCATATCACCCAGGGCACTGCCATAGTGGATTACATCCTTAGGTTTAGGGAAAGGCTGAAGGAGCTTATGGGGACAGCCCAGAGCAACCTGGCAGCTGCCCAACAGAAACAAAATGTACAGTACGACCACAGAGCCAGAGCTCACTCGTACACAGTGGGTCAGGAAGTCCTGGTCCTTATTCCAGTCCAGAAATACAAGCTGTAGGCTGAGTGGGCAGGACTGTACAAAGTAGTTAGGAAGGTAAATGATGTGAACTATATCACAGTTACCTGACAGAAGACATACAGAAAGAATGTACCATATGTTAATAGGGTTGACATGGTGTTTCCAGTATGTAGTCCTGGGGAGGGGACGGACGAAGAAGACCCCCTTCTGGACTTGCTGGAAGAAAGCAAGTGGGAGTCCTCTGTGGAGGCAGTTAAACTGTCACCCCAGCTGGCCCCGGACAAGATCCAGGAAGTAAGGGAGGTTTTAGCAGACTTTGCTCCACTGTTTAGCGCCAAGCCTGGACTAACCCCCTTAGCAACGCACAATGTGGAGACAGGGACACAGATGCCCATACGGCAGACAGCATATTGGGTGTCAGAGACTGTCCAAAAGGATATTAAGAGGGAGGTGGAGGACATGCTGGATTTAGGGGTAATCCGGAGATCCCACAGCCCCTGGGCCTCACCCTTAGTCCTTGTGACCAAGCCAGATGGCTCCACTCATTTCTGTGTGGAATATCATGGACTGAATGCAGTCACAAAGTTAGACGCCCACCCGATGCCCCAGACAGACCTCCTGGACAGGTTGGGAGGGGCAACATACCTTACAACTACTGACCTGACAAAGGGGTATTGGCAGGTAGAGTTAACTGACAGAGCTAGGGAGAGGTCAGCCTTCATCACTCTGATAGGCTTATTTGAATTTAAAGTAATGCCTTTTGGAATGAAGAACACCCAGCCACATTCCAAAGGTTGGTGAACCATGTGTTTAATGGTGCTGAGGAGTACGCCATGGCGTACCTGGATGACACTGCCATCTTTAGTGCCAGCTGGAAGGAACACCTGTCCCACCTTAGGGAAGTACTGGGCAGGATACAGAGGGCCGGGCTCACTGTCAAAGCTGAGAAGTGCCAGGTGGCCATGGCTGAAGTGGTATACCTTGGGCATGTTGTAGGCCGGGGACAGCTCTGTCCTAACTAGGTAAAAATAGAGGTGATCAAGGCATGGCCCAGACCAGAAATGCAGAAGCAGGTCATGAGTTTTCTAGGGACAGCAGGGTACTATAGGAAATTTGTTCCCAATTACAGTGCCCTGGCTGCTCCCCTGTCTGACCTGGTAAAGAAAAAGATGCCTAAGAAAATTACCTGGGAACCAGCCTGTGAAAAAGCCTTTACGAGTTTGAAGGAGGCACTGTGTAGTGCTCCTGCACTGACAAGTCCTGACTATAGCAGACCCTTTATAAACCAGATGGACACCTCAGATGTGGGTATTGGGGCAGTAATGAGTCAGACATCCAACCAAGGGAAAGATCACCCTGTAGTGTACCTGAGTAAAATGTTACTTCCCAGGGAGCAGGCTTACTTCACTGTGGAAAAAGAGTGTCTTGCCATAGTATGGGCCCTAAAGAAGTTAGAGCCATATTTATATGGGCAGCATTTTGAGGTACAAACTGACCACAACCCCTTGGTTTGGCTGACACAAATGGGAAAAACTAATGGTAGACTATTAAGATGGAGTCTTGCCTTGCAAGGGTATGACATGACAATCTTACATAGGGCTGGAGTGATCAATCAGAACACAGATGGCTTGTCATGTCTATATGAGGAGTGAACTGACTTGGGGAGCTCATCCCTTGCAGGGGATAGAGCCCCCAAATTCAGTCTAGGTGGGAAGGATTGTGATGCTTGGCCAGCTGGTTATGATTATTGTATGATATCTGTAACATAAAAAATATAGTATGTGATTGTCTCACATAAGACAACCTGTGCTTCCATGGGTGCCCCCCCCCCTCCAGGTTTCAGTGAAGCTACAGGATATGTAACTGACCAGGAGATCTAATGTAATTAACTTCCTTGAGAAATTGCATTTTATGGCCTTTTTTACGACCTGTTGCTGCTTTGAAGTTGGGAAACTAAATATACATTTTATTACAGGACATGACATCATTTAGCCAATTCCTGTTGGCTATATCTCACACCTGGCTGATGGATTGCAGAGTTGTAAACCTCAAAGGAACTGGTGGATCAAAGTCTCATAATTTGGGAAATGAGTTTTTGCTGATGTCACCTTATTTAATATACCTCCTGATAGGACATCATGTTTGTATTTTTTTGATTCTAAAAGGAGGAGCTAGATGACTCACAGAAGGGGTGTAGAGACACAGTTTAAACTAATACTTGTGTCTGAACTTTTTGTCATATATCATTTTGGGACTCTAAAGACTCCTCTAATTTAACTGCATTTACAGAGGTAATACATTAGATAGAAAAGATCTAAATGTACTTTGGTAGGAGTTTGTTCTGTAGTTTTCCTTTTATGTGACTGTGATGCTCTTTGATATTTGTTCTGTATTTTATTTTACTGTTTTTATCCATTTTTAGTAAACCTATTCTTAAGAGACAGCCTGGGTGTCTGCCAGTTCTTTTTTTTTTTTTTTTGCATGTGACATATAGATGGTAAAGTCTGACAATTGTTCAAGGGCTTGATGGTGTTGCCAAACTGGGAAGGCAAGAATATACCTAAGGTCTCTTATAGAGTTAAAAAGGGTTCATTTTGGATACCTGGTTAGGTGCCCTTTTGTGAAAGATTGTACTGCAATCCCCGAAGAGGGTACATATCTGAGCCTGTGCATTGGGTACTCTAGCATATGGTTCACAGTTTGAATCCCCCCAGAACTTGCGACTAAAGGTGATTCGGACCCACAAGCAGACAGGAGGGTTACCCTGTCTATTATCTGTTCACACTATTGCACTCTGAGGTTGGCACTGTGAAAGCAGAGGGCCTGACCTGCTGAGTGCGTTTATGACACATGCTACACATCTGATTTTACCTAAATGTGACTATATTCACACACACACTGGTTACATATAAGTTATTGGCATATGTGATTTTTCAAAGCAGATAAAAGATTCATTTGCCAGAATAAATAAATAATAATAAAAATAATTGTAATAAAAAGAAGAAGATTCTGGCAGTTATTGATGATTAAAGCCAAACATCTGAAAAAGAATGATGGACCTTTAAAATTTGACAATACATTATGCTCTTTCTGGGCTAATTATCTGGAATGCAAGCTGACAAAATGGGAAGTGTACGACTGTGCAACAGCTCCCTTCCCACTTAAAGATTTTAATAACAAAAGGTCATATCATAGCTCTGTTTTGCCCAAGTCCCTTTTTTAACAAGTTTGCATCATCACAGTTGTTAATAAAGACTCTGGAAGTATGTTCAAATGTGTTCCAACTCTGCTTGGCACACTTTTAGTTGCTCATTGTCCCCATCTGTTACCTGAATCCAAGGCCATCTGTCATTTTCCTCAGAAGTCCACGCATTCACAAGACCCTTCTTATTCAGTCTGGCAAAATAGGGGTACCACTTCTGCAAGCCAAAAAAAGCACGGTGTGTTGATGATGCAGTGATTTGCTGGTTTGATATAATTCCTCCCTCCATCCCAAGTGGACCAGAACATTCTGTGGAGAAATTCAGAAGTAACATTAATTTAACTGAATTACTAGAGGCCGATTATAGGGGCAGAATACAATAATTTGGGGAACAAAGTAACTGCAGCAATAGTGTGTGGACTTCAGACACCTTTTTAACAATGAACAAGAATAAAATCATTTGAACAAATATATTTTAGCCATCTACTGTACACCTGGCATCTGCAAACTGAAAGCAAAAATTAATTGATTCTTGACACCTTAGTCACTCTAAATGTCAACAGTTTGCCAATATTCACTGTTTAAACAGCAAACATATCATGGACTGTTGTAGACTCCCTTTGCTGTCTTTGGGAATCAATTATTTTCAGCATTTCCATCTGTAGTGCAGCTTCGCAGGTAGCATGCTGGTGACTCAAAGTGAGGCACTGTTCCAAACCAAAGCTGGAAATGTGATCCTTGGCAGGACAATTTTCTATCCAGCTGCCTGCAAATACCAAATGAACTCATCCACAACACAGGCAATAATTAAGTGTATTTTGTTTATTGTGCAAAACTGAATATGGAAGCCTCACCACTAGAGAAATGGTAAACAGCTGTTGCCCTTTTGAAAGAAAACTGGCTTTGTCAACAACAACAAAAAAATGAAATGGTTTCTGTTGGTACTGATTTATAGGTAAAGTTCAATGTTTGCTAGAATCTGTGTAGGTAGTCATGTTTCCATTTGTTTTTGTAACTACAGAGACAGATATTGCCTAAGTGTACTGTCTACATACCCTTAAAGTTTGGCACAACACTTAGCAAAGAGTCCATCTGCTCAAAGATTAGATTAATGTTGTCCCTCAAATACCTTGCACTGACATCAGGTTTAATTTGTTATATGAAAACTAATCATTGCAATATGAAGCAGTAAGCAAGTTGAACTTTCATCTCACTGAATGAGTACATCTGAACAGTGGCACAAATGCTGTATGCCTATCAAGTCTGGAGTTCATACTTAAGCAGTTTACCTTGCTTTTCCTCTTGCACACACTGTACCAGAGCCGGCATTAGCATGCTACAAACTATGCATTCACACTGGGACCCAAGAGTAGAGGGATTCCCAAAAAGTCTCAGCTCTCCAGCTGGCCTCCTTTCTTCTTGGTCCGCTATGTTCTAATTCAAGTAAAGTGCAAAAATGGCACAAATCTGACTGGAAATGAAGATATAGGGAGGCCATAGTAGGAATGAGGAGTTTCTTGGGGGTTCACGACTTCTGAAGTGGTCCCCGGCAAGGAAGTTCGCACAGGACCCTGGGATAGCTTAGCTAGGGCCAGTGCTGTACTGTACACCACACCTCTTGCTGCCCAAACTAGTCAAGAATAATATCAAACATCCATAACTCTGCAGTGCATTTTGTTACAGCACACACAAAATAAGTACATATGGCTTATTTAAAAATACATTGGATCATATGCTTCTATGTGAGATGTCAAATGATTCACAAGCAGAGTTAGCATTCACATAGTGAATGAAAACTACTGATATTTAGTTACAGCTTCATCCTTCATCATTTCTGAGTTTTTCCTATCTTGTTACATAAACTCTACATGGTTTCAAGTATAAATTAATAGGAAGTACTTCAGTAACCCAGACATGTCTTGCAAATCCTTTTTGCTCATTAGCAAGCCTTTGTCAAATGGCATCAGTGTGAGCTGGGATGGATAACACATGTGTGCAAAGACTGCTAAATTTTACAGCATCAATCATATTGGTGACAAGCGACTCCTCTAATGGTGGGTGAGCAGGAAAATGACAGTGAACTCTGTCTTGCTAGGTATTACCAATATATACCAGTGATATCTATTTAAAAACCTCTCCAGTCCAAAAATCATTTACACAATGTCTGCCTTTTGTATGAAATGGCGCAAATGTCATGGTCTATTTAAATGTTGAGAAACTTGCATACCCCTCCCCAAAAAAAGAAAATGAAAGTGATAAAGAATGATTTTTCTGTATCTGTCAGTTTGATCTTCAAAACAGTGTTACTATCAGAGACCTTTTCTTACACCTTTATTTACAAAATATAATCTACTGCAAACCCTGAATAAGCTGCTTCACTTGTTCACAAACTGCACTGCATTAAAACTCAACACAGTGCAGTTTTTTTAAATTAAAGTTTACTGAAGGTTTATCTTATCAATCAACATTTATACAAAGACAACATAATACAAAAATAACACATTCATCCACTTTAAAACAAGACAGTACCAAAGTACGAAATTAAACATACCAACAAAAAGACAATGAGACATTAATAACAGTGGAGTATCAGTTAGAAAGAAAACAAAATACCATATGTGTCTTTCTTCTAATGTTGGTATAGAAGACAACACAACATCTTAAGTCAGCACTAAATGTGCCCCGTGCAAAGGGCGTCAAGAATACCACACCCAGGGTATCTCTCCTCTACTCCAAAAGCCCTAACTGAGCATAACTGTCTTGTAAACAATGGGCATACAGCCTTCCGTCCTCCACAGGGCTTCCCTCTGCCACCATCTAGGCAGTTACTAAGGCCGCCAAAATATCAATCCCTTCTGTATGCGCCACGTAGCTGACAAAAGGATGTTAACAGCTAGTATGCTTCTCCTTATGCCTTAACCAAGCCGTAACTTTTTTCCATTTCTTGAATACAATACAGTGCTGTTTCAAAAAGATAGTTTTCATAAATGAAGAAAATCACAGAGATTAACTGCACAAAAAGCATTATCTTATTATGAGTATTCTATCTCTGTATAATTATAGCAGATTTTTGCTTGAATTTCAAAATGTAAAAATGGTGATGTGCTATCAGATGGCAGATGCAATGACAGACTGTCAGATTTAAAATTGGGAAACTCAGAAGAGAGAGAAATGAATTGTTGTTGGCAGTGATGTGTTTGTTTCATGTCATCCTGGACAGTTAAAAAAAATAAATGGCATCTTGCTGCATGCTATCTAGTTAATTGCTTAATTTAAATGTCAGCTGTGCTGATAACATTTATAAAAAATGTATTTTATCTTTGCTGGAGAACAATATTTTAGATTATTGTTTGATTAAGTTTGTCAATATTCCATGTGTGTAAGCTGTGGTTCACTACCATTAGTTACTTTTACCAGAAGCAGAGAATTCATACCAACTGGGCTTTACGGTACAGCCTGAGCCACAAACTAGGCACCACTCCAAGGTTGATGATGATGATGAGCACAGAGATCAGAAGCTCCTTCTGAGAGAGACCAGAGAGTCTAGAGACAGAAAAAGTCTAAGTGTACCATCTCGTTCAGTTTTTCTCAAATGAGACCGCCATGACCACTAAAAGGAAAACCATTTCAGGTGTGGCAGGGACGTGTAATTATGGCTAATAATATTTTCGGGTGTGTTTAAAGGCATTCGGCTGCACCTCATGATTAACAACACACCCGAGGAGTTCGATTACTGGACTAAAATTACACAGCCTGTCATGAGTTACACGAAGAACACAAGTTCTGACAGGGGTTCACCCCTTTCCCCCCATAAGAAGGTGGCTACCTGCAAGTGCGGTGATTGCTGGTGCCTAAATCTAGCTTTGAAACCTGTTAATACAGGGACAAAGACTTTGAAGCACCAGTTATTGCCCATAGTAAAGAATTCATTTATTTAGCCATAATAGGTTTATTTTGCTAACACATTTTTTTCACTTCTTTATACATGCTTTTTGAGCCTCTTCCTTTTCCCTTATGCTACTGGAGCTACTTTGAATATTTACAGCTTCTCAAATTTCAAGTCATCCACAAGAAAGACTGGGGGTGATCTATTGTGTAAGTATTGGAGTGTGAAACAAGATGTCGCAGAGTCCAATCCAATTACAAGTAACTGTCTCAGTGTGACCATGAGCAAGTCACTTGACCTCCCTGAACTTTGATCCCCCAATGAGATGTTTCATCTATGGTGACCTGGGCTGGCTATCCCAGGTAAATATACCATGAAATAAAAAATCTATTAAGTGCCCTACCGGTTAGTAACTGCAGTCCTACAACATTTCAAAACCACATTAGTAAGTTCATATTTTAAAAGAAGGTTGACACTCTCAAACATTCTATAACATAATCTTTAAACAGTAAGTGCCTATACAACAGTCAGAGGGTAGGATTTAAGGAACTGATGGATTCCCACTGTGCAGCAATGGTCGCCCTTAGAGTGCAAGAAGTGTGTGTGTGTGTGTGTGTGTGTGTGTGGCAACAACACTTAAATGCAGTTTGCCAGTTTATGTCATATCTACTGTCTGGCACACACGACATGGGAACCACTGCCAGTCTGCCAGTACCAGACTGGTAATAACCAAAGAATTGGTTTCAGAGTAGAAGCTTTCATACGGAGCTGAAAAAAATACAGTGCGTTTGGTTGCCCTGCCATAACATAGTAGTGAAACAAGACCAACAGGGGGTGGAGTCAATTTCCTGGACTCCCACCACAGGTATTTTAAAATAAAAATATACTTTAATGTCAGAATTATGGGGTCAATTCTCAAAGGATTAGTGCAAGTCACGCCAGAGGCAACTTGCGCTGACTGCCGATGCACCAGGGACCCTGCACCTGATTCTCTATCAGGCAGTGTCCCGGTGGCTAAGTCCCATGGCTTGTGGCAACCTTAGCAGTGTGCCAATCAGGGGGTGCCCCTGGATAGATTGTCACAAACCTATGGCAGTATACAGACAAAGGACAAAAGTGCCTTCCTGCCCCAATCCCCAATCAACATAAATAAATTGCTCTGGTGGGCTAGCAGCCCACCCCAGCCCTGATCACTGATCAGAATATGTAAAAATGCCCCATTGAGCTTACACCCGCCCACAGCTCTGATGAAAATATTTAAAATGACTAGTGGACCCCCAACCCGGCAGTCCCTTACCACCCCCACTTCCCCCCAACTCGTGACCCAGCCAGTGACTGGCACAGCCCACCGCTCACCACCGTGGCCAGCTGCTGACTGAGCTTTGTACTGTAAATAGTACATGCTCAGTGAATGACAGCTGCTGTTTCAAACAGCAGTTTCAAACACAGTTTGAAAACACGCACGCTTATCTCGTCAGTGTGACTGGGCGATTGAACTGTGTTGCCACAGTAGTCCTCCATTCATCCACTGTTCCTTCAACCCTCCCACTACCGCCAACCGCTCTCCTCCTGTCCCTCCATCATTCACAGCACCCTTATCAGTACTATCCTAAACCTGGTAACTGGAAGGGCATAATTGGCAGATCTCTGGATAGGTTGCCTTTCCCTGGGGCAGCAGCGATGAATTTCTGCTCTCTGCCTGGCCGGGTGGTGCCTCCTCTCAACCCCAACCTTTCAGTGCAATTCCTTCCCTGCTGCCACCATCCGCATTTTAGGGCATTCCAATTATACTTAGACTTTTTTTATCAAGTCTGATTACCTAGCATGTGATCAAGTCTGTACTTCTCTCCCAGTATTCAGGTCCTTCTCTCCCAGTTTTCAGATTCTCAAATTCACTCCACCATGTGCCAATGTCCCTGTCAATAGTCCCCCAATATGAAACCCTGTTTGTCTGCCATGCTATTGCCTACCAGTGTGGACACGACTCATCACCAAAGTGTGGACCTGCAGGCATGGTTTGCTGTAAAATGTTTTAAAAAACATTACCGGTGAGTCGTACTCAGTGTGGACAGGGCCTAATGTCTTTAAAAATATCCTTAAAAACGTCCACCTGAAGTCTTTTTATTTTTTATTGTACCTGTAAAAAAAGAAACCTTCCAGCG
This sequence comes from Neoceratodus forsteri, assembly GCA_016271365.2. Classification (NCBI taxonomy): domain Eukaryota; kingdom Metazoa; phylum Chordata; order Ceratodontiformes; family Ceratodontidae; genus Neoceratodus; species Neoceratodus forsteri. The sequence continues at coordinate 335,858,398 of CM057454.1, forward strand.
TTGTCTCTCCAGTCCCCTCCCCACCCTAACCCTCCCTCTGTGCACCAACTCCCTGCACCCCCTCACCAATGCTTACCCTTTGGAGGTTGGGAGCCACGATCTTCACTGGTCCAGGATACATCTGCACTCTTCAGAGCTGAACTCAGAACTGAGGAATTGGGTAAGCCTGTGTAATGGGACTGAATGGGGGGGGGTTCAATTTAAGTTGATATCTCAGCCATTTTTAGGAATTTTGGCCCCAAATTTTCAACATGGGGTTCTTGGGACCCCACCTCATGAACATATCAGTGTCATTTTGTTTCTTGGTCCTGAAAGGTGAATTAACGGTCACTGCACAGAATCACCTTTCAGGACCGATTACCGAAACTACAGTGTCACAGTACATGAGGTGTGGTCCCAAAAAGCCGATGTTGCAAATTTGGTGGAAAAATTCCAAAACATGACTGTTACCAGTGTGCATTGCACAGTTTCTACGCATGCTTGTAACTTTGCTAATTTTTTATATTTTCATTCCAGATTTTCAACTTTGCCATTTTTTCACATCTCCTTATAAACAGTAGTGTTATTTTTCACATTCTGCCCAAAATGCGTTTTCACACCTGTGGCTCAGAATGGCATAGTCGGTGTGCAAAATCAAGTTTCGGGATGGATTAACAAAATCATAGTGCTACTGTTCATGAGGGGAGGTCCAAAAAAGGCCATGTTTAAAATTTGGTAAAAAATTCCAAAAAATGCCAGCGTTATGAGGGTGCGTTGTGCATTTTCTATGCATGCTCGTATCTTTGCCAATTTTTAATATTTTCATGCCAAATTTCAACACTGCCATTTTTTCATACTTCCTTATGAACAGCACAGCTGTAATTTTTTTGCATCCTGCCTGAAATGTGTTTTTGCACCTGTGGCACGGAATGGCCCGGTCACTCTGCAAAATCACCTTTCAGCAAGATAAAACAAAATGACAGTGGCACTGTTCATGAGTGGATACTAAAAGGTCATGTTGAAAATTTGCAACACAGCCCAAAATGGCCAAGTTACACCCGGCCGTTCACAATTTTCTACGGACTCGTGTACCTTTGGTCATGTTCAATATTTTCACTCCAAATTTTCAATATAGTCTTTTTATCACACCACCTCATGAACAGTACAGCTGTCATACAACATTCTATTGCTCATTATCTATAAAACTCTTCCTGCACTACTACACTCTCACACACTTTCTTATCTCTACACACAAAGAACTTTCGGCATTGACAAATGCTTGTTTGTACAGTGCGAAAATCCCTTGTCCTGCTCTGGTTCACTTCTGTCCAACTGCTGGCTTATTCCCCTGCTTACGCAACGTAAGCCAGTACTGAAAACAAAAGTGAAAATGTGAGAGGAAGAAGCAGGAAGTATACATCTAAGTCCACAAAATGTGTCCTTTACTGGGTAGCATTCTGTCTTTATTGCCGAGTGTAGCAGTAGCTTTTATAAATCTGCTTATATAACATTGTGATAACACTGTACAAATACTAGACTTATAAATACAATAGGTGACTTCTTAGACATGTTAGCTCCTTCTCCAGCATTAGGAAGGCTTATAACAGTTACCTGTCTTCATTACAATGGACTTCCTTATACAGTAGCCCCTCACTATAACGAACCGTGGTATAGCGAATATTGGCTATTATGAATATGAGCTTTGGATCCCATCAGCTGCTAGATGGCACTATAAAACCACGTAATTTGACAGCAATGTCAGATGGACAAAATGAAGTGGTCAGGTTATTCAGTGTCTACCAAGCTGGCAATTCTTGATCAGCTTAAGGCTGGAGAAAGCCTTGCTAAAATTTCATCAGAGACAGGCTACAGTAAATCAACAATTTGTACATGGAGGAAGCAGGAGGAACCATTACTGGTGTTTGTTTCAGAGTCTGATGAGACAGATGCTGTCAAGCAAAAAAAGCTATGACGTGCTGATGAAGCAGAAATTGATAAGGCCACCCTGCTGTGGTTTTCACTGCAGCGCTCCAGTGGCATTCCAGTGTCTGGAAACATAGTCCAGGAAAAGGCTACACAGTTCACCAGAAAGATTTATGGCGAAACATCTAAGTTTAAATCAACCACAGGATGGCTGTGGTGCTTTCAGAAATGGCACGGCATCTGTCGGGTGGCAGTGACCGGTGAACAACGGTCATGGAATGATGCCACTGCTGCTGAGTTTTTGCTGAAGCTGAAAAAGACTATCTGCGATGGAGGATATGCTCTGAAGCAGGTATTCAATGCAGATGAGACAGGGTTGTTCTGGCGATGCATACCAGATGTTACCCTCACCAGCAGGAAAGAACAGGAATGCTAGCAGAGGTTTTAAGGTCCTAAAGGATCATGTAACCTTTCTTTTCTGCTGTAATGCTACAGGCACCATTAAAATCAAGCCTCTCTGCATTGGCAAATAAAAAAAAAAAAAAAACATTGTTTCCACCATGTAAACATGAGCTCTCTGCCAGTGGAATACAACCATAGCAAAAATGCATGGATGACATCCGTCATTTTCCATGCCTGGTTTTTCAAGACATTTGTTCCCTCTGTGCGTGCTTTTCTAAAACAAATTGCAGCCAAAGGCACTTTTGCTACTTGATCACTGCCCTGTGCATCTGAGTTAAAAATCTAGAGATGGGAAATAAAGGCATTGTTCCTCCTAAAAATATAATATCATGAATACAGCCCCTTGGTATAACTGCAACCTTTAAGAAGCACTATAGGAAGAGACTGCTGGGTGACCTAGTAGCGGCTGATACAGACAAGGACACAGACTTTGTAAAGGCACTGACACTAAAAACCATGACAGACCTGGCTGGGGAGGCATGGGAGTGTGTATCACAAGGAACGATCACTCACTGCTGGTCATCAACTTTGGGTGCTGCATTTGATGCCAACCTAAGCTGGGATGATGAACATGAAGAAGCGAGTGATGACACACCAGAGGTTGCTCAGATGTCTATCATGCATGGGCGGCTCTACACCATGGCCTGCCAGGGCACGTGCCCTGGTAAAAAAATGCTGTGCCCCAGTTGGTGCCCCATATGGTGCAGAACTTCCCTCATAATAACAATATATCAGTGCCCTGGCTGTCATCTGTTTTGCCCCAGCTGTGCCCTGGTAACCATTTGTGGCTAGAGCCGCTACTGCTATCACATTACAGTTGCTGGATCAGACTAACGCTGAAGATGCGATCGATCAGTGGTTAACTGGAGATGACACAGCAGATACCATACAGACGATGACAGATGCTGAGATTCTGTCTGTCATCTCGAATAAGCAGGAAGCAGACCAAGGAGAGATTTGCAAGGAGACATGTGAGGATGAAGAGGAGAGCGAAGATAACTGTGAGATTCCACCACCACCACCACCAACTCACATTGAGGCAATACGTGGTCTACAGACTGGGCTGGAGTGGCTTTCCAGTCAGGAGGTAGACCCCATAAAAGTGATCCAGCCTAGACAGTTGATATCCTTTGCTGAGGATGTGGCAGCAAATATCACTCGAGACAGATGAAGGCTACCGACTTTTTTGGCGTCAATACAGTTGATAAGTAGAAAGCAAAAAAACACAAATAATAGAGCACAAGCATATAAAAAAAATGAAAAGAATACACAAAGCACACTGAGAACAAAGCACCCCCCCCCACCACCACCACCACCACACCAGGCAATGCCACTGCAAAGTCATGATCAAAAATTAACAGCACATCACGGTCAATACAGATGACATCCCTCGCTTTAACGAATGATGTGCAATAACGAATGGCTGGACTGGCTCCCAAGCCATTCGTTGTAGTGAGGGGCTACTGTATAATACTGGCATCTTGTGATGGGCACTATAAAAGCTTTGAATATAAAATACAGTATATATGTTATATACAGTACCTGTGTTTATGCAAATGGATTCCTGAATCCTTTAGGGTCAGTGAAACTACATGGAATATGTTTTGTTGTTTGGGTTCCAACCTATTACTCTCAATGTCTTTTTTTCAGCATTATTTTTAACAGACCACAATGCTTCCGTTTTCTATGAATTATAAACCATTATGACAATTAGCAGTGTCAGTGGCTCAGTAGGTAGCACACTCGCCTCTGAGTCTGGGAGATCAGAGGGCTGTGGATTCAGTTCCCACACCTGGCACTTGGGTTAATATCCCAATACTGACACTGTAGTGCAGCATGAGAGGGGGGTGCTGCACTTCTGAGGTGCCATGTTTCGGATGAGACATTAAATTGAGGTCCCATCTGCCTGGATTGGTGGTAGTTCTGGTGGATGCTAAAGATCCTATAGCACTTATCGAAAAAGAGTAAGGAATTTTCCCGGTGTCCTGGCCAGGTTTCTCCCATTCACTAAAAAATACCACCAACAGCTTAATCTGGTTCAATTTCAGTTGCTTACCATCTGTATCCACCCTCCCCCAGGTCGCCCCTGAAAAAAGGGACTTCTAGGCCCAGTGGGCTTACCAGGTCAACAAAATTCAATAAATAAATAAGTGTCTATTACAGGTGTAAGAATGTTACCTCTTGTATCACTGGCATAAGAGAAATGCAAACCGAAGACCATACAAGCCACTGAAAATGAGCACCTCAAACCTCGAAATGAGCACTTGTAAAAGTGGAGCCAAGACTCTGCACATGTACAAGAATGAGGGTGCTGTTGTGCATGCATCCAGCCACGGCTCCACTTTTACAAATGCTTATTTAGGAGGTTTGTAGTGCTCATTTTCAATTGATCATTTCACATGATTACAGATGTTTGCTATACAACCCAACACTTTTCTAACAGTAGTCCAAAAATACATATGATACATACTTTCAGTGGATTGAGGACCATATGTTGTGCAGTGGTGTGTCCTCTTTATAGTGGGAGTGTGTTAAGACATTCAGTGGAGGAGAGAACCAGGGCTACAGACTTGTCTTTTTTTAGGTGAGTTTGCCTTTAACATAAATTTTGAAGTGGGATGAAGCGAGGGATGGGGCTGGCACCGGACTCCAAGCATCATTTTGAAGTGGCTTCAGTTACAAAAGAAAGAACGAAAAGTGAATGGCATACACACAGCATCAGTGTCAATACTCTGCCACAGTCCCACCTGCACACCAAACATGGGCGCATCCGCTGAGGGGATGGGGGGAACCTGCCCCCCTCTATTATCTCAGCCATTCATCATGTCCCACCCAACACTTTGGGCTTAGTTTTTAAGCTGCATAGACAGTGTAATTCACAATACACTCGGACAAGATCCTCTTCATTAAAGTGCAACTGTTGAGTGGAATCAGGAGATGAGCTTGAGGAATTTAGCTTTTATGTCCCCAGCTCAGAGCAGTGAAACAGCCATGAAAAAAAAAAAAACAATTGTGCAGATTAACAACCTGCTTGCCCCCTAGGGTCAGAGAATGCTGCAGAATCAACTTTTTGTGCTGGCTAGTGGGCTTTGAAGTGTGAATCGGTGACACCTTAACACAGCAGTAAAACACGTGTCTGGTACACCCATACCTCCCTATCAGCCTTCAACAAAGGGGAGAGGGGTATAACATATTAATGTGTTAAACATCAACCCCAGTTCATCCTGCTACCCTAGACCTGACTCTCTTATCTTTGCAGGGCTGTCTTAAGTATCGCTCCATTGTGACTGACTACCCTAAGGCTAAGGTAATGGCACTTCTTTAAATTAAGCTAGAAAAAAAGCATGGTGTTGTGTTCAAATCCCTAATACACTCTGACTGAGCAAGAAATATACTGGTGCAGAAAATAGGAAAGATACATAACATGAGTAAGAGCTACACTACAGTCAATGTATTTTGTCTTCACTCAGTAAAGATAGGACTGAACCACTGAATACTCAAAAATCCTGTTTCAATTCTTTATTAATTTAGCAGCCCAGCTGATACCAGTACTCCCTATCACTTCCAAAAATCCATGAAGTGTACAGTAGTTGGTGTAAGCAACACGTTACTTTTAACAAGTTTCCAAATAACAGTCTGCAGTCTAGGGATACTGGACTGCTGAATTAATAAAATAAAAAATGTAAACAATATTTTTGTTATTAAGTGACTCAGTCCTACCTTTACTGAGTTCAGATAGAATAGCTTCACTGTGATGTGACTCTTACTACTTTTATTTCTTTAAGATATGTCCTGCAACTTAGTGATTTTGTTTGGTTGGTATGTTTCTGTCAGTCTGTCTTTCTTGATTGTCATTTATGACTGTAAGGTTCAGCTCCTTCTTTCTTCATTTAAATATCTGCCCACAAACAAGCCAGGGCCACAATCTGCAGTGAATTAAGCTATTCTAAGTTGGCATTGTAAGCTATTCCATCACATGGGGTTCGTTCAGATGATTTTTTTCTAAAAAGAAAAAAAAACACTAGCAGTTTGACAGAGACCAAGAGTAATAGTGGAAATCAGTGAGCTTTGCTTGTTGAAAAAGTTGGTTAGTTTGGTTTCTTTTTGCTAGGACAGACAGGAATGCCTATGCCCAGAGCTCCCGACTGGAACTTCAGCGTTTGCAGTTGCAATTGGTGAATTCAGGTTAGACACATACCTTAGAGCATCACCCACTGTGATATCATGCATATATTAGAGCTTCTTCAGTCACACCATTTCCCCCTCCCCAGACTCCGGAAAAGAAAACATTATGAAAAAAGTATATTGCTTATAGAGAAACATGAATATTACCACATGCTTAGTTAGATTTCATGTGGATCAGATGAAATTTGACTTTTCATTTTAGGTTGCACTTTGCCTGCTCTTTCTACAGTAGCATAAACATTGACTGCTTCATTTGAGAGAGAGAGAGAGAGAGAGAGAGAGAGACGGACAGAGAGTGTCATATTTACAACTAGGTCTCTCTCTGTGGCTATACCATATTTCTCTGATACTGTAGCTGCTGTCTGTTCTGTCTCAGTGTGAGATAATGCATTCTGTACTTTTTTTTATTTCTTTCAAGTGAATGAGGTTCTGTGGGAGATGCTAGCTGTACATAATATATCTCAGCAGATGTTAACGCTGTACAGTTTTCATAGTTACGCACCTACAATATGTTCAGTGTACCTGATTATCAACAAGTAGGCATTTTATTAGTCCAAACGCTTTACCTGACCTTTCTTGCATGGAAGCCTTCAGTTTAGACTGCAGACATCTACAGGCGAGAGCACCAAACAAACAATTCTGCAGGCTGCAGCTCTGTTTGTCAAGCCAAAATATAAGAAGTCCCCTCCAGATGTTGATATCAGTGAGGGTGGCTATAGTTTAGAAACACAGATCCAACAAAACATGCATCCCCATTTGTTAATCAGAATTGTATGGTTTCAGTCCTTAAAAGAAAGCAGTTTAACATGTTAATAAGCTTCTGTTACACATATGACCAGTGACAATTGTTGATCTTTTTGGGTCTCTCCATTCTTATCTCCAGTTTATTTATGAAGGAAAGACATCTGGTTTTATAGCACCACCAACATTTCTTATTTTTTAATACTTGCTCAGTTCCTCAAGCTGCTATCCCACCTTACCATAACATCTCTTCTTGCTCAAACCAGTAACATATGTTTAAGTGTATATACAGCTATGTGTCTCTTGTGGTCTTGAGTTCGCTGTTCTTCAGGTGAGAAAACTGTGATGTGAAGCTGAGCAGTTCTGGCACAAAGGACGTCAGAAGAAAGTGTTATAACAATAAGAGGCATTTAAATTGTACATATTTATTTATTTATTAAATTTTGGTGACCGAGTAGGCCCACTGAGCCCTGATGATATTATAAATCTTTGTTGAAGATTACTGTTTTAAAAACATTAAAGGGACACTGCCAACCTCCCTTAGGCCTCAAAGTGTCCCTAGTTTAAAAAAAAAACACATATATTGTATGATTGCTCACAGACCGTGAAGATTGCTGATGTAGCTGGTACTTTGATTCTGATTCTATTTTTCTTTTTAAAACTGGAAAACAGACTACCAACTATACTGGGGTTACCACACCAAAACATGTTTGTTTACACTTCTTGGTGAACTTCCACTGCATCTTTCCTGGACTTGGGGATACACCCAACTCAGTTTAGCCACTCATGATGCAGCGAGAAGAGAGGAGGCTATTGCTTCATGAGTGACTGCACTGTTTGGGGTGTTCATAATGCTCATAAAGCATGCAATTGGAGTTGATCAAGGATTTGAAACAAAACAATAGTTTGTTTATATTAAATCATTACGATGAATTTCAATTCTACTAAGAAGGGAAGCAGAAAAAACAAACAGCAACAACAATTAATTTTAAAGAAGGTAAGAAATAATAAAATGTGGGTTTTTAGCTAGAAATACTATGGTGCAGAAAGAGTTGACGGTGTCCCTTTAACTTAAAGGCTGTCACATCTTCTGAGCTGACTATAGACTGGGGCCTCATAAGGCACTGAGCAAAACTAGCAGGTTACCAGTCTTAATCTTTACCTCACATAAATGCTACAGTGCTATCCCTGGCAGCTTCAACATGTCATAAGAATTAAGGTTTAGTGCCCGCCTCCTGTCTAAACTCACCTGAAGATGTGTCACTTCAGCCCTTCCTTTAATTTTCTGCCTCTGCCTTCTATCCAGCTGAGCCTGATCCCCAACACACACACACGCACGTACACACACACACACACACATACACTGGGGCCAACATACTGCTACTGGCAACATTTTTTTCTAGTAAAATGGAAAATAATAAATGTGTGACTCACAAGACTTTTTCCTTCTTATCTTTTGTCTTGCAACAAATTAATTATAAAAATAATGCAGTCTTTCATCTCTGTGCTCCATTGCCAGTAACATAGAAACACAGAATTTGACGGCAGATAAGGACCGCTTGGCCCACCCAGTGTCACTGGTGTTTGCACAAATGGCTCGGCAGAGCTATGTCCCCCCAACTTTTTAGTTGTGGTTGCACCCCTGACACCAAATGACGTCCTGATGCTACTGATGTCCTTAGTACTGCTTGCTCAGCATGCGTGCAGATCAGGGATAGCACAACTGAGCAGAACAACAAAATGGAATTAAATTAAAAGCACTATTATTGGTCTATATAACAAAAAAAAATGACAACATACAACCTGTAAAGGTATTTTTTTAACTGACTTCTGAAGTTTGAGTGTAAAAGCAGTGTGTTGCACATTATCTTTACTGTAAATGTTGCTGCTCTGCCTTTCCTTTACTCTGATTCTACTCCTCAAATCTCTCACTCCATACAGTGTCCTCAGAAAACATGATACACCTTACCCCAATTATTACCATGTTGCCCTGTGAGCGCATTTCCTCTCCCTCAGCAAGTTCTTCAACCCTGACTAACATTCGATACTTCACACCCTTGCAGATGTTCTGAGGTCATTTTGTATTGGATATCTCATTTTATTCAGGATGGGAGCCTGCATTCTGTTTCATGATAAACAAGCACTGAAAATGTTTGTTCAGTACAAGGTCATTCAAATTTGTCTTGGTCTGTCATCTCCAACTATGTGGTGACATTACGAGGAACTCAACCATAATATACCCTCTCAAACCCACAGTATGTTGCCCCATGTAGCTTTAAAGCTGAAGCTGTTCCATATAACCATTAGGAGTCAGACACCTTAAACTGGATGAGCTAAGAGCCTAGGTCTTTCCCCAAAAGCCCAATTGTACTGTCAGAAATGTGGCTTGACCCCAGAATCCACAAGTCACTCACTCATGCACAAGGATACTCTATGTCCAGACAAAATAGAAACACAAATGGAGAGGCACTGCTGTCTATACTGTGGACAATATTACAGCAACTGAGGCAATTGGAAACACGCCTCATAATATAGAGGACTTCTACAAGAAAGTCCACAAGGCTATACTAGTGGGCTGTATTTACAGACCATCAAATGGGTCTCATAACTTTGTTGCCATTATAGGTGCAACTGGCTCTACTATTGGTGATGTACAACCATGACATATTCCTGCTTGGTTACCTTAATATCAAATGGTTGGGAGAGGTCTCCTCCAAATACAAAGTAGCTCTTTGCAATTTAAACCTTTCCCATATTATCACCCTATCCATGAGTCTCAATCCTACCACCAAAAACCATATGCTTCTAGACTGGATTCTTGTTCATTGCCCTGACAGACTCTCAGCTACTAGTGTACTTCCAGACTGCTTCAGCGATCATTCCGTCACCTTGTGTCTGGGCAATTTGTAGCACAAAAAATATCCTCCAAAAATGATCGCAACTTGGTTGTACAAGCATTTCATACTTAAGGACTACTACGCAAATTTGTTTTTCCATAATATGAGACTGTATCAACCATATCCTCCTTCATAGCTGATGCCTGTGAATTCTTTGCCAATGAATTTCTCAGTGTCTGTAGCAAATACTTACTGATCAGAATATGCATGGTCAAAAGGCACCATTACCACTGGATCTATAAGAAGTTTATTGACCTGTTCTTGCAAAGAGATGCTACTTGCGACAGATTTGGAAAGACCACATCCCTCAATAAGACAGTATTATAGGAAACTCTGGAATCTAAGTAAAGCAGCACTAGCTAAAGCAAAAGTGGGCTACTACCACAACTACTAGGAGGAAAACAAACATCATTCTAGCAAATTGTGGTCTTGGTCTAAAAACCTCTTTTTGAACTGAATCGTTAAGAGCACATTCATCAAATCTGGAACCTCTCTGTGCACCGTGTCATCTCTCTCTCACAGACAAGGTGAATGTCTAACTCCCACTTCATAAACTCAACATCACCACGACTCACTGGTTCCACCTGTGGTTGTTTTCTCATCAAGCAACCCAAAGCCTGATCTTCATTATCTGCCAAACTGTAACTTCTGACAAATCACTATAGGAGAGGTATTCAAGCACCAAAGTGACTCAGATCTAGCAGAGCTGTTGCTAACTCCCTTGGCCTGAGGCTTCTCTAGCTTGCTGAGAATCATATATGTGCCCCAGTTACCATGCTTTTGAACTTCTCCCTCATTTCTGGTAAGATTCTACTATACATAAATATGCCAGAAGTTGTGCCCATCCACAATGGAGAGACTAAATAGCATCAGAATCAATACTGACTAATTGTTATCCTTGCAGCCCTCCCTGAGCTTTCTCAAAAGTGCATTTACACACAGCTGACTGAAAATCTCAAGTCTGCACAATCTGCTTTCTCTCCCATGCAATCTGGCTTCAGGAAGGGGTATACCACCATATGTACTGTACTCTGCTCAAAGTGATCAATGATCTCAAAATAACCATGGATTATCATCTCCTCATTGGAGACATCTTTGAGGACCTCTTCAAAGCCTTTGAATTGGTGGACCATGCAAAACTCTTGCTCAACCTCAAAACCACAGGTCTCAGCCAACTAGCCTTCACACAGTTCAAAATCTACGAGTTACCAAGCCCAGCTAGTGTCCATACAAATCATTAGTTCAGACCTTACAGGCTCATATCTTGGGGTTCATCAGAACTCAATGCTTGGCCCTTTACTGTTCTCCATTTTTGTTAACATCTCAAAGCACAACTGCAGGTGGCATCTGTCACAAACGCACTCCACAGGTCAGGCCCTCTGCTCCCACAGTGCCAACCTCAGAGTGCAATAGTGTGAACAGGTAACAGACAGGGTAACCCTCATGTCTACTTTGGGTCCGAATCCCCTATTAGCCTTGAGGTCTGGAGGGATTCAAACTGTGAACCTTATGCTAGCACACCCAATTTACAGGCTCGGTATACGTGTGATCCATACAATCGTCTGACTATCAACTGCCCCACTCTCTACTGCCTGGGTCCAACTGCCCATATCTCTCATCTGCCGTCAAGTCCATCTTGCTGATCGACATTTTCCAGACATCAAAAGAAAGTTGCAGATTTACATTACACACCGCACTATGCTCGCTCTCACTCCAGTCACCATGGAAATGCTCAGTATGGGACAGCACTACAATTATTTTTAAAATACTTTTTTTAGATAGACAGGGGTTACAACAATGTTTAAACAGCATTTACTTTTGCAAAACCTTGTTTAGAAGGACAGCCTGCACAATGCTCGCTCTTGCCCCAGTCACCATGGAAACACTCGGCTCGAGACAGCAGTACAATTACTTTTACAAAACCTTTTTTTATGCAGAAGATGAGCATTTCCATGGTGAGCATACTCACTGTAAGTTGTAACCCACTAACTGCAATTGCTTGTGTGGTGCTTAAAAATTACTGCTTAAATATTGATGCAGGGGATGAGCAGTTCCATTGTGACAGTAACGAGTATACTCACCATAAGTTGAAACCTACTAACTGCAATTGTGTGCGTGGTGCTTAAAAATTACTCTTCAGATGTTTCTTTTTTGGCCAGCATGCTACGGTCAGGAAACTGATTAAGCGGTAAGATGAACGTCGGGAGACAGTACTAGTCGGGAAATTGAATACAGGTTACTGTCTGTCGGTATATCGGGAGTCGGGAGATCGTACCAGACCCGGACACGTACCCTCTTCAGGGGGATGCAGTACAATCCTTTGCCCAGGGGCACCCAGCCAGGTTTTCCCAAATGTACCCTTAGAACTCTATAAGAGACCCAAGTATTTCTTACCTTTTAAGCAAGCTCAGTAACACAATCAAGCTTTTAACAGCTGTCAGACTTAAACCCAGGTTCTGCATCACATGCAAAGAAAAACTAAGACATACAGGCAGTATTTTAAAGAAAATATTGTTTACTAAAAAAAAGTTTAAAACAAGTAAAATCAAACACAGAACAATTACAAATCTTACAGTCATATAAAAAAATGGGACGTTACAGAATATAAACTCCTACCACAAATATTTAAAGTCTTTCTTCTTCTAAATGTTACCCTTTTAGTGCTTTCAAAACTTCACAGAATTTTTCTCTCTTTGAGTCCAGGAATAATATATCACATATTCACCAGATGCTGGATCATTTCAAGGGGCATCTCCCCTCCCCTTTTGTGAGGTCAGTTAGACCCTCCCTTCGTGTTAATTCTTAAAATTATCTACAACGATGTATTTTAAATAATGTGAACATCAGCAAAAAGCCATTTCCCAAATATGGCAGTCTTTGATCAACATTTCCTTTGAGGTTTACAACCCCACAGTCTGTCACTAAGGTGAGAGAAAACCAATAAGAGTCAGCCAAGACTACTACTTCCTGCTACGTCATAAAATTCATATATGTGGAACACTTCAAAGGCAGTAAGGGTTATGAGGGCCATAAACTATCCCTTTGGAAGGAAGGCATTAATTAGATTTTTCCCTGGTCAGTTAAATGACATCCTCACTGACACCTTGAAGGTTAAATGCCAAACAGCTAACTTGTGTGAGACAATTACATACACAGACCATTTATTTATAATGCAAATATTATACAATAATAATAGAGAGTTTTTCCTGTGACAGCATCTATGCAGACAACACCATACTTCACTATTATGCAGTGACAACGGCCGAGGTTAATTCAGTACCCAGTCCTGATTTTAACACAGTCTCCTTCTGGTTTGCCAACAAGTGCCTGATCCTTAATGCAACCAAAACCAAGTCTATGGTGTTTTGATCCCAGAACTTGCTAACTCGATTAGTTGATCTACCTGTAATCATAACATCAGATGGCAATGTCACAATACTGATATTGGTTGTAAGCGGCCCTGTAGCCTTACATTAATCTCCGATTAATATGCATGTAGAGCCTCATCACATGCGAAAAGATTCAACACCTAGTCTATTTGGGAATGCTTAATTTCCAAAACTCTAATTCAGTTTCAATTGGCCACTATTATTATCTTCACTAAGATAACCGAAATAGAAACCCAGATGATTTCCTCGGGTACCTGCTGAATTATAAAATAAACAGTCTGACTGAATGTTCTGTGCAAATGGATGCTACAGTATGTTCGCATTACTTTCCTGCCCTCACCCCCAGCCAAAATCAATATGCTAATATAACATGCATATTTGACATAAATAACAGACTGAAAAGTAGCAGTTATACAATAGCTGGTATAGTAATCAACTGATGTGCATTAGACAAGCATTACAGTACCATAGTAGTTCAAAGGAGTAACAGACACATGGCATTCAGTAAAAATGCTGTATAAAAAACAGGACCTTTTTTGTTTTCTTCTGCCACACTTATTGTTGTTCCTACCCCACAGTTCAGCATGTCATAAAACTGTTAACTGGCACACTACTATGTTAACTACTCCTTTTCTTTACACCGTCAGTTCACACAATCAAAATCAACATCGAGCTCTGAGTAGTTGCTATGACAACAAGGTATATAACCTAAACCCAGTTGACACTTCCTCAAGGTGCAAACGTGGTTCACATTATACACATTGCAGCCATAGCAAATGATCCCAATGTGTGACAGCCAACATTCAAATGTGTAGCAGTATGCTAGCCCGCTGGCACAGCAGTAGAGCTACCGCTCATGACGCTGGTGACCTGGGTTTGGGAATGAGCCTGGCTTGTCAGAGGGCTGGCCAAGGGAAGGAGGAATGAGCAACCTAAAGGACACACTCTTCCTCTGGGGATAGAAAATTGCCATACCTGCTGTATTACTACCACCTTGGTGACCACAGGTGACAGAACAGTTGGGATGCCACAAGGGGGGGAGGACATCAGCTGCAGTCCTGGTACATCTCTGCATGTGCATGCCTCCTTGGGCTCCATTGCATGGTGGCATCCTCAGGGGATGTGTGACCTTATGGGAAGCTGACTCCCCCCCCCCCCCGCATTATGACTTCCTGGATCGGTTGTCAGCCAGATTCCTGGCATGACTGCCATGCAGAATCCTCCCTCATGACAACCCCACCACGAGGGGCTGATCTTGCTGGGTTGATATTCCATGGTAGAGATATGCTCTGGCATCGGCGGCGATCCAGGGGCAAAGTCGTGGCTGGGCTGATAAAAAGTACATAAAAAAATGTGTGGCAGTAGTTCAAAGCAATAAGAAATTTGTAACAAGAATGCTATTGCATACCTGAGCACACGTTTCCCCTTCTGCCATGGTAAGATCTCTCAAGCCCAACCCTGTGGTTTAGCACAGCTGCATTCTGACAGCCAGCAAACTCTGTAATGTCTTCCCTCCCTCTGGCACTACCATGCACATCAATGCGGCCTCAGAAGCTTAGACAGTGTGTTTTTTATTTATTTTTATTTGCAACCTCCCTATTGCTATACCCTGCATGTTCAGTCTGGTCTCTGTTAAAAACGTGCAGACAATTGTGAGGAACTGTCTTTGAATCCAGCTCACAGCATTACAACTCCCTGTTTACATACATTCTCCTTCAGCAAGGCAATTTTTTTTAAATAAAAATTGAAAGTGGAATTTATACACTACTACAAAAGAAATAATGTTCTCCCAGGGGTTACATTAATCATGTGGTTAATCATGCCTTGTGCCACATTACGCCCCCCCCTGGGGGGGTGATAAAAGGATGATTATTTTAGCCCCTGGTTGTACTTTATTGCTTAAATATTCAAATATCTAGGAATCTGGCCTGACATAGTAGGAACATTGATTGCATCATAACAACTGTAGGGTTCAAGCTCAGTTTCCTCCATGAGTCTAACACTGTCTCATTGCTCACATGATGAAGCAGATAGGTCTCCCACTTCCATTTTCCTCTACGAAGGCATTATATATGATTGTACAAACAAAATTACTTTGCTGCCTCAGAATCATTTATAAAAGTTGCGAAAGTTCATCCTTGTGTATGGATGGTCCACCCACAATCACCTGCTGTATGAACAGCTTCTGGCCAAGTTCCTCATGCTGGCATGATTACCATGGGCTTTTTTTGTTGTAAAAGTTCTGTTAAACAGCAGCACTTACCTTCTCAATTCCCTGGATGAAGTGTGAATTTGGAAGAATGGACTTCACATTTTCAGCACCAAGCACTAGGAATTAACTACCCTTCCCTCTGGGGAAAGTGTCTAGTTTGCAAGTGTTTAAGCCCGGTCTTTCTTGCCACCTTAGGCAAGACAAGATTTATTTATATGGTACCCTTTTCAAAGGTTCAGGGTGTCGTACAGGGAGAATATCATAGAACAGTATTCATTTCTCTTTGCATCTTCAATCAGACAAAAGCATGGGCTATCATCACCATACCACAGGGCATAAGATATGCTTTGATCCAAGCAATGTTGTAGAGATGGAAAATTCCCCAACAGACAAAAGACAACATGTTTCAATGTTGGTCCTTCTCAATGTA
Organism: Neoceratodus forsteri; assembly: GCA_016271365.2. NCBI lineage: Eukaryota > Metazoa > Chordata > Ceratodontiformes > Ceratodontidae > Neoceratodus > Neoceratodus forsteri. The sequence continues at coordinate 335,874,616 of CM057454.1, forward strand.
TTCATTTGTGACATAGGGGAATTCATCAAGGGCAAAATCTGCCTTTTCGCAGATGACACAAAGATTGGTGCCCGAACACAGATAAACAGATAAGGGTACTCAGGGAGGATCTGGGCAGACTTGAGAGCCATTCAAAGATCTGGCAACTAGGCTTCAATGCAAAAAAATGGAAAGGTATGTACACTGGGAAGAGGAACCCAAGAGTGCAATATGAACCGGGGGGAGTGGTGCTGGAACGCACCACAGAGGAAAAAGACCTAGGGATCATGATATCAGAGAACCTAACCACAACAGTACATTGTAACAGAGCTGTGGGCAAGGCAAACAGGATGCTGGACTGCATAGGGATGGGGATAAGCAGTAGAAATCGGAAGGTGATTCTCCCACTGTGCAGGTCACTGGTGAGACCACACGTGGAATACTGCGCAAGGTATTGGAGTCCACACCTGAAGAGAGACTGAGAGAAGGTGGCAGCAGTACAGTGCAGGGCAACCAAGATGGTCCATGGATTAAGGAGCAAGACATACGAGGAGAAACTGCAAGACTTGAACTTGTATACCCTTGAAAAAAGAAGGGAAAGGAGTGACGTGATCATGACATACAAGCACCTGCATAGGACAAACTGGGTGGATGCCAAGGAACTTTTCTCCTCGAGTTCAGATACAGGGATACGAGGGAGCTCACTTAAACTCATAGCATGAAAATTCAGAAGGAACATCCATAAGCACTTTTTCACAGAAAGAGTGGTGGACAAGTGGAACAAGCTACTGGTGGAAGTGATACAGGCCACATCAGTGAACAGCTTCAAGCAGGGAAGAGGTAAACACATGTGCTTAGTTAAAAATGGGGGCAGAAATGAAAGGGAGGGATGGTCACTAGGGGCAATGTAGAACAGTAGAAGGCTAAGCAGACTGGATACGTCTACAGGCATTTTTCCACCTTCATTGTCCATGCAGACTAGACTGTTTTGGATGCAAATCAAACAAATGCTAGGTCTGCTGAGGAATCATTCTTCCTCTGATATGATTCTGAACTAAATGAACTACCACAATAGCCAATGTGTTTAACTCTCATTTCTCAGACCTTTCCTCATACATGCACACCTTCTCTAACTTGCCCCCTTCCCAACAAAATAAATGTACCCTCCCTGGGCCCCCACCAACTCTACCATAGCCCACCTTCTATTTTAAATGGGTCAGTCCTGTTGAGCTTTGTAAATTCCTTAAGCAGATTTCTGTTTCCAAATCTGCAGGCATGGATGATACTTAACTGAACCCAACGTTCTCAAAATTGCCGCAAAAGAGTTAGCCTTCCAAACTGCAAAATTAATCAGTCTATCCCTCACTACTGGCATAGTGCCTGACCTATGGAATAAACTGCTTGTTATTCCAGTCTTTAAGAAGGGGGAAGCCAAAATTCTAAATAACTGTAGGTCCACTGCTGGTCTCCCTGTTTAAACAAAATACTAGAAGTAGTAGGGGCCTCGCAACTCAGTAGCTACCGCTACACCTGTGGCCTTCTATCCCACACACACAACACAGTTTTTATAGAGGGAACAGCCCACTACTGCCCTTCTCACCCTTACCGACAGTATCTCCTCAGCAATGGATACTGGTAGCCTCATAGGTGCTGTCATTATAGACCTGACCAAAGCTTTTGATTTGGTTGATCATTCTTTGCTTACTAGTAAACTTGTCGATCTGGGTATCTCACAAACTGCTCTCCCCTGGTTTTGTAATTACTTGGCAAACAGAACCCAAAACGTCATGTATGAGTCCTCCCTTTCATACCCTGCCCCAGCTCGGATGGGTGTTCCCTACTGCTCAATTCTAGGCCCGCTCCTGTCTGCCTTATACATCAATTCCATAACTCAAAGCCTTCCCCACTGCTCGGCCAGTCTTTCCGCTGATGATCTGGTTCTGTATACTTGCTCCACAAGTACTGACCAAATCATACAAAACCTGACAGCTGACCTACAGTCAGTGCACACCTGGTATCTGAAGACAAACTGACCCTAAACATGACCGAAACACAATCCATGCTATTTGGTATATCCCCCAAATTAAGAGTGTGCCCATCCCCTCTATCTATAGTATATCATGATGGTACCTAGGTCCCCACTGCCTCCTCCTTTACATATCTCAGAGTCACCCTTGCCCCCCTGCTTGATTACTCAGCTCATGCCATGAGTGTCTGCAAGTCTGTGAACTCTGTGCTGTGCATCTCATAGAAAGAGACTGTGATCTAGCCCCACAGGCATGTCTTGCTATTATGCGTGGGATGCTCCTCCCCAAGCTTCTCTATGGTGCCCCTGTGTACTTGACAACTTCTAAAGCTACTCTCCTCAGATGGGATGTCACATACAACAGTATCTGCTGTTTAGCACTGGTGGCTCCCCAGCTCACTCACCCCTGTTCCCTTTATGACAGCTAGGTTGGCTCCCCCCATCCTTCCTATGAGTTCATAATTTTGTAGGTGTGATGTCTTTAATAATGCAAAATGGACAGCCCTCATCCCTTGCTTCATTTCTCCAACCAGTGAACAGTAGCTACTTCTTGAGGTCAAATGATAGTGCTTTGCTGGCTATCCCTAAGGTCTGAACTTGCACTGGTGACTCTGCTTTTGGTTATGCAGCCCCAAGGTTATAGAACTCCATTCCACCAGATATTCATCTCTGCCCCTATGTACATGCTTTCCGACTTGGGTATCAAACATTTCATTGGTCTGGCACACTGTTACTGCAATGGTAACTGAATATTTCCCTGTATGGAAATAATTTCAATAGGATCAGTGTTGATATATTATCATTGTCCTTTTACACCCTCTGATATAACTCCATGTGGATGAATACTGTTTCTTAAATGTTTCTCTTCCTATGAAGTGTTTTGTTTTGAAATTGCATACTTCTTCCTCTCAAGTGTTCATGTACTACAGGCAGTATAGCACAGAGGTTTAGGGCTCTTAGCTGCAAACCTGGAGACCTGGGTTTGAATCCCACAGCCTCACTTGCATACTGTGTGACCCTGAGCAAGTCATTTAACTTCCTTGTGCTCCTAGGTCACACCTGGAAACAAGCTTCGGCTTAGTGTGCCTTTCCTGGTTAAACAATTTCCCCTTTCTTTACAACAGTGCATCTAACTGAATGCTTTGCTTATTATGTATTTCCCTCTCCAGATACATTGCTATGTTCATGTTTTTTTTTTTTCCCCTCCACTGTATATTGTAACACAATGTATGTATTTCTATTGTATGTAAGTTTGGTTGTAATCTCATGGGTTGCATCTGAAAATAGGCATCTAACTGCCTAGTGTGCTTACCTGGTTGACAAAAACTAAATAAATGTACCTATATATTTATATACCTGATACTCAAGTGTAACCCAATAATTCAAAGTGTTATCCAGATTTTTCACCACATCCACAGCCTGAAGTATGCTGCTATTTAAAGATGGCAACCATGCATCCACTGTTGGCATCACTGATCCATTGGAACTCAGTCCGACAAACATTACTTCAGTCTTACCTAAGTTCAGGCTCAGCCAGCTGAGGCCATCCAGCCAATGATTTCCTGAAGGCAAAACACCACAACTGCAATACTCCTGTCAGGTGCACAATACTGATGCAGATACCTATTCTACATAGCAAACTAAAAGAGAACCTGTCTAATAATGCTGACAATTCCACCTCCTGTTTATCCAAAACAGCAAATAGAATACTTTCACAGAGAGCTACATTCATTATTTAGAATTTTTTTTATACTGTCCATGTTGTATTAATTTCCTAAATTCTCCACTGATTCAAGAGTACTGCCATCTAGGTCTGACTAAGCTGTGTATCTCTGGTTTCCCTGTGCATACTTTGCTGCTGGAAACAAAGATATTAGTATCAAAGTGTATTATCAAATTTAGTATCCACGCTTCAAGTTCTAGCTGTCATGATTCCATTTCTATTCACTCCCATACCTAGCCTGTGTTCCACCTTCCACTGTCATTCTTCTTTGTTCTGTTTTCCTTCTAGTCCCAACATGTGAAGATCAGGGTCTTTGAGATCAACAAAGCGTCACTGAAATCCACTGCAAACTCTGGGTCAACCGGTTTGAGAAAAATGTTGACCAGTCTGTCAACTAAAGTTGAAGTCTTGAACTTTATCAGGGACTCTATTGTAGAATCGCCCATGTCCTCGACCTGCTCCTCAATGGGTGGTAACTTGACTAAGGTCTACTGATCATAAAAGTCAAGGGATCATTGAAAAAGGAAACGTTCCCCTCCCATGATTGACAACAGCATTTTTTGTCCATCTTTTGATGAACGGGGCTGTCCCTGAAAGTATAGAGGGCCAGGTACATTTCCTGGAATTCTGAGTAATCTCTGAAGGGGAGATTCATAGGAGATTCCACAGGCACCAAGGCCCGGACCAACAAGGAGCCCACTGCTGCCACCACCTGCTCCGTTGCTGCCAACTGGACTGCTGACTTGGCAGCCTCAGAGATCTGTTGATGTGCTTGAGGCAACCTAGGAGATATGCCTCCCATTCTTCAACTGATGAAGGATTCATGGCCTGACAGCATGGACACCCATCGATATCATGGATTCCAGGCATTAGAGACCCATGTGGTGTGGATCAATGGCAGACATTTTGCCAGATGCACTGCTTAAAATCAGATTTCCTGATGTACGTCCTTGACTTGACAGAATGGTAACCAGAAGAGGAGATGCACACTATTGAAAACTTCATTGAAAAGTCTAAAATTCGCCAAAGTACTACTGCTTGAAAACTGGAATCCCTCTAATGCTGCAAGAGCTGTGAATGAGGAGACCTGTCCCTTTCAGCAGAGAAGTTCTGACATCAGAAGAGGAAGACCCATGGAATGGCACCACAGTTGGTGGGAGAAGTCTAGCCTGAAGATGTACGATGAACTGCTCATAGCCCAGCAACTGCCACAGGGTGTATACTGAACAGAAATCGTGTTGGTAATAATACAGTACTGCACAAGCAACTGAACTTAGTTTATTTTCAAGTATTTTTTTTTTCTTTTGGTCTTAACTTGAACATTTTGTTCATTTTGGGACAAATTTTTAGGATGGCCAAGAGGCCACTCTACATCAAGACCGCATAAGTATCACCTTATAAATCCAAACTAAGGTGTGTATTGGGGTCACACCCAAAAAACACATTTTGGTTGGATTTACAAGGTGCCACTTATGTAGTCTTGAGGTGGCATGGTGACTTGGCCTCACCAAAAATAAGGTCCAGAAATGGCCAAGTTATTACCAAAACAAGGAAACATACTTGAAAAATAAGCTACATCCCGGCACAAGTGAAGTACTAGCATTTCTGGACCTACTTTTTTAATCCAGAATTTTCTCTTACTGCAGGTAGAGGAGGATGTCCGGGGACATTGAGGAATCATAATGTTTGACATTAAAGATCACAACAAGGATGGCGTGAGTGCTAGAGAGTGAATGAAGGTGTTTTTACAAGATTAGTCAGCTGAGAGGGAGAGGGTACTGCCAGTGTACGTTTACTAGCTCGGGCAATATTTATTTATTTAAAAATTGGTAACTGGGAAAGGCACACTGGGCCAAGACTCCTCTCCAGGTGTGACCCACGGGAGGGGAGTACAGAAGGAATAAAGTTGCAAAGCATCCAGATGCGGTTACATAAGTAACAATGCAAACACAGCAGCAAAGTGGTGACCAAGTATATTAACAGTAAGGATTCATGCAATGATATGTGGACAGTTGTGAGAAAATAACAAAAAAATGTGCAGTGTCTGTTGTTTTTCTTTCCAATTGTTTAACCAGGAGAGAGACACTAAGCTGAAAACTTGTTTACAGGTGCGACCTGGGAGCACAGGGAAGTTAAGTGACTTGTTCAGGGTCACACAGTATGGAAGTGGGGGCTGTGGGATTCAAACCCAGGTCTCCAGATTTGCAGCTCAGAGCCTTAAACCACTGCACTATACTGCTAGTGGGGTCAAGAGTCGGATCACAGGCAGAGCCACTAATAACCTTGATTGGGGGGGGGGTCCAAGTAGGAAGAGAGAGGATCAAAAGTTAAGAGGAGGATGATAAGGATGGGGGGGGTGTATAAAAATGTCTTAGCTGGCATCTAAGACAGGAACTGAAGGGGAATGGTGGAGGGGTAAGAGGGGCAGATTCCAGAGGAAGGGGAGGTGGTACGAGAAAGCAGCCTGTCCTGCAAGAGTGAGGGTGGGGAATGGAGAAGGTGCAGGAATCCCTGGAGCACAGAGAGAAAGAAGAGAAGGAAACAGGAGAGATGAGTGAGGAAAGGCAAGTGGGAAGGGACCCAAACCAGAATTAAGCAATGAAGAAGGCACAGTGGGACTGGCACTGTGATGGTAGTGGGAGGATAGAGAGGGATGAACATAGGGAGCAGTGATTAGTACAGAGGGGAAAATTGGTAGCAAAACAACAGAAGGCACTGCAGAGGGTATCCAATCTGGAAGGGAAAGAGGAAGGGGCAGTGCTATGAACCACATCCACATAGCTAAAGACCAGGACAATCATTCTGGTTACCAGTGGATCTTGAGGGAGAGGCAGTCCTTATTACCATACAGAGCACTGAGTTTATGGCCAAGTTTGACATGCATGGCATTGATATGGGCAGAGAAGTGAAGCTTGCTTACGTGTCAAGGTACTTGAGGTCAAGGACAGCCTCAGAGAGGTACCATTTAGTGTGGAGAAAATAGGAGAGGGTGAGAGCCTGGCCAGTTTCTGGCTGGTGTCAAAGGTTATAGACAGTCTTCTTGGTGCTGACCCTGAGTTGAATGGCATGGAACCAGTGCAAAACATTGTAGGAGTCATGCTGGAGCGGACCTTCCACATCTGAGGCCAACAGGCTTGAGGTGTAAATGAACATGTCATCCGCATACATGTGGATATGTGAAGAGACAAGCAGATAGGAGGTCATTTAGGAAAATGGAGAACAGGATGGAGCCCTGTGGAACCCCTGCTAGGATGGGCAGGGGAAGGGACAGTACAGGACAACCCCCGTTTGTACCGTCTTTTGACAGTCTATGAGAAAAACAGAACCAGTCAATAGTAAACACTGAGAGGCCAGCAGAGCTCAACTTGTTAAGGAGGAGTTTGTGGGACACAAAGTTAAAAGCTTTGGTCATATCGATGGAATACAGCTGTGGTGATATGTCCCTGATCCATCCCAGTAAGGACAGAGTCAATTACTCAAAGTATGAAGGAGATGGTGCAGTGATGCCTCCCAAAATCAGACTGGAAGGGGAGAGGAAATCTGAGGAATGGATGAAGTTAGCAAGTCTGGAGTGGACAAGGGTCTCCTGAAGCTCTGCAAGATAGGAGAGGAGTGAGATCAGCCTAAAGTTGCCAAGGAAGGAGAAGTCACCCCTCCCTTGTGCAGAGGCAGAACATTTGCAACCTTAAAGGCCTGATGGACAGCACTGAGGGAGAAGGAGAGGTTCATGATGTGAGCAAGTGGAAAGGCAATGGCAGGGGCCGAGATTTATAGAAGTTGGGTTCAGTCGATAATGGCTGGACTTAGAAAGGATAACTGAAGTTAGTGTGAGAAAAATCTCCTGGGGGGGGAGGACAGGAGGGAAATGGAAGCCTTCAGGTGAGAAGGATGGGAGAAGGCAGCAGGAGACAGAAGAGGGGAGTGACCAGGAGATAGAAGAGGGTAGAGCACAGGTGATGAACATTTTTTTAAAATGAGCAGCAACTGAAGGAGGATCAGAGACCTGTAAGCCATCCACCAACAGAACAGGGGGAGTGGACTGGGCAGGGAAATCAAAGAGGGAGTGAATACACTTCCAGAAATTTGAGGGGTAGTTAAGGTTAGATTGGAGGTTTGATTTGCAGTAGTGAGCCTTTGCAGTATGGACAGACTTGGTACAGGAGTTCGTGAGTGACCTGTATGATGAGAGGCCAGACGGGGATCAGGAGGATTTGAAGTGTGCCCAAACTTGGTCCTGGGACTTGCACAGATCGATAAGGTTAGATTTTATCCCAGGGTGGCTGGAGTATTTAACCTTGGACTTTCTAATGGCATTAGGAAGGGGGGGGGGGGCCTGGCAGGATTGGGCACCCACCACTACTGTATGCTTCATAGATTTAACAGCTGGGGGGAGGGGATTGTCAGATGGGTTCACTACCCGCACCTGGTGTGTATTTAATATACTGGCTGCTGGGAAACAGGAGGGCTGGCAGTGAAGCTGGGTGCCCCCAGCTGGTGTATGTTTAAAGACTGGGTTGCAGGCAGGAGTTTATGGCGAGGTTGGGCACATTGCTACCAATGTAACAGATCTGGTGACTGTGGGGATCGGTGTGGTGTTGTGCACCCTGTCACCAAATAACTGGCTCTGGGGGGTAGGAGGGACCAGAAGTGGGGTTGTGATTGCCTCTGGTGTTTATGTTTTATGTACAGGGTGGCAGGGAGGGAGGGAGGGAGGAGGGACAGACAGTGGGGATGGGCACCCACCGCTGTTATAAGAGTGTTAAAGTGAGCTGTTTTATTGACTATTAAGAGTCATGAAAATGGCCATGGCAACTGCTGAAGTCAAAACAATGGAAGCTACCAGGGATGCCAAAAAAATTAAATGAATAGGATATTGAAAAAATGTTCTGTACAATGATGACAATTTTTTTTTCTTTTATTAAAAATTTTACAACTAAACATCTTTCAATAAAACTACATATGAAAGGCACTTCCTGTTAAACTGTAAAAACAAAACCAAAAAACCCTGAAAGTTTCAGGTTTCAACTGTCAGCTGCTTCTGAGCTACAGCTGACTGAAAAATGTCTTTGTATTCATACTTTTACACATTTCCAGTGTTCTAGAACTTTTAAACCACTAAACAGATCATTACCAAATTTTAAGGATCCATAGATCATGGGCTGCAGAACACACTTGCCACATTTCAGCTATTCCACCCAGGGTAGACCACATTACTAAGGCACAAAAATCAGGGTTTAACATAAAACAGCACTTCGAACCTTAACTACAGAGGCCCAGGAGTGCCGCTATATACAGTATATAGTGCAACCCACTTAAAATGGACACACATGAGACAAGATTTTGTCCATTATATGGGTTGTCCACAATTATACATTAATTCTACAGTATATGTATCATCGCTGTAACCCCCCCCCCTCTGCCATCCACAAACACTGGCATACTGCCAGAGAAATTATTTCCCACCTGTGCTCTCTGTCCTCGTTGACAAACAGCATGTTGTTAAAATCGGTTTGAGTGAGGATGTCCCTTCAGTAGAACCTGGTATTCGGGGTTTAGTTAACGCTCTCTAGAAAGCAATAAGTTTGAGCTTGGGAGAGGGACTGGGACAGGGGCTGCTCTATCCTCACTGAAGAAATTGGGTGTTTTGGGCCGAGTTGGCTGTCTCTCATGCTACTTTCTCTCCCTAATACTTGTCTGTTTACAATATAAAAATAAAAAATAAGTGTGAGCTCAGGAGACGGAAAAGGGCTACTTAATACTCACTGAGGAATCATCTGTCTTTCATCTCTTCAGGATCATGTTCACAGACAGTCGAGTGAGTTTGTGGCTGAACCTGGCAAATCAGTAAACCTTGGAGACCACTGAAAGCTTAGCAGGTAAGACCGTGGGGGAGGGAGGAGGCTTAGCCTTATTTACCAGGCTATTCACACAGCCATTCATGGGCACTTAACATTAGCTGTTTGATGCTGCAACAGACAAAGGAAGCTAATTAGCACTTGGCAGCTCACTGCAGTGTCCAGTTCGTTATATCCAGCATTTTTGGGGGCTTTTGGTTTTAACAATACATTTGCCGAGCAGCAGGTCTGGGAGGGGGCCATCACTGGCAGGAGGGGGGGAAGGCAAAGCAGGGGACGAGGTAGTGGAGATGGAAATCACGGCAGAGAGAGTGAGGGAAGCCCTCAGGTCCCTTAAGATGGAGAAAGAATCAGGGCCGGATAAATTACATCCCAGAGTGCTGAAGGAACTGGCAGCTGTCCTGGTGAACCCCCTGGCGGAGCTTTTTAGCATCTCTCTGAGGACACAGTCGGTGCCCCAGGACTGGAAGGTGGTGAATATAGTGCCTATCCACAAGGAGGGGATCAAGGCTGGTGGCAGGGAACTACAAGCCCATCAGCCTGACATCGGTGGTGGGCAAGGTGATGGAGGGCATTGTCAAGGAGAGGCTAGGAGGGAACCTGAAAAAGTCGGGGTGCCTGGATGATAGACAGCATGGTTTCATCCTGGGGAAATCGTGTCAGACAAACCTTGTGGAGTTCTACGACTGGGTGATGAGTGTCTTGTAGACTGGTGGACGACCTCTATGTTGACATCAGTAAGGCGTTTGACTCTGTTCCTCATGGGGGCCTGTTGAATAAGCTGGGAGAAATGGGTGTGGGGAATCAGATGGATAGGCAATTGGCTCAAGGACCGGACCCAGAGGGTCGTGGTTGGTGGGATAGTCTCATCCCCAAGGAGGGTCATTAGTGGGGTCCCTCAGGGATCGGTCCTTGGGCCCCTCCTGTTCAATGCCTACATCTCTGACATAAGGAAGGGTATCAGGAGTGAGATGAGTCTCTTTGCAGATGACTCAAAACTGGGGGTGGTAGTGGATGGGGAGGAGGGAAGGGAGGCCCTACAGGGGGTCCTGGAGGCTCTGGAAAGGTGGTCTAGAAAGTGGAAGCTGAGGTTCAATGCAGGAAAATGCAAGGTACTGCATCTTGGAGACAGAAACCTGGGCCAAATGTACACCCTGGGGGTGGGAATGCTACAAGTCTCAATGGCTGAAAGGGACCTGGGGGTGGTGGTGGATGTCAGGATGAACAACTCTGAGACTTGTAGGAGGGCAGTGGCCAAAGCCAACAGGATGCTGGGATGCATAGCTAGGGGGATCACCTCCAGAAGGAGGGAAATGATACTCCCTCTGTATAACTGCTTGGTGAGACCGCACCTCGAGCACTGCATGCAGTTTTGGAGGCCACACTTAAAGAGGGACATTGAACTCCTGGAGAGGGTCCAGAGGAGGGCAACCAAAATGATCTGGGCCTGGGGGACAGGCCTTATGGGAGAGGCTTGAACAGCCAAATATGTACACATTGGAAGAGAGAAAGGACCGGGGAAATATGATAGAAGTCTTCAGGTACATGAAGGCAATAGGGGAGAAGCAGTCAGGTGCTCCGAAGGAAAGGGGGGGTAACTAGAGGGCATGAGTGGAAGCTGGAGGGGGGGAGATTCAGGGGTGAAAGAAGATGCTACTTCACTGAGAGGGTGGTGGAGCCATGGAATGCACTGCCAAGGGGGCTGGTGGAGGCAGAGACGGTGGAGGGGTTCAAGAGTGGGTGGGACAGGTACAGGGGAAAGGTTCTGGAAGCAAAATCATCCTGTGCAGTCGGAATATCTGGGACTGGGAAGGGAGAAGCCAGAGAGGGTGGGCGGGGCAGTAAGGTCAGCTCCCAGGGTGGGGGCTGACCAAACGAGCAGACACGAAAGACTGTTAGGCCTAGTCTGCTGGTGTTTTAGTATGTTAGTATCTATTAAAACCATTCATCGGGCTTAAGTGTGTCTGTTATAAGTGGGGTGCACTGTATAATCAAATGGCTTTTCAATACAGAACACTGAGTGTATGTGTTGGCATGACTGACGGCTGTCTGATTAACATCTCTATGATCCATGCACATGTTTTGTAATGTCTAGTATGACTGATTAATATACAGTCAGTGGTTGCATTTGTGTCTGTACTTGTGCATGAACTCTTGAATCCTGGGGCTGGCCCAGTGGCATTGGCTGGTGGTGCACTGCACTACCACGTGGGGAGACCAAGGAACAAATCTCAATACCAGTTCCCATGCTCTGTGTAGGCACAGCTCTGGGAAAACAGCAAAGATGGTATGTGCAAGCCACAGGAAAGCAGGGTTGTGGCTAATCACTCAGTGACATCATTACCTGTCAGGATCCTAAAACACATGGCTGCCCCAGCCCTTAATTACAGGCTGATTTACATATGAATAACTCTGGACTGCAAAGACTCACAGATAAGAGAACATAGCAAAGTCAGGTGGGGGGACATTTTACAGATACATTAGTGAAAGAAGGAAAAATAAGGCAGGAATAGTGAGAATCGGTGGGGGAGGGGATGTGTGGAGGAGGGCCAGAAGAAGGCAGACATAGTGCACAAGTATTTCTGCTCAGTATTCATGAAGGAAGGGGAGGGAAATGGTCCACAGATAAAGGAGAAAGTAACGAACGGTGTTGCGGAGGGGTGGACACGAGACTCTTTACACAGGATAGGGTACTTAAAAACTGGAGAAATTAAGAGTGGACAAGGCTATGGGACCTGTCAGGGTACACCTAAAGACACTAAAAACTGAGGAAAGAACTGGTTGCACCACTGGCAGCCATGTTCACTCTGTCCTTGGATACAGGGATGGTACCAGGAGACTGGAGAAGGGCAGACGTGGTGCCAGTCGACAAGAATGGGAGCAGAGAGGAGATAGGGAAATATAAGCCCATGCGTACCTTCAGTAGCATTCCTGGGTGTAGGAGTGTTGAAGTGATTTAGTTTAAATAAAACATTTATTTTGGAATACTGCAATAAGTTTTGAGATTTACAGGCATTAATTGCCACCTTCACTGGGAACACTCCCCTGGCTCTGGAGTGTGAGTATTTTTTGTTGTTTTTGTTTTTTTTAACTATAGGCCAATAAGCCTGACATCGGTAGTGGGGAAGGTAATGGAGACATTAAATAAAGGAAAGAAAGGTGGAGTACCTGACCAGTAACAAATTGCAGGATCCAAGACAGCATGGGTTCACAAGGGGGGAGATCATGCTAAACTAACCTAATTGAGTTTTTCGACTGGATGACAAGAGTCTTGGACCAAGGGGGGAGCAGTGTATGTGGCCTACTTGGATATCAGGAAGGCCTTTGATGTGGTCCCACACAGGTGATTAGTCAACAAGTTGAACAGTCTAGGGGTGGGTACAAAGGTGGTTATTTGGGTGCAGAACTGGCTAGGCAACAGGAGCCAGAGGGTAGTAGTGAATGGGGGGAGATCAGAAGAGAGTGAGATGACAAGTGGGGTACCGCAGGGGTCAGTCCTGGGGCCATTACTATTCAGTGTATTCATTGGAGACATTGCAGACAGACTGGAAGGGAAAGTATGCCTTTTTGCAGATGACACAAAAATCTGCAACAGGATGGACACACAGGAGGGAGTGGATAGGATGAGAAGGGACTTAAACTGGAGAAATGGTCAAAGGTATGGCAGCTGGGGTTTTAATGCTAAAAAAATGTAAGGTTATGCATATAGGGTGCAAGAACTCAGAGGCAACATACCAACTAGGAGGGGAAGAAATGGCAACAGCTAACCAGGAAAGGGACCTAGGAGTCATCATAACAGAGGACCTCAAGTTGTCTAGTCAGTGTGGTAAAGCAGTGGGTAAGGCAAGCAGGATACTGGGATGCACTGGGAGAAGAACAACAAGTAGAAAGAGAGAAGTCATTTTGTCCCTATATAGGTCACTGGGAGGCCACACTTTGAGTACCGAGTCCAGTTCTGGAGGCCTCATCTCAGAAAAGATATCAACCAGTTTGAAGCAGTGCAGAGAAGAGCTATCAAAATGGTCCAGGGCATGCATCAAACAAATTATGAGGAAAGGCTCAGGGAATTAAATATGTACTCATTGGAGATAAGAAGGGACAGGGGGACATGACAGAAACATTCAAGTATGCCAGAGGAATAAATAAGGTAGGGGAGACCAGCTATGTGTAGAAAAGAATGAACACTAGGACTAGGGGTTACACAATATGTGGTTAGAAGGGGGGAGACTCAGAGGTAATGTGAGGAAGTACTTCTTCATGGAGGGGGCAGTTAAACCATGGAACAGTCTATCAGAGGAAGTGGTGGGGGCACAAACTGTGGAGGCATTCAAGCATGCATGGGATAGACACAGGAGACTAGAGAGACTAGGACAGAAGGGAAGAATGGAAACGGGTCCAGCAGGATCCGACAGAAGGAAGCAAGACATTTCTTCAAGCTAAACAAGGGCAGACTGGGTGGACCTAGAGGTCCTTTTCTGCCAACAACTACTATGTAACTATGTAAGTTAAACACAATGACTCACTCAAATTAGCTTTTTATGGGCTTTCAGACCTTAAGAAATCCTGAAGATACAGTTCTTCTTTAACATTGTGACATTAGGGGTAACCATGGACTGCCTCCCCCACAGGCTGGTGCAAGAATAGCAACATATGCATAGTTTCACATGGTGGTTGCCGATGCCTCTAATAAGGGAAAAAGTACTACTGAATTCATTAATGACAACCAGCTCCCTGCTTCATGTTACTAACCACTGATCTGCTTGTGCCTGCAAACTTGAGGCATCACAGGTAGTCAGGGATCTCGCTTGGCATGGCAGTGGACTGTGACTGGATCTGAAGGGAAAAGCTTGGGAAGGAGCAGTCTGCACCAAGCCAGGGGAGAACCAGACAAAGCCACAGTAGGGGGATAAAACTAAATTTGCATAACCACAAGCTTTAAAACCATACTGTTGCATATACGTTTAAAACACAATATCTGTAATGTATTTTTGCAGACTTCAACAAAACTTATAAAAATAATGTCAATCAAAATAAAAACACTTATAGCCTGAGACTACAGCCACCTCATGTTTGACCAACCTGGTCAATAAGGACTGTAAATCTAGTGGTACTCATCTGTTAAAATGTTAAACTTTGACAAATAAAGTTGCAGGGCTTATGACTGAAACAACTGCTGCCTCAAGTTCATAGCTCCACAGGTTTCAAAGCATGACCCAATTCGGAAATATGGCGAATTCCCCATGTAAAACAGATTTACCAATAAAACAAGTAAAAAAGTAAGAATGAGACAGTGGGGTAGAGGAAACTGGGGAAAAAAGTAGACATATTAAATTAATACTTCTGCTCAGCTGGCTCGGTGGCACTGAGGGTTGAGGCACTGGACGCCACACCTCGTGCCATGCCAGTGACCCAGGTTTGGGAATGGACTCGGGCCGCCGGGGGCTGGCAGGGGAGAGGGAGGATTGAGCATCTGACGACTGCTCTCCTCTCTCTGGGGTGGGTAGTGGGACTTGCATCGTCCTGTAGTGGTGACTGGCGGAGGCCAGCCGCACTACAAGTGGCGTGCACTAGTAAGGGGGGAGAGTGCGGCGGGCGTCAGCACTACGTGTGCGGACGCCATTGCATGTCCTGCTCTCCACTGGGGAGAAAATGTGGAAAATGCAGAGGGCGATCTTTGCAGCTGATGGCCACGTCTTGCACCCCCGGAGAGATCCAAGAGGGGCGCGTGCCCAGTGGGTGCGAGAGCGATAATGGCCAGCCCACTGGGAGAGTGGGTTCGTGTGGCCCGCACGCATGACCGGGTCCGGGGGTGCAGGGCTGGCGGCCGAAGATTGTGTAGGGCCGCTCTGCTGAGGAGAATTAAAAAAAAAATACTTCTGCTCAATGTTTATGGTAGAAGATTGGGGGCCATTGCCAGAGTGCGGCATGAAAGTTGGGATGTAGAGAAGGATGGTGATGGTGACCTGCACTAGGCACAGAGTGCTTAATGGCTTGAAGGGGTTTAAGGTAGGCAAGTCATCTAGACTGAATGGGCTGCATCCTCAGGAGCTCAGGAAGGTGGAACACTCTTGGCAGACCTGTTTATCTGCTTGCTGGAAACCACAGTGATCCCTATGGGCCGGAGGGTGACTGGTGTTGCACCACTCTATAACAGGGGATACCCAGAAAACTACACATTGGTTAGCCTGACCTCATTAGTGTGGAAGCTGCCTGAAACTATTATTAAGGATTTCGCGGAAGAAAAAGAGTCTCCAGGATGGCAGACAGTATGAGTCTGTGAAGGATAGGTCTTGCCAGATGAACCTCAAGTGTTACACGGTGAGTAATCACAGGTCAGGTGGGGACCAGAGGGGTCGTCTTGGGGATCTTTCCTGGGTCCAGTGCTTTTCCATTTGTTTGTGTGTGACAGTGGAGTAGGGATCCAGGGAAAATGTGTCTCTGCGAATGACACTAAAATATGTGATAGGGTGGACAGCGAGGAAGAGATCAAGCACGTGAAAAATGAGCAGAGTTCTGGCAGTTCAAATGTAATGCAAAAAGTGCAAGGCTGTGTACCCGGAAAGCAGTACAATGGAAACAAAGTACTGCATGGGGGTCAGTATAGTGCAGCTCTCAGAGGAAACAGAACTGGGAGGCCATTACGAAAGACAGCCTTAGGACCACTGTCTATGCAATGAGGTATATGGGAAAGTTGGCAGGATGCTTGTTTGGAGAGGTAGGTCCTTCTAAAGTAGAAGAAAGAGAGTGAGTTTGCCTGTCTACAGGTCACTATTGAGGCTGCACTTGGGAGTACTCTGCACAGTTTTGAAATCCTGACCTTGAAAACAGAAAGAACTGCTTAGATCCAATCCAGAGGATGGCAACCAAAATTATACATGGGCAGCCGAGGCAGAACTATTGTATGAGGCACATGTACTCCTGGAGGCCAGAAGAGATAGGGTACATGAAAGAAACACTCAAATACCTAATAGGAACAAACAGGGTGGACTGCCAGCAGTGGTTTGGAAAATACAAGGGGTTTATGACAAGAGAGCACAACTACAATTTATTGCGGAGGGGGGATTCAGGAAGAATGTGTGGAAGTACTTCTTCACAGAGAAGGTGGTGGACAGGTGGAAGCATATACCTAGAGATGTATTTAAAGTGGAGGCAAAAATCAGGCTTCAGTTGAAGGTTGCATAAACACACAGGATTGACAGGTGTGGAGGTGGGGTTCAGACAATGAACAAGGTAGAGGGAGCACTGCTTAGGTCTTACCAGTGCCAGACTGAGTGATAAAGGTAGGGCACAGGCAGACATGATGGGCTGCAGGGCTTTTCTACCTGTACATTTCTAGGTTCTAAGCAATAAGGCATGAGATTGGGGGATTATGGTGGATAATGGCTCATCTTAGGTGGGTTGAAGCACAAGGCAAAGATGACTGCTT
Organism: Neoceratodus forsteri; assembly: GCA_016271365.2. Lineage (NCBI taxonomy): Eukaryota > Metazoa > Chordata > Ceratodontiformes > Ceratodontidae > Neoceratodus > Neoceratodus forsteri. The sequence continues at coordinate 335,891,625 of CM057454.1, forward strand.
ACACTATCCTAGAAGTATTGTTAGGCAAGCAATAAGACACGATGGGGTGTGCATTACGGTGTGATAACTGCACTTCCAGGGGTGTAGTTATGCATGAGGCTGAAGGAGTTCCTTATTGTGAATATGAAATGGGTCCTTTTTAGTAAATTGGATGTATTCTTAGACATTTTTGTTGAGCTACTTTCAACCGGCTGTTATGCTGGGTTGACAGCCTGGTTGAAATTTCCTCTTGGCCAACCAGAAGCCAGCATTTTTTCATACCCATTTTATAATTAGAATTAATGCTTGACAAGGTGGGATTGCCACTGAACCAGCACTACTTTTGTTACTGTTACACTGTATTCACCGACTGAAGAACTAGTCAACCAGAGATGGAAGTTTGGGGTGGAAAAAAATCCAATATATGGCAAACTAGGAGATGCAGTTTGAATATATATATATATATATATATACACTGTATGTTTGTAGATCTGCAAACACACACAGACACACACACCCACTTCTCTAAAATGAAGCTGTTGAAATATGATGTTTGCAATGCAGTTGTTTGAATGAGCCAAGAAAAACATTTAAGAGAAACAATTTCATGCTAAAATTCATGTGAAAACAGTTTATTGAATTCTATAGGGAAAGATCTATGGAAAACATTTTTAGAACTCCTACAAATTCCTTGGGCATTGTGCATGTTTCTCTCGAAGCCCTGCCTCATTCTGCACTAGTGAACTAAGTTTCAAAAATACAGAAGAATCTCTGTATAAATTAAAGAAAACTTTGCAGGTTAGCTTTTAACCCAAATGTTGCCCATTCAAAGCTTGTGGGCACTAGAATTTAATTTACAGCAAGTCTATATCAGAACTATGGAGGAGAGGATAGCCCTTGTTGTATAACTAAACCCATGTTAAGTAGTTATTTTATACAAGAGAACGATTATGCTACTGAGGGTGTGTAAGATTGTCATATAAAACACATGCTTTTTGAGTGATGTTTGAAAAAAACCTTGAGTTTCGCTCTCATGGTTTATTCAGTATCACACATCTCAGGTGTGAGTTAAATACTCTTATAAAATAGGCATGCAAATCCCGTAAGCTTCATTGGCTAAAACCAGTCAAGTGACTGTGTATTAATGTGGCACAGTGCATGGTCATCCTGGTATTTAGCCACTTCACATATCAATACACTTCTACAGAATGTTTAAACATTTTTGGCAGACATTTTTTTTTTACCCTCACTAAAACACAGTGACTGTCAGCTCACAATGGTTTTCCACATAATCCCACCATTCTATACCAGAAGTAACCACAAAAGATGTAGAAATTAGCTCAGATAATAATATATGGGGGTACACATTATTAGATGCAATCTTTCTGTTTAGCTTTGAATATACTGGTAGCTATTGTGCCCACAGCCACCCCTAAACGCTTTGTTGTCACAGACGCTGTTGTAATTAAACACTAAAAGCAGTCAGCTTTTAAAATATTACCGTTTTCCTAAACTGCTTCCTCACACTGTTCCACTCACAGCTGTTACAGTCCAGTTTTCACCAAACAGCATCTCTCACTCTGATGGCCCGTGCTGCATCTGTTCTGTATGGCTGACTTGTCTCTCCTCACACAACCTCATTTGCTCTCTCATATCAGAGACGGTTTCTGGTTTCACCAAACAGAGCTACCAATCTGGTTCTTTACTCGATGGAATGTAAAAGAAAGAAAAAAATGCTCCTGACCTGACCTCAATTCTCACAGCTGCCTTTCTAATATTTTGAATCAGCAGCTTTATCTTGCAGAACTCTCATTTTCACATCACACTTGCTCTCTGTTGCTGTCTTTATCACTCACTCTCACCGCACACATCAAATGAACTGTTACAGAATACGTAAAAAAAAAAAAAAAAAAGAGAGAAAACCTTAAATAAAACTTTACATTTTATTTACTCTTTACAGTCGTAAACAGTGCAATCCAGTGGCATCTCATTTAGGTCAAAGGCCTAAAGCAAGACAATAAATCAAATTTAAGTCCCAGTAGGTGGAAGGACTTCTTTACAGTAAAACAACATATACATCACAACTTTTTTATGTTAAAGTATGTGTCCTAATAATAAATTTACTTTTAAAATAAAAGCCCATTTTATAAGCACAATAAGACACTCCAGAGGTGTACACTGTGCTGAGATTACCGCACCTCCATTGGGAAGCCCCTGAGCAGTGGCTATCTCAGCACAAGGCACACCACTTCATATCTTTTTGCTTATGTAATGCACGCCACCCTATGCAATATTCTATATATAATTACTGGTGACCCCCTTTTATACACAGAAAAACAACACACAATTATCTGTAACCCCCCCTGTTACCCGGGGTTACTAGAATTCCAGTAAGACCTAGTGGCAGGCAGGGAAGGCAGCTTGTGAAACTCCAGTTAAATGGATTTCACACTGTCTCACTCTGTTCTCCGTCTCAGCTGAGACTGAAGGATGACATCTTTTTAGAACTGTCACAGCTGCATAAGCCACACTGGAATGTTGCAGTTGGAGATTAGAGTAGAACGTTGGGGAATTTGAAGTCAGTTCTGTTGCAGTCTGTAGTAGAGGAAGGAGGTGCTCTGCTGTAAGCAGGCCCTCAGAGCTCTAAGCTCTGTCAAAGAGCTATTTTTTTATAGGTGTGTTCTCATCTGAAGAGGAACACAACAAGAGCACATTGAAGTGGTAGAGACTGCTTTCTGTGGTTCAGGGCCCCATCCCTGCGGGGATGGGGGGAAGGAATCAGCCTGTTTCCAGGGGCAACCCCCCTGGTCCAGCTAGAAGAAAAAAAGCTGCCTGATTTAAGCTCGTGCTGATGCACCCGAAGTTCTGGACAAGATTTCCTTTGAGGAGAAAACGCCTATGGGGCACCTGCAACCAAGGGGTGAGTTCGCTCTGCTAAAGGACCAACTGTTTTCACCTGAAACAAGATGAAACTAAAGTGACTGTTACTGTGGGGTCAGGAAAAGACAACCAAGTATAGTTTGGAAAATGTGGGGATTGGACTGCTTAACTCTATGGGGGGTCTAGAGTAATGGACACAGCCACGTATTAAGTAAGTTCAAGTTCAGCACAAATGGGATGTAAAGACAGTAGACTGAATGTGAATACATTTACAAGAGAATCTACACAGCAAAGTGTTTTAAAGGATGAGGTGTTACAGTTCAGAGAAATGGCTGGGTATGATTATGGGAGCGAGAGGTGGGAGACCCCCCATCAGTAGTAATCAAATTCACCTCTATGGGTTTACTTTGGGGCACCTGTTGCTTTCTCTCAGGTACTTGGCCAGTGCCTGAGGAAAGTACCCAGACTTGGGACTGATGAGGAAGATTCCCCGATGAAGCAGAAGTGCTCATAGGTGGTTTAGGGAGCCACCAGTAAATGTTTCCATGCTATATGGAAAGTGTCCAAGTGGCTGGCAAGGGAGCCGAGCCAGGGAAAACCCAGAGCAGTGTAAAAGTTCGAGCTATGTACCCAGTGTGTTTCAGAGCCCGAGGGCGAAAGTGAATGAGGATGTGTTCTGGTCTCCATAAATCTGCATTACCAGGAGTGCAGCCCCGTGGGGGTCCATCTCTGCTTTGTTTATTCTGTTGGATGTGAATAAAAGCCACACTTTAGAATCCCACTTCTGGTATTGGACATTACAGTTATGGCTTCCTGTGTCCGGAGTTACTTGGGTGCCCCTGCTGCAGAGTAGCCAAACCTAGCCAATGTGCTGAGTGACGTATTCCTCCCCGAACCCAGCCCGCCAGCTAGAGCTGTCAAGACAGAAACGGCATACCTGGGTGGGGTTTACATATCCATTCCACAGAATTTTCTGTGCACACCGGCAAGCACGTTCACTCACCCAAGCTATGCATCATCAGAACACATGGTTGTTTAATTGTGAAACTCGCATCTAATTCAACACATTTTCAAATCACTTACTTTTCTTCACACCATATAAAACTAATCAGCCCTTTACTAAAAAACAGATCCATGCCATTTAAAACAAAACAAAATAAACAACAACAAAACAGAGCATGGTTAGAAAACAAACATCTGAGGCTAGATTCACAAAACTTTGCCCTGGTGCAAAGTGAGTCTCTGAGCACTGGAGAGGTCCCAGAAGACTGGAGAAGGGCTCATATGATCCTGCTCCACAAGAGTGGTAGCACAGAGGAGGCAGGGAACTACAGACCAGTCAGTCTTACCTCAGTAGTGGGCAAGATTATGGAGGCACTCCTTAAGGAAAGGATAGTGCAACACCTGGAATCCATAGGAGCACAGGATCCAAGACAGCATGGGTTTACAAAAGGAAGGTCCTGTCAAACTAACCTCATAAATTTCTTTGGATAACCAGAGTGGTGGACCAAGGGGGAGCAGTTGATGTTGCCTGCCTTGGCTTCAGCAAAGCTTTCGATACTGTTCCACATAGAAGATTAATAAGCTGGGAAGGCTCGGGTGGGTCAGAAGTTGGTCAACTGGGTGGCAACCTGGTTGGCGGGCAGAAAACAGAGAGTGGTGGTAAACAGTATACAGTCAGAAGAGATGCAAGTCACAAGTGGGGTACCTCAGGGATCAATCCTGGGGCCAGTCCTCTTCAACATCTTCATCAGTGACATTGCAGATTTACTGGAGGGTAAGGTTTATCTGTTTGCAGATGACACCAAGATCTGCAACAGAGTAGATGATCCAGATGGAGTGGGCAGAATGAGAAGAGATCTGTATAAACTAGCAAAATAGTTGGAAGAGTGGCAACTGGGGTTTAATGCAAAGAAGTGCAAGATCATGCACATAGGAAAGAGAAACTCTGAAGCCACCTATAGGCTGGGAGGGAAGTTGCTGGCAGTCACAAGGGAAGAAACAGACTTGGGTATCATCATCATCATCACCAATGACCTGAAATCATCCAAGCAGACCACTAAAGCAGTAGGTAAGGCTAGGGGGATGTTGGGGTGTATTAGTAGGGGTATCACAAGTCGGAAGAGGGAGGTAATAATCCCTCTTTACAAGACACTGGTTAGGCCCCATCTGGAGTACTGCATGCAGTACTGGAGGCCACACCTTCCCAAGGACATTAACCAAATTGAGGCAATCCAAAGAAGGGCAACCAAAATGGTGCAGGGACTGCATCAGAAAACATATGAGGACAGATTAACGGAGCTCAATAGGTATACCCTAGAGCAAAGGAGGGAGAGAGGTGATATGATCGAAATATTCAAACACCTTAAGAACATTAACAAGATGAAAGAGTCTAACATGTTTCAATGTAACAAAAATAGCAGGACAAGAGGACACAGCATGAGATTAGAGGGAGGCCAATTAAGGGGTAATGTGAGGACTTTTTTTTCACAGAAAGGGTGGTGGATGCATGGAACGGCCTACCTCAGGAAGTGGTGGATATGAATACAGTGCAGGGCTTCAAACAGGCATGGGATAGGCATAAGGGAGCAATACAGATGAGTATGAACAGACAGGCCATTGACAGAGCAAAGGCCAATGGCACATTCTTAAGTTAGAAAAATAAATGGGCAGACTGGGTGGGCCTTGCGGTCCTTATCTACTGTCCACTTCTATGTTTCTATGCTCTGCCTGTTTGTTATAAAACTCATGTTCCTCTGTACAAATTCTTTTTGTTCTTAGTATCTGACCTTTAGGTATATTGTACAGTATATGTCTAGGATAACAACGATTAAACAGTAATAGACTATTTTGATCCCTCTCTTTCTGAAAACACAGTTTTACATAACTCCTCCTCTGTGTTTTTGTATATTTTTAGATCTAAAAATGTAATCTCCTCATGATGAATAGTAGATTTAAATCTAAGTCAGCTACTCGTGTTTTCGAGCCATAATACAAACTCCTTAAACTGTGCAAAGGGTGCCCTTCCATATTATAAGCACATCATCTACTGTATATAGCGCCACCACATGTCCAAAAGATGGAAAAATGGATTTGTGGTGATGCTGTACAGAACCTGCTCCCATCTGGCCACAAATAATCCATCATAGCTGGGAGCCATCATGCCCCCCATTGCTGTTCCCCTGATTTGTCTGTAGAATATTTGTTAAAACAAAAACATATTTTTAATTGGTACCATTCTTGCCAATTCTAACAGGTACCAAGTGGGCATCTGCACCATTTCTTCCTCAGTTTGTTAATTTAAAAAGTACTCCAGGGCTGCTAGTCCCTCCGAATGGGGAATAACTGTGTAGAGACAGTCTATGTCTAATGTAACCAAAAACCACCCCTCCTGATAATCTAAGTCTTCAAGAAGGTTTATTACCTCCATGGAGTCTTTCATATATAAGCGAACAGTTTTTATAAATAGTTGTAGAAAACTATCTAGAAACATAGAGAGGTGCTCTGTTACCCAATCTTTGCCCAATATAATGGGTTTATACGGGGGGGGGGGATGTTGCATCTTTATATACTTTTCGTGGTGCTGTATATAAAATCACCAGCACCACTGGATTTCTCAATGTTAGTGCTTTACAGGAATAATCTGGCAAATCCCCCCCCCCACCCCCGAAGCCAACATTCAGAATTTCATCAATTTCACCTTTGTATTGTTCAGTATGGTTACCACTCAGTTTCTCATAAAATGATGCGTCACCCAGCTCTTTTAAGATTTCATTCTCATAATAGTCTCTATTCAACGCTACAACAGCAACCCCTTTATCAGCCACTTTTATTACTTTTTTTTTTAGTGCCTGTTTTTCTTCAGGTGTGCAGTTGGGGTACACATCAATATTTGTTATTTTAGGTTCTTCTAAGTCCATCTCACATTTCTTTATAAACATGGCTACCACTGAATTATACGCTGGGCAATACTCTGAGTGTGCTCTAAGTAAAGTACCCCTTCCCCCCATATTCATGTCCACATATCCCTCATTTACAATATAATTTTCTGGGTACAAACACTGAAAGATGAAATTCCTTGCATATTTATGGAAGTCAATAACAGTGTTAAAGTAATTTAAATGAGCAGTAGACACAAATGACAAACCTTTATTTAACACAGAAATTTCATGGTGCTGTAACTAGTGGTCCCTCCTCCCATCTGACCACTTGCCCCCGATATAAGTAAATAGTTTTCCTGGTGGCTAGTGTTCCCTCCTCCTACCTGATCACCCGTCTGTATAAGTAAAAAGTTTCCCTGGTAGCTAGTGGTCCAACCCCCCATCTGGTACCATGCCCGACATAATCTAATCATTTCCGTGATGCCTAGTGGACCGTCCCCCCACCCAATCCCATGCCTGACATACAATGACCATTTCCCTGGTGTCTAGGCGTCCGTCCCACCACGCAATCCCATGGTGGTTAAACAGATACCATTTCTCTGGTGGCTAGTGGCCCCCGCTGATCATCAACCCGATGTACTGAAATAAACATTCCCTGATGTCTAGTGCTCCCCCCATCTTGATCCCCTGTATACTAACAAGACAATATTCCCTGGTGTCTAGCAGACCCCCCATAATGCCACCTCAGCAGGTGGTGCCCCATCACCCTGCTCCCCCTATCCCATCCCAAGCTGACGACTAGCACAGCCCTCCACTCTCCACTATGGTCTGCTGCTGACTGAGCTGTCAAGGAGCATGTACTGTATACAGTAAGTGCTCATTGATTGAAGCTGTCAATCAATGAGTACATACTGTATACAGTACATGCTCCTTGACAGCTCAGTTAGAGGCAGGCCATGGTGGAGAGCGGAGGGCTTTCCAGGTCATCAGCTTGGGTCGGGATGGGGGTGTCTGCTAGACACCAGGGAATGGATACCATTATGACACAAAGGATTGGAGACAGGGAGGGCAGTCCACTAGACATCAGGGAATGGTGTCACGTTAGTATACAGGGGATTGGGATGGGGGGGCCACTAGACACCAGGGAATGTTTACTTCAGCACATTGGGCTGGCAATTGGTGGGGGAAGGGGCACTAGCCGCCAGGGAAATGATATTTATTTATTTTTTTACCGGAGACAGGATTAGGTAGGGGGAGGCAACAATAGACTCCAGGAAATTGGTCAGTGTATGTCGGGCATGAGATCGGGTGGGGAGGGACTACTACTACCCACGGAAAATGGTCAGTGTATGTCAGCACAGGATGGGAGAGGAGGGACCATGAGACACCAGGAAATGGTCAGTGTATGTCGGGCATGGGACTGGATGGGGGAAGTTATTTACTTATATCAGGAGGGTGGTAGGGTGGGGAGGACTACTAGCCACCAGGAAAACAATTCTCTTATATCTGGTGGGTGATCAGTTGGGTGAAGGAACCACTGGACACCAGGGAATCTATTACGTTATCGGGTCAGTAATCGATAGCGGGGGGGGGGGGGGCACACACCAGACTCCAGTGCAACCTATGTAAATGGGCCCATAATGGGTATGCAGATAGCTACATAGCCCCATGCATGTCCAATTGGCTCATTCACATGGCAGCTTTTGTGAATTCCAAATACTGCACCTGGGCTATTGGTTGTGGGGCCATACTCCTGGCTGCATGTTGGGGCAGCACTACTGGGGTTCATGCTAGCGGTAATATGAACATACGAAATTTGCCAGCAGAAAAAGGCCATTTTAGTCTATTGAGTCTGCTCAATTTTGCACCTAGCGACCCTATTCTGCAGCTGCCTCCCTCCTCACCCCTCACTTTATCCTCCCCCTCCCACCCTGTCCCAGCCCTTTAGGCAGCCCCAATCTACAGGCCACAACCGCCGCTGGCAACACGTTCCACCCTGCCACCGCCCTCTCTGTAAAAAAGTGTCTCCTCATCTCCCTTCTGAACCTTACCCCCTCCAATCTCATGTCATGGCCCCGAGTGACCGTCTACGCCCTTACCCTGAACAGCCTCTCTGTATCAGTCCTGTTTATCCCTCTCATGTACTTGAATGTCTCAATCATATCCCCTCTGTCCCTCCTCTCCTCCAGCGAGTACATATTCAACTCTTTTAGCCTACTCTCATATGGTAAGTCCCCCAGCCCCTGGATCATCTTGGTTGCTCTTCGCTGCACCCCCTCCAGTAATTTAATGTCCCTTTTCAGGTACGGGTGCTAGAACTGCACGCAGTACTCAAGATGAGGTCTAACCAGTGCTCTATACAGTGGCAGAATCACCTCCCCCCTCCTCGATGTTATTCCCCTCACGATGTAACCCAACATTTTGTTGGTCCTTGTCACTGCCTTCCTACACTGTGCTGTGTTGTTCATTGATCCCGTGATGACCACCCCCAGATCCGTCTGTTCTTCAGTCTCTGCCAGGGGTTACTGCTGACTCGACCTAGCCCTAGTCACAGCTGGATTGCGTGGTGTGCTACCAGATTGTGAATAACAAGATTTGACACTTAGGCAAATTCAAAGCGTGATGCAAATTTTTGTGCTGCGCTTTGTGCTTTCTTTGTGAATCTAGCTCCTGATGTTTTGATCTGTGAATGCAGTGAGTGGGGAAGTTACCATCTCAGTGTGTAAGTGGAGTGGGCAGAGAAGATGACATGGTTGTCGTGTGCTGTGTGATCGAGATCTCTGCCACAAGGAACAACACACCATGGTGTGGTTGGGGCCTAGACAATAAATGCAGCCATCATGGCCAGTCATAGACATCTTGTACCTACATAGAATTCTCCTCTTTAACCACTGTTTGTTTGTTTTTTTTTTTAATGGTCCATGGCAAATTCAACAACAGAGCAGGAGCCACAGCAAAAGACAAAGAAGTTCAAAGCTGAAGTAAAGCTTCAATCATTGAATGAAAATCTATTGAAAACCAGCAGAACCCTCCATCAGTAGCAGGAGCTTTGAAGGAGACCTATTCCTTCCAGCAGAAGAAAAGATCTCAGTGCACCAGGATGGAGCTGGAGAACAACATGACTGGGTGGTGACAGACGTTAAGCTTGAAGACTGTTCCAGAGACTGAGCATGCTCAATGGAAGACTTCCGAACTGAGGCTGTGAACTGAATCTAGGTAAGCTAGAAACTGACTGACGCAAATGGTTAAAAACATGACATCGTCCCCTTGTAGCTTGGAACTAGCTCAGGAATAACATCACTGATAACCAGCTGTGAGGCTGATGGGTCACCCTTAAATTCTTTGGTGCTCAAACAAATGTACTGGTTGGTCACAGCCTTGACATGATGGTTGCAGTACATTCCACCACATCCTTCAGCACATGTGAACACTTTAAACTGAAGACTAGAGATCCACAAGCCTTTAAAGAGCTAGTAGAACCAAAAATAACAGACTAGAAAATATTAAACATTTTAAGTAGTAGTCTGTTGTAACTTTTTTTCTGAAGTATTTTTCTTTTTCCTTTTGCTCATTAGAACATTGTCTATGTGATAGTATTATGCTGGATGTGTGAACAGTACTCTGCCAGCCGCTAACATATCTAGTTCTATTCCTCCTACTACATCAGCAGTACTGTGACCTCACTAACAGTGATATCACAGATGACTGACCTGACAGCTACTGAGTGGCTCTTCCTGAACAGCTGTGATGTCACAGGCAGTGAGGTCACAATGCTGAAGATGTAATGGGAGGAACAGAGCTAGATATGTCAGCTGCCAAGCAGAATGCTGCTCCACACATCAAATCTACTAACATCAGGTAAAATAACTTATAATTAACCAAAGGGAAAGGAAAAAAGTATCTCAGATATAAAAGGTAATTTGACTGCTTTTAAAAACTAATATTAGTGATACGCAGTACACTAGCTCTTTAATTTTTTAAATCTGCACCCCGTTACTGGTACAAAAAAAAAAGACTGTGGAATTTGGAGCCTCAGAACACAGAGAACACCATCACCCCAAGCTGCAGACATAGATTCTTAAAGCTACAGCTGTACCAGTGACCCCTGGTTGGGATGCATACTGTATATACCTATGTGAAGAAATCACCCACTGACAATATGGAAAAACATAGACTAATCTATTTTTACCAACTGTCACTTCTGGTGCCTTGTCACCACCATCACAGTCACCATCTGTATTCATTTGTGAGTATGTGACACAGCACAGTCCTAATGGATGGCAGAGGTCATATAGAAGGATGGAACCTGTTCCAGTGCTGCATCAACAGTACATTGTGGTTCCACCACCTGGGTGATCCGGGTTCACATGTGAGATACAGATTTTTGTGCTGAAGTCAGCTGGAGGCTGGACACATCACACAGGAAGGCTGACTGACCCTAACAAAGGAAGGGTATATGTCACCTGTGATTTACCCTCACCCCCATTGACCAAGAGCGGCACTGGTTGTGAACGCAGCCATCACTTGGTCCTCTGGCTAGAGGAAAGGTACTGTTACAACAAAAACAAAGGGACAAGCATGACTGAAAAAGGAAACATGAAATGGGCACCTAGATGGCAGTGGCTCACTGGCCTTAAGTGCCACCACTTTGAAATTACTTAATTTTTCCAAAAAGGTCTGTATGCATCAAATGACCATTTACAATGATGCCCCAGTCTTAGAAAAGCACATCAAGAACAACAAAACTACAGGCAAAAACTATCTCAGTAACACAGATACTCTTATAAATGTCAACAATAAAATCAACCATAGCACTTGCAAATTGATTGCTGATTCAAAAATGACTAAATCTACTTAATGAGTTCCAAATTATGTCTGTTCTATACACATGGCATTTCAGCTTATCTTTGTTCTCCTATACGATTTAGTGATATAATTACTCTGTACTGTGAGCCCCAGTGAGATACCAAACTTCTGTAGGACTCTGGGTAAGATTATTGGCAGTTTTCAGTTCAACCCTGCTGTATGCCAAGAAGGCTGTTTTTTCTTTTTGTTTTTGTTTTTTTGCCAGCTGCTACAGTCTGAGCAAGAGCAACATAGTGTGACACCGAGCCTGAAAATGTTGCCAAAGTGACACTCCTACTCTCCAGCCAGCCTTTAACTGCAAGAGTCCCAGATTGTTCCCTCAAGGGAATATAAATAGGGGTTTCAGACTCTGGCAAACAAACACACAGCACTGTAGGTTAGAGGCTTCCCTACATGATGTGCTCTAGTTGCCTCAAAATGTGTGTTAATCTATCATCACTATGCTTTAAACATTTCTGTGAGATGTAAACAAAGAAGTACTTCTTCAAACATCATGCTTCAGTAGCTGCCTAAAATGGCCACTCCGTGCTTACGTGATGATGTCAGTTGAGTGAGAGTGCTATGTAGCAATAACACAGTCTGCATGGGAACTTAGTAATAAACTATTGAAATTAGGTTAAAAAGCGCTTCTCCTCCAAATCCTGTACTGTGCAGTTGTGAACCTTTTTCCCACCTGCACAGTACAGGATTTGGAAGAGAAGCACTTTGCTAATCTTATTTTAATAGTTTATTACTAAGGTCCCCATGCAGACTATATTTTCGTTGTAGAGCACTCTCGCTCAACTGACGTCATTGCATAAGCATGTAGTGACCATTTTATACAGCTACTGAAGCGTGAAGAAGAAGCACTGCTTTGTTTACATCGCATGGAAACGCATAAAGATGATGGATTAACACATTTCAAGGCAAACGGAGCACATCATTGTGTAGGTAAGCCTCTAACCTACAGTGCTGTGTGTTTGTCCGACAGAGTCTGAAACCCCTATTTATATTTCCTTTAACCAAAGTCAGGTGACCATTTTGTACTTGGTTGACTACATTTCCACTGTAATTTGCTTTTTGTACTTGTTATGTTACCCTGTAATCTCTGTCGCTGACATGGAACCTTTGTAAAAAGGCACTTGTGCTCTAACGTATTCTCTGAAATTTTAATAAATAAATACAATAGTCACCCACATAGAAACACTCTACCAGGCTGTAGTGCCTGTGATAATGTCTTGTAGTGGTTAGAACTCTGAATAATTAAACGGTAGATAACAGTCACAAAACCTACGTATAGTTTTTTTGCAGTCAAGTGCAGTCTAATTATCCTGAAACCACAAGTGTGTGTCCACCAGGTCTTGTTGCAGACGAGGCACAACTTAAGTGAAGCTAGATCCGCTGGTGTCAAGTATCATATCACATAACTGTATACATTTAGATAGAAGCAGACTTGTAAATGCTATAAATCATAAGGTGCTTTGTACATAGAGTAATTTGAAAACTCATGCATTACTTACTGTATTGACAATTTCTGCCCATGTACTCCCCTGGACACTCACAGGAGTAGTTTGCAACAAGATCGGTGCAAATTCCTCCATTCCTACAGGGTTCATCTTCACATTCGTTTGTATCTAAACAGACAAAAGCAAACAACTCACTGAGATGCTGAGAATTATAGTCATCAACAGCTGCTTCATGTGAATACAAAGAATCATTATCAGTCAATACCAGTTATCTGTATCAAGAAACTGAAATTCTTAACATAATACTTGTAAGTAGAAAAACAAAAACAGAACCACACCTTCAAATGGACAGTGTGCAAAGAACTGCAGCAGATAAGGATTTGTTAGTGGCCCTTCCCCCGTTACCAGAGCTTAGGTAGGTAGAACTCTTCCCCTATACAGAAGGGCCACAATGGGCTACTTGCTGCGCACAGAAAGGCAGCTGTTGAAGGTGGAGCAAGAGGCGAAGACAGCATGCACAGACCCTGCTCTCCCTCTTCTCTTTCAGTCACAGGAGTCTCATAAGGAGTCATATAAATGGGAAAAGGGAAAATCAGCTTCCGTTCTGGACAGGTTCCCCCCAGGCCAGCTTGAAGTAAGGGCCAGGAAGGCAGGGAGCCCAGTTCATGCAAGTCGAGAGAAACACAGAAAAACATAGAATTTGACAGCAGATAAGGACCGCTTGGCCCACCTAGTCTGCCCATTTTCCTACCTAACAGATAAGCTGCAGATCCTAGTTAACCAACAGCTTACTTCCTCCCCCACTAGGACTGCCTTAGGTCTGTCCCATGCATTCTTGAATTCCCCCACTGTTCTTGACTCCACAACCTCCTCAGAGAGGCTGTTCCATGCATCCACAACCCTCTCTGTGAAAAAAATACTTCCTCACATTACCTCTGAGCCATCCCCCTCTATCTTCAAATTGTGTCCCCTTGTTCTTGCACATTGTTCTTGCACATCTCTTTTTCTGAAAGATGCTACCCCTCTTGGAGTTTGTTGATTCCCTTGAGGTACTTAAAAGTTTCTATCATGTCCCCCCTCTCCCTTCTTTCCTCAAGGGTATACATATTAAGCTCCTTTAGTCTTTCTTCATATGTCTTCTGGTGCTGACCCTGCACCATTTTGGTTGCCCTCCTCTGGACAGCCTCCACTTTGTCTATGTCTTTGCGGAGATGGGGTCTCCAGAACTGCACACAGTACTCCAGATGGGGTCTCACCAACTGTCTGTACAGAAGGATAACAACTTCCTGTTTTCTACTACTGATGCCTCTTCCTAGGCTTCCCAGTATCCCTCCAGCCTTCCATACTGCCTTCTCACATTGCTTGCCCACCTTTAGGTCATCTAATTTTTTTTTTTATTTAGTTGTTTAACCAGGTATAGCACACTAAGCTGAAAGCTTTTTTACAGGAGCAACCTGGGAGCACAAGGAGGTTAAGTGACTTGCTCAGGGTCACACAGTATGCAAGTGGAAGCTGTGGGATTCAAACCCAGGTCTGGTCTGCTGGATGTCACCAGATTTGCAACTCAGAGCCTTAGACCACTGCGCTATACTGCCTCTTACCCCCAGGTCCCTTTCCATTTTTACTGTTGTCAGTATCTAGCCCCCATTGTGTACTCTTCCCCTGGGTTTTTGTTTCTCAGGTGCATTACCTTGCACTTCTATGCATTGAATCTGAGCTGCCATACATTTGACCATTCCTCCAACCTTGCCAAGTCCCTTCTCATCCTTTCCACTCCATCTTGTGTATCAACCCTGTTGCAGATCTTTGTGTCGTCTGCAAAGAGACATACTTTTCCTTCTAGTTCCTCTGCAATGCCACTTATAAAGACATTAAAAAGGACTGGTCCCAGTACTGAACCCTGCAGTACCCTGCTAGTAACCCTCCTTTCTTTACTGTGGACTCCATTTACTACTACCCTTTGTGTCCTGTTGTTTAGCCAATTTTTTATTTAGGCTACCACCTTGGGACCCACTTCAAGGCAGGCTAACTTGTGTATTAATCTTTGTGTGGGACTGTATCAAATGCTTTGCTAAAATTTAGGTAGGCCATGTCCATAGCCCCTCCCTGGTCTACTACTTTGGTCACCCAGTCAAAGAAATCTATTAGATTCTTCTGACATGACCTTCCCATTGTGAATCCATGCTGCCTCGGGTCCTGTGCCCCACTGGCCTCTAGGTACTCAGCAATTCTTTCCTTCAGAAGTGATTCCATCATTTTCCGTACCACTGAGATCAAACTAACTGGTCTGTAGTATCCTGCCTCTGTCCTGCTCCCACTTTTGTGAAGAGGAATCACATTCGCCCTCCTCCAGTCCTCGGGTACCACCCCATCCTCCCATGATTTGTTAAACAGAGTAGTCAGCGGTGTCCTAGTTCTACCCTTAGTTCTTTTAGAATTCTTGGGTGAATCCCATCAGGCTCCATTGCTTTGTCCACCTTCCATTTTATTAGTTCTTTCAGAACCCTTTCTTCTGTAAATGGACTGGTATCGACCCCCGTCTTCAGAGTCTTTCTCTAGCTAACCTCATTGGGCTCATTCTGCGAGCAAAGTGTCGTCCAGACAGGCACTGGGCACCCACCACCTGGCCAGAGATCCCTCTTCTCGGAGGCCAGTCTACCTCCAAGATCCAGGGTTTTAAATCACTGCAAAAATTGATTAGCACTTTCACTGTAATCAATTGCAAAAAAGTAGGTATATGCATTTTCTAGCAGTTTACGTTGCTAAACAAATTGAGACACGAGCTATGCATTACCCCAACTGATTAGCAGTTTTACTCGTGAAAATGCTAATCAATTTTGCAGTTATTTAAAACCCTGAGATTGTTCCTGTATTATCTGGTTTTTGCCTGGATGGTCCCTTTGTGGGGAAGGGACAGACCAGCGGGAGACGTGAGGTTGCCTTGGTGAGACTACCGAGCTATACACATGACTTAAATGATATATGTTGTACAGATTCTTTGAATAAACACATGGCCATGGCCAATATCTCTAAGATGGTTTATATGGTACTTTGTCCTAGGGAAAGGAGGGACAATTGAGCCTACAAGACAATGTATGACATTCCGTTTCACTGTTCAGGTTCTGATACTCGTCTAAGTTACCATCTGCACAAATCCGTGAATAAAGCAGAGTATGAATCCCTTTATATGGGCTACACAACACGTGTATGTATATGTGTGTGAGTGTGTGTGTGTGTGTATATATATATATATATATATATATATATATACACACACACACACACTCATACCACAGGTTAAGTATTAGAATCAATAGCATTGATCAGAATTAAAACAATGCATTATACAGGCGCCTATCAGGACAGCTGGTTGCCCCCCAAAAAAGTCACTGGTGCCTACTGAGCAGGCACAGTTTTTCTGCCAACCAGCAAGCGGAATCAGACCATTCTAAATGCATCTGACATCCCCACGATCAGCGCTACATCTCCACCGTCAGATACACATCTGGTTTAAGCACTTTACCTCACCAGTAAATGAACACCTCACATTCTGAAATGGGTGACATGGGAAGTTGCTGGGCAAAGTACTCCTATATGCTACAATCTGATGTGAAACTGCTTAAACTCATTTTACTTGTGACCTTTCCCATCCATCCATCAGATGTGATTTTTCAGCTTGGACTTGACTACAGATCCCAACAGCATATCAAGGGCAGCTCATGAATTAACTGTGCTACCTTGAGCACCTTTTCATAAATCATGTACTCTGAAGAATGAAAATTAAAATTTAAAGTGACAGACAGTAAAGGTAATACATCAATTCACATCCTGTCTTTGGGTCAAAGCTGTCATTCTGCCTAAAAGGTGCTAAATTAACTTGTGTATGAATTAATCCACATTGCAAGCTGCCCCACTTAATGGAAGATCCTGTGCCACCACCCCCCCCTTACATAGTTAAGCATCCTCTACAGTTCCATTTACAGAGAAAATCTTTTCACAGTGCTAAACAAAAATGTATAGGAGGCTGATGCTGTTTAACAATGGGAAAAATACTTAGTGCATGCATGGCTTTCAGGCAGTAACACATAAAGCAGTATCAAAACCATTCACCAGATACCTCTACATGGATATCTGACCTTCAGATCAGATTTTAATGCAAACGTATTTTTTTGGGAGTTTTGTTACTGTACTAGAAAACTTCTGAAGAATGTAACGTCTTGCAAGTGTGCATAATTAAGCATCCATAGAAGACTAAGCTGTGAGACAGTTGATCTGGTCTCTGAAGTGAGACTGCACCACAAAGCTAACCATCCGTATTAGTAGTGTTGCTGCTCCGAAGCAACCCACTAGGGCTCATATGAAACACCACTGCAGTCTCAATGCTCCCTTTCTCACTTCTGCTCTCTGCGAAATGTATTCTTAGATGTCACTGTAGGTGAAAGCAGCCTACACATCAGGGCAAATGAGGATTTACTTATAAGCCTGGTGTCACCCTACATTGCTTTAAATAGTAAAGGAATTAGACTGGGGATGTATCGTTGAACACTGACCAGGGAAATCAGAGCACTGCTTTTAAAGCAGAAACACCGTGGATATGAGTAGTCATAAAGCAGTTTATCACCAAGGCTCAAACGAGTTCTGTGTTTCAATTTGGAAACCTCATTTAAAAGAGATTCAATCAGAAACACAAGTGTGTAAAACTGCAGGCCCATTCCATCAGCTGGACAAAATGCATCTAAACTTAGTAACTAAGCAAATGCAAGCCAGTTCCATTATGGGAGCTGGTTTTAAATACCATTTGTAATCTGCCACCTAGTTTCAAAATAACTTTTTTGTTTTAGTTGAAGTACAGTATTACGCCAGCATAAAAAAAGAAAAAATACAAATCTATACCTAAGATAAACCAAAGGAGATGCAACATGTTATACATACTGCAGTTCTGAAGCAATTAGAAGAGGTTAAATAATTTGGACAAGGTTGCCAGCAAAGCAGTGGCTCAGCTGAGATTCAAACCAAGATCAGCAAACAGGCCTGGGCTCTCACCGCTAACCCATGCAAGGTGACATGATGAAATTACAAGGGGAATGAGCTGGGGATCCACCCATTAACTCCCTGTGTTCTTTGTGACCTTCAAGTCTTTCTTTTTTTTCCAAACATACTGCCTTGACCAGTTTGTTACATCTTCTAGTTACATCAGAATTGCTTTGTTTGCTACATAATTTAAGGAATTATCTGCCCAAATACTGCAGTATTGATTTGAAGTTATCTGAAGTATTTAAGTTAAAAAGAAACAGTGGGGTCCTTTGGCAGGACAGCAAAAGGGAAACTGTTGGAAAGTAGGAGAGCGAGATGTGAATTCCACCACAGTCACTCCATCGCTGAATGACCTTGAGCAAGTCTCTGAGGCTTTCCTGTGTTTTAGTCCTCCACGACTCAGTCCTGTCTAGAAACCATACACCTATCTAATAAACAAAATGCTTCCAGTCACTTGGGGTATGCTGGATAAATAGTTTTAAAACAGCAAAGCCAGACCGCGCTTAAAAATAAAAGATCAGCTGTGTTTGCTGGGTGGCATAAATCAAAGGAAAGAGCCGACCAATGATTGGGTTGGATCTTTCCTTTGAAATACACAAAGTTTTCACCAGGCAAACCAGAACACTTTCATCACCAGCCTGGCTGATTGATGTGACACTGATGAGCCCCTTGCAGACCACTCTGCATTGGACTGAGTGTCACACCCTTCCAAAGCTACTCTCCTAACAAAATGTTTGCTGTGCGTGCACACACGGCGAACGTAAAAATGCTTCCAGTCACTTGGGGTGTGCTGCATAAATAGTTTAAAACAGTAAAGCCAGACAATGCTTAAAAAAAACTGTGGACAGACTGTGGTGTCACATAATATGACTATTTCTTACATTGTGAAAACCTTTAAAGGTTAAATTGTGGAACCTCTTTTCGGTCTCTGCTGTGCCAAAGATGTCAGTCTTGGATGATGACAAATCAAGTTAAAAAATGTACAGCATGTTTGTTTCATAGTTTTGGATGATACTTTAGTAATAATCTTCCGGTTGTTCTGGTTAATTCCCAGCAGATATTGACCCCCACTTTCAAAAGGTTAGCTTGGCACAAACTGGGTTTGTGTTGTGCTAACCAGGAATAGCGCCGTCCATCAGGGGTGTGGCCAGATTCAAAGGCCACCTATGCGCAGCACACACATGACAGTGCCATGGCACACACTACTGTGCTGCACATATGCAAATGAGGAAGTCCTTAAGCATATGCAGAGCAGCATGATATTGGAAAGTTTTCAAAAGCACTAAACGCCTTCAAGTGCGGCACAGTTTAATGTTTCTGAAACCCAGCCCTTAACAGGTCACAGAGAGGGTGGGCGCCCCACACACCCTCCACACACTGTCAAGTGATGGGAACCCAGGTAGTCCAGCGGTTCCTCCCAAGCCCCGAACCCCATCCAATGTGTAAAAAAAAAAAAAAGTAACCCCGGTGGTTCGGCGGTTCCCTTCCCAGCTCCAATCCCTGTCTATGTTAAAAAGAAATAACCCTGGTGGTCCAGCAGTTTTCTCCCCAGCCCAGATCCCTGTCCATGGTGTATATATATAAAAAAAAAAAAAAAGTAACCCTGGTGGTCCAGTGGTCCCTCCCCGACCCCGATCCCCGTCCAATGTTAAAAATGAATCCTAGTGGTCCCTCCCCAGTCCTATCCCCATCCAGTTTAAAAAACAAAACATAACCCTGGTGGGCCAGCAGTTCTCCTTCCCTAATCCCGACCTGCCCATATCTGGCAAACCTCCTCCCTGGTGGTCTAGTGGACCCTCCCCACCTCGGCAGGTAGTGCACTAACACCCTGTTCCTCCCCCCAACACAACACTGAGAGCTGGTAACCAGCACAGCCCTCTGCTCACCTCCACAGTCGGCCAGACTGAACTCCCCTGGCCTGTGTCCCCCATGGACAGGGATCAGGGCTGGGGAGGAACCGCTGGACCACCAGGGTTATTTCCTTTTAACATGGATAGGGATTGGGACTGGGAAGGGAACTGCTGGATCACCAGGGTTACTTTTTTCCCCATGGATGGGGATTGGGGCTATGGAGGGGGGAACCGCTTGACTACCAGGGATGCTGGTACGTTCTGTGAGATGGGATCAGGGCTTGGGGGGGGTGAGACCAGGGATGTTTTTGTTTTTATAACAGAGGGGATCGAGGCTAAGGAAAGACTGCTAGATCACTAGGGAGGTCATCTGTTTTAATTTTCATTATGTGGTCAGGGATCGGGGCTAGGGAACAGGGACCTGACCAGGCACACACAGCCACTATGGTAGCATGCAGATGAGTCCATAATAGGCATGCAAATAACCCACTAACACCGTGCAGCCCAATGGCCTTATCTGCATGTTTGGGCTGAATACTGCCCATAGGGTGTGCTGCGCTTTACCCTACGGGCAGTCGTCAGCCTAGTCCCTTGGTAGCATGGCACAAAGCATGGCGATGGCTGGCTGTGCACCACACTACCATGGTCCGATATTCAAACAGATAGTGTGGTCAGTTTGGATTGCGCTATCCATTTAAATATGGTGCCAGAGCTGGTCAAGCCGATTTTTTCATGCGGCGCCCCTGTGTGTGTGCGCTGCCAGACGGCTCTCATATAGGGCCCTCTATTTCATAAAGAGGTTAGCTAAAATGCTCATCTGCTACAAAAATCTTTTGTGACATGAGCTTCCTTTATCCTCAGTTTGGACAAATCCTATATAAGAAGATACACTATGTAAATGTTTACACATCAATCAAGTTAATTAGCTAAAATATACAATCCCATTTTAACTGGCTGCAGGATACCTTATTTACCAGCATTAAGGTCCAGGTTTGTGACATTCTGGCACATACCAAATGTGTTTATGGAGACAGATTACAGTAGGCTTGTGTCTCCTCATCAACAGTTTTTACTCCTCTGCTTCTTGATCCAGCGGCTCCCCCCCAGCTCTGTCACCAACCCATCCAGTGACCTTTTTGGTTATCCACCAGTGGGTAGCCTACCATGACGAGCCTGCAGGAGAAGTTGATCAGCTTGGGGCTTTTTTTCCCTCCTGCTTTTGGTACCTCCCCAGGACACTGGTGTGCAGTGAAGTTGTGTATCCACTGATGTCGCCCAATGTCCAACTGCTCCTGCCATCACTGCCACCCAGCCTCCGCCAAGTGTCAGTCAAGTGGCGGGACACAGGATCCTCCTCCATGAAGTAGGGGGACACTCCTTGGAACACTCAATCCTCCCTCACCCAGCTGATCTCCAAGAACCCTGGTCCATTCCTGAAACTGGTCACTGGTGCAGCAGGCAGTACGGTGACCAGTGACTCAGCCCACCACATCACTGGGCCAGCTAGACAACAGTAAGCTTTTTATACTTATTATGTGATGTGACTGACAGAATAAGTGTCATATAATAAAATGTGAGGACATACTTCTTCACAGAAAGAGTGCTGGATTCCTGGAACAGCCATCCATCTGAGACGGTGGAGGCAAAGACAGTGTTGGGGTTCAAGAATGCACGGGATTGGCATAACGGTATCTTAGTGGAAAGGAAGGAAGAAAGAGCCAGAGACTGACTGGCATCTGTGGTGATAATGTGGGTAGGGAAAATTGGACAGACTAGGTGGGCCAAGTGGCCCTTACTGCCATCAGATTCTACACTTCTATGATTTCCACTGAAGGTCCTTACATGCCACTCCCCCTTTCTCTGCTCTTCCTACTCTCCCATCCTTCCTTCATCCCTTATCCCTCTTTTCAACTACTCATAATCAGCACTCTTAACTCACCCTCCCCTCTCTAGTTCTGGCCTCCCTCTGTCTATGCCATCATTGGCTGCTACCCATCCCTGCTCCTTGATATTCTTAATTATGCTTTCAGCCTGAACCTTCCTTCATCCCTCACACTCGCTTCCTCCACTGGAATTATCTACCCTCGTCCACTCTGCGACCTACCCCCTTTCTCCCATCTCCCCAATCTACCATCTCTCATCCCTTATTCCCTTTTATTTAAACTGCTCGTGCTAATCTCACCCTTCCCTCTCAATCCCTGGCCTCCACCTGACAATGCCTCCTGGCTGCTACACAACCCTGCTCTTCGCTATCCTAATTATGCTTTACAACCTGAACCCTCCCTCATCCCTCACATTCTCTTCTTCCCTCTCCTCGTATTATCCTTCATCCCACTTCCTTACCTAACAAAACACTCGCTCTTCTACCTTGCCAGACAAGGCCTCACTGGCTGCTACTACCAGCAACCTAACATTATTCTGTACATTTATTAATTTTTCGTCTGGCATACATTGTACAATGCCTGTTATCAAGACTGCTTCAGCAGTTTAGTTTATTTGTAACAGTTTCTTCTTTGTTGTTCTCATCCTATGTGTAAACCTGTTGACGAGAAACCTATGTAAAAGAGCTTCTAGCTCATAGGTGTCAATCTGAGATTAAAATAAATAAATAAATAAATAACTGTTGGAGTCACCATGAATTTGTTTGCAGCAGCGTGTGCAGTAAGAATCGACACAGTTGCTTAAACTGTAGGGACGGTCATTATGAAATGCTTAATGAACTGTATGTGTGACAAGATGAGAAGTCCCCTGTCCAGGACAATGTGGTCACTAAAAGGGTGGGAAAGCTCCTGTTACATTTCAATTTTTCCTGCTTAAATTTCAGTAAGTGGTCATTGTGGCCATCTGAAAATCAAGCTGGAAAATTATAAAAAGCCACACAGTTATAATTATTTCAATAACTTGCAGAGTTTGACTGCCTAGAATCTGGTTTGGACTAATTAACATTTTGACTAGAGGTCAAAGTGGCTACCGGAGTACAATGCAAACAAAGCACTGACCCTGGTGACCAAGGTTAAGAATCAAATCACTTTTGCTTACACACTGTGCAACCTGAGCAAGCCACGTAACCTCTTGTATCGAAGTCTAGCATGCATTCCATCTCAATAGTAACTCCCTCCACTAGGCATCTACTGACGGCTGTCAAGTGGTAATTTACTGTAAAGAACTTTGGAATGCAGCGTGTATGAAATGTGCAGTAAAAAAAAAAACAACAAAAAAAAAACTTTCCTTTTATATTCTGCCGAGTAGTGGGAGTTACACGCCTCTTCCTTGACATCCATCAGTGTTGCTCACGTGATGTATACACCGTTCCTTTCTTTTGACAAGTTATATACTGGTGACAAACCCTTTATAGGACTGAAACATCATTATTAAAAAAAACAAAAACGGTCCTTACATGGAAAAGCTTTCAGGAGAGTAGCTGTCTTCATAAATACTCCATGAGGGATGACAAAAAAGCTTCTCCAAGTGCCACTAATGTTTTTGTTCAAACCTTTTTTTAAACAACATACTGATACCCTACATATGAAGTTCAAACTAGCTTAAAAAAAATGATACACTATTTTTTGAATTAATTGGTCTTTAAAAAAAAAATTAGTAGCTCTTGTTTTATTTATGTAAAAGTCATTTTCTTGACAAAAATGTCTGTTTTTCTTTTATTGGGAATATTATGATTCCAATACCAAGTGTTACCACCTATGTGCAGGGCTTAAAGGGAATCTGTTGTACGCTTCTTCAAAAAGAATCAAACTGCCAATAAAACGTGTGTTATAACATTACCTTGGCTACACAAATTATCACACATGGTAGACAGATATATCCTCCATCATACAGGCTGTGTGATAACTGCATTGCTTAGAGATGGAATCGACAGTTTAGCAGTCGATAGCATCATCTGGCTCCAACTGCAGTCTTAACACCTTGCAGCCTGCCCTGTCAGGTTCCAGAAGCCAAGCAGGATTGGGCCTGGTCAGCAGTGGGATGGGAGACCTCCAACGAGCACCAAGTGCTGCAGGAAGTGGTGTTGGTAGCTTCACAGGGGCTCTACTCTCCCTTTGGTTTTAAGCAGCCCTACTGATGCCACAGCATGGTGCTGGGGGGACACTGTGCAGTTATGAGGTGCCATCTTTTAGACGAGATGTTAAAGAGAGTTAGAGACTTACTCCACAGGGATAACTTAGTCTTCATCTGCTCTGTCCACTTGTCTGCATGTGACATAATCCTCTCCTACTACCACAGGAGAGTATTATAAGTTCTTTTTGAGAAAAGCAGTCAGAGCAGGCGAAGACCATGTGATCAGAGATCCTGTTTTCATGTAAAGGTTATGAGTAACTAAAAAAATAAACAGTTTTGGTTCTCCTTGATGGAATATCACTAGTATCTTCTAATGTGTAGTATGTAAACACACTTTGTTTATACGATGTTTGTGCAGCTCTCCAAACTACTCACATACTCTAAAGCCTTAATCCACACGCAAAGCATTATGGGTATACAAATTCTTGTGCAAGGCAGCGGATAAGGCTTTGCAAAAACAGAAATCGCCTTTTAAAACATGCCTGTACATCTGATCATGTACAGCTCATAGGCTGAAAATGACAAACTCCTGACATGTGTTTCACTCTGTTGGGTCTCCTCAGTGTTGTGCAGAGTTTGTTTTAGCTAAGTACCAAGTCAGATCCCCAAAGCCTTGAGCATTTAGTACTCTCAAAGTGAGTATACCGAGTAGGCATTGACAGCCGATGTGGCACAAGGATTTGCATACCCACGATACCTTGCTCTTGTAGTAAGTCTTTAGAGTAAACAAACAAAAGGGTAATATTGAATGCACACTGAGTCCAAATCAACATTTCAACCACAGGTCTTTTGTTTTTTTACTTTTTCCTTTTTGCAATACATATACAAAAGAAGTACACACAGAAGGATAATACAATGCCAGTTTTCAATGTCATTACATTCTTACAAAGGAAAATTGATGGACACCTCCCCAATAGTTACTGCAGAGGGGGAATTAAAGAATTGTAACTTGAACACTAAGTTCAGTATAAGTATACAGCCAAGGGAATGAAAAGGGGTCTGGGATTCCTAAGCAACTTGCTATAAAGGAGTCCTGATTAACATAATGACCCTTGTTCTACATTGTCCCCCTGCTAAAGAATGAACAATACCCCACACTTCTCCACAAGTCCCAAAGAGAGAAAATTTAATACAGCTCATTGTTGTAAGGAGTGAACTAGGGTAATTAAGTCCACAGTTGCTCTAAATTACCGATTGAGTAAGGTATCTAACTAGAATGAGTGAACATACTGTAAAATATTGCAAAACATTACAGCATAAAGTACAGTTTTGCAAGCACTTACTATAACAATAGCTCTTCGAGAGGATCTCTTGCAGTAGGCAACACCGTTAGGACTTAGCCACCAGGCGCCAGGGCCACACGGAAAATTTCTAGCTAGCAGTCTATAACAGGGGGCTGCCCCACAATGTCAACATGCTGACGTCTGCCCACGGTACAAAAGGGGCAGTCCCACGCCCACCTCAGTTCTCTCACCGAAGACTTGGAAGAAAATCTGACAGGAGGCAGAGAGAGGACATCTGAAGCCAGAGAAAGGCTGAGCTGGAGAAAGAGAGCAGGGGGATGGAGGAAGGGAAAATCCTGCCTACAGAAAGAGCTTCTCTCAAAGATCTGCTGTTACGGTAAGGTCTTACGTAACTGTACTATTTTACTTCAAGGGGGCTCTTGCAGTAGGCAACACCATTAGGACAGACAAGCCCCAAGCAGTGCCTGAAGGACAAATAACACCTCCAGTGGAGGTAGCTATTGAGCCAAATATACAGTATAACCAGGTGACGAAAGCCAGTAGCGTCACTGGTCCAGTTCCAGTTCTTAGAGCCTAACATGAATCCCCCTGCACACTCTGCCTTAGAGTAAGAGAGAGAAAAAACCCATAAAGGACTGAAAAGGAGAATACTCCAGGGAAAAGAACTCGGGGTCTGCCAAGGATGGGATTGAGCTCTGGAAAAGGAGTCCAGGAAGAGCCCCAAAAGAAAGGCATATTGAACAAAGAGGTAGAAGGGAAGAAAAACTAAGCCTTGAGACCAGATCAATGAGGGGACCCTATGAACTCCAGGCAGGGAGCAAAGGGAAGGAGACAGACAGACAGACTACCAAAGAGAGAAGTCTGCATGGCAGACAGATCTCCTTAAGGGGCCTGATATGGCAGGAACATACAGGCACATCTCTCAGGAAGGAAGTTAGCACCCTTTGCAAACTGTGTGAGAGGCCTTTCGGCACCATGCAATTCTGCTTAAAGTTGGACCAGCATAACATTCTGTGGTGATTTGCATATGTAGCCCATGATGCTTTGCATTGTGTTGGGCATGTGTGATTTTGTATTTTCTCAGGAAGGAAGACCACTGGAGCAAAACACCAGGAAAGGAAACCTGGATCTGGAAGGGGGTGGACCCCAACCCAAGAACGGTCCGGGAAAAGAGGAGCTAGGACAAGGTCCTGAAGGGAGAGTGCCAGAGGGGGAATGACCCTGAGGCTTGGAAAGTTAGGAGGAGTTCTGTACTAAGAGAAAGACCTCCAAGGGCCAGTGGGTTCCCAAGAATGAGACCTTAAAAGGTGCAGGAGGCACAAATATCAAGTAGGGTCCACCCTTAGTAAAAAGGAAATAAAGCCATCGCTGAGGAGGAGATCTCCTGGATGGCATAAAAGTAAACAACACTTCCCCTCTCTACCCCGGTAAGATTCCCAAACAGAAAAAGACTCACTGAGAAGGAACAAGCGGGAAGGATCGATGAGTCCAGAGAGAGCAGGGCCTCCCCCTCTTATGGAAACGATACAGGAGGCACAGACAGTCGTGAAAGTAGGCTGCCTCCGCTCTAGGGGGCTGGGGAACATGAAAACAGGCACCATCTGGAGTCCTTCCCTCTCCTACTCCACTTAGCTCCTCGCCCTCATGCGCCAGAGCCAAAAAGAGTGAACTGGGCAATCTCCTACTTTGCCCCCCCACTTTTTTTTTTTTTTTTTAACCCAGGACCAGGAACTATAGAACAGAGGCCCAGCTCCCCCTTAGGATACGGCCCTAGGAAAGGGTTGTCTGGCAGCTGATCCTGCCCCCTGGAGGCAGAAGCTTGCCCTTAGGAAGGAAATTGAAAGCCGGCACCTGAGAAAAAATGGATGCAGGTGGGGACAGTGTCAGTTGCCATGGACGGACAATTACTCACCAGAGCAGTCAGCCTGTAGGACAGCTGAGAGTGGGGGAAAGAGGGGAAGTGTTGGGGGGGTTCCATTGACAGAAACAGGGACCCGACATCCTGCCTACTTACGAGTTGGGAATAGATGCTGCCAAGGGAGAGGTAGACTGGGGAATAAAAGATCCATGTCGGCCCCCCCATAGCAGCCAAAGGGCCCCAAAAGGCCTAGTCCAGGAAAAGAAACCTTGGAGGAAGGGGTCCCATCCACCCCTAAAGGACTGAGTCCTACGGTGGGGGTACTGACATTGGATGACCAGGACCTAACACCTCCCCAAGTAAGGGTAGAATATGATGGTTCCTGGTTGAGGCACTGCATGTAATGACCAAGGCAGAGGATTTCCAGGAAGGTGAAACCGAGATCCGGCCACCAAGGTGGGGAAGGGGATGTATGCCCACCCTGAGGCAGATCAGCCCCGAAATCGAAGGGACCAATAAAGTCGGGAACTGGACCTCTTGGGTGACAGACCCCCAAAGGACATCAGAGTTGGCCCGAATGAGAAGTGGCTGTCCTAGCCCTCTGGTAGAGATCCATAAGGGACTCCAGGGAGGGAGACCTAAACGGCCAGGGAAAGAGGGGCTAGCTGAAAGAGAAAGGCACTCAAATTCTGATTCCCTTAGAAAATATGGGGGGGAAGGGGACCCCTACCAGAGAAAGGGGATACAGGATTACCTAATTACAGAGCCTTAAAAGGGAGATTGGGAACCCAGAGGAAAGGGAAGGAGGTGCCACCACAAGGCGACAGAGACAGGCCATAGCCCCCAGGCACTGACTAAAGGAGAGTGACAAATTGGTCACACCCTGCTCGCCCCTTCGGTCTCCTGCCTGGGGGGGACCTGACAGTCAAGAGGGGTCGGACGTCTCTGAGAACACCGCTGCCTCTACCCTGTGGGTTTTGAGGGCTGGAGCTGCCGCAGAGGAAGGTGCCCAGTGCTAGCCCTGAGACCCGGAGGAATTCTGATGATGATGTCGCCGTGTAGGGTGATGAGAGACAGATCGATTTACCCTTCCCTGCTGGCCATGAGCTGAAGAATGGGGAGACCACGCCAGATGCCTGTAATGAGGCAAGCAAATCATACATGTCCTCCCTAAAGAGGGAAGGGCCCTGGAAAGGGGCATCCAAGATGGAGGCCTAGATGCTCGGGGGGGGGAATCAAAAAGGCGAAGTCAGGCGTGACATCGGAGACACATGGCTGCCACCGTGTACCGAGCTGAGACATCCACTGTATCATAGGCAGAGCAGAGGACATGGAATCCCACGCTGGAGGATGAAGCCATTATCTTCTCAAGTTGAGTCTTAGCTGGGGAATCGGATAAGGAACGAAGCATGTCCCCTGCCTGGTCCAACAGAGACTGTTGGTACATCATCATGTGTGCCAGATAGTTCTGGGCGTGTAAGGCCAAGATGGAAGAAGCATAGATCTTCCTTCCCAGGGCACCTAGTTGTTTGGACTCCCTGTCCGGAGAAACTTCACTCCAATGTTTGGACCCCGTAGCAGAGTCACATGCCTCCAACAAAATGGAGAGGTCAGCTTGAGGGTGGGAGTCATAATGGGGCCTCCCATCTGGGGCACGGTACAGCCAGTCTACTTTCTTAGATATGGAGGGACCGAAGCAGGCCACTGCCACACAGTAGAAGCAATGTCGTTGTGGGGAACCACCAACAGTGGAATTACCACGGACAAGACCTCAGGGAGGCATAGATGTTCTGCCAACCGGCGACACTGGGGGGTCCTGCTCCTCGGTGCTCCAGCCTTGAGAGGCCTGTATAAGCTTCATGATCTCTAAAAAGGCAGGGTCCTCTGGGGGAGACTTAGGGGTGTCACTGACCCACACTTCCTCCATGGGTGAGTGAGGATGGGAACCTGGAGGCTCCGAGGATTCGAAAGTAACATGCACCAAACAGGTGGATTGCGAAGAGCGCCAATGTGATGGTGACAGGGCAGAGCAAGCAACTGTCTCAGTGACAGGAAGGTCCCTCACTGAAGGAAGGGGGAAACTTCCCTGGATAACGAAGAGGAATCTCTAGATAGAGATGCACCGACATTAGTGCCATTCAGGCCAAGCCCTGACATTGAGCTAACGCCCACAAAGTGTTAAGGTGTATGCTGTAGTCGGCTGGTGTCCATCCCAGGAAGGCCAGAATACAGGAACATCCTGGGTAGAAAGTCGTGAGACTGCAAGAAGGGTTTGACGACTGGCTGGATGAACCCAGTGTCCCTGGGGTAGGCCTGAAGAGATACCCACAGAGGGTCTGGAAGAGCTGTAAGATCTCAGGCCTTCAGGTTGCGGCTGGCTGGGCAAATGCCCTGACAGTGGCAATTCTTCAGGCCTGGCTGGGGGATCAGAAAGAAGACTCTGATGTGGCCTAGATGGGGGGGGGGGTGCTGGCCTATGGAAGGACCGGAGGAACCTGGCAGAGGGCGATCTGGTGCCCGGATCTGGGACAGGAGGATCAGCAGATGGCAGCCCTGCCGGCACATGGTGGGGAGATCCCGGAATTGGGACCACTGCTGGTGGCTGAGGATCCTGAAACGCCTGGGAGGAGACTCCAAAGGCGAAGTCCATGGCCCTGAAGGAATGGGCAGCAGCTGGCATTGGTCTGAAGAAACATAGCTGGATCCTGATCCAGGATCCAGTGAAGATGTCAAGACCAGGTGGGTGTCAGTGGAGGAACTATTATCTGGAGGGCTGCTTGGGCCACCTGGCTGAGGACCCTGAGAATGGAAGGGCCTGTGTGTCGGGGGGGGGGGGGAGCTGGATGGAGGAAGAGTCCCCCGAACCCATTATTTGCCACAGTGATAACGGTGGAAGGCACAGCCACAGGGAGCCAGGAAGGGAGAAGGGCTGGAGCGGTTGTCGGAACCAGCCCCCGAGGGAAGACTCAGTATGGGCCATGGCCCTGGAAGGTGGCAGTGGCTCATAAGTGGACTGTTCCCAGTCCCAATGTTTTTTGTGGTTCTTTTTGAAAGAAGAGGAGTCCTTTGACGAGGTCTCGGAAGCAGCACTCTGTGCCTGCAGCTGTTTCTCCATGGCAGCCAATTTCTGTTGGAGATGATGTGCTTCCAAGTCCTTCTGGGATCTTTTTTCTGTTAACTTGATTGAAGTTCTGGCAGGCCTGGCAGGATTCGATGTCGTGGACTGGCCTAAACAGGTGATGCAGGAGGAATCGCCATCCTTTTCGGGAATCTGCTTGCTGCAGGCACATTTAGATTTGTGGAAATCTGCAAAAAAAGTCAGAGATAACATACACTGCTGTTCCTTTGGTTTGAAAAAATCTGCACTGGCAGCCAGTAACTAAAGACTAAATGCTCTGTAGAAAATAAAAGAAAAGTGAGAAAACGCTAAGCAATGGCAATCGTTGGAGCAATTTTCTGCTAGGTCTGATGCACACAAGTCGATAGTGGGAAAAGAACTGAGGTAGGTGTGGGGGGACCACCCCTTTTATACTATGGGCGGACGTCAGCATGCGAACGTCGGGGGGGGGGGCGCGGTCCCTCTGTTATAGACTGTTAGCTAGAAGTTTTCCGTATCATCCTGGTGCCTGGTGGCTAAGTCCTAATGGTGTTGCCTACTGCAAGAGCCCCCCTTGAAGTAAGATCAGATGTAGTAGTAGTATAACATTTTATTCATATATATTATGAATAGGATTGATGTTACAATACTCCATTGAGCAGCGGCTCATTTCCAAGTAGATCCTGTATTATAGTTTAAACAGTTGCCAGTACAATAGTAAAACTATAGAATAAAATATTAAAATATAAAACGAGGAACAAGGGTCCCATACAATATACAAAGTACTGTCAAAA
Source organism: Neoceratodus forsteri (assembly GCA_016271365.2). NCBI lineage: Eukaryota > Metazoa > Chordata > Ceratodontiformes > Ceratodontidae > Neoceratodus > Neoceratodus forsteri. The sequence goes on from CM057454.1 coordinate 335,922,627, forward strand.
CAGTTACAGAATGCAGATATCCCACTCAGTGCACAAATACAACAATGGGTACAGATACATAACATATAAATGCACATTAGTCTATATTTAAATTTTTTTTTTAGTTTTATTTATTTAGTTTTTGTTGACCAGGTAAGTGCACTAGACAAATCCTGCCTATTTTCAGGCACGACCTGGGGAAGGGGGATACAGATGAAAGCCAACTGACCTTGAATCAGATTAAGCTGTTGGTGGTATTTTTAGTAAATGAGGGAAATTTGGCCAGGACACCAGGGAAATTCCCCTACTCTGTAGATAGGTAATACTGTGTCTATGGGGAATCTCTCAGTCTGATGGAGGAAGACAGTGGAGGAGGATGTGTTATGGCTGGTGAGCCTGCAAGTCTAAACGTGGAACATGGTATGGCTGGGAGGCACCCTCTCAGTGGCCAGCTTTTCGTACCTCATCCCCTGCTTCTTGCTGCGGTGGAAACGGGTGGAGGATCCACTGGAAAAAAGGAAATTTCAGATCCCCCTACTGCGGCATTACCAGTATCGTTAGGATGTCCCGGTGCAGGTTCCATGCCTGTAGCGGGTGATGAGAAGATCGATGAAGTGGTCCGAGTAAAGCAGGACCTCCTATTACAGGCAGAGGCAGATTACAGAGCTGCTAAACTGCATGCAGCCGAAGAAAAAAAACAGAAGCACCACGTTCATGGTTCACCTTCACCTACTACAACATCTACGGCGAAAGTGTTCGCAGCAGCCCCCAAGGCAGAGGAAACTGCAACTTTGGATTTATCGCATAAGGAAATGGGAACTAATAGTTACAGCATTATCCTTCATGGTCCCCAGAACGAGCTTTGGAACGTGCTGGCTGGATACAGACGGAGACAGGTCAGTGGGTTGTGGATCCCAATATTCCACTTCCAGGTTCAGGGGTTGCTATGGGGGTACTGGGGAGAACTGTGGATGGTCTCCTCCACGTCAAAGAAAGTCAAGCCGCAGCTCTGCCTAGTGCACCACATGAGCTAGCTTCAGACCCTGTTATGGGGCCCATTCCACCGTTGATTGCTGCAGCACATGCAGAGGTGGTTATTTCTGACATTCCTGATTCTCTGCTTGACTCCATTTCCTTTTCCCCTGTATTGACTCCCTCACAACAGAGGCCCCCTGAAGTTCCACATTTGGTTAATAGTTCCCCCCAGACAGGAGAAGAGTCGGCTACTCTTCCTGAAGTGTCTCATGACATTGATCTAGTACTCTCGACTCTGGCTGCTCCTACTTTTGCCAGTCTTTTTCGAAAACCTGTCTTCTTAGTCAAACGCCGCAATGCTGTTGACTCCGTTTTTTTTTTGATCTGTTGACAATATGCCTGATTGTTTCTACATGGGGAAAGTTTTACTAAAACAGATGCTTATTTTTTCTCCCTCTGAGGTGTATTCCTTGATTCATACACCAGGGAAGTCTACCTACAACATTAGTTTTCATTCCCCCGATATCCTCAATCATTTCTGGATGAAGTATGCTCTTTTTAAAACAAATCCTGCCTGGGCCCATTTCCAGGCCATACCCCTTACAAAACAAACTTTTAAAGTAATTACTATCTTATTTAGGAATGAGGGGGTTAATATTGTGGACATTACATACTGGCTAGAGAAACGGTGTCAAATACAGGGGAACCCGGAACCAATTTTTGACTCTGAAGGATTTTGGAACGGAGGATGGAGGTACAAGGTGACTTTACCACAAACTGCAGATGGGCTTCAACATCTCCCCAGTTGTTTTTATTTGGGCTGGGATAAAGGCTTTATCTTTTATCCCGGACAGCCCCGCTATTGTTACAGGTGTGGTTCCAGTAGACATTTGAGCAGGACTTGTGACACGCTGAAGTGCACACAATGTGGGGAACTGGGACATGTCATGACTGATTGCCACCACCCTCCAAAATGCAGTCTTTGTGAGGAGCAGCATTCCCTTTTGGACAGTCCTTGGGCAGCTCACAATACTACTGATAGAGATTATATTATGCAGGATTTTTATTTGAATGTGGCTTTAAAAACAGCTGTAAATCAATATGAGCCCCCCCCCCCCCCATTTAGCAGGCCACCTTCGGAAAGACCCACTGTTCCCCCTTCTGAGGTTTTATCTGCTACAATCTCATCTTCTGATTTGCCTCCATCTGGGGCTGAACCAGTTGTTTGAGTTGCCAAAAGACACAGGTTCTATGCCTCCCCCTCTCCCACCGGAAGGTGCCTTTACCATAGTCAATAATCAGAGAAGGAATCTACGAAATAAAGCTGTACCCCCTTCTTCAGAAGTCTTCCAACTCCCCATGCAGAACACCTTTTCTACCTTACAGGTCGAAGATCCTGATGTAGGAATGGAATCGGATTCAGTTTCGGTTCACTCCTCCCAAGCTGATGGGGGGATCTGACACTGAACGTTCCACAGAAGACCTGACCACCCTTCCGAAAAACAAATCCAGAATGGGTTCCCGTAAATGGGTTAGGAAGAAATCTTGATACATTCCAGTTTTCCCCTCTGGTTAATGTATTCCTTAAGTTTAGTTTTCATGGCCCTGTTTGTCTCTAATTGTTATGAATGAGCTGTTTGACATTAAAATGGCCTCCTTGAATACTACTAGTATTCAGTCAGAGAGGAAACAACTTTTGATTTATGCTTTGTTCGAATCTATCTATTATGATGTGGTCTTTTTTCAGGATACCAGGTTGCGTAATAGACAGGAGATGGATAGAGCCTCTTTGGGGTGGAAATGGGGGGTAGCTCACTAGTCCATCGGAGACGACCTTTGTTGTGGGGTTGGTATCTGTGTAAGTTCCCCCTCAGCGAAGTCTACGCATGTAGTGGACGTCGCCCTGGGACATGCTTTACTGTTGGATGTTACTTTATATGATTTACACTGCTGGTTTATCAGTGTATATGCTCCACAAACAAAAACAGCCAGAATTGAGCTTTTCTACCTTATACAACCATATCTATTCACCGCCCAATATGTTTTTTTTGGGGGTGATTTTAACTGTGGGCTATATTTAAAAGTCAGGGGCCCTCGAACCCAAAAACTTTATTGTGACACCAACTGCTTAGCTGCCTTGATATCTCAAACTGGTCGGATAGATGCTTGTGGACATTTTGGACAGCCAGATAAGACCTATTTCAGAGGCAGCCTTGCTACCAGAATTGACCTTTGGTTTATATCTCCTGCCTTGGAGATTAAATATGCCAGGACCCTTCCTGTTGCCCCATCTGATCACGCTATTATAGAACTGATGGTCTCTAATTATGATGGTATGTAGCAAGGGCCTGGATATTGGAGGTTGAACTTGGAACTTCTGTCTCTTCTGACTGTTAAAGATGGTTTGATCTCTTTATTAGAAGCATGCAAATCTGTTAAAATCTTATATTACACCTCACAGGAATGGTGGGAGGATACAAAAATTGATATCAAAAGGTATTTCCAGCATATTGGCAGATTGAAAGGGAAATTTAAGAGACCAATATTTAATTTACAAGACACAATTTCAGAATTTGGTACTTCAAGCTTCCCAAGGAGATGTAAAGATTCTTGCAGATTTGGCGGAAACTAAACAAAAAATGAATGATCTACAATATAGCAGACTTAAATCCTTGGAACATGAATGGAAGTTCGGAACCCAGGGATCACAGGATTTCATGACTCCATATCAATTCTGCGCTCAACAGCAATACCAGAAATGGATGTCTCTAGTTCGGGATGCTAAAGGCCTTCTTTGCACCACTAGATTTGATATCTTGACAGCTGTGGAGGAACATGTGCATTCTCTTTTTGGTTCTCAGGAGTCCTCCCCTGACGCTCATAAGCCATGGTTAGATAGATGTTCCCTACCACAAGCCTTATTATCAGATCAACGGGTACTGGTATCACCACTTACCCAATCTGAAAACTTGGCCACTTTGGCAATGGTTAAAAAAGGCTCCGCACCAGGGACGGATGGGATCCCTTATGAATTGTATAACGTGATTTTGCAATATTTGCTTCCTGAATTTTTAGGAATTATTCCAGAACATGATTTCTTCAGGGAACTTGCCTGACTCCATGGGAAATGGGTTAGTTATTTTTATGTACAAATCTGGCGACAGGACAGATCTTTCTAACTAGCACCCTATTACACTATTAAACAATGATTTTAAATTGTTTACTAAATTGTTAAATAACAGGCTTTTGCTTTGCGCATCTTCACTTATACATTCTTCTCAGACTTGCACTATCCCTAAACAGAGTATTACGGACAGTTTAATTTTGTCAAGGGAAATTTTGTCCCATGGGGAGACCGGAGAGTTAACTGGGTTTATCCTTAGTTTGGATCAGGCCAAAGCCTTTGACAAGGTGAATCATGATTATCTTTGTGACTGCTTGGCCAGATATGGGATTCCGCCTACTTGCATATCCTGGATACAGTCATGTTACACTAATGCTAAGGCTCTAGCATATTGTAATGGGTGGACTGGGAAGACATGAAAGGTCACCCGGGGAGATAGACAGGGATGTCCCCCGAGTCCCCTTTTATATCTTTTTACACTAGATCCTTTACTTCGTCATATTAATGACAATATTGCTATCCAGGGGGTTTCCTTTTCTAGTACCACAGAAGAAATAAAAAGCATTGCATACGCGGATGATATTTGCTTTATTGTAGGAGATTTGCCATCGGCGGTTTTAGTGGGACATACACTCTTGGAATTTACAGAATCCACGGGAGCCCAAGTAAATTATGTAAAAAGTACGCACCTCGCCTTTGGCTCGGTACAATTCTTAGAACCTACCTTAATTGGGATCCCTGTTGTAACAGGGACCTGTACAATTTTAGGACTTGCTTTTGGTTCCAGGGATTTCGTTCTCTTAAACCGGACTTCCAAACTGGACATTTCACATGAGAAAGTTTTACACTGGAATAAGTGGAGATTGTCTAAATTGAAATGGGTGTATATGATCAAGACCTTTTTACTTCCAATTTTTTTTGTATCTTGCTGCAATTTTCAGCCTGCCCTCTAAGCTAGAAACCCGAGTATATGGTTGTTTTTTTTCCTTTATTTGGGGTAGCAGACTGAATCCCGTCAAGAGATGTTTACTGTTTTGAGAAAAAAAAACTGGGAGGACTTAAAATGATTAACCCTTTGTATTTTTTTCACAATATTTGCTAATACTAATCTGAGACCACTGTTAAATTCTGGAGGAATTTGGATTCCATGGGTACAGGACTCACTTGTGGGGATACTCCATTTCTGGCTCCCTCATTCTAGCATTCATAAACAGCTATCTTTGCACAGTATCCCTGAGACTTTACGGGTATGTTTTGGGAAAATAAAGCTCTGGAGTTTAGTACCAGAACATTTTTTTCAACATGATCGGAATACATTATATGCTCACCTTATAACTACTTTTTTTCAAGATATGGCCTGTTTTGACTCCAAACCTATTTGGGACAAATTGCTGATTGGGAAAATGTTGACGTCTCCCCATATTCCTGTTTATATGTGGGATGTTATGTGGCTTTCCTTACATGGGAAACTCAATGTTAAAGGTAACCTAAAACATAAAAGTGAGGAACACCATTACTGCCCTAGGGATACTTGTTTGGATACTGTGGAAACTATGGATCATTTGTTTTTACTTTGCCCCATTGTACAGCATTTTTGGAATTTTTTTTTTTTTTTTTTTTTATAACGGGGAAAGTGGCCTACAGCGCCCTTTTATGATTTAACCCCAGAGATTATATATTTAGGAATTCTTCCTTTTATGTGGACTAAACATGACAGGGTTACACTATGGCTATTTTTGGTTTGCTTTAAATTCTACATATGGCATGTGAGGTGTAGGCTCACACTGCAACAAATATTGTATACCGAAGAGCAACTCTTTCACATGATCTGTATTGCAAATTTTAACCACAGACTTTTAGAAAACAAGTCAGTGCCACCCGAAATTTTTAAGTCTTGGTGGCACAGTGTTGACTAGCTACAAGTTGGTATGATGTAATACTGAGTTATAGTTAATTTCTTATGGTTTGAAATAAATTCCACTACTCATCTGTGGGGAGGGGGGTGGTACTGTTAGGAGTTATAGTTGATGTGACACCTACTACTGATTTTGATTTCTCTTATTATGAGTTAGTATGTTGTAATACTGTTTTACATTTAATTCCCCCTTATAGTTTCAATACAAATTCAATACAAATTCCCCTACTCTTTAAGTAGGGATGGGAAGGGGGTTTACGTACACTTACGACTTACGTATTACCTTTGTTTGATGTTTCTGTATGCTGGACTATTTTTTTTCTGTTAATTTTGTTTTCTGTCATTATGATTTAGTATGACATAATACAATCCTTTTTATGATTTGTTTCCTAAAAAAAAAAAAAAAAAAGTAATAATTCCTCTACTCCTTTAGTAGGGTGCGGGGACGGTTTTGTGTAATCGAATTTTCTTATGTATAGGATTACTAGTATGATGGATAATTTTCTTATGATTTTGTATGATGTCAATACTGTTTTGTTTATATGTTTTCTTCAGCTATGAGTAAACATTCCCCTACTCTTTTATTGGGTGTTTATACATAGTTGTTTTTGCACTTATCTGATAATGAATGAATGCAAAACTTTTTTGCTTTTGTTTACCATATGATTTGTATATTATTTCGTGTGACTTAACACTGTTTGTAATTATTTTGTTTTTAATGTTATGATAATAAAAACTACTCCCCTACTCTTTTCGATAAGTGCCATGGTATCTTTAACATCCGCCTGAACTACCACCAATCCAGGCAGATGGGACCTCAGTTTAATGTCTCATCCAAAAGATGGCACCTCAGAAGTGCCGCACCCTTCTCATGCTACACTACAGTGTCAGTACTGGGATACTAACCCAAGTGCCAGATGCGGGAACTGAACCCACAGCCCTCTGATCTCCCGGTCTCAGAGGCGATTGTGCTACCTGCTGAGCCACTGACAAGATATCCCCTCAGCGCAGTGATGCAATGGAACCATTGACTCTTTTATGAACCATTTTTTATCAAGCCCAGCTTCATAGGTTGATATACTTGCATGCATTCAAACTCCTTTTCCATGCACACGTAGTGAGTGCAAATGAGAACAGCAACTTAGAGGTATACTGCTAATTAGTGTTTAAAAAAAAAAAGATTGTGAAGCATCCAATTAATGTTCCAGGAAGCAGGGCACCTCTGTATAGTGAACTGTGGCAAGGAGTCCGTGCATTCCGCGTTTGAGTGGGAAAACCACCATATTGATATAGCCATCAGTGTGCAGTTCAAAAACGAATGAGCGGAAATGTTCTTTTTTATAGAATTCATGAAGGTAGCAAGAAAAGTCAAACAACATACAAAGTTAAGTCCCATAACACCAATTGTGCCTTAGGTGAAATGGAGCCTACTCTCTACCCTGTGATGTGAGTCAGTCTCTGTCAGCTGATTCCCCATCTTCACAGCTGGCTGCAACTTTCTTTTCAATCCTTGTCAGCAGCTTGTCTGCTTCCCTAGGTTCAGAAAAAAGACAAGACTATTCATTCCAGACCAGTCGGAGTTTTGCCAGCATCAAAAGTTGGTGTTGCAGTTTAAGTGTCCTCAGTCGACTTCGTGCACTGTCAAATGCCTTTCGTCAGAGCCGTGTGCTTTTATGACAGATCTGGGAATAATTGAATATCGGTATCTCCATATTATAACCTTTGTCATCCGCTTGGCCATGGTGAGTGCTCTGTCCCGGTCCCCTACTCCAACGAGGACTATCAAAAACATGCGAGGTGTACTGGAAGTTAGTGGGGCCCGTCGAGTGGAAATCGATATGCTTTTTCACCTGAGAAGTTGTCATTGGCCTCTGATAATCCCAGCACTTGTGGTAGGAACATCTGGACAAATCCCCAGGGATCTTCTCCCTCTGCCCCCTCCAGTAGTTCGACGAACATTTCTCTCATGGGCCTGGTTCTGAACGGTTTCCAAGCGCTGATGGAGCAGGGAGTTTTCTTTAAAGAGCTTAGCTGAGGTGTCTGCAGTTCGTAGCAGACATCTCAAACCATGCTGTTGATTGGACAACAGCATCCATTCTAGTTTGAAGGGTTGCTACCCTCGGTGTAAGGGAATCAAATTTCCAATCCAGATCTTGAACCATGCGGATCAGTTGGCCCAGAGTGGCATTAACGGTGGCCAAAGTAACTTCGCCAGTCAAGGCGTCAAGCGAGGTAGAAGATGAGGCCTGCTGGTGAGACTTCGTGCCATGCTGCTGTTCCTTTGATTTGAAAAAATCCGCACTGGTAGCCAGAGTATTTCTTGATTTGCCCATTTTCTCAGTACTATTTTATGTAAGTAAACACTTAAAATAAATTCTCTCTCAGGAGCTCAAGGAAAAACACGACTTCCCTGTTAGGCTGCTCAGCAGCGCCCCCAACCACAAGTCTTCTTCAGAAATCATCTACAATGAGAAAATTAAGTAACATTTTTCTCTTTGTAGATAATTCCTTAAGATGTGCAGTCAAAAACATTGATTCTAACTCCATTTTCAACAAATTCTCATCTTTCCCCCAGCTGTTCTGTCTCTCATTATCATCTTATGCCTTCAGTGTGCAGTGTTCTCCTAGTAAAACTCTTCCTGATCTTTTTTTCTTTTTGCAGTGTTGAAGCGAGCAAGGATATTCAACACCCTGAGTTTGTGCTCACTAAACATTTGTTCGAGGAGCAAATTAGTTCCTAAAGCAAACTATAGGTACAGTATGCTGAAACATGTTTGAAACACATAGCAAGTATTAAAAGCAAGTTCCAATATACCAGCCGAAGGAGGCAGGCAGTAACCCATTTGCTCCTTGCAAACCATAGTCCCCCACTGACCGCATGAGGTATGAGGCCAATAGGAAGCTATAAGGATAACAAGAGCAAACTAGCTGATAGGGCTTGCAAATGGTAGTACTCTCTTGCAGACTAATTCGCCGTATGCAACCTTCCCCATGTCAGTGACCCCATAGCACTGCTAAGGCACAACGGGGTCATTTGCACCTCATCATAGTCCAAGATGCAAACAGAGATTGTGCCCATCACCCCCCATCATTTTATGTCTAGTTAAAATAACTTCACTAGAAGTCTAATAGTTCCGCCACCCGTCAGTCCCCATACTGCCTTCTGTCAATGACTTCCCTGCTAGTCTAGTTGTCCCCCACCCCACTCCCAACTGCTAAACCTAGTTATGTACATAGAGTTTCCTGATGGTCTAGTGGTCCTTCTCCCAATCACGGGTCAGAGTCGTACTCATCTCAATACTGGTAGTCCAGCAGCTGGCAACTCCTCACCACCTCCCACCAGCCACCTTCTGATGCACACAGCCACAGTACATTTAACTAAGTTCACACCAATAGCTAGTGTCTGATCACTCTTTTCTGATTTTTTTCTACCTGGGAAACTGTTTTAATTTGTAAGTTGCACTTAGTTTGATTCTCATTTTTAGCTGATACCTAAGCTAGCTTCATCTCAATGCAATGTTTGCCACTCCATCTTGGTTTTACTGCCTGTGAAACTTATGGTTTTGTACTCTACATTTTGCAAGTTAATTTGTCCTTCACTGTATTGTAAATCCCCCCCCAGGTTGCACAGTATGCTGATCAGACGACGACTCTGGGATGGCGAAGTCCTTATCATCGACAATGTCGACAAGTTTTGACATTGTTGCTGTTAAGGACCCGAGGACGGAAATCCGCACTTTCGCCATCCATCACCTCTCCCCCGAACTAACTCAGACTCAGAGTTAGTTATATTAGAAAGGGGTGAGGAGAGCACAACCCTCCCCTGAGAGAAGACACCCAATGTCGGCAGGCGAGAATTTCACCTGTTGACCTTGGGATCTCGCCATGCCGAACTTCGACAACACTGTTGTCGATTCGGCATGGTAAAACCAGGTCGCACCTGGAAACGGGGCTCGGCTCAGTTTGCCTTTCCTGGTTATTGAATTTTAGACAAACAAACATATACTATAACATTCCGTCTGAAAAACTGTGTTCACACTCAGACTGAGCACAGATAGTATCATATAGCAGGACTAGTGGAGAAGATGAACCCTAAGTCCTTCCTCTTACCACAGAACTCTTTTACACATTGCTAAAGTACTGTTGTTAGTGTTAGACAGAGGGGAGTTTAGTTGGCCTGTCTGAAATCTCCAGTTGCTTAATACATGGTATTTCTAAATGTTGAATTGTGTAGTCGCTTTACAGGGCACATGGAGTGCAACAATCCTGTGGTGTTATGGTAAAATAAATGTGTTTAATTCAGCTGCAGAGACACTTGGAAATTGGGACTTATGTGGGCTGCTGTTAGAACTGTTTTACCAGCAGCCATGTTTGGCAGCCATCTGACCTTAGCCAATCAATCAAAGGGCCAGGATTTGCCAGGACTGTGGGACTGCTGCAAGGACTTTTGTGGGGGAAAAAGCTAGGGTAAGTTTAGGCACTTTTTTCTTCAGCCAATCAAGCATTGAGGGAGCCTCATACATATTAATTTTGGAAAAGGACAATGGTTTCAGCCAATGGGGGACTGCCAGAGAGCTCCCAAGAGAAAAGGACTTTGGATTTCTGAGTCAGTCTGGCAGGATCCCTCCTTGGGGGGAGGGGGGGGGGCTCCAGCCACTAAGGAGAGAATGGGACTTCAAGGATAGGAAATGGCCTGTCTGGGGGCTGCTAGCAATTTGTCCCCCAGGGCTGGTCATGCCTTTCCCCATCTGGAGAGTGAGAAGGAAGGCTGTTCAGGCAGCTCTGCAGAGAAAGAGAGAGGGCTGCAGAATCCTGCTACAGGCTGCTGTGGTAAGAAGTTGCACCCACAGCGGTGAAAATGTTCAGAGAAAAGGATGACAGAGTGGGAAAATGGATTACGGAAGTGGACTGGTTTTGTGTTGAAGAGGATAGAGAGAGATAACCTCTTCAGTTTTCATCTGTACCACAATGGTGAGACACCAGTGATGAGAGATTTGTGTGAGAATTGTGTGAAAGGAAAAAGGTACTGTCCAGCCCTGAAGAAGACAAAGCGTCTGGCGAGAAAAGGGAAGCACAACTGGTTTAAAAACAGGTTTTTGGCATTGGAAAATGGATAATGGAAAATGGACTGGATTCCTGTGCTGAGAAGTTGGAGAGAGCCCCTTCTTTGTTCATCTGCACCTGCACTGTGAGAAACAAGAATTTGTTAATGCATCAGAGGGACTGAGAGAGACCCTGTGCCTAAGAGAGAGAGAGATTTTCTGGAACTGTGTGTAAATCAGAGCAAGAGTTGCTGCTGTTTTGAAACAGAGACTGTAATAGTAGAGAGATGGGCAGGTACCTATGGGGTCGGGTACCTGCTGTCTGCTCTTGAAATACATCTGAGGAAAGAAACTGTGGTTGTGGACCTGGAGTTCAGACCCTGCTGCATCCTCTAGGGTCTGAAAGACAGGAAAGATTCAGATGCTGCTCTGGTTCTACATTGCAGCTGGTCACCCTGAAAGAGGAGAGAGATCCAGAGATGTCCAGCTAATCCAGAGCTAAGTGGAGAACTTACTAAACCCCACCAAGAGGGGTCTACTCGCTGCAGGGGATCACAGGTTTATACCAGAGTGCTAGGGCACTCTAACCTGTGAGGGAGCCAGGCTGTGGAGTCACTCGTAGGTCTGAGTCCTCTGTGGTCTGGTGGGCCTTGCACAGTAGCTCTGCAATAGGCCGAAGGGGACAAGTTGCGAGAGCCTCCCTTTGCGAGATCTACAATCAAGCTGAAGATTCAAGCTGCAGCACCTCTGTCCCTTCTTTAAGACTTCCAAGCCATTGGATCCTAAGGTTCTGCTTCTGCTGATCCACCAACCCCAGAACTTCAGTCACAGTACCACCAGGGACTGATTCCGCAGAACTGTGAGTAAAAGCAGGAAATGCCCTGCACCTGGGAGATGTATTTAGTTAACTGTGTGTTCACCTAAAATTGTGCCCACTGGCACAGAAAGGTTTAAATCAATCAAGAGAGAAATGCAAAAAGTTAACTTGTTCCAAGTAAGTGCACCAATGGCAGTCAACTAGCTGCACTTCAGGCCTGCAACTAAAGAACTGGGTACCCAGGGACAGATTTCTTAGAGGGTTATCTGAACTGGTACCAGTTGGGGTCCGAGTTACTACCTGCAACAGTTAGCTAGATAGATAGTTGGTAGCTGCACTAACTAAAATGTGGGCTGAATATCAGAGGCGGAAATGATTGTCTGAAAAAATGCAAATCTTAAAATGCAAATTAAAATGTTCTGCTTAACCTCTAGTCCACTCACCCCTTCCTAAACTTCCCCATGTAAATAAATATGGTGTTACTGTTTTGGAAGAGTTCTGACTCTAGAGCCTGATTTTAGTGAGCATATTAATACCTGAAGTTAAGAATGCCAAATGTTAAATGTAGGGATTTTGGCTTATGGCATCCATGTCTGTGGCGACTATGCAGGGAGGTGGGTTGGTACATCATACCAGAGGGTTGTACTGGTAGAGATCATACCCACTTAAATTTGTAGTCTGGGTGGTGGCAACACCATTTTACTTTCATTCTTTGGAAAGGACCCCCTGTAACAGCTTATGGGAACCCAGGCCCCTCAACCTGGTTAGCAGCTGCCCAGGCAGGGGTAAAAGCCCTCTTACACACGGAGCAATGGCTACATACAGTTTTATAGCTTGAGGCAGAGAGGCTAACACCAGCTGCCATTTCCCCATACTCACTGCTCTCAATGGACTCCTGTTCTTTTTCCCTCTCCAAACCTTCCTCATCCACTGGCAAATCCGCCTTCACCTACAGACTCCCCTCTTTATGGAACAAACTTTCACCGCTCCTGAGATACTCACCCTCTCACAACTACTTCAATACCAAACCTGACAACTTCCACTCCCCACCTGCACCTGCTCCTAGCCACTCACAGGCCCAGCCTCATGCCAAATGTTTTTGTGGATCGTAGTCTAATCCTCAGAATTGTATGATACTATTTGTATATAGTCCAACTGAATGTGCAGTACTTCACTGTATAATTTATGCAACTGTATATTTATCTCATGTATCTGTTATGTATTTTCTGCATTATATCCCTTTCCCCTTCCTCGGGTCGCACCTGGAAATAACCCTCTGCTCAGTGTGCCTTTCCCAGTTATCAAATATTTAAATAAAATAAATAAAAATGAACAGCTGAAAGGAATGGCAGCACAGTGAGTCTCCTGACATTTTTATGTTTGCTTGCACGCATGTGCAAGAAACATAGTGCCATCATACGAGTTTTCTAGAGGTGTGTCAGCCTCTTCCAATTCAGTCAGTGTGTTTGCAGGTGCAGTTGCAGTGCACCAATCACTGCTGCAGCTGTCTATGACAGCAGGAAAATGCAATGGCATACAGTTGAAAGGGAGAGCTCCGCTTCAGTGAGCAGAGCTCTCCCCCCCCCACACACACACAAGCATGCATATTGCGTGCTGATGCCGCTCCCTCCCACCCCACACACACACACTGTGTGGCCGGCGGGGTGCTCAATCCCGTCGGCTCCATCTTAACAGCTGTCCAGGTGCCACGCGGAGCCCACCCAACAAGGCAAGAACTGTCATAGCCAGCGGGATGCCCAATCCCCATCGGCTCCTGACTGCCGCCCCAAAAAGCTTTCCATGTGCCACGCTGAGGGCCACCCCAGCGTGGCAAAGCTATGTGCCGATGGGGTGCCCAATCCCCTGTCGGCTCCAGCCCCCCCAAACAGCCTTTCCAGCTGCCATGCTGGGAGCCCACCCCAGCGTGGCAAACGTCCCGCGTCGTCTAAAAACCTGTAAAGAAGAAAACCTTCCCTCGCAGTCTCCGCCCCCACAACCCGCAACCACCCACTTCGACCCTGCCTCCCCCCCCTCACCCCATACTTACGCCTGGAGCTCGGCGCAACGATCATCGGTGGACCGGGAACACGTCTAGACGCTTCAAAGCCAACCGCGAACTGAGGAAATGCTGGTAAGCTGTAAAATGGAATAAATAGGATTTTTTCAACTTTGTTGCATATCTCAGGCATTTTTGGGAATTTTGGGCCCAAATTTTCAACATGGGTTTTGGGACCCCTCCTCATGAATTCTTGCACTGTCATGGCGTTAACCGGGCCCGAAGGGTGATTCGCGGTCATACCGTGAAATCACCTTTCAGGACCCATTAACAAAATGACACTGCCAGTGTTCATAAGGTGGGCTCTCAAAGCGCCTATGTTGAAATTTGGTGAAAAAATTCCTAAAAATGACTGTTTCTGATCGTTACTGTGAGTTCACATGCGCTAAATAAGTTTCGAGTTTTCAATATTTTCTCTCCAGATTTTCAAAATTTCCATTTTACCACACCTCCTTATGAGCAGTACAGCTGTCATTTTTCACACCTCGCCCACAACGTGTTTCTGCCCATGTAGCGCACAATGGCGCAGTCGGTGTGCGAAATCAATGTTTGGGACAGATTAAGAAAATCACAGTGACACTGGTCATGAGCAGAGGTCTTAAAATGGCTATGTTGAAAATTTGGTGACAAAACTCCATCAAATGACTGTGTTACGAGTGAGCATTGCGCAGTTTCCACGCTCCCTCGTAAGTTCATGAATTTGTAATATTTTCAGTCCAGATTTTCACCAGTGGCATTTTTTCATACCTCCTTAGGAACAGTACAGCTGTCATTTTCCACAACATGGCCGAAATGTGTTTTCACACTTTCAGCGCAGAAATGCGTGTCGTTGCGGGAAATCATTGTTCGGGACAGATGAAGAAAATCACACTGACACTGTTCATGATTGGAGGTCCCAAAATGCTTGTGTTAACAATCTGCTGTAAAAAAAATTCCCAAACTAGTTACATTATGGGTGTGCATTGCACAGTTTCTACGCACGCTCGTGACTTCACCAGTTTTTTTAAGATTTTCACAGCAGATTTTCAACATTGCCATTTTTTACACCTCCCCATGAACAGTACCGCTGTTATTTTTCACATCCTGTTCGGAATGTGTTTTTGCACCTTTGGTGCCAAATGCCGTAGTCGCTGTGCAAAAGCAGTTTTCGGCTATCAAACTGCTATTGCCACTGTTCATGAGGTGGGATCACAAAAAAAACATGTTGAAAATTTGGAGTGAAAATACCAACGAATGCCTGAGGTGTTAGGGTTTCCGACCATAACGCCCCACCCTGTAGAGAATGACAGGCATCAGGGGTGTGACTTGCGATTCTTGCCTGTAATGCTCAAACCATTCCACCCACACCCACATCCTGCAGCCAGTGAGAGGCATCAAGGTGTGCCTCGGACACTTCGGGCCCAAACTTCACCCCACTCTCCTATACCACACCCATCTCACCGTATTTCTTGATGGAATGGGGTGCGCATAAGGGCCAAAGACCCCAAGGCACAGTGACACTTGTCAGTGTCTGCAGGGTAGGGTGTGGTGAAATTGCGTGGTCGTTATGCCCGACGACCCAAAGGCACACCCCAATGCCTGTCACTCTCTGCAGGGTGGCGGTGGGGTTGGCTTCAGTTCAATACTTCGCTGCCATTCCTATTATGCAGCTCTGTAACTTCTACACTACCAATGCCAATGCCAATGCCAGCAAGCAAACATTCGGCATTGACAAATGCTTGTTTATGTTCACCCTTGTGCTTGTGCAAGGGCAATCATAATGATATGATACGGGATTTTGAGAGGTATGTTACTGTCAGTCCAACTCAGGGAAATCTGCAAGGGGCTCGACAGTGTCAGACCAATCATCAGCCAAGCTGATCATGAAACTCTTCCGGTTTTCCTTGGCAGAAACATTGTGTAGTTCAAAGAAAAGTACTGCCTGAATCATAAGGAGGCTCTTTCCTTTGATCTGCATAATGCCACCCAGCAAGCAGAGCTGATCAGCCTGCTGTGATCCTCCCCTTCAACCTAACGTACGACTGAAGCTTTGTACTGACTACATGCATAAATAAATTTCACATTCTTTTAGATCTTTTTAAATTCTTTTGAAAAAATAATCTATACAGACATTACAACCGTATAGATAGGAGCAGATCACAGCAATGCTGAGAATCAGGTTCAGCTCCCCTTCAAAGCATAACAGCATCCTTAATTGATACTGCAGAAGCTACAAGTAATTCACTTATGGATTTTTAGGAGGGATATCCAAATTATTTATTGAGTCAGGCAAACACAGGGACAGAAACAGTCAAACTACAAAGACCAAAATTTAAACCAGAATCAATATTTGTGCCCAGCTAAGATATACCAAAGTTAACTGATTCAAACATAAGCAGACATACCAGTTACAATCTGAATGCACAGTAAAGAACAGCCCTTCAGGACTGCAAAGTTTAAGAGAGACAATAATAAAACCCTCTGGTAAAGGTGGAAAAGAACAGTTACGTAAGAACTTACCATAACAGTAGATCTTTGAGGGGATCTCAGTCATCAGGTCACACCATAGGAACTTCACCATCAGTGAAGGGGAATCCACATGAAGATTTTCAGCAGTATAACTGAGGCTTCCCACGCCAACGTCATGAGGCAACATCACCTACTCTATATAAAGGCATAAGCAGCCCCTCTCTCTCCTCAGTTCTTTCCCCTGAGACAAAGGGAGTAAATCCCAGCCATAGGGGACCATGGAAAGAGAGAGGAGCCCAGGAAAATAAGAAAGGCTGGTTACACCAAGTAGCCAGTTCTATGACTAAGCCCCCAAAAAGGGGAGATGGTGGGAGGGAACTAGACCTGATGACTGACATCCTCTCTAAGATCTCCTGTTAAGGTAAGTTCTTACGTGACTGTTCTGTCTTCTTCGGGGGTATCTCAGTCATCAGGTCACACCGTAAGAATGAGTCCCAAGCAGTTACTGGTGCAAACAAACAAACAGTCTGGGAGGAATGCCAAACTTAAACTTAAGACAGGAGGCCCTGCAGCACAGCCCTGCCAAATCCTGCACATGCTCTAGAGGCAACGTCCAGACTGTAGTGCTTGGTAAAAGTGTGGACGGTACTCCAGGTGGCAACCGCGCAAATGTGAGCAGCAGAAACCCCTTGGAAACAAGCCACAGAGGTAGCAATGCCTCTGGTGGAGTAAGCTTTGACAGCACCAGGCAATTCTTTGCTGTACTTGTTGTAGCAGAACATGAAGCAATTAGCCAACATTTGGATAAACACTGCTTAGAAACCGAGGTGCCCTCTCTACCTGGGGTGAAGGAAACAAACAACTGCTTTCACTTTCTGCTGTCCTTACTGCAGAGCAGGTAGTATTTCAAAGTTCTGTGCACATTTAAAGTGTGGAGCAGTGTTTCCCCTGGATTGGCACACTCTGGAAAATACACAGGGAGGTGGATAGATTGGTTCAAGGTAAACTCAGACACCACCTTAAGGAGAAACTTAGGATTCATGTACAAAGAAACCCTGTCTTTGTGAAAAATCAAATAAGGCTCCTCACACCAGAGGGCCTGAAGCTCCGAGATTCTTCAAGCAGAAGTAATGGCAACTAAAAGAGCACTTTTCAGGAAAGAAAGCACAAGTCACAAGTTGCAATGGGCTCAAAAGAAGACTGGGTCAACTTCTCTAAAGAAAGTTTAGATCCCAAGCTGGGACAGAAGAACAGATTGGAGGTTTCAGATGCAGGATGCCCCTCAGAAATGTATGGGAGACATCCAGCTGAACTATAGTGCAGTTACCCATGGGTTCATGGAAAGCAGAAACAGCCGAAAGGTGCACCTTGAGGGAGGAGTACTGGAGACCTGAGTCAGACAAAGAAATCAGGTAGTCCAGAATGTTGTTCGCCGAACAGATGAAAAGGTTTAAATTATGCTTTGTAGCCCATATGGCAAGCCACTTCCACTTCATGACATAAGTGGTACAGGTGGAAGGCTTCCAGGCGGCCACCAAGACATCCGCCACCCTGGTAGAAATTTCAAAATGGGCGATATCTACGTCCTCAGGAAACAAGCATGCATATGGAGGGACTTGAGGTTGGGATGAACTGGGGTCCCCCGATCCTGGGTCTGCAGATTCCTGCAGAGGGGGAAAGGGATGGGAAGTTCCTCTGCCAGCTGTTGCAGAAGAGGAAGCCATATCTGGTGAGGCTAGAATGGAGCTACCAGGATCATGGTGGCCCCCTCCATCTGAAGCTTGATGAGCA
Organism: Neoceratodus forsteri; assembly: GCA_016271365.2. Classification (NCBI taxonomy): domain Eukaryota; kingdom Metazoa; phylum Chordata; order Ceratodontiformes; family Ceratodontidae; genus Neoceratodus; species Neoceratodus forsteri. Next base: position 335,940,774 of record CM057454.1, read on the forward strand.
CCCTCTGAATTAAAGGAAAGGGTGGGAAGGCATAAAGAAACCTCCCGCTCAGAAGATGGACAATGCTTCTCACCAGAAAACTCCAGGCCCTGGATTGAGCAAGCAGAAATTGGGCACCACTGAAGCACCCTGCGAATAGGGGAGGAGACTAGGACTAACTTGTCCAATTCATCTGTCCGCTGATCCCACTGCACACTGAGGGTCCACTGAAGGGTACGCATGTGGAGTCTGGCAGTCGCCATTAGTCCCAAAAACCTTAACTAAAGCCTGGCGGGGATATGCCAACTCTGGGCCACTTCCTGGGCCTGGACCATGAGGCACTCTGCCCTGTCCAGCGGGAGAAAAGCTTTTCCTTGCACCAAGTCTAGGACCACCCCTATGTATTGCAGACTCTGGGATGGAACCAGGACCAACTTGGGCAAATTAACCATGATGCCCAGGGAATGCAACAGCTGAAGAGTCCTGCTTAAGGTCTCCAGAAGCTGGTCCCTGGATGGTGCTTTTAAGAGCCAATCATCCAAATAAGGGAAGAAGTACATTCCCTCCCTCCTGCGGGCTGCAGCTACTGCTGCTAAGCACTAGGTAAAGACTTGCAGCGCAGAGGACAAGCCAAAGGGTAGCACTTTGAACTGGAAGTATTCACCCTGAAAAAGGAACCAGAGAAACCTCCTGTGAGGAGGCAACACTGATGTGTGCAGGTAGGCATCCTGCATGTCCAGCAAGCCTAGCTGGTCACCCTGCTTAACTAGGGGCATCAGAAGGGGCAAAGTTACCGTACGGAACTTTTTGTACTGGACATACAGGTTGAGATCTTTTAGATCCAGAATAGGCCTTAAATCTCCGGTCTTTTGGGGAACCAGAAATAATCTGGAGTAAAACCCTTTGTTCCTCTGATGTCTGGGCACTGAATCTATGGCCTGTTTGTGCAGGAGGGACCGTACTTACTCCTGGAGCACAGGCAAGTGGGCTGGAGGATAGTAGGAGGCTGCCGGAGGGGCCTCTGGGGGATATTCCATGAGCTCCAAAGTATGACCTTTTTCTTTGAGTTGCAGAATCCAAGCATCTGAAGTTAAGGTTTTCCATTGCTTTAAATGGAGGGAGAACTGACCTCCGACCACCACCTCCCAGCCAATAACCGCGGGGGGGTGGCAAGGAGTCAAGCTAAGGTGGATCCAGCCACAGGGGCTGATCCATCACTTCTGGGACACTTGGCCATGGCTCCAGCATTGGAGAGAGCAGGTAGGGTAGTGGAGGCTCTTCTCTTGCCCTGAGGCCTAGAGGCTGCTCCCTGTTTGTTAGGTGCCCTACAAAAAGGAAAATGCTGTCTGCCTTTCTGCTGCCGAGTATGGTACAGTGAGTGAACAGACTTAAGGTCTCTGCCTGAAGCCTGCTGGTCATTAATGATGCCCTACACATCAGGGCCAAACAGTGTGGTCCCATTAAAAGAGGCATTCAGCACCTTTTTCTGAACACCCATTGCAAAGCCAGAAACCCAAAACCAGGAGTACTCACATAGGCATACGCCCGTGGCAGCAGCCATGGGAACAGTGTCAACCAAATCATAACGTGCCCTCAGAAGGTGCTTGCTGACATCCTCTGCTGTCTGCAAGCATTGGAGGAGCTCCCGTTTCTGACAGCCCTCTGGTAGAGCCTGGGCAGCAGCCTTGCCCTTCTTCCAGTTGGTGTTCTGGTATTTCACCATGTGGGACAGGTAATCCTCAAACCTAAGGTGGAAGAAGCATAAACCCTCCTACCCCAAAGGTCGATTCTGTTAGACTCCTTGTCTGTGGGGAGGCAGCCATGGTGCTTGGGCACCTTAGACTTGTCATGGGCAGGCTTAATGACCACTTGGGCACCTTAGACTTGTCATGGGCAGGCTTAATGACCACTGAGTCTGTCTCAGGCTGAGCCGCATTCTAAGCGAACCCTTGGGGACCATAATAGAGTTAATCTGCCTACTTGGGCATGGCTAGCACCATATCTGGACGATGCCAAGCAGTAGTCCCAGCATTCCTCAAAGCAGGCAAGATGGGAGGAACTGTCTTTGGATGACACTCAGGGATCTCTAGGAAGTCAACCAAATCTTTCCTGGGGACACTCTCCTCCTCCTCTGTATGAAACCCCATGGCAGAGGATAACTGCTTCATTATATTAAAGGAGGAGGGGTCCTCTGGAGGAGACCTAGGGATGTGCTTGACTGAGTCCTCACTGACAGAGGAGGCAGTGGACTTGTCTGAGGAGAGAAGCTCTTCCTCTTCCCCCTCCTCATCATCTGGCAGAATGAGGTCGGGGTGATATTCCTCTTCGACATCTACCTCCTCTAGGTCCAGGTAATATGTGTAATGCGCTGATGCCAAACCACAGGGATCATCCTTCAGTCGACGGGGGGGGGGAATGCCGAAGTGGCCGAAGGCACAGGCGATATAAGCCTTAATGCACCAAGCTCTTTTCATAATCACAGAAGTGGACCTGGTAAGGATCTCTTTGAGGTCAATGAGCGTCGAGCCCCATGTCGATGGCAGGGGGGAGTCAATGGAACTGGGAGCGAAGCCTCAACAGCAGGGCCCTGACAGCCCAAAGATGTAGTAGCCCTAGGGCCTGGAGATGCATCAGGCCATGTCGGAATGGTCCTTGTTGACGGAGGAGTGGTAGACAACCTGGAGGTCGATGACAGGATGCCCAGGGAATTGGGCAGCGGAGCTGTCAGTATAAGCCTGGTAGATGCAGAGGCCTGGACAGCAGATGTGTGTCGACACTGCAGCCATCGATGAAGTTCCCCCAGAAGAAGAAGATAAGAAAGCCATTGGGGAGCGGGACCACCACAGGGGAGAGTGGTCCTGATCTCAGTTTCTTTTATGACTTTTCCCTGAGGACTTGTCTTGGGCCTTGGAGGCCTGGGAGTTCGACGACCCTGCCAGCGATTCAGAGTCTGGGACCCCGGAGGACCCCTGCCCAGAAGTGGCTACCTGATGTTCCATTAGGAAATTTTTAAGAGCCTCCTTGCATCATCTCAGGGTTGTTTGATTAAACTTCTGTCAGAGCTCGCAGTCAGAACTTCATGGTCAGGCCCAAGACAGCAGATACATAAAGAGTGCTAGTCAGTGGAGGCAATCTTCTTTCCATAGTGGCAGTGACAGAAAAGAGATGTAGAAGGAGTCATTCTCAACATAAACAAAATTAAGGAATCTCCAAGGAAAAGAGATTCCAAAGTAGGTATAAAAAAAAAATTTGTAGGCAAAAAGGTGCTAAACTGCATCGGTGCTTCCGCGGAGACCTGTGTAGACTGAGTCGACAGTGGAAAAGAACTGAGGTGGGAGTGGGGCCGCTAACGCCTTTATAGAGTACGTGATGTTGTCAGATGATGTCGGCATGGGCGTCCCCAGTTGTACAGCTGAAAATCTTCAGTGTGGATTCCCCTTCACCGACAGTGAAGTTCCTACAGTGTGATCTGATGACTGAGATACACCCGAAGAAAATCATTGTGTTCCTTACAGAGGAATATTACATGCAAGAGGCGCGCTGCCAGTTAAATGATGAGTCTACATTCAAACGTTTATCCGAAGATCAAGTTTGATATTTCAAAGGCAACTGAAGACATTTCTTGAACTGCCATCACTGTCAAAGGGATGCATTTCAGAAAACTAAAATTTTAATTTTTAACTTCCACCCTACTGTTCCAACCTTCTACCACTTAACAAAAATTCATAAACAACCCTCAATGCCCCCCCAAACACCAGATCATTTTGGGCAATAATTCACTAAGAGTCTCCCAATACATTGTGTAACCCCCCTGCAAATGGGGGTTCCCAAAAGACTTCCAGGAGCTTGCTTGAATGCTCCAAGCCTGAATGGTGTTTGGCATTTAAGCCATTTATCAGTGAGTGTTTTTAGAACCTCTGGTACTGTCTCTTTAAGAGCTGTCTGCTTGCAGACATAATTAGTTTGTATGGGGACTGTGTGTTTCTTTGATTGAGTACCACTCAAGCTGCTGCCAATTCACTTCATTTTGCAGTCACTAGAGTGCAAAGGGAACCTATCTGAAAGATGTAACTGTTTGCCAGAAATTATTTAGAGTAATAATGAAATTACAGTTTGTCTAACCTGCTTTCTTTGCAGTCAGAACTGTGTCTGCTAGTTCCCCATTCTAGTTTTGAACTGCTGAACTGGACCAATCAGTGTGGGGTAAGCTAGCTCTAAAATGGTGCCTTGGACGAATCAGAACTTGGACTCATAATCTGAGCCAGCCACAAGAGGATTGTATGGGCAGTGACTCTGGGAGATGTAGTTTAGACTTCAGTGCCTTTTTGGACCAACAGCAGCAGTCTATTGTGAGTGACAGCCAATCCAGTCAAGAACTGGGAGGAACTCAAAGGAAGTGCCGTTTTGTCGGTTGGAGTTTCAGTTGAGCTTTGGCAGTGAAGAAGGAAGGGCCCTGTGCTTTTTCAGTGTGCAGTTTTAGTCAAAAGCGTGTATAAGGCCAGAGTTCCGGTCTGCAGCTTGTGTAACAGCTTGTTAGGACTGAATCCATCCTGTGAAAAGAATCAAAGGATCTCTGAAGAGTAGAAACCAGGCTCACCCTGTAGAAGACTGGAGGAATTGCTGAAAATTGCACTCGGTCTGTCAGGAACTGAATCTGCTGTGTGTTCTCCGGGTATTGTGCAGTAATGCGATCGGGATACAGATGCAGCCTGCCTGGTATAGTGCTTTCTTTTATATGGATGTGTGAAGAGGTTTGTGTACCTCAAGTGAGCCCTGCTGACATTGAAGGACCCTATCTTATTTGGAGGTCGTGAGTACTAATTCAGGGTCGCTCCTGTTGAATTGCCACATTAAATCCAAATGGAATTACTGTACTGCTGACTGTTTAATTCTCCTTTTCTCTGTGTGAAAGGCCCTACCAGCTGCCACGGTTTGGACTAGCCACTAGGGCTTGGGTACCCAGGGACAGTAACTGATAGGATGACCCTGTGCACAGAGCCACAAATGATTATTAGAGTGATAAGCTAATTAACCTGATTTCCCCTGTCCTTGTTATATCCCTAAATAAATCAGAGCTGCTTGTTTCAGCAAAGTTATACTGCCTGAGGTATTTGTCTATGTTAAAGTACTGTACTGTGATTGTTGCACTGTATCTCATTTCACAGGAGGTCCCAGTGCGGAACCAGACCTGGGGGTAAGTGTATACTGTGAAATTCTGATATATTGTGTGGGCCACTAGTGGGAAGAAAGGGGGTTGCAGTGTCCCAGAGGGCTGTGACCAAGTTAGTTTAACTATTGCAAACCCTGACCTCTGGGTGGAGGCACCCGCCATTGGATCCAGGTCCTCAACCTGTTAGTGGCAAATCAGGCAGGGGTAGTAGCCCTGAGATAAGCGCCATCTAGGGGTTACATCTTGGAGGCTCACCGCTGGGATTGTGTGTCCTCCTATTGTGCCATATTCGAACCACTGTTAGAAAAAAATGGGTACCCGACAGAAGTGGCTGTGCACCGGCTGGTGGAGTGGTGTACTGGGGAGGAGATCGACCCCCAAATGCTATGCTTATCCTGGACATCCCCTGGGTATCAATCACGGACACTGTGCAGGGAGTACTTTCCAAGGTGGAAGGTTTACAAAACCCTGTGGTGGTGGGTCGGCATGCTAATCTGCTCACCCACACTTTCCTGGCCCTAGTAGAGTTTAAGGATCCATAGATAGCTCCAAAGTGCCACAGACCATTACCCCAGAGGGAGCCCTCACTGCTTGGAGAGTGATAACTAAGGACAGTAAAGACCCGGGGGGGAATCAGCCCCCACCACTATCTGAAACTTTTGAGGAGAAATTTGCTGAATGGTTGCTGGGAGAGGGGAAAACTGTGGAGGACTTGAAGAAACTATTCTTGCCACCTGGGGGTGTTCCTCCCCCAACACCCTCTTCTGCTCCAGTGCCCGTAATGGTGGCTGAACCAATGCAGACTCCTATTTCTGCACCTGCCATTAGTCACGACTCTTACGAAGGTTGAGGATCTTCTGGCACCCTCCCACCCCCAAGGGAGGATGACTGGGAGACCTGGATAGACTATGTTGCCCCAAGTGCTAGAATGGCAATGCTCGGAAGGCGGCGAAGAGGGTTAGTGAGGCCTCCGAGGCCCTGCCCTGGCTACCATCCATGCTAAGCGGCCCAGTAACCCTAGGCGACTGCACAGGCCTATCTTGAGGCCTTGGAGAATGTATGGGAGCCCAGATTCTGATGAGGACCTATGGTGGAGAGTAAGAGATGCACAACAGTACCAAGGGAGTTGTTGTCTGTGTATGTATCTCGGCTGGAAAAATTGTTGCAAGAATGCCTCAGAAAGGTAGTTTGCCAGCGATTGAACTGGACCGAACCAGGCTGGACAGGATCCTTAAGTCTGCCCCTTCTCAGAACTGCTGTTGCTTCAGTTCGCCTGGCAGATCGACTGGAATCCCACCCTCCTATGATGAGTTAATGAGAGAATTCGAGGAGTTGAGAAAAGGGCGACCTCGGGAGGACCTGCACCAATAGCTGCGGCTACGACCCGAGTGACTGAGGGTGACCCATCAAGTGAAGTTCAGGGGCAGAGGTTGGCAGTCAATGAGTGCTCTGACAAGGAAAAGATATGTCACAATGGGGCGAACTGTTGAGAGAGATCCGAATTCAAAAACAGTCCTTTATGAAGGCACGCCTGCAAATACGGGCCCTGACCTATATCCGACTGCATCTGCTATGGGGTGGGGTACCCACCATGTATCTCCTGCTGATAACAGCTCCGAACTCGATTCCTTGACCATGGAAGTGGAGAAACTGATGAGATGTCTCCAAATGCTTATCACGCGCGAACAGAGATGGCACCAAGGTTTCCAGTTAGTAATACCCCCGCCCTGGCTCCCAGTGTGGCGCCTCGGCCAGCTCAAACTCCAGAAAGTATGTTTTGCTATAATTGTGGGAAAGATGGGCACATGAAAAGGGAATGCCAGTCCCCAAAAGACACTGACAAAGTTGCATATAGGCTACAAGGAGAGCTTCGGAGAAGAAATCAGTGGTTAAGAGGTGCACGACATGATCCCAGTGAGGGCACCAAAAATGCTAATTCACGTCCTTTTGTGGCAAGGTCAGTTGCCCAGGCCCCCACTACCGCCTCTCCAGACTGGTCCAGAATAGTGGGTCCCTCCATGGAGACCACTGTAAAGGTGAATGGAGTGTCTACAAGAGCTGTATTAGACAGTGGCTCCCAAGTGACAATTATGTTCCAGGATTGGTATCAGAAGCATTTGTCAGACGTACCCTTACAACCATTAGAAGGACTGCATGTATGGGGTTAAGTGAGAAGGCCTACCCTATTCGGGTATATCCGAATTTGGCTGTCTTTCCCCACCTCCGTGGCTGGAGTGGCGAACAAGTAGAGACCCTAGCCTTAGTGTGTCCCCCACTGGACTGTATGATGGTGTCCTTTGTTGATTGGAACAAATGCTCATATGTTCGGAAGGCTGGCACAGTTGTGTTATGAAAAACAGGGGTCAAAGACTAGTAGAGCTTTAAGAGTTCCGGCTTTAATTAAGAAGGCCTATGAGGCACAGAGAGATGCTGAAAAAACAGAACCAGAGGAACCGGTTGGAATTGTATGGAAGAAGGATCCTGAGTCTCTGATCCTGGCGCCAAATGCCCAGTGTACCTTACAGGGAGAGGTCCGTATCAGAAAGGATGTTAAGAATAAAATATTAATGTTGGATGCACCAGGCGATGGAAAATTGCCAGAAGGACTGCTGGTCAAGCCTAGTATTTTGCCCGCTAGAGCCCATGCTTATGCCAGAAGGGTAATGGTCCAAGTTCATAATGTGTCTGAAAGAGACATTCGAGTAAACAGAGGTTGCATCCTGGCTAATGTGCATTGTGCAGACACTGCAGTGCTACCCAGCAGCAAGAGTTCAGGAAGAATGACAGAGTAGCGTCAACTTGTTTGATTCGCGACTCCCGCTGCCAGCTGAATGGAAAGTGAGGATCAGTGAGAGCTTGCCCAGAGAGACCAGGTGTTTTCTTTAAAGGAATGGGATGTAGGATGCGTGCAGGAGCTGAGCACAATATCCGGCTGCATGACGAAAGACCATTTCGTGAGAGGTCTCGACGCCTGGCACCTGCTGACATAGATGATGTGAGACGGCATCTGCAAGAGATGTTAGCTGCTGGTGTAATACAAGAATCCAAAGCCCTTATGCTTCCCCATTGTGGTAGTGAGGAAAAAGAATGGAACAGTAAGGATGTGTGTGGATTATCGCTTTTGTAAACGCGGACTATCCTGATCAGTACACAATGCCCGCATTCAGGATGCTTTGGACTGCCTAGCAGCGAGCAAGTGGTTCTCTGTGCTGGATCTCCGAGTGGGTACTACCAGATCCCGATGGCCCCAGAGGACCGTGAGAAGACGGCCTTTATCTGTCCGCTTGGCTTATGAATTCATGAGGATGCCTCAAGGGATTTCAGGTGCCCCAGCCACTTTTCAACGACTGATGGAGCGTGCAGTGGGGACATGAACTTACTAGAGTGCCTGGTATACCTAGATGATGTTATTGTGTTTGGCAGCTCACTGGAGGAACATGAGAGCAGATTATTTAAGGTATTGGACCGACTGGAGGACTTTGGCCTTAAACTGTCCATTGATAAGTGTCAATTCTTTCAAACATCAGTAAAGTATGTGGGACACATAGTATCCACCGAGGGAATAGAGAGGACCCAAGTAAAGTTGAGGCCTTGACCACCTGGCCACAGCCCAAAATCTAAAGAACTGCAAAGATTCCTGGGATTCTGTGGTTATTATCGGCGCTTCATCAAGGACTATTCAAGAGTGATCCGCCTTTACTTAACCTTACTCAAGGGTATCCCCAACCCACAAAAATACCAAAAGTCAGCGTCCCTCAAGACTGAAAGAGTGTATTTTCATCCGAGTGAAGTATTTGGGCCCGCTGGACTCCTGATTGTGAGACTGCTTTTCATGAGATCATATATCAACTTACCCATGCTCCAGTGCTGGCCTATGCCGATCCAAGAAAACCTTACGTCCTGCACACTGATGCTAGCTTGCAAGGGTTGGGGGCTGTGTTGTACAAAGACACGAGAATGGCCTGAGACCAGTGGCCTTTGCCAGTAGAAGCCTGACCCCATCCGAAAAGAACTATCCTGTACATAAGTTAGAGTTCCTAGCTTTGAAGTGGGCATTGTTGACCAATTCCATGAGTACTTGTATGGGGCTAAAATACTAGTAAAACTGACAATAATCCTTTGACCTATTGCAGACCTCAGCTAAGTTGGATGCCACTGGCCATAGGTGGCTTTCTGCATTATCTACATATGACTATGCTCTCGAATACCGAGCAGGTCTGAACCACATAGATGCTGATGCTCTCTCCCGGAGGCCTGTTCCCCAGAATGATTGGGTCCGATTGGCAGAACCTGACATTCGGCACTCTACGGAGATTTGACAGGGAGGAACAAATGTCCACGGGCGCAGTGGACTGCATGGTGGATTGCTTGGGAGCCTCTGAGAATTGCATACCTGCTGCTTATGCCACTTTTCTGCAATAGACATTGGTGCACTGCCTCAGCTGGACAATGACAGTATTGGCGGCTCAATCCCGCGATCCCATGATCAAAGCAGCTTTAGAAGCCCTCTATGCAGGAAAAGATGTGTCCAAATTACGCTCCACTGATTTGAGAACTGCACTGTTATACAAAGAAGGTCCTAAGTTGAAACTGATCAATAAACTGTTATACAGAGAAACAGTAGACAGAGGGGACAAGTAGACAAACAACAACTAGTGCTGCACTGCCTTTCGAGACTCAGTACTGAGGTCCTTGCACAACCACATGGGGCACCTTGGTATAGACAGAACACTTGACTTGGTGAGATCCAGATTCTATTGGCTAAGATGGGGCTGATGTGGAGCAACACATTCGAACTTGTAGTCGCTGCTTACAGAGAAAGCTTTGCCCCAGAGGGCTGCCCCTTGTTAACATCACCACCAGTGCACCCATGGAGCTGGTCTGTATTGATTTTCTAAGTTTGGAGTCAGATCAAAGAAATATCAGTAATGTGCTTGGTGGTCACTGACCATTTCACGAGATATGCCCAAGCTTTCCCCACCAAAGACCAGAAAGCATCCACTGTAGCCAAAGTACTTGTAGAAAACTTTTTGTTCACTATGGGGCTCCACAAAGAATCCATTCTGATCAAGGAAGAGACTTTGAGAGTCGTCTGATCAAAGAGATGCTTTCTCTGTGGGAGTGCTGAAAGTCCAGAACCACTCCTTACCACCCCAGGGGACCAAAGCCTGAGCGTTTCAACCGCACTTTGCTAGATATGCTAGGCACCCTGCACCCAAAGGACAAGCCTAGATGGAGCCAACAAATTAGCACCCTGGTACATGCTATAACTGCACCAAAAGTGATGCCACTGGATTCTCCCCTACCGCCTGATGTTTGGAAGAAGCTCGACTACCAGTAGATGTGTGTTTGGGGTCTCTCCTGATGGGGTTCAAGCTGACAACTATTTACAGTATGTGCAAAAGTTAAAGGCCCAGCTAACTCATGCTGCCTAACTGGCTCAAACCATGGCTGCCAAAAGAAATCTGGCCAACAAAGAAAGGTATGATAAAAGGTGAAAGCACAGGAACTCCAGGAGGGAGATCGGTATTGCTAAGAAATCTGGGATTGCATGGCAAGCACAAGATTGCTGACAGATGGCACCATCTCCTCACATTGTAGTGGGCAAACTAGATGATCTGCCAGTGTACAAAGTAAGGCCTGAGAATAATTCAAAGATGTAAAAACAATGCATAGAAATCATTTACTGCCCATTGGACAAATCCTGATTGAGTCTGAGCCCCAGAAGATGCCCCTCTGGACCAGTGACTAGAGCTGCTGCTAAGAAAGATCAGAGAAGTCTGCACCTACAGAAGCAGAGTTAAGTGTTCCCCTCCACAAGTCCCAGTTGAGCATGACTGTCAGTCCATATCGGAAGAGTGAGAGTGACTTTGAATACTATCCTTCTTACGAACTGAGTCAATTGTTTGGGCAATCCCTAGTCAATACTGGAGACAAAGCTGGGCCTTCTGGACTCTAAGCCCCCAGCTTCATCCCTGGAGCCAATGCTCCCAGAAAGTGAAGTGCAAAGCATCAGATCAGATGAAATGGAATCATTGTGCATGGTTGAACTGTTTGAGCTTTCAGGAGAAAATGATAGATTGGGGCAGACTGGTGATACACCGAACAAGAAGAGTATTTTGAGTGCCCTGACAGTCCACTGCCAGTGTCCAAAGCTCTCCATGCGAGCCAAATGTTGTGGACTCAGAAACTGTAACTCCTAGAGCTGAAAGTGCCCCAAGTTCTAGCCTCTCTACCCCATGGAGACTCCCTGACAAGTGAGGACAATGCTGAAAATGAGGCTCAGAGTGCAGAGACTGTAACAGTTCCCCTAGAAAGACTGGTCGAGCCGTAAAGCCTGTGGTGCACCTCAGTTATGATTCACTTGGGAGGCCTGTGGACTTGCCTCTCAATGTTGTCCATAAAGGAGTGTATGTGTCCCAGGCTCATTGCCCAAACTGGCGTCGTGCTAACTCAAGTTACTTGTGTTGCCCTCTAAGTATGGTGCCCTTGCCCCGTCCAGCCCCAAGGTAACTGATAGGGAAGGGCCCCCTCTCTTCAGGTTTCATGTACAAGAGGTAATAACTTGAGTTATGGTACAATGTGTATGTAATACTGTGTAAAGAGTGACGTACTGCAATATTTCAGAAATGTGTTCTTGGTAAAATGATATATTGACTGATGATTACACGTGCAAGCCTAATGCAAATGTATATGGTTGCAGTTGAAACTTATGGGGGTACTTGCATGACGCGGACGTCAAGCTTTCCCAGGCCAGGAAGGGTGTAACCCCCCTGCAAATGGGGGTTCCCAAAAGACTTCCAGGAGCTTGCTTGAATGCTCCAAGCCTGAATGGTGTTTGGCATTTAAGCCATTTATCAGTGAGTGTTTTTAGAACCTCTGGTACTGTCTCTTTAAGAGCTGTCTGCTTGCAGACATAATTAGTTTGTATGGGGGACTGTGTGTTTCTTTGATTGAGTACCACTCAAGCTGCTGCCAATTCACTTCATTTTTGCAGTCACTAGGAGTGCAAAGGGAACCTATCTGAAAGATGTAACTGTTTGCCAGAAATTATTTAGAGTAATAATGAAATTACAGTTTGTCTAACCTGCTTTCTTTGCAGTCAGAACTGTGTCTGCTAGTTCCCATTCTAGTTTTGAACTGCTGAACTGGACCAATCAGTGTGGGGTAAGCTAGCTCTAAAATGGTGCCTTGGACGAATCAGAACTTGGACTCATAATCTGAGCCAGCCACAAGAGGATTGTATGGGCAGTGACTCTGGGAGATGTAGTTTAGACTTCAGTGCCTTTTGGACCAACAGCAGCAGTCTATTGTGAGTGACAGCCAATCCAGTCAAGAACTGGGAGGAACTCAAAGGAAGTGCCCGTTTTGTCGGTTGGAGTTTCAGTTGAGCTTTGGCAGTGAAGAAGGAAGAGCCCTGTGCTTTTCAGTGTGCAGTTTAGTCAAAAAACATGCAAGGCCCAGAGTTCGGTCTGCAGCTTGTGTAACAGCTTGTTAGGACTGAATCCGTCCTGTGAAAGAATCAAAGGATCTCTGAAGAGTAGAAACCAGGCTCACCCTGTAGAAGACTGGAGGAATTGCTGAAAATTGCACTCTGTCTGTCAGGAACTGAATCTGCTGTGTGTTCTCGGGTATTGTGCAGTAATTGCGATCGGGATACAGATGCAGCCTGCCTGGTATAGTGCTTTCTTTTATATGGATGTGTGAAGAGGTTTGTGTACCTCAAGTGAGCCCTGCTGACATTGAAGGACCCTATCTTATTTGGAGGTCGTGAGTACTAATTCAGAGTTCGCTCCCTGTTGAATTGCCACATTAAATCAAAATGGAATTACTGTACTGCTGACTGTTTAATTCTCCTTTTCTCTGTGTGAAAGGGCCCCTACCAGCTGCCACGGTTTGGACTAGCCACTAGGGCTTGGGTACCCAGGGACAGTAACTGATAGGGATAGGCCTGTGCACAGAGCCATAGGTAGATTATTAGAGTGATAAGCTAATTAACCTGATTTCCCCCTGTCCTTGTTATATCCCCCTAAATAAATCAGAGCTGCTTGTTTCAGCAAAGTTATACTGCCTGAGGTATTTGTCTATGTTAAAGTACTGTACTGTGATTGTTGCACTGTATCTCATTTCACAGGAGGTCCCAGTGCGGAACCAGACCTGGGGGTAAGTGTATACTGTGAAGGTAATTCTGATATATTGTGTGGGCCACTAGTGGGAAGAAAGGGGGGTTGCAGTGTCCCAGAGGGCTGTGACCAAGTTAGTTTAACTATTGCAAACCCTGACCTCTGGGTGGAGGCACCCGCCATTGTATCCAGGTCCCTCAACCTGTTAGTGGCAAATCAGGCAGGGGTAGTAGCCCCTGAGATAGCGCCATCTAGGGGTTACAATTGGTTATTTTTTTAAACCACTAGTGTCACAGCTATCCTCACACAAATGTACCACTGATGTCGTTAACAAATTCAATGACATCACATGGTTGGATTCGCACTGCTGGATTACAGTAAAAATAATCATACTATATACCTCAATTAGTCATGAACTGGGAATTTTAACAGTGTGTAGGATGTTGAAACAGTTGGATGCAGAGTTGCATACTGATTTCATGATGTCTGGCACAGAATTCATACTGACAAAGTTTTTTTTTTTTTTTTTTTTTTTTTTTTTAAACAGACAGTTTTTACTACACCTTCAAGGGACAACAATGGGCACCTCAGTGGCCTCCTCCTATGAGGACCTGTTCATGGATTCATGGCAAGAGGGGGCATCTATGACCCCATGCTCAATATATTCTGTCAACAGTGTTTTATGTCCATTACATCTATGACTTGATATTTATATAGTAATATTCAGTCGAGGATATCAAGATGTTTGTCCAGTAATTAAACTGAAAAACTAGTTCTAAACTCACTGTGAGTTACGATCAGGAGAGAACTGATTACGTACACCTAACACTAATAGGCCAAGTGGGTAAAAAGGGTAGCCACCCAGGGATACCAGAAATAAACAATGAGAAACTCCATACTGCACTCAAAGAGTGCACATCCCTGCCATTTAACAAACAGCATCCCTTATGGAAAAACACAAAGGCTAAAAGAAGAACTGCTTGGATACTAAAGTATTTGAACAACAGGTCAAAGAAATGCAAGTTGGGCTTAGATCCTACTTTAGACAATGCATACAGAAAAACTGAAACAAGAATGAGAGAAGAACTGCAAAAATGTCCTCAAACAGGATGGGAATCCAACGGATCACCTTCATCACAGAGCTCAATAGCCTCTTGAATGAGATCAGAAATGTTGTCTTGAAATACTGACCTTTATTATCACCAGACCCAGATCTAACAGAAATCAACAGATCACCAAGAATATCCTTTAGTAAGGGACACAGTCTGTCTGACAAGTTAGTATTCCAGTCACTTTACTTTGACCATTGCACCTCACTCTTGGTTGCCATCTAAACCACAAGGTTATTTCCCCCATTACTGATTTACAAATGTTGTAATGCTAACAAATTTAAAAACTTTACCCACCCAGTAACTAATCAAACCATTGAGATCTGGCAACTCATTACTTGTACTATAACTCATGTCATTTACATACTCTGGTGCGAGTGTGGGTCTGGTATATATCAGCCACACTATTAATGCCTTGAAAGAGTGCGCACAAGAACATTTCAGGGCAATAGCTAATAACAGAAGTGACTATCTGGCAGCCACACATTGCTATGAAGTCCAGAGTTGACCACAGGACCTTTAAGTTTTAGGGCACAGAATGGATACCACCATCCCCCCAAAGAGGCAACAGACTGGGTAATCTTTTACATAAAGAAAACCAGTGGATATGTAATCTGAAAAAATGCACTGTCACTGCACGCCTGAACGAGGAATTAGACCTGGTACCTTTTCTTTAATTATCACGTTTTACAAAATGGCACTAAGATTTTGACATCTAACAGTGACTTAGTTCAACATTTATTTATTTTAACATCAGTTTAACAACCTTTGAGCCAGAGGCTCATTTACAAAGGTACCTCGTCACAAGGAGGACAAAGACATACATACAAGAGACAATTATCAAAAACAGTTCAACAATAAGGCACAGTCAAGTTTCAAGTAAAGCGGGACATAATACTGCTACCCGCAATTTTAGGATCAGTGATCAGGAGGTGGGGTAGCAGAGTTGAAAAGAGGCCCTGCGGGTCGGGGAGTGCATCTCAGGGAGCTTTGTCACTGGGGAGGAGGTGGGGGGAGGTCAGGGGCAGTGGCAGGAGTGTGAGTTGAGCAAGTGAGCTTTCAGACTATATTTGAAGCAAGC
Source organism: Neoceratodus forsteri (assembly GCA_016271365.2). Taxonomy (NCBI): domain Eukaryota; kingdom Metazoa; phylum Chordata; order Ceratodontiformes; family Ceratodontidae; genus Neoceratodus; species Neoceratodus forsteri. Next base: position 335,956,236 of record CM057454.1, read on the forward strand.
AAGTGAGGGAGCATCAGCGATGCCAGCGGGGAGGGAGTTGTACCAGGAGGGGGCTCTATAAGGGAATGCCCTCAGACCCTGGGAGGTCCGAGCCCTTGGAACGACCAGAGCAGCTTTGCAGGAAGAGCGAGTGCGCACCGTGGAGTTAGTTCGGTGAATAGAGTTAGCAAGGCCAGGGGGGGATAGACCATGGAGAGCTTTATAGGTAACTTGGCAGGTTAGAAACATGAGGCGCTCATCAAGGTTGAGTAGGGAGGACGTGGAGTACAGAAGGCAGGTATGGGTGAGTCTATGGGCACCGGTAATAAGTCGACATGCTTTGTTGAGTGTTAGGAGTACCTTGCGGAGGGCCATCTGGTCTGCCGTGCCATATACAGGAAGGCCGTAGTCAATTAGGGAAAGAACCGAGGAGGTGACAGCCAAGCGGAGTGAGTTTGGGGGGAGGCTTTTTTTGTGCTGGTAGAGGATGCCCAGCCGTGCGTTGGAGGCAGAGGTCAGGGCAGAGATATGGTCATGAAAAGAGAGAGCACAATCGAAGATTATGCCAAGGTATTTATAGGAGTGAACAAGTTCTATAGGGTGATTATGGGCAGAGTGGACAGAGAGGAAAGTTGCTGGACTTATTTTGGGAGTGTGTAAAGAGCATAGTTTTAGTTTTCTTAAGGTTGATGACGAGGCGGTGTTCAGAGAACCAGGTTTCAGCAGTGTTGTAGGCAAGCTGAAGGAGTTCTGGAGAGGCAGGGGTTACTGTCGGAGGCAAGAGTACTCGTCATCAGCATAGAGCAGGACATTTCCTGCACATGCGTTGGGCAGGGAGTTGAGAAAGAGGGAGAAGAGTAAGGGCCCGAGTATGGAGCCCTGGGGAACTCCTGAGCAAATTGGGCAGGTACTGGATAGAGTGCCACCAATCCTCACACATTGAGAGCGGTTGGTCAAGTAGCTGGCGCACCAGGAGATTGGACCAGTGGCAAAGCCCACGCTAGCAAGGGTAGCTAACAGAAGAGGGTGCGAGACGGTATCAAAGGCTTTTGATAGGTCGAATACCGCACCAGCGAGGGAGCCAGCATCGAGTGAGTTATGAAGGAAGTTAGCAAACTCCAGGAGTGCAGTATTGGTGCTATGACCGACTCTGAAACCATGCTGTTCAGGGCAAAGGACATCATATTTCGTGAGGTAGTCTGAAATTTGGCTATTTAGGTATAGTGATAAATTTGGCAGTTCTTCTCACCTCCCCATCTTCACATTGTTCTTCTGAGAAGCTTATATGCACCAGCTCCCTCTGAGTTGTACATTTTCTTTGTTCCCTCTGAGCTGCTATTTTCCAAAATAATTTACAAAACAGTATTTGCAGGTCAAATCTGTACTACTATATGCAGTGCAGTAATACAATCCATACACAGGAATAATTTTTAGATCCCACAATTTTTATGGCTCAGGTGATCATATCAGTGTTTCTAGTCTGTTCAACCCTCATCCTAATTCTGATTTCAACTTCTTCCATTTTCCCTCCCCCACCCCACCCCCTCACCACTCCCTGTTCCTAAACTGGCTTTCTCTGAACATCAAGCATTCAGTAAACAATGTTTTTGAGAACCAACTGGAGTGAGCAAAAACCCTAAAGATCTCCGTCCACCATCAAATCCATGATTCTGGAATACGTTAAGTAGAATCAGTGGGGCTTTTACTCACTCTGTATGTTTTGCTGTGATAGGGCATCAACGCCATCACGGCAAAATATTGTGTTTGCCAGTACATATAATCAGATGGAGCTAGTTGCTTCACATGTGAGGTTTCTGTAACACCATAAATAATTGTTAGCTGATACGATGTATTTTAATGAAGACGATGTGCAAGCTCACAGTTGAAACTGATTCACAATACTGCTATGGTATAACATACTAATGAATTACCTTCAAAAAGGTACCTCTCTTTATCTCCCTAGCCCCCCCCCCACACACTTCTTTTGTTATAGTAACTGCCACTTCATTATAATTCAACATAATCAGATATTGTATGGATTATTAATTCTACATAGAAACATATAGAAGTTGACGGCAGATAAGGACCGCAAGGCCCATCCAGTCTGCCCATTTCTTTTTCTACCTTATAAATGTGCCATCAGCCTTTGCTATGTCAGTGACCTATCTATTCATAGTCATTTGTATTGCTCCCTTATGCCTATCCCATGCCTGTTTGAAGCCCTGCACTGTATTCATAGCCACTACTTCTTGTGGTAAGCCATTCCATGCATCTACCACCCTTTCTGTGAAAAAATTTCCTCACATTCCCCTTAATCGGCCTCCCTCTAATCTCATGCTGTGTCCTCTTGTCCTGCTATTTTTCTTATATTTAAACATGTTAGACTCTTTCACCTTGTTTATGCCCTTAAGGTGTTTAAATGTCTCGATCATATCACCTCTCTCCTCCTTTGCTCAAGGGTATACATATTGAGCTCCGTTAATCTGTCCTCATATGTCTTCTGATGCAGTCCCTGCACCATTTTGGTTGCCCTTCTCTGGACTGCCTCAATTTGAGTTAATGTCCTTGTGAAGGTGTGGCTTCCAATACTGCACGCAGTACTCCAGATGGGGCCTAACCAATGTCTTGTACAGAGGATTATTACCTCCCTCTTACGACTTGTGATACCCTACTAATACACCTAACACCCCTAGCCTTACCTACTGCTTTAGAGGTCTGCTTGGATGATTTCAGGTCATCAGTGATGATGATGCCCAAGTCTCTTTCTTCCTTTGTGACTGCTAGCAACTCCTCCCAGCCTATAAGTGGCTTCAGGGTTTCTCTTCCCTATGTGCATGATTTTGCACTTCTTTGCATTAAATCCCAGTTGCCACTCTTCCTGACCATTCTGCTAGTTTATCCAGATCTCTTCTCATTCTGCCCACCCCATCTGGATCATCTACTCTGTTGCAGATCTTGGTGTCATCTGCAAACAGACAAGCCTTACCCTCTAGTCCATCTGCTAGGTCACTAATGAAGATGTTGAATAGGACTGGCCCCAGGACTGATCCCTGAGGTACCCCACTTGTGACTTGCATCTCTTCTGACTGTATACCATTTACCACCACTCTCTGTTTTCTGCCAGTCAACCAGTTTGCCACCCAGTTGACCAACTTCTGCCCACCCCGAGCCTACCTAGCTTATTTATCAATCTTCTATGTGGAACAGTGTCAAAAGCTTTGCTGAAGTCAAGGTAGGCGACATCAACTGCTCCCCTTGGTCCACCACTCTGGTTACCCAGTCAAAGAAATCTATGAGATTAGTTTGACAGGACCTTCCTTTGTAAACCCATGCTGTCTTGGATCCTGTGCCCCTATGGATTCCAGGTGTTGCATTATCCTTTCCTTAAGGTGCTTCCATAATCTTGCCCACTACTGAGGTAAGACTGACGGTCTGTAGTTCCCCGCCTCCTCCCGCTACCACTCTTGTGGAGTGGGATCACATGAGCCCTTCTCCAGTCTTCTGGGACCTCTCCTGTGCTCAGAGACTCACTAAACAATTCTGCTAATGGCTCTGCTAGTTCCTCCTTTAGCTCCTTAGTACCCTGGGATGTATGCCATCAGGTCCCATTGCCTTATCCACCCTGAGCTTAGCAAGCTCTTGTAGGACCCTTTCTTTGTGAAGGGAGTAGTGCTCACCTCCCTCCCCTGTGTCCACGATGCTGAGCTGTGGGCCCTGCCCTACCTTCTCTTCAGTAAATACTGAGCAAAAGTATCTATTTAGGATAGATGCCTTTACAGGGTCCTCCTCCTCACATGCTCCCTTTTCTCCATTAAGCTTAGCAATACCCCTCTGGACTTTCTCCTTTCACTAATGTATCTATAGAAAGTCTTGTCACCTTCTTTTACTGTTTGTGCTAGTGTTTCCTCACTTTGGGACTTTGCCTGCCTTACTGCCTTACCTGCTTCCCTTAGGGCAGTTTGGTATGCCCCTATCTTCATCCGCTGTGTTCCCTTATATTTTCTGAAGGCCAGCCCTTTGGCTCTGACCTTTTCTGCTACTGTATTTGAGAACCAAAGTGGTTTCCTTCTTCTTTTGCACTTCCTTTTCTGTCTAACACAATGGGATGTTGCTTCAAGTATTGCATCCTTAATGCTTGCCCACTTTGCCTGTACCTCCTCACCTGTATTTCTTTTTGCCAGGGCTAGCTTAACTCTGTTGGCCATCTTATCAAAGTCAGCTCCTCTGAAGTCCCATATTTTGCCTTGGAATGGGATGATTTAGATGTAGTAGCCAAATTGAACCATACCATGTGATGGTCACTGGCCCCAGGTGACCTTCTACCTGGAGATCTGTGATCCCTTCTTTGTTAGTCAGTACTAGATCTAGGATAGCCCTGTCTCTTGTGGGTTGCTGTACCAGTTGTTTGAGGCCCTCCCTGCAGGAATCCACTATGAGTCTAGTTCTGGCAGATGTTCCTGCTGGTATTGACCAATCTGTATCTGGCATGTTGAAGTCTCCATTATCAGAACCTCCCTTTAGCTGTCATGTTTTGTATATCTTCTAACAGTAATGTGTCTATGTCCTCCTCTGGTCTGGGGGCCTGTAGACAACCCCAGTTCTTATGGCTGTCCCATTTCCTGTTTCCAGGGTGACCCACAGTTCTTCTGGCTCCTTATGTGTATTCTGAATTTCTGTAGCTTTGATATTTTCATTAACATACAGGCCCTCCTCCCCTTTTTGCACCTCGGTCTCTTCTGAACAATACATAGCCAGGTACTGAAGTCTCCCAAGTGTGGTTACTGGTAAACCACGTCTCACTAATTGCTACTATGTCCAGTTTAGCCTCTGACATTATTGCCTGCAGGTCTGGGATCTTATTTCCCAGGCTGTGAGCATTTGTGTACATGATTTTCCATTGGCCAGATTTTGGTGTGTTAGTTGTTGGGTGAGGTTTGGCATTACCCCTGTGCATCGTATGGGGAGACAAACCTTTTTTCTTACCTGGTGATGCAAATGAACGGCAAACACACTGAATTCCAGTTTGACCACTAGCTGAGGGGGGAGGGGTGTTCTTCCCATTCAACGTATGGGGTGCTGCACCCCTCTCCCCATTTGCTAGTTTAAATATTCTGCAAAGACGTCAAACTTCTGCCCCAATGCACTGACTCCCTCTTTAGTCAGATGCAGTCCATCAAATTTAAAGAACTTTCGCTCCCAGAACTGTTGCCAGTTCCTACAAATCTGTGTCCTTTTTCCTGGCACCAGTCCTTGAGCCATGTGTTTAGCTCCCCTATCTCCTTCTCTGACCTTCCGTCCATCTGCTCCCTTCTCCCAGACTGGCAGGATCTCAGAGAAGGAGATGCCAGACGAAATAGATGATAGTTGTCACCCAGCCTAGTCAGGTGTTCCTTGGTCTCCACAACTGACCGGCTGGCGAGATCGATAGTCCCTATGTGTACTAGGACATCAATGTTTTCTCCTGCTTTGTGAACAATTTAGCAATGCGGTCAGTGTCTCTCCATGCTGATGTACCTGGGAGACATCGACCATCACCCCTGGCTGGAGATGGGTATCAACTCCCGAATCATGGAGTCTCCTATGATCAGAAGTTTTTTGGATTTCCTTTGTGCTTGTTTAGTTTTGGTTCCTGATTTGGGTGAGTATTGTTGTGCTAGCTCCTGTGCCGCAGTGTCCTGCTCTGCAGTGTCTTCTGCCTCTTTATTTGATTTCAGCGATAGAGGCAGATACCTGTTTGTAGTGTTTATATGGTTTTGAGGTAATGTGTTGGAGAGCAGAGGTGATGGGGCACCTGATTTGCTCCTCCTAACCACCTGCCAACCTCCTGGACCAACTACCCTCTGCGGTTGAGGTTTTCTGTTGGATGCTGGGGAAATGGCGGGTGGTTCTTATAATGTATTTCCTCTTCAATATGAAATTTGAGGCGTGCAATCTCTGCCCATGCTGCCCGGAGCTGAGACCTAAGATCTCCAAAGGCCCAGCATGTAGGACAGTGTCCTAAATCCTGTAAGAATGTCCTTCTGAAAATTGTTCCACAGTACCTGCAGTTAATGAAATCCATTCCAAATAAGTTGCTGGGTTTGTAACCTAGTCAGAGTAATTAGAAGGAAAAAAATGCAAGTAATGGTTTAATTGTGCTTTGTTTAACTTGTTATAACAAGTTAAATTACTAGTGCCTGTAAATGAGATCACCTTGTGGAGGCCCCACTGATCCGCCCCTTCCTGCTCTGCCACAGGAAATGTCACAACTGTGGTACCCTATAAATGGAGTGTAGCATGGGGTGGTTGGGGATGGGGGTGGGTGGCTGGGCCCTTCCCCTGCCTAAAAGAAGAACCACGGACGAAAGAACAAGGAGGTAAGAGCAGAAACAATCAGTCAACAACAAATGCAGTAACCCTGAAAGCTTAACCTAATGTTAGATAAAACTGTAAAACCTGTAAAGCACCACCTGTAATAATTTCAGAGAAGATATACCCTGTAAGAAACACTTTGCTCAGAAAAATAAAGCAGTAACAGAAGATATACCTTGCAAAGACAATTTGAATCAGAAGATTAGCAGTAATCTGTTAGCACACCTGTAGGCACACCTTGTAATAATGCAGAAGAAGGTATACCAGCAACAACAATTTGAATCAGAGAAAAAAATAAAGCAATGAAATGTTAGCAACAAACAGTAGCAATCCCTGTGAGTAAAAATAAAACACCACCACACAGTAAATCTGTTAGCCAAACTAAGTCTTAATCCTTCTCCCTTGCTCTGGTAAGTTTCTCTACTCTGCCTTTCAAGCAGTCTTAGAAGGAAAGAGCTCAGGTGAAGCTAGGTGCCTTGGCCAGCAAACCAAGTCTTCTACCCTAAGTATTCTAAAGATATTTTTGTAATACTTTTTCTTATGCATGATTGGCACTAAAGCCTGATTCAGTGATCTGCACCCTTAGTACATCTCCTCACCCTGTTATTTAAATATGTTCAAAAGTTTTAGAAAAACAAATGTATTTTGGTCCTTTCATATTCTGTTATATAATTTAGTAATCAGTGAAGTGAATTTGTTCATGAATGTTGCAGCTAACTGTATTCACTTTTTTCCTGTTCCATTCATTTTTTTCTTTTTCTCCTTCCCTCCCCTCCCTACCCAGTTTATGTCCTTCCCAGTAGGTTTTCACTGTTAGCATTATATCTTGAGAGCATTTGGTGTTCATTTCTCATTCACATTAATATTTCCATAGTAGTTATGTGTTATAAGACTTCACCAGTGGTCTTTCAATTTACAGAGGTAAACAGCACAGTTCTATTTCAATAAAAAAATGTTCATGTTATCACAGCTCTCAGAAATCTGCCATGATTATGGGCTGAATCAGCAGTTAAGTACTCTTCTTTGATATTTAATTATAAAAGAAAAACATTAAGAACTAATGAACAGAACTAAGTCTTTTTATAAAACATCAATAACCAGCAGAGTGTAGGATATAGAGGATATACAATGGCCTGTATTAAAATATGCCATTTATTTCCATGAGTGAGGGGGCAGAACAATAACTCATGAATGGTGAAGCCACAAGTGAGTTATGAAAGTCCTGCTCCCTCATTCACGGAAATAAATGGCATATTTTAACTCAGGACACTGTATATTTTGTGTATACAATTTCTAGATTTTCTTTTAAATAAAGGTATTTTTATAAGCTGCACTCTTTCACAACCCTCCTAACCCACAGATACTAAAATGCTGTGCATGCCCCCCAAGTTGAACAGCCCCAAGTACTGCCGCCCCCCCAAGCTGAACAGTCTAGAGTACTGCTGCCCCTACACACACATACACTCACACTCCTAACGAAAGTGCAGTGTATTCTGCTTTTGATAATTTGCACACTACCTTATGAAGTTTTTGGTTGTTCAGGGAGGCAGCGAACTTGTAGCAAGAGAGCCACTGAGACATGTCCAGTGTGCTGGAGTGAGCAGTTGCAACATGCGGTCAGACGGATGGCCACAATACGAAGAAAAAAAATGTACATAATCATGATGCGTAGCTGTTCAACAGAGCATAGGAGACATTTTAAAGTTTAAATCCAGTGTACAGCTGGTAGCATATGTATGAAAAAAGTGGCAGACTGTTCTGTGAGAGCCTTCATCTAAGCAGGGAAACCGGATGGTGCCAGGAGTGGAGTTTTGAATCTTAGAACTGGGTTTTCATTGACTGCATTTGGAGGGCAGTTTCATGTAGGAGTGGTTAGAATTGAACTACAATCCATTTTAGTGACAGAGGCAAGTGAAAAATAAATTGGGTGAATAACATGGTTTATCTTTCATGTGGGTCACACTGCTGTGAACATAATGCTTTTACTTAAATACCTGGATTCCTACCTACATTGTACACACTGTTATGTGCTTGAAACACCCCACAGAACAAGAGAGAGAACATCATGAGTCCTTTTTATGTTCACCCTTGTGCTTGCAAAAAGAGAATATATTGTCATGATAGTGGATTCTGAGAGGTGTGTCAATGTCGGTCCAATGCAGGGCAGTCTGCAAGGTGCTCAACAGTGTCAGACCAATCATCAGCCAGGGTGATCATGACACTTCTGGTATTGCTGGGCAGAAACTTTGTGTAGTTCAAAGAAGAGAGCCACCTGTATCAATGGGCATCTCTTTCATTTGATCTTCATAACACCACCCAACAAGCAGGGTTGATTGATCCCCATTATGATTAGCCTTCGGTAGTCCTCGTCCTCCCCCTCCCCAATGTAAAAACAGTCTTTCATGATCCTACAGCAGGCAGAACATGACCCAGGCAAGGGTAGGTGTGCAGAAGATTACATTTGGAGCTGTGGAAGATGGCAGCTCACTGCTCTCAGTGGGTGCCTGTGTTGATCTCATCTGTAGGTCTCTGTATGCCTAAGCTGAAGCAGATGGCGGCTGAGCTACAGTTTACTAAACTGAGTAGCGGGTGCTTACCAACAAAAAGAAGTATTAGATAAGGAATTTTTTGTATTAACTTTGAAATCAGTCAGACACATCATTTTTTTCCATAGTAGCCTAGGTCACATGTTTTCCAGTCACAGGGCACCAAAGCCCTCACTAACCGACTAGTGATGAATAGACCTCTGAATGCATTAGCATATGTACACAGGTATGTACAGAGCTATAGGAACTGACTCAGATGTAGGTTGCATGTTTACCCACTTCACTGGCAGGTTGTCTGTCCACTTTAGTGATGATAAAATGCTGTCTACCTCACAGGGAATATTTCAATGAGGTAGAAAACAACCAGGCTGTCTATATACCCAGCCCTGAGTGAGCAAGGTACACACACCGGCAGCCACACTGCAGGATGTAGAATATCATGTTATACCTCTGTAAATATCAAGCAGCTGCTAGTAGCCCTCTCAATGGTACATGTGCATGCCGTGCATGAAGGGATTCACAACTGTAGATAATCTTTCCCTCCATCTCCCCACATGTCTTTACTGTGCAACACCGAGGAGCTCACCCCTGGTACCACCAAACATAACATGAACACTGGGGCGCCCAATCCCCAGTGTCAGTACCTGAAATAAAGAAAACCATCCTTCTTAGTTTTCTTTTGTTTTTTTAAGTCCTGTAATCCCACACTCTGACAAGTATCCCACCTCCCTCTCCCTTCCCATGCCCCTAGAGGTTAAATGGACACTGGGGGTGCCCAATCCTCAGTGTCGTTACCTGAAATAAAGGAACACGTCCCTCATAGTCTTTTTTTGTTATATGCCCACTGTCGCCATTATTCTCCTCCATCCGATTCAACTACTCAGCACCCTTCCCCCCTAAATTACTGGGGATCCAATGCCATAATCCTCTCTGGCCCAGAGACATGCCTTCACTCTTCAACACTGGACCAGGAGCTGAGGAAATCAGGTATGCCGTTTAATGTATTTCAATGCATTTTGTACTTGTGTGGTTGGTCATTTTTAAATATTTTCCCCAAAATTTTCAGCAAGGCCTTTCTGGGACCCCACCTCATGAACAAGAGCAATGCAATAATTAAAATTGTCCCAAAAGGTGATTCCATGGTTGCTGCACAAAATCACCTTTCAGACTGGATTTGAAAACTGTCTCCACCCTTGTTCATGAGGTGGGGTCATAAGAAGGCTATTTTACAAATGTAGGGTAAAAATATTAAAAAACAAAGTTATCAGTGTACAGTGAATTTTTTCAATGCACTCTTATAACTTTAGTGATTTTTAATATTTTGACTCCAAATTTTCAACATAGCCATTTTCTCACACCACTTCATGAACGTGATAGCTGACATTTTTCAAATCCTGGCCAAAATGTGTTTTCGCACTTGTGGCATGAAATTACGTTTTGGCCAATATTTTATAAATGACACTGGTCGTGTTCAGAAGGAAGAGTCACGAAAGACTATGTGGAAAATTTGGGGTCCAGATGTGAAAAAAAAACAAACAGCTAAGTTATGAAAAAACGTTGAATCATTCCAATGTTTACTCAATTTTATTTTTCCAGAGATGGGCCCCTAATGTTCAACATATTCCTTGTGTTACCAACGTCCTGAACATGACAGGTATGATTTTTCAAATCCCTTCTGAAACATGTTTTTGCAGGCACACTGCAAAATTACATTTCAGGTGGGATTCAGAAAATTCCACCTGTCTTGATCATAATGTCAGGCCATAAACAGACTTAGAAATTTGGGGTCAAAATGTGTGAGCCCACTAAAATTAGATATTGCCGCTCAGCTGGTCTATCCCGAGTAAATACAGTCTAACAATGTGTAAAAGCAGGACACCACTGAAAATTAGATATTGCATCTCATGTGATCTATCCTGGGTAAATATTCAGTAAAAATGTATAAAATCAGGACCCCAGTACAGCAAAGCCCTCACTGAAGTGTGCTTCTATGCTGCTGTATCCTGGAAAAATATATTGTAATAGTTGGACCCAACTGAAAATTTAACTTGCCCTTCAGCTGGGTTATCCTGGGTAAATACATAATAAAGACGGGTAAAAGAAGAGCCCCATCAAAAACAAAATATCGTATCTCAGCCATCCTGGCCCTGTTAAATACAAAGTAAACACTGGGAAGAGCAGAAACCCACTGAAAACAAGATAGCATCTGAGTCTGAGCTGCGCTATCACGAGTGAACATAGTAAAAAGATGTGTTAAAGCAGTACCCCACTGAAAATGAGATATTGCATCTCACCTGGGTTACCCTGGGTAAATATATTGCAAAACTATGTAAAAACATGACCCTACAACAGAATCCCACTGAAAAGGAGATGATGCATCTAAAGTGATCTGTCCTAGAAAAATACATTATAAAAGCAAGACCACACTAAAAATGAGATATCACACATCACCTCTACTATCCTAAGTAAATGCAGTATACAGCTGTGTAAAATCAGGACCCCACTGCAATTGACATATTACATCTCATTTGGCTTCTCTTACGTAAATATATAGTAAAAATGTGTACAAGCAAGACCTGGTACAACAGCAGTGCAAGCAGTAAATATTCGGCCTTCACAAATGCTTGTTCTATTTTCCCCTGGTTCTATGTTTCTCTCATCTTCAGTGTGCAGTGTTCTCCAATACAGCACTCCAAGCCTCACAAAATGGTTCAGAATTGCTGAGTGTAAACAGGGCTATTACGAGCTTGTCCTTGTCCTTTGATGTTTAAATCAGTACTGTCACCAAGCATCTCATGAGAAACTTTGATAAACGGAGGCCTTTTTTCTCATTTCTGCAAGGATCCAGGAGTTTAATTCATGATCTTCTCATCTGTGACTGGTTTACTGCAACTTGCCTTTATTTAGCCTTCCTGACACTTCCGCCATTTGCAGCCGGTCATTAATATAGCTGCTTGTTTGCTCACCAATATAAGACAGATGACTGATCATATTAGCTTCCTTCTCAGATCCTCTCCCACTGATTTTCCATCACATTGTATATAGAATTTAAAAGTTTACTACTTCTGGTTGGCCCAGTGATACTGACAGTGCATTGCATAGCCATGTGGAGACACTCAGCATCAAACCTTGATCCCAAATCTGATGGGACAGTGGAGTCTTGGACATGCTGTGGAGGCAGCATGCACAAGCCCCGGGTTAGTGGGGTTTGAGCCTGTGTCCATTCGATCTTTGCTTCTTGCAGCATGTGATGAGCTTCCAGACTGTGTGTGACCACCAATATTGGCTCCTCCTCCACATGCCAATGCGAGTGATGCCGTGGGCACAGTTCATCACAGAAGGTGGGAGGAACCATACTGAAAATGGAGAAAGCACCCTACCTCACCAATGGCTAACCCCATGCCCAACCATACTGACCCTGCCACTCCACCCCCCCAGGAACAGTAGATGAATGTTCCTGAGTTGTTTTATCCTGGCCTCGGGCCCCACTGAAGTGGGGAAAGTTCCAGGGCTTAACTGGCAGTTGGTGGTGGTGGGGGACAACCAACTTGGCAGGTCAGGAGGTGGGTGGGTGGCCAGAAACTAGATGGGCTAGCTGAGTTGATGTAGGAATGGGAGAAGAAATAGTAAATTAAAACTAGAAATAAACATGTTTATGTAACAGTAGTAGTAAAATGTTTATTTCTGAAATCAGAAACAGGATAACCCAATTTAGCAAAAGCTAATTTTCAATGGGGTCCTACTGTACAAAAGAATAATCATCAGTATTTTCCGACCACTTCCTAAAATGATCTCATATGATATTTTTATAATGCTTGAAGCTACATTTTGAAAGCTGTAAGATTTGAACAGTTAATACAGTTCTCCTGTGCTGCTACATGCATATACATGTCGATACGCTAAAAATGATAGGACTCTACAAATGCAGTGAACCATTTTTTTTATATCGATATGAAACATTTTATGTTTTTATATAGCTATATGGTCACTGTAGTGATGTATTAAGGAGATACCTATGTAGCTGACTCCAGGGTTTCATTTAGAAAATAAGTTGTCTCTAGCCCTATTGATTCCAAGGTTATCACATTTCAAAGAAAATATCTTTTTGAAATCTCTGGAACTGTTGGTGCTAGAAACTCTTTTTTTTTTTATGAAAGCTTGGCATCCAGCCCCTTAAGAACTGGTGTCGTTGTCATATCATTATTATGTAACAGTAGTAATTATGTTATCAATATTAAAAAAACATGCTGGTGGGGCGTGGCTTGGCCAGCACTTAAGTTGGCTGCTTAATCTTTCCTCTGCATCTACCCTGGGCTCTACTGAAGATTACTTAAGTTCCACACTGTTGTTTTTTTTTGAGCCGTCTACTTACTGCTGGGGAAGCTGTATCCTACTAGTGCAAGGGAGCCACTTCTGACTTCGTTCTGCACCCGACTGGACAAACTGGAGCGCATCAAAGTTTTCAGCTGCGTAGACCACCTGGCGAACTGCAAGGGAATGAACGCAGAGCCCATGGTCAAGGAAATGTTCACAATAACAGTAAAAAGATTGGAGGAGGTCGCTCTCTCCTGCAACACAGCAATGGCTGCTATACAGAGCTCAGATGCCAAGATGGATTACTTGGACCAAAAAGTGAGCACCCAAGGCCAGACTGTGGATGGCCCCTGCACTACCATGAGGGAGCAGGCCAGAAAAAATACAGGACTTGCAAGACAAAATGGATGACATGGAGAACAGGAACCGTAGGAACAACTGCAGTTCTTGGGGTTCCCTGAAGGGTGTGAGTAGGGGCAAACTAGTGACTTTCTGGTGGAAGCCCTCCCTAAGATCCTAAATCTGCTGAATCATTCCCAGCTGATCATTGAGAGATCCCACCAGACACTGCAGCCCAGGCCAAGGGACCGGAAGAGACCACGCCCCATCCTTACTAGATTCTTCAACTTTGCAGAAAAAGAGGTGATACAAGCCATAGCCAGGGTGCTGTGCCAACTAAGCTGGAATGGGCACAAGATCCTAATTTTTCAAGATTACTCCAGGATTCTGTCCCAAAAACGTAAGGAGAGCACGAATGTCAGAAAAAGGCTCTATGAGTTGCAGCAGCCATTCTCCCTAAGATACCCGTTGACCTTCAGGTTTTCTCACAACGGCACGGAGCTCAACTTTAGCACTCTACAGGCGGTGATGAACTTTATAAATAAAATTTGGCCCCCTGCAGAACTTGAAAGTGAAATGCCAGCCACCGAGGAGGAGAAGCAGATCTCCACAAGGCCAACAGCAATGATTCTCAGCAGAGCAGTGCCCAGGGTTGAGCCGATGGGCCTCCGAGAGCCCAACTGCTGTGGCGCTACTGGACACCGTGGGAGAAATATCACCAGGGTCCTGCAAACAAACACAGCATGCCAGGCACAGAAGAAGGGAGCACCTGGCCAAGAGTATCCAAGAAGAGGCCCAAAGGGAGGATGATGCAAGAGCCAGCCGCCAGGAAGAATGGGTGGTCATCAGCCCCTATTTCATCAACAACAAATATGCACCACTCCAGACCTTCATCATGCCAGAGGATTCTTCGTCCGCCCTGCCAATGGACTTCATTTCTGACCCAGAATGGCAAGGTGCAACTGCGACCGAGGAGCTGCTGTCATGGGCCAACTCGCAGGAGGTGGATTTAACAGGACAAACTAATGTGTCCAGAGCTCCTGCACAGGCCTACCCGTCAACATTCAACCCCTGGAGCAACGAGCTAGAACTGCTGAAGCAACCAGCACAGAAGGGCATAATCACTCCTTCCCACTCTGACCCAGCTCTGCCTGAACAGGCTGTCAAGATACGTAAAGTTTTCTCTTCGGGGATCAGTTCGTCGGGGGGGGGGGCTCCCATCACCTTTTTACTTAAAGCCATGGTAGTACTGCCCAAGCAGGAATAAGGGGACCCACATATTCACATTCTAAGGTTCCGTACAAGCCCACTTTGGGTTAGTAGCCCCCCCCACTGCACCTAGTATGGGAGCTCCAGAGGCCATTTTACTGGGCCTGGGGGGAAGGAGGAGCTTGGGCAAAGTGCTCTCACTCCTCCACCTCCCTGCCAGAAGCCCTGCTCCATCCTTGGCTACTGAAGAGCATGCTGTACTGCTTGGGGAAAAGGATCTGTGTTTAAGGTGTTTATTACTGACTAAGAATGGCATGGATATCAATCCTTCTTTCACCCCAGAACTCACAGGAAAGGGGACCATAGCATACCCGTTGAGCACATATGGATCCCCCCCCCCACCCCGGGTTAGAACACAGGGACAGGTTTTCCACTCCGTCACCCCCAAGTCATTCCCAGAGAGGCATAACACTCCCTACAGCTGGAGGGATTCAATACAGCCCCCACTTGTCCCACATGCCAGAGATTATCCCTCTGGCACCTCCCTCGTTGGTGCGCAAGACCAGGGGAAGGGCCACAGTTCACGCTAGTAAGTTGAAGAAATTGCCTTATAATAGCCATGTCTCCTCCCCTCTTGGCTTTGCAGTTGCATGCCAAGAGGCAGGACCCCTATAACCTTCACATGTTGCCCCTTCCTTGTTCCTCCCCGCCTCCCCCAGAAATTCAATTAATGACACAACCCTGATTTACACCTCTTGCAACTTCCAGAAGGAGGGATCCCAGGCTCCCCCTTCCCCATGGGAACACACCACTGCTACTAGCCACCCCCTCCGAGGTATGGGGGAGCGGGGCTTCCCCTGAATATTTGAGGGGGGTAAAAGATGCACCTCCACTCACGTAAGCCCTTCTATTGTTAACAGGGTAGCACAGGCACCCACGTGATCCTGGAACAATGTCAACAAAACAAGGAAAAAGAAACAGCCCTAGGTAGAGAGGAAGGAATGGCAAATTGCAAATTTGCTTTCACACTAAAGAAGCTTTTGAGTGCAGATAAAGGGGAAAGACATCCCCCACGCTCCCAGGGCATCCCTGGTCCTAAACGGCACAGGCTAACTCTTGCCATTGTCAGGTATCTACTCCAACCAGTTGCATTCCATTGGAGCAGGTGTTCCTATATTCAGTGTAAACAGTTGTGTTGCAAAAGTGTTCATTTTTTTTTTCATTACAGTCCATATGAACTGTCTCTAAAGACTTGGTGTGACCTATAACTTTAGGTGTTATTGTATTGTAGCAAGTACTCATAGTAGAAGGGATTACATAAAGCCCCCAACCCCTTAATTGGGGTAAGCAGAGTGACACAAGTAAGGGCTCCATTTCAAGGACAGCAACTGTTAGACAGCACCAGTAAACAACTCTCTAGGGTCAGCTGAGAGGCATACCACTTGACCAAATCATGGGAGAAATGGTATTCTACATCTGGGATGTCTGGAGTCTAAACACCCCAATTAAAAGAAAGAAAGTTTTGTCACACTTGAAATGGCTGCACTGTCATGTGGCTTTCTTTCAAGAGACAAAACTAATCCAAAATGATCATGCGGCCTTAGTAAAAGACTGGGTCGGCCAGGAAGTACATGCTGGAGCACATACTAGAAAGAGAGGGGTGGTGATATTAATCCACAAGTCCCTCCAATGGAAGCAGCCAAAAATGCTAGTGGATCTGGAGGGAAGATGGGTGATGGTCCAGTATGATACCCCCACAAGACCAATCGACTATGTAATAGCTATGCCTCTAATCAGGATGACCCCAGCTATTTTCACAAACTGGCAGAAGCCATTAGTACCTTCTCCCCCCCCGCCCATTGTTGATTGGGGGGGGGGGACTTCAATCGCACCCTAGAGCCCCACCTAGATAGGAATGCCTCACGTAAGGGAACTCACTCCAGGGGAACCTAAGCGCTAAAACAGCTAATGAAGGATCTTAGGCTAGTTGATGCCTGGCGCCTATACCATCCCCCGAGATAGGGACTTCACTTTTCACTCAGAGGCCCATGTGTTCTAAAGCTGAATAAACTTCTAGCTGTCATCTCCTGCACTAACCCAGAATGTCCTGGACTTGTCTATTCTGCCTAGAGTAATATCGATCACAGTCCAGTCCAGCTACACTTTAGCTGGGGTATATCTCCTCCACCCAAAACCACCTGGAAGGTAGACCTAACCCTCTTGTGGGACCCGGACGTCACCTCTTGGCTAAAGGGCGAAACCACCACATTCCTAGAAAGCAACTCTGTACATGATACATCAGCAGGAAACATGTGGGAGGCATACAAGGCGACCATGAGGGGGCAATTGTGGGATATGCCTCCAGAAGGCGTAGGGAAAGGGAACACTGCTTAGCTGAACTTGAAACTAAACTGACGCAAGCCGAGAAGGCCTGTAAACAACTGGCCTCCCCCAATTCTAGTCCCAAGTTAGGCAGAGAAATCCTGGGTCTGAGACTGGAGATATACCCAGGTCATTACAGCTATGGATTTTGATAGTGGCGCTGGCCTATAAAAGGTTATTAATGCAGAATCGGAAGTTGCCAAAAGTCCCTAGGATGAGAGAATTATTAGAGTCCATAGGAAATGTAGTGATCAATGCGAGGATTAGTTATATACTGCTTAATAAATTGGATAGTTTTAATGAAATATGGGATCCATTCCTTAATTTTACCAATGTTTAAAAGGCAGTCAGACCTACCTATAATTTGTAATAGGGTATAACAAATATCATCCTTTGTTTAAGCAGCAATTTAGTTGTTTTGGATTAACAGACTAAATGATCTGCTTCTTATTATGTGACATAAGTATATGCAATTAATGTATTTGTTTATATGTCTATTTTTTTTTTTTTAAAAACAATAAAAATGTTAAATTGTGAAAAAAAAAAAGAGAGACACACAAGATAAATCAGCACTTGACCAGTAAGGCCGAAACAGCCATTCTCCATCTCAGACACAGGTATTGGGAGGGAGGGGACAAGACGAGGAAAGCTCTGGCATATCAATTAAGGAAACAGCAGGTGGAGCAACACATTCCTGGGCTCAGAGACAACACAGGTCAGGTGGTCAATACACCTCGGGGCATTAACATCATCATGTCCTCCTTCTACTCAGCACTATACTCCTCCATCCATCCTGCCCCTCCTGTAGGGATGCAAGACTTCTTGGGCAAACTGCCCCTCATGAATTTGTCCAAACAACAAGCACAGGCACTGGACTCCCATATTGAATTGCAGGAAGTTAAAGATGCCATATATGCACTTAAAAAAGGTAAGTCCCTAGGGAGCGACTGTTTCATCGTGGACTTTTTACCAGGCCCTCTCAGACCTTCTATCCCCCCTTTTAATGCTAATGTACAAGGAATCTGAGTCACTAGGAAGAATGCCCCCTATGCTCAGAGATGCTGTGGTAATAGTCATCCCAAAAAAGGCAAGGACTCTACCTCCCTGAGGAGCTACCGCCCAATCTCTTTGATTAATGTTGATAGCAAAATTTACACAAACATTCTCTCGGCTAGACTCAGCCCCCTCATATCTGGCCTGATCCACCCCTCCCAGGTGGGCTTCATCCCAGGGAGACACTGTACAGACCACATCTGGTCACTAATCAACCTCATCCATAAAGCCAAAGATCTTCAAACCCCTGTGGCTGCTACTGCTGTAGACTTCAAGAAGGCTTCTGACTCCCTGGAATGGGACTACTTCCTGTCCTAGCCCACCTAGGAGTGGGCGGCAATGCTTAGGTCTAGAATCCACATTATATATAACAGCCCCATTGTCAGAGTCAGCATTAAGCAGCTTCTGTCACCCCCATTTGCACTCGGTAAGGGCACTCATCACGGCTGCTCCCTTTTGCCACTACTATTTGTGCTTGCAGTCAAACCTCTAGCAGCTGCTATAAGATCACACCAGGAGATCAAGGGGGTTAGGGCAGGTGCCAAACCATACCCGATGTTAATGTATGCCAATCACCTCCTTATCCCAGTAGAAGACGCCAAATTCTCGTGCCCCCCCCAGTGCTCCTACAGGAATTTGCAAGTCACTCAGGACTATAGCTAGAATCATAGTAAAATGGTATTCCCTTAATACATTGTGCCATCAGGAAATTGCCTTAAATCTGGGGCTGGTATGGACAATGAAGGGCATCAGCTATTTGGGTATCACAATTATCCCTAGAATACAGGAACTTTGGGAGACAAACATATAGCTGCTCATACAATCCACTAAAACAGAGTTTAACAGGTGACACTCACACTAGCTGGCAAAATTGCAGCACTTAAAATGGTCACTGCCCTGAGGTCCTTTTACCTCTTATCACCCATTCCTCTGGATCTCCCCAGCTGGTGGTTACAAGCTAGTGGGGGACTTCCTGTGGGAAGGGGCCAAACCCCACTTTAGCTGCAATAAGCTGTGTGTGCACTGGTCAAAGGGAGGATAGAATCTACCCTGGATGGAGGGGTACAAGATGACTTTCCAAACAGTGCAGTCATTGCACTGGTCCAACGTCCCAGGTGTACAGTCCCCCCAATGGAAGGATATGGAAATTACAGAGGGACAGGTGGTTGATTGCAACTGCCTTGCTTTTTGGCAAAACTGTTGGTTCAAGAGGCAAGCACCCCACCATAGATGCAGCTATTGAGTACTGGACAAGAGCCCACAGGAAGATGGGGTTGACTCCCAGGCCACTGCTCATTGTCCCAATATGGCACAACCCTGCCATACTGCCATCCTCATAGAAAGGAGGACTGTTTGGTGGCCTTCTTGGCAGGAAAGGGGTATCTATAAGCTTGCACAACTCCTAGACACGACACACATCAGAATGGCACCCTTTGCGTCTCTTCAGAAGTGGGGACTCCAGACAGCAGATTTCTGGAGGTTCCTCCAAATAAGAGAGGCTGTGCATCCATTACTCCGCATATACTCATCCCCACAACCCCACACTGACATCTCCCTATGTAAGGAACAGCCAAAAGATCTGGCAGGATGAATCTAAGCCACAATATGGGATACCCTCCCCTCCCAGTCAGAATAATCTAGGAACAGATGGGAAAAAATGGTGGGATCCCCAATTGAGAAGGAACACTGGGATAGGGCATGACAGGACACACACAGGTGGTACAAGGACACCCGCAGCAGGCTCACACAAAACAAGATCTCTCATTCCTGGTACCGGACCCCTGCTGTACTACACAAGGCCATCCTCACGGATACTAATGTATGCTGAAGCTGTAACAGCACAGGTGGGGATCTATTCCACATCATCTGGACATGCCCTAAAATCAGGGGAACTTATGGCAATCTATTAATCATATGGGTAACCGGGTCCTCCAAACACAGTTCCCGCTCATACCACTGTTCTACATTTTGGGAATCCCACCAGCAACCCCCCAAACTGAAACCCCAAAAGCTCAGATGGCTGGCCCTTCTTGCCCTGCAAACTAAGAGAACAATTATTTGCAAATGGAGATCCCAAACTACCCACCCTGGGGAAAGTCCTCTTATCTCTTGCCTCACTAGCTAGCCTTGACAGGCTTTCCCACTTACACAGTAATGATACTCACAAATTTCAGAAATGCTGGAATGCATATATGGTATACACCCTGTTCTGGGGCAGGAGTGGGGTATGTAGACAAGCAGCTTAGTGAGGAAGCCCTCCTCTCTCCCTCTCCCCTGGCACATGGACAACGTGGTTCCTTGGAGGACGTTACAGCTCCCCGGGAAGTCAGTTGGAGTACAAGAGTCAAGGAGGCTCAGCTTTGTGGATATTAAGACCGATGGCTGACAAAGATGTGTTCAATGCTAATAGACTAGGTACTTAGTTCTGGCTGTTCAGGATGTGTCCTTTATGTGTACTGTCCTTTATGTTACAGATGGACTGCCTCTGCTTCCTTGGGTTAGACCACAGTAGACCTGACCCAGATGCTGGATCCTACAGGATGCCTTGAATCTTACCCCAGGACCACATCAGCAAGGAAGCCACATGCCATTCAGGAGGAACAGTAAGTACAGAACTCACTGTCAATACTCCTTCGTTACCCATCAAATGGTCATACTCCCTGGGTAGTCAAAGTCACCACTAAGTGATATTCCTTTCCACCCCTAACCTTTCAGTTATAGGCCCCTACCACCCAGGCAGGCAGGACAGCATAACCTTTTTATGTTCCTCTTCAGGCTTTATAGACTCTATGGCCCTGTCCACACTTGCAGTCTTTTATCATTACTGGCAGTTGGTAATGTTACAAGACCAGTTAACATGGATCGTATCCACACCGTAGCACGGTAAACCAGTGCTACAAACAGTGTTTAAAAACTGTGCTAAAACCCTGACCGGAACAGGGTTTTAGCATGGTTTCAGACAGACATGGTCTTTGGTTGGGAACTCAAGGGGGCAAGCATGGTGTTGGAGCGCACTGTGGACGCTCCGACAATCGTGCTGAAACATGGAAAATCAAAACGTTTTGAATATGCAGGTTAGTGTGGATAGGGCCTAAGTGTTCTGGAGGGTGATGGCAGTCCACTCTGACTCCAAACTGCAACAGACTGCCGGACTGGTAACTGTAGGTATAGGGTTGGCAGGCTACAGCTTTACTACCATCTACAATACCTGACCAACCTTTAGACTCAGACCTCACCAAAGTAACACCTGTGAACTACACTCCCCCTCTGTCTTTTACCTCTCGTATATGTACTCTATGTATACCAGGATGCTATTGGTGGACTGTAATTAATGTTACAATGACAAAGTATTTGATGACTCTCTGCTCCATGTAACCCTACAGAAAGGTCATCCTGTTTCTACTTTTATGAAAAATTAAAAATCTTCAATAAAAAGTTATTTACAAAAGGAAAAAACATGCTGTTTTCTCAAGCTGTATCTAGATGTACTTTTACATCACAACATAACTTTGTAAAATATAATGCTATCAATATACTTTTTACATAATGATAAAATATATTGATATACTTTTTAATATTGACATGGAAAATTTCATGACAATTTTAAAATATAAATTAAAAAAATTTGCACTTTTTATAAATTTTGGTATTAGTCCTCATAATTTAATTGGTATCTATGTAAGTGTAGTTCCCATAAACATTCATCTTATACCTTAAATTGCATGGCTCTTACATTTCTCTCTCTTCCCAAGCAGCACCAATTCTTCTTCGCCTTTGCAGCCAAAGGCTGCAAAGCATTGGAAGATAAAAAACAAATAAATAAAACCTTACTACTTATTATAAGGCCTTACAGTGACAGTCTGCCTTACATAGAAATATAGAAAATTGACTGATGAAGACAGCCTCATGGTTTATGCTGTCTGTTTTCTACCTAGCTGAGG
The DNA here is from genome assembly GCA_016271365.2 of Neoceratodus forsteri. Classification (NCBI taxonomy): domain Eukaryota; kingdom Metazoa; phylum Chordata; order Ceratodontiformes; family Ceratodontidae; genus Neoceratodus; species Neoceratodus forsteri. The sequence goes on from CM057454.1 coordinate 335,978,350, forward strand.
CAGTTTCATAGACACTTATGGTCCATGTTAATCCTCCCACCACTCCGTCCTCCCCAATGCACTTACCAGTCACCCTTTTCCTGTTACAGTCCACTTTTGAATTCCCTCACCGTATTTGTTTTGATCAACTAATTTGGCAGTCTACTCCACTTTTGCACCACTTGCTCTGTGAAAAAGAACTTTCTATCAACCTTCCTCACCCCCCCCCCCACCTACACAATTTCCGATTGTTGCCCTAGTATTACTGTTGCCACTATTAATGAACAGTTCACAAGTATCAAGTCCCCCGACTTCAATAAGAACATACTGAGGTTCCCTAGCCTCTAATCATGTGACCTATCTTGTTGCTTATGTTATCATCTTAGCCACTCCTGTGAACCGATTCCCATTTGTCTATGTCCTTACTCAGGTATGACTTCACAATTGCACACAGTACTCCAACTGCTGCTGCACCAGGGATTATTTATACAGGGACAAAATGACCACTTTTCTCTTGCTGCTAAATCCCCTTCCAGTGCAACCCAGATTCCTATTTGCTATCCCTATAGTTGTCTTGTCCTGTACTGCAGAGTAGATTAGAGGTTGTCAAATTACTGCTCCCAGATCCTTTTCTTCTGTCTTTGCAATCAGTAATCCTACCAGCCTGCATCCTACCCTAGGGATACATGAGCTCACAGGCATAGCCTTACACTTGCTGGCATTAAAGCTCAGCTGCTAGATCCTCGACCATTGCTCCAGCCTAACTAGCTCCTCTCAAGTTCATGAATACTCCTAACTATCTACTCTGTGGTAGAGCTTGGTATTATCCCTGAAAAGGTGGAGCTTCTCTCTGATGCCCTCCCCTATGTCAGTGATAACGATCTTAAAGAGTACCAGTTGTCACAAATGTACTCTGGGGGTCAGGCCCTCTGCTCCCACAGTGCCCAACCTCAAAGTGCAATATGTGAACAGAAGACAAACAGGGAAACCCTCCTGTCTGTTTTTGGGTCCGAACAACTGCCAGTCTTGAGACTTGGGGTCAAATATGAACCCTTTTTCACTAGCACGCCCAGGTAACAGGTCCAGATATCACACCCTCTTCGGGGAAAGCAGTGCAATTCTTAACTCAGTGGGTACACAACCTGGTTCACAATCCCCCTTCTGACTCAATTGAGACCTAGGTATTTCCTTACCTTGTTGCATATGGTGACACACTATAAGCACTGAAACAGTTATGTCAGAATTATCAGCACTGTCCCACCATTCCTACTCAAAATGAAAAAAGTCCCAGGCAGGATTTTAAGGAAAACAAAGTTTACTAAAATTAAAAATAGTAAAATACAAAACACACAACATAGAACATTAATGGTATAGTCAGAAAAATAAATGAAGAATTATAAACAAACCACCCTAGCTAATTCTACCCTGGTTTCAGTTGGTAAATAGGGGTGCTGAAATTACCTAATTTTAGCAGAAGTGCTTCTTAAGTCCAGAACACAAGTGTGTTAAGTCTTGCAAATTTGGAACAAGAGTGTATTATTTCAGGAGTCCAAAGTAGAAGATGATTCCGTCCTTTCAGCCAGCTGATAATAGTCAAAGTTACAGCCCCACCCTCCCTGTGATGTCACAGCACGTGAGGTCACTTTTTATCCCTGTAATTAATTTGTAACATGATCAAGTTGCAATCTGCGTAGAGAGCAATATTAAATTATAACAAGATAGTCTATTTCCTCATCAGAGCATAAGTTTATAATAGCATTCCCCTTTTGATTCAGAAACACATCCTGCAAAACACCTCTCTTAGCTGTGAGGATTTTCACAGGTATCTGTCAGAATTTGCTTTCCTCCTGATAGGTCATAATTGCAGTCTGTTATGGCCGGTTTCCTAGGTTCAAAGCAGTGGCTGTTTTACAACCAGTTACAACCTAGTGTATAGCTGCTAACACAGGTTTCTGACAGGCAGGTGTCAAGAGGTGTCAACATCATCCTGTTCAAATTGCCCAAATTCAACACCCGGCTAGGGAGGGCAGCAATCAGCTATTCTCTAGCTATAGCATGGAACACCCTACAAAAATCCCTAAAACTGTCCAATATTATTCCAATTGCATCCTTTAAACAGCATTGTACAGTTTTCTTCACAGAGAAATGCAGTTGCTACCGCTAGAGCTAGCTTTGTCATCTCACAATCTCCCTCCCAAAAATTCACCATATATGGCATAATCTTTGTTCAGTTCTCCCTCCCAGGCAGACACTCCATCTTATGGCACCCAGTAATACCTTCCACCATCCTAGTATTACATTATGCTGTGTGTTTACCATGGCCCCTCCACTGGGATATGTATACACTGTATATACTGTAAATATTAGCTCAACTGTCCTATAACCCACTTTATCATGTGAATTTTACTGTACATCACTGTGTTTATAATTTTTTTTCCCCCTGTATGTATAACTTTTATATAAGTGTATTGATGTATCTGTTGTGTATCAACTGTTGAACCTTGACCTTATCAGGTCCGTCTTGTAAATGAGCCTTGCTCAATGATGCTCGCCTGAATAAATAAAGATTTGATGATGATGAAGAGGAAGCTCTTAATTAGTTTATCTACTGGGTCAATGAGAGGGCAAACTCTTCTTTCCTCTCTTTCAAAATCCCAGGTCCCATAAGGCTTTGCTGCTTGGCCTTTTTTCCTAAACAGAAGTCTAAAACATATATTTACATCAAATTATATGCACATAACTAGTAGACGGTTATCATGTTACACCAGTCTGAGGACCAACTCCTGCAGGTTCCCACTTCTGACTCCTCTAACTCCTGAGCACTCCCCATTCCTTCTGTGTTCTCCTCCAAGGACAGTTCCCTACCCACTGTGTTAGTCTGTCCACAACCACTACATCCCCTAGTTTTTTACCAATCTCCTGTGCCAAACTGAGTCAAACACTTTGCTAAAGTCCAGACACAGTATATCAATCATCTCTCCTCAATCAACAGCATTTGTCACTTAGTTAGAGAAGTCAGTCAGGTTGATTTCACAGGATCTACCAGTCCCAAACCTGTGTTACCTTCTGTCATGTAGCCCATCTGTCACCAGGAACTCTCCCAGCCTCCTCTTAATGATAAATTCCACCAGTATGACTGCTACAGAGATCAGACTGACCAGTCTATAGTTTCTGGCTCATCTCTTCTTCAAGTTTTATGCAAAGGCACACTATCCACCACCCTTTAGTCTACAGGCACCTCTCTTGATTCTACGGACTAGCTGTAGAGATCTGCTAGTGGCACTACCGAGACTTGAACCATCTCCATTTACACCCTTGGGTATAGCCCATATGTCCCCAGAGACTTATCAACCTTTGAGGTCCCTATACACACTCTTTCAGCAGCTCAAAGTTCCATGTTAATTTCTGCTCTCCCATCTGGTCTGGTGGTTATTCTACCCTCAAGCTGAGGTTCTTCCTACCTCCTCATGAACGCTGAATGGAAGCAGTCACTCAATATTTCTGCCTTTAATCGTCCTACCCTTCTCCCTGTCTTAGTTTGACTAATCAATGTTTTGTTTTTTGGTTTCTCTCTGATGTAGCGAAATAAGGCCAAATCACTGTCCTCTACTCCCTCTGCAAGCCAGTTATGCTGCAGCACTGCCCCCCCCCACCCCGAATATGTTGGGACCATGCCAGAGCAAGAAGGGAGTAAAGTCAGAGAAAAACCTCCCCCACAAGCTATTAGGTGGCAATCAATGCCAACACTCAACCAATTAGCTGAAGTGCCTCTTCTAAGTATGCCCTAGTCAGTCTAAAAGTGGCATGTCGCATGTTAGGCAGCAATTGGACTTAAAAGGTGCCCAGTGCAATTAGCGGAATCCCAGGGAAGGCAGTGGGTGTGGGGCAGAGATCAAACAGTAAGCCCAAAATGAACTGAGGCAAATCCAACAGATGAGCAAAAAAAAAGGACAGCCTAAACTGAAATAAAGACATATGAGCACAACAGATCTGGTGTAATGTGTATTTTTTCCTCAATGTTCTTTTCACACTCCCTCCTTTTAGGTTATAAACCCCAGTACTGCAGGAGCTGAAGGATGTAATTTACTCTGAGGTACCAGCAGGGGAATAATCTGTGAGGGCACCAGCAGCTGATGCATGAAAGGTTGCATTCTTAGTTTCACGCCACTGTCTCAGGGAATGTAGCATTTTCCCGCATTAGGGCTGAGCAACCGGGGAGAAAAAAAGCAAGAAGTGTTTACATTCAGGTTTTCCATCAGAAGGTCTAGCAAGATCTGAGCAACATGAAAAATTAAATTGCTCTGACTTTATATATTCTATGTAGTGGTTACACGTACCAGCTAAGAGTGCAAGATGACACAGCAAATATTTTCCACACATTTCAAATTGATTTTGACAGCTGAGTTTGCCCAAGGGAAAAAAAAAAAGCTTCTGAGTAACTGGCTCTGTAAAATTACCAAGTGAAGCAGATTTTTTTACTAAGCAAAAAGTGAACTAACTTCAATATGTTAACAAAAAAAAACAAACTTTTGCAAGGTACCCCATCCTGCTACCTCAGAAACTCTGACCACTGCTGCTTCTCAATGTCTTTCTTCATAACTACTGCTGGGCAGGCCTTTTTTAATAGGGACTCCCTCTTATCTGAAATAGTCTTCCTCCCTCCCTCTATTCCCACCTCCTCCTCACCCTTCATCCTTAAAGAGCACCTGACACCATTGTGACAATTCTGAGAAAATGTAATGTTTAGCACAAGTGAGGTTATATTTTAATATCGTTTCTGTATTTCTTATTCTTTTTTTATTATTAAGGACATTTGCATGTAAACAGGATCACTGCCCTATCTGTTCTGGCTGCTTGCCTACATATGACATCACAGTTCTGTTTATGACATCACAGTCTGTTGCTGTGGGGATAATTACAATGCCATAAATGGGGGATTATTTATTTTATTTATTAATTTATTTAAAAGCTGGTAACCGGGAAAAGCACCATGACCAGAAGCTCGTTTCCAGGTGCATCCCAGATTATGACATATGTAGGATAGTAGAAAGAGCAGATAAAGTCTAAGGGATAGTAAGCCTCTTTCATACAGCTGTCCTCGGTAATAAAGAAAAAAGGAAAATAATTATAGAAAATACATGAAATATAAACTGAACTGTCTAAATCTCAAATTTTTTCCAAGTTTTTCTAATGGTGTCAGGGGCTCTTTAAGGCCCTTCTCCATGTCTTAACAGCCTATTTATGTGCGTGTTCTTTGCTACCTCCCTCCCATTGTCCTAGTTTAAGGGAAGCTGTCCTGGCTGTTTAAAATAATGTTTCTCTACAGCTCCACTGCAGATTATATATATTTTCTTTTACCTCTGTATGTTACATGGATATTGCTTGTACATTTGTAAACTTGCTGCACCGTATCTATCTCTTGCCACTGGCCCCCCCCCCCCCAATCGCACCTAGAATATAGGGTTAGCTAAGTGTGCTTTTCCTGGTAAACATTTTAAATGGATGAATTCAGTGAAAGAGGAGATCCTGGTTCAAATTTCATCTCAGTTAAATGGGCACTGCCAACCTCCTTAGACCTCAGAGTGTCCTTATTTAAAAAAAATGCACATTATGATTGTTCACATGCTGTGAAATTCGCTGAAATAGCTGGTAGTTTGATTCTAATTCCTTTTTTTTCCATTTTAGAAGTGAAGAATAGACTGCTCACCATAATGGTGTTACCACACAAAATATGTTTGTTTACATTCCTCAAGCAACTCCCACTGTATCTTTCCTATACTTGGGAATACCCCAATTTAGTCTAGATGCTCGAGATGCAGTTGAGAAGAGGATATTGCATCATGACTGGCTGCACTGTTTGGGGCTGTTCCTAATGTCCAGAAAGTATCAGTAAGAGACTTGAATCAAAAACAAAGTTGGGTATAATTACACCATTAGCATGCATTGCAATTCTTCTAAGAAAGGAAGTAGATAAAACAAACAGCAATATTAATGAATTTTAGAGAAGGTAAGCAATCAAAATGTAGGGGTTCAGCTGGAAATTACATTATGCAAAAAGGGTTGATGTTAAGTGGGCACTTCAGTTACTACTAGATCAAAAAAGGTAGGAAGAAGAACCTTATATGAAACTAGACTGATTTATTTATTTAGAAATGTTTTACTAGGAAGGGTGTACTGAGCTGATAAAAGCTCATTTCCAGATGCATGCAGGGGAAAAAAGGAACCAAAAACTATACTATGCAGTACAATATGATATGCAGGACTATTACGGGTCAAAAATGTACAGTTACGTAAGAAATTGTCATAACAGTAGATCAGCGAGGTGATCTCTTGTAGCAGGCCACACCTATGAACTATAGCCACCAGGCACTAACATCACACAGAAACTTTTCTAGCTAGCATCTACCAGGGGTCTGCCCAGTCTGATGTCATATGATGACATCAGCCTATATCTATAAGTGGTGGCAGCCCCACTCTCTCAGTTCTCCTGCCACAGACTATAAGCCATCTGTTCCCAGCAGAGAGAACCGAGGAGGAATCGAAAGTTCCCACCAAAACAAAAATAAAGGAGAAAGAGATACAGACACAGAAAGACCTCCCAGGTCCAGGGGGAAGGAAGGAGGGATGGCATGGCCTGCTGCAAGAGATCTCCTGGCAGATCTACTGTTAAGGTAAGTTCTCACACAACTGTGCTATCTGACATCGGGGGTATCTCTTGCAGTAAGCCACACCTATGGAATGACTCCCCAGCAATTCTGTCAGCAGACAGCATAGTCTGGGTGGAAAAAAACCCTGAGACTAAGAAAGTAGGTCCTGGAGGACAGTTAGGCCAAAGCTGGCCCTATGCCTAGAGGCAATGTCCAGACTGCAGTGCTTGGTAAAGGTGTGAACAGAACTCTAGGTAGCAGCCTCACAGATCTCTGCAGCCGACAGATTCCTAAAACATGCAACAGAAGTGGCCATGCCTCTGGTGGAGTGGCGATGAAAAATCCCAGGAAGATACTTGCCATACTTCTTGTAGCAATAAGTGCTACAACTGGCCACCCATTTGGACAAGCATTGTTTTGAAACAGGAACACCCTCTTTCCCAGGGGCGAAAGAAACAAACAACTAAGAGGACTTCCTACAGTCCTTTATACAGTCTGTGTAGTAATGCAGAATTCTATGCACATCTAAAGTGTTGCACAATGCTTCCCCTGGATTGGCATGCTCTGAGAAATAAACAGGAAGGTGGATGGATTGATTTAAAGTAAACTCTGAAACCGCCTTAAGAAGAAACTTAAGGTTACAACGCAAAGTCTTTGTGGAAAATCAAAAAAGGCTCCTCTCTCACATGAGTGCCTGTACCTCTGAAATTCTTCAAGCAGAAGTAATAGCAACTAAAAATAATGCTTTCCACGACAGAAAGCGTAACTCGCATGTCATGGCCGGCTCAAAGGGAGTCAAAATAAGTTTTCCTAACACAAAATTCAAGTCCCAAGGTGGGACTGGATTGCATATAGGAGGCTTCAGCTGAAGAATGCTACTCAGAAATGTATGCGACATCTCCAGTTGTGTCACTGCATGGCCATCATTAGGCACATGGAAGGCAGAGATGGCAGACATGTGCACTTTAAGAGAGGAGTACTTCAGACAGGAGTCTGACAGTGACAGCAAGTACTCCAGAATCTGGTTCACTGGACAAGAAAAGGAATCCAGCTGATGTGAAGCAGCCCACAGTGCAAAATGTTTCAATTCACAGAATAAGTGGCCCTAATGGAAGGCTTCCTAGCCGCTACTGGGAAATCAGCCAACTTGGGTGATACCCCGAACTGAGCCATGGCTATGTCCTCAGGAGCCAAGCATGAAGATGCAGTGATTTGAGGTCCAGATGGACCAGGGTGACCCAGTTCTGGGAGAGCAAGCCGGTGCACAGAGGTAGAAGTATTGGAGGCTCCACTGTCAGCTTTTGCAGAAAACGAAAACCAGATCTGACAAGGTTAGAAGGGGGGGGGGGCGATGAGAATTATCATGGCTCCTTCCATCTGGAGCTTGATTAGACAGAAACCTCCCTTTCCAAGAGAGGGACAACACATCTCGGAAGAAAACTCCAGGCTCTGGATTGAGCGAGTGAAAAAGCGGCAGTTTTGTGTTGAGCGGGGACACAAGAAGGTCCAACTCCAGATGACCTGACCTGTCAAACAGGTCTTCTACTACAGAGGTCAGCAGCTCCCACTCGTGCATTTTTGACTGTGACTGGCTTAGGCTGTCCGTAAAGGTGGGCGAAGTGGCTGAAATTCGCTCCATGGAGTGATTCGCAGAGGAACGCGGAATCCACAAAGTGCTCCGCAACGTGAAGTGGAGTACTTTGCATCATAATGAGGAATGCGAAGTCCATTGAAACCAATGACTTTGCGTTATTCCGCCTTCCCCAAACCACTTTTCCACCAATTTTAAGACAAAGTACATTGAAATCAATGGACTTTGCATCACTTTGCCTTGTTATTGAACTCCAAGGTGAACTTACAGTGCTTCATGGGATTGCAGGTCACATAGGCTCTAGATTGTTCTGCACAGCATAAGTTCTGTGTAGTGTGTGTGTAGTGGAAGATGGAGACAGTTTCCTCTCAGAGCTGTGCAATTCAAATCCTTTAAAAGCTGTTAAAAAAGCCTTTTTGAGCCATTTTGTTGCTCAAAATTTAATGCATTGATTGTAGGAAACCCTTCTGTGCTCATATCATCGAGTGTTTATTGTTTGTGTGTGGATTTTAAATGTTAATTTAGAACAGTCAATCTGTGTACTGTGAAGTGAGCTTTGGGGGAGGGGCGTATCTGTGGTGTAGGTAGATTAACTGGGAGAAAAAAGGCAGTCTTTCTGTTTTGGTTATATTTTTCTTGTATAACTGTGTTAATGTACACAGTAATATTTTCAGTAATTTGACTTTTTTTGCTGATTGTAGTGGTGCAGCAGTGTATAATTTCAGTTTGTTTAAAACATTTGGCTATATTGCTAAAGATTTTCAATTTGCTATGAAATACTTGTAGTGTGTGCGTGCTCAATGCGTACCTTTAAATCAGACAACTTTTATTGTGCCAGAGTAATTGTAGCAGTGTGAACCTGCTATCCACCGTACCTGCATGAATTTTTTATGCTACTTTGTGGTATCTTTACTGGTAGTGGACTGTTACTGCTGTGCACTACCCCCCCCCCCCAACCGGCAAAAGGTATTCTTTTCCAGATTTGGATTTGTCACTTGTGAGCACTGGTTAGGTGTTGTTGTGCCTCTGCGTCTGACTGCATCTCTTGAGTGCGCAGCACAATCTTAATCTGTCTATGCATTTGCCGTACACCATTAATTCTGGGAGACTGCATTTCTTGTTACACTCTCATTTCACTTTGTCAGCACTGGGGAATTTTCTGGACACAAGACGGTAGTATTTTGGGGATGCAAATTAATTCTGGTGACTGTGTGTGACCACTGCACGCATGACTGAGTGCACCATTAAGTCTGGGAGACTTCACATTTCTTGTTACACTGTCATTTCACTTCATCAGCACTGGGGAATTTTCTGGACACAAGACAGTAGCATTTTGGGGATGCAAATTAATTCTGGTGACTGTGTGTGGCCACTGCTCGCATGACAGAGTGCACCATTAATTTTGGGAGACTGCATTTTTTGTTACCCTCTCATTTCACTTCACCAGCATGAGGGAATTTTCTGGACACAAGACAATAATATTTTGGGGATGTAAATTAATTCTGGTGGCTGTGTGTGATGTGACCATGTCCACTGCGTGCATGACTGAGTGTGCCATTAATTCTGGGAGACTGTATATCTTGTTGTTCTCTCATTTCACTTAGTCAGCACTGGGGAGTTTTCTGGACACAAGACAGTAACATTTTGGGGATGCACATTAATTCTGGTGACTGTGTGTGTGTGGGGGCACTGGGGGCTGCCAATATTGTTGCCACTCCACCTTATTTCGCGTTTAAGTGGAATGATAACGCAAAATAATAATTACAAGGTGAAGTGAGTCTTTCCTATTGGCCACTCCACGTAGCAGAGTGACAATGCGAAGTGGCCACTGCATGTTCAATTCGCCAGCGGAATTTAATTTTGCTGCATCTCACCTGTCCGCCAGGACATTTTGGACACCAGGAACATGGACGGCTGACAGTTCTAGACCATGTTCCAGAGCACAATACAGATTCTCATTGCTTCCCGGCAAAGAGGGTACGAGTGAGTGCCCCCCTGCTTGCTGACGTAGTGGACTACACTGATGTTGTCAGATTGTACAAGCAGAAGACCTGCAAAGCATAAAGAATGGCCCACATCTCCAGGACATTTATGTGGAGAGAGGATTCCAGCTGGGACCACGTCCCATAGGTCTGGTGGGGCCCTAGATGAGCTCCCCAGTCCAACCCTGAAGCATCTGTTGTGAAAATCTGATGGGGGAAGGAATGAGGAAAGGAACCCCTCGAACAGGTTACTGAGTTCAATCCACCAAAGCAGAACCCCTTTTAGTGGAGAGGAGACTTAGATCGGCTGGTTCCAGGTTGTTGGTATGCTAGTCCCACTGAACCCTCAGTGTCCACTAGGGAATTCTCATGTGCAATCTGGCTGGATGCACTGTGACTATGGCTGCAGCCATTAGGCCCAAGAGCTGGAGGAAGGTTCTAGCTGAGACATAGTGGCTGCTGTACAGCAGACGGGCCTGAGCCATCAGGCGATGTGCCCAGTCCTACAGCAGGAAGGCCATGCCCCAAGCGGTATCGAGGACTGCCCCTATGTACTGAAGGCACTGATAGTATGTTCTATGGTCTGTAACAGGCGCTCCATGGATTGGGCTTTGAGAAGTCAGTCATCCAGGTAGGGAAAGACAGAGTCCCTGATGCCTGAGAGCAGGTGCTACCACTGCCAAACATTTGGTAAACACCCGAGGAGCCAAGGATAAGCCAAAGGGCAAAGCCCTGAACTGTAAGTGCGCCCCCTGGACATGAAACCCTAGATTCTGTCTGTGGGAGGGAAGTACCTGGATACGCAGGTAGGCAGCCTTCATGTTTAGGGAGCAAATCCAGTCCGACTGGTGCACAAGTGGCAGCAGACCCAGAAGTGTCACCATCTGGAACGTTTTGTACTGAATGAGCAGATTTAGCTCCTGGAGGTCTAGAATGGGCCCGAGATCCCCTGTGCATTTGGGAACCGGAAAGAAATGAGGGTAGAACCCTCTCTCTGCACTGGTGGGATTCTGGGATAGGTTCTATGTCCCTTTTGTGTAGCAGAGAGTAGATGTCCTCCAAGAGCACTGGGGTGTGGTCTGGAGGATAAGAGGACAGCACTGGAGGGTTGTCTGGAGGGTGCTACAGAAGTTCCAGAGTGTAGCCACTTTCTATTAGCTGCAGTACCCAGACATCTCTGGTAGTTTCCCTCCACTTGTCCAAGTGCAGGGAGAACTGATCCCTTACAGCCTCCTCTTGCCTGATGGTGGTGGTGGTCAGGCCGAACTGGCAAGGACAGCCAGGGATGCACCAACTCCTCTGGGGGATTTTCCTGTGGTGGAGGAGGAGGTGAGCAAGGCAGGGGTAGCCCATCGCTATCTTGTTAGAAGGCTTGGATCTGTTGGTAGACCCTTGAAAAGGTACACTCTGACCACTTTTGGGTTGGTTGGTGTGGTACATAGAGTGGACCAACCTCAAAGTGCAGCCAGAGGCTTGCAGTTGGGACAGTATGTCCTGTACGTCTGCCCCAGTTTGAAGTCTCTAAAGGGAGCATTCAGGATGGACAATTGAACATCCAGGATAAAGCCTAACATCCTCAGCCAAAAGTGTCTTTGCAAGCAAATACCCACTGCGGCAGCGCTGGTCAAGGCATCTATGGCATCACAGGCAGCCCTAAAGAGGTGTATGCCAACGTCGGAACCCGCTTTGAGAGACTGCAGCATCTGCTATTTTAGGGGGTCCTCTGGGAGGGCTCGGGCAGACTTGAGGGCCTAGTCCCATAGCTGGTTTTGGTACTGGACATATGGGTAATAAACAGCCACCCAGCAGCACAGGGAACAACCTCGACCGGTTTCACACCACTTGTGCGTCATCAGGAGGTAATTCTCCATATGCCCACACCACCCTTAAATCATCACCTTTAAGGAGACAGTGTACAAAATACAAATAATAGTTAAAATGCCAAAAGACTTCTAAAGAAGAAAGTAAGGCAACTATACATCTATGTACATATTTGAAAACAACACAATGTGTTAATTTCTCTGAAAAAGATATTTTTAGCACAGTTTAGCATTAAAAAGGGGCTACTGGCCCACCATTTTATATATAACAGAAAGCAAAATCAAGGCTGGCCCACTGCATGATTCAGGGGATAAAACAGTGTTACACCAGTGCCACATTTTAAAGTCAAGGTGTCCAAAGAAAAGGCTTTTTTCTTTTTCTTTTGTATAGCACTAAAAGAACTACTCTTCATTAGGGCTACCAAGATATCTTATATGGCTACTAAGTGACTTTTTACCATTACCTGGTTCGAGATTCATTTCTTATAGTTACATTGTTAACATTAGGCAATATACTTTGTGTATTGTGTGGTTTTCAAATATGTACATAGATGTATAGTTGCCTTACTTTCTTCTTTGGAAGGCTTTTGGCATTTTAACTATTATTTGTATTTTGTACACTGTCTCCTTAAGGTGACGATTTAACAGTGGTGTGGGCATATGGAGAATTACCTCCTGATGATGAATGAGCAGTGTGAAACTGGTTGAGGTTGTTCCCTGTGCTGCTGGGCAGCTGTTTGTTGCACTTTTGTATGGAATAAAGATACAGCTTTTTTTTTTTGATGCTTGCAGTGCCTCAGTTTTCTTTTTGAGCCTGTACCCTTTTCAGCTTATGGCACATGCATGTGTGGAGCTGGGATTTTTTTGTCTACTTTGAATTGTTTTCCCTATTAGTGCACCACAAGCATCCTATGCATTTGATTAAATGGCGCTTTGCATCTGACGCACCAATTGCCAGCCCAAGTCTTTGCAGTGTGTCTGCAAACCCTATTTTTGGATTCAAACCAGGATCTTTCAAGCGAGCTATTGGAGACCACTTTGGACCTCTCAGAACTGTACAGAGAGGTGAAATTATAGTGTGTGTGTCCGAAAGAGAGAAACAAGGACCACAACACAGAGTTCCAGGCTGTGATGGGAGCAGGTGCTATTTCCCTGGGTGATCTGGTGAAAACAAACTGCCAGAGTGATGGAGAGAACTGCTAGCATATTTAATGCAGCGATCACATTACAGGTATGTCACAAACTGAATGTGCTGCTTTCGATTTTGGGGAAATTACGGGGTCCTTGTCCACACTTACAGTTGCTACATGGGGAGAAGCAGAATTATTTAATGAATGTGCACAGGCCAGAGATTCCACTGCATCTGATTCAGCTGTTATTTCAGAGGAAGCTAACAAGGTGAAGGACATTGATTTTGCCTTTATTCAATTGGAAAGAGCAACTTTGAAAGGGAGACGCCACTACTGGAATAGGGTGTCACTGGAAGCATATCTTAAGGTGGTGAGGTCACCCGAGGACTGAGAGCCATAAACATACAAGGCTATGGTACAGATTGAGTCCTTTGTAGCTGATTGGAATAAAGGTCTCCAACTGGGTACCAACGGCTTGATTCAGGCTCTAATAAAGGACTATTTGGCCCAACAACCAGAAGTGAAGTTAGACATTAAAAATAAGGAGGAAGTGGTACTGCAGTTTAAGGGGGATCTCAGATACCAGGAATTAGAAAAAGGATTGAAAAATATCATTGCAAGAGAAGAGATTAAAATAAAACAAAGAAAGCTAATAAAGTTTGAAAGAGACAGACAGAACTATCTCTTGGACTGGGTATTCACCTGGAACAGAAGACATCTAAAAAGAAGAGACCCTCTTGTGGGGGCTATAGAGGAGGGCCTAGTAACAACAGTGCTAATGGGACTGCTCAGGGGCCAAAATCTATACTCTGGAATAGAGGGACCTCGCCCTCTTCTTCCTATTATACCAGCACCAGTGACTCTGACAATGCAGAGGAGCCTTCTATAGAGGATCTTCAGGAAAAGTTGCCACCTCGACCATCTCTCCCTCACTATCCGCAGCAGAGGAGGAACAAATGCCAGGTCCAGTTCTAGGAACCGACCAATCAGGACCACACCAGTGTCCATGGACAGGGGAACTGGGGCCAGGTTTACCATCAGTACCACCTCAGAAATGGATGAGGAGGGACGGCAGGAAGTACCAGGCCAGGAAGAGGAGGTTGGAGGGGCAACTACAGGGGCAAATAGAACATACCCCGCAGAACATCGTAATCAACATTTCACAGGTAAAACTTACTGATATTGATATATCGGTTCTGCAGAAAAGGTTGTCGTTTATCCCAACAGCCAATATTAACGCTTTTGAACTGTACCTAGACATTAAACGCCTATCCAGAACTTTAAACCTGAGGGCTTTCTACCATAAACCAGAAATGGGCAATAACACTGCTGAGAACATGGGTATGCAGACTGATGAAAATAATACATCTATAGGTACCGACTTGCCTGCAAATGGAACAAACAAATTGTTGAAACCACTTTCTACATTTAATCCACCATATGTGGATATGGTTAAAATATTTGAGAAGGCGTGTGAACACGATTTTGATTTATTATGTAAAGATGACTCCAGACCCTCCTTTGTTAACAAGTCTAGCAGTGAGAGAGTAGCATTAAGGGCAGGATAATCAATTGCTAGTGATTAAACCTGCAGACAAGGGAGGGGCTATTGTAGTTATGGACACAGACAAATACATAGCAGAGATTCAGAGACAACTGGGGGATCAGAACTTTTATAGGAAACTTAGAAGTGATCCAACTGGTATTTTTAAGCAAGAAATTGATTATATGCTGAATGAGGCTCTTATAGAGGGCAACATAGACCAGAGAGAGTATGCCTTCCTCACTGTACCACACCCAATCCATCCAACTATTTATGTATTACCAAAAATACATAAAAACCTGCAGGATCCACCAGGACACCCCACTGTGATGGGCACTGGATCTGTCACGGAACCACTTTCCCGGTTTATGGACTCCCACATCAAACAGTATGTTCCTGCCCTGCATTCCTATGTTAGAGATATGGCAGATATACTGGGTGTCCTGAGTGACATCTGGCTTGGGCCAAACTCTTTTTTGGTCTCTATGGACATCGGTTCATTATATACCAACATCCTCCTTCAAGATGGATTGCATGCACTTAGCCATTGGTTAGAATTGGATACTGCCAGAGATTTGCATAAGAAACAGTTTATTCTGGATTGTACAGAAACTGTTCTGACTAAGAACACTTTTGTGTTCCAGGGAGAGTATTACCTCCAAGTTAAGGGTACAGCTATGGGTGCAACTTTCACACCCAATTAAGTTAACCTTTACCTTGGGCTCTGGGAGACATTAGTGGTCTATGTTGCAAGGGTCAATCCCTTCAACAATAGGACTGACCTGTGGCGTCGCTTTATAGATGACATATTTATGACCTGGAATGGCACTGGGGAAGAGCTAAGAGAATTTGTCTGCTACCTGGAAAGCAGCAATTCAAATCTGAAATTTAGCATACAGAGTGATCACAATATGGTTCACTTTCTAGATATAGAGATCAGAAGGGATGAGAATGATGAAATACAAACAACCCTGTTTCGCAAGGAAACCAACAGAAATTCTCTTCTATCTGCCCCCAGTTGCCACCCAAGACATATGATCGACAACATTCCCAGAGCCCAGTTATGGAGAGTACACAGAAATTATAGCACTGAGAATTAATTTATGACACATGGTCAAGAGATGTGCAACAGATTTTTAGAAAGGGCTTACTCCACGAGGGTAGTGGGAGAAGACATGAGAGAGGTCTCTGGCTTGAGTAGAGAGGAGGTATTGGCCCCAAAAACACATAGAAATGATGAAAATAGGATACATTGTGTCACTATTTTTTGTAGGCAATCAAGTGCTGTTGAAGAAATCGTTAGGAAACATTGGCCCATTTTGGGCTTGGACCAACGTTTGAAAGAGGTAACCAAAATCCCGCCACATACTGTATACAGACGTGGTAGGAATATTGGGGCTATGGTCATGAGGAGTTACCAACCCATTATTAAGGTCGAAAAAGGTGGTAACACATGGTTGCCATGCAAACCAATGGGAACACACACTTGTGGCAACTGTAAGTATTGCCCCATTATCCTAAAAAGTAATACCTTTAACAACAGTGAACAGTGCCCCTAAAGTATACAAAATGGGAAGTTTCTTCAGTTGCACAACAGAGAATTTGGTGTATTTGGCAGCATGTGTGTTTGGTGCTTTTTACGTCGGGAAGACCACCCGCCAGTTTAAGGTTAGGATTGGGGAACATGTACGAAGCATTACAAATAAGGACGAAAGAAATGCTTTGGCTGTGCATTGCAACAGAACCAGGGATAGTGGGCAGAACATGTGCTTAAATTTTGTGGCATAGAAACAGTTAAATTGGGACCCTGTGGGGTTAGTATAAATGATGCTCTACTAGATAGAGAGGCATACTGGATCCACACCTTGGGTGGTTTAAAGCAACCAGGGCTTAATGATAAGATAGATTCTATGCCTCTGATTAACAGAAGAAGGAAGAAATATTGAATGCATATGCAACTAGAATTGGCCTTTATGCACCGAGTCATGTGTGTATGTATATGTATATAGATATATATATATACACATATATATAGTGCTGTATGTTTTTCTTTTTTGTCTCTTTCTTCCCTAGGTGACACCACTGATATTTGTCTGAAAGATTATGGACATTTGGAATTTGGGGATGGTAAAAGTAAACTGGTGAAAGGAGAATCATTCACTTAATAAGTGTATTGGCTAATGTTAACAATGTAACTATAAGAAATGGATCTCGAACCAGGTAACGGTAAAAAGTCACTTAGTAGCCATACAAGATATCTAGGTAGCCCTAATGAAGGGTAGTTCTTTTAGCATTATATAAAAGAAAAGGAAAAAAGGCCTTTTCTTTGGACACCTTGACTTTAAAATGTGGCACTGGTATAATAATATTTTATCTCCTGAATCATGGAGTGGGCCAGCCTTGATTTTGCTTTCTTTTATATATAGTAAATGGTGGGCTAATAGCCCCTCTTTAGTGCTAAACTGTGCTAAAAATATCTTTTTCAGAAAAATGTATACATTGTGTGGTTTTCAAATATGTACACAGATGTATAGTTGCCTTACTTTCTTCTTTCGAAGGCTTTTGGCATTTTAACTGTTATTTGTATTTTGTACACTGTCTCCTTAAGGTGACGATTTAAAAGTGGTGTAGGCATATGGAGAATTACCTCCTGATGATGCACGAGCGGTGTGAAACCAGTTGAAGTTGTTCTCTGTGCTGCTGGGTGGTAGTTTGTTGTACTTTTGTATGGAATAAAGATACAGCTTGTTTTTTTTTTTTTTTGTTTTTTTTTATAATGCTTGTGGTGCCTCAGTTTTCTTTTTGAACCTGTACCCTTTTCAATGCATGTATGTGGAGCTGGGATTTTTTTTGTCTCCCATATGGGTAATGTAGTTCAACACCCTGATAGTCAGTGTGGCAAAAGCAATGGTTCTGTTGCCAATGTGATCCAGATATGTTTTGGCCTCTTAGTGCGGTCATGGGCGACACTGATGACCACTGAATCTGGTTGAGGCTGGTCACTGAAGAAAGGCCTTCTTGCTGGAGCCTGATATAATTTGTATGCCTTCCTTGGCATGGCTGGAATGAGAGTTGGCCAGTGCCAGGCAGCCATGGTGGCATTCTCAAAGGGTTCAATCAATGGAGGGATGACTAGAGGAGGAGGAGCATCCGATTAGCACAAATAAGTGGCCAGTTGACACCAAGCAGGATCTTGCTCCTCATTGTTGAAGCTCATGGCTAATTGTAACTGTCTCATAACTGAGACAAAAAGGTGGGTCATCCAAGGGAAATGCGGATCTACCTTGGGGTCTACTCACTGTCGAACGAGACTGCGGAGGAGACGTTGTAAGGAGTGGTTCCTCCGTCGTCACCGCTGTCACTCTCATCTGGGGGATTGCGGTTCGGACAACCACCATCCTCATCACAGGAGTCCTTAAGGGGGAGCGAGGGTCCTGGGTCCTGAGGTGTGGGCCATGTCCCTATTGGAGGGGCAGGGGACTACTGCGGAGATGGGACTTGAGGATGAGCAAGCTTGGTTTGCATAAAGTCCCATAAAGCATTAAGCATGGAGTGAAAGCCAACTGCTATTGGTGTCAGACCCACCAACGTTGGCTGAGGGAACACCGGGGTCGTCACCGAGGAGGGCATCCAAACAGGCTGGGGCCTGCGGGGAAGCTCCCTGGCAGGGGCCAGCTTGAAGGAAGGTGACGGCGACTGGAGTCTGGGCCAGGGGGGACTCAGTGCCTGAGACAGTGGCTGAAAAAACAGCTGAGGTTGGTGGCAGGGGCTTGGGCTGTCTCCCAGCAGCCACTGATGTTGAGCCCGTCAACAACCCAGCTGAGCCACCTGACTCAGTACCTGCTGAGAACAGGGGCCTGAACAACAGACGCTGAGAAGTCAGTGGGGCACCAGAGCTCCTGGAACCGACACCTACAACTGAAAGATTGGTGGGGGAATCTGCCAACAGTAGCCCAGCAGGAGAAAGGGCATGCAAGGCAGTGGGGGCCGCCCCTGATGACGAGGAAGGCCCAGCTGCAGTCGATGCACAGAGTGGTAACCAGGATCAAGATAAAGAAGACTGTCCTCATCTCAATGCCTGTGCTTCCCCGGTGACTTTTCCTGGGCCTTGGTGGGTTGCAAGTCCGAAGATGTCATGGGGGAAGCAGAAGAATGTCAGACCTGAAGCTCCTTTTCCATTTGGGCAACCTTCTGCTTCAGCAGAAAAGTTTTGAGGGCCTGCACTCGGCGCTTGCTGGTGGCCTGGTTGAAGCCGTGGCAGATCACGCAAGCCTGGGTGTCGTGTACTGGGCCTAGACAGTAGACCCAAGCCTCATGGTTGTCCTTCTCTGGAATCTTCTGCCCGCTGGCACACTTTTTGAAGAGGTTCCTGGAGGTGGAGCTTGGCAGAAATGAAGAGGAGAAATCACTATCACTGAAGTGATTCACACTAGGGAGAGAAAATAAAAAAAGTAAAGGTTCGACGATAATCTTCGGTGAAATAGCGGTCAACTGAAGCTGGCGGACCTCTTTGAAGTCCAATGTGCGATGGTTGACGGCGGTAAAAGAACTGAGGGGGAGCAGGGGCTGCCCACTCTTATTGGATAGACCAGCATCGTCGTATGACATCAGAATGGAAGGCCCCCACTGGCATTGGTGCCGGAATGGTTTAAAAAGTGGTAGGGCCAAGGATGTAAAGAGTAAGTTCTCCCCTGTTAAATACATTAACATGATTGCAAAAACTGATAGGGCCACTTATGAAGGTGGTAGGGCCATGGCCCTAGTGGCCCCCCCGTTCCGGCACCTATGCCCACTGGCAGACTTTTAGCTAGAAAAGTTTCAGTGTGGTCCTAAAACCTGGTGGCTATAGTTCCTTGGGTGTGGTCTGGTGTAAGAGACACCCCGACATCAGACCAAACAATAAAAAGCAGTGCATACATGAAAACAAGGCAATGGATCAACCAAACAGCAAAAGCAAAGAGATGGTGACTATCATACAATATACAACTGCAAAATATTACGTATATTTAATATGAAAATTGGGTATCTTATTGTGCAAATTATCAGTATTAAAAGGAAACTAGGATGAACTCCACTGCAGGCACCAGAGTAATAGCAAAAACAACTGCTTTATTGTATTTTTTTTTTTTTTAAACTTTATTTTAACTTCTCATGTTACAAGCATTCCATGGCTCTTCCGAGCCTTGCACACGTTACAGGTAATAGATCTCTTCATAACTAGAGACATTTTCAATATTCTATGCTTGGCTGACATATATTAAAACTTTTACTTTTTCTTTCCCTGTCCCTTGGGATGTAGGATTGAACATGGACCACCACGGCCACGGAAGGACCGTGGAGCGGAACAGCATTGCCCCACATGAAAGAAACTTCCTGCCTACCAGAGAGGCCCACCCCCTCCATATCATGTCAACCCTTCAGTACTTTATTAACAAGTTTCCATAATATAACAACAAATAAGTAATAAACAACTTTATTATCAACTTGATGTGTGCAACCAGTGTCCTTTTTTTTGTTGTAAGAAACCTTATATGGGGATAAACTATATCAGGGGTAGAGCTCCTTAACTGCCTTTCATTCTCTCGAGCTCTGGCCAGTCCAGAAATTTTTTGTAAGCCATGGTGACCAGATGAATATAAATTTATCGAGGCTCAAATGGATAGAAGCTGTGATCCTCTCCATTCTTTCTACTTCCTCCATTTTCTGATACCATAAAGAGAGTGTTGGGGAGTCTGTGGAGAGCCACCACAGGGTGATAATTTAAGGGCTACTAATCTTAAGATATGAAATAACCTATGTCTCCCCCTGGCCTTTACCAAGGGTACCTCAATTCCTAATATTAATGCTTGAAAAGAACATGGGTATGGAAAATCCAAAATGTTTTGAATTTCTGCAAGTATTTGTTCTCAAAGGATCTTAATTTGGAGCATTCCCAGAAGACATGCCAGTGGGAACCTTGCTCGCCACAATTCCTCCAACATCGGTCAGTATTAGAGGTAGCAAAGTACTTGGTTCGGGGACAGTCAAAAAATACCTACTGATTAATTTCCAATTGAACTCTCTCCAAGTTGGATATGATGTTACAGCCCATCCCTGTCCCAAATCTCGGAGACAAGATAGCTAGTGATATTTGTATATTAGCTTCTCTTTCCCCATTGTAACCGGATTTTGTCAGCCGGGGAAGGGGGCATGTTCCATCAAGAATCTATATAACTGAGATATGGGCTTTAAATTGACTGCCAATCAAACCCACCAAAAGAAAAGGTCTTCTAGGGCTGTACGAGGTCTTAGGATTAACTCCTGGTGGTTACGCTGAAAAAGGAAATTTCTCACCTGGAGGTATCTGAAGTGATCCTCCTTACGTAGGCCATATTGTAGCATCAGCTGGTTAAAACTCATACAAGTGCCCCTGCAGAAAAAATGGGAAAAACACACCAACCCCTTCTTTTCCCAATATCTATAACCTGTATCAATGGATGGAAGGACAAAGTCCATGTGGTACCTGATCAATGACATTGGGCCAAGCTCATTCGGGGCACCTAGTTTTTCCCTAATTTTTATCAGAGCATCAACTGTATGTTTGGTCCAAGGATTACGTATTTTGGTCCAAATAGACTTAGTGAGTTTGGCCACCAGTAACGCCCATAGAGGCATGCCTGCCAGCTGCTCTTTTTGTATCATATACCACCCTGACTACTCCCTCTGTTTTAGCCAAGAAAGGATCCAGGGTCCCTGGGCTGCTAAATAGTAGCTTCTAAAATCTGGGAGGCCCAGGCCACCTGATTCCCTGGGCGCTGACAATAGTTTGTGAGAGAGTCTGCCCCCCCCCCCAAAAAAACAAATTTCGTAGTGGAGACATTAAGCTCTTCCAGAAATCCTCATGAAGCTGAATGGAAGGGTTTGAAATAAAAACAGGAACCAAGGTAAAACATTCATTTTAATTACCTGAGTTCTGCCATTGCTCAACTGGGGGAGGATCTTCCAACTTGCCATGTCCCGTTGTACTGTATGTAATAGTTGTTTGTAGTTATTTGCATACAATAAAGCGGTGTTGACTGAAATTTGGACTCCCAGATACCAGACTGTGTTCTTTTTTGTCCATGCAAATGGGAAACTATCCCTAAATCCCTGGGGTGGGGCCCCACTCAAAAGGAGGGCTTCATATTTACTTTATTTTATTTTACAACCTGCCAAATCTTGGTATTCATTCAATACTTCTAAGGGGTGGGGGAACCTAGAGGGATCAGACAGGAAAAGCAACACATCATCTACATACAAGGCTATTTTATGTTCAACCCCACCTGCCTCCACTCCCTTGATTAACTCATTGTCCCGGATTGTGGCTGCCATGGGTTCCAGGGATAGGGCGAAGAGGAGAGGCGAGAGGGGCAGCTTTGCCTGGTACCTCTGCTTACGCTAAATCTGTCTGATAAACAGCCATTGACCCTTACGACTGCCTCTGGCTTTGCATAAAGAGCTTTGACTGCTCCTATAAACTTGTCCCCAGCCCAAATTTAGATAATGTTTGTTGTAAAAAGTACCAGTCAACCTGGTTGAAGGCCTTTTCTGCATCTACCCCATGGCAATTTGGAAAGGTTTTTTAGTTTTCTGGGATGAAATAATATTTAAAACTCTCTGAATATTGTGCTGAATGAGTCTATCCCTATTGAACCCTGTTTGATTATGCTGTATCACTGCCCCAATAATCTGTTGAAGCCTATTTGCTAAAATACCCATGAATAACTTGAGATCAGTGTTCAACAATGATATTGATCTGTATGAGCTACACTCCATCGGGTTTTTACCCGGTTTGGGCAGTACTGTTATTTGAGCATAGCTCCAAGATGGGGGAGCCGGGTCACCCTCTCTTAATACTGAGTTAATGGCTTTTTGAAGGGGGAGCAGAAGGTCAGGCAAGCAGCTCTTATAAAATTCTGACAGAAATCTGTCAAGGCCTGGTGCCTTTTGGTTTTTCAAGCTCTTTAGTTGTTGTTTTATCTCCTCTTGAGAGACTGGTGCTCCCAGGGCTTCCGCTTCCCCTGTGCTGACGGAGGGCAATTTAACCTTCCTTAAATAAGTGTCAACATTCAGGGCATGTTGTGGGGTTCTCTCTAAAGTATAAAGTGACTTGTAGTAGGCCACAAATGTCTGGGCGATGGCCTTTGGTTTGTTTACCGATGGGGTATTCGGGTGACCTCTAAGCCGGAGGACTGTCCTATTAACTACTTCCCTTCTGAGTTGAGCTGCCAGTACTGCACCCGCCCTATTTCCATGCTCATAATACTGTTGCTGAGCAAATCGCAGGCATCCCTCTAATTTTAGGTCCAACAATTTACCTAGCGCTCTCTTTGTCTCTCAGCCTGGTCTCAATCTCTGAGTCCGGGTTTGATTTATGTTGGGTTTCTAGAGTCTCTTATCTGTTGCTTGAGTTGCAGTTGCCGTTGCGTGGACTGTTTCTTAAGATGTGAGGCATATGACATGATCTTCCCCCTCAAATAAGCTTTAAGCGCATTCCACAATATGGATGGGGAAGGAGAGTCCCGCCCATTTAGTTCAAGGAAAGTCTGTCTCCCTAGCTATCAAGTCCTTAAACTCCTCTTTATTTAAGAGGTTGACATTATCTCTATGCTGACCCCTTTGTTGGAGGATCAAAACTGATATCTATACTAACTGGTGCATGGTTTGAGATTGTCGAGATCTCAATTTTAGTGCTGTCCACCACATGAGCCAATTCAGTGGACAGCAGGAAGAAGTCCAATCTAGAATATAATTGATGCCTAGGTGAAAAGAAACTATAGTCCCGGGCTCCCACATTTTGCTGATGCCAGATATCTAAAAGACCAAATTCCTTAATAATTTTTTGCAATGTTACAGTAGCTTTGGCCCTCACCCCACTGCCCACCCTTCCAGATCTGTTCCATGCAGGATTAAGCACCGTATTGAAATCTCCTCCTGTGATGTTTATCCCCATGTGGTCAAGTCCCTTCCCCCCAGTTAGAGTTTTCATAAAAAAGTCATTATGCCCTATATCATCATTTGGGGCATATAGATTAATTAGGTTTAACTTTTTGTCTCCCATTTCCCCACTCACTCTCACAAATCTGCCCTCGGGGTCTGTTTGTCCATCCTGAACTTGTAACGGGCAGTTTTTCTGCAAAAGAATGGCTACCCTCTCTTTCGAGTGTGACCCTCATAATGCGAGGCATAAACCTCCCCAACCCAGGATCTCCTCAAATTCCTGTGTTCCACCTCTCCCAGGTGGGGTTCCTGTAAGTATACCATGTCTGCTCATAGTCTATTAAGTTCGTGCAGTAGTCTGGCCCTCTTTATCAGACTATGAATACCCCTGAACATTATATGTGATTACTTTCAGTCCCCCCATGGTGGATGTCCTGAGCTTGAGGGGGCCCTTAGGAGCCCAATTAGTGGACTGTGCACATTGTACCCATAAACTTTAGTACATAAATAAAACCATTCAATATTAACACAAACGAACAGTGAAAACATCTCACTCAATAACTTATTAAACCTTAGAATGAGAATATAACTTTTTTTTTTAATAACTCTTGTGAGGGTTGAGAGTATAGTGCTCCCCTCTGAATGGTCCTCAAGGTGAGAGACCCTCGTTGTCCCATCTCCCACGCCATCCCTCAGTGAGGAGAACAGTAGTGAAGGTAGGAAAGATGGAATCCAACAATGTTTTACCCTATTCTGGCTAGCAAGTGCCCAGTAGAGGAAGAGGTAAGTCACGTGGGTGTGCCTTGGCGGCTATTCTGGTGCTCAGTACCACCAGCCCTCCCATTATGTATGTATTTATTTATGACTTTGATAACTGGGTGAGCGCACTGATCCCAGCGACCGTTTTCAGGCGCGACCCGGGACATAACACATGGCGCAAGGTGACAGTGGAGTACAAGGTAACAGTAATACACATGAAACAGATTTGATACAAGCAACAATAGTAAGCACAATATACAGGTTTGATGCATAGGTCCATTTGAGAATAGTGAATACAAGGTTTCAATATCGGATATTAAAAGAGTTGGTACAAAACAAACAAATCGTAGGCACAGTGTGCAATGTGTGACTGCATCGTCCAGTGAGCAATACACAGAATACTCAGTAAAAAATAAATAAATAAAAAAAGCAAAACAATTAAGCATAACGTAACCAAGAAATTCTGTGTTAATGGCCCTGGGGTTATAGCATAATCATGCGTGAAAGGAAACCTTACCAAAGGATTCCTCTGCAAGGGTAAACATTGTAACCTGTCTATTGCTAAGCTTTTACTCCCCCCTAGTGGCATAGATGGTACAGTAGTCCAATTTATTCTCCAACCATACGTTACCCACAGACCATGTCCCAATTTTTAAGTGATTGACCAGCATAGGTATGTCCCATAGTAAGTCCATCAGCAGTTACAATTCTGATCACCTTTATCAGCAATATTCAACTGATCCCCAGAGTTACGTGATGGAGGTGCACTGCTAATCTGGCCCCTTGTCTCCGGCACTTCGCGCCAAAGGTCCCTGTTCTTGTTCCTTGCACCTTTTCTGGTGTTGGTGGGCCGGCACCATTCTGTAGACTGCAAATCTCTGGCAGGGTAGCCTGGGGTTAGGTCATCGAGGGAAATGTCCAGGCCAGTAAGGAATTCTTTGGCATCACTGAGTTCCTCAAAATGCTGTGTAACTTCTGGTGTGATTACCTGAAGTTGCGCTGGATATTCGAGAAAGGCTTTCAAGCCTTTCTCCTTTAATTTTTTTCTGGACAGCTAGTACCTTTCTCCTCCGTTGTACTGTGGCAGGTGTATAGTCGTGCTCTACGAAAAGGTGATGGTCTCCAAAAAATACTTCTTTTTTGCCCCATGCCATGTGGAGAACATGCTCCTTCACCCTGTAATCCATGAATCCCATTACTATGGAGTGTGGCCTAGCTGAAGTGTCCTTTGGGGGTGCCACTAGCGATTGGTGAGCCCAGATTAGGTTTAGCTGTATGTCTGGTGGCAGTGGGAGGATCTCTTTAAGTAGGCCTTCCATAAACAAGGTCATGTTGCTGGTTTCAGTTTTCTCCGGTAGCCCATGCAGTCTGACATTGCACCACCTGCTGCGGATCTCTAAGTCCTCTATCCGGTCATACAGCTCGATCTCCAAGTGATGTAAGTCAAGGAGGGCCATGTTATGTTTGTCTAGAGTAGTGGCATGTTCAGCCGCCACCTTCTCTAGCTTCACCACGCGGTTTCCGAGCACTTTGATGTTTCGGGTGTTATCAGCCACAAGGGTTTCCATTTTGGACAAAGTGTCCCCAATTTTTTGTAGCTGGCCCACGAGCTGTTCGGCTGTGATGGTGAAGTCTCCTTCAGAATCCATAGCTGTAAGGGATGTCTGGTTAGGTTCCTCACTGGCACTCGGCCCTGCCCCCATTGCACTCGATGTGGAGGGGGCTGCCAGCTCAACGCTGTTGGTCAGCCCCCTTTCTGTAAAGAATTCACCACCGATTCCTTCTGCTTGTGTCTGGTGGACATTTTGGCAATGAAGCGATCTTCTTCTGCTGGTCTAGGTAGTGATTTCAATCAGTAGATGGAGTTTGATTCGGGAGGGTGGATGGAGCCAATTTCTTAAGCTACCATTTCCCAGGTGACATCACCAGAAGTCCGCTTTATTGTATTTTAATCACACTTTGTGGGAGGGCAATGGTTTAGTGGCTCCTGCCACTTCTTCAGGCCCCAAAAAATAGTGTTGTGTTTCTAAGTAAGAGTAAAAGAAAAACATTGTTTACTAATATTTTCAATGAACATTTCTTTCTGTACATAAGGTTGGAGAGTCCCAACACCACATTGCTGCATGCTTGCCATATTACTTCTGTCATGATTACTAATGTTACTTCAATTCTGTATTGTCAAAAGCACTCTATCCTCATTCCCTAGTGAGCAACTTGTTCTACCTACTGTATATGTATCGGTGATAACATTCAGAACATTCTCCCTTCTATTAAATTAAAAATCACCAATACTGTCAACAGAAATACCTCAGTATTCACTCCCTCTTACATGCTTTTTGAATCCTTATTTTTCCTCTGAAAAGCAAAAAACAACACTTTCTAAGTTAAAATTAATGTTATAAACTTTTCTTCAGGAAATCTTAATTCTCTTATACCAATGTAAGTAATCCATTTATTAATCAGCATACCCTTACTTTGTTGTTTATGTGTCAGGACTCTTCTTAATCCCTTCATAATCCCTCATTTTTTTAATCGCCCTAAGTGGCTGTCTCTGTTCAAAAAATATATATAACATTGTCAGGAGAATACACATCATATGCCTTGCATCAAACATTAAAAGAAACAAAACTTGGTGTCATAGTAATAGTACTGAGACTCACCAAGGATTGTGGGGACAGAGTTCCAGCGTCTCCTAGGCTGCAGGAGCCACTGAACGCATGTTCTGATGCAATTTATATAGTGCAGTGAGTGGGGGGGGATTGTCACATGACATGTGATGTCATAGCCCCACCCAATCCAGAAGTTAGCTTTCTAACTCAAGATGAGAAAAGAGCTGATCCTTCCAAGCTCTGTCAATGGTGTAGTGGAATGTGTGGGACTGTGTAGGCTAGAACATAAGTATCAGAGGGTGGTTTGCCCCCTACTCCACGAAACTTTTAAAGATTTAAAAATTAAACAAATTTTTTATGCCAAAATACAAACTGATGTGAAATAAACTCCTGGCTACTGTCTTGTGTGTGTTTTTTTTTAATGAAGTATATGTGATAGACAAGTTAATCACTTCATGGGTCCTTATTGATATCTGTTGAATTTACAGACTGGAGTTAGTTATATAGGAAGAGAGGAAAAGGGATCCACAAATCAAATCACTAATGATACTCCATTGTTGCAGGAGTCACACACAAATGTCCATTTAATTTCCCAAGCATGGGGAATGCCTTGTCTGGTGCAGATGCTTTCTTTCCATGCGGATGATCGTTACTTAGTTTATGTTCTATATAAATTCCAGTCTCAATTTTCATTATGTCCTATGCGAGGGTTCGCACTGTCCATCATGAAAATCCAGTAGACCTCCCTTCTCAGGACCAGATCCTTCCAACTTATGTTGCTGTTGTGGGGTTCACTCACTTGTTCTCGTCCCCAGAATGTCAGCGAAGAGGCCGTGTGTACAGTCGCGTTGTAGTGTCTAGCCACAGTGGAGTTATCATCTCTGTTTCATATATCACTTTTGTGCTCACTAATGCGGGTTCTGAGTTCCCTATTTGTTTTGCCTACATATAGCCTATCACAGGGGCATTGTAAAATATATATGACATGGTCTGATCTGCAGGTAATGTGTTGTTTTATTTCAAAATCTTTACCTGTATAAGGGTGCCGAAAATGTGTTTTTTTTTTACTGGTGTTGCATTGGGAACAATGGCCACATTGATAGTTGCTATTTTTTTAAAGATCCTAGTAGTAGCTGTTTATTCCTGGGCTCCCTTATGGTGTATACAGTATGGACCACCTTATACCTAAATGTGGGATTTCCTTTAGAGGTTACCAGCGGTTGTTCCCTGAATCGTTTATTATGTGGGTCACCTATTTGCACTATATGCCAATTCTTAGTGATTATGTCCCTAATTTCTCCACTGAGGTGGCTGCAGGCTGTAGAAAATACAATTCTATTTTCCATCTCATCTTTCTCAGTCCCTCTGAGTATAGTTTCCCTTGGGGTGTCCCTGACTTCTTATGCCGCTTCTAGCAGGTGCGTCCTCTTATAACCCCTGTCTAGGAACCTCCTTGTCATATTGTTTGTTTCTTCTTGTTTCTCTATGTTTCTATGACAACAGTAAAAAATGGAAAGGGACTGGGGGGTAATTATATCAGATGACCTAAAGATGGGCAAGCAATGTGAGAAGGCAGTAACGAAGGCTGCGGGGATACTGGGATGCATAGGGAGAGGCATCAATAGTAGAAAACAGGAAGTTGTTAGCCCTCTGTACAGACAGTTGGTGAGACCGTGATCTGAGTACTGTGTGCAGTTCTGGAGACCCCATCTCTGCAAAGACATAGACAGAGTGGAGGCTGTCCAGGAGGAGGGCAACCAAAATGGTGCAGAGTCTGCACCAGAAGACATACGAAGAAAGACTAAAGGAGCTTAATATGTATACCCTTGAGGAAAGAAGGGAGAGTGGGGACATGATAGAAACTTTCAAGTACCTCAAGGGAATCAACAAAGTCCAAGAGGATCGCATCTTTCAGAAAAAGAGACGTGCAAGAACAAGGGGGCCAATTTAAAGATAGAGGGGGGATGACTCAGAGGTAATGTGAGGAAGTATTTTTTCACGGAGAGGGTTTTGGATGCATGGAACAGCCTCCCTGAGGAGGTTGTGGAGTCGAGAACAGTGGGGGAATTCAAGAATGCATGGGACAGACATAAGGCAGTCCTAGTAGGGGGTAGGAGGAAGTAAGCTGTTGGTTAACTAGGATCTGCAGCTTATCTGTTAGGTAGGAAAATGGGCAGACTAGGTGGGCCAAGCGGTCCTTTTCTGCTGTCAAATTCTATGTTTCTATGTTCCTATGTTTCCTCAAAGCCCTGAGTGCTGCTGCTGTTTCTCTTTGCCCTTATGAATTGCGACTTTGGCATGCTCCTTTTAAGTTTTGGATCATGAAAACTTTCAAAATGAAGGGTAGTATTCCTGTCTGTGTCTTTTCTGTACAGCCTAGTTTCTATTCTACCCTCTTTTTCATAGCTCAGTAGGTCAAGGTTATCTGTTTCTGATCAGCTTCCACTGTGAAAATCAGGTCTGGGTTACGTGTGTTTAAATAATCTCTGAAGCTATCTAAATCCTGTTTGTTACCCTCCCAAACAACAAATATGTAATCAATAAAGCGTTTCCACTCCTTGCTGTTGTTAAAGAAAGGATTATTCTCTGCATTTAGGATGTGTATTGATTCAAAATTACCCATGTAAAGGATTTGCGTATGAAGGGTCCATAGTGCTCCCCATGGCCGTCCCCTTTGTCTGTATGTAGAAATTTTCCTCAAATTGGAAATAATTCTTGTTCAATACTATCTCTGCTAATCCTGTCAAGAATTCTTGGGGAGGAAACTGGTCCTCTCTGTGTCCTAAAGCCCCTTCCATTGCTGCTAACATAGAAACAGAGAGGTTGACAGCAGATAAGGACCGCAAGGCCCATCCAGTCTGCCCATTTCTTTTTCTACCTTATAAATGTGCCATCAGCCTTTGCTCTGTCAGTGGCCTAACTATTCATACTCATCTGTATTGCTCCCTTATGCCTATCCCATTCCTGTTTGAAGCCCTGCACTGTATTCATAGCCACCACTTCCTGAGGTAGGCCGTTCCGTGCATCCACCACTCTTTCTATGAAAAAGAATTTCCTCACATTCCCCCCTTAATCGGCCTCCCTCTAATCTCATGCTGTGTCCTCTTGTCCTGCTATTTTTCTTATATTTAAACATGTTAGACTCTTTCACCTTGCTAGCCCTTCCTATTGGGGTATGCTTGTATATAGACGTTTTACATTAAATGAAACCAGCCATATATTTTGCATATTTAATTCTCTCTGATTCAGGACAGTAATAATATCAAGTGTATGGTTCGTGTCTTTGATATATGCCGACAGTTTTTGTACCTCCTGTTTGATGTGGAAGTCTACATATTTTGATAGAGGTTCCAAAATAGAGTCTATGCCTGATACAATAGGCCTCCCAGGTGGTTTTTCAACGTTCTTACAGTATGTATTTTCAGTAATACTTAAAATCTAGGTGCTCTAGGATTCTGTTTCGTCATCATTACCATCTCCCCTTGGGCACACCATCCCCAGTCTACTCCTGATTCTAAAAATTCTTTAATATCCTCTGCAATTTCTGGGGTGGGATCACTGGAAAGTTTTTGATAATGTTGTGTGTTCCCTAGTTGCCTGAGGCATTCTTCTTTGTAGTCCTTGTAGTTCCATAGAACTATACCCCTTCCCTTATCGGCTACTTTTATAATTAGATCTCTGTCATTTTCCAGCAATCTTAGTGTCTCCCTTTCACTCTTGCTTAGGTTGTTATGTATTGGGGACAGTTTTCTATTTCCTACCATCTCTTTCTCCTGCTGTTCCACCACTCTGATGTAGGCCTCTACCGTATCTCTTCCCCTTGGGGGGTGTGAACGTTGATCTAATGTCGAGAGCTTTAAGTAGCTCTTGTCTGCATGGCAGTAGTGTTTGTTCCCTACTCTCTTGATTACTAAACCAGTCTGCTATATGTAGGCAAAACAAATAGGGAACTCAGAACCCGCATCAGTGAGCACAAAAGTGATATACAAAACAGAGATGATAACTCAACTGTGGCTAGATACTACAATGTGGCTGGACACATGGCCTCTTCACTGAGATTCTGGGGACTGGAACAAGTGAGTGAACCCCACAACAGCAACATAAGTTGGAAGATCTGGTCCTGAGAAGGGAGGGCTACTGGATTTTCATGATGGACAGTGCGAACCCTCGCATAGAACTTAATGAAAATTGCGACTGAAATTTATATAGGACATAAACTAAGTAACGGTCATCTGCATGGAAGGAAAGAATCTGCACCAGACAAGGCATTCCCCATGCTTGGGAAATGAAATGGACATTTGTGTGCGACTCCTGCAACAATGGAGTATCATTAGTGATTTGATTTGTGGACCCCTTTTGCTCTCTTCCTGTATAACTAACTCCAGTCTGTGAAGTCAACAGATATCAATAAGGATCCATGAAGTGATTAACTAGTCTATCACACATACTTCATTTAAAAAAAAACACACAAGACAGTAGCCAGGTGTTTATTTCACACCAGTTTGTATTTTGGCATAAAAAATTAGTATCATTTTTAAAACTTTAAAAGTTTCCTGGAGTAGGGGGCAAACCACCTTTTGATTCTCATATTCCATCCTACATAGTCCCAAACTTTCCACTATACCACTGGCAGAGACTAGAAGGATCAGCTCTTTTCTCATCTTGAGTTAGAAGGCTAGAGTGGGTGGGGCTATGAAGTCACACATCATGTGACAGTCTACCCCCCCCCACACTGCAATATACAAATTGTATCACAACATGAGTTCAGTTGCTCCTGCAGCCTAGGAAACACTGGAACTCTGTCCCCACGATCCCTGGTCAGTCTCAGCACTATTACTACAACACCTAGTTTTGTTTCTTTTAATATTTGATAGAAGGAATATGATGTGTATTCTCCTGACAATGTTATATATATGTATTTTGAACAGAGGCAGCCAATTAGGGTGATAAAAAATGAGGGATTATGAAGGGATTAAGAAGAGTCCTGACACATAAACAACAAAGTAAGGGTAAGCTGATTAATAAATGGATTACTTACATATGTAAAAGAGAATTAAGATTTCCTGAAAAAAAGTTTAGAACATTAATTTTAACTTAGGAAGCGTTGTTTTTTGCTTTTCAGAGGAAAAGTAAGGATTCAAAAAGCATGTAAGAAGGAGTGAATACTAAGGTATTTCTACTGACAGTGACAGTATTGGTGATTTTTAATTTAATAGAAGAGAGAATGTTCTGAATGTTATCACCGATACATATAAATAGAACAAGTTGCTCACTAGGGAGTCTGGGTAGATTGCTTTTGATAATACAGAATTGAACTAACATTAGTAATCATGACAGAAGTAATATGCCTAGCATGCAGCAATGTGGTGTTGGGACTCTGTAACATTATGTACAGAAATAAATGTTCATTGAAAATTTTAGTAAACAATGTTTTTCTTTAACTCTTACTTAGAAACACAACACAGTTTTTTGGGGCCTGAAGAAGTGGCAGGGGCCATGAAACTGTCACCCTCCCACAAAGTGTGATTAAAATACAATAAAGTAGTTGTTTTTTGCTATTACTCTGGGGCCTACAATGGAGTTCATCCTAGTTCCCATGTAATACTGATAGTTTGCAGTCTTTTTTGGATGACCCAATCTTTTACAATATTTTTTTTAGCTTGCAGGGCAACCTAGACCCGCAGCACACCTCAGTATCCTATTAGAAACATAGACTTTGACGGCAGATAAGGACTGCTTGGCCCACTTAGTCTGCCCATTTCCCTACCTGGAGGATAAGCTGCAGATCCTATTTAATCAACAACCTATTTCTTCCTACCCCCTACAAAAATTGCCTTATGTCTGTCCCATGCATTCTTGAATTCTCCCACAGTTTTAGACCCCACAACCTCCTCAGGAAGGCTGTTCCATGCGTCCAACACCCTCTCTGTGAAAAAATACTTCCTCACATTGCCCCTGAGCCGTCCCCCCTCTATCTTCAAATTGTGTGCCCTTGTTCTTGCACATCTCTTTTTCTGAAAGATGCTACCCTCTTGGACTTCGTTGATTCCACTGAGGTACTTATACATTTCTATCATGTGCCCCCTCTCCCTCCTTTCCTCAAGGGTATACATATTAAGCTCCTTTAGCCTCTCCTCGTATGGCTTCTCTTGCAGACCCTGCACCATTTTAGTTGCCCTCCTCTGAACTGCCTCCATCCTGTCTATGTCCTTGCAGAGATGGGGTCTCCAGAACTGGACACAGTACTCCAGATGGGGTCTCACCAACTGTCTGTACAGGGGGATAACAACTTCCTGTTTTCTGCTGGTGATGCCTCTCCTATACATCCCAGTATCCCCCCAGCCCTCCCTACCACCTTCTCACATTGCTTGCCAACCTTACGGTCATCTGATATGATTACCCCCAGGTCCCTTTCCATTTTTTCATTGTTACTACCCCCCATTGTGTAATCTTCCCTGGGTTTCGCTTTCCCAAGGTCATTATTGTCACTTCTTTGCATAGAATCCAAGCTGCCATACTTCTGACCATTCCTCCAACCTTGCCAAGTCCCTTCTCATCCTTTCCACGCCTCCTTCATGTATCAACCCTGTTGCAGATCTTTGTGTCATCTGCAAAGAGACATACTTTTCCTTCCAGTCCCTCAGCAATGTCACTTATAAAGACATTAAAAAGGACTGGACCCAGTACTGAACCCTGCGGTACCCCACTAGTAACTCCTCTTTCTTCAGAGTGGACTCCATTTACAATTACCTTCTGTGTCCTGTTGTTCAGCCAATGTTTTACCCAGGCTACCACCCTGGGACCCACTCCAAGGCTGGTTAATTTGACTACTAATCTTATGTGTGGGACTGTGTCAAATGCCTTGCTAAAGTCTAGGTAGGCCATGTCCACAGCCCCTCCCTGGTCTACTACTTTGGTCACCCAGTCAAAGAAATCAATTAGATTCATCTGATGTGACCTTCCCGCTGTGACCCCTTGCTGCCTTGGGTCCTGTGCCCCACTGGCCTCTAGGTACTCAACAATTCATTCTTTCAGCAGTGATTCCATCACTTTCCCTACCACAGAGGTCAAACTGACAGGTCTGTAGTTTTCTGCCTCTGTCATGCTCCCACGTTTGTGAAGGGGAATCACATCAGCCTTCTTCCAGTCCTGAGGTACCACATCATCCTCCCATGATTTGTTATAAAGAGTTGTCAGTGGCGTCACTAGTTCTCTGCTTAATTCTTTTAGAATTCTGGGGTGAATTCCATCTGGCCCCACTGCTCTGCCCACCTTCAGTTTTAGGAGTTCTTTCAGAACCCTTTCTTCTGTGAAAGGACTGGGATCGACCCCCCCTATCAAGAGTGCTTCTGTTAATTGGATTAGGCACCTCCCCCACTTCCTCTTTTGTGAATACTGAACAGAAGTATTCATTCAGTAGCCCTGCTTTTTCACTGTCACACTCTGCCCACCTACCATCCATTCTATTCAGCCTCACTATCCCTCCCTTTGTCTTTCTACGCTCCCTGATATACCTAAAAAAGGTTGTATCCCCCTTCTTAACAGAGTTGGCTATCTTTTCCTCATTTTGTGCTTTGCTGTTCTGACTACCCTCCCTGCTTCCTTCTGCCTTAACTGGTACAGTTCTCTGACCTGCTCCTTCTGTGTTTCCTTATACTTCCTAAATGCTATCTTTTTCTCCCTAACCTTCACCACCACTTCTTTTGAGAACCATAGTGGCTTTTTCTTTCGTTTTGATTTGTTTATTTGCTTCACACAACGGCTTGTTGCCTCTGCGATGGCAGTTTTGATATTTCCCCATTGTTGCTCCACCCCTCCTTCTAGCCTGTTTGCTAGTGCTTTTCTAAGGCACTCTCCCATCTTGCTAAAGTCAGCCCCCCCGAAGTCCAGAACCCTCACTTTTGTATGGCTTGACTCTGTAGCTGAGTTTATCGTGAACTACACTGTTTGGTGGTCACTTGTTCCCAAATGGCTACCCACTTCTAGATCTGAGATCCTCTCACTGTCCCCATTTGAGAATACGAGGTCTAAGATTGCTCTCTCTCAAGTTGGTTCCAAAACTAGCTGTCTGAGGCATGCCCTCTGTAGGGCATTGAGAATGGCCCTGCTTTTGGATGTGGCTGCAGCAAAGGTGCTCCAGTTAACATCTGGCATATTAAGGTCCCCCATCAACAGTATCTCATCTTTCTCTGCCATCCTAAGTATGCCTTCCATCATATCCTTGTCCATTCCCTCCCCCTGACATGGGGGTCTGTATACAACCCCTGTGCGGATTGTGGTGCCATTTCCAATCTCTAAGGTGACCCACAGTGCCTCCTCTCCTCCCCTCCCTGTTTACTGTTTTGTTCAGTTGCTTTTATTCCTTCCCTTACATAGAGAGCCACCCCCCCCTTCTGCCCTCCCTGTCTCTCCTGTAGGTTGTGTACCCTGGTATGTTAACATCCCAGTCATGGTTCTCTGTGTACCATGTTTCTGTGACTTCTATGATATCCAGGCATCCCTCTTCCATCAAGGCCACAAGTTCAGGGAGCTTGTTGCCCAGACTACAGGAGTTGGTACTCATTACCCTCCTTTTCTTGATGGCCTTACCCCTTTTTGCCCCATCCCTATCCTTATTGCGTTTGTCACTTTCTCCATTTACCCCTGCGCTTCTCCCTATTGACTTCTCTATGTTGGTGTCTACCTCACTCAGTACCCTGATTTTTTGGGGGGGGGGGCTAGGATTTCCCTGCTCCTTTCCAGTGCTTCCCCCCTTGGCTAGTTTAAATGCTTGCCAATGAAGCATTTAAACCTATCACCTAGGATCCTGGTTCCCCTCCTGGACAGATGCAGACCATTATGCCAGTATATGCCTGCATCCGTTCAGGTGGACCCCCAGTCCCCAATGAAGCCAAACCCCTGAGCTCTGCACCAGTTTTTCAACCACTGATTGAATCCCATGGTGTGGAGCACCCTAGCCTCATCCGTGCCATAGACAGGCAGAACCTCTGAGAAGGTTACCTTGTGTGCTATTGTGTATTAATTGCTTGTGTTATTTGAACTGCAAGATTTTCGGCCAGGCTATTAGGTTTACCCATTACAATGATTTTGTACCTTTTCCTATTCAGTTTTTATTTTCACCTCTACTTTTAGTTTAATCCTTCCCCTTTGTTTAATTTGTTTTTAGGCCTCCTTGATTTCTTTTAATTCTGGTCCCACTTTTGGTTTACATATGTAACAGTCTCAGCTGTTGCTCCCTGAGTAACTTGTCCTCACTCCCCCCCCCCAATTTTACATGTTAACTGCAGATTGTGTTTTTGCCTTGTTTTTTCCCCTGCTACGCTGCTCCTGTCACTTTTTCCTCTTTCCCTTCTTGCTTTTGCTCACCTCTCTCCCCCCTCCATCTTTCCTTACTTTCCTTTTCCCTCTTCACTTCTTTCCTCTTCTTCTCTTAACCTCCCATCCTCTTGTCTCCCTGTCTTGTCTCATTCTTCCTAGCATCCTGGATGCAGTCCCCTTTCTTCTTCTTGTCCTCATCTTGATTCTCTGAAATCATTGTCTTTTCACCTCCTCCCTCCTCTTCTTGTAAGCTTTTCACAGGTTCTCTTAAGCTCATTGCCTCCAACTTTATTACCCTTGCTTATTGCAAATTATTGGAGGTTTACTACCTTGTGTATGTACCGTTTCCCTCTGCCCCTTCCCCCAGGACGCACCTGGAATCGAGCACTATTGCTCAGTGTGTCTTTCTGGTAAAACTTTTAAATAAATAATGCTGTTTTTAGTTGCAGAGTACACTGGAGTCAACCCTGGCCCTTCCCCATCTTCCTCTCTCTCCAAAGGTTTGAGAGTGGCCCATGTTAACATCCATAGCCTTCTCCATAAAACAGATTTACTACACCCACTTATGGTTAACCTAAAGCCTGATGTATAGGTTATCTCGGAATTCTGGCTCTCCTCTAAGGTACCCGATTCCTCTGTTGCCATCCCAGGTTCCACCATTATTCTTCAGGATCAAGCAAAGAGGGGTGGTGGCACTGCCATTTGCCTTTCCTCAAACATTCAATTTTAGCATGTGCTCTCCATCTCTATTCTCTCTGCCCATGAGCTGCTTCTTCTCAAACTCTTACTCCCCCTTCTCTACACTTGTGTCGTTGGTGTCTACTACTGCCCTGGTATGTCGCCACCTTCAATAACTGAGTTACGTCCATTTCCTCACAGGCCTCCTCTGGTGAGTTACTCATATTAGGTGCTTTTAATTTACATTGGCTCTCCCTATCTCTTCATAAATTTTGCCTTAACATAAAGTCCCTCCTTTCAACTCAGCTGATTTCTGCCCCTACTCGCTCTAACTTCAAATCTCAAAATCATTCACTCTTGGACTGGGTTCTCTCCTCCTACACCCATTGTATTGTGGATGCGAAAACCCTCCCAGATGCCCTCACTGACCACCATATGGTCTACTGTGTGTGTAAAAGTTATCATCCCAGCCAGCCTACCGGTGCAGGGGCAGGGCATCTGACTGTGACGCTGACGTCCCGGGTTAGGAAATGGACCTAGGGACGTTGGAGGTCTGGCTGAGGAGAGAAGGATAGAGTATCCTAGGGACTGCTCTCCTTCTCTGGGAGGGAGGGGGGTAGAGTTTCCAGCACAAGGCGGACCCCTGGCAGAGGCAGGGGGTACCTCCGCATCATTACTTGTGGGGGGGGGCAGATGCAGGACATCATTGCACATTCCCACCTTGGGGAGGAGGAACTAGCAAAAATAGTGGCCACCATCATGATGCACACTCACTCTGGCCCTGATCGCACACCGTGGCACTTCCAGGCCAGCTGTGGCCAGTTGACTCTGCACCATGCTTTGGGGGGGCAATCCAAGGAGGTAATGCGGGTGGGCTCCTCTGCCGGCACCCTTGTTCTTTCATCACAGAATCCTACTGGTGCAGTGGCCCTGCCCTGGGGGGCAATCCAGGGGGTAAAGGGGTACAGGAAGGTAAGTCCCTGGGTGCGAGGAGGGGGCCGAGGGCTGGCGGGGGCTGAGCTACAAGGTGGCTTACACACACACACAAAAAAAAAATAATCATCCCAAATTTCCCCCAGATGTGATCAGATCCAGTCATTCTTTACATTGGACTTGTCCCGCCTTCATGCTGAACTGCTAGCCAGCAACTGGTCCCCTATTTCTACAGCTGGTAACACAGATAATGCCCTCAAATTCTCTTCTCCTCTAAATTTATGTCTGTCTGGGATCAACATGCTCTACTTAGAGGAACTAGCGTCCAAGGTTCCCACCTTCCATGGATCTCAGACGAGTAGATAGCTTGTCACTGTGCATGTGACCTTGCCTGGTGGTCCTATAGGTCCTCTGGCTCCATTTCTGACCTTACTACTTACCAATTCATTTGCAATGCTTGTAACTAAGGTTACTAGTCTGAGTACCTTGCATGCACATTCCAGAACACATTAATCGCCCCTCTAAGTTTGGAAGGTTATTCAGTCTTTTCTCACATTTGATCCAGTCCCCTCTTCCTGTTCTTAAATTGGGTAATAGTCCTATCTCTGATCCCACTGCAGTTGCCTCTTTTTTTAGTTCCTTTCTCACCTCATGTGCCCGTTCTCTCCTGTCCTCCTCCTCCTCCTCATCCTTCTCCTCTCCCTCTCTTTTTCTCCTCCCTCTCACTTCATCAATCAACCTTTCTCCCTGCCCCTCCTCCCTTTTTCCTTTTTCACCCACTACTCCTGCTGTTGCGCTTAAGGCCCCTTTGGCTCTAAATCTTCACAAGCGTTGGAGTCCTGATGGTCTTCACCCTAAACTATTCCTTTCCACTCATGCTATTGCCTTCCCTATTACCTATTTCCTTAACTTCTCTTTCTCCTTATCCTAGCTCTTTGAAGTTGGCTACTGTCATTCCCCTTCCCAAAGGGGCTGATCTCTCTCTTTCCCTAGTAACTTCCATCCTATTTCTCTCCTTCCCACTCTGGCTAAGCTCCAGTAATAATTTCTTCCATCTCAACACTCCCGTTTTCTGGATTCTACCTTCTTCTTCGCCCCTTTCCAGTCTGGCTTTAGAAAGTCTCATTCCACTTCAGCCTCTCACCTCCAGGTCACTGATGCTATCTTCTCTGGTATGGATCAGGGCTTTGTCACTTCAGCTATTTTTGTTGACTTAGCCAAAGCTTTCAACACTGCCCATCCCAAGCTTAAGGCAGCTGGACTCTCAGCTTCTTCAGTTGAGTGGTTCTGGTCCTAACTTGAGGGCAGGTCACAAGCTGTATATATTGGAGACCCCTTAACCCCCCTCTCCCTATAAACTCAGGCATCCCAAAAGGGTCCGTTTTGGGCCCAATTCTTGTCTCCATTTTTCTAAACTGTCTCCTCAAAGCCTGTTCCTCTGTGTCAGTACATATGTATGCAGATGATACGGTTCTCTTTTCCTCTGGCTCCTTAGCTCCTGACCTCATGAACCAACTCCAACTGGATTTTAACAATGTTCAATTTTGGTTCCAGGATAACCAGTTAGCCCTCAATGCCAAGAAAACTGTATCTATGACGTTGGGCACCAGGCAGAGACTTGCTAGAGTCTAATCTTGCTAGAATCTACAGTGTTGCTAATTACCAGGCCCATATCATGAAGTATCAGACCTCTCTCTGGAGGAAGGCTAAGGCTGCTGCACAAGCCTCGCCTGAGGGCACCTCAAAGCAAGAACTCCTAAAACGTTTTGATTGCTGGTGCTGATGTTGGAAAACATTTGCTCTGCAAAGCCTATGATGATTCTGATGCCTTTGCCAGGGCTGCAGCTTCTGGCATCTGTTTTAGGAGATATTTGTGGCTCAGCATAACAGGCCTTGCCACAGATGTGCAACAAACAATTCTTACATCTCCATTCAGAGGGCAGAAGTTGTTTGGTCACGAGGTACAGCAGACTCTCAATGATCCAAGCCTGAGGCAGCACTTTGAAGTCTGTACACTCCCTCTACCATATCCAAACCAGGGGCAGGAGTAGGGGTGCCTCTCACCCAGCTGGCTGTAGGGGACTGCATCCTACCCCCAGACAGCAGGGCAGGGACAAAGGAGCCAGGGTATTGCTAGTCCCAGACAAAGATAAAGAAAAAGCTGGGCACACACCAACAGACTTAAAGGGAATTAATATTTATTTAAACTTAAAGCATGACTACAGCTGAAAGCAGAAACCTGATGTATCGACTCAATAGGGGTCTTCCTCCCCCTGAGGAAGATCCCTATTGTTGGGTCAATACGAAGTACAGGATGCATGAGTATGATCTGCTTGACCTCAGTAATCAGTGAGCTCTTCAGAAGATGGAGTTGTCCAGAGTTGGACCTTTTTGCATCCCCACACAACACAAAACAGCCACGTTTCTGCTCGCTTGCTCCAGTGCCTGGAGTTTTCTAGCAAGACGCTTTGCCCCTCTCCTGGAAAGGGAGGTTTCTGTATGCTTTCCCCTCCCTTCCCCCTAATTAAGAGAGTACTACTCAAGTTGCAAAGGTAGGGGACAACTCTGATACTCACTGCTCCCTTATGGCCTCAACAGATCTGGTTCTCCCTACTGCAACAGCTGGCAGCGGAACCCCCAGTACCTCTGTCCCTGTGCAAGGGTCTACTGTCACAGAACAGAGATCCCTAGTCCATCCAGACCTGAAGTCTCTTCATCTGCACGCATGGCTCCTGAAGACATAGCCATAGCTCATTTTGGGGTTTCCCAAAAAGTATTGTATGTTCTGGTGGCTGCTAGAACACCCTCCACCAAAACTACTCACTCCATGAAGTGGAAGCAGTTTGCTTTATGGACTGCTTCTCACCACCTGGATTTGTTCACCTGTCCAGTTAATCAGGTTCTAGAGTACCTGCTGTTTTTATTAGATTCAAGCCTGCAGTGTTCTTCACTCAATGTGCACCTGGCTGCTATATCAGCTTTCCATGTGCCTATAAATGGCCATATAGCAACTCAACTGGGGATAGCCCGTATGTTTTTGAGGGGTATTCTACAACTAAAGCCCCCTATTCGCAATTCAGTTCCCATCTGGGACATGAATTTTATTTTGCAAAAGCTTACTTTGGCTCCTTTTGAGCCAACTGTGACATGTGGCTTACGCTTTCTTACTTAGAAAGCATTATTTTTACTTGCCATCACTTCTGGTCAAAGGATTTCAAAGCTACAGGCTCTAATGTGTGCCCCTCTTTATTTGATTTTCCACCAAGACAGGGTGTCTTTGCATATTAATCCTAAGTTTCTTCCCAAGGTGGTGCCTGAGTTTACTTTCAATCAAACCATCTACCTACCAGTGCATCATCCAGAGTATGCCAATCCAGGGGAAGTATTGCTCCATATTTTAGATGTACATAAAATACTCAGATACTATACACACTGTACAAAGGACTGCAGGAGGTCCTCACAGCTTTTGTTTTGTTCACCCCTGGGAAAGAGGGAGCCCCAGTTTCTAAACACTGCTTGTCCAAATGACTAGCAAACAGTATTACGTTTTGCTACAGGAAGTACGGTAAAGAACTTCCTGTTGTGGCTTGTGGTGATTCCACAAGAGGCATGGTCATGCCTGTGGCCTGTTTTCAGAATGTCTCCACTGCCAACATCTGTGCAGATGTTACCTGGAGTACTGTCCCCACTTTCACTAAGCACTACAGTCGGGACATTGTCTTTTGCAGATGAGCTAGCTTTGGCCTAGCTGTACTACAAGGCCTAATGTCATAAGCCTATAAGCTCCAGCCCCCCCCAGCCTGTCAGCTTTTGGTATAGCTTGGTACTCATTCCAAAGACGTGGCCTGATGAGATACCCTTGATGAAGACAGAACAGTTATGTACTTACCAATGTAATGAGATAAGGCCATACCTTATTGTTCTAATCATATTTCATGTTATTTTATGAGAAATGCATCAGAGACGTCCATGGTGGCCCAGTGTAGCTTGCAAGGGATCATGGGTACAAAGAAAGCCATGGGCCCAAAAATGATGTGATTTTCTTGTTACTGAGCAGAGAAACTGTTGACTGCTTAGCCAGGGACTGAGAGTTTGATTAAACCATTTAAAAGAAAACAAAATGGCTAATTAAGCATAGCTAGGAGGCCACGTAGCCCAATTTGCTTGCAAAAGACTAGGACATCTAATGATGCCATTTTGTCTGGATTCCTTTTGTCCTGAGAGGACTACCATGACTTAATCAAGTTACACCTAAATGGATGAGCATTTTAAGTAAATAGCTGTACTGAATGTAGCTTAATTATGGCCATTTTTTTTTGGGGGGGGGGGAGGCTAGATCTGCTCCAGGAATTCAGGCTAAAATGAGTTTGCTTCCAAGCCCTGTATTACCTGCAGATATGAATATTTGCTTGTTTTTTTTTAGTAATAAAATATTAAAAGCTGATTGGTTGTGTAGCCATGGAGATGGATTGCTAGCCAACCACAGGGCAAGCCAGTATCCACTGGACCTGCCCTTTTGGAAACCCTTAAAACAAGGGTTCAGAAGGTTATCAGAGCCTTTAACCCCTTA
Organism: Neoceratodus forsteri; assembly: GCA_016271365.2. Lineage (NCBI taxonomy): Eukaryota > Metazoa > Chordata > Ceratodontiformes > Ceratodontidae > Neoceratodus > Neoceratodus forsteri. The sequence goes on from CM057454.1 coordinate 336,020,867, forward strand.
GCTTCTGTCTGTTGCCTGTTTGACATTTTACCCTTTGACTTTGGTGAAAGCACATTGCGCTTGGGACCCTGTTGAGAGAGCAGACATTTTCTTTCAAGAATTCTTCTGCACTACCAAGAGCCAAGATTTTCAACTACCTTTTTAAAGACTTTGCACTTCAAATACAGCAACCAAGGACTTGAGGTAGAACTTTAAACCCAGAATTTCACAGTTTACATTTTATTGTATATTTTCTATTTTCTTTTCCATATCCTATAAACAATGTCTAAAATTATTTGCCTGTAAGTTATTTACTGCATTTATTAATTAATTAGTAAAGCCTTTGGCTTATTGTAAGGTAATTCTGTCAGTGTATTTTTTTTGTTTGTCTTTTGTGTGTGTGCTGAGAAGAGTTTGTTCAAACTATACTATGCCTGTTGGCTGCTAAAGGCCATACACTACCAAAGTGAGGTGTCACTAGGGACAGTCTGTGGATGAAAGAAAGGGAGGAAATATGAAAGGTCTCAAGAAGGAGTCTATGGGGGGTTGGAACCTGGACTCTATATTTCTGTGGAAAGCCACAAAATAGGGTGTATAGGGCATCCCCCGAAGGACTATACACGACTGTGGCTTTTCTGGTTCATTGTGCAGTGGCCGAGAGGGTTCTTTCCCAGGAACACAGACTCGAGACTGTATTTTTCACCCCCTCACATGGAGAGAGGGAGCCTTTGGATTCTCTGGTGTATGTTCAGTTGTGAAACAGTGAGCATACCAAAAGGACAGAGGAGAGGGATCCCTGATCCCTGTCACAAGAGGGATTTGCTGTGATGCAGAGAATCCCGCCCACAGGAGTGGGCTTGTGACAACTGTAACAGTAGATCTTAGAGAGAATCTCTTTCATCAGGTCATGTCGTCCCACCCTCCTTCCCCCCTTTGGTCTGCAACACTAGATTTCTGTGCTGCTATCTCCATTGTTCCATTTTCCAGCCCTCTGTCTCGCCTGGTTTGCAGAATGCTAGGTTCTCTCCTGGTTTCCTAGAGGTCCTCCAAGGAGATCCCATGGGGCAGGAGGACACTGAGGAGAAGAGGAGCTGCCAACATTTATGTATACATTGACATCTGATGTCATTGTGGGTGGCTCCCGGCAGACTGCTTGCAAACATTTCTGTGTGGTCCTAGTGCCTGGCAGCTGTAAGTTCTAAAGGTGTGGCCTGATGAAAGAGATGCTCTCAAAGATCTGCTGTTACAGTAAGTACGGTAACTTTTCTTTATCTGTACCTCATAGAATTCAGTCACAGAAATATGAAATATGTAAAAAAAAAATTTATTTTATACTTCCAGATATTTACATACATAATACAGGATACTACATCAAGACTATGGGGAACAGTAATTCTACAGAGATAAGAAGAATATGATTTGTGCAGTAGTGAAGTAGAAAGCACACAGAAAAAACTATCTCACTCCTTTCTCTATTTAGCAAAGTAGAATAGCTCACCATACAGGATGCCTTGGTGAATCAGGGCAGACTCGAACCTTAGATGTTAACTGCTCAGTCTCAGCATGACTACTCAGTCTCTCACAAAACTCAGGCTTAAGAAGGTTCCCAAAAACCTGTCTCCATCCATCCTTGGCACACATGTCATATGACATCGCTTCCAGGTCAGTTCCTTGTGTCTTGAGGACCAGGTCCTCTTGTGAAACTGGTTTGAACTGGATTTCAGGGGTTTGTATATTACAAAGGAGACCTCTTCTAACCTACCTCTTGCCTCGAACATCAGGGGTGGCTGCTTCAGTCATTAGCCAGGGCCTCTCCCGTAACATGAAACGGTTGTTTTGGCTTTGATGCATGAAAGGGCTGTTATGACTTTTAATTTCTTTCATGGGGGGGAGGGTTAATGAAGGGAAAGGGTGGAAGGAAGGGGCAGCTGCAGAATAAGGGGTGCTAGCTGCACATTCGAGCAGACTTGATAGACCTCTAGGCCTTTATCTGCTGGCAAATTTCGTATGTTCATATTAACTGGCCAGGGGGTCCTGTAGTACAGGACAAAGACATTGTAATCACTCTCCAGAGTCATCTGGCATGCCTCTGGCAACTAACTTGATCTCATTTCCTCTCACAGAAAGTTATCAATACGGCTAGAAAGTAATAAATTAAAAAAGCTATAAAAAATTAAATAGCAAGTTGTTACAGATACGTATAAATATTTGGGTATAATTTTGAATAATACTTTAACATTTAAAAATCACATCTTACACTTATCTGAAAAAAATGTAATAATTATTAGCATTCTTTTATCAGAACAGGGCTCAATTTAGTACACTTGTACAGAAGCAGTTAGTGCCTTATTTCTTTCATAACTGGACTGGGGGACTGTATTTACCATAACGCTTTAGTGACTATTTTGAAATGACTGGATTCCATGTACCACAGCTCCTTGCAGTTTACTACAAGATTATCTTGGGAACACACATCATTGTGTGTTATAAAGCACACTTGGTTAGCTCCCACTTTCCTCTAGAAGGCTCTTGCACTGGTACATATTTGTGTATAAATTATTTTGCAGCCTTGTCCCATCCTATGTAAGGGATATGTTGTAGACAAGTCATGTTGATCACAGTTTACAGTCAATTATAAAATGGCAAGAAAAACTCTAGAAATCTCATTGGCCATGACAGATCAGCTGACCGAACATTAGTTCTCTGTATATGCACAGTCATCCTGGTCCTAAACCACATTACACAATGAGCAGATCAGTCCTCCTACAACCAGAACTATCTTCCATCAGTCTCCCTACAACCAGAACTGATCTTCCCCCTACAAACATGGCCGCTACCTTTACACTGTAGAAACCTTCAACTGGTCCCTAAAATTAAAATGATCTTAAATATAAAATAAAACAAATTAATTAAATGTTGTTTACCAGATCGTCACACTTTCCTTACATACATAATCAAATTAGAAACATTAAGTATTGTTTATAGTTTTCATTACAACTGTTTGTTTGCTAACAGTGAAAAATTCCCCTTCTATCTTTATTTGCTCATCAGGGAAATCTCTTCTGCTTTCCCTGACAAGTGAGATAATTGAGTCTCTGGCACTAAAACACGCCTTTGTTGTCTGTGTGTACAGTATGTTAGTAAAGGAACAGTCTGCTAGTAGAACTGAGCAGAATTTTGAATCCCTGTATTCCATGGTAAACATTCCATTTCTTGAATGTGGGGAAACACAGAATGAAAAAAGTAAGCAATAATACTATATAAACAAAGAGAAAAGGTGGCAAATGACTCACCCAGCTGTTTATCTTTTAGGACAGAGCAAGCAGTTCATGATGCTGTCAGTGAGTTGGCAGTTTTGAACCACGCTTACGCTTGCAGAACTGGGGAACTGAGAAGCCTCTGTTATGGCTTCCTTTTAGTTTTGTCTACACTAGTGAGGAGTATGAAATAAAATAATGGGGCTATGTGTCATACTTAGAATGAGAAAAACAGCATTTGTGAATTGCTGTGGCTGGCAGGGGACTATGAAGCTTAAGTGGGCAGGGAGGCACACACTGTATAACACTACTTTAATCTAGCACCAATAGGCAAAAGAACTATTTTATGTTAAAAGCACAGATTCACTTACATTTTTACTTATTTAAAAATGTGTTTAAAAATAAAAAATCTGCTTCTAAAAATAGAGGGACATTTTATAAGCGCAATAAGACACTCCAGGGTTGTGCATTACAGCGTGATAACCGCACTCCTAGGGACAACCGGCACCCGGTCTTCGGCCTCATGCCTAACTACGCCCCCTAGGAGTGCGGTTATCACACCATAATGCACATTGCTTACATGATTTACGGTCATAGTCTATACAAAAACTTGAACCAAAATGTGCACTCTTTTATTAGGATTTTTTTTCGTTGATGTCTATCAGTATCAGCTGTTTATTTAACTAGAAACGACCCATTGTAATTCACCTGTACTCAATTACCTGCCTGTATGTTCTGTTCCTGTAAGTTAGCTATCTGTTTGAACTAAGTTCCGACATGGAACCTATGTAAAGCGCTTTTGCTCAAAGGCTGTATCCAAGCAGATAAATAAATAAATAAATATTCTGTACCTCACACCTGGGTACAAATTTCAAAAAGTGCAAAAATGAACTGTCTGCTTACGATTTTGTCATTTCAAAACCTTAATATCAGGTTTATTGTACAGCCACTGTGAATGTTACAGATGAAGGATTACATTTTATTGTGCATGATCTTATTTTACATGTTGTATAGTTCGCAACTGTAAAAAAGGGGCATCCCCCAATTTGCTGACCAATAAATGAACTGACTAATTGATTGAGTGGCTGTATATGAGGGCAATGGGCACAGCGAATGGGATTCTGGGATGCATAGGGAGGGGATCAGTAGCAGAAGAAGGGAGGCTATACTACCCTTGTACAGATTTCTGGTTAGACCACATTCGGGAGTACTGTGTGCAGTTCTGGAGCATAGACCTGAACAGAGGGAGGCTTCAGGGGTTAAAAACAAGTGTGACCAAAATGATACAGGGCAGCATGGGAGGTCATACAGGGAGAAGCTGGAAGATCTTAATACGTACATGTTGTGAGATGGTAGAGAGAAGGGAACATGACAGAGATGATCAAGTACCTCCACAGGATAAACAAGGTGGACAGAGTGATTACTGGGGCACTAGGGGAAACACCATCTACTAGGGTAGCAGAAAAATGGAACAGGATTTCAAGAGCAAGTTGTATGTGGTAAAACAGTTGGGATGTTCAAAATGGCTGGAATAGATACATGGAAAGAGTGCAGATAAAATAGCTGGGGGGGGGGAAGGGAAGGTTGAACGACTGCTGGTAATTCATGAGTGGAACACAAATGATGCTCACTGTGGCTGATCTGTAGTTTGCCTCTCGAGTGGTCCTGGGGACCAATCACAAAGCAGCTACTTAGCTGCATTCACTGTGTCAGACCTGTATCTTGCTCCATCAGGGGCCCTGTGGACCACTCACAAAACAGCTGCATAGTAACACTCACTGTGCCACACCTGTAGCCTGCATCACGAGTGATCCTGCAGGGGACAATCACTAAACAGCTGCATATGTATTGGACTTCAGCTGCGTGTTCACAGACATAGCCCTACAAAGCCATCTAGATTTTTATTGTTTTGAGACTGTCACAAAAGTGAAGTTATATGTAATGAAAGGGGTTATGGGAGTCACAAAATCATATTTTCAAATGACAAAAGCAGGGCCTGTTTTGGTGACATGCTTGAGCTTATTTTCATAAATATTTTACAATGTATAAATGTATTTTTTTTAATAAAAAAACTTGAAGAATCAACCTTGTACCCTATACTGTTGACCACACAAGTTTCAGACATAACTTACAATAAATTGTATTGTTCTCGATGAGCAAAGGTCTTTTTCCGACTTTTGTGACTGTTAAGGTGTACGAAAGTGGGTTTACAAGTCACAAAAGTAGGGCCTGTTTTCATGATATGTAACAGTTTAATTTTATTAGCATTTTAAAAAGTATTTTTTTATCAAAAACCAAAAAAGTTTAAATTATTAAGCTTACACCCTACACCATAGGCTATACAAGTTTCAGACTTAATTTAAAGGTCTTTTTGATGAACAAAGATTTCACTTTTCCTCACTTTTGTGACTGCTTAGACTCATGAAAACATTGTTCTTATCTCATGAAAGTGATTTGGAATGCAGTCTGGATGTGGTGCATCATGGCCGAGACACGTACTCCCACAACTTTCATACAAAGTGATCCCAAGTACTTAAATAGAAGAGAAATAGATTAGAGGTGGGCATCAAGCATGCATGGGATAGGCACAAAAGAAACTTAGTGGGAAGGGGGGGGGTTGGAGATCAAGTAGGGTCTGTGATGACAGTACAGGCAGGGAAAAAATGGGAAAACTGGGTGGGGCAGACAGTCCTTATCTTCCGTCGAATTCTATGCTTCTACTAGAGTGAAGTTAACAACAGGGAGGGGAGGTTAAGTAACATATGAATTTATAACTATAGTGATTCTAGCTCCAGCATGCTCTGCCCCCCCACTTCACAAGCAGGGATGAAGTAAGTATGCTTTGCAAACACGTATCAATTTATCAGTTTACAGGAATTTGCTCCAGGTCAGCGAATAACAGAAATGGGATTCAAACCTGCATCTTCAGCTTAAGCATTCTGTGCTCTTGACCACTAGGCCAATACCCCCTCCCTCTCCAGCACACTAATACAATCCCCCTGAGATTTCGGTAGGATTTTTTATTTGGGGTCCGGGATTGTCTTAAAAAAAAAAAAAAAAAAAAAGGAAGTCCAGCCCAAAAGTGGGAGTCCTAGAAATTTTCAGGGGTCCCCATCTAAATACATAGGAGTCGTGTGGTCGATGCGGCTTATATCGTAAGATCTCAGAGCTGTGTGGCTCCACTGAGCCATGGGTTTGTTTTACGCACCTTTATAGTTTAGATTTCAACAATTACGGCCACCGCCTCACCAACAAGGCCTCTGTAGTTGACAGATGGCCATAATTTGTTTGAATTCACCTTAGAAAACATAAAAAATTGTAGTTTAAAATGGCCCCAGAGAAACCAATGGAGCAAGCCCCCCAGGCGCTACAGAATGTTACATTACAAGCAGTGCAGGTGCGGGGGTACGGCTCATTCAGTGGACTCCTGGGGCTCTGGAAAGGAGCATCTTGAGAATCTTCACAAACAAAAAAAAAAACACCTGAGCGTCCCGATGCACAAAATGTGTGTAAATGATGCAGGTACCTGTGTCCCCAAGAGCCCTGAATCCCCCACCACCTATTAAGTGGCATAAACTAATCCCCCACTTGTCCCCTCTTCTTCTTAACCTGACAAAGCAGGCTTCAGGGGGCACATCTTGAGTGCCCTACATTGGCCAGTGCTCTTACTCATCACTGTCTTAAAAAAAAAAAAATTTACAGAACCAGCCATGCATGCTTCCTATTCTCTGTTATTACTATGCCTCCCTTCCATCAATAAACACCCACAACCATCTCAGTCCCACCATCCTCCAAATCCAGTCCTTATGATTCCATCATCCAGTTTAACTAAAATGAGCGTTCCTAGACCTGTCCAGCACTGCGCTAAGATCCTTATCCTTTCATTCTCTTTGTTTAGCCCAAATGCTGGTATTTTCATGCAAAGCACTGCTATGGCAAAAATACCAACATTCCAGCTAGGTAGTACAATGTGCAGGATAAGGATCTTCAAGACGCCCTAAAGAGCAGTAGAAACACCACATTCTGACTTAAATTGGTGATTGTGACCCATAAGGACTTGGTGGTAAGGGTGGTGGGGTGAGATGGATGAGGATGGGTTTTGTTGGCAAGGGGAGGAGTGGAAAGAAGTGCTGGCCTACATGAAAACCTCTCGACTTTAACCCTAGGCCTCAGTCAAACCACATTCCACTGGTTCCCAATACCCCTTAAGGCAAAAAATGCTCATCAACAGTGACAAATTAATTTTGACATTTGATTTATTGTTTAGCCAAATGACAAGGTGGTTACCACACAGTATCAACACTGAGCAAGACCTTGTTCATTGTTACTCCTGGCATACAGTGTACAGATCTCACCTACCAGTCAGAGGTGCAAACCAATCTTCCTGTCCCTCTTACTATGAATTACCTCAGTACTATTACCCTTCTTCTACCATGCTCCACTGCCTCTGACATCCTGTCACTGGGTGTAGCCACCTCACCCTGGGTTCCCAGTGCCTCTTCCCACTGGGGGCGGGAGGTGGTGGGCTGCACTTGATTCTGCTAGAGGCACAAACTAGTATTTGGTTATTTCCTTAGTAAATAAGCAATTGAAAAAAGTCAACTTACTACTACATACAGTATGCTATGATGGAGACACTACTCACTTAACTATTGCTACGAGCAAAATTTACAAACCAAGATGCTTACCTCTTTATAGGAAATGAGTTTTAACTGCCCTCACATCTTTCTTTCAATGTCAGTTATGTATTGTGATGTGGTCTGACCAGTTTTTGAGAATTAAATAATTTAGCTTTGGGATATCCTCAGACCTACAGAGAGTGCCACTCTTCTTAACAGCTGCTGCTCTTTCTTTTCATATTTCTAAATGACATCAGTTACACAATTCCATGCTCTCTGGTTTGGAATGGTGTTAGAAAATTCAGGCAGTATGAAAAGAGGGAATAGTAAAGGGATTCAGGGTAGTTACCAAGTCAAAAAAATAGATTATTAATTTAAGAATGCTGGAGAGACACTAAAAGGATAACAGGAGGGCATACAGAGGTGTAAAACCTGTTTCCTGTCACCTTTAAATGAACAACTGTTCTTATTAAATATGGCAATAGAAAACAGACAAAAAATTCAGTTTGTTTTTTTTTAAATTAAGCTTTCTATTAAAGATACTGGAAGACTAGATTAATACATTCTGTCAGCAGATAAGGACCACCTGGGCACACTCAGTCTGCCTGTAAATTCCCTCCAATAGTGATACCCAAGCCACTACTGGGGGGCCACTCCCCAACCCCCCTCCATTATCCAAGATACCCATGCGCTTATTCTATGCACACTCAAAACCTATGACTGTATTTGCCCCCACCACCTCCACCAGGAGGCTTTTGCAGTCATCTACCACCCTTTCTGTGAAGACCTTCCTCACGTTACCCCGATCATACCCCCCAAGCTTCATATTGCGACCCCTAGTCTTAGAACATCTTTTTCTCTGGAATATACTCTTCTCCTGTGCCTTGTTTATTCCCTTGACATATCTGAATGTCTATCATATTCCTCCACCTCTTCCTGTCCTCCAGGGAGTACATGTTTAATTCCTTAAGCCTCTCTTCATAGGTCTTCCTATGCAGCCCATGCACTATTTTTGTTGCTCTCCTCTGCACCATCTCCATCCTGTCCATGTTCTTATGAGGATGGGGCCTCAGGAACTGCACTCAGTACTCGAGGTGCACCTCACAAGCGAAATATACAGGGGAAGTACTACCTCCCTCCTTCTGCTGGTGATACCCCTCCCGATACATCCAATCATTTGGTTTGTTTTTCCCCACTGCCTTTCCACACTGCTTGGCCACCTTCAGGTCATCAGTAATGATAACCCCCAGGTCTCTCTCTCTCTCTTGTCTTATGACCTCTAGTACCTCTCGACCAAGTGTGTACTCTGCCCCCGGGTTCTTTTGCCCCAAGTGCATAATCTTGCACTTCTTTGCACTGAATCATAGCTGCCACCTTCTTGACCACTCTTAACTTTTCTAGGTCCTCCCTTATCATTTCCCACCCCACCATGTGTCAATGCTATTCCAGATCTTTGTGTCATTTGCAAACAGGCATACCCTGTCTTCCAGTCCCTCCACCATGTCACTAACATGATGCTGAAGAGTACAGGGTCCAGAACCGATCCTTGTGGTACCCTGCTAGTCACCGTACCCTCCCTGGAGAGTATCCTATTTACCACCACTCTTTGGCTCCTATCCCTAAGCCAGTTTTCCACCAATGTTATGACTATCTCTGTTTCAATCAATGTTTGTATCCCATAAAAGTATTTAATCCATATATATGCAACCTAACTGAAAGACATGACTTGTGTCATGAAGTAAGCCATTACATGACTTTAAAGTAGAAGGCACGGTTTAAGGTGAAAAGAATTATAAGAGCAGAGTCATGTTTAACAGTCCACGTGCTGTGGCTTTAATATCAGCAAAAACTGCATTTCAAGTTGAAAGAAAACGTACTTAATTACATAGAAACATAGAAGTTGACGGCAGATAAGGACCGCAAGGCCCATCCAGTCTGCCCATTTCATTTTCTACCTTATAAATGTGCCATCGGCCTTTGCTCTGTCAGTGGCCTATCTATTCATAGTCATTTGTATTGCTCCCTCATGCCTATCCCATGCCTGTTTGAAACTGTTTGACTGACTTGAAGTGACTAAACCTTTTTAAAAGTGATTCAGTATTCCACAGAGCATTGTGCTACAATGCAAATGATTCGGGTTTGGAAACGAGCCTGGGAGTTCTGGTCATAAGTCACCATGGGCAGGGATGCTGTCAGTGTCAGCATTTTCCAGCTGGGCAAGGAGACATCCCTGCTTCCACAACTGCAGCGACTGCGGTGTTGGGCCAAGAAGGTTGTTCTATAGTTCCTCTACTGGGGGTACTGCAGTACAGGCATTAGTCATTGGGAGTCATGGGAACAGAGGGTGAACAATCGGAAAACAAATCCCACCACCTTCCAAATGATGATCAAGGGTGCCCTAGGGCTCCATGCCACAAACAGAGGCAGTACAAGCAGCTGCCTGGGTTAGGTGGTCACCAGTTGTGGCCTGATGGGTTATGATTGCGGCTGAACTGGGGGAAAAAATCCTGATTAAAAAATATGACGACCCCCCCACACATAATTCCCTCAGCTGTTCACCACCTGCAGATGGCCAAGAAATGTACAGCATCTTAAAGGAGAATATTCAGATCATTAGTCATTAAGGCACACAGGAGAAACAAAATGCATTTATAAAGTTTTCCTTTTCATATGTATCACGTGGTGCTGTGCAAGACTGAAAACCAAAAAAGGGCAAAAACACTTTGTAACAAATTCAGTCAGGAGGCAAAGGCTTATTCCACCTGCTACCTCTGCAAGGTGGATTACACTGATCAGAAGTAAAACGGGTAAAAGAAATTTAATTTAAAAGCAGCGCTAATGTTAAATAAATTTATCTGAGCCCCTGCAACTGGCAAAACAAATGAAAGAATCTCAAGGACTTGCATTTTGTTCTAAAAATTACATTTTCCCTTATTACTTTAAAATGAGCTTGACAGCTTACTCCTGGAGTTCCTATCCCCATCTGTTCAATTTTCACACAAACACCATCACTTTATTTAGTTTTGCTGACTGGGAAGAAAGGGCTAGACAACACAGCCCATTTTCAGAATCGGTGTGGGGGTGGTGGTGGAAGAACATAGATGCAAATCAAGTGAAAAAAAAAACAGATAAAGCTGTTGATGGTATTTTTAGTGAATGGGGGAAATCTAGTCAAGACACTGGGGAAATTCCCCAACTCTTTTCAAGAAGTGCCATGGGATCTTTAATGTCCACCTGAACAACCACTAGAAAAGGCAGACAGGACCTTGGCTTGAACATCTCATCCAAAGGATGGCACACGCTGTCAGTGTAGCATCTTGTTAGTACAACCTGTGGGTGCCAGCATTTATGGTATAAGCCCAATCCCTGTGTGGGACTGAACCCAGGACCTTCTGGCCTACAGGCAGATGTGCTGCCAACTGAGCCATAAAGACTTGTCCCATAAAATATTTAACACTTTTTTTTTCAATAGAGCATCCCTTTTTTCTCTTAAGAGAATGCTGCATAACTCAGCCTTTCAAGGATGACTCCATCCTGAGGAAGGTAAAAGCAGCTCACATTCTGGTGGTGCAGGGTACGTGGTGCAGCTCCAGGACAGCTGGCCCACAAGAAAGTTACCCAAGGCAAGAAGTGGCTCCACTTCAGAAAGGAACATCTTAACCATGAATCAAGCTGCATGTGAATTTATTTGCTGGTATACGAGTTAAATATAGACATGGTATAAAAGCTGGCACTGCACAGTACCTAGTGTACTAGCCCTAAGCTGCTCCAGCTTTTACACTATGTCTATTTTTAACTGTTATGCCAGCAAATAAATTCACATGCAACTTCATTTGTGGTTAAGCAGTTACTTTCTCCAGTGCAGTTGTTCTTGCCTTGGGTGACTGCATCCTGACACTGCTGAGCCAGCCCAGGCTGCTCCACAGAAGGGAGACAATCTGACAGAGTAGGCAGAGTGCAGATCTCTGAACCTGGAGACATGGGGTTGAACCCCACATCCTTCCCTTAATCACTGTGTGACCCCAAGAAAGTCTGTGCTTTCCATTCTTCCATTTCCTGACCCTCCCTCCAGCTCCCCTGTCATCACCCTCACCAGCCCTGCCACAGACCTTCTCAAGGACTAACTGGTTATCTACCAGTTATGTAGGACATGATGGTGGTAGGTGGCCTCCCTTGTCAGTCAGGCATGAGTCTACAAGAGGTGCCCCAAACCACAGCTTTTTCCTCCCAGCTCTTGTCCCCTCCCCAAGAGTGCCAGCATGCAGTCATGCCACGCATGCATGCCTGGTGTTCGGTGGCTCCTTGTTCCCCTTCTGTGTGTTTCTACTGTGCTGCTACCCAGCCTCCACCAGGAGGCAGTAGAGCAGTGGGATACAGTGCTTCTCTCTCCCCCACCCCCGACCCCAACGAGGGAAGAAAGCCATCCTTAGGATGCTTGATCTCCATTCCCCAGCCTGTTACCAAGTAACCAGAGCGCATTTCTGAACCCAGGTAGCTGACACAGCAAGTGGCAGTGCTATCGGGCTGGACCCCAAGCAAGTCATTTAACCTCTCTGTAAGTCATTTAACTTTTTTGTAATCTCTCTCTCTCTCTCTCTCTTTGTGCTCTTTGAATCTCCTTGTGAAGTGAAGATGGCAGAAACATTCTCACCTCACCTTTTCTTGCACTGTAAAGTACTTTTGGATACATGTCTATATGAAAGGTGCTATGTATTTTTTTTTTTTATTTTTTGGTAACCAGGTAAGGCCATCTAGGCACAAGTGCCTGTTTTCAGAGATGACCTTGGAGCACTGTGGAGGTTAAGTGACTTGTTCAGAGTCACACAGTATGCAAGTGGAGGTTGTGGGAATCAAATCCCATTACATACCTTGGGATCTACCTGGATGATACACTAACGTCCTCCCACCACATCGACCAAGTTGTAAAAGTGGCCAACAGAAAACTAGGAACCCTATACAGGCACAAAGCATATATGACTCCTAATGCTGGGAACCTAGCAGTTTCTGCGTCCATCCTTCCGGTCATAGACTATGGCTTAATAGTCTATGGAGCAGCATCAGATACGACCTTAAACAGAATCAAGGTGCTGCTCAACAAGGCCTGCCACCTTGCACTGGATACCAATAGATATACTCGGGTCAATGTCATAATCGTGCATCCACAATAGCGCTAAACATTTAAGCTCTTCCATTTTAGCACAGGTTCTAAATCGCGCTGTAACAAAATATCAGCTGCACTTTACAGCGTGCAGCTTGAAAATGAAGTCTACATTTTTTTATGCACATCCTGGCAAACAGTAGGGATAAATGTTTATATTTTTAACTGTTTAACTGTTAAACTCTTTTACTTACTGCCTCAGCTTTCAGTGTTATTGATTGCAGTTGCTGTTGCAGATTTACTTTTTTCCCCATTTTTTGTTGATGTAGCCTTAGTCCTAAAAAATGCTCAGTCAAACAGATTTAAGTTTGCTCTACATCCTGACTGGATTTTTTTCAGACAGCCGCTCTCCAATATTCCTTGAAGTAGTATGGGACAGATTTCTATTTTTAATTTCCTTTCCTCAAGCTGCAAAGATAACTTCAAAATTAAAGGGACACATTTATGTACAGTGGCAGACATAGTGTGAAAGTCCATGAAAATTTATTTTGATTGAGGTATTGGGCATAGCTGTAGCTGGAAGCAGTCCAGAGATATACAGATAACGGAGTCTGTGCAATATAAATACTACATTACAGTTATTCTTAGAACCTTGTGGTGTCAGTGAGGATCAAGCAGTGCTTAAATGTCTGCCACTCTACATGAATGTGTCTCTTTAACTTAAAGGGAAGAGTCATTTTCCAATGGGACTTAGGGTAGTAAGGGCAGTACCCTTGGACTACCAGCATTTCTTTTTAATTTCTAACAGGGATCAGGATTGTAAGTGCTTTTCTCTGCATAAACATCTATTTGTGACCCTGCAAAAAAAGGTTAAATTACTCGGTGTGGCTTTAAGATTAGCTGTTGTTTTGGCAGCATCTTGAGCTAACGTCCTACACTTTTTATTTTGTAATATTTTCTTAAGATATTGGATCCATCTTTTGGACTCGACTAATGCTGTATTATTTTTAAGCTGGCCCGGTGGCGCTGAGGGCTGAGGCACTGGACGCCACACCTCGTGCTACACCGGCGACCCACGTTTGGGAATGAGCCTGGGCCATCAGGGGGTTAGCAGGGGAGGGAGAGAGAGGATTGAGCATGCACAGACTGCTCTCCTCTCTCTGGGAAGGGATCTGGAGACTGCCCAGTGCAACAGTGGCTCCTGGTGGAAGCCGGAGGGATGTGCGCACTTCTGGGCATAGAGTAGAGGGGTGGAGCTGCAGTAGACATCAAGAGACACCATTGCACGACTGAGCTCCGGGGGGGCAGGACGAGGGACAAAACCAAAAAAATCCCTCCCTGCCTCAGCTTGCAGCGATGTAGGGGGTTCCAGGGACGCACACCACATCCCAGTGTCGGCCCGATGCCTCAGGGGACTCCACGGCCAACCCGGCACCAAGGTAAGGCCTCTCTAATTACAGATAGGCCCTCAGGAGATGACAGACCCGGCCCAGGGGATAATCCGGGGGACTAGGCCTGCCTGGGTGGCCGGGGGAGTCCAACCGTGACTGTAGGGTTCAGACAGGGAGTAGAGGCTCCAGTCAAGAGAGCACCCTGGAAGGATGCCTGGGCAGAGAAGGAGCAAAAATAGAGTCAACAAAAAATCAAAAAAAAAAATCCTGTATTATTTTTCAAATAGGTTCTAGTTATTTAAAGAGCTACTGACAGTGACACTTCGGTTTAGGCAACTCGAAGTTTGGCATTGCATGTCCACCACACCAGGTACACAGCTGAAAAACCCTTGTGGACAATTTTGTCAATATGGAAACCAAGCACTTGATTTTTTTTTATTACCTATGGGGAGGTGAATAAGATGAAAATGTAAATCACACTATTCAAATATGTGACATTTTGCACAAACACTGTTTGTGTTTGTGCGATTATGGTAGCGCTATTTTGTCTCGCGCTATTGTGGTTGCTCAATTATAACCGGATACCGATATACTCACACTAGCAGTCTGTACTCCAGTACCAACTGGCTACCCCTAGAGCAAAGAATCAAATTCCAGTCTTGCCTAATGGGGAAGAAAGCCCTTTTGGGACGCACTCCCCCAACACTGCAGTCTTTTTTCCGACAAACTGCCAATACACACCAGACAAGAAATGTGTATAGACATGCCCTTCATGTTCCATTTTGCAGAACCAACCAGGCTATGAGATTATACTGCCAACATGCACCTCTTTGGCTAAACGAGCTTCCTCCATCACTACGCAAGCTACCCAAAATTGGACAGTTTTAAACGGAAACTTGGAAAACATCTCCCTTCCCCCCCTTGCCCGTGCACAAGTTAGACCATCCCTCCCTTCACTCGCTCGATCTCCCCCACCCTTCTCCCACTCTGTCTTCTTCCCACCTCTCAACTACCCCCACCTCCCCTCTCCACTCGCCCTTCTACCATCCCCCATCAACTTTTCACTACCACCTCCCCCTCTAACCCCCTGCAGCCACCCTTCCCCCTTCTCAACCTTCTCACTCCACTACCTCCCCAACATATTATCACCTCTCCCTAGTTACCTGTAGGCATAGTTGCCCTCTCCACCCCTCACCTTTCCACTACCACCCACTGCACCTCTGCTCCCCAATGCCCGCTGGCTACTCCACTCTATCCTTCATACTTCCTGTCATTGTACACCACCTTGTGTACTACATGACAATGCCATGTGCTGCTGCTTTGTTTACCTCAACGTTCTGCTCCTTATTTTGTAATATTATTGTCATATTTTTACTAATGTTATTATGTCTGTAATGTTATTATGACGAGGAACCTTTGCAAATGAGCTATGCTCAAAGGTGTCATCCGAAACCTGAAATAAATAAAAAAAAATCCAGGTCTACTGGATGTACCAAGCTCATTTACAGCTTGTTACTCCAACCTCTAGGCTATACTGTCTTTCATTTCCTTTCCCTTCCTTCTGATGTGTCTGCATGTGGGTTCACAGTGATGGGGACAGACATGCAACATATAGATGAAACAATAAAAAGTGTTTTATTTCAAAAATCTCAAAAACAAAAGTTACAAAATGGAAAACTAAAGTAGGATGACACCCACAGGCAGGATTACATGACTTCAGACAGGGCAACAGAAGAAGATTTACCATATATCTCAGTTTAGGTAATAGTGTTTGGTACCAAATTGCAGATTCCCCATCAGAACCTTCTTAGCTGAGACAGCCAAAGAGCAGACCCACAGCACTTTTCACAGAGCTCTGCATTCATAGCCCTTTACAGTGAAACAGTGTCAGAATCTCTCATATCATCAGTGTTCTTAATACTGAACTCCTGGGCAAACTTTCTCCCTGTCTCATATAGAGCATTGTACATCTCTCACCTAGGTTACATGATTCCTCTTGTTGGCAACATTTAATGGTAAAACATGTTCACTTATACCAAATACACAGCTTGAAAACCATAATCATTATCAAAATAAAGACGCTGAGGAGGGAGAGTGTGCTAGGCCAGAGCAGCAAAGAAGAGACACTGCCTGATTCTCAAAAGGTCTGGAGAAGAGCTGGTACTGAGAAACTATGCCTGGAGAACAGGGTGCCAGAAAATGTTAATCAGAGAGAGAATCTAAGAGGCTCCACGATCGCATGAAGAGGAGATGTGGAGTAGTGGTGGTCTCCCTTCCAGCGAGTTGCCCAAGGATCTCACAAGCCACCAGTCCATGCTTCCAGATGCAGAAGGGCACAACCTTGGGCTTGGAGGCCACACAAGTGTGCTGAGTTTGGCCCACCAGGTATGTGTCCGTTCCTGATGAAGTCTCACAGAAAGTGTGGCCCACAGTGTGCTGGAGCTGAGGGTAGATTGTGTGAAACCTGGGGAACGTTTTCCTGTACAGTCAGGTTTCCTCTTGGGTGAGAAGCCATCTCCCCCCCAGCATCTGTAGGAAGGGTCACTGCACCCCTGCAGCACTATGTCTGGCCCTGCATTTCACAGTCGCAGAGGACAGAGGGACTGCCCATAAATTCGGTGGCCTATGCAGCCACTATAATATTATGCTTGTGCAACTGTGTTAATTGATTTTGGCTGTTCACACTCTCTATTCCAGAGGAATTACCACCTTGTAGGGGTACCAAAGGCAAGGAACCCTTGAAGAGGGTTCCACCCCTAGAGGTGCCGCAGGACAATTCCCTTGGCCAAAGGTACCTTATGAAGGATCCCCAAAAAGAAATGTAGTAGAACGAAGCATGTTAGCAATCAGTAGCCGTGAGGCAAGGTAGTAGATAAGGTATCAGGCAGCTTGATAATGTAATGAGATGCGCATGTTAGCAATAGCATGAGTACAATGGGTTGCACTGGAGATTGAGGGGGCCTCCTAAGGAGAGAGGGAGCAGCAAGTAGGGACACCATCCACCTCCATCCAACAGCAGAACCTACCTAAAGGAACTAGGGAACGCTAATTATGGCTAACTAACGGTTATGACCTGAGGCATGGAGGAGAGAGGAAAAAAAAACCCTTGAGGAGGAAATCTCTGGGGATTCATAGCCTAAGTTGCCTTCCCTCCAGGCCTGGGATATTTATTTTGTGATGGCTCTGCTGCTGTAATTTAGAAACCCAATAAAAAGGGGGGTGGAAAATATTCTAATTTAGAGGAAAGCTATCGCTCGATCCCTCCAACGGAAACACCGTGGAAGGTTGCAAGAGTGCTCTGCAACATCTAGGGCAACCAAGGTGGGAGGAGGAGAGCAAAGGCTACTGAGGCACTCACCTGACCTACTCACCCTAAAAACAAACCAGATGAACCAGAGGCAGTTGTAGGGAGAATGTGGTGAAGGTGCTTTGCTAGTAGAATACTAGAGGAAAAGGACATCACTGTAACCACCCTTCATGGCTAGTCTTAATTCTACACCAGGAGCTGCAATTGAGTCTCGAAAGGCTAAAGCCAGGCCCGGAATGAGGACATTCCCAGCTATGGGCCAGGTGAGAAGGACCCACACAAAGTCAGGTACACTCAAGATGTGGACTTAGAAATGCAGAGTGAGACCATCAGCTGCAGGGAGGCCCTGCACCAGAATGGTATGGCTGGCATGCTCCAGAAACTGAAGAGGAGCTGAATGAGCGTTGAGTACTGGGACCTCACGTAGGTCAGATGGTAGTAGCGAGCACTGAGCAACGATTGTGTAAGCAATGAGTAGACCTGCACATAGGTCAGTAAGGCAGAGTAGCAATGGTTGGACCTGCACATAGGTCTGTAAAGCAGAGTAGCAATGGCTGGACCTGCATGTAGGTCAGAGAAGCAGCAAATATGAATAGTGGGGTAAGCCAACAAGGCATTAAGGAAACCAATGAAAGGTGACAAATACTCTGAGGATTTTTGGTGGCGAAGGCAGGATTAGAACATAAAGTAAGTAGGCCATAGGGGGCCACTACTCCCCCAATACCTCCATGTCCCCACCGTTGGGAAAAACAAGAAAGTGATAGAAGACGCTGAGACCCACATGCAGATATTAAAACTAGTTTACAGCATCAGAGGTAGCTTAGCTGAC
Source organism: Neoceratodus forsteri (assembly GCA_016271365.2). NCBI lineage: Eukaryota > Metazoa > Chordata > Ceratodontiformes > Ceratodontidae > Neoceratodus > Neoceratodus forsteri. The sequence goes on from CM057454.1 coordinate 336,039,347, forward strand.
CTCCAGAATATAATAGCAATGTACAAACATAAAGAGCAGCATCTGTATTGAGTAACAATGAGTTGTAGGTTTCGATGAACATAAATTGAAGGGAGGCGATGCTCTGAAGCAGCTATTGCCAGGCAGGGCAGTGAAACAACAGCAATGAGGTATGTGGTATGAGCTGAAGAAGCAGGATTGAGCTGCACAGGCTAGGGTTCAGAGTGAGCCTGAACCAGGTGAAAACAATTAAGGTGCATAGCATGGAGAGCACCTGTGTGGTATGAGTTGAAACACACAGATAATGATTGCAGTTGCATTGTGAGTATATGGGAGCAAGTAGCATGAGCTCTGGCTTAGCAATATACAAGGAATTTAGAAACAGAAGCCCCCAAAAAGAAGGCAACACAAAAGACACATAAACACAGAGGTACAGAGAACAAACAACACAAAGAAGTACATAGCCAGAGGCAAAATACAAACCAAATGCAGGAGAACAGACAACAGAAGTCCAGCAAAAACAAGCAGAAGCCAAAATAGCTGGTGGTGGTGGTGGCAGGTGGCGGGGTTAGGCCCCAGCCAGCAGCAAAGGACAGACCGACAGAGCCTTCAGCTGTAAAGATAAAGTGCTTGAAAGAGAGACTCAGAGGAACTGCTTATATAGCACAGGAAGGGGGGCTGGCTGGCTGCTTGTTCACTGAACTACTGTACAGGCACAGCCTTCCAATAGTGTACAGAGGGGACAGAGATGTGTGTTATTTGTAAGGGCTAAAGATATGTAAGGATGCCTACAGTAATATATATATATATTTTTCTGTTAATTACAAACATTTTAATAGACTAACTAAAGGTTGTAATTCTACAGTATTTGTAGATTTGCTACTGGAATGCCTAAATCAACTCACCATTGTGCTCTTTATAGGAAATTGGGTTGTCTATCCCTAAAAGACCACTGTGACTATAAAGCCTCGATTCTTTATGTACAAAATCTGTTTGGGTTTGATGCCACAGTCTGTTACTGAGATCCTCCCCAGATGGATTACCATTTTTTCCACTAGAACACAATTTATTTGAAAATGTGTATTTGCAACACCACTGTTTGTTTCTACCTTTGGATGGGGAGCTTGTAAATGTAAGTGCGGCTATTAGCTTTTACAACAAAATGCCAGAATCATTGTTGGAGTGTAACAAATTAACTATTGAAAGTGCTTATTGGAAGACACTGATTGTAAATGTTTAAAGTAATGTTTCTATATTGTTCTCTGTGTTATTTTTGTGCAAATGTTATTTATGTATACTGACTGCTCAGAAAACTGGCAGGTATGCCTATCTGATTACCAGTTAAATAATAAAAAAAAAGGAAAAAAATGAAAAACATGCCCTGTGAGAACTGTCTTGAGAAGTACAGGTGTGCCCCATGTATGTGGCCATTAAAATATTAGTTGTGCAGACTCTATTGCATTGTTTGGACAGTGGCTTTATTAAGTTGCATGACCTGTTTCTGGACATTCCTTACTGCTGCATGAGACCCCCTCGCTTGCCCCTAATGCCTGAACAACTTATAGAATCCTGGTCGGTACCCCATCCAATGGGTGGGATTCATAAGTAACCGATCTTTGGGGACCAGCTACACATTGTTTGTTTTTGGCCGTGATGTCATGCACACAGCTCTATTATACCTCACTGGTGCAGCCCCTACCCCACCACTACAACTCTCAATCCCTATGCCAACTCCTCTTCCTATACCACTAGTTGCAGAACAAGTACATGTTGAAATTGGCATGGTGGAACCTTCCCCTGTTCCACTGCCCCCACATCCCTTTCTCTTCCAGTTCTTTTCCCCATGCTTTCTACACAATGCAGCAGCAGACGCCAACACATGCCCATTGCCCACTTCGACACACCCTCCTTCTCACCCTCATCAAGAGACCAAGTGTCTCACTAAAGCAACCCAGTTCACTTAATTTTTACTCACAGGGGAAAAAAAATACAGGTTACTCACCTGTAACAGGAGTTCTAGGAGTGGTATGTTGTTCATCCACACTTTGTGGCAGGTTCCTTGCCGCTTTAAATCTTGCCGGAAGGTCTTCAAGCTGGCTCCTTCCACCCATCCGGGTGGTAAAACCCTCAGCTCCGCCCCATGATGCCAGACCTAGCCCGCTGCAAGCCAGGTTGCGTGTCAAAGCCAGGGAGGTCGGGTGGGTCGTGTGGATGAATAACATATACTACTCCTAGAACTCCTGTTACAGGTGAGTAACCTGTATTTCTAGGGACATGGATATGTTGTTCAATCCACACTTTGTGGCAGACTCCTAGCAGTTCTCCAGGAGGAGGGAGGCAAGGTGCACCCCCTACTTGGGAAATAAGGACTGGAGAACCGAGGTCCCAAAACCAGCATCCCGGCATGACTCAAGGTCAATGTGGTAATGGGAAACAAAGGTGTGTGCTGACTTCCAGGTAGCAGCCCTGCAGATTTCCTGGATAGGGCGTCCTAAACAACCACCGAAGCAGCGGTATGGCGGGTAGAATGAGCTCTTATCCCTTTGGGAGGCTCCATGCCCACCAACCTATAGCAGAGATCTATGCAGGAGGTGACCCACCTGCTTATCGTCCGCTTGGCTGCAGGTCTGCCAGATGCGGCTTCAGCATAGGTGACAAACAGCTGGCGAACCTCTCCCTGAACTTCAGCCGTCCGCTCCTTGTAATAAGTGAGCTCCCTTCTAGGGTCCAAAGAATGGAGCCTATATTCGGCCTCCGAGGTGTGACTGGGGTAGAACACCGGCAGAGTCAACACCTGGTTAAGGTGAAACTCCGACACCACCTTCGGAAGGAACTTTGGGTGGGGGATAAGGACAACCATGTCCCTGTGGAAGACCAGGTAAAGCGGCTCAATGGAAAGTACCTGAAACTGTCCCATCCTTCTGGCTGATGTAATAGCCACCAAGTAGGCGGTCTTCCACGACAGGTGAGAGATGTCACACCTGTGCATCGGTTCGAATGGCTTGCCCATGAGCTTAGCCAATACCAGTAGCAGATCCCACGGAGGTGGAGGTTCTCACACTGGAGGGGATATGTGGTCTTGGCCTTTGAAAAAGCACCCGACCACCTTCTTCTGTACCACCGACTGCTTGCCGGCCTGCGCCCGGTAAGCAGAGATGGCTACCAGGTGCACCTTAAGGGTTGTCGACTGAAGCCATAGCTGAGAAAGGGACCACAAGTAGTCCAAAATACTAGCCAAAGGACAGGAAGAGGGGTCCAACCCCTTGTCCTGACAACAAATGGAGAATCTCTTCCATTTGAAGGCATAGCATTTTCTGGTCGACTCCTTGCAGGACGCCTCAACAACGTTGAGGACCTCGTCGGAAAGACCCAAGGCCTGGAACTCTAGTTGCTCAGGAACCAGGCCATCAGGTGCAGGGATTGAAGGTCCGGATGGAGAACCTTCCCCTTGTCGACTGAGATCAGATCCGGGCGGGCTGGAAGCCCCCTCGGGAGCCTGGAGCTGAGACTGAGGCTGAGGAGATCTGGGTACCAGAACTGGCAAGGCCAGTCTGGGGCTACCAGAATCACCTGGCCTTGTCCCTCTTCACCTTGAGAAGCACCTTGTGGATCAAGGGAAATGGAAGGAAGGCGTAGAAGAGGCCCGGGGTCCACGGCCTCGAGAAGGAATCCCCCTGCAGCGAGCCCTGCTGAGAAGGGCAAGCGTGAAACAGCCTCAGCTTCGCATTCTCCTTGGAGGCAAACAGGTCCACCTGAGGGGTGCCCTAATGGGAGAACAGGTCTTGCACTACCTCCGGCAAGAGTGACCACTCATGAGATGCAGTGCCTATCCCGCTGAGGGTATCAGCCAGACTGTTGGAGGCTCCTGCCACATGGATGGCTAGGAGATCCGCCTCCAGGCTGATCACGACAGACCAGATGCGGAGAGCCTCCTTGCACAGAGGCAAGGAGTGCATCCCACCCTGACGGTTGAGATAGTACATGGTCGTGGTGTTGTCTGTCTGAACCTGAACCACCTGACCCCATACAAATGGAGCGAAGGCGGTGAAGGTCAGTTAAACTGCTCGAAGCTCCAGCAGGTTGATGTGGCATTGAGACTCCTGAGGGGACCAGAGGCTATGGGCCCGGAGATCCCCCAGATGGGCACCCCAACCCATCAGAGAGGCGTCGGTCATTAGAGTGACCATCGGCTCAGGGAAGACAAATGGGATACCCTCCTGCAGATGAGCTGGGATGAGCTACCACTGCAGGCCATCCCACATCTCCTGAGTCACTGTCACTGGCTGGTCCAGAGGACCAGAGCGCTGTGACCACTGACTGGTCAGCCCCCATTGCAGGGGGCACATACGCCAGTGGGGCCAATGGACCACGCTGGTGCAGGCCACCATGAGGCCCAGAAGACGCAGGAAGTCCAGGGCAGGGTGCAATTGCCCAACCAGAAATGATTGGGCAAAGAAGGAAAGGACCTCAGCCCTGTCAGCCGGGAGCCAGACTCTGGCTCGAAGAGAGTCGAGCTCTGCCCCAATGAACTGAATCACCTGCGATGGTATGAGTTCCAATTTGGCCTCGTTGATGAGGATGCCAATCCGAGAGCAGACCTGGAGGGCCAGATCCCTGGACCGCTCCCCTTCCAACCTGGAGGGGGCTGCAATCAGCCAGTCATCCAGGTAAGGGTACACTCGGACCCCTCGGCACCGCAGGAATGCTGTCACCACTGCCATGCATTTGGTGAAGACCCTGGGAGCTGGAGAAAGGCTGAAGGGCATGGCCTGGAACTTATAAAGAGATCCCTCTGCTCTGAAGCGGAGGAATTGCTGAGGAGACAGACAGATTGGGATATGAAAGAATGCATCCTGGAGGTCTAGAGATCAGAACCACAAGCCTAGTTCCAAGGATGGAATGATCTGAGCCAGACTGACCATCCTGAAGGTATGTGGCCTTAGGAACTTGTTCAGGTCATGTAGGTAAAGAATGGGGCACCAGCCCCCCATCCGCTTTGGGACCAGGAAGTACCTGGACACAAACCCTGGGTCTGGAGGAGGATCTGCCACCTCACTGATCACCTCCTTCTGGAGGAGCAGGGCAATGTCGGCTCAATGAGCCAACAGAGAGGCTGCGGAACCTGTAGTCCCCCATGGGGCAATGGCTCGATAGGGAGGGTACTGCTCGAACTCCAGAGACAGACCCCTGCCGACCACTTCTAGCACCCAGTGGTCCATGGTGATAGCAGACCAGGCAGAAAGGAAATGATGGAGCCATCCCCCCCATGGGAACCCAGGGAGGAGTGACAAGGCTGGGGGCGACACCCCACAACCCGTCACTGGGCAGGCTTGGAGGAAGGGCCGGCCGAGGGGCCTCCTGGACCTTTCTCTCCAGGCTTCCTACTGGAGGAAGTGGCAGACTTAGCCTTGGGGCACAAAGTGTGAGCCTGCTGGCCCTGTTGCTGGTGCTGCTGGGCCCGATGTGCCACGGGGCAGAAGGGCAAAAGGGCTTACGCTGCTGCTGGCGGCCTTTGTCCTTCTGGGCAGACATGACAGAGTCCAAGGTGGCACTGGATTTCTCGATCCTCTGGAGATGGCCTTCCACCCCCTGGCCTGAACAAGTCGGTGCCCAGCAAGGGAACGTCTGCCAGCTTGTGCTGGGTGTCCACCGTGAAGGTGGAGATCTGCAGCCAAGCTCTGCAGTGCATGGCTACTGCGGCCGCTACTGACCGGGCACAAGAGTCACCGATGACCAAGGAAGTTTGGAGCTGCTGTTTAGCTACCGCCCTTCCCTGATCCCGCACCTGTTTGACTGTCATCTGAAGGTCAGCCGGGAGATGGGAAATCACCTCATCCAGGGAACCCATAAGGGCATGTGAAAAATGTGCCATCAGTACAGCCAAGCTAGCCTGTCAAAGGCCTAGGGAGGAAACAGCGTAAACTTTCCGTCCCGAATAATCCAGCTTTTTGGATTCTTTATCGGGCGGTTTGTCCACATTCCTAGCATTCCCGGAACGCCAGAAAACATTGTCGGTCACCAGCCCCTCTGCAGAGGGGTGCTCCAAGAAACCGGAGAGTGAACCAGTGGGGACTGCGTACTTGTGAGCCATCCTGGCTGAAGGCGCAGGACAAGATGTAGACCGCTGCCACAACTCCAGGGCCAGGCCAAAAATGGCTTCGGCCACTGGGAAGGTCTCTGTAGGGGAATCTCCTCGGTCCAGTTTCTCCATGAGGGGATACTTGGTCCGCTTCTGAACAGGTTCGAGCTGCATCCCAGTGGACTCTGAGATGAGTCGAAGAATTCCCAAGAATGAGGATGGGCTCTCGTCCACCGACTGACCCCCTGCAGATTCCAGGTCAATGGGCCTGGAGTACAGGGAGAAGTCGTCAGACTCCGAAGAGTCTGCGAACAGCTGCCGAGCACCTGAGCCACCCTCCACTTGCCGAGGCTGATCGGGAGTGAGGGTGACAGGGTGGTGCAGCCAGTTTCAGCCGAACAACCAGTGCCGGGGTCGGCTCCTCGACAACTACAAGGGGTTGCTTCGGTCGCTCCGGTGACAGCCAATTAATGGCCAGAGAAGGCGACGGAGTCGGCTTGTTACTGGCCAACAAAAGTTGCTGCCTCATCATGTCCTTGTAGCACCGGCGGAACTTATGTCAGAGCCTATCCTCCGAAGAGAACGAGCGGCGGTGCTGCTTTCCATTGTGCCGAGAACCGAGACCACCGATGTCAGCGGGATCTACCCGACATGGAAGAGGACTGAGACCTTTGGGGTCACCGAGGGTAGGTCAGAGAGGGGGCAGGGGAAACCCGCTCACTCCTTGGTTCGGGGTCCTTGACCAGGGACTTTGGCACAGGAGGTACGGACAAGTCCTCGGTTACCACCGGGGGAACCAGTGAAGAAGGTTTTTTTTTTTTAAATTAAATAAACTTTATTCATTTTTCCAGTGAAGAAGGGTTGTCGGTTTCTCCAGTCGACAACCAGTCCAACGGGTCGAGAAAAATCTCGACCGTGTCGACGGGTGCCTCGGCCAGCTGACCTGATGGGGACACCGTGAAGCCAGCGGCCTTAGTCGCAACCTCAACCGAAGTTGAGAGCCGATGGTCCGGTGAAGGAGATCTCTCCCGCTCCCACGAACGTCGATGGTGGGACTTACCTTTTCCTTTTTTCTTCGACCAACTGGTATGTACCGATGGCCCTTCTCCCTTGGTAGAGAGGGACTGGCAAAGCTCCTTAAAAGAAGCAGTGTAGGAGGAGCCCAAGGAGAGCAGGATAGACGCTGCGGCTGAGGAGGAAGATGAAGCAGCCTGGGCCGCCTCCTCCTTGAAGGCAATCAACTGCTCCAGCTGCTCCACGGAGCCCGCACCTGCGGACACCGCCCAATGGGCCTCCTTCGACTTCACCGGCGGGTACCATTTCTCGGGGCACCCAAGTTGTAGTCAGGCAGCGCGGACCTCTAAAACTGAAGCCGTGAATGGCTTGCACAGCTCGCAGGCCTGCAGATCGTGGTCAAGACCCAGGCAGTAAACGCACATGGAGTACAGATCGGTCTGGGACATCTTCTGCCCGCAAGGGCACCGACGGAAGCCGGGAGTGGATTTGTCCATCGCAGCTGCGAGGGAAGATGAAGACTGTAGTCTAGTAAACTTTAAAATTATTTTCGGAAATTCCGAAGTGTTAGGATCCAGGCCTAAAACGCAGAGCGCTAAGGAGGGAACCTGAGCTTCCAAGCGGCAAGGAAGATCCGGCGTCATGAGGCGGAGCCGAGGGTTTTACCACCCGGGTGGGTGGGAGGAGCCAGCTTGAAGACCTTCCGTCAAAATTTAAAGCGGCAAGGAACCTGCCACAAAGTGTGGCTTGAACAACATATCCACGTCCCTAGAAATAAAGATTTTTAATTTTTTTTATTTTAGTCTTTGGTAACTGGGTAAGACCCACTAGGCACAAGTGCCTGTTTTCAGGGGTGACTTGGGAGCACTGGGGAGGTTAAGTGACTTGCTCAGAGTCACACAGTATGCAAGTGGAGGTTATGGAAATCAAACCCCAGTCTGCTAGATGTACCAAGCTCATTTACAGCTCGTTACTCTAACCTCTAGGCTTTACTTCTAGATGAATCAGTAAAACAATTATTTGTCAAGTCCTTCAAAACTCCCCCTGCACCTTTCCCAGTCTGCTAAATCCATTTTACCCTGCTCATGTTGCAGGGGGCCAAAAAAAATCAAGTTAGATTGTTGTGCCCACTACACCACCAGCACTCATTAGTACATACTTCCAGTCCCCCTACAACAATGCCCCTCTCTTGGGACATTTAAAAATCTCCTTAAAAACAATCTTTCCCTTGTAAACCTGCACTTGTACTTAATTGTTCAGAATGTCCCCTCCTATGCCTATTTAATGAAATCCTTTTTATATTGTCTAGTAAAATCCAAACTGTAGTTAACAAAATTGTACTGTTTCCATATGCATCCACTGCTGTATCGTTGTCTCATGACTTTACACTTGATTGTCGTCTTTAATGTAACTAATTCCGAATCGCCTCTGAAAAAAAACACATCTGTCTCAGTGGGCCTACTCGGTTAACAACATTCAATAACTAACTAAATAAATAAATATTTGACAAATAAATCCTTAAAAAAAATCTAGCTGGCCCAGTGGCGCTGAGGGTCGAGGCACTGGACGCCATGTCGGCAACCCGGTTTTGGGAGCAGACTCGGGTCATCGGGGTTTGTCAGGGGGAGGAGAGGATTAAGCATCCAGAGGACTGCTCTCCTCTCCTGGGGTGGGTTGGTTGGGATTCACCCACGGGGTAGCAACTCCCAGTGGAGATTGGAAGCATCACACACCTCCATGGGGCAGTGAATGGGGCAAGGCAGTGGCAGACATCTGCAGGAGGGTGCGGGCATGCACCTTCTACGTGTTGATGTTATTGCATGTTTGCACCTCAGGGGGAACTTAAAGAGAAAAAACCCCGGTAGCCAGGAGGCAACGGCAGGCCTGAGTGATTGACCCACATGCCCACCGGTGGCCCTGACCTGACTCTCTGTGATCCCCTCCCCTGTAAAGGGCCCTTGGTTGGAAGGGGATCCAGCACCCAATTCCTCAGTCAGGAAGGCATTCAAGAAGGGCAGTAAAGGTCGGTCGAGGGGGTCTTGCCAGAGAGATGCCCTGGCTACCAGCGACCAGAGTGAAATAAAATTGACAAAACAAAAATCCTTAAAGTCCTCCTTTATGCTAGCCCTGTGATACTGAGGGATGAGGCACTGGAAGCTACACCTCACACCATGCCTGTGACTCTAGTTCGGAAGTGGCTTCAGGTTGTTGGGGGGTCAGCCAGAAGGATCGAGCATCCGACGGATTGCTGTCCTGTCCCGGAAAATGGAGGATTTGCATGCCTGGCCTCTGACTGACACCAAGTGGAGGTTCGGTGGTAGTGCACAGTAGGATGGCACTGAAGGGAGAGGTTGTGGCCTGGTGATGCATGTATGCCTCTGCATGCATGCTTCATGTCAGCCATGGAAGGGATGGGAGAAACATAGAAAAGGATTCCATCCTCAGACCCATGCTGCCAATGAGACCCTCGTAGTCTGAAATGGATTGTGACTTGGTGGGGGGAAAGGCTTTCCCTTCCCTGACCCTGCCATGGAGGGGACCTGTGGGGATGCCTGACCATCAGGTAGGTCCCGAGGGAAGCAGACACCAGTTCATGGGGGCAGGGATAGAGCTGATAAGCCCACCCAACCCCCGATCCCAGAGTGGAGAAAAAGATCTGCGAAAGGAAAAAAAAATTCTCCTGCACCTTCCTCAGTCTGCTAAATCACTCTGCCCAACTCCTGCCGCAGGACCTGTGGCTGCCAGTGCAGGCTCATACTGTGCACTCTCTATCTCTTCTCCTCTGCTGTACTATTTCACTGGTTTGCCTAAATGAAAGTATAGTTAAATTTAGTGAATTAGCTGACTAGAATGATAATGTACATACAAGTCCTTGATCATTTCTAAACTTTTCTGATCAAAAATAATTATTTTTAACATAAAGGGAGCTATGTAAGGTCCTTCCCCATGACAGAGAGAGAAAACCGGAAATGGTGCCATGATGTGTGCAGTGCTAGGAGTTGTAGATCTCAGTCATCACTGACTGGCTGCTGTTGGCCATGCGACTTGCTAACGACTTGGACATGCTCATTGTGTGCTCCCTGCAAAAAGTACTGCACACTGACATTAACTTGCTGAAGAAAAACAGAGTACATTCCCTTCTGCTGACCAGCTTCACCGGTGTCCGAAACTCTGGATTTTAGCACATCCACTGAATGCAAATTTGGCATTGACTCATCTTACCGGGAACATGCTGATCCATTAGAACTTGAAATGAGAAATATGACACAACTTTAGAACTAATTAATAGTCATTGATTTTACTCTTCTCCATATCTTTTTTTGTCTGACAGAGCACATTTTAATTGAATATCTAATTTATAATAAAAGGCATTCGGGTGGTCAAGTTTTCCAAGCTGTACAACTCTGCAATTCTCTTTTCTTTTTATCATATTGAGAGTACTGATTTGCTTGTTGCTGCTGTGATTCCTCTTAGTACTATAATTTAAAATAATTAGACCTGAAAACAATAACACAATATGATGGAGTCTCTCCTTGCTAGAGGACTTCAACTTTCAAGCTTATGATAATGAACCCACTATTATTTTCTGATTAACTGACATTTATAAATGAGTTATTTATTTTCAACTGTAGGACTACAAAAATATGTAAAATTTAAAGTTAAAAATAACTGTTATATACAAGACTATTTCTGTAAAACATGCAAAAATGTACAGCTGTAAAGGAGGACCAGAATCTTAAATGCTGGCAAGGGCTGAATACTGCTGCAATTTTTTGTTGAAAAAAGCTGGCTGACAGCAGATAAATGTAGATAATGTAACTCTGACAGAGGGAAAGAGAAGGCTTGATTAAGAGGTGACATGGCACCTGCCTAATTTAAAACTGTTCTAAATTTTGATAAGTATCCAAGAGGAAAACTGATCTTGGCAGAAAATTCCAGCATTCTGTTGCCAAGTGTTATTTATTTAAAGCAGTCGTCCATGTCTGCAGAAACAGAAGCAGCATGGACTACAGTACTTTGTGTAATCGCAATATTACAAGGTTCACACAAGTCTCCAATTATGATAGGTGCAGTGGCAGAAGGGGTAGGCTTTGTATGGGGTAGTATTAGAATTTATGCAAATCAAAGGAAGTTATATTAAGAGTTAAAAACATTATTAAAATTTAAATGGGGGGGAGGACTGCTTGGAACCAGAAATTGCAGCAGTCCATGCTGACTATTTTATTTTGGCAAAAATGGGCTGCGGTTTAAAAATATTTGCTCTCTAAGATCACCTCATGATCGACCATCTCAGTTTCTTATCAAGTAACCTCACGCACACTGCCATTAAGTGCACAACAGCAAATCAGAAGTAATATGGATACAAGGTACATATGGTATGTTTAAGGGTGGGAAAAGTGTTTCTCTTTTTAGTAGTATATCCAGGGAAACCACCAGGTGGTTGGAGAGATGTTTCGGTCATGAAAGTGACAGGGGAGAATAGGACCCTGTCCCATTTGTTATGAAGAAAGTGTTTAAATGCAAGGATCTTTCCTTTTCTGTCTCTTCTATGACTGGTTGTGCAAACAAAATTTTCCTGTGAGACTTCAGACTTTATCAACCTGACAGGTTAGAAACATAGAAACATAGATTTTGACAGCAGATAAAGACCGCTTGGCCCACCCAGTCTGCCCATTTCCCTACCTAATGGATAAGCTGCAGATCCTAGTTAACCAGCAGCCTACTTCTTCCTACCCCAACCCCCTAGGAATTGCCTTATGACTGTCCCATACATGCTTGAATTCCACCGTTTTTGACTCCACAACCTCCTCCAGAAGGCCGTTCCATGCATCCACAACCCTCTCTGTGAAAAAATACTTCCTTAAATTACCTCTGAGCTGCCCCCATCTTCAAATTGTGCCCCTTGTTCTTGCACACCTCTTTTTTTGAAAGATGCTACCCTCTTGGACTTTGTTGATTCCCTTGAGGTACTTGAAAGTTTCTATCATGTCCCCCCTCTCCCTCCTTTCCTCGAGGCTATACATATTAAGCTCCTTAAGTCTCTCTTCATATGTCTTCCGATGCAGACCCTGCACCATTTTAGTTGCCCTCCTCTGGACAGCTTCCATCCTGTCTATGTCTTTGTGGAGATTGGGTCTCCAGAACTGCACGCAGAACTCCAGATGGGGTCTCACCAGCTGTCTGTACAGAGGGATAATAACTTCCTGTTTTCTACTGGTGATGCCTCTCCCTATGCATCCCAGTATCCCCCCAGACCTCCTTGCTGCCCTCTCACATTGCTTGCCCACCTTTAGGTCATCTGATATGACTACTCCCAGGTCCCTTTCCATTTTTGTTGTTGTTAGTATCTCACCCCCCATTGTGTACTCTTCCCCTGGGTTTTTGTTTCCCTGGTGCATTACCTTGCACTTTTTAGCATTGAATCTAAGCTGCCATACATTTGACCATTCCTCTAACCTTGCCAAGTCCCTTCTCAGCCTTTCCACCCCACCTTGTGCATCAACTCTGTTGCAGATCTTTGTGTCATCTGCAAAGAGACATACTTTTCCTTCCAGTCCCTCTACAATGTTGCTTATAAAGACATTGAAGAGGACCAGTCCTAATACTGAACCCTGTGATACCCCACTAGTAACCCCCCTTTCTTTAGAGTGGACTCCATTTACTATTACTCTCTGTGTCCTATTCTCCAGCCAGTTCTTTACCTAGGCTGTCATCTTGGACCCACTCCCAGGCTGGCTAACTTGTATATTAATCTTTTGTGTGGGACTGTGTCAAATGCCTTGCTAAAGTCTAGGTAGGCCATGTCCACAGCCCCTCCCCGATCTACTACTTTTGTCACCCAGTCAAAGAAATCTATCAGATTGTCTGGCATGACCTTCCCACTGTGAATCCATGCTGCCTTGGGTCCTGTGCCCCTCTGGCCTCTAGATACTCGACAATTCTTTCCTCCAGAAGTGATTCCATCATTTTCCCTACCACTGAGGTTAAACTAACAGGTCTGTAGTTTCCTGCTTCTGCCTTGCTCCCACTTTTTGTGAAGGGAATCACATCTGCCCTCCTCCAGTCCTCGGGTACCACCCCATCCTCCCATGATTTGTTAAAGAGGGTAGTCAGTGGTGTCACTAGTTCTACCTTAGTTCTTTTAGAATTCTGGGATGGATCCCATCAGCCCCATTGCTTTGTCCACCTTCAGTTTTAAGAGTTTTTCAGAACCCTTTCTTCTGTAAATGGGCTGATATCAACTTCTGTATTCAGAGTGTTTCTACTGTTTGTTTTAGGTACCTCCCCTCTTCCTTTGTAAATCGACAAAAATATTTGTTTAGTATCTCTGCCTTTTCACAGTCACCCTCTGCCCACCCTCCCTCCCTCCTTTATTAAGCCTCACTGTCCCTCCTTGGTCTTCCTTCACTCCCTGATGTACCTATAAAAGGTTTTATCCCCCTTCTTAACTGAGTTGGCTATCTTTTCCTCGGTTTGGGCCTTTGCTGTTCTGACTGCCTTCTCAGCTTCCTTTTGCTTTAACTGATACAGTTCTCTGTCCTGCTCCTTCTGTGATTCCTTGTACTTCCTGAATGCTTTCTTTTTCTCTTGAACCTTCACTGCCACTTCCTTTGAGAACCATAGTGGTTTCTTACATCGTTTTGTTTTGTTTATTTGCTTCACACAAAGGCTTGTTACCTATGTGATGGCAGTTTTTAATATTCCCCATTGTTCTTCCACCCCTCCTTCCTGCCCATTTGCTAGTTCATTCCTTAGGCACTCACCCATTTTGGCAAAGTCAGCCCTCCTAAAGTCCAGTACTTTTGCCTTTGTATGGCTTGACTCTATTGCTGTGTTTATTGTGAATGTACTGTTCGATGGTCGCTAGTTCCCAGATGGCTACCCACTTCTACATCTGTGATCTTCTCTTCATCTCCATTTGAGAGAACCAGGTCTAAGATTGCTCCCTCTCAAGTGGGCTCCAATACTAGTTGTCTAAGGCATGCCCCCTGTAGGGCATCTAGAATAACCCCACTCTTGGAAGTGGCTGCTGCAACTACATTCCAGTTAACATCTGGCATATTCAGATCACCCATCAGCAATATCTCCCCTTTTTCTGCCATTCTAAGTATACTTTCTATCATTTCCTTGTCCATTTCCTCCCCCTGAGAAGAGGGTCTGTATACAACCCTTGTGCGGATTGTGGTGCCATTGCCGGTCTCCAAATTTACCCACAGTGCTTCTTCTCCTCCCTGTTTTCCCTTTTGTTCTGTTGCTTTGATTCCTTCCTTATGTAAGAGCTACTCCTCCTCCTCTTTCACCCTCCTGTCCCTCCTGTAGATAGTGTATCCTGGTATGTTTACGTCCCAGTCATGGTTTTATGTGTACCATGTTTCTGTGACTGCCACGATATCCAGATGTTCCTCCTCCATCAAGGCCACTAATTCAGGAAGCTTGTTACTCAGACTACGGGCATTGGTACTCATTGCTCTCCATTTTTTGATGGCTTTACCTTCTTTTGCAGCATCCCCCACTGACCTTTCTACCTCGGTCTTTTTCTCATTTAGTACCCTGTTTTGTAGGGAGAGGCTGGGATTTTCCTGCTGCTTATCAGTTTTGCAGTTCTTTGCCTCTCACTGCCTCTCAGTTTTCTCCTGCTGTCTGTCTTTTCCTCCCTTGCATGTCTAGATCTGCTGATATAAAAATATGTGCAAATCACTGTATGGAAACGTAACTGATACTGGAATCCCTTGTGTTTGGAAAATATATAGCATTACTGTTGAAATGTATATAATAATAATTTTTATTTATTAAATTTTAATGACCGGGTAGGCCCACTGAGCCCCAAAGGTCCCTTTTTCAGGGGCGACCCTTTAGATGACTGCAAAAAGCTGTTGGAAGCTAGAGGTTACCAGAGTTCAATTTTTAAGCCTTTTGCAAAAGCTGTGCAAAAGTGGGCATCAACTCAAGAAGCACACTGTGTTTTAGCGGCTTCTGCTTGATATTTACAAAAACAGGATGTTTGCTAAGGATGGGAGTTGAAAGGATTTAAAGGAGCTAAACTGCAATTGCTAGGAGAAGAAAAAGGGACACAGAGACTCAAGGAAAACTACTGTTTTTCTCCTTTGTACATAGTTATACTGAACAAGTTCATTTTTTATGTTACTAATATTTTGTTGAATTCTACAACTGCTCCTGGCTTTCCCTATGCTTCCTGACCTGTGCCTCGATGACAGTAAGGTGTAAGCAAAGAAAAACTATGCCTCCCACAGTTTTTTTGTCTTGGATAGGCCCCCCCCCCCCGAATTGCCATTACTGCCCCCTTTAACTCTGGTGGAGAGACCTCCCAGAATGAACATCCCCTCAGGAGATCTATCACAGAAGTGGGCAATCAGACTTCGCTGATACAGGCTTCCCACCAAAGTAAGGCAATAAAATATCTCACAACATTACTTTAAAGTTTCCCTCCCTAATGTCTGATGGCTGGGCAAAGCACAGCACTGAAACATTGTCAGCATCCTCCCTTCAAGTCTACTAGGATTCCAGCTGCACCACTACCCATGGTCACCCTAAGGGCATTGATGGAGCAGAGGCAAGAGCCTTCCCTCCCCAGAGAAGAGCCCTCTAGAATGCTTGAGCACCCCCTTCCCCCCATCCGCCACTCTAGGTTCAGAACCCAAATTAAATAAATAAATAAATTACTGCCTTGCCAGCATGGATGGCGTTGGTCATCCAAGTGGCACTGCTGGAGCAGAGGCAAAAGCCTTCCCTCCCCAGAGAAGAGCCCTCTAGAATGCTGGAGCCCCCCCCCCGGCCTTCCGCCACTCTAGATTCAGGTTCAGAACCCAGATTAAATAAATAAATCACTGCCTTACCAGCATGGAGGGCGTTGTGGAGTGAAGAAAGTAGCTGCAATTGGAGCTGATGGGTTTGAGTTGGTTTAGCAGGTACCCAGCAGTCCTGCTATGTATACATTTGTGCCGAGAGGCAAGCCAATGTTATAATGATGAAACAGTAGTATATGGTGACAATAGACAACAAACGAGAATGTACAAAGTAATGTGAAAGAGTTAGTTGATCTTAGACCTTTTTTAAAATCATTTGGGAAATATCTGGGTACCATTAGTACCTGGTTTTCCTCTTTGTAACATCTATATAATTAGGCAAAATTGTTCCATACATGCGGGAGTCAGTAACTGAAAACAAGCTGTCCAGAACTAAGGTTCTGCAGTGGCATAATTAATCTGTTGCCAGAATGGGAGTAAAGATGGTGTGCAAGCAGAATAGCAGGAGTGAGGAGGGTGCATAGTTTAGGATATTGTGGAGTCTGTATTTAAATCCATACAGAGCCAGGTGTTGTATGCACCTATCAGATAGTGAGGGCTGGGCACTGAGTAATGTACCCAGTTTCATTAAAGACCATGGCCCAGATATTCAAAAAGGGTTGCACATGGTGTAAAAGTGTTGCGCCATGTGCAATCCACTGATGCGCCCCGGCGCGATATTCAAACAGGAATTGTGCCTGGCATAAATCCCGAAGTGCCAGAGTGTATCAGTAATGTATGCAGGCGCAGGTGGGGGGGGGGGTGTGCCCATGCATACTCTGCACAGCCTGATATTCAGCCCGGGATGTGCGGAACCATGCTTGTGCAACCTCTACCTGCGCCGCACAAAGTTAAGCAGCAAAAAAAATATAGGAGCAACTGCCGGCCACCCACAGGTGAGCTGCCGCATTGCAGGGCGCAACACGGCAGCTGCCACCTGTGGGTGGCCACCCGAGCTCCGACTGAACCTCCATGGTGGTGCCCCCCCAATGCCCGATCGTGGGCATTAGTAAAATAAATAAAACCTCCTACATTCCTGGTGGTCCAGTGGACCACTGCCTGCCTGATCGCAGGCTTCAGTAAATAAAAAGAAAAGATTTATCCTATATCCCTGGTGGTCCAGTGGACCGCTGCCTGCCTGATCGCGGGCTTCAGTAAATTGAAAATGAAATCCTATATCCCTGGTGGTCCAGTGGACCGCTGTCTGCCCGACCGTGGTCTGAAGTAAAATGTAAAGAAACCTATATACCTGGTGGTCCAGCTGTGGGGCACATTGCCAAGCTGCAGGTGGTGTCGGTCCCCAATGGCTACTGCCTGGCAGGGCGCCAGGCGCAAGTCGTCTGGGATTGGCACACCTACGTGCAAATGAGGCCATAATGACATGCAAATGGCCCCATCTGCACCTTGCATACATTATGGCCCCATTTGCATGTCTACTTTTGAATATCGTGGTAGTTGCGCCTTGCGCAATGGAACTTGCGCTAGCGCATCCCCATGATCCACTCTGGCCACTGGCGCAGTTCCACTGCACCATGCACACTGCGGGTGGCCAGGGTGTGATATTCAACGATGCTGAGCCATGGCACGGCTCCGTTGAATATCGCCCAGTCCACACCCCTGGGGAGCCAAGTTGAGCTGTGCCCAGGCTTGCGCCACAGCCTGGTGCAGTTTGAATATCTGGGCCCATGTCTCCAAAGTTAAGGCGTTTGCATATTCCCAATGAGAGGCAGTCACTCACTCAATACAGTGCACCAAGCTTATGTGGGATTTGGAAACAAGTGTCTGGATACACGAAAAGTTCAAAGGACTTATCCAAAATGACACCTAGGCACTCAGAATGTGACATGGAGGATAAGGAGGAACCATTCAAAGTATTAATAGCTGGGAGCAGCAACTGGCTATTTATTTGCAGAGAACCCACTTTGTTAACTTGTTTTGATTACTGTTTGGATACATTTAACTTTAGAGTTTGTTTTTCCTGTGTAAACTTCAGCTTGTATGTAACTATTCCCTGCTGGACTATGTTAACCTACTGACTACTGCTACATTCCCTGGGGCACCCATGAAAACAAGATACTGCATCTCACGGGGTTACCCCAGTTGGAGTAATTAATTTCAAATAAATATAATATGTTTGTGTGATGCAGTCCTTCCATGGCTTACAATGTTGGTGAGGAGAAGGCTGTTTATTATCGTTCCCAACATGCTCATATGCTCACAGTCGGTGTTAGTTTTAGTATGAACTACATGCATGTTTCTATGCCATCACCATTAGGCAGTCCTGATCAGTGTTAGACTGAGTAACATGCACACTCAGGAAGGAAGACTCCTCGTAGGTGAGTGGTTATGGCAACAGGGGTCTGCACAAATCCCAAACACTGTTGATCTCAGTACTTCATTACTATGATTTACCAGCCAGTTAGGTGAATATGGGCTATGGTGGGCACTGTGATTAGAGTGCATTCATGGTAGATATTGCCATGGAGACACTGGCTCAGATGAGCTAAGTGGACGAGTGTGACTCTGCTACTGACAGTTTTCACAACTGGAATAAGAGTAACCTAAGAAATAAAATATAAAAAATTAAAAAAGAATCTTTTAAGGTAAATTGGACTACTTGTGCCATTTCTTTTTTTCCTATACCATAATACTCTGATCTGATTAGTGAACAGATTTAACATATGAACAGATTTACAGGGGACTACACCTGAATTTGAATTTTTTTTTATTTTATTTGCATTTACCCAGGATATTGCTTTCAGGCATACCTATTTACCAGACTGTCCTGCTTGAAAAAACATATCACTTACAGTACACATAATCCATACATGGTGATTTCCAGAAACAACACTGCATCAGTAAGTAACACTGCCACATTAATAACAATCACATTTAGAAATACACCAATCCACCAGCCCAGTGGCACTGGATTTTTTTTTTATTAACACTTATTTTTCCCTCCGGTCACGGTCAGCAGGGGCCTCTCTCAGGCATCCTGCCGTTTCCTGCCCAGCCTTAAGTCCTCTCTGCCTGTACCGTCTCTCTCCTCCTCCTCGACACCACTCTCGGCACCCCCAGCTTAACCCCTCCTGGGTGGGGCCGCCCCTCCCTTGGGCGCTCTTCTTAGTCAGTCTTCAGTGTGGGCTAGGACCCGGGTGGAGGAACCTGGGAGGTCAGGCAGGCTGGACCCGGCTGTGGGCATGGGGGCAGGTGCCGTCGCCTACCCCTGCCGACCAGGCTTTTCCTTGTTCTGGTGCTCACATTCCCCACCGCGTGGGCATGCCCCTGATGCAATGGCACACAGCAACCCTGCCTTGCATCAGGTCACGCTACTTGCTTGCTGCCCAGCATGCCGCAGCACTCCTGGTCTCCACAAGAAGCCGCTGGTACACCAGGACTCCCCCGATCTTCCCCCCCAGGGAGGAGAGCAGCCCAGGGGTGCACAATCCTCACCTGCCCCTGCTCACCCTGGCCTGGGCTCGGCTCCCGAACTCAGGTCACGGATAGTCTTGAGGTGTGGCGCTGGCACCTCAACCCTCAGCACCACAGGGCCAGCTGTGGCACTGGAGGTTGAGTGCTGGTTCACTACACCTCATGTTACGCTGGCAACCTGGGTTCGGGAACAAGTCTGGGTCGCCAGGGGTCATCAGGGGTGAGGGAGGATCAAGCATCCAGAGGACTGCTCTCGTCTCTCGGGGAAGGGAGGCTTGTCAACTCTCTTGTTGACTGCCCTCTGATGGTGGCTGGAGGGCAGTATGGGTTGGAAGACACATACTGACATCCTTACCTAGGGAAAGGGAATGGGAGAAAAGAGTAAAAGAGAGCTGGCGGGCTCCATGATGGCCCCATGTCGCTGTGCCACCCCTGGCTTCTGGATTTGTGTCCTGGGGGAGGGAGAAGAAAAGACGGTGCTCTCCTCCCTGGCCCTGCCATGGGTGGCAAGCCACGAGGGAAATACCAGGGGCTGGCTGAGCGGGGATGCGTGGGGCTGGAGGATGAGATCATCTGAGGGAAGGCCATAACCACCTGCCAGGCTCCGAAGTGCAGAAAAACCTCTATGGGGAAAAAAAAAGGCACCAATCCATGACTGTATTCTTACACCTACTGTAAGTGGGTACATTTCTTATTTGAGGGGGGACTATATTACAGAGGGAGGTGGCCATGTAATTAAAAGTCAATTTTCAAAAGTGTGTTTTTATTTTCAGAACTATAAAGCCTCTCCCCACTATATCCCAAATATTGTGCTGGTTGTTATTTATGGCTAACTTTTCATACAAACATTCTGGTACTATGCCATTTACATATTTGTATGAAAAACCATAAAGGAGTCTGTCTCTTCTTATGCTCAAGGATGTCCAATTCAGTTCTACAAACATTGCGCAATGATGAAAGTTTATTAATGGCCCCGAAACCCCCAATAGAAACCTGGCTAAGCAGCTGTACTTCCCGCCATATTTTTGTAAATCATTTTTACTAGCCCATCTATAAACAGCACTGCCATAATCTATCATGGGCAATACTGTAGCAGTGACAACTTTAGCTCTTGTATTCTTTGAAAGGCAGCCCTTTAGGCACCCAACATTTGGGAGATCTTTGTACATATCTTATCAATATAGGGTGTAAACTAATTCATCATCAGTCCATAACCTGAGACACTTAAGCAAACGTTCTTGTTCAGTTTTTGCCCCAGTTTTTAATAGATCTCTATTCAGTCAAACCCTTACAGCTCATAAAAACTCAGAGGGAACTGGCAATATTTTGTAAATTGTTACCAGTGCTTAATAGAGTTTTGCTGGTAATGACACAAAATGGCTTAACACATTTTTTTTACTGGCTATTTTACAGAGATCTGTGTCGATACCAGTAATTGTGCCTGGCTGAAATAGGACAGACTTAATGTCAGGCTGGTGAATGGGGAACTGATTCAAAAGATTAAATCGCTTGTGATGAGGCTGACTAAATATGTTAACAAGATTAGTGAAGCGTTCCTGAAATGTTTGCAACCAATCAGAAGCGTATGTGGAGAGGACCTTTTTATAATGTAATTTTATCTGCTGTTAAACTGATTAGAAGTGTGATACATGATACAGGGTTAGCAGAAAAGGACAGACATAAGAAATCTGGAGAATGGTATTCTGAAACGGGTTATATTTTTGAATCCAAGGTATGTTCAAAGTCTGTGTCATGTATAATCTTGACGCATTTTTTACATTTCTTATCATTATGTTTATGTGAGAGCCTTTCCAAATTCATACAAGGGGAATTAAGAACTTTACATACATTTATAATTAACTCCTGTCTCATAGCTTGAAGAAATTTCAAAATGTACCATGGTCTGTTATTCTCTGTTAAACCCAATATTCTGGATTGGTCTCTCAGTATACAGTATTTTATTCTTGTTAGGTCTCTCAGTATATAGTACATTATTCTTGATAGAAGTCTCAGTATAAAATAAATGGATTCTTAAGATCTCTCAGTATTCAGAACATGTATTCTGAGCCAGCCCAATGGTACAGAGGGCTGAGACAGCGATGCCCTTACCTCCTTACCTCCTACCATGCCAGCGACCTATGTTCATAGTGCGAGTGGGTCATCGGGAGCTGGTCAGGGCGCAAGATGACTGAGCGTCCAGAGGACTGCTCTCCTCTCCTGGGGAGGGTGAGGATCAGCATCCGGCACCAAGCAGAGGCTAGGTGTTGGCATGCCAAGCCAATACAGTGGGGCACAGAGGAGAAGCAGCTGGTGGGCATGCTGCTTATGGATACACACATGGCACGTCCATCGTCAGCATTGCACGCTCTGCTCCGAGAAAAGCGGAAAAAATGGCAGCCATGGTTGCGCAGCTTGATGGCTGTCCACCTAACGCCCCGTCTCCGAGGGCGTCACCCACACTGGATCCGGTCCTGGTGGGGAGTTGGGGGCTCCCTCCACGGGGGACAAGCTGTGGGGATAGCAGGGTGGTGGCCCAAATAGGAGACTGGTGTGGATGGATGGTGGCCGGAGGATGAAGGGGATGTCTGGATACAATAGGTGGCAGCCAGGAGCCAAGGGGAGAAAAAGCAATGTAAAAAAACAAAAAAACAAAAAAAAAAACAAAGAACATGTATTCTTGAGAGACTTCTTAGTACACAGTACATTTATTCTTGATAGGTTCCCCAAGTATACAGTACATGTACACAAGAGATCTCACGGCATACAGAACAGCACAGGGTACCCACCTAGAAGGATATGGGCCTATATAGGGGTGATGACCTGATCCATTCAGGAAGGGAACCACAGTCCTCTGTGTATAGTTTAAATGTTACTTTGATGAACATTTGAACTGGCCGAGTGGGGTGGCAGAAGAGATTGGGGAGGCAGATATTGCCTCCCCCTAGCTGAAGTAAAGAAGAGGGAGAACCCGAGAGGAGTGGAATCCCCCAGGATGCAAATTAATACAGTAAGAAGAGTGAAAGAAATGAAGTGGGGATAAGATTCCAGACCTAGAGGGCATAATGGCAGAGGCCGACGTGAATATTGTGGCCATTGCCGAGTCATGGTGCACTGAAAACCTAACTAGGACATGGCCATACCAGGCTATACTCTGTTCATGAAGGACAGGATGGGAAGGAATGGAGGCACTTTATGTGAGGGAGGGCATTAAAGCAACAGAGATACAGGGAATATGGTGGAAGCAGAGGTACTGTGGGTCACCCTAGTAATGGGGGAATGGAGCTTCTATTCTCACTGGTGTGATCTACAGGCCTCCTGCATGGGAGGGGAAGTAAGATAAGGTACTGATGGAAGTCACTGGCAAGATGGCAGAAAGTGTTGTTGGTGGGGGGCTTCAATCTGCTGGACGTAGACTGGAGCATCCCAGCTCTGGTTTCAGCTAGAAGCAGCAAACTCCTGAACTCCCTGTAGGGGGTGTTCCGCAGGCAACAAGTCAGTGAACCCACCTGTGATGGAGCAATACTAGAACTAGTACTCACCCACAAGGACAGTGTTGCAGACACCAAGGTGCAGGGCCATCCAGGGACCAGCGATCAAAGTACAGTGTGGTTCAATATAAGGACGGCTGATGAATCGAACCAGACAAAGGCA
Organism: Neoceratodus forsteri; assembly: GCA_016271365.2. Taxonomy (NCBI): domain Eukaryota; kingdom Metazoa; phylum Chordata; order Ceratodontiformes; family Ceratodontidae; genus Neoceratodus; species Neoceratodus forsteri. Next base: position 336,062,306 of record CM057454.1, read on the forward strand.
AGGGTCCTGCACTTCAGGTGGGCAGATTTTAAAAAGATGGATATATGCCAAAGGGATGACCTGCTGTTGGGTTGTGTGTGGAGCAGTGGCGTCATGCCCATAGGGCCCGAGGGAGGCATGTGCCCCCCAACATAATTGCCCAAACTAGTAAAAAACACATTATTTTATTTTCCAGAAAATCCCAATGTTCAAAACAATATAGGGTTTTTATGAACTCATTGGTGGTGGGGGTGTGGTGTGTGGTTTTTGGATCTACTTACTGCTAGCGGGCTGGTGTGTGTGAAAAGTAATTGGTGGTCTGTGATGACTTTAGATGTTATTTTCACCAATCACTTCTCCAGTTTGTGCTCATCTCTCCAATCACACAGTGAAGCTGACACGCGGAGGCAAAGCTTGCTTTTCAAGTGCCATCTTTACAGTGCGATCGTGTAGGAGAGACTGAGGAGACGACCCATATGAGAGAAAGCTGCAACTAAAGAGTTTAATTAAACATTCATCAGCGGCAGGCCGCAGTACTGAGTGAGATTGGCAGTGGTCGCGGCATGGATAGTGGTGTATGTTCCTCTGCACCGTCATCCTTTCCCAGGAGAGGAGTAGTGGCAGTTCCAGCAGCAAGGGGGGGCAGGTGAGTCTAAGTGTCTTCATTCCTGGAGCTCAGCAGGCCTGGGTTGGTTTGTAAAAGTGCTCTGCTCTGTTCTCTGAGGATGTTGAGTGCAAGTAGGGGGACCGGGTGGAGTGGGTGAGATGTGTTATTCCTCAGTGTTGTGCCAGTGTCCATCTTGACTAGCTGGCGCTCACCGACGGCTGAGTAGTTCTGTGCTTGGTGGACTGAGGAGAGGCAGTGGCTCGGTTTCAGCCTGTGTATGGTTCCAGCGAGAAAGCAGTGGATGCCGCAGTGCTGGAACTCGGGGCAGCGGGGACTGACTGTTGGTCTCGACTGAGTGGATCATAAATGCACAACTTTTTCACTTGTAACCCCCCCCCCCCAACAAAGAAGAGTGAAAATCTGTGTAATACAATCACCTCATCTGAATAAATTCAGGTTATGCTGACCTGGTGTATTATAAATGCAGTTTTTTTTTTCACAGATCTTGGCAGATATAAAATGTGTTACACACTCCATCAAAGAAATTAACTGTGTCCCCCTGCCCACCCAGTGTTTTTCACAAGTTTTACCTGCCAGGATCTGGGAAGATTAAGCTGCATTGTTTTTTCTACACATAGCATTAGCATAACATGAATGAATTCAGAAGAGGGGTGCACCCAGCTTGTGATACTTTAGGACTTGTAATCCATAAAAAACACAAGCATTTTTAGCCTTCTAGTCTGTCATCCTTCAAAATGTGTTTGCTGCTATTCCGTGAACAGACCTAATTTTCCCTTTTTGTTAATTCCTGGTGCCACAATATTAAATGATATGTTTATGACCAAGCCATTTTTGAACAGTTTGTGAAATGAGTGTTTATTTTGCTCTAAGGTGTGTGTGTGTGTGTGTGTGTGTGTGTGTGTGTGTGTGTGTGTGTGTGTGTGTGTGCATATTATTGATCAGTTGTACTAACTGCCTCTGAATTTTTCACTTCGCATCTATAGTAATACAATTAATTTAGCAATCATGTACATATATCTGTGTGGTGACCCCCCATAGAAAGAATGCAGTGAAAATCTTCCTAATGCAGTCACCTCTTCTGCAGCTTTATTTTCACAGATCATCCAAAGAAAAAGCTGACACTGAGAAACAATGGGGGGAGCTACAGTATTAAAATCAGCATCGACGCAGGAAAACCAGGCACCAGGATCATGATGGCAGATGGAGGTTAAAAAGTTCTTTATTCCAGTTTAAATAAGACATCCAGAAACTTAGTCGTGAGATAGACAGTGAGCTTGTGGTTCTCCCACAGCACCGTTTCACATATGAAAATGTATACTTTCTCAAGGTACTGTCTGCCCCACCACCTGTACCTCATATTCTTCTAAACATGCATACATTTCTAGGAGGCTAACCGGGAAGGACAAAAATATTTTTAAAAAGTGATTAATGTGACTGGTGCTATTAATAGTGCAAACAGACAATACAAACAGTAAAAACATCCAATCTGTTTGCTCCAATAACCCCCATAGTTCTGTAGCTCATTTACTAATGTTCTAGTTTCCAAAATATGCATTTTTTCCACTGTGCAGAGAAAAATTAACATAAATCTCTATTTGTAAGCTAAGTGATATTGCACTTTGATTAATAGGCAACACCATCCAATGTATCTGTTTTGCCAGGTTTGGCTCTGTTATGGCAGTAACATGCACACCCACTTACAACGGAGGTTATTTGAGCAAACAAAATGGACATTTTATGATTTATTTTGTCTGTTTACTCTATTTATAGTACTGGTCACTTTAATTGATTTTCTTAAGTAAGTTTTGTGTTCCTGGGTCTGCCACATAATAATTTATACATGCTTTGAAGTGTAAAAATTAGGTAAAGGTACTGGGGGCGGGTACCTTGAGAAAGTTCATATTGGCATAGGCAAAATGTTGGCTTGTGAGAACCACACGCTCATGTTCTGTCTCACTACTAAATTCCTGGATGGCTTATCTAAATTGAAATAAAGGACTTTGGTAACTTTTAACTGACTTCAACAACCTTTACTGAAGAACCTTTACTGAATCCAGCATACCAGAGAATGCAATGGAAGGGGTAAGTGCCCATTTTTCTTGGTTTGAAAAAAGCTGAACACAAAGGACACATATTGATGGGACCAGCTCTATGATGATCTTACTAGTTTAGGTTATGGTGAACCCCAAAATGGGAAAGCACTTTATTCAATCTCTGGAGTGCATGCCTTATTTTTTTCTATTGTTTTCACCATGTTTGAATTTAAAAAAACAAAAACAAGGTGCTGTGTCAGCAAGTGTCTGAAAACAAACAAAAGAAAAAAAATGGTAATATTAAATGGATGCTGAAAACAGAATTAAAATCAATGTTTCGACCATAGGCCTTCAGGAATTTTTTAAAAGAAGATTAAAAAAAATAATTGATTTTTTTCTCCTTATGTAACTCCTGATGACTTGTGGTTGAAACTTCAGTTCTAACTCTCTTTTCTATTTTCAGCGTGAAAATATTTATGTTCTGGTGTGACAGTATCAGGAAACGGCCATGCTTAGGTCAGAGATAGGAGATGGGAGGCAGTATAGCGCAGTGGTTTAAGGCTCTGAGCTGCAAATCTGGTGACATCCAGCAGATCAGACCTGGGTTTGAATCCCACAACTTCCACTTACATAGTGTGTGACTCTGAGCAAGTCACTTAACTTTCCTGTGCTCCCAGGATGCACCTGTAAAAAAGCTTTTAGTGTGCTACTCCTGGTTAAACAATGAAATAAAAAAAACAAAGAGAGGAGACCAGCACCACTGCCTACGCAGAAGACGGAACTATGCCATTCAGTAAGGCAAATGCCAGCTGAATAAATAGCCACTGAAGTGTGTAAACTCACCAGGCTAATGGATGGAAACAGTCCAGTTTCAATTCAGTTCAAATCCTTTATTTGATATAGTCCAAAAAAGCCAAAAGATCCAATGCTACCCTGCTCCAACACAACTTCCTTGTCACATGATAGCGTACATACTTCGTCACCCGACACGTTTCTCACAATGTGCTTTCTCAAAGGTAGCGTTGGATCTTTTGGCTTTTTTGGACTATATCAAATAAAGGATTTGAACTGAATTGAAACTGGACTGTTCAGTCTTCTGCGTAGGCAGTGGTGCTGGTCTCCTCTATTTTCAGCATGCATTTAATATTACTGTGTATGAGTGGCAGTGCCCAGCCTTTACTTGCGCAGTCCTGTTTGTGCTTTTGACTTGGTTAGACAGCACTGAGAGCACTGCATCCCATACTGGATCAGTACACTACAGAAACTACTTGTGACGGTCCAGGACAAGGGCCACCGTGGACCCCTAACCACAACAGGCTGTGTATCCATTTCAAGGGCAATATAGAAAGTTCAGCAGTACACTGTTTACAATTTCTCTGTTAACATTTTGTTTGTTTAACTCACTCAGCTCTAGAATGGAATCTTGAGTGAGTGCTGTATTCCTGTGTAAAAATTGATGTTTTCCCGAGCAGTTAGAATGTTCAGAACTAAAATGGTAACACTCCGACTTGGAGTATAAATAACTAAAAAAGTATAACTCCTATCACAAAACTTACAGCACAAAGTTTGTTCACAATAAAAAAATTCTTTAAAATGAGGGGTCACACATGTTAGCAGCATTAACTTTTTTTTACAGAGCATGTAAAGATGAAAATGTAAATTTTCTTCTTTTAAAAAATAAAAAAAACTCAAAAAAACACCTTAGAAGTGGCAAAAGTCTGTTGTATAATGGTTTTCCATCACACCAACATCTGTGCACTACACTGCCACAGTTTACAGTATTTCTGAGCTGTTTTACATAATAAAACAGACCATAAACTAAGGCATGTGCCAACACATAATGCCAGTAAACCGACTGAATTCGGAAAAATGCTCTGCACAACTGCCCACATGATGCACAAACCATGATAACTGAAAAAGTATGCCTCCTAGCCCCTAGACACCTGCACGGAAAATGTTCACAATAACAAGAGCTTTAAAATGATGGGTCACTCATGTTAGTGACATTTGCAGATAGTTTTTTTACAGTTCCTGAAATGATAAAAGAGCATTTTTTTAAATTCTGTTCTCAAATAAAAACCTACATCATAAAGTACACCTCCTAGACCCCAGACACCAGCATGATAATTGTCCACATTAAAGAGACCTTTCAAATGATGGGTCACACGTTTCTAACATTTACAGTTTGTTTTTTTTTTTTTACAGTACCTGAAATGGAGGAAAATCACATTTTTACACTATTTTTATCCCCCAAAAAACTAAAACAAAAAAGTATACCTCCTAGCTCCCAAACACCAGCATACTAATTTTCCACAGTGAAAAGAGTTTTCAAATCAGGGATCATACATTTCTAGTAATGGAGACAAAATAACATTTTCTTCACTTTTTAACCCAAATTAAAACCTAAAAAAAGTAATTTACTCTATTTAACTCAATGGTGACCCCTATTTCAAAGTCAGTATTCTGGTAGGTAGAAATGTTTAATACCGTCCTGCGCTTTCCAGTAAACTTATCCCTGATTGGTTGATCCAAAAAGTGCATAAGAAGTGCAGGACGCACATATGCACTCTGGGGATGAGATGAAGTGAATACCTGACGCATGTATGCGCTATGGGGACTAGAGGAATTTTCCTGATGACGCCCATATGCGCTATGGGGCTGAGTGAGTTAAGGCAGCTAAAATGGTGCATGGTCTGCATTATAAGCCCTATGAGGAGAGATTGAAGGACCTCCGTATGTGCTCTGGACCTTATTTACCCCTGTGCGGTGTTTGTAGGTCTCTGTCATCTCTTTCTCTCTATCCCCTCTTTCTTCCAGTGTGACACCCTGAAAGAAAGAGGGGGATATGACAGAGATCTATAAATACTTCACAGGGATAAATAAGGTTCAGAGTAGAGTATTTTTCAGAGGAAAAGATGCATGAGAACAAGGGGGCAGTGAAGTGGAAATAGGGTAAATTCATGAGAGATGTGAGAAAGCACTTTTTCACTGAAATAGTGGTGGATGCCTGGAAAAGTCTTCCGGGGGTGGGGGTGGGGGCAAAAGCAGTGGTGGATCTAAGCAACCATGGAAGAAGCAGAAGGGTATCTTAGTGGGAAGCAAGGGATGGGGAGGGGGCCAGAGATCAAGTAGGATCTGATCTGCAGTGACAGGACTGACAGGGGTTCTGCAAAGTTTGGACATAAGCTGTTCACTGTCTTTGTTAACATTCTGTTCTGCACTGCAGACTACAAGCTGTCATTGTGAGAAATGTTGTATGCTATGTTTGACACTGTGTCCTTTGCCTTATGTGTAACAAAATTTATCATTGCTCTGTCACTGTGATGGCATTTAGCATGTTGTGGAACAGCTTCTTGGCCTGCTAAAAATCAGTAAAATGCACCATTTGACTTCAAATTTTTCAAAATTTTCCTGGGGGGGGGGCATGCCCCTGGACCTCCCAAGAAAGGCTTTGATTTTGTGCCCCTGCAAAATTTCTGGTTGCATGACAGCCCTGGTGTGGAGATGAGCTGGGTGGGGTGGAGGAACAGTGTGGGAAACTAAAAAAGTGCCACAGTGAAGTCACAAACCTCTGCATCAAACAAAGGAACTAAAGAAAGAAGAAAAAGAGACTGCTGTGGTTATTGAAAGGGGTGGCAGAAAAGATAAAAGCTAAGTGGATAGCATTCAAATGGTACAAGGAGATGCAGAGGGAGCAAGATAGGGAGATGTATCAGGGGAATCACAGACGGAAGCAGGGAGAACAATAAACAGTGCAAAGGCACAAGCTGAAGCAAGAATAGCCAAGGCAGTAACAAAAGGGGCCAAGACATTGTTTAGATATGTAAATCAAATAAGGAAGACCAGGGGTGGGACTGTAAAGTTAAGAAGGTAAGGGGGGGGGGTGGAGAGACCATGCAGAGGGGGAACAGGAAAAGGCAGACATCCTGAACAAATACTTCTGTTCAGTGTTCACAGAAGAAAGAGATGGGGAGGAGCCACAAAAATGTAACAGAAGCACTGGAGGGAGGCAGGTGGATACTTACTGTTTTCAGAGGAGAGAATCCTGAAGTGACTTGCAAATCTGAAAGTGGTCAAAGCAAAGGGGTCAGATGGGGTCCTCCCAATGGTACTGAGGGAGCTCAAGGAGGTACTCGTTGCACCTCTGACGGTCCTGTTTAACAGCACATTGAAAACAGGAGTGGTCCCACAGAAATGGAGGAGGGCAGATGTGGTCCCATTTCACAAAAGTGGTAACAGGGAAAAGGCTGGCAATTTATAGGTTGGTTGGCCTGACTTCAGAGGTGAACAAATTAATGGAATCACTGCTGAAAGAAAGGACTGTGGAATATCTTGAATCCAGTTGGTTACAAGACACAAGGCAGCATAGAGTCACAGTGTGTGTGTGTGTGTGTGTGTGTGTGTCTCATGTCAAACAAATGTGATTGATTTCTTTGACTGGGTGACTAAGGAACTAGATCAGGGTGGAGTGGTGGACGTAGCTTACCTAACTTTCAGTAAGGTGTGCAACACTGTTCCACACAGGAAACTAGTAAGCAACCTGGGAAGCTTAGAGTGGCTCCAAAGGTGGTAAACTGGGTAAGAAATTGGTTAAGGATAGGTAGCAGAAGTTTGTGATAAATGGAGTTCACTCCAAGGAAGGGAGGATGACCACCGGGGTGTCTCAGGGATCAATGCTGGGACTGGTCCTCTTTAACAGCTTTACAAGTGACACTGAAGAGGAGCTGGAAGGGAAGGTCTGTCTCTTTGCAATGACATCAAACTCTGCAATAGGGTGGACACAATGTGGTGTGTGTGGAAAGGATGAGCAGCAGCCTGAGGGAACTCGAAGAGTGGTCAAGGGTATGGTAGCTGGGTTTCAAAGTGAAAAAGTGCAAAAGGGCACAGAAACCCAGGGGTGAAGTACAAAATGGGAGAGGCCATACTGATGACCACCAAGCAGGAAAGAGACCTGGATGTGATCATACTGGAATGCCTGAAAGTGGCCAGTTAGCGTGATGAGGCAGTTGTGAGGGCAAGCGACATGCTGGGGTGCATAGGGAGGGTTATCACCAGCAGAAAGAAGGAGGTGATGTTGCTTCTGCACAGATCGATGGTGAGACCCCACCTAAAGTACTTTGTCCGGTTCTGGGAGACAACATCTCCAGAAGAACACAGAGTGGAGACAATCGAGAGGAGGCCAACTAAAATGGTGCAGGGTCTGCATCAAAAGCCATATATGCAGATATCCTTCTACATTTATTTTGTTCCAACCTTTCCATGATGGTACAACTTTGCAGATTTGTGTTAGTTCTGTACTCCTGCTCTCAGGTTCTGTATCCATTTTCTTTGCCAAATTGGTGCTTTCCAGTCTTTCAGTCAGTGTTTTTTTTTAATTCTATTTTTGCTCTCACAGATGGCTTGTGGAAACCTTACCCCATCAGCCAGTTACACAGACACTGAACAATCCTTCTTCGGCCAGCCTCCACCATGGCCGCTGGAGGGAAGGACCGTGGCTTACCCCCCCCCAATGGAAGGCAGGTAGGGGGAGGAGATTGCATCTCCCTTGAACCCCCGCCCTGTCTTATGCTGGGCTTTATCTGGCCTGGAGGATGGCCATTCATCTGTGGCACTATGCTGCTCACTGTGAGGGGTTCTGTTCTTGCTGGTTCCCCTAGGGTGCAGACATGCAATGACGTCCAGCATGCAGCAAGCATGCTCCCGTGCACACACGCAGGATGTCTGCTGCTGCCTGATTCCATTGCCAGATGCCCCCTGAGTCCTGCTCCCCCAGTCTTCATTAGGGTCGCTAGGACAATGGGCACATACCCCAACCCTCCTCAGGAGAGTAGAGCAGACCTCCGGACACTCAATCCTTTCCTCCCTTGCTAACCCCTGATGACCTGAGTCTGTTTCCGAACCCGGGTCACTGGTGTGGAGTGAGGTGTGGCATCCAGTGCCTCAACCCTCAGTGCCAGCGGGCAACATTTTCAGTCAGTGTTTAGCATATTTTTCATGTGTGCTCTGTGTTACTGAGGGGTAAATGGCAGAGTTTCATTTAGCAATTACAGGTGTCATGTATCTGGTGCTATGTTTCCAAGGTGTTGTTTCACCAGTGCCTGGCTACTTCACTAATTTGGGACTTCTGTGTCACCAGAGTACTACAGGTTGTCTTGCTATGTCTGGTCCACCTGTATAGTTAGTGGGGCGCTGCAAGGAGGGTACTGCAATTTCACTGTCAAGGATCATGGTGACATCTATGTGAGCAACCATGATTTCTGCCCATCGCCCATATGCACCATCCCCTCAATGTGTGCCAGTCTGGGGGGATGTTTATATATAGTGTGTGTGGGAGGATGCGGGGTGAGACCCTGACTTTATCCTTACAATGAGACGACCAGGGTGTAACTCAAAGTGTTTGCAATGTATCTGGCCAGTGGCACTGAGGACTGAGGAACTGGACCCCACACCTCACGCCACAGCGGTGACCCGGGTTCGGAAGCAAGCACGAGTCGCCAAGGGCTAGCAGGGGAGGAGAGGGATCCAGCATCCGATGGACTGCTCTTCCTCTACGGGAAGGGGGGGGTCTACGACGGTTGACATCTGATTGCCCCCTGGTGGAGGCTGGGGGTCGAGGATGCACGCCATACACTGGGGAGGAATTGAGGGCATACGCCTGGATGGGGACGTGCGTGGACGTGTGCACGCTCATGGCCGCTGACGTCATTGCATGCCCTTTGACTCTGGGGAATCAAGAATAGGGAAAATGGCACCAATCGTGGTGGCCTGATGGCCGTTCGGCAGGACTCCCGGCTCTGAGGGCTCACTGTGTTTACTGGATCCTGTGTCGGCAGAGATGGGGGGGTCTCTCCACCGCCCCACTGCAGGGGTATGCAGTGAAACCCAGGTGGGAGCCGTGGCGATCTGGACGGCGGCTGGAGTAGATGGATGCCTGGACGTGGATGGCAGACACGGGGCCAAGGTAAGAAAAATGACTAACTTAAAAAAAAAATATTTGCTATGTTTCACTGTGTTCTCTTTGTTTTCATCAGTAGTTCATTATCGGGGGCTCTGTTTCTGATGACTTTCTGTGTTTCGGTATCTTATGATTGTCAGGTTAATTCATGTCAGGCATTCGGTCTCCATCTAATGTTCCTCGGTATTGTTGTCGGGATTGTGTACTATAGCCGATCTGACATTATGCTGTGACAGTGCATTTGTTGTATGAAACAGTATAAAGGCAAAGTGGGAGTTTTGATACATTCAGTGCAAAGTAGGAAAGCCTCTGTCCTGAGGTATAACCTCACCCACAGATAAAAAGCAATGAATAACAGAAGTCGTGTGACTCGGGATGTGATGTGAAGGGGTACAACTCCTACAAGGATACAAGGAGACCCTATAAGTTTTGACAATCATACTTAGTGGAGATGATGGAGAAGTAATAGCTAGAAGAGGGAGAAAGTAAATAGGTACAAGAATTAATAGTAGTAGTATACTGGAGTTTGAAGAGAGCAATACTGTTCTTACAAACTCAGTGGAGAAAGAAACGATGGTTAGTATTGTCAGTACGAGTAGTACAATAAGCCTGTTAGATGAGTCTAATTGACTGGCCAATAGGTGCAAGATTAAGAAGAAAATGAAAATTTTGAGCAGGAATATAGCCGGGCTAAAAGGTAAACTTATGGACAAAGACTGCATACAATAGATGAAGCATTTCACCATCATATTACAGCAAGAGACATGAATGAAAAATGTAGAGGAACAACTAATGGAGGGTTATAATGCCTGCGTCTCCCCAGGAAAAAGTTTGGATGTTTAAAAGGGGGCTTATCCATTTTTTCTCATTCGAACTTAGAGTTTAGAACAGTAGAAGTAAGCTTATATAACAATTTTTTCTTATATATTGTTATAATGAACAATAAACTATATGGGCAATATTTAACATTTATATCCCCCCCCCCCCAGGTTTGAAGATTTCAGACTACCAGAAAGCCATAAAATTGACTGAACGTAGCACAGAGTCTGTTAAATGCAGATTCCCAGGAATTAAAATATTTATAGCGGGTGATCTTAATGCTCACTTAGGAAGTCTGACAGAGAAGCAAACTACTGATTGGTGTATGGATGGTATGTTAAATATTCCCGTAAGACACTCAAAAGATAAACTAGTAACAAAAAATGGCAAAACTGTCCTACATTTTTTCGATAAACATGGACTTAGGGTACTTAATGGATGCACAAGAAGAGACTGAGAGGGTGAATATACATTTCCAAATATGAAAGGCAGCAGAGTTTTGGATCTAGGGAACTACAGACCAGTCAGTCTTACCTCAGTAGTGGGCAAGATTATGGAGACACTCCTTAAGAAAAGGACAGTGCATCACTTGGAATCCATAAGAGCAGAGGATCCAAGACAGCATGGGTTTACAAAAGGAAGGTCCTGTCAAACCAGTCTCATAGATTTCTTTGACTGGGTAACCAGAGTGGTGGACCAAGGGGGAGCAGTCGATGTTGCCTACCTTGACTTCAGCAAAGCTTTCGATACTGTTCCACATAGAAGATTGATTAATAAGCTGGGTAGGCTCGGGGTGGGTCAGACATTGGTCAACTGGGTGGCAAACTGGTTGACAAGCAGAAAACAGAGAGTGGTGGTAAACGGTATACAGTCAGAAGAGATGCAAGTCACAAGTAGGGTACCTCAGGGATCAGTCCTGGGGCCAGTCCTCTTCAATATCTTCATCAGTGACATTGCAGATGGACTGGAGGGTAAGGGTTGTCTGTTTGCAGATGACACCAAGATCTGCAACAGAATAGATGATCCAGATGGTGTGGGCAGAATGAGAAGAGATCTGGATAAACTAGCACAATGGTCAGAAGAGTGGCAACTGGGGTTTATCGCAAAGAAGTGCAAGATCATGCACATAGGGAAGAGAAACCCTGAAGCCACCTATAGGCTGGGAGGGGAGTTGCTGGCAGTCACAAGGGAAGAAAGAGACTTGGGCGTCATCATCACCACCGATGACCTGAAATCATCCAAGCAAACCTCTAAAGCAGTAGGTAAGGCTAGAGGGATGTTGGGGTATATTAGTAGGGGTATCACAAGTCGGAAGAGGGAGGTATAATCCATCTTTACAAGACACTGGTTAGGCCCCATCTGGAGTACTGTGTGCAGTACTGGAGGCCACACCTTCACAAGAACATTAACCAAATTGAGGCAGTCCAGAAAAGGGCAGCCAAAATAGTGCAGGGACTGCATCAGAAAACATATGAGGACAGATTAACTGACCTCAATATGTATACCCTAGAGCAAAGGAGGGAGAGAGGTGATATGATTGAAACATTCAAACACCTTAAGAGCATTAACAAGGTGAAAGAGTTTAACATGTTTCAATATAAGAAGAATATAAGAATATAGAAGCAGGACAAGAGGACACAGCATGAAATTAGAGGGAGGCCGATTAAGGGGTAATGTGAGGAAGTTCTTTTTCACAGAAAGGATGGTGGATGCATGGAACGGCCTACCTCAGGAAGTGGCGGTTATGAATACAGTGCAGGGTTTCAAACAGGCATGGGATAGGCATAAGGGAGCAATACATATGAGTATGAATACATAGGCCATTGACAGAGCAAAGGCCTATGGCACATTCATAAGGTAGAAAAAGAAATGGGCAGACTGGATGGGCCTTGAAGTCCTTATCTGCCATCACCTTCTATGTTTCTATGTTATCTTTTTGCATTGGAATCTAGTGATTATATTCTGGTAGAAAAGTTTTAAGGTTTTAAAAACGTGGGACAGTGACCATTTTCCAGTACTGTGTATTCTTTCGACTGCCTTTAATAGACTCAAAATAAATAAGGTTGCAGAAAATGAAGCAAATTTACATATGTGCATTAAGTATGGAAAAACAATAAAATGGAATAAATATGCTAAAGCGGTAGTTGATGATATAATTAATAAAGAACAAATAAACTCCAAAATAGGCAGTATTATGAGCAATTTTCAGGACAGTGGGGAAGATATAATAAAGAGATTTGACATTTTAATTGACACTTTTGTGGCAGAACTAAGCACACAAGAAATATCTAAAAGGAAAATTTACATTGGTGCAGATAAACCTTGGTTTGATATGGAATGCCATGGGATTAGGAAAGAAATTAAGAAGATCAGGAAACTTAGATCAAAAATGCCAATTTGTGCAGTTTTGGGTGCGTTAAAATATTTAAAAATTGAATATAAAAATGTATTAGAATGTAAAAAGGGAAGTTATAAAAATAAATCATGGGAAGACCTTCAAGACTATATTATGAAAAAAGATACAAGGTCATTCTGGGCAATGGTAGCCTATGAATGCCATGAGAATAATATTCATTACAATAGACTGGTATGATAAATGAAAAAAATTGATAGAGCACTTTAGTAAACTATATAAAATTAGTAATGAAATTAAGGATGAGACAGTGGCAAGGCTAAGTAACAGCATTCTTTTTACATCAAGCAATCTGTTTGTGTTTACAGCCAATTAAGTGAAATTGGCAATATTAGCTCAGAGAAGGAATAAGGTAGCCGGAGTTGATGGTCTACCAGCAGAGGTCCTTTTGCATAACCCAGATTTTTGGGCAAGCTTGCTTACACCATTATTTACAGCAATTAGTACCTACCTAATATTACCAAAGGACTGGCATAAAGGAATCATCGTCCCCCTGTTTAAAAGGGGGGACAAGCAGGATCCAAAATGCTACAGGCCAATTACGTTATTGTCGGTTGTACAAAAAGTTTTCTCCAGATTAATCCTAAATAGGTTACTTACATGGGAGTGTGGCTTTAAAAATAAGCACAGCGCTCTCGATTTGATTTTTACCTTAAATTACCTGGTGGATAAATATGTCCACAGTAAAAAAGGAACCCTTTATGTTGCCTTTTTGGCCTTTGATTCTGTGAACAGATATAAGCTGTGGGAAACATTGGAGAATCTAAAAATAGACCCTCAACTATTGGCTATTCTGAAATTGCTGCACCAAATACCGTAGCAAGCAGAGGTGAGATATGGAAGAGATGGCGCACCAACTAAAGAACTGGCTATAAACAGTGGTTTAAAACAGGGCTGTTTGTTGGCCCCGATACTCTTTAATTTATATATAGAAAAATTAATCAATAATATTAATAGCATTGACACTTTTGCCCCATCAGTAAATAATGAGAACATTCAAGTATTGCTTTATGCGGATGATGCCATTATTGTTTCCCAGACTCCACTGGGACTTAGAAGAGGGATGATTAATCTTTTAAACTCCCTAACAGATATGGATTTAGAGCTGAATATAGAGAAATCCAAAATACTAGCATAGGGAAAGATAATAAATCAAAACGATTTTGGAGCATTGAAGGGAATCAGTTTGAGGTAATCAAAGAAATTAAATACTTAGGGTTAAAAAGTGACACAAATATGTCTTGGAAACCACATTTAACAGAGGTTAAATGTAACTCCTACAAATCAATGGGAGTGATAAGAAACTTTGCTAATAAATTTGCAAACAATTCCTTTACTGCAATGAAAAAAAAAAACATTTGAGGCTAAATTGAGGAGCCAAGTATTGTATGGTAGTGAAATATGGGGTTTATATTTAGAAAAACTAAACACAGAAAGTGTACAAAACCAATTTCTAAGATCCATATTAAATGTACCTTGTGACTCCCTATTGTGTTTTTTTTTTTAGACTTGAATCTGGCATGATCTCTGTTAAAACTAAAATAATGACATGGATAGTCAATGATTGGGGCAAGATAATGAAAATGAATAAAGAAAGATTGCCTAAGAAATGTTGGGAAGAGTTTATGAACAGATTGCCAAGGACTGTCCAAAATAAATTCATGTTTTATAATCAACCACTTTATTTAACCAGGCATAAACATCATTGAGCAAGCTCATTTTCAAGGTGGTCCTGGGCATTAATACAATACAGTACACTTCATAAGATTACAATTACGGTGGACAACAGTGCAAAAAAAAAAAAGAAAAGAAAAAACATTGTGAAGGCCCCGGTCAATATGGGCCTATACATCCCGGTCAACATATTTAACATGCAAAGGTACATAATGATAAGCTTTACTGAAATGAGAAGAGACAACAATCTAATATAGTCTCCACTAAGTAAGAGTTCATACCTAAATGATAAAAAAATAAGGAGGTATTAAGGAATAGAGTAGAAATTGGGGTGAAAGAGTAGGCAACCAAAAGGAAGGCCGGAATAGATAAAAGGTAGAGAATAGGCAGGGCCATCTTGGATTAAGGGAGCTAGGCTTGTAGGTCCTAGGTTTCTGTTGTTAGGAATGTGGGGTGGATGAGATACTTAGGCGTAGGATTTGAGAGTGGCACCTGGGGCTTAGGGGTCATCTGCGTCTGAAACAGTTGCATGATTCCTTCAGATAATCTGTTAATAGAGCTTTGAATGTGAAAATGCTTGGAAGTGAGGATAATTTTAATGAGTCTTGCATAGTGTTCCAAAGTGATGGAAGTGAGAAGTTGATTGCTGCTGAGCCAAGGGTAGTTTTCACTCTAGGAATCTGGAAGCAGATTAAGGAGAAGCGTCTCAGGCCATAGGAACCTTCAGCCCATTTGAAGATGTTCGAGATGTATGCAGGGAGGTTATCAGATAATGCTCTAAAAAAACAGAGGAGAGCATTCCTTTTTCTTCTAGTTGAGAGTGAGGTCCATCCCGAAACCTGGTATAGACGACAGTGATGTGTACTGAGGTAGATTAAGATAAATCTTAAAGCCCATTGGTAAAGGGTGTCCAGTTTGTTTAGCATTGTTGATGGGCAATGACTGTAAAGGAAGTCAGCGTAGTCCAGTATAGGAAGGAATGTAGTTTGTACTAGTTTCATTCTGGCTTCTAACGTGAGTAGGTGTTTAATGCGATAGAATAAACCTAATCGCTGTCTTAGTTTCTTCGAGGTTTCATTTAAGTGGCACAGAAAGTTAAGCTTGTTATCCAGCCAGAACCCTAGGTATTTAAAGGTATCAACCACTTTAAGGGGTTCATCTAAGAGTGTTCGGATCTGTGTGATATGTGGACATCTGGAAGTAGACTTTGGTGAGAGAATCATTGCTTTAGTCTTTTTGGCGTTGGGGAGGAGCTTATGAGTGAGAAGGTTGTATTGGAGGGTGACGAAGTCTTTCTGTAAGTACTCATGGGCCAGATCCAAGGATGAATTTGTGATATAGAGTACAGTATCATCTGCGAATAAGTGCACATTTGCTGTGCCCAGCTGCAAGTCCAGATTATTGATGTATATTGCAAAGAGGATAGGGCCCAGGATGGAGCCTTTTGGGACTCCTCATAACAAGGATTTTTGTGGGGACAGATCTCCTATGGCTTTGACTTGTTGTAACCGATTGGTTAGGTAGCTGGTGAACCATTTAATGGCAGAACTATCAAGTCCGATGTTACTCAGTGCAGTAAGCATGATGGTATGATCCACAGTATCGAAGACCTTACTTAGATCAAGGAAGAGGGCAAATACATGCTTCTTAGAGTCCAAAGCCATTTGCCAGTCTGTAGTTACTTTGGCAAGAGCCGATACTGTACTCTGTTTGGCTCTGAAGCCGGACTGAGCCGGGTTTAGCAACTTTTGTGAATCCAAATGTTCTCTAAGTTGGATGTTGACAATTTTTTGAAGTAATTTAGAGAGGACGGATAGTATAGAAATAGGCTGGTAATTGTTCAGATCACTCGGATCTCCAGTCTTGAATAATGGTAGGATGTGGGCAGTTTTCCACAAGACAGGTAGCTCACCTTGAAGCAGAGAGGTGTTGAATAAGTGTGTAATGGGGGTGGTCAGATAGGTATGGCCAAGTTTTAGGAAGTAAGGTTCAATATTATCTGCACCCACACTCTTTTTTGTACCCAAAGAAAGGAGGAGGTCCTCCACTTGCTTGAACTGTGAGGAAGCCGAAGGGAGTGGGATGCGGTTGGTTATGGTTGTGATTATCAGTGAAGCCAACAGTGTAGTCTCTTGCCGGGCTAAGTTTGCTGATAGGTGAGGTGTCAAAGGCAAGTCCTGCAGTGGCAACGTGATCATTAAGCTTCTCTAGTATATCAGCTTTGTCCGTATAGTTGGTACCATCAGACACAATTTTGTTTGGAAGGGGTGTTGCAGTGAACTGACCTTCGACTTCTTTGAGGATGTTCCAAAATTTGGCAGAGTTGTTTTTATTGTCTTCTAGTTCTTTTTGGAAGTACCTAGCTTTTTCTGACCTAATTAGCTTGGTACAAGCATTCCTAGTGGTACGGAATGCTAACCAATCAGCCTCCAGGTGGGATTTCCTCAATTTTTTCCACCAGTAGTCCCTATCCCTAAGTGCTTTCTTCAGGATGGGAGAGAACGAGCCAGGAGTTTTATTTTTTGATTTGATCAGTCTTAGTGGGGTGTGTTTGTCTATTAACCCCAGTAAGAGGCAGTGAAAGATGTTAAAAAATGCCTCGTTAAAGGTGGGGGCTAGATAGAAATCCTGCCAACGAATGTTGCTTAGATCCTTCAGGAAAGTGTACTGGCAGAACTTTTTAAGGCACCTTTTAGTTTGAATTTGGAGGCCATTTTTATTTGGGAAGGATGTCTGATGCAGGCAGTAGCGCAATGGTCGCTTATATCGTAGAAGAATACTCCAGTATGCGAGATAGTGTGAGGTTTGTTTACTAGCATTAGGTCCAGGCGGGTGCTGCGCTCAGGGTTTTTTCTGTTAGGTCTGGTTATAGCAGTCGCCATTTATAACAGACCATTAACATTGCATAGATCCTTCAATTTCTTAGAGCTGTCATCATTCCAATTTAGATTGAAATCCCTCATTAGAATACACTCAGTATTAGCAGAGTCAAGAAGGTTTTGAAGGTGTGGCAGAAGTGCCCAGCCACCAGATAGTGGTCGGTAGCATGATAAGTTTAGAGCAACACATTCAAATTCCTTAGCCTTTGAGGTACAGTCAAAGACTGCGACTGTGAATTTGCTTTTGACATATATTGCAACCCTTCCCCCTCTAGTCGGTCTATCACAGTGGTAGATGATATATCTGGGTACATTGATAGATTTGTCCATGGTCGAGGGTGTCAGCCAGGATTCAGTTATCATGAAGAAATCAGGAGATGCATGTAGAGCCCAGGTCTGTATAGAGTCAATCTTCTTTAGCAAACTACAGACATTGATATGGAAAAGCTAATCCCTTTATATTGAGGAGGTCCATGAGGCGTCCAGAGAAATAGGTGGACCTGGGTTTAATTCAACATTTCCCGAACAGAGTAGGAGAAGCAGTAGAAAT
Source organism: Neoceratodus forsteri (assembly GCA_016271365.2). NCBI lineage: Eukaryota > Metazoa > Chordata > Ceratodontiformes > Ceratodontidae > Neoceratodus > Neoceratodus forsteri. The sequence goes on from CM057454.1 coordinate 336,080,236, forward strand.
TTTTTAAGGTGGTGTCTTAGCCTGCTAAATATTCTTTTGTTACTCCTTCTAGCGTACATTGGTTTAGCGGTGGCTGTGTTAAGGGCAGGATTGCTATTTGCTAGGGATAAAACTTAGAGAACTGATAGAGCCGACACCATCCTTGGGAATTGCACGTGTTCTATAGTTATGGCCTGGTGAGAGGAGGGGCATGACCATAGAGGAGACATCCCTGATGTAGGATGCCATGGTCTAATGTGGGAGGCTATATCTTGGTAGATGATAGAGGAGGGAAATTGGTCTTTGTCCGAGTTGCAAACCGAAATTTTGGGTAGAGTATAACAAAGTAATATAAGGCAACTATAGAGAAGGATAGGCGCAGATGGCATTCTTAACGTGGAGATATTTCCTTTTACCCGTAATAAACACAGGATTTGCAACAGTTCCTTGAGAGGGCCAAGGAAATGAGTGGATCTTGTGGGAGGATGGGGTACCAATGAAAAATTAAGGCCTAGATAACTAATGAGGCGTGGCTGGCAATAGCCAGTAGGAGTGAGCTAGAAGGCCGGGGCGGGGTTTATGTGTATTTAATCAGGACCGGGGTGGGGGGGTGAGGTGGGTGAGCAAAAAAATTGGCAGCTAGGGCTCCCTTCCTGCAGGTAATCAGTCCCTAAGGGCAAGTCCACACCTGCGTTTCTGTGAGGGGCTGGTGGCTTCAGACCTGGACTGCGGATGGCAGTCTGGCAGGTCAGGTTCATCAGAGAACCATGGCTGTGACTCTCAGACTACCTGGAAGGAGAAGGCAGAGGAGAATTAAATAAGAAAGTCAGAGGGGGTGGGGCTGCTCATGGAGCTAAAAAGAAATGCAGACTGGCTTAAACAGGGGGGTTGTTGCAGACCAAAATGTTAGGCAAGGTGCCTCCAAGTCTGAGTGGGCAATAACAGGGCTATTTAATTGATAATACTAGCATAAAAAGGTGAAGGTGGGGTTTCAAAGGCCTGAGCTGAGATCGCTACTGGTCTTATGAGGAACACAATACAGGCATTTACATTAAATCAGAAAACTTCAGCTATAAAATACAAACAAGACAGTTTTAACAGAAAACATAATCTAGCACAATACAGTCAAACATTAACAGTGCAAAGCTATATGGAGCCAATCGGAGTGCTCCTGGGGCTGGCTGCAGCCAGTGGGCCACAGCAGTAAAAAACTCCTGATTTAAACCCAGAGACAACTGTCCTCATGTAAAGAAAGCAAAAAAATTGGCAGCTAGGGCTCCCTTCCTGGAGATAATCAGTCTCTGAGGGCAAGTCAGTACCTGCGTTTCTGTGAGGGGCTGGTGGCTTCATTGAACTCAATGTTAAAAAAGTAGGATGTGGGGATTTATGATGTGCGTCAGTATTAGAAAATCCAGGAGTATATGTATGCGAGGTAATTGAGAGATTAAAAGATCATTCCAACAAGATTTTAGTAGTATTCATGAGCTGGACTCTGTTGGTTTATATTCAAGTATTAAAATAAATTGGGGACAAGAAAGGTATCTGTAGAGTGCAAGAATAATGCTCATAGAAATATTTTGTGTAAAATAAGGCTAGCCTGTTTAGGCAATATATATTATAATGTGAATAAGTGCAACTATAAAAAAATTAAGGGTGTGTGCAATTGTTCTAACAAATCCCGTGGTTTACCAAACGGGCACAACTCCCAGTGAAATCCTCCCTGCATCCCAAACTACCAAGATGCAGATCTCTACAAATGTGCTACTCTCCCTGTATTTCCTTGCCATCATTCTCGGTGATGTCAGGCGTGCAGCGAATATAATCTCAGCCCTGCTCCCCCGTTCGCACCTAAGAGCCTCCCTGCTACAAAACTGCACCTCCAGGGAACATCTACCATACCCCAACTGACTATCACACCCAAGCTTCAGCCACAAACCTTTAATATACTGACCACCCGAAGGCTCCCAATAGCTTCCCTACTTCACAATCACACCCTTAAACCCGCACCACTGACCCTAAGCAACCCAAAGCTAAGGCAAAAGGCTCTAGCTGGGCAATATGGTCCCATTTCCTATGTAAAATGATCCTAATAATGCTACTAATATCAGGGAATGCGAACCCAAATCCAGGACCCCAGGATGTAAACGCACAAATGAAATTTGGCCAACTCAAGATTGCCTCACTAAACACAGGTAGCCTCCTGCCTAAGCTGCCTCAATTTCAGGCCTGGGTAGAGGTTACCAAACCGGACATTATTGCTCTAACTGACACCTGGCTCTCACTCAAGGTTAGTGAAAAGACAGTCGCTCTGGATAATTATGTCACTTTCCGCCAGGACCGCTTCTCCAGATGAGGAGGCGGTTGCCTGATATACCTCGGGAGTAACATCTGAGGACAAATACTACCTGGCAGCCTGATTACAAAGAATGCCCCAAAACTGACTATTAAGCTTAGCATTGGACAACAAAATAAAGTCCTATTACTCTCTACTGTCTATATACCCCCTGACAAACGTGCCACCGGACTCTAGCAGTTCATAAGTTACCAACAACAGCTCAAGCCTAAGAGGGAGCACGTCATCCCAGGGGACTTCAGTACTAACTGGTAATCCAAGGATGCTGCGATGGCCAGGGACCAGATATCTGGCCTTTTTCTGACCCAACTGGTAACTCAGGCAACCAGATATAACTATAAAATGGGCACCAGTACACTCATAGATTGGCTCCTTGCCTCTGGCCCAGAGCACATCACTGAGGTGTCAGTCCTACCTGACTCCCTCAGTGATCACTCCCCGGTCTTGTGTACCTGGACCTCAAAGAGTTCCCCAATGGCCAAGAGAAACCAGAAGCTCAGACCAGGGCAACTAGATGCCTTCAAACTACCCCTGAGGCTTATTGACTGGTCACCACTTGAAACAGCCATGGATAACAACCAGGCCCTTGATTTCTTCCTCCAGATTTTCACAAAGGCTTGCGATATCTTTGCGCCCTTCAGGACAAACAAGGCTAGGGGATCAGCTAGCCCTTGGCTCTCAGGATCCCTGACTGAACTTATGCGCCTGAGAGATAACCTACAGCACAAGGCTAAGGCAACTAGGACCTTGGTCGACCAACTTGCCTATAGAATACACATAATAAGTGCACAAAGCTCATCCGGCTTGCCTAGGCATCCTACTACAAAGACCTCCTGACCAGTAACTGGGGCCAGGGGAAAAAGTTTTGGGAATCTGTCAAGTCTCTCACCAGGAAGACATCAACAGAGTCACTGGACCTTATCATAACTGGCTGCAAGACCCTCCAGGAGCCTAGGGATATCACAGGTGCCTTCAACCGTACATTCACTGACCTAGGCACTGTGCCCCCTGCTGACTACCTCACCAAGGCACTACAAGGTGAACACCATGAGGCAAATACTGTAAAACTGTTTAATTGCGCGCTTTGTTAATTTCTCAATGTCTCCTACCCGCACTGCTAGTTGTTAAATTAAGATCGCGGTTCTCCCTCTGCTTTTTTTTCTTGCTTTTTTTCTCACCTGGTCCTCTAATCATTCCATTCAATCAGCAAACTGTAAGTAACAGTTTGTTTAAAAAACACTTCTCACCTGGTTCTCTAATCACTCAATTTAGGCAGCCCAGTTTAGGTAAATGATTAGGTTTATTTCTCATCTGGTCAATTAAGGTGAACACTTAAGAACAGGTTCACTGTGGTTGTCCTATCTTTGAGCTGTGTAACAGTAGCTGCATTCTGTTCTGTGCATTGTTCTGTGCACTGCAATATGTCTCTTTATTCCTGGCTACAACATCCAAAGCAGTTAAAAAGGGAACTGGCTATACTAAATGAAGTGACACCAGATGATTTAAGTGATTGTGCCGGAGTGTCACTTATGGTATCGGAGGGTGTTGTGCATGAACTTCAAATTGCCACCCCACATGCTAAAAATAGATGTACAGAATACAACACATACACAGCAGAAGTTCGTTTTGGCAAGTAAAGCAAACCAATTAATGAAATCCCTAAATATGGCAAGTAAACTACTGCACTGCTGGATACTGTACATGCTTACTGTAAGGTAACAAAACCAATTCTTATTGTTTTTATTTATTTTTACAGCCAAAGCTTCTTCTGCCTGCAACAATGTGAGCTGATCCTGACACCGCTATGATGCTGAACTGTGCTGTCTGTATGTGCCACATTTGGTGGTGGTGGTGGTGGGGGGGTGTTGAAGCTGTTAAGAACATTTGACTAAACAGCGTATTTTTGAGGTTTTATCAACGCTTACAAAATAAAACAGTACATTAATTTACTAGAACATATTTTTTGTTGTTTTATTATGTTCGCAGTATTGCCGATTCCTCGAACACAGCGAGAATTAATTGTCCGTGATAATTACCTGTTCTACAGTATACTACCTCCCGGTAACAATGGAGTCCCCCATTCTATTTCAGGCAGGTCTTCCAGTATGAGATGCTAAGGTATGTTAAGCGGGTTCTTGGAAATACTAGGATGGGGAGCAACCAAATAGACATTTAGATGGTAGCTCTCACCCCCAATGAACTGGCTGACCCTCTCTCAAGAATCTTCAATGACTCACCTAGAACGGGGTATTCCCTGACAAATGGAAGGTGGCACTTGTCACCCCAGTCCATAAATCAGGAGATACCTGTAGAACAAACACCTCCAATTATAGGTCTTTCTCCATACTACCCCCCTTTCCAAAGCCCTGGAGTGAGTGGTCACAGACCAACTCACTTAATACCTAGACAATTACAACCTCCTCTGCCACCAACAGCATGGGTTCCAGAAAAAACACTAAACCCAAACAGCTCTAATTGACTATACCGCCCAGATTTACAATGCCCTTGACAAAGGTCTAGCAGGGGGGTGTATCTTTATAGACCTGACCAAGGCATTTGATACCGTTAATCACCACCTGCTGCTCAATTGCCTCCAAACTACTGGTTTATCCACTGACACGGTGGCCTGGTTCCACAGTTCTCTCTCCCACAGAACACAATGTGTGAGAATCAGCAGCCAGGTCTCAGAGCAAAGAGAAGTAAACCTAGGAGTCCTCCAATGGTCTATTCTTGGGCCACTCCTCTTTAGCCCTTTCATCAACAACCTACCCTCTAGCTGCCCTGTGCACTTGGTGCTTTATGCCGATGATGCGGTCATGTCAGTGCCCAGCAAACAGCTGACCACAATCACTGCTGAGCCACAAGATAACTTCCACACACTTGAGCACTGGTTCACTAAGAACAAACTGCTGCTCAACTAAAGACAAAGAGTATGCTCTTCACCGTTCCCCACAGCAAAAAAAGGTTTGGTCCGCTTCTGATTCGCAGCTCCAAGAGGACACCCTGGAACAGGTATCTACTTTCAAATATCTAGTTATCCACCTAGATGACACACTCACCTTCTCAAAGCACATTGACCACATGGTCAAAATGGCTAATGCAAAACTGGGAGTCCTCTATCACCACAGACAGTCTCTGACCCCCGATTCCCTAAAACTAGTTACTCGTAGTTCAGTATTATCCACTGTAGACTATGGCCTCATCATCCATGGCGCTGGCTCTCACTCCGCATTAAAGAGGGTCATGACCCTCTTTAACAAAGCATGCCAGCTGGTCCTTGGGGCAGACCCCCACACACACACACCTGCTCCTTATACAAAGATACTGAATGGCTCCCCCTCGAATTGAGGATCCTATACCAGACCTGCCTACTGGTAAAAAAATCCCTACTGGGCCAAACCCCTAACTCAACTGCTTCACTGTTCAAATTAGGACGCATTAATGTCAACACCAGAAGCACAGCCAGTGGTAGGCTCCTAGTTTTTTAAAGCACACCACACTGGCTTAGAGATTCATCTCTTATCGAGGACTAAAATGGTTTAATGACCTGCCTTCAGCACTCCGTGACTGTAAAAATCTCAGCCAATTGAAATCCGGGCTCTGCTTGCACCTAGCACCTGAAAATGGTTGTTCCTGCCAAATGTAACTCTTGCTAGTGTAAATCCCACATTTACACCATGTGAACTACTCCGGCCAACTCCCAGTTTCAACCATTTGTCACCCCTCCACACCTTACCACCCTCCTCCCCCATGCCCCCCTCCCCACTCATTTCACTTCCCTGCCCTCACATCTGTCAATACCTTGACAATGCCTCTATGACTGCTCCTGCCCCTCCCCAGGAGGCCTCCTATGACCTCTACCTCTTGGCACTTACTCAAGGACTGTACCACACTGATTATGTGTTGTTTATTGTTTCTCCCTCAAGTCTTAACTTTGCATTCTTTTTAACCTCTAAATTCTAAATCCCACCGTCTACAACTGTTTACTTGAAACATATTTGCTGCTTGTTGATTAGCTTCAATGTGTAAGTTTGTTTTTTTGTATTGCGTTGTTTTGTATCGTACTGTATTGTACTATATTGCACTGAAATGCACTGTATCGTATTGTACTGTCTCCCTTGACTTGGAACCTTTGTAAACGAGCCATAGCTCAAAGATATTAATCCAAAACTACTGAAAATAAATACATAAAAATAAAATCAGCTTTGGAAATTATGCATGTACTATCTGAGTGCAAAAACTGGGCAGAACAAAGGAAAAAATGCCTTACTCATCTGGCTCCGCTGTATCTTGCTTCTCAAGGAGACGATTACAAAAAACATATATTGAAATTAGATACTATAAAATCGATGCTTAGTATGGCTAGGTTTTGTCTTAGTTAAAGTTATTTTCTTATTTTTAACTGTATGAACAAGTTTTTATATACTGATTGTATAAATTATTGAGTTTATGATGAATGTGCAAAGTATAAATTGTATAATTATATTATATGGAGTGTGACAAATTGTGATTTTTATACATTTCTACTTAAATAAAAAGAACTTTGAACTTTGACTTAAGTCCAGAGTTAGGATCAAGGCTGTCTGTACAGTGTCGACCGGAAGAACATTTGGTAACTAGGTTCTTTGAGTAGAATAACTATAAAACATTTACTGTTCAATATACAGTGAAAAACATCTAGTCCTGGGGTTGCAAACACAACCAAGAATGGGCATGCCCAGTGGAGAACAGAAATATTATCTGGCATCTGCGAGTTGTCTCATGTGTCAGCCTGTATAAGATCTAAGTCTGGGCTGCCCAGATGGCCCAGCAGTAGTGTATCGTACTAGCACGCTGATGACCCGGGTTCAGAAGCGGGCCCAGGAAGTCACACTGGGAGCCAGGCCATGGCTTTGTCAGCTGCTGGTTGGCAGTGCATCTCAGTCGGGAAGCGGTGGCAGCAGACCTCGGTGGCTGGACCAGTGCACTCGCTCCTGCCTCAGGGGTACTGCAGTTGGTGGGCTGCCAGAGGCATCTCCCCTGCTAGGGAAAGAGGGAGGGAGAAAACATGGGAAACTAAAAAAAAAAAACATAAAAAATAACCCTGCTGACCAAATGATGATGTACAATCACCTGAGCAGGGTATATCCCCATTTGCAGGGCATGAAGGCATCAAAATCATTATGGAAAAATCAGTCTAACCAAAAGTTAAATGATTTGAAGCAACAAAAATGTAATCACAAGAGAAACGAATTTTTCTCAAATCACCAACACAAATTATTTTTATGATATTAAGTATGTATAGCTCACATGACATCCAAAGAGAGCTATGAAAAATATAACATTGCATACACTAAGTTTAAAGGGGGAACAGAAACACAGTACCATTGCAAATGTATGTATTATTTGCCCCGTTCTCTTTCTGTATGAATCTCTTTTTCGTTTTCTGTTTTCCTTGTCTTTAAACCTAGCTCACTATGAAGCCACCCTACTGAACCATTAGGAATTCTCTAGCCTGTGACATCATCAGATAGAATAAGTAAGTGGCTCCTTTGCTGATTCTGTTACTTGCATGGGTGCTACTTCATTGCTAACAGAGCAAATTGAGGGTCTGCACCATTTTTATTAAAGAAGCAGCCCATGTCAGTAGTGGTGTCAGTGTCAGAGGCCACAGACTGATTGTAACTGATGTCACTGGTTGCAGCATTTATAAGGGTACATTATGGAAGCTAAATATACAGCTAGTTTTATAGATGAGGTAGATAGAAACAAAAAAAGAAAGATATGCACATTAGTGATGTTCCCTTAAATAGCTAGGCCTTACGCTCGACCAGAACATCACTTACAAGGAACATGTAGACCAGGTCACAAGGACCCTGCATCGCAAACTCGGCACCTTGTACCGACTCAGGGACCAGCTCATCCCTGAGGCCAGGCTCTCCATTGCCACTAGTGTCCTGCTCCCTACTCTGACCTTTGTGGCCCCGATAATACAGGGCATGGGAAAGCAAGAGATAACCAGGATGCAAACCCTGTACAATAAAATAGCTTGCCACTCAAGACCACCACCGACGCTCACCACTGCGACACTCTAGCCCAGGTCAGCTGGCCTTCATTGGTTGCTCGCCTCCATTTCCCCTGCTTGTCCAGGCCTACAAGCTTCTCTCACCCTATGCTCCGCCTAGTATTGCCAAGACCATAACTCTCAAGCTTAACCCAAGGAACCTAAGGACCTCAGCAAGAACACTATTAGGAGTCCCTAGGGTAAGGACAAACGCCGGCATTAGGTCCTTCTCCTCTCAAGCACCTTGCCTATGGAACAAGCTCCCCCCCTCTGTCCAAGACGCCCCCTCACTCACTACCTTCCGCACCAGGCTCAAGTCCCATATGCTGACCTCAAGCTCATGCCACTGCCACGGCTCATAAGGCTCCTTAGGCACTCCCCTCCTCCCACCACACCTTCTACTAGGAAATGCCTACCTACTGCTCTCGCCCTAACTGCCCTCATTGCCTGGGGTCAAATGCTTCCTTCTGAATTAAACCACATACTGAGAATTACCTACTCAAACTGTGTCATGATGATAACCATGCCTGTACCGGCTGTGTCCTTGAACTTCCACATGTTGTAACAAACAATGTATACAAATGTTCTCTTTTTGTTTTGCTCTTTCTGTATATTACTAGTATTGTTATCCCGGGTCGCCCCTGAAAAAGGGACCTTCAGGGCCCAGTGGGCCTACCCAGTCACCAAAATTTAATAAATAAATAGTGGTTTAGGAAATGCAAGGCTCTATATAATTGGTTGTCCACCTATCTCCAAATGGAACAGTTGTTTCAGTTTTTGTGCCTGTCCCATGGACAGACATTTTCTCAGTTATGCTGCTGTCATGCTGGGTACTAAGACCTGGCCACAGACCTTCCATGCAGCTGCCCGAGACAGTGGGTTGAGAGGAAGAGACAGGTGGGCATGCAGACGTCATGATATGGATGTTCCTTTTTCTCACCACAGCACCCCCTGTCCATTTCCACAAGACTCCCTTGCTGTTCAGCAAGTGTATGAGCTGGTCTCTGCTCTGATGCTTTGTTTAGTGGCTATGGGCAGGAACCAGTCTCAACAATCAGAGGGCCACAAATGCACATGTGTGGTTGACATGTCCTCGCTCTCTTCCAAGCTGCATTTCTGCTCAAACAGTCAGAACGCAGCAAGAGAACACCAAAACAGGAGAAAGAGCTTCTGGCTCGGGGGGAAAGAAAGAAATACAAATTAAAAGGAGATTAAAGCTGCATTAAATTACAACACTGTCTATGTGCACTGATGGGGAAATATCAAATGCAGACTTGGGAAAGGGGAAAGAGACAGGTAGCAGGGTAAGCCAGGTGTGTGCTGTGGCTTGCGGCGCATGGGGGGGGGAATGTAGAATGTAGAAAATTCATTATAACCCCTTCTAGGAGCTCTATTTGTTTTAAAAAGGAGAGATTTAGAGATGAACAAATTCATGAAACTGCTGCCACTGAGCTGGCAGACTGCAGTGCAGCAGCTCAGTGTAGGAGGAGGTTATGTTACAGGGCACACAGTTAGAAGTTCATGCGTCTCTCAGAGCTAACTTTTGTTAAAAATAAGGAGCAGGGGTGCCCTACCTACCTTGAACTTACATATCAAATTTAGAGGAGGGAGAACTCTGGAATAATAATACACTGTCACACCCTACTCTGCCCATATAAGTAGATTTCTGGAGCTGTGTCCATATATAGTAAGTAGATCTGTGGAAGCAGAAACCCTGGATGGAGTCATTTTCAGGGTTTTTCTGTCATAGCCAGGAGTGCGGAACCACCAGTAGCAGCACTGTCCTATACAGTTGTAAAAAATAATCTCACAGTGCCACACCCTACTCTGTCCATCTGAGCACATCTGAGGAAGGTGGGACTGGATTAAGCAGGACAAAAACATTTCACAGTGGCACACACTACCCTAGATAGTTCAGTGGATGGGGGGGGGACTCTGGATTAAGCAGAAAAAAGTGTTCTTTCCACTTTACATTCAATACTTTACAAAGCAACTTCCAAACCGATGTCAAGGTAGTCTGAACAGATAAAAGTTTTGTGGGACAGGTTTAATTTACTTCCCACCTGCCCCTCATACAGCCATCTCCCAAAACATTATTTCTAGCCCTGAGGAAATGTGATTAGTGTCTTTTCCCCTATAACAAATCTTGTCATTCTCTGTATATTGAACTAAAAAAAATCCTTCCACAAATCTAGCCCCAAGGGAATTCTAAATCCATTTCCAATGCAGAGCTAAAAGCCTCTTCAAAGCATCTGTACACACAAAGAAAGATCTTAATGATATACTCACTGTACAGAACACCATTTATACCTGGCCAGAATGAAAATGAAGAGGTGAATCAAAATAGAAATTATACTAGGCCTTGACTGAGCATAACTTCACATTCCCCTTCACTCTGCTGATGACTTGTTGCTCATTTTCCTCAGTCTTATTTAAAGATTCCGGAAGACAGCGTACATTCTCTGGCTACGCCGCTAGCATGGACTGACCTTCCATTCAAGCTTTATATGTGTGCCCCAGTGTCAGTGGAGCTTTTCAAAACAAATTATAAAACCCACCGATTTAGCTTAGCTTTTCTAGCCCCTTTGTAATCAGCAGTCCTGGTACTATGATGTTTTATGTATGTAAAATCACCTGAAAATGTTATTTTTACATTTTGTTTAACTGCCATGGATTGCTTTTATGCTATCCTCTGTGAAGCATCCTCAGCTTTCAGCAGAGGGTGCTAGATAAATAAAACTGCAACACTTTTCCTTGCCTTTTAGTGTGAGATAAGTGTGCCATTTTCCACTTTTGCTGCTGCTTTGCATTAAACTGCCCTCTGCACTCATTATTGTTTTCTCCATCCCACCTATTCCTCCTCTCGCCTGGAAACAGGCATCAGCCTATCCTACATGAGTACAATTGATAAACTGGATACAGATCTACTAAAGGTAACACAGGAAGAGAGAGACCTGGAAGTTGAGATTAATAACAATTTAAATTTAATACACATTGCAATAACCAAATAAGAAAGGCTAACCAAAACTTAAATTGTATACTCAGACATATCGCCAGCAGGGAGAAGGAGGTACCGATGCCACTGTATAGTGCTCTGGTTAGGCCCCATTTGGAGTATTGTGTCCAAGTGTGGTCCCCATATAAAAGGGAAGATATCCTAAAGACAGGGTGCAGAGACGGCAACCATAGCTACTGTGACCCTTAAAACTAAATCATATAAGGAAAGGCTAGAGGCACTGAACCTTTATTCACTTCAGTACAGGAGGTTTAGAGGGGACATGTGTATGCTATTTAGAGCTATGGGGGACACAACTCTAATGAAAGAACTGGGATTTACACTTAAAAATAGCAGGGGTAGTAGCAGGAGGCATAGCAAGCAGTTATTTCTTTCAAGATGGAATTTAAAGACCAGGAAAAATTGGTTTAGTCAGAGGGTGATATTATCATGGAATAAGATCCCAGACATAATAGTGGATAGTCCTAACATGGATACTTTTAAATCTAGACTGGATGTTTTTTATAAAGCTAGAACTACTGATTTTTAAAGGAAGGGATTGGCAAGCTATAAGGACTACAGTCTGATGCTTGATATTTCCTATGATTCCTATGATACTGTGCTACTTTTCTCTCCAAAGATTGGCTCATCACCCTCCCATGCTATGTTTTCTCCCTCTCCTCTCCCTACTCCCTCAGGTACTCGAACTCTGTCTCCTGATTTTTCATAATCTTCACTTTAAAACCTCTGCTGACCAGACTTCTCTCTCCTTTCACCTCCTCTTCCCCTTCTCAGGAAATGTCTGCCCTCCCCCCCACACTTTCTGCTCTTCTTTTTCCCTTTTCCCAAGACCTTGCTCAGGGAATACAATGGCTCTACTTATTGTAGCCCTCCCTTCTCCTTTGTCTCTGAGTCTCCTCCTGCTTCTGCTCCCCTGACTGCTTGTGCAACAGGGCTCATCGCTTATTTGATTGTGCTAACTGTGTTTACTCATTTACTCCAGCCTTATTTAACAATTTTTTTTAATATATTTATATTCTTCATGTATTTTTTGTTTCTATATAGGTTTTATCTTCCTCCTGACAGAACTGGACGGCTTTCTCAGCCCTGTCCCTGCCAGCCGTAGCCATCCCATATCTACTCCTGTACCAGGACCAGAGATCGGTCGGGCCACTGGCATGACAGCAGGGCTTCATACAACCCATCATCCATGTTTTACCTCCTAGTTTTCTCCCCATGGGCTCAGTGGACATGCAATGAGCACGTGCATGCACTGCCTCCGCAGAGACACCCCCGGCACTCTGAAAGCTGGCCCTTCCCCTTACTATGGGATTCACACGTGCCACCACCTGGATTCCTTCAGGTGGCAGTCAAGTGATGAGTCACAGAAATCTCCCTCCCCGAGGGAAGACAGCTGTCCTACAGAAGCTAGATATTCCCTTACCCGCCCAAGCCCACAAGCAACCTGGGTCACTGGTGTGGCAGCAGGGGAGACATGGATCCTCAGCTCTCTGCCCCAGTGGGCCTGCCTTTATTACTTATTTTTTGAAGGTGCTATTTTTCAAGGTGCCCCCTTTCCCGATGCACTTGGAAACCAGTGTGGAGTAGTGTAACCAAAACTTTAAATAGATAAAATTTACGGCAAATAATATATTTAAGGAAGAAAGGAGTCAGTGTTTCTTAGTACTTCAGAAGATTTCCAGTTATTACCTTTTTTAAGTCTATGGATGATCAATTCTAATAAGAATTTCTCCACACAGAGTCAGTGTCACTCAGCTATAAACAAATTACTTCATGGATCTCAAGCCAATTTCATATTTTGTACATTATCTTTATAATAGTTTTTTTATTCTGTGTGTGTGTTTGGGGGGGGGGCTGCCTTAAACCTTATAAAATTTAAAGGGCTATGAAAGTGCTTCTTCTTGTATCCATCAACAGGATTTTACATTTCATCCCAGTGCTATAATACAAAGCTATATTGTTGGGCAACAGACACTGTCATTTATTTATTTAACACTTTTCAGCAGGAAAAGCATAATAAGCTGACAGCAACTTATTTTCAGATAATCCTGGCGAAGGGGAAAAGGAGCACACCAGTAAATAATAAAATGTGCTTACTGCAGTAAACCTGAAAACAGGAGAAAACAAACAAAAAAAAGCAAGATACAGGCACAATTATCAGGGTGAGATATTTGTAGGAGCCCATGGCTCACAAAGGGAAAACGTACTCTTATTTTTAAAAAGGAATGCTCTAAAGAGCAAATTTAACTTCTGTTAAAAGATAAAGAGAGCCAGTGGATGAAATACAAAAATCTAACCTGAAAGGCTGGCCCCCTCTTAATAAATTGATTTAGCCTGGCAATGACATGTTTGTGCCACCTGACAACAGAAGCTAAATAGCTGACATCTTGGTTAATATTGTGGCTCTGATTTCTGGTGAAGTCCACTTCCAAAGACCTCTCAAGCTAGCCAAGAGGTATAACTAAGGTGTTAGTACGGTTTCCCTTTTCCAAAGCTGTGTTAATAATCTGCGATATGCAGTTATACGTCAGATTCCACAGAGAATTTCCCTATTTTTTTTTTCCATGTCAGCAAAACATTATCTATGGAAAATATCCGCTATTCTCAGCTTCTACAGGGGACCCCTTCACAGCTGGAATCTTTTGTAATGATTGAGGCAATGGGTTCAATAACTTATGTAAGCAGTAAGCCTTCCCAAGAGAACCCTTGGGAGAGCATCAACAATCTGGTTGGTGATGTACATGACTGTGTTCTACTTTTCAAATAAAGGCTTAGTGGGAGAGCTGCCAAATTGTAAAACATTTGAACAGAGGGATAAAGCAAATTAACCCATTCAATAAATTATGTTGTTTCTTCCAGCTGCGTTCCAAAGCAAACATTTAAAAAAATTATGAACACTGTATCGCCAGTAGAGAATGTTGCAACAGTAATACCAATTTCAATTAGTGCTTACAGCTCAAAATTAAATCCAAACTCACTGTATGAGTTAATTGGAAGCTTATTCCTGCAGTAACTCACCGTGGCCACAATGTGGAGCTGAGTATATACCAGGAACCCTCCTGTGGCAGCACTTTCTCCAGTGACAGGGAAGGCCTGCTCATGTGATTATAAGACCACCGCCAGCCAGTCGGGTAGCAGCAGGAGGCTCTTAGCAGCAACTTCATGTTTTAATAGAAAGGGCACATAAAAGTCTTTTTACTGAGCTCTGTGGAAGCTTATTCCTGCAGTAATTCTTTGGGGCAAGCAGAGGAGAGGTGGGAGGGTACTGGAATCTCCCCCATGGCAGAACTTTGTATGGTAACATGAAGGACTTGACCATGTGATTCACAGATCACGGCCAACTGATGAGGCAGCAGGAGGAAGGCCTTGGTAGTAACTTTATCTTTGAATCAGAAGGATGCTAAAGCATTTTACTGGACTCAGTCTGAGATTATTCCTGAAGTAACTCTTTAGGGCCAGCAGTGGAGGGGTCGGAATACCAGAAGGTTCCCTGTCCACCCATCCCCACTGGACTGACGCTGCTTTCTCCAGTCACTTGATTCAGTGACCCACACAGCCAAACAGGTGGCAGTAGGAGGGTTATGGGGGCAATTTTGTTTAAATCCGAGGGGCACAAAAGTCTGTTTACAGAGGTCAGTCAGAGCTTATTCCTGCAGTAACTCTTTGGGGTCAGTAATGCAGGAATGGGAATGCACCGAGAGCGCCCCCCCCCCCATGGTGGCACTTCCTCTGGTGACAAGAAGGACCTGCTCATGTGAGACTGAGACCACCGCCAGCCAATCTGGCAGCAGTTGGAGGATCCTGGCAGCAACCTCCTGCTTTAACAGAAAGGGCATGAAAGCCCTTTTACTTAGCTCAGTGGAAGCTCACTCCTGCAGTAACTCTCTGGGGCCAGCAGTGGTGGGGCAGGACACTAGGGGTATACCAGAAGCTTCCCCTGGTGTGCTGTGTTCTCTGGTGTCTTGGAAGACTGGGTCACGTGATTCAGATACAACAGTCAGCCAACAGGGAGGAAGTAGGAGGGTCTTGGAGCTCAGCTGGAGCATTTTCCTGCATTAACTCTTTGAGACCAGAACAGGAGGGGTGTGTGAGAGAATACTGGGAGCTCCCTCTGTGGTGGCACCTTCTCTAGTGACCAGGAGGACCTGGTTGTGTGATTCAGAGAAGCAACAGAAAGCTTCCCCACAGTTGGATGTGCACAGTAAAAGCACAATGTTACAGCAAGAAAAAACAGCACAATCCACCAGTACACTAGAAAGGACAGACTCACACCAAAAATAGGTGCATAAATATATTAAATAGAAAGGTCTAGGAAAACAGCACTCCTCATATAGGACCACACAGCAGGATCTCCTCACTCACCAAACCAAACCAACCTCTGACCGGTTTCGCTTTAGGCGTCATCAGGAAATATATTTATGCACCTATGTTTGGTGTGAGTCTGTCCTTTCTAGTGTACTGGTGGATTGTGCATGTGATTCAGAGACCACAACCAAGCAATCAAGTGGTAGAAGGAAGGTCTTGACAGCAACCTTCTGTTTAGGTGCCACCCCCCCCCCCCCCCCCTTGCTGCCCAGTGGTTTACCAACTACCTATCTGGAAGGACCCAGAAAGTAAAAGCTGGTGGCCTCTTTTCTGCATCCCTCCCAGTTGTTAGGGGATTCCCACAAGGCTCCTTATTAGGTCCCATCCTCTTCTTCCTGTACATCAATAACCTTGACGCACATATACCCCAGTTCCATCTGCATTTCTTTGCTGATACTATACTGTATACTTCAGGCCCTACACTGGCTGAAATGAGGGATGTACTCCAAGCTGACTTTCCACAACTAGAAATCAACCTAATCAATGCCAAACTACTCCTCAATGCCAAGAAAACTAAGGCCATAATCTTTGCCCCAAACACCACCTCCACTTTCCTTGCAAACACACACAAAGAATTCATCACTACCTCCCTAGGTGAACCCCTTGAAATCACCTCCAAATTCAAATATCTTGGTATGTGGCTAGACAACAAGCTTTCCTTTCATGACCACCTCGACGATCTGGCAAAGAGGCTGAAAATTAGGCTAGGTTTCTTCTTCTGTAACAAGTCCCTTTTTTCTATTGGATACCAGAACCAGGCTGGTCAAGGCCATTTTCTTGCTGCTACTCGACTATGGAGATCTAATCTATTCCTCTGCAGCGGCCTCAGGACTCGGCAAACTAGACGTCCTCTACCACCGTGCTATACGGTTCATGACAAACCTACCCTACCAAACCCACCATTGTAATTTGTACCTAGTTGCTGGCTGGACATCACTCTCAACTAGATGTATGCTTCATGTTGGTATCTGGACTCTCAAAGGAGAAGACTCCTGTATATGATTTGGATATGTCTGATGTATTTATGATACATTACATCAATTACTGTACATATGTCAATAAGAGATCAGTCATTTCTCCTGTTGCAACACATATCTAGAGTCTGAGGCTCTGAATCAGGGTAGTAAAATGTCAAGCAAGCCTCCATTTACATGCAAATGGGTTACTTGTAATACAGCCCCTCCCATTCCCTGATGTCACTGCAGCAACAGTGCAGAAGAACACATAAGCGTATCAATGCTATCTATCCTGATTTTAGTTTAAGTTTGCAATGGCTTAAGACAGTTCTGTCATGCAACTCACACAGGGAGTAGTACTTGCAGCCTTAATACTGTATGTGTAGAGCAAATAATACATCTCATTTCATTCACAGGAAACAAAATCTGTTTCTTTGTACTGCTCATTTCTCTCTGAGACAGTTGCAACATGTTGTGGACAGCAGTAGGCAGAATCAGTCACTCAATCAGACAATCATGCAGTCAATCCAGCAGTCAGTCAATCAGTAGTGAACCAGGTGAACACCCTTGAGAAGATTCAATTACAAGGTAGGCCTAAGCAGTTTCCCAAAGGATCACACAAGACTGAATTCCTCCTTTGCACAAATGATACACTCCCCTTTCAGCAGCCTGAAAGTGGAGAGCTAGATCAAGTACTTTATAAAGTGCATTGTTTTACATTTCAAATGTTCCTTAAATTTGAGTTTCTGACTGGAAATATCAAGGCACAGAATGCATATGACATGGGAGGAATGAGTTAAGCAAATACAGAGCACTGCAAACACTGAGACTGATTAGTTTCTTTACCTGCAACAGCTGAAGTGTAGCATCTGATTTGTGAGGGACATCCTACTTCAAATGCTGGCATTACAAAGGGGTGGTGGGCGGCCACAGCTTGTCTTCAGTACCTTCAAAGTGAATTGCTATAGCTCTCATCACTGATAATGATTTATAATGGGAATGGGACACTTTTAAAGTCATGGACCTGAGGGGTCATTACAGTTCCCAAGGAGGTTAGGAAAACTTGTTAAGGGTTAGAGAGTAAAGGACTTCAGTAGGATTCATAGGTTTCCAGAGCTTAAAAGACATAGTCCATATGTGCGCCGAGATTTATAAGTACCCCAAGATATTATTATTAGTTTTAAAAAGGAGCTGGATACCTTTTTAATTAATATCTATATTTCTACTTACTATTATTTCCACCAGTAAATTATTCCAGATCTTGGGCACTCTTACTGTCAGCCACTGCTTTCTTTTATTTGAACTAAATCTTTCTGTTTTTATCTGGAGCGGATGTACTCTAGTATTATATCTATGATCTAAAAGTTCCAGATCTAATTGCTCCCATAATGTTGGATTATTTAAGGCCCTATATATTAAACACATATACCCCCTCAATCTCTGAAACTCCAGAGAGTACAGTGCTAGAGAGCTCAGTCTCTGGTTATAATACTGGCCCTGAACTTCCTTACTTCTTCTAGTGGCTCTTTTCTGTACCCTCTCCAATGAAGCAATATCCCCCTTCTTTCCTGGGGACCACAACTGGGGGCAATATTCCATATGGGGGTATACTAATGATGTATAGAGTGGCAAAAGGACCCCCTTATCCCTACTTTTAGTATGTCTATTGATACAATACTGTATGCTACTAGCCTTTTTTATTAGCTGGTTATAATGTGATGCAAAAGTTAGTTTATTACATATTTTTATCTCCAGGTCACACTCTTCTGAGATCACTTTAAGTAGTTGTCTATTCATTTTATAATGATGTAAAATATTGTTTTTTCCAAAGTGCATCACACTGCACTTTTCTACATTAAAAGATGACCCTTGTTTCTGTGCCCAAATGTTCAGCTCTCCTAAAGCTATTTGTAATGATTCTGCATCATTATTGAGGTTTACCACCCTACCTAGCTGAGTATAATCTGCAAATTTTGAGAACCAGATATCAGAAGAAACCTTCATTGTCCCAATGTAAATGTTAAATAGGCAAGGGCCCAAGACAGAGCCCTGTGGTACACTGCTAGTCACACTCCGCCAGTTGGAAAATTCCCCTTTCACACAAACTCTCTGTTTCCTGTCTGCTAGCCAGGATTTTATCCAATAAATGATATTATGATGAATACCAATATTAACTAGGGTTTCCAGCAACTTGTCGTGTGGTACTTTGTCAAATGCTTTGGCAAAATCCAAATAGATGACATCCACTGCATGTCCCTCATCCAAAGCTCGACTTACTTTCCCATAAAATTCCAATAAATCTGTTTGACAGGACCTCTCCTTAACAAAGCCATGCTGTGCATAGTCAATGTTACTAGAATTATATTGGTATTCTGTAATAAATTCCTTGATAAATCCTTCCAATACTTTACCCAAGACCGAAGTGAGACTAACAGGTCTATAATTTTTTAACCTCCTGTTTGGAGCCCTTCTTATGTATAGGGATCACCACAGCTTGTTTCCAGTCCTCTGGGACCTCCCCCTCATTTAGGGATTTCTGAAATAATTCTGTGACTGGGCCTGCAAGTTGTTCTGCTAATTCCTTAAGCAACCTTGAGTGTATCCCGTCTGGGCCCTGTGCTTTGTTCTGGTCCAACTTGTGCAGTCTTAATTCAACTTCCTTCATATCCAGGATAATACCAGGATCAGCTATGGTCCTGACATATTCTATCCCATCTAATACCGTACCTTGATTAAAAACAATAGCAAAATAGCTGTTACTTAACTCTGCCATACCCTGATTATCAGTCACTAATTTTCCCTCGAAATCTAATAGAGATCCTATCTTATTTGAAGCTCCCTTTTTATTATTAATGTACTGATTGAAGGATTTGTAATTATCTTTGACCTTAGTAGCTAGCTTGTTTTCGTACTTTCTTTTTGCCAATTCAATGTTTTTGGTTTTTTTTTAGTAGACTTTAAGCACAATTTATATTGGGCCCAATTAGTTGCATCCCCACTTAATTTAGCCATCCTAAAGACACAGTTCTTTTTTTTAATTCCCCTCTTGATTGCAGTTGTCATCCAAGGGGGAAGATTTTTTTTAGCTGTATTATATTTATTCATTGTTGGTACAAATTCTGCAATCAAGCTATTTAGTTTGGACTTAAGTTTATACCACATACTTGATACAGATGCCCCTTTAAAATCCAACTCCCAAATCCAATTTGCTAAGTCTCTACGCATACCTTCTATGTCAGCTTTATCATATCTATGTATTATAGTGCTGCCAGGATTATTATTCAATTGCCCTTTGTAAGCAAATTTAACCATTAGGTGATCACTAGAGCCCAATGGTGGCAGCACAGAACAATTTTTAATCATATCTCCCAGATTACTTAGGACCAGATCAAGTATGTGGTTACCTCTAGTGCTGTTACTCACATACTGCTCTAATCCAGCTAAACTAAAAGTATTTAGATATTCATTCTCTATTTTAGTTTTTGTTACAAGTTTTTCCCAGTCTATACCTGGCAGATTAAAATCGCCCATTAGGATAACTCTTTTCGAATCCGCCAAATGTTTAATAAACTCTAACAATGTCGAATGATCTGTTGGTGTTATTGAGGGGTTTCTATATGCTAAACCTAGGTTTAATTTAACATTATGTGCAGGAGCTATTGATACCCATAGAATTTCATTACTTCCCCATCTAGAAGTGTCCATTTGTTCTGAGGCTATCTTATCGGCCACATATAGAGCTACCCTACCACCCCTAGAATTTGGCCTATCCATGTTATAGAGAGTATATCCTGGTATATTTTTATCCCATCTATCATCAGGTTTCCACCATGTTTCTGTGACTGCACTAATATGGATTTTTAAGTTGTGTAGGGTCAACTGAAGTTCCTCTATTTTATTATTTAGACTTCTAACATTCACTAGAATGAAGTTTATATTAGGTGTCGTGTATACTTTAGAATTCTGTTCCTTATTCCCTTTATCACAGTCTCTTCCTCCAGTTTGGGCAACTTGCCCCCACTGTTAGTTAAAATGTTTTATGTTGTTCATTATCCGTTTTAATTTATAGGCAAAATCCATTTACCCTATCTATTTAGGTGTAAGCCGTCCTGCAAATAATTGATACCCCTGGAAATCTTGCCAGTTATCCACATATTGCAGGTCTTCTCTCTGGTACCAGCGTTTAACCAGCCATTTAATCTATAAATCTCCTTACTTAATGAAGCATTAGCCCTTGGTGCAGGTAAGAACCTTGAGACAATTAGCCTGCCCCAAAGTATTTTTATCTCCTGTTCAACTTCATCAAAATCTCTCTGTATATCCAGTATGTTCCTTTTACCCACATCATTTACTCCAATGTGTAAGAATGTTCCAGAGGACTGGAGGAGGGTGCATGTAGTCACACTGCACAAAAATGGCAGTAGGGAAGAAGCAGAGAACTACAGGCCAGTCAGCCTCACCTCAGTGGTGGGGATGATCATAGAGACACTGCTGAAAGAAAGGATAGTGGCACACCCAGAAATCCAGTGGTGCCCAGGATCTAAGGCAACACAGATTCACAGCAGGAAAGTCTTGTCAAACAAATCTAGAAGATTTTTTTTATTGTGTGACTAGGGATGTGAATCAGAGAGGGGTGGTAGACATCGCCTACTTAGATTTCAGCAAAGCCTTTGATACCGTTCCATACAAAAGGCTGGTTAACAAGCTGAGTAGTCTGGGCATGGGGCATAAGGTGATACATTGGGTTAAAAAGTGGCTGATGGACAGAAGACAGAGGGGGGTGGTGGTAAATGGGATCCAATCCAGGGAGAGAGAGGTGACCAGCGGAGTACCACAGAGATCAGTGATGGGACCAGTCTTGTTCAATCTATTCATTGCGTCTGTGCAGGAGGGCTGGAAGGAAAGGTCTGTCTATTTACAGATGACGCCAAGATCTGCAACAGAGTGGATACTCCAGAAGGGGTGCAGAACATGAAGAAGGACCTGGAGAAGCTTGAAAGATGGTTGGAGGTGTGGCTACTGAGGTTCAGTTCAAAAAAGTACAAGATAATGCAACTGGGTAGGGAGAACCTTGGGGAGAGCTACAGAATGGGAGGGGGGAGGTCCTGACTGTCACCAAAGAGGAAAGGGACATAGGGGTTATCATATCTGATGACCTCAAGGTATCAAAGCAGTACGCAAAGGCTGCAGGGAGGGCCAGTGGCATGCTGGGGCGCATAACCAGAGGAATTCCTAGCAGGAGACAGGAGGTGTCAATGCCATTGTATAAAACACTGGTAAGGCCTCACCTGGAGTACTGCGTGCAATACTGGAGATCACACATGTATAAGGACATAGACAAGGTGGAGGCTAGCCAGAGAAAGGTGACAAAGATGGTGCATGGCTTGCATCACAAAACATATGAGGAGAGACTAAGAGTCCTCAATATGTACTCACTGGAGGAGAGGAGAGAAAGGGGGGACATGATAGAAACTTTCAAGTACCTCAAGGGCATAAACAATGTGAAGGTGGGGGATCTTTTCCAATGTAGAACAGATATCAGAATGAGGGGACAAAATATGAAATTGTAGTGGGGTAAATTAAACATAGAAACATAGACTTTGATGGCAGGTAAGGATCACTTGGCCCACCTAGTCTGACCATTTCCCTACCTACTGGATAAGCTGCAGATCCTAATTAACCAACAGCCTATTTCTTCCTACCCCCAACAAGAATTGCCTTATGTTTGTTCCATGCATTCTTAAATTTTCCCACTGTTTTTGACCCCACAACCTCCTCAGAAAGACCATTCCATATGCCCACCACCCTCTCTGTGAAAAAATACTTCCTCACATTGCCCCTGAGCCGTCCCTCCCATCTTCAAACTGTGTCCCCTTGTTCTTGCACATCTCTTTTTCTGAAGGATGCTACCCTCTTGGACTTTGTTGATTCCTTTGAAGTACTTAAAAGTTTCTATCATGACCCCCTCTCCCTCAATTCCTCAAGGGTATACATATTAAACTCCTTTAGTCTCTCTTCGTATGTCTTCTGTTGCAGACCCTGCACCATTTCAGTTGTCCTGCTCTGGACTGCCTCCATCTTGTCTATGTCCTTATGGAGATGGGGTCTCCAGAACTGCACACAGTACTATATATGGGGTCTCACCAGCTGTCTGTACTGTGGGATAACAACTTCCTGTTTTCTGCAGGTGATGCCTCTCCCCATACATCCCAGTATCCCCCCAGTCATCCCTACTGCCTTCTCACATTGCTTGCTAACCTTTAGGTCATCTGATATGACTACCCCCAGGTCCCTTTCCATTTCTGTTGTTGTTACTACCTCCCCACCCATTGTGTACTCTTCTCCAGGGTTTTCTTTTCCCCAGGTGCATTACTTTGCACTTCTTTGCATTGAATTTAAGCTGCCATACTTATGACCATTCCTCCAACCTTGCCAAGTCCCTTCCCATGCTTTCCACCTCCCTTGTGTATCAACCCTGTTGCAGATCTTTGTGTCGTCTGCAAAGAGGCATACTTTTCCTTCCAGTTCCTCTGCAATGTCACTTATAAAGACATTAAAAAGGACTGGACCCATTACTGAACCCTGCGGTACTCCACTAGTAACTCCTCTTTCTTCAGAGTGGACTCAGTTTACTATTACCTTCTGTGTCTTGTTGTCCAGCCAATGTTTTACCCAGGCTACCACCCTGGGACCCACTCGCAGGCTGGCTAATTTGTTTATTAATCTTTTATGTGGAACTGTGTCAAATGCCTTGCTAAAGTCTAGGAAGGTCATGTCCACAGCCCCTCCCTGGTCTACTACTTTGGTCACCCGAAGACATTGATTAGATTCATCTGACATGACCTTCCTCCTGTGAATCCATGCTACCTTGGCTCCTGTGCCCTACTGGCCTCTAGGTACTCAACAATTCTTTCCTTCAGAAGTGATTCCATCATTTTCCCCACCACGGAGGTCAAACTGACAGGTCTGTAGTTTCCTGCCTCTGTCTTGCTCCCACTTTTGTAAAGGGGAATCACATTCACCCTTCTCCAGTCCTCAGGTACCACACCATGCTCCCATGATTTGTTGAAAAGGGTAGTCAGTGGTGTCACTAGTTCTCCCCTTAGTTCTTTTAGAATTCTGTGGTGAATCCCATCAGGCCCCATTGCTTTGCCCACCTTCAGTTTTAGGAGTTCTTTCAGAACCCTTTCTTCTGTGAAAGGACGGGAGCAGAGTGATTCTATTGATTGGATTAGGTACCTTCCCCTCCTCTTCTTTTGTTAATACTGAGCAGAAGTATTTGTTCATTATCCCTGCTTTTCACTGTCCTCTCTGCCCACCCACCTCCCTTTATTCAGCCTTAGTATCCCTCCCTTTGTCTTTCTTCGCTCCCTAATGTACCTATAAGAGGTTTTATCCCCCTTCTTAACAGAGTTGGCTATCTTTTCCTTGGTTTGGGCCTTTGCTATTCTGACTGCCTTCCCCGCTTCCTGCTGCTTTAACTGGTATTGTTCTCTGTCCTGCTCCTTCTATGTTTCCTTATACTTCCTGAATGCTATTTTTTTTTTTTCGCCCTAACCTTCCTCGCCACCTCTTTTGAGAACCACAGTGGTTATTTCTTTCATTTTGATTTATTTGCTTCACACAAAGGCTTGTTGCCTCTATGATGGCAGTTTAGATGTTTCCCCATTGTTACTCCATCCCTCCTTCTTACATGTTTGCTAGTGCTTTTCTGAGGCACTCTCCCATTTTGACAAACTCAGCTCTCCTGAAGTCCAGTACCCTCACTTTTGTATGGCTTGACACTGCAGCTGAGTTTATCATGAACCACATTGTTTGGTGGCCACTTGTTCCCAGATGGCTATCTACTTCTAGATCTAAGATCCTCTCTCTGTCCCCATTTCAGAGTACCAGGTCTAAGATTGCTCCTTCCCGAGTGGGTTCCAACACTAGCTGTCTGAGGCATGCCCCCTGTAGGTCATCGAGAATGGACCTGCTCTTGGATGTGGCTGCAGCAAAGGTGCTCCAGTTAATATCTGGATTAAGTGGTAACGTGAGGAAGTTTTTCTATACAGAGAGGATGGTGGATGCTTGGAACAGTCTGCCACAAGAGGTGGCTGGGGCAAGCACAGCAGAGAGGTATAAACATGCCTGGGACATGCACATGGGAACATTGGGTGGGGAGGGAGTGATGAAAAGCCATTGACCGCTTAAGGTCGATGACTGCATACATGTTTAGGACTTACGGGCAGACTAGATGGGCCTAGCGGTCCTTATCTGCCAATAATTTCTATGTATCTATGTACTTTTTGAGCAGGGGTGGGAGCATACTGGGAGCTTCCCCTGCCCCCCAACCACCACCACCGGACCAGCAGTGCTTTCATTGATGGCTGCGCGAACCTGGTCACAACATTCAGAAACCCCTATCAGACAATTGGGCAGCAGTCTTTAAGGGAGGGGCATTTCCGTATGGATCTAAAGGGCATGAAAGCTCTTCACTAAGTTCAATCTAAGCTTCTTCCTGAAGGAACTCTTTGGGGCCAGAAGTGAAGCAAAGGAATTGTACCAGAAGCTCCCCCAGTGCCCACACCAGCGATGCTTTCTCTGGTGATAGGGAGGAACCAGTTATTTAATTAAGAGACCTACGTCAATCAATCAGGCAATGGTA
Source organism: Neoceratodus forsteri (assembly GCA_016271365.2). Classification (NCBI taxonomy): domain Eukaryota; kingdom Metazoa; phylum Chordata; order Ceratodontiformes; family Ceratodontidae; genus Neoceratodus; species Neoceratodus forsteri. Next base: position 336,105,595 of record CM057454.1, read on the forward strand.
GAAGGGTCTTGGAGGCAACTTTCTTTACTGAAAGAGGATAAAAGTCTCTTTAATGAGCTCAGCTGGAACTCATTCCAGCAGCAACTCTTTGGGGCCAGCCAGCAGTGCAGGAGTGGTAGCATACCAGGAGCTCCTTCTGCCCAACACAACCACCACCACTGGATCCACAGATTTTCTCCAGTTTAAATCAAAAGAGCACAGAAACCCTTTTACGGACCACATTGGAGCTCATTCCTACAGTATCCCTTTGGGACCAGTAATGCAGGGGAGGGAGCATAACAGGAGTTCCACACGCACCCCTTGCCCCACCACCAGTGACCAGGACTACCCACCATCTGTCAATCAGGCAGTGATAGGTGGGTATCAGCTGTGACTTTTTTTTATTTTTGTTAATCAAAAGGGTGCAACAGTTCTTTTACTGAGCTCAGCTGGGCTCATTCCTATAGTACTGTACCTTTTTGAGGACAGAAGTGCAGGTCTGGGAGTGTACTAGCTCACCTTGCCCTCCAATCATCACCGGATCAGTGGTGCTTTCTCTGGAGACCATAGGGACCCAGCCACATTTTTCAGAAATTCCTACCAGCCAATCGAGCAGTGGTAGAAGGATCTTGGCAGTGAATTTGTTTAAAATGTCCTTGTTTAAACTGAAAAGATGCAAAAGCCCTTCTACTGAGCTCAGAGTACATTGCTGCACTAACTTTTTTGGGCCAGCTGTGCAGGGGTGGGATCATACTAAGAGCTTCCTTCCCCCACCACTTCTAGATCAGTGGCAATTTCTCTGGTTACAGGGAAAACCTGGTCACATGATTCACAGACCCCTGCCAGTTGTAGGGAAAATTGCCTCCTTAGCTGCTGTTTGGTTAGTTTTTATGGTACAGATTCACAAAGACTTGACAGTAACCTCCCACATGGTTAAACATGACATTGTTATCAACAGTGGCAAGCATTATTAACAGTGGCAAGCAAGTAGCAACTCATTAAACATAATGGACACAAGCATGACATCAAGACAAGGAGCTCTCAATCAGATTTTATTTAGAATAAATTGACAGAGTAAAAAGAGAGAGCGAGAGAGAGAGAAAGAAAGATAGATTAAAGATTACCATACAGCATTCCAGTTACAAAAAAATACCCTTCCTCATGCTGGCACAGCCCTGGAGGAAGGGGAGAGAGAAAGAGTTCAAAAAATTCTGTTGCAGTCTCTCCTGCCTCGACAGTTACTCCTCGTATCTTCTCTCCTTTCATCTCCTTGGTTGGCAAGCAGAAGTCTGGACCAAGATTTAGGCATTCACACAGTCATAGTTTAAAGGTATACTGCAAAGTCGAAAGTTTGAATTTCGACTACCCACTCTGGTGGGACAGCTTCTGTTAAGCCTGCACTGTAGATTGTTCCAACAATTTGCCAATCCCACTGGTTAGCAGGATTTCAGCTCTGGCATCAAACCACTGACTTCGGCAGTTAAACCGTCTTTGCACTGTTAATGCATGTGGATCTTGGCAGCAGAATGCTCTGTCAGTTTCCTTGCACCTTCTCTGGAAGCAGGTGCAGTGTGTACAGCTTAGCTGACAGATAGCGCGTAAACTGGCTCACCTCAGGTTGAACTTCTTTGTCTCAGCTTATCCTGGCTGTCATAAGCCAGATGACATCAAATTGCTTATGTCTCAGGTTTGATCAGGTTCCTTCCCATTCATCACAGTTTATGAGCCCTCTGGGAGATCAGGATTCAAATCCAGCTTCTGCACACGAATGGCATGTTTTTAACTCTTTCTGGCTGGAAGGATGAGCTCTCAAACCACCTCTATTCCCCCCTATCCATGAGTGGCCAGCATAGGAAGATGCATAATGGCAGGACTGTTAATTTCAGTAACTCAAAAACATAACAATAAATCATTTCAATTTAAGTAGTAAAAGACTTGCAGGTGTTCATATATCTCAGTAAGAAAGTAACTCCCTAATTTTTTCAAACCTATTTATTTATTTGCTTTTGTTAACTGGGTAAGCACACTAGACAACCAAGTGCCTATTTTCAGGTGTGACCCGACAATTAAATTCACTTTGTTCAAGGAGGAGACTGTTTCATGATCTATGAGTCTTAAGACTACTGATTTAGGCTTATAACATAGAGGATAATGGATGGGAAACCGACAATAACCACGTTGTAATCACATTAAGTGGTGTCTATGACAATTAGGTAAACCTTGAGAGCGCAGCTCGAGAGGTTTACAGTTGTCATTGAAACCGCGAGATGCTATTTCAATGGGGTTATTGTCGGTTTCCCATCCATTAGCTTTTATAGTATATAAGGCTAAATACACTATAAAAGTTAATGGAGGAACCGCCGTGGCTGCTGCTCAGAAGCACCATGATAAGGGCTGAAACAATCTTACTTCTTTTTACGTTGCTCCAGGCTCCCTTGATGGTAGCGCTCACCGCCATGGCCATTAATCTGAGCATGCGCACTAAGGATCGCATTGTTACGGTATCGATGTGACATAGTCAAGAGGGTTTAACAACCTCTTGACATCATATTGATACCATAACGACATGGTAAACTGTCTGAATTCAGACAGTAATGAGTGCTCCCCATACATTATATCATTCTATTTGGAAGTTTCCATTTCAAGCTAGGATTCTGTCTTTGACCTGAATATCGGTGGCCTACTCAGGGCCTGTGTGCCTAGTACAATGTGCACAGTGTACACTTTCTATTTGCTATTATATATATGGCATGCAAATCAATATTTTATCTGTTCTCCTTACACCCACCCCCCCCATAGGTTATGGTCACCCCTCAGTGTCCACAATTCATGTAACAACACATTGATTATAGAAAGTAACACACCATTTCTAACACAGCGGTTATATATGGTATAATAGACAGCAATAGGTGCAAATTGATTTGTTATACAGAGTGGTTACATAGTAATCAAATACGATAATGCAAATGCTGGATAACTATTTCCCAATGGCCTACTGTCAATTGATTATTTGACAATGTAATTTTCTACCCTGCAGGTCAAAGGGTAGAATCCTGTTTCCTTGTAACCCTTGAGTTTAAGCAGGCCCACAATGCTTTGGAGATTGCAGGGTTATGAGAATCAAGTACAGGTAAATCAAGTTGGTCTCCCATCTGTCACTGATAGCTGCATGGAACCTCTCTACCTTATTCTGTAATCGTTCTGCGTTTTTTTTTATTTACTTATTTATTGAAATTTGTGCTAACCAGGTAAATGTAGTGAGCCAAGGCCCTTTTTTGTACATGACCCAGGGCTAATACAACAGCCAAAGATGTTACAGTTCAAATAAATACATACAAGACAACATATCATACATACAAACTATACAAAACATTTACAAGTAAGTTGTTTATAACAATAATATGACTGGGACCATAATTTCCATAAAATTGGTTCTAACAGGGTGACTGAAAGTCAGGAACATGGAATCCAGAATTGAGGTTAGTATTTCTTCAGCAAGCACTATACTATTGGAAAGTATACATGGGAACATATTCACAATGATCATTCTGTACTGAGGTGGTTTTCTAACCCGCTCCTCCCCCTCACCAGGATGGTGGAAGGTAGAGGACAGATATGTGATAAATACTGTTTAAACGTCTATCTAGTTCTTCTGAGTGAATTCAGAAGGCATTGGGCCAGTTTGTAGGACTTCAGCAGAGTACAATGAACCCACTGGGAATGGGGTTCTTTGCACCCTCGGGATTCTTAGTCTCAAAGATTGGGTCAGCTTTGTTCACAGTCACATAGGGGCCTAGACAATTCTCTGCAGACTTTCTCCTCTCTTTCCTTTTCCCCTATTTGTAGTTGAAACAGAACACTTATCACCAATATGATAGTCCGTGTCAGAGGCCTTCCTGTTATAATAAGCCATTCTCTCTAAATTTTTCCTAGCAAATAAAAAACATCCTGTAAGTGATACTTTAGGTTTGTGATGTACTGATGGATGTCAGCAGCCACTGCCACATTTTTAGCAGGGGTTTGGTACAATAAATGCATGGGCAGTACCATCCGCCTACCAGTCATCATTTCAAATAGTGGGACTATGGCCAAATTGAAAATGTTAATTATGCTTACTCTCTTGCTATTCATTTAAATCCAGGGCCTGACCAGAATGCAACTCATACAGCAGAAATTTTGAACAGCAACGGAATCAGCTTTGTCCTTTTTAACGCTAGGAGTGTTTTCCCAAAATTCAATATTATCAAAGAACAGGTTCTGGAATATAGGCCAGATGTATTGAAAATTTCTGAATCATGGTTAAGAAAATATCGGACGCCGATATCTCAGTTCCTGTTTATCAAATATGGAGGCATGACTGTTCAAAAAAGGGGAGTGGGGGGGTCCTGGCATATGGATCTTTAGCCTTAGATATTAACCACAATGTTTGTGATATCAAGACCCAAGGTATGAAAAGACTGGTGTTGGAAATAAAAATTCCACACCAGAAGCCCACTTTACTAATGGGTTGTTATCTTCCCCTAAATGCAGTGATCAAAACATTTTGAATATCTGTGAATTTTTGTTTCCATTCAGGGATAGTCATGAGCTCATCTTGTTAGGTGATTTAAATACAAATTGGGCATCCATTCCCTGTACAAGCAAATTGTTGGATTTCTCATTTACCTTAGGCATTTCCCAATTAACTCCCCGCATAGACTCAATCCAAAGGAACCAAACCTCTCCTCTAGTTTGGATTTAATATTCACTTCTGCTACAGATAAATACCCCTTGCATGGTGTATTACCGGATGCTTTTAATGACCATCAAGTTACCTTTTATATAAGACAAAAAATTGATAAACCTAGCCTAATACAAGTAAAAACATATTGAGTCTTGAATTCCTTTGATTATACTGCTTTATGATAGATTTAGAATCAAGAAATTGGAACAGATTGGCACAGATTCCTAATACTGATGATGACTGGCACGATTTTCGAAGAAAATTCTTGCCCGTGTGTGATATGCATGCCCCAATTGGTACCAAAAAAAAATCAAACATAACAACTCCCCTTGGTATACTACAGACCAAAGAAAATGTCATAAGATTAGGGATAAGGCATGGAAACATGTGAAACAAAATCCCAATGAAAGATTACACTAGGATAAATATCATCAGGAGAGAAATATTTATATTAAAAAAAATAAGAAAAGCAAAAGCAGATTACTTTCTGTCTAATTTTGAGTCGGAGAAAACTAATCACCAACCAAGCTACCTAGTTCCTTTTTGGTGGATGGAACCCCACAAGCTACCTCGGATAAAGTAGCAGATATGTTTAATGGAATGTATGTTAACATGGGAATATCCCTGGCAGATGGTTTGCCACCCCCCTCTCAGCTGGAAAGCAACCCAAAAGGTCCAACGAAGACAGAGGCAAACACCCCGTTATCCCAGTTTTTTTCTTTACACCCATTCTTGTAAGCCAAGTCCTAAAAGAACTACTAAAATTAGACATAAGAAAGGCCCATGGTGAGGACGGCATTCCTTCCTACTTCTTAAAGCCAGCTGCTCCATTGATTGCCACTTACTTAACAGACATCTTTAATCTTTCCTTGCAAACTGGGGATTTTCCCAAGCCGGGAAACAGGCAAATGTAGTCCCTATTTATAAAACTGGCCAGAAAAATATTATGAGTAATTATAGGCCCATATCACTACTTTCCGTTGTTTCAAAAATCTCTGAACTATTAGTCCAACAGTTAAATCAGCATTTAGAGGATCATAAGCTGTACAACATGTATTAATCAGGATTGAGAGCATCCCATAGTACTTCTGCTACAGTAAAAGTTGTGTTGGACATACAGGTGACCATAGAGGAGGTCTCATGGCTACAGCCATATTTATAGATGTATCGAAAGCTTTTGATACTTTGAAACATGATGATGTCCTGATTAACAAGTTGCAATTTATAGAGCTCAGTCATGGGACCCTGAAATTGTTTCATGGCTACCTGTCTGGAAGACAGCAACGAGTAACATTGAACAATACTTTTATATCTGGATATCTAACTATTAAAACAGGGGTCTCCCAGGGATCGGTCCTGCAGCCTTTACTGTTTAATCTGTATACAAATGATATCAGACACCTAGTAAGGGGTGTCTGGCATCATTTGTATGCAGATGACACTATTCTTTATATTGAGGGCCGATCAATTGATCAAATACAGGAAAAGCTACAGAGCGATTGTGACAGGCTACAAGGCTATTTTTGTGAACATGGCCTGGTGTTAAACTCTATAAAATCACAGCTAATGTTATTTTGCAATAAACCAGATGTAGTTAAACAAGTCTTGAAAATAAATACCTTAGATAACTGCAAACTTGATACAGTTGACTCCTATAAATATATGGGGGCCTGGGTTGAATCCCAATGTAAAAGGAATACCCACATAGATTTTTTAATTGGTAAATTAAACAGAAAGCTGGGGTGCTTATATAAATATAGAAGATATATCCTGCAGGATACAAGACTAAAAATAATCAATTCAATGGTTATCCCCCTGTTTGATTATAATAATAATAATAATACATTTTATTTAATATAGTGCCTTTCGAATATCAAGGTGCTGAACAAATAGATAAAAATCAAACAGTTACAATAAATACCACTAAAATCAAGGAGATTCAGAGTATGCTTTACCCCATAAATAGGTTTTCAATGCCTGCTTAAAGCATCCCACAGTCCTGCACTCCCGAAGCTGATGGCGCAGAGAATTCCAGAGGGTAGGGGCCACAAACCTGAAGGCATGGACCCCCGATGACTTTAAACTAACCCTCGGAATCTCCAGCAACTCCTCGTCAGCCGAGCAGAGCTGTCGCAAAGGGGTGGAAGGAACGAGGAGCTCTTACAAGTAGTCGGGATCCTGACCATGTAGGGCTTTGTAGGTTAATAAACCTACCTTAAAGGTGATCCGCCACTGAACAGGAAGCCAGTGCAGATCGCGCAACACAGGGGTAATGTGAGATCTTCTAGAAACCCCAGTCAACTAATGTGCAGCAGCGTTCTGCACTAGCTGCAAGTGGCGGATATCAACCCCAGAAAGTCCTAAGTAAAGGGAGTTACAGTAGTCAAGGCGCGAAGTCACAAAGGCGTGGACCAGAACAGGCAGATTGCTAGATGGAACGAGGTGCTTGATCCTGGCAATGTTCCTAAGATGGTAAAAGGCCAGCTTGATGACGGCTGACACCTGATGATGAAGGGTCAGCCCGTCGTCAAGCACCACTCCCAGGTCACGCACCTGTTCAGAGGTAAGGATCTGCTCTAGGACTAAACGAGAGGGGAGATCAGGCCCTCAACCCTCTGTCCCAAGCACCCAGGTCCACCACCAAAACCTCAGTCTTTCCTGCATTCAACTTTAAACTGCTAGAACTCATCCAATCTTGGATTTCCACGAGGCAATGATTCAGTACCAAGATAGCACTAACCTGGTCGGGGGCAAAAGACAGGTAGAGCTGGGTATCATCAGCATAGCAGTGAAACTTCAGCTCATACCATCTTACAATGTCTCCGAGGGGCAGCATATACACTGTAAATAACATGGGAGACAGCACCGAGCCCTGAGGAACCCCGCAAGGCAGAGAGAAGACTCGGAAGAAAATATTCCCAAGATAACTCTCTGAGTTCTATTGGCGAGGAAAGATGAAAACCATCTGAGTACTGTACCCGACAGCCCAGAGATGAACCTCAGGTGCTCCAGCAGAACCTCATTATCTACAGTGTCAAAAGCTGATGACAAATCAAGGAGTACCAGGATAGAATGGTTCCTCCGATCTCTCACCATGAGGAGATCATTGAGCACCCGAACCAGAGCAGTCTCAGTGCTATGTCTCTTATGAAAACCCGATTGGAGAGGTTCGTATAAATTATGGATGGTTAAATGGTTCTCCAGTTGGGCTGCCACAACTTTCTCAATAACCTTTCCCACAAAAGGAAGGTTAGAGATAGGTCTGTAGTTTGCTAGGTTCTCCGGGTCTAAAGAAGCTTTCTTCAGGAGGGGTGTCACCACTGCCTCCTTCAGGGAGCTAGGGAACTCACCTGAATCCATGGACGATCTGCGCCAAGACCGGGCCGATAAGATCACTACAACCCAAAATCAGGGACGTAGGGCCTGGATCTAAACTACAGCATGTGGGATGTATCCCCTGGACAATCCTCAAAATATCAACGAACTCCGGCAGATCAAAGGTACTCCAAGAAGCCCCGGGTTCTGTGACTGAGCACCGACCAACAGCAACCGCCACAGAGAGAGACTGACGGAATTCTTGCCTGATGTCGGCCGCCTTATTCGCAAAGAAACGAGTGATCTCATCACACTTTTTGTGAAAAAACTCAACAGAGCTGCAGATAGGCTGGGTTGTACAACCTGTCCACAGTTCGGAAGAGTTGAGCCGGTCGGTTCCATCAACAGCAATTTCCCTGGACAGGAATTCTGCCTTCTTCCAGGAAATTTCTGATTGATAGAGTTTATAATGCTCTAACAAAATAAGATGGTCAGTATCCAAGGCAGTCCTCCGTCAACGACGCTCTAACCTATGCCCCAACCTCCGCAATTCCCTCAAGGACCCATCAACCACGGGGCCCGAGGGCGAAGTGGAAGGGGCTGAACATGGACAGGAGCAATCAGATCGACAGCGGAGGAAATGGCCATATTATAGGCTATGACCAAGAGCTCGGTATCTGTGCTGGTCTCAAACACCGAGAGGTCAATCACCACCACCAGGTCTTCAGGGACAATATCCTGCAAAGGGCGATGACTATCTCCACAGGGGCCGACCTACCCAGGGGGGCATAAAAACTGAACCTAATGGTGCAATGATCAGACCAACCGACAGGTTCCACCACCAAGTCGGAGGCCTCGATCCCCAGGAGGAAGACCAAATCAAGAGAGTGACCACCGTTATGGGTAACTGCGGAAACAACTTGTGTGAAGCCCAGAGATGTCATCACCCAGAGGAAGTGTTGTCCAAAAAGCGAGGATTCGTCTTCAACTCAAGCATTGAAATCGCCCAGAACCATCAGTCTGGGCAACTCCAATGCCATGTCAATGGCGAAGTCTGCTACTTCCTGCAGGAACAGCTTCTCATCACCCAGTGGATGGTAAATAAGAGCTATCCTGCACCCCACACCAGTTACCACAGTACACTCAAATGATGTGACCTCCTCAGCTGGAACACCAGTTAGGGCCAATTTGGTCTTAAAACAGACCGCAACCCCCCCACGCCCTCAATCCAATCTCAGGCGATGTATAACCGAGTGCCCAGAGGGAACCGCCGCCTCTAAAATTTGGGCGGCGTTCCCATCTAACCAGGTCTTGGTAATGCAAGCCAGATCCACAGTTTCAACAAGATCCGCCATAAGAGTGGTCTTATTCCTAATGGATCTGGCATTGCATATTATGGAGACATCTTGTTGTGAATGTGACCTATAATAGATTTGCCCGATATATCCTTGATGCTCCGAGGAATACTCATCGTTGTTCTCTCTCTATAGAGCTCTAAACTGGACAAGCCTACCTGAACAAAGAAATATTCATACAACCGATTTGATCTTTAAATGTTACCTTAATAAAGTACCTACTTATTTATTAGACACAGTAAAACTTGGAAATGCAAAAAAGTGACCTACGCTTGGCTGAACTGATTGAATATGGAGTGCCAGTTATGAAAACAGTAAAAGGATATTCAAACTTTATTCACCTGACACCTAAGTTATGGAATAATCTACCACACCACTTACGGCTACAAAAAAATGTTCCATGTTGGAGCTCTATAAAGACATGGCTGGTGAAATATGTGGTCTTACCTAAGGTCTGCTGTGATCAACTCACTTAAACTTCTTAACTTTGTAATTAGGTTTCATTATGCATGGACTGTAAATTATGTAAATTCTGTATATTCTATATGTGTAACTTGTTTGTCATTCTTATGCCCTCGGGACCCCACTGCAAATGAGTCTAGGCTCAAATGGGTTATCCTTTTCTAAACACCAGAATAAAATTTTACTACTACTCCTCAATGGAGTCAGCTCTGTGGATCGAATTGGGGTGGGCCCCAGTGCCATGGGGACAAGTGGCACTTTAAGGTCCCAATCCTTTGTATTTTCTGAGGCTTACTTCTTGAGTATGTTTACAATGAATTTCTTCATCCTTTCTACTTGTCCAGAGGACTAGGAATGATAGGCCACAAAGTTTCTTCTGAATTCCCAACATCTGACATAGGTTAACCATCACTTCTGAAGTGAAGTGGGAACCTTGATCTACTTAATGGTAGGCCCCAAAGGGTAAAAATGTACTGATTCTCTTCCTCAGTCACACCAGATTTTTCCAGAGCCCTTAATGTCCATTTCAGGGCAGCCAGGTAGAGGGGTTAAACCTCTGAATAGCTTTCTGCACTACTGCCATTTCACTCACAAACATCTGCCTCCGCTTGATGAGGTCAGTCTCATCACCTCCCTTGGGTAAGTGCCTGTCTCTTCTTCTAATGGTTTTGGGGTTTCGGCCACCGAGGTGTGGAGCTCTTACTGCCCATTAATTTTTTGGACAGGAGTCTTAGCATGAGAGAAGACAGAGGGACTCAGAGGGCTGTTCCCAACCCCCAGCAAGACCATTGGGGTCTGTAAGGTGGTGGGCTCTGGAGGGGAGGCAGGCATTACCTTTCCAAAGGAAGTCACAATTTTCTCCCACGTGTCAACCTAAGCTTTTGCTGTGATCATCTCCTGCTCCAGCTGCTGGACTTTGTTATTCAAACCCATGTCTCCCTTGCTAACCCTGGAGTTCTTCTCTCAATTCCTGAACCGCTTCTTGCAAGTCTTTGCTTTTCTGTGCTTGCTTTGTCCCGTTTTCTTTCTCCTTATTAAGCCTATTTTTTAACTCCCTCTGACTTTCCTCGAGGGTCCTTCTCTTGTGGGAAACAGAAGTTACATCCCTTGTCAGGATGGAGATTTTTTTTTCCCTCTTTGCATCAATGTCCTTTTGGGTTTTGCAACCTCTTCTTCCAACCTCTTGACCTGCTCTTTCTGAGTGAGTCTCAATCTCGTTTTATCATTGCAGCACCATCAGTTTCAATAACTAGTCAAATCACCCTTGTCTGTCTTCCTGACAAGTGCAGTGCCAGCCACTGCTGTTCCTTCTCTGCCTTTTCCCAGCCTTGCAAATATTGGTGGGCTTTCTCTTTTACCTCACAGAGGTGATCTTCCCAATGCTTCACACTTTACCTGCAATTTATCATGATCCTTAATGGCTATCTGGCTACCTGATACGGTCTGATCCAATTTTAGCCCGATTCCTTCTCTCTCTTTATATTTTTCCTGTAAGCTAAAGCTTTCTTCTCTGCTGCCTGCTTTTCCTTGCCCAAGGATTCAAGACTTCTAAATTAACCACTTCTGTATTTATTTGTCTAACTGTTCTCTTTCTGCTTTCACTCTTTCAAGCTGTTTTTTGTTTGAAGGCTAGCATGTCCTGCTGCTTCTTTGCTCTTTCTAACCTGTAAGTCTGGGTAGTTAACTGTTCTATTAAGAAATGTATTCTGTCTTCCTTGGTGGTAATTAACCACTGCATTTCTTCACTTGTAGTAATTTCATTTTTCTCTGTGCCACTTTGAGCTGCTGATCCAGGTATGCCACGTATTCTTTCAAATAAGCACACCTGACATGACATTTTTCAGCTTCTTTTGCAAGCTGTGTCATTTCATTCTTCAGGTGGTCATGCCCCTTTCTCAAAACAGACACTTCCCTTCTCAACTTTGCTAAAGTGTCCTGTAATTCTGACCTATCTGTTAAACTTGCAGATCGTTATTAAATGTCTGTAGCTGAGTTTCTTTTATTTCCAATTGCCTTAGAAGATTTTGAATAGTTCTCTCACTGAAACTCTGACTTTGTGGGGCTTCTTGAGATGTCTGCTTTACATTTTGTAATTCCTTCTTAGAAGGTCAATCTGAGTGTTGAAATTCTCCCTTTCTTTAGTTAACTGGCAGCTCTGTGAGCTTTGCAATGCGTTTTTAAAATAGTAAACTGTGCTAATGCTTCCTTGGTCTTTGTTTTGGTTTGTACAGTCCTGTGGATTATCAATTAATCTGACAGTTTTATTTAGTTCACTTTAGAAGTACAACTGACCTTTGGCTATCCGTTTGTCTATCTCAGGTCAACCTTTGCAAGATTCCGATGTCACAGTTAAAACTTCTTCTAAGGTCAATAATGAGACCATCTTTACAATTAATCTGTTACACAGACTAGAAGATAACCCGTACATCAGAGAACAAAACTCAGCACATATGCCATCTGTCACATATGCCGGTCTATAATTAATCCTAACAGTCTTAGAGCTCAAACACCTATCCTTGCAGCTTGCATTAGTGTGCACATGGAATTTCAAATCACAGCTCAAAAGCACATGCTTTTTTCCTCACAGCTCACCTAAACACTTTTCAATTCAAAGTAAAGTACTGTTTTCAACACAGTTAGCTTTTCAAAGTTCAGTACTTGTACCCATTAGTTATTGCTTATTAATGTATGTCGCATGTCGCTAGATACTTGTGGCACTAAACTGGAACATCAGATTCAATGACACATGATGGAACACTAGATTCAAAAGCAGTGAATCTAGATTCAAGTCCCAATGCTGGTGCCAGAATTGTAGGGAATATTGCCCTTTCCAGTTGTTTGGTTAGCTTTTATAGTTATACAGAGGAACGTAGAACGTATGCTTATATTATTCAATGAACTTTTAATTAGTTAAAAAACTCACTTGAAAGGTGGCACAAAATACCAAAACACATGTGGAAACAGTTGTTGCAGATAGCCCAGTAGTCCAGTAGTCCAGAAATTTTTCTTTCACGAATCCACAAAGCACCACAAAAGTCCATGCACAGACAGCTGTAAACGTTCTAACAGGTGTGAGTAAAGACAGAGGTCGCTTCCAACAGACGTCACCTGACGCATTTCGCTTGTTAGCTTTCTCATGTGTTTTGGTATTTTGTGCCACCTTTCAAGTGAGTTTTTTAACTAATTAAAGGTTCATTGAATAATATAAGCACACTCGGCTTTTCATTCACAATACGAGCTGGATTTAAGTAAAGTGCTTTGAGCAGGTGCCGGTCTACGTTCCTCTATATATCTGTATCAGAGCTATTTCTGAAACCAGGCACTGCTCGTTCCTAAGTGCAGCCTTTCTTACATTTTCTGTTAGCTTTTATAGTACAGATTCACAAAGATGTGACAATACCTTCCCACATGGTTAATCATAAGCTCTTTGTCAGTAGTGGCAAGCAACTTCAATCTCTCTCAATAACAATTCCTAAAACTCAACTTTGAAAATGGCAGCAGATCCTTTCTACATATATTATGGTAGCATGGTAGTTAGGGTTGAGTAGCACTTTTAAGGTTAAAGGGTCAAATTTTGCACCTTAATAACTTTGCCACTGTTCAACAGATTTACCTGAAATTTGGTATGCACGATTGGGCATGGTAGATCTTGAGATCTGGCAAGTTGTGTGCCGATCAGATATATGGCAGCGGTGTTATTAAGCAACAACCAATTGTGCAATTACGCTTTTTTTGCGATTTCTTTACTCTCGCCTACAGGTCTCACGGTTTGTGCGACCAGTCAGAAAACTTCAAGGAATGTGCCACCAGGGTCCCCGATGTACCTTTTGCAGATTTCGTGAAAAAATATTGAACGGTTCAAAAGTTACACAAAAAACAAGTTCCCATTATAAGTCAATGAGAAAAGTTAACAAAAGGTTTGACAGTGTCGCAAATGGCCCTAGTAGTGTCGCAAATTCACCATTTTGTTTTCAGTTGGTGATCAGAAAAATGCTTGGCATTTAAATTTGGGACCCTTTAGCAACACAATTTTTGTGTTTACCTAGTCAGACCCTGAGGATGCTAGACATGTCTTTATTTTGAGGTTAAACACCCTAGAAATATGTTTTTCCAATTTCTGGAAAAAGCAGTGTCGCAAAGTAGTGTCACACTCATGAAAGTGTCTCAAATTTTTGCGAAAGCTTTCGCAAAGCACGACACTGCTTTTCCAGGCTATGGCAAAATGATAGCAATTCTTTGCCACCCTGCTGCAAAATAACGGTTTGGTCTTTTGGGCTGAAATTTGGAGGTAAGAAAGCCAACATCCCACTGATGTGTATTTTGGTGGTTTGCTGAAAAAATATTACAAGGTGGCACAGTGACGGCACTCCGAAGTTAATGCTTTTTCTCATTGTATAACATTACGGTGTCCGTCGCACCTTTCGGGGCCCGTATCTTGGAAATGGTGCGAGATGCAGACTTTTCGTCACAAAAATGCTTAACCCCCTTAACATGGGCTAAGTTCAGAACTAGCCAGGAAAGTCATAATTCATATGAAATTTACATTTTTTTCTACGTTGTATGGTTCCTGAGATATAAGCAATTTAATATTCCAAGTCCTCATTTTCTGCTCCGAGACCCATTGTTATGTATACATTCTTTGTTTTCACTGTGTTTTCCAACGCATTATTTTGGGGAAAAGAAGGGTGTGTGCTTTTGTTACTGTGCCAGTTAGTGTTTCCAGTTGTGTTTCCGTTTGTGGCACCGTTACGTCTACGCCACCATGTGCGTTACTTTTTGCGTTTTCGCTTGTGCTTGTATTTGCATTTGCATTTCTGTGTCACTTGGCGTTATTGTTGCTGTTACCATTACCAGTTTTATTTGCAATTGTGGTACCATGCACATGTGTTATGGTTTGCGTTTCCGTACATGCTTGTGTTTCTGTTTAGTTTCTGTTTCCTTTGGTGTCGTTTTTCCTGTTCCTGTTATCATTTGCGTTTACAATTGTGGTACCATGACCGTGCGCATAATGGTTTGCGTTTCTGCACTTGCTTGCATTTGCATTTCTCTTTCCTTTGGCGTTATTGTTGCTGTTACCGTTACCATTTGCATTAACAATTGCGGTTCCATGACCGTGCACATTACGGTTTGTGTTTCCATTTCATTTGGCATTATTCTTCAAGACAACTTTACCATTTATGTTTACTATTGCACTACCGTGGCTGTGCGTGTTACGGTTTGCACTTACGTGTGCGCTTGCATTCGCGTTTCCGTTTCTGTTCCCTTTCGCGTTCTTTTTGCTGCGACACTTAACATTTCCATTTAAAATACTGCTGCCATCACTGTTTGCGTTACCAGTTGTGTTTTAGTACGCGCTTCAGTGCCCATTTGTGTCACTGTTCGCTTTGGCGTCACTTTGCGCTTGCATTTCTATTAACGTTTCCTTTACCATTTACATTTCCGCTACTATGTGCGCCACTGTTGGCACTTCTGTTTGTGCTGCTGTTCCAAAGGGCCCTGCGCTCCTACCGCCACATTACATTCACTACTTATCATCATTCTCAAAAAGAAGGGAAATTAGAGGCAAAAAACTCAGTTTAATGCATTAGTTAGGGTTGTTCCACAGCGACAATAGTGAGGAAATTCTGTGTTAGGGTTGACAGCCCCCCTTGGACCCCCCCAGCCGGCAACAGGGTGCGAGTTGGGGTAGTCAGTCCTAACTCTCACCCCATTCTCCTATACCTCTGCTTCTTCACACATGTGATGGGGTCAAGTTAGGGCGACGACCCCAATAGCGCCTCCCCATGCCGGCTTGGGGGTCCAAGGGGCTGTCAACCCTAATACCTAATTTCTCTCTTGTGTCGCTGTGGAACAACCCTAACTAACACATTAAATTGAGTTTTTGCCATATATATATATATATATATATATATATAGGCAAAATGCCCAAGACTCAAATTCCAACTACTGCAAGCTCCTCAGCTTACCGGGAGACCAGACCTGCAAGTCTACTATCTTGCCACTTTGCTCAAAACTGCATTACAGTGGACCATTCCTACATATACAGCTAACTGGAAGCTGATAGAATAAAGAGAAGAAGGTGGCCCTCTTTACCTGCAAGGGCTACGGACCAGACCTTCACATGGCGAAACAGGGATTTGACCTTACTAACAGCCCGCTTTACCTTACGTGGAGTATATAGACTATGGAGTAAATTTAATATTGGAACTAGTCTCTGGCCTTTTAGGTGGTTCACCCGAGATGAAACTTTTCCACCGTCCCAAGCAGATTTAACCTTTTGGTGGTGGTGGTACCGACAGGGTCTTTGCTTCGCAAAACAAATCATACTGGGGGACTCCATTTTAGATTTTCATTCCTTGAAACAGTAATTCAATTTATCTAACTCAGACTTCTTCCGATATCTCCAACTTGAGAATCGCGTGCAGGCACTTCATAACGTCACACCATAAAATTCATTAGCTAAACCTTTACTGGACACCATAGTGGAGATTTTGAAACAAGAAATATCAAAAGTGCATATTTCAGCCCTTTATAAAGCACTACGGTCCCTGCATTGTGACCACACCATACAAATTAAGCAGAAATGGTCACAAGAAAATGGACTGGACCAAGATTTTTAACTCTAGTGAAATCCAGCAGCTCTCCATTGTGGCAGGAATTCACCTGGAAGATACGAACCCCGTTCTTCCATACACCAATCATTCAGGCAAAATAGAATGCAAACATCTCAAAAGTATGCTGGAGTAAGTTCGGTGAAACATGAGCACATCACCCACATGTACTTTGGTCCTGCCCAGTACTGGCAGACTTTTGGCAACGGGTCACTGCTGTTCTTACAAACCTTTTTTTTCTGTTGCTGTCAAATTCAGTTTCCAGCAATCATGGGCCTCCCCCCCCCCTCCCGGAGTGGAGGGTTCTGATCAGATCTACTTATGGAATATACTAGTGACTGCAGTGCTCAAGGCCATTATTCGGAAATCGCTACAGGAAGCACCCCCAACTTTTCAACAATGGCTTGACATAGTGCATGAGATACAAAATATGGAGGAACTAACTTACAAGGTTAACCTTAGAACCTCCACAATTACCAGGAGAGGGGTGCATTGGATCTTCTACAGAGACTCGGTGCTGCCCTCTCCCCCCCACTCATAATGGATTTACTTTGAAATCTTTGTTGAACAGCTAATCTCTGCTGGGTTGTTTGACCACAAATAACCTGTGAATGTCTAGTAAATTCAATCAATGATCTTTTACTGTGTAAACTGCTGATTCTACGAAGGCTGCAAAGTGATACATGATATGTACCCAAGTTGATTAATAAACATGAATTAAAAAAAAATAGTGGCAAGCAACTGGCAACTCATTAAACATAATGGACACAAGCAAGACATTGAGATGTGGATCTCTCAATCAGATTTTACTTAGAATAAATTGACAAAGAGATAGATATTAAAGATTACTGTACAGGGGCCCGGTGGCACTGAGGGTTGAGGTGCTGGACGCCACACCTCGCGTCACGCCAGCGACCCGGGTTCGGGAATGAGCCCGGGTGCTGGGGTCGGCGGGGAGGGGTAGGATCGAGCGTCCATGGACAGCTCTCCTCTCCCTTGGGATCCAGGGCATCCGCACAGGAGAGACCTCGGTGTGAGACCGGAGGTACTTCCGCTGCTGGGAGCACAAGCACAGCCGGGAGGCAGATGCCCGGCCAGAACGGGCAGGGACGCACGCCATGGCCATTATTAAGGCTAGTGCACGCCTGCCGGCTCAGGGGTGAAAACTGGAAAAAAGCAGGGCACTGGTTGTCGCGGCATGATGGCCATCTCCGCGCGGACTCTCCTGGTGCCTGGGTGCGCGGCAATACCGGATCCGGAATGGGTGGGTTGAGCGCTCCCCACCCCCCCGCCGCGGGGCCTAATTAGGTAGCCAGGGGGCAGTTCAAGGGGACGGTGGCCGGACAGACCTGTGGGCAATGCCAGGACGTGGCAGGTAGGCAGATCAGTGGCCCTGGGGGGGATAAAAAAATAGAAGCAAAAAAAAAAAAAAGATTACTGTACAGAATTATAGTTACATAGAATTTGATGGCAGATAAGGACCGCTTGGCCCACCCAGTCTGCCCATTTCCCTACCTAATGGATAAGCTGCAGATCCTAGTTAACCAGCAGCCTACTTCTTTCTACCCCAACCCCCTAGAATTGCCTTATGGCTGTCCCATGCATGCTTGAATTCAACGACTGTTTTTGACTCCACAACCTCCTCTGGAAGGCCGTTCCATGCATCCACAACCCTCTGTGAAAAAATACTCTTACATTACCTCTAAGCTGCCCCCCCATCTTCAAATTGTGCCCCCTAGTTCTTGCACACCTCTTTTTTTGAAAGATGCTACCCTCTTGGACTTTGTTTATACCCTTGAGGTACTTGAAAGTTTCTATCATGTCCCCCCTCTCCCTCCTTTCCTCGAGGCTATACATATTAAGCTCCTTTAGTCTCTCTCTTCATATGTCTTCTGGTGCAGACCCTGCACCATTTTAGTTGCCCTCCTCTGGACAGCTTCCATCTTGTCTATGTCCTTGTGGAGATTGGGTCTCCAGAACTGCACACAGTACTCCAGATGGGGTCTCACCAGCTGTCTGTACAGAGGGATAACAACTTCCTGTTTTCTACTGGTGATGCCTCTCCCTATGCATCCCAGTATCCCCCAGCCCTCCTTACTGCCCTCTCACATTGCTTGCCCACCTTTAAGTCATCTGATATGACTACCCCCAGGTCCCTTTCAATTTTTGTTGTTGTTAGTATCTCACCCCCCATTGTGTACTCTTCCCCTAGGTTTTTGTTTCCCAGGTGCATTACCTTGCACTTCTTAGCATTAAATCTAAGCTGCCATACATTTGACCATTCCTCTAACCTTGCCAAGTCCCTTCTAATCCTTTCCACCCCACCTTGTGCATCAACTCTGTTGCAGATCTTTGTGTCATCTGCATCCAGTTTTGAACTGCTCCTCTACTGATATTGTTGTATGTAACTGTGGTGTACTTATAGTATTGCAATGTTATCTCTCTAGTTCTTGGCTTCCGTTGTCCTGCTAGCTCAAGACATACTTTGTGAGCTCTGGCTGAGGCTGCCTAGCAACACTTACTACTGGCCTTCCCTCTCCTTCGCAGTCACACAAAACCTAATCACTCTCTCAGGACACTGGCTGTCTGTGGCTGACACTATGGAGTGGATGGCAAATCGATGCTGCCGGTGTGTGTGTATGTGTGTGGAGGGGGGGCATCTGAGCTAACCATGAATTGGAGGTAGAAAGATGCTAACCATGAATTGGAGGTAGAAGCCCTCTCACCCCCAATTCATCCATTTGGGCAAATGGGGTAATAATCCTGATATATATTTTTTTCTTTGACAGGCACAGGGTAATGGGGGGGGGGGGTTATTATTTTAAAGATTGCCAGAAGGGCACATGGTTAGGGGGAGAGGCTTTTTTTTAAAACAGTCCCCAGCCCAGTATCGAATATCTGGCTTCATCCTTCTACCAAATATAATTTTCAGCTGAATATTCAGTGAAATGTATTCCCACAGCCCTACTGTTATGCCCAAGTCATGGACCCTCTAGAGAGCTGAGCGCTGTCCTGTCTACATCTTGTAAATATCACCTGGGCTCCAGTGCTTTTGGATCATTTCCAAAAGGAAATACACTGTCCATCCATTTGGCCAAGTGAGGTTAGTGCTTTGCACGCCACACTGTGTGACACAAGGCATTAAATGGGTTGAATAAGAACCATGGTACTTGGGGGGTGCAACAAGGTAAAAATGCAACTCTTTACTTCATTCCACTGCCTCGTGCAATTTTTTTCTGATATACAAACCTTTACCATCATATGTTCTATTCAGAATTTTTTTGAGCAATCTAAATACGTCAGCATGCTACAAAAAAACAGCCGGTTGCCTACTGACCCAGAGAGACTGGTTTCCCCTTGTACCCACACCTACTGAAAGTTGTGGGAGCCAGCACAGGAGGAATCAAATGTTATTAGGAGAAAGAGCACTGGGGGCAGTGTGTACTGTCTGTGGCCATAGTGTGATTTCATGAAACAAATGGAGACTTTCTATATTTTACTGTACTTGGAATGTTCCAGTAAAGCTACAAATAGCAAGATGCAGTCAGAAATAGAAGGGACTTTGAGTGTTTCAAAACGTATTATGGACTCCCTGGGTTGCACTGTTGCTTTAAGACCACTGAACACCGTAGCAGAAGTATTTCTTGTCTACAGTGATAGGTGTAACCTATTTATGAAGCCTAAATCTGTTAAAAATGATACCTTTTAAATGTCTTCTAGTTACACTAAATTAATTAGACTTGTTTCAAGATGCTAAAAATCATAATTGTCCCTCTGCTGCAGCTCAGCTGCAGTAGCATTATGAAACATTGCAATTTACAGACAGAAATTAGGCATCTATTCATCTAATTCTCATCTTCTGTTGGTGCTAAAGCAACACGTAAAACCCCTAGTAATCTGTAATTGTCTACACCTCGTTTGCATATGCGGTAACCACATATTTAAAAATTATAATTCTCCAGATAAGTAATCAGCTGATCAGTCACCTATCAATGAACTGTGCCTAACAATGTAGTCTTCTGATTTAGAGTAGGAGAAAAAAAACTATTTTAGAGAGCAGACTGTGCTCAATGCAGGATAAATTTATGTATGTGTCATTCAGGTGGTTCTGAGAATGAGGCACCATGGGTAATATATGCAAATTGCCATGATGGAATATAGGCTGACAAAGCTCTAAGCAGGACTGCAAAAGTGCAAAAGGGCCTCACAGACAATCTGCAAATGCCAAGAACAGCAAACTACAGACACTTGCCTTACACTTCTCAGAACTCAGATCATTATGTAAGTAATAAAACATGACAGGATGTGTATACTGTGATAGGTGTGTCGTTAGGCACAAAACACAGAGCACCTATGAAGTGTAATTATACCACCATAACAGCACACACTGGATTGTCTTGGGCTTATAAAATGGCTTTTAAATATGTCTGACAATGCAGAAATTTTAGAATGATAAAAATAAAGACCTTTCATTGAAATATGCTTCCATTTTAACTTTGAAAAAAAAAATGTAGTCCATATTCTGGTAAGGGGGGTAGCTAAAAACATTAAAAACAGTAAAACCCTGTGCGGAATAAATTTCTTACAAAAACATATTAATATAACTTGTATTTCAAACCAATACAGACATTTGTAATGGCGATTTGTTTAAAACTGTTGCAATTGCCAGGTTGTGTGTTTGAAGGGTGGTGGTTATAGATTGCTCCTGAACAGGTTCACCCATCCCTGACTGAATTAGCATTTATATAGCACTTTTCATACACTGTATCACAAAACACTATTCAAGCAATGTTTTGCTGTTTAACATTGCTCCCTCCATCCAGTTGTTTTGTGTTTTTTTCTTTTTTTTGTTACCCTCCTACCTCCATTTTAAGCAGATCCTACAGGATCACTTCCCTCCTTCTTGTGCCCGTACCTAACCTCCTGCTGTTCCCTTCCCAGATACTTTCTATTACTTCCCAAACCCTCTGCCTCTCCCGCCACTCCTTTTCCCCTCCCACAACCATGGGACTTCCTTTCCTTGTTGTTTCTCTGGTCTCTGTCTTTTCTGGTCCCACTTGTTGTGACTCCCCTCTCAGTTTGAAGCAGTCCAGTGCTTGCTTCCCCCTTCCTAGGCATCTACCTCTGGTCTTGTTACACTAGTTCACTCTTTTTTCCCCAATTTCCTTCCCATTTTGTCACCTGGTCTTTTGCCTTTCTAGCACATAGTATTCACTGCTCTATTTAAATTACATGTTATGTATTTCTTTTTGCACTACTGGCACTATAGCCTGTGACTATTTACTTATCTGTATTTTTGAGCACTGTACTCTCCTTTCTATTTTATCTACTGTATTTTGCCTCCCATATACCCTTGACTATCTAAAAGATCTCCTGACTGACTCCACATACCTCTGTCCACCCTCTCTGCTTCACCAACACTTGCTTGTTGTCTATACCCTGGTTTAGGTTAAAGCTCTCTGGGTAAGGTCTTTCATGGTGGCTGCACTGATACTATGGAATGCTTTGCTGGTCAACATTCAGTTTGCCAGCATGGTGGAGGTATTTAAAGGGGCCCCCGAGATGCCATCTTTTTAAACCTGCCTACTACTTGATTTAACTTTATAATTTCCATTTGAACTGTGACTAGCTGGAAAGTACAGTTACGCAAGAACTTACCATAACAGTAGATATTTGAGAGACGCTCTTGCAGTAGGCATTAACCATTAGGACTGTGCCCCCTGACATCAGGACCACATGGAAAACTTTAGCTAGCAGTGTCTGGCGGGGGACTGCCCATTGACATCACATGATCGATGTCAGCATGACCCTATATAGAGGGCAGTCCCAGCCTGCCTTCCAGTTCTCCCGCCGGAGACCTTGGAATAAAGCGACAGGAGAAAGGAGTGGGACTCCATGAGCCTAAGGAAAGCTAGAAAAGGCAGTAGAAGAAGCTGGGGGAAGGTGGGAGGGAAAGTTACCTACTGCAAGAGCTTCTCTCGAAGATCTACAGTTACAGTAAGTTCTTATGTAACTGTACTATCTTACTTCGAGAGGGCTCTTGCAGTAGGCATTAACCATTAGGACTGAGTCCCAAGCAATGTAGATCAGACAAGTCTGAAACACGGGAGGCAGGAAGGATCTGCAGAGACATAGGAAGAAATCATGAAAGGATGCCTTGAAGGACAGCTAGCCCAATGCCAGCCCTGCGCCTAGAGGCAATGTCCAGACTGTAGTGTTTTGTGAAAGTGCGGCTGGAGCTCCAAGTGGCTGCCACACAAATGTCAGCAGCAGACACATTTTTGAAGCAAGCAGTAGATGCAGCCATGCCTCTGGTAGAATGCCCCTTGACTTACCCTGGCAAGGGTTTGTTGTACTTCTGGTAACAGAACACAATGCAGTTTGCCAACCAGTTTGACAAACATTGCTTAGAAACAGCAGCGTCCTCTCTCTTGGGTACAAAGGAAACAAAAAGTTGATTCATTTTACGGACTGACTTTGTCTGATTTGTATAGTAACGCAAAATTCTGTGGACATCTAATGTGTGCAGAATTGCCTCCCCCTGATTAGAGTACTCAGGGTAATACAAGAATAGTCTGATTCAACAAAAGATCAGAAACCACCTTTGGCAAGAACTTAGGATGTATACGCAGAGCCACTCGGCCTCTGTGGGAAATTAAATAAGGATTCTTACATGTCAAGGCCTGAAGCTCAGAAATCCTTTCAGCAGAAGTAACGACAACTAAAAAGAGCGCTTTCCAGGATAGCGCATGTTGCAACTTGTGGCCAGTTCAAAAGGAGGCAAAGTGAGAGTCTCTAAAGTTTAAATCCCACAATGAAGCAGGGTTACGCACTGGGGGTTTCAAGTGGAGGATTCCCTTCAGAAACGTTTTGGAAACCTCCAGCTGAGCAACAGTTTTTCCTTCCACTGGGACGTGGTAGGCAGAAATGGCAGAAAGGTGGACCTTCAATGAAGAGTGGCTCAGGTCAGACAGATGCAGCAAGTACTCCATGATCTGAAGAACAGGGCATGAAAAAGTGTCTCAATCCCTTGAAGTGGCCCAAATGGAAAATCTCTTCCATTTCAAAGTGTAGGTTGTCCTCATGGAAGGCTTTCCAGACTCCACAAGGACTTAAGCCACCCTAAAAGAGACCCCATAGCATGAAACAACAATGTCAGAAGGTGCCACGCATGAAAGTGAAGGGACTCGAGTCCTAGATAAACCAGGGCACCCCCTCCTGGGATAGGGATAGGCAGGGGAATGGGGGGCTCCACTGTCAGCCGTTGCAAAAGTGGGAACCATATTTGGTGCGGCCAGAGCACGGTGATCAAGATCATGTGAGCCCCTTCCGCTTGCAACTTGAGCAACACCCACTGCAGGAACAGAAAGGGAGGGAAAGCATACAAGAACCTCCCTGTTCAGCAAAGAGATAGTGCATCTTGCCAGAAAACACCAGGCCTTTGGGAAGTTTTGTATTGGATGGGGAGGTGAACAGATCGAGATTTGGACAACCCCACTGGTTGAAAATGTCTTCAACTACTAACTGGCTTGGTTCCCACTCATTAGCCTCGGCCAGGGTGCAGCTGAGGCTGTCCAGTAGGATGTTCTGGACTCCCGGAATATGAACTGCAGTAAGGGAGATCAGATGCAGAATCACCCAGTTCCCGGTTCGCATTGCTTCCCTGTAGAGAGGGTAGGAGTGAGTGTCCCCTTGTTTATTCAGATACCAGACCATGCACATATTGTGCCATTTGGCCCAGCAGTGGACCTGGCCTGAGAAGGTGCTTAAAGGCCTGGAGAGCATACACCACCACCCACATCTCCAACACATTGATGTGCAGAGACAGATCTGACTGAGACCACAGCCCTTGAGTTCTGTGGGTCTCCAGATGAGCCCCACAACCCAGCCCTGAAGCATCTGTGGTCAGGGTCTGGATGGGAGGAGGGGGCTGAAAGGGAACTCCCTTGCAGAGATTGCTGAGATCCTACCACCACAGGAGATCCCAATGCATGGGTGCAGAGACCAAGACTTTGTGGTCGAGGTCATCTGACTTCTGGTCCCCCTGGACATGGAGTATCCACTCCAAGATCCGCATGTGGAGCCTGGCCAGAGGAACAGTCAGGATGGACACCCCCATATGGCCCAGACCTGGCTGAAATCCAATGGCTGGAAGCGACCAGCTGAGCCTACTGTTGCAAGGTTTCTGCCCTGTCCAAAGGGAGGAAAGCCTGTCCCTGGGTAGTATCTAGCACTGCCCCAATGAACTGCAGGAGCTAGGAGGGGATAAGGTGAGACTTGGGGTAGTTCGCTATAACCCCAACTTGGCAAAACAATTTCAAGGTTGCTGAAAGTGAGATTTCCAGCTCCTCCCTTGACGAGGCTGAGATCAGCCAATCATTGAGGTATGGGAAGATATAGTGGCCCTGATGCCTCAAGGCCACTGCCACTACCACCAGACACTTGGTAAAAACTCTGGGTGCTGATGAAAGGCCAAAAGGGGAGGGCCTTGAACTGGTAGTGCCCCTTGAAAGGAGAACCTGAGGTAGTGGCAGTGGGCGTTTCCAGGGTGCAGAGCCACTGTCCCTTGTGTAGCATGGGCAGCAGGCCTGGAAGAGTCAGCATCCAAAATCTTTTGTATTCTATGTACAGGTTTAGGGTGCTGAGGTCTAGTATCAGGTGCAGGTCTCCTGTCTTTTTGGGAACCAGGAAGAAGTGAGAGTAGTACCCTCTTCCTATCTGGTTTAGAGGAATGGGCTCTATGGCTGTCTTTTGCAAAAGAGCCTCTATCTTGTCTCTTATGACAGAGATGTGCGCCTTTCGCTAAAGGGATGACCCAGAGGATTGTCTGAGGATCTCTCCAGAAACTCCAATGTGTGGCCCTGAGAGATTAACTGAAGGACCCATGAATCCGCAGTAATCACCTCCCACCCTGCCAGATGACCAGCGAATCTTCTGCCCACCAGTTCCTCCAACTAAAGAGGAGGAGGAGGGGAGGCAGTCCGCGAGTCAAGAGACGAAGGGAGGGTTGGGAAGGCTTGCTCCCAAAGCCATCTGGTACTTGGCTGTGGGAGTGGTAATGGCTGAGGGGGCCTGACATCTGGTCTGATGTCTGGCCTGGTGTTGGTGTTTGGTCTGCCATCTCTGTTGGTGATGAAAAGGCTGCCATGATTTAAAGCCAGTGCAGTACATACAGTAGTTTGTACCGAATGCAGACCTTGACCCCTATTCTGGAGATTGGTGATGATGTTTTGAGCATCTTCTCCAAAGAGGACGGAACACCAGAAGGGTGCATCTTGGATGGCAGCCTAGACATCAGGTGCCAGTCCCAAGACCCTCAACAAAGAATACCTCCTGATGAAGACAGCTGTAGCCATGCCCCTAGCCGAGGAGTCAACAGCATCATAAGTCGCCCTCAGAGAGTGGCGACAAGCAACTTTAGCTGACAGAATGGTGTCAGAAAGGGTTTCCTTCTCCTCAGAGTCTGGTAAGGCCTCAGTGTCTGGCTCTAGCTTGCGAAAGAGGGATTTTTGGTAGACCAGCATGTGCGCCACAGAGTTCAGGGTGCGAACAGCCATGGCGAAGGATGACTAAAATCTGCGAACAAAGTGATTGAGCTGTCTCAATTCCTTATCAGGAGGGGAGGTGCTCGTATGCTTAGGCTTAGCTGATCTAGCATGTGCCACACTAATAACCACTGAGTCTGCTTTAGGGTGGACACTAAGGTGATCCTTACCCTCTGGCATATGGTAAATCCTGTCCACCTTCTTGGCCACAGCCAGCATGGATGAAGGCATGGACAAGATGGTAGAGGCCAAGTCCTCATGAGGCTCCAACCAGGGAGGTGTGAGGACCGGGGACAGGGCAGGCATGTCCAAATGCTTGGCCAGCCTCTTCCATTTGGGGTCTTGATAGTCAGTCTTCCACTCAAGGCCTCCGCAATCTTTTTGAGGAGGTCTATGAGTGAGGGATCCTCTGGAGGAGACTTAGGAGACTCCTTAGCCTTGGGCTCATCTGGTGGAGGCATTTCAAACCCAGAGGCTGAGGAAGAGGAGTCAGACTCCAAGTCCAAATCCAACAAATGGGTATGGACTGGGGACATGACCGTTGGGTGAGACACCTCTTTAACAGGATCAGGGGGGTCTGCTCTTATCAGTAATGCCAGCTGAGCCCTTCCTCAGACCTGACACAGAAGGGGAGGACTCCACTGGCAAAGGGGACCTATTTGTCAGGTCCATGCGCATTGGGGTAGAGACCACTGCCAGATGATGGCTGTCTACCTCAAGAGACTAACTGAGACTTAGTCTCCTTCCACCAGGACTGGAGGATTACCCTGAAGTCCGCCTGAGGTTGAGGAGGTGGGGGTGAGGGAGGCTGATATACCAGCTGGAAACCAGCGCCATAGCCCCAAGTCTGGTATCCTGATGGCAGATAACCAAACATATGGTAATGAGGGACATACCCTGACGTGGAATACATGGCGAAGGGAGTCCTGGCACCTGATACCTCAGCAGAAGGTATCCAGGGGTAAGATAATGTGGCATATGATAGCCTTGCATCAAAGGATCTGACAATGGCCCAGAAAGAGGAGCCGTGAGGCCAGGCGATGGACCCAGAGGAGACCTGGAAGGCAAGATATAGGACCCCGGGGGTAAGCCCCGTGTCTGTCCAGAGGGCCACACTGACATAGGGGAAGGACCGGAAGGTCCTGCCGCAAGAGCTGATGATGGAGGGACCTGAGGGTCATCTGGGAGTGACGTAAAGAGGCCTGGTTGCAACCCTGAAACAGTATCATCGGGCTGACATCCCTCAAACTCTGGCTCCTGGTGCTCTGAGGAGGCTGGATAGGGAGAAAAGCTACCTGGGTGGGGCAATCCCTCCGGAATGGGCTGCAGCCTAGGCAGCAGTGGGCACTGATGCTCAACGTCAGACCCCTCATCAGGGCCTGACAGAAGCACCTGGGCTGAGTGGATGTCGGAGGATCCTCCGTCCAGCTTATCAGCCATGGCTGGGCAGTCACCGGGATCTCCGGCACCGACTTATCAGCCTGGGTTGGGCACTCATCAGGGGCTCCAACGAGTGACTTATCAGCCCTGCCAACCCACTTAGGCCCTTTAGTTTGCAGGGGCCTAAGAGTGGCTTGAACCTCAGACTCATCTGTGGCAGCCACTGCTAACATGACCAGTGGCGGCGGGGGGACCAATGGCTGCTCCTGAGAATAGAAAGCAAGCTTGTACACTGAGGCACTTTTCTCAGAGTAAGAAGGCCGCTGGTCATCCATGGTTCCCAAAAGGAGATGCGGGTGGGAAGGGGACCTCTCCTGGCCCTGGTTCTTCTCCTTGTCCTTTTTGTGCTGATGTGAGTCAGACGACGGAGAGGAAGAGGCACGCCGCAGCTTCTGCAACTCCTTCTCCATCTATGCCATTTTTTGTTTTAGAAGATGGGCCTCGAGGGCCATCTGCCTGCATTTCTGTGTGGCGTGATTAAAACTCAGGCAAGACTCACAGTCCTCAGTCTTGAGTTCTGAGCCCAGGCAGAAGAGGCAGAGGGAATAGTCATCCTTATGCGGGAGTTGTGTGCCACAGGAATTGCAGTTATTCTTATGCGACTCGGAAGGCATTGGAGAAGACATGCATGTAAATTATTTACTGGAACAGTAAGAAAAATAAAGAAAATGTAACTGGAAGATAATCGGCCAAAATGGTGGTTGAAGCGTAGCAACACTCTCCGCCAGGTCCTACATGTACAGTTCGATGGCGGGAAAGAACCACCCCCTATAGAGGGTCACGCTGATATTGGTCATGTGACATCGGTAGGCGGTCCCCCACCAGACACTGCTAGCTACCGTTTTTCATATGGTCCTGACGCCAGGTGGCACAGTCCTTATGGTTAATGCCTACTGCAAGAGCCCTCTCGAAGTAAGATCATGTTTTGCTCCCTGGCGCAACATATTATGTACATATTTTACTTGTTTACTTTAATTCCTTTTATTTTCTTGTATTTTGTTCTTTGTTTTTGTACAGTATCCCAAGTCCCAGGAGAAGGGTGCCAAATAAAATAAAATAAAATTAAATTGACTTCTGCCAGGTCGCACCTGGGAACAAGCCTTGGCTTAATGTGCCTTCCTGGTCACCAACTCATTAAAACAAAAAAAAAAGAAAGAAAGTAATTTTGGGAAAATGGCTATTGTACTAACGTGTGTGCTACCCTATACTACCCTGTCCTACAAGACACTTCAGGAAACGAGCTATTTTTTGTTAAGCTAGGCATCCTTTTCCTGGTGAACATTTTTAAATACATTCATAGAGAAGGAACTCACTAAAGTAACAAACTTTTTCTTTTGTTTTTACTAGAGTGCTTAGGGCAGTAACAAGACAGTTTACTCAGTTGGAACACAAGATCTTAGAAGTATTTACATGCAAATGCACATAACATTATACTGCAAGGAGAACTAATTGAGCATTAGGTTTAAAAATAGACTCCTGAGTCACTTACTCTTGCATCAAATTTTCCTTTGAACAAAGCACACTTAGGAGGGCATTCCGTGACTATGGGGCCCTGAAAAGAAGATTCTCCTGCCATAGTTCTAGCTGACCCTTGTTATTTGGTGTCAATATGAGATCTCAAGACAATACCTAGAGCTCTGACAATATAACAGAGAAATCTGACAATATTGTTTGGCATGGAGTCGTGCACTGATTGTAAAATGCTTTGAGATGCTGCTATGGTACGGAGAGCAATTAGTTTAAAAAAAGGCAGTTTACCAATAAGCCCCTTTCACATAAACTGGCCAAAATTAAGCAGTTATTTTATAACTCAACAACCACCAACTTAAAGAATCCAAAAGCACACAACATATTCCAAATATCTAAAGTGTCTTATGTATATTTTGTTTGTTCCAGTATTACATTTGCTACCTCTTGCTCAGGGCCCCTACTGAAAATTAGACAATTGTCTTAATAGGTTATTATCTCAGATATCTGTGGATAGATTAATAGTTCCAGTTGGAAGTAAAATATTTTGGCAAATTTGCCATTAAAATGTTTTGGATAAAAGGCAAAGCTCTTAGCCAAGTTATACAGTTTACAGATGACTCCCTGTCAAAATGCCGTAGCAGTTTGAAGAGTGGCAGCTCAAAACACTTAATAAATAATAAATGTAGCACAGAGTAAAAACATACTGACAAACCTCCTGCTGTTTATTCTTATGTCCACCGGCTTTTGCCCCATGGGTCCCAAACAAAACAAAACAGTTCAAGTGGGTTATTTTTAACCCCTCCCCCCATCTATGTGGATAATACAATTACTTCATGTTTATCTACAGGGAAAGAAGAGCTAGGCAAATCTGCCTATTTTCATCCTCATCTGGGGTTGGGGGATACAGATACAGATGTAAATGACATACTGAATCAAGCTGTTAGTGGCATCTTTAGTGACTGGAGTGCTGAGTATAAAATAGACAAACTTTTAAAAACAGGTAAATCAATGTGTTCATAAGGCAATCATTTTTCTATGAAATATAGTTAGCCTTTGTAATTCACAGATAGCCCATGTGCATTTTTTGTCTAATTCACACCTGTGACATCAGAAAGAACTAAGAACTTACCGTAACAGTAGATCTTAGAAGGGATCTCAGTCATCAGGTCACACAATAGGAACTTTGTCAGTGAAGCAGGATCCACACAGAAGATCTTCCAGTAATACAACTGGTGCCACCCATGCCGATGTCACCTGCTGATGTCATCAACCATATAAAGACGTGAGCGGCCCTGTTCCCTCCTTAGTCCCCCCCCCCAGGAGATTAAGGGAGCAAACACCATGCCATGGGGCACTGAAGAGAGAGAGAGAGGTGTCCAGGCCTAAATAAAAGGCTGGGTACACCAGATGACCAGTCTGAGACAAGAACCTCAAACGGGGATGCTGGGAGGGAAGGTTGACCTAATGACTGAGATCCCCTCGAAGATATACTGTTACAGTAAGTTCTTGTGTAACTGTTCTGTCTTCTTTGGGAGTATCTTAGACATCAGGTCACACCACAGAAATGAGTCCCAAGCAGTTACATGTGCAGCAGAACAGCCCGGGAGGTAGGCAAATCAAGGCCTAGGACAGAAGGCCCTGAAGAATAGCCCAGCCAAAGCCTACTTAGACTCTAGAAGCAATTTCCAGACTGTAGTACTTGGTAAAAGTATGGACGGTGCTCCATGTGGCAACAGCGCAAATGTCAGTGGCTGAAACCCCCTTTAAACGGGCTATAGCGGTAGCCATGCCCCATGTGGAGTGGGCTTTTGCCACCCTTGGCAACTCGCTGTCATGTTTGTTGTAGAAGAATACAATACAATTCACCAACCATTTGGACAGACATTGTTTGGAAACCTGAATGCCCTCTTCCTGGGGCAAAAGAAACAAAAAGATGCTTTGACTTTCTGTAGTCCTTAGTTCGGAGCAGATAATATTTCAGAATTCTGTGCAAATCTAAAGTATGGAGCAGTGCTTCCCCTGGATGGGCATGCTCTGGAAAACGTACAGGGAGGTGGATAGATTGGTTCAGAGTAAACTCAGACACCACCTTAGGAAGAAACTTAGGATTCATGTACAAAGACACACTGTCTCTGAAAAAATCAAATAGGGCTCTTCGCACCATAAAGCCGGAAACTCAGAAATCTTTCAGGCAGGAGTAATAGCAACCAAAACCAACACTTTCAATGAAAGAAATCGTAGCTCACAAGTTGCGGCTGACTGAAATGGAGAGAGGGTCAATTTCTCCAAAACAAAATTTAAATCTTAAGCCAGGACAGGGGTACAGATTGGAGGTTTCAGGTGCAGAAGCCATGGTATGACCATCCACAAGCTTCTGAAAGGCAAAAAGAGCCAAAAAAAGGTGCACCTTGAAGGAGGAGTATTGGAGGCCCAAGTCTGACAGAGACATCAGGTAATCCAGAATCTGACTCACCAGACAGGTAAAAGGGTCCAGAGGGTGCTTGGCAGCCCAGATGACAAACCTCTTCCACTTCATGGCATATGTGGCCCTAGTGGAAGATGTTTGAGCCACCAAGAGGACACCAGCCATCTTCTGGGAGACTCCAAACCAGGCAATGGCTATGTCCTCAGGATCCAGGCATGCAGATGAAGGGACCTAAGATTTGGATGGACCTAGGAAGCTTCTTTAAACAAAGGGTGGTAAAACATTATAACAATTTACCAGATGGGCTTGTAAACAGTAAAATAATGAAGCATTCAAAAAGGTCCTGGACAGCTGGATGGAATGGCAGCATTATTAGAGATTTATAATATAAATATGAGCTAGAAATAGCATAAACAAATATATCTAAATTCTATCTCTCAATTCAAAGTGATATCTAAAGTACTTTCAATGAACTTTATTCTGTTCTTAATGGCTCACACTTCTGGATTTGTTTCTTTTTCAAGCTTTAGTTCAAGAGGCAGTTTTTCTGTATACATGAAAAATAAAAAGCCACAACTGGCGTAAAAGTGCGAGGCTGTGTGTTCTAGTGGTTTGCACATCAGTTTGGGAACCAGGAGATCACAGGCACAAACACCGCTCAAATCTCCCAAAGTCTAGCACCACTCACCATAAACCAAGACCACACCAATCTATGTTTCACAAAGCCATTTTATTGGAGGCAAGCAATATAAGTGCTCTCACCCAAATGCAAATGCACAAGCTGGAAGGAGGAAGGCGCTTGTCCTTCCAGCTTGTGTATCTGCGTTTGGGTGAGAGCACTTCTATTGTTTGCCTCCAATAAAATGGCTTTGTGAAACAAACTGGTGTGGTCTCAGTTTGTGGTGAGTGGTGCTGGACTTTGGGAGATTTGTGCATTTAGTTTGTCCTATTAGCATGCTCTGCTGTGGGGCTGCTATTTTTTGAGTGGAACAAACACCACTCAAGCCAAATACTCACTGTGTGACTTTGGGCATGAACAGTGCTCAAGTCCAGTCCAATGTGAAAATGGGTAGAAGCAAGACCCCCTTGAAAATGAGTTGCCACAGCTCAGCTCAGCTCTCCTGAATAATTACACTGTAAAATAAAATCGTATTTTTAAAGAAGTGGATATCCCCTGTGTACCTTCCATATTATAACAAAAACACATTTATTAGCATGGCGCAGTAGTGCCACTATAGTTAGGACTGAGCAGGCTGTGTAATGTTAAATCCCTAACTTTGCACTTTAATAGCGTCGTCACCATTCAATGGATTTGCATGTCATTTTGCATTCACAATCTTGGGGCAAGGTCTCTTTACATGTCAAGTTTTATTGCAGTTAGATGTGCAGATTCCGAGATCCGGATAGCGAAAAAGTGAAAGAAATCGGGAATTTGCTGTGTTTTGTCATCACCTAGCGTCCAGATGGTTTGGAATTTTGCTTTGAAATTTTCACGGTAGAAAGGGCCTGGATCAGAGTGGTGACTTTCATTGCTTTGGTGAAAAGATGTTAACCTGTTCCAGAGTTATAAGGATTTGAGATTTTAGTTCTGTGCATGTCACTGTACAGTCTTTTGGATAGCTGTTTCATATGAAAAAATAATTTGGCCTATACAAAAAAAGATTCTGTTTCATACGGGGGCGGGGGGGGTAATCTTTTTTTCATGAGTTAGATAGCTGTTTCATACGAAAAAAGAATTTGGTCCATACAAAAAAAGATTATATTTCATTTGGGTGTAATCTTTTTTTGTATGGCCGCCATCTTATTTCTTTTTCAACAAAATAAAAATAGTTTTGAAAACCCATAAAAAAGTATATCATGCAGAGACACCAACACATGTATCTTGCTAATCGGGCACCCGTTAAGTGTATTCTGCAGTTAGTTTTTGGAAAAATCACCCAGAAATGTGTTTTTTACACATTTTGAAATCTTTTTTCGTGACACGAATTTCTTTTTTTCATATGGCCATATGAAACAAGAAAAGGGCCATATGAAAAAAGATTCCTTTCATATGAAAAAAGAATTGGGACTTAGTTTTTCCTTCCACATTTCAGTTTTAACAAGCCGTAACTCTGCCAATATTTGGAGTTCAGGGACACTATCACAATACAGGTCACAATGAGTACTATAACAGTAACATATAACCCCCCTTAAAAAAATGTAGGGGTCATATAAAAAAGCATAAAAAAAATATTACAATTCCCATAGTTTAACACTACAACTTTAACAAGCTGTAACTATGTCAATCTTTGGAGTTAATGGACAATGTATATATCAATACAAAGGTATTAACTTCTACAACAATAATCCCCTAAGAAATAAGAACTGAAAATACAAAACAAAACAAAAAAAAAAAACCAAGGAAGCATATAAATTGCTTTTCTGGTAGAATGGAAGCGTAGGGTTCTCTGGACCCTTCACTTCCACACCCACATACACACATGGATAAATGGAAGCAAGAAAGCACTGGGCCCAGGCAGCCACCCACTTCCGTGATCACATGGATGTGTTCACACAAGTCCCGAAGTGACCTCCATGAATGATGATACAAATTCTACTATCTCAAAAAGTAAGCAAATGCAATTCAAAAAATCTTTAATACACTAATAAGGGTTAAACTGAAAAACGTAGGGAAATGTGGTGTTAGGGTTTGTAACCCTAACACCACACCTCCACCCTACAAGCAGCAAAATGAAAAAAACATTATGGTTTTGCATGTCTGGAGTCTTTGTAAATCAGGCCTGGGGTCTTCCGTGGGGTGATCAACCCTAATGCACCCCCAATTCCAACAGCAAATAAGCTCAGATACGCAGGCTATATGAGAATGTGGTGAGCATTAAGGTTGATAACCCCAAAGAAGACCCCAATCTCAATTTGCAAAAACTCCAGACAGGCAAAACTGTAATTTTTTTTTTCCTTTTGCTGCTTGCAGTGTGAGGGTGTGGTATTAGAGTTGGAAACCCTAACACCACACTTCCCTCAATTTAATCCTAACTGGTGCATTAACAACATTTTTTGCAATGAATAATAGTATGTTTATCATTTTAGTAGTACCTTGGATATTATCCATATCTATACACTACAAGGACTAAACATAATCAATATCTTTTTCCTAAATAAAATAAAAAAATATTTGATCATTTTGCTGTAGAAATGTGTTAGGCCTGTGAAGGGATGGTAGCAGGTTGGTGGTTGGGCCCTGCTGTCACAGGCAGGTGGTTTGGGTACTCCTGTAAGTAAAGTGTTAGTCTGGAGCATGTCATGGTCTTGTTTTAATAAAACCTCCTTTATAGCGGACTCTTCTAGTGTCTCCACTTTAGCGGAGATGGTTTAAAAAGTGTCTGCAGACTCAGCCATGTTACTTCTGGTCTCTACTGAAGCAGAGTTTTATAAGTACAAGGTGTGGTGGGTGAGTAATTACATTGTTTTTGCTGGAGTGAGGGGTATTTTGAAATTCCTATGGTAGCAAGTGGCCCGCAATGAAAACTTTTTTTGTGCCTTCATGTGGGGCCCCCCTCCCCCGCACACCACTCCTTTGGGCCACTCAGTGTTGGCACCCCTGCCCACTTCCCATTGCCATTCATTCATCCTCTTGAAGACCCAGCATCCCGGTTGACCCAGGGTAACCCTTCTGGGGGGCCCCCCTCCCCTTGGGGTGCCAGAGGAGGGGAAATTATTCTGCTACCTTGACCAGGTGTGGAAGCCAGGAGGATCAAAATTGTGGCTGAGCATGGCTATGTGATGCAGGGGAAATATGGCGGCCATCATCTGGTGGCTGGGTGGGTGAGTTTCCTCTTTTCTGGGGCCCCTCCCACCTCCCACTATGTGTAGCCGCGATGGCATCCTGGAGCAGGGACAATCTGCAACATGGGTGGTGCTGCATGCTGCCTAGATCGCCTCCACTAGCCACCAGCAGGAGTCGCCTATCAAGTGGACCAACACCTCCTACCCCCCAGAAGGAAAGTATCCAAAGAATGCCCTAACTCCCTCCCTGCTGGCATCTGCTCCTGTCGATCAGGCTTGGGGTGTGAACCCGGGGTCGCCAACATGCCAGAGCAATGCCCCAATGCTCTGCACCATGGAGCTGGCATAATTTAAACTTTTAAATCAAGCAGTATAATAGAAGGGCAACTGAGATGCGTCAAGAGCCTGACCTAAATTAGTAAACAAAACAAAGAAACAAAAGAAAAAGATGTTTCCTCTCCATTTCTGAGGAACTAGGAGGGAGTTTACTGTAAGAGGGGGGCACTGAGGGGAGGGGTCATGCCAGCGGCATCAGAAGTTCTGCAAAGAGAGACTAAGAATGAGATGGCGCATCAGATGCCTACACAAGAAGAAAAACAAGGTGCGGGGAGGGATTTAAATATTTTTCACTAGTTGGTCTGCTGTGAAGGAATAAGGAGTTATAAAAATGTTTTCAAATTATGGCAACTAGAAGGTGTACTTTTTTTTTTGTTACCAAGATGGCTGCCATAAATTCTTTTCCAAAATTTCTAGGAGGCATTGATATCTTAGTGTGCTGCATTACAGAGTTGACAGAGGAAGACCTGAAACATTGTTTGTCACTCCATAAGGACACAGGTTTTATACCTCAACAGATTGGAGCAGGCCTTTCTTATGTACTTGTGTGCTTCGTGCACTTTGATTTTCTTGAAGTAAAATTGTGGTTTGTCACGAGGGGTGTTTTGTGATACTAGGCTAGGCACAGGTAAGTCCGAGAAGAAATCTGGGGGGAGGACCCCACTAAGGTCTGTGAATGTCTTATTAAGTGCATCTGCAATAGACTTTGGGTCAAGAGTGGTGGATCCATCAACTTTCATAATGGTAGGTGATGATTTTGATTGTTTACCCATTATGTTTCGGATGTTGTCCCAAAAAGCTCTTCCATCACCCCAGGTGGATTCAAGGGCATTTTTGAAATACGCGCTCTTCATTTGCCTAATTTGTGAGGTACATCTATTTCGTGCCTGCTTGTATTTTAGGGTATCATGAGGTGAGCCTGTGTCTCTGGCAACTGCCCAGAGGTGGTCCCAAACCTTGAGCTCGGCAAGTAGTTTGGCAGTAATCCATGGATTTGATAGCGCTTTGATTTTACGTTTTTTTACTGGGGCGTATAAGTCGCATGCAGAGTTGAAAGATTTAATGAAGTATTCTAGTGCGGTATTAATATCAGTTGATTCAAGGATTACGCCCAGTCCTGTTGTAGGAGATGGGTTTTCAACTTGATAAAATTCCCATAAGGCAATACTCTGCTTGTTATAACTTTGGGGGGTGGCTTGAGAAATTTATTAGACCAGGTACAGGACACTGGGGAGTGGTCACTGAGGGAGTCAGGGAGGACTTTAATGTTTTTTATCCGGTCAGGGTGATTTGTGAGAACCCAGTCAATAAGGGTGCTTGTACCAGTTTTGTAATTTTTCCGGGTGGGGGAGGTTACCATCTGAGTCAGGTTTGCTGCTAGGATGTCATCTTTGTAAGAGCCAGTGTCAGAGGCGAGCCAGTTTATGTTGAAATCCCGAGGAGGAGGAGCTCATTTTCAGAGGGCTGCAGACTAACAAAATCAAGTACAGACTTAATACCGCACGGTGGTCTTTTGAGGGATATAGACTGCGGCCACTGTGAGAACTTTGTTTTGTGCACCAAGAAGCAGTTTGATAGAGAGGAGTTGCATCTGCATGTTGTGGGGGTGAAGCTGCGCGTTGACAGAGAGAGGTTGTCCTTTATGTAGATAGCACAGCCCCACCTTCTCTTGCTTGTCTGGTCGAGTCTGAAAAGATTGTAGCCTTCAAGCGAGACCGCATGATCCGAGGTGCTGGGAGATAGCCAGGTTTCCACAATGGCTAGTATATCAGGATTTTTGTCCAGCGAGAGGAGGGGTTGAAGAGATACTGGTGGGAGGGAGGCTGCAGATATTTAGAGTGATAATGGAGAGACCACTACCAACTTTCCCTGTTTTTGTCGGCTTCAGTGCAACAGGACCAGGGTTTGGGTGTATCCCACCAGATATTAAAAGTAGGAGGAGCAGGAGTTTCAGCGATGCCATTCGTAGTTCATAATAGGTTGGAGTGAGTTTCTGCTTGTACTTTTTAAGATGCTTGGATTGTCTTCTGGAGTCCCAGTAGAGGGTGATCGTTAGTGAGTTATAATGATGTGGCAGTTTCCAATTAGGAAACATGGCTCTTTGCACCCAGGTATTAATTGGGTGATGTTTGTTTAAGACTTCCAGAGTAAAAGCCATGGTACAATGTTTCGGGTAGTAGTATAAAAAGGTGAGAGTAGGTGGAGGGGTAGGGTAGGCGGAGGGGGGGAGTTGGCATAAAGGGAAAAGGAGGGTGAGGGTGAGCAGGAACAGGTGGTGGGGACTAAGCCAAAGCATTTTTTTAGCGAGGTAGGAGAGAGCCGAGAAGCAGTGTGGGCTAGGCAGTCGGGGGGTGGCGAGCAATAGGAGGGTGGTGGGGTAAGGATTTTAGTGGGCTAAGGTGGATAGCTAAGCACTATGGCGAAGTACAGAGAAAAATGAAAAAAAAAAGACTGGGAGGGTTTGGTGCCAGAGGGTTAAGAGAAGTACTATAGTACTGTTGAGATCCAGGATCACATAATATGTTAAAGTTCCTGAAAGGTGATAAACTGTGGCCTGGGCATATGCAATGTGTAAAATCCTTTTGTCTATATGTTTCCTTTGTTCTTCAAAGTCCTCAGAGATAAGTACAATACCTTGGGGAGTAGGTCAGACAGTAGGCATATGCAATGTGAAATCCTTTTGTCTGTATGTTTCCTTTGATCTTCAAAGTCTTCAGAGACAAGTACAATACCTTGGAAAAGGTCAGACAAAAATGTTGATTCGGTCACAAAATGTGTTAAAATTCCTTTGTTCTTTAAAGTCCACAAGTGCAGTTGCTTTAAGAGTGGTCAGATGAGAATGTTGAAAATGTTGTTTCAGTTGCAGGACCCAGCATCACCATGTTTGTAAGACTAGTTGTAAGGCATATGCTTCCTTGGGGAGGCTTCAAGAAAGTTGATTTAAAATTAAAAAGCTGATACCTGATGATGGCGATTTGCAGAAATTCAGTCAAGGAGACTTTCACCAATGTTGTGTGCAAGAATGGCACAGGTATTCCCAGCAGAAAAACATGTAAATGAACAAAAACTAACCTACAGACACAGACAAACACAAACAGTCACCCACACAGCCCCAGGAGGAGGAGCCTTTAAGTTTGATCATGTACGGGGCTCCTTATGATCTCTTAAACTACAGCACCAATTGCTAATGCCCAAGCTGAAAATCCTTTGGAATGGGCACTTGTATCTATTCAATGATCCTAAAGAAGCTGGCAAGTTGGTCTGGAGAATTGAACTCGAAAATGTGGGAGAAGAAGATGGCGACTCAAAGATGGAGGGAGGTGTATGAATGCTGAACGCCTTCCCACATGGTACTGCAATTTTGAATTTTTGCTTAAACTGTATTTACCGAAGTGCCGAATTTAAAATTTTTGCAGAGACTTTTTCTCCAGGTATCTAATTCCTCAAACAAATCTGATTTATTGAGGTTTGCCAATCCTCCCCCCCCCCCCGTGAGCCGTTTGATCATGGCATACCTAACTTTTGTAAACATCTCACTCACTATGCTCAAACTACCCATGTATGTTTCCCATAATATGTAATGATCTCACCTTGTTAAGTACGAATTACCACTGTATACGTGGGAGGAGGAGGGGCTGAATGCTCCC
Source organism: Neoceratodus forsteri (assembly GCA_016271365.2). Lineage (NCBI taxonomy): Eukaryota > Metazoa > Chordata > Ceratodontiformes > Ceratodontidae > Neoceratodus > Neoceratodus forsteri. Next base: position 336,144,686 of record CM057454.1, read on the forward strand.
AACAGGCTGCACCTGAGTATGGCAGGGGCCGCTGTACTAACGAATAAACTGGAAGACTTCATAGTTGGGAAGATCAATTTAAACTAAACCAGGGGGAGGGGGGGACTACAGATAGGGCCACCCTTACGGGTTGAAGCACTGGGAGGCTTTGAGCCTCCCACCTCCACAGGACAAGGCCGGCATAAGGAGATCAAGTAGAAGTAGGAAGGGGTTGGATAAGGATGATCTGGGAGGCTGTCAGCCCCCCACAATGATAAAGCATATATGATGGGCACAGGTAGAGCAGGGAGGGACTGGATAAGGAAGGAAGGGCTTCATGGTGGAGGGGATTGGTGGTGAATGCCAAGAGCCTTGGGAATAAACTGTGGGAACTGGAGGCCACCATGGTGGATGAATGTCTCGACAAAGTAGCAGTGTACGAGACTTGGTGGAATGAGCATCATGCGTGGTAGATGGTGATTCCTGGGTATCGATTATTTAGGAAGGACAGAGTGGGGAAAAGGAGGAAGGATGGTATTATATGTTAGGGAAAGAATTGGGGTCAAGGAGGAGCAGGAAGAAGAAGGAGAAGGGGAAGCAGAAATAATGTGGGTCACCTTAGATATGAAAAATGGGAAGCATTTGAGAGTCGGGGTAGTGTACCGACCTCCTACGAAGGGGTAAGGAGGAGATGAACACCTTGTAAAGTCAGTGACAAGAATGGCATGGAATGGGGAAATTCTACTAATAGAGAACCTAAACCTCCCTGACATAGGCTGGGAGGCCCAAACAGCAGCATCAACTAGGAGCAAGGGCATCCTAGAGGCATTACAAGGCATATTTCTACAACGACAGTTCAAGGAGCCCACTGGGATGGAAACCTATTGGATGTAGTCTTTACAAAATGGAGAAAGTGTGGAGCAGGTGGATGTGGGGGAAGAATTAGGAACAAGTGACCACAGAGTGGTCAGGTTCAAGGTGAGAACTGGTAGGGAACAGAACAAGACAAGAACCAGGATAATGGACTTCAGGAAGGCAGACTTTAGCAAGATGCGGAAGGTATTCATTGAAGAAATGTCAAGGTTGGGGAACACAGAGGAGGTTGAGGACTTATGGCTAGCCATCAAGGGAGGGATGCTGAAAGCCACGGACACATGCATCAGGAGGGTCAGGAAGAATAGAAGGAAGAGGAGACCTCTTTGGTTTAATAGAGAGGTGGCGATGGTGGTCAGGAAGAAAGCCAGTGCTTTCAGGAAGTACAAGATAACACAAAAGACTGAGGATGGGGAGGCCTACAGGGAAAACAGGAGGGAGGCAGTGCTAAAGATAAAGAGGGCTAAAGAGGTCATGGAGGAGAGGACAGCAAGACAGGCCAGGAGGGGGGATAAAACCTTTTTTAGGTACGTGGGAGAAAGAAGCAAGGCACAGCAAGGGATTGGGAGACTAAGGGGGGAAGCCGGAACTATACTGGAGGGAGACTTGGAGAAAGCAGAGGCATTGAACAATTACTTCTGTTCAATCTTCACGAAGGAGGGAAAGGGCAGCGGACCAGCACAGGAAGGGAAGGGAGGAAACCACAGGCAAATGGATTCTATAGTGTTCACAGCTGTAGAGTAAGTGAAGAACTGGGTAGACTTAGGGTAAATAAAAGCGATGGGCCCTGTTGGCCTACACTCAATGGTACTCATGGAACTGAGTGAGTTGTTGGCACCACATTTGGCGAGACTGTTCAACATGTCATTGGATACAGGCATGGTACCGGAGGACTGGAAGAGGGTGGAGATGGTTGTACTACACAAAGGAGAAAGGAAGGACAAGGTCAAAAACTAATGCCCTGTTAGTCTCACCTTTGTGGTGGGGAAGGTAATGGAGACATTACTAAATATGTCTGGTGGTATTCCTGGAGGACAGTGGTCTGCAGGACAAAAGGTAGCATGGTTTCACTAAGGGTAGGTCCTGCCAGACTAACCTGATAGAGGTTTTTGATTGGGTGATGCACATAGTGGACCAGGGAGGGGCAGTGGACATGGCCTATCTGGAGTTTGGTAAGGACTTCGACACCGTACCACATAGAAGGCTGGTGAATAAGCTGGACCGCCTGGGTGTGGGCCACAAAATCTCTAGGTGGGTAAACAACTGACCGACGGGTAGGCGACAAGCAGTGGTGATAAAAGGGACACACTCCAGGGAACAGGCAGTGACCAGCGGGGTGCCACAGGGGGTATACCGTCACTGCAGCAACTCACCGACTGCGAAAACCACCACAGCACCAGAAATAGGGCAAAATCTGCCCGTCGCTGTGGTGGTCTGTGCGCCAATCAGAACTGCTTCTTTGGGTGATTGCCCCCCATCCCGGTCCAGCTCCAACTTGGAGTTAGAATCCTAGAGACCAGGAGGTGGAGCCCCCCACAAGGGGGGTGTTCAGGAGGGCACAGCCCCCCCATTGTGAGCGCCGACATCCCACAGCTACAATGCTGACAGTCACCATTGTAGCTATCACGGCAGGGGATGTCAGCGATGCGCTGTCGAAGTGCTACAGGTAATCCGCCACAGGGGTCAGTACTAGGGCCACTACTCTTTAACATCTATATTAGTGACCTTGCGGAGGGTTTGGAGGGCCAGGTGTGCCTGTTCGCGGATGATACAAAGGTCTGCAATAGAGTGGATTCGAAAGGGGGATTGGAGGCCATGAGGAGGGACTTGGAGAAGCTAGAGAAGTGGTCAGAAACATGGCAACTAAAATTTAATGCAGGGAAGTGTGCAGTGATGCACCTGGGGTGGGAAAACAAGAGGGCAACTTACTTCCTTGGGGGAGGGGAGGACATCATGGAAAAGGAACAGGAAAAGGATCTGGGGATCATGGTATCATAAATCTTAAGGTGGGGAACCAGTGTAGCAAGGCGGTGGGTAAGGCGAATGGCATGTTGACCTGCATTGCAAGGGGTTTACTAGTAGAAGGAGGGAAGTGCTAATGTCATTGTACAGAACCATGGTGAGGCTGCACCTAGAGTATGGGGTGCAGTTCTAGAAACTGCACTAGCGCAGGGATATTGAGATGTGGGAGAGGGTACAGAGTAGAGTGACCAAGATGGTACAATGGATGCGGGATATACCATATGAGCAAGGATCGAGGGAGCTGAATCTGTACCCACTAAAGACTGGGGGGGGGGGGGGACATGATTGAGATTTTTAAGTACCTGAGGGGAATAAACAGGGTGAAGGAAGGAAGTTTGTTCAAAATGAAGAAAGGAGCGAACACAAGAGGACATGGGCTCAAAGCAGAAGGTGGGAGATACAGAGGCAATGTCAGAGGGCAGTTCTTCACAGAAAGAGTGCTGGAAGCCTGAAACAGACTGCCGGAGGTGATGGGAGCCAAAACGGTGGAGGGCTTCAAGAGGGCATGGGATAGACATAAGGGGTTGGGAAAGCGGATGGTAGCACATTAAGTGGGGTGGAAGCGAACAGGGGAGGATATAAGACAGACTGGATGGGCTGTGTGGTCCTTTTCTGCCAGCAAATTTCTGTGTAATCTGTGTGTACTATCTAGTGTCATAAAATATTCATTGCTTCTGTATTTTAGAGGTGAAGCATTATTAGGGGTGTTCTATGGACCTATCGCTTTTACAGTAAATTTGGCCTTGTGAAACTGCAGTCACACTTTTTCCTCAGGGAGTCCTACATAAGGAGTTTTAGGTACTGGTCTGAGCAGAGTTATGGGGTTGGGGGAGTACACCAAAGTCAGTCAAATGTTGGTGCTGGATCTTAGGTAGTATTTATGGTATTAGTTATTAAAATAAGTTTCAGGTAATGTTGCTCAATCAAATGTTCAAATGTAACCTTTGGGGCTCCTCCTCGGGTTAAAAAGTTCTATAGCAAGTTTTGTTCTTATTCCCATGTGGGTTACTATAGTCCCAATGATTCATCGGGCAGACTGGAAATAAGTTCTCAAAGGAAAACTTAAGATATGTTTGTAACCCTTTATAGTTCTGCACTGCATTTAAGCTGTTGGAATATTAACTGCATTGTTTGGCTGGATACAAATTATGTTATTTCCCCCTATGGGTAATGTACTGAAAGGTGTCATCAATACCTTTATAAGTGGATGAAATGTATTTATCATCTGTATCCTTTCATGAACAATCTGTGTTTGTAGGTTTTGCATGCAAAATGTATAAAATAAAGTTAAAAAAAAAAACCTATGTGCACACCAAATTTAAGTCTGGAACTGAGGGTCAATGTTGTCTGATGCCTGCCTAGAATGGGGACCGAGTCTGGCTTGTTCGTAATGAAATGGTTAGGTGCATGTTTGAATAACAAAAATGTTGTATCATACATTCTTGATAATGTTCTAGAATCTCTCTTGAGCATGCATACTTGTTTATGGCAAGAGGTACTAGTATCTGGGATAATGGTTGGCAGGATGGAAACTGGAATTGAGGAAATATTTTGTATTACCTATCCCTGTAGAGTTTCCAGGGTGTGTGTCTTATATTTACTTAACGTAGTTAATGTTATTAAATCATTACTTCCCCCTATGTGTGCCAAATGGGAAGGAGTCCAAATATATCCTTTGTAAGCTGTATTTCTGTACATCAAATGTTTTAACCTTCTGTGTACATTTTGTGAGTATGTTATTGCTTACAAAATCAAAAAAGAAAATGAAAACAAAAAGAAAACAAAAATGCAGTAGGTGATTTGCATGGAGACCAAAGTGTGCTATTGCACACCCATGTCACACATAAGTGGCACTATACTTTTGCATCCACCAGAGGGTTATACTTTGGGTATCCTAGATTTCTATCTGCAGCCAGAAGAGACTGTGTATTTTTTGTATATGTCTTGCAGTGTCAATGTTTATCAGTGGCTGCTGAAGTGCTGGATCTCACAGGTGCCTGCCCTTCTGCAGTCAGCAGTGGCTGTATATTTCTTGCACCGTTAATGTGTATCTGTGGCTACAGAAGTGCTGGCCCGTGCTTCTGCAGCCAGAAGTACTGCTGTAATTTCAGTTTCTTAATGTTTTCAAAAAGAAAGGAAATTCATTGCAAAAAAAAACTGTTAATGCTCCTGCCAGGGTTCAACTTAATGCCATAAGATTAGGGAAATGTGGTGTTAGGGCTCCCAACCTTAACTCCCCACCCCCAGCAGCAAAGGGGCACACAAAACACAAACAGACATCATCTGGTACATACAAGAAACCACAGACGGTCATCATTGGGTAAAACAAACGTACAACTGTTTCCAGATTACACAAATGCTGTAGCATTGATATGGTACCTTCAAAAAATATGAATACAGGCACAGCTCACTGTACTTTAAAAACATACTCTATCAGTGCTGCTTAGAAATGAAGCAGTGTGGGTGTGAATGTTTTGCAGTGTGCATGTGCATTTGCAGGAACCTGCGCTTCTGGCAACAGAAGTAGTGTTGTTAATTGGGAATCATGGATTTCTATCTGCAGCCAGAAGTGAGAGTGTATGTCTTAAGCTGTGCATGTGTATCTGTGACTGAAGAAGTGATGGCCCAATACACCCTATTAAGTGCACAGATTGGGAATACCAGGGGTCAAAGTGGCCACCACATAGGGGCATTCTGTTGGTGCAGAACTCTGTGGCCCAGATATGTGCCTTTGACACATATCTGGGTTGCCTTTGTAGATCACACCCTGTTTTTGTGAAAAAACTGACAGACTTCAAGCTATAGCAAACATTAGTGACCATAGGTTTGAAGGCCTTCCCTACTGTCAGGTTTAATAATCCAGCAAGGTATACGAAAATAAGGCCTCCTAGAGAGCAACAGACCTCAGTTGTAGTATGCCATGATATACCTATAATTCACTACCGTAACCTGGTCAAACTGTATCTAAAAACAAAAGTGCACCACTTCACTATGAACAAAATACTATATATCCCAGAGCTACATTCAACAGCTCTTGACATGCCATCCCAGAGCTATATACAACAACTCCTGGCATGCCCATTACCTCAAAATTTTGTCAAGACTCTTTTTAACGAATAAATATACCATCATAAATGGAAACTGCCATTTACAATATTACTTGTGTGAGTAAAGACATTATTGTGCATATGTGTGTGTATGTGTTTTGAGAAGGCTAGGCTTTCTAGGCTAATCCCCTGAAGATAGGGAGGCCAACAGGAACCTACCAGCCTATCTACACCTATTTTAAAAAGCAAAGACATTTTTACCATGAATTTTACGTCAGCAAATTATAAACACTTGTTCAACTTGTGTTCTGTTTAAAAACAACTGATCCAACTACATTTATTTTTGTTCCAAAAGCAAAATCTATTTTTGTTTGTGAGAACCAGTTAATCTAGATGACTGAAAGAAAAGCAAATGTGTACTCAGTGCCTGATTAGGCTTAAAAAGGCCTGGGTTGGAAGAGAGAGAGAAAGAAGAGGGTGGCTGTCTGTAGTCCTACAAACTGGCTATATGTGAGAAAGACAGTGGGGAAAAACTCTGATGTGTGCAGAAGCTCCAAAAGGAAAAGGATCAGTTAATGTCTGAAAGGTATCATTTGTTAGGTTTCACCCAAGATAGTACCTAGTACGAAGAAAGCTAGGTTTGGCATGCCTGCATAATCATCTTTTTCCTATCTCTTTCTTTTGCATTTGTTTTTTCCTGTAGGCATTTTATTCTTGCCAATGCTTAGTATAGAGTGTAAATAAACTAGTCTTATGTATCATAAAACACTGACTGGTGGTGCATTTTAAAGAAGGCATTTTTGTGAGCCTCAGAAGTAGCATTCATTTTGAAGAGGCACTCTACCATATTTTAGTAACTGAAGCAACAGAATCCTTCCTGATGCAGGAAGTAATTTGGGTAAAGTTGACAAAACAAAGCCACACTCCACCTGAGGTTCAAGCTGTCTGCCTTGACTTGATACTTGTGACTGGGCTCAAAGGGTTCAGCTGTCCAGGGTGTGGCACTTTTGCAGAGTGGGCACAGAACACTGTAAAGGGCAAGCCAGGGTGTTGGTCTATGGCAGCCAGGGGCGAGAAAGGCACAGGTTTGGGCACTGGCAGGGGGTTTGTCACACCTTCTTACCTCAATATTTTGTCAAGATTCTTTCTAAAGAATAAAATATATTTTAATACACTGAAACTGCCATTTATTTATTTATTTTATATATGGTATTTTGTCTCCTGTCCTGGCTGGCACTTCTAGTACCATCGGCTGTCCCCCCCAGCACCGCCCCCCAAGAATCAGGCCCCTTTCCCTTATGCTCTCATGACTTACCCTTCATGGCAGGGTGGTGAGGAGCATCTCAACCCACCTGAAACGGATCCAGCCACGGAGGTGCCTTCTCAGGGGCTGCACCTGTGCAGGACAGTGTCATGCTGCATGGCCAGGACCTTTTCCCATTTTTTTATTTTTCCCTGCGGTGAGGCGTGCAATGACGCCTGTGGAGAGAGTGCATGCGCACCTTCAAGCATCTGCCCCATCTCCTCCCCTTTCTGTAGTGTCGACGCATTGCCCCCAGCCACCACTAGGGGCCAGTAGAATGCCAATCACTAATGACCCCCCTTCCCAGAGAAGGAGAGCAGTCCATCGGCCGCTCAATTCTTATCCTCCCCTGCTGACCCCTGGCGGTCCATGCTCATTCCCGAACACAAGTCGCTGGTGTAGAGCGAGGTAAGGCATCCAGCGCCTCAGCCCTCAGTGCCACTGGGCTGGCTGAAACTGTCATTTATCAAATGTTTTGTTACTTCAATATTTTGTTCAGATTCTTGCTAATGAGTAAAATATATTGTAATAAATAGAAGCTGCCATTTACCAAATGTATTATTATTTCAATATTTTGTTAAGACTCCTTCTAAAGAATAAAATATACTATAATAAATGGGAAATGCTATTTCTCAAATATGTTTTATTAACAAATCTGAAAATAGCCTACAGTCTATCTAAAATGGACGAAATAAAACAGCAAAACAGAACTTCAGGTCTTCCCAATTTTATGAAAATTCTTCTGGCCACAAGTAAAATGAGGCAGAAAATGGGACAGACATGTAGACTAAGAGTACAAAATGGTCGACTTCATTGAAGTCAGAAGGTAAACTATTAGACCAGTATGACACCCCAACATATCCTGACTTGTGATAAACTAGAGGGCTTCACAGCAACACACACACATATAGAAGCATGCACACGCGCGCGCACACACACACACACACACACACACACACACACACACACACACACCCACCCACACCCACACACCTAACAGCCCTTTCCCAATCACTGAATAAATTATACTACATTCAAACAAGCTTGGCACATTTGTGGCAATGCTTTAGCAAACATAACACCAATCAGCTGATCTTTTTGCCTAATATGAAACTGCACCAGTGCATGGGAAAGGAATACTTGCACATTGACAGCATTAGTACAACAGTACCCATGTAAAGTAGAAGTACAGCTATCATAACCTACTGTGCTGGCAGTGAATCCCATGAAAGCCTTCTGGACATCTGCAAGTATATCCAGTGAATGTGTCTCCTCTGTATGTCTTACTGATTTCACACGTTCCCCCATTGTGGCATGGATTTGGGTGGCAAAGTCCTACATAAACAAAATGAACAAAATGACCTACATCAGATTATAATAGTAATAAACAGCAATTTAAGAAGTCTATGCAATAATACATGCATGAATTTGAGCACCAGAAAGAGCATTTCAACAGAAGCACTGTAAATATAGCCTTCATAGCTTAGATAAGTGCCCACCAGTACCAATGCCAATATAAAACTGCTCAACAGCAAAGCATAGTGAATTAAAGCAAGAATGATTTGCTCTGATGTAAAGGACACAATGCCGTGGTGACCTTGGAAAGCTATGCTGAGAGGGGATAATGCTGTAGTTGTATTGTGATAGAGTATTTATCTTGTGTTACTAAGTAACTGCAATAGCATTTCACTAAAGAAACATAATATGCTGGGCAGTGCAAATCAGATTTAACCATATCTGACCAGATATCAGTACTTCTCATTTCAACAAGTGCCTGTGATGTTCTTCACAAAGCAACTCAATTAATAACACAAATATTTACTTCTAACAATGACACAGGAGTGTGGTGTGCATATTTATAGAACACATACAAACAGAGGTGAGAAAGTAGTAAGTGCCTCAGCTGAGACTAACTTCTTTCTCAGGTTCCAGTTATCTCAGTGGCACAGCTGGTTTGCGCAATCGGAACGGTATTCCGGGTGGCCTGGGTTCAAGTCCCAGCTGAGGCACTTCTTTCTCACCTCTGTTTGTGTGTGTTCCATAAATATGCACACCACACTCCTGTGTGATTGTTAGAAGTAAATATTTGTGTTGCCTTTGGGTTGTGCATTTGAGAAACAGTAATGTGCTCGGGAACAGCCCAGGTTCCAGTTGTCTCAGTGGCACAGTGGGTTAACGCAAATGGAATGGTATTCCAGGCAGCCTGGGTTTAAGTCCCTGCTGAGGCATTTGCTTCTTTCTCACCTCTTTTTGTATGTGTTCCATAAATATGCACACCACACTCCTGTGTGATTGTTAGAACTCAATGTATAACTTCTGAACTGCAACCTACCAATGCAGAAGATCTGCAATATGCAAATACTTGCCCTTTTAAATGCTTTTTTTAATGAAATTTGCAGGATTTTACTCTGTTTTACTTTTCAACTTCAGATATTATTAAAAAGAAAATTATGCTCACCTAAACGCCAAGTAGTCTATAGCTGTGATTTTATTTGTAAACAAAGCATTTTGGGGAGGGAAGGCAGGGAGGGATACATTTTCAGAGAGTCTGTGGTAAATTAATAAGTCCAGTGATTACTTTTCAAGAAGTAAATATCAGCCCAGAATGTCTAACTGGCAAATATTTAACGTAACAATACTATATGTTCAGTTACCTTTGAACTGTAAAGTACAACTGCAAATGTTAAGTCACCCTTAGGCATGGCAATAATGGGCTTGCCTTGCCTTCTCCCACTCTGGAAGAAGGCAAGGCAAAGTTTAGTTATAAAGCGCCCAATCCAAACAGGCTCTGAGTGCTGTACACAGTAAACAATGACATAAAATTTGTTTATTTATTTATTTAAGTCTTTGATTTCTGGGTAGGTGCACTGATCCAAGGGACCATTTTCAGGCATGACCTGAGAGAACAGTATGGCACAATAAAATACATACCAGAAAACAAAATTATACAGAATGCAAACAGAACAGTATAACAGTATAAACAGCACAGAGTGCAAAGTGTTGGGGGAAATTAACATAATACACTACGTGTTACAAAGAACTGGGAGAAAGGGTGACAATGCACAGTATACAGTTATAGTTTGAGAGAAAATTCGGAGACCAAGTCATTGGCGCCACAGTCAAAGGTAACAGGCAATAACAACCGGACTAGCAAAAAAGAGGGTAGTCACAGAGTGCCATGTTAGGTAAGTTAACTAATAGAGCTGGGTTGGCAGCTTAGGAAGGTGGGATAGGTAGTAAGTTGAAGAAGCTTACCCTGCAGAGCACAGGCATTTTGCCTCTTTTAGTAGCCAAGCTTTGAAACAATGTTTGGAAGAGCTGTGAGTGTCTGGAGACTGCAGTGGGGCAGGAAGTCTATTCCACAGAGAGGGAGCAGCAACTGACACAGCTTTGCCACCCTTTCCAGTGAAGACTTTAGGGATTTCCATGGGGGGGAACTGACAATACATGTAGGATTCTAAGAGTAGCTCTAGCCTTCAGGAAGGATGAATAAGGTGAAACTGCCATCTCTAAGGGTGTTGTCAATGATACAGCCCAGTGCATATTGTAAACGGTGAGAGAGGGAGCCACCCTAGTGCCTGGTAAAGGCTACAGTGGTGTGTAGAGTAGGGTGCCAGAAGTACAAATTGACAAAAGTTATTGTAGATGGAGTTTAGATGCATGCGTATGATTGAATACACTGTGGAATATATGGGGGAGCAGTAGTCAGTAATAGGTAGCAGATTGTTTTGGGCAATAGCCAAGTGTGCCTCGCTGGTCAGGAAATGTTTGAGCTGATATGCAGCCCAGAGTTTCTGGTTAAGCCGATGTACAATGGAGTTTATGTGCTTAGTGTAGGAGAGGGAGGGGTCGAGGGTTACACCCAGGTACTTGAAACTGGGAAAGTTTTCTAGTGCTGGGTTATCAGGTGTAAGCACCGAGAAGGAGGAGTCAGACTTGGCGATACCGACCAGGTAAGGTTTGCACCTAAAAAGCATCATCTTAGTTTTTTTAGCATTGACCAGTAGCCTATGTGACAGGAACCAGTTGTGTGCTGAGCCATAGTTATGAGACAGGATAGAGGATATTTTTGCTAGTGACTTGTCACTGTAAAAGAGTACGAGATCATCAGCATACAGAGGGGCTTCACAGGACAGGCAGTCAGAGGGGAGGGAGTTTATAAAGATGGAGAACAGTAACAGGCCAATGATGGAGCCCTGAGGGACACCCATAGAGACAGGAAGGACAGGGGAGATAGTAGGGCCAGTACATTCAGACTGGAATCATCCAGAGATAGCTCCTAAACCACAGGTCTCTGGACAGCAGCCAAGTTGGTAGAGAGTGGAATGTAATAGGGAGTGGCTGACCAGGTCAAAGGCTTTGGTCAGGTCCACACAAACAGCACCCGTCGCTTTCACCATGTCCATGTTTCTATAAACATGATCAGTAAACTGGGACAGTGCCAATGTGGTGCTGTAGGATTTGCAGAAACCATGCTGTTGGCTGCATAACAGGTTATATTTCTTGAGGTGGTCAGAGAGCAAGCAATACACAACCTTCTCCAAGAGTTTGCTAAGGTGGAGAAGAAGGGAGATTGACCTGTAATTATCCGAGGATAGGGGAACACCTGCTTTGTGAATTGGCACCACCCTAGCAAGCTTCCAGGAGTCTGGCATGGTAGAGGTAGCAAGCTTGCAGGAGTCTAGCATGGTAGAGGTGGTCAAAGCCAGATTAAAAAGAAAGGTGAGAGGTTTGGAGATGGCTGGGGAAATTAGCTTAAGCACTGAAGGGAAGGGTCCATCACTGCCTGGGCTGCAATGGTTTGGGAGACTCAAAGTGATTTACCAACTTCCCCGATGTCACGTTTGCAGATCACCTTCCCTTCATTGAGTGATGCAAAGATCAGCTGCCCTGAAGTTAAGAATTAAATATATTCAGATGCTTAGTTTTTTAACATTTTTGTGCCACAGTTGTCTCTGCATGTTTTTTTTTCTTTGTTTGAAGCTCGCACATGAGCAGTGCATCCACATGCTTGAGTGACATCAGCACAAGGAAGGTGTTCCCACTGCACCTTTCTCACTGCTCATTCATTCATCTTTCCTGGACCCAGCCTCAGTGAGTGCACATCCAAAACTGAAGTGGCAAAAATTACAGCACTGATGACTGAAACTGTTTGTTATATTGGCAGCTGTTATACTTGCTTTTGGGATTGCAGAAGTGGTGATTTCTCCTGATTTTCAATTTTACTCATCTGACTAAGCTCTGTGTCCTATGTCCATCGGTTCTAGGAACATCACAATCTACATTGCTTGAGTACAGTGTTACAGTTTTAATAAGTGCTGCAAGTACATAATTATAACAACAAGTCTGTATAAAAAATACATTTTTTTAACTGAGTGGAGCTGTAATCTGCAGCATATTGGGACACAAAAGGAAGACTTTTGAACTGGGCAGATCTATAAATTGAAGTAAGCTTTTCAGTATTGGTACATAGAGGTCTGTGTTAAATGGATGACTTTTTCAACAGTTCAGAATTGTAATGTGCAGCACAGTCCAATCCCAGGAGAACAGTGCAATAAACTGTATATTTTTGGCAAGTGCTGCTTCCAGTGTGACTGCTTCAGTAAACTGCCTTTGCTATTGCATTTCTGATTGTCACCATCATTATAGACAGTTTATATTTTTTCTTGTGCTCCTGTGTTTTCTTGGGCTCATCTGGTGTTCTCATGCAAGCACCATAACACTGATCACCAAAGTATGCTTAGATGTGCATGAATAAAGGGATGTGGTGCACTGAATTGTTTCTCCAGTTTGCCAGCTCCTCGCTAAGTTTATAAATGAATGCAGTAAAATCAGTTATATACTGTACATAGTTATACTGTATATAGGTTACAGTGTATCTCAAAATTAAAAACACTTCATTTTTTAACATTTTAACATACAGTCTTTATTTATAATTAGGATTATGGCATCATTGTATGTGCTCTGGAGCATCAGCAAAAGAAGAGACTGCAGTTGCCATCCTTTCCCGACACTGTGGTACCAATGTACGGCTTCTATGGTGTTATATTGCACAGTGTGCTAGTCAGTTTGGCATACTTAGGGAACAATGTCTGAACCAAAATATGGGCTGCACAGCAATGAATGCAGGGAGTCTACACAATGCACCATGACATCGGTAAGGCATGGGAGACAGAATAGGGCAGCATCTGTTGTATTTGCTGTACACTTTATGCATATACATCAGAGATCCACTGTAATGGAAAAATTGGGAAAACACAAACTGCTTGACACAGACCGAAGTGGTAATGAAGTATGGTGACATAAGTGAGGAAGAGTGGTTTAAATACAGTCCAACACTTAAGTACCTACCGCAAGGATATGCCCCTTTTTGTAGTGGACCAATCAAATGGTACTTAGGCTATCTAAATGTAACCCCTAGATGGCACTATCCCAGGGGCTACTACCCCTGCCTGATTTGTCACTAACAGGTTGAGGGGCTTGGATCCAATGGCGGGTGCCTCCACCCAGAGGTCAGGGTTTGCAATAGTTAAACTAACTTGGTCACAGCCCTCTGGGACACTGCAACCCCCTTTCTTCCCACTAGTGGCCCACACAATATCAGAATTACCTTCACAGTATACACTTACCCCCAGGTCTGGTTCCGCACTGGGACCTCCTGTGAATGAGATACAGTGCAACAATCACAGTACAGTACTTTTAACATAGACAACTACCCAGGCAGTATAACTTTGCTGAAACAAGCAGCTCTGATTTATTTAGGGGATATAACAAGGACAGGGGAAATCAGGTTAATTAGCTTATCACTCTAATAATCTACCTTATGGCTCTGTGCACAGGCCTATCCCTATCAGTTACTGTCCCTGGGTACCCAAGCCCTAGTGGCTAGTCCAAACCGTGGCAGCTGGTAGGGGCCCTTTCACACAGAGAAAAGGAGAATTAAACAGTCAGCAGTACAGTAATTCCATTTGGATTTAATGTGGCAATTCAACAGGGAGCGACCCTGAATTAGTACTCACGACCTCCAAATAAGATAGGGTCCTTCAGTATCAGCAGGGCTACTCTTGAGCTCCAAGAGACTCTTCACACATTTATATGGTAAAAAAAAAAAAAAGAGAGTACTATACCAGGCAGGCTGCTTCTCTATCCCGATCGCAATTACTGCACAATACCCGGGAGAACACACAGCAGATTCAGTTCCTGACAGACCGAGTGTAATTCAATCATTTCTCCAGTCTTCTACAGGTGAGCCTGGTTTCTACTCTTAGAGATCCTTTGATTCTTTTCACAGGACGGATTCAGTCCTAACAAGCTGTTACACAAACTGCAGACCGGAACTCTGGGCCTTACACACGCTTTTTGACTAAAACTGCACACTGAAAAGCACAGGGCTCCTTCCTTCTTCACTGCCAAAGCTCAACTGAAACTCCAACCGACAAGACCGGCACTTCCTTTGAGTTCCTCCCAGTTCTTGACTGGATTAGCTGTCACCACAATAGACTGCTGCTGTTGGTCCAAAAAGGCACTGAAGTCTAAACTACATCTCCCAGAGTCACTGCCCATACAATCCTCTTGTGGCTGGCTCAGATTATGAGTCCAAGTTCTGATTCGTCCAAGGCACCATTTTAGAGCTAGCTTACCCCACACTGATTGGTCCAGTTCAGCAGTTCAAAACTAGAATGGGAACTAGCAGACACAGTTCTGACTGCAAAGAAAGCAGGTTAGACAAACTGTAATTTCATTATTACTCTAAATAATTTCTGGCAAACAGTTACATCTTTCAGATAGGTTCCCTTTGCACTCCTAGTGACTGCAAAAATGAAGTGAATTGGCAGCAGCTCGAGTGGTACTCAGAGAAGAAACACACAGTCCCCCATACAAACTAATTATGTCTGCAAGCAGACAGCTCTTAAAGAGACAGTACCAGAGGTTCTAAAAACACTACTGATAAATGGCTTAAACGCAAACACCATTCAGGCTTGGAGCATTCAAGCAAGCTCCTGGAAGTCTTTGGGAACCCCATTTGCAGGGGTTACACCCTTCCTGGTTTGGGAAAAGCTTGACGTCCGTGGCAAGCAAGGTACCTCATAAGTTTCAACTGCAACCATATACATTTGCATTAGGCTCACATGTAATCATCAGTCAATATATCATTTTACCAAGAACACATTTCTGAAACATTGCAGTACGTCACTCTTTACATAGTATTACATACATTTGTACCATAACTCAAGTTATTACTCTTGTACATGAAACCTGAAGAGAGGGGGCCCTTCCCTATCAGTTACCTTGGGGCTGGACGGGGCAAGGGCACCATACTTAGAGGGCAACACAAGTAACTTGGAGTTAGCACTGATGCTCAGTTTGGGCAATGAGCTCGGGGACACATACACTCCTTTATGGACAACATTGAGAGGCAAGTCCACAGGGCTCCCAAGTGAATCATAACTGAGGTGCACCACAGGCTTTACAGCTCGACCAGTCTTTCTAGGGGAACTGTTATAGTCTCTGCACTCTGAGCCTCATTTTCAGCATTGTCCTCACTTGTCAGGGAGTCTCCATGGGGTAGAGAGGCTAGAACTTGGGGCACTTTCAGCTCCAGGAGTTACAGTTTCTGAGTCCACAACATTTGGCTCGCATGGAGAGCTTCGGACACTGGCAGTGGACTGTCAGGGCACTCAAAATACTCTTCTTGTTCGGGTGTATCACCAGTCTGCCCTAATCTATCATTTTCCTCCCTGAAAGCTCAAACAGTTCAACCATGCACAATGATTCCATTTCATCTGATCTGATGCTTTGCACTTCACTTTCTGGGAGCATTGGCTCCAGGGATGAAGCTAGGGGCTTAGACAGTCCAGAAGGCCCAGCTTCATCTCCAGTATTGACTAGGGATTGCCCGAAACAATTGACTCAGTTCGTAAGAAGGATAGTATTCAAAGTCACTCTCACTTTCTTCCGATATGGACTGACAGTCATGCTCAACTGGGACTTGTAGAGGGAACACTTTAACTTGCTTCTGTAGGTGCAGACTTTCTTGATCTTTTCTTAGCAGCAGCTCTAGTCACTGGTCCAGAGGGGCATCTTCTAGGGCTCAGACTCAATTAAGATTTGTCCAATGGCAGGTAAATGATTTCTATGCATTGTTTTTACATCTTTGAATTATTCTCAGGCCTTACTTTGTACACTGGCAGATCATCTAGTTTGCCCACTACAATGTGAGGGAGATGGTGCCATCTGTCAGCAATCTTGTGCTTGTCATGCAGTCCCAGATTTCTTAGCAATACCCGATCTCCCTCCTGGAGTTCCTGTGCTTTCACCTTTTATCATACCTTTCTTTGTTGGCCAGATTTCTTTTGGCAGCCATGGTTTGAGCCAGTTGGTACGATGAGTTAGCTGGGCCTTTAACTTTGCACATACTGTAAATAGTTGTCAGCTTGAACCCCATCAGGAGAGACCCCAAACACACATCTACTGGTAGTCGAGCTTTCTTCCAAACATCAGGCGGTAGGGGAGAATCCAGTGGCATCACTTTGGTGCAGTTATAAGCATGTACCAGGGTGCTAATTTGTTGGCTCCATCTAGGCTTGTCCTTTGGGTGCAGGGTGCCTAGCATATCTAGCAAAGTGCGGTTGAAACGTTCAGGCTGTGGGTCCCCTGGGGTGGTAAGGAGGTTCTGGACTTCTCAGCACTCCACAGAGAAAGCATCTCTTTGATCAGACGACTCTCAAAGTCTCTCCCTTGATCAGAATGGATTCTTTGGAGCCCCATAGTGAACAAAAAGTTTTCTACAAGTACTTTGGCCACAGTGGATGCTTTCTGGTCTTTGGTGGGAAAAGCTTGGGCATATCTCGTGAAATGGTCAGTGACCACCAGCACATTACTGATATTTCTTTGATCTGACTCCAAACTCAGAAAATCAATACAGACCAGCTCCATGGGTGCACTGGTGGTGATGTTAACAAAGGGGCAGCCCTCTGGGGCAAAAGCTTTCCTCTGTAAGCAGCGACTACAAGTTCGAATTGTTGCTCCACATCAGCCCCCATCTTAGGCCAATAGAATCTGGATCTCACCAAGTCAAGTGTTCTGTCTATACCAAGGTGCCCTATGTGGTTGTGCAAGGACCTCAGTACTGAGTCTCGAAAGGCAGTGGGCAGCACTAGTTGTTGTTTGTCTACTTGTCCCCTCTGTCTACTCTTTCTCTGTATAACAGTTTATTGATCAGTTTCAACTTAGGACCTTCTTTGTATAACAGTGCAGTTCTCAAATCAGTGGAGCGTATTTGGACACATCTTTTCCTGCATAGAGGGCTTCCAAAGCTGCTTTGATCATGGGATCGCGGATTGAGCCCTCACATACTGTCATTGTCCAGCTGAGGCAGTGTACCAATGTCTATTGCAGAAAAGTGGCAACAAGCAGTGCAGTATGCAATTCTCAGAGGGTCCCAAGCAATCCACCATGCAGTCCACTGCGTCCGTGGACATTTGTTCCTCCCTGTCAAACTTCGCAGAGTGCCGAATGTCAGGTTCTGCCAATCGGACCCAATCATTCTGGGGAACAGGCCCACGGGAGAGAGCATCAGCATCTATGTGGTTCAGACCTGCTCGGTATTCAGAGCATAGTCATATGTAGATAATGCAGAAAGCCACCTATGGCCAGTGGCATCCAACTTAGCTGAGGTCTGCACATATGTCAAAGGATTATTGTAGTTTTACTAGTATTTTAGCCCCATACAAGTACTCATGGAATTGGTCAACAATAGCCACTTCAAAGCTAGGAACTCTAACTTATGTACAGGATAGTTCTTTTCGGATGGGGTCAGGCTTCTACTGGCAAAGGCCACTGGTCTCAGGCCATTCTCGTGCTCTTGGTACAACACAGCCCCCAACCCTTGCAAGCTAGCATCAGGTGTGCAGGACGTAAGGTTTTCTTGGATCGGCATAGGCCAGCACTGAGCATGGGTGTTGATATATGATCTCATGAAAGCAGTCTCACAATCAGGAGTCCAGCGGGCCCCAAATACTTCACTGGATGAAAATACACTCTTTCAGTCTTGAGGACGCTGACTTTTGGTATTTTTGTGGGTTGGGGATACCCTTGAGTAAGGTTAATAAAGGCGGATCACTCTTGAATAGTCCTTGATGAAGTCCGATAATAACCACAGAATCCCAGGAATCTTTGCAGTTTTTTAGATTTTTGGGCTGTGGCCAGGTGGTCAAGGCCTCAACTTTACTTGGGTCGGTCTCTATTCCTCGGTGGATACTATGTGTCCCACATACTTTACTGATGTTTGAAAGAATTGACACTTATCAATGGACAGTTTAGGCCAAAGTCCTCAGTCGGTCCAATACCTTAAATAATCTGCTCTCATGTTCCTCCAGTGAGCTGCCAAACACAATAACATCATCTAGGTATACCAGGCACTCTAGTAAGTTCATGTCCCACTGCACGCTCCATCAATCGTTGAAAAGTGGCTGGGGCACCTGAAATCCTTGAGGCATCCTCATGAATTCATAGCTAAGCGGACAGATAAAGGCAGTCTTCTCACGGTCCTCTGGGGCCATCGGGATCTGGTAGTACCCACTGCGGAGATCCAGCACAGAGAACCACTTGCTCCCGTTTAGGCAGTCCAAAGCATCCTGAATGCGGGGCATTGTGTACTGATCAGGGATAGTCCGCCGGTTTAAGGTGCGATAATCCACACACATCCTTACTGTTCCATTCTTTTTCCTCACTACCACAATGGGGGAAGCATAAGGGCTTGGATTCTTGTATTACACCAGCAGCTAACATCTCTTGCAGATGCCGTCTCACATCATCTATGTCAGCAGGTGCCAGGCGTCGAGACCTCTCACGAAATGGTCTTTCGTCATGCAGCCGGATATTGTGCTCAGCTCCTTGCACGCATCCTACATCCCATTCCTTTAAAGAAAACACCTGTGTCTCTGGGCAAGCTTCTCACTGATCCTCACTTTCCATTCAGCTGGCAGCGGGGTGCGCGAAATCAAACAAGTCAGGTTACTCTGTCATTCTTCCTTGAACTCTTGCTGCTGGGTAGCACTGCAGTGTCTGCACAATGCACATTAGCCAGGATGCAACCTCTGTTTACTCGAATGTCTCTTTCAGACACATTATGAACTTGGACCATTACCCTTCTGGCATAAGCATGGGCTCTAGCGGCAAAATACTAAGCTGACAGCAGTCCTCTGGCAATTTTCCATCGCCTGGTGCATCCAACATTAATATTTTATTCTTAACATCCTTTCTGATACGGACCTCTCCTGTAAGGTACACTGGGCATTTGGCGCCAGGATCAGAGACTCAGGATCCTTCTTCCATACAATTCCGACTGTTCCTCTGGTTCTGTTTTTTCAGCATCTCTCTGTGCCTCATAGGCCTTCTTAATTAAAAGCCGAACTCTTAAAGCTCTACTAGTCTTTGACCCTGTTTTCATAACACAACTGTGCCAGCCTTCCAACATATGAGCATTTGTTCCAATCAACAAAGGGACACCATCATACAGTCCAGTGGGGGACACACTAAGGCTAGGGTCTCTACTTGTTCGCCACTCCAGCCACAGAGGTGGGGGAAAGACAGCCAAATTCGGATATACCCGGAATAGGGTAGGCCTTCTCACTTAACCCCCATACATGCAGTCCTTCTAATGGTTGTAAGGGTGCCTGACAAATGCTTCTGATACCAATCCTGGAACATAATTGTCACTTGGGAGCCACTGTCTACATAGCTCTTGTAGACACTCCATTCACCTTTACAGTGGTCTCCATGGAGGACCCACTATTCTGGACCAGTCTGGAGAGGCGGTAGTGGGGCCTGGGCAACTGACCTTGCTACAAAAGGACGTGAATTAGCATTTTGGTGCCCTCACTGGGATCATGTCGTGCACCTCTTAACCACTGATTTCTTCTCCAGAAGCTCTCCTTGTAGCCTATAGCAACTTTGTCAGTGTCTTTTGGGACTGGCATTCCTTTCATGTGCCCATCTTTCCACAATTATAGCAAAACATACTTTCTGGAGTTTGAGCTGGCCGAGGCGCCACACTGGGAGCCAGGGCTGGGGGTATTACTAACTGGAAACCTGGGTGCCATCTCTGTCTCATGCGTGATAAGCATTTGGAGACATCTCGTCAGTTTCTCCACTTCCATGGTCAAGGAATTGAGTTTGGAGCTGTTATCAGCAGGAGATACATGGGTGGTACCCCACCCCATAGCAGATGCAGTCGGATATAGGTCAGGGCTCTGCATTTCAGGCGTGGCCTTCATAAAGGGACTGTTTTGAATTCCGGATCTCTCTCAACAGTTCGCCCCATTGTGGCATATCTTTTTCCTTGTCAGAGCACTCATTGACTGTCAACCTCTGCCTCTGAACTTCACTTGATGTGTCACCCTCAGTCACTCGGGTCGTAGCCACAGCTGTTGGTGCAGGTACCTCCCGAGGTCGCCTTTTCTCAACTCTCGAATTTCTCTCATTAACTCATCATAGGAGGTGGGGATTCCAGTCGATTTGCTAGTATGAACTGGAAGCAACAGCAGTTCTGAGAAGGGGCAGACTTAAGGATTCTGTCCAGTCTGGTTCGGTCCAGTTCAATCGCTGGCAAACTACCCTTTCTGAGGCATTCTTGCAACAATTTTTCAGCCGAGAACATACAGAAAAAACAACCCCTTGGTACTGTTGTGCATTTCTTACTCTCCACCATAGGTCCTCATCAGAATCTGGGCCCCATACACATTCTCCAAGGCCTCAAGATAGGCCTGTGCAGTCGCCTCAGGTTACTGGCCCGTTTAGCACGGATGGTAGCCAGGGCAGGACCTCGAGGCTCTCACTAACCTCTTCGCTTTCAGCTTCCCGAGCACTGCCATTCTAGCACTTGGGGGCAACATAGTCTATCCAGGTCTCCTAGTCATCCTCCCTTGGGGGTGGGAGGGTGCCAGAGAAGATCCTCAACCTTCGGTAAGAGTCGTGACTAATGGCAGGTGCAGAAATAGGAGTCTGCATTGGTTCAGCCACCATTACGGGCACTGGGCGGAGAGGGTGTTGGGGAGGAACACCCCAGGTGGCAAGAATAGTTTCTTCAAGTCCTCCACAGTTTTCCTTCCCCAGCAACCATTTAGCAAATTTCTCCTCAAAAGTTTCAGATAGTGGTGGGGCTCATTCCCCAAGGGTCTTTACTGTCCTTAGTTATCACTCTCCAAGCAGTGAGGGCTCCTCTGGGGTAATGGTCTGCGCACTTTGGAGCTATCTATGGAATCCTTAAACTCTACTAGGGCCAGGAAAGTGTGGGTGAGCAGATTAGCATGCCGACCCACCACCAGAGGGTTTTGTAAACCTTCCACCTTGGAAAGTACTCCCTGCACAGTGTCCGTATTGATACCAGGGGATGTCCAGGATAAGCATAGCATTTGGGGGTCGATCTCTCCCCAGTACACCACTCCACCAGCCGGTGCACAGCCACTTCTGTCGGGGTACCCATTTTTTCTTAACAGTGGTTCATAAATATGGCCACTAGAGGACACACAATCCCAGCGGTGAGCCTCAAGATGTAACCCCTAGATGACGCTATCCCAGGGCTACTACCCCTGCCTGATTTGTCACTAACAGGTTGAGGGGCCTGGATCCAATGGCGGGTGCCTCCACCCAGAGGTCAGGGTTTGCAATAGTTAAACTAACTTGGTCACAGCCCTCTGGGACACTGCAACCCCTTTTCCCACTAGTGGCCCACACAATATATCAGAATTACCTTCACAGTATACACTTACCCCCAGGTCTGGTTCCGCACTGGGACCTCCTGTGAAATGAGATACAGTGCAACAATCACAGTACAGTACTTTAACATAGACAAATACCTCAGGCAGTATAACTTTGCTGAAACAAGCAGCTCTGATTTATTTAGGGATATAACAAGGACAGGGGAAATCAGGTTAATTAGCTTATCACTCTAATAATCTACCTATGGCTCTGTGCACAGGCCTATCCCTATCAGTTACTGTCCCTAGGTACCCAAGCCCTAGTGGCTAGTCCAAACCGTGGCAGCTGGTAGGGGCCCTTTCACACAGAGAAAAGAGAATTAAACAGTCAGCAGTACAGTAATTCCATTTGGATTTAATGTGGCAATTCAACAGGGAGCGACCTGAATTAGTACTCACGACCTCCAAATAAGATAGGGTCCTTCAGTATCAGCAGGGCTACTCTTGAGCTCCAAGAGACTCTTCACACATTTATATGGTAAAAAAAAAAGAGAGTACTATACCAGGCAGGCTGCTTCTCATCCCGATCGCAATTACTGCACAATACCGGGAGACACACAGCAGATTCAGTTCCTGACAGACCGAGTGCAATTCAATCATTTCTCCAGTCTTCTACAGGGTGAGCCTGGTTTCTACTCTTCAGAGATCCTTTGATTCTTTTCACAGGACGGATTCAGTCCTAACAAGCTGTTACACAAACTGCAGACCGAACTCTGGGCTCATACACGCTTTTGACTAAAACTGCACACTGAAAAGCACAGGCTCCTTCCTTCTTCACTGCCAAAGCTCAACTGAAACTCCAACCGACAAGACCGGGCACTTCCTTTGAGTTCCTCCCAGTTCTTGACTGGATTAGCTGTCACTCACAATAGACTGCTGCTGTTGGTCCAAAAGGCACTGAAGTCTAAACTACATCTCCCAGAGTCACTGCCATACAATCCTCTTGTGGCTGGCTCAGATTATGAGTCCAAGTTCTGATTCGTCCAAGGCACCATTTTAGAGCTAGCTTACCCCACACTGATTGGTCCAGTTCAGCAGTTCAAAACTAGAATGGGGAACTAGCAGACACAGTTCTGACTGCAAAGAAAGCAGGTTAGACAAACTGTAATTTCATTATTACTCTAAATAATTTCTGGCAAACAGTTACATCTTTCAGATAGGTTCCCTTTGACCTCCTAGTGACTGCAAAAATGAAGTGAATTGGCAGCAGCTCGAGTGGTACTCAGAGAAGAAACACACAGTCCCCCATACAAACTAATTATGTCTGCAAGCAGACAGCTCTTAAAGAGACAGTACCAGAGGTTCTAAAAACACTCACTGATAAATGGCTTAAACGCCAAACACCATTCAGGCTTGGAGCATTCAAGCAAGCTCCTGGAAGTCTTTTGGGAACCCCCATTTGCAGGGGGGTTACATAAACATAAATGCGGTCTCTTTCGCCATGTGAAGGGTATTGGCAGTGTCATTTTTAACCTTGGGGGGTGGGTGATGATCACCGACTGTACTGTGTATTTTTTGCTCAATTTATAATGCACCTGGAGGCACACATGTAGCGGCATTAAGCCAATGCCAAGATGGCATTACAGATGCTTATGCAGACACTAATGACAGCTGCAGTCTGTATAGTTCCTGAGCGCTCAGAGGTAACACAAAGCTGGTGCAATAATTTGTAGTTTTAAATTTATAACATGCCGTAAACAGGGGAACTGGTGACTTCAACACATTACTCAATCACTGATACCTCTAAAAGGGAAAGTACAAGCAGGCCCCCAACCCCCAAACACACACATACACAGAGAAGAAAGCTATAGCATAGACCAGTTGGCACTAGGGCAAAGACAGACCCAAACAGTATAAATAATTTACAGATAATAAAAGTTCCATGCTGCAGCATTTTTCTAAGTGTATGTGTGCAGCTGGGGGGTTTGGAATGGTTGGGGTACAAGGTGCCCACTTGTAATTTCCACCCTGTGCTCCATCAGAGTAAGTGACTGGTAAATCAATTGGTGGGAGGTCATTACTAACTAGTACCAGGTGAGGAATTTGGACAAATTGGATTTGGACAAATTGTGAGCCATTTATCCTGCTCAAGCAATGCCACCAGATCGAGCTGTGCTCTCAGTGTCAAGCTGGAGTGGCCAACAACTCGTTAGCATAGGGAAAGCCCCCCCCCCAAAAAAAGAAATATAAAAACCCAGGGTACTATCGCTAGCATTTGTGTGGGTACGTCGATGCTGGGAGTAGCAGAACACACACCATACCTCAATTTTGCACAGTAAAATGACAGCAATGACGGGAACCAACCTGTAGCACTAAGTAGCAAAATATAATATTAACAGTCTGTGTTGCTAAGTCTGCTCTCACTGCTGTACTGGAATGGATTGGATTGGGACTACTGCTGTGACTGCCTGAGCTACTGCCTACATCATTCTTGCTGCTGTCATAGGGTCATCCCTATGAGGATCTACTATGTAGTGGCTGTCAAATTGTGGCACTATGTCGGTGTCCGAAAGATCACTGTTAGTGCAGGACAACATAATGCTTTCATCATTGGACCCTGAAAATGAACTGTTTGACATTGCTATTGTCATGCTGCATGCTGCGACCAAGAGCTCTGTTATCAAGACAGAATTGCTGTGACCAAGAACTAATTTTAATTGCAGAGCACAGATCTACCTGTGGTGACATTGCAAAGGTAATGAGTGTCAAAGGTCACCAAATACAGGCTCCAATACACAAAATGACACTTCCTGGTTTGTGAGGGTGAAAACCTGATTTAATTTGCTAAAATAGGCTATGCATCTATCAGAATACATTGCGAATCAGTTCTATATGCAGTCACCTTGCAGTATATGCGTTCATATATCAAAACTTGGTAAATCGCTTTAAGGAGTTTGATGGTATCTTCAGTGGAGATGGCTCTAAAATGTGTGTGGGGGGGAAGAGGATAAAATAAAATAAGAGCTTAAGATAAAAATATTAATTAAACTAGGACAATCCAACTCTTAAAAAAAGCAGTTTATCACAAAATGCCTGATTAAATAAAAAGATTTTCAAAGAGACTTTAAAGACTTCCACTGTGCTGGCTGTACGAATATAAAGAGGGAATAAATTCCATAGAATTGGAGCAGCCACTCTGAAAGCTCCATCGCTTCATGACTTCAGCCTAGATGGAGGGATGACAAGAAGGCCAGCACCAGTGGAGCAGAGAGAGCAGACTGGATGGTAGGGGAAACAGGAGCTCTTTTAAGGAGTCCAGTCCTGAACCACATAGGGCCTTGTATATTAACAAGCAGATCTTGAAGGTGATGCACGAATGCAAAGGCAGCCATGCAGTGCATGCAAAGCTGATATGATATGGTCACTCCGTGAGGAGCCCACTATAAACCAGTCTGCAGCATTCTGCACTGCCTGCAGTCATTGCATCAAACCTCCAGATAGCCCTAGATAGAGAATGTTGCAGTAGTCCAACCGGCAGGTGACAAAAAGCATGGTCCTCCTGGGCTAGATACGGCTTAATGCTGACGATATTACGCAGGTGGTAAGAGCCAGATCAGACAACAGAAGACACCTGTTGTTCAAGTGTCAATCTGTTGTCTAAAATGACTCCCAGATTCCTCATTGAATCAGCTGCCATGAGATGGCAGCCACTCACTACCAGGAGAGTCACTCCGTCCACAGCAGACAAGCCCCGGTGACCTGGTTTAATCACCATGACCTCTGTCTTACCTGGGTTGAGACAATCAGTTCGAGGCTATCCAGTCATTTATTTTGGCCAAAGACTGTCTCGGCACAGAAGCCGCAGAGAAACTGTCAAAGAGAACAAGACAGATACAGCTGAGTATCATCTACATGGCAGTGAAACCCAACACTGTACTGTCAAGTGAGCTCCACCAATGGTAGCGAGTACACATAAAACAGAATGGGTGCAAGGATTCAGCCTTGAGGAACTCCACAGGACAATGCATATGACTCCTGAGGAAACATTCCCCAGGGAAACCTGCTGCATTCTCCCAGTAATGTAGGATTCAAACCAGTGCAGAACTGCATCAGTGAGGCCCACATAGTTCACCAGGCGATCCAAAAGCACCCCATGGTCAACTGTGTCAAACTC
This sequence comes from Neoceratodus forsteri, assembly GCA_016271365.2. Taxonomy (NCBI): domain Eukaryota; kingdom Metazoa; phylum Chordata; order Ceratodontiformes; family Ceratodontidae; genus Neoceratodus; species Neoceratodus forsteri. Next base: position 336,170,783 of record CM057454.1, read on the forward strand.
TGATGACAGATCCAACAGCACCAAGATGGAACATTGCCCTCAATCCCTTGCAAGGAGCAGATCATGGGTTACCCTGGCAAGCGCAGTCTCAGTGCTGTGACAGAGCGGAAAACCCAACTGAAGAGGTTCATAGATGGAAAGAGACTCCAGGCAATTGGTCAGCTGCTCCACCACCACCTTCTTAATAATCTTCCCTAGAAAGAGAAGGATAGAGACCAGCCTATAGTTCGCTAGAACACTGAGGTCCAAGGAAGGTTTTTTAAGAAGTGGTCTAATCAAAATCTTTTTTTTTTTTTTTAAGGCCAATGGAAAACACCCTCCCTCAGTAGGAGTAGGAAACACACATTAGACTTTATATACTTCCCCCAGTTTTACATTAAAATATGTCAGTTAAACCTCTTTTGGCTACAATTAGAAATTCTGCATTGGGTAATCATTCAACTACCTTTTCTAAAGAGCTTCCAATATACTGGGGAAAGCTTTAAAAAACATTTTTTTAAATACATTTTAGCTTTTGGTTATACTAAGTCAGGATTCAGTTCTGCTTTTTCTTCACAGCTGTGCACTTCTCAGGAAAACCGGATCACAAAAGTTAAGCTCCTCTGGCTGCTGGAGTGCATGCTGACATCGCAGTCTGTTGCTATGGAAATAATTATGATGTTATAAACAGGGCATTATGAGTATCCCTATAAATTGCTACAGTACATGTTGTACAGAATATGGATTCATCCCTGCTTATGAAGTGTATGTGTGAGGCCCTGTCCACACTACATAAAAAAAAAATCCCTCTGTAACGTTACAGAGGGTCCAAACCATTACCATAACAGTTTGCGTTCACACTGGGCAAGTTACAGAAGGTGTTTTCGAAACTGTTATAGAAACCACTTGTGAGGTGGTTTCTACAACAGTTTTAGTAATGCTTTCATTTCTGTAACGTTACCAGTGGCAGTGTAAACAAGTAGCATGTAGTCTCCAGTCTCCCAGTATACCTTTGTGTATTGCGGCAGTGCTGTAATGCATGCTGGGAGCTAGGAGACTAAACCAGGAAGTAAATACTGGGTAGCATAGAGTGCGAGTGGTGTCTGCAAGCAGGGAGATTTGTGACTGGCAGAGGTAAGAACCAGCCCCTGCACACCAGAAACCCATCACGTTTGTGCTCCAGAGTGCTGCACAGGACCAATGCTTGAGCAAGAATGTATTGGGGCAGCGTTATAAGTGCGGCCTGCAGCCAGCAGTGGAAAAGTGAGCAGCACTCCCAACTGAAGTGGTGGAGTGCCAGAACTGCTGTTGTGCCCCAAGAAACATTGTCACAGCTGTGCAGCCTTTAGCTGCACCCAAGCATAACTGTGGTGGCAGCCGCTGTACTGTGGCATCCATGGTTGTTGTGTCTGTGCCCCCAAAACCTGCACGTGACCATGGTGGCATCCAGGTTGCCCAACTGGATCTATAGGTGAGGTGTCCCCTGCATTAGCCCAAGACCTGACATCTACTTGGTGATAGTGACAAGTGTGGAACACCAGTGGGACAAGTGTCAAGCATGAGTGACTGTGGTGCCACCTGGACAGACGAGACCACAAAATTACTGGTGGATTCCTGGGCACAGGGGCTGGTGCAGGCAGAGCTAGCAAGTGCCAGGAGGAACACAAAGGTGTATCAGAAGGTATCAAAGTATCTCTTTGACAATGGCATAGAGAGGACTTCTAAGCAGTGCTGTGACAAAATCAAGCAAATGAAGGTGCGCTATCACAAAACCAGGGACAGCAACAGTCGCTCCGGGGGGTCAGTATGCGGTGTGCCCCTTTTATGATCACATAGACAAAATCCTTGGGACACTACTAACCACTGAGCCACAGTTCATCCTAGAGAGTTTGCAAATAGAATCGCAGGATGAAGTTGATAAAACAGGGAACCCATGCCAGCCTGATAGTGACACAGACGATGATGCTGAGACAGGTGCATGCACTGTGCATTTTAATTGTGGGTGCACTGAGGTTGGTGGATGTGGGAAGGTGAGGGCTAACATGATGCCTGTACTGCATACTGATCAGTACCACCATAGTGTCATTGTTGTGCTTGGAGGTTTATGTATATTGTGGTTGGGGACATGGGAGCTTGCATTCTGCCGCACAGCAGCCTCAACACATCTTGGATATACAGTGTGCGGGGTGATGTTTGTGGTGGGGGTTGAGGGTTGGGTGGGGGCACACATCTGTGGCACCCACATGGTAGTGGGGATGGTGACATGAATGTGGGAGTGGGGTGGGGGGGTTGGTGGTGGTGGGCACTGTGCCCATGTAGAGATTGGTGATAGGTGTGTTCTACCGTTGCAGAAAATGACCCAGGGGATGGGACATCAATGGACACCAATATATTAGAGGAATCATTAGCTTCATCTGTTGTGCCCAAAGAGACACCAGAAACCTCCAGCGATACATCCAGTGGAGGAAGGGGTAAAGCTGCAAAGTGGCCAATGGAAAGGGAGCCTCTTGTCAATCTGAGAAGGAAAAAAAGTCTACCAGAATGGTGCAATTAGTTAGGGCTATTCTGGGGCCAACATGACAGATGTTGCAGGAGCAACATAAGGAGCTGTTGGAATTAGAGAGGGAGATGGCTAGGGAGGAAAGGGAGATGGAAGAACATTTACAGAAGCAGGAAGTGGAACAGACTGCACAATTCTTTAATAATATGTTTAAGTTGTTAATTTATGCAATTCCAACAGTCAGTTCCCACTGGCATTGTACAGTCTCAGGGTAACGTCACATTGCCAAATACAAATGCTGCTGCTAGATTCTCTGCCACCTTGTTTTCTGGAATGCCCAGCACTGTTTGTTTCTGACCATGGACACAAGGCACACCCCTAGCATGTCCTCGAATGGCATGTTTCAGCCTCCCAGTCATGATAACCCTCAGGCAGGCAGCATGGCACAAGGTGGCACTACAGGAATGCCATCTACAGCCAGGATTCCAGTTCACAGCAATGCAGCCCCTCAGCAGGGTACTATAGCCACAACTGCCTCTGCCAGCATGCCATTGGCATCTCAGGCACCGACATATGGCATTGGGAACAGAGACCAGCAGTTTGGTACCCAGATGTCATCACTTCTCAACTTCACACAGGATCTTTATAGTGAAGACTTTTGGTGGACCACACTGTGATGCCACACGAGGTCTGCAAATATGGCTGTTCTGATGGCAGCAACATGTTTTTTTTGGTGCCATTGTTTTGCGCCACATGTTCTTATGTAAAACCAAACACTGCTAATCACTTATTAAAGTTTTTAGAATGTTATGTTTTTGACATAATTAGCACAAAATGCAATGTAAAAATGACAACAGTAGGCTAGGGAAAGGTTTATTTATGTTTTCTTATTGCACTAATCTCTGGAGGTCACTTTAAACAGATGTTTGTTTTGTTGTTCACATGCTGATGTCATTGTCCAGTTGTCTGCATGGATCCAGTTCACAGGGTTAACAGGGTGGTGCTTCTACCTGTTCACAGTAGTGTCCCCATGCTGATACTTGTGTGGCGACCACTGCCATTCATATCCTACCCCTGCCAACCTGCCGGGTGGTACAAAAAGGGTTTGTGGTGTTAAGACCATATGTCACTACATCTATGTGCAATTGACAAACATTTGAACTGTCCTCAGTAGACAATGAATATTGTCATTGCTTTTGAGAATGTGCGACAGCAATGCACACTTTTGTGCCTTGGTTTTACTGGAAATGAGGAGCAGTTCCAATACTTTCCTCATAGCACAGCAATAGAAGTTTTGTACTGCAGTTAAATTTTTGCTATTTTCAGACTGTTTCTTATTGTTTTACTGTTTACTGTGTTTATTTATTGTATTAACACTATTTCCAAAAGTGTTGAAATGCAGTAATGCACAGAGCTTGATGCATGACAATGCTGTATGTATGCTTATTTTGTTATTGGGGTACCGCAGTAATGCACAAAGTTTGCTGCAGGACGATGCTGTGTGTTCATTTGTATGGCTGTGGGTGGAGCCTACAGTCATCTTGCTGTCTGTAGCTGGAAAAATGAAATGTCGTGGAACACATATTTTGGAATTTTTCAATGTATCCTTCCACATCTACAAATCACTATGCCAATTTAAATAAAATACTCCCTTCTTTCTGTTTAGAATTTTGGATACATAACTCTAAGCTGCTTATCAGATGGCCATTAGGAAACTGAAACAGCTTGTTAAATACTGGTTGCCTATTAAACTGGAGATTTGTTTACCCCCTTCGAAATGCTACAACTTGCACATTTAAATACTTAAAACATATTCTTGCTACAAGCTTCAGTTGGTCAGGTATTGTCTTTCAAGAAAGATTCATGCCTCATAAATGTCACCCTTCTCCAGCAAATCTAAAAACACTTAGTTTTTTTGACCTCTAAAGACACTATCTGATAAGCACTGACTCAGACATATGCCAGGCCTTCTGTAAAGTATCCAGGTGAAATACATAGCAATCAGCAGGCATTTGTTACTATGATTTTTGGGAAAAAAATATATTGAGCTACAGCAAACACACACACCATCCTCATGGCCACAACATTCGAAATAAATACTGCAATCTAATACGTTATAAAACAATAAAGAAACTGTTTGTTTATATCAGTGAACACAGTGAAGATCAGTTTATATTTATCATGTCCTCTTTGGCAATTTCTATTATTACAATGCAGTAAATGTATAGTTTACTAAATCTTGTCCTTGGGATAACTCTTAAATGACTCTTAAAAAAGTTTTAAGCAATTCCCACCTGTGCAAAAGGTCAAGTGTTATTTTTTCATATTTGCTTTTTACAAATTTCCACAGTAAAAGTGTGGAGAAATACAAAAGTATGTACAACTAATCTCCTATGCATTTTCAGCTCAGAGAGAAGTTAATATTTGTGCAAAATGAAACCCAAAGTTTATACAGTTTTTGTTCTAATTTTATTCTAAATCTTATCGGGCTATTGATGAACTGAGCAAAAAATGTTTAGATAAAACAAATTGAAGACTCTAGGATTGGGAGGTCATTAAAATTGCAAAAGGTCAAATTATGAAACCTTAAATGAACTCATTGAGAGCATTCTTCTTAGTGTGTAATTCTAATAATAATAATACATTTTATTTCGCATAAGCGCCTTTTGGGCCATCAAGGCGCTTTACAAAAAGATAAAAACAGCCATATAAAACAATACACATAATAATAAATAAGTAACAGCATAATGAATTAAAGCCATTTGAATATAGAGCTACAATTATACAACCATTGTGATACATATTTTTAGGATCAGAGGAATGGTGCAAGGCTGCCAAAATCATGGTGATCTCACTGCTTCAACACTTCAGTGTGCGTGGATCAAACCAAAAAAAGCCATAATAAAAGCTTCTATCTTCTCAAAAAAACAAAAAACAATTATATTTTATTATATTTGATTTAACCTGAAAATTCAAAATAGCAATGAGGAAGTAAAACAATCAAGATGAGATTTCAGCGTTCTCCAACCGTGCATTAAAACTGAGCCATAATAAAGGCTTCTATCTTCTTCAAAAAATTATATTTTATTTTAATATATTTAATATTCTGTATCTAAGCAGACACTAGAAAAAAAGTTTATTGGGTGTTTAAAAACAGGCAAATGCAACCAGACACAGTAGGAAGTCAAAAGAGCATATTGGTTGCGAGGGCTAGTAACAAGTCGAGGAGCTCACTTGACCACTCCAACGAGGGCCACCCCCGACACTACTGACCATTAGTGGGCACTGGTAGCAGAGGAGGAGCTTAGCAAGTGCTGCAAGCAGTCAGTGTAGGAAGAGGAGGAGGAGGCAGATGGAAGGTTGCCTGCCATAGTCCAGCTCTTGTTTTAAATCCCCGGTGATGCCCGAGTGGCTGTAGTAATCATCTGTGCAGCAGCCCTACATCGGTAGGGATTAAGGGGACTCAGTTTAGCTGTCCTGTTGTATTCAGACATGCTTGAGCTCCATTACAGCAGCAGGTTCAACTGGAGCCCCAGACCCCCAACTCTGCTACTTTTACAGGACTGATCGCTTGAGAGTGAGGGATCATCGCTGCTTGCAGAAGAAGTGGAAGGGGTCTCGGTTGGTGTTCATTTATGTGCTGGGAGGAGTGCCTTTAAGTGTATGCATTGCTTGTGTCTGAACTGTTGTGGATTGCAGGGGCGTAGGCAAGGGGGTGTTCAGGGTGTTCACCCCCCCCCTCCGAAATTACATCAGAAAATTTCAAATTCCTGTATTTTATTTTCAGGTTGGCTCAGGCTCAGATGCTAAAAAACTCAGCATCTCAGCAATCTCCATAGTGGTTGGAGCTAGCTGCAACACAATGTGCATGCACATGACCGTTGATGGCTAGGGGAGATGGAGACATCATCAACATAGAGAGCGGGAGAAGCCTGGTGAGACAGACTAGTGAGCGTGCTGCTGTGCTACATCATCTGTACAGCGCTGAGCAAGTTGTGGTGTCCTGTTGATTGTCATGGTGGTAGAGTGGGACTGTGTGCTGCTCTTCTCTAGCATCAGTTGAACTGTGGGAGAACTTGAAGTATGGTCTACTAAAGAAAGAACTGACCCATCCAGTGTTGAGCTGCGAGTAACACGTGGCGCATCTTCTAGACTGTGCTGGATGCTGGCTGGACAGGCGGTGTGGTCCAAAGAGAAGACAGGAGAGGTCGAGGAAAAGTCTGCCCAGGCCTATTGGCCTGTAGTCCTGTCTTGGGAGGGGAGTGACTGGTAAGGCAAGCAAACAGGAGGATAATCATCAGAAAAGTGGTGAGCGGAGAAAAGAATAAAGATTGATAAGTGCAGGGCACAGAGGGCCCTGCGTTTCCCTAACATATATATATATATATATGCATCTATGGAGGGAAAAGAACACAGGGTCCTACAGTAAAATAAGGATACTATCTCAGAAAGCAAGGCAATAAGTTGCAAAAAACTTTGTTAATGCTTCAGTTAGGGTCATAGAGATAAAACTTTGGAAATGAGGTATTTAGGGTTTCCAACCCTAACACTCCACCCTCCCAAACCAGGCCATAGAGCAGGTGTGGGTTGTGCCTTTGGTTTCTCGAGCCTAACGCTCACCCCATTCTCATAAAGTCTACACATCTGACCTTATTTACAGATGGAATGGGGTGAGTGTTAGGCTTGAGCAACCCAAGGCACACCCCACACCTGCCGTCCTGCCTGGTTTGGAAGGGTGAGGTGTTAGAGTTAGAAACCCTAATGCCTCATTTCCCAACTTTTGTCGCTTTGACCCTAACTGGATCATTAACAATTTTTTTGCAACTTATATACTTATATGTACAGTTCCTTGTCTCACGCTATAAGAGTTTCTTTTCAAGTCCTTTATGTGCCAGAACTGCTCAGTTTTGCAGCTCTCTCACCGAAAGAACTCAGGAATGCATTCTTATAACCATAAGCGACACAGTAACTGCACATATAAGTATAGGTACCTGAAAATATAAACCACAGATTATAGACAATGACTTTTTTTGCAGAACATTCAGTGAAACATGAAATTTCCCAATGCATTGCTCAGTCCTTGTGCAAAAGCAATATGATGCAGTTCTCCAGGTCACTTGCCAGCTGTATACACATCTGCACTTGAGAAATCTCCAGCTCTCAAGCAGAAGTAATTAGGAGTGAAACAGTTTCCTTGAGACCAAAGAAATCATTAGTAGCAGGCAAGCCTTTAAAATGTTACAGAGTATCTGAGAAAAATGTCAAGAAGCTGTAATTACTTTTTTTTTTAACTTATTTCTCCATGTATAACAATGATTCTAGTTCTCTGTGATGAGTTTACTGACAAGCAACATCTGAAATCAGCTTTATGAAGATCACTGTCTTATGTTTAAAAGGAGCCCAAGTGTATTTTGTTCTATATCTGCACACAATCTTAAATTTTCAATTACTTACACAATACAGCCTCTGACAGATGTTCACAGTAACAGCAACCATTTAAAATGCAACATACATGTAAATTGCACTGTTAGAGGAGCTTGGAATCACTGCAGGATCCAATTTCACAAAATGACAACCATGACAGCTGAACATTTAATGAAGTTATTACCATCATTTTATTAATACACTCAGAGCTGAAGAAAGTATGTTAATGGACTGATGCTACACTTGCTCATTCTACAGTACTTTGAGAGTAGACACAAAAAGAGTGGAGTCTAATTTTACTTTCTCTTATAGTCCTTCCATGACCAACTCCCCATACTTGCAACCTTTGGGTTAAAGACAGTATCCTAAATTTTAGTCTGAAGTTCATAACCTTATCTACAAGACACAAATGGTTCTGAGATTTTAGGAAAAAAAATCAATACTGCTGTAACTACGATTCGTAGATAATCTTTAAGCAGCTTCTAACACAAAACAGAGCAGCAAATTCTGATCGATATTAATGAGTAGCCGAATTGAACAGCAGGGTTTCTGGGCAATTTTTGTTAATGTTCATACGGGTAATGTCAAAAAGATTAATTGCATACTAAAAGTAATAGATCTTGTTCACATGTTTATTGTTTTTGTTAAATTCAACATATTTTTAGGACTCCTAGGGGAAAAATGCCCCAGAAAATATATTGATGTTACCTTTGTTAAGTGGTAGTGATCTGTGAAATGATGTCGCAATGTTAGAACTTGGGTCTAAGAAAGTTTCAGCTTTACTTTTTTATACACCTTTCTATATCTGAACAGTAGTTCACAGTTAACCTAAGTATACTCCCACTGTGTAGAATTACAACGGTAGCATTCCTCTGATGGTTAATTACAAATCCATCCAGAAAGCATCACAGCTTAAACAGTCACTTAGTTGTGGATGTTCACCCATCCACTGTTTTTTATAGTATATGGGTTTTTTTGTTTTACATTTTTTTTTACGTTACTTGCCGTAGGCGCTGCTCCCGTTCTCCTCTGGTGCTTCTGCTTGTGCGTTCCCTTATGCTCCGTCCTGCTCCTCAGCATCATTTTTTTGTAAAATCAGGGAGAAAAAAGAAAGCAATTGTGTTTTGAAAGAAGTCATGTAAGGCTCTCCGTGTCCCAATTCCCGACTTCTAAGTCCGGTGGCTCCTTTCTTTCCGGCCTAAGCTAAATCGCGCGCAATGTTTTTTGTTCTTTTCTAGAGGCGTTGTCTGAGCCAATCAGGCAGCAGGTCAAGGGAAAAAGTTGTTGTACTATCAATGAGACATCAGAACGACAGTACAACAACTTTTTTGACCTTTGAACTGTACTACAACAAGATTTCAGTAGTTGCTGAAATCCATTGACAATAGGCAGCACCCATATACTATAGAATGTATTGTGCTTAGGTACTTGGATGCTTGAAAGAGTCATTTGATAATATTTGAGGGTTTTGGCTTTTCTCTGTATCCCACCTGCAGAAAGGAGCTTGATTAGAATTGTAGAGCCCCAAAAAAGAATAAATATCAACGATTGTTCTATACTAAATGCTGAAGAAGAAGTGCATAATTTAATGATAAGAATAAACGATCACCTCCTCCAACTCCGGAGAGTATGACCAGTAGCACTCAGGAGAGGAAAAACCCCCTTGGGGGGAAACCTCTGAGGACCCATGGCTACTGACCTGCCCGTCCTTCTGGGCATACTAAAGGAGAGAGATCTTAATTAAACTAATTAATCACTTAAATTCTGAATTCTAATTATAGAATTCAATTCATATGAACGGATCTTAAGAACAAACTGAATTAAAGTGTCCAGTAAAGTAATTCCTTCCAATAAAGTCTGAGTCCAAGAATCCATATATATTTCAGAATGATGGAGAGTAATATTTTGAAGAACCGACTTCCATACTTCAGTTGATAGAGGGCATAATCCATGGAATTGAATGATAGTTGATGACTGACGAACTCAATACAGGAGACCAGAAGATATTTGCATCCAAGTTTTGACGACAACGAGGCAAGACAGTATAAGTAGTACAAATTCCATGATTCTAATAATAGAGAGCTTGTATGAGACGAGGAATGGGAGAAGGCTTGAGGCCAGGCTACCGACTGATGAATCCAGTCCTGATAAGTGAAGTATGATCTTAGGAACTGATATGAAGGCAATGCCTGTATAGCCGAACTGGAATAGTGGCAAGCTGTTGAGGACACATAGTTTGATACCTTTTATTAATGATATGAATTTTATTCATGAGAAACAGATACACCATTGAGCCAGGGACTCATTTACAATGGTTTTCAATAGCATCAGGATCTGCTTACAGCATGGAGAAGGTACTGTTTATAATTAATAACTTGAGTAAAAAAACCAAAAAAACAAACACAGATTTTTCTCAACAATATTTAGCATTTCACTGATCTTTACCTGTGGAGTGACCCTCTGTTGCAAAATAACAGACTGCAGCAGTTGCCTTCCACGTATGTCTCACAGGGATAGATAAACTAAAGCATGCACTGTAAGTCAGTACAGTGTGTCGTTACCCACACCATGGGATCTATGAACTTGCTCATGTACAGCAAGGCCGGGGCTGCAAGCAGTGCATACTGTGCCATCTGCGTAGAGGGCCAAACAGGGGGAGTGGATCAGGTGCAGGTCAATTTGCAAGTTGTACCAAGCCAACATGGGAGAAACAGTGGTAGCTCACTCTGGTGTTCATTTGGAGGACAATATCCCAGTCCTGCAACAGATCTAAGCCCCTTCTGGACTGGTCTGGGCCCAACCAGAGTCAGGATTTAGCTGGGGGCACCTTTACCTGTGGTACATCTGCACAGTAGGTGTAGCAGATGAAGCTGTCTGTAGTCTCTTAGATTCAGCCAATTCAGTCTTCTATATAGCATGCAGTGGTGGCTATCATGGGGTGCATGTAGTACAAAGCAAGCAAGCCTGTTGTAGAGGACAGTTAGCTCAGGTCCATAGGAAGCATTTTGAAAGTGGTAAGGCCATAATGTTGATATCCAAGACACAATATTGTAGATAAAAAACACTTTTTTGGTGATTTTCATATCCCTGACTCCTGAGGGGAAAACAATTCCCCTGGAGTTAGGGGTGGGGGACACCCTGACTGGCCTTGCAGCATGCAGCTGCAACTGGAGAGGGCCAGCTGACTAAGCAATAATGCCATCAACCACCCACCCACCCCATGATTAGCATTATTACAATGTTTTGTGAAACATTTTTGTATAAAGGCTGGGGGTCTAGGGGCTACTAGACCCCCAGAAGCTGTGGGGTTCTAGATACTGTATGAGTTTGGGGGCTTTTACTGAAGATTAAACGCACATTTGTTATGTCTTTCCAACCCCTGACTCCTGGGAAAAAATTATTTGTTCCCCAGAGGTGTGGGAGATTGGCATCCAGATTGTTCCACACTTCTGGCTCCAGGGGAAATAATGTTTTCCCAGGAGTCAGTGGTAGGAAAGACGTAACAAAAGTGTATTTAATAATTCAATAAAAGCTCCCAAACCCACCATACAACAACTAGACCCCCCGAGCTTCTGGGGGGCTTAGTGCCCCCCCCACCTCCAGCCTTTATATAAAAATATTTCACACAGGACATTGTAAAAATGCTGCTTATCATGGGGTGGTTTTGTGGATGATGGCATTGTTGGTCAGCCAGTTGCCCCCTCCCAGTTGCAGCTGCAGGCCCTAAGGCCAGCCAGACCAGTTGCCTTCCAGTGTCTCCCCTCACCCACCATGCTCCTTCTGTTCTCTCCCCAGCACCACTGCTGAGCCAAACAAGTCTCTTTCTTTACAGTTGCATGGACAGAGCCCTGCAGTTATTTTGGGATGGCATCACTGTAGGAGAAAACCGGAACTGATCTCCATGTTCTCCTACAGTGATGTGGTCTCCTGTCCACAGCGCTGAAGTCACTGGTGGTCTCTGGTGTCTCCTCTTTCCCTCCCCTCTGTGGATTGAGCTTTTCTCCACAGCTCTCGGCTCCCCCCGGTGCACTACTTTCCACAACTGTGGAAGTAAGCAGCCTCGTGGAACATGGTAGCTCTGACACAAACTGCGTATGTGTATCGTATCGCACATACGTAGATCTGTCAGAGACACCATCTTGTGTACGGCAGGCTCCGGTGCGGCGAGAGCTCCAAGTATGCTTTTGCTCACTCTCACCACAGAAAATCACCACCGTTGCTCTGGGCAGCCATATCAGCTCTGAACAGAATTTGTTTTATTTTAGATTCAGGGGCTCTAGAGTAGGGAGGGGTTCGTTCAGCAGTACCCCACCAGCTGCTGCATTCTAGTCAGTGTTTTCTGGGCTTCCCCCACTTTGTTCCTTCAGTCTGTTCTCTCTCATCATCTCCTCTGAGCCAAGCTAACAGATCATCCTCTCTCTTGACCTGAGATCTTACTTTGTTTTCACTTCAGTACACCTCCACCACCAGTATTGTTTTCTTTTCTCCCTTTGCTCCCTGTCCTTTTCTGGCCACTCTTCTGGCCCCCTCAGAAACTTACTCACTCAGTACTGAGTTTGTCTGAGGCTTCCAACCTGCCCCTGAGGCTAACTGTGTGACTCCCCTCGCCTGGGATAGTTTCAGTCACCCACCACCACTGCTGCCTTTCTTTCTCACAAAGGAAATTCCTCAAAGTCCTCTCCTGTCCTTGCTGTTATTGCCCCCAGCATCCCAGCCCCTCCCAAATGTCCAATCAGGTGCGTGATAAGTGCATGCGCAGAATTAGTTTTTTAGTTTTGATCAATCGCACGCACACACACACACACACACACACACACACACACACTCTATCATTCACTCACTCTTTAATTAATGCCTCCATCACCTTGCCCACTACCGAGGTGAGGCTGACCGGGTGATAATTTTCTGCCACCTCCTTACTCCTTCCCTTGTGCAGTGGCACCACATCCACCTTCCTCCAGTCCCTTGGCACACACCCTGTATCCAAGGACAAGCTAAACAGTCTCATCAATAGGGCTGCCAGCTCCTCCCTCTCTTCTCAGAGTACCCTCGGGTGCAAGCCATCCAGTCCCATTGCCTTGTCCACCTTTAACCTGCCCAGTTCCTCCCTTACCCTGTCTATGCTGAACATACTAGGATCCACCTTTTTGGGCCAGATAATTTATGGCCCGGATAGCCAGAGTGGTAGAGGCAAAAACACGTTTGCCAAGGTGATCCAGCTGCCTGGACTACCAGTCTGGGGGGGGGAAGGGTACTAAGGTGCTTGGGCTTTTTAGTATGGTCATGCGCCATATTATTTACCACCGAGTCCACCACAGGGTGACTCCCCAGACAGGGCTTGAACCCGGAGTGTGGTAACGGCAGTCTGCCTTTTTAGGCAGAGGAGGGGTAGTAGAAGGCTGATTCTAGGCTGCCCTAGTAACATCCTCATAGGAGTCAATCAAAGGGGGCACCACCACTAGGAGGGCATCTTGCTACCAGAGTTAGATGGCCAAATGACGTCTCTCCGGGTCCGGCTCCTCCATTTCCCAGCCCATAATGAACTGAATGTGGCACATGACATCCATGAAGGATGGATCATCAGGGGAGATTTTGGCACCTCCTTAGCCTGGTCATCCCCCTCTGTAGACTCCCCAGGAGAGGAAGAAGACTCAGAAGAATCAGTCATCATCAGTAGTATCATTATCTGGGACCGATGATGGGGGCCAGCGATTGTCCCTTCTAGAACCTGAATCAACATCAGGTTGAGCCCCTGAGGACCCTGATGTGGAGGATTTACTCGGACCAGCCCGGTCTGCATTCTGGGGCTGTGGATCCTTGGGAGGGCAGAGGGAGACAATGGAGGCAGCCCCTGAGGGGTGGGGGTCTGCTTTCGCATGAAGGACCACCACACCAAAAAAGAGCATTATAATCCACCTGGGGTGTTCTATTGTACACCGGCAGGAATGGGAAAGAGGGCGCTAGCGAAGGGTACCCTGGCGTAGATCCACCCTGCACCAGCTGAGGGTCCGGCAATGGCCCAACAGGCATCAGCCGTGGCACAAAATGCGGCAGAGGCAACGATGGAATCGAGCCCATAGGCTGGGACTGCAGCAGCACTGCTGGTGGCCCAGCAGACGATGACCTGGAATGCCTGGGGAAAGGATCTGCCAGCACCAGCTCAGCTGGAGAAGCTGGTGCCTGAGGGGATGGAGACCCCTGAGTCAAAGGCAGAGGTGATGCCGGTGAGGAAGAGCTGGCAGTAGCCTGCTTCTGGGCATTGCCTGGCAGGACCAACATTGGTACCAGTGATGGGAAAAGACAAAGGCAGCGCCCTGGCCAGAGATATGATGGTTGTGGAGCCAAGGCCCAAGTGGCTAACACCAGCCAAGCCAAGCCACCTGGCTGAGAGCCTGTGTAAGATTTGAGCCTGAATGTCAGGGGCTGGGGAGCAGGAGATGAAGTCCCCTGCCCCGAAGAGCCACCGCATGTAATGGAAATAAGGGCAGGTGGCAGAGGAGCCACCAGCAGCCCGGAAGAGGAGAGGGCTGGCGGGGCTGGAGGAGTTGACCTCCCACAGGGGGATGACCCTGTCGCAGTTGATGGTTTGTGGGGTGAACAGGAAGCTGACTGAGCCTGGTCCCGGCATTTATCCTGGTGCTTATACTTCCCAGATTTCTAATCATGAGAAGAATAAGAGGCCCCAGAGGATTGTGCCGGTGAGGCTGAAGAGCTTGTGGCCTACAGCTCCTTCTCCATTGCAGCCAACTTGTGCTTCAAAAGGTGGTTCTCCAGAGTTTTCAAACGACATCTTTAAGTGGCCTGGTTGAATTTCTGGCAAAACTAGCAGGCTTCATTGTGACTGGGGCTTAGGCAGATGAGACATGCAGACTGGCCATCCTTTTCAGGGATCTCTTTGCTGTAAGCACACATCGAGGAGCAGTCAGAAAACAAGGCTAGTGGAGAAGACAAATTTCTTGACGAAAACACCAAAAATCTGATGTTTTACATTAAAGAGAAAATAAAAATAAAAAAGCGCAGTAAGCATGGGAAATGGCAGTCGACTGTAGCTGCGGCATCCACTAAGGTCCAACATGCCCGAGTCAATGGCAGGAAAAGAACTGGGGTAGGTATGGGGAACCTCAAACCTATATAGGCAAGGCTGACATTAGTTGACTGACATTGGCAGTGGGTGGTCCACCATGATAGACTGCTAACTAGAAGTTTTCCCTGTGGTCTTGGCGCCTGGCGGCGGAGTCCTACATGTGTGGCCTGCTGCAAGAGCCTTCTTTGAAGTAAGATCTGTCAGGTATCCTTTTACTCATCCAAGAGTCAGTCATAATAAAAATGTTTGGGTTGTAGTCAACAGTAGGAATATGTCTAGCTGCTAGACATGTCCAACCTGCAGCTCACAAGCCACATGTCGCTCTCGAAGCAGTTTGATGTGGCTCCCGAGGGGTTTTTCAATTACATGTCAAGTACACATCAGTCTTTTAAATCTGAGAAAGGTCAAAGTACAGGAGTTGAAAAGTGCCCTGAGTGCTCAACAAGCTACTTTTACTAAGTCTGCAAGCAAATCTAAAGCTCCAGAGCTGCTATAATTATCTTAAAATTATAACTGTTTTTTTAAAATACAGTAACTTAATAAAATATGACTGACTATTTACTAAGACTATGTCATTATAACTCCTAAATATGGGTATGGTAAAAGCTTCACATTGGAAATGGTATGGG
Organism: Neoceratodus forsteri; assembly: GCA_016271365.2. Lineage (NCBI taxonomy): Eukaryota > Metazoa > Chordata > Ceratodontiformes > Ceratodontidae > Neoceratodus > Neoceratodus forsteri. Next base: position 336,186,399 of record CM057454.1, read on the forward strand.
CCACACGTTATTGTGGCTCACATCTTACTCAAAAAATTTGAATGTGGCTCAAGACCCTGAGAAGGTTGGACACCCCTGGTCTAGCACATGTACAGGACAGACTGGGGTGGATTTTCAAAGATCCCTGAGAGCAATGCAAGTTGCGGCGCTCCAGAGATGCGGCAAACTCCGGCTATGCCAGAGACTCTGCGCCCGATTCTGTGAAAATCAAGGTCCCGGTGCCAAAATCTCCAAGTTTGCCACACATCACTCGATGCGTCAAACAGGCGACGCATATGCAGCAATTGCCACTAGGATCCTCCCCCCCAGTCTGGTGCAACACCAGCGGCAACAAGACAGTTGGGGGGGGCTGAAACTGCTCACCAGGAGTGGGTCAGAGAGCATAAGGGATGGGGGGAGGCAGAGGATGAGTTGGGGAGGGGGAGAGAGCTGTAACTGCCTATTACTGAAGTGGTGCCCGGGGTTGAGGGGTAATAGATAGGAGGCTGTTTATCAGCTGAGTTCAGGTGGAGGAAGGAGAGGAAGGATTCAGACCAGCATATCTGATCATGTACAAAATCCACAGGGGGCAATGCAGAGGATGACCTGTTGAAAAGCCATGAAAACCAGCTATTGACAAATCCATTGCATAAAACACACATGTGCCAGACAGATGTGGTGTGTGCTCATGAGATGTGCAGAGTGCTAGCCCAGACATGCTAATACAACATATACACGTTCATTCACAGCATACGTTAGATGTCTGCATGTCTGGAATCTGGGCTCCACAGCCTAGCAGGGGACTGTAATGGACAATGGCACAACCCACACACATCACAAATGCCACAAGCACAACAAAGGCACAGAGCCAGCATCAGCTGTACCACTGACTATGTGGACACATAAACAGATGCACACAACACAGTAGGGTTATCCCCACCCCCCCCAGCAACATGGACCAACAGTGATGCAAGTCCCCCCCAAAGTAGGCTCACTGCCCTTGCACATGCACCCAAACAACTGGCACAATGATATATTACAGCACATATACTGTACTATCAGACAGATAAGGTAGGAATAGTGATTGTGACCTGGATTCTTTTGGGAGCCACATCAGAGTCCTGAGTGGGGACATGACCTGCAGTTCCAAATCAAGCCAAATACTGGGAAGTAGAATTTTGAATTCATTGAGATTTTTGCTAGTAGACTGTACAAAATGCAGGGTGAGGGTGGGACAACAGACATGAAGTGGTTTGAGTACAGGTTATAGAGTCAAAACCTGAATGTAATATATTGCAAAGGCAGAACAAGAGGTTCATATTTAGTCTAAGGGGAAATAAGTAAAAGCTAAGGTTCAATGAATGCAAATGTTTAAAATGATTCAAAGTTAACCCATGACAGGCTTGGGCTAAATACAAAAGCTAGATATAGTCACTCACATTCCCCATCTGCAGTGCAATTTGCCCATTCTTGATGTAAATTAAAAGGACGATTGCACTAAACAAAAGTAGGTCATTCCTAGAAATAAATTATGGCCCTTAGATACAGCTGAAAACAGTATGCATCAGAAGCAGCTCTTTGGGTATTGCTCTTCTAAGAGTGATCAGAATGGCAAACAAATCTTCCACAGTAGATTTAATACAAAGCAGATGCAGTCATACAGTAATTTTGTTTAAAACCAGATTCCTGTGCATCAGTCTATGGTTAAAAGAGGGAATATTTTGCAGTTCTGTTTTGACTATATAATGGGAGGTGACAGGCCTCTAGTCAGTATTGCACAACAGGCTCCCCAGATGTGTTCTTACTCCTGCACATTCATTAGGAAGCAGTGGCACCAATCCACTTTAGAATGCATCTTTGATTAAATATTTAAAATGTTTTGACACAGCAAATATAGCAGGCCGATGCTAATGATCAGGGTGTCTCGGCATCTGGAGGTTGTCTAGGCTAAGCATTTAGAATAATACCTTAAATTAGTAAGAACATATTCTAACCAGTATTTTTGTTCCTTTCTAGAGTTTTTCAAAACTTACACCTCTGTACGCCCTTACTTTGCTTCAACTACTTACATAGCACATGCCACAATAAGCCAAAATGTTCCAGTCATTGCCGGTAAAGAGGTTATGCCCCAGGCTGAGGAAATTCGCCCATACTATTTGCAGTGGTCATCTGATTTATCACAATTTTACTAATGCTGTTAAGTTTCACATAGCATCAGTGAAGCTTCTGTTGCCAAAATTAGCAGGCAGATACATGGCTGCAGGGCTGAATTTGGGGTAGATCTGCTGCCTGTAGGACTTTCTGTATAGATGTTTCAAAGTCAGAAACAGACAGTACCAACTGAAGCCAGACCAGTTGAATACTGGGAGATAGAGTTTTGACATTTTAACTCAAGCCCAACACAGATGTATCTAACAAAATGTTACAATTCATTCCCTACAAAATGAGCAAACAGCACCATAAAGATTACATAACAATCACCAGAGAAATGCTTTCATATGTTAAGTTTTTATAAAGATGCGAGGCATTTCTGGATGCTAGTACTGAGCAACTACACCATGTATGTGTTTAACAAAAAGGACAGACGGTAGGCAAGTAGGTGACAGAAAAGAGTTACCAGGTCATGCAGGATGCAGCATTCATTGCACTCAATCTTGAGAGCATGTACCAGGAGGCACTGAAGCTGAGCGGATCCCAGGGACTGGATGGCAGCCACCCTAGGGTAATAGTGGACTTGAAAGGCATTACTGTGGCTGAAGCTCTTGCTGAGATTTTTCAGAACTCCTTAGAAGTACTGTAGGACTAGTACTGGAGGTTTGGAGAACAGAGAATGCTTTCCTACTCTTCAAGACGCCAGTAAAAATGGACCCAAAGAAATACACACTTATGAGCATACTTTAGTATTGGGTAAGGTATTGGAAGCTCTATTCAAGGATTTGATTGTCTCTTATGTTGAGGAGAAGAGATTCTTCCCTGACAGGCAGCACAGCATCACAAAATGTATGACCTACTGAGCCAAACTGTTTACCTTCTTTGAGAGATGGCCAGGGAGGAAGGTCTATCTGGATATTAATAAAACTTCTGACACTGCACCACACGGGAGACTGATGCAGAATGTGAGGAGTTAAGGGTTAATGATACCTGTGGGACGTGGATTCCAAATTTGCAGGCACACAGAGAGTAGAGGGTTATGTTGCTGGAATAGTGTTCAGGATGGAAGACAGTCATGAGTACCTAGAGTAAATAACACTACGAGACAAAACTTCTACACAGTCAGATCTGCTAGATTATGAAGCTCCCTACCTAGTAAACTGGTAAATTCAATATCCTTTGAGGCCTTCAGAAATGGGCTGGATACATATCTTTTACTAAATGGTATCTAAAAAAATGCCCCCACTATGAGTGGGAGACAATTAAATGGGCCAATGGCCTACTTTGCCTAATTTCTCCAAGTAATCCATGAGTAGCATCCCTTATGGATCTGGGTTATCACTGCTAGTAGTCTGCTGAAATCTAGTGACACTAAGCTGCTCAATGTTGCCGACACAGCAGATGGGTAGGACAAGTTACAGATGGAAGTGTACAAGCTTGGAAACTGGGCTGAGCATTTCAAAGTTGGGTTTAATGCAGGAAGTCGGAGGGTGGGCGAGGAGCTGGACTGAGCTGCTGTAAGGCAGCTCTCCTCTCCCAGGGAGGATCATGAGTCTTTCAGGCTCTTGTCTGCCACCAATTGGAGGCTTGATGGCAGCACCAGGCCCAGAGGGAGACTCAGCATTAGGCCGGGTGGGGGTGGAGGGAGGCTGTCACTAGAGCCACAGGAAGCATGCTCGCCTCCACTGGTATGCATGATTGTGTTCTGGGGTCCCGGGACTTAGGTGGGACAAGAAAATGGGAAAAGGGGTAGTGGGTCAGGCTCCATGAAGCCCCGAACAGAGTGTGGAGAACAGACCCTCTCACAGAGCAGACCATAGCCTGCTTGACCTGCACCTCAGGGAGAGAAACAGAATATGGAAAAAAAATTGGTGAGTAAAATAGGCTCATATTCACCTTATCTGTAGCACTGCCGGGGACAGATCACCAGAGCCCATCAATGATGTAATACTACCAACCCATGACAGGGCACTTGAGGAGATCCTGACCCAAAGAGAGGACACCTTATTAAGAAAAAATCAACTAAATTCTTTGCACTTTTCTGCAGAAAGCCATTTCAGACCTCAGGTTGGGGGGGGGGTAATCAACATGCCTATGGTGAGAAAGTTACACTGGGCAATTTTTCCCTCTAGCAATCATCCTCAAAAGGCACTCTGGCTTTTTCGAGATGATTGCCTACTAATACTCACCACAGAGAGCCCCCAGCACTACCTTGTCCTCCACTGATAAGGACCTCCACCAAGAGTGCCCAAACCTCTGTCCCTTGATCTTCAACCACCTCAGGTCATCACAATACCATGGTAAGCTGCAGTAGGATGTCAAGCAATGGACATGGTAAGGTGTTAGGGAGTCTAGAGTGGCAGAGTAAAACATATTATAGCTGTCCACTGCATTCCCAGCACCCTCAGTATACGCTATAATCATATAAGATGCCAATACCACCAGACACCTGCTAGGCTCGAGATTATGCTTACTGCGGTGTCAGACCACCTCCACAGGTGGGATCTTAAAAAGGGTGGGTGCTGGCAGAGGAACAACACAGCATGATGATACAACCAAAGAACCACATCAACCTTCACCTCAATAACATCAAGACCCAGTGAGAAAACCAGGTCCAGTTGTGACCCTGCTGACGTGTGCCAGAGGTAACAGTGTGTGCAAGGTTCAGTGACAACAGAAACTGGAGGAGCTTGTGTCCAACAAGTGTTCTAAAAGCAAGGATTCGTCCTTGACCTGGGTGTCAAAATCCCCCAGCACTAGAGTTTTTTTGGGGGGAGGGGGTTTCCCACACCAGGTGGACCATGAAGTCCAACAGTTCCTGTAGGAATTCATTCTCATACCCTGGAGGCTGGTAAATGAGAATGATCCTGCATCCTGCCTACCTGTAACAGCTATATATTCTAAAGACCTAGTTACTCCCATGGGGTATGTTATAAATCCCAATGTAGATCTAAAACAAATGGCCAACCTACCCACCCAGAGCTCCCCCACCTTGGGCAGTGCACTGAAGAGTACCCTGCTAGCATTCACACCTCCAGCACAGCGTCAGAGTACTCACCAAGCCTGGTCTCTAAGTTGCTAACAAAAACAGCTGAGGAATCTGTTTAAACCCTATAAATCATCGTGATTTTATTACACTGTGACTTTGCATTACAATGCATGGCCTGAAGGGAAGATGCAGAGTTAGCTGTTCTAGCTACCACCTGCCTGCTGACATTAGGCAAAGCCCTATGTATCACAACTATTCAGTGAGGTGCCCCATCTCACTTCCAATTCCTCCAAGAGCTTCTCTGCATCTTCACACCCCAATCCCACCCTCCTCACCTCTACCTTCTGATCCCACCTATGGCTACTGCCCTACCCCCAGAGGATCCTCGGCACCATGCAGTGGCTGATAACCCTTGACAAGGAGAGCACGGCACTGAGCCCCAGAGCTTTGCCTCATATGTGTGAGGCTTTGTCGGGGGGCATGCCTCAGTGCCTTGCTCTCCTTGGAATAAAGGTTGAATTAACAGCACATTCTGTGGTCGTCTGATGTTTTTCTGCTGAGTGCCGCTGCTCTTCTGTATGTTTGCTTACCTAAACATAAACTGCCTGCTTAATACTAAAAATAAGTAAGCAACTAAATAAGTTCCACCAACCCAAATGAAACCACAAACAAACACCCACCCCAACCTTACAATCACCACACTCACACAATACAAAACAAATTTTAATTATACATACAGATAATCAGACACGTAGATCAATAAACTAATATCACAATTAGATGTGATTAAAGGGGAACAGTGATGGCATTTGTTCCAAATGTCAGGAACCTGTAGGTCACATTAATTTTTATCTGGTTGAGCCTGCCAACTGCTGCCCACCATCAATTCCTACCAGAGTACCCACCAGTTGAGACTGATGACATGCTCAATCTCGGGGACTGTAAGTTCTGTTGCTATATAATACATTGTGAAGTGAATGTAAAATGTACCTGCATTTACTGCTGAATCTGCAGAGGCCAATGGTGCTCCCTGGTGCCAGAGAAATGTATTTTATTATTTATTATTATTACGTGGTTGCTGTCCCAAGTCCATAAAATGACTAGGTGGTATTCTACCAAACAACAGACAAGTACCAGGCAGAGGCTCAGGCATGGCTATGTGTTTCATTCATTTCATTTATCACACTGGAAAAACATACGGAGCTGATCAGCCCCCTTCACGTGTGTCCAGTGTTAGATATTATAAACATCATACAAAATGGACATTAACAAAATAATACATAACAATTATAAAAACAGGTATAGCGTGAGTGTGAGAGCAAATTACAAAAGACATTTGAAACTTGCAGTCATTTACAAGACGTAAAAGATGACTGTAAATTATTGCACCAAGTGGCATCTCTATGGACAAGGGGTCTTTGACCAAGTGCAGTGTTCATAAATGGTATATTAAAGGATAGTTTTGCTTGTGATCTAGTACCTTAGATATTGTCGTATGGGGAGGCATTGAACGTTAGCAGGCTAAAGGCCCAAAACTGCCTTCTGAAGAAAAACAGAAGTCTTGTAACTTGATTCTGTCCTCCAAAGAAAAGTGACCAGCCAAACCATACAGAATAAAATGGTGAGTTCTATGTAGCCAGGGCCATGACCAGGCGTGCAAGAGCTGCGGATGCAGTAGGATCTGCACTGTCAGGGGGCCTACTGCCTCAGAGGTCAACATTAAGAATATCTCATCATAGACAAGCTTGCAACTTTCTCTTTGGAAATTGCTTATGCATTTGAAATTGGGTCTGTTGGCAGTGGCATCAGAAGATTCCAACCCCAGTTTCATGTGATGTGGGGAGTACAGAACAAAGAAGCAATAGGACCCATTACTGAAACATCTAAGACAAGTAGCACACACAGTATTCTTCTCAGAGGTGCTGCCTGTCAATGGCATGGGGGAGGCGAGGGTAATTAACACCATGCAGTTTAATGAATGGTTGAAAAAATGGTGCGGAGCACAGGGGTTTGGCTTCATTGGGGACTGGGGTTCCACCTGGAGGGACACCAGCCTATACTGGCAGGATGGTCTGCATCTGCCCAGGAAGGGAACAAGTCTTTTGAGCAATCGGTTTAAATGCTTCATTGGCAAGCTTTTAAATGAGTCAAAGGGAGAGGCACTGACAAGCAGCAGGAAAATCCCAGCCTCTCCCTACAAAACAGGGTACTAAATGAGAAAAAGACCGAGGTAGAACGGTCAGTGGGGGATGCTGCAACAGAAGGTAAAGCCATCAAAAAATGGAGAGCAATGAGTACCAATGCCCGTAGTCTGGGTAACAAGCTTCCTGAATTAGTGGCCTCGATGGAGGAGGAATATCTGGATATTGTGGCAGTCACAGAAACATGGTACACACAAAACCATGACTGAGACGTAAACATACCAGGATACACTATCTACAGGAGGGACAGGGAGGGTAAAAGAGGAGGAGTAGCAGCTCTTTACATAAGGGAAGGAATAAAAGCAACAGAACAAAGGGTAAACAGGGAGGAGAAGAAGCACTGTGGGTAAATTTGGAGACAGGCAATGGCACCACAATCCGCACAGGGGTTGTATACAGACCCCCTTCTCGGGAGGAAATGGATAAGGAAATGATAGAAAGTATACTTAGAATGGCAGAAAAAGGGGAGATATTGCTGATGGGTGATCTGAATATGCCAGATGTTAACTGGAGTGCAGTTGCAGCTGCCACTTTGAAGAGTGGAGTTATTCTAGATGCCCTACAGGGGGCATGCCTTAGACAACTAGTATTGGAGCCCACTCGAGAGGGAGCAATATTAGACTTGATTCTCTCAAATGGAGATGGAAAGAGGATCACAGATGTAGAAGTGGGTAGCCATCTGGGAACTAGTGACCATCGAACAGTATGGTTCACAATAAACACAGCAATAGAGCCAAGCCATCCAAAGGCAAAAGTACTGGACTTTAGGAGGGCTGACTTTGCCAAAATGGGTGAGTGCCTAAAGAATGCACTAGCAAATGGGCAGGAAGGAGGGGTGGAAGAACAATGGGGAATAATAAAAACTGCCATCACAGAGGTAACGACCCTTTGTGTGAAGCAAATAAATAAAACAAAACGATGTAAGAAACCACTATGGTTCTCAAAGGAAGTGGCAGTGAAGGTTCAAGAGAAAAAGAAAGCATTCAGGAAGTACAAGGAATCGCAGAAGGAGCAGGACAGAGAACTGTATCAGTTAAAGCAAAAGGAGTCTGGGAAGGCAGTCAGAACAGCAAAGGCCCAAACCAAGGAAAAGATAGCCAACTCAGTTAAGAAGGGGGATAAAACCTTTTATAGGTACATCAGGGAGCGAAGGAAGACCAAGGGAGGGATAGTGAGGCTTAATAAAGGGGAGGGAGGGTGGGCAGAGGGAGACTGTGAAAAGGCAGAGATACTAAACAAATATTTTTGCTCAGTATTTACAAATGAAGAGGGGGAGGTACATAAAACAAATAGTGGAAACACTCTGGATACAGAAGTTGATACCAGCCCATTTACAGAAGAAAGGGTTCTGAAAGAACTCTTAAAACTGAAGGTGGACAAAGCAATGAGGCCTGATGGGATTCATCCCAGAATTCTAAAATAACTATGGGTAGAACTAGTGGCACCACTGACTACCCTTTTTAACAAATCATGGAAGGATGGGGTGGTCCCCGAGGACTGGGGGAGGGCAGATGTGATTCCCCTTCACAAAAGCGGGAGCAAGGCAGAAGCAGGAAACTACAGACCTGTTAGCTTAACCTCAGTGATAGGGAAAATGATGGAATCACTTCTGAAGGAAAGAATTGTCGAGTATCTAGAGGCCAGAGGGGCACAGGACCCTAGGCAGCATGGATTCACAGCGGAAGGTCATGCCAGACGAATCTGATAGATTTCTTTGACTGGGTGACCAAAGTAGTAGATCAGGGAGGGCTGTGGACATGGCCTACCTAGACTTTAGCAAGGCATTTGACACAGTCCCACACAAAAGATTAATATACAAGTTAGCCAGCCTGGGAGTGGGTCCCAAGATGACAGCCTGGGTAAAGAATGGCTGGAGAATAGGACACAGAGAGTAATAGTAAATGGAGTCCACTCAGAAGAAAGGAGGGTTACTAGTGGGGTACCGAGGTTCAGTTTTAGGACGGTCCTCTTCAATGTCTTTATAAGTGACATTGCAGAAGAACTGGAAGGAAAAGTATGTCTCTTTGCAGATGACACAAAGATCTGCAACAGAATTGATGCACAGGGTGGGGTGGAAAGGATGAGAAGGGACTTGGCAGGTTAGAGGAATGGTCAGATGTATGGCAGCTTAGATTCAATGCGAAGTGCAAGGTAATGCACCTGGGAAACAAAAACCCAGGGAAGAGTACACAATGGGGGTGAGATACTAACAACAACAAAATGGAAAGGGACCTGGGGGTAGTCATATCAGATGACCTAAAGGTGGGCAAGCAATGTGAGAGGGCAGCAAGAAGGGCTGGGGGGATACTGGGATGCATAGGGAGAGGCATCACCAGTAGAAAACAGGAAGTTATTATCCCTCTGTACAGACAGCTGGTGAGACCCCATCTGGAGTACTGTGTGCAGCTCTGGAGACCCAATCTCCGCCAAGACATAGACAGGATGGAAGCTGTCTAGAAGAGGGCAACTAAAATGGTGCAGGGTCGCACCGGAAACATATGAAGAGAGACGAAAGAAGCTTAATATGTATAGCCTCAAGGAAAGGAGGGAGAGGGGGGACATGCTAGAAACGTTCAAGTACCTCAAGGGAATCAACAAAGTCCAAGAGGGTAGCATCTTTCAAAAAGAGGTGTAAGAACAAGAGGCACAATTTGAAGATGGGGGCTCTGAGGTAATTTAAGAAGTATTTTTCACAGAGAGAGTTGTGGATGCATGGAACGGCCTTCCGAGGAGGTTGTGGAGTCAAAATCAGTGGTGGAATTCAAGCATGCATGGGACAGTCATAAGGCCATTCTAGGGGGTTAACTAGGATCTGCAGCTTATCCAGTAGGTAGGGAAATGGGCAGACTGGGTGGGCCAAGCGGTCCTTATCTGCCGTCAAATTCTATGTTTCTATCTAATCTTGGTGCTGGTGTCCCCTGGAGGAGCAGGGGCAGGTTGCATTGTTCAGTTCCCTCATCCTGGTGCCAGCAAGCAGGACGGGGGCGACTTTGACAAACTATGGATGCTCAGCAGGACTGATACAAAAAAACTTACACTATGAAAATTCCATATGTTCTAATGGTTATTTTACACTTCTTGGTGGGGAGGTAAGCTCCACAACATATTTTGCAGGGGGGCCCTGTATGTAGCTAATTGGTTTGAAATCACACAATAAATTATACAAAACCCTGACCCCGGACAGAACCACCTCTCCAGTAGAAAGGTAGGATAACATATCAAAATCGATTCAGGGAAATAACGGGCCATCTACCTACAACTTTCTCAATTCTGCAGTGAGACCATTTTTAATTCTATGAAGAGCACTAAATCTCTGGTGAACAGTTTTAACAAATGAGTTACTATGGCCCTGTCCACACTATGCCTCTGTAACATTACAGAGTGCCCAAACTGTCACCGCAACAGTTTGTGTTTACACCTGTAACGTTACAGAAGGCATTTTCGTAACTGTTGTTGAAAACACATATGAGGTGGTTTCAACAACTGTTATGAAACCGGTCCCTCCTTGGTAACATTACCGGCAGTAGTGTGGACGGGCGGCAACGGTCCACTGCGGGGCCCGAAGCGCAGCGTGAGCTGCATTGTGGGATCAGGCACCGCCGTAACAGTCACCCATCTCCCGAAGTGTGGACTGGTGGTGCCGGTCCTGTAACAGACACCGCCACAGAGTGTACACACTGCATCGCTCCCCGGCCGTAATGGATTACATCCGTTACCGGGCCAGAGCGGTGTAGTGTGGACAGGGCCAAAGTGGTTTGTAGGACAAGGTGCTGCCCAGCCTCACCCCAAGGTATCTGAATTCATTCCCTAGTTCAGTCTGCTGCCCCTTGCTATTGAGGAGGCAAAAGAAATGAGGGGAAGTTTTGTGGGGACCACAAAGGACCATAGCCTTAGTCTTTTTAATATTTTACACAAAACAAGAATGATAAACCTGTTTTCCAATTATCTGAAATCTGTCTGAAGAATTACCAGCAAGTTTCTGAAAGGAATGAAAAAGATAACCAGCTAGGAACTATTCAACATTAATAGCCAATCTAGAACACAGGGAACACGATTGGAAGCTGGAGGGGGTGAGATTCAGGAGGGACCTGAGGAAATTTTATTTTACAGAGAGAGTGGGTGAGCCATGGACCAGTCTGCCAGTGAAGGTGATGGATGCCACAAACATTAATGGTTTCAGGCACAGCTGGGATAGAATAAAGTGCTGAGTAGTTTCTTTGGGGGGGTTTCAATAAGGCTGGGAACACTGGGGCAAGTAGGCACACAAAAACTCTGCACAGACAACAGGTCTCAGGGTAAGATAGGATATTATGGGTAGGCTGAACGGACTGATGGTCCTTTTCTAATATCATTGTCTATGTTTCTATTTTAAGTCATCAGAGAGAGAGGATGTCCAGAATTGGCGCATGTCTTGGTGAGGGGTACCACTTTTACAGCCAGGAGCTCGGGGGTAACTGCCCCTGCCCCCCTCTAGCTCCACTACTGCTGACGAGTTGCACATAATGTAGCTCTAAAGTAAGGCCTACACCAACTCATTATGAAGAGGTGCTACTACGCATTACCTTATTTGAATTTCCAAGTTTTGCATATGCAGGGGGTCTTATCAAGTGTGACTATCGGAACATTATAACGTCGCTGGGTATGCAAAAAAGAGAAATAGAAAAACAGTGCATAAATCTGGGATACATATGTATCCAGTGTGTCTATAAGTGTGTTTCACTGTAGTATGGTTTTCATAAGATGGGTGGAACAATCTTCTGGCAAAGTGGTTAATGCTGGAACTATAGCTGGGTTCAGAATAAAACAGGGCATCTTTAAGGGGGTTATTAGGAACAAGAGGGTGGTAGGAGACAGAGAAGACTCTAAGAGGAAGACTAATCCAGAGTATTATATCCTGGAGCATCATGGCACACTTGATGGACTAATCTTTTTCTGTTTCTGTGTTTCACGTGGGACGGGGATTAATTTGTAGGGTATCTTGAGTGGCATTAGATAATACTTAAGCAATAAGGTATGACCAGGGGTTATGTTAATGTTCTGTTAATCACCCCATGGCCCATACCTCGTGGCCCAGGGGGTATTAAGTGAACATTAACATAACCCCTGGGAGTACATTATTGCTACTACATTTACAAAAGAGAACAACTCTGTTAAAAAGAGTATAATTTTAACTTTATTTACATTCAGAAAGATATCTGAAATTAAACAGTTCATCCACCATCTGTGCTGCGGTTTCCCGAGCCGACATAGTTACTCACTCGTTCTGTGGTTCTGGTTTCCATGGTGACCACTAAACAGTCACAAAAAAGTCTGGTCGAGGGGGGGACGTGGTTTAACCCTGAACAAGATAGCAGCATAGATCTGTGACTCTGCAACCCTCAAGGCAGCAAATCCGCCAAAATTAGCAGAAATCCAGACTTATAGTGAACAACTGGTAGCTCATACATGAACATGCAGAGTGGTGGAATTATCTGTTGCTTCTGAGAGTGGAATTTAGAGCTATTCCTGGCAGAACTGTTGGGCAGACCCCTATAACTCCAGCCAGCATGGCCACAATCAGCACTTCAAAATGGGACCCGACCTCAATTGAAAACATGTTCAGCCAACTGATGCAACAAATGGCCCAAGTAATGGTGGCTTCCAACCAGACTATCCAAGCCAAACATAACGTGGAAGTCTGCCTATTCCAGATGGAGCGCAAGGTGAGCTCACATGAGGCGGCCATACAGGACCTCATGGCAGCTGTACGTGAACAAACCCGAACCATCCAAAATGCTGCAGGACAACACTGATGACCTAGAGAATGGGAGCTGCCACAATAACCTCCAGTTCCTAGGTTTTCAAGAGGGGGACGAACTCTGGAACACAGTCGGATTCCTACAGCACGCCTTGCCAGCAGTTCTCAAACTGGATGGGTAGCAACCCTTGCATATTGAGAGACCTTATCTCTCCCTGGGCCCCCCACCCAATGCCAGGGACCCACAGCTTATGCTAGCTCATTTTTTGGACTTCCAAATGAGAAATGACTATGTACAAGGCTAGAGACTTAGGCCAGCTGTAGTGGTAAGACCGCAGGATTTATATTTAGCAGGACTACTCCCAGGAGCTGTCTGACAAACGAAAGGCCTATAAGGAAGCTCACTGAGTTATGCACAATGTTGCAGTTCAGTTCTCCCTGCGATAGCAGTCCACCATGCATGTAATCCATAACGGGGTCCCTCTCCACTTTTAACTCACCTGAGGCCCCCACGGATTTCTCACATTGCACCTGGCCACAGGAACTGAGGATCCCAAGGCAGCCAGATGCTGCATCACCTTGCCCAGCCACTGATAATATGGATATATGGAAAGCCCTAAATCAAGAGACAGCTGTCGAGTGACAGACTGACTCAGAGGAGGTGCGGTTCCTTCCCTCCCACAGCTGCAAAAGACACCCACCCCGAAGGCATTGCAAGAGGGACCAACCATCAGAAAAAAGCCATTCCAGGAGTCCCAGTGAAGGATCAGCACCAAATGTACTGCTGGTAGACATGGACTCCTGTTCAATCAACAGATTTGCTGTGATCAGACTGGCTTTCCCAGAGCTCCACCACTGATTCAGTCACCTCTGAACCAGCCGAGGAGCCAGCATGTCCGTCAATGCCAGCACAGCCATTTCCTGGGCCCCTCAAGTAGTGGCCAGTCCTCCGGGCCCAATTGTCGGACCCTCTTCTTTGACTACCACCACGTGGCAGCTAGCATCAGACACCCAGCAGAAGAACCCCCTGCACCATGCTGCAGCACCTCCCAGATCGGATCAAGACTGATACCAGTAACATAAGTGCAACCTGTTTTGTTTGGGGAAAGGGGGATCATTGCTAAACAGAGTGGGGCGATAAACCCTAGTGATTTATGCACAAACATGCCACATTAGGTAATGCTGATGAGGGGTAAGATGCTAGGGATTCTGTGCCCCCCACATCGCGCTGTCCCACTGATGTCTAGCAGGGTCCCCATACTTCCCCATCCACCTCTCCATGCGAGACACTGGACTCCTGCAAAAGCAGCAGTTAACACTGCGCTCCTGCAAAATGCTACCAGGAAGTAAGGACTTTAACATTTAAAGGAATCAACCCAACTCCAGATCCAGGGATTTATTGATATTGACAAAGTAGTCATGCTACCCAAGGCATGCGTAGTGCACCCAACCCCACCTTTCCCCACCTCTGCTAACACTCTGGACACAACCCTGTAGTAAGGAGGGGGGATAAGCATAGCCCAGTTAATACTACTAGAGTTTGTGTACTTAGAGATGCTGGTCTGTAGATGCCCTCTTTCCCTGTTATTTTCATGGTATAGCAATTTGGTAGAATGGTAGGCAGGTTATGTGCTCCCCCATTGGTTTAGCAATGACTTACATGTCAGTACATCTAATGTTCTAATGCCCAGATTACATATATAGTTACAAGCCTATGTCCGAAGGGAATACCAGGAGACATCTAACAGTCACCTCCCCCAGTTTAAGACACACGGGCAAAAATCATCCCCTTACCGACCTAAGGTCTATTCCTGTGTGCCTACCATGGTTCCATAATCACATGCTGGATGTCCATGCAAGGTACATCACAGAACTCACTTGGTAAGGAAATGAGGGACATGACCAGCCCCCCTACTTAGTCGCAAAATGGCTAGACTATCGGTACAAATGTGAGAGCTGCAGGTTCAGCTAAGGCAGGGGTGGCCAACCTGTAGCTCATAAGCCACATGTTACTTCAAAGCAGTTTGATGTGGCTCTCACGCGGTTTGACAATTACATGTTAAGTACATGTCACAGTCTTTTAAATTTGAGAAAAGTCAAAGTACAGGAGCTGAAAAGTACCCTGAGTGCTCATACTAACATACTAAGAAGCCAGAAGATTAGACCCTATGATCTATTGAGTCTGCTCGATGATCAGTGCCTTCCCAGGGCACCGCTGTTTAGCCCCTCCACCACAAAGTCCCCCAAGCAGGGCTCTGGGATGCACTTTCCCCTATATCTATCCCAGCCCTTCTTGGGCCCCTCCACAGTTGTAGCAGCCACCAACTCCCCCGGCAGCACATTCCAGGGCTCCACCACCCTCTCTGTGAAGTAGCGTCTCCTTGTTTCCCCCCCCTCAGTCTCCCCCCTTCCAGCCTCATTGAGTGTCCTCTGGTGGCCCCTACCTCCCTCGGTTGAAGGTCCCCCTCAAGGCTTACCCTATTCATTCCTTTGAGATATTTGAAGACCTCTATCATATCCTCCGTTCCTTCTCTTCTCCCGTAAGTAAAAGGTTGAACTCCTCCAGTCTCTCCTCATAGGGCTTTTCCCCTAGTCCCATTATCATCCTGGTCACCCTCCTCTGGACCTGCTCCAGAACAGCAGTGTCCCTCTTTAAGTAGGGATGCCAAAACTGCACGTAGTATTCGAGGTGTGGTCTAACCAGGCAATTGTACAGCAGAAGGCGCACTTCTCGATTCCTTGAGGTTATCCCCCTGGCTGTGAAGCCCAACATTTTATTTGCTTGGGCCGCAGCCCTCTTATACTGCTCTGAGTTATTCATTTTGCCATCCACCACCACCCCGAGGTCCTTCTCCCCCCTAGAAACCTGCAGTGTCTCTCCCTGCAAAGTGTATATGTGGGCTGGATTTTTGGCCCCCAGGTGCAGAACCCTGCACTTTCCAGCATTAAACTTTAGCTTCCAGGCTCGTGACCACCTCCCCAGAATCTCCAGGTCCTCCTGAAGAGCCAGCTTCCCCTCTCCCCCTTTACCACCATCCACAGCTTCAAGTCATCTGCAAAGAGGCTCATCCTGCTCCTGATACTGCTTCTGATGTCAGAGATATAGACATTAAACAGGAGTGGGCCCAGTACCGACCCCTGTGGAACCCCACTAATGACTCTCCTAGGGGATGAAACCTTCGGCCCAACCATCACCTTCTGTACATGCCCCTCCAGTCAATTTCCTACCCACCTGACTATCTTCCCCCCCACCCCATATCCTCCAGCTTCCCCAGCAGCCCGGGATGCGGCACCAAGTCAAACGCCCTGCTGAAGTCTAGAAAGAGGACATCCACTGGTCCGCCTAGATTCAGCGCACTCGTCACCCCTTCATAGAACTCCACCAAGTTGGTCTGACATGATCTGCCCATCACAAAGCCATGCTAGCGATCATCTAGGTGACCACGTGCCTTCAGAACCTCCTTCAGCCTCTCCTTCAAGATGACCTCCATCACTTTGCCCACCACTGACTTCAGGCTAACTGGCCTATAGTTTCCCAGCTCCTCTCATGAGCCGCCCTTTTGTATAGGCATGATATAGGCCATCCTCCAGTCGTGAGGCACCCCCCCCCCGACTGGAGGGAGGAGTTAGAAAGGTCTGTCAAGGGTGTGGCCAGGGTATCAACCAGCTCCTGAAGCACCCTGCGATACAGCCCATCTGGGCCCAGTGCTTTATCCACTCTTAGGGCTTTGAGGGCATCCCACACCCTCCCACTGTGGATTTCAACATCCATTTCCCCCACTTCATCTTCCCGTCCCCCATCCCTCTCCCCTTACAGTGCCACCCCCCCTCCTTGGTGAAGACCAAGCCAAAATAGTCATTTAGTACCTCCGCCTTCTGCCCCGCCTCATCCACCCACCACTCCCCATCCTCAGTTTACTAATCTGCTCCTTCCCTTTTCTTCTTTCCCTGATATACCTGAAGAACCCTTCCCCCCTTCTAATCCCCTGTGCCAATCTCAACTCCACCCCCACCTTGGCTGCCCTCACCACCTTGGAGAACCTCCTGGCTGCCTTATCATACTGCCCCTTGGATATAGCCCCCAGAGAACATTTGCATCTGTTAGAAGCAGCCTTTTTTTTCCCCTCACCGCATCCTACACCTTCTTTTTTCACCTGCTCGGCCTCTTAGCTTTGCCCCACTTGCATCTCTCTCCCTTGTGCAGGTCTTGGTAGCTTCCAGAAGCCCCTTTTTAATAATCCCCCACTGGGCCTCCGTGCCCTTGCTTGGCCTAATCTCATCTAGATAGCTTCTAAGGATTTGCTCCATCCTCCTGAAGTCCGCCCCTCTAAAATCAACCACTGATGTTTTTGTGTGCTCTGGCCCACCCCCTAGGTCAAGAGAGAACCAAACCATGGTGTGATCACTTCCCGCCAGGGGGTCCCCCACAACTAGGTCCCTGCTCAACAAGCTACTTTTACTAAGCCTGGAAGCAAATCTAAAGCTAGAGCTGCTCTGAATAAAATATTTTAAAATTACAACATTTTTTTTTAAATACTGTAACTTAATAAAATACGATTATTGACTATTTACAATGATTATGTTATTATTTTAGCTCCTATATATGGGTAAATATGGGTATGGTAAGGGCCGCACATTGGGTATGGTATGGGCCACACATTGTTGTGGCTCACATCTTACTCAGAAATTTAAATGTGGCTCATGACAACGAAAAGGTTGGACACCCCTGAGCTAAGGCATATGTAGGTCCGAGACATGGACCTAAGACCCCCTACACCACACTATACATTAACTGCGCTTTGATTCTACCCATCATGAATGCTAAACGTCTCGTGGGGCAGTGGGTTATGTTGGCATAGCTCCCTCCTTTTCCTGGCATCCCAGTCGATAATGCTAACCTCAAGTATTCACACCAGCATAGAGGGGCTGCAGTAATGTCCTAACGCACCCCAGAGCACCGAGGAGGGCCTTATGCAGCTGTTTGCTGTTGGCCATAAACCTCTTCTGCTCCCAGCTGTATAATATACTCTTAACTGTATATAGTTTACTGTTATGGCTTGTTAAAACTATGTTAGCTGGTGCCAGAGAGAAGCATGCTCATTTGAAATACACGATAGCCTACAGAAATGTCAGATCTAGCCTCTCTACATCACCACTCTGTGCTTTGGTTTCCTATACCCCATTGGCAATGCAGGTTCAGCACAGACTGGTTTCAGCTTCTGGTGACCCTTTTCACACATCCTCAATGATTCAACCCTCTATGTGGGATTATGGGTGAAATCATGTGCCATACCTGGAATGTGCAAGTCCTTAACGCCCCAGTGAAGAGTAAACAGGTGATCTCGCACTTAAAGAAGCTCAAATCAAATGTAGCATTCTTGAAAGAAATCCCACGGATCACACTAAACTAGAGAGGGACTGGGTAGGACAAGAATTCCAGTCGTTGACACCCACCTGCAAGTGGTGGGTAGCAAATTCCCCTACATAAAACTCTCAGGTGGACCCCATCAATACAGCTAGTGACCCACAAGGCAGATGGGGTTTTGCACTGATGGATACCCAAGTAGGGCCCTTACTGTTAGGCAATGTATCTGCCCCCAACGAAGATGACCCAGCCTTTTTTCACACTATTTCACATAAAATGGGGAAAATGGCCACTGCAGCCACTCTGATAATATTGGGAAGGGATTTCAACTTCACATTAGTGCCATCATTAGACAGAATCTTCACGAGTACAGAACCCCGCATCAAGGGAATTCTAGCCCTATCTCAACTAATTCAAGATACGGGCCTTGTGGACATCTGGAGGATCTTTCTCCCCCAGGATCATGACTATTCCTACTATTCCCAAGTACATGGCTCTCATAGCCATTTAGACTTTTGGCTCACTTCCCCCAAAATCACTCAAGTATCCCTTGGGTCCATGATTCTCCCTACGGTAATATCAGAGCATGACTCAGTTCAATTACGTTTTTAATGGGCCCTCCTGCTCTTACATCACCAACATGGTGGCTGCACCCCCTCCTGTTAAGAGACCCAGATTTCGTGCCATGGGCACAATGAGAGGCCACCTTTTTCAAGAAAATCATACAGTCAACATCTCAGCTGGAAAAACCTGGGAGGCTTTTAAAGCTACGACGACGAGGAAAACTATTGGATACTTGGCTGCTAGGAGGAAAAAGAGACAGCAACACCTCCTCACATTGGAGAAGCAGCTACAAACAGCTGAAACACTTTTTAAGGCAACCCCACAGGCTAGTCAGCACTCTCCCCCCCCCCCCCCCACCGGTACGCACCATCATGGGGCTCCATATGGAGATTAACAAATTATTATCTAGGAAAGCTGAGATCTCCATCCTCCGCTTGTGGCATAAATACTGAGATGGGGGAAGATACTAGCATGCCAGCTAAGAAAACAGCAAGCCATAAGATTTATTTTGGGCCTCGTAGATACTAGTGGACAGGTTCAAAATAAAGCACGAGAAGTAAACCATATCATGAAGAGTTTCTATGTTAAACTGTACTCCACCTCTCGATGCCTGAACCCCTCAGCAGTGCAGACATTTCTAGACTTCTTAAATATCCTGAGATTAGCAGAACATTAAGCTACACTGTTAGACTCCCCCTTGACAGAGACAGAGGTTGCTTCAGGGGTTGCGCTCTTTAAAGGCAGGTAAAGCCTCAGGTGGGATGGATTCCCAGTGGAAATACGGCACTCTCTAACCCCACAATCACCCTGGTTCTGTGCTCTGTTTACATAGATGCACCCCAGGAGAGGCACTAACCTCTGGCATCCCCCCCCTCCCCGGAATGGGTGGTGACTGTGCTCCCAAAAAAAGGGAAAGACCCTACTCTAGTGGCAAGCTATAAACCCATTTCCCTCATAAACGCTGATACAATAACAAGATATTTGCAAAAATACTGGCTACTAGACTTAATCCCATACTTCCACATCTCATACACCCCTCCTAAGTGGGGGTTTGTACAAGGCCGCACACCATAGACAATATTCGCTCCCTCCTGAACTTTATCCATGTTTCTAAGACCATCCCCTCTCCAGCTCTGGCATTAGCCGTAGACTTCAAAAAGGCATTTGATTCCCTTGAATGAGACTACTTGCAGCTAATCCTTGTGCATATGGAATCTTGGAAACATTTCCAATCCTGGGTACGCTCGCTATACATGCTCCTGACAGCAAGAATACTCACCAATTCCATGTTGTCCGACCCCTTCCCACGATAGAGGGGTACAAGGCAAAGGTGCCTCCTGTCCCCACTTATTTTTGTTCTGGCCATAGAGCCTTTGGCTGCAGCCATCAGACAACACCCAGAGATCCTCAAAATAAATAAAGGATTGCAGCAGTACTCAAAACTAATGTACGCAGATAATCTGCTAGTGCCACTAGCAGATATCGACATAACCCTTAGACCCTTGTTATCTGTCCTTTCTAACTTCATGCAATACACCAGCCTAATGCTAAACCAAGCCAAAACTGAAGTTCTACCATTGAACCTGAGGTGCACGTCTAGCCAGGTTACATCTTATGGCCTGCGATAGGCACCAACAGGTATCACATACTGTAGAACTCAAAGTATTCGCTGTAAATATAATATCGCTATCTTTACTGGTCAGGAATGTTCAGCGATATTATATTTACAGCGAGTATTTGTGCCTCCTGATTCCTATTGCTCACTTTTTCTGTATCTTTTTTTTGTATTATACTACCGTCTGGTATTTTTCTAGTCGAAAACTACTGAAATGTAATAGAAAGAAACAAAAAGTAAGCACTTGAACTATACTGGCAGGCTGCAATACTGTACTTGGTGCTCGGTACATGCTACTTGGTATCTTGAGACCACGCCATGCCATGCCAGCTACATACTGTAGCCGTAATCCAAATCCAAAAGATTGGCATTATCACCTACAGTAAAACAGCTGAAACATACTGGTAATAGTGGTACAATCTATATTTTATTCCAAACTTACAGTACATTGCTCCCTGACTGTAGTCTTGTCCATGATCTGAGAAGCCAACGGTGGGCAGGGACTAAATGCACGTATCCAATTCAGATGTCGGGACCATGTGGTTGGTCAATTTCACTTCTGCCTGTTGGCGTTTTTTTTTTTGTTTGTTTTAATGGTTAATTTCTCTATTAGGACTATGTTTGGCAGCACAAAAACAACCACAGTTTGCTCGGTGAGTTAATCTTTATTCAATGTGGGTGAAGAAGGAAAAAAAAAAATTTATTCGAGGGAGTTATGAGTGTTGCTTGCAAGCTCACCGGCTTTTGCTGCATTCTGTTATCACTTCACATCACAGCAGCAGCAGCTCTATTCTGGAATCAATTTTTTGTTCAGTTTCTGAAATAAAATGAACAAATTTTAGGACTGTGTACGACTGAAATACAGGGATAACATTTTTTAAACAGTACTATATGCGTGAGCTTACCATTTAGACATTCAGTTTGGGCTCTCAGAATGCCCGCCTGCTTGAATCCTCGCCTGCAGTCATCCATTTTTGCAGACAACTTGGTGAATCGATTTACTGGCCACTGAGTGTGGTGGTTCTTTATGTTTGTGGTCTGTAGGTCTATGTCAAGCTTGCTGGGTTCACTACCACTACATTCTTGCAGTTTTTTAGCCACTTTGGACGCACAGCACTCTGTGAAGTGCATTCTCAGCTCATCTTTGAACACTTTGTTCACAGAGATGTCCAAAGGCTGCAACTGGTCAGTGCAAGAAGATGGCACATAAATGAGGATAATGTGCTTGTCCAAGCATTTGATAACATCAACCGTGGTGTGGCCACTGAAGAGGTCCAAAATGAGAAGAGACCGCTGCACACTGTGAAGCAGCATTTTTTCTTTTATTGAGTCTACATAAGGAATGATTACAGAGTATGCCCAGTGGTTTTCTGTATGTATGACATGCCAGTTGGTGGGGAAATTTTAGGCATGGTAGCATTGGTCAGTGGGACCCTGATAAATCAGTTGTGGTGGTAGGTAGTGGCCTGCCAAAGTACAGCAAAGCACAACTGTAATTTGGTGTTTGTCCCCCAAACCCATAAATTCCACTTGTTTCTTGCCAACACTTTCCATTGTCCATTCTGAACATGGGATGAGGTTTACATCTGTCTCATCAAGATTTAGAACTAATTCGGGGGGGGGGGAGGATCAGCTCCTGAAGGGCAGCAGTGGATATGCAGCTCAGAAAGCCAGACTTGAGGGATGTAAAGTCTATTGGCACTTTCCTGGCTGCTTTTGTACTTTTTGCTGTACCCCATTTTATTGAGGAACAGCTAGGACCACTGTCTGGTGAAAGAGAGATTGCCACCATTCTCAATTAGCAGCTCAGGGCTTTTGGCTTTAAGGATACCTGTTGCAATAGCTATCAGCAGCCTTCCATTTATGACAGCACCTTTGGATCTAAAAGATTTTGCAGTGTTTTTTAGCTCACGCTATGTCTGACAGCAAGAGAAGTGTATGGCCTCTTGGTTTTATTGGCAGCTCACAAGCAAGTTTTTCTGGATCAGGGTCTGTTTTTAGCTTTGCCAGATAGTCCTGTTTAAAGGTTCGCACAGTGCTTTCATTAATTTTCTTTTTATACTGTGCCTCATAGTATCGCACGGCATTCATGACGCCATGATCGCAAGAATATTTGCCCACATCAAATCTAACCTCAGGAGGGTAAACAGTATATTGTGAGCACCATTTTTTTTTTTTTGGGGAGGCAACAGAAGGGTCCATGGAAACAGACTCTTCCATCAGGGTAGAGACGCCTGCTGTCACAGCTAGAACTTCGGCATCTATGTCGGCGGTCTGAAGAGCAGTGAAGTCTCTCTTTTTAGATCCTTTGGTACTGAGTGAGTTTAGCCACCTTACAAGAGACATGCTGACAGCTGAAATATTGCACTAATCTGACTTCAGTATATGCTGATCATACTCAATGTTAGCAAGATCTGCTCATTTTGAAGTCAGATGTTAAAGACCTCTGACCGCGAAATAAACTTTGCGCGATTATTTGTGTTCTACAGTATCTCAGAATTAAGATAGCCCCTCCCATTCCAAAACTCTGGGATCTGAACCTAAAGCCTTTACTTACCAAGGTGCAAACAGAGGTGGGGAGGTGGAAGCTACTCCAGCTTATAATGGCTAGAAAAATTGCAGCAATTAAAATGGTCACCGCCCCTAAGCTCTTTCGTGTACTCTCCCATTTGCCCCTGGAACTGCCATCCAGCTGCTACACCAGGCCATTATTGGCAATGTTATCTGGGAAGGAAAGAAGCCAAGGTATGACTGGAACAAACTCTGAGCTCACTGGAGGGAGGGTGGGTGGGTCTTCCGTGGGTGGAAGTATATAAATGGGCCTTTCAGGCAACACAAACCTTAAAGAGCAGCTGATGCCAGTAGAACAATTTTAACAAAACATATTATTTAGACAGTTCAGCTTGTACTTCATATCAGTTTGGTATTTCTCATCCCCATTATTTATTACTGAGGCCATTTGCATGAAAACGGGATCTTTACTCCTGAAGAGTTCATCTATTCCTATTGCTTTCTCCCTACCTGAGGTCATAATGTTCTATGTTCTACTTCTGACATTACAATTATTCCCATGGCAACAGATTGTGATGCCACAGCAGAGGACTATGACATGAAGTCGGGAGTAAGTAAAAGAGGCAGATGAGCTCTAGGGGAGATAGAGCATGTTTCCATGCAAATTTCTCAGTAATAAGCAATGGGGAGGAAAAGTCTATTGAATACATATGGAATGCAAGCTGAATTGTACCTAATTATTACGTTTTTCAAAGTTTTCTTCGAGGCGTCAGCAGCTCTTTAAAATGGTTCAAGCCTCACTCGGCCAACTCATCTCAGTGGCTTTATGTGGAAGAAGCACAAGGTACAGTGCAGTACCTTTCATTGCTTTTATACAACACACTTCCCAAAGATCAAGCCTCTTACCCCACTGTATGGTCCACAGTTAAGTACTGGGCTAAACTTCATAAAGAACTGAA
This sequence comes from Neoceratodus forsteri, assembly GCA_016271365.2. Taxonomy (NCBI): domain Eukaryota; kingdom Metazoa; phylum Chordata; order Ceratodontiformes; family Ceratodontidae; genus Neoceratodus; species Neoceratodus forsteri. The sequence goes on from CM057454.1 coordinate 336,210,470, forward strand.
CACCAATCCCACTCCCATCAGACTCATCCCCCCTGTGGGGCAATGCAAGAATTACAGTGAACCACGAGCCCCTCCTCCTGCCAAAGGAATTCATTATTTACAGGACATATTAGACCATACTAAACTAGAAGTGGCCACATTCCAAGATTTAAGGACACACTGGAACCTCCCCCAAACAGATTTGTGGTGGTACCTCCAACTTCAGAGTGCTGTGCAATCCTACCTGCACATCCCCCCCCCCCCAGGAAAACCAGCTGAACCTCCTTGCCCAGTGGCTATCCCATTCAAAGGGCCTAGACAGCATAATATACTCCATAATTAGAGAAAAAATACCGACCTAGTACCATGAATCCAAGACTAAATGGGAACAGGCACTACACATCCCCATCACTGACCAGCAATGGCAGGAATGCTGGAAATTTGAACACCAGGCATACCCAGATGCCAGAAGTCCTGGTACAGAACTCCAGCAATTCTGCATACCGCCTAACTCATCAATAATGACCTCTGCTGGAGGTGCCAGGCACATAAAGGGGACCTGCGCCACATATTATGGGAGTGCCCTTTAATCTAACCCCTCTTGCATCAAATCATGCCCTGATGCTGCTAGGAGTGGCAACACACATTTCCCACCTGAAAGCCTCTGAACATAAATGGCTTGCCCTATTAAGCATGCAAGCTAAAAGGTTGCTGTTATGCAGATGGAGCACATCTTAAGTCCCTACCATCCCTTAATTGCTAAACTCCTTAACATAACTTGCTACTTTAGACCGTTTAACACATGTGGCTGCAAATACCCTCTCAATCTACTATCGCTGCTGGACACCATTTACAACATATTCCAAGTCCAGGACTGGCACAGGATAGGCCATCTCCTTATCAACTACTAGAATCTTTTACCATGCTGTGTGTGGTGACAACAGTACTATTGGTATGTCATTAGAGTTCATGGTCCAGATATTCAGACCATGCCAGGCAAGGGCGCAAGCCTGGGCACAGTGCAATTGGGATGTGCCGGGGCCAGGACCAGGTGATATTCAGCGGTGATGCGCCATGGCACAACTCTGTTGAATATGGCACAAACTGTGCATGGTGCAGTGGCACTGCGCTGGTGCAAGCCACGGACAGGAAGCAAGGGGATAACCCACGATATTCAGTGGAGGGCATGCAAATGAGGCCATAATATATGCAAGATGCAAATGGGGCCATTTGCATGTCATTATGGCCCTGTTTGCATGCCTTGCGCAGGGCAGCCCGGCGACTTACGCCTGGCGCCCTGCACAGCATGACGTGTGTGGTGGGGATCCCAGGGCAACCCCCGCCAGTGTCCGCGAATGTGGAAATGTATGAGGAACAATCCCTGGTAGTCTAGTGGCCCCCCCTCCCTCCTGAGTCCCCGATGAACATAATGGTGGACTTTCCCTGGTAGTCTAGTGGCCCCTCCCTCCCGAGTCCCTGATGAACATAATGGTAGACTTCTGGTAGTAGTGGCCCCCTCTTCTCCCGTGTCCTCGATTGATTTAAGAAAGCTCTTCATGGGGACACCTCGTCGAGCTACCACGTCATTTATCGCTGCACAGCGCCATATTTCGAGATTCAGTGGCACTTACCATTACAGCCTTCGCCCACTTTCGCCGTTCTCTTCATCGGTGGGCTGCCGCACCTGCTCAAGATATTGCCACGTTGCCGACGACAGGTACAGTGAGTATTAAGGGCATACCGTACCAGACAGTCCCAAATATGTGATGTCTAGTACAGTATATTCCTGTAAGCCCATACTGTACCTGGCCTCGACGGGCAGCCAGGCAGCATGGTGGCGGGTTGCAGCCACCCGACCGATGACGGAGGGGAGCACGTGGGCAAGTGGTGCTGTGTGGGTGGGAGGGGGGGTGCCACTAGATCACCAGGAAGTGTGATATGGTGCTGTACCATGATCACGGCAATGGGCGGGGAGTACCACTATACTACCAGGGTATTACATGATGGACTTATTCCAGTGATCGGGGACACAGGATGGAGGGGGGCCACTAGACTACCAGGGAACATCTATCGTTACATTTATCGGGGCATCAGGGACTCAGGAGGGGGGGTCCACTGGACTAACAGAGATATGTGTGTGCTTGTGGATGGTGTTCTGGGTGGGCGGGTGGCCACCCACAGCTGGTGGCTGCTGTGTTGCACCCTGCAATACAGCAGCCCACCTGTGGGTGGCCAGGAGTTGTTCCCACTCCTCATGGGCTCAACTCTGGCCTGCCTATGCGGCGCACATCCTGGGCTGAATATCAGGATCTGCCGCATATGCATGGGTGCGCCGCCTGCATCTGCGCCGCATACAATTACATTGCACCCCAGTGCATCAGGTTTTGCACTGCGCCTGGCAGCCCGTTCAATACCCCGCAATGCGGGGTTGCGCCAGGTGCAACCCCTTTGAATATCCTGGCCCATATGTATTTCTCTGTGATGTATTTCCCTATGTTACATAGTTTGTTGTCTAGTTTCTTTGTGGTTATTTGTTCCTCTTTCAGGGCAGGATGCTTTACCTCACCTACAATGTAAATAGTTATATTCACTCCTGGGATGTCATCTCCTAAAGCTGACAAGTCAAGGAAACACATGGTAGGTGCTTCCTTACCTTTCAAGCATTGACTTCTGTCTAAGTGAGCATGTGTTAGATTGTAAAGGTATGTACTGTTTTACTGTCTGTACTTGACCCTGTTGTTAAGTGAAAAACAATAAAACATTTGACGGTTAAAAAAAAAGTTTGGCCATAGAGTTTACAGCGGGAACGATTATGTTTTTTAAAAATATGTCACAGTTGAAAGGAATCTCCGCCACGCTCACCCAGTCATGACTGCATTTCACACTGATCTCCATTGAAATGGTGTGCCATGCTCTCTGGTAGTTTGGAAAAGGGATGGCCAGGTGCTCGGATGTGGACATAATGGAGCGGTAATACTAGTGAATGTACTGTAAGTAAATGAATTAATGCAACAATGTCCCTCTACAGTCCTGCACTGTCTGCAACTACAATGGGACTAGTGACAAACCCATGGAAGCAGCATGTGTTTGGGTGAGTGGGAGGTCAGATGTGGAGTGGATCAAGTAAACATTAAGCCACGACAAAGGTGGCATCTAATGCTGGATTAATGCATGGTTGGGAGGGTTGTGGCCTGAGACCGCAGGCTGAGGCCGTACAACAGCCCAACCATGCATTAATAGCATTAGATGCCACCTTCAGAGTGGCTTAATGCACTTGTAACATGGCTTCTACAAGGCTATAGTTCCTGTGACTTATTTTCATAGTGTGCATGGTACAATAGAAAGACTGTTTGCTGTCCTTCCGTTTCTTCTATGCACTTTTGGAACATTTGCGAGACTCATTTTTATATACTACTGTTGTCAAAACCATAATTGACATAACTGTTAACACAGTATGTCTCAACGTGTTTTTCTGATACTTTAGCAGATGTGAGCGGCTAATATTTGTGTGCACGCTGCAGAAGGTCCAGCACACGGTAATTGCTGCTTTCCTGTATATCGCCATCATTCTGATTTGCACATTTCCTTACCCTGTCTCTGTGCTCACCGCATTGCTCCGATCTCCCTACCTGTCCTATTTCATCTCTACCATTCTGTTAACATTTTCTTGCTTTTCTCAGTGACTTACAGCTGCCATAGGTCTCATCCGTCCGTTTTCACAATGCTTACTTTATATTCCCCATCACACACACCGAAAATGTTTCCAGGTTTAGCGCAGATCACAATTAAACTTGCAGTCGCTCTCACTGCGCGTTCCCAGCCAGACTGCCTCCATCGTTGCTCCTCTCTCTTACTTTGCCTCCCTGATGTAACCCCTAGATGGCGCTATCCCAGGGGCTACTACCCCTGCCTGATTTGCCACTAACAGGTTGAGGGGCCTGGATCCAATGGCAGGTGCCTCCACCCAGAAGTCAGGGTTTGCAATAGTTAAACTAACTTGGTCACAGCCCTCTGGGACACTGCAACCCCCCTTTCTTCCCACTAGTGGCCCACACAATATATCAGAATTACCTTCACAGTATACACTTACCCCAGGTCTGGTTCCGGCACTGGGACCTCCTGTGAAATGAGATACAGTGCAACAATCACAGTACAGTACTTTAACATAGACAAATACCTCAGGCAGTATAACTTTGCTGAAACAAGCAGCTCTGATTTATTTAGGGGGATATAACAAGGACAGGGAAATCAGGTTAATCAGCTTATCACTCTAATAATCTACCTATGGCTCTGTGCAAAGCCTATCCCTATCAGTTACTGTCCCTGGGTACCCAAGCCCTAGTGGCTAGTCCAAACCGTGGCAGCTGGTAGGGGCCCTTTCACACAGAGAAAAGGAGAATTAAACAGTCAGCAGTACAGTAATTCCATTTGGATTAATGTGGCAATTCAACAGGAGCCACCCTGAATTAGTACACCACGACCTCCAAATAAGATAGGGTCCTTCAATGTCAGCAGGGCTCACTTGAGGTACACAAACCTCTTCACACATCCATATAAAGAAAGCACTATACCAGGCAGGCTGCATCTGTATCCCGATCGCAATTACTGCACAATACCGGAGAACAACACAGCAGATTCAGTTCCTGACAGACGGAGTGCAATTTTCAGCAATTCCTCCAGTCTTCTACAGGGTGAGCCTGGTTTCTACTCTTCAGAGATCCTTTGATTCTTTTCACAGGACGGATTCAGTCCTAACAAGCTGTTACGTAAGCTGCAGACCGGAACTCTGGGCCTTACACACGTTTTTGACTAAAACTGCACACTGAAAAGCACAGGGCTCCTTCCTTCTTCACTGCCAAAGCTCAATTGAAACTCCAACCGACAAAACCGCGCACTTCCTTTGAGTTCCTCCCAGTTCTTGACTGGATTGGCTGTCACTCACAATAGACTGCTGCTGTTGGTCCAAAAAGGCACTGAAGTCTAAACTACATCTCCCAGAGTCACTGCCCATACAATCCTCTTGTGGCTGGCTCAGATTATGAGTCCAAGTTCTGAGTCGTCCAAGGCACCATTTTAGAGCTAGCTTACCCCACACTGATTGGTCCAGTTCAGCAGTTCAAAACTAGAATGGGGAACTAGCAGACACAGTTCTGACTGCAAAGAAAGCAGGTTAGACAAACTGTAATTTCATTATTACTCTAAATAATTTCTGGCAAACAGTTACATCTTTCAGATAGGTTCCCTTTGCACTCCTAGTGACTGCAAAAAATGAAGTGAATTGGCAGCAGCTTGAGTGGTACTCAATCAAAGAAACACACAGTCCCCCATACAAACTAATTCTGTCTGTAAGCAGACAGCTCTTAATGAAAGAGACAGTACCAGAGGTTCTAAAAACACTCACTGATAAATGGCTTAAATGCCAAACACCATTCAGGCTTGGAGCATTCAAGCAAGCTCCTGGAAGTCTTTTGGGAACCCCCATTTGCAGGGGGGTTACACCGACATTTCCCAGTCTACATTTCTATCTATTACCCCCCCAGTCATGCGCACAGAGACCCATGGGCATTTGTGTGAGTGGCTGGCACAGACAAGTATCTCTTACCTTGGACACAGTGCTCTTCTGTTATGTGCTGCCTTTGTAGCTCTGTGGTTCACTCTGGGACTTCATGTTGGGGACGGCAGTTGTGCTGCATTAATCCCCGCTCTGATTTCCCCCACGTGATCCATTCCAGCCAATCAATCATCCCCATTTTGACTTTCACTTCAGTGCCATGTTACAATCAGTCTTGCCTTCTCTGAGTGCTTTGGTAATGGTAATACCCAGTGCTTGGCATGGTTCAGGCAGTTTTACACTGTGGGCAGTGTTTTAAAAATGAATGCACTGCAGTGAGGGATAAAAAGTATGGCAAGAATATTTTTTTATATTTCATTTAACTAGCCGACAACATGTTAGTTTACAAACTGTGGCAAGTCTAGCGGGGGTATAATGGCAGCTCTTAATTCCAAAATTAGAATGATAAAAAAATGTAGTACCTTACTTCAAAGAGATCACTACTCCAGTAATCAGGCTGCACATGTATATTAATTAAAGACTAACATGGGGCTAATGGAATGCCATTAGCCAATCACAGTACTCCAATTCCAAGATAATTTTTATAATGTGCAGTGAAACAAACTCATTTGAGGTTCTACTAGCTAATGCATCTCAGATTCACCCTTATTACCCTATCTGAGTCAGGTGTCAAAACAAATGCACAGTGAGTGCAACTTCACAGTGCAAGCAAGCACTGCTCTCTGAACAGTCGAACTGTCTGTGCGAAAGCAGCACAAGTTTACCAGATGCTTTGTAATTTCAGGTCCTGAACCAGTAGCCCTCTAATACCTGAACAGTACATGGCACACAGAGAAAAATGATTTGTCACTATTTGATTTGGAGTGTTTCTAAAGATACTTTAACACTAAGCTAATTTTATTAATGCTTTAGTACTTCTAATTGCAATTATGTTATTACTTCTAATTACAATTTTAACTTTTTTTTTATTTATGCTGAATAACCCAGATGAGATGTAAGATCTCTGTTACAGTGGGGTGCCAATTCTACTCCTTTCTGCAGCAAGGTAAACTGGAGCACTAGGAAGTTAAGCGATTTGCCCAAGGTCACACAGTTAGTATCTGATTCTAGCAGGGTTTGTACCTGTGATCTTCCGGTTCCCATGCCGGTGCTCTAACCACTGGACCACACTAGCCTATTATGTTCAAAACAGTTCCTTCAAAATCTATATAAGAGTAATCATGCTCTACGCATTTGTTTATGAAAGACTCCTTACTGAAACAAAAGAATTAACTCTGTGAGTACTGCAGGTTAGCTACTTCTCAAATGACACCCAATACATAAAGCAATCTGCCCAAACAACTCTTGCCAAAGACAGGGTATCAACAAAAAATGAAAGGCTGTGCTTATCATTAGTAGCAGCAGAAATATTTTACTTTTAAAAATGGCAACGATCAAACAAAAGGATAGTTATAAAAATAGTATAGCCCCAAAGCAAATCCTAAAGGCGAGGAGGCAATGCATGTGGCTGTAGTTCTAAAGCAGGTGATTCCCTGGAAAATAAACTAACACAGAAACACAGGAAGGACCACTTGACCCATCCAGTCTGCCCAGATGGTCCTTGCCCAGCCTGCCTCACAGACCCTAACTGATCCCCAGTGACCCTCCTCCCTACTTATTCATTAATATTCCCTTATGTCTACTGCATGCATGCATGAAGACCCCTACCGTTTTCACCTCCACCACTTCCACTGGCAGCCTATTCCAGACATCAACCACTCTTTCAGTGAAGTAGTACATGCTTATATCCCTCTTTACCCCCCCCCCAGCTTCATCACATGCCCTCTGGTCCTGGTGCTCTTTTTCATTTGAAAGACACTCCCCTCCTGCAGCCTGTTCATCCCCCCTCCGTGAGGTACCTGTAGGTCTCTATCATGTCCCCCCCTGATTTCCACTCTTCCAGGGTGTACATGTTGAGATCCTTCAGTCTCCCCTCGTAGGGCTTTGGTGCATCCCCTGCACATTTCAGTTGCCCTCCTCTGGACTGCCTCCATCCTGTCTCTGTCCTTTCTGAGATATGGTCTACTCTCCAGAACTGGACACAATACTCCAGGTGGGGTCTCACCAGTAAGAATTACAGTGGCAACACCATCTCCCTCCTTCTGCTGGAGATACCTCTCTCAATGCACCCCAGCTTCACACTGGCCCTACCCACTGCTTTGCCACACTGTCTTGCCACTCTGAGGTCATCTGATATGATAACCCCAAGGTCCCTTTCCCACTTAGTGACTAACAGTACCTACCCCCATCCTATACTCAGTTACTGGGTTTCTATGCCCTATGTGAATAATTTTGCACTTTTTGGCACAGAACCCCAAGTACTATGTTTGTGAACACTCATCGAGTTTCCCCAAGATCCCTAGGCATTCTTTCTACCCCTCCTGATTGTCCACCATAATATCATCTGCAGAAAGACATACCTTCCCTTACAGTTGATCTGCAATGTCACTTATGAAGACAATGAAGAGGCCCGATTCCAGAACTGAACCCTATGGTACCCCAATCTTCCATTCTTAGATTGTATGCTGTTAACCAATGCCCACTTACCCATTAACCAATTTCTAACCCAGTTCACCACTTTGGATTCCACCCCATGCAGATCAATTTCTTTCTTTTGTTTAAACTGTTTATTTTAAAAAATTCACAAACATAATGTACACATACTCATATACGGGTATAGTAAAGGAGGCAGTAAGCATCCCAAACAGTTGACAATGTATTCTGGCACAATGGGATTGTGGAGGTCCCAAAAGTAATTTCAATAAAAGTTGATCCATAAATGCTAGCCATCTCAATGGCTGTGGAAAGCAATATTAAAGGTAGAATTGCCATCAAAAAGTAACACGCAATCCATAGGTTTGCTATTTATACAAATTAGCATAATTAGAAAGAAAGAACTTTCCTTCCTTTTCAACTCTGCAATGAACAGCACAGCATAAATAAACAGTAATTAAAGAGAACATTATATACACACATTACTTATGAACAAACATTTTTTATGCAGAAACTAGAACTGATTTGCAGTCCTCTCTCCCCTATACCCACCCATTCCCAATAAAAATCATGGTGGAAACGGACTTCCCCATGGGGGCCCATGTGGCCTGTGTTCTAGGCCCAGTCCCAAAGTGAGTTCAAACAATCCCATCACCATGAAGCCAGGAAAGTTGGAAAAAGGTCAGCTGGAAATGCCATTCTAGTTTTAAAGTTATAACCAATATGTCAGTTTAAGTTCTATACTCACTCAATAACACTGAAACCAGCAAACAGTTCAGTCTTCTCCCACAGTCTCTCTGCCTGCTAAGTTCTCTATAGCCGCCGTTGTAACAAACTCTGACTCTGTCTTCTGTGGCCATCAACCTGCATACTTGTGTAACCCCTAGAGGGCGCTATCCTGAGGGCTACTACCCCTGCCTGCCCTAACTGTGACAGGGTAAGGGGCCCAGATCCGTTGGCAGGTGCCTCCACCCAGAGGTCTGGGTTAGAACAGTCGAGACTGACTCGGTCACAGCCCTCTGGGTTGCTGCAACCCCTCTTTCTTCCCACTAGTGGCCCACACGGTTCAATTTCAGTGTCCTTACCATATACACTTACCCCCCCGGGCTTGAACCAATCAGCTCACTCCGGGGATCCCCTGAAAAGCAAGGTACAGTTACACCACATTCACTGTGCAATATTTCCCCATTAATACACAAACTAGCCAGTGTACTTTTGCAAAATAAGCAATCTGATTTATTCAAGGGGAGACAACAAGGACCAGGGGGAATCAGGTTGATTAGCTTACCACTACAATATAAGAATGTTCACCTCGGGCTCTGTGCACAGGCCTAACCTATAAGTTACTGTCCATGGGTACCCAAGCCCTAAAAGCTAGTTCCTCGATGCAGCTGGTTGGGGCCCTGACACAGATAAGCATTTAATTCCTACTACAATTTGATGGAGCCAGCCGGCTCAGCTAATGTAGTCAGCAAAGTAACCAGAAAAGCTTGCCCTGGCTAGCAACGTTTAACAGGGAGCTACCCTGATTTAGTACTCACAACTCCAGAGTGAAAACCGCTCTCACATCACTCACAGGGCTGAGCCTGAACTTCAGATATTTCTTCACACATTTATATGAAAGACAACAGAGGGGGTACCATACCAGGCAGCTGCTCCTAAGGCCCGACCGAACTCACAGTTATCAGGAGTCTCACTGCAGCTTCAACTTTCCTGACAGACCGAGAGTGATTCAGCAAATTCTCCAGTCCTCTTCAGGTTGAGCCTGGTAGGTAGCTGTGCTTGTACACAGCCTCCTCTGACCGCTGCCCTGCGGATTTAGTCCGTGGATCGCCGGCGATTTAAACGCCCGCCTCAGCCTTTCACGCACTTCCCGCATGAACACTCAACAGCGCAGGAGCTCAGAGCTCCTTCCTCATTCACAGCCACAACGCATCTGCCCCTTGACAGCATGGGGCCATCCTCTCTGCTCGGGCGCCACACAATCCCATTGGCTGGCTACAGATGCCAGTCACTTAGTCCTGCTTTCAGTGGTGCGAAAAAAGGCGCCATGGTCTAGCCTTCACTTCCCACAGTTACCAGCAGTATCCCCATTGGTCGGTCGGCTCCTCAGAGAGCCCTCATTCTGATTGGTCGCCAGTTACTCCATTTGCGATACCCCCTGCCCCCATTGGACCCTTCAGAACGTCCTGATCCAAAATGGAGGGGCACAGCACACACAGTCTCAGCTGCAAAAGAAACAGGTTAAACAAACTGTAATCCCATCAACAGGCTAGCTAGTTATGCCCAAATAGTTACATCTTCCAAAAGGGGCTCCCCCTGCGCATATAGCGAGTGCCAAATGGGAGCGATTTCACCGTGGCTCAGGCGGGGCTCGAACAGAGAAACACCAGTCCCCCCCATACCAGCCCACTGAACCCTGTGGGCAGGCAGCCCTTAAAGAGGCAGTACTGCAGGCTTTAAAAGCCTCACAATGCCAGCATTGTGGCACTATAGCACCAAACACCAGTTAGGCAGGGAGCATTAGGCAAGTTCTGGGAAGGCTTTTAGGAACCCCCATTTGTAAGGGGGTTACACCTGGGGTCAGTAAACTGCCAGGATTTTCCCCCACATGTAATCCAGAGTCAGGCAGGTATACGAAAAGAGTGCATTATACCCAGAGCTTTAAGATGGTGTTGTACACTATCAAATTGTTTTCTTCTTGCTCACATTTGAAATGAGACGTCTGGGAACAGTTTAACATCAAGAACATGAACACTAACGGGCTATGCAGCATGAGTGGCCAAGAGGATAAGGTCCCAAATCTTTACTCCTGAGGTACGCACGAGCACGGTTTGGGGCTTGTTGCTGATTGCCAGTCACACCTTGGGGTTGACTCTGTAAGCTCTCTTTGGTGTCCCCCAATCAAAGTCCACAGGAATGTCAATAGTGGATTTTAGCCAGCTGATGAGACAAGCTGAAAGATCAGTTTTTTCCACACCCTCCGGCACCCCCAAAAAGCAGATGTTTCTGGTGCAGACTTCATTCTTGAGGGCTTCAAGCTGCCCTCTCAGTTGAGAATTTTCCTGCGTAAGCATGGTTACCATGGCTTGAGTAGTCGACGTCTTGCAATCCATATCTGCAACCAACCCTACAAGTGCTGTTAGCGCTGCATCATGTTTTTTAAGCTTGACCAAGTTTTTTTCCATTTTAGCATCCATCACCTTCATAAAGGATATCATGTGTTGCCAGGGGGGCTAGATGGTTGCATCTGCAGGTCTATCTGCCTCATGGCTGGTACCATCTTCAGCCTTCTCAGTTGGTGACTGTTTTTTTTCTGTGCCCCTGGTTGCTGTTTCTTCAGATTTCCCATGGTAAGTGTTTTATTTATTTATTTAGTTAGTTTTTGTTGACTGGGTAAGTGCACTAGACAAATCCTGCCTATTTTCAGGCACGACCCGGGGAAGGGGGATACAGATGAATGCCAACTGACCTTAAACCAGATTAAGCTGTTGGTGGTATTTTCTTTTTTAGTGAATGAGGGAAATTTGGCCAGGACACCGGGGAATTTCCCCTACTGGCTGCTGGTCAGTGGCTGGTAGGGGCTCTTGCTGACGTCAGAAGCCGTTATGGCAGACAGTCTCGAAGTCGGAATGGAGGAGGTGGTGGAGGAGCCCAAGACGGAGAATGCTATAGCTATCATGGAGCCCTTTTCCGATGTGGAGGTGAATTTGCCAACTTATGCAGTCGCTTTGCCCCAGCTACCAGTTACTGTGGAGAACGAGAATGGTGTACTTACAGCGGCGCCTTTATTACAGAATCTCCCCATAGTTCTGGACTTCTCAGTGACGGAGATACAAGCAGAGAGGATCTTCATTACGCCGCAATTGGAGAAGGATCTGGTGTTTCGGGAGAAGGTTTCCGGGAGGGCCGCAAACAGTGACGGACCGCGCACGATGCTCCTGGTGCAACAGCAATTCGGGCTCCAGGCAGGAGGAAGTCGGGAGTTGCATGCAGACTGGTCGGAGGAGATGGCACTTCTAGATGCCGGATGGCGCAGAACTGAGTCGGGAGCCTGGGTACCTGATCTGGAATGGACTCCCCTCTCAGGTAAGAAGACTCCTATTCCTGATTTGCAGCGTTCCCCTCAACCATCCACATCGAGGGAATCTAGGGGTAGGCCTGAATCTGACTTTTCCACAGTGGCCTCTGCTTCTACTTTGATTGGAGTTTCGGGTGAACCTGCTAAACCCACAATGGCAGACTTATTTAAAGCCAAATTAGAGCAAGCCCCTCGCCGTAACGCTGTCCGTTTGAAATATAGAGGGGGCATACAAGAACACCCCGATAGATATTATGTTTTCAAACATCTTTTGAAATCCAAAATCGGATTCTGTGCTAAGGACATATATGCCCTTATTCATGTTTCTGGAAAAGATTCCTATGATATCAGCTTCCAATCCGTTTCCCTTATGGACAGATTTTGGGACAAATATGCTCACCAGAAAAATCATCCAGTGTGGTTGCCTTTTTGCTATTCCTTTGTCTAAACCATTGATGAGATATGTCACTATAATGTTCAGAAATGAGGGTGAGACGTCAGCGATATTTATAGATGGCTACAATCTAAATGTGAAGTGTTAGTCGCCTGAGGCTCTCTTAGATATAGAGGGCATCTGGACAGGGGGTGGAAATTTAAAGTGAAATTATTGCAAGTTGATTCGGAGGTTGTGCATTTGCCAAACAGTTTTTTCTGGGAAAGGACAGAGGGTATGTTTTATGCAGGCCAGCCTAAGGCCTGTTATAAATGTGGGATAGAACATATAAGTAGTGTATGTGACATGATGAAGTGTCCTCTTTGTGGGGTTTTGGGCATTCTGTGGACCGATGCACAAATATTTTAAATGCAACCTTTGTGAGGAGAAGGGTCATGCCTTCCATCAGTGTCCGTGGGCAAGACATAATTGTTCTGATGGTCTGGACCAAGATAGCCTACCTCGAAAGCTCGGCTAAATTGGATATCCCGGTGAAAGGGTTAACCCTCCCCCCACGGCAAGACCCCCACGGCAAGACCCTCCACCTCCCCTCATTTCCCAGTACTGGTCCCCGGTACAAAAGGTGGCTATTGACTCCCAGAAGCTTGTGCCTCCTGGTCCACCCCCGTTGGAAGATAATCAGAGTCAGGTCACCATCATGCCCCCCTTTAAGCTGTTAAAAGCTGGAGGTTCACCAGAGCTTCCTCAAAACAGGCCCAGATCAGTCCGGTTGTGACTGAAAATTTTTTCCCTCCAGGATGAGGTGAGAGACTCAGATATGGAATCTGAGGCCTCCCATCTCTCGGAACGTGTAACAGATGATGACGACAGCAAATCGACTGAGCTAGCCAAAGATAGGAAAGGAAAAAAAGGGAAGAAAAGAAAAGTGAGTCAAAAGCATAGCTCATAAGTATTTTCATGGCAGCTTTAAAGTTTGCTTCGTTGAATGTCTGCAGTTTAAAATCTTTTAATAGGCAGATATCTGTGTTCTCGTATCTTTCAACTTTAAAACTAGATATTATTTTTTTACAAGAAACAAGGGTTTCTTCCGTTTCGGAGGAAAACAGATTGAAAAGATTATGGACTTGTGGCCCTTCTTTTTGGTCTTATAGTACTGAAATTGCTGATGGGTAGCTATTTTGTTTGGTAACTCCTCTTTAAAATCATGAAGGTGACTGATTTGTTGCCAGGTAGGTTACTTATCTTGGATTGTTCATGGGGCGACTATTCTTTTCGAGTTATTAATGTCCATGGCCCACAGACTAAAACAGGCTGAATTTCCTTATTTTCAGACCTAAAGCCTTTTCTATTTACAAGGAAACATTTGGTTTGGGGGAGTTTAACTGCTCCCTTGACATTCAGTTTCATAGAATGCAAGGGAAAAAGGTATATTGTGATTCACATGCACTATTAGAGGTTGTAACAGATGCTGGGCTTCTGGATGTCTTTCGTAGTTTACATCCTACAGGAGGCGATACTTATCATAGACACACTTTTGCTACTCGGATTGATATGTTCTTTATTTCCCGCTATCTACAGGTTATGTCTTGTGTTGCTGTTCCGGTAGAATTTTCTGACCACCATATTTTATTTTGTTCTTTATCTTTACGACTTCTACCTCCCAGATTCAGTTCGGGTATTTCTCGTTGGAGATTAAATACTTCCTTTCTCTCGGACCCGGTTCATTTTTCTAAGCTTGAATTTTTTTTAGCTGCAAAATCTTCCACTTTTGATCTCTTTCCTTCCCCATATGACTGGTGGAGGCAATTTAAAACAGAGCTCAAACATTTATTTCAGTCCTGGGGTAAGGCAAAGGTTCAGGACCTTATAGGAAATATTTGGTCCTGAGGAATCAACTATATAGACTTATGTCACTCCCTCCTAAGGATCATATTCATTTTCTTTCTCAAATCAAGAATATTAAACAACAAATGAAAACTTATCACTATAACAGGGCCAAATCCTTGATTTAGAATTTCGCTTTGTCTATAAGGATTCCCCATGGGGGGACCCATTTCATGCATGTAAACATATTTGAAAGATACCTCATGACCGGCTTGCTTAATATTGATAATGAACTAATTACACTGACGTAGGTATGTTACAGTAGGAACGCTACATTCAGGATTATTTTCATCTCCTAATGTGTTATCTACGGATTCTCTTCAACATGCAGTTTTCTCTCTTCCTCATCTACCTTATAGTTTGATCCAGTCCTTAAGATCACCAATTACCTCTGCTGAAGTAATTGGCGTAATTAAACATCTAAAGCTCGGATCTCTCCAGGTATAGACGGAATACCTAATGAGTTTTACAAAAGTGTATAAAGTACATGGGTCTCTTTCTTCCCAGTGTGTTTAATTCTTATTTATCTTCCAGAACTCCTGTCAAGACTTCTCAATGTCCCTGATGACTTTTATTTTCAAAAGAGGATAAATCATTACTTTCCAATTGGAGACCTATTTGTTTACTTAACAGTGATTATAAGATTTTATCTAAAATACTGAATACTAGACTAGAGAAAGTGGCTGAATTTTGATTCACCCTGCACAAACCTGTGCAATAAAACATAGAAAGATTCAACATAATCTTTTTACTGGGATCTCTTGGCCTGTCAAGCAAATTTCTTTTCCACAGAGCTAATAGCAGCTCTGGATCAATCTAAAGCATTTGACGTAAGTCATTCCTACTTGTTTTTTGTTTTATCCTCTTATGGAATTCCAGAGACCTTCCTTCAGTGGATTTCAAAGCTATACACATCTGCAGTTTCTATTCCAATAGTGAATGGCCTATTAGGTGGGAAAATATTAATTTCTGGGTGTCCGGCAGGGATGCCCTTGAGTCCTTTATATATACTTTTGTTCTGGACCCAGTTATTAGAACATCATTTGTGATGCCTCCATTTCGGATTGCTCCATCCGAGGCTTAGAGAAGGTCAAGGTCACTGCCTTGCAGATGACGTTATTTTCTTTAGCTGACTCTCTCTTTACGGAGAGCTTTAGAGATTTTCCCTTTTCTTTAGTACATACTCCGTGCCTCTCTTAACATTACAAAATGTTTTGTACTACAATTGGGTCAGTTAGCTCGGCTTTATCATATTATTACGATATCCCTCTTGTGTCTGGGCCTCAGAAAATCCTGGACGTCTGGTTTGGACTACATGACATGGAGACTTATAATTGGGAAAAACAGTTGTAGCAGTCGGAGAGGCCAAAATGAGTCAGTGGAAACACTGGAAATTTGGGAAGAAGAAAAGGGTTGTGATTATAAAAAATGAATTCTTCCCATTTTCTTTATATAAGTCACCTTTTTCCTCCTCTCTCGTTAGAGACACGGCTTTACAGTATATTTTTTCAGATGTTGTGGGGTAATAGATTAAACCCGTGAAGCATGACTATACATACCTTAGATTCAGAGGGTGGGGTCCATATGATTAACCCTGTTATTTTTTTCATTCTGTTTTTCTTTTCCTCCTTTTCTTTTTATTTGGCAAGCCCTGTCTCTCACTTGGCAATTTTGGAACAAATCCATTTGGCATAAATATTTTTTAAATGGTCTCTTCTTCCCCAAGAGTTTTGTCCTCAGACGATATTCCAAATTATGGGATATCTACCTTAAAAATTACATCAATGGAAGATTCCTTTGACAAAAATACAATCTTTGCACAGAAAATCCTTTATCTTAATATATTGTATATGATGTGCAGAAAATAATATTGCTTTTTCCATCTTGTTCCCCATCTAATATGAAAAATGTTTTCAGTAAATTGACTGATGACAGACTTTCCTTTAAAGTTTGGGATATTGTATGGATATCTGCTCATGGAAGGCTGGGAGTCTGTGGCAATCTGAAGTATAAACCAGTTTCTGAAAGATACTGTTTAAGGTCAGATTGTACTAACACTGAAGAAACTCAGATGCATTTTTTTCTTGAATGCCCTTATAGTCAGAAGTTTTGGGACTTTACAGCCCGACAGTGGAATATGCCTCACTTGCGGTCCCTTTCTTATGGTACTTTAGTGTTAGGGGAATATTTAGGTGATTGGGACAAATATCATAGAAGTACTCTGAATGGTTTTTTTGCACTTTTTCAATATTATTTATGGTAAGCTCGTTGTTCTTTTGTGTTGCAACAATCTCATACAGATTTTGAGACTATCCTTTCTGCTATTATTTCTGATTTACAAATTATCCGCTGTTTAGATGAAAAAAAATATTCTAGATCTTATGTTAATTATTTATGGCTCAACATTTCCTTTTGTTAATATTGGTTCTTTATATTTTCACTTTATCTGATTTTATTGGTGATATTTCCTTTGTTTTGTTTTGCTTTCTTTTTGTGTGATGTTGTGTATTATAACCAATAAAGTACCCCTACTCTTTTCGATAAGTGACATGGGATCTTTAACATCCACCTGAACTACCACCAATCCAAAGTGTGGTATTGCTGGATGCAGTAGGCACTCAGAAATACGAAGCCAACAGGTAAATTCATGTTGTCTGCAGTTCTAATAGGTATTTTTATGAAAATACTGTGCTAATCTGAAGAGATGGCAAAGAAAGCTTCCTACCTGGAAATCGGGTCTCTAGCTCCCTTAGGCAGATCAATTTCTTAATCAGCCTCCTGTGTGGTACAGTGGTGCAGACTTTGCTGAAGTCCAAATAGGCCACATCCAGTACTCTCCCATGATCTAGTTCCCTGGTCACTAAAGAAATAAATCAGGTTTGTCTGGCATGCCCCCCCCATGAATCCATGCTGCCTCTGGTCTTGCAGTCACTTGATTCAAAATACCCTACAAACCTTTCATTTAATAGTGTTTCCATTAATTTCCCCACTACTGAGGTGAGTTTCACCGGCCTACAGTTGCTAGCCTCTTACCTTCTACAAACATAGAAACATAGAAGTTGATGGCAGATAAGGACTGCAAGGCCCATCCAGTCTACCCATTTCTTTTTCTGCCTTATGAATGTGCCATTGGCCTTTGCTCTGGTAATGGCTTATCTAGTCATACTCATCTGTATTGCTCCCTTATGCCTATCCCATGCCTGTTTGAAGCCTTGCACTGTATTCATATCCCTCACTTCCTGAGGTAGGCCGTTCCATGCATCCACCACCCTTTCTGTGAAAAAAGAACCTCCTCACATTACCCCTTAGTTGGTCTCCCTCTAATCTCATGCTGTGTCCTTTTGTCCTGCTATTTTTCTTATACTGAAACATGTTAGACTCTTTCACCTTGTTGATCGACTGTAAACTCTCCTTCACTGACCACCTAGAAGACTTGCTGAAAAAATTAAGGCAAAGACTTGGCCTTTTTTACAGGATAAGAAGACTTCTTACAGCAGACGCAAAGAAACGACTAGTCTAAGCCACGTTCCTGTCCTTAATTGACTACGCAGACTTCACATACAGTAGCTGTGCGGCTTCCTATCTTGGAAAATTGGATATGCTCTCACCACAGGCTATCTCGGCTTCATCACTGACCTCCTTCTCTACCCATCATTCGCACTATAGGCGCCACGGGCTGGACCTCACTTCACAATAGGTGCAACTTTAATGCAGCACTCTGGACACTTAGAGCCCTCAGTGGCAAACTCCCTCAATACATCGTCGACTGTCCGTCTCTGATTGTGCCCAAGAATTATTCCCTTAGAAGCTGCTCACAATTCCTGCTAAATACACCCAGGGCACTCACACGAGTCGGGAGAGCTGCCATTGGATTCTCACTCCCATCAATATGGAATAAAACCCAAAAAATACTTAAGCTGAAAACCCCAGTAAGTACCCTTTTGTTCAAAAGGTTTTACCGTGATGGCAATACAGAAATTTGCAGCTGCTTTACTGGACACTAACTAACCTCCCTCCCGCAAACGGTGGCCCCTAACTGAAATGTGTGCCTCTGCCTCTAGCACACCCACCAAAAGATCCACAGGATTTATGGCCGAACTCCCATATCTTATTCTTTGACGCTCTGAACAGCTGCAGCCTGATTCTAGCACATGCTACCGCACTTGGGGATAATTATCGTCTTTCGCCCCCAAAAATATTCTGTCCCTCATCCATCCAACACCTCCCTCTGCCCCAACCTCCAGGACCCTCCCAGTTATGCCCCTGCTACTATACTCCTCCTCTTGCACTTAGTACAACGGCAGCTTTTCTCCTTCATAAGTCGCCGCGTTTTGAGGCAAAAATCGCTTCATCGCCTTTCGTACGGTCCTCCACCCTCCCAATCCCTCACTCTGCTCTAACAACTGGGTCCTCTTCGCTTGCACCCCTATTCCCCACCTCTCCCTACATTATGTGCTTGATATCTTCTATCTGGTATGCCTACCCTCTCCCTAACATATCCTACTACAAAATGCACAGTTTTTTGGCTTGGATCCAGCACAAGTTCATTATCCACGACTCCTTGTAGTTCTATGTTCCATGTATATTGCCTGTAAATGTGTATTTTTACTATAATAGCAGCTATTTCTACTGTTTGTACTATTGTAACTTGTCTTTCTGTATTATTACTGTAGGACCGCAGGTTCACCTTGTAAATGAGCTTGCTCAATGGTGCCCACCTGGATAAATAAAGATATTGATTGATTGATGCCCTAAAGGTGTTTGAATGTTTCCGATCATATCACCTCTCTACTGCTGCTGGTCTTATTTAGAGTGACCAGATCTGCTCTAATCCCATCCTCTGAAACCATGTCAAATTCCACTAAGCTGTTGAATAAGGTAGCCAGCAGGGCAGCCAACACCTCCAAGAGTTCTTCTATTACCATTGGGTATATCCTGTCTGTGTCATAACCTGGTCCACTTCTGAGATGCAAGTCCTTTCAGGACTCATTTCCTTTGAAAATGGATTTGAGCCTGTCTCTCCTGCCCGGACCCCCATTCCTGTTGCTCCCTGGTGGTCTGTACTCCCTTTCCTCCACTGTAAAGACTGAGCAGTAGTACCTGTTTAGGATGACTGCTTTTTCTCAGTCCCCATTTGTACTCTCTCCCTCTGCCATCCTCCTTATCCTCCCTATCCCGCCCCTTGCTTTCTTCTTCTCACTTACGTACCTGAAGAAAATTTTATCCCCATCTGCTACCCCTTTGGCTATCCTTTCCTCTGTCTGCACTTTTGCACTCCTCACTGCCGTACCTGCTTCCCTCTGTTTTACATGGTACACCTCCCTGTCCTCCACCCTCTCCATTTTCAGACAACTCCTGAATGCCACCCTTTTTTCCTTGACAGGAATTATATCACCATCGGGAGGCCAAGCCTACTGATGATGTAATTGGTGGCAGTCAAAAGTAACATCAGACTATGTTCTACTGTTTTACTTGTTTTTTATTTCTAATTGATGCCCATTTAATTGAAAATGTAAGCTAAGAGTGTATTGATGTTTTCTCTAGACAGTAAGCATAATTAAGTGAAGGGCTGCACTCCCAAGACAAGACAGCCTTGCTACCAATGATTCAATATTTCTTGAAACAAACCAATGAATTGGTGACTCTGGAGCTCAGCTATGGCACTGGCAGAAATGGTGCATTTTAATCAGCTGTTTTAATGGCTACAGAACTTTATGGCACATATAGTTAGTATCTCGACAGCAGCAGCTTCAGATACTGTACCTGGATTTCGTAGCAAAACTCAAATGGCAGGTTAAAAAGCCATCCTTAAACACTGATTAGTTATTTGATCTTTGTTGTCTCCACTACAAAGCCCAAGAGCTTCACACAACTCGGTGGTCCCTTCTCCAGTTTTTTTTTATCTGTCTCACAGTTAAAGCGCTGTCAAAAAAAAATCTGAATATTCTGATGAGACATGAAAGGAAGGGAAAGCAGGAGAGAGCAAAAAGGGAAATGCATAAAAAAATACCCTGGGAACCTGGATAATACTCCAAAAATAGCAGCTGTATCTGACATGAGTAGAGCTATGAAATGCTGTGTACTCAGCCCTTTCAGAAACAGACTGGGGCTATAAAAATACTGTAGGAACCTCTGGAGGAAAGCTCTAGACTCCAGTTTAAAGCAGGTAGGCTAGCATCATATGTATGCAGAAGTGCAATAAGGACAAAAGAGAGAGGGACAGTGTATATGTGAGAGGGGAAGGGGTTGGGAGAGAAAGACAGAAAAATAGCAATGTGCATTACCACAGTGTTAAACTGTAGCCTGCCACATGACACTGACTAACTGCTTTTGATGAGTGGCAGACTGTTTTAAGCTCCCACCTGCTGTTTTTGCGAAGCGGCACCTTGGGATCCAGGAGTAGCAGCAATTAGTGGATCACAAGAGCAGTTCACATTTATGCATTTCAAGCATTACAAAAATGTAAAGTGGGACAAATGCTGCATTAGTCACTTGTCTACAATTCCTTAGTCTCTCCCTAGTCTTCTTACGATTATACTGAGAAAAATATTATTGGCAGGGAGACCATGCAAAACAAGTATGGAACCTAGCTTGGGCAAGGCAGTGAGAAAAACAATTAATGCCCTGTAATGTGAGCTAGGCTCACACAGTAAACATTAAAGTGGCATTTATGAAAAGACAATGAAGCAAGCTTACCCAGCAATGATCTAGGAAAACTGTAGTTGGTATAGTATCATAAAAACAAGTTTCACAGAACTGAAACAGCTGTTTGGCAAGAAAGTATTCATTCCACAGCCATACTAATGCAGAGCCACACACACACACACACACACACACACACACACGCGCAAAACACACTTTCTCTCTCCCTCCCAAGCCCCCAAACATGCACAGGATGTTTCATACACAACTGCATCCATACTTTATGGGCCAGATTTTCAAAGATCCTTGACAGTGATTCAAGTTGCGTCACTCCAGGGATGCAGCAAACTCTGGCTGTGCCAGGGAACCTGCACCCGATTCTGTAAAAATCAGGGTCCCGGAGCTAAACTCTCTGGGTTTGTCGTACATCGCCCACTGTGCCAAACAGGTGGCGCACCTGTGGTAATTCCTGCAGGGATCTGGCCCCATCTCCCCCACCCAATGCAATATTAGCAGGGCTGAGATGATTGGGGGGAGCTGAAACTGCTCGCCTGGAGTAAGGCAGGGGGCATAAGGGTCAGGGTGGTGGCAGAGGATGAGTCAGAGGGGGAGAGCTGTAACTGCCTATTACTGCAGTGGCACCCGGCGGGGTCTTAAGACATCACTGTACACTCCTGCGGTCTGCTATGTTCTGGTGCAATATGCTGCTGCATTCTGCTGATTTTTGACTGGTCCCTCCTGCATTGTGTTTCTTTAGGGCTGGAAATCTACGTACTATATGGGTACTAGGCACTGTACACTGCAGTAAAGTATGTGGACATGCTAGCATTTATGAGATGTATAATGCTGTATATGCACCCTGCCAGATGCCACTGCAGTAATAGGCAGTCACAGCTCTCCCCCAACTCATCCTCTGCCACCCCCCTCTCTTATGTCCCCGGAAGCCCAATGTCCACCCTGTCCCAGTGGCGCAAGCCACTTAATCCACCTCCTGGCTGGTCTAAGTGGTGCATTTTGCTGCGTCCATGGCAGGGCTTTTATAATCCTGAAAAGGGGTATGTTGCAGCTCCGCTGTGGCACAAGCCCCCTTGTGACCTGCTGCACCCCAGTGTAGGTCACAAGGGTCGCGCAGCGCCTCTCCATTCTGATGCAGACCACATTTCAGAATCAGGAATGAATTCCGCATCTTTCAATGCAAGATGCCACTTGCGTCATTTATATTTGACACAGGCACCTTGTGTCATTCTTCATGCTTTGAAAATCCAGCTCTATGTCTTAAAAATGTCCCCTTGTGATGTTAGGGGCATGAAGTATGATCTTATTTTTAATTCAGAGGATTCAATGCTACTTTGCAAAAATTGATGCTGAAACATATACATTTATAACATGGGGTATGAGAAAAGAGGAACCTAACTGGTCAGTTACCGTCACCTATCTGTTGATTAATCCCCAATATACACAGTTGGTGTGTGGGGGGGGGGTGACGGAGGATCAGTGGGAAGAATAGGACTTGTTATGTCCCTCAAGAAATCAAAGTGCAAGGCAGCCATTTTTAATCAGAAGGGAGCGAGATACTAGTAAATGAACCGTTTCAACTGTTGGGGTATGCTGTGCACGGCAATCCTGCAATGTTGTTTGCCCTCCCTAGAATGCAGTCACTAGGACAGAAGCAGTGAGGGTAGCATATGAAGAGAGAGAGAGACACACACACACACACACACACACACACACTAAGGAGAGAGCGAATGGGCCCACCCCCTGTTGTCCCGACAGCAAGTGAAAGTGAGAGAGAGAGGCAGACAGTGTCTCTTACCAGTCCATGTACTGGGTGTAGAGAGTAAGGCACAGACCCATGCCCGCATCTGCCCACTGCAACCCGCAGCAAAAATCTCCACTCCTCCTTGGAGCCCTTACCAGGAGCCAGGGTGATAGTTTCTCTCCAGTTTTCCCCCTGAATGGTGAAAGGCACAGCCTATCATGGATCGGTGCAGTGAGAGAACGAGTGACCGCCAAAAATCCCCATTTCCCTTTGCAGCGCTGACTGGGAACCGAACACAGTGTACAGAGAATTTGGTTGGACACCCGCCTGCCCCGGTGATCTCTGGTGACCCAGCATTACAGTGAACTTGCCCTCCTGTTCCTTCTCTGTGACAGGTAGCAGGTCAGAATGGGTGAGAGCACAACAGAGTTCCCTCAGCATGGCTTGCTTAACCATGTTTATAAAATGGCAGAGAACAATGGAGAAATCTGATTGGTTATTTATAGTGCAATATAGGACAATGTTGCACTATAAATAACTAGTCCCACTAAAAGTGCCTGGTCAGAGAATTTGATGGCTCTATTATTCCTGTTTAGGCATTCTATTTAAAATGTTACAGTACTTTCAAGTCGCCATGTTTTTAGTCCACTAAACTGTTTACTTTTCTATTGTTCTCTGCCATTCTCCCCCCATGTTGTGGCAAAAATAAGAAAACCAACTTTAAAATGTTCTGAAAACACTTACAACTTCCCCCAATCAACCATTTCAGTTATATTAAACAGCCAACTGTGTGTCTACCACCGATTGCGCTGCTTGGTATCTCTGCAATGCAGCTGTCCATTTCCCCACCCACTACAGAGTGAAGCGGTATTTTTCTCAATAACACTACCACAGATGGTAGTGTGCAGGTGGCGATATCATCAGGCATGTTCCGGGGCGAGACATGGGCCCTTTGTCACATGCACTACCACTCCCTATTGTAAGTACATTACAAGACGGATGGATCGAGAGAAGGTGGAGCAAGTGAGCCAACAGCAGGTGGTACAAAAATAAGAGAAATGGAGGAGCGATGTCTGGAAATGAGCTGTGTTAAACTCAGTGGGCCAGATATTTAAAACTTTGCCCCTGGGCTAAAGTAGCACTGCCCGGCGAGCAAACTTAGCCTGGAGCACAAAGCAAGCTGTATTCAAAAGGGATAGCCCGGGGCAAACAGCTTCTGAATATAGCATGGGAATGAGGCCAGGCAAACTGGGCTGGGAGTGCAACGCAAACTTAGCCATGGAATAAGACAGCTCTGAATATAGCAACCAGGAAGTGCAGACCACAACAGCAACACAGTGCACAGCGATGTGAAGGTAGCAAGAGGTGACCTATGTGGCCAATGTGTGTTCCAGCTAATGTGTGGACCCAGTACAGCTGCAGGGGGGCAGTCCATGGGAAAGTACAGTGTACAAAACAGTGCAATATTCCCTGAACCATTTGCACGGAGCTAATGCATTTGCATGGGATTAATACGGAGCTAAGTTGTTTGCCTGGTGCAAAACTTTGCTACATTCAAAAGGGACATGCAAATGAGCCTACTTAGGTAGTCTCTGGGCAAACATCCAGATTAGCATCTCATTATGCCCTGATTTGCATGCAGTTTGCCCAGCGTTACTGCAGGGTCCCACAGAGCCACCTGTAGGTCAGTCTGGAAATACAGGGGGCTGGCCAGGTCGACTGCAGCTCCACCTGTAGGTCAGTCTGGCAGTGCACAATGATAGCTGCAGGTTACATGTAGTCGATACAGCACAGCATAGCATATTGCACCCCAGGCGACAAGACAGCATAGGCACAGGTGGTGGTGGTGCTGCATGCAACTGTCACACTGTAGGGCATGTTACAGTGCACAGCAGACACTACAGTAGCAAGGGGGCCAGTAGTGTGAGGGACACAACACTGCCTATGGTGTGTATGGCAGTGATGCTGACTGCACTGTACACAGTGACAGGCCCAAAGTGCAGGTGTTTACTGACTGTGGACAGTACTGTTACGCTGTTGTGTGATCCACAGATGCTGCACTTGTGGCACAGGATGCTCACAGTGACATATACATGGCCAGCTGTGTGTGCTGTGGCATCTGTACAGTTGTGCTTTATGTGGTGGGGAAGGGGGGCACGTAGGATCCGACAGGTACACGGGTGGTGGGGTATTCCCACTACTGGCCCCTGTGCACTGTGTGCTGTGTCCCAGCCTTGTGGCTACACCTGGGTTGTGGTGAGGTCTGGCCACCCATACACCATCCCCTCAATGGCCACCATGCCCACAGTGCTGCCTGTGTGTACTGGCATTTGTTGGGCACCACAGACGTATGGTCTGCAGGTGTGTGCTGTATGGACACACTACCAGGATGTCCCCTGTGTGCCCGATCACCCCTTACTGCCTGTGCATGGCTGGGACCTGTGGCAGCAGTTGGCATCATGCTGGTGCCTTCAGTGAGCAGCATGTGTCCTCCATGTCTGGCAGTTTCTAAGTGTCAGACTCATATGTTAGGGTTGCGCAAGCCACGCTAATGCTGTGCTAACACCACGCAAAGCAACAATGTCACGCAAAGCTGTTTGCCCAGGGTTAAGACCAGCTTTTCCTGGGGGGTAATTTGTACCACACTATGGGTCACACTAAGTCACGCTAAACACCTTAGTACAGTGCTAGTCGCTGAATATCTCATAGCGCCTGTATTCATATTCACTTTGCCCCTTGCATATAATTATGGTTTGCCTCGCACTACTGTGGTTTGCGCACGTTATTTGGCCTTTTGAATATAGCAGACCCGCGCTAATCCCATGCCAACGTTTTCTGCCCAGCACAAAGCTTTGAATATCTGGCCCAGTATGTCTTTCCAGGTGAATCTTTCGAAATAAACAAATGTGCTGAGCTGTACAACCATCCCTTACCTAACACAAACTCATTCTCCTGTTCTGCCCAGTCTGACTCAATACCAATACTGATCTAAAGAGGCTAGCTGGATGAAATAAAAAAATAAATAAATAAAAGAGACAACCAAGCACAGTTTTAAGAGCCACAGCACTTGTAAACAATCTGTTGGGGCGGGGCAGTGTGCAGGAAACTGCAAAACTAAAGCATTTAATAGGTCAAATGACCTAACAAAGCAGAAAATTAAATGTCCCAGTGGGGGTGGGGAGTAGACTGTGCAGGGAAACTGCACAACTACAACTAAGGCATTTAAATATGGTCAAATGACCTAACAAAGCAGTAAATTAAATACAGCCCCAGTTGGTGGAAGGACTATTTTATGTTAAAGACACATACTCAATTTACTTTTGTACTTATTTAAAAATGTGTTTCCATATAAAAAAATGTTTTAAAAAATGAAGAGCCATTTTATAAGTGCAATAAGACACTCCAGGGTTGTGCATTACGGTGTGATAACTGAATTCCTAGGGAGCAGCAGCACTTGGCCTTCGCCTTCTAGCCTAACTACGCCCTAGAGGGCGTTATCACACTGTGAATGCACACCTGGCCATGCCTTATTGCTTACGTGGAGAGTGAGAGAGAGAGAGAGAGACGGCATGCAGGCACACAGTGAAAGGTAGCAGCGAGAGACAATGCATGCAGGAGGGAGAGACACACACACACACAGATAATTAAAACTTGTGGCACTCTCCTGTGTATGTGTGTAGTGTGTGTGTGTGTGTGTGTGTGTGTGTGTGTGTTTGTGTCTTTCTCTATATGTTGTGTGAGGAAGCTCTCAAGAAAGAGCACAGTTTGCCAGCACTTGAAGGGGACACAGACAATGCTCCTAATGGAAAAGCGACTTTTCCATCTGTGCGGTGTGGCAAGTGGGAGAGACACACAGCGGGAGAGACACACTGCACAGCATGGTTCCTGCAATCTTCTGTGTGTGTGTCTCTGTCTCTCTGCGACAACAGTGCAATTACCAGTGACAGCCTATCCATGCGAAGAGCAGTTGCTTTACATACATCAAGCAGCCTTGTTCAACCTTGTCTTGGGTGGGGAGAGAGAGAGAGAGAGATTGTGCAGCACAGAGAGACAGCTAGGCAGCTGTTAGAATTCGGGACTGACGTGACACAGTACTAAAGTCACAGTGACACTGATGTTATGAACAGCAAATGCCAGAAATGATGGCAATTGTATTAAAACTAATTCTAGCAGTTGTGTATTCATAACATCAGTTACCTATGCATGAATTGTTGGGCACTACTTTTTCAGTCAGCAGGATACACTACAATTTATTGTATTTACAGGGGAATAACACCATATATCTTCATCATTTTGGTGTTCTGAAAGATCCCATGTTATAAGCATAATAACCCACTCCAGAGTGTGCCTTTATTGGGGATTAATCAACACCCCAGGTGCTGTGAAGACACTCGGCCTGCAGCCTCATGCCACACAACGCACCAGGGATGTTGATTACTCCAAAATAACCGCCCACCCTGTCGTGGGTTATTGCTTACTTAACCAAAGTATGCAAGGCCTCATGTTAGATTTAATTTTAATTTCAAAGTATTTCACTGTTCACAGCTATGCTTTTCATCTATGAATCAGTAATTTAGTGATAATGCACTATGAAGAAAAAATTACTCACCGTAGTAATCTTCTTTCTTCCAAGGGGTCCTTTAGCACCAGTAACTGCTGCAGTGAGCTCATCAGGCAGTACTGCCACGGAGGTGGAGATTATGGTAATGAGTTTATGATATAGCAAATCAGAGAGAAGTTTGAGGGTGTGCTGAGCAGGGAGAGTGAGGAAGGTTCCAAAATATTTTTTAACCTAGAATGGCACATGCCCACATAGGTATGAACCAACAGGATTTAAAAAATATACAACAATAAGAACCAGAACAATAAACTTAAAACTGCGCTCCAAATGACATTCAAAGTTTAAATAGCCATATTAGCTGAAGGCAAGAAGCAGAGCCCTCTTCTGAAAGGTTATCAGGGGAGGAAGGGTGGGAGCTTACTGATGCTAAAGGACCCCTTGGAAGAAAGATTACTACGGTGAGTACTTTTTTCTTCTTACCCCAGGAGTCCTTTAGCATCAGTAACTGTTACAGACTATAAAGCAGTACAGTTGGGAGGCAGGTAGAGAACCTACTTAGGAAAGAGGATCTGCAGAACCGGCTTGCCAAATTTGGCATCAGATCTTGACTGTACATCCAGGCAGTAGTGCTTTGTGAATGTGTGTACAGTCTTCCAAGTTGCTGCTTTACAGATGTCCAGTAAGGGTATGTCCCTTGCAGCTGCTACAGAGGCTGCAGTGCCCCTAGTAGAGTGGGCCCTGAGGCCCTTGGGGGGGGGGGGCTGTTTACCAGCCGTCATAGCAGAACTGAATGCATGAGACTATCCAACAAGAGATAGTTCTCTTAGTAGCTGGTTTTCCTCTACCTACCTCCCCATAGGCGAGGAACAGCTGTTTTAATGAGCCCCTGAATGCTTTCATGTCATGATAGTGAAAATAACACAGCGACTCACAAAACAGTGAATGTAACCTGCCGAAAACCAATTTGGCACACCTCAACAAATGGCGAACACCAAGTTGGCGAAATTTTAAATATTTGTTTTATGCAGGATGCTGTGCCCCCTACACTCCCATACTAAAATAATCACCTCTGAGCAGGAGCAGACACTAAAGGGAAAAAGAGGGACCCCCGCACCCCCTGTACTAAAATAATCACTTCAGAGGCGGGGTGGACGCTGGAGGAAAAAAGAGGAACCGAGGACTTAAACTCCAAACACCTGCAAAACAAAACAAAAAAAGAACCATACCTCAACACAGTCTCAAACCCAGGACCACCAGCACTGCAGTCCATGTCCCCACCCACTATGCTAGATGGGTAGCCTGGCAGAGTGATGCTCCACAGGCCCATTTAGCCCATCCCATTACTACCTCCCTTCCATCGCTATTTCCTCTCCTCACCATTGTTCCTCTCTTCCCTCGCTATTCCCTCCTTACGCTATACCTTCCCCATCACCGATTTAGAAAGCGACCAAACTGAAGCACTCAGTTGTGAGTCACTCAAGTTGGTTAGCTATTATTACAGGATACCTCCCTGAACTGCTTGATGCTCCAGTAGTAAAGCAGGGCCCCTCTTGACATCCAGACTGGGGAGCTTCTGCTCCACTGGAGTGGATTTCTCAGCAAAAAACATAGGTAAGGTGATGGACTGATTGAGGTGGAACTCTGGGACCACCTTAGGCAGGAATTTCCTGTTCATCCTGAGCTCAATCGTATCCCTATGAGGGATAATGTAGTTGGGCTCAGTACAAAGTGCCTGTAACTCTGAAATCCTTCTTGCAAAGGTAATGGCTACTAGGAATACGGTTTACCAACTGACATACTTGAGATGGGCTGTAGCCATGGGTTCAAAGGGTGGCTCCATGAACCCAGCAATACAGAGGTTCAGACTCCAAGGAGGGGCAGGTTCCCTGACTGGGGGCTGGACATGGAGGAGACCTTTAAAAACTGTTTAAACATTGGTTGGGGAAAAAACAGATTTATTCTTTCCAATGGAAATATAGGCTGAGATTGCAGCCAGATGGAGCTTCAGGGAAAAAGGCCTCAGGCCTGAAGCCTGTAGATGCACCAAATAATCCAAGAGATTAGAAACTGAAGCCTTAAAAGGATTAATTTGTTTCTTCTTGCACCAGAAGGAAAATCTCTTCCATTTGGCTGCATAGGTCTTTTTTCTGCTAGGCTTTTTGGCCATCTTCAGGATCTTCAGGACCTGTTCAGAGTACTGAGTGGCAGGGAACTCTTAACTCCTCAAGAGCCGGGTTTTGAGGTGAGGAGACTTCAGGTCTGACTAAATTACTCCTATCTGAGGGAGAGTCAAGTGGGAGTGACTGAGTGGAAGGCGAATGGGTTTGCTGCAAGAGAGGGTTAGTAGGAAATAATACCAGGCTTGCCTTGGCCAGTCCGGCACCACCAGAATCATTGCTGCTGGCTGAGCTCCGAGTTTCAGCAACACTCTGAAAATCAGAAGGAAGAGATCAAAGGCATAAAGGAACTTCCCTGACCAGTCCAGGGTAAGGGCATTCACTAGGAGAGTTATCAGCACTGGAGGCCTGCAACAATACAGAGGAAGTTGATGGTTGAGGTGAAAAGCAAAAAGATTTATTTCTGGTGTGCCCCACCTTCTGAATGCTGTGGCTAGCACTTGCTTGTTCAGATACCATTCGCTGTGTCCTTGGTTGATGCAACTGAGGGCATCTGCCAAGGTGTTGTCCTTGCCTGGGGAGGTATGTGGCTAAAAGGCTGACATCCAGGGAGTAGGCCAAACTCCAGATCCTCATGGCTTCCAAACACAAGATGCTGGACCTTGTGCCACCCTGCTTGTTTATGTAAAACATTTCAGTGGTGTCCTGATCTGCACTGTGTGACCCTTTATCTGTGAAGCAAAGGCCTTCAGTGCCAAGTAGATGGCCCCGAGTTCCAGCAGACTGATGTGAGCCTGTGACTTCTTTGGAGTCCAGGAACCACCAACAGAAGTACTATCCTTATGAGCTCCCCATCCCAGCACAGAAGCATCTGTAGTGATGATGATTCTTGTGGGAGAAGGTGCTTGGAAGGAAATGCCTACCGAAAGGTTGGTTGTTTCCTTCCACCAGTGCATGGCCTGAAGATATGTCTTTGTGTGACTGGAACCAGTTTGGATAGTGAATTGCTCCTTTGGGACTAGTGAGACCTTAGGTGATACTGTATGTCCCTCATTCTGAATCTGACTCTGGGAACGATGGCTGTCACTGATGCCATGTGTCCTAGGAGCATTAAAAAATGTCTGGCTGGCCAGGACGAAGGAAACTGCCACTGACAAAAAGTTTTGTATTCTTTCCAGAGGAAGAAAAGCTCTGCTCTGCTGTGTGTCCAACTGTGTTCCTATGAAAATAAGGAGTTGGGATGGTTCCAAATGAGATTTCTTTTGGTTTATAAGAAACCCCAAGGAAAGCACAGTGTTCTTTGTCAAGGAGAGGGCCTCTTCTACTTGTAGAGTTTTTTTCCTCACTATGAACCAGTTGTCCAGGTAAAGATAGACCGAGATTCCCTTTTTTCTTATATGTGCTGCCACTACAGCCAGACATTTGGTGAATACTCTTGGTGCAGATGTCAGGCCGAAGGGCATAGCTGCAAACTGGTAGTGCCCTGATGGAAGTTTGAACCTCAGAAACGTTCTGTGGGACTGCCTTATTGGAATATGAAAGTCGGCATCCTTGAGGTCTAGGGAGGCTAGCCAGTCTCCCTGAAGAGACTGTATTACCATTTTCAGGGTGACCATTCTGAATTTGAGTTTCAGAAGACGCTTGTTTAAGTATTTGAGGTCTAAGATAGGCCGACACTCCCAATTTTTCTTTTGTGTCAGGAAGTATCTGGAGTAGAGACCTTTTCCCCTTTGATGGGCAGGTACTCTCTCTACCACCCTTGCTGCCAGAAGGCATTTCACCTCTAGCTCCAACAGATGCCCTTCTGTTGGGGTTAGTGACATGGGCAGCTGGGTGCACCTGAGGGCTGGCATCTTTTTGAACTGAAGTGGCAGGCACTTTTCCACTACCTCCAGGACCCACTTGTCTGATGTGATAAGGATCCAGGACTGGAGATAGTGGGAGAGCCTGCCCCCTACAGGCAGAGGGGAGGTGACCTGAACAGAAAAGTCGGAGCTTATGCTGAGTTGCAGGGGTGGAGGTAGATCTCCTCGCTGACCTCTTCTGCTTCTTCCTCTGAAGTAACCTCTCATCTGAGAGTAGTCAAACTGAGGAGAAAGGGAAAAATAGAGCCTAGGGAAGTATCCCCTGCCCTTGTTTCCCTTAGGTTGGGGTTTTTGAGCAGCAGAAGACGTCAGTTTTGTTGTGTTGCTTTGATAGGCTGTTTTATAATCATCAACCTTCTTCATTTAATCTTCTGTTCTAGTGTCAAACAGAGCATTCTGGTCACAAGGAAAGTCCATGGCCCTGGACTGAGTGTCCTGCATCCGATTAGTTGTTCTCAGCCATGCCAACCACCTGAGAGAGATAACCTGGGCCATCACACTAGAGGTTGCATCATAATTGTCATCTGCCATAAGGAACCAGTACTTTGTGTTTTCCAGGGCAGTTTTAGCTGTCTCTACCAAGTCTTTTACCATAGTCAGACCCCTGCTTAAGTATGGCCAGAACCGAATTCCAGACAGCCTTCTGGTACTTGACTGTGTAAATCATGTAAGAAGATAGGTGGAAGCGAAGAGACGCTGAGGTATAGGTTTTCTTAGCCATAAAATCCAACCTTCTGGAATCCTTTCTCAGGGAGCTGGGAAAAGAGAGGGGCTCCTGCTTTGTCACATGCCACCTGCTGTACCACTCCTTCGTGGTTGGGATGCACAGGCAAGAAAGCTGTTTCTGTTTTGGATAACTGATATTTCTTGTCTATCCTCTTGCCCACTCCTGACAGAGATGTAGGGGTCTGGAAGCTTCATGGTATTCTTCCGAAATGCTTTATATTAGGGAATACCACTTTTTTAGAAGAAGGGAGACCCTCCAACTCTCTATAATCCTGGTTTTCCTCTTCTTCCTGGGTGGACTCCTGAGAAGGGAGGTCAAGGGTGTCCACCATGTGTTGTAGGAAAGTCAGCATGGAGGAGGTATCCTCCTGATCTGTAGGAGGTGCACCAAAACTGGGGCCGGGGACACATCAGGCTCTGGGACCTTGCCCTCTGATATATCACCTGGAGCATCATAAAAATCTTCATCATCATCCCCTTCATAAGCGCCTGCATCAGAAGGAGCTGCAGATAGGATCTGCTTAGGAAAAGCAGGAGTACCGAAAAAAAGACCCCATTCCTTGTAAGGTCTGAAAAATATGCCAGGCTTTAGCCTTATCCTGTATAAATGGCAACTCCCCATGTGTAACTTGGGGATTATAATCCTGGGGTTCTTTGTGTTTGGATTTATCTTTGTGTTTTTTACCCACTGCTGTCTTGCCTTTGGCACCACTGGGAGGGGCAGTGGTATACCTTTCTTTACAAGGCTTCTTTGCAGCCATCTCATTTGTGACTTGGTCAGGCTTTGTTTTTGAACCATGCACCTTATCAGCACCTTTAGAAATTTTTGGTTTAGAAGGAGCTTCATCAGGTCCTTTTAAAGCCTTAGTTTTAGCAGGCACTTCATCAGTACCTGAATTTATATTTTTTCCTTTTGAAGACACTTCATCAGCACCTTTGGTAGGCTTAGATTTAGAAGATGCCTCATCAGGACCTTGATTAGAATTTATTTGCTGGCCCCTCATCGTTAGCCTTGGGTCTTTATTTTGGGACAGAGGAATACCCTTCCTCAGCCATCATTCTAAGTCTTTTTGCTCCATTCCTTAAAGTGACACTGTCAGCCTGCTTTTCAGCATATTATTTCTAGTTGAAACCCCATATTTTATGACTGTTTACCCTCTCTAAAATTCACTGATGTTGTTGTTTGTTTTGTCTGTCTCCTTGTTTAGTAGAACTGAAATGCATGGCAGTGTATATTTATAAACAACCTTGTTTTGTTTACAATCCTGGTTCTGTTCTTACTGCACACTTCCTGAGCATTAGAAACACACCCAGACAGTGCAGTCACTCATAAGAAAGAAGCTTCCTAAACTCCCACTGCATCAGTCCAGGAAAGAAGTGTTTGGAGTTGTTCAAGGGATGTAAACAAACCTGCTTTGGCGTGATAACACCAGTATCTTGGGCAGTCTGTTTTTCACTTTTTTAAATAAAATAAGAGTCAGAATCAAACTACCAGCTACATCAGCAATCTTTACTGAATGTTGGCAGTCATAAAATATGTTTTTTAAACTAGGGACACTTTGAGTCCTACGGGGGTTGACAGTGTCCCTTTAAGGTCTCTGAACAAAACTTAGAGCAAAGAGAGCAACAGTGGTCTGGACCTAAACACTTTAAACACAAGTCGTGGGTATCTGCTTTAGCCACTATTCTGTGGCACTTTAAACAATTTTTAAAACCTGTGGGTCCAGTCCTCTTTCAGGGATTTCTGACATGCCAAAACTCAGAAAACTGCAGAAAATTCAAATCCCTAAAGGGCTCTATACAGAAAAACAGTTGGTTCCCTCAAAGAACCGTGACTTTGTGAGGTAAAAACTTAGTAAAGAAAAATGCCAGTTCCTGTCTAAGAAAAGAGAACTGCAATAAAAATAAGAAAAGGAACTGTCTAATACAATAAATGTGGTTACTATTTAGTTAGAAAATAAAGAAAAGGAAACTGTGGAGCTGGATGAAATGCGGTTCCTTGGAACCAAGGAGAACCACTAAAAACAGAAACGGCTACTCAGAACACTATAAAAAGTAAATTAAGTAAGTTTTATAGCTGCCAAGAAGTAAAATGACTTTTCCTAGGCTGAGAGAGAGAGACAGAGAAAGAGAGAGCACCTCAGAGGCAGTGTTGCTCGGTCAGGTGGAGAAAACATTCTGGTGCCTTCCTCACAGCCTTTGCTCAGCACACCTACAAGCTTCTCTCTAATGACTAATTCATAAACTCATTACCATAATCTCCACCTCCAGGGCAGTACTACCTGGTCAACTCACTGCAACAGTTACTAATGCTAAAGGACTCCTGGGGTAAGACACTTTTTTCCTCTGTTTTTGAACCCTTGTTCACATTTTGGAATGAAGAACCTGTTGTTCTTAGCATTTCGGAATATGAAAAATAAGGTTTCATCCATCTTCCAATGAAAAAAGCAATCACCTAATCAGATTCTCATAGCTGTGAGCAGAGCGGTCACAGACAGCTAATAGCATCATGTGCCAATTCAAAATCACCCATTTAAGCCACAAGTCCTCGTTACTGTTGTACATAATTAACTAATCCCCCTCCTGTTAACTCTCTGATTCTGCCTCTCTGATTTTTCGCTACTGAAAAGCAGACTCAAATTGTATTATAAACAATAAAAGAACTCCCTTTATTTATTTATTTTTTCCTTTTATTCGTTTTGGTAACTGGGTAAAGCCCACTAGGCACAAGTACCTATTTTCAGGGACGACCCAGATGATCTGGGGAGGTTAAGTGACTTGCCCAGAGTCACAGAGTATGCAAGTGGAGGTTGTGGGAATCAATCCCAGATCTGCTGGATGTGTCAAATTCATTCACAGCTCATTACTCTAACCTCTGTCTATACCGCCTGCACTTTGCTGAGAACTCTCAGATTCTCAGTGCCTTATTAGTTCAGTGACATCGGGAAGGCTCTCAAGCTTTGCTCTCCTGCCCCTGCTGTCACCAAACTAACAGGGCATTGAGAATCTGCTCGTTCTCAATGAAGGGAGGTTTATTATTCTACATATAATAAATGAGTTTCTATTTTTCCCTTAGGTGAAAAATGGCATTATATGCCATAACAAAGGAGGGTTTATTACGGCAAACACATGCACGGTCTCCCTCATTTTGTGCATGTGCCTGCTGCAGTTTTTGGTACTTCTGAAATGCTCTCCGCTTGCCTTCTTGCTGAAAGAAACTGACGGCCAGTGTAACTTGGCAGTAAGTTAATTTCTTCAAAACTGCTCATTTTCTACATTTACAGGAAGAAAGTAAGGATGTTTTTACATTTAAAAAACGTGCACGTCAAACTGGCCATAAACAAAACTGCAGCACGGCCACACCGGAACAGCATGCGGCCAGTGGAACCTCTATTTTATATAATTGCAGTGCCAAAAAATAGAAACCCAGCAATTACATAAAATAAAATATGGGATGGTATGTTGTGAAACTCGAAGTTTACACACATCCAAGGGGTTAGATGCTACATAAACCCCGAGAACGAAGCTCCAGTGAGGGAGGTTGGCACACTCCACAGAAATACTGCTACCTGGATGACCACAGGTGGTGGTGCAAACTAGAAGAACCTGCAGATGTGGGTGGGTGAGGTAGACACCAGGTCAACACAGTGTACATGTATGCTCAGTGTGCACTGCTGCCATGAGACCCACTGACAGCACCAGCCTTGCAGGCTGGGAGAAATTCTGAGTGGGGAAACCCCTCTGGCCACAGCAGCATGATGTCATGGGCTCTTGCAGGCCCTGCACCTGCCGCTCTGGGGCAGGCTCTATCAGATTAGCATCTTGGTCCCCCATTTCTCAGGATCAGTCCCATGTCTTGGGGATGGGGGCAACAATTACCGGCCTATATCCTTACTACCTGTACTTTCTAAATTACTTGAAAAATGAGTTAATGTACAATTAAGAGAACACCTAGAAACCATGAACATGCTAAACCCCCTCCAATCTGGATTCAGACCTAAATATAGTATGGTATCAGCACTGGCAAAGGTAAAAAATGATTGACAAGTCACATTAGCGTCTAAAAACCATGTCAGTGTACTCCTTTTGGGCTGGAGCAAGTTATTCGATACCGTAGATCATGAGTTATTACTACTTATGTTGTGAGGTATTGGGTCTAGATGACACAGCTCTGAAATGGTTCACTTGCTATCTGATAGGTAGAAAACAGCTGGTCAAAGCCCAAGGCGTTCTCTCCTCCCCCCCTTAAAACATTACAAATAGGCATTCAACAGGGGTTAGTACTGGAGCCATTATTATTCGCAATCTACATCAATGATACTGACGCCAAAAATCAGTATAGCGCATGCTCATCTTTTTACAGATGACACAGTTCTCTATGTTGCTAGGCCTAGCCTTGAGCTTGTGTGTATAGAGCTGCAGCAGGAGTTCAACCTGCTGCAACGAAACCTCTTGCAACTAAAGTTGTTGCTCAATATTAAAAAAATCAAAATTATGTTCATATCTCCTCAAGCGAAACCTAATAGTACTAGTTTCACTAATGCTAAACTCCAGATCAAGACCCTCTTGTGGGAACCACTAGAGGTACAGTAGTGGAGAAATACAAATACCTGGGCTTCTGGCTCGATTGTAGGCTATCATTCACTACACATATAGAGGAACTCTCCAAAAAGCTATGACAAAGGCTAGGCCTCTTCTTCAGAATCAGGCATCTGCTTATCCACGAGGCCAAAATAAGTAGGGTACAGACCACTTTTCTTCCACTCGTTGACCATGCAGATTTTATTCATAGGCATTGTTCCACCACTGCTCTAGCCAAGTTGGATACTCTGTACCACAGAGCATTATAATTCATCACTGGAGCTCCATTTAATACTCACCACTGCTCCCTCTATGCACAATTAGGTTGGACTTCACTTAGCACAAGAACAAAAAATTCCTCTCTCTGGGTCTACACAGCCTTTACTAACAAGCTGCCCTCCTATATCGCTGACCTTTTTAAATATACCTCTGGAGCTTACCCACTCAGAAGACACTCCTATATTATGCTAGATGTACCCAGAATCCGTACTCACTATGGCTCCTCATCCCTAAGCCATGCTGTCCCCCACCCGCTGGAAAGCACTGCAAAGATCCTTAAAACTCATGTATATTGTTGGGATGAATGCCTTCAAAACCATGCTTAGACAATCACTAAAGGAAAGTTGTACATGGTATGACTAACCCCTACCTTAATTCTTACAAACCCTTTTGCAGTGCCAATTAGCACTTGTACTCCCTTAGCTGTTTGAAGACACTACTGTAGTTGTCTCCACCAAATGTCCTCAGTTCCACAATCCACATGAGCTTCCCCTCCCTCCCCTACATTACTAACTTACCCACCTTGCTATTTACTCATTGCCTTGCTCAACCCATACAGACTTTCCTAATCGTACATGCCCTGTTCATTTACAGCCCTAATAATCTATCCTTATCATACCTGTCCTGCTCCTTCTTGATTTGCCCTATACCTGTAATCCTCCTGAACACCACTTCCTCACCCAGGTTCCAAATCCCTTTTGAACACCTTTTCCCCCACCCTCTATCTTGTTTTTCCCAAACTGTCTCCCAAATCCCGAAAGACTATCATATCCTAACTGTATTGTCCCCTTACTGTAAATAAAGAACTTTGATGTCAGTCTTATCAAATGTATAATCACCCTGTATGGTTTCCTCATTGTGAATACTAGAATCAGGATGTTAGCTTCTTTCAGAAATACAATTATTCTTGTATTGTTAAAAATGTATTGTCCTTGTATGAAATGCTGTTTTGTATCAACCCCTTATGTTGCGTCCTCCCAGGACCACCTTGTAAATTAGCCTGCTCAACGGTGTCTTTTCCTGGTAAAAATAAAATCGAACTGAACTGAAAAAAAAAAAGAGGGCATAAGCTACAGTCTCCCAATGCTGGCAAGGTAAGTTCCTAGGAAAAGTGGAGTGACAGGGCCGGACAGCTATGAATGCAGGATAGATCAAGCATTTGTCAATGCTGAATGTTTGCTTGCTGGTATTGGCATTGATAGTGCAGGAGTTAGAGAAATGCATAATAGGAATGGCAGTGAAGGACTGAACTAATGCTAACCTCCACCCCGACCCTGCAGAGGCTGACAGGCATTGGGGGTGTGCCTTTGGGTTGTCGGGCATAACACTCAAGCCACTGCACCTCACCCCATACTGCAGACACCGATAGGTGTCGTGGCATGCCTTAGGATCTTTGGCCCTTACGCACACCCCATTCCATGAGTAAATAAGCTGAGATGGGTACAGTATAGGAGAATGGGCTGAACATTAGGGCCGAAGACCCCAAGGCACACCTCAATGCCTGTCTCTGGCTGCAGGCTAAGGTGGGGGTGGAATGGTGTGAGCATTACAGCCGACAACCCCAAGTCACACCATGATGCCTGTCACTCTCTACAGGGTGGGGCATTACAGTTGAAAACCCTAATGCCAGAGCTTCAGATAAGGGGAGTACCAACCTGTTTTACTCACCTTGTTTTAGGAAATACTCTACAGAAATGTTTTTTAATGAATACCAGTACTCACCCAACATTGGTAAATACTCCACACTCCAAAGAATAGTGCTTCATAACATAACTGGTGATTCAAAAGGAGTTTTTCCAGATTTGCAGCACTCACATGCATCCCAATTTTGTTTTACTCACTATATTTTAAAACTAGTAAATAAATTACTCCTACTTGCCAATATTATGTGGAGCATCGTTGGCACTTGGTCAATTCTAATCTAGAAAAAAAAACCTACATTTTTTTAAAAATGTACCCCTCAGTCCACTCTGTCCAGACATTTGTACGCATCTGAATTTGGTTTTACTCACTTTACTCACCTCTTTTTCAAAATGAGGAGTACAGACCTCATCCAGAAAAACTCTTATCTGGAGCCCTGCCTAATGCCCAGGGTGTTTGCTGGTATTTTCACTCCAAATTTTCAACATGGCCTTTTTGGGACCCCACCTCGTAAACACAGGCACTATCATTTTGTTACGCAATCCTGAAAGGTGATTTCTTACAGTGACTGCACCATTCGGCACTGCAGGTGTGAAAACACATTTCGGGCAGGATGTGAAAAATGGCAGCTATATTGTTCTTGAGGAGGTGTGAAAAAATGGCAACTTTGAAAATCTGGAGTGAAAATATGAAAAATAGGCGAAGTTACGGGCGTGCATAGAAACTCTGCAATGCATGCCTGTAACACAATCATTTTGTGGAATTTTTTCACCAAGTTTTCAACATGGCTTTTTGGGATCCCACTTCATGATGAGTGACACTATAATTTCGGTACTCCATCCCGAAAGTTGATTTTGCATAGTGACTGCGCCATTCTGCGCCACAGGGAGCAAAAACATATTTTGGGCATGATATGAAAAATGACAGCTATACTGTTCGTTAAGAGGTTTGAAAAAAATGGCAATGTGGAAAATCTGGAGTGAAAATAGAAAAAATTGGCAAAGTTATGAGTGTGTGTAGAAACTGCGCAGCGCATGCTCGTAGCACAGTCATTTTGGGTAATTATTTTCACCAAACTTGCAACATTGGCTTTTGGGACCACACCTCATGAACAGTGACACTGTAATTTCATTAATCAGTCCCAAAAGGTGATTCTGCGCAGTGACCGGAAATTACCTTTCGAGACAGAGAAACGAAATGTCAGCATCAGTGTTCATGAGGGGAGTCCCAAGAACCCCATGTTCAAAATTTGGGACCAAAATTCCACAAATTGGCTGAGATATTGACCTAAATTGAACCCCCCGCCCATTCACTACCATTATAGGGCTTACCCATCATTTCTTCAGTTCCCAGTTGTTCTTTGAAGGGAGCAGACATATTTACGGTCCACAGAAGATCCGTTGCTCCTGACCTCCGGAGCCAAGTATGGGTGAGGGGGTGTGGGGAGATGGGTTGCACAGAGGGAGGGTGCGGGTTGGGGAAGGGGGCCAGTGGGAACAACGAGGGACCGTTTTCTTGTTTTTCAGGTTTAAAACAAAAAATACTTTGTGGGACAATTTTCTTTTTTACAGGTGAAATATAACAAATGGATTTCAGCACACTGTGGTGGGCTCCCAGTGTGTCAGACTACTGGGGGGATTAATGGAGACCCGGAGACTGGGCACCCCAAGGTCATCTGGAAAAGGGGTGGGCGCATCCAACACGGGGAGTGGGCAACCTGGTGTGGGAGGAAAAAAGATTGGGGTGGGCTCCCAATGTGCCACAATAGTGAGGGGGGGGGCATGTCAACATGGGGACTGGGCATTCCGTTGTGGGCAAAAGATATGTTCAGGCTTGGGGGAAGAGGTGGTCATCAGACACCAGAAGTGGGCATCCCGGTGTTGGAAAGTGAAAAAAAAAAATATATATATCTGTGCACACTGGGGTGGGCTCCCACTGTGCCACAATAGTAGGGTGGGGGCATGCCGACACAGGGATTGGCCACCCTGATGTCGGCTTTCAGGGGACTGTGTGGAGGGTGGCAGGAGCCGCCAATCTGCAAAGCCATGGCGTGGCTTATTTATTACATTTAATTAATTTTATTTATTGATATGCTTCACCATGAAAGACACACTGAGCAAACGGGTTGCTCGTAACGCCAGCCATGCACACTACTGTGCACTGTAATGTGCATGCCTGAGTCTTCTCCGCCACTGTGTGCCTGGTTATGGGGGCTGCCACTGCAATCAGGGATAATGAAACTGTCCCTAATTGGAGCAGCAGATTTCTTTCAAGTCTGGCGCTTGCTCTGAAACTGCCATCATCGGCAGCTTCCCTATTGACTGGTGGCTGAGGGACGCACCCCCTGAAAACGTGCACTGGATAGGAAAAAACAAAAATGGTATTTCTACTGGTCGCAGTCCTAAGGAACAAAAAACAAAGTTCTCAAAAAAGGAAAAATAAGTCAATGGCTTGTACATCACCCAAGAAAGGTTATTCTACCCATGTTATCGAACCTCCCTCACTTACTCACTGTAGTCTATCATTTTTTGACTGTCTCGATCAAACTAACATTCATTTATATTTTCTTCAGGTTTTAAAGATTACCTGTGTAAAAAAATAATGATTGTAGCAGACAATGAAACACACACATAACAAGAGAGCACAGGGAGGCTGAAGTGAGCAGCAGGTGCACTACAGAATGGGTGCCTAACCCCAAACAATACTGAAAGGCAGAACAACAGTGCACGCCAGACACTACTACACCTGCAACTCAAAATCACTGACGAGCACAAATGGGGATACCAGAAACAGCAGTATGTGAACACACCTACTGCTGCTGCCGGTCTCCCCATTTGTGCTCTTTTACTGATTTTACTCTGCAAGCGCAGTAGCATCTGGAGTGCTCTGCTGCCTGTGTTTTTGGCAGACAATGAATCCTGCTGCCAGTGCCTTTTAATCTGGCAGAATTTCTCCTCTCTGTTTTACAAAAGGTTCATCCTCCCAAACCAACCATATTGCCTTCTTTGAGGTGGGAACTAGGAGATGGATTGGAGCCATGCATTTGATATAGACTATCTAGATTTCAGCAAGGCCTTCACCACTGTACTGCATGGAAGACATATGGACAATAAAAAGCACCGTGGAGGCCACAAAATGTGCAGGAAATGGACTGTTGCCAGTTAGAAGCCGAGAACTGTGTGGAAGGCCTTCTTTCTGAGCAGAGGGATTTACTGAGTGGTGCATCCCAGGGGTTGTTCCTTTTCTCCTTATTTTAAATCATATTTGTCAATGACCTGAAGGAGCATGTGGATAACACTGAACTGGCAAAAAGGGTGGTTATAGTGGGGTTGGGGGGTGCACTTCTGGGGCACCAAAATACATTGGAGGTGCAGGCTGAGAAATAGGGATTAGATTTAATGTGGAGAGGTGCAAGGTACTAGAGTGCAACTTGGGGCATGGAATCTAGGTCACACATACCCCGTGTGTTGAAACCATGGACAGTACAACCAAGAAAAAGGATGCAGGTGTAATTAGCCAGGTGGGCAGTGTGTTACCAGAGCCAAAGGGATGAATGCAATGCTGGGATGCATCTGGAGTTGGGCTACGGAGCAGGTCAAGGGAAGTGATCCTCCACCTGTGTAAGGCCTTGGTTCAACCCCACCTGAAGTACTGCATCAATTTTTGGTCACTGCAGTACAGAAAGGACCTGAATAGACTGTGAGGGTCCACCACAGGGCCACCAACCTGATTAGAGGCTTAGCAGGAAACAGCAAGGAGAAGTGACTGAAAGTACCCAAATCATTCCATCTACACAACAGGAGGCTGAGAGGAGGCATGACAATGGTGTCCCAACTAGCGATATACAGATATAACTGGGTAGCTGTTTAAGTTTTGGTTGCTACCCCTGCCTAGTGGGCTCAAACCAGGTTGAGGGGCCTGGGCTCTGTTCTGGTGGAAAAGGGGGGTTTCTTTGCAAAGATAAAATTAAAGTGTGGTGCCACCACCCAGTGTAGTTTGTAGTGGGCCAGTTGACAGAATGGTACAATCTCCTGGGATAGAAACATAGAAGTTGATGGCAGATAAGGACCACAAGGCCCATCCAGTCTGCCGATTTCTTTTTCTACCTTATAAATGTGCCATCGGCCTTTGCTCTGTCAGTGGCCTATCTATTCATACTCATTTGTATTGCTCCCTTATGCCTATCCCATGCCTGTTTGAAGCCCTGCACTGTATTCATAGCCACCACTTCTTGAGGTAGGCCATTCCATGCATCCACCACCCTTTCTGTGAAAAAGAATTTCCTCACATTACCCCTTAATCGGCCCCCTCTATTCTCATGCTGTGTCCTCTTGTCCTGCTATTTTTCTTATATTTAAACATGTTAGACTCTTTCACCTTGTTAATGCCCTTAAGGTGTTTGAATGCCTCGATCATATCACCTCTCTCCCTCCTTTGCTCAAGGGTATACATATTGAGCTCTGTTAATCTGTCCTCATATGT
This sequence comes from Neoceratodus forsteri, assembly GCA_016271365.2. Taxonomy (NCBI): domain Eukaryota; kingdom Metazoa; phylum Chordata; order Ceratodontiformes; family Ceratodontidae; genus Neoceratodus; species Neoceratodus forsteri. The sequence continues at coordinate 336,253,565 of CM057454.1, forward strand.
CTTCTGATGCAGTCCCTGCACCATTTTGTTGCCCTTCTCTGGACTGCCTCAATTTGGTTAATGTCCTTGTGAAGGTGTGGCTCCAATACTGCACGAGTACTCCAGATGGGGCCTAACTAGTGTCTTGTAAAGAGGGATTATTACCTCTCTACGACTTGTGATACCCCTACTAATACACCCTAACACCCCTAGCCTTACCTACTGCTTTAGAGGTCTGTTTGATGATTTCAGGTCATCAGTGATGATGATGCCCAAGTCTCTTTCTTCCTTGTGATTGCCAGCAACCTCCCAGCCTATAGGTGGCTTCAGGGTTTCTTCCCTATGTTCATGATCTTGCACTTCTTTGCATTAAATCCCGGTTGCCACTCTTCTGACCATTTTGCTAGTTTATCCAGATCTCTTCTCATTCTGCCCACCCCATCTGGATCATCTACTCTGTTGCAGATCTTGGTGTCATCTGCAAACAGACAAGCCTTACCCTCAAGTCCATCTGCAATGTCACTAATGAAGATGCTGAAGAGGACTGGCCCCAGGACTGATCCCTGAGGTACCCCACTTGTGACTTGCATCTCTTCTGACTGTATACCATTAACCACACCTCTCTGTTTTCTGCCCGTCAACCAGTTTGCCACCCAGTTGACCAACTTCTGACCCACCCCGAGCCTACCCAGCTTATTTATCAATCTTCTATGTGGAACAGTGTCAAAGCTTTGCTGAAGTCAAGGTAGGCGACATCAACTGCTCCCCTTGGTCCACCACTCTGGTTACCCAGTCAAAGAAATCTATGAGATTAGTTTGACAGGACCTTCCTTTTGTAAACCCATGCTGTCTTGGATCCTGTGCTCCTATAGATTCCAGGTGTTGCACCATCCTTTCCTTAAGGAGTGCCTCCATAATCTTTCCCACTACTGAGGTAAGACTGACTGGTCTGTAGTTCCCTGCCTCCTCCCTGCTACCACTCTTGTGGAGTGGTATCACATGAGCCCTTCTCCAGTCTTCTGGGACCTCTCCTGTGCTCAGAGACTCACTAAACAGTTCTGCTAATGACTCTGCTAGTTCCACCTTTAGCTCCTTAAGTACCCTGGGATAAAGTATGTAACCCCCCTACAAATGGGGGTTCCCAAAAAGTCTTCCTTGAGCTTGCCTAAATGCTCACTGCCAGGCTGGTGTCCTGCGTTTTAGCAGTTTAAATGTGAGTACCACAGCCTGTATAGCCTCTGTGTACTGTCCCTTTAAGAGCTGCCAAATTGCAGCTTAAGTAATCTGAGGGGGAGCTCTGTTGAAAGATATAACTATTTACTGAAAATCATTTAGAGTGATAATGATAATGTAGTTTGTCTAACCTGCTTTCTTTGTAGCAAAGACTGTTTTGTTTGTCTCCGCTATCTTGGTCCTGGACTACAAATTGGACCAAACAGTACTGGTGGGACCTAAAATGTAGCCAGACTACAGGAGTTGTCTGAATTCAAAATCTGTAGGAACTATAGTTTGGAGTTTTTTTCTGCCTTTTTTGCAACTCAAGGGGGAGCTCTTGCTTTGACTGACAGCCAAATCAGCCAACCAAATCTTTTGGATCTTGGGGAAGTCCCGGGCTGTTTGCAGTTTTCAGTTAGTTCTGAGCTGGGAACTGAAATGAGAGAAGCTGAAGTGATTTTCTGGCAGCAATCCTGAGTGGATTCGCATGGGAAAACTGTGAAAGGGCTCAGATTTGGCTAGCATGTCTGCTGCTGCTCCCTAGAAGGCGAGAAGAGAATTATTTTGGACTAAATCCAAGTTTGTGTGACTAAAGTAAGCTACTGAAGTGGGCCAGGCTCAACCTGAAGAAGACCGAAGATTTTGCTGAATGCGATCAGCCTTTCAGGAGTTCCAGCTACCCCTAAGCTCCCGGTGTGTGCAGAGACTTTGTGATTGTGACTGGGGAGCGCTTTGCCTGGTACAGCAGAATTCCCATACATGTAAATGTGCTATGAGCTGCTAGTGGGTTATGAGTTAGTTCACCACTATGTGAACTGTGTTCTGCTTGCTGGAAGCTATATCCAGCCCAAAACGGATTGCATCTGAATTTGTCTCCATGTGGTCTGGGCCTTGCCAGATTGGCCCAGCCAGACTACCCACTACACAGAGAAGCCATCGACGAGAGACCTGCCTGGGGATCATCCCCTTGCTCCACGCTTGAATAGGAATGATGCCTCTGTGACTCGTGTGGGCCCTGCTTCTCTTGGCATTCCAGATCAACCACCTGCAGTCTCGATTTTCGTCCAGCCTGTGTCCAGTCGTGAGTAAATACCTTGGTAGCTCCCTGCAACAACAGCTTAATCTGACTGTGTCATCTGATTGTCTTGTTGTTTCGTTTCCTTTACAAACTGAGCCCTCTGGCTCTGGATTACAAATATTGTGTACTGTGCATGTTGTTTTCCTTCACAGGGCCCCAACCAGTTGCAACCCCGGGCAACAGTCCTGGCTAGCTCATCTCTTCTCCACCTGGGTACCCAGAGGTGTGACTGTGTGGGGGGGACTCAAAGCACATGCATAACTACTTGATTGATATAACCTTTAAGCTAATTAACCTGATTTTGCCCCTTCCATGTTCAAATCCCCTGAATAAATCAGATCTAACTTTTTCTGCATGTAATCTGACTGTTTTTCTAGTTTGTGCTCAAAGTACTGTACTGTTGCTATTTGCTGTGCATAACCTTGTTTTACAGGGAGTCCCCAGGGTCGAGCCAGAGGAACCAGCCCTGGTGGTAAGTGAAAACAGTGTGGGTACTTGTGTGGCGTACCAGGGGTATTGTGAAAGTGATTATTGTAAAGTGTTCAGGCTACTAGAGGGGAAAGAGGGGGTTACAGTGTCCCAGAGGGCTGTGCCCTGGTTAGCTTGACCCCTACCAACCCTGACCTCCGGATGGAGGCACCCATTTCAGAAATTAGGCCCCTTAACCTGCTACTAGCCAAGCAGGCAGGGGTAGTAGCCCTTGGGATAGCGCCACCTAGGGGTTACATGTACCTGCCCATGTACCTGCCCACTTCCCCTCACAGTCACCCCACACACAGAATACCATAAACAGTTGCAGTATTTTACAGAACATGCAAGTAATGACTATCGCTAATAATATGCTCATAGCGTAGAACACTGCCCCAATCAGAGACTGAATGCTCCACACTTGCACCGCCACCTTGGTACAATCCATCTCTGACTTCCAGTCAGGAAGGAACAGAATGGCCAACATACTGCTCACTGGACTACTGATGGGGGGTGGTGGCGGTGGAGAGTGACATGGTGCTCCTCTTACCCCTCCACTCAGCTCTTGTATTCCAACAAAAAAACTGAGAGGCTACATAACCTGAGATCTGGGAAACCAAGGTTGTTTCTGGACCAAAAAGGCAACACAGATTACTCCTTGTGATAGAGCACTGTCGTTCGTAGTATCCCACAATGCACAAAAACAAGGAAGTGGCAAGCTGGCAGCAGATTAACAGGTGTATACAGTAAATGGAGTCCTTGAGTTAATTCTGCACTCTGTCACCAGCAGCTGCCACCTCCACAACAATGGTCATAATAAGCTGCAGTCCAGAGATTATGATCATCCCCAGTATCACAGATGACTAGGCAACCACACAGAGCACTGTGGGCACCCTCTTGGCAAACCTAGTTTACATGAGCATGGTAAGCATTAAACTTTCCGCAATATGGAGCCGCCTGGTAGCACTGAGGATTGAGGCGCTGGCTGCCACACCTCGCATCATGCTGATGAACCGGGTTCAGGAGTGGACTTGGGCTGCTTGGGGGTCAGCCGGGGGAGATAGGCTGGAGCATCCAACGATAGCTTGACTTCTCTGGGGGGAGGAATCGGTTTCAACCCGGCGTGTGCTGACCCCTGGCGGAGGCTGGGTGCATGCCAGCACATTGGCACATCATGGGTGTGACTGGCCACAGGCGAAGGTCTGTGAATCTATCAGCTCTGGGGGTTGCACCAATAGGGGCGAACGTCGCAGACGTCTGCATTCGAACCTTGACATCTGGGCATGCAGCGTCCATACAGGAAAAAGGGAAAATCACCCTCTGGGGCCGGGAAGATGGAGTGCCAAGCCCAGTCCTGATGTGCCACCATCTGCCGCTGTCTCGGGGGCCTGATTAGACACTAAGGTATAAGGGTGCCCTGCCCCACCACGACCCCACCCAGGGGACAATCTGCGGCAGGATGGAGGGACCCGAACAGCAGGTAAGACAGTGGCAGGGATGGGTTTCACTGGCTACTCATGATGGGGTGGCTCCAGTAGGGACGTAAGTGGGATAAAAAGAAATTAAAAAAAAAATAAATAAATACTTTCTCCAATATGGATGCTATAGCATGCTTCAAAAAAAAAATCACACAGTTTAGCAGTAGTGTGCATGCAGTCACTTACATTTTTAAAAATGGACTAAAGTTAGTATGGAAAAACCTTTCCGTAGTCTGTGCAGGCCCTAAGCCTTTTTAAAAGAAGTCATGCAGTCACTGATTAGCTTTGAAAACCCTCCTGCTGTAAAACACTGGCTCACACCAGTCAGTTTAACATCTGCAATACTAATCAACAGCGAATGGTTTGTATCTAGTCATAAATTTCAGATAATATTCTGTGGTTTTGTAGTTCTGTTTAATGCAGCAATATTTGTTAGTCACCATATCGGGTTTTTTTCAGCAATGTTTTCCTGAAAAAATTATCAAGAGACCCATTTTTCTTTCTGTTTCATTCCAGATCCAGGATAGTGAAGTATTTAAAAGGCCTGGCTGCCATGCCATGCCTGCCAGAATAAAATTAAATATATTGGTACAATATTGCTCTGTTTATAATCAGAAACATGTGAGAACACCATCCTAATACTACCTATCCACAGTATGAATCCAGCATGTACATTCAACAGGTTACCCCTCAACAGAAGAGAATTTTAAAAAACTGTGAGTGGCTGCCATCTTTATTCATTAGTCATTAACTACAAAATTAGCTACAACACTGGTTTTAAAAATATCTGAGAAAACAAAAAAAAAATACTGAGGATGAATCCAAGGATGTCAGAAATACATTTCTTGCTAAAAAAAACTAAATGATGAAATTTTTTGCCAACTAACAAATACTGCTGCTTTCAAATCTGCTTTCCCATATTTGCCTGGGACACATCAAGGAATCAAGGCAATTGCATCTACAAATATGATGCAAAGCGTTCCACTAAACTCTGTTGCTTGACCAACTTCCTTGAGAACAGGGTAGAGGCACCACACAACTTAACTTAAAATCTTGGATACAACCTCACCACCAAACTATAGACCCAGGCCCCTCAAACTTGTCTGAGCCCACAAGGCAGGGGTAGTAACCGTCGACATCAGTGGCGAGTGACCCAGTTACATGTGACTAGGTTATAAGGGAATATACATATGCCTTGATTGGTTGTTAAGCAAGCACTGTAATAGAGTACCTTTAAACCACTTGAGAGGTACATACTGTGTATTCATTACAACCACACACCCCTACACCCATACACCATGAAGTGTATTACTGCACTTTCAAAATATATACTCTTTAGTTTAGTGCCCCTTCCACCCTCCCTTACAGAGGTGCTTGACTCTGCTCTGATGCCCAGCCTCCACCATGTGTCAGCCAAGAGCGAGGAACAGTGCCTCCCAAATCCAGAAGATGAGAGCAGCCCAGCAGCCACTACAGTCATCTCCCAGCCAGCCCCCGGCGGCCCAAGTTCGTTCCTGAAATCGGGTCATTGGCATGTTACGAAGTGTGGCGCCCAGCGCCTCAACCCTCAGTGTCACTGGGCCGGCTCCATAATTTTAATTCTTAAAGGAACATTGTCTTGCAAAGCTGCAATATTTGTTAGTTGGCAAAAAGTTCATTTTTTTTTGTTATTTAGCAAAATGTATTTCTAACATCCTTAGATTAATCCTTGGTATATTTTTAGTTTTCTCAGATATTTTGAACTCATTCTATCTGATGCCACCATGTTGGGTCAGGTTAGGCAATGGATGGTTCGGACCCCATATGGCGCTAATGGGTAGCATGGGTTAAAGCTGCTTTTTTTAGCTTATTTTGTAATTAATGACTCATGCCACTGAAAATGGCTGCCACTCACAATTTTAAAAAATCTTTTCTGCTGAGGTTACCCGCTAAATGATACTCGATTCATACCATGGATGTATTATGATGGTGCTATCCAGGGATCAATAAATTTGAAATTTACGTGGTAGTCCAAGACAACTGGCCTATCCAAAAATGGGAATCCCACTGTCATGAGGGGTAGTCCAGTGGTTAGAAGGCCATATTTTAAGGAAAACTTACAAAAAATTAAGTAGCAGCAAAGTAAATGGTTGTTTCATTGTATTATTAATAGAACGTGATGTAAGCTATAGAAAACTGTAAAAATGAAGATGCATTTTTATATTTTTCTGTTAAGACAGGCTGGCGATTTGAAGTCTGAGTCAAGTGGTGCCAGACTCCGACCGTCCAGTCCCACAAATGCCAGAATGAAACAGAGAATAATTAGGACATAAGGACAGCATAATTAGAACTCATAAACAGTACTGTCAACAACTTTAAGTGTACTGGTAGTGGGACAGGATGATGATGATGGAACAGCAGCCATACTAGGCCTAGCATGAGACACAGAAGCATCAGATTCAATTGTACTAGTAGCAGCATGCCTATAAACATGTTGAGTGCCTGGACCAGACAGCGGCCAGTGGTTTATTGCTGGATGTGGATCGACGTCACATAGGTCAGGACCCTCTACTGCTATTCAAAGAAGTGACTGTAATGTGTCTTCTGCCAGATGTGTTCTAATTTTTGTCTTTATCAGGTTTTGAAATGATAACACTCGTTCACACTTTGCAGTTGACACATTCATTGCCAGAAGTATTTCCACTAACTCTAGAATGTGAGCAATCTTGGGCAGTTTTTCTTTCAGCAATCTTGTATATACCTGCAGATAGGGTTTGTCAACTGCAGATTTCAGCAGAGCCTTAAATGCAGCACATTCAGATCTAATATTTTCCTGCTACTCTTCAGTGAAAAAATTAAAATATGCTACCAAATTGGCCACTTCATTGGTCCCAAAGTCCGCATGTTGCTCTCTTGGTAGATCAAACTGTTTAAAATACAGACACTGGAACCATTTCAGAGGCACATCTGAGAAATTTTGAAATCTTACATTGATGTAATCTATTGCTGCATGTATTAAAGTCTGCAGTTGTGTATCTTTCCCAAAATTTATTTCAGGACAGTTGCCTTTGAATGTGAAGGGCAAAGTCTTCTCAACTCCCTTCTGTGAAATTACGTAGTCCATGCATCTGTTTTGAGGTTTATAATGAGCTAGAAAAGCTGTCATGTATTTCCCTGGCATTGATTTCAGTCCCATTAGCTGGAGAAGGCAGGTCTCGATGAGATGTGGTACTTAAAGAATTATTAAGTCATCTCTCTGAAACTGCAGTGAAAGATTTCTAGGTATGGGCAAAAAATCTTGGAGCAAATAAAGAGATTTGACAAAGTGAACAGACTGTACCTCTCTTAACAGAACATTTGCTTCTGAACCATCAGCAGAAGATGCACTTTATTGCAGGTGCTGAGCAACTGTAGGTAGATTCACCTGAACTGCATGAACTGACAGTGATCTGCTGGCAATCCATCTCACCTGTTCAACTGTACTGAAGTGTGCCAGATCAATATCTATCACTTGTGCAATTTCTTGTAGCTCTCTCATTTTTTTGGGACTATAGTGGTAGAATTTAAATATGCCCTTTAGAGTATTTTCAAACTTTGATATGAAGAGGTTTGTTTTCATTACATCGAGAACCGCCAACTCCAGCTTATGGGTAACACAGTGCATGGCAATGATGTGAGGACAGTGCTCCCATAACTTCATTCATTACACTTGCCTCATCAAAACTGGCAGAAATCAAAAGTGGCCCTAGATTGCTAACATTTGATAAGTCAGCGAGAGGAAGTTGTAGTGAATCTAATGCAGTTCTTACTGCATTAAATACACCTTCAGTTTGTGAGTATTCCAAAGGCACAGCCTAGATCAGATATGTACATACATCTTTAGTGTTAGGATCTATGAAACAGGAAAACATTTTCCCATTCAATTATAGCCGCATCAGTGCTGCCGTCAGCAAGAACTGTCACATATTTTGCATTTTCAAGAGTCTGTATCTGGGTTTTGGATAGAACAGCAAATATAGCTTGGCAAAAGTCCCTGGCTCACTTATCATTAGTATAGTTAGTACCAAACTTGACACCATTTTTCTCTCTTGCAATTCACATAGCCAATCCATGTCAGAAAAAGGGTGCAGATTTTTTGCAATGGAATACGCTGCGTTGAACAGATGTCTCATCTTCTCCTTTGTGGCCTCTTCCAACTGTGCAAAGGCTTGATAAAGTGATGACTCAGTACTATCACACTGAACTGCATGCTAGCCACTATCGAGAATATGCTGGTTCTGGCACAGGACATGCAGATTTGATTTTTCATGTGTACGTACTGACTCAGTTCTAAAATTGTTAGAGCCTGTGGCAAATACCTTTGTTTTTTTTGGAAAAGGCTGGTGTTGCAATAGTGGGATACTTTTCACACACTGTACAGTACATCAGTGCCTTTTCTTCATCGTATCTCAACCATTTATAATCGTTCAACCAGTGAGGGATGGAAACATTCTGGCCCTTTTTTCCTGGTTATATTTTTTGTCTTTAGAGATCCTGTCTCCCTGCTGATCCAGCAAAGTTATTTTTTTGAACAGGAAGAGGAAACAGATGCTTCTGCTTCATGGTTTAATTCAATTAAAGGGTTGTAAATCTGAGACTTTATATAAATAAATAAAATAAATATAAATAAATAAAATAAATTGACTGATGAACATCAGCATCAGCTGCTGTTATATCCATTACCACAACAGAAGACTCAATGTTACTTTTATCTTCAGAAGACTGTATTTGTGTTTGGCTAGGCCCAGTGGCTGCTGCTGACCACATAGAAAAAAAGTCTATTGGTTTTTATTCTTTTGCATAGCCATATTTCTATTTGTCACGTCTTTATTAACTTTTTTTAACTTGCTTACTCTGTAAATAAAATATATTTTATAATATCTGTGTGTGAGTGTCCTTTCTTGACTGGGTGGGAAGGGGGACGAGGGTAGTGTACTAGTGCTTGAGTGCTTGAGTGTCTGGGTGGGTGGGTACTGGGTAAACACAGGAACTGAAAACAATATAGCACAGTCGCACACTGCTAAACTTTTTAACTTCAGTACATTCATTGTACTTTCTTAAGAATATTTCTTTATTTGATATTTCTCTCTGTAGTGTACAATGTACGTACAACACCCCACCACCACACTTGTTCCCCTTTCAGTTTTTTTGTTCAATTTCTGCCCCTCTCTCTCCCCTCCTGTCCCTTGGCCAAACAGCTGATGTGGACTGGATTCAGTGTCTCACACAGCTGCAGTGCACACAGTAGCTACATTAGAGCTAAACAGCTAATATGATTTGTTTGATTTCTTTTTAATATCTTTTTCTTTTTCAATTTCTGCCTCTCTTCCTCCTGTCCCTCACACAGTCAGGCACTTGTGTGTGTGGACTTAACTACTGGACTCACTCTCAGTCAGTGGCCTAACACAGTCACACTCTTTCATTCAGATAAGCTATGTTCCAGATCTAACTTTTTATGTTTGTTTTTGCCTTAGTTTAATAGTTGTATTTCAATTTCTGCCTCTTTCTCCCGAGTCTCCCCTCCTGTCCCTCAGAAGATACACAGGCACAGAAAGCAGCTGATGTGGGCTAAATTTAGTGTCTCAAACAGCTGCAGCACTTTAATATAATGTGATTTTTTTCTTTTTCTTTTATTTTAATATATTTTTCTTTTTCAATTTCTGCTTCTCTCTCCTTCCTGTCCTGTCCCTCACAGACAGGCACTTGTGTGGACAGGAGTGGACTCTCACTCTCGGTCAGTGCCCCAGACCCAGTCTAGACTCTCTCTCTCTCTCACACAGATGAGCTAAGCTTATGTTGTGCCCAAAACCAAATCCAACTTTTATGGTTGTTTTTGCCTTTGTTGTTTAATAGTTTTTATTTCAATTTCTGCCTTTCTCCTTCTCCTGTCCCTCAGCAGACAGACACTGGCACTGCAGACAGTTGGTGGACTGGATTCAGTGGCTCAAACAGCTACAGCAGCTATACTATGCTTTTTGTTTTTCTTTTTCCTTTTTCTAATTAGTATCTTTTTCAATTTGTGCTTCTTTCCCTCCTGTTCCTCACTAGGCAGACCCAGCATACAGTAGTTGAGCTGGTCTGGCCTGAAGAGGACTCAGATCTCTCAGTTCACACATATGATGCTTCACAGTAATAATATCACACACACAAACTAAAAAAAATTAAGAACCCTGTTATTTTTCCCCCTTAGTATTTGTCTTTTTTGCTTTTATTTTCCTCAATTTCTGCCCCACTCCCTCCCATCCATCACTCGGCAAACCCAATGGTTGCTGTGGGCTTTCATATGCCGATACAAGGCCTAACCCACCCCACTCCCTTTTAATTCCCTTCCCTGCTTGTTTCTTCCCTTGATTTTTTTTTATTTTTAAAATCTCTTTTTTCCCCTTTCTGACTGTGCAATTAGCAATGAGTCCCTAATAAAATTGAAGTTCTTGCAGCAAGTTTTGTTTTCAAAGCTCTGAGCGATGTTATGCCACACTCCGAAGTCGAACCCACACCACGAAACTCATGTCTCAGTATGAGAATGGTGAAACTTCGAACAGTCTCCCGTTTCCTGCCTGTTTGCTCCACCTCTAACAGTGGGCTCAACCAATAGTGTGCAGCAAGAGGAAGGAGTTGCGCTGCCGATTGGTGACACCTTCCTTTAGTGGCCCCCCCATTGCTGGCAGTGGGCACCAGCGTTTCTCTTCAGCCACTTGTGCGGCATGTACCCCTGGACTTGTAATCAAGTGACTGCCAGGCAAAGCATCATGTGATGCTGCTGCACCTGCCGCACAGCGCGCGCCCGCCTGACATCTTCGTCCGACTGTTTCCTGGTACACTCCATGCCTGCGCACCCCCTCATTAGGGCACCTCTTGCTGTGAATGTTTGCTGTCTCCCTTCGCTCCACTAGACCACCAAGCTTCAGAATTGATGCCACAACAGTGTGACCCCTCCCGGCTAGATGATAAAAGTGCACAGGTAACGAAAATTTAATGCAGACACAATGCAGAGCAATGTTTGTCCGTGGGCAAGTGACCCCTTGACAAATGGTTGTCCCTGTGACAAAAATGGTAGCCCGGGACATCGGTGCTATGGGATTTGTCGATTCCTGGTGCTAGCACGTGTTTTGATGGTAAAAAGCACTATACCATGATGTTCAATTTTCTTTTATGGTGGGCATGGCACAGGAATAGGAAATTGAAAAATCTTAAAATCCCATATCTTAGTAGTAATGAAAATAAAAAGAAAAATGGGCATATTGATATTTTTGCTAGAAAAACATTAATGTTGAGAAAATATATACATGTGAACTAATGAATATAACTGCTTTGAATGGAAACCACTTTTGCCTCCAAAAATTAGTCCCTGGCTTGTTTATTTTTTTTTACTGGCCTATTTTATTTATTTTTAGAAAATTGGCAAGTTAGATACTGTATTCTGACTGGCTGTTGCCATTCCAGTGGCATATATTTATGTGCCAATACCTCCCCGTAAAAGGTCCAACATGTGATCTGGAATTTGGACGCATCACATACAAAATTCATGAGCCACTTCCCTCATTCTTAGTTTCCATTACAAACATGGCTGCCACCTTTACTCTTATATGAAAACCTTCTACTTGGGGAGAGCATGGCCTGGCTGCCTAGGCAAGTGGACACATGTCGAGCTCTGCTGGAGACAGACTTTTACAATCCTGAGAAACCTATAATTTGGATATATTTTATTATTTGTTGGGCAACATTAATGAAGAAATCTCACCTGGAATACATCTTTGCTTCAACTGGCAGTGGGAAAGCTGAAGAAAAATCAGGGAGTAGGGGAAGGACTGTGTGGTATATCCACAAGGTCAATGGAAGGTGCAATTAACAAGCTATGTACTGATAGGAGAGCCTACATTAGGGCTTCCTATTAATGGCAATCCAATAACTCGATAAGAAGGTCGAAGACTTTAACCACTGCGCTGTAATGGTGGAGAAAAAGCCAATTCTGCACAGAAGAATGCCACCAAAGTGGGTGAGACAGCAGAGAAAGCCTTGGTCATGATAGCAGGCCTGACTAAAGGGAACAGCATGCTCAGAGCTAGACTGGAGCATTTAAAGAACTATGGTAGAGCAGCCAGTAGTTGCATATTGGGTCTGCTGGAAAAGGCCAACGGTCAGAACTTAAAAGCTTTTTTGCAGAAATGGGTCCCAGAGACTTTGCAGTTCTAGGATGATTTTGCAGTCCAGAAGGTATACAGAATCAACTCAAGGAGGCGGCTGGAAGGGGAGAACAATGCCAGGACAGTGCTTGCTGTACTGGAGAAGAGTGAAGAAAAAGACAGTCTGTTAGCTGTGAAGGCATATGGTGGGCTAAAATAGGCTGGATTTTTGGACCTTTCCAGATCTCAGTTACAGCACCAAGCAGTGAAGGAAGGGGTTTAATGGGGGTGCATACCCTTCTCTGCGAGCTTGGTATTAGCCAATGCAACCTGCTACCCACTCGAATGAAGATACAATATAGAGATAAGACTTTCGTTTTCTCCCACCCCAGCAATGATGGCAAACTGGCAGAGAAGATTAGGAAAGAGTTTTCTTTTCAAGTGGAAGCCAACGAGTTAGAGACAGGGGGCTGATAAGGGGGACTTTAAAGCTGTATTACCAGATTCTCTTAAAGGGACACTGCCAACCCTTTTTGCATCACATTTGTTTCTAGCTGAAACCCCACATTTTATGATTGCTTGTCATCTCTAAAATTCATTGATGCTGCAGGTGGTTTTATCTACCTCCATTCTTAGTAGAAGTGAAATGCATGCTAATGATGTAACTCAACCTTGTTTTGTTTGAAGTCCTTGATCTACTCTTACTGTATACTTTCTGAGCACTAGAAACAACCGCAAACTGTGTAGCCACACGTGATGTAATAGGCTTTGCTCCTCCCACTGCATCATAAGTGGCTAGACTATGTTGGGGATGGTCCCGAGTCCAGAAAAGATGCAGAAGGAGTTGATTAAGGACTGTAAGAAACATATTTTTGCATAGTAACACCAATATGGTGGGCAGTCTGTTTCTCACTTTTAAAAGGAAAAAAGGAAATGGAATCAAACTAACAGTTATATCTGCACATTCTACAGGATGTGACCAGTCATAATGTGTGTTTTTACACTAGCAACAATTTGAGGCCTAAGGTTGTTGACAGTGTCCCTTTCATGTTTCACTCTGCCATATGTATGCTCCAGTTCTTCTATGTTTTTATGCAGTTTCAATATGTGTTACTTGCATCTTTGTTTAAAGCACTATATAAATAATGCATAATGCTAAATTTTATACAGACCAATTATCTGATAAAGGGAGGTCAGTCCACACTCTGTGGACAGGAACTGGGGGTCATGTCTATGAATATGGGGACACACAGTTGCATAAAATAGCAGGTTTCTTCATAGATTCACTTTAGACCACATGATCTGGATGGTGCAAGGCATGACAGCAGCACAGCACGTCAGACCCTTCCCCTCCCATGGAGTGGGGCAAAATCTTCCATCTCAGTCTGAAGTTTCTGCATACTTACACGTTAACAGAAATCACACAGAAGGGTACAACTAGTAACTAAAATCACAGAGCGTCTCCATGGCATGCTGGTGACCTGGGTTCTCGTCTGAGCCCGGGACAGGAGCAGAGGCCAGCTGGGAGGGCTCAAGAGCACCCAGCATGTGGATCTCCTCCACAGGGGTGGGTGAGGGTGTGGGAGTAAGACTGCACTGCTCTCGAGTGGCTCCTGGCAGTCAGATGGGGCAATGCGGCTGTGGTGTGGGAGGCCATTCATCATGGTGCATCTTGCCATTGATGCTGCAGGCATGTGGCCGTATTATGGATGGATGGTGGGCAGGTCGTAAAAACTCAGAAAATGGGCCGCCTGGCCAGCTGAATGATGGCTGCCGGTCCCCCATATGCCATGAAGCCTGGAGGTGTCCAGGCTGTTCTCCCACCAAGCCCAGTGTAGATGGAAGTGCCCGCTGGGCCAGTCTCCTCTCCAGGTGGCTGGGGTGGCCCCTTGATGAAGGAATATGTCAAGTCAATCAGGCTACAGCAACAGATGGGGGCAAGCTGAATGGCAACGGGGGGTGTGGTAGGGGCTCTTGGATGTCCGAAGGAGTGGCTGGCAAGGAGGGCTGGGGGAATCACAGACTGTTCTCCCAATGTCATTCATGTCTCCACTAGTTACTGCTTAAGAACAATTTTCATGGAGCCTTTTTTCCTTGAAGAAGCCATAAAGAATTATCACATACACTGTTTAATAACTAGCATTATGACTTTGGTTTGTGGAAGTGTGGATTCCTCCACAGTTTAAAGGTGCTGATACTCAGATGTTATATTTAGCTAAAATGCCTAGGATTTACAGACATGCTATAGTAATATGAAGTTTATCTGAAACCTATTTGGAGTCAAGGGACACTAAACCAGATACACTGAACTTTTTGGAAAGACGGGTGTCCACAGCACTGCACAGCTGCAAGTTTCTTTTGGAGTACTGGACTGAATTACTGATGATTTATTAGGGGACACTCCCTAGTGTTGTAGCATGGAAGTCAAGTGATGCCGAATCCTCCTACTGTACTGAATGCTCTTCTTAAAAATTGATGATGCACAAGATGTACGTTTCTCGCTTGCCTACTGGGACTTTATTATGTTGTATATTCAGTGTCAGATCCAGGATTTTACAATAGGGGTACAGAGGTGGTATGCATACTTTTTATGCAATTTTTATAATCCTTTTTATTGTCTGCTATTATCATGTTCATTATATTTTTGACAGAAAATACAAATCTAATCCATAGTTTTGAATGTGTATTTTCTTACAATCAATAAATCAGACTTTTCAACAAAGTGAAATGCAGTAGCACCAAGTAGTTAAAATGGGGGTGTCACCCACTTCACTCCCCCCTTGATACAAAACTGTGTATATTGCTTTGTTGAAATTCAGTAAACAAAGGTAAAAAAAAAAAAACTTCAGCTAGGCCCTAAAAATAAACATCCTTTAAATTAAAAATACATAAATACTGAAATGTTCTTTCTACTTATAATCCTTATAATATTTCTTATAAACATAAATTAAAAGAAATCAATCACCGTTCAGATTTTTTTATTATTTCTGGTGTTTCTTTGATAACTATGAAAATTCCCCCCTCAAAGTCTAACTAGCATGACAAAGCAATCTTTGCTGCTAACTCTATCCCAGATAAAATAGAGCCTCTGGCACTATACGAGGCCTGTGTGTGTGTGTCTGTATGAATTTTTATTTCTTTTTTATTTCTTTAAAATTTGGTGACCGGGTAGGCCCACTGAGACCATAATGGTCCCTTTTTCAGGGGCAACCTGGAGTTAGTTACAGGCAACAGTACAATGAAAAGTAGGAACAATTCAAGGGAAAGTGAGCAATACAGACATTACAATCAGGACATATTGTACAATCACAGGCAGGTTAGGTATAGTTGAGAATAACAGGAGGGGTAAAAATAGTTTCACAAGAATGACAGTTACATAATGTTCATTTAGCTGGTCAATTTTACAAATTACAAGTGTTTCAACAGTGAGAAAGTTCCACTGAATGGGAGAACAGCATGTCAGGCGGCTAGCAATAGTTTCAGAGGTAGTCTACTATACCGGTCCTCAGCGATGGCATGCACAGAGGCTTAGCTCTAGCAGGTGCATCTTTAGGCCTTTTTTTAAAGCCTCCAAGGAACCTGAAGTCTTGAAGATTGCTAGGAAGGCCATTCCAGAGGGACGGAATGTAGGTTGCGAAAGACCGAAGACCTTGGCATGTTCAGACTCTTGGGACGAGGAGTCGTCGACGATATGAGGACCTTAATGTTCTTTTAGGCTGCTTAAGTAATAAGGTACAACTCAGACTTGGGGGGACATTTGGTTGTAGAAGCTTGAAGGCCAGGCATAGGGAAGCGTAAGCCAGTCTGCCCTCCAGGGAGGGCCAATTTAGTAAATGCAGTATTTTACAATGGTGTTCTAGAGGCTGGGCACCCAGGGCAAAGCATCCAACTCTGTGATACAATTTTCCTAGCTTTCACATCTCCATATTTTGTAGTGAGTGTAGCACTGGGGCCCCATAGAATACGGTGGGCAAGAGCATGCCCGTGGCTTTCCTTAGCTTGGATGCCTGAGTGAGAAAAGGGGTTAGATGGTACAGGAGACCAAGCTTTTGGTTTAACGTCTTGGCTAATTGGCCAACATGAACCTTGAAGGAGCAGTCTTGATCGATATATACTCCCAGGTATTTGATGCACTCCACCACCTCAGTAGGATGGCCACTGGACAGATAAGGGGAATAGTAAGCATGCTCTATCAGGGCCTAGTTTATTGGGTCCAAATAGGATGGCTTTGTTTGTTTTCTCACTGAGGACTAGCCTATTTGTCAGGAACCAGGTTTCCAATGTGGAGAGGTTATGGTTCAGGAATTGATTTAGCTGTGCTGCATCTGAAGTAGATCTGTACAGTACGGCATCATCGGCATAGAGGGTTATTTTGGCTCCACCGCAGTGCTTTGGTAGGTCATTGATAAACAGGGAGAATAGGAGATGCCCCAGTATTGAACCTTGGGGGACGCCTTCAGCAATGGAGCGCTTGCCTGACTCCACCCCCTGCCATCTGAGATCTATCTTGCAGGTAATCTTTGAACCACTGTGCTGAGTGGTCGTCCAGTCCAAGTGAGCTAAGCTAAGCTGCAAGATGAGTAATTGATGGTCTACCAGATCAAAGGCCTTGGTAAAGTCTATGAAGACCGTACCAGTTAGTTGGCCTTTGTCTTGGGCTGCAAGGATGTTGGATGTTAGACTCACCAAGGCAGTATCAGTGCCATGTTGTTTTCTAAATCCATGTTGTCGTGGAGTGAGGAGGCTGTGTTGTTCAACATATGCCTGGACTTGTTATAATTCTCTCAAGCATTTTATTTAGTGTGCAGAGAATGGAAATCGGTCTATAGTTTTCTACCAGCTCACTGGGTCCTCCCTTGGGGATAGGGGGTAACCAAGGCAGTTTTCCAGGCCGAAGGGACTTCACCTTCCATCAGCGACCTATTGAATAACCACATGACTGGCACAACAATTTCTTGGTCTGCTAGTCTGAGTAACCTGGGTTCAACCTTGTCATAGCCTGCAGAACCACTGATCTTAATATTCCTAATTAGTTTTAGGATCTCGGTTTTGGATCTTAACCTAAGGTGGAAGTTAGGTGATGAGGAGCCATTCATTATATCATCAGAGGATGCCTGATTAGGGCTGCAAGGGTGAACCCTACACCTGCCAAGGTCAGTGAGGAATACATTAAAGGCATTTGCAGCATCTTGGGGGTTTGCGTGGAGTACATCCTCTATAACAATGTCACAGGCTCTTTGCGTGTGACGGCCCTTCAGGAGCGCGTTAATTTGGGACCAGAATTTCTTGAGGTTAGAGAGATTTTTTTGTTTGTAGGCTCTTGAGGTACAGTCGCTTGGCCTGTTTTAAATCGCTTCTACATTTGTTTCTGAGCATTTGGTAAAGGACCCAGTCGTTGGTCAAATTAGTGAATTTGTACCTGCCCCAGGCGCTGTCACTTTCCCTCATGAGCTTTTTTAGATCACGCATCAGCCACCTGGACTGTTGTCCTTTGAGTCTCATTTGGTTAAGGGGGGTGAGTTTGTTGGCAGCAGAGAGGAAATTCTTGGTGAAAAAGTCCAAGGCAGGGTCAAGACAGGGGGCAAGATTTATCTGAGCCCAGTCTATTTCCAACAGGGTATCTCAGAAGGACTTAATGTTGAATTTGGAGTAGTTGCGTGCCAGAAAGGTTCGGAGGGGTGGAGTTGGATAATCATTTTTCCATATACCAAAGATAGAGGCATGGTCACTTAAGGAGTCGGCAAAAGTCCCGGCCAGCTTGAATCTGGTGGGGTTAGACACCAGCAACCAATCCAGAGTAGTGTGGTTTCCGGATTTCAAGTTCAGTCTCGTAGGTTTGTGAATCAGTTGGGTAAGCTTGGCCTCTTGCAATTTGGACTTAATGTCACTCTTAATTGAGGGGCCCCAGTGGAGATTAAAGTCACCCAGAATTATTTTCTCATGGGAAAGCAGGTCTGGGATAATTTTAGTAAAGGCCTTTAGTGCTTCCGCTGTAATCTTTGGAGGGTTATATACACATCCTATCAGTAGTGGCTTTGTACCACCCAACAGTACTTAAACAATGCTTCGCAGCCCTCATCAGCCATAGCTGGGATCTCTACTAAAGACACCGTTAATGACTCCTTAGTGTATATGATAACCCCGCCACCCTTTTTTCCTATTCTGTCCTGTCAAAAAGTTTTAAATCCAGGAATCTTAATCTCATGTGCTAAAATCCTAGGTCTGAGCCATGTTTCCGAGATGGCTAACACATCAGGGGAGTGCAGGTCTGCCGAGGCTTCAAGTTCTTGCAATTTAGGTCTGAGACTATTTATATTGATATGAACCAGTGTCAGCCCTTTTGTATTGGTCCAGCAAGGCACAGAGGGAGTTATATTTGGGATACTGGTACAGGGAGGACCTGGGTTGGTTTCAATATCCCCTGCTAGCAGGAGCTTTAGAAGAACCCACACCCTCCGGATTGCCTGGAATGGGTGTTGGAAAAATAGGCGTTTATATAGTCTGAGGAGTGTTGCGCAGACATAGCAATGTCCATTTTTCCTGATACTGTTCAGAGTAAGCAGGCTAGGGTAGTGGTTTAATTGGGAGTAAACACAGGGATAATGACTTAGTATGAGGTAAGGTGGACATTTATATTCCACCTGGGAGTTTAACATAAGGTGGTCCGTACATAATAAAAAAAAGATATAGCCACTCCCCAGAACTATGCCCAGAAACATGCTTAGTCTAATACAGTAGCTTCGGACACCCTAGTTTATATTCACAACTAGCAGTTCTGCGGGTAGCAAGGCATTAGGCAGGGAGAAAAAGAGTATGTCACGAATTGCTAAAAATTAAGCAGGTGGTGTAAAAAAGGTGGAAATTAGAGAAGGCAGGTGTAGTGGTGGGTAAGCGCCACTAGAGGGGGTTATTAGAGTATAGTATTGAGTGCTGGACGTGATTGTCAATGCTGTTTTGTTATAGTGGCCACTAGAGGATGAAGTGGATAACCTGCAAATGGAAAAGTCACCTGATAGGTTAAATTCAGTCAGGTGCTTTACCCTATAAATAGCAGTGACAACCAAGGGTGGTTGTGGGGGCTGGGGGGCAGCTGATGCAGAGCATCAGCGGGGTCCTCACTTTGCCGTTTCCACTCCTCATCCTGGGATCCTTTACCTGGTTAAATGTTTTTTAAATACTCATGCCTTCTGGAGAGTTGGTTGCTGTAAGGGACTTCAGCTGTGGGGAGGGTTGTCTGTCACCCTCGCGACCCAGGAGGCTCCCAGAGAGCCGGTGTGCAATCTGTAGGGAGAGGAAAAGGAGACCTTTTATTACAGTTACTGACAAATAGGCAGGGCTGAGGAGCAATGGGGGTGGGGGTCGCGTCGTGTTGAGATAGCCAATAGTATTACTATAGCCAGCCCCGGTTTCAGATTGAATGTACGGGCACTGCTAACAGAAAATAACTTTTAAATTGAAGACTTACGGGGCTCAGCCAGAGAAAATGTTTTTTTACAGGCACTTGATGTTCAACAATTAAGGTGCTCTGTCTCAGCATGTAATTCGCAGTGTAAAGGAGAAAAAAATTGCAGGTAAAAAACAATCAGAGCTCATGTGGCAACATAAATACCAAGGTCACTACAAACAGAAAACTCAAAGTCTTTCTATAAAATGGCACACTCTCACACTCTGCTGTTTACATTCTTCATCCTGGGATCCTTTACCTGGTTAAACTCTTTTTAAATACTCGCGCCTTCTGGAGAGCCGGTTGCTGTAAGGGACTTCGGCTGTGGGGGAGGGCTGTTCGGTCGCCCTCATGATCCAGGAGGCTCCCGGAGAGCTGATGTGCAATTTGGTTAAACTTTTTTTAAATACTCGCACCTTCTGGAGAGCCAGTTGCTGTAAGGGACTTCGGCTGTGGGTTTGGGTTTGGGCCTTTGCCTGCCTTACTGCCTTCGCTGCTTCCCTTAGGGAAGTTTGGTATGCCTCCCTATCTTCATCCTGCTGCGTTACCTTATATTTCCTGAAGGCCAGCCTTTTGACTCTGACCTTATCTGCTACTGTTTTTGAGAACCAAAGTGGTTTCCTTCTTCTTTTGCACTTACATTTCTCTCTAACACAAAGGGATGTTGCTTCATGTATTGCATCCTTAATGCTTGCCCACTTTTCCTGTGCCCCCTCACCTGTATTTCTTTTTGCCAGGGCTACCTTAACTCTGTTGGCCATCTTATCAAAGTCAGCTCCTCTGAAGTCCCATATTTTTGCCTTGGAATAGGATGATTTAGTTCTAGTGACCAAACTGAACCATACCATGTGATGGTCACTGGCCCCCAGGTGACCTTCTACCTGGAGATCTGTGATCCTTTCCCTGTTAGGCAGTACTAGATCTAGGATAGCCCTGTCTCTTGTGGGTTGTTGTACCAGTTGTTTGAGGCCCTCCCCTGCAAGGAATCCACCATATGTCTAGTTCTGGCAGATGTTCCTGCTGGTATTGACCAATCTGTATTTGGCATGTTGAAGTTTCCCGTTATCAGAACCTCCCCTTTAGCTGTCATGTTTTGTATATCTTCTAACAGCAATGTATCTATGTCCTCCCTCTGGTCTGGAGGCCTGTACACAACCCCAGTTCGTATGGCTGTCCCATTTCCTGTTTCCAGGGTGACCCACAGTTCTTCTGGCTCCTTATGTGTATTCTGAATTACTGTAGCTTTGATATTTTCATTGACATCAAGGGCCACTCCACCCCCACTTTTTGCACCTTGGTCTCTTCTGAACAGTACATAGCCAGGTACTGAAGTCTCCTAAGTGTGGTTACTGGTAAACCGTGTCTCGCTAATGGCTACTATGTCCAGTTTAGCCTCTGTCATTATTGCCTGCAGGTCTGGGATCTTGTTTCCCAGACTGCGAGCATTTGTGTACATGATTTTCCATTGGCCAGATTTCAGTGTGCTAGTTGTTGGGTGAGGTCTGGTGTTTCCCCTGTGTGTTGTATGGGGAGCCGGACCTTTTTCCTTACCTGGTGATGCAAATGAACTACAAACATGCTGAACTCTTGTTTGACCACTAGCTGAGGGGGGAGAGGTGTTCTTCCCATTCGACATATGGGGTGCTGCACCCTTCTCCCCATTTGCTAGTTTAACTATTCTGGAAAGACATCAAACTTCTGCCTCAATGCACTGACTCCCTCCTTGGTCAGATGCAGTCCATCAAATTTAAAGAACTTTTGCTCCCAAAACTGTTGCCAGTTACCTACAAATTTGTGTCCATTTTCCTGGCACCAGCCCTTGAGCCACATGTTTAGCTCCCCTTTCTCCCCCTCTCCCAGACTGGCAGGATCTCAGAGAAGGAGATGCCGGACAAAATGGATAATAGTTTGTCACCCAGCCTGGTCAGGTGTTCCTTGGTCTGCACAACGGACCAACTGGCGAGATTGTTAGTCCCTATGTGTACCAGGACATCAATGATTTCTCCTGCTTCCTGAACAATTTTAGCAATGCAGTCAGTGTCTCTCCATGCTAATGTACCTGGGAGACATCTAAACATTACCCCTGGCTGGAGATAGGTATCAACTCCCCAAATCATGGCGTCTCCTATGATTAGAAGTTGTTTGGATTTCCTTTTTGCTTTTTTTGTTTTGGTTCCTGTTTTGGACGAGTTTTGTTATGCTAGCTCCTGTGCTGCAGTGTCCTGCTCTGCATTGTCCTCTGCCCCTTTGTTTGATTTTGGAGATAAAGGCAGATACCTGGTTGTAGTTTCTATATGGTTTGTGGAGGTGATATGTTGGAGAGCACTGAGTGATGGGGCACCCTATTTGCCCCTCCTAACCACCTGCCAACCTCCTGGACCAACTACCCTCTGCAGTCAGGGTGCTTCTGTTGGATGTTGTGGAAATGGCGGGTGGTTCTTATAATATATTTCCTCTTGAATATGCAATTTGAGGCGCACAATCTCTGCCCATGCTGCCTGGAGCTGAGCCCTTAGATCTCCAATGGCCCAGCATGTAGGACAGTGTCCTAAATCCTGTAAAACTGCCCTTCTGAAAAGTGTTCCACAGTACATGCAGTTAATGATATCCATTCCAGATAAGATGCTGGATTTATAACCTGGTCAGAGAAATTAGAAGGAAGAAAATGAAAGCAAAAGTTTGATTTTCTGTTTTGTTTGTTTTTGTATAACTTGTTGTAACAAGTTAAATTACTAGTGCCCCTGTAAATGAGGTCACTGTGTGGATACCCCTCTGATCCGCCCCTTCCTGCTTTGCTACAGGAAATATCACGACTGTGCTACCCTATAAAAGGAGTGTAGTGAGGGGTGGTTGGGGATGGGGGTGGGTGGCTGGGCCCTTCCTCTGCCGAAAAAGAACCATGGATGAAAGAAACAAGGTGGTAAGAGCAGAAACAATCAGCCAGCAACAAATTCAGTTGTCCTGAAAGCTTATCCTAATGATAGATAAAACTGTAAAACCTGTAAAGCACCACCTGTAATAATTTCACATAAGATATACCCTGTGAGAAACACTTTACTACGTAGAAAAATAAAGCAGCAACACATGATATACCTTGCAAAAGACAATTTGAATCAGAAGATTACAGCAGTAATCTGGAAGCACGCACCTGTAGACACACCCTGTAATAATGTGGCAGAAGGTATACCCGGCAACAACAATTTGAATCAGAGAAAAATACAGCATAAAATGTCAGCAACAAACAGTAACAATCCCTCTGAGTACAAAATAAAAATAACAACACACAGTAAATCTGCCTAGCCAAAAGAAGCCTTACTCCTTTTCCTTGCTCTGGTAAGGTTCTTTGCTCTGTTCTTTCAAGCAACCTAGAAGAAAAGCGCTCAGGTGAAGCTAGGTGCCTTGGCCAGCAAATCTAGTCTTCCACCCAGAACACTTCAAAGTTTTCGTCCTGCCAAGTACCAGCTGGACATCATCCAGCAAGAGCTGGATGAAGCAAATGTTGACACTGCAATTCTGAAACAGAGGGGAGAGTCAATTTAGCTAAATGCTGGCTGGTGGCATCAGAGGGGGCAGCATGGTCCACTGAATAAAGGGCTGCATAGTAGTTTTTAGTAATCTGCATGATTTTCCCACTGTGATATTCTAAGTCTACCAGATTGTGGACAGCAGTGATGCAAAATATATGCTTTTCCCCATTGTGCCCTCAATATGTGGGCTAGTAAGCAAGCTCCCCATGCCCCTCCCACATAATAAGATTGTTTAAGGCACATTAGTGAAAACTCCACCTTTTCTTGTAATATCTTTTGAATTTCATTTTTAATTTCAACAATTTGGGCTGCTATTTGCGAATCCCGAGGGGTCTGGAGCCATTACAGCATTGTGAGAGTGTCACTTAGTTGAGTAAGGCATTGTTCCCTAATATGTTTTTTTGTGGGCTGAACGTAAAATAACAGCCCCACAGGTTACCACCTCAATCGTGTCCCATAAAATAGGGTCAGTGACTTCCTGTGAGTCACTGAACTATATAGTGGTTTGTAGGGAGTCAGCCATCTATGTTTTAATTTCCTCATCTCTCAAAAGTGAGATTCAGGTGCCAAAAAGTAGTTTTCTTATGTTGGCCCAAATTATTTAGTTTATTTATTTATTTATGGAATTTTGGTTACTGGATAGGCCCACTAAAACCAAGGGTCCCTTTTTCAGGGGAGACCCAGGATTAGTTACAAGCAATAATCACAAGCAAATACACGATCAACAGGACACAGTCAATAGTAAAATTGCAAAAAAGGACAATAGGATTTAGTTACATACAGTTACAATAGCAGAATAATTTATGATTTGGACAACAGTACAACTGCAACTGCTACAACTATGGAGGCAGTATAGCGCAGTGGGTTAAGGCTCTGAGCTGCAGATCTGGAGACCTGTGTTTGAATACTAGGTTCATACCGTGTGATCCTGAGCAAGATGCTTAATTTCCTTGTGCTCCCAGGTCACATCTGGAAACAAGCTTCGGCTTAGTATGCTACTCCTGGTTAAACAATGTTCCCTTTCCCTTACTGGGCAGAGGAGACCCAGTGCTAAGGTCATTTGGTGGTGTCCAATTCTGGCAAAAAACTCAGATTAAAATTCCCTCCCAATATGAACTGGCCTGTGAGTACTGCCATTAATTTGTTGAGAAATGCCTGCAACACCATTTTTTTTATATTAGGTGGGAAATAAACATTAGCAAGGGTACTTCCAGTGTCAGACAGCTGGGCTGTTAGTGTAATGTATCTGCTTGCAGGGTCTATATAGTTAGTTGTCTTTACTGGCAAACAATGTCATAGCTGGGATCAAACTGGCTGTCCCCGGCACTTTTCCAATTTATAAGATGAGGTATACCACCCTGCATGCATTGCCTTGGGCTAATTTAGTATGCTAAGTTGTATTTACATGAGTCTCCTGAAAATAAACAGCATCAGGGCATTACCTTCTCAGGAGCTGCAACAGTTTACTATGCTTCGCTGGGTTATTCAATCCATTTACATTCCAAGACAAAACTTTAGTGAGAGCCTCCATATTGCATTCCAGAAGAAGAGTTCAACTCAGGTCCAAGAATGCCCTTGAAATTAGAAAAGGACAATCTGCTCTTCCACTGGAGCAGTCACATCCCCACCCACCAGTACAGCAGGGTAGGCGGGGGAACAAAATATCCTGCCTCCCTGAGATAAGCAGACAGCCCATAGACAAAAATGGCAAGGAGCCAAGAGTAACCTTCAAGCAGGGAAGGATTGTGCTGCACCCAAGATAGTGCCATCACTCCTATCAGTACAGCCTAAATAGCCAACTATCTCTTGTCTACAAACATGTGCACTTAGACACCAATATATAATCATGTACAACTGTAGGGGCAGGGAGAAATTGATAAGCCAACAGGGCTTCAGCGAAATTTTTAACTCATCCCTGAAAATTGGGGACAAATAACTGAATCAAACTCGGTTGTGCAAATACGTAAGAGTGATTTTCAAGGGTGCAAGTCGGGTAAGAATGCACTCCTCACAGAGCGGAAAGAAATGCTCTACTTGAGGGACCATCACTACAGTGCAGTGAGCCCTCATTGCAGGCAGATTCCCGCAAGGGTATGTGGAGATGTTTAAGGCAAGACAGGGTAAACCGTGCCATGGGGGTATTTACCAGAGAAGTATTTCTCAGGATGCCACATCTGTACTGAACATGTAGGGAAGGACAGAGTCTGGGGAGTGAGTTTCAACACTGCATAGCGATTTCAGCACATTAGTAATCTGCGCAGTCGTCAGCTGAAGCCAGGAGAAAGATGCAGTATAAGAACTGGTAACTCTTCTATCTTTTGATTGTAATTTTCTTTTGTATCTAATATGGTTGTGTTATAAAAACTATTATGGAATAAGAAAAGAACCAGGAGACCATTAACCTGTCCCCAGTTGTTACTATGAACTGGGTCCTTTAAATATAAAGCATTTTCAGGCAAGAAGAGATATAATGCCTGATCACCCCACACCCCTCACCAGCACAACCAAAATACCTCTAAGTGTCCAAATGTAAGCTTACAGAGTAAAATCAAGTAAGTAAAACAATGTGAAAGGTTCATAAAAGTTGATAAAGTTCATGACTGTCCATTTGGGAGCAATGTGCCATCCTGGCATATTTGTGAAAGCAGTTAATAGTAGAGTCCAAGTTCCTTATAATGAAAGAAGCAAGTGCACTGCACAAACATAACTTAACAGACAGCACACCATCTTAACAGCTTGGTATCACTGCATTTGTGAGGCTGCAGCAGGAGAGTCTAGTGCTACAAAGACAGCAAATATTAAGGGAGCAGACATGAACTATATAGCTGAGAACAGGTTAAAAGTCTTATAATGAAGCAAATTGGGAAGGCTACAGCCACGCAGATACGGGGGAGAGGGAAGGGAAATTGACCACCATCCAGGATACCAGATGTGACAGCCATGAAAGAGGACAATCCCTGCCACCATAAAAAAGAAAAAAAAAGGACAGGCTCATATGCTTGGGCAACCAAGTAGGCCTCGGTGATACACTGCTGTGGGTATTCAGATTTTCTAAACACCATGCTTTATAACTTTTTGTGGGGGACTACAAACACAGCCACCTCAAATAACAAGACCCTGTGTTGCTGCCCCCCCCCCCCATTCCTTTAATGCACTTGGCAAGTCAATAAGAATCACAGAGTCATGGGAAATTGTGGGGGAAGGCCTGCACCAAATCTGGCTATTCCATTGAACTCCTCACCTGGTGGCAGCACCCCACCGTGACTAGTCATTAACCACAGGAAGCCACTGAGTTTGCACTCCAGCTATTGTTGCTGCACCTGGCAGATATGCAGGGAGCCAGCAGGGGATCCCAGATTAGCGTGGGTGCAGATGGCATAATAATTGGGGTGTCTCTCCCCCCCACACACACACACCTGAACAGTCCCCCATCGACCTCCCACCACCTATCCTACATGCTTACAGTGAGATCATGCAACTCCTCAGAAAAGTGTTCAGCAAACTACAAAGTTCCAAGTAACACCACATAAGGACATTAAGTCGGTTGCTCAGCCAACGGTTTCGTCTCCTGGGTCTCTTGAACTGTTTCAGTGGATTTTTAATAGTCTGGAGAGCTTCCTGAGACTGCTTTTTCCTGGCTTCTGCTGAAGGGGAAATCAGGGTAGTGTCTTTGGGTGGTGAATCCTCTGTAGAAGCAGGGCATTGGTGGTTGTGCTATGGAAGAGGGTGCTGGGAGTGTCGGGGGGGGGTGTTGTGGAATAGCAGTACCCTTTCTCTCAAAATCTTGCTTAACCTCTTGTAGAGTATTTATTTTATTTAGTTTTGTTGACTGGGAAAGGAGGACTAGATAACTCTGACCATTTTCAGCCTCATCCTGGAGGAGGGGGATACAGATGGATGCCAACCGACATTGAACCAAATTAAGCTATTGGTGGTATTTTTTTTTTTTTTCGTATGGTAAGGGATGTCTCACTCAGGATACAGCACTCGGAGTTTAGCAGGGCAGGGAATCTGGAAGCAAAGACCTGTCTGCTTAAAAGCATGTAGATAAGGAGTATAGGCTCTTTGTTGCTGCTGTATAGCTGGAGCGAAGTCATGGTCCTGATATATTTGCACAGCCTTGTATTTTATTACCTTTTGTATCCATGCTGTAAGCAGGACCTGTTCTTTAAGCTGTAAACATAGAAATTTCATAATGATAGATCTAGATATCTCTCCAGGAAAGGCTTAGGGCTGAGAGTGCAGTGAACTCATTCCAGATCCAAATAAGGATCTGCTGGTAGCTGTAGGGCATCACACGGGTAACGTTTCTGTGAAGGTGGTGATTTGGGAGCCCTTCTCCTCTAGGACACTGTAGATTCTCAGATGATTTGTGTGCCATAGCCAAACCTCTAAATTCTGTTGCTACTGATCCAACTGTATGGCTCAGTGGTGAAGCTGCGGGAAGTGATTGGCAGGGGTGTCAGTTTTACCAGGGCTGGGGTGGCATCTTGAAGATGTTTATGATCTTGTTTCATTGCATTCATTTCCTGTCACATGCCAGGCATAGCGTCATGAACTTCTGACCAAAATGCCACAAGTTTACTGAGAAGCCGGTTGCTTGTTACTTCCATGAGGTCTGCGCTGGCAGAAACACGTGGAGAGGAGGCTGTACGCACAAAAAGATCACTGCAGTGTTTGCTGTGAACCATGCAGTAAGTTTGAGGGAGCCTGTGTAGCACTTTTATTATTCTTCCAGATCCTCCCAACTGTGGTTCACGCTAGCAGCTGGTTTTGATCAATTAGGTTCATTTATATTGGGTTGTAGCATGGTAACAACTGACATGGGCTCCTGAACTTGTGCTTCAAGCATCCATTTGGGTCAGTGACTTCACCGGAAGTCCCAGATGTTTCCATTTCCATCTTTGTAGTTCAGTTATCATACCCCTATAGTCAGCTTTATTTATGTCTTATGTAAAATATGTATGTATTATATTATGTTAATGTTTACAACCTAGTGCCTCCCCAACTGTGCTGGATTTTTTAAAAAGTCTATATATGTCCATAGTTTTTCTGTTTTACTCATCATCTCCCCCAGTTTGTCATCTCAAGTACTCACCATTCCCAACCCCAGAATGTGTACATGTGATGCTGGAATATGGTATGCATTATCCCCCTCCCCCCACCAAGCAGCAAAACCCTCCCTCTCCCTTTGTAGCTCCACAATGCTAAAAAGGAATGCCACCGACTCCATTTTTTCCTCGAGTTTGTGGCTCAGCCAGTTCAGAAAGACATGGGTGTGTACAAGCATTACTGTGGAAACACTCAAATCTATATCCTTCTACTTAGGTACCCACCTCAAAAGAAGGAGAAAGAAAAGAAACAGCCCCCATTAGGTCAAGCCCATTACCTGGACACTTACTTGCTCAGGCTGTCTTAATAAGGTTGCTGTATACATTACCCATAAATGCTGATGGCCACAGGATTCAGTGCCTCCTCTGACTACTATAAGCAGAATAAAGTACCTGCCACGTGACTAAAGTCACTGCTAATGCCACTGCTACTGACAGACACAGTAACCGCTACCAGGTTTTCAGAGGGAGAGAGGCTGAGTAGGATGCAACAGCATAGACAGGTTGACACTGCTTGGCTCCTTCCTTCCTCCTTACTTGGAGTTTTAAACAACTCCTCACACTAACATCACTTCAGAAGGTGGTATGTCTGTCAAAAGCTGTCTGATTTAATCGTCATATAGGCAACTTAAAAAAAAAGAAATAAGGTAAAGTGTATACAAGTGCATTATTCCTCCCACTGATAACCAAACAAAACACCATCCACCCCTGCTTCTGCAGAAGCTACTGGCAAGAAAAATGTAGCAATATGATGCTGGCATTAGGAAGATGCAAACTATTTGCATCACCATTAAATCACAGCAAAGGCAGCCTTTGGCAGCAGGGCTCTTTATTACATACACAGATGTGCATGTGGGATGAAAATCTCATAAAAGAGGCTGCTGGGCAAATAATTCACAGCAGCACAGAAAGAAGGACCAGCAGATATTTATTACGTTGACTTATGATAGCACACTGGTACTCATTCAGAACGGTTACATCTGCTGCTAACCCGCAGTGTCTCTCCTTAACAAACCCCAAAACTCCCAGCATGGGTTGGCCCAGCTGCATGCAGCTTTTTTTTTTTAAACTTTATTTTTAGTACACCTCCTTGGCTGGGGAGTGTACCTATAGTACTCCCATCCAGCATTGACTCAGCCCCGCACCAGCCACAGTAAGGCTCTGACCCTTTGCCCTGCCTCTACAGGTCAGCTTCACAGTGGGTACTTTCCCCACACATTACAGAAGACCTGGGGCTGGGTTCTGGGGAACCTACCTGAGTGCATCTGCTGTGATGACACCAGGGCTGGCCTTCACATATGCGCGCAGGAGGATTTTTTTTTCCTGTAATGCCCCCCATGGTGCAGGCATGCAATGGCTTCAGGACACTGCCGACGTGCTTCTGTGCACTGCATCGCCCAACACTGGCCCACGCCAACCCACACTTGTGCCCCCGAGCCTGCTTCCAGCCCCCGCCACTACGAGGAGCAGGTAGCTCAGCGTTGTCCCTCCCACCCTCCCTGGAAGAGGAGAGTAGTCCATGGGACACTCGATCCTCCTCCCCCCCGGCCGACCCACCAACACCCAAGGTCACTCCCAACCCCGGGTCGTCGGTGTGGTAAGAGGTAAGGCGCCAGCACCTCAGCCTTCTGCACCACCGGGCTGGCTTGCATGCAGCTTTCTTAAGAAAAAAAAAGATCTTACCTTCTTTAAAAAAAAAAAAAAAAGACTGTAGGCACCTCACGATATGCTGGCGACCCATGTTTGAGAGCGAGGCATGAGCCACGGGGTCGGAAGGGGAGGAGAGGATTGAGCGCCAAGGACTGCCTCTACTGGGGCCACAGCATTCGGTGTCGACTGGCCCTAGTGGTGGCTGGGGGACAGCACACTGCTGCTCTGAAAGGGGAGAAGAGGAGGCAGATGCTTGGGGCATCACTGCACGCCTCCTCTCCCTTGTTAATCGACCACTGTCCTTGATTCATCACCAAATGACCAGTACAATATAGTAAAATAATCAGAAAGCTGCCTCCCATAGACTATAATGGAGCACGTCTCCATGCTCTACCTAGGATTGCATCATAACTTTGCTGTGCGCGGCGGTGGAGCGTGGGCAGCTCTTCACTCCAGGACATCCTCGGGACCCAGTACTGGCAATTTTTTCAGTCATCATGCATCTAAACTAATGGGACATTTTAGGTGAAATACTGTATGACTCAAAAGCTTTTTACAGAGGTAAGGCATATATATATATATGAGGTGTTAATCTTAAATCAGTTACCTTGGTGAATCTGTAACATCTGTGTGTATTTCCATTGCTTTGTACAGTATAGTCCACCAACTCATAGCAGTTTCAGGAAATGTTTGGCTTTCCTGAACACAGACTAGTCCAGAACGTGCAGTATCCACAAGGTGGAAGTCCTCCTTGTATATTACCCTGTTTACATGCAGGGTTAAAATTGATTACAGAGTAATCAGTTACTTTGTAATCATGTATTACACTGGGCATAAACATTGCTATCGAGGACACTGGAATTGTTCTTTAGATTGACCTAAGTGCACCAAACAAATGCACAGATTACCTGAGCATCAGTGGTCAAACAGCATGTGAACACAACTGTAGCTAATACTGATCCAATGTGCATGTTCAGTTATCATCATCCCCGTTTACATGCAGGGTTAAGATTGATTACATAGTAATCAGTGACATTGTAATTGAATTTTAACCTGCATGTAAACCCATTCTCGTCTCGGTGGATCAGTTGCTTTCCCATATATAAACACAAACAAGTCGTGATCAATTACCTGAAATGGAAAACAAGGTAATCAATCACCAGAGAATGCAAACGTAGTATATGTTTCGCTGTTTGGTCAAGGAAAGCAGACTGCACCACAAACCATCAATTCAGCATGTCACAGGGACACAAGGCAATTAGCAGTGAGGTTGATAAAGTGCATGGTGCAAATATAGAAACATTTTAAAAAGCACACACTTGTGCCAGGTCAGATGATTTAAATAACATTGATATTGCTGTCGCCCATCTTCTAATAACTCTTCCAAGAGATACCACCAGTTCCCAATATGTGCTTTAGTTCTGTGGCCATCCATAACATTCTAGATATAAATGACATCTGATTGTCATTAGTCTCTTTCTCGCCACTTTGTCTCCAGTCCAGCCCCTTCTGTCGACCTCAGCAGCCCCATCACCCCACTTCTCCAGGACCTACCCTTCTACTCCAGATTCTCCATGGCCTACCCCCTGTGGTGGGGCCCACCAAATCCCACCACAGTCTGGGTCCACTGGAAAGAAGTGCCCGGGTTCCCGGTGCAGGACCTGTGGGATGCCGGTGTCATTTTCCTGACCGGGGTTTTCCTTGTTCAGATCCAGCCCTCAGGACACAGGCAGTAAGGGTGCCCAAGAGCACACAAGCATGCATAGCGCAGCACCAGCTACCATCCTCCCTCCCACTAGCTGTCCCTGACAACACTGCCATCTGTGGTCACCCGGGTGGTAGTATTGCAGCAAAGCCAGCTGCCCTCAGGTTGTTTGAGGAAGAAACTGTTCTCTGGAATGTTCAATACTCCCCCCCCCCCACCTGGCCCCTGACTACCAGGATTGTCACCGATATTGCAAACGGTAGCCCTCTAGCTATGCCGATGGGCAATTTTGGCCCTTTTAAACTAGTGGGAGTTAATCATTTTTTATACACAATGTTAGTTTTTATTTAAGACCTCTGCATGAGCACCAGTTAAAACAACAGCATGGGACACTGCATTGTTTTGGAAACATCAAAGCAATGCTGCCCCATTCACCTGTACTGAGTGCAATCTCAGCATGGAAACAATGCTGGTAATATCCCTGGGGTGAGATACAGACAAGGCACACTGATGTGTCCTGAACAGGATGAAACAAGTCTCTGTGTCTTCTGTTCTCATCTTTTGCATATTGCATGACTGTCCCTTTGGCACTATGCATTTCTGCTTAAAGCAGAACCAGTCTAAATGTTCATGGTGATTTGCATAATACTGTATATCCATGATGCTCTGCATTATGAGGGTTTGTGTGAGTTTATAATGCTGGTAATATGCAGTACTGTTAGATCTCATTTAGAAGTCTTAAACAGAAAATTGAATTCCCATAATTTAGTTCAAAATCGCCAAAATCAGCCTGTAGGGGATTGACAGTGCCCCTTTAAATCTGATCACAATTATAGTTTAAGAGACCAGTCCGAGTATTGATTTAGTTTGCCTTGCAGAGCCCCTAGAGCTTTTTTTCAGTTGTTTCTGGACTGTAGGACTCGCTCTTGTTTTTTTCCCGAACTATTTTTGGCACCAATCTTGCCCTGGGGAACTCTCTCGGGCATCCACTTACCCTCTGCTCTACCTCCGGGCCTGAAACTTCCCTTCCTCCTGGCACCAGTCCAGCTATCCCCTCGGCTCTGAGCCCCCCTCCCCGAGGTGGGGCTGCCCTATCCGCCAGGGCACTCTGTCTTGAATTTGGGCTGGACTGGGCTCGGCCCAAGAGTAGGGTAAGTCTGGCGACTGGAGTGTGGCAGAGAGGGTGGTGCCATCACCTATCCCCAGAAGTGGGGATATTCTGAGTAGGCACTTCTGTCCCGGCGGAGCACAGCCAGCAAGGCAACATAGTGCCGTGCTCCACCCCCAGGCATTATGTCGCGTTGCTACATTGGCGACCCCCAGCCGCTGCCAGAGGTCACTCAATGAGCAGACGCTCCCCTGAGCCACCCCCCCCCCCCAGGAAGAGAGAGCAGTCCACTGGATGCTCAATCTCTCCCTCCCTGCCGACCCTCGCAACCCAGGCTTGGTTCTGAACCCGGATCGCCGGCGTGGCACAAGGTGTGTTATCCAGCCCCTCAACCCTCAGCACCACCGAGCCAGCCCAGGACTCACTCTTATGTTACTATGTAGCAAAAGAGCACCAACAATTGCATTTCATTTTTATCACGTCTTCTGTTACTAGTAAAACTGCCAAATGAACTGACATAAGTATTTAATTTATACTATTTCCTCTTCCTTTTTGCTTTTAGAAAACTGGTTCTGAACTTCCAGATGTCTGATCTAATTTCTAAGCAGATTGTACACTTACTTACCTATTAAGTAAGTTTAAACATATACAGACACTACTCAGTGGCCTTTACTAAAACAAATACTCCAGCTCATAATGATAATGTTTACAAAGAGACATATGGTTTGATGCAGTTGCTTAACAAAATTGTGCACAAATGTGTACAGTGATAATGCCTCCTCACACCCTTGAGTAGAAATGACTGAGACATAGTTTGCTATTTTAGGTTTAGTAAAGCTCTCATATAGTGTTACAGTCAGTTTTTTCGTTTTTCAGAAAATTCCAAAAACTTGATATTTAGATACCATTTGACTTATATTTTATTCTCTTGTAGATTAATATGTGTCAGCATGACTCACTTGTTAGCACATCCTTCCCTGGGTAAGAAATTCATGGGTTCTAGTCCCACACCAGGACTGGACTCGTACCATAAATGCTTGTACACAAATGCAGTACTAAGGGGATGCTGTACTGTTGGGGTGTGCAATCCTTTGGATGAGATGTTAAACTGAGTTCCTGTCTGCTTTTCCTGAGGGTTGTTCAGGTGGACATTACAGATCCTATGGCACTTCTCGAGAAGACTAGAGGAATTTTCACAGTGTCCTGTTCCTCCACTCACTAAAACAAACCCTGGTCAGAGCCAACACAGCTGCTATGCTGCTGTAAAGGGACAATGTCTGCTTAAAATTACCTAAGTTATGAGTGTGTGGTGCAAAACGTCTTTGCACACACATGGAGGATTGACCAATAGGGAAAGAGAAACATTATTTAAATACTTGCGAGATGGATGTCAAAAGGAAAAACTTTTTTGTAATTAAAAAAAAACAGGTGACTGTCTGTCAAGTACCCGCTGCTCCCTGTAATCTGAGCAGCAGCCTGAGTAGTGAACAACGGTTCCACAGGCTTGTCTGCCCTAACGCCAAACAGTAAATTACCGATCCAATCCCAGACACAGTCTCTCTCCAGACGCCCCGCTAACAGCCTTTCTCCTGACATCTTAGCATCACCTATTGACAAACTTACACCAACATCTTGCTGCAAGTTGACACCATTTTGTCTCTAAAACCTTAAGCAGTTAAAAATGGTTTTAATAATAGCAAATGCAAAACTTAAAAAAAAAAATCAGTTTACTAACAGGGGCCAATTTCATAATTGCAATAAGGCACTCTTGGGGGGGGGCGTTATGGTGGGATAATGACCCTTCTTTGGTGGTGGAAGCACTCCGCTCCACCTTGTGCTCCAACCCACCCTGAGGTGGACCGTTACCCTACCGTAACACCCGCCTCATATCGTACTTATTGCTTAACTTATGGTACAATGTAGTCAAGTGGTTAGGGCACCAGCTTGAGAAATGGGAGGTCACAGGTTCAAACCCCCAAGTCCCCTAACCTCCAAGTGCTCATGTCCAACAACCTGCAGAAAGGAACTGAAGCAGGTCCCCACTGGAGATGAAGAGGTGCATTACAGCTGGGCTAGCAAGGGTAAATAAATTAGTATGCATGTAAAACACCCTTCCTGAAGACACACCCATAATTCTTTCCCCCCCAAAAGGTACTTTTTACATACAATAATTGTACATGCAGAAATTTATATTATGTATTCTAACAAATATCTTATAATGGGGCAATAGCAAGT
Source organism: Neoceratodus forsteri (assembly GCA_016271365.2). Lineage (NCBI taxonomy): Eukaryota > Metazoa > Chordata > Ceratodontiformes > Ceratodontidae > Neoceratodus > Neoceratodus forsteri. Next base: position 336,288,704 of record CM057454.1, read on the forward strand.
GTCTTTCAGGGATTATAATACTGGCTTGAGAATCAGGAGATGACACATTCAACACCCAACTAAAGCCAATTTACGCAAATGTCACTTTCAGCAGCAAGTCACTTATCCTCCTATTTTACCCACCTGTGGAAATGGATGGAAGCAGGACAACATTGAAAATGAAATGTGCAGATGGACTATCCCAGCTAATAAATCATTAAAAATAAAATTAAATAACGATAACGATACAGGATGGAGAGAGATTTCTGTTGTCCGTTTTCAATGCTTGCGCTTGTAACAGTGCAACTGTAGTTGCTCAGAAATATATTTCACTTTTTGTGTAAATCTGTAGTCTGGCAGCTGGCCTGCTACCACACTCCGCAAAGATCTAGGAAGGAAGGCATTACAAACAGGTCAAAAAAAGTCCTCACATTTCACAGAACTTTTCCAAGGAAGACCTGTTCTGTTTCCCCTACAAATCACTACAACATGAATAGGAAGTATTAGCCCAACACAATATTTCAGAATCACTGATTCTCTGATGGAAAAAAGCAATAATTTCTCTTGGTATGTTGATTTACCCGTTCCTCATTTTGTCTGCCTAGTTGTTTGTCTACTTCTCTCACCATGAAAACATCAGAGAGGATGGGTGGGCATTGGTGGCTATTTGTAAATTTCAGTCTTTTTGTTAATGTAGTTGATTGCGTTTCTTCATGGCTTTTTGCAACATTCTCTGTACACAGGCATAAACCACCTGGTACTGAGGGCAGCACCCCAGCAGCACCGCAGGTAATTCTGCCTCCAGATGCAGAAACCCAGGTGCATTTCCATTCAGAATGGATGAGGGTGGGTACCGATTTGGAAAATGTACATGTGATGCCATGAGCTGTATATACAATATACAGTACATCAGGGCCCCTATGGAGGTGGTAGCAGCTTCTGTAACCGCAGGACTTGGAGAGACTACATGGGCGCAGGACACAGTAATGAATTTGAAAAGACTGCAAGTCCCTCGGTTTTATAGGCGAGAGCCATACCTCTCAACTGCCCCTGATTTTAACATAAAAAATGTCCTCTGTGCCTCCTAAATTTGGCATTTGTCTCACAGAACAGTCAGAATCTGACTCATAAAATTATGTCTAGCATTAGTATTACAGTTTAGTTTGCCTTCAGAAAATTTATCAAGCTACATACTGTAACAGCATCTGGAGCTAATACAATTTTTTTAATGATGTGTCCCTGATTTTGGTCTTTTGTGCCCGATTTTTAAGTCTGGTCTCTGATTTGGGGGGCACAGGATTAAGAGGTATGAACGAGACCTGGATGGGGCAAGCTGCAGCAATACTATGTATGGACAACGTACTGTAGTGTTCAGTCCCCAAGGAGAAACCAGCATAGATAACTCTGTCCTGGACATCCAGGGCGTTTTGGCATCCAAGCCCTTTATGATGGGCACCATTGTCACCCTGAGTTCCATTAACTGCTTGATGCTAGCTATTAACTGCTCTGTGCTAACAACTGTCAAACTCCGATGATCTATTCTGGCAGACCCAGGTAAGACTGCTCACCAACTTGATCATCTGCAACCTCATCCTGACCGCGACCTTGGTGATGTCCTGTGTCTCTATCACCTCATAACTTGGAGGACAGTGATCTATGGGGCAAGCTGCATTGCTACGCACTCTGTCATTTCTGTCTGTATTGTCTGGCTTTCATGGCAATCGACAGGTACTGTTACATCTGCCATGCCATCCACTACCTCAGGATCTTTATCTCCAGGAAGATGAAAATTGGGCTGCTTTGTACTTGGCTGACACTTCTCACCTTGTTCACCCTTTATGCCATTTTACTTGTCAGGCATGAGCCTCGGAAGGCAGCTACCTGTGGCACAGTCTGCAATCCAGATATTTTGGAGGAGTTCCTAGGTTTCCCAAGAGATGCCACGACCTACAGGAAGTTACTGGGCAATGTCATATTCTTCTCTTCTTTTGTAGTTTTTGTTTTCTGCTACTCCAGAATATACATAGAGGCTAAAAACATTGCTGAACCTTTCCAGATCTCCAACAAGAAAGCCAGGAAAATGTTAGTTTTCTATGGGGTTATGTTTTTCCTGCAGCTTGTATCTTACAGGACTAAGGTGGTCATAGGCCTACTGTAGGACTACAATGTTGTCACCCCTGAGCTGTTTGCCCTGTTAACCCATATCCTTGTGCCAGTGCTAATGACAGTGTCAATGTGCTTCAACCCCCTCCTCTATGGCTTCAGGAACAAAGAGGTTAGGTGACGGATACCAGTCCTCATCCCTCTGCAACACATCCTGCCACACATTAATGGGACCCCCACAGGAGTGAACGACAGAAGGAGAAAGAACAGCATGTTGGATCCCACCTTATGCATCACAAACATGTAGGGACCCCCCCCCCCTTTGCACGGAGGCACTGACTTGCCCTCTTTGCAGTCTCTTGAAGAACACACATTTTATTTATTTATTTATTTGTTAACTGGATGAGTACAGTGGTCAAAGGGATGGTTTTCTGGCACTATGCGGGCCATCAAGATGACACATAATAGGGAAATGTAAAAACACATACTTGACAAGAGGTGAACTGCATGGAATGAATACAGTTGATTACTAAGTCAGGGTGCATACCAGTCCGCAATCAATAATTACAGGAGTACCAGTACAAAGACACAACTGACACAATAAGGTTTGGAGAGTGACTCCAGACTATAAATAAAACAATGTACACAGTGAACAGAAAATGCAACAACATGTTCTTGTCATTGCTCAGTTCTGTACCTTTTTTCCTAAGGATTTTAATACAACTGACAACTATGCCAATCCACCTACAGGAGCTGTTTTTGAAATCATGCAGCACAAAGGAAGCAAGGACATTTATATATTATATATGTATGTATATACATATTGGGTAGAAATCAGTCATAACAAGTGAAGTACTGTAAAGTTCCCTTTTGGGATTAAACTGGAATGCATTGCATACCTCTCACTCTTTCTTCAACAAGAAAGAGTCTGCCATGCCCAAGATGGCTGCTGTGGCACATGTGCACATGTGTGATACTCGCGCATGCGCAATGAGCTCACGGCAGCCAATTTGGGTATGGTGGGCTCTTTGTTAGTGTGGGTAGAAAAAAAAACAGTGCCCCCATGGGGGGGGGGGCTCGTGCACCTGCGGAGGGGAGAGGTGGAGGAGAACCAACTGAATACCATTGACAGCAGCACTGTGGGAGCACAGACCAGAGGTATCCTGTCACATGCTTCCACAGTCCCTTTTCTCTCTCCTAGCAAAACTCCTGCAGGGCTCTGCATTGTAGCCATAAAAATATGACCAACAGCTTAATCTAGTTCACTTCCGGTTGGTTTGCATCTGTGTCATCTCCCCGGGAACAAGGCTAAAATAGACAGTTATTGCCTAGCCCTCCATTCCTGGTGAACACAAACTTAAATAAATGTTGTCTGCATTTCTCTTCCTTTTAGGTTAATTTGCATGAATGCAGTATCCCTGTCCCCTAGAGTTCAGCTACTTCTGCTGCTTAATCCTTTGTTAAAGTTACAATCTTCCATTCATGATACTACAGTTTGTTGCTGTGGAAATAATTATATCATAGATGGAGGACCATAACTTCTTCAGCAAAGGGATTAAATGGCAAAAGGAGATAAACTTTAAGGGGCAAAGAATCCATTTCCATGTAAATGAACTTAGTAATGAATAATTAAAGGAACATAAATATAGAAAGTCTATTAAATATTTGTAATCCCCCTGCAAACGGGGGTTCCCAAAAGTCTTCCAGAAGCTTGCCTGAATGTTCCAAGTCTGGGCGGTGTTCGGTGTCTGAGCTGTTTAAATGTGGTTCCAAGTGAATGCTATTTGAGCCTCCACGTACTGTCTCTTTAAGAGCTGTCTGCTTGCAGACTTAGTTTGTATGGGGGGGGGGGACTGTGTATTTAATGCTCGAATCCCGCCCGAGCTGCTGCCAATTCACTCCGTTTCTGCCGTGATACATGTGCAGAGGGATCCTTGTTGAAAGATAAAACTGTTTGACAGAAATCATTTAGAGTGACTGAGAAAATGTAGTTTGTCTAACCTGTCAATTTCAGCACAAACTGTTTCAGTGTAGCTCTTTCATTTTGGTTCTAAACTGCTGACTTGGACCAATCAAGATGATAGGGAGACCTTAAGATGGAGCCTGTGGACGAATTGGAACTTGGACTCTCAATTTTGAGCCAGCCACAAGGGGATTGTATGTGCAGTGACTCTGGGAAATGTAGTTTTGACCTTGGCGCCTTTTTTCACCAACAGAGGGAGTCTTATTGTGAGTGACAGCCGAACCAGCCAACAGAATGGTGTGGAGCTAAAGGAAATGCCCTGCTCTGTTACTGGAAGCTCAGATCAGTTGTGACAGTGAAGAGAAGGATCTCTGTGCCTTTGTGTATAGTTTCACGCGAGGAAGGGCATGTGAGCCTCTGAGTTTCCGGCCTGCAGCCGCTAGAGTGCCAGTTTGGACTGAATCCAAGTTGTGAGGAGAAAAGCACCAGAAGTGTGGAAACCAGGCTCACCCTGTAGAAGACTGGAGAAATTGCTGAATCGCGCTCGATCTGTCAGGAACTGAAGCTGCTGTGTGTGCTCCCTGGTGTTTTGCAGTAAGTGCGATCGGAATCGAGGAGCAGCCTGCCTGGTACAGTACTTTCCTTTTACATATGAATGTACGTAGTGCTTGTGAGGAATCGCTATTTCCAATCCCCTGTGCTGTGTGCTGTGTGTAGAAGCTGGGAGCAAACCCCAGCTTGTCTCAGGCTAAATCAGTTTGCTATAAACTGCAGTGGGGTCCAGTCACAAGGACCTTGTCTCCATGCCCTGTTGTTTCTGACAATCCAGAGAACATCCACCATCCGGTTCTCAGCTTGGGTATTGTGAATACAAATCAGGGTATTCCCCTGCAGCCTGTTTTCAATCACAAGTGTGTCATCTAATTCTTGTTGTTTCACTGCTTCATGGACTGAGCCATTCAGCTCCGGATTACAATTGGGTGTTGTGCATATATTTTCTTCTACAGGGCCCTATCCATCTGCACCTGCCGGCCAACCCCGGGCAACGGACCTGGCTAGCCCCCCCCCCAACCTGGGTACCCAGAGTGTGACTTTTCAGACCCTGTATGTGTGCACAGTACTCTGATTTAATGCCACCAATTAACCCGATTCCCCCTCCCATGTTACTGTCCCCTAAATAAATCAGATTTGTTGTTGTTGTACTATATACTGTCTGTGGTGTTGGTACTTATGGAAACAGTATTGTATTTCACTGTGTATGTTGTTTAACCTTATTTTACAGGGGGTCCTCAGAGGCATGCTGCAGAATCAGTCTCAAGGGTAAGTGGTGCTTTATGAGTGAACAGTGTGTATACGTGGGGTATTGGGGCTGTAACTCCAGTGTACTGTGTGAGCCACTAGAGGGAACCAAAGGGGGGTCACGGTGTCCCAGAGGGCTGTGATCAAGCTAGTCTAACCACTACAAAATCTGACCTCTGGGTGGAGGCACCCGACATAGAACTTAGGCCCCTCAACCTGTCAGTAGTCAAGCAGGCAGGGGTAGTAGCCCTTGGGATAGTGCCACCTGGGGGTTACATATTAGCGGAATTATGTCCAGGTATTATGCATTTTCAAAGCCCCCCACACCCAAACTGAGAAACTCATTTTAAAAATGCCCACTACAATATTACTTTACATTGTATTAGGTCACCACATTGCCACAGGTAATTAAAGCGTTTATGACTAACACTTCTGTCCTCATATTCACCATAGTGGTGAAACTAGCCATACAGTAAATGGGTTTAAAAATATTTTTAAAACCACTTATATACCTTAGCCTCTGTGGACATACATTTGTTGGGCCAAAAACAGGGTTAATTGTACTTCAAAAGCGACCCTGCAAACCTCATGGGCCTCAAATTGTTTTTGGTTGGAAACACTACATTTTAAGTCTGCTTGCCTGCTGTAGGATTGGCTGATGTACAGTAGGTGTTTATCTTTTATCTTAAAGAATGTGAAAAGCAATATTGGTGTAATCGCACCAAAATGTTGTGTCTATAGTCCTTGATTTTCTCCCACACAATCCTCCATAAACGTAGCTCCCCCTCCCTCGAACAGTTCAGTCACTCATGATTCAGAAGTCTCCTCCCACTTGCATCATGACAAATACTGTAGGTAGACAGTGTGGGACTATTCTCAGTTTTCAGGACGGATGCACTAGGCAAGCTCTTAGAAACCATTCTGAAGGACAGACTGGTAGAGTTCCTCAAGCAAACAGGCTTTAGGACAGTGGACAACACAGGCTGAGTCGGAAAGATCGTGTCAAGCAAATCTGATGAACTTCTTCAAATAGGTAATGAAGGCCATTGATAAGGGACAAGCAGTAGACATGCTGCTCCTGGACTGTAGTAAGGCCATCTACTCTGTTCCACACAAAAGACAAAAAAAGAAACTGAGTGACCTAAACATGGGAGACAATAATGGACTGGGTGGGAAACAGGCTGGGGAGGAAGGATGTAGTGAGTAGTGGTTATTGGGGAGTACTTGTGAATAAGACACGTCATGAGCAAGGTTCCAGATGCATCAACACTTGGACTGGTATTCTTCAGTGTATTCATTAGTGATATTAGAGAGGGCATCAAGGGCAAAATATGCCTTTTTGTGGATGACACCAAGCTCTGTGGCAGGGTGTCATAGAATTGAGGGAGCACTTGGAAAAGCTGGAGATGTGGTCTGGAAATTGGCTGAGCTTCAATACAAAGAAGTGCAAAGTTATGCTGAGTACCAAACTTGAAGGGTCGCATTTACAGTGTCAGAGAAGGACTTACGGTAGCAATAACCAGCTCCTCAAGCCAGTGCCACAGTGCAGTAAAGCAATGCAGAAAGCAAACAGAATGCTGGATTGTATAAACAGGAGAATCAGTAGCAGATCAAGAGTGGTCATACTGCCCCTGTATAGATCCCAGGTATAGGCATTCCTACACATGGAGTACTGTATCGCACACTAGAATCCCTATCTGACAAAGGCATGAATAGGCTGGAGGCTGTCCAGAGGACGGCCATAAGAATGATACAGGATCAGAAAAGAACCACATATGAGCAGGGGCTAGAAAACCTGGACATGTACTCGCTGGAGACCTGGAGGGAAGGGATATGACTGAAATCTTCAAATACTGTATATAAAGGGTATCAACAAGGTGTAGGGTTGCCACCTTTAGAAGAGGTAAAAACTGGACCCTAAACCACACCCTAAACTCTGCCCCTAGCCCCACCCGTTTTCATGACTGATCCTGCACTGCTCCTCCAAAGCCACTTGTTATGTCAGTGAAGATATTAATGGAACAGTAAAAGACCACACTAAAAGCAGCAGTTCAACAAAAATGTTCACATACTGTACTGTTAAATTAGCTTTTCTAGATTCTTCCTAGTTATTAATTTATTTATTTAGTTAGTTAGTTACTGGAATTATTTTACCAGGTAAACATACAAAGATAAAGGAAATCTCATTTACAGATGTGATCTGGAAGGGATGAGGGAAATATTGTAAATAGTATACAATTATATATAATTTACAAATTGTTTCCTGTAATGTGTGTTTTGTATTTTTGTTCCTGGATCCAATTCCTTTTCATGTCCACAATACTATTTTGAAGCCAAAAGAAGTGATTATACCTTTTTCTCAAGGGGAAAAAAATCTATTTTATAAAAATCATTTGAAACATTTATAAATGCTGAAATTCTTTTACAGATAGAAAGGTTTACCAGCAAATGAGAGTGGAAGATAAAGGAATATTTTACCTTACAAAAAGGTAAGATCCAACTTTTTGCCCAGCTGTGCTGCTGTGCTGCTTTAAGATGCAGAGTGGAAAAGATTAAATTATGTATCTGCTAATGGTCCTAATGGCCATACTTTACCCCTGCCAGGTTGCTGCTGTTACGAAGAATGAAACACATTAAAACCATAACTTGTGTGTAACCAGGAAATGCAGCTGAAATAATGAATGATGTGATAAAATCGGTTTCAAAACAGCTGAAGTAATGAATGATATGACAAAATCTGTTTCAAAAGTATGTGAGCGCTCAAAATTACTCAAAAATATATCACTGAGCAAAACCGGATTACAGAATTGGGACCCTGATTACCAGGTAAAAAACCTGACATGTGGCAACCCTAACAAGGTGGGCCCTAGCAAACTGCAGAAATCAAGTGAGATCATGAATTCCTGGGGAAATGGAAGCAAGCTGGCAGAGGGTAGACTCAGAAGTGATGCCAGGAAGTAATACTTCACAGAGAGGGTGGTGGAGGGGATGGGGCAAGCAGTACCATGATCATGTATATCCAGCCTTGAAGCTTTTGTTCCTCATGTCTGGCCAAGTACTGGGCTCTTGTGACCTCTTCCATGTCCATATGTGCTCCATAGAGACTGGAACTGGATGCAGCACTTTAGGCAGGGTCTAACCAGACTTCATACAAGGTATTAATTACCTCCCTTTACATGCTCCTTACACAACTCTAGTTTATTCCAACACTGCCTGCTCTTCACTGTGGCAGCAGTATATGTGCGTGTGTGTGTGTAGCTGTATCACCGCATTTTTGCTACCTGTATTTTACCATACCCTGTATAATCTCCTCATTTATTGTACTTGTTTTACTTCCTTTTATAACAGTTTCATGCTTGTTTTTGCAAACTTCCCTTCTCCCCTTCCCCCGGTCACACCTGGAAACCTGCTCCAGCTCAGTATGCCTCTCCCAGTCAACAACTTTAAATAAATAAAAATATTTGTCTGTGTGTGTATATATGTGTGTGTGTGTGTGTGTATATGTGTAAGGCCACTGTAGGGTGGACTGCCACTACCTTACACCCATACTAGGTTGCCGAAGACGTTTCTGTTGCTCCTGGGCTCTTTTTCTTCTTCAATAGTGAGTGAGTGTGTATGGAAGGTAGAAAGAGTCATTTCAGACTGTAGAAACAGCATGGTCCACACACCCAGAAAGATTTAAAGGAGTACTATAGTCAAAATTTGCAGAAACATACAGTATGCTGTGCAGACTGTTTTGATTTATGTGTTTAGTCCTGGCATGTCCTTCCCTTTTTTTTGTAATTGGGGCCTTTTTTCTAAATTTGCATACTAGTTTTATGGCCCCTGAGGATCCCCATGTTAGTATGCGTTATAGCTCTTTGTCCTACAGTGCTTCCTGCCTCATGTAACAGTGACGCATCATGGACCACTGATTCACTAAGGGAAAGTACTGCTGCATTAATCTGAAGATAAGAGCCTGATACTCTGGCCTCAATTAAATACCTTATTAAATATTTGTGTTTGTACATGTTTGTCTAGGTCTAACCAGCAGGAGTGCATGTTTTGTTTTTAAAGATTTTAATGTCCTCAAACTACACCCAGCAATAGAAAGCACACAAATCATCCTAGACAGCAATGCTATAATTAGAAAACACTCTGTTTTCTCACAGAAAACTCACTCAGTTAGAATTCAAGTGATTGTTAAGCTGTAAATGTAGCCTTCAGTGCCCACTGACTAAGGAAAGTGGATTACAATCACAGCTGTACTGCTGTAAAATTGACTGTAAGCCAGTACTTCCTCAATCTATGGTACCAGACAAATCACTGTCACATGACAGGAGGCACTGTAGGAAAAAGAAGCATAATAAATCATAGCAATATGGAAATCCCAGAGGCCATAAAACTAGCAGTCAAATTTAGAAAAAAAAGAACTCCTAATACCACACAAAGGAAAGGACACACCAGGACTAAAAACACACACTGCACAACATATCTTTTTGCAAATTTTGATTGTAGTGCTCCTTTAAGTGGCAAAAATGTTAGCACAATCCTCCCAGGGAGAAGGTCATAGCACAACTGTTAAAGGTACAAAAACTGTGGCAAATGTTATTAAAGAGCATGTACAAAGGTTTTGCATATTGTTAATAAAGATTGAATTCAAGTCCCTGTGTCATGATTAGAGTTGCCTGAAAATGTCATGCTGTTTGGTTTTGTGGTTTTCTTTAAATCAGCATTTGTTAATATAGTAGCTGAAAAAAGTGGAGTTATTTCTGTCTCTCTCAGTCAGGCTTGCAGAGTGATTACATCACCTTGGAGTACTTTAGCTTGCTGTTTCAGATTCCCAGTCACAGCACGCTATAGAGTTAATGGTTTGCTCACCAGGTTTCTTACAAACTTAGTCTGTGGTTTGAGTTTAGGCAGATTATCTTAAAATCCATCATTCTCTTCTTATAAAAAGTTGATCATTTGAGTTTCAATGTTGAATTAAAGTAGTGGAAATTTTTCTCTGTGAGAGATCAGCTTGTCTATATCAAAGCTCTCAGTTCTTTTTCATCAAAACTCAGATTTTTTTTCTAACTATATAGCACAGGGTTGTTTAATGAATATAAAATAAATCTAAATTTTGCTCACTCATAGAAATAGTTTGTCTTTGATGTTGCCTTCATAAATACATTCATGTAAGAACATTTTTTCATGAGAGGTTGATAAACAGGTGCCTGTCACACACTATTATTTCAAGCACATGTTCTGTCTGAACTCACAAATTTCAGTTCTATGATGGTTTCTTTGTGAAAATACATCATGTATGTGTATAAATAGAAACATTATATGGCATCCCGATGCACTGTGTCTCTTCCCCACAGTTGAGGCAGCTGCACCCTGCTGCCCATTGTCTTCTCCCACAGAGTCGGGGATTGTGCACCCTGCTGCCTCCATCTCCTCCATAAAGAATCAGGTCTTCTGTGCCCTGCTGCACCCTGCAAAACAGCTGGGGTTGCTGCACACTGCTGCCCTCTCCCCCACTCACAGTCAGGGATGCTGCACCTGTTGCCCCCTGTTCCTGTCTCCACAGTCAGGGCTTCTGTGCTCTGCTAAGCACTAGAGTACTAGGTCCCCCTACTTCCACAGTTGGGACTACTGCACCATGTTGCCCTAAGCCACCTGAGGTGGGGTTCTTGCTGCACCCTGCTACCCACTTCCATTGCCCCAAACTGGCAGGGCTACTGCACCACACACACCCTGTCTCACAGGGCTGCTGCACCCTAATGCCGCCTGTGTTCTGTCCTGCAGTCAAGGCTTCTGCACCATGCTGTCCTCTGTCCCCTGTCACCACAACCAAGGCTGCTGCACCCTGCTCTTGTCTACACAGTTAAGGCTGCTGCGGCCTGCTGTGCCCTACAGTCCCATGCCTCTGCAGTTAGGAATGCTGCACCATGCTGCCACAAGAGTCAGGGCATTTACTGCACCCTGTTGTGTGCCTCCACAGATAAAGTAGTTGCACCCTGCTGCCCCCCTGCCGGCTGAGTCAGATCCTTTGCTACATCCTGCTGCCCATATCCCTTGTCCCAAACAGACATGGCTGCTGTACCATGATGACACCCCTATCTCCTGGCCAAGCAGTTGGTGCTGCTGCACCTTGCTGCCCTCTTTCCCCACCCCCACAGTCATTGCCATGGTACCCTGCTACCCCCTGCCCCTGTAGGAGGGAGCAGCATAGTGCAATAACCCTAACTGTGGTGGGCCAGGGGCTCCACGGTGCAGCAGGGCACAGTGGTGGCAGGGGACAGAGGACAGAATGGTGCAGAAACCTTGAATGTGGCGCAGGACACAGGTGGGCATCAAGGTACAGCAGTCATGACCATGGCACATGGTTCAGCAACCCAGCCCATTTGGGGCAATGCGAGTGCATAGCAGGGCTCAGCAGCCCCAACTTTGGAGGCAGGGGACATGGGACTCTAGGGTGTAGCACAGCATAGCAGCCTTGACTGTGGAGACAGGAACAGGGGGCAGTGACTGTGACTGTGGGGGTGGGGACAGATGGCAGCAGAGTGCAGCAGGCCCAACTGTTCAGGTAGAAGACAGGGGTGGCATCAGGGTACAGAAGTCCAAAATGAGGGACAGGGTACAGCAGCCATGCCAGTTTGGGACAAGGGATGTGGGCAGCAGGGGTGGCAAAGGATCAGACTCTGGTAATGGGGGCAGAAGGGTGCAACTGCCTCAACTGTAATGGCACACAACAGGGTGCAGCAAATGCCCTGACTCTTGTGGCAGCATGGTGAAGCATTCCTAACTGCAGAGGCATGGAGCTGTAGGGCACAGCAGGTCACATCAACCCCAACTGTCTAGACAGCAACAGGGTGCAGTAGCCCTAGCTGTGGTGACAGGAGACAGAGGACAGCATGGTGCAGAAGCCTCAACTGTGGGGATGGACACAGGGGGGCATCAGGGTACAGCAGCCCTGACTGTGAGACAGGGTGTGCATGGTGCAGCCTCCCTGCAGTTTGAGGCAATGGAAGTGGGTACCAGGGTGCAGCAAAAATCTCACCTCAGGTGACCTAGAGTAGCATGGTTCAGCAGCCCCAACTGTGGAGACAGGGGGACCTGGGACTTTAGGGCTTAGCACAGCACATCAGCCCTGACTGTGGAGACAGGAACAGGGTGCAATAGGTGCACAGTCCCTGACTGTGGGGGTGGGGGGAAGAGGGCAGCAGGGTGGAGCAACCCCAACTGTTTTGGAAGGGATCAGAAGGGTGCATCAACCCTGTTTCTTTAGGCAGGGGATGGAGGCAGCAGGGTGCATAATCCCCAACTATGTGGGAGAAGACAGTGGGCAGCAGGGCGCAGCAGCCTCAAATGTGGAGCAGAAGGCAGGTGGCTTGTGGGGCAGAGGAAAGATGACAGCAGAGTTCAGCTGCCTCAACTATGGGGAAGAGACATGGTGCATTGGGATGCCATATAGTGTTTCTATTAATACACATACATGATGTATTTTCACACAGAAACCACCAAAGAACTGAAATTTGTGAATTCAGACAGTACGTGAGCTTGAAATAGTAGAATATGACAGGCACCTGTTTGTCAATCTTACATGAAAAAAGGTTCTTACAGGAATGTATTTATGAAGGCTACATCAAGGAAAAACTATTTCTATGAATGAACAAAATTAAAATGTAATTTATATTCATTAAACAACCCTGTGTCATATACAGTATTTAGAAAATATCAGTTTTGATGAGAAAGAATCGCGAGCTATGATAAAGACAAGCTGATCTCTCACAGAGAAAGATTTACACAACTTCAGTTCAGCACTGAGACTCAAATGATCAACTTTTATAAGAAAATGATAGATTGTAAGCTAATCTATTTAAACACAAACCACAAGCTGAGTTTGTAAGAAACCTGGAGAGCAAACCATTACCTCTACAGCCTGCTGTGATTAGGAATCTGAAGCAGTAAGCAACAGTACTCCAAGATGATGTCATCACACTCCAAGCCAGACAGAGACAGAAATAACTCCACTCTTTTCAGCCATTGTAGAGCAAGTTAACAAATGCTGATTTAAAGAAAACCACAAAACCAAACAGCATGACATTTTCAGGAAACACTAATCATGACACAGGGACTTGAATTCAAGCTTTATTAACAATATGTAAAAACCTTTGCACGTGATCTTTAATGTTTATATTTGTGTGAAGGAGAAAACACAGTAGGTAGCACAATCGCCTCTGGAGCTGGAGGACTAGAAGGTAATGGGTTCTAACACACACCAGGTGGGGCAATTCTCATAACTGACATTGTAGTGCAGTATGGGGGGGTGCACGATTGAGCTGCTGTCCTTCAGATGAGATGTTAAACTGAAATCCCCACAGCAGTTGGATTTCCGCTTGTGACGCCGATGATCCAGATTCAGTAATGGACCCGGGGAGTCGGAGGGCTGGCTGGGGAGAAGGACTGAGTGTCCCTTGGACTCGTCTCCTTCTCCGGGGGGAGGGAGAGGTAGAGTGCCTGGTGTTCAATGGACCCCTGGTGGAGGTCGGGGGAAGCACAGGTGACCAGTGCCTGTAAGCCAGGGGGCAGGGCAGACGCAGGACATCATTGCATGTCCCTGCCTCTGGGGCAACTCAGAAAAAAAAATCATTGGCCACCGAGGATGATGTTCACCCTGGCACTTGACCTCTATGGCTCTCTCCCTCTCTGCTGACCAATTACAGCTCTATGGCATCACCAGGCTTTGAACCCCACCCTGAGGGGGGAAGCCAGGGAGGCAATGTTGGTAGCCGCTGACACCCTTTCCCATCACAGATGGGCCTGATACATTGCTGTGGCCCTTGGGAGTAAGCCAGGAGGTATCTGTGGGGGTAAGACAATAGGGGAGCGAGACAGGTGCTTGGGGACTGGAGCTGAACAGTGGAGCAGCCGGCGGCAAAAAGCATAATAAATGAAAAAAAAAAAAAAAAACCTGAGATTCCTTCTGCCCATCTCTGGTCACTGTCCAGGTAGACGTTAAACACCCCATGGCACTTACTGATGAAGAGCAGAATTTTATTAAAAATAAATAAATATAGCTGTCCAGTAGTGTAGAGGGCAGAAGTCTCTACCATGCTGGCAACCAGAGTTCGGGAATGAGCTCAGATGCCGAGGGTTGGTCGGTGGGGGGGAATGAGCAGCCATCAGACAGCTCTCCTCTCCCACACTGGAGAGGTTAGCCTTCCCAGCCCTTGGCTGCCACCAAGTAGAGGCTTGATGGTAGCACCGGGCAACTAGGGGGCTGACGCTAGGCCAGGAGGGTGGGGCAGGACCACTGTCAGTTCTAGCATGCATGACCAAGTTTGCCAAAGGCCACGGGGGAGTAAAGGGGAGAAAATTAGGATGAAAAACTCCCCAGTGACAGTATGATGACCGACCGCTCACAGTTCCTGCACCGCTGACCAGGCACCCACCACAGTTCTGTGGCAGATGACAACGGCAGTAAGGTAAGTCCCGGGGGAGTGGAGCATAAACACAATATGGAAAGAAAACTAAATAAATAAATAAGCATTCATATATATATATATATATATATATATAGTCATTTCTGTACAGTGCAAAAAACAAAATCACAGAAAAATTGTGTCAAACAAGACCAAAGAAAAAGGTGCATTAAAAGAAACACTGTAATTTTCACCTTGACAGCAAAAGGAAAAAAATATCTGTCAATCCTGTAGAAGTACTGGTAGGGTCCAGACTCTTGTTTTCCTATATGCATTGAAAGGGGCACGTAAATCCTAAGACACATACCTCCATATGGGAGGCGGGTGGGTGAGCTGCAGCCTTCACAGTTGATACTAATACCACTCTGTTTTTGTTTTTTTCCCCATCTTACTTTCTCTACTGTTTTGCCAGTTAGTAGAACATCTTGGGTGTTGCTAGTGCATCTGTTAAGTCTGGCACCACAGCAACAGTCCTAAAGATATCTAGCCTAATTATTAGCAAAACAGCACAAGTACTAAACAAACAGTTTCAAAAGCCATGGGGTTGAAGAGAAAGGCAAGAAGCTATTTTTAACTGCAATAATGGTTTTCAGAAACATTAACCAGCATACAACTGTTTTCCTTTTTTAAATAGATAATTCCCCGGAGACCTACGGCAGAAACGTAGACTCTAGCTATATTTTCAGCATGTATTTAACACTGCACTTGTGTTTTATTTGCAGCCAACCTGCTGACGTAGCACTCTGTTTTTTATTTTGGTTAATTGATACAGCTTTGTGGCCACTGGAGACCTCCTCATGCCTGCTTCAGGCTTATTACAGCACTCCCACCCCCAATTGTCACTCACAATGTGGTCTTCATCAGCAAGGATTCACATGGGGAGGGACCCGAGAGTACTGGTGTCATTGCTGTGAACACTGTCATATGGCAGCGCTTCCCCAGCCCCTAGCTAACCAACAGACTTCTCAAGTCATATTGAAATGGTTTCACGGTACACATGGGCAGTTTGTTTTTATCCGTCTACAATTTATTCATCCATAATAGCCAAACTGAAATGAAATTTCTGAAATGCATGCCCGGGGTATTGTGGCCAAAGGTGGTCCAATGCTTATAGCACATAATCCCACCTGAGCTCCTTAGACATTGTGGCTTGGCACTAGTCAGTAACCTCTCCCCAACCCCCTACTCCCACAGGGCTAGAAATTTACTTTTAAATTTGATGTTACACAGAATACCAAAGTTTAAGTTTTCATATTGCTTCCAAACATTTGGTGCACGGTAGAAATATAGAATGTGTCAGCAGAAAAGGATAACCTGGCCCACCCAGTCTTTGCAGACACTAGCTGGTCTCTGGCAACCCTCCCTCCCCCACGCTTATTTACTAATATGCCCCGTGTCTATCCCACACATGCTTGAAACTCCCCACTGTTTTTGCCTCCAACACTTCTGCTGGCAGTCTATTGAAGGTATCTACTACCCTTTCAATGAAGTACTTCCTCGCATTCCTCTTCAACTTCGCCCTTCCAGCTTCATCACATGCATCCTAGCTCTGGTCCTCTTTATCATTGAAAGAGACTCCCCTCCTGCTCTCTGCTCACCCCTGTGAGGAACTTTAGGTCTTTATCATGTCCTGTCTCATGCTCCTCTCTTGCAGGATGTACATGCTGAGATTCCTCAGTCTCTCCTCATAGGGCTTCTTGTGGAACCCCTGCACCATTTTAGTTGCCCTCCTCTGGACTGCCTCCACACTGTCTATGTCCTTTCTGAGGTGCAGCCTCCAGCGCTGGATACAGTACTCGAGGTGGGGTCTCACTAGTGAGCAAGTACCATCTCAGGCTGAATATACTGCAGTTTTTACTGTACTTTTCAACATAAAATGTAAAACCTGGTTTTCAAAACAGAAACTGGAGGCCTACTCTTCGACACAGCGATGAGGTAACCGCTAGCGATGCCGCTGACCCATGTTCAGGAATGAGCATGGATCATCAGGGCCAGCCGGGGGAGGGAGGATTAAGCATCCGAGAGACAGCTCTCCTCCCTTGGGGTGGAGGATCCTGGGTTTTGCTACATGACTGCCACTTAGCTGAGGCCAGGTGGTAGCACTGGCAAGAGCAGAAGAAGGGGTGGGGCTGTCGGCAATTATTGGTATGCAAGCACACTGACAAGTGTGTACTGATCACTGCACACTGACACCCTAAGAGAGGAAAACACAGAGGAAAATGCCTTCAACCGACTTGGCAAGACCAATGTGGCAGGTGGCCCGCTAATGTGTGGCTCTGGGCAAGTGGTGGATAATTGATAAGCCCATAAGAAGGTCATTGACGGGGCAAATTGTAACTCTGTCTTCAGTGGTGCTCTCCTTCTATCGATGTTACAATTGGCAGGTCTAAAAGTACCGGCTGGTCAACTAAACTACTCAAATTCGTATAGTAAATTAGTGGCTCCCTCTGTGGGAATGTATTCAAGCCTGGGCTCTGTTACTCATTTATATATCAGCACTCGAATCACTGAACAGCTTGTTCTGTCTTCAGAGAATGCAGAGCTGGTTTTCAAAAGGTCAAAGCTCACCAGCTAAGTCGTCACTTCTTAAAAGATGCCACACAGTGTTAGATGCAGCCTGACGAATGAGAGGCAAAAAGCCCAATTAATTGTTTATTGTTTTTTTATTGAAAATAATCAGAAACAACCTTTGAGCACAAATTGCTCATTTGCAAAGGTTCCACGTTATAAGAGAAACAATACAGTAGACAATACAGGGTACATATTCAGTACAAATTCATATTAGTCTTATTAATTTATTGAAAATGTTTCACCAGGAAAGGCACACTGAGCAAAAAGATGCTAGTCTCACGGTGCGACTAGGGGGGAGGGGTTACAGAGCAGGCAGGTATACATACAATAGTTGAGTTCAGCAGTAGAGCAATACAGATAATGTACATAGTTTGGAGGGATTACATTTGAACTTGTTATATAAGGAGAACAGTACAGAACATGATCATCAAGGACAGGGTATACATATCATGGGTACACAACGAGGCAAGAACAGTACAGAACATGATCATCAGGGACAGGGTATACATATCATGGGTACAAATCAAGGCAAGAACAATACAGAACATGATCATCAGGGACAGGGTATACATATCATGGGTACACAACGAGGCAATACATGAATTACATAAGTGCCAGTAACAGTACTAGAGTGCCAGTAACAGAACTTGAGTGCCAGTAACAGAACTTGAGTGCCAGTAACAGAACTTGAGCTGCAGCGGGATGCACCAAGTTGACAGTAGGAGTTGGAGAGCGAAGATGGGGGGTAGAGGAGAAGTGGACTAGTAAGCATTAGGTGTGTAGGGGGAGGTTTGGGTGAGGTGAGAGGGAGGGAGAATGGAGTTAGTAGCTGTGAGTAGGGCAGAAGAGTGTATGTTAATTAGGAAGGGGGGAGAAAGGGAGATGTTAGGAGTGAGAAGAGGGAGTTAGAGTGAGAGTGTAAGTGCGTAGGGCAGTATATAAGCCAGACAATTAGGCGATGGCCAAGCCGCTAGTCAGGTGCTAAGGGGTGACAGGGGAAGAGAAGCTATCAAAGTGGGGGAGGTCAGAGGCAGTTGCAATTTGGTGCAAGGAAGTTAGTGAAGGCAGAGGATAGGGAGTGTTTGAATGAAGAATGGCGGATCTGGGCCGGCAGGCCATTCCAGAGTTTAGGGAAGAGTTACGAGAAGGCTGATTGGCCAGCGGTGGTCCTTCGGTGGGGGATGACTAATAGCCTAGTGTCAGTGGACCTGAGGGCGTGGGTGGGGTAGGTGGGAAAGATAGGGAGGATACAAGGTAGGGCGGGAGGGAGCCAAGCCAGAAGTTGGAAGCGAATTTAACACTACGAATTAGGCGCCGGTTACTCAGGGATGGCAGGTCCAGTGAACAGTAGAGCTCACAGTGATGTGAGGGGGGGGCGGCATCAAGGGCAAAGCGGCAGAACGCATTAAAGAGGGGGTCAAGTCTGGCTAGGGTGGTCTTTGAGGCGGAGCTGTAGACGACATCACAGTAGTCGAAGGTGGGTAGAATCATTTTCAGGACTAAAATCTGACGGGTAGTGGGAGACAAGTGCGGTTCCTGTAGAGGGCGCCAAGTTTTGGGTGCAGTTTTGAAATGATGGCATCTACGTGTGTGGAAAAGGAGAGGTGGCAATCGAGCCAAACCCCTAGATACCTGAAGGAGGGCACTTCATCCAGGATGGTGTTGTTTAGGGTATGGAAGATCGGGGGGGGGGGTGAGTCTGCTAAAGTGGAGCCTTTTTGCAGGGCTACTCATAGTTACATAAGGTATACATGATAAGTATGGTAAACTATAATACAAATAAATAATTAATTTGCAGTAAAGTAAGGTAACTGTGTGACATAATGCAATATAGCATGATTAACTCATTTGTGGGAAGATCCAGTAATGGCATGTTACAAAGTATGATCAGGAAATGATAAACACCTCCCCAGTTCAGGTCAGGTCAAAGCAGTGACAAGCTGAGTTCTGGGCAATATTAGCCCTGAGGGCCAGTTTGAATTGTGAGATCTTGGGCAGACTGGTTATGCTGGCAGGGAGTTCATTTACCCACATGGCTGCCCAGTTAGTAAAGGAGCGCTGACCCAGGCTCGTTCCTCATGGTGGGATTGCTAGGGCCTGCCGGGTCATACTTCGCGTGGTGTAGATGTTGTGGACTGGCCTCATAAGGGAGCTAATGGCAGGTGGAGTGAGGCCTAGGAGTGCCTTCTTGGCCAGTAAGATTGTTTGATAGCGGAGCCTGGCAGAGAAGGGGAGCCAGTTTTTAAGGGCATATAGATTGCAGGTGTCTGTGTATTTATGTGAGCCAGTTACAAAGCAGCATGTTTTATTGAGCAGCATCCTGACTCTAAGACTGTGTCAGTGGCTGACCCACAGATTCGAAGACTGTAGTCGATGAAAGAGAGCAGAGAGCTGGATACTACAGGTGTTTTGCTTTATCAATGAGATTCAGCCTTTGGCTGAAGAGTGCGCACAGCTTCCTATTACTGATCTGTATGATGTTGTCCACATGTTCTTTGAATAATAGGGTGTCGTCTAAGATGACACACAGGTATCTAAAGGCTTTTACTTGCTCCAGTGATGTACCCAGTGCATTGTGTAATATAAGTAAAGTTAATCTATTCTTACTGTGTGTCCCCGTGAAGAGCATAGACTTAGTTTTTTTTTTTTTTGTTTGTTTTTTTATAGTTAAGAACAAGTTTATTGCACTTAAACCAAGATTACAGGGCCTCAAAGCTGAGCTGGAGTTCTTGAGTAAGGTTGGTGTGTAGGGGACTGCTATAGTATATCACTGCCATCATCCGCTTATAGCGGCATCTTTGCTGGAGTACTCACTTTAGGCATGCCATTGATAAACGAACTGAATAGTAGAGGGCCCAAGACGGACTCCTGTGGGACCCATACTGTGATAATCACTTGAGAGGATCTTAGCCTCTTCTTTTTATTGGCTGTACAGTGTGAGCTATGAAATATATTGCTAACAAGAAGAGAGGAAGCAGGGCAGAGGAATTATACAACCAACAGGAACTGATGCGTATTATTACCTTCTACTTCCACAGTGGAATCATATTACCCCATTGGCATGCATGAGATCACTGCTTTTCTGTTTTTGTCCATGTCCCCCATCCCCTCCTCCTTCATCCTACCAGATCTACTTTATTCATGAATCAAGGGCTGTGTTTTTTTTGGTTCGGTTTCATGTGCCACCACTGCAACTGGAAGAATGCTGCTGACTGCATACATATTTAAGCATAGCAGGTGCAAGTGTCAGTCACTGAAGAACAATTTTATAATCAACTAATGTAGATCTGATATAGCAATTTTTTTTTTTTTTACCTCCATAGTACGTACTGGAAAAAAATAAGACAAATGGTAGAGAGGACAAGACAGGCACAGGCAGGGCAGTCATGTAGATAAGGACTCCAATTTACACACAGTGGTAGCCGTGCAAAAGCTGACCATTAACGTGGTATAACGCAGTATGCATGGTAGCGTAATACATGTTATTTAATGGCTACCACGCTAACACACCATGATAACCATGCTAACCGTCAACTTTTGTGTGACTACCATAGTAGGTATGCAGAAAGTGGCACTGTAAATTGAAACCTGGGCTCTGGGTAGAACTATTCCACTGCTGCCTCTAGCAAAAAAAAAATTTTCTACCTAGTCCAGCTGACTAAAGGTTAAGAGACAGCACAAAGGGCCCCAGACTCAAGTGTGAGTCTGGTCCCAGTGTGTACTTTGTGTGGGAAAAAAATTGGTTTACTTACTGTTTACTATCGCATAGTAGATTGTATCAGGATAATTTTGCCTAGTTCTGGGCTGACATCTTCTATTACTACACATCCCAGAATCCCCTGCAGCTGACATCAGGGCAGGGGGCAGCAGTGAGTGATTCAATAGCCTGCAGTGCATGTTTCAGCTTTTAAAATGTCTGACCAGAAGTTTTTTGGGTCTGCTTCTCTCTGGGGGCTAAGTAAAGTTCTTTATGACTGTACTTGGCACAGGGAGGACTGTGAGACCAGCAAACAAAAGATCAGAGCTTATATAAACTCTAACATGCAATGCAGGCTATTGAATCTCCCACTGCTACCTACTGCTTTGATGTCAGCTGCAGGGGATTATGGGATGTGTAGTAACAGAAGATGTCAGCCTAGAACTAATCAAAATTAGTCTGATACAATCTACTATACTACAGTAAACCAACATGTTTTTGCACTCATAGTGCACATTGGGACCAGCCCTACACTTAAGTGTGGGGCCCTTGGTGCTGACTGTTCCCCTTTAAAGCTATGGCTGTAGCATGGATCAGGTCCGATCGCCAAGGAACTACCACTTTACAACTAAAATTGGTCAGTTAGATCTGTAACTGCAGCATGTCAGATCCCTATTGTCAAAGAACTGTACTGCTTAAAGAAAATAACACCAGTAATTACATTGCTTTGCATCAGAACAGATGAAAAAAATAACACATATGTTGCAGCTGACATCTTTTATTGGATTAATAAAATTGTTTTTGTCTTTTTGAGACCATCTTTCAAGAGTTAAACTCCCTTCCACATGTCAGTGGCCACTGATCTGATGAAGGGAGTTCAACTCTCAAAAGCCAGTCTCAAAAACAATTTTGTAAGTACAATAAATGGTATCACCAGTGGCATATTTATTTATTTTCCCTACATCATAGGCTGAACTAAAATGGCTGCCACATTCCTCCATTGGAACAGACCAAAGTTTTTGCTCTACTCCCATTAAGATTCTGAAGTCACACCTTCACTTGGATCCACGCTGTTATAAAAACACCTTCTGTAGAAGTAACTGGTAGTTGTGGGAGGGGCGAAAAGAGGAGAAAAAGTGAGTAAAATAGTTGTGCTGGGAAAGTGCATTTCGGCACCTACTACTTCTTAAAAGAAGCAGAGCAAAAGCTGTTTAACCTGTTGCACAAAACACAGTGATTCCTAAAATATCAAGAACCATGTCCTTATAACCAGGGTTACAGAATTACTGCAGCTTGCTCAGGGTAACAGTAAGTAAGTGGCTCTGGTAGGATCTGAACCTGAAATAGCTAGTTCCCATGCCTGTGGTCTAACCAGAAGACCCCAATACAATCACTCTGTCACACTGTTAAGGCTGCTTAATGAAGCTTAAAGCAGACATCAGTGGGAAGGATCCCGGGGGGAACACAGTTCCGGGAGTCAAAATTCTGACTTGGTTCCAGAAGTAAAATGAGGAAGGACTGCTTCTATGTAAAATGTACCCCCTCCCCAATACCGGCATAAAACTGACTAAACAAAATGTAAAAATGCAACATGTAATGAAAAAACATATACCCAGACCCCTGTCAGATATCTTTGGTACTGGATCAAAGGTGATAGGTTTCATAACTCATTTGCTCCCAGTGGCCATTTTGGGTCAGATCTAGCAACAGATGGTTCTGACACTATATAGCGTCTATGGGAACAAATGTCATAAGTGAATTCTTTCCATTACCAATACTGAAAGCAGACTTCTTGTTAGCCTCTGCTGGCATGGCAAAAACTGAAAAGGGTTAACTATGCTATTTTAACCCCTCCAAAACATAAAGGCAGTGGGGTGTTGACCACAGCACAGCTGTAATTCAGTGCTATAGATTCTGTAGGAATCTAGAGCACTGCATACTAGCTGCTTGACCCACCCCAGTTCGAAGTAGTCCCCAAAGGGTAGCTGAATCTGTGCCCATAAACCTTTTCCCTGTTGTCCAGTGAATGTGGAAATTTTACATCATAATAATACAACAAGTACATTACTACTAAGTCACACACTATTCTATATCCCTCATCAGGTTAATGCATTAGCAGCTATATTGGCTCTGACCAGAACTTGTCTTTGTAGAAGCCGAAGGAGGTATAGCTCAAAGCAGGTCTACTTGGTGAACTGCTTTTCACTTGTTGCACTGAGACAATTTTATTGCTGTTCTACTCTAGGACTCACTTCTCTCTAATTTGACTGAAAAAACTTCTCTCCACAGGGAAGTGAGTTTAGCCATAGTGGAATAAAAAAACTTTTGTGGAACATCAATTCAATTTTGTAACCAGAATACAATATTTTTTATGAACTCCATCTTGCATATCCACATGAACTTTCCATCTTGATTTCCATATTGCAACACTAAATATTAAGTTATTTTCCCCAAAAACAAAGCAATTATTCACACATAACTGATAAAGACAAAGTGTCCTGAATGCTCCTATACTAAAGTAGTCAAGATCTGCGAAAAAATAGAAACATAGAAACATAGAAGTTGACGGCAGATAAGGACCGCAAGGCCCATCCAGTCTGCCCATTTCTTTTTCTACCGTATAAATGTGCCATCGGCCTTTGCTCTGTCAGTGACCTATCTATTCATAGTCATTTGTATTGCTCCCTTATGCCTATCCCATGCCTGTTTGAAGCCCTGCACTGTATTCATAGCCACCACTTCTTGTGGTAAGCCATTCCATGCATCTACCACCCTTTCTGTGAAAAGAATTTCCTCACATTCCCCTTAATCGGCCTCCCTCTAATCTCATGCTGTGTCCTCTTGTCCTGCTATTTTCTTATATTTAAACATGTTGAGACTCTTTCACCTTGTTTATGCCCTTAAGGTGTTTAAATGTCTCGATCATATCACCTCTCTCCCTCCTTTGCTCAAGGGTATACATATTGAGCTCCGTTAATCTGTCCTCATATGTCTTCTGATGCAGTCCCTGCACCATTTTGGTTGCCCTTCTCTGGACTGCCTCAATTTGGTTAATGTCCTTGTGAAGGTGTGGCCTCCAATACTGCATAGTACTCCAGATGGGGCCTAACCAATGTCTTGTACAGAGGATTATTACCTCCCTCTTACGACTTGTGATACCCTACTAATACACCCTAACACCCCCTAGCCTTACCTACTGCTTTAGAGGTCTGCTTGGATGATTTTAGGTCATCAGTGATGATGATGCCCAAGTCTCTTTCTTCCTTTGTGACTGCTAGCAACTCCTCCCAGCCTATAAGTGGCTTCAGGGTTTCTCTTCCCTATGTGCATGATTTTGCACTTCTTTGCATTAAATCCCAGTTGCCACTCTTCTGACCATTCTGCTAGTTTATCCAGATCTCTTCTCATTCTGCCCACCCCATCTGGATCATCTACTCTGTTGCAGATCTTGGTGTCATCTGCAAACAGACAAGCCTTACCTCTAGTCCATCTCTGTGAGGTCACTAATGAAGATGTTGAATAGGACTGGCCCCAGGACTGATCCCTGAGGTACCCACTTGTGACTTGCATCTCTTCTGACTGTATACCATTTACCACCACTCTCTGTTTTCTGCCAGTCAACCAGTTTGCCACCCAGTTGACCAACTTCTGACCCACCCGACCTACCTAGCTTATTTATCAATCTTCTATGGAACAGTGTCAAAAGCTTTGCTGAAGTCAAGGTAGGCGACATCAACTGCTCCCCTTGGTCCACCACTCTGGTTACCCAGTCAAAGAAATCTATGAGATTAGTTTGACAGGACCTTCCTTTTGTAAACCCATGCTGTCTTGGATCCTGTGCCCCTATGGATTCCAGGTGTTGCACTATCCTTTCCCTATGAGTGCCTCCACAATCTTGCCCACTACTGAGGTAAGACTGACCGGTCTGTAGTTCCCCGCCTCCTCCCTGCTACCACTCTTGTGGAGTGGGATCACATGAGCCCTTCTCCAGTCTTCTGGGACCTCTCCTGTGCTCAGAGACTCACTAAACAATTCTGCTAATGGCTCTGCTAGTTCCTCCTTAGCACCTTAAGTACCCTGGGATGTATGCCATCAGGTCCCATTGCCTTATCCACCCTGAGCTTAGCAAGCTCTTGTAGGACCCTTTCTTTTGTGAAGGGAGTAGTGCTCACCTCCTTCCCCCCTGTGTCCATGATGCTGAGCTGTGGGCCCTGCCCTACCTTCTCTTCAGTAAATACTGAGCAAAAGTATCTATTTAGGATAGATGCCTTTACAGGGTCCTCCTCCCTAAGTAGAGTTTTGATTTTAGTGTGTAGTCCTAGTGTATTCTTCCCTTTGTTTGCTGTTAGGAGTTTTTTTTTTCAAAACTAGCCTGCTTGCTTTATAGTTCATGGGAATCTCCATATTTGAATATTTTACTGCATTTCTTATTCCTATAATGCCTCCTGTCCCATGCATGATGCATCCAGGACCATTGATTCAGAGAGTAATAACTGCAGCAACAATCTGTTCTTAGAATCCTGCTATTCTGGCCTCAACTAAAAACAGTTTTCTAAGCCAAACTTCTTGTTTTCTAGATCTAGCTGGCAAGAGTAAAGGTTTAGTATTTAAAGCTTTTAATTTCATCAAACTACATACACACTGGCATAAAAAGCACACAAATTACCCCAGGTCACCAATGCTATGTTTATTAAAGACTACATCTTTCTTTACAGAATGGACAACTTGGGTATACCTCAGGTATTTCCAATCTGTAAATGTAGCCTGCATCCATGTTTACTGGATTACGAGAGTTACTTAAAATCACAGCTCTACTGCTATAAACTGGACACAAAACCAGCTCTTGATGAATTAATGGTCACAGACACAACATGGTCACATGTGACAGAAGGCGCTATAGAAAAAAAAGAAGAGTAATAAAAAATGTAAACATGGAGATCCCCCTGGGGCCATAAAACTACCAGGCAAATTTAGAAAGAAAACTCTTTACAGAAAACAAAAGGAAGGACACACTAGGACACCTACTAAATCAAAACACTCAGCACAACATATTATGTTGCAAATGTTGATTTTAGTTCCTCTTTAAACTACCTGTTAGTAAAACAAATATCACACTTTATCAGTACTTAACAGACTGTCTTTTCCCTAGAAAACAGCAATCTACAAACATTCTATGATGACACAGTCTGTAAGGAATCTGGTAATGATGAAACCTACCGTGTCCTGCCATTTTATGCAAGATTCTGTAATTTAATAATACTTTCCTCATTTCCCTTTTCTGTCTTTACACCAACATCTGTGGAACAGACTGGGGTCTTTCTTGGATGTTTCTGCTAAGCCATCAGCATAACAAATTAAGCCAATTATAATACTGTCATCCCAAACCCAGTGTGAATTTTGAGTAATTTTTTTTTTCTTTCTGTTTATGCTCCCCCCGCCCCTTGCACTCCAATCCTTGGGAGTTACCTACGGTGTCTGTCCCTTGCCCCCTCTTACCTGGAGCCCACAGAAGTCCCCCCCATGTAGCCTTGGTTTGTTCCCCTGGATGGGATGAGGTGGGGCCCCAAAAATCTTCCTTTCATCAGGGTACTGATCCAGGACCGGCAGGGAAGCTGTAAATCTGCACCTGGGTACTCCATCTCCCTGGAGTGCAGGGAGCCATTTTCCTTGTTCTGGGTATGACCTTCCCCCCAATGTCAAGGCGTGACTGCTGATGTCTGTCCCTCCTCTCCCTCCCATAAGTGGCTGGGTGCTTGCTGTAACCCAGGCCTCCTCTTGGGGTCAGTCAAACACTGAGCCTCAGCCCCACTCCCTCCCCAGAGAAGGCAAGCAGTCCCCGGGATACTCAGCCTCCTCCCACTGGCTGGCCCTTCAACTCCCAGGGCTCGTTCCCTAACCTGGGTCACTGGCGTCACGAATGATAGCGCTACAGCTGTGCCAGCAGGCTGGCTCATAATTCTTTTCTAAATATACCCCTCTCCAATTCTGTAGTCTACCTCTCTATGAATTCACACTGAATTATCATAATTAAATTCCACTAGTATCCATGGTTCTGCCCACCGGTATATATGAGGCTATAGAGACTCTACTAGTACAGCAGGCTAATTTGAACACACACTCTTTTATTCCATGCATGTCCTCTCCCCTCAATGCTCACTTCCTTTCCACATGATAAACTCCTGTCTGATACATCAAGGTCCAGGGACTCACTGCCAATTATCTAAGCTCTAATTCCAACAGTACCAACAGCACTCTCAACCAAAATCATACCTCGTGAGGATCTTTACAATGGTAGACATTTGGAAAGACCAACCAGTCTAGCCACCTGTGTAGCATTTAAGCAACAGAGAGGCATGGCTGAGCACTGCAAGCTTTCCACACACTTACGTAGAGAGTTTCAGGGGTTAAGGTCTAAGTGCATTGCTTTCTGCCATTTTGTTCAGGAAGCAGAATCATAAGCAGCATGATGATCTACAATAAGTACAGTGCATGCTACATTCATGCAGATGGGCACATGCAGAGATGGATGAGATGCTTTGGGCAAAAACATGAATATTTAAAGTAGGTTGACCACTCAGGAGTACAAAGTACACAAAGACATCTCACCTGCTACAGTAAGCTCCTCTCCGTCTGCTGCTGCAATGCAAAGAGAAGATCATTAAATGTCTGAATAAACCCAAATAAAGCTAAAATATCTCCTGCAGGTTACAATAATAAAAAAAAAAAATTCCATACTATTTGTTACATTAGTGCTTTTGAACTGCAAGGACTATAACATTCTGAGAATATTTCTGCTGTGAGGCAACATTACTGGATGTTTCTGTGTAGAGCAAAACCCAGGAATTTTAACACTGTGACAATTTCACTCTGGTACACTACAGATTATCCCTTTTTTAATACTTCTGAATTGTATTTTATATCAATACTAGAGACTTGCACAAACTTCAGGAAGTATATCATACATAGAACAATTACATCTGAGGTCATGTTCCAACCCCAGGAATCACTCACTTAATGTTTACGCTTTATGAAGTCATCTCAGTTGAGAGTGACACCCTGGAGGTAGAACCTATGCAAACTGAATTTTATGGATAGGTTCAAACTCTGTATCCATGCTGCATTCTGGTCATATTCATAGGATTCTTAGGACTATATGAACCAAGTAAGGTATGTGCTCATTTACAGTTCACCCTTTTCTCAAAGGGAATATCCAATTACATTACTCGTTCTACAGTAATCATCTAATCTGTTCTTGAACTCATTTATGCTACTACTTCCCACTATTTCCAAAGGGAGCCCATTCCACTTGTCCATCACTCTTTGGTTGAACCACATCGCTGTTTTCTTGGTGTGGTATGTCTCCTCTCTTAGCTGTAATATATGTGATCTCATATTATGGTTATGCCCTTTAAATTCCAGTCCAAGACAATACAATATGTCATCCCATTACTCCCCCAGCCCTCCTTGCCATTGCCTGGCAGTTTCTTTTAAGCTTAAGGTCATCAGTTATCACCCCAAGGTCTTTTTCCTCAGTTGTCTCTCTCAATATGTACCCATTTACTGTATATTGAGCCATTTTATTATATTTCCAGGTGCATTACTGAACATTTAAAAACTAATTTATATTTAGTAGCCCAATGTTCTAGCTTTGCTAATTCACCTTGCAATTTTTCAATATCCATCCAACTCTGAATCACTGATCCTAGCTTCATGTCATCTGCAAACTTGGATATCCAAGCTCCCTCCCCACAATTCATTGATGCTGCATATATGTTAAAGAGACAAGGTCCCAGCACCGATCCCTGCAGCAACCTTCTCATAACCTCTGCCCACTCTCACTTGTTTCCATTTAGATTCATCTGTTGCCTCCTATTTATGAACCATGAATCAATCCAAACTATATTTGTGTGTATCATAATTTCTAGAAGACCTCAACAAGTTCCCTGTTGGTGCCTTATTGAAGGCCTTACTAAAACCCAAAAATATAACATCAACTGGGTATCCCCTGTCTAGTGCTCTACTGGCCTTGTCACAGAACTGCACCAAATTTGCTTGTCAAGATGTGCCACTCATAAAACCATCTTGTGTCACATCCCGTGCATCCATCCTCTTAAGATTATCCTCAATCTCATCCTTAAGTATCCTCTCCAACACCTTACCTAGAACCAATGTTAAACTTATTGGTCTGTAGTTCCCACATTCCTCTTTGTCATGAGCTCACTCCTAGGCATGGCCGGATCCCCTACTCCCAGGAGACCCCCGATGAATCTTGCTGACTTTAACTATCAAGAAGGAGCTTCCTCTCCTTCTATCCAAGGAGCCTTTTCAAATATTCAATATCGTAGTGAGTGGTCTACTTTTTTTGTTTCTCTGGTAGCGTTTTGGCCCTAGAGCAGTCAGGCACAGTCTGAACAAACCTTTTATCCCAAAATAGCACACACAGCAATAGGCCCAGGCAGAGTCGTTGACAAAATATGGTAAATGTTTACTTAAATAAAGAAAAACATTACAATATTCTACAAGAAATGTAAGCATTGAGTTGCAGACAATAATTCTAAAATAATGTGGATTAAACAGAAAAAAACTACACTGTTAGAATTCTAATAAAGTCTACCTGTGGTGTTCTGTGTCCAAGGTAATCAAAATGCAAGTCTGTTAAAAAAATCTTTTCCAAGTTCAGATGAAAATGTCCAAAAGACAAGGTGATTTTTGTTCTCTGATCTACTTTGCCAGTAGAACAGGGCTTTTCTGTGCTGATCTGAAGATCTGTTGCAAAACATCATGGGTCACTGAAGCAAACAGCCAGTCCCTTCTCATATGTGGCAAATCTTTCCACACACACAGCAATTCCTTTTCATGTGTTAGACTCAACACATAGGCAACTGCTAAATGTTCAACAAAAATGGCAATTTTTCTCTCCTCACAGCAATTGTTATACGATCTGTGAGGTCAGTCCAGTCTTCCTCCTTATTAGTCGGTCTCTTAAAACTTTAAGATCCAGATGTTCAGCTCTAGGCCTGCAGGGGTCTCTCTCACTCTTTCCCAAATTCTCCAGAGATTGAAAATGTAAAACAAATATCAGAAATGGGTTTTGCACACTGCACTAACTCCCTGGGTAGTCAGGCTATATCGAGATTAACTCAGCATTTTACATAAAGATGAACTCTTTAAATTGGTTCTCCTTTGTCTTTCAAGACCCTGGTCTGGAGGCACACAAAAGAACTTCAGACATCTCAACTCCAGGAACTTGGGCTCAGCTTCTGAGCTATTCAAACACAAATGAATTTTCTTCCAGCCTTGATAAGTCAATTAATCCTCTTTGTTGTACACATGAAACTCCAGCTGGAACAGAGACATGGGCTATAGTTTTTCTGTCCTTTCCCATAATACCCTTATTAGCTGAACTTTATGTCATGGACTTTTGGGATATTAAACAAAGAAAATTACACAGAGAAACATGACAACAAATAACAGCAGTGGCCAATTTGCAATATCCCTCCCTCCTAAGACTGAACCTGTGGGAATGCGCCCCTTATTACGACGGGGTTTCCACAGATTGGTCACTGTTCTAATATGCGAGATAGGCCATCTGCATTCCCATTTGCAGATCCGGGCCTATGGATTACCTCCATATCATATGCCTGTAGGGCAGTGCTCCATCTAAGGAGTTTTCCATTTGTCTCACCCATTCGATTCAACCACACTAAAAGGTTGTGATCTGTCTGTACCTCAAATCGTCACCCATAAAGATATAGCTCCAGTTTTTTCAGAGCCCATACCAGAGCAAGGCATTCTTTCTCCACCATGGAGTATGCTTATTCATGGGGAAGCAGTTTCTTGCTGAGGTATACTATGGGGTGTTCCTTCCCTGACTGGATGTCTGGCTGAGGACGGACCCTTTTCCCACATCTGAGGTGTCCATTTGCACCACAAATGGCCACATGTAGTCTGGGCTGGCCAGCACTGGGGAACTACACAGCGAAGTTTTCAGCTGTTGGAAGGCCCTGTCACAGGCCGTGTTCCATTTTACCCTCATAGGCTGCTTCTTTTTTTAACAGCCCAGATAAAGGAGCTGCCAGGGAGCTGTAGTTGGGTACAAATTTCCCATAGTACCCTGTGGTCCTAAGAAAGCTCCTAACTTGTTTCTAGATCTCAGGTGTGGGCCATCCGGCAATCACCTCTATTTTTGCTTGGTTTGGGCAGAGTTGACCCCGCCCCACTATGTGTCCCAAATAAATGGCTTCTCCCATAGCCACCTGGCACTTTTTTGCTTTGATAGTCAGCCCTGCGGCCTGTATTTTGCCAAACACTTCCCTCAAGTGTGCCAGGTGCTCCTCACAACTATGGCTGAACATAGCTATTTCATCTAGGTAGGCTACAGCAAAGTCCTCTGTACCCTGTAGCACCTAATTTACTAGCCATTGGAATGTGGCAGAGGCATTCTTCATCCCAAAGGGCAGGACCTTAAACTCAAACAGGCCAACTGAGTTGATGAAAGATGAATTTTCTCTAGCCCTGTCAGTGAGCTCCACCTGCCAGTACCCCTTGGTCAGGTCTATAGTGGTTAAGTGTGTCACCCCTCCAAGCTTGTCCTGCAATTCATCTTTGTGGGGCACTGGGTGGGCGTCAGACTTCATATTGGTACTTAGCCCATGATAGTCTACACAGAACCATATAGTCCCATCTGGTTTGGGGACAAGGGCTACAGGTGAGGCACAGGGATTGTGGGATTTCTGGATCACCCATACATCCAGCATCTCCCCCACCTCTCTCCTAATGTCCTTGAGGACTGTCTCAGACACCTGGTAGGCTGACCCTCATATGGGTGCTTGTGTCCCCGTGTCTACATCATGCGCTGCTACAGCTTAGACATAAACAAAGGGGCAAATTCCAGCAAAACTGTCCTCATTTTCTGGGCCTGTTCAGGTGTCAACTGAAGTGACAACAAAATGGTCTCCACAGATGACTCCTGCTTGCTTTCAGCTAACAAGCTGAGAAGGGGGTCCTCCTCACCTATCTCCTCCCCAGGACTGCAAACTGCAAGTACCATGTCAGCTCTATTGAAATAGGGCTTCATCATGTTTACATGGTACATCCTGTGGGTGTGTTTTCGGTCTGGTAACTCCACAATGTAGTTCACATTGTTTACCTGCCGGACTACCTGGTATGGTCCCATCCACTCTGCCTGCAGCTCATCTTCCCATACTGGAATCAGAACCATTACCTCCTGTACTACCCTGTACGATCATATGAATGAGTTCTGGCTCCATGATAGTACCAGGTTTTTTATTTTTGCTGGGTAGCTGACAGGCTGCTCTGGACCACACCCAAAAGCTCCTTCAGCTTTTCCCTGAATTTTAAAACATACTCCACTATGGGAGTCCCCTGGGTGGCATGCTTACCTTCTCATATCAAATCTATAGGCCCCCTCACCCTGCATCCATACAAGAGCTCAAGGGTGAAAACCCTGTTGATTCTTGTGGCACTTCCCTGTAGTCAAACTGCAGATGGGAAAGGTACCTCTCCCAATCCCGCTCATGCTGTTCTGCAAATGCCTTAAGCATCGTCTTTAGGGTCCCATTAAATCTCTCTATGAGACCACTGGCTTGTGGGTGGTAAGGCATTGTGCACCTTTGTACCACATTTCTCCCACAAACATTTCATAAGGCCGGACATGAAGTTATCCCTTGATTAGAGATAACTTCCTGTGGAAACCCTACACGAGAGAAAATTCCTAACAAGGCATCCATCACTTTGTCCGCCTTAACAGAGGACAGAGCTATGGCCTTAGGGTAGCAAATAGCAAAATCAGCTCCTGTCAATATAGACTTTTTCCCCAGAGGAACTTACGGTGTTCAGAAGACCTACAATTCCATTCCCACCTTCTGGAATGGTTCCTCCTCAATTGGCAAAGGAACCAAGGCAGCCTTGGCTTTGCTTCCAGCCTTACATATTTACTGACACCGGTGACAGGAATTGTAGTATTCCTTCACCTGCTTGGTAAAATTGGGCCAATAGAAATTGTGGGCTAAGTGCTGTGTGGTACAAGCAACGCCCAGATGTCCAGACATGGCAAAAAATAATGAATGCCTAGCTATGAGCCTTCCTGGAAAACACAAACTTTTTAAATCCTATACAGTCAGGTTTCCGAACTAACCATAGCATGGTTACGGCATTGGCCAAGGTAACAAACGATTGGCAAGATGACCTAGAAAACAAAAAGTTCATCTGCGGGACCTCAGCAAGGCATTCGACACTGTTGACCATAGCCTACTTCTTTCTTCATTAAAAGCCTTAGGTCTAGACGCCATTTCTTTGGGCTGGTTCCAGGACTACTTAACGGACAGGCACCAGCAGGTCAAGGCAGAAGGGGAGCTCTCCTCCCCTAAACCGCTATTAAGAGGTGTCCTGCAAGGCTCCATTCTGGGACCAATACTATTTACTATATATATTAACAGCATCAACCTTGGCATCAAGGAGGCCAACATTCACCTGTTTGCGGATGACACAGTACTCTACCTAAGCCGGACAACACCTGAAGCTGCCTGTAAAGATCTGCAACTTGACTTCAATATATATCCTACAATACCAGCTTCTCAGCAAAAAGCTGCTCCTCAATGCCAAAAAAACTAAGGCAATGATGCTCTCATCTGGCAACCATCAGGCTTACCCTACTATTGGCACGCTACACCCCCATTACCACCTTACTGGGTGAAAACGGAGTTTGTCACCAAGTTTAAATACCTGGGGGCCTGGCTAGACCACAAACTCTCCTTCAGGGAACACTTTGAGAATATGGTGAAAAAACTGAGGCAGAGACTGGGGCTTTCCTACTGGATAAACTGTCTTCTGACTGCAGAGGCAAAAAGGCAGCTTGTCCAGTCCATGTTCATCTCCTTAATTGATTACGCTGACTTCATCTATAGTCATTGCAATGCCTCATACCTGGGTAAACTTGACGTCCTATATCACAGAGCGCTGCGTTTCATTACCGGCCTCCCCTCCTCTACCCACCACTGCTCCTTATATGCTGCAGTGGGTTGGACCTCCCTACAATACAGATGTAATAGAAATGCTGCCGTATGGACATTTAAAGTGATTACCGGCAAATTACCACAATACATCTTTGATCTACTGCCTCTAAGTGGGCTCCGAAACTATGCCCTAAGGAGCTGCTCCCTAATTTCTTTGAGGATTCCTAGGGTCCGCATGCGCTTTGGGAGAGCGACCATAGGCTTCTCACTGCCAACTCTCTGGAACAAGCTATAGAAATTCTTGAAACTAAGATCCCCAATTAGTCTCGCGGTGTTCAAGATTTTATATGCAAAAACAATCACAGAAGTATGTCACTGTTTCCACCGCCCATGAACTGTTCCCTCTCTGCATAATATCATCCTCTGCCTTGCACACTATAAAAACACTACCTCTCAGAAACCTTATACCCTCGTCACCCTTGCCTTGACATTCCTTCCATCTCCCAAGGCTCTCAACCCTTTGCTCTGACTATGCTCTCCAAGAACCAATGACCCCACAGGGCTCTCAGCTTAGTCGCTGCAGGAAACCGTGGTCTCTGGTGGTCGGCACCCCTGCAGCTGCCACCCAAGGCCACTCGATCAGACTATGCTCCCTGAGAACTGAGAATCCACCAGGGCCACAACTTGGACTCCACAGGCAACCACAGTCACCAGGCGGTCAGCGCTACCGAAGCCACCGCCCATATCCATTTGATCATACTCCACTCCCTGAGAGCTGAGAACCCTTCAAGGTTTCCAACCCATCTGCCACAGGAACCAAGGTCACCGGGCAGTCAGTGACCCTGAAGCCTTCAACCCTAAACTATAAGCCCTAAGCCATAAGTGAGTATTCCGTACAGCACACTGTGCAGGACCCTTGCCCCTGCACCCCCGTACTTTGCTACCACACCTCAGCAAGAACCCACCACCCTGACCTTGCATCCCCTCTTCATATATAGCCCCCTTACCCCAACTCCTTTTTCTCATTTTTCTTAAACATGACATGTACATAGTTAGATATATTACAATGTGTGCCTAAATGGACTATTTGTCTTACTGTTATTTAACTTGCTTTATTATATATTCCCATGTTTTGCCTTAATGCCTGTACTTATGTGTACTGTACCTGACCTTGTGTGATGCAGGTCCACCTTGTAGATAAGCTTGCTCAATGGTGTCCGCCTGGATAAATAAAGATTTGATTGATTGATTGTTTGATTGATATCATGAAGCCACCTTGAGCAATAACTCACGATACCCCCGGGGAACGTCAAGCTGCCTGCCTCTCACCCCTCCCTCTGACCTTATGTCCTGTGTGTATAACAGCCCACTGTCCCAAAATACCCTGTGTTTCCCATCACCTCCCTGTGTCCCCTCAGACTCTGCGCAAGCCCTCAATTTCTCTAAGCTAGGGTCAGTCAGCTGTGCTGCTGCTGTCCTCACACTTGCCCAAAGCATGGGTTATGCCCCCATCTGTTCCCAGACTGAGGTCCATAGCTATGGCATTAGGGGGACTTAGTATCACAACCATCCCCATCTTTCTAGCTATGTGTTACCCTTCCCTCATTACAGCAAACCTCAGTAGCAGTTTGGTGAACTGCCACTAGAGGAAGTTCCATCCCCATGTTAGTACCTTCTCTTATAAGAGCCACAGGCTGGCTGGCCTGTCTCCTAACCTCCCATGTAGGAATCTCTGTAGGGTCCTGAAGATCACAGAAGCCCCTAGCCATCTGGCTCCAGGTGACAGCACATACCAACACTTGTGGATCATCATTTCCTACAATAACATCCATAATGAAGATGCCTGCTACAGCCACCTTTCATATCCCTTCACCTGCATCTCCCCAATCCTGGGTAACACTGGCTAATGGGTAGGTTTTCTCTGCCCCAGTGAAATCCCTTGCAGACACAAACTAGTTTGGCAGGATTTGTTCAGGCCCAACTAAATCCCCTTTTACCAGGGTAAGAGATGCTCCAGCATCCCTCAATCCTAGAGTTGGCAACCCATTCACTGTAACTGGGTAAATTAACTTTTTCATATTCACAGGAATAGCATCAGGAATACAGTTTGCAACCAGCTTAGTTTGCACAGGCCCTTTTACATTTTGTGTCTTTTTAGGACACTGCCTAGAAATATGGCCTGGCTTTTTACAGTACCAACATCTTTTCCACCAATCTCTTTTAGGTACAGTGTGGTTCCCTTCTTTTTGCAGAGGCAACGTGGCTTTTGGCTGTCCAAAAGGTACATGCTTCCCTTTTGCCCCTGTATTCCCTGCTCCCCCATGTCCCTTGAGAGCAGACCTGCTTCTAGCATAGCGGTCAGCCAGCTCAGCAGCCTGTTTTGCTGTCTGAGGATCTCAGTCCTCCAGCCAGGTTTTTAGTTCTGTTGAACATGCCCAAAAGAATTGTGCTAACAGTACCACTTTTCAATAGCTTCAACCAAATCAGCTTTCACCCCTTCATACCAACGTTTTAAATACTGATGCGGTTTTGTGGCGAGTTCCTCAAAGCTCATTTTGGGCTCCTTTTGGATTTTCTGAAATTTTTCCCTTATAGGCCTTGGGGTTTAGATCATATTATTTTTTTTCCCAGTTAATTTATTTATTAAAACTTTTCAAACATGCAAAAATTCCATATAGAGAGCAATTCAAAGCAAAATGAGTACAGCAGTAATTGTACACTGTAGTCTACATAAATTAGGTAGAATATAAGGAAGAATGCAAACTAGGACTGCACAGGTACAGTATAAGTCAGGAGAAATGATATATAGTACCTATCAGTATAGCATTAGCAGTTCTCTGTACAGTTCAAGATAAAGGATCCTAAAACATATAGTAACAATTTAAACAAACTTATATAGCAAAGAGATATAGCAAAGGTATAGGCAATATTATGTTTAGGCATAAAAAAATAATAATGCATAGAGCCCACAAAATCTCTTAGTCAAGCAGACTTTAAATAACCTAAATAATCCTGCCAACAAAGCTTATATTCATTGAGTCGATCCAAGGCCAAACATGAGAGATGCTCTGAATATGCAATTTGGGTTAAATTATTGAAGATATCTGTGATGGTAGGCACTGTGGAGGATTTCCAATGTGTTAAAATGAAACGTTTAACTTGCATAAAGAGTTTATTTAGCAATTTATGTTGGTACATAGAGAGTTTGTTGTATTGGTCAATAATACCCAAAATAAAGTATTTAGAGTCAAAGAGAATATTATGACCACCATTGTTTGACGCCAGACGATGGACAGACTTCCATAGTGTAGATATAGGTTTACAGGATCATAAAATATGCAATAAATCTCCACCTGGAGAGTTACAATGCCAGCAGTGATAATTTGGTATTAGTCCAAGACGATAGAGAATTGATGGCATTCTATACCATAGGTGGATGATTTTACATTGGATAAGCATACTACGTGTATCCTTAAAAGTGCTGTGACAAAGAGTCCAGCATTTATTCCACTTAAAGTCTGTTATGTTGCATTGTAGAGCTAAACTCCATTTGGCCTTAGATACCAGGGATTGGTCTGATAGGGTATCTCTAATAACCTTGTATATTTTACTGACTAGGGCAGACATACTATCAGTCCATGAGGCAATATAAGTATCAAAAGAGGATAGTCTTGTCAATTGTTGTAATAGAGAAGATAATGCACAATGTAGCTGAATACACTTCCAGAAATCTTGCCTGGATAGGTCCCACCTAGCTTGTAAGTTAGTAAAAGAGTTTAAAATAAGAGAGTCATTAGATAAAATATCACCCAGAAAGCAAATCCCTTTACTTTTCCAAGAACTGCAGTAAAATGGTTGGCCCTCGGGGGGGATGCAATGATTGCCCCAAATGGGAGCGTACAACACTGAAGCAGGGTTAGACTTTAATCATTTATGTAATTTAAACCAATAATGAACCAACGGGATGATAGTAGGGTGTTGCCTTAATTTGTGTGTAAGAGTGTTAAAAATAAATACAGTAGGGGTCATGCCTGGAGTCACGGATGCTTCCATGTGCACCCATAAAGGAGTTTTGAAGTTGGGTTTTATGAACCATCTAATAGTTTGGGCAGCTCGAAATGCCCATAAATATGCTAGAAACCAGGGTAGACCTAAGCCCCCTGTGGACCAGTGGGCCTGCAATTTAATAGGGCTAAGCCTTGGAACATTACCTTTCCAAATAAAATTTCCTATTCATTTGTCTATTTTAGACAAGAATAAAGAGGGTAACATTAGTGGGATATTAGAGAACAGATAAAGTATTTTCGGAGTTATGGACATTTTGATAGCGGCAATCTTGCCAGAAAAAGAAAGATTGAGAGTTCTCCATCTATCTAATATTATTTTGATTTCAGTAAGTAAAGGAGAAGGATTTTGCTTCCCTGATCTTGTTAAGATTTGGTAGAATTTTGGTCCCCAAATAGGTAATGTCTTGTGGCGCCCACCAAAATCCAAGAGGAGTGTTCATATGGGGTTTACAAAGGTTATTCAATGGCAACAGTTCAGTTTTTTTTGTAATTTACTGCCAACCCTGAAAATTCAGTAAAAATGTTAAGTAATGTACAATGGACTGGTTAGACCACACCTTGAGTACTGTGTACAGTACTGGAGACCACACTTGAAGAGGGGCATACAACTCCTGGAGAGGGTACAGAGGAGGGCAACTAAGATAAGAGGACTAGGGGATTTTACGTAAGAGGACAAACTTGAGGAGCTCTGCCTGTTTTCATTGGAGGAGAGGAGAGACGGGGGGACATGAATGAGGTCTTCAAGTACCTCAAGGGAATAAATAGGGTAAACATGGAGAGGATCTTTAGACTAAAGCAGGGAGGTATCACCAGAGGGCATGGTTTGAAGTTGGAAGGGTGAGGGGGGAAAAGAGGAGGATGTTTTTCACTGAGAGGGTGGTGGACCCTTGGAATGCACTGCCTGGCGAGCTGGTTCAGAGATCCACAGTGGAGGGCTTCAAGAGAGGGTGGGACAGACACAGAACGTGGATGTATCAGATGATGGCCTAGCCCAGGGGGGTGGAGATGGATGATAGGGGTTTCTGGAACACTAGGGGGGGAGGCCTCGGCACCCAACTAGGGATCTGAGGTTCGAGCAGACTCGATAGACCATAAGGCCTAATCTGCTGGCAACTAATATGTTAGTATGTTAATGTGATAAGAGGTTGGGCAGCAGATTCCAAGTTTTCCACTAAAATTAGTAAATCATCAGCATATGATAAAGAGGTATATTGTGAGTTGCCTAATGAGATACCCCTTATTTTGTTGGTTTGCCAAAGGGTGGTCATCAGGTTTTTGAGAGCTAAAATAAAAAGGGAAAGGAATAGAGGACAGCCTTGCCTGGTACCTTTGGCAAAGGTAAAGGGATGAGATAACATGAAATTTGTAAGGACTCTGGCAGAGGGAAGAGTGTAGAGTAGTCTAATCCATAAACAGAAACGATCGCTGTAACCCAGATGGGATAACACAAGATAAAGAAAATTCCAATTTAAAGAATCAAAAGCTTATTAGTTAGTTAGTTAGTGAGACCCTTTCTGGAGTACTGCGTGCAATTCTGGAGACCCCATCTCCACAAAGACATGGACAGAGTGGAGGCTGTTCAGAGGAGGGCAACCAAAATGGTGCAAGGTCTGCACCAGAAGACATACGAGGAGAGACTAAAGCAGCTTAATATTTATACCCTTGAGGAAAGGAGAGAGAGGAGGGACATGATAGAAACTTTCAAGTATCTCAAGGGAATTAACAAGGTACAAGAGGGTAGTATCTTTCAGAAGAAGAGATGTGCAAGAACAAGGGGGCACAATTTGAAGACAGAGGGGTGGCTCAGAGGTAATGTTAGAAAGTATTTTTTCACAGAGAGAGTTGTGGATGCATGGAATAGCCTTCCCGAGGAGGTTGTGGAGTCAGGAACAGTGGGAGAATTCAAGAATGCATGGGACAGGCATAAGACAATTCTAGTGGGGGACAGGAGGAAGTAAGCTGTTGATTAACTAGAATCTGCAGCTCATCCATCAGGTAGGGAAATGGGCAGACTGGGTGGGCCAAGCGGTCCTTATCTGCCATCAAATTCTATGTTTTTCAAAATCAACAGCTATAGCTGCCACAGGGACTTAAGAGTTTTAGCTGTATGCATAAGATTAAATAAGGAACGTAAATGATCTGAACCAACCCTCCTTTTAACAAAACCCACCTGTGATCGATGAACTAGTTGGAAATAAGATCCTCTAAGTGCATAGCTAAACGTTGAGTAAATATTTCGCTATCAGTATTAAGTAAAGGTATAGGGCGATAGTTGGATGGAAGAGAAACATCTTTGTCCTTTTCGGAAGCTCTGTAATGATTGCGTCTGTCATGGCTGAAGGTAGTTTGCCAAGATGGGTAGATTCATGGTACACCTGATATAATAAGGGACAAAAGAGGTCAGCTGAAGCCTTATAAAATTCTACAGGGAAACCATCACCTCCAGGGGCCTTGTCGGATTCAAGGGCTGAAAGAGCTTGTTGAACCTCGTCTATTGAAAAGGGTTTATCTCATGAATCAGCAATATCTTTATGAAGTTGGAGAAGTATTAATATCTCAAAAAAGCTTTTAATAGGAGTAGAATGTTAGGTATTGGGGAGGCGATTATAATTTTTTTATAAAAAGCCATCATGATTCTATTTATAGAGGGATTGTCAGTATGTGTTTGGCCAGAGGAATCCTTCAACCCAGCTATATAGTGCTCCATCTGTTGAGATCTAAGACTATGGGCTAATATTTTGCTGCCTTTTTCACCACTCTCCCAATATTTATGTTAGATTCTTAACAATGCAATTTCAGTTTTGCGAGAGATAAGTTAGCTAATTTGCATGCATAATTGTAATATCTCAAAATGAAGGGGGGAGTTAGGGTTTGGGCGAGGGGCAGCAAAATATTGTGTTTCTTTAGTTTTAAGTTGTTTCTCCAAATTATTAAGTTGCTGTTCTCTCATTTTTTTTCTATGAGCAGCAAAACTAATAATTTTACCCTGAACTGTTGCTTTAAGTGCTTCCCATGTTATGCCCGTGGTTGTATTTGAAGGGTCATTATAAAGTAAAAAGTCTTGTATTTCTATTCTAATCCAGGGCAGAAATTCAGGGTGTTTAAGTAATAGGGGATCTAGACGCCATGAGGGGGACTTAAGAGGTGGGGAGCCCCAGGTGAGATGTAATTTAACAGGTAAGTGATCAGAGATAAGTAAAGGTAAACTAGTAGAGTCAAGTATATTTTCAGTAACTTCAGGGGAAGCAAGCCAATAATTGATCCTACTGTATGATTGGTGGAGGGAGAAATAAAATGTAAATTTTCGATCTCTAGGAAGAGAAAGTCTCCAAACGTCCAATAGCCCATAATCTTTCATCAATAATGAAAGGGCTGCTATACTCCTTGGGTGAATATCGGAGGTGGAGTTACTTCTATCTAGAAATGCATCAAGTGCAAGGTTAAGATCTCCACCAATTAGTATAGGGGGATTAGTTAAGTTAGATGAAGTTAACTGTAGGGCTAAGTTGTGAAAGAAATTAGGGCTATCTGAGTTTGGAGCATAAACATCAACTAAAGTTAGAGGCCCAGATGTAGCATCAAAAGAGGCAATTACCCATCTACCATCAGTGTCTCTGATAATATTGGACGGATCCCACTTCAGGTTTTTGTGAATTAAAATAGCTACCCCACATTTTTTAGAAGTAACTGAGGCCGCATAAACCTGACCAACCCAATCCCGTTTTAGTCTGTCATTGTCCTGGGTTAGTAACTTGGTTTCTTGTAAAAATGCAATTTGTGCTTTATGCTTCTTAAGATGGTTTAAGACTTGTTTCCATTTGCTAGGTGCATTAAGTCCCTTAACATTCCATGTGTATAATAACAGATCAGCCATAGGGGACTAGGTACAACTCACTCATTCTGGATTTTATGGGTTTGCAAGGGACCAAAGGCGCCAAGCACAAGGGTAAGAAGCATAGCCGAGCACAATGACAGAGCCAACAGTAATATTTAGTTTGTGGGCAGGAGCTACAAGGGAATCTATAAATGATAAAGCCAAATAGAACAGGGAAGATAAGCGAGCTTTAAAACTCCACATTTGGAATCTCTTTGCAGTGAAAATGGTCATCAGTAACAGTAACAATCTTAATAACCCAAATAGTACAAAGTACGAACATATAATCAGTAAAAAAACTAAACATAGCCATTTTGGATATGTAGAGAAGTATGGGTTGGTCAAGAAAATACTGAACCAAGACCCCTTCTTAACACTTCAGGGTGTGAAGATAAAACTTAAGAAGCATGGATATAACTAGATCCACCACTCCTTATAGAACACGGTAGGTTACAGTGGTGTTATAAATAGAAAGTAAACACAGAATATAGTCAACAGACCTTTAGAAATCTTAATTCAGTAACTTGTTCAACTCCAAATATCCTACCAACATCTTAAATATAGGAAAGCACATGATAATCAAGAATTGCTGACTATTGCAGTCATAGAATACAACATTAAATGTATGATTAATCTGAGTATGATGGACAAAAAAGGGGCTAATAATTAGTCAAATAGGAGTAAAACAGTCAGGACATATAGTATAAAATATGCACATGAAAGGGGTAGAATTACATATAAGGCGTATATACCATTGTCATATTTTTTTTGGCATACTTGAAATGTAATGTATACTATTGTAAAGTATGTTGTACTTGTCATGAAATGTTTTTCTGTATGCTTTGATGTACTGTACCCTCCTGGGTCATGCCTGAAAATAGTCATTGCAATGGCTAGTGCACTTACCCGGTAAACAAAAACTAAATAAATAAATATAAACAAAATGTTATAAAATAGTTTCAGATGTACTAAACAATGAATGTAATGATTGAACAAGACCTTGAATAGACATACACAATGCATTTTGATGTGCAAAAGAAAATTACACTAAATAAATCTACTATGAGTTATCAACCCATTAAGTATGTAGAGCATTCGGGTAGGAAAAAAAAACATCACGAAACATATAAAATTATCTATAGGCGTTCCCGCCTCAGTTCAGAAGTGCCCAGGATCTATTCAATTAGTACTCAGGAGGCCCAATAGTTGGATCAGTTTGCCCTATCCGGCATTAGAAATAAGCCACTTGCATTGTCTGTATACCCTAAATTCTATTGCACCATAAAATAAATGAAACATAGAAACATAGAATTTGACGGTAGATAAGGACCGCTTGATCCACCCAGTCTGCCCATTTCCTACCTAATGGATAAGCTGCAGATCCTAGTTAATCAGAAGCCTACTTCTTCCTACCCCAACCCCCTAGAATTGCCTTATGACTGTCCCATGCATGCTTGAATTCCCCCACTGTTTTTGACTCCACAACCTCCTCCGAAGGCTGTTCATGCATCCACAACCCCTCTGTGAAAAAATACTTCCTTAAAATACCTCTGAGCCGCCCCATCTTCAAATTGTGCCCCATTGTTCTTGCACACCTTTTTTGAAAGATGCTACCCTTTGACTTTGTTGATTCCCTTGAGGTACTTGAAAGTTTCTATCATGTCCCCCTCTCCCTCCTTTCCTCGAGGCTATACATACTAAGCTCCTTAAGTCTCTCTTCATATGTCTTCCGGTGCAGACCCTGCACCATTTTAGTTGCCCTCCTCTGGACAGCTTCCATCCTGTCTATGTCTTTGCGGAGATTGGGTCTCCAGAACTGCACATAGTACTCCAGATGGGGTCTCACCAGCTGTCTGTACAGAGGGATAATAACTTCCTGTTTTCTACTGGTGATGCCTCTCCCTATGCATCCCAGTATCCCCCAGCCCTCCCTGCCCTCTCACATTGCTTGCCCACCTTTAGGTCATCTGATATGACTACC
The DNA here is from genome assembly GCA_016271365.2 of Neoceratodus forsteri. Lineage (NCBI taxonomy): Eukaryota > Metazoa > Chordata > Ceratodontiformes > Ceratodontidae > Neoceratodus > Neoceratodus forsteri. The sequence continues at coordinate 336,332,664 of CM057454.1, forward strand.
CCAGGTCCCTTTCCATTTTGTTGTTGTTAGTATCTCACCCCCACTGTGTACTCTTCCCTGGGTTTTTGTTTCCCAGGTGCATTACTTGCACTTCTTAGCACTGAATCTAAGCTGCCATACATTGACCATTTTCTCTAACTTTGCCAAGTCCCTTCTCATCCTTTCCACCCCACCTTGTGCATCAACTCTGTTGCAGATCTTTGTGTCATCTGCAAAGAGACATACTTTTCCATCCAGTCCCTCTGCAATGTCGCTTATAAAGACATTGAGAGGACAGATCTAATATTGAACCTGAAATTTCCTACTAGTACCCCTTCTTCAGAGTGGACTCCATTTACTATTACTCTCTGTGTCCTATTCTCCAGCCAATTCTTTACCCAGGCTGTCATCTTGGGACCCACTCCCAGGCTGGCTAACTTGTATATTAATCTTTTGTATGGGACTGTGTCAAATGCCTTGCTAAAGTATAGGTAGGCCATGTCCACAGCCCCTCCCTGATCTACTACTTTGGTCACCCAGTCAAAGAAATCTATCAGATTTGTCTGGCATGACCTTCCCACTGTGAATCCATGCTGCCTTGGGTCCTGTGCCCCTCTGGCCTCTAGATACTCGACAATTCTTTCCTTCAGAAGTGATTCCATGATTTTCCCTACCACTGAGGTTAAACTAACAGGTCTGTAGTTTCCTGCTTCTGCCTTGCTCCCACTATTGTGAAGGGGAATCACATCTGCCCCTCCAGTCCTCGGGTACCACCCCATCCTCCCATGATTTGTTAAAGAGGGTAGTCAGTGGTGTCACTAGTTCTACCCTTAGTTCTTTTAGAATTCTGGGATGAATCCCATCAAGCCCCATTGCTTTGTCCACCTTCAGTTTTAAGAGTTCTTTCAGGACCCTTTCTTCTGTAAATGGGCTGGTATCAACGTCTGTATCCAGAGTGTGTCTACTGTTTGTTTTAGGTACCTCCCCCTCTTCCTTTGTAAATACTGAGCAAAAATATTTGTTTAGTATCTCTGCCTTTTCACAGTCACCCTCTGCCCACCCTATCTCCCCTTTATTAAGCCTCACTATCCCTCCCTTGGTCTTCCTTCGCTCCCTGATGTACCTATAAAAGGTTTTATCCCCCTTAACTGAGTTGGCTATCTTTTCCTCGGTTTGGGCCTTTGCTGTTCTGACTGCCTTCCCAGCTTCCTTTTGCTTTAACTGATACAGTTCTCTGTCCTGCTCCTTCTGTGATTCCTTGTACTTCCTGAATGCTTTCTTTTTCTCTTGAACCTTTACTGCCACTTCCTTTGAGAACCATAGTGGTTTCTTAAATCGTTTTGTTTTGTTTATTTGCTTCACACAAGGCTTGTTACCTCTGTGATGGCAGTTTTATTATTCCCATTGTTCTTCCACCCTCCTTTCTGCCCATTTGCTAGTGCATTCCTTAGGCACTCGCCCATTTAGCAAAGTCAGCCCTCCTAAAGTCCAGTACTTTTGCCTTTGTATGGCTTGACTCTATTGCTGTGTTCATTGTGAACTATACTGTTCGATGGTCGCTAGTTCCAGATGGCTACCCACTTCTACATCTGTGATCCTCTCTCCATCTCCATTTGAGAGAACCAGGTCTAAGATTGCTCCCTCTCGAGTGGGCTCCAATACTAGTTGTTCAAGGCATGCCCCTGTAGGGCATCTAGAATAACCCACTCTTCAAGTGGCTGCTGCAACTGCACTCCAGTTAACATCTGACATATTCAGATCACCCATCAGCAATATCTCCCCTTTTTCTGCCATTCTAAGTATACTTTCTATCATTTCCTTGTCCATTTCCTCCCCCTGAGAAGGGGGTCTGTATACAACCCCTGTGCGGATTGTGGTGCCATTGCTGGTCTCCAAATTTACCCACAGTGCTTCTTCTCCTCCCTGTTTTCCCTTTTGTTCTGTTGCTTTGATTCCTTCCCTTACGTAAAGAGCTACTCCTCCTCCTCTTTTACCCTTCCTGTCCCTCCTGTAGATAGTGTATCCTGGTATGTTTACGTCCCAGTCATGGTTTTGTGTGTACCATGTTTCTGTGACTGCCACGATATCCAGATGTTCCTCCTCCATCAAGGCCACTAATTCAGGAAGCTTGTTACTTAGACTACGGCATTGGTACTATTGTTCTCCATTTTTGATGGCTTTACCTTCTGTTGCAGCATCCCCCACTGACCTTTCTACCTCGGTCTTTTTCTCATTTAGTACCCTGTTTTGTAGGGAGAGGCTGGGATTTTCCTGCTGCTTATCAGTGCCTCCCCCCTTGACTAGTTTAAAAGCTTGCCAATGAAGCATTTAAACCGATTGCTCAAAAGATTTGTTCCCTTCCTGGACAGATGCAGACCATCCTGCCAGTATAGGCTGGTGTCCCTCCAGGTAGAACCTCAGTCCCCAATGAAGCCAAACCGCTGTGCTCCACACCATTTTTTCAACCATTCATTATACTGCATGGTGCAAAGTACCCTCACCTCACTCATGTAGAATAAGCCAGGCTTCAAACTTGTAAGCACATGCCATATGAAGGCCAGGTTACGGTACCATAAAGTGTTTAATACTACCACTGCATGACAAAAAAGCTCGAACATTGCCTATTGGAGACTAGAGTATATGAAACAAAACAGAGTTCCAGGGAACCGCAATTAAGCAGACCTCAGGAACACCTGTCATGTCCAAAAATTAAGTCCCACTAAATTAACTATGTATTTATCAGCCTTGAGAGCCTCAGATACATCTGCAGATAAAGACTCTAATTAGCACTGCACATAAAGCCTCCTACATTGAAGGTACAACCTAAATGTTTGAAAATTGCCTGCACTTGACATAAATACCAAAATGATCTGCAAAGATGTGCGAACAGTGGAATTTATTAAATTAAATCTGAAATATTAGAGAGTAACTATAATATTCTCGAAAGTAGGTTTTATGCTCACCAAAAATGTGTAGCGATAATCTGTTGAGTGGGCTAATATTGCATCGGTCTGATTGCACAGACCATTAGACGGTTATGCATAAACATCTTGATCTGTGGTAAGATGATCATGTTTGAGGGCATGGACATCAAGTTAAAGAAGCCCACTAATTATTATTGGTGGTGGCGGGGGGATCGAGGTGTCAATGTAAGACCTCGACAAAAAGGTGGGCAGTTCAGGTATCTGAAATACATGGGGTGTGATCTTGGGTATGCTTAGCAGTATTCGCCTCAGATTTATTCTTGGTCTTGCCACAGCATTTCTCCTTAGGGGGTTCTATGGCTTTTAAAGGTGAACTGACCACTATTTCTGCCCAGGAGGAGTCAGCTGAATTACTGTCCATTCTAAGTGCAGCGGCCAAGTTATATTCATTACGGGAACAGCTTTATGACAAGTCCTCCTGTGATGGGAACACAGTATTCTGTAGAGGTGCATATTTGTTACTTAGAGGGATAGATGAGCTGAATTTGGGTGAGCGGGTCACAGATATCACAGGACTGTGCACATTCTCAGGATTGCAACATTTGGTTTTACCAGCAGTATTGCTTGTGGAAGCCTTCTGCTGAAGCTGGAGTGACTGCCTGTGGCTTGCATCATTGGAGGGGTCAGTACAGATCGAAGCAGATCCAGCTTTAATGGTAGAGGTTGGTAAAGTGTCCATAATGACATTTTGAGTTGCTGGGTTAGATTTTTTAGTGGGCAGTGTACTGGACCCAGATTCCTGCATGATATTATTTAAAAACAACATCAGGGACTCCGGAGAGTTAAAGTCCTTATAAGAGTTGTCCAGATAGATTCGCATAATTGCAGGATATCTCTTAGAGAACTTAATATTCATCTGGTGAAGTATGCGTCTTGCAGGAGTGAAAGCCCAGTCTTTCGCAGAGACATCCTTTGAGAAATCTCTATAAAAATGCGATGATCTTGCCAGGTAATAGTACCAGTTTCATTGGCTTTTTGTAGTATAAGCTCCATGTGGGTATAAAGTACAGTTATGTAAGAACTTACCATAACAGTAGATTTTCAAGAACAGCTCTTGCAGCAGGTTACACCAATAGGACTGAAGCTGGCAGATGCCAGGACCACATGGAAAAATTCTAGCTAACAGTATCCAGCAGGGGACCGCTCCCGACGTCGGCCCCTCCCTGATGTCAGGCATCACATAAAAGGGGCAGTTCCCCAGCATCCCCAGTTCTCCCACCAGAGACTCCCAGCCCAAAGGTGACATCTGAAGGGGAGACTGAGGATCCTCTTCTAAAGAAAGGTTCGTAATAGGCATCAAAAGATGCAATTAGCATAGAAACTAGGTCAGAAGACTCAACCTCCAGACTTCCGGTTCCAGCACGGCGCTGTACAGGAGCTAACATGGAGAGCTCTGAGCTGATCTGCCACAAAACCCTTCTAAATACAAAAAAAAACTGACGGAAATTAATTCAAATGGCAACCGGAGGGTTAAAAAAAGAACGAGAACCAAGAAATAGATTGCATCAAGCGAAAGGGAGAAACCAGAATCAGATTAAAGTTCTCCTGCGCGGGGCCTTTCTACACCTTGTATACAAAATATAAGCCAAACATACGATACGGACGAGGAAAAAGACCATCTGTCCAGAAGTAGGTTTGAATCATCAATGAAAGAATTGAAGGATATGTGTTCCGAAAATAAAATAGAATTCAAACAACTAAATGTGAAGCTCACTCAGGTAGAAAACCACATACACGAGGCAGAAGAACGGATATCCAGCACTGAAGGTAGGCTCCTTCACATAGGGAAGACAGTTTCTGCTTTATGTGCCCATGCCATTACTATGGAGAGGAAATTCCTTGATCTGGAGAGCAGATTGTGGCACAAGAATCTCAGACTACATGGTCTACACGAGGGGGCAAAGGAAGGGGATATGACAGATTTTATTGTGGATCTGCTAAAAGACGTCCTCAATCTTCCTCAGGGATATACAATCAAAATAGAAAGAGCCCACAGAGCCCTTATTCCAAAACCAAAAGACCAATCAGCTAGGCCACGCTCAATAATAATAAAATTTCACTACACAAAACGAAGGAAGATATACTGAAACGACCGTGGCAGCAGAAGGAAATTAAGTACTTGTACTCTCACCTTTTCTTCGATCATGACTATCCCCAGACATTCAAAAGCAGCACCAAGAATATATCCTGTTAATTAAAGCATTCCGTTCTCAGAATGTACGAGTTCAAACACCCGGCCAGAATGAGGGTCCATTGGAAGGAAGGCCCTGAAATTTATAACACACCCAATGCAGTGAGAGAAGCGGCATTAAAAAGAGGCATGGAGATCGCTGAACTTCCAAGATACAGCAATTAGCAGCGTAATGAACAGAAGTGGCAGATAGCCCCAGCAAAGAAAAATAAGCTGCCAATGCATCACACAAGTTTAGATATTAAATACCTGCAAGACCTTCTTCAGAAACTCCCCGGGTGTTTCGGAACAAGACCTGCAACTGATGGATAGATGACTGCTTTACTGCAACTGTTGTTCATTTAAGGGCCGAGCTCTGCTGGATCCTAGACAGAGGCCTTAGCGAGCTGTAATTTGGTTCTAACTGTGTCATCTTGTGCTGGCGCGTCGGCTCCACCATCATTAACTGATAACTCTGCAGAAAGACCAGAATGCAGAATGTGTCAGAGCCTTCTCTTGAAAATCGGCTTCATCATCGTTTGTTCAAGATTAAAAAAAGGGGGAAAAAACAAAAACTTTTAGATAGTTCTCTCTGTACCTTCTGGGACTAAAACTTTCTGATCTACACTTATTCGGAATCTTGCAACGACATGCTTTCTGGAACTTACCCCAAGTACAATAGGCTTTATAAACTTAAGGACCCAGTCTCTCCGGGTGTGTTATCCCACGTATAGGAAACCCTAACCCCCTCCCTGTTTATCTTAATTTTCTCTACTTGCTTGAAGTTAATGTTTTTGGAAAGCTAGGAAAGTAAAATATGTTTGGAGCAGTGGTGACTCTATGGGAGGGGGGAGGATATAAGAATGACGAGGGTCATCTTTTTGGATGTGGGGAAAGTCAATATCTATATCTGAAGTACTCGCTCAACATTCCCAGAGAGCTGTGATTTAGATAATGGAGAAAACACTGCAATGAGGTAACAGATATTATATATTTTTTTTTCCTGTTGATTAATAATATCTCCCTTCATGTTCAGCTGAAATATTCCTCAGTAAAGAAATAAGATCTAATAAATAGTATTTTAGGGCCGATCAGCTCACTGCCTAAACCCTACTACAGCTTACCAAAATATTTGGGCCAAATTTTTTTATGACCCAAGAAGAGATCTTCCACCGAAGGAAGGAAGGAATACTCTCTCTTCTACCCGCCTATTTTGACATCAGGGTGGGCAAGAGGTCTCTTTATCAAGAAGACCTTCTACCTTGGAAGGGTAGAAATGTAAATAAGTTGTCTGCCTGGTTCGCAGCTCTATTAGTTTTTTCTTTAAATATGTCAGCTACTCTATATCTGATTCTAATTAGAAGGTTGAAATGTCTCATGTACAATTCCAATGAAGAAATGGAAATAATATATAGGAGAAGTAAAGAAGAACTGATTTTACAGTTAGAAGTACAAATGTGAAATAATGCTTATCAACAAAAATGACCTTTACATTTTGCACATATAACGTACATGGCATTACGAATCCGATTAAGCGCTCTAAGATTTTGTCATCCTTAAAACAAGCAGGAGCAGACGTTATTATGCTCCAAGAGACTCATCTCTCAAGTGAGGAACATCGTAAATTTGAGCGTTTGGGATTCAACCGTGTATTTGCATCTTCATATAAGGGAGGTAGAAGAAGAGGTACAGTCATCTTGATTCCAACGAAGACCCCCTTTGTATGTTCAGACAAGCTTATTGATAAAGAGGGGCGATATGTATTGATAAATGGTAAGCTCAATGGAAAATCTATTTTTCTGGCATCAATTTACTTTCCTTCAAATTTAGAATTTATAAATTATAGGTCATTTTTTTTTACGCCTTCTCAATGGATGGATGGCCCTTTAATATGTGGAGGAAATGTGAACCTTAACCTCAGTCTCACATATGAATATAGACTTAATCCACACAAAGTAGACAAGAAAACTAGGGAAATTGGGAAATTATTAAAAAAGCTGGGCATAACCGATACACTGAAGTACCTAAATGGTACAAGTAAACACTACACTTTTTCCTCCCAGGTCCATCAAAGCTACTCGACCTTGGACTATTTATTAATGTCCCAGGAACATATACAGACTGCACAGAAAACTTGGACGGGGGATTTTGTACTATCAGATCACGCCCCGGTTATTTGAAAATTAAAGTTGACCATTTCCAGAGAAATACGGTTTGGAGATTAAATGTATCTCTACTTAGAGATAAAGAAATAATCCAAGAAATACAAGATCTGATAAGACAGACCCTGCAAGAAAACAAAACACCTGAGATGTCTGTATTGATTGTATGGGACACCTTAAAAGCCGTATGTAGAGGAAAACTTATTGAGATAGCGGCCAGGAAAAAGAAAAAGAGAGAAAGAGAGGCAGAGAACAGATTTATTACAGTAAATACAAATTTTAGAAGAACAACAAAAAAAGAAAACCTCCCCCGATTTGAATAAAAAACAAAGCACTGAAATTACAACTTAATACTCTGTTAGATTATTATGTTGAACAAAAACTTGTATATGTGAGACAGAAATATTACGAAGGAGGTCAGAGGGCTTTGAAGTTGCTAGCTGGGCGACTAAGAGCTCACCAAATGAGAGCCAAATAACAAGTCTCAGATCAACAACAACAAGCCCAATGCACCATTCCATAGCCCAAATTTCTGACATCTTTGTTGAATACTATACGAAACTTTATTCTACCCCTCAAAACCCATTATCAGCCCAGATACCTGAATTTCTAGACTCACTTAAACTTCCCACACTTTCAAAAACCTTAGCAGAGACACTAGTGACCCCAATAACTCTCCGAGAGATAACTACTGAAATAAGTGAACTCATAACAAATACATGTCCTGGAAACGATGATTTCCCAGGAGAATTTTATAAAATATTTAAACAAGACCTTTCCCTTATACTTCAGAAACTTTATAACACATTAGCTTCATCAGACATGTTGATCCCCCCATCTTGGCAAATGCAATAATTTTGGTGATTCCCAAACCTGGAAAGGATCCTTCCCTGCCTGGTTCTTACCACCCCATATCAATATTAAACACTGATTGCAAAATTCTGACTGCAATATTAGCCCATAGACTTAAACCCCTAGCCCCTATATTTATCCACCAGGACCAAAGTGGATTCATCCAAGGTAGACAGGCGCAAGATATTAGGCGCAGTATATATTTAATTGAAAATATTATCAAACAGAATGAACCTAGTCTTTTACTCAGTTTAGATGCTGAAAAAGCCTTTGACAAGGTATCATGGATCTTTCTTAAGTCAGTTCTAGCCTGCTTCCAAATCCCTAACCAGTTTATAGATCTTATATTTAAATTCTACCAAACTCCACAAGAATACATTCACTCCAATGGACACATATCCCATTACATAGAGGAACCAGGCAGGGATGCCCAATCTCCCCTCTCCTATTTGCTTTTTACATTGAACCATTGGCCCAACTTATTAGGCAAGAAAAGAACCTTACTGGATTACAATTTGGAGATACAGAACATAAAATATCTCTGTTCGCAGATGATGTTTTAATCTATTTATCTCAACCAGATACCACTCTCCCTCTCCTGTTTCAGAAACAATCTCTTTTTCCAACTTTCGGGATACTCCTTAAACACAAACAAAACAGAGGTAAATAGCTTTCAATTATAAGCCAATGGTGCAAATTGAGACTGAGTATAGGTTTAAATGGGGCCTATCAGAGATAAAATATCTAGGTATTAAATTTCCGAGGGATTTGAAACAGTTATTTGACATAAATTATCTGCCCTTAATGAAGAACCTTGGAGCAGATATAAGAAGATGGAATATTCTTCCTTTAACCTTTTATGCTAGAGCCCAATCTATTAAAATGAATGCCCTCCCAAGACTATTATATTTATTTCAATGCATTCCATGCACAGTTCCAGTTAAGACTCTCTCACAGTGGCAAAGCATTATGCCCCATTACTTATTGGCAGGTAGAAAACCATGACTCAAGGGTCAATTTCTAATGCAACCTAAGTAAAGAGGGGGAATTGCACTTCCAAACTTACAATACTACTGGAATGCCTCTCAGATGAGATTAGCACTTCTGTGGGGCAACCCAACATACAAGGCACACTGGAGGCAGATCAGATGGACCTATCCAGCTGCAGCATTATTCTCCTATCCCCAGATGAAAAAAATGAATTCAATACTCCCAGATAGTACTATTTCGATCCTAGAGGATTGGAAAAGAGGGTACTCTCTAAGAGGAAACACAGCAAATAATTGGAAATATGCCTAGTTTACAACAAATTCAGATTTTCTTCCAGCAAAGATGTCGTCTTCGTATACTATCCAAAAGGCACGGGGTTTGTGGGCACCTTGGCAGATGATGAGAGAGAATGCTTTGATCTGTTTTGCTGAAGCCCAAACTAAATTTTCATGGGCACCTCAGGATTTATTTTACTACATGCAGATTAGGGATTATATTAATTCCCAGTTTAAAATTCAGACAGTTAAAAAAATCTACTTTTGAAGATAATTCCCCCTTTACTTAGATCTGGACCATGGAGGGAAATGATCACGCTGTTTCCATATTATATAAATATTTAGTTACCCAACAAGCCCATACATTGGACCCTTTAAAAGTTCGATGGGAGAAAGACCTGGGCACACCCCTGGTACAAGCAGTTTGGCCTACAGTTTGGCGCATGACCTGGTCCACAACATCGTCCCCAGGATGGCAGGAATACATTTCAAAAATTCATACCAGATATTTTTTAGTGCCCCAATTTTTGTCACGTCAAAGCCCTGGAACCTCTTCTAGTTGTTGAAGACTATGTAATACCACAGAAGCGTCTCACACACGTTTTTTTTTTTTTTAACATGCCCAAAGTTACAGATGTACTGGCAGCAAATATCCCAGCAAATGGCCAGGGTACTCAATATATCAAATCAATTTAAATCAGAGAACATTCTGTTGGGTATACCAACTGAAGAGTTGAAAGGAAAACATCTCCTATACTTATGGTCCATCTTTCTGGCTGCAGCTTACAAAGCAATTACAAATAATTGGTTACAACCAAATCTTCCTGAGATGGATGATTGGTTACAGATTGTAAGATATATACAAACAACTGAACAATGAAAGCATAATTTGAATAATAAAAATGCAATCTACCAGAATAGGTGGACTAGGTGGGAAATGGAAACTAACATAGTATCATAGGTCCCATCCCCTTCCCCCCCATTCTATCCCCCCCATACCCCCCATCTAACTATGCCTTCTACCAAGTCTTGAATGTCTCTTGCAGATTTTAATAAATTACTATGGGGATATATACCAACTAGTTGTTACAAACATGCAATTAATATACCTCCTAGATGCAAAAAAATGTTGTAGGTGCCGTATTGGTCCTTTTAAGAACAGCTCCAGAAACAAATGATTTGATACCTTTCATTGGACCAACATGGATGTTACAGAAAAGAACAAAGTGCTCTAGCTTTTGAACCTACCCGGTCCTTCTTCAAAAGCTTTATGGCAGTTATTTTGAAAATCCCATACTAGTAACACCAGATTATGTTGAAAAAACAGAAATAATTCTCATTGATTTAACATATACATTAATGTAATCATTTGTTTCTGGATCTATACCTCCTAGAGACACTTAATGTATGTGGGTGTTGACAATAATAAGACAAAGAATAAGCTGACAAAATGTTTTTTCATATTTTTATTCACTTTTTAAATACAAGTTTCATTTATGCTTTTTATACTGTGTTAAACAAGAATGACTGTTCCGTCATAAGTTCTGGACTTTTGATTCACTGTTAATAGAGTTTTAGATTATAGTACTTCATAGACAGGAAAATACTGAGATAACTGCATACTTGTTGAAGCACTGTCTTCTGATACATACAAAAGATAAAGATGATTAACTCCTAAAAGGAAACCACTTGTTAACATTACAGTCTGCATGCTGTTATGTTCTCTCAGTGTTGATGATGTATTGATGATCTGTAAAACAAAAAAGTTAAAACATGTTCATAAAAAATTGAAGTATAAAAAAAAGACTCAACCTCCAGAGGAGAAGGTGGGAGGGAAACTACCTGCTGCAAGAGCTGTTCTTAAAGATCTGCTGTTATGGTAAGTTCTTACGTAACTGTACTATCTTACTTCAAGAAACAGCTCTTGCAGCAGGTTACACCATTAGGACTGATTCCCCAAGCAGTAAGGGAACAAATTCTTATCAGGAGGAGGATAGGAGAGATGTCTCAGAGTTCAGGATAAAAGTCACTGAAGGACCGCCAAGCCGAAACCAGCTCTGCATCTAGAGGCAATATCCAAACTGTAGTGCCTGATAAAGGTGTGTACAGTGCTCCAGGTTGCTGCTGCACAGATGGCTGAAGTGGATACATTTTTGAGCGCAGCGAAGGAGGTAGCCACCCCCCTCGTAGAATGACCTTTTACTGGTCCCGGTAAAGTCTTGTTGCGCTTCTAGTAACATAATGCACTTTACCAGCCATCGAGAAAGTGACTGTTTGCAAACAGGAGCACCAAGCATCCTTTGTGCATAGGAAACAAAGAGCTGATCCGACTTATGATGTGTCTTGGTTCTGGTCAGGTAATATCGGAGACACCTATGCACATCCAGAGTGTGCAACAGGGCCTCCCCCTGTTACAGCAATTTGGATAGTACACCGGCAGGTCTATATCCTGGTTGAGAGTGACAGCTGAGACCACCTTGGGAAGGAACTTAGGATTCGTTCTTAAGGACACCCTGTCCTTGTGAAAAAACAAATAAGGATCCTTGCACATAAGTGCATGAAGCTCAGAAATTCTTCTGGCAGAAGTAACTACAACTAAAAGAAGCGTATTCCAAGCAAGGAGACGCAGCTCACAATCCATGGCTGGTTCAAAAGGCAGCAGTGTAAGCTGCTATAGAATGAAAGGAAGATCCCAAGGTGGAACCGGTCTTTAATGGGAGGTCTCAAGTGCAGGATTCTGCGCACAAAGGTGCAAGAAGCCTCTAGCTGAGCTAGAGACTGGTGACCTATTAGAGAATGGTACGTCGAAATGGCGCATAGGTGCACCTTGATGGAGGAGTAGGCAAGACCTGCCTCGTAGAGGGATAGTAGGTAGTCCAAAACAGACCTCTCAGAACAATCCAATGGGGTCAATCCATGAGCAAATACAGAATCTGCTCCACTTCATGGCATAAGTTGGGTGAGTGGAGGGTTTTCTGGATGCTACCAGAACATCCACAACTTCCTGAGTGACCGGTATCTCAGGACTGCTATGTCCTTAGGAGCCAAGCATGCAGGTTTAGAGACAGAAGATCCGGATGGACCAAGGAGCCTGCCTCCTGGGACCGAAGATGAGAGCTGAATGGCAGAGGCACCGGAGGTTCTTGGGCCAGCTGATGTAAGAGAGTGAACCAAATTTGCTTGGGCCAAAAGGGCAGTACTAGAATAAGGCACGCCTGCTCTTGATGGAGCATTAATAGAATCCTCTGGATCAAAGAGAAGGGCGGGAAAGCGTAGAGGAATCTGCTCCTCCAAGAGAGGGATAACGCGTCTCGCCAGAAAACACCAGGCCCTGGATCCAGCGAGCAGAAATTGAGCAGTTTTGTGTTGTATGGGGACGTGAAGAGGTCTAATTCTGGTGTCCCCCATCTGAAGAACAGGTCCTCTGTGACTTCCTGAAGCAGTTCCCATTTGTGGACTCTGGCCTGTGATTGGCTTAGACTGTCCGCGATAGTGTTGTCCACTCCGGGAACATGCACTGCAATGATATCTGCACCGTGTTGCAATGTCCACTCCCAAACCCTTTAAGCCTCCCTGCAAAGGGGGTAGGAATGAGTGCCTCCTTGTTTGTTGAGATAGTACATCACCGCGGTATTGTCTGTTTGTGCCAGAACAGTACCCGGTGGAATCTCCGTCTGGAATGTCTGTAGTGCATAAAGGACGTCTCTCATCTCTAGAATATTTATGTGAAGCTGGGACTCCACAGATGACCAGGAGCCTTCAGTCCTGACCCCATTGAGGTGAGCGCCCCATCTGGACGCTGAGGCATCCATGGAGAGAGTCGCTAAAGGAGGTGGTGCAATGAAGGGGACTCTCATCGATAAGTGGTCTGGGACAAGGCATCAATTCCAGCCTCAGGTGACTGCGCTTCTGATCCGAACTGGATGCTGCAGATGATCCTGCTTCTGGTCCCATTGTGCCCTCGACGTCCACTGGGTGACCCGCATATGGAGTCAAGCTAGGGGAACTGTTGCAATGGTAGCTGCCATGTGTCCGAGCAGGCAAAGGACGTACCGGGCTGGTACCATCTTCTTTTCCTTTATGTCCCCTATGAGGGATCTGATGCATTCCACCCTGTCATGAGGAAGGAATGTCCTTCCCAGAGTGGTGTCCAGAATTGCTCCTATGAACTGCAAGTTCCGAGACGGGACAAGGTGTGACTTCTCCTGGTTGACAGTGATGCCTAGCGATAGGAAGAGAGAACAGGTATCTTGTATGGCAGACATCAAGGCCTCCCGTGAGGGTGCCATGAGGAGTCAGTCATCTAGATATGGAAACACATAGTGGCCTCTTCTCCTGAGAGCCGCTGCCACAACTGCCATGTACTTCGTGAACACCCGAGGTGCCGAAGACAGACCGAAAGGAAGGGCTTGGAACTGGTAGTGGCATCCCAGGAACTCGAAATGCAGAAATTTCTGATGCGCTCGAGCGATCAGGAGATGTAGGTAGGCATCCTGCATGTCCAGTGACGCCAGCCAAGCGCCCTCTTTGAGCATGAGAATAAGAAAGTAGGGTCACCATGCGGAAACGCTTGTACAAAATATGAACATACGAACATACGAAATTTGCCAGCAGATAAAGGCCTAGAGGTCTATCAAGTCTGCTCGAATGTGCAGCTAGCACCCTTTATTGTGCAGCTGCCCCTCCCTTCTACCCTTCCCCTTCATTAACCCTCCCCCATGTCCTGTCCCATCCTCATTTGAAGCAGTCCACTGTTCTACTGCATACACCACTTCAGGAGGTAACGATTCCACCCAGCCACCACCCTCTCTGTAAAAAGTGTCTCCTCATCTCCTCCTGAACCTTCCTCACCCAGTCTCATATCATGGCCCCTGATGTCCCTCCCCTCCTTATTTTGAACAGCCCTCTGTACTTGTCTTGTTTATTCCTTTCATGTATTTAAAGGTTTCAATCATGTCACCCTGTCTCCTCTCCTCCAGTGAGTACATGTTCAGCTCCTTCAACCTCCTCTCGTATGATAAGTCCCCCAGCCCCTTGATCATCGTTGTCGCCTCGTGCTGCACCCTCCAGTAACTTAATGTCCCTCTTCAGATACGGATGCCAGTACTGCACGCAGTACTCCAGGTGTGTTCTAACAATTGACCTATACAGTGGCAGAATCACCTCCTCCTCGAGGATATACCCTTGTAATACAACCCAGCATTTTGTTGGCCTTGCAGCTGCCTTCCTACATTGTGCCGAGTTGTTCATTGACCCTGTAATGAGCACACCCAGATCCTTCTCCTCCTCTGTCTGGGCTAGCTGCACTCCCCTAGCTGGTAACTCCTCCTTGGTTCTTCATCCCAAAATGCAGCACCTTACACTTTTTGGCATTAAAGCCCAGTTGCCAGGTGTCTGACCAGGTTTCAAGCTTTGCCAGATCATCCTGCAACCCCTGCCATCCCCCTAGGTCATCCACCACTGCGCCTACCTTGTTATCATCAGCAAACAGACTGATCTTGCTCTTGATGTCCCATGATATGTCTGCAATGAATATCCCAAACAACACTGGTCCCAACACCGAGCACTGTGGAACACCACTCGTCACTGCCCTTGGGTGTGAGAGCTCCTCACCCACCACCACCACCCTCTGTTGCCTTCCCTGCAGCCAATTTCCTACCCATCTCACCAGCTTTGCACCTGCCCCTGTGCCTACTAACTTCCTTCCTAGACTTCCATGTGGCACTGAGTCGAATGCCTTACTGAAGTCAAGATACAGGACATCCACTGCATGGCCCCTGTCCAGTTGCCTAGTTACCCAGTCATAGAACTCCACCAGGTTGGTTTGGCAGGATCTGCCACGTATGAAGCCATGCTGTCTGCTGTCCTGTAGTCCTTTGGCCTCTAGGAGGGCCACCAGCCTCTCCTTCAGGATGGTCTCCATTAGCTTACCCACGATGGATGTGAGGCTCACTGGTCTGTAGTTTCCCGGTTCATCCATGGGACCACTCTTGTGGAGGGGCACCACATGAGCCATCCTCCAGTCCTGAGGTACACACCCCGAATGTAGTGAGGCATTAAATAGGTCTGCCAAAGGTCCTGCAAGGACCTCTGCCAGCTCCTTCAGTACCCTGGGGTGGATGCCATCTGGGCTTGGCGCCTTGTCCACCCTCAGTGCCTTCAAGCACTCTCGAACTCTGCTCTCTATGATTTCCCCATCTGTCACCACTTCCCACCCTGCTTCTGCCATTTCTCCCAACTTGGGTGTCACCCCCCTTTTCTCTTTAGTAAATAGCAGGGAGGAGGCAGGGAACTACAGACCAGTCAGTCTTACCTCAGTAGTGGGCAAGATTATGGAGGCACTCCTTAAGGAAAGGATAGTGCAACACCTGGAATCCATAGGGGCACAGGATCCAAGACAGCATGGGTTTACAGAAGGAAGGTCCTGTCAAACTAATCTCATAGATTTCTTTGACTGGCTAACCAGAGTGGTGGACCAAGGGGGAGCAGTTGATGTCACCTACCTTGACTTCAGCAAAGCTTTTGACACTGTTCCACATAAAAGATTGATAAATAAGCTGGGTAGGCTCGGGGGTGGGTCAGAAGTTGGTCAACTGGGTGGCAAACTAGTTGACAGGCAGAAAACAGAGAGCGGTGGTAAATGGTATACAGTCAGAAGAGATGCAGGTCATAAGTGGGGCACCTCAGGGATCAGTCCTTGGGCCAGTCCTCTTCAACATCTTCATTAGTGACATTGCAGATGGACTAGAGGGTAAGGCTTGTCTGTTTGCAGATGACACCAAGATCTGCAACAGAGTAGATGATCCAGATGGGGTGGGCAGAATGAGAAGAGATCTGGATAAACTAGCAAAATGGTCAGAAGAGTGGCAACTGGGATTTAATGCAAAGAAGTGCAAGATCATGCACATAGGGAAGAGAAACCCTGAAGCCACCTATAGGCTAGGAGGGGAGTTGCTGGCAGTCACAAAGGAAGAAAGAGACTTGGGCATCATCATCACTGATGACCTGAAATCATCCAAGCAGACCTCTAAAGCAGTAGGTAAGGCTAGGGGGATGTTAGGGTGTATTAGTAGGGGTATCACAAGTCGTAAGAGGGAGGTAATAATCCCTCTTTACAAGACACTGGTTAGGCCCATCTGGAGTACTGCGTGCAGTATTGGAGGCCACACCTTCACAAGGACATTAACCAAATTGAGGCAGTCCAGAGAAGGGCAACCAAAATGGTGCAGGGACTGCATCAGAAGACATATGAGGACAGATTAACAGAGCTCAATATGTATACCCTTGAGCAAAGGAGGGAGAGAGGTGAAATGATCGAGGCATTCAAACACCTTAAGGGCATTAACAAGGTGAAAGAGTCTAACATGTTTAAAATATAAGAAAAAATAGCAGGACAGGAGGACACAGCATGGATTAGAGGTCAATTAATGTGTGGAATGCGCGGGAAATTTTTTTCAGAAAGGGTGGTGGATGCATGGAATGTACCTACCTCAAGAGCGGTGGCTATGAATACAGTGGGGTTTCAAACAGGCATGGATAGGCATATGAGTAATACAAATGAGTATGAATAGATGGAACTACTGACAGAGCAAAGGCCGATGGCACATTTATAAGGTAGAAAGAAATGGCAGACTAGATGAGCCATGGAGTTTTATCTGCCATCAACTTCTATGTTTCTATGTTACTGAGCAGAAGTACTCATTTAGTGCTTCCGCCTTATCGCACCCTGCTTCCACCCAACCCCCCTCCTTCCTAATCCTTACTATGTGGTCCTTACAGCTCCTTTTCTCCCTGATGTACTTAAAGAAGTCCTTCTCCCCCTTCTTAATGCCTTGTGCCAGCCTGAGTTCCGTAGATGCTTTGGCTCCCCTTACTGCCCTTGTCACCTCCTTCGATTCTGTCAAGTACTCCTCCCTGTCCTCTCCCCTCCCTGTTTTCTTGTACTTCCTAAAGGCAGCACTTTTCTTCCTTACCTTTTCCATGACCTCCTTGCTCAACCAGATCGGTTTCTTAGCCCTAGCCTTCTTGCTCTGGGCTTTGCAGCAGGTTTTGGTTGCCTCCACTATCCCCAGCTTTATGAACTCCCACCTCTGGTTAGTGTCCATACTAGATTGAATTCTGGCCAGGTACCCTTTTACCACTTCCCCCATCCTCCCAAAGTCAGCCGTCCTGAGGTCCAGCACTATTGTGCCAGATTCCACTCCTTCCTTGCCCATATCCAATGTGAGCCATACTGAGTGGTGGTCCTCCCTGACAGCGGTTCCTCCACTATAAGTTCTCTCTAGAGTCCTCATTTGCCAGCACAAGGTCAAGGGTATTCCCTAACCTGGTTGGTTCACTGACCATTTGCAGCAGGAAGCTGTCCTGGAAGGCATCCAGCAGTACCTGCTCCCTTCTGTTCCTGGTTGTTGGGGTGCTCCAGTCCTTCCTGGCATGTTGAAGTCCCCACAATCACCACACTACCCTTTTCGCAGGTCCTCCGATCTGTCCCGCTAGTTCCCTGTCTAACTCCTCCGTCTGAGATGGTGGCCTGTACACCACCCATTCTAAGAATCCTATTCTTGGAATCCTGATTTGCATCCAAAGTGACTCCATTACTACCCTTCTCCCTTCCTCCCTTACACTTCAGTCCTTCCTTCACATATAGTGCCACCCCTTTCCCAATCACCTGTCCCTAAGAAATAACTGTACCCTGATACAGACAGGTCCCAGTCATTGTATTGGATGGCCCATGTTTCTGTGATGGCTGCAATGTCCACCTCTCCCTCTGCCATGAGAACCTGTAACTCTGGTTTTCCTCCCAAGGCTCCTAGCATTAAGGGTAACCACCTTCCACCCTCCCCATCCTGCCCTCCTTTCCCTAGCATCACCAACAGTACTTGCCATTTGTCCTTTGTCACTGTTATGGGGGTAGCTCATATGATTTCCCAACCTGTGGTCTCTGCATATCTCTTTCCCAACTGCCATCCCCACTCCCAGTTTAAATTCCCAACTTCCTCTATGTACTCCTCCATCCTCTGTTTCAACACTTTCTTCCCTCCTCACTCAAGTGTAGTCTGCCTTGGCATAGAGACTACTATCTCCCAGGTCCCTCCCTCCCCAACAGCCCATACCCTTTAGCACAACACCAGGTTCTTAGCCATCCATTAAATTCTTCTATTCTCAGCTTCCTTGTTGTGCTTGCCTTTGGCACCGGAAGTATCTCTGAAAAAGTTACTGATCTTCCTGCTCCCTCACATAATTGTGCTAGTTCCTCAAACCTCCTCTGGACTGTATCTACTGTCTTGTCAGCCAGGTCATTTGTCCCAAGATGTATAATTAAATGAGGCTTGTCCCTACCCCTTCTAGCATATTTCAGAACAGACAGTCCCACCCTTTCCGCTGTCATTCCTGGCATTGCCTCCACCCAAATGTGACTATGTCTCTCCCCCTTGCTACCCCACCTAACTCCTCTTAGTATTGAGTCCCCCAGCACTAAGATTCCACCCCTCTTACTCCCTGCTTGCTTCCATTCATCTCCTCTCTCATTTCCAGCTCCTCTTCTTTCTCCTGCACATTCTTGCCCCTTTACCCCTGTTGCAATTCTCTGTAGAACTTCCCCGCTCAGTTTGGTCCAGGCATTTATCAATTACTCCTCTAATGTCATCATTTCCCTCCTCCACCTTCTTCCAATCTAGCAGTGCACAACTATTTTTTGAAGGCCATTCACAAATGCCCGCTCCCTCTCTCTTCATAGTAACCTGTTCTCTCCTTTCTACTCCATGACTTTTGCCACTTCTTCGCCTCCCCTCACAAGTCCCTATCTTCTCCTTCCATTTGTCTTTTGTCTCCTGACCTGGTTTCCCCGGCAACTGTTCTTCCTGGTCTGGGCCTCTTTGTCTCTGCTTCCCTTCTTCTGACCCTCTCCTCACCACTGTTGGCTTGCTTAAATCACCCTCCCTCATCTCCCCTTCTTCCTCCCTCCAGTATTGGGCTAAACCCACCCTCAATCTGCCTTGCCTGTCTTAGTTCCTCCTGCAGACCCTCAATCTCCTTTCTAACTTTTTCTATGTGGTTGCACACTAAACATCCTCCCACACTCCAGGCAATTTTTAGAAAGATTGGTGCACCACAGTTGTTGCAGCCTACCACCCTACCCATTGCTGTCGTTGCCCACCAGCGACCCCCCACCCTTCCAGATGCAGGATACCAAACACTCCCCCAAGTCTCCCCTCTCCCTCCTCTATCAGTGCAAAACATTTTCTTTATTTCCCTTACCTCCTTTGTTGCACACGTTTAGATATATTGAGCAACTGCTTTTTATATTCCTAGCCACACTCAAAAACAGGCTTTAAGTAGCCATTGCACAACCTTCTTCAAACTCCTACTCCTCCTTTCCCCAATGCAATATCAATGCGAAGAAGTAATAATGAAAGCTCCTAGATTTGCATTTACTTCCCTTCCACTGAGAGAGCAGTCACCTCTTCACTTGCTGCTGTTCCTTTCCTGGTATGCCCCTCCTACTCAACACCCCTTACTATACCCAGTGTTTAGCTCCTAAATTGAAACCAAACAGCAGCAGCTCTGTGATGTAATCCCAACGTGAGAGCAGCAGTCCACTCTCTGTAAAGAGAATCCTAAATTGAAACCAAACAGCAGCAGCTCTGTGATGTAATCCCAAGGTCAGAGCAGCAGCCCCACTCTCTGTAAAGAGAATCCTAAATTGAAACCAAACAGCAGCAGCTCTGTGATGTAATCCCAAGGTCAGAGCAGCAGTCCACTCTCTGTAAAGAGAATCCTAAATTGAAACCAAACAGCAGCAGCTCTGTGATGTAATCCCAAGGTCAGAGCAGCAGTCCACTCTCTGTAAAGAGAATCCTAAAATGAATGTGTTGAGGTCGCTGAGATCCAAAATCGGGCGCAAGTCCCCTTTTTTCTTTGGAACCAGGAAGAAGTGAGAATAGTAACCTTTTCCTCTCTGGTTCAGTGGAATGTGCTCTATGGCCTCCTTGTCTAGGAGGGCCAAGATCTCCTGCTGAATAAGCAGGGCATGCTGACCCGAGTAACAGGACAGCTGGGGAGGTCTGTATGGTGGGTGATCAAGAAACTCTATAGAGTGACCTCATTCGACCAACTGCAACACCCATCGGTCAGAGGTTATCCTCTGCCACCCCGAGAGGTGATGAGAGATGCAACCCCCGACCTTCTCGGCCCTTTGATCCAGAGGAGGGACGGGGGCCAGGAAGGAGTCATGCTGTGGTGGTGTTGGACCCTGTGGGTTGGGCTGCTTTGGGATGTTTTAGGCCCTGGCCTGAGGGGAACCTGGGTTGATTTTTGCGACCGAAGTTGCCCCTGGGTTGCTGGCCGGAACATGGCTGTTGCCATTGTTGGTGGCCACGAAAACGATTCTGGTTCCTACGAAAGGAACCAGATTTTGGTCTGTACATGGCCTGTATAGTCCTGACAGCCTTCCCAGCATCCTGCAGTTTGGTGATGACCTTCTCGGACTCCTTACCAAACAGGATCACTCCATTGTAAGGGATGTCTAGGACGTTCTTCTGGACGTCCGGAGTAAAACCAGAGAGACTCAACTATGAGTGTCTCCAGAGACAAATGCCTATGGCTGCTCCCCTGGCTGCCGAGTCCGCTGAGTCATAAGCAGCCCGGAGAACCTGGCTCCCCATGTCTGACCCAGTCTGAAGGAGGTTCAGCAGCTCGTCCTTCTTTTCGCCATCCGTAAAGTCTTTTAGAAGGTCTTAGCCCTGTTCCCAAAGGGCGTTCTGAAACTGCACCATGTGCATCAGATCGTTTAGAGACCTAATTGAGCATGCAGCAGCCGCATACACGAGTCTTCCCATAGAATCTAACTGCTGAGATTCCTGGTCCAGGTGCTGGGTACTCAAATGATGAGGCCGCTGGGACCTATCATGAGATGCAGTGATGACCAGGGAGTCAGCCAGAGGTTGTTGTGCCAAATTCAGGTCCTCCGTGGGAGCTCTGTAGAGGTGATCAGCCTTCTTTGGAACAGCCGGAGTGGAATGAGGACACTTCTAAGCTGCTAAGACCTGGAGGTGTCGGATGTACCCAGTCTGGAGTCTTCTCCCGGTGAATGACATCTGCCCCTGGGTCGCTTTGGGCTCGGGGACCCTGAGGGAGAGTGTGATGGGCATTTTCTGTCTCTCAATCATCCCCGAGGAGGAGGAGGAGGAGTTGGTTCCTTGGGGGTCGGGGGTCTGGCACCTTCAGTGCTCAAGGAAGAGGGAGTGATGGAGGTGGCTGAGGCTTGGGGGGCACCACATCTTTCCTAATGGTTTCCCACCAAAAGGTGAACAGTTCCTTCACCTCTTGAATATTCATGCCCAATGACGGGCCCAGCGTCGGTGTGCGCCTGTCGCCGGGGTCGGGCATTGGGTCCCGAGGAACCACTGTGACCGGTGACGGTTCCCTGGGTAGGCCAGCATCCTCCGTGTCACCCATCTGGATGTCCAGTGGCAGGGTAGTCTCTTCGCCTGAAGTCCACTGATGTCCGGTGTCCACCGCCATCGGTATCACTGTCGTCGGGGTAGTCCGTTTCATGGGCACTGGGTCAGATGCCTTCTTGGACTCCGTCGTCCACTTGAGGGACGTCAGTTCAACAGTATTCTTTTCAGGAGCCTTCGGAGGTTGGGAGACAGACCTGGCATCGGAGTGCCAGTGTCGGTCAGATGTACTCCCCGATTTAGAGGAAGACTTCTTGTGTTTATCTGAGGAATCGGTCTTAGTCCTGAGCGGGTGCAGGGAGGCAGAAGAGCCCCCTGAAGACCTTACCTTACCTTCACCAGTGGAGGCTGGGAGCGAGCCGGGAAGAAGAACGGTCAGACTGGGTAGAGCTGGAGCTGGCCCTGGACTCAGAGGCCCTGCTTGGGAAGCTCGCCCTATCAGAGTCCCGATGCTTATCCCGGTGTTTCCTAAACTTATGAGAAGATTCCCATTTGGATGGAGGTTGTTTCTCCATCTTTTTCAATTTCTCCTCAAGGAGGAATCCCTGAAGGGCCTTTTGGCGGCAGATCCGGGTCCTGCTATTAAATTACTGGCAAATGGAGCAGGCCTGGGTGTCGTGCTCTGGGCCCAGGCATCTGACACAGGCCGAATGATGGTCGGCAAAAGGGATCTGTTTGCCGCAGGCACACTTGGAGGGATGGCCTTAGAGAGAAGGGGCAGGAGAAGCAGACATGGATTGATGATTTTTGAAGAAAAAATATTTCACGCATCATAGCTACAATGCAGGCATCAGTGAGGCCGATGCTGGCGAGTACACAGCGGGAAAAGAACTGGGGATGCTGGGGGACCACCCCCTTTTATGTGATGCCTGAAGTCAGGAAGGGGCAGACGTTGGGGGCGATCCCCCGCTGGATACTGTTAGCTAAAAAAATTTTGTGGGGTCCTGGTTCAGTCCTAAACCTGCTACAACAGCCGTTTCTCAAAGTAAGGTTTTAGAAATCTGGCTAAAATTAGTCTGGGTCTTTGCTCTGGTGTACGCTTGGGGCCTAAAGAGCAGTGAGACCATTCTATAATTATGCCATGATCCGGCAGTAGCTTCAGCATTGCGGGCAGTACATACAGAAGGAAGTTGGTGGTATTTTTAAGTTCTACATCCTCAAGGAATCCGAAAAAAATCGCAAATTTTTCCTATGGCTGTGAATTTCTATGTCATCTAGTTTGTTTTGAAGTTCATTTATGGTGCAGTCTTGCTCCCTGATGGTAGCCTGCAGATCATATACCGACATTCCATTTTGCCAAGTTTTGTTTTCTGTAGTGGACAAATGAAGATCTATAGCGTACAAAGTAGCCGTATTTTGCAGAGTTGTTATTTTTAAATCGCTCATATCTTTAACAAGCTTTTCAAACACAGCTTCTACCTTTTGTAAGGAAGCAATTTGTTGAGTGGATTTAGCCATGTTCTTAGACCTGGTGGTTGCAGATCCAGAGGAAAGCTGCTGTTAGAAAAAGCCCGAAAAGAAATATATTAGGATGAAGAAAAATAGCATAAACAACTGCAGTAGCAAAAACTAATTAGATTCCATCTATAATCTTTCTGTTTCTGGCTCAGATGGCTGTAGATGAAGGTGGATGTTAAGAGTTATTGCAGAGAGAAGGTTTGAAACGTCCACACTCCCTCACAGCCAGACCACGCCCCCCGATAGCTCAGATCACATTTTTTTTAACAATACAGTTTTTAACTTTTCATAATCTCGGTTATCCACATTGTCCACTGTCCCAATACTTCACGCTCCTTGGCAGGAAGCAGTGAGGATGAATGAAAGCTCCAGGCCTCCTTGGGTATGCTGGCCTGGATACAAATCTTTTCAAACGAATTTAAAAATGTATCCATATCCTCCCCCACTTTAAATTCTGCAATCAATTTAGAATTTAATTTATACCCCAGCCCTGGAGTTTCATTTTCACCCCCACCACTTATCTGCTCGAGTGCAGTCGGTTGCAGCATCAGTCTCTCCAGTTCAAACTCCCGCTGGTGCTGTCTGTCCTGCTGCTCTGCCTAATGCTGTTTTTCCTGCAGGGCAAGCTGTTTGTCCTGTAGGCAAGCTTCCTTTCATGCTGTTGCAAGGCAAGCTTCCTTTCGCGCTGTCCTCTGCCTCTCTCTGGCACTGCTTGTTCTCCATCTCCATTTCAAGTCTTCTCTGCTCTGCTCCATCATCTGCTATTGGGCTTGCTAGGCAAGCTGTACATTCTGCAGCTCCACCTGGAGCCTCAGCATCTCCAGCTCCTTGTCTTTGGATGTCTCCCTCTGGACCCATGGCACCTGGTTCCTCTCTGGCCCTGCCACGTTTGAGGTCTCGTCACCTTGAGTCACTGACTATGCCTCCACATGCCTTGTGGCTGCCTCTGCATCAGCTGCCACGAGGGCTTCAGTGAGCTGCTTTTTAGTTTGCCCCCACTGTCGATTCCTTTTTCCTCACACAGCTGTCTTAGCTGTTCCATATTGCAAGTGTTGTACTTGGAAGCCATTTTCTTTCTCTAGACTAACACTGTGCTTGCTCAGCACAAAAAAAAAACTTAAACAGGGTAGGGTACTATTGTCTGCATTCAAGTTTTCCCCTTTTCCAAATTCTGCCGTCTACTGTGTATGGTTTGTTCAGGCAATTTTAGTTCAGAAATCCCAGTAGCTGGCACCAAATCTGTCACGAGCTCACCCCTAGGCACGTCCAGATCCCCTACTCCCAGGAGCCCCCCCCCCGATGAACCCTGTGACTTTGACTGTCAAGGAGAGCTTCCTCTCCTTCTATCCAAGGAGCTTTTTCTAATATTTGATAACATAGCGAGCGGTCTACTTATTTTCTTCCATTGGTAGCGTTTTGGCCCTAGAGTAGTTAGGCACAGTTTGAACAAACCTTTTATCCCACAATAACACACACAGCAATAGGCCCAAGCAGAGTTATTAATAAAAATATGGTAAAAGTTTACTTAAATAAAGAAAAGCATTACAATATTCTACAAGAAATTTAAGCATTGAGTTGCAGAGAATAATTATAAACTAAAGTAGATTAAACAGAAAAAACCTACACTGTTAGAATTCTAATAAAGTCTACCTGTGTTGTTCAGTGTCAAGATAAGCAAAGAGCAAGTCTGTTGAAAAATCTTTTTTTCCAAGTTCAGATGAAAATGTCCAAAACACAAGGTGATTTGTGTTCTCTGATCTACTTTCCCAGTTCACCAGGGCTTTTCTGTGCTTAAGAAGGCCTTAAAGACTCACTTGTTCCTTCTTGCCTTTGGGGATTTTATATGATATAACTGTATTGTAAATTGGTGTATAAGCTAGCTTACACTGTGTTTTACATGTTTTATTCTTTTATCTGTACAGCGCTTTGACAATTTTTGAATTGTGCTTTGGAAATAAAGATTATTATTATTATAATAAAGATCTGTTGCAAAAGTTTCTGGATCTCTTTGAAGCAAATACCCCATCTCTTCTCATGTGTGGAAAATCCTTCTACACACACAGCAATTCCTTTTCATGTGTTAGACTCAACACATAGGCAACTGTTAAATATTCAACAAAAATAGCAATTTTTCTCTCCTCACAGCAGTTTTTATAGGATCTGTGAGGTCAGTCCATCCTTCCTCCTGATTGGCCAGTCTCTTAAAACTTTAAGATTCAGATGTTCAGCTCTAGGCCTGCAGGGGTCTCTCACTCTTTCCCAAATTTCCCAAAGTTTGAAAATGCAAAACAAATATCAGAAATCGGTTTTGCACACTGCACTAACTCCCTGTGTGGTTAGGCTATAATGAGATTAACTCAGTATTTTACATAAAGATGAGCTCTTTAAATTCCGAAATGGTTCTCCTTTGTCTGACAAGACCAAGGCATAAATTAGTGTCAGAAAGTTGATTAGTGGCTTTTGAAAAATGATTAGCAATCAGCTGATTTGGATTAGCAGTTTTCTAAAATGGGTATTTTTACTTTAAACCATATAATTATTACATTGTATAGGATACATTGATAAAATAGACATTGTATGCATAGTTTTGAGACTGAATTTGCCATTTTGACCAAATTCTTATCAGCATAACCTTCATAGTGTCCCACCACATGTACCCAGTGCAGAAAATGTTTCAATCTCCGCCAAAGCGTAATTCTGCACAACTGCAATGCCATTCCATGTCACAGGTGCAAACACACACTTTGGCCAGGATTTGAAAAATGACAGCTGTGACATACATGAGGTGGGGGTAATAAGAAGGCTATGTTTAAAATCTGGGGTCAAAATATTTTAAAATTCCAAAGTTACAAGGGTGCACAGAGAAATTGCAATGAATGGTCATACTGTAACTTTGCAATTCTTTCACAGTTAGACCAAAAATGTTCAAAATAGCCCTTCTTATGACCCCATCTCATGAACAATATGACTGTCATTACACAAATTCTGCCTGAAAGGTGAATTCGCCAAGCGACTGCAAAATTACCTTTTAGGTGGGAGTTGCATAATGACAGTTATATGTTAATGAAGTGGGGTCCCCAAAAGGTCATGTTGAAAATTTTGGGTTCATATACGTCAGAAAATGACAGTTATGTACCACAGTTGAAACCTCCATTGAAATACATTAATCCGCATTTAATTTAGTTCTCAAACTGCAGTCGCCAGTTCCTGCAGCAAGACGTGTCTGATTGGGAGAGCGGATCTCGAACCTGAGACTTGTTCTGGTGAGTGATGGTTTGTGTGGGTGTACTGGGGGGTGTGGGGAGGTGGGTGCACAGTGAGTAATCGGGTGGGGAGTGCGGTACTGATTAGCGATGGACCTTTTTTTTTTTGCAGGTTTAAAAAGAAAAAAAATAATTGAGGGACAAAACGGGGACAGCGATCATATGGTGGGGGTTGGGACACCACAAGTAACGGGGAAAGCGATCGGATAGTTGGGGTTCCACTAGACACCAGGGAATGACTAAAATAACGGGGATAGTGATCAGATGGGGGTGCCACTAGACACCAGGGACAAATCATTACAGGGACGGGGATCAGTGGGGGGGGGCACTAGACACCAGGGAAACAAATCAAGGGCTGGCAATCGGAGGGTGGGGGGCGCCACTAGACACCAGGGAACATTAAAAAAAATATGGAGGATGGACAGCTTATATGATTAGCAATCATTGCTAATCAAGCTGGCTATTTTATTTATTAAATTGTGTTAACCGGGCAGGCCCTCTGGGCCCTGAAGGTCCCTTTTTCAGGGGCGACCCCGGAATTAGCTGCATAGAGTGAGGCATTTAAATAGTACAGTACATGATTGGAACAGGCAATGCAAGGTGAGAACAGTGTTCACAGCATATATTTTGAACAGGCAATACAAAATCAGAAATGCGGTGTTCAGTGCAGAGCAAGGTTAAATACCTTAGGTTACCTAAGTTATTTAGCGAACTAACAAAAATTCATAGCAATCACCATACCAATAAGACAGGGCTTGGATGCGTAGAGTCGAGACATAGTTAAGTGAGTCAAGAGTAGAGGAAGAGCAGGAGGGATGTTGGAGGAAGAGAGGGGACAGTTCTGGGAAGAATAGTTATTCACTGGGACAGGAGCAGTTACTATGGTCCAGTAAGTATATGCATAGACCCTTTTGAAAAATCCCTAGGGAGGTAGCTTCTTGAAGGTGTCCAGGGAGTTTGTTCCATAGCCTAGGGGCAGCACAGGAAAATAATTTTTCACCTGCTGTGGTTCTGATCCTGGGTTCACTGATAAGCCTTTGTCCAGTAGTGCGGAGCAGTCTGCTGGAGCATTTAGGAGCTAGAAGTCCAGCTAGACTAGCAGGGGGGTGGTCACTGATGAGCTTATGAGTGATACATAGTAGGGGTACTGAAGTCTATGGCCAAAGGAGGGCCATCTGAGCGAGGCAAGTACACTGCAGTGATGGCTCCTCGATTCAGACTTTGTGGCAAAGCGGGCAATTTTGTGATACAGGGTTTGTAAGCTGTTGTAGCTCTGCTTTGCCATTCTATGCAGTATTGGGGCAGCATATGTTAAGGTAGGGAGTAGGATACTCCTAGCTATCACCAACCAGGTATCATTTGGGCGCTAAGGCAGTGGAGCAGGCTGAGCTTTTGACTCACATTTCCAGATTCTTGGATTGCAAATTGCGATGCAAACCTGCTTAATTTATCCCTTGAAGACCCTGATCTAAAGGCACACAACAGAACTTCAGAAATCTTGAATTCAGGAGATCTGGCTCAGCTTCTGAGCTATTCAAACACAAATTAATTTTCTCCAGCCTTGCTAAGCCAATTAATCCCCTTTCTTTTACACATGAATCTTCAGCTGAAACAGAGGCATGGGCTATCTGTCCTTTCCCATGATACCTTTATTAGCTGAACCTTATGTCATGGCCTTTTGGGAAATTAAACTAAGAATATTACAGAGAAATATGGCAACAAATATGACCACAGTGGCCAATTCGCCATACTCTTTACATCCTTTTTTAAAAATGGGTATTAGAATGGCATCTCTCCAGCTATTGACCACCTGCCCACAATTTAGGGATGTCTGGAAAATCATTATAGTATATGGGTGCTGCCTATTGTCAATGGATTTCAGCAACTACTGAAATCTTGTTGTAGTACAGTTCAAAGGTCAAAAAAGTTGTTGTACTATCGTTCTGATGTCACATCGATAGTACAACAACTTTTTAACCCTTGACCTGCTGTCTGATTGGCTCAGACAACGCTCCTAGAAAAAAAAAAAAACATGGTAACTTGATTTAGTGAGCGCCGAGCACGAGCCACCGACTTAGAAGTCGAGAATTGGGACACGAGAGCCATACATGGCTCCCTTTCTAAAACAATTGCTTTCTTTTCTCCCGATTTAAAAAATGATGTGGTGAGGAGTAGGAGGCCGGGCATAAGCGGAGCAGGCGCAAGCAAGCACAGAGGAAGGCAGGGAGCAGCGCCTACGGCAAGTAACGAAAAAAAAATGTAAAACAAAAAACCCATACAAAAACCCATATACTATAAAAAGTGGATGGATGAACATTCATAACTGAGTCTGCGTCCCCATCTCGGGCAGTTGATGACATCAACAAGACCTCTTGAGCTTTGCTCTCGAGGTCTCTGTGATGTCATCAACTCCCTTGATGGAAACACAGCCTTGTTGTGGATGTTCACCCATCCGCTATTCCATATGTTACTGCATCTGCTAATTCCACAGCAAGTTCCTTCAATACTCTAGGATGTATCCCACTAGGCCCCAGTGTTTTACTGGGATCCAAATGCTGTAGCCTACTTTTAACGTCACTTGCATTTAAGTTTCTTGGTGGATTACTTTTATTTACCCCATCTACAGTTACTGTTACTTAGAATTAAAAACTGATATAAAGTAGTTATTTAACATGTGGGCTATCTTCTTATCCTCAGTTACCAGGTCCCCTTTATCACTGACCAGTGGTCCCACTTGTATATTTCTCCCATTCATGTTTAATGTAGTTACAGAAAGATTTGTAGTTATCCTTCACTTTTATCTCTAGGCCCAGTTCATAGTCACGTTTTGTCCTCTTAATACATTTTTTTTTTTTACCGTCTTCGCTAGTGATCTATACCTTGTGCATGTTCTTGTGGAGTTTTCCTGTTTTGTCTTTTTATATGTTTTCTTTTTCTTATTAATTAATCTAGTAACTTTATTGTTGAACCAGGAAGGTATCCTTCCTAATCTATTATATTTACTTTTTTCCGGTACATATTTTCCCACCATATCCTCCAATTTATTTATCAACGTACTCCACATTCCTTCAAGTAATTTATCCTCAAAATCCCTCCTCCAGTTCCAAGCTTGGAGCTCTCTTCTCGTGCTGGCAAAATCTGTTTCCCTAAAACATTTAATTTTATTCCTCCCTTTAATTCCAGTATGTACATTCCTTACTGAGACTCTAATAGTTTCATGATCACTATCGCCCATCGAAACCATAGTTCCACAATTGCTCAGATCCATTTCTCTGCTTAAAGAGAGCAGGCACCCTATAGTGAACTCTGGTAATGACTGGTTCTGCAGTTGGCTTTTTATTTTATAGTTTATTAAAAAGTTTAGTTAGTTTTTATTGATTACACTGTTTAGTTTTGTTCTGTAAATTATGGTTTCTCCAGTTCACATCTGATTCCTAAGAACCAGAAATTATCCTACTTGGGTACTGTTATTTTTTACTATGTGGCTAGTAAACCACATTTCTTTCACTATTCTCAGTGGTTTACTATTTTTTAGCTATCCAGTTTATACAGAACGAAACGTTTTCTCTTTTCGTTTTTGTCTGTGCCCTTCCGCCGTAATTAACTGGTTCCTGTTACAGGAGCCACAATCTGACCTTTGGTACAGTTTCTTTAGTACAACAGCCATTTTTACTACTGGGCTCTTCAGCTTCTGGCAAGGGCAGACTGTCACGAGCTTTGTTTAAAATGCTTGGGTCCACAACACTACTTTACATACTGCAGGTCCTGTCATATCTTTTTGCCCCAAAACCTCATTTACAAAGGAAAAAATTATAAAAAAGCATGCCTTCTCAGTCCGCCTGTGTCACCAAAAAAAAAAAAGGCTCTGAGGGTGGACCCAACGATGGTGGAGAGTACACATCAGAAGGGTTCATCTCGTCATGTACAGCAACAAATCTTGTAAAAAGTGACAAGAAAGAAGGAAAAACACCACACAGCCATCAGAAAGGCTTGGTAAAGATAGTTATGATATCATAGGGTGTCTAAAACGGGGAACCCTGAATCCAGTGATAGCAGAAATAAAATACTATTAGAGCAGTAACTGAAACAGCATCTCCTAAATGGAAATTAAAAGAAAATAATATCACTACCACACCTCCTGCATGGAGAAAGGAGCAGGAAGATGGCACAGGAAATGCCCTCATCAGAGGACATAAAAAATGCAGCAATTTTTCCAGGTGGTCCAGACCATGGGAAGTTTGAATAACTTACCAGGGAAGTAGATCAAGTTGTAGCAGTGGGTGTAGCCTACCTAGATTTCAGTAAGGCCTTCAACGCCATTCATCACAGGAAACTCATAAATGAGCTGAGCAGCCTAGGGGTGAGCCCAAAGGTGATAAACTGGGTAAAAAAAAACAGTTGGGGTATAGGCGACAGAGGGTAATGGTAAACAGAGTTCACTCTGACGAAGGGAGGGTGACCAGCAGGGTGCCACAAGTATCAGTACTCGGACTGGTCCTCTATAATGTCTTTATGAGTAACATTGCAGAGGGACTAGAAGGAAAAACACGTATTTTTGCAGATAACACTAAGATTTGTAATAGGGTAGACACTCTGGGTGGGGGGGGGAGGTAGTGACAAAAATGAAGAGGGATCTAGGAAAACTTATGGAGTGGTCAGGAATGTAACAACTGAATTTTAATGCAAAAAAGTGCAAAATCATACACTGGGGGCACAGAAACAAAAGGGAGGAGTATAAAATGGGGGGAGTGGCACTGATGACCACAAAACAGGAAAGAGACCTAGGGGAAATGGTATCCGATGACCTGAAGGTGGTCAAACAGTGTGACAAGGCAGTGGGGGAGAGCCAGTGTGATGCTAGGGTGCATAGGGACAGGTATCACCAGCAGAAAGAGAGAGGTGGTGATAACGCTGTATAAATCACCGATGAGACCTCACGTAGAGTACTATGTCCAATTCTGGAGACCACATCACAGGAAGAGATAGACAGAGTAGAGGCGGTCCAGAGGACAGCAACTAAAATGGTGAAGGGTCTGCATCAAAAGTCCTATGGGGAGAGACTGAAGGACCTCAAATGTACACCTTGGAGGAAAGGGGACAGAGACAAGGGGAGAGAGAGAGAGGATATAATAGAGGCTTTCAAATACCTCATAGGTATAAAGTTAGTTCAAGAATAAAGCATTTTTTTAGAACAAAAGATGTTCAAGAACTAGGAGTGATGCTATGAAGCCGGAGGGGGGGTAGACTCGAGAGATGTAAGAAAGTACTTCTTCACAGAAAGAGTGGTGGATACCTGGAACAGCCTCCCAGAGGAGATGGTAGAGTCAAAAACTGTAATAGGATTCAAGAAGGCATGGGATAGGCATAAGGGAACCTTGTGGCTGGGGGAAGGGGGGTGTAAAGCCAGAGATCAAGTAGAGTTTGTGGTGTTACAATAGGTAGGGAAAATGGACAGACTGGGTGGGAACCTTGTGGCAGAGGGAAAGGGGTTAAAGCTGGAGCTCAAGTAGTGTCTGCAGTGTTACAATAGGTAGAGAAAATGGGCAGATTGGGTGGGCCAAGCAGTCCTTAACGGCCATCAAATTCTGTGTTTCTATACCTGCCACCCACACCCACACCCCCCTTCCTCAGGATAAGGCTCCAACCTATCTGCCTGTGCAGGAGGAGGAAGAAGAATATCCTGTGCAAATGGAAGAGGTTGACCCCGTGTCAGAGTTAAGAGAGGGCACACCTGAGCAAGATTTCGAACCTCCTCCAAGGTAAACTGAGGACAACTCATCCTTTTCTTCATCTGTCAGACAAATGGTTAATACCCTTCAACATCTTCCCCCAGAGACAGAGGAGAATGAAGAGGATTTTGATTTTATAGACATGATGGGAGCAACTCCACCAGGAAGGGTTTTACTTCTCATACATAAACCACTTAAAAGAGCCACAGCAAAAATCATGGTTGCACCCACTGCAGCTGCAGCCATCAACAGAAAATTTAGAGAAAATATCAGGAGGACAAGCAGGGAGTGGAATATCTGTATGCTCATCCTGATCCTCATGGAGAAGTTCAGGCTGTGGTTTGTGAGAGAGCAAAAAAAAAATCACTCTATCTGTGCAGCCCCCTGAATAAGACTAACACACTGGATACTACAAAAAAAAGTATTGTACAACAGCTTCCTTGCAGACAGCTTATTCAGCACATATAGCGCAGTACCAGAAAGCTCTTTGGAACACAGTTCTGGTACTGGCAGAAAGAGGAGATGATGGTTTGGCATAGAACTTGACTGCTACAGCAAGATCAGCCTTGGATGCCACAAAATATCATTTCCACACTGCAATGGACACAAATGGCACTGCTGCCAGAGTTTTGGCTCACGCAGCATCCTTAAGGTTTTCCTGACTGAATACTAACATCCTTTCCAGGATACTCAAAACCAGGCCACGGATTTCTCCTCCGAGGGAGATTGACTTTTTAGTGACAAAACAGAGGCCTACATGAAAAAAGTGAATGAATGCAAAACCCCTTTCAAAAGTAACAATGTGAAGGACAAGACTTCTACCTCCTACATGTCATATGGAAGGGGAGGCAGAGGGAAGGGGAGGCAGAGGCAGAGGCATGGGAGACTTCCTAAGAGTACCAGTCACAAAGAGGTTAGCAAAGGGCTTCTAGGCATAATGCTGTTGCTCCAGTGCCTAAGCCCCAGTCAAAATAAAAACCAAGACAATTTCGCCCAGGTCACCAAACCACTGCCAGTGGAAGGAAGGCTGGCATACAACTTCCAGGAATGGGTAAAAATCACAGGCAAGTGGGTACTGGATGAAAGTAGTGGGCAGGGGTTATGTCTGCATTTCAAACACTTTCCAAACCTGCGGGAAAAAAATAGTTTTCCAGCTCACTGTCCCACAGAAAAAAAGTCTGCTGGAACTGGAAGTAAAAAAAAATAACTTTACTATCAAAAGCTATAGAAAAAGCCTGTGCCTCCCAGTGGGGCAGGGGCCTATTCTCAAGATACTTCCTGACCCACAAGAAAAATGAGGAGTGGCAGCCCATTTTAAGCCTCAGGTTTCTGAACAAGCGTCTGAAAAAAAAAATTAAAGATGGTTACATTTAGGACAGTGATGACCATCTATCATGCTATACAAGACACTAGTGAGGCCCCACCTGGAGTACAGTGTACAGTTCTGGAGACCATACCTACGTAAGGACATAGACAGGGTAGAGAAGGTTCAGAGGGCAACAAAGATGGTGCATGGGTTGCATCACAAATCCTATGAAGACAGGTTGAAGGAACTGAACATGTACTCCCTGGAGGAGAGGAGGGAGAGGGATATGATAGAGACATACAAGTATCTTACAGGGAGGAACAGGGTGCAGGAAAACACTATTTTTAAGCGAAAAAGATGTTTCAGGACTAGAGGGCATGGGATGAAGTTGGAGGGAGGACGATTCAGAGGAAACGTGAGAAAGAATTTCTTCACAGAACGGGTGGTGGACAAGTGGAACACCCTGCCAGAGGAAGTGGTGGGGGCTGAAACAATCACGGGATTTAAGAATGCATGGGATAGACATAAAGGAATTCTAGAGGTCAGGGGTAAGGGGAAATAGACTTCTAGGAAAACAAACTGAACTTACAAGCTCAAATGGGCAGACTAGGTGGGCCATAGGCCCTTATCTGCCGACATTGTCTATGTATCTATGTATGTATGTATCTCTGCAGATAGGTTATTGGCTGGGATCACCAGCTCTGAAAGACACATTCTTTATATCTCAGTCTGACAGTCTCACAGAAGATACCTCCAATTCAAGCTGGGGAACTGCCAATACCAGTTCATGGCTCTCCCATTTGGTCTCAGCTCAGCTCCAAGGGTTTTCACAAAGTGCCTGGCTGTGGTGGCAGAAAAATCTGAGAAAACAAGGCATGGTGGTTTTCCCCTACCTGGACAACTGGCTAGCTGGACTTGAGGAAAACAAAACAAAAGGCAAGGTGCTCAGTTCAGTTCAGTTAGTAAAAAGCACCTTGGAGAACCTGGTATTCTTGACAGACCTGCAGAAGCCCCAGCTACAACCTGTTCAATTACTGGACTTCATAGGAGCAGAGCTAAACACCCTGCAGGGGAAAACTTTCCTCCCACAGGCAAGAGTTACAGCTTTGATAGCAACAGCAGAAATGAGTCGCAGCAGGTCAGTCAAGACCTGCAAGAGACTTTCTACAGTTACTAACACACATGGCCACATCCACAGCTGAGGTTCCATAGTCCAGGTTCCAAATGAGACCCAGTGCCGCTTAAGGGACAACTGGTCCCAAAGATGGGATCCACTTTCAAAGCTAGTACCAGTGATAAATGCATTAGTGGCATCATTAGAGTGATGCAAAGAAAAAAGCAACCTCAAAGAGGGCATTCCCTGCTTTCAGTAATCACTAAGTATTCTTACTACATATCCTTCACTTCTGAGGTGGGGCACCCATCTGCAGGACCTCGCAGTTAGTTAGTGGCACATGGAGCCCAAAGGAGTCAATAGAATACATAAACCTCCTGGATGGAGCTCAGAGTAGCATTGCTAACAGAGCAATTTTCCTCATCCCAGCTACAGGGCCAGACAGTCCAAATCAGGACAGACAACACTACAACAATGTACCAGCACCACATAAACAAGCAGGGAGGAACAAGATCCTCAAAACTGTGTACAGGGGCAACGAGGATCTGGGACCTGGCATATTCCTTAGAAGTATACATATCTGCAGTGCATCTGCCAGGCAAGGACAAGGTCCTGTCAGATTCCCTAAGCAGAATCATGCAGGAAAATCACAAATGGACCATAAACCAGCAGGTTCTGGCCACAGTGTTTAGAAGGTGAGTACTCCCAATACAGACCTGCATGCATCTTGAGACAGTTACCAGCTCCCACAGTTCTGTTGCAGACCACCAGTCAAAGGAACAGTCCCAGAGGACTCCCTGGTACTAGACTGGTCAGGGAAGTTTCTGTATGCCATCCCAAAATTTCTACTCATTCAGAAAGAACTCCTGAAACTCAAGAGGGAACCTGCAACAATAATCATGATAGCTCCAGACTGGGCCAGACAGGCCTGGTACTCGATGCTCCTAGTCCTGTCCATCAAGAATCCTATTAGCCTGCCACTCAGTCACAATCTGTTGACTTTGTCCCAAGGCAGAATAACATTTCACTCCAGGACCCTATGCATGAGGGCATGGTTCTTGAGGAGTTAGAATTTTCAGGACCAGGACTGGATCTCTCAGAAGAAGTCCTGAAGGTGCCTAAGGTTTCTGGGAAACCTGTAGCCAGGAAAGCTTATTCCTCTAAATGGAAAAGGTTTTCTTACTGGTGTGCCCACAGAAAAATAAACCCTGTAGAGGTAAGGTTGCCTATAATTCTGCCATACCTACTGTAGTACACCAACAGTTGTTAAGCCTTCAACTTTAAAGGTACACTTGACAGCAGTATCATCATACATATCAGCTGGCAACGAAAGATTGTTGGTCTCACAACCCATTTTCAAGGTTTTTTTTAAAGGCCTAAGTCACTTATACCTACCAGTGAGGGGCCCTGTCCCACCTTGGGACCTCAACATATGCTTTGCCTAGCTTATAGAGGCTCCCTTTAAGCCTATGAAAACTGTTGATCTGAAGTATATCACATGGAAAACCATATTCCTGATTGCAATGACCTCTGCTAGGAGGGTAAGTGAATTACAAGCCCTCTGCACAGAGCCAAATTACATAATCTCACACAGGGATAAAGTAGTTCTTAGAGTCAACAGAAAATTCCTTCCTAAGGTGGTATCTAAATTCCACCTGAATCTGTCAGTGACCCTCTCTGTACTCTATCCAGAGCATTCCAGGCCATGTGATGAAAAGTTGCATAGCCTGGACCTAAAGTGAGTCCTAACTATCTACATGGACCAGACAAAAGATGTCAGGAGCCAGCTTTTTGTCACCTATTGTGAGGTTGGCAAAAGCAAACCAGCTGCAAAGATCTCTCTCTCTCTCTCTCTCTCTCACTGGGTAGTCTCTTGCATTCAGTTCTGCTATGAAAAAGCTGGAAAAATGCCACCAAGAGGCTTAAGGGCACACTCCACAAGGGGTACATCTGCCTCTGTGGCATCCTCAAGGGTCATTCCATTGTTAGACATTTGCAAAACAGCTACCTGGGAAACAGTACACACCTTCACAAAACACTACAGTTTGGACGTACAGTGCAGAAGGGATGCCAGCTTTGGAGCTGCTGTCTTGCAGAATCTTTTTCCTAATTAGGTTCTGGACCCAGCCTCCCAAGGTACTGCTACTGAGTCTGCATAAAGTGTAAACATTAAGTGAGTGATTCCTGGAGTAAGAAGAAGAAAACAAAACTCATCATAGTAACGTTTCTTCTTCAGGGATCACTCACTATGTTTATACTACCTAAGCCTGCCTTCTCTTAGAGAACCTGAAACAAATTCACACACAAGTTTCTTTTTTCACTGAGTTTGCTTGAGCACTACTACTGCAGTTCCTAATAAGACTGTTGTTATTGTTCATATGGTAAGATTTGACAAGTCTGCTCAATTTGTTTGGTGTTTTAAAAATTCTATAATTTTTTTTTCCAAAACATTTCTTGGTAGCCTTTTAATTAATTTCACTAGTCGCTGCACCATTCTGGCTTGGAAACAGATCTGAGCAACAGCCAGAGTGGAGCATGGATGCACAGTTTAAACCTACATTCCAAATTCTTTAATCTGCATAGGTTCTATCCCCAGGGCATCACTCTTGGCCAACACAACTGCATAAAGTGTAAACAGAGTGAGTGATCCCTTAAGAAGAAACAACATTACTATGGTGAGTAATTTTTTCTTAAGGGAAATGAGTTGTAGTCCTATTACAGTAATACACCATTAGGGTATCACATATTTAAGTAAATTAAGCCCCACATATGAGCTGGCCCAGTCAATGTTCTTAACCGTATAACTACATTTTAAGAATAATTTGCAATTCACTATCATGGTCAGTGGTAGTGGGCCAGCAGTTAAATCAATCTTGGAATCCTCCCTTGCTCACTGTGCCCAAATCTGCTATAAACCTGTGGATTTTTAACTGGTTACCTGACAGTATAACAGTAAAATGTAAAGCTTTAAGGCTGCCTTTTGGTGTACACATAAATGTGGATGTTCAAACATCCATTAATAGTTTGCTGAACATATCACATTGTTACAAACCAGTACAGAGTCACTGCAATAACAGCAATACTGAGGGCATGACAGGCCCACTATGGGAAAGCAGCAACTTTTGATTTAAAGTGCAGATTTAAAAAGGCTATTCTTATAGAAATCACACAAATTAGCTGTGTAACTACTGCAAGTCTGCTTTCATTTTCAGTGAAATCTGCACTGCAAGCAAAGCCGAGTCTTTCAATGAGGTCAGTGCTCACTGTTATAATAAACTGAAGTAACAACTGTTCTAAAAACAGAAATGGAGTTTGTGCCAAACCATATCTCATACTGATATTTATTCAAGTGCTGTGCTACAAGGGTCCAATCTGTTACCCAGGCTGTCTAACATTTTTGATGTTAAAGCAACAGAGCACCAAAGACTGGAGAAAAATCTGCTTTTTTTTTTTTTTTTACACTGAAATATTTTAGCCATCTTACAATTTCATTTAGTTGTCTGATCCATAAATTCTACCAACATTTTTAAACATTTAATACTAATTGTCTCATGACAAAAAATATTCACTCCGGCACTCCCCATCCTTTATTTTTCTCTTGACTGCCGAGATCCCCGATGGTTAACATTTATTTTAGAGGTGCTGAGCCAGATGCAAAAACAGAAAAAGATTTGTCAGATGTAACTGTTTTTCCTAGATTTTGAGATTTCAGCTCATACTCAGGCTTCAGTGTTAAATGGAAGTACAGTAGAAGTCGCTTTGCTGCGACAGCATGATGGCGGGCTTTTCATCTTGATTAAACGGCTGCCGCAATTATCAGAAGCAAGCTTCTTCCATTCGTCTGGATGCCAGAAACAATAAATAAGGCCACTGAATCCTAGTTTTAAAATATAAAACACGAATGCACAGTAGTTACAGAGCAGATGCCAATGCCAGATACACTGCATAAAGCCCCTGAAACCAAGTTTTTACTTTTATGTAGTAGTTTAAGCGACTGACGTCCAAGTCTGCTGAATGCTGAAACCCAGCCTGCTCATCCGATTACCCAGTTAATTCAATCCTTTTTATCTAGTTTAAGTTGTTTGTAAATGCCGTCCGATTCTATGCTGAATGCTGAAACCTAGCTCGCCCACCTGTACTGAAGCTTGCCCACCCAACTACCTTGGTTAATCCAATCCTCCGATAAATCATCACTCGCCTCCTCTTTGTTGTTCCGATTCACCTCGCGGTCTTTCCAGCTTGCCCACCCAACTATCCTCCTGCACTGTACTGTACCTCAGGTCAGGTGTAGAAGCAGGCATTTCTGTCATTCAAAGGAGGGATTAC
Organism: Neoceratodus forsteri; assembly: GCA_016271365.2. Lineage (NCBI taxonomy): Eukaryota > Metazoa > Chordata > Ceratodontiformes > Ceratodontidae > Neoceratodus > Neoceratodus forsteri. Next base: position 336,371,730 of record CM057454.1, read on the forward strand.
AGTAGAAAAGAGAGAGCTGTTCCATTCTAAACATAACTTAGCCTGCCCACACAGCTGCCCTCCCACACTACTGTACCTCGGGCCCAAATCACTTCGCAGTCACCTTTTTTTTCTCCTCCTAGTAAGGGATTCGAGACGTTCAAGTCTGGAGTGGTGGTAAGTGGTGGACATGGCCTACAAAACAAAACAAAATAAACTTTAACAAAGAAAAATCACCAAGGAGGAGGAGTCAGGGAGCTCAGCTTAGAACAGCCATGATTACCACCTAATCACAGGTACTAGAGGTACTAACAGAGAAGAACAGGAATCACTGAGAGGAGGGGAGGCAGGAAGCTTAGCTGTGTGAGGCCAAACTGTCCCCATAAGGCAGCAGGGGCATCCCATATAAGCAGAAAGGGACCCCATAGAATAATACTGCCACTTAACTGGTGCACAGCAGGATGTCCCAATAAAGTAGACATCCTGATTATCTGCATTCTGATTAAGTGACTTCTACTGTAGCTGTCTACAGTTTTCGTTAGCTATTCTTGTGTGCAGGACAGACTTGTCTGCTCCTATACCAAACAGTTTACTTTTACCAATCTTCCAATGCTTTGTTGAAAACTTTTCTTCCAAAACTTCTATAATCATAGAGTAGTATAAGTACAGTATACACCACTTTATTGGGACGCGCTTAATGGGGATGTTCACTTAACTGGTACGATTCCCCAGGCACCAATTACAATCCTATGTTAATTAATGGATGCTGTCACATGTTAATTGGGATGACCATACTGTTTATTGGGGACAATTAAGATGAGCTGAAGTGCTGCTAGTACATTTGCACTTCAATCACACTTATCATGTGAGGGCAGAACAAACAGATTAAGGCAAGATGAGGTGCTGCTACCCCATTCATACCTCAATCACACTTATTGTGTGTGGGCAGAATAAATAGGACTCTTTGCTAGAAGTCAGTTTGAACCTTTGTTTGGCAAAACGGCATGTGCAGCTGCTAAAAGAATCAGTCTGCCTCTGTCTGCTACAGTGAAAGTTACAGAGGCTTTGCAGCAGCCAAACACCTGCCTGTCTATTGATGCTAGGCAGTTCAAGATATCCAAGAGCTAGGCAGGATAGATCAGCATGAACAAAGAAAAAAGAAAACCTCGCCGAACAGGTAAACAGCAACCCAAACCACAAGCAAAAATGCGATGGTATGGACTCCCAGGTTGAGGTCGGCTTACTGAAATGGTTTAACCATGTAGTCAGTAAGGGGGCACAGCTGACAGGATCTGTGTTAAAAAGAAAAAAGGCCAACGAGATTGCTGAACACCTGGAACATGAGGGCTTGGTTGCCACTGATGGGTGGCTTTCCATGTGGAAACTGTGGCATAACACAGTCTGCAAAAAAGAACATGGTGAGCAGCTTGATGAGACAGCCCTTCTGCATCCAAGTGGATAAAAATGTCTACCCTTCACTCTTGGCAGAATATGCCCAAGATGGGCTTTTTTTGGTTTTGTTTTATTTTGTTATCGAGGATATCCCAACAGAGGCCACACACACATAAAGACACAGAGTTAATAGGGAGCATGAAAGCGAAGGATAGGGTTTCTCTCCTGTGCTGCAAAAATATGACAGAAACAGAAAAAACACCCTATTCATCACTGGGAATGGTAAGAGGACCAGATTTCCTAAAAGATGCCTACTTAACAAAACCAAACAACATTTTCAACAAAAAAAGATTGTAATTACTATCCCTTACCAAGTATGTGTATTTATCTGTTCTGAGTGTGCTTTGAGTGGTTTCAGGTGTGTGCGGTGTTTGGTCAGTCTAGCCGTCATTGAAAAAAGTAGAGAACCAGGATGGCCGCTTAAACAGGACGATATGCTTTCCATGGAGTCCTACCATTAAATCCGCTTCTACTGTATTTGATTTTGGTCTGTTGTGTGTATACAGAGTTGTTTTTTCTGCTTAACAAATGGGTAAAAGACATTCTCCATTCTGACTGGCTGAGACACTTGTGTAGGTGGGCATCTATCAGACAAGAATGCCCACCTATAACAAGTGCCAGCACTAAATGCCCCATCACCCACTGGTATCCCTCAGCCAGGTGGGAAATCCAAATGTGCCACCCAACTGACACATATGCCAACAAACAGGAATGCTGAAACTGACAGAAAAAAAAAATGTCACAGCTCACAGTAAATTTTGAACTTGTCAGTGAGGAAACTTTGAAGAAAATATTTCAAGACACAGAAACAAATCTTCCTCAACCTCCTGCCAAAAAAATTGAAAACAGAGCCCACAGAAACCACCAATTTTAGCACAGTCAGCACGGAGGAGCTTGACAAGTCAAGCACGAAGAGGTAAATACCCACAAAAACACTAACTAGGCAGTAAAAGTATTCTCAGAGTGGGCTGTGTCCAGAAACCTCACAGCTGACTGGAGAAATGACAGTCTGGAGCAGCTCAACACAAAACTTTGGCAGTTTTATGCAGCAGTATGGACAACCGCGGGACAACAGTACTCTGTGTCTGGCTACTGCTCTCTCCACACCAGCCTCAACAGGCACATAAACAGCCAGGCTGTTGGCAGGAACATAAGCCTCATAAGCTACACCACCTTTCGACCAGCAAAATATCCTAACCTTCCTTTTACTAAAAAAAAAAAAAAAGGCAGAAACAACAGAAGGACTGTGCTGCCCACCATCCTTCTATCACTGACACGGATCTCCAGAAACTCCGTACTTCACCAGCCCTAAGTCCCAATACTGCACATGATCTATTAAGAAAAATGTGATCTGATATATAATTACATATGGCCAGGTGCAGACGTGATGGTCTGAGGGAACTAACACTGCAGTCCTTCACTGTTTACAAAAATGAGAATGGCCTCCGCTACATCTTGTTGAGACACAATTTTTTTTTTTTCCCAGTTTTTGTTGACCGGGTAAGTGCACTAGACAAATTTATTTATTTATTTAAGAGATTTACCAGGAAGGCATACTGAGCGGAGTACCACTCGATTCCAGATGCGCCCTGGGGGTAGAGGGTTTACAAATGAATATAGTTGTACAGAGGAAGACAATAACATACATTTTGTAACTTTCACAGGCAAAGGTACAGTAGTGCTGACGAAAAAGACAATGCATAAGGTGGTTGTTCCAAACACTGGGCGTGGCAATTCTTAGATACAACATAGCGTGGGTTTGAATTTAATTAGTAATTAAAACCTTAGGTGCAGACCTAGAATGGTACCCAGATTGGTGCTAGCAGCTGAAATAGGTAGGAGTTAAAAATGGAGATTCAGGGAGGGGGACAGCAGGAGCAATTTGTAGCGAAGTGTGATTCAAGAAGGGTGTTCAGTTCAGGAGTACTTGTGGTGTGTCTGATATCAGCTGCCAGGGAATTCCATAATTTGGGGAACCTGAAGCTGAAAGCTGCCTGGCCAGATCTGGTGGCTCTGTGTGGAGTATGTAGGAGCCTAGAGTCTATGTTTCTGAGAGCGTAGGCAGGTGGGGAGAGGGCGGTTAGGGATGATGACAGGTAGGAAGGGAGCGTCTGTGACCAGAACTTAGCAGCGGTTCTAGCAACGTGGAGTAATCGTCGGTTTTGTAGTGAGGGGAGGGCCAGGGATTGGTAGAGGTCACAGTGATGGGTGTTGGTAGGCCGGTCCAAGGAGAACCGGCAGAAGAAGTTGTAAAGGGGGTCAAGCCTGGCTAAGTGAGTTTGGGGGGCGGCACCGTATACAACATCGCCGTAGTCCAGAATCGGGAGAATCATTTTTTGGACAATTTCTAATCTGGTAGGTAGAGGTATGCAATACTTGTTGTGGTAGAGGGTTCCCAGCATGGGATGCAATCTTTTGTGTAAGGCGTCTATATGCACTGAAAAGTCAAGGTGCTGATCTAACCAGACGCCGAGATAACGATATGTGGTGCAGGCCTCGAGTGGAGATCTGTCCAAGGTGTAGAATGTGGGTGGAGCAATGACCCGGGTTAGTTTGGCCCGAGAGCCAAAGGTGAGGGAGACTGTTTTTTTTTAGTTTAAGAACAGCTGGTTTCTGAGGAACCAACGTTGGATGGAGTCGAAGTCCTCCTGGAGATGAGTAGTTAAGGAGGTTACGGATGGGCCAGAGGCGAACAGCACCGTATTGTCTGCGTACATATGGATAGCCGTTTAAGGGCATGCAGCAGGCAGGTCATTGAGAAAGATAGAGAACAGTAGGGGGCTGAGTACTGACCCTTGGGGGACTCCACTGGTGACAGGAAGTGAGGTGGATCGAGCCTGGCCGATCCGGACTGATTGGGACCTGCCTGACAGGTAAGACTGGAACCAGTTTATTGCGTTCCCAGACAGACCAGCTTGGGCAAGTTTAGGCAACAACAGGGGATGAGAGACTGTGTCGAAGGCTTTTGCCAGATCAATAAAAATGGCTGCTGTAATTTCCCCTTTGTCCATGCCTGTAAGGATGGAGTTTGTAAGGTGGAGAAGGGAGGTAGTGGTGGAGTGATTTTTTCTGAAGCCAGCTTGGTAGGGGGTGAAGAATGATATGGTGTCTAGGTAGTGCTGGAGCTGGGATAGTACAAGGCGTTCTTGAATTTTGGCTAGGATGGGGAGCAGAGATATGGGCCTATAGTTGGATGGGGAGGAGAGGTCCCCTCCTTTGGGTAGGGGGATGACTGTGGCTTGTTTCCATATTTTGGGGACTGCCCCGAGTTTAAAGGACAGGTTATATGGCCGGTGCAGAGAGAAGGAGCATTTTAGAATCAAGGCCCGATGGGCATTTGCCTTTGGACGGGTTTAGCGAGTACAGTATTTTTAGCACCTGGCCAGGAGTAACTGGCCGGAGCGAGAAGGAGGCGGGGGATGCTATAGGAGGCACAGAGAGTGGGTGGGGATGGAGGAGAGTAGAGAAGAAGTAGTGGTAGAGAAGTATGAATTAAACTCAGTGGCAACCAAGCAAGGATCCTTGATGATTTTACCTTTAGATTGAGAGTGGGAGTGGGGTGCCGGTGGGAAGAGAAGGGATTTTACTGATTTCCAGAATTGAGTAGGGCGAGCGAAGTTGTTGTTGAACATAGTTTTAAAGTAATTTGCTTTGGAATGGCATATTAGTCTTGTACAGGTATTTCTCAGTGACCTGTATTGTTGCTGAGCCGTATGACCACCTGTGGCCTTGAAAGATTTCCAGGCCCGGTCTCTGGCTCGTAGTTTTTCCATAACGTTTGTAGTTACCCAAGGTAAGTGGATCCTCTTACTCTGCATCTCCTGAGCGGGGCATGTAGATCCCAGGTGGCAAGGAGGTTAGTGGAAATATTCCAGGGCCTCGCCCATGGAGGTGGCCCTGGGATGACAGACCAGTCAATGGAGTTAAGGTTGTTTAGTAGTGCAGTCAGATCAAGGTGATTTATAGCCTCTGCTGTAAAGCGTGCGGGTGGGGGGGCTATTGGACGGAAGATTTTCCGCACACAATGAAAATCATATGGTGGTCGCTAAGGAGTCCGGTAGTAGACCAGCTTTGAGTATCAGATGAGGGTGGGTAGTAAGTGCCCAATCCAGTAGTGTGTGTTTATTGGATTTGTGGTTTGAGCGGGTGGGTTCCTCTATTTGCTGGTGCAAGTTTAGTGCATTTATTTGACAACGAGATTTAGATCACAATGAACCAACCAAGAATCATAAAAAACTACACAGAAGCAAACCGGAACAGAAGCAGGGGATTTATGTATGAAGACCCCAGCAATGCACTATGCCCTGTCAAATCATTTATCAAGTGCCCCTCGAAGCTTCCAAAGGATGCACCAACATACTATTGTCATCCTCTTAGAGAGCCACAAAGCATCCTAGACTCACTCACCTGCTGGTACTCCAGAAACCCCATGGGAAAAAACTATCTAGGAACAATGATGGCAAGATTAAGTGAAGAAGCACAACTTGCCAAAAGGTACACAAACCATAGCATCAAGGCTATTGCAGCTCAGTTGCTATCCAACGCTGGCTTGAGCAGCAGGGAGATAACCAGTGTAACAGGGCACAAATCAGAAAGCAGCCTAGCCAACTACTGGGCACCAAGACAGGAAACAGTACAGTAAAATATTTAAAGGGCAGCACTTAGCCAAAAAAGAACAAACAGCAATGCAGCCTCAAAGCAGCTGTACCCTGCCACATACAGGAACCTCCAACCCAGCATTAGAGAATAGCATTTCTGTGAAACACCTAATCGGGGGCTTTGGGGTGGGAGCCATTACATTATATGACTGTTTTCTTTAACAACTTCACTCCAACCAACTGTACTTTCCTGGCACCAATCTAGTTCATCACCTACAGCAAGTAGTGGTATGATTTTTTTCAGTTTCAACAACAGAATGTGATACAGTGGGAGCAGAACCAATTTATTATTTTATTTTTCTTAGGGACTATTTTTTTTTGTCCCACAGTTTAAATGTTTAATAAAATTAATTGTTCACATTTTCAAAAGTAAAATTATGTGTCCATCTCATTTTTGCATCTAAAATCCATTGCTAAGCACTATACTACCCTCCAGGGTGGGTGGTATTGGGCTATACTGACCCTTCCAGGGGCAATAAGGTCTTTTGCCTGTGGCATTGGGCCTCATTACACCCCTGGGTGAGTGGGTATACGGTGTAGCCCAATACTGCTCACCCTTTCGAATATTATTGCTTGCTTTAACTGTGGGAATACTTGAGTTGAACTGTGATCAGGCACCAAGTGGTCAGTCTCCTACTATCTCCCAACATTGTCACATAGTCATTCTACCCCTTATTCTCTATGCTACCACCAGAGTTTCACAGAAGCACCATTGATTTAAGTAACATATGTCATTCTCCTTCTCATGACCCTCCTCCATGACACCAGCAGAAGTCCATAGGAGCACAGCAAAATTAAGTTGTAGAAGCCATTCTCCATCTCATTCTCCTCCTCCTCATTGGCACCGCCAGAAATCCACAGAAGCACAGGTAAATTATGTTACAGAGCCCAGTCTTCTCCTTCTCCACCTCAGCAGTCACCTGAACTTTCTCCAACTTGCCAGACCAATCATCTTCCTGCTGTCCCGCCTCATCTCACTGGAATTAAATGAATATTACTCTAGTATGCAAGGTAATAACTTATTGTTACTATGTCCTGTGCATGCACATTTTTGTAGTGGCCCACATACACTCTCCAGGTATGCTGGCAGCCCGGTGACAGCAGATTGTGAGCCTGTGACATGCACACAAGGCTAATGATGTCTTTTCTTGTTTTGCACGCATACGTCCTGTTTCAGGCAGCCTTCACCCGCATTTCAGCACAACTGCCTTCCTGCTGTCCTGTCATGTACCATTGAAGCAAAAGACATATTGCTCTGTGAAACTAAGTAACTGTCTGCTGCTATGTCTTCTATGCATGCACATTTTGGCATGGACACTCTGCACACACTCTTGACAAACCGATGCCCCTGCAACATCACACAAAGAGCTTATGACAGCTAAACAAGGCCAATTTTGTTTTTCTTGTTTTTGTCTCTGTCCCTCTTTGGGTTTCTGGCACCTTCAAGCAGTCACTATCTACTCTTTTTCTTTAAGCAGTCATTGTAGTTTTCCTGGTCCTTTTCTGTGGCACCACCAGAAGTCTGCAAATGCACAGCTGAACAAAATCCCACCAACCAGTCTCTTCTCCTCCTCCTCATCATCACCTCAATAAAGCAGCAGAGGGATAGCAATGGTTCTTAATAAGGCTTGCAGGCTTACCCTAGGTGCTGATAAGCTTACCCACTCATGTGCATTGTATGAACAAACTACATGGCCTAACCGGAATGACAGGATAAAGTTCCAGATATGCATCCTTGGGGGAAAAAAATATTACAAGGCCATTCACCTCCCTGCATCCAAAATATTCTCCAAGCGGCACACGCCCAGTACATTACGAGGGGTAAAGCTCGTAGTACACTCTGTGTCCCCTTCAGAAGACCCTCGCTAGGACAACACTCACTCACGTAAAGGGCTGAATGAGCTCCGGGTAGTAATAAATAATGCCATGAACCTCCAAAGCATCAAGCTGGAATTGAAGCAACACCTAGCCAAAACCAGTACATGCAATTGCAGGAAAGCAACTTACCTTTGGTCTCTGCCCACAGCCTCCCACTTATGCCTTATTATAACCCTGTATTGGACAGGAAACTCTTGACACCCTATCTCCTTGCTATTCACATCCCTCTTTAGTTCTATGCACTAACCACCAAACACCCACCCACAACGGCTCTCTTCATTCTTACCCACTACCACCCTTCCTAACAACTGACTCTAACTTTTCTTATCTCTACCTTTCATGCCATCTCCCTGCACTCCCCATCTTCCCCATGTTCTTATATCTTTCTACTCACCTCCCCATGGCCCCTTTCTGCTTGACCTTTCTGCCATCCCATGCGAACTATATGCTCTTACCTTCACTGACCTTACCCCTACTTCTGCTAACCCATCCCCCTCACCCTGGCTGCTCCGCTCCCTATTTTCCCTGTATCTCTCACAGCTTCCCCCCATTGAACTTCACTAATAGACCCACCCTCCCCCACCACCACTTCTCTCTGCTCTTACTTACCCTGAATGTAAACAATCGACAATGCCTATTTACCTGGCTGCTCCTGCCTCTAACGTGACTTAAAACCTACTTCTTGTTTTCTCATATTATTCAACACTTTAGTAATGTCATTGTAGTGATGTCTGTGTAGTCAATTGATAATGCTCAACTGTGTTTTATACCCATGTAACTGTCTTGTGTTGACAACGTGGAACCTTTGTAAAAGAGCACGATGCTCCAAGGTTATTTCTGAAGATTTAAATAAATAAATAAAAAAGCTACACAGGCCAGTCTCTTTTTCTCCTCCACAGTACCAGCAGAAGTTCACAGAGGCACAGCATAACAAAGTCCCACCAGCCAGCCTCTTCCTCCTCTTCTGCTTTGTCACCACCATTAGTCTGCAGAGGCACAGCTGAACAAAGTCTCACCAGCCATGGCACCAAGAGAAGCACAGCAAAATAAAGTCACAGACTGATGATACTGCCTCATCAGATGGGGTAAAGCTGAATACAGCTGCAGCAGCTGATAGCAATGCCACCATGAGACGCACAACTGAACAGAGCCGCAGTGGCTAGTTTTCAATCTTGAATGAGTTATTGCAGACTCATGGGGGGTGGTGTGAAGGCATTCCTCCCAACCTGCAAACTTAATTCAGTAAAAAAGTTTTACTCAAACACTATTTGCCTAGGGAAGGTCAAGAAACGTAGATGCCCGTTAATGCAGACATCTCAAATGTGGAGCAATGCATTGCAAACTACGCTGGCAGACAAAAAAATATATATATTTTACTAGTAGCTATTGATAGCATCATTATTCAATATTAGCACAATGTGATGTTTAATTTATTGGTTCTCTTCTCTCCTTGTGTCCGTATGGATCCAATTGCTCTGCCTCAAAACTGACTATGTGGTAGTTTCTCCAATAAATGTTTTGCCCCAACATTTTTTTTTTCAGCACATTACACTGTAACACTTCATTTTGTATGGTATTGTATTTTTTTTTTAACCCATAAAAGGCTCCATTGAGCAGTGCCCATTTGCAAGGAGGTTCTGGTTAGGACAGTGAAAATAAAACACATCAGATACACATAGTACATATACAGAGAACCTTTTGGCTAATACTATATAAAATGATATCTACAATACTAGGAACTGTCAGGGTAACAGTAAACAATGTCACAATACATGAGACCAAAAAAGTTTACAACCCAGTTTAAGAGGGGAGAAAAATATTAGATTCATGGGCTATAATGGAAACATTATGGTTAACCACAGTTGCACACACTGACGTCATGGGAGTCCAACAAGGTTTTAAAAGCATTCCAGCTAACTAGAGAATCAAGCTTAAGTGTATATTGTATTTTATTCCAGAGTGAGGGGATAAGCCAGTTGAGGGCAGCTTCCCCATAAAGGGACAGATGCCTAGGTATGTCTAGGAGAATAACACTGCTCATCCTCAGGGAATGTGGATGGACAGCCCTGTGGAACAGGGAAGTAATGTATGGCACTAGGTCATTTTGCAGGGCCTCGTGGGTCCAGATATAGAGGTTTCTTAAAGGAGTACTATCACAAACCCACTCAGCAGGTCAGCCCTCTACTCCCAAAGTGCCAACCTCCAAGCGCTGTCTTGTGAACAGTTTAACAGAACAAGGTAACCCTCTTGTCTGTTTTGTGAGTTCGGATCAACATTTGGTCTCCAGTCTTGGAGGGATTCAAACTGTGAACCTCTTGCTAGTGTACCCAATGCACAGGCTCAGATATTTCTGTCTTCGGGGGGCCAGATATCTTTGCCTACGGGCACCTAACCAGGTATACAGAGATGAACCCTTAAAAACTTTAATAAAGACCTCAGATTTTAAAACGCTTCTCTTCCAGTTTGGTATCACCATTCAAGCTTATACCTAGTGTCTGCTATAACCATATATACTTTTCTTACAAAAATGAAAGAGGCAGTATAAGGCAGTGGTTTAAGGCTCTGAGCTGCAAATCTGGTGACATCCAGCAGACCAGACCTGGGTTTGAATCCCACAGCTTCCACTTGTATACTGTGTGACCCTGAGCAAGTCACTTAACTTCCCTGTGCTCCCAGGTCACTCCTGTAAAAAAGCTTTCAGCTTAGTGTGCTACTCCTGGTTAAACAACTAAATAAAAAAAAAGAAAGAAATTCAAAGACAGACCAAGAAAGCTCTAAAAAGAGTTTTACTAAAAATAGATAATGTGTAAAACATACAATACAGAACTATTATATCACAAGAAATACAAATCTATTAAAAGAACAAGGTTTTAAACCATGCAATTCTTACTACAGTGCTTAGTCTCTAAACACCTGCTTAAAAGTGCTCACAGATGTTTCTTTGTCAAAGTCTAGATAAAAGTCTCTCTGTGAAGTCAAACAAAATAATGTTTAAAATCTGGTTTTCCCCACCTACTTGCATGTAGTCACCTAGCTACTCCCTGTCAGAATATATAAAAAAAATATTTATATAAAAAACAGATGCCTTTTCCAAGTATTAAATTCTGCAACCTCAGCATGACTCATGTCCTCCAAATGACATTTCTTTGATCTCATGATAAGCTTCCCCCCCTTCCAGGACAAGAAAGCATCTTTATCATTCCGCACCAGTTTACTAAACCTGGTTTCCTCTCCTAACGTCATAAAAGGGATATTCTCAACTCAGGCCTCTTCCAGCCTGTAATTAACGTTAGACAAAACAGGATATCCTTGATCAAGGTCTGTTCTACTCTGTCATTAGCTTCAGGCCTGCCATGTAACACCTGGTATCTAAAACCTGTGTGAGCGTGATCTCACATGCTGTTTCAGCATTTTCTCATGGCTTTCATCTTTTCAGCTGAAACCTTGGGGGGGGGGGTGAGCGACAGATTTTCAGCATCTGTCATGACAGACAGTCCATAATCCATTTTGATTTTACAAAAATGATACTGCAGCACTCAGAACAGGCTGTCCATGTCACAATCCTCCCCACCTAGACTGAATTTGGGGGGTCTATCCCCTGCATGGGATGAGCTTCCTAAATCAGTTCACTCCTCACAGACCCTAGACAGCCCATCTGAGTTCTGCTTTTTCACTCCAGCCCTATGTACGATTGTCAGATCATACCCTTGTAAAGCAATTCTCCATCTTAGCAATCTGCCATTGTTTTTCCCTATCTGCGTCAGCCAAACCAGGGGGTTGTGGTCAGTCTGCACCTCAAAATGCTGCCCATACAAGTATGGCTCTAATTTCTTTAGGGCCCACACTATGGCAAGACACTCCTTTTCCACCGTGGTGTACGCTTGCTCCCTGGGAAGTAACTTCCTAGTCAAGTGCACTACTGGGTAATCTGGCCCTTAGCTGGATGTCTGACTCAGTACTGCCCCAATACCCGCATCTGAGGAGTCAGTCTGAACTATAAAGATTTTACTATAGTCAGGACTTGTCAAAAAAGGAGCACTGCACAGTGCCTCCTTTAATCTGTTAAAGGCTTCCTCACAGGCTGGGCCCCAGGTAATTTTCCTTGGCATCCTTTTGTCAGGCCAGATAGGGGAGCAGCCAGGGCACTGTAATTGGGCACAAATTTTCTGTAGTACCCTGCTGTTCCTAGAAAACTCCTGACCTGCTTCTGTGTTTCTGGTCTGGGCCACACCTGGATCACCTCTATCTTTATTTGGTTAGGGTGGAGCTGTCCCCAGCCTCCCACATGCCCGAGGTATGCCACCTCTCCCATGGCTACCTGGCACTTCGACTTTGACAGTGAGCCCGGCCCTCTGTATCCTGCCCAGCATTTCCCTAAGGTGGAATAGGTGTTCCTCCCAGCTGGTACTAAAGATGGTAATGTCATCCAGGTACACCACGGCATACTCCTCAGCACCATTTAACACCTGGTTCACCAACCTTTGGACAGTGGCAGGAGCATTCTTCATTCTGAAAGGCATTACTTTAAACTCAAATAAGCCTATCGGAGTGATGAAGGCCAACCTCTCCCTAGCTCTGTCTGTCAACTCTACCTGCCAATACCCCTTTGTCAGGTCGATGGTCATAAGGTAGGTCACCCCTCCCAGCTTGTCTAGGAGTTTGTCCGTCCACGGCATCGGGAGGGTGTCTGACTTCATGACTGCATTCAGTCCATGATAGTCCCCACAAATGAGTAGAGCCATCTGGCTTAGGCACAAGGACTATGGGTGAGGCCCAGGGGGCTGTGGGATCTCTGGATTACCCCTAAATCCAACATCTCCTCCACTTCCCTCCTAATGTCCTTTTGGACAGCATCTGACACCCGATATGCTGTCCGTCATATGGGCCTCTGTGTCCCTGTCTCCACATCGTGCATCGCTAAGGGGGCTAGTCCAGGCTTGGCGCTAAACAAGGGGGCAAAGTCTGCTAAAACCTCCCTTACTTTCTGGAGCTGGTCCGGGGCTAGCTGGGGAGACAATTTTACTGCCTCCATAGAGGACTCCCACTTGCTTTTCGCCAGCAAGTCCAGAAGGGGGTCTCCTTCATCCGTCCCCTCCCCATGACTACACATTGCAAACACCATGTCAGCCCTATTTGCATATGGCTTCATCATGTTGACATGGTACATCCTTCCTGTCTGTCTTCGGTCAGGTAACTCCACAATGTAGTTCACATCATTTACCTTCCTAACCACTTTGTACGGTCCTGCCCACTCAGCTTGCAGCTTGTCTTTCCGGACCGGAATAAGGACCATGACGTCCTGATCCACCATGTACGAGCGAGCTTTGGCTCTGCGGTCGTACCACACTTTTTGTTTCTGTTGGGCGGCTGCCAGGTTGCTCTGGGCTGTCCCCATAAGCTCCTTCAGCCTTTCCCTAAACCTAAGAACATAATCCACAATGGGAGTTCCCTGGGTGGCGTGCTTGCCTTCCCAGTCCTCCTGGATCAAGTCTAGGGGCCCACGTACCCGGCATACATATAAGAGTTCGAGAAGTGGGAAAATCCTGTCGACTCTTGGGGCACCTCCCTGTATGCAGACAACAGGAGGGGAAGGTATTTCTCCCAGTCCCTCCCACGCTGTTTACCAAACACCCAGAGCATTGACTTTAGGGTACCACTGAATCATTCCACAGGTCCATTGGCTTGTGGATGATATCCCATAAACATTTCATCAGGTCCAACATGATGGAACCCCCTCGATCGGTGATTACCTCCTACAGAAACCCAACATGGGAGAAAATCCCAAGTAAGGTATCTGCCACTTTGTCTGTCCTCAGAGAGGATAGGGCGACTGCCTCTGGGTACCAGGTGGCATAATCCACCACAGTCAGGATGAATCTCTTCCCTGAGGAGCTGGGGGGTATTTAAAGGCCCCACAATATCCATTCCCACCCTCTGGAATGGCTCCTCCACTATGGGCAATGGAATCAGGGCAGCTTGGGTTTTCTTGCCCACCTTCCCTATTTCTTGGCACCGGTGACAAGACCTGCAATACTCCTTCACCTGCTGGGTAAAGTTGGGCCAGTAGAAATTCTGGGCCAACGGCTGCGTTGTGCGCGCGATTCCCAGATGACCAGACAGGGGAATATCATGTGCAATCTTGAGCAACTGCTCACGATACCCCTGGGGAATGACAAGCTGCCTGCCTAGCATCCCTCCCTCTGTCTGTACTGCCTGAGTATACACAAGTCCATTTTCTTAATAAACCTTATGTCTGCTGTCACCTCCCTGTGTGCCATCCGAGTCTGCCCAAGACCTCAGCTTCTCTAAACTAGGGTCACTCCTCTGAGCAGCTGGAAACCCCTTACACAGTCCCAAGGCACGGGACAGGTCCCCTTCGGTCGCTAAACTAGGGTCCCTAGCACTAGCGTCAGGGCACTCAGGATCACTGTCAGTCCCAACCCTCTGACAATGGGTTACCCCTCCCTCTTCAGAGTAACCCTGTGTAGCTGTGTGGTTACTTGCTACTAGGGAAATTCCTACCCCCTCTTCATTAATCTCCATATCAGGAGACACAAGCTGGGGAACCAGCCTCTCAGTGGTTTCCACAATGGTTTCTGTGGGGTACAGGGAACTACAATTTTCCCTTGCCGCTTGGCTACGGATAACTGCACATACCATCCCCTGTTTTAGATTGTTGCCCTGGATCACATCCACTGCTAATGTTTTGGCTACAGCCACCTGTTGTACAGTTCCCCCTGTTTTACCCCAGTCTAGGAGAACACTAGTGAGGGGCAATGTTTTCTCCCCACACGCAAAGTCCTGTACAGTGACGTATTTATTGGGTATAAGCTGACCAGGCTGTACCAGATCCCCCTTTACCAAGGTTAGGGATGCTCCTGTCTTCCTTAACCCCTGCGTCTGTACAGCATTCACCATGACTGGGTGCAGGTGTTCCCTCATGTTCACTGGCATGCTTCCAGGGACACACAAACAACCCACTTCTTTTCTAGCACCCGGTTGTGTATTATGGCTCACCTTTTTGGGACACTGTCTGGCAATATGCCCAGTTTCCTTACATAACCAACATTCAGTTCTTCTCTCAGAGAAATCTTCACTGAAACCTGGGGCTAACTGGTTTTGGTGGAGGCAGTGAGGGTTTTAGCTGCCCTGAAGGCGCGCTTTTCCCTTTCTGCGCTGCCATGCCCGCCCCATTTGCTCTCAGAGCAGATCTGCTCTTGGCATAGCAGTAAGAGAGTTCAGCAGCCTCTTGCACTGTTTTAGGATCTCGGTCCTCTAGCCAGGTTTTTAGCTCGGCTGGGCATGCCCAATAAAACTGTTCTAATAAAATCACATTTTCAATTTTATCAACAGAGTTTGCCTCAATTCCTTCCCACCAACGTTTTAAAAACTGATGTTTCATGGCTAGCTCCTCGTAGCTCACATCAGGGCTTCTCCTGAGCTTACAGAATTTAGCTCTGTATGATTCAGCAGTTAATTCAAACTTTTTTTTAACAGTGCAGCTTTTAGCTTGCTGTAATCGTCACTGTCCGCATTGTCCATTTGACCCAATGCATCCCGAGCTTTCCCGGTAAGTAGCAGGGATAGCTGGAAGCTCCAGGACTCTCTAGGAATTTTAGCTAGAATACAAACTTTTTCAAAAGAATTTAAAAAGGCATCCACATCATCCCCCTCTTTAAATTTGACTATTAATTTGAAGTTCAATTTGTTACCCAGTCCTGCAGTCCCAGTTAAACGCAAGCCACTTACCTGCTCTGGTGTCGCTGGTCGGAGTCGTATCTTCTCCAGTTCGTGTTGCCTCTGGCACTCCTGCTCCTCATGGTCTGTGTCTCAGCATTCTCATTCTCTCTTCTCCTCTGCAGCTCGCTGGCACTCATGCTCCTCACAGTCTGCCTCCCTCTGTTGTCGCTCTGCCTCTCACTGTTCCCTCTCTGCCTCTCGGCATTCTCGCTCTGCCTCACGGTCCACCTCTTGCTTCTCTCTCTCCCTCTTCTCCTGGAACTCCAGCTCCATCCTGCGCAACTCAATTTGCAGCCTGAGTACCTCTGGATTCAGGATACTGGAGACCTTCCCCTGCTGCTGTGGCCCTTTACTGACAGTGGCCCTGTTGCCGTCCTCATTGAATCTGGGTACTGCACTGGCCACTAGCCCTGCCACACTCGAGGTTTGGTTCCTTCCAGACACAGTCCGTGACTCGCTGCTCTGGTATCTGCTACCATCAAGGCATCTATGAAGTTCTGCTTTTCGGTTGTCACCTCGAACGGGACTCCCCTGTCCCCACACAACTGCTTCAGGTAGTCTACAGTGTGCCTGCTGTAGTCGGAAGCCATCTTCTTCTTCCCTCACTACTGCTACTCTGACTTGCACTTTAGAGAAAAAAAAATAAAACTGGTAGGAACTGGACTGTATGCCAAGTGATACAGTTCTGTTTCCTTTTTAAAATAAAACTGCCTTTTTTCTTTCTTTGCAAAAGAGCTTACGGTCTCAAGCTGACACAGAACAATAAAAGCTTGTAATACCAAAATTTATGCCACTGCTGCCAACCAATCTGTCATAAACCCACTCAAGAGGTCAGCCCTCTACTCCCAAAGTGCCAACCTCGAGCATAGTCTTGTGAACAGTTAACAGAACAAGGTAACCCCCTTGTCTGTTTTTCGAGTTCGGATCAACCTTTGGTCTCCAGTCTTGGAGGGATTCAAACTGTGAACCTCTTGCTAGCGTACCCAATGTACAGGCTCAGATATTTCTGTCTTCAGGGGGCCAGATATCTTTGCCTATGGGCTCCTAACCAGGTACAACGAGATGAAACCTTAAAAACTTTAATAAAGATCTCAGATTTTAAAACACTTCTCTTCCAGTTTGGTATCACCATTCAAGCTTATACCTAGTGTCTGCTATAACCATATATAATTTTCTTACAAAATGAAAGAAATTCAAAGACAGACCAAGTAAGCTCAGTTTTACTAAAAATAGATAATATGTAAAACATACAATACAGAACTATTATATCAAGACATACAAATCTATTAAAAGAACAAGGTTTTAAACAGTGCAGTTCTTACTAAAGTACTTAGTCTCTAAATACCTGCTTAAAAGTGCTCACACGTTTCTTTGTCAGAGTCTAGATAAAAGTATCTCTGTGAAGTCAAACAGAATAATGTTTAAAATCTGATTTTCCCCACCTACTTGCATGAGGTCACCTAGCTCCTCATTGTCAGAATATATAAAATAATATTTATATAAAAAAAACAGGATGTCTTTTCCAAGTATTAAATTCTGCAACCTTAGCATGACTCATTTCTTCCAAATGACATTTTTTGATCTCATGATAAGCTTCCCCCTTCCAGGACATGAAAGCATCTTTATGATTTCGCACCAGTTTACTAAACCTGGATTCCTCTCCTAACGGCATAAAAGCAATATTCTCAACTCAGGCCTCTTCCAGCCTGTAATTAACTTTAGACAAAACAGGATATCCTTGATGAAGGTATGTCCTACTCTGTCATTAGCTTCAGGCCTGCCATATAACACCTGGTATCTAAAACCTATGTGAATGTGCTCTCTCATGCTGTTTCAGCATTTTCTCATGGCTTTCATCTTTTCAGCTGAAACCTGGGGGGGGGGGTGACAGATTTTCAGCATCTCTCATGACAGACAGTCCATAACCCATTTTGAATTTACAAAAAATGATACTACAGCACTCAGAACTGGCCATCCACGTCACAAGTACTACAGTCAGAATTTGCAAAACTTACATTGTGCAGTGTTTTGATTTGTGTGTACAGTCCTACTGTGCCCTTCCCTTTGTCTGCTATTAGGAGGACTTTGTAAATTTGCCCGCTAGTTTTATGGACCCTGGGGATGTCCATCTTAGCATGGTTTATTGCTCTTTTTGTTCCTACAATGCATTCTGTCCCATGTGACAGTTATGTATCCAGGACCATGGATTCAGCAAGCACCGATTTCAAGTCAATTTTACAGCAGCAGAACTGTGATACTAGGTAAGTAAGCATTAAGACATGAGAGAGGAGGTATTAACAAGGAATTAATGCATGATTGGGGGGGTTGTGGCTCCAACCATGCATTAATGCCTCCTTTCGAGTGCCTCAATGCACTTGTAACATGGATGGCTAGATAGCTAAACTGATAGTAGTTTTGTTACACTACTTAAAGAACAACAGTGAGACACCTGTGATACTTTCAGTCTGTATTTATATGATGTCATGTTTTACAGCATAAGACATTTGGTTTGTAACACAATGCTTTTTTATATAGCTACTAATAAACTTTCAACTTTTTAAGACTGTGTTTTAATTTGTGTCCCGTTTTATAATGTTGTGTTGATTCCTTTTTGTTTTCTACATGGTGCAACATTTCTTATTCTACTCGCTTTCTCATACCTTCACATCATTGCACACTGTGGATTGTGGGATCTGGTGATAATTTGCATACTGGTAGACCATGCCTGTGTCTGTCACCCCAACAATTATAGTGTGCAGAACAGTTACATGACTTTTTCACTTCAATTGTACATTACTCGTTGTACAGTATATGAGTATTATTTACATTTTTCCTGTGCGATGAGCCACATGATTCAGCGGCCTGTTCCCCCGGTACATCCATGTGCTTCCTGGTGTTCCTATGAGCACTTCCATTTCTACCTTTTAAGGGGGGTGTTACTTTTCTGGATATGTATGATAGTGGAAATGTACCAGGCCGTTAATGGTGAATTTGGACATCTGAAAGGGGTTACTGGAATACACGTCCTGTCGTGTGGTGCTTGCTAAAATCTTTGCAATGCCCTTTGCATCCATTTCTTTGCTGTGAGAGCTGTGGTCCTGATTTCCTCACCACTGTGAGTGCGTGTCATTACATGTTTCCTCTGCCGTTGACATGCGCTCTGGCGACTGTAGCAGACTTGTGTTATTGGATGGGGATATCGTCGTGGACACGGCTGCTCGGTCATTGTGCCACTGGCAGTGCTCTGTGTTTTGTCTGAATATGGCTTTGGAGGTATGTTCAGACACTTGCTGTTAGCATGTTGTGCTGTCATGGTTTCTGTGCTGCTGCTGATGTCTGTCCCTGCTTGTTTCGCTGCTCTATCCCCTGTCAGAATCTCTGACCACTTGTGTCTGTCAGAGACTGTCGATGACAAGTAGTTTTGGAGACTGGTCTTGCATCTGTGTTCTGTGATGGACATTATTTCACGGGATGTAAGACCAGCCTCTGACAGAATATGTACCGCAGTTGAATGTACACAATGATAAGTATACCACTGTGACAGCTCGGCATCTTCGGATATCTGCATCATCGTACTCCCTAGGTAATTTCTCCCCATTGCTTGCCTAGAATTCCATATCTGTTTCTTGGCTAGGTACTCATCACTCATTTTTAGTGGGTGCAAGTAGAATGCTGGGGCATCAAGGGGACACCAGGCACAGTATTCTTTAAACAGAGACACGGGACAATTCCGCTGTCTGGCATAGAGTACAAGATCCCCCGATATGCCCGTTTGTTGCTTTTGGTCACATCTGAATGATTTTTGGTGGCCTCATTGAACGCTATGGATATGAACTCTCTACCAAACCTATCCACCTTTACTGCAAATGAGGAATGCTTTAAATCTCTTAGCCCCTCTCTTCCTCTCCTTGCAAGCCCTAGCTGCATTTCAAACCAGAGCCTCTGTACCATCCATATGGAGACTATGGATTCAGTTTTGAGGATGTCTGGATTTTTTCCACATCACTGTCTGTGATTCACGGATGATGTGATGCTGTGTCCTTCCCTGCACGGCGGTACTCTTTTACAACTGCGATGAATACGTTGTTTGCTCATCTGAATTCTACATCTTTTGCTATATTTATTTTACAGTCCACCTCAACACTATTAATATATCAGTTCAGTCCTGCTCGCAGTGAGATAAACGAGCTAATGCTGTATGGCTGCCCATCCTCACTTCTCACTGTGGCATAGAAAGATCTTAACATCTCTGCTAGTGTACTTACTCCAATGGTGCTTATATCAATACTCTGATTATTGGCTGTAAGCCAGTTGGAGAACACAGTACAAGACCATGCCGTTGTTTTATATGTGTTAGCCTCGCTTTTTTCCTCTCCAATTGATCTAGTTGCTGCTTTGACATTTTGCCATGCCTCCCTACTTTTTCTCCATAAACTGCTTTCACTCCACCCTCACAATTGTTTACGTTCTGTTTTTTTTTTTTTTAACAGGAGGAGATTGAACATCGGAGACAGCCTTCACATCCGTGTATGCTGTGCCGCTTACCTCCTCACTCCGCTCTTGTTCTTTATTCTCTTTCCACCACTCTTGTATTGTACAGCTTATCGACATTGGTAAGTTCTGCTCAAATGACTTCCACACATAATCTTAAATTCCTTGAACTCCATAAATTGAGAACATTGTTATGCAGTTTTCCATGTTCATTTTCACTAGATAACTTTGCCACTGTTCTCCTGCCTTCATCCCTCTAAGGTCATGGGGCACACTGGCAGCACACCCCTGAGTGCCCAACATTTTTTTTAGTTCACCTGTAAAGAAAGAAAACCGTCCCTTGACGTCCGTTTTTTGTTTTTCCCTGTAAAAAAGAAAACAGTCCCTTGTAGTCTCCGGCACCCCCTCTCCAACACGCACTCACCCTCTGCGCACACCACCTCCCCCTCACCCCATACTTACCTCCAGAGGTCCAGCGCTATGATCGTCTGTGGAGCGGGATGCGTTTGGACTTTTCAAAGCCGAAGTGCAAAATGAAGAAATGCCAGTAAGCTATATAATGGCATCAATGGGGGGGGGGGGGCAATTTACGTGGATATCTCAGCCATTTGTTTGAATTTTGGCTGCAAATTTTCAACATGGGATTCTTGGGATGCCACCTCATGAAGACAGGGTCTGCCATCTCGTAATTCGGTCCCGAAAGGTGATTTTGTGCTCACTGCATGGAATCACCTTTTAGGATCGATAAACAAAATGACAATGCCACTGTTCAAGAGGTGGGGTCCCAAAAAGCCTGTATTGAAAATTTGGTGAAAAAATTCAAATAAATGACTGCGTTATGAGCATGTGTTGCGCAGTTTTCCCGCACGATCGTAACTTCAACAATTTTTAATATTTTCACTCCGGATTTTCAATGTTGAAATTTTTTCACATCTCCTTATGAACAGTATAGCTGTAATTTTTCACATCCTGCCCGAAATGTGTTTTTGCACATCTGGTGCCCAATGGCACAGTCGCTGTGGGAACTCAACTTTCTGGACAGATCAACAAAATCACAGTGCCACTGCTCATGAGCGGAGGTCCCAAAATGCATATGTTAAAAATCTGGTTAAAAAAATCCCCAAAATAATTGCATTACAGGCGTGTGTTGCGCAGTTTCTACGCACGCTCGTGACTTCACTAATTTTTCATATTTTCACTCCAGATTTTCAACATTGCCATTTTTTTACACCTCCTCATGAATAGTACAGCTTTCATTTTTCACATCCTGCCCAAAATGTGTTTTCACACCTGTGGCGCCAAATGATGCAGTCATTGTGCAAAATCACCTTTTGGCTAATGAATGGATAGTGCCACTGTTCATGAGGTGGGATCACAAAAAGCCCATGCAGAAAATTTGGAGTGAAAATACCAACAAACACCTGGGGCGTTAGGGTTTCCAACCGTAATGCCTCACCCTGTAGAGACTGACAGGTCCAGGGGTGCAACGTGGGATCATCGGCTGTAATGCTCATGCTATTACACCGCCACCTCCACCCTGCAGCCAGTGACAGGCATCAAGGTGTGCCTTGGAGTCTTCGGCCACAAAGTTCACCCCATTCTCCTAGACTGCACCCATCTCAGTGTATTTCCTTATGGAATGGGGTGAGCATAAGGCCCAAAGGCCCCAAGGCACACCACAACATTTGTTGGTGTCTGCAGGGTAGGGTGAGGTGAAATGGTGTGAGCATTATGGCCGATGACCCAAAGGCACACCCCAGTGCCTGTCAGTCATTGCAGGGCGAGGGTGAGGTTGGCGTCAGTTCAATACTTCACTGCCATTCTTATTATGCATCTCTCTAACTCCTGCACTACCAATGTCAATGCCAGCAAGACAACATTCCGCATTGACAAATGCTTGTTTAAAAATATTTCAGGCAGCATTCCTTACATTTATGACTAGAGATTTGTATTCTTACCAATCAACAATTATTCATTTATCAATCATTACTATCCATTGTCACAGTGAGTAACAAAGGGCAACTCATATCTGTTGGGCTAGGGTCATAACCAGATCATGACTGAATGGAGACAGGTCAACCTTAGCAAACAGGAAATGAGAAATAATCATCCATACTGCAGTAGTAATAGACAGATACCCTCCAATCCTCAAAGGTTAATGACTGACAAATGAACAACTTGTTGATATACTGTAGGAAGGATGGAGAAAGATGACAGAAAAAGGAATGCTACATGGTGTAACATAAAAAACAGAAATACAGCCATTGTGTTACTGAGTCAGGAAGACCATAAACAGAAGAGATTATTAAAACTCAGACAAGAGAAAGAATAGAGTAAATAAGTATACATCACCACACCACCATGAACTGCAGACAAGGTAAGCTCAGCTCAACAAGCACACAGGGCAAAAGAAAGTTCTTACTTAGTGACTGTTTAAATTCTTGATGTGTACTTTTCAAATGACTGGACAGGATATTCCAAAACGGGTTGAACTTTAACATCTGAGATCCAAATTTCTCTCTGCGGGTGGTTATGATTTCAGATCAGCTCTCAAGATTTTTTCAGACTATCAGAACAGAATACAGCTGATCCAATGGACACTATCTGAGCATCTAATTTTATTTAAGTGTTTTACCAGGAAAAGCACAATGAGCAGAGAACAGCTAATTTCAAGAAGTGTATAGAAGGACTAGGGCACTGTACGGGTAAGTGCAAAAGCAAAGCAAAATATAGAAGTAGAATAAAAACTGCAAAATAGGACTGCTAAATAATGGAAAATACTGTACATGTGCAAAACGTATGACAGTTTTTAAAACACAAAGACACAAAGAAATCACAGCAAGGGCTCAGGCAGTGTGTCATATGGAAGACATAATACAAGAGTGGTGACTGACAAGCAAGAGAGAGAGAAATGACAAGAAGCGATTCAAGCAGACAGCTGGGATCTGACAACAAGGAGGGAAGGTACAAAAGCAGCCAGAAGAGATTAGGGAGTTTAAAAGAGGAGTGAGATTGGGGATGAAATGTAGGAACAGACATAAGTGATGTGATAATGGAGTAAAGTTTTTATGAAAAAGCAAGAGGAAGAGGAGGAGGAATGGATGCAGATGGGAAGACTAGACCAAAGTTGAAGAAGCCTAGGAGGTTTGGTAGCCTGATTGACTGAGGTTTTAGCCTAAGGGAGACAGAAGAAGCAGGGGTAGGAGTGTCTGAGTAGGTATGAGAAAGTAAGGAAAAGGAGGGGAGGAAACTGAAGAAAGAAAGAAAGAAAGAAAGAAGGGACCCAATTCAGAACTTTCAGATTAGGGAGGCACAGAGTGAGAGGCATCTACCCTCAAGTGAGGGAAGGGAGGAGTAAAATCAATTTTCTGTACCACTGGACATTTGTGAAAACGGGCATTTTTGCTCACATACTTTCCAGTATAAAAATAAAATTGAATTGAATTAATCATACTTAGGGATGTAAGTTTGTCATGGCAGTCATACACGTCATTGATTCCATGACGTTTAATCTTTATTCAGGACTTCCATGACTTTCACTAGTGTCATCAGAATGTAGCAATGATGACAGTGCCACAACATTTACTGCTGTTTACTAATGATTTCATGAACAAACAATGAGTTATTAAAACTTCATCCATGACAAACTTACATCCCTAATCATACTGGATGACCTAAAGGTGGACAGGAAGTGTAACAAGTCAGTTGGGAGGGCCAGTGGGATGCTGAGGTGCCCGGGGAGGGGTATCACCAGTAGAAACATGGAGGTGGTGTTGCCGCTGTGTAGATCATTGATAAGACCCCCAGCTGTAGTACTGTGTCCAGTTCTGGAGACCACATTTCCAAAAGAACAGACAGAGTGGCGGTGGTCCAGAGGAGGGGAACTAGAATGGTGCAGGGTCTGCATCAAAGGCTCTAGGAGGAGAGACTAAAGGACCTCAATATGTACATCCTGGAACAGAAGAGGGAGAGGGAGGACATGATACAGACCTTTAAATACTGCACGTGGGTAAATAATGTACAAGAGGGAAATATTTTCCAGAAGACAATGTGCTCAAGAACAAGTGGACATGCTATGAAGCTGGAGGGGAGGGAGATTCAGGAGAAATGTGAGGATGTACTTCTTCACAGAAGCCAACCCTTACAGAAATAATTATATGAAATATTTTAATGCTGCACACATAAAACTACCCAAGTGATATGCATGCTGCAAGTATGATTTAAATGTTAAATTGGAACAGACTGCATGCATATGGCATGCGTGCAGCAAGCAAGTGTGGAAACCTTGATTTGAGTGTTAAATTGGGAAAGATTGCATACATGTGGCATGTATGCAAAAAAGCAAGTGGTCACTAATAACTGCACATGTAAAAGCTAAGTGACTTGCTCAGGATCACACCATATACAAGTCGAGGTTGATGAGATTCAAACCCAGGTCTTCATGCCTCCAAGTCTCCTGGTTTGCAGATCAGTGCCTTTAACCACTAAGCCATACTGTCTCCACACATACGGCTCGCTTGTACTTCAATACACACTGTATCTGACTACACTGGCACACATGCGGCATGCTTGTAGCCACTGTTATGCTTTTCAGTTTTCTTTTTCTTCTCTTACTCATCTCAGTTTCTCAGTTGAACTGTAGCACACATACCAATGGAAACACATGGGGTTTTTCCCACCCCCAATACACAAACTTACCCACAAAACCAGTTAATTACTTCAGTCTGGCCTGTACTCCTATTATTTTCTCTCCATAGTTTTGAATGCTTCCACACAAACAGACTTTAAGGTGCTAACACAAAAGTAGCAATGACGTGACACACACACACACACACACACACACACACACCCACCCACATGGCCAGTCCCTTCCCCCATGCACACACACTGTAGCGGGTACTGCCATGCTGCTACAGATAACCCACCAAGTATAGATATAAGTAAAAAGTCTCATACTTGAGTACTAGGGAGCCAGAGGGAGGAGTCTTTAAGAGATGATGTCCATAGGTCAGAGTGCTTGAAATAAATGGAGTTAATTTACGTTGCTATTATACATTATAATGGTGAGCTGGATAATAATGAAGGCCACTGTTCTACTAACAAGGCCCTTGTTAGTCGAAAAAGTGGCCTTCATTAATTTCCAACTCACCATCAATAATGTATAAAATAGTAATAAAAAAATACCCCCCTTCATTTCAATGGTGCACACCCCTGCAGTCTCCTTTGCCCTTTGTCATAATGTGCCTGAGCATAGGAATGTGGAGGTCAGCTTCACTGGGGGGGGGGCATAAGCCTGACTATAGTGGGGCTCCAATAGTCTATGCATACCATACCACTCAACTGTCCATGAATGCAAGGGACAGCTCTAGAATGTCTAACATCTCTAAAAGGTACAACTTATTTGTTTTCACTGAAAAGTGATATGCAAATCAGGGCAATTAAACTGTATAAGATTCATATGTATATAACCCGGAGCAGTGCATCAGATTTGGGCTTAAACCAACCCAGTTACTAACCAATTTTTTTTCCTGGCTGAAGTTCTGCCCCCCCCCCCAAAAAAAAAAGAACTCTGTCCCAATTTTTCTCCCCAACTTCATTCAATACCCATCCCCTATGGGCCATGAAGCCACCCAAAGGTGAAGAAATGTGAAAAACACATCAATATTTCAGTCCTTCCTCCCTCCCCAATCCACCTGTAAAAAAATTATTTACTTTTACTTACCCGGCCATGTGGCCAGAACCTGCAGCCTGGCACAGTGTGCCACCAGCCCAGTTTTCAGTCCCCCTCTCTCCTTCTACCAGAAGCTGGATGCTAGAACCGACCACCACAGATCCAACATGGTCCGCAACCACGTCACCTCACCAACTGAACCACCCAACCTGGGTTGCTTGCTTCTTGATTGGTTGCTGCTGTGGCTGCTGCCACACTACACTGATCAAGGCCTACGAAGGCCACCCACACCGCTGAGACCACTGCTGCTAAGCCTAGCTTGCTGCCAAGGGGGTCTGTGTTTTTTTTTTTGCGTGGTGAACCTAGTAGAGTAAGTAGGTAGCCTAGTCTTGAGTTAGCTTCTAGATCATCCTCTGCCCCTTCAGCCACCAGGGAAGATGGAGACTCAGTAAGAGCAGACCAACAAAAATATGCTGCCACGACACTGCTATTGAGAGTTCAGTGCTTACCAACTCCTCCAAGTTGTAGTGTGCAGTCTGTCTACTCTGTGGCAGGAAAGACAGTCACACTTGCAAGACTTATGTGCTCTTTCTTGGCTGGAGCTCATCCACATCACATGTGATTGTGCTGCCACTAATAGGTGGAGAGAGTGGACAACACAATACAGACACAGTCGAGTCTGGAGAGTACCTGCAGCATGAGCACACACAAGCCAGGTGGGCACTTATTGTGCAAAAGATTAAATCCAAATTTAATGCCATTACTGCCACACCATAAGAACAGCCTAGGCACAAATCCATGGGGGGGGGGGTAACTGCCTCTGCCCTACCTAAATGGCACTGCTGCTTAATGGTAGAAATTTCTCAGGTGCTAATACAATGGTTTCCACTGTGCTCTGAGGTACTGTATCTCCATGTTTCATGATGTGTCCTGATCATCTTGTGGGTTAGTGTCCCTCATTGTCCCTCATTTTGCGTGTCTATGTTCCTCATTTTAGTGACAAAATGTGAGGTATGGTGCATGCTTCCAAGACTCTACTCAGCACAAAGAGTGTCGAGCATGGCAATAGTCAGGGCCCTGTGTTTTCTGCGATTCTGCGGTTGCAGCAGTGGCTGCAGAATTCAGGGCTGACTGCAGAAATCAGTGCTTGCCACAGAAATCAAGAAAACCGGCCATACAGTCACAGAAATGCTAACTATGCTATGCGATCACACAAGGCAAGGGTATAGCTACTGATATGTATGCCATGACATTCATGCTCATTAGAAAAGGCAGCAAACTGATGCTGTCCACTACAAAGCTGAAAAGCTAGTGGCCACATGGCATCTAGACTTGCATTGACTGTTGTTACATAACTCCATCCATCCAGTATTGTGGGGGATGGGCTGAAACAAGAGTAGCAGAGCTTGATTAGGACCACGGCAGTTATGATTTGCTGCTGTGTAGGTGTAGGTGTGGTTAGCTCAGCCATGTTAATTTTTCATTGTGAGGCTGTTCACGGTGCACACTGAATCCTTGGAACATGAATTTGGAAGGAAGAACTGGA
This sequence comes from Neoceratodus forsteri, assembly GCA_016271365.2. Taxonomy (NCBI): domain Eukaryota; kingdom Metazoa; phylum Chordata; order Ceratodontiformes; family Ceratodontidae; genus Neoceratodus; species Neoceratodus forsteri. Next base: position 336,399,145 of record CM057454.1, read on the forward strand.
AGGCAAGCAGTAGTCAAGAAGTGAGAAGATTCAGAAGTGGAATCGATCTTGGTGTGGTGACAGGTATCGGAGGAGGAGGAGGAGGAGGAGGAGGAGTGGATTGCAGAAACATAAGGCTGGCAGCAGACTGAGCAGAAGACTCTGTCCCTACTGGTGGACATCAATTACAGTTTTGATTTGTAGGCTGTAGATCTGTACCTGAAGCGTTAAGAGTAATTTCTTGGCAGATTTGAACCTGCAGCCCAAGTGCTGGCATCAAGCTCAGTTCTTAAGGAGGGTCAAATTTCCCAGCTGCAGCAGAGTTGGGATCAGGGTATACTAGATCTGGAGCAAATGGGTATGGAAATAAACTGGTATGGAGAGTTTGACTGCTGCTGTACATAAGTGAAATGAGGGTCACTGACTGAAGAACACCACAACCCCCTGAGTTGCGAGGAGACGCGAACACAATAACCAAGGTTACTGCAGCTTAATAAGAATAATGTGCTTACACTTTTTAGTGTGTCCCCCAAAAGAAAAATCAGCAGTCAACAAATCCTACAGACACTGCAAGTTACACCCTCCTTCACTGTTACAGGAAGACAATCCCCCACCCCCTAACACACAGATTTGCACATTGCACTCAACATGTTTGTTGCAAGTCAGTTGGGGTATTATTAGTTTAAAAAAATAATCCAAAAGAACATTGATCAAAATCAGAAAAAAATGGCTTTCAAGTTGGAGTCTCTCTTTACATCTACTAACTGTAAATATATACCAGAAGAAATCTAAGCAGATTTTGCCTTCTGTGTAGTTTTAGCTAAGAGTGCATGTCCTCCTCTGATTATAACCTAGAAGAAAAGCAAAGACCACCAATTTCCAGAAGAGGAACAGGTGAGCCTTCAGATTTGTGGTGGGAGAGAAAATTCATTAAAACAGAACACTGATGGCCCATGGCTGCACCAGGTTTGGGTTATCGCAGTTTAATATTTGTGATAAGAAGACTACATACTGTTAAATGGCCTGCTGTTCCACTTTCAGTGTAGCAGAGTGGTTGCACGAAGGCAGTCAAAGGGTTAACTAAGACTTAATCCCATTGAAAGTATGCTGTTTGACCACAATTTAGATGCCGCAGAATGGCAACAGAATCAGCAGTTGTTCTGCCACAGAATGTAGGTCCACTTTGTCGCAGTAAACATGGGGCCCTAGCCATAGTGTATATGCTCAATACAGAATGACAAAGGGAAAGTAAGTGAGATGAAACAGTCATGGAGAAACACATTTGTAGCACTAAATATGCATAAGGGATTTACATGGTCTAAAACAAAAAGGATAGGCTTCACAACACCGAGGCCCTTCTTCATACATCTGAATTAGGGGAAGTTGACTGGCTATATCCTAGGCCTCCAGTCAAATCCTGACTCCCAGTCAGACAGACCGACAGTCGCGAGGGCCTGGTGCAGACCCCTTCCCCCGAGAAGCCGAACTGCTGCAGCCTCCAGTTGAATCCTGACTCCCAGTCAGAAGGACCGATGGTCGCGAGGGCCTGGTGCAAACGCCCCCCCGAGAAGCCGAACTGCTGCAGCCTCCAGTCGAATCCTGACTCCCGGTCAGACGGACCGACGGTCGCGAGGGGCCTGGTGCAGATGCCTCCACAAGAAGTCGAACTGCTGCAGCCTCCTGTCGAATCCTGACTCCTGGTCGACGAACAGACGGTCGCGAGGGCCTGGTGCAGATGCCCCCCCTCCCCAAGAAACCAAACTGCTGCAGCCTCCTGTCGAATCCTGACTCCTGGTCAGACATATAGACGGTGGCGAGGGCCTGGTGCAGACGCCCTCTCCCCACCCCAAGAAGCCGAACTGCTGCTGCTTCCAGTTGAATCCTAACTCCCGGTAAGACAGACCGATGGTCGCGAGGGCCTGGTGCAGACGCGCTCCCCGAGAAGCCAAACTGCTGCAGGTACGAAACCGCGGACACAGCTTGCAGCTTCAGAATGGTGGCGCAGTCAAACCAGAGTGCTTTGGCGCCTTTTTCTCACAGTACTTTCCCGTCGGCATAGTAGTGGAGATAGTTTTTATTTTCAGCCAAATCTCCATTTACGGTTACTCATTAGGCGTTTACTTGTGCCTTAAAGTGCTCAGGAACTGCATATAAGCCTAATTTAATATTAAGCCTTAAAGGAACTGTAGAACAGTGATTACTGCATGTACTGTCACCCAAAAAAAAATAAAATAAAAAAAGAACTTAACCTTAGCTACTACTGGCAGACAAATTAACTCAGGAGCAGCCATCTGTTAGCACTTTAGCCATCTGTTTAACAGCCTTAACAATGCTCGCAGCCATGTCCCGATAGTAGGGTTGTGTTTCAAGTCTCCACACTCCATTTCTCTCTACAGTATAAATAAATGTTACCTGCTTCCTCTCCACAGCCTCCAGTCGAATCCTGACTCCCGGTCAGACGGACCGACGGTCGCGAGGGCCTGGTGCAGACGCCCCCCCCCCGAGAAGCCATACTGCTGCAGGTACGAAACCGTGGACACAGCTTGCAGCTTCAGAACAGTGGCACAGTTCAAACCAGTGTGCTGCCCCACCGACGCTATGCGTTGGCTCCCCACAGCCCCCACCACCACCCTTGGTCGACACTCAACTTCATAGAGTGAGTTAGCCAATAGGGACTTGGCGCAGTTTTAACCAATCAGCCCACTTCTCCACCTGCAGATTATATTCATTGACCACTAGAGGGATCCTGCCTGCCAACACTTATCTCTCTTCCTTCATCCCATACTCCAGTATGTCCCTTGTAGTGTTCTGTATACTCGCTTTACTCCTCATGGTGCTGTCCCCCCCCCCCACTGTCCCTGCAATGAATCTCTCCAGCTCTATTGTAGGCACATATCTGCCAGAATCTCAGCCTCCTCACGCAAATCCCCCCACTGCTCCTAGCCTTCCCATCTGTTTTCTGCTCACCACTAACGCACTTTGCATGGTGAATCACCCTATCACCCCACCACAGACATCTACCCACCTGCCCCCTGTACACAGTGGAAGGTGGGCCCTCTCTGTCCTAGCCATACCTGCCCTCAACTCCCTACCCATCCCCTGTACTGCCCCCCCAGATCCTTGCATCTGCCCAAGCACCTCTACCACAACTGCCGTAGTCCTCTTCTCCATCTCATCACCTTACTCCTCATGCTGTCTGGGAATGTCCACCCTAACCCTGGACCTGGACCCTCTACCCCCCCACCCCCTACTGGGCATGGCCTCCGCATTGCCTCTATGAATATCTCCAGTCTCCCAAGGAAGACTGCTGCACTCCAGTGTTGGGTCTACCAACTCACGCCTGACATTCTTGCCATAGTGGAGACCTGGCTCTCCCCATCAACTCCCAACTCTGCTGTCTCCCTCCCTGGCTTCACCTTTTTTAGAGAAGATCATGTGGGTAAGCGTGGTGGCGGATGTGCAGTCTACCTGCGTGACTCCCTCCTGGGCCATGCACTACCTACCCCCAAGCTTGACCACGATGCCCAAGCCATCACCCTAAAAATCACCCCTGACCCGGGCCATGGCCCTCTTTACCTTACAATCACTTACATACCCCCATGGGCACAAAGTCTAGATGTCCACTCTCTCACTGACTATCTCTCTACCCTGCCACACAAAGCCGAACTGCTCATCCTAGGTGATCTCAACATCAACTGGCTTGGCTCCACTACAACACACATTAAGGACAACTTCACAGCCCTTGACCTATCTCAATTAGTCACTTGTCCCACCAGATTTAACCAATCAAGTGGGTCCAGCTCCCTCCTTGATATAGTACTCTCCAACCACCCCCACAAAATCAAGTCTGTTAACATCCTAGCCAACTCCCTTAGCGACCACTCACCAATTCTCTGTTTCTGGTCCTCCCCCACGCTCAATCCTGTGTACAAAGCCATCCCCCGCCGCTTTCGCCCCGGGGGCCTTAATAAACTAAAGCAGTACCTAGCCCAGCTCGACTGGTCTCTGATCTCCCTCGCAACAGATATAGATACTGCTCTAGCCTTCCTCACCAGAGCCTTCTGCAAGGCCTGTGACATCTTTGCCCCTGTCACCAGCACTCACTCCAAGAGACACAATGCTGCCTGGATTCCTCCCCCCCGATCCAGCAACTGAAGCAGCGGGATAACCTGTGGCATACTGCGGTTGAGTCTGGCAGGACAGCTGACAGACAAGCCTATAATGCCACTCGCAACCAATGCATTTGGGCCATAAGGCAAGCCAAGGCCAGACACTATCAAACCGCCTTGGCCTCATCCTGGGGCTTTGCTCGAGCTTTCTGGGATAACATTAAGGAGCTTAATGGGAAAACCCGCTCCCCCCCCATTCTCAGATGGTTATTAATGGCACAATTAACACTGGCCTACCACATGTTGCTGACTGCCTCAACACAACATTTTCTGACCTAAGTGCAGTCCTTCCTGCCCACTTCTTCGATCCTATCCATGCATCCAACCCCCCTGCTATTTCTTGACCCCATTTCTCTTCCGGACCATCTCTCCCCGTGACACCAAGCCACTCCTCCTAAAAGCCCTCTCCTCCCGCAACCCTAGTTGTGACCCCCTTGATTCCAGGATTCTCCGTCTGACACTTGATGCCATGTTAGCCCCCCTTACTGACCTTAATAGATCTCTATGCCTCGGCCAATTCCCGAGCGCATGGAAATTGGCTGAAATTACCCCATCCATAAAAATGGAGACCACACATTACCAAACAACTACAGACCTATCTCCATCCTCCCCCCCCCTCTCTAAAGCCCTGGAGAAAATAGTATCCACCCAACTCATGGATTATCTATCCAAGCACAACATACTATGTCCAGAGCAGCATGGCTTCCACCCTGGGCACAGCACCACTACAGCCCTATTGGAGTTATCCCACCAAATACACTCTGTACTTGATGCTGGGGAGATCACCGGGGCAGTGTTCATTGACCTATCCAAGGCCTTTGACACTGTGTGTTACCCACTATTGCTTGACTCCCTCCGTCAGCTTGGTTTCTCATTGGGCCCTCTGGCCTGGTTCTCCAGTTACCTCCGTGACAGATCCCAACGGGTCAAAAGAAATGGTATCCTATCAACTGCCCTACCTGTACGCTCTGGGGTCCCGCAAAGCTCCATCCTGGGACCAACATTGTTCAGTCTCTTTCTAAACACCCTCCCCAGCTCCTGCTCAGGCAAAATGCTTCTACATACCGAAGACGCAGTCCTTGTCGCTTCACACCCCGACCCACTCACACTCCAGAGCTCCTTGCAACTCACCTTCAGCCAAGCTGAAAAGTGGTTCCTTGACCATCGTCTGGTTCTGAACCACAAGAAGATGAAATCTATGATTTTTGCACACCACCAAAGTAACTCCAGAAATGCTCCCCTTCGCATCATCCCCAGCACCCTACACCCCCTTGAACAGGTACCAACATACAAATACCTGCCCATCACCTTCGACTCGGCTTTCTCCTTCCAAGCCCATCTTAACTCTCTGACCTCTGCCATGAATGCCCGGATAGGACTCCTCTACTGCCACAAAGACTGCCTCCCTGAGTTTGCCCTACAGCTGGCTAGCACTTCCTCCATCCTGTCTTTGGTTGATTATGGACTCCCTACCTATGCAGCTGCTGACCCCACTGCCCTCACCAAAGTCCAGACCTCTATCAACAAAGCCTGCAGGCTCCTGACTGGTGCCCCCAGCAGAACTCACACATGCCAGCTCTACTCCACCTCGAATCTACTCACTTTGGAAGAGCGCCTGCAATACCACACCTGTATACTGGCAAAAAACACTACTTGGGCTGTCTCCCCACCCCCCAGGAGTCACCACATCCCTTCAACGAGCTTCCCATTCGGTCGTCACCCGAAATACAACCAAAGCTACCTTCCAGGTGCCGAGAGCTAGGACCTCACTCACCCAAAGGTCTTTCCACTACAGAGCACCTTCCTGGTGTAACTCCCTCCCCACGCACATTACTAACATCTCCAAAATTGGCCCCTTCAAAATTGCCCTACGCAAACACCTCACTGACACTCGGAGCTGTAAATGTCCATTATAGGGCCTTACCGAGAGCTCCGTTCTGAATCTATCTGCAAACATAGACCCCCCCCCCCAAGGTAACCACCACCTAGTACTCCTAGTCTCTTATAGTATTACGTATGTACTAGTTTACTTAGAATAGCTTCTTGTAGTCTGTACACCACGCACTGTAACCTGCGTGCTCCACTGTGTCACTGAAATTGTTTAGTTTTGTATGCTGTTCCGTATCTCACCTATGTTGTTCACTGAAATGCTTTGCTCTGTATGCTCTTTTGTATCTCACCTGTATTGTTCTCTACTGTCTTGCTCCACTAATATGTTGTCTCCCCTCCCTGTGACGAGGTGCCTTTGTAAATGAGTCTATGACTCAAAGGTTGTAAATCCGAATTGTGAATAAATAAAATAAATTTAGTGTAGTAAGCAAACAATACTTTACAAATTAATGGTGATTTAATGACAAAAATCAAAAGCCATTAAACAACTTGCAAAAGGATTAGAATTAATGAGTTTACCTAATTTTTATGGGAATCCAAATACAAATGCATTTTAATGACTCTGATTGCCAGCAGTAGTACAAGAAATAGAAACTGATGTGTTTTTTTAGATGATATTTGTACCAGGTTAGCTGCTCCACTCATGACAAGCATACAACACGTGAACCTGATGTAATTTTTAGAAGATGTTCACACCAGCTTGCCTGCTGTGCACATGTCAAGCTTTCAGCACGCTAACCTGATTTGCTTTTTAGACCTGGTTCACTTAGGATCACTCTGTGTATGCGAACTGCATGCAAACACTGCACAATTAAGCATGTGGCATGCATTCTGCATGTACACAGCACACCTATATTTCTGTAAGGGAAGGAGCAGTGTCTGTGAAGGCCTGAACATGTTAGTATAAGTTCTGGGGAAATAAGCAAGGACTTGTCATTGGACCCAGCGGGTTATGAAAAATAATAAGAAAGGTGAACAAATTTACTAAGTAGAGTCACAGAAAAGCAGGGGAACCATGTCCTCTTAATTTGTCAATAAAACATCCCAACACAAACTGGTGGTCATTTTGCAAAATCACCTTTTGGACAGGATTTGAAAACTTTCACTGCCCTTGTTAATGAGGTGGGGTCATAGGAAGGCTATTATGAAAATCTGGGATCAAAACATGTGAAAATGATGAAGTTATGAGTGTGCATTGAAATTTTTCTACACTTGCTCATAACTTCGCTAATTTTTATTATCTTGCCCCCAGATTTTCAGCATAGCCATTTTTTTCACACCACCTCATGAACGTGACAGCTGTCATTTTTCAAATCTTGGTTAAATTGTGTTTTTGTACTTGTAATGCAGAATGACATTTTGGCAGGGATTTGAAAATGTTCACCTACTGGGTTCATGAGATGGGGTAATAAGAAGGTTGTGCTGAAAATCTGGTGTACAAATATGGTAAAATGACCATGTTATGACTGATCATTATGACTCCAAACTTTCAACATGCCCATTTTTTTCACACCACCTCATAAACATGGCAGGTGCCACTTTTTAAATCCTCAACAAGATGTGTTTTTTGCCAATATACTATAAATGCCACATGTCATGTTTGTATAGGGAGTCATAAAACAGCTATCTTGAAAATCTAGGCTAAAAAAAGTGTTATATAGCTATGTTATCGTGGCGCAGTAGTATCACTGTTGTCAGGGTTGCATAGGCACTTTAATGTTAAGCCCCAATTTTTGCACTTTAATAACTTCGCAACTGTTCTAAAGGATCTGCATGACATTTTGCATGTGTGGTCTCTTGGGGTAGATCTCTGGATTTGCCAAGTTTTGTTTCAGTCGGATGTGCAGATTCCAGGATCCAGATAGTGAAAAAAGCGAATTTTTGGGTGGTTTTGGTGACACCTCTAGTGCACAGATGGTTTGGAATTTTGGTCTGAAATTTTCAGGGTAGAAGAGGCTGGCCCACAGATGTGATGTTTGGTGAAAAAATATTAACCTGCTCCAAAGTTATTAAATTTTAAAATGTCAAGTTCTGAGCATGCTCAGTAAGCACTTCAAAATAGCTGTATGAAACAAAAAAAAAGAATCCTTTTTTGTTTGGGGCCAATTTTTTTTTTTTTGTGAGGGGAAAATCCTTTTTCATTTGCTGCCATCTTGTTGTCCGTTTAAAAAAACATTTCAACCCCCCTCCCCGAAATGACAGCCTGCACAAATACTAAGACATGTATCTTGCTCATCAGGACCCCATTAGGTGGATTCTGCACTGTACCCACCCCTCCCAGGTCCACCTCAGCTGGCCAGGCAGCTTTCTCCTACCACTTCCCAAAACTTTGGAACTCTCTTCCCCAACCCATCCATCATGCTGCCTCCTCTCAGGTCCTATCCTCCCTCCCGTAGGACCAATTCTCTTCCTCCTCCTGCAAGTGTTCTTTCATTTTTTTCTCTTTCACACTCTTACTTTGCCTTCTTATAGGCACACAGATCAGCAATTAGCTATGTTATTCTTAGGGTAGTTTACCCTTGTCTCAGCACTTATTGTTTTACCTCATAACATCAGATTTACCAATGTTATTCAATTTGGTCATTCAATTGCTAATGTGCATCACTCGTCTATGTAATAATTTTCTGTCTTGTAATCATGATTGTATTTGCTGAACTCTCCTGTCCCAACCCCCCAGGACACATCTGGAAATGAGCATTTCTGCTCAGTATGTTGTTCCTGGTGAAACTTTTAAATAAAAAAATAAACTATTGTTAAAATCCCCCCAAAAAATGCTTTTGTATCATTTTTGTATCCTTTTCATGACTTGCTTCCATTTTTTTGTATGGCTATATCAAAAAAGAATTTGGACATTCAAAAAGGATGCCTTTACAAAAAAAAAAAACGTACGGTACGTTTCCCTGGTGTCTAGTGGCATCCCCCTTCCCATCAGCATCCCTGTAATATATATATATATTTATTTCCCTGGTATCTAGTGGCACCCCCACCCCATTCAATTGGTGTCCCGTAATTATATATATTTGCCTAGTATCTAGTGGCATCCCCCACAAATATATATTTGCCTGGTGTCTAGTGGCACCCCCCCTCCCCGATCGCTGTCCCCATAATTATACATATTTCTCTGGTGTCTAGTGGCACCCTCCAATCCTCCAATGGCCATCCCTGTAATTGATACGGTATATATTTCCTTGCTGTCCAGTAGCACTCCCCTCTGATCGCCATCCTCGTGATTCATATATATTTCCCTGGTGTCTAATGACACTCCTCACCCCCACCCCAATTGCCATCCCTGTCTTTTAATATCCTGTGATAAAAAAAAAAAAACCTTCCCTTGATGACTTTTTCAACCTGCAAAAAAAAATGGTCCCTCACCGATCTAACCCCTGCCCCAGCCTGACCTCCCACTGAGCACCCAGCACCCCACACTCCCCCCACACACACCCTCACTCACCCGAACATATCCCAGGGTCAAGATCCACTCTCCAATCATAGACATGTCTTGCTGCTAGAACCGCCGACTTCAGTATGAGAAACTAAGGTAAATATGGTTCAATGTATTTCAATGGAGTTTTGAACTCTGATGCATAACTGTCATTTTTTTCACATTTGGACCCCAGATTTTCAACATGGCCATTTGGGACCCCATCTCATCCCCAATGGTGGTGGAATTTCACAAATCAAGCCCAAAAGGTGATTTTGCAGTTGCTTGGTGAAATCACCTTTGGGGTGGGATTTGAACATTTTCACTGTCCTTGTTTATAAGATGGGGTCATAAGAAGGCTATGTTGAAAATTTGGGGAAAAGTACGTAAAAATGTCAAAGTTATGCACATACATAAAAATGTTGCCACACTCGCTCGTAATCTTGGCAATTTTAAATATTTTGACCCAAAATTTTCAATAAAAACATCTTTTTACACCACCTCATGAACATGACAACTGCCATTTTTCAAACCATGGCCAAACTGTGTTTTTGCAACTGTGACGTGCAAAGGCATTGTGGTGGCACGGAATCACGGTTTGGCGGGGATGTCAACATTTTCATTATCAGGTCCATGAGGTGCGGTAATAAGAAGGTTATGCTGACAATTTCATTCCTGTTTTAGTACAAATACAAGTGCAGGGCCTGGAGGGCCATGCGCTTCCATAGCAACATATATGTACGCATTTAAGGAGGGATGGGAGCACAGGGCTCCCACAGACAAATGAGGATACAATTACACTATCTCAAAAAGTAAGGAAATTCTTTGCAAAAAACTTCATTAATGCACTAGTTAGGGTTAAAGTGACAAAACTAAGGAAATATGGCGTTAGGGTTTCCAACACTAACACAACACCCTCACCCTGCTGGCAGCAACAGGAAAACCCATTACGGTTTCACCTCCCTTGCGTATTAGCAAATCATGCATGGGGTGTGTCTTGTGGTTTTCAGCCCTAACACTCAACCCCATTCTCATGTACTGTACCCATCTCAGCTTATTTACTTATGGAATGGGGTAAGTGTTAGGGTTGACAACCCCAAGGCACACCCTATGCCTGATTTGAGAAGACACAAGAGAGGTGGAAACTGTAATGATTTTTCATGTTGCTGCCTGCAGGGTGCGGATATGGTGTTAGGGTTGGAGACCCTAACACCATATTTCCCTACTTTTGTTGCTTTAACCCTGACTAGTACATTAACAAAGTGTTTTGCAATGTAGCAACAGTTTTGGCCCCCAGTGGGTATTGCTTTGGTAGCCTGTCCTGGTGACCCGAGTTTGGGGGTGAGCTCTGTGACCCAGCTGGATGGAGTGAGGGTGGGGGGAGATATGGCGCTGTTATGCAACACACACACACATACACACAGGGAATGAAAGATGCTGGGTTCCCGCACGGGCCCAGATACTATATAGTGACGGCAACTCTTCTCTTGGTATAGGACCCCACATGTCTGCACCCATGGGTGCAGAGTTCCCTGTGCATTGGCTGACAGATGGACTCTTTGCCCTGTGCATCTGTATCTGGGCCACATGGAAGCACAGGGAACAGAGGGCCCTGTGCATCCACAGCCCACCAGGCAACCCTTAGGCTAGCAGTATAGCATACAGGTTAGAGTAACGAGCTGTGAATGAGCTTGGTACATCCAGCAGACCAGGCCTGGGTTTGATTCTCACAACCTCCACTTGCATACTGTGTGACTCTGAGCAAGTCACTTAACCGCCCAGTGCTCCAGGTCACCCCCTGAAAATAGGCACTTGTGCCTAGTGGGCCTTACCCAGTTACCAAAGACTAAAGTAAAATAAAAATAAACAAAACCCGATCATTTCTTGGCATCCATCACTGTATGGAAGTGCAGGACCCACAAGGACTCTGCACTTCTGTAGGCAGAGCCTTCCCTTTTTCCCCTGGGCCCTGCACATCTGCATCTGATTATACGATTCCACTATCTCAAAAAGAAAGGAAATTCTTTGCAAAAAACTGTTAATGCACCAGTTAGGATTCACGTTAATGCAACAAAAGTAGGAAATGTGGTGTTGGGTTTCCAGCCTAACTCTCCACCCTCAGCCGCCCCCCCACCCCACCCCAGCAGCAAAAGTAAAGCACGTTTTGGGTCTCCGCAGTTTTGACGAATTAGTGCTGGGATCTTCCTTGGAGTTGTCAACCCTAATGCCAGCCCCATTCCCTGAGCAAACAATGTCAGACATGGTCACCTTTCTTCAAGAAGTAAAGCTACAGCAGATTGTGTTATCAACATGTGGCAAAAGATCCAGAAAAAAATAGATTATTTGATACCTTTTATTGGACAAACATAGATGTCACAAAAGAAAACAGGTGCTTGAGCTTTTGGATAAGGATCATTCTCTGATAAATCTGAGCCACTAGTGTGACATTGAGGTAAAAAAAAAAAGGGAAACAAATCACAATTTCCAAACATAGATGTGTAGTACTCACCTTAAATGTTGATTTGGGTTAGAATAGAGATAATGCCATTTGCTGTTTTTGAGATATCTGAGGCTGTAGTCCACCTGTCACTTCTGTGTCACATGCGAGATGTCCACGAACAGTTTCCTTCTCTACTATTATGGTCCTTCCTGTGATTCTATATTATTCACCTATAAGCTGTTACCTAGCATGTTATTTATCAGTATCGTATTTGATTATTGTTTGTAGAGCTTTTCTTTTAATGTAACATTGTGTCCACATTGGATACTAATTATTTGCAGTCAAAACTTACTGTACTGTTACATAGCTCAAATATAAAGAAATAAAAAGTATTCATTGGGCTAATTTCTGTGTTGTACTTTATTAAAGCACACATTGTTTAAAAAAGTGATGTCATACACAGGCATACATGTAAATATTATTCAAGCGTGTGGCATCAGATGTCTTATCGACTTGGAACCTTTGTAAATGAACCTTCTGGCTCAAAATTGTTAATCTGAATCTTAAATAAATAAATAAATTTAAACATAATATACTATGCATTTTTTCAGCTCATTTCATCATGTGGTTTAAAATCATAGACATTTACTAATGCATGCGCATACTTCTCTACCACTGAAGGCAGTACCCCTATGAGGCACCGACTTGTAGCTATACCTTGTGCTTCGGACAGGAAGCTATGGTGGGGGGGGGGGAGCATTAGGGTTGACAACCCCAACAAGGAATACCCCACCATTAATTTGCAAAGACTCCAGAGACCCAAACTCCTAATGTTTTTTTCATTTCACTGCTTGTGGATGGGGGTGGAAAATTAGGGTTGGAAATCCTAGCACCACATTTCCTTACTTTTGTTACACTAACTTGAACTCTAACTGGTGCATTAATGCAGTTTTTTTGCTAAGAATATTTCCTTTGTGTATACTTAATAGTAATTTAGAACAACTGTTATTAATTTTGTACCATTAATACAGTCTGAAGTGGTTTTCCCTGTGTTTTTAAATTTTGTAAAAGTCCTTCTTCACCTGTTCATGCACCACCACTTTAAAATGTACTTGCTCCATGTAATGACACTGTGGAGTACTTATGAGATGCCACTGTTGAGTATATACATTTAGATCACAGGTAGGAGGCACTATCCCTTGAAAAACATTTTTAGGAGTAAACTGCTGGGTTTGGGCTCCAGCCTAGGGTGTGTTCCCACTGATTGTTGTTGTACCCGAATAGAAGCTATATTTACACAGCATCTTGCCGGAACTCAGCATTTATTACTGTGGTGAGTGCCCCAGTTTACTCTGGTTGCAAAACTACAGACTTGTCAAGTGTTACCTCCATAGCAGGTAAACTAATGGAAACAGCAGTCAAAGAGAACCCAACCCAGTGGACTACCTGGAGAGAAATGGGCTCCAGGATAGCAAGCAGCAAAACTTTGCGATGGGGGAAGGGGGCTTTTTTGTTCGTTTGTTTGGGTAACTAGGGAAGCGGATAAGGGACAAGCATACTCCATTCCACCTTCAACAAGGCATTCAGCTCTGTGCCACATAGAAGGTTGCTTTAGAGGTTAGAGGATCTGGGTGAAGCAAAGACTCTAGTTAGATGGTGGGAAGCTGGCTAGGAGGGTGAGCCAGTCAAGGGTGGTGGTAGTAAAGTGGGTCAAGACAGGGAAGAAGGAGGTAATGAGTTGGGTGCCATAGGGTTCAGTCCTTTTCACTATGTCTATAAGTTATACAGGAGAAGGAATACAGGGCAAGATGTATCTCTTCACAGATGACACTAAGCTCTGTGGCAGGGTAAACAGGGATTAGGGAGTTGCAGAGGGACCGGCAAATGTTAGACAGGTGTTACAAAAGTCCGGCAGTTGAAACTGAATGCAAGAAGTGCTAAATGATGCACATACGGAACAAGAACAGCATATTGGATGGGAAGGGTTATGTTGGACACCACCTTCTTGGAAAGAGAATCTGGAGTCATCATAAGCAACTTCCTGAAACAATCTAGCCAATGCAACAAGGCCTACAGCAAGGCAACCAAGATGCTAGGGAGTACTGGGAAGGTGTTTAACAGCAGAGGCAAGATGCAATACTTCCTCCTTATAGATGTCCAAATAAACTCACCTTGCACTTTTCATTTAAGCACCTTTCTCTTCATTCAGAGTGCCACATGCTTTTGCGTTCTGTCATTGATTTGGGATCAAGGATCCGTGGTGAACACTGATCCAGCAATCCAGGAGTGCCCCAGTTTTTGTGGTTTGTCATGCTAGAGATGGAGCAGCATAGGGTAACCAAAATGATTTAGGGCCAGCAGGACAGATTCTATGGGGATCAGTTTAAGGTTCTGAACATGTACTCACTAGGGATCAGAAGTGAGAAGGGAGATATGATAGAGACCTTCAAGTTTGTGAAAGAAATGAACAAGGTACAGTAGATTGTGAGGAAATATTCAACAGAAATCGTGAATAAAGAACAGGAGAACAAGACTGGAAGCTGGCAGAGGAGAGATTCAGGAGGGATGTGAATTTTTTTTTATTTTACAGACAGAAAGGTTTAGCCATGGAACAGCCTACCAGCAGAGGTGGTGGTGCAAGAACCCTTAATGGTTTCGAACATAGGTGTGACCAATTAAAAGGCTTAATAGTTACACAGGGGGAAGCAGCAGGACAGACAGGCAAGGAGGAGGAGGGCAATAATGCTGACTAGACAATTGGTCCCAGGGTAGGATGGGGTAAAATGGGGCAAACTGGATGGACCAATGGTCTTCTGCCAAGATTTTCTATGTTCCAATAGTTACACAGAGATAATACTTGAACCAAGCAACTGCATGTGGTGATAACCCCAGGGCCTGGCAGCTAAGAACAATGTTAAAATTTAATGGAAAGTGCAAGGTAATGCACATATTTGTCAAGAACATACCAGAACACAGAATGGGAGGTGTACAGACTGAAAGAACAATAGAAGAAATGAACCTGAAGGATAATTATGGATAACATCTGCCCAGTGCAACATGGCAGGAGGGAGGGCGAATGCATAGGAAGGAGTATCAGCAGTAGGGATGTTATGCCGCCCCTAAACATAGCTCTCATTCGCCCACACTTGGAGTACTTTGTGCAGTTCTGGAACCCACACTTGAGGAAAGATCCAGACATACATGAGGCAGTGCAGTGGAGGGTTACCAAAATGATCAATGGACAACAAGGGAAGTCTTATTTGGAGAGGCTGAAAAACCTCAACACTTACACCATGGAGGCAAGAAGAGAGCGGAGGGATATGACAGAGACATACAAGTACCTTCATGGAATAAACAAGATGGACAGCTTAAAGCTGTTCACACTGAATGGAAACACAGGCACCAGAAGAAACGCAATGAAGCTGGTTGGGGGGTGGGATATAAGAATTATGTCAGGAAATACTTTTTTCACAGAAAGAGTAGCAAATAGGTGGGACAAACTACAAGGGAAGTTACCTGTGCTGAATCAGTGGAGGGAATCATAAATGAGGGGGACAGACATATAGGACTGCTAAAAGGCAGTGGAAAGAGTGGAGGGGGGCAGTGAGGGTTATACTGGATTCGCCCCTGTAGTGTGCCAAGTTTCGGGTGGCGTTCCTTATGGAGGTGACCTCCACATGAGCGTGGAGGAAGGCTGCTAGTTTACACTCTCCATACAGAACTAAAAAAAGCATGATTAAAGTTTGACAGCTGTCATAACAGGCTCTATCAAGTCCAAGGAATCAGGACAAGACAAAGCTGTGGCATGGGCACTAACAAAGGTGCAGCAGTAACTACCCAAGTTCTGATGAAGTGGTCAGTAAGCCATGAAACATCGGCTACATGGTGAATAGTAATGAACAGTACTACATAAAACTATTGGCACATAAATTCAATTCAATTTATTTTACCAGGAGATGCACTGTTGAGAAGAACTCATTTATAAAGTGGTCCTAGGGGACAGGTAAACATTTCAAAATACACAGTACAAAAAATATATAAGGAGAATAACAAGTCATAACAACAGTGCGATGTGCAGATTCCAATACATAGGAATAACAACAGAGAATAGCATTGTAACAGAATAACATTCAAGGGTTTACACATCAGGAGCGAACATAAGACATATGATCAAGGCATAAGCTACTAGTACATGCACTGGTGAGGCTAGTGGATAATTTAGAAGGATGACTAAGCACGAGTGAGAAAGTGGTATAAGAGAGAATAGTGGAAAGCAAGGACATGGAGTTATTTAGAGGGCATAGGCTAGGAGAGAAGGGACAAGAAGAACTGCAGAGATAGAAAGAAAAGGGGTAGGTAAAGGAAACCAGATAAGACAGAGGCTGCATCTACAATTGCTATAGCTGGGGTGAATAGGGCATGACAGCCTAATCGAGGCCTAGCTGTAGCATTGACAATTGTTTACCCATACAGATTTTAGCATCGATTTAAAGGAGTTTAGACCCGTCAGCTGGGTTAGTTTTAAGGTATCTTGGATAGTATTCCACAGGGAAGGGATTGAGTAACTAAGAGATGCAAGACCAAAGTGAGACCTAATTCTGGGGGTATCCAACCGAATAGAGTTGTAACACCTAAGAGAATATGAACACAAGGTAGCACTAACAAGGTCATGAATATAAGTAGGAAGTTCCAAGGAGAGGGCTCTATAGGCCCATAGGGAAGCATTATGGTATCTTCGCGCAGCTAAAGGCAGCCAACCCTCCTAGGGCTCCCAGCTCTTCCGCCGCTCGAACTGTGGCCACCGGGCAGTCGGCACTGCAGAAGCTGATGCCCGAGACCACAAGGCCAGATACAGCTCGCTGAGAGCCGAGACCCTCCTAGGGCTCCCAGCTCTTCCACCGCTCGAACCGCGGCCACTGGGCAGTCGGCACTGCAGAAGCCGACGCCCGAGACCACAAGGCTGGATACAGCTCGCTGAGAGCAGAGACCCTCCTAGGGCTCCCAGCTCTTCCACCGCTCGAACCACGGCCACCGGGCGGCCGGCACTGCAGAAGTCGACGCCCGAGACCACAAGGCCAGATACAGCTCGCTGAGAGCCGAGACCCTCCTAGGGCTCCCAGCTCTTCCGTCACTCGAACCATGGCCACTGAGCGGTCGGCGCTGCAGAAGCCGACGCCCGAGACCACAAGGCCAGATACAGCAAAGCCGCAAACCAATCGGAGCATGAGTGCCTTTTGCCAGGCTTACTCTGATTGGTCCCTTTTGCTTCGCCCATTCTTTACTATCTAGCGGAGCGCAAAGGTGAAATTTTACTAGCAAAACAGACTGAAGTCTATCTATCTAGACTGTTTTACTGCCCAACTGCTTAGAAATTGTTAAATCTTCATTGAAAAAGCTGTTTTTACCTTGCTAAAGTTAACTAAATGTTAGAGTGATTACAGCCCTTTCCTTGACTTGGTACTGCAGCCAGACTCCCAGGCGCCAAGGAAATCGCCCCTATTCAAGTGTAAATTTTTTTTGTCACTGGCTTGTGAGATCCTTTTGTCCTCCTCCAGTACTAATTTGGATCCTCTCTCCTTCCCTCTTCAGCCGAGACCCTCCTAGGGCTCCCAGCTCTTCCACCGCTCAAACCGCGGCCACCGGGTGGTCGGCGCTGCAGAAGCTGACGCCCGAGACCACAAGGCCAGATACAGCGCGCTGAGAGGTACTGCAAAGCCACAAATTTTCGCCCACCTTCCCATCCCCCCTGGCACATTTCTATATCAGGGTTTTATTTAACTCCAAAAATTGATTAGCATTTTGCTCATAAATGTGCTAAAACATTGTGAAAATGCATAGCACTTGCCTCACTGTGTTTCACAAACATAACAGTTCTAGAAAACCTATATAAATACTTTCTGTACAGTTAGCATTGTCCCAAGACAAAAACTGCTAATCAATTATTTAAAACCCTGTATATAGATCGTCTTGCTCCAGCCCTTATTGCTATTGGCTCCCTACTGTCTACCCTTCCTTTTTTTCTTTTTTTCTTTGACCATTCCTATTGATCTATTATTTAATCTACCCTGTCAAGACGAGGGACACCACCTTAGACTAGCTATCTAAACCAACTCAAGGAGCCCTCCTCCTTCTCTAGGAGCACTACCTGCCTACCTACACTAATCACCATGGCATTATGCTTCCAGTTCCTTATTGCTCTATGTATTCTGCCTATACTAGGAAATCCAGTAGACTGGACCTACTCTAGTGAGGAAACCCGTCCTGAATTCATACAATGTACACACATCAGGCACATACTCAGCTCCTGCAACACCTCTGTACCATTACACCCCCTACCAAATTGGGTGGCATACCAGATGTGCGTCAGGCCGCCAAACTACAGCCGAAAGTACCAGCTACCCTCCCATAATAATAATAATACATTGTGGTACCTTACAGCAAGGGTTCTATGCTATGTGATGCTAGGTCAACATAAGACTAATAGTATACCTATGCAAACCTACTCTGGACACTACATCTACCCGGAAAAGGTCAAAAAATGTCAAGTCTTCCCTTGCGGTCCTAAGAAAACTTGTGCTTTTGCTATTACTATGTTCAGGCAATGTAGAGCTTAATCCTGGACCCATGATCAACATCACCTCACCAGCAGAACTCTCCAAAATAAAAGGAATTAGCTTTAAGCAAGTTAATGCATGTAGCCTTCTAAAAAATAAATTCTCCTCCATCCAGGCTTTGATCTCCCACACTGATCCTGACATGCTTGTTATTTCAGAGTTTTGGCTACGGACAGCCACACCTGATATGGAGATTAGAATACCTAACTACCTACTATTCAGAACTGACAGACAAACCAGGGGCGGCAGAGTCATCATATATATCAAGGACAAAGTCTCATACTCTATACTCGATTCCTCCTCGTACGCTGGCACTTACGAATGCTTATCCCTAAAAATTGAAATTACCCCTGCATCAGCCATTCGAATCATCGGCTGTTACAGGCCACCTTCAGCTGAAACCCAGCTTCTGACTTACCTATCTTCCATGCTGGACTCCAGCAACCTAGAAACTATAATACTGGGAGACCTTAATTACGACTGGTTATCCAGCGCCTCACTACCTCTCAAATCCCTCTGCGACTCCCATGGACTGTCATAGCTTATTAATGAACCAACATGCATTAATATGAAAAACCCAGCAAATAGTACCCTGCTAGATGTCCTACTAGTAAACAAACTACACCTCTACTCACATGCTGGTATCTTCCATGCCGACGTCAGTGATCACTGTTTTATTGCTGGAGTGAGAACAAATCACATGCCCAAAACTACTTCGAAATTCTCCACTAAGAGATCAAAGCGAAACTTCGACCCACATGCCTATGCCAATGATCTTAAGGACTCCCCACTCTGGCAGAGTTTCTACCTCACCAAACAAGTGAACAATGCATATACCATATTCCAAGAAACATTAACATATGCCCTCAACACCCATGCTCCACTGGTCAAAGTGCGTTTAAAGCCCAGAACCCATCGCTGGTTTAACCCAGAACTTAAAGCTGCATTGTAAAAGGGACAAACTGTGGAAAACCGCTCGTAAATCACAACTTGCCAAAGACTGGTGTCTTTTCAGAGCTGCCAGGAACTCTTGCACAAGGTTAATCAGAGAGGCCAAGTCCAACTTCTACCGTACAGAGCTAGATGCCACTTCAACTTGCCCAACCAAATTCTGGTCCACAATAAAAGACCTCTCTGGTCACAAGTCAGGAAGCACACTCCCCTCTAAAATCTCCTCTAACAATGTCCTTCTCAGCGACAAAAAGGAAATTTTGCAAGCATTTAACAACCACTTTGCCTCAGCCGGACTAGCTTTCAATAACTTACTTGCCTGCAATCTGCACTCTCAGATGCCTGCAACACCACCTGAACCAAATTTAACAAAAGTTACCTTCTCCTTCTCACCTGCTTCTCTGAAAGAAGTTGAGGAGTTACTCCTGCACTTGGATACCAAGAAAAGCGCAGGGGCGGACTCATTAGACCCCTACTTCTTAAAGGTGGCTTGGCATGTATTGGCAGTGCCCAATACACATTTGTTCAACTTATCACTATCCCAGGGGTCTCTACCTATCGTTTGGAAAACTGCCCACATTATTCCAATATTTAAATCTGGGGATCCCTGTGATTTAAACAATTACAGGCCAACTTCATTACTCCCTATACTAGCTAAACTGTTAGAAAAAATAGTGAATGCACAGCTACGAGCCTTCTTGGAAAACTCAAACTTTCTAAATCCGTTACAGTCAGGCTTCCAGTCAAAACAAAGTACAGTTACGGCATTGGCCAAGGTAACAAATGTTTGGCAAAATGACCTTGATAACAAAAAATGTGTCTGCGCTGTGTTCCTTGACCTAAGCAAGGCCCTCGACACAGTCGATCACTCCCTATTTTTATCCTCTTTAAAAGCCCTAGGTCTTGACTCTACTTCCCTTGGATGGTTCCAGGACTACCTCACAGACAGGCTCCAGCAGGTGAAAGTAGATGGGGAGCTATCACTCTCTAAACCGTTAGTAAGAGGTGTCCCCCAAGGCTCCATCCTGGGCCCAATACTCTTCACCATATACATCAACAGCATAGACCTTGGTATAAAAAAAGCTAGTATCCACCTATTCGCGGATGACACAGTCCTATACCTAAGCCGGTCAACCCCAGAAACTGCCCGCGCAGATCTGCAACAAGACTTCGACATCCTCCAATACCAGCTACTTAATAAAAAGCTACTTCTGAATGCTAAAAAAACCAAGGCAACAATCCTTTCCCTTGGCAACACTCAGTCTTACCAGTCTATTGGCACTTTACTTCCTATCACCACCTTACTGGGTGAAAACTTGGAGTTCGTCCCCAAATTCAATTATTTGGGAATTTGGCTAGACCACAAACTCTACTTTGGGGAACACCTGGACGCCATGGCAAAAAAGCTAAAGCAGAGGCTGGGGCTCTTCTACCAAATAAACCGCCTCCTGATGCCTGAAGCAAAAAAACAGCTCGTTCAGACCACTTTCATCCCCTTACTGGACTATGCCAACTTCATCTATAGCCACTGCAATACCTCTCTTCTGGACAAACTGGACGTCTTATACCACAGGGCATTGAGCTTCATCACTGGCCTCCCTTCCTCTACTCAACACTGCTCCCTATACACTGCTGTGGGGTGGACCTCCCTGCAATACAGATGAAACAGAAACACCGCAGTTTGGACCTTAAAAGCTATTACCTCCAAACTACCACACTACATCTCCGACCTATTGCCTCTAAGCGATCTTCGAACCTACGCCTTAAGGAGCTGCTCACTAATTTCCCTAAAGATACCCAGGGTCTGCACACACCTTGGGAGAGTGGCCATAAGCTTCTCGCTGCCAACTCTCTGGAACGAAATACAAAAATCACTGAAACTAAAATCCCCAGTAAGTGTCTTAGCATTTAAAACTTTATATGCAAAACTAATTAAAGAGGTTTGCCATTGCTTCCACCGTCTATGAAATATGGCTCCACACCCAGCCAGGGCTCCTTGCCCAACTGCCATACAATGCGCATTTACCAGGTGGCGGCACCCCTGAAGCAGACATCCGAGTCCACTAAGCCGGATACAAGTCCAGTAGAGGCGCAGTAAAGCCGTAAAACCTCCAGAGCGTGAGCGCCTTTGCCGAGTGCACCCCTAAGTACTCCTACACCTCTAGACCCCACCTGTTCTCCATTCCCCCGCCCACCCATCCATCTTGTTAGGTTTATAACTATTTATTTAACCTGATCGTCCTGGATCACAGGGCTACATTTCCCATTTATTTGCATTCTTGTTCTGGTTCTCCTTCTTTCTTACCTATATGTATTTCCTTATTGCAGGTAACTATGTGTGATTTCATTTACTATGTATGCGCTCCTCGCTCATTTCATTGCTACTCTTTTCCAATGTATTACCATGTATTGTCGCATTTTATGTATTGATGTATGATTAGTTGTATAGTTTACGACTTGTGAGATGCAGGTCCACCTTGCAAATGAGCTTGCTCAACAGTGTCCGCCTGGATAAATAAAAATTTTTTTGATTTGATTTGATTTGTGCATAGAGCATACAATGATGTGTATTAGATGCAGCATTAGTGACAAACCTTATTGCCCTAGGTAACGAATGTCAATCTTTGCAAGGGCAGTTTTAGAACCATGGCGGTATAAGATGTCTGCGTAATCAAGGAGGGGCCAAAAAGTTGACATGACAAGCCTTAGTTTAGCTTCAAAGGTTAGCAGACGCCAGGTCCTGAATAAGAGTCCAAGCCTTTGCTTGAGTTTTTTTTGTAAGTTACTCAATATGAGTGGAAAAGGAAAGTCTATGATCCAACCAGAAGCCAAGATATTTGAATTTCTCAACTACCTAGATAGTTTCGCCAAAGATGGTAGTGATCGAAAGTTTAGAAGAGAGGGAGTTAGATCACCCAAGTTGTCCTGGGGTGAAAATAGCATAAGTTTGGTCTTCTTAGCATTGAGTAATAATTTTAAGTGCAGTAGGTTATGTTGTAACAATGTATATTCTTTCTGAAGTATGAGGCATGCATCTTCCATGGAGGGTTTGGCAACATAGATGACCATGTCATCAGCAAATAAATGGATACTTGCATTGGTGACTCGTTGGTCAATATTATTAATGTATATGGAAAAGAAGAGAGGCCCAAGAACTGACCCTTGAGGGATGCCTCTTAGGAGGGTTTTAAGTGGTGACAGGTCACCTTGAGCTGAAACTTGTTGCTGCCTTCTGGTAGGTAGTAGGAGAACCATTTATGGACCATGGGGTCAATTCCAAGGTTATTCAACAAGGACAGGAGTAGGTTGTGGTCAACAGTGTCAAACGCTTTACTTAGATCTAGGAAAAGTGCACAGATAGAATATTTGGCATCTAAAGCAGTGTGCCAATCATTTGTGACCTTGGCTAGTGCAGTAACTGTGCTGTGCTTAGAGCGAAAACCATATTGAAGAGGGTTGAGAAGATTAGCATTATCTAGATAGTCTCTGAGCTGGGCATTAACTATTTTTACCAGGAGTTTGGATAAAGTAGGCAACAGAGAGATAGACCGATAATTGTTTAAATCAGAAGGATCTCTGAATTTAAGGAGAGCCATAAATTGTGACTCTTGTATGAATTTGTGAGTTTTGACACTTGCAAGCTCTTAATATTTATGTACTAATTTTAAGAAAATTGTTTCTTAATGGCAATATAACAAACTTTAACTAGATTATATTTCTGTATCAAATATCAACTGAAAATCTTTAAGGAGACCATTGCAAATGAGCTCGGCTCAACTGTCTCTATAACTATCTCTGTTTTAAACAAGCATTTGTCAGTGCTGAATGTTGGCTTGCTGGCATTAGCACTGGTAGTGCAGGAGTTTGAAAATGCAAATAGGAATGGCAGTAAAATACTGAAGTAACGCCCCCTCCCCAAAGACTGAAAGCCATTGGGAGTGTGGCTTTGGGTCGGCCATAACGCTAACGCCATTCCACCTCACCCCACCCTGCAGAGAGAGACAGGTGTTGGGGTATGCATTGGGGTCTTCGGCCCTTATGCCCACCCCATTCCATAAGGAAATAAGCTGAGATGGGTGCAATATAGGAGAATGGGGTGAACGTTAGGGTGACAGAACCCAAGGCACATCAGTGGCCATAGGGTAGGGGTGTGGGGGTAGAATTCTGCGAACATTATAGCAGACGAACCCAAGTGACGTCCGCAACGCCTGTCAGTCTCTACAGGGTGGTTGTATGGTTGGAAACCTTAATGCCCCAGGTGTTTGTTGGTATTTTCACTCCAAATTTTCAACATTGGCTTTTTGGACCCCACCTCATGAACAGTGGCACTATCATTTCGTTACTCAATCCTGAAAGCTGATTTTGCACAGCAACTGTGCCATTGGCAGCCACAGGTGCAGAAACACATTTCAGGTAGGATGGGGGAAATGACAGCTGTACTGTTCATGAGGAAGTGAAAAAAAATGACAATGTTAAAAATCTGGAGAGAAAATATGAACAATTTGCAAACTTACAAGCGTGCGTGAATGCCACTGTATGCGCCAGTAAGGAGGTAATTTTTGGAATTTTTAATCAAATTTTCAACATGGGCATTTTGAGACTTCTGCTCATGAAAAGTGTCACTGTGTGATTTTCATAATCTGCCCCGAACATTGATTTCCCACAGCGACTGCACCATTGTGCGCCAGATGTGCGAAAACACATTTTGGGCAGGATGTAAAAAATGACAGCTGTACCGTTCATAAGGAGGTGTGAAAAAATGGCAATGTTGAAAATCTGACATGAAAATATTAACAATTCTCGAAGTTACAAGCACATGTGGAAACTGCACAACGCACACTCATGACATAGTAATTTTTTGGAATTTTCCACCAAATTTTCAACATAGGCATTTCGGGACCTCCGCTCATGAACAGTTCACTGTGACTTTCTTAATCTATACCGAACATTGATTTCCCACAGTGATTGCACCATTGTGCGCCACATGTGCGAAAACACATTTCGGGCAGGATGTGAAAAATGGCAGCTGTACTGTTCATAAGGAGGTGTGAAAAATGGTAATGCTGAAAATCTGGACTGAAAATATTAAAAATTCTCAAAGTAACGACCATGTGTGGAAACTACATGTTGCGTGCTTGTAACACAGTCATTTTTTTTAGAATTTTTTCACCAAATTTGCAACACAGGCTTTTTGGGAGCCCATCTCATGAAGAGTGGCACTGTTGTTTCGTTAATCAGTCCCAAAAGGTGATTCCACAGACTGACCACGAAAACACCCTTCAGGACCAAATAACGAAATGACAGTGACTGATTTCATGAGGTGTGGTTCCAAGAAACCCATGTTGAAAATTTGGTGTCAAAAGTACAAAAAATGGCCGAGATATCTACCTATGTTGAACCCCCACCCCATTTATACCACTATACAGCTTACCGGCATTTCTTCAGTTCGCGGTCGGCTTTGAAGAGTGCAGACGTGTTCCCGCTCCACCGAAGATCACCATGCTGACCTCCGGAGGTAAGTATGGGGTGAGGGAGGTGTGGGGAGGTGGGGTGCACAGAGGGTGGGTGTGGGTTGGGAGGGTACCGTGGACAAGGGACCATTTTCTTGTTTTGCAGGGAAAAAGAAAAAAAAACCTTCCTCCAAAGTTTTTTTGTTTTGTTTTTTTACAGGTGTATCAATACATTTGGTCACACTGGGGTGTGCTCCCAGTGTGTCGCCTGTTTTTTTTGGGGGGAGGGAACTGGAACTGATGGGGATTGGGCACTCTGTTGGCAAATAAAGCGTGTCTGTGTTGGGGTGGCATGATGCCAAGGAGGAGTGGGCACCCCCGTCGGCAAACAAAACTGGGGGGGCATTATGGAGATGGGGATTGGGCACCCCCATCGGCAAACAAATTGAACTGGGGAGGGGGCATGCCGACAGGGGGATTGGGCACCTCTGAAGTCGACTTTCTAGGGAATGCGAGAGGCGGAAGGTGGGAGCTGCCGCCATGTTTACTGAAATGTTTCACCAGGAATGGCACATAATGGAGGCATGTCAGATCTGCCGCTGCAATGCAAACCTATCTCTCATTGCAGTGGCAGATTTCTTTCAAGTTGGTGGCACTCTCTGAAGCTGCTGTCATCAGTAGCATGCTCACTGGTTGACGACGGCTGAGGGACACACCGGCTAAAGCATCCCCATGCATTCGCCGCAACACTGACACACCTTTGAAAGTGCTAGTACAGTGCTACTACCACAAGATGTTGCTTGCGCAAGCCAACATAATAAAAAACTTTAACATAGTGAATTACATAGGAGTCGATCCTTTCTTGCTTCGTTCTGATTCACAAAGTACCAACTCTTTCACACACACAAAAAAAAGAGAAAATGGGTGTTTTAAGTCTCACATAGCAGCACCTTAGTATCTGTGGTCAAGGGAGTAGCCACTTCCTTCGTCTAGACTCCCACCAATAAGTTTCCTTTTTTTTTTGGTGTTCACACAGTACGCGCATATTCATAACCCTTACTGCTGATTCAGAGGTTGATTATCACCTTGTCTATGAGCTTGCAGATGCTTTCATCACTTCACCACTTTCCAGGCCAAAATAATCAGATATCTTTGGATAGTTGATAGATGAAGGTGAAAATTAAAACCTTAAGTTCAGCAGAGGATTTCCTTACTACTTTGAGTTTTTCTTGGCTTCCATCAGCACTTTTAATGTATAGATTACTGCCATCATGCTGATTAATCTTCACAATTAAAATGTAAGCTGTAACACATGGTGAGCTCCTCAAGACCACTATCATAATCAGAGTATTGACTTTAACAAAGTACTGGCAACTGCTTTAATACAGAAGAATTCCTTCTATCATAAAGATGCACCTCTGCGGAAATTTCACAGCACTTTTGCTCTACAGAAAATGTTCTCCTTGGGGCTTTTGCTGGAACATTACACATTTAAATTAAGTCATGCCTTTTACCAGACATTATTAATTACAGTATCTTATTTTACAGTATCCAGAAAAGACACGTTACATCAAAGGTAATTAGAACTAAATAAAATACGAATTTAGGAAACTGAACAGGAAAAGAAGGTCCTTTTGAAGTTCCACTAGGTGGGCAACATTTAGACTGCTTTTTTCTGTAATCTTCTGTAGTGTATGTTGTACTAAAACTAGTTCTGATGCATATAAATACAAAGTTCCATATGTACTGAAATCTGGATGACTTACTAAAACAAGGGCACGTCATAGAATTTCCTTTTGCATTTATATTATGTACCAGTTAAGCAGATTTTAAAAAATAACTATGTTATTGTTAATTATCATGTCTACTTTGATTAAAGAATACTGCAGATGTATCAGGTCTTCAAGTTCACACCACACAGACCTATTTTTAATGAGGGCTTGTTCCCAGGCATACTAATTAATGTTTTTGTTAATTAGTTCATGTGTATTTAAAAGGACTTGTGAAGCACAAGAGTTGCTTTACATGTTTAAGAAGCATCGTAAAATAGGAAGAATAAAGGGAGTTTGTTAACCCACCCCCACCCCACACACCACCTTGGATTACTACAACCACAAATCTGTGTTAAGTACCATTTGTAAAACAAAAAAATAGAAAACATTTTAAAGAGAGTATTATGAGCACTTCTGGGCTTCTCAGTACGAAAAAGGCACGGAGGCAGCTGAGAAGGTGTAAAACAGGGCCACTAAAATGATCAGAACAACACAGGGGACAAATGCTAGGAGGAGAAGTTTGAGGCCCTTAACATGTTCCCCCAAAGAAAAGGAGGCCGAGAAGGGGCGTGATCTCAGTTTTCTATTTATAATGCAAGGTAATGACAAGATTAAACAGATAGAGATGTTTGAGCTGGTGTACTCCAGCAGAATGCAGGAACATGTCGTGAAGCACAGAGGTGGTTCAGTATGGGGTTACTTTAGGAAGCACTTCTTCCATGGGGCAGAGAATCTGTGGAACAGCCTGTCAGTGGGGGCATCAGATTTAAGACAGTACAGATAATCAGAGTAAATCTGGACATGTTTTGATTACCAAGGAAATCGCAAAGTACCCTTGGTAGAAAAAGGGTGGGGTTTCCTATAAATTAGTACAGGTTTGCATAAACATACTTATTATTAGCTGCTTACTAAGCATGGGTAAGGCATACTATATAGAAAAGGAGTCCCTTCCGGCCTCAGATTACTATATTACTCGGTTTGGCAGTAAGTCACACAACCACACAGGCAATTCCAGTTTGGGAGCAAGTCCTGAGCCTTACGTGTCTGGCAGCCCTGAGACTCTCTTGTCGGGGGGGGGGGAGGCACCTCTGTAACTCTCCCACAGTGACCCTTCTCCCACTGTAATCCCTGTCAAGCACCAAGTAAGGATCAGAATTCATTTATTACTGACAGTATTTTTTGTTTTGTTCACTTGGCGAGCTCGCTAGAGTATAGAAGAACCCCATTTTCAGGAGCAAACAGAGTATACATTCAAAGTACCCTTGACACTGAGTGATGAAAACAGGAATTCAAAAATGGAGTACAAGTGAGCATAAAAAGAGTATAGAGAGCCAAAACAAGTATATTTAAATTCATTCAACTGGTGGTCTTTTAACCATGTTATAAAAGGGGATAAGAGCAAGGTTTGTCAATAGTGCAGACGGAATTGGGTTTCAGATTTTAGCATGGACTGCAAATTAATTTTGTTCTTGGTTTTGACAGAAGAAAATAATTCTCATTGATAGAAAGCGTGTTAAAGTAAGTTTGATAGTGCCTTAACAAATCTGACATATGAACTGGATCCTTGCTGTGCAGCATGTTCAGTAAAACCAATTCTGATTTTTGTTCAGGAGAGAGCCAATTAAGTTTCTGATACACAGATCTGTTCTAAGTACCACGCCTAATGCAAACCTCCTTATTCTGTTATGTAACACACATATTCCATGGCAAACTGTTGATGTTCAGTCACAGATAATCAAACCAGAATTATGTACAGGCATCAGCTACAAGCATTGGATAATCTAGTTTTGTCAGGCAGTTTTTCACCCGATACAGCATGACAAGTTTTTGATTTAGGGAACTAAGTAAGCAGTAAGACACGACAGGGTGTGGCTTTCTTTTCTTGAACTACACCCCTCAGCTGAGTTGTGAGACATGAGGAACTTGTGCAGAGTGTCTTCAACCACTTGGAAGCGTGGTTCAGAAAATAAATCCACACCCTGGAGTGTCTTATTGTGCTTATAAAATGGGTTTCATTTAAAAGAAGTGCAAGATGGATTAAGGATTTTGAAACAACTGAGAAAATTTAGAATGCTGAATAGTTTGCTTTAAAAAAACATTCCTCTTCTTTACAATAGTATGAGAAAGGGGGTGCCAATTAACAACATGCTCCCTGCTTTTATACCCCTTTGCCAGTCATGGTCTGTGCCCCAACCAATGTAAAAAAAAAGTGCACGTTTTATTGTACAGCCTAATAATTATCTGTTGGAGAGGGTGCTACAGTGAAGCGAGACATTGAGAGAGAAACAGAACTGTTGCTGATCCATATTGATTCTGCTTTCAGAAGCAGTGAATTATGGAGGGAAGCGTGGTACAGCCAGCTAAAGCCCCCCTTCCCCTTTTCACTCTGCAATTGA
Source organism: Neoceratodus forsteri (assembly GCA_016271365.2). NCBI lineage: Eukaryota > Metazoa > Chordata > Ceratodontiformes > Ceratodontidae > Neoceratodus > Neoceratodus forsteri. The sequence goes on from CM057454.1 coordinate 336,428,227, forward strand.
GATAGCTAAAGAGGAGGTACCTGTAATCTCTGAAAGCAGTGCCAGAGTTCCCCAGATTCCCAGATTTATTCTGATTCTGCTTTCAGAAGCAGTCAATTAGGGAGCACAGACAGGAACAGTCAGCTAAAGCTCCCTCTTGTCCTTCACTCTGCACCTGGGGCAGCTAAAAGGGAGGGACCTGTGACCTGTGAAAGCAATGTCAGGATCTTCCTCAGATCCATTTTGCTTCTGCATGCCCTAGGTAAACTGACTTCCTACCAGTGTGCCTATCATACTCAAGTCCCAGAACATGACTGGAACAGGGCATGAATGGAAGTGGTAAATGGCATCTTAGCATCCACTGGTGACTGCAGGCAAGCTGGGGACTGTGACTGACAAGAGAAGGTAAGGTACTCTCACACTCTGAATACACATATTGTTACACTGTATGGGTGGATACAGGTGGGGGTAGAGGGTAACTGCTGGGAAAAAAGAAGGCAGATACAGCTGCAGATGAGAAAACAGGAGACACCCTATCTGGGGTAGGGTGAAATAAGTTCAGGAATGGCAAAAGGGCAAACTTGGTTAAAAGGGAGAAGTAAAGGGTACAAGCAGTGCTATACTTAGAACTACAACTATGAAGGGGAAAGCAAGTAAAACCCCATCTAGGGTAATGTGATAAAGTCTTGAGAGAGAGAGAATGTAGGTGGGAAAGGAGCCAGTAAAGGGAAGGGACAGTAGGGGCAGACTACAGTTAGAAGCAGAAGGGAGTGAACTCCTATTAGCAGATATTGGAGTGGTGCAGTGCAATGGTTGTGGAGCTACAGTATTTCAGGAGATATTCTGCAGAATGAGGTACTGCCCCATCTATATGCACTTCTCTGGACTGAGGGCAGAGGTTGCTAATCTCCATGTTGAGCTGGCTAGAATCCTGAGGACCTCTTGCCCCAACCAGGGGCCACGAAGTCTGCCACCACTGCCCCAGAGGTTGGCAAGACAGAGGAGGATTGGCTGGACCTTGGTGGGCTCTGTGAGGGTGTGTGTAGAAGGTAGAGCACATTTCTCAGCCTGTGCCTCTACAGAATTTCTACATTGTTCTGGCAGGATGGAACTGCCGAAAGGAGACATCGGAAGTGGTCGCAAGGGAGGATGTGGAGGTCCTTTGAAGGGAGGCCCCAAGGTGTGAAGATGAGGACCCCAAAGTACCATAGCAGAGGAGAATGCAGCTTTTGGCAAGGAACTCAGGTGTGAGGGGTTAGATTTGAGAGCAGAAAGGGGTAGAGAGGAGAAGGTTAGGTGCCCACTTGGCTTCTCGGCTCATCGGGATGGACAGCAGCTCCTAAGGATTGCTAGGGTGGCAGAGCAAGGGGGAAATGTGGGGACTAATAACCTGGCATGTGATGGGTCAGGGGTAGTACAGGGATAGTTCAGGGAACTGGGGATGGGCCTAAGACAGGTAGCACAAATGGTGACCTTCTCTTCGGTCCTTTCTGTCTACAACTGAGTGAAGACTAGAGTACGCCGCACTAGCAGCTTCAACAGTTGGCTGAAAGAATGGTGCAGGAAAGAGGGGATCAGCTTTATTGGGGACTGGGAGCCAACCTGGAAGGATAGGAGTCTACAGAGAGGTGAAGGCCTACATCCTTCAGGGAAGGGGTCCGCAGTCCTCAGTGGAAGGTTTAAAGAACCCCTGACATTAAAGGGAAAGCTTTACAAAATGTAAGAGTTTAGACACAATTCAGTTTGTAATACATGGAGATGAGCCATTTTAATACCACACTAAAGCATACAAAAAAATCTTATAATACCATTGTCAAAAAGTGATAAATACCATCGATGAAGAGAGTGGAAATACTATCGTTCAGAGCCCATAGTGGTATAGTTCGGGGTTCTGAATGATAGTATTATCACAAAGGCACAGGAGTGCAAGTGCAGCAAAAAGGTCTCATGCTGACCGTGAGCTGACTTTCACTGTAACAGGCACTTACAGTAAAAGCTGACTACGTGGTCTTCGCACCACAGATGGAAAACACAATGGCTCAGTTTGTTTTTTGCTGTTCGCTATTTGCTGCAATCATTGGCACTTTATTTAAAGAAGCCTAAAGCTGTTTAAAAACATTGTTCTGCATTTTGAACTCCTCCTTTTCAATTCAATTCAATTTAATGAAAAGCAAAATTGAGAGAAATCTATCTTTTACAATTGCATCCAACAAGGAACATATAAACATACTTTCACATACATATATTACTATATGTAAAAACAAAAACAAGGTGCTGTGTCAGCATGTGGTCTGAAAGCAAAAAAATGGTTATATTAAATGCATGCTGAAAAAAGAAAATAGAGTTAAAAATTGATGTTTTGACCATAGGTCTTCTTCAGGAAATATCTAAAAGAGAAAAAGCAAAATTAGTGTAGATGAGAGGTAAAATAAGGAATCTATATATTGGGAAAGAAAAATTGGGGAAGGTCTGGGCGAAGAAGTGATTTTTAACTCTATTTTCAGCGTTCATTTAATATAACCTTTTATTTTTTTTACTTTCAGACCACATGCTGACGCAGCACCTTGTTTTGGTTTTTACATTTTGTGTTCTACATTTGCTGCAACCCACTATGCCTACTCTGAAATCTCTCAGTTCTCACTGATGCACCTTTATTTCATCTATGTCTGCACTCCCTTCTCATATTTCTAAGTCTTCTCTTGAATTATTTTCTGCCATTTGCTCTAAGACTAAGCTCTGTAGTCACTTACAGTTATTTTCCAAATGCAGCCACCTGGGTATCATTCCTCAATATTTGTGTTTGAAATTTCACACTTGTTCATTTGGGTCCGACATACGTGTTTCCTCCACTAATAAGCTTTTGAAAACTTTCTCTAGGAAACTTATGAACACCATTCTCTCCATTAAAAAACAGCTGATCGCTGTAGATAAAACCATCCAAGTCAAAAGATTTCCTGCAGTAGACAGCCCCACCTAACCTTCCTTTTATTAAGCACTACATCCAACACCTTAACTCCACTCTCTTTCAGATCCTCAAGGACACTAAATCTGCCAAACTCCAGTCTCTCTCTCTCCCAACAGATCAGCAACCAATATGAGCCCTCAAGTCAGATACAACCTAACAATTTGGCATTTTGTATTCCTCCACATCTCCCCATGACACAAGATGAGCGATCTCTCCTTAGCGAGGGTCTTTCTTTTGTGCTCACACCCAGACATCTCGATGTACCCCAGGTTCAAGCTGATCTGCAGTGCTTATATCGTAGAGTACAACTTACAGCTCATTTTTCTAATGAGACTACTCTTCTTGCAGATGATGACAGTATTACCAGAATAATCAAATTACATCAATCCCCATAGACGCGCATGCACCCCCCCAGGACATTTTGCTGCTATTTATTTTGTTAACCAATGCATAGAAAACACAACTAACTTCAATTTTCATTGCAGGCACAACGACTCTAACCTGACAACTGGTGAGCTTGCAGCCCTCAGATCTCTGCAATGCAGGAATTACATTGTTATTAAACCAGCTGATAAGGGGGGTGCAGATGTGGTCTGGCAAAAGTAGCTATACACATCACTGAAGCCACACAGCAACTCTCCGACACCAGGTTTTACTGTTCTCTTCCCCAGGACCCCACTCTGTTACCACCACCATCACCACTACAAGAGAAAACAAAGAGCTCCCTGCTTCAGCAAGGAGACTCATAGTTCGGCATCCTCGGGCATCCAGGTTTTATCTCCTTCCCAAAAATCAACAAAACAGGTAACTCTGGACGTCCTATTGTGTCTGCCTGCTCCTGCCCCATATCCCACATCTCTGCATTTTTGGACAGCCTCATTAGACCACTGGTTGAATCCCTGCCCTCCTACATTAAAGACACTAACCATGCTCTCCAGTTATTTGACAGGTTCAGATTCAGTGGCTCCCACCAGCTTATCTTCACCATGGACATCAAATGTCTATACACAGTGATTCCCCCACAATGATGGCCTGACAGTTTTGCAGCATTTTCTGAATAAACATGACATCCAGCAGCCACCCCCACACACACACTAACCCATCTGGCAGAACTTGTTATTAAACTCGATGCTTTTTCTTTTAATAAAGGTTTTTTTTCAGCAGGTCAGTGGAGTTGCCATGGGTACCAAGATGGGTCATAGTTTTGCCAATCTGTTTGTGGGTTGGGTGGAGGAACAGTTTTTTCTCTCATTCACAGGGACTGTGCCACAACTCTTCAAAAGCTACATAGACGACTGTGTGGGGGCTACCTCCTGCTCCAGAGAGACCCTCCAAATCTTCTTGGGCAAGTTTACCATGGCCCACCCTTCCCTTCAGTACAATGTTGAAGTATCCACCTCTACACTGCCTTTTCTGGATATCAAACTGTCAGTGCAGAACACTGATCTGAAGACATCTGTCTATTACAAATCCAATGACTCACACAGTTTTCTCCTCCACAGCACCTTCCATCCTAAACATGTCAAAAATGGCCTACCATATTCACAGTTTCTTAAAGGTAGCACTTAAATAAGGCAAAGGCAATATGGCGACTCAATAACGGCAATGACACAATCGCAAAAACACGAATGACGATTACTAATTAACAGTGACAGGGTTTAGATGACAACTATGGTGCTATAACCTACCCCAGAGTCGAGAAGCACCTCGGAGTAGGTTATTTAGAAAAGCAAGGGGTCCCGGGGCGGAGCACCCCACTAATAGTAAAGGCCTAAAAGTCTTGCATTGCTCCAAGCTGCTGCCATAGTGCCATAGAAAGAAGCTGGCGAGGCAAGCTGGATTGTCCGGCTAAACGTCCCACCCTGTTTCAAATGCTGTGATGCTAGACTGGTTGGGAGTGGAGTGAGAGGCAGCAGTTCCTGCTCCCAGAGAGAAGAAGTCAGTGAGCCAGAGTGGTAACTCAGTAGGGAATGCGGAACTGCTAAATATGTTGTTTGCCATTAGTTATAGGTGCTGTAACTGCAGTTGCCCTTTTAGTTTCTCCATTTTGACGTTCGCCATATTTTCTTAGCCGTTTTGACATGGAGTCTTTCTGAAGAGTTCGCAGGTTATGTAGTGAAGATGATGATTTGGCGTGGCAGGCCCAAATAATGCATATTTTTTTATTAACAGGGGATACCCTAAAAGCACAGTGGACAGAGCACTCTCTCGGGTCAGTAACATACCCAGCAACCTTGACCCCTGTAGGAAGGATACTGTCAAGCAAGAATGACAACGCATTCCACTAGTGCTTCCCTTCCATTAGAATACACCACCTCTTCACAGGATCATCACCAGTAAGTTTCCTATTTTGCAAACTGACCCCAACAGTAGTGCTTCCTTTACAAAACCACCTATTGCCCCCTGCCACCAGCCACCCAACCTGAGGAAACTCCTGGTAAGAAGCAGCCTGCCTACTCCCAACAGTTCCTCCCTACCAGGTACCAAACCTTGCAACAGAACTCGCTGCTACACCTGCAAATGTATTTCTAGTGTGACTGAAAATCGGGGCCCACAGGTGTTTTTCACGTCACCAAGGAGTTCTCATGCACCTCCACTAAAGTGGTATATTGTATTCTTTGCAGGAATTGTGCAGCTATTTACATCAGAGAAACTGGTTGACGCCTTGCTGACCATTTCAGGAAACACTACAGGGCAGCAAGGAATGGAGACACTGATAAACCCATTGTATCTCACATTATCTCCAGGGACCACAGTGTTAATGATCTTTCTGTTTATGTCCTTCAGCAGGGCTTCTGGGATTCTGACCATAGAAAAACATGGAAACTAAGCAGATCATCTGCCTTGGCTCCCAGCAGCCATCCGGTTATATGATAAGACTTATTTTCTACTAATATCTTTCAGCCACCCCTTCTTTTCCCTAAAGTCTGTTTGTATTTATACTCCTCTATTTTATTTTTCCACAGATGTCTCCATCTATGTCCCCTTCCCCCACATTTGTCACCTTTCAGCCTTCTTACTAGGCCCTGTTAATTAGTCCCCACTTGGGGACTTTGTTAGCTCATTCACTGCTATTATGCCTTGTCACTCCCATCATCACCTTGTTAGTCAAGTGGTGGCCGGCATTTATCAAAATCAGCACCAAAAGTTAAAAAAAGAAACTTAAAAAATGGCCCCATTATAACCTATGGAGTGGGCCCCCACGCTCATCCTGTACTGATGTCATGAAACGTGCCAGCGTGGGGGCTTGTCACCGACTAAGGAAGTTGGGCTGTTTTCAGTGCAGGCCTTTAGGATAAATGTTATAAGCGATTTTCCAGAAAATACAAAAATAAATAAATTACACTGTGGGGCACAACAGCATTAACAACAGGTAAGTGGTCATATGTTTGGTGGGGGGCCATCTTCAGTTACTAAAAACCTGCCCTTTAAAATATCTACAAACACATGTCATTGCATCATAAATAAGTCATTTAAAATGTGATATGGAAACTATTAATGTCAATTTTAACTTTTTTTGTATAGAGATCCAAGTCATAGGGACAGCAACAGCTGGAGTACCGCAGAGCTCAGTGCTGGGACCGGTGTAGTTTGAAACATAGAAACATAAAAGTTGATGGCAGATAAGGACCGCAAGCCCATCCAGTCTGCCTATTTAGTTTTCTACCTTATAAATGTGCCATCGGCCTTTGCTCTGTCAATGGCCTATCTATTCATACTCATCTGTACTGCTCTCTTATGCCTATCCCATGCCTTTCTGAAGCACTGCACTGTATTCATATCCACCACTTCATGAAGTAGGCTGTTCCATGCATCCACCACCCTTTCTGTGAAAAAGAACTTCCTCACATTACCCCTTAATCGCCTCCCTCTAATCTCATGCTGTGTCCTCTTGTCCTGCTATTTTTCTTATATTGAAACATGTTAGACTTTTTCACCTTGTTAATGCCCTTAAGGTGTTTGAATGTTTCGATCATATCATCTCTCTTCCTCCTTTGCGCTAGGGCATACATATTGAGCTCCGTTAATCTGTCCTCATATGTTTTCTGATGCAGTCCCTGCACCATTTTGATTGCCCTTCTCTGGACTGCCTCAATTTGGGTAATGTCCTTGTGAAGGTGTGGCCTCCAGTACTGCACGCAGTACCCCAGATGTGGCCTAACCAGTGTCTTGTAAAGAGGGATTATTACCTCCCTCTTCTGACTTGTGATACCTCTACTAATACACCCTAACATCCCCCTAGTCTTACCTACTGCTTTAGTGGTCTGCTTGGATGATTTCAGGTAATCGGTGATGATGATGCCAAAGTCTCTTTCTTCCCTTGTGACTGCCAGCATCTCCCCTCCCAGCATATAGGTGGCTTCAGGGTTTCTCATCCCTATGTGCATGATCTTGCACTTCTTTGCATTAAACCCTAGTTACTACTCTTTGACCACTTTGCTAGTTTATCCAGATCTCTTCTCATTCTGCCCACCCCATCTGGATCATCTGCTCTGTTGCAGATCTTGGTGTCATCTGCAAACAGACAAACCTTACCCTCCAGTCCATCTGCAATGTCACTGATGAAGATATTGAAGAGGACTGGCCCCAGGACTGATCCCTGAAATACCCTACTTGTGACCTGCATCTCTTCTGACTGTATACCGTTTACCACCACTCTCTGTTTTCTGCCCACCAACCAGTTTGCCACCCAGTTGACCACCTTCTGACCCACCCCGAGCCTACCCAGCTTATTAATCAATCTTCTATGTGAAACAGTGTCGAAAGCTTTGCTGAAGTCAAGGTAGGTGACCTCAACTGCTCCCCCTTGGTCCACCACTCTGGTTACCCAGTCAAAGAAATCTACGAGATTAATTTGACCGGACCTTCCTTTTGTAAACCCATGCTGTCTTGGATAATGTGCTCCTATGCATTCCAGGTGTTGCACTATCCTTTTCTTAAGGAGCGCCTCCACAATCTTGCCCACTACTGAGGTAAGACTGACTGGTCTGTAGTTCCCTGCCTCCTCCCTGCTACTACTCTTGTGGAGCGGGATCACATGAGCCCTTCTCCAGTCTTCTGGGACCTCTCCTGTGCTCAGAGACTCACTAAACAGTTCTGAAAATGGCTCTGCTAGTTCCACCCTTACCTCCTTTAGTACCCTGGGATGTATGCCATCAGGTCCCATTGCCTTGTTCACCCTGAGCTCATCGAGCTCTTGTAGGACCCTTTCATTTGTGAAGGGACTAGTGCTCACCTCCCTCCCCACTGTGTCCATGTTGCTGAGCTGTGGGCCCTGCCCTACCTTCTCTTCAGTAAATACTGAGCAGAAGTATCTATTTAGGATAGATGCTTTTACATGGTCCTCCTCCTCACACGCTCCCTTATCTCCTTTGATCTTAGCAATACCCCGTCTGGGCTTTCTCCTTTCACTAATGTATCTATAGAAAGTCTTGTCACCTTCTTTTACTGTTCGTGCTAGTGTTTCCTCGGTTTGGGCCTTTGCTTGCCTTACTGCCTTCCCTGCTTCCCTTAGGGAAGTTTGGTATGCCTTCCTATCTTTATCCCGTTGTGTTCCCTTATATTTGCTGAAGGCCAGCCTTTTGGCTCTGACCTTTTCTGCTGTTTTTGAGAACCAAAGTGGTTTCCTTCTTCTTTGGCACTTCCTTTTCTCTCTAACACAATGGGATACTGCTTCAAGTATTGCATCCTTTATGCTTGCCCACTTTGCCTGTACCCCTCACCTGTATTTCTTTTTGACAGGGCTAGCTTCACTCTGTTGGCCATCTTATCAAAGTCAGCTCCTCTGAAGTCCATATTTTTGCCTTGGAATGGGATGATTTAGTTGTAGTTTGAGTTGTTCATATCAGATATCTCAATGGGCATCAAGAGCAAGATCAGTTTGTTTGCAGATGACACCAAGATGGGAGCAATAGTGGATGACCTAGGAAGGTGGCATGGGTTGTAGGTTGATCTGTCAAAGTTGGAGACCTGGTCGAACACCTGGCAGTTGGGGTTCGATGCCAAAAAGTGCAAGGTGCTACATTTTAGGGCAAAAAAAACAAGAAGGATCTACCAGGTGGGGGGGGGTTCAGATAGCCATGGCAGAGGAGGAGGAGGAGGAGGAGGAGAAGGATCTGGGGTGATTATAATGGGCTTAATGAACAACTCAGCACAATGCAGGAAGGCAGCTGCAAAGGCCAACAAAATGCTGGGTTGTATTGCCGGGGTATATCTTCAAGGAGAGGGGAGGTGATACTGCCATTGTATAGGTCAATGGTTAGGTCACACCTGGAGTACTGCATGCAGTACTGGCACCCATACCTGAAGATAGACATTAAGTTACTGGAGGGGGTGCAGCATAGGGCAACAAAGAGGATCCAGGGACTAGGGGATATACCCTACATCAGCAGGCTGAGGAAGTTGAACATGTACTCACTGGAGGAAAGGAGAGGAGAGACAGGGGGTTATGATTGAAACCTTCAAGTACATGGAGGGAATAAACAAGACAGGCACAGAGGGACTATTCAAGTTAAGGGTGGGTAGGGACACCCGAGGTCACGATATCAGATTGGAGGGGGGAAGGTTCATGAGGGAAATGAGAAAACACTTTTTTATGGAGAGAGTGTTGTCTGGGTGGATCATGTTGCCTGCGGAAGTGATATCCTGTAGAACAGTGGACTGCTTCAAAAGGGGATGGGGTAAGGTAAGAGGGAGGGTGAGGGGAGGGAGGGGCAGCTGTAGTACAAGGGTTGTTAGCTGCCCACTCGAGCACACTCGATAGACCATAAAGCCTTTATCTTCTGGCAAATTCGTATGTTCATATGAAGGCAGTTTATTTAAAACAAATTTGTAAACATAAATTGACCAGTGGCTTTTTCTCAAGTGTGACAATGACTGCCAACCAATCTCAAAATAGAGATTGCAATGGTGGGATCGCCATGACAGCCCTATTGCAAACTTTGATGTGATATAATAGAGAATCTAAAAGTTTCAAACTAGTGTCCATCATTCTAATATAAATGCAATCTCCGTACTCAGTACTCCGTACTCAGGTGGGTAGGTAACTGGCTGGGCGGCGGGACACAGAGGGTGGTGGTAAATGGCTGTCACTCCATAGAGGGAAGAGTGACCAGTGGGGTACCACAGGAATCAGTGCTGGGACCTGTCCTATTCAACATCTTCATCAGTGACATTACGCAGGACCTATAAGGCAGAATTTTGCTGTTCGCTGATGACACAAAGCTCTGTAATGGAGCAGAGACACCAGAGGGTGTAGACAGAATGAGAAGCGACCTGCAGAAACCTGAAGAATGGTCAGGGGTTTGGCAGTTGAAATTCAATGCAAAGAAGTGCAAGATAATGCATATGGGGCACAAAAACCCTGGCACAATATATCAGTTGGGGGGGGGTGAGGATATAGCATGCACCAAGCAGGAAAGGGATCTTGGGGTTATCCTCTCTGATGATCTCAAGGTAGGGAAACAGTGTGACAAGGCAGCAGGTAAAGCAAAGAGGATGCTGGGATGCATAGGCAGGGTCATCACCAGCAGGAAAAGGGAGGTCATGATTCCACTATAAAAGACACTAGTGAGACCCCACCAGGAGTACAGTGTACAGTTCTGGAGATCTTACCTACGTAAGGACATAGACAGGGTAGAAAAGGTTCAGAGGAGGGCAACAAAGATGGTACATGGATTGCATCACAAGTCCTATGAGGACAGGTTGAAGGAATTGAATATGTACTCCCTGGAGGAGAGGAGGGAGAGAGGGGACATGATAGAGACATACAAGTATCTTACAGGGAGGAACAGGGTGCAAGAATACACTATTTTTAAGCGAAAAAGATGTTCCAGGACTAGAGGGCATGGGATGAAGTTGGAGGGAGGACGATTCAGAGGAAATGTGAGGAAGAATTTCTTCACAGAATGGGTGGTGGACAAGTGGAACACCCTGCCTGAGGAAGTGGTGTGGGCTGAAACAATCACGGGATTTAAGAATGCATGGGATAGACATAAAGGAATTCTGGAGGTCAGGGGTAAGGGGCAACAGAGTTCTAGGAAAACATAAACTGAAGTTACAAACTCAAATGAGCAGACTAGGTGGGCCATTGGCCCTTATCTGCCGACACTGTCTATGTATCTATGATACAAAAACAGAGAGTTTACCAACTGTTTCCGAATGTTAGGATTAAAGCATGCTTTATTTCTATAGAAGGAAGAAAGTAATTTTTTATGTTTGTTAGAAAACATTTGTATATGTGATTCAAATTTCATGAAATCATCTAGCAGTATACCAAGATATTTATATATAGTTTTAGTCAGTTCAGTCCCATCCAGTGCTTTAATGCTTTTGTTTATGTTATTCTGAATATTTGCCTTAAGTCTACCCGAAAATAAAACCCATTGAGTTTTACTTACATTTAATAATAGGCGAGAATTGATCAAAGTATGCTGAATGTTATCAAAATCGTTCTGCAAAGTATTTATAGCTATTGTGGGATCCTTATTTGGCAGTAAATAATAGTGTTATCAGCATACAAGAGAATATTAGTGTCAGCTGATACACTATTAGGAAAATCATTGATATAAATAAGGAACAAAAGGGGTCCCAATACTGAGCCCTGGGACACTCCTTTATTTACCATGACAAAGTCAGAGCAATATTCACCCACTTTAACGCATTGTAAATGGGAGGACAAGTAAGCAGAAAACCAAGATAAAGCACTTAAGCCCAGACCCGAGATGTTTATTTAATAACATATTGTGATCAACAGAGTCCAACGCTCTAGATAAATCTAAAAATGTTGCAGGAACTAAGTTGCCCTGTTTGAAAGCGGTAAAGATGTCATCAACTACCTTAGATGCTGCATATGCGGTATTGTGCCCTTTACGGAAACCAGCTTGATAATTTGTCAGCATTTTATATACTACAGTATATTCCGATATTTTATTAGCTGCCCATAAACTAGCTTTTCTAATATTTTAGAGATAGGAGTCAGGATGGAAATAGGTTGGTAACATCCAGGGTCCAGATCATTACCACCTTTAAAAGATTGGTACGAGTTAAGCTGTTTTCCAACTGTCAGGAATTTCAGAGGTACTTACTGAGAAATCAAACAAATACCGGTACGCTAAATATTTAGATAATACAGGGGCCCCAATCTTGTAAAAAAATAGGTTCAATAGTATCCTGTTCCACTCCCTTTTTAATATCCAACTTAGCTAACTCGGTTAATACATCCTGTTCTCCAATTTCCCTAAAAGCAAACAAAGGTATATTAATCGGACTGGCACAATTATCCAGTGCAATTTCTGAATGATTAGGTCCAGAAGCAAATGATTTGATACCTTTTAATGGACCAACATAGATGTAACAAGAAGAACAAAGTGCTCTAGCTTTCGGACCAACCAGTCCTTCTTCAGAAGCTCACGGCAGTTGTTTAGAAAATACAATACTTATAACAGCTAGATAATGCAGAGAAAAACAGAAAAAAATCCCCATTGGTTTAAAATACTCATTTAAAAAAACTCATTTAAAAAAAAAAAACAGAAGATGATGTCAGAGAAGTTTAACAGTACAATACTGCCCTCAGTCCGAAAGAACCTTGGGTTCAGATGTGCTTGGTGCAACACACAAAGAATCCTACTGCACATAAATTTAATTGACATAAGATAACACTGCTGAAGCAGATAACTCCCAAATCAAGCCATGAGTGTCACAGTCAGTATAAGGATGTGATTACTGAAAGGCAACCCCCAGGAATTTTTTTATCAAAATGTGCTCCCTGCTTCCAAAAAATATTCATTGAAAGCTTTAACTTGGTCAGTAGGTTTACAAATTAGAATATCCTTATATTGCAATGTTTTGATAATGTAGCTGTCTGCGTTATAAATTGTAATTGCTTTATTCCATCCCAGATCTTCTTATTATTACCAGATGCATTTTGAAATTGTTGATTGTAATAGTTACTTTTTTGTTTGTCTTATCTCCATTGCACATTTATTTCTAGCAGTTCTGTAGTTCTGCATTTCCTTGTTTGTTCTTAAGCTTCTAGTTTTTTTTCCATAACTGATGCTTTTCATTAGTTTTTTTTTTTTAAGTGTCCATTGAACCATGATGCAGATTGCGAACTAATTATTTTTTCAGTTAGAGGGGTGTGCCTATTAAACCTAGTAAAGGCTCGGTGGCAGCGCCAAGCCTGGGGGGGGGGGTGGAATCTGGCACTAGGCCAGGTGGGAAGACGAGGCCATCACTGGAGCCTCAGAGTGCATGTGTACTTCCTCAAGAAGGCGCATCCGAGTACCGGGGTCTAGGGATAATGGGTAGAAAACTGAAAAAGGGGAGCACCGGGGCAGGTAGGATGATACCCCTGAGCTGGGGGGCCGGGAATAAGTCCTCTTGAGGACAGGACCTGAGCAGAACCTGCCCAGTTCCCCGCAAGGGAAAAAAAAAACACAGAAAAAAACAAACAATAAAAAAAAACAAAAAACAGGCAAGACAGTGCAGAGCAACACAACCTACTGTAAGTGTGTTAGATAAGTTTATTTTGTTTTTTTTGTGTGTTTTTTCTTTTGTCAGTCTGACCCTGGCTTCAAGTATTGCACAGCCGCCTTTCCCCCCACGATCTCTCCCACCCACCCAGAGTCTTTTACTTCAGCCTTTTTTTTTTTTTTAACTTGCTTTCTCTTTTTTTTTTTTTTTGCCTTTTAAAAAGCTTCTTTTCTTTTCTTTGTTGTTTCCTTGGGTTGTCTGGCCCTTCAGGAGTTGTTATCTTCACCTGCCAGTGCCTTCCCCCACAATCTCTCCCTCCTCCCAGTCTTCTTTCCCTAAAATGCCTTTAATTTGCTGTTGCCCCCCCGCTTAAAAACTTTGTTTCTTCTCTTAGTTTTCTTGTTTCCTCCAGTCCCACCAGCCCCTAAAGAGAGCCCAAACTCAGTGCTGCTGGGTAGTAGAGCATCCATTCACTGTGTACATATGGCACAAAATGGTGCTTCTTCAAGCTTTAGGTATTATCTTTCTGTGTTGTAGCTCCCACCCCCCACCTCCAACCGCCACGGCCATTTATCAGGACTGAAAGGCAGTCTTTGCTATTGGATGACTCATCTGTTAGTCCTGTCTTCTCATGCACAGTTTTTCCACCCTCCCTTCCAATACTCAAGTGCAAGCGCAGCATTGGTGGCTTCCCTCCAGCTCCCACATGGTGTCACTCTCTGCAGTTCATGTGACCGGGGACCATGACTCCACCGCTGAACTACCCAATGTAAACTACCTGACCCATTTTTAGAGCTGCTAATCCAGGTAGGGTAGTATATTACCATAACTACCCTACCTGGCATAAAAAGTTAATTACCCAGTGTACCCAATCTGGGTACCCAAAGCCTAGAAACAGCCTCATTTATATTTAAATTAGGATGAAATTAGGGAAATGCAAGAGAGGGAATGATTGTTCATGCCTACAAACTATACAGGAATACATTAAATAGGTTGGGGAGAATTTCCCTTTAAGCAACTTCTCAGATATCCTTTTGCTTCTCCTGGTCTTGATCCTAGCACCACTCTGTTAAACCCTTGTTTCTAGGGATGTGGATATGGTTTGCTATCCACACTTCTGGCTCTATCCTTTCCCTTTAAGAATCTGGCAAGAAGGTCTTCAAGCTGGCTCCTCCCACCCACCCAGGTGGTATCTCCCTTAGCACCACCCCATGACATCAGATCTTCCATTCCGCTGGAAGAAGAAGGTTCCCTCCTTATCACTCTGCATTGAGAGTAGGCCCAACGCGTTCTAAGGACAAAAAACAAATTGTCTTCACGCTGTTTTTTAAATGCATTCAAAACTCTTGCCAGTATGGATGACTCACAGTCAGTGCCCTGTTTCAAAAAATAAGACTGTAGGGGCAGAAGATGTCCTGGATGAACCCGCACATCTCATGCATCTACTACATAGGGGCCTTTGTTGCACTTTCCATCCAAGTACATTGGAGGACCAGCATGCTCAACTTCTCGGGTGCCCAGATGAACAGGATCCTCCTGTCCACTCAAAAGATGGTCTCCGTGGCTGCAGGGTACAAAGAACAACTTGCAGCCTTTGAGGAGGCAGCAGCTCAGGCCACAGAGCATGCTTCTTCAGCTTCGGCTTTTGTGTCACTTTCCATTGGTGCCACCTTTACGGAGGTGTTTTGGGATTTGTGTCAGTCTCTTCCCACTCTTGGGCAGGGTCCCTCAAAGGACACAAAATCCTCTAAATCTTCTAAAAGTGAGACTAAGAAATGGCCTTGCTGATGATCATGAGATCACGAGTGCTCTTTGGCCTTGGATTCCCCTGCTTCCTTGGAAGTTTCGACTACAGTGGATCCATTGGTCCAGGCCGCTAGCTCCACGGTCTCAATGTCAGGCCTGTCGATCGAGATGCACGTCGACCAACCTGTTGAGATTTTTCTCAGGCCAGTTAATGCATTGTCGCAGGACAAGTTTGATACTAGGACTCCGGTCCTGCCAATCACCTCCCAGGGAGGGTCAGACCAGCTTCCTGATCCAGTTCCTAATCCTCAGGATCCCGTTCCCTCAGAGAAGTCTTGGCTTTTGCTGGCTCTTGTCTTTCTCGCCGTCAGGTTCTCCAGTAGTCATGGTTGAGGTCAAGATCCCGTAGCCTGGAGTCAAGTGGCCCCCGACATCGGCGGTCTCACTTTTGGCATTTGGACAAGCGGCGCCACCACTATTCTTCCTCCTCCTCTGGTGAGGAGAGGCTCTGACGCAAGATGCACCAGCACTATGAAGAGCTAATGAGGCAGCAGCTCATGCTATCTGGGGTCAAGATGATTCTGGCTCCCATCCCAGCTCTTTCATGGCTCCTGCCACCGAGGCCCCAGCCTGCTCAGGCTTGGACAGTTCCAGCCTCCCCGCCCATCATGGTGGGGTCGCCTCTTGGGCAGCCAAAGGAGGGTCCCTCTCCTAAGGATGCCTGTACCACTCTCAGACTTCTTCATCAGCTTTTGGTCACTGTTACTCCCAACAGACACTGCAGGGTCAGTGAGGACTCAGGAGATTGAGGGTTTGCCAAAAAGCAGAGTCTGAGATTTCCTCCCTGCATTCTCAACCTTAGGATGTGGAATCAGGGAAGGATCTGTCTACAGAGCATGGTCCTACTTCTTTTGGGGGCTTGCTCCATCTCATTTCAGAATCTACCGGGATTCAGATGAAGCCCATCCAAAAACAGGCCAAGTATCCCTTAACCAAAATTCTCGACCAAGATGACTTCCCAGGGGTCACCTTCCTGGTAACAGAGGCCATTATTTTGTCCCGCTCTGGAGCTCTGGCAGCACCCTGACTCCTACCCAGTGCCATCCGCTTGTATGGCCCAAAAGTATGCAATCCTTATGGGTTCCCAGTCAGGTTTCACCGAACATCCCTCGACCAAGGGTTTGGTGGCCGACTTGGTTTTTCGCCGTACCAGCAATTTCAGGGTGTGGACAAACCCCCCCCAAGAAAGAATCCAAAAAATTGGATCACACAGCCAAAAGGCCAATGCAGCCTCTTCTCTCAGCCTTCTGCAGGTGAGTTTGGGCCTTTTGATGGCCCATTTCACTCACACCCTGCTCGGCACTATCAATGAGGCGTTTCCTCGGCTCTTGGCTGACAGAGACCACAGTCAAGCAAGTCTGGAACCAGGGCCAAGCAGTGACCAAACAACAGCTCCAGATGGCCATTGACATCAGTAATTCATGCACCCGGTCTGTGCCCGCTGTGGTGTCCATACATGGCAGGGCTTGGCTGTGGATTTCTAACTTCATGGTAGATGCCCAGAAAAAGTTGGTGGAGGTCCCCTTCTTGGGCACCAACTTGTTTGGGCCGGGTTAGAAGGACACTTCACTCTGATTGAGAAATCTACCACCACCTTGGACTCAGTTACCTCCACCCAGAAGGATCCCAAGGGCTCCAAGCTTCAGAGGAAGAAGCCCTTTCAGCTCCTCTCTGCCCCTGTGGCCCAGCCCCTAGCTGGGCAACAGGCCTAGGCTTGGTGTCCTCTACCAAAGTCGGTTGCTTCAGTCATTAACAAACCAGGTGATCAAGGTCCCGCTACTTCCTCAGTCCATCCCATCTCTGCCTCCAATCCTGCCCAGTGACGGGCTGGGAAGGGTGCCTCACCCATGCCCGTCCTGTCTCCTCTGGGTCCTCCCATTGGGGGCCGGCTCCACCACTTCCTCTCTGCCTGATCCTCTGTCACCATGGACAGGTAGGTCCTTGAAGTGGACAGTCAGGGTCTGCCTCTAGAGTTCAAGGTTTACCCACCATGCCAAGCCCACGACCCACAGGAGGACATGGCGTTCACCAACATTCCATCAGTCCTTTGGGAAGACATAACCCAGCTCCTTCACAAAGAGATAGTGACTCAAGTCCTGGACCCTCCAGTAAGCCAGTGGTTCGTTTCCGGGTACTTCCTGGCCTAAAGTGGATGGGGGCTGGTGCCCCATCTTAGATTTGTACGACCTGAACAAATTCCATTGGTTGCACACCTTCAGGATGGTCACTCTGTCTCAGATCACTCCATCCCTGGAGCAGAACATGTGATTCTGCTTCCTAGATCTTCAGGATACGTTCTTTCATGTTCCCATCCGTCTGTCCCACTGCCAGTTCTTTAAGTTCCGAGCAGAGCGGAAACTCTACAAGTTCCAGGCCATGCTCTTTGGCCTCTCCTCAGTTCCCAGGATCTTCAACAAGTGCATTGCAGTGGTGGCAGCCTACTTGAGATGTCGAGGGGTCCAGGTGTATCCCTATCTGGATGACTGGCTGATAGTGGGTCCCTCCAGGGAGAAGGTGGAGCAGTCCAGGGATCGGACTGTCCAGACATGTTTGTCTCTTGACCTCCTGGTGAACAAGGCTAAGTCAGAGCTCATACCTTCACAGGTGATACACTTCATCAGGGTAGAGCTCGACTCTTGTAGAGCCGGAGATTGATTCCCGGTGGACCGGGCAGAGGTTCTCTCCTCCTTTGCTCAATCATTTTGGGTTGGGCAGTTGCACCCTGCTAGCAATTTCCTGCACCTCCTGAGATTCATGGCGACTTGCACAAGCACATTCCATTGGGCCTAGTGGAGAATGCACTGTCTGCAGTGGAAGCTTGCCCATCAACGGTCTCAGCGCAAGGGTCACTTCGACCAGCTGGTCACTGTGATTCAGCTGATGTGGGAGGCCCATCAGTGATGTTAGTCCCAGAACAGCTGCAGGAAGGAATCCCATTTGTCCACCCAGAGCAGACAGTCACCATCATGATCCATGCCTCCCTGATGGGTTGGAGTGCCCACCTGGAGGAACACAGAGTCCACGGACTCTGGACCCCCGAGGAGTCCTGACGCCATATCAACCTGCTGAAGCATTGGGCAATTCAGCTGGCACTGACAACCTTTGCCCCATGCATTCGGGATCAAGTCGTTCAGATCCAAACGGACAACACCACAACCATGTGCAAGCTCAACACACAGGGCAGGATGCACTCCCTTCCTCTGTGCAGGGAGGCTCTCCGCTGATCCACAAAGTGCTGCTAAAAGCCAGGAGGGACGATGCACAGATGATCTTGGTGGCTCTGGACTGGCTCCACCAGTTCTGGTACCCCGATCTCAACCTCAGCTGCAGGCTCTCATGGCGTCTTCCTCTATGCTTGGACCTGCTCACTTGCAGTCAGGGGAAGGTATTCCATCTGTACCTTCAATCCCCGCACCTGACAGCCTGGTTCCTGAGTGGCTTAGAGTTCCAGGCTTTGGGTGTCTCCAACAATGTTCTCTCTGTGGTTGAGGCTTCTTGGAAGGAGTCGACCCAAAAATACTATGCCTTCAAATGGAAGAGGTTCTCCATTTAGTGCCAGGGCAAGGGGCTCGACCCCTTGTCTTGCCCAGTGGCTAGCATTCTCAATTACCATTGGTCCCTCTGTCAGTCGGGCCTTCGGTCGATGACCCTTAAGGTGCACATAGCAGCCATCTCAGCATACTCAGCACAGGCTGGTATCCCATCGGTGACATAGGACAAGGTGGTCTGGTGCTTTTTTAAGGGCCTTAACCACATTTCCCTTCCAGTGTGTGAACCACCATCACCTTAGGGCTTGTTGCTGGTGTTGGCAAAGCTCATGGGCAAGCCATTCGAACCAATGCACAGGTGTGACATCTCTCATCTGACATATAAGACCACCTTCTTGGTGGCTATCACATCCACCAGAAGGATCAGTGAGCTCCAGGTGCTCTCAGTGGAGTCTCCTTTTCTGGGCTTCCATAGGTACAATGTTGTCCTTCGCCCCACCCGAAGTTCCTCCCAAAGGTTGTGTCAGTGTTTCACCTTAAACAAGTGATGAATCTCCCGGTGTTCTTCACCAACCACATCTCGGAGGCCGAGCACAGACTCCATACTCTGTACCTGAGGCAAGCACTTGCCTATAATAAAACGAGCGCACAACTGGAGTTTGGGGAGAGATTCACCAGCTATTTGTCACCTACCTGAAGCTGCACTTTGCAGACCACAAGCTAAGCAGACGACTGGCTGGTGGATTGTATTCTGCATCTTCCTCTGCTGTAGATTGGCTTGTAGGGAGCCTCCCATAGGGCTAAGGGCTCATTCCACCAGACATACCACTGCCTCGGTGGCTGCTTCCAGGGATATCCCCATTCAGAAAATCTGCAGGGCCACTATGTGGAAGTCAGCACACACCTTCATTACCCATTACAACATCGACCTTGCGTCACGCCAAGATGATGGTTTTGAGGCCTCCGTTCTCCAATCTCTGTTCCTGAAGTAGAGGATGTGTGTCTTGCCCCTGCCTCTTTGGAGAACTGCTAGGACTCTGCCAGAAGTGTGGCTAATATACCTTATTCACGACCCTAGAAAAACCAGTTACTCACCTGTAACAGTAGTTCTAGGAGTGGTATATGGTGTACATCCACGCAACCCACCTGACCTCCCCTGGCAAGTGACACACTGAATCTTGCTTCCAGTGGGTAAGATCTGATGTCACAGGGCAGTGCTGAGGGAGTTACCACCTAGGTGGGAGGGAGAAGCCAGCTTCAAGACCTTCCGGCCAGAGTCTTAAAGGGAAAGGATACTGCCAGAAGTGTGAATGTACACCATACACCACTTGTAGAAAGTGAAGTTACATAAAATGTTACCATAACAGTAGATCTTTGAGAAGTATCTATTAGAGTAGGTAATACACTTGAGTCATCACCAGAGGTCGCTGTAGTGCACGGTAGCTCTTCTAGCAGTCTTTTTCAGGGGCCACCCACACATGACACCAGCTTCCTGTTTCCTATATAAGTGTGGGCGGTCCCTGGTATCCTCAGTTTTCCCTGCCAGATTCCCCTCGTTAAGCAAGGACTGAGAGGAAGCCGATGTACCATAGGTATCCCAAACCATGTCATTAGACCAGAATTTGTTCTCCTAGAGAAGGAGAGATATGGAGGGCAGGAATGCACCTACTGCAAGAGACACTCCTCAAAGATCTACTGTTACAGTAAAATTTTAAGTAACTGTACTATCTTCCATGGAGTGGTCTCTTTCAGTAGGTAATCTACTTGTGATGAATCCCAAGCAGTAAACCCAGAGAGGGTGGTCATTATGACAGGAGACCTTGTAGGACAGCTCGGCCAAAGGCCGTGAAGCAATATCTAAGTTGTAATGCTTCATGAAAGTGTGAATTATGGACCAGGAACCTGCATTGCAGATATCCATGATATAGGCCCCTTTAGAGCAGGCCGCAGTAATGGACATAGCTCTGGTTGAATGGGCTTGGACAGGTCCAGGTAATGGCTTGTTGTATTTTAAATAACAAAATGTTATGTGATGTGCTAGCTAATTGGAGAGAGTCCGTTTAGTGACTGGGAGACCTTCCCTGCCTGAGGCGAAGGTGACAAAAAGTTGAGAAGTTTTTATATTCATTTTAGTTCGATTAGTGTAGTATCGTAATACACGATGGACATCTAAGGTATGTAAGAGGTGCTCACTTCGGTTGGAGTGTTCAGGATAATATACCGGTAACTCCAAGGACTGGTTTAAGGCGTGTTCAGACACTACCTTAGGTAGGAAGGAAGGGTTGGAACGAAGTGCCACCCTATCTTTGTGAAAAATCAAGTAAGGTTCTCTACACATGAGGGCATGGAGCTTGGAAATACGTCAAGCTAAAGTGATAGCCACTAAGAACAGTGTTTTCCATGAAAGAAAACAGAGGTCATAAGTGGCTGCCAGTTCAAAGGGCTCAAGAGCTAATTTGTCTATTAGGAGATTGAGATCCCATGGAGGAGTGGGTTTTCTGATAGGTGGCTTAATATATAACATTCCTCTTAAGAAGATTTTGGCTAGATGGTGTTGATACAGTAATCTACCATCCAGGGGTTGGAAGGCCAAAACAGAGGCCAAATGGACTTTGATGGAGGAATAGCTTAATCCTATCTCGGCAATCGAGGCTAGATAATCCAAGACTTTCATCAATGGACAAGAGTAGGGATCCAGTGATCAGGAAGCAGCCCATATGGAAAAATGTTTCCATTTGGCATTATATGTTTCCCTGGTTGCTGGTTTACATGAGGCCAGTAAAAAATTAGCAACAGGAGAAGACAATTGTAGATGTGTAATGAAAGCATCCTCAGGAGCCAAGCATGAAGGTGTAGGGCCTTCTGGTTGGGGTGTAGAAGGGTTCCTTGATCTGAGTCAAGAGATTCGGTCTGACTGGCAACTGAACAGGTTCCTCCACTGATAACTGCTGAAGTAAAGGGAACCATACCGGCCAAGGTCACAGAGGGGCTCGGATAATGGAATAGTATCTGGGGAGATGATCATTGTTTGGTGAAGCAAATGGATCCAGATGCAGGGTCCCCCAGAGATGGAAGATTTGGTGGGGTACTTCAAGATGAAGTGTCCATTCGTGTACTGATGACTGGCGACTGAGAAGGTCAGCCAGGAGGTTGTAACGTCCTTTTGTATGGATGGCTATCAGTACTAGATTTTGCTGAATGGCTTCCTGCCAGACTGCAAGGGTCTCTTTGAATAGAGAATGGGACTTTGTACCTCCTTGTTTGATGAGGTAGAATACTACTTAAGTGTTTGACTGAATTAGCAATGGTCCCGGAGCTAGATTATGTTGAAAAAGCCTGAAAGGTTAAGTGAACTGTTCTCAGCTTTGGTAGATTGATGTGGGGATGAGGGATAGAGGTGGTCCACTTGCCCTGTGTCCTGTAACAGGGATGCATCCATGGTCAGCATCTGCATGGGAGGGGAAATTGGGAGGGCATGCCTTGGCAAAGGTTGGCACGCAGTGTCCACCGACTAGGGCAGAATGTAATGTTGAGATCACTGGTTCTGGAAAACCCACTGGACTAGTCTCATATAAAGATGGGTGAAAGCTACTATAGAGATGGTAGCGGCCACATGACCCAGGAGACTTAGCATGCATTTGGCTGAGACAACTTTTTGGGCTTGTATCTGCAATGCCAGAGATCAAGACTTGTGTTGCCTGTCTGCCGAAAGGTAGGTTTTGGCAGAGACAGTGTCTAGGACCACTCCTATAATATTGGAGCAACTGTGTAGGGGTCACATTGGATTGTGGCCAATTGACTATAATACCTAAAACTTGGAAATAGAGTTAAGGCTGCTTCTAGGGAGGAAAGCAGAGCCGGTCTGGATTCCGCTTTGATGAGTCAGTCATTCAGGTATGGAAAGATAAAGTGCCCGTTCCAGCGTAGGGCTGCTGTTATTACTGCTAGACAGTTGGTGAACACTCTCAGGGCCAATGAGAGGCTGAATGGGAGTGCCCGAAATTGGTAATGTTGGCCCAATAGGTGGAAATGAAGGAATCTGCGATGGGCAGCTGGATGGATAAGAATATGTAAGTAGGCATCCTTCATACCTAGGGCACTTAGCCAATCCCCTTGATTTTAGTTTAGGGTCATCATGCGGAACATTTTGTACTGGATGTATAGGTACAATTGTCTGAGGTCCAGTACTGATCTGGGTACCAGAAAAGAAGTGGGAGTAAAATCGCTTTGTGAGTTTTGCAGGAGAGGTGTTCCAGGCCTCCAAATGGAGGGCAAAACTACCGCACACAGCTTCCATGGCCTGGGTGAGGAAGCATGGACATAGCCTCAATAAGCCATTGGTAGGCGGGCTGACCAGTCCCACCAGGTGGGTGGGAGTGAGAGTCCTGGGAAGCAAAGGTGTTGGTTCTAGTAAGCTGGGGATGACCTCAGAGCTGCATTTATTAGAGCCTCTGTATTTTCCATCTCTTTTGGTGTAAAAGGAGGACTGAGAATGGTAGGATGGCAAGAAAGTATGGGCATGCCATGTACCATATGGAAGGTTCTCCCTGGAGCTTGGATATCACATGTCAAAGCTTGGGTTCCTGGCCCGAATAGTCTAGACCCATTCAAGGGGCATTGAGCACTCTGTGTTGTACGTCAGACATGAAGCCTGAGGTATGAGGCCAAGTATGGCGAAGCAGAGTAATGACAGTTGCTGACATGTGGACATGTGGACATGTGGATGAGACCAGGCAGGAGGGGTACTTACCAAGGCAGAAGCCCCACCAGAAACTGCTTCATTGATCTGGCGATGCCGGACCAACGGGAACCGGTCCCGGTCCCGGCGTGTCTCCTTCTCAGTCTTTTTCTTCTTGTTCTTGGTGGCAGGGAGGAGGAACATTCCTGCAGCTCCTGTAGCTCTTTCTCTATCGATGCTAGGTACATTTTGAGCAGGTGGGCTTCGAGGGCTTTCTGGTGTCTGACTTACGTGGCCCTGTTAAAGGATTGGCAGACCTCACAGTCTTGGACCCGATGTTTGGGGCCTAGGCAGAGAATGCAGCTGGAGCATTCATCCCCTTATAGGATCTGGGAGTCACACTTGTCACACTTCTTCGGAAGACGCGACGGAGAAGACATACAACAAGACAATTGCAACTGTGGAAAATAAGAAAAAAGAAATACTTAAGTGACAAAATGGCGGTTGACTGGTAGCATAGCTCACCATGAGGTACGACTGGCACAGGTCAATGGTGGAAAAGAACTGGAGGGCAGGCGTGGGGACCACCCCCTTTATAGTGTCATGCTGACGTTCCATCATGTGACACCAGGGGCGGTCCCCTGCTATGGATTGCTAGCTAGAAGTTTGCCGTGTGGTCCTGACACCAGGGGGCGCAGTCCTACGTGTAATGACCTACTGCAGGAACCCTCTCAAAGTAAGATCTTATAACACTTCTAATGGAGGAAGAAGCATATGATAATTTTACAGAGTTTGACAAGATAATGTCAAATTTAAAACTACAAAGTCACTCAGTGGCTCTCTCGAGGCTATTTAGGAAGGTGGAAGGGCTGAGATAGATAGGCTGGGTTTTATCCATTTTTAAAACCATCAGAGAGAACATGCTTGCTGGGGCAGAGGGAAAGGGGAATTTTTTTTAACCAGGAAAGGCACATTAAGCCATAGCTTGTTTCCAGGTGCAACCTGGGAGCACAAGTAAGTTAAGTGACTTGCTCAGGGTCATACAGTATGCAAGTGGGGGCTGTTGGGATTCAAACCCAGGTCTCCAGGATTGCAGCTCAGTACCCTTAACCACTACGCTAAACTGCCTCCTAAGGCAGAGGGCAATTTATAATCCTTTTGGGGTTAAGCACAGAAGGTGGCTGTAGATGGGGCTGGGAGGTTGCCAACCAGCTCTACTGCTTGAGGGAGAAAAGTGTGAATTATCAAAAAAGAAAACAAATGGACAGCTAAGTAAGCAAAATTGCTGAAGCAGGAAATAAATGAGAGAATACTGGATAGACTGAAGGAATAGTAGAAGCCAAGGTAAAACAATTGAAGATCCAAAGTTAAAGATTATTTATGCAGAACAACTAAATGAGGGATGAGAGAAACAAACAGAGAAATAGAGAGGAAAAAAGTCACAATGGTCCTGGCTCTGCAGATGATACATTTTAAAATGTTTACCTGTTGCTTTGGGACAATATTATACTAGTATTTACACTAAATGGAAGGGTGGGTGAGTGATGTATGGGGAAGACAGGTTTTAAGCTCACTGCATCTCAACTAAAAATGTCACTGAAGGCCAAGTCAATTTGCCCAAAGAGCACAAATGCAGTGCTGAAAGTTAAAAAGAAAGAAAAAAAAAACAACATACAAAGCTTGACCTTTCAATACGGTAGTCAAAGTAATAAAATAATTATTTGAGGATGGGGCTTACTCAAGTGAAGGAATCAAATTTTGGCTCCGTGTAGCTGACTGCCCTATCTTATACACTTCCCTAGTCTGATAGCCAACCCCATGTGTCAACATTCTGTGATTAAAGAGTTAGGCAAGCATGCAAATACCACCCTTTCCTTCCTGGGGTTCGCGGTGGGGCTATGATGGACAGGGATAGGCTACAATGGATTTTAAAAACTAGGATCATGCAAAGCTGTTGATGGAGGGGGGCAGGATCATGTAAGGGAGAGGATAGCAACTCTTGCTGCTATTAGGTCTAGGGTGGGGGTAGGTTGCAGAGAACGTTACTACTGTACTATTAAAGGAAAGCTATACCCTCATATCTTGTAAAATGTATTTGTTTCCTTGTCGGACAACTAATTTCCAGTAGCTGTTGGGGATATATGTGTTTGCTTTAGTTTGTTTTCACTGTTCATGCAATTGCCCTGCAACTATGCTGGGGGTCTGCATTTTATGGTTGTTTAAATCTCATTGTCCATGACAGCTGCATTACCATATGATAACATGATGTCACAGCAACCATTTTTTTTTTCCATCCATTGTTTATTCTCCTCAGCTAGGACAGGCTGAGCTCCCCCTTTGCACCTCACCATCTGACACCTACCCTGGTACTCACCTGGAAGTCTGGTACCCCCCCCAGACTGCCCCCATGGCAGGGTCAGGAGGGGAAGGGCTTGTCCTCCCCCCACCCAAAGTCACACATCCAGTTGTTGGCCTCCAGGGGTCAGGTGGTGCGGTGGGCAGATGTCATTTATGCCTGTCCAGCCATTATTTTCCTCCTGAATTTTAGTTCCCTTCCCTATGCAGGGGCGCACACATAAGCATGCCGGTGTGGCGGCACATGCATGCCACAGAGTCCCGTTGCTCTCCCTTCTACTGCCCTCCTTAACCCACACTGCCACTTGGCTTCCACCAGGTGACAGTTATGTGGCAGAGCATGCAGGTCCTCTCCTCCCAGGAGTGGAGAGCAGCCATTGGGCACTCAATTCTCCCCAACCA
Source organism: Neoceratodus forsteri (assembly GCA_016271365.2). NCBI lineage: Eukaryota > Metazoa > Chordata > Ceratodontiformes > Ceratodontidae > Neoceratodus > Neoceratodus forsteri. The sequence goes on from CM057454.1 coordinate 336,454,373, forward strand.
CAGCTGACTCCCAGCAACCCATGCATGTTGCCCAACATGGGTCACCAGTGTGGCAGAACGTAAGGTGCTTGCAGCAACCCAGCCCTCCATGCCACTGAGCCAGCTCACAGCAAACATGTATAGCTATGCTGAAAGTACAAATATCCTGAAGAAACTCTCTGGAGACACAAACTGAATGTAATTTAAACAGAAAACCCCTGCATTGCAACTCAGATACTTTGCAAAACTAACTGAGGGTAAACATGGTATTTCACACCTTGCTGCAAGTTGCTTTGTTGAACTCTAATTAAGCAGACAGGCATACTGTAGTGTCTAAAGGGAGCTGGCACATGATGTTCTCAAATGCTAATGCATTTTTCAGGGACAATGACATTTCAACAACAAAAAAATAGAGACCCCCAGGATGGTTACAGGTACTAGTATGAACAGTGAAAATACACTGTATATCCCTAACAGCTAAAGCAATAACATATATCCTTAAAAGCCACACTAAAACAGCTGCCTGTTGACATGGAAACACAGTTTATAAGATATGAGGGTGCAGTTTTCCTTTAAGGGGGAGGTGGAGGAGATGGGGCATTGCTGCCATTAGATCTGGGTGAAGAAAGAAGAACAGAGAGAGCTGCTGCCATTATGTGGCTTGGGAGATGTGAGAGCAGTGCTGCCATTAGATAGGTGAGGGATGGGGAGGGAAAGTTTTTATTTTACCAATTTGGGGAGGGGATGTGGAAGAAGAGAGCTGAGGGCATTTCAGCTTTTTGGTCTGGGGTGAGGAGAGAGCCTTGCTGCCATTATTTTCTCTAGGGGAAGGAAACTCTGCCCGATGTAGAAAAAGAAACAATGAGGCTACAGAGACCAAAGAATAAGGTGAAAATAAAAAAAGCTAGCTGAGACACCAAGACAGGCCAGTGGTAGTGCATCAAGGTTCCATGATGGAAGTCATGTTCAGGTCTGATCCTGGGATCATCTGGTGTGCTGTGGGACAGCTCATGTTGCGGGGGCTAGCAGCTGAGCTGAGAGCAGCATTCCTCCAGTGCTCTGAGCCACTGCTCTGCTATTTAGCCGTATTTCTATGCTAAAAGTAGATCAAAACCTCTCAAAGGGCTCACAATTGGATCAAATAGGTTTTACGGATCACAATGATAAAAAATTATTCTTGCTAAAGGCATGGGTCGCACCAAAATGATGACCGGAGGAGACAAGACTAAACAAAAGGACACTCAAGCAGGCCCAGACAGGGAAAAGGAGCCGCTGGACTCAAATTAAACCAGCCCTCAAACACTGCTTTTTTGAAAGCTATTCAGTCCATTCATAAAAAAAATGGAAGAATTTACCACCCGATTGCTGGTAGCAGAAACCAAAATTCAGTCAGTAGAAGAAACGGCAATTGGAGCATCTAAGACGGCTGCTAAGGCGCTTACCACAACGTTTGGCCTGGAAAATCTTGAAAATGGGGCACAGGTGTCCCATATTCGAATCATTGGACTGACTGAAGAGTCAGAGGGTGAAGACCTTTGTAATTTCATGGAGCAGTGACTGACAGAATTTCTCCACTTGGACCTCCAAATATCGGTAGCGCGGGCCTACAGGATTAATGCCAGGGGGGTCCGCCTACACGTCGATTCTGCTCACCCACTAATTTGGGCTGTACTGGCAGTCCTTAGCTCTGTAAAAGAATGAGACTACATCTTATGGGAGGCCAGGAAACAAGGTCCCTCACAGTGGCAGGGAGCATCTATACATATTTTCCCTGACCTCAACTTCGCAACTAGACAATGCAGGAAAGCCTTCGATGGAATCAGAATGAAGCTGTGACAACTGGGGGTCCACCACATGTTGCTTATGCCAACAAGCCTGAAAATAGCTTATGGGGCCAAAACGTACGATTTTGCAGACCCAGTTGATGCGGCTAAGCTGATCATCAAAATTGAGCTCAACTACTCGAAGAGGGTACCCGATTCTGAATCAGATGAGAAGAGCAACTCCTGAATGCAGGAAGGATCTGACCTGACCCAGTAAGGTTTTACTTGACTAGGGCATCTAAAGAAGAAGTGGACCTGTCTCCAGTTTAAAAATGACTTTTTATTTGCATAATGCCTTTTCTGTTACATACAGTGGCTTTGATCAGTAACTCTGGACCTTTAATAACAATTTATTTCTGCTGGACTCTATTTTATTAAAGGGAAGGGACGGGGGCTGTTTATGTTTGAAATGTAAAATAATTGAAGTCATTGTCATGCAGTTGAGACTGAGTTTAAAATAACTGTCCACATTGTCCTGATCAGCTATGAATGTGAAAGTCTAAATTTAGCTTTACAACAGTTCTTTTTCTTTTTGTCCTTATCTGGGTAAGATACCCTGGGAGTTCTTTTAAAGATCAGAGAACAACGGGGGGACAGTTATGGTATATTGAGATGTTTTTGGTTGACATAATAGTATCTGATGGACCTCTGTAGGCCATGATTAAAATAAGTGGGTGGTTTGGAATAAGAAAGGATTCACTATTTCTTTATATATACCGATGTTGAATATGGGGAAATTTCACCTATTAAAGGGGTGTGTTTGATTAATGCTGAAGTACAGAAGATGTTTTTTTTCCCACTCATGGCAGCAACAGCCTTGGTGAAATCCCATTGTGAGAGAATGAAATATGTATATACCCTCCTATGTAGTATCAAGTCAGGAGTGCCATCGATACTGTATGTTTCACTGAAATGTTAAATGTATTATTCTATGCACTTTTTCTCATGGCCATACTTGTACCTATTGCCTTTAAAAAACAATAAATATCAGTTTAAAAAAAAGGACAGCTCATGTTTAGGGGGCGCTGCAGATGCCAGGGCTTTAAAGCTAAGGCAGAGAGGTACACATGTAAGAAAATGAAGAAAAGAAGCAGCCAAGGTAAGGAAGATGACAACCAAGCTAAAGATTTATTCAAAATGGGAACAGCAAACAAGAAAGAAGTGAAACAGAAAAAAAAAAGAAATAATGACATTGACACTGCAGATGCTACATGTTTTATATTTTAATGTATGGCAGCTTCCGGGGTTACAGTATGGGGAGACTGTGTCCCCCCAAAGCCCACCACCCCAACTGTGATTGTGTATAGAGCCCCTAACAGGTGTTCACAGAGGCAGGGGGTCTTGGGTGCTCCATGGCTAGGCTACTTCAGGCCCCCCTTTGGGGAGCTACTAGGAGTCCTTCTCATAGGCCATCCTTGCTGGGTCCCTAATGTGCCACAGAACTTTAACCCTTGCTGCAGAACTTGACCTAAAAGTTCCGCAGGAGTTCAGCATCCCTGTTGCACAATTACATATATAGTGCCGCAGACAATGTGAGGCCTAGTCAAGGGGCTCCTTTTTAATGAGGATTAGCCTGTGATGTAACATCACAAGCAACTGGCATCTACAGCATGGCTATTTGAACAGTAATAGTTATTTATCTGGGCAAATTGATCCCTACTGGTGTTGTAGAAATGCATGATGCACTTTTTTGGTGGTTTGAGAAGTTGTTCTCAACCTAAGAACGTTAAGGACATCTTTTCACAGGCAGTGTCAGATCTAGGATTTTAAAAACTGACCTGTGGCATGAATTGGGACAGACGAAAAGGGAATGGGCTGTCAGCAAGCAGGCAGAAAACTTCTGCTTCTGATATCTTGTACTGAACATAACTAATGGTAGTATGCCATTATACAATTAATTTTGGTTGTGCTAGAAATGTATTACTGTCTGTTGGATTGGTTCTATTCCATGCAGAGGTCAAAGAAGGGTCCTACTGCTGCAGAATCTTTATTAGTGCTGGATCTGCCACTGTTCAAAGGTGCTGTTGATCAGCTTTCAAAGACACAAAATGATTCCCCTGCCAAAAGGAGGTGACTCTTCCTTTCCAAGCAATTTCCATCCTATCTCCCTCCTCCCAACCCTTACCAAACTCCAAGAACATAGTTCTATCCCAACTCTCCCCCTTTCTAGACTCATCTTCCTTCTTCACACCTTTCCAGTCTGACTTTCACAAACATCACTCCACCACTTCCTCCCTCCTCCGACTCACCGATGCCATTCACTCAGCTATGGACCAGTGCCTTCTCACTGCCACCATCTTTGTCGACCTAGCGAAAGCTTTCAACACTGTCTCCCACCACCTTCTCTTGCACAAACTGAGGTCTGTGGGCCTGTTAGACCCCTCAATAAACTGGTTCGGCTCTTACCTCAAGGGGTAGATCGCAATCAGTGAAACTTGGAGATTCCTTATTCCTGCCCTTTCCCATTAACACCTACGTCCCCCAAGACTCTGTCCTTGGCCCTTTACTTTTCTCTTATCTTTCTAAATGACCTTCCCTCTGCCTGCCCATCTGCATCCACCCACATGTACGCAGATGACACAGCCCTGTTTGTCTCTGGATCTTCTCCAGCAGAGTTAAGAGCCAAACTCCAACCTGCTTTCGACTCGGTCCAGAAATGGTTCAGATCAAATCAGCCATCACTAAAGCAAAAAAAAAGATCTATGTGCTTTGGCACCAGGCCAAGGATTTATAATCTCCCATTCCTCCCCTCCTTCCACACCCTATATGGGACACAACTGATGATGTGCCCTCATTCAAGTACCTCGGTATCTGGGTTGACCGTCACTTTAACTTCTCTCAGCACATAGATGCCATATACAATAAACTCCAACCCAAGCTTGGTGCCCTCAACAGGAACAAAAGCTGCATCCCACCCACCATGACATCCTTGCAATGATGACTTTCCCATCTTTGATTATGGCTACATAGTCTATGGTGCTGCCCCAAGGTCCACCCTGGCCAGACTAGACCCACTCTTCCACTCCTTCTGACGTTTTGCTCTGAACCGTTCTCCCCAAACCCACCACTGTTCTTTTTACTCTGATCTCTCCCTCCCTTCCCTATAGGATCACCACCTAAGCCACTGCCCCACCTTCATTTCCAAGTTCTGGCTGTCCTCCCTCTCTCCCTATCTGAACTCTCTTCTCTCACTTACCCCCCCCCCACTCCCTCTGCAATCCTGGCTATCACTCCCTCCTGCTTCTCCCCTCTCCCTCTGCAATCCTGGCTATCACCCCCTCCCTCCTGCTTCTCCCTTATATATCCCTTGCTGGTCATGCTGCTTTTTAATTCCATTTTCCTAAACACTGGAACTCTCTCTCCCCCTTCCCATTCGCTCTTCTTCCTCTAAACACTCACTAATCTCACAACTCTGCACCCACACCACCCCTTCACATGACTGTCCCTTGTTATCAGGCCCATTTGTTTCACTCAATTCCTCCCACCCCACCCCTCCCTCACTCTCTCTCTCTCCTCTCCTCCTTCTTCTCCCTTTTTCCTCACTTCTGCTTTTCCTCACTTTCTTCCTTCTCCCACTCATTCCCCTCCCTTATCTCCTCTCCCCTTATCCCCTTATCCTCCCTCCCTTCCCCATTTCCCCTCACTTACCCACCCCTAATCCTGCCCCTCTGCTCCTCTCCCCTCATTCTCCCTCCTTATCCCTCTCCTCCCCCACCCCCCCCTCCCTTACGTGCCCCCTAATCCACCCCCCTCTACCCAGAAAGTCCTCTCATCAATCGCCCTGCATTGGGTCTACTTCAACTACCCACGATGACTCAGCTGCACTATTACCTTGTATCTTACCTGTATATGATTGTAAATGCTGTAAATAACTATCGTAACAAGCGAAACTACTGTTCACTGTATTGTACTGTATATACACTGTTATTCTTGTATCAATCCCTTCCCCCTCCCCCCCAGGACGTATCTGGAAACGAGCTAATTCAAAGCTCAGTATGTCCTCCCTAGTGAACACTTTAATAAATAAATAAAAAATAGAATGCTAATCGGTGATATTTTGTCTAGATGAAATATCAATGGACCAGCTCTGTTTCCAGGAAACCAGCAAGTCACAACTTTGTTAACTTGGAGAAAAAGGCTCACGATGTATTATAAAACAACCCACCCCTGATGAGCAGAATAAGCAGCTTCTCAACTCTCAGAGAGTTGGTGCAGTCAAGGACCACATGAGCTGTCATCTTGTGCTTTACGAGGGCACCAACCCTTCTCAGTGTGATAATCAACTTGTTCTGCATGCCAGGGGGTGCATTATTCTCTATGTTTATCACATCACCTAACCTCCCGATATATGTTTATCTAGAAGTTAAATATGTCACAGTCACAATCCTCAATCTAAAAATCAATCAGAAAGCTGCTTTCACAATATCAGAAAGCAGTGAGCTTTCACAATACTGATATCATAACAGCCCTGGGCAGGAAGCCAGCAATTCAAAGACAAACAGTTGCATCTCCAGACAAACAGCAGATTTAGAAGTTATAGCTTTTAACCCGATGTTACATAAAACTGAATACACCCAATGCATGACTCAAAATACACAATTTTAAAGTACTTTCATCTTGTAGCAAAACAAGATGCTTGGTGTTGACACAGACTCATCAAATTACAAAAACTTCACAAAGAACAGCCAAAAGCTTGAATGCAGTCAACACACTTAAACATATTTACTACAATCCCCCCAAAGCAAAGGAAAAGTACAGTTACGTAAGAACTTACTGTAACAATAGATCTTCGAGAGGAGCTCTTGCAGGATAACACCAGTAGGACTAAGCTATCAGACACCAGGACCACACACGGAAGCTTTCTTGCTAGCAGTCTACCACAGGGGACCATCCACCACTGACGTCACCCTCCGAAGTCGGCCTACCCTATAAAGGTGGGTGGTCCACCACATCCTCCTCAGTTCTCCGTCCAGAGACCAGAAACAGGTGGCAGAAGAAGAAACCGAGGAGGTTTCCCCGAGAGCCAAAAAAGGAAAGAGAGAGCATAAGACTTATTCGTATGGAAGCGGACACAGCCAAGGAAATGCAGGCAGAAAGAAGGGGGAAGGAGGGAGGGAAAATCATGGCCTGCTGCAAGAGCTCCTCTTGAAGATCTACTGTTATGGTACATTCTTAAATAACTGTGCTGCCTCACTCAGAGAAGACTCTTGCTGCAGGCCAACACCATTAGGACCAAGTCCCAAGCAGTTGTAGCAGCATAGAGGAAGCAGCACCGGGAGGACTATAGACAGCAGCCAATGGTCTAGGAAAGAAGGCCCTGCAGAATGGCTAGGCTGAAGTTGGCCCTACGCCTAGAAGCAGTGGTGTTCAGACTGTAATGCTTGGTGGAGGTGTGGACAGAATTCCAGGTGGCGGCTGCACAGATGTCAGCAGCAGACACATTTCATAAATAAGCCATGGAGATGGCCATACCTCTGGTGGAATGGCCCTTAACCACTCCCAGAAGGTCCTTGCCATACTTTCGGAAACAATAAATAATGTAATTGGCTAACCACTTTTACAAACACTGTTTGAATACTGGAGTGCCCTTTCTCCTAGGGGTGAATGAAACAAATAACTGATCAGATTTTCTTAAAGTCTTAGTCCAGTGTGTATAATATCATAAGATAATATATACATCCAAAGTATGAAGCAAAGCCTCTCACTGATTAGAATACTCTGGAAAATGAACGGGTAGGTGGATGGATCAATTCAAAGTAAATTTGACACCACCTTGGAAAGAAAACGAGAAAATAAAAAATCATGGAAAGCGCAGGAAATGGCAGTTAACTGTAACTGCAGCGGCTACAGAGTTCCGATGTGCGTGGGTTGATGGTGGGAAAGAACTGAGTATTGTGTGGGACACCGCTCACCTTTATAGGATAGGCCAACATCAGAGGGTGATGTCAGCAGTGGGCAGTTCCCCGTGGTAGACTGTTAGCTAGAAAGTTTTCATGTGGTCCTGGTGCCTGAAGGCTCAGTCCTACTGGTGTTGGCTTGCTGCAAGAGCCTCCTTGAAGGAAGATAGTTAAAACTTCTGTTCAAAGCAGATCTCCTAAAAGAAAAATGTTTTTATTTCCCTCAAGTAGCAAAAACATTATACATCTATTAAAACTGATGACCCATTAGGTACACCTCTTCCCCAACCCAGGCACAGAAATAAAGGCTTTAAGTGGAAATGCAGGTTCTGAACAACCAGACTCTTCTATGTCCACAATGAAATTAGCAAATGTATGCTCTAATGCATTCAAATATATACCCATATAGACACAGACACAGACGCACAGTTATTAACATTCAATACTTGTTCATTCGCAACTCCTGCACCTTTGCAACCTTACTTTCAACTCGCTCTAATTCTTATGAACTCTTCTTACTCTTACTTCCTGACAGGAAGCTTCAGATATGTGGGTAAAATCCTAGTGAAGCTACTGTGCACCCAACTGAAAGAGACAAGGAAATGTCATTGTTCATTTCAAAAGTCCCACATGCTTGAAATCAACAAACGACCTTCTCCAGCTATTTATGGTACATGGCAATAAAAACTGCTGTGGCATTTAACTTACCATTCTTGAAATTTCATCTGTAAAAGAATAGGAGGCACTAAGGTTTCAAGCGATTAATTTTTAATACTCTGATAACATGTTCATTTTCTTGAAATTTCTACACTGATCCATGTTAATTTTCTTGCCTCAGGCTTCTGGAACAGCTACTTTTAACCTGTGCTTTCTATTCATAAGATTGTGTTTCCAGTTTAATTCCCTGCAACCTATGTATCTGACCTTGAGCAAGATTGCCAAGGAAAGTACAGTATCATGTGGTGAGTGGAGCATACATGGAGAATGAATGAACAATGAAATACCAAGGAAATAAAGTAGGATCCTATATGGAAAGAGACCCATGGGGAGACCAACAAAGTGATGATGGGGACACTGTCCCAGAATCTGCATAGGTGAAAGGAAGAAGAAACTGGACAAGACAGGAGGTTGACAGGAACATACGAAAAATAGGACAGAAGAAGGCGTGTCGTCCATTGAGACCTCCCGAAACACAATTTTGTAGTGGTAATACCTTGTAACATTTGCAACCTGTAAATACATATCTATCTATCTATCTATCTATCTATCTATCTATCTATCTATCTATCAATAATCTTTATTTAACCAGGTGGAACACCATTGAGAAAAACTAATTTACAAAGTGGGCCTGGACAGCAGTACTATACAGATCATACAAACATACATAAACAGAATCAAAAAATTAAATACATTACAGTACATGAGGGCCTACTAATACGGCTACTGCAAGGAAGGAGGGAGATATTTTCAAGATAGATGTGGTGTAAAAAACAGAAATATATTTACAATATAACATGGAACTATGACACTAGGTATTTTGTGCAATGAAGAGCAAACAAGCAGCACTCTTACGAGGTCTGTAACCAAGTGTATTGTAATACTATGTTAACCCCCAGGTGGCGCTATCCCAAGGGCTGCTATCCCTGCCTGCTTGACTACTGACAGGTTGAGGGGCCTAGGTTCTATGGCAGGTGCCTCCACCCAGAGGTCAGGGTTTGTAGAGGTTAAACTAGCTTGGTCACAGCCCTCTGGGACACTGAGATCCCCTTGTATTCCCTCTAGTGGCTCACACAATGTACAGAAGTTACAGTCCCAATACCTCACATGTACACACTGTTCATTCATAAAGTACCACTTACCCTCGAGACTGATTCTGAGGTTCGTCTCTGGGGACCCCCTGTAAAATAAGGTTAATCAAAATACACAAACCAATACAATGCTTGATATGTAGGTACTGACACTTCAGACAGTTTAAAGTTTAACAACATCAAATCTGGTTTATTTAGGGGGAATAAAACACGGGAGGGGGAGATCAGATTAATTGGCAGAATTAAATCACAGAACTGTGCACATGTACAGGGTCTGAAAAGTCACACTCTGGGTACCCAGGTTGGGGGGCGGGCTAGCCAGGTCCGTTGCCTGGGGTTGGCGGCAGGTGCAGATGGACAGGGCCCTGTAGAAGAAAATATATGCACAACACCCAATTGTAATCTGGAGCCGGATGGCTCAGTCCATGAAGAAATGAAAACAATAATTAGATGACACACTTGTAATTGAAAACAGGCCGCAGGGGAATACCCTGATTTGTACTCACAATACCCAAGCTGAGAACCGGATGGTGGATGTTCTTCTGGGTTGTCAGAACAACAGAGCATGGAGACAAGGTTCTTGTGACTGGACCCCACTGCAGTAGATAGCAAACGGATTTAGTCTGAGACAAGCTGGGGTTTGCTTCCAGCTTCAACACACAGCACACAGCCCAGGGGATTGGAAATAGCGATTCCCCACAAGCACTACGCACATTCATATGTAAAAGGAAAGTACTATACCAGGCAGGCTGCTCCTAGATCCCAATCACAATTACTGCAAAATACCCGGGAGCACACACAGCAGCTTCAGTTCCTGACAGACCGAGTGCGATTCAGCAATTTCTCCAGTCTTCTACAGGGTTCTACTCGTTTCTACCTTTCAGACTTCCTTCTTTCTCCTCAGAAGTCAGATTCAGTCTGAGCTAGTGCTTACAACAGCTTCAGGCCAAACCTCAGGACCTCACATGCACTTCCCGCGCGAAACTATGCACTGCAGAAGCACAGAGCTCCTTCTCTCTTCATGGTCACAACTGATCTGATCTTTCCAGTCACAGAGCAGGGCATTTCCTTTAGCTCCACACCATTCTGTTGGCTGGTTCGGCTGTCGCTCACAATAAGACTCCCTCTGTTGGTGAAAAAAGGTGCCAAGGTTGAAACTACATTTCCCAGAGTCACTGCTCATACAATCTCTTTGTGGCTGGCTCAAAATTAAGAGTCCAAGTTCCAATTTGTCCACATGCTCCATTTTAAGGCCTCCCTATCATCCTGATTGGTCCAAGTCAGCAATTCAGGACCAAAATGAAAGAGCTACACTGAAACAGTTCATGCTGAAATAAAGACAGGTTAGACAAACTACATTTTCTCAGTCACTCTAAATGATTTCTGGCAAACAGTTATATCTTTCAACAAAGGCTCCCTGCACATGTAAGCAGCGCAAATGGGCAATTGGCAGCAACTAGAGCCGGGATTCAAGCATTAAATACAGTCCCCCCATACAAACTAATTAAGTCTGCAAGCAGACAGCTCTTAAAGGGACAGTATGAGGAGGCTCAAATAGCACTCACTTGAAACCACATTTAAACAGCTCAGACACTGAACACCGCCCAGACTTGGAGCATTCAGGCAAGCTCCTGGAAGACTTTTGGGAACCCCCACTTGCAGGGGGTTTACAACTACAAAACAGTTTTATGAGGTGACATGAACAGAAAGTTGATGTAAAGGAGAGCACACTTGAGAGAGAGGAAGGACAAGTGGAAAATGAGAAAGGATGGGGTGGGGACCTGGGGGAGAGTTGAGGACTGTGGGATGAGGGTAATATGAATATGTGTGAGAACTGGATTGTAAGGAGTCAGAGAAGCTAGAGGCTTGCCCAAGGCGAAACACTTAGGAGGGGCCCGGCAACTGCCTAGACTTTTTTAAATGTTTTATTCTTTCTCAGTTCACTACATTGCTTGAAGAAGAGTTCCAGTTCCCGCCACTCTCTGAGAAATAGTACTCCTAGCTCTCCTGAATATTTCCCCTTTTAGCTGCTTTTATGACCCCAAGTTGGATCATTAGTCTTCTTTCTGAGGGTCCAAACTTCAGACATAAATCTGTTTTTTGAAGAAACCATGTAGGACAATTGGGTCTCTTAAAAGAACCAGTTTTGCATCAGGAGATGAGACTGTATCAGACAGAATATACATTCACCACTAGGATTCATAACAAGCAGCTACAAGAGGAAATATTCAGGGAGATAGGATAGAGCAGTATTTCTCACAGAGAATGGTGGAATATGGAACTCAAGAGGTCAGGGTTATGCCAGGATGGCAGTAAATGTCTGTGATGAATATCACGAAGAAGGAAGGCAGGAAGAGGAAATTACAACGGAAGAGTTTATATGAAAAAAGGGACAACAGACTCATGTATTATGTCACAGTTAAGATGAACGTACATACCCATACCACCTGCTCTTACCATCAAACTGTGTTAGTACAGCATAGCCACCAATAGAGACATCTTGATCAGTGATCCTGGCAGATATCCAGGATTCAGAAATGACTAGAGCATATGCTGTTGAAAACAAACAAAACACACAGTCTCAAGAGAGGTCAGTTACTGCACAACAAAAGCAGCAGGACAATAGCAAACCATGGTAACACTCAGAAAATAAGTAAAAAATGTTAATACACAAATTAGCAAGTGTAGCCAAATTAAGTGTTTATTGCACAAAAAGTCAGAAGTAAAGCATGAAGCCCCGGTGCTTGCATCACAGCCGTGACGATTCATCAGTGGGCGTAGCTCTGCAACGTATAGCTCATTCTTGAATAACACAATGTTGAAGACACAGTAAAACAATTGTGGAGCAGCAATGTAATGCAAGACAGGACACACACATTATAATAATGGATTGCTCCATTCTAACGTACAAAAAGTGCAGAACAAAACCTCAGTTATAAACCCCAGTGGAATGGAGCTACTATAGTTAAAATGCATGAAGATAAAAAGCAGAAAGTAGTGAGCAGTTAAAGAGGGGTAGGGAACAGAGATGTAACTGAAAATATGAACTGAAATGACACGACATACAGCAGCATGGCTCTGTAACAGTAGTGCAGATTGATCTTTTTTTCTAGGAACTTAAAGATTTGTCTGTCCCACCATTTCAGATCCATGCTATGGGATGTAATTTCACTTCTCTTTATTTCCAGTTTCCTCTCTCTCCCCGTGCCCTTCCCCCCCTTCAATGGATGGCAGTCTGTTCAATGCCCAGACATTTGAGCTGACTGGAGTCTCTTTCAGGAAACTGGGAAAAATACATACCAATGGGTGTTAGGAGATTGCTGTTGATCACTGAGTGAACATGCTCATGTACTCTCTCTTTAACAGCACGTGTGATACATCCCACATAAATTAAGTTATGACAGACTGACGAGCTGAAGCAAAGAATTCTGAACAGGAGATACCAAGAATGCATTCTTAATAAAGCATCTTTGAGAGCAAGAAGGTTGAATTGTGGTGATCTGTTCAAACCTGAACAGAAGATCACTGCTTCGGAAAAACCAGTAACCTTTGTCACTACTTTCAAAAGACTTCCTCCTCAAATTACACACAATGTCAAGAAGTTCTGGTATGTTTAGGATGGTAACCAACAACTGAAAAACACCACTGGGGATCAACCCAGAATTTCATGTAGGGGAGAGCGCAACTGAAGAGATATGGTCACACAGTCTATATATAAAAAAACACTCCATAATACACATCCACAGTGGCAACCCCCCTCCCCGGCAACTTTCTCTGTGACCGCTGTAATGTGTGCCGATTTTGCACACAGAAAAGCAATTTGTGCTTCTCAACTTTCCATACACAATCCCCGTCAAACAGTTTATTAACTGCAACACAAAATTTGTTGCTTAGGTTCTACAGTGTCCCTATCCTAAAATTTATGTGGGACATACCACATGTGCTGAGAGAGTACAACAGCATATTCGCTCAGTGACCAACAACAATCTCCAAACATCTACTGGTACACATTTTGCCCAATTTCATGACTGCGATCCCAGTCAGCCCAAATGTATGGGCACTGAAACACGGTCATAAATCCCCTGGGAGGAGACAGACTCAAGACCCTTTTACAACATGAATCCAGATGAATTTACCAGTTAAAGGTACTTACACCTCTGGGTCTATGGAAGTTATCCTCTTTTTGTAATTTTTTTTTGATTATGGTATCTGCAATTCTACTGTTTTGGTTCCTCATCATTAAATCTGTATAAGAACTTTAAACTTAAATAATAAATTAATAGAAACTTTTTTCTCTGTTGTATGAATATCTGTATCATAGTAATGAAATGTTGTTAGTCCCATTTTTTCTAGGAACCTGAAGATTTGTTTGCACCGATATTCTGGATCCATGCTATGTGATGTCATTTCACTTCTCCTCGTTTCCAGTTCTCCTCTCCCCCCCTTAATTGCTCACTACTTTCTGCTTTTTATCTTCATGCATTTTAACTACAATAGCTCCATTCCACTAGGAGTTTACAACTGAGGTTTTGTTTAGCACTTTTTTATGTTAGAATGGAGCAATCAATTATCATAATGTGTCTATACTGTCCTGCATTGCATTACTACAGCACAATTGTTGTACTGTGTCTTTAACATGGCGCTATTTAAAAATGAGCAGCAGAATCACACCCCTGATGAGGCGTCACACCTACGACACAAAGCACCAGGGCTTAGTGCCATGCTTCTAACTTTTTATGCAATAAACACTTGGTTTGAACACACTTGCCAATTTGTACATGTATCAACTTTTTTTTTTTTTTTACTCATTCTCAGAGTGCTACCATGGTTTGCCTTTGTCCTGGTACTGCTCTTGCCTCTGCAGTACCAGCCAGATGTTGGTATTCTACTGTACCAGTATCTGGTTGGTACTGCAGTATCAACAGTCTGAGGTGATCAGGCTTTGGAAGTATGCTCCGGGTGCTGACATGGGCCATGCTCAGTCCCTTGTGAGGGGTTAGATTTCTCCTCCATCTTAATTATTAGTGAGGAAATTCCCACTAAAATAGGATATGTATCCTTTAGAGGTCATTTTCCCCTGCAGCATATTCCCTACTAGAAATCATAATGCTCTGTTGTGACATCATAGTTAGTTGCCATGGAAACTGTGATGTCACAAGCAGACATTATGACATTAGGTTGGGAGTAAGCAGTAGGGGCTGATGAACTAAACAAAGATCTTGTTTTCATGCATATGACTTCAGTAATTAAGCAATAAGGAATGACCAGGGGTTATGCTAATGGTCTGTTAACCACCCTCTAGGGGTGTAATGTGGCACGAGGCGTAGCCGAGTGCTACATGCCCCTAGAGGGTGATTAACTGACCATTAACATAACCCCTGGGAGTGCCTTACTGCTATTATAATAAAATGTTTTTTAAATAGTGTTAAACCTTGTTCAGCACATGATTAGGCTGTACATGTATGTTAATCAAAGATTAACACAGGGCTGATAGAATGTTTACAACCAATCAGAAAGCTCTATTTCTCAGACTCTTTTTATAATAAATAATGGCAAGAAAAAATACAGAGCACATTAGAAATATAGGCGGCTTTGTGTTCAAATATTATGTTTTTCAATGTTCTCCTAGAGGAGCCGGTGGCTTTTCAAACAGTACTGTTACCTCCCCTGAACCGCTAACAAAGTTTCTCCTAATACACCAAAATATATGTATTGTCTTTTCTGCTATGGTTTCATATTGTTTACAGTTTCCCAAGTTCCTTGGGTTGTGACAATGACTCTCAATGTTTATTTTCATATGTTTAAGCTAGAATGCTACCCTAATGCAAGCAATAAGACACAATGGGGCATTGGTAGTACTGGTTTTACCACATGCCCAGGGACACTCGAAGGTAGAAGACCACAGGCTGAATGCCTTCAGTCCCTGAAGTGTGGTAAAATCAGCAAAACCAATGCCATGAACTGTCCAGCAGTGCTTATAAAATGCATCCACAGGCAACTTTTAAAAAATGAACAGTCTAAACGTTTTAAAAAAATCACAACCAAAATAAAAATACTACTAAACAATGTCAAATGGTCCCTCCATAAATGGTTTTCACCTGTCAGTGATCTGTCCTTCTACACATTCAATACATGGTGTGTTTATTTACCATTGAATTCAAGAATTCAAAATTCTACAATACTCCACAAGAACAGTAGTCCCTCCTCCACACACACACACACGGGGTCATACCTCTTCACTGTTCCTCATCATGGGGACTGTCCCTTATTTTACCCCTTACAAGTGCTCTGTCTCACATTGAAAAGGTACTGCCCATATAGAGAAGATGCTGTAAACCCAAATTTTTGAATCATATTTTATTGATTTTGCATCAAAAACACGATGTAATATTCCTGTAGCAGGTAGTGTTGTAACAACAAATGTAGAAACTTCACTGTCACAGGTAGAAGTCTTCATACCCTTACATTCTGTTATCACACAAGAAGGAAACTCCAATATCATTTTAATATTTATTCTTAATAAGACATCTGTCGGCCAGCCCACCGGCACAGCGGTTGGATTTCTGCTTGCGATGTGATCCAGGTTCGGGAGCGAGCACGGGTGATAAGCTGGAGGGCCGGGGAAAGAGGATTGAGCGTCCCATGGACAGCTCTCCTTCGGGGGGAGGGTAGGGGACTGGTCCGGTGCCTGCTGGCTCCTAGCAGAGGCTGGGAGTATCACAGGATGCACAGCCCAAATGCTAACTGGGGGAGAAGCGGACGTCGGCGTATGCTGTGACGTCACTACGCTGCCCCCAACAGGAAAAGGGAAAATTGCTCGCTGGCCGCCGGATGATGGCTCTTGGTTCCCTGAGTGCCTCCAGTGCCTTCCCAGGGCGTCCTGCTCCTCAGCAGCATCCCCGGACCCTAGTAGTGTGTTCTGGGGCCATCCCCTCTCCCCAGTGCCTTCCCCCTCAGAGGAGGGGGACCCGCCTGGTGAAGGGATACACCAGGATATCCTGGGGATCAGCTGCCATAAGAGGACCAGAGGAGGGCTGGGTAAGGACAGCGGGGCTGGAGGGAGCCTGTGGAGCCCGAAGGAGTAGGGAACCAGCAAGCACGGGGAAAGAAGACATCTGTCAACATGAGTGGAAATATCTATAATCTAAAATTTATAACATAGAGCGCCCTTCAATTTGGGTAAAGCTTCTCTGTGGCTGTAAAAAAGAAAGCTTGCAGGATTAGCTAAGACTATCAGAGGTAAACCCACACCCATCCCACCCTTCCACACCTCACTTCCATAAAAATATTACTAAAAAAATCAGTGCCATAATATTTTAGATATTAACCAAATCTGATTTATGGACCGGGATGAACAAATTAAAATGACGGAGAAAATGTAACTCTGTCTTAAGCACCCCAATGGATTAGCCCCACCATTACACTTAAACCTTCATTCACATTAGTGTTCTACCACTTGAACCAGGCATAAACACAGTAAGTTTACGCTTATGAAAAGTTGAAACCTAAATCCTGAAATAACAAGTCCGGAGTCTGATACAAGACATTTTAAACTAACTCAGGCGGAATTTGTAATGGAGCCTATTTATGTATATATGTATTTATGTATTTCATAACTGAATAAGTACACTGGTCCCAGGGACCATTTTCAGGCACAACCCGGGCCATCTAAATGGCACATACAGCACAGTTTTGTAAATGAGATACAGGAACAGTTACAGTATACAGATACATGGAAGGATCAGAAAGAAACAATCATGACATTGCAAGATCAGACAACTTACAAAAAACAGATTTTACACCTTAGCAGATTAAATAACAGCAAAAACTAATTGCATCCAATTTATAGGCAATCAAATCAGAGTACAGAAATAAAACAGCAGGAGCATAAAAATGATCATGGGTGGCAGAGATCATGAATTGCAGTTGCATGACATGTTCAATAGTAGGGCATCTTTGTAGTGTAGCTGGAACATATGGGGTGACCCCCAGGAGTGAAGCTCTTCTGGGAGGGTGTTCCAGAGCTTAGGTGTGGCACTAGAGATGACTCTTTCCCAATATCCGTATAGGACCTGGGGCAGGCCAGAAGGCAGTGGGTGGAGGATCTCAGGTGTAGTGGGGAATTAGCACATTCATGGAAGGTTTTAAATATGAGTGAGCACAACAGGAAGTCCCTATGGGACAGGGGGAAACCCACCCAAGTAACAAGTAAACAGTACAATGGTGGGTGCTGAAGGGGGCTTGGGTGACAAACCTGTAGATGTCGTTGAAGGCTGTATTGAGGTGAGTGAGAAGATGGGATGAGGTTAGGGAGATGATGGGTGAACGATAGTCAAAGAGAGGTAGAAGGGTGACCTGTCCTATAGCCAGTCTAACTTTTGGGGTCATGAGGTGCTTCAGGTGGTAGCAAACACCCAGTTGTTGGTTCACATGTTTCATGATTAGACCTATACGATATGCGAAGGAAAGGGGGACCAAGTGTGACCCCCAGGTATTTAAAAGATGTAACGTTGTTGAGGGGGGAATCCATCAGGGGCCAGCATGTATAGGAAGTGCAGAAGACCAGAGGAGCATCTAGTGAGCCAGTGCTTAGAGACCAACAGCATGGATTTCATTTGTTTGCATTAGCTATAAGTCTGTGTGCTATAAACCAGCTTACCATGGAGAAGTCATTGGGTAGGGTTTGAGATGTCTTAAGGGGGCTGTTGTCGCTCCTGAATAAGAGAAGATCATCTGCATACATGATCTTGTGGCAACCTGATGGTTCAGAAAGAAGGGGGTTAACAAAGAGTAAGTAGAGGATGGGACCAAGGACAGACCCTTGTGGGACCCCAGTATGTGCCTGTATTCATGCACATGTTTGAAAAGGTGGCTGCAGGGGTCCAGATAAATTTTAGGACTGGGAGATATTTATTACAAGCTGATTTTGCCTGATAGTATTTCCATCTATATGGTAGTAATACCATGCATTGACCTGTCTCGGACCCTGATCTCTGAAAGGTCACAGTTCCATTGGGTGTCTGCAACCACTGATCCTCCTTCTTCGATACCAGTGAGGAATCTTTAGAGACTTTCCCACTGCAATGTAGTGTGGTGACCCTATTTTTAACATTTTACATTGCAACTGCCCTTCTTATCATCCAGTGCACAACTCCTCAAACAGTCTCCTGCATATACACAACTTATGCTGTTTTTGGACCCCACCTCTACTGCCGACAGTCTGTTAGTATGTGGATCCATGGCTAGTAGCATTGAATGCTGCTGCAAATTTTGTGCATATGTACCAACATACTGTAAATATACAGGGTGGGAAACAACTTCCTAAAATCAGAAAGTGGGAGCAAATCATGCAAAACTGGTAGTAAAATACTCCTTTACTCCCCCTATTTTGTTCCACTGGATGGTCAGCAGAGCTCATATGATAGTGCTGGAATCTATCCAAAATTTGCAAAATGGCACGAAAGTTCCGAACAATAATGTCGGCAGAGGGAAGCCTTACAAACAACTGTACCATAAAAACCTTTATCTTATATACCCTGGGTACTAACAGTAAAAAGTTTCAGAAACATTTAAATAATTATCAGTAATAACTGGTGCCCCTAGGGTATATTAACATTGATTACCAAAAGTCTGTTCCAGATGGGCTTCTCCTGCATCATCTAATAAAGAAGAGGATTGACAGAGTGTCATTATAACTCACTCAGTGGTATCTCCATCTGCTTTAGATTCATCCTGCTGAGCTGAGAAGACTCGCGCTATCTTCTGCATGAGTTTTGAAGCCTCTGTGGGGTCTGCAATTTGGAAAACTTTGGACCACTTTCAGGCTCACTGACATGAGTAAGAGATGAAGTATGCCCAGCTGCCAGAGTCTCACCCACACCTCAACTGCCTTCCAACCTTCACTGGCAGGTGGCAAAACTCAGATTAGAAAAATATGCACTATTGAATCTTGCCATAATAGTGGGCACTTTTGTGTTCTCTGACAGTGCAGTATCCCACTCTGCCATCGAACCTATCGTTATGAGCAGCCACCAGGGAATTTTGCCTTCCAGAGGCCACATTACTTCTGCTGCACTGGGGGTGATTAGATAGGTGTGCTGTGCCATGAGACATTTCTCTGTCTGTAAAATCTCCAGGAGTAAACCAGCAAAAAATTCAATTGGGGATTCCACATCAGGTAAGCCAATTACTTGGATATTAATTGCTCAGATACCATTCTCTAAGTTCTCGAGCCTCCTCCTCAGTAGGGTATTTTCTTCTATTCACTGTACCAAAGTTGTCAGAGCTTGATCCGCTGATATTGATGCTGTTCTATCTTCCTGCTCAACCGCCCCCACTCTGGAGTCTAATCTCAGCATTTCTAAGGTAAATTCTGCCAATTTTGTGGTCCACTTATCGTGTTGCTCAGAGATGAGCAGCACTTGTGGGCTGTGACTTACATTTCCATCACTGATCCTCCTGCTTTTTTAGCTAAGGTGGGAGGCTGTTTCAAATCTTTAGGCCGTGGTCCCTCATTTCCAGACATTGTTCGATTACTGTGACCCATGTTTCCCAGTTCTTTTGTTGAAGTGCTGATTTTGGTGGCAAATTGTTCAACAGACCAAACACTTTCAGACTGTTAAATATTTTGTAAAGCTAGAGTAGTTTAAACATTTTTAATGAGCACAAAGAGACAGATTTTCTGGAGCTTCCCCAGTCTGCTGCATTCAGCTCAGTAGCTAGCTCCAACCTCTCCAATCCAGACATTTAAAGCAGAAACTGTTAACATTCTATAATGCTAAAGCAAAACTAAACTTTGAGCAACTAAAACCAATGTTTTCCACAGTATTTTGAACTTGTGTCTTCATGTTTATGTGTTACACATTTTGAGGGCCAGTATTCCAAACTGATCCTCATTTTTAGTGTTTAAGGTCCTTATTTAGTTGACAACACTTTGAGAGATGTACATGGAATGGTAACGTGGCATACATAAACTGAAAATTCTTCAGAATTCCACTGGCATAGCCGGCACAGCGGTAGCGCTACCACTTGCGATGCTGGCGACCCAAGTTCGGGTGCAGACTTGGGTTGTCAGGAGCCAGCCTGGGGAGAAGGATAGAGCATCCATATGATCGCTCTCCTCTTCCAGAAAGGGAGGGAAGTCATCCCCACTGCAATACCGCCACCTGGGTGACAACAGGTGATGGGGCAGTTCAGAGATGCCATGGGTGGGGAGGATGTCGGCCGAGTTCTGGGATGGCTGTCACGTAGTGACTTGCCTTTGTCTCTTGGAACTCCTAGTGTCAATGCCCTCAGGGCCAGGAGCAACACAGGAAAAATGCCCCCATAGCCGAACCTGGAGACTGCCTCTGGCATGCAGCCCTTACACACTGGACAATCCTTGGAAGGTGCCTGACAAAGACTCAAGCAGGTGGAGGAGGAGTGGTAAGGGGAGGTCACTCCCCCTCTCGTCGCCAGGGGCCAAACCAAGGCAGCGTGGGGGCGACCTCAGGGAAGTGGTTTGGGTGCAGCCAGCATTGATACCTTGGAGGACCTGAGGGAAGGGAAGGCTGTGGAAGAGAAGGGGGCATAAACAGACAATATAAAGAAAAAAGAATTCCACTGGCATACACATACAGGCCATGAGTGAAGCCATAACCTCCATTTCTTCTGTTGCTAGGTAAGTAGCAGGGAGTTCTCTGGCAAATTACAGCAACACACAATTTGTCGGCAGAACAGGACCACTTGGCCCAACCAGTCTGCCCAGATGTCCTCTGCCTAATCTGCCTCCACAGACCTTAGCTGACCTCTAGCGACCCTTCCCCCTCTCTATTTACTAATATTCTCCTATGTCTATCCCATGCATACTTGGAGCTCTCCACTGTTTTGCCTCAACTAGTTCTGGAATGGTATGGATAGAAGGGGAATTCTTCATGGTTATCAAAGTTAACAACAGAAATGAAAACTCTGACTAGTAGTTGATTTTTTTTTTTAATTTATGTGTGTAAGGAGGGGCTCATGTGTGGAAAGAGCATTCAATTAGTTACTAATTTTGCTTAATTGGAGAAAGTTTTTTTTTTTTTTTTTTAGCCTAGTTGAAAGTTTTTACATGCAAGTAAATGTGGCAGCCATGCTTGTGATGGCAATCAGGAATGAGTGAAGTGGCTCATGAATTCTGCATGTGAGCTGCCCAAATTCCAAATGAAACTACCAAACATTTTCCAAACTGTGCAGTTATGGAGAATCAATATATAGGGAGTAGTCTCGGAATAGTGGGTGAGATGGTAATAGGGAGCAGTTCGCGAGAGTGACAATGTTCGCAGGTTGACTGTGGTATCTTTGGCTGTTTTCAGCTGACTCTGCTATTGTGAGGACGTACGTGGTCACGGTGCACACCACACATTCTTTTAGACAGTGTTGAATATTACTCACTCGAGACGATGAGAAGATTCGTGTGAGACACATATCTTAGTATGCTAGTTTGTCCATTTCGACCGGCCGTTTCTTTGCTGTCCTGTTCAATGCTGGGTGCCGATCACGGAATGGAGCACTGCAGTCTGGGACACATTTTCTCTGCCCCTACCCACAACCAGCTCACAAACGCCGCTGTTTTTTCCCTCTCCGCGGGTGACATCAGCAACGGTAGAAATTGCTGGTACTGCCAGGTTGCAGTAGGTGACGGCTTGAGTGTGGTTGCCACCATGGTGTGTGAGTGTATGTCAGGGTGCTGGATAGAGGAACGTAGTATGCATAGATGTGAGGCGGCACCGAGCTGGACTGCAGGAAAACCGGTTTGTGCCTTCCTCTGGTAGCCCTGTTCACAGGAGTCCAGCCGTGGGATGTGGAAGCGAGCAGAGGGGGTCTGCAGCTCTCGAGCGCCGGGGGTGGCCTCAGAAGGTGGTGACGGAGTGGGCGGCTCCCCTCTACTGTCGTGGTGGCGATAGGAAGAAACCTAGCTGGCGTTAACTGTGGGTTAACACCAGCCGGGTTTGTGTCACCGTGCCACTTCGGCCAATGGGCTGCTCCATTTCACTGCTCCCTGGTATGCCGTGTTACAATGACCCATAAACCTCAAGAATGAAGCTTGAGAGGTTTATGAGGTCATCATACACCGAGGGGGAGAAAAATAATCCATGAACACTTACCTATACTTTATTTTTTATAATTACTGGTGCAGGAAGGTTTTTTTAGTAGTAGTTCTGTGAAGAGAGGGAGAGATACACACACACACACACAAACACACACACACACACACACACACACACACATACACACACACTTGCTCTCTCTGTCAGTCTCTTTATAGAGACTTTTTTTTGTGTTCTTTTTTATATTTTTAAAGAAGATGCACTGTGGAGACAGCATGGAAGTGTAAAGGGTAGACAGCAGTCATTGAGGTCTGTTACCGAGCTGACTTGCTGTCTATCAAAGCGCCAGCTGCCCGATGTGTTCAAAGAAGAGAATCAATCAGATAGGTTTTTTCCCCTGTTTTTTTCAGTTATAAAAGTAGGGAAAACAGTAAGAGAGTCCGTTACCTCAGGAGAGGGAATCTCTTTAGTGGGGTCCTCGGAGTGAGAAAACGGAGCTGACAAGTTTTTCAAAGTGTTCAGCCCATGCACAGCCAAAGAGCCAGTGAGGTGGCACACTCATTGTGACAGACACTGGATGACGCTACTGAAAGCAAAAATATTTGAAAACGCTGTAATAACTGGTTTTTGGGTTATTACAGCATTTTACAGTACTCGTAATCCAGTTGATAAAGATGGCCACCAGTAATTATATATGGGGTAGTATGTATAACAAGAATTTTATACACACCCAAGATGTTGGATGCTACACAAACCCTGAAAACGAAGCTTGGGGGGTTTATTCAAGCATCTAACACTGAAGCTGCATGTAAAATTTGAGTTTTTACACACCACCCCATGTGTTGTTTTATATAATAGCTGTGGAGGGTTTTTTTTGTTTTTGTTTTTCGCCACAGCAATAGCATTAAACAAACAAAAAAAATTTATCTCCATGTCAGTAGCTGAGGTTGGGTTGAAGGAGCTGATGTAATGTGTGTGCAAGGAAGGCAAGAATGCTACGGGCATACGCATGGAGCAAGGGAAACCCGGTGCGTGTTCGCTGTTATAACCAGCTATATAATGGCGAATTATAACCGTGTTTCTGTATGGTAAAACATGCTCCCCAGTTACTACATAATTCTATAAACTGGCCCTGTACTGTAAGTTTCCAATCTTAAAGAACTAGTACTGCAAAAAATAGCAGAAAAAAAGATTTCCTGAAACAGAGTACACAAAGGGTTTTCTAAGATAGAGAAGTACGTAGACAACCAATGAGCGTGTACCATTTACTGTACGCGCTTGGGTACCGCTCAGTCAGTGGCTGGCCATGGCAGTGTGAGGAGAGCTGTGCCAGTCACTGGCATGAGACAGGATGGGGGAGGTGCAGGGTGGCGGATTACTGCCTACCAGGGTAGGGGGACTCTACACTATGGAAAAGGGGATCTTGTTGTTCTTTGTTTACCACAGTGATCGGGGTGGGGAGGGGGTCCCTACTCTATGGAAAAGGGGATCTTGTTATTCTTTTTTTTTATCACAGTGATCGGCGGAGTTCCTACACTATGGAAAAGGGGATCTTGTTATTCTTTTTTATCACAGTGATCGGGGAGGGAGACCACTAGACTACCAGAGTTATGATGTGTTTTTCATTTAACATTGATATGGATCAGGGCTCGGGGAGAGTAGAGAGCTGGCCCAGCACATTCAGCCTGATGCAGCCATGTTAATTGGCCCATAATGGGCATGCATGAGGCCCCTTTGCACCATGCATGCCCAATTAGCTCATTTGCATATTATGGCTGAATATCATCCTTGGGGGGCATAGTGCGTCCAGGTATGCGCCACACATTCCCCCCCTGGCGGTCTTCAGCCCCGCACCATACATGGCAGCTGCCTGCTATGCGCTGCACATCCATGGTCCAATATTCAGACAGAATGCACTATCTGTTCTGATCAAATTCTGTTTGAATATCACGTCAGAGCCAGGTGGCACAATTTTTTTGTGCACCACATCGATTTGCGTGCGCATCTGGCCAGCTCTGAATATTGGACCCACAGTGTCCTGTCTTCTTCCCTCTGTGTTTCCTTGTACCTCCTGAATACAACCCTTTTTGCCCTTACATTCTCGGCCACTTCCTTTGAGAACCACAGTGTTTTTTTCTTTATCTTTGTTTTGCTAACATGCTTAATACAGTGGCTTGTTGCCTCTGCTACGGCTCCCTTAAGATTTTCTTTCCTTTCTTTTTGAGACAGTAGAATCGTATCCTGATTCATGCAGGTCCCTTTGTGATCTGCGTGAACAGCTGCAGATGTGCAGGTCCCTTTGGGCCATGTGCCTTAGGAAGACTCCACTGGCTTGCAGAAGTGCAGGGCCTGGCACATTCACTCCTCACATATTCACTCTTCACATATTCACTCTTTTTTTTAATTAAATTTTGTACCTAACTTTTCAAGATAGTCATTTATGACTGCCCATATAAACATGACATGTAGCATTTATAATATATTGGTTGAAATGTCATTTTGCACCAGAAGTGCAAAAAGACATCTCGTCAAGCATTTAAAAAATGACATCTGTCATGTATGAAGTGGTGTGGAAAAATGCCTATGTTGAACGTTTGGTGTCTAAATATTGAAAATTAGCAAGATTATGACTGAATGTCGCACTACTGCAACATTCAGTCATAACCTGGGCATTTTACCATATTTGTACACCAAATTTTCAGTACAGCCTTCTTATTACCCCTCCTCATTAACCTGGTAGGTGAACATTTTCAAGTCCATGTTGAAATGTCACTGGCGGCTCCAAAACGTCATTACATGCCACAGGTGTGAAAACACAAAAATGACAGCTGTCATGTTCACGAGGTGGTGCGAAAAAAATGGCTATGTTGAAAATTTGGGGTAAAACTATTTACAATTACTGACGTTATGAGCAAGCACAGAACAATTTCAACATACGCTTATAACTTTGCCATTGTTGTATTTTTTTTTTTTTTTTTTTTTTTTTAGTCTTTGGTAACCAGGTAAGGCCCACTAGGTGCAAGTGCCAGTTTTCAGGGGTGACCTGGGAGCACTGGGGTGGTTAAATGACTTGCTCAGAGTCGCACAGTATGCAAGTTTAGGTTGTGGGACTCAAACCCTGGTATGCGGTATGTACCAAGTTCATTCACAGCTTGTTACTCTAACCTCTAGGTTATACTGCCAGCCCCAGCCTTTCAACCCCAAATTTTCAGTACAGCCTTCTTATTACCCCACTTCAGGAACTATACAGCCCAGATGGTTTTGTCATCACCTAGTACCCAGACAGTTTGGAAATTTGGTCTGAAAATTTCAGGTAGAAAGGGCTTGCCCCAGCATGGTACCTTTCGTTTGGTTTGGTGAAAAAATATTAATCCGTTCCAAAATTATAAGGATTTGGGATTTCAGTTCTGAGCATGCTCAGTAAGGTATTAACTATATTTCCAAGAGAGCCTACTGAGCATGCTCAGTACTGAAATGTAAAATCCTTATAACTTGGGAATGGATTAACATTTTTTCACCAAACCAACAAAAGGCACCCTTCTGGGGAAAGCCCGTTCTACCCTGAACATTTCAGACCACTATTCCAAACCATCTGGGCACTAGGCAATGACAAACAGCAAACAACCCAACTTTTCTATACTTCTACACTATAAAGACTTCAAAATCCACACATCTGACCAGAACAAATCTTGGCATATCAAGAGACATTGCCCCCCAGACCACACATGCAAAATTTTGTGCACATCCATCGAACAGGGGCAAAGCTATTAAAGTGCAAATTTAGGGGGTTAACATTAAACAGCCTTCACAACCCTAACTATATGAACATATGAAATTGCCAGCAGATACAGGCCATAATAGTCTATTAAGTCTGCTTGAGTGTGCAGCTTAGTTTAGTTTCTTGGAGCTGCCCCCCAACTCCTCCTGGAGTCTACCACTTCCCCTGCAAGTACCCACCCCCTTCCACTTCCCTGTAATGCCTCGTCCCATCCTTATTTTCTTCTTCACCCTATCCCACCCTCCCTTGAAACAAGCCACTGTGTTTGCCGCAACTAACTCCTCTGGCAACTCGTTCCACCCAGACACCACCCTTTCAGTGAAAAAGTGCAATTTCCTTCTTAAATCTACCCCCACCAGTTTCAGGCTATGTCTCCTTGTTGTACCCTCCTTTCTTAAATTATAGATGCCCACTGCTCCAGCCCCGTTTATGCCTTTGAGGTACTTGAAGGTCTCTATCATGTCCCCCTTCTATCCTCCAAGGAGTACATGTTGAGCTCCCTCAGCCTCTCCGCATATGTTCTGTCCCCTATGCCCTGGATCATTTTGGTTGCCCTCTGCTGTACCCCCTCCAGTAGTTTGATATCCTTTTTCAGGTACAGGCACCAGAACTGTACATAGTATTCCAGGTGAGGCCGCACCAGTGACCTGTACAGTGGCAGAATAACTTCCTCTCTCCTAGAGGTGATTCCCCTAGCAATGCAGCCCAGCATTTTATTTGCTTTGGCTGCTGCCTTACGGTACTGTGCCAAGTGTTTCACATCACCCCTGACCATGACTCTTAGGTCCTTTTCCGCCTCTGAGACTCTCACCTGTATATACCCCAGCCAGTAACTGGCCCCTGGGTTCCTGGCACCCAGGTGCATGACCTTGCACTTCTTAGCAATGAAACCCAACTGCCAGATGCCCGACCATTTCTCCAGCCTAGCCAGATCATCCCCGAGATCCTGTCTCCCCTCCTTTGTGTTCACCTTCCCATAGAGCTTAGTATCATCTGCAAAAAGGCAGATCTTATTTTTGACCCCCTCAGCTATGTCACCAATAAAGTACTTGAACAGCACAGGTCAGAGTACTGAGCTCTGTGGGACCCCACTGGCTACAGGCCTAGGTTTGGATAGTTTGCCCTCTGCCACCACTCTCTGGTTCCTGTCCCTCAGCCAGTTCTTGACCCACCCCAGCAGTTTGTCCCGTATTCCCAGGTCTCTCAGCTTGCTGATCAGCCTGCCACGTGGCACTGAATCAAACACCTTGCTGAAGTCCAGGTACAGTACGTTAACTGTCTGCCCCCTGTCAAATGACCTCATAACCCAGTCAAAGATGTCAACCATTGTTGGTCTGACAAGATCTCCCCCTGACAAACCCATGCTGCCTGTCGTCTTGGAGTCCATTTACCTCAAGGAAGGTCACCGGCCTTTCTTTTATAAAGGTCTCCATTATCTTCCCCACTATGGAAGTTAGGTTAACTGGCCTGTAGTTGCCCAGCTCATCCCTGGGACCATTCTTGTGAGTGATACTACATGAGCTGTTCTCCAGTCCTGCAGCACACACATCTTCTCCAGCGAGGTGTTAAACAGGTCTGTCAGCAGAGCTGCTAGTACCCCCGCCAGCTCCCTCAGGTGTACACCATCTGGGCCCAGTGCCTTGTCCACCCACAGTTCCATCAGTCCCCTTAAGACACTGTCAATCCCTGTCTCCCCTTCATAATCTTACCCTCCCCCAGGGCTCCCCCCAATCCTACCCTGTAGCATAGGTCCATCCACTTCCTTAGTGAAGATGGAGCAAAAGTACTCATTTAGTGACTCCGCTTGATCTTCACCCTTTTCTGCCCATCCTCCCTCCCACTTTATCCTAACAATTCCATCCCTTCTGCTTCTTCTCTCCTTAATGTACCAGAAGAAGTCCTTCTCCCCTTCCTTAATACCCTGTGCCAGTCTTAGTTCTTTTTCAGTCTTGGCTGCCCGGACCTCTATCCCTGCCTCCCAAGATTTCTCTGCATATACCTCTCTGTCCTCCCCCCTTGAGGTACACTTGTATTTCAAGAAGGTTACCTTCTTTTCATTCACCTTCTCTGCCACCCTCTTGCTATACCAGCTGGGTCTCATGCACCTAGTGTTCTTATTATGAGTTTTCGTACAAGTGCCGGTGGCCTCTATTAACCCTTTCTTAATGACAGACCATTTCTGATCCGCATCCATCTCTGGTCGGAGCTTTGCCAGGTCCTCTAGTATGTTGCCCATTTTAATGAAGTCTGCCTTCTTTAAGTCCACCACTCTCATTTTTGCCTTGGCTGCTTCCTTCCCCATATTGATGTAGAACCACACTGTGCGGTGGTCACTGCCTGCTAGGGGATCCCTCACTTCAACTCCCTAGACATGCTCCCCATCTGATCACACTGGGTCTAGTATGGTCTCCTCCCTTGTTGGCTCTGTGACTCCCTGTGTCAGGAAATGCTCCTGGATAGCATCCAGAAAGACCTGTTCCTTGCAACAGGAGGTAGCCGGGGTGCTCCAGTCTACTCCACGTAGACTGAGGTCTCCAAGTATTTTTATTTATTAGTTTTTGTTGACTGGATAAGTGCGCTAGACAAATTCTGCCTGTTTTCAGGCACGACCCAGGAGAGGGGGATACAGATGAATGCCAACTGACCTTGAACCAGATTAAGCTATTGGTGGTATTTTTATTGAATGGGGGGAAATTTGGCCAGGGCACCGGGGAAATTCCCCTACTATCCAGTAGGGGGAGACTCTGTCCCCAAGACTGCTTTCCAAGATGGCTGCTAAACAGAATGCAGAGGAGGAAGTGGAGGAGATGGAGCATGAATTGGATGCTGGAAAACTGTCTACTTGAACCAACAGAGAAAGTACTGGAATGAGAGGGAGAATCTGAGAAAAGTCCTAGAGAAGCTGTGCATGAAATATATAAACCCACTGACTGTAAGTCTGCTAAAACTTCTTGTTTTTCTGAATTACCAGAGGATAGCTTTTTGGGCCTAAGTGATGATAATATTACAGTGTTGGATGTTCAGGGGAAGCAGAGTGATTTAAACCCTGCAGAAGCAGAAATCATGCAACAAATAGAGGCCGAAGAGAAGAGCTTTTTGATTAAAAAAATGCAGCTTCATAAAAAACTCAGAGAACTTCAAACTGACAAAAGAGCTGGATCTGTCAAACTGACACATCTGGATGTTAATGACATAGTAGCATCAAAGGATGCTTCTAGAGATTGGGCAGAGGCTGTAGAGCAAGCAGAGCGCCTACAGCAGCAGCTAAACTCAAGAACAGCAATAGCATCGGGAATGGCAACTACAGACAGTAAAGAGCCTGGCCTAGGATGCGCTGGAACCCCATCATCTTGGTCAGTGGAAAAGGCCCTGCAGGGGGCCGAATGGGAAAGGAATAATAGTACAGGTCAGTGGGCCTCTGGTAAATCACCTATACAAATGTCAGTACCATCTAATATAACATTGCAGCAAACTCAGGATAAACAAAATATAGACTTGGAGGTACCTTCTGAGTTAGCTCTCACTCAAAATCCTATTTTACAGCTTCTACAACAGCAGACAGTCCCTGAGAAAGATGCAGCAAATACTAACACTGGGGGATGCCCCCTTGACTCTTGTGCACCACAACAAAGGCCTTTGAATTTTATAAATAAACACCCCGCTCCTTTTCTTCTTTATTCAGACTTCCATTTTTTCCTGCTAAAAGGCATAATGTGGTTCGTATATCATATACAGGAGGTATATGACATACAGGAGGTATGCCTGAGCCACCAGACAGGCTGTTTGTTGCTAGAAATCTTTTAAATGACTCAATGAAGTTTTTTTTCTAATGAAATATATGCACTCATTCACATTTCTGGTGAGGCAACATTTGACATTAGCTTCAAGTCTCTGAAGGGTTTGGAACGTTTTTGGATAAAGTATGTGACTTTAAAGAAAACGGCCTTGTGGGCCCCATTTATTGCAATTCCACTAACAAAACCTGCCCAAAAGTGATCACGGTACTTTTTAGAAATGAAGGTGTCAGTGTGAACGATCTCACCTACTGGATAAAGCAGAAATGTACAATTATTGAAGTGCCTACTGCCATTTTAGACTCAGAAAATATCTGGACTGGGGGGTGGAAAGTGAAGATCCTGTTAAAAACCACAGATACTGGTATTTTGCATTTACCAAATTCTTTCTTTTTAGGTAGAGATCGAGGGATACTCCTCTATGCAGGACAGCCAAAGATGTGCTACAAGTGTGGCTCAGTAGCACATTTGAGTAGTATCTGTGATCAGATTAGATGCAATGTTTGTGGAGAACTGGGGCATTCAGGAACTTAATGCACTAATGACTGTAAATGTAACCTTTGTGATGAGTCTGGACAAACTTTTCCGAATTGTAAATGGGCGGCTCACAATAGCCCTGAACAGGCAGATGGGGAAGAACAACATTTGTTAATTACCCTTACACAAAAGAATAAGTTGGACTTTAATAAACAGCAAGCACAGAGTAGGAAGGAAAATATGGTGCCCCCTCCCCATTGAATCCTGTAGTGTCCCACCAGCCTGATACTCCTGTTATTGACATTATTTTAAGAGATCAAGCCCAAGAGAATACATATGCCCAAATAAATTTAATACCCGAGATGGACACAGGAACTATGGAGGAGGAGAGACCCTCAACCTCTGGCGTAGAGCAGGTAGGAGCTTTAATGCCCCTTCCCCCCCAATCCAGTGATTGATCAAGATGTTACCGTACCTGCAGTTAAGCATAATACTCTATCCTCTGTCTTACACACACCTCAGAACACAAGTTCAATGCCTATATCCAACAAGTTTGATTTATTACAACAGGAAAACACAGAAGAGGACTCTGATGCCTCTTCTATTGCATCTTCTGTACCTGAAGTCACTACAGACACTGAAAAGCCAGAGATGGTAAAAGGTCCCCCAAAAAGAAAAGCAAAATTAAAAAGGCAGAACACAAGACAGGGAAAATATAAATAATTTAGTGAACCATGTATATTCCCTTATCCTGTTATACTATTAATGTAAATAGTATA
The DNA here is from genome assembly GCA_016271365.2 of Neoceratodus forsteri. Taxonomy (NCBI): domain Eukaryota; kingdom Metazoa; phylum Chordata; order Ceratodontiformes; family Ceratodontidae; genus Neoceratodus; species Neoceratodus forsteri. The sequence continues at coordinate 336,485,775 of CM057454.1, forward strand.
AAGAGGGACAGCAAAAGAAAGATAATTTTTTCTTTTCTCTTGTATCTCCAGTTTGGCATTTATTTTTTGCAAGATGTCAGACTGCACACTCAAAGAAATAAGGTTAGCTTCAAAAGGTCAGTTTGCTGGCACCTCCTATTGGTCCATTGGGGAGGAACCCTGTTCAGGTTTAGGAATTTTGTTCAAATTACCTGAGATGCAACTCTTAAAAATATTTGATGTCCCAGGCTGAGTACTGATTCTTGATGTGCTTAAACAGGGTGTCTGGTTTCGGTTGGTAAATTTGCATGTGCCCCAGACAAAAGCTGAACACTGCGATCTGCTGAATCAGATCCAGCCTTTCTTGTATGGAGCACATCACACAGTGTTTTCTGGGGACTTTAACTGCCCCCTACTGGAAAAAACCTCTAAAACATATTGTGATTCTAATCATTTGGCAAAAGTCGTAGAAAAAGCTAAATTAAGAGATTCCTACTTCCATCTTATCAAAGTACATACTCCAACATTTCAAAACGGTCCTCTAACCTCCAGAATAGACTATATTTTTACATCTAAAAATATTAATATCCTCTCAGCAACAACATATCCAGTAGAATTCTCTGATCATGCAATTGTGGGTATAAAACTAGGAGCCATCGAGGATTTACAGAGAGGTCCGGGTTTCTGGAAATTAAACATCTCACTTTTATTAGAGGACTATGTTTTACAAATGCTTTGTCACCTAGTAGTGGCAAGGAAATCTGTGTCTTTTCTATGATAATCCCGGTCAATGGTGGGTAGATACGAAAATGGATGTACAGAAAACTTTTCAACACATAAGTAAAGACAGAAATCAAAAAAAAAAAATTTATTACTTAGATCATAGAAAATTGTTGCAACACCTACTCTCTATAACACAAGAGATGGGACAAAATATCCTGACACAAATAAACACAGTAAAGCAACAAATGAAGGAGTACCACAGTTTGGAGTAAAAGGGAAAATAAATGAAGTATGCCCCTTTGATAATTATAATGCTACTATAAAGGTTAAAGAAATCAATTATTTAACAGGGGAAGATGGAATAGAGTATAAGACTAAGGAAAATATATTAAATATTGTAAATCAATATACTGCTAAAATGTACGATTATTTAGAGGTAGACCAGGAAGTTTTTGTAAATATGTCGCCGATTTGAATATTCCAATTATACCAGCAGATATTTTGAGGAAACTATCTCAACCTATTCAAATATCAGAAGCACAGGAAGCTATTGCTATGTTGGCAGGGGGTAAAGCCCCAGGACCTGATGGTATGCCAAATGAAATTCTTAAAACCATTGGAGGAGAATTAAAGACTGAATTAACTGATATGTTTAATTTTATGTTAGAAACTAAAGAAATTACTTTGACTATGAATATGGGTATATTAACATACATTTACAAGAAAGGGGATAAAACTTCATTAAATAACTGGAGGCTGATTAGTTTATTAAATTCAGATTTTAAATTATTAACAAGAATTCTGGCAAAACGCCTGGCTTTAGTGGCAGATACTGTTCTCTTGGAAGCACAAGCCTATGCTATTCCAGGTAGAAAAGTGCAGGATCACTTAATACTTATCAGAGAATTCATGGAGTTAGGTAATACTGCAGGTTTGGATGGCTACCTGGTCTCCCTGGACTAGGAAAAAGCATCAGACAGGGTCAGTCACGTATTTTTATGGGAAGTCTTACGGAAATATCAAATACCAGAAGTAATTGGGTGGTTACAAAGTATTTACAAAACTGCCACAGTAACACCAGTGGTACAGGGCTGGAAGGGCCCCTTGGTACATTTAAAAAGAGGCGTAAGGCAGGGTTGCCAATTAAGCCCCATTTTATATGGTTTTTTTTTATCGATCCATTGTTAAGGACTATAGTTAATAATGAGTCAGTACTACCAGCACAAATAAGAGATGTAGTTTTTCCCCCATAAAATAATAGCGTATGCAGATGATATGACTCTTTTTGTCAATAACACTCAGTCTTTAGTTACAACCATAGAAATATGTAAGACTTTTGGGAAAATGTCAGGAGCCTCTTTGAATTTAGGGAAATGTCTTGGACAAAGATTGAATTCCACCTTAGCTTTTAGAGGAATGGTTGCAGGGATTACTATACAGCCTGAAGCTATGAAGATCTTAGGGATCTGGTTTGGGCCTGGTGATATGGATGAGTTAAACTGGAAAGAAAAAACAGAAACTGGTAAACAAAAAGTCAGCCAGTGGAACAGAGGGAAACTGGGGAAAAGGAAACGGGTATGTCTTATTAAAACTTTGCTGGTCCCTATTTTTTAATTTTTAAGCTACATCTTCCCACCTCCAAAACATAGGGAGACACAGTTACTTAGCATTATTTTCAAGCTTGCTAGGGAAGTGGGTTAAATCCTATAAAAAGAAATATTCTTTATTTATTGTTAAGACAAGGAGGGTTGAATATGTTAAATCCTATTTTATTTTTCAATAGTTTTTTTATATATACAAATATTAAACCTTTACTTGGGCAACATGTTATGGTATGGGGGGAGCTACTCAGGAAAAGATTTTCCCAGTGGCCAAATCTGTGGGACCTAAAAGCATTAAAAGTATTCAAAAAAAAAAAAAAATCAGTAGAAAGGCCTGAGTACATTAGATGTACATTTTTGAGACTCAGGCAATGGGAAGTGACTACACAACAGGTTCAGACCTTATCTAGGAAACAACTCTATTTCTAGTTATTATCAAATATGTGTCACAAGGAAGTAATATTTAGAAAATGTGCAGCTGAGCACAGAGAATCTTTATTGCAATTTCTAAATAACTCTCGAGTTCCAGATCATATGTGGGACTTTCACTGGCTAGCAGGTCACAAGAAAATAAATGTCAAAGAGAATCAAAAGCACAAGAAAGTGGAAGAAAGATTATGTGGTAGATTAAGCTGTATCCAGCAAGAAGAAACGGCCCGTCACTTATTTTTCTCCTGTTCTTTGATTTCGGGGTTTTGGGGGGTTTTAGCAAAGAAATGGAAAGAGCCTATATTTAGTACTATAACACATCAGAATTTAATATATGGAATAGTTACTGTTGGATGGGAGCGCTGGAATAAGAGTACACTGCAGTTAATAATGATTATCCTGAAGTGGAATATTTGGCTCATAAGATGTGTATATACACTACAACTAAAAGAGAGAGTAATCATGAAGAATTCTATAATAAAGTGATGTTAGAACTGACTAAATTATACAAGTCAGAGAAACAGACTTTATCCAGGAGTTGGATTATGGAACTTTGGAAATGTTTACCTTGGGTGACAGATACTGATGTGCCTATAACTTGAAATTTGTTGTCACTTCTGTTTTAAATTTGCTGTAATGAATATCTATGGATTACTTTGATAGGGGATGGGGAGGGTAGGAAATCCACATTAGTCTAGGGTCTTCTCATTTGGGTTTTCTATAAATTCTTCTTTATAGCTATCTAAAAAAATGTATGATTGTATTACTTATTAGAGTTATCCTTATTTTTCTTTATCTTGTGATTTGAGCATTATTTTGGTTGATTTCACACTTTCTGTATTCATTTGTTTGTTTTTGCAATAAAAAATTCCCCTACTCTTGGTAGGTGGTGCTGTTGGTCACCTTTCCAAGATGGTGGCCACATAATCATCAGAAGCGGAGATGGAGGAGTCTTTTCACCAAGCGGGTGAAAATGTTTTGGATCTGTCTATGGAAATGGATGATTTGGTGCTGGACGAGCAGCTTATGGAGACTTGTGATGTTCTTTCAACAGAGATAGCTGGGGACTCACGGGATGCGGTGAGGGTGAATATGCCCGAAACAGCTATAATTTCTACAGAAAGAGCTAAAAATCTGCATAAGGAGGTAACAAATGTAGTTGATGCAGCTGGAGCAGCTGCGACTGGAGATGCAATGGGTGCAGGGTTGCAAAATCAGGACTGTCTGAGGCGGCACAATGCCGAAACTCCTGATGGGCTAGGGAATGTGCTGTAAGGCTCGCGATCTGAGCAAAATAATGTGCTCCCGACAGAGCAGGGAGAGATGAGGAGAAGTCCTCCTCATCCTACGGATGGTTTAGGTACACCTCCAAATTGAGCAAGTCCAGTTGTGCAAGAGGTGGACAGCCCTCTTAATTTTGAGACCTGGACACAGGAGAGAGCTCTATCTAGAGCAGGGTGGGCGCAAACAGCGGATAGCTGCTGGCTCCCAGATTCACAATGGATGGATTTTACTTCTCCAGGGGAGCAAACGGGGGAACAACAGAAAAAAGTGGATACTGGGGAAAGCTTAACAGTTCAACACGCAAGTGATACTCAAGTACCCACGAACTTGGGGGAACACAGGACCCAGGAAGTGGAGTCAGGCGTGCATTCCCCATGACCTAGTCAGCAAGTGGATAGAGAAGAAGGATTAAACCCTGAAGCACACTCTTTTCAGGCATCTGAATGCGAGGTATGCAATAGTGCTGGCCAGGGTACCTCAGGTTTAGGACTGGGAAATACTAGCCCAGCAGAGGAATTTGATGACAATACAGCTCACTCCCGAGACTGAGATAGGTCTGGCAGACAGGACCCAATGTTTTCGGAGTTAATTTCGACAAAAACTCACACAGGCACTCAGAAAGAACACGGTGCATTTGAGATATCGAGGGGATTTATGAGAACACCCGGACAGGGTCTTTGTGGCCCGTAGGCTCCTAAAAGACTCGATGTTATTTCTCACCTCAGAAATATATGCATTGATACACATGTCAGGGGAAGACACGTTTGATATAAGCTTCTGACAACATGCTCATCTGGACAGATTCTGGACCAAATATAATATGTTACGGTCGACTCCCTTGTGGAATCCCTTTATGGCTATACCATTGACAAAACCTCTTTTGAAAACAATAACAGTAATTTTTCGTAATGAGGGGGTATATGTTAACGACATCTTGTTTTGGCTGCAAAAAAATCTTCGGTCTTGGGGCATCCTGAACCGATTATTGATTCAGAGGGGATTTGAATGGGTGGGTGGTGATTCCAAATAAAACTGATGCAGGGATACAATATATCCCAAATAGCTTTTTTCTTGGCCGAGATAGAGGGGTGTGTTTTCATGTGGGTCAGACCAAGGCCTGCTATAAATGTGGGTCACATACACATCTCAGTAGTACTTGTGACAGGCTAAAATGTGCCCTGTGTGGGGATTTCGGGCATGTGAGTAAGGCATGCACAAATGTTTACAAGTGCAATTTATGTGATGAGACAGGCCACGTGTACCACCAATGTCCGTGGGTGGGACAAAATAGAATGGATGGTTTGAACCAAGAAAAATTAGTCAAACACTGCACAAGGGGATGCAAGTCAGACAGGGCCCCAGAGGGAGGAGACAAAGGGAACATTCGGTGCCCACATCCCCCCAGGACACAGGCCACCACTAGGCAGATCCATCACAGGAACCTAAGGGAAGTGACTCCAGGACAGAGGTTTCTCTGCAGCAGAACATACAGCTTATACCAGAACCCAAACATCATGAGAACAGTCAACACAGTAATTCTCAAGGGACAGTGGTGAAGCCCCCATGCTCTCTCTTCCCCCTCCTACAGAATTTCAGCTCACAAAAGCTAGGAGAGTAACTAATGCATCCTTCAAACTGCAAGCACCACCAGCCCAAATACCTATACAAAATGCTTTCCAACCTCTTCAGTCCACAGAAGGTGAGTCAGATCTAGATTCAGAAATCTCCTCATGGTTTGAAATGGTCTTAGATATGAAGGAAGAGACAACCCCTTTACCCCTCATGACTAAAAGGGGAAAAGAGAAAAAAGGAAAAAAGCACAAGACAAAGGCAATGCACCTGCCCTACCTGACCAACCCACCTGATACAAATTGTTCGACTAACCCACCAAATGTGCACTTATGCTACTCACCCATTCCGCTGCTTCCCCCTGCTTCTCCCACCCCCCCACCATCCTCTACATGCCTTCCCCCTCACCCCCTATCCTAGTTCCACCCTCCCCCCTCTTTCACCAGGGGCCTGTGCCCCTACCCATTTTCTTACCCCCTGTCCTTTCCACCCCATGCCCTCCTGATAAGGAGAGCCCTAGCCAGAGGTTCTTCTGCTGTAAACCTATTTCTATTCCACCCCCCTTTGACTCAATTACCTCCCCTGTTCTTACTTCTGCTTCAGCCCTGACTCTGTGTGTCAAGATACACTTCCTATTCCTAGGTCCACTGTTAAGTCATAGTGCTTTTGACATTTGTCTTATGCTCTTTGTTAAACTGTGCTTTACGCTTGTACGTTTCTATTTTTCTTCCTAATGTGGAACCTTTGTAAATGAGCTGGTAGCTCAAAGGTTGTAATCCGAGACTTCAATAATAATAATAACAATAATAAAGGTAAACAAAAGACATAAACATGAAAGGGTAGTTTCTTATTTCTAGTTCTAATGTTTATGCTGCGAATTTCCTCTCAATGTCTGTAGCATTAAGAATTATAAGAAAAGATTAGCAGTCTTGGCATTTTTACATTCAGCGGCTTATGATATGTACTACTGAATTACAAGAAACACGGCTGAACTCACTATTTTTGGGTAAACAGGCAAAAAAGAGGATGGATGTGGGGTCCATCCTACTGGATGTTTGGCACTGACACAGCGGATGGCTTAGGCATTATGTTTATGGGACCTGACTTTACTTTACATAGATTAGTCAATATTGCTCCTGGAAGAGCACTCCTGTTAGATTGTTCATTCTGGCATTTTCAACTTAGAATTATTAATACATATGCACCCCAAACAAAGGCAGCTCGAATTGATTTATTCAAAGCAATCAGACCTTTTCTATATACAACTAGACATGTAATATGGGGAGGAGACATGAATTGTGGCATTGATCTTAAAATGCAGGATAATATTCAAAGAAAGGTGTACTGTGATGCTAATGTGCTGAAAAAAGATCCTTAACACAGCAAACCTTGTAGATGCATATCACAAATTCCATAAAACTGGAGGTCACACTTATGTGAGGAGTAGATTTGCAACATACATAGATTGCATATTTGTTTCCAGACTATTAATCCAACATATTTTTAAAATCCAAACATGTGAATTTACAGATAATTTATTGTTGGGTTGTCACATTAGTATGTCACACATTCCTCCACAGTTACTCTCACATCCCAAGAGGTGGAGAATGAACACTGCCCTTTTAGAGCAAGAGCAAATAGTGACAGAAATAGATTATCTTTTACAGATTAGGCAAACAGTGATTCCTCTATACGATTCTCATTGGCAATGGTGGGCAGACACTAAAAATGATATTAGGAATTTATTGATACAGTTAGGGAGGGTAAAATCTAACATAGAGTACATACAATTTCTACAATCTAGATATTGCATCAATACATGTCATATGCACAGGGTCAAAGGTCTACAGTGCAGACACAGATAAAACTTCTGAAAGACAAAATGTTTTCATTTCAATATAATAGGGCAGTCTCTCTAGAAGTAGAAATGAAGTATGGGACAGTGAATCAACCCAGTGCAGATCCGTGTTCTGCCTGCAAACAAAGGCTGGATTCCACTTTAATGTCTAGTTTGCAGGATGAGGAGGGGAACATTAAAGTAAAAGATATGGACATTTTACAGATTGTACCTCAACATGTGAGCCGGACATTTGGGGGAGTGTCAGAAAAGAGACTCCTGAGACAAGAAATGGAGAACTTAGAGGTACCCCAAATTGATGGGATGGATTTAGCTAATTTAAATGCCAATATTTCAAAATCCAAAATGGAATGACCAACAATTACTTAATTGAAGGAGGGAGCATCTCCAGGGCCTGATGGGATTCCGAGTGGTTTCTTTAAGAAATTTGTTGATCCTTTACTACAACATCTGGAAGTAGTGTATAATGAACTCTTACAAGGCTTGTCAGTGGATGCATGTTTCGAGGAGTCCATTATGATTTTTTTTTTTGTATAAAAAAGGAAGTAGACAATTGTTAAGCAATTAGAGACCTATTAGTTTGTTAAATACAGACTATAAAATCTTGTCCAAAAGTCTCTGTGCTAGGCTACAGAAAATTAGCACTGTCTTAATACATCCTGTTCAGACATGTTCAATCCCAGAATGTAATATCACAGCTAATCTCACTTTATTGAGAGACATATTTGAATATGGTAGGCAGAATAAGGTGAAAGGCTTCCTGATGGCTATTGACCAAGCCAAGACATTCGATAAAGTGGAGCATGACTATTTAAAGTGTTGAAGATGTATGATATTAAAGGAAATTTCATGCTATGGTTGAAAACCTCATATACTGGTGCGAACATTATTCCTCAAGTGAATGGCTTATTAGGAGAACCAGTGAAAATGAGAGTAGGAGTGTGTCAGGGTTGTCCGGTCAGCCCATTATTATACACTTATGCACTGGATCCGGTGGTAAGAATGACAATGATGAATACAAGAATTAAAGGTTTGTCACCAGGGTACAGATTGGCTGCACAAAAAATAATGGTTTATGCGGATGACATATGTTGTTTTGTTCAAACACATGAAGCAGGACAGGAATGTTTCAGGCTGTTGAAAAAATATTCCCAATGGTCAGGTGCTCAAATTAATAAAGAAAAAAAGTCAGATAGTGCAGATCAGAGTAGAGGAGGGTCAGTGTCAGAATATGGATTTTTTTTTTTAGATATTTCCATAGTTACAGACCCAGTGCCCATTCTTGGTATTTACTTTGGTTCAGGGAATTTACAACTGATAAACTGGGAGAAAAAATTCGAGTATGTGAAGCAAAAGTTCAGATTTGGAAAACATGGACGTTTTCAAAACAAAAAAGGGTACTGACAATAAAATAAATTATTTTACCCATCTTCACAAACTTGAGTTTCATATATCCTCCACTGACTAGTTTAGAAACCAAGCTTTTAAGTTGTTTTTTTCAAATGATTTGGGGGAGCAGACTTAATCCAGTTAGACAAGATTTTACATATCTTCCAATTAAAAAGGGGGGGGTCTGGGAATGATAAATCCAGTGGCATTTTTTCACTCTATCTTTGGGTTTCAACTATGAAATTAGTATGGGAAAAGAATCTCAACCCGAGATGAGAATGGACACATCACTTATTTCTTAAATACTGTGATAAATGGGAGGGCATTGCTCCTAAATTGTCAGGACTATTAAATATTCCGGAGTCCGCAAGCCCATCCTTAAGAAAGCTTAGACAGTGGAGTGTTACTAAACACACTGTGATTGGGTCTAGCAGGAAACAGTTGTATATGTAGGTGATGTCTATGCAATACAGTGGGAGTACAGATTTCCCGGATTGTTTTCCATCTAAATATTCTAAAATATTGGCCTTACTGAATGATAAGACAGTACCAGTGAAAACCTGGGATGTGGTTAGTTTAAGTTGCCATGGCAGACTGGGGATCGGGGTAACTTACAACATAAATCTCTAGGGGATAGATATTGTTTAAGAGAGGGATGTGGTTTGATCTTGGAAACACAGAAACATTTGTTTATTGAGTGTCCAGAAGCACAGAGGTTGGTACAGTATGCGGCCACTAGATGGCAGTGGCCTGGACTGGCACATCTTTCATATGACGCACTTACATTTGGGGTTTATTCAGGGAGTCTACAACAGTTTCACCCAAGTACCTTGAATATCATTTTTGCATGCCTCAGATTTTTTTTATGGCAAGGTAGGTGTCAATTCTTGACATAACAGTTATTGACTATGCCATTGTCGTTTATGTCAATGATAGAAAGCACTTTGAGAACAGTTAAGCAGACTGATTATAGAAGGTTACCTAAGGCACGGGCAGAGGTATTGTGGAGAAGGATTGCTTGGTTATAGTTTGAAGGGCAGGAAGTGAGATTTGGTGATGAATACAGGCAGTTCTGTTACATCCATCCTCTAGGGAGAGTTAATAAATAACTGTCTGATGAAATGGAAAGACATCTTGTTATTCTCATTTCAGATAATATACACAGCCCATAATGACTGTGAAAGATGGATAAAGGAAGGGGATTCCGTGTAAATCTGGCAGTTTTACCGTGTTATGATTTAATGAGGAGCATTTATCTTCCGATATACACTTGGCTTCAGTATGAGTTCTATGAAGTTTTTCTTTTTTTGATTCTTACTTGTGTGTTCCTTTTTATGTTTTTTGACGACTACAAGAAAGGAAAGAATTGTACAGTATTTAGAGGCCAGAGGGGCACAGGACCCAAGGCAGCATGGATTCACAATGGGAAGGTCATGTCAGACGAATCTGATAGATTTCTTTGACTGGGTGACCAAAGTAGTAGACCAGGGAGGGGCTGTGGACATGGCCTACCTAGACTTTAGCAAGGCATTTGACACAGTCCCACACAAAAGATTAATATACAAGTTAGCCAGCCTGGGAGTGGGTCCCAAGATGACAGCCTGGGTAAAGAATTGGCTGGAGAATAGGACACAGAGAATAATAGTAAATGGAGTCCACTCTGAAGAAAGGGGGGTTACTAGTGGGGTACCGCAGGGTCCAGTATTAGGACCAGTCCTCTTCAATGTCTTTATAAGTGACAGAGGGACTGGAAGGAAAAGTATGTCTCTTTGCAGATGACACAAAGATCTGCAACAGAGTTGATGCACAAGGTGGGGTGGAAAGGATGAGAAGGGACTTGGCAAGGTTAGAGGAATGGTCAAATGTATGGCAGCTTAGATTCAATGCTAAGAAGTGCAAGGTAATGCACCTGGGAAACAAAAACCCAGGGGAAGAGTACACAATGGGGGGGAGATACTAACAACAAAAATGGAAAGGTACCTGGGGGTAGTCATATCAGATGACCTAAAGGTGGGCAAGCAATGTGAGAGGGCAGCAAGGAGGGCTGGGGGGATACTGGGATGCATAGGGAGAGGCACCGCCAGTAGAAAACAGGAAGTTATTATCCCTCTGTACAGACAGCTGGTGAGACCCCATCTGAAGTACTGCGTGCAGTTCTGGAGACCCAGTCTCCACAAAGACATAGACAGGATGGAAGCTGTCCAGAGGAGAGCAACTAAAATGGTGCAGGGTCTGCACCCGAAGACATATGAAGAGAGACTTAAGGAGCTTAATATGTATAGCCTCGAGGAAAGGAGGGAGAGGGGGACATGATAGAAACTTTCAAGTACCTCAAGGGAATCAACAAAGTCCAAGAGGGTAGCATCTTTCAAAACAGAGGTGTGCAAGAACAAGGGGGCACAATTTGAAGATAGAGGGGGCGGCTCAGAGGTAATTTAAGGAAGTATTTTTTCACAGAGAGGGTTGTGGATGCATGGAACAGCCTTCCGGAGGAGGTTGTGGAGTCAAAAACAGTGGTGGAATTCAAGCATGCATGGGACAGTCATAAGGCAATTCTAGGGGGTGGGGGTAGGAAGAAGTAGGCTGCTGGTTAACTAGGATCTGCAGCTTATCCATTAGGTAGGGAAATGGGCAGACTGGGTGGGCCAAGCGGTCCTTAACTGCTGTCAAATTCTATGTTTCTATGTATATTTACTTTCACTATGGGGAAGGGGTCTTTTTTCTCAAGGTGATTTACCTATCCTGATGTTTTAGGTATGCTGTAATATTTTGTTATGATATTGGTGTTCTGTTATTATTATTTAGTATGAAGTAATATCATTTTGTTTTGAATAAAAAAGGTCCCCTACTTTTTTCGAGAAGTACCATGGATCTTTAACATCCACCTGAACTACCACCAGAACAGGCAGATGGGACCTCGGTTTTTGTTCCCCCTCCCTCCTACCCTTCTGATCTGTTCTCCCAGCTCCCTATCCAACTCTATGCCCTATGACGGTGGTCTATACACCATCCCCGCATGAATCCTTCTCCCAGCAGTATTCTGTAGCACTACCAATAGGGCTACAGTTGTTCCCTCCTCACACTCCCCCCGTTACACATTATCCCATCCCTTATGTACATCGCCACACCACCTACCCTGCCCTTATTTCTGTCCTTTCTATGTAATTGGTACCCTGGAATCTCAAGGTCCCAGTCATGGTACTGGATTGCCCATGTCTCTGTGATGGCAGCTATGTGTACCTCCTCCTCTGCCATCAGCGCCTGTAGGTCTGCTGTCTTGTTTGCCAGACTCCTTGCATTCAAAGACACCACCATCCAGTGCAATCCCTATCCCTCATTGTGCCTGATCCTTTTGTGTCTCTCACCCCCATCCCTACTACCCTACTATCCCCACCACCTACCCTCTCCATTCCTTTTGATTCTCTACTGGGGGGGGCCTGGAGGCCCTCCTTCACCTGGTGCCGAGTGCCTTGCCCTATGCTGCCCCCCCCCTTTCAAATTAAAATCAAGTTTATCTGTCAAATACCTCTCTAGGTTTGCTTTCAGGACCCTTGTGCTCTCCCTACTTAGATGCAGCCTGTACGGTGCAAATAGGTTCTTATGTTCCCATGTCCTGCCCCATTCTCTCAACAGACCCTAACCATTTGCCTGACACCATCCCCCAAGTCATGCGCTGAGTTCCTCAAACCTTAGCTTTCTGACAGTACTGGCCCTTGGGACTGGCAGTACCTCTGGGAAAGCTACTGTGTTTTCCCACCCTACTGCAGATCCTTCCTAACTCCTTGAAACTTTCCTGCACCTCCTTTACTTCCCATCCCGCCAGATCACTGGTGCCCAAATGAATCACAATGTGCAACTTCCCCTGTTCCTGCCCCACACACCACTTTGGTATATTTGCTCCCATCTTCCCTGCAGTCATGCCTTGCATGCACTCCACCCTCCTGCTGTTTTTCCTTGTATGTTTGTTACACCATCATATTCCCATCAGTATTAAGTCCCCCACTATTACTACCATCTCCCCTCTTATCTGACTCCCACTGTCATACTGCCTATCCTGTTGCTCCTCCTGCACATATCTCCCTCTGTTTTTGCTACCTTCCCAGAGCATCACCTCTTTTCTGTAACCCTGCTTCCCCCTTCCCATCCTTTCCCCCTGCTTAACCTCACCCCATGCTCCGGTCTCTTCGCCCCCCTTTGGACTCCCCTCCTGGAGATGTCCTTACCTTGTCCATGTCTCCCTCCACCTTATCCCCCATTCCCACTTTTATCTTGTCCTCCCCTCCTCCTGACTCACCTGCCCCCATCCATGTCACCGTTGCTGTCCTCTGTCCCACCCCCTCTCCCCTGTTCCCGTTTACTAGGTTCAGCCTCTGCCTCTCTCTGCTTACTGATCTCCCTTCCCTCCCCTTGATCATCTAAACCCTGCAATACTGTGAACCTATTTGAGGTCTTTTTCTCCATGTCCTCAATGCCTTCTGCTACCCTTATCTGCTCCCCCAACCTCCCTCCTTGCTCCATCTCTCCCTGCACTACCTTCCATATCCCCCCTTCATTCCGCCCTGCTCCCTCTGGCAATGGCGTTCCTTGACCCTGTGATGTCTTCTTAGAATCCTGCCTTCGTCCCCTCTCTGTGCTGCCCTGCTGCATCATCCTCTTATCACTCCTCCACTGCCCATCTGCCTCCCCTCCACGTTCCTAGTTCCCACCTCTGCCTCTATTTCTTCCGTAAGTTGCCCAAGCTGCCTACAAACTAGACATCCCCATGACCTCCACATTGTTCTCAGGAAGATGGCTACTCTACACCAATTACATCTGACCAATGTCCCATTCTCACCCCCCCGCATCCTCCATCTAATATCCCTGCCCTACCAACCTTACTCTATGTTGTTTCTCTGCCCCCCCCAGCAATTTGGTTGCCACATCCTCCCCAGTATATATGCTGACCTTGTCCCCCAACCCTCCCCACAGCCATTCACTCCCTTTACTACCTTCCCCTAGTGTGGCCTGCAGTCCTCCCTGTGGATACTCTGCAGATGCCACCTAGTCAGGCGCCACACTCCTGCTTCATGGCACTCACGCTTCAGGGTCGCTTGGCCCCCTGGGAATTATATAGTGACTCTGGCTGCTCAACTGCCATGGTCTCATCCCATAACCACTGACCTCCTTTCCCTCAAGTTCCTCCCTCACCCTCCCATTTTCTTCCCACCTTCAAGTCCTTATAAATCCCCAAAAAACCTTTTATTTCAGACCCACTTAGCTGGCTACGCTGTCCATTCCCCGATCTGCACCCTCTGTTGCTGTGCTACACTCTGGGAGGACTACAAATATGGCCCCTATTTAAACTCTGACTCCAGCCACCCAATTGGCCCGGCCGTGTCCCGTGACCACAAAATTCCTTTCCCTCAAGTCCCTTCCTCACCCTCCCTCTCTCAGCTTCCTCCCACTTCCCAGTCCCTGTAAATCCCCCACATATATTTTAATTCAGCCCCCCATTCAGTAGTTCGAAGTTGGGAATGAAAATGCCCCATTACAAAACACTTAGCTGGCCATGTGGTCCATTCCTGACCTGGCGCTCTCCATTGCTGCGCCACCATATAGCGGCACTACAGTGGCACTACTAGCATATATATATATATATATATATATATATATATATATATATATATACACACACATATATACACACACACACACATAGAAACAGAATTTGACAGCAGATAAGGACTGCTTGGCCCACCTAGTCTGCCCATTTTCCCTACTTACTGTAATACCTCAGACCTCACTTCATCTCCGGCTTAACCCTCCCTTCCCGAACCACTAAGGTTCCCTTATGCCTATCCCATGCATTGTTGAATCCCGTAACAGTTTTTGCCCCCACTTCCTCCACTGGGAGGCTGTTCCAGGCACCCACCACTCTTTCTCTGTAGAAGTACTTCCTCATGTTTCCTCTGAGTCTTCCCCCTCCAGCTTCACAGCATGACCCCTTGTTAAGCATCTTCTTTTCTGAAAAATTCTAACCTCTTGTACCTTATTTATACATGTGAGGTATTTGAAAGTCTCTATCATATCCCCTCTCTCCCTCCTTTCCTCCAGAGTGTACATATTGAGGTCTTTTAGTCTCTCCTCATAGGGTTTCTGGTGCAGACCCTACACCATTTTAGTCGCTCTCCTCCGGACCACCTCTACTCTGTCTATGTCCTTCCAGAGATGTGGTCTCCAGAACTAGACACAGTACTACAGATGAAGTCTCACCAATGCTTCATACAGCCATATCACCATCTTCCTCTTTCTACTGGTGATATCCCTTCCCTATGCACACTAGCAACCCACTGCCTTGTCACACTGTTTGGCAACATTTATGTCATCAGATATGATTACCCCAGGTCTCTTTCCTGTTTGGTGGTCGTTAGTACCACTCCCCCATCTTGTACTCCACCCCTGGGTTGGTGTGACCCAAGTGCATAATTTTGCACTTCATAACAATGAAATTTAGTTGCCACACTCTTGTCTACTCTCTCAAGCTTTTTTAGATTCCTATTCATTTTTTCCACACACTCTAGAGGGTCTACCCTATTGCAGATCTTTGTGTCATCTGCAAAAAGGCATACCTTCCCTACTAGCCCCTCTGCAATGTCACTAATAAAGGCATTAAAGAGGACCGGTCCCAGTACTGATCCTTGTGGCACCCCACTGGTCACCCTCCTTTCCTCGGAGTGAACTCTGTTTACCACCATCCGCTGTTGCCTATCCCCAACCAATTCCATACCCAATTTACCACCTTTGGACCCACTCTAGGCTGCCTAGCACATCTTTACGAGCCCAGATAGTTTGGAATTTTGGTCTGAAATTTTCAAGGTAGAAGGAGCTTGCCCCAGAATGGTGCCTATCGCTTGGTTTGGTTAAAACATACTAATCAGTTTCCAAGTTATAAGGATCTGAAATTTTGGTTTTGCGCATGATCAGTGGGATATGAAACATCTATCTGAAAGACCCCACTGGTCATGCTCAGAACCAAAATTTCAAATTATTTTAACTTGGGAATGGATTAAGATTTTTTTCATCAAGCCAATGAAAGGCACCATTCTGGAGCAAACCCTTTCTACCCTGAAAATTTCAGACCAAAATTCCAAACCATCTGGGCACGAGGCAACACAAAAAAAAAAAAAAAGATTTTTCCTATAAATGTACTACATTGATCAAGAAATCCACACATTCGACAGAAATGAAACTTGGCACAACAAGAAACTCTGCCCACTAGACTGCACATGCAAACTATTGTGCACCTCTGTTAAATAGGGGCAAAGCTATTGAAGTGCAAAGTTAGGGGTTTAACAAACAGCCAACTCAACCTTAACTATAGTGACACTACCACACCACTAGAATATACTGTATAGCATAGATGGTTTGGAATTTTGGTCCAAAATTTTCAGGGTAGAAAGGAATTGCCCCAGAATGGTACCTTTTAGATTTGAAATTTCAGTTCTGAGGATGCTCAGTAGGGTATCATAGGTCTATACAAAAGAGCCTACTGAGCATGCTCAGAACTGAAATTTCAAATTCTTATTACTTGGAAACAGATTAAGATTT
This sequence comes from Neoceratodus forsteri, assembly GCA_016271365.2. Taxonomy (NCBI): domain Eukaryota; kingdom Metazoa; phylum Chordata; order Ceratodontiformes; family Ceratodontidae; genus Neoceratodus; species Neoceratodus forsteri. Next base: position 336,502,194 of record CM057454.1, read on the forward strand.
TTCACCAAATCAATGAAAGGCACTACTCTGGGGCAAGCCCTTTCCACTAAAATTTCAGAGCAAAATTCCAAACCATCTGAGAACAAGTGCTGACAAGAAAAAAAAAAAAGTTTTTTACTAAAAAAGCACTATACGGATCTTGGAATCTGCACATCCGACTTGAACAAAACTTAGCATATCAAGGACTGTTCCCCATAGACTGCACATTCAAAATTTCATGCACATTCATTGAACAGGGGTGAAACCAATAAAGTGCAAAGTTAGAGGTTTAACATTAAACAGCCTACTCAATCTTAACTATAGTGGCACTACTGCACCACTATAATATATTTTAGTGGTGCAATACTGCAACTATGGTTAGGGTTGAGAAAGCTGTTTATTGTTAAACCCCAAACTTTTCACCTTAATAGCTTTGCTCCCTTTCAACAGAACCGCATGAATTTAACATGCACAGTCTGGGGGCAAGGTCTTTTGGTTTGCTAAATTTCATTCCAGTCAGATGTGTGGATTCCAAGATCCAGTCATATTTTTCCTAAAAATGCACTGTTTTTTTTTTTTGCTGTTTTTTGTCATTGCCTACAGTTCAGATGGTTTAGAAGTTTTGTAAGAAATTTTTAGGGTAGAAAAGGATTGCCCCAGAATGGTACCTTCCATTGGTTTGGTGAAAAAATATTAATCCATTCTCAAGTTATAAGGAGTTGAAATTTCAGTTCCGAGCATGCTCAGTAGGGTCTTTTGGATAGACATTTGATACCCTACTGAACATGCTCAGAAGCAAAATGTTAAATCCTTATAACTTGGGAATGGACTAATATTTTTTTACCAAACCAATGAAAGCCCTTTCAACCCCAAAATTTGAGACCAAAAATTCTAAACCATTTGGGTTATAGGTGATGGGGGGAACACACCCCCTGTGCAATTTTTCCTAAAACGCACTATTCGGATCTTGGAAGCCACACATCTGACTAGAACAAAACTTGGCAAATCAAGACACCTTGCCCCCTAAACTGTGCATGCAAACTTTCGTGCAATTCTGTTGAATGGGAGCGAAGCTATTAATTATAGTGGGGCGGCAGTGCCAATATAGTTAGAGTTGAGTAGGCTGTTTAACATTAAACCCCTAACTTTGCACCTTAATAAACTTTGGCCCGTTCAACAAAATTGCACGAAATTTTGCACGCACAGTCCAGGGGGCAAGGTCTCATGATTTGCCTAGTCTCATTCCAGTCAGATGTGCAGATTCCGATATCAGGACAGTGCATTTTTAGGAAAAATCAGGGGTTTTTTTGCCTTTTTTTTCTGTCATCCCTACAGCCCAGTTGTTTGGAATTCTGGTCTGCAATTTTCAGTGTAGAAAGGGCTTGCTACAGACTGGTGCCTTTCATTGGTTTGGTGAAAAAAAATTAATCTGTTCCCATGGTATAATAATCTGATATTTCGATTCTGAACATGCTCTGTAGGGTCTTTTGGATAAATGTTAGATACTCGTACAGAGCATGCTCAGAACTAAAATTTAATGAAATTATATTTAACCAAAATTAATCAGGAAGGTGGTCAGCGGCTACTGGTATAAGGACACTAAAAAATAAGCCTTCATTTTGCTAATTATCTCAAGATGTTTGACACATCATAACAGGCTGTAAGTACCGACTATGCACAATCTGTGTAACAGATGCATCCCCACCACCCCCACACATTCACAAACCAGGACACACACCTGCTCTTATCTCAAACAGTAATTTTCCCATATGCAATGGACAATCTAGTAAGGCCAACATTATTGCAGAAGACCATACAAAGCGACATGAGAGTATGGCTGCAAAAAGGTGAGAAAAAAAAACATGGTGCATTTTGACATTGTTCATCCAAAGCAGAACATGTTTTGTGAGTTTATATGAATCTCAACTGCATAATCACCCTGACTGTCACTAAAATCAAAACTCATGAACCAGCATCAATATGACATGAACGAAATTAGGAACATTGAAATAGTATAAAACAGAACATTACTGTGACTGATCGCAATTTGGAAAAATCAGTAAGATAACTTACAGTTTAATGTTTACTTCATTACAGTGCTTACCGTGTTGCTAGCAACTTGGAATAAGAGACTGTACTTATATGAACAGTGAGTTCTGTGAAAAGTGAATGTGGCAGGCCCTGCACTTCTGTAGGTGGACGCAGTCTTCCCATGATACATGGCCCAAAGTACTCTACACATGTACACCTGTTCATGCAGGTCCCAAAGGGACCAGTGTGAATGAGGATATGATTCAATACGATTCCACTATCTCAAAAAGAAAGAAAATTATTTGTAAAAAACTTTGTTAATGTACCGGTTAGGGTAACTTAATGCCACAAAGGTAAGGAAATGTTGCATTAGGATTTCCAACCCTAACCCCCCTCCCCCAAAAAGCAGCAATGGAAAAAACATTAGGGTTCTGGGTCTCCAGAGTCTTGGCGAATAAGTGGTGGTGTCTTCCTTGGGGTTGTCAACCCTAATGCTCACCCCATTCCCTGAGCAAACAACATCTCACATAATCTCCTTTCTTCACGCAGGGTCCTGTGTGAAGAAAGATACAACAAACTGTGTTGGCTACATGCTGCAAGACATACTTCTCTACCTTTGAAAAGTGTATTACTATGAGGCACTGGCTTGCAGCTGTACCTTGTGCTTTGGACTGGAGGCAATGGGCTGGGGGAGTGAGCATCAGGGTTGACAACCCCAAGGAAGAATCCACCACTGATTCACCAAGACTCTGGAGACCCAAAATTATAATGTTTTTTTTTTTCTTTTGCTGCTTGGGGTTGGGGAGTTAGGGTTGCAAACCCTAATGTCGCACTTCCCTACTTCTGTGGCATTAAGTTACTCTAACTGGTGTATTAAAGATTTTTGCAAAGAATATATATGTATTGCCCTTATATATTAACCTGGTTCTATTTATACTTTATGTCTGCTGGTTTCATTCTTTTTGGACACACTTTACTGCTTCTAAGCACACACACACACACACAATTTTCAAGGAGGCAATTACGCTACTGACAATTTACAGGCCTTCTGTTGTCACATTCCATTCCTGGAGGGGATATGATTTATACCCAACTAAGATTTCAAAGACTTTTTTGTCTGTTAGCCAACAGAACTGTTACATTCATGTGTCAAAGTTTTTTTCTTTTTTTTTTTTTTTTTTTTTTTAACAGTTCTACCATATGTACTTAAAGGTGACTTCTTTTTATAGTCTGTCATTTTCTGAAGAAGAGTTCCATGTAGCTCGAAAGCTTAAAAAAAACTGTGAATCTTTTATTGGTCCAATAAAAGGTATCAAATCACCCACTTTGTTTATTCATTTGCTGATTAGAAAGTTTTCAACCTGTTAGTAGTAGGTGTGATGCAGAGCAGTACTTTAGCTGAAGGCAGTCTCATCCATTTCTATTATTCCCTTTCACGGCTGTGACCTCACTGGCTGTGACATCACATGTGACTAATACGACAGCAGATAGGTGACTGTTCTTGGCCAATTGTGATGTCACAGTCAGTTATGTCACAATGCTAATGAAGTATGAATGAAAATGTCAGATGCCAGATGGAGTGCTTTTCCACACATCACACCTAGTACTATCTGGTAGCATTGGCAGAAGGGAAGAGAAAGAGTACCTCAGACACACAAACTAGCAGTTGACTGCATTTAAAAGTTAATATTAATATCAGGCCATGTATTAGCCATTTAAAAGATGCAGAAAACCTTTTTTTTATTTTTTTATTTAAGTGTCTTCTCCATGCATGGTGATCCCAAACACAGTTGCAAAAGGTGACATCAAGTGGTCACTGCAACTCTTTAGCACCACCAGTGACACTGTGACTTCAGCAGTGACTCCGTGACTCCATCAAGTTTTGCTCAACAGGTGTCACAAATCAATCCTGCAGGGCTGCAAAGCCATTGGCTCACAGGATCACTTGCAAATGCTGGAGACCCTCACAAAGCCAGTCATTCTCCTGTGGCCCTCACTCCTCTGCCGTCGCCCATATAACATCTGCAAGCAGGTGGGTAAAGGGGGTAATAATGGTATGACCAGAAGTGCTGGCCAAGCAGGAGGAGCAGAATGTAAGGAACATCCCAAGAAATAGGAAATGGAAGCTACCAGGTGCTAGGGAGGAGTGTACCACTGGACAACTAGGGAGTGATGAAGCTGATGGATTTAGAAGAGAGCCATGGGAATACCAATACAGCAAGACACTGGGCATAAGACAACAGGAACGACAGGCCCACTGAGTCCACAGAGGTATGGAGGAGGGTTATAGAAAGCAGATCTCCAGGTAGCATGTTTGTTTGATTATTGCATTTAGAAAACCTTTGAGCTAAAAGCCCATTTTCAAAGAATATACACAGTAATGTCACAAACTTTAAAAAAACACATACACAAATTCAAACATAATATGCATTTGCATTTTGACTTCTCTAAGTAAAAAGGTAATACTTGGGTTTTAAAAGAACTAAAAGAAGCAGACTGATAGAACTCCATTGCTAAAGAATTCCATGCCTTTACAGCTGTATTTAAAAATAGATTGTTACATGTCTGTGTGCAATTTAAACTCATAGCATGGCATAGTGTCACAGGACTGGCAATATACCATGCAACTACTTGGTGCCCATTGCCACAAAGCATGTTAGAGGGTACAAACCCATCTGCACCAGTAACATCTGTCCCCCCCACCGTGTTGGTATAGCTCCACTGTCACAGCGACAGGAGGCCTCTTCTACCCTGTGACATGCAAAACCTGTGCTTATAGCACAAATGGGTGGCAAAGCAAAATGGCAACAGAAACCTCTCCATTTTGAACCTCCACCCACTGTAACAGGCAATGGGTACTTTTTGTTAATAGGACTCTGCCAGTTAAGCTGCTATTTGACCTGCTGCTTTCTACAATTACCCAGTGAGAAACAAAATTTCCTTTCCAGTGTGTCCACTCCTCCCTGACACCCACAGGTTTAAGCTGAACACCCTTGCCGGTCCCACCCCTTCTGTTGAATATAGAGTTCAGTGTTTTGTATGTTAAGGTCTATTGATTTTACTACTGTGTGGAATAACCTGAATGACATGCAAACATTAGAAACAAAACAGTTATTTGATATATCCCTTGGTGTCCTTCCACCTAACTCATACACCATACAAATATATTGTTCTATACCACATGATTAACAGCTCAAATGGTGTACGAGTTAGGTGTAAGGGCACCAAGGGATATATCAAATAACTATTTTGTTTCTAATGTTTGCAGAGATTGGTGTTGTGCTAATACACGTATTAACCCTAACATTGAATTTCCATACTTTTAAAGGTGTAATGGAAACCCTAACTGGTTTTGTAAAATGTTTTTTTTTTTTTGCAATGAATTATACAGTAAATATATATATATATTGCTAGCATGGTAGTGCTACCATAGTTAGGGTTGAGTACCACTTTTAAGGTTAAAGGGTCAACTTTTGCACCTTAATAACTTTGCCACCGTTCAATGGATTTGACTGAAATTTGGTATGCATAATTGGGCATGGTAGATCTTGGGATCTGCCAAGTGTTGTACCGGTCGGATATACGTCTGTGGAGTTATTAAGCGACAACCAATTGCACAATTACGCTTTTTTGCGATTTCTTTGCTCTTGCCTACAGGTCGCATGGTTTGCGTGACCGGTCCAAAAACTTCAGGGAACATGTAGCCGGGGTCCCCAATATGCCTTTTGAAGATTCTGTGAAAAAATACTGAACAGTTCAAAAGTTATTCAAAAAACAAGTTCCCATTATAAGTCAATGGGAAAAGTTAACAAAAAGTTCAACACTTTCGCAAATGCAGTTTTTACTTTCGCAAATGGCCCTTTTACTTTCGCAAATCCACCATTTTGTTTTCAGTTGGTGATCAGAAAAATGCTTGGCATTTAAATTTGGAACCCTCTCGCAACACAATTCTCTTTGTGTTTACCTAGTCGGACCCTGAGGATGCTAGGCATGTCTTATTTTGAGGTTAAACACCCTAGAAATATGTTTTTCAAGTTTCTGGAAAAAGTACTTTTGCAAAGTAGTGTCGCACTCACATAAGTGTCGCAAATTTTTGCGAAAGCTTTCGCAAATTGTGACACTATTTTTCCAGCCTATGACAAAATGACAGCAATTCTTTGCCACCCTGCTGCAAAAGAATGGTTTCGTCTTTTGGGCTGAAATTTGGAAGGAACACAGCCAACATCTCACAGATGTGCCTTTCAGTTTTTTGGTGAAAACATATTACAGGGTGACAAAGTTACGGCACTTCAAAGTTGATGCTTTTTCCCATAGGATAACATTACAGCATCCGCCGCATTACAGGAATCATTTGCCACCCTGCTGCAAAATAACGGTTTGGTCTTTTGGGCTGAAATTTGAAGGGAAGAAAGCCAACATCACACTGATATGCCTTTTGGTGGTTTGGTGAAAATGTATTACACAGCGGCACAGTGACGGCACTCTAAAGTTAACGCTTTTTCCCATTGGATAACATTACGGCGCCTGTCACGCCTTTCGGAGCCTGTATCTCGGAAACGGTGTGAGTTACGGACTTTTTGTCGCAAAAACGCTTAGCCCCCTGCTGCGGTCTAAGTACAAAACTAGCCAGGAAAGTCATAATTCATATGAAATTTACATTTTTTTTCTATGTCGTATGGTTCCTGAGATATAAGCAATTTAATATTCCAAGTCCTCATTTTCTGCTCTGAGGCCCATTGTTATGTATACATTGTTTTCACTGTGTTTTCCAATGCATTTTTTGGGGAAAAGAAGGGTGTGCCTTTCGTTACTGTGCCAGTTAGCATTTCAATTCGCGTTCCGTTACGTTTGTGGCACCATTGCCATCTACGCCACCGTGTGCGTTACAGTTTGCGTTCTCACTTGCGTTTGCATTTCTGTGTCATTTGGCATTATTGTTGCTGTTACCATTTCCAATTTCATTTGCAATTGTGGTACCATCCACGTGCGTTACAGTTTGCATTTTCATATGCGCTTGCATATCTGTTTTGTTTCCGTTTCCTTTGGCGTTATTTTTGCTGTTACTGTTACCATTTGCGTTTAGAATTGCGGTAGCATGACTGTGCGCATAACGGTTTGTGTTTCTGTACTCACTTGCATTTGCATTTCTCTTTCTTTTGGCATTATGGTTGATGTTACCGTTAACAATTGCGGGTTCCGTGACCATGCACGTTACGGTTTGCATTTCCGTACGTGCCTCCGTTCCCATTTCTGTTTCCTTTGGCATTATTCTTCATGTTAACTTTACCATTTGCGATTACTATTGCGGTACGGGCGTAGTACTGCCATAGTTTATAGCTATGGCAGGCTGTCATGGGCCTGTCTTTCATCGCTCTTTCTGCTGTGACACTTAACATTTCCTTTTAAAATACCACTGCCATCACTGTTCGTGTTACCAGTTGTGTTTTTGTACACGCTTCAATGTCCGTTTGCATCACTGTTCGCTTTGGCGTCACTTTGTGCTTGCGTTTCTATTAACGTCTCCTTCATCATTTAAGTTTCCGTTACCAAGTGCACCACTGTTGGCTCTTCTGTTTGTGTTGCTGTTCCTGTTACTATGTCACAAGACATCACATGGTGGGAGCGTGGGGCCCAAAGGGCCCCGCACTCCCGCCGCTGCATTACTTTCACTATTTGTCGTCATCATTCTCAAAAGAAGAAATTAGAGGCAAAAACCTCCATTTAATGCATCAGTTAGGGTTGTTCCACAGTGACAAAGTGAGGAAATTTGGTGTTGGGTTGAAAACCCTTGGACCCCCAGCCCACCCCTCGGCATCTGGGTGTGCGTTGGGGTCATCGGTCCTAACTCTCACACCATTCTCCTATACCTCTGCTTCTTTACACATGTGATGGGGTGAGAGTTAGGGCTGACACCCCAGCATGCACCCCAATGCGGTTGGGGGGTGGCTGGGGGTTCCAAGGAGGTTTTCAACCCTAACACCGAATTTCTCACTTTGTTCGCTAGAACAACCCAACTGATGCATTAAATGGAGTTTTTGCCTCTATATATATATATATATATATATATATATATATATATATATATATATATATATATATACACACACACATACATACATACATATATATAACTCAAACAAACCGAAGATTGAACAAATAAGCACCTTACCTGGGATTTGAACTCAGGCTGCCCAGAATACTGTTCTGTTATGTTACCAGATGCATCATCAAGGCAACTGGAAATCTGGGACTCCCAGAAGCATAATACTCTTTCTGTAATGCACACACTGGTGCTGCACAGATGATTACATATTTGTCTTAAGGGTGTGGTGTGCATATATCTGAACCAAAAGAAACAGAATAGAGACAGAAATAACTTTTAGTCACAGAAAAGATTCTTTACAGAAAGTGAGCTCCTATGCACAAAGAAAATGAATTTTCAGTCTCTAATGTTATACCTCATTAGTTTATAAAAAAAACATTTATTACAGATGGGTAGAAATAAATATAGACTTGTGATTAGAATTATTTCAGAACGTTGAGGGCATGAGAAATTAAGAATGGGACAGTAATAAACAAAGTACACTAGTACAACTCTATAATAAGTCTGGCCTTTTTTGTTTTACATAAAATACCAATGTATTTCTAATAACCAATGAGAAAAACAAACAAAAAAAACATACATTTTAAATGGCCAGGGATTACTGGTAATCATATGCTGCTATTAGGCAGGTAGAGATAAATAGACAGACAGACATATATGGGAGTCCCCGCCTCACTCCCCAGGTTGCCCACTGCTACTGCTCAAGTGCAAATCTAGTCACCTTAGGCACCTTGGTGAATGGTTTTACTTTGCATCAAATACTGGTTTTGTACAACTGTTAATGTATTCTACTCTGCACATGATTTTTCACTGTTTCAGTTGGTGCTAAATACTGTAGCCGTACAACTGCCAACTAATTTGCACTCTTGCCCCTATTGTATTGTCCATTTACACCCCCCCCCACCAACCACCAACACCACCACATCTGGGAATGAGCTGCTAACAGCTCAGTGCATCTTTCCTGGTAAAACTTAAAACTTTTGAAATAAATAATAAATATTAATTTTTCTTCTTACTTGCTGTTATTTTTCTATTTAAATGGGAATGCTTTAGTGAATCCCTACACTTATATGTTTAGCTGCTCCAATCAGCAGATTTAGGCAGGAAAGGAAACATCTCTTACCTCTGGGTAATTTCTTTTCTCAAAGGGGTGCTTCTGCCACTCCTAACATGTGGCCACTTCCATCCACTAGTGATGACAGGAGGAGACCAAAGCTGTGACATCCCACATGAAGGACTCCCTCACACATCCAGTTTGAGAACTTTCTCAGCCAAGTCAGATAAAAGTGCATCATCATTCTTTATTTAGTATAGTACACTTTATCAGTTGGGACTCAAGTGCAACACATAATCCAGCAACCAGAGGCACTGATGTTTCAGCTAGGTACAAAATGGCATCCCTTGTGCAAACCAGTGTCAAACAGAACTCTTACATAACCAAGTTTTCTCCCAAGAAGATACCTAGACATTTAAAAAAAGCACCATTTGGAAAAAATAAATTACCGGGTTAAGACATTTTCCTTTCTCCAGGACACAGTATGATTCTGTCACTCCTAACAAGTGGGATGTAGCACTAGATTCATCATCCAAACAGGGTTGGAAGAGACTAGAAAAGCAAACAAACAAAAAAAAAAAAGATCACAGCACCCCTGACTTGATCTGAAAACAGCCAACCAAAATGCTGACATGGACTGTAAGGATGGCTTGCAACCTGACAAATGACTACAGATATACCACAGGAAGCTGTGGTCTTGAGGAAGTACTGAAAGATAGAAGTTGTCAGTAGATGAGGACCTCTTGGACCATCTAGTCTGCCCTATATTCCCTACCTATTGTGCCACTGCAGACCCTACTCTATCTCCAGTCTTCTCCCCACCCACCTGCCTTACTTCTAAGGTCCCCTTGTGACTATCCCATGCATGCCTGAATCTTGTTACCGTTTCAGCATCCACTACCTCTGCTCGGAGGCTGTCCTAGGTATCCATCACCCTCTCCATGAAGAAGTATTTTCTCACATCTCTTTTGAGCCTCCTCTCCCCCCTCTAGCTTCATAGTGTGACCTCTTGTCCTGGAGTATCTTTTTTTGTGGAAAATGCTACCTTACTGTACCTTATTAATACCTGTGAAGTATTTGAATGTTTCTATCATATCCCTCCTTTCCTCTAGAGAGTACATATTTAGTTCCTTGAGTCTTTCCTCATAGGGTTTTTGATGCAGGCCCTGCACCATTTTGGTAGCCTTCCTTTGTACCGCCTCCACCCTAACTATGTATTTCCAGAGGTGGGGCCTCCAGAACTGGACACAGTACTCGAGGTGGGGTCTTACCAGTGATCTATATGGGGTAAAACTCCTTCCCTCTTTCTGCTTGTGATGCCCCTCCCTATGCAACTGAGCGTCCTGCTAGCCTTTCCCTCTGCCTTATCACACTGCTTGGTTACCATCAGGTCATCATAAATGATTACCCCTAGGCCCCTTTCCCAGTTTAGTGATTGCTAATACCGCCCTGCTCAATTAGTACAATGCCCCTGGGTTTATGTGCCTCAAGTGCATGATTTTGTACCATTTTGCACTGAAACCCAGCTGCCATTCCCGTGATCATTTTTCCAGCTTTTTCAGATCATCCCTCCCCACCACAGTGTGTCCATTCTGTTGTAGGTTTCTGTGTCATCTGTGAACAGGCATACTTTCCCCTCCAGCCCTTCCGCAATGTCACTAATAGAGACACTAAAGAAGACCTAGCCTAGTACTGACTCCTGGGGCACTCTGTTGGTCACCTTGCCTTCTCCAGAGTGGACCCCATTTAGCACCACACTCTGACTCCTTTTGCTTAACCAAATTCTTACCCATTTTACTGCGTTTGGACCCACTCCTAGATTGCCCAGCTTGCTCACCAGTCTTCTATATGGAATGGTGTCAAAGGCCTTACTGAAATCCAGGTAGGCCACATCTACCACTCCCCCTAATCCAGTTCCCTGGTCACCCAATCAAAGAACTTGATTAAGTTTGTCTGGCAAGACCTCCCCCCTATGAAACCATGTTGCCTCGGATCCTGTAATACACTGGTTACAAGGTATTTCCCAATCCCTTCCTTCAGTAGTGATTCCATTACTTTATCTGCTACTGAGGTCAGGCTGACAGATCTGTGATTTCCTGCCTTCCCCTGTTTCCACTTTTGTGTAGTGGGTCCACATCTCCCCTTCTCCAGTCCCCCAGAACCTCCCGTTTCTATTGATAGGTTGAACAGAGTTGTCAGAGGTGCAGCCAGCACCTCCTTGAGCTCCCGCGGTATCCTAGGGTTCACCCAGTCAGGTCCCATTGTCTTGTATACTTTTAATTGTGCCAGTTTCTTGAGAACTCTCTCCTCTGTAAAAGGACTAGTGTCCACTTCCCTTCCTTTAATTCCCTTGTCCCTTATCGTGGGCCTGTCACCTGCCCCTTCCTCCGTAAATACTGAACAAAAGTAATTGTTCAATATGTCTGCTTTTTTTTTTTTTTGAGTCCTCTTCCTCACAAACCCCTTCTTCCCCTTTTAGCCGTACTATCCCTTCTTTGGTCTTTCTTTTCTCACTTATATATATATATTAAGAATGTTTTGTCTACTTTTTTTACTGTCTGGGCAATATTCTCTTCCATTTGCACCTTTGCGCGCCTAACTGCTCTCCCTGCCTCTCTGTTTCTCTTGGCAACTCTTCCTGTACTCCTCCTCCTCCTCCTTCTGTGTCCTCTTCTTGTACCTTCTAAATGCTATTTTTTGTTGCTCTTACTTTCTCTGTTACTTCTCTAGAGAACCATAGGGTCTCTGTTTCCCCTTGCCTTTGTTAACCTACCTGACACACACATTTGTTGCCTTTTCAATACCCCCTTTCCTTTTTGTCTCTTGTTCCTCGACTCCCCCCAGCTTCCCTATCCCTGCTAGGGTGTCCCTGTGGCATTCTCCTATTTTCTTAAAATCAGCCCTCCTAAAGTCCAGGGCCCTCATCTTAGTGCAGCTCGATTTTGACCCAGTTCTTATATTTAGCCACACCGTATGATGATCACTGGTTCCCAGGTGGCCAGCCACTGTGACGTCAGCAACACTGTACCCCTTTGTCAGTATGAGGTCCAGTATTGACCCCTTCCCCCCACGAGTGGGTTCCTTAACTAGCTCCTTGCAGAGTTCAGGATGTCCCTACTTCTGACAGGTGCTGCAGCTAGTAGGCTCCAATTTATGTCTGGTAGATTGAAGAAAAAATACTGAAGCAGAGGTGGATGCCACCTTGGATTCACATAACAGAGAACATCGAGAACTATTCAATCAGATTCAGATCTCTTTGATCAAAAATCGCAGAGGAGTAATAGCAAACACCCCTGATGTGTAATCCGAATTTAGTGTGAAATAGAAAATTGATTTGATAAAACTAGCAAACTTCCCAGGAGGCAGTGCATGGAGAGGGGTGGGGTCTTAAGGTGATTGGCACACTGACATGTCCCTCCAGGATCGACTGAGAACCCAGGGAGGAAAACAGGAATTTGAGGCCAGCTAAAGGTTAAAAACCAACTCAGAAGACTGGAGAAAAACTAGACCAAGCTACTGAGATGTCAGAGATGTATACTGACCCTTCTGCATTCCAAGTGGAAGGGCCATGAAGTGTAGTGCCTAGAGACAAAACACCACACAGACCAGCAGGAGTGTGTAAGGGAGAAACATGGCGACTGGCAAGCAGAAGGGATCCCATGTGAGGTACACACAGAAGAACACAGTTCCTACAGAAAAGAAAGTCACCAGAGCTTCCCTAGGGAAAAGTCTGAGGAAAACAGAGCCGAGCTTGGTATGAGAAAACTGAGAGAGCTGGGCTATGACCTTGAAAAAAGAAAGGTTCAATAGAGTCTGGGTCTTTTTGCAGATGCAGTGATGAACAGACAACTGGATGAGACTTACATAGCGTAAGAAATCACAACTATACAGGAAAAGTCATCAGTTCTAACTGGAGCCAGCTGGACGATATTACTGATCGAGGATTGGAGCAAGATTGTAAATAAAACCAAACTTTTCAGAGGTCACACACTAAAACTTCCCTAGGACAGCTCTCCTCAAACTGGGAGGGGGACGACAGTATCCTGTCGCTTGTCTGCTGCCTCAAGGAATTGGGGAAGAAGTGCAGTGGGGTCATGTAGGGAGGGGACATCACACACAGAGACATTTCTGTGGGGGTGGAGTATGCACACTGCATCCACTGCATTCACAGTGGGCCCTGGGGAGAAAAGTGGAAAATTCCCCAGTCGTAGGATGCTGCCCAACCCCCCTATAGGCTCTGCACTGGTGGCTGAGCACCTCCAAGGAGGCCTCTCACACAGAGACAGGGCTTAAAATTCGGGGGGGGGGGAATAACTCAATTTTCACTATTTTAGTTGTCCTCCCACTATCTTTATGACCCCCAGGTGGGACAGTCCCACAGGTGTTTGTGGGGAAAAAAGATGTGCCTTTAAAAATGAAGCCTATTGGCCCGGTGGCGCTGAGTGTTGAGGCACTGGACGCCACACCTTGCATCACGCCGGCGACCCGGGTTCGGGAATAAGCCCGGGTTGCTGGGGGTCGGCAGGGGAGGGAGAGGATCGAACGTCCGGAGGACAGCTCTCCTCTCCCGAGAGGGACGGGGTCCCTGTTCAGTGCTCGGCTGACCTCTGGTGGAAGCTGGAGATACAGCAAGTGCCAGAGAAGTGTAGCGAAGGGGTGGGGCATGGCAGACATCGGTGAGGCCTTGACGTCGGGGTGCTGGCCACTCCCAGGAAAAAAAGGAAAAGAACCCTTCAGCTCTGGCGGAGACAGAGAACTGGAGCTTGCCCACGATTTACGGCCGCCCTCCTGGCATCCTCCCGACTGACGCCGCCAGAGAATTCCGGGGTGTTGGATCCCACCCCATCCCCGCCTGGGGGACAAGCCGAGTCTACATGGGCGATGGAGGATTGACCATGTAGGTGCGAACCATAGTGGGATAACTCCTTGGTACTCCTGAGGAGACTGGAGCTGAGGGAAGAGAGGAGGGGAAAATAGAAGGTACAAAAAAAAAAAGTGAAGCCTATTGTCCACTCTAGTGCTACTTATATGAACATATGGTATTCAGGAGTGCCAAATTTTAGGAACCTTTGGGTGCTCACTGGCAATAGAAACAGGCACTGGAAACACACAGAAACTGGAAATAGAAATAGGCAGTTTAGCGCAGTGGCTTAAGGCTCGGAGCTGCAAATCTGGAGACCAGGGTTTGAATCCCACAGTCCCCACTTGCATACTGTGTGACCCTGAGTAAGCCACTTAACTTCCTTGTGCTCTCAGGTCGCACCTGTAAACAAGCTTTCAGCTTAGTGTGCCACTCCTGGTTAAACAAAATGGAAATGAAAAAAAAAAAAAACAGACTTTGATGGCAGATAAGGACTGCTTGGCCCACCCAGTCTGCCCATTTCCCTACCTATTGGATGGGCTTCAGATCCTAGTTAACCAACAGCCTACTTCTTCCTACCCCCCCACCAGAATTGCCTTATGTCCGTCCCATGCATTCTTGAACTCACCTAGTTTTTGACCCCACAAACTCCTCAGGAAGGCCGTTCCATGTGTCCACCACCCTCTCTGTGAAAAAATACTTCCTCATGTTGCTCCTGAGCCGTCCCCCCTCTATCTTCAAATTGTGCCGCCTTGTTCTTGCCCATCTCTTTTTCTGAAAGATGCTACCATCTTGGACATTGTTGATTCCCTTGAGGTACTTGAAAGTTTCTATCATGCCCCCCCCTTCCTCGAGGGTATACATATTAAGATCATTTAGCCTCTCTTCATATGGCTTCTGGTGCAGACCCTGCACCATTTTAGTTGCCCTCCTCGGGACCGCCTCCATCCTGTCTATGTCCTTGCAGAGATGGGGTCTCCAGAACTGCACACAGTACTCCAGATGGGATCTCACCAACTGACTGTACAGAGGGATAACAACTTCCTGTTTTCTACTAGTGATGCCTTTCCCAATACATCCCAGTATCCCTCCAGCCTTCCTTACTGCCTTCTCACATTGATAGCATTTTCCCTGTGGCCAGTTTCCCAAGTAATCCTTTTTTGCAGGCTTCCCGCAAAATATTGGGGGTGCTTAAGTCAACTTTGTGGGTGCTTCACCACCTCAGCACCCATGAAGTCGGCACCTATGATGGTATTGCAGTGAGTGTTCCACTGGCAGATAACATTTATAGGAGCTGGAAGGCTGGGACAGAAGCAAGCACAGGGTACAGAGTTTTGGGGGGCATTTAGTTTATTGCATGGGAGCTGACAGGCTGAGGAGGTGCTGCAGTCCAGGAGATGTGGGTCCCCTCCCAGTAACAATGTTCATCAATTAAGGGAAGGTGGGTGGACAATAGTGATCAACAAAAGAGAAGGAAATGGCCAGCCACACTTTGTAAAGTTTCAAAGAAGAAGAAAGAGCAAAGTGAAAGAAGCACCAGGAATGTGGGGTGAGTTAGGTTTACATAGTAACACTGAATTTGTCGCAGAAAAGGACCAATTGGCCCACCCAGTCCACCCAAATTGTCCATGCCTAGTCTACCACCACAGACTAACTTGTCTGCGGTGACAGTTCCTTCTCCCCGTACATTTCCTAATATTATCCTACTCATGCTTCACGCCCCCTTCTGTTTTTGCCTCCAACACTTTCACTGGAAGTCCATTCCAGGTATCTACCACTTTTTCAGTGGCACTTCCTCGCATCCCTCCTGAACTTCCCCTTCCATCTTCATCACATCCCCTCTAGTTCGGTGCTCTTACTCATTTGAAAGAGACTCCCTCCTGCACTCTGTTCACCACTATGATGTATTTGTAGATCTCTATCATGTCCCCTCTTGCTCTTCTGTCTTCCAGGATGCACTTGAGATCACTCAATCTGTTCTCGTAGAGCTTTTGGTGCAACCCCTCCATCAGTTTAGCTATCCTCCTCCAGACTGTCTCCACCTTATTTATGTCCTTCCTGAGGTGCATGCGGCCTCCAGAACTGGTCACGATATTCCAGTAGGGATCTCACCAGCAAATGATACAGTGGCAACAGTTCAAAAAGAGACCTCTGAGGATCTCAGAGACGAAAGTAAGTCCCCACGCGCTGATCAATAGGAATGAAGAAAAGTCAATTTGGAAAGATCCCACGCAGTGGGAATAGGTCAACACTGAAGATATAAAACAGCACAATATAAACAGAACAGTCTTGCCAGATACTTCTTTTATCAAGATCATCATGGAAGTGAATAGTGCTTTCAATAGGCTGTGCAAAACAAGGCAGCTCACCACATGCTAGAAGGCTGCTAAGGACTTCGGGGGTGCAAGGGGAGGGATACAGGAACCCCGAATTCCAATCCAGTACTGTATGCAGACAGTGTGTGCAAGTATCAAAGAACCACTGCAAGCTTTAAATCAGAACAAATTCTATATCCATATCCAAAATAACAAAACCGAAGGGTGCCTCTGCACATTCAAGTAAGCCAGCCACTGCCACAGCAGTTGCACCTGCACTAATGCTCAGTGTCTATGCAGATATCATCAGAGTGTGATGATATTTGCATTGATGTTGAAATGTTGTTGGCACAGGTGCAGGTGTGTGGGGCCAGCCTTCAGATATGGAATTCATTCTAATTTTAATCTAAAGCTTGTAGGGGCCTATGCACAAATGTGCAGAAACAGCGCCAAAATGTGACATACAAGCAGTGCGCACATACGCGCCGCGTGAGATGGCAACATGTGGCCACATGCACAAACACCTGCGCATGTGAGGCCACCACAAGGGGGCGGCACCCACTGCCACATGCAGAGCCACACAGAAGCCGGCCAGGAGGAGCAGAGGAACGCGGACATGCCCCATGACCCCACCATATATGGACATCTGTGACTGTGTGTGCACACACGGAAGTGCATGCCGACATGGAGGGCAATGAAAAATGTGCACCGTGGGGAGGCAGTGCAGCTGAAACTAACACATCCACAGGCCACAATACATCAGCGGAGAAGAACATCCGCAAGGACTCTGTGGCCCTAGGCTCGTCGATTTGCACCTCAAGGCCATGGTCCTCAAACTTCACTGGACCGTAGGTGGCCACCCTGGTCACGGACATATGGGCACACTACTCCACCCTATATGGTGCAGATGCCCTGAAGGGCCTAGCTAAGGAAAAGGCATGCCTGTGGCTGGAGATACAGGCATCTGTGAATGCCATGGATCCAGAGGCAGGTATGCTGAGTGCCACCAAGCACAAGTGGTGTGACCTCCAGTCCTGTGAGAAGCGGAAACTCTTGGCCATCAGTCACTCACAGTCTGCCACTGGTGGCAGGCCCCCTCCAAAAACACAATACCTGACACCCATTGAGAGGGTAGTGGCAGAGACCATCCCTGACATTGACTGACATGGGGAGAACATGGGCGTTGACACCATAATAGGCAGGCATACCACCATACACAGGTAAGGTGCACACACTGCCATCACAGTGCACAATGTAATCCCCCTGCTGTCTTCCTCCCAGAGATAGCACCATAGACCACAGAAACAGCAGGGGACACCACACCATTGGAGACTCAGATGGAGCCGATAAACATGGGTAGTAGGTAACACCAGAGGCATACCATACCGCACAAGTGGGCCCACAAGGGTGGTGCAAAACCCTAGATAACCACCCACACTGTCACCCACAGGTCATCTCATATATCAGGCAAGCACACCAGTGGCAGTCAGGGAGCCATGCCCCGAGAACACAGTGAGGGCAGTGGGTGCCAGAGACAGGATGGAGGATGTTGATGATGGTAGCCCATGTGCCAGCATACCACAGGATCCCTGTGTTCTCTCACCACCCCGAGAGGTCACAGAGCACACAGGCAGGAACGAGACCACACACACCACAGCCCATGCAACACTGCAGCAAGGAAATGCCGATGTATCCCCAACACCCGCAAAGTAGTGGAATCTAGAACCACAGTGGTGCCAATGATATAGCCACATACCAACAACAGCAGAGGGGAGGGCAAAGGCAGAACGCACACGGAGGACCCCATCTCTGGGACTGATGCAGACATATTATAATGACCTACACCAGCTGGAACATGACTGACTCACAGCACAGTGGGAGAACACTGAGTCAGTACGTGACTTCACCAGGCAGGTGAGGGGAATGCGCAGCGGCATCGATAGGACGCAGATATGCTCATGAGGCTTACAGAGCACATGCCACCTGCCCATGCACAACCTGTAGGTGTGCAGGATATCCCCCCCAGGTGTGGGGGTAGATGGAACAACACAAGGCATGGCAGGCGGACGTGGTGCACTGCTGGACACAAGGGTAGATGGCACGCCTGTGAGCGGTTGACCACAACGGTCCTCCAGAGGAGCAGTTGTGGAGACAGCAACTGCCACGTGGCATGCACCGTACATGACCATGGCACACTGCCACCTGCACACCAATGCCAACACCCCAGGACATGTGCAGCACAGGTGCACCATGTAGCACTATAGTCCACTAAGCACTCCACAAACCCTCATGAAGCACACATGTTCACCATGCACTACACACCTCCCCCATGCACCACACATGCACCCCCACACAGCCCTCCCTACACACCACTTGGAACACACACATGAAGACATACAGGCAGGCCCCCATAGGGTGATGGTCTGCCATACCGCATCACAACGTGCACCACACACACACACACACACACACACACACACGTGCACATGCAGCACATGGCACAAGTTCACTCAGAGTGACACGTCATCATGGTGTCGCCTGGCCCACACTCCTATCAGGTGAATGTACTCTGTCACTGTGTGTCGCAAAGCACACCTTGACAGCATTTTCCCTACCACCCTACACACTGGTCCATCATCATCATCCCCTGGAGGTATGGCATTGGGCACACTGCATGGAATGGGCACTCGCTGTATGTTGCATAGCATGGCACATATGGTGAACACTCTGCTCACCATTTCAGGGGTCAGCATCACTGTGCCACCTGCATGGCCCAGGCACTTGAATGTTGTCTTCAGCCTTCCAATGGTCCATTCCACCACCAACCATTCCTTCCTGTGTGCCTCGCTGTATACCTCTCCTGCCCACCCCTGTGGTGTCAGATATAGTGTCAGTAGATAGGGGCACAGTGGATGCCCACTGTTGCCTACAGGGATGGATGACAGTGTTAGTATGTGTTGTTAGCACAGCAGGCACACCATACCCCCCCCCCCGGGGTATCTACCAAGCAGCCATCTGTCCAAACCACCCTGGTCAGCAAGACGGCCAAAGATGTAAGCATCATGGCAGGATCCGGGTATTTTGGGAACACTTTCGTAATGATGCCTACTGCACTGCAGACAACCTGGCAGTTGGTGCTGTGGAACCCCTTGCAATTGTGGTACACCTCCTCCTCCTTCACTGGCAGTGCCAGGATTACAATATGCGTGCAGTGCTGGATGTCCACTGGTGTGGTGGGGAATGTAGTGTGGTCCTCCACATAGCACAGCATGACATCATCACCTGGTGCAGGGCACGGGATACAGACAAGTGGCTCACACCTAGACATCCCCTGCCACTCTCTGGAAGGAGCCCATGGCATAGTACGAGAGTGCACAAAGTACCTTGGTTTCCACAGTCATTGCTCTGGACCATCTGGTCCTAGCAACATGGCAGAGGCAGCAGCTAGTAGCACCACATTGGTGGGTCACCTGGGAAATTACCCCCATAAATTTTGGAGATGTGCCGCCCTGACATACCAAGATGCTCATGAGGGGGACACTACTTGGAAGGTCACCGAGCTGGCAGAGGCGGATGCATGGGTGCATGTGTATGTCGTGTTGCTTGGCAGGTGTATGGCATGGTGACACTGGCTCATGGGGCCTGTAGCTTGTGTTCCCACAGACCTTCAGTGGTAAGCCACTCACAATGACCCTGGAGAGATGTGAGATGGCCCTAGGGAAGTCGGCCACAGTGGTGGTGAAGCGGAGGAGGTGGTTGCACATGATCCCAGAGATCCTGTCCTTCAGGATGAGATCCCAGGACATCTATTACTGGGATGATGTGGGGGAGATGTGGTCAGTGGAGGGGCCCTCCAAGGTCGGTGGTACATGGCATGTGTGTGTTGGTACCACAGGATCTATGACAATTGGTCTACGACATTACAGCGACTCCTTTATGTCAACCACAACTGTGGTCAGCATAAAGAGGTTTACTGGAGACCTTGTTTTCTTTGGGGGCTTTGCCCCCAAACCCCTTGAGTTGATTCATGGAGGGGGTGCAAGACCCCCAGAAAGCAATGCCAGGGTCCAGTGCTGACACTACAGTGACCTGGCACTGTTGTTTCTGTAATGTCGGTCGTGGTAAAAGTTTCAACCTAGAGACTGCATACTGGTGGCGCATGCGGGGCAGGTCACTCAAACCAGATTTCTCTTGTTTTCTCTCTCTCCAGGTGTCAGTGTGGTTCAGTTGGTAGCACATCCCCCTCTGGGCCAGAAGGTTGTGGGTTCTGGTCCCACACTAGGACTGGGCTCATATTTAAAAAAAACGTTGGCACCTGAGTGCAGTATTTGGGGGGTGCTGTATTGTTGGTGTGTGCCATCCTTCAGATGAGAGGTTAAACAGAAGTCACTTCTACACATCCTGGTGCTATCCTGGTGGGTGGTCAGGTAGTAGTTAAAGAACCCAAGGCACTCCTCACAAAGAGTAGGGGACATTCCCAGTGTCCTGGCCAATATTCCCATTCCAATAAAACTGGTTCATGCAATTGTCCAAGGCTGTGTGTGGGTGTAGATGTGCAACATGGCTGCAACTACACATTCAGTCACTTCACCACCAGTCTAGCACTGCTTGTAAAGCACTTTGGGATACAATATGTATGAAAAGCTCTATATAAATATTGATTCTTCTTATTCTTCTGAAATACACTGGCCCACTGAGATGTTTGATCTTGGCACTACTTACGCCCACCAGGAGCACCCCCCACCACCATCCTCAGGGGATTCCTCAGAGGGTGATGATTCAGCACATGGCCACAATGCTTTTGTAGACTGTTATTACGGTGGTTATACATTGATGTTAATAAACATGTTTGTAACATACTGCCATGTCCATTGCATTATTCCTGTTGGCACCTCACGGTGCCCAGCCAGGGGGAGGGGTGTCTGGCATGCTGCCTTTAAATCTTAGTGCAACATGTGTATGTGTACAGCTATGTGTCACACAGGGACAGCGTACCATGACAGGGCCACGGCATACTATATTTGTCAGTCAGACATCTGCCAGGCCATGTCACATATCCGGTATTGGCACGTATTACTGTGGTACTGTACCATCCAAGGCATCCCTGTACAGTGGTACTGTGTGCTTACACATTCTACTGTGTTGTTTAGTGTGCCCCATATGTATGGGTGGTGCTGGGCCACTATGATCCTCTGTATGAGGCCTAACTGCTGTTGGGGGGAGCCGTGTGCTGGGCTGTCACATGTGTATACCACAGGGCCAGGGGCTGGGCACATTGTGGCATCCAGGGCCAGTGTGCGTGGTGGTGGGGGGGACATGCCTGGTCGCCTGTCCACTGTGCATTGCTGTTTGTCACCGGCTTTACTGCGGGGGCGGGCAGACCAGTCGTGTCTATGTTCACCCCCTGCAGGGTCACATCTCAGCCTGCACACCATGTACTGGGGTTTACGGCAAGTCATACCCCAGGCATAGTGTTGTGCTGCAGGGTCCATGCACCTTTCAAACGTGGTTGCAGTCGTGCATACTTATCCGGGGGGGGGGCACGTGGTGCAATATGCAATCCCACCCCTCCTCACCCTGCATGATGCACATCCACGAACCTCAGTGGATGACACTGCCACATGGCAGTATGCTATGGTCCTGCACGCTGCTTGAATTTCCTGTGCACCGCACTGTACAGCTCTATGCGCTACGTCTATCCAGCATACGCAGACTCTAACCAGCTTCATGCACAGGCCTGTAGTGTGGTTCTCTGATGTTTGTACACATTGCTTGAATGCAGTGCTGGACTGGAATTTTGGATTCCTGTAGCCCTCTCCTGCAGCCGAAGCCTATAGCAGCCTTCCAGCATATGGTTAGCTACCTTGTTTTGCACAGCCTTTTGAGAGCACTATGCACGTCCATGAGGATCCTGAATAAAAGAAGTATCTCGTAAGATTGCTCCATTTATATTGTGTTGCTTCACGGCTTCAGTGCTGACCTATTCCTAGTGAGTGAGATCTTTCTGAATTGAAGTAGTGCCAACACCACCTCCCTCCTCCTACTGTATATACCTCTCCCTGTGCATCTCAGCATCCCACTGGCCCTATGCACTGCTTTCTCACACTGCCATGCCATTTTGAAGTCATCAGATATGATATCCCCTGAGGTCCCTTTTTGCTTAGTGACTAACACCCCCCATCCTATGCTCGGTTTCGTCTTATATCCTAGGCGTGGGATTTTGCATTTTTTGGCATTGAACCCTAACTGTGATTCTCTTGACCACTCCTCAATTTTCTCAAAATCCCTATGCTTTCTGTTCACCCCTTCCTTATTGTCCACTCTATTACAAATGTTGTCATCATCTGCCAAAATGCATACCTTCCCTTCCAGCTCATCTGCAATGTCACTTAGGTAGACACTGAAGAGGACCAGTCTTAGTACCGAGTCCTGCGGCACCCTGCTGGTCTCTCTCCCATCATTAGAATGAGTACCGTTCACCACCACCCTCTATCACCTATCCATAAACCAATCTCTAACCCAGCTCACCACTGTGGCTCCCATACCTAGGATGCTCAATTTCTTAATCAGTCTCTTGTGCGGCAGTGTTGAAGGCCTTGCTAAAGTCCAGATAGGGTACATCTACTGCCCTCCCCGATCCATTTCCCTAGTAACCCAGTTAATGAACTCAATCAGATTAATCTGGCATGACCCCTGCCCCCTGAAGAATCCATGCTGCCTTTGATCTTGTAGCCCACGGGATGCAAGCTATTTGACAAACCATTCCTTTAACAGAGTTTCATTGAACAAACACTCCTAGACAATGTTGTTAGAAAAAGACAACTAGTCCATTTAGTCTGTCTGCATTCCCTATTTAGCTCTGGGACCAACTGCCCCTCCAGGGTCTTGGCCTTCCCCATCTTTCCTCCAATTCCCCTCCCTGCTTCTGCCACCCCAAGCAACTACTGTACCCTTCATTCTGTCCCAACCATGCTTGAACCCACCAATAGTTTTGGCACCCAAATGTTTTAGTTTCCATTAAATTCCCCATCACTGAGGTGAGGCTCACAGGCCCGTAGTTGCTGTTTTCTTCCCTGCTGCTGCCTTTATGTAGAGGGACCACATCTGCTCACCTCCAGTCCTCCAGAACCATGTCTGATTCCAGTGACCAGTCAGATAAATAAGCCCATCAGCAGGGCAGCCAGCACCTCCCGAGTTCTTTCAGTACCCTTTGGTATATCCTGTCCACTTCCATAGTCTTGTCCACTTTCAGAGCTGAAAATGGACTGAGGCCCGACTCCCCACTCCCTTTGTTACTGCTGATCACTGGATGTCCATCCCCCCTCCTTCCACTGAGAAGACTCAGCAGAAGTACCTCTTCAGGATGCCTGCTTTTTTTTGCTCCTCTTCTGTACAGTTTCACTCTGCCACTCTCCTTTTCCTCACTATCCCTCCCTTTGCTGTCCTCTTCTCACTTATGTACTACAGAAAGTTTTAGCCCCATTTGCTGCCCCTCTGACTATCCTTTCCTCTGCCCATACTTTTGCTCCTCTTACTGCCTTTTCTGCTTCCCTCTGTTATACTTGGCATATGTCCCTGCCTTCCTCTCTCTGGGCTTCCTTATACCTCATGAATGCCATCCTTTGTTCCCTCACCACCATGGCCACTTCCCCAGTACCATAACAATTTATTTTTTGCCTTTTGCTTTTACCCACTTCTTTCATGCAGAGGCTGATTGCCCTAATTATGCACTTCCTTATTTTTGACCTCTGTTCCTTTACCGGCATTCTCTCCCACTAGGCAGTTTTTTTTTTTTTAACCAGGTAAGATGCACTAAACAAACATTTGCCTAATTTCAGGTGTCACCCCCCTACAAATGGGGGTCCCTGAAAAGCATTCCTTGATCTTGCCTAAATGCTCACTGCCAGGCTGGTGTTCTGCGTTTTAGCAGTTTAAATGCGATTGCCAGAGAGTGCCTGTATAGCCTCTGTGTACTGTCTCTTTAAGAGCTGCCTGAATTGCGATTATAATTAATCTAAGAGGGAGCTCTGTTAGAAGATGTACTTGTTTGCTGATCATTCATTAGAGTAGTAATAATATTGCAGTCTGTTCTAACCTGCCTCCTTTGCAGCATGGACAGTTCTGTTTGTTTCCATCATCTGGTCCTGGACTGTCAGAATGGGCCAATCAGTACTGCTGGGACTCTAAAATGGAGCCTGCCTGCAGGGGCTTGGTAGGGTCAAAACTTGTAGGAATTGTAGTTTTTGCATTTTGACACCTAAAGTAACCTGGAGGGGGAGCCCTTGTTGTGACTGACAGACAGATCAGCCAACCGAACCTTTTGGATATTGGGGAAATTCCCAAGCTGCTTGCAGCTAGTTTCAGTTCTGAGTTGGGAAGTGAAGAGATAACAACTTGAATGATTCAAGCAGCAGCCCCAGCATAGAGTCGCACGGGAGAACTGTGGAAAGCCCTGAGTTTTGGCCTGCATGCCAGCCTGCTGTCCCTGAGAGGGAACTTGTGCCTTTTTCGCACTGAATCTGAACTTGGAGAGCGAAGTAAGCCACTGAAATGTGACCAGGCTCCTACCTGAATAAGACCGAAGAGTTGCTGAATGCAATCAGCCTGTCTGGACTTCCAACCACCTCTGAACTCCTGGATTGTGCAGAGACTCTATAATTGTGACCGGAGAGCCTTTTGCCTGGTACCGTGGAATTTCCTTACATGTGAATGCGTTGTGTGGTTATAGTGGGTTGTGATTTGGTTCCCCACTGTGATTTGAATTGTGTTCTGCTTGCTGAAAGCTGCATTAGAATTTCCTTACGTGTAAATGTGCTGTGTCTGCTAGTGGGTCACGATTTGGTTCCCCACTGTGGTTTGAACTGAATTCTGCTTCCTGGAAGCTGCATCCAGCCCCATGGACGGAATCCAAAATCATCTCCATTGGGCCTGGGCCTTGCCACACTGGCCCAGCCTGACTACCCACTGCACAGAGAAAGCCATCAACAAGAGACCTGCCTGGGGATCAGCCCCCTGCTCAACTCTTGAACAGGAACAACACCTCGGTGATTCGTGTGGGCCCCACTTCTCCAGGCACTCCAGCTCAACAACCTGCAGTCTCGATTTGGTCCTGCCTGTGTCCAGTATTGGGTATCATGAGTAAACATCAGGGTAGCTCCCTGCAACAACAGCTAAATCTAAAGTGTTGTCATCTGATTGTCTGGCTGCTTTTTCTTTCACGAACTGAGCCCTCCGGCTCCAGATTACAAACAGTGTGTGTTGTGCAAGTTGCTTTCTTCCATCACAGGGCCCCAACCAGCTGCAACGTTCCTGGCTAGCCCATCATCTCCCTACCTGGGTACCTAGAGGTGTGACTGTGTGGGGGGACTTAAAGCGCATGCACAACTGTCTGTTTAATATAGTCTTTAAGCCAATCAACCTGATTACGCCCTTTCCTTGTTCAAGTCCCCTGAATAAATCAGATCTGACTTTTTTGCTGCATTTAACCTGACTGTGGTTCCAGTTTGTGCCAAGAGTACTGTACTGTTGCTATTTACTATGCATAACCTTGTTTTACAAGGGGTCCCCAGGGTCGAGCCAGAGGAACCAGCCCTGGTGGTAAGTGCAAACAGTGTGGGTACTGGAATGGTGTACAAGGGGCACTGCGAAAGTGATTATCGTATATTGCTCAGGCCACTAGAAGGGAAAGAGGGGGTTTACAGTGTCCCGGAGGGCTGTGCCCAGGTTAGTTTGACCACTACCAACCCTGACCTCCGGGTGGAGGCACCCGTTTCAGAACTCAGGCCCCTTAACCTGGCACTAGCCAGGCAGGCAGGGGTAGTAGCCCTTGGGTTAGCGCCACCAAGGGGTTACACAGGTATGACCCAGGAGAGTACAAACCATTGAGCCATTACAGCACTGGGGCTCATAGTAACCTTAGGAATACAGTACTGTATATGACAGAGAATACAGAGTAATCAGTATGGTACAGAGCAATCACATGGGGAAGCAGAGGGGAAGGTCATTTGCAGGAGCTCAGAGGTACAGACAACAGGTAATAGGATAAGCAAGTGGAAAGAATCATATACATAAGGCTAGAGATCACCAGGGGCACGGGCTAGGAACAGGAGCATACTGCCGGCTGAAGCAAGTGTGACCAGTATTGACTTTGGAAATCTCTGGCAGCAGTGCAATGTCTTATGTGAACAGGAATGCTGTTCCATAGTTTTGGGGCTATCACAGTGAAGGCTGCCTCACCACATTTGGTCCTGGTCCTGGATATGAATAGGAGGTCAAGGTCTCTGGATCTGAGGGTATAGGTGTGTAACCCCCCTGCAAATGGGGGTTCCCAAAAGACTTCCAGGAGCTTGCTTGAATGCTCCAAGCCTGAATGGTGTTTGGCGTTTAAGCCATTTATCAGTGAGTGTTTTTAGAACCTCTGGTACTGTCTCTTTAAGAGCTGTCTGCTTGCAGACATAATTAGTTTGTATGGGGGACTGTGTGCTTCTCTGTTTGAGTACCACTCGAGCTGCTGCTAATTCACTCCATTTTGCAGTCACTAGGGTGCAAAGGGAACCTATCTGAAAGATGTAACTGTTTGCCAGAAATCATTTAGAGTAATAATGAAATTACAGTTTGTCTAACCTGCTTTCTTTGCAGTCAGAACTGTGTCTGCCTAGTTCCCCATTCTGGTTTGAACTGCTGAACTGGACCAATCAGTGTGGGGTAGCTAGCTCTAAAATGGTGCCTTGGACGAATCGAACTTGGACTCATAATCTGAGCCAGCCACAAGAGGATTGTATGGGCAGTGACTCTGGGAGATGTAGTTTAGACTTGCGCCTTTTGGACCAACAGGAGCAGTCTATTGTGAGTGACAGCCAATCCAGTCAAGAACTGGGAGGAACTAAAAGGAAGTGCCCGGTTTTGTCTGTTGGAGTTTCAGTTGAGCTCTGGCAGTGAAGAAGGAAGGAGCCCTGTGCTTTTCAGTGTGCAGTTTTAGTCGGAAACGTGTGTAAGGCCCAGAGTTCCGTCTGCAGCTTGTGTAACTGCTTGTTAGGACTGAATCCGTCCTGTGAAGAGAATCAAGGATATCTGAAGAGTAGAAACCAGGCTCACCTGTAGAAGACTGGAGAAATTGCTGGTGCACTCGGTCTGTCAGGAACTGAATCTGTGTGTTCTCCGGGTATTGTGCAGTAATTGCAATCGGGATACAGAAGCAGCCTGCCTGGTATAGTACTTTCTGTTTTACCATATAAATGTGTGAAGAGGCTTGTGTACCTCAAGTGAATCCTGCTGCCATTAAAGGACTTTTTGCCTGTTACTGTTCACCACATAAATGTGTGAGGAGGCTTGGTTAGCTCAAGTGAATCCTGCTGCCATTAAAGGACTTTTGCCTGTTGCAGTTTGCCATATAAATGTGTGAGAAGTCTGGAGCTCAAGAGTAGCCCTGCTGACATTGAAGGACCCTATCTTGTTTGGAGGTCGTGAGTACTAATTCAGGGTCGCTCCCTGTTGAATTGCCACATTGAATCCAAATGGAATCACTGTACTGCTGACTGTTTAAACTAATTTTTCTTTTCTCTGTGGAAAGGGCCCTACCAGCTGCCACGGTTTGGACTAGCCACTAGGGCTTGGGTACCCAGGGACAGTAACTGGTAGGGATAGGCCTGTGCACAGAGCCATAGGTAGATGAGTAAAGTGATAAGCTAATTAACCTGATTTCCCCCTGTCCTTGTTATATTCCCCCTAAATAAATCAGAGCTGCTTGTTTCAGCAAAGTTATACTGCCTGAGGTATTTGTCTATGTTAAAGTACTGTACTGTGATTGTTGCACTGTATCTTATTTTACAGGAGGTCCCAGTGCCTGAACCAGCCCTGGGGGTAAGTGTATACTGTGAAGGTAATTCTGATATATTGTGTGGGCCACTAGTGGGAAGAAAGGGGGGTTGCAGTGTCCCAGAGGGCTGTGACCAAGTAAGTTTAACTATTGCAAACCCTGACCTCTGGGTGGAGGCACCCGCCATTGGATCCAGGCCCCTCAACCTGTTAGTGGCAAATCTGGCAGGGGTAGTAGCCCCTGGGATAGTGCCATCTAGGGGTTACAGGTGTTTCTATAAGGCACCAGGAGGGAGCAAAGGATAGAAGTGCTTGTTTCCATATTACCTTGCAGGTGATGCCACCAGAGGAAAGATCTCGTTGAATGTCGGGAGGTAGCCAACCTAGTTTGGAGTACAGGGTGCCGTGGTGGGCAAGTTGATTGCAGGCAAGGGAAAAATGACAGATGTTGTTATAAATCATGTCCCATTTGTACAGGATAGCATTAGAGGCATTTGAAAAAATGGCCAGGCCATAAGTCAATTTAGGGAGTAGGATACTACAAGCAACAGTGATAAGGGTGGAAGAGGGGAGGTTTTTGCTGACTTGACAGGCGAGTCAACTGCCTTACAGACTGATGAACTATGGAGGGAGAAATCTAGGAAGGGATCAAGTGTGATACCCAGGTAACTAAGAGTTCGTACTGACCAAGAAGGTACCATTCTCACAGGCAAACAGAGTGGAGTAGGGATATTTTTTAACCAGTGTGCAGTTCTGAATAGCATCGCGTGTGACTTAGATGGGTTAATTAATAGCCTGTTCTCATGGAACCAGGTATGAACAGCTTTCAGGTGCATTTTATTCCCCCCATTGCCCTTGGCACGCCACCTTCCATCTGGTCATCCAAGCTCCATCACCCAGCTTCTCCTGGACGTAACTTCCCACTGCCGTCCGGCTTCTGGACTGCGGTGAGGTGCCAAGTCACCAGTGCCGGGTCTGCGAGGGACTAAAAGTCATCCTGTGGCCAACGTGGCTTTTCCACTTTGGTTTGTAGGTTTCCTCTAGGGTCCAGACTATGCAATGTGTGTGGCAGGTGAGCTTCACCTCCATAGGGTCATCCAAACATGTCTAGCCGTGGCCCTACATCCTAACGCACCCAGACCTGTACTGCCACACAGACATCTCCAGGTGGCATTGTTGTAGCAGGTCACATGACCTCCCTCCCTTCCTGAGAGAGAAGAGCTGTCCCTCAGACACGCAATCCTTCCTCCCCCGGCTGACCCCAGAGCAACCCCCGTCTGTTCTCGAACCCGGGTAGCCAGCATGGCAGGAGGTAAGGCACCAGTGCCTCAGCCCACTAGGTGGTTTCTGAGACAGTCACCCATTTCCTTAAAATCTACCTTCCTGAAGTCCAGGACCCTAATCCTCATTTTAGTTTGACTCTTGTCCCATCTTAAACCACACTGTACAGTGATCACTGGTATGTAGGAGACTGTCCACTGTGACATCTGCAATGCGGTCCCTGTTTGTAAGCACCAGATCCTGCACTGCCTCCCCCCTAGTGGCTTAGTTGAGCAGCTGTTTGAGAAGGGACTCTTGCTAGGAGTCAAGGATGGCCCTGCTTCTCACCAAAGCTGCAGCAAGAAGGCTCCAATCCACATTTGACAGACTGAACTTACCAACTAGCAGCACCTCCCCATTGTTTACCATTCTGATTATGTCCTCCCCAAGTGCCTTATCCAACTTCTCTCCCTGTGCTGGAGGTCTGTATACCACCCCTGTCCAGACAGCAGCCCCAGCGCCTATCTCCACGATGACCCACAGTTCCTCCAAGTCCTTCCTTTTCCTCTGGGTGCCCCTACAATTCCATAGCATTGATTCCCTCCCTCACATATAATACAACCCCTACTCCATGTATCCCTTTCCTGTCTCTCCTGAACAGACAGAAGCCTGGTATGGCCACACCCCAGTCCTGGCTGTCCGTGCACCATCACACCATTATGGCCACAAAATAGAGACTGCCCTCCTCCATCATGGCCTCTAGGTTTACTGGCTTAAGTTTAGTTTTAGCTGAGTAGCACAACCGGGACTCATATTTTTGGCATGTGTGGGCAGTAAATGGCACTGTGGTGGAGACGGAAGAAATAACTGATTAAAAACTTGAGAGGCAGCAAGAAAACTAGGGGTTTTAACCCTGGGACTTCAGCTACTGTGCTATAGGACATTTAAAAAATGCTGAGAAGACTGTCAAACTTTTTTATTTAACAAAAGACATGAAACTGCTGTTACTGAACAAGACATTACTAGGCCAAATACCTAATACATCACTGAACACTGACTGTGCTTGAAAGTCCCAAAAATTGAATAATTGTGCCATGAAGTCTGGTGACAGGGCTGGGGGGGTGAGAGGTCTGTCAGATGGAGGCAGATGGACAGCAAAAGGAGACTAATACATGTAACATCCCCTCACCGGTCCCCCTTTTTTCTCTGTCAGCAGGGCTGCTCCTCTCACATCTAGTTGCCACCGAGAGGGGAGGGGGTAGTCCCTATCAAATTATCTTTTACACAAACTGTGTATGACCCATTACTTCTACTTCTGAGCCTGCCATCCTTCAGACAGGCAAACCAAGTGTGGCAACTACCTGGCTCACACCTGGGGGGACCATTTAGCATGGCCATCAACCTGGTTCCCTGGGAGAAAATGTTTGCTCAGCATTATGCTAGGTTTGTACTTCTGGTCAGTGGGACCCAAATAAATACAGACTCTGGAAGCAATAACTGAAATGTCCAAACCAGGATGGGATTCTAGAGTGTGGCTTTTATTCACATAACACAGAGAATAACAAAGCAAAGATGTACCCCCACAGGGCTACACTCACTGGTAATGCAGATTACTGACGTGCACAGCACACTTCCTCACAACGAACACTCAGGTTCTGAACGGATCTTGGCACACACAGCCCGAACTGGTACACTTCTCTTCTATTCCTTGACATGGCACCCCAGTCAGTACTTGGACACCGTTCCATATGGCATGGAGGTTGACGGTGGCTTCCTAAACCACCCACGAGCACTTTCTAGCTCTCAGGGAAAATCCAAAATCCCACATCTGGGTGCTTTCTTCAGACACTGGCCAAGTGCCTGAGAGAAAACCATAGGTGCCCAAACTGAACCCAGAGAGGTAAACCTGGTTTCTCCAGATGGGGGGGTCTCCCACCTCTTGCTCCCAAATACATACTCGGCCATTCATTTGGTTACAACACCTTTCTTCAAAACTCTGTTTGTAGATGCTCTCTCGAAATGTTTAGCACATTTAACATTCTACACATCACTCTGGAGATGTCCTGACTTTAAAAGTTCTGTAAGTGGCTATGTCTTTACCCTTGACCCCCACTGTTGCAGATGCATCTAAGTCATAAACAAACTAAAAGTTATGTACTTGGTAAGTCTTCCTTTGACCCCACAGTAGGCAGACACTGTTACTCTAAACTCTGTCTTGATGAACATAGTCTCTTTAACAGAGTAGAGCTCACCATGGTATGCAGGTGCCCCAGGGCTTCTTTCCCACAACAGATTCTGGTACTCACAGTACAAACTCGACACTCAGGC
Source organism: Neoceratodus forsteri (assembly GCA_016271365.2). Taxonomy (NCBI): domain Eukaryota; kingdom Metazoa; phylum Chordata; order Ceratodontiformes; family Ceratodontidae; genus Neoceratodus; species Neoceratodus forsteri. The sequence continues at coordinate 336,533,939 of CM057454.1, forward strand.
AGCTTCTCCCTCTCCAGGCTGAACCAGGGGATTGTCCCTGAACTCCTGGAATTCCCCCCCATCCCTCCAGGGATGGGGCACTGGAACAACTCTAGGAATGGTCTCTACCACTTTGCACAACTGGTCTTCTGTGTTCCTCTCTGTGTTGCACTTTTTCTGGTAGCTCTATATCAGAGCTTGATTCTGAGGAGCTGCACACAGCAGCACTCCTCACTCTCTCTAGAGTCTCCACACAGACTGCTCCCTGAAGTCTGGCTTGAATCTCCCAACATTCTACTGCTAACCCCTGCAGCTAGCATTCCATTGTGGCTTATGCTGCTGTGAGAATTCTATTGTGACATCATCACTCCAGCTCAGCTGAAACTGAGAAAAGAGTGAGAGTGTGAAACCCATTTAACTGGTATTTCACAAGCTGCCTTTCCCTGCCTGCCACTGGTTCTAAGTGGGATTCTAGTAACCCCTCGGAACAAGGGGGTTACATACATAATAAAGACATAATTAAATAAAAGCTGAGGCTTGCTGCATGCCCTGCTGCTTGCCGTCTCCTTTGATGCTCTCAAGTGTGGCAAGGCTGAAAAATGAACAGACACGGCACAGCCACCACCGCAGCCACAAGGTTGTCTCAGCACACAAATGAGGATAATGAACATTAGGAAGAAAACAACAACTCACAGGGAGGGACCTTCCAAACCTGTTCACCCTGCAAAGGCAGGACAGTGACTGGATATGTAGGGGAGCTCCTCAGGGACATCATGTAGGATGTCACACTCTGGTTTCCTGTCAGTCATCACCAATGGGTGGAGCTACCCACTTATTAGGAAAGAAGCACTTTATGTTAAGGAGAAACATTTTACTACTTACAAGCTGTTGTTTATATTTCTTAATCATTTAAAACAAAGTTAGGGTTCTAGACATAGGTCTTCAACCAAAGTGATATCAGTCAGGAAACTGAATGTTATGGTTTACAACTGTTATACCTCTCCCCCACCAAACCCTACCACTGAAACCGCACACCCTACCCTCCACATACCAACAAGCGTCGGGGTGTGATTTTGGGACATGGGTCCCCACCCCCCACCCAACCATCGCAACACCACCCCCATTCTCCACACACCAACAAGCGTTGGGGTGGGACTTAGGATAGTGGGCCCCAACTCTCACCATTTTCCTATACTGTACCAAGACAGGTTCCTTACACATGGAATGGGGTGAGCGTTCAGGGCCCATGGCCTAAAGTACCTCGATGCTTGTTGGTGTGTGGAAGTGGGGTGGTGTTGCAATGGTAGGGTTTGGTAGGGAAGGGGTGCAACAGCTGTAAACCCTAACATCCAATTTCCTGACCTATATCACTTTGGTTGAAGATCTATGTCTAGAACCCTAACTTTGTTTTAAACAAAGTTTTTGTTAATTAATTTCCTTACTTTTTGAAATAGTATAATAGTATCCCAGTTTTGTGAGATTTTTTGTGGTATTTTTGCCTGCACATTTTCAACATGGCCTTTCTGGGACCCAGCCTCGTAAACACTGACTCTTTCATTTTGTTGCTCAGTCCCAGAGCATCAACTGTGCAATTTTCCACTACTACTGTGTAAACACATTTTGGGCAGGATGTGAGAAATGACAGGTATATTGTTCATGAGGTGGTGTGAAAAACTGGCAATGTTGAATATTTGGAGTGAAAATATTAATATTTGTATAAGTTACATACGTGTGTCATGAAATTTCAATGACCGTGTGTGACTCAGGCATTTTTGTGCATTTTTGCACCAATTTTCAACATGGTCTTTTTGGGACTCCACCTAATGAACAGTGGCACTGTGATTTCATTAGTACATCACAAAAGTTGATTTCACACAGTGACTGCGGCATTCTGCGCCAGAGCTGTGAAAACATATTTTGGGCATGATGTGAAAAATGACAGATGCACTGTTCATGAGGAGGTATAAAAAAGTCTCAATATTGTGTAACCCCCCTGAAAATGGGGGTTCCCAAAAGTGTTCCAGGAGCTTGCCCGAATGCTCCAAGTCTGGGAAGTGTTCAGCGCTGTTTAAATGTGGTTCCAAGTGCGTGCTATTTGAGCCTCCATGTACTGTCTCTTTAAGAGCTGTCTGCTTTGCAGACATAATTAATTTAGAAGTGGGATTGTGTGTTTCAATGCCCGAGTCCAGCCTGGGCTGCTGTCAACTCGCTCCATTTCTGCTGACGCTAAATGTGCAGAGGGAGCTCTTTCAAAAGGTGTAACAATCCGCCAGGAATTGGTTAGAGTAATAATGAAAATACAGTTTGTTTTACCTGCTTTTCTTTGCAGTCTGAAGTGTTTTTGCCTAGCCCTCGATTCTGGTTTTGAACTGCTGAACTGGACCAATCAGTGTGGGGGGACCTTTAAAATGGAGCCTGCTGTTGGCAAATCAGAACTTGGACTCTCATTGTGGAGCCAGCCACCTATGTACTGTATGGCCAGTGACTCTGGGAAATGTAGTTTTGACCGTGGCACCTTTTTCTACCAACAGAGGGAGTCTTATTGTGAGTGACAGCTGAATCAGACAACAGAATAGTGTGGAGCTAAAGGAAATGCCTTGCTCTGTGACTGGAAAGATCATAGCAGTTTTGGCAGCGAAGAGAGAAGGAGCTGTGTGCTTCTTCAGTGTATAGTTTTGCGCGGGAAGTGCGTGTGAAGCCCTGAGTTTCAGTCTGCAGCCTTTGTGAGTGCCAGTTTGGACTGAATCAGAGTTGTGAGGAGAAAGAAGCACTAGAAGTGTGTAAACCAGGCCCACCCTGTAGAAGACTGGAGAAATTGCTGAATCGCCCTCGGTTTGTCAGGACCTGAAGCTGCTGTGTGTGCTCCCAGGTATTTTGCAGTAATTGCGATCGGGATCGAGGAGCAGCCTGCCTGGTATAGTACTTTTCTTTTACATATAAATGTGCGTAGTGCTTGTGGGGAATCACTATTTCAAATCCCCTGTACAGTGAATTGTGTGCTGAAGCTGGAAGTAAATCCCCAGCTTAATTCGGACTACATCCGTTTGCTATCTACTGCAGTGGGGTCCAGTCACAAGGACCTTGTCCTCATGCTCTGCTCTTCTGGCAATCCAGAGGGACATTCTCCATCCGATTCTCAGCTTGGGTGTTGTGAGTACAAATCAGGGTATTCTCCTGCAGCTTGTTTTCAATCACAAGTGTGTCACCTAATTCTTGTTGTTTCCCTGCTTCATGGACTGAGCCATCCTGCTCCAGATTACAATTGGGTGTTGTGCATATATTTTCTTCTACAGGACCCCATCCATCTGCACCTGCTGGCCAACCCCAGGCAACGGACCTGGCTAGCCCCCCAACCTGGGTACCCAGAGTGTGACTTTTCAGACCCTGTATGTGTGCAGAGTACTGTGATTTAATGCCACCAATTAACCTGATTTCCCCCCCGTGTTACTGCCCCCTAAATAAATCAGATTTGTTGTTGTTATACTATATACTGTCTGTGGTGTTGGTACTTATGGAAACAGTATTGTGTTTTGCTGTGTATGTTGTTTAACCTTATTTTACAGGGGGTCCTCATAGACTTGCTGCAGAATCAGTCTCGAGGGTAAGTGGTATCTATATGAGTGAACAGTGTGTATACGTGGGGTATTGGGGCTGTAACTCCAGGGTACTGTGTGAGCCACTAGAAGGAATAAAAGGGTGTCTCAGTATCCCAGAGGGCTGTGACCAAGCTAGTCTAACCACTACAAACCCTGACCTCTGGGTGGAGGCACCCCACTATACGACCTAGGCCCCTCAACCTGTCCGTAGTCAAACAGGCAAGGGTAGTAGCCTTTGGGATAGTGCCACCTAAGGGTTACAGTTGAAAATCTGGAGTGAAAATATCAAAAATTGGTGAAGTTATGAATCTGCAGAGAAACTGTGCAATGCACATTCATAATGCAGTCATTTTTCGGAATGTTTGCACCAAATTTTCAACATGGGCTTCTTGGAACCTCCCCTCATGAGCACTGGCACTGTCATTTCGTTAATCAGTCCAGAAAGGTGACTCCGTATAGCGACTGCGAAATCACCTTTCGGAACCGAATAACGAAATGACAGTGACGGTGTTCATGAAATGGAGTCCCAAGAACCCCATGTTGAAAATCTTGAGGTAAAAATTTGTAAAAATGGCTGAGATATCAACTTAAGTTGAAAACCCCATTGAGAGCTATAATACGAGCCTACCTTGATTCCTCGGTTTGCTGTTGGGCTTTGAAGAGTGCAGATGTGTCCCAGTCCATAGAAGATCGTTGCTCCCAACTTTCAGAGATAAGTATGGGTAAGAGGGGTGCAGGGAGGTAGGTTCTCAGTGGGAGGGTGGGGATGGGGAACTGGGAAGACGACGAGGTACTATTTCTTTATTACAGGTGTAAAAAAAAAAAAGACATCGGGACGGTTTTCTTTATTTACAGGAAAAGCAAAAGTAAATGTGGGCACACTGGGGTGGGCTCCCCGTGTGCCACAAGAGTTGGGGGGGATACATTATGCAGAACAGGAGGACTGGGCATCCCCATCGGCAGTGGAAGTGAGTTCGGGGAGACATCTGACACCGAGAGTCGGCATCCCAGTGTCGGAAGAATATTATTTATTTTGGTACACTGGGAGTGGGCTCCCCAGTGTGCCACAGTGGTGGAGGGGAGTATAAATGCTGACTTGGGGATTGGGCACCCCATCATCGGTGAAAGCTAGCACTTTGATGTAGGATTCTGCATCGAAGAATGGCAGGATGCAGGATTCTACATTGAAGTTAAAAAATTATGTCGGGGGACTGTTTTTTTTTTCTTAGGGGCACAAAACAGATTTGGGGACACTGGGAATGGGCTCCCCAGTGTCCCACATTAATTTTTGGGGTGGGGGTGCTGATCTTCACCTGTATCCTTCAGCATATAATCCTACGCCAGACAGCTGCTCCAACACAGAATTGTATGCCCATTGCCAAACTTCGGCATAAAATCCTATGCTGGAGCACTGCTCCGATTTAGAATCCTATGCTGCCAGGGTCATCTATTTTTTGCTCATAGGAAATAATGGGAAAAACAAAGATTAATAACTTTTGAATGGATTCATATTTTTTCACCAAACTTTCAAAAGGCACATCTGTGAGGCCAGATTGTACTACCCTGAAAATGTCATGTCTGTAACTACAGTTGATTGTGAGACACAGGTTGACAAAAAACAACTAAAACATAAAAATCTCTTATTTTTGAGCACTCTGTATCTCACAGACCACACAAGGGATGCAAACCAAATTTTTAACATGAATAGACCTATCCCTTCCAATGATGCATGCTAAATTTTAAACAGATCTGTTGAACCTGGCCAAAGTTGTTACCCTGCAAAAATTGGCCTTTAACATTACACGCTCACACTAACCCTACCTATAGCTGCACTACCGTGCTGCCATAATATATCTTTGTTGATCTGACTGACGTCATCCTGACATTTTGTAAGGCACACTGCTTCAGGTGTACCCCAGAATTCCACGTGGCTGATGTCAGCTACAGGCTTCAGCCATGGGAGATTCAGTTGCTATTACAATGTACAAGAGCTTTATAAAGCTTCAATTCACTGGCCCCACTGTACTCATGAAGCAAAGTATAAGATGTCAGGATGGGGGGATGACCAGATCAACCAGTTATATTAAAGTGATAATTTGACAGTGGGCTCACTATGAGTCAATAATTCAGCTGCGGTGTGGATAAATTACAAGGCTGAAGGTCAAGTACATTATTTTCACAAGACACTCAGATTTTTGCTGAGGATAGCAAGTTCACTATCATATTATTGCTATTATGCAGACTTTTTTTTTTTTTATCTTCACTTCTTCCCCAAATAGAATGCAATGATGGCATAACTGTCATTTTTTTTCAATAAAATAAGAGTAGTGCTGTCCCTGTGGCTTTACTGAGAACAAAATGACACTAGATATTACTACCGTCATTTCACTGATTTATCTATTAGACCCTGGTAACCAGCTAAGTCCACTGAGACAAAAGTCCCTTTTTGCAGAGTCGACCTGGGATTAAGTACAAAACTGCCAGAGGCAGAGAAACAATGACAACTGCAGAATACAGATATCATCAGTAAAACAGCACATTAAGCACAGGTATGGGTTGACAATACATACATCTATAGCACAAAAAAAAAGACAAACATGATTGCTTGAAATTGGTATATGAACAATACTGGCATACAAGTTGTCAAACAGTATAATACAGAGGGTACACACAGAGCACACGGAGCAAGTAGAGGTTCAAAAACTGCAGCTGTGGCAACTGCACCTAGTGAGGTACGCCTTGAGACTGGGCTTAAAAGTGTTACCACTGCTTTGAATATCAATGGGGAGTTTGTTCCATCATTGTTAATAAAATGACAGTCTTATGTTTGCTGTAGGACAAATTTGTTTATGCTTTTTGGCTGGAGGACAGGATCTACATATAGTAAAAATGACGATAAAATGTTCATGATTACACAATGAGGTCAGGTAAAATGAATAATACATTTCAGATTACGAACTCCCAAAACTACAGAGAAGGAAGTTCGTTTTTTTGCCACCAAGCTTCCATTGTATCCTCCTACAATCTGCTCTCTGGCTGTTCCTCAACTGCCATGCACTCATATACCATTCACTCACTCCCATAAATACATGCAATTCACAAAGATATGTTATGGTGGTCTCTCTCGTACCTCTTTCACTTTACTCCCCCCCCCCCAATCTCATTCTGTGGTCCTCTGCGTTCATATTCTGCCCCACTTTATTCTGTTCTGCACTTTTATTTGTTCCTAGTTTGTTTCCATCTGGCGATGCATATACCTGCTCTGCTCCTAAGTGTTCAGTTTTGTGTCCCCTCTTATGTGCACCTCTTAAATTCAGTTTCCCTGTTTCTGTTCATGCCATTCTCTTTGTATCTACGCCCTTTAGTCTGGTCCTCTCTGGTGTCTCTGTCTCACTCTTTCTGCTCCTCCTTCAGTCTCTCCCAGTCTTTGCTTGCTTTGTCTCTCTCCAGTTATCTTTCCATATTGCCCCTCAATGCTCTCTTTCTTCATCTCCATAACTGTGCCAATCTTTGCTCTCTCTGCTGTACACTTCCCTAATTCTGTGCCCATCTCTGATCTCTCTCTCTCTCCCATTTATTCTGTGGCTCCTTGGTCTTGCTACACCTTCTTTCTTTTGTGCCCCCGTATGCTCTCTATACACCTCCCTAATTCAGTACATCCCTTATTTTGTGCCCCTGCACTATCTCTCTCTGGTCTTCATTATATGTACCCATATTTGCTCCCTCTAGGCCTTTCTAGCTTTTCTCTGTCCTTGTTGCCCCTCCTTGTACCATTCCACTCTTCTGTAGTGCAGAATGTATTTAGAATGTGGTACAGTTCAATGGCCTGAAGTGCTGGCACAGAAATTAAATGGATTAGACTCAAGTCAGTAGCAGGGCACATTCGCATCAATATTCAGACTGGTGCCTCTAACTATAGTGCAGTAGTGCACATAGTGCCAGGTTACAGATGGTCTGTCTAACCTGGTTCAAGTAAGCTATAAGGCACAACGGGGTGTATGTTAGACAGTTCTAATGCACAGCTAGGGGGCGTTGTGAGGCACGAGGCCGTAGGCTGAGTGCATCCAGCTCCCCCAGCTGTGCGTTAGAATTGCCTTAACGCACACCCCCAGAGTGACTTATTGCACTTATAAAATGGTCTTTTGTACATTACATCAATGTAGCAGGCATAATTTTTATGTTTAAATAGAAAAAAAATTAAACTGTTTACTGTGTTTTGATGTAAAATAGTTCCTCTGCCTGCTATACTTTTTTTTTGCACTTGGGACTTGTGTATTAGTGTGGCTGTTGTACTTGGAGGTGGTTGCTGTGGTGAAACCCCCCCCCCCCGGCATTTACGTTCATGTTCAAAGAAACACACATCCTTATTTGAAGAAATAGAGCAGATGTGTGTGACAATTATTTCACTTTTTGAATTTATTTTTAGTTTTATTCAGTACTGTAATGTCTGTCCAGGTGTCCGTGGAAGAGTTGGTAAGTAGCGTGTTATCAGGCATGTGCGGTCTGCTGAAGGAGCGGGCGGGAGTGTAGCATTGCAGCAAGAAGTGAAAAAACCTTTTGAAGGCTGAAGGTAAATAGAAAAAAATGAAAATGCTTAGAGGATGCTTAATGTGTCACTGTGGAGGAGTGAGTGGAAGACGTGTGTTGATGTGGGAAGGACAGTGAACGGCTGAGGAGCAAGCAGAAGATGGGTCTTTGTGGGGAGGGACAGTGAATGGTTGCACTGCGGTTGAAAAGTCTGTACGAAAGTATTTAAAAAGAAACAGAAAAAATGGAGTATGGTGTTTGTGGGATGTGAGTGGTTGAGATGGGAGGGTCAGATGTCATGTTGCTCAGTGATAAGAAATTATATTTTTTTTTTAAGAGTTAGGCTAGTACCACTGTTGGTGAAATAAGATGGTTGCTATTTGTTTTCTGAAGCTTATGAGTGGGTAGCATCATCCATATCAATGTGTTTCATTGTTGGACCTTCTTCCTGTGCATTAGACACTTTAGCGCACGGTCAGTGGCCAATCAGATTGGTTATATTTTGATGCCCATTTCATAAAAACACATAGAGCTGGCAGCTCCAAGGCAGGGTTGGTCAGATAACTGGAAACAAATTTACTCTCCTGGCCTCAGGAACTCTATCGATTTTCACCATTTGAAATTAGAGATAAATAATACTGAACTGAACATTCTGATAGCTGGGCCCATGCTTATCTGTTTTTTTCGGTTTTGTTCCATGTACCAACAACATATAATCTCCATCTTTTCTAGATTATTTCTAGAAAGTCATCCAAATACAGTCATCTGTGCACAAGTGGCTATTTTTATTTTTATGGAAAGCCTTTGATTAAACTTTGGACTCACTGGCTCGCACAGTGATTAAATGGATACACACTCTTCTCATCTAGTTAAATCTGTCAATCATCAGCTTAATGGATTAGTGGTTTGCAATAATGTACTTGTATTCAGAGGTCATGGGTTTGATTCCCCAGCTGGAGTCCATTCAGCTTTGGCATTACAATAAGAAGGGACTCTGTGGGGTTACATACTGTGCTTGCGCTCTGAAATTTTTCTAGCCTATGGATGTTAATAGGACTAGAACTAATTACTAGCCAAGTACGACAGTACAAAACTCCAACTAGACAATGCACTGTACAGTTTTCATTCTAGAAATGAAAATCAATGTGTCAGGTGACCCACTGAACCTCCTGCCCCAAATAGCAGACCATTTTATGAAAACTGTGGGCCATTTGAATGATTTGATAATATTTTTAAATTCCTTACATAACTAAGTGTGATGTGGACTCGAGTTCCTGCAGTTCAGACCCTCTCAATCTGTTTGTAAACTCCACAACTGCAGAGAAAGGCCTGCATGCACCCAGTTCACCCAGGCTTTGCATACATGGATGAAAATCCTTGGTGAACTGGGTGCAGGCCTTTGTCTACCATGCTTTCTTGTGTTGGCCTCGTACCAGTAAAACCCTGGGTGCTACTCAAGTCTGTGTGCTAGTGTGGCTGTAATTTCCCCCTCAGACTGCTTGGTGTGTAGCAGGAATAAAATCAAATAAATTCAGCAAAACAAAAAAATGATTCCTCCATGCCAATCTACAGATTCTCCTGCATGCCTAAATCTAAGGAACATGTTTAGTGTTTTTTGGGTTTTTTTTTGCATTTCAAAGCAGACTGCAATTACAGTCACCTGTGTAACAGTCCTGGTCTCTGAGGACAACTCCCACATGTGTACAGTCTCTTGGAGAGCATGGACCCACAGATCAGATGGTACCATGTGGCATGTCTTGGTGCTCACCACATAGTACAGGTAAAGGCCAGTTTCTTGTTTTGCATGCAATCAGCCTTGTCACAGAATAGAACAGTTACATAAAAAAGTACAGTTATGTAAGAACTTACCGTAACAGTAGCACTTTGAGAGAGGCTCTTGCAGTAGGTAATAACCTTGAAGATTGCACCCCCTGGCATCAGGACCCAGGGAAATTTTAGCTAGCAGTGTCTGGTGGGGACTGCCCCCCTGACAGCACGTGATCGACATCAGCGTGATACTATATAGAGGGCAGTCCCCATGCTCACCTTCCGGTTCTCCCGGCGGAGACCTCCAGACGGAGTGACAGGAGAATGGAAAAGAGGCTCCTGGAGCCAAAATGAGCTCACAGAGGAACGGCAGCAGAAGTTGGGGGAAAGAGGGAGCGAAAAAGTTTACCTAGTACAACAGCCTCTCTCGAAGATCTACTGTTACGGTAAGTTCTTACATAACTGTACTATGTTACTTCGAGAGGGCTCTTGCAGTAGATAATAACCTTGAGGACTGAGTCCCAAGTGGTGTGAATCAGAAGGATCTGAAACACAGGAGGCAGGAATGGTCTGCAGAAAGGCAGAGAGTTTAGGACAGAAAGCCTTGGAGGACAGCTAGACCAAAGCCAGCCCTGCGCCTTGAGGCAATGTCCAGACTGTAATGCCTAGTGAAAGTGTGAATGGAACTCCAGATGGCTGCCGCACAGATGTCTGTGACAGACACATTCCTGAAACAAGCAGTAGAAGAAACCTTGCCTCTGGTAGAATGCCCCTTAACCTCCCCTGGGAGGGTTTTACCATACTTCTAGTAACAGAACACAATACGGTTTGCCAACCACTTGGATAAACACTGTTTGGAAACTGCTGCGCCCTCTCTTTTGGGTGCAAAAGAAACAAAAAGCTGATGCAATTTTTAGACAGACTTAGTATGGGTAGTGTAGTAACGCAAAATTCTGTAAACATCCAGAGTATGCAGAATTGCCTCCCCAATTGGAATACTCAGGGTAATACACCGGCAGTTGAATAGACTGATTGAAAGTGAACTCAGAAACCAATTTTGGTAAAAAATGAGGATTGGTAAGCAGAGCCACCCAGTCTCTGTGAAAAATCAATTAAGGCTCCTTACACCACAGGGCCTGAAGCTCAGAAATCCTTCGAGCAGAAGTAACTGCAACTAAAAAGAGCGCTTTCCAAGGTAAACAGCGCATCCCACAACTGCTAGCCAGTTCAAAAGGAAGCAGAGTAAGTTTCTCTAAAATAAAATTTAGATCCCAAGGTGGCGCTGGACTGCACACCGGTGGTTACAAATGGAGGATCCCTTTCAGAAAGGTTTTGGAGACCTCCAGCTGAACCACAGATTTGCCTTCCACAAAGGTGTGGTAGGTAGAGATAGCAGACAGGTGAACCTTCAGCAAAGAGTAACTCAGGCCCAGGTCGGAGAGATGCAGCAAGTACTCTATGACTTGAGGAATGGGGCACAAGAAGGGGTCTCAGTCCTTTGAAGTAGCCCAAATGGAGAAACGCTTCCATTTCATAGCATAGATCATCCTTGTGGAAGGCTTTCTAGCCTCTACAAGGACTTGAGCCACTCTGGGGGAGACTCCAAAGTATGAAGCAGTTGTGTCAGAAGGTGCCATTCATGAAACTGAAGGGACTTCAGTCATGGATGGATCAGTGTGCCTCTCTCCTGAGTCAGGAGATTATGGCAGAGGGGCAGGGGAACCGGAGGTTCCACTGCAAGCTGCTGAAGAAGTGGAAACCATATCTGGCAAGGCTAATACGGGGTAATCCGAATCATGGGAGCCCCCACCGCCTGAAGCTTGAGCAGTACCCTCTGCAGAACTGGAAAGAGAGGGAAGGCATACAAAAACTTCCCTGTCCAGCAAAGAGGTAGCACGTCTGGCCAGAAAACACCACGCTGGGGAGCGAGCGAGCAAAACCTGGAAAGTTTTGCGTTGTATGGGGAGACGAACAGATCCAAGTCTGGATGACCCATAGGTAGACTATATCTTCAACCACCACTTGCTTGAGCTCCCATTCATGGGCTCGTACAGTGGTGTGGTTGAGGACTGTCCACTAGGACATTTCGCATGTCTGGAATGTGAACCACTGTGAGGTGTATTAGATGCAAAACTGACCAATTCCAAACCTGCATCACCTCCCTGCAGAAGGTATACAAGCAAGTGACCCTTTGCTTGTTGAGGTACCAGACTACGAACATATTGTCCGTTTGGACTAATAGTGGCCCTGGCACAGCAAGCGCTGGAAGGCTTGAAGAGCATACAGCACTGCTCTCATCTCCAATACATTTACGTGTAGGGAGAGTTCTGACTGACACCACAGCCCTTGAGTCCTGTGGGCCTCCAGATGAGCCCCCCAACCCATCTCTGAACCATCTGTAGTCAGGGTCTGGATGGCGGGGGGGGACTGGAAAGTGACCCCCCCCGGTAAGGTTGCTGAGATTCTGCCACCACAGGAGATCCTGTTATCTTGAATTGGAGACCATAACCATGTGGTCTAGGTCATCCAACCTCTGATCCCACTACACTTGGGAGCATCCACTGCGAGACACGCATGTGAAGCTTGGCCAGAGGGACAGTGGGGATGGCCCGCTGCCTTAAGGCCAAGGAGCTGGAGAGCTGGCCTGGCCAAAACCCACCTGCTGGAGGCTATCAGGCAAGCCTGCTTCTGTAAGGTTTCCACCCTGTCTTGAGGGAGGAAAGCCATACCCTGGTCCATATCCATCACCGCCCCAATAAACTGGAGATGCTGGGAGGGGACAAGTTGGGAATTGGGGTAATGACTGTAATCCCCACTTGCGTAAAAAGGGCCCAGGTAGTGGAAAGGAAAGTTCTGAACTGCTCTATTGTTGACAGAAGCCAACAATGAGGTAAGGGAACACATAGCGGCCCTGGCATCTCAAGACCGCTGCCACTACTGTGAGGCACTTAGTAAAAACCCGGGGTGCTGAGTACAGGCCGAAGGGGAAGGCCTTGAACTGATAATGTTCCCCCTGAAAGCAGAACCTGAGGTATCGGCGATGGGCCTGAAAAACCGGGATATGCAGGTAGGCATCCTGCATGTCCAGGGTGCAAAGCCACTGTCTCTTGTGAGGGAGGGGCAGCAGACGTGGGAGAGTCAGCATATGAAACCGTTTGTACTCTATGTATCATTTTAGAGTGCTGAGGTCCAGAACTGAACTTAAATCTCCCATCTTTTTTGGCACCAGGAAGAAGTGGGAGTAATACCCCTTTCCAACCGGGTTTGCCAGATCTGGCTCTATGGCATCTTTTTGCAGAAGGGTCTCTATTTCCTCCCTTATGAGGGGGATGTGCACCGTTGGATAGTGAGATGCCCCCCCCCCGGAGGTCTGATCAGGGGTCTCTCCGAAGTTCTAATGTGTGGCCTTGATTCACCAGCTGAAGGACCCACAAATCCGTGATGACTGTCTCCCACCCTGGCAAGTGACTGGCAAACCTTCTGCCCACCAGCTTCCTGATGGAAGGGGGGGCAGGCCATGAGTCAAGAGGCAGAGGGATTGGGGAGAGCCACCCCTGAGGCTCTCTGAGCTTTGGCTGGAGAGGTAGCTGCGGCTGGTGGTTTGGCGTCTGGCTGTTTGATGCTGTTTCATTCACCGCTTGTTCTGGCAACAAAATGGCTGTTTGGCCTTAAACCTGGGGTGGTATATAATATGGACTGCCTTTAAGGATTTGCCCTTGTCCTGAAAGCTGGTGATTATGTCCTGGGTATTGCCCCCGATGAGGACAGAACCTCAGGAGGGGGCATCCTGAATGGCCGCCTGGACATCAGGTGCCAAGCCTAACACCTTTAGCCAGGAATATCTCCTAAGACAGACCGCCATAGCGGTGCCCCTGGCCAAAGAGTCCACTGCATCATATGTTGCCCTCAGTGAATGGCGATAGGCGACCTCAGTGGACCTGATAGTGTCCGCCAGAATGGTCTTGGACTCTGAGTCCAGCATGGCATCAAAGACAGGCTCCAGTTGACAAAATAGAGACTCTAGGTATACGAACAAGTGCACCATGTAATTGAGGGCGTACATGGCCAGTGTGGAGGAGGAATAGAATTTCCTCCCAAATTGGTCCAGCTGCCTCGACTCATGTGTCTTAGCTTGGTGGACCTGTCATGAGTCACTGTAATGACAACTGAGTCTGCCTTTGGGTGGACACCGAGATGATTCTTCCCCTCTGGTGTCCTGTATGTCCTGTCAGCCTTTTTTGCCATCGCAGGGATGGAGGAAGGCATCATCCAAATGGAAGAAGCCAGATCTTCATGAGGCTTTAACCTTGGGGGGGGGGGGGGAGTAAGGACGGGTGCTGTCTCCTGTATAACCAGGTGCTCAGCTAGTCTCTGATGCTTGGGATCCTGTGCATCAGTCTTCCATTCGTAGGCCTCAGATATCTGTTTCAGAAGGTCTGTGAATGAAGGATCCTCCAGAGGCAATTTGGGGGACTCCTTGGGCTTTGGCTGCTCTGGAGAGGGCATCTCAAAACCCGAAACTGAGGAGGAGGACCCAGACTCGGATTCTGAATCCAAGGAATCTGAAGACCTGACAATGGGACAAGAAACCTTCTGAGTCCTAGGAGGGATACTGTCCAATGCCGCTCCAGTCGAAGAACCTTTCATCATGCTCGATGTAGACTGGCATGGGTCCAGTGGAAAGGAGGACCCGGGATTCTGATCAAGGTAAACTGGGATAAAGGCTCTCACCGTGTGTTGTCTGTCCAGCTCTGAGATGAGCTGTGACTTGGTCTCTGACCACCAGAACTGGAGTATGGCCTGGAAATTCACCTGTGGCTGAGGAGGCAGTGGAGGGGGCAGATAGACTCAAACCCCGAAGAGAACCACGGCATTGGGTACCCTAATGTATGGTACCTATGTGTCAGGTAACCTGGTAAGGAGTAGACAGGCGCATACCCCGGTGTTGTAAAGCCTGATGGAGGGTAACCTGGCATGTAATGAGGTGCTGGGTAGGTGGGCGGAGGGTAGCCCGATGGAGGCCCAGATTGTGGTGCCGTGGGACCCAATGGGGTACCCTGAGGGGGACAGAAACACGGTCCAGAAGGACCCATGAGAGCAAAGCCAGGTGCAGAACTGTGTGGTAAGCCCAGCATCAGCACCGATGGCCCCGCTGGAAGAACCGGCTGGAGAGGTTCAGAAAATTGCCCATGAGGTCCAATGTGAGGTCCAGAGGTGACCCAGCAATAATGTCACCAGACGGATGGAACCATCCCCCGTCTCCCGCTGATCTAGGGAGGGCAGAGGAAGCTCCAAGTAGGGAGAGGAGGGGGTAACCCGGTGGGGAGACTCAACTGGTGAAGGCTGCATCAAGACCAGCAGCTGGCTCTCATCCTGATGGACGTAGTCAGGTCTCACACCAGAACCTGACGCAAGCGTGTCAGTCAGGCAGTCGTCTGAGGGTCCGACGACCAGCTTATCGACCTTGGCCATGTGGACACTGGGGACCCCAGTGCCTGACTTATCAGCCCGGGCTGGCTCATCAGCCCCACCTAACTGCTTAGACCCCACGGTGGATATGGGTCTAAGAGTGGCAGAGGCCTCGGACTCTGCTGAGGTGCCCGCGGCAACCATGACCAGTGGTGGTGGGGGAACCAAGGGCCGCTTCTGAGAAGGTGGGCAGACTTGGCAGCAGCAACGGACTTCCCGGAGGAAGAGGGCCGCTGATCACCCGAGGGCAGCCATGGGTGAGATGGGGGCCTATCCTGGTCCTTGTGCTTCTCCTTGTCCCTCTTTTTCTTGTGCTTCTGTGAGTCCGTAGGGGAGGATGAAGCACTCCTCGGCTTCTGCAGCCCTTTTTCCATTGTGGTCATCTTCTTTTTTAGCAGGTGGGCCTCGAGGGCCTGCTGGCGGCACTTCCGCGTGTCCTGGTTGAAGCTCAGGCAGGCTTAACAATCCTCAGTGTTGTGCTCTGGGCCCAAGCAAAAGAGGCAAAGGGAGTGGGAATCCTTGTGCAGGAACTGGGCACTGCAAAAATCGCACTTATTTTTATGCGACTTGATGGAAGATGGAGAAGACATGCACAAAATCAGTTTAAGAAAAGAAATGAAGGATAATCATCCGAAAACAGGCAGTCAAACTGCAGTGACGATCTCGACAAGGTCCAACGTGCACAGGTTGATGGCAGAAAAGAACTAGAAGGCAGGCATGGGGACCACCCACTATATAGTGTCACACTGATGTCAGTCATGTGACATTGGGTGGGCAGTCCCTGGCTAGATACCGTTAGCTAAAGTTTCCGTGTGGTCCTGATGCCAGGGGGCACAGTCCTCAAGGTCATTACCCACTGCAAGAGCCCTCTCGAAGTAAGACCTTACCATAACAGTAGATCTTCGAGAGAATCTCTTCCATTAGGTCACACCTTTGTAATTATAAGCTAGTGGCATCAGGACCACTTGGAAACTTTCTGCAGGCCAGGGGGCCGCACACAATGACGTGCAGTTTTGATGCTGCTTGGAGATTAACCTCAGAGGGCCCCCAACCATGAGGAACCAGAAGATGAGACCAGCACCAGGCAAAAAGGAGAGGCATGAAGTTGGAGACAACATATAAACACAGAAACATAGAAACTGACAGAAGATAAGGATCACTTGGCTTACCCAGTCTGCCCATTTTCCCTACTTAGTGCAATACCATAGATCCTACTTAATTTCTGGCTTTTACCCTCTCTTTCCTATTGCTAGGGTTCCTTTGTGTCTATTCCATGCATTCTTGAATTCCCCTGCCATTTCTGACCGCACCACCTCCACTGAGGGTCTGATCCATGCATCCACCACCCTCATATCATGACCCCTTGTTCTTGAACATCTTTTTTTCTGAAAGATGCTACTCTCTTGTACCTTATTTATGCCCTTGAGGTATCTGAAGGTCTCTATCATATCTCCCCTCTCTCTCCGCTCTTCCAGGGTATACATATTGAGGTCCTCTAGTCTCACCTTATATGACTTTTGGTGCAGACCCTGGACCATTTTTGTTGCCCTTCTCTGAACTCCCTCTACTCTGTGTCCTTTCTGAGATGCAACCTCCAGAACTGGACACAGTACTCTAGATGAGGTCTCACCAATGATTTGTACAGTGGTATCACCACCTCCTTTTTTTGCTGGTGATACCTGTCCCTATGCACCCCAGCATCCCATTGGCTCTCCCACAGCCTTTTCACAATGCTTGGTCACCTTTAGGTCATCAGATATTATTACGCCCAGGGCCGTTTCCAGTTTGGTGGTCATCAGTACACCCCCACCGGGTTTCTGTGCCCCAAATGCTTGATTTTACATTTCTTTGTATTGAATCTTAGCTGCCATATTCTTGACCGCTCCTCAAGCCTGCTTAGGTCCCTCCTCATTTTTTCCACCCCCCAAAGAGTGTCAACCCTGTTGCAGAACTTAGTGTCATCTGCAAAGAGACATACCTTGCCTTCCAGCCCCTCTGCAATGTCGCTTATGAAAACTTTAAAGAGGACCGGCCCCAGAACTGATCCTTTTGGCACCACTGGCCACTTTCTTCTCCTCGAAATGAACTCCGTTTACCACCATCCTCTGTGTTTTATCTCTTAACCAATTTCTGACCCCAGATTACCACCTTGGGACCCACTCCCAGGCTGCCTAGCTTGTGCTTACAAGCCTCCTATGTGGAACAGTGTTGATGGCCTTGCTGAAATCCAGGTACACCACATCCACCGCCCCTCCCTAATCTAATTCTAAAGATGCATGGAGTAAGGTTTTATGCTCAGCATCTGCTATAACCCTCACTGGAAATCAAAAAGGGTTTGGAGGGAGGGTACTGCATGGCCTAATGGAGGAGATTCTCTTGAAGATCTACTGTTACGGTAGGTTCTTACGTAACAGTTCTATCTTCATCAAGAATATCTCCTCCATTAGGCCACACCTTTTGGAACAACTCCCAAACAGTAGAAAGCACCAGGTAGGATGGCACCGTCTGATATATAATCAGGAGGAAGGCCTTGCAGTACAGCAAGCCCAAAACCAGTACATCTACTACAGATGATATCCATGCTGTAATGTTTAGTGAAAGTGTGAACACTGCTCCATGTGACTGGAGCAAATATGTCAGCAGCAGGGATATTTTTGAAATAAGCAATAGAAGTGGGCACACAGTACTCCTACTGGGGTGCCCACAAACAACACCAGCAAGTTCCCTGTCATACTTCCTAATCCTGTAACAGAATGTAATACAACGTGCCAGACAGGCATTGTTTTGATACAGGAGTGCCCTTTCCCAGGGGAAAATGAAACAAAAAGCTCTTGCGACTTTGGAGGCATGCAGGGACAGCATAACTCTAAATGAAAGTGAAATATCAAACACCAATGGCTTAGCTGATGGTGTTTCCTTCAGCAAGTCCAACAAGGATGATCATCGGAAGAAACAGGGTATTAAATAAGTCAAAAAATCTACTTAGCAGTTCATGCCTGAACGTGCTAATCAACTGTGAAAATGCATACACAGCTCATGGTACAGACTGGTTAGCAAAATGAAAAATGTTTTATTTTTTTATGTTTTTTGAACATGTAAACTTGAAAAAATATGAAAAATGTTTAGCAGTCTACTGCTATACAATTCAGAAAATGGTTAGCACTACACTCTGATATGTGTAGCATTCTGGTACGCTATACTAGCGATTTAATACCTTGAGAAAGAACAAAGGAATGATAGGGCTGCCCGTGTTCTATATGTGTTGATGCTGTATGTCACTGGAGGTGGCCCCCCCCAACTAGCAAAAAGTATACAAGTGGACCTGATGATGACAGCTTATAGTTTCAAAGGTGTGGCCTAATGATGGAGATATTCTCGATGAAGATCTGGAAGATTCAGCATGATTAGCTACTGTGACGCTACCCCCAGAAGGCGTCCTTTCAATGACACAGCAGCCTTTTGATGATGTTGGCGGCTCCCCTCTCTGGCAGGAATGCTACCATGCATTCATGGAGGCCGCTGTAGCAGATATCAGATAGCAGAAGATATTAGATAGCAGAAGGTCAGATTCTAGGTAGAGGGTGGTGTCACTGAATATGCAGAGTCTTGGAAACAAGATGGATGACCTGCAGGCACTATTAGCAGACAGGGGGGTGGACATAGCTGCAGTAACCGAGACTTGGGCAACATCACACCATGACTGGGACCTCACGATCCCTGGATATAAACTATACAAGAGGGATAGGGTAGTTGGGAAGGGGGAAGGGGTGGCAGTTTATATCAGGGAGGCAATAACTTGCACAAGGGAGGAGTCGGAGGAAAGGGAGGCGGAAACATTATGGGTTCAGTTAAGGTCCAATAGAGAGGAAAACTGAGGTTGGGGGTGTGGTTTACAGACCACCCAATCAGGACAAGGAGAGGGACAGGGAAATGAGCTCACAAATATTGGAAGCTGCGGGGTATGGAGAGGTGGTAATTCTGAGGGACTTCAACCTGCCCAAGGTGGACTGGAGCATACTATCCACAACATGTGCTAGGAGTCAGGTGATCCTAGAAGGACTGCAGAGTGGGTTCCTGACTCAGGGCATCACTGAACCAACAAGAGCTGAGGCAATTCTTAATCGGTTGATCACAAATTGGGAGCATGTACAGGAAATAATGATCAGGGAGCCACTGGGTGGAAGTGACCATTGCACAGTGTGGTTCCAGCTGGATATGGGCAAGGAAAACATCCCGACTAAGACCAAAATCTTGGATTTCAGGAGAGTGGACTTCAGGGAAAGGGCAAAGTCCTAAGTAGCCATCTGGCAGGCATCAGAGCAGATATGGAGGTGGATCAAAGGTGGTCCATCATTAAGGAAGGAATATTGGTTGCCACAGATGAGTGCATTAGGGTCATGGGGAAGAACACAAGGGCCAAAGCACCCAGCTGGTTCAGTTCTGGGGTTGTCCAGGCAGTAAGGGAAAAGGTTGGCCTATGGAAGATTCAGGAAAACTAAGTGAGAGGTGGATAGGGAAAATTACCCAAGGTTGGTTAGTGAGGCAAGTAAGGAAGTCCAGCCAGCAAAGGCACAGAAGGAGCTGCAGATAGCTGAAGAAATTAAGAAGGGAGAGAAGGATTTCTTTCGCTATATAAGTGAGAAAAGGGACAAGAAGAAAGGGATTGTTAGGCTTAAGAAAGGGGTGGAGTGGGTAGAGGATAATGGGGGAAAAGCAGAGATATTAAATGAATATTTCTGTTCCATCTTCACCAGGGAGAAGGATGGACCAGTGCCTTCAGGAGGGAAAAGAGGAGCGGGGGGACAGGAACACAGATGTTGTGATAGAGGTGGACAGAGTGAGGGAGGGGCTGCTGGCATTGAAGGTGAGCAAATCACCAGGCCCAGAGTACATCCAAGGGTACTAAAGGAACTAGCTGAGGAGCTGGCAGGGCCACTGGCAGACCTATTTAAGAGTTCACTAGAGTCAGGCTTGGTACCGCAGGTCCGGAGAGAAGCATATGTAGTGCCCCTCCACAAAAGCAGTCCCAAGTATGACCCAGGGAATTACAGACCAATCCGTCTGACCTCCATTGTGGGCAAGCTCATGGAGACCATACTAAAGGAAAGGTTGGTGGAATATCTAGAGGAGCATGGTCGCCAAGATGTGAGGCAGCATGGGTTCATGGGGGGGAGATCATGTCAAACGAATCTGACTTCTTTAACTGTGTCACTAAGACTGTAGACAGGGGCCAAACAGTAGGCATCTTCTATCTTGATTTCAGCAAGGCCTTTGACTCTGTGCCCCACAAAAGGTTAATCAGGAAGTTGGTTGATCTCAGGGTTGGAGAAAAGATGGCCAGATGGATGGAAAACTGGCTGAGAGACAGAACCCAGAGGGTGGTTACATAGAAACATAGAAACATAGAAACATAGAAGTTGACGGCAGATAAGGACCTCAAGGCCCATCCAGTCTGCCCATTTCTTTTTCTACCTTATAAATGTGCCATCGGCCTTTGCTCTGTCAGTGACCTATCTATTCATAGTCATTTGTATTGCTCCCTTATGCCTATCCCATGCCTGTTTGAAGCCCTGCACTGTATTCACATACCACTTCTTGTGGTAAGCCATTCCATGCATCTACCACCCTTTCTGTGAAAAAGAATTTCCTCACATTCCCCTTAATCGGCCTCCTCTAATCTCATGCTGTGTCCTCTTGTCCTGCTATTTTTCTTATATTTAAACATGTTAGACTCTTTCACCTTGTTTATGCCCTTAAGGTGTTTAAATGTCTCGATCATATCACCTCTCTCCCTCCTTTGCTCAAGGGTATACATATTGAGCTCCATTAATCTGTCCTCATATGTCTTCTGATGCAGTCCCTGCACCATTTTGGTTGCCCTTCTCTGGACTGCCTCAATTTGGTTAATGTCCTTGTGAAGGTGTGGCCTCCAATACTGCACGCAGTACTCCAGATGGGGCCTAACCAATGTCTTGTACAGAGGGATTATTACCTCCCTCTTACGACTTGTGATGCCCCTACTAATACACCCTAACACCCCCCTAGCCTTACCTACTGCTTTAGAGGTCTGCTTGGATGATTTTAGGTCATCAGTGATGATGATGCCCAAGTCTCTTTCTTCCTTTGTGACTGCTAGCAACTCCCCTCCCAGCCTATAAGTGGCTTCAGGGTTTCTCTTCCCTATGTGCATGATTTTGCACTTCTTTGCATTAAATCCCAGTTGCCACTCTTCTGACCATTCTGCTAGTTTATCCAGATCTCTTCTCATTCTGCCCACCCCATCTGGATCATCTACTCTGTTGCAGATCTTGGTGTCATCTGCAAACAGACAAGCCTTACCCTCTAGTCCATCCTGCGAGGTCACTAATGAAGATGTTGAATAGGACTGGCCCCAGGACTGATCCTGAGGTACCCACTTGTGACTTGCATCTCTTCTGACTGTATACCATTTACCACCACTCTCTGTTTTCTGCCAGTCAACCAGTTTGCCACCCAGTTGACCAACTTCTGACCCATCGAGCCTACCTAGCTTATTTATCAATCTTCTATGTGGAACAGTGTCAAAAGCTTTGCTGAAGTCAAGGTAGGCGACATCAACTGCTCCCCTTGGTCCACCACTCTGGTTACCCAGTCAAAGAAATCTATGAGATTAGTTTGACAGGACCTTCCTTTGTAAACCCATGCTGTCTTGGATCCTGTGCCCCTATGGATTCCAGGTGTTGCACTATCCTTTCCTTAAAGTGCCTCATAATCTTGCCCACTACTGAGGTAAGACTGACCGGTCTGTAGTTCCCCGCCTCCTCCCTGCTACCACTCTTGTGGAGTGGGATCACATGAGCCCTTCTCCAGTCTTCTGGGACCTCTCCTGTGCTCAGAGACTCACTAAACAATTCTGCTAATGGCTCTGCTAGTTCCTCCTTTAGCTCCTTAAGTACCCTGGGATGTATGCCATCAGGTCCCATTGCCTTATCCACCCTGAGCTTAGCAAGCTCTTGTAGGACCCTTTCTTTTGTGAAGGGAGTAGTGCTCACCTCCCTCCCTCCCCCCTGTGTCCATGGTGCTGAGCTGTGGGCCCTGCCCTACCTTCTCTTCAGTAAATACTGAGCAAAAGTATCTATTTAGGATAGATGCCTTTACAGGGTCCTCCTCCTCACATGCTCCCTTTTCTCCATTAAGCTTAGCAATACCCCCCTCTGGACTTTCTCCTTTCACTAATGTATCTATAGAAAGTCTTGTCACCTTCTTTTACTGTTCGTGCTAGTGTTTCCTCAGTTTGGGACTTTGCCTGCCTTACTGCCTTACCTGCTTCCCTTACGGCAGTTTGGTATGCCTCCCTATCTTCATCCCGCTGTGTTCCCTTATATTTTCTCAAGGCCAGCCTTTTGGCTCTGACCTTTTCTGCTACTGTATTTGAGAACCAAAGTGGTTTCCTTCTTCTTTTGCACTTCCTTTTCTGTCTAACACAATGGGATGTTGCTTCAAGTATTGTATCCTTAATGCTTGCCCTTTGCCTGTACCTCCTCACCTGTGTTTCTTTTTGCCAGGGCTAGCTTAACTCTGTTGGCCATCTTATCAAAGTCAGCTCCTCTGAAGTCCCATATTTTTGCTTTGGAATGGGATGATTTAGATGTAGTAGCCAAATTGAACCATACGATGTGATGGTCACTGGCCCCCAGGTGACCTTCTACCTGGGGGCCAGTGGTTGTGGGGGGAGAGTTATCTGACACTAGAAAGGTAACCAGTGGGGTCCCGTAGGGCTCAGTGCTGGGACCGGTGTTATTCAATGTCTCAATCAATGACATTGGGGATGGCATTAAGGGCAAAATGTGCCTAGTCGCAGATGACACCAAGCTCTGTGAGAGAGTGGACAGAGCTGAAGGGACACAGGACTGACATGACGATCTGGAAAAGCTGGGGAGGTGGTCCAGGATCTGGCAGCTTGGCTTCAATGCCAAGAAATGCAAAGTTATGCATATTTGAGCCAAGGATCCCAGGACAGAGTACTACCTGGGTGGAATCCCGAGTATATGGATCAGAGGAGAAGGACCTGGGAGTGATGATCAGTGACATGAAGCACTCCATGCAGTGTAAGAAAGCAGCAGCAAAGGCAAACAAGATGCTGGGATGCATATCTAGCAGGATCAGTAGTAGGAGAGAGAGGAGGTGTACTGCCCTTGTACAGGTCACTGGTAAGGCTGCATCTATAGTATGGAGTTCAGTACTGGTGCCCACACCTCAAAAAGGCCATTAGCCTGCTGGGAGAAGGTCCACAGAAGGGCTGCAAAGATGATGGCAGGTTAGTAGGGTAAGGCATACGAGGAGAGGTTGAGGGCACAGAATATGTACTCCTTGGAAGACAGGAGAAAGAGAGAGGGGACATGATTGGGACTTTCAAGTACCTGAAAGGGATAAATAAGGTTGATAAGGAGAATCTCTTTAAGCTGAATGGCAACCATAACACAAGGGGGCACAGTCTTAAACTGGAGGGTGGGAGGTTTAGGAGGGAGGCCAGGAAGCATTTCCTCACAAAGAGGGTGGTGGACACTTGGAATATGCTGCTGGAAGAGGTCATCTCATTGAAGACAGTGTAGCACATCTACAGAGAGGATAGGGCCCTCACAGAGGCTGTGAAAAACTTGAAAAAGGGAGAACATGTGGTACAAATAATCAAAACACCTGGTCTGAAGTATGGGTGAACTTGAGCTATCATCAGATCAGGTGATACTATTGCACAGTGGAGACAGTCCTGTGTGGGTGGTCCCTTGCAACCTTAGGAGGGAATTAATATATTCAGTACATGACCTCCCAACTGGAGAACATCGGCGGGGGGGGGGGGGTAGTGTGGATAAGACAATACAGAGGTTGAAAAGCATGGCATGGTGGCCAGGAATGTACAGGATTATTGTGACAACTTAAGTATGTGCTCAGGACTATGCAACAAAGAGTAAAAATAATGTACTTTTGAGACCACAGCGTAGGACAGGACCATGAAACATTTTACAGACCGACTTTAAGGGACCCCTGCTTAACACCAGCAAGGAGAATAAATACATCCTAGTAGTCACCAGTTTGTTTTTGAAATGTGTGGTGATTTTCCCAGTGAAAACAAACATGGACCTGTCCACCTTGATGGAATCAGACTAGGGTACTCACTTTATGGGACAGGTAATGCAGCAATGTCTGCAGCTCCTGGGAGTGAAACAAAAATTTCATATGCCTTACTATCCTCAGTCATCCAGACAAGGGGAAGAGCTAACAAGACAAATTAAAACTCTGGTACGAAAATTTGTAGCTATAAAATGAAAACTTGGGACAGCTTCCTACCTCTTGTAGCTATGGATATTATGGCAACCCCATCTACCTGTACAGGGTATACTCCCTTTGAGATAACGATATGAAGACAAATGAGACTCCCAGAGCAACTGTGGACTGATTTGAGCACTCCCGCCATTCACAGAGTGGGCTTAGCTTGATATGCATCAAAGGTCACACAGAACCTCACTCGGATACACTTGATTACTGCCCAGAAATTGGTAAGTCCCATGCAAGGACAAAAGGTTACTTTGACACAGAAATTCAGGGGAATGAGTGGGATGCAGGGCTTGAAGTCATCGTCTTGGAATTTGCTGTACCAGAACACAAATTGTGCCACAAATGGAAAGGGCCATTTGTGACTGTAGATAAGCTGTGTATAAGATCAGAATTAACAATAACAAAAAGACTGATTACAAATGGTTCTATGCTAACCAGCTGAAGCTTTTTAGGGGGGAAATAATACCCCTCATTTCAGATCCAACACATCTTGAAGACTGATGCTTGGTGCCATTTTTTCTGATCCTCCCATCCATGACTATGGCTGAATGCCCTGAACTCAAAGAGGGACCACCCGTCGGCATAGTTACAAGTATCAACCCAGGAGTCCTCGTTAACAACGTACAGTATTTACATGTGCCTCTGAGGTTGAATCTGACTAATTGGGACATTACTAATATACCACAATGTAAGAATGCTTCTCTGTCTATTACTGCAGTACTGTGGCAGGGCACTAGACTTCCTCCAGGCTCACTGGGAACAGATTCGGAAATGAGAGAACCAACAGCTGCAGGGGGCCAAGGAGGGCTTATTGGGAGGTATTGGTACTGGAGTATCAGCATGGAATAGGTGGAACCTTGAACAAATGAAATATCACCAAACATTGTTTGACAGGGGTAGAGCTAATCAAGTTGATTTACAGTATCTGTAATAGAAGGAGTTAAAACAACAGCAGTAACAGAGGAACTAGAGACTGCATGTAATATTCATACTATAGCCGATAATTTTATGAAAACAAATAAGTTTTTAAGAAATTCAATCAATCAATCAAACTTTATTTAACCAGGCTATACACCTTTGAGCAGGCTCATTTACAAGATGGTCCTGGAAGACATAGAGGACATTACCAATACAATGGCAGTTATACAGACGATACATAAACACAATAATGCATCTAACAAGTAAGAAGGTCAAGGATTTGTATCCGTTTATGTGCCACTTTGCAACACCTGACAACACGCACATGCCTATTACAGAATACATATTCGTTCCAGTATTGATACAAAGTTATTCATGATACAACTGTATAAACATAGCAACCAAAAGCACCTTAGCAATATCTTACGCTGGGAGGTGACGGTCGGTGAGAGAGAGGGGGTAGGTGGTAGTAGAAAAAGGGGTGTGGGGGAGGAGGGGGGTATGGGGGGACGGAAAAATGTAGAGGAGGGGTTATAGGATAAGTGTGGGGAACAGGATAACTGCTCAAGTGCAGGCAGTTGCAGACTGTAGGATTTGGGCGATTATCGATGGCATATGCAATCTTCTTTCAGCACAGAAGATAGTAGGGTCTTAAGAGTAGATATGCCCGGAATGGTGCAGAGTTTTACTGACTTCTGGAGTGCATTCCAAAGGGATGAAAGGGCAAAAGTGATAGCTGCAGTGCCATATCGAGTTCTGACTTTAGGGACTTTGAACATTACAAGTGAGTAGTGCCTCAAGCTGTAGAAACCTGAACTTCCAGTAAAGAGATTGATGATATATGTGGGTAGTTTGCTAGCAATTGCTCTGTGGATCCAAAGGCATGTGTTTCTCTGCCTCCTGACAGTCAGGGAGATCCAGCCTATCATTGCATAGAGCAAGCAATGGTGGGTGTTTAGAGGAGTATTAGTGATGAATCTCAAAGCCTGGTGGTGAAGTGAGTCAAGCTTAGTTAGAGTCGACTTAGAACAGTGACTATAGAGAATGTCTGCATAATCTAAGAGGGGGAGAAATGTAGTTTGGACTAGATTTCTCTTTGCATCGAAGGTGAGAAGGTGTCTAATGCAGTAGAAGCGGCCAGGGCGCTGCCTCAGTTTTTTAGCTAGCTCGTCCAAGTGAACTATGAAGTTAAGCTCACTGTCTAGCCAAACACCCAAGTATTTAAACCTGTCCACTGTTTCGAGTGGTTCGCTAAGTAGGGTATGTAACGTAAGGTTTTGAGTAAAAGCAGTCTGCAAACAAGGTTGGGAGGAGAGAATCATAGCTTTTGTTTTCTTAGCATTGAGGAGCAATTTAAGATGAAGAAGGTTATGTTGCAGGATGTCAAAATCATTCTGTAGCTCTTTAAATGCAACCTCAGGGGAGGGACTAGCAGTGTATAGTACGGTGTTGTCTGCAAAGAGGTGCATCTTTGCCACATGAACCTTGGAGTCTAAATTATTTATGTAGACTGCAAAAAGGATGGGACCCAGGATAGATCTTTGTAGCACTCCTCGTGGAAGAATCTTAAGTGGGGAAAAATCTCCTTGAGGTTTGATTTTACTGCATTCTGTTAGTAAGGTAGCAGCTGAACCATTTTATAGCGATAGCGTCATGGCCCGAGGTGACACAAGGCAGACAAAAGTAGGCCGTGCTCGACGGTATCAAAAGCCTTGCTTAAGTCTAGAAACAGTGCATAAATTTTCTCTTTTGAGTCCAGCAAGTTTTGCCAATCACTAGTTACTTTGGCTAGTGCAGATACCATGCTATGCTTTGGTCTGAAACCTGACTGTATAGTGTTAAGCAAGTCTTTGGCTTCCAGGTAATCTCTCAGTTGGTTATTAACCATCTTTTCCAATAGTTTTGATAAAATAGGAAGTAGAGAAATTGGCCGGTAATTGTTCAGGTCGCATGTATCCCCAGACTTAAAAATGGGGATAATATGAGCAATTTTCCAGATTGCTGGCAAGTCACCTAGTGCTAGGGATAGATTGAAAAGATGTGTAATGGGGCAGTCAAGTAGTAGTAACCAATTTTCAAGAATAGGGGTTCTAGGAAATCGTCGCGGCGCTTTTCTCAATGTCCAGTGACAGTAGTAAGTCCTTAACCTGTTTATTGCAGATTGCAGAGAATGCTTAATAAGGCATTTGTAAATATAGTACAGCCTCGATTTAACAAACCTCAATGTACTGAAACCGCCCTAACGCACCAATTCAGTGTCCCCAAGCTTTTCAGGCTTTTCCAACTTTTTGCACCTTTCTTCCGATCAGCTATTCTCAATTAATGTCACACGAACAGCTGATTCATGTCATCCAATGATACTACAGTACTGCAGTTGTTTAAATATGGTGTTATTCCTTTGGCTTCTGCTTTTGTTCTGCTCTGCTGGTGAACAATGGCAATTAAAAGAAAAAGAAACGTGCTTACTGTTGCAGACAAGCTCCATATTCTGGAGCATCTTGAAAATGGTTAAAATGCAGTTACTCTTGCAACAGAGTACAGCATTGGCAAATCTACGATTTTGAATATAAAAGAATCCAAAGAAAAACTGTGGCAGTTTGCTATGACCATGGAGGGTACCTCTGGCACACAAAATTGTCGCAACATGAAAATGTATGCTGCTGAAGAGTTTGATGCTGTGATCTACCTTTGGTTTAAACTGAAGTGTGAGAAAGGGGCTCCGATCTCCGGCCTTATTCTTAAAGAAAAGGCATCCCAGTTCCATGTAAAGCTTGGCAATAAAGGAGTTTAGTGCCAATGATGGCTGGTTACACTGCTTTAAAAAATGGCATGGTGAATGGCAGCTGAGACGTTGTGGGGGAAAGTTAAGTGTTGTAGAAGAAGGTGTGCAACTCTTTATTGGCTAGATCAATTTGGTCATTCAATATAAGAATCTGACACATGACCAGATCTTTAATGCAGATGACATAGGCCTTTACTGGTACTGTCTACTTTATAAGACCCTAGCAAACAGTTCTGAAAAGGAAGCTCCCAGCTTGAAGAAAGGCTAAGGACCATGTATTTCTGATAGTCTTGGTAAGGTCTTGAGGACACAATTTAAGAGGACTCATTTCAAGCTGGTTTGCGGCCTTGCTGGAACCACGATAATCACCCATGTACAGGAGGCTTTTGGGGATATATTACAGGTTAGGATACCTAGAGGAATAATTTCTGGGTATGATATCCATAGAATATATAGGGTTCTACTGGACAAGTGTAACCTTACAGGTGAGGAGCCCTACAGATGCAAATGCTGGTGCTATACATATCCTGATGGCACCAGAAGCACACACCAGGATCAATCAATCAATCAGCCATTATTTTTAAAAAGGAGCTATTCCTAAGATCATAGCACCCATTACAATAAATAAATAAAACATATAAAACCAGCATTAACAAATGAACAATTCAGAGATCAACAGAAAAGGTGAGCTCAAACAAGTATGTCTTTAAGGCAGTTTTGAAGCTCTCCACTGTCAGGCACTCTCTTATCCGATGAGGTAGCGAGTTCCACTGGGTAGGGGCCTCAAGCATAAATGCCTGCAACCCTGATGTCATCAAATAAACCTTGAGAACCTCTAGCAATCCCTCATCGGCCGAACGGAGTGGTCGGAGGGGACAGTAGGAATGCAAAAAATCTTGCAGGTAGCCAGGACCCTGTCCGTGTAGGGAATTATAGGTCAGCAAACCGACCTTGAAAGTGATCCACCACTGAAAAGGCAGCCAGTACAGTTCACACACCACAGGAGTAATATGACTTGACCGAGAAAGTCCAGTCAACAACCTGGCCGCAGCATTCTGCACCAGCTGCAGATGATGGCTTTCAACCCCTGGAAACCCTAGGGACAGGAAGACATCACAACAACAAAGGTATTGGGTAACGGTACAACAAGTTAAGTCTGGCTACAGCCAGCAATAAGTCTGTAAATCACGAACCTGTAAATCTTGGAAAGGCACCTGTATCAGCACAACCTGTAATTGTACCGGTCTTTCAAGGCTTACCCTGGATGTAAATACCATATTAAATTTAGGTACTGTAACTCCTCATCCATGCCATGATGCATGTATGGGTGAGAAGGTACTCTTGGGCCAAATTCCTAGACAGGCCTCCCAACAGTGCTGTCGTACCTAACTATCAACAAGGATAGGCAGTACTTAGAATTAACACTCTCCTTGTTATTGTTTAATTAAAACGACTGATGTATACAAAGAACTGGCTGATGCTCATTCTATTGGTATATTACAACAATGGTGTACAGGTCCAGTATGCCAGTCCACCAGCTTTACTTGTCTGTCACCCACAGACTTATCGCTGGCTGCAGCCAGACTCAACTTGTTGTACCATTACTGGGTACAGGTACCTGTGTTGTTATGATGTCTTCCAACAGATTCAACTCACCTTTGGGCTGTATCTGAATAGTGAGGATATTCTAGCAAACACAACTGAATTCTCATATTCAGTAAAAGTAAGCCAAGCCTATAGGAACCACCTGATCACTGCATATGCCATGATAGCTCATACTGTGTTACTACAAACCTTAAAACTTTTACCTATGCCAAGAAGAAGTGCAATATAAATCAGACTACATTTTGCAAGGCCATTAACACTACTGCTAAAATAGGTCCATAGATCTTCATGCCAATCCGTCTAGCAGATATAGCACCTGAGAAATCTACCCAGTTTAGTAATGTTCCAGTCAATCTGCACCTCCCTTACTTCCATATTCCACCAATTACCCTACAAACTATAGAGTCTCATGCAACGTAAAACTGATCACCTAGTTGCTGTAAACCATTCTATGGATCAAGCCAAACATAATTTGGACACGTTACTGTCCCAGGGTGATGACTTTCTCATCTATGGATCAACCTTTACTGAAATAGGATTTAAAATCCTCCTAGCTATCCAGGGGTTACTAGTAGTCATATTATTTGATTTAATTTGCTACCTTAAAAAATATGCTGTCTCACTCCCCATCTACATAAGCTGTTGTGCACCATAGTTATTATAAACCATTATTTTCTGATACCAAACTATGACTATAAATTTGCCTTTGACTAACAAGGCAACAGGAATGGGGAATGGGTGGGGGGGGGGAACTGTTGCACTGTAAATGGCAGATGTTGCCTTGTACACTGGTTATTTTACTATAATTGTCAAACCAATATGGCTGCTACAGACTTCCATTTTGTACCTCTCCACCATTTTGTATGTACTGTATAATATGTTTCTATTTATGACGAAGTTAACTACGAGAATCTTTGTAAAAACAATGTGATCTTTACATGAAGGAAATTTCCAAGTAGAGTTATGTAATGAGACTGCCTTCACATTCGTAGACAGCGAGACAGTCTCCTTCCTGAACAAAGTGAATTTAATTAGAGTCTAGGTTTCTTACTGAGGTATGTGAGCATCTGTATGTTATCGCTTATAGTGAAATGAACTATTGTTTACTGAAATGAACTAATGTTTAATAAGTCTTGTTGTCATACTTTATGAAATGTATTAGACCATTCAGGCTATGAAGACACCAGTAGCTGTGACTCTGACAGTTTTAATAAGTATAAACTTAGAGAAAAAATATAAATATCTGCTGAATAGTAACTTAAGCGAGAGCTCCATAGAGATGCACAGGACCTGCTGATGAGCATTCGGAAGATTTCTGCTCTTAGTATGTCCTTATGCTTTGTATGTCATTATTTTAAGATATACCTTAATAAAAGTTATGAAGAATAACCGTCACTTGACTTGGGCTGGATCCTAACATATTCTTATTAATGTAAAGTCAATTAGGCAACACAAGTGAACATTTTATTTATTGAAAACTTTGGAGACTACCTTTGAGCACAAATTCTCCTTTACAATGGTTCCACATCAAACGCATAGTCACAAAAACCATTATAAAGCACAATAAGCCATTCTAGTGGAAATTTAGTAGAGTCAGGCCCAAAGCACTAATGACAGAACAGTTACATACAGTTTTGAAAAAATCCATACAGATGGTTGTATAAAAAAGTCACACAATATGCACACAGAGAAGCCAAATAAAACTGTTTAACAGATACAACTGAATTGTACTACAAGGACAGAGAGCAAAGATCTTTTATATTATATATATATATTTTTTTTTTTATGGCAAAAAACTGCGTTTAATACATCAGTTAGGGTTAAAGCAACAAAAGTGAGGAAATTAAGCATTAGGGTTGACCCCTAATCCCCCAACCACGCCCATCCTCCACAGACTGACAGACGCCAAGGTGAGCCATGGGGTCGTCAGGCCCAATTCTCACCCCATTCCATGTGTAAGCAGGTTGATGTGCTACAGTAAAGGAGAATGGTGTGAAAGTTAGACCTCACGACCCCATGGCACACCCTGGCATCTGTCAGTCTGTGGAGGATGGGTGTGTGGGTTGTGGGCAGTCAGATCAATCCTAGTCCACGAGCTATCAAAATTCTAGTCCGCAAGGGGACATCTGGTCATGCAATCAGGGACATCTGGTCATGAAATTCTGGTTATCTGGTCACCCTATAATGGACAAGGCTCGCAGACCAGGATCGTGTCACGGACCAGGATTTTGTCGGCTCGTGGACTAGGATCACTAGCGAGTCGCTGTCAAAGAATTTTAAATTTTTAAAAAGCTATTTTTTGACAAAAACGAACCAAACCAAAGGCATGGCTTTGTAGAGAGTGTCACCCTGAACAAAACCCATGCCTCATTTGGCCCATAAGTCACCTGTGGAGAAAACTACGGCATTTTGTTAGGTTGAAAAACTGAAAACAAGATGGCGACTGGTGGACAAAGAATTTTTCTGACAAACTATAATTTTAGTCCGTAAGCTGACAAAATCTTTGACTGTGAGACCATTCTTAGTTCGCAAAAAAGGCATATACATTTTTGAATGAAATGAGAGCACGCTCAGAACTCAAAAATTAAAAATCAAATAACTTTTGAATGGATTAATATTTTTTTTTACCAAACCAATGCTGGGTTGTTCTTTGACCCAAACTCTTTCTACATTCCAAATGTCAGACCAAAAGACCACACAGTGTGGTCACAGCGCCATGGGCAAAAAACACATCAAAACTGGTGAAAAGTGCATTTTTTGGCGTTTTGCTGTGCAGAAACGGTTTGTCCAACTGAAACGCAACTTGGTAAATCATGAGATTTGTCATACCAGACCGTGCATTCCAAATTTCACGCAAATCAGTTGAACAGTTACAAAAGTTATTAAGGTGCAAATAATGAGGTTTAACATTAAAGTGCCTACTCAACCCTAACCATAGAGTGCGACGCCACTATATATATATATATATATATATATATATATATATAGTAATATGAATAAGACACGGCCGAGGTGTGGTTTATGGCCTGATAAGAGCATGCCCCTGGTGCGTAATGAGGCACGAGGCGCTTGCGCCGAGTGCCTTTAGCACCTGGGAAGTGCTCTTATCAGGCCATAAACCACACCTTGGAGTGTCTTATTCCACTTATAAAATGGGTCTCTCCCCAAAGAAGTTAATTAAAAAAAATGCAGACAGAAATGTGCATAAAAATAGTAAAAAATGTGATAATTGGAGTAAAAAGTAAAAAAAAATAGTCCTTATCATTGTCTTGGAATGAGGTCTTTCATTGAAAGTTACTACAGGGCAGTGGTGTGTGAGTGACTCAATCATCACATAGTGACCCAGAGAAAGACTTGAAACCATGTGTTTTGTTTTCTTTTTGTTTAAATTGTTTTGTTTGCCCACTCAGTTCGAGTTACAGCTATTGGCACCAAGGGTATAAGAGCGAGCATGTTTCATAGAAGGAACACATCTACTGTGAAGGTTCTCCTCCAAGACAAAAACATGTATAAAACTATTTATGTAGTGTACATTTTAGTTGTTTTGTTATATTTTTCTGTCTAGTTGTATCAGTTTCAGTTGGGATGATTTGAGTGGGAGGCGGCGTGTCTCTTACGAGCGCCGTGAACTGCAGTTTCCTGCTTCCCAGATGTCAAAGTGCAACAGTAACAGAGAATACATGATTTTCGAGTAAACAGTTTTAGACTAATATTGATATTGAAAGGCGAGGACATGGAGTGATGGAGAAATGGAGTGTGGAGAGTGAGAAGCGCTTACTGTGGTTTTGCTAGTAGCAGCAGCTGCGGAGGAAATGACCAGTTAGTGAGTAAAATGGGAAGAATGAAATAAAATTAAATAAAAATTATCCAAAACATTTATGCTTAGGGATGTGTAGAAAGGGTGTTTCGGTCATAGACAGTGGCATATAGGTGGTTTATTTGAGTACCGAGGCACTGTAGGTGCGCTGCTGTGAGGAGACACTGTGTGAATGTGCGAGCTCTTCCTTGACAACCCGCTGAGCTGCTTGCTTTGTCAGATAGTGATAGCGGCACAACGATATGCCACTGTAGCGGCGGGTCTCTTTGAAGAAGTGCAGGTTGCAGCAATATGGCACTATAAGGACACGGCTCTGAGAGGCTCTTAGCCAATCAGGTTTTAGAAATTTTTGTGCCCATTTTATAAATATATATATATACATATATATATATATATATATATATATATACACACACACACACACACACACACACACACACACTGTATATACATAAAAAGAGTGGGATTCAGCAGAGTATCAGGCAGTTCATTTAACCAGTTAGCAGCCATGACAGCAAATGACTGCTTGCCCAGCAGAGTACTCCAGAAAGGAGGCTTAAATGGACACTGTCAGCACCTTACTTACTTTTTGGCAGGTACTCCCAAACATGCCTTCACTGCCTGCAGCAGTCTGTCTCTTGATGTATTAGACATGGCAGGATTGTACTACCCTTAATAATATTTGACTTTATTAATTTAACTATAAAGTGAAACTGTCGATCCGCACCTATTCTCCCCGCGCCTGATACCACTGTGATTTAACTAACATTGAGCTCCCATTTCAAAAACATAAGTAAGTACATTTTTATTTGTATTTGGCACCCAATCCCAGAGGCTCCGTGCACCATTACAAGTAAAAGCAGGGTTAAATGCAGCATACGATAGACAATACAATTATAATAAATAAATAAATTAGGCTTACTAAAATCCATTAAAACTATCTCAAAAAAGCTTTGTAAAAACATAGGTCTTCAGGCCCCTTTTAAATGCCTCCACCAATGGGGCCTCCCTCAGAGATTTTGGCAGCGAGTTCCAAAGGCCGGCCCGGCCACCTCAAAGGAGCGATCTCCCAAGGTTTTCAGCCTGACCCTTGGAACCGGCAGGAGGCCCTCAGTGGAAGAATGGAGGGAACATACCGGGATGGCTGGAGTAGGAAGGTCGGACAGGTAGGCAGGGCCCGGGCCATATACAGCCCTGTAGGTGAGCAAGCCCACCTTGAAGATAATGCTCCACCTGACAAGCAGCTAGTGTAGATCCCGCAGGATTGAGGTTACATGACAAGACCTAGGCAGGCCGTCAGCAACCTGGCCGCCGCTTTCTGCACCAGCTGCATTCAGCGGAGGATACCTTCATTGACCCCAAATTACAGAGCGTTACAGTAGTCCAGCCTGGAAGTCAAAAAGGCATGTACCAGTGATGGCAGATCTTCTGCAAGAATCAAGGATCCAATTCAGGTGACATTCCTTAAGCAGTAAAAACCACTTCTGACAACAGACGATAGTAATACTTTCCCAGTCCCTGCTTTCTTTCTCCTATTAGAAACTGTGTTTAGCTGCACACTGGTACAACAATCAGTGAAAAAGCCTTCTGGCACTTCAGCGCCATTTACAGGTGTGAGCTTGCTTTGACACTGGGCACAGGGAGAACAGGAGCAGACCAACAGGGTTCCACTTTTCCATTAAATGAATAAAATGAAATGGTATTTAGGGAAGTACATTCCTGCCATGTGTAATGTCTAGCCAGTTACCTACCCATTTCACTATGACCTTCGCTGCACCCAGATCCTCAATCATCTTCAATGAGCATCTATGAAGCACCAAGTCAAAAGCTTTGCTGAGAGATGAGACTGACAGGTCTGTAGTTCCCTGTCCCCCCCCTCCCCAATGGAGCAGAACCATGTCTGCCCCATCCAATTCTTTGGAACCACCCCTGTCACTAGTGAGCTTGAACAGACCTACCAGGGGTTCACCCCTTTCTGGACACTCTCACTTGAAAATCTTAGCTGCCCTCATCCCTGGAACCCTTAGTGGTCACATTGATGCCACTCTCTGGCAAGGACCCACCATTCTCCCTAGTAAAAACTGAGCAAAAGTAATCACTGAGGACTGTGGACTTGTCCCATCTTCCTTTATCACCCCCCCCAGCTAGCCTTATAATTCCCCCTCCTTTCTTCCATTTCTCCCTAATATATCGGGAGAACTGTTTTTCTCCACTCTTGACTCCCTCTGCAATATGCAGATCTGTGTTTGCTTTTGCTCCCCTAACCAAAACCTTTGCACCCCTGTTTTATTCTCCCCATTCTTCCTCCCTCCTGCTTTTCTTTATACTTGCAGAAGGCATTTTTCTTGGCCCTAACCACTTCCCTAACCCCTGCTGAGAACCATAGTTATCTCTTGAACATGCTCTTTTTGGTTACCATTCTCGTTCATACGTTAGATGGCTCAAGAATAGCCCCCTTAATTGCTCCCATCTATTACCCCAGCTATGTTGTCCACCCCAACTTTTCCCTAACCAGCTCCCTCAGTCTACTGATGTCTGCCCTTCTACAATCAAGAACTTCTGCTCTTGACTGGGGTTTCCAGGACCCAAGGGTCAGTTTGAACCAAACAGAGTTATGGTTGCTGTTCCCCAGTGGCTCTCTTATTCTCACAGCTCCTACTACCTCCGAATTAGTGAGCACCACATTGAGAACTGCAGTCTGCTTGGTGGGGTCCCTAACTAACTGTACCAGTAGACAGTCCTGGAAGGCACACAGCAAGACCTGACATCTGGTGCTTCTAGCCACTGGAACATTCCACTTGATGTCTAGCAGGTTCATATCACCCACCACCACTACTTCTCCCTTTGCCAACCCTATTTTGAGTTCTTCCCTGAGCTCTCTGTCCCCCTCTTCCCTTTGCCCCATAGGTCTATAGATCACCCCCGAGGGCAGTTTCTTGCCTGAGGCTGCTGTGCGTTGCACTCACAGTGACTCGGTCTCCCCCTTATTATCCCTGATGCACCCATCTTCCACCACCTCAATGCCATCCTTGATAAAAATGACTCCTCCTCCCCCTTTACCTGTTCCTCTATCCCGTCTCAGCAACCCCAGGACCGTCAGTTCCATGTTATTTTCCAAAGCCTGCATTTCTGTGATGGCCACAAGGTCCACCTCTCTTACTTTACTACTACTATTGTGCTTTTCTTGTCCTTTCTTCCTCATGTATTTCTGGTGATTGTACACTTTGCGTTCCCCCTCTCTAATGTCCCCTCACCTAGTTCAGTACAGGCCACAGCTCTCCTTGTACCTGCTATCAAGCCCCCAAATGTGGGAGAGTACTAACTAGGATACCCTTCCTTTCACTCACCACCATGGTTCCCCTAATCTGCCGACAATAGTACATGCCTTTGTTACCTCTAGGCTTGACTACTGTAATTCTCTTTATTTTGGGGTCATGGGAGGCACCCTCCAAAGACTGCAGCTGCTGCAGAACATGTCGGAGCAGTTGCTGATGGACCTTTCTAGGTTCAGCCAGGTGATCACAGTCCTGCATGCTCTGCACTGGCTGCCTGTCAAGTGCAGGGTCCTTTCCAAGGTGGGCTTGCTCACCTTTAATGCCCTATAAGGACTGGGCCCTGGCTACCTGACTGAGCTCCTGATATCGGCAACCTCTGTCCGCTCTCTCCACTCCTCATCAAGGGGCCTCCTGGATGTTCCCCAGGTTTGGCTCAAGACATCAGGCAATCGCGCCTGTAGTGTTGCCGGGCTGACTCTGTAGAACTCGCTGCCTCCTGCAGTCTGGGAGGCTCCCTCGACTGGGGTGTTCAAACAGAGGCTTAAGGCCCACCTTTTCTGCCTGGCCTATTTGGAATAACTTTCCCCACCTGACTGTGAGTAATTTTAATGTATATGAGGAAGCTGTGAATATGAATTTTTGTTATTTATTTGTTTATTTTTTCGAATCTATTTGTGTCTCCTGTGGTCTGGAACTCTCTCAGGCAGTCCACTCACCTGCCGCTCTACCGCTCACTGTGACCATCTGCCCCCTCAAAGTCATTAGTGCTCCCCATGGGCCCACGGGCCAAACCCATGAGGAGATCAAGGGGCAGAGGCAGAGGCCCAGTGATGGGCATGTGGCGGTCAAGGCACTGGGATGCCACCGCCTATTCGGCCCACAGGGTGTTTTTTTTCAGATGCTTCCTCATTCCCTGAAAGTGACACCATGGCGCACGGCAACCCCGCCGGCATCAGCCACATTCCCCCTCGCTGCTGGTCCGGGATCCTGCAGTACCCCTGGTCTCCACCTAGGGTCACTGGGACACCAGACTTCCCCAACTCCCTCCCCCCGGGAAAGGAGATCTGTCCAAAGGACGCTCAATCCATTCCCTCCCCTGCTGACC
Organism: Neoceratodus forsteri; assembly: GCA_016271365.2. Taxonomy (NCBI): domain Eukaryota; kingdom Metazoa; phylum Chordata; order Ceratodontiformes; family Ceratodontidae; genus Neoceratodus; species Neoceratodus forsteri. Next base: position 336,572,091 of record CM057454.1, read on the forward strand.
CACAGCGCCCGAGCTCACTCCCAAACTCGGTTCGCCGGGGTGGCATGAGATATGACGTCCAGTGCCTCAACCTTCAGCACCACCAGGCTGGCCCCATTTGTTATTCATTTTTTTTTGCATAATCTTTTTATTAGTTTATCTTTTCATACCAAAGCAGGACAAAAGTTTACATCTCCACAGACACATAATATTCTTATACACATCTTACAGGCCTCCCTCACTACATCCATCAGTTTCCATCAATTAATTTAAATACCGTTCTTATAGACCTTATACATCCATCTCAGAATAGATACAGTACATGTCTCTATATTTGATCTTAAGATGTACATCCTAGTGGAGATAAAATAAAAGAGGGGAAATAAAAAAAAAAAAAAGAGGAAATGCAGGACACCGAAGTGCCACCCAGGACAAAAGAGCAGAAAGATAACAAAGAAAGAAATAGAAAAGACAAAGAAAAGTCCTTCCTCCTCCCACCCCTCCCCTTCCCCGCCCCCCAGCTAATCGAGATTCACTTCATCTATATGGATATCCATACCTTTCAATTTTATCCCATCTTAATATCTATTGTACCAAGGGCTGCATAGAATGTAAGTAGGGTGCCCACATGTTCACAAACTGATTTTCTCGCCCCCTAGCCTTATATGTCAAACTTTCTAGTTGCAGCGCATCCCATGCAAGATTCCTCCACTGCCTAATTGTAGGCTTATCCCCAGAAACCCACGTATTCAAAATACATTGCTTTGCCAATACCAGGAGTATTCTCACCCATTTCTCTAGCATCTCCCACTCATCCTGGTGTGTGCCATCCACACCAAACAACATTATAAGTGGTTCTACTCTAACCTGCTGCCCCTTCATGTTTGTCAACTCTTTCGCCACATCGCCCCAAAAGGCTTGGAGTATCGGACACATCCAAAACGAGTGTAGGTAGGTACCCAGGGCTGACCCACACCTCTGACAGATAGCCGATATTGTTGGGTTGTACCTGTTCACTGCAACAGGTGGAATATACAGCCTGTGGACAAATTTGTATGCTGCCTCTTTATATTTATTACAAAGTAATAACCCCTGGTGCGTCCCTTTCATTAAGTCCACTGCTCCTCAGACAGTATAGCTCCCAAATCTCTTTCCCACAGGTGTTTAGTTTTACTTGTCATATCTGGCCACTGGAGGCGCAGGAGAGATGTAGCCTTCCTTATAATACCTACAGGTTTCTGTTTAACTTGCTGTAGCAATTCCTCCACAATCTGAATCCGGGCACCAGGGACTCTCTGTTTCTCAATACCCTGAACATATTTCCTCGCCTGGAAATATCCAAACAAGTGATGTGCCGGTAGGCTCAGATCTTCCCTAAGTTCACTAAATGGGCGAGTCACTCCCTTTTTCCTTACATCATTAAGGCACATTACCCCCCTCTCTTCCCAACTCTGAAATACTGGGTCTCCTACTCCCGGGATAAAAAATGGGTTCCCAACTAATGGTAGAACAAAAGATTCCCCCTTTTGATGCCCTATCACCTTCTTAATTTGGTCCCAGCTATCTATTACCCCCTTCACTAAAATACTCGAGGCCCACTTATCCCTCAACCCCCTTCTACCTGCTTCTACTAACAAAGACGAGATTCAAACCCCAAATCCCTCCTCCTCCAGGTCCATCCAACTGGCCTCTTTTGGCCTGTACACCCAGTCCTTGATAATCCTCAATTGTGCCGCCCAAAAATATAACTTCATATCTGGGTAATTCAGGCCTCCTTGAGATTGGTCAGCTTTCAACTTATTTAAACTAGCCCTGGGCTTCTTCCCTTGCCATATAAACCTGGAGCAGTCCTTTTCAAATGCCTTTATATCTTTCCCTGTCAATCCTATTGGTAACATCTGTAATGGGTATAGGACTCTGGGGAGAATGTTCATCTTAAGTAGATTAATACGTCCTATCCATGATATAGGCAGGTTTCTCCATCTGCCCATGTCTTCTCTTACCAATTTTAATTGTGGGGTGTAATTCAGCCTATAAAGTGATCTCAAGTCCCTACCTATCTTGATCCCTAGACAAGTAAGGTGCGTACCTACCCTCTTCAAACCCCATGTACCAGCCGCGTCCCCCTTCTCTTCTCCCAGAAACATGATTTAGGACTTTCCCAGATTCAATTTATATCCCGAGAATGTGGCAAATTGACCTACGATTTCTAGCAAGGCAGGCATGGACTGTGAAAGGCTCATCGCATATAACATCATGTCATCAGCATACAGTGTAATTTTATGCTGTCCTCCACTTTTCCCTTTTATCCCTTGTATTCTTAGGTCCTCTCTGATGGCTATAGCCAGTGGTTCTACTGCCACTGCAAATAGCAGAGGGGAGAGAGGGCATCCCTGCCTTGTCCCTCTGTGGAGCGCAAATTGTTCAGTTACGTTCCCATTAACCAGAACTGCAGCCCTGGGTGCCCAATACAATGCTCTTACCATTTTAATGAAGCTTTCCCCTAAACCGAAGCGTTTCAAGACTGTAAACAGATATGGTCACTCAATCCTGTCGAACGCTTTTTCAGCGTCCATTGACAATACAGCCGCCCGCCCTCCCGATTTCTTGACTTGTTCCAAAACATTAAGGACCTTCCTAATATTATGATACGAGTGCCTACCTTTTATAAAACCAGTTTGATCTGGATGGATCAACTCTGGGAGGATACAGTCTACTAGCTAAAATTTTAGCAAACACTTTAGCATCACAGTTTAACAGGGATATTGGTCTATATGATGAGCATTCCATTAAGTCCTTGTTTGGTTTAGAAATCACACACACCAAGGCGCAGCCACTTGTATCTGGCAGTTCCTCTTTCTCTCTTCCTTCCCTAAATACTTCCCACATTACCTCCTTTACCTCCTCCCTCAGCAGTTTATAATACTCTGCGGGCAGGGCATCTGGGCCACATGCCTTCCCGGCTTCATCGTGTTGATGGCCCGAAGAATTTCCTCTCTGGTAATCTCCTTATCCAACAGCTCCTGTTGGTGTTTTGTTACTTGGGGCAGTTTATACTTAGCCAGGAAATCATGCATTTCTTTTTCACTTCCCTCTCCACTTGCTCTGTATAAATCCTCATAGTATTTCTTAAACGTATCCCTTATCTCCACATATTTAGTAACCGTCTGCCCTTTTTTATTTTTGATACCAAGAACATGCACCGCATTTTTCCTACCCTTAACAAGGTTTACCAGCAAAGGCCCTGGCTTGTTCCCCCATTCATATACTCTATGTTTCAGGTAGAATAATTTTTTCCGAGCCTCGTCCATCAAGAAGGTATTGAGCGTCTGCCTGGTTGTTACCAACTCCTGCCTCGCCTGTTCACCTCCTTCTCCTCTTGCTACCCTCCCTTCCAGTATTCTCAACTTTTGTTGAAGGGTTTTCTGTCTTTCCAATCTAATTTTTTTATATTTTGCCATGTACCCTATAATTGCTCCCCTCACGGACGCCTTGCCCGCATCCCATAACATTGGTTTAGAAGTGGCAGTCGGTGCATTTACATCCATATAGAATTTAAATTGCTCCTTCACATAATCCTGAAACTCCTGTGAGCCTAGCATATAAGTAGGGAATCTCCATGTCTGCATTTCCCCCCTCTCACTCGGAGATCTAAAGGACGCCACCACTCCTGCGTGGTCTGAGATTTGTATGGGACCATGTACCACCTTCTAAGTTTCTCATACCAATCCAGCGTTACATAGACATGATCAATCCTCGACCACGTTTTGTGTGGGTTTGAATAAAAGGTATATTCTCTATCTTGAGGGTACGCCGTCCTCCAGGCATCCACTAAATTCAATTCTGCCAACCCTTCCCTCCATTTCCTAATACAAGGATCTCTGAGTCCCTTCCCCTCTGAGTGATCAAGGGCAGCATCAGGCATGCAGTTAAAGTCCCCTCCCATAATCAGGTTCTCAAATTGTTCCCTCATCAATATGGACAAAATATTTGCTATAGAACCCGGGTCCAAATTAGTTGGTGCATGAGACACTCCAAAGCGTAACATTCAGGCCATGGAGAACCCTGCAACAAACACATATCTACCTTCCTTGGATCTGCAAGGACTTTGTGATCTGAAATGGCAAATTTTATGCACCAGAACTGCCACTCCCTGTTTATGTGGGCTGAAAGAGGCCACGCAACACGCACCCACCACCTTTAAGTTTTACATGCTCCCCCGATGTCAGGTGTGTTTCCTGCAGGAGAGCCACCTGGACTAGTGCTCTCCTTAACGCCGTTAACACTGCACTCCGTTTAATCGGAGAGGAGAGACCATGATCATTCCAGGATTGTACTACCAGATCACCTCCCACAATTATCCCTTTTCCTCTATCCCTCCAAATACTTCCTGCTTCCAGCATTCCTCTTACTCCCCCTCCATCTCTCCCCATATTTTGTCCAAGTCCAGGTGTCATCATCCCAGCAACCCTATCAGCAACCTTACTATCCATACATGCCCTCTTACCCTTATCCCCTAGATGTGAATCTCGATAATTCTTAGCCCTTCCCCTTAATACTACTATATATCCCCTTTTTACCCTCCTCTTTCCCACATTACTCCTACTCCCAGACATCCCGAACCATTCCCTTTCCTCCCAGCACTCCTCTTTCCAGCATATCAGCCATCGCCCCCATTGCTTTCTTCTGCCATCTCGACAGCACCTTCCAAATTCTGCTATTTGAGCAGCTACCTCCCCTCACCCCTTCCCAGAGACCCCTTCATCTGTGGCCTATACTGGCCCATCTGATTCACAAAATAACAACATAACATATATACATTATAGAGACGGAACCGCTTCAGTTCAACCCCCATTGATCCACTTTGAGTCACACTGATTTCTGCCCTCCATCAGAACCCTCCCCTCTCCCTTCCACAATCCAACACCATAACCCCATGCACAGTCTCTTTCAATTATGAGGCTTCCCTTTCATCAGTCGGCCTGGTCGGAGGCTGATGGGATAGGCCACGTGATTTCAAACAACCTCACACGCTAGGCCCAGGCCATCAGCTACTCCTCCCAGCCTACCTTCTCCAGGGGAACTCTTCCAGCACTTTCTCCTGTGTCTGCGAGCATTCTCCTCTGCAATTTCAAAACTTCAGCACGTATTCCACCAAAAAACAGTCTCATTCAGCCCTCACTATCCACCGATTTAGCCGTAGCCCTCCTGAGTTCAAAGATTTTCAAGATTAAACATGAACACTTCAACTTATAACTGGGGATTTACCCCCAATTAGAAAAGATAGTCAGTGTCTCAAGTCCTTCTCATTTCTCCCACCATGTCGCCACTCTCTTCAGCCCACTTTCTTCTTGAGTTCCTTTATAAAGGTGTTCGCCTTCTCCACCTCCCAAAATGAGTACATCGCACCTTCATGGTTTATTTTAAGGATCGCAGGGTAGATCATGTAATGCTCCACTTGCATCTCCCTCAACTGAGCCATCGCAGCGGCCAACATCCGCCTTTTCTTAAGTAGTCTGTTCGAGTAATCTTGTGTGACATGGATTCTCACTCCATCAATTTCAACAGGCTGGTATACTTTAAAGGCTTTTATCACTGTTTCTCTGTCTTGGAAATTATGGTACCAGATAACGATACTTCTCGGGGGTTGACCCAGACCTGACTTTGGCAGTATTGCTCTGTGCGTCCTTTCGATCTTATGCTTTCCCCTTTAGGTTGCAGCTTCAGGATTTTTGGCAATTTCTCAGCACAGAATTTCATTATGTCCAGGCCCTCTTTCCCTTCAGGGAGCCCTCGTAAGCACAGATTGGTACGCCTGACATAATTCTCCTCATAGTCTAAAGCTTCTCTCAGATTCTCCAGCTCCTTCTCTAAAGTAATTATTTTCTCCAGCAAAGGCTGTATCAAATCTTCAACTCTAGCTGTACACTCCTCCACCTCCGTTAACCTTACACCATGTGCTGCAGTTCTCTCCGCTATTTCTTGCAACTTTTGCTTCGATCTGATTCTCCAGTTTTTCAAAGCAGGGATTCAAAGCAGCCAACACTTGCATTGTCACTTCTCACCCCAGTACAGCTATTTCTGCCTCCGAGAAGGAAATTGGGCCTGTAGGCTCTGATGTGGGCCCAGCTGGTTGTTTCTTTAAGTTTTTCCCAGCATTTCTAACGGGCTTCCCTGTTGCATTTGAGAGGTAGTCATCCATCATTTTGCAACTCCAGGCAGTTATGCAGCAGAATCCGAGTCTCTTTTTCTTAATTTTATAAAAAAAATACTATATTGAGGTCTCTGGGGTGCGGAGCTCAAGGAGAATGCACCTTACTTCTTAGCTGCTCATCAGCGCCCCCCTGTTATTTATTTTAATGTTTTGCTTTTATTACTTGTATTATTTTTATTGTTAGGCACGCCGAGCCTCCAGGAATGGGTGCCACAGAAATAAAACTTGCCTTGCCCTAGATCCAGTCTCCCTCACAATCCCTTTAAACATCTGATACACATGTCAAACTTCTGCCACAGCACACAGGCCCCCTCTCTCGTCAGGTGAAGTCTGTCATTCTTGAAGAGTCTCCTGTCCCAGAAGTTCCACCCAATCCCCCACAAAGTGGTACCACTTCTCCTGACACAAAACCTTAAACCACCTGTTAAACTCATTGATTACCTCACTCCTTATCCTATCCTGCTTCCCCTCCCTGCCCCACACAAGGAGGACTTCACAAAAGGCCAGTGAGGCTAAGTGTGCCACCAATCTGTATGCCAGTCTGTGGAAGTTCCGCTTCACCATCTCCACCTACTGGGTCACCAGATCATTGGTCCTCAGGTGTACCAGCACCCCCCAGCTCACCCCTGATATCCTTCCTATCCTGTTTAAATACAAGATGGCCAATGCACCAGGAAGGCACTCGACCATCCCCTCCCATCCCCCATGTAGGTCTCGTTTAACAAAATGAAAATTAAAACAAGCGAAAGAGCACATGTGGGTAAATATACCGAACGGGTATGTTAATGTGCTTGGCTTCTAAAATAGTCTCTCAGTCTCTCTCTCTCTCTCTCTCTCTCTCTCTCCCCCTTAAAACAGCACAAACTCCTACAATTCTCACTGCAAAAAAAGGCTAGCCATTTTAATAACCACTGTATAATGTAAATTTAAAAAAACATGTCCTGAGTGATGACTAACATAAGCTGACACTATGCTGCTCTAAGTAGGCTTTGACTAAACCTCTCCAAATTTACTTTGGATCTACTGCAAGTACTTCTCTAAATAAACTGTATTACAAGCCATCTCATATGTCTGGCATGTAGCTGACACATTGACCACAGCAGACACAGTCTCAGACAGCTATTTATATCAGTTCCTACTGCAGTCTAAATTCCATATTTAGCACTTTCAGAAATAAAATCCAGAGTTACTTCTATCTCTGATGTTATAATGAATACCTTTAGGTTGAACACCTTTTTATAACTGACTTGGGATACTTTACCAGTAGTGATGTTTGAGTCTGGAATATTAATTCACAAATAATGGAGTACTTATAACATATGATCAGATACCTGGTACATTTCATGGGAGTGCGATAGCTAGCCTCGAAAGAAAATATTTCAAAGAAAAAAAGATTATATTTTTTCATTGCAAAACTCTATACTAACGTATATGTTAAGGTTACACAGCTACAACTGGAGGAAAATCTGGGGTTAGGGTTTTAACCCTAATGCAGAACCACACCCCCCAGCCCCTACCATCATGACTCAAGACCACGCTACAGAATGGGACTGTGCACCACAGGTCTGCTGCTTCAAGCTACAGGTACAGAGCCAGACTCCTCAAGTCTGCTGCCTCACGAAGGGCCCACAGGATCATTCATAACTTCTTAGTGATACATGAGATCAGTCATAACTTTCTTTGCACAGGGTTATATGCACTCCTATTACGGCCAATGGCATAGCGCAAAGCTATGATATCAGTATGAAACATAGGTTGTATGAGGGTTCCGCATGCTCTACCTGCTCAGTCCCCATTTCTTTTTTTTTTTTTGCTATTTAATATGCTTCATCTAGTACTGCTGCTCCTCCCAAGGCTCAGCCCCCGCCACCCCTGAGCTCCGGGCATCCCCATGGGCTTAACTGAATTGTCGATCGTGACCCAAGACTTGCCCTCTACTGGGTGCAGCCGGTCAGTCCTGGACCCGCAGACTTGTAGTCAGGACTCCAGCAGGTGTCCCTACTGGAGGAACCCCCTGGCTTACCCCCAAGGTGGGGCCACGGGACCAGAATGTGCCGGTGGAGACTCGTCACTCAGTCACAGAGCAGGGGCCATGGGGAGTGGATTGAATACATGGAGTGGGGCATCATAGAAGGAGGTAGCAGCTTTGTTATGAGGAAGTAACCCTGGAGAGGAGGAACGTGCAAGGACGTCAATGTCTGTTCTGCCTCTTAACAAGTTAGATGCCAGTCGAGTTGTGAAACCCTCAGCCTCTGCTAGAGGACAGCATGACACCGGACACACAACCCACCCTCCCCCCGGAGAAGGAGAGCAGTCACCAGGATGCTCAACCCATTTCCCCACGGCTGGCCTTCCAACTCCCGAGTCAGTTACCAAACCCAGGACGTTGGCGTCATGAGGAGAGATCCTACCGCTGCGCCGGTAGGCTGGCCCAGTCCCCATTTCTTGCAAAGCAGTATCACACCGATGGATACAAGCCATACGAGGAGAGACTAAAAGAGCTTAATATGTATACCCTTGAGGAAAGGAGGGAGAGGGGGGACATGATAGAAACATTTAAGTACCTCAGTGGAATCAACTAAGTCCAAGAGGGTAGGATCTTTCAAAAAAAGAGACATGCAAGAACAAGGGGACACAATTTAAAGATAGAGGGGGGGCAGTTCAGGGGCAATGTGAGGAAGTATTTTTTCACAGAGAGGGTAGTGGATGCATGGAACAGTCTTCCTGAGGAGGTTGTGGGGTCTAAAACAGTGGGGAAATTCAAGAATGCATGGGACAGACATAAGGCAATTCTTGTGGGGGGTGGGAAGAAGTAGGCTGTTGGTTAACTAGGATCTGCGGCTTATCCTGTAGGTAGGGAAATGGGCAGACTAGGCGGGCCAAGCGGTCCTTATCTGCCATCAAAGTCTATGTTTCTATGGTAAACATATATATAGCATATATAGTTCCAGGAGCCTTTTTTAAAACAATATACATATGGGATGACTGGCAGAAGGCTGAGGTTGGGAGATGACTTGGTTTGGAAGGTGGAGGCTGCAGGAGTAGCTCTGGTACATGGGAAGGGTTGGAAAGTTTATATGGAAACACAGATTTTGATGGCAGAAAAGGCCCTTTGGCACACTGTGTCTGTCAATTCCTACCTATCTAATGTGGAATGTGAGAGCACCAGTGGTTCTTCACTCCCCTGTCCCTACTACCTTTCTGGTACAGTGTCAGTGGCTCAGCAGGTAGCACACTCACCTCTGAGGCCTGGAAATCAGAGGGCTGTGGGTTCAGTTCCCACATCTGGCACTTGGGTTAATATCCCAGTACTGACACTGTAGTGTAGCATGAGAGGGGTGCTGCACTTCTGAGGTGCCGTCTTTCAGATGAGACGTTAAACCGAGGTCCCATCTGCCTGGATTGGTGGCAGTTCAGGTGGATGTTAAAGATTCCATGGCACTTATCGAAAAAAGAGTAGGGGAATTTCCCCGGTGTCCTGGCCAAATTTCCCTCATTCACTAAAAATACCACCAACAGCTTAATCTGGTTCAAGGTCAGTTGGCATTCATCTGTATCCCCCTCCCCCGGGTCGTGCCTGAAAATAGGCAAGATTTGTCTAGTGCACTTACCCGGTCAACAAAAACTAAATAAATAAAATAAATATGGTCTTCACAAAACATTTTTATTTGTCCCACCCATGTTTGAGTCCTCTCACTGATTTCACACAGACCACCTCTCTTAGCAATTTATTCCCGGCCCCCCACCACCCTTTTAATGACAAGTATTCCCTGTTAGCTCTCTTTACTTTGCCCCTCACCACTTTCGTCAAGTTACCACCAGTGTTTGTATTCCCACTCCATCTAAACAAGTTCCAGTTATGCACTTTATTTACCCCATGTAGATATTTGTATGTTTCAGTCATGTACCTTCTCTTTCTTCTCGCCACCAACCTGTACAAGGGAAGACCTGTTAGCGACTCCTCTATGTCCCTTTCTGCTGTCTCTGAATCATCTTGTTACCCTCCTCTGTATTGCCTACACCATCTCTCTCCTTTTTGAGAAGTGGATTCTAAAACAGCACATAGTATTCCAGGTGAGGATGACCCAGTGACCTATACAGCGGTAGCAGCGCTGATCCCCTTCCCCATTCACCAAAACGCCCTACCGTGCCTTACTGCATGGTGCCGATGTCTTCAGACTATCTGAAATTATTACCCCCAAAGTCCCATTCTTCAGCAGTGCTTCCTCCTGCTACCTTCCCCATTCTACAATCAGTTTTAGGGCCGTTTGCTCCTTGCCCGTCACCTTGCATTTGTTTGGCATTACATTTTAACTGCCATACTTCTGACTACTTCATTAAAGGAAAACTACAAAAAAAAAATGTTGTGCAATGTTTTGACTTTTAGATGTACTCCTAGTATGTCCTTCCCTTTGTTTCCTAAAATAATTTTCTTTCTAAATGTGCTTTCTGGTCTTAGGGTCCCTGGGAATTCTCCATCTTTGCATATTTTTATGGCTCTTGATCCTATAGAGCCTCCTGTGCCATCTGACAATGATGGGCCCAGGATCATTAATTCAACAAAGAGTTGTTTTTTGTCAGGTTTACAGTAGTAGACCTGTAATTTTAAGCAACTGTCTTTGTCCAGGGAGCTCTAATAAAGGCTACATTTACAGATGGCAAATGCCTGAGGAATAATTGAGTGGGCTACTCTGTAAGAAAACAGTCTTCACTAATTATAGCATGTGTGACCTTGGATGATTGGTGTGCCTTTTTTGTAATGGTTGTGTGTAATTTGATTAAATGAAAAGCTTTAAAAGCAAAACATTTACTGTACTTCTGCTGGCTAGACCTATACCTAGAAAACAGGAAGTTTGGATTAAATAGAGTTATTTAGTTTAAACCACAATATCAGGCACCTAACAGTAGGTTGCCACTGCAGCAGTTATTACTGTCTGAATCAATGGTCTTGGATGCATCACTGTCACGTGGGACAGGAGGCATTGTTGGAATAAGACGAGCCATAAAAATGCTAACATGGAGATCCCCAGAGGTCCTACAAAAAGCAAGCAAATTTAGAAAAAAATCCTTTCAGCAAGCAAAAGACTTACTAGGAGTACACCTACGAATCAAAACACTCTGCAGAACCATTTTTTGTTGTTGTTAATTTTGACATTAGCACCCTTTAATCTACCCAGGATATTTCATAATTTTGACACCCTCTTCACTATCTACCAGACCACAGATGTTTTACCATCTGTGAAGAGGTAGATCTTGCCCTATATCTCAACCCTTATATCGGAGACAGAATCAATGAAGAGTATGGTCCAAAGACCAATCCCCACACCCCACTAGCAATCCCCCTAAGAACTCCCCATCTATTACAGGCTCCGTCTTCTGCTATTTAATTAATTTTAACCAAGTTCCAACCCCTCTAGGGACTTTGTCCCCTACCCCAAGGTCCTGCATCTTCTTAACCAACCACCCATCCATCTGGGACAGAATCAAAGGTTTTACTGAAGTCAAGGTAAGTATGTCCACCGCATGTTCCTTGTCCACTGTCTCTGTCACCCAATTAAAGAAATCAATCTAGTTTGTTGGACACTGCTTCCCCCACCTGCCAAATGAACCTATGCTATCTTCTGTTATGCAGTCCATCTGCCTCCAGGAAACTTACTGTTTTTCCCTTATTACGGTCTCAAGCAGCTTACCCACAATAAACATTAGACTGACAGGTCTATAGTTTCCTGGTTTATCCCTGCTCCCACTCTTGTGCAGGGAAAGAACAGTTACTTACCAGTAACAGCAGATCTTTGAGGGAATCTTCAATATATATGATATGCCATGGCCTAATGAAAAGTCACTGATATTTCTCCAAAATGCAGATTGACCTTCATCATGAGTGGTGAAGCCAGGAGTGATGTCAAAAAGTCAAACTGCAGAAGAGAAAATATCTATGATATTTTCATCAGGACCATGACATATCTGATTTATGACATGCCTTTTATTATACAATGGCAAGAAAAAATTCTGTATCTTGATTGTTCAAAGGCCACCTTCAACAGTGATGATATCCTAGCACAACCGCACCGAATGAAGGTGACGCTCAGCACAGAGCTCAAAGTCACTCTGCACCTCCATTGCCACCATGCGATAAATGGACCTATAGTGAGGATATTAGATATTTTCACTCTAGGTCCATGCTGGTAAAAGTATCACGAATATTTGACAGTTTTTATTCTCACAAGTATGGCATATACATATACAAAAAAAAAGAAGGACCTTCATGTGAAAAATGAATGCACGTGACTTGACCATGCCTACTCGCAAACAAAAGCCATTTCTCACATCTCCAAATTGTATCTGCAAATAGATGGCTATGTGGATTACCTGAACAAAACACACTCCATAAACAAACAACTGTCATCTACAGTATATAGTTTTTAACCTTGGATCACAGCAGCTCTTCAATAACCATCTCTCTGTTAGGAAAGTGTGTATACATCCCAACCATGCCCTGCCCCAGACTGTACTTTGGGCTTTTATAGTAATGCATGGTTTTGGTTATGTCTACATATTTCAGCACTGGCAAAATGTTTCCTAACTATAACTTTAGCCTGTATTGTAGCTTGTTATGTTAACAGGCAACAAACCATGAAATACATTACTTATTTTTCCAGTTTCCAGTTGTGCTGTGGTTGATCCCCTTTTGTCAATTTGCCTTTCCAATAATAAATGCAACAGACTCCCCCCCCACCCCAACATTACCTACTGCATTAACCCTTATTATGGACATTGCAGTTTTAATGTTTTACTAATTTCACTAAGTTACATATCTTCGCAAAGGATGTGGGTATATAAAGTCCCAACTGATAGCTATTTTGTTAAACAAAGAGCAATAAACCTGTCATGGCTCCAAACATTTGCAACTTGCAACATAAACCCAGCATAAAAACGTATCTGTTGCTTAATTTATAGCTGAACAGGGGAGCAACTCATGACTCCAAAATAATTTGAAGGTAATAGCTGAACAAAAAGGCAGAAATCAACATCTTAAAATCTGAAGACAGAGGATTACAATAATATGACTTTTAATCACACCACTAATAAACACAGACATTTAAGACATACTAACACCAACACAGGACAAGGCAACAAGTGCTCACAAATAGAAACAGTACTACTGAATCACTGATAGCCTATCACAGCCTCACTGCATACTGTAAGTGGGCTGTCTGTGACTGTCAAGTGCTCAGGAGACAATCATGCTGTAAAGAAGTGTTGCCATCGTCTGTGCTTGCACTTACCAACCTCCACAACACTAGAACAGTTGGGACCTGTGAAGCCATCGGGACACTCACATGAAAAAGGCTCATCTGCCAACCCCGTCAAGCAAGTACCGCCATTCTCACATGGGCTGGACTCGCATGCTTCCCCTACGGAAAGAATGAAGGAAAGAAATTCAGTCTCTTTCATTCTACTTTTCCATTACAGGATGCAATGGCTTCATAAATTCAGACCACTGTGCTCTTCAGACATTTTACTTCACGTAGTGCAAAAGAGATTCAGCATAAAGTTTGACATTTCTGGTGCACCGAGCATAAAACATTTCCACTCCAACAGACTAAACTTCTGAAAGCCCATTATTGCTCTGCAAAGAGCACTTGGACATATGCACTCCTACTGATCAACCATGTAGCAGTCTTTGACAAGGACTGAAATAAGAATGGATCACCTAAGTAACCTGAAAGTATCCCTTCCCTCAAACACATAAGGATCCAAGGGTCCAACTGGGAGTCAGGGAACCTTACCAATCAAGTCAGGGTTCCTCCCAGGAAACCATGGCATGGTGAGAGTGGGAGTTGTGCAGTTGAGGAACATGCTGCACTTTGCCCTAGTGTGTCCTGCAATGGCACTCCTTGTTCTTTTCTAAGCAATTTTACTTTACTTTTTTATGTATTTATTTGAAGCACTGGAATTACAAACCTTTGAGTTAGAGACTCGTTTCCAAAGGCTGCATGTGCATGTCAATTTAACAGAGACAGGCATAGACAATATAACAGCATTACAAATATAAGGCATTGCAATACAATCAGTACAGTTATAAAACAACAGACTTTTCTATTCTGTGCCCTTCCACCACTAAAAACCATAGGAACCAGGGACCCATTTTCAACACTGTGGGAAGTACTGCTATATTGCAAAGCACTGGATCTTAAATACATGAATAGAAACATAGAATTTGTCAGCCCACCTAGTCTGCCCGGATATTCTCTCCCTAATCTATCTCTGCAGTGACCCTTTTTCCTCCCTGCCTATTTTATAATGCACACTTTTGTGTATTCCATGCATGCTTGAAGTCCCCCACTGAGAGTTCACCACTTCCGCTGTCAGTCTGTTCCAAACATTCACTACCCTTTTAGTGAAGAACTATTTCCTTACATCCCTCTTAAATGCAACCCCCCGCCATCACCACCAGCTTCACTGCATGCCACCTGATCCTGGTGCTCTTCCCATTTAACAGAGACTTCCCCTCCTGCACCCTGTTCACCCTTGTGAGGTACTTGTTGGCTTCTATCATGTCAACACTTGCTCTTCTCTCTTCCAGGGTGTACACGTTGAGATTTTTCAATCTCTCCTCATAGGTCTTCTCGTGCAACCCCTGCCCCATTTTAGTTGCCCCTCTCTGGACTGCCTTCACACTGTCTCTGTCCTTTCTGAGGTGCCACCTCCAAAACTGTCTGCCAGGCGGGGTCTCACAAGTGAGTGATAAAGTGGCAACATCATCTCCTTCCTCCTGCTGGAGGTGCCCCTCAATATGCACCTCAGCATCCTGCTAGTTTGACCCATTGTTTGTCACACTGCCCTGCAAGTTTGAGGACATCAGATATAACCCCAAAATTCCTTTCTTGTATAGCGACTGTCTGTACCTAACCCCCATCCTATACTCATCTTGGGTTGCTATGCCCTAGGTGCATGATGTTGCACTTTTTGGCCCTGATTACACATTGCTCTTGACTACTCCTCGAGTTTCCCAAGATTCTTGCACATTCTCTCCACCCTGTCCTGAGTGTCCACCCTATTACAGATTTTGGTGTCATATGCAAAAAGGTATACCTTCCCATCCAGTTTCACGCCAATGTCACTTGAGACATTAAAGAGTACCGGTCCCAGTACTGAGCCCTATGGCACCCCGCTGATCACTCTCTGAGCATTTGAGTGAATGCCATTTACCACCACTCTCTGTCTCCTATCTATTAGCCAGTTTCTAACCCAGTTCACCACTTTGGATCACACCCACAGGCTGCTCAATCCTTCACTGAAGCACAGTGTCAAAGACCTTACTGATGTCTGGATAGGCCACATCCACTGCCTTCCCTGATCAGTTCCTTGGTCACCCAGTCAAAGAAAGCTATCAAAATTCATTTGGCATGACCCTTCCCCAATTAATTCATGCTGCCTGTGGTCTTGCCACCCACTGGATTTAAGATACTCTACCAGTTTTTCCTTTAGCAGGGTTTCCATTAATTTTACCATCACTGCTAGCCTCCTCCCTGCTGCCGCTCTTACGGAGGGAAGGGCATCTCCTCTTCTCCCATCCTCTGGAACTACACCTGCTTCCAGTGAGCTGCTAAATAAGACTGTCAGTGGGCCAGCTAACACCTTCCCAAGTTCTTTGAGAATCCCTGAGTGCATCCCTTCAGTCCTATAGCTTTGTCCACCTTCAGAGCTGCAAGTTCCTTCCAGATTCTTTCCTCAGAAATTAGACTTGTGTCTACCTCCCCCAACCCAAACCATTTCCTGCTATTGCCTAGTGGTCCATTCCCCCTTCCTCCAATGTGAAGACTAAGCAGAAGTACCTGTTTAGGATGTACATTTTTTCTTGGTCCTCTTTGGCACAGTCTCCCCTCTTTGCCCTTCTAATCCTCACTACCCCTTCCCCTTGCTTTCCTCTTCTCACTTATGTATCTGAAGAAAGTCTTATCACCCTTAGTGATCCCTTTGGCGATTCTTTCCTCAGTCTGCTCCTTTGCTCCCCTCACCACTTTGACTGCTTCCCTAGGTATACCCACCCAGTCCTCCTCCATCTGTGTTGCCTTATACCTCCTAAATGCCACCCTTTCTTCTTTTACCACCTTTGCCACTCCCTTAGAGAATCATAAGGGTGTCTTTTTTCCTCTTGCTTTAGTTATATCTTCTCTTATTTGGCCACTTTGACTCCACCCTTCCCTGGCAATCTAATCTGCTGAGGCAGTCTCTGAGGCAGTTCCCAATTTTTTTTAATCCACCTTCCTAAAGTCCAGGACCCTTGTCCTCCTGTGGTTAGCATCTGTTCCTGTCTCAATGCTAAACCACACTGTATGGTGATCACCAATACCCAGGGGAATGCCCACTGTGATGTCTGTAATGCTGTCCTAATTTATAAGCGCCAGGTCCAGCACTGCCCCATCTCTAGTGGGTTATTTGACTAGCTGCCTGAGAAAAGCCCCTTGTATGGAGTCAAGGGTAACCCTACTCCTTGCCAAAGCTGCAGCTGGCAGGCTCTACTCCATGTCTGGCAGACTGAAGTCACTTATTAGCAGCACCTCCCCCTTACTTGCCATTCTGATGATGGCTTCTTGAAGTGTCTTATCCAACTCCCCTCCCTGTGCTGGAGGTCTGTACACTACCCTGATATAGATAGCGGCCCTGGAGCACGTCTCCAAGGTTACTCATAGCACCTTCAGCCCTTCCTTTTCCTCATGGTGCACATCTACCTCGGTGGCCTTGAGTCTCTCCTTCACATATAAAAACTACCTCCCCCCCTTCTTCCATGCCCTGTAACCCAGTATGTCATGTCTCAGTATTGCTGCTCAGTGCACCACAACTCCATTATAGCCACTAAATCCATGTCAGCCTCCGCCCACGATTGCTTCTAGATCTGGAGTTTTGTTTCTATGACTCCATGCATTGGCACACATAGCACTCCATACCTTACTCTCTCCCTGTCTGCTTCCTCGTTCCTCCCTTCCTGTCTGTGCTGTGCTGTGCCCAGAAGCTCCCCCAACCCATTTATTCTCCTTTTACCTTCACCATTCCATCTTCTTTAATCCTTTACTCTCACTTACTTAATACCCTCCTCTTCCTCCGTCATGTCCCCACCCATCTTCTTGCACCCCCACCCTTGGGGAATTTACTTACCTTGGGCCCTACCTCCCTGATGCTTAGCCATCCAGGAGGTAATGAATGTCTTCCTTGGTTTCACTGCTTCCTCCATGCCTAGTTTAAATGCTCCTCTCAAGAAGGACTGTGGTCCTCCTCCCAGAAGGACGCAGGCCAGCTTTCCCTTACAGAGGCCCATATCCTCCCAGGCTGGCCCTCAGTCCCTGATGTAGCTGACGCCTTCCTGCATGCCCATGCATTCAACCAGTTTTTAAATGACCTGGTGCTGAGTAACTTTGCCTCTCCTTGACCATACACAGATAACACTTCAGCAAAAGCCACCATGTGTGCCACCTGCTTGAGGCCTCCCCCCAGCTCCCTGAAGTTACCCTGCACTACCCTACCATGTTCCTTGCCGGGTCATTTGTCCAAACATGGACAATGATATCTAGCTCCCTCCCATCTCCTGCTGCCATAGTGATACTCTGGATAAATACTTTAGGGAGAAACCCCATGACAGCCTAGGGCTCCACTCTCAGTTACAACTACTGGTGGCACAAAACAGGGTGCAAACTAGTTCCCTGTGGTGCTGCCACCCATTTGCACTATACACAACCTCCCACTTAGTGGCAACGGGGAGAACTGTGCCTAAGCCACTACAAATATCAGATGGCTAGATGTCAGTGGGTGTATATGGGTTTAGCATCTACTACAAACATGCTGGTTAGTGACTTACAGTCACAGCATGGTGCCAGTCCCCTGATCCACCCTCTTCTAGTCCAGTGTTCCCTTCCTCACCACTTCCATAAGTGAAAAGTACTCCCTGGCACCAAGTAACCCCACCAATCATAATCTCATGGAATCATAGTCTGATGGACTGGGTCATCTGGCAACACTTTCCTCCAAAGTCCTTTGGTCACAGTCACAGCATGCAACATCCCCGTCACCTGCCTGTAACAGTTCTAACAAACAGGGAGGGGTTGCAAGCTGCTGCGACTGAGATAGTGTTGCTGCCATACACTGTGCATGGCCTTTTGAAGACAGTCCTACTCCCTTCCCTGCACAGTTGCATTGATTTTAAAGACAGCATCGGAAAGGAATACAACACCAGGGGTCACAAACCACAAGAAGGCACCAAGTGGCTGCAGCTACTACTAAGCGACTTCCATTTCATTTGAAAATGGGGCCGCTGGAGGCTGGCCCAGTGGCATGAGGGCTCAGGTGCTGGACCCCTTACCTCCCATCATGCCAATGATCCAGCTTTGGAAGCGAGTTCGGGCTGCCAGGGATCGGCCAGGGTGGGAGAGGATGGAGCGTCCGAGGGACTGCTCTCATCTCCTTGGGAGGTGGGGACATGATGCACCGCTCCTACAGTGTGACCACGTGGAGGCACGGTGGCAGGGCAGTAGGTGCATCTTAGACAGGGAGACATCTGGTGGCCGGTCCATGCCTGCTTACCTACACACACACGCACACACATATGCACCTGCATCACTGCAAGTCACTGGACATAGGGAAAACCTAAACACGGAAAAGAGCCTGACTCCGGCATATGAAGCTGGGTCTGACCCCCAACCTGCACTGCCACCCAAGACCTTCCATACTGGATTGTGCACTGATGACAGGGAAGACAGAACTCCCTCCCCTGGCCCTGCTGCTTTGTGAAATCTGAGGGGGTACGGGTAGGTCCAGGGGAGGCAGTGCCACTGGGGTGGTGGTCATCGCTGATAGCCCTGCTGGAGCCATGGGTCACTATGACAAAAAAACGTAATTAAAAAAAAAAAAAACAGGGCCCCTTATCTCCTGAACTGCAACTTGGTTACTCATGGTTCAATTTATTTACATTACTTGTTGACCAGGAAGACCTACAGGGCTTAGGCCCCATTGTCTAGAACTAAAGTTGGGACAGCACTTTTGCAC
The DNA here is from genome assembly GCA_016271365.2 of Neoceratodus forsteri. NCBI lineage: Eukaryota > Metazoa > Chordata > Ceratodontiformes > Ceratodontidae > Neoceratodus > Neoceratodus forsteri. Next base: position 336,591,325 of record CM057454.1, read on the forward strand.
AAAATAAGAAAGACAAAAAAAAATGTTGTTAGGAAAATATACTGTACCTTTATTAGATTATCTAAATATTTAAGTGTTTGAGGCCTCAGTGCCTTTTCAGCTGGTCTATTACACAATACAATCAAATTCATTTTTATAAGATATGTTTTGCTTCAATTTATCACACTTTGAAGTCTATGTGAACTTATTATATTCTTAAGGCTCTGTTCTATACATTCTGGATATCTACTCCATTTCTGCAGTTTATTTTTCCTCTCCCTTTGTACCCCCCACCCCTTGAGATGAGCTTTGGTTCAATGTGCCTGTCCAAGTCAGCGACTTTAAACACACGAAGAGGATTTTCAGCCAATGCAAGTTCAACTGTTGAGACAGAAACACACTTCATAATGCTGATTTACATCAACCAAACTGAACAACGGGTGTTAAGTAACTCTACTACTGCCTTTCATGATGGAGAAGTCTTGTACTGCGGTTTGTTTTGACAGAAGAGGAAATGTTCTTTGATGGGCTCAAGGATCATTAAGTTACATAGAGTGATATGAAGTAGTTGCTAATATAACACGTTTGTTTTTACACGAAGTATTGTGTGTGGGTGTCGGGCCCCTCAGGTTTAGCTACTCCCCATTCCAGCTGCTAGACCTCTGCCCCTTCGATGACTTGCCAGCAGCAACATGTAGCCGCTGTAGGAAGGAGGCATCATAAGGAGGTGGGATGGTATGTGGCAGGGTATGAAGAATGCTAAGGGGAAGAGTAGTATTAGGGATGCGAGGACCAGAAGGCACCTCAGGTGAAATGGAACCTAGAGGGAGGCCAGACATGTCTGGTTTCCATACCCAGGGCTCCCATCAGATTGAGTGGGCAGGTAGCTCTTAGGCTGGCAACCTCTACCCGCCCCCTTTGAGCGGTGCTTTGTAATGTCAGATCAATGAGGAACAAGATCATGATTATAGCAGACTAGTTCTTCGGCCGATCTGGCTAGCATTATGGAGACCTGGTTGAGCGACAACACCAGCCCAGTCTTGGAGCCATCCATCCCGGCCGGATTCTCTGTGGTGCACTGCCCGGGGAGGGACCTCAGAGGTGGGGGTGTGACCATCTGCTTTAGAGCCGACCTGAACTTTTCAGTTCACCCAATGGAGTCTATCTCATTGCTTGAATGTGTAGCCGTACGTGGGGTCTAGGTGCAGGTTGCAGGATCCTTCTGGTGTACCAGCCTCTGGGACACGAGAGGGAATTTCTGCAGGAAGTGGTGGACTTCATCACCGAGAAAGTACTCTAGTCACCCAGATGGTTGGTCCTGGGTGACTTCAATGTTTGGATTAACAACAAACTCTTGCAGTTTGGACAAGATTTACCTCAGACAATGGATTCATTGGGCTTTGCACAAGTTGTTACTACTGCAACCCACAGACATGGTCATGGTCATTTGGATTACTGCATGGTAAAATTCTCAGTCCTCCCCCTGTGAAGATGTTCTGCTACTGCCCTTTAAAGGGATTGTCCCCAGCAGCACTTCAGGCAGTGACAGAACTCTCAGGTGTGATGGTCACTTGTGGGGCAGGTTTGGGAGAGGTGATGGTGGCCTATAACAGAGTCATTGCCTCTGCTCTCAACTCTGTCACACCAGCTCATTAGCAATCCAAGTCTTCTTGTTTGAGATCTCCATGGTTTGACAGGGAGCACAGGGAGATGAAGAACAGGGGTTGGAGACTGGAGTGTTGCTGGCAGAGATAAATGACTGATGAGGACAGGCTGACTTAGAGAACTCACTACGGTGAGTATCAAAGAGGAATCTTCCATAAGAAGGCAGAATTCCTGTCCATGGAAGTTGTTGCAGAGAGGAACAGACAGGCTCAGCTCTTCTGGATGGTGGAGAGGGTATTCCATCCTGCCTCTCCAGCCAGTTAGAGCAGTATCAGCAACCAGGTGCAAAGAGTTTGCTCTGTTCTTCTCTGACACAGCCTCTTATCAGGTCCGGAATTACCCCAACGGGGCTATCATGATCACGCAGTGGTGAGATGGCCATCAACAGGAGCACTCCTCCTGTCTGGACTGAGTTTAAGCCAGTGGGGGGTGGAAGAGGTCAGTGAGGGGATTTCAAAACTGCAGCCCACTTTTGAACTGGACCCGGGCCTGACGCACCTCTTAGAGAGATAAGTGGAGTCAGTAGGGTCCAGTGTTCACTGAGACTGTCCAGTACTCACTCTCAGAGAGGTCATTCCCTAGCACCTTAAAAGAGGTGCTGTTGAAGCCCCTTCTGAAGAAACTTTCTCTAGACCCAGCCTACTTCAAGAATTCTAGACCAGTCTCTAACCTTCCTTTCTTGGGAAAGGTTATTGAGAAAATTGTGGCTCTGCAGTTCAATGCACATCTCATTGTCTTTGACATTTATGAGCCTCTCCAGTTGGTATTTGAGTCTCAGTACAGAGACCGCATTAGTCAGGGTGCAAATGATCCCCTTAGGGCCAGTGACAGAGGGGAACAGTCAGTTCTCGTTCTTCTCAATCGCTCTTCAGCATTTGAAACTGTGAACCATAGTGTATTGTCTTAGGGAGCTCTGTGGACTCGCTGGCACCATCATCCACTAGTTTGAGTCCTTTTTCCACAGCCTGGATGCAGAGGGTGGACAACGGAAACTTTTCCTCTCGCCGAAGCCCCCGTCATGTGTTGTTCCTCAGGGCTTGATTTTCTCACCCATGCTGTTTGTGGGGTACATGATTCCCCTAGGAGCTATCATTAGATGTTACAGCATGGAGTTTCACTGTTATGTAGATGACATACAGCTGTACATGTCATTTGTGCCCGGGACAAATGGCACGGTTACAGTACTGAATTTGTGCCTGGTTGAAATCCAAGCCTGGATGTCCTCTAGCTGGCTGAAGCTTAGCCTGGACAAGACAGAGGTGCTAGTGACTGAGCCTGGTCGTTGGTGGGGTGTAGAGGTGGAAGGAGAGACAACTGGCTTGATGCTTATTCTTCTCTCACTGCCTCTGCTAAGATGAAGGCTTGGGAATCATGTCGGATGATGGACTGAGAATGGAGGCTCAGATGTCATCTATTGTCGGGAGTGGCTTTCACCGCCTTAGGAACACTGCCTGGATTAAAGCTTTGATCCTGCCCAATGGCTTGCCCTCACAAGTTCATGCTTTTGTGACCTCCAGACTCAACTACTGCAATGCTCTGTACCTCAAAGTAAATACAGAGGTCTTATGTCGCTTGCAGCTGGTGCAGAATGCAGCGGCCAGGTTGTTGACAGGCCTTTCCGAGGTCTTGTCATGTGACCCCGGTCCTACATGATCTGCATTGGTTGCCAGTGAGGTGGTGAATCACCTTCAAGGTCAGGTTACTGACATATAAAACCCTCCATGGACTGGGTCGTAGCTATCTGTGTAACCTCCCGGCTCCTCATCAGACCCACTGCTCTCTCTGTTCCTTTGAGGTGGGCCTCCTTGTGGACCCCAGGGCACAGCTGAAATCTTCTACTTCAAGGTAGCTGGCTCAGCCCTGTGGAACTCACTTCCAAGATCGCTGAGAGAGGCCCCCTCACTGGAGGCTTTTAAGAGGGGCCTGAAATCACACCTGTTCAAAGAGGCCTTTGGAATATAGGAAATGGCACCTGACTCACTGGCAACCTGTTATAATGTATTGGTCAGGCCACAATTTGAGTACTGTGTGCAGTTCTGGAGACCTCATCTTAAGAAGGACATAGCACTGCTGGAGAGGGTCCAGAGGAGGGTGACAGGATGATTCAGGGCATGGGGGAGGCCCTATGAGGAGAGACTGGAAGAGCTCGGGCTGTACACACTGGAGGAGAGGAGAGACAGGTGGGACATGATAGAGATCTTCAAATATGTAAAAGGAATAAATAAGGGTGGAACCAAGGAGATGTTCAGGCTAAAGAAGGAGGGAACAACCAGGATGCACAAGTGGAAACTGGAGGAGGAAATTACGGGGGGGAACGTAGGAGACATTACTTCACTAAGAGGGTGGTGGAGCCATGAAATGCGCTGCCCTGGAGTCTGGTGGAGGAGGGCACAGTGGATGGCTTCAAGAAGGGGTGGGACAGGTACAAGGGGAAACTGAGGCCAAAGAAGACCCTCTTAGGAGCTGGGGGGGCAGGAAAGCGAGCACCCAATAGGTGGCTGGCTACCGAGCAGGCATGACAGACCATTAGGCCTATTCTGCTGGCTTTTAGTATGTTAGTATTATAGGATTATTTATTATTAGTTAATTGATCTGTATTTATTCCGATTTGTATTTTAGTTGGGTTTATATTTATTTAAAGTTTTATTCAATGTTGAATTATCAGTTGATATGAACTATCCTGCACTTTGTACAACACCCTGAGCCCAAGTAAATGGGCACTTTATAAATAAAGCTTACCTGCTCACTTGCTTACTAAGTGTAGAGAGAGAAATGCCACAGAATAAAACTATTTTGGACCCACTTTGCAAGATATTATATCTTGCATTCTGGGATTTGTCACAACTGTTACCTAGCAAACTTGGGTACATCACAATGGAATACTGAACCAATCAGAGAGTAGCTTTCATAATGACATCACAATAGCCACATGAAGCACTGAACCCAGCAGCTAAACTAACAGAAAAACATTTAAATCTCCATACAAACAGAAGATTTAAAGTCTATAACAAGCAAACTGATGTATAAATCAAATATGCAATTATCAAACTTAAAGGGACACTGTCAACTCCCTTGGGCCTCAAACTATCCCTATATTAAAAACAGATGTTATGATTGCTCACATTCTGTAGAGATTGCCGATGTAGCTGGTAGATTGATTCTGATTCATTTTTCCATTTTAAAAGTAAAAACACACTGCCCACCATACTGATGTTATCACACAACAATGCATTTGTTTACATTCGTTTATCAACTTCCACTGCATCTATCTTGGACTTGGGAACACCCAAAACACAATCTAGCCACTCATGATGCTATGGAAGAAAAGGAGATTATTGCATCATTGGTGGCTGCACTGTTTTGTGGTGTTCCTAATGTTACGGATGTATGTAAGGAGAGCAGATCAAGGATCTGAAGCAAAACTAGGCTGGATATAATTGCACCATTCACATGCATTTCATTTCTACTAAATAAGGAACCAGATCAAACACCCAACAACTTCAATGAGTTTTAGAGACGGTAAGCAATCATAAAATGTGGGTTTTCAACTAGAAACAATATGATGCAAAAACAGTTGAGTGTTCTTTAAAATATGAAGTTTATCATCACTTGTGAGGGGGCAGGACTTTCATAACTGTGGCTCTGCCACTCATGAGTTATGGCCCTGTCCCTTCCCACCTGAAGGCAAAGTGCATATTTTAATTCAGGCCATTGCATCTCCCTATCTCTACTGAGACCAGTCTGGCATTATTAAATGTATTAATAGTGAATAGAGGCTTTTGTCCATCAGGTTCGCCCTCCCACTATAGTGTAGCCCGATAACAGGTGTTTTCTCATCCGAATTGTTTAACCTAGCTCCTCGCACAGACTTACATTACATTCCTGTTCAGCCCGTTCTTACCTACTATATCTTCTTTTCCTCGCAGACCTATCCCAGGATACCACTAGAAGACTCCCGCGTTACTGCAGAGGGTCGAGAGGGCTAAGGGACAGCGCAACCCTCCCCCACACCACATTACCAGCTGCTGCACAGGTACAAGGACAGAGGTTTACTCAGCAACGTTGTTTAACCCAGCTCCTCGCACAGGCTCACATTACATTCCCATTCAGCCCATTCTTACCTACTATATCTTCTTTTCCTCACAGACCTACCCCACGATACCGCTGGAGGACTCCAACACTACTGCAAAAGGTTGAGAGGGCTGAGGGACGAGCAGCCCTCCCAACACAACGCTACCAGTTGCTTCACGGATACAAGCTCCTCCAGCGTGCAGGACCAGTTCCGCCTAGTACTTCCCTCCCACCCGTCCAACCCCCCACCTACCCAGGGTGTTGCTCTTTGGTTCTAAGCAGACTCTAAGATACCAATCAGTCCACTTTTTCACCCCTACCTGAAAATACATGGTTCTGTTCTTTTGCAGGATCCCCCCATCTCTCTATCCTACGTGATCTCTTCCCATACATCCAGCAAACCCCCCCTTGCTACACTTTCCATTTGCCATCCCAGCCTACCAACATTCACCCTATCCTGCAACCAGCCCCTTCCTCTGCCTTCTCCCATTGTGTCTCTCCTGGCTGTATCCTCTGCCTCCCAGACCAGGATTACATACAAACATACGAAGAAGCCAGCAGAAGAAGGTCATTTGGTCTATCAAGCCTCCTCATACTGCAGGGTCCACAGCTTGAGCTACTGTCCCTGCCCTCCCTCCCCACTCCTCCCATCCTCCCTACCCATGATCCTTACCTTCCCCCATGCCTATCCCAGCTTCTCTTAAAACTGCCCACTGTCTTCAACAAGATTACCTCCTCCGGCAGCACATTCCAAGTGTTCACCACCCTCTCTGTGAAGAAGTGCTTCCTGACCTCCCTCCTAAACCTCCCACTCTCTAGCTTAAGACTGTGCCCCCTCATGTTCTCCTTGACACTCAGCTTAAAGAGACTCTCCCTATCCATCTTACATATCCCTTTCAAGTGCTTAAAGGTTCTAATCATGTCCCCTCTCTCTCGCTCTCTCCTTTTTCTCCAGGGAGTACATGTTCAGTGCCCTCAGCCTCTCCTCGCATGCCTTACCGTGCTGACCTGCTATCATCTTTGTAGCCATGGTAATATATATGTAATAGGTCCATACTCAAAGAGAAAGTCCCAATGGTATGGGAAGTTGCCCCTGTAACTCCAGTCTACAAGACCTGGTCACTGGAGATAGCCGAGAACTACCGTCCCATATCCATCCTTTGCATACTTAGCAAAACAGTGGAGAGTATTGTTTTCTCAGCTCCAGGAATACAATGAACAAAACAGTCTTCTCACTGCTCATCAGCATAGCTTCAGGAAACATCACGGAATAGATACAGCCCTTGTTTGCCTAACTACAGATGTCTTCTCTGCCCTTGATACTGGTCAGCGGACAGGAGCAGTCTTCATAGACCTCACCAAGGAATTTGATTTGGTGAACCACCAGCTCCTCATATCAAAACTGAGGTCCCGTGGCCTAGATCCCTTGGCTCTCCAGTGGTTCTCTAGCTATCTAAAAGGTCACAAAAAGTAAAATGGAAAAGGGCTCTACCAGATGCATGCCCTATAATGGACGATGTTCCCCAGGGATCAGTTCTGGGACTCCTGCTCTTCTTCTTGTACGTGAACAACTTGCCCAAGAACTGCAGTGGTGCAAATCTGATGCTGTACGTGAACGATGCAGTCCTTTACAGATGTTCTTATGATCCCCTCAACCTGACCAACCTACTCACAAGTGACATACAGTCCTTGGAGTCCTGGGTCCACACCAACAAGCTGGTACAAAATGCCAAAGAACAAAGGCCATCTTCTTTGGCCCCAGAAACATAGGTCCTAATAGAGCACATATCTTCACCCCTGCACTCTTAAATGGGTCTGGGATTGAGGTAATTGAAGCCATTAAGTACCTAGGGATATACCTTGACCAGTTGCACATTCAAAGTTCATACCAACCACTTTAAATATCTGATTCAAAAGATAGGTCTCTTGTACCATCTGGTTCCCTTTCTTACTATAGATTCACAGCTTCACAATGAAAACAGCAACAAAAGAGTAAACAGGTAGGAGAGGAGGCATTGTGAGTCACCTTAGAAACTGGAAATGGCAACACAATCCGCACAGGGGTTGTATACAGACCCCCATGTCTGGGGGAGGGAATGGACAAGGATATGATAGAATACATACTTAGGATGGCAGAGAAAGGGGAGATACTGTTAATGAGGGACCTTAATATGCCAGATGTTAACTGGAGCACCTTTGCTGCAGCCACATCCAAAAGCGAGGCCATTCTTGATGCCCTTCAGGTGACATGCCTCAGACAGCTAGTTTTGGAACCTACTTGTGAAGGAGTAATCTTAGACCTCATATTCTCAAATGGGGGCAGTGAGAGGATCTCAGATATAGAAGTGGGTAGCCATTTGGGAACAAGTGACAACCAAACAGTGTGGTTCACGATAAACTCAGCTACAGAGTCAAGCCATACAAACGTGAGGGTTTTGGACTTCAGGAGGGCTGACTTTTGCAAGATGGGAGAGTGCCTTGAAAAGCACTAGCAAACCGGCTAGAAGGAGGGTGGAGCAACCATGGGGAAATATCAGAACTGCCATCACAGAGGCAACAAGCCTTTGTGTGAAGCAAATAAAGGAATCAAAATGAAAGAAAAAAACACTATGGTTCTCAAAAGAGGTGGCGGTGAAGGTTAGGGAGAAAAAGATAGCATTTAGGAAGTATAAGAAAACACAGAAGGAGCAGGACAGAGAACTGTACCAGTTAAGGCAGAAGGAAGCAGGAAGGGTAGTCAGAATAACAAAGGCCCAAACTGAGGAAAAGATAGACAACTCGGTTAAGAGACGGGATAAAACCTTTTATAGGTATATCAGGGAGCATAGAAAGACAAAGGGAGGGATAGTGAGGCTGAACAGAATGGACGGTAGGTGGGCAGAGAGGGACAGTGAAAAAACAGGGATACTGAATGAATACTTCTGTTCAGTATTCACAAAAGAGGAGGTGGGGGAGGTGCCTAATCCAATTAACAGAAGCACTCCGGATTGGGGGGGGGGGTCGATCCTAGTCCTTTCACAGAAGGGGTTCTGAAAGAACTCCTAAAACTGAAGGTGGACAAAGCAATGGGGCCAGATGGACTTCACCCCAGAATTCTGAAAGAATTAAGCAGAGAACTAGTGACACCACTGACTACTATTTTAACAAATCAAAGGAGGATGGTGTGGTACCCGAGGACTGGAGGAAGGCAGATGTGATTTCCTTCACAAAAGTGGGACCAAGACAGAGGCAGGAAACTACAGACCTGTCAGTTTGACCTCTTTGGTAGGGAAAGTGATGGAATCACTTCTGAAGGAAAGAATTGTTGAGTACCTAGAGGCCATTGGGGCACGGGACCCAAGGCAGCATGGGTTCACAGTGGGAAGGTCATGTCAGATGAATCTAATTGATTTCTTTGACTGGGTGACCAAAGTAGTAGACTAGGGAGAGGCTGTGGACATGGCCTACCTAGACTTTTGCAAGGCATTCGACACAGTCCCACACAAAAGATTAATAGTCAAATTAACCAGCCTGGGAGTGGGTCCCAGGGTGGTAGCCTGGGTAAAACATTGGCTGGACAACAGGACACAGAAGGTAATTGTAAATGGAGTTCACTCTGAAGAAAGAGGGTTACTAATTGGGGTACCGCAGGGGTTCAGTACTAGGTCCAGTCCTTTTTAATGTCTTTATAAGTGACATTGCAGAGGGACTGGAAGGAAAAGTATGCCTCTTTGCAGATGACACAAGATCTGCAACAGGGTTGATACACAAGAAGTGTGGAAAGGATGAGAAGGGACTTGGCAAGGTTGGAGGAATGGTCAGAAGTATGGCAGCTTGGATTCAATGCAAGGAAGTGCAAAATAATGTACCTGGGAAACAAAGCCCAGGGGAAGATTACACAATTGGGGGGTAGTAACAACAACAAAAATGGAAAGGGACCTGGGGGCAATCATATCAGATGACCTTAACGTTGGCAAACAATGTGAGAAGGCAGTAGGGAGGGCTGGGGGGATACTGGGATGCATAGGGAGAGGCATCAGCAGCAGAAAACAGGAAGTTGTTATCCCCCTGTGCAGACAGTTGGTGAGACCCCATCTGGAGTACTGCATTCGGTTCTGGAGACCCCATCTCTGCAAGGACATAGACAGGATGGAGGCAGTTCAGAGGAGGGCAACTAAAATGGTGCAGGGTCTGCAACAGAAGCCATAAGAGGAGAGACTATAGGAGCTTAATATGTATACCCTTGAGGAAAGGAGGGAGAGGGGGGACATGACAGAAATGTTTAAGTACCTCAGTGGAATCAACAAAGTCCAAGAGGGTAGCATCTTTCAGAAAGAGAGATGTGCAAGAACAAGGGGACACAATTTGAAGATAGAGTGGGGACGGCTCAGGTGCAATGTGAGGCAGTATTTTTTCACAGAGAGGGTGGTGGACGCATGGAACAGCCTTCCTGAAGAGGTTGTGGGGTCTAAAACTGTGGGAGAATTCAAGAATGCATGGGACAGACATAAGGCAATTTTTGTGGGGGTAGGAAGAATAGGTTGTTGGTTAAATAGGATCTGCAGCTTATCCTCTAGATAGGGAAATGGGCAGACTAGGTGGGCCAAGTGGTCCTTATCTGCCATCAAAGTCTATGTTTCTGTGTTTCTTCTCCCTACTCTGCTCTATGGGTCTTCAGTTCTGTACTCTCTCAGGAGTACGGAGTTGCATAAGCTCAAATCCCTATACCACAGAATCGGTCACTTCGCTGCTGAAGCCCCACCCAAGGAGCACCACTGCAATGTTCTGCATTCACTAAAGTGGTCAACACTTGAAGGGAAGTTAGCTTATTAACCCCTATGTCTAGCATACAAGCTTCAGCTTAACAATGCTCCCCCCAGCCTAAAAGATCTGTTAACAACCAAACCAAGTAGGCAGCCCCTCAGATCTGCCAACCGACTCCAGCTATTAGTCCCAAGAGCAAGGACTACTGCAGGTGACAGGTCATTTGCCATCTCCATCCCAACCCAATGAATGCCGTTCCAAACAGTCTAATTGAATGCTCATCTCTAGGTGGTTTTAATAAAGGCCTAAAAGCTCTTCTATTAGAACTAAGCATCTGCAACTGGTATCACTGATCAATTTCTGTCTGAGCTTTATTACAAATCTACCCGGCCTGTTTTACCCCTCCCTACCCCCATTTTGTTGATCGACTCAATCCTGGATAATTATCCCCGGAGCATCAATCTTATCTTGTACAGGCTCTACAATCTGAACCTTTTCCTTTATCTATAAAGCTGCCACTTATAACTATGCATTATTGTAGCCCAAGGCACTCAAGATCTTCTTAGACCATAATTTCATGATTAAAAACCTTGTGTATTTATTCATTTGTAACTCACAATTTGTTACTTCATGTATAAACATTATTTTGTATTATACGACAGGCATCTGTTCTCAGCAAATCACAACACAGAATTGCCGTCAGTTATTATCCCACAAACTTCACCAGAGAACCCCCACAGTCGGTTATTTATTCAAACCCCTCCCACAGTTGTTTAATCAACCCATAGCCACGCCTACAGTAGTTCAATCACCCTACAACCACACCCACAGTAGTTTAATGAAGCCATTACCTGCTTCACCAATCTCAACAGGCACTTAGTTTTTCCCCACAGATAGACAGTCAACACACTCGCATAAAAGAAAGCAAATATGAACTAAATTTGTAAATGTAACCTGCTCGGCAATTGTACTACAGGATCACTGGATGGTAGACTTTACTTCTGGTATTGATTCCTGACCGCGTGACTCCACTGGAAAAAGAAAATGAAAATGCAAATTCCTGCCACGTGGTCTTCCCGTCCATGTTACCGGACTGCAGAAAGAGAAAACAGCAAAAATCACATCACTGTAAAATACCCCTGAATTCTAGGCACTCCGGAGAAAAACAAGGTATGTAGCTCCATCTTGCTAGTGCGAGTGTGACTAACCCTTCAACGTCCTGTGTTGTCGTCGAGCGCACATGACAGAGGCACGACAAACACAACAAGGAACATCCGGGCAGTTGAAAACCTATGCGAGAAACTCCAACTCATATAACAGTAATAACATCCAGCGGTTGGAGTATACTCGCAATAACCAGCTTCTGTGGATAATTAAATTATTGCTTCGTATACTCCATCTTGCTGGATGTTATCACTTAAATAATACATGAATATACATTTGCTTGCAATTCGCATAATATGTACAAATATTCCATGTAATTAACCCTGGGTCACCCTGAAAATGGGACTGGTTAACAAAATGTAAATAAATAAACACATTTCAGTGGCAGTATTTAAGCAATAATAACAGTCGGTCATTTCCTGGGGATTAACAACTGGCGGTGGGGGGCCTGTAGTCTAATTGCATCAATAAGAGGGAATTACTCTTGCTCTAGAAAATTTACAAATGCATGCACCACTCTGAGCTGTACCAGCCACTTCCAAGTGACTGATGTTTGGCACAGCAGTCAGAGCGCACATTTTGCCTAACAAATAATTAACTTAATCTAATCTAAATCACTGCTCTCTCTTTTGTGCAAGTCTAATCTAGTATTCATGTGTTTGACTTCCCAGGAACTTCTCTCTGCAATTTACAGTTCCCTTTAAGGACCGCCCTGCTCACGAAGGATACTTATTCATACCTGTTTATGAAATGCGTGCGGGGGTGTGGACATGATGGCTCTAGACTCGAGTCCCTTTGGATCTTAAATTACTTTATAAAATGGGCAAACAATTTAAGCTTCTCTGATTGGCTAAGCACCACTTTTGCCTGTGTCCTTATAGAGTCATATCGTGGCAACCTGTACTACATCTAAAGAAACTGACGCTGCACAGCTCTATATCAGGGTTCCCCCGCACTGCCACAATTCAAAATTCAGTTCTCCTCAGCTGAGCCGTCTCAAGCATTTGCACACTCACAGAGCGTCGAACACGACCATGGCGACAAAGTGAGACCCACCTCACCACACACAAACTCACTTAGGATGATGATACAAACATAAAGAAATGAAACTCTGACCTGTACAGTGCATACCAGATGAAATACTGCACACCAGAAAGCTATTCCATTCCAATGACTGAACCGTAGCGGGTGCCACCACCAAAAGTGCTGAATCATACAGGAGACCTGATCGCCCATTATGTCCTATATCAAAATGTAAGTGGAAAAAACCAAAGAAATCCACTCATTGTTTTTTCTTTCATAAGCACGCTCACTTAGCGAGATAATGCTGCAAGGGAAACACACTTTTAAAAGACGCTCTACTGTATGGAGGCTGAAAAGGGACACACTCACTCCCCTAACTGCTGCTATCAATTAAAGAAACACTGAATTTCAAAGTGTGCAGAAAAAAAAAAAAACTCAGTGTGTTCCTGAAGGACTGCAGACACATAACCTGACCAGTAGGTGGGGACAACGGGGGCACTGGGCAGCACTGCTGATCAAGCCAAATACAGACTAATACCCAGGACAGTGCATAGAGGGACTATTTTTTCTTTGTTTTACTGTAGCAACTAAACAAATATTTTTTCCAAAATGTATTCTATTTTAACAGCTTTGTTTTAATTTCTACTTGGGGGGGCCCATTTTATAAGCGCAATAAGACACTCCGAGCTGTGGGTTACAGCCTGATAAGAGCACTTCCCATGTGCTAAAGGCACTTGGCTCTAGCGCCTTGTGCCTCATAATGCACCTGGGGCGAGCTCTTATCAGCCCATAACCCACACCTCATCATGTCTTATTGCTGGCATGTTACTGCATCCTCCAAATCATGTCCTGAGCTGGACAGGTGCTCAGCCACTAGTGTGTCCATGAACTGGTGTCTGATTATGCAGCTGTGCAGATCCAAGTGTTTGCCCTGTTTCACCCATGTCAGAGCACATAAGTTATACAATATTGTCTGAGCTGCAGCTGAATGGTCCCTGGATTCTGCAGTCCTATTTCACGTGGGGAATTGGGCAAATATAGAAAAATATGCAAACGGTTAATCATCCCAGAGTTCTCAAAAGAACAGTTTAGTAACAGCACTGCCGGTGATTTTTTTAAGGTAGTTTACAAATACCTACGATCCCCTTTGCAAATTATATTTTGTTTTGGCTTTGCAGGTTTCATTTCTAGCATCTGTCATTAGAAGACTGGGATGTAGTCTTTAACTCCACATTGCATTTGGTAATTCTATGATAAACCTATTTTTTTTCAGAAATTGCATATTAACTACTGACAAAAGAAATTAGACAGCTCGATCTCTCACGAGGTAATATCTAATTATTTCCAGGCACTGTACCTTGAACCCTAAGCCTGCCTCCTCAAAGAGGTGGGTAGGTCTCTGTTGGACAGCCTGTTCAAATGGATGAATGTTATTAGGGATTCACACCATACCAAATGCACAAAAAAAGAGACAGCAAACCATTCCACACCACATAAGTGAACTTTAAATAGTTCATTATTATGCTGCCCTTCCTGAATTTGATGGTTAAACGGTAAAAAAGTGGAGGGAAAGCACCACAGGGAAAATGCATTACATCAAAGCAAATTACAGCAAGTCTACATACTTAAGACAAGTAGAACGCTGGGTAGAATAAATGACTCACTAGGTGGTTTCTAATGAAACTAAACATAAGACAAAAGAGTACTGCCAGCTCTACAAACAGTCTATAATGCAAACAGCATGACAAGAGAGAAGACAACATTTAGTGTTCTATTACAGGACATGTAGACTGAGGTGCAGAGGAACTCCAAAGACACGTGAATAACAGTCACTGAGAAAGGCTAGAAAACTGTCATGCAAATTTGTGTGCCATCGGCAGTGCAATAAACATCACGTGTGAGCACCATAACTGTCAACTGTCGCATATTACAAGGTACATCACTCATTTTACCTCTCAGAAACCCTCCATCCCACATGGACATGGGAGATATTCAACATTGCCACTGAGACTTTAAAGCAGTAATTCATAATGATCTGTGATGCTATGTTATCAACAAACGTAAGCATTAGTGCATAGAGAGCCACAGGGTTCTGAGCTTGCAGTACATTTTGGTGATGCGCCACACATTTGGGCCATAAAAGGTTGAGATGTATGGTGCGCACCCTAGTACTATGACTTGTTGTGACCTATGAAGCCACACGGAACAAATTCAAAAGAATAGTTCTTAATATCTATTCATTCCTCCTTGAGAACCTGCAAGCTATCTAAGGAAGGTGGTATGGTCCAGTAGTTAGAGCACATGACTGGTGTAACCCCCCTGCAAATGTGGGTTCCCAAAAAGCCTTCCAGGAGCTTGCCTGAATGCTCCAAGTCTGGGCGGTATTCGGTGTCTGAGCTGTTTAAATGTGGTTCCAAGTGAGTGCTATTTGAGCCTCCACGTACTGTCTCTTTAAGAACTGTCTGCTTGCAGATTTAGTTTGTATGGGGGGACTGTGTATTTAATGCTCGAATCCAACCCGAGCTGCTGTCAATTCGCTCCATTTCTGCCGTTGCTACATGTGCAGAGGGAGCCTTGTTGAAAGATATAACTGTTTGCCAGAAATCATTTAGAGTGACTGAGAAAATGTAGTTTGTCTAACCTATCTTCATTTCAGCACGAACCGTTTCAGTGTAGCTCTTTCATTTTGGTCCTGAATTGCTGACTTGGACCAATCAGGATGATAGGGCGACCTTAAGATGGAGCCTGTGGATGAATCAGAACTTGGACTCTCAGTTTTGAGCCAGCCACAAGGGGATTGTATGGGCAGTGACTCTGGGAAATGTAGTTTTGACCTTGGCGCCTTTTTTCACCAACAGAGGGAGCCTTATTGTGAGTGACAGCCGAACCAGCCAACAGAATGGTGTGGAGCTAAAGGAAATACCATGCTCTGTGACTAGAAAGATCAGATAAGTTGTGACAGCGAAGAGAGAAGGAGCTCTGTGCTTCTGCGGTGTATAGTTTCACATGGGAAGTGCGTGTGAGGCCCTGAGGTTCGGCCTGCAGCCGTTGTAAGCGCTAGTTCAGACTGAATCCGACTTGTGAGGAGAAATAAGGAAGTCTGATAGGCAGAAACCAGGCTAACCCTGTAGAAGACTGGAGAAATTGCTGAATCGCGCTCAGGAACTGAAGCTGCTGTGTGTGCTCCCGGGTATTTTGCAGTAATTGCGATCGGGATCTAGGAGCAGCCTGCCTGGTATAGTACTTTCCTTTTACATATGAATGTCCGGGAATCGCTATTTCCAATCCACTGTGCTGTGTGTTGAAGCTGGAAGCAAACCCCAGCTTGTCTCAGACTAAATCCGTTTGCTATCTACTGCTGTGGGGTCCAGTCACAAGGACCTTGTCTCCATGCCCTGTTGTTCTGGCAATCCAGAAGAACATCCACCATCCGGTTCTCAGCTTGGGTATTGTGAGTACAAATCAGGGTATTCCCCTGCAGCCTGTTTTCAATTAAAAGTGTGTCATCTAATTATTGTTGTCTCACTTCTTCATGGACTGAGCCATCCGGCTCCAGATTGCAATTGGGTGTTGTGCATATATTTTCTTCTACAGGGCCCTGTCCATCTGCACCTGCCGGCCAACCCCGAGCAACGGACCTGGCTAGCCCCCCCCAAACCTGGGTACCCAGAGTGTGACTTTTCAGACCCTGTATGTGTGCACAGTACTGTGATTTAACTCTGCCAATTAACCTGATCTCCCCTTCCCGTGTTTTATTCCTCCTAAATAAACCAGATTTGATGTTGTTAAACTTTAAACTGTCTGAAGTGTCAGTACCTACATATCAAGCATCGTATTGGTTTGTTTATGTTGATTAACCTTATTTTACAAGGGGTCCCCAGAGACAAACCTCAGAATCAGTCTCGAGGGTAAGTGGTACTTTTCGAATGAACAGTGTGTACATGTGGGGTATTGGGACTGTAACTTCTGTGCATTGTGTGAGCCACTAGAGGGAATAAAGGGGGTCTCAGTGTCCCAGAGGGCTGTGACCAAGCTAGTCTAACCACTACAAACACTGACCTCTGGGTGGAGGCACCCACCATAGAACCTAGGCCCCTCAACCTGTCAGTAGTCAAGCAGGCAGGGGTAGCAGCCCTTGGGATAGCGCCACCTGGGGGTTACACTGGGAAGGAGACAAATGTTTAATTCCCACCAGTGCCACTTACACTCTGTATGACCTTTTGTAAGTCACTTGCCCATCCTGTGCTTTGCAGAAGTCACTTGCTCATCAAGTGCTTCTGCCCACCCAGCTGTAAAATTGGGTAGACAAAGCAGCCCACCGGAAATTCAATTCTGCATCTCAGGTGAGCTATCCTGGAAAAAGAAAGTGTAAAAATGTTACCTGCAAAGCAGTCTGCAACACAACTCAGTTTTGAATGACATCAAGAACAACTGTTAGTAATGTCTTCAGAGTGAAAAAAATATAATATGCGTTCACAAGTCTTCTGGTGGTAATATACAAGTGTTTCTACATTATATAGAGAATAATGGTTATGCAATTGTGTGTTATGGATATTGATTTTATTTTATTTTTTTTGTTGACACACCTGAGGTGTGTGATGACACATAAACCTCGACAGCAAAGCGTGAGAGGTTTATGAGGTCATCACACACCAAGGGTGTGTAAGAAAATCCATAACAACACAGTTTCATAGCCATTATTTTCTATAATTACTGGTGCAGGGAGTTTTTTTCCTCAGCAGTTGAGTGATGCAAAGTTAGTGGATCTGCTGTCAGAGAGATAAACAGACACACAGACACACACACACACACACACACACACACACACACACACTGCTTGTTTCTTCCTTACCAGTACAGGCATTATTTTTGTTTTTCTTTATTTATTTATTTTTCACATTACCATGCAAACCGCAACAGAAGTTAGTCGCAGTCCGTTCCGGATGCAGCCACTGTCTACTGAAGCCTGGCTAAAAGGGTATGAATGGCAGGATCAACCAGAAAGATTTTTAAATTTGTAAAGGCAGGATCAACCGGATAACTAATGAAAAACATTACAAAGTTACCATACATTACAGTAGGAAGTGAAGAATCAGTGCAGGTAGTACGTGACAGAAAACAGAGCCACAATGTTTGGGGAACTGTTTAGCCCTCAAACACACAAAATAAGAGCCCATGAGGTAGCACTGTGAATGTAACTGACAGGACAGTTAAAGCAAAATGCCATAATAACCAGTTTTCCAGTCATTACATCATCATTATATCATCCGAAAGACACCTGTTAACAGTGTGATATAGGGGGTCTCCAGTAATTATATGAACAAATGCTTACAGACAACCAGTTCTGCCACAAATCCAAAGAGGCACAAGTGAATATATTGGGCTAATTCATTAGTGCTTTTTTTCTATATATGGAATAATAAGTCACTTTTTAACATAGTAGTAGATAATAGCAATTTTGCAATAATTTTGAATTGATGTACTAAACTAGATAGGTTGTGGTATTTTTGTAACTAGGTATAGCAAGTGTATATCTATTATTGTATCCCATATTTTTGTACGTTTCAGCATTATGTTAAAAATAATGGGTTTAGTAAACATAGCAGTTCCACCGATTCAATATAGCGTGGTGGATTAATTGAAATGTTGATGGGGGGCATCTCGAGCACTATTTAAGTGGTGATAATTCAAGCTGCTGACATCTTGATAAAGCATCTGACGTGAAACGTTGACGGTTGTAGGGGGTGCTACCACATATATTGTTCTTTTATACTGCTTTTTAATAATTAAAATCAGTTTTATAGTGTCCTAATGTGAGGACTTTTTTCTTCTGCGATAGCTGTTTGAGCCAGCGTTTCTTTTTGTGTCCTAAATCAAATGGCCCTGCCAGAAGCCTGCAGGTTGTTGATAATATCCTGCACATCAGCACCAAAGAGTTTGTGACCCACAAAAGGGGCATTCAGCACCTTTTGTTGTACATCAGCTACAAAGCTTGAGACTCTAAGCCAGGAGTGCTTTCTAAGACAAATGCTGGAAGCAGCCACCCTGACTGTGTCATCAGCAATATTATACTGTAGGTGACTCTGAGGAGATGCTTACTGACATCTTCTGGGGCCTAGAAAACCTTGAGAAGCTCTTGCTTCTGGCAACCTTCAGGGAAGACCTGAGCAGCAGCTTTGCCCTTCTTCCAGGGGGTATTATGGTACTTGAGCAAGTGAGCAAAGTAATTGGTAAATCTAAGGCCTAGGGTGGCAAAGGCAAAAGTCCTCTTACCCCAGAGGTCTAGTCTCCTAGATTCCCGATCTGGGGGCAGGGAACTAAGGTGCTTAGCTGCCTCAGTCCTGTCATGAGTGGCCTTAATTACCATAGAGTCCATTTCTGGCTGGGCTGCATAAAAGGGCAGCCCGAGGTGCCTGGTAAAGCTTGTCAGCCTTTCTGGGGATGGCTGATACCAGGTTAGGCATGTGCCAGGCAGCAGTGGCAGCATCATTCAGTGCTGGCAGCAGAGGAAGAATAACTTTGAGTGGAGATTCTGAAATTTCTAAGAAATCCACCAGATTCTTCCTTGTGACATCCTCTTCCTCAGTCTGGAACCCCATGGTGGAGGAAAGCTGCTACATAGTGTTGAAGAATGAGGGGTCCTCAAGAGCGGTCCTGGGGGTATGTTTAACTGAGTTCTCACTCCTGGAGGAGACAGTAGATCTATCAGAGGATTCCACTTCAATGTCTTCCTCCTCATCCTCTTCCTCTTCCTGAGGGAGGATAAGGTTAGGGTGGTATTCCTCCTTGATATCAGCCTGCACTGAGGCAGGGATTGATGGTTGGAGTACCAACAGCTCTCTAGAAGGTACTAGGTGAATGGGATGAACTGGTGTCCACAACAAGGTAACACCCAACGGCACAGGCGATGATGACCCAGGCTGTGGAACAAACTGTTGTCTGAGAGATGTGGTAATGGAGGAAAGAACAGCATTGAGGTCGATGGCAGGAACAGGAATCGTCATCAACACAGGCATCGACAGAGGGGGCATGGAGCCCAGCTCCAACAATGCACTGCTAGCAATAATGGAAGCAGTAGGGCCCAGCACTTGTGGACCTCAAGCTTTGAGAGGTCTCGACAGCGGGACTGGAGTTGACAACTCGGAGGCTGACAGCCCCTCCACAGCCCTGTGACAGCTGGTAGAAGACTCTTCCATGGAGGGCATGATAGAAGCAGAGGCCTGCAAGAAGTGAGGCGCCGACATTGAAGCAGTCTATGGACCGATCCCAGAGAAGAGGAGGAATAATCTTGCAGGGACCAGTATCATCAACGGGGGGTGCCAGTCCTTGACTCAAAGAGAATGTTTCCCCAAGGATTTGTCCCAGGCCTTAGTGCCCAGAGGGCCCGAAGGAGATGCTGGTGATGGGGAGGACCCCTGTTCTCTGCTGGCTACCTTGCTCCATGAGGAATTTCTGCAGGGCCTTCTTGCATCAGCACCAGGTGGTGAGGTTGAACTTCAAGCAGAACTCACAGGCAAGAATGTTGTGGCCAGGCCCAAGACAGCAAATAGAGTTTGTGGTCATCGGTTGAAGAAATTGTCTTTCCACAGAGGCAGTGACAGAAGAGAGCCAGTAAAGGATTAGTTCTCAGCATACAAAGAAAAAAAGAATCACTTTCAACTAAAGCGATTCAAAGGTAAATATCAAAGAAAAAAGGTTAGTATTTTTGGCAGTCGAACTGAGAGACAACGTTTCCAAGGAGTCCGTGCGCGAATGGTTGACAGCGGGAGGAAGTAGTGGGGCCGCCCACACTTATATAGGGTGTGTGATGCTACGGCCTGATATCGAGGTTGGCAGCCCCAAAGACTGCTGCAGAAAAAGCTTCTGTGGGATCCTGACACCTGACAGCTACGTTTCATAGGTGTGACATGATGACAGAGATATCCCCAAAGATGATACCACACTTTTTTACAGGCGTTCAGGACTGAGCAAGGCACAATACTGGTATGCCCTATGCTCCCATCTGTTTGCCCTTATAATTGAACTATTAGCTGCAATAATAGGAACATCTGCTTATCTAAAAGGGATTGCTGGGGGGGGGGGGTTATTAAAGATTGCCCTTTGTATAGACAATATGTTACTATTTATCAGAGACCTAGAATGTAATATGAGGGCACTACTGAATATACTGGAGGAGCATAGCAGGGCCCTCTGGTTTTAAGACAAATGCAGAGAATTCAAAGATTATGCTCTTTAGTGGCGATACACAGGAGGATGGAGACATGCTTGCCCCTTTAAATGGGTAACAAACAGCTTTAGATATTTAGGCATTCAAATACCTACAAATAAACAGAAACTGTTTGATATAATTACCTCCCCTCCTCCTCTTCTAACAGCTAATTGATGCGGACCTACATAGATAGGAAATTTTATCCATCCATAACTGGTCTGAGAGAACTGAGGTTGTGCAGATGAATATTCTGCCTTGCTTTAAATATCTTTTATCCCAGGCAGGGCATGAGAGCCCAACCTGAAATGATCGAGCAAAGGAGGCAAGATCCAGTGTCTGGTTCAAAAGGAGGTAGGCTTTGGCATGCAGGGAGTCTAGTTCTGCCCCTATGAACCTAATCATCTGTGATGGTACTAGCTCAGACTTGTCCAGGTTGACTAGCAGGCCCAAGTCTTGGCAGGTCTGGAGAGTCAAATCTCTAGTCCTCTCAATGGTTCCTTTGAATGGCCCAGCCAGAAGCCAGTCATCCAGGTAGGGATACACCCTGATGCCTTGACACAGCAGGAAGGCAGCCACCACTGCTATCCACGTGAAGACTCTGGGCACTGAGGACAGACCTAATGGCATGACCTAGAACTGGTACAGGACCCCTTCTGCTGGAAACCAGAGTTACCAGTAGGGGATGGACTAGTATGTGGAAGAACACATCCTGGAGCAAAACCACATGCTTTGCTCCAGAGATGGAATGATCCGATTCAGAGTGACCATCTGTAACTAGCACTTCTGCATGAACTGGTTCAAGTCATGCCGATCCAGTATGGGCACCAGCCCCCCAATCCATTTCAGAAGCAGAAACTACTTGGACACAAAACCCTGACTGGCCAGGACATCTGCAACACTGGCTATGGCTCCTTTTCAGAGGACCTAAGCATCCTCCTGAAGGGCAGACAACATGCCCTGCAAGGTGCAAGAGCTTTGAAGTCCAGAGGCAAACCTCTTCCTATCACTTCTAGCAGCCACTTGTCCACTGTAATAGTGGACCAACATGGCAAGAAATGACTTAACCGACCCCCAATGGGAAGAGCAGACAGGGACAGGATGGGTGGAGAAATGACACCCCCAACCTATCAATGAGCAGCTTTTGTGGGGACACTGATTGCTGCAGCTGGAGGGGCCCCACCACCCCTGCTTCCACCACTCTCAGGACCCTGGCCCCCAAAAGAATAGTCACCTATAATGACAGTATATATTCGAGAGAATCTCTTCCACTTAGCCACAGTGTGGCAGTGTAAGTAATCAACATCAAGATCACCAGAAACTTTTTTTAGGCTGGGGCCGCCCAAGCCAACATGCATCGTCAGCACCTATCAGCATGATAGTGTTCATCCACCAACTTAGAAGATTTACCCTTATCCTTTTTTCTCTGAGGATTCAGCACTGGTGCTGAAGACTGCAGAGACCAATGGGCCATCAGCTAACCTGGAAGAGAAGAACATGACAGTGCTGAATCCTTCTGTGCCCCTGCATTCTTCTCCATTTCTTGAACTAAACAGAAATTTTCTCAATCTTTCCTACGATGTCTTCTGGTGGCCTGGATAAAGCCTCAGCTGTCTGTGCAGGCCTTAACGTTATGGTCTTTGTCAGGGCACGGTATACACACTGTGTGATCATCATCTACTTAGATCTTCACAGAACTGCAACAGCAATAGCGGAAAAATGGTTCTTTGTCCATTTGTGGCATAAAATATGTTAAAACAACAAACAGAAGTATACAGCAACAGTGAATACTTGCAAAGGTTTGATGGCGTTCTTTAGCAGTGATGCACGATGTACAGTTGATGGAAGAAAACACGGAGGCATGCTGAGGATACTGACATTATAAAGGCACCAATGAGGCACATTACCATGGGTGACTCCAGCCTGCAAAAATTTTCCAGGTGGTCCTGATGCCAGCAGCATACAGTTCCATGATGTGGCTCAATGGAGAGAGATATCCTCAAAGAAGATCTTCAGTTTTGGGTGCCAAGACTGGTATTGCCATTGCTGAGGCTGCTGCTAAGGAGGTCGTGGATGAAAGGGACGGTATTGGAAAGCCTTCTTCTTAAGCTTTTGTTTCTGGTCCTTCTGTGATGATGCTACAGAGTCAAGGATGGCATAGACTTCTCAATGTGGGTGAGATGTCCCTCCAACCCAGAGCCAGAGGGGTCACTACCCAGGAGAGGGACATTGGCCAGCTTATGCTGGGTATGCGACATGAGGGTAGACAGATGCAACCAGGCCAACACATAAAGACAGCTGCTGCCATGGCACAGGCATGAGTCGCCCATTTCCTAGGCCATCTGGAGCTGGTGCTTAGCCAGCAATTGACCTTGGTCTTAGATCATCTTCACTGCCGAATGCTAGTCAGCAGAGAGGTGAGGGAGGATATCATCAAAGACTCTCATGAGGGAGTGCTCAAAGTTGGCCATCATCAAGGTGTAGGTCACCTGACAGAAACCCAAAGACACCATGCATAGACCTTTTCAGCAGTGTGGTCAGTCTTCCTGGACTCATTGTCTGGATGCTTGCCCAGTTCCCCCCTGGCTGCCGAATTGCAGTAGGGGAATCAGAAACCAGCCCTTTTGCTGAAGGGTGGTCTCACAACCCAGAAAGTGACCCAGTGGGGACTGGGTACTTGTGGACCATGTGGGTAGAGGGTGCCAGGCATGATGCTGGACACTAACAAAGCTCCAGGAGCAGTCCCAATATGGCCTCAGTCATGGGAAAGACAACCCCCAGGGAATAATCCCTATCCAAAATGTCTGAACAGGTACTTGGCCCACTTCTCGACTGGCTCTAGCAGGACATGGACTCTGAAATCAAACGGGTAAAGGCTCCAAAAGACACCGGCCCATGCTCAGTAGTCTGCTCCTCGACCAATCGCTGGTTGAGGATGTAGGTTCCTGAGGAGGCCATGGACAAATGTCTGAATCGTCAGAGGACTCCTCGAAAAAAGCCCTCAACTGTTTCTCGATGAACCACCAGAGTATTTTCAGCCTGGGTGATCTCCACCAACATTCAGCCTCGCAAGCAAGCTGCAAACCAGGCCTCCTTGTCTGGAGCACCCACCTTCAGCTGTGGTGGAGGTGGCTCCCCCTGTAGGGTGGGGACGCAGCAGCAAAAAGCACCTGCAAGGTGTGGACCAGCCAGGGCATAACTAGCAGGCACCAGGAGACATATAGGTCCAGGGGGTAGACCCCTACCTCTCCCTACAATGGCCCACTGTTGCCAGAGGAGCACCTCATAGCACAAGCAAATCTTGCAGCAGTGACTGTCCTCACATAAGGATGAGGAGGTCAAGAAGTGTTAATGGCGGCGCCCAGTCGAGCAGGATACACAGCAACAGTGCCTCAATTGAGACAGAGACAGAGACCATATGATCGGCATCGAGGAGAGTCTTTCTGCCTGGCAGTGCTGAGAAGGGCAAATTTAGAAGGCTCGATCTCTGGTGGTGGCCACTCCCAAGGTACACCAAGTGGGGATTCTGACCAGTCCACATCCTTCTGATTGAGGACAGGGAGCACTGGGGTCTGAGAGATGCTCCTCAATCTCATCCAACAGCTGGTCAAAAGGACTGAGGAAGAGTTCCATAGCCTGCTTGACTGGTCAAGGCTGACAAGCCCGACAGAGATACCAGGGAGCTCTCGATCTTCCCTTCAACAGAAGGAGTCTCGACTGAAATCAAGTGTTCAAGGGAGTCGAGTGATCGGGAAGACCTCAATCTCCTAGTCCCATGATCAGCATTGGTGATGCTTAGGCTTCTTGCTATGGCGGGCAGAGCTCTCCCCCAAGGTCTGGAGATCCATACGCATTTCACAGGACCCTTGACCAAGATTTCGTCAGTTAATTAGTCAATGTTTCACAAATAACTTGCTTCATTAGGACTAACAGTCAACATTCCTAAATTAATAAATAGAAATCTGAAAATACACATTATTTAAACTTCAATATGGCTTTTAAGTATAAATGAGAAAAAAAATTCAGAAGTCTACCAAACTTCTTTAAGACTTCATTATATTATTTAAACATAATTCATATACTGTAATTTTATATCCATTTTGAAGGAACAAAAATGTGATTCACATGATATGTCCTTCTAAATTCACATTCATTTTTTTATATTGCCTATCCATTTGATGAGAGAAAGGGAAAAAAAAGTTTTGAATACATTTTACATCATACACTTTCGTTTAGATTCTTTTCTGTATTAACACCACCTATGTGAATAGGGCTAAAATACCTAGTCTTACCCTGTACTTAGTCATAGTCCTTGTTAACATCTTCTTTCGTAATTTTTCATTTTCAAATTATTGGCCTGAAAAATACATGAAATGCAACTATTTTTGTGCTTGATACCTTCTTAAAACATATTAAAAAACTGAGCTGTTGGTCGTGGACCCAGGTCATCGGAGGGCGGGTTTGCTGACGGGATCACCTTAGAGTCTTTAGCTTGGAGAGACCCAGTTAGCTACCTTAGACTGGGTGCAGAACCTGGGCATCATATTTGATGATGGCCTGACCCTAAAATATCAGGTGTCGGTCGTTGTCAAAACCTCTTTCTGCCATCTGAGGAATATAGCCCGGGTGAAGCACCTGGTTCCTGCCGACGACCTTCCAATATTGGTCCATGCCTTCGTCACCTCCCGCCTGGACTACTGCAACGCCCTGTACCTTGGGCTACCTGGGGTGGATATCCACAGCTTGCAGTTAGTGCAGAATGCGGCAGCCAGGCTTTTGACTGGTACGTCTAGGACCAGTCATATAACGCCTGTCCTCCGTAGACTGCACTGACTGCCAGTACAGTGGCGGATTACCTTCAAGGTCGGTTTGCTGACCTATAAGGCCCTATACGATCAGGGACCTAGTTACCTGCAAGATCTTCATCATCCCTACTGTCCCTCCCATCCACTCTGATCCACCGATGAGGGATTGCTAGAGATTCCCAGGGTTTGTTTAAAGACATCTGAGGCCAGATCATTTAGTTTTATGGCCCCAATCCTGTGGAATTCTCTACTTCATCGGATGCGAGATTGCCTGACCGTCCAAAGTTTTAAATTAGCATTAAAAACGTATTTATTTAGCCTGGTGTATCCTGATTTTTAAGTATATTTTATTGATTGATTTTAGGATGTTGTTTTAATTTTATGTATTTGATTTATTTATTGTAAAAGCCCTTTGGTTCTGGAAAGGCGCTTTTTAAAAATAAAGAATTGCTTGCTTGCTCAGTGCTGTATTGTAGTCCCTCCCCACATTACAGAGGCATAGTATTCTTCCACAAAATCATCCTATTGTTTGGTCAAAACACAGATTTTATACTTCTGCTTAATCTTAACAGCCGAGATGTTAATAGCCTCAAGAGGTTATATCAAGGAACACCAATGCCAAATTTGATTATAACTCTGTGAGAGGTTCTCAAGAGATGAGTAAAAAAATTATTTGCCGGAAAGAAACAAAAACAGAGCAAAACAATACATTTCTCAAAATATTTTTAGGGACAACATAACTATAATAGTTCATGTATTAATTACAGCAAGTGAACAAATATTCAGCATTAGAAAATCTATAAACTAATTTCTAAACAATTCCAATTTGGTCAGGTTTCCCACAACTGATGACTTAATTTCGCAGTTAAGGTGCAATGTGAAAAAGAAGAGGTTACACACTTGCAACCATAACTCTTGTAACCATAATTTTTTCTACTAATATTCAGTTCATCCACAGTGTGGGCCCGATCCTTAGAAGGCCTCCAGCCCTTGCATACATGCGGAGAGATGGGAAAACCACAGAGCCCCCCTTTTGCACAGGATGCACACCGTTGGGGCACATCAGAGCCTCCTCATAAAGGAACATGTGCCCCCTACACACAGGATCCCCAGCCAAGCCCCTGACTATGAAGGCATCAAGGCAAGGGGCAGACAAGCACTCCACCCACACAGATGTCACTAAACTAGGGAGGGGACAAAGGCTATGCTGCTGTAGTGGTACATGCCCCCCCGCGCCAGACCTCAACTACTGCCCTGGTGCCCAATCAGAGGCCCCCGTTCTCCAGCCCCCAGCCCTAGAAACCTCTATGTTGTCTGGGGACAGTACCAGCCAGCAACATTTCAAATTTCTTGGCATTCCTGTGTAGATATGACAGTCCTTGGAGGACTACTGCATGCTGTCATCCAAACTCACTGAAGTGGCAGGAATCCACTGTCAGTCTAGCATGAGCCCCCAACCTCTGCTCCTATACACAGATCTGCACCAATGAACCACAGCAGACAGGGACTGTGGATGCTGGCAGGCATGCAGTTGCAGGTAAATGCCCTCCAGATACAAGCAAGTCACGCATATTCAGGGAGCATTTGTGGACTGGGCCCTTAGGCAATATCTACTGAACACACTCAGTCAACAGCACAGCCATCAAACTCGACTCCTCCTCCCATCTGATTGTGTACACCTGTATTGCCCTCCACTGCCATCAGATCTGCATACTAGAATACAGGACCAAAAGCAAGTGGTTGGGTAGGCTGAATGGATGTGAACTGAATACCTGTAGCAGAACTATTGATTACAAGTAAGTAGTCTCATCTTGTCACTACATAGATTAACGTTCACTATCCAAACTTAAGCAGACTCCAAGCAGCACTCCTCTCGTCGGAGTGGGCCTGGTACACACACCAAGGTTTTCAGGCATGTAGAGTAGAAGACTCAGGAACTAAAAGCAACATTTTGGAGAACGCAGGTCAATACTGTAATGGGATAGGAACAGTGTGCACATCTGAACTGGCAGCACCTGGAGTTCGGTCACTTGTCCAGCCAAAGTGGCAGTAACCAAAAGCACGATCTTGCACAACAAATGGAACAGCTTATTCTTGTCCACAAGCTTAGATGGCTTGCTTGTCATGAGCCAAGATGTAGTAATAGTGCTCCAGATAAGGTGAGTACTGGCCTATTTTACTCACCAATTTGTAAGAAATACACTTTAAAACATTTTTTTAATGAGTACCTGTACTCTTTCCAAACCTTAAAAATTTTCCACAGATGCTTCAAAAAGAGCTGCTTTTCCAAGTTTAAAGCACTTTTTATTCATTAAAATTATATTTTACTCACCAATGCCAAAACTGGTGAGTACATTACTCTTGAATGTCAACGTTACAGTATCTGGAGCACTGGGTCAAGTGCCCTTTTGTGGCACAGGGCACTATTATAAGTACTCACCACACATGGGGAGGAGAGCTCACACAACATAGGAGAGCTCACACAACATACAAACAGAAAGGAAAACCTGTAACAACTTGCCAACAAAATGAAGGCAAGCTAGAAAGACAGGACAACTTGCAGCGTACTATGAAAGTGTATATCCCCCCCACACACACTTTGTTTTAAAGATAAACTAAGTGGAAAGGAGCTGGACACTTGTAAAATCAGCATAAGGAGTCCATATTCACTGGTCTTTAAAAAGGAATTATTTGTTTTAAGGTCATACTGTTAAAAATACAACCTACAGGATAGTACGCCTCACACAGAAAACACCAATATTTCATGCCCATAATGGGCGCTTTGTCAAGGGGATAATGCCACGCAAAAGCAAAATGTTATATAAATACCCCTCAATTAATTAAATTCAAAAGGACCAATGGTCCATAAGCTTTGTAATCATGTTTTAAAAATGCAGACTGAGGTGGATACCAGGTGGAAACTAGTTCCCTAGGGCAGGGGCTATTACCGCAAAAGCCCTGCTGACTTCAAATGAGAGGGTGCAGACACAAAAGCGCATGCTCCATGAATCTCACAACCCTGACAGTGTTAATTCCCATGTTGAAGATGATTCATGCACTAGAGGAGACAGGTGATCTAGCCCTTTGAAAAACTTAAGGGCCCACTTTCTCCTCAGCCCCATATAGGATGTAGGGATGTAGTGTGCAGCCCTGACTAGGACAGCAAGTAGTCAAAAATGTGCTTATTCAAGTAGGAAAGCAGAGACAGCCCATGCTCTTTATACCAGCACATGATGCCCTTCCATTTAAACCCACAGGATTTGCGACACAATGCCTTTGGAGATACTTCCAGCATTCTGAGAACATCATCAGGAAGCTCTAAGGCCTGTGGTGACTCTAGACACTCTGGAACCAGGTTGTTAGGTGCAGGGATTGCAGGTCTGGGTGCCTGACCATCCCCTTAGACTGGAAGCTGAGGAGATCCTAGTACCATAACTAGCATGGCCAACATAGATTTATTAGGATGAGGGTTGCTCAGTTCCTCTGAGTTTT
This sequence comes from Neoceratodus forsteri, assembly GCA_016271365.2. Lineage (NCBI taxonomy): Eukaryota > Metazoa > Chordata > Ceratodontiformes > Ceratodontidae > Neoceratodus > Neoceratodus forsteri. The sequence goes on from CM057454.1 coordinate 336,620,473, forward strand.
GGGAATCACCTTGTGGACCAGGGGAAATGGAGGAAAAGCACACTCTGCAGTTTTGACTGAGCAAGCATGTCCATTGGCAGTGTGTCTTAATCAGGGGGAGGAGTGCAAAACTGCTTCAGCTTCACATTTTTGCAGGAAGCAAATAGGTCCACCACTGGCATTCCCCATGCAGAGAGTACCTGGGACACACTATCTATGGGTGCAGAAACGTCTGGTGGGATACCTCTGTCTCATGACTGGGGACATCTGCCAGCTGGATATTTGCTCCCTCTATGTGACCCACCACTAGGTCTACCTGCAGCAAGCAGCCCAGAGGCCACATCAGAAGTGCTTCCTGACATAGCGGAAGGAGTGCATCACACCCAGTTTGTTAAGTTAAAATATGGTGGTGGAGTTGTCCATAATGACCCAGTCAACCTGTCTCTTGACCAGCGAAGCAAGTTCAAAGCGAGTTGCTTTAACTGCTTGGGGGCTCCACCAGGTTAAGGTGAATCCTAAATTTGTGCATAGAACAGATGACATGTAACATGTGGTCCTGCAAGTGTGCCCTTCAGAAGGTTAGAGAAATGGTCAAATGTATGGCAGCTTAGATTCAGTGCTAAGAAGTGCAAGGTAATGCACCTGGGAAACAAAAACCCAGGGGAAGAGTACACAATGGGGGGTGAGATACTAACAACAACAAAAATGGAAAGGGACCTGGGGGTAGTCATATCAGATGACTTAAAGGTGGGCAAGCAATGTGAGAGGGCAGTAAGGGGGGCTGGGAGGATACTGGGATGCATAGGGAGAGGCATCACCAGTAGAAAACAGGAAGTTGTTATTCCCTCTGTACAGACAGCTGGTGAGACCCCATCTGGAGTACTGTGTGTAGTTCTGGAGACCCAATCTCCGCAAGGACACAGACAAGATGGAAGCTGTCCAGAGGAGGGCAACTAAAATGGTGCAGGGTCTGCACCAGAAGACATATGGAGACAGACTAAAGGAGCTTAATATGTATAGCCTCGAGGAAAGGAGGGAGAGGGGGGACATGATAGAAACTTTCAAGTACCTCAAGGGAATCAACAAAGTCCAAGAGGGTAGCATCTTTCAAAAAAAGAGGTGTGCAAGAACAAGGGGGCACAATTTGAAGATGGGGGGCAGCTCAGAGGTAATGTAAGGAAGTATTTTTTCACAGAGAGGGTTGTGGGTGCATGGAACAGCCTTCCAGAGGAGGCTGTGGAGTCAAAAACAGTGGTTGAATTCAAGCACGCATGGGACAGTCATAAGGAAATTCTAGGTGGTGGGAGTAGAAAGAAGTGGGCTGCTGGTTAACTAGGATCTGCATCTTATCCATTAGGTAGGGAAATGGGCAGACTGGGTGGGCCAAGCGGTCCTTATCTGCCACCAAATTCTATGTTTCTATGTTTCTATCCATCATTAAGGACACTGAAGACTCCAGATGCAAATGGAATTCCTGCCACGAAACTTGGAGGGGACAGTTACCAATGGATTACACCCACCTGGATGGGCTGATCCAGGTCTGAGTGTGTCCTGCATCATTGGTGAGCCAGTTCACACTAGTTAGGCCACAAATGCCAGCAAGCACAATGGACCGTGGCTGTGGTAGAAGCCAAGAAAACCAGAAGCTTGAAGAAATCCTAGGTCGGGTACAACTTTTCAACCAGAAAGGATGAAGTAAAGGACAAAAGATCCTCAGACCTGCCAAGGGGAGGCACGTTCTGGCTGGCAGGATGTCTAGTTCTACCCTAATGAACACAATTACCAGCACCAGTGTCAGCACATACTTTCCCAGGTTGAACAGAAGCACCACATGCCAAACATCTAGACATTCAGGCCCTTTGCTCATTTCACTTCCTGCATCAAGCTGCCAGTTAGAAGCCAGTCATCAAGGAAGAGGAACAATTTGATGACCCTGCTTCTAAAGGAAGGCTACCAATCCAAACACTTTGTGTCATCTTTGAGTCCAATGACAGCTAAACAGCAAGGCTTGAAACTGGCAGAGAAGGACATGTGAGGGAAGCAAGAGTCATGGAGATTCAGGGAGCAGAACTACACTCCGGTCTCTAAATGAGACGATCTGGGTCACTGTGACCATTCAGAACTCCTTATGGTTGAATCTGTTGCAACTACTGCAGGTTTGTCTACGCCTCCTTCCTTATCTCTAATTAATTTGAGTTACTCCCACTGGCGTTACACAGCCAGAGTATTAGCCTCAGTGTCCTTAGGCTTGCATAAATTAAATAACAAAGCTTGGCACCCCAGTTCCTCCTCCACGCCAAGCCGGAAAAAGCCTTGAGCTCATTGCCTTTCACTTGAATCCCTGAAAAAATTGCTACTCCTCCTCTTACTCTGCTCTGGCAATGCCCAGCTTAATCCAGGGCCCATAAATAAAATTACCTCCCCTTCTGAGTCACTGTCTCTTAAAGGTACTAGTTTTATGCATATTAACGTGTGCAGCCTGCTGAAAAAATTCACCCTTATCCAGGCGTGGACCACCCATACAATGCCAGATGTTCTTGTTATCTCAGAATCCTGGCTATGACCCTCTACGCCAAATAGCGTGATTAATATACCTAACTACTAGATCTTTAGATCCGATAGGCAATCCAGAGGAGGTGGGGTCGCCATCTACATCAAAGATAGATTTGAGGCATCAACACTAAATTCTAACTCTCTGGTAGCGGGATCTGAGTGCCTGGACATAAAAATTGACCTATCCCCATCGTTAGCACTCAGAGTCATAGGATGCTATAGACCACCATCTGTTGGTACTCAGCTCTTGTCCTATCTTTCAACTATCTTGGACACTAGCCCCCTGGAAACAATTATCCTCGGGGATCTAAACTACGATTGGCTGTCGGAAGCCGGTCACCAGCTTAAATCTTTCTGTGACTCCCTTGGTTTCACCCTACTCAACAAAGAGCCCACCCATATCAACAAAAAGAATACAGCCAAAAGTACCCTTCTAGATGCCCTGTTTGTGAATAAACCCTATTCCTTCTCCCACGTTGGAACCTTTGACGTGGATATTAGCGACTATTGCCTAATAGCTGGAGTTTGGGCAGCCAACAAAGTGCCAACTATGGCCAAATTCTCCACCAAAAGGTCAACCAGGTCATTCGACCCAAAGGCATACCTACTTGACCTAAAAAAATATCCCCCTTGTGGCTGAGTTTTTACCTTGCTAAAACAGTGGAAACTGCATATTCTATACTACATGAAATCATTACCCACGCCATAAATCTACATGCGCCTCTGTCAAAAATACGCATAAAGGCTAGGAAATGCCGTTGGTTCACTCAAGATCTCAAGGCTGCACTACTGTCCAGGGATAAACTGCCTGCAAATCCCAAAAAGAGGAAGATTGGCACCTCTTTAGAACAGCCAGAAATCGCTGCACCAAACTGATTAGGGAAGCTAAAGCCTGCTATTACCAAGCAGAACTAGATACTGCAGCCAATTGTCCCTCCAAATTCTGGGCTACAATCAAAGAACTGGCAGGAGCCACGTCACAAAATATGTACCCTACAAAAATTACCTCTGACAATACAGTAATCAATGACAAAAAAGAGATACTGCAGGCATTCAACATGCACTTCGCCACAGCAGGCTTAACCTTCGATAACTCGCCTGCATGTAGCCTGCGCACCCAACTTGGCATGATCCCACCAAATGTTGGCTCTGTTAGTCAACATTTCTCATTCTCATCAGTTTCCCTCAAGGAAGTGGAAGACTTGATTCTCCACCTGGATACTAAGAAAAGTGCCGCGCAGATGCACTTGAACCATACTTCCTAAAGATAGCATGCCACGTGATTGGCAATGCCTATTACTCATTTATTCAACCTGTCCCTAACACAAGGTACCTCCTCAAATATGGAAGATCGCACATTATCCAGCTATTTAAATCTGGAGACCCTAGCGACCTTAATAACTATAGGCCAATTTCTCTCCTACCCACACTCTCGAAGCTACTGGAAAAAATAGTAAATGGCCAACTAAGATCCCTCATCGACAGAGAAAAATTACTAAACCCCCTTCAATCCAGATTCAGAGCCAACCACAGTACAGTCTCAGCATTAGCTAAAGTAACCAATGACTGACAACTGGAGATGGAGCATAAAAAGTCAGTATGTGCTATGTTTCTTGACCTCAGCAAAACATTCAACACAGTCGACCATGACCTGCTCCTCGACTCGCTAAAAACACTAGGACTGGATGCTACTTCTCTAAACTGGTTCTCTGAATATCTAACAGACAGATATCAGCAGGTGAAAGCGAATGGTGAACTATCTGCCCTAAAACTCTTACAAAGAGGTGTCCCTCAGGGATCCATATTAGGTCCCCTCCTCTTCGCAGTATATATCAACATTGATGAGGGAATCAAGGATGCAAGTATTCACTTATTCGCGGATGACACAGGGCTGTACCTGAGTCATCCCACACCAAAAGAAGCTTGTACTGACCTACAAAAAGATTTCAACCTCCTGCAACTCCAACTAATCAATAAAAAACTGCTATTAAACACTAAGAAAACTAAAGCCATGTTATTTTCCCCCGCAAACTACACAAGCGCTAATGACTCCCTCCCCCCAATAACCACAGTGCTGGGAGAGTGCTTAGAGTACGTCCCAAAATTCAGATATCTTGGGGTCTGGATCGACTGTAAACTCTCCTTTACTGACTGCCTGGAAGACTTGCTGAAAAAATTAAGGCAAAGACTAGGCCTTTTTTACAGGATAAGAAGACTTCTTACAGCAGACGCAAAGAAACGACTAGTCCAAGCCATGTTCCTGTCCTTAATTGACTACCCAGACTTCATATAGAATAGCTGTGCGGCTTCCTATCTTGGAAAATTAGATACACTCTATCACAGAGCTATACGCTTCATCACTGACCTCCCCTTCTCTACCCATCATTGCGCACTATATGCCACCACGGGCTGGACCTCACTTCACTATAGGTGCAACTTTAATGCAGAACTCTGGACACTTAGAGCACTCAGTGGCAAACTCCCTCAATACGTCGTCGACTGTCTGTCTCCGATTGTGCTCAGGAATTATTCCCTTAGAAGCTGCTCACAACTCCTGCTAAATATATCCAGGGCACTCACACGAGTCAGGAGAGCCGCCTTTGGATTCTCACTCCCATCAATATGGAATAAAACCCAAAAATACTTAAGCTGAAAACCCCAGTAAGTACCCTTTTGTTCAAAAGGCTTTACCGTAATGGCATTATGGAAATTTGCAACTGCTTTACTAGACACTAACTAACCTCCTTCCCTCAAATGGCGGCCCCCCAGCTGAAATGTGTGCCTCTGCCTCTAGCTTGCCCACCAACAGACCTACAGGATTTATTGCTGAACTCCTATCTTATTCTTTGATGCTCTGAACAGCTGCAGCCTGATTCTAGCACATGCTACCGCACTTGGGGATAATTATTTTCTTTCGCCCCAAAAAATATTCAGTCCCTCGTCCATCCAACACCTCCCTCTGCCCCAACCTCCAGGACCCTCCCAGTTTGGCCCCTGCTTCTATATTCCTCCTCTTGCACTTAGTACAATGGCTTTTCTGCCATATGCATACGTTTTGGGGTAAATGACTGTCACCTTCGTCTTGTCCTCCGCCCTTCAATCCTCACTCTGCTCTAACAATTGGGTCCTCTTCGCTTTCGCCCCTATTCCCCACCTCTCCCTATATTATGCGCTTGATATCTTCTATCTGGTATGCCTACCCTCTCCCTAACATTTCCCACTACAAAATGCATAGTTTTGGGCTTGGATCCAGCACAAGTTCATTATCCACAACTCCTTGTAGATCTATGTTCAATGTAATTTACCTGTAAATGTGCATTTTTTTACTATAATAGCAGCTATTTTTACTGTTTGTACTATTGTAACTTGTCTTTCTATATAATTACTGTAGGACCGCAGGTCCACCTTGTAAATGAGCTTGCTCGATGGTGCTCACCTGGATAAATAACGATACTGATTGATTGATTGATTGTATTCACAGACCCAGGATGAAGCACCATCTCCCTGTCTGCTTAGGTATGAGATAGTACCACAAAATGAATCACTGCTGAGCTTGACTTTCATGAACAGGTTCTTATCACCTGCAGTGCTAGGAGCTTTGTTTTGTAGTGCTGAAATCGATTCCAGTGAGGTGCACCCTTTGGTGGAGCACAAGCTTAACATGGAGGCACAGTTGTTAACTCCAGGGATAACTCTGCCTGGATTACTTCCAGAACCCACTTTTTCAATGTGATAGCAGACTACGGCAGCAGGAACTGAAGTACCCAGCCACCATCAGGGAGCTGCAGCAGAGATATGGCAGACAGTAGATGAGGTCTCCTTCCCATCAATTCTTGCTTTTGGCAATATAACAGAATGACGGCTTTCTGTATTTTCTACCACTACCACCATTATGGAAAATTTCTCATCTGGTTCAATTTCAGTTGGTCTGCATTTGATTCACCCCTACCCCATGACAAGGCTGAAAATAAGTGGTATTCAATAGCCCTCCTTTCATATCTCTCAACCTCCTTAGCATTAAAAGTCTTAGCACTTGCCTTCACAGGTCTTTAAATAGTGGGCCCCATATATTTAATGTTATGGAATGTTTCTATCAAGTTAGTTGAGTGATTTAATAGTTTGCGTGTCCAGAAATAGCTGAAACATTATCAAAAACTTCAGTAAACCTTTTTGAGCAGGGGAAATTGGAGAGCAAAAATCATAGCGTTATGTGAAGTTCATGCAGTTGTGGTATGCCTCCTTTCCTGGTAACCAAAAACTACGTAACATAAACCCTTGGCATGGAAGGGCTTAGCCAACCAGTATAGCTGGTACCATTGCCTATGTTGCTGCTACTGACCCTGTAGGCCATGAAAGGAGTTATGAATGGAGCTACCTCCAGTGGGGGAATCGCTTCATGGCCATCTTGGTGAGGGAAGTGACTGAATTGAAGCTGACATTGGTCACAGATAAAAGGCTTGTGTGACTAAGACTGAGAAGTCCAGACAGGTCATTATCCACAAAGCGGAGGCCTGCCACCTTCTGCTGAATCTCTCCTGAGATAGTGGAAGAACTGCTGCCACACCAACTGATTAAGAGGAAGGGTCACCCCCAAGGTCCTGGTTATTGCATTTGTGAAGTCAAGGGTCACCTTCAGCTGGTGACCAAACATCCAAAGTCTGAGATATTTATAAGATCTTCCAGCAGGAGGGGCCACAGGTTACAGAGTCTCTCAAAAAGCCTATCCCACCAGAGCCACACAGCTGGCCTATCTGATGCCCAAGGACACTGCCACATCCACTCTGCAGCCACAGTGGTCCTGTGTCTTTAATTCCTTACCAGGAAGCTTCAAAGACTCTCCTTACAACTTGACATTGTGAAGAACCATATCCACAGCCTGACTTTCTAGGGAAGGGTTTCCAGGAGCCCAGTGTACCCCCTAAGTGGCACTGCATACTTATGGGCCATTTCAGAGGTTGTATAAGGCAGGAGGTCAGGTGCTGCCAGATACACAGCATAGGGCCAATCAATCACTGCTAGGGTGATGGGGCAAGGGAAGGATTCCTTCTACAGGATGTCCACCAGAAGGTAAGACAAATTTTGGACTTCCTTGTGAGGAATATCTTAGGCCAAAAACACTTTGGTTAGGAGTGAAACAAATGAGGAAACGTTTCCTGCAGAGGTACTGTAGTTTTATCAAAACAGTGTCCACATCACGATTTCTCAAACATTCCATGGTCAAGGACCCATTAGAGTCAAAAGTCCAGACATAGTGTATCCACTCATCTATGAAGGAAGTGAACTACTTGCTTGGCTGGATGACCATGATGGACAGGACTGATGCCTTGCATGATGCCTTCATGTGACCCCAATCAACAGCTTGGACAGTGGAGCTTCCAATTGAATTGGCTGTGTCAGTAGAGTCAGAGGTGCTCACAGTGGAACTCCGTGCACCCACTTGGGTTGTATTGGACTCAGAACTATTACTTTTGGAGTGTCTGCTTCTGGACCTGCCTCTGCTATGAGAAAGTCTTTTTTGCAATAAAAATGATGTGCCCTGATGCAGTACTTCTGTTAACAGAATCCCTGTATTATTCATTGGATACATTTTTTCTATGGATGTAATTCATGATGTTGAATAATTTATATGTATGGTGTTTTCACTTCATATGTCCATCATTTCAACTTCACCTTGGGACTATATATGGTATGGGATGTCTGTAATTTTCCGTCCCCTAATGAAACCTTACTGGCGAAGCCCTGGGGCTTTTTCTTCTCCTACATTCTGACTGGCTGCAAGCTTTGTGAATTAAATTACCACTTGGTAAATAAATTCTTTATGCATATTATTTTCACTTGAGATTATTTTGTGTAAGGAGTGTAGTTTTACTTGTTTTTTTGGATTGAACTGTTTTGGAGCTAGTCACCCCTTAAGCTGCACCCCTCCCCCCCCCCATTTCCACTTGAGCGCATTTACAGTTTGTGTGGAGTGTGTAGACCATGCAAGTTGGCAAAATACTGGCCCACAGTCCATAGTTGTTACATGGTTTCTTCAAGTCGACAGCAAACCCAATGCTGACATCCACAGCTAACACTGATGTCAAAGAGCATGGAGAGGACCTCCTCAGACAACCCTGGTACCAATGAAAATATTGAGAACAAGATCAGGATCGAGATCAGGAACAGGTCTGCAATGTGCACCTTGTGTAGCTGAGGCAGGTCGGGTCCAGTTGGGATAGGCAGTCCAACTGGCTGGCCTATGGGAGGCAGCCCAACAAGAGGCTTAAGTCTCACAATGGGTTTCATCCATGATGGACCTGCTCCAAGTGTTACCAAAAAAGGACCGCACCACCCTCCCCCACAATGGGGTGCAGTGAAGTAAGAGGCTGAAAACCTCAAGTTTTGTTTAGAGAAAATGCCCCACCACCTTCCTGTTTAGGTTTTCCAGCAGACGTCTGACACTCCTGTTTGGATCAGTCAACTTGCTGACTGGCATCAACTAATCTGGTTGCCTAGATGATACCTTTGCAAACACACTGGGCTCGTCCACCAGCAGATCCAATTCCTTAGTGGGCAACCAAAGAGTGGGAGGTTCCAGTCAATGAGATCAAGAGCAGCCCTTCATACCCACGCTGATTGTGCCCATATTTTCAGGTCTTGACTTATTCTCGCACGCTGTTGGGAGGACACTGCATTCCAACTGGAAGAACTATCAGGCTGTCAGGATCTGCTTTCTCCAATGTTGGTTTTACTATTGATCCCTTCTACAGAAGTTCACCTCCCCCACCCCCACTGTTTGCGTAGTATACATTATTGCAGCCAAAAAAGCTACCACATGCCTTTGGACGACATCTTCAGTACCGATGGTAAACATGTGGCATAAAACAGTCAGGGAAATGTGCACAATGGAGAGGAAGGTGGCAGCTCTCCATGGCCTATATGACCAACTCATTTCCAAGTTGCAGCACTGGGTGTTGTATATCTCAAATCAAAACATGTATTTTGTTCCTTAACGGGATGTAATAATGAATTATATTTACACTTACAATTCTTATTGTGAGTGGTGTTGTGGGCTCATGGGACATGGTCTTGTCGTAGACTTAATGCTGGTTGGATGTGGGCTGGGTGGGTCCAACTGTGACTCAGCTGTCCATTATTCGAGTCTACAATCTGGCAATATATTGGTATGACTAACAGAAATTGTGTCTTACTGTATAGCACATTTATCAGCTTCACAGTTAGAGGATATGACACTGTAGCTTCTCTAAAGAATGCCAACAAAATGATCCTCTTTTTTTTTCCCCTAATATTGTTTATCCTCCTCTGGCCGCAGGCTAGGACCTCCTTTAGCTACCACCAATGCAAGCTACCCTCCCTATCGAGATCCTGCTGCAACATCTCCTGGTCTCCCGGCCCACCTGAGACACACCACTGTGCTGCCTCCAAACTTACTCCCCTGGGGTCAGGTACAACCTTTAGCTTCTTTGGCATTTCTTCCCTGCAGTCATCTGGCCACACAAGGCAGAGGTGAGGATGAGGGGATTCTCCAGGCATGTCAGAGCTCAGATCCAGTGTGGGAGTGGCTTGCTGGTGGTGCTTCATCTGTCCAGCATGGTGTGCACCATTTTACTATTTTCTGCCTGCCCTCTTACAGGAGCGCACAGCTTGACTGGTTATGGATGATGCCTGATGCAACCAATCCACAGGCATGCTCCAACAAGTGCTACTGTCAATCGCGTTCCTCCAACACTGCCACCTGTGGTCACATAGGTGGTGGCACAGCAGCAGGATGTGATACCCCCACCCCAGTAGGAGAAGTGTGTCCTATAGGATGCTCACTCCTCCTCCTCCCCCCAGCCTGCCCTACAATGGCTCTGGCTCATTCCCAAACCTGGGCCATCAGTGTACGGAACAGTAGCACTATCACTGCACCAGTGGGCCAGCAACCAACCTCTAATGCTTGTGTTGATTACTCATGTCATTAGTAAGACCAAGAAAGTGCACACAGACATCGTGTCCATCAATGACCAACAAGGTGAACCTGCACAGCAGGCATCTAAAACTGGCTTCTACTTCTGGTCTCCAGTGTCAGATCAGTAAGCCAGAAACACCATGCATACAGATGGAGTCAGATGAAAATCCAACCCTGCTAGAGGAGAAACAGCCTGAAAAATCACAGAAACTCAATTCAGCATAAGCTGTGAAGGTGGTAGCCTGTCTGTTACAGTGGAAAAGGAGGTCTGTGAGCAAAGACGACTGTGCCAGACGGCACACAATTGGGAGGTGAAGGTCAAAGCTAAAGACTCTCCTGCGACCGAGCATGCTCCATGGGTACTGTTTGAGTGTAGACAGTCAATGGAATCCAAGTAGTTAGGAAAGCGTTTTCACCAAATCTTGATTGTGTTATTTATACATGGTACGTGAAAAGTAAGTGCGCTCTGTGAACATGAGTAGGAGCTTAACAAAAGATTTTAAATTTTTGACAAAACTTCTGATATACCTTTCAAATTATGTTATCAAATTAAATCAACTATTCAAGAATCTGGCCTTAAAGGGAACAGATTAAGTTATGAGCATTGATTACACTGGTGTGTGTTCTTTGGGCATAAAAATGCCAATCTATAAAAATAATTACAAAGTGCCATCTATCTAATCATCTCTGTTTCAGCTGTTCCTTGAAAGGTAACACTGATGTACTCAAGAATTGGAAATAAAACCTGCAGAGCCATCATTTTTTCCTGCTTCAGTTGTAAGTCAATTATTTACTGTGATAAAGGTCCCCAATTTAAAGTTAATAATTTTGTCAGCACTTTGTATTTATTCTTTAGAAGCATGTCCTACACTAAGTAGTATACCCACATATGTGAAGTATAATGTAATTTAGCATAGTAATGATCATAAACCAACATGATCTGGGACTTGGGGGGAAAGAACCTATGGGGAGAGGCTTGAAGAGCTAAATATGTATACATTGGAAGAGAGAAGGGATGGGAGGGACATGATAGAGGTCTTCAGGTACATGAAGGGGGTAAATAGGGGAGGCACAGTCAGGGTGCTCCAAAGGAAGGAGGGGGGCAACTAGAGGGCATGGGTGGAAGCTGGATGGTGGGAGACTCAGGGGAGAAAGGAGGAGGTGCTACTTCACTGAGAGGGTGGTAGAGCCATGGAATGCACTGCCCGGGGGGCTGGTGGAGGCAGAGACTGTGGAGGGGTTCAAGAGGGGGTGGGACAGGTACAGGGGAAGGGTTCTGGAAGCAAAGTCCAATGCAACGAGAATACCCTGGACTGGGAAGGGAGAAGCCCGAGAGGTCAGTGGGGGCAGCAAGATCAGCTCCCAGGGTGGGGGCTGACCAAACAAGCAGACAAGAAAGACCGCTAGGCCTATTCTGCTGGCATTTTAGTATGTTAGTATAGTAATTTGAGGTCAGAAGGGGCATCTAGGTCAATCGCTCCCAACCTCCTCCCCCCCTTCACAAGCAGGAATAAAATAAGTATGCTATGCAAACACATACCAATTTATGTGTTATATACTGTACACATGATTCAAGAGATACCCAAAAAAACAGATACATTATCTCATAGTTCCATCCCACAGCCATCTGTTTGACACTAATTTATAATAACTCTATTTTCCAAGACAGTGCTGGTCATACAAGTTTGGATCAGCTGTTTATTCCCTTAAACTGCATTAGGAACAGATCTTTTGGACCGATTTCCATTCAATACTCCTGGAAGCGATCCTACTGATGTCCTAACTATGAACATGTGTCTTATTGTACTTAGCTATTGTTTTCTAATCAACTGTGTACTATGATAACTCCCGACGCTGGGTCAATGACCCTAATCTGCATGTATCTTTTGATTTCTGTCACTGTTTATATCCTTTGTATTTTCTGACGTGGAGCCTTTGAAAGAGTCCTTGACTCAAAGGGTTGTAATTCTGATTGTCTAATAAATAAAATAGGCGAGCATGACAAATAACCTAGTTCTGGAGTACAATAAAATCATTCTGTATACCTCTTAATCTTTTATTACCCAAACACAAGGTAGTGTCCCTGAAAATATGAACACGAAGTAACTGCAAAAGTTCACACTACTGTGGAAATGTGTACGTTGATATTTAAAAAGAATTATACGAGGGCATGGTTTCACCGGAGACAAGATGGCAGCCTGAGTTCGTAGCTGTGTGATCCTAGTACGGGAGAATCCTTCATTATCAGCGAATGAGGCAACTAAACAGCAAAGTGGGCAGTAGAACTGAAAGAGCTAAAGATCAGCATTACACTCATACCTTTTCTGTGGGAATCTGAATGGATCAAGAGCGCAGGGCCATGTCCAAAATCCGGAGCTGAAAGCATGCTGTCACCATGGGAGACCTCGCCAGATCCCAGAGACATGGGACACATGTTTAACACACTAATTCAACAGATGGCAGCTGTAATGATGGCCTCTCAACAAACCACTGCTGCAATACAACTGGAGGGCCGCTTATTCCATATGGAGCGGCAAGTGGCGGCTCACAACACGACACTGCGGGAGGTCTGGACTACGAAGAATGAACACCATGCTACAATACAACCTCTGCTACAAAAGGTTGATGATTTGGAGAACCACAGCACAAGGAACAACCTTCACTTCCTGGGGTTCCCAGAGGGAGCCGAAAACCAGAACGCCCTACAGTTCCTTCACCAGGTCCTCCGGAGTGTTAGGCCTACAACAAGGGTTCCATATCAATATCGAAAGGGCACACAGGACTCTTGCACTAGCACCCAAAAACGGAGAGAAGCCCAGGCCTACACTGATTAAGCTGCTCAGCTAAAATACGAGGCAGGTTCTTCTCACAAGATCACAGGAGATGGGTCGCCTAAGCTGGCAAGGGCACCCGATCTCCATTTATCAGGATTTTTCTAAAGATCTGTCGTGAAACAAAGGGAGTACACTGCAGCAAGGCACAGCATGCAGAATTTGGGCCTCCAGTACTCCCTCTGCCATCCAACCACAATGCACATGGTGCACAATGGCACTCCCCTGCTCTTCACATCACCCAGAGGCCTTGGATGAGTTTCTCCACAAGCACTGGTGAAGAGAAACACGGGCCCCAGGGCAATAACTAACCAGACAGGAGAGCCCCAGGACCCCTGAGCAGACAGAGATGAATCCGGTTGGCGACCTGGAGGAAATGGAGGCTGAGGGGAGAAGAGCTGGGCCTTGCCTTGCAGAAGCAGGAAAAGATTGTCAAAAGGCCCTCATCCTTGCAGAGATCATCCCTAGGCTAGAAGCAACCAGTAATACCACCGAGGGATCCACAAGCTACAGAAGGAAGAGTTGATGGCCCTAGTCAAGTACATGATCGGCAACAGGTATGCCGCACTCTGGCCTAACTCACCTGAATCACTGAACGTGGCTCAAGATTTCCCACTGACACTGAAAAAAAGAGGAGCACAAGCAGCTGACAGTCCATCCAGAAAGGGACAGGGAAGCAGAAGAGAATATGGCGGCCAGCGAAGGGGCACCGAAGGACACTGAAGGCTCCTCAAAAGTGTCTAGCTCTCTCACGAGGCCACAGCTCCAGCACATGGGTGCTACAACTCCCACAGACCTGGAAGTTTAGATAAGTACCTCTTCCTGTAATGCCTTTGTTGGGGAAGGTTGGGAAGGGGATCAGGGAATATGGCAATTTACAGGGTAAGCAGGATCTTGGTGTGCTGGCTTCCAATCCGCACTCCCAGCTGTACCCATGTCCTCAAGCTGGAAGTAGCTAGGCCACAGGCCAATTGCGCCACACTCCCCTAACCTCCTGACTAGCAAGGCAGATAGCCAGACGGTACAGTACTGCTTTAAACAAAACTGAGAGACGCCTGCATAGGGTGACCCAAAGCATTTGGGCTGATTCATGGTACACCCATCACCCCAATGTGTGGTTAATGCATAAATCTTGTTGTACAGAAAGTTAGGTGGGGAGGGGTCAGAGAGAGAAGGGTGGAAGTATAGTGTCTCTTCTCTGTTCATCCACATCTCACCCCCCCTTTTAATCGGTAACTAAATGCAGATGTGACAAATGGTTTAAAGCAGCCCCCCCTTTTCCTTTTGTCTCTCTCTTTCCGCTCAGATGGGTGCACACATGGCCAGCAGTAATACATGCTTGTGTAAGGGAAGGGGATAGAGGGACTGAGCACAGATAACATGAGAGGATGGGGGCTACGTGCACCCCTATAGAATGCTCCCCTACACCCGACACAACATGGGGCAGCTCCTTCATGAACCTGTATTAGGTACCTCATGGCAGGCTGGAACAATGGAGGTAGGTGGTTCAAGTATGATACCCACTGTCACCCTGTAGCTCACCCTGTACAGGATCAGCAATGAAGGTAATCCCCCCCTTAGGAATGGGCATTGTGAGAGAGGATGGTGTGCCATCCAACACAGCTCAGTATGCAACAGTCCCACGAGACAGTGGGTTGGTCTTGTGCTGCCATCACTGGCAGACGACTGCAGATACCTGGTGCTTTCTTCTCAGCACATATGTGCTTTTTGTATATAATTTCTCACTGTTTATGTGTGTGATATCAGATATAGGTCCAGAATGGTTTAAGTGGTTTGATTTCTCAAACAAAAAACAGAGTGCATGCCTTCTGTACCCAGGTTCAAGAGTAAAGGTGATTGGTCTACCAGCAATATGTGGGAACTGCTAGAGGGAGACTTGTGTGGGAGTACATATTATGAACTGCCTGGGCCCCCCTTCAAGCACCCAGCTTAGGGCTAGCTGCAGACGTGGCACAACCAAGCTAGGAATGGGCACCTCACATAAGCAGCAAAGAAGGATCCCAATCCAGGGCCAATACCTGCTTCAGGAGACACCCTTTTTCCTCTTCCAACATACACCTACTTATCCTTCTCACAATGTCCTCTCTCACTCGTAAATATGGCTGACTTAACTTGCATCACGTGGAACGTGAGAGGTCTGAACACGCCAGTGAAGAGGAAAAGGTGATGTCCTATCTAAAAAAAACAATAGACAGAGGTGGCCTTGCTACAAGAGACAAAGCTTAATAAAAAAGACCACAAACTTCTAAAGAGGGACTGGGTGAGCCAGGTAGCATACGCTTCAGACCCAACCAGGAAGAGGGGGTGGCAATAATGATTCACAAGCAGCTACACTGGTCTCTCATCACCACCAAGGCAGACTCCCAGGGTCAATGGATATATGACAAGTTGGGAATTTGTGGACTTTTACCACCAGGAGGCTCAAAATTTACTTAATATGATGAGTGTGGGTACCCCTATTATTTAAGGTGGAGATTTTAACCTGGTTTTGCACCCCATGACAGACAGAAACTCCAAGGCTGAGGACTCCCATGGGAAGGGGCTCACTGCCTTACATAATCTGATGAGAGACCAGGGTTAGAATCAATATTTGGAGGGTGCTGCACCCTCATACAATCCTTCTACTCCCTGGTTCATGGGACACACAGTCAATTAGATTTCTGACTAACTTCCCCACAGATCACACAGGCGGCCATGGTCACAGAAATCCTCCCTATTATAATTTCAGACCATGCCCCAGTTCAACTGACCATACTCTGGGGACGCCTCCCCGACTTCCACATCATGGAGACTAGACCCACTGTTAATGAGGGACTTCAAGTTTATCGCATGGGCCAAGGATGAAGCCAAGACATTCTTTAAGGAAAATCCCATTAAAGACACCACAGCTGGGAATACATGGGAGGCATTCAAAGCCACCATGAGGGGCAGGATCATAGGCTATGCATTGGCCAGAAGGAGGAAACGTGAGAAATACCTGGTGGAGCTGGAAGGAAAAATGAAGCTAGCAGAGGAGGACCATAAGCAGCAGGCTCAGCCCAACCCCCAATCCCCCCCTGGGGTGGGAGATCCTGGGTCTCCGGATGGAGATAAACTCCCTGTTGTCGTGGAAAGCCAAGGTGTCCATTCTTAGGCTGAAAGAGAAATACTGGGGGGGGTGAAAAGGGAGGAAGGTGCTAGCGCATAGGCTGCGGAGACAGCAAATGGAGACATACAGTGTATATAGCCGGTCTTAAGGACAGGGAGGGGGAA
Source organism: Neoceratodus forsteri (assembly GCA_016271365.2). Taxonomy (NCBI): domain Eukaryota; kingdom Metazoa; phylum Chordata; order Ceratodontiformes; family Ceratodontidae; genus Neoceratodus; species Neoceratodus forsteri. Next base: position 336,637,060 of record CM057454.1, read on the forward strand.
GTACACATCTCCAATGCAGAGCTGAAAAAGGTTATGGAGACCTTCTACACCTCCCTATATACCTCATCGAGGAAAGCAAACCCCCAAGAAGTCAAGGCCTTTTGAGAGTCAGTGCACCTCCCCACCATCTCCAGCCAGTAGGCAGAGATGTTAGATTCCCAGTTATTCTTTGAGGAAATATGGGCAGCATTAAACAGAGATTATTGTACTGCAAAAAAAAGGGAAGGACCCCACATCACGCGGTAGCTACTGCCCCATCTCACTGATTAACGTGGACAGTAAGATCTTTAACAAAGCAATAGCCCTTAGGTTAAATCCCCTCCTGTCCTAACTTTTTCACCCATTCCAAGTGGGCTTTGTCCCGGGTCACTACAGTGCAGACCACATTAGGACACTGGTGAACCTGGCACACATGGCCGAGGGTCTCCCAACTCTAGCAGCTCTCTAATGTTTCATAAGGTGTAAATGTTGGGATAATGGTTGTAAGTGTAACAAGCAATCTTCATCCCAAAACTCCGTTTCTTGCTTGTCTATATGTACTGTAAATGGGAAAACTTTCAATAAAAACTTTAACTGTAAAAAAAAAAAAAAAAAAGTGTTATACATTCAGCATTACTCTGCTTTCAAGAGCTAGTCTCCCATTTTAAAAAGGTAGGTTGACAGTATGTAATACAGTGTTCCCCAATCATTTTTTTAGTGTGGTAGGCTACCACCCTATATTTTTTTTTTTTACCACTGCTCTATATTTGTAGCTATCAACCTAATTTGTTTTTATAAAATCTTCTAAAATTGCCTTCTAACACGATCCTTTATCACACTACTATTCTTGTTTTGATACCAGTACTTAAAACCTTACTTAAAGGAAAACTACCCCCTCATCTCTCATAAATTTTACTTGTTTCCAGGTCAGACAACTCTTTTACTGTAGTTGTTAGGGATATATGTGATTGATTTAGTTTATTTTCACTGTTCAGCTAGTCCCTGTAATTATCCTGGGAGGTCTAAATTTTTTGGTTGTTGAAACGTCTTTGTCCCTGACAGCTGCATTAGCTTATTAGAGCATGATGTGTCAACACCCTTTAGACTCCACAGTATGCCTGTTGGCATAATCAGTTTCCACAAAACAAGTTGCAGCAAGGTGTGAAATACCACATTTACCTTCAATTAGCTTTACAAACTGTCTAAGCCATAATACAGGATTTTTTCCCTTTAAATTGCTTCAGTTTGTGTGACCAGAGGGTTTTTTTCAGGTTATTTGTACTTTCAGCACAGAGATACATGGTAAAAATGAGTGATGTGATATGTTTCTCATATGCTAATGCAACTCTCATGGACAATGAGATTTCAACAACTATTAAATATAAACCCCCAGGATAATTACAGGGGACTAGCATGAACAGTACAAACAAACTTAAGCAAACATATATATTCACATCAGCTACTTGAAAAGAGTTGTCTGTTGACAAGGAAGCAAAATGTACAAGTTATATGGGTGAAGTTATCTTTTTAAACTACCTATGTACATATACATTGTATATAGGAGTCCCATGGGATAATGCTCCACAACCACTACCCTATATATCTGCAGGCTATTGATAACTCAATACTATTTGAAGACATAGGGATCCATTAAAAGAAAGCATCAAACTTCATTTTTGTCATGAAACTGGTATAAAAAATGTATATGTACCTGTATAATGGAAAGAAGACTGCTGTCTCCATGTTACATGTATTTCTCATGCCAAATCCATGCAAAAAATGAAGCAAGATGCTCTACAGTAATGGGTCCCTACGTTCTTATATAATGTAACAGAGGACGTTCCGGTGTCCCTCCCTGGCATGTCATGGGGAAGGGGGGGCACTAGAATTTCTGCTTTTATTTTACAATGCTCAGTTAGGGTGGGGGTAAGAGCTTAAAAGGGCTTAAAACTACAGATTTACAGTTTTAGTGCTCATATGGTGGTTCCCTTAATTAGGTACAAACTTTTTACATTTACTGTTTATGCTCTTGTCACTCCGGCACTACCCTCTTCTAGCAGCAACCACCCAGCACTTACTGCTTTCAACCCCCCCCAGGGGCAGGGCTTACCTGGTTAGCCATATGAGGACCTCCAGTGTAGGGCAGCTGGTCATTTGGACCTAATCCCAAGTGTGCCCCATCATCCTTTGTTGAATTTTTTTTTTTTTTTCACTTCCCCTTGGACCCCAAAGCTGCTGGCATGCTAGGGAATCTAAACACATGCACACACAAGGTGTGCAAGTGTGGATTCTGGTCTGTGTCCTACCTTCCCTCTGCAATAGCTCCACTGTAGTCACCCAGCGGGAGCACTGTGGTGGTAGTTGCTGCGAATCTCCTGTCCCCAGCCAGCAGCACACAACCTGGCTCATTCCAAAACCCAGGTCGCCAACATCATGAGAGGTAGCTCTAACGCTGCACGGACAGGTCATCCATACACCCTAACTTTTGAAAATGTGACAGTAGCCCTTTGTGTGGAGTGTATGACAGCATCCTCTTAATGTGGTCCAAAGGCATCTGCATTGTATATGAAGAGACTCTATTGTAAACAAGGGTACTACTGACAAATGAAACTCTCCTGTATTTACTCCAGTATAGTACCACTGCATCCTGGTCCATTTATGCAAGATTAATATGATTAAAAATACCATTATCTTGAAGTCTGCAGCCTCATGTTTGTTTCACACTATTGAAGTGTTGCTACTGGCCACAATAATTAAATGAATGAATATGTGAACTTCAAAACTGTTAATCAATTTAACAAAAACTACTATGATTTGCTAAATAAAATCCCCGTCTCTGATATTAAGTAACAAATATCTATCTGGCATCAGTAACTGGATAGTTAAGGCTTCAAGAGGAAATGGTATGATTTTGCCCACCATGCTAGGCTCTAACCAAATCAATCAAATATCCTTTTCCAGCAATTTTGCCACTGTCAAGCTGTAGTAACCTCTACACTGTATCCAGTTTATAGGTCAGATATAAAATACTCTTTATCTGATAGGTTTCAGAGAAAATATCAAACACCCGCTAATGGAATGGCAGATGAAATGTGGCCAACATTTTTTCAAGCTCCCAAAGCTGAACTCATCTTAACCTCAACACAGTCCTAGTTATTTTTCATTAAATTTCATCAAAAATAAAATCACACTAGGGACATGTCTGTAGAAATGAAAGTGCAAAATGCTAAAGGGTTACTGTTTTTGGCAAAAATGAGGATTGAGAGGGGAAGGTGCTTTTATTTAAATAATGTTGAAGTCCATAATGGCATCTGACGACTGGCAAAGACACACACACACACACACACACACACACACACACACACACACACACAAAATGCAACTATAACCCCTAGGTGGCGCTATCCCAAGGGCTACTACCCCCTGCCTGCTTAACTACTAACAGGGTGAGGGGCCTAGGTCCAATGGCGAATGCCTCCACCCAGAGGTCAGGGTTTGCAGTAGTTAAACTAACTTGGTCACAGCCCTCTGGGACACTGTAACCCCCCTTTCTTCCCTCTAGTGGCCCACACAATGCATCAGGAATATCTTCACAATGTACACTTACCCCCAGGACAGGCTCTGTCGACTGGACTCTGGGAACCCCCTGTAAAACAAGATGATACAGTGCAAAAACCACAGTACAATACTTTAACATAAACAAATACCTCAGTCAGTGTAACTTTGCTGAAACAAACAGATCTGATTTATTTAAGGAGCTGTAACAAGGACAGGGGGAAATCAGGTTAATTAGGTTAAGCACATTAATAATCACAGTACTGTGCGCATATTCAGAGTCCCAAATTGTCACTTTCACTGGGTACCCAGGATTGGGGGGGGAGGGGCCAGCCAGGATCAGTGCAGCTGGTTGGGGCCCTGTGATGGAAAAAAACACTTGCACAATACCCAAACTGTAATTCGGAGCCGGTTGATTCAGTTCGTGAAGAAGTGGAAAAAAAGCAACAATTAGATGACACACTTGCAATTCGATAAACAGAGGGCAGGGAGCTACCCTGCTTTGTACTCACAAACTCAATGCTGAGAACTGGATGGAAGGCAGATTGTCCTGGATTGCCAGGAGGAGTAGACCATGTGGACAAGGTCCTTGTGACTGGACCCCACTGCAGTGTAGAGCAAATGGATGTAGTCTGGATTAAGCTGGGGTTTACTTCCAGCTTCATGCATCCAATTCACTGCACAGGGGATTTGAAATGCGATTCCCCACAAGCACTACACACATTTATATGTAAAAGGAAAGTACTATACCAGGCAGGCTGCTTCTCTATCCCGATCGCAATTACTGCACGATACCCGGGAGAACACACAGCAGCTTCAGTTCCCAACAGACCGAGCGCGATTCAGCAATTTCTCCAGGGTGAGCTTGGTTTCTGCTCTTCAGATCATCTTGATTTTCCTCACAGGTCGGATTCAGTCCTAATGGGCGCTTGCACAGGCTGCAGACCAAAACTCAGGGCCTTACATGAGCTTCCCGTGTGAAACCATACAGTGCAGAAGCTCATAGCTCCTTCTCTCTTCACTGTCTCAACTCATCTGACTTTCCAGTAGACAGAGCTGGGCATTTCCTTTGATTTCTTCCCAGTTCAGTTGGCTGGTTTGGCTATCACTCACAATCAAACTCCCCCGTTGGTGCAAAAAGGCACCGAAGTCCAAACTACAATTCCCAGAAGCATTGGCCATACAGTACATAGGTGGCTGGCTCCATAATGAGAGTCCAAGTTCTGCTTTGCCAGCAGCAGGCTCCATTTCAAAGGTCCCCCCACATTGATTGGTCCAGTTCAGCAGTTCAAAACCAGAAAGGAGGGCTAGGCAAACACAGTTCTGACTGCAAAGAAAAGCAGGTTAGACAAACTGTATTTTCGTTATTACTCTAAATGATTTCTGGCAAACAGTTACATCTTTGAAGAGTGCTCACTCTGCCCACTTAGCGACGGCAGAAACTGAGTGATTTGGCAGCAGCTTGAGTGGGACTCAAGCAGGGAAACACACAGTCACCCCATAGAAACTAATTATGTCTGCAAACAGACAGCTCTTAAAGAGACAGTGCCAGAGGCTCTAAAAGCACTCACAGATAAACGGCTTAAACGCCAAACACCATTCAGGCTTGAAGCATTTAAGCAAGCTCCTGGAAGACTTTTTGGGAACCCCCATTTACAGGGGGGTTACACAACAGATTATGATGACGAGGAGGAGAAGGAAAGGAATACAATAACGATATTTATAAGGAAAACAAGATTCATGAAATTGACTCTGCCAACATCTTTAGTTCCAAATATTATACTAAGTAAAACAATATCATCACCATGTCTAACACTATAGAGTCTATAGACCAACCTTGTCCAAATTCCTCATGGTACCCCCCTCCCCAAACCAAACAGAACAAAATTGGAAGGTTTGTCCTGTCTGGTCCAGTTTCTCCTCATTAACCACCAGTCTTTCTTGTACATCATAAAATCAATTAGATTTAGAAAACTACCAGTCTGTGACTGACTAGCTTCTGCCACTGCCTCCCAAACCTTGACTTGATGCATTATCTCTATAATCAACACCTCTTAGAGGTCTTTCCCCATTTTTTTCCAAAATAACTATTACACCTTAATTAGAAAAATACATAAATAAATAAACCCAAACTCTCTCTCTCTCTCTCTCTCTCTCTCTCTCACTGCGGACCCCATTTCCAGTCTTTTTGTCAGCAAAATACCCAAGAAAGTGGGCATGAAAATGATTCCAAGACTGGATGTGCTATTTTATTGAAGCCACTAGTATGTCTGGTTGTTTTCTCTGTGTATTTATTGTTTTGGTAACTGTATATTATGCATCTCTTCTAGGGACTTAAAACTGCAAGTTATGGCATTAAGTGGTAACTGCAACCTTTTTGCACCACGAGAGACGTTGTGACCCAATGTAGCTATGCTCGCTCAACAGGGTACATAATTCTGTCCTGCATAGTTGCAAAAGTGTTTGTGATCATGTGGAGAAAGGGAGCAAGGTAATAGCAAGGCCATTTTCAGAAGTGTGGTGCCCTCCCCCCACCACCACTGCTCGCTGCAGCCTCCTGTAACTCAACAGTCCCATACCTGTATGACATCTACTGACAAAAAGTAATGTGGTGGGAAGCCGCCGGGGAGGGTTGCAGTATGACATCTGGAACAGACAGGGCCAGCAGGGGATCCACTTGAGGGGAATACCACAGAAAGGTTGTTGTATTGCCAAAGGGAGGGGGTACTACTGAATGCCAAGGATCCTATTGGGGAAGGAGAAAGGGTGGGTGGGCCACTGGACTACAAGGGAGACAGCCATTGGACAGAAATATGGATTGACTACTTGCCCATTATGAGCCCATAAGGTAAGGAGGGGGTGACAGGAAGGGAAGACGTCTGGGAGGTATGCCCTTTAGTGACACAGCTGCAGCATGGCAATCAGTGGCATCACCAGGCTGATTTTGGGGAGGCTAAAGCCTCCCCAATGTAAGCTGAAGCCCCCCCAATAATTTCCCCCATTCAGAGAATTGAATCATGGCTTCACTGTTGCAGAAATAAAGAAGCTGTGATTTCATTTAATGATGCAGTATTTCTCAGCGTCACCGCATGGAGCGCACTTTCATTTTTCTCCATAGGACTTTGTTATGCTCATGGAGAAAAACGAAAGTCTGACCGAGTGAGCTTGTACTGTGTGGGTGTGCAGGCTGGGGTTCACCTTCATGGCATTGGTTGGCTGGTGTTGCAGAAGAGGATCGGGAGGAGCGAGTTTGACCAGTCAGGATGGGTCACAGACTACGGAAGAGGATTCAAGAAAGATGAGAAGGCAGGGATTCAGAAAAGGAAGAGGATTCAGATTGAGAACAAACTGTGACTGGCAGACTTTACACTAGGCAGCAGGTATGAATGAGCCAGCTAGGACCGCAGGGTAGTGATTGACCGGGGGAGGGGGGTCTTGCAACCAAGGGACCGTCTCCAGTGCCCTGCTTGTGCCAACAACACTGTGCTTATTTCACAGTCAAGCCAACCAGTGTACAGACACCTGGTGTGTTTTTCAAACACACACGTGGTACACTGAGTAAAGGCTATGCAAGTCAAACTCAATAGTGTCGCAATTGTTGACGGTCATTGAAGGGAGAGCAGCAGTGAAGTGTCACTCTCTTCAGTTCTACTTTGAGAGCTGCATTGCAAACGGTTGCACATTCAGCAGTTACTTTAAAACAATTTATGGATTCAAAAAAACAACAAGTACACCTGAGGAATATATAATAAAAAAGCTAACAGATTATAACTTAATAATACTTTTCAGTTTACATTCTTCTGACAGACAGTCGGGGGGGGTTTCTGTCAGAATTAAACTGTTTTGTTGTTGTGTTGTGGGAGATGGTTTAATACAACTTTAAAAACTTTGACAGCAGATGCTACTAATTAATACTTTTTTATACTTTTACTGCAGTGTACCCTGTTCTAAGTTGAAATCAAAGGCTCTCTCTCTGTCTCATCAAAAGCTACAGCTCAGTTTAAGATAAATCAGCCTTCTCAAGGTGGGGGTTATATTGTGGGTTTAAAATGTAATATTCTCAACTTCTGACCAAACAAATATCTAAATCTCATAGAAAAATAATAACAGCATTTTTTCTAAATCTAAATTGCCTAATAGGGTTTTGAGTTGTGCGTTAGAGCTTGTGGCAAGCAAGGATAGCAAGCTCAGAGAAGACACAAGACAGCCTATGATACAGAGTATTGTCTAAGCTATAACCCTGTTTTTCTTTTTTTGTTCAATATAGGGTGAGTTAGGGTAGGCTGTGAGCTAAGCTAATCATCAGTCATTTATTTTTTGATTTAAGAGCCATTTTCTCGGTACTTGGCATAGTTTCCAGCCCTGGTGGTATGTGTTAGGCTCAGTTCTGTCTGATAAAAGACTAGGAGCATTTTTCTTATGGTACTAGTTGGCATACTGTGAGCCCTGTGTGTGAGGATCGGTCTGTTGCATAAAAAATAAGCTTCCCTGTAGCAGACTCATTACTTAGCATACTTTGAGCCCTGTGTGGGTGCTCCTTATGTTGCATAAAAAATGTTTCCCTGTAGGATGATGGTGTCTTGCTAGTCTTGTATTTGCTCTGGGGGACTGTAACCTTTCTAGCAGATCTGCTGGGATAATGGTGTCTGACTGGTCTCTTAGGCCCTGTCCACACTAGGGGCCATTTATAAAACATTACTAAAAACATTTTATAAATTGGTCCCTAGCACTGTTATTGGAGCGTCCACATTCAATTACGATAACTGTGCCAGGTGGAAGGGGTTCCCAGTCATGACTGCGGCACCAACTCAAAGCATTATGAGTTCCGGTTGGTACCGCAGTGCATGACTGGATACCCGTGAACAGCGATCAAAACCCATAGGGACAAAAAGTATATTGTCAGAATCATGGGCTGCTTTGTCTGCACAGCAGTGCCTGTAATTCATTCTTTTTTTAAATCTGTGGCTCACAAAATTGATTTCTTGCCAGACGGGGTGCCTTAACCCATGTTACAGCACGGTTTGCGTACACACTGCTGTTTACATGGAATAAGGCAACCGCATTTAGCTAAAACCATGCTAAAGACCACCTCTCTAGCAGGGTTTTAGCATGGTTTTAGAACACGGTTGTAACAGTGTTTTAACCGTGTTACAGTATGAACGCAAAATGGGTTCCGGGAGTGTAAAACAAAGCTCCCTAATGCGAACAGGGCCTTACTTGCTCTTGGGGTGTGTAACTTTCCCAGCAGATCTGCTGGGACAATTGTGTCTGGCAGGTCTGTTATTTGCTCTGGGTGCTGTAACCTTTCCAGCAGATCTGCTTGGATAATGGTATCTGGCAGGTCTCCTATGTGCTCTAGGTTCTGTAACCTTTCCAGCAGGTCTGCTGGGATAATGGTGTCTTGCTGGTCACTTATTTTCTCTGGGGAACTGTAACCTTCCCAGCAGATCTGCTAGGATAATGGTGTCTGTTTTCCTCTGGGTTCCAGTAACCTTCCAACTTTCTTTGAGATCCTTAAAGGACAAATAAACAAAGAATTAGGGGGGTGAATGAAACTGGAAACGCTCATGTGGATGTGTAGAATAAGGGCTACTGATTTACATGATGCCAGTATTTACCTGAAAATCAGCAATTTTTCATGGTTTCGTCACTAATGAAAAGTTCCCCCGAATGTAAACAAAAACGGCGATCATCTCCGATTCCGAGCCGCCTTTCGCTCACAAAATGGAGTGGACATGCATGCAGCGATGATGTCATCATACAGAAGAAGCGGAGCGGAGTCGCTGTGATGACATCATCGCTATGCACGCTCCACTCCATTTTGTGTGATGAGCCGCGGCCGAATCGAGACTATCGCGCTGCTTTTGTTTACATTCAGGGGAACTTTTCATTAGTGACGAAACCATGAAAAATTGCTGATTTTCAGGTAAATACTGGCATCATGCAAATCAGTAGCCTTTATTCTACACATCCACAGGAGCGTTTCCAGTTTCATTCACCCCCCTAATTCCTTGTTTATTTGTCCTTTAACCTTCCCAGCAGATCAGCTGGGATAACTTTGTCTCTCTTAGTTTTCATTGTCTGACCCCTCAGCGGTCCAGTAACAAAACTTTTCCACAGGTACCATTAAATAGATGTAACGATAACCAGACTTTTTCAAACATGTATTTCACTGTTAAAATGCAGGAAAAGCCACCATTTGAAGGTATAAATTTCAAAATTTTCCGGGGGCATGCCCCTAGACACCCCCCCCCCCAGCTTTGTTAGGATTTTGAATGAAACTTTATACTTCTGGTGACACCCCTGATGGCAATGCTCCATTCAGCTGGCAATGTGTTATGGTGCAACTTTCAGAGAGAGGTCAGCAACAATCCTGTTAGCAGGTGCATTTCAAACTTGTAACATCTGGAAAACTAATCTACATCGTGACATTGTTGCAGAGACAATCCCACCCAGAGACAAGTGAACATGTTTGTGTATGGCACAGAAAGGTGGCAGGACAAAATAATGACCCCTGTTTTGCACTATCACCCTTAGCAATTGAGAGTAGAACCTGTAAAAGTTTACAATACTGGCTTATATTCACAACCTTTGGTATTCATATAACACTTATTATTTTACCTTTATTTGATACCACTATTCCTAAACCACTTTAAGTATTACTTGCGGTTTAGCTGGCTTAATTTTACACTTGCTGCTGTTTTATTCCACTTCAGTATTTAGCAGCACAGATTCAAGAGTGGTGTAAAACCATAAGAGAACAAAGTTACAATAAGGCTAAGAAAATGCCTCGTGCAGGCTGACATGAACTCTCTGGAACTCTGCATCTTGGCCATAAGCCTCTGCATGGTGCCATTAGTGCCACATGACAGTCATAGGAATACACATTATCATTATTATTTTTATTAATATTACCATGAAAGTCACCTTCACTGAACTATACTCAATACTTTACATCACACCTCCCATGCTGTTTGCAATAAAAATACACTTCGCCATGTTTAAAATGGCATTTCTTGTGACAGTAACTGCACCTCCCTTTCCCAACTAGTCCTCCTTGACCTAAATGCCACTGCCAACATTTGCTCTAATTTACAACTGTTGTTGATGGCACCTTTCAAAAAGAGAGCATGATTAAACTGGTGTCCTAGACAATATTTTCACTCTTAGTATTAAACAACTACCCACCACTTGGTGAGGGCTACTGACAAGTGCATGTGCAGTGTCACCCGCCAGAATGAAGCACTCTTCTAATAACTTCTGCCACTGACATCTTGATGGATACTGCAGAACATAGTGTAATTCAGTGGCAATTACTCCAAGTAGATCTTGTGCAGAAATCTGAAGAATAAAACCCCACCCCTAAAAGAACAAATTCTGGTCAGAGCCAATATGGCTGTGAAGAGCTTTCAGGAGCGTCAAGAGCAGTGAACAGAACATGCTGTGCTCTGGCTTCACAGGAGTCAGCCATAATACTGCAGTGATTACAGTACTGACATGCGTGATACTCGCACATGTGCGGTTTGCCCCGTAGTCAGCCATGCGTAACATGGTGGTGCTGACATAACTATGTGTAACAACCCAGTCCCCTCGGGTTACTAGAATCCCATTAGTACTAGTCTTAGGCAGGTAGGAAAAGATAGCTGGTGGGGAGGTCATTAGGGCTTTCTACATAATGGCATCGTTTCCTCAGCTAGCCTGAGAGAAGGATGATTATGCCATTTAGAACTCTCACAGCAGCATAACCATTTTAGAGTCAGATGCACTCAGGGAGATTAGAATGTTCATCCATAAGTTCCAGTGTGGCAGTCAGAGTTGCAGGAGGTCTGTCATTGGGGCTCTGCCAAAGGGAGCCCTGGTATTTCTCGGTCTAGTCTGGTAAAATCTTCAGTTTGCCTGCAGGACTCTTCAGTTTCACTCCAGGGGGAGTGAGAGGGAATGCAGTTCATGTGGATCCAAGGGGCAATCCCCTGAAGTTCCTGAAGTTCACAGCTGCCTAAAGGAAGAACAAGGAGTAGAATCTGACAGCTACCAGAGAAAGAAAGGTGCCTTTTGTTCTTTCCATGACTGGGAGGAAGGAACAACTAATCTGTGAGTACAGAATTTGAGATCGTTCTCTGAGGGAGTTGTTTGAGATGTGTGTGCCCTAGATAAGGTTAGATCACACCAGTCTGGACCCCTTTCAACACAACTGTGCTGAATTTAAAGTTTAAGTTGCGAGTCTTTAGCAATTCATTAGGGATTGGAGACTCATTTGGTGTAACCCTGAAGGAATGGCAGAGGCTGTTTGGGGCAAAGAGTGAGGAACACCACCTGGAGTTTTAGGCATGGCTAAGTTGTTCATGGATGGGCACCAGTGTTCCCTGGACAACGACCATGCGCAAGGAGGATTTTAAAGTGTGTGGCTCATCTCACAGATATACATTTTGGAAGAGAGATAGAGATGTTTTTTGTGGAAAACAGTACTGTTTAGCAAAGTGTCCTGCAAAAGAGAGTGTGCCTGTATTTCAATGATAAACATTTGGGGGACCAGCCTTGCTTTAAGTAACATCTGTAAATAAAGCCACATTGCAAAATCCGAGTTACTGCTTTGGACATTCCGCTTATTGCATCTAGTGTGAATGTTACTGGGGCTCCTCAGCAGTTAGGTCTAGCATATGCCTAGCATCCTGCGGTGTCAGTGGCGCAGCAGTTTGTACACTCGCCTCGGAGGCTGGAAGATCAGAAGGCTGTGGGTTCTATTCCCACAACAGGCACTTGGGTTAAATCCCAATACTGACACTGTGGTGCAGCATGAAGGGCTGCTGCACTCCTGAGGTGCCATCTTTCAGATGAGATGTTAAACTGAGGTCCCATCTGCCTGTTCTGGTGGATGTTAAAGATACCATGGCACTTCTCAAAAAAAGCAGGGGAACTTCCCCAGTGTTCTGGCAAAATTTCCCCCATTCACTAAAAATACCACCAAAAGCTTAACTGGTTCAATGTCAGTTGGCATCTATCTGTATCCCCTTCCCCCAGGACAACGCTGAAAATAGATAGAATTGTCTAGTCCTCCTTTCCCGATCAACAAAAACTGGAAAATAAACACTCTCCCCTGAACTTGGTTGTAAATAAAAAGGTCCATTTTAATATGTACCCCCACCACCCATCCTCTAGATAATGAGCTTGGTATACACTCCAACGCTAGGGGTGGTACCATGAGTGTAGCTCTGCCAAAAGAAAATTGGATGCCATGTAGTTGTCAGTAGTTCTTTTAAGAGGGGTGCCAGCTAGCCAAAGGTGATGCAGGGGTTACATACATATGCACGATACTCATGCATGCAGTGTTTAAGTCTTCACCACCATGTTGCACACGGCGGCTGTCACGTCTGCACTTGCAGAAAGGAAAAGTAGTGTGCCAGCAAGTGAGTATGTTTATGCGGCCTGCAGAGGAGAAGGGCTGCATAAACAGAATCACTGGAAACTATGTTGGAGCACTGGGGCAGAACATCAGACAGCAGTCTGGTTATATGCTTCCACAGTGCTCTTTTATAAATCTGATGATGGCATAACATCCGTGGAGCTTGGCCCACAAAACCATAAAAATCAGACTCAGGAGGAGATTATTAACAAACCAGAGATCTGATCTCAGATTTGCTCATCATCACAGTCACTTTCTCATTCTTTTCTAAGCAGTAATTTCTGGTAAATGTGTTTTAACCATATTGATTGCAGTGCTGGTAGACTACTTCTAGTTTTCCCCGACTGTATTAGGAGAAGGTAGTAACAGTCCTGAAGTGGTTGCTGCCAGTGGTGGTGTGCCCTGAAAAAAGTGGTCCCCATGCTCATCTGCACATTTTAGAAATGACCCCTTGAGTTAAAGGGGACAGGAATTGATTACTTAGTGTGCAGCTGTTTGAAATGTCTCTATTTTTATAAGCTATATTCATACCTCTGAAGGAACCCTATTTTAACTGTGAGAGAATAAAAGCTGAAGCTGTCAGCCATGTTTTGTTTTGGTTTTAGATTTATAGAACTGTTATTAAATACAACAGCATATTAGGGACACATGTTGATACATGGACATATTAGGATAACAGTATCTCAGTTACAAGGGTGTCTGTGTTAGGTTTGGGTTTTGAATACACACATACACTAGTCACTTGTTACAAAACTGCAGATGTATCATGTTTAAGACAGTATACGTTTGTTCATGAGTAATATGGACTTATTGTACACAGAGTTTGAGAAAAATGTATCTGAACAGTGCACTGTGTCAAATTTGATTGACACCACTGTGTGAAACAGCTGGTGAATGCTTAACATACAGTTGGGCAGGTTGTCTTCTAACCTATTTTTTTTACCTAACACACATATTTTCATATTTATAAGATTTTTAAAATGATTTACTATGTATTGCTTAAAGAGCTACTGACACCTCAAAGAAAACTTTGAAAAACATATTTATTTTTTTATTATTTAGTTGTTTAACCAGGTATAGCACACTAAGCTGAAAGCTTTTTTACAGGAGCGACCTGGGAGCACAATTTGGTAAAATTCTGCTTGTATTCCATATATATTCTAGTTTTCTCCTCCCCATTATTTATTACTGAGAAAATGTGCATGAATACATTTGTATCCCTTGCAGTTACTTTAAAGTTAATCTCTCTCTATAGCTTACTCCCTACCTCAAGTCATAATGCTCTATTGTGACATCACAATCTGTTGCCATGAAAAACTGAGATGTCACAAGCAGTGCATTATGACCTCGGATAGAGAGACAGCAACAGAAATAGATGAACTCTTCAGAAGCAAAAAGCCTGTTTTCATGCAAATGGCCTCAGCAATAAATAATGGGGAGGAGGAATAAAAAACTAATGTGAAATACAAGCTGAACTTTATCTAAATATTACGTTTTGTTAAAGCTCTCTTGAAGGTGTCAGCTGCCCTTTAAACTTATTTTTCCTTGTGTCTGTAATCACTGTCGTGTACTAATGCTAGCACAAACATGCAGAGAGGGTTTTAAAATGAAACTTCAGTTGGTTTATAGCTTGTGTCAGGGAGTGAACCTTCAAGTCAGTGAAATTTGACCTTGGGATAGCTTCCTTTTGACGGAACTAATCCTGTCTTGGCAAAATAATTTGCAAAGCTAAGGCTGCTTAGAAGTACAATAGGAGCTGTGCTAAACAAATGTAAATATCTTTAAAAGTATACAACTTACAGATAATAAACCTTTATGATAGTTGTTCAGGACAAGATGACCTTTCAAATGAGCCTATTCATTAAGCTACACTAATTATATTTTTTAAACTATGGCCATCTGATTACCTGAATTTTAATTTTTCATCACAATTGTCACCTTTTGGATGGCTATATTTAAAAACATCTAATTAATTTAGATTAGTGACTAACCTCATTTGAAAGGTCATTTTGTCCTGAACAGCTTTCATATGTGGTTGCATACTGATAACTTGCATACTTTCTGAGATATGTAAATTTGTTTGGCATTACTCCTATGTTCCTGCAGAGAGAAAAAAAATTAGGTTGTTTAGACCATATTTTACAAAATATAAAGAATTCAGATTAGTGACTACCCTCATGAGAAAGGTCTTTTTGCCCTGAAAAACTTTCACGTTGGTTGCTTTTGTGCACCTTGAATAGTTTTAAAGATATTTAGATGTGCCTGGAAGGTGTGCACATTTGCTCTCGGAGAAAAGCATCTTGGAGTTCTTTGTCCATCGTTCTAATTAAACAGAAAGAAGGGAGTATTTATTTAACTGCCATGGAGATTTGCAGAACGGAAGGATACACTGAAAACTCTTAAAAGATGTGTTCCACAGAAACAGCTTTTTTTCAAGTGAAAACAGGATGGCTGTAGGCTCGGCCCACAGCTATACAAAGTAATCTGTCTACCAGTTAGGACAGAATAAGAAACATTAAGGAAGTCTAGGAAGGGACATGTCCTAAGACTTCTCTCACACTGTTTTATGTCCCAGTTAGCCAGAAGAATGGCAGCTTAAGGTTCGCACAGTCACCAATTTTTTTCTGACTGCTGCACCTATGCTACATGATACTGCATGCGAGCCTAAGAGCTCAGTGGTACAGAACTAGTATTATGGCACCCTGGTATAAATTCCCAGTTATGTCAGATTATTTCTTTTTCATTTTCCTGCAGGAGGACAAAATGGCCACAGCAGTTCTCAGAGCAGATCAGCCTGCCTAGCATCACTAGTGACACTACTACCCCCCTTCCTCTCACACAATCATTTGTACCAGCTCTACTCACATTCTCTCTTTTGATCAGCTGCTTAGGGAGCAAAGAGAGCTTGGGGTCCCGGTGGGAGGAGGGAGGAAGGATGACTGGATATTTGGCACTAGCCTGCACCCTTAATGACTGAGCTCAAGGGGGGAAGCACAGGACAGACAAGCAGATGTTTCCAATTTGAGGTAGTCATGCACTCAGGTAAGGGAGAGGGTGTTATTAAAGAAGCTGTTTGCTCCTGGCAAGGTGTCCGAAGCTGGCCTTAACTTTTTGTATCTTTTGTGAGACTTCTGGAAGGTGTAGGTGGGTGAGAAAAGTTTGCAATTGGGAGGAAGGGTGTCCAGGAGACTAGCTCTGGCCAACTGGGGAAGGGGAAGACTTTTTAATTCCTGAATACTTTTGGCCGAACAAGAACAGTGACAATTATTCAATATTTGGAAGAATATTTGGCAAGTGTAATACTCGTGGTATTTGGGAATTAACATACATTACTTGTAAACCCATAAAAATAAGCTAACTATGACATGTGCACATTTCCTGAATAATATCATTAAAACAAATTCTGGTCAGAGCCAACACGGCTGCTATGCTGCTTTAAGAGTGCCAGAGGGAAGCTTAATGGTATTCACAAACAAATGGAGCCCAACTAATTGCAAAGGTTGTTCAGGTCCTGAGCAACAGCATTACGAAAGGAATCACAAGCCAGTAGAAATCTGCAATCTGAGCTGAGTGGCTTACTTTCCTGTTCCTCTGCTACAATAGTGCAAACAGCAAAAGAACAAAGTCGGTGATCTGAGCGGAACAGAGTGGTTTATATAAATGTTGCCATTTACTTTTCTGTTCTACCACTACAAAAGTGCAAACATTTCTTTACTGTACTGGCAATCAGCCAGCATGTACGGTATTGTCAGTGCCACTCACCGACAGAAGAGTGCAACATCCACTACCTTTGGAAAGTGATGGACTTCTAGCATCTGGCAGAAAGCTAGTATGTTAGGAAATAAAACAAAAAAAATAAACAGCAAAAATGAAAGCCAATGCCGCACACATCATGAGAGGTTCTTCAATCCTTGATTTCATAAACACTGGCTTGACATATTACAGACCTGTAAGCCTCATATCCATTGTAGGAAAACTTATGGAAGCAATCCTGAAACAGAGGCTGGTGAAATTTTTGGAGGAAAATGGACTCTAGGACAGTTAGCAGCATGTATTCATCTCTGGAAGATCCTGCCAGACCAAACTAATTTAATACTATGACTTAGTAATGAGGGAGCTGGATAAAGGGCATGCAGTGGACGTGGTGTATTTAGACTTCAGCAAGGCCTTTGATTCAGTGCCTCATGGGAGGCTGGGGGTTAAGTTGCAATATGTGGGGGCGGGGACAAAGATGGTAAACTGGATTGCGAACTGGCTGAAGGGGAGGCAGCAACAGGTGGTGGTAGTGGGGAGCACTCTCTTCCCCAAGGGTGGTGACAAGCGGGGTGCTGCAGGGCTCAGTGCTGGGTCCGGTGTTGTTTGGGTTATTCATATTGGATATCTCGCACGGTGTCAGAAGCAAGATCAGTCTGTTCACAGATGATACTAAGATAAGGGAGGTGGTGGACGACATAGAGGGGTGGCAGGGGCTACAGGAGGACATGATCCAACTAGAGGAGTCATTGGAAAAGTGGCAATTGAGCTTCAATGTGAAGAAGTGCAAGGTTATGTACTTTGGAGCAAGGAACCCATGGAGGAGCTACCAGTTGGGAGGGGTTCAGATAGAGGTCGCACAGGAGGAGAAGGATCTAGGCGTGATTACACCGGGTAACATGAACAACTCAGCTCAGCGCAGGAAGGTGGCAGCTAAGGTCAACAAGATGCTGGGGTGTATTGCAAGAGAAATCTCATCCAGAAATAGGGATGTGATCCTGCTGCTGTACAGGTCACTAGTCAGGCCACATTTGGAGTAATGTGTGCAGTTCTGGCATCCCTTTCTGAAGAAGGATATCAGATTGCTGGAGAGGGTGCAGCGTAGGGCAACTAAGATGATCCAGGGGCTGGAGGTCAAAATCTATGAAGACAGGCTGACTGAGTTGAATATGTACACCCTGGAGGAGAGGCGGGCTCGGGGGGATATGATTGGAACCTTCAAATATTTAAAGAGGATTAACAAAATGGGCACAGAAAGGATATTTAAGCTGAGGAGAGGAAGAGGCACCAGAGGGCATGATCTCAAATTGGAGAGTGAAAGATATTGGAGAGAGATGAGAAGGCATTTTTTCCACAGAGAGGGTGATGAAGAAATTGAACACTACTCGAGGAGATGGTATCCTGTAGCACAGTGGGCAGTTTTAAAAGGGCATGGGACAGGGTGTGAGTGGGTAAAGAGGGAGAAGAGGAGGGTGGGGCAGCTGCAATATAGGGGTGCTAGCTGTGCATTCGAGCAGACTGACTTGATAGACCATAAGGCCTGTTTCTGCTGGCAGATTCGTATGTTCGTATGTTTATGAACTGAGGGACTGGAGAACAGCTCATGATGAATGTGGCATTGCCTTTCATTTTTGCTGTTTATTTTTCTTCCCAGCAGACTGGCTTTCAGTCAGATAGAAGTTCTTCACTTTCCCAATGAGTGTTAAGAATTGTTACTAGCCAGTCATGTTTTACCATTTTTTTTACTGCTATTTATACGTATGTCTGGCACTTTAAATGTATAGCACTGTTTGTATGTCTTTAAATGACTAGGCACAACTATTCTAATTTATTATCCTAGTAACTACTAACTGTAGTGCCTATAAAATGGCACCTCTGACTTAAGTGCCAATAACGCTGAAGAAGTCCAATAATGCTATGGCCTGGTGTTCAGAGATGGTCTGTGCTTCAAGATTTCAAAGAATTTTAATTTGCACTTCATATGTTTGCATTTCTACATCAGCAGTATGTATACTTTTCCTCAGTCATAATAAAAGGGATTTTCTTTTACTGAATTTCAAGTGAGTCACTGATGGTTGGGTATCTGAGCACACTGTGCACATTTGCCATACATGAGGAGGGAGGTGGGTGCTCCAAACCCGATAATAGCATTTGGAATTTTTATCCAAGCAGCACCACTGTTACCAATTTGTGGAGCAGCTGATGTTTTTTTCCATTTGATTTGTATTGTAAGCACCTTATCACCACTTAGCATAAGGTGCTGAGTCCCTCCAACTTTGCAAAATAACAAAGCAATTGTCACGCTACCACTTGAAAGTGGCTCAAGTGGTTAACTGTCCTATAATACAGAAGCAAGTATGAGTGAAAATACTGCCGGGACTAGTAATGCAGATGCTAATGTGTAGTTCAATTTCTCATAACAAGTTTTCATGCACAGCAGTGGCGTTAACCCACTATTGGGTGAAAATAATGCTGGTAATACAATAAATTACACACAAGATGCAAGAACAGTATATTAGAAACCAGAAGCAACAGTTAAAAAAGTGTGAAGAATGTACTGGCATTGTACATTTTTAGAAGCTTTTATTTCCCTAAACCAAGTGCCATGTGGGCTCAGAATCACTAAGAATTCAGCTTTTGGATTAGACAGAGAGGAACGTATGTTAAAATGGTGATTTAGCTCACACAAAGCATCCAATAAATCAATGCAGCTGATACTGGCAGATGTGCCTTTAAGGGAGGCTATATTGAATCTTATAACATGGGTTTCAAAAAGCAAAGAATTTCAATTGGTGAAACAGCATCAACTGACCGTGGAATAAGTGTCCTACTTGCTGTAAATCACAATCAACCAATATCCCTGGGCAGGCCTGCACTCATTATGTGCTAAAAAATAATTCGGAAAAGGCAGCCATCGAAAAATCCTGAAGCGGGCAATGCAGTACAGTAGGTCCTGAGAGCCTGTCATGCTTTTGCGCCTCCCTCAATGATGTCCGCTCCCCATGCTTAGGAGTGTTCCAATAGGCTGTCCACCACTGGCATCCCCCCCAGCATGACGTCCATTGACCCCCATGGTCCGGAGTGTCCCAACAGCCTGTCCTCTGGTGCCCCCCGAGACCGGGCAGCTCATGGAAAGAGATGTTACAGTGCAAGCTATCACCGTTATGGTGCTGTTGACAGAGAAAAAGAGAGAAGTCATGAGCACAGAAGGAGAGTGAGGGGACCAGTCACCTCAACACCAGCCTTTTCCATCTGTCATTCACAATTGCAACAAAAGAGGTCTGGCATCAGCAGTGACAGCTTTGGGATGTGCTCCAAGGAGCATGCATCTTGGGGGGCTCAAAAGACAGCATTTGTTTTTTATGTATGGTAATGTATGTTATGGACAGCAAATGTCCGAAATAGTACTACTATATTTCTTGCATTTGTGTGTTCATAACACAAATCACATATGCAGTATACGTTGGGGACTATTTTTCAAGTCATCGGGAAGAACTGTGCAGCTGCATGCTACTCAGTTGTGGAGGAACTGATGGAGCAGGATCATTGTCTCACTTACCTCTCACTTTGAACAGGTATGCCATCGCTGTCTAAGCAGCTGTGAATCCCCGCAGCAAAGAGAAACGAGAGAGAGTTGGTGGTAGCAACTTAAAGACACTGAACTTTCCAGTCCAACCTGTGTTGCTGTTCTTACACAGTTGAGACCTTTTGCGCTGCTAGTCTGTTCCCAGTGCCAGAGTCTGGGCAGTGGGAGTGTCAGCACCGGAGCCAGGCCATTCGGGCAGCCCTGCGAAGGGCTGGTCATATAAGGCCAAGGCTGTGCTTACAAGCCCACTCTTGGTAGAAAGAATGATTTTACTTTTCCTCTGTGTTTTAATTTGTTGAAATATATTTAAAACTGTATTTCACTTGTGATAAGTACTTGTGTACAGTTTAGATTATTTGAGCATTAGAAAAGTCAGCGAGATACTTATAGCAATTTTTTAGTGATTTATAGTGACAGTAATATTCAGTGCCAATACCAGTATTCACTCTTTGGGTGTTCCCTATAGACACATTTTTAAAATCTTCTTTTGGTTCATGAATGGGTAGAGCCGATAGAGGCTATATTAGATGCTGTTGTGTTTTAAATACTTATTCTGGATATACCTTGGTATAAACAGCAGTATTGCTGCTTCCCTTATTTGATTTACTCCTGACTACCCCTAACTTGCACTAATTTCATTGTTATTTAAAAAGGGGTCCTGCTGCTATCAAGGCTATTTCCTGTTGCATTATCTGATTTAATATCATAGACTGCAATAGGTGCCGAGGAATACAAGTTAGCATTGATAGACAATTAATGACCAACTGAGGATCACCCGCTCATCCTGTCTAAATTACGCCAATTAAGGAGAAACACCTGCTTAGCTTGTTCAGCTTATGAATGCTTCCTGTTAAGACTGTTAAGATTTGAGATATAACATAGAAACATAGAAGTTGATGGCAGATAAGGACCGCAGGGCCTATACAGTCACCCATTTTTTCCTACCTTATAAATGTGCCATAAGCCTTTACTTGATCAAAGGCCTATCTATTCATACTCATCTGTATTGCTCCCTTATGCCTATTCCACGCCTGTCTGAAGCCCTGCACTGTATTTATATCCACCACTTCCTGAGGTAGGCCATTCCATGCATCTACCACCCTTTCTGTGAAAAATAATTTCTTCACATTACCCCTAATCGGCCTCCCTCTAACCTCATGCTGCATCTTCTTGTCCTGTTTTTCTTATATTGAAACATGTTAGACTCTTTCACCTTGTTAATGCCCTTAAGATATTTGAATGTTTTGATCATATCACCTCTCTCTCTCCTCTGATCTAGGGTATACATATTGAACTACATTAATCTACCCTTCTCTGGAATGCCTCCATTTTGTTAATGTCCTTGTGCAGGTGTAGCCTCCAGTACTGCACACAGTACTCCAGATGGGGCCTAACCAGTGTCTGGTAAAGAGGGATTATTACCTCCCTCTTACGACTTGAGATACCGCTACTAATATACACCAACATCCCAACATCGCTTATAACCAGAACTGCTCATCATTTTATAGCAGAATCAGCAAGAGAGTAGTTGTATATGATTGACTGCTCTGCATCTACACCTTAGCTGAGCAACTTTGAGCACTGTAGTGCCTCTGGTGCTGTTGAGAAAGCTCTGTGTTGGCTTGCCTGTGGCTCACTTGTGCTCATCCATTTGAGAAACTCTATGTTTGAGCTGCTGTTAAATACTAGCGTAGCTCTGTAAGATGAGGTATTATGAGCTTCCTGGGACGGTTGGAAGCAAACAGCAGCAGCTTCTGCGGTTGAGACTGGCCTTCCACCCTGCATGGCTTGCTACTGCTGTTGGCTGAAAGCCAAAAGCTGAAAAGCGGAAAGCCGGAATCAGAGAACTTTATGCTAGACACAATTAGACACAACTGAAAAAGAAAAATGTAAGTGAACACTAAACTTAAAAAGTGCATTTACTTTGAATATTTTGTAACTATATTATAAATGATAGGAGTGGATATCAATTCTCATGAGCATAAATTAAAGTTTTTCATTATTAGTCTGTTGGTTTGCCTCTTTGTATATACAGTTTATTATTTCTTGATGGTATCTAGTATTTCTATCATTCACGTTTAGTGTTACGGACATGGCTAGAGAATTGCAACCACCGAGAAAGCACACTGATACAGCCCTGGACAGTGCACCTTGATTCGCAGCAGGATCTTGGAATTGGAATAATCCAGAAAAATGTTGCTAGTCACTGGAGGTTTATGCAGACGCACAGAATGAACACTGTCAGAGCTGAAATAAGGGTATTTATCAGAGTTCTGAATGAACTAAAAAGAACCAGAAAGAACAGAAAGACAGGACCTATGAGGAGAGGCTCGAAGAGCTAAATATGTACACATTGGAAGAGAGAAGGGACCGGGGGGACATGATAGAGGTCTTCAGGTACATGAAGGGGGTAAATAGGGGAGGAACAGTCAGGGTGCTTCAAAGGAAGGAGGAGGGGGCCACTAGAGGGCATGGGTGGAAGCTGGAGGGAAGATTCAGGGAGAAAGGAGGTGCTGCTTTACTGAGAGGGTGGGTGGGGCCATGGAAAGTGCTGCCTAGAGGGGCTGGTGGAGGCAGAGATGGTAGAGGGTTCCAAGAGGGGTGGGACAGGTACAGGGGAAGGGATCTGGAAGCAAAATCCAATGCAGCGAGAATATCCGGAACTGGGAAGGGAGAAGCCAGAGAAGGCGAGGGGGGCAGCAAGGTCAGCTCCCAGGGTGGGGGCTAACCAAACGAGCAGACGCGAAAGACAGTTAGGCCTATCCTGCTGGCATTTTAGTATGTTAGTAACTTTTGCACGAATATTGAACACAGGGAAACTGACATCATCGGACTGAAATGGACATAAATCATAGGAGATCATCTTTAAGCTTCCTCAAGTCTGCAAGTCAGCAAGTAATATAACATTTACATCAATCAGCTTTATTAATATCAGTACTAATGTTTTTCACTTATAGGTTTAAAGGCATTAGCACTGTGAGTCTTAAACTGTCCATTTTTTCACTGCTTATACTTCTTGCACTTTGCATTTTAAAAATGCTCGATTTACCAATTCACTGGGTATGACCCTCATTGGAAGATTTAGATCCTATTTTTTATATTTCCTGAGATTGAAGCAATGTGTTCCATCTCCCATATTGCTATTAATTAATAAGATTGTTTTAGTAAGGATATTGTATACTTATATTGTACAGGCTCTTCAACATATCGTAAGCTTGCTATTTATATAACTTGATTTATTTTATTTAGCCTGCCATATAGATTATAACATTATTGATAAGCTAAGAAGATATCGCCACGTGAGCTAAGATTAAGAATAATGCCTGCAATTACTTGAAGTAATAAAAATTGGGGGCCCTGATAATAACAAAAATACTGAAGGAAAAAGAAGGAGAAAATGTATTATGTCACTCAAACAATTGACCACCAAGGTATGGAACAAAAAGTAAAATTTTAAAGGGGAACCAAAACAAAGAATGACCATTAGGACAATTAGTAGAAGTAAAGCAGGTCTTGGAAACACATCTACACCAGATAGTGATATTTTAAAATACCTAGTAAAAAAACCCTTGTTTAAAAATATGAGGGAATAACAAAATTTCATGAATTTAGCCCACACAAGAAAACAGCATTGTCCAATATTAAAAAAGAAAACAGTACAAATATGGGCATTCATACATAATCACAAGAAGTCAGAGATGAAATTAAGATAGACTTCACATCAGTATTTATAATTTATCCACTTTGAATAAGGAAGTAAGAAGTCTAAAGGAATCCATAAGAGAGGATGATCTAGTTTTAGAACAAGAAGATACAGATTGATACAATTTACATAATAGTGAAAGAACACATTATTTGCATCAGGATATATCATATGAGGGTAGCCCATGGACTGTGAGCCCAGAAAACTTCAAAATCCTGGACAAAGAAGGTCTTATAAGGAATGTGGTACTTACACTCATAGACCTTTTTAATGTAACTGTGCTGCTTTATTAACAGCTAGTGGAAATGAAACAAGAACTGGCATTTATAAAAGGGGTTAGTATAGATGATAAAGTAAAGTTAGAAAAACTTGAAAACCATATCACTAGATCTGACAGATTGGTCAGTATAAATGAGCTAGAAGGTACAGGAAGAAAACTGCAGACACCATCAAAGTTAAAAGAAATACAAATGACAGAGAAACCAGATAGGAATTTAGGAAATATTTTAAGTACCAACTCTATTATGAATACCTCAAATAGCACAAGTAGTGAAATGTCAGAATATATAATGCTGCCTGACAAAGAAGTAGGGGATGATAGTATTTGTATAGAATGGAAAAGTAAATTTACAGAATTATGGGAAAGGGGGGAAAGGCATGAAATAATGAACAACAAGAACCACAAGACGCCAGAAGAAAAAAAGGAAGGGAAGCAGAAAAGCAGGAAGAGGCATGCTGATTTGGAGTTATCAGGTAGAACAAGAATGGGTAACAGCATACAAGAATTGAAACAGAAGCAAAAACAGAATCAGCAGCAACAGCAATCCCCTGCTAGGCAACAACAACAACAAATAAAGGGGCTATAACATGAAAGGGAGGAGACTGATATTTCAATTAGTCGATCAAATACTGGTAGAAATAGGACACAGCCAACACAGATAGTGAGCATTAACATAAATGAAACAATAGGGGCACAAACAAAACAAAAACAAAGTAAGAATATAGTAACTGGTAAGAAGAAAGGAAAGACAGGAAAAACTAAAACAATGAAAAAAACAAGTATTGATAAGAAAAAGGGAAACATTAAAAATGGGACAAGAGAAGAGGAGACTGTACAAAAGGTTAATAACTCACAGCAACAAATGACAATAAGGTTCAAGAAAGGGAGGACGAGGATAGGAATAACAGGGAGCTTTGTGGGGAATTTGGTAAATTCTTGCAGAAAACAATGAAAACAGATTACATCCTTCCACTGTATAGACTTACATGCATGCCCAAGCAGACCACCGATAAGCTGTCAGCAATGATTAAGAAATTGCTATCATCTGCTGTTATTGATTGCAGACATGTGACTGACCAAGTCAGTATTGTAAGACCTATGCCAAATTCAAATTAGTCTTACTGTTTCAGATGAATTCTATATAATAAAAGCAACTTCTAAAGGAAAAAAAAAGAATAGAGGTATTGGGTATTGAAATAAGTGAAGTAACCACAGTAAATGACCAGTTTTCAAAATTCTATATAACAAGACACAGTGTAACAATCAACAATGATATAATGGTATCTATGTTCAGCTTAAAACAAACACATAGAGAAAATAAAAAGAAAATTAAAGAAATAATGACAGAGACTATGAATACATTTTTGAACACACACGTATGCAATCAAGAAATTAAAAAAGTGAACAGATGGGAGTGTAATGGTCAAATAACTATGTGGGTGAACATAGGGGTGATGCTGGAGATAAACAAAGTGCTTTAGATGAGTATTTGTATCCATACAGAAGATGACTTAGTGAAAGAAAAGAACAGTGTTTATAGCCCAAGGATGGAAAAAGGCTCAAAATGGGAAATAATGATTGAGACATTGAATAAGTATGAATTGTTAGCAAACAGCATGGAGTGGCAATCGACATCGGATACATTAGGAAGGAGGTCACAGGGATTAAAAAAAACTTTAACAAAAATAGATGAAGTTAATAATCATATTTCATCTAAGATTATCAACAGAACAGCTCAGTTACTTTCATGGAATTCATCAGCTCTAGGAGATAAATTAGGACAGACCCAGAAGTAGGACAGTACTTACACAAATGTTCTTATATATGCATACAGGAAACATGGGCAACAGGAACCATCTTTTTGAACAGATATAAAATATATTGGAAGAATGCTAGGAAACAGAAAACATATGGTAGAAGCATAGGGGGCCTAGCCACTTTGTGCAGATTAAACAATAACTCAACAACGGAAGAATACAATATTGACAGAGAAAGTATATTAGTAATAAAAATCACAGATGGGAATAGGGACAATACTATTTTACTAAACATATACACACACACCCAGAAAAAATTGAGTATGGTGACAAAGACTGGATAAATCATTTAGAACTGTTGCTGGACATACTACAACAAGACCACTCCACAAGTAACATCATTCTAGCAGGGGATACTGTATGAACACAAAGGAAGGGAATTTGCAGTGGATATCCGAGGATGTCACTAGTTTTATGTCCCAGGAGGGGACAAGCGTTATTCTCTCAGATACGAAACCAAGAGATCAATTGGCAAATAAAAAAGGTATAGAAATTCATAGAGGGCTAATAGACAAAAACTTTACATTACTAAATGGCCAAGTAGCAGGGGACATGCAGGGAGATTACATCTTTATGGGGTGTAATGGATCTTCAGTAATTGACTATATTTGGATACACATGAATATGATACCACAATACCCAAGTATGGAAATAGTTTTAAGGCCAGAAAGCCAGTTAAAAATTAGAACAATTGGGAAATATACTAATAATAACATGCGCATTGCCCCTCTTGAGATAAAGAAAAAGAACTGTGTGGGTTGGAAGGTTATAGAAGGTTGTAACTTTATTAGAGCCTTAGATAAAGGAATTCTAGTAGACCTGCAAATAATTAACAAAATAGAAGATGATACAATATTAATAGATTATAGCACAGTTATTGGAACAATTTCAAAGTTAATTACAAACAAACTAAATTTCAGCAGAAAGGATGGGTATATCTGGTATAATTATGAATGCCAGAAGGCAAAGAAAGCATTAAATAAACAACTAAGAGTTTTAAAATGGAATCCAGATATAAATAATAATAGAACAATGAATAAACTACATAAATAATATAGAATAGTGCTGAAAGAGAACAAAGACAGAGATATACAACAACTTTGGTCAGAACTAGAAAAAGCTGTACTGTCAAAAGATTCTAAAATAATTTGGAGTATAGTAAACAAAGGCATGAGGGGCAATAAAAATGAACCAGAGGTACAAACTGAAGCAGAAGTTTGGATAAAACACTATAAAAATGTATTCTATAAAGATAATCCTGGTTATTTAGAAATATTAGGACATGTAACAACTGATGAGATAGAACAATCATTAGATACTGTCCACAGTCATAAGGCCCCTGGGCCTGATGGAGTGTCAATAGACGTAATATGGAAAGCTAGGTTCCACTGGATACCTTTTCTGCATATACTCTTTAATTATATTTGTAAAAGTGGTAAAGTGCCAAACAGCTGGAAACTCTGTATTATAATACCATTATTCAAAAAGGGAGAGAAAAATGATCCTGGGTGCTATAGGCCCATTAGTTTAACAGACAGTACAGCAAAATATTCACAAGAATACTGAGCAGAATAAAGGATTGGGTAAATAACAATGGATTATTGGATGAGGCTCAGGCAGGATCAAAAGAGGGTTATGCAACAATATATCAGTGTTTCAATTTAGCACATTTAGTTTATAAGATAGTAAAAAGAAACAAAAAGTGTATTGCACCTATGTTGACCTAAAATCAGCATTTGATAGAGGAATGCTTTAGGAATGGTTAGAAATGAAGGGGATGGAAAAACATTATTAGAAATAATTAAAGTACTGTATCATGACAGTTATACAGGTGTCGGATTCAACAGCACAGGGGATACTAGCAACTGGTTTGAGTCCAATATTGGTGTTAAACAAGGATGCACTCTTTTGCCCATACTATTCAATCTTTATTTTGATACTGTACTTCAAACCTTGTACAATTTATACTTTCACATGCCAAGAATAGGAGAGAGGGCATGTCCGTATTTGGCTTATGCTGATGATGTTGCCCTACTGTCAACAAGCTTCTGAGGTATGAAACGAATGCTGGAGAAATTCCAACAAAAATGTAATAGTGCAGATTTACAGGTCAATTATAACAAAACTAAAGTGCTGGTATTTGGCTGGAACAAAAAATATCATTATATTATAAATAAACAAACTGGAGATGGTAAGGGAATTGTGTTATTTAGGTATAACTTTTTTCTCAGGAAGGAACTTGGAGAAACCATATAAAAGAACTAGAAAATAAAGCCAAGAAAGTCATACCAATAATGAATGTGTTTTCACATAAATACGGGCAGACCCCGGAGTCAGCTGAATAACCAATTATGACCGACTTACAACACATTATGACTGATTTTTTCAACCAATTTAAAATTTATGACCACAACTAAATAAAGAAAATTCCACCAATTTTTTCAACTTCACCATTGTGGGAATTTGGCACCCCAGTACTTCCTAAAGGACTGCAAGAAGGCATTATGAAATACTGAACCAAAAACTTTTACAGTGCTTATAGTACTTATTCAAGTAGGCTGAACTTTTGACTTTCGTGGTATTTGATACCAGCTGAATACCATCATTACTGAACCATCCCTGTGACAACCCACCTCTCCCTCTGGGCTGGAACAGCTTTCAGAGAGGTGTCTTGTCCTCTGGTATTTGCTGCCACCTGCTGGATTGTCTTCCAGCACCACCTTCAAGTGTACAAACTTGAATAATCAAACGTGCAACTGCACAAGTTAGAGTCTGGTAGTGTGTCTCTCTTGGGTGGTGGATGCTATACAGTTTACCTCAGCCAGTGGAAACCAAATATTACCTTAGAAAAAATGACATCACAGTCACAACTGTTGAGCAAATAAATAGCCTTTTACTTAATAGAAATTGCACTGAGCATTTACAGGATATATATTTACAACACAAGAGAATAACACTGAAACAGGAAAAGTAAACATGTTTTTAAACAGATGGCAAATGAAAAAGGCCATTACTGCAATATGCTAGTATTAAAAGCATACCCTTCTCTGTCCTTACAAGAGACACTGGACTCTGTGCTAACTGCCAGCTCCCACGGACATAGCTAGAAGGGTAGTGTGAGGGAATTTTTATATATCCTAAAGCTATATTTGCTATTATATGCCTTGAAGCTATGCTTGCTTTGAAAGCCATGCTGTAACAAAGTCATAATGAATGTAGTAGAAATTTCTGAGTTCATGCTGTTTTTTACAGCATTATAGAATGATACTGAGGTTACTTGAGGTACATTTGTAGGAACAGAAAGCAAGATAAAACTGGGCAGAACTGGTTGTACCAGCCTGAATAACAGGCTCAGGCAAAATATAAGATAACAGCAAGTTGAGGCATTGAAGGCAAGCTGTACGTTGCTATGGTGTGAGTGAAACTCATTGTTTCTCTCAGGTCAAATTGACCCAGGCATATGTATCAAGAGGTATTGGGAAAGAAATGGAATAAGCAGTGGAAAAGTACCTCATACATATCAACTTGTTTTTCTGTTACATTGCTGAAAACTTATTATGCTGTCTTATGATTGGCTTATACTGAAATGTTGGTATTTTTTCAAGATAAGAAGTGCAAAATCTAGCTTATAAAAAGCTGCTGTAAATTGTAATCGGAGAGCTTTCTCCTTTGCAGAATCTCCCGCATGCATGTGTAAGGTTTGATCAAATAAAGCGACGTTAAGACAAAACCCAGTGGTGTGGTTTTGGCCCCGTGTCGATGGGAGTGGTTGCTCAGGTAATACTTACAGTGAGAGAATTTGCGATCACAGTTTTGGCGTAGTCGACAGGATGAGTTCTTCGGTCCGTGTCACCTCATGATCGGGTTGTTTCCCTTGGACAAAAAGAAGGAATTTTTGTGGAACCCCATCAGGACGTGACGCCTAGGGGCTGGCGACACTCATCATCACTGTAAGTACAAGAATACCTTGGAGCGAATGTACACTATAAAGACAGGCCTAGATAATATGGGGAAACAAGGGGAAAAAAAATAGCTGGGTCCAGAGTTAGTATTATCTGGACTGGCAAAATGTATGTTTGACAAGTTTGGCCAAACAAATTACAAGGGCAACTGCACTGCCCTTTGCCCTTGTAATTTGTGCTTGCTGCAAGTATATACTGTTAGAGCAAATGATGGCTTTCACAGTTCAGGCTGCTTTTAAGGAGTAAAGCAGTGGCTGATTAAGTAACGTTAGATAAGCAACATTTAGAGAAAGAAAAATAAACTACTGTAGATGTACGCACAGTAGGTGACTACAGACGGGATGATTTGAAAATCCCCCCCCCCCCATGTTGCCTATCTGTGTAGTTTCAAGTTTTTCTGTATCAATTTCAAGTTCCCTTGCCTCCTATAGAGGCTGAAACATTTGATCCCAAACCCAAGTACTGGGGACCTCTACCAGATGGATCTCAACCTAGTACTGTTAGAGATTTTTGTGTTTTAAACTGCAAACCAGAGCTCTGAAAAAGACTTGGTTTGGCAGGTTACTAAAATAGCCAAAGAAACCTTTGAAAGGGTTAATAGCTGCAGCATTTGAAAATTATCATGAAGGTCCTGCAGTCGGTTTTCTCAAATCGGACCAGTGTATCGAAAAGAAGAAGAAAAATACCTTGGCATCAGGTAAGTCTGAATTTTTTTTATTTAAAGTTGTTTTATGTCTGTCTGTTTTATTTCTGTAATACGTATACTAAACAAGGTAATGCTCCGTCTTTCTCATGCATATTTTCTAGCTTATATCTGTGTTCTGTAATTATGTTCTGTTGTCAAGGTTGCGAGATAGGATTGACTGCCTTCGGTACACAACATGTTACAGTAAAAAAAAAAAAAAAAAGAAAGACAAAGCTTCTTTGCCTCATAGCTGACTGTTTTAATTGGTTTTATTTTTAATGGAACATTTGTGCTGCCTAAATAGGGTCAGTGAAGAACTTTTGTATGTAGTTGTTGGTTGGAGCAGGTAGTGTTGATGGTGAAAAGTTATGACGTCATAGATTGCAATGTGCAGAAAGATTTGTAGTTTGCAAGCAATGTGCCAAGCCACTGCTAGGTGAAAATGTAATGTGTTAATAGCTATGAATGGCTTTATCATACTTCTAGTTAAAACCAGAAACTTTTTGCAAAATGGCAGAGTGCCATATTTTGGCTATGCGCCAAAAGGTGTAACCATGTTATACTAGATGTGTCCACTTACAGATGGTATGTTGTGCTGTATTTCAAAGGTGTTGAAAGGTGTTTAAAAAAGTGTTTTGTTCTGGAAAGATTTGGCATGGAGATATGTATAAATTTGTTGGTTTGAAAGAGAAAAAAAATTGTCAGTGTTACAAGACAGGGGGAGGCAGCACATATATCTAAAACACGTACAGTTTTCTAATGAAACTATGGGCATTACCTCAGCAAATTGGTGTCAAATAATGTCAGTCTTATTTTCTGTTAAGTATTTCTTTTTGTGTGTGCGTACTGTCTTGGCCAGCAGTTTTATTGTGTGCTCTATTATTATTTAAAGATATTTTAATATTAGTAGTGTTCAAGGACACTACAAAAATAACTGGGTTTGAACAACCCTTGCATGCACACTGTGACCTTTTTCACGTTATTTGACCTTCTTGTGTTTCAACATTTTATGTTACTACCAGTTCAAACTTGATGTGTATTCCATACCTAAAGCACAACTTTTCACACAAAATGTATGTTTTCATGAAAGCACACCAAGAGTGAACCATGTAATTTGACTTTTTATTGCAAAACTAGTATTCTAAGTGAAGAGGAACAAACTTTTCTTCTCTTCTCACTACTTCTGACTTGCAGCCAACACAGGCAATACTCCAGCTGGAAGGGGAGAATTATTCATCATCTCCCCATACTTTTTTTATTATATTACTTTTTTTATATTTATGCAGTACACTTTTGAAAAAGGACTATTACAGCTGTTTTTGAGAGTTTATCATCTACAGTTAAAAACAATGGCTTTTGTTTTTATGTGTGACCATGGTGTAATCATTTTTTCTTTTTAAAATGCATTCTAAGAGATACGTACGTACGGTATTACCATCAATCCGGATCTTTTATAAACTCAGCTGACATTTTGTCATGCTTAGGATAAGGGATCCAGGGACATAGCTTCTTTTTATCCTATGGAAATAATCTTGTTTTATTTTAAACTTGTGTAGGTTTAGTATTTTGTTGTTTGTCTGTGTTTCTTCTCTTTCTTCTAGAAAAAAGAAGTTCCCCATCTTTATAGTAAGGTATGAAACTTACTAAACTAATTGTAATATTATCTTGTTATAATTTAAAGTGTAGTAGGTGGGGATCATGTCACCATCCACAGCTAACCTTTTATTGCTACAGTATTTGAGTTGTCTCTTCCACAGTAGGAGCTTGGGGAAGAGAGTGCTCCCTTCCTCCCTTCCAGTGTAATACCCACAAAGGTTGCAGGTATATCGCTGTCCCCAGAGGTAAATATGAAAATGTGTATTTGCCAATAATTGTTTCTTATTTACAGGTTTAAAAAGACCCAAGGTATTTTGACAGCATAACCCAGCCCAAGCCCTTCTGCTTTGTCTAGTGCAAACAGTTAAATCTCACACCTATTATTGGTACAAGGGCTTCTGCCCTCAGCAAGTAATCAGTTACGCTGGAGGGTGAAGTTGTGTATGTATGTCCACACATATTCATTCTTTTGATTGTCTTTTCAGCTTTCTTATCCTGTTAAAACAAATGTAAAACAACTTTTGTCATAGCCTTACAGCAATGAATGCATTTTTTTCAACCAGTAAATTCACAGTACTCTAACATTTCTGGACTCTAAGCTAAGTTTACAGTCTATATGTGTTGTTTAAAATGTATTTTATGCATTATGCTCAATACTGAAATTGTTCTATTACAAACACGCTTATGTTTCACGTTTATGTTATAATGTTTTGATATACATCTTGCTACACTGTATCATGCATGTATTCAGAAAAGTGCTCCACATGTATAACGTTTTTAATGCTCATAACCAGACCTAAGTACTGAGGCCAGCATTGCTGACCCACCCCTACAATATGTTCCAAAGCAAAATCAAAAGTAAAATTAATGCTCCGTTTGTCTTATTACTCACAGGTACCCCTGAAGAATGAGTGCACTCTATGCAGGTTTTGTCATTTTAAATTTTAACAATTATAATATGCAGAATTTAGATTGTACTCCAAACCTATGCTTCAAGCCTTACCTCAGTACTTTGCAGTATTTCACTATACAGGGTAAAGAAAGGTAGACCCGTTCACTTGTCACAGGTGCAATAGGCACTGTTATTAAATTAGCATAGCCAACAACATATGTATTGTCCCACTAATTGATTGCTATGAACTATATGTTTAAAGCATGTTATTGTAACATTACAAGATTTTATAACTCAGGTCTCAGTCAGGCCTGCTTGCAACAGACAGGGAAATAATGTTCATCACTGTCATAACTGCTTCTGTGATTTGAAAGCAGGGTGTAATCATAACATTGTCATGATTTATAGATGGTCATATGGTATAATTGAACCTCGGCCTGCACCCCCAGGTGTGCGGTTGATGTCCCATTTTAATTTTTTTATTTTTCTAATTGCCAGAATTTAGGCTCTGTCACACCACTCTTTACAAAACAAAAAGTCAATGGTTTAAAAGATTGTTATTTATGTGTTTTAATTCAGTGTCTAACACACTTTGCAAGTTTGCAGGTTTCACGGTGTGGCACAATAAGATCTCCACGTTCAACAGCAGTAATACTTTCATCTAAGTTGCCAAGACCTTCATCTTTTTCCTTAAAAAAAGAAAACAACTGCCACAGTTTTGATGTTATCACCATCTTTGTGCCTGACTGGTTCCTTATAAGGACTATTGCATGAATCCAGTTATTATTAAATCAACTGAAGAAGGTCCAGTCAGTTCAGACTCTGCAATCAAGCTTGTTGTTTCTGCTTACTATGAAGTTAAGTCTGGGGAAGGAGCAATCCCCTAACTCCAGCAAGCAGATTCTTCTTCAATTGACCTTCAAGCAATACATCCATTTTCTTCACTGCTGCTTGTTCCAAACATGGCTGGTACTTTCTCCAACCCTATTGCTCTGTTATGGACTGTGTTCTTAATGGTTTATTGTCAATTGTTACCTTTTTATGGACTGTTAATCTTTATGCTGGGGTGTAATCAACTACCACAAAACAAATGCCATGCCAGTGTGTGTGTGTGGCTACTCCATTAAAAGGACTCAATGCACCCCTGGCCAGTGTGTCTGCTAATCAGCCATCCAGCAGCCAGCAAAATGAACACTGACTTTTCTACTATGCTGGTGTTTTGTTTTTAAATTACTGTCTGCATTGCCCCATATGCCTTGTGGGGTTACCACCATTCTGCAAATGACATTTCACCTGTACTGTAACTACACCAACCTGTGGTTACTTATATAAACTTATAAACTGTTAATTTCATGGACTATTATGTTTTATAAGGACTTACCTGTCAAGAGACATTATCAACAGATTCTTCAATCAAGCTCCAAGGGTGTGCTACACCTCAACACAAGGTAGCATCCACCTTATTCACTCTCAAAGTAAATTCCATAAACTCTTTTTCATCAACAAAATTGTTATGTTATATTGTGTTATATGTAGTGTCACATGTTAGCATTTTTTCACATATTTCAATTGTGGTGTTGACATCCCTCAATTCTGTATTATGTTTTACAAACTCACAATTTGTGTTCCGTCTGTAACCACCCCTGTACCAAATCCAAAACAGGATGCTTTTTATAAATGCCTTGACTATCTGTATGCTGGCAACCAGATTTAAATCATATACCTATTCACCTAGACTAACAGTGTAAAAGTAGAAATGTTTAGTTTTTTTTTAACCTTCAGTTAATAACTAATATCTTTACATTTATGTTCAATTTTTGTGAATGTTCGAGTCCCTCAGGGGCCTCCTATCTTCAGGGTGGAAATTATTAACAGTGGTCAGTGGCCAAGGTTTTAGTAATCAGTGACCAAACTTTTATCAACAATATGAGTTGGCTAACCATAAAATTGAGGAAATAGAAAGGTGTAAAATGGCTAGTGTAGATTGCTAAAGGGCTAGTAAAAGGTAAAAATGGTTAGTAAATGACTAAATGATGCCAACATGTAAATTAGTATATCTAGTAGCAAAAGGCTGCAAGTGGCTAAATACCACCATGTCACTTAATATATGTGTGTGTAAGACTTTAAAAGGGTTAATTGTAAGATTCTATACAATGAAGAAAATAGCTGAAAGCATAAAATGAGGCTGTGGCCGAGATATGCACACAGCTGTGTTTAGCCTTAACTGTTAAAAGTTTCTCATCATATAATTCTCTTGTGTTAAAAACAAAAATATGTTTAACAGAAAACTGATAAAAATAATGAGATACCTCATTTGGTTGCTGGTACAAGGTTACTTTGACATTTGTAGCAAGCTAGTCACTTCTCTCATATGCTTTCTGGCTCCCAAAACAAAAGTTATTTGTGATAAATATACTATTCTGTCACCATTTGTTTTCCCCTCCGAGGATGAGAATAACTCCCCTGTCTTGGCAAAATGTCAGGTACATCTCGTAACCAAGAAATTTGATTACGGGATGTCTCAGAAATTGTAGCTACAACATGTATAAAAAACTTTAATCATGAAAATGTATTAATGTACAGGTGTCCAGGCTATGCTGTCATAGTTTCTTAGGAAGTTCCAGCCTTGCATTTTTCTAAGCTTGCTACACATAAATATAGGACCCATGGTCATGGCTTACAAAGCGTATTGGTGACTGGGGTGCTACTCTTCTCCATTGGGTGACAGTACTTGTAAGTGGTCATATTGGCACTCTGGCTACTGACTGTCCTAATCAAACTTCTCTCTGATGCCTGTGCAACCTAATGGTATCACGGGGCATACCCACCTGCCTTGCTACAGCGAACAAAGGGACCCCATTAAACTGGAGAAATGTTTCCATTACAAAGCGACCCAGATTGTGACCAAAATATAAAGTGAGAAAAAGTAAAAGGGATCAGTCAGTTGATACATAGTATCAAAAGGAGGGGAGAGTGTGAGGGAATTTTTATATATCCTAAAGCTATATTTGCTATTATATGCCTTGAAGCTATGCTTGCTTTGAAAGCCATGCTGTAACAAAGTCATAATGAATGTAGTAGAAATTTCTGAGTTCATGCTGTTTTTTACAGCGTTATAGAATGATACTGAGGTTACTTGAGGTACATTTGTAGGAACAGAAAGCAAGATAAAACTGGGCAGAACTGGTTGTACCAGCCTGAATAACAGGCTCGGGCAAAATATAAGATAACAGCACGTTGAGGCATTGAAGGCAAGCTGTATGTTGCTATGGTGTGAGTGAAACTCATTGTTTCTCTCAGGTCAAATTGACCCAGGCATATGTATCAAGAGGTATTGGGAAAGAAATGGAATAAGGAGTGGAAAAGTACCTCATACATATCAACTTGTTTTTCTGTTACATTGCTGAAAACTTATTATGCTGTCTTATGATTGGCTTATACTGAAATGTTGGTATTTTTTTCAAGATAAGAAGTGCAAAATCTAGCTTATAAAAAGCTGCTGTAAATTGTAGTTGGAGAGCTTTCTCCTTTGCAGAATCTCCCGCATGCATGTGTAAGGTTTGATCAAATAAAGCGATGTTAAGACAAAATCCAGTGGTGTGGTTTTGGCCCCGTGACGACGGGAGTGGTTGCTCAGGTAATACTTACAGTGAGAGAATTTGCGATCACAGTAGGCTCTAATCTTAGTTACTTCCTCCAGCTTCCAAAGTAAGAGGAACAAACTTCACTGTCTTTCAGAATGTTATATACTCTCTTGAGAATAGGTCATTCATATTCTCCCTTTGAATGCACCAACCATCTAACATGCATGTATTTAATTGTCCCGATCAGACTGAACACCTATCAGTGACCAATTATATTCCCTTTTAACCTTAAGTTTATATTTGAGTGAACCAATCCCTTCAAACTGAGCCAGTGTGTGGACCTGTTCACTCGAGATTTATGGCCCAGGTCTTATCTAGCCAGATGCTGCTGGACAGTGAATTTTAGCATGTGTGTATTTTTTTTTTCAAACTGCTAAAAAAACACCAGCTAGAGAATCCAAACACCGAGCACATAGCACATAATCCAAAGCATTAACTCTTTCCTTCCCATTTCTGTCACAATCTCATCATCCATATATTATAAATATTAAAAACATGAACCTGTCAAAACTAAACACAGCAACTGCATTGGTGCTCTGAACTGAGCAAGTAATCCTAACATGAGCAGAGTAATGAGCAGCAAATTACAGAACTTGCCAGGGTTAATATGCCTTGCTGAATCTCTACATTTAGCAGGTTCAAGTCAACTGCACTATGTCTGCTATGGTGGGAAAGCAGCCAACTGCTTTCTGGGGAGGGGTGGGAGTGGACTGACTGCCAAGTACCGAGAGGTGCATGTTGCACCATCTTGACCACTGCAGCTCACAGGGATAATGGCCAATCCATGCAATCAAAGGCAATATATGCCTGCTCCAACCAAGCCTTCACCTTGACCCTTCCCCCCTTAACTTCCCTCCCATTATGCCATTTAAAAATGAGAAATATTAAACACAGCATGACCTTTTAGTTTCAACCACACACTAGCACTCCAGGAATAACTGTATACCAACTGTACCTGTGTAAGGTTTGTCTTATGAGGATTTTTCAGGCACCTCATGTGTGTGTAAAATACTCATAACACACATCTGCACAGGCATTATTCTCTGTGTAATAATCATCCACAGTCTCAAGGGTGCAATCATTACTATGAAAGTTCATTATCCTAAAAAAATATAGTAAACATAACTAAGCAGGGCACATCCCCCAAAGTGTAATTATGAGTAATTTAATAGTTATTTAAGTTTCTTATCAAGTTTCCCTATAGAATGCTCCTTTATTTTTCTTTTGCAACAGGCCTAACTAGATAGTCCACTTCAGGTTATTAAAGAGCTGCACAGGGAGGGGAACTCAGCAACTTTAATAAATACAAGGGACACTGGCCAAGAAATGTGCATGGATTTGAGGCTGTTAACTTCCTATGTAGATATCATGGAGGTCTGTTCATTAATGGAAAAGGAGTGACTGTTTAAAACTAGATATTTTCTAAAAACAATTAAAGACATCTTGTCCTTGGAACTTTACAAGCATATACATTTTCAGGAAAATGTATGCCTTAGAAAAGTGGCTGACACCATTTAAGAGAAACCTACAACTAGGTCAACTCCACCTTCTATCCATGTCCTAGTGTGGAATTAAAAGAAATGAGCAATTAAAAATATAAAGCAACAACCAATATTTTCCCTAAGCCAATCCATACTGTTCCCCAGCCTGATAAGGAGAAAAATGAACCTCCTGCTTACTGGTCAAAGACAAGAACTTAACTTACAAAAAAAACACACTCAACATTTTACTGGGCTAGCTATATTAACCCCCACCTGCCTGATTTATTCCTTAAGCTTTTGGGTTTGAGTGACACCATTACATTCTTTTTTATGAGTGGAACTCCTACCTGATTCATATTGTATAGTCAATTAACATTATCATGTTGTCCATCGTTCATGTATGCATTGCTTGACCTTAAAGTTTCAACAGATGTGCAATTGGACGTTTCATTTACTTTCATAAACTAAACATACTCCACAGCAACCTTCCCAAAACCGAACAAAACAGCACTCTAAAAATCTCTGAAAGAAGGAAAGATTGTGCTTCTGACTGGATATTTCTTGGCTAGCATAAAACCCCAGGCATCCTTACAGTTTACCTTCTGGTCCAATGGAGCAAGCAGTTCGATGTGAGCCAGGTCAGAGGAATATGGTAGCAGCACAAACTCTCTGGTCAGCCTGATCTGGATGGTGAAAAAGACCCCTCGTCAGTCTGGCATGGCACCAGTCCAGCTCAGAATTAGCAGTCCTTCTGGTGGCAACTGCAGCTGGCAGCTGCCCACCTGCCTACTGAAGTACAAGAGCCAGTGCCAGCCAGAGAGCTACCTGCCTGGGCTCCCAGCACCACAGGCAGAAAGAAACACTCATTCTGCAGTCATGCCACTTGCCCACCATGCAACGATGGTGTCACCCCATCGGAAGTGGCCTGCTGTGTGCAAACTGACAAACTCACATCATCAAACTAGTAAGGTATCTCACACACACACACTCAGAGAGCTGCAAGTTTAAAAAAAGGTGAAATGGGGGAAAAAAAAAACACAGAAGCAGGAAACACATTGCCTCAGCTCAGGGCTTTCTATTGGTGGTGTGCATATATAACTATATCTCTCTCATATATATATATATATATATATATACATTGGTGAATAGTGTTTGCTTTAAAGGTATATTCCTTTTATGATTTCAACAGTGCTGTATAAACAAAGTGACAAAGACAGTGCCTGAATCTAGCATAGAAAAAAATATCTAACACCATAATATTAAAAAAGCTGTGGGCACAAAATTAGTCCCATTGACTAAGACATTCACTTGTGTAAATCCCATAATGGCTACTGTAAAATTAATCCAAGAGAAATATATGCCATGTTTCTATGTAGCAGAACTAAAAGGCAGCAAAATTCAATTCAGAGGTAATCCTTAAAATGACAAAAGAAAAAAATACATTAAATGTAATGTAAAACAAAAATGAGATA
The DNA here is from genome assembly GCA_016271365.2 of Neoceratodus forsteri. Classification (NCBI taxonomy): domain Eukaryota; kingdom Metazoa; phylum Chordata; order Ceratodontiformes; family Ceratodontidae; genus Neoceratodus; species Neoceratodus forsteri. The sequence goes on from CM057454.1 coordinate 336,676,865, forward strand.
AGATGATTGAGACAGTTTAAATATAAAGCAGCTCAGAGCACTTTTTAAAGAGTAGAACATAGACAATGGGGCAAATACACAAGCAAGTGCAGGAAAGGGATAATATATTCCATGGCGTGCATCTTTTTAAACCAGAGGGCACCTAATGTAAATAAAAGTTGATTCTCTCACTGGAGTAAAATTCTGCATTGATTTCACCCTCTGGGGCTAGCTTGCACGTGATGACTGCCCACAGATGTAAGTGCATCAGTCCGAGTGCCATGATGGTGCCACTCTCAAAAGCAGGAACCTGTCTGGCACCTCAATCATCCATTAATCTCTTAGAAAGGACTGGATCAGCAAACACAACAACAGAACAGCACAAAAATGAGTAGGACAAAAAGTAAAACCAAATGAAAACAGCAAATTTAAAATGATGTTATGGCTTCTTCATCCTATAGGTTTGTAACATAAAAACAACCTTGGCACAGGGCATTTCATGGGAGATTAATGACTGGCTTCAGCAACCAACCCTCCTCAGCTGCCGGCTGGTTATTAATACTTTGGAAATGACTCATACCTTAACTGTTATTGTTTACTTCTCTCCAAATAATCATACTCATACTTGTCTCAGATATAATGTTTAAATGTGCTATCAGATTCCTGTACCTATTATCATGGCCGGTTTTAGGCACCAGCGAACCCTGCGGTTGCTGGGAGCCCCTGCTCATGGGGGGCCCCCAAGCAGAGAAGTTGACCTTATTCATTTTTAGACATTTTTTTATCTTAATATATTTTTAAAACATCAGTGAAGGACTATGCAGATCCTTCTGATTATGTCATGAAATACCTCAACAAGCTGTGATCCAGTCAATATGAGGTGGATAGGCAGCAATGGATGGGATGGGAAGAACAGCCCCAAGAAATGACACTGCTGTGTTCTCCTAATTTTTTTTTTTTAAATACTACTGGTTATACATAGATACATAGACAATGTCAGCAGATAAGGGCCTATGGCCCACCCAGTCTGCCCATTTGAGCTTGTAAGTTCAGTTTATGTTTTCCTAGAAGTCTGTTGCCCCTTACCCCTGACCTCCAGAATTCCTTTATGTCTATCCCATGCATTCTTAAATCCCGTGATTGTTTCACCCCCACCACTTCCTCTGGCAGGGTGTTCCACTTGTCCACCACCCGTTCTGTGAAGAAATTCTTCCTCATGTTTCCTCTGAATCATCCTCCCTCCAACTTCATGCCATGCCCTCTAGTCCTGGAACATCTTTTTCACTTAAAATAGTGTATTCCTGCACCCTGTTCCTCCCTGTAAGATACTTGTATGTCTCTACCATATCCCTCTCTCCCTCCTCTCCTCCAGGGAGTACGTGTTCAGTTCTTTCAACCTGTCTTCATAGGACTTGTGATGCAATCCATGCACCATCTTTGTTGCCCTCCTCTGAACCTTCTCTACCCTGTCTATGTCCTTACGTAGGTATGGTCTCCAGAACTGTACACTGTACTCCAGGTGGGGCCTCACTAGTGTCTTGTATAGCGGAATTATGACCTCCCTTTTCCTGCTGGTGATGCCCCTGCCTATACATCCTAGCATCCTATTTACTTTACTTGCTGCCTTGTCACACTGTTTCCCTACCTTGAGGTCATCAGCGATAACCCCAAGATCCCTTTCCTGCTTGGTGCATGCTATATCCTTACCCCCCCAACTGATATATTGTGCCAGGGTTTTTGTGCCCCATATGCATTATCTTGCACTTCCTTGCATTGAATTTCAACTGCCAAACCCCTGACCATTCTTCAAGTTTCTGCAGGTCCCTTCTCATTCTGTCTACACCCTCTGGTGTGTCTACTCTGTTACAGAGCTTTGTGTCATCAGCAAACAGCGAAATTCTGCCTTCTAGGTCCTGTGCAATGTCACTGATGAAGATGTTGAATAGGACCGGTCCCAGCACTGATCCCTGTGGTACCCCACTGGTCACTCTTCCCTCTGTGGAGTGACAGCCATTTACCACCACCCTCTGTGTCCTGCCACCCAGCCAGTTACCTATCCACCACACTACTGTCCTGCCCACACCCATATTCCCCAGTTTGTGTAATAGTCTTCTATGTGGCACAGTGTCAAAGGCCTTGCTGAAGTCCAGATAGGCCATGTCCACTGCCCTCCCCTGATCCACCTCCCTAGTCACCCAGTCAAAAAATTCAACAAGGTTGGTCTGACATGACCTCCCCCTGGTGAAACCATGCGGCCTTGGGTCCTGTAGTCCGTTGACAACCAGATGTTCCACCAATCTCTCCTTCAGTAGTGCTTCCATGATCTTCCCCACTACTGAGGTGAGGCTGATTGGTCTGTAGTTCCCTGCTTCCTCTTTGTTCCCACTTTTGTATAAGGGGACTACATCTGCTGTCCTCTAGTCTTTGGGTACCTCCCCTGTTTCCAGTGATTGGCTAAACAGGATAGCCAGAGGTTCAGCCACCACCTCTCTTAGTTCTTTAAGGACCATGGGGTGCACCCCATCTGGTCCCATTGCTTTAGCAACTCTTATTACTTCCAGTTCCTTCAGGACCCTTTCTCGTGTAAAGGGACTTATGTCCATTTCTGCACCATTCTCACCCTTATACTCCCTTCAGACCCATTACTCTCCTCTTCCTCAGTAAAGACTGAGCAGAAATACCTGTTCAATATGTCAGCTTTACTGTTGTCATCCTCCACGTGGCCCCATCCTCCCTCTTCAGTCTCACTATCCCTCCCTTTGTCTTTCTTTTTTTCACTTATGTACCTGTTAAAGGTTTTGTCCCTCTACCCACTGATTTTGCAATGTGTTCTTCTGTCTGAGCTTTGGCTTCCTTGCAGCCTCCTGCCTCCCTTTGCTTCTCCTGGTAGGAGGACGAGGCAGAATCTCAGGATTGCCGGAGCAGCTGCACAGGGAGGGAGCTGGATGTCATTGTCCACCTAGGGACAAATGACCTAGCTAAGAAAGGGATTAGAGAGTGCAGGAAGAGTTTGTGGAATTGGGGAGGGCCTTAGTCAAGTAACGCATACGGTAACCTTCTCGGAGGTGCTGCCATCTATGGCATGAGGAGGCTAGGGTGTTCTGTGCATGGGATTCAATCAGTGGTTGAAAAACTGGTGTGGAGCTCAGGGATTTGGCTTCATTGGGGACTGGGGTCCACCTGGAGTGATGCAAGCCTATACTGGCATGATGGGCTGCATCTGTCCGGGAGGGAACCAGGATCCTAGGTGATAGGTTTAAATGCTTCATTGGCAAGCTTTTAAACTAGCCAGGGGAGGCACTGGAAGGAGCAGGAAAATCCTAGCCCCCAAACAATCACGGTAGTAAGTGTGGCAAACACCAACATGGAGGTGTCGATAGGGAGAAGGGCAGGGGTAAATGGAGAAAGTGACAAAGGCAAGAAGGACAGGGATGGGGCAAAAGGGGTAAGGCCATCAAGAAATGGAGGGTAATGAGCACCAGTGCCCATAGTCTGGGCAACAGGCTCCCTGAGCTGGTGGCCTTAATGGAAGAGGGATGCCTGGATATCGTAGCAGTCACAGAAACATGGTACACAGAGAACCATGACTGGGATGTTAACATACCAGGGTATATAACCTACAGGAGAGACAGGCAGGGGAGAAGAGGGGGAGGAGTAGCTCTGTGTAAAGGAAGGGATAAAAGCAACTGAACAAAAGAGTAAACAGGGAGGAGAGGAGGCACTGTGGGTCACCTTGGAGACTGGAAAGGGCACCACAATCCGCACAGGGGTTGTGTACAGACCCCCATGTCAGGGAGAAGGAATGGACAAGGATATGAAGGAAGGCATTCTTAGAATGGCAGAGAAAGGGGAGATACTGTTGATGGGAGATCTGACTATGCCAGAAGTTAACTGGAGCACATTTGCTGCAGCCACATCCAAGAGCAGGGCCATTCTTGACGCCCTACAGGTGGCAGGCATTAGACAGCTAGTTTCGGAACCCACTCGTGAGGGAGCAATCTTAGACCTCGTACTCTCAAGCGGGGGCAGTGAGAGGATCTCAGATCTAGAAGTAGGTTGCCATCTGGGGACAAGTGACCATCAAACAGTGTGGTTCACGTTAAACTCAGCTACAGAGTCAAGCCATACAAAAGTGAGGTACTGGACTTTAGGAGGGCTGACTTTGGCAAGATGGAGAGTGCCTCAGAAAAGCACTAGCAAACAGGCTAGAAGGAGGTGTGGAGCAACAATGGGGAATTATCAAAACTGCCATCACAGACGCAACAAGCCTTTGTGTGAAGCAAATAAATCAAAGCGAAGAAAAAGCCACTATGGTTCTCAAGAGGGTGGCTGTGAAAGTCAGGAAGAAAAGATAGCATTCGAAGTATAAGGAAACACAGAAGGAGCAGCACAGAGAGCTGTACCAGTTAAGGCAGAAAGAAGCAGGAGGAAGTCAGAATAGCAAAGGCCCAAACTGAGGAAAAGATAGCCAACTCAGTTAAGAAGGGGATAAAACCTTTTATAGGTACATCAGCGGCGTGAAAAGACAAAGGGAGGGATAGTGAGGCTGAATAGAATGAACGGTGGGTGGGCAGAGGGGCAGTGAAAAGCAGGAATACTGAACGAATATTTCTGCTCAGTATTCACAAAGAGGAGGGAAGTGCCTAATCCAATTAACAGAAGCACTCTTGATAGGGGGTCGATCCCAGTCCTTTCACAGAAGAAAGGGTTCTGCAAGAACTCCTAAAACTGAAGGTGGACAAAGCAATGGGTCCTGATGGAATTCACCCCAGAATTCTAAAAGAATTAAGGAAGGAACTAGTGAAACCACTGCCTACTCTTTTAATAAATCATGGGAGGATGGTGTGGTACCGAGGACTGGAGGAAGGCGGATGTGATTCCCTTCACAAAAGTGGGAGCAAGACAGAGGCAGGAAACTACAGACCTGTCAGTCTGACCTCTGTGGTAGGGAAAGTGATGGAGTCACTTCTGAAGGAAAGAATAGTTGAGTACCTAGAGGTCAGTGGAGCACAGGATCCAAGGCAGCATGGGTTCACAGCGGAAGGTCATGTCAGGCAGATCTAATAGATTTCTTTGACTGGGTGACCAAAGTAGTAGACCAGGGAGGGCTGTGGACATGGCCTACCTAAACTTAGTAAGGCATTTGACACAGTCCCACACAAAGATTGATAGTCAAATTAACCAGCCTGGGAGTGGGTCCCAGGGTGGTAGCCTAGGTAAAACATTGGCTGGACAACAGGACACAGAAGGTAATTGTAAATGGAGTCCACTCTGAAGAAAAGGGCGGTTACTAGTGGGGTACGCAGGAGTTCAGATTGGGTCCAGTCCTTTTAATGTCTTCATCAGTGACATTGCAGAGGGACTGGAAGGAAAAGTATGCCTTTTTGCAGATGACACAAAGATCTGCAACAGGGTTGATACACAAGGAGGCGTGGAAAGGATGAAAAGGGACTTGGCAAGGTTGGAGGAATGGTCAGATGTATGGCAGCTAGGATTCAATGCAAAAAAGTGCAAAATAATGCACCTGGGAAACAAGAACCCAGGGGAAGAATACACAGTGGGTGGGGAGGTAGTAACAACAACAAAACAGGAAAGGGACCTGGGGGTAATCATATCAGATGACCTTAAGGTTAGCAAGCAATGTGAGAAGGCAGTAGGGAGGGCTGGGGGTATACTGGGATGTATAGGGAGAGGCATCAGCAGCAGAAAACAGGAAGTTGTTATCCTCTGTACAGACAGTTGGTGAGACCCCATCTGGAATACTGTGTCCAGTTCTGGAGACCCCATCTCCGCAAGGACATAGACAGGATAGATGCAGTCAGAGGAGGCAACTAAAATGGTGCAGGGTCTGCAAGAGAAGCCGTGAGGAGAGACTAAAGGAGCTTAATATGTATACCCTTGAGGAAAGAAGGAGAGGGGGACATGATAGAAACTTTCAAGTACCTCAAGGAATCAACAAAGTCCAAGAGGGTAGCATCTTTCAGAAAAAGAGACTTGCAAGAACAAGGGACACAATTTAAAGATAGAAGGAGGCGGTTCAGGGCAATGAGGAAGTATTATTTCACAGAGAGGTAGTGGATGCATGGAACAGCCTTCCTGAGGAAGTTTGGGGTCTAAAACTATGGGAGAATTCAAGAATGCATGGGACAGACATAAGGCAATTCTTGTGGGGGCAGGAAGATAAAGGCTGTTGGTTAACTAGGATCTGCGGCCTATCCTGTAGGTAGGGAAATGGGCAGACTAGATGGGCCTAGCGGTCCTTATCTGCCGTCAAAGTCTATGTTTCTATGGTACTTCTCCCTATCCCCTTCTGCCTGTGTCTTTTTGTATTGCCTGAATGCAATCTTTTTGGCTTTCACTTTCTTTGCTACCTCTTTGGAAAACCGTAATGGTCTCCTCTCCCTTTTCCTCTTGCTAACCTGCTTAATGCATAATTCTGTTGTTCTTGTAATTCCCATTTTAAATACTGCCCACTGTTCCTCAACCCCTGATGCCTGTCCCATTCCCCTTAATGCCTCTTTCAAACAACATGAAGTCTTGCTATATTATGACAGTAGCAGTTTGGTCCACCACTAGAACTGCTCCGGAGGTGAAATGGTTAATACCATTCCAAAATAGAACTTTGAGCACAAGCTCTAAGAAGCAGCTGTATCTGTGTAATTTCAAACCTGAACTGTCAGATTCTTTACTCCGCCTCAGTGAACAGTCGCTCCGGAGATTTCTCCTACTGCTCGGTTTATTTCTCGGTTTAAACAGTGTTTTCTCGGTCCGATTCAACCGAGAATAGTTTTATTTTAACCGCAAAACCGTTCGGTTCAAGCTCTGTCTGTGGGTAATCGTAAGTAATTAAAAGGTTTTGTCTGTGTGGAACTTGTAAGTTTATCGGTTTGGTTTTGAACCGATCAGCTGGGTTTAAAACTCATTAATTTTAAAGTTTTACATTTTAGAGTGCGGTTCCCGGTTCTTATCGGTTCTAAAAAAAACAGATTTTATTACGTTTTTTTCCAATACCCGTGACACGGTTAGGAACCGATAAGGGTGTCTTGCCTGGCACTGCCGTTTAAAGGGCAAGTTTTCTGGTTAGGCTGGCATTATGTCTGAGAAATCCAAAAGAAAAACCAGGCCCACTGGGTTTCAACACTGTGATGTCTGTGGGGAAGTCTTTGCCAAGGCTGACCCACACACCACATGTGTCTATTGTCTGGGGTTTGACCACCTCCAGTCAGACTGCCAGATATGTAAGAATTTCCCTGCAGCCACCCTGGAAAAGAGATTGGACAGGCTCAGGGAACGAGAGGCCAAAAAGTCCGCTGACCCAGATGGCCAGCCCGTTCGGTGCCAACCGAACTGAGGAGTGCCTCTGACCAGGGCGAGACTTCGGGCAAAAGAAAAGCTGGTTCTGAGGAACCAGTTCCATAAGAAACAAGAAAGTCAGCAGGTTTGGAGTCCAAAATCCCTTCTCCAACTGCTGCAGAGATAGCAAAAGCCATACAAATTGTCCAGTCACTGTCTCAGGTCCCTCCGAACCGCCACTATCTGGCAAAAGTCGGTTCGTCCGTTCCAGTGGTTCAGGAATATGATGTTGAGGAGTTTATGAACCAGAGAGGGGAGGATGATTATGAACAATATGAATGTGGCTGGGAAGGTCTGGTGTGCCCATTGAACCGGACATTTCCCCAGACAGACCTTTAGAATCTCCCTATGCTATCTGAGTCCCCATCTCATTTTATGTTTTACAAAAAGTTGTTGAACCCTCCAGCTTCCTTGGAAGAAGCTGTGGATGAGCAAGAGGAGCCTGATTTTGTAGAAATGATGGATATTCCAGAGTCTAGGAGATTGTCTATTCCTTACATAAGTCTTTAGGAAGCAAACAATAAAAATTTTAAAAGCTCCTAATTCTGTGCCTCCTGTAGATAAAAAGATGGACAGAAGGTACACATTGTCAGGTCCTGATACAGAATTCCTTTCTCAACAATGCAGTCATGTTAGTAGTTCAGGCTGCAGCCTGTGATATAAAGCTAATATTCCCTGGCTTCACATCCTCCTGACAAGGATTCCAGGAAGATTGATGCCATGGCGAAAAAACAGTATATGGCAGCCTCTCTGGGACTCAGGCAAGCAAATTATATGGCCTATGTAGCTAGGTATCAGAAATCTAGATGGGATACTGTTATGGAATTAGCAAACAAGCCCATGGCCAGCTGGCTAGCGAACCAGAACAGGTGGCTGCTGATGGCATTGAGGCTTCTAAGGTACAGTTTCATGCTGCTGTGGATGTTAATGATGTTTCCTCTAGGGTCATGGCCACATCTGTAGCTTAGTAGGTTGGCCTGGCTCAGGTGTACTAGCCTGTCACAGGATACCCAGACTAAGGCTATGGATTTTCCTGTGGTGGGAAATTCTCTGTTTGGGAGCAGACAGAGAATTACATGAAAAAGATGGATGAATATGGGACTACTTACAAAAAGTGCCCAAGCTAAGGGTGACAGAAGCCACTCCCCAGAGGCATACCCCCAGGGGTAGGGGTGAAGCCTTTCACAGGCCTTTTTATCAGACTCAGGCCTCCTCTGCCTATGCTCAGAGGGGCTTCTTCAGAGGCAGAGGCAGACGAGGGTGGGCAGGCCTGCTCCCACCCCTCAGCCTAAAGCACCTGCTAAGCAGGCACCCTGATGGGGTGCCCAGGGCTGATTCTCCTTAACCGGTAGGGGGCAGGCTGGCTTACTTCAGTCAGAACTGGGCTTCTTTAACCTCAGACAAGTGGGTTCTGGAAGTAGTAAGCCAGGGTCTGGTTCTCAGCTTCAAAAAGTTTCCAAGTTGAGAGCCAGATTTTTTCTACCTGCAAGTGCTTCAGAGACCCTTGCTCTGGAAGCAGAGGTCTCAACCCTGTTGGCTCTCAGAGCAGTGGAAAGGGTTCCTCCCCTGCACCAGGGCAGGGGTCTGTATTCCAGATACTTCCTTACCCCAAAAAAGACAGGAGAATGGCGGCCCATATTAGACCTCAGATATCTGAACAAGCATCTTTTGAAACCAAAGTTCAAAATGGTAACTCTGGCAATGATTTTACCTCTCCCAAGGCCAGGGACTGGTTAGCCTCCCTGGACCTCAAGGATGCCTATATCCACGTCCTAATCAGAAGCTCCCATCGAAAGTACCTCAGATTTGAACTACCTCAGGTCATTACCAGTTCAGAGCAATGCCCTTCAGCCTCACCTCTGCCCCAAGGGTATTCACAAAGTGTCTGGCAGTGGCAGTGGCTCACTTAAGGAGGCAAAGGATTGCTGTTTTCCCTATCTAGATGATTGGCTCATTGTAGGCCAGTCCCCAGAACAGGTAAAATCTCACCTGCAAGTCACCAGCAGCTTCTCACCTCCCTGGGCATTCTGCTAAATCTGCCAAAGTCGGTTCTGGAGCCAGTCTAGGTACTCACCTTTATGGGGCAGAGCTGGACACAAAGCTAGCCAGAGCTTTTCTTCCCTTAGAAAGGGTGACGAATTTAGTGGCTCTGGCCTCCTCCTTCACTCTGCAGGTCTCTCGACCAGCAAGACACTTTCTGCAGCTCCTGGGGCACATGGCTGCATCCACAGCAGTTGTGCAGGGAGCAAGATTTCAGATGAGAGACATTCAATTTCATTTGAGAACCTATTGGTCTCAGAGGAGAGACCTCCTTTCCAAATTGGTCCCAGTGACTGAACCTTGATCCAGGCCTCCAGTGGTGGCAGGATCAGAGCAATTTAAGATTGGGGTCCCTTCATTCCCCCTCACAATTTGACTCTCACTACAGATGCTTCCTTCTGGGTTGGGGAGCCCACATGGGCGACCTTTCCACTCAGGAGTGTGGTCCCCAGGAATCTCTGCTCACATCAATTTGCTGGAACTCAGAGCTGTCTTTTAGCTCTTCAAGCATTTTCTGCATCTGTCCACAACAAGGTGATACAAGTCAGAACAGACAACATCACAGCAATGTGGTACATCAACAAACGGGGCACTCTGGTCTTGGCCTTGTGCACCGAGGCAATGAAGTTGTGGTCTCTGGCCTATTCCTGAACACTTCCCTCATAGCAGTTCATCTTCCAGGGAAGGACAATGTCCTAGCAGATGCTCTCAGCAGGATTTCCCAGGGCCATCACGAATGGTCCCTGGATCCTCAAGTGCTGGGGATAGTCTTTGCCAGATGGGGCACCCCTCAGATAGATCTTTTTGCAGCCCCAGACAATCATCAACTTCCTCTGTTGCAGGCCTCCAGTGTTGGGCTCAGTCCCCCTGGATGCCCTTCTCCTGGATTGGGCGGGGAAGTTTCTTTATGCTTTCCCCCTCTTCCCTCTCCTATTCAAAGTATTAGTCAAAATCAGATCTCAGCCTTGCAGGGTGATTCTGATTGCCCCGGATTGGGCCAGGCAGCCCTGGTACCCACTCCTTCTGTCACTGACAATCCATCTTCCCCTTTGCCTCCCCAGGAATCAGAACCTATTAACTGGTGCCCAGGAAGGGTTTGGTATCCGGACCTCAATCCTCAACCTCAAGGCCTGGCTCTTGAGGAGTTAGAGTTTGCTGATTTACACCTCTCTCAGGGTGTTCTTGAAATCCCAAAGGCTTCCAGAAAGCCTTCCACTAGAGCTACTTATAGTTCTAAATGGAAAAGGTTTTCCATTTGGTGTGCTAGGAAAAATATTCCCAGAATCTGCTGATTTGCCCATTGTATTAGATTACATGGTCCATCTTAATTCCTTGGGTCTCAGACCAGCTACCCTGAGAGTCCATTTGGCAGCTGTATCTGCTTTTGTTTCAGCAGGAAAGTCATCCCCTCTTTCCACTCACCCTGTGTTTTCCAAGTTTTTTAAGGGATTACTCCATACTAATCCACCCTTTCGGGAACCGGCCCCTGCCTGGGACCTTAATGTTTGTATTGCCCAGTTAATGCAACCCCCTTTTGAACCTCTGTTTTCTGCAGAGCTTAAGTATCTAACTTGGAAAACTGTTTTTCTGGTGGCTATCACTTCTGCTAGACACATAAGTGAGTTGCAAGCCTTGTCAGTAGAAACTGACTTTATTTCTTTCCACAGGGATAAGGTAGTCCTTAGGACTAATAGGAAGTTTTTACCTAAGGTGGTTTCAGATTTCCATCTTAACCAATCTATCTCCCTTCCAGTATTTTTCACTGATCACTCCTCTTCTGGTGAGAGGAGGTTGCACAGCCTGGATGTTAAGAGAGCTCTTAGTTACTAATTAGAGCGTACCAAAGGTCACAGGTTCGAATCCCTCCAACTTTTCCTTACCTATGGTGAAGTTGGGAAAGGCAAACCTGCCACTAAGAGATCAATTGCCACGTGGATTGTCTCTTGTATCCAATTTTGTTATCAGAAACTGGGCAGAGATCCCCCCTCTGGCTTGAGGGCTCACTCTACCAGGGGTACAGCTGCGTCTCTAGCTGCTGCCTGAGACATCCCTATATTAGAGATATGCCAGGCTGCTACTTGGAAAACGGTACACACTTTCACCAAGCATTACCCCTGGATGTCCAAGCCAGGAGAGATGCTCGGTTTGCACAGCTGTTCTTCAGAGCCTATTCCTAAGTAGGTTCTGCCCTCCTCCATGGAGGTACTACTGTGAAGTCTGCTACTGTCATAATATATCAAGACTTCATGTTGTTTGAAGAAAAAATTGCTCACCTTAGTAATGTTGTTTCTTCTAATAGAGTCTTGCTATATTATGACCTCCCCCCCAGCCTGCCCCTCTCAGAACTTCTGCTTGGGTGGGGTGCGGGCAACTTAGTGTGGGCACTATTTTGTGCCCTTTTAGTGTTTCTCCCCCTTTTGGGGGTTTGGGGTGTGTTTTATTATACTGTTGTTTTATTCTCATGTTGTTAGAATTGTATTAGTAGTTCTGGTCCCCTGACTTGAGTCTTGGGTGTTGGGACCAGCAATGGTTGTTAGTATTTAGGTAGCCATTTGGCTAGTGTGAGTTACAGCTTCCACACAGACCTTAGGGAGGTTTTGCTCGAAAGATCTAACAGTTCAGGTTTGAAATTACACAGATAGAGCTGCTTCTTAGAGCTCGTGCTCAAAGTTCTATTTTGGAATGGTATTAACCATTTCACCTCGGAGCAGTTCTAGTGGTGGACCAAACCTACTGTCATAAAATAACAGAGACTCCATTAGAAGAAACAACATTACTAAGGTGAGTAATTTTTTCTTCAAGTATCTCCCCATTTTCCCAAAGTCTGCCCCCCTAAAATCCAGGATACGTGTTTTTGTGTGGTTTGGTTCTGCTCTTTCTGTGATTTCAAACCACAATGACTGGTGGTCACTGTTCCCCAGGTGCTCCCCCACTGTTACCCCCATCAAACTGTCCCTGTTTGTGTGCACAAGGTCCAGTGTTGCCTTCTGCCAAGTTGGTTCCATGACCAGTTGCTTGAGGAAGGCACCCTGAAGGGAGTCCAGGATAATACTAAAGGTTATACTAAAGCTATACATAGAAACAAAGAAATATAAAATTTGCCGGCAGATAACTACTACTTGGCCCTCCTAATCTGCCCATTTTTCCCTGCCTATATCATCACCACAAATAAAATATTGCACCTACGGGCTACAGTAAAATACATGGGCTAAAGGTGGGCCAAGTAGAGGGGCCCCATGACTTCACTAATTCTGCTGGGGGCCCCCAAAACCCTAAAGCCGGCCCTGCCTATTATGCTATAGTTACCCAAACACCTATAATGTCGAAAAATCCAACCAGTGCAGCTGGTAGCTAGCTTTCTCAGGGTATTTGAGTATATATGTATATACATATGTAACCCCCCTGCAAATGGGGGTTCCCAAAAGACTTCCAGGAGCTTGCTTGAATGCTCCAAGCCTGAATGGTGTTTGGCATTTAAGCCATTTATCAGTGAGTGTTTTTAGAGCCTCTGGTACTGTCTCTTTAAGAGCTGTCTGCCTGCAGACATAATTAGTTTATGGGGGACGTAGCTTCTCTGAGTACCACTCTAGCTGCTGCCAATTCACTTAATTTTTGCAGTCACTAGGAGTGCAAAGGGAACCTATCTGAAAGATGTAACTGTTTGCCAGAAATTATTTAGAGTAATAATGAAATTACAGTTTGTCTAACCTGCTTTCTTTGCAGTCAGAACTGTTCTGCTAGTTCCCCATTCTAGTTTTGAACTGCTGAACTGGACCAATCAGTGTGGGGTAAGCTAGCTCTAAAATGGTGCCTGGACGAATCAGAACTTGGACTCATAATCTGAGCCAGCCACAAGAGGATTGTATGGGCAGTGACTCTGGGAGATGTAGTTTAGACTTCAGTGCCTTTTTGGACCAACAGCAGCAGTCTATTGTGAGTGACAGCCAATCCAGTCAAGAACTGGGAGGAACTCAAAGGAATGCCCGATTTTGCTGGTTGGAGTTTCAGTTGAGCTTTGGCAGTGAAGAAGGAAGGAGCCCTGTGCTTTTCAGTGTGCAGTTTTAGTCAAAAAACGTGTATGAGGCCCAGAGTTCCGTCTGCAACTTGTTAGAGCTGAATCCGTCCTGTAAAAGAATCAAAGGATCTCTGAAGAGTAGAACCAGGCTCACCCTGTAGAAGACTGGAGGAATTGCTGAAAATTACACTGGGTCTGTCAGGAACTGAATCTGCTGTGTGTTCTCCCGGTATTGTGCAGTAATGTGAGTCGGGACACAGATGCAGCCTGCCTGGTATAGTGCTTTCTTTTATGGATATGTGTGAGAGAAGGTTTGTCACCTCAAGTGAGCCCTGCTGACACTGAAGGACCCTATCTTATTTGGAGGTCGTGAGTACTAATTCAGGGTCGCTCCCTGTTGAATTGCCACATTAAATCCAAATGGAATTACTGTACTGCTGACTGTTTAATTCTCCTTTCTCTGTGTGAAAGGGCCCTACCAGTTGCCACGGTTTGGACTAGCCACTAGGGCTTGGGTACCCAGGGACAGTAACTGATAGGGATAGGCCTGTGCACAGAGCCATAAATAATTATTAAAGTGATAAGCTAATTAACCTGATTTCCCCTGTCCTTGTTATATCCCCTAAATAAATCAGAGCTGCTTGTTTCAGCAAAGTTATACTGCCTGAGGTATTTGTCTATGTTAAAGTACTGTACTGTGATTGTTGCACTGTATCTCATTTCACAGGAGGTCCCAGTGCGGAACCAGACCCTGGGGTAAGTGTATACTGTGAAGGTAATTCTGATATATTGTGTGGGCCACTAGTGGGAAGAAAGGGGTTGCAGTGTCCCAGAGGGCTGTGACCAAGTTAGTTTAACTAATGCAAACCCTGACCTCTGGGTGGAAGGCACCGCCATTGGATCCAGGCCCCTCAACCTGTTAGTGGCAAATCAGGCAGGGTAGTAGCCCCTGGGATAGCGCCATCTAGGGTTACATCTTGGAGGCTCACCGCTGGGATTGTGTGTCCTCTAGTGGCCATATTACTAACCACTGTTAAGAAAAAATGGGTACCCGACAGAGTGGCTGTGCGGCTGGTGGAGTGGTGTGTACTGGGGGAGATCGACCCCCAAATGCTATACTTATCCTGGACATCCCCTGGGTATCAATACGGACACTGTGCAGGGAGTACTTTCCAAGGTGGAAGGTTTACAAAACCCTGTGGTGGTGGGTCGGCATGCTAATCTGCTCACCCACACTTCCTGGCCCTAGTAGAGTTAAGGATCCCACAGATAGCTCCAAAGTGCCACAGACCATTACCCCAGAGGAGCCCTCACTGCTTGGAGAGTGATAACTAAGGACAGTAAAGAACCGGGGGAATCAGCCCCACCACTATCTGAAACTTTTGAGAGAAATTTGCTGAATGGTTGCTGGGAGAGGAAAACTGTGGAGGACTTGAAGAAACTATTCTTGCCACCTGGGGTGTTCCTCCCCAACACCCTCTCCTGCTCCAGTGCCCGTAATGGTGGCTGAACCAATGCAGACTCCTATTTCTGCACCTGCCATTAGTCACGACTCTTACGAAGGTTGAGGGATCTTCTCTGGCACCCTCCCACCCCAAAGGGAGGATGACTGGGAGACCTGGATAGACTATGTTGCCCCCAAGTGCTAGAATGGCAATGCTCGGAAGGTGAAAAGCGAAGAGGGTTAGTGAGAGCCTCCGAGGTCCTGCCCTGGCTACCATCCGTGCTAAGCAGGCCCAGTAACCCTGAAGCGACTGCACAGGCCTATCTTGAGGCCTTGGAGAAGTGTATGGGAGCCCAGATTCTGATGAGGACCTATGGTGGAAGTAAGAAATGCACAACAGTACCAAGGGGTTGTTGTCTGTGTCGTCTCTCGGCTGGAAAAATTGTTGCAAGAATGCCTCAGAAAGGGTAGTTTGCCAGCGACCGAACTGGACCGAACCAGACTGGACAGAATCCTTAAGTCTGCCCCCTTCTCAGAACTCTGTTGCTTCAATACGCCTGGCAAATCGACTGGAATCCCCACCCTCCTATGATGAGTTAATGAGAGAAATTGAGGAGTTGAGAAAGGCGACCTCGGAGGTACCTGCACCAACAGCTGTGGCTGCGACCAGTGACTGAGGGTGACCCATCAAGTGAAGTTCAAGGGCAGAGGTTGACAGTCAATGAGTGCTCTGACAAGAAAAAGATATGTATACAATGGAAGCGAACTGTTGAGAGAGATCCGGGAATTCAAAAACAGTCCCTTTATGAAGGCCGCCTGCAAGCACAGAGCCCTGACCTATATCCGACTGCATCTGCTATGGGGGTGGGGTACCCACCATGTATCTCCTGCTGATAACAGCTCCAAACTCAATTCCTTGACCATGGAAGTGGAGAAACTGACTGAAATGTCTCCAAATGCTTATCCGCACAGACAGAGATGGCACCCAGGTTTCCAGTTAGTAATACCCCGCCCTGGCTCCCAGTGTGGCGCCTCGGCCAGCTCAAACTCCAGAAAGTATGTTTTGCTATAATTGTGGGAAAGATGGGCACATGAAAGGAATGCCAGTCCCAAAGACACTGACAAAGTTGCATATAGGCTACAAGGAGAGCTTGGAGAACAAATCAGTGGTTAAGAGGTGCCGACATGATCCCAGTGAGGGCACCAAAATGCTAATTCACGTCCTTTGTGTGAAGGTCAGTTGCCCAAGCCCCTACCGCCTCTCCAGACTGGTCCAGAATAGTGGGTCCCTCCATGGAGACCACTGTAAAGGTGAATGGAGTGTCTACAAGAGCTGTATTAGACAGTGGCTCCCAAGTGACAATTATGTTCCAGGATTGGTATCAGAAGCATTTGTCAGACGTACCTTACAACCATTAGAAGGACTGCATGTATGGGGTTAAGTGAGAAGCCTACCCTATTCCGGTATATCCAATTTGGCTGTCTTCCCCACCTCCGTGGCTGGAGTGGCGAACAAGTAGAGACCCTAGCCTTAGTGTGTCCCCCACTGGACTGTATGATGGTGTCCCTTTGTTGATTGGAACAAATGCTCATATGTTGGAAGGCTGGCACAGTTGTGTTATGAAAAACAGGGTCAAAGACTAGTAGAGCTTTAAGAGTTCCGGCTTTTAATTAAGAAGGCCTATGAGGCACACAGAGATGCTGAAAAAACAGAACCAGAGGAACCGGTCGGAATTGTATGGAAGAAGGATCCTGAGTCTCTGATCCTGGCGCAAATGCCCAGTGTACCTTACAGGGAGAGGTCCGTATCAGAAAGGATGTTAAGAATAAAATATTAATGTTGGATGCACCAGGCGATGGAAAATTGCCAGAGGGACTGCTGGTCAAGCCTAGTATTTTGCCCGCTAGAGCCCATGCTTATGCCAGAAGGGTAATGGTCCAAGTTCATAATGTGTCTGAAAGAGACATTCAGTAAACAGAGGTTGCATCCTGGCTAATGTGCATTGTGCAGACACTGCAGTGCTACCCAGCAGCAAGAGTTCAAGGAAGAATGACAGAGTAACGCCTGACTTGTTTGATTTGGCGACTCCCGCTGCCAGCTGAATGGAAAGTGAGGATCAGTGAGAAGCTTGCCCAGAGAGACCAGGTGTTTTCTTTAAAGGAATGGGATGTAGGATGCGTGCAAGGAGCTGAGCACAATATCCGGCTGCATGCGAGACCATTTCGTGAGAGGTCTCGACGCCTGGCACCTGCTGACATAGATGATGTGAGACGGCATCTGCAAGAGATGTTAGCTGCTGGTGTAATACAAGAATCAGAAGCCCTTATGCTTCCCCATTGTGGTAGTGAGGAAAAAGAATGGAACAGTAAGGATGTGTGTGATTATCGCTCTTAAACCGGCGGACTATCCTGATCAGTACACAATGCCCCGCATTCAGGATGCTTTGGACTGCCTAAGCGGAGCAAGTGGTTCTCTGTGCTGGATCTCCATAGTGGTACTACCAGATCCCGATATGCCCCAGAGGACCGTGAGAAGGCGGCCTTTATCTGTCCGCTTGGCTTCTGTGAATTCATGAGGATGCCTCAAGGGTTTCAGGTGCCGCAGCCACTTTTCAACGATTGATGGAGCGTGCAGTGGGGACATGAACTTACTAGAGTGCCTGGTATACCTAGATGATGTTATTGTGTTTGGCAGCTCACTGGAGGAACATGAGAGCAGATTATTTAAGGTATTGGACCGACTGGAGGACTTTGGCCTTAAACTGTCCATTGATAAGTGTCAATTCTTTCAAACATCAGTAAAGTATGTGGGACACATAGTATCCACCGAGGAATAGAGACCGACCAAGTAAAGTTGAGGCCTTGACCACCTGGCCACAGCCCAAAAATCTAAAAGAACTGCAAAGATTCCTGGGATTCTGTAGTTATCGTGCTTCATCAAGGACTATTCAAGAGTGATCCGCCCTTTACTTAACCTTACTCAAGGGTATCCCCAACCCACAAAAATACCAAAAGTCAGCGTCCCTCAAGACTGAAAGAGTGTATTTTCATCCGAGTGAAGTATTTGGGGCCCGCTGGACTCCTGATTGTGAGACTGCTTTTCATGAGATCATATATCAACTACCCATGCTCCAGTGCTGGCCTATGCCGATCCAAGAAACTTACGTCCTGCACACTGATGCTAGCTTGCAAGGGTTGGAGGCTGTGTTGTACCAAGAGCACGAGAATGGCCTGAGACCAGTGGCCTTTGCCAGTAGAAGCCTGACCCCATCCGAAAAGAACTATCCTGTACATAAGTTAGAGTTCCTAGCTTTGAAGTGGGCTATTGTTGACCAATTCCATGAGTACTTGTATGGGGCTAAAATACTAGTAAAACTGACAATAATCCTTTGACCTATGTGCAGACCTCAGCTAAGTTGGATGCCACTGGCCATAGGTGGCTTTCTGCATTATCTACATATGACTATGCTCTCGAATACCGAGCAGGTCTGAACCATAGATGCTGATGCTCTCTCCCGGAGCCTGTTCCCCAGAATGATTGGGTCGATTGGCAGAACCTGACATTCGGGCACTCTGCGGAAGTTTGACAGGGAGGAACAAATGTCCACGGACGCAGTGGACTGCATGGTGGATTGCTTGGGACCCTCTGAGAATTGCATACCTGCTGCTTATTGCCACTTTTCTGCAATAGACATTGGTGCACTGCCTCAGCTGGACAATGACAGTATTGGTCGGAGCTCAATCCGCGATCCCATGATCAAAGCAGCTTTAGAAGCCCTCTATGCAGGAAAAGATGTGTCCAAATTACGCCCACTGATTTGAGAACTGCACTGTTATACAAAGAAGGTCCTAAGTTGAAACTGATCAATAAACTGTTATACAGAGAAACAGTAGACAGAGGGGACAAGTGAGACAAACAACAACTAGTGCTGCCCACTGCCTTTGAGACTCAGTACTGAGGTCCTTGCACAACCACATGGGGCACCTTGGTATAGACAGAACACTTGACTTGGTGAGATCCAGATTCTATTGGCCTAAGATGGGGGCTGATGTGGAGCAACACATTCGAACTTGTAGTCGCTGCTTACAGAGGAAAGCTTTGCCCCAGAGGGCTGCCCCCTTGTTAACATCACCACCAGTGCACCCATGGAGCTGGTCTGTATTGATTTTCTGAGTTTGGAGTCAGATCAAGAAATATCAGTAATGTGCTGGTGGTCACTGACCATTTCACGAGATATGCCCAAGCTTTCCCACCAAAGACCAGAAAGCATCCACTGTGGCCAAAGTACTTGTAGAAAACTTTTGTTCACTATGGGGCTCCACAAAGAATCCATTCTGATCAAGGGAGAGACTTTGAAGTCGTCTGATCAAAGATGCTTTCTCTGTGGGAGTCCGAAAGTCCAGAACCACTCCTTACCACCCCAGGGGACCCACAGCCTGAGCGTTTCAACCGCACTTTGCTAGATATGCTAGGCACCCTGCACCCAAAGGACAAGCCTAGATGGAGCCAACAAATTAGCACCCTGGTACATGCTTATAACTGCACCAAAGTGATGCCACTGGATTCTCCCCTACCGCCTGATGTTTGGAAGAGAAGCTCGACTACCAGTAGATGTGTGTTTGGGGTCTCTCCTGATGGGGTTCAAGCTGACAACTATTTACAGTATGTGCAAAGTTAAAGGCCCAGCTAACTCATGCATACCAACTGGCTCAAACCATGGCTGCAAAAGAAATCTGGCCAACAAAGAAAGGTATGATAAAAGGTGAAAGCTTAGGAACTCCAGGAGGAGATCGGGTATTGCTAAGAAATCTGGGACTGCATGGCAAGCACAAGATTGCTGACAGATGGCACCATCTCCCTCACATTGTAGTGGGCAAACTAGATGATCTGCCAGTGTACAAAGTAAGGCCTGAGAATAATTCAAAAGATGTAAAAATAATGCATAGAAATCATTTACTGCCCATTGGACAAATCTTAATTGAGTCTGAGCCCTAGAAGATGCCCCTCTGGACCAGTGACTAGAGCTGCTGCTAAGAAAAGATCAAGAAAGTCTGCCTACAGAAGCAAAGTTAAAGTGTTCCCTCCACAAGTCCCAGTTGAGCATGACTGTCAGTCCATATCGGAAGAAAGTGAGAGTGACTTTGAATACTATCCTTCTTACGAACTGAGTCAATTGTTTAGGGCAATCCCTAGTCAATACTGGAGACAAAGCTGGGCCTTCTGGACTGTCTAAGCCCCAGCTTCATCCCTGGAGCCATTGCTCCCAGAAAGTGAAGTGCAAGCATCAGATCAGATGAAATGGAATCATTGTGCATGGTTGATACTGTTTGAGTTTTCAGGGAGGAAAATGATAGATTGGGGCAGACTGGTGATACACCCGAACAAGAAGAGTATTTTGAGTGCCCTGACAGTCCACTGCCAGTGTCCGAAAGCTCTCATGCGAGCCAAATGTTGTGGACTCAGAAACTGTAACTCCTGGAGCTGAAAGTGCCCCAAGTTCTAGCCTCTCCCCCATGGAGACTCCCCTGACAAGTGAGGACAATGCTGAAAATGAGGCTCAGAGTGCAGAGACTATAACAGTTCCCCTAGAAAGACTGGTCGAGCTGTAAAGCCTGTGGTGCACCTCAGTTATGATTCACTTGGGAGGCCTGTGGACTTGCCTCTCAATGTTGTCCATAAAGGGTGTATGTGTCCCGAGCTCATTGCCCAAACTGAGCATCAGTGCTAACTCCAAGTTACTTGTGTTGCCCTCTAAGTATGGTGCCCTTGCGTCCAGCCCAAGGTAACTGATAGGGAAGGGCCCCTCTCTTCAAGTTTCATGTACAAGAGGTATAACTTGAGTTATGGTACAATGTGTGTGTAATACTGTGTAAAGGTGGCGTACTGCAATGTTTCAGAAATGTGTTCTTGGTAAAATGATATATTGACTGATGATTACATGTGTGAGCCTAATGCAAATGTATATGGTTGCAGTTAAAGCTTATGGGGTACTTGCTTGATGTGGACATCAAGCTTTCCCAAACCAGGAAGGTGTAACCCCCTGCAAATGGGGTTCCCAAAAGACTTCCAGGAGCTTGCTTGAATGCTCCAAGCCTGAATGGTGTTTGGCATTTAAGCCATTTATCAGTGAGTGTTTTAGAGCCTCTGGTACTGTCTCTTTAAGAGCTGTCTGCTTGCAGACATAATTAGATTGTATGGGGACTGTGTGCTTCTCTGAGTACCACTCGAGCTGCTGCAATTCACTTAATTTTGCAGTCACTAGGAGTGCAAGGGAACCTATCTGAAAGATGTAACTGTTTGCCAGAAATTATTTAGAGTAATAATGAAATTACAGTTTGTCTAACCTGCTTTCTTTGCAGTCAGAACTGTGTCTGCTAGTTCCCATTCTAGTTTTGAACTGCTGAACTGGACCAATCAGTGTGGAGTAAGCTAGCTCTAAAATGGTGCCTTGGACGAATCAGAACTTGGACTCATAATCTGAGCCAGCCACAAGAGGATTGTATGGGCAGTGACTCTGGGAGATGTAGTTTAGACTTCAGTGCCTTTTGGACCAACAGCAGCAGTCTATTGTGAGTGACAGCCAATCCAGTCAAGAACTGGGAGGAACTCAAAGGAAGTGCCCGATTTTGTCGGTTGGAGTTTCAGTTGAGCTTTGGCAGTGAAGAAGGAAGGAGCCCTGTGCTTTTTCAGTGTGCAGTTTTAGTCAAAAGCGTGTGTAAGGCCCAGAGTTCGGTCTGCAACTTGTTGGACTGAATCCGTCCTGTGAAAGAATCAAGGATCTCTGAAGAGTAGAAACCAGGCTCACCCTGTAGAAGACTGGAGGAATTGCTGAAAATTACACTCGGTCTGTCAGGAACTGAATCTGCTGTGTGTTCTCCCGGGTATTGTGCAGTAATTGCGATCGGGATACAGATGCAGCCTGCCTGGTATAGTGCTTTCTTTTATATGGATGTGTGAAGAGGTTTGTGCACCTCAAGTGAGCCCTGCTGACATTGAAGGACCCTATCTTATTTGGAGGTCGTGAGTACTAATTCAGGGTCGCTCCCTGTTGAATTGCCACATTAAATCCAAATGGAATTACTGTACTGCTGACTGTTTAATTCTCCTTTTCTCTGTGTGAAAGGGCCCCTACCAGTTCCACAGTTTGGACTAGCCACTGGGGCTTGGGTACCCAGGACAGTAACTGATAGGGATGAGCCTGTACACAGAGCCATAAATGAATTATTAAAGTGATAAGCTAATTAACCTGATTTCCCCTGTCCTTGTTATATCCCCTAAATAAATCAGAGCTGCTTGTTTCAGCAAAGTTATACTGCCTGAGGTATTTGTCTATGTTAAAGTACTGTACTGTGATTGTTGCACTGTATCTCATTTCACAGGAGGTCCCAGTGCCGGAACCAGACCTGGGGTAAGTGTATACTGTGAAGGTAATTCTGATATATTGTGTGGGCCACTAGTGGGAAGAAGGGGTTGCAGTGTCCCAGAGGGCTGTGACCAAGTTAGTTTAACTATTGCAAACCCTGACCTCTGGGTGGAGGCACCCGCCATTGGATCCAGGCCCCTCAACCTGTTAGTGGCAAATCAGGCAGGGGTAGTAGCCCCTGGGATAGCGCCATCTAGGGGTTACACATACATACATACACACACACACACACACACACACACACACACACACACACACACACACACACACACAGACATATACATATATGCAAGGCATGCAAATCATAGTGCCCCATCACTTCCCCACCCCACAGCACTGCAGTGGCAAACAGGCAAAAGTCAAAGCAAGTGATCCCTGGCTGTTGCATGGCCTTCACAAATGCCCATCAATAAAGCATTAACAAGCTCATCATGTACAGAATTTGCTGTCAACTGACTTGGAGTTGCAACTGATGTTTGCATTTAATAGACTTTTTAATGTGTTCCCTAACAAATACATACAAAGAGCCATGCACCTGGAACTTGTCCGTCTGGGACCCTCACCCAACTATCATGCCAGATACAGTAGAAGTGGATCTGTTACATTCAGACAGAACTGTTGACCACATTTTAGTAAAAAAGCACTTTGTTAACTAGAAATTATTAGAGATCTGAACAACTGTTAAGCTTAGCATGCATAACCTCACAAGAGTTGTTCTGTTTATGAAAGGTTGTTTTCAATGAACACACCTTATTATGACTTAGCCCAACACTGTGGTGCTAATAGCCACCAGTGTTACAGAACTCCCTTGTAAATGAGATTATACATCCCAAGTAGCATATCCTGGGGGGCTTTCAGTAAGTAAATTCAAAAATAAATAAATACATGTCATGCAAAAGATCGCATTTTACATGCCAAATACATCAGTTAGCTTTTGACTGCAGGAGTCTAGCAAGTGCCACAGAAGGGGAAAAAATTGTGCCATCACTTGAAAGCCTCCTTTGGTGAGGCTGTTTGGAATTAATTAAATACTGCAAATGACAGCACATATACTCTTTGACACTAATGGTCAGGCATGCAGCAGTGGATGGTGGTCCTAACACATAAGAAGAAAAGAATAACTTATTGTGGAAAATTGATGGAGGTATGGCAAACAGTTCCTGTGATCTCCTCTTGGACCGCAGTGATCTGTTAGTGGACCAAATTTCAAACTGCAACTCAAACTCGGTGCCATGATGGGTAAATGGTGCCCAGTACCAGCCAGGGCTGGGCTCGCTGGGCATCAGTTGTTACAATATGGTGAGAGCAGCGTGGTAGGGGCACTCACCTCAGATTGATTACAAAATTCTTAGGCCAGGGTAAAGTTCAAGGAAAGTGTGTCTGCCTCTGAAATGTTAATCCAGCAGCCCAGACCCACCTGCAGTGACACCCATCCCTACAGTGTCACTCACCTCAGTGCAGGGGCACGCCCACCCATGGCATGGTGGCCATACATGTACCACTCAGCTGGCCTGGCATGTGCTATCACTCCTTAGGTCCCTGCTGGCTCACTCGCATCAATGTCTCCTCTGCCCCCTGACTTTCACTCGGTCCATCCAGAGTCCTCCTCCTGCTGTTCCTGTCAGACTCGGTGAAGTAGTGTGGTGGAGGGACCCTGCACATTGTGCAACAACCCACCCTATCCTCATTACTCCTCCTGGACTCGCACTCGCTCCTTTGTCCACTTCGTTCTTGCCAGGCTTCCGAGTCCTGCCAACTGATCAAGCTCATGCACAGCACGTCATGCACAACTCCTAGGTCCTCCCCTTTCTCTTACACTCTATTGGAGGAGGACCGGTGTTGAGTGGCAGCAGCACTTGGCACTGGTTGGGACTCAGGAGGGGGATTAAAGGGCTGTGACCAGCAGGGGCTCACAAAAATTATGTCTCGCCTTAGCTCCTGGGGTGGGGGGGACCGTCAGGGCAAACAGTAGCAGGCAGCAAACTACAACAATCTGCAACAGAGTCATGGACTTTAAACAAATATGACTACACTCAGTTACAACTGCAACTCGGGGCAATTCCAGCTAATTGCAACTGCCCTGAATTGCAGCCCACGATTCCGATGATCAACGGTGGCTAAATATGGGGCAAAACAGTAAAAGGAAACATAGCTGTAATAAATGCAAAAATCAAAAGTCAGCTAATATATGGGGCCAAAATATGGGTGGGGGGGCCAGAAAAAAAAAATATTGAGTCATGTCTAAATAAATTTTACAAGAAGGTGTTAGGTCTTCCAAATAGTGCACCACCTGCTCTAGTTGCGGCCAAATTAGGGCAGGCATCTATAGAGTGTCAAATTTCCCAAGAGGCAATAATTTATGGCTTAAGGTATATGGAATGGGTAAACACAGACTTCCAAGGTTATGCATAGAGGAAGCCATAACTTATATGGAACAAAATGTGCTTTTCCCGAGTATATATATACACAATAGAAAAAGTTATTAAACCAATGGATTACCATCATTAATAGCTAATAGCCTCAGATACCCCCCAAGTCAAATAAAAATAGAAATAAGGAACAGGGTAAGGGATACCTTTGTTCAGAGACCTGGAAACATGTAAACAACATAGGGTGTGTAACAGGCTCAGAAAAAATAAAAGAGATCATGAAATGGAAAATTATTGAAAACTAATTAGTAATCCTGGCCACAGACAATTACTCACTCGATTCAGATTTGAATGCTTCACAGGTCAATGTATAATAAATTGATACAGTAAAAATAAAGAAAGAAGGAAGGATTTACACAAATGTGGATTAGACCAGGATGATCCAATTCATTTAATTATTCTCTGTCCGCTATATAATAATTATAGGAAAAAATATCTGGGAGAATTATTGGGCTCCTTGGAATACAAGCCACAGCATTTAATCACACAAATACTAAAAGCTAGTACAGAAAGGATATTGGTCCCTGTGGCCGCCTTCCTAAAAATAACTGAAAGCAAGAAACTGCACTTAAAATAACACATAGGAGATGGTTAAAAGCACGGTATTCTGCTACTTAAGAGTAAATATTTTCTTAACAAAATTACATCATAGGCATTGTTATATTTATATTTATTTACTATACTGTACGTCTTCTGTATAAAGTTACTATGAAAAATACTGAGGTATGAACCTGACTGTATATCACCCCAAATCACATGTAAGGGGCATAGACTTAAATGTATTCTACGTATAAATATTTATATGTACTTTTATTTTTTTATAATATGGATTTTATGTGATTTTATATATTGTCATGACAATGTATGTCAAACAATAAAACTCTGAATTGAAAAAATCATCAGGATACAGTAACATTTCTTGTATTTGAACTGGAATAAAACCATTTCTTTCAATGTTCTTTGCCAACAAAGAACCCATATTATAAGCACAATAACCCACTCCAGGGTATGGGGTTATTGGGGATTAATCCACACCTTGTCACTCACAACACACGTGGGGTGAGGATTAATCCCCATACCCTGTCGTGGGTTACTGATTTCAGGTCAAACAGTTAGAAAGTGATTTGGCTAAATTACCACCAGAACAGATTAAAGTGTTTAAGAAAGAATTGGATGATAAAATTAAAAAAGTATGACGTGCAACTTAAATTGACAAAAGAAAAACGCTAAACTGGATGCAATGACTATCTGAATAATACAGTATTTGACAGGCCAGAAAATAACACAGTTCCACCAAAGCCCATTTTAAACAAGAAAGGAGGACAGTTGAACCAAGCATTCCAAAGCCACAATGATCGGTTTGCTGCAAACACACACCAGCCTTCCCTCACCTTTTCACCGTCAGCATGCTGCCAGCTCCAGCTGAGATCATGCACTCATGCCCATTGCCACACATGGGCTCCCCTAGTCAGTCAGACCTGCTGCAGGGCTTGCCCTCCACAGCAGCATACACTGTGCAGCAGCCACACTGGTCAAGTGTCTCTCCCATGATGCAGCTTTCAGGCACTTGCTCACATAAGGACTTGTCACATCTATCAGTGCAGCCAAACACATAGTCTTTGTACTGCCGATGAGCCTCAGGTAAAAGGGGTGCAGACAGACAAAAGGCACTGACTACTATAAATGGCCAAAACACGATCATCCTTGAAATAGCAGCAACTGAAAAATGTCTGCAAAAGTGTCAAAGATCTCAGCAGCAGACTTGCACTCAAGTTCCAGACCAAGTTTCTATACTTTGAGGTGGAAAAAATGTGAAGAGTTATTAAGAAACTGGAACTTTTCCTAGCAATGTCAAAGCTATAACATTAAACAAACTCAAAATTTCTGCTTAAGAGCAAAAAATATTTAAAAAGTAATGTACTTTTGGATACCAGCAAACAAAAAATACAAGTTCAGTCCCTCATGTCACACTCCTCTTAGGAAGGCACGAGCTGTGCAATGATTTTTTAGGAGTTGCTTGCTTGCTTTTATGGGCAGAAAAGGGATGAAGAAGAGCTATACCAAGCATTCCAAAGCCACAATGATCAGTTTGTTGTCATGATGTGTTTTTATTTTTTGGGGGGGGAGGGGGAGAGACATAGAACATAGAAACATAGAAGTTGACGGCAGATAAGGACCGCAAGGCCCATCCAGTCTGCCCATTTCTTTTTCTACCTTATAAATGTGCCATCGGCCTTTGCTATGTCAGTGACCTATCTATTCATAGTCATTTGTATTGCTCCCTTATGCCTATCCCATGCCTGTTTGAAGCCCTGCACTGTATTCATAGCCACTACTTCTTGTGGTAAGCCATTCCATGCATCTACCACCCTTTCTGTGAAAAGAATTTCCTCCATTCCCCTTAATCGGCCTCCCTCTAATCTCATGCTGTGTCCTCTTGTCCTGCTATTTTCTTATATTTAAACATGTTAGACTCTTTCACCTTGTTTATGCCCTTAAGGTGTTTAAATGTCTCGATCATATCACCTCTCTCCCTCCTTTGCTCAAGGGTATACATATTGAGCTCCGTTAATCTGTCCTCATATGTCTTCTGATGCAGTCCTGCACCATTTTGGTTGCCCTTCTCTGGACTGCCTCAATTTGGTTAATGTCCTTGTGAAGGTGTGGCCTCAATACTGCCCAGTACTCAGATGGGGCCTAACCAATGTCTTGTACAGAGGATTATTACCTCCCTCTTACGACTTGTGATACCCTACTAATACACCTAACACCCCTAGCCTTACCTACTGCTTTAGAGGTCTGCTTGGATGATTTCAGGTCATCAGTGATGATGATGCCCAAGTCTCTTTCTTCCTTTGTGACTGCTAGCAACTCCCCTCCCAGCCTATAAGTGGCTTCAGGGTTTCTCTTCCCTATGTGCATGATTTTGCACTTCTTTGCATTAAATCCCAGTTGCCACTCTTCTGACCATTCTGCTAGTTTATCCAGATCTCTTCTCATTCTGCCCACCCCATCTGGATCATCTACTCTGTTGCAGATCTTGGTGTCATCTGCAAACAGACAAAGCCTTACCCTCTAGTCCATCTGCTGGGTCACTAATGAAGATGTTGAATAGGACTGGCCCCAGGACTGATCCCTGAGTACCCCACTTGTGACTTGCATCTCTTCTGACTGTATACCATTTACCACCACTCTCTGTTTTCTGCCAGTCAACCAGTTTGCCACCCAGTTGACCAACTTCTGACCCACCCCAAGCCTACCTAGCTTATTTATCAATCTTCTATGTGGAACAGTGTCAAAAGCTTTGCTGAAGTCAAGGTAGGCGACATCAACTGCTCCCCTTGGTCCACCACTCTGGTTACCCAGTCAAAGAAATCTATGAGATTAGTTTGACAGGACCTTCCTTTGTAAACCCATGCTGTCTTGGATCCTGTGCCCCTATGGATTCCAGGTGTTGCACTATCCTTTCCTTAAGGAGTGCTTCCATAATCTTGCCCACTACTGAGGTAAGACTGACCGGGTCTGTAGTTCCCGCCTCCTCCCTGCTACCACTCTTGTGGAGTGGGATCACATGAGCCCTTCTCCAGTCTTCTGGGACCTCTCCTGTGCTCAGAGACTCACTAAACAATTCTGCTAATGGCTCTGCTAGTTCCTCCTTTAGCTCCTTAAGTACCCTGGGACATGTGCCATCAGGTCCCATTGCCTTATCCACCCTGAGGCTTAGCAAGCTCTTGTAGGACCCTTTCTTTTGTGAAGGAGTAGTGCTCACCTCCCTCCCCTGTGTCCATGATGCTGAGCTGTGGGCCCTGCCCTACCTTCTCGTCAGTGAATACTGAGCAAAAGTATCTATTTAGGATAGATGCCTTTACAGGGTCCTCCTCCTCACATGCTCCCTTTTCTCCATTAAACTTAGCAATACCCTCTGGACTTTCTCCTTTCACTAATGTATCTATAGAAAGTCTTGTCACCTTCTTTTACTGTTTGTGCTAGTGTTTCCTCAGTTTGGGACTTTGCCTGCCTTACTGCCTTACCTGCTTCCCTTAGGGCAGTTTGGTATGCCTCCCTATCTTCATCCCGCTGTGTTCCCTTATATTTTCTGAAGGCCAGCCTTTTGGCTCTGACCTTTTCTGCTACTGTATTTGAGAACCACAGTGGTTTCCTTCTTTTGCACTTCCTTTTCTGTCTAACACAATGGGATGTTGCTTCAAGTATTGTATCCTTAATGCTTACCCACTTTGCCTGTACCTCCTCACCTGTGTTTCTTTTGCCAGGGCTAGCTTAACTCTGTTGGCCATCTTATCAAAGTCAGCTCCTCTGAAGTCCCATATTTTGCCTTGGAATGGGATGATTTAGATGTAGTAGCCAAATTGAACCATACCATGTGATGGTCATAGGCCCCAGGTGACCTTCTACCTGGAGATCTGTGATCCCTTCTTTGTTAGTCAGTACTAGATCTAGGATAGCCCTGTCTCTTGTGGGTTGCTGTACCAGTTGTTTGAGGCCCTCCTGCAGGGAATCCACTATGAGTCTAGTTCTGGCAGATGTTCCTGCTGGTATTGACCAATCTGTATCTGGCATGTTGAAGTCTCCCATTATCAGAACCTCCCTTTAGCTGTCATGTTTTGTATATCTTCTAACAGTAATGTGTCTATGTCCTCCCTCTGGTCTGGGGGCCTGTAGACAACCCCAGTTCTTATGGCTGTCCCATTTCCTGTTTCCAGGGTGACCCACAGTTCTTCTGGCTCCTTATGTGTATTCTGAATTTCTGTAGCTTTGATATTTTCATTAACATACAGGGCCACTCCTCCCCCTTTTTGCACTCGGTCTCTTCTGAACAATACATAGCCAGGTACTGAAGTCTCCCAAGTGTGGTTACTGGTAAACCGTCTCACTAGTGCTACTATGTCCAGTTTAGCCTCTGACATTATTGCCTGCAGGTCTGGGATCTTATTTCCCAGGCTGTGAGCATTTTGTACATGATTTTCCATTGGCCAGATTTTGGTGTGTTAGTTGTTGGGTGAGGTTTGGCATTACCCTGTGCATAGTATGGGGAGACAAACCTTTTTCTTACCTGGTGATGCAAATGAGCGGCAAACACACTGAATTCCAGTTTGACCACTAGCTGGGGGAGGGTGTTCTTCCCATTCAGCGTGTGGGGTGCTGCCCCTCTCCCCATTTGCTAGTTTAAATATTCTGCAAGGCGTCAAACTTCTTCCCAATGCACTGACTCCTCTTTAGTCAGATGCAGTCCATCAAATTTAAAGAACTTTCGCTCCCAGAACTGTTGCCAGTTCCTACAAATCTGTGTCCTTTTTCCTGGCACCAGTCCTTGAGCCATGTGTTAGCTCCCTATCTCCCCTTCTCTGACCTTCCGTCCATCTGCTCCCTTCTCCCAGACTGGCAGGATCTCAGAGAAGGAGATGCAGACGAAATAGATGATAGTTTGTCACCCAGCCTAGTCAGGTGTTCCTTGGTCTCACAACTGACCGGCTGGCGAGATCTTGGTCCCTATGTGTACTAGGACATCAATGTTTTCTCCTGCTTTGTGAACAATTTTAGCAATGCGGTTAGTGTCTCTCATGCTGATGTACCTGGGAGACATCGGCCATCACCCTGGCTGGAGATGGGTATCAACTCCCGAATCATGGAGTCTCCTATGATCAGAAGTTTTTGGATTTCCTTTGTGCTTGTTTAGTTTTGGTTCCTGTTTTTGGGTGAGTATTGTTGTGCTAGCTCCTGTGCCGCAGTGTCCTGCTCTGCAGTGTCTTCTGCCTCTTTATTTGATTTCAGAGATAGAGGCAGATACCTGTTTGTAGTGTTTATATGGTTTTTGGAGGTAATGTGTTGGAGAGCAGAGAGTGATGGGGCACCTGATTTGCTCCTCCTAACCACCTGCCAACCTCCTGGACCAACTACCCTCTGATGTTGAGGTTTTCTGTTGGATGCTGGGGAAATGGCGGGTGGTTTTATAATATTCCTCTTCAATATGAAATTTGAGGCGTGCAATCTCTGCCCATGCTGCCCGGAGCTGAGACCTAAGATCTCCAAAGGCCCAGCATGTAGGACAGTGTCCTAAATCCTGTAAGAATGTCCTTCTGAAAATTGTTCCACAGTACCTGCAGTTAATGAAATCCATTCCAAATAAGTTGCTGGGTTTGTAACCTAGTCAGAGTAATTAGAAGGAAAAAAAAATGCAAGTAATGGTTTAATTGTGCTTTGTTTAACTTGTCATAACAAGTTAAATTACTAGTGCCCTGTAAATGAGATCACCTTGTGACAGTACCAAAATCAGAGACCCAGCCCCATGGATTCCACGAAGTTGAACCAAGGCTATATGAAATCCTTTGAATCTTGGTAAAAAAAAAAATAGAATGGAATCCACACAGAAATGTATCAAGAAGGTAACAGAGACACAACAGCTACCTAAAAACCTGAACGCTGGAACTACAGTACTCCATAATGAGGATAAGAACTGGAACAGAGACTTAGAGCCGTACTGAAGTCAGACTCAATCCTTAACTTTCTGAGTTGTCTTCTGGCTTTAATATGGCTCTGCCTGGGTGGCCCCAATGTGTCTCCTTGATTCCAACTTGATTCTGGCAGGTTTAACATTAATTTGATCTACCAAATTACACGTGGTTCCAATCTGTTGATGTACTTCCAGCAGTCTTATATGGAATGGAGTCACTCTGGCTTTTATAATGCAGAATTACAAAGTACTGTTTCAGCTTTCCAGGAGGAGGTTGTTTTACAAGTCCGCCAGTAATGTAAGCAAGCTGTTTATTAATTTGGTACATATTCAGTACTGGAATTGTAAACGGGGCATACCTCTCAACTACTCAGCATTGGAATACATAGCACTAGCCTGTGAAATTCAGAGCAAATGGCTCTGCTGCTGGGGAGGGGGAGCAGGGGTGAGTGCCCAAACAAGGAATAAGGGCACAGCAAGAAAATAGTGCAACAGCAGCATAGGGTAGGGGAACAGACAAAAGAACAGCACTATGGTGAATGAAAATGACCACATGTGCTTCAGTTTTACTGTGGAAGGACACAGTCTAGGTATCTGGTCACATGTTTCCATAGCCCCTTCTTCTTTTATGTAACAGCAATACATCAGCATGGCTATCATACTACTACTACTGCTACTAACATACTACTAAAATACCAGCAGAAATAGGCCTTTCGGTCTTTCGCATCTGCTCGTTTGGTCAGCCCCACCCTGAGAACTGACCTTGTTGTCCCCCTCGCCCTCTCAGGCATCCCCCTTCCTAGTCCTGGATATTCTCGCTGCACTGGACTTTGCTTCCAGAACCCTCCCCCTGTACCTGTCCCCCCCTCTTAAACCCCTCCACCATCTCTACCTCCACCAGCTCCCGGGCAGCTCATTCCATGGCCCCACCACCCTCTTCGTGAAGTAACACCTCTTCCTTTCTCCCCTGAATCTTCCCCCCTCCGGCTTCCACCCATGCCCTCTAGTTGCCAAAGCCATCACCATGCTGCCATAATGAGGAAAGCCTTTAATAAGTAGGGGGCACATGTGAACTAACCTTTTTAGGCCTAGGTTATTAGTCCACTAGGACTGGAAGATTACAAGCATGTTCTTTGAGAAGGGATGTACAGTAGGGTAACCACACCTGAACCACTTATTGTAATGACATTTACTGGCCTGTTTCACTTGGGCTGACTCGAATTCATCTAAGGCTATTTACTACATGTGTGCCCATACCAGGCTGCAATTCTATTATGATTTTTGTAAAACATGACTTCTCAAATGCTGTATGATGCGACATCAAAGTTTGTTGGCTTATGCACTGACACTTTTAATATTGTACAAAGCAGTTATAGCTGCTAATTGTAAATGCAGATGTTTTATACAGTACAAGTCACAATAAACTGCCCCACCAATGAGTTGGTTTAGCACTGGATTTTTTATTTATTTTTTTTACAGTTGGCAATGCATTTTCAGCTCATGCTGTACTGTTTTCCAACACTTAATTAGCTCAAAATAAATGTTTATAAAATGTTTTTGCTACCCAATTGGCATGTATCTTAAGCCCAATCACAATGCAATGCAAAACTGAGTTGTAACTCTTAAGAAACAGTTTGTGCAAGGTTTTGTACTGAATCCAGCAACACTTATGCAGCTCAGTCAGAAATGGTAAAGCAACTCATTGGCGGAACGGTTTAATGTGATGTGTCATTTTACAGTTTATACATTTTCTGTCTGTGTAATATGGGAGATATGTAATAGCTAATGAAACCATTAAAAAAATACTACTACTACTACTACCACTAATATACAAGTAAAGGTGGCAGCCATGTTTGTGATGACAATTAGGAATGAGTGAAGTGGTTCATGAATTTTGTATGTGAATTGCCCAAATTCAAAATCACAGTTCCATAAGTTTTAGTAAACTACTATTGTATACATTGAATATATACTCCAAACCTACAGTTGATTGTATGTGATCCTCCTCCTCACTATGTTACATATCTCATGTGCTGCATTACATGTATACTCCTGTATTTCCTCTTGTATCCTCCCGGGTCATGCCTGAAAATAGGCAGTCTTATGCCTAGTGCACCCACCCGGTCACCAAAAGCAAATAAATAAATAAATATGCAATGAGCCAACCCCAAAACAGGCAATTTACAATCATCTGTGAGTGGGCAGGTCTTTCATAACGTACATGTAGCTCCGCCAATCATGAGTTATGGTCCTGCCTCATCTCACTTGAAGAAAAAATACATATTTCTGGGTCAACTCATTGCATATCCCATATATATATAATCCATGGTTGGGCCATTTTCCCCATTGAAAAGGTCACCATTTATTTAACTAAAAATCCATGACAGGGTGCGTTTTATATGGTGGGGATTTACCCATGCCTGGTGTGGTTCAGTCACAAGGCCACAGGCCAAGTGAGTAAACCACACCAGAAGTAGGTAAATACCACCATAGCCCACACCCTGGAGTGGATTATTATGATTATACAATGTCCCCCTTTAACTTTTGTGACAAAAAATAAACAAAAATAGAGTTTTTTTGGGGGGGGCATTTTAAATATATTTTGTCGACTTTATTGTTGCACCATAAAAAATAGTTCCATGTTGCTAGGTAGAATATTGAGATGCCCCCAGAACTCAGTGATATGGTTAGACTTTTTTTTACTCATTAGATTTGTAGTCAGGTAGTGTGGGAGCCATATTGAACTGCAGCTGAGTGTTCCTCAGGTCATTTCCAGAGTTAACTGAATTGCAGCCAGGGGTTGGAGCTCTGAGAGTGGGTTCAAGCAGCTTGCTGTCCAGAGAGCACAAGTGAGGTTCGGAAGAGGCAGCATCGGTAAGAGTGTGGAGGGAGCAATGGTATTTGGGAGAGAGCTGGGAGACAGTACTGAGCACCAGGTGTTATGGCACAGAAATTGATTTTATAGTTGTTGTTTTTTTTCCGGTGGTTGCTACTTGGGACGGAGTGGTGGGATGAGCTGTGAACAAGCGCATGACTGATGTGTTTTACTTTCTCTTGGTCGGTGTAAAAGGGGGAAAAATGGGGAGTGGGTGTATCGAGTTCATTTGTTGTGCTGCTTCCACCCTGACTGACTGGCACTTTTTGTGCAGGTTGTCAGTCAATCAAAATGACAGATTCTGGATGCCCATTGTATAATTTTTCATATAGGATGGTAGCCAAGTAAGGTATTATAATCCTAACTAGCTACTTATATAGAATACAGCAAAAAAGTGTCCAACCTTATGTATTCTGTATTATATAAAACAACAGATGGTAAAGTGGGGTACACGAGAAAATAATACCATCTTGGGGTTGAACAAGCTCATAAAGGCTACTCAATCTTTGGGGCCGTGGCTTGTTCACCCCCTTAATGGTATTTCCTCATAAACCGCACTTTGCCATGATTTATTCTCTCTCAAATTTATATTATATATATATATATATCCATACACACAGTCAGTTGAATGGGAGTAAAGCTATTAAGGTACAAAGTTAGGGGTTTAAAATTAATCAATCTACTCAACCCTAACTATAATGGCACTACCGTGCCACTCTAATATACATTTGTTATGTAAATCAGGCAATAAGAAAAATGGAGAAGTTTAAATGAAAAAGGAATTCTTATTCTATTTCAACAGCTAAAAAAGTATGTAAATGGACATTACAATGGCCAAACTATATGCTAAGGAAAAGGGGAAAGTGACTAGAATTTTATCTAGATAATATTTTAGAATTCTGTAGTAAACTACACAGTCCCTCAAAGAATCCTTGCAAATGTGAAACACTGGGACAGTGTTGATGTATTAAAAAAAAATTTGAAAACTGGAAATAATTGCACTGAGTGGCTCGATTAAGGGCTGAGAGTGCGCCCCCCACCTACCCACCCAACATAATGTAAAACATAATTACTCATTTTTTGAAAACAGAAAATTAGTGGCCCTACTTTAAAGTTTGTCCTGAAAAAAATGTTCATAATTGTAATACAACTTTATTTATTAAAATGCGTTTACTTGAGGACTTTTGGTGATGTCACCATTCCAAATGGTGGCCTTTATTACATGATCCAGAGAGGTCACTGAAATTCCATGCCCAGCCCCACAAAACTGAAGCCATCCTTTTTACACTGCACCAGGGCACAGCAGACAAATGGGAGGATCAGGAAAGAAAAGCTGGAATACTGCGCAGACTTCTGCAAGTTCCACGGAACCACTGAAGAACATCAGTTCACGCTCTGGGAACATGCCTCCTCACCATGTGACAAGGCACGTTCCCACACAGCAGAGGTCACAAATGACTGCCTGCTGTAAGAACTGGAATATTTTCATACTTTGGTCCACGATCCATTAGCGGGAGTGCACCAAGACATGAATTCCCTGAAACAGGAGCAAAACGATCCTCAAGAAGCAGCTGCAGCCCTCACTGATAAAACTGACACTGTGGCAGATCTGTTTGTTTATCTGTAGCTAAACTTTTTATTGACTATTATTAGCAGACATGCATCAAATAGTAGTACAGTGTTAGCAGCCTCACCAGTCATCGTTACATATCAGATTATATACAGGTATAGGATATGTCACAAGATCAACACACCAGACTCTCTTCTTTACCTTGAGGTGTTACATATCCCCAAAGGCTTTCCCTGATTTCATTAACATCTGAATGGTCATACGGTTTGCTTCCCTACACCTATTCAGGGAAGTTTTAGTAGGTCTTTGGAACGGGTGGAGGTTCCTGCATGGGCCTTATCATGTACAAACTGTAAATACTGCCCTCACTGTTCTTGAAATTTAACAAGAGTGTTCGCAGAGAGGTTAAGAGTCTTGTATGCATTACCAAGGTTTCTACTGCCAATAGCCATTCAGATTAGGCAGGAACAACCTTGGTACGTCATTTTCTCAGTATTACCCTCTTTGCTTCCACTGTCACCTGAAGCAGCCACCTTTTTTGGCAGCCTGACAACTGGCATTCTGTTTGGTCCAGCCCGAACAGGAACAAGGATGGCAATGTTAGGAGGGGGACCTGCAGGATCTGAGAGCAATCTTTTACTATTTTATCCCAAAAGGGTTTAATGGGTGGGCAGTCCCACAATATGTGCAATAAATCTGCACCTGGGGAGCTACATCTCCAGCATATATCCTGTTGAAGGATCCCCATGGCTTTGAGCCTATCGGGGGTACAGTACCAGTGGTATAGAATTTTATTTTGAATCAGAAGACTCTTTTGGTCTTTTCAGGCCTTGTGCACCAGGACCCAGCATTCCCGCCACTCATCATCCATAATATAAATACTGAACATTTTTTGCCATCATACCTTGGCAAGTATGGACGGGTCTGGGGCAGGGTCTCTCATGAGATTTTGAATTAATCCTGCCATCCCTCCCTTTGGTGGCTTCTGCCCAGTTATGTATGGGTAGGGTGCCAGATGTTGCAGGTCCCTGCATTCTGCAAGAAGGGCAGGGGCAATTTTCTTTGGCTCTGGCTGTAATGAGGCTATGCAGCTAGAGGTACATCCACAAGTCCTCTTTCCTTAGTTTATATGTCTCTTTTAGTCCTGAGAAGGCTTCCATTGTCACTTCCTCTGCAATCATCGGGCCTTTTATTCTGGAAATACCTTTCTTTTCCCATTCAGTCCATTTAATGGGCTTTTGGTCCAGGCATAGGTGTGGGTTGTTCCACAGGGGAGTATTCTTCCCTAAGTGCTGGCATTTAACTATTTTGAGCCATGCTGTATGTGCTGCTCTTAAGGTAAGCCATTTATTGATCTGCTTGGGTAAGCAATATGCTAGGTGGCTAGCTAGCAAAGTCCCTTGCAGGATCTCTGATTCTATCTCTGTCCAGGCTGGGGGTTCTTCCTGTTGGTCTTGAACAGCTGACATGTTTTGGCATTATGGAATGGCCATGCATACTGTGAGAAGTGTGGTAGGTTCCTTCCCCCCTGACCAGTGTGCATGTAATTTAGCTCTACTATATATGGGGGTACTGGTCTCCCTTAGGAAGTTGCCCATGAGAGTGTTAATTTTCTTAAACCAAGCTTCTGGGACCTCAATGGTTCTGTGGGATAGCAGGTAATAAATCCTAGGTGCCATCATCATTTTAATGGCACTGATCTTCCCTACCATTGTTAGATTAAGCCGTTTCCAGTTCTCTAGATCCCTACGCAGCTTTTGCATGAGCGGGTGGAAGTTACTGGCTACCAGACTCTGTAGATCTGGGGTTAGGATGATACCTATGTATTTAATGACTTTGGGGGCCCATGCCAGACCGGTATTAGTGGCCAGATCCTTGGTGGCATGTGTGTTGTGTGGAAGGATTTCTGATTTGCTGCATTTAATTTTTAGCATTTAGGGTAGCCAAAATGTGTGGGACGCTGCTGGTGGAGTTCCCCATTAGTATCAGACAGTCATCTGCATAAAGCTTGGTATGATACTCTTTTGCACCCAAATAGATTCCCCCTTATGTCTGCATGTTCCCTGATGGCAGCTGCTAGGAGTTCAATAGCGAGCACAAATAGCATGAGGGATAACAGGCACCCTTGACGAGTAAATCTGTATGACTGGAAGGGATCCGACAGGGTCTGGTTGGTCAGAATTTTTGCCATCTGGGTGGAATACAGGGTTTGCACCCATGTGGTGAAGCTATCTCCAAAGTTGTACCCCCTCAGTATTGCATGTAGAAATTCCCATTCGACAGAATCAAATGCTTTTTTGAAACCTAGTGTGATGGCTACCACCTTAGTTGGGAGCACTGTCGCAGACTGAAACAGGGTACAGACTGCTCTGAGATGGTCCGAGCTAATCCTCCCTTGTATAAACCCTAATTGTGCTGGATGAATAATGGAGAGGAGGACCTTATCTAGCCTGGATGCCAACATTTTAGCTACTATTTTGGTGTCTGCATTTATTAAAGAAATGGGCCTATAACTTGCAGGGAGGATAAGATCCTTCCCTTCCTTCAGCAACACTGTTATTATGGCTTCTGAGAAACTTTTGGGGAGGGATCCTCTTTGGAAGGCTTCCTGCAACATGGCAAACACAGGTCTGGAGACTGTATAGTTTATGTGCTGGTAAAAGTCAATTGGAAATCCATCATTTTGGGGGGACTTATGAGGGGCCATGTGTTGTATGGCAGAGTTGAGCTTCTTCTCAGTGAAGGGCAATGCCATCTCATTTTTTTGGGTAATGGTAAGTCTTGGGAGGGAAACTCTGGACATAAAATCATAAAATGAGTGCTGGTTCCACTTCCCCTGTGACTCATAAAGTCCCTTGTAGAACCATGCCATTATTTAATTGATCCTTTCCAGGAAGACACATTGTTGACCTGAGGAGTCAGTTAGCCATGTGATGTGCCTCCTGGCCTGCTTCTTTTTTAACCTATATGCTAGCAGTTTGCTGCCTTTTCCCCTTCAGCCCAGTGTTTGTGTTGGGTTCTACAAGGGACTGTATCCAGTATTGCTTGGGATAAGTCATCAAAAAAAACTCACACTGGCCTCATTTCGGGCATACAGATTATCTAGGAGTACTGGGCCTGCTTGGGACCCCATCTTTCGGATGAGACGTTAAACCGAGGTCCCATCTGCCTGGATTGGCGGTAGTTCAGGTGGATGTTAAAGATCCCATGGCACTTATCAAAAAGAGTAGGGGAATTTTTTATTATAATAACATCAAAAAAAATAATTATGAACAGTGTTAAGTCACACAAAATAAATACAAATCAGATGACAAACAAATAAAATAAATATTACAGTCATACAGTACAGATCAGTATATAAAAAGAACTATATTTCCGCCTCCCCCCTCCCTACTTAAAGAGTAGGGGAATATTTTATAACAAGCAAGCAAGCCTTCAAAATTATTAAAACCTCTCTCTTGAGAATTATATTTATACTGCTACTCCTATCTGGAAATGTTCACCCAAACCCAGGACCGCATGGACCAACTACCTACCCTCAGAACAAAGCAACAGGATCCCTCACCTTAGCATCCATTAATGTCTGTAGCCTTCTTAGCAAACTCGACAATCTTCAAACCTGGATCCATCAACACAGTTCTGACATCCTCTCGGTAGTTGAAACATGGCTCTCCCCCAAGATCCCTAACTCTGCGGTAGCAATTCCCGGATACTCAATCTTCAGGACGGACAGGATCTCGAAGCGGGGCAGTGGCTGTGCCATTTACTTAAAAGACTCTCTCATGGGACACACTATCCAAGTTCCAGACCCGGACTCACCGTCCCAGGTCCTCGCTATCAGAGTTCTTCTAGGGGCCCACAACAAAAATCTTACTGTATTCTCTGTATACATACCCCCTAAACACCAGGATACCGCTTCAACAACTTAATAGAATGCTCTCAGTGGACTGCCATAATATGGAGATCATAATAAAGGGGACTTAATATCAACTGGCTTGCACCCGAGGCCTGCAGCTATAAGGATTCTATCACAGCACAGCACCTCACTCAGCTGGTCCCCTCTCCTACTAGAAACTACAGAACAGGGTCCAGCACCCTAATAGACTGGATACTATCAAATTGCCCTGACAGAATTACTAAAGTGTCTGTCTTCCCGGACTCAATAATCGACCACTCGCCTGTGATCTGTTTATGGGCTACTAAAATCACTAAGCCTCCTCCGAAAATCATTTACACTAGGGTTATCAAACATGGACACCTACACCAGCTAAAATCTCATCTAAGTAGGCTTGATTGGTCTAAAATTGACTCTCTTAAGGACGTCAACAAAGCGCTGGAACTGTTCATCAGACTGTTCATTACAGCCTGTGACATCTACGCACCACTGGTCAAGAAGAAAGTTAAAGGCGTATCGAACCCTTGGATTAACTCTGAACTCATAGCACAACTAAAACTCAGGGACCTTCTCAGGGGGAGGAAATGGACAAGGAAATGATAGAAAGTATACTTAGAATGGCAGAAAAAGGGGAGATATTGCTGATGGGTGATCTGAATATGCCAGATGTTAACTGGAGTGCAGTTGCAGCAGCCACTTCTAAGAGTGGGGTTATTCTAGATGCCCTACAGGGGGCATGCCTTAGACAACTAGTATTGGAGCCCACTTGAGAGGGAGCAATCTTAGACCTGGTTCTCTCAAATGGAGATGAAGAGAGGATCACAGATGTAGAAGTGGGTAGCCATCTGGGAACTAGCGACCATCGAACAGTATGGTTCACAATAAATACAGCAATAGAGTCAAGCCATACAAAGACAAAGGAACTGGATTTTAGGAGGGCTGACTTTGTCAAAATGGGTGAGTGCCTAAGGAATGCACTAGCAAATGGGCAGGAAGGAGGGGTGGAAGAACAATGGGGAATAATAAAAACCGCCATCACAGAGGTATCAAGCCTTTGTGTAAAGCAAATAAACAAAACAAAACGAGGTAAGAAACCACAATGGTTCTCAAAGGAAGTGGCAGTGAAGGTTCAAGAGAAAAAGAAAGCATTCAGGAAGTACAAGGATTCACAGAAGGAACAGGGCAGAGAACTGTATCAGTTAAAGCAAAAGGAAGCTGGGAAGGCCGTCAGAACAGCAAAGGCCCAAACCGAGGAAAAGATAGCCAACTCAGTTAAGAAGGGGGATAAAACCTTTTATAGGTACATCAGGGAGCGAAGGAAGACCAAGGGAGGGATAGTGAGGCTTAATAAAGGAGAGGAGGGTGGGCAGAGGGTGACTGTGAAAAGGCAGAGATACTAAACAAATATTTTTGCTCAGTATTTACAAAGGAAGAGGGGGAGGTACCTAAAACAAACAGTAGAAACACTCTGGATACAGAAGTTGATACCAGCCCATTTACAGAAGAAAGGGTTCTGAAAGAACTCTTAAAACTGAAGGTGGACAAAGCAATGGGGCCTGATGGGATTCATCCCAGAATTCTAAAAGAACTAAGGGTAGAACTAGTGACACCACTGACTACCCTCTTTAACAAATCATGGGAGGATGGGGTGGTACCCGAGGACTGGAGGAGGGCAGATGATTCCCCTTCACAAAAGTGGGAGCAAGGCAGAAGCAGTAAACTACAGACCTGTTAGTTTAACCTCAGTGGTAGGGAAAATGATGGAATCACTTCTGAAGGAAAGAATTGTTAAATATCTAGAGGCCAGAGGGGCACAGGACCCAAGGCAGCATGGATTCACAGTGGGAAGGTCATGCCAGACAAATCTGATAGATTTCTTTGACTGGGTGACCAAAGTAGTTGATCAGGGAGGGGCTGTGGACATGGCCTACCTAGACTTTAGCAAGGCATTTGACACAGTCCCACACAAAAGATTAATATACAAGTTAGCCAGCCTGGGAGTGGTCCCAAGATGACAGCCTGGGTAAAGAATTGGCTGAGAATAGGACACAGAGAGTAATAGTAAATGGAGTCCACTCTGAAAAAAGGGGTTAGTAGGGCACCGCAGGGTTCAGTATTAGGACCAGTCCTCTTCAATGTCTTTATAAGTGACATTGCAGAGGGACTGGAAGGAAAAGTATGTCTCTTTGCAGATGACACAAAGATCTGCAACAGAGTTGATGCACAAGGTGGAGTGGAAAGGATGAGAAGGGACTTGGCAAGGTTAGAGGAATGGTCAAATGTATGGCAGCTTAGATTCAATGCTAGAAGTGCAAGGTAATGCACCTGGGAAACAAAACCCAGGGAAGAGTACACAATGGGGGTGAGATACTAACAACAACAAAATGGAAAGGACCTGGGGGTAGTCATATCAGATGACCTAAAGGTTGGCAAGCAATGTGAGGGCAGCAAGGAGGCTGGGGGATACTGGGATGCATAGGAGAGGCATCACCAGTAGAAAACAGGAAGTTATTATCCCTCTGTACAGACAGCTAGTGAGACCCCATCTGGAGTACTGCGTGCAGTTCTGGAGACCCAATCTCCGCAAAGACATAGACAGGATGGAAGCTGACCAGAGGAGGGCAACTAAAATGGTGCAGGGTCTGCACTGGAAGACATATGAAGAGAGACTTAAGGAGCTTAATATGTATAGCCTCGAGGAAAGGAGGGAGAGGGGGGACATGATAGAAACTTTCAAGTACCTCAAGGGAATCAACAAAGTCCAAGAGGGTAGCATCTTTCCAAAAAAGAGGTGTGCAAGAACAAGGGAGCACAATTTGAAGATAGAAGGGGCGGCTCAGAGGTAATTTAGGAAGTATTTTTCACAGAGAGGGTGGTGGATGCATGGAACAGCCTTCCGAGGAAGTTGTGGAGTCAAAAACAGTGGTGGAATTCAAGCATGCATGGGACAGTCATAAGGCAATTCTAGGGTGTGGGGGTAGGAAGAAGTAGGCTGCTGGTTAACTAGGATCTGCAGCTTATCCATCAGGTAGGGAAATGGGCAGACTGGGTGGGCCAAGCGGTCCTTATCTGCCGTCAAATTCTATGTTTCTATGTTTCTATAACCTCAAACCAAACGAAGTCCAAAACAGTATTCAATCCCATAAACAAGTAGAAACCACCTAAATCATAAAGGAAAAAAAGGAAAAAAAAAAAAAACAATAATAAAAAGAAACCAATAAATCAGCCTTGTTAGTCACACACAGCCTAGTAATCACTAATGCCTTAAGTTATCCCCTCTCTCCTAGCTGAACAAAACCTAGTATGCATTCTAATAAACCCTCAAGTTTGTCCCATGATATACAGTAAAGCAAAAATGATTCTAAAACTGTCAATCTGAATCCAAAGGAATATGAAAGAACGAACAACAGTACATATTGCAACATATATACATTCTTTGGAAAACATTTCAATCGCCTAGGCTGTTTTCCCAATCCCTAGTGACCCTTTTATAACAATCATTTATATTTAATAAAGTAAGTCATCCCTTTCCACCAATTATCAACTTGTCTGGTAGATGCAAAGGCAACATCTGCCAAATACACCTTTTAAGGCCCTACTTATCAGACAACAGACTACTTCAACAGGCATCGGTTTCTGATACAGCACCATTGGCACCTAACTGCCAGAGGTAATATATCAATGTACAGCACAATATATTCAGAGTCCCACTATCATATCTTGACTGCAAATGAGCGCAATTACCCAACGCCAAAAAATTATAATCCAGTGTACCTAACCATTTCATGTTCCACTGAACCATGAGAAATTTCCATAGAGACTGAGCATAAGAACAGTCAAATAAAAAATGTTCCATCGTTTCTTCCACATTAATACACTGTAAATAAGAACAAT
Source organism: Neoceratodus forsteri (assembly GCA_016271365.2). NCBI lineage: Eukaryota > Metazoa > Chordata > Ceratodontiformes > Ceratodontidae > Neoceratodus > Neoceratodus forsteri. The sequence continues at coordinate 336,720,252 of CM057454.1, forward strand.
TACGTTCAGAATGATCTTTATATTTAGCATTTCCTCTTACCCCAATTCTACCATATGCTGATAACCATATAAGTTCCCACATGTAATTGGGTAATCGTGAATTATTTAACTTCTGAAGCACTACTTTAATACTTTGGGATGGACAATTTTTAAAAGCAGGTTCACTGGGGTATAATAGTAACATCACCTTACTATATAACAATTTCCCTAACAACTCTGTAGACAATCCACTGTTAATTTCATTTAAATAATTTTTTAACAATAGGTAAAAAAGCAGAATACATAAAGTGGGAATAGGTTTAGGGAATCTTCTGCGATAAACATGAAAGTACTTATACAGTATAACAGAGTAGTGTCACCTGGTTCCTTGGGTGCAAATCCCATACCTCCCTAAAATTTGAGGAGATAAATAAGGTAGAAAAGAAAATAATCGGATCGATCATACCCAAACCCCACTTTGTTTTGATAAATAGGTATAATGGCGCTTAATTGGATTGAGCCTATTGCCCCATACCATTTGAAAAAATAAACTGTAAAGTTTAGTTTCCAATAAAGTGGAATCGAAAGACCTGAGCAATATACAACAATAGTGGCACAAGGAATTTTTTATAACTATTACCCTCTGTAATTTTGGCAGTCTCAATGTTTCCATATATTAACCTTATATTCTACAGCCTGCAATCCTTTTTCCAATTCAGGAAGGTAAATTCTGAGGCCCATACCACAGCCCAAGTATCCTTAAAGGGTCAGGAGAATACAAATGCCTTGAACAAATAACGACTCAGGAAGTTGCACCTATAAATAATCCTCTACTTTTAGAGGGGTTCAGTTGTGAATTGGAAACAGCAGAATACTGCAGCATTAAATCTAAAAAAAACATTTGATCATCACGCTGAAAAAATAAACACAGATCATCAGCATAAGCCAGAACCCTCACATTTTGATGTAACGGAGGTGCCGAAATCCCCTCCCACAATGCCGATTGCGAAACATACTGAATCAAGATATCTATGACATATACATATAACAATGGGCTCAGTGGGCATCCCTGCCGCACTCCAGTAGGAATATGAAATCCAGTCCCTATCGTGGTGTTCAACATAGGGTGAGTCATATTGGTGTCATATATCACCTTAAGCCAATGCACAAATTGCCGAGGCACCCCATAATGGGACAATACTAAAAATAAAAACGGGTGATATACCCTGTCAAAAGCCTTCCTCTGATCCACCGATAAACACAACCAGTTAATTTACATGTTAAATATTCTATCCAATCTCTAATGTATCGATGTGCTTGAAGATTGATTTTTCTGGCATACCACAAAATTGGTTAGGGATATAACATGGTGCTGCTTTTTAAATCTGGTGTTTAATATACTCATCAATATCTTATGTCTGAGTTCAATAAAGTGATAGGTCTCCAATTATCTAGTGAATGTCTATCCCCGGATTTAAATAAAAAAATTAAGAGACCCTCAGAAAACCATAGCGGAAAACTAGAAGAAACAAGAAAAAAATTATATACTAACTCCAAACCTATAGCAAAAGAATCAGGGAATGCCTTATATAATTCCATCGTCATACCATCTATCCCAGGTGACGTTCCAGATTTCAACTGCTTAATCGCTGTAACAATTTCCTGCTTTGAAATAGGCAACACTAAAGCCCCCTTATCCTTTGAACATCCTGGTTTCTCTAATTATGCCAAGAATTGTTCCATCAGTGAAATGCTAGGTGCAGTCTCAGGTTTATGAGCATCAAAAAAGGTTTCAATCATTTGTTGCAGTACACACTGTTCTGTAACAATGTTACCATCAACATCCTTCAGGGCATCAATGGTAGTATTCAATTTATATTTTTTAAAGGCCTCATAAGGGTCCCCTTCCGGACATTTTTTCCTCCCAAATTTAAACAAAGCTTGCAGAGTTTCCGCCCTATCATACTGCCATTCCTTAAGCTGTTGTTTAAGAAGTGCAATTTGGCCAGAATTATCAATTTTAGAAGTATTTGCTAAAGAAATCTGATCATACAGATGTTGCCTCAATTTTAGATAATGTAAAAACTTCACATTACCCCTAGTCTTACCAATATTTTTGAATAACGATGCAAAATCCTTTTTCAAATCCACCCACCATTCCTCCAAGTCATCATACAAAAAAGCCACTGATAATCTGGCCTGTAATAATAATTCAAATTTATTTCTAACGTCCGGGCACTGCAATAATGTAGCATTCAGTTTCCATCTTGCCCTCGGCCGTGCCGGCAACCGCACAGGTCCAATTTTACATAACAAAAGCATATGATCCGAAAAAGAAACAGGTACCATAAAAAAATCAAACAATACAGATTCCGAAAGAAACATATAATCAATAGTGGAAGTAAATGTATTCTTTTTATAAGTAAAATCTACTCCCCTCCGTTGCCTACTTCTACCATCTACAAGGCCAGATCCCTTTATCAATTGTTCCAACACCTTGGAATCGCAATATACCTTTTTTTGGTCATTTTTTCCTTATCCTGATCCCCAAGCTTAATTACCCCGGCCTGCCACTTGAGCACACAATTAAAGTCACCACACAAAAAAATTTTATGCGAGGTAAACAAGTATGGCTTAATCAATTGAAACAAAGCTATCCTTTCAGATTTTATTTGAGAACAGTAAACATTAATGAATCTGCAAGTCAAAGACCTCCACACCCCATCTAGAATCAATAGGCGACCTGGCACTATATCCATTAACTTAATTAAAGAAAAATGAAAGGAATTAAACACAACCCCTATACCATCTGCAGAGTCTTGTCCAAATGACCAGTAGGAAGGCCCCCAACACCATTCACGCTGAAAAAGCCTACTTTGATCCAGAGAATACATCCAAGTTTCTTGCAATAGGCAAATCTGTAAAACTTGGGAATAAATATACTCAAACACTATCCTCCTTCTTTTATAATTCAAAAGGCTATGAACATTCATTGAACCCAGGGTAACAGCCATTCAATAAGAAAAAAGAAGAAGAACCCATCAGCCATCCTTTTTTTTTCCTCTTTTTCTTTTTACCTTTATATCCTTCAGAAACTCTCAAAGGAGAAGGTGGGCTATCCTGCATTTGTTGGGAATCTAACTCCTGACTATTCAATTCTACATCACCCCAAGAGGAAGCTAACACAGAAAAGGGATTGTTCGATTCCACTTCTACCGGGCAAGGCCCTAAATTAGTCTTAGTGTTCCTTGAGGAACGTCGTACAGGAACTAACACCAAAGGACGCGAAACCCACTTTTCTTCCGTCTCCTTCTGTAACACCTTAACTCCCGGATTCTCCGCTAAGGGTAACCGTGACTGCTCCTCTGCCACTACATTTTGACTTTTTTCCCTGACACTTGCAGCATTTGGATCCACCTGGGACCTTATCCCATCCCCCACCTTATCCTGTGCTTCCTGAATCAATAATTCAGGACAACCAATTGATATTTTATTCCTTGCAGCCCACTCACACTCAGCGAAAACATGCCTAACCCCTTCACATAAGTCACACTTCATTGAATTCTCACACTGGAAAACCCCATGTCCAATCTCACCACAATTTTCACAGCGGGGTTTGTCACAAGAACTTGACAAATGGGTATGAGCACCACACCTGTAACAAGCTCTGGGCTGTCCTGCATAGAAACACACCCCCCTATCTCGTCCCAAAAGAAACGAGTTCGGGATATGTTTGATGCCTTTGTCCGTTTGCCGAAGTTTCACTTTGAATTTCCATCCCCCAGTCTAAAACTGCTCAGAGTCAAGAATGGCCTCCGGGGAACTTAAGACTTCACATGTCTGACCCAACCAGTATGAAATATCATCCACGTGCACACCCTCATTCCTAAACATAATGGTGACAAACTTAATTAACGGTTTTGTCAGGGGAATCACGAAAAAGGGTGTCCACAGGGGTGAGAACTTCACCTGGCTATATCTCTCCCAAAACAGGTCCAATGCCTGGGCAGATCTAAAACTAACATCAAAATTATCCTCACCAGATATGTTTATGAATGCAAAAACTTCCCTAGGTGAAAATGCAGGAGTCTTTTAATAAACATTTCCCACATATCCCTATCTGGCCTAATCTCCAAACCACCCTTATACCTAATCCGTACTGCATTCCTCCGTAGGGCTGCCCTGCTTGGACCTAGAGAATAACTCAGACGTTAAAGGTTTCTTAACTGGTAATGCCTGTTCTAAATCTGTCCTTGGTGTAAATCAGTCACTAATGGTGCTAAGCTAACATTAGGTAAAACTAACTCCTTTAGAACAGGCTGTACTCCATCACCCCCCATGTACAGGAACCACAGGTAAAAGTACATTAGGTTTCCAAACAGGTGTAGTTTGAGAAAAATTCAGAGTAGGATCCCAGTCAGGTGTTGGGTGCCAAGACCCCTTGTTCAATGTACAACCTGCCTCCTGTAATGCTCGTTCAGGGGACCAAGCATCCACCTGTGGGGCGTGTGCCACAGACCCCTGTCTCAGTGAAAGTGCATCTTTAGATTTTACCTTCTGTAGCAGCAGATCCTTCTCAGGTTCACTAGCTTTAATCGGAACTTCTATATGCCGTTTTGCAAATAAAACCATCATTCTTTTACCTTTACCATCCTCACCAACTCTGTCCGTACCAGACTCAAGACGTTGGTTGAAAAAAAATTCTGAAACCCCATCCTGCTGGAATGGATCTTTTTGATAAACGCAGGATCGATCACCCTGCACAACAAAATCTCCCCCTTTAAACTCAGAACCAGCCACCTTCAGACCCTTCACAGTTGACTCTCGTAGCACATCCGGGTCACCGACTGCAGCCATAGCAACCGCCGACACTCTTTCAGTCAATTCCATTACATGTAAACTCTCTTCACCAGTTCGACTCTCGTCTTCCAGCTCACCAAAAACCTTGGTCTTTACACCACTGTCTGATGCACCCTCAATCCTATCGCTGCCCGAATCACTCTCTCCTCGCTCCACCATATTCACCGTCATACCCTCCGGTGTTTCTGCTACAACTCCGCTTGTGTCCTCTCGTTCCTCCTGTTCCGACTCCAGAGAAGTCGCGAATTCAGCACTCAGCTCTGCTCTCCGCACACTCTCCCGCTCCTGCATCGTAATTTGTCTTGGCGATGCACTCTCCATCTCGCCAGACTCAACAGAAACTCCGGCTCCTGTAACAACTGATCCCGAAGTTCGCACTTCTGCGTCTTCCATCAAACACACTCATGCCGACTGCACCTTCTTCGTTCCTCCATCCAAACAATCCTCTCCCAGAGGACTGCCACCAGCCACCTCCGTTGATGCGGCCATCTGCTCCCAAGTCCAGCCTCAACTGACTGAACTCGCTGTTTTGCCGCTAGCCCCCTACTGCCAGACTGCAGTAGGGGAATTTTTTATTGAAAACTTCAAAACAAAATAAACAAAATTGTATTGCATCATACAAAATCATAATGAAAGAAATTTGAAAACAAAAATAAGTATTACAGCATACATGAAACTTAAACATAAATAATCCGTATTTGCACAAAACCCCCCATCCCACCCCCACTAAAAGAGTAGGGGAATTTTTTTATTGAAAAAATTTCAAAACAAAAATAAAAGATTATATTACAGCATACAACAAACATGGAAAAAGGAAGTTGAAAACATAAATAAATATTTACCACAGATATGAAATTTGAACAGAAAGAAACCTTATATGATCAAAAACCCTCCAGTCTCCTCCCGAAAGGAGGTGAGAAAATTACTTAAATATAAACTTCGTACTATAATAATAATGACTGTATTCTACTGTAAAAATACAAACCTAAACAATTATCCTGTATCAAGCCAATGTAAAGTTTCCAGTATTTCTGGAAAATACCTAATGGAAGATGCCTTTTTCCGTAAAGTATATGTTTTGTACAGTATGGTGAATTTTCCAAAATAAATGCTTAGGAAATAAATTGTTGTTGAAAGACCAAGCACTTCTTGTTTGCCAAATATGATACTTAAAACAAGCTAAAATAACAAGAATGGTATCCGAAAAATATTCACACCATGATACTGGTAATATTCCAAAAAATAATGTGTCTTCAGTAATATCCTGAACAGGAAAATGTTTCCACTGAAGGGAAACAAGCTCCCAAAAATCTAGAATATAGGGACATTCAAAAAATAAATGAGGAACAGTTTCTATTTGAGCATGACATATATTTGATCTAGGACATCCTCTAAAAGATTTCTCTTTATGTTTCAAATTTCCTTTACATTTAATTTTAAATGAGCTGTAAGCCAAACCACATCCCACATGTAAGCAGGAATTCTCTTGAAATAAGCATATTACCAATTTGTGATACCTTGGTGCTAGAAAATACCGAGAAATGTGATGGAATTAAAAAGATTCATAATTTTCCCATATAAAGTTTTTCTATTATATAATTCTAATTGCACTTTACAGAGCCCCCATGTTTTGATTTTGGAAAAACAGGGTTTGAAATGTATAGGTAGACCTACTAAAGATACTTGTTTAGAAAGACCACTGTTGGATTCCCACTGTACTAACCATGACGCTACTGTCTCCCACACCCAACTATACCAAATTGTCTCCTCTTTTCTTAATAGAGGACATAAATTTTTTGACACAAATAAAGAAAAAAAGAAAACAATGGGATTTATCATCCTAATCCCTCCCAACTTAAAATCCTGATATAATATTCCCCTCTTTATTGGGTTTAGTCTACTCCCCCAAATAGCAGAAAAAAATATACCATAGAGTGTAGTAACAAGAGAAAGAGGGGTCAGAAATAAAGCCCCTAAACATAAAAACATACTCAACAAATAGGTTTTGACCATATATACCCTTTTCTTTTTAGACATTTTCCATTTGTTCCACATATTAACCTTAGATTTAGCTACAGACAACACGAGTTCCCAATTATAAAAAGCAGGGTCTTCCATACCCCAATAAACACCTAATATCTTCCCAGGACCTATACAAATTGGAATATTTGGAATTACCATTGTCATAGAAACATCTAAATTTAAACGAAAATACTTACTCTTGAAAGGATTAATGCTTGAGCCTGAAACCTCTGCATAGGCCAATAACAAGGCATCCATGGCTTGGCACGATGGGAGATCTGCCAAAGTGAGGCAGAGATCATCAGCATAGGCAATTGTCTTTATTTCTAAACAAGTACTACTGAAGGATAATCCCCTAATGTTATCATTTGCATTTATCCCAGAAATAAGAGGTTCCAAGGAGAGAATATATAATAAAGGGCTTAGAGGACAGCCCTGTCTCACACCCCTGGTTACCAAAATAGACTCACCCAACCATCCATTTATGAGGGGTGGCTAAAGCTTTATTGTAACATGTCTTTAACCAAGAGACAAAAGGTCCCGGAAAGTTCATTTTTTCTAAGCAAAGCCATAAATATGTATGAGAAACACTGTCAAAAGCTTGCTTCTGGTCCAAGCTAAGTAAAAAACCCATAAGGTCACCTGATTGACTTCTAGAAAAGATCTCCGTAAAAGAATAAGACCGTCTTGTATTGATCGTTCCGGAACTGAACAAAATTGGGTGGGATGGATTACAGTTGTCAGACAAAGTGATAAACGATTACTAAGAATCTTAGAAAGTATCTTGTAGTCACAGTTCAGAAGAGTAATGGGTCTCCAATTATTTAAATCCATTTTATCCCTTTTATGTAAAGAATAACTATACCTTCATACATACTAGGAGATAATAGGCCCAAATTTAAGCTATATGCAAAATTTCCGTCAATTCTGTTAAAAGAAAAGGTAACAGAAGTTTGTACATTTCATTCGGTAATCCGTCAGAACCAGGAGTTTTATCTGAAGGAATTTTTAATAATTTCCACTTCCTTACTTGAAATAGGTTGCAACAAAGTACGTAACTAAATAATCAGGAATTTTCTTTAAAGAACAAGAGAGTAACCATTCAGTAACATCTGACTGAGATGGGTTTGGCTTTGCTGAAAACAAACTATAAAGCTGTGTATAACTTCTTTAGTATGTCCTCTTTTCAAAAATACACTGTCCTGAAGATTGTTTCAAGGACATTAAATCTTTTTGTCTAGACGCTTTAAAAATCAAAAGGGTTAGTATGTGCCTGGACCCACTAAGGCCAAACCTCTGTTCATGTTGTAAAGAAGACATACGATCATATTGTAACTGTGTTAAGTAAAGTTTTAAAGAATGAAATTCCTGCTCATCATAAGGCTGACCTTTCATAATACAATTTTGAAAAGCTAGCAAAGAATTACATGCTGAAAGATAAGTCCTGGTTTTGCAACTACCCAACAGCCTTCCTATTTTTTTAAAATATACCTGGAAATCCTGTTTCGTGTCTTCCCACCATGTATGTTTATCATCATAGAGAAAAATTACTGATTTCCTGGCTTCAGTAATCGCTAGAAAACCTTCCCTGACTATGGGAATATCCAATAGGGACATATTTAACTTCCAATAACCCATACCCCTGGATGTGTTATGGCAATTTGAAAGGGTAACACTTATAAGAGCATGATCTGATGTGGCCACTATATTAACGGATGGATCACTGGTCTGTAATGAAGACGACACAAACCAATAGTCAATCCTAGAAGATTTTTTTCCTTGGTAAAAGGTGTGTGGAGTATGAGATGATTCTAGGAAAACATTTATTAAACCAGATTGGGTAATTAGGGATCTCAGGAAATGGGTATCACAATATATTTTGGAAAAAGATTGTGTATTCTTAAAGTGTGGAATATTAAAATCCCCCCCAAACAATATATTTTTACAAGAAAACAAATAAGGCCGAATTAGTTTAAGTAATGCTATCCTACCAGCCTTAGACTATGGGCCATAGATATTTATGAGCCGAAAATCTAATGAAGCCAAGTTAACATCAAGCAATAAAGCTCGTCCCGGTAAAATATCCACAATATGTGTAACTGTAATTTCTGGGGTAGTAAAACAAATACCTAAACCTGAGCATAGATCAGTTCCACCAGACCAATAACTAGGGCCCCATATCCATGCCTCCGAAGCTAATTGAAAATCATGTGTGGAGTATAGTCTAGTATCCTGAAGAAAAATAATGTCATATTTCAATTTTGAAAAAAGTTCAAAGGTGGCCAATAACTTAAACCGAGAGCGAATACTATTAGTGTTTAAACTAGCAAGTTGGATTGTATACTCAGAGCCAGACGTAGAGTGAAAAAGGTTAAGGTACAAATTTAGCCAGTCTTGTACTTTTTCCTTGTACCTTTTTGGACGTAATAGTATGTTTTTTTTAACAGTGCTAACTATGTCTGAATCTGACTGAATACTCAATTGAGAGGAAGCCAAAGAAGCGGAATCAGAGTCATGATCATTGCCATCTTCCTGTTCTGCTAAAACTGAGTATCTGTTTTCTAAACCGTAGTCCCAACACCGAAGAAGCAATAGTAGGGCACAGAAGGTCCGGGTTCCAAAGGGGAGGCATAATGTCAGACAATTTAACATTTACTGAAATGTTGTCTGCTGCAGCCTTTGACAGGGTCTTTTTTTACCTGTTTTTCCTTACCCTCTCTCATAAGATGAGGTTGTGCAGGTACTGCGGATGGGGGGGAGGGATGCTGTACACCTTGTGTCATAGGCCTCTGAGATTGGACTTCTGGGGGACCAGTGACTATAGGTTTAGTAGCCCTATGCACATAGAAATCTTGCACACCATAATCGGCCTCACCAGTGTTATGGGCTGCCCATGGACAATCCAGAAAGCAGTAGCCTAAATCTTCGCATAGGTTGCATTTGGATGTGTTGACGCACTGGTTACCTATGTGTCCAACCTCCCCACAATAAATACATTTTAATATTGAACATGAAGTACTAAGGTGACGTAAAGACCCACACTTAAAACAGCGTTTGGTTTGCCCTGGATAAAAGATAAAACCCTTATCCCTACCTATATAAAAACAATTTGGTAGGTGCTGCAAACCCTCTGAATTTTGATGTAACTTTACTTTTATCTTCCATCCACCATTCCAAAACCCTTCAGCATCCAGAATTGGATCCGGGGTACCTTGCAAATCACAATGTTTCTCCAACCAGAATAAAATGTCAGAAATATTAACACCTTCGTTTCTAAATAAAACAGTAATAACACGAAAAGGTTGTTTTGTTAGTGGAATGACCTGGAAAGGTGTCCATAAAGGATTAGTCTTAACAGTCATATGTTTAATCCAAAAGCGCTCCAGTAATGCAGGGGACCTAAAACTAATATCAAAAGTCACTTCTCCAGGAGCATGAATGAGTGCATAAACCTCTGATGGAGTAAAACCTAAAGACTGTTTAATCAAAGTCAGACCCACATAATATCTGTCAGGAATTGATTCTAGCGCCCCATATATCGCAACTAACAGCATTTCTACGCTTTGCAAGCTCTACAGGCTTTTTAAATAAATCAGCATACGAGGTGTAGGGTCTTTAAGCAAGTTCTGTGTCGGTTGTGCATCCTGAATGGGTGCAGCATTTTCCAAGATATCTGTATTTTCCCAATAGTTAAAGTTTTGTACAGGAAGAATCCTGTAGTTTGCCTTCCTCATTCTGGATAAGTAAGGAATTACCTTGCGTTTGCTCCTCTAAGGCAGCGTCTGCCCAGCTCCTAGAAGCCTCGGTGTTGCATTTATGTTCGATGTGGCCAAAGAAGATAATGTGGAAACCTGTGGCAAAGGAGCATTTGGAAGCTCGTGAGTCCATTCCCCAGAAAATGATTGACTCCAACGGCGTCTCTAAGCTCCTCTGGTGACCATCCGGACCTCCTGGTAGCTCTAAGTCAGTCCATGAAACAAATGTTTACCTCAGCCGGTTCCTGTCTTTTGCAAAAACTTTAAGTTGTGAGGATTTATTATCAGGGCTGCGTTTTCATTTTTTTTCTCTGTCGATTTTGGATTGTTTTTTATTTAATTCCTCCTCCAGAAGAGAAAGCTGTTGCTGCAAAACGGCATGTTTATCTTCTAGGTCCTGTGTAGAGTCTGAGCTGGAAACAGCGTTATTTAAAGGTGGAAAAATGATAGTAGGCGTTGCAGATAAGCGAAAATTTTCTACCTCAGGTTCCTCTGAGGCAGTAGTTGCTGTAGTTTCTGACTCTAAGGCAATAGCAGGCATTACAGAAAAAACTGGGATTTTCTTTTCTCCTTCCAAAAAAACACCTGCACCGTCAGAGTCATCCTCCTGAATGGGCTCCTCCATCCTGCCGACGGACAGACAAACATCACCCGCCTACAGAGTAGGGGAATTTCCCCAGTGTCCTGGCCAAATTTCCCCTCATTCACTAAAAAAAAAATACCACCAACAGCTTAATCTGGTTTAAGGTCAGTTGTCATTCATCTGTATCCCCCTCCCCTGGGTCGTGCCTGAAAATAGGCAGCATTTGTCTACTGCACTTACCCAGTCAACAAAAACTAAATAAAATACAGGAGCTCCATATTCTGGAGCTTTTGTGGGTTCAATTTATATTTCCGCTCCTTTGCTTTTAGTTTGGCTTCTAGTTTGAGGCCTCTTTTTCCCTCTGCCTCCCATGGTGCACAGCATGCTCAATTATTTTGCCCCTTAAAGTGGCTTTTGAAAGCTTCACAAATCATGCAAGGTGGGGCAGACTCTGGGAGTTGTCCTGAAAGTAGTCCTTTGTCTCTTGTGCTACCCAAGTTCGGAATTCTTTATGTTGTAATAGAAGGTGGTCGAGTCTTCACGTGAGAGATCCTTTAGACTAGGGAGTAAGTACAAAGCTTATTGTCAGAAGAGCATAATCTGATAGGAAGAGAGGGATTATAGTAACATCCATCACATTGGCCATTATTTTCGGAAAAGTTAGGTAGTAGTCCAGCCTGCTGGACATAGCATTAGCCAAAAAAAAAGTATGTATAATCCCTTGTGCCTGGATGTGTTAGTCTCCACACAGCCGTAAATTGGTATAAATCCATCAGCTCTCTCATATGTTTTAGGGAATGGGAGTACGGTTCTGGCCTGGAGTTAGACCTGTCTAATACCACCTCCATTACCAGATTACAGTCCCCACCCAGTATGACCACCAGACTGTCAAGTGACATATCCAGTATTGTTTGGGATACGTCATCAAAAAAACTCACACTGGCCTCATTTCGGGCATACAGATTAACTAGAAGTACTGGGCCTGCTTGAGACCCCATTTTCGCTACCACACACTTCCCCTCCTTGTCTGATTTCTGCATAATCGGTGTCCATCCTGTTTGTGACAAGAGGATGGAGACCCTCCTCTCCAATTTTCCAGCTGAGCTATACATTTCCCATCCCACCCATTCCCTAACCAGTCTGGGGGCTTCAGTCTTTGATAGCTTGGTCTCTTGTAGGAAGGTTACTTGAGTCTTCAATTGCTTCAGCCAAGACAATATCTTTTTTCGTTTAACTGAAGAGCTTAGGCCCTTCACATTCCACGTGGTGGCCACTATGGAGTTCAGCGCAGCCATTTGAAGTGCTTAATATTTTGATGCATGGTACGAATGGTTGTAGTTCTCATTGGAAAGCGCTGAAGACTCTTTCCCCGTGTAACTGAAGCCCCCAGGGGTGTTGAGTTTGGGTCCTTACGTATCCCTTGGCTCTGCATACCCTTGACAACATAATGATTGCTGATATACAGCTATTCTGCTTTTCTAACACACTTTTCTCTTGTACTTGTTCTTTAGCTTGCATCCTTTTGCATATCTGCACATTAACTTAGGCACCAACAGTACATTTCATGCAAACACTTCGTAATAGACATATCATCGAACTAATGTATTTTTGTTATCTCAGCCAGTAAACCTTTATGCATTTACAGCATTGGAAAACCACAATGTTTCATATCCCGTTGCCCTGCATTTGACAGGCTCTGTCCTACTGGAATCAGTCCCCCTGCCCCTGATCTCCTTCTTTACGTCGGGATATATTTTTTCAGCTTTTATCTGTACAAGGTGTACTCTCCTTTAAGCAATAGCAGAATTCATTTGACTTGACAGGTCAGGAACATTATAAATTCTTACAAATGCAGTCCTATCTTTTACATAAGCTGAACTGCTCTCCAAGGCTTCCAGAGCCCTTCCCACCCCTGCTGAGCATCTTCATGGACCTCCTTCAAAGGAAGGACTGGTTTCACCTCATTGGTCATTTGTATGGAGGTCTGCAAGCATTACTGCCTTACAACACCCAGCATATATTGAAGAGATGGAACCAAGTGCTGTGTACTGCCTATGCATAACAACTGGGTACCCAGAGTGTATGTGACTGTGCTAGAGGGACTCTTTGTGCATGCATGTTTAACCTGACTAAGATCAGATCTGAAATCAAATACTAGACTGCTGCCCCACCCTTGTTCATGTCCCCTAAATAAATCAGATCCTATTCTTTTTGCATTGAACCTGGCCATTGTATACCTTTGTGGAGGGGATACTGTATTTCCATTGCACTATTCTATTGCAGCTCTTGTTTTACAGGGGGTCTTCCAGGGCCAGTGCAGCTGATCAGCCCTGGTGGTAAGTGTGGCAAGAGTGGGTTCAATATTATAGTCTGATATTAACTGTGATTGTTTATCTGCTGACCAGTATAGGCCACTAGAGGGGTTAGAGGGGGCTATCAATGTCCCGGAGGGTTGTATCCAGAGCAGCTACACTACCCTTAAACTTACCCTCCGGGTGGAGGCACCCGTTCACCGAGCTTAGGCCCTTCAATGTGCACCTAGTCATGCAGGCAGGGGTAGTATCCCTTGGGATAGCGCCGCCTAGGGGTTACACATACATATTTTTTTTTTCCTTACAAATGTTTAATAAATTTGAAATATAAAAATATGTTTCCTAAACAGAAAAATTAATTTCTTCCCAGTCCCACCACAGATACTATAGTCTGTTAGCTCCAGCACAGTGAAGAAATGTCATGATGCTTTTCCTTGTTGAGATTTCATCCTTTAGTTTTTTATCCGAACGAAAGCATTGACACATGGATCTTATTACTTCTGCTAAGATTTAATGCTCTATATATTTAAAATAATCTTTTAAATCTCGTTAAAGGATGAAACATTACATTAAGTTAGTTTACATTCTGACAAATGCTGATACATACATAAACTAAAGTGTTTCTAGACCTTACAAGTGTAACATCATATGTCCTTGTGGGATTTTCTGTCTAAATCAGACATATAAAGCTACCACTTGTCTTCAACCAACCATTTTTTATCATCTTGGGTGACAGTTTAATAAAGGTTTCGCTACATCTGTCTTGCCTGTCTTAAGATACTGCCGGAATAGCAATGACAATTTTTTTTTCCATGACCTGTAGCCTTTTCAAACCATGAAGCAAAAGAAAATAAATTTACAATGTAAAATCATGATCTAAGACAATGATTTAAAACAAGTGTCTGGTGGTTGGGGTCTGCATTTGTGAACTGAATACACAATAATGATTCAGATGACTCCTTCTACTGCAAAAAAAATCTCGTTAACTACATGGCATTTTTTGTTTGTTAAGCTGACCTGTTGTCCTCTGGTTAAAAAAAAAAACAAAAAAACAATCTATGCTGTACTTGCGAGTCCCAAATAGGGCAATACAGTTGTTACTTTCTGGTTTGGAGGGCTACACATAGAATTCTATTTATTGCTTTATTTAACTAAGTGAGAAGACAAATGCCCAATAACTAGAGCTCATTAATAATAGGGGCCTAACACATCGTACTTGAATCCACATCGGTGGCCAGGATATGCTCAAATTAAATGTATCCTGGCCACAGCCTCGTGCTACTCTTCATCCACACAAGGTGACATCTCCTGCCCTATTCCCAGTGCTCCACCTGTTCAGAGTTGTGTTTGGTGGTGGAGAGGGGGAGGCACGTGTCTGGATCACAGGCATCCAATCAGTGGCTAGTATGGGGGCTGATCAAGTGCCAGGACAGACACTGTAACCAGAAGGAGGGGCACTTAGCTGCATTCCCTAGGGCTTGGTTGCACTCCCCCTCTCGGCAAGCTATCTGCACAGTAGAGAACAGTATCTGGATTAGGGACATGCCCACCTCTGTCACCTGCATAACCACACATGCGAGCCAGCATCAGGTGTAGAGTAGTACCGATCCCTCATTGTGGATGCAGCAGACTGCCCTGATGATGTGCATCCTGCACATTGGGCACTATGCAACTTTTCGCAGCCCTCTGTTTGTGTGGACAGGTCAGGACCCTTCTGAGGATCAGGCCCTTCTTCTTAAAGAAAAGTAACAGTTAATTCATTATGGATAATTCCTGGAGAAGCATTAATTCTAACTCTATTTTCTTTTTCAGCGTGCAGTAAATATTACCCTTTTTGTTTCATTTGCAGCTCACAATCTGGTGCAGTAGTCTTACGTTTTTGTTCTTACACTGTGATGCATTTATTACTGCCCATAGTGCTTTGCCTTCAGGTTAATCTTAGTTTAATAAAATAACCTTTAAAGATCTAGTTCCAGTCCCATCTGTGGCACTTAATAGCCTCCATGAAAGAAATAAAACATTGCTTCTTTGTACCCCACCACTTGACAGTAATTACATTGTTATTACATTCACACAGATATCATTCTGGTCAGACTGGGTTTTATTTTGCATCATGCATGCTTACAGACTAGTATCAATAATACAAAATACAAGTCAAGGAATATTCCCAGCTTATTACACATTTATACTGCTCCTACCTGCTTCCACCCCAGCAAAAAAAAAAAGAGAAAGAAAGAAAGACGTGCCATGCAACTGTACACAGCCTGCAACCCACCCATTTGTTTTGTACCAGGGCCCCTCTCCCTCATTCTGCACCCTCCCCCTGAACCAGATGATCCGACATAAGTGAATATTGAATCAGGAAGCCCTGGCCCTGCACACACAGTAGCCAACATCATCACGCACCTCACCACATTCTCACCCCAACCCACAGGGCAATGAACAAAGTCAGGCAGAAAAACACATGCTCAGCTCCAACGCTGTGAACGAAAAGAGGCCTGCCCTTCCAGACGTGTTTCAACTGTGTCGGGGCGGATCTGAGATTTTTTTGGGGGCAGGAAATCGTAGGGGGCTTTGGTATAGAAAACTTTGCAACATTTTCATTAATACATACCAGGCATACAAGTATAGATTTTAAGATGCCCTTCTCGAACAATAACACATTTTTTTTTTTTTAAATACTGAGCTTTTATTGGCCCAGAGGAACCAGTCCGAAGGCATGAAATGATGCCTCCTCCACTCCTATTTAGGAATGCCCAATTCAGCTTTTCAAATTAATCCATTTTATTAGAGTTTATTTTTGTACCAACTATGCACCAAAACATTATTTTTAGGATGACAGGACGTGCTGCGTAGGATGTTTGGGTACATGGATGGCATTGATGGTTGTGGTCCACTGCAATGAGCTGAGAATCCCTACAGCTGCCAGTAATGGCAGCTACAGTCTTATGGAAGGTCATTCCAGGGTCTCCTAGTATCGCAGGCCTGCAGTGGTGTCCTAGGGCAGTACTGGGGCACTAAGAAGGGAAAGCGAGCTGCTATGGGGAGGCTGGGATAAAACCCACCACCTGCAGAGCAGACCCTACATAACTCTTAAGATTCTGTCACAAAATGTAAAAAAATGAGGAACCCATAATTTTAACGATGTGGGACACATTATCACACACACAGAGACAAACTCAGAACACAGGAAGACAGTGACTTAGCACTCAACCTGAACAATAGCTGGAAGCCCTAAAAATGGGGTGACAGCAACTCGCGTTGAGTCATTTGTGGGGGTACCCATTATGCGCTGCCTGGTGACTGCAGCTCTTAAAATGGAATTAATCAAACCAGGCCATCTGGAACACAGAGAGACTAGCATGAAAATTAGAGCCTGCTAAGGTAGGAACATTTTAACTTCACTGACAGCCATGACCTGCACTAGTTAGGATGGACAAGTAGTGGGTTAGCTGCACTAGTCCAGGTCCATTTGTACTATGCAGTGGACAAGTAAAACAATGTTAAAAATTGACACGTGACCCGCCGTGCAGCAAAATGATCCCCACAAAGTGTCCATGTCCTACCTCTGTTTTTTCTCCCCAAGTACAGCACCCTTGCATTTGGCTGCATCTGCATCTAGAAACAGATTCCATGAGTCCGAAAAGTTGCTCACATTGTTCAGGTCCTCCTTAAGTCTGTCCCCATCCTTAAGGGAGTCCACCACCCTAGCCAGCTCAGTGTCATCAGCAAACATAAGTAGGCTATTAAGAGACCTCAGCTCCCAGATAAAAGTTGAACAGCAGTCACCCCAGCACCGATTCCTGATGCATGCCACTGGGTACCTCTGTACTGTTAAAGTAGTACCCATCCACCACAACTCTTTGCTTACTGTCTCAAAGCCAGTTAGCAATCTACTTCGTGTATGCATCATGTAAAATGCACTGGTGTACTTTGCCCAGAAGCTTATCATGCATCACAGGGTCAAAGGCCTTTCTCAAGTCCAAACAGACTGTCTATGGCCCTGCCGCAATCCACCTCCCTGATCCCCCACAGAAAGGTGGTCAGGCTGGTTTGGCATTATCAGCCTGTTATAAAGCCATGCTGAGAGGGGAACAAGAACCTTGGCTTCAACCATGTGTTCAGACTTTTTGACTTTGATACTGGACTCCAGAATCATGTCCAGTACTGAAGTAAGACAGACTAGCCTGAGGTTGCTTAAGTCAGACCATGACCCATTATGAAGTATGGGACCACACTGACCACTTCCCAGACCTTCAGCACTACCCTTGTCCAGAGAGACTCCTAAAAGATTACTTCAACTGGCACTGTCAATTAGAAACAAAGCTACGCCACATAGAAAATGTTGGCAGAAAAGGATCATTAGTCCATCCAGACTGCTCTGTTTTACCCTATCCTACCCGTGGACCTGTTATCTAGTTGAGGTTACTGCCTCCCCCTCCTTGCACTACTGCTTTCTTCCCCTCTGTATAACTATTAAGCCCATTACTTAGTCCTAGCTGTGCTTGAAACCATGAATGGTTTTTGTACCCATTACCACAGCTGGTAGGCTGTTTCACATTTTAGCCCCACTGTCACTGCAAAAACAAAACTTTCTCCTGCATCTCGCCGCCCCCCCCCCCAACACCCCATCAGCTTCCACTCATGTTCTTGTGTTCCTGAGTCACCATTCCTGCTGAATATTTCCTCACAATCTGCCTTGTTCATTCCTTTCATGAACTTGAAGGCCTCTATCATATTGCCTCTCTCCCTTCTGGTCTCTAGTAAGTACATGTTAAGACCCTTAAGCTAACCTTCACAGGTTCTGTCATGCTAGCCCTAAATAATTTTGGTGACCCTATGCTGTACCATCTCTAGCCGGTTTTTGTTCTTTTCTAAGGTGGGGACTCCTGAACTGGGGACGATATTCCAGATGGGGCCTCATCAGTGATCTACACAGAAGTAATACCACCTCTTCCCTTCGGCTGTCAAACCCACTCCCAATACACCCCAACATTTTGGTAGACTTGCAGCAGGCCTTGTTCCATTGGCTCAATTATTTTGGAGAATCACGTTTATGATGACTCCTAGATCCTCCTCCTCAGAGGTAGTGTCCAACTTAACCCCTCCACTCCCATATTCCGTCCTGAGCTTCTTATTCACTCTGTGCATCATTTTGCACTTCTTGGGGCTGAATTTCAACTGCCAGACTTTGGATCACCTCTCTAAACTCTGTAGGTCCCTCTGCAACTCCCTAACCCCTTCTTCACTGTCTAGCCTGCCACAGAGGTTAATGTCACCTCCAAAGAGATGCATCTTGCCCTGCATTCTTTCTATGTCACTAATGAACATTTTGAAAAGGACCGGCTCCAGTAATGAACCTTGTGGTATTCCACTTGTGACCCCTCTCTCTCTGTCTCTCTCTCTCTCAACTTGATCCCATTTACCACCACCCTCTGCAGTCTCCTACCAAGCCAGCTTCCCACCCATCTAACTAGATCTTCTTCAGCAACCTTCTGTGCGGCACACAATCAAATACCTTGCTGAAGTCGAAGTAGCATAAATCCACTACTATCATATTGGTCCAACAAGACCTCCCTGCCACAAACCCAAACTGTTTACTATCCTGGAGCCCATTTCTCTCCAGGGAGTCCACTAGGTCATCTCTGAGTAGTGTCACCATTAATTTACCTACTATGGAGGTATGTATAACTGTCTGTAGTTTCCTGGTTGCTCCTTGTCTCCTCCCTTGTGGAGAGGAACTGCATCAGCTAACCATCAGTCTTTTGGAACCAACCCTGAATGTAGCAAACTACTAAATAGTCCTGCCTGGAATTCAACTAGTTCTGATGCCAGTTCCCTGAACACCCACGGGTACCTCCCATCTGGCCCCGGAGTCTTGTCTCATTCTTTGGCATGCCTTCATTACCTCTAGAATGGTCTGGAAATTGCTTCCCACCTCTTCACTAACCCCCTGATTTCATCCTCTCACCCAGCTTATCCTTGCCTAGTTCCCTCATCTGGTCAATTTGCTCTTCTGAAATTCAGAACCACAGCCTCTGACGAGGATATACTGGTACCCAGGGCTAGTTCAAACCATATAGTGATACAGTCACTGGACTCCAGTGGCTCCCCAATTCTGACTCTGCCTATCATTTCTGAGTTGGTGAGCACAACATTGAGAATGACAGCCTGCCTTGTGGGTTCCCTGACCAGCTGCATCAGTAGGCAGTGCTGCAGCGTATTAAGCAGGGTCTGACTCCTGGAGCTCTTATCTACTGAAATGTCCCATCTAAGTCTGGTAGATTGAGATCCCCCACCACCTACCCTTTTCAGCACCTTTCTAATTTTTGCCGCCAACTACCAATCTTCTTTGTCACCCTACCACATTAGTCTGTAGACCACCCCATGCACAGCTTCTTTCCTGATGCTGTCATGAGCTGCACCCACATAAATTCAAACTTCCCCTTCCCTCCCTGGATGGATCCCACCTCTACCGCCACTACACCTTCTTTGTCATAAAGGGCTACCCCACCCCATTTTCCAACATCTATATCTTGTCTAAACATAGTGTATCATGGTATTGCTAAGTGCCAGTCGTTATTTCGGGGGTCCATGTTTCTGTGAAGGCTAGGAGGTCTAATCCTACATTTGCCACTGTCACCTGCTGTTCATTCATTTTTTTCCCCAGACTCCTGGCATTAAGGCAGACTGACTTCCAGCATGTGCCTATACCCCTCCCCTTCTTAGTAGCACCACACCCTCGGTCCTCCCCATCCCTTCTTAATTTCTTGTCCCTTGCTTGTTGTGTGTGCTTCCATTCCCAGACTCCTGTTCTCACTTTTTATGGACCTGTCAGCATGCCTCAATCCCCACTGCTTCTAGCCCCTATTCCTGGGATAGTCACAGTTAGGGTCCCTTTTTGCTCACTTTCCTTTGTGGCTCCCCCAGCTCCAGTCTCACCCCTCCTAAGTTTAAATATCCACCAACACAGATGTCTAATTTATACCCCAATGCACTAGCCCCCTTTTTTTGTTAGGTGAAGGCCATCACCCCTAAAGATCCTCCTGTCCCTCAGTCTCCCACAAAATGGTACCCCCCAACGCCATCCTTTCAGCCACCCAATAAACTTCTCGATCTCCTCCTTCACTCTTCCCTTCTACTACCCCTTCCCCCACACAGGGAGAACCTCGGAAAAGGCCAGGGAAGTCAAGTGTGCCTTCACTCTGTCCCCCAGCCTTCAAAAGTCTTCACCATCTCAATAAGCTGGTTCACCAGATCATTAGTACCCAAGTGTACCAGCACTTCAAGCTCCCCTCCCCTCTACTATCCTCTCTAGCCAATCAATGTCCCGAATGGCGGCTGTACCAGGAATGCATCTGACCACGCCTTTCCCCTGCCTCCCACTCCTTCGCCATTCTAATCGTAGAGTCCCCTGCTACTCAGATTCTCCTTTCTGCATTATTCCTTATCTTGCCACTGGGTGCCACCAAGTCATGCTGCTCACCCTTCCTGACTGGCTCTGCGCCCCCTTTAAAGGAACTGTTCTTATTTATGTAACCCCTAGGTGGCACTATCCCAAGGGCTACTACCACTGCCTGCTTGGCCAGTAGCAGGTTAAGGGGCCTGAGTTCTGAAACGGGTGCCTCCACCCAGAGGTCAGGGTTGGTAGTGGTCAAGCTAACCTGGGCACAGCCCTCCGGGACACTGTAAGCACCCTCTTTCCTTACTAGTGGCCAGAACAATGCTCAATGATCACTTTCACAATACCCCTAATACACCACACACGTACCCACACTGCTTGCACTTACCACCAGGGCTTTCCTCTGGCCCGGCACTGGGGACCCACTATAAAACAAGGTTATACACAGCAAATAACAGCAGTACAATACTCTTGCACAAACTGGAACCACAGTCAGGGTAAATGCAAAAAAGAGTTAGATCCGATTTATTTAAGGTGCTTGAACAAGGGAGGGGCGTAATCAGGTTAATTTGCTTAAAGGCTCCATCAATCAAACAGTTATGCATGCTCTTCAGGGTCCATAAACAGTCACACACTCTGGGTACCCAGATGGAGAATGGTGGGCTAGCCAGGAACATTGCAGCTGGTTGGGGCCCTGTGATGGAAGAAAACAACATGCACAAACACATACTATTTGTAATCCAGAGCCGGAGGGCTCAGTTCATGAAAAGAAAACAACAAGACAATCAGATGACACACTTTTAGATTAGGCTGTTGTTGCAGGGAGCTACCCCTGATGATTACTTATGATACGAAAGACTGGACACAGGCTGGAGGAAAATCAAAACAGCCGGTGGTTAATCTGGAGTGCCAGGAGAAGCAGGGCCCATAGGAGTCGTTCCTGTTCAAGCATGGAGCGGGGGGGGGGCGCGGAGGGGTGATCCCCAGGCAGGTCTCTCATCTCGGTGGCTTTCTCTGTACAATGTACTGTACACTTTCAATACACAGCACATTTACATGTGTAACCCCCCCCTACAAATGGGGATTCCCGAAAAGTCTTCCTTGAGCTTGCCTAAACGCTTACTGCCAGGCTAATGTCCTGCGTTTTAGCAGTTTAAATGTGATTACCAGAGCCTGTATAGCCTCTTTGCACTGTCTCTTTAAGAGCTACCTAATTGCAGTTTAAGTAATCTGAGAGGGAGCTCTGTTGAAAGATGTAACTATTTGCTGAAAATCATTAGAGTGATAATGATAATGTAGTTTGTCTAACCTGCTTTCTTTGTAGCAAGGACTGTTTTGTTTGTCTCTACTATCTTGGTCCTGGACTGCAAATTGCACCAAACAGTACTGGTGGGACCTAAACTGTAGCCGGACTACAGGAGCTGTCTGAATTTAAAATCTGTAGGAACTGTAGTTTGGAGATTTTTTACGCCTTTTTTGCAATTGAAAGGGGAGCTCTTGCTTTGACTGACAGCCAAATCAGCCAACCAGATATTTTGGATCTTGGGGAAGTCCCGGGCTGCTTGCAGTTTTCAGTTAGATCTAAGCTGGAAGCTGAATGAGAAGAGCTGAAGTGATTCTGAGCAGCAATCCTGAGAGGATTCGCATGGAAGAACTCTGAAAAGGTTAAGTTTTTGGCCTGCATGTCGGTGTGCTGCTCCTGAGGGGGAGAGAAGAGAATTATTTTGCACTAAATCCAAGTTTGTGTGACTAAAGTAAGCTACTGAAGAGGGCCAGGCTCAACCTGAAGAAGACCGAAGATTTTGCTGAATGCGATCGGCCTGTCAGGAGTTCCAGCTACCCCTAAGCTCCCGGTGTGTGCAGAAACTTTGCGATTGTGACCTGGGAGCGCTTTGCCTGGTACAGTAGAATTCTCTTACATGTAAATGTGCTATGAGCCGGTAGTGGGTTGTGAGTTAGTCCCCCACTGTGTGAACTGTGTTCTGCTTGCTGGAAACTGTATCCAGCCCAAAATGGACTGCATCCGAATTTGTCTCCATGCGGTCTGGGCCTTGCCAGACTGACCCAGCCAGACTACCCACTGCACAGAGAAGCCATCGATGAGAGACCTGCCCGGGGATCAGCCCCCTGCTCCACGCTTGAATAGGAACGACGCCGCTATGACTCATGTGGGCCCTGCTTCTCCTGGCATTCCAGATCAACCACCTGCAGTCTCGATCTTCGTCCAGCCTGTGTCCAGTCTTGGGTATCGTGAGTAAATACCAGGGTAGCTCCCTACAACAACAGCTTAATCTAAGTGTGTCATCTGATTGTCTTGTTGTTTCGTTTCCTTTACGAACTGAGCCCTCTGGCTCCAGATTACAAATATTGTGTACTGTGCATGTTGTGTTTTCCATCACAGGGCCCCAACCAGCTACAACCCCGGGCAATGATCCTGGCTAGCCCATCTGTTCTCCACCTGGGTACCCAGAGGTGGACTGTGTGGGGGGACTCAAAGCACATGCATAACTGCTTGACTGATACAACCTTTAAGCTAATTAACCTGATTTTGCCCCTCCCTTGTTCAAGTCCCCTGAATAAATCAGATCTAACTTTTTCTGCATGCAATCTGACTGTGGTTCCAGTTTATGCTCAGAGTGCTATACTGTTGCTATTTGCTGTGCATAACCTTGTTTTACAGGAGGTCCCCCTGGGTCGAGCCAGAGGAACCAGCCCTGGTGGTAAGCGCAAACAGGGTGGGTACTTGTGTGGTGTACCAGGGGTATTGTGAAAGTGATTATTGTACAGTGCTCAGGCCGCTAGAGGGGAAAGAGGGGGGTAACAGTGTCCTGGAGGGCTGTACCCAGGCTAGCTTGACAACTACCAACCCTGATCTCCGGGATGAGGCACCCGTTTCAGAACTCGGGCTCCTTAACCTGCTACTAGCTAAGCAGGCTGGGGTAGTAGCCCTTGGGATAGCGCCACCTAGGGGTTACACATGTAAGAAAATTCTACTGTACTAGGCAAACCGCTCTCCGGTCACGATCGCAAAGTCTCTGCACAAACAGGGGGATTCAAAAGCAGCTGGAAATCCCGACAGGCCAATCACATTCAACAAATCTTCGGTCTTCTTCAGGTTAAAGTCTGGTCACAGTCCAGTGGTTAAATAGTCCTCACAACTCTGATTCAGTCCAAATAAACTATTTTCCCTTTCAAAAAGCCCCAAACTACAATTCCTATGGATTTTGACTCCAGACAGCTCCTGTAGTCCAGCTCCATTTTAGGTCCCACCAGTACTGATTGGTCCAATTCGCAGTCCAGGACCAAGATAGTGGAGATAAACAAAACAGTCCTTGCTGCAAAGAAGGCAGATTAAACAAACTACATTATCATTATCACTCTAAATGATTTTTAGCAAATAGTTACATCTTTCAACAAAGCTCCCTCTCAGATTACTTATGACTGCAATCCAGGCAGCTCTTAAAGAGACAGTGCACAGAGCCTATACAGGCACTCTCTGGCAATCACATTTAAACTGCTAAAACGCAGGACACCAGCCTGACAGTGAGCATTTAGGCAAGCTCAAGGAAGACTTTTCAGGAACCCCCATTTGTAGGAGGGTTACTTTTATCTTCCCTATGATCCATGGTGCACCCTGCCACTTGGAACTTACCTGGCTTGACCTCGACAGGTAGTCAGCTAGCAGGGTGGGTCAACAGGCTGCATTATGTCTACTCCTGATGCCATAGGCCTTCCGAATGAACACTGTTCCTGAACAGGGGGCCCTTGGAGAAGACTGAAGTGAAGTATTCATTCAGCAGCTCAGTCATCGCTCCAGGCTCTCTCACGCAATCAATCAATCAAGACTTTATTTGTAAAAGGCGCCTTTCTAGAACCAAGGCGTCTGTACATCACATAATAAAAACAGTATTACTAAAACAATAAAATTTATCCAAACCTAATAACATTTAAAAATCATTGTACGCATGTTTAAAAAGATATGTTTTAAGTGCTCCCTTAAAAGTTTGGACAGTCGGGCAGTCTCGTACCTGATGAGGTAGAGAATTCCACAGGGTCGGGGCCATAAAGCTAAATGATCTGGCCCCAGAGATCTTCAAATGGACCCTGGGACTCTCTAGCAATCCCTCGTCAGTGGATCAGAGAGCGGGAGGGACAGTAGAGACGAAGGAGATCTTTCAGGTAGCCAGGTCCCTGATCATGTAAGACCTTATAGGTCAGCAAACTGACCTTGAAGGTGATATGCCAGCATATTAGCAGGCCAATGCAGTCCACGGAGCACAGGCCTTATATGACTGGACCTAGAGGAACCAGTCAATAGCCTGGCTGCCGCATTCT
Source organism: Neoceratodus forsteri (assembly GCA_016271365.2). Taxonomy (NCBI): domain Eukaryota; kingdom Metazoa; phylum Chordata; order Ceratodontiformes; family Ceratodontidae; genus Neoceratodus; species Neoceratodus forsteri. The sequence goes on from CM057454.1 coordinate 336,745,500, forward strand.
GCACTAGCTGCAAGCGGTGAATATCAACCCCCGGTAGCCCAAGATAAAGGGAATTGCAGTAGTCAAGTCAAGCCCCTACACCTTACTCCTTTCATTTACATACTGGAAAAAGGCTTGGACATTGTATGCAACTCTTACTGCTATCCTGGCTTTCAGTGTTTTGTTTTTGGTTTTTTTAATTCTAGACTTGCAGTTCATCAGTGCTGCTCTGTACTCCTCTCTGGCCTGGAGACAAGCTCTCTCTTACCAGCAATCACAGATTCATTTTGTTTGAGATCAACTGACTTAGGTCTCAGCTGAGCCAGGGGGAGGGTTTCTATCCACCACCACCACCATCACTGCTTAAAGAGATGCAGGCCTCTGCTTCTGTGCAAATTCCATATGTGCTCTGTCTTAACAGCTTCATGAAGCTGCTCCACACCAGTGGATACCAGGTCCTTCATCTTAGTAAAGTTTACCTTTCTAAAGTTCCATGTCCTTGTGGTTGAGGTATGGCTAGTCTTTCCCATTACCAAGAAGAAGGTTAACCAGTTTTGCTAACTGCCTCCCACCCTTCCTTGATGCTCACTCTGGAGATGGCCCCATCACGTTGCCTAGAACAAGGTCAAGGATGCCTCAAGTCAAACCTTGTCCCTTTGGTCTCTTTTTTTTTTTGTGATCAAGCTACTGCTGTGCTTGAGATGGTGGCCTGTCTTCTGAGGTCAACATACCTCTGGCACTGTGTAGGAGACCATAAGGGTTTGTGGAGGGGTAAGACTACTTACAGCTCTAGGGGACAGGTCTGGCTAGAAAGTGGTGACTGTAATTTTGTCCCCCGCCTTCCATTTTTCTGTCCTATAATTTAGCAATCCCAACTTCTCCCATCTCCCCACTAATGCTGCAAGCTGCCGATATTTCATTTTGCACCCCCGTCTCCGGCAGAGGAAAGGTGGGTACAACTGTCCAGCACTCTTTTGCCCACCACAGGTGTCACTGTGGGAGCAGTTGGGTAGCTCTCCCCTTCCCAAGGCCAAGAAAGCTATCAACAGAAATGAGCCATTTTCAGCTCAGTGTGCCATCCCGGTCAAATCTATTATACAATCACCACCACTTCTCCCTGTGGATGTCTGACATGTTGGGACCGGAGCCCATTCCTGATCCTGGGTCATTGGCATGGCAGATTTACAGACTACTGGTGGGCCATTAGGGTGATCATGATTCTCTGATATACTAGATGAGAGTAGCAAATTGGCTCATAGGTAGGAAGCAGACAGCAAATAGATGGTTAAGGACAGAGTCCATAGAGTCTTCCCCAATATTAAAACATTATTTTGCTCTGTTTGTTTGGAGCTCCTCCTGGCCCCCTGCCTTCCTTTTGTTCCTGTTTAAACCCTTAAATACATCTCATTAGGTTTTGTGTAGACTAGCCCACCTAACCACCATCCTCTCTGAAGAAATACTTTCTGATGTTCTTTCCGAATTTCTCCCCCTCCAGTTTAAGATCGAGTTCCCCCTGGTGGTTGTGCTGTTCCTGAATTAAAAAAAAAACTCTGCAAAGTCCACCCTATTATGTCCCTGCATGTAATTTTATGTTTCAACCACATTACCCCTTTGTCTCCTCTCCTCCAGAGGGTGCATGTTTATACTGTCTGATCCTTCCTTGTAGGTCTTACCCTGCTGTTCCTGGATCTTTTTCATAGCACTCCACTGGATAGCATCTAACCTATCCCTGTCCTTTATATATGGGTTCTAAAACTGAATGCAATACTCCAGGTGTGGTCTAACCACTGACCAGTAAAGCAGCAACACCACCTCTATACTACCCCCCCATGCAGTAAGTGTAGGAAGGGATTTGGGGCAGACTGGATGGACCCTGGGCCTTTATCTGTCATTATGTTAAAATATTTCTATCCCAACATCCTGTTAGCTTTCTCACATACTATATGGCATTGAGAAGAGGCTTTTACACTTGTTTATTATCAATCAAGGTCCACTCTGTTGAGTGCTCTACGATGATCCCATTAGTGCGATATTTCGATTACAGATTTTTGATCCCAGTACGCATCACTTTATATTTTCTGTATTTGACCTTCAACTGCTCAAGTTCAGATCATTGCTCCCGCTTCTCTACATCCCTTTCATGCTGTTAATCCCTTCACAGAGAAGAGAGTGAAGTATATACAGCTGTTTGAGCTGGTGAGTGCAAGCAGAACTCTGAGAGCCTGCACTTAAACTTTGGGGTGGGGGCAGGACAACAAATACCATAAAGTATAACTTCAAACACAAGGCTGTCAGCAATTGCCTATGCAGTGAAAAAGTTTAACTTAGCGCTGGTCTGGCTTTCAAAGCAGGACTAGACAGATTGCTTAAGAAAACTAGCATTAAATGCTGCACAACATGAGTAACCAGGGTAACATTCCACTACTTAAACTTGCATGGGTGTCCATACTCAAATTACAGCATGGTCACTGTCATGTGGCAGGAGCTGCAGCAAGACTGAAGTCCCTTCCATTATCACACTACTAGACAATCCGTCATCATAACTGAAATCCTAGTTTGTGTTTATTACTATTTAGCAAGGCCCAGGTTTAAAATAAAGATACATATGTAACCCCAACCCCTACCCCCACAGGGTGTGTACATGTTTGTACACTATTAGTTTCTGTTTGGGCCTGTGATCAAAGAGTTAATATACATCTACCCCACCGGTGGGGACTCTGCAGGTCGGAGGTCACTGTGAGTGTGCGGGGCTATAAATTACAGGGTTTGGTATAAATACAGGGAGAACGCACTTCGGGTTTTTGGTTGGTGGCCTGAGGAGTGCGAGAGATCAGGGGTGGTTGTCTGCTCTTGGGAAGACCCTCGGGTTCAGTGGGTGGCAGAAGCTGTGAAGTGTGGCAAGTGATGTGGCCACCGCTAGTTGAGTCACAGGGCTGCCTCACTACCGTTCCCCTTCAGAGCCATCTCTGGCGGTGCTGCTGAAAAGAATTATGGCCAGAGAGAGAAGGGCGAATGGGATCAAGGCAGTGCAGCAGGAGTGTGAGCTGCGGGTGTCACCAGGGAAAGAGAGGGATCTGTGGGAGAGGATAGAGCCCAGGAACTAGTGCAATGAGCGCTGGTCCCAGAGTGGTAATGCTAACCCGGCTGTGGCAACTCTGGCAGTGCTGGAGAGCAGAGGAAGACAGAGAGAGGGAGAGAGAGAGAGAGAAATGGCACCAAAACAAAGGAAGGCCAACCCACTTGTGACAGTGGTGTGGGGACGTCTGCCCCAGTGTTCGATGGGGGAGTTGCCTGCCCAAGTCCTGTTAGTGCCCTGAAGTGAAGGGGAGAAAGGAGAAGTAGTCCTGAGCTGTGACGGCCATTTTTGTGGAGCCCATTTTAAAGCCAGTAAAGTGCAAGAGAGAGACAGCGCGAGGGACAAACAGTTTCTGCTGCCTTTGGAAAAGGTCATCTCGGCCCCAAAGTACTGGAGCCCAGAATTGTTTAGTGGCCATTTCAGCCCAGAGAAAAAACATGCCACTGTATGGATGTGGTCATAGCGGCCACATGCAACCACCAACTGAATTAGGACCCCCGCAGTCTGAATGTACATATCAAGTTTAAATGAAGCCATGAAGTTTGTTAATTAAATTAGATCCACTTGTTTGGACATTTCATAGTGTGTGGACCTCAGTTATTTGTGTTAACTTGTTGTTATTGCCTGGTAACATGAATTTCAACCCAGCCTTGCACCAGAAGATGGCACCCCTTCCTGCCAGTAGATCCATTCAACACCAGCCATCCCAGTACAAAAATTAAAAAGTGTTTCTGCTGCTGTGAGTGCCCCCCCCCCATCTTTTATCATTAGGCATACCCATAGACACTAGGAATGGGGAGGGAGCTTATACATATTTAGAATAATAGTACTGCAATGCAGAGCATGCCCTACACAACTGAATTTGGTGCATGTTTTTTGGTGTTACCCCATCAACATGGTGCCCCATGTTTACTTCTGATGTTGTAAGCTGTACCTCGTTCAGACGTCTTAATCACGATCGTAAAGTTTTGGAATTGAGGTGTTGTCGATAACACCCCCCCACACACACACACATACACACACACACACGTTTAAGGCCAATATTACCGGGGGAGGGGTGTAAACTACATGTAACCGGGTTGCCATAGATGTTGTGGTTACTATTTTACTATCCCTGCCTTGTGGGCTCAAACAAGGTTGAAGGGCCTTGGTTCTGACTTTACTGATTGGTGGGTTTGTAGCCAGATGTTTAAGTTTCGCATAATGCCTCCACCTAAAGTAAAATTTAAGTGGATTTGGTGTCTGAGCGATACAACCCCCTGGGATGCAGTACCTACCTACCTTCCCACAGTGTCCCTCTACTCATGAAAACGCACAGTGCAACCTTAAATTCAACCAAAATAAATTACTGAATTACCAATAATAATGTGCTCATGAGACAAAATGTAAAAACACCAACAAAATATTTATATGGGAGTATTCACAAGGGATTGGGGAACTCAAGCAAAATGGTTTTAGGCAGATACAGTAAACTGTAATGCTGCAGGGCTGAAGGCAGTTTTACTAGTCTTGGCCAGTAAAACAATGTAAAACATGCAGTAGCAATGCCCACCCAATACCAAGCAAAACAATACAGTGGCAGAGTAGATACTGTGCATTTGGTATTACCACCCACCTATACTGGGGACACTAACCACTCCTCACTAGTACCAGTGTAACCCTCCTTCAAATGGGGGTTCCCAAAAGTCTTCCAGGAGCTTGCCTGAATGCTCCAAGCCTAAGTGGTGTTCAGCGTCTCAGCTGCTTAACTGTGGTTGCAAGTGAGTGCTATTTGAGCCTCCACGTACTGTCTCTTTAAGAGCTGTCTGCTTGCAGACTTAGTTTGTTTGGGGGGGGGGGGGCTGTGTATTTAATGCTCGAATCCTGCCCGAGCTGGAGAGAAATCGCTCCATTTTGTAGTCGCTGAAAGTGCAAAGGGAGCCCATCTGAAAGCTGTAACTGTTTGCTTGTAATCATTTAAAGCATTAGCAAAATTGTAGTTTGTCTAACCTGCCTTTATTGCCGCTGGGACTCTGCGTGTTACCTCTCCATTTTGGACCTAAACTGCTGTGCTGGGCCAGTTGAGTTAAGGGAACCCTAAAATGGAGCCTCTGGATGAATCAGAACTTGGACTCTTAATTTGAGCCACCACAAGGGGATTGTATGGGCAGTGACTCTGGGAAGTGTAGTTTTGACCTTGGCGCCTTTTTCTACCAACAGAGAGAGTCTTATTGTGAGTGACAGTTGAATCAGCCAACAGAATAGTGTGGAGCTAAAGGAAATGCCCTGTTCTGTGACTGGAAAGATCAGATCAGTTGTGGCAGTGAAGAGACAAGAAGCTGTGTGCTTCTTCGGTGTATAGTTTCGCGCGGGAAGCACGGAGGCCCTGAGTTTCGGTCTGCAGCCTTTGTGAGTGCCAGTTTGGACTGAATCTGAGTTGTGAGGAGAAAGAAGCACTAGAAGTGTGGAAACCAGGCTCACCCTGTAGAAGACTGGAGAAATTGCTGAATCGCGCTAGGTCTGTCAGGAACTGAAGCTGCTGTGTGTGCTCCCGGGTATTTTGCAGTAATTGCGATTGGGATCGAGAAGCAGCCTGCTTGGTATAGTACTTTCCTTTTACATATAAATTTGCGTAGTGCTTGTGGGAAATAGCCATTTCAAATCCCCTGTACGGTGAATTGTGTGCTGAAGCTGGAAGTAAACCCCAGCTAAATTCGGACTACATCTGTTTGCTATCAACTGCAGTGGGGTCCAGTCACAAGGACCTTGTCCTCATGCCCTGCCCTTCTGGCAATCCAGTGGGATCTTCTCCATCCGATCCTCAGCCTGGGTGTTGTGAGTACAAATCAGGGGACTCCCCTGCAGCTTGTTTTTCAATCACAAGTGTGTCATCTAATTCTTGTTGTTTCACTGTTTCATGGATTGAGCCCTCCGGCTCCAGATTACAATTGGGTGTTGTGCATATATTTTCTTCTACAGGGCCCTATTCATCTGCACCTGCCGGCCAACCCCGGGCAACAGACCTGGCTGGCCCCCACCACCCCCAACCTGGATACCCAGAGTGCGACTTTTCAAACCCTGTATGTGTGCACAGTACTGTGATTTAATTCTGCCAATTAACCTGATTGCCCCCCTCCCGTGTTACTGTCCCCTAAATAAATCAGATTTGTTGTTATACTATATACTGTATGTGGTGTTGGTACTTATGGAAACAGTATTGTATTTTGCTGTGTATGTTGTTTAACCTTATTTTACAGGGGGTCCTCAGAGACGTGCTGCAGAATCAGTCTCGAGGGCAAGTGGTACTTTATGAGTGAACAGTGTGTATACGTGGGGTATTGGGGCTGTAATTCCTGTGTACTGTGTGAGCCACTAGAGGGAATAATAGGAGGTCTCAGTGTCCCAGAGGGCTGTGACCAAGCTAGTCTAACCACTACAAACCCTGACCTCTGGGTGGAGGCACCCGCCATAAAACCTAGGCCCCTCAACCTGTCAGTAGTCAAGCAGGCAGGAGTAGTAGCCCTTGGGACAGCACCACCTGGGGGTTACACCAGTGTAAACTCTGAAATCTTGAGGAGCTCCCCGAGCTTTATTGGGTGCTCAGCCATAGGAACGATGCAGGCCTGGTGATGTTGCAGTCGGATGGCCGGCGGTGGTGCACTTTAAAACAGAAAACCATTAAACATAAACCCTATAGGCCATGCAACTGTTTAGAAGACAAAACCACTAAGTTATTTGTAACTACTGTCTCATTTGCCAAACTTGTAGATTTGATGGCAACTTTGTACTAATTTCCCAGTTGCTGGGCAAGCCCTGAGAGTACTCACGGTTGTGGTGTACCAGTTTCCCTGTCAACTTGGGCTCCTCTTCCTCCTTCCTGCAGGTGAGGGTTCTCTCAGGCTGATGGTTCAGTTGTGCATGTGAGTATGGTGATGGGGGGGGGTGCACCTTGAAGATGCAGGTCTCAGTGGCCTCTCTGGATGTGGATCAGGCTCTGCATCTGCAGTCGACTGGATCTGTCTGGCTTTTCAATCTTCCTCCTCTGCAGGACAACCCAGTCTAAGGGCCAGGGGCCACCTGCCTCACACCCACATCTAGACTTCTGGACCCCCATGTGAGTTGTTGGCCAGTATCAGGCGGCAACACTAATTGGCCTTCTCCCAGACTGTGTGCAGGTTCGGTGCAGGCCAGGTTTTCTCACACAAATGTACTCAGAGTCTCTGGTACCCACAGTCTGGCAGCTGTGGCATGCATTTACCTCCTTTTCTCTCAAGGCAGGTTTCAGTCTCTTTCACTGGGCAAATATCATCCTGACATTTTCAGCACACAAAGTTCAGTCTCTGAATTCTGGAGTGGTTGTGGAAACCTTGGAATCACCTCCTGAAGGTTGGCTGTGGAAGCTCAGGCATGCCTCCCTGAGATGGCTCTGGCCAACAGCATAAACCCTCCTCAATCCATGAGAGCTCACTGACAACTCAATGTCTTCTTGAACTGCCCTCAACATTTTTCTGAGGAAAGGCAGCTTTGGATTAGTGTGGGGAGTGATCAATCAACATAACTAGGAAACAGAAAGTTCACTCGACACCCTATTAGCTGGAGAATACGATGCCAAGCATACAGTATGGTCATTCTCCCAGAATGCTCTAGAGATCAGGTGCTGAGATCCCTGACCTCTGGTTGTGTTCAAGGTCATGGGTTGGCAAGACGGTAGCTGTTCATGACAAGAAGCAGCAGTTGCTTCAGACATAGTTCTTTCTTTGGGCTCCTGCCCAGCTTTAATTGTTGCTGACCCTGCCAGTGTGGTAGGCACACCTATGACTAATTATCCAATTGGCGGCTTGTGTCAAGTGAGTCTTTTGCTAGCCTGCTGAGAGCTCCATTATACAATCCCCCTAGACTGAGCAGTCTTCTCTTTAATGCAAATGTGAGCTATGGTGGTTTGAATTGCTTGTCCTCCAAGTGCTTCCATGCCCTGCTGGTGTACCATGGGGCCAGAGTACACTAGAAGAGTATCCTGTTTCAGTGGCTGTGGGTTGCAGCTGTGAGACTTCTATTCCTTCATGTCAGTTGTGCTGAGTGTGGCACAGCAAAGTGCGAGCAATCAGAGTGCACATGTTCAAGCCGGCGGCTGCTCAAAAGTGTGCAGAGAGCTGCACGATGATCATCATGAAGGCAGCAACTTGGCTGTTCAAGCAGCACTCCTGCAGTCCTGGGATCAGAGTGAACATGTTAAACTGGCAGTCCAGATGCTAGCAAGGATGTCAGGCACTCCTGAGGCAGAGAGAAAAAAGTCAGGGGGAGTTACATAGAGCTAAATAATTACCTCAAGGAAGGCATCATAACTGGTTCTGCTCTCTGCATAGGTAGGCACTTTGTTTCTTATGTAGCACCTTTCTCATAGCAGTCTTCATTTCTGAGTGGGGGATCGTAACAAATGCCACAGTTTTTTAAATTTGACCCTTAGTTTTCTTGTCCCTTGAGGACAACCTGGTTCACTGTCCTAACAATTTTACACTGCTGCTTTAGGAATCTTAACTTGGTTGAACATTGAACAATATGACCCATTTTCATTCATCTCTACTTTATACTCAGTGGGTCATTGCCCCACTTAGACAAATACCTGAAATGAATCCTGCCACAGTCTCTATGGCACTGTAACAAAATAGTAGCAAAAGTACCACAAACAAGCATCTGTCAATGTGGAGTGTTTGCACTTGCATTGCTGCTGTACTGGGTCTTGCTCCCAGTGGTGGCACTCAAAATATAAAGTGGTACCCATGCTCATCTGCACTTTTTAAAAAGAAGTACCCCATTCCTTGTTTTTCCCCTATTTATCCCATATTACTGCTAAGTTTAAACATACCATTTTCCTTGATTTGACAGATGGAGGGGTACCACTCATTTGTGAAAGTGCCACAACCGAGGTCTTGCTCGTACATATTTTTACTACACAGTTAACCACGACAGATCAGATGAGATGTAATGTCATTTGCAAAGGGGTACTGATTTTACAGTTTTATACTGCATTTACCCAGGGTAGTAGAGGTGAGATAAGATATCATCTTTATGTGGTCCAGCTTTTATAATGTGTTTTTCTAGGGCAGATCATTTTAGATACATCTCCAATTTAGTGGGTTTCTGCTGTAGGGTCCTGTTTTGACTCAGTTTTGCAATATATTGACCAAGGATAACCAGCTGGCATGAAGCATCTCATTTTCAATGGGGTCCAGCTTTAGCATATATTTGTACTGTCTTTACCCAGGATAGCACAGCTCAGGTACTTTCTTGTCTTCGGCGGGATCCTCCTTTTCCCAGTTTTTACTCTGCATTTACCCAGGATAGCATAGTCAAGATCTAGTATCTCATTCTCAGTGGGGCCCCACTGTTACCCGTTTTTAAAATGTAGTTCCTACCTTACGGGTAGGTCCCAGTCAGTCAGGGTTGGTAAATCAGTCTCTCCTCCTCTCCCTATAAAAACTGGTGTCCCTCAGGGTTCTGTACTCGGCCGAATACATTTATCAGTTTTCCTCAATGACCTCCCAAATGCTTGTTCATCTGCTTACATCCCTGTGTACTCGGAGAACACAGTCTTGTTTGTCTCTGGTACGTCCCCTTCAGATGTAGAGACCAGGCTTCAACTGAATTTCAACAATGTCCAGCACTGGTTTTGTGACAGCCAACTCCAACCAAATGTCCAAAAGATGGTCTCTACGACCTTTGGCACCAGGCAAAGGCTTGCTGGGCTTTCTGCTACCCCCTCCTTCCACACCCTTGATGGTTCCTCTCGAAGATGTCTCCTCCTTCAAATATCTTGGCTTATGGCTTGACAAGAACCTCAACTTTTCCGTGCATGGGGATACTATCCACGCAAAGCTACTCCACAAGCACGGTGCTCCATATCGTCACCATAGCTGCCTTTCCCTTCCTGTCCATCGGGAGATAGTCCAAAAGATGATCCTTCCTATTTTTGATTTTGGAGACATTGTATACAGTTCCACCCCAAACTCCACCCTTACCAGACTGGATGCTCCCTTTAACTCCTTCTGCTGCTTCACACTTGACTGTCCACCCCGTACTCACCACTGTGACCTCTACTCCTCTCTCTCGCTCCTTCCCCTCTCTTAGTGCTAGATGCCTTGCTCACAGCACTTCTCTAATTAGCAAATTCTGGTTTGGCTCCTTGCCACCCTATCTCCTTTCTCTTCTCTTCTCTTTCTCCTCTCTATACTTTCCACAACTCCACCCTAAGGACGTTTGACCCCCCACACACACTCTTCCACCACTGGAAGATCCATCTCCTATCACATACCCAATATCTGGAATTCCCTTCCTTTAGATATTCGTTCTGCCCCGTCTCCCAGCTCACTATCCCACCTCCTACATCTTCACACTGCCCCCTCCTGCAACTGCAGCAGACCCCCCACCTTCTCTTCCAGCTCAACAGCTCTTCTTTTAATCTCACTCACATCCTCCTGCACCCTCCCTATACTTCTTCCCTATTCTATTCTTCCCTTTTCTCTTCTCACCATCTTCCCCTGCCTCCTCTTCATCCTCCATGGTTCCCTTACTTGATTCCGCTTCTCTTGCTTCCCATATGACCTGCCGACCTTACTCTTTGCAGGGTTCATGCATCACAAAAGATGCTCCAAGTGCCAAAGCCGTGGTTCTCTGATGAACCCAGCCTGCCAGACTGCCATCTGTGGTCCGAGTCTGAAGCCACCAGCCCCTCACAGAAGCCCAGGTGGTCAGAGTGCCACAGCCGTAGTTCTCTGACAAACCCGACCTGCCAGACCGCCATCTGCGGTCTGGGTCTGAAGCCACCAGCCCCTCATAGAAGCCCAGGTGGTCCAAGTGCCACGGCCGTGGTTCTTCAACAAATTCAACCTGCCAGACTGCCATCAGCAGTCTGGGTCTGAAGCCACCAGCCCCTCACAGAAGCCCAGGTGGTCCAAGTGCCACAGCCATGGTTCTCCGATGAATTGACCTGCCAGACTGCCATCCATGGTCCAGGTCTGAAGCCACCAGCCCCTCACAGTAGCCCAGGTGGTCTGAGCACCACAGCCGTGGTTCTCTGATGAACCCGACCTGCCAGACTGCAATCCACGGTCCGGGTCTGAAGCCACCAGCCCCTCTCAGAAGCCCAGGTACGGACTCTCCCTCGGGAACTGATTACCTCCAGGAAGGGAGCCCTAGGACCTTAATGTTCCGGCCCACCCACCCCTGGTCCTGTTTAAATATACTTAAACCCTGCCCCGGCTTACTAACTCACTCCTCCAGGCTTCTGCCAGCAAGCTCCTTAACCTTAAAGTGACAGCAACACTGTTTCTTGCCAAGCACATTCCCTGTCTAATGTAACTAGACTGCATTCCAGCATAGTTGCATTCTAGCTATGTAATATAGCTACGCTCATCAGCTTCCATGGAGCAGCTTATTATTCCAGCTTCTCTCATGACCATTGTACAGCACTCATATTACCACCACTATTTTCCTACGTTACACACAGCAATACCTAAACTTTGCTGTCTATCTGGCAGCCTTATACTCCCCACCGTATCCAGGTCCACACAATGCAGACCTCTTTATTATTACTTTGCACAGTATCTACCTCCCTCCGCACTCCCCTAGAGCCACATACTGACCGTTTACAGGTGGAGTACATTAAATCTCCTTGGGGGGTAGGATGTTCACTGCCATCCACTACCTGGTTTCCTCTTTTTATTGGAACCTTCCTTTCAGCCACCTTGGAATCCTGGAACCTCTGTCTTCCTTTTATTGTACTTTAACCACCCAATCTTATCCCATCTGTCCCTCTTCCACTCAGTTTTTTGTGAGGCTAGGGCACTGCACTATGCAGTGTTAGGACCACTTAGTTACCAAGGTGCTTACTCTTCATCTAGTCTCCCTCCCCTTCACAAAAGAGAACAGACCCACATCTTTAAACTGCTACTAAGTGCCCTGAGTAAAATGTTGCTGATATTATTACTCTGTTCGGGCAATGTCAAACTGAACCCTGGACCATTCACTTCAATAACAGCCCCCTCGGATTTAGCTCACCTCAAGGGTATAAAATTTCTTCATATTAATGTTTGCAGTCTTCTGAAAAAGTTTGATTCCATTCAGTCCTGGATCCGCCATACCATGCCTGACATACTGGTAGTAACCGAAACCTGGCTCAGCCCTTCTACTCTGAATTCTGCCATAAACATTCCGTCCTATAACATCTTCCGAACTGAATGACCTACCAGAGGGGATGGAGTAGCTGTATATATTCTAGATAAATTTATGGTGAACACTGCCAATCCAACCTCTTTGCCTAAGGAGTTTGAAAGTTTGACCCTGAAGGTTCAACTCTCTTCCTCCCAATCTCTTTACATTACTGGATGTTACCGCCCACCCTTGGCAGGCCTAAAGGTGCTAGACCATGTACGCAGTGAACTAAACATGTCGACCTTGGAAGTCATCATTTTGGGAGACCTCAACCTCGACTGGTTCTCAGCAAGCTCTGAACCCCTTAAAGAACTATGTGACACCTTCAGACTTACCCAACTAATTCCTGAAGTCACACGCCCTAATAAGAAAAATCCTGTCAACAGTATCTTAATTCATCTTTTTCTAATTAATAAGCCTCACCTTTTCACCCAGTCAGGTGTTTTTTTCACTGACCTTAGTGACCATTGTTCCATTGCTTGTGTGAGGTCCGCTCCCAAACCAGTTTTCTCTTCAAGATATATATACAAAAGAAGCAAACGTAACTTTGCTTCTCTAGCATTCCTTACTGAACTACAAAACTCTAGTTGGCAAGACTTCTATCTAGCCAAGTCAGTGTGCGAAGCTTATGAATCCTTTTAAAGGATTGTACTTTTGGCTATAGACACGCTCCGTTGGTTAAAGTTCGCTCAAAGTAAAAATCATGCCCATGGTTTATGGCCAACCTGAAGGCCGCTTTATTTAATAGGGATGTTCTTTGGAAAAAAGCACGTAAAACCAAGCTCCCTGCCGACTGGTTGGCTTTCAGAATGGCTAGGAACACTTGTGCTAAACTTGTCAGATCCGAAAAAGCTAAGAATTTTCAGCACAAGCTGGACTCATCATCTAAGTGTGCTTCTAAGTTTTGGAAGATCATTAAGAATATAGAAGGGCATGAATCGGCAAATTCTCTCCCATCCAAAATTCTCTCTGGTGGCTCCACATTCACTGACAGACAATTCTAGATCTGCTTTACAACCACTTTGTCACTGCTGGGCTCGCCTTTGACTCGTCTCTCGCCTATAATCTCCTCACACAACTTTGCAGTCAGGATACTGTTAGACCCACTAGCATTATCTCTATCCCTGACATGGCCTTCTCCTTTAGCCTTGTGTCATTGAAACAAGTGGAAGATCTACTGCTAGCCTTGGATACTAGGAAAAGTGCGGCTGCTAATCTTATCAACCCCTATTTTCTGAAGCTCGCCTCCAATGTATTATCAGCACCTATCATCCACCTCTTTAGTCTATCTCTTGCCCAAGGAGACCTCCCTCCTATTTGGAAAACTGCCCTTATTATTCCCCTATTCAAATCTGGAGACCCAAGTAATCTAAATAATTATAGACCGATATCTCTACTTCCCATCCTCTCTAAACTGCTCGAGAAAGTGGTTAACGTGCATCTTAGGAAGTACTTGGACTCCACCAATCTGCTTAACCCTGCCCAGTCAGGATTTAGAGCTTGCCACAGTACAATATCCGCACTCTCAAAGGAAACCAACAATGGGCAAAATATGTATGCGCCTTGTTTCTTGATCTTAGCAAGGCATTCGATACAGTGGGCCATGGCCTGCTGTTGGACACTCTTCAAAGCATTGGTCTAGATTCTTCTGCCTTGAAATGGTTCAATGGTTACCTCTCTGGGAGATTCCAACAGGTTAAAGCCCAAGAGGATCTCTTTCCCCCCTAAAATTGTTCCAAAGAGGTCTGCCACAAGGGTCCATTTTAGGACCACTGCTCTTTACTCTTTATATTAACAACACTGACTCTGGAATCAAAGCAGCTGACATTCATCTCTTCGCCGATGACATGGTCATATATATTGCTAGGCCTACCCCAGAGCAGGCCTCTATGGACCTACAGGTGGACTTTAATCAACTGCAGTTAAACTTATTGAGCCAAAAACTACTTCTAAATGCAAAAAAAAAAAAATTAAAGCCATACTTTTCTCACCTTCTGCCATAGGTCAAAAACCTTCCCTACATAGCTTAACTCTGCAGATTCTATTGCTTCTGGGAGAACCTACTGAATATGTAACAAAATTTAAATATCTGGGGCTTTAGACAGACCACAAGCTTACATTCTCTGACCATACTGAGGAACTATCAAAGAAGCTAAGGCAGAGACCGGGCCTGTTCTTCCGGATCAAGCATCTCCTATCCCACGATGCCAAAAAAAAAGACTGGTCCAAACCACCTTTCTATCCTTATTGGACTATGCCAACTTCCTCTATGGCCAAGGCTCTGCCTCAGCCCAGGAGAAACCTGGATGCGCTGGGCCGGCACAGGGATGTGGGCTCTCCACTGGGGCCTCCATCATCTCACCGGGTGCCAGAGGGGTTTTCCACTGTTTTTCTCCTTCCCCCTCTGAGTGGGGCATATCAAGGCAACATCATGCCGCAACTCCGCCCCTACATCCGCTGCGTTGCCACGCTGGGCACCCCCGATTTCCACCAGAGGCCGCTCCAGGAGTGGTCGCTTCTCCCAACCCTCCCCAGGAAGAGACAGCAGTCCTCCGGACACTCGATCTCTCCCCCCCTCGCCGACCCCCAGCGGCCTGGGCTCGGTCCCAAACCCGGGTCGCCGGCGTGGCGTGAGGTGTGGCGTCCAGCGCCTCAACCCTCAGCACCACCAGGCTGGCTAGGTAAAATAAAGATTGAAAAGGGTGGGTTGGCCCACTAGCCCCTTTCTCCCTTCCACCTTTGCTAGTCTCTCCTATGATTATTCTCAAGCTCTCACCACAGCTCTTATAGTGAATACAACAAGGTTGTACATTTTGTAAAATTGCTAAATTGTGATTAGCTTATGCATATGTCTATTGTATAGGACCTAGTCTGCACTTTAGTTTATGCATATGTATACCAATACTGATTGTACTTGACTCAATATGTATTATGTGCTGTCCACAACTGCTATGCTACCTCCTTGTTAATTTTTCTATTTCTGTAATTATTGTTGCTATCCCCCCTTTCCCTTCCCCTCAGGACACTCTGGGAGACGAGCTATTGCAGCTCAGTGTGCCTTTTCCTGGTGAAACTTTTTAAAATAAAATAAACTTACCCGGTATAGCGCAGCTGAAAGGCAAGTTACATTTTCAGTGGGATCCTGCATTTACAATGTATTTTTCCAAGGATACAGCAGCACAGATGCACAGTTCAGTGGGGGCTCTGCTGTACTGGGTCTGTTTTTAAACATTTTACATTTTTACTAAATATTTACCCAGGGTGGACCAAATGAGATGCAATACTTCATTTTCATTGGTGTCCTGTTTTACACATTTTTAGACTGTATTTACCCAGGATATGCCAGCTGAGAGGCAATATCTAATTTACAGTGGGCTCCCACACTTTGACCCCTAATTTCCAACAGGCTTTTTATGATCTGATGTTATAATCAAGACAGGTGGAATTTTTAAAATCTCATCCGAAAGGTGATTTCACAGTGTGACTGTGAAAATATGGTTCAGAAGGGATTTGAAAAATGACACCTGCCATGTTCAGGAGGTGGGGTAACACAAGCGATGTACTGAACATTAGGGGCCAAAATCTACAAAAATAAAGTTACGAGTAAATGTTGGAACAATTCAACATTTCTTCACAGCTTAATTTTTTTTTTTCACATTTTGAGCCCAAATTTTCAAAACAGTCTTTTTATGACCCCACATTCTGAACATGACCACTGTCCAAAATGTAATTTTCTGCCACAAGTGCAAAAACACATTTCGGCCAGGATTTGAAAAATGACACCTACCACGTTCACAAGGTGGTGTGAAAAAATGGCTATGTCGAAAATTTTGGGGTCAAAATTTTAAAGATTACTAGGGTTATGAGTGAGCAGTGAAAACGTTCAACGTAATTTCATAACTTTGTTTTCAAATATTTTAACCCCATATTTTCAACAGTCTTCTTATGACACCACCTCATGAACTTGGTGTGTGAAAATTTTTAAATCCCGCCCAAAAAGGGATTTTGTGGCATTACAGTGAAATCACACTCTGCAAAATCATATTTCAGGCTAGATCTGAAGAATTTCACCACTATTGTTCATGAGGTAGGGTCTCAAAATTTGGGGGAAAAATATTCATAAATTTATTTATTTAGCTTTTGTTGATTGAGTAGGCACATTAGGCAAAAACCCTGCCTATTTTCAAGCACTACCCGAGAGGGTACAATACACAGTAGACATTTAGGTACAGAGACAGAGTACAAATAATGCAGTACAGTATACGGTACAGACAATTGGTGACGACATTAGGCTACAAACATTCAATATTTCAGAGAATCGGTGAAACTAGATTCTAGATATAAAGGGAGGAGGTGAGAGGGCTAGTTACATTCACAGGAATCAAGTGCTTTTAGGTGGGGAAAAAAGTGCAGCTTTGAAGGAGGAGTGAGACTGGGGACACTTCAGACAGGGAGGGAGAGAGTTCCAGAGTTTAGGGGCGAAGTGGGCAAAGGAACGCTTACCCATTCTTGTAACGCAGTGTGGGACAGAGAGCAGGGGGGGAGAGTGATGACCTCAGCAGGCAGGAGTGAGGCACCGGGGTGAGCATTGCCCCAGTGCTTTTGGGACAGGGGAGTCTTGTCATAGAGTCAAAGAAGCACCCCAGAGAGTATGTGCACAGGGCAGAGGGGGACAACCATTGAAGGCTGGCATACAGAAGACAGTGGTGAGTGAGTCTGGGGGCCGACAGGGCAAATCTGCATATGTTGTTGTAGGTAGTATCCCATTTACGAAGAATTCCAGCGTTAGAGTATGATAAAATAGGGACGGCATATTGCAGCCTAAAGAGCAGGACACCTCTAGCCACCGAGATCCTGGCCGCAGGAGTAAGGGAGTGACGCACTCAATAAGTGGCACCTATCTTGATGTTTACGGATTTGCAAATCTCGTTTATATGTGATGAGAAGTCAAGAGTCAAGGAGCTTAATATGTATAGCCTCGAGGAAAGGAGGGAGGGGGGACATGATAGAAACTTTCAAGTACCTCAAGGGAATCAACAAAGTCAAAGAGGGTAGCATCTTTCAAAAAAAGAAGTATGCAAGAACAAGGGGGCACAATTTGAAGATGGGGGGGATGGCTCAGAGGTAAGGTAAGGAAGTATTTTTCCACAGAGAGGGTTGCGATGCGTGGAACGGCCTTCCAGTGGAGGTTGTGGAGTCAAAACAGTGGTTGAATTCAAGGATGCATCGGACAGTTATAAGGCAATTCTAGGGGTTGGGGGTAGAAAGAAGTAGGCTGCTGGTTAACTAGGATCTGCAGCTTAACCATTAGGTAGGGAAATGGGCAGACTGGGTGGGCCAAGCGGTCCTTATCTGCCTTCAAAATCTATGTTTATATGTTTATAAGAGTGGGATCAAGCGTCACACCCAAGTATTTAAAAGAGTCAGTGGACTGGATGGTAGAGCCATCACAGCTGCACACACAAAACATGGGGGCCGCAATAAGGACTTTTCTAGCTGACCCAAAGAGCATAGCCTGGGTCTTAGGCAGATTAAGGATTAGGCCATTATTTAGGAGCCAGGCTTGAATTATTTGAAATGCAGATGACAGGTCTGTATTGATGTCATCCAGTGACCGAGCAGTTGAGTAGAGCACCAGGTCATCTGCATACATGATGGAGTGACAGTGTGTAAAGGCAGTGGGACAATCATTGACAAAAAATGGAAAAGAGCAAGGGCCCTAGGATGGATCCTTGTGGAATGCCGCAGAAGATGGGCGCTGAAGATGATAGTACTATGTTGAAGAAGACTGATTGGGTCCTGTTTGAAAGGTAACCATTGATCCAAGATGTGGTGGAACCAGAGGCACCTAGAGAATGTAGTTTGTGCACAAGTAGAGGATGATTAACCAGGTCAAAAGCTTTGGTAAGATCTATAAACACTGCACCGGTAAGTAGCCCTTTGTCCATACCAGACTTAACATCACTAGTGAATTGGGTTACAGCCGTTGTGGTACTGTGACCAGGCCTAAAGTCATGTTGAGCTGGAGACTGGAGATCAAATTTTAGTAGATAGGTGGAGATCTGACAGGGAATGAGTTTTTCCAGTGACTTGCTAAGAGCTGGTAGAAGAGCAATCGGGCGATAGACAAAATTTTAGGGTCACCTTTCTTGAATACAGGAATTACCTTGGCAGACTTCCAGGCCAAAGGCACCATTGCAGTACTGATGGACAGATTAAAAAGTCGAGTTACAGGAGTAGCAAGGTGAGAGACACCAAATCAGAGGATCCTGGGTTCAATGCCATCTAGTCCTGTGCTGCCGTGAACAGGGATGGACTCAGCAACCTAAGAACTTCCAGGTGAGAGATGGGAGAAAGCTCAAGTGTGGGAGAGGTATATGAAGAAAAAGAGGAAGGGCAGTGAGATCCACGGGAGGGTGCCTGTGAGCAGTTAGGAACATCGGTGAAAAGCAGGTTGAAAGCATTAGCAATGGTCCTAGGGTTGTTACAGATGGAGTCATCTAGCAACTAGTCTTTGGGGGTCAATGGCTTAGTCTTCCCTAATATTTCATTAATCTGAATGCAGTATTTCCTGGGGTCAGCAGCTGATGACTGAAGAAGTCCATGGTAGTAATCACTCTTTGCAGCCCGAATTGACCACTTACAGGTATTTCGCAGAGCCCAGTACTGAGCGAGGCCAACCAAATCAGAGGAGGACTTCCATTTAGACCACAGCTTGTCACGTTGTTTGAACAGTTGCAGGAGGGGACATTTCAACTATTTGGTAACCTGCCCTCTAACCTTGCGTGTAGAGTATGGTATGTGCTTTTGCTGTAGGGCAAGTAAGGTCGTATTAAAGAAGTCAGTGGCAAGGTTGATGTCGTTAGTGGTAAATAGGGGAGACCAGTAGGTATGTTTTAGATCCCATAAGAACGCAGTAGTGTTAAGTAGGGCAAAGTTGGCAAACAATATAACTTCGTGAGGATTTGAGAAAGGGGAGGCATTACGCACACAGAAGACTGGGCAGTGGTCACTTATTGAGTCAGGTAGGACCCCAGCAGTGGAATAGCAATCCATCCTGTTGGTTAGAATCCAATCAATCATAGTACAGCTGTGGCCATTCGGTACCGAGTGGGGGAAGAGATGAATTGGGAGAAGTTGGCCTTGCTAGTGGTGGAGGCAAGGGAGGAAGAGTACGGCCCAAGCCAGTCAAGGTTAAAATCACCTAGACAAACAGCCTCGTGATATTTGGTCAAGCCAGGGATAAGCCCTATGATTTCCTCAAGGCCAGACTTACTATTGCATGGAGGTATATACACTCCAAGTATGTGTAGTTTCTTGGCTCTGCCGAGTAGTAATAGTGCATGTAAGGCCTCAGAGTTGATAAGAGAAGGGGTAGGATGTAGGGTGACATCCAGGTAAGACTTGTAATACAGAGCTAGTCCACCCCCTCTTTTGGTGGAGGGACGGTCGACACGGTGCATGGAATAGCCGGTAGCGGACAGTTTAGGTCAGAGATAGAAGGCTTCAGCCAGGTCTCTGATAGCACAAGAACATTCAGATTATTAACCTGGGTCCATGCTTCCAGTTCAGAGAGACTGGTCATAAGGCTGTGGATGTTAATGTGGGCAATGGTCAAGCCTGAGGCCTGAGGTAACAGATGGGCAGTACTGGGCTGATTTTGCGGAAGATTGGCTTGAGGACAAAAGTTCAAAATGCATTTAAATACACTGAACCGCATACCTGATTTCCTCAGTTTCTGAGTGAAGACATGTCTTCAACCTGGAGGGGATTAGCATGGACCCCAGTAGGTATGTAAGAGGTGGGGATGGGGGGTCGGGTGGGGAGGGTAATACAGGGTACGGGATGGGGAACAGACACTGATGGACCATTTTCTTTCTTATAGGTATATAAACATTTTAAAAAGTCTATGGGATGGTTTTCTTTATTTCAGGTACCAATACTGGCAATTGGGCACCCCGGTGTCTGTTAACCTCTACAAGCATGGAAAGTGATGGGGAGGAGCAAGGGATAATTGACAGAGGGTGTGATTACAGGAATTAAAAAATAAATAAATAAAAAAGACTATAGAGGACAGTTTTCTTTATTTTAGGTACCAACACTGGGGACTGGGCACCCAGTTGTTGGTGTTACGACTGGAGGCACCGGGGATGAGTTCCCTGGTGTCACACAGTGAAAACAGGACAGGAGGGATATACTAGCCAGCACCGAAGATTGGGCATCCCCGTGTCAGAAAATTAAGAAGGAAGGGGGAAGCAATGGGAGGTGGGAGGGACTGTTTTTATGTTGGGGGGCGCACCACAGCAGGCTGATCATGACGCCTATCAGCTCTGCTTGCTGGACAGAATTAAGCAGATCAAAACTAAGAGCCAGCCTACAATTCAGGTAGCTCTTTTCTTTCAACTTCACACAGTTTCTGCTCCACAATCCCAGAAGGGTGTCTTGATTAGCCTGCCTATGACTGGTTTAACACTGTCAAGCCCCTTGCAGACTGCCCTACATTGGACCGACAGTGACACACCTCTCAGAATCCACTATCATACCAACATGCTCACTCTGCATATGCACAAGGGTGAATATAAAATGTAATACAGCGTTCACTGCAAAATACACATACTCTGCCGCTACAGTACAGTAAGAAAATTATCAGCCCAGCAGCAACAGTTAGTTTTATGGAAAAGAGCGACTAAAAAGCTGTACTGGCTGGAATAAGAAAATCAGGAAAGAACACACTAGAGCAAACATCTTTCTTTTCTCTGTTCATATCTGCATGAACATCCATACAAAAAAGTAAACACAGGTGTGGAATTATTCTTTCAAAACATTTTGAATCTTTGCCTGATATATCTTGTACATCTATAACAAATCCTCAGAACAATTGTTCTTTTCCATAAATGTCACAATTCATTTTCTTGAAAAGGCAGACATTTATCTACAATAAAAAGTGAAGCCATATAAAATGCAGGCACGTGCTACGTGGTACACAAAGAAACCCACAGGCACTCCTGAACTCAGCTGACCAGGAGGGAGCATGTACTCCTCAGCTGAGAGGGTAATGCAGTTACCCATGCTCCCCAAAGTCTAAGTTATGAATGTCATGTCAGTGGCTGGTCATGAACCAACAGCACATTTGTCTGTCGAGCAGATGAATGTCCACTATGAGATGAAGCCATCAAAACTAGTCTACTGTATCTGCAACCAGAGTTAGGTGAAAGGCCCTTTCACTGCTTCACTGTGCTACCTAGTCTCTGTGACGGACTAAAATGAAATTCCTAAACTAAACCATATTTTCAGGTCACTACTTATTCAATACATAGTGCCTTTTACCTCAAAATGGCATTGTAGCAAGGACTAAGCCATAGAAAGGACAACTGCAATCTACTAAGTAGAAATATGTGATAAAAAAGAAACTTACAAAAGAAAGCAAACAAAACAGTATGCTGTTGTGTAATAGCTGCATACTATGAACTGATGCACGTTTTATAAGTTCAAACTTAAAAAGTCATACGACAGATCAGCATACAGTCAGAGAATTTCTTACACAAGAGTGTCCTTATCATTTCTCTGTACGGAGGTAAAATAGAAGAGCTCAAAGAACACCAGTACCAACGTTATTTACTAAAGGAATCCTGCGCTGGTACAGCAAGAGGGCCCTAAAACAGACATAGGTTAGTTGTTACAAAGACCCTATAAACATCATAGGCTTAAAGTTTTAGCTGTTTGGTCTGACACCCAAAACAGACAGAACATTCAATGATTATCAAGCAGGGCTTGAACTTAGCAGTATTCCAACTCATCTGGCACAAACATCCACTTTTCATGCTGGAATACCTGAATTCAGGCTGTGGTGATCTACACAGAGTACCCCTTTCCAATCTGGCAGATGTAGTACCATGTCCTGGCCATCAAGTGGCATTGTTTTGAAACTGCAGATCACAATTTATGTCAAACTGACAAAAAAAAAAAAATTCAGAGAGAACAGTTGGTGATTGGCTTCCTCTGTGTGAACCTTCTTCGTGATGGCCCTCTGACTGGCTCCCCCACACAGGGTGTGACCCCTGCCTTTTCTTGAACTCATGAGTGTGGCAGGAGAGAGAGAGGGAGAAATAAGAGGGAGCAGCACACCACTAAGTCATAGCAAGGACGACTACAATCGAGACCAGCAAGAGTAAGAGCAGTAGTGAAACGTGTTGGGGTTGGGGAGAAAAAGTAACAGGTTGGTGGTACTCATGTACCCTGACAGAGAGACAGCACTGCAGAGGAGAGTAAGGTTTTTTTTCAGTAATTAGCTCTGAGTATGTGCTGTTGCAATGAAGCAAACCTTGAACTAGCTCACTGACTCTAAAAATAGCTGAAAAGGGAGATTTAAAATGAGTCAGTGTGATCAAGTAAATGTAAACTGATGCAGTCAGTACAATCTACTTCTCCTTGTTTTTTTTTTCTCTTGTTGGACAGTCTGCCGATGAGGATATGTGTGTGTGTGTGGGGGGGGGTGCTACAGCACATTTCCATCTTGTAAGCTTGTGAGTGTGGTGAGAATGCATCACTGAGCCAGTAGGAGGATGGTGACAACTGGAACTAGGTCAGAGACAGGCAGTGAAAATTAAATAAATTCATTAATTAAAGGGGAAAAAAAAGGGTGGAGGTACTAATTTCATCATGCCCAGATAAGAAAAAGAGTGTGCAGTGCAGAGTCAGGTTTTTTTCTTTTTCTGCGCCATCATTGATCACATTCCAGTGAATGTGTTGTCTCTCTGAAGCTTAACTTTAAAATGATGCATATGGGCTTCTCCAAACTTGCCCTTGTCATGTGTATTTTAGCTGGACTGCCGAATTGATGGTGTGTGTGTGTGCTGCGCATCGGTGGGGGGGGGGGCTACAATACAGCGCCTCATGCAGTATCTGAAGGACTAATTAAAGCCATCCTGAGGGAGGCATAGAAAGAGTAAAAAAGAATTCAGGTGGGGCCTAGGAGGAGGGAAAGAAAATCATCAAATTTGTCAGGCGCTGCTGCAAGGCTGAATCAGGGCCACATATGCACTGCTAAACTAGAGGAACCACTTCTCAGTGCGCTGCTAAACTGGGAGACTGGGTATACAGGCACGTGCAAGTGTATATGTGTGTGTGTGTGTGTTGGGGGTTACAACAGTATTACTGCCCTAGAGAGGCTTAAAAACAAGCAGGGTGCTTGCTGATCGGGGGGGGGGGGGCACATATGCATTGCTGAACCTGGGAACCACATATGCATGTATGATAATGTGAGAGCCTCTAGATAGTGCTATTACCAAATACTGAGTGCTAAGTTTACACTGTAATATGTATATAGTTAGTTCTTGTGGAATGCTTTTTATGTTTGCTTGCGTGCACAGCACACAAAAATCATACTGAGGTTAGTAGAGTATTGCAGAGGTGTAGCAGTGTTTGGCCAATCCAACGAACATGTTCAGGGGCACATCCCTCGTACACCAATCAACGAGGAAGCTGCCGATGACGACAGTTTCAGAGCAAGCGCCAGACTTACAAGAAATCTGCCACTCCAACCATGGACAGTTTCGTCACTGCAGCAGCAGATTTCTTCACCCACCCCCTTCCCAGAAATCAGGCACATTCCAGCCATGCGCATTACAGTACACAGTACTGTGCATGGCTAGACTTACAAACAGCTTGCTTGCTCAGTGTACCTTTCCTGGTGAAATAAATAAATGAGTCGTACCACCGCTTTGCATAACTGGCGGCTCCTGCTGCCCACCACACATTCCCCCCAAAGCAGATATCAGGGTGCCCAATCCCTGTGTCAGCATACCCCCCCAAGTCCAAACATAGCTTCTGCTGACAACGGGGTGCCCAATCCCCATGTTGGCATGCCCCCCCCACCTATTGTGGCACACTGGGAGCCCACCCCAGTGTACAAAAGTAATTATCTTTTTCCGACACCAGGATGCCCACTCCCAGTGTTGGATGTGCCACCCCCATGCCCCCTTTTTGTCAGCTGACCTCGGGATGTCCAATCCCCAGGTCCGCATCGATCCCCACCCTTCCACTAGGCAGCACACTGACAGCCCACCCCAGTGTGCCGAAATCCATTTTGTAATATTTCATCTGTAAAAATATAACACTCCCACAGTGTTTTGTTTTTTTAACCTAAAAAAAAAAAAAGAAAATGGTCCCTCATCATTCCCGCTGCCCCTCCCCAACCCACACCTTCCCTCTGCGCACTCCCACCTCCCTGCACCCACCTCACCCATACTTACCTCTGGAGGTCAGCAGCAGCAATCTTGTGTGGACCAGAAACACATCTGCACTCTTCAAAGACCAACCGGGAACTGAAGAAATGCCCTATTATGGCAGTGAATGGGGGGTTTTCAATTTAGGTTGATATCTCAGCCAATTTTTGGACTTTGATCCCAAGTCTTCAACATGGGGTTTTCAGGACCCCACCTTGTGAACACTGGCACTGTCATTTCGTTTCTTGGTCCTGAAAGGTGATTTTGAGATCGCTGTCCGGAATCACCTTTCAGGATCAATTAACGAAACAGCAGTGCCACTGTTCATGGTAGGGTCCCAAAAAGCCCATGTATCAAGTTTGCGAAAAACTCCAAAATGATCATGCTACTTAGCGCAGGTACTGCAGTTTGTACGCATCACCGAACTTTGTCAATTTTTAATATTTTCACTCCAAATTTCCAACACTGTCATTTTTTCACACCTCCTTATGAACAGTACAGCTGTCATTTTTTGCATCCTGCCCAAAACATGTTTTCGCACCTGTGGTACAGAATGCCACAGTCGCTGTGCGAATTCAACTTTTGGGACAGATTAATAAAATCATAGTGCCGCTGTTCATGAGGGGAGGTCCCAAAAAGGCCATGTTGAAAATCTGGTGAAAAAATTCCCCAAAATTACTGTGTTATGAGTGTGCGTTACGCAGTTTCTACGCATGCTCGTAACTTCAACACTTTTTCATATTTTCTTTGCAACACTGCCATTTTTTCACACCTCTGCATAAACAGTACTGATGTAATTTTTCACATCCTGCCCAAAATGTCTTTTCGCATCTGTTGTACTGACTGGCGCATTTGCTGTGCAAAATCACCTTTCGGGATTGAATAACAAAATGATAGTGCCATTGTTCATGAGGTGGGGTCCCAAAAAAGCCCATGCTGAAAATTTGGAGCGAAAATACCAACAAAAGCCCAGGGCATTAAGGTTTCCAACCGTAATGCCCTGCCCTGTACAGACTGACAGGCGTTGGGGGTGTGGCTTGGGGTCATCAGCCGTAATGCTCACGCCATTCCACTCCCAACCTGCAGCCACTGACAGGCATCGAGGTCTGCCTTGGGGTCTTCGGCCCCAACATTCACCCCATTCTCCTATACTGCACCAATCTCAGCTTATTTCCTTATGGAATTGGGTGAGTGTAAGGGCCAAAGACCCCAAGGCACACCGTGATACCCGTCAGTGTCTGCAGGATGGGGTGAGGTGGAATGGCATGTGCGTTATGGTCGATGAACAACCCAAAGGCACACCCCAATGCCTGCCAGTCTCTGCAGAGTGGGGGTGGGAGCTGGCGTTAGTTCAATACTTCACTGCCATTCCTATTATTCATCTCTCTAACTCATGCAGTATCAATGCCAACATCAGCATGCAAACATTCGGCATTGACAAATGCTTGTTTCTTGTTAAATTCTAGTGAGTTCTGTGGATTGCACTGTTGAACTGAGACCTGTTCGAGTTTCTCTTTTGACCAGAGCAGTTTACTTAATAAACTGTAAGCAGAAGTTCTTTACTAAGAAATTACTAAACAAAAAGTAAAACAGTACATGGTGTCAGAAGTCCCTGTAAGTGCAGAAGCAGCCGAGCAAAGAGAAGATCAGAAGAGATCATGGAATTTGCCAGGATCCAGTTGCCAAGAATGAACTGGGAAAGCATGAATCTTCCAGAGGAGTGGAAGAAATTTAAGCAGCATGCCGAGCTTATTTTCAAGGGCCCTCTGAAGGCAAAAGGAGGAGGAGGAAGAAAAGTGATGTTACCTGCTCATATGGGTCAGAGAGAAATGTAGGGATATTTATAATACATGGATGGATATGTCAGCAGAGGACAAAAAGAAACTGAGTGCCTATTATGATAGGTTTGAAGAATACGTCAGCCCAAAAGACCAATCCAGTGTTTGCATGCTACAAATTTTACAATAAGATGTAATGAGGTGGTGAACCAGTGGAACAGTGTGTGGCAGAATTAAAATTGCTAGTAAGAGACTTTGGATTCACGGACATGGATGAAATGATCTGGGACAGACTAGTATTTGGAATAAATTCCCCAAGAGTTCGGGAAAAACTGATGAGTCAGGGGGCTGATCTCGAACTGAGCAAAGCACTGGACATTGCTAGGACACATGAATTGGAACAGGCTCAATTGAAAACCATGGCTAAAGAGGAAACAGTTCATGGAGTAGCCAAGCCGCAACATACTCCCAGGCAGCCACAGAAATATAAAGCAACAGAGAACCCCAAGCAGGCAGGAAACAAGGCAACCATCTCACAGAAAGCATGTGGCAGATGCGGGAGATCACACAAGCTGGATGAGTGTCCAGCCAAAGAGCAAGTTTATCACAAATGTAAAAGGAGTAACCATTGTGCAAAGATGTGTAAATCAAAAAAAGTGCATGGAGTAGATGACAAACCACACTACAGCACTGAAGATGTGTTTGTGGAAGCAGTCATCTAAGTGAATTCAGGGAATCAACACTCCCTGCCACAGAGGCCCTCCCAGACCAAGTGTTCAGAGAAATAAAGGCTGGACAGAACAATCAGCAGATAAAGTTCAAACTGGATACAGGTATTTAAGTCAATGCGATACCTGTTAAGGAGTTTGAGCAATTAGAGCTTTCAAAGCCATTTGAGTCCACCACCCAGAAGCTGTTTGGATATGGAGGTGAGCCTTTGGATGTGAAAAGGCATGTATACTGTGCACTGTAAGTATAAGAATGTTGCAAAGTATCTAAAATTTTACATTGTAAAACACAAAACCACCTCCTGTGCTGGGGCTAAGGGCATGCCTGGATCTCAGATTGATTAAGCTGGTGATGTCTATGGAGAATTGCCCAAATCCAATGCAACTAGCAACCGACAAGCCTGATATACTAAAAGAATATGAAGATGTTTTCCATGGATTGGGGCAGTTTCCTGGTGAATACAAAATTAAAGTGGATACCACTAAAGACCCAGTAGTGCTTGCTCCACGCAAGGTCCTAGTTGCGCTCAGAGAATGACTGGCAAAAGAAATTCTAAGAATGGAAAACTTAGGGGTCATTGTCAAGGTAAATGAACACACGGAGTGGGTGAACTCTATGGTCATAGTGGAGAATTCTCATTCAGGAAAGCTACGACTGTGCCTGGACCCATGTGATTTGAACCAGGCAATCAAGCGTGGGCATTATCAGATGCTAACACTTGATGATATTACAACCGAGTTGGCCAAGGCCCAGTATTTCAGTGTACTGGATGCTAGATCTGGTTATTGGAAAATAAAACTAGACCAGGGAAGCTCAATGCTCACAACATTCAACATCCCACAGGGAAGATACAGATTCACCCGTTTACCTTTCAGCATACACTCAGCCCAAGAAGTGTTTAAAAAAAAAAGTAGATGAAACCTATGCAGGACTCAAGAGTGTTGCAGCTTATGTGGATGATATTCTGGTGTATGGAGCTACCACGGAAGAGCATGATTCAAATTTGTGAGCCATGCTCCAGAGATCTCAAGAGAAAGGGGTCAAACTGAACTTAGAAAAAGGCACCATTAGGGCGACGGAAGTTAGGCATTTTGGCCACATACTCTCATCTGAAGGTCTCAAGCAGACCCAACTAAAGTTGCAGCAATTTCTGAAATGAGGCCACCGGAGAGCTGCGTGGAACTGGAAACTGTATTAGGGATGGCAAATTATCTGGCAAAGTTCACACCATTCCTTGTGGAGATTTTAGCACCACTGAGAGACCTTTTGAAGAAATGCTCAGAGTTTCATTGGGACACACAACAGAATGCTGCCTTCATGAATATGAAACAGCTGATTGCCAGTACAGGCACGTTAGTATACTATGACATAAGAAAAGAGGTAACAGTGCAAGTGAGGACTGGGACTGTGTTACTGTAAGATGGAAAACCAGTGGCTTATGCATCCAAGTCTCTCACAACTACAGAAGCGAACTACGCTCAAATCGAGAAAGAAATGTATGCCATTGTGTTCAGTTGTGAGCGATTCCATCAGTATGTTTATGGTAGAAAGGTTACCATAGAGTCATACCATAAACCCCTGGGGATCATCATGAAAAAAAAAAACTTGCAGCTGCACCAGCCAGACTGCAGAGAATGATACTGCATCTGCAGAAATAGGACATTCTGGTGAAATACAGGCCAGGGAAAGATATCCCAGTTGTTGACAAGTAAAGCAGACTGACATTGGCTGGACAGGACAGTATGGAAGAGTCATTTGAAGCACAAGTTCATTTAGTCTTGTCCAGTTTACTTGCATCAGACCAGAAGTTAAAAGAATTAAAGATGGAAACTGAGAAAGACTTCCAGTTATCCCCACTGCTTGAAACAATCAACAATGGTTGTCCGAGGGCAAAAGATTTGTGTCAGCCAGAAGTGGCAAAATTCTGGAATTTCCATGAGGAATTAACAGTCATGGGAAATTTGATTCCCAAAGGGGACAGACTTGTAATACCAAGATGAATGAGGTCTGTATTAATGCAGCTTATCCATTCCAGAAGACACATGGGAGTGGAAAAATGTAAGCACAGGGCCAGAGATCTGCTGTACTGGCCAGGCGTGAATACCCAGACCAAGGAAGCTGTACTAAATTGTCCTATCTGCCTACAGCATTGCATGTCAAACCCAAAGGAACCCATGATTCCACATGACGTGCCCTCTCGTCCATGGCAAAAGGTAGCATCAGACCTGTTTATGCTGGACAATGAAAGTTATGTGTTAGTAGTGGACTACTACAGCCACTATTTTGAGCTGGAAAGGTTGAGAGAGAAATACTTTGACCTCTACTGTGATTGGTAAACTCAAAGGAATATTTACCAGACATGGTATACCTGAGGAGTTGGTGTTGGACAATGGTCCTCAGTAAGACTCGACTGAGTTCAAACAGTTTGCACGTAATTATGATTTTCGTCATACAACATCTAATCCCTGTTACCCACAGTCAAATGGGCAAATAGAAAAAACGGTACAAACCGAGAAATGTTTAATGATAAAAGCCAAACAAAGCAGAGGGGATCCATACCTTGCAATGCTGGAATACAGGAATATGCCTGTTAACAGTATGGGCTCACCTGCTCAACTACTGATGCGTCATCGCCTGCATTCAATTTTATCATCTACAAGCAACCAGCTCAAGCCAAAGGTCATTAGCCCAGCTTTGGTCCAGAAATAGCTTAGAGACAAGCAGGGTCATCAGTCAAAATACTACAACAGGAATACCAATGCCTTACCTCTCTTTCAGGAATGAGACAAAGTCTGCATGCAGAGACTTGATGGGAAATGGCAGCCCACTACTGCTGCAGCAAAATTGCACACCCCAAGGTTATACCTAGTACAAGCAGACAATGGAGGAGTATACAGGTATAAATACTGCCATTTGCTCAAGTCGCAGAATGTTCAACCAACTTCAGTCAGTGCTGATTTAGACTCCGAGAACATTGTTGCTGTACCACAAGATGGTTTAGTTACTCAAAATGGCTCTTAACCAGCAATACCACCATTAGAGACTTTGCCACCAGATCCCAGCGAACAAGCAAAGGACATGGGAAATCTGTATGTCACCCGTGTTGATCATATGGTAAAGCCAACTCAGAGAATTAAATTATGAACTGAAGTGATAACGTTTGTTTTATATTGCTTGTAGGATGCAACTGGCATTTAGCCAGTTCCAAATTCACATTGCATAGTCTGCTGAAGTTTCATAATTTTTTTATAAGAAGGGAGATGCAGGGCCGCAGTAATGGGGGGGAAGTGGGAAAGTTGTCCGGGGCCCCGAGCTCAGGAGGGGCCCACCTGAGGAGTTGGCATTAGATGGTTTGGAAAACAGGGGCCCATTTCGATTGACTTGTCCTGGGCCCCAAAATTCATAGCTGCAGCCCTGGGGAGATGTAATATAATGTAAGAGCCATTAGATGGTGCTGTTACCAAATACTGAGTGTTAGGTTTACACTATAATGTGTATGCAGCTAGCTCTTGTGGAATGCTTTTTTTCTTGTTAGATTCTAGAGAGATCTGTGGAGTGCACAGTTGAATTGAGACCTGAGTTTTTCTTTTGACCAGAGCAGTTTACTTAATAAAGAATGTCTGCTTACAGTTTACTAAGAAATTACTAAACAAAACATAAAACAGTACAGTACAATACAATGCATTGTTAAACTGGGAGGCTGGATATATGAGCATGTGAGGGTGAGACCAAAGTATTATTAGCCTTGGGAGGCTAAAAACAAGCAGGGTGATTGGCTGGTCGGGGTGGTGGGGTGAAGAAACAGGCACTAAAATATATTACCTATGCTGTGGTGGGCAAGGAGGAGTCATCTGTAAGGTACATAACTACTATAGACTTGAGAAGCCCCTTGCTTTACCAGGTAGGAGGTATCAGTTGGTGAGTACTGTATCCTGCCACACACCCACATCTACGCACACCCCAACAAGCAAGTGGGGTCATAGGAAAGAACAGTTATGTAAGAACTTACCGTAACAATAGATCTTCGAAGGTATCTCAGTCATCAGGTCACACCATAGGAACTTCACCATCGGTGAAGGGTAACTGCACAGAAGATTTTCAGCAGTACAACTGGGGCCACACACGCTGTCTACTTCCATCGACATCACCAACCCTATAAAAAGCATGAGCGGCCCTGCTCCCTTCTCAGTTCTTTCCCTCAGAGACAAAGGAATCATAGCCCTAGCCTTGGGGGTCCAAGGAGAGAGACAGAGATGCCCAGACCTATGTAAAAGGCTGGATACACCAGATGGCCAGTTCCTAGACAGGAGCCCCAAAAAGGGGGATGGTGGGAGGGAAAACAGACCTGATGACTGAGATCCCCCTCGAAGAGCTACTGTTACGGTAAGTTCTAGTGTAACTGTTCTGTCTTCATTGGGGTTATCTCAGCCATCAGATCACACCATAGGAATGAGTCCCAAGTAGTTACAGGTGCAAACAGACCATCTGAAAGGGGGGCTCTCCATAAACTTCAGACAGAAGGCCCTGTAGCACAGCCCTGCCAAAACCTGCACGGGCTCTTGAGGCAATGTCCAGACTGTAGTGCTTGGTGAAAGTATGGACGGTACTCCAGGTGGCAGCCGCACAGATGTCAGTGGCTAAGACCTGTCGGAAACAAGCTACAGAGGTAGCCATGCCTCTGGTGGAATGAGCGTTGACAGCACCAGGCAATTCTTTGCCATACTTGTTGCAAAATACAATGCAATTAGCCAACCATCTGAATAAACATTGCTTAGAAACTGAAGCACCCTCTCTACTTGGGGTGAAAGAAAAGCAACTACTTAGACTTTCGACTTTCCTTGGTCCTAAGCAAGTAGTATTTCAAAGCTGTGCATACATCTAACATATGGGGCAGTTCTTCCCCTAGATTGGCATGCTCAGGAAAATAAACAGGAAGATGGATAGACTGAGTGTAAACTCTGAGACCACCCTGGGGAGAAACCTAGGATTCGTACACAAAAACACCCTGTCTTTATGAACAATCAAATAAGACTCCTCACACCAGAGGGCCTGAAGCTCTGAAATGCTTTGAACAAAAGTAATGGCAACTAAAAATAACACTTTCCAACAGAGAAAGCGCAGGTTGTGATTGGCTCAAAAGGAGACAGAGTCAATTTCTCAAAAATGAAATTCCAGTCCCAAGCCAGAACTGGAGAATGGATTGGGGATTTCAGATGCAGGATGCCCCGAGAAAATGTGAAGCATCCGGCTGCGCAATCGTGTGGTCACTCATAGGCTTATGAAACGCAGAGATGGCCAAAACGTGCACCTTGAGGGAGGAGTACTGGAGACCAGAGTCAGACAGAGAGATCATGTAGTCCAGGATGTGGTTCACCTGGCAGATGAAAGGATCCAAACAATGTTTGGCAGCCAAGATGGCAAACCACTTCCACTTTATGGCATATGTGGCTCGAGTGGAAGGCTTCCAGATGGCCACAGGGACATCTGCCACCCTGTTTGAGACTCCAAACCTGGCGATGGCTATGTCCTCAGGAACCAAGCATGCAGATGGAGGGACCTGAGGTTGGGATGGACCAGGGCCCCTGATCCTGGGTTACCGGGTTCCTGCATAGAGGGAGAGGGACCGGAGGTTCCTCAGTCAGCTGCTGTAGCAGAGCAAACCACATCTGTCAAGGCCAGAATGGAGCCACTAAGATAATGCAGGCCCCCTCCATCTACAACTTGATTAGCACACTCTGGATCAGAGAAAATGGAGGGAATGCATAAAGAAACCTCCCACTCCAAGACAGGGACAATGTGTCTTGCAAGAAAACTCCAGGCCTGGATCTAGCAAGCAGAAATTGGGCAGTTTTGCATTGAGTGGGGACACAAAAAGGCCAGACTCTGGACGACCCCCGTCGAACAAATCTTATGCAACAGATGAGAGAAGCTACCATTCATGCATGCTGGACTGAGTCCTGCTGAGATGGTCTGCCAGAATGTTTAATATGCTTGGCATATGGACTGCAGAGAGTGTCAGACTGTGATCCATTGCCCAGTACCACACTCTCATATCTCCCTGCATAGAGGATACGAATGAGTCCCCCCCTGCTTGCTGATGTAGTAAACTACACTTAAATTGTCTGACTGCACCAGCAGCTGACCTGGAGCAAGGCGATCCTGAAAAGCCTGCATGGATAGAGCACTGCCCTTATCTCCAGGACACTGACTTTCCGCAGCACTTCACCTTAGTCCCTATCTAATTCCCCTACTTTTCCCCTTTGCCCCTCTCACCACACCCCCCCATTTCTGTTTTCAGCCAATTAACCCTTTTCTGTAGCCAATCCGTAAATCCTACTCCTGTCCTCCTCTTTCTGTTAGTATTATAGATACCCCCCCAGTTTTTTTCTTCTCTGACAAGGCCTACTAGGACTGCTCCTCCCCCTCCCCTTGCTCCCCCAACCCAGGCCTCTTATGATCCTAATTCCTCAACAACCACTATGTCCTTTTTCTACCCTCCCGCTATTCTCTCTTTTCCCCTATACCTTCCTTAATCCTATAAAATAGTTACTATTTTGTGTAGTCAACCATCATTTAACCTATGTGTTTTTCAGGCATATGTAATACTTTGTTGTTGTATATAGCTTTATTATCTTAAACTTACTCTGTTTGTATCTGCAAACACTGTTTGACAAGGAACCTCTGTAAATAAGCTTCCAGCTCAAAGGTCTTAATCCAAGATGTAAATAAAGAAATAAATTGATATGCAGGGAGGTTTCCAGCTTGGACCAAGAGCCCTGGGTCTGGAAGGGACCCAGATGTGGTACCTGAGGTATCCATGGTTAGGATCTGTTGTGGGGAGGATATCTGGAATGGGATGCCCTGATGCAGGTTCAAGGGGTCCATCAACCATTGCAGTACCTTATGGACTGGAGAAGAGACCAGGACTGGGCAATCTACCTCATCCATGCACTGGTCCCATTGTACCCAGAGGGTTCACTGTAGAGTGTGCATATGAAGATGTGCCAGTGGAACAGTGGGTATGGCAGCCACTATCAGGTCCAGTAGTCTGATGTACACGCTGGCAGGAATGGAGCGGCTTTGAGCAACTTCCTGAGCTTGGGCTATAAGACATTCTGCCCTGTTTTGGGGCAGGAAGGCCTTCCCTTGTGCCAAGTCCAGGACCACCCCTATATATTGCAGTCTATGGGACAGTACCAGAACCGACTTGGGCAGATTGACCGTGATGCCCAGAGAGTGGAAGAGCCGAAAAGCCCGCTCCAGAGTTAGTAAAAGCTGTTTCCCGGACGGGGCCTTTAGAAGCCAATCTTCCAGATAAGGGAAAACATATAGACCTTCCCTTCTCAGAGCTGCTGCGACTGCTGCAAAGCACTTGGCAAAGACTTGTGGTGCAGAAGACAAGCCAAAGGGCAGCACCTTGAACTGATAATGCTCATCCTGAAAGGTAAAATGGAGAAGGAAAGACGTGCAGGTAGTTCCTGTATGTCCAGTGAGCACAGCCATTCCCCCATTTTGAGGAGGGGCATAAGGCCTGGCAAAGTTACTATTCAGAACTCTTTGTACTGAACGTACAGACTGAGGTCCTTTTGGTCCAGAAATGGCCTCACATCACTGGTCTTTTTTGATACCAAGAAAATCTGAAATAGAATCCCTTGTTTCTCTGACTCCTGGTAACTGGTTTGATGGCATGCTTGTGTAGAAAGGACTGTACCTTCCTCCTGGAGAACAGTCAAATGTGCCGTAGGATAACTGGAGGGTGGAGGAGGGGTTTCTGGAGGTTGCTCGATGAGCTCCAGGGTATGCCCCTGCTCTAAGATTTGCAGAACCCATTCATCTGATGTTAAGGTTCTCCACTGATTCACTTGGAGGGAGAACCAGCCTCCGACCACCACCTCCTGGTCCAGGACCAGAAGGGGTGGTCCACCAAGGAGTCAAGCAGAGGTGGAGCCAGCCACCTGGGCTGGTCGATCATTCCTGGGATGCTTGGTCACAGGTAAAGTGCTGGTGGGGGCGAGGAAGGCAGCTGGGGCCGAGGGCACATACCAGGCCTATTGGGTGCTCTGTGAAAGGGAGGGCATCCTCTGACTCTTGGTTGCTTTGTATGGTAGAGGGAGTGGACAGACTTGAGGGCCCTGCCCGAGGTTTGTGGGTCATTAATAATATCCTGGACATCAGGGTCAAACAGCTTAGTGCCATTAAAGGGGCCTTTAAGCACCTTTTGCTGAACATCAGCAGCAAAACCAGATACTCTCAACAAGGAGTACCTATGTAGGTATATGCTCATTGCAGCAGCCCTGGCAATGTTATCAGCCATATCATAGAGGGCCCTGAGGAAGAGCTTACTGACATCCTCAGTGGCTTGGAGGCACTGAAGCAGCTCCTGCTTTTGTGCGCCATCTGGAAGGGCCTGTGCCGCGGCCCTGCTCTTTCTCCAACAGGCATTTTGGCACTTCACCATGTGAGACAGGTAGTTTGCAATCCTCAAGCCCAGAGTGGAGGAAACATACACCCTCTTTTCCCAGAGGTCAATTCTGCGAGACTCCTCATCTGGGGGAAGGGAACTAGGGTGCTTAGGCACCATAGACCTGTCAGGAGCTGCCCGGATGACCACTGAGTCTGTCCTGGGCTGGGCAGCATAGCAAGGGAGACCTTTGGGGGCATGACAAAGTTTACCAGCACTGCAAGGCATAGATGGCAACAAGACGGGTCTGTGCCAGGCTGCCATGGCTGCATTGCTTACAGCAGGGAGGATTGGAGGAATGATTTTTGGGGGAGATTCAGGGATCTTCAGGAAGTACACCAGCTCTTTCCTGGTGGCATCCTCTTCCTCAGTGTGGAAGCCCACAGCTGAGGACAGCTGCTTTATCACACTGAAAAATGTGAGGTCCTCAGGAGGAGACCTAGGAGAATATTTTATTGAATCCTCACTGACAGAGGAAGTAGTAGACCTGTCAGAGACCAGGATTTCTTCCTTTTCTTCCTCCTCATCCTCAGGAAGAATGAGGTCTCAGGGTTTTAAATAACTGCAAAACTGATTAGTAGTTTTACTTGTGAAAATGCTAATCAGTTGGGATAATGCATAGCATGTGTCTCAATTTGATTAACCCAACGTAAACTGCTAGAAAATGCATATACATAATTTTTTGCAATTGATTATAATGAAAGTGCTAATCAGTTTTAGCAGTTATTTAAAACCATGGGTCTGAATGGTACTCCGTCTTCAAAGTTGACCTCTTCAACTTCTAGGTCTGGTGTTGGATGCTCCAATGACGACTCACAGGGAGCTTCCCGTGGCCGATGGGTAGGCATCAACGATGAAGCTGCAGTCGAAACCATCGTTGAGGGGGGCCTAAAGGCGCCCAGCTGCTGTACCAGCAAGTTAGTGAATTTAAGCAGGACTTCATTCAAGTCGACAGTGGTCATCGACAGAGGGGGGTTCGATGGCACAGGTGTCGACAACCCGCTTGCGGGGCCCTGAGAAACAGAAAAGCCTGTAGCCCTGGAGGGAAAAGGGACAGGCTTCGACAGGAGAGTCATCGATGACAAGCCTATCATCAATAAAGGAGGGGAAGATGACCCAGAGGTCAATGGCCAGGTGCCCTGAGAACTGAGCAGAGAAGCTGTCAGTATGGGTCTGGTGTGGCACAGAGACCTGGACAGCAGTCTTCTGTATCAATACAGCTGAAGTCAATGAGGATCCCCCAGAGAAAGGAGAAGAGTCAGTCAGGGAATGAGATTGTTGCTGGAGAGAGCCTGGGGCATAGCCAGGATTTGGTGTGGGGGTTCCAAATATTTCTAGGGAGGTCTAGGGACATGCTCCCCTGAACATTTTTTAACATTTAGGAGTTAAATGGTGCAGTTTAGTGCATTTATAAGCATAAACTGTTGAGTTACAAAATGCATCAAAATTCAAGCGATCAGTCTCATCCCTCCCCAGTCCTAGGTCTTTGAGGTGAACTCTGGTTTCTTTTCTCAGGGGTATAAAATATTACTTTATTTTCCCCCTGCTTTGTTTTATTCATCTTTGACATAACTTTCTATGTGTCCCAGAATGTTGATTCATGAACATTTCAGTCAAAATTGACCCAAATATTCTCTTTCCTCTGACCTGCCCAGGCATTTCTACACTGAAACTCCTAATATTTTCTCCTGAATTTGAATTTCCTTAGCAAAAATGCTACTTTATTTTCCCCCTGCCTTGTTCTGTTCATCTTTACCTTTACTTTCTATTCCCAATATGTTCATGAACATCACCTAAATACTGTATTCTTTCCTTCTCTGACCTGCTCACTTACATTTCTTACACATTCTTGGAACTCCTTACAATTTCCTTTACTAATATTACTTTATTTTCCCTCTCAGCCTTACTATATATTCATCTATGCCTTCACTTTCTATATGTCTGTTGATTCACAAACATTTCTGTCTCTAATGACCCAGATCTATCTTCTGGCCTCAGAGACCACAGCATTTCTACACTGACTGTATTCTGTAATTTCCTAAATTACTGTCCTAATCAGCAGCAGCAGCACCCACCATGCAGCGATGCTTTCTTTTTTTTCTTCCCATGATCTCCATTCTGTGTCTCTGTGGCTTAAAAATCTACCTTTATCTTTCTTTTCTATGGAGGATTGCAGACATTAATCTTACTAGGTGGCTTTACAGAGGCCAGGCACGAATGATTTTGCCACTGACTTTACTGTAGTTTAAATTCGGTGATTACTGCTTGCGCTGCCCAGGCTAGACTGAAGGGACTCCCCACAGCTCACGCTTTCAGAGCTTCTCTCAGTTTGACCACCATGACCCACCCCAAGAACAAGCCGTAGAAGAGCCAGAGACAACTGGGTGACTAAAATTTTATGTATATGTCACCTGATAGATGCAGCTTTGAGTGTTCACACTTCTCCGACTCACTTGTAGTGGGAAAGTGACGGTCTTGCGCGATTCTGCGCTCTCTGCTCCTCTGAACAACCATGTGACCTTCCTTTTGAAGATCATCTGACCAGTCAGTCCATGAGTGTTCCTAGGCAGTCGTCTTGTCCCTGGTGGGAGGTGAAGCTTCTGCTGCATATTCATGACCCAACACCCGCCTCAGTCTCCTTAGTGCTAAGCAGAGCCCTTTCATTCTGACTCCACAGCTGCTGCAGTGAGTAATACACATTTTAAAAACACATTAATGCAGCTTTTAAACATTGAGGCAAGTGTGTGTGGGGGGGGTCCGTGCACCCAGAACCCCCCCCCCAGCTATGCCTATGGAAGTGGTTACAATTGTCGATCTTTTTTATGACTTTTCCCTGAGAATTTGTCTCTGGCCTTGGAGGCCTGGGAGCTCGATGATCCAGTCAGTGACTGAAAGGCTGGGACCCTGGAGAACCCCTGTCTGAATCTGGCTACCTGTTGATCCATCAGGAACTTTTTTTTTTTTTGTCAATTCTTTTTCCCTCCTGTCATGGCCCCAAGGTCCTCTCTCAGGCATCCTAGCCTTGTCCTGCCCACCTGAAGGTCCCCGAGCTATGCCTTCTCTCGCCTTCCTCTCCGATGGCAGCACCCCCGGCTAACCCTATCCAGGGTAGGTTGCCCCCTCCTACCTGGGCACACTTCAAGTCTGACTCTGTCAATGGATGAGAAGTGGATCCTGGAAACTGAAGGCCACCTGTGGAGAGCCCGGCAATGGGCATGGTGGATAGGTGCCGTCACCTGATCCTCGGCGCCAGGTTTTTCCGTGCTCTGGTTAAGCCCCCCCCATCCGACATGGGACATGCACTGCCACCCAGCCCAACGCAGGTGCTCCCACCTATGTCAGAAAGGCAGCTGCCCAACATCGCCCCATAGCATACTGGCCCCAAATGCGTAGCAGTGCCACGGTCTCCACTGGGGCCACTGCTGCCGACCTACCCTGGATCCCTCCCGAGAGGAGAGTGTCCGTCGGACATTCAATCCTCTCTTCCCATCAACCCTGATGGCCGGGCTCATTCCCGATTTGGGTGTCAGCGTGGCGCGGTGTGGCATCCAGCACCTCAGCCCTCAGCGCCACCCAGGCCAGCCATCAGGAAATTTTTTAAGAGTCTTTTTGCATCACCTGAGGGTTGTTTGATTAAACTTCTGGCAGAACTCACAGTCAGAAACTGTGTGTTCAGGCCCAAGACAGCAGACAGAGAGAGAGAGTGTGTCTGTGGAGGCCATCTTCTTTCCGCAGCGGCAGTGACAAAAGAAAGAGAGAAAAGGATTAGCTCTTGACATAAACAAGTTGGAGGAATCTCGTCAAAAAAAAGAGATTCAGAAAAAGTATTGAAGAAAAGCCATAGGTGAAAAAAATGGCGTGAATACTGCATTAGAGCTTCTGCAGAGGCCCATGTGAGCAAGTCAATGGCGGGAAAAAAACTGAGGAGGGAGCTGGGCCACTCACACCTTTATAGAGTTTGTGACGTCAACAGAAGTCGATGGTGTGGGCGGCCCCAGTTATACTGCTGAAAATCTTCTGTGTGGATTCCTTTCACCGAAGGTGAAGTTCCTATAGTGTGACCGGATGACTGAGATAACCCCGATGAAGATCTGAAATTTTGTAAATCTGTCCCCTTTCCCTTAAAATCCTAACTTCCCCTTCATTTAAAAGTGAACTTTTTTAAAAAATCTCTGTTTTGTCAATTTTTCAGTGTAAGTTGGTTTTCCCCTGCTATCGGCAATCTGGCCCCCATCTGCCTTGTCACCTGCCCCATCACCATTTCGACTCACCCAAACCTCCGTCCTCCACTGTCGCATGATAGGGTTGTTGGGGTACCCACAAACCCATCTAAGAGGGTGGAAACAGTAATTGAGATAAAGAAAGAGACATACATCAAATGTACTTATTTTGGTGTTTACACACATAAATTCACTTTAATTTAAACCTTCTTAATTTAAAACATGGAAATCAGAGGGGGGTGTGGCTATCGGCAAGCATGACGGTCACTTGTTAGAACAGCTCCCTGGGGCAACGTCCTTTAAAATGTCTTTTCAGCCGTTTCAAAATGTTATGGTTATACCTGTAGCAACATCCTCCTTCCTTGGGCAAATGGCATCTGGAAAATCAAAAAATAAACAGGCGAAGCTGCAGTTTGAGGCTAGAAACCAGTCGAAAGAGAGTGAGAGTGATCCACACGGTTCTGGGCCTGCTTCCCCGGGCGTTGGCCTGGAAGGCGCTTTGGCAGACGCTGAACGGATGGAGCTAACTAAATCCCTCACAGGAATCCCTGATACACTGCTGCAAATAAAGTGGCACATGAAGTCTGGCTTCAACAATTTAAACACCCAATTTGCTCACCTCCAATCTGTGGCCACCAGCCTTACTGAAACCACTACTACTCACACTTCGCAAATCTGCGAGTTGGAGAAGCGGGTGAGTGATATGGAGGACTCTTATGCTGGGGTCACTGTGGAGAGAAACTGCCTGTCTACTATTGCGGAGCTACAGGAGTGCCTCGATGATCAGGAGAATCGCTCCCAATGCTCCAATCTTTGTATTATTGGACTGCCTGAAGGGACTGAGGGGAGGAACCCTAATGTGGCGATCCATCGCTGATTGGTAAAACATCTCAGCCTCCTAGAGGAGGTGATTAGCCTTGAAATCAAACGCGCCCACCATGTAGGCCCACCACCAAACCCAGGGGACCAACCCCAGCACTGCTTAACCAAATATTTGCGGTATTGTGACAAAGAGACTGTACTGGGGAAGGCTAAATCACTAGGTCCCATATGTTTTGAGAACACCAAAGTCCATGTCTTTGAAGACTTTAGCCGAGAACTTCAGACTAAGCGCCAAATGTTTAACCAGGCTAAGAATAAGCTTTATAGGCTTGGTTGGAAATTCTCTTTCTCTTACCCAGCATGGCTACAGGTAGACAGGCTGGGGCAAAGCACCCGATATTTCACTTGTCACAAAGCTGCTGAAAAATGGATCGAGGAGGAGGCCAGGAGAGAGTGCAGCCTGATCCAGAGTAAGGTACTTGATTACATTCTGAATGAGTGTTGTCTGATCTGCAGGTTTAAGCTT
The DNA here is from genome assembly GCA_016271365.2 of Neoceratodus forsteri. Lineage (NCBI taxonomy): Eukaryota > Metazoa > Chordata > Ceratodontiformes > Ceratodontidae > Neoceratodus > Neoceratodus forsteri. Next base: position 336,786,501 of record CM057454.1, read on the forward strand.
ACACTACTGTTCCTTTATTATTATAATACTGCCTTGAAGAATGAACTAGCAGTAAGATGTACTTGTTTTGATTAAGTATTGAAGGTTTTATGCACATGTATGACTGTAATTATTGTATTTTGGATATGTATGATGTATGTAACTGATATTTAACATCTAAGACAGGAACGCCTTGTAAATAGGATTTTTATCCTAATGGTGCAAAATGTGAAAGTCCATTTTGTATTTGGTATAAAAATAAATGCTTTTTACTACTACTGCTACTTTTAACTTATCCCTGGTGCTCTAATTTCCTCCTCGGTTACTGTGAGGCGTATGGAGTTGCTAGATGGTTGTAGGTACCTCTGGAAGTCTGTGCCTAGCAATAGATCGCCTTCTTGCACCCCCAACAGAGTCTGGGGACCCAGGTACCAGCGGGGAGTGCTTACTGTGGATATGACTTCTTGAGCTTGCAGAGGAGTATGGTGAATATGCCATATATATTCCCTGCATGATACGATGGAATTTGGGGGGAGGGGGAGATCAGAGAATTTGTATCCCATGCTTGGAGGCCAGGCGGAAAATATGCTACTTGTTCTACCCACCATAACTGTCTGATCCATGTACTGGTGCGAGGTAAATATGCACCCTGACTTTTGCATTACAATACCCGCCAGTGTATGGGGCTCAAGGGAGTTTTCTGTAATCCTGACTGCTGACATATGAGCCCCACTACATTCTTAGCTCTTCTGGGAAGTTAATCGCAATATTCTGGAGTCTAGGCCTTCCCGACCTTGTTACTGTGATATCTACATGAGCCCAACAGTGCCTAGGGGCATGGGTAGCAGCGGGCTGGCTGTTGCTCTTCACGTGGGTGCTCAACCATTAACTATATCTGATGCCAAGGAGGGAAATTTAAACCTACAAGGTGGGCTTTGTATTCATTTTAAGTCCTGCAGATATTAGCTTATGCTCTGTTGCATCTTTGATTCACCAGTGTTAATGTTTTAATTATAACACTGCAATCTCTAGTCACTTGCTTATATAACCACATTAAGTGTTCTGTCAAGCTATTATTCTGCAGTTTACAGCTATTTTTTCTTCTTGATGTTTGTTATGTCTGGGATGTTGCCCCACCATGTATGGTAACCGATACGGGCAAGATGTTTTATCCTTGCCTTTTGTTTGTAGTGAAATTCTGGTGGGTTTTACTCACTGGGAGGGGTCCTGTTTGGCTAAGCTTGGGAAGTTCTGTTCATCTTGTTGGGTGGGGAGATGGGACTTTTAATGGGGAGATGTTGATTAAGGAGCCCTTTGAATTATCATTGCATTGGCTCGGAGGGAGTAGAGCAGTATCACCATGGCTCTACCTAATTTCCTGTCACTGGTGCATGCTCAGCGGGGTGGGGCCCCTATTAGGACCTGCTCAGCCTTGTCAATATGATTGGGGTAACTGTTGGGGTTTGGTATGGGGATTCTCTTTTCAATCTTTGGGAGGGAGGGGGGAGGGGACAAATGGGGGAAAATATGTGGATACATGCTTACTAAATAACAGATGGAAAACTGACTTAAGATGGCTATGGCATGATGGGGGATGATCTTAGATGTATATCCTGGAATATTACTGGCCTTATATCCATTATAAAATGTAAGAAGGTTGCTGCAGAGATTCGTATAAACAAAGGGTCTATTGTATTGTTGCAAGAAACACGCTTCTCCATCACAGAGTCACAAAAAACTGCTGACTTTATGCAGGGTACTTGGGTCTCTTCCACATTCTCCTCTAAAGCTTGTGGGGCTTCTATCTGGATACCTAGAGGGTCTGAAGTTCAGCTCTTAGACAGATTGGTGGACAACTCTGGCCGTATCGCATTGGCAAAGGTTCATGTTCCAGGTAGAGGTGTCCTTTTGATTGGCTCCGTCTATGCCACAAATGTGGAAAATCCCAGTCTTTCAGAAACTGGCCCTAGATCTGGCTAGTTGGGAGGGACCCTGGATTATGGGAGGGTGATTATAATTGCATCCTGGACACAGTGCTGGATTGGTCGAAGAGAACCCCTGTACCCCAATCCCACAATGCAAACGTCTCACAAAGACACTGACAGAGTGAAGGCTGTCCAGAGGAGGGCAACCAAAATGGTGCAAGGTCTGCACCAGAAGACATATGAAGAAATACTAAAGGAGCTTAAGATGTATAGCCTTGAGGAAAGGAGGGAGAAGGGGGACATGTTAGAAACTTTCAAATACATCAAGGGAATCAACAAAGTCCAAGAGGGTAGCATCTTTCAGAAATAGAGATGTGCAAGAACAAGGGGGCACAATTTGAAGATAGAGGGGGACGGCTCAGAGGTAATGTGAGGAAGTAGTTCTTCACAGAGAGGGTTGTAGATGCATGGAACAGCCTTCCTGAGGAGGTTGTACAGTCAAAAACAGTGGGGGAATTCAAGAATGCATGGGACAGACATAAGGCAATTCTAGTCGGGGGTAGGAGGAAGTAAGCTGTTGGTTAACTAGGATCTGCAGCTTATCTGTTAGGTAGGGAAATGGGCAGACTAGGTGGGCTAAACAATCCTCATCAGCCATCAGATTCAGATTCTATGCTGGCAGCATTAAAATCGGACCTGGGCCTTGTTGGTGCATGGTGGCACCTTTAACCCACAGGGAGGGAATATAGTTTTTATTCACATGCCCACAATTCTTATGCACGCATAGACAGATTGCTCATTTCCAGTACTTTAGTGGCAGATCTGAGGGGGCCGGGATACTTGCCTATTCTTGTATTTGACCATGTGCTACACCATATCGATATTCGAGGCATGGGGACCCCAGCTGGCTCTAGAGCCTGGAAGCTAGATGCTCTGCTTTTGAAAAAACAGGAATACTTCTCCTTCATGGGAGATAGTTTGCAAGAATTCCTGGAATTTAACAGGCAGGGGGACACCTCTCACTCCTCAAGCTGGGAGGCCTTGAAGGCCTATGTTAGAGGGCAGAATATCTCTTTTGCCTTGCATGTTAGAGGGAAAGAAACCAGAGAACTAGAGTTCCTTAGAAATAAAATTGCAGCCTGTGAAAGGGTGCTTATATTAAATCCTACAGCAGCCTTATATACCATAGTTCAAAAGTTGAAATGGAGGTTTAATACCCTGTCTAGTGTGCAGTTGGAGAGAACCATCCTTCTATCTAATTCAGGAGCTTACTTGGATGGGGACAGAGCAGGGAAGTACCTAGCCTGGCAACTGAAACGAAAGGAGACAGCTAAAACAATCAGTCAGGTTCAAGATGCGGAGGGTAATCTGGTGCGGGGTTCCAGGGCGATAGGTAATGCATTTGGCGCATTTTATTTATTTATTTCTAGGAAGTACCTTTGAGCCAAAGGCTCTTTTACAGAGGTGCCACATTGTAGTAATACATGGGCATTATATCATTTATAATGGCTACAAGTACATAAGCAGATACAAGGTGGTTCCATGCCTAGAAAGACATGAGTTCATCGGGTCACAGAGGTTACATAATTGCAATAACAGGGAGTACATAAGTAAAAATATACAGACACATAATTAAAGCAGGCTAGGCTGACAATGTTAAGTGAACAACCTGAGATTCTACAGGATATAGAGTGAATCAGGTAGGGAGCAGAGGATTATACAGTCTGTAAAATAATTAACTAATACTATACGCAAGAAGGCGATAACTTGATGGGCAGCAGTTTTTATAAGTCCCTATATACCTTTGAATGTGACCCCTCCCAAGAGGATTATGATAAATTCTTTGACTGGCTACCCCTCACTAAGATCAGTGGGGAAGAGACTGCGAGACTGGATGAGCCCCTGACTAAAACAGGAAATTCGGACAGCCATGAGATCTTTAAAAAGTGGGAAGGCCCCAGGGCCTGATGGCCTCCCTACTGACTTTTATAAAGCCTTTGTTTGAGAGCCACTTATTGGATCCACTGTTTGAGGCTGTGGAGGAAGGTTTGTTAAAGGATGGGCTACCCCCATCCACACGGTCTGCAACAATCACAGTATTGCCAAAACCGGGTAAAGATGCTAATCAGTGTGCCTCTTATAGGCCAATTTCACTCCTCACTGCGGATTATAAATTGTGGAAAGGCCCTTACATCCCGCCTAGAGGTAGTACTTCCAGGCGTTATTGACCCGGACCAATCTGGCTTTGTCAAAGGTCGCATGGCGAAGCACAATATCTGGTGTACACTTAATATTATATTTTGCTGGGCCCGCACTAAAAGATCCCATGGTGCTGTGGTAGTGGCTCTAGATGCTGAGAAAGCATTTGACCGTGTGGAGTGGGGGTACCTGTTTCGTACTCTGGGTAAACTGGAGATAAGCCCGTCCTTTTTGTTCTTGGGTCCAAGCTTTATACCAAAGCCCTCTGGCACAAGTCTTGGTTAATGGAGAATTATCTAACCCCTTTAAATTGAGCAGGTGCACCCGCCAGGGTTGCCCTCTGTCCCCGAGGCTTTTGGAGGGCAAGGGAACACAAAATTGCTATGTATGCAGATCATCAACTACATTATGTGCAACACCCTGCCAAGGATTTGCCTCAGGTCCATAAGTTAATGCAGGTGTTTGGTGCCGTTTTGGGGCACAAGGTGAATTGGTCCAAGAGTGTGCTGATGCCAGTGGGCTTGTCAAAACATGCCCAGCTTATAGCCCAACTAGGTGGTCTCCAATTAGTACACCGTTTACGATACTAGGGAGTACTGATTTCTGTATCTGCGGGAGCCCTATAAAAGTTGAATCTGAAGCCCTTACTGATTGTGATTGCCGATGATTGTGAGAGATGGGCTGCCTTACCCATCACCCTACCGTGGAGAGTGGGGGTCATTAAAATGACTATACAGTATTACCAAAGCTCCTATACTTATATCAGGACCTCCCTATTAGAATATCACAAACCCACTTTAAGCAATTGGATGCACTTACACACAAATTCTTGTGGCAAGGGGGGCCGAACCAAAATCTCAACAGCTGTTTTGCAAAAACTGCCAGAGGAGGGTGGACCAGGGCTACCGAATTTCAAAACTCATTATTGGGTGGCCCAGTTGGCCTTTCTCCCCTCTGGAAACTCAGGGTCAGACTGTCCATGGTTAGGCCTAGAGAAGGATATGTTATAGGGTAGCCTCAGTACTGTGGTGTTTATAAGACCTGGGAGAAGTACGTTTGAACAACCATTTTACAGCAAATACTCTGCGTGCCTGGATATGGGCGCATAAGCATTTAGGGCATGTGGGGGTAACTCCCCAAATCTCAGTTTACTCCACTTCATGCAGTCTGGCAGGAACTGTACTACAATAATGATACAGCAGTTATGGGTGTGGAGGAAGAAAGGTCTCTCCACGGTCAATCAAATATTTGAAGGGGGGCTGCTGAAAAGCTTTGCACAAATTTGTAGAGTAGAAAATCCCTGTGGGAGGCTTCTTTCTATACCTGACAATTCGCCAATGGTGTGGAACTACCCTCACCACTGTAAACAGGTGGGTTGTGCCCTCTCCTACTGAGTAACAGATGTTTTGCCCCCAACCTGGGGGTAAACCTGTGTCTATTTATTGCCACATGCTCCACAGTTCTAGTCCACCTGAGTGAAGCTCTAGCCGGAAAAGATGGAGTGAAGACCTTTTTACTGCCCTTAAGACAAAGGACATAGTCTCTGGCCTGTACTCACTACCTGCAGTGCTCACAGTAACAAACTGCGGCAAATACAGTTGTACTTTTTACATAGGGCTTACATGACCCCCCTACACCTGCATGAATTGGATGCTACTAAATCCCATCAATGTCCTAAATGTGCAGCTGACAGGGTGGACTTTATCCACCTGGTGCTTGTGTGCCCTAAAGTGGCTTCCTTCTGACACTCAATACATAATATAATGGCCGACGTCTTGGGATACAGTCCATCTATATCCCCCATGGAACTGTTACTTTGGACGGATCCATCCCACCCAGGTCATATAGTGTCGCAACCCCTTTGGTCTATTGCGCTTATTAATGCTAGGAGAACCATTGCACAGCTATGGATGTCACCAACTCCTCCCTCAGTCACTAGATGGGTGCAAAATGTGAACTCTTGCATGGTACTTGAACAGGCACAATTGAGTGCCCAGAGTAAGGCAACTCAATTTTGGGATGTTTGGAGTCCTTGCCTGTCAGCAGTGGAAGCTGACCGTATCCCAGACTGAAGTGAGTGCGGCCTGTTAAACCGAGGCCTTAATCTGTTCACAGGGGGAGGCTATTAACTCTGTTGCCTTGTCTGTGTGTTCCAGTGCATCTCCATATAAATGATTGATCTTTGTATGATTGCTCTTTATTCTGCAAATTGTTACCTAAATATAACATCTGCAGTGCTTCTTTGGACTTGTAACAAACTTCTGGGCATGTCAACATTGTATGTATCATAATTTTTGTAATCTGGCTGTACTGTAAGCTTATCCACATTCTTAGTAAAAACATTTTACAAAAAAAACATGGAAATCTTTTGAAATTGGGCAGAATGCCAAATTTCAGGGCGGGAAAACCCAGATTCTGATTCTGGTAATCCACCATGAATACCACATTATTTTTTCCTTAAATTCTACCGCTGTCATGATTTTCCCTGCCTACCTCCCCTGCCCCACCCCCAGAAACCTTAAATCCTGACACCCATTCCCCCATAAAGCATTAGTGGGATGATCCCCTACCCCAAAACAAGCTATGATGAAACAATGTAAATGTGCTGTCAGACTAAAATGCAATATGGTCAAAAGCTTAAACATAAATATTAGAACATAAGTAACAAATATTGAATATATTTTTTTTTTCAAATGTTACACCAGGAAAAGCATACTGAGCTACAATAGCTAGTTTCTAGATGTGTCTTGGGGGAGAGGGGAGAAAGGAATACAATTTGCAAGCAATATCCAATACACATAAAGATACAAAAATAGGACAAATCATAAAAGAATACAACATTGAGACAAGAAGGACAAATTAATTCAAGTTTCGAAATAATAAAACAAGTATAAAGTCATGGAATTGAAAATAAATATGGCTATACCAAGAATATTTTGTGGCAGAACAGATAATTTTGCAGGATTTACACTGGAGGTAGAAAAGAGAGGACAAATAGGAGATGTGAGTAGGTATAAGTAGTTAGGCACAGTAGTGAGAGAAGTAAACAAGGTAATTAAGGAGAATGAGGGTCAGGTACAGTTTTGTAGTTTCGAAGAAGATAGGATAACATATGAGTGGACGGGACAGAGCGGCTATGTAAGTGGAGGGAGTTCCAAATATCTGGAAATTGGTAGGAGAAGGCAGAATGTCCTGAAGTGGAAGATCGGGAGGGAAGGGTAGTTATAAAAATAACTTTCATACAAAAATTTTAAAAAAGGTAAATATGTAGCATCCTAAGCAATTACAATATTATATGTACTCAGAGAAGTCCTTTCATCTCAGTAGTCCAGTCATTACTCTTGATTTAAGCAGTGAAGAAAGTGAGCAGGAACGCACAGGAACTCAGTTCCTGTACCTTTTTTGCAGCAGGAACTGAGTTCCTGTACTTCTTCCCACTGACACTAAAACTGAAATTCCTAAACCAGCAACATAGTGACAGTTTTTGGATCTGTGATCTGCTATCAGGGTTTCCATAACACCATTTGACTTGTACAACAATGCTATTTTCCTAGAAATACTTTAATATCTCTAACTGAATCTACTAGTGTCAAATTAGATAGTTGTGCCTTGACACCACTATCCTTTAGACTGAAGATCTTTATTCTTTATTTCATAATTGCCAGTGTCTGAGTTCCTGTACTTCTTGTCTACCACTTGCACCACTGGATTTAAGTGAAAAAGGATAGACAATGCTGGGTACTAATATGAAAAGTTCATAAAACAAACTAAGACCTTGGAACACAGGCAAAACTTGGGGGTGCAGAGCCCAACATGCGACCAGCACCATATTTCAACATACTTGGCAGCATATGCCTCCTTACAATACTTTTTCTTTATACAGTACAGGAAGGATATGGGAATTACACCCCAGAGAGAATATGTAGCCCTCCCACAAGGTGCTGCCATCCCAACCACCACTAGACACCCACTCTCTCCAAACCTCTTCTACCCTCAATTGAAACAGGAACATAGTAATACACTATTTAGTCCTCTTGGGCATCTTTGCTCATTTCCTGGACACCAGTCTTTCTTTATAGTAGCCAGTAGCTTCCCAGCATCCTGAGGGCCTCTGTTTATATAGAGTTTGATCGAGTATTTGACTTTCAGTCTAGCATGGTAGTGCATCATGTATGTAACCCCTAGTGATCATAAAGAGGCCCCAAGGACTACCAATCATGTCCAAGGGGTACTGAGAGAGTCCATCATTTTGCAAAATGTTTTCCAATATGCTGAAAACACCACTGTGGCAGGGTCAAAATTCAAGTTACTTCCCAACAATAAGTCCTTTGGATCTTCCCTTTCAGCTGCCTCTGGAAGACCCAAGATCCTGACATTACTGGAGTGCATTTGATTTTCTATGATTTCCAGACAAAACCAGAGTACCCTATTTTCTTTGACCAGTTTGGTGGACACATAGATCACTCTCAATGCCTCACTCCCTGCCTCTTTCACTTCCAAGAGTGTCGTCATTGAATGCGCATCACAGATTTGCAGGTGTCCATTAAAATGAAATTTTCTGGGTCAGTGTGATTTTTCTCTGCTCAAACACCGTAGCGACCTTCAGCAGATCAGTGAGAATAGTCTCTGAGCCACTAGCCAGTGTTCTTCCCTCAGTGCTTCTTTTCGCACAATTCCCTGAGGTTTGACAGCCTTCTGTCCTCCCTGGACAACAGTTTTCTACAGATTCCCTGTACAGTTTCCTCCGAAACCGGCTAAAAAAAAAAAGAAAAAAAAAATTTAAATACCTGTAAATTTTCTTTCTCCGACTGCTGGTCTCTGGGCTCATCACTTCTGGGAGGTCCTTCCTGGAACCACATGACAGGCAGGAAGCATACAGCCTTCTGCAGGACGGCTATACCCTCCAACTCGTTTCCTCCAGACGTCAGTACTTCTATAGTATTTGTCCCCTGAGGAAACACATAACTTGAAAACATACAAAAGAAAGGTTAGTGTAACTTGTGGCCGGAGACCAACTTTCAGCATTCTGGAAGGGACAGAGCCTGGAGACAAGCAGTCGGAGAAAGAATATTTACAGGTATTTAAATTTCTACTTCTCTCTCCTAAAGCTGGTCTCTGGGCTCATCACTTCTGGGATATACTAAAGCAGTATATCTCTCCACTTCCTGGGTGGGAAGAATGCTCATAGTCCCTTATGCATCCACCACTGCCTGGAGGACCCTGCGACCAAAGGACACCTCAGCCGAGGCGGAAACATCCAACCTATAGAACTTTGCGAAGGTATGAATGGATTACCACGTTGCCGCTCTACATAAGTCTGCCAGAGAAGCTTCTCTGAAGTCCGCCCAAGACGTAGCCATTGCTCAGGTTGAGTGAGCCCACACTGGTCCCGGCAGATTGATCCTGGCCTTCTGGTAAGCCGTGGCGATGATGGAAAGAATCCACCTAGCAATAGAGTCCATTCAGGCTTTCTTACCCATATTCGGGCCTGATGTAAGGATGAATAGACTTGAAGTCTTACGGACTGAGTCAGATCTCTTGATGTAAATCTTGAGCGCTCTCCTTGGATCAAGCATGTGAAATTCTCTCGCCTTCTCATTCTTGGGGTGAGGACAGGATGAGGGAAGGTTCAAGACTTGGTTGCAGTGAAAAGGAGACATCACCTTTGGTAAAAAGGCAGAATCTGTCCACATAACTACTGAGTCTTGATGAAAGACAGTGTAAGGTTCTTTGAATGACATGGCTCCTATCTCACTGATGCGGTGGGCTGAGGTGATTGCAGTGAGAAAGATGGCCTTCATAGTGTGATGAAGCAAAGATGCCTCTTTTAATGGCTCAAAAGGGGGCTTGGTGAGTGCTTCAAGTACCAGGTTGGGCCTCCAAGATGGAACTATGGGCTTTATTGGAGGACGCTTCAACGTTGCTGCTCTCAGAAATCATCGAACATGAGGGAGAGCTCCTAAAGATTCACCCGAGTCCACCAAAAGGAGCGCCACTGAAGCAGACACCTGAACTCTTAAGGTAGCTGGTTGGAGACCCTCACTGAAACCCTCCTGAAGGAATTAAAGGATGGTAGGCAGAGAAACAGTCATCTGGTAGAAAGGTATCTCGTAACCAGAACAGGAATTTTCTCCAGATCCTATAATAAACCTTGGATGATGAGGCCCGCCTGGATTGAATCATCATTTCTATGACAGGTACAGAAAAACCTAACTCCTTGAGGGTTTACCATTCAATCTCCATGCTGAGAGGGACAGATTGTGAGGACTGAGGTGCAGCACCAGTCTCTGATGCAACAGGTCTGAGCTTTCTTGGAACACCAGAGAAGAATGTAGAGACATTTGGACTAATCGAAGAAACCACCATCTGCAGGCCAGTGTGGGCAAACCAGAATCATCTCTGCTTGATCTTGGGCAATCCTGTGCAGTACCCTTGATAAGATCAGAATTGGAGGAAAGGCATACAGAAGATCGAACTGACCCGAGTTGATGGAGAAGGCATCCTGTATTATGACCCTCTCATCCTTGATGAAAGAGCAGAACCACAGATCTTTGCAATTTTTTCGGCAGGTGAAAAGATCTACCTGCCAGTGGCCCCACCACACCATGATGTGTTGGAAGGCACTGTCCTTGAGCTCCCACTCACCTGGCAGGATGTCCTTTCAACTTAGCCAATCTGCTGTGACATTTTTCCTGGCCTGGGATGTATGTGGCCCTTAGACTCCCCAGGTTGTCTTCCACCCACTGAAAGAGAAGAAGAGTCTCTTGCAGCATCCAAGAGCTCTTTGTGCCTCCCTGGTGGTTGATGTAGGCCATTGTTATCAGATTGTCTGTGAGGATGAGAACATCCCAGTGGGAAAGCTGTGTCTAACTGCTGCAGTGCTAGGTGGACAGCCTGCATCTCCAGCACGTTGATGCTGTAGCGAGACTCTACCAGTGACCACTTGCCCTGTGCCGAGAGCTGTTCCGAATGCACTCCCCAGCCCCAGAGGCTGGCATCGGTGGTGACTCTCATCTGGTGAGGGTGTCCCAGTTTGAGACCCCTCATGATGTTGCCCTGCTGAGTCCACCATATCAAGGAGTCTTTTACCTGGCGAGATACCTGAATCCTCTGGTCCACTGTGCCCCTTGATTGGGACCATTGCTGGAGGAGGCCTGACTGGAGAGGTCACATGTTGACTAGCGTCCAGGGACCATCATTCCTATGAGTTGCATGAAGGAGCTGGCCGGCAGTGATTGAGCTACTTGGAATTTGTAGATGAGTACCCTCAGTTCCCTGAATTTTGACTCTGTGGGAAAAACATTATTCTGGATCATGTTAATATTCACCCCCAGATGATTCAGAGACTGTGACGGTCACAGGGAGCTCTTCTTCTGGTTGATTATGAACCCCAGAGAGGAGAGGCACTGAGTGACCTCTGTCACTGCATAGACTGCTTGATTGTACCATGGGACTTTGATGAGAATGTCATCCGGGTATGGGATGAGCTGGACCCCTTGCATTCGGAGATGAGCAACCACTGTCACCAGGACTTTGGAGAAGACTCTGGGGGCTGTGGACAGGCTGAAGTGCAGCGTCGTGAATTGAAAATGGTGATCTTCCACTTTGAACCTGAGAAATTGCCAGTGTGCCTTCTGGATGGGAATATGCAGATAAGCATCTTGTAAATCTACTAAGGCCAAAATGTCCCCCTGATGGATTTCTCGGATGATGGAGGGCAGGGTCTCCATCTTGAATGTTCTGTGATAAACAAAACCATTTAGAAACTTGAGATCTAACACTGACTAGAAACCTCCTGAGCGTTTTGGCACTGTGAAGAATAGGGAGTACACTACTCTGTTCTTTTCTAGAATGGGGACTTGTTCAATCGCTGCTGCCTGTATAAGATCAGTAATCACTTGCAGGGTCACCACTCTTTTTACTGCGTTGCTTGAGACTGGCGAGGGCACTATGTGGGGCGGGGGGGCAGAAGTCTAACTAGATGAAGTAACCCTCGCGAATTACGTCTAACACCCACTTGTCCATGGTGGTGTGGACCCATTCCTCGAAAAGGCAGGAAAGCCTACCCCCAACATGAGGATAGGTCCTACAGTCCTTACTGTGATTTTTTGGAGTCGCTCCCAGCATCTTGGAAACCTTCCCTGCCACCCCAGAAGCTGCGTTGGTTGCGCAAGGTGAACCAGGATAGTCTGTCTGGAGTTGACTTATTCTGACCCCTGTGATGATTTTAGGCATGACAATTCTGTCTGGATCCCGAAGCCCAGGGCCTGGTCCTTCCCCAGGATTGCAGCATTCACACCTTTACCGTTTCCCCAGATTCCCTGACCGCCTCCTTTAGAGCTGAACCGAAAAGAAGGCCTCCTTCATAAGGGGCATTTACCAAATGCATCTTCGAGGAGGCATCTGCCTGCCAAGCCTGTAGCCATAAGATGCATCGAGCCGAGGTCTGGTAAAACATAGCTCTTGTTGCACACCTGACTGCCTCCTCAGATATGTCAGCCGAATAGACTGAAGCTAGCCCCATAGGCTGCAGTTGCTGCAAAATGGATTTATTCTTCTCTGGCTCATCAGCAAGCTGTAATGCCAGATCAGTGGCCCAGAAAGAGAGCAGCCCAAACTGAGAAGAGGTTAGCCATAGCTGCCTTGAGAGAGGCTGTAGTGGACTGAAAGGCTTTCTTTAGAGAGGTGTCCACTTTTTGATCCACTGGGTCCCGCAGGGAGGCTCCACCCTCTGCTGGGATAACAGTCTTTTTTGGGAAGTTTGTAATTAGAGGATCTATCCTGGGACAGTCTAGCCATCTCTCCAAAGGTGTCTTGTCGAATTTCAGTAGTTTGCTTAGGTGTCAAGGGATGGGGAAAGAACATTCTGGTCCCTGCCAGTCTTCCTTTAAGAGGTTCTCTATGTCCAGAGGGATGAGAAAAGCAGTCGTTGGCTTTGAAGCTGACATGAGCCTGAATGCTGGCTTTACTCGCTTGGGTTCTGGAGAAAATGAACTCAGGTGGATCTCATCAGACACCTTTTTAATGAAAATATCTAGGTTGTCCAAATCAAAGTTTCTGGCTGGGGAGGAGTCCCAGTCGGAATCTGAGTTTGGGAGTTCCTCCTCCTTTGGAGATGAACAGCCAGACTCTGAGGGTGACCTGTCCCATCTGTGCTTCTCATGGGTTGTGTCCCTGCAGCTGGATCTACTCCTGGATCTGGGCCTCTTCCTCCTCCTGTCACGTCGTGAGGAGTGGAGAGCATCCTCGTCCGAGGACGGAGACGGGGTGCACTTGCAGGAGGCTTTCCTATGGGTCCTGGGCTCCAGAGACTGCTGAAGGATGTCAAAATATGAGGGGTTGAGGGTGAAGGCCCTATTCAGTTTCGCTATTAGATCCAGGGCTAGAGCCCTAGCTGAGTGACGGCACCCCTCTAAGGTGGGACACTGCCCCGACCCATGTGCTGGTTTTATAGATCCTGAGATTTGGAGGTGGACGCCTCATCTACCTCATCCAAGACTGGTGGCATTGCACTGTCACATTTGACACACAGAAACCTGCGAATGTGGCCAGCATGGGTGTTCTGTACTTGTGGCACTTTCTGCCTCTGGGGGGTCTGTCTGATTTTGCTGAGGACATGTTCATTATTTTAATATATTTTTACTGTATCTGAATCCTGAGCTTGAAAACTGTGCGTTTAGTCCAGTCTCTTCAAAGCTTAGGTGCCCCCTAAAAAGATACGTCAACGAGCTGACCAGGTGATGCTCGTCAATGAGTACAGCAATGTTCTGCCCTCTTTTACACTCCAAATGGTCTGCCTCTCCACTTGCCTAAAGAGCGCGAATGCTCCCACGTTAGTTGCCCAGTGTCACACAGCCTGATAAGCCCATGTGGCTCTCCGACTGGCAGGCACATCGACGGTCTAAGCCTTCAGTGACCGTCGATGGGATCGAAGTTCCAGGCGTCCATCGACGAGTCAAAATCCCTCATGTGCTGATCAACGAGGAGGCTGCTACGAGAAAAACTCTTGGGAGCCCTGAGAGCTACACGGCCCAGGTCATAGTAGTGCTGATCTGCTGGCTCCAGTCAATGTCATGACTGCCTACTCATTGCTCCGGGGGGGGGGGACTCAGCACGGTAAGAAGGGCTCGTTGCTTCAGAGTGCATGAATGGAAAGAGGAAGCAGGGAGCCCATCTGTGCAGCTTGCAAGGCTGAGACTGGGGTCCCTGCACTAATGCTCAATAGCGCTGCTAATTTTGTCCAAAAATAGAAACAGATGCACACTCACTGATGAAGTCTTTAGCTGTGTCTCTCCCGTGACAGAGGTCCTGCAGAGCTCCTACCACTAGACAGGCAGGAAGTAAACTGACATCTGGGGGAAACGAGTGGGAGGGTATAGCCGTCCTGCAGAAGTCTGTATGCCTAGAAGTTAATAATGACTAGAAGTTAGTAATTCTTAGGCCTAAGGATGCAGAGACACAAGTTCTTTTCGCCTGTAACATACAGCCTCCTAGATTCTTTATCAGGAGGCAAAGTGCTCATGTGTCTAGGGGCTCTAGAGTGGTCACGAGCAACCATGATAACCACATAATCAGTCTAAGGAGGGAAACATAATAAGGCTCAATAGACGGAGCAAGATATTATTTATATTAGCATTTCTAGGCACTACAGGCAAGGTATTAGGGCTATGCCAGGCAGCAGTGGTAGCATTCTTTAAAGCAGAATATACAGGAAGAACTAGAACGGAACGGAAAGTGGGACCGCCAAACACTCCATTTTTCTTACAGGAGTCTCCTCCTCAGCATCAAATCCCATGACATTCTGGATTTCGAGAGGGTAGAGCTGGAAGGCAAGCCTGTTTTTTATGGATCTTTATCCCTTTCTTCCTCTTCTAAATCCACCTCCATATTAAGGAGATCAGGATTATATTCCACCTCATTGCTATCAGGAATGAGGACAGCAGCAATCGATGAGGGCAGCAGCTGTGATGGAGGAATGAAAGGTGTGCTTCTGGTTTCTGTTTACGATGGCACCAATGGGGTAGGCTCAGTTGATGGGATAGCTGTTATGTTGATGGGTGCGATGGCAACAGGCATTTAAATAGTTCACAGAATGATGCCAGCATAACCTGGTAGTAAACAGCACCCTGTAAAGACCCGAGGTAATCAATGTCAAAGGGTCAGAATGTGATGACGGGTGCTGCATACAGTCTGTAGTAGGTACAGCAGTGCCAGAGTCACACATCGACCTTGGTGTCTCATTAATGTTCGGGGTAGTCATAACCACTGGAGTGGATGCCAAGGATGCACCCTCCTTCAATGGAGACCTTGACCTCACAGGCAAAGCAAGAGCTTTAGCCTTATGCTCGTGATGATAGACAAAAGAGAAGAAGAACTTCGATGATGACTTCTCCTTGTCTTTGTGCTTGACCATCATGGTGGCGACAGTGTCGCTGAACACTGGTGAGTTCCCTACGGAAGTGATTGAGTGAGAGGGAGAAGCAGCTTGGAGCCCAAGGTCTTGGTGTCAGTTTCCATGGCCTTGATAGCGATGAATGTTTCTAGAGCCTTCTTTCGGCATGTCTTTGTGGTCTGAATCCCTGGCAGATCTTGTAAGCCCAGATACTGTGGAACAGGCCCAGGCAACAAACACAAACCGTGTGAGCATCATCCTTGTAGATCTTGTAGCTGCAGATACAAAAACTAAATAAAGGCTTTTCAGATGGTGGCATAAAAGGATAATGTTGACAAGTTAAAGTAAAGTAGAAAAAGACAAAGTTGAAAAAATTATGGCATTGTTTCTCTGCAGGTCTGGCAAGCAGTCAACAATGGGAAAAAGAACTGAGGAGACATGGAACCACCCACAGAGTATGGTAGCGGACGCTGGCACATCACATTGTGGGCGGCCACTGCTATCAAAGACTGAGCGGTCCTGGCGCCTTATGGCTTTACAGTTCCAAATGTGTGGCCCAATGGAGGAGATATAATCCTCGAAGATCTCCAGATCCCTGGTTCTATAAAGAGAACTAACAGAATGCTGTCCATAAAAACAAAACAACCCAAACTACAGTTTTTTGCATCACTTATTATTCAGGTACAGTTGGACATGGTTCATTTAAGGGTACACATATGATTTCTTAAAATAGGAACATTATAAACCACTGCCAATTGGAAATGATTTCTTGTCCTCTTCAAATTTCAGCAGCCATGTTCTAGACTGTGTCCAGGTCCTCCCTGATTGCTCTGATCTTATAAGACCCTTTCAACGAGGGGTACTCCAACAACTTGGAGAGCCCCCACAATTGGGATTGCATATTTGAAGTCCATGTGGTGAGGAGAGGCCTGGCAAGAAGTTGGGTACTGCCAGATACCAAGTGCTGGGCCCAGGACAGCACTGGCCACTCTAGGAATGCCACCCTCAAGAAAGGAACCCCCTTCCAGGATGTCAGTCATGGTGTAGGGCTCTCTTTCCAGACTTCTTCTAAGCTAACTTTTAGAGACAGGTAGAAATGTACAGTAGAAGAGCAGGAAAGGAGGTAGAGCCACCAGAGGTGGACATGTCGGACAAAGGGACCTCCATCCAACCTTGTGAGTAGGAAGCCATGGAAGAGTCCTCTGAGTTGGGACCCCTAAGTAATGGTTGGGGCCTACGTTCAGGGGCATGGACAACTCGCTAAGCCAGGGTAACCACCACTCAGCATGGCAGACAAGCCGAACTAAGGCCTGGAGGTCTTGGTAGAAGCACCCTCCTGCAGCTGGGGAGGGGGGGTGGTTTGACAATAATCAGCTAAGCAGTGGGAACCACCAAGGGTGGAACCACCAGATGCTGACCCACAGACTGTGACAACATGGGCATCCAAGAGAGAGTTGAGGTGGCTGGTAACACAGGCTGAGGCTGACCCTACCTTTGGTGCTCGCGAGTCCATTGTTGCCACAAGAAATCCTCATACCTCCTATGCAGTCAACACCTGTCCAAGGGGGAGGAGGGTGAGCCCAACAAATGCCTCTGGCAGTGGCAGAGACCAGAAGTAACTGAGATCAAGACCTTGACCTTGACCTTGACAAGAGCCAGACAGTGGTGGAACAGCGTACACAACGTGATGGGGTAACTTAACCACCAGGGGAGGGGATCATGGTCTGAGCGTGAGGAGTGACCACTGGTGGAAACTGCACGGGGTTTGGGTCAGCTTGGGGAGGAAGAGCAGACTGGCTCATCTCCATGACCAGAGAAGACCCCTGCAGCATTGGAGTACTGGAGAGCGACAAAACCTTTTCCTCTTCCAACTCCCAGTCAATCAGGTCAAGAACAGTCTTGACCAAATCATCAGCTAAAGCAGGCATCAACTGCTTCATTGGTGATGCCGCTGAAGCTTCAAATGACTCCTTGTCTGAAAGCTTGTATAACATGAAGATTTTTCAGAACTCCAGGCAATCCTGGAATAGTGTATGTTATATGACTGTCCCCACTAGGACCAAGGCCAGGGTCGTCGAGGACCCTATTACCACTGCCTTTTCCTCCATGGCCTGTACCTGGGCTGCTGACCCATGGCCGTGGAGCCCTGTCATTCTTGAGGACTACCCTGGCCTTTACTACCACATTATTTCAAAGGTTTTAGTGTTTTTCCTTCAAGTTTATCAGATGCTCGTAATAGCTTAACAAATAGCAGCCCTATCACTGAACTTCTGGGCCGGCCCACATATCTGTTTTTTTCAGCACTACTTCATAACCTTAAATTTAAGAAGGCAATTATGTAAACTGCTATGTATCTGTAAACCCCCTGCCGGGGACTTACCTGTGTGCCCCCAAAAAGGCTCAATTTCTCCTGGGTTTGGTTCCACCCCCATTCTTTTTTGGCCAGGTTCCAATTTCCTGGCTGCTACCCCTATGCCCCTTGTCTCTCCTGCTGGCCCCCACATAGTTTCTTAGGGAGAGCTGGGCCAGAGGAGCAAGTCTGCAGAGTCGCCAGTTTGGAAAAGGGCACTTCGGTGCCAATGAGCACCATGCATGCGCACTAGCGCATTTTTGCTCCGGCCGTTTCAGTGGCTTCTGGGCTGTTTCTCTGGTCGTCCTGGTCTCAGGGCAGGTCAAGAAAGGGACCAGGACTGTTGACAGGAGCAGAGAGACAGCAGGGAAGCAGCAGGAGCAGTTTTTGAAAGTGCCACTCGCACTGCAGCATTTGGGAGCCGCCTCATGAATATTAATGAGGTGGCTCATGAATAAAGAAAAGCTCAATCCTGTATGGCACTGGGGAAGACTAAATGGTGCTAGCAACAGTAATAAGAATAAAATTAGTTAAAAGGTGACACGAGCCACCAGAGAAAGGAGTGGCTATTGTTCTGGGGAAAGATAAATAAAAAGGTTTAAAAGAAGTGCAGCAGCAAAGTAAAATGGGACACTGCTGGGCTGCAAATGAGACTGTGTGTGCTGCCTAGGGGCAAGGTAGATCAACATTAGTGACAGGCAGAACAGCTAATATTCTTCAACTGAAACTACCTCTTTCTGGAAGCTGCAAATACTGAACATAGGATTTGCAAGAAAGCGAGTTGTGCTCACAACAGAGGGAGGTGAATCTTACAATTGTCTTTGGTTTGTAGCAGATATTCTGCAGGTGGAGGCTACTTCTAACTGAAAGGTGAAATAAGGAACTTAGAATTATCAGGAAAAGACAGTCTTTCAAGCAACAGAGGGAGGTGGATCTAGCTTTACGTTTGTTACAATTCTTCAGATTTTCAGTGCAGAAAGAGTTTAAACCCTGGGCTAAGAATTTGTCATAAATCCTGAAATAAGTGCAGGTACAGGTTCTGTATTTGACCCAGTCAGTGTCCTAGGGGGTGGAAACTGTTTTTTTGTGTTTATCTGTGTGTGCCTTATAAGGCCAGACCAGACTTTGTCAGGAAGTGCTTACATCATAGCTACTTATCAGCCAATAGCTTTGGTAACAGACCTGAGAACAACAGTATTATAAGCAAGTGTTTTATAGCAAACTCATCAGAACAGCTAATATTCTTCAACTGAAACTACCTCTTTCTGGAAGCTGCAAATACTGAACATAGGATTTGCAAGAAAGCGTGTTGTGCTCACAACAGAGGGAGGTGAACCTTACAATTGTCTTTGGTTTGTAGCAGATATTCTGCAGGTGGAGGCTACTTCTAACTGAAAGGTGAAATAAGGAACTTAGAATTATCAGGAAAAGACAGTCTTTCAAGCAACAGAGGGAGGTGGATCTAACTTTACGTTGTTACAATTCTTCAGATTTTCAGTGCAGGAAGAGTTTAAAGCACAGCTGACTTATTTGGGGGCTGACTGCTTTCAGAGCACAAACTACCAGGCTGTTTTGGGGCTGGGGAGGTTCACCTGTGTCTGACTTGGATGTCTGGATTTTTCTCTGTTTGATTAGCAGGGTATTTTCTGTGTCAAATTGTTGTGTAGGGCATCTTGCTGACAGGAAGAGCACTCATACTTAGCGGTGGGTCAGAGCTCTTAGCTGATGACTGTTTTTGTGAGGAGGCACAGTTTAGGCCCACCCCTTCCCACCCCTCACCCCACCCACCCCTGGAAATAGTTCCTTTATACTTGGGGTTCTGACACCATTTCCTCAAGAGTGCAAGTTGCATATCACTGTCATATCCTCTCTAGTACACTGCACTGACAATACAAGCATACACATTATATAATATATATATTTCTATATAACAAACCAATCACACACACAAACACACACACACACAAAAAAAGGTAGATAAACATGTGGGAAGTAGTGCAATGTAATGGCTGTGGGGCAGCAGTCTTCCGGGAGTCTTTCTGGAGTCTGAGATGCTGCTCTATTTGCAGACAACTCTCTGCCCTGAGGGAGGAAGTTGCCCATCTTTAGGCCACACTGGACAGTAGTAAGGGAACCTTCCCCCAGGCCACACTGGACGGTAGGAAGGGAACCTCACCCATCCAGGGAGCACCAGAGCCACCACCACTACCTCAGAGGTTGCGAAGAAAGCACAGCAGTTGGATCACAGTGGGCTCAGGGAGGGTGAGGATAGTGGAACAGAGACACACCCCGCCAGTTGTTCCACTCCACAATCCATACACCGTTCTGGGGGAGCATAGCTCCCCTATGGATGCACCCGCAGAGGAGACTAAGGAGGCTGAGGACAACTGTCACAAGGGAGGCCCACAGGAAGGAGACGGAGGACACCACAAGGAAAGGAAGCAGCTCCCGGTGGGGGACTCAATTATTAGGGATAGAACTGGGGAGCAGGGAAAACTGAGAGCAGGTGCCTGCCTGTGCCATGGCTTGGAGGGACAGGAAGCACATCCTCAGGATCATGAGAACAGCTGCACGGAGTCTGAGCTGGACGTCATTGTCCACCTAGGGACAAATGACTTGGCTCAACATAAGATTAGAGCAGTGCAGAAGGACTTTGTAGAATTGGGGAGAGGCCTAAGACAAGTAGCACAAACAGTATCCTTCTCAGAGGTGCTGCCTGTCAATGGCATGAGTGAGGCGAGGGTACTTTGCACCATGCAGTTTAATGAATGGTTGAAAAAATGGTGTGGAGCACAGCAGTTTGGCTTCATTGAGGACTGGGGTTCCACCTGAAGGGACACCAGCCTATACTGGCAGGATGGTCTGCATCTGTCCAGGAAGGGAACAAGTCTTTTGAGCAATCTGTTTAAATGCTTCATTGGCAAGCTTTTAAACTAGTCAAGGGGGGAGGCACTGATAAGCAGCAGGAAAATCTCAGCCTCTCCCTACAAAACAGGGTACTAAATGAGAAAAAGACCTAGGTAGAAAGGTCAGTGGGGGATGCTGCAACAGAAGGTAAAGCCATCAAAAAATGGAGAGCAATGAGTACCAATGCCCGTAGTCTGAGTAACAAGCTTCCTGAATTAGTGGCCTTGATGGAGGAGGAACAACTGGATATCGTGGCAGTCACAGAAACATGGTACACATAAACCATGACTGGGACGTAAACATACCAGGATACACTATCTACAGGAGGGACAGGGAGGGTTAAAGAGGAGGAGGAGTAGCTCTTACATAAGGGAAGGAATCAAAGCAACAGAACAAAAGGGAAAACAGGGAGGAGAAGAAGCACTGTGGGTAAATTGGAGACCAGCAATGGCACCACAATCCGCACAGGGGTTAGCATACAGAACTCCTTCTCAGGGGAGGAAATGGACAGGAAATGATAGAAAGTATACTTAGAATGGCAGGGGAGATATTGCTGATGGGTGATCTGAATATGCCAGATGTTAACTGGAGTGCAGTTGCAGCAGCCACTTGAAGAGTGGGTTATTCTAGATGCCCTACAGGGGCATGTCTTCAGACAACTAGTATTGGAGCCCACTCGTGAGGGAGCAATCTTAGACCTAGTTCTCTCAAATGGAGATGAAGAGAGGATCACAGATGTGAAGTGGGTAGCCATTCTGGGAACTAGCGACCATCGAACAGTATGGCTCACAATAAACACAGCAATAGAGTCAAGCCACACAAAGGCAAAAGTACTGGACTTTAGGAGGGCTGACTTTGCCAAAATGGGTGAGTGCCTAAGGAATGCACTAGCAAATGGGCAGGAAGGAGGGGTGGAAGAACAATGGGGAATAATAAAAACTGCCATCACAGAGGTAACGAGCCTGTGTGTGAAGCAAATAAACAAAACAATGTAAGAAACCACTATGGTTCTCAAAGGAAGTGGCAGTGAAGGTTCAAGAGAAAAAGAAAGCATTCAGGAAGTACAAGGAATCACAGAAGGAGCAGGACAGAGAACTGTATCAGTTAAAGCAAAAGGAAGCTGGGAAGGCAGTCAGAACAGCAAAGGCCCAAATCGAGGAAAAGACAGCCAACTCAGTTAAGAAGGGGGATAAAACCTTTTATAGGTACATCAGGGAGCGAAGGAAGACCAAGGGAGGGATAGTGAGGCTTAATAAAGGGAAGGGAGGGTGGGCAGAGGGTGACTGTGAAAAGGCAGAGATACTAAACAAATATGTTGCTCAGTATTTACAAAGGAAGAGGGGGAGGTACCAAAACAAACAGTAGAAACACTCTGATAAGAAGTTGATACCAGCCCATTTACAGAAGAAAGGGTTCTGAAAGAACTCTAAAACTGAAGGTGGACAAAGCAATGGGGCCTGATGGGATTCATCCTAGAATTCTAAAAAGAACTAAGGGTAGAACTAGTGACACCACTGACTACCCTCTTTAACAAATCATGGGAGGATGGGGTGGTACCCAAGGACTGGAGTAGGGTAGATGCGATTCCCCTTCACAAAAGTGGGAGCAAGGCAGAAGCAGGAAACTACAGACCTCTTAGTTTAACCTCAGTGGTAGGAAAAATGATGGAATCACTTCTGAAGGAAAGAATGGTCGAGTATCTAGAGGCCAGAGGGGCACAGGACCCAAGGCAGCATGGATTTACAGCGGGAAGGTCATGCCAGACAAATCTGATAGATTTCTTTGACTGGGTGACCAACGAGTAGATCAGGGAGGGGCTGTGGACATGGCCTACCTAGACTTTAGCAAGGCATTTGACACAGTCCCACACAAAAGATTAATATACAAGTTAGCCAGCCTGGGAGTGGGTCCCAAGATGGCAGCCTGGGTAAAGAATTGGCTGGAGAATAGGACACAGAGAGTAATAGTAAATGGAGTCCACTCTGAAGAAAGGGGGTTACTAGTGGGGTACCACAGGGTTTAGTATTAGGACCGGTCCTCTTCAATGTCTTTATAAGCAACATTGCAGAGGGACTGGAAGGAAAAGTATGTCTCTTTGCAGATGACACAAAGATCTGCAACAGAGTTGATGCACAAGGTGGGGTGGAAAGGATGAGAAGGGACTTGGCAAGGTTAGAGGAATGGTCAAATGTATGGCAGCTTAGATTCAATGCTAAGAAGTGCAAAGTAATGCAGCTGAAACAAAACCCAGGGAAGAGTCACACAATGGGGGTGAGATACTAAGAACAACAAAATGGAAAGGGACCTGGGGTAGTCACATCAGATGACCTAAAGGTGGCAAGCAATGTGAGAGGGGCAGCAAGGAGGGTTGGGGGATACTGGGATGCATAGGGAGAGGCATCACCAGTAGAAAACAGGAAGTTATTATCCCTCTGTACAGACAGCTGGTCAGACCCCATCTGGAGTACTCATGGCAGTTCTGGAGACCCAATCTCCGCAAGACATAGACAGGATGGAAGCTGTCCAGAGGAGGGCACTAAAATGGTGCAGGGTCTGCACTGAAGACATATGAAGAGACACTTAAGGAGCTTAATATGTATAGCCTCGAGGAAAGGAGGGAGAGGGGGACATGATAGAAACTTTCAAGTACCTCAAGGAATCAACAAAGTCCAAGAGGGTAGCATCTTTCAAAAACAGAGGTGTGCAAGAACAAGGGCACAATTTGAAGATGGGGGCTCAGAGGTAATTTAAGGAAGTATTTTTTCACAAAGAGGGTTGTGGATGCATGGAACGGCCTTCCGGAGGAGGTTATGGGGTCAAAAACAGTGGTGGAATTCAAGCATGTATGGGACAGTCACAAGGCAATTCTAGGGGTTGGGGGTAGGAAGAAGTAGGCTGCTGGTTAACTAGGATCTGCAGCTTATCCATTAGGTAGGGAAATGGGCAGACTGGGTGGGCCAAGCGGTCCTTATCTGCCGTCAAATTCTATGTTTCTAAGTTTCTATGTAGGCAGAGAGTTACAAAAATGTATTTAAGAGAGCAGTTGCTTTACAGGGCACAGGGGTGGCTACCAAATGGTGGGGAAATAATTATATAAAAACAAAGGGTTTGGCTGTGGGGAGAATTAAGACCTGGGACATTGCTGAAATGTGTTGACCCTATTTACATCCAGCCACCATGTTTAGCAGACATGTGACACTAGTCAACCAACCAGATGCCAAGATTCTTGCCAAGGACTCTGGGACTTGGTGAAAAGACTTTTAGGGGAAAATACTGGGGAAAATGTAGGTGCCTTTTCCTGCACCAATGAGGCATCGAGGGAGCTTCATACATATTAATTTTTGCCCAAGGACAGTGGCTCCTGCCAATGGGGAGTGAGGAAAGGGCTCCCAAAAGCCAAGGACAGTTGGAGTTTGAGTCAGTTCAGTGGGAGCCCCTCCAAAGGGAGGGCGGCTTTTGCCCCTGGAGAGAATGGGGCTGCAGGATGGGCCTGCCTGGGGGTTGCCAGCAATTTGTCCCCAGGACAGGTAGTGACTGCCCCATCAGGAAATGGGAAAGAAGAAGCAAGGAAGAAAAGGGTTTATTGAGAAGCATCTTTAAAGAGAAAGGACAAAAGCTGCAGGTTGATGGAATCTGCATTGTTTAAAGTTGGACCACAGCGTTGAGATACAGGTAGCATGGATGACAAAGGGAAAAGCTGCAGGTTACAAGAATCTGCGTTGAATTGAAAATGCACCAGAGCGATGGGAAGAGGAGAAAAGACGTTGTGTCCTGAGCCTGGTAAAAGGACAAAGGTTGTGTCTAAGCCTGGGAAAAGATGGAATACAGAGGAATAATGAGAAATGAGAATAAATGTGCTGAAAGAAGAAATGGAAGAGTGAGTCTCTTTGATCTGGAGGATTGCTATGCACCGGCATGGTGAGAAAAGAGACTCAAACTTGTTGAAACAGAGTGCAGAAAAGGTGTGTGAGCCAGAGAGAGAATGTGGCTGTGTTGAAGCTGACAGACTGTGAAAGCTGAAGGATGGACAGGTGCCTTTCGGGGTCAGGTACCTGTTATCTGCTCCTGACATACAGTGAAGAAAAGAAAAAAAAGACTGCTTTGGCTGCACACCATGGCAGGAAAGATAAAGGAAGAGAGCAGAAGAGAATGTGCTGAATCTTTTCTGCCAACACCCAGGGCCAGGTGGAGAACTTGCTAACCCCCATCAACTGGGGTCTACCACTGCAGGATATCACAGGTCTTGTACCAGAGTGCTAGGGCGCTCTGATTGGAGGGAGCCGGGCTGTGTGGCCACTCCCAGGTCCAGATCCTCTGTAATTGGCCAGCCTTGTGCACGTGCCCTGCAAGGGGCCTGTAATGGGCTGAAGGGGACAAGCTGCAAGATCTGCAAGCAACAGGAAAAAAGAGCAAGCTGCAGCCTCTGTGCCCCCCCGTTTCAAGCAAAGTGCCTAGGTCTGCATGTATTTCCATCAAGCCCCAGGACTTCAATGAACTGTGCCATCTAAGGACTAATTTGGCATAACAATGAGTAAAAAGCAAGAATTGCCCTGCACCTGGGGACTGTAAACAGTTTCAGGAATGCCCACCAGGGCAGGAGATCGAGCCAAGGTGTAAATAAGAGAAAGGGTTGCAAAAAGTTAAAGTTAACTTTAACACCTTTAACACCAGCCAACACCAGCTACTAGCTGCACCTCAGGCCTGCAACTTAAAATCTGGGTACCCAGTGACAGGACTTTGGGGTGTTAATTGGACTGGGATCTGTGGGTCTGGCCTTGGGTTACACCTGCAGCAGTTAGCTAGTTAGATCTGGTGGCTGCATATATTGAAATCTGGGGTTTGAACAAAAAGGAAAATGTGATTTTGGGAAATGTGAATCTTTGAAATGCAAAATCAAAAGCGTGCTTAACTTCTATTCCACTTACCCCAACCTAAACCTTCCCCCTTGTAAATAAACCATGATGTTATTGTTTTGCAGCAGAGGTGACTCCACAGCCTAATTTTAGTGAATACGTTATTGGTTGAAATGGGAAAGGTAAATGTTTTATCTGGATGTGCGGAGGTTCGAACCTGGTAAGTCCATGTCTGGGGTAACTGTTGGGGAGGTGGGTTGGTACGACATCCCGGGGTTGTACTGCAGGTAATCAGACCCACTAATATGTACTCTGGGTGGAAGCACCACCATTTTATTTTAGCTTTTGGGAAAGAACCCCTGTATGTCAGGTATGGGAACCGAGGCCCCTTAACCTGTATCCTAGGTAGCAGACAGGGGTAGTGGCCCTCTCCAGGACGGCAACGGAGAGGGGCTACATATCAATGCACGAAAACTGTAGTCACAGGGCACAACTATGTCAACAGACTCCAAAGCCTTGTTAAAAAAATCTAGTTCCTAGTTCTAAAAGATCCAAAATTTGTCCTTTTCTGAGAAATAATCTCTAGAATTTATTCCTTAGAATATCGAAGAATGAGAAGGGACCTCTGTATGGTTTTTAAAGCTCTTCATGATGACAGTTTATGGGCTAAATTGGGACTAACTATAAGAAATAATCCATATGAAACTCGGTCTCACCCCTTCCAGCTTATGGGAGAATGTTGTAAAACAAAGAAAAGGAGCTCCCGGTTTACGATAAGAGTCACTAGTGTCTGGAACCAGTTACCCATAAATGTGGTAACTAGTGATAAAATGGACATTTTCAAGTCAAGATTAGATATTTATCTACGTAAAAACTCAATATATGGTTATACTTAAATTTTCCTAGCGAGCTATATGGATCTCAGTCTTTTTTTGCTCTGATAACCTATGAAACCTATGAAGAATGTGCTAACTTTGAAACTTTTAGGGCTAAGAACTTTTTGTTTGTTTTTTAAATTGTAAACTTGAGAGACAGGTTAACACAGGTAAATGCTATTGACACAGTCTTTATGTGTCGACACACATTGTATATGTACCTAAAATCTGAAATGTGAAAAAAAAAAAATGAGTTCAGATTTATTTTAATAAATGTACTATATATATATATAAATAAGAAAATGTATTAATATATGTTAATATAGTTAAACGATATTAACACTACATCAGTACACTGAAGAAACTTATTTCTGTCAATATAGTGAAGTGCAAATATTTGTCGGCAGAAACTAACTGCTTGGCCCACCCAGTCTGTCCGGATGGTTCCTGCCTCGTCTGTCTCTGTAGACCCTAACTGGTCTCCAGTGACTCTCCCTATTCCCCACCTATTTACTAATATCCCCCTATGTCTATCCCATGCATACTTATTTATTTATTTTTTTATTTGTACATCAGTTTACAACCTTTGAGCCAGAGGCTCATTTCCAAAGGTACCTCGTCACATTGAGGACAAATACATTACATTACAGACTCATTGTTACATCACAGTTACAAGTTGTAGCAAAATACAACCACATGTATTTACAAACATTTGTACAGCGAGAAGAGAAAACCAGTCTAGTTACAGTGGTACATTCTTGCACGCGGGGACGTGCAGAAACAGCATGGTGATACTAGTACAATGGGCAAATGGGCAGGTTGAGGGGGGGTGAGATGTGGTGCCGCTCATACGAGTTTTGTCAGTGTGTGGTAGATTAAGTCACAACTAGAGACAGGTGCAGTTATGTGTATCAAATAGCTGGTTCCACAGTGTAGTTTTGAAAGTGGAGATTATGGGGGTGTCAGAGATGGCGGGAGGGAGCACGTTATACCAGGATGGAGCTCTGTAACAGAAAGACCTCTGTCCATGAGTTGTCCTGGTTCTTGGGATCAGAAGGGTGGCCTTGCAAGAGGTTTGAGTATAAACCAAGGGTTGGGCTTGGCGGATGGAGGCTGTCAGCCCAGGAGGGGATAGCCTGAGAAGGGTTTTTTTCATTATGAGGCTGGATTGGTATTGAAGTCGTTCGTCTAGATTAAGCAGCATTGCCTTGTCATATAGCTGGCATGTGTGAGTGAGCCTGAGGGCCCCTGTAATAAGCCTACATGCCTTATTCAGGATAAGGTGGATTTTATTGAGGGCGGTCTTGTCAGCAGCACCGTATACAGGTAGGCCGTAGTCCACCAGGGACAGTATTGAGGATGTAACTGCTAGTCAGAGGGCAACGGGGGACAGTTTTTATAGCGGTAGAGGATATCTAGCCGCACATTAGTAGCAGAGGCAAGTGCATCAATGTGGGCGTGGAAGGAGAGGGCTGCGTCCGAAGAAACCCCAAGGTACTTGTAACGAGTGACTAATTCAAGGGGTTGTTTGAGCTGGGAAGGATGTGGAGGGAAGTTACTGGTTTGTTTTGGGGGTGGGCAAAGAGCATTGTTTTAGTTTTGAGATTGATGACAAGTCTGTGCTCTTTAAACCAGGTTTCTGCATCATTAAAGAAGAGTTGTAAGGTGTCCTGAAGGGCGTTGGGGTTGCGGTGGTTGGCAAAGAGGACGGCATCATCTACATACAGCAGAATTCTACCAGTGCATGCACTGGGCAGGGTGTTAAGGTAGATTGAGAAGAGTAGTGGTCCCAGGATGGAGCCCTGGGGGACACCTGAGCGGATGGGACAGGCTGTGGAAAGTGTCCCGTTGATTTTGACACACTGAGAGCGGTCAGATAGGTAGCTAGTGCACCAAGAGATCGGCCCAGTATAGAGGCCAGTGTGGGAGAGGGCATCCAGCAGGAGGGGGTGGGAGACAGTGTCGAAGGCCTTAGAGAGATCTAAAAACTCTGCCCCGGCTAGGGAGCCGGTATCCAGGGAGGAGTGTATGAAGTTTGAAAACTCAAATTAGTGCCATGCCGGTACTGTGCCCTGCACGGAAGCCATGCTGTTCTGGGCAGAGGATGTTGTATTTGGTTAGGTACTCAGTGATTTGAGTGGCCACCAGCTTTTCTAGGGCTTTGGAAAGGGTTGGGAGGATGGAGATAGGTTGGTAGTTCCCAGCAGTGGACCTGTCACCACCTTTGTGTATGGGCGTAACTATGGCCGATTTCCATGCAGATGGGAATTGCCCCAGGCAGAGGGATTTGTTGAGAAGGGTGGTGAGCAGAGCAAGTACCTGATCCAGCACCTGACGGAGAATGCTGGGGTCCAGGGAGTCGCTGCCAGGACTATTGCTCCTTAATGCTTTGAGCAGGTGCGGTCTGGCTTCCTGGTCAGTTACCCTGCGTAGGTGGAAACAAGGGCATTGGATGACAGGGGCCGGTAGGGAGGGGGGTGGGTCAAAGAAATTGCTGGGGAGGACCGAGCTAAAGTCCGTGAAGGTTGTGTTTAGGAAATTGGCTATGCAGGCCGGGTCAGTAGAAGTAGAGCCGTCAATGGTGATCTGGGATGGGGGTGGGAACGCGCACTCCCATTCAGCTGTTTAATGTTGTCCCAGAAAGTTCGCGCACACCCCCAGGAGGAGGTGAGCATGGCCTGCTAATGGTCGGCCTTTGCTTTATGGATAGCCCAGGTGCACTTGTTCCATGCTGCGTTATATGCCTGTCTGTCAGCTATCCAGCCTGTTTCAGTGGCAAGGTGCCATAGGTTATCCCTGTGTTTGAGCAGTTGACATAGGGTAGGGGTAACCCAGGGCGCACTAAGCTTTTTGGTTTGGGTTCCAGTAAGGGATGTGAAGAGGTCACAGGCTTTGTTAAAGGTTTGAGAAAAGAAGGTAAGGGCAGTATCTGTGTCAGGCGCGTGTTGTATGAGTGACCAGTTTATCTGGGCAAGAAGTCGTTTAAGACTTTTTAGCCCACCTGGTCTGAGGCGCCGGCGGAGTGTGGACTGGGCTTTAAGTTGGGGTGTGGGGGTCATCCAGCGGAATAGGATAGGGGAGTGATCACTAAGTGAGTCCGGAAGGACCTGGATATCTTGGATTTTTTGGGGGCGGTTTGTGATGATTACATCTAGAAGGGTACTGGTACCTCTCTTAGTGTTTACTCTAGTGGGTTGGGAAATGAGTTGCGTCAGATCCATAGCCGCGAAGGTGTCCCGGGTGGTGGAGAAGGAGGCGGCACTGAGCCAGTTCACGTTTAGGTCCCTCACAAGGATTTGATCAACCTTGTGTTGGAGGGTAGCAAGATAATCAGTTAAGGATAACAGCGCCGGATTTTGGTTTTTTGGGGGAATGTATGCAGCAGTGAGATATAGGGGGCCCCTAGCGGGGTCAGGTGTAAGTTTAAGGGTGAAGGCCTGCGCCCCGTTTACAAGAGCCGGAGCTGGGAGTGCTAGCCCAGTAAGTGAGTCCCTGGTATAGATAGCACAGCCTCCCCCACGTTTGCCTACATGATCCTCCCGGTACAGGGTGTATCCTGGTAGTGAGACAAAGTAGCTGGGGTGGATTCTGATAGCCAGGTTTCAACCAGTGCTATGACATCTGGTTTATGCAGCATGACCCAACGTTGGAGGGAATCAAATTTTTGAGTATGCTGCATATATTAATGGAGGCTATGCGGAGACCGGCAGTCCCAGTTGGGGGGGCTAGTCTGGGTGGGGCTTGGGTTGGGATGTATACTGCCTGTAAGGAGTAATAGGAGGATCACAGCTCTGGCCAGGGGGCAGTGATGAGCAAGCTTTCGGTGGGTATTCGGAGATGGGGGGGAGGCCGTCAGGGAGTAGGGGATGGGCAGGGTCTGCAAGGTCGAGAGGGCGAGGGTGATTAGCCGCCAGAGGGAGCCACGGTAGGCAGTGGGGCGGTAACCTGGGGATGGGTGCTGTGGGTAAGGGCAAATGGTCATTTTAGGGTGGGATCTTATTATGTCCGAGAGAATTGTGGGTGCTAGGGCCAGTGTACCAGGTGGGCTGCCTGGTTGCTGGGTCGTAGGTACCAGAGTAAATATGAGGGGGAGGCATTTTAGGAGGAGGTGGACTAACATAGTGCTTGCAGTAGCAGCAGGGCAGAAAGGTAGAAGTATTTTGTTTGCCGTCCAGCAAGCGTAGACACTACTTTGGATCAGTGGCAGTCAGGGATAGAAATTAACTTTTTTCGGTACCTGCACCAAGGTGCATGTGGCGGCAAAAGTTACATGCACCATGGTCAGGTTACTTGCACTGGTGATCATAATGATAAAAACTAAAAAAAAAAAAGATAACTGATTCAGGAATTGTTGCATATGAAAACGAATGTAATACTATTCTACAACATATCAGTGTCGTCATCACTTTCCCAGGCCTTTTCATCTTTTCTGGCACCATAAGGTGCTGTTTGAGGTCTCCTTGTTCTCATTCCTGCTGACCACCACCTAGCTATGGCATTATCTGGCGAGTATGTGACACTGTGTCACTGCTCAAACTAATTGCCATTAAAGCGACACAGTTTCTGGTCTCAAGTTTGCCTCCAGTCATGTTTTATCCGTGATATTAATGAGAAACCCTTCACATTCTGCAGTAGAAGATGGAATGAGAAGAAATATTTCAGCAGTGAAAGAATGTCCTTAAAGTCCTCCCTTTCTCAGAAAGAACTCTAGCCCACATAGTAGTGGAATCTAAAGGTGGATGTAAGCTGCATTTAGGTCTGGCACATGCTTTCAGTTCTGACCACTGCAAGACTGCTGAAACAGCACTGTACCCTTTGGTTCCAGAATGTCACTGCAGTGATAAAATAATGACTTAACTTCGTGTTCCATACTCTGCCAGGGAATCAGAGTTAGCCAGTTAGACAGGTTGAAAATTCCATTTCCGTAATGAAATGGTCATTAACAATTCAGAGAAACGATTCTCCATTTGATTTAGGTGGCGGGCCAGCACTTTCTTCACAATAGCCACAATGCTGCTCTTCAGTGTTTGCATCCTCATCAGGATCTGATCTACTACGCCTTGCTGAACCAGAAGAACCAAGCTCCACACCTTTGTAATGCAGCTACCATCCACGAGATTGATTCCTGTGTCAAGGCAATCAATAGTCTCTGAATCTCTGAGAGACTTCAGTTTTGTCATGAGAGAAAGAACTTTAGCTTGCACTGAGTCTACTGTTAAGTTATTTTGCTGGAATGTCAGCGTTAGTCTGGACATGACTGCTATATAGAATTCTAGGAAATTGAAGAACAACAATATCTTCGGCGATTTTATCTGCTTCAGGATTGCAGTGGCCTTTTCTCTTTTATCCTGTGCCATTTACTGACACATCATCCAGGTGTGTAACAATTGCTGGATAATTTGTCAACACTTTCACAGCACGCTGGTGATGTGGCAGCCACCTTGTTCCTCCAGTATTTACAGGACGCAGTACCGGATGCCCAGTGCCTCCCCGCAGCCTGCAAGCCAGTCCAGTTTAAAGCAGAGTGCTTATAGAAGCCATGCAGTAAGAAAGCAAATCTTCCACTGCAGAGTACAGGGTGTCCCCTAATCACATATTTAGTGACCAACTTCAAGTCTGTGTGCACAGCAGCACAACTTTTAAAAGTTTAGCTCCTCCTTCAGTCTTGTGGCTACTCCAGTTTTACTGCCCATCATGACTGATGCCCCATCAAAGCAGCAAGCCACTAATTTATTTTTCCAGTCTTGTATTTGGAGATCATTTTCCATTGTATGTTTTTGAAGTTAATGTTATACTTTCTGCATCTGCCTTGTCTAGAGGTTTTAGTGCCACAAATTTAGTGACAGGGATGCCCTTTTCCAAGATGCGGACATACACTACCTCCTCTTCAGTAATACTTTTGTCTGTTGAGCCATCTGACAGAATGGAAAAGAAATCTTGAGACTTCACCAATGATATTAAATCTTCCATTTTATCTCTGTAAATATATTCTGTGAATACTCTTGCTTGTTTGTCGTTACAGTAGGTTTCACTGACTGACACCCCTGCTCGCTGGCCGTAATAAATTTATTTCATCTTTTAGATCAGTAAATGGTCATGCTTTTACCAAGAAAAAGTTGTTCTAAAAAGAACTCTCATTTGCTCAAATTCTTTTTCTTCCATTTTTGGACAATCTTTATTAATGGCTGCTCTGCAGGGTTATACTGTGGGCAAAAATGCTTTTCTGGATGCTTCATGTAAATCTGATGACTCATGAAATTCGACGCTTGTTTTCTAAAAGATGAACACCCATCCCTAAATGAATTATTTTTCCTGATTTATCAAATAATTCACACCATTCACATTTCATGATGTTCAGTTCACTATCGATGAGTTTATTACGGTTCTGTGTCCAAGAGTCCACAAATTTATAAGTTTTTTTTCTTTTTATGGTGGCTCTCCACCATCATGTGGTGCAGTAGGAGGCAGAGAAGGTTGAGGAGGAGGCACTGAGCTTGAGCTGCTCTGCTGGACTTGGGCACAGTCAGATTGGGGATCAGAAATGGGGCCAGGAGGAGGAATCTGACAGGAATGCAGGACTGATACGCATGCTGATACTCATTATCAAGGGAGTTAGATTCCTTACTGACACATTCACATTGGAAGTACTAGTACTGGGAATGCCTGCTGTTGCACTACTGGCACCAAGAATCGGAGAGACTTCAAACTGGCCACTGCCACCACTGCCAGACTGAGATACACAAGACTCGGACTGTATCTGGTTCTGGGCATCAGCTACAGCAGGAACAGCTGCAGCAGCAGTAGCAACTGCAGGCATTTCACCGCTTGTTTTGCTGAACTTGTAGTGAAAAGAGTATTAACTGCTTTGGGTAAAACTTTCTTGGGCTGCATGGTCGCTTAATGCAGTGAGCTTTCCTTTGT
The DNA here is from genome assembly GCA_016271365.2 of Neoceratodus forsteri. Classification (NCBI taxonomy): domain Eukaryota; kingdom Metazoa; phylum Chordata; order Ceratodontiformes; family Ceratodontidae; genus Neoceratodus; species Neoceratodus forsteri. The sequence continues at coordinate 336,819,902 of CM057454.1, forward strand.
CTTCTTATGTAACACAAATGTCAATAAAAGGTCTCTGCTATGAGACAAAAGTGTCTGTGTATTTTTTAATATCACTTATTTGCTGAATAGATGGATCCCTTGGAGCAGGCAGGTGAGTGAGGGCGTTCAAATAAATTACATTCAGTATTAATCTGAGATTAACTCAGGAAATTAGGTTAAATTAATTAGGTCCAGGCATGCCAAGAATAAGCTTAGTCGCAGTGGCAAGGCAGCTGCTGAAGCAGCTAACCACCAGTTAGATTTATTTATCCCACCAAATTGGTGGTGGTAATCGTCTGTACTACTTCCACAACTAGAGACAGAAGAAGAAAGAGATTTTGGTTTAGTAACTTTTACTTGTTCTGAGAGTCGACGTGTATTTACACACTCACAGCAGGACAGTAGGAGGGAGGACTGTCTGACTGCCTGACTGGGGCGGGCTACACACCTATTTAGACTACTAGGCAGTAGAATGGTGGTTAGTTCAGGGGGCATTTTTTTCCACTTAAATTTTATCAAATGACACACAGACAAAAGTATTACTGAAGAAGAGGCCTAGCCGCTTAGTGTACTAGCAACTAGCTGTTAATGTATACAAATCCAGATAAATGGGAAGCAAGCTCTTGAGTCTCACACCCCACACAGTCGCATACACAAATGGGCAGACTAGGTAGGTGAACCAGGCAGCCAACCAGGTCAAACGTAAATGAGCTACAGGCAGTGATTTTATTTGCTGTCAAAATTCAATTTTTTTTTTTTTTTAATATATGGGCAATGGGCATCACATTCACAGGTGACAGGTCACTCACAGACAGGCATTATACTTGCCACAGCAGTGAAGGCTGAGCTGACAGACATTTACTGTGTGACTGACTCTCTGAAAGGTAACTGGCTTCAACACGCAGTGTACACACAGAAAAGATATATAGCGTGTGTAGAGTAGACTAGGTAAATAAGCAGCCAGGTAGTCCTTATCTGCTGTCCAAATCTATGTTTCTATGTAGTATATATATTTGTAACTACTGTTACTCAGCATGCAGAGATTTATTTTACTCTGATTATGACAGAGTAGACACTGGACGGACGGATGATATCACTCACACAACATTGGTCACAGTCACACTGACACACTCACATACAAATATAGGTTAGCTGGCTCAGGGCAAGGCTGGCACATGCAAGTTCCCCAGAAATAAAAAGAAAGCAGTTGTCTGAAAGACCAGACCAATTATTTTTTCACACAAAATAAATGAGCTGAGGACTAGGTAATTCAGAACATCAGACAAGCAAATTAAGTAACGATGGAAACCCACAGTACTAGCTTATTGCTAGCTGAACAGGCAGACGAGACTGTTAAAGTCCTTTACACTTTCTTTATATTAGATCAAAAAAAACCATACAAGCAACTGCCCTTTGCTTGGGCAGGCTGCACGCTAGCTCAGCCTGCAGCAAATCTGTCACTGGCAGCCTTTGCTTAAAGGTTTATTTAGAGCACAAGCTCACACTGGTATTTGATTTTTTTAATGATTTCAAGCCCTCCCACTTATTTAGATGCAGGGCAGCACAGGATCAAAAAATGTGGACAGTTGTGGTAAAAACACAAATTTCTACAGTTAATTCTCCTTAGTTTCTTACACTGAAAAAAAAAGCAACAGCTCTTTTTTTTATAGAACTGGTTCCATGCTAAACACCAAACCAGAACTGAAGAAATCCACTCACTTGGATTGCTGGAGTTTCTTTTGCTATTACTTTTCAGATTTATATATATTTTATTTTTTTTTTCAAATTGCTGCCTGGTGTTAACAACCTCTCCCTGCCTAGATACTGCAGTCTGCAGTGCTAAATATATGAAACAAGACTGCAAAGGCCAAAATCCTTTGCTTCTGGGTGGGTGTAAACTCCAATTTATTTTGGCTATTAACTTCCGATTTATACCTTTTTTCCTACTAATGCCACTTTAAACTGTTTTCCTACCTAGATAATGCTAATATACTAAAGTTCTGTATAGGAACAACAAAGATTCACGATGATCACAGAGCTTCCGCCTTGCGACTGTTCTCACTGAAACACTCCACAAAACTCATGAGTTAACTGATGCAGTGCATGCCTATAGGAATCTTATTGCACCACGAGGGTGACTGGAAGAGACTCACGTGGTACAATAAGGTTAACATTGCTGTATGTCAGTCAGTCAAGCCACTCAGAGGAGGACCACCTCCTGTCTGAGCGCTTGTCTCTGTGATGAGACCATCTCCCACCCACCCCATGCCCAGAACTCCACCCCGATTGGCATAATTAAAAAAATACCCCTGTAGTCCCACCTCAGAGCCCCAAGTTCCACCCTTCTGTTCTGCAATGCCACACCCCAACCAATCACTGCTGCAGCAAAGGGATTAATAATTCTGGTGCCAGCCTACTTTCACTGCAGCTCTTCTCACCCAACTCCTCCCGATTGCCGGCGCCACCACATCCCGCCTCCTGACACCTCCTCACTCAGGTGTTCATGTCTGGCGTCACCGCTGCTTGTGTTGTAGCCTGTGCCCACCCCGAGTCCCGATGCTGCTCTCTCTCATGAAAGCCCAATGGCGGCGTGATGCGACACAAGTGCGCTGCCACGGACGTGACCTTAAAAAAAAAAAAGTATTAGCTTGTTGTTTCAGTGTTGGCGCCTTTGTGGCACTCGTGGTAATGCAGCCAAAGCCATTTGAATCTGCCACAAGTTACATGCACTATGGTGCAAGCCAGTGAAAAACCTACATGCACCAGCCTGTTTCTACTTGCACTGGGAACAGGCTGGGTATGCTAATTTCGACCCCTGGTGGCAGTGTCACGGACTCTGGTGTACAGGGTACCAGGTTCAAGACTCTGCCAGGGCAGCTGGAGAAGGGACCAGGGTGGGAGCTGAGCTCTGTGTTCTGGGGCTTGAGGCACGCTGGGTTGGCTCCCTTCTGTTTTCGCCTCCACCAGTTCTGCTGACAGCCTGTTCCAAGTGTCTACCACCATTTCAGTAAATAGTACTCCCTCACGTCGCTCTTAAACTTTCCCCCTTCCAGCTTCATCACATGCCCTCTGGTCCTGGAGCCCTTTCTCATATATGAAAATTACATACTCATCGTAATTCTTTATCTTCACCATTCATCAACTGGAAGGTCTTACACAACAGGCACTAGGACCCCGCAGGAGCATATGCCTCTTGAGAGTTTTTAAGGAAGGGAGCTGATGTCGGGGACAGTGCTGCCCACGAGGCAGACTTATGATGTGGCACTTGTGAACTGGCCAGTAACTGATGCCAGCCCCATTTCCTCCTCAGTTCTGTTCACCTAGGAGAGGAAGGAAGAAAGAGTAAGAAGATAGAAGGGTTGGGGCAAGGGAGCTCAAGGGATAGGGAAAAGGATATAGTATATAAAATGAACAAATGAATAAAAAATGACAAGAGGAGAATTATGGGCTGAGGGTCTTTAGAAGTGGCCATGGATGACCTGGACAACTGGACAGTAGGGAGAGAGAGATAGGGGAGAAAGAAAGAGAAAGAGAGAGAGAGAGAGAGGACCCCAAATTCTCAGTCGAAGAACGGGTATGTCAGAATTGGCTAAATGTCAGACACCCTTTGAGGTAGCTGACTCCCAATACAGAGCATGGTCCCTAACTCAAGGAATAGAAAACAGTGGATTGCAAGGAAAGGAGTACTTCTCTGAACTAAGAAACATGAAAAATATGAGACGAGAGTATGAGCCCTGTGAAAACAAAGCCAACCCTAACCATCCATTTGAGGAAAGGAGGACTATAAAGGGTAAGGATTAAGAGTCCTACATGACAAAAGCTTAATATGGGAAAACAAGCCTCCAATATTGAAGGTCTGGAAGGCTAGCCTAGGGCTGAAAGTGCTCTAAGCAGTTCTTTTAAGCCAAGAAAAGAAACTTCAAGAGAGAAACTACTCCTGAGAGGCAAGCAGTGACAGTGGCAAAGGTGTGAAATCATGAGTCCAACTGGACCCGCTATTGTCAAAAATGTTAGTCCAAAATCTAAAAATGCTCAGACTGAGGCTGGGTAGCACATGCTGGCCTGTCCAAATTACTGAATCAACACTGCCTGATCCTGAATTGTGACAGAAAGTTACGTTAACATTTTATTTTACCTCCCCCCAGGACACTGCCTTCAGGTTTCATCCATGGCAGCTGAGTGAGCCAGCCCAGCATCCTTATATACTGGGCACTTGCAGTAACCAAGTCTCAGTGGCACAAGCCTCAAGGACTAGCCACTCACTTTAATGGCTGCCAGTGCCTGCTGCCCTGGAAAATGCAACATTCACTCAGGAGCTGAGTCACCAACATAGATGCCGGAAGGTTCAAAAAGTGGTAAGGCCAAGGATATAGGGAGTGTCCCCACCCCCACCCCAATGTCTCTGCCCCCCCCCCACCCCACCAAGTTTCTTTAACCCAATTTGTGAATCGTGCAGAGACAAATACAGTAATATGTATGCAATAAGACACAAAAGGGCATTGGTTGTGCTGGTTTTACCACAGGACCAGGTGCGCAGTAAGGCACTAGGCCAATTATCTTCTGCCCCAGGAAGTGTGGTAAAACCAGCAAACCAACACCCCAAAGTGTCTTATTGCACTTATAAAATTGGTCCATAGGCAACTTTAAAAAAACAGTTTTAAAAAGACACAAAAAACATAATAAAACATTGCTAAAAGTGTAAAATTGTCCCTCCACTGATGGGTTCCACCTGTCAGACATCTGTCCTTTAACACAATCAATACATCAGTGCATTAACAATACTGCTGTGAGCACCAATACAAGTAAGCGTGTGTCCGTCCCCTTGTGTCACACTATAGCATAACTGGCTTTTACAGGGTACAGGTAGTGATTTCTATTGATCCACACTGTTATAACATGCTTTTCTCAAGCATTAACTAAAGCCATGCAAACAGCACAGCCACCAGGCTTCCAATATTTCATTGTACCATCTATGCATGGCTTTGCCTTACATTTGCTCATGCTGGCCTCCATTTGAGTTGTTATGCAAACTGCTTTGTGCTGTTCAAGTTGAGGCTATGGCTACTGAAGTGATAACTATATATCCAGTGTGCAAAGCCCTGCTTTTGTGGCACAAAGTAACTTTGCTCTGTGCAGCATTTGAATATGGGGACCAATAATGTCTTTGTACTTAATGCCAGTCACATGAATTCTGCTGCCACTGGGACCTGCTTATAAAGATACATGATCTAAATAAGGCCCTTGAACTCTTCAACATTTCCATTTTTTTGTTTGCATTCTGATAGTTGCAATTTGCACACATAATATTGGAAAAACCTTCACGTGTACAGCCTTACTGCTGGACCCGTGGGCACAGAGGATTAAACCAGCAACCCAAGATATCCACCCAGCCCTTTGCAACTTAAGTGAGCTTAACACCACACGAGTCACACAATACAGGCTCTCAGACAGCCATGCAGTGCTGGAGAGAACAAGCCTCCCCCCCAGCAGGTTCGGCAAAGGTTGAGAGTGGGCAGGTGGGTGGATCAGCAGGGACAAAATGGGAAGACAGGCACAAAAATAGCAAGTATACCAGGGACTGGAGGTCACTTTGGAAGGTGTTGTCCTTAAATGTCAGGAGCCTGGCAAAAAAGACAGCTGATCTACAGGCACTTATGGCAGAGGGGGAGGTGGATGTGGCAGCCATCACAGAAATGTGGCCAGCTCAGTTCCATGATTGAGAACTCACAATCCCAGGATACAAATCACAAAGGAGGGATAGAGCAAAGGGTAGAGGGGGAGTTGTGGCCATGTACAGTATGTCAGGGAAGAAATCAAGTGTAGCAGGGACAAGAGAGATGAGGGAAACACTGAAGCTCTATGGGCGGTACTTATGAATGCCACAGGGAGGAATATTTGTCTGGGGGTGGTGTACAGACCACCAACACAAGGGCAAGAGCTTGACAGGGAACTGGGAGACCAGATCAGGGGAGCAGGGAGGAAGGGGAACACTGTCACTGTATGAGACTTCAATCTACCTGGAACAGAATGGAGCACCCCATCTACCACCTGTAGCAGGTCATCTTGGATGCTATCCAGGACTGCTTCCTAACTAAAAGGGTGTCAGAGCCAGCGAGAGGGGAAGCAATTCTGGACCTTGTACTCTTGGACGGAGAACAATGTCCTGGATGCTGAAGTGAAGGAACCCCCTCACAGGTAGTGACCACAACACTCTGTGGTTTTCAATCAGCACAAGGAAGGAAGCAGCCACAACCAAAACAAAAGTGGTGGACTTCAGGAAAGCTAACTTTAGCAGGATGGAGAGCATAGTTCAGGAGCATCTTGCTAAGCTCAGTCTGGAGACGAATGCAAACCAGAAATGATCAGTCATAAAGACCTGGTTGCTGGAAGCCACAAGCAGATGTACGAAACCCCCCAAAAAGCTCCAAAACCAAAAGGCCAAGATGGTATAACAGTAAGGTGGCACATAATGTAAGGGGAAAAAAAGAGTAGCTTTCCTGAAGTACATGTGAACTTCGAGGGATGAGCACAGATATTTACACAGCAAAGGCTAGGGAGGCTGGGAGGGAGGTCCAAGCAGCAAAGGCAGAGAGGGAATTAAGACTGGCACAGGGGGTTAAAGCATGGAAGAAGAACTTCCGATACATCAAGGAGAGAACAAGCAAAAGAGATGGTACAGTCAGGATCAGGACGGAGGGAGGGTGGACAGAACAGTGTGATGAGCAGGCGGAAGCACTAAACGACTACTTCTGCTCTGTCTTCACCAGAGAAGCTCGGGGACCAATGCCTCGAGGGAGGAATGGGAGGCCAATTAGTGGGGGGAGGAGGAGTATGATGGGAAAATAAGGGTCAAGAGGGTTCTGAGGGGGCTGAAGGATCTGAGTGTGGACAACGCACCTGGCCTGGATGGGGTGCACCCAAGAGTTCTAAGGGAACTGATGGGGATTCTGGCAGTGCCACTGGCTGATCTCTTTAACACCTCACTGGAGTCTGGGTGTGTCCCCTGGATTAGAGGGCAGCCCATGTTGTGCTGCTTCACAAAAGTGGACCCAGAGATGAGCCAGGGAACAATAGACCAGTCAGCTTGACATTGATAGTGGGCAAGTTGATGGAGGCTATCCTAAAGGAAAGGGTAGTGTCCTTTCTTAAGGATAGTGGACTCCAGGATGACAGGCAGCATGGTTTTGTCAGGGGGAGGTCATGCCAAACCAACATGCTGGACTACTCCAATTGGGCCATGTAGTCCTTAGATAAAGGTCAGGCAGTGGATGTGCTGTACCTGGACTTCAGTAAGGCGTTTGATTCAGCGCCACATGGCAGGCTGCTCAATAAATTGGGGGACCTGGTAGTTGGGGAGAAACTGATGGGATGGGTTAAGGGCTGGCTGTGCAATAGACAGAGAGTTATAGTAGAGGGAGAACTGTCCAAACCAAGGTCAGTACAAGTTGGTCTCACAGGGCTAGTGCTGGGACTGGTACTGTTCAACATATTCAATGGCGATACTGCCGAAGGGGTCAAGAGTAAAATCTGCCTCTTTGCTGATGATACTAAGCTTGGTGGGAGGGTAGACACAAAGGAGGTAAGGTAGGACTTAAGAGAGGACCTGGTTAAGCTCGAGAAGTGGTCAGAACTCTGGCAACTGGTTTTTAACACAAAGAAGTGCAAAGTGATGCACATGGAAACCAGAAACCCGAAGGCTAGCTACTGGTTGGTGGAATCCAAGTGACTGTGTCAGAGGAAGAAAAGGATCTGGGGGTGTTGGTCAGGGGAGACATGAAGCACACAGTGCAATGCTGAAGGGTAGTAGCCAAAATAAATAGGATGCTGGGCTGCATCGCCAGGGGAATCACCTCAAGGAAGGAGGAGGTCATCCTGCCACTGAACAGGTCACTGGTGAGGCCGCACCTTGAGTACAGTGTGCAGTTCTGGGGCCAATATCTCAAGAAGGACATCAAACTCCTGGAGGGGGTCCAGAGGAGGGCAGCAAAAATGATCCAGGGCATGAGGGACAGATCTTACGAGGAGAGACTGAAGATGCTGAACATGTATTCCCTGGAGGAGAGGAGGGATATGATAGAGACCTTCAAGTACCTGAAAGACAGTAACAGTCAGCTTACAGGGTATCTGTAATGGAAGGAAGGAAGGAAGGAAGGAAGGAAGGAAGGAAGGAAGGAAGGTAAGGCAACAGGGGACACAACCTGAAACTTGGGGGGGTCAGGAGGGAAATGAGGAGGCACTTTTTCATTGAGATGGTGGTGAAGGGGTGGAACGAGCTGCTGGAAGAGGTGGTGGTGGCTAAGATAGTGACTAGTTTCAAGGGGAAGTGGGATAAAATAAGGAAGATTAGGGACAAAGAGACCCCAAGAGGGGCAAAGGGGGGGGGCAGCTCAGAGGTAATAATCTGGCTGTGCACTCGAGCAGACTCGATAGACCATTAGGCCTGTATCTGCTGGCATTTTCATATGTTTGTATGTTCATAAGAAGGCTTCAAACACATAGGAGCCGAGGACTCAAGGAGGTACTGTGACTGGCCTGACAGGAGAGGCACCGTTGCGTCATCGGTTACACATCACACTCACACCAGCACTCAAGCCGGACAGCAGCCGAATCAGCTGGTGGCACATAGTAGACTCACAGACAATTAACTGTCTTCGGCAGCGGGTGGTAAGATGGCTGGTGCCTGGCAGTGCATGCATGGTAATGGGCAGGGTAGCAATTTCACCCATGTGCTATGCTGTGTGTGCACACCAGTCACATCAAGCCGTCATCAATTGACCGGGCAGGGGGAGGGCTTGCATTGCAGCCTGCTGCCTTAGGCTGAGTGGAGCCAGTGAGGGTCTCTGACTGTCATCTGAAGAAGTGTGGCACTCGCTCTGATTACAGGAGCACTGGCATACAAAGCACATCCGTTCTGACATGCTGACACATCGGGATTGTGCCTAAATATAGTTTTATGCATTTATTTCCCTTTGGGTTGCATTAGCGCAGTCACTGGGGATGAGTGACAAAGAACAGGGGTCCTCACTTAGGGCAAAGCAGGAACAGGATTCCCTTCCTTCCAACTCTGTCTCTGGAGAAAAATCCCAAAATAGAGAATTAAGAGAAAGAGAGGTGCAGCAGGTACAGAGTACAACAAAAAGGAGATGGACTGAAAAAGGGAGTGAGCTGAACTGGTAAGAAAATGGGCTACCATTTCAGAAATACGTAGCACATAGGAAAAACCAAATCCCCCTGAGGAACTCTGTCCCAAGAGGGATCAGAAAGACAGTTCAACAGCAAAACTATAGATCCCCACATGCAAAGGGAAAAACAAGGGTATTACAGCCTGTTGAGAAAGGAGGTCTCTTTCTCTTACTCTCTCAACTCTAAAAACATGTTTTGTGTTTATTTCTTTTATTTTAGAAAACAGGGACCAAAATGGGTCCATTTACCAATAACATCAAATTTTTTTTATTTTGTTTTTTTTTTTTAGCACAAAGGTTGCTAAGAAGGAAAATGGAAAACTAACCACGAAAACAGAAATTGCTATCTCCTTAAGTTTTTTTTTTTTTTTTTGACTTTTTTTAAGGGGGCCACATAGGGGCATGCCGAGAGAACAAGCCCTGAAGGAGTTTTGCCCTCCCCCCCTTTTTATTTATTTATTTTTTTAAACAGAAAAAAGTGGGAAGGCTGACGTAAATGGAGAAGAGGTTGCCCAGGAGCCTGGCCCTCATGTGGGGAAGGTGGCAGGTTGCAGTGATGAATAGTGAAGATATTCCGGAAGAACAAGAATTACGGTGAGTACGTAATTTTCATATCTTCCAAGAATCAGACTTCACCATTCATCACTGATGGGTCAGAGTACCATGCCACCACCAAATGGTGGTGTTGGCAAACCCTGAGGGAAATGGTTGTTCTCTCAGCCTCCTGTTGGGGGAAACACAGAGAGGCAGGGGCTCCTCACAGGCCTGACAAGGCACAAGGCTGTTCAGGATCAGGCAGATGTTCCCGTGGCCTGGGAGCAGGAATTCGCCCCACAAGCTCACAACTGGCCCTACAGCAGAAAAAGTGGGCCCCCTGGTAGCATGAAGCAATCACCCTACACCGGGCCATGGGTGACAACCATGAAAGGAGCAGCCATGCCATCCGCGTAATGCAGACCACAGTTCCCACTAGCCCGGAGGCTGTCTCGGCATTGAAGAACAACCTTGCTTGGTGTCTCACCAGCTCCAGATCCTGAGCAGAAAGTTGCCTCACTGTCTGGCAAGGATGCTAGGAGCTGACCCAGCGTCACCCACAGATGCCTGCTGTAGGATACCTGGTATGCCTGATGTGCAGCAATGCACAACATGGTGTGTGCTGCCGGGAAAACCCCAGGATCCCAAATGTCAAACGCGACTGTGTCTGACTTTGCAGGACAGTTGCACACTGGGTGCCTATGCTCAGAGGGAGTGTCCAGGAGCTGGACCCCAGGTGAGGTATGGCTCCTGCAGGTCCCAGGGGTGCACAATACCTGTACTGGCAGTCCCTCAGAGCTGGAGAGGGGGCAGAGGGACAAAGCCAGCCATCTTGTGACACCTCTGCAAATGGCTGAGGCCATGGAGGTATGACCGTGGAGTCATGACTGTACTCCCCGAGGAAGGACAGTGTCACATGCAGGACTGCAGCCTGAAAAGTGGGACAATTGCACTTCCCTCATCATCTCGGACAGGAACAGCTGATAATGTGTGCAGTCAGCATCAGAGGAGAGGTGGACCAAGGTATCCTCTTCAACAGAGCAGCAATACGGAGAAGAAGAGGAGCTGGACTCAGGGGGGTGACAGTGCCGGGGTTTCAGACTGAAAGATGGCCTGGGCCACTGCCCTCAGGTAGGTAGGTAAGAAAGGCACTTGTCTATGCCCTGAACTGCTCCCAGGTCAGGGGTCCCATAGGACCAAAAATGCCTGGCGGGGGGGGGGAGGAACAGGCAGAGGAGGAAAAGGAGGGTCATGATAACAGGGCCCCTACTTTTCTGCGGCACAGTGGGACTAAGTTCTGCGGCAAGACTACCATTTGCCGCAGAACTTCTGCGGCGGTGGTTTGTAATTTCTGCGGAAGTTCTGCGGCACTAACAAACTACCACATCACAGTGTCAGCTTGTCATCCTGACTTCACTTTCATGGCAGTGGTTATAGCAATCAGGATGGTGGAAAGCACAGTAACACTAGTTCAAAAAATAACAGACTTATAAAAATAATTCTATGCCTAAAAAAGCAAAACAAATGTCTCTCCCTTAAGGTCCTAACCTGTTGCATAAATAACATATGCAGAGGGGATCTTATGTGATAAATAAGGTATTTCTATATGCATGCTATCTATCCCACTAATGAAGTTTCCACTGTCTATCACTTATATATTTGTATGTGCTTTCTACACCTCTCATGAGGTTCCCACTGTGTATCATTTATATATTTATATGCATCTGTAATATGCATACAATATGGTGTGTGTGGTGAGAGACAGAGATACTGTATGTGTGTGTGTGTGTGTGTGTAATATATATATATATATATATATATATATATATATATATATATATATATATATATTATTTCCATGAACTTGCATCCTTATTCATACAGGTCCCATTGGAAATGGAATAGAAGAGTTATTGCAAAACTCATTTTTCATGTCAACCTGCTTTCGCTGACACACTGCGTAACACCCTCACGCCATGACATGTATGTGAACCAATTGTGAGATAGAGCTCTCCGGCCCATCACAATGTGTCCACCATGTGACAGAACACTGCACCATATCTTCCCAGGCTCCGAGCAGTGATGTGTTCCACCAATCCTTGTGCTGCCCAGCCAGCTCCCAGAGCTAATCTCTGAACCTGAGTTGCCAGCACGGAAACACAGCATGCTACTCTCTGGCCCAACAGCTGTCCCTGCACACAACATTTCTCAATAACTTTTAGGTGATTCTATCAACCAATATCAATATGTAATTAATAACCTTGGCAAAAATGCGTACAGTGCAATTATTTATTTAACAGGTCTATTCTTTCAACAGGTCTACACATTATTATATTTTACTTTTCTGGGCATAATTACTTTATTTTTCTTAAAAATTTAGACAGTTAAATTTATTTTACCAGTTATTCATTTCAGATAGCGTCTCTATACCTTAAAGGCACAAATAGGTTTGTACAAAGTGAGGTATGGACTTAACAGGTCTGTGCTATTGACAAAGTTTTAAGTTGGCCCTAGTGCAACAATGTAAGACTGAAAATTGTATTAGGCTGTAGTGCAGGTTGAGTAAATATCACTGTACCTGATGTGTTGTGCCACCACCTCCGGCAGTGGGAGCTGTGGTAGATAAGTGACTGTTCATTTCTGTTGCAGAATGCAGCCATTTCATTAGCTAATGTATGATGTTATAGCAATGATAACATCACATTCTGAACATATAGGGGGGTTTTGGATATAAAAAGAGGGGAAGGGAACCAGATACTATGTATAAATAGAAATATTAATAAAAAAAATCACCAAGAAGAGTGAATTCTGCGGCACCGCAGAAGTTCTGCGGTAGATTGCAAGTTCTGCGCAAAATTCTGCAGCCGCAGAATTCTAGGGGCCTTGGTCATGAAGGACCAGGCCAGGTCCTCTGCCAAGGCTACGAGAGTGAACAAGCGACCTGCCTTGAGGGGAGAGGCTGTGCAACTCATCAACTCAGATACGCCCAACCGCAGAAGGGTGATCTGGTTGGTGCCCTTGGGGAAAACCTCCAGGTGGGGAGGTTGGAGTCATAGAGGTCCCACAGAGCAGCCCCTGTTCCCACCTACCACAGGTCCAGACAGTTCCGGAGAGGTCAAGGGACCCCAGTCAGCACTATGACTCCGGATAGAGCCCCCAGCTACTCTAGTCACAGACCACAGTGCTAATTGGGACCTTTCAACCCCCTGCCTCATCAGAGAGGACTCTGCCCCTTGGACTAGGCCTGGAAGCATCAGTAGCAGTTGAAACCAGGAGTAAAGGGGATCCAGTGCCACGAGTGTCACCAGAATGCCCCTCAGCACCACAAACAGCGCCGGAACCAGACTCTGCGCTGGAAGCGGCACTGCAGCCCAACCCAGCATCACACCCAGTGCCACCATCCCCTCCAGCACTGAAATCAGCACCAGAAGCATCCCCGGCACCGCAAGTGACACCGTGGTACACAAGGGAAGAGGCATCATGGCCAGCTCCAGAATGAGCACCCCCCAAAGATGACGGTGACGCTGAAGGCCTAGGTCTAGGCCCAGAAAGGTCCCTATCCTCACCCAAACTGGGAAGCCAGTCAGGATCATCCTGGCCCTCATCCTCCGTGTCATCCAACCACTCTGAGGATGAGATCCAGAAGATCTCCGAGAGCCAGCTTGCTCCACAAATCTTTCCTCTCCTGGTGCCGTGAATGGCAGCAGGAAGGGACCCGACTGCACGGGTGGCACTGCCCCACTCACTGGCACCACCCTAGTGCCAGGAGCCAAGGCAGAACTGGTCCGTGGCCCCAAGGGACCTGCCAGTGCAGGCCCAGCATATAGCTGCAATGCCACCACCAGCAGTGTCCAGGCCGAGGGTCTACGGGACTGAGAGGGGTGCTCAACCGGCCCCTTGAGGGGAGCCGGCTGTCTCAAACACCACTCTCCCAGGCCTCCTGTCTTGGTGAGATGAGTACTAGTGGCAACCTGGTCTGCCTCTGTACAAACAGTACTGGGGAGGGGCTCAGGTGAAGAGCTGAGGGACCTCACTTTGGAATCCCATGTGCAATGCTGGCTACCAAAGGTGTGTATGTGGAAGGGGGGGGTGCCAACCCCACCTCACTGTGTGGATTTCAAGAGTGCAGTAGTCCATCAAAAAGCAGGTGTTGCAATGATCCATGTCATGGTCCAATCCGAGGCTAGTACAAAACACCGATCAGAACAGTCTCAAATGGACATATTTCTCCCACAGGAGTATCAACGCATGGGGGGAGAAACCATTCTCTTCCTGGTCTTCTTCTGATTCATAGGCCCCTGGGAATTGGACATGATTGTACTTCATGGAAAATAAAGAAAGTCAAGCAAAACTATAACTCAGCACCATACTGGAAAGGAGGACAGAAGGAAAGAAGGAAAGAAAGAAAGACAGAAAGAAAGACAAAGACAGAAAGAAGGAAGCAGTGATGGGGTGTCTAACAAACCATTCAGCATTGAGTTTTTGTCGGTGAACAGAGCTTTGACGTAGAGGACAATGGCGGAACGCTCCTACAGAGCACCTTCCTCGATGGCAGGAAGAACAGAACTGAGGAGGAAAGGGGGCCAGCATTGGTTACTGGCCAGTCCACAAGCGCCATGACATAAGTCTACCTTATGGGTGGTGCCATCCCTAACATCGGCTCCCTTCCTCTAAAATTCTTAGAGCCATATGCTCCCATGGGATCCTACTACCTACAGGCTAAGACCCACCACTGATGAATGGTGAAGACTAATTCTTGGATGATGAGAGACTCCCCTCCTGTATCCTGTTCATCCCTGTGAGAGACTTGTAAGTCTCTATCATGACCCCTCTTGCTCGCCTCTCTTCTGGGGTGTACAAGTTGAGATCCCTCAGTCTCTCCTAGCAGGGTTATATAAGTATTGTATATAGATACAGTGCAAGTGCATTTCCAGTATACCTATACATTGACACTGTACTGACATCATGTTGGCGTGACTCCAAGCTTTTATTTAAAAAAAAAAAATTACCTTCCTAGCTCTTATGGTACCAAAGATAGCTGTTTTCAAAGAAATTAGAAAGAGTTTTTTTTCTCCTTATTCTGTTGATCCCCTCCTTCTCAGCGGTCCCCAACCTTACTGCTAACTGAACCCTGTTACCCCAACTTCTCTTTCAGGACTTACCAGCTACTTGTTCCCCCAGGGTTTACCCCACTGGTGGGGTCAGTGGGGTTTCCCAAACCCTGCTATGACACATGGCCTGAGTCTCCATGTGTTGGGCCTACAGGTAGAAATAGTCATCCTGCCAGCCGGCATTTGGTTTTTCCTCCTCACTGGTGTGACATGCTGTTATGATGCACAACACATGCTTTCATATAACATACATCAACAGCTGCTGCTCACCCAGCCTTCAATTTGCAGTCTTGAGCTGCCTGCCTCCAAGCCGTTGCTAGGGGCCAGGCATGTGATGGCTCTGTGACCCATCTCCCCAAAGAGGAGAACAGTCCTGTGAAAATTCAATCTTCCTCTCCCAGCCAACACTGCTGTCCCGAGCTTGTTCCTGAACGCAACTGGTACACACCATAAACAGTGCCTCTACCACTGCACTGGCACGCCAGCCTAGAAAGGGCTCGCTTTCAAATCATTATGGTTAGGACTTAAGTTTCAAGGGCCCAATCCTCCTCTTTGCATTCACCTTCCATTTATTGTATGAACTAGAAAAAGACTTTGATGCTGTCCACAGCACTTGCCACTATCCTGGCTTCAAGCCCCATCTTGGCTTTTTAATTCTAGTCTTGCTATCCCTCAGTGTTGCTCTGTACTCTTCTCTGGCCTAGACACATCCCTCATCTTTCCAACAGTTAAGACTTTTTTTGGTTTAAGATCAGTAGCCTTTTGTCCTTGTTGAGCCATGGGGAGGTGCACATCTTGGTCCTTTTACCCTTTATTTCTTACAAGGATGCAGATGTTCACAACATCTTTGAGCACCTTGTTCAACAAATCCTAGAAGTGCACTGAATTACCAGTCATATATGAAACTGTGGTTACCACCTCCCACTGGTTCCATGCTGTTCACATCAGAGATGACCCACTCTCCACTTCTGAGATCAGGGTCAAGGGTGGCCTCAAACCTGTTCCCCTGTTGGGTATACTGCTCTAGGAAGAGGTCCTTTAAGATAAACAGGAACTTGTCTCTGTCTTACCATCAGCCCTGTCAAGATGCAAATCTATGCCCAAGAGATTCAAGTCCCCCAGGATATTACTACATCAAATATTTCCTCACAGAAATAGTCATAATTCTCCATTGAGCTGTGCTGAGTCTGTAGCACACCCCACAGGGGGACTTTTCTGCCCTCCTTCTCACCTAGTACAACTGAGATGGACTCTGTGGTACTGCATACATGGTGATCCCCGTGGATCAAAACAAAAAAGCATTCAGAAAAACTCATAGATGTGTTGAATCCTACCAGTTTCTAGCTTGTGCTCTTGCTTCACTTTTAAATGTATACACCACATAAAAGGGCTTGTGGTGCCCCCCAAACTCAGCAGTATCACTGTGCATTCAGTGCGTTATTGCAAAGCTTTGGCTTCATCACCAGGTAATACTGCTTTCAGGGTAAGTGAACTCATAGAGAAAAAAAATGAGAAAAGGTTCTCTAGTTCTGCCATGTTTGTTTAGACTCTGTGGCACTGTTTTCCACTTTGATAGCCATCACAGTGACCCCCTCCCGAATGAAGAGAGACCCTTTCATAACAGTCCTCTTTTACAACTAGTTTGTATCACTCCACCCCGATGTTCCAGTCCTTTCCTTCCACCTCACCCCCTCTAAGACTCTAGTGCCACGAACTGTCCATTTTGCTGAGGACACTCCTCATATCACCTTGCATGTACGCGAGGATAGCTGCCATCCACTCTTCCTTGCCCCCCCCCCAGTGGTCTCCTGTCCTGTTCCTCACCTGCTCTGCTGTCCTTCTGTCAACTATCCCCTGCATTTGTCTCCTTCTCGTGCAGATTCCCTACACCAACCCTCTCCCCGGACCTCTAGTTTAAATCCCCATTAGCTGCCTAGCCATTCTCCAGGCCTTTGCCTTCACTCCCTCTTGGCACAAATGCAGACAGTCTTGGCTGGCTGAGCATACTATGCCCCTGAAAAACCTCCAGATGGCCAGAAAAAGGAAACCCAGCATCTTGCACTAGGCCTTTAGCCAAGCATTACTCTGCTTAATAGTCCACTGATGTTCCTCACTAGCCCCCAGGACCAGGAGGATCTCAAAAAAGATTAACGTGACTACCTTTCTCTTCGGGAACATCCCTGGTTCTATGAATGACCTCATCTCCCTGAAAAATCCTGCTGAACCTCATATTCCTTTCCTTCTCAAAAAATGTGTTTGAACTCAAATGTCTGGTGAATTTATGAATATCAGCAAATGCAGCGTATCCCCTTGTTGCACCGGTGGGCACAAAAGAAAGTCCTTTATTCAGCACAGCTATTTCATCTGATGCGAGTTCATAAATAAAAATATTAATGATATGACCGTTTCATTCTTCTTCCATTTCCTGCTGCCCCACTTCATCCTCCACGTACATTTAAGACATTTTTCTGTGTGCATCAGTTTGCATAATATGTGTCTAATGTGTTTCGTATTTTAAGATCCCCCCAAAAGGTTTTCCCTTCACTGTATTATGGTTGCATAAATGTAGTAATGGAATTATATGCTCTGCCCCCCCCTCCCATTTTCTACTTAGCTTGTCCATATTAACAAAATTTAGGAAATGGCAATAGGAATTGGGATCCATGACTATTTTTTTTTTAATTTTTTTTGTGACTCTTTTTCCCTCTGATCACCAGGTGGGTTGTGGCCTCTTTCAGGCATTGTCTCAGTTGTCTCCTGCCCAGCCTGACCACCCCCCCGACCTTGGGTCCCCTCCCAGAGCTCTGCAGACACCTATCTTCGCCTGGCAAGGGACCCCCTGGCTTACCCCCCCCCAGGGTGGGGCCACCACTCCTATAGGCACCCAAGACATCATATATCATCCAGGCGAGGTGATGCGCAGAGGTTCAGGATCCAGGTAGACATGGTGGCCAGGGCGCGCTGTCACCTACCATGACTCCAGGGATTTTCCTTGTACTGGTGGTCTGCCCCAAGCCCTCCCATAGGCGAGCACAAACTTGCAATGATGTCCAGCGGAGGAGGCGCGCTCGCTCATGAGTACATTCCTGCCAACATCTACTGTGCTCTGCCTCCTCACTTGCTAGCAGGCAGCAGCACAGTACCCCCATCAGCCACCAGGAGGCACCAGAATGCTGAGCCCTGTGACCCTCCCTCCCCAGGAGACAGTGAGCTGTCATCAGATACTCCAGCCTTCTCCTCCCCTGCCAACCCCCAACAGCCTGCGCTCACTCCCGAACATGGTCGCCGGCATGGCGTGGGGTGTGGCATCCAGTGCCTTAACTCTCAGCGCCACTTGGCCACCATGACTATTTTAAATAATTAAGATAATACTATGTCTTCCAGGGGAAACCAAATGATGATTAACTGTCAAGCTAAAATAAGGAGCCAAGTCATTAAAAGAGAATTTAAACTAGCTGCAATCAGTAAATGAGAGCTTCCTTTTCTGTCTCCTATTTTAGTTTGCTTTTAAGTTGTTATATATTATTGCACTATTTGCACTACTGTGCATTTAGGGTGATGTTATCATGAAACCTAAGTTATAATTACCTGGTTCTTGGGTAACAATAGCCTCTGATGAAGAGCCAGTTGATAAGGCGTGAAACATGTTGGGCCAGGGTCAAAATGAACTGTTTGAATGAATAAAGACTGATATACTGCTTTGCAACAATATCATCCCCATCGTTAATTTCTAGAGAGACTGTGGATGTGGGGAAGCTTTTTGTTCTTCCAGATTTAAGCAGCTTCACGAGTCAAGGGTGCAACAGTGAAAAACAAACCCTGCACAGCGGATATCAGGAGTCGTGCTTTTGTAGCCAATAGCAGGAGGTGAGTGCTGCTCCTCCTTTCTCCTTTGCACATTTTATTTATATGTATTATGCTGGTTATGCTAGTTCGAGGTATGTATTGTGGAACTCTTATAATTTTGTGCTCATCATGGGATGTTACTGTAAATGAGCTTCTGCTAAAAAAAAACAAAAAAAAAAAAAAACGTTTAGCCCTAAATAAAAATGGAATAACTGGAGGCAGAGACTGATCACTAACTTGAAGTGGAGACTTGAAGGTAAGTTTTCAGAAGGCTCAGACAGACACACAGCTGCATGTTCCACTTACATCTGTATCTGTCCACAGGCATCAACATTTACACACTTAATGTTCAAAAGGCTTTATCCCTTTGTGACAAAAAAGTTGCAGTTTGCAGAAATCTGCTGCAGAAATGATAAGCAAATTCAATTTGCATCTGTTGCTGTACATTTGGCCAGAGGGAAGGAAATGTTATACTATCTGAAAGACCAGAATATCTAGGAAAGGGTCCAGCATTTTCAGCCAGATGCATTTCTAATGATGAATATATGAGCCAAAAGCTCCGGGATAAATCACTTTCCAAATCCTGTCCAGGATCTTTACTGGCACAGGGTCACTAACTAAATAGGGGGTGGGGGATTGGATTGAGAGACTGAGGATATCACAGGGGCCAAAATAAGGATTGGGCAGGCAAGAGCCATGAATAGCTCTTGGCTAGCAGCATTTTCCATCAGACCAGGATCTACTCGGGCAAAGCCAAGAGTTGACATTAACACAGATAAAAATGGGAGTCACGTGATGCAGAGCATGAACTAGCTGCTTTCTCCAGACGCTCCGACCTCCCCCTCTCTAATTTACATTTTTTCTGCTAAACTAAACCTCTCATCACCAGCAATAGACCTATCTCTGGACATCGGAACAGTGGCTCTACCTAATTGTTACTCGATGGATGAGGAGATGCGTAAAGCACCCCCCAAACACACACCGCCTGCTTCACCGGAGAAGGCCGCAAAAATCCAGGGCCTCTGAATTCTCGAAGCTCTCGCCTTCTGTTACCAGCCCTATGATGAAGACCCGCTACCTTTAGCCCAATTTCTTGAAGAATTTTGCCGTTTAAGCCCAGATGCAAGACTAACAGGCGAAATCAAGACGATTTCTGGAGCACTAGAGGATCTGGCTCGGCGGACTTCCGACAATGAGGCGAGGATCCACTCCTTAGAAGGTCGCAACGCCAAGGTTGAGCCGGCCCTAGCACAACTGAGACAACGCATGGCTAAGCTGGAATCCAAAGTTGAAGATTTAGAGGGTAGGAGCCGGCAAAATAATGCCGTTGTTATCGGTTTGCCGGAAGGGGAGGAAGGCTCTGACCCGATTAAATTCGTGCAAAAGTTAATTGAAAAGGTAGCAGGCCCCTCTCCCTTCGGTACTTCCTATACGATCGAGAGGGCCCATTGAGCTCTACGTCCAGCTCCACCAGTTTCTGCTCCACCACGCTCCTTTATTTTTCGTTTTTTAAACTACCAGGAGCGTCAGCTATTTATTATGAAAGCCAGAGAGATTAAGGAGTTACGTGGGCTGGTGTCAAAATCAGGATTGCCCAAGACTTACCCCTGTCGGTTCGCCAGAAGAGGACAGCGTATCACCCCTGGTCAGCAAACTCGTGGCTGCGGGTATTCAATTTAGAATGGGCTACCCTGCTAGGCTGCAAGTCAGAATGTCGGATGGTTGGACCTCATTTGATAATGTGAAACGGTACTGTCTCGCTTCAAGCTGCCTTCCTGATCTATTTAAGGATACTTGAACCTCAGAAGTTTGCTCTGGGCCTAGATTTGGCCAGCTGTACCGGTGTTTCAAAGCAAGGTCTCTGGTACACTCTTCACCTGTGGAAGAAGTTCCCAAGTGTAACAAACTAGCACTAGGACATTTTATGGTGATCTGGTCTCAATTTTGATCGGTATCCAGCATTTTTTTTTTTCCTTCTGGGTGGAATAAGAGGCGCCACAGAAAAGATTAATGTTTCAACCAGTTTAGACACGGGTCCGAGATAAGTTCATTCGACAGAGGATGGTGTATCACCCTCTGGTCAGCAAACTGGTGGCTGCGGTATTCAATTTAGAATGGGCTAACCTGCCAGTTTGTAAGTCAGTAGGTCGGATGGTTGGAACCCAATTGATAATGTGGAAACAGCATCTGTTTTGCTACAAGCTGCCTGCTCTGATCTGTTTAAAGACACCTGAACCCTCAGAAACTTGTTATGGGCCAAGATTTGCTCAGCTGTACCGGTGTCTTAAAGCAGGGTCTCTGGTACATTCTTCACCTGAAGAAAGAAATTCTCACATGTAACAAACTAATACCAGGACAAGTTATGGTGCTCTGGTCTTATTTTTGCTCGGTATCCAGCATAATTTTTTTTTTTTTTTCTTCTTCTTCTGCAGGGTGAAATAAGAGATGTCCACAGAGATGATTAATGTTTCAGTCTGTTTAGAAAAGGGGACTGACATAAATTCATTCGGACTCACACATCATGTATACATTTTGTGCTATCTAAATTGAGGTGGTTTATAAGAGTACAAAGGTTTTTTGTCCCAAAATGCTGTTAATGCCCGCAAGGGTTTCCATAACCACCTTTGTTTTAGTGTTCCATCTCTGTTCTAAGATTTCGCCTTTGTTGTTCTATGTAAAATGGGTTGATGGATGTTATAATAGTTATACTGTTCATAGCTTAGTGAGGTCCTTTAGGATACTTACAGGGGAGGGAGTGAGGAACTGGGGCCATGTGTGCTGTAATCATGGGCCACAATATTTTGGGTGGGATGGGGTGGGTAGGGAGGGTAGATACGTGGACTGGTTCTTGTAGGAAAATGGGGGTGGAGGGTATTAAAGTTTGTCATTTCAGGGTATAATTAGGTTAGGGGGTCTGGGAGGTGTACAAAACCACTAATTTCTAGTTGGTGTTTTCAAAGGGGGCCTCTCGACTATTGGGGTTTGGATTTGACACAAAGATTGGGGTTATATGGGTCAGGCAGGGTGGGTTAGGAGTGAAGAGTTGGCAGTTGATTTTAGGTTATGGGTACTGATACCTGTATAAAATTCTGCACGCTAAATGTCAAGGAGCTAGACATCGAGTCAAACAATATAAGTTACTGAAATATTTGGATATAGCCAGGGTTAGGATAGCTTTCCTACAAGAGACACATTTATTAATCAAGAAAGTAAATGTTTGAGAAGAAGGCAGTTTGGAGAAATTTTTCTGCTCAGGGCACCACTAAGAGCAAGGGGGTTTCATTCTAGTACATAGGTCGATACTTTTGTTCCAATAAGGTTATCTCGGATAAGGATGGGAGATTTGTGTTCACTGTGGGGAAGTTATAGAAGGAAATTTTGTTGGTCTGGTCTATGGGCCAAATTCGACAATCAGGACTTTCTAATTAAATTACTGCAAAAGTTGCTACCTTTGCTCACCTGCCTATAATTTTAGGTGGGGACTTCAATATGGTCCTAGATCCGCATTGGATAGGTCTTCAGGACTACGTATGTGCCTTTCCCTGGCTACCTTAGCTTTAACTGACTTATTGGTGCGGTTGGGCCTAGCCGATGTATGGAGGGTACTGCACCCAACAAGCTAAGGAATATTCCTTCTTTTCACCGGTGCATAAGTCAGGCTCAAGAATAGACTACATATTCCTTTCTAGGGTCTTACTTAAAGGGGTTTTCACCTCGGAGATTGTGCCTGCCCCCTTGTCGGATCACTCGGCTGTGGAGGTAGTAATCTCGTTTCCATCGGCTTTGGGTAAGGGTAATAGGTGGAAAGTTAACAACCAGTTACTCCGCCTATTCAAGGTCGTACAGTGCTTAACTTCTCAGCTTGAAGAATTCTTAACTTTGAATTCTGCTGAGGAAACTAGGCCGGACATACTTTGGGCTACTCTAAAGGTTTTCATGAGGGGCCTCCTTATCAAGCAGGCTACTATTAAGAAAAAGGAAACAAATGTTTCAATGATAGAGAAATTGAGAGTGATTAAGGGAACTGCAAGCTTCGTTGGTCTCTAATCCACAAGAGGAAACTGAGCTAAAATTAACGAAGGTTAGGGATGAATACCTTAAAATATTGGGTGATCAAGCTGAGCTTGCCATCATTAAAACTCAAGCTTTGTACACAGACCAAGGTGAGAAACCAGGCAGGTTATTGGCAAGGCGGTTGGCACAAATGGAAGCATCTCGGCTCATTGAAGGTATCAGATCGGGTAAGGACGGGTTGATTAAAACCACCCCTGAGGACATCGTTCTTGTTTTTCGTGATTATTATGAGGCATTGTACGGAGGAATGCAATCTCCTCCACAGCTGTGCGACATTCAGAAATTTCTAGACAAGATGCCGCTTCCTAGTTTGGAGGGGGTCGACAGCAAGGTCTTGGTAGCAGACATTTCACATAATGAGGTAGAGGATGCAATCAGAGCTTTACCAATGCATAAAACTCCTGGCCCTGATGGGTTCTTGCCTAATTTCTACAAAACCTTTTCTTCTCAACTGGTCCCGGTGCTAGTCGGCCTTTACCGGTATATTTTATCAGGAAAGGAAGTGGACAAGTACCTTTTTGAAGCCCTAATTGTGTTAATCCCTAAGCCTAACAAGCCACTTGAAAATCCAGGTAGTTACCGCCCATATCTTTACTCAATTATGATGTTAAATACTGGCAAAAATTTTGGCCGAGCGATCAGCAAATTCCTGCCTTGTTTGATAGGACGGAACAAGTAGGTTTTATGAAGGGTAGATTTTCAGCGGATCATTTCAGGATTTTTGTCGACGCCTTCGGCCTTCGAGGAGGCCGAAACCCCAGGCCTTGGTCTCCTTGGATGCCGAGAAGGCGTTGATAGAGTTCACTGGTCCTATCTTTTACCAAGTTATGTTAAAGGTAGGTTTTCCTGACCAGTTTGTCAGTTGGATTAAGGCCTTGTATTCAACCGACGGCTAGAGTGACCTGTAATGGTGTTATTTCTGATCCCTTTGTGTTAAGGGCTGGAACAAGGCAGGGTTGTCCCTTATCTCCCTTACTTTTTAATCTTTATTTAGAACCCCTTATTAGGTACATTGTTTGTAAAGACACGATTTTTGGGATCAAGGTGAGTAACCAGACCATTAAGGTCACTGCCTTTGCGGATGATCTCTTGATTTACTTATCAGATCCGGTCTCTACTGTTCCTGTCCTGTTAAACGTCATTAAGGAATTTAATTTAGTGTCCAATTATAAGTTAAACCAAGACAAGACGGTAGTGTTCCCTCTTTCTAACGGGTTTTTCAGAAAAGACATCATTGAAATGGGTCTGGGTTGGAATTCTAAATCTCTCAACTATCTGGGGCTCTCCCTATCTTTAAATCCTGATTGTCTTCGGCACCTCAGTCTGGATTCCCTAGTTCGTAATATCGATCTGGATATGAAAAGGTGGGCCCAATTTTCCCTATCACTCTGGGCAGGATTAGCATAGTAAAATGAATATTTTTCCCAGGCTTTTCTATCCATTAACTATGTTAAATATTCAGCTCCTGGTCTGGTTCAGCAGAATACATAAACTAATAGCCAATTTTATCTGGAATTTTAAGAGGGCAAGGATGTCGATAATAGTTGGGTGCTAAAACTCATGGGGCCTTCTGCTTCCCATTTTGCTCTTATATTATTGGGCCGCATAGATTAATAAATACGGCAGGTGGCTGGGCCTCTACTCTGTTGGACATAATGTATATGTTCCTCTCTGGTATGACATAGAACTCTCTAGTATTAAAGGACTGGGCTTAACCAAGAAGCCTTGCTGTTTTCTCCCCAGACTAGTTCCTCTATCACGAGTTTCCTATGGGTGTTGCCATTAGGATTCATGATCAAGTTTGCAGTTTCTTGAAATACGAGTATAGGTTAGATGGGTCTCAACCGCTCATAGGCAGTCCATTTTGTTGATTGGAGGGAAGCCATTGGTGCAGATGGTTACCCGGCTTAGAGGATATTAGGTTGGGAAATTTTTGATGAAGATGGCAAGCTCTGCATGACTCTCAGATATTTACCAGGTTGAATCTACCGGTGGGTGAGTGTTTTAAGGTTTATCAGGTGCGCCACCTCATAGTTCAGAAGCTGGGATTAAATGGCTTTAAACCTCCTAAGATAAATTTTTGGGATACTATCAGGCCTTTGGTGGCACTCCACATGCAATATCCAAAATATATGCTGCACTTGAACTGGGCTTTTCCTGATGGTTTTTCTCCTCCATCAGTTTGGAGTAGTGCTTTTCCTAAGCTGGAGCTAGATTGGGTTCAGATATGGTCTAATTGTCATAGGTTTTGAAACAGAACCTCTCAAATTAACCCAGTTTAAGATTTTACATAATATCTATTATTCTCCCCAAAAACTGCACAATTTAAAATTGTTATCAGACTCGCTGTTTCAGGTGTGGATCAGAGGAGGAGATCTACTGCATATATTTGGTATTGTACTAAGATTGCTCAGCTATGGTCAGTCATTAAAGAAAATGTGAACCCCTTCTGGGCCTAAAGGAACTGTTTAAACCAGAGATTTGCATATTAGGTATATGCCAGAAGTCCATGTCACACAGAGAAAATTTCATATTTTTTGATTTCTATTTCAGTTAAGAGACTAGTGCTTAGGCATTGAAGGAACTATAGAATCCATTATTCTGAATGGTTATCAGAGTTGTTAGCCTTACTTAGGATTGAGAGACTTAATTGCAATATTGAACGATCAGCTCCACAAATTTGAGAAAATCTGGTCTCCATTAGTCTGTGCCTATTCATGACTATTATGTATCAATTTTTTCTGTTTGTACCTGCTTTGTCTGCTAAGGTTCTTGCTTTATTTTACTTAATGTGTCCGGGGGCGGTGTTGAGAGGTCTCGGGGAGGAGGGGTGGGGGAGGGGAGGCGTTATTTTAAGAGGTGCTCATTCACTCTTGTATGTCTACATTCATGTAAACTATGCTGTGTCATGCACCTTGTGAGACATTGTATATCTAGAGTTTCACCTCTGTTCATCCTTAAAGGTTAATAAAAAGTGAATGGCAAAAAAAAAAAACAGATAAAAATGAATTGGGATGTCTTAGAAGGGAAATAAAATGGAAGGACATCAAATGATAAAAAATGCAATTCTCTTTAAGAATCCTGTATAGATACTACATACAGTATCATCTGCAAATGTGCCACGTACACTCACATTTCACCCTGGGGCGAAATGGAGCCAGGATAGAGGTCCTCCCTGTCTTGTCTCCATACCCAAGGGCTCCGATGTCTGCGGGCAGGTGCCGAGGTCTTCCCCGACAACTCATCTTACCTGGGCGGTGTTGTGCAATGCCAGATCTATTAAGAACAAGACAGCTATTATAGCTGATCTTGTTGCAACCACGGATCTGGCTTGCATCACCAAGACCTGGCTGGATGAAAATGCAGGCCCTGTATTAGCTTCTGCAGTTCCGGCTGGGTTCTCTGTGATGCACCGCCCAAGGTTGGATTGTAGGGACAGGGGTGTGGCCATTATACTTAAATCTGAGCTGGGCCTTATCGATGTGCCATCAGGAAATACCAGATCCTTCAAGTGTATCCTGGGTGAGGGTGTAGGCTGCAGGATACTCATCTACCCTCCACCAGGTGATGGTGGAGTATTCCTGCAGGAGATGGTGGATTTCATCATCAACATGGTGTTGGAGTCCCCCAGATGGATAATTCTGGGGGACTTCAATGCCTGGGTTGACGATGAACTCTCGCACTTTGGTCAAAGTCTCCTCCAGCTTATGACAATGCTGGGCTTTACACAGGTAGTTACCTCCTCAACCCATGTAGGGGGTCACTCGTTGGATCTGATCTTTCTTTTGGGTATGGAGATAGCTGATCTGGGGGTGGAACCAGTCAGCTGGTCTGACCATCACACCATAAGGTTCAACTTCAGGGTCTCCCCTAATAGGTCTGCCCCTACGGAGATGGTCCAGTACCGCCCTTTGAGGGGAGTTACCCCTAATGACCTATGGGCAGCACTGGACCTATCAGGTTTGTCGGGTGAATGCATGAGTCCAGGCAATCTCATATTAGCCTATAATAAGGCTGTGGGAGATGCCCTGGACAAGATTGCTCCTGTTCGTGTTCGACCACTCACCCTTTGCCCAAGGAACCCTGGTTTGATGGCTCCATGAAGGAGTTGAGGCGAGTTGGTCGAAGGCTGGAGAGAACTTGGCAAAAGCCTGGCCTTGATGCTGACAGGCTTAAGCTGATGGCACATTATGATGGCTATCAGCTAGAAAATCACCCATAAGGAGGCAGAATTCCTGTCCAGGGAGATTTCTACTGCGCACATTCAACCAGCTCAGCTTTTCCGGACCACTGACAGATTGGATTGCTCAATCTGTCTCCAGCCCAGAGAAGCTTTTTTCTCAGCTGAAATGCGAGGAGTTTGCTCAATTCTTCACAGATAAGGTTGCCAGCATCAGGTCTAGCATTGGCATAGTCTCTCCTATGCGGAGTTGTGGTGATCGGCGGGATGTGGTGTGCACTCCGTCTCTCTGGTCAGATTTCGGCTGGCCAGAATTCACAGATATTGTAACGATCATCCAGACAATGCGCCCAACCAGTTGTAGTCTGGATCTGGGCCCGACACCCCTCTTATTGGGATGTGTTGGTACTATCTGCCCGATCCTTGCTGAAATCGTCTGGAGGTCCTTGGAGACTGAGGTCTTTCCAGAACCCCTAAAGGAGACAGTCATTCGACCACTCCTTAAGAAATCCTCCTTGGATCCAGACTGCCCAGCTAACTACCGACCTATCACTAACCTGCCATTTGTTGGTAAGATTATTGAAAAGGTGGTTGCGCTGTAACTGGATGATCATCTTACACCTCACAAGATCTATGATAGTCTCCCGTCCGGATTTAGGAAGAAGCATAGCACGGAGACTGCACTGGTCCGAGTATTGAATGACCTCCTGATGGCTAGAGATCGAAAGGCATGTACCATTCTGGTCCTTCTCGATCTCTCCACAGCATTCGACACTGTAGACCATGGTGTGCTGTTGGAGTGCCTGCGGCTGCTTTGTAGTCTGTCTAGTACAGTCCTCAAATGGTTCCATTCTTTCCTCGCAGACAGGCTTCAGAGAGTTACCACCGGAATTTACTCCTCTGTCACTTATTCCCTGTCTTGCGGGGTGCCACAGGGCTCCATTTTGGCCCCTATGTTGTTTGCAGTGAATATGCTACTGTTGGGTGATATCATCAGGCGATACTGTTTGAGTTTTCACTGCTAAGCAGATGATACTCAACTGTATATGTCTTTTCAACCTGGACAGGATGTTGCACTCTCTGTGCTAAACAACTGCCTTACCGAGATCAGAACCTGGATGAGTACTAGCTGGCTGAAACTGAATCCGGATAAGACTGAGTGCTGGTTATGGACCCTAGTCGTCCGGGGGAGAGTATGTGAGCTGGTCAGGCATCAGGCGTTTTGCTTGATGGCATACAGCTTGCTGCTTCAGACCAGGTGCGTAACCTCAGCGTTATTTTTGACGACAGCTTGACACTACGATCTCAGGTGTCGGCTGTTGTCAAATCCTCTTTCTACCATCTGAGAAATATTGCCCGGGTTAAACACTTGGTTCCTCCAAATGATCTTCCAACATTGGTCCATGCCTTCATCACTACCCGCCTTGATTACTGCAATTCTCTCTACCTAGGGCTTCCAGGGGTTGATATCCGCTGTTTGCAGCTAGTGCAGAATACGGCAGCCAGGCTTTTGACTGGGACTTCCAGGTCCAGTCATATTACTCCTGTGCACTGGACTGCACTGGCTGACTATTCAGTGGCGGATCACCTTTAAGGTTGATTTGCTAACCTTCAAAGTCCTATATGACCAGGGACTCTGTTACCTGCAAGACCTCTTGATACCCTACTGTCACTCCCTTCCTCTTCGATCCACCAATGAGGGATTGCTAGAGATTCCCAGGGTACGTTTAAAAACATCAGGTGCCTGTGCGTTTGCTTTTTCGGCTCCGACCCTGTGGAATTCTCTACCTCGTCGGCTAAGAGAATGCCTGACCGTTGATAGTTTTAAGAAAGAGTTGAAAACATATTTATTTAATTTAGCCTTCCTTAATGATTAATGTAATTTAGCTTCTTGTTTTAATGTTTTATCTGTAATTGGTTTTATGTACAGCGCCTTGGTTTTTGAAAGGTGATATCGAAATAAAGTTTGATTTGATTTGATTTAATAACTAAATTAATCATGACATTAATGCATTTTCATGGTAAAACTGCTCATTGGGAAAGGTGCAGTTGGTCTAAGTGGAGACATACAGAAGGAGGCACTTTGCCAGTTGTCTTATACATTTACCAGTTAACTCAAAGAGGAGGAGTGAATCTGTTAAATTAAAAACTACACTAACAGATTCTCTCCTCTTCTTTAAACTACTTGTCAAATGTACAAACCAAATGGCTCTGTGCCTCATGTATGTCTCTATTTAGACCAACCATGCCTTTTCCAATGAGCAGTTTTACTTCTGCATAGGTGTACATTTTTCTCTTGCTTTTCTTTTCTCCATTTGATTAGCTTCAACTGTTGCTGTTTTTGTTAATCTCTGAGTTTACAACTCTAGAAAATATTTTAAAAGACTAAAATAAGTTTACTCAAAGGACAGAAAGGTATGGTGGCTCATGGTGCCAGTCTTTTATTTCAGGACTGGTCTGCTGCAGCTTCATATGACAGGGTGCAAGACTCTTTTTCCCACCTGCCTGCCTGTTTGGTATCTCACTACATTGGCGCAAAAGTGACATTGCATTTTACAACTAGAGCACTGCAGCTAAAGGCCACCCCTGTCTCCAGTTGACATGTGGAGCATCTCCAGTTGATGTTCTAAGAAGTGTTTACTGTTATGTTGCTGAGATATTCGCCCTGCCTTCCCTATCCAAGCAGCTCTAAAGACACCTCTCCATTTCCAACACATGAGGCATGCACTCCACAATTTACCCGCAAAGCTGCCCTGAAAGTGCTGAAGCTAGCACCATTGATCCTCTCTTACTGAGGGAACCAGGTGCTACTACGGAATTTGCAGGTGCTAAGTAGCACCCAGCAACCCCTTATTTAGTTCCCTGTATCATCAGATGAACAGAGGTGCCACTAAACAGCGGACTCTGTTTAGTACTTGAGTAGGAATGCCACTAGATAATGCTTGGAACACATGGTGAGCTTGAAGTGAATGGTGGTGTCAGATATTGGGAAATGCTTTAAACACACAGGTGTGTGTGTGTGTGTGTGTGTGTGTGTGTGTGTGTGTGGAGTGAAGTGCGTTTCCAGACACTAGGGAATTTTGGGTGCTGCTAAACACAAGGGAATAGTTGGAACATGACAAACACAGGTGCATGTTGCCACACTTCAGTACACTGCACCATGTCTGCAAGCAGTCTCCAGGAATAAACACTGAAAACTACTCCTGATTCATACCTTCCCAGGTCCTTTGCTAGCAAGTCACTTCCCTCTAAAACAACATAATCTTTTAAATACAATTTTCTGATCATACTGTTTCTTAAACCACGCTTACTTTTTCTTTTACAGAACAAGGAGAGAAGGTCTTGCAGCAAAAATGTCATTAATGTCTGCATTTAGTGTGTATTTAGCTATAATCAATTTGCAGCAAACATGCTGATACAGCAAACAATTTTGTTTTGAGAACAGTGCCGAGTAGCAGTGCTGGCACACTAGAGATTTGAGTTTCTAGAACAGACACTTGACAGACCTCATTATACCTTTCTATTAAGAAATACAGGCAATTCTAAAACTGAAATGTAACAGGAAGAAAACTGGAACTAGGGTTCAACTGACCACAGCTTTACTCAGCATACATTTTTGATTTACCCAAAATATACTCCTTGTGGGTAAGTGTGGTCTGTTTAAATGGTATTTAGGAGAAAATGGCACAGTTATCCGAAGATGTGCACAGGGTAGACTGGTACGTTCATACCAGAGCTTTACCAGCTTGGCTTTTACTGATGTTACTGTGCCAGCTACCTTACTGCATATGTTGTTCAGCTGCCCTTCTATTTCTGGATTTGAGGAATTAGGCATTAGGGACAGATTAGGCCTCCAGTGTTTTGCAACATCCAGTATCAAAGAGATCATGTTCTTTATAGCCTGGGTGACACAAGTGTGTTAACTGCAGACATTTCAGAGACAAGCATCTGTGCCTATGCTACTTTTCATTGTGCTTCGATGCTTATGAAGAGATGTTAGACAAATGATGCTGCCCTGTAGCTTGGTCAGTGACTGCAGAAGCAGTATGTGGTTTGTGGACTTAGAGGCCTGAGCTACACAGAATGTGGCTTACGAGGCCATTAATTTCTTCACAGACTATGGATCCCCTCCTTTCTTTATAATCAGTCACTTTATTCATGAATTTACTCTGTATTTGCACTGTCACTTTGTTCTCTATCGGCTTTCTTGATTACATTCATACAGTATCTGTACTCGGTGATTTGATCTTCTCATGTCAGACTCATCTTCAGAGTATTTTTTTCTCCAATGTGCATGTTTTACTTTGCTTCTTCGTTAACTAGAGCCATATACAGGATATTGAGAGATCTGCATCTTAAAGCACTAACTATTCATATCTTGGAAGTGTGTGCACCCTTTGTTCTCTGTCATCAGTTTGTGCTACACATGTTAGCATCCTACATTTTGCAGGAGAGGCATATCTTGTACACAAATGTTACAGTACAAGCTTTTAAAACTATAAAGGTCCCTTTGTCAGGTTATAAGTCTGAACAGAGGCTGTGTCAAAATTTACGTCCATCTATAAAAAAAATTAATAAAATATTTATCAAGTCCGTTCCCTAAAACTCTCACTGGCTGAGAAGGAAGCAGAGAATTATGGGATTCCCCACCACAGTCCTAGTCAGCTCATTCATGAACCACATCTTCTGGCCTATTACACTTAAGCACAGAATATTTCTGAGTACCAACCCTTCCTCCATAATCCTCCAGAAATCCCCCACCACTAGTTAAACAACCCTATTGGAACAAAACTATTCTAGAAACATGCTACGAGACCATCATACAACTGTTAAGTGTTTTTTTACTATAAAAAGTATTGTTCACATTGCAATAAAAATTCCTCAGTACTTCCCTAAAGCAGCAGTACTAAACAAAAATGTAAATAACTCAGTGGACTGTTAGGATAAACCAAAACATCAATATATCCGATTTCCTTTTTGCTTTATTTAGATCCTGAGTCAAGATAAAGGATTCTGAAGTTCTTAAAAGTTATTGGTCTTTTGCCATGTCAACAATCTTGGATGTAAGCAAATAAGGATGGTGCTGTGCTGCTGACCATCAGAAACATGCTGGTAACGCCCTGACATATTTGCATTATAATGCGCTTTTACACTCAGATTTTTAAAACGGAATGAGCGTTACCTGTGTGGCGCCGTTGTACTCTGTTGCGTTCTGGTTCCTTTTTACACCCTACGAGTATTCCGGCAACCCCGGCCTCCATCTGTTTTGGCTCTCCCAGAGTTTGCTGCTCTATATGGATGTTTCTGCAGTGCTACCGGAATGGCTGTTTTACACAGCCAGACAAAAATGGAACACATCGGTGCAAACCGCGAAAAGCAGAGACTGCAGTTTGGACGAACGTTCACCAAGGGAACGAAACAGATGCACTTTACACACAAGGGATGTAACGGAATACTGTTTCCGTAACTGTCATTCCATTACAGAAACCTGTGTGTAAAAGTGCCTAGAAATACAGTGGATGCAGTTAGTGTGTGCTCTATGGGGAAAAGAGTTGTTAGGGGCAGCTATCTTTACTGTAGATCCACACAAATTTCAAATGTAACCCCTAGGTGGCACTATCCCAAGGGCTACTACCCCTGCCTGTTTGACTACGGACGGGTTGAGGGGCCTAGGTCCTATGGCGGGTGCCTCCACCCAGAGGTCAGGGTTTGTAGTGGTTAGACTAGCTTGGTCACAGCCCTCTGGGACACTGAGACCCCCTTTTATTCCCTCTAGTGGCTCACACAGTACACCGGAGTTACAGCCCCAATACCCCACGTATATACACTGTTCACTTATATAGATACCACTTACCCTCGAGACTGATTCTGCAGCACATCTCTGAGAACCCCCTGCAAAGTAAGGTTAAGCAACATACACAGCAAAACACAATACTGTTTCCATAAGTACCAACACCACAGACAGTATATAGTATAACAACAACAAATCTGATTTATTTAGGGACAGTAATGGGGGGCAATAAGGTTGATTTGGTTTGGAAATATTCAAATCACAGTACTGTGCACACATACAGGGTCTGAAAAGTCACAATTTGGGTACCTATAGGTTAGCGGGCTAACTAGTCCGCTGTCTGGGTTAGCTAGCAGGCGAGATGGATAGGGCCCTGTAGAAGAAAATATATGCACAACACCCAATTGTAATCCGGATCTGGAGGGCTCAGTCCATGAAACAGTGAAACAACAAGAATTAGGTGACACACTTGTGATTGAAAACAAGCTGCAGGGGAGTACCCTGATTTGTACTCACAACACCCAAGTTGAGGATTGGATGGAGAATGTCCCTCTAGATTGCCAGAAGAGCAGGGCATGAGGACAAGGTCCTTGTGACTGGACCCCACTGCAGTTGATAGCAAACGGATGTAGTCCGAATTAAGCTGGGGGTTTACTTCCAGCTTCAGCACACAATTCACTGTACAGGGGATTTGAAATAGCGATTCCCCACAAGCACTATGCACATTTATATGTAAAAAGAAAGTACTATACCAGGCAGGCTGCTTCTCGATCCTGATCGCAATTACTGCAAAACACCCGGGAGCACACACAGCAGCTTCAGTTCCTGACAGACCGAGTACGATTCAGCAATTTCTCCAGTCTTCTACAGGGTGAGCCTGGTTTCCACACTTCTAGTGCTTCTTTCTCCTCACAACTCGGATTCAGTCCAAACTTTCACTCACAAAGGCTGCAGACCGAAACTCCGGGCCTCACAAGTGCTTCCCGCGCAAAACTATACACCGCAGAAGCACACAGCTCCTTCTCTCTTCACTGCCACAACTGATCTGATCTTTCCAGTCACAGAGCAGGGCATTTCCTTTAGCTCCACACTACTCTGTTGGCTGATTCAGCTGTCACTCACAATAAGACTCCCTCTGTTAGTAGAAAAAGGCGCCAAGGTCAAAACTACATTTCCCAGAGTCACTGCCCATACAATCCCCATGTGGCTGGCTCAAAATTAAGAGTCCAAGTTCTGATTCGTCCACAGGCTCCATTTTAGGGAACCCTTAACCCAATTGGCCCAGCACAGCAGTTTAGGTCCAAAATGGAGGGGTAACACACACGGAGTCCCAGCTGCAAGAAAGGCAGGTTAGACAAACTGCATTTTACTTAACACTCTAACTGGTTTCAGGCAAACAGTTACATATTTCATTTAGGCTCCCTCTGCACTCTTAGCGCCTGCAGAAATGGAGCGATTTCTCTGCAGCTCAGGCGGGATTCGAGCATTAAATACACAGTCCCCCCCAAACAAACTAATTAAGTCTACAAGCAGACAGCTCTTAAAGAGACAGCACGCGGAGGCTCAAATAGCACTCACTTGGAACCACATTTAAACAGCTCAGAGGCCGAACACCGCCCAGACTTGGAGCATTCAGGCAAGCTCCTGGAAAAAACTTTTGGGAACCCCCATTTGCAGGGGGGTTACACAAAAGTTGTAATTAAACACAGTCTTAAAAATAGCTGACAATTTAAAACACCCCACTGAAGAATCCAAGATACCCCATTGAAGAATCCAAGATATCAGGGATACATTACTGCTAAAAAGTAGGATGATATTTTTTGCCGGATAACTAGTACTGCTGCTTTGTACTAAGGTGTTGTTTCATTATTAAATAACTGTTTGGAAGTATCAAGTGTCCATTCTAGAAGCTTAAAATAATGGCTGCCAATTTAATAAAATGGGTTCTAAACATCCTACAATATTATTGGTCAACTTGTACCATATGACAGCGGGATAAGAAAGCACATGCCTACTCTGGCATACTGTTCTGGCACCCTTATCTGACAGCCAAACTTCAGGACGCAAAACCACTACACCAGACCCACAGCTGATACATATAAAAACTCAACTGTCTTTCAAAACTTCTTTCTCTCAGTAACTCTCTTTTACCAGCTCCCTCCATACTTCCAGTCTTTGGCAGACAACTGCCTCATCCTGTCCCTCATAATCTGCCTCATCGCTCTCTCTCTCTCTCTCTCTCTCTATCTTTCACTTTCTCACTCGTTCTTTCAATCTCACTCTGTTTTCCTTCAGTGCACAGCCAGCTCCCTTGTAAAAACAAAAAAACAAAAACAGTAGCACAGGTGGGTATAAGAACGGCATAACGCCACAGCCTCAGACTGCTCAGAAAGCTCCTAAGGGAGTTACTTGAGTGTGACTAGCATAGGGGATATACATCCGGTCACTGCAATGCAACAAAACTGCTTTGCTAACTACAGACCTTTATCAGAGATCCAGTAACAAACTATTCAGCAGTTACAAAATGTTAAGCAGTAGGGGTGTGCAAAACCAGGGAGGTTTTTGGTTTTGACAAATCACCCTGGTTTTGGTTCTGGTTTTAGATTCAGAGCCAGTAATAACTAAACATAAAACATGGCTTGTACCTTCATTTTAAAGTATAACATAAAGGAAAACAGGTTAAATTCTGTTGAAGGTGTGACAAAGGGAACATAGCTCTAGCCAAAGGGGACCGAGGAGAGAGAGGTGCCCAGGACAATAAGAAAGGCTGGATACAACAAATAGCCAGTTCCACTAAAGAGACCTTCAAAAAATGGAGATGGTGGGAGGGAAATAGACCTGATGACGGAAATCCTCTCAAAGATGTACTGTTATGGTAAGTTCTTATACAACTATTCTGTCTTCTTTTGAGGCGTCTCAGTCATAAGGTCTCACTATATGAGTGATGTCCCAAAGAGTTACAGGTGCAAACAAACTGTCTGGGAGGAAAGCCAATCTTAAGTTTAAGGCAGGAGGCCCTGCAGCACAACCCTGGCAAATCCTGCACGGGCTCTAGAGGCAATGTCCAGACTGTAGTGCTTGGTAAAAGTATGGACAGTACTCCACGTGGCAGATGCACAAATGTCCATGGCTGAGACCCCCTCAGAAACAATACACAGAGGTAGCCATGCCTTGTGTGGAATGAGCTTTAACAGCTCCAGGCAATTCTTTGCCATAGTTGTAGCAGAAAACAATGCAGTTAGCCAACCATTTGGACAAACATTGTTTGGAAACCTGATCGTCCCCTCTACCTGGGGCGAAGGAAATAAAAACTTTTTCGACTTTCTACATTCCTTGGTTCAGAGCAGGTAGTACTTCAAAGTTCTGTGCACATCTATCATATGGAGCAGTGCTTCCCCTGGACTGGCACGCTCAGGAAAATAAATGGGATAGTTGATAGATTGGTTCAGTGTAAACTCAGACACCACCTTAGGAAGAAACTTGGGATTTGTACTCAAAGACACCCTCTCTTTGTGGAAAATCAAATAGCACTCCTAGCATCAGAGGGCCTGAAGCTCTGAAATTCTCCAAGCAGAAGTAACAGCAACTAAAAATAACGCTTTCCAGGAAGGAAAGCATAGCTCACAAGTTGCAGCTAGCTCAAAAACAGACAGGATCAACTCCAAAATGAAATTCAAATCCCAAGCCGGGCCAGGGGAACAGACTGGAGGTTTCAGATGCAGGATGCCCCTCAAAAAGTTAAGGGAGACATCCAGCTGAGCCATGCTACGGTCACACATGGGCTCACAAAAGGCCAAGACAGCCAAAGGGTGCACCTTGAGGGAGGAGTACTGGAGATGCGTTATACAGAGAAATCATGCAGTCCAGGATCTGGTTCACGAGACAGGTGAAAGGGTCCAGATTATGCTTGGCAGCCCATATGGCAAACCGCTTCCACTTCATGGCATAAGTGGCTCGAGTGGAAGGCTTTCAGGTGGCCACTAGGACGTCCGCCACTCTGTTGGTAACCCCAAATCTGGTGATGGCTACATGCTCAGGAGTCAAGCATGTAGATGGAGGGACCTGAGGTTGGGATGGACCAGGATCCCCTGATCCTGGGTCAGCAGATTCCTGCAGAGATGGAAAGGGACTCGAGGTTCCTGTGCCAGCTTTTGTAGAAGAAGAAGAAACCATACCTGGTGGGAACAGAATGGGGCTACCAGGATCATGGTGGCCCTGTCCATCTGCAGCTTGATTAGCACCCTCTGAATCAGAGGAAATGGGAGGGAAGGCATAAAGAAACCTCCCACTCCAAGAGAGGGACAATGTATCTCACCAGAAAACTCCAGGCGCTGGGTCTAGAGAGCAGAAATTGGGCAGTTTTGTGTTGAGTGGGGACGCAAAAAGGTCCAACTCTGGATGACCCCATCTGTTGAATAGCTCTTCTGTGATGGATGAGAGGAGTTCTCACTTGTGCATTCTGGAATGGATCCAGCTCAGGCTGTCCACTAGAGTGTTTAGCACTCCTGACGTGGACCACCAAAAGAGTCAGGTTGTGGTCTAATGCCCAATACCACACTCTCATGACCTCCCTGCACAGGGGTTAGGAATGCGTTCCCCCCTGCTTGTTGATGTAAAGACTAACTTTGATTTGTCTGTTGGAAGCTGAGAACCTTGCTACACTGCAAAGAACAAACTATAACTCCATTTATGACACGGAAACCTGGTAAGGCATAATACTTGTTAAGAAAGGGAGCTACGCGTTCTACAAAAAGTTTCATTTATTTCCCTTATTGGCATTAAGCAGAGAATTGCAGGATTCCAATAAAAGTGTAGTAATTTTATAACCAGAGGGAGTGAGATACAACTGAATTTGCTTGATTGTTGGGGTTGAGACCTAGGATTTGGAAGGATAGTTTTGCAACATTTTAAAACTGTCCTGCTGGCTGAGGAGTGAGTTAATTTTTATCCCTGGACTCAGCAGAGTGGTTTGTACAGGAGCCGTGGTCTAGTAAATTGTGGTGTTAGTTGAATTACTATAAAGGGCAATACTCACCAGGGTGATGGAGCAGTTGTGTATTTGATTGTTTCTAACAGTCACCAGTGGCTGTGGACTATCCACCCACCCTACCCCATACTGCGCCCCCCCCAGGTGTGGCATTTCCTTTATAGCCACAGTTCTGATATCACTTCCTCAACAGGTCTTGGGGCAGAATTGTCATATCCTTAATAACCCAGCACAGTGCAAAAAGGGTAGGTACACATCACAAATAATAAAAAAAAATATATATATATTTATATATATATATACACATATATACACATATACATACATATATATATATATTACATATTGTACATTATAAGGGAGAGGGACATGTGGGGTGGTGCAATGCACTGGCTGTGGGGAACAGTTTTCTGGGAGACATTCTGAAACTGTGTTGCTGTCCCATTTCAGGCAACTGTCAGCTCTGAGGAGGAGGTTGCCCACCTCCAGGCTGAACTAGCAAGGACTAAGGAGGCCTCCCCCTTCCAAAGAGCACCACTGCCACAACCACTGCCTCAGAGGTTGCCAAGTATGAAGAGCAGTTGGACCACAGTGGGTTCTGGGAGGGTGCGGGTGGTGGACCAGAGGCGGAGCCCCCTAGTTGTACCTCTACACAAATCATATGCCATTCTGGCAGAGCAAGGTTCCTCTATGATGGCATCCTCAGTGGAGACCCAGAAGATTGTTGAGGACATCCACAAGGGAGACCCACAAAAGGGTGGCAAGGAACACCACAGGGGAATGAAACAGCTTCTGAAAGGGGACTCAATTGTTAGGGGGGGTAAAACTGGGAAAGGGAGAGGAGAAGGAAGTAAGGTGCCTGCCTGGTGCCATAGCTTGGAGGGACAGGAAATGAATCCTCAGGATTGCAGAAGCAGCATCACAGGAGAGGAAACTAGATATCATAGTCCACCTTGGGACAAATGACCTAGCTAGGCATGGGATCAGTGCAGTGCAGAATGAATTTGTGGAGTTGGGGAGGGGCCTCAGATGGGTAGCAAGCACAGTAACCTTCTCAGAGGTGCTACCAGTCCATGGCAGGAGTG
Organism: Neoceratodus forsteri; assembly: GCA_016271365.2. NCBI lineage: Eukaryota > Metazoa > Chordata > Ceratodontiformes > Ceratodontidae > Neoceratodus > Neoceratodus forsteri. The sequence continues at coordinate 336,858,692 of CM057454.1, forward strand.
AGGTTAGGGTACTGCACACCATGCAGTTTAATGAATGGTTGCAAAATTGGTGCAGAGCAGAGGGCTTTGGCTTCATTGGGGACTGGGGGGCCACCTGGAGAGATAAAGGTCCATACTGGCATGATGGTCTGCATCTGTCCACGAAGGGAACCAAGCTCCTAGGTGATAGGTTTAAATGCTTCCTTGGCAAGCTTTTAAACTAGCCAAGGGGGGAGGCGCTGATAAAAGGCAGGAAATTTCAAGCCTCCCCCCACAAAACATGGCAGGTAGTAAGGTAAACACTGAGGTACAGAGCTCAACACAGGGCAGGACAGGGCTAAATGGAAAAACAGACAAGGACAATAAGAGCAGGGATGGGGGAAAAAAGGATAAAGCCAACATTAAATGGAGGGCAATGAGTACCAATGCCCGTAGTCTGGGAAACAAGCTTCCTGAGCTAGTAGTCCTGATGGAAGATGAACAATTGGATATTGTGGCAGTCACGAAACATGGTACACCGAGAACCATGACTGGGATGTCAACATACCAGGGTACACAATCTACAGAAGGGACAGGGAAGGTAAAAGAGGAGGTGGAGTAGCTCTATACATAAGGGAAGGGATCAAAGCTACAGAACTAAAAAGTAAAGGGGAGGACAAGAGGCACTCTGGGTCACCTTGAGACAGGAATGGCATCACAATCCGCACAGGGTTGTATACAGACCCCCATCTCAAGGGAGGAAATGGACAACAAAATGATAGAGGACATTCTCAAAATAGCTGAAAAAGGAGATACTGTTGATGGGGAACCTGAATATGCCAGATGTTAACTGGATAACATGTACTGCAGCCACATCCAAGAGCAGTTTCATTCTCGATGCCCTGCAGGGGGCAGGCTTTAGACAGCTAGTGTTGGAACCCACTCGGGAGGGAGCAGTACTAGACCTGGTATTCTCAAATGGAGAGAAGATCACAAATTTAGAAGTCAGTAGACATCTGGGAACTAGCGACCACTGCAAAGTGTGTTTCACAATGAGCACAACCATGGAGATGAGCCATACAAAAACAAGGATACTGGACTTCAGAAGGGCTGACTTTGGCAAAATGGGTGAATACCTGAAAAATGCACTAGCAAATGACCAAAAAGGAGGGGTGGAAGAACAATGGAGAAAAATCAAAACTGCCATCATAGAGGCAACAAGTCTTTGTGTGAAACAAATAAAGAAAACAAAGCGGAGTAAAAAACCACTATGGTTCTCAAAAGAGGTGTCACGGAAGGTTAAGCAGAAAAAGACTGCATTAAAAAAGTATAAGGAATCACAGAAGGAGCACGACAGGGAACTGTATCAATTAAAGCAGAAAGAACTGGGGAAGGCAGTCAGACTAGCAAAGGCCCAAACCGAGGAAAAAATAGCCAACTCAGTTAAGAAGGGGGATAAAACCTTTTATAGGTACATTAGGGAGCAAAGAAAGTTTAAGGGAGGGATAGTGAAGATTAATAAAGGAGAGGGGAGGTGGGCAGAGGGAGACAGTGAAAAGGCAGAGATACTGAATGAATACTTTTGCTCAGTATTTACAAAAGAAGATGAGGAGGAGTTATATAAACCAGACAATAGAAGCACTCTGGGTAGGGGGGTTGACACCAGTCCATTCACAGAAGAAAGAGTCCTGAAAGAACTCCTAAAACTCAAGGTGGACAAAGCAATGGGGCCTGAGATTCACCCCAGAATCTAAAAGAACTAAGGAGGACCTAGTGACACCACTGACCACGCTTTTTAACAGATCGTGGCAGGATGGGGGCGGTACCTGAGGACTGGAGGAGGGCAGATGTGATTCCTCTTCACAAAAGTGGGAGCAAGGCAGAAGCAGGAAACTACAGACCTGTAAGTTTGACCTCAGTGGTAGGGAAAATGATGGAATCACTTCTGAAAGAAAGAACTGTTGAGTAACTAGAGACCAGCGGGGCACAGGACCCAAAGCAGCATGGATTTACCGCAGGAAGGTCATGTCAGATGAATCTAATTAATTTCTTTGACTGGGTGACCAAAGAAATAGACCAGGGAGGGGCTGTGGATATGGCCTACCTAGACTTTAGCAAGGCATTTGACACAGTCCCGCACAAAAGATTAATAATCAAGTTAGCCAGCCTGGGAGTGGGTCCCAGAGTGGTAGCCTGGGTAGCAAACTGGCTGCACAACAGGACACAGAAGGTAATAGTGAATGGAACACATTCCAAAGAAAGGGGGGTTACCAGTGGAGGTACCGCAGGGCTCAGTACTGGGTCCAGTCCTCTTTAACATCTTTATAGGTGACATTGCAGAGGGTCTGGAGGGAAAGGTATGCCTCTTTGCAGATGACACAAAGATCTGTAACAGAGTTGCTACACAAGGGGGTAGAAAAGATGAGAAGGGACTTGGCAAGGTTGGAGGAATGGTCAGACATATGGCAACTTAGATTCAATGCAAAGAAGTGCAAAGTAATGCACCTGGGAAACAAAAACCCAGGAGAAGAGTACACAACAGCAGGGGAGGTACTAACAACAACAAAAATGGAAAGGGACCTGGGGGTAGTCATATCAGATGACCTAAAGGTGGGTAAACAATGTGAAAAGTCAGTAAGGAGAGCCAGGGGGATACTGGGATGCATAGGAAGGGGCATCACAAGTAGAAAAAGGGAAGTGGCTATCCTTCTGTACAGACAGTTGGTGAGACCCCATCTGGAGTACTGTGTGCAGTTTTGGAGACCTCATCTACGCAAGGACATAGACAGGATGGAAGCAGTCCAGAGGAGGGCAACTAAAATGGTGCAGGGTCTGCAGCAGAAGCCATATGAAGAGAGACTGAGAGAGCTTAATATGTATACTCTTGATGAAAGGAGGGACAGGGGGGACATGATAGAAACATTCAAGTACCTCAAGGGAATCAACAAAGTCCAGGTGGGTAGCATCTTTCAGAAAAAGAGATGTGTAAGAACAAGGGGGCACAATTTAAAGATAGAGGGGGGACGGCTCAGGGGTAATGTGAGGATTTTTTTTTTCACAGAGAGAGTGGTGGATACATGGAACAGCCTTCCCGAGGAGGTCGTTGGGTCTAAAACTGGTGGAATTCAAACATGCATGGGACAGACACAAGGCAATTATAGTGGGGGGTTGCAGGAAGTAGGCTGTTGGTTAACTAGAATCTGCAGCTTATCCAGTAGGTAGGGAAATGGGCAGACTGGGTGGACCATGTGGTCCTTATCATGTTACTACACTGAGGTTGTCTGATTGAATCAGCAACTGGCCTGGGAGTAGGTGCTTCTGAAAGGCTTGCGTGGCATACAGAACTGCGCGCATCTCCAGGACATTGATATGCAGAGAGGCTTTGATCTGGGACCAAGAACCCAGAGTTTGAAAGGGACCCAGATGAGCTGCCCAGCCCAAACTAGAGACACCCGTGGCAAGAATTTGATGTGGTGACAAAATCTGGAATGGAACTCCCTGCAGAAGATTCATGGGATCCATCTACCACTGGAGCACTCTGTGGACTGGGGAAAAGACCAGCACTAACTGATCTAGATTGTATGAATGCTGGTTCCACTGTACTCGGAAAGTCCACTGGAGAGTGCTCATATGGAGCCTGACCAGTGGAACGGTGGATATGGCAGCCACCATCAGACCCAAAAGTCTCAGGTATACACTGGCTGTGATGTAACAGCTCTGGGCCACCTCCTAAGCATGAGCAATAAGGCACTTCACCCTGGCTTGAGGCAGAAAGACCTTCCCTTGCGCAGAAAGTAAAATCAACCCCATGTACTGCAGTCTTTGGGACTGACCGATTTAGGCAGATTGACAGTAATGCCAAGGGAGAGAAACAATTGGAGAGTTCTCTCTAAAGTCCCCAGAAGCAATTCTCTGGATGGGGCCTTTAGGAGCCATTCACCCAGGTACAGGAAGATGCACATTCTCTCCCTTCGGAGGGCTGCAGCCACTGCTGCTAAGCACTTGGTAAAGACCCACAGGGCAGAGGACAAGCCAAAGGCCAGCATCTTGAACTGATAATGCTCACACTGAAAATGAAACCAGAGGAACCTCCTGTGAGGAAGAAAAACCGAGATGTGCAGGTATGCATACCCTATGTCCACAGAACACAGCCAGTCACCTTGTTTGAGAAGGGGCATCAGACCTGGCAAAGTTGCCATGTGAAACTTTTTATACTGGACGTACAAACTGAGGCCCTTTAAGTCTAAGATGAGCCTCAGATCTCTGGTCTTTTTGAGGACCAAGAAAAACCTGGAATAAAACCTCTTGTTCCTCTAGTGCCTGGGCACTGGCTCTATGGCCTGCTTGTGCAGAAGGGACTGTACCATCTCCCAGAGAACAGTTAGGTGGGCCGGGGGATAGTTGGAGGGCAGAGGGGAAGTTTCTAGGAGTTGCTCTGTGAGCTCCAGAGTGTGACCCTATTCTATGATTTGCAGAATCCAGGTATCCGCTGTAATGGTTCTCCATTAACTGAGATGGCGAGAAAACCAACCTCTGACCACCAACTCTTGGTCAGGGACCAGAAGAGGGGGGGGGTCTGGCAAGGAGTCAAGCAGAGGTGGATCCAGCTGCTGGAGCTGGTCTATCATTTCTAGGACTCTTGACCTCAGCTCCCATAGTGGAGGGAGCAGGCAAAGCAGCAGAGGCTCTGCGTTTGCCATGAGGCTGCTCCTGGTCTGTTGGGTGCCTTATGGAAAGGAGGGTACTGCCCACTCTTAGGTTGCATATGGTAGAGTGAGTGAACAGATTTAAAAGCCCTTCCAGATGCCTGTAGATCACTGATGATATCCTGGACATCTGGACCAAAAAGCTTAGAGCCATTAAAGGGGGCATTAAGCACCTTTTGCTGAACATCTACAGCAAATCCAGAGACCCTGGAGTGCCTACGTAGGCAAATGCCGGTGGCAGCGTGTCCAAAATATTATAAAGGGCATGCAGGAGGTGCCTGCTAATGTCTTCAGTGGCCTGCAAGCATTTGAGAATCTCCTGCTTCTTTGCACCTTCTGGGAGGGCTTGCGAGGTGGCTTTGCCCCTTCTTCCAGTTAGTATTCTGGTACTTTACCATATGGGACAGGTAACTGGGAATCCTCAGCCCTAAGGTGGAGGAGGCATAAACCTTCTTATCCCAAAGGTCAATCCTGCAGGACTCCTTGTCAAGAAGGAGGAAACTAAGGTGCTTAGGTGAATTAGACCTTTCATGAGCTGCCTTAATAACCACTAAATCAGTTAGACTTTAGCAAGGCATTTGACACAGTCCCACACAAAAGATTAATAGTCAAATTAACCAGCCTGGGAGTGGGGCCCAGGGTGGTAGCCTGGGTAAAACATTGGCTGCACAACAGGACACAGAAAGTCATTGTAAATGGAGTCCACTCTGAAGAAAGAGGGGTTACTAGTCGGGTACCACAGGGTTCAGTATTGGGTCCAATCCTTTTTAATGTCTTCATCAGTGACATTGCAGAGGGACTGGAAGGAAAAGTATGCCTTTTTGCAGATGACACAAAGATCTGCAACAGGGTTGATACACAAGGAGGCATGGAAAGGATGAAAATGGACTTGGCAAGGTTGGAGGAATGGTCAGAAGTATGGCAGCTAGGATTCAATGCAAAGAAGTGCAAAATAATGCACCTGGAAACAAGAACCCAGGGAAGAATACACAATGGGTGGGAGGTAGTAGCAACAACAAAAGGAAAGGACCTGGGGGTAATCATATCAGATGACCTTAAGGTTAGCAAGCAATATGAGAAGGGCAGTAGGGAGGGCTGGGGGTATACTGGATGTACAGGGAGAGGCATCAGCAGCAGAAAACAGGGAAGTTGTAATCCCTCTGTACAGACAGTTGGTAGGAGACCCCATCTGAGCACTGGTCCAGTTCTGAGACCCCATCTCTGCAAGGACATAGACAGGATAGAGGTAGTCCAGAGGAGGGCAACTAAAATGGTGCAGGGTCTGCAAGAGAAGCCTGATGAGGAGAGACTAAAGGAGCTTAATATGTATACCCTTGAGGAAAGAAGGGAGAGGGGACATGATAGAAACTTTTAAGTACCTCAGTGGAATCAACAAAGTCCAAGAGGGTAGCATCTTTCAGAAAACAGACTTGCAAGAACAAGGGACACAATTTAAAGATAGAAGGAGGGCGGTTCAGGGGCAATGTGAGGAAGTATTATTTCACAGAGAGGTAGTGGATGCATGGAACAGCCTTCCTGAGGAGGTTGTGGGGTCTAAAACTGTGGGAGAATTCAAGAATGCATGGGACAGACACAAGGCAATTCTTGTGGGGGGTAGGAAGAAATAGGCTGTTGGTTAACTAGGATCTGCGGCCTATCCTGTAGGTAGGGAAATGGGCAGACTAGATGGGCCAAGCGGTCCTTATCTGCCATCAAAGTCTATGTTTCTATGTTACAGGCTAGCAGCAAAATGAGGAAAGCCCTGGGGGGCATGATAAAGCTCATATGGCCTACAGGGCACGACTGGCACCATGTCAGGCCTGTACCAGGATACTGTAGTAGCATTCCTCAGAGCAGGCAAAATAGGAGGAATGATCTTGGGAGGAGACTCAGATCTACAGAAAGTCCACTAAATCCTTCCTAATGACATCCTCTTCCTCACTGTGGAACCCCATGGCTGAGGACAGCTGCTTCATAATACTGAAGAAGGCAGAGTCCTCTGGAAGAGACCTAGGGGTGTGCTTGACAGAGTCCTCGCTGATAGTAGAAGCAGTGGACCTGTCAGAAGAAAGGTGGTCTTTCTCCTCCTCTTCCTCATTAGGAAAAATAAGAGCAGGATGGTACTCCTCCTTGATGTCAACCTCTTCAAGGTCCAGGTCCAACGTGCGAGGGACTGACAACGTCCTGCAGGGAACTGCCCAAGGCTATCTAGGATAAGTCATTGACTAAGCTGCCGGCAATGGCGTCGAAGGTCTAAAGGCACCAAGCTGGTGAACAATCACCGAACTGAATTCAGTCAAGCTCTCATTAAGGTCGATGACCATCGAAGACTACGCTGACGGAGGAGGGATCATGGCGAAGGCAGCAATGAGCTGTCAGAGGGGCCCTGAGGAGCTGAAGAAACTGCATTCTGAGGGCCTGAACTGGGATCAGGCCTCATCGGGAGAGCCATCAACGATGAGCCATTATCGACAAAGGAAGGGCCGACAACCCAGAGGTAGACGGCCAGCTTTCCCGGGGTATCGGGCAGAGGCACTGTCGGTATGGGTCTGGTAGGCACAGAGACCTCAACAGTGGACCTATGTGTCAGTGCAGCTGCAGCAGACAAAGAAGCCCCGGATGAAGGAGAGGAGGTGGGACTGCTACCGGGGACAGTCCCAATCTCAGTCCTTTTGTGACTTTTCCCCATGGACTTGTCTCGGGCCTTAAAGGCCTGGGAGCTTGACAACCCTGCCAGCGACTGAGAGGCTGAGGTCCCCGGAGGACCCCTGCCCAGAACTGGTTACCTGTTACTCCATTACGAAATTCTGAGAGCCTTTCTGCATTGCCTGAGGGTTGTTTGATTAAACTTCTGGCAGAGCTCACAGTCTCTGTGGTCAAGCCCAAGACAGCAGACACAGAGAGTGTTCATCTGTAAAGGCAATTTTCTTTCCGCAGTGGCAGCGATGGAAGAGAGAATTCAAACGACTATGTCTTGACATAAACAAAATAAAGGAATCTCTTTTAAAAAAGAGATGCTAATGTAAATGGAAAAAAAAAAAACGTAGGCTGAAAAAGGCACAAAACTACGACAGAGCTTCCACGGAGACCTGTGCAAGCAAGTCGATGGCGGGAAAGAATTAAGGAGAAGTAGGGGCCGCTCACACTTTTATAGGGTTGGTGACATCATCACATGACATCTGCATAGGCGTCCCCAGTTGTATGGCTAAAAATCCTCCATGTGGATGCTGCTTCATCGATGATGAAGTTACTACGGTGAGAACTGATGACAGATACCTCCGAAGAAGATCTGACTTTTTTTTTGTCTGTTTTTTGATAAGCCAACTTTGTGTTGCTGACAATGGGCCCCTACAGTTCTGATTTTTTTTTTTTTTTTTTTTTAAACTCATTTAGGATGTGCAGACAAGCTACACATTTTTTGTTGTTTGTTTGTAGTACAACACCATGAAAAGTGAGACTGAGGTAGCTTTGTGATTTCTTTTTAATTTTTTTGTTTTTATTTACTATGTTTCTGCCCCCGGCCACCTAGTACCTCAGCCTGGTCATGGACCCTTCAACTTCCACTCTCTCATACTGGCCGCGATTCCCTGATACCCCCTGGCTTACCCCCCCCAAAGGGCGGAGTTACGGCACTGGCCCAAGTGCTGCATCCAACGGGATAGGTCAGGGAGCCAGCTGAGAGAGCTAATTGAAGCTGAGGTCAGGCTTCATCAAGGGTGGCGGCAGCTATTTTTCTAGGCTGCCCCAGTAGCGGGGAACTGCAATAACGGCCAGCATCCGCCCCGTCACTCTTGCATGTTGGCACCGGTCACCTGTGGTTCCCCAGCCCACCAGGGGTCCCTCGGGTGCCCGCTCTACCCTCCCTCCCCGGAGAAGGAGGGAGTCCATATGACATTCAATCCTTCTCCCCGTCGTCACGCCTTCCGACCCCCGGGTCCGCTCTCAACCCGGTCGCTGGCATCAAAAGTGGAAATCCAACCGCTGCACCAGCGGTCTGGCACTAGCACTGTGATTTCTGAAAGAGAATACCCATTTAGAATCATACAATCATAGAAATCTGACAGCAGAAACAGACCCCACTGGCCCATTGATTCTGCCCTTTCCTGCCATCCACTTGCTTTCACAGGTCTCCTCGGAAGCTTCGTTGCAGTTTTGTGCCTTTTATGTAGTGTTTGTAATTTTTTTTTTCTTTCACAGTGGAGTATCGATTCAAGAGCAGCAGATCATTCAGAAGTCAGAATGGGGTTAGATGCTAGCCAAGATAGAGACTTGGCACATAGGGTACATAACTGGAAGACATCTACCAGGAATCAATACAGCCAGTTATAAATTTAAGTTAACCTTACAAATAAAAGATTGAAGAAAAAAATGTGTGAGTGTGAAATTCTTTCATAAGTTTCACAGAGTCAGAGAGTAGCCCCTAGCTTTTGCAGTCTTGCTAGAGAGCAGTTCTGTGGAAGATACAAAATGGTAACTGGCATGAGACGGGACACGAATGACATGAGGACAGGCTGATGTAACATTCCCTTCCACCAGTACTGGGCCAGTAGTACTACTATTCATCTTCAACAATACTGCCAATAGGCTCATCATCCCTACCGTCCAAGCAGCGTTTTGGAAGAATCCCTGAGTATCCTGCAAATACACCACAGTATAATTTAATAAAATTTAGAATTTCAATGTTTTCTGTAAGGAGTTTTCTCCTCCTAGAACTAGCAACATAGCCAGCAGCAGTAAATATTCTTTCTGAACAGACACTGGGAAGAAAGAAGTGGTAATTGTAGGGAACTTCAACCTGCACATGTTGTGGACTGGAGCATACCATCCACAACATGCGCTAGGAGTCCGGTGATCCTGGAAGGACTGCAGAGTGGGTTCCTGACTCAGGGCATCACTGAACCAACAAGAGCTGAGGCAATTCTTGATCTGGTGCTCACAAATGGGGAGCATGTACAGGAAATAATGGTCAGGGAGCCACTGGGTGGAAGTGACCATTATACAGTGCGGTTCCAGTTGGATATGGGCAGGATAAGCATCCCGACTAAGACCCAAATCTTGGATTTCAGGAGGGCGGACTTCAGGAAAATGGCCGAAGTGCTAAGGAGCCATCTGGCAGGCCTCAGAGCAGATATGGGGGTGGACCAAAGGTGGTCCATCATTAAGGAAGGAATACCGGTTGCCAAAGATGAGTGTATTAGACTCAGGGGGAAGAACACAAAGGCCAAAGTGCCCAGCTGGTTCAGTTCTGGGGTTGCCCAGGCAGTAAGGAAAAAGAGGTTGGTCTACAGAAAATTCAGGAAGACCAACAGAGACATGGATAGGGAAAAATACCTAAGGTTAGCTAGTGAGACAAGTAAGGAAGTCCGGAGAGCAAAGGCACAGAAGGAGCTGAAGGAATTAAGGAGGAGGAGGAGAAGGCTTTCTTTCAATATATAAGTGAGAAAAGGGACAAGAAGGAAGGGGTTGTTAGGCTTAAGAAAGGGGTGGAGTGGGTGGAGGGTAATGAGGGGAAAAAGCAGAGATACTAAATGAAGACTTCTGTTCCGTCTTCACCAGAGAGAAGGATGGACCAGTGTCTTCAGGAGGGAAAAACAGAAGCGGGGAAGGGGAACACAGATGTAGTAATATAGGAGGATGGGGTGAGGGAGGGGCTGCTGGCATTGAAGGTGGGCAACTCACCAGGCCCGGACAGAGTACATCCAAGGGTACTAAAGGAACTGGCTGCAGAGCTGGCAGGGCCACTGGCAGACCCATTTACTACTACCATAGAGTCAGGAGTGGTACTGCAGGACTGGAGAACAGCACATGTAATGTCCCTCCACAAAAGCGGTCCCAATGATGACCCAAGGAATTACAGACCAGTCACAGTCTGACCTTCATTGTGGGCAAGCTCATGGAGACCATACTAAAGGAAAGGTTGGTGGAATTTCTATAGGATCATGGTCTTTAGGATGCGAGGCAGCATGGGTTCATGGGGAAGGGGGGGCAGATCGTATCAAACAAATCTGATTGACTTCTTTGACTGTGTCACTAAGACAGTAGACAGGGGCCAAGTGGTAGACATCCTCTATATTAGATTTCAGCAGGGCCTCTGACTCTGTGCTCCACAAAAGGTTGATCGGGAAGTTGGTGGATCTCAGGGTTGGGAAAAAGATGGCCAGATGGTTGGAAAACTGACTGAGGAACAGAACCCAGGGGGAGGTTGTGGGGGGAAGAGTTATCTGGCACTACAGAGGTAACCAGTGGGGTCCCGCAGGGCTCGGTGCTGGGGCCGGTGTTGTTCAATGTCTTCATCAATGACATTGGAGATGGCATTAAGGGCAAAATGTGCCTATTCGTGGATGACATCAAGCTCTGTGGAAGAACAGACACAGCTGAAGGGATACAGGACCTACAGAAAGAGCTGGAAAAGCTGGGGAAGCGGTCCAGGATCTGGAAGCTTTGCTTCAATGCCAAGAAATGCAAAGTTATGCATATTGGAGCCAAGAATCCCAGGACAGAGCACTACCTGGGTGGAGTCAGAGTACCTGCATCAGAGGAGGAGAAAGACCTGGGAGTGATGATAACTAGTGACCTGAAGCACTCCATGCAGTGCAAGAAAGAAGCAGCAAAGGCAAACAAGATGCTAGAATGCATATCTAGGGGATCAGTAGTAGGACAGAGGAGGTTATACTGCCCTTGTACAGGTCATTTGTAAGGCCGCATCTAGAGTATGGAGTTCAGTACTGGTTTCCACACCTCAAAAGGGACATTAACCTGCTGGAGAAGGTCCAGAGGAGGGCTACAAAGATGATAGCAGGTCATCAGGGAAAGGCATACGAGGAGAGATTGAGGACACTGAACAGGTACTCCTTGGAAGACGAGAGAGAGAGAGAGAGAGAGAGAGAGAGAGAGAGGAGACATGATTGGGACCTTCAAGTACTTAAAAGGATTAAATAAGGTTGATAAGGAGAGTCTCTTTAAGCTGAGTGGCAACCATAACACAAGGGGGCACAGTATTAAACTGGAGGGTGGGAGGTTTAGGAGGGAGATCAGGAAGCACTTCTTCACAGAGAGGGTGGTGGACACTTGGAATGCGCTGCCGGAAGAGGTCATCTTGTTGAAGACAGTGGGCAGCTTTAAGAGTGGCTGAGATAGGCATGGGGTAAGGCAAGAATCATGGGTAGAGAGAATGGGAGGAGTGGGGAGGGAGGACAGGGACATTAGCTCAAGCTGTGGACCCTGCAATTTGAGCAGACTTGATAGACCAAATGGCCTTCTTCTGCTGGCTTCTTAGTATGTTCGTATGTATGTACGTTCATATGACACTTGTTTCTGATCAATTTAAATAGTAAAGGGCCACTTTTTGTAATACTGGCCAAACTGCACCTTTTTCATGCCAATAGTGAAGTGGACCATCTCAAACATTTATCTTCCTGGGATCCTTTAATAAGTCTCCCACTATACTGCTTGCTGAGTAGCTTGTGACGGGAGAAGTAACAGCACTGTCATTCTCCATGTCATCCAGTCCTGCCCAAATTTAGTCCATGGAGGCACCATGCAAATTGGCCCTGGGTTCTGACTCATAATGCAAGGCTTTTCTTATTCTTCTGCCTTCACTGGTATCTGTTTCTTGGATGGGAGTGTAACCCCCTTGTTACCCGGGGTTACTAGAATCCCAGTAAGACCTAGTGGTAGGCAGCTTGTGAAACTCCAGTTAAATGGATTTCACACTGTCTCACTCTTTTCTCAGTCTCAGCCGAGACTGAGGGATGACATCACCATAGAACTGTCGCAGCTGCATGAGCCACAATGGAATCTGCAGCAGGGAGTTGGAGTAGAATGTTGGGTGGTTTGAACAGTAGTCTGTAGGTCAGTTGGAGTTTGAGCTTGCTGAGAGGGACACAGCAGCTCTGTGTTAGGCTCTTGGAGCCTCAGCCCTGACATAGGGCTACATTCTAGGAAAAGGTGGTGTTTCCACCCCAAAGAGAGACACAGAAGCTAGTTTTAAAGTGGTGGAGACTGCTGAATCGGGTCTCAGTGCCCCTTCCCTCAGGGGATGGGGGCAGGAAGGTTTTTCTGCATATTCCAGGGGCAACCCCCTGACTTCTGCTAGTGGAGAAGCTGCTTTATTTGGTCCAAGAGTTTTTGGGAAACAAGAAGAGTTCGTGATTCACCTGTGGGGCACCTGCAACTGGAGGGTGAGTTTCTGCTCTTTCTAAAGGGCCCATGTTTTCACCCTGGGACTTGTGTGATAGTGGGGATTGGACTACTGAAGTAGTGGGAGGCCTAGAGTAATAGGCTTAGCCAAAAGTAAAAGTATGTTCAAGTCCAGCACATAGTGGAAGTCAAGACACGTAGAGGAGATGTGACATATGTCTACCCAGTAATCTACATTGCCAAGCTTTCAAAAAAGAGTTGTTTAGTTTCCAGAGAAATGGCCGGGTATGGATTGTGGGAGCTGGAGGTGGGAGACCCCCCCCTCTTTAGTGACCAGGTCCACCTCTATGGATTTGCTCTGTGGATTTCTACTTTGCCTCATGCACTTGGCCAGTGAAGAGGGAAGTACCAGACGTGGATTGGAAGGAAAATTCTCAGGAGTCGAGGCTCTAAGGAGGTTAGGGAGCCACCAATTGGAAAACTGGTTCACTTCCCCAAAATGGACCGCTGGATCAAGTGGGTCATGGGGAGCCGGGCCAGTGGGAAAACCAAGTAGTGTACAAGTCAGGCTGTGTACCCAAAGCTGCGTGCAAGTCTGGGCTGTGTGCCTGGTGGGTTCAGAGCCTGAGGGCTGGAAATAGTGAAGAAGTGTTCTGTTGTCTCTAATCTGCATTACCAGGAATGTAGCTCCGTGGGGGGTCCGTCTATGCTTTGTTTGTTCAGTTTGGATGTGAATAAAAACCACACTGTAGAATCCCATTCCTGGTTCTGGACATTACAGTTATTGCTTCCTGTGTTCGGATTTACTTGGGTGCCCCCGTGCAGAGTAGCCAAACCTAGGCCCCCTGTGCCGAGTAACCTTATCCTCCCCGAACCCAGTCCCCACCAGGTACTGCTGTCAGCTTCAACAGCATGCCACCTGTTGTTTGCAAAAAGGCAGGGGTTAGGGGTTACAGGAGCAAGGCTATTTTCATGATCAGCAGCTGCACCACTTCTAGCTGGAGTTTCTGTTGTCATTTTTTAGAGCAACTTTATTAATTAACGTTCTTTAAAATGGTTGAGGTCTACACTACCAGATTAGGGAAGACCTGGCAAACTAGTCTAGAAACGTAGATCCAACACTGTTATCACATAAAGTTCAGATTCCAAAATCATGGCAATCCTGCAGTCCATTTCCAAATACAAAGACAGCTTTTCAGCAAGAGTGACACCTGTGCTTGCACCTTGCTCTTCCAGTGTTTCTTGGAATCTTTCTAAACTCTGCATGAGAAGACGTATCAATGGAATAGAAACACAGACTTTGACGGCAGATAAGGACCACTTGGCCCACCCAGTCTGCCCATTTCCCTACCTACTGGTTAAGCTGCAGATTCTAGTTAACCAACAGCCTACTTCCTGCAACCCCCAACTATAATTGCCTTGTGTCTGTCCCATGCATGTTTGAAATCCCCCACTGTTTTAGACCCAATGACCTCCTCAGGAAGGCTGTTCCATGTATCCACCACTCTCTCCGTGAAAAAAAATTTCCTCACATTACCCCTGAGCCGTCCCCCCTCTATCTTTAAATTGTGCCCCCTTGTTCTTACACATCTCTTTTTCTGAAAGATGCTACCCTCCTGGACTTTGTTGATTCCCTTGAGGTACCTTGAACATTTCTATCATGTCCCCCCTGTCCCTCCTTTCATCAAGAGTATACATATTAAGCTCTCTCAGTCTCTCTTCATATGGCTTCTGCTGCAGACCCTGCACCATTTTAGTTGCCCTCCTCTGGACTGCTTCCATCCTGTCTATGTCCTTGCGTAGATGAGGTCTCCAAAACTGCACGCAGTACTCCAGATGGGGTCTCACCAACTGTCTGTACAGAGGGATAACAACTTCCCTTTTTCTACTTGTGATGCCCCTTCCTATGCATCCCAGTATCCCCCTGGTTCTTCTTACTGACTTTTCACATTGCTTACCTACCTTTAGGTCATCTGATATGACTACCCCCAGGTCCCTTTCCATTTTTGTTGTTGTTAGTACCTCCCCTGCTATTGTGTACTCTTCTCCTGGTTTTTTGTTTCCCAGGTGCATTACTTTGCACTTCTTTGTATTGAATCTAAGTTGCCACATGTCTGACCATTCCTCCAACCTTGCCAAGTCCCTTCTCATCTTTTCTACCCCCTTGTGTATCAACTCTGTTACAGATCTTTGTGTCATCTGCAAAGAGGCATACCTTTCCCTCCAGACCCTCTGCAATGTCACCTATAAAGATGTTAAAGAGGACTGGACCCAGTACTGAGCACTGAGGTACTCCACTGGTAACCCCTTTCTGAAATGTGTTCCATTCACTATTACCTTCTGTGTCCTGTTGTGCAGCCAGTTTGTTACCAGGCTACCACCCTGGGACCCACTCCCAGGCTGGCTAACTTGATTATTAATCTTTGTGCGGGACTCAGTCAAATGCCTTGCTAAAGTCTAGGCAGGCACATCCACAGCCCTCCCTGGTCTATTACTTTGGTCACCCAGTCGAAGAAATCAATTAGATTTCGTCTAACATGACCTTCCAGCTGTAAATCCATGCTGCTTTGGGTCCTGTCCCGCTGGCCTCTAGGTACTCAACAATTCTTTCTTTCAAGTGATTCCATCATTTTCCCTACTACTGAGGTCAAACTTACAGGTCTGTAGTTTCCTGCTTCTGCCTTGCTCCCACTTTTGTGAAGGGGAATCACATCTGCCCTCCTCCAGTCCTCAGGTACCACCCCATCTTGCCATGAGCTGTTAAAAAGCGTGGTCAGTGGTGTCACTAGGTCCTCCCTTAGTTCTTTTAGGATTCTGGGGTGAATCCCGTCAGGCCCCATTGCTTTGTCCACCTTGAGTTTTAGGAGTTCTTTCAGGACTCTTTCTGAATGGAATGGAATGACTTCACTTATTGGTTTCTCTGTCAGCAATCACTTCACGTGTGGCTTCCTCAAATGGCTGTAGCAACTGACAAATATTACATAAGATTCCACTGCCCAGAGGCGAGTAACATCACCTTTCCCCATGGCATGGTCCATGGTGTACTGGTACACTGCTTTGCATTGTTCTTGAAGCCTCTAACATGTAAAAGGTGGAGTTCCACCTAGCGGCAACTTCTTGCTTTAGCTGGTGAATTGGTAAGTTATTTTGTTTTTGCAGTTCCCGCAAAATTTTACAAGTTTCTGCAGAGTGCCTAAAAGTGGCCAAATATCTTGCGTGCAGCAAACATATTCTGCATATTCCTGTCTTCGTTGAGGAAGTCCTGTACCACTAGATTTAATATATGCATAAAACATGGCAAATGCAGAAACCCACCATACATTAATGCTTTCACAATGTTAGCTACATTGTCTGCAACCACAAATCCTGGGGAAAGGCCATTAGGGGAAAGCCATTCAAAGAACCGTTTATTTAGCTCCTGTAAGATGTTCACACCAGTGTGATTTTCTTTGTCAAAGCTTGCAATAAAGAGGGCAGACTGTTTGTGAGGATTTTATTGGTCGTTGGTGGTGCCAGTAGATGTTGCAGAGGAAAATGATACGCAGTGGGTGGTGACAGTCATGCAGTCTATTGTCTGACCACTTGTCTACCTATCTGTTGTTGTATGTTCTTCAACAGCCAATGACTGCAAGGTATTGTTTACCTTCTGGCGCAGTTTCCTATTAAGAGCTGGCACAGCCTTTCTGAAGAAATATGTCCATGATGGCAGCTGATACCAAGGGAGCAGCAAGTTTCATCACCTCCTGAAACGCAGAAGAGTCAGCGATAGAAAATGGGTGCATGCGCAGTGCAATCACTGCAGATACTGCTTTATTTAACTACTGAGCAGCTGGATGGCTTTGGTTATATTTAGCTCTCTGTTCAAAAGCCTGCTGCATCATTACTGTTTCTGAAGTTCAACTGGCACACTAAAAAAGGCTGAAGGAGACAGAGAAGAACTCATTCTGTTTTCAATTGGGGAGCTTTCTGATTCTGATAAAGACTTAACAGATTAAGGGGGTGATGCAGTCAAAGTCCTGCTCAGTGTCTGGGGGGTTTCGTTGCATATGGAAAATGTAGCTATTCCACCAGTGTGAGTACCAGTGTTAACCTGTACATCCTCTGCCATGTCACCTTGTTACTTATTATTAGCCCACTGTACTGAATGTATCCGCTGTAAGTGTCTTATTAAGGCTGATGTGCCAAGGTTGCTTGCCTGTCTTCCTCTGCTGAAACAGAGGCCTTACATAAGCAGCATATTGCACGCATATTATTCTTTGGATCAAGGTGAAAAAAAAAAAAACTCCAAACAGAAGATGATGTCTTTTTTGTTTTTGTCCCTGGCACTGCAACTTCCAAATCATCATCTGGCATGTCTATGTAAATTTCTACTTCCTCAATGTCCTCACTGGATGAGTGGGTGTGAGGCCTGCCACAGCAGAGAAGATAGGCAAGCCAGGCATGACTTCCTTTTCAGTTTCACTGTCCCTAGTGACCTTTCCTTTGATGACCTTTCCCCGGTGTTTTTGGTCCGGCATCTCACAGGTTCCTCCAGCTCCGAGCGCCCATCATCAGAGTCCCCATCATGCAGGGCCCCTCTTTCAGAAGCTACTCCCTGCCACTACTATCCACATGGTCCGACTCTGAGGAATGAGAAATGGTAGAATCTTGAGAAAGGGGCACAACATATGCATGTCTGTTATTCTTTCCATTCTACTATGTGTAGTGCCTGCAACTGTCCTTATTTATTTATTTTTAATACCTTTGGTAAATCTACTTTTCTTAGTTGCTGGTTCAGCACCCAGGCATTCCCTGCTTCCTTTTACTTGGCCTGTATTTGTTAACTGGGTATCCACCTGCAGCAGTAGACAAATATGATGGGATCTCAGAAGACAAGGACTCAGATCATGAGGAAATATCAATCAGTAAAGAAGAGGATGCAGTAGAACTTTTTGGTTTTGTGACTGTTTTTTTTTTCTTCTGAATTGCTATCTTTGTCTTGGAAACTTGTTTCACAGGCCTACTCACTGCCATCATTATTTTTAATATACCATAACAGTTGCTGATCACAAATGAAGCCAGCTTCTTTCCAAGCGCGAAAAAAAACAACAACAGTACCTAACCATACTACCTTCCTCGGTCACCTTGGGGAAATAGGTGGCAATGATAATAAGTAGTTAGTGCACATCTCAAGGCAAGAAATACGAACTGGCTGCCCCCTCTCTCCAAAATGTTTCACATGTGATGCAAGCCTTTATTTCACAGACCACACAAAAAAAAAAAAAAAAAAAATTTGGTCCTCCTGTCCAGACTCCTGCTTGTGTGGGAAATGGCTGGTGACAGTGTGCAGACAGAGGCTACTCAACTGCCGGGCTGCACCTTCCCTCTAAAACATTTCACACATGATGCAAGCCTTTATTTGACAGGACTATTTAACAAAAAAATATGGTCCTCCTGTCCCTGTCCAGTAAATGACTGGTGACACTGTGCAGTCACAGGCTGCTCAACTGCCTGGCTTCCCTCTACCTCCAAAACGTTTCACACGTGATGCAACACAAAAGCCTTTATTTGACAGGACAACACACACACAAAAAAATATGGTCCCGTCTGACTCCTGCTTGTGTGGGAAATGGCTGCTGACACTGGAGTAACAGAGCTTTGGGGTGGTTACACAAGTGCCTTCCTCAGCATCTCACAGTATGCCACAATCCCTGCTGAGCTGAACAAGCTCAGTCTATGTTCTACTCTCAGCTTAGGCCCACTGGGCATAGATGCCTGTTTAGAGGGGCGACCCAGGAGCATTGGGAGGTTAAGTGATTTGCTCAGAGCCACACAGTATGCAAGTGGAGGTTGTGAGAAATTGGAATCGATATCAAACCCATCTGCTGGATGTCCCAACTAGCTCATTCAGAGCACATTACTTCAAACTCTAGGTTATATTGTCAGGCAGCCAAAACAACTAAGTGCCAGTGCAGTAAAACTCAACTTGAATTGACCAAGTTCTTGCACTGCAGCACTTGTTCTTTTGTTTCTGTCTGGTACTGTACCGTGCCACTGCTGTGCTTTGAGGGTAAATAATGCAGTCCCCCCACCCCTTATTTGGCAGCCAGTTTCTGTTGTTGCGCACAAGGTCCCCCCCCCCCCACACAGTCAGTCCCTGGCCCACGTCCCTCCCAAGTCATGACCCTCTCATTTTCTTTTCGTTGTGGGGGGGGGGTCTTAGTTTTTCTGTTACTTGCAAAACAATGGTGGTGTGGGTGGAGTAACTAACTGGTCCACGGAGACCCGTTGTTTCCCTTTCTTCCCACTCGGCCACTTGCTCCCCAGTCCCTGACCCACATCCCTCCCATCTGACCCTCTCAGTTTTTTTTTTCTCTCGGGTGCCAGAGGTTATGGTCAAACTTCACAAACTCCAACCACAGAGACCCTTCCCACCAGCCACTCACTCACTGAAGGACTGGGAGCTCCTCTCTCCTCGGTGGCTCAACTCAAACAGTGCAGAGGAGAGCTCTACATCCAGCTATACTCCAGTTTGCACATGCACAAACCAGAGTATATGAACCGCCAACTCACCAACTCTGTTCTGACCTTCACATGGCTGGCAGGAACTGAAAAGCCAGAAAACCAAAAAATGGTAAATCTGAGCTGAGCCAGCAAGGTTTGGCTTGGTTCTCATGGAAACTGAGCTGTATGTGTTCAGGATGGCTCAATTTCACCTTCGTAGGTTCGGCACACCTCTAGTAGTACATCACAGAGACAGGTAACATTTATGTTGTTTAATTTTCAAAGAAACTATTATCTCTTGCAGCACAATATAGCTTCTCTTTTATTTAACTTGTTTAGTTTTTAGTTTTTGTTGACCAGAAAAGGAAGACTAGGCAGTTCTGCTATTTTTCAGATAGTCTGGGGTGGAGGGGGTGATAGAGCTGGAGACCAACTGAAATTGAACCAGATTAAACTGTTGGTGGAATTTTTTAGTGAATGGGGGTAATTTGGCCAGGACACCAGGGAAATTTCCTTACTCCCTGGTTGGGCTGCTCATAGCCAGGAGAACCAGACAGTCAGTGAAGAGCAACATCTCTTGGTTGCTATGGCACAATGTTCTACTAACACTAGACCTGTGCCAACTCCCAGGGCTCTCGTAGCACATAAGTCTTAATCCTCTGCCATACCTGAAATAAATGAAAGTTACATTAGGGCTGCACCTCCTTCCCAAGCTCCACAGGTCCAGGAAGCCGCTGCTATGGTTCCCCCTGAACAGTCTATGGATTCCTCCCCAACCCCCCTGAATAACTCAGACATTAATGCCACAGTTTCACCCCAGGCTTTGGACTCGACATCTGCAGACACTCACTGTATGCCTCATCCTCCCCCCCTCCCCTTTGCCAACCCCACTCCCTGAACGACGCTGGACGATTACGAGATGCAGGGCGAATGGGAAACCTGCCCTGTCAAAGGTATCAAAAATTTCTGATGTCCATGTGAGTAATAGATTTGACGCCCTTAATGCCCCTCCTGATTTGTCGGGCAATGAGTCAGACACTTCATCTATAAATTCCTCACAGATAGACCAGATTTCTGAGGCTGAGGAACCTCCTGCTATCCCAGATATATCAAGCTCCAAGGAGCCTGGGAAACAACAAGCAAACGCATCTGATGCTTTTAAAAAGAAGAAAAAGAAGAAAAATAAATAAAAAAAAGAAGCAACATCCCTGAGAGTTTCAAGGGAAGATCAGGCTGGTTATTTTTTTCCCGTAATTCATGATGGAAACCCTTCTGTCACTATACACTGTAAATGTTAACAGCATCAAAAGTGACAGGAAACAGGGTGCTGTATTCTCAAAACAAATATCTTTACAAGAAAATGTGACATTTATTCAGGAAACCCGATTACATTCTAAATCAGATTTGTCTCGAGCTATGAAAGCATGGTACGTGGGACCCTCATATTGGACAATTGGTCAAGACTTGTATTTCAATATTCTGAAAAATAATTCCTAATCCAGAATACAACTGATAAAGTTAGCGGATTTAGTTCCAGGGAGGGTACTTATCCTTGACACTAAAATTCAAAATACTATATACATGTTTATTAATATTTATACCCCCCCAGGCTAAGGCAGAAATAATAGGTATGTTTTTATTAGTGCAACCCTACTTATTTTCTGCTTATAAGATCATTTTCACTGGGGACTTCAACTGTGGCCTCACACTGGGTGACAGAGGTAAACATGCCAAAACAAAAAAGGTATTCTGTGACATGTCTTGTCTAGCCAAAATCATTAAAACTTCAAGGTTAGTCGATGCATATTTTTTGCATCACAAATCGGCCAATCCTACCTTTCACAAAGGAGTTTTAGCAACAAGAAGAAATTTTATTTTTATTTCCAAAACAATTTAAATACACAATATTCTGAATCTGCCAGTAGAAGTTTCTGGCCATAATTAACAGTCTGGAAACAGGGAAAGACAGGGGACCTACTTTCGGACCAGGGGTCTGGAAATTGAATGCTTCCATACTTTCCCAATCAGTTATAATCCAAACAATAAATCGTTTTTTTATGGCTAGAAAGTTGGTCTTGATTTTATATGACAGCTCTGCAACCTGGTGGGTAGGTACAAAAAACAATCTTACTGCTCTCTTAAAATCTTCAAATAAAAGGAAAAAGAATGTCAAATATTTTCAATATGTAAATAAAATGAAGCAATTGCAAAAACTTATGTCCTTAACTGATTCAACTGGAATGGGAAAGTAGTAAGCCTGAGGTTCAATTGGATGGAGCAACTACGTCACTCCCCCACCAGGCTTTATCAGGTAGCTCACCCTGGGCCTTCCCAGGATTCATTTCTTTTTGTGTCTGGAAGTGCTGCTCTGCATTGCTCCCTCCCTGCTCGCCGTTTATTCCCTTTTCCTGTGGTGGCCTCTGGCTGCCGGCTTGCTCTCCTTCCCTGTGCTTTCTCCCACTTTCTGATTTTCTTTGCCGCTGCCCCACAGCTGCCCACTTCTCTTGGGCTCCCTCACTGCCTGCTGAGCGCAGTACTCCACGCCTCCCGACCTCGTTAGTTTGCTTCAGCTGTCTTTCCTCTCTCACCTAGGCTCCACCACTCATTCCCTCCTCTTCTAGCGGGCTTTCCGTATGCCCCCCTGCAGGCACCTGGCTCCTCTTCCTTCTCAACTTTTTGCCCTGCTCTTCTTTCTGTGCTCTCCTCGATTTTGTGGTGCTACTCTAGGCACCATCCCCTGTCAGCCCTTCTGACTCGAGCACTTACTTCCTACTGCCTGGTGCCGTTCTGCTCTGCTGGAGCTTTGCGCTCCCTCTCCCAACCCTCCTTCTCGTTCTTTCCCCAACAGTGCCGGTATCAACATTGTGTTTCCTTTGGTTCTGCACTTCCTTTCTGCCAGTTGTGTCCGTGTCTCTGCTCACATCCTGCCTTGAGCAGCTGTTTGGTTTTGGAGCAGATTTTCTGGCCGTCACTGGTTTGGGCACTCCGACGTCATCTGTGTTTGGTTTTTCTTTACGTGTCAAACATGGTT
Organism: Neoceratodus forsteri; assembly: GCA_016271365.2. Taxonomy (NCBI): domain Eukaryota; kingdom Metazoa; phylum Chordata; order Ceratodontiformes; family Ceratodontidae; genus Neoceratodus; species Neoceratodus forsteri. The sequence goes on from CM057454.1 coordinate 336,881,009, forward strand.
TCAAAATTGGGAATTGGGAACCTTAAGAATCTTGGGTACTTTGGTCCTTATCCCCCCCCCCCAATACATAAAAGAAGTCTTTCAAAAACTAAAGACTTGGACAATTTCCAGCAGAATGATTTTAACTCTCTACAGGAAAGCTTTACACAACCAGATTATTGACACATTTAAAGAGGCCATTACTTTCCCTGCATTTCCCTCCTTAATGCAAGACCAATTATTGGATTTATTAAGAAATACTAGGATTCCTCCTAAAATGTAGGACATCCATTTGGCTGTCTTGCCATAACAAAATAAATGTAAAAAACAACCAAAAGTACTAACAGATAGATGAAAGAATATGCAGTAGTCCCACTTATGTTGGACAGCTCGAGACAACTGATCATCTATATTTTACTTGTTCTTACATAACAGGATTTTGGCAGGCTTTGGCAGACAAACGGTCGGAACCACGATTCACCAACAGTACCTATGAAATGCTGTTTTATGGGCACCACCCACAGAGTTGAAAGACATGGGACACAAGTACCCTAAATGTTATTTTTTTGTGTTATCAAATGGTATGTCTGGAATTCAAGGGGCAGGATTCACAAAAGAGATACACCCAGCACATCCGAGATGTGCCGGGGCATCCCCGACATGTGCCCAAGGGTGATTCTGGCAGGGGACCGATGCGCCGGCACAACCCCAATGCGCCAGCACATCACCAATGCACCGCATACCACCAGTAATGATATACGGCGCATCAGAAGGGGCTGTGAAGGGGGTGTGCCCATGCATAACGGGCACAACCCCATTCACAGCCCTATTCTGTGGCACATCCCCAGGGCAAGTCCGGGGATGCGCCACAGAAAGACAAGTCTAGTATTTCTAGACTTGGCGGTGGCTACTCTGAGGCAGATCATGCTTACTGCAGGCAGCAGCACAGCAGTCTGACCACCCTGGTAGTCCAGTGTCCCCCCCAAGCTCCTGTAACATGCCACTCTCCACGGCGGTAATGGTGACAGCAGAGCCCCCATCCAGCCCAAGCCCCATTAAAGCCACTCTCCACGGCGTAATATTACATCCCAGATCCCCCGGCTAGCCCCGTTAAAGCTGCTCTCCAAGGCAGTGTGGTGCGTCTGCAGACCCTCCCAGCCCACACCCTCATTAAAGCCACTCTCAGCAGTATAGTGAATCTGCAGACCCCTACCCAGTCCCAAGCCCCTGTTAAAGCCGCTCCCCACAGCAGTTGGACAGTTAGGAAGGAAACCCCCCCACCCAGGCACCCCTAACCCACCTCTTCCCCCATCCCAGCACAGTCCCACTGTCGGCAGGCAGCTCAACCCACCCGCGATACTGCCATGGATTACGCTGACAGAGCTTGTCTGGGAATGACAGTTATTATAGCGACTCAAGCCCATTGGAATGGGCTCTGTCATATAGAAGTTGACAGCAGATAAGGATCGCAAGGCCCATCCAGTCTGCCCATTTCTTTTTCTGCCTTATGAATGTGCCATCGGCCTTTGCTCTGTCAATGGCCTATCTAGTCATACTCATCTATACTGCTCCCTTATGCCTATCCCATGCCTGTTTGAAGCACTGCACTGCATTCATATCCACCACTTCCTGAGGCAGCCCATTCCATGCATCCACCACCCTTTCTGTGGAAAAGAATTTCCTCACATTACCCCTTAATTGGCTTCCCTCTAATCTCATGCTGTGTCCTCTTGTCCTGCTATTTTTCTTATATTAAAACATGTTAGACTCTTTCACCTTGTTAATGCCCTTAAGGTGTCTGAATGTTTCGATCATTATCACTTCTCTCCCTCCTTTGCTCTACGGCATACATATTGAGCTCCATTAATCTGTCCTTATACGTTTGCTGATGCAGTCCCTGCACCATTTTGGTTGACCTTCTCTGGATTGCCTCAATTTGGTTAATGTCCTTGTGAAAGTGTGGCCCCAGTACTCCAGATGGGGCCCTAACCAGTGTCTTGTAAAGAGGGATCATTACCTCCCTCTTCTGACTTGTGATACCTCTACTAATACACCTCAACATCCCTCTAGCCTTACCGGCTACTGCTTTAGTGGTCTGCTTGGATGATTTCAGGTCATCAGTGATAATGACGCCCAAGTCTCTTTCTCCCCTTGTGACTGCCAGCAACTCCCCTCTCAGCCTATAGGTGGCTTCAGGGTTTCTCTTCCCTATGTGCATGATCTTGTGCTCCTCTGCGTTAAACTCCAGTTGCCACTCTTCCAACCATTTTGCGAGTTTATCCAGATCTCTTCTCATTCTACACACCCTATCTGGATCATCTACTCTGTTGCAGATCTTGGTGTCATCTGCAAACAGACAAACCTTATCCTCCAGTCCTTCTGCAATGTCACTGATGAAGATATTGAAGAAGACTGGCCCCAGGACTGATCCTCGAGGTACCCCACTTGTGACTTGCATCTCTTCTGACTGTATACCTTTTACCACCACTCTCTGTTTTCTGCCCGTCAACCAGTTTGCCACCCAGTTGACAAAGTTCTGACCCACTCCAAGCCTACCCAGCTTATTAATCAAGCTTCTATGTGGAACAGTATCGAAAGCTTTGCTGAAGTCAAGGCAGGCGACATCAACTGCTCCCCCTTGGTCCACCACTCTGGTTATCCAGTCAAAGAAATTTATGAGGTTAATTTGACAGGACCTTCCTTTTGTAAACCCATGCTGTCTTGGATCCTGTGCTCCTATAGATTCCAGATGTCACACTATCCTTTCCTTAAGGAGTGCCTCCATAATCTTGCCCACTACAGAGGTAAGATTGACTGGTCTGTAGTTCCCTGCCTCCTCCCTGCTACCACTCTTGTGGAGCAGGATCACATGAGCTCTTCTCCAGTCTTCTGGGACCTCTCCTGTGTTCAGAGACTCACCAAACAGTTCTGATAATGGCTCTGCTAGTTCCACCCTTAGCTTCTTTAGTACCCTGAGATGTATGCCATCAGATCCCATTGCCTTGTCCACCCTGAGCTTATCGAGCTCTTGTAGGACTCTTTCTTTTGTGAAGGGACTAGTGCACACCTCCCTCCCCCGTGTCCATGGTGCTGAGCTGTGGGTCCTGCCCTACCTTCTCTTCAGTAAATACTGAGCACAAGTATCTATTTATGATAGATGCTTTTACATTGTCCTCCTCCTCACATGCCGCCGTATCCCCTTTGATCTTAACAATACTCCCTCTGGACTTTCTCCTTTCACTAATGTATCTACAGAAAGTCTTTTCACCTTCTTTTACTGTTTGTGGTAGTATTTCCTTGGTTTGGGCCTTTGCCTGCCTTACTGCCTTCCCTGCTTCCCTTAGAGAAGTTTGATATGCCTCCCTATCTTCATCCTGCTGTGTTCCCTTATATTTCCTGAAGGCCAGCCTTTTGGCTCCGACCTTTTCTGCTACTGTTTTTGAGAACGAAAGTGGTTTCCTTCTTCTTTAGCACTTCCTTTTCTTTCTAACACAATGGGATGTTGCTTTAAGTATTGCATCTTTAATGCTTGCCCACTTTGCCTGTACCCCCTCACCTATATTTCTTTTTGCCAGGGCTAGCTCAACTCTGTTGGCAATCTTATCAAAGTCAGCTCCTCTGAAGTCCCATATTTTTGCCTTGGAATAGGATGATTTAGTTCTAGTGGCTAAATTGAACCATACCATGTGATGGTCACTGGCCCCCAGGTGACCTTCTACCTGGAGATCTGTGATCCTTTCCCTGTTAGTCAGTACTAGATCTAGGATAGCCCCATCTCTTGTGGGTTGTTGTACCAGTTGTTCGAGTCCCTCTCCCTGCAGGGAATCCACCATGTCTCTAGTTCTGGCAGATGTTCCTGCTGGTACTGACCAACCTGTATCTGGCATGTTGAAGTCTCCCATTATCAGAACCTCCCCTTTAGCTGTCATGTTTTGTATATCTTCTAACAGTAATGTGTCTGTGTCCTCCCCCTGGTCTGGAGGCCTGTACACAACCCCAGTTCGTATGGTTGTTCCATTTCCTGTTTCCAGGGTGACCAACAGTTCTTCTGGCTCCTTATGTGTATTCTGAATTTCTGTAGCTTTGATATTTTCATTGACATAAAGGGCCACTCCACCCCCCTTTTTGCACCTCAGTCTCTTCTGAACAGTACATAGCCAGGTACTGAAGTCTCCCAAGTGTGGTTACTGGTAAACCATGTCTTGCTAATGGCTACTATGTCCAGTTTAGGCTCTGTCATTATTGCCTGCAGGTCTGGGTTCTTGTTTACCAGACTGCGAGCATTTGTGTACATGATTTTCCATTGGCCAGATTTCAGTGCGTTAGTTGTTGGGTGAGGTCTGGCGTTTCCCCTGTGTGTCGTATGGGAAGCCGGACCTTTTTCCTCACATGGTGATGCAAATGAACCACAAACATGCTGAACTCCAGTTTGACCACTTGCTGAGGGGAGAGGGGTGTTCTTCCCATTCGATGTATGGGTGCTGCACCCTCTCCCCATTTGCTAGTTTAAATATTCTGCAAAGACGCCAAACTTCTGCCCCAATGCACTGACTCCTCCTTGGTCAGATGCAGTCCATCAAATTTAAAGAACTTTGCTCCCAAAACTGTTGCCAGTTCCCTAAAAATTTGTGCCCTTTTTCCTGGCACTGGCCCTTGAGCCACATGTTTAGCTCCCCTATCTCCCCTTCTCTGACCTTCCGTCCATCTGCTCCCCTCTTCCAGACTGTAGGATCTCAGAGAAGGAGATGCCGGACGAAATGGATGATAGTTTGTCACCCAGCCTGGTCAGGTGTTCCTTGGTCTCCACAACTGACCAGCTGGCAAGATCATTAGTCCCTATGTGTACCAGGACATCAATGTTTTCTCCTGCTTCCTGAACAATTTTAGCAATGTGATCAGTGTCTCTCCACGCTGATGTACCTGGGAGACATCTGACCATTACCCCTGGCTGGAGATGGGTATCAACTCCCTGAATCATGGAGTCTCCTATGATCAGAAGTTTTTTGATTTCCATTTTGCTTTTTTTGTTTTGGTTCCTGTTTTGGGTGAGTTTTGTTGTGCTAGCTCCTGTGCTGCAGTGTCCTGCTCTGCAGTGTCCTCTGCCCCTTGTTTGATTTTGGAGACAGAGGCAGATACCAGTTTGTAGTTTTTATATGGTTTGTGGAGGTGATATGTTGGAGAGCACAGAGTGATGGGGTACCCAATTTTCCCCTCCTAACCACCTGCCAACCTCCCGGACCAACTACCCTCTGCGGTCGAGGTGCTTCTGTTGGATGTTGGGGAAATGGCGGGTGGTTCTTATAATATATTTCTTCTTGAATATGCAATCTGAGGCACGCAATCTCTGCCCATGCTGCCTGGAGCTGAGCCCTTAGATCTCCAATGGCCCAGCATGTAGGACAGTGTCCTAAATCCTGTAAAACTGCCCTTTTGAAAAGTGTTCCGCAGTACCTGCAGTTAATGATATCCATTCCCGATAAGCTGCGGGGTTTATAACCTGGTCAGAGTAATTAGAAGGAAGAAAATGAAAGCAAAAGTTTGATTTTGTGTTTTGTTTGCTTGTTTTTGTATAACTAGTTATAACAAGTTAAATTACTAGTGCCCCTGTAAATGAGGTCACTGTGTGCATGCCCCTCTAATCCACCCCTTCCTGCTTTGCTACAGGAAATGTCACGACTGTGCTACCCTATAAAAGGAGTGTAGAGTGGAGTGGTTGGCTGGGCCCTTCCCCTGCCAAAAAAGAAGAACCACGGAAGAAATAAACAAGGAGGTAAGAGCAGAAACAATCAGCCACCAACAAATGCAGTAGCCCTGAAAGTTTATCCTAATGACAGATTGAACTGTAAAACCTGTAAAGCACCACCTGTAATCATTTCACAGAAGATATACCCTGTAAGAAACACTTTGCTACAGAGAAAAATAAAGCAGTAACAGAAGATTTACCTTGCAAAAGACTATTTGAATCAGAAGATTACAACAGTAATCTGTAAGCACGCACCTGTAGGCACACCCTGTAATAATGCAGCAGAAGGTATACCCAGCAACAACAATTTGAATCAGAGAAAAATTAAGCAACAAAATGTTAGCAAAAAAACAGTAGCAGTCCCTGTGAGTACAAAATAAAAAACAACAACACACAGTAAATCTGCCTAGCCAAAAGAAGCCTTAATCCTTTTCCTTGCTCTGGTAAGGTTATTTGCTCTGTCCTTTCAAGCAACCTAGAAGAAAAGCGCTCAGGTGGAGCTACTGTAGGTGCCTTGGCCAGCAAACCTAGTCTCCCAGATAGCTCTGCCAGCGGGTGGCTGTGGCGGTATGAGGGTGGGTTGAGCTGCCTGCCGACAGTGGGACCGTACTGGGGTGGGAGAGAGAGGTGGGTTGGGGTGACTGGGTGGGGGTTCCTTCCTTACCATCCAACTGCCATGAGAAGGCGTCTTTAATGGGGGTCTTGGGCTGGGTGGGGGGTCCTGTGGATCCACCAATACCACACGGGAGGAAGGCTCTCCACAGGGGCTTGGGACTGGGGGTTTCGGATGCACTAATACTGCTATGGAGAGCAGCTTTAACAGGACTTGGGGCTGGGGGGCTGCGATTGTACTATTACCGCCACGGAGAATGGTTTTAACAGTGGCTTGGGCTGGGTGGGCTCCGCTGTCACCATTACTGCAGAAGAGTGGCATGTTACAGAGGCTTGGGGTGGGGGTTCTGCTTTCTACTATTCGTCGCCAGGGCGGCATGATACGGGGCTTGGGGGTGTTTGTGCTGACAGTACCGCCAAGGAGCATGGCTTTTTACCTGGGATGGGTCGGGCTTGGGAAGGGGGGGTGTCTATAGTTCACCACAGGGCTCTGTCTGTGGACCACAGCCCTTGAAGGGTGCATCCCTGCAAGTGCAATGCGAATGGAGCCATAATGGTATGCTAATGGCCCCATTATGCCATGCATGCCTAATGGCCTCATTTGCATGCCCCTAGTTGGGAATAGTGATTTTGGGTGCAGTGCATCCTGACATGCACTGCACCAAAGGGTTCACAGCCTAACATGGGGGATGCGCCGGCAGCCTAGGATGCCCTGATGCATCCTGGGTTGGGCAGAACTGTGCTATTCACAGAGGGGATGTGCTGGGGGCATCTCCCTGCTCCTCCTCTGTGAATCGCCCAATTTGCACTCAGTGCATCTCCCCTGCACCGGGGCAGCCAAAATGCACTGAGTGCATCTTCTTTGTGAATCCCGCCCCAGATGTTTATTTACTTTACAACAAAAACAAATCTCTCACCTGGAATTATGAAAATTACACAAGAATTACAGCTGATTTATTGTTCTGAAGCACAACACATGAAACAAACTTATCTGGCTACCATGTGGAGGAACGTGTTATGGATCACTGATTCAGATGTACCGATTACTTAAAAAATGCTTAGTTTACATTTTTTTTGTGAAATCTGAAGTTCTGTATTTTCTGTTATTTACCACAGAATTTGTATGTGGATCTTTTTTTTTTATGTAAACATTTGTGTAATTTTCACTTGCACCTGGATGGGTTTTGTGCAGTTGTTCTTTTTGTAACTATCGTGATTATATCTTTTGTATGATATTTTTCCCTTAATAAACTCCCCTACTCTTTTCGAGAAGTGCCACGGGATCTTTAAAGGGAAAAGTCCCCTCAGCCTATTTTCTGTATACCTGTGTAGTTTGTAAGCATGAACAATCATTCCCTCTCTTGCACCCCCCTAAAGTCATCCTAATTTAAATATAAATGAGGTTGGTTCACTCTGTTTTACCGTGGTGTGAAAACCTGTTTGTCTCCATTCCAAAGGTCATGACTCACTCATGCAAGGTATCATGGAAGTCGATGTGTACCTGCACAAGCCAACAGAAGTTATACGTTCATTCAGTTCTGCTACATGTGTTCTGAAGTACCTGTATTCTCCAGAAGCACTTTTTTCTAACCCAGATACACTTTAAACTACAGGAAACAGCAGGGCATCTACCATGCCTTGAAAAGTTTCATGGCCAGCATCAGACAAGAACATAGGTACTGCAGAGGACAGCAGAGCACTAATACAGTGTAACTACTGCAGACTTTAGCACCAAAAACATCATAAAATTCCAGGATGCCTTACATGAGTTAGGGCATGACCTTTGCAATGGAGTCAAGCAGCTTTTCACACCAGACTTCAGTACCTTCATTTAAATCTTGATGAAATTAAAGGGGTGCAATAAAGGCAATCATGTATTTTGTTCACAGTAAAAAATGACCAATTTCATGGCGAGTGCACGGGGAAAATCTCTGTTAATTCATGGCACCTCACCATGTGAAAAAAAAACAAAAAACGAAATTGCATAGCTGGCATACAGTATTAAAAAAGCATTTAATACTGTACAAGGTGCATGCTGGATTCCTGTCATAGATGGGCATTATCTCCGATCCTCCCCCCATTTACACACCTACTAGCTGTGTGATCCATGCAGCCCGATATTTTCCCAGTGCACATGACGTGGTCCAGAAGCATCCGCACTCCATGGATTGATTGCTTGGATGCTGCCCACATCACTCCCCTACAGTATGCTTTACCTTGGGAGTGTTTTAAGTCACCAAGCTGCAGTTGCCTGACTACAGGAACACTGGTGTTAAGGAGCTGCCATTCTGGGACTTAGTCCAGACTTCCCCCAGCCTCCTGGACTTGTAGCGATCCTTGCATTGTTCCAACATCCTAAACAGGTATAGATGATTTTAAAGCAATGGCATTGCATATGCTGACAGTGCAGCGTCATAAGCATGGTAACTTGGGAGTTCTATCGTTAGTGTCCTTCCACAATTTGCAGATTATGGAGAATTTTCACAGGTTCACAAAGGATTTTCAACGGGAAATACGAACTGCCGATTTCACGGCATCAGGCCAATTTCACGGAAATCGTGACATCTGTGATCCCCATGAAAATAATACAGCCTTAATCATTGTGCATGCCTACAAACTACACAGGTAAACAGAACAAAAGGTGGAGGGGACTTTCCCTTTAACTTCCACCTGAGCAACTACCAGAAGAGACAAGCAGGACCTCAGTTGACTGACTCATCCAAAAGACGGTACCTCAGGAGTACAGCATCTCCCTCGTGCTGCACTACAATGTCAGTATTGGGTTTTACCCCAGTTTCCAGGTGTGGGGCTCAAACCCACAACCTTCCAGTCTTCTAGCTTCAGAGGCAATTGTGCAACCTGCTGAGCCACTCACACTTACTGCACAATATAGCCACTATGACACAGACTTTTCTTTTGTGCTTAAACGTTCATCTTTTTTAACCAGCCAGAGTCCCATTGTGTGTGTAATAGCCCATACAAGAGTTTGTGGGTTGGTTCTCTAATAAACTCACTCTTTTAGGGCCAAAGATTTTCTGTTTTCAATAGAAAACACTGAGGGAAAAAAAGCAAAATTTGTCATTTTCAAACCAACAGTTGGAAGTCCACTTTTCATGAAAAAATTATCTGCACCACTTTATAGTGCAAACAACCCCACTTTTAGCCTGCATTTTGTGCGAACACTTCCATTTTGAGCCACATATTTGTAAAGGAAAATGCTGAACTGCCATCAATTTTGGAAGATGAAAAATTAAAAAAAAAAAGGATTTTACGATTTTGCCAAATGTAACTGGCCACTTCTGAAGATGGAAAAACATTGGCTCTATTCTATCCGTGGTTGAAGCCACTTGACTTCATCTCAAGGCTTCATCTCATAGCTCCAACACACCCACAGAGTAGATTTTTTAGAGCACACCCCACACCTCTCATGTGGTCTGTTGCTTACTTATTACTTTACTTGCCTGTCCCCCGTTCTTTATTATGGAGTCGAAATACAAGTAAACAATAAAAGTTTACAACACTCAGCCTAATCAATGCACTGGTTAAGCGGACAATCGCAAAATTGCTTTATTTAAAATTTCACTTAGTGGGAAACATACCTCTCTACTATCCAGCATTAAATCGGAACATCCCTTACTGCATTTCTCAGAAATGCAGTGTCCCATATGGAAAAGGTGGTGCCCACACAGAAGATGCTGTACACTCAAACTTTAAAGCACACATTCATGATTTGTATTTATTTGTTTTGCAGCTCTGTTGAGCAATGCTAATTTACAAGAAGGTCCTGATTAGGACAGTCAAGAAGGTACAGCACGTCTGCAGTACACCATACACAAAAAACAGAGATACAAAGCAATAAATACATAGCATAGACATAAAGTCGTAGTACATAAGTAAGCAATAAACATGATGGAGTGTTGATTTATAGGGTTAATGCACATCCAGGTGTGTAATGAGGTTAAGGCAGTTGCACAGAGTGCCTTTAGCACCTGGAACTGCATTGACCCCAGACAACCAGTGACCTGTAGTGTCCTATTGTACTTATAAAATGGGTAAACTGAAAAACAGTTAGGAAAACAATATAATGCCAACCTGGTTTTCTTTATTCAAGCCAGGTATTTTCTTTTGCTAAAAATGACTAGTAAAATGTAGTCCCTCCACACCTGTCAGTCATCATCTTTGCACACATTCAATAGATGGAATGTTTGTTGTGGAATACAGAAATTTGGACTTCCACAAAATTCTACTGGCAGCATGTTAACCCCCCTAACACACAACAAAAGTCCTTTCATGGAGCCACAGCCTCAGATTCATCCGAGGCAAGGTAATCATTAGAGATTGCCCTGACAAGTTGTTAAAGACAGAAAGAAGAATTTTCATGGTCACCAAAGACGCACCAAGAAATAAAAGTGAATAGTACTTGATATTTTCATATTTCGTTTATTTGTGTAAGGAGGGCATCACCAGAGGACTATTATTTTTATTTAAGAAAAAAGTGTGTTTTACTTTGTAGGGCCTTGTTGAAGTTTTTCACCGAGTATAGGCGGTAGCCATGTTTAGGATGCCAATCAGGTACAAGTAAAGTGGTTCATGAATTTTGTATGCAAGTGGCCCAAACTCACAATCCTATCTTAACTTGTTTCAACCTGTGCATTTCTGGGTAATTAACATATGGGCCCCAGAACTTACTTAGCCAATCAAATATCAGTTTTTAATATCATGTAAAAGAAACAGATATGGAACATGGGCATGAAAACCTAGTACAGAATAGTATATAGAAGCACTGGATACAATACATAGGTATAAAATCATGGTACAGTGTAATACTATTGCTAATAATAGTAATAACAGTGTTATGGTAAAACATAATTAAATGGCACAAATAAGGGCGCTGGTTTCCTCATAGTTCTGAGCGTGTTTAAGTTTAATGATGTAGCCCCACATTATGAGGGCCAGTGTCCCCCATTTTCCCACATTTTGTATGCCAGTGTCACACATTTCAGTGACACAAGATTGAGAAGCATGCTGGTACAGCTCCATGAGATACTGCATCTTTCCTTTTCATGGAGGTCCGATGGAAACAAGTGAACAGAATATGAGTGAGACAAATGGAAAATTACCAACAGTGGCAACAATATGAATGATACATTTAAACAACCAGACAGTACAGTCTAACATTCAATTAGACCTGGCACCCTCATCTGCCGACAAATTCCATGTATCTATGATATAGGTACATCAGACAGTTGGCACAGAAAAGCCCGCTCAGGGCAGTCATCAAATCAAACAACTGACATGGTTCACTGAAATGTAAATGTAGTGTTTTTTTTTTCTGTTTTTCTAGCAAAAGGGGAGTATGGCACTTCGAGGTAACGTGTTCCATTTGTCTGGGCCAGCAAAGGCTAAGGCCTGATGGTCCTCTTTTCCTTAGGTACAGTAAAGTAGCAGTATTTGTTAGCTGGCAAAATATTTCATCATATAGGCTCAGGGTTCATTTTAGAAATTTTTGAAACTGGGACAATATCCTGCTGAGGGTAAAAAAAATAGGGGACATTTTGGAAAAAGAGTCGGAGAAACTGTGACACTGATAAAATCTGGATGGGCCACAATATAAGGTGGCAGTGAACTGGCACCTAAACCAGATGTGTAAGGGTCCTTTGAGCAAGCTGTTGTGTCTGCAACTCTAGCAAGTCACCCTATAAAACATTTCTTATTGCTTTGGATTTTAAATTTATCACACGACCAGTTCAAGCTATGGATTGCAAGCAGGCTTGCCTGCTGAAACAAAGCAGTGCCTGAGGCAGCTAAGACCCCATAGCTTTAGTATTGACAACTAGATGACGCACTGCAAGCAACAGCTCAGAGCTGAGAGCAGCAATTGTTTTTCTCAGTTTAAATAAGTAAAATTGTCCTCAGGTTCAATATGACAAACATATAATGCTTTTATTCAGCCAGCTACAGACACTAACTCAGACAGGGAGGGGAAAACTCACTGCAGTCTTAACACACACAGACATGGCAGTCAGTCTGAGTTTAGTCACAAAAGTGAGATTTATTTGTCTTTATTAATTCTTACAGACTGCAGCAGTTTTCTATTTTTTTTTCTTTTTTTTTGTTAAATCACTATTGATCTGCCGCAGTATTTGGTAGAAATTCCCTGCCTTTGGGGGGGGGGGTGAAATCTCAGCCCCACACTTGCAGCTCTTCTGCTCCAAAATAAACCTCCTTAATCCTAATTAGGAGGCAGTATAGCGTAGTGGGTTAAGGCTCTGCACGGTAGATCTGGAGACCTGGGTTTGAATCTCACAGCTGCCTATGTGCATACTGTGTGATCCTGAGCAAGTCACTTAACTTCCTTGTGCTCCCAAGTCGCATCTTTGGCAAACCCTTCCAAGTGAAGCCACATTTTTGTACAAAACATGCTGACTTGCTCTCTGTTTGGGGAAAAATGGAAAACAATGGACTTCAAGATTTTGCCAAATGGAACTGGCCATTTCTGAAAATGGAAAATTATTGGCTCTGTTACAGGCACCACCTCAGCTGCAACTGAACGAACACTGCTCAGACGCAGCCAGAGTCCCATGGCAACTGAAAACTAAGGGGGAAAATGAACACAAATGCACATCAAGGGTGCAAATCCACAATCTGAAATGAACCCAGTATAGTTTTTGTTTTCCCCGTAAAAATACATTTCTGGAGAAGCAAAACCTGTACCCATTTTTCTTTTCAATTTATTTCATTTCTATATAGAGATATACAGCTTTGAAGATTTCTAAGTTCCTGATCTCTTGCTACACCCATCGTGAAAACATTAAACCTCTTAAGCCCTGTTTACACGGTCACATTTGCACTGGAGTAACCTGTGCACTCTGGTTTCTCCAGTGCAAATGTGACCATGTAGACAGTGATCCGACTGGTGTAAGCCACTCATTGACATGCTCCCAGACTCCCAGGCAAGCTGGGGACGCCGAGTGGAGTAAGTGGCTTGCAGCGGGCTTTAAATGGCAGTGTGGACTGTCTGCGCCACTGTAACACAACAGACCATGGCTCTTGGTACGTGCACAGCTGAGATGATGTAGATTCATTTTCGGTAAGTGCACTGTGCCAAATACTGTCCCCACAATAGAAGACTCTCCTGAGCGCAGCAAAGTAGCTGCCATTTCAAATGGAGAGCTGTAACTGTTGGAAATCTCCAGCTGAAATGTACAGCTGTGAGTTCAGGCATACGTATTCAAATGCGCATTTATGTCACTGCCTAAGTTGGGGAACAAATGTCCGGCCCCCCAAAGCACGACCCCTCACCAGCACAAATTGCAGAGGTGTGAAGAGGGGCCGTGTAGACAGGGTGACAATGTGTGGCAGAATGTCAGAACCGCACGGTTGCAGTCCCAAGTCTGAAGCGCTGTTGCCGTGTAAACACAGCATATGTGTGATGCTCTGCTGTCTACCATCAGAAACATGTGCAAGCACCATCTGCATATATCCACAGTGATTCTAGTTTGTACCATCAAAGGTTCCAGGGTACGAAAAAGTACTGAAAGGATAGAGGGCTGGGAAGGGGGTCGCTATGTGAAGGAGGGGTAACTTGTACCAGAGAGGAACAGGCAGAGGTTAAGACTGAATCTATGTGGGTACAGGTCCAATCCACCAAGGGGAAGAAACTAACGATGGAGGTAGTCTACGGACTGCCTTCCCAGAATGAGGAACTGGACAAGGTACTGGGATTCCAGATCATGGCTATGACCAGCAGGAAGGAAGCAGTAATAATGGAGGATTTCAATCTACCTGGGGTGAACTGGAAAATCCCTGCTATCTCCTGCACTAGGGAACAAGTACTGCTGGTTGCTTTCCACAGTGCTTTCCTGACTCAAGGTGTCAAAGCCCACTAGGGAGAGGGCTGTCCTGGATCTGGGTCCTATCCAACTGCGCCAGGGTGTCTGTAGTGAAGCTCTCCTCAAGGGGAGTGTGGAGCAGCACTCCACCCTGGTAGTATCAGTATTTTGGCTTGTGTCTCAGACCATCCATCTGCACAGCCTTGCCTGTAACTCTCCCTAGGTTGCCGACGCAGGTATGCTCCCATTGGAGGTGGGTAGATGGATGGACCAGAATATGGATTTTCCACTACTGCATGCCAAATGACAGCCCTTTTATCCCTCCGACATCACCTGACCCCCCGAGTACTGCTATGGCCCCATCCCACTGTGTGAGCCATGGATCACTAATGTCACTAATGGCAACCCAAAACTGAAATTACCTAAAATGTTTGCCACCTGATTCACCATTGTGATTACTGCCATCAACCCTACCTGGTTCATTTAAAAATGGAGCTCTCAGATCTGAGAGTTCACCTCAACTGCCAAGCACCTGCTGGTTCATGTTGCACAGCAGCTCAGTCGGCCTTGTGCTGACATGTCACCCTGACAGCCCAACCCACTTTATTAAGTGGCCCACAGCGCATGAAGCAAGATCAGTATGAGCAGTGCTAGCATGATAATGCAGTCAGATAGATTACAATTCCTAATTTAATTAAAGCCACACAGTCCTTGTGGCTGGGCCCATACTTCACATCAGTGTCTCAACCACGGGGCCCTAAGGATTTACAGGCATCAGCTATTGCGGGCTGCAGCTGGCAGGATCAACCAGTTTTAAAAAATGAAAGAAATTCTAAAGTAAGCTTAAAAAATTACTTTAAAGTGTGATGTACTCAGTCGGGGCCTCTTGGTCCCTGCCTGGTTCTTTGGGCCCCCACCTGCTGAGTTCATGTTGCACAGCAGCTGCTCAGTTGGCTTCGTGCTGCCATACATGTCACTCCACCAGCTCTGCCAGCTTAATTTAGCAGCTCTCTTCATAAACCTGAATACTTAATTTCACTTTTTTTGTTACACTGGCTAACCCAGTTCCAATGCGGTTAACATTTCTGGTTGTGTTTTAGATCTTTACGCTCACAAGTGCCCCTAGCCAGCATCACAAAAACCAAGGAATGCTTCTCCCCCATCTCAGGTGGCTGCAGGAGAGACCCCCTGAAAGTGATACTCCACAATCTGAGATGCTGGGGGATCCTAGAGACCATGAGTGGCAGTGTGGAGGGAGTCTTGGGTGAAGCGGGGCAGAGCTGCCTGAAAGAATTGTGTGCCAGGGGCAAGGGAATGAGAGAAAAAAGACTAAAAATGTGTTTTTGAGCTAGCTTAGTAGCACAGAGAGCTGAAGCAGTGGACACCTTCCCTCTTACCATGCCAGCAGCCCAGGTTCAGGAGTGAACCCAGGCCACCGGGTCAGCCAGGGTGGAAGAGAATGGAGAGTTCAGAGGACTGCTCTCCTGTCCTGGGGAGGTAAGGATAAACTCAGCCTGGCCTGCCACCACATGGAGATGCAGTGGCAGGGAGGTTGGTATATTTCTGTGGGGGGCGTTCGGCGGCAGGCAGGTGGCACGTGCATGCCTCTATGTGAATGCACACCTGTGTCATTGCATGCCACCAGGACAATAGTAAAGAAAAAAAAGGGAAAAGCCTAGCTTCAAATCATGAACCCAACCAGGGCTGCTGCCAAGGACTACCTCTGAAGGGGGGGGGGGGCTGGCCCTCCTGCTCCCGGTCCCGCTGCCGGGGGAGGGGATCCGAGGGAGTACTTGAGGTAAGTCCAGGGGGAAGTAGTTGGTGATGCGGGGTGAGGGGAAGGGCTGGTAGCCTAAAGATATAGGGGGGAAAATTGACTTTTGAATTGTGTAGGCAGAGGGTAAGCCACTCCCTAGGAAACTCTGACTCTCATACAGAGCATCAATATTAGGGAAGTTAAAACTATAGACTTTGTTTTGTTCGCAAAGAGCGCAAGGAAATTTTTGGTAAACTATATTTCAATTTTGGCAAGATCTGACTGCAGAGAAGTACACATGAGGAGACACCAGGCTTTTTGCTAAGCATGCAAACCATGTAGTTCAAATTTCCTAATGGCTACTTCACTTAAACAGGAATTTTTATTTTATGAGCATGGTTTGGCTAAGCTTTACCATAAAAGTTCTGTGGCAAGTTCTAGCTGAAACCCTGCCATGACCCTAAAATGAAATGTGTCTTCTCCTGCACAAGTCACTAGAGCATGATCTAATAAATCAAGCTGCACACCCACCATGCTCTACAGACACATAGCCTCATTAAGTAAGCATTAAGCCACGACGGAGGTGTGCTCTAATGCTGGATTGATGCATGGGGGGAGCGGTGCGTGCCCGAGGCCCAGGGCCGAGGGCTACCACCCGCCCCCCATGCATCAATCGCACTAGAGCACACCGACGGAGTGGCTTAATGCGCTTGTAACAGGGCAGACGGCTCCTGGAGGGATGCTGAGCGATGCAGTGTGACAGCGATACAAGAGGACGCGGAGGCGTGCTAATTTTAACATATTTTATTACAGTAGCAGAAAGACGTGCACTACACCTTACATACATAGTGATGTGGTCAACTACGGCTGCTGGTGTACTCGCGGTGAAAGGAACACATAAGAGTTCTGTGATGTGCTGCTGTCTTCCGTGCGAGTATTCCGCTGTAAGTCGTGCTGGGAGGTCTGCATCTCGCATTCCAGCTCGAACTGGCGGCGCTTGCTGTATCATCTCGGGCGTCCCACTTCCTGGTCCCGCTTGGATTGCTGCTCGGGTGCGTTGTGTTCACCTGCTCTCTGTGCTATGCTGCCTGCACCGTGGTCTCCACTTTGCTGCTCTGAACAGTGTCGCGTGGTGGATGCTTCCCGGATGTCCTATGAATGTCCTGCGGGAGTGGAGCATCACAGGAGCCGCTCGTCACGCTGCTCATCTCCCTTGCACATCGCGCCCAGTGCTGCTAGGCAGGGGGTCTGGCTGACAGCGGTAGTGCCGAACCGAGCATGGCATATGCCCTGGGTTAATACCCGCTCCGGATGCCGTCTCGTGACCGTCCTACGCCTATCGGGTCGCGCCATCACAGGCACACTATTAATGCCATGTTACAACTTGTTTTGTTCCATACAAAATGAACAAAAACAGAGCACCTACTTAATATCAAGACTCCTGCTGAACTTCGTGTTCTTATCTGCGATATCATGCCTCTCAAACTGTCATTGCAGCCCCTTCTGCACAGTAAAGAAGGTGCAGCTGATAGCTGCTGCCTATTCCTTCAGCTAGCTGCTGCAGTAAAACATAACAGGAAGCAACCTGCTTTTTAGTTTTTTTTTTTTTTAATTTGTTTTTATTCGATTTTTTCTTACTTTTATATCAGGAGACATTTTACAATCCGTACATTTTCTATGCTTACTTCAGATTTGTTGTAATACAGGTAAACAGCGCATAAATATCTTTTACATTGGTTACAGATTAAGACCAAAACTGATCTACCCTTTTCTTGTGATAGTCAGACAAATCTATGCCCCCACACGTTTCTGTTTTCATCTCCTCTCCGAAACCCACCCACTATGGGCAGAAATCAGTATCAACCCTTGCCTGATAGACTGACCATCTCCTCCATAGAGTGGCAAATCCATCTGTTTGATTGTTTAGTTTCACTGTGATATTTTCCATCTGGTATATAGAGTTCACAATTTGCCTCCAATCTTGTATACTTGGTACTGCTTTAGTCATCCATTTCCTTGTCAAGATTTTTTTGCTGCCAACAGCAGAATGGGAAGCAGGGTTTTAGTCCAAGGGGGGAGCGATCCGGGTAGACAGCCATGAGCACCACTTCGGCCATGAGCTTGACATATTCACCTAGGCCCTCACTGATTTCATTATGTATGCTTAGCCAAAAAGGCATTAAGCATGGGCATTGCCACATTATATGTGCTAAATCAGCTAATTCTGCTCCACACTCCTTCCAACAAACCCCATATTCCATCGGAAGGTATTTAGTCAGACTTGCCAGTGACCTGAAAAATCTAGATCTACATTTCCAGGAGTATTCCCTCCAAACGTGAGATCTGGTGATTTTGACCACTCGCAGAGATGAAGAGGACCATTCTTCACTGGATACCACGAGGTCTAAGTCCTTATTCCAACTTACTAGGATCAAGTTTGTTGATTCTTTTGATTGGTCTCACATCATTTTGTATAAGTTACCAATTAAATGGTTCCAATGTTGTCCCCGAGAGTGGTCAATGAATAATTTTAGGAGAGGGGGAAGCAGAGGCTTCAGTTTAACCTGGATAATTCTATTACGTAGAAGATGGTTTCTAATTTGGAAATATCCGAATTGGTCAACATTTGGGAGATGGAATTAAAATCTAAATTCATCGAATGATAGGATTCCATTTGGGCCCAGAAACTGAAACACCTGCTCCAGTCCCAATCTGCGCCAACGGGAGAAAGTGAAGTCATTATGGGACGGGATGAAGAGGTCATCTTCTGAAATTAACTTACAATATACATTAATTAATTGAAGTGGTGCTTTTTCACGCATTTTAAACCAAATTTTTAAGACCTGTGAGGTAATAACTGTGAAATCTTTCAAAGGAGGGGTTCTCCCTGGAGAGAAAAAGATAATTTTTTTTGATGTCATACATGTCATTCAAATGGAGTTCCAGCTTCTTCCATTGGGGATCAAACTGGTCAGAGAGTCACAATAGAAGGATTTTTAAAAAAGCGGTCTCAGCATATTTGTTTAGGTCCGGGAGATTAGTTCCACCCTGAGCCAATGATAGTTTTAATATAGAAAGGCGAATTCGTGGTTTCTGCTTGTTCCAAATGAATTTTGACATCATATTGTCCCAAGAATTGAAATAATATTGAGATGGGAAGTATGGAATGTTTTGAAATAAGTACAATAGGTGGGGTAGGACGTTCATCCTAATGGTTTCTATGCGTTGAAATAAGGATAGTGGAAGATGGGTCCATTTATCCAAATCTTTATTGATCTCTATGGAAACGGATTCATAATTGATTAACTCAGTTAAGTGAAGATTATGAGGGATGTGTATGCCTAGGTATTTTATTTTGGTTGAGTGCCATTTAATTGTAAAACTTAGTTTTAAAGTATTTGGGGGAGTATAGTTATATAAGAGGGCCTTTGTTTTTGTAATGTTTAATTTAAAGCCGGCCAACTCTTCAAATCGGGTCAGCACTCTCCATGTCTCTGTAATCGATTCCGTAGGGGATAAAAGGGAAAGAAGTATGTCATCTGCAAAAAGACTGATCTTGTTTTCAGACTGCTGCATTGGTATGCCCTCTATGTTTCTCGATATTCTAATTGCCCTAACTAGTGGTTCAAGATATAATACAAACAATAGAGGGGAGCGAGGACATCCTTGCCTTGTACCCCGACCTATAGAGATCGGGGAGGAAAGTCCTCCATTTATTCTAATATAAGCTTTTGGAGAGAGATATATTTGGGTCAGCCAATGCAGCAATGAATCGGGGAAACCAAATGTTTTTAATGTGTCTCATGGGAAAGGCCAATATACCTTGTCGAATGCCTTTTCGGCATCATGGCTTAAAAAGGCAGTTGGAATCTTCCGTGTTTGGATGTATTCCATGAGTATCAGTGATTTTATAATATTGTCAGTTGTTGATCTGTTTTTTATAAAACCCGTTTGGTCCGGATGTATTATCGTTGGGAGGATTATTTCTAATCTTTTGGCCCAAATGGCCATATAAATCTTATAGTCTGAATTTAGTATTGAAATCTGTCGATAGGCGGAGGGGTCTAGTTTGTTTCCATTGGGTTTAGGGATACGAACATACAAAATTTGCCAGCAGATAAAGGCCTAGAGGTCTATCAAGTCTGCTCGAATGTGCAGCTAGCACCCCTTATTCTGCAGCTGCCCTTCCCTTCCACCCTTCCCCTTCATTGACCCTCCCCCTTGTCCTGTCCCATCCGTTTTGAAGCAGTCCACTGTTCTACTGGATACCACTTCTGCAGGTAGCATTCCACCCAGCCACCACCCTCTCTGTAAAAAAGCGTCTCCTCATCTCCCTGCTGAACCTTCCTCCCTCCAGTCTCATATCATGGCCCCTAGTGTCCCTCCCTTCCCTTACTTTGAACAGCTCCTCAGTACCTGTCTTGTTTATTCCTTTCATGTACTTAAAGGTTTCAATCACGTCCCCCCCCCCCTCCTCTCCTCCAGTGAGTACATGTTCAACTCCCTCAGCCTCCTCTTGTATAAGTCCCCCAGCCCCTTGATCATCTTTGTCATCCTGTGCTGCACCCCCTTCCAGTAACTTAATGTCCCTCTTCAGATACGTGCTCCAGTACTGCACACAGTACTCCAGGTGCGGTCTAACTAATGACCTATACAGTAGCAGAATCACCTCCTCCCTCCTCGAGGATATACCCCTTGCAATACAACCCAGCATTCTGTTGGCCTTTGCAGCTGCCTTCCTACATTGTGCCGTGTTGTTCATTGACCCTGTAATGAGCACCCCCAGATCCTTCTCCTCCTTTGTCTGGGCTAGCTGCACTCCGCCCAGCTGGTAACTCCTCCTTGGGTTCTTCATCTCAAAATGCAGCACCTTGCACTTTTTGGCATTAAACCCCAGTTGCCAGGTGTCTGACCAGGTTTCAAGCTTTGCCAGATCATCCTGCTTCCCCTGCCATTCCCCTAGGTCATCCACCACTGCTCCTACCTTGGTATCATCAGCAAACAGACTGATCATGCTCTTGATGTCCAATGATATGTCTGCAATGAATATCCCAAACAACACTGGTCCCAACACCGAGCTCTGTGGAACACCGCACGTCATTACCCTTGGGTGTGAGAGCTCCCCACCCACCACCACCCTCTGTTGCCTTCCCTGAAGTCACTTCCCTACCCATCTCACCAGCTTTGCACCCGCCCCTGTGCCTACTAACTTACTTCCCAGCCTTCCATGCGGCACCGAGTCGAATGCCTTACTGAAGTCCAGATACAGGACATCCACTGCATGGTCCCTGTCCAGTTGCCCAGTTACCCTGTCATAGAACTCCACCAGGTTGGTTTGGCAGGATCTGCCCCATATGAAGCCATGCTGTCTGCTGTCCTGTAGTCTTTTGGCCTCTAGGAGGGCCACCAGCCTTTCCTTCAGGATAGTCTCCATTAGCTTACCCACGATGGATGTGAGGCTCACTAGTCCGTAGTTTCCCGGTTTATCCTTGGGGCCACTTTTGTGGAGGGGCACCACAATGAGCCATCCTCCAGTCCTGAGGTACACCCCCAAATGTAGTGAGGCATAAATAGGTTCGCCAAAGGTCCTGCAAGGACCTCTGCCAGCTCCTTCAGTACTCTGGGGTGGATGCCATCTGGGCCTGGCACCTTATCCACCCTCAGTGCCTTCAAACCCTCCCGAACTCTGCCCTCCATGATTTCCCCATCTGTCACCCCTCCCCCCCGTTTCTGCCATTTCTCCAACCTTGGGTGTCACCCTCCTCTTCTCTTTAGTAAATACTGAGCAAAAGTGCTCATTTAGTGCTTCTGCCTTATTGCACCTTGCTTCCACCCAACCCCCTTCCTTCATGATCCTTACTATGTGGTCCTTACAGCTCCTTTTCTCCCTGATGTACCTAAAGAAGTCCTTTTCCCCCTTCTTAATGCCTTGTGCCAGCCTGAGTTCCGTAGATGCCTTGGCTCCCCTTACTGCCCTTGTCACCTCCTTCGATTCCATCAAGTACTCCTCCCTGTCCTCCCCTCTCCCTGTTTTCTTGTATTTCTTAAAGGCAGCTCTTTTCCTCCTTGCCTTTTCCATGACCTCCTTAATCAACCAGCTCAGTTTCTTAGCCCTAGCCTTCTTGCTCTGGGTCTTGCAGCAGGTTTTGGTTGCCTCCATTATCCCCAGCTTTATGAGCTCCCACCTCTGGTTAGTGTCCATACTAGATTGAATTCTGGCCAGGTATCCTTTTACCACTTCCCCCATCCTCCCAAAGTCAGCCTTCCTGAAGTCCAGCACTCTTGTGCCAGATTCCACTCCTTCCTTGCCCATATCCAATGTGAGCCATACTGAGTGGTGGTCACTCCTGACAGCGGTTCCTCCACTTTAAGTTCTCTCACAAAGTCCCCATTTGCCAGCACAAGGTCAAGGGTATTCCCTAACCTGGTTGGTTCACTGACCATTGCAGCAGGAAGCTATCCTGGAAGGCATCCAGCAGTACCTGCTCCCTTCTGTTCCTGGTTGTTGGGGTACTCCAATCCACTCCTGGCATGTTGAAGTCCCCCACAATCACCACACTACCCTCTCGCAGGTCCTCCTGATCTGTCCTGCTAGTTCCCTGTCTAACTCCTCCATCTGAGATGGTGGCCTGCACACCACTCCCATTCTAAGAATCCATTCTTGGAATCCTGGATTTGCATCCAAATTGACTCCGTACTACCCTCCTCCCCTTCCTCCCTTACACACTTCAGTTCTTCCTTCACATATAGTGCCACACCCCTTCCTTTTCCAATCACCCTGTCCCTACGAAATAACCAGTACCCTGGTACAGACAGGTCCCAGTCATTGTTTCGGGTGGCCCATGTTTCTGTGATGGCTGCAATGTCCACCTCTCCCTCTGCCATGAGCACCTGTAACTCTGTAGTTTTCCTCCCAAGGCTCCTAGCATTAAGGGTAATCACCTTCCACCCTCCCCCCCCATCCTGCCCTCCTGTACTAGCATCACCAATACTACTTTCCATTTGTCCTTTGTCACTGTTATGGGGGTTAAGCTCATATGGTTTCCCAACCTGTGGTCTCTGCATGTCTCTTGCCCAATTGCCACCCCCCGCTCCTAGTTTAAATTCCCCATTTCCTGTATGTACTCCTCCATCCTCTGTTTCAACACTTTCTTTCCCTCCTCACTCAAGTGTAAGGAAAGGAAAGGATAGCTGCGACTGTAGCATAATCCCATGATGGGGGGAGGTGTATTTCCCATGGCCGTTTCTCTGAACATCTTTAGGAGTCTTGGGGTTAATTCTTTGTTAAAAATGTTATACCATTCATTGACATATCCATCAGGACTGGGGCAACGACCTGAAGACTGTTTAGTGACCGCCATCTCCATTTCTTCGATTGATATAGGGGCTTGTAGTTTCTGGGCTTGTGCTGTTGTAATTTTTGGGAGCTGTATTTGAGCTAGAAAGCTCATCTATCCTCTTGAGAAGAGGCATTATGTGTTGTGTAGAGGTGCTGATACTAATCAGCAAAGGTTTGTCTTATATCTTCTTCTTTACGAGTTATCCTACCAGTTTGAGGGCGTTTTATTTTTAGTATTGTTACTGCATTTTTCCTTGCTCTCAGTTTCTGCGCCAATCTGCGTGTACCCCAAGATCCACCCTCATAATTTGTTCGTTTTAAGTAAATAAGGGACATTTGAATCTTTTCATCCATTATTTTTTGGAGAGCTTAGTTGCTCTAATTTTGATTTGTATTTCCCTTATCCTCCTCTCTACAGAGTAGTTGAAGGGTCTGTAGAGTCTTGGTAAGATCCTGATATTTCCCTTCCTTTTCTTTTTTTTTCTTTGAAGTGGAAGCAGTGATCTCACCTCTGATGGTGGCCTTCATAGCAACCCACAATATGGCTTCGGAAACAGCTGATGATGCATTTTCTTCGAAGAATTGTGGGATTCTTTTTTTAATTTGATCAGTAAATTCTTTATCCTTTAGGAGATAGGGGTTAAGTCTCTAAAGAGTTTGTTTTGTTTTTTTACCCATATCAACTTTTAGCAATGGGGGTGGTGGTCAGATATTGTTTTTGGACAGATTGTTATGTCTCGCACTGAGGAGAAGTGTTCACATGAGGTAAAAATATAGTCTAGTCTAGAATATGAATTAAATCTTCTCGAATAATATGTAAAGCCTGGATCTGATGGAAAGAATTTCCTCCAGATGTCCACTAGGCCGAGGTTTTCAAGTTGTGTTTTGAAAAACTTTACTGGAGAAGATAGGCGATAGACTTTGGGATTAGATGAATCTAGGTTTGTAGTAATTGTCATGTTAAAGTCTCCTGCCATTAATAATTCCCCCTTATGGAGGTCTATTATTTAATTTAGGATTTGCCGAATTAATGGTGACTTGGTCTGCGGAGGTAGGTATATGTTAGCTAATGTAACTTCTTGATTGTATAGGAAGCCTTGTATTATGATATAATGTCCTAATCTATCAGATTGTATATTGTTTATTTTGAACTGAGTGGTTGATGGGATCAGTATTGCTACTCCCCTTTTGCATCCGTTCGGATGAGATGAAGAATAAATGGCATATCGGCCCCCCCATTTTAATTTCTGATGTTTGGTATCTGAAAGATGAGATTCTTGTATAAATACAACATCTGCCTTCTGTCTGTTTAAGTGTTGCATCACTCTCGATCTTTTGATGGGGTTATGAAGGCCGCTTACATTTATTGAGTAAATTTCACCGGTTGGGAAGCCATTTGGATTTATTGTTCCTTGCTTTTCTTTCAACTGATTTAAGTTTGTTACTGGTTTCTTTTATTATTATTATAAGTTTCAGCCATTCAGTTTTTCTTTTTTATTTTTCAGGTCATCCCGAACCAACTTCACCCGGATCGCTCCCCCCGACTGTGTGAGAAGATTTACTGATCATGATCAGTTTTTCCTGTGAAAATCCGTTAGATCTCACCAACATAAGATTCTGAAGTTTCTGTAATACCTGTATCTGTATTACCGATTGGTGGGTCTGGGGAGAGGGGGAGGCATCACTGGCAGGAGGGGAGAAGGCTAAGCAGGGAGAAGAGGTAGCGGAAGTGGAAATCACAGCAGAGAGAGTGAGGGAAGCCCTCAGATCCCTTAAGATGGAGAAAGCACCAGGGCCAGATAAATTACATCCCAGAGTGCTGAAGGAACTTGCCGATGTCCTGGCGAAACCCCTGGCGGAGCTTTTCACCATCTCTCTGAGGAGAGGGTGGGTGCCCCAGGACTGGAAGGTGGCGCATACAGTGCCTATCCACAAGGGGGATCAAGGGAGGTGGCAGGGAACTACAGGCCTGTCAGCCTGACATCGGTGGTGGGCAAGGTGATGGAGGGCATTGTCAAGGAGAGGCTAGGGGGGGACCTGGAAAAGTCAGGGTGCCTGGACGACAGACAGCATGGATTCGTCCCGGGGAAATCGCGTCAGACAAACCTTGTGGAGTTCTATGACTGGGTGATGAGTGCCTTGGACCTGGGTAGACCAGTGGACATCCTCTTTCTAGACTTCAGCAAGGCATTTGACTCTGTTCCTCACGTGGGCCTGTTGGATAAGCTGGGAGAAATGGGGATGGGGAACCAGATGATCAGATGGATAGGCAGTTGGCTCCAGGACCGGACCCAGAGGGTCGTAGTTGGCGGGATAGTCTCATCCCCAAGGACGGTCATTAGTGGGGTCCCACAGGGATCAGTCCTTGGGCCCCTCCTGTTCGACAGCTACGTCTCTGACATAAGGACAGGTATCAGGAGTGAGATGAGTCTCTTTGCAGATGACTCAAAACTGGGGGCGGTGGTGGATGGGGAGGAGGGGAGGGTGGCCCTACAGGGGGACCTGGAGGCTCTGGAAAGATGGTCTAGAAAGTGGAAGCTGAGGTTCAATGCAGGAAATGCAAGGTACTGCATCTGGGGCCAGAAACCGGGCCAAGTGTACACCCTTGGGGAAATGCTACAAGTCTCGATGGCTGAGAGGGACCTGGGGGTGGTGGTGGATGTCAAGATGAACAACTCTGAGACTTGTGGGAGGCAGCAGCCAAGGCCAATGGGATGCTGGGATGCATCGCTGGGGATCACCTCCAGAAGGAGGAGTGATAGTCCCTCTGTATAACTGCTTGGTGAGGCCGCACCTAGAGTACTCGTGCAGTTTGGAGCCACACTTAAAGAGGACATTAAACTCCTGGAGAGGGTCAGAGGAGGGCAACCAAAATTATTTGGGGCTTGGGGACAGGACCTATGAGAGGCTCGAAGAGCTAAATATGTACACATTGGAAGAGAGAAGGGACTGGGGGACATGATAGAGGTCTTCAGGTACATGAAGGGGTAAATAGGGGAGGAACAGTCAAGGTGCTTCGAAGGAAGGAGGAGGGGCCACTAGAGGGCATGGGTGGAAGCTGGAGGGGGAAGATTCAGGGGAGAAAGGAGGAGGTGCTACTTCACTGAGAGGGTGGTGGAGCCATGGAATGCACTGCCTAGGGGGCTGGTGGAGGCAGAGACGGTGGATGGGTTCAAGAGGGGGTGGGACAGGCACAGGGGAAGGGTTCTGGAAGCAAAATCCAATGCAGCGAGAATATCCGGAACTGGGAAGGGAGAAGCCAGAGAAGGCGAGGGGGGCAGCAAGGTCAGCTCCCAGGGTGGAGGCTGACCAAACGAGCAGACGCAAAAGACTGTTAGGCCTATTCTGCTGGCATTTTAGTATATTAGTATGTTAATAAAGCAATACTTTGAAATATTGTATCCTGTCTCCTGCATCTCCTTTCAGTTTCATTATGTGAACTAAAGTTAACTATAACATTAACTGTAACTGTGTAGAAAACTGTAAATAAAAAACCTAACCAATTTACAGTTAACATTCCAATACAACCTAACAGAACATTATTTGTCGATACTTCCATTGTTAGGCTGGGAATAAAGTTCCACCCTTCCATAATCTCAAGCCGATTCCCTAAGGGAGTCAGCGTTGATCGAGGATCTCCTTAATAAGAGATTCCTCCGATGGTACCAATCAGCACCCTGAGGGTTCGCTAAAATGGGCAGTGTGGGCTCCCAATATTCCCTATATAGTAGGGTCCCCTTTCCTCTCCAAGATTAGAGAGGAGTGGGGACACTCAGAAACCGATCCTTCGTTCCCCTGGGCCTGTCCCCCTGACCACTTGAGTCCCAACCCTCCATCCTTTACTCCTCCCCCAACACCACCCCCGCCCATTCCCTTTAAGAAATTTTCACTTTGGAAAGCCCAATTATCAGGAGTAATGGGTCTCCAAGTAAAAGGGAGCAACCATCCCATAGGTCAGCCCCCTGTAAAGAAGGAAAGAGAGATAGAGAAAGGGAAAAGAAGAAAAAAAAAGGGGGGGAGGAGGGAAGGAAGGTCATCTGTTTGTTTCTCCCATTAACCCCGGATGTCTCAAGCAATTGCCTGAGACTAGGCTAAGGGATCTCGCTTGTCAATCACTGTCACAGCATTCGAGTGATCCCTACTCTATGATCTTGGGGACCAACCCCCTGTATAATTCCTTCCCATAGTGGTCACAGAAATACTATAATTAACTTACCTTGAAAGGGAATACAGGGAAAGGGTGTCTTTAAAAAGAGAAAGTGAAGAAAAGAGAGAGAGAGAAGGGAAGAGGAAGAGAGAAAAAAAAAAGGTGGGGAAGAGGGAGTAAAAACCTCCAGCTCTTCCATCCCGGGCATATAAGGACCCCCTCTGTTGGACAAAAATAATTGTAAAAGAGAACTAAAGCTGTGCAATTAGAGTTTATGTTGAAGTTTTTCAGTCCAAGATGTTTTTTACTGTTTCAAGTCCCTTGGATCTTCGGTTTTTCACCTGGGGGGGGGCCCTTGACGAGATGCCCTGTCAAGAGGAGGGGAATCCTCAGGGAGCCCCCCCAGGACATGGGCTTGTCAACTGACGAGAGCTCCCGAGGCCCAAGGAGGGAGGGAGAGAGTGAGGGGTCGCCCCAGGGGGGAGCCCCCCGGCAGCCCTACTAAATCAGAACCTCTTACCCCCTCAGCCAAGCGTATCGCCCGCCATCAAGGAGGACTTCATTCCCCCAATCACAGCAAGGTAGTGGGAAATAATGTAATTTAATATCCCTCTGTTGAGATGCTGGACTGGTGGGACTAAGCCCTAAAGCAGGACCACCTCAAGCCCCCCTCCCCCGGCTGACCTCCCCCACATACCCCCCACCCAACCTCCCAAGAAGAGCTTGGAAGGACTCACCCACCACCAGGACTTGTTACTGGTCCACCGTAATTGTAGGGTTTCTCAGAGACCGAATCTTCTGAAGCATCTCTTCCAGACACATATTGGGTTGGTGTGATCCATCTAGCAAGGATTGTCCCTGGGGCAAGGTCCTGGAAGGTCCAGTTCGGATCAAAAGATGTTCCTTGAGCACCCCCTTTTTAAACAGGTCTTCCTTGGCTTCCAAAGCAGAAGTATAGGAGGTGGGGCCTTCTGGTAAAAACATGATTAGCTTGGCTGGGTAAAGGGTGTGAAATCTGATCTGTTGAGATCTTAAGATAGGAAACAGCGGAGTGTAGGCCCTTCTCTGACTTTGGGTAAAGGAAGCATAGTTGTTGATGATACGGTGGTTTCTGTACATAATTTTCCCTTTCTGCCATGATTTTTTAAGGAGCAGTTCCTTGGTCTGGAAACTTTGCATCCTGACCACAAACGATCTGGGTCTGGCATCTTTAGCCTTCGGTTTAGGGCCCAGAGCCCGGTGGGCACGCTCTAAATCAAGGGGGTAATCAGGACCCAAGTCGAGAATGGATCTGGAGAATTGGTCTTCGAAGGCCAAGGGGTCAGAGCCTTCATCACCCTCTGGCAGGCCGAAAATCCAAAGATTTTTCCTCCGCCCTCTGTTCTCTGCATCCTCCTGTCAGACAGCAATGCAGCTGGGATTCTGCTGAAGAGAGAACTGCTGATTCCAGGGTGTTAATTTTTATATTGTTTTGAGATATTTACGGGTCTGCCTCATCCGCCCAAGTCTGCAGTGATCTCAAATCAGCTTTGACCTGGTTTAGAGAGTCCCTCATTTCTTCTCTAAATTCAGAAATGGCCCGAAGAATATTCTGCTCTGGTGGAGGGGTTGATTGGGCAGGCATAGCTGAATGGGTTTCATTTCCCCTTCTTTTCCCTCCTTTGGTGACCAATGATGTGGGAGGAGGATGGACTGAACTAGTTTGAAAGGCTGCAGGTAGATTTGAATTCTGTGTTGGCTCCACTGTAGGCAGAATAACTTTTTCCTCCTCTGCTGTTGCATCTGAGAGTGGGGAAAATCTGTTATGGAAGAGAAGTTCCACAGAAATCAACCTGAAAGCTACCAAGAATCATTTTTATCCTGGTCTCGTTTGGTGGTGCAGTAAATGTTTAAACTCTTCTTGGCTCTTTAAATATATTGAGCTGTTGGGAGCTGACAGTGATTGAGCTGCTAAACGTTCAGTTGCACGAAGGGGCTGGGCCATTTACTCCGGTCCAAGTCAGAGCATGCTTTTCCGTGGCTGCTTCCTCAGGATCGGGGCTCCAGTCGAGCAAGGAAACCTGCCTGAAGACCCCTGCACTGGTACCAGACTACGATCGCGGGGGCCCAATTCCGCAGAGGATCTCCCAGAACTTTAGTTGTAGTGGTGACTGGAGATGCAGTCGGGAGACCGGGTGTGCACCGCCACCCAGTAAAGAGGTAGGAGGAGAACAGGGCGCGCGGTGCGCTATGCTGTAAGGCCGCGATACAGAGCAAAACGAATGCTCTGAGCTGGTAGGGCCTGACTGTTTGGGTCCCACTTCCATATGGTCAGGGCAAATGGTAAAGGGAGCTCTGTTTTTGTTTATATCGCTGCCAGGGTCCATGAATGGAGCGGTCTCAGGAGTTGCAGGGGTATCAATCCTCCAATCGTCAGCGAGATAGGCTTTGCTTTTGGAGGTAGGAGACCGATTTTAATGTTTAGGGTTTGGAAGCCACCATGTTAAGCTGCTTACCGTGCCACTCTGGAACCAGAAGTCCTGCTTTTTAGTTTTGTTTTGCTGCCATTTGTTCCCCAGGATAGCTCAGCTGAGATCCAAACACCTTGCTTTCACTGGGGTCCTGTTCGTTCCCATGTTAAAGCTGGGTAGGCTAAAGGAGACTAAGTGACTTACTCAGTGTCACAATTCGGAGCCAGATGCTGTGGTGGGATGAGAGTCTGGCTCTTCTGGTTCACTGCAGGTGCATTTAGAAAGGACATTTTTATTTCTTAAGCGCCCAGTCCTGGAGGTTCTGGGCACTTTACAAAGAGGTGTAAGAAACATATAATAAAATTACATACAGAGTCAACACAATAAATATAAAACAATAAATTACTCCAGTAATATATTTTAATAAAGCCAGGCTATAGCCAACTAGAAAAGGTTTCTTTAAAAATTACCTTTACCGTTACTTAGGAGTTCTGCTCTGGTCACTCCTCTCACGCCAGCACAGATCCAATTGCATGTTTCCACAGCCCCTCTCAGCACCGATGCAAGCCACTCTTGAAAGGGACCATGAGTTCAGGGGTGGGCAGTCGTTTGGACAGCTGATCATAAACGTGCGGCTAGCGCCTACCTGAGTTTGCTGGCCCAGTGCACACAACTGATAGTCTGGCAATACAGGTATATTCAAGGAAGCAGCTCACCTTGATTTATGACTGCATGATTCTGGTTTGCCTATGCCAAAACCACTGGACATGCAGACATGCATCTCAATCTTTCAGCATTAAAAATCATAGCACTAGCCTTCAAAAATCATAGCAAATAACCAGAATGTGTAGCACTTTCTCATTTTAAACAATAATATGTCTACAAATTGTGGGCCCAATATAGTTAGTAATAAGGAATGTTTCCATCAACTTAGTTCAATGATTTAATAGTTTGTATGTCCAGAAATAGCTCAAACATTATTAAAAACATCAGTAAATCTATGTGGAGCAAGGGTAAATCGGAGTGTGAAAATCATAGTGCTATGCAAACTTCATAGCAGTTGAGAGGTATGCATGCAGAAGACGTGCCTTGTCAAGTACAGTATCATTCTGAAGCCTCTGTCAACAACGGGCAGTAAAAGCGCTTAGTGTGTGGATTTCAGCAATTCAGAGATAGGGGCTTCAGCATAATACCGTGCTAGGCAAGCTCTGTAATATTACGGCAAAAGACTTGTTCTGACATGGTTCCCATAGCCACAACTTCCCTTTGGCAAATGGTTCCGTGATGAGAGTGGTGGTGCCAGTCCACACAACACAGCTGCTTTCACCGCTTGCATTGCTGCGTGTCCCCAATTCCACCGAGACTTTGGGAGTGGAGTAAGGAGCAACTTAACATGATCGGGAAAGTGTTCACACTGCCAGGTCTGCACTTCAGCAGCCCCAAGCACTTGGGCTGCTGCAGTACAAATGTAGCAGTGTAAACAAGCCTATTAATTCTGTGCTCTAACCACCAGGCTAAACTGCCTCTTCTCACTTGAACAACCCAAAGCTTTCCCTCTCCCAATTTGAACCTCTCTTAGCCTACCTGTACGTGCCTAAAGCTAAACAGAGAAAATAATTCTGCACAATGGGAACAGTCCAAACCCTAGTTTAGTTTTTAATCTCTTTCATGATTTTCTTTGAATTTTTTTTTTAATTGTGTAAGTGGTCCATGAAAAGACAGTCGAGACCTACACTGTACTCAAGTTGGCATATACTGTACAGAGTTGATTGGTCCATTACGGTAAGCTGGGCCCTGTGAGATGCAAATCGACTTCCACAGCACATTGGCCACCTGGCTCTGAACAGAGCATGCAAAGAAATATGAAAAAGAACAGCTGGTTGGGCACAAGCCAGGCAACTTAACAGCAGATTCAACCTTCTCCAAAAATACAGTGTCATTTAAAATGGTCAAGACTCACAACCAGATGTGAAAAGCTCATTGAGCAAGAATTGCTGAATAAACAAAAGTTGGCAAAAGCCAACAACGATCTGTGTGTCTAATTTTTTTTAATTTAT
The DNA here is from genome assembly GCA_016271365.2 of Neoceratodus forsteri. Classification (NCBI taxonomy): domain Eukaryota; kingdom Metazoa; phylum Chordata; order Ceratodontiformes; family Ceratodontidae; genus Neoceratodus; species Neoceratodus forsteri. The sequence continues at coordinate 336,912,924 of CM057454.1, forward strand.
TTATTTTTTTTTATTTGTTTTTAGGTTATGTGGAGATAGTCTGGAAAAAATGACGGACAACTTCAAACTCAGGCTTGCATAGAAAGACACACTTACACACCAGATGCGTGTGCGTGCACACACACATACCCATACCCATCCCACCCCCAGGGTGGTACACGTGGCAATGTTTAGGCCCTCCCCATCTCCCCATGACTGTAATGGACGTTGCTCTTGCCCCTCTTCTCTGACAGTGAAATCAGCTCTGTATTTGTACTTGCCCTTCAAGGAAATGTTCTTGTCCAGGGCATGGGGCTACAGGATTTTGTACAATCCTGCACATAGTCATTCACAAATTCATGCTGGCACGGGTCACGTGATGAGCCGGCTCGGGTAAGACGCATCTCTCGCTCCTCCGAGTCCCAGGCGTTTACTTTTAGTCTGATTACCCGATTTTGGTGGCGTTTTGAGCTCTTTTTTGTTTTTGAGCCTAGTTGGTAACACTAAGTGGTCTTCTGAGCGCTGTAATTGTCGGTCGGTATTTCGGCGAGGAAATTCTTTACTAGTGCGCAATAGCGTTTGGGGGCAGGCCGAGCCCGACCTCGAGTGGTTTATGGAGACCGACGCAGCAGCTCCTCTTACGGGGCGCGCCCCAGCATCTAAGAGGCTAAAGCCCCACTCACCAGCTGACTTGGAGCAAGGTGAAGTGCTCCCTGTGGAAGGAGGGTCGGGAGTCTCTACCAAGGACATTAGGGAGATTAAGTTCCTGTTGCAGGGACTGGTAGTCGACTTTGCTGAAGCAAAACCGGCGCTGCACTCTTTGGCTAACAGGATGAATGATGCGGAAGCCAGGATCGCTTCCCAGGAAAGAAAAGTGACCACTTTGGACCAAGAGATGGTGTTACTTCGGAAAAAATTGAAAAAATTAGAAGAAAGGCTCGAGGATCAGGAAGCAAGAAATCGCAGAAACAATTTAATATTGGCGGGGCTTCCCGAGAGAACGGAAGGCCCAGACTGTGTCTCCTTTGTACAAGAGCTGCTGCTAAAATGTTTGGCCCTTCGCCATTTGGGGAAGGATATAATTAGAGCGGGCGCATCGTGCATTGAGAGAGGCCCCGCCACCTGGGGCCAGACCGAGAGTAATAATTATGAGGTTCCTAAACTATAAGGAAAAGCTGTATGTTCTCCAGATGTCTAAGCAAAAGAGGCCTCTGCAGTGGAACGGGGCCTCAATCTGGTTCTTTCAAGATCTGGTTCCTGGGGTCAGGGAGAAACAAAAAGAGTATAGCGACATTAAGAAGAAGCTCTATCTGGCTGGTATAAAATTTCGGCTTATTTATCCGTCTACACTCATGGTGAGGCTGTCCTCGGGGATAAAGAAATTTGTAACTGCAAAGGATGCTTGGGATGGACTATGTGTCGATCTTCCAGACCTCTTCAAAGGGCCAACTTGAAGTTACCCTCCGTGGGAGGGCAGGACTTGTTGGGAGCCGAGTGGCAGAAGCTTTGGAACATTAATATTGCTTGGCTATACTAAGTTGGACTGTGCCAGAACAGGAGGCAAATATATAAAGACTGGGGTTTGATGGTTGAAGGGCCCCTGTGGCGGGGGGTGGAGAAGGGGAGGGTGGTGGGTGGGGAGGATGGAGGATAACATGAGGATTCAGGGCTGCCTCAGGGGTATTATGATGAATACAAGGGGGTGTCATGGAATTTAAAGGGCCTGGTTAACATAAGGGTGGGATCAGCTGGATTTACTGGGGGATAGTGACGTAAAAAGTAATTGGGGGCCGGGTAATTATTAAGGGGGAACTCAGGGTGAGCTATGGACTTCAGCTGAAGCGTTCTATAAGAGGGTTTGTTTAATCAACCTGGATTGATTTTGGATTTGTCGTTTATGGGGTTGTTAGTTTTTAAAGTGTCAGTTTCTTTTTCCCTCAAGGTTAAGGGAATATTTCGGGATTCTTATGTTGCAACTGATGCTGTATAGCTCCTTGGGGTTTGTTATGGAGCTCGGGGGCCATATTTCGGGCTTAGTAACTCAGTTGGGATTCTGGGGGGACAGGGAAAATGGCTCATTCACGACTCATTTAACTATGGTTGGTCGGTCGTGGGACCGGGAGGGGGAGGGGTGGAGAGAGAGTCCTAACCGGAGATTACGGAGTGGATTGTGGATAGACTGCGTTCAGGCTTTGATATTTAGGAGTGTAATAGTCGGATGGCATTAATTAATCTCATTTCTTGGAATGTCAAAGGTTTAAGGGGCCAACATAAAAGATTGACAATCCTGAGGTACCTGGAGCAGCAATGAGTTCACATTGCAGCTCTACAGGAAACACATTTATTGTCGGAGGAGGTGGAGTTTTTAAAAAGGTGCTGGGTAAGCCAGGCTTATGGTGTGGGCCTAGAGAGAGCATCGGGTGGGGTTGCAATCTTAATAAATAGGTCGTGTCCCCTTGAGGTCGATCAGGTGGTAACCCGGCAGGATGGTAGGGGAGTTTTTGTGAAGGGCAATCTACATGGGCAGGCGGTTGTGGTGGCGTCTATTTAGGGGCCAACTCCTCCAGACCCTGAATTCTTTGCCTCATTAGAGGAAGATATAGTAGGGTTCCCATCACTTTAATTGATTCTAGCGGGTGATTGGAATCCTTGCTATGATAACAGAAAAGATAGGATGCCTCCTGGTAGGGGTTCCAGAACTAGAGCCCAAGCAGCGTTGGCTAGGTTTTTGGAAGTGGCAGGATTGAGTGATCCAGCGATTTTGTTTGGTGATGGGGCCTCCAGGATGACATTTTATTCAGCGCCGCACAGGGTTCATACAAGGATAGATTTTTTTGGGGGTGAATAGGGAGGCACTAGGGGGGATCAGAGCCTTCTCGACTGAGGGTAGAATTCTTTCTGATCACTCCTTGATTCGGATTCAGTGGGAACCAAGAAGGCTGCCCATAAGGCCTTTTAGATGGAGGCTTCAGGACTGGCTTCTAACATCAGAGGGGAGAAGGGAAGAACTTGAGGGGGCTCTGCAGGAAATTATAAGGGTACAAATACCCACGTTGACAAATAAAAAGTTAGCTTGGCCTACATGCAAATTTCTTTATTCTATGGCTGCTAAGAGGCTAGCCGACAAAGTGAGAGTGATTAGAAAGAGCGAAGAGGAATTTCTAGAGGCTGCTATTTGCTCTTTATCACAGCAAGAAGGGACTTGAGGAAATAGATAGGAGCTTAAAAGTCAAGAAGGGACCTCTCAGAGATTCTGTATGGTAAGACTGAATTTTGGCTAAATAAGATTAAGGCTAAATATCTCCTTCAGGGGGATGTCCCGGGGCGACTTCTAGCTGCAAGGATTAAAGAGTGGGAAGCGACCAGGACTATTAGCTCGATTACGCATGAGGGGAGGATAAAAACGGATCCTCAGGAAATAGCTGAGGCATTTGCCTCTTTTTTTGAGGAAATTTATCAGGGAACTTCCTCGGGGGGGGGAGATAAGGGAGTATTTGGATCGTATTCAGCTTCCGACTTTGGATCCCATCTTGGCTAAAAAATTGGAGGCTCCAATAACCTCCTCTGAGATCATAGAAGTGGTCCGGTCTCTCCCAATAGGGAAATCTCCGGGGCCTGATGGTCTAACGGCGAAATTTTATCAAACCCATATTCAGTCTATTCTCCTAATTTTAAAGGAATTTTTTCACATTATTATACGGGAGGGAATTGACCATCTTCCCATATACCAGGCATATGTCACACTAATACCCAAACCTGATAAACCGAGAGAGGTCATGGGAAGTTATAGGCCTATATCCTTGATAAATCAAGATATCAAGATACTTACAAAGATACTGGCTAACAGGATACTAAATGAAGCTCCAAATTTAATTAGTCAGGATCAGGTTGGCTTCATGCCGGGACGAGGGGCACTAGATGCACTGAGGAAATTACATCATATTATAAATTTTGCCTCAGACTCTGGGATTCCCTTGGCCTTGATCTCCCTAGACGCTGAAAAGCGTTTGACGAGGTTCCACTCCTTTTGTTCAGCACTATGGAGAAAATGGGGTTCTCGGAGGGTTTGATTAGGGGCATTAAAACCTGTGTTGCTGCTTCACGGCTAGGATACTATGCAATGGCTATCTCTCCAGAGAATTTCGTTAATAAATGGTGCCCGGCAAGGGTGCCCTCTATCACCGATTCTGTTTAATATTTATTTGGAGCCCCTATTAAGGTCGATCAACAGGGAGGTCAGGGTCCAGGGAATCGGGATTGGCAATATAGAGCTAAAGATATCTGTTTTTGCAGATGACATTTTGCTCCATCTTCAAGACCCAGTGTCATCTTTTGGTGTTGTTAGGGAGCTTATAGACCAATATTCGAGAGTGTCTAATTATAAGCTAAATCTTACCAAAACACAAATTTTGCCCCTGACCCCGCATGTATTTAGGGCAGACTTTGCTCCCATGGGGATTCAATGGAATAAGGATAAGTTGAAGTATTTGGGCATTTGGATCACTGCGGATTGGACAGAGGGAGCAGATGTTAATTTGGGGAGAATTATCTCTGAGATATCAGGGGATGTCCTAAGGTGGAGTAGGCTACCTCTGAACTTTGCAGCACGATTAGGTATTATTAAGATGAATATTTTGCCGAGGTTGCTGTACCGAGCACTTGGCTCCTCACGCCTATCCCAGTAAAATGGTTAAGGTTATTAGGAAAATGGTGTTGGGTTTCTTATGGGGTAATAAACCCACTAGGATCAAATATAGAGTGCTATGTAGGCCCTTTGATGAAGGTGGAATTAAATTGCCTGACCTCCAGGCCTATTATGTAGCTGGCCAGTTGGGTTTGATGGCACAATGGGCAAGGGACTTGGAGGAGGGAGAATACTGTCCTGCCTGATTACAGTTGGAAAAGAAGGGGTTAAAGGATATAAATTATTCGCCTGAATCACTAATTTATGCCAGGCTCAAAGCGGTGCAAGGTAAAGTTAAGGAGGGGAATCCTATTAGGAAGTCTCTGGATACTTGGTGGGCGTTCCTTACTCCGAAGCAAAGAGACTCTCAGATCAATTCACGGGATCAGCCCTTACTGAGGAATCCTAATTTGACTATCGGAGGCCAGGTGCTTGGCCAGAGGTGGGTTAATTACCTGGACGGGCTTGCTTTGGGGGATATGCAGCAGGATGGGAGAGTCTCGTTGCCACCACAATGTGAGGCTCTGCCCTTTTTTCAAAGGTTACAGCTTAAGCAATTGATTGTGGGAGTTCGAGGGGGAAAGGGGAGTTTACGGATAGTTTTCTCAATTGGGACCACCTACAAGGGGTGGTTAACGGATTTGGTTTACTCTCGAAGGTATATAAGATACTCTTGAACTCCCGTAGAGATAGTGATTTAATTTCTATTTCCTATTGGGATAAAGCATTGACTTTTGAGTTTAATTGGAGCTCTAGTTGGAAAGCCACTAAGTATCTGGTTATCCCCAAATATAGAGTTACACAGATTTGGGTAACCCACAATATTTTCTACACACCTGTTAAACTAGCGTCTGGCGAGGGTCTGAGGTGACTGATCTCTGTTTAGGTGTGAAAAAAGTATCGGGGATCTGCTACATATCTTATGGAACTGTGAAAAAATTCAGTTGTTATGGGATGAGATCAGACAGGGGATTGACCCCTGCCTGGGATATAAGGATTACATTACGCCGGAGATCTGTGTATTAGGGGATTTTTCCCTCGTTGAGGGAGTTATCCCAAGGTATCACCTAGCTCTAATGGGATCAGTAGTTAAAGCGTTCATTTTAAGTCACTGGAAGGATGGCCAGACATATTTATATGAGCAGTGGGTGAAAGATCTATTGAGGACGTTGGATAGGATCAAAAATCATCTTTTGTCCGAGGGTAGACAGGAGGTATATATAAGAAGGTGGGCTAGCTTGGAGGCAGCTTACTTATAGTTTGATGGGAGCCTCTGAATGATGACCTATACGTGCAAGGGGGGCTGCCTGTTACAATGGGCGGAGTAGGATAGGTACCAAGGGATTGGCTTATTACATAGAGGATTATAGTCCTTATTATGAGGTACCCTATGGTTTGAGGAATTTCTAGGAGGAATAATTGGGGCTTCGTTTAATCTGATTGGGCAAGATCTAATGAGGAATGATTGTTGGGGATGGGTAATCCCCTTGGCTTAGGACTCTCTCTCTCAGGGGTTACTCTGGGTACCCGATTGGGTTGTTTGGATTTCAATATGTTTTGAGGAGTCTTGAGTTTGGTTTTTCTTTTATATGATGATGATGGGTGTGGGTAAAGAGATTTTGAGGGTTGGTAGAGTATTATGTACTAGTAATTACATTTCTGTTAGCTTATCTGTGTTATTATATATCACGATGATAAAGTCTTTGGAGGGGGTATCCAGGGGTTTGTAAATAAGGTGTACAGTTTGCACATTCAGTTTTGGAGTATGCGCCCGGGCTTCCGGGTTATGTGTGTGTCTGTTTTATTTTTTTTGGGAAAAGAAATAAATTTCTCTTAAAAAAAAAAAAAAAAATTCATGCTGGCACATAGAGTCAGATAAATAGACGCCCACACACACACACACACACAAGGCGAAAGGGAAAAGGGAAATTGTTTAACCAGGAAAGGTACATTAAGTTGAAGCTTGTTTCCAGGTGCGACCAGGGAGCACAATGAAGTTAAGTGACTTGCCTAGGGTCACACAGTATGCAAGTGGGGGCCATGGGATTCAAACCCAGCTCTCCAGGTTTGCAGCTCAGAGCCTTAAACCACTGTGCTATACTGCTTCCATAACAAACAATACGCCTATAGATTTGCTTCCCCATACCCATATATACACACACACACACACACACACACACACACACTTTCCATTTCTGTCCCGAACCTGGACCATTCAGACCTGTCACACCACCAATCTGCTCAATGAACAACAGCACCAATGAAGAGCTCTTCTTCTTGTCCTAACAACTCACCCTTTTAGTTCATTTTTATTTAACTTTAAAGTACCACAACTCCCGCTGGCTGCACTGCAAGTACTATGGATGGTGTGCTGAACCTAACCAACACAGTTTATGTTCCCTTCCGTGTAATACTTTACCTTTCATATAACTAGCCCTATGGCCTGCATAACCAGCTGCCCCCTTTTCATGGTGGTGAGTACACCCCATGCCTCTCTGCATTGGCATGATCTGGCTGAGGATTCCTCAATTGCCAAAACCAGCTCTCTCAAGCAAGTCCAGGACCTTGCACATGCATGTCTCCATGTATTTCTACTGCCAGCTGCTGCTGCTGCAGAATCCCATTAATTTATGCTGCTATTAGCGTTGTTGTGCTCTCTACAGTTCATTCATATACCTGCCACAGATTCACATGGCTGGTGTCAGATGTACACAGTGAACAACCCAGCCAAGAAGCCACAGTGTCTGCTGCAAATACCTGCCTCACTACATGAAGATTACATCCACACTAGGGATATCTAAGGGCTACCCGACTGAGTTATATGTGGACAAATCTAGATGAATAGAAGAAGTTGCACTGGGGCCGGCAAAAAATCTGAGTCACTGACTCAAACATGTATGAGACGGCAGCTCAGCGAGGTTCGACAGATCCGTGCATAACTGTTACTAATGAACTGCTCAGTTACCTTAACGAACTGCTGACTTAAAAGTAAAACTTGTCCAAGTTGTAGCTGGGATTTTTGCTAAACAAATGAACATGGGGAAGATGGAGTGTGTGGCACCTGGGACAGGAGGGTGAAACATAAAACATTTATGTCTCTGTATTAAAAAAAATCCTGTGGGTGCCAGATAGCAAAAGTAATTTGGGGGAGGAGGGAGGTGGTTGTCACAGTCACAGCTGCATGTGATGAAATGCACGGTAACATAGTAATCAACTGCAGAAAAGGTTCAAAGACCCATCAAGTTTGCCCAGGTCTACCTAGTTAATGAGGGGAACCCTAATGGACACTTACCTTTACCACAAGTGTAACCCTTCATCCAGTGTCTAAAAACATGAGTGAAATATCTTGGTGGGGCTGTTTATTTATTTAAAAGTTTCACCAGGAAGGCATACTGAGCAGTGCAATGCTCTATTCCAGATGCGTCCTGGGAAGGGGGATTAGGATAACCAGTAAACAAAATGCACACATTATTAAAATGAAGCACATTGCAGTAACAAGTGAAACAAATTGTACAGTTACACGTGCCTCTTGGCAGGGGAATACTTAATAGTGCAAATAGAACAACACTGAGGCTAAGTGCCACGACTATAAGAAGCAACAGACAGCCTAACAACAGGCACATGGCAAACGACTGCCTTATAGAGCTAGCTGCACGAACAGGCAGTGGTGAAATGCTGAATGAGGAGACGGTTGAGCTGCTGAGTGGGGGTGGAGTGTCTGAGCTCAGCTGGGAGGGAGTTCCAAACGTAAGGTATACGGTGCCTGAAAGCTTGTTGGCCTTTGGTGGAGGACATAAGCGGAAGGGAGAGGAGCCTGGAGTCGGTATTACGGAGAGAGTAAGAAGGAGGAGTTTGGGCCTCCAAGATAGTTGCAAGGTAAGGGGGAGGGACTGGGTCTAGTATTTCGCTGTTATCCTTGAGCAATGTGCCATTCTCCGATCCTGTAAGGAAGGTAGATCTAGGGACCTGTTGAGGTCACAGTGGTGAGTCATGGGCGGGCGGTCCAGGGCAAAGCGGCAGAAAGAGTGGAAAAGGGAGTCAAGCTTGGTGAGGGAGGACTTAGGGGCTGAGCTATAGACTATGTCCTCATAGTCAAACAACGAGAGTATCATTTTCTGTACAATTTCTTTGCGGGTGGGCAGGGGAATGCAGCTTCTGTTCTGATAAAGGGCTCCCAGTTTCGGGTGAAGTTTTTTTAGGATTGCTTCAATATGGACTGAGAAGTCGAGGTGCTGATTGAGCCAAACCCCAAGGTATCTGAACGAGGTGCAGGACTCCAAGTGGGTCCCATCTAAAGTGTGGAAGGTGGGGGAGGGCTCGGGAGAGCCTTTGCCTAGTCCTGAAGGTGAGTGAGACAGTTTTCTTTGTGTTGAGAAATAGCTGGTTAGAGCAGAACCAGAGCTGGATTGAGTTAAAATCCTTCTGGAGTCTGGATGACACCGTGGCAGGGGAGGGACCTGTGACATACAGCACAGTGTCGTCGGCATACATGTGTATGGATGAGAGAGGACACACTGAGGGCACGTCATTGAGAAAAATACAGAAGAGTAGCGGGCCAAGGACCAAGCCTTGGGGAACGCCTATTGTGACAGGGAGTGGGGCAGAGGTGTGTGATCCAATTCTAACTGCTTTTTGCCTCCCTGCCAGGTACGAATAGAACTAGCTGGTGGCCTCACCTGAGAGGCCGGCGAGGGCGAGTTTGGATAACAGGAGAGAGTGGGAGACCGTGTCAAATGCCTTAGCTAGGTCGATGAAGATAGCTGAGGTGACAAGTCCTTTGTCCATGCCAGTGAGGATGTCGTTTGTTATCCTTAGAAGGGAGGTAATTGTGGAGTGTGATTTCCGGAAGCCAGACTGGTAGTGTGAGAGAAAGGAGGAGTCGAGGAAGGCAGATAGTTGGGAGAGAACAAGTTTTCCTGAACTTTGGCTAGCATAGGGAGCAAAGAGATAGGGCAATAATTGCCTGGCGAAGAGAGGTCGCCACCTTTAGGGAGAGGAATGAGCTTAGCATGCTTCCATTCAGCTGGTATTTTGGTGAGAGAGAAAGACAGATTGTAGAGGGAGGCCAGTGGGGAGGCGATGGCTGGGGCAGATAAGTATAGCATTTTGGAGTTAAGGCCGGAGGGGCATTTGCCTTTGGAAGGGTTGAGTGACTGCAGGGCTGTTAGTACTTCAGCGGTGGAGACTAGGCGAAATGAGAAACAGGAGGACTGGGGTAGGGGTGGCATGGGGGTCGTGGGGGTCCAGGTTTGTGGATGGCACGGAGGAGGCACAGTTAGTGAAAAATGAGTTGAAAACAGAGGCCACATCACCCAAGTCAGTGACCATGGAATCAGCGACATTAAGGGCAGGGGTGGGTGGCTGGGAAGGGAGGCGTGAGCAGTGATTTCATTGTCTTCCAGAATTTTGCTAGGTGGTTGAGGTTTGAGTGGAAAGAGACCTTAAAGTAGTTTGCTTTGGCCTGACAAATTATACTGTTAATTAGGATTGCTAATTAACAGCAAAATAATGGACACTGATGAAGCATACCATAAATTTTGTCATTACTTTACTCTAATCTGTGATAAAATAATACCTATTAGAAAATTAAGGGTTAGAGGGAACAATAATATCTGGTTTACTCCCAACCTATTGAAACTTATTAGGAAAAGAAACCAAGCATGGAATGTATACAGAAGGACAAAACAATTAAATCATCAGGTATTGTACAAAGAGTTTAGGAATAAATGTCAATTAGCTATTCGAGTAGCAAAAAAGGAGTTTTTTAAGCAAAAATTCATGGAAGCTAAAGGGAACACGCGAACAACTTGGAATACAATTAATTCATTAATGGGTAAATCTGATGGGAGTGAAAATTATGCAATAGACAAGGACGGTACTATGATTATGGATCCTAAAATGGTGGCAGAAGCCTTCAATTTACATTTTACTAATTTGGGGAAGTATAGTTCTACTGTGGGTAATGTGGAAGGTTCCTAGGGCCTTTGGATGCTTTTTTACATCTAAATGGTGAGAAATTTGTTAGAAGTTATAACATTCCAAAATTTTATTTTCGTTATTTATATGTTAAGGATGTGGCTAATTTTGTATCTAAAATGGAACCAAGGCCTAGTTGTGGATCTGACAACACTGATTATAGGATTTTGAAAAGGGTCATTAATAGTGCGGCCAGTCCACTTACAAAATTGTTTAATTATTCCCTTTGTTATGGGGTTTTTCCAAAGGTGTGGAAAAATGCTGTTGTCGAGCCTTTTTTTAAGTCGGGGTCAAGATCTAACCTTAATAACTATCACACAATTTCTATGTTGGCTCCTTATCTAAGATTCTAGAAAGATAGTTTCAGCTCAGCTGATAGAACATATAACAAAATATAATCTTTGGTCAGATTCACAACATGGCTTTAGGCCTAACCACAGCACCGAGACAGCCTTGGTAAGGTTCTCCAGCCAAGTTTCCAAGGCAATTGATGTCGGAGATTTTGTTGCAGCGGCTTTTGTGGACCTCACCAAGGCTTTCAATCTTGTTAATCATGAAATACTCTTAAAGCAGTTAGCTGCTGTACAGTTATCAAATGGGGTTATTTCTTGGATTGGAGATTATTTATCTAACAGGAATCAGATGACAATAATCAATGGAATAAAATCGGAGCCAGCATTGTTAAAATGTGGAGTCCCACAGGGCTCCATATTGGGTCCTTTGCTTTTTTCTTTATTTGTTAATTCTTTATCGGGTAATCTTTCAAATTCTGAGTTATTGTCATATGCAGATGATGCTGTTTTGTTTTGTTCTGGCCCCAATCTTCTGACTCTTCAAAATACCCTACAATATGATTTTAGTTTGCTTCATTATTGGTTTGATAAACATAAATTTGTGTTAAATTCTGCAAAAACTAAGACAATGGTATTTTCTCATTCCAGGAGAGAGCAAAAGCAGGATCTAATTATTCAGGATAACTTGGGTAATTTAATTAAACAGGTTAGACTGTTCAAATATTTGGGAATATTAATGGATTGTCATCTAACTTTTGAGTCTCACGTTACGGAATTAATTAATAAAGTACATAAAAGGTTGGGGTTTCTTTATCGAATTAGATGCAACCTTACTGTTGATATTAGGTTATTACTTACACATAATTTATTATTATCTATAATGGATTATGGGTCCATAATATATTCTTATACTTCTGAAAGAATGTTCTCTAAACTTCAAGTTACTTATCATTCCGTGTTACGTCTTACTTCTGGCCAATCAAGGTTAACACATCATTGTTTTCTTTATACATTTTTTGGTTGTTTGCCTTTAAGGGAGCGATTCAACTTTAGATCACTGATGTTTTTGCACAAGGTTCAGTTAGGTATAATGCCACAGAGTATCCGTAGTCTGTTCTCTAGGAATACAAAATCTGGTTGTACAAGATTTCGGAGTAAGAAGGGTTTTGTGTTGCCTTTCTTCCATACTTCTTTTGGTCAAAATTCCTTGAAATTTGCCACTGTTAGGATGTATAACTATCTTCCTACTTCCTTATAATGTTACAAGCCAAAAGCAGTTATCAAAATTTAAGACTGCTCTTAGGAACAATTTGTTGGTGAATTCAATTTGTAAATGTTTTACATAATGTATATTTATTGGATGTTTACTGTTTGTAAAGTCTGATGTGTTATGTTTTGTGTATGAACTGGTCATTTGTGAAAATGGGCTTGTCCCACAAACTAATCAGTTTAAAAATAAAAATGAAGTGAAAAAATTAAATGTGTCTAGTTTCTGTATGCTAACAAAATGAAGCAAGCCCATGTTAGAAAGTTGCTATGTGAGTGAGGGAGGTGTGGGGGAGCAAGCTGGCAGGTTAGTAGCACTATAGCATTAGATCTTTGAATGACTGAAGGTATACAGAATCCATGAAAAATCCTGCCGGCCCATCGGTGCAGTAGCAGTGCTACCGCTGGAGACACTGGCAACCTAGGTTTGGGAGAGCACCTGGGTTATCAGGAGCCATCGGGGGGGGGGGGGGAGACTGAGCGTCCCACAGGATGCTCTCCTCCTCCGGAGAGGGAGGGAGGATTCCATGCTTTGCCGCAATACTGCTACCTGTGTGCACACCTGGAGCCGGATAGAAGGGAGGGAAGGATGCTGTGACGTCAACGTGCAGATGCCCACATAGTGTGTATGCCTTGCCGTCCCACACGCAATGTTCTTAGGGATTGTAACAGGACAAAGATACTGTGACCCTAGCACCTCTTCAAGAAAGACGTTCCCCAGAGCGATCCGGGTCCCCGCCTCACCACCACAAGCCCCGCCTGATGCAACAAGATGTACGGGGGTTTACCCCCATCCCGACCCCACCTGGGGTGAAGCCAAGGCTCCATGGAGGTGAGTGGCCATGGTTGAAGGGATCGGGGAGGTGCCTGGAGGTCCAGAGTTGAGGAGGGGTGGTGTGAGGGGGCATAAAAACCATAAGGGAAAAAAAAATCCATTAAAAAACCAAAAACAAAACACAATGAATTTTCACATTAGCAGAGCAGACATAATCAATTAAAATTCCACCAAGAAAATGCAGCAAACATTCATTTAACTACAGTCAGCACCCATTTAACCTAGTATCAAATTTCAGGATTTGTCCATCACCATATCCCTAGATAAAACAATGGCTAACTTTGGAAAAAAGCTTGGGATGTTGTACAACATGAAAAAATGTCTTTCAAAAGGAAGACAGAAACACTAACTGTGGACTCCTTGACTGTACCTGTATTCGATTATGGGGACTTGCTCTACCTTGGGGTGTCAGGGAGGGAGCTGGCAAAGCTAGACATAATGTGTAATAGGTTTGCCGCTAATCTCAACCTCTCCCCTCAAGACACATCATTGCTATCTGTACTCAGAAATGGACTGGCTAAGATTGGCTGATAAAAAATATGCTTCTGGTAAATTTTGTGCACTTATGCAATAAAAACAGGTCTGCAGATTATATCTTAAATAATTTAACTGAGAGAAAAGTTAAAAGATGGACTAAGATCAGCACATGGAGTGGAATTAGTAATAACCCCTTGGAAAACTACCATAGGGAGATCTGCCTTTGCCTGCACAGGCCCAACAGTTTCAAATGCAATCCCCTGTAGTTTAAGGCCAATAAACAAACTAATAAGTATGCACAACATGAGGGCCTGGACACCCAGAGCATGGTAAGAAACCTACACAGTGTTGCACTGCAGTAGAAGTGGGTGAACTTTTTTTTTGTTTTGTTAGTAACATCAGACAGTCCTTCTCAATTATTTATATGTTTGTATTGGTATGTTTTATAACACTTGAATTACAATATCTGATCTGTAACTGTCCTATGTATATAGCATGTTATATGTGTTTTAATGCATTTGAAAAGGGTTATAGATTAGCAGAATAATGTATATAAGACATGACCAATGTCCTGTTGTAATATTTTGTACTAAGGACCCCACTGAAAATGAGCTTTGCTCGATGGGCATTCTGTATTCATAAAACGAATAAATGCATTACTACTACTACTACTATTACCACAACATCATCACAATCTTTTTTTTTTTCACCATCACGGTTAATATGCAAGTAACCACCGCAAAGCTTCCACGTCCAACTGTATTGCTAGCTATTCTTGTCACAGTGTGCATCCTTAGCACTTTTCACTGACCATGCCATTTTGTGCCTTCAAGGATGTGCTTTTAAGCTGAGAGCACCGAGATTGGTTGGCACACGCTCCAGGTGTAGTGAGTGACACGATAGTTGGAGTCAATGAGGTACTTTCTTGGTGGCATAAGAATCAGTGCAGCCCATAAAAAGATCCTGTTTTGAAAAGTTTCTGCAAGATTTCTTTGAGCAAATACTCAGAAGCAAGCAAGAGAGGCAGGTGCCATCACAAGCATCATTTTTGGGCATAATGTAGAGTAGACAGAAATGCTTTTGGAGGTAAGCAGGGTTTAACAAATTGCATAAAGAGGCAAGCAACAGGAAAAACACAAGCAGGGGAGAATTTCTCCTTTCTTTCGCAATTTACATAGCATAGAGGAAAAACATCAGAGGCAAGAAAAGCAGTGTCGGGGGGGCAACTGACTGAACCAAACTGCAAGGAAAATGGAGTACTGTGGGTGTGTGTGTGTGTGTGTGTGTGTGTGTGTGTGTGTGTACAAAAAGCAGGAAATTTCTTTAAAAAAATTGACTCTGTAAAGCATTTCTCTGGGCAACACAGGGAGAAGATGGTACTATACTGGAGATCAAAAATGCAACCATTCAACAAATAGGTGCAAACAAATGTAAACCAGTGTTCATTTGAAAATTCAACCATCCATAGTGTTTTGGAAAAATGTTTGCTCCATTTTCTGTTAATTGTTCTCAAACAAAGACATCTGAATGACAGCAGTGATTCCTGAGGAACAGCTTACAACTTTGATCCATGTGCTTCTAGAGATTGGGTGTGATTCAAGTGTCCAACATGGACAAATGCCTCAGAAATGTCACCCTGCATTTTGTTGCACCAAACACCAGCTCTAAAATCCAACTGTTGGATGCTGGCATCATACAGAATATAAAGGCCCGGTACTGTCCCCAGCAACTGCAGCACTATGTGAATTGCGTGGATGATGATAAACAGCCAGACATAAACATCAAGGGGCCACTTTATTTTGTAAGAGACTGTTGGTGTGATGCGAGCAGCACAACATTTGCAATTTTCTTAAGAAACTCTGCATGCAGCAGCACTACTTCCTGCTGACAACACTAACTCTCAGAATCACAAGACTACAATTGCAACTGCCGCTGTGTTAGATCCACCTCTGAAATTCCAGAACAACTGCTTGATGCCAGAAATGTGACTGCAGTGGAAATCTTCCATGATAAGAATAATGAAACCAGTACTGCACTAAACAAAGATGGCACCTTTCGGCTTGTGCAACCAAAGAGGACTCTTATTTCCTTACTGGTAATTCCAGTTGACTGCAGGCCCAGTCCATGGATAATCACATGTTACGGGCGGTCCTACCCAGCGACTTGGCGCAGGTTTAACTGCCTGAGAGAAGTGTTGAGACATGCCCTTTCCCAAACTCCCATACTCCAACCTTCTGTCAAAGTCAATAGAAAACACTGCTTAGAAAAGACAGTATTAGCTATAAGCAGTGAAGTGGAATGGGTTCTACTAAGCTCCATGCTGTACTACCAGCTCAGCACCTGCCTGCCAAGAGCATCCACAGGGCTAAGTACAGTGCATCAAGACGATGGTGCCTATTAAAAATAAGTGTACACAGATGCCAACACGCAAGCCCAACACATTACTTCTAGGGATTATGTAATACCTTTTCTGTCATGTTATTTGTATTGGATTCAGGTCGAGCCTGAAAAAGGGCTTTGCCCAGTGCTCTTACCCGGTTAACAAAATAAATAAAAATGTTGAGGCCCGTTCAGCATAAGAGGCTGTCACTGCTCTAGTGGAATGTGCTCTTATTTAAGGGCACTTTCAGCCCTCGAGAAGAATGTGCTAGCCTGTCGGACCGACAGAATCGTGTTGCTCACTTTTACTTAGCCAGAGCAGACCCTTTCTTTTCCAGACTCCTGAGAACAAAACGCCAGTCTGTATTGCAGAATGACTTGGGCTTGGTAAATATTTAAAGTGCGCTTATCATTTAGGGTATGAATCCATTTCTCCTTGGGGTTTACAGAACTGGGGCAAAGACAGGGCAATACTATTTCCTAATTTCCGTGGAAGTCTAAGACCACCTAAGAAAGAAAGGAACTCTGTGGAATAAAAAAAGCCCAAATCTCACCGATTCACCCAGCAGATGACTATAGGAAATAGGATCTTAAGAGCCAGGAGGCAGCTTGACAGCTCTTGAAGATCTTTAAAAAAATGAATCCATAAAATCCTCAAAGACCAAATTTAGCTTCCTGGGAGGGGTAACATATGCAGTCCTTAGGTGCATCTTTTGACATGCTTTCAGAAAACTGATTATGTCCAGATGGGACCCAAGAGGTTGTAAGCCAATATAACCCCTTACTGTCAAGAGAACCGCCACCAGCACCCAGATGTAACAGACTACTCGTTGTCTAGGTACTACTGCAGAAATTCCATGATACTGGACAGAGAGGTGGCTGAGGACTTGATGTGAAGTGGGATGCACCAGCATCTGAAAGTATCCCAGACTCTGTTGTAGGCCCTGTTGGCAGAGATCTTTCTAGCCTGCCTCAAACTCCTAATAACTCTTGCCGAGTATCCTGCCTTCAGAAATCCCCTGCACTCAGGAGTCAGGCCATGAGCCGAAACTTGTCCGAGTCAGAAAAAGAATCAGGTCCCGATGCAGAAGGTCAAGAAAACTGATCAGTGTGATGGGAACACACACTGGCAGTAGGACCAGCTCTATGGGTGCTCAGATTGTGCTTTTGTGGATCTGACTATCCTCCATCAGATAATGCTGGTATGTGCCTCTAAATCCGACTGTGAACTGAAAAACAGTTGGATTTCAGATCCATAGTCAGATAGTTGTGGATCCAAGGTCAGATTCATCATATCCATGGGCAGATTCATTGTATCCAACCTCAGACAATTGGATCCAATGGTCAGATACCTGATCAGATCCACGAATACCTTAGATACGGTGTGGATCCCATTAGGTTGAAACCTTGACTGGATTTCTATGACATTCTAGGTTGTCCAAAATCCAGCAAAAATGATGGCACCTAATGGTATCCGACCTGGTAGGATACTATCTGAGCAATACTAACCAGCTCTGAATACCATGATCTATGGTGCCAATGATGTAATATGAGGATCAGCATTATTTATTTCTCATGTTTTACCATGAAAGTCCTACTGAGCTGGTATCAGCTCGTTTGCAGATGCACCTGGTGAAAGGGAAAGAATAGAGAACAGTGTAAATACAAAGTACAATGTACAACAACATTATGATAACATGGAAATAACCATTACAAAAGTAAGTAATTTTTAGGAAAATACTTATCTTCTAGATAATAAAACTGCAATAACAAATTGCAGAAGAAAAGCAAACGAACATTAAGCAATGAGCAACAATGCATTAATATGAGGGGCAGGGGACAGTGAATGACTGGGGGGGGGGGAGGTGCTATACTAATGACAATGCAGGGAGGAAGACAGCAGACACAAGTCTATCCCAGTATCAGGAGCAACTGCAGGAGTGAGTAGAAAAATCACAGAGGAGTGATTTTATGACACTGTTGATGGCTCCCACTGCAACTTCCTTATGATGTTTGGGATAATTGTCCATGGAGGGAGTGCATACAGCAGGACATCAGACCATGCCAATGAGAAGCAATCCACACCTAGTGGCTGTAGCTGCAGATATCTGATCAAGTACCTTATGGTCTTTCCATTGGCCTTGGTTGCCATTAGGTCATGAATACTGGGGTTCCCCATTTGCTGCAGAAGATGTGAAACACTTTTTTGTTGAGCTCCCATTTATTCAGATGTAGCTTCTGGCAGCTGAGCCACTCCACTGAGCAGCTGAGAGTGCCTGCCAGGTGTACCGCTGAGAGAAACTGAACGTTCTTTTCCACGCAGCGGAGTAGTCTGCAGACCTCCTCCACTGTGAACCTTTTCTGCGCCTCCCTGCCACCTGAGGTTGGAAACAGTTACCACACACTGTCCAGCTGAACTAGCATGTGCTAATTGCTCAGCTTAGCCCCCACAAATTAGCAGCACCTTGAAGACCACTCACATCTCAAGAATGTTGCAGGTAACTTCTTTTTCACAAAGATCTGGGTCCCCGTGGACTGAGACTGTGCTGAGAACTCCACACCCTGCACATGAGGCTGGCATTAGTATAATGCTTTGATGTGCCTGGTTATCAAGACCATTTGGATCTGTGGGCACTGATGACCTCACCTGTACTATGAGTGGAATACTGGCTGCCGAGAATTGCTTCTGTGTGTTCCAAAGGTGCAGAAGATGAAGTTGAAGTAGGTAAGATTGAAGTGTGGACCACATCTATGCTCAATGCCATCATACCTAGGATGTGCAGAATCAAGAATCATCCTTCCATAGTTAAAAGAGTTAGTGCATTAAAACTGAGATAGCAACATCCTCCAACCCTTACCAGCTTAGCAGTCAAAAACTGAAGTTGCTGTTTAATCACGTTGTGTGTTTATGAACTCCTCAGGCTAGTTTTCAATTTTTTATTTTTGCAAGTAAGTGGTTTTCATGCCTAACACCATTCACCATCTAGAGCACCAAATGCTAACGTTGTTAGGGGCGACGTTAATCAGCTCTATTTCAAACACTGAAGTCGGTTTGATTAGCACACAAACCTTGCCTACATTGAAAATGTCGTCATCTGTGATTTCAGCAATACAGCTGCTTAAAGAGCAACTGCTCCACGGTTTTAAGCCTTGGGCAGGCAACTTATACTAGGCTTCTGCCGATGAGCTCAACTACAGCCCATAATATTTTTCTAATAATATTTTACATTTATTTGCCCGACTCGTAACTTTAACTTCTACAAGCTGAAAGCGTACAGCCGCTGTCCACCACTTAAAATTGCAGTTTGATGACGTGCACAAGGGAACAGGGCTGCGGGCGTGCTACACACAGAATTATGAAATTAGCAGAGGGGGCTCTCTAAACATGCTGACAGTTTTTTTGTTTCTGGTTATACATGCATGGGTCTGTAATATATACCATATATTAGTCTCATACATGTATCACTAGAAGTAAAGACACTATTGGCATTTTTAGAAAGCTCCTTCCCCTGATTTCATTATTCTATATGTAGCATGCCCGCAGCCCCATTCCCTACTGCATGTCATCAAACTGCAATTTTTAGGGGTGGGGCTGCAACGCTCGGCTCACAGTCAAAAGATACGAGCTGGGCAAACAAATGTAAATATTTAACTGCTGCATAGCAAAAAATCCATTATTGGCTAGAATAGCTCCTCGGGCAAGCAACTCCTCAGTACAAGTTGCCTGCCCAGAAAGTGGCAGTTGCTCTTTAAAATAGAATGGTAGACTCTCATTGCTTGATGTATGCATGTGTCCACTGTGGCATCTATTTTGTGTAAACTGGGCAACAATAAAGAATTTTTTATACGTTAAAGCTGAACGGACAGAGTCCCTGAGGAGTGCAAAACTGTTTGGACTGTGCTCTTTAAAAAACAGTTTGGCATTGCCCGGTTCCGATTCCCAGCAGTTCCCAGCTCATGACTGCGAAACTTTGACTGCTGTTTTTTTTTCTGTTTTAAGCAACTTACTTGAATAGATTGTGGCTGCTGTGCTCCCCTCTCCTTACACACAACCCATTCAAGCTGCAATGCCCTCTCTAACAGACACACACACACACACAGCAGAGCTGCCCACTCTGTAGGCAGTTAACCGGAGGTTAGGGGGCTGGGGCAGGTGGAAGTAGCACACAGAAAGAGAGCGAGAGCTTCTTTTATGTAGTGTTTTGAACTGTTTTTAAAGTTGTTCAGCACCTTGATACACTGAAAGGTGCTATACAAATAAAATTATTATTATTATTATTATTTTAAAGGTGAAGTGTTAACTGTTTCATTGTACCTTTAATAAACTTCTGTTGCGATCTGCTACAGCAGTGGGTGATCTGCTGGTGGTTGAAATTCACTTCCATTCTCCACCCCCCTACCTCCGTGAATCAGACAGGGCACGAAAAAGTGAGTACCCAACAGTTTTAAATTGTGGGAGCAAATAATCCATTGTTTGAGGAAATCTGACACTGCACCTCCTGACCAACGCTTAGTCCCAAATGACTGCCCCGAAGATCGCTCACTTCCCTGAGAAAGAGAGTGACCAAGCTGCCTATCGCCATTCACTAAGTTTGCTTGTTTCTGTACAGCACTGAATTTATTAACACTGTTAAATTACATGGGTATATATTTTCCAAAATAAGCACTATGTAATACACATTGTATGTTTTAATTAACCTTGCTGTATTTCTCTTCAATGCATGGTGAAAGCTGGGACAGTAAGTTCTGACTACCAGAATTTATTCTATGTGCGCACAGTGCTAGAACACAGTTTTATTCTTAAAGGGGCACTGTCAGCTTTGCCCCTTTGTTTTTTAAGTAACGTGAGCAGTGTGCCTCTTGGCACACATCTATCCTACATGTACTCCACAATGCCCCTACATTTATGAAATTACAGTCTTTTGGCAGGTTTTCTATTTTTTTGCAAAAATATTCGGACACTCAGTCTGACAGAAACTCACCCGTGTCCTGGAAAGACAATGAGGTCGGGAAGGCGCCTCTGGCACAAGCACTGTCCTGAAGAGTGATTTTTTCCTGATGGAAACTGAAATATGATAATGAGCCTGTACTTCATGTTAAAATATAATGTTGCTGGTATCTCCCAGGAAAAAATGAATGCTGTGCAGTGTACAATTTTGAATTCCATGGTGTTGTTGAAATCCAATGCATGCGCTTCAGAGGCATGAACAAAGATCCCACGCATGCACAACAGCGCACCTCTGAAGTGCAAGCACAGGATTTTGGCAACACCATCAAATTCAAACTTGTACACTGCACAGCACTCTGTTTTTCCTGGGAGATACCAGCAACATTATATTGTAACATGAAGTACAGGCTCATTATCATATTTCAGTTTCCATTGGAAAAAAAAAATCACTCTTCGGGACAGAATTTGTGCCAGAGGCACATTTCTGACCACATTGTGATTCCGGAATGTGGGTGGAGTTTCTGTTGGACAGACTGTCCGAATATTTTTGCAAAAAAATTGAAAACCGGCCAAAAGGTTGTCATTTCATAAATGTAGGGGCATTGTGGAGTACATGTAGGATAGATGTGTGCCAAGAGGCACACTGTCCACGTTACTTAAAAAACGAAGGGGCAAAGCCGACAGTGCCCCTTAATATATTTCAAAGTAAATGTGTGTAACATAATTGATATTATTTTGTTTTCTGTCTCCTCCATTCTGCTAGTATGGCGAGCAGAGAGAGAGTGTCACATGGGAGTGTCACAAACTGCAAGCAGATTGCGCTGTCTCAATTACGCATTAACATACTGACATAACATACTAACATACTAAAAGCCAGCAGAACAGGCCCGATGGTTTGTCGTGTCTGCTTGGTAGCCAGCCTCCTAATGGCACTGCTGCCTTATATTGGCATACAAGTGGAAGAACAACTGTAATCCCTTGAATCACAACTGCTTATTTTTCTTTTTGTAATTCCAGTAGTAAGAACTTACTGTTATATTCACAGTGTATAGACAATTCCTATTAGTTCCACGAGGCAGCTGCCGTGAAATCAAACACAGGTGCTGCTGCTGTGCTGCAGGGTGCTACTCCAAGAAAGTACAAGAAAAGACCACTTGCACAGCACTCTTCAATAAGAACAACAAACAGCAGAATAGAATTCAGTAAAATACTGATTTATTTAAGTCACAGGACAGGCACTTAGCCCAACCCCCAGCACTTCGGCAGTTGCCTTCGTCAGGGGGTGTGGCTAAGGAGGACATTGCATGACATTTTCAGAAACAATACATGGCACCTGGCTACCATGTCAGTTAATTACTGTGATTTCATTGTGCATAATTATAGTATGTTTAGAGTCACTTAAAGAAAAAAAGGTTTTCATGTATTCAAAAAACTTTTTTTCATTAAGTGAATGTAAACATACTATAATTATACATAATGAAATTGTAGTACTTAACTGACGTGGTAGCCAGGTGCTTCCTATTGTTTCTGTATATAAAAGTCATGCGATGTTCCTCCTTAGCTACACCCTCTGATGAAGGCAACCACCGAAGTGCTGAGGTTTGGGCCAAGTGCCTGTCCCATGACTTAAATAAATCAGTATGTTACTGAATTATACTCTATTTGTTGTACTTGTTGAAGAGTGCTGTGCAAGTGGTCTTTTATTGACAATTCCTCTCAGGTATGTCACTGATCAGCCACCAGCTTCCTCCAGCTATGTCAACACTGTCCTAGCTCTCACCGTGTGCACAACACACAGACCTTCATGGCGAGCAGCCAAAACCGCTGTGAAAATTGAAGTTAAATTTGAAGAGAAATAGCAGCAAGGTTAATTAACAACATACAATAGATAGTACATAGTGCTTATTTCAAAACTCCAATCAGCACAGTATAACTAGTACAGCTCTGTACATTAGCTCTTTAATGTCACAGGTTTATGTCTGAATATAAAACTGGTAAGCCATGAGAAGTGCATTCCACCATGAGCTGGTGACTAGCAAGCTTCCGTAAAAGCTGTAACTAGTGAGTCTGTGTTGTTATGTGGTGACTCATAATGACTGACAAGTCTTGGTGTTGGAGAGAGTTATTTTTTGTACAGGCCTACCTAGACTTTAGCAAGGCATTTGACACAGTCCCACACAAAAGATTAATATACAAGTTAGCCAGCCTGGGAGTGGGTCCCAAGATGACAGCCTGGGTAAAGAATTGGCTGGAGAATAGGACACAGAGAGTAATAGTAAATGGAGTCCACTCAGAAGAAAGGAGGGTTACTAGTGGGCTACCGCAGAGCTCAGTATTAGGACCGGTCCTCTTCAATGTCTTTATAAGTGACATTGCAGAAGGACTGGAAGGAAAAGTATGTCTCTTTGCAGATGACACAAAGATCTGCAACAGAGTTGATGCACAAGGTGGGGTGGAAAGGATGAGAAGGGACTTGGCAAGGTTAGAGGAATGGTCAAATGTATGGCAGCTTAGATTCAATGCTAAGAAGTGCAAAGTAATGCAGCTGGGAAACGAAAACCCAGGGGAAGAGTACACAATGGGGGGTGAGATACTAACAACAACAAAAATGGAAAGGGACCTGGGGGTAGTCATATCAGATGACCTAAAGGTGGGCAAGCAATGTGAGAGGGCAGCAAGGAGGGCTGGGGGATACTGGGATGCAGGGAGAGACATCACCAGTAGAAAACAGGAAGTTATTATCCTCTGTACAGACAGCTGGTGAGACCCCATCTGGAGTACTGTGTGCAGTTCTGGAGACCCAATCTCCACAAAGACAGACAGGATGGAAGCTGTCCAGAGGAGGCAGCTAAAATGGTGCAGGGTCTGCACCAGAAGACATATGAAGAGGCGATTAATATGTATAGCCTCGAGGAAAGGAGGGAGGGGGGACATGATAGAAACGTTCAAGTACCTCAAGGGAATCAACAAAGTCCAAGAGGTAGCATTTTTCAAAAAAAGAGGTGCAAGAACAAGAGGCACAATTTGAAGATAAGAGGGGTAGCCAGAGGTAATTTGATGAAGTATTTTTTTCCCAGAGAGGGTTGTGATGCATGGAACGGCCTTCCAGAGGAGGTTGTGGAGTCAAAATCAGTGGTGGAATTCAAGCATCCATGGGACAGTCATAAGGCAATTCTAGGGGGTAGGGGTAGGAAGAAGTAGGCTGCTGGTTATCTAGGATCTGTAGCTTATCCAGTAGGTAGGGAAATGGGCAGACTGGGTGGGCCAAGCAGTCCTTATGTGCCGTCAAATTCTATGTTTCTATGTTTCTATATTTATGCCCGTGTCACCACTGGTACCATGTAATGACAGCACCACCAAACATAGCGCCAAACTAAACAGCGAATACATATCGCCGATGGTAATATCAGTGATGGACATCACAGCGCCCTACAATGTCAGCCATAAACAATTTCAACAATAACAATAATCGGAATATCATTCTGTGTGGAGCTACACCCCCACCCCACTATGGGGGCATGCCCCCGCACCTCCCATTACTAAAATAATCAACTCCGGGGAGTGACACTAGGGTCAGAGGAATTCACGGAAGAGGGCTACACCATGAGGGGCTACCTGTGTACAAGGGGAGAATGTTGAGGAGGGGGGAAACAAAGTCATGGGGAAACGGGACATCTGCAAAAACAAAAAAATTGTTTTACTCGTAACACCAAAAATCACTAAAAAAATATAGCACCACTCCAGTCCCGAACCTTGGACCACCAGCTTTACTGACCATAACCTAACCCACCATGCCAGATGGCCAGCTGGAAGCAACCTTCCCAAACAAACCCTGTAACCTTCACTCGCTACCTCTGCCCTGCTATTCACAACGTAGCCATCCTACACATTAGCTCTAATTCCCCTTGTTATTTATCCATACTTGCTGTCTCCACAATCACTCAAATTGAGTTGCTCATATTGAGTCGCTCAATTTGAGTAGCCCATATCACAGGTTACCGTCACCACTGGCCTCCCTTCAGCCCACAGCCCCTCCGACCCAATCACCCACAATCTCTGGGACTTACCTTGTTCAAGCCAGTGTCCAGTCAGTGGTGCGGAGCCCTCAATGGAGTGGAAGGAGTCATCCTGGCCAGTGGGGTTTTCCACCTCAATTCCCCCCCCCCATCCCCAAAGTTGGCATGTATGCCACAGCATGGATGCGTGGCATTAAAACACTGCATGTGGCTGGCCCAGTGACACTGAGGGTTGAGGCGCTGGACGCCACACCTCATGCCATGCCGACGACCAGATTTTGGGAGCAAGCTCAAGAGTCTGTGGTCGGCAGGGGAGGGAAACGGATCGAGAGCCCCCTGGGGCTGCTGTCTTCTCCAGAAGGGACGGCATGGGTTGTACGGTGCTCTGGCAACCCAGGTAGAAACTGGAGGGCATCACGAGCTGCCGGGATGCATGTAAGGAGCATGGCTGACACAGGCAGTGTTGCCATGTGTCGTGGCACCAGAGATGTACCACGCAGGGGGGGGCTCTCGGGCTTGTAAGGAAAACACCCCTCCAGCCATAGATAGGTGATGGCCCTGCCAGTGCCACATGCCCAATGCTGGTTCCCCGCCACTGCCCCCCACGGTCTCCCCGAGTTGTAGGTTCCCCAACCTGGGGAACCATAATGAACTTGAACATGGACGAGGAACACGGCGGGCAGTAGTGCAAGTGGTGAGTGCAGTGGCCTGAGAGAGTTCCAGGCTGGAGGGCCATAAATAGAGTTGAAAAAAACAAAACACTGCATGTACTAAGAGCCTGTGCCCAGCTCTCTGATAAGCAGCCATTGCTGTACCACCTAGCCTCCATTAGGTGGTAGCCAAGCAGTGACACACACTGTCCTCCCTCCCCGAAGGAAAAAAGCCACCTGTGAATGCTGAATTCTACTTCCCCTGGACCTCCCCGAGCGGCACTGCTCTGTTTCTGAACCTCAGTCACTGGTGACGTAGATGGTGAGGCACTTACAGTGCCTCAAGCCAACTGTGCCATTGGAATGGCTGGACGGGGGAGAGTATGTTATTTTAAAATACAGTTACTTTACTTGTTTCGGTAGATTCTAAAACTCGTACTTAACAGCACACAATTAAACATTTAGTGAGACTTTTTACAGGTGAGTCGGTCAATCAAATTTCAGCACAGATGCCCACAGCTGCCGTACATGAAACTGCAACTGAAATGGGCATATCAAATACCTTTTAACTTGCTTGCCAGTTTTCTCCACTTACGGTGTTAACTCCCCAATTCACTCTTTGCTCGGATGATCATTTATAATAAAGTGATGAAATAAAATGAAGTCTCCTTATCCAGTCTGCTAATGCAACAGTAGCACTACCACATGTGAGCCAGGTTCAGGAATGACATCAGGCCACACAGGGGCCAGACAGAAAAGGGAGGATCGAGTGTCTCAGAGACCGCTTTCCTCCCTCAGGGTAGGGGGGTGGGGTGGGGGGTAATGCTGCATATCACTGACTGATTGCCACCTGGTGTAGGCCATGGAGGTAATGTAATGCAGTGATCATATACTGCTGAGGAAAGGACTGCAGCTGGACGCCATACACACATGTCCACCATCATGTGAATGCATGCGCAGCACTGCACAATAGCCCATGTGAGAAAAACAGAAAAGGAAATTACAGTCTGTCCAGAAAGTGATGCCAGCATCGGCCCAACAAGGCAGGCCACACACCACCTTAGCGGTCCTGAGAAAGTGATGGATAACCGTCAAGTCCAGGAGGGCAGTTACAGGACTAGGGTGGTGGCTTCAGAGGAGGGGCATACTGGAGACAGAAGGTGCAGAAACAATGAAAAAAATGGTATCCATTATAGTATATAAAATTTGAAAAAAAGCTCTAAGAGCAAGTGATTTTAACACCTCATGGGTTTGATGACATTAGGAGCTCTCAAGTTCACATGGTGTCACCTAACCCACACAGTGTTGAGAATCGCATGTTCTTAAAACCTGGGGGTTAATTATTTTGTGTTATTTGTTCTATCCAGTTAGAGATTCAAGGGTTGAATTTTACAGGTGGTGGTGGTATTTTAAGAAACATTCAGACTGAAAAAAGGACAGAAAAGAACACAACCTATGATGCAAAACGTACTAAACAAACCTGCCTTATATTTGGGGGTGTTACTTGAAAATGCAAGAATTTAAGTATAATACAAGATGTTCATATTAAATGCAACACAGTACAGATAAAAAAAAGACTGGAAAGGTTTTTGGGGGTGAGGTATTTTCTTATTTGAAGATCAAAAAAAAAAACTGTGATGTGTAAGATTTTTAGAAAAACTGATGCTTAAAATCCTGACGTCTGATGACAGTGTAGCGCACATCACAGTATTTTTGTTATAGTGTATGGTGGAATGTTGTTCTACCTCAATTTTTATCTCACCTGAAACGCTGTTGTACCACAGTTTAAAGGTCATGGAACACTGCTCAACACTTCTGTGGTACAACAGCATTCCAGCTGAAGTCAAGAAGCACATGAGCCACAGCAACACAAACCGCAGGAGCAACCAGATTAAAGGACGCAGCGACAGAACTAACAGACACTCACGTCATCCTGCTGATGCAGGATCAACCAGATAAGGTAAAAAAAAAATATGCAGGCTCAACCAGATATATTTTCCTTTGTGCAACAATAAATGCAGGATCAACCAGATATTTAAAATTGCTTACAAAAAAAATTAAAAAAAAGAATCCGTTTCTCCTCAACCTCTCCCTAAGTGAGAAATACAGATATCATTTTTATTTTCCTTAAAATCCCTCCCACACCCAATTATCAATCAATGGGAGTGCGCCATACACATGTAGGGACATCTGGTCCCCAATAACTATGCAACTTGCCCTAGCAGCTCTCAAATGGCAAAGACTTCTATTAAAAAAAATAAACTATTGAAACTATATCAATATTAATTTCGGGGACACCATACACTATACAAAATAGTGGATTGGCAACTTCACTCTCAAAGTCACAGGGAATCAGAACCACTCTGTGGCAGAACACGCTGGTTCTGCATAGTTGCCCATCCACTATTCTCTTTTTACTTCTGAAAGTAGTGCAGTATGTGCTAAACAGAGTAATAAATTACACTAGAAACTTGTGTTTGGAATTGTATTGTTTTTCTTTGGGCCATATCACCATGAAACCACTGTGGGAAAAAAACCACACATGAAATTTATACTCTGGCATCATCTGAGTTAATCATTATTATGATAAAATACTTAAACAGAGTATTACAGATTTTCTGTTTGTTTTTTGTTGCCATAAAGCTTTTTCTCCTATGGTTGACACCAAAAAGCAAAATGGAAACCGCACTTTAGCAGATTCACCTCCCAGGTGACTGGCCTGAGTTGGAGTATTTGCATATATCACGGAGTGTTAAACAACAGCAGCCTTTTCCTCGGAGCTTTGTTCTCCCACTGCCTTTTCTGCCGCTAAGGAGTGTAGCATCGCTCTGTTTTTTTCTCCATGGTTGATACGGGCAGGCTGTTCAGCCTTGTCCCCTCCTCCCCTGCCCGGCAACCACTTCCTTGGTCTCCACCTTGCCCGTGAACCCCCCCCCCCAGGATTGCCCCGAGGGGTGGGGCCAGGAAGGGGAGGGCCATTTTCCTCCCACCAGATTTCTCTCATACAGAACCAGTGTTGGTGGTCTAGGTGGCAGTGTGGGGACTGGGTTAGGCAGGCAGGACTTCTTGGAGCCGGCACCGTCCCTTTTCCATTTTCAGCCACATTCCCCAGTCGCTGTGACACATAAGAATGTGCACATGGAGACACACACATGCTACGGAACCATGACTCCTGCTTACATCGTCACTGGTATTCTGGCACTGCCACCCAGATTCCACAAGGTGGCAGCCGAAGACCAAGACAGCGTGCCCTCCTGCCCTGGGAAAGGAGAGCTGTCCAGCGGACGCTCAATCCTTTCCCTCCCCAGCTGACCCCCTGGCAATCTGATCTTGTTCCCGAACCTGGCACAGTGCCTCAGCCCTCTGTGCCACTGGGCCAGCAGTTTTATAGGTTTTCCATGATCCTGCACCATCAGAAGAAAATACCTGCACTTAACCGTCACACTCTCATCAGTCACTTGCTCTGGGGCAGATGAGGTTGGATATCCAAGCACGGACTTGTACAGCATTTAGACAGCAATTCTCTTAAATAATAACACATTTATGTGCATTATGAACCCATCATCTGGTGACATCATTTCTGATGCTTCACTTTTCAATATGGCCGCCGGGCTGGGCGCATCATTCGGCTGCTCTTTAGTATTACTAGTTTTTTCGTTTTAGTTGTTTTAGTCATTTTTTGTTTAGTTAATTTAGTTATTTTTTTTGTTATATTATTACAGTGTCAATGGACTTACTCGTACATTGCTGTCTGTATGGACTTGCCTGATTTCCTGGCTGTTTGCTCCCGAATTCCTTGAACTTCTCTACATCACGGTCCTGGTTATTCGAGTTGGAGTGAATTGCAGCAGTGCAGCGTGCGAAGTGTGGGAGCGGTATTAGGTGATTTTGTTGTTTTCGCCCATTGCCGCTTTGCTTACTATTACTGCTACTGCACACTATTGTTGTTGCACGGTTAAACTGCTGTGCTGCTGCTTTATTTTTCCCGCCTAGCTACCCTTGTGATTTTAGAGGGTTTGCTACTGCTGACTGGTTTTGTGCTTTGTGTGAGCTTTCGGTGGTGGATTTATTGCTGTTGTCCTGTGCAGCTGAGATAGCTGACGAAGATCTTGGGAGGAGACTGTGGATTAATCGGCAGAAGTTGAGCTGTTGGAAATTTGTGACGAGTGTACCAAGACCAGGATTTTATCACGATTATTGGATAAATGAAGACCAGCTTGATTTAGAGTGGGAGTTGGTGCCCTGATCCGGTGGGTGAGCTGACTACAGTGTGTGGCTGAGCAGGGGGTCCTGGTCCACCAGGTAGTTGGTGATTTAGGACAGTGCTCCCTTAGGCTTCCTGTGGGGTCTGCTAATAAGTGGACCTTGGCGGGGGCATGTAGCATTGGCTGCAGGCTTGTGGTTTGGCCTCCCAGCGGGATTTATCGGGGACCGCTCCGACTCCAGAGCAATTAAAATCTATGGCGGACTATCTGTTACTCGTCTCCTGTAAATATGGTAAGACTATTTATATTTCCATTTACAATCTGGTTAGAAGGCGTCAGAGTGCCTTCCTTCTTTTTGTTTCCAGGACAGTGAGAGTGTACCGTATTAACAAAAGTACTTGGACATAAATTCAGTAATCCCTCCTCTGGTAGAGAGAGTACTTTGGGGGTTAGGGAAATTACTGTGATGTCTTTTTTTTAATTTTTACCAGTCTCCTTTTGTGATGTGAGAACCACAGGGGGCTGGAAATTTTTCGAGTTTGTGTGTTATCTGACTGGGTCCAGGGCATTGGGGAGGTGATGTTTACCTGTGCCCCTTAAATCTGATGCTGTGCTGGAGATCTTCTGCGCTATGCCTTGTATGTTGCATGTCCATTATTTGAACTAAAGTTTGATATCTATCGGCAGCTGGGGATCATTTCTTTTTTTTTTTATTTTGGGTTTCTTTTTATTAGATTTTTTGGACTCTAACATTTTAAGTGATTGTTATTTTATGTCTGTATGGTTTTGTTTATTGTTTATTTAGAGTTAGGATTACAATTACCTTTGAGCCAAGGTTCTTTTACAAAGGTTCCACGTCAGGAGAGTACATACATGTTAAACAAGGACATACAACATTAAAGAGAGCATACAACCATATTCATCAGTTCAGGTATGGCATCACGGTAAACAGGATACATGAATAACACATACAAGGAATCATTTCAGAAACCTAGAAGAAATCAGGGAGGAAGGGTGAGAGGATAGGGGGGTGGCAGCCGAAAGAGAGACTAGAGCAGCTCACGGCATTGTCATGTTTAAGTTTTATAAGTTAAAGTTATTGTATTGTTAATTGGGGGTTTTAGTTAAGTTGATCCAGGGTTATTTTTCTTTATCACACCAGTCTGTAGGTCAGTTAAGAGTTGAGATGTGCTGGAGGCCTACCCCCACAGTTGTGCACTATTCATTCTCTGCCTTTCATGCCCTCCGCCCTTTTTTCCTCCCCCACTGCATTTTAAAACTTACCAGTGTTGTCAGGTGCTAGGTATTGCTCATAGGGGGAGGCGAAGGGTGGGAGTGGTGAACAGCAGAGGATGAATGAGCGGGGCCACCACATCAGGGTCGTGAGTTCCAGGAGATGCCCTGGGGCGAAATGGAACCCAGAACGTGGTTCGCCTTGTCTGGTTTCCATACCCAAGGGCACCACCAATATTGGTGGGCAGGTGGCCCAGACTGCCCTGGAAGTTCGTCCAACTCTGGCTGTGTTATGCAATGTCAGGTCCGTCAGAAACAAGACGGCAATTATTGCAGAACTTGTAGAAAAGGTGGATCTGGCTTGCATTACTGAGACTTGGCTGGATGAAAATTCTGGCCCCGTTTTGGAGGCTTTAACTCCAGCTGGGTACTCTGCGTTTCACCGCCCGAGATTGGATCGTTGGGGGGTTGTGGTCTGTTTTAAGACTGAACTTAACCTCACGAGCGTACCAGTAGAGGAAGCCGAGTCATTCGAGTGTACTGTGGTAGCAGGTGTAGGTTGTAGGATTGCCCTCATCTATCATCCACCTGGAGTTGAGAAGCGATTATTTCAGGAAGTGGCGGATTTCATCATCAACATGGCACCTGAATGGCCGAGACTGATGGTTCTTGGTGATTTTAATGCCTGGATCGATGTCGAACTCTCGCAGTTTGGACAGCACTTCCTCCAGTTGATGTAATCTCTGGGACTTACACAATTAGTTACCATTGCTACCCATAAACACGGTCACTCCCCTGACCTAGTTTTTCTCCTGGGGATCGAGGCTTCCGATTTGGTGGTGGAACCAGTTGGATGGTCTGACCACTACACTGTGGAGTTTAGTTTTAGTGCCCCACTTTGTAGGCCTACCCCTGTGGAGATGGTCAGGTATCGCCCTTTACGAGATGTTAGCTCTGAAGGTCTGGTGGCGGTACCTGACCCATCGTCCTTTCCAGTGGCAAACAATGACCCAGATGCCCTCGTGGTGGCCTATAATGGGGCCATCTCAGCGGCTCTGGATCTCATTGCTCCTGTTCTGTGTTTTTCCCCTCTCCTTGACCATAATTTGCCCATGGTTTGACGGGACCTTGAGGGAGATCGCGGTGACTTTCGTGAAGGTTAGGCGTTGCTGGTGGAGATCCTCCCTTGATGCCGACCACCTTAGATTGCTGGAGCATTATCAAGCCTATTAATCTGTAATCACCCATAAGAAGGCAGAGTTCCTGTCCAGGGAGATTACAGCTGCTCAGAATCGACCAGCTCAACTTTTCCGCACAGTGGACGGGCTGTGTAACCCAGCTTGTCTACAGGTCCGAAGGGCTTTTACGCAAAAGGACTGCCATGAACTTGCTTGATTCTTTGCTACTAAGGTGGCTGACATCAGGGAAGCGCTCCAACCAGCACACTCTAAGGGTGTTGTTATGGATCAGCGTGAGGCTGCCGCCCCTCGGTTTTCCTGGAGGGCCTTCGACCGACCAGAATTCGCAGATATCATGCGGATTGTCCGGGGTGCACACCCTATGTGCTGTAGTTTGGATCCAGGGCCAACCTCCCTGATTTTGGGTTGTATTGACTCTATTGGTCTGGTCCTAGCATGGATAGTCTGGTGCTCCCTGGAAACAGGTGAGTTTCTGAGCTCCCTGAAGGAGGCGGTGGTAACACCCCTCCTGAAGAAAGCTTCTTTGGACCCAGACTGCCATGCAAACTACAGACCAATCTCTAATCTTCCCTTTTTCGGGAAGGTGATTGAGAAGGTAGTGGCTGTACAACTGAAGAACCATTTGACCATCCATGATATCTATGAACTCCTCCAGTCCGGTTTTCGAAAAAGGCATAGTACTGAGCCAGCGCTGGTGCAGGTGCTCAATGATCTCCTGATGGCTAGGGATCGGAGGAACCGTTCCATTCTGGTTCTCCTTGAGCTCTCATCAGCTTTTGACACTGTGGACCATGGGGTTCTGCTTAAGCGTCTGAGGCTCATCTGTGGACTATCAGATGTAGCCTCAGGTGGTTTACTTCCTACCTCACTGGAAAAACTCAGAGTGGTGTCCAGGGTTTATTCTTTGGATCCAGTTTCTCTGTTTTGTGGGGTTCCTCAGGGCTCAGTATTGTCCCCCATGTTGTTCGCAGTGTATATGCTGCCCCTCAGAGACATTGTAAGAAGGTATGGGCTGAGGTTTCATTGCTATGCTAATGATACCCAGCTCTACCTTTCTGAGTGATCCGCTGGTGTTGTATCTGTGAGGAACCGGGCCAGGCAATTCTCGGGGGCAGCATTGGCAGCAGGGAAGAACGTGACCACAACGGTGGTTGGTGAAGGCGACTGGTGACTGGGGGCTGACCGGAGCTGCATCGGCAGCAGGGGAGTAAATTGGAGGGCCGCTGCTGCTCAGGAGCAAGGATAAGTGGGGCCAAGCAGCACTAAGGGCGGAACTTTGACTCTGCGACTGGGCTATAAAGGGCATTAGCCCAGTAGCAACTCAGGAGAGCTGGTGTTTGTCCCACACCACCCACCGCAGCCCCGACCTCTATTAAATGGTCGGTGGGGGTGGAGCCTTGGAGAGGGTCAAGCTGTGAATGGGTGTCCTGGACTGCTGCCGATTGGGTGAAAAGAGAGCTGTATGCTGTGCCTGCTTGGGCACCATTGACTAACTGTAACCTTGGAGAGGGGCATGCTGAGAGAGGGTGATTCAGATCAATGCTGATTGAGGTAAAGGGGGACTGTATGCTGTGCCTGCTTGGGCACCATTGACTACCTGCTACCTACAGTTGCGGGACATAATTGTAAATTGATTAATACTACACCTGGTGAACTGGTTACAGCTGACTGGGGGACAAGGGTCCTGTTTGTGGGGTTGCAAGGCCAACACAGTCTATATGCTGGGTTGCAAGGCCAACACTGTCTACTACTATCAGAGGGGGGCACATTATAGCAGATTGTATAACAGTGTATGCTGACCACAGCTGTGGAAGTAGGCAAACTTTGAGAATTGTTTATTGCTACTGATCCTTGTTGGGGTGGGCAACATTTCTGCTTGAGAACTGGGGCTGGAAAACTGACCATTGTAAGGAAGGAGGGAGAAGTGTTGTAATCTGAGTTCTGCTGGGAAAGGGGACAAACAGCTAGTGTCCTTGTGTACTACTGCCTAAATTGGTTCTGCAAGGGGTTGGTACTGCTCACACCAAAATGAGAGTGGATTTGGGGCTGGCCAGAGTGGGCATCTTCGGTAGGGTGATTGGGTGTACAGGGTGCAGGACAGCAATAATCTTAAACTGGGCATGGAGGTTCGGAGGGTGTCCAGTGTGTTTTCAGCTGACAGGACTTAGAGAGGAGGTCGAGGAGATCAGAAGAGAGCTGGAGGACATAAGGGGGGTGGAATGGGGAGGAAAGGAGTGGAAGGGGTCCCATGGGAGGAGGCGAGGCCACTATGGTATACCCCAGGAAACTGGTAGACATGCACCCTATGGGAATTCCAGAGGGGTAAGGCACAATACAAGCAATGGATAGAAAACACTTCACAGGAGGGGGGCCGATCAGAGGGAGTAAGGGAGGAAGTGGGGTAGGAGAAAGCAAGTCGGGGGTAAGCACCACACTTAGTAATAGATATACCATACTGTACCCAGGAGAAGAGATGGAAGAGGCGTGTGGGGGTTGGAAGAGGTGGACAGAGAGGGTTTGGTAAGCAAGCTGGGGGGCAGGAGAGGTTGCGGAACAGGAGGGGGACAGGCAGGCAGCGAGGGTGTGACTAGCAAGCCGGGGAGGGGAGGAGAACTAGGGTCGGGCAGGCAGTCAGGCTGGAAGTCAGCCAAGGAGAGGGGGTAGTAGTGAGTACTCTAGAAAGGCCAGCCAGGGCGGAGAAATCGGATGAGGGGGGGGGAAGGGAGGGTAGGGACAAATATGCCAGACGGGTGGGGAGACAAGTCGGAGGGGGAGTTGGAGGCAGGGAGGGAAGTAGTAGAAGTGTGTCTGAGTGGTGGACCTGTGGATTCTGGCCCAGAAAGGGAGCCTGGGGGAGATCGGGAGGGGGGCAATCAGTGCCATCCAGGAGGTTGGAGGGGTAAGGAGTAAACTGGGAGCCACAAGCAGAAGAAAGAGTATGGTAGGACACGCACAGACTAGTGATCCCCGGACTGAAGGGGGTGGGAGGAGTAAGTTGGGGGTTGATGAAAGAAGGAAGACCTTGGAAGGGAGCAAAAGGGCCAGTAAGTTGGGGGGGGGGGTGAAGGTGATCTTGCTGGGAGACTCCATGACCAGGGGTATCCAGTGGGAGGGGGTAGGGGAGGGAAAAAGCAGTCCAGTCAAGGTTAAATGTATTCCAGGCCTATCCGTTCTCAAGGCCAAAATCCAGCTATACTCATTAGCATTGGAATGCGGGGATCCCCAGATTTCCTAGTACATCTGGGCACAAATGATTTGGAGGGGAACAGCGATCTGGAAATCCAGGCAAGGTTTCGGGAACTGGCCAGGGTCTGCCACTCTACAGGAAGGTCAATTTCCTTCTCGTAAATTCTACCAGTATCTAGGGCATCTGGGGAGACCAAGAACCAGTGGCTCAGGGACTGGTACTGGGCAGAAGTGTATGGGCTGGTGGGGGACTTGGGGGACACATGGGAAGACAAGGGGTTATATACCAGGGATAGGATACATCTTAACCTAGAGGGGAGGGGGATCTTAAAACTAAAACTCGTTGGATTCATAGTCAAGAAGTGGGGTTTAAACTTGTAAAGAGGAGAGGGATAAGTTGGACAACATCAAGCAACTGAATGGTCACTCCCAGTCCCCCTCTCCTTCTCTTCTCAACATCAATGGTACCGTCTCCTCTGACCCTGCCCTCATTGCCTCCCACCTCAATAACTCCTTTACCGACCTTAGCTCAGTACTTCCTGGTAACTTTTTCAGTCCACCTCCTCCATCTGTACCACCACCCATTGCGCCCCTCTTCCACCTAAGTCGTGTCACCATGCAAGAAGCTAGGCCTTACTTGCTAAAAAGCCCAAAAGGTAACACCATCAATGAATGACTCACTTGATCCCTGCCTTTTCGCCAGGTCTTGGATCAGGTCCTCTCACCTATTACATGCATTTTCAACAAATCACTCTGTCTCGGAAAATTACCCTCTGCCTGGAAGATTGCCACAGTTACCCCTGTCCATAAAGGTGGTGACAGGACTCTTCCGGGTAACTACGACCATCTCAATCCTCCCCCTCTCTAGGCGTTAGAGAGAAATTGTGGCGTCCCAAGTCTCTGACTACCTCTGTAAGTACAATGTTCTCTGCCTGAACAACACGGGTTCAGAGCAGGTCATAGTACCAATACAACATCCTGGAATTTTCCAACTTCCTCCATGCCTCCTGGACTCTGGTGCCCTGGCTGGTGCTATATTCATTGACCTGTCTAAAGCATTCAATACTGTTTCACATCCTCTTTGCTCTCCACCCTCGACCTAATAGGCTTTGCCTCAGAACCTGTTCCTGGTGCACCAGCTATCTCTCCGCCCGCTCCCAATGTGAAAGTCAACGGTACTCTCTCTGAAACATGCCCCATTCACTCTGGGGTGCCATGAGAGCTCAATTCTTGGATCCCTACTATTCTCACTCTTTCTTAACTCCCTAACCAGCAGTTGTACGGGTAAGATGCTTCTCTATGCTGATGATGCTGTTCTCGTGCCTCCACAATGACCCCATGCTGCTACAGAACCCTCCAACTAGTCTTTGACTCTGCAGCTACCTGGTTCACTGAGCACGACTTGTTATCAACCTTAAGAAACAAAACGATGCTCTTCTCCCACCCCAAAATAAGTACAGCAAGTTTCCTTAGCTGTCCTCTCACACCCAATCTAGTCATTGACCAGGTGCAATCCTATAAATATCTTGTATAACCTTTGACCCTGCACTTTCATTCCATGGACATATATGCCCTAAATTCTGTCGCCAACTCACGCTAGTGGCATTTACCGCACAAGAAATGCCTCCTCCTGATGCCCTCCGCCTGGCTGTCACCTCCTCTGTCATGTCTCTCATTGACTATGGCCTTCCGGTCTATGGCTCAGCAGATCAGACTGCCCTCAACAAGGTTCGTCTCACAGTAAATAAGGCCTGCAGACTTATCACTGGTGCTCCCAGGCTCACTCACATGTGAGCTGTACACCCTGGCTACCCTACTCAGCCTGGAAGAGCGACTCATGTATCAGACATGCCAGCTCACCTTTAAAGCCCTGCATGGCCTATCCCCATAGGCCTATCCAACTCCATTCACCGCACTGCACCGACCTGATCACGCCAAGCAGCTCGCCAAGAGCCACCCTAGTTATTCCCGAGAGCCAGGACCTCAAGGTCAGCGGGCATTCCCCTCACCGTGCGCCCCACTGGTATAACTCCTCCCTGCCAGTGTCTCAAACTCTCTAACCTTAGCTTGCTTTAAGCCCAGGCTCACAAACTTCCTGCTTAGCTCTCGCAAATGCAACTGCCGCTAGCCTAGTGTAAAAAAAAAAATGTGTGTATATATATATATATATATATATATATATATATATATATATATATACTCTGTTTGACAATGCTCACTGAGCCCCCCTTCCTTTCCCTACTTATTCCTCCTCCCTATCTCCCTCCTTCCCCACCAGCTCTCCCCCGACCATAAGTTTTGCACCTTTTGTTATCTTTTGCTCGTTGGAGATTGTACTCTATTGTAACAAAACTGTAATTGAACTGTAACTTTTTTGTTTGTAAGTACTGTGTCCCTTGTACTACTGTTCTGATGTCCTCTTTGTGACGAGGTACCTTTGTAAATGAGCCTCTGGCTCAAAGGTTTCTAAACTGATGTTTAACTAAATAAATAAATAAATAAGTGAAGAAGTGAAATCAGGAGGGCTGCTCGAGGTTCCAGGTCTAGGGCACAAAAAGAGGGCAGGTGACTGCAATGTTAATAAGGCCAGAGCTGTGCAGGAAAGGGTGAATAGGGATTGCGCAGGGCCGAGACAACTGGGTAGGGGAGGAGGGATGGGGTGGAGGATGTCCTGATCAATGCCAGGAGCATTGGCAACAAAATGCCCGAGCTCCAGGAAATGCTGGTGGAGGGATCAGTGGATGTGGAGGCAATTACAAAGACATGGGCCACCGAGAAGAATGATTGGGACCTAAACTTGGAGGGCTACACAATATTCAGGAGGGATAGAGAAGAGGGTAGAGGGGTTGTAGCATTGATAGTCAAGAACGGCATAGTGGTTAGTGGAGTGGAGGAGGCTGATGGGGGAGTGAAAGAGATTTGGGTAACCCTGCAAACGAGGGGAGGCAAAAGATTGAAAATAGGGGTGGTGTACAGACCCCCCCCCCGCAATGCATGAGGCCCTGGAGGAAAAGTTAGTTGAGAAAATCAAGGGGCACTGTGGCCGTGGAAAGGGCAGGGTAGTGGTCATGGGGAACCTAAATATGCCAGGGGGGGACTGGGACACTATGACATCAGCAGTAGCCAGGGAGCAGAGACTGATGGATGTGGTTCAGGATGCCTTCCTGGTCCAACAGGTGGGAGAACCTACCAGGAAGGGGAGGATACTGGACGTTGTCCTTGCAGACAGAGACCAGATAAGGGGTCTGGAGATGTGTAGTCCGCTGGCAGGTGGAGACCATGCCACGGTCTAGTTTCTGCTGTGTCTGGGGGGGGAGGATAACCGCTCGACTACAGCAGTAGTGGACTTCAGGGGGGGCAGACTTCGTGGGTATGGGCAGGGTTCTAAGGGGGAGCTTGAACAAGATTAGGTCAGGCATGGATGTTGGTAGCTTGTGGGAGACCATTAAGAAAGGGGTGCAGGAGGCTACTAGCTTATGTACAAGGGTAAGGCATACAAATGATAGAGTCAACAAGCCGTGCTGGTGGACCAGGGAGATGCAAGAGGTGGTGAGGAATAAAAAGGCTGCCTATGCATGTTTTAAGCACTCCAGGGGGACGAGGGAGAGAGGAGGCTATGAAATGACAGCAAGGAGAGTCACTAGAGTGGTGAGGAGAGCCAAGGTGAGGATGGAGCAAAACCTGGCTAGGGATATCCAGAGGGGTGGAAAGGGACTTTATAGATACAGAGGGGAGAAGAAAAAAGGGAGAGCACAGATCTCCAGGATTAGGACTGGGGAGGGATGGGCTCAGGATGCGGGGGAGCAGGCAGAGGTACTAAATAAGTACTTTGCCTCAATACTTATGGAAGGGGACAGGGGATCTATTCAGCCAGAAGGGAGGAAGGGGAGACAGCTGAGCGGAGAGGTCAAATGGAGTTGAGAGGATAGGAGGAGGCTGGGGCACCGGGTGGGCCAGGCCTAGAATGCGAAGGGTGTTTAGTTGAGGAGGGGTTTTGAGAGGGAGAAATCAAAGAGGACAGCATGAGGGAGGCCCTTCGGGCACTGAAAACTGATAAGGCACCGTGACTGGATGGGCTGCATCCAAGGGTTCTGAAGGAACTGGCGGAAGAACTAGCAGCTCCACTAGCTGCACTTTTCAATGCCTCTCTACAGACAGGATGGGTACCTCAAGACTGGAGGGTGGCTCATGTGGTGCCTATCCACAAAGGGGGGGTCCAAGGAGGAGATGGGAAATTACAGGCCTGTCAGCCAAATGTCTGTGGTAGGCAAACTAATGGAGGGCTTCATCAAGGAGAAGCTTGGGAGGCAGCTGGAAAGGTTGGGGCACATGGATGACAAACAGTATGGTTTTTTCCCAGGAAGATCGTGTCAGACCAACCTCATAGATTTTTATAACTGGGTGACGGGGACCCTGGACTGACAAAGACTGGTGGATGTCCTATATCTGGATTTCAGTAAGACGTTTGATTCGGTACCCCACATCGGGTTGTTGACACAGTTGGGGGGCGATGGGGGTGGGAGGACAGTTGCTTAGATGGGTAGAAAATTGACTAACAGAAAGAACACAGAGGGTAGTGATTGGTGGGATAGTCTCCTCCCCTAGGAAGGTCATCAGTGGGGTTCCCCAAGGTTCGGTACTGGGGCCACTCCTGTTCAATGCCTATGTCTCCGATATGCGGGAGGGGGAGTTAGGTGTAGGATGAGCCTCTTTGCGGATGACTCAAAACTGGAAGCACTGGCAGATAGGAAGGAAGCGAGAGAGACAGTCCAGAGGGATCTGGATACACTGGAGGGTTGGTCAAGAAGGTGGGGACTGAGGTTTAATCCAGGAAGTGTAGGGTGCTGCATCTGGGGGTCAGAAACCCAGGTCATGTACACACCCTGGGAGGGGTATCACTGCAAGCCACAATGAGTGAAAGGGACCTGGAGGTGGTGGTAGACACCAAAATGAATAACACTGAAAACTTCAGCAGATCTGCCGCAAAGGCAAACAGGATTCTGGGCTGCATAGCCCGGGGAATTACGTCCAGGAGGAGGAGGAGGAGGTGATCCTCCCTCTGTATAATGCCTTGGTCAGGCCGCACCTTGAGTACTGCATGCAGTTCTGGAGACCTCACCTTAGGAAGGACTTAGCATTGTTGGAGAGGGTTCAGAGGAGGGCAACCAGGATGATTCGGGGCATGAGTGAAAGGACCTATGAGGAAAGGCTGGAAGTCCTTGGGCTGTACTCACTGGAGTAGGGGGGAGACAGGGGGGACATGATAGAGGTCTTCAAATATGTGAAAGGGATTAACAGGGGCAGAACCAAAGAAATGTTCAGGCTAAAGAAAGGGGGCATGAGTGGAAGTTGGAGGGGGGAAACTACAGG
The DNA here is from genome assembly GCA_016271365.2 of Neoceratodus forsteri. Taxonomy (NCBI): domain Eukaryota; kingdom Metazoa; phylum Chordata; order Ceratodontiformes; family Ceratodontidae; genus Neoceratodus; species Neoceratodus forsteri. The sequence continues at coordinate 336,953,620 of CM057454.1, forward strand.
GGTGAACGTAGAAGGCATTACTTCACTGAGAGGGTCGTGGGGCAATGGAATGCACTGCCTGGGAGTCTAGTGGAGGAGGGCACAGTGGAGGGCTTTAAGAGGGGGTGGAACAGGTGCATGGGTATACTGAAGCCAAAGATGACCCTCTCGGGGGCTATGGGGGGGTGGAGGAGCGAGCACCCAATACACGAAAGACCGTTAGGCTTATTCTGCTGGCTTTTAGTATGTTAGTATGTTTTGCCCCCTATCAAGATGGAGCTCTCTCAGTCTTCAATAAATCCAGAAGTGGATGAATTCGAGTTGGTTGAAGCTGAACTCTGAAAAGACGGAGGTGTTGGTAGTGGATCCAGCATGCCGGATAGTGGGGTCGGGACTTGGTTCACTCTCAGGACTTTATCTTGGGGGTGTTTCACTCCCGACCTCTGAACAGGTGCATAACCTGGGGTAATACTTGATGAGGGTTTGACTATGCATTTGCAGGTGTCTGCTGTTGTCAAGTCTGCATTCTATCATTTCAGGAATATCTCCAGGATTAGGCACCTTGTTCCATCTGGCAATCTTCCTACGCTGGTCCATGCCTTTGTGTCCACGCATCTGGACTACTGCAACTCCTTTTACCTAGGGCTTCCTGGGGTCGAAATCCACTGCCAGAATGCAGTGGCTCGGCTTTTGACTGGCCTTTCTTGACCCAGCCATATTTCGCTGGTGTTGCGCGGACTGCACTGGCTGCCAGTACAGTGGCAGATCACCCTTAAAGTCGGTCTTCTGACTTATAAAGCCCTACATGGACTTGGCTCCAACTACCTGAAAGAGCTCTGGGTCCCTTACTGCCCTGGGTGATTGCTCCGCTCAGCTGGCAAGGGGTTGCTATAGATACCAAGGGTGTCTTTGAAATCCTCAAGGGCTTGTACATTTATGTATGTGGCCCCTACCCTCTGGAATTCTCTACCCTGACAGATAAGGGAGTGCGCAACCGTGGAGGGGTTTAAAAAGGCCCTAAAAATATATCTGTGGACCCAAGTATTTGGAGTCTGATTTTACTTATTTGATTAATTGTTTTTACTGTAATGATTGGAATTTGTATCTATGTATTTTGTATGGTGCCTTGATTTTTTTGAAAGGTGCCATAAAAATAAAGTTTATTATTATTATTAAATAAAAACAAGTTGTCATGCTAACAATACAAACATTTAAGCAAACACACTGCACTGAAAACTTACATTACATTATACACTAGTACCCTCATTGTGCCAGCCCATCAGCAGAGAAGAGGAACTCTTAGCTTGCAAAAAAAAAAAAAAAAAAGCTTTTTTTTTTTGTTTTTAATTTGAATAAATTTTCTGCACAAAATCTCATTTTACAAACGCAACAAAACACTTGAGTGTGGGTTGTGCTGTTAAAACTACACATCTTGGGGCTGTAGGTCTGTGGCCTCACGTTTCTTTAAATCACTGGACACAGTCGTGGTAGCACAAGTCGCACCCTGTCATGTCTTACTGCACACCTAATATGGATTGGTGAGACTGCAGCTCAAGGGAAAGCAAAGGGCTTCAACCACCAGAAGAGATATTCTGACTTAGCACAACACTCTGGAGTATCATATTCCAGTTATAAAATGTTTGGAGTGTCCAATGCTAGTTATAATTTTTTTAATGATAAATGAATCACTGTTTTTTTTTTAAAGAGTAATTTCAGTTTTATTACCTTTTTGAGAATTTGGTCCTTGTTTAGCATAGGGGTCAGTACTGCAGTTTTGGTAAGAGTATGACAGGTGTGAGGTCCACTGCTCTAATTAGTCTGCTATTTCAGTTTTAAGGCAGGCTAAGTGCAGGTGAGTTTATTTATTTTATTTTATTGGAATATTCAGAAATACCTTTGAGCAGAGCTTATTTATAAAGGTTCCACGCCGGGGTACCATTTGGGGAGGCAGGTTGGGGCAGTCCCCCCCCCCCACACTGCAGGCCATTGTAGTTTTTCTCATTTTCCAGCACCTGACTCCATTACCATAGCCCCTCTGACCAGTTGTTGCCCCCCACTGCTGAAAGCTGAAATGGCCCCCTGTTCCACGCCACAAAGTACAGAAGACAATGTTAAGAAAGGTATGGTACAGAGTACAGTCAAATATGTGGAACCATGAAAAGTCCTAGGTATATGTACAATATTTAGTGGTTCCATCAATTACTTAATATACATATGATTCAGTAGTACTGTAGCAGCAGTCACTGGATTATAACTCTAATCTCTATCTTAATCTTGGTGTCAGAGAGTAATGTTTTGTCAGTAGCTTATAATAACATATGCCATTTTGTATTGGTTTCTCCTCCCTGTAAGCATCATTGTTTATTATATTCTCAACTGGGGTGTGTTCCCCTGGTTGTAAATCAGCTTACTTTTTTGGATGCCAAATTTTCTAAGTTTTATTTATTTACTTATCAAGTCTAGGATTACAAATACCTTTGAGCCAAGGGTCTTTTACAAAGGTTCCACGTCAGAGGAATACAAATTATGGGGAACATCAAGACAGGCATTACAACAACGTGGACATTGCAAACAGAGTACAGATTAATACAGTTCAAGGGTAGCATTGTAACAAGGCAGCCAGCGGCATTTGTCAGAGAAAATAGACAACAGATAAGAAGTGCCAGAGTCATAGGAAGAGGGAAGAAGGTAGGGGGGGAGAAGGAATGTAGGAAAGGTGGCAAGAGGGTGAAAAGTGCAGCATTGGGTATACCAAGATGTGAGGGTAGAACCCAATGGGGGGACAACTAGAGCAGAAAGGGAAGTGGAGAAACAAGGTTAAGTTGGGCAGTCACAGGAGCTGTTGGTAGTGAGATAGTCCCGGAGCCTAGTTTTGAACATACCAATAGTTGGGGAAGAGGAGATGGTTGGGCTGAGGCCATTGAACCAGAGTGGTGCTCGATAAGCAAAAGAGCGTTGTCCCTGTGAAGTGTGACAGTGGGAGACTTTCAGTAGCTGTAGCGTGGATCTCCTAAGGCACCATTTGTTAATTCAGTGTTGTAACATAGTTGAGGCCCCAGAAGGTGCAAGGCCAAGGTAGATTTTTTTGACCATGGAGCAGGTGAGAAACTTTATGCAGTTTGATAGTTGGAGCCAGCCGGTCTGAGTGTACAGGTCACATGTGTGGGTGAGACGGTGAGCAACAGTGATGAGCCGACATGCTTTATTTAAGGCAGTTGAGAGGCGTCTAAGGGTTGTGGTTGTGGCCGAGCCATAAATGATGAGACCATAGTCTATTACAGAGATCACAGAGCTCAGGACTGCAACCTTCAAAGCTTCGTGAGGTGTGGTCTGTGTTTATAGAGGAGACCAAGCTGTGTATTAGCAGCTCTAGCTACATTATCACATGAAGTCCATAGGAGAGATTAGGGTCAAGCTGAATCCCTAAGTATTTGAAGGACACCACCTGATCTAGAGTGTTGCCCTGGGTGGTGGAATGAGCCAGTGGTGTAGCTTGTGTGGGTTATGAGAGCTGCAGAAGAGCATAGATTTGGTTTTCTTGTCATTGAGGACCAGTTTATGATTAAGAAACCATGTTCTACAGAACTGAAACCAAGTTGAAGGTTGTGTTGAAGAGTTGCAGGATCTTTGTGAGTGGAGAATACAACAGCATCATCGGCATATAGTATGATCTGCTCAGAGCAGTGGTAGGGAGGCGAGTTTAAGAAAAGGCTAAAGGAGGGGTCCCAGTATGGATCCCTGTGGACACCAGGCGAACAGGCAGGGTGTTAGAAGAGCATCATATTTTTACTCTCTGTGACCGGTTTTCTAAGTAGCTTTTAAACCAGAGAGAAGAGTCAGGTGATAGCCCGGCATTCAGTAGTTGGTGTATTAGTAGTCCATGGTGTACTGTATCGAAGGCCTTGGAGAGGTCGACAAAAACGGCCCCTGTGAGAAGGCCGTTGTCAAGGGATTTGTGCAAAGCTCCAGTGAACTCAAGAAGGGCTGTGGTGGTGGTGCTGTGACCTTTCCGGAGGCCGTGTTGTTGTGGACAAGGTATACTGTATTTATCCAAGTGGTGGGTAAGTTGATTAGCCACGATGCGTTCAAGTGCCTTAGAGAGTGGGGGCAGTATGGAGATAGGGCGATAATTTGAGTGAATCGTCTTGTCCCCACTTTTATGGACGGGTGTCACGGTGGCTGTTTTCCATAGGTCCGGGAATTTTCCACAGCTGAGAGAGAGGTTTAGGATTTTTGTTAATGGATGAATTACCTCATTGAGGGTGAGCAACATAAGCTTAAGGTCCAGGGTGTCGCTACTAGATCTAGATTCAGAGATAGCTGCAGTAATATAGCGGCGAGCTTCATTCAGCCTTACCTTCCTGAAGTAGAAGAGGGGATGGTTAGACTGAGGGGCTGAGGTATTTGGGGAGTAGGCCCTGTTTTCGATAAAGTCATGGGGTAGAACAGCACTAAGGTCTGAAAAAGCCGTGTTAAAGATGTTGCGATCACTTGGGGTCAAGGGTTGAGGATCCATCAACCATTAACATGGCGGAGGAAGGTTTTGGCTGCTTCCTGTGACATCCTTGATATTGTCCCAGAGCATGACCATTTCCCATGTATTGAGCAGGAGCATCTTTGTAATAGGTGGATTTCATTAGCATTATGGCTTTACTTACGCATTTCGTGCTTGTTTGTAATTTTGATGTCCAGTTGTTTGCCAGTGGCCTGGCAACTGCCCAGAGGTGATCCCTTAGTTTCAGCTGTGAGAGAAGAGCCGTGGTGACCCATGCGTTAGAGAGATTTTGTTTCGCCTTTTAGCAGGGGCAAAGAGGTCGCAGTCTTTGTTGAAAATTGAGATGAAGTGATCAAGAGCCAAGTTAACATCTGTTGCTTCATAGATGGGTAGCCAGTCTTGTAGAAGCAGGTGGTGTTTGAGATGTGGAAGTTTTCCATGAGGAAGGACTCTGCTAGCGATAATTTTGGGAGGGGGCTTAAGGAATTTGTTAGACCATGCACACATGACTGGGGAGTGGTCACTGAGTGAGTCTGGGAGAATGGTCGTCTGAGAAATCCTTGTGGGTGAGTGGTGAGGACCCAATCCAAGAGGGTACTGGTGCTAGTCTTGTAATTAATCCTAGTAGGGGAGTTTACCATTTGCGTGAGGTTAACAGCTGAGATGGAGTCTTTATAGGCACTGGCACTCGATGCTAACCAGTTTATGTTGAAATCCCCTAGTAGAATAAGTTCAGCTTCGGAACGATGAGAGTTGATAAAGTTTAGGACGTCATTGAATCCATGTTTAGGGTCCCTGGGCAGGATGTATACGGAGACAATAGTCAGGGCTTTATGGTTGGGACCTAGGACGATTTTTATTGGCAGAATCTGGGCTGAGGCAGAAAGTGATGGAGTTGCTACAGGGTGCCAAGATAGGGAGTCTTTAATATAGATTGCGCAACTACCGCCTTTTTTGGATATCCGGTCCAGCCTGTGGACATTGTAGCCCTGTATTGTTACTGCTGAGTCAGGAACTTTAGGTGTCAGCCAAGTTTCCACCACTGCAAGGATGTCAGGGTTGTGTTGGCATATGAACGCTTGGAGTGCATCCAGCTTTGGTAGTAGGCTGCAGATATTAATAGTTGCAAAGATAAGGGCACCTGGAGTTTGTGTGTGGCCTGAGCTTCTAGGGCCAGGATTGGGATGGACGCTGCCTGAGATGAGAAGGAGGAGGAGTAGGAGTTTTAAGGAGCAGAGTCGCAGCATTTTGAGAGAGAGTTTTGATTGTTGTTTCCTGGAGTAGAAGTTGCAAGGTTCCAGGCAGTGTCCCATATGGACTGCAAGGTGGTACAGTGTAGAGAGGTGGCCACACTTATTGAGAGTAGTGGTCGGGTTAAGTAACCAGGAATATTCAATCAGTGCACCAAGCACAAGACTCGAGTGGAAGTGGAGAGTTCCCTTGGAGTAGCAGTGGAAACCAGAGTAGAGGGTGGCAGGGGTGGGGTGGGGGTGGCTAGGACCAGGGAGAGAGAAGAGGGGGGCCAGGGCAGGGAGGAGGAGGAGAGGCGAGAGAAAGGCAGAGAGAGCCCACATGGCTTACATACTAGATAAAGAGATAGAGATATAGCCCTCTAGTGGTGAGAGGATATAATCTGCTAATGGAAAAGGCAACAGTTTAAAAAAAAAAAAGCTCTAAATTCACTTCAAATATCAACTCAGAACTTAAAATAACTGTAAGGATTAAACAAATTATTAAACCCTAGCACATAAATTCAACTACAGACACAGAGGGAGATACAGTAGTTAGAGGTGTGTTCAGCAGGAGATAGAGGGGCCACTTGGAAATCAGCTTCCACTGGTACCAAATCCAAAAGTCATGGCTAGATCCTTGCAGTACAGAGGATTTCTGAAAAACTGTTTAGGTTCCAGAAATTGAGGGGTCCGTGGCCTGGTCAAGGCATGCTGGATCCCTTGCAGTACAGAGGATTTCTGAAAAATTGTTTAGGTTCCAGAAATTGAGGGGTCCATGGCCTGGTCAAGGCACGCTGGATCCCTTGCAATACAGAGGATTTCTGAAAAACTGTTTAGGTTCCAGAAATTGAGGGGTCCGTGGCCTGGTCAAGGTCAAGGTTAAGTGATCCACAGCAAGTCATATTATCCTTTTCAAGATCTTATTACTGTCCATACTCCAGTAACTAGTTTACGTTCTGCATTTGGTATTTTGTTATGTACCCATATTGTAAATCTAAACTAGGTTCGTGTTCTTTTTCCACAGCAGCCCCAGTGTTTTAGAATGCACTTCCTAGTATGATATGAATTGATATGTCCCTGAGAATGTTTAAGACTAGAATAAAATAATATTTGTTGTCAAAGAATGTTTGCAAATGTTTTATCTGATGCCATGTTTTTTCAAATGTTTTACTATTCTTAACTCTAGTTTGTTATGTAGTTGTCATGTATTTGTATTCTATGATATTTGTTACTGTGTCGGGTCAGGCCTGAAAAGCAGCTTTTTGCCCAGTGCTCTTATCCAGTGAACAAAATTTAAATAAAAAAATAAGTTGCCTTGTCTCTTGTAAGAGCTTCAAGCAGGAACGGAGAGCAACTTTGTCTTACATTATACTTAATTCAAGGTTAACAGCATTATACCTTATTTCAAGTGGCACTGCAGGAGGACGTAGTCTGTAGGGGCTGTTTAGTGACTGCATCTACATATAAATTGCCGTGCAACATGTTTTTTGAGGGACAGTTTAAAATGGTTAAGTTTGGATAATTCCAACAGTGTGGTGGAAAGTTCATTTAACCAGGTAGGCACTCTGTAGGGGAAAGCATGCATGGCTTCATTGATCCTACAGCATGGGATGAAAAGGGTATTTCTTGCAGCACTCCTAGTTAAGGGGTGAGTATGATGTGTTTGTAGCAGGGACTGAAGGTAGGCGGGGGTAAGTCAGAGTAGGGCCTTCTTACCAACTAGACATGTTTGGTATTTTATCCAGCGGTCTAGTTGCAGTCACTTTGTGCCCGGGTAGAGGTTGCATGTGTGTGTGTGAGCCTGTCCGCATCTTGGAAAAGGCAACAGGCCTTATTTAGGATGGTTCTGATTCTGTTGAGGTTGGTGCCTGTTGCAGCTCCATAAACTGCCAGTCTGTAGTCCAAGATGGAGAGGACCAAGGAGGCTACAACAAGTTTCCTGGTCTCAGGTGTCAAAGTGCTTATGTCTATAGAGGACCACTAGTTTTTTGTTAACTGTACTGACTACATGGTCTATATACTGAATGGACGTTAGTGCACTGTCTAGGTGGATTCCAAAATAGTTAATGGTGTTTACCTGTTCTAATACTTCACTGGTCTAGTTGTAGATGGTTAGGGGTAGGAGTTTGTTTTTTCTTCTGTTGGGTAGCAGATACCATTGATTTAATTTTTTCCATCATTTAGAAGCAGCTTATTCAGTAGGAGCCACTGCTCCATGGCAACAAAGTTTTGCTGCAGGGTGTGGTTAGCAGCTTGCTACTGAGTGCTACTGGAGTAGATGACTGCATTATCTGTATAAGGCAGGATGCGCACTCCTACACAGGTTTTAGATAAGTCATTAATGAACAGGCTAAACAGTAGGGAACCCACTACTGTTTCCTGGGGAACCCCTACCGTCACTGCCTTGGAGTCTGATAGGACTCCACTCTGACTTTTACTTTTTGGGTGCAGTCAGTCAGGTAGTTTCCAAACCAATCAACTGTGTCCCTAGCTAGGCCCATCCCTGTAAGTTTTTCGCATAAGTAGCGTACGGTTTGCGAGGTCAAATGCTTTGGTTAGGTCAATGAAGACTGACCCAACCATTTTGCTTTTGTCGAGTGACTCATGTAGTGGATTGGTGAATTCAAGGAGGGCCCATATGGTGTTGTGCAGTCATCTGAACCCATACTGCTGGGGGGCATAGAAGGTTGTATTAATTCACCAGCTGATCCGCGACTACCCATTGCAGAGTCATGCAGAGAGTATGGAGACTGGTCTATAGTTTGTGATGTAGGCTTTATCACCACCCTTGTGTATGGGTGTGACTATTGCAGATTTACAGAGGGCAGGGAATTTGGAGTAGTGGAGAGAGAGAGGTTGACTAGTTTGGTGATTGGGGTTGCGAGGATGTCTAGTGCTGAGGCGAGGAGTCTCATGTCTATTATGTCACTCCCTACACTGGTCTTGTTGAGCAAAACAAGTTTTACATATTTCAAGGTTTCTGACACAGATAATGCTCTAAAGTAGAATTTGGGGTGATTGACCTGTGCGGGTAAGGAAGGTGGGGTGCTACGCAAAGCGTGCAGTGAGGTGTTGTGGTTGTCATGCTGTGTGGTGGAGTCTATTGTGTTGAGATAGAAGCTGAAGTCGGTGAAGGCTGTGTTAAGGATGTCGGCAATCCCCTTGGGAATCGGAGATGTGGGAGTTGTCTGTGATCAGTTCAGGTGTGCTCTTGTTAGGGCACCCAAGGAATTCCTTTAGGGATCCCCAGAACCTGCTGCCATTTCCCCATAGTTTGTTTTGTTTCTCTTTGAAATAGCATGCTTTGGCAGCCATTATTTTGCGGGTACATTTATTGTGGGCTTCCTTGTGCTGCTGGATGTTCATGGGGTTACCAGTTGCTCTAGCACAGGTCCATGCGTTGTCTCACAGGCGCATATGTCCACACATATCTGGGGTGAGCCAGTCTGCAGAGCTACCTTAGAACATACACCTTTTGGGGGGAACAAATTTGTCAGCTGCCTGAGTGAATTCCTTTATAAGGAAGTTCAGTGACATGTCAGTGATAGAGTCCATATGAAAAAATTACTCACCTTAGTAATTATGTTTCTTCTATTGGAGTCTTGCTGTATTCTGACAAGTGCAGTTAGCCCCAGCCTTTAAACTGCCCCGGAGAACAAAGGGTTAATCTTTCTATGCAGAGCATAGAATGCTGAGCTCGAGCTCGGTTGATGTCTCTGTCTGTTTCCCTTTGAAAGCTAACCGTCAGATTCTTACGAGCAATACTCTAATAGCTATTCTATGTAGAAATTGTAAAAAACACTTTTAATAGCCAACTGGCAACAAAAAGATTTGGATTACCAAAAGAAGACACAAGTCAGGAAACCCAAAACTCAAAACCCAAACCAAACAGGAATATAATAAAATAAACACCCAAACAAAAGAAGAGGGTGTAAAAGGGGCACCCTTGAAGTGCAACACTGCACCTGCCCACCCACTTCCTAAAACCAGGTTCTGAGGGGGGAGGCAGGGAAGGAGGTCAGAATACAGCAAGACTCCAATAGAAGAAACATAATTACTAAAGTGAGTAATTGTGTCTTCAAACAACTTGAAGTCTTGCTGTATTCTGACAAGTGTAGACTACCAAGCAGTACCTCCATGGAGGAGGGACAGAACCTACTTTGGGAATAGGCTCTGAAGTACTGCTGTGCCAAACCGAGCATCACTCCTAGCCTGGATATCCACAGAGTAATGCTTGGTAAAGGTATGAACTGTTTTCCAGGTGGCTGCTTGACAAATTTCTAAGAGAGGGATATCCCTGGCAGCAGCCAGGGAAGCAGCTGTACCTCTTGTAGAGTGAGCCCTCAGGCCTGAGGGTGGAATCTTTCCCAGTTTTTCATAGCAGAATTGTACACAAGACACAATCCACCTGGCAATAGTTCTCTTGGTGGCTGGTTTGCCCTTTCCCACGTCTCCATAAGTGAGGAACAACTGGAGGGAGTCAAACCTGTGACCCTTGGTACACTCTATGTAGTAACTAAGGGCTCTTTTAACATCTAAACTGTGTAGCTTCCTCTCTCCTGAGGAAGAATGATCAGTGAAGAAAACAGGAAGAGACAAACTGGTTTAAATGGAAGTCTGAAACCACTTTGGGCGAGAACTTTCTATTGGTTCTAAGGACCACTTTATCCCTGTGAAAGGAGATAAAGTCAGGTTCCACTGACAAGGCTTACAATTCACGGATACACCTGGCAGAGGTAATGGCTACCAAGAACACAGTTTTCTAAGTCAAGTACTTAAGCTCTGCTGAGGACATAGGCTCAAAAGGAGGTTGCATACGTTGAGCAATGCAAACATTCAAATCCCAGGCAGGGGCAGGGTCTCTAAAAGGGGGATTGGTGTGAAGCAATCCTTTAAAAAATTTACAGAACACAGGATGAGAAGACAGTGAGGAAGACTTCCCCACAGACAGAAACGCAGACACAGCTGACAAGTGTACCTTGAGAGTAGCTGGTCTGAGGCCAAGGCCATTAAGATGGACCATATAATCCAGAACCGTGGGCAATTCAGCAGTATCTGGGGAAATATGCTTTTTAGAACACCAAATGCAGAATCTCTTCCATTTGGAGTTGTAAGTCTTTCTGGTGGAGGGCTTTTGAGAAGCTTTGAGAATATCCAGAACCCCCTGAGAAAGATGCAGATCTGCAAACTCTAACTCTTCAAGAGCCATGCCTTGAGATTGAGAGACTGAAGATTGGGGTACCAAATCCTCCCCTGAGAGGATGTTAACAAGTTGTAATTCATGGGAAGAGACAGGGGAAGATGGACTGCTAGGGACAACAACAGGGGGTACCAAGGCTGTTTGGCCCAATCTGGAGCAATCAGAATCACTTTGCAAGGTTGAGACCTTATTTTTTTTTTTTTTTGAAATTACTATTTATTCGCCTTCCTGCCTGCCATCCTCGACCCTTCAGGAGCCTCAAGGTAGACATCCCTCTGCCTTCCACCCTGCCCGTATGACCCCCCTGGAACCCCATGGAGCTTCGGTTTACCCCCCGAGTGGGGATGGGGCAGAGCCCCCTTACCCCAACATCAACTTTCGTCGGTCCAGGGGCCATCGGGCGGGCGAAGGCACATTGAGGGCATGTCTCCGGAGGCTCCATCTTCCCGGCGATGGCAGGCGTTTTTCCGCTTTTTCTCCCACCCCCTACAGCGTAGGACCCCTGACGTCAAGGCGCAGAGCGTTGACATCACGCTGTATGTCGGCAGCCCTTCCCCTTAACATTTGGGGCTTGGGTACTCCAGGCCTCCGCTCGGAAATCCAGACAAGTGTTGGACTATAGCCTTAACCCTCCCGGAATAAGCGAGGCTGTCGTGGGGCGCTCAAGCCTAACTCCCCCCGGCCGGCCCACCAGCGACCCGAATCCGCTCCCGAACCTGGGTCGCCGGCATGGAGCGAGGTGTGGCGTCCAGCGCCTTAACCCTCAGCGCCACCAGGCCAGCTGTTGAGACCTTATTTTGACTAAAACTTTGAACAAGAGTGGGAAGGGAGGGAAGGCATATAGAAATTCCCCTTCCCAATTCAGAATCAGAGCATCCAGGGGGACTGAGCCCAAGACTGGGAGTCTGCAGCAAAAGAGAGGAAGTTGGTGATTGTCTGGGGCTGCAAAGAGATCTATCTCTGGAGTGCCCCACCTTGAAAAAATCACTTTCAACACCTGAGGGTCCAGGAACCATTCGTGATGGCCCTGAGAGATCCTGCTCAGTGCATCTGCTACCACATTGTCCTTTCCTGGAAGGTGCACTGCTACTAGAGAGATTTGCAGGGAATAAGTCAGGGACCACAATTTCATGGCTTCCGTGCACAAGGCCATGGACCGAGTGCCTCCCTGCTTGTTGATGTACCACATGGTGGTGGTGCTGTCTGTTCTGACCTGAACCACCTTGTTCTGCACTAACAGAGAAAGCTTTCAGGGCCAGAAAAACTGCCCTGAGCTCTAGGAGATTGATATGGAGAAGTGATTCCTGGGGGGACCACAGTCCCTGGGCAGTGAGGGTCCCCAGATGGGCTCCCCAGCCCAGAAGAGAAGCATCCGTGGTAAGGACCACTGAATAAGGCTGAGTGGCAAAAGGGACCCCTTGTCTTAAATTGTCCTGATTCTGCCACCATTGAAGGGCTTGGATCAAGGTCAGAGTCACTGGGATCAGTTTGGTAAAGCAATCCTTCCTCCGAGACCAAAAAGCTCTCAGATGGAATTGAATATCCCTCATCTGGAATCTTGCCCCTTGGACCACTGCTGTTGAAGCTGCCATGTGGCCCAAGAGCTGGAGGAAATGCCTTGCTGGTCGAGATACCCGAAGGCTGAAGGAAGAGGCTAGTTCTATAAGAGCCCTTGCCCTTTCCAGGGGAAGAAAGGCCCTTGCTCTGACTATGTCCAGTTCTGCCCCTATAAAGGTAAGAAGCTGGACTGGTTTGAGAACTGACTTGGGAAGGTTGAGAAGAAATCCTAGAGAAGTGAGCACTTGCTGGGTCACTTGCAGGTGAGACTTGACTTGGTCTGGAGACTGGCCCACTATTAGCCAATCATCCAGATATGGAAAAATGGAGACCTTTTGCCTTCTTAGAAAGGCAACTACTACTGCCAGGCACTTTGTGAAAACCCTTGGGGCTGAGGTTAGGCCAAAGGGCATTGCTCTGAATTGATAATGGCCTGAGGGCAACTCGAACCCAAGGTACTTTCTGTGACAGCACCTGATGGGAATGTGAAAGTAGGCATCTTTGAGGTCCAGAGAGGCTAGCCAGTCCCCCGGCCTTAGAGAGGGAAGGATTATTCCCAGAGTTACCATCTTGAACTTTGGTTTTAAAAGATGTTTATTTAGATATCTTAGGTCTAGGATGAGTCGCCACTCCCCTGTCTTTTTTGGAGTCAGGAAGTACCTGGAGTACAGCCCTTTGCCCCAGTGTAGGGTAGGTACTCTCTCTATGGCAAGGGTTCCCAAGAGATTTGCAGGTGGAAAAGATCTGGCTCTCATCTTTGGAAATTTTCTGAAGCTGAGAACCAGTCCCTGGCTTACTACTTCCAGGACCCACTTGTCTGATGTAATAGACATCCAGTCCTGGACAGTGTAAGCCAGCCTGCCCCCTACTGGAATAGGAGAGTCGACCCGGGCAGGCCCATCAGGGTGTCTGCTTGGCAGGGGCCTTAGGCTGAGGAGTGGATGCAGCCCTGCTCATCCCCCTTCTGCCTCTCCCTCTGAAGAACCCCCTCTGTGAAAAGGAAGAAGAGGCCTGTGCTTGGTAAAAAGGCCTTTGAAAAAGCCTGCCCCTAGACTGCTGCCTTTGAGGAGTTGCCTGCCTCTCCTTGGCCTGAGCACTCCTGTAGGTGGTCCTGTACTCATCCATTTTCTTCATGTAATTCTCTGTCTGCTCCCCAAACAGAGGATTACCCACTACAGAAAAATCCATGGCATTAGCCTGGGTATCCTGCGAGAGGCTAGTACATCTGAGCCAAGCCATTCTCCGAAGAGCCACAGATGTAGCCATGACTCTTGATGACACATCATTAGAGTCCTCGCAGCATGAAACCGAACTTTAGATGCCTCAATCCCATCTGCAGCTACCGCCTCCAGCTCCTTGGCTAGCTGGGAGGAGGCCTGTTTAGCCAGTGCCAGTACAGTGTCCCACCTGGACTTCTGGTTACCTAGCTGTATAGGCCATATAATTCGCCTCTCTGAGTCCCAAGGAAGATGCCATGTACAGCTGTTTTGCCATGGCATCAATCTTCCTAGAGTCTTTGTCTGGGGGGTGTGAAGCCAAGGGAATGCTTGCCTTATCACAGGCAGCAGTCTGCACAACCTCAACATGGCTGCATTGCTGATATAAAAACTCAGTTTCTGAGCCTGAGAGTGTATACCTCTTGTCCATTCTTCTGTCCACAGGAGGAATAAAATTGGGAGATTTCAGAATTTTTTGTGTCTGTTTCCCAAAAGATTTGTGGAGGGGAACAGACAGTCTCCTGGACTCTGGGATGTCCATCATTTCTCCTGATCCTCCATTGCCTCTTCCATAGGAAGCTGGAGGGTCTCAGCCACCTTTCTGAAGAACATAAAGTAGGAAGGGGACTCCGAAAGCCTAGGAGGGGGGATACACCTGAAGGTCTGTCTGGGGAGATGTCCGGTTCCACAGGCACATCTAGACTTTCACCATCACCATCATCTTCAAACTCCCCTTCCTCCTCAAACTCCGGTTCATAAAATTCTTCCAAAGTATAGTCGTGAACTGGGGGAACCAACCGAGCCAAGCCCCTGCCAAAAGGTGCCGGATCGGTCGGAAACGGGCGAAGCGATTCCACAATCCGAATTGCTCTGGCTATTTCTTCGGTGGTCGGAAGATGGACTTCTGAATAGGAACCGGACAATTTTTCTTTGCGCTTTCTTTTAGTTGGAACTGACCCCTCGGGATCGGCTCTCCTTTTGCCCGAAGAAGTATTGCCCTGGTCAGAGGGCATTCCCTTCTGGTTCGGTCGGAACCGAACTGGGCTGGCCATCCAGGTCAGTGGACTTCTCGGCCTCCTTTTCCCTCAGTCTACCTAATCTCTTCAAGGGTAGATTTGGGAAAATTTTTGCAAGTTTGGCAGTCTGAATCGAGGTGTTCAAACCTCAGACAATAAACACAGGTGGTGTGGGGATAGGCCTTAGCAAAGACCTCCCCATACTCACAGCAGTGTTGAAACCCAGTGGGCCCGGGTTTTTTGGGGGGTTTCTCAGACATGGCCAGCCTAACCAAACTTACCCTTTTTTTGGCAACTGCCAGGCAAGACTCCCTCATCGGTTCCTAACCGTGTCACTGGTCTTGGAAAAAAACGTTTCAAAACACGTTTTTTTTTTTTTTTTTTAGAAACGATAAGGACCAGTAACCACACACTAAAGTTAACACAAGAATTAAGCAAAAACCACACTTTTTACAAGTTCCACACAGAAAACACAGTACAAAACCCATCTAGTACTCATGGTACCACAGACAGAGACTGAACCGACTATGTGGGAAACTTTTTCGGTTAGAAACCGACAAAAAAACAACACTTCAACCGACTTTCGAACCGAGCTGCAGGAGAGATCTCTGGAGCGACTGTTCAGTGAGGCGGAGTAAAGAATCTGATGGTTAGCCTTCAAAGGGAAACAGACAGAGACATCAACCGAGCTCGAGCTCAGCATTCTATGCTCTGCTTAGAAAGATTAACCCTTTGTTCTCCAGGGCAGTTTAAAGGCTGGAGCCGGCTGCACTTGTCAGAATACAGCAAGACTTCAAGTTGTTTGAAAGTCCCAAACAACTTGTGCCAAGTGCTGCCTGAAAACTTCTATAGAGTTTGCATGCACTGCCCTACAAGCAATAAGTTTTGGTGGCTGCCTCTTGGTTTTGGCAGACCATTCAACTAGGACAGTGGAGTGATCACTGAGTACGTCAGGCAGTACCTGTACTTTGGCAGTCCTCTCTGGTTTGGATTCGAGTACCCAATCTATGAGAGTGCCTTTTCCAGTCCTGTAGTTGAACTGGGTACTTTGCCTACCATCTGTGTGAGGTACAGGTTATTGACTGTGTCCTTACAGGAGTTGCTGGTGCTTTCGGACCAGTCGGTGTTGAAGTCCCAGGTCACCAGAGTCTCGTGGTCGGTGCCGGCTTTATGGTAGTGTTGTGTGAATGCCTCTAGACCCGTTTGGAGCATTCAAGGTGGGATATAGATTGTCATGACTGTTAGTGTCTTATGCCCTCCACCCAGATGTAGCCTAGTGACTAGCCTTTCACATTCGGTGGTGGGGTACATCAGAGGCATCTTTTGTGCCTGTATGTATTGCATACATCCTCCACTCAGTCTGCCTGGCCTGTCCTGCTTGTAGCTTGAGTTTAAGTGTAGCTGATCGGAATATCCAGTTTCAGGCTGTTCCTTCAAAACTGGAGTTTAGGAGACCCTTCTTTTTCAGTCAGGTAACTGTATTTTTACATTTTAGAGCACTATACGTAGGTAGAATTCTCGGTGACATTTGTATTGTTGGATCCGCGTATGTTTTTGCTATTGTGTGGACTTGTATTTATGAAGGTTTTCTATCATTTGGTTTGCATTTAACTTTTTTTCTTTTGTTAAGTTTTGGTCTTGGAGTCCAGGTATCTTTAATGACTGTTATTTCAGTTGTATTTCTTGATGTTTGGGTTTACAATGTACGGTTTTAATCTGAGTGAGACAGTGCACACACACACACACACACACACAGTGCACGTACGGATCTTGGGGGGTGCCTACATGATAATTTTTCTCACATGGTTGTTTGATTTTCATAATGATTCTTTGACCCAGCTGGGTTATACAGTTGTTTGAATTACATATTGACATTTTTCCTGGACAGGTTGTGCTCTGATTAATGCATTCTTAGGGTGTGATTCTGCTATGATAAAGTACCATGTGATAGGAGTTTTACAAATGAGAGTGAAGACTTGACCAGACCCCATTTGATAAAGGTTTTAAAAGCATGGCTTTCTAGTAAATAAACATGACTATCCATGTGTTAAAATCCCACACTTTAATACCTGCAACAGTTTATCATATGCACACTCCCTAGGTATGTACTGAAAGGATGTACCATGAATTGCATTAAAACTTATATGAGAGGCCGGCCCGTCGGCACAGCAGTTGGATTTCCGTTTGTGACGCCAGTGACCCAGGTTCTGGAATGGACTCTGGTCACTGGAGGGCCGGCCGGGGGGAGAAGGATGGAGCATCCAGGGACAGCTCTCCTTCTCCGGGGGAGGGTGGGGATGTGCACCAGTGCCTGCTGGCCCCTGGCAGAGGCTGGGAGCACAGCAGGATGTCGGTGCTCAGTGCTCAAGGGGAGTGGCAGACATCAGCGTACACCTTGACGTCCGGATGTCACTCCCCACAGAAAAACCAGGAAATACTCCCTGGCTGGCCGGATGATGGTCCCCAGCCCTCCACTGCCAATGAACCCATGACCGACACACCTCAGCGACACCCCGAGCCAACTGAGAGTGCGCTGGCCACCCCCTTCGGTGCCTTCCCCCTCGGAGGAGAGGGACCCGTCCGGCGAAGAGATACACTGGGTTACCAAGGAGGGGCCGTAATATGAGGTGAGTAGCTGGCACTGGGAATGGGCAGGCAGTCGGAAAGGGCATAAGAGACCTGAAGGAGTGGGCAGCCAGGGGGAAGGGGAGGGAGAAAAAAAAAAAAAAAATTTTAAATGAGCAGGGCTTCCCGATGGCTAATTAACTACCCTGCTGGTGACAAAGGTTTTTTTGTGCAGACTCAGAAGCTGGCTCAAGCAGCCTGGGGGCTAACGAGAGCTCCCACCCAGAGTGTGACTCATGCAGTGGGCAAGGTAACATTTCAGAGCACTGTTCTGTGCCACGTGGGAGGGATACCTTGGCAGAAAACTACTGGAGGAAAAATCAGTCCAGTCACCAGAACCATGATCCCGGTACTCCCAGGCTCTGCACCTACACCACACAATTTTGGGTGAAGGTAAAGATTTTGATGGGGCCTGGAGGTAGCTGGGGATCAAATGGGGAGGAACTACTGACAGTAGGTGTGTACAAATCTATATGGCAAAACAAGTTTAAATAAGAGTTTAATGTTATGACTACTAAAATGCAGAGTTGCTATTCTTTGTGCCATGAATCTTAATCTTATTTTATTATGTTATAATCCAAAACTACTTCAATATTGATACAATTGTTTCCATGGTTCTTTCCCCCAGGACACATCTGGAAAGAAGCTTTGTAGCTCAGTATGAATTTCTTGGTAAATCTTTCAATAAATAAATAAATAAAACATGACAAGTTTTGTTTGGCATACATTAGAAATAAAATGCCAAATGTAAGTCAGTAAGCTAGCGGATTATGGCCTGCCTATCTACGCAGCCGCTGACAATACCGCACTCAACAAAATCCATTTATCTATCAACAAGGCCTGTAGGCTCCTGACTGGAGCTAACACACACACACACACACACACACACACACACCTGTGTGCTTTACTCCTCTGCCAACGTGCTCAACCTTGAGGAGAGACTCCATTACCAGATATGCCTGCTAGAAAAAAAATCCTCTCTTTGGACTCTCCCCTCCCAGGGTATCCACCTCCCTTCACCATGCAAACCCCAATGTCTCCACCCACAATACCTGTAAGGCTACGCTTCTGCTGCTGAGAACCAGGACTTCCCTAGCTCAGCGGTCCTTCTCCTACAGAGCTCCAGCCTGGTTAAACTCCCTCCCGGCCAATATCACCAGCCTCTCTAAGATTGGTCCCTTTAAGGCTGCACTCAGGACCCACCTATTCTCCTCTCGCTCCTGCAGGTATGTCTAACTATGTCCTGCTGCCTATTCTTCCCCTCTGGATCAGCCACTCAGGGGTCGAATTGCCAGGCTACTTTGGATCCGACAATGTCCCTGGGACTGCTAATTTCTCCACACTCCCACATCCCTGCTCTTATCCATTCGGCTAAAAGCTCTGCTCCGCACAAGGTGTTGTATAGACCTCATGTACAAACACGCTCAGCATAACCAGTTTAGTCAAGCTCTCTGTGCTGGCACTACTGTACAAATGTATACTATGTACTCTGCTTAACCACATGCTGCTCATGTATCACGGCAGCCTTGACCATCTTGTAAACCTGCTTGGAACTATGTAACTGTGACTGTATCTTGACCCATGTAATTATGTTCTCTCATTGACTCTGTTTCTCTGTGATGAGGTGCCTTTGTAAACAAGTCTCTGACACAGAGGTCTGTAAATCCGATATGGATGTATGTATATGTAACCCCCCCTACTAATGGGGGTTCCTAGGAGCCTTCCCCGGAGCTTGCTTAAATGCTCCATGCCTGGCTGGTGTTCGGCGTAAGGCCGCTAAAATGTGGAGGGTGTGAGTGCTTTTAGAGCCTCCAGTGCTGTTTCTTTGAGAGCTGCATGTTCGCAGGCTTTACTGGTTCACATAGGGGACTGGTGTTTCCCTGCTTGAGTCCCACCCTGGGCTGTCTAATCGCTCCATTTTTGCAGTCGCTAGGAGCGCCAAGGGAGCCCATGTGAAAGATACAGTTGTCCCCCTAAAATATGTATAGTACTGGTAAAATGACAGTTTGCCTAACTTTTTTTTTTTTTTTTTTTGCAGCTGTGACTTTGTGTTGTGCCCCTCCATATTGGACCCAGACTGTGTAAAAAGGGGTCCAATGGTGGCTAAGGGGCATTGGAACTGGCGTGGAGGTGACCAACCAGGAATCAGGACTCTGGCTGGAGCAGCTGACCAATTGGGACACAGCTTGCAATTTCTGGATGTGGCATTATGGGTCATGGCGCCTTTTCGCACCACTGAGGGCTAGAATAAGCGACTAGCATGTGTAACCAGCCAGTGAGATCAGGTAACGCCCGAGCGGTAAGGATTGCCCCGTGCTGCTAGAGGTAGAGGCATTGTGACTTTGAAGGAGAAGGGAGCCCTGAGCTTCTACGCTGTTGAGTGTTCGCGCGGGAAGCGCATGAAAGGCCTGAGGCGGCCGTTTTACATTGCCAGTGCCCCACGAATTAAATCCGCAGGCTTGCGGTCAGAGGAGGCTGTGTACAAGCACAGCTACCTACCAGGCTTCACCTGAAGAGGACTACAGAATCTGCTGAATCACGCTCGGTCTGTCAGGACATTGAAGCTGCAGTGAAATGCCCGCATAGCTGTGATTTCGGTTGGGTACAGGAAGCAGCTGCCTGGTATGGTACCCCTCTGTTGTTTCCACATAAATGTGTGAGGAGGCCGTTGAAGTTCAGGTTCAGCCCTGCAAGTGGTGAAAAAGTGGTTCCCTGCTGGGTTTGTGTGTACTGGATCAGGGTAGCTCCCTGTTAAAGCTTATAAATAAATGCAGAAATCGTTTCGTTGTATTGCTGACTGCACTAATTGAGCTTTCTGGCTCCCCCTGATCTTCTCAGGAATTAAATGCTCGCTTGTGTCAGGGCCCCAACCAGCTGCATTGAGGAACTAGCCATTAGGGCTTGGGTACCCACAGACAGCAATTAATAGGTTAGGCCTGTGCACAGAGCCATCGGTAGATTTTGATATACTGTAGAGGTAAGCTAATCACCCTGATTGCCCCTGGTCCTTGTTATTCCCCCTCAAATAAATCAGATTGCCTGTTTTGCAAAAGTACACTGGCTAGTCTGCGTATTAATGGTACAATACTGCACAGTGAATGTGGTGTAACTGTACCTTACTTTCTAGGGGTCCCGGAGAGAGCTGACTGGATCGAGATGGGCGATAAGTGTATATGGTAAGGACACTGAAATTGAACTGTGTGGGCCACTAGTGGGAAGAAAGGGGGGTTGCAGCAACCCAGAGGGCTGTGACCGAGCCAACCTCGACTGTTCTAACCCCGACCTCTGGGTGGAGGCACCCGCCAACGGATCTGGGCCCCTCACCCTGCTACAGTTAGGGCAGACAGGGGTAGTAGCCCTTGGGATAGCGCCCCCGGGGGGCTACATATAAATAAATAAAGTGTAACAGAAATCTGCATCCATATTAATATGTAATTTGGCAAAATTTAAGGGGCATTAACAAGCAGTTTTGTTTTAATATGCAGAAACTCAATAAAGAAGAAAAGCCAGAAAGGTTTACTTGTTTAGCTACATATTCAATACAAGTAAGTCTTCAGAGTGGGTTCTTGACACTGTAACTTTTTCTGATCTTATATTACTGGTATATAGTTTGTGTGGCACTTCCTCAAGAAAAATCCAATAGTGTTATTACACACCCCTCAAATCTGAAAGAAGATTTTGTGAACTGTCTCATGAAGCTACATGTTCAAAGAACTGAAGACTCCCACTGCAGAATAAAACAAGCATTTGTCAATGCCGAATGTTGCTTGCTTGTATGTGCTGTTTAGGTATTTGGAAGTCATTGGAGTGCAAATATTGAAAATTCGCAAACTTACGAGCGTGCGTAGGAACTGCGCAATGCACGCTAGTAAAACAGTCAGTTTTAGGAATTTTTTCACCAAATTTTCAACATTGCCATTTTAAGACCTCTGCTCATGAACAGTGTCACTGTGATTTTCTTAATGTGTCCCCTACATGGATTTCGCACACCGACTGCGCCATTGTGCGCTACATGGGTGGAAATACGTTTTGGGCAAGATGTGAAAAATGACAGCTGTACTGCTCATAAGGAGGTGTGGTAAAATGGCAATGTTGGAAATCTGGAGTGAAAATCTTGAAAATTCACAAACTTACAGTAGCATTAATAACGTAGAACTGCACAAGCATTAAAACCGTCATTTTAGGAATTTTTTCACTAATTTTTCAACATAGGCTTTTGAGAGCCCACCTTATGAACACTGGCAGTGTCGTTTCATTAATCGGCCCCGAAGGTGATTTGGCGCAGTGATATCGAAATCACCCTTCGGGCCCGATTAACGCCATGACAGTGCAAGAATTCATGAGGAGGGGTCCCAAAAACCCCATGTTGAAAATTTGGGCCCAAAATTCCCAAAAATGCCTGAGATATGCAACAAAGTTGAAAAACCCTATTTATTCCATTATACAGCTTACCGGCATTTCCTCAGTTCGTGGTCGGCTTTGAAGAGTGCAGACGTGTTCCCGGTCCACCGATGATCGTTGCGCTGAGTTCCAGAGGTAAGTATGGGGTGAGGGGGGTGTGGGGAGGCAGGGTGCGCAGTGGGTGGTGTGGGTGGGGGCAGCAAGATTGCGAGGGACCGTTTTTTATTTACAGTTTTTTTTTTTTAAATTAAGATGGCGGGGCGTTTTCCACGCTGGGGTGGGCTCCCAGTGTGGCAGCTGGAAAGGCTGTTTGGGGGCTGGCGCTGATGGGGATTAGGTACCCCGGCCATAACAAGATTTGCCACGCTGGGGTGTGCTCCCAGTGTGGCACCTGGAAAAGTTTTTTTTGGGGGCGTGCAGCCGTGGAGCCAGCGGGATTGGGCACCCCAGCTGGCTAACATTTTTGCCATGCTGGGGTGGGCTTCAGCATGGCACCTGGGCAGCTTTGTTGGGGCGTGGAACTGGCCGGGGTTGGGCACCCCCGGCAATACAGTGTGTGGGGAGGGCGCATCAGCACACAATATGCATGCTTGCGTGCGTGCATATGTGTGTGTGTGTGTGTGTGTGTGGAGAACTCTGCTCACTGAAGCGGAGCTCTCCCTTTCAACTGTACGCCACTGCATTTTGGAGCTGTCATAGACAGCTGGAGCAGGCATTGGAGAACTGCGGCCGTACCTGCAAACACACTGACTGAATTGGAAGAGGGCTGCCACACCTCCGAAAACTCGGATGATGGCACTATGTTTCTTGCACATGCGTGCAAGCAACATAAAAATAGAATATACATTGCCACATCACTGCGTATGGTAAAGATATTCGCAAGTGACACTGCAAACTACCAAATTCCCCAACACCAATCGTGAGGAAGCAGCAGCTAAAAGAGAGTGGGATATGGACATACACAATGCTATGACAACTTTCAAAGAAACACTGCAGATCTCTGAAAGGGTGCAGAATAGCCTTAACCCCTTAATACTTTCTTGTCATTTCAGGCAGTATTGGATAATAAATATTTTTGTAAAGTGTTGATTATTTTTCTTGCACCTGCACCTGAACGTTTTTGTTTTCAATAAGTGTGCTTTATTGTTTTCCAAGAATGCTACACTTAGATATTTATATGACATTACATACACACATTACCCCCCAACACACACACAAATACAGAGCATTCGTACATTTATAAAATGTCAGAATCGTATCGTTAGGCATAATACAATATGCATGGACGTTGTTAGAGCGCTAGATTTATGCTTCGACTGCTAAAGAAACTAGTGTCTGTTGTCTGTCACATCTCTTTCTTTATGTGTGAATTCTATTACAGTGCTGCCGTTTTGTATGGAAATCAGCAGAATCCCAGTGTTGCTGCACCATCGTTGTGACGTCAAGAGGTTGTTGTACCCTCGAGTAAGTCACTACGATGGTACAACACTGAATGCCGGCATACGCTGCTGCTGTCTCTGATCTGAGCGCAGTTGATGCAGTACCGGGATAGCCATCCCAAGCTGGACTCTTAGAAATACTGTGGACTTCTGGGATGAATGATCACCACAGGTAGGCTTGTTCTCATTTCTTTATAAAAACAAATGCAATAGCAGATAGCCATTATAAAGTCATTTGAACAAAGTGCTTTCTTTACTTGAATCCCTTAAGAATAGTGAGAGAAACATTTTACATAAAGTTTTCTTTTTAATATAGATGTTGGGAAGCAACACGTTAATGAAGTACCTGAATAAGAATGCTCTAGCACAGTGAATGTTGGTGAGATCTTCATTGATTCTGCAAGTTATTAGCTAACAGCACAGAAACCAAGAGAAATGGCAATAATAATGATAATGTATATTTTAGTAGAGAAACAGTTCTACTGTGCAATCAAGTGAAACCTTAAGGGACTAGAAAAATACACGGTGAGATTTTCAGAGGTTTAAATTATTTAGCATATATCTGCTTTTGCATATAGTTTAGCACTTAAAACATGCATTTATATATTTTTCTTAAATAGATAGTGTTATTCACTGATGAAGGACACCAGTCCAAAATATATGAATTTGTGACACTGTATACAAGCTTTATATATTTCAAGAAAAAAAGAAAACATAATATCTAAAAAAATTGGATTATGTTTTATAATATACACGGGTGAGTGGCTCAAGCTTTACCAAGTTGTCTCCAATTATTTATGCTGTAACTGGTAGTGAGCTACTCCCCGAATTTATTTTTCCATGGACTGGACTTTCTCTTTATAAAAACGAAAGATTATTTTGTGTGATCGGGGAAAGGAGTGTGGCTTGATTTATGGGGCACGTAGTCGGGCTTGCTCGGGGTGAAACAGCCATGGCAGTGATCAATAAATGTTCCCATGTTGTTGAATTATTGCCCATAAACTATATAAAACAATGGATGGGCAACATTTAGCAACACTGTGACAAGCTCTCAAAGTGGACATAGCATTGTTTTAACTGTTGCCCATCCATTATCCTCGTATTGACACTGGTAATTATCTTTCCTGTGTGCAGTGCCACTAGGATCTCATTGTGCCATTACTGTATAATGATATATCTGACTCTATCAAGTATCTCAAGATAATTTTTTAGCTACCACTGATACCTCTGCAATACTGTAATTCTGTTCACCTATTAGGTGACCCTCAAACTCCCCTAGAATTCAAATTTCTGGTTTAAAGGCCTCTTTCAATCCAGGCAAATGGGTCTCACCTGGTTTTTGTTTGGTCCCAGAAAGTTTTGCTTTACAAAGAATATGGTACAAGTCACCCTCTTGTTCTCCACACCGTATGCAAATACCTGTATGTAGTTGGTTTGTTTTAAGCAATTTAACTGGTAAGTAGTATTTAGAGTTTAACCTGCATGAGTCCGAGATTTTCAGTCTTGATATATTTGTATGTGTTTTTCAAATTAGCTCAATCTCTACTGCCATTAGTGTAAGGTAGCTTTTGGTTCCAGTAATGACCTATTTTGATGCCTTCTGGCAGACTGAGGCCATTGATAGTTTAAATAGCTTTGCGATGGGATTGTTGGCAGTTGCAATCAGTGCTGCTACTTCAGTGGGGTATCTAGTGTTGCATGGTGTGGGGCCCATATGCTGCGCCACCCTGTTTAACAGTAGCAGAAACTCAGAATCTGATCTGTGTGTTGCCCTATATCTAGTTTGAATTGTACAAAATGGGAGCAGAGGAAATGGGAAATTGTTTAACCAAGAAAGGCACACTTTCCAGGTGGGATCTGGGAGCACAAACATATTAAGTGACATGCTCAGGGTCACACAGTGTGCTAGTGGGGGCTGATGGGATTCAAACCCAGGTCTCCAGGCTTGCAGCTCAGTGCTCTTAACCACTACACTTTACTGCCTTCTAATAGTATCATGCTTCCACCTAGTACCAAAAACAGTCAAGATTAGGGATTTGCAGTGCACACCAAGGTTCACTCATTACCGACTTTCCTCCTATTTGGAAGTTTAGGTTACACAGTATAGGTTGCCCTGTATCTTGCTGTGGGTTAAGTTTATTGAGGCTGCTGCCCATTTTGGTTTAGATATGTACATCTGTATTGCATTTTGTATCTGCTTGTTGTTGTTAATTTATGTACTGCCATTGCTGTGTAAAACTGCTATCTCTACACGTCTCCCCTCACTTGCCAAATTTCAAGAATCTCTTGTTCTTACTTGTCTCAGTTTTCTTGGGGGGGGGGTCTACATGAGCCGGGCAAAGATGCTGCCACTCGGCTTTGCGACCTTTGCCCCTTTACTGACCTCCCACTTTCTGCCACTGCAGCTAGGCGCTGTAGGGAGATCAGAATCACTAGGAGGCAAGCAATCTGCAGGGAGCAGAGGGCAGCTGAGGCGGGGTTGGGGAGCCGCATTGAGGTAGTCTGGTCTAGGAAACACCTAGGGTGTAAAGGGAGCTCAGGGAGAGGCCAGATCTGTTTGGTCTCTGAACCCCAGGTTCCCACCAGACCGAGTGGGCAGGCAGCTAGAGGTGCAGCTGTGTCTTCTAATCCTCTTCAGGCTGTGCTTTGCAATGCCAGGTTGAAGAGGAACAAGACTGCCATTTCTGTGGACTTTATTTCACTGTCGACCTGGCTTGCATAACAGAGACCTGGCTTGGTGACGATGCCAGCCCAGTTCTTGAGGCTGCCATGCCTTCCAGGTACTCCGTGGTGCATTGTCCGAGGAAGGATCACAGGGCAGGGGGAGTGGCCATTGTTTTTCAAGCCAGCCTAGGCTTCACGGTGCACCTGGTTGGTAACACCCAATCTTTTGAGCGTGTCTCCGTGCATGGGGATGCAGGTGCAGGTTTCAGGATTTCACTCATTTACTACACTTCTAGGGCGGGGGGGGGGATTTCCTGCAGGAGGTGGTGGACTTCATTGTCAGCCAGGTGTTGGAGTCCCCCAGGTGTTTAATCTTGAGGGACTTCAATGCCTGTATCGACAACAAATCCTTGTGTTTTGGTTATAACCTCCTCCAGTTGATATATTCACTGGGCCTGTCACAAGCTGTTGCTTCTGCAACCCACCAGCACGGCCAAACACTCAGTCTAGTGTTCCAACTGGGTCTTGAGGTTGATAACCTCAAGATTGATTAGGTCGCTTGGTCTGATCACTGTACAGTGGAGTTCATGTTTGTGGCCCTCCAGTAGTCCCCCACCTGTGGAGATGGTCAGCTACTGCCCTTTAAGGGGCGTGTGCCCTGAGGGACTGTTGGTGCTAGCTGACGTATCACTGGTTGACACAGCATGTGAGATTGGATCCAGAGAGGTTGGTGGTCACTTATAACAGGGTAGTCTCTGAAGCTCTGGATGCTCTTGCACCAGTCTGTGTATGACCCAGATCTTCTCACTTGAGGTCCCCCTGGTTTGATGGGGACTTCAAGGCGATAAAGATCAGGGGTTGGTGGCTGGAGCATTGCTGGCGGAGGAACCGGCTGGAGTCTGATAGGCTGGCCCTTCATCTCACTATGCAGAGTACCAGGGGGCAATTTCCCATAAGAAGGCAGAATTCCTGTCCAGTGAAATTGCTGCGGGGAAGAACAGACCATCTCAGCTATTTTGGACTGTAAACAAGTTTCTTCATTCTGCCTGCAGCCGAAAAAGTGCTGTCATCCACTTTGTGTGAGGAGTTTGCTCTGTTTTTCTGACAGAGTGTCGGTGATCTGGTTGCGGATCCTGCCAGGGAGACACTCGCCTCGCAGTGGTCAGACTGCGGGACTCAGAGGCACTACACCTGTCTGGGAGGAGTTTAGGCTAGTGGAGGTATCTGAAGTGACTAAGGTGATCCTGGAGCTGAAACACCTTTTGTGAACTGGACCAGGCCCCCGACTCATTTCCTAATGAGATGCGTTGAGGCTCTTGGCCTGGTGTTCGCCAGGATTGCCAGGTGCTTGATGGCGGAGGGGGTATTCCCAGTGGCTTTGAAATAAGCACTGGTGAGGCCCCTCTTAAAGAAACCTTCCCTTGACCCAGATGTCCTGGTGAATTGCCATCCCATCTCCAACCTGCCCTTTTTTTGGACAAGGTCGTTGAGAAGTTAGTGGCCCAACTGCTCGAGGATTGCCTGGTGTCCTCGGACACCTATGAGCCATTTCAGTCGGGTTTCTAGGCTAGACATAGCACAGAAACAGCTCTAGTGAGGGTGCATAATGATCTGCTCAGGGCTAGAGATAGAGGAGACAGGTCAGTTCTTGTTCTCCTCTATCTGTCTTCAGCTTTTGACACTGTAGACCATGTCACGCTTCTGGATCAGCTCTGTGAGTTTTGTGGACTCACAGGTACTGTCATAAGATGGTTTGAGTCCTATCTCTCAAACAGGGTGCAGCCGGTGGTGGTGATGATGGGAAATTTCTCCTCCTCCCCAATGCCCCTGTCTTGTGGAGTGCCACAGGGCTCGATCTTGTCGCCGATGCTGTTTGCAGTGTACATGCTGCCCCTGGGCAAGCTCATTCAACAGTACAGCATGGAGTTTCACTATTATGCAGAGGCTACCCAGCTGTACTTGTCTTTTGCCCCTGGAACATCAGGATCTGTCGATGTGCTTAACAACTGTCTGGCTAAAATCAATGACTGGATGGCTTCCAGCTGGCTGAGACTAAACCTGGCCAAGATGGAGGTACTAGTGATCGACTCTGGTCACGGTCATGATGGATTTCCATCTGGGGCTGATGCAGGACTTTTCCTGGGGTCTGCTCCATTGGTGGCTTCCCAGAGAGTGTAAAATCTGGGAGTGATCCTTGATAACAGATTGACTTTTGAAGATCAGGTGTCATCTGTGGTCAGCACTGGTTTTTACCATCTGCAGAACATGGCCTGGATTAAGCCCCTTGTTCCGCCCAAGGACCTGCCAATGCTTGTGCACGCCTTTGTGACCTCCAGGCTTCACTACTGCAACTCTGTACTTTGAGGTCATGAGAGGGACCCTTTGCAGACTGCAGCTGGTGCAGAATGCAGCGGCCAGTTACTGATGGGCCTTTCGAGGTCCAGTCATGTGAACCCGGTCCTGCGGGCTCTGCACTGACTGCTGGTCAGATGGAGGGTCCTTTTCAAGGTGGGGCTTCTCACCTTTAAAGCCCTATATTGACTGGGTCCTGGTTACCAGACAGAGCTCCTGACACCAGCAACCTCTGCTCGCTACCTCCATTCCTCTTCGAGGGACTTCCTGGGCTTTTCCAGGGTTCAGCTCAGGACATCTGGAGCTCATGCATTTAGCGTAGCTGGGCCAACCCTGTGGAACTCTCTTCCACCTTCAGTCCAGGAGGCTCCCTCGATTGAGGTGTTCAAGTGGAGGCTGAAGGCTCACCTCTTTGTCCTGGCCTTTCCAGATTTCTGATTCCACCTTGGTCTAATCCCCTTAAGTGACAGTCCACTGCTTCTAATCTGTTAACTGCTGTATTTAGGATTTTATGAATTATTAAATTTATGTTCATTTCCTGTGCTCTTATTACAATCTTTTTTAGGCGCCCAGAGCCTCTGGGATTGGGCACTTTATAAATAAAACTGCCTTACCTTGCCTAAATGACTTCCTCTCTGCCTCTAACACTCTTTCCCCAGTCCAATCAGGATTTCAGAAACTAGACTCCACCACCTCCTCCCTTCTTCGTTTCACTGATGCCATCTACTCCGCGATAGATCAAGGGCAGATCACTTCCATGATGGATCAAGGGCAGATCACCTCGGCTATATTTATTGACCTCGCAAAGGCTTTTGATTCCATCTCCCACCCTCTCCTTCTACACAAGCCAAGCACCACTGGCCTTTCCCCTGCTCGTGTCTCATGGTTTTGCTCACATCTAACAGGTCGGACCCAATCAGTAAAGGTAAACAATGTCCTATCTCCACCCTCCCCATTCTTGCTGACATCTCACAAGGATCAATCCTCGGACTAGTTCTTTTCTCCCTGTTTATAAATGATTTGCCCTCTCAATGTACCAGTGCCCGCATCCACATGTATGCGGATGACATTGTCCTATTCCTATTCAGTCCCTCCACCATGGATATCCAAACTCCCCTACAACAAGATTTCACTGCAGTACTAAACTGGATCAAAGCAAACAGTCTAACTATGAATACAAAAAAAGACTCTTGCCATAACTTTTGGCTCAAAACAGAAACTTGCCAGAATCCCCTCCCCCCGCCCCCTCTACCCCCACTATTACTCCTCTCAATGAAGTCCTAATCTTTAAACACATTGGAATGTGGCTCAACCATTTGCTGGACGTCTCCTCCCATTTTAAGGCCCTCCACTCTAAGCTATGCCCCGAACTGGGACTTCTTTATCGTCAGAAGGGTTGTCTCTCCCTCCCAGTTTGACAGGATCTCCTAGTTAAATGGATCCTCCCAGCCTTCGACTACGTTGACATTATCTATCGCTTGATCCCAGCCACCTCCTTCACAAAACTTTACGTCCTCTTCAACGCTTTCTGTCATTTCGGCTCAAACTCACCCCCCGACTCACCTCTGTGACCTCTATACCTCCCCATCACTCCCATCACTCTCGCAAAGGCACCTATCCCACTGTTCTACTTTCATCTCTAAATACTGGTTTGGCACACTTCCTCACTACCTCTCTTCCCTTATAGCTCCAGCCACCCACTCCCCATACCCCTTGTGGACACACCACCACTGTTCCTTTGCCCTTCCACGTGCCAGCACCTTTGCACGTAAACTTGCCTTCTCCTTCAGACTCTCTTCCCTCTGGAATAACCTCCCCCCACAAACCCGCCTTATCCCACCCTTTCCTGCACTTAAGCGCCTACTCAGACCATCCCCAGTTATAGCCTGCCACTGTACTCAGACCTAAGTCATGTCCAAAACCTCCATCTTCCCCTTTGACTTCCTTCATAAATTAAATATCTTACCTCATTCTATGCTGCGGCAAAGTGATATTCTCTTTTTTTGTTTGAAAAAATGACTTTGTATACTTTATATCTTAACTCAAAAAAGTGCAATATTTTTGTACATTGTTTTAATACTGTATTTTGAATCCTTGTAACCATTTGTTGTGTTCTTTATCTGTATCCCCTGTTCCCCAGGTCGCACCTGGAAATGAGCCTTAGCTCAGTGTGCCGTTCCCAGTTACTACATTTTAAATCAGTCAATAAATAAATAACATTTTAGAGTTTTTATAAGCTCCGATTATATGGTTGCTGGTTTAGCTGTTCTCTCGGGGCTAAGCGCAATCATCTGTGACTGTACTTGGTCCAGGGAGAACAGCAGAAATGGCAAACAAAAATCAGAGCTTATAAAACTCTAACATGCGCTGCAGGCTACTGAATCTCCTGCTGCTGCAGCGCTCCTCTTATGTCAACAGCAGGGGATTCTGGGAATTTTTGTTACAGAAAATTTCAGCTTACAAGCCAACAGACATAGCGTGATACAGCAAACTATTATACTGCAGTAAACAATAGACACGTTTTAAGTGCAACATAGGACCATGCGAAGAGGAAATTCAGATACCGTTCCAGAAACCAAGGGACACTTTTGATAACTTGAACAAAGCAGAAAGAGAAAGCTCTTAAAAAATGAGAAGAAAATCATGACATTACAATTAAGAGAGCAGATAGAGGGGGTGCAGTGGTAATAATGAACACCAGTATGTATGTTAAAAAGTGTTTAAGACAGCTCAAGTGATACCACCTTCCACAAAGTTTTAAAAAGGACCTACTCTTTGAATTTAAACAGGAGGTGGCTGGGGTATTAAGAGAAGCCTTGAATAATAACCTCATTACCAATGATGTTTTTGAATATTTAACAGTGGAAAAAGTTATTAAGGCATGCTTTTATGTCCTGCCTCAGGTGCACAAGAGCCTGATCGACCAGGTAGACCTATAGTGTCAAGAATAGGCAGTTTGCTTGAACCATTATCTCAGTACATAGACGTACATATTAAAAGGACTGGTAAGTAAATCACCCTCTTATTTGAGAGACACCACACAGCTGTTGGGCATTTTGAAAGATTTGGAACTGGAGCAGGATTGGCTATTAGTTTCATTAGGTATAGAAGCTCTTTATACGAATATTCTACATAGTGAAGGGTTGCATACACCGAGATTCTGGTTGGAAAATGCAACAGCCTTTCCACTTGAGCTAATGGATATTTTTTTATGTGAATGTGCCCGATTGGTCCTCCAGTGCAATACGTTCATCTTCCAGGAGACTACCTATTTGCAAGTTAAGGGTACTGCAATGGAGGCCACGTATGCCCCCAGTTATGCTAATTTGTACCTAGGATTTTGGGAAAAAGTATATGTCAGAAGTCCCGAGAACAATACTTTTTACTATAGGTTGGATCTCTGGAGACGATTTATTGACAACATTTTTTTTGGTGTGGAAAGGGATGAGACAGAGCTGAGTGAAATAATCTATTGGTTAGAAAAAACAAATAAAAATGTGTGCTTCACAACAAATGTGAGCAGAGAGAGGGTGAATTTCCTAGATTTAGAGATTAAACAAACAGAATGATGGTACTATTCGGACCAATCTCTATAGGAAACAGACGGATCGGAAAACACCCTTCTTTACACCACAAGCTGCCACCCTAGACACACCATAAATAATATCCCAAAAATCACAATATATGAGAATTAAAAGAAACTGCAGTAGTGATGAAGATTATAAAAACTACAGTCTTCAGCTGAGAGAGAGATTTCAAAAGAGGGGCTACACAGATGTCTTTTTTGGATCTGGCAGAGAGGACTGTTAAACAACTAGATCGGAAAGAGTTACTGTGTATTAAAGAAAGAAAGGCGAATAAAAACAAAAATAACCGAGTGAATTTTGTGACCACTTATAATAGAAGATCTGCAGTTATTAAGACTATAATAGTAAAACATTAGAACATAGTGGCTTCAGATACACACTTCAAAACTGCAGGACAGAATCTACCATTACCAAGATTTAGCTATAAAAAAGAGGGAACACTCTAGCAGATCATTTAACACATAGGTATCAGCCACCACTCGGTAGACAAAAAACTTGGCTGCCGCAGCTGCCAGAGGGGAGCCACAAATGTGGGCGAGGCAAATATTGTCCAGTTATGGAAAAAACAAGGACATTTGCAAGCTGCACTACAAGTACGATGTTTGATATGCCAGTTTATTTCATGCGATTCTAGAAATGTGGTTTACCTTGCCACTTGCAGCTGTGGCAGCTTTTATATTGGTAAAACTACCAGCCAACTTAAATTGAGAGTGGAAGAACATGCACGGGCAATAAAAAAAAATGGAGATTTAACTAATGCCCTAGCTGAGCATGTTAAAACGGTTCCAGACCAAAGTGCTCATAGATTTGTTTTCAGAGGTATCGATCAAATAAATCTGAATGTTCGAGGGGGGATATTGTGTCCCTGCTATTGGAAAAAGGGGCTATGTGGATCTTTCAGCTAGGAGAGTATTACCCACCTGGTTTGAATGATAGAGTAGATATTACGCCCTTTTTAGAAAATGGATAAAAACAAGCTCGTATCCTGATTGGCTCAAACAGCCTGGCACCCAGGCTGTTATTTCTTAACAATGGCCCAGTTCAAAACAAGCACCAATTCGGGATGCCCTATTACCAAGAGTATCCTTGGGCACCCCAAATTTTCAATCTTATCAGCACCATTTCTCTGTTGCTTGCTAAGCGAGCAGCTCCCCGACATAGCCCAGATTGTATTTGGCCCTTGCTCATCTTCAACAAAAACCACAACAAAAACATTTTTTTTTTCTTAACTCCTGCTTCACATATTTCCTCAAGGAAGGTCTCCACTTCTCACCTGCCAACAACATTTTGGGCAGCCTGCCGACTGCTTTCACTCATTTACTTTCTTTTATCACCCAATCTATTTCTAAGTCGCATTCATGGTGCCCACAAAAGAAACAGCAGCAAAAACAACACCAAACTACGTCTGTTTTTTTTCTTAACTAAAAAAAAAGAAAAATCACTTTCCTGCCTTACATCTGTGCCCCTCTTCTGAGTCACCAATAACATTTCAAATCAGTCTCCTGACCATGCTGACACTCATTTACTTCCTTTCCCTATCGCTTTCCACGCTCTCTCACTCAAATGTGAAAGCATACCTATCCACATACCGCGAACATATAATGAAGGCACCACAACAAATTTAAACTAACATTTCCCTTCCTACCGATAAAAAACTGACACTCCACTACAAAAAAAACTTGTATCAAAAACAGCAGCACCTTCTAGTGGCAAGGGACTATTTTACACAACACACACATTTCTGTTCATTTTTATTAATATTTAAACACTCTTTTTTAAAATCAAAACATTATCTAAATAAATAAATAAATAAATAATGTAAGCCCATTTTCTAAGTCTAATAATATCATCCAGGGTAGGTGTTATGGGATATAATGAACCTTCCAGGGGCTATAATGCCCTCCACCTGCGGCGTCGTGCCTCATTATGCCCCTTGGTGATCTGTTATATCCCAATAATGCCCACCCTGTCGGGTATTATTACTTACATAAGCTAGAGAAGAAAAGTCAAAATTTGGACCTTAGGGATATTGTATCCTGCGGGGGGGGGGGTGCTGGTCAGGCTCTGTTACACCTTCGGAATCTCTGGATGTACGTTTGAAAAAAACATGAATTTGATTGAATATAATAATTGTCATAATTGTTGTGTAGAGAATGCTAAGCCAGATATATTATTTTCTGCCTTTTGTTTGCGTGTTTTCACATGACTTATAAGAATAAAAAGTTACAGAATTTGAAGAGGAGAAATGAATGTAATATTACCTAATGAGAAACTGAGTGTTCAAAAAAGAAGTGCACTTTGCATCTATAAAGGTAATTTGGACTTTAGGGATTCTGTATCCTCAGGGGTCAGTTGGGCTTCGTTGCATTTTCTGTATTTCTGAATGTACATTTGGAAAGATAGAAGTTTGATTGGATATAATAATTGCTAATATTGTTGTAGAGAATGCTAAACTGGATATACTGTCCTCTGTCTTTTGGTAGCATGGTTTTAATATGATTAGTAGAAATAGAAAGCTATAGAATGCTAAAGGCATAATAGAATGCAACATTACCCAATGAGAAATTAAGTGTTCAAAACAGAAGTGCATTTTGTACTTATAAATGGTAATGATTCAGTTATTTAATTCAATTATTTATAAACAACATTGTGGCATAGCCACTGAGAGATTTTTTAACATGGATTAAGTAAGAACCTATTCATTCATTTGGATAAGTGATATTTTTATAAAAATG
The DNA here is from genome assembly GCA_016271365.2 of Neoceratodus forsteri. NCBI lineage: Eukaryota > Metazoa > Chordata > Ceratodontiformes > Ceratodontidae > Neoceratodus > Neoceratodus forsteri. The sequence goes on from CM057454.1 coordinate 336,988,119, forward strand.
TGTTAGGCTTGTAATGCACTTTAATATACATAGTTTTAAAAGTTTGATGTCACTTTAAAATGATTCTGTCACTATGATTGGTTCAGGGTATGTTTAACTGTTTTGCTCCTTCGACAGACCAGCATTCCTTGAGAAAGCCATTTGAGGTGAAACCTGGTTGGGAGCTCTGTGTGTTTGCACGGGTTTTATGTATTTTATGCGACAACAAATAAATAATTTAAAGCTGTAGCCTGGCGCCGGTTCACTTCTGTTCTAGTAACTTAGGACCAGCCCCACACCTGGTGTGGGAGGCTTATTGCAAAAAGTTCCCCTAGGGATCGGATTTCTTTAGCAGCAAAAAATAGTTTTAAAAGAACAGCTCAATTAAAGCTGAAAAAAAGAAAGTCATATTCATTTTCCATTTCCTATTGATCCATTCTATTATTTAAAACTAGGAGTATGTCTCTAAAGAAAGAGTTCATATTCTCTTCCATTGGAGCTACAGTGGTGCAATATGCTGTCACCATGAGAGCCTGTCTCTTATTTCAGAGCCCCTTGTCACCACTGTTTCTTAGGCCCTGTCCACCCTACTCCATTACAACCCTGTAACGGTTACAAACAGTTGCGGCCGGTAAACGGTACAATGTGTCCACACTGCCAGTGCACCATCGTGATGATGGTTCGGGACCATTACTGCTGGTCCACACTGCAGGTGACTGGTGACTGTTACGGTCGGCACCCTATCCCACAATGCAGCTCGCGCTGCACTACGGGCATTGCTGGGGAACATACTCATGCAGCCACACTACAGCTGGTAATGGTACAGCGGCAGAACCCGTTCTGTAACCATTGTTGAAACCACCTCACGAGTGGTTTCAACAATGGTTATGGAAACGCCACCTGCTGTAATGTTAAAGGTGTAAATGCAAACTGTTGCAGTAACTTTTTGGACCCCTTGTAACGTTACAGAGGGGAGGTTTTGGTATAGTATGGACAGGGCCTCACTATTGAACTGGTACAGCAGCCTATTGAAGGTTCAGTTTTTATGCAAACAGGCATGATAAATGAAACTAGACTCTTCCACTTAAAACAGCAGTTCATATAAACAGCAAACATGTTGCACCTACAGCTTTTTAATAGATGTTAGATCACCCTTTTTTCTGCTGGCTTTTAAAATCCCCCCCTTAAGAATTTTTCAAGATCTGAAATAATTAATGATGAGCATCATTCAGTATGCCTTCCCAGTTTTCATCAATATTCTCAGCTGTATTTGAACACCCACAGCTAAACATTACTTTTCTTGTGATTAAGACAAACTAGCATTCCACAGACAAGGTCCTTGACATTATGGGGCACGAGGGTACAGCTATAGACCAGAAAACCTAAGCTCTGACACAGTGAACATAAAAAGATATACAGCATCATATAAATGAGTTTGGAATCCAAAGCAGAAAGCAAGGATTAACATTGGGGGTTGCATAAGTGTGCAGAATGAAATGCTTGATGCGGGAACATGTGCTTTAAAACCTTATCTCTTACTCGAACAGTGAAGCCAGCAGGTAATCCAAACCAAGGTGTCCCTGCATCCTTTGTACTGACAATCCCTAAATCATATTACTGTATAGCAGTTTTAATTTGCACCTGATATATTTTGCGGTGTCTCTGCTACCACACCTATTCACTCCCGCTAGAATTTGCGTTCGAGTCACCAGCAACTACGGCAAATATTGTGATACTATGCTATCAAGCTCCAGTTCCCCTAATTGAAACTCTAATTGATCACTGCATTGATATAAATCCACCCTGACACACCCTGTATCTCTTTTTTCACTTCTCAGTTGCTGCTCAGTGTCTGCTCCGATTCTATCGCAACATGTCATTATTAAGGTGGATTAAATCCCCGCAGCCCACAAAACACAAATACCCATTGGATGCAAGCACCGTTTTGGGTGCAGACCTGGCAGAGTTCAGGGGTTGAGCTAGGAGTCACCGCTGCTGTTGTAAAAGAGCTTGCTGCAACATCCCCTCCACCATCAAAGAGGAGCAGACCCTCTTCCTATGTAAATTACTCAGCAGAAGTGAGATTCCAAATGTGGAAGTGTGCAGCTGAGCAGGGGGTGATGGCTGCTGTTCGGCACTACACTAGTACCACAGGCAACCGCATAAATGAAAGTACAGTCCGTACTTTTAAATGCCATTACTTATCAGAGCTCCAAAAGGACACCAGACCCCACTGCCATGTCTCCCTCCTCCCTCGCAAACCTTGTGGAAGGCCAACACATTTAGAGGAACATCTGAAGGAGCAACCGAAACAGACAGTGAAATTGTTCCATGCTGAGGGAGCAGTTGTTAATGCCGGTGTCATACAGGCAGTAGCCGTCAGCATTGTAAACGCTAACTGTCCTCATTTGCTAACTGAGAACGGGGGGCACCTAGGGTTGTCAAGCAAGTGGGCATGGGGTTACCTCCACAGAAGAGGATTCAGTAAAAGGAAAGGAATAAAAGCCGAGCGTAAAACGCCAAGTGACTTTAAATCTGAAATCTGCTTTTTTTATCCAGAATCACTACCGCCTGTGCACAGGAACCGATTCATCCACAGCTGGTGATCAACATGGATGAAACAGGGATCAATATGATTCCTGTTTCAGAATGGACCATGGAGTGGAACGTAACACACAGTGAGAATCACTGGGCAAATGTAGAAACCACAACAGAATTTATTGCTGAAGTCCTGGTACCTCACATAAACACAAAAAAAAAGCTCTTTCGCTGCCTGATGATCAGAAGGCTCTCCTCATCCTGGATCGGTACAGAGCCCATTCCACTAAGGTAATCCTTAACAAATTGAAGGCAAACAGCATAATACCAATATTCGTAGCAGCATCTTGCATAGATGCGCTCCAACCCCTTGATGCATCATTAAACAAGATCTTCATGGACTACCTCAAGAAGCAGTTCACTGCATGGTATGCAGGAATAGTTTCCGAAAGATTAGTCGCTGGCAATAGGAACAATATTGGTGCAGACCTCAGGCTACAAAACCTAAAAGAGCACCACACTTGCTGGCTCCAGAACAGTTTCGAACAACTCGCTGCAAGAACTGATGACACTGTTCATGGATTTAAGCAGTCAGGAGTTCTGGAGGCACATACCAACTGTCTCTCTCAGGTAAGCCAACAACATGCTACTGCATGCTAATACGGGCTTAGGGGCAGTAAGTAAAATGTTCTTTTCATTTGCAGGGCTTGGTAGGAGCTTCAGCACAGAAGTAGCAGAACGCAGAGTGTAGACGGACACAGATGCTATCGGATCATTTCTTTTTTAATTTTTATTTTTTTGATCCCCCTGACTTAAGTACTAATAAAGCATAGTGTGGATTTTTACATGCATTGAAAACAGTAGTCGTTGGCTTATTTACTGCCTAGAATTACAACTAGCATACCCTGTTATACCAAGTTATATTTGCACTCAGGTTAATGTCGCGGTTTTTTGAAGTCAGCTAATATAGCGAAAATATTCTGACCACGAATATAACCTGCTGTACAGTACTTGCCACATGAACAGAAATTAGGTTCTGAAGCCAGTAACCAGCAGGGCTAGTGACTAGGAAAAACCCGAGGTCACCAGACATCCAACTGCGTGCTTAGTAGTAGTGGTATCTGTTTATTTGTTGGAAGCCCCCTTCCAAAGCTCAGGGTGCTTTTACAGATCAGAATAAATAATAAATAGAATAATAGATGGGCAACCATGTATTACAAGGCAACATACTCCTGTTCAGAAGACATGATAGGGGTACATTATTCGAAAGCACAACCAGTTGGGGTCAAAATCATTAATATGCTTATTCTTCAGGGTCAAACACAGCGACATTAAAAAGAAATAATGCAAATAAAAAAAAAATACACATGAACCCCCCCCCAATCGCGCACGCGTAGATACATACACACACACACACACAGCAACACTGCTCAAGAATCACAGACTGTCAAGGAAATCCAACTTTTAACAACTCTAAAAAAACATTCAGTACTTCCACTCACAAATCCAAACTCAAAAAGCATCAGTGCTGCTCATACAATAAAAACATTTTAAGCACCTAATGAAACACAAAATGTATTTCAAAACTATGATTCTACACACAAACAGAAAGATGCATACATATATTGCTAAACCATCAGCAAAACTTCTCCAAACACTGCTTTAAAAGCTAATGAAATATCCACTTACCTATCTGGCATGCAGAAAGAAAAACCGGGCACCTCACACTCCCTGCAGCAACATAATCAACTAAAATGCAGTGAACCTCAGTGAGATCACATGATATCTAATCAAGAACCTAGGCTATCAGGTATGACTCTGATCACATGGAAAGTACAGAAAGCACAGTCCAGGCTTCTAGCTTAGCCTTACAGATCACATGTAAAGTACAGGAAATCAGGAATGCCCATTTAAAGCCACAAAATAACCCACTAATTGCAATGCAACCACCTTCAACTAGTGCAGCTTACCAGCTGCAACCTAACCCCTGCTGCATATCTAACTATTGGTAATGCCCTAAAGGCAATCATGTAAAGATATAGTACCAAACTACAACACTACTACACTACTTAAAGAGCACCTTTCCTCCTCTATTTTTATCCACCTCTCAAACCCACATATAGGCCCTTACCTGGCCCCAAGTCCATTGCTGAATACTTTATAATTTTATGATGATGCTTTTTGGGGAAGGGAAGGGATTATATTTTGACTCTGTGGAGCTGAGCTGCCAATACCTTCAAATTCCCAGTCCTGAGCACTGCCCCCACGCTAGCATGTTATGTGATGTAACAATATGGAGAAAGTTGGGGCGCACTCCACAGACTATAGGGACAGGTTTTAACAGTTTTTTTTTTTTTTAAATACTTCAAGGTTCTCATTTGGACAAATCAAAGGCCACCACTTAGCTAACAAGGCCCTTGTTAGTTAGCAGCGGCCTTGACGTATTTGAAGCAGAACCCTGAAGTATAAAAAAAAATAATAATAATAATTAAAAACAGTTCCCAGAGTAGTCTATGGACTACTATTAGTGTGGTGGTGGCACTCAAGACTGGAAGTGGAAGGAATCTGCAGCTCAGCTCAGCTCCACGGAGCCAAAATATAATCCCTTCCCTCCCTAAAGAAGCAACATCATAAAATTATAACATATTTAACAGTGGACTTAGGGCCAGGTAAGGATCCATATGTGGGTTTGGGGGGCAGATGGGAAAGGTACTCTTTAAAAACTAATAACATTAAACATTTTTTTTTCTATTTATACTTTTTTAGCATTTTCTTATTTACTACCACTCCCTCGGGGGCCACAGCGTACACATGCATGTACACATGTGGAGGCGCACGTACACGCCAGGATCCGGTGGCCCCTTCCACCCCTCCCCTGACTTTATGTTGCCACACGTTGCCACCTGCGCGCCCACCGGACCTCCACCCGGTGGGAGTGGGACTACGGATGGGCAGGCATCTACCCCACTGGAGGGGACAGCTACAGTTCTATCACACTCCAACCATTCCCCCCTGAGCTGGCACCCCAAGGTTGTTCCCAAACCAGAGTCACCGCCGTAGAGCAACGTAAGGTGCCAGCGCCTCAGCTCTCTGCATCACCAGGCTGGCTACCAACACTAAACATTTATAAGTGGAATAAGGCAATTCCGTCAACGCGATTATTTCTATTCATAATCTAGCAATTATGCTATGTCAATATACCTCATGGTAACACAGCACAATCCCCCCCCCCCCCCCATCATGCTTTATTCCTTATATAACATCAAGGGATTCTAGTGACATGATAACCTTGAGAGCTGTTGACCTACCAGAAACATGCACAGACGTCTGTATACAAACAGTGACATAGCTGGAACTCCAAATCACTGGTTACATGAAGCAAACTGTAACATAATGCTGCCCATAAAAGCAAAATAACATGTTTCTGTCATTTTTTATTTATTTTTATTTATTTATTTAGACAGCAGTTTGGGAAAACCTTTGAGCCATAGGCTCATTTACAAAGGTACCTTGTCACAGTAAGACAAACGAAAATACACAGTATAACAGTATAACAGTAACTTAAGACATAGATACAAACAAGCTGGTACAGGTAGGATTGATGCAAACATTTTATTCAGGTACATTTAAATGTAGAATCAGCTGGTGCCCGGTTGGAATAGCGCAAGTCAACTGAGCGCTGCTCTGAATAACGCTACCATGGACATCGAGAGGGGACTTACAGCGCTTATAGTAAGCACTCCCCAGGTCACTGTCCGTGGTCCTGTGAAGGAACAAGAGCACCAGAATCCAGGAGGCTGGCTGAGCTGCTCCTGTGATGTGGAGGGCTGGGGCATAGAGCAGCTTGGCCAGGCGCCCGTGGAGACCAGGGTTCTAAATCCTGGTCTCCTAAGATTTTTAGACATTGTAATTTTTTATTTTTTTTATTTATTTTTTTTACATGAGGCTGTAGAAACAGTATTCCACTGCCCCACAAATTTCAATTTGCCCTGTGAAACGCCCCCCGAGTGGGAATCCTATAGTAGAGAGGTGCAAGGGACAAAGCCCTTAAGGCATTATTGACGTACGGTTCTTGATGGCACTGTTGTTGTCAGCTATGTTCCAACCCAGTGCCGAATCAGCTAGGGGTATGAATATCATGTTTGAAAATAACATTATAAAAACAGCCGCCAGTTAGAAAACATTTCCTGTCCTATTTAAAAAGTTTAAGAACATTTACACTGAGCTAAAATGAAACAAAACAAACTAGTAAGGAGGCCTACATTTTATAAAATGTTATGGTTGTATATAGAACCAGTTTCTATTGTATGTAGAACAGACAGAAATTCATGTTCTGCCTGATCAGAGTTCAGATTCAAGTTCCAGTGATTATCCATCTCCACCGGTTTGTAGGACCAGTAAGACATTTATTTTTCTGTAGTCTAGGACAAACATCCACAGGTCCCAGGACCACTGGAATTTTCAAGTATTGGCAAATGTTTTCCCATTTAATTTTCCTTATTTGTAGCACAGATTTTGTTTTCTACAGTTTTCTCTTTCTGATGGTATAAATTAATTGATATTAATAGTAGTGTTACAGTTTTTTTTTTTTTTTTTTTACAATAAACTTTCTAACCGAGATCTTTTTTTCTTTTTCATGTTTAGGCTTTTCAGAGAGTATTAACTAACTGATGCTTTCTAATGGCAGTGTGACAAGTTAGTTTTACAATAAACTTAACAGAGGTCTACTTTCCTTTTCATGTTTAGGCCATAGTCACAGAGGCTGTGAATGCTCTGCTGAGAGAATGGTCTGCATAAGCAAAACATGACAGAAATGTCTCCCTATCAAATTAAACCATATATATTTATTTATTCATTTAGTTTTGTTGACCGAGAAATGAGGGCTAGACAATACTGTTTTCAGCCTCATCCGGGAAGGGGGGGGGAGAATACAGATAAAAACAAACTGAAATTGAACCAGATTAAGCTCTTGTTACTATTTTAAAGAGAACAATCAGCACAAAGGGGCCTCAGATGCAAGAGTGGCATTGGCCCAATGTACAGTTTGTATGCAAAAACCTTTTGGTTTACTGTAGCAGATTAATTTTGCTTAGTTCTAGGCAGACACTTTGTTACTACAAATCCCAGAATCCTCTATAGCCAACATCAGAGCAGTAAGCAGCAGTGGGAGATTGCACAGCCTGCAGTGTATGTTAGAGCTTTTACAATCTCCAGTCGGATGTTTTCCCGGTCTGTTCTTTCTCCAGTCGTCAAGTATAGTCATGTGAGACTGTACTTAGCCCAGGGAGGACAGCAGACCAGCAAACAGATCAGAGTTTATAGAAATTCTAACATGCACTGCAATCTACTGAATCTTCCACTACTGCCTACTGCTCTGATGTCATCTGCACGGGGGTTCTGGAATTTGTTATAACAGAAGATGTAAGCTTAGAACTAAGCAAAGTTAGTCTGACAAAATCTGCTACACAGCAAATTATAAGTAAATCAAAATATTTTTGCACACAACGTGCACATTGGGACCAGCCCCACACGAGTGTGGGGACCCTTGGTGTGGCCTAATCCCATTTAATGAATGTGTTGGCGCTATGTTAGTAAATTTTATATGTAACCCCCTTGTTCCCAGGGGTTACTAGAATCCAACTTGGAATCAGTGGCAGGCAGGGAGAGGCAGCTTGTGAAATGCCAGTTAGTTGGGTTTCACACTGTCACACTCTGTTTTCAGTCTCAGCTAAGCTGGAGTGATGATGTCACCTTAGAACTGTCCCAGCAGCATAAGCCACAATGGAATGCTAGCTACAGGGGTTAGCAGTAGAATGTTGGGTTAGAGTGAGTAGTCTAGTTAGTAGTCTGTAGTGTGGAAAGTCAGGAGGAGGCTGTTGCCTGGACAGCTGCTCAATTTTAGCTCTGACAGAGAGCTACCTCTGAATATTGGGTATTTTGTCCTCACCCTAGAAGAAAAACGTAGAAGACAAGTGAGTGAAGTGGTAGAGACCGTTCCTAGAGGGTTTTCCAGTGCCCCACCCCCAGAGGGATGGTGGAGAATTCCAGAATTAAGGGGCAATCCCATGGTCCAGCCTAGATTGTGTTGAAGCTGCCATAGATTCGTTTGCTCTGTGAGTACCCAAGACTTTTGTGTGAAAAAAGACCTGGGGCACCTGCATTTCTGTGGTGAGTTTTTCTCTGACAAAGGGACCCTGTCACTAAGACTGTTTCTATTAAAAGTGTCTGCCTACTATGGGGTCCGGAAAGAGGCTTGCCAAGTACAGAACTTTTAGTTTATGTCTGATTTAAAAGCATCTGATAAACTGGGGGTCTAGTGTAAAGACATTGCCAATTATAGAACTTTTAATTTCACAACGACACCTCAGAGGTGCGAGAAGTAGTTGTTAAATGTGAAAGACATTTCAAGATAGCATCTACAAGTTTTCTGAGAAAGATGTTATTAACCAGATGAATGGAAGAGTATAAATGTGGAAGCAAAAGGTGGGAGACCTCCCATCTGGAGTAACCATGTTTACATCTCCGGGTTCAGTTTGGGCACCTTTGTTTTCTCTCAATGTATTTGGCCAGTGCCTGAAGAAAATACCCAGACATGGGATTTTGGATTTTCTGTGAGCCTGAGTGTGCTCTATGGTGGTCGAGGGGTGCCCCCAGTAATTTCTCATTAAATATGGGAAAGTCTCCTAGTACTGGCCATGCATGCCAAGTCAAGGGAAGTGTACCAGTTCTGGCCGTGTGTGCCAATCTCCATTCAGAACCAGAGAGTGGTCACAATTTCCGTTTCATTCAGAACCTGAGGGTTCACTGTGAGTGTGTGTGCTCTGTACCTCAGTAATCTGCATTACCAGTGGGAGTAGCCCTGTGGGGTTCCATCTTCGCTTTGCTTTATTCTCTGTGTATGTGAATAAAAGCCACACTCTAGAATCCCAACCTGGTTTGGACAGTACTGTTATTGCTTCCACTGTGTCTGGATTTACTTGGGTGCCCCTGATCAGAAGTACAAACCTTGCATAGTTCTGAGGAAAGGTTTTCTCCCAGGGACCCAGGTTGATGGGCATGATAAATGCCCCTTCCCCAGGTGTGAGCCAGGTAGTTGCCACACTTGGTTTGCCTGTCTGAGGATGGCAGGCTCCAAAATAGAAGTACTGGTAAACAGAACTGTTCGTAGTGACAGCCCCCATCCCTCTCGTTGGCACCGTGTGTGAGAGGAGCATCCCTGCTAGTTGAACAAGGGGGGCTAGTGGGGGGAGGTTACATATATACAGTTTCAAAATGAGAAGGGACACACGCTGGCACTGTGAATAACACTTACCAAAAGGGTACAAAATGTCTGTACCCAAGAGAAGAGAATGATGGGCATAATAAGGAACTGTCTGCAAGAAATAGTACTCCAGCTGCAGCACTGTAAATACTGCACATTCATATACTATACCAGCCAGTGTTCATGTTACTTCAATAAAACAGCATTTTCTACAAGCTCGTAACTGAATCTAGTTAGTCTGTAGTATTTGCCTCCGTAGAGGTGTATTGGGTAGCAGCATGATGCGAGTATTCAGCTGCCCAGTGACACTAAGAATTAGCTGTAAAGACTTGGGGCATAGAGTTGACAGTCAGGAGGGCTGACTGGGAAGCTGACAAGGCTCCACAACTTAATGGTAAGAGCCACAGGTGTAAACAAATACTGGACAGACATCACAGAAGCTATTTAACATGAAGTATTAATTTTTCACCAAAATGCGGATGTAATAGTACAATCATAAGTGCTGGAGGATAGTCTTCTTCCTAGTGAAACAACTGACAAACAGCAGATGCCTTCCTGATAAAACAATTAGTAGGTTGTCTAGGGTTTCTAGTGAATCCAATGGTTCTGGTAGTTGATACTTAGATGAATAATCTCCTACCCTAACCAGCAGGAGGCCCTGTAGGAAATTACCACAGATTTTTTGTGAAGAAGAGGATCCTTATTCATAGATTTATCATCCCTTTCCTCATATCAACTGTTTTCATGACGGAACACTCATTATGGCTTCACGTGGCTCTAGTCCATGCAGAGCTTCATCAATCCATTGCCGATGGACAGTTGCCTTACAAATGTTACCAGCCTGATAAAAAAAATCGTTTACTGACTGCTACAAGTCAGTCCTGTTAAAGATTTGTTTTAATAATTGTTGGATCCTAACTACTAAAGTAAAATCACTCACTAGCCAAACACCAATGTCATAAGCCTAGGTTAATTAAATGGTTTCAAACACAAAGCCCTACCTTTTCTACTACAGTTTTGCACTAATTTGTTTCATTTAAAAATGTGGCACAGTAGGATAACTTCATTCAGGTGCAACACCTAGTTTATACGAAAGTTTGGGGGTGGGGTGGGGAGAATAACAGCAGGACAGTTTGCACATTAGGTAACAACAAAACTGATAATGGGTAGAAAGGCCCACTCACCCCTATTAAATAAACCAAAAATCTGTGTAGTTCAAATGTTTAATACAGTAACTTCCAGTTGAAACAATCACAATCGAAGTTTCGGCTTAACCCTTCATCAGGAATACTGGTTTACTCTAAAAGATTAAAAAAAATACTTTTTTAACATCTTTTCTATCTATTAAAACTCTGTCTATATATTAAAACTAAAAAGGAACCAAAAAATTAAGTACAGGATTCCCTTACACTTCATTTTCAGTTCGTTTTATACTCCAACTGTATATTTAGTTCATGTCTAGGTCTGACTCCCCCCCCCCCCCAAACAGCCACCCATAACAAAAATATAATATATTTTTATGTTTGCTTGCACGCATGTGCAAGAAACATAGTGCCATCATCCCAGTTTTCGGAGGTGTGGCACCAGTCTTCCAATTCAGGCAGTGTGTTTGCAGGTGCGGCCGCAGTTCTTCAATGAACGCTGCAGCTGTCTATGACAGCAGTTGAAAATGCAGTGCCATACAGTTGAAAGGGAGAGCTCTGCTTCAGTGAGCAGTGCTCCCCCCACGATACACGTATATTGCGTGCTCATGCGCCTTCCCGCCCTCACGCATTATGTCAGCGGCGACGGAGGTGCCCAATTCCGTCGACCCAGGCCCCCCAAACAGCCTTCCAGCTGCCATGCTGGGAGCCCACCCCACTGTGGCAAACGTCCCACAGAGTCTTCCTAAAAAAACACAAAAAAAAACCTGTAAACAAACAAAGTTCCCTCGGCAGTCTTCCTGCCCACCTGCGCACACCCTCAGTGCACCCTACCTCCCCACAACCCCCTCACCCCATACTTACCTCCGGAGCTCGGCACGACAATCTTTGGCAGACTGGGAACACATCTGCACTCTTCAAAGTCAACCGCAAAATGAGGAAATGCCGGTAAGCTGTATAATGCAATAAATAGGGTTTTTTTCAACTTTAATGCATATCTCGGGCATTTTTTGGGAATTTTTGTACCAAATTTTCAACATGGTGTTTTTGGGACCCCCTCCTCATGAATTCTGGAACTGTCAAGGTGTTAATCAGGCCCGAAGGGTGATTTTGCAGTCACTGCGCGAAATCACCTTTTGGGACCAATTAATGAAACAACAGTGCCAGTGTTCATAAGGAGGCTCTCAAAAAGCCTATGTTGCAAATCTGGTGAAACAATTCCTAAAAATGACTGTTTTACGAGTGTGCGTTGCGCAGTTCCTACACACGCTCATAAGTTCGCAAATTTTTAATATTTGCACTCCAGATTTTCAACATTGCCATTTTACCACACCTCCTTATGTGCAGTACAGCTGTCATTTTTCATGTCGCCCAATATGTGTTTCCCTGCATGTAGAGCACAATGGTGCAGTCGGTGTGCGCAATCAATGCTTGGGACAGATTAAGAAAATCACAGTGACACTGTTCATGAGCAGAGGTCTTAAAATGGCTATGTTGAAAATCTTGGTGACAAAATTCACAAAATGACCCGTTTAGGAGCGACGTTGTGCAGTTCCCACGCACGCCGCAAGTTTCGTGTAATTTTTAATATTTAGATGTTAGATTAACATTGCCATTTTATTACACTTCCTTATGAGCAGTACATGCCATTTTTCACATCTCGCCTAAATGTGTTTCCACATGTAGGGCACAATGGTGCAGTCGGTGTGCAAAGCAATATTTGGGACAGATTAAGAAAATCACAGTGACACTGTTCATGAGCAGAGGTCTTAAAATGGCTATGTTGAAAATTTTGTGACAAAAGTCCATAAAATGACTGTGTTACGAGTGAGCATTGCACAGTTTCCATGCACCCTCATAAGTTCATGAATTTGTAATATTTTCAGTCCAGATTTTCAACAGTGAAATTTTTCCACACTTCCTTATGAACAGTACAGCTGTCATTTTTCACAACACAGCCGAAACGTGTTTTCATGCTTTCAGCGCAGAAATGCGAGGTCGCTGTGGGAAATCACAGTGACACTGTTCATGATTGGAGGTCCCAAAATGCTTGTGTTGACAATCTGCTGTAAAAAATCCCCAAACTAATTACATTACGGGTGTGCATTGCACAGTTTCTACGCACGCTCATGACTTCCAGTTTTTTTTTATATTTTCACTGCAGATTTTCAACATTGCCATTTTTTTACACCTCTCCATGAACAGTACAGCTGTCATTTTTCACATCCTGTTCGGAACGTGTTTTTGCACCTGTGGTGCTAAATGCCGTAATCGCTGTGCAAAAGCAGCTTTCGGCTAATAAACTGATATTGCCACTGTTCATAAGGTGGGGATCACAAAAAAAACATGGTGAAAATTTGGAGTGAAAATACCAACGAATGCCTGAGGCGTCAGGGTTTACGACCATAACGCCCCACCCTGTAGAGAATGACAGGCATCAGAGGTGTGACTTGGGATTCTTGCCTGTAATGCTCATACCATTCCACACCCTGCAGCCAGTAAGAGGCATCGAGGTGTACCTTGGACTCTTCGGCCCCAAAGTTCACCCCATTCTCCTATACCGCACCCATCTCACCGTATTTCCTGATGGAATGGGGTGTGCACAAGGGCCACAAAGACCCCAAGGCACACCATGACACTTGTCGGTGTCTGCAGGGTAGGGTGTGGTGAAATGGCATGGCCGTTATGCCTGACGACCCAAAGGTGCACCCTAATGCCTGTCAGTCTCTGCAGGGTGGTGGTTGGGTTGGCTTCAGTTCAGTACTTCACTGCCATTCTTATTATGCAGCTCTGTAACTCCTACACTACCAATGCCAATGCCAGCAAGCAAACATTCGGCATTGACAAATGCTTGTTATACTCAGTAATCATACTATATCTTCTCACTGAAAAAACTTTTTTCTGAGTACCCTATACTTTTCTACCCAATCTCATTTTGTAACATCCTTTTAAACTTTTGTGTTCCCAATGAATACAAATAACTCATGCTGCGTGAACACTTTGCATTGGTTGCCGGATTCGGGGGTAGAGCCTTCCCTCCATTTAAAAACGAGTACAGCAGGCCCCACGCGTTACTCTCACCGGAACAGATACCAGAGGTGACATTAAGTTATGGAGAATTCTGAGGAGTTTTAAATAAGTAAATGAGTGCTGAGTAAGACAAAGAACTAAATGAGTGTTGTGTTTCATTTGGTTTGTAGTTATTTGAAGACATGTCGTCTCATATGTAGGAAGTGAAAAGGTCTGAAAACAAAACAGGTTAGCGTTTCAAATGATTTGAAATGCCCATATAAATTCATATGGTGACATTTATGCTTGAAAGTATATAAATAAAGATCTAAGGGGTCACAGTGAAAAGTATATTGTTTGCTGTTGTTTTTTTTGTAGCAAATGTTAGAGGTTTGTGAACATAATGAATTGGCAACATGAGTTATTTGTATTCAGTGAAAACACAAAAGTTTAAAAGGGTGTTTGACAAAATGAGATTGGGTAGAAAATTATAGGGTACTCAGAAAGAAGTTTATTCAGTGAGAAGATATAGTGTGATTACCGAGTATAAAAATATATTGTCTTTTGTTACCAGTGGCTGTCGGTGGGAGTCAAACCTGGATATGAACTAAATATACAGTTGGAGTACAAAACAAATTGAAAATGAAATGTAAGGGAAGCCTTTACTTAGTGTTTTGGTTCCTTTTTAGTTTAATATATAGACAGAGTTTTAATAGATAAAAAAAAGATATTAAAAATATATATTTTCTTTTATCTTTTAGAGTAAACCAGTATTCCTGATGAAGGGTTTACCTGAAATGTCGATTGTGATTGTTTAAACTGGAAGTTACTGTATTAAACATTTGAACTACATATAATTTGTGGTTTATTTAATAGGGGTGAATGGGCCTTTCTACCCAGTATCAGTTTTGTTGTTAAGCGTTGCTTTCATCTTTGATAACAGCTTACTCAGATAGTCAGGATAGAGCTCATGACTGTTATTTAAAGATTAGAAGACCCCCGTGTGTTCTTTTCTCTTGCTGGGTAGTAGAATGCCTAGGTTCTTCTATATGTTTAGATGCAGTTACTGTGTTTTCTTATGGTTATAAGAGTACCTTCTCAAGTTCTTTGGGTGAGATAACTCCGAAGCAAAGCTAAGCAGTTCCGGCACATAAAGGACTTGAGAAAAAATTCTCATAACCATAAGAGACACAGGAACTGTACCTATAAAAACATATTATAATTCATGTTAAACACATTTGTTTAAAAAAAAATTAATTTGAAACGGTTTTATTTTGCAGAATATTAGAAAATCCCCTTTGTTGGAAATGGACTGTGCCAATTGAACATAGAACTTCAAAATTTTAAAACTATGTGCAAGACACATCCTCTTATAGTTACAAAAGTACCTGGTATGTTTAGAAATAATGGCACCATGATTTATAATACAGGAAGCAGTGGTATCCACGTACTGGGGACCAAGGTAATTTTTGTCTAACTTTGCCCAGAGATAATTAACTTAGTGACCTTTGCTGGGGGAGGGGGCTCTTGCTGATGTAATGCATACAGAGCTGTAAAATTATAGTTCACTGGCAAAAGCATTTCTCTTGGTCCATTTGTGAACATCTAGGTCCGGGTCTTGTTGAAGATTATCTGCAAGGAAATGATTTATCATGAGCACAACAAATCAGTGCAGCAAACTTTCTCCTGGTGATACTGAGTGCCATCAGAGTTTTTATGTGCTCCCTGGCCCATACGTAGTTCAGGAGAGGACCAGGGAAGCGAAGACATAGGCAGTTGCCAACAGCTAATGGAATGATTTCACCAGAGGCTGATGGAGCTCCTGACCTGGATTTGGGGGTATTACCATTACCCTACAGCAACAGGGTAGGGTGTGTATTTACAGGACACCAGAAAAAAACAAGCATTTGTCAATGCCGAATGTTATCTTGCTGGCACTGGCACTGGTAGTGCAGGAGTTAGAAGATGCATAATAGGAATGGCAGTGAAGTATTGAACCAATGCCAACCCCACCCTGCAGAGACTGACAGGCATTGGGGTGTGCTTTTGGGTTGTCGGCCATAATGCTCATGCCATATCATCTCACCCTTCCCTGCAGACACTGACAAGTGTCGCAGTGAGCCTTGGGGTCTTCGGTCCTTACGTTCACCCCATTCCATAAGGGGATATGCTGAAATGGAAGCAGTATAGGAGAATGGGGTGAACTTTGGGGTCGAAGAGTCCAAGGCACATCTCAATGCCTGTCACTGGCTGCAGGGTGGGAGTGGAATGATGTGAGCATTACAGCCAACAATCCTAAGTCACACACCCTTGATGCCTGTTGGTCTCTACAGGGTGGGGTGTTATGGTTGAAAACCCTAATGACCTGGGTGTTTGTTGGTATTTTCACTCCAAATTTTCAACATGGGCTTTTTGTGACCCCACCTCATGAACAGTGGCACTATCAGTTCGTTTGCTGAAAGGTGATTTTGCATGACGACTCGACCATTTGGCACCACAGGTGCGAAAACACATTTTGAGCAGGAAGTGAAAAATTACTGCTGTACTGTCCATGAGGAGGTGTAAAAAAATGACAATGCTGAAAATCCGGAGTGACAATATGAAAAACTGGTGAAGTCACAAGTGTGTGTAGAAACTGCGCAACGCACCCCCATAATGCAATTATTTGTGGGATTTCTTTAACCACATTTTCAACACAGGCATTCTGGGACCTCCGCTCATGAACAGTGGTACTGTGATTTTGTTAATCTGTCCCAAAAATGTAATGCCCACAGCGACTGCACCATTGTGCACCAGATGTGCGAAAACACATTTCGGGCAGGATGTGAAAAATGACAGCTGTACTGTTTATAAGAAGGCGTGGAAAATTGGCAATGTTGAAAATCTGGAGTGAAAATATTTTAAATTGTCAAAGTTATGAGCGTGTGTGGAAACTACGCAATGCATGCTCACAATACATTGATTTTTTTGGAATTTTTTCACCAAGTTTGCAACATAGACTTTTTGGGACCCCACCTCATGAACAATGGCACTGTCATTTCATTACTCAGTCCTGAAAGGTGATTCTGTGCAGTGACCGCGAAATCTCCTTTCAGGACCGTATAACGAGATGACAGTGCATGTGTTCATGAGGTGGGGTCCCAAGAACCCCAGGTTGAAAATTTGGAGCCAAAATTAAAAAAATTGGTGAGATATCCACCTAAGTTGACCCCCCCTCAACTGATGCCATTATACAGCTTACCAGCATTTCTTCATTTTGCAGTTTGGCTCTGAAGAGTCCAGACGTGTTCCTGCGCCACCGAAGATCACAGCGCTGGACCTCCGGAGGTAAGTATAGGGTGAGGTGGGGGTGTGTGGAAGTAGGGTGTGCAGAGGGTTGGTGCAGGTTAATGGAGGGGGCGCCACTGACAACAAGGGACCGAGGAACATGCTGACATGGTTGGCTTTATGTGAGTGGTGGCACACTTGGGTCGGCTAACAGTGTGCCACACAATGGGGGTGGGGGCGAGGAACATGCCGACATGGTCAGCTTTGTGTGAGTGGCAGCACACTGGGGTGGGCTCCCAGTGTGCCATACAATATGGGGAGTAGGGGACATGCAGACACGGGGATTGCACCCCCGATGTTGGCTTTGTGTGGGGATTGTGCAGTGGTGGCAGGAGCCGCCACCATGTTTACTGAAATGTTTCACCAGGAAAGGCATGTACAGCAGGTGTGTCATCAGTGCCATTGCACGACAAGCTTGTCTCCGACTGCAGCGGCACATATCTTTCAAGTTCTAGGGAGGCAGTAGCGCAGGGGTTTAAGGCTCTAACCTGCAAATCTGGAGACCTGAGATTGAATCCCACAGCTCCCACCTGCATACTGTGTGACCCTGAGCAAGTCACTTAACTTCCCTGTGCTCCCAGGTAGCACCTGTAAACAAGCCTTCAGCTGGTCTCTCTCTCCTGGTTAAACAATTGGGGGGGGGAGTTGTTGGCACTTTACATAATTCTTGTGTCACTGCTAGCATGCTGGCTAACTGGGGAATGAGGGACCTATCTACTAAAGCATGCCCTGCATTCGCCAACACTGACACACCTCTCACTGTGCCATTATTACCAGAAGACGTTGCTTGCACACATGCAAGAGAACATAAAAATGAGTTTTCACTAATAACCTGACTTTTCTGTGATCTGTAAGGCAACTGGCCAAATGGGGGGGAGGGGTACAGAGTAAGCTGGTCACCTAAAAAATGATAGGAGTTTTTAGCCTAGCCTCATTTACATAGGCTATGAGGAGTGTGGCATCATTTTTTTTTTTAATTTTAATCTTTGGTAACCGGGTAAGGCCCACTAGGCACAAGGGCCTGTTTTCAAGGGCGACCTGGGAGCACTGGGTGGTTAAGTGACTTGCTCAGAGTCACACAGTATGCAAGTGGAGGTTGCAAGACTTAAACCTAGGTCTGGTCTGCTGGATGTATCAATCTTGTTCATAGCTCATTACTCTAGCCTCTAGGCTATACTGCCAGCCAATCATTTTGTGAAGTTGCTGTCGAAACGTTGGCTTAGTCTAGCGTGCAGGCTACAGTAGTCTGAAATTAAGGAGCCAGTGATGTGAGCATTTCACAGCTTGGCATGCGTTGACTCCTGATTTAATAACAAAAACACACAAAAAAAAAAAAAAAAAAAGACTGATGGAAGTTGCAACAGTAAAGAAGTAGCATGTAAATATGAACTTTAAACATCTACAATAACAAAAAGATGCACCGAGGCCATTGCTTGTTATTTATGGTTTATTTAACAGTTGCAAACAACAGTAGCACATTTCGTTTCTCCATAAAAATGACACGGTCTTCAACGTGAAAGGCTAGGTATTTATGTTCTGATATTTTCTGCCAAAAATAAGCCAGCCTGCCTAAAGAAAATTTATTTTTCTCCCAACTAGGTTGAGCATGCTAAGATGAGCTCCTCACTGTCCAACCATTCGAGTCAGTCTGCTTGGTTCTAAGTGCTACACAGGCATCTCAGACTGTTACTGTACTACATGCATGTCAGAAAAGACACTCCTATAGTACAGTAACATTTTGATACATGTAAGCAGAGGATGATCCTTGACATGTGCCCAATGCATCACGTCAAAGCCAGCTCAAAGTCCCCCTAGTTTTCCGTTAACCAGTCAAGTTCACCAACATGACCACTGAAGTACACGATGCCAGCCCGCATGTGAATCTTGCCCACCTGTCCCAGATCAGCATGCAGAGTTACCACCCATCACAATATCCCACCTAGTACTTAAGGACCCTATTACTCACTGCCACAACGTGAGCGACATCCAATACAGCATTTAGCCTCCTCTGCTAACTGAAAGTTCACCATTAAAGAAAAAAAAAAAAAGCACTTCAGCCTGTTCTGCTCGATATGTTCATGTTACAGGTGCCCCCTCAGTTGCAACTGAACAAGCACTACTCAGTCGCTCCTGTCTCTCATGGCAACTGAAAACAAAGGGAAAAATGAACACAAATGCACATTAATGGCATAAATCCATGGCCTAAAATGATCCCTGCACGTTATATTTTGTAATTTGCAATGTCCTAGAGCTCAGCGAAGTCAGCAGCATTGCCCTGCATGTGTACAGTACCAGTATGACAACAGACGGCCATGTTCCTTCCTCATGGCAGCGCTTGGCCACTCTTACTCCCGCAGAGAGGTGTGCTCATGCACACTGTTAATGCATTTTTCTCTGTATATAGGATCAGCATGCCCGACGCATGCACAATCCCTTAGATGCAATCATGCTAGATGTGTCAGAAACATCACCTTGCTACCGACTAGGATGCTCACCCTCAAGAATGTGCAGGGCATATCTTGCCACAAGCTCCAGCATTGTTGGCAGCATCACGGCCGAATTACGTTGCTGCAAGCACTCCATCCTTGGTCTAGGTTGTTAGTCTCTCCAGAGCAAAATATCTCTGATAAGAATACCAACATGCCCTGTTTGAGCCACGGGAGCAATGTGACACAGCGTGACTTCCACCAGTCATATTGGAAACTTAACCTCCATCACAGACAGGAAGTGAGGATGACTTCTACACTAGCCATGTTGTGTATAGCAACTGCCTTCCTCTTATGGTCCAGACAGGAAGTGAGGTGCACTCTACTTTCGCCGGCCAGCCTGTGCAGGTCGGCCAGAGTGGTGGCCATCTGCCTTCCACTTTTACTGCCGCCATTTTAAGAGCTACACAATAGATACCTTGATGTGACTCATGGGATACAGGGTATGCTCTCACTAATGTTTTGACTCGAGAATACTTGTCTGACTCCCAAACATTACACCCACATACTGATGCATCAGAGAAAAGAGTATATTGCAAATAAGTAACACTATATTCTTCTGACACTGCTGTGATTGTTGAATACCTATCTGCTTGACCGACCCTAGACCCGCATTCTTGCTGCATCAGGGAGAGGGAAATGCGTAATACACCACCTATTTGCAGCTACTGATGGCCATCCCCTGTGTCTGTCTTTGCTCTGCAGATGGTCAAACACAGGAAGTGCACCACTTGTAGCATTCCACAGCAGTTGGAGCCACAGACCCAACTTTTAACCCAGAGGACTCTGAACAATCCTCATCACTAGAGGCTTCACCGGTTAAGAAGGAAAAATCCAGGGACCAAGAATGGCAAACAGACCCTGCCACATTACTCATGAAAAGTTAGCAAGCCACAGCTGCCATAATGCAGAGCCAACAGGAATCCATGCTGAAAATGACAGAGAATAGAGGCCATGGCTAACCATAAACTTCAAGGCCCAATAAACCTGGCAACCCCTCATGCACTGCCCCGTTGACCAGTACAGATCATGAGCCTAATCCAGCCCCTCCTCCACAACCAGAGCCTGATGACAAGGAAGAACTCAACCCCAGAGATGAACAGGGACATTAATTGGACACCATGGTAGTTTGGATGGACTTCATTATCTCTGGCATTGAGTTGAATGGGTAGAACTTTGAAGTTGGAGAGAGTTCCTTCCTTGGGTTTCTGTTGCAAATCATAGGCCCTCTTGATCTGAGCCGGAATTCTCAAGGCCCTCCCAGTCGTCTCCCTTGTTTCTTGTTACAGAGTTGCGCCAGTCTCCCAAACATGTGGGCGTTTGTCCCAGTTAACAGGGGAACCCCATAATACAGTCCGGTGGGGGGGACACACTAGGGCCAATGCCTCTACTCACTCCTCTACACCAGTTACAGTTGCAGGAAAAGACAAAAAGAGGCGGACACACCCTAGGTAGGGATAAGGCGTGTTGCTCAGGCCCTACACATGTAGGCCTTCCAGAGATTGCCAAGGCACATCAGATAAGTGTTTATCATACCAGTCCTGGAATACAACAGTCACTTGCGACCCACTGTCAAGCACAGCCTGAGTATGAATACCATTCACAGTCACCGTAGTCTCCATTAAAGGGCCCACTATTTTGGACCAGTCTGGAGGGGCAGTAGCAGAGGCCTGGACAGACTATTTAGCCACAAAGAAATTTTAGTTAGGATTTCTAGAACCCTCACTGCGATCATTTCGGACACCCCTTGGCCACTGATTTGCGTTTTTTGGAGCTCCCCTTGGAGTCTGTTTATTACTCTTTCCAAGTCCTTCTGAGACCGGCATTCTCTTTTCATATGGCCATCCTTTCCACAGTTGTGAAAAATGATAGACTCCTGGGTCATCCTGGGAGAGAACATCGTATGAGGAACTGAAGCAGTAGTAAGAGATTGGGGTCTAGTATCTGCTTGCAGCGGTGAGAGTGGTGCAACATGTCTTAACAGTTCCTTTAGAGTGGCAGTCAATCTGGTGACCTCAGCCTTGGAGCCACCCTCGGTAGCAGATGCCTGAAGGTGCACCCCACCCCCATAGCAGTCACATCCTGAAAGGGACCAGAATCTTGTTCCACGGGTGAAACCCTTGCAGAGGCACCCGTCTTCAATTCTCGGACTTCCTTTAGTAGCTCATCGTTCCAATGCTGGGCCCAGGGCAGGAAGTCCTTTGCATTCTCAGAGTGCTCGTTAAGTGCTGACTTTTGCCCTTGAGCATCACTTGGCTGATCACTCTCAGTCACTTGCACAGCAGCAGCAGACATGGGTGCAATTCCCCCATGGGGTCGCCTTTGCTTAACCCCCCCAAAAAATTTTTCTTTCTATAGCTCATCATGGAGGCGATTCGTCAGTAGCAGCGCAAGCTGAAGCAGTAACAATTCCTGAAAATGGAGCAGACTTAAGGATCCAGTCCAGCCTAGTTCAATCTAATTCATTTGACGGCAAACTACCCTTTCTAAGGCACTCTTGTAGCAGCTTTTCAAGCCGAGGTACATACACAGAAAATGGCTTCTCTGGGTACTGCTGAGCATTTCTTACTCTCCACCGAAGATATTTATCTGAATCCAGGCTCCCATACACATTTTCCAATGCATCAAGATAGTCCTGTGCAGTTACTTCAGGGTTATTGGCCCGCTTGGCACGGATGGTAGCCAGGGCAGGACCTCGGAGGCTCTCATTCAATTTCTTTCGTTTCTCTGCTTCTGAGCATTGCCATTCAAGTACTAGAGGGGCAACATAGTCTATCCAGGTCTCCCAGTCATCCTCCCCTTGGGGGATGGGGAGGGTGCCCGAGAAGATTCTCAGCCTTCGGTAGGAGTCATAACTAATGGCAGGTTCAGATATAGGGGTCAGCAGTGGTACGGGCACAGAAGGTGGGACAGTAACAGGTGCTGGAGTGGAAGGGAGTCTTGGGGAGGGAAGACCCCCAGGTGGCAGGAAGAGTTTCTTAAAGTCCTCTATGGTTTTCCCTTCCTCCAGCAACAACTTAGCACATTTCTCCTCAAAAGTCTGAGATAATGGTGGGAGCTCATCCTCTCCAGGTCTTTACTGTCTTTTGTTATCACTCTCCAAGCAGCTGGAACCCCTTCTGGGGCAATAGTCTGTGGCACTTTAGAGCTGTCCACGACATCACTACACTCTACCAAGGCTATGAAAGCTTGGGCGATCAAATCGGCCTGTCGACCCACCAACATTGTTTTTTTTTTTTTTAAACATTCAACTTTGGAGAGGGCTCCCTCTACAGTGTCTTTACTGGTACCCAGGGGAATATCCAGTATAAGTAGAGCCTTTTGGGGTTGATCTCCTGCCCAGTACACCACCCATTATCTGGTGTACAGCCATTTCTACTGGGGTAGCCATTAATCTTTAACAATAATTCACAATTTCTGGCCACTAAAAGGCACAAAATTCCAGCACTGAGCCTCCAAAATGTAACTCCTAGGTGGTGCTATCCCAAGGACTATTACCTCTGCCTGCTTGGCTAGTAGCAGGTTAAGGGGCCTGAGTTCTGAAACGGCTGCCTCCACCTCGATGTCAGGGTTGGTAATGGTCAAGCTAACCTGGGCACAGCCCTCCGTGACACTGTAACCCCCGTCTTTCCTTACTAGTGGCCGGAACAATACACAATACTCACTTTCACAATACCCCTGATACACCACACAAATACCCACACTGTTTGCACTTAGGGAGGCAATATAGCGCAGTAGTTTAAGGCTCTGAGCTGCAAATCTAGAGATCTGGGTTTGAATCCCACAGCCCCCACTTGCATACTGTGTGACCCTGAGCAAGTCACTTAACTTCCCTGTGCTCCCAGGTCGCACCTGTAAAAAAGCTTTCAGCTTAGTGTGCCGCTCCTGGTTAAACAATTAAAAAAAACAAAAAACTTACCACCAGGTCTTTCCTCTGGCCTGGCCCTGGGGACTCCCTGTAAAACAAGGTTATACACAGCAAATAACAGCAGTACAGTACTCTCGCACAAACTGGAACCACAGTCAGGGTAAATGCAAAAAGATAGATCTGATTTATTTAAGGGACTTGAACAAGGGAGGGGTGTAATCAGGTTGATTTGCTTAAAGGCTCTATCAATCAAACAGTTATGCATGCACTTCAGGGTCCATAAACAGTCACACACTCTGGGTACCCAGATGGAGAATGGTGGGCTAGCCAGGAATGTTGCAGCTCGTTGGGGCCCTGTGATGGAAAAAACACAACATGCACAACACACATTATTTGTAATCCGGGAGCTGGAGGGCTCAGTTTGTGAAAAGAAAACAACAAGACAATCAGATGACACACTTTTAGATTAGGCTGTTGTTGCAGGGAGCTATCCTGATGACTACTCATGATACCCAAGACTGGACACAAGCTGGATGAAAATCGAGACAGCAGGTGGTTAATCTGGAGTGCCAGGAGAACCAGGGCCCACACAATTCGCCGAGGTGCCGTTCCTGTTCAAGCGTGGAACAGGGGGCTGATCTCCAGGCAGGTCTCTCATCGGTAGCTTTCTCTGTGTAGTGGGGTACTCTGGCAGGGCCAGCGTGGCATGGCCCAGGCCGAATGGAGATGAATGCAGATTCAGTCCAATTAGGCTGGATAAAGCTTCCAGCAAGCAGAACACAGTTCATACAGTGGGGAACCAAATCACGATCCACTTTCAATACACAGCACATTTACATGTAAAGGATTCGATGGTACCAGCAAGTAGAACACAGTTCACACAGTGGGGAACCAAATCACGACCCACTTTCAATACATAGCACATTTACATGTAAGGAAATTCTACTGTACCAGGCAAACTGCTCTTCGGTCATGATCTCAAAGTCTCTACACAAACCAGGGATTCAAAAGCAGCTGGAAATCCTGACAGGCTGATCGCATTCAGCAAATCTTCAGTCTTCTTCAGGTTAAAACCTGGTCACAGTCCAGTGGCTTAAATAGTCCTCACAACTCGGATTCCGTCTGAATAAACTCTAGTTTCCCCTTCAGGGGCAGCAGGCAAGCAGGCAGACAGGCAGGCCAAAACTCAGCCCTGTCACAGTTCTCCCATGCAAAACTACACAGAACTGCTGCTCAAAATCACTTGAGCTGTTACCTCTTCACTTCTCAGCTCAAAAACTGAAACTAGCTGCAGCAGCCTGGGAAATTCCCCAAGATCCAAAAGGTTTGGTTGGCTGATTCTCCTGTCAGTCACAACAAAGGCTCCCCCTTCAGAATGCAAAAAGGCACAAAAAAAAAAAAACTACAATTCCTACAGATTTTGACTTCAGACAACTCCTGCAGTCCGGCTCCATTTTAGGTTCCACCAGTACTGATTGGTCCAATTCGCAGTCCAGGACCAAGATAGTGGAGATAAACAAAACAGCCCTTGCTGCAAAGAAGGCAGGTTAGACAAACTGCATCATCACTCTAAATGATTTTCAGAAAATAGTTGCATCTTTCAACAAAGCTCCCTCTCAGATTACTTATGACTGTAATCCAGGCAGCTTTTAAAGAGACAGTACACAGAGGCTATACAGGCACTCTCTAGCAATCACATTTAAAACTGCTAAAATGCAGGACACCAGCCTATCAGTGAACATTTAGGCAAGCTCGAGAAAGACTTTTTGGGAACCCCAATTTTTAGGGGGGGTTACACATAAACAAAGGCAATCTGCATCTTAATCTTTCCTACTGTATATTCTGCATTTGCCCTTGTATTTCTAAGGTTGTATTTCTGCCACTGTATGTATTTTGTATTAATTCCGGGTCACCCCTGGAAAAGCAACAGTCTCAGAGGGCAAACCTGATTAACAAAATTCAAATAAATAAATAAATGATTTCTTCCCCATCTGGTGGCAACAGATAAAGTTATGGCTAAACAATTTATTTCAAATGTTTCACCAGGAAAGACATACTGAGCTGAGTACAGCTCATTTCCAGATGTGTTCTGGGGGAAGGGGAAGAGGAGTCAATTAGTTGACAAAAACAAATTACAAGCGGTACAGGTAAAAATTAAAACAGTATGACAAGCAGTAACACTAAGACCTAACAGTGATTATGCAAGCTGAGCATGGGAGCAGCAGAAGATACAAGACAACTGAAAAGTGCACTGTGCGATTTGACCCGAGAAGGCTGGCGAATCAATAATTTGGAGATAGGGAGAAACAGGGGTCCAGATAAGATTTAGGACTGGGAAGTATTTACTGCTAGCTTCTTCAACCTGGTAGTATTTTCATCGAAATGGTAGTAATGCCATCGGCTGACCAGCTTCGATCCCCTGCCTTTAAACCAAGTCTTAAACCCACTGGGCACCTGCAGCTACCGACTTCCTGGTGCTGTCATGGAGTTGGAGATACCTTCCTGATGCTACAGTGTTGTGACCTTATTTTTAACATGTTGTCAGGTTACAACCCTTCTGGCCAGCCTGCCAGCAACTTCTGATACTGTCTCCTGTACTGTAGTCCCAGATACTCATGCTGTTTTCTGTCTCCACTCAATATGCTTGCATTCTTTTACTGTGTGGTACAGGGGCTGCTAACCCTGCATGGTGCTGCCAATATTGTGCATGTGTAGTAAATATACTTTAAATATGCAGGGTGGGAAATAAATTCTTAAAATCAGAAAGTGGTAGTAAAATCGGACAAAAGTGGGAATAAAATACTCCTTTACTCCCCTTAGCTGTACCCCTGGGGAGAAATAGGGATGAGGGGGATGCAAGCAAATAGGAGAGAGTGGAAGTGAGTAAGCAGGTGAGGATAGGGGGAGAAAAAGCAAGGTATGAAGGAGACAGGGAGTGGGTGGGTAGAGGGAAGCAGAGGAGATGGAGATGGTATGGGGATCAGTAGCAGATACAGGTGGGAGAGGTGAAGTTAACCAGAAGAGAGGACAGAGAGTTAGGGAAGAGGGCAGAATGGATGGGTAAAAGGAGGTCGTTCCCGAGTTTAGGGAAGTGGTAGGAGAAAGCAGCCTGGCTGGCTAAAGACATCCTGAAGGGGAGAGCAAGGGAGCAAAGGTTAGAACTGTGAAGGGTGTAAGAGGTTGGGGGAGGAAAGGAGAGATAACAGAGGAGACAGCAAAGCCAGTATTTAGCTATAGAAGAGGAGCAGTGGACTAGGCATCTGGCATCAAGGGAGGGAAA
Organism: Neoceratodus forsteri; assembly: GCA_016271365.2. Lineage (NCBI taxonomy): Eukaryota > Metazoa > Chordata > Ceratodontiformes > Ceratodontidae > Neoceratodus > Neoceratodus forsteri. Next base: position 337,015,009 of record CM057454.1, read on the forward strand.
AGGAGAGGGAGGTGTAGAGAGAGCAGTGGTGGGAGTGGGGCAGACTGTTTGGATCAAATCAACAGAAGTCTGGATAGGGTGCATTTGGGAGCAGCGCTGTAGACTATATCACCATAGATGAATATAGGGAGAATCTTTTTCTGAACGGTTCTGCCGGTAAGGGGATGCAACCACGGTTTCGGTATAGTGCACCTAGTTTGGGGTGTAATGTCTTGTGGATGGTATCCACATGTTCAGGAAAGTCAAGGTGGTTGTCAAGCCAGACCCCAAGGTACTTGAAGCAGGTCACATCCTCAACTATGGACCCGTTCAGGGTGTGGAAGAAGGGGAGAGTAGTAAGCCTAGAGAGTTTTTGCCTGGTGTTAAAGGTCATGGAGACCATTTTCTTGGTGTTGAGGGCCAACTGATTAGAGTGGATCAGAGCTGAACGTTGTCCAAGTCCAGCTGGAGTCTCATCAGCAGACCAGCGAGGGGAGTGGCCAAAGGCAAACAGGACTGTGTCATCAGTGTACGTGTGTATGGATGCTAAAGTGCAGGCAGCAGGAAGGTCATTTAGGAAGACCGAAAAGAGTCTCAGTGTGAGGACTGACCCTTCTGGGACACCGGTGGAGACTGGTGAAGGGATAGTGAGTTGCCTATTCTAACTAACCAAGTCCTACCCTCAAGGTAGGAACAGAAACAATTAGTGACAGAGACAGAAAGCCCTGCTGCTGCAAGCTTGGTGAGGAGAAGGGGGTGGACAACAGTGTCGAAGGCCTTGGCCAGATTGACAGAGATGGCTGAGGTGATATGGCCCTGATCCATGCCTGGGAGAATTGAGTCAGCAAACTGGAGGAGGGAAGTAGAGGTGGAGTGGGTTTACAGAATCCAGAGTGTGGAAAGGGGTGAAGGAGGAGGAGAACTGAGATCTGAGAAACAATGGAACAATGAGAGGCTGCTGGTCCCACTCGGACACCAGAAAGGAAGTCATAGAAACAGAGAAAGTGATGGTGGAAAAGGACCACCAGGCCCACCCAGTCTGCCCAGCTAGCTGCTAGGACATTACTATTTCCTACCACCACCACCACCCCAGACCTAAAAGACCCTTGTGTCTATCCCCATGCTCTCTTGAATCTCCCCCAGTTCCTGTCCCCACCACCTCTTCCAGTTATCCACCACCCTCTCCGTGAAATAGAATTTTCTACTATTTCCTCTGAACCTCCCCCCTACTATCTACATATCATGCCCCCTTGTTTTCAACTGCTCCTTTAGTTGGAGGATGTCACCTACTGGCACCCTGTTAATACCATTTATATATTTGAAGGTCTCAATCATGTCCCCTCACCCAGCCTCCTGTTCTAGGGAGTACACATTTAGCTCCTTCAGCAGTTCCTTGTATGACAATTGACCATAGCCCTTCATCATTTTTTTGGCCCTCCTCTGGACGCGCACCATTATCTACATTCTTTCTGAGGTATGGCCTCCAGAACTGGACCCCATACTCAAGATGTGGCCTGACAAGCTGCCTGTACAAGGGCATTATGACCTCCCTCTTCCTGCTAGTTATTCCCCTGCCAATACAACCCAGCATCCTATTGGCCCTTGCCACCACCTTCTCACGCTGCCTTGTCACCAATTAAATAAAAAGAGAAACTGGTACTGAAAAATGTTACTTTAATGCTAAAAGGCCTAACAGGGCGTTTTTGCAGTAACTGCTGCCATATTAGTAGTACCCAGTGTTTACTTTGAATGGTCAGTCGGAGAGAGCTGCTAGCAGCATGAGGGAGGGAGAGTGGCTGTTCTGTGAATGTAGGGGTGGACGTGCTATCTGGGGCTGGACACTATGGACTTGGCCAGATGAGGAAGGCTGCGGCAGCAAGATGCAATTAGATCTAGGGCAGGGCTGCAGACTTAGGGTGTGACGGTCTGTTGCCAGGAGGATGTCACCTGAGGAAAACCAGCTACAGTAAGTCACTTGGGCATCATTTTTTTGGGTGGGCTAAGTAGCTGGCCAGACTGTGACTGTGCACGTCATTCACTCTATCTCAGATCACACATAGTATTGGGACCATTACTGTACCACTTATGTGTCTTCTGCCACACACGTGGTACAGCAGTAGATCTGATACACACGTGACTCAAAAAAATGCAGTTAGATGGTGGCAGTTGGTGAGTGAGGAGCTCTCATCTTCAGCAAAACAAAAAATAGCATTTTAGTTTCTACAGATAGGTGGGCAGAAGAGTTTGCCACTGACCAGCAGAGCAAAAATTAACAGAAAGATTACCATTGAGATGGAATATGATTAAAAGGATAGAGAGAGAAAGTTAATTGTGGAGTATCAGGCTTGGGTTTTCAAACCCCTCCCCTTCTCCCTAAGGGATTGCATCGGTGGCTGCAATGCATGTTAAAAAATTAAAGCAAAGTACAGAAACCTTTGTTTCTTAATTTCAAGAAAGGAATAACAAAAATCAGGAGGGCTGAAATTGTTTATTATACTCCGTTTTGTTTTGTCTGTGGTTTTGTCCCCTTAATTTCGCAGTTTGTCCCACTATTTTTCCAAAATATCCCACATTTTTTGCTCCCAGTGGGACACTGTCCTGGTCACAAAAATTTCTGAAATGAACCCTGCTCACCCCCATACAAGTGGTAAGCATACTTAAGTATAAGACAATTTGTTTTCTTAGCAGATCAGACTCAACACTGTACTCTATATTCTGAACTTGGAAGGCCTGCCCTTGGCTTACTTACCACTACCTCCAAATAGTCTTGAAACTTAGTATGTTGAACTGGCAACATTGCAATTAATCAAACTCTTGATTTCCCTCTTGGAAGTGTTTATTTCATCCAGTAATCATAAAGAACAGTTACTCACTGTAACAGTAAATCTTTAAGAGAATATTCTCTGTTGGGACACACCTTTGGACTGTAAACCGTCAGCGCAGGACCACTCTAAATTTTCACAAGCCGGGGGTCCCCCATGAATAAATGCAATGTTGGCACCTATACAGTCATGGGTGACCCTACTGTTCCTCAGTTTCCAGCTGAAGATAAGTTCAGAGGGCCTCTTACCCTGAGGAACCAGTAGACCAAACCAGTACAAGGCACACAAAGAGAGGCATGGTACTGGAAGCATAGTAAACACAAGGCACTTATGGACCCCTTCAATCAAGGTAGTGGACAACCCTGCCAGCTTATACTGCAGAAAGGGGGACAGAGGGTGGGTTTGCAGTGGCTTACTGGGGGCAATTCTTTCAAAGAGCTACTGCTACAGTGAGTAGTTCCGTTTTTATCCAGGATATCTCCTCCATTGAGTCACACCTCTGGAATAATTCTCAAGCAATACAAAGCATCCAGGGAGGATGGCAACGTTTGATAGGCATAATAACAGAAAGCCTGCAGTACAGCAAGGCCAAAACCAGCACATCTACAAGAGACAATGTCCAGACTGTAGTGTTCAGTGAAAGTATGCACAGAGCTACATATGGCAGCAGCATGTCAGCTGCAAAAATGTTTCTTTCAGAATAGATGTGGCCATACCACAGGCAGAGTGGCCACGTACAACTCCAGAAAGTGCCTTACCGTACTTACTATAACAAAACATAATACAGTTAGCCTGCCATTTGGAAAGGCACTATTCAGACACGGGGCACCCTCTTTCCCATGGTGAACAAAACAGAAAAGCCGAGAGGAGTTTCTGCAGTCCTTAGTGTGATTAAAGGAAAGCTGTCCAAAAACACTCTTGCCAATTACCAGGGCTGCAGAAACACCCGATTAGCACAACCTTTAGGTGTTTACAAGTTTCCAGCTAACCTATCATATTAAATTTGCCCTGTTTTGGCCCGGTGGCTCTGAGGGTTGAGGCACTGGATGCCACACCTCGCTCCACACTGGCGACCTGGGTTCGGGAGCGGACTTTGGTCGCTGGTGTGTCAGCCGGGGGGGAGCACAGCTTGTGCATCCCATGACAGCTCGCGCTTCCAGGAGGGTCGGGGTGGGAGGCTGACGCCACCGCACTTGTGTGTGACTTCGGGTGGAGGTTCGAGGACTGCAAGCCCAAATAGAAGGGTGGCATAGACACGCAGGTAGACATTACGCCTACTGCCTTGACAAAAGGTGCCCACACCGCCTCGGGAAGGAAAACGGAAAAAACACCTGTCGGCTCTGGGATGACGGGCTTCCCGGGGCATGCCTCCAATTTGCCCCTGCTCACCGACCACCTCCAGGCCCGACGAAATGAAGGATCACGGGGGGGGGGGTCAGCCCCACCTTGTCCCCACTCAGAGGGTAAGCCAAAGCTACATGGGGGACTGGGAGCTAGGTTCCAGTAGCAGGTGGTAGGAGGATGACCCCTTGGATGCCCTGAAGGGTTGGGATCGTCAGGCAGTAGGGGAAAAAGCACCATTTTCAAAAAAGAAAATTTGCCCTGTTTCTGTACCTTGAGTGTGGTACTAAGTTCTGTGCTGAAGCTGCCATCTGGAAACTGACACCGCACCGGAAGCCTGAGTGAGCTCCGTTCATTAGTTTTCTTCCTGTGCTCTGCTGGAATGTTCATTCATGATAAGTGGGCACATTTTTATGAAAGAAAAAGAACTGGTGTGTCATGTAGTACTCTTTTAGCTGAACTTTTAGACATAAACCCTGTTGAAAATGGAGCACGATAACCTGCTTAATTTTTTAATTGAAAGTTGAAGTTCTAAGTTCAAGCATGTGCAGCTAAGAGAGTACTACAAGGCACACCAGTTTTTTCCTTCATAACAATTTGCCCAGCTCATCATGAACAAGCATTCCAGCAGAGCACAGGAAGAATACTCTGCTAATTTGTATAGAAGTTGCAGCTCTGGGTGCGACAATCAATGAAACGGCACCACTCACTCCGTGATATAAAAATGACAATTTAAAATGAAATACATGCCCTTCAACAGAAATGTAGCTTTCTCATTACATGTTGGCAGGTGAGTAGAGGCTGGGAGAAAAATTGAGTTTATGACAGCTTTCCTTTAAAGTGAGCTTCCAACCTAAATGAAAGCAGCTACTACTCCCATATTGTGGTAGCTGCCCTACCGGTCAGTTATTCTAGCCATGTTGTTGTTATGAAATGTACCCCATACCTTTAAAATATTGCTCGTAATTGTGTTGTGGTGTTGGACTGCCTGATCATTTCTGAGGGCTCCAGTCTTGCTGCCATACCCCCGCGCTCTAGCACGTAATGACGTGTGCCCAGGGAGAGCGCTGGGATGCACCCCATTGAAGTGAATGGGCCTTGTTTTTCTTGTCATTGTTATGGGTCAGGATGGCTAGTTGGACAGAAAAGAAGGACTCCGCTTGACTAACAAGGTCCTTGTATCAGTGTATGCAGCAATGCCTCGCCATTGTTAGCATACTCCAGATAATAATACACAGTAAGGTGTATGGTATGGTCTAATTCACTATGAAATCAAGAGAACACCTTAGGTAGAAAACAAGGACTGGTCTGCAAAGACTCCTAGTCCTTATGGCAAATTGAATAAGAAGGCTCATGCAACACAGCCTGAAGCTCAGAAATCCAATGAGCATAAGGCATGCAACCAAAAACTGTTTGTCTTTTTTATGAAAGGAAATGCATATCATAGGCTGCAGCAGGCTCAAATGGAGCCCGTGTCACATTTTCCAGCATGAGATTCAGGCCCCTATACAGAACTGGTTTGCAAATTGAAGGAAGCATATGCAGAATACCCTTTAACAGTTTTAATGATTTTTTGGGGGACAGGGGAGTGGTATTCTTTTAGAGGTATATTCATCCGATGTGTCCACAGTATTTGGCAGTGGACTCTGTGAGCTAATTTAAGCGAAACTTCACTGGCAAAGGGTACTTTTGGGAGAAGTGCTCAATTTGCCAGCAGTCTGCTGGAGCTTCGAAAAGGTGAAGTTTTGCATCTACTGTCTGCCATTTACTTTTTTATGCTACTGAACTAACCTACCTACCTACCTACCTACCTTCCTTTGTTCCCTCCCTACTGAAACTAATGTCTCCTTTTCAGGGCTCACCCAGGCCTTCAACACAATGACATTACACATAATAACCGACAAAACTGAAATACACATTACATAAAAAAATACAGTAAGAATACACATTGAACATTTTACAATAAAATAAAACAAGAACACCCACATTTTTATCACATATATTTGGATAGCTCCTCTTAAATTTATAAAACGTATGCATACCCATGAGGATTTGCACTGGGTTTAAAAAACTTTTAGTGGCTTGGAGAGGGGCACACAAACCAACCCAAACCAAACCATTTAAGGAAGGGACACACTGTTATTACACACTACTCCTAACTTTTTGCAGTAAAGATAATAGAATCAGAAGTTATCAGCAGAAAAGGACCTCTTGGCCCACCTAGTCTGCTTAAAATTCCCCACCTAGTTTGTTTCCGCAGACCCTACTCAATCTCCGGCCTTATTCCCCCAGCCCTGTTACTAAGGTTTGGGTTGTATATGCTGGCGCGACAAAAAAGACTGCGACCGCATTACAGCGATGATGGCTCCATGTTGACTGTAAGTTGCAGTCAGCATGGAGCTGCACTGTTCAAGACTATTTAACTTGTTGGCTTCACCCTCCAACCCCCGAACAAAACTATTCTCACTCCAGATCGGAGTTAGTTTGGGGAAGGGTGCAAGTCGGGGAAGGGGGTTGCCCCTCTCAGTGGTACTTCTACGGCATGATGCTGTAGTCGATATCGACGCATGTTGCCGTAGAAATGTTGCTGTTAGGGTGGCATACCCCAAGCTTCCCTTGTATCTATCCCATGCATGCTTGAAACCCGTTACTGTTTTGCTACCCACCACCTCTGCTGGCAGTCTGTTCCAGACATCCACCACCCTTTCCATGAAGAAGTACTTCCTCACATCCCCCCCTGAGCCTCCCCCTTCCAGCTTCAAATCATGCCCCTCGTCCTTGAGCATCTTTTTCTGTGTAAAATGCTACCCTTCTGTACCTTATTTAAACCCTTGCAGTATCTGAATGTTTCTATCATGTCTCCTCTTTCCCTTCTATCCTCCAGAGAGTACATATTTCATTCCTTGAGTCTTTCCTCATAGGGCTCCTGATGCAGGCCAGACACCATCTTGGTTGCCATCCTCTGTAACGCTCTGTACATCTTTCCTGAGATAATGGTATGATATAAATATCAGCTTTCTTTAGCACCTTTCAATCATCATTAAATAATTATGTTTCTGTTGTACGCTACCTTAATTTGTTCTAGAGTATTTTTTCTAATAAAAAATAGACAGGAATTGGGACAACGTATGGCCCAGTGGCCCTGCATCATACTGCCGTGCTGGTGGCCAGTGTTTGGGAGAGGACTCAGGGAGCCATACTGGAGGCAAGCCATGGCTCCATTTCAGCCTGGGAGACCTGGCATTAGGGTCTAGCACTGCAGCAGCACCAACAAGAAGGGCCAGGGACAGAGAGCTTGCTCCTCCCCACCCCAGGCAGGATACTACCATGAATGCAGGCCAACATTGGCTACAGCTCATGCCATGGGGAGGTGGGAGGGAGATAAAGGGAAAAGTCGTGAGGAAAAAAAAAAAAAATCATGTACACCAAGCCACTGAAATAATGGATGATGGTACTCTTGGACCCCCTCCAAATTGATCCCTGCTGGCTACAGTTGGGGGGGGGGGGCAGCAGATGGGACTAGAAGGTTGCAGTGTAATGGCCTGGTTCAAAGAAGGAGGTGGCTTAGGGGTCAAAAATCATTAAAAAAAAAAAAAGCAGGATCCACTTGACATGCTAGCAATATGAGCTTGTGCTCCGAACTGAAGACATTGTGCTGGGTCAGCAGAAGTAACTTGAATATCCCGGGAGACTCTCTCCACAATCACTTGTGACATTTCCAGGGTATGAAGTGGAGGCAGGATTCCAGCAGCCATGCAGAACAGCACAGGTGGTGTCAGGTGGCCCAGAAGCATGTCCTGTTCACCATGGGAGGAGGGGCGCTTCACCATAAGAGCAGGGCTGGGAATATGATGCAGCCTCATCATCAGGCCAAATATGTCTGTGCTGACCTCAGTGCTCCTCCACCTACCCTGCAACAACTGGTCCACTGGCTCCACAGCAGATGTTAAGGAGGGCACCCAGCACAAAAAGACTTATGGCTCCGTTGAGCTTGGCTGGCATATAGGACAGCTGGGAAATGAAGTGAGATGGATGTTGCAGGGACATACTGGAGAAAGGCAGTAATGCAGTGCGAGGATCAGTAGTGGTAGCATGGATGGCAAAAGGACAGTAGAGTTAACTAAGGGGACAGCAGGTGAGGAGGTGCAATAGACTGAGGTCCCATATAGCTGGCTCTGATGGGAAAATGTATTTAAACAAACAAAATAGAAAGCTGACAAAATAAAGACATAGGCTTAAAATTATTGCTTTTGTGTTCGCCCTTGTACCTATGCAAAGCGAACACATTGACATGATAGTGAATTTTGAGAGGTATGTCACTGTCAGTCCAATGCAAGGCAGTCTGCAAGGAGCTCAACAGTGTCAGACCAATCATCAGCCAGGCTGATCATGACAGTCTCCTGGTCTTGCTGGGCAGAAACTTTGTGTAGTTCAAAGAAAAGAGTCGCCAGAATCTCAGGGCATCTCTTCTTTGACTTGCATAACATCATCCAGCAAGCAGAGCTGATCTGTGTAATGATCAGCCTGCTGTGGTTCCCCCCGCTGTAAAAATAATCTCTCCTACTCCTTCTGTCTTAATTTTCCAGCATTGGGGTGCCCAATTCCTGGTGCTGGTTAATACCCCCCACCCTGTCTGTTTTCACTGTGCAACACTGGAGGATTCACCCCTGGTACCGCCACACGTAATACCGACACAGGGTGCCCAATCCCTAGTGTCAATTCCTGAAATAAGGAAAACCATCCCCTATACTCTTTGTTATACACCCTGTAAAAAAACATCCATCAACGTCTGTTGCCGCCGCTGGCCCACCACTGCCATTACCCACCACCTTATCCTCCCACTTAGCACCCACCACCCCAAACCCTCACTTATTACCTGGGGTCCAATGCCGTAATCCTCTCTGGACCAGGGACACATCTTCACTCTTCAATGCCAAACCAGGAACTAAGGAAATCAGGTATGCAGTTCAATATATTTCAATGTGTCTCCATAACTTGGTCATTTTTTTAATGTTTTTCCCCCCTCAGATTTTCAGCACGGCCTTTTTGGGACCCCACCTAATGAACAAGGACAGTGAAATTATGCAAATTTGTCCCAACAGATGATTTCACAGTCACTGCACAAAAATTATCTTTCAGGCAGGATTTGAACATTTTCTCCACCCTTGTTCATGAGGTAGGGGTCATACGAAGGTTATGTTGAAAATCTGGGGTAAAAAAAAAAAGTTACGAGTGTACAATGAAATTTTTCAATCCACACTATTAACTTTGATAATTTCCAATATTTTGATCCCAAATTTTCAACATAGTTATTTTTTCACACCACCTCATGAACATGAAGGCTGTAACTTTGCAAATCATGGCAAAAATGTGTTTTCACACTTGTGGCACAAAATGACATTTTGGCCAATATATTATACATGACGTCTGCCATGTTCAGAGGGAGTATTCATAAAAAGTCTGTCTTGAAAATGTGGGGTCAAAATGTGAAAAAAAAGTTAGAAGAAACATTAAATTGTTCCAGTGTTTACTCATAACTACATTTTTGCTGATTTTGGCCCCTAATGTCCAACAAACTTTGTGGTACCCCCACCTTCTGAACATGACAGGTGTCATTTTCAAATCCCGCCCCAAAAAAACATGTTTTCCTAATTGCACTGTGAAATCACCTTCTGCATAGGATTCCCCAGAAAACACCTGTCTTTTTTTTTTTCTTTGTTATACTTGTTAAAACCCACCTGTCTTGATCTTAACATTGGGTCATAAAAAGATTGTTTGAAATTCTGGGTCAAAATGTAGGAGCCCACTGAAAATTAGATATTAGGTAAATACAATCTAAAAATGTGTAAAAGCAGAACACCACTGAAAATGAGATACTGCATCTCATCTGATCTATCCTGGGTAAATTGTACAGTAAAAATGTGTACAAGCAAGACCCGGTTCAACAGCAATGCAAGCAGCAAACATTCGGCATTGAAAAATGCTTATTGATCCTGTAGCAACATCCTGCGATGAGATAGAAGACTGGTGGGAAAATAAGTGAAGGCAGCTGCTCTGACAGTATGAGATTAGTGTCATATACCTGAACTGGGTTTCCAGCAGATCCTGGTTACTAGGTAAAAGTTCTGCGCTCTCTCTGGCACTTTGCTACCTACATAAAAGTTGAATTTAAACCCTGTAAAGATCCCCTGAACATCAGCAGCACACAATCTGGAATTGCAACAAATCACCACCTCCTTGCTTGACAGAAATGTGACTGCACGCTAATAAGCTTTCAGGCACTACAGTGTATTCTCATATTCAAAGCTTTTAAGGAATAACAGTTGCTTCAAAGAACAGTTACTGATTTAAAAAAGGAAATGTTGCTGGTATACTGTATCGGCATGCAAATAAGTCATCTCTGGCCTAAACTGGCTTTTTTTTCTTATTTCAAAGGTTTGTTACACACTCGTTAAATGTCAGTGCTCAGTAATCTTCACTGCACAATATTATGATCCCGATATTTCTACTTGACTGCTGATTCTATTTTTGTCATAGCTTGCTGAGCATTAGGGGTTTCCTAGAAAATAGGATATGCAGCTTTTTGCAAAAAGCAGAGAGAAAAGAAAAAAAAACTTACAAACTCTTGGCCAAATGCATCCTGTATCACTGTAAAACAACTATATTTGCCAACAACAGTCCCATACTTATTATTGCTCTGCATGTTAGATCGTGCCCCCCCCCCCCCCATGCATTTTCTTCAGCAATATTTTGCTGTCAATTGGCCTAATGATATAACAATTTTATAAGACAGACTTCCTCTGGAGAAGTTCCTATTGTGGGTACTTTATTTTACCACCTCCGTAACTCACACTGAAGTCAACTCATGGGGAAACAAGGGGTAAGAAGTGCATAGATTTTTCTTTGAATTGTTTGAAAGTCTCATTGTCACCACAGTAGCCAAGTGACCCTTTAGCCGTGTTTACACAGTGGTGGCACTTTAAAAAATTCTGACCACATCAGTGTAGTCCCGACCACTAGCGTTGCATGGTCTGCCTGTCTACACGGCCCCTCTCTGTGCCACTACAATCTGTGCTGGTGAGGGGCCATGTGTCTGGGGGCCGGATGACTGCGTGATGACGTAAACGGCGGCACTAATGCACATGCCCGATATCACAGCTTGCAATTTCAACAGCAAAGTTAACTAAGTTTCAGCACTCGGTTTTTATGGTCAGCTATTTCACCATACTCACCAGACTACCTTCTATTCGGTGTAATATTTAGCTCATAGCAGTTACCTTAAAACAATACGACTCTTGCACGAGCCCACATCAGTACAGCAGTGCACATGCTGGAGCCGCACTCAGCATCACGGGAGGCACAGGAACCGGACAGGTTACCACAGTGCAGACTGTCCACATTGCTGTTGAAACCCCTCACTCTGCTCAGCATCCCCAGCTTGTCAGAGAATCTGGGAGCACCGTAATGAGCGGTTTACCCCAATCTGGTAAGTGTCTATATGGAAGCCTTTGCACTGGAGCAGCCCAATCATTCGGATTACTCTAGTGCAAATGTAACCATGTAAACAAGGCTTTTGACTATAGTAATCTCTCTGCAAGACAGAGAGAGAGAGAGAGAGCTTTAACTGCAACTGTAACACATTGCTGTACCCAGAGCTTCTAACACCAATGAAAGGATGCAAGGACCTCAGAATTTGAACAGGACAAAGGGTTGGGGGTCTGATGCTGCACTATTCTTTCCACCCCAACTTTTTAAACAATTTCATAGTCATCACTTCCATACCAGGGTTAGAAATTAATGGTACTCCACTCTGTTTTGCACATCAGTTTTTAAAGCAGAATAGCATTTTCATCACATTTGTATTCAGACAGGAATACCACTTCTCCATGCAGCCACTCTGAAGTTATTTGTAGCAGAACTTTTTTGGATAGATGGAATGCAAAACACTGAGACAAATTTCAAGGTTTGGTATTCCGCCACTCACACCAGATTATCCCTTGCTGCATACATAAGTATTTTTGTCTGTAATGGACATCTAAATTAAATCTGCAGGATGGTGTCCCCAGACTCTTCACAAATGCCTACCAGAAGCTCTGCATGCCTTATTAACAGCAGAAAGAACAGCATTAATACAACATTAGAAAAACAGTACCTACCATGGTGCAGTGTGGGGGGAAAAAAGGCAAATGGTTACCATTTTATGGTGGATACAGCTTAGTGTATGTTGGGCCCAGCAAAAGGACAGTCCTGCTGTCAGGTGGTGATTAGGGGCAGACAAACCAGGTCAGATTCCAATCTAGACCACCACCACCTTCCTTCCTAGCAGACTTCCATGGATCAGCCAAGTCACAGCACCAGAAAGCAGCACTGGAATCGGAGTCAAGACACTGAGACATTGCCTAGTTATAGTTTATTTACAATTTTTGGCCAGAAATGGCACAGTGAGTTGAAGCCAGTTTCCAGATGCAACCCAGGAAAAAAAAATTAAGCACAAGAGGTTAAGTGACTTGCTCTGGGTTGTATTATGCAAGTGGCAGTTGTGGAGTACACATCATGGACCTGCTGGGTCTTCTGGTTTACAGCTTGGTGCTTTAACCTCTAGGCTATATTGCCTCCCTAAGGTAACTGGCATGTACCAGGATTCCACCTCCCTTCCTCTGCTTACCTGCTACTGTAGAGGGCACAGACCAATCGACTGCACTACAGGAGCTGCATAATACCTAACCTTAGCTTATATCCCATCATTTGTCCCGGTTCAGATTCATGTCCCATGGGCTTACATTATCCAGATCTATTCTGGAGATCCAGGTTGAAATATGAACCAGGTAACAGATGATCTGCCCATCATTAGTGGTGATGATTTACCCCTTCCCAGAGTGTATCTTAAGGAAACAAACAAAACAAAAATTTCAGAAAAATGGCTGCTTCCACAGTTTTACTCTTTCATGATGTAAACTGCATAGTCAGTCTTGGAATTATGTATCTGATACCATACAATGAACAGAGTAATCAGGGATCCTGCAACCATTTACCTTAAATGGGGAAGAAGAAAGCACTTCCTTCTCATGTTGCTAGCCATGCGCTCTAGCGTGTTGGGTACATATAGTTTGCAGTGTTTCATGTAGGGAATCTGTTTGGATTTGCACTCAATTTGGCATATGTCTGTAGCTCAGTCAGTTGCATGCTCGACTCTGGGGATGGAAGATGGTGATATACTTCTGCTGAGGTGCCATCCTTTGCAAGAGAGGTTAAACTGAGATACCTTCTGCCCATCCCTAGTGGCTGTCCAGGTGGAGGTAAAAAGTCCTATGGTACTCATTGTAATAGTAGGCGATTCCCTGGGGATTCCCAAAGCAGTATCCTAGCCAACAGTGTTACCTCTATCAAAAAAAAAAAAAAAAAAAGGCAGGTCCAAGTAACCATTCCATGAATGCATCTAGAATGACCTGTCACAGTTCAGTTTGACACATACATTAAATAAAAATGGACAACAGGGCCATACAAAGCCCCAGAAGGAGGCATTTCAGCTGAATGACAGTAGCAATCAACAACTTTTGCTGAATTGTACCTTTCATCTCCTATAATTGGGGTTACAACTGCTGCCCTTTTTTACTAAAAATACCACCAACAGCTTAATCTGGTTCAAGGTCATTTGGCATTCATCTGTATCCTCCTCCCCCGGGTCGTGCCTGAAAATAGGCAGGATTTGTCTAGTGCACATACCCGGTCAACAAAAACGAAATAAATAAATACCAATTTTTGCACCTTAATACCCCAGCCATCACTGAACAGAATAACCTGAAATTTTGTATGTGCGCAGTCAGTCCCACAGGGTCTCTAGAGTCTATAAATGTGGTAATAGGCAGTTGGGCAGTTCTAGAAGGTTGAAAATGTGTCCAAATATGGTTAAAGACTTTTCTTTTGCTCACCAATAGCACAAAATGACTAAGAGCTAAAGCATTTTCAGATTAGTTATGAGTTAGGCATAAGGATGACACTGAGAAATTTGTACATTTTTAAATTGTCATGTTCGTGCATGCCCAGCTCAGTTTCATGAATTGTCTATAAGGAGTTTTCCACGAAAATGGTGTACATCACTTTCATAAGTCAGAATCCACTTTTTCTGAGTGGAGAATTATGGTTTGGTGAATCTTAGCAGTCATGAAAGTCATTAAAAGAAGAGAAAACGGCACATCAAAAACCATAAAATCTTCTGAATGTTTTCAGCACTGCAAACCTCAGAGGAATGGCCTCTGTACTTTCCCCTGTGGGTGCGCTGCTCCATTCTTTGATGAAGCTTTGAGATTCCTTTTTCTCAGTGCACAAAGGCAGGGGGTATGTGGTACAAGTATGATGTCAGCATGACATGCTGATGTCCCAAGTTTTGGCCTGACATAGCGCTCCACAGCAACCACACTTCTTTAAAAGGAATGTGAATCAAGCAAGCCCTTTGCTCACAGCATACAGCCAGGCATGAGATGCAATTGCCATAATCAGGTAATTTATTTTGCACAGCTCACTTGATCATATTACTTGTCATAGGCTGCATTTGTTATTGCCACTTACGAAGGATCATTTGATATTGTGTGTATATATATTTTGTTTTTTCACTTCAGTGGCCTATGAAATTAACTTATAGTCCTCTTAGCTCTCATCTGAAAAGCAAAAGTTTATAAAGGTATGCTTACAAATACTGTCTTATCAGATTTGCCATCATTTTTATTTTCTCTTGGTATCTTGATATTTGGAGTGCTTTAGGATATCTCTCATTCGCTCTAATAATATATAAATAAATAAATAAATAAATAAATAAACAAACAAACAAACAAAACAAACAGGTATTTGTCCGGATTAGCCAAGATGAAACTATCTCACAACCCAATTGCAAGACAGTACTAGTATCTTACAAGTGAGAAATAGAACTACTATCTTGCAAAGCTGGGTATGTCTCAATGAAATAAGGAACTAATCAGAAAGCAGCATTAACAAGACTGATGACATCACAATAGCCATATGCAGCACAGAAGCCAGCAGATGTGAGATGCTTTGCAGACTTCGTTGACTTCTAGTTTGCATCTGTATTGATAGAATTTATATGTACTGTATTGATTATATTGATTTGTACTATACTGATTTGCTTCTCTTATACTGAGCCATTGATCAGTGGGGCATAGTTTACATTTTGTACTATTTTCCTTTTGTAACTTTTTATCATTTCTATCATAAAACCACATAAACACATGTTTTACAAATCAAAATATCACAGGGGTGAGAGTCAGACAGTAGCAATATTTTCACTCACTACACCCGACCTCTTCTGACCTCACACGTGGCTTCAACACTCATGAGGTGAGTTCAAGTATAGCTCATAAAGATATTTCTACTATCACGTCACATATATTATATATATATATATACATATATACACACACACACACACACACACACACACACACACACGTACGTACATATATACACATATACATATATATACATACACACACACACACACACACACACACACACACACACACACACACACACATATATACACATACATATATATACACACACACCTATGGGATATGCAGTGGAAATGAGTGGAATAAATAAGTTATCTATGCAAGAGCAGTTTGACCTCAGGTAACCTCAAGAATTGCATAAGCCATGAGTGAGTTGCCTGAGGTTAAACTGCTCAAGTGCAGATAAATCACTTATTCCACAAGTTTTCCACTGCATACCTTATGCAATTGTGATGCAGTATTTGGATGCTATTTAAATTTTGTCTTTTTATATTGTAAAACACGTTTTTTTGGTGATGTGCTTTGTGTTATTCCGCAGTTGACAGCTGGTTGTTAGGTAAGAGAACACAGCTGTCAAGGATGCAACATGCTTGCACTCACAACATGTGCTCTGGATTGGCTGCAATTTGCATGAGGGAGGGCTGGAGAGTTTAAGTAATATGGTGCCCAGTTTCTTGCTTAGGGAGAAGCCGCTGTAGTTGTAGGCTGCATACCTCTCAATTGTCACATATTATGAGGTTTGTCACTGATTTTATCCCTTAGAAACACTCTTTCCCACATTAAGATGACATTCCAGCTGGAGGGTCGGCCGGGGAGAGGAGGATTGAGCGCCCAACGGCTGCTCTCCTCCTCTGGGAGGGAGGGGATGCTTGTCCCGCGGCTCTACCGCCACCTGGGTGACCACGGGTGGAGGTGCAGGGACTGCATACAGATGGGAGGGAGGACGGGCCGGAGATCGAGACACGCGACGCCCGACGCGGCCGCACCCAGGTCTCCTTAGCGTGTCACGCCTGGGAGGGGACAGAAAAACGAAAAGGAACCTTGTCGGGAGGACAGAGACGGGACCAGACTGCTCCAGACAACCCATAACTGGGCTACCAATGGATGCCGGATGGACCTCCTGATGCACACTAATGGACTGGAGGGGTAAAATAGGGTATCCTCCTCCGCCTGGGGTAGGCCGAGGCAGCATGGAGGTAGGTCCGAGCGACACCATGGTAGGTACCCAGGGAGGGACTAGGGGAGCACAGTCTAGGGATTCCCCGAAGAAGATCCACCACGACAGAGGAGAGGGGGCTAAAAAAAAAAAAAAATGACATTCCACACTGAACACTGAGACTTTTAAGCAAAAATATATAATAATATAAGATGCTAGGTTATCAGCAAACATTGTAAACATTAGTGCACTTATTTCCACAGTATTCTGAGCTTGCAATGTCATGTTGGATGTGTCATACATTTTGCCCAGTTGTCACACATCTTCTCTCACATTTGGGTGACAAAAGAGGTATGGTAGGCTGCTTGTTTATATCTATTTTTTTTTTATTTATTAATCGATATCTGGTTGATCCTGCTGTCACAGAGGCATAGGTCAGGAAGTATATGCAGACCAGGAGAAGTTTTAAAATTTGCAAGTAGCATTTTATTATCAACAATGAAATAAATACAAATTGTACAGGGAAGCTCTTGATACAGGCAGTTTAAACAGACAAACATAGACACATAGAATTTGACGATAAGGACCACTTGGCCCACCTCGTCTGCCCATTTCCCTACCTGATGGATAAGCTACAGATTTTAGTTAAATCAACAGCTTACTTCCTCCTACCCCCCACTAGAATTGTCTTATGCCTGTCCCATGCATTCTTGAATTCTCCCACTGTTCCTGACTCCACAACCTCCTCAGGAAGGCTGTTCCATGCATACACAACCCTCTCTGTGAAAAAATACTTCCTAACATTACCTCTGAAGCCATCCCCTCTATCTTCAAATTGTGCCCCTTGTTTTGCACATCTCTTCTTCTGAAAGATACTACCCTCTTGTACTTCGTTAATTCCCTTGAGATTCTTGAAAGTTTCTATCATGTCCCCCCTCTCCCTCCTTTCCTCAGGGGTATACATATTAAGCTGCGTTAGTCTCTCCTTGTATGTCTTCTGGTGCAGACCCTGCACCATTTTAGTAGCCCTCCTCTGAACAGCCTCCACTCTGTCTATATCTTTGCAGAGATGGTGTCTCCAGAATTGCACGCAGTACTCCAGATGGGTCTCACTAACTGTCTGTACAGATGGATAACAACTTCCTGTTTTCTACTGTTGATGCCTCTCCCTATGCATCCCAGTATCCCCCCAGCCCTCCTTACTGCCTTCTCACATTGTTGCCCACTTTTAGGTCATCTGATATAATTACTCTTAGTCTCTTTAGACTTTTGTTGTTGTCAGCATCTCACCTCCCCATTGTGTACTCTTCCCCTGGGTTTTTGTTTCCCGGATGCATTACCTTGCACTTCTTTGCATTGAATCTGAGCTGCCACATATCTGACCATTCCTCCAACCTTGCCAAGTTCCTTTTCATTCTTTCCACCCCACCTTGTGTATCAACCCTGTTGCAGATCTTTGTGTCATCTGCAAAGAGACATAGCTTTCCTTCCAGGTGCTCTCCAATATCACTTATAAAGACGTTAAAGAGGACCGGTCCCAGTACCGAACCCTGCAGTACCCTGCTAGTTACCTTCCTTTCTTCACTGTGGACTCCGTTTACTATTACCCTTTGTGTCCTGTTGTCCAGACATTCTTTTTAATCCAGGCTACTACCTTGGGACCCACTCCGAGGCTGGCTAGCTTGTATATTAATCTTTTGTGTGACACTGTATCAAATGCCTTGCTAAAATCTAGGTAGGCCATATCCACAGCCCCTCCCCAGTCCACTACTCTGGTCACCCAGTCAAAGAAACCTATTAGGTTCGTGTGACATGACCTTCCTGCTGTGAAACCATGCTGCCTTGGGTCCTATGCCCCACTGGCCTCCAGGTACTCAACAATTCTTTCCTTCAGAAGTGATTCCATCATTTTCCCTACCACTGAAGTCAAACCATCTGGTCTGTAGTTTCCTGCCTCTGCCCTGCTCCCACTTTTGTGAAGTGGAATCACATTTGCCCTCCTCCAGTCCTCAGGTACCACTCCATCCTCCCATGATTTGTTAAAGAGAGTAGTCAGTGGTGTTACTAGTTCTACCCTTAGTTATGTTAGAATTCTTGGGTGAATCCAATCAGGCCTCATTGCTTTGTCCACCTTCAGTTTCAAGAGTTCTTTCAAAACTCTTTCTTCTGTGAATGGACTAGTATCAACCCCCTATTCAGAGTTTCTCCTTGTTTGATTTAGGTACCTCCTCCTCTTCTGTTGTGAATACTGTGCAGAAATATTCGTTCAGTATCTCTGCTTTTTCACTATCACCCTCTGCCCACATTCCCTCCCCTTTATTAAGTCTCTGTATCCCTCCCTTGGTCTTTCTTTTCTCCCTAATGTACCTACAAAAGGTTTTATACCCCTTCTTAACAGAGCTGGCTATCTTTTCCTCAGTTTGTGCCTTTGCTATTCTGACTGACTGCCTTCCCTGCCTCCTTCTGCTTTAACTGATAAAGTTCTGTCCTGCTCCTTCTGTGTTTCCCTATATTTCCTGAATGCCATCCTTTTCTCCATAACCATCCCTGCCACCTCTTTTGAGAACCATAGTGTTTTTTTCCTTCATTTTGTTTTGTTGATTTGCTTCACACAAAGGCGTGTCGCCTCTGCGATGGCTGTTTTGATTATTCCCCATTGTTCCTCCACCCCTCCTTCTTGCCCATTTGCCAGTGCTTTTTTGAGGCACTCTCTCATTTTCCCAAAGTCAGCCTTCCTAAAGTCCAATACTCTTGTTTTTGTATAGCTTGACTCTATGGCTGTGTTTATTGTGAACCACACTGTTTGGTGGTCACTTGTTCCCAGATGGCTACCCACTTCTAAATCTGAGATCCTTTCTCCTTCCCCATTTCAGAGTACGAGGTCTAAGACTGCTCCCTCCCGAGTGGGTTCCAACACTAGCTGTCTGAGGCATGCCCCCTGTAGGGCATCAAGAATGACCCTGCTCTTGGATGTGCCTGCAGCAAAGGTACTCCAGTTAACATCTGGCATATTCAGGTCCCCCATCAACAATATCTTCCCTTTTTCTGCCATTTTAAGGATGCCGTCTATCATTTCCTTGTCCATTTCTTCCCCCAGAGATGGGGGTCTGTACACAACCCCCATGCAGATTGTGGTGCCATTTCCTGTCTCCAGGGTGACCCATAGTGACTCATCAACTTCCTGTTTACTCTTTAGTTCTGTTGCTTTAATCCCTTCCCTTACATAGAGAGCTACTCCTCCTCCTCTTTTTTTATTTATTGTTTATTGTGCAATATTCAGAAACACCTTTGAGTCAGAGACTCATTTACAAAGGTTCCACATCATACATCAAGGGACAGTGCAAACAACTGAAAAACAGAGATGACAGTACAGGATCTTAAATAACGAAGAATTACATTACAATTCATTACATATCATGCAGGTTAGAGCAGGAGGGGGATTAGGTCAGTATAGTAGTTGAGTCACAGTTAAGCACAGCCATATAGTTGCAGAAGAGTCTGTAACTGGCTGATAGTCATGTAGAGGGTTAGAAGAAATTTTGCACAAGAAACTGGGATAGTTATGGGAGTTGGTAGGACAGCAAGATGCAGGAATAGTGTCAGGTGCAATCACATATGTTAGAGTCTTGGAAGAGTTCCCTCAGTCTAGTTTTGAAAGGACCTAGCCTCGTTTCGTTTGCTATTTGGATAGGGAGAGAGTTAGTCAGATTAGGAGCTTGGTAGCTGAAGGTCCTTTGAAGTTGGGAGGTATGAGGCCGGGGTACCGATAGTAGTTGCTTGTTCGAGTTTCGTGTGGATCTGGCTGGGTTTGCTGGGTGAATAATAGAGGAGAGAGAGGGAGGGGCGAGTCCTAGGAGGATCTTCTTAGTCATTAGGCAAGTATGATACCGGGTTCTGCTATCTACAGTGGCGTGAAAAAGTATTTGCCCCCTTCCTGATTTTCTCTATTATTGCATATTTGTCACACTGGATGTTTTCAGGTCTTTAGACAAAATATAATATTAGATAAAGAGAACCTGAGTGAACAAATAACACTTTTTTTTTTTTTACTTATTTCATTTATTTAATGAAAAAAAGTTAACCAACACCAACGGGCACTGTGTGAAAAGTAATTGCCCCTAGTTAAATCAACCCAATTAAAGGGATAATTAGAGTCAGCTGATTGAACACAGCCAGGCTTGATTACAGCCAGCCCTGCTCAATATAAATCTCACTTATTTTGACCCTTACCATCAGAGTCACGCTACGCACAAAGATTCAACAAGCACATTATGCCATGATCAAAGGAAGTTCCTGAAAAGATCAGAAAAATATTTGTTGCCCTCTATCAGTCTGGAAAGGGTTACAAAGCTATTTCTAAGGCTCTGGGACTCCATCGAACCACAGTGAGAGCCATAATCTCCAAATGGAGAACACTTGGAACAGTAGTGAATCTTCCCAGGAGTAGGCGCCTGCCAAAAATTACTCCAAGGGCGCAGCGTAAAATCATTCAGGAAGTCTCAAAGGATCCTAAAACAACATCCAAAGAACTGCAGGCTTCTCTTGCCTCAGCTAAGGTCAGTGTTCACGACTCCACAATCAGAAGAGACTGGGCAAAATGGGCTTCATGTGAGAGTAGTGGCGAAACCACTGCTAACCAAGAAGAACAAATGCTCGTCTCTCATTTGCCAAGAAGCACCTGGATGATCCACAAGCCTTTTGGGAAAATGTTCTATGGACAGATGAGTCCAAAGTGGAACTTTTTGGATGACATGGATCCCATAATGTCTCGCATAAGCAAACACAGCATTCCACAGTAAGAACACCATACCAACAGTCAAACATGGTGGTGGTAGTGTGATGGTGTGGGGATGCTTTGCTGCCTAAGGACCTGGATGACTTGCCATAATTAAAGGAACCATGAATTCTGCTCTGTACCAGAAAATTCTTAAGGAGAATGTCCGGTCATCCTTCCGTCAGCTGAAGCTGAAGCGTAGTTGGGCCATGCAGCAAGACAATGATCCAAAACACAAAAGCAAGTCCACATCAGAATGGCTAAAAAGAAGTAAAATTAAAGTTTTGAGTGGCTTAGTCAAAGTCCAGACTTAAACCCAATAGAGATGCTGTGGCAGGACTGAAACGGCAGGTCATGCTCTCAAACCTACCGAATGTTACTGAATTAAAGCAGTTCTATGAGGAAGAGTGGGTTAAAATTCCTCCACAGCGATGTGAAAGACTGATATTGAATTATAGGAAGTGTTTGGTTGCAGTCATTGCAGCTAAATGTGGCATAACCAGTTATTAAGTGTAAGGGGGCAATTACTTTTTCACACAGTGCCAGTTGGTGTTGGTTAACTTTTTTTCATTAAATAAGTGAAATAAAAAAAAAACAAGTGTTATTTGTTCACTCAGGTTCCCTTTATCTAATATTACATTTTCTCTAAAGACCTGAAAACATCCAGTGTGACAAATATGCAATAATAGAGAAAATCAGGAAGGGGGCAAATACTTTTTCACGCCACTGTAGGTTTAGCCATTTTGAGGAGTTGTAAAGTGTGCGGGTGTGGGTGAGTCGATCATAGCCTAGGATGAGGCGGCAGGCTTTGTTGAGTACAAGGCGGAGACTGTTTAGTGCTGAGTTGGGGGCAGCACTGTATATTTTTATTTTTTTTTATTTTAGTAAACTCTTGGATTACAAATACCTTTGAGCAGGGACTGCTCATTTACAGAGGTTCCACGTCAAAGGAAGCAGGGTAACGACAATACAAAGGAAACAATAGTTACAAATATTACACTCAAGGTTGACTAAGCAGTGGTTTGCAGAGAGATTCAGCAGTTGCCAGCATGAGTCGATTTTGAAGGGGAACAGCAGATGGAGAGGAGAGATGCAGGGATGAGTGAGCAGGCAAAGGCCATTGTCCGTTAGTAGGGGCAAGAGATAAGTGATAGTGGCTCGGGCCTAGAGTCAGCTGCTAGGGGAGTGGTTAGTAAAGGGAGTAGTGTGATGGGGGGTGAGCAAGGAGGATTAAGAAGGCAGCAGATCCAGAGTACCACTGTCACAGGTGCAAGGTGAAGACCATAGTTTAGGAGTGGCAGTTACACTGCAAGGTTGAGGCAATGGAGCATCGAAGTTCCTTTTTAAAGGAACCTAGAGTCGCAGCTGTAAGTGCTTCTTTGCTTAGGGAGTTGTACCACTGAGGAGCCCTGAACGAGAATGATCTCTGCCCCATAGAGGTCTGGCATCTTGGGACCTGGAAAGTCTGTTAAAGAGCTCTCCGTGTAGGTTGGATGTTGCTGTGGGTGGTAAGGAGTTTAGCAACTCCAGGCGGCATGTGCCCAAGGATAATTTTTTTGGTGAGTAGGCAGGTCTGGTATTGAATTCTACTCATGAGTGGAAGCCACCCAGTCTGGGCATATTGGTCACAGGTGTGAGTTAGGCAGGAGGCACCCATTAGTTTAGTTTAGTTTAGTTTATTAGTCTAGGAATTAATACCTTTGAGCCAGGGCTCTTTTACAAAGGTTCCACGTCACAAAGAACATTTAACAAAGCACGATACACATTACAGGTAAAACCAGACAGGAAAGTTACATCATAAATTTGCTATTAACAGTTTAAGGCAGTAACGTTTTTAAGTTTCATAGAAAAACAAGCTATAACGGGTTCAAGCGAGTAGACAATTTCGAGGTTAAGGAAACTTCCAGGAAGAGGGTGATCATTAGGCCCAAAAGGAGGCAGAGAGGAGGAAAGGTGGTGAGCGGAGAGAAGTGAGAGGACAGGAAAAAGGGGGAGTGAGTTTGGGTGGGAGACAGGAAGTAGTAGAGGTACCAGAGGGTTCATTAGTCAGGAGGAAGAGGCCTCAGATGTGAGGATAGACATGAGGAGTAGTAGTCTTTATCTCAGCGCAATCACAGTTGCTAGTGGTGGTGAGGTGGGCATAGAGCATGGATTTGAAAGCTTCAAGCGAGGTTGAGGATAGAGTAGGTGACTGCTGATTGAACCATGTCAGCCCCTGTATGCGAAAGATCTTTGTCCCCAGCAGTCCAGCATCTCGAACCAGCAAAGGTTGGGCGCTCAGATCTGGTGGAGGGTCGTGAGCCAGGATTCAGTCGGAGTAGGTTTTGAATACATAATGGAGTCAGTCCCAAGACAGATTTTTTTGCCATTGTGCAGGTGAGATAAATAAGATTATTTGATAGGTTCAGCCAGCCTGATTCATAGTACAGATCACACGCAGTGAGTTGCCTTTGAGCCCCGTGAGGAGCCGGGCAGGCCTTATTTAGAGTGATTGAGATATGCCTTAGAACAGTGGAGGTAGCTGAGCCATAAATAATAAGGCCATAGTCAATGATTGAGATTATGGAACTCTGTATAGCTATTCTCAATGCCGCTTGATTTAGAAATTGACTGTTAAGGAATATTCCATATGCTGGTTCACTGTTTACAGTGTTGTCAATGTGGGTTGCAAAGGTGAGCCCTTGGTCAAAAGTGATGCCAAGGTATTTGAAAGTATTTACTTGGTCCAGTGTAATTCCCGAGAGGTTTGTATGGTGAGTGGAGTATGCCTATTTTGTTTTGGTGATTGGAGAAGAGCATGGCTTTTGTTTTATTGTGGTTTAGCACAAGTTTACTATCCAGGAACCACCTTTCAACACTAGAGAAAGCAAGTTGCAGGCTTTTTCAGAGGAGTTTGGATCCTTGTGGAAGAGAGAATTACAGCATCATCAGCGATAAGATTATTTTCTCCTGGCAGATATCTGGGAGGAGTTAAGGAACAGGCTAAAGAGGAGCAGTCCAAGAATTGATCCTGTGGTACACCCGAGAGAACTGGTTTGAAGTCGGAGAGTTCATTAGAGATTTTACAGCCTGTGACCGATTGGACAGGTAACTTTTACCTAAGCACAAGGACCTTCGCCAGGCCTAGGCTAGAAAGTAGGGAGGTAAGTAGGCCATGATGGACTGTGTCTGAAAGCTTTTGTAAGATCGATAAAGACTGCACCTGTTTGGCACCCTTTGTCCAGGGCTGAGTGGACTTCTCCAGAGAAATCAAGTAAGGCTGTTGTTGTACTATGTCCTTTCCTAAAGCCGCTGTTGATTACAGAGTAGATTGTATTTGTCCAGGTAATCAGAGAGTTGGTCTGCCACTATTCATTCAAGTGCTTTGGAGAGGGAAGGAGTATTGATATTGGTCGATAGTTTCCTGTTGAGGTTTTGTCCCCTTTGTGCACTGGCTAACTATGGCAGATTTCCATTTGTTGGGAAATTGACTTTGGCAAAGTGACAGATTAAGAATTTTTGCAAGGGGTGAATTACTCATCCAGGGTGAGAGACAGGATTTTTAGATCTAGCGTGTCACTACTTGTTCTGGATTTGGAGCAGGCCTTTTTATGTACTTGTGTGCTTCGTGCACTTTGATTTTCTTGAAGTAAAATTGTGGTTTGTCACGAGGGTGTTTTGTGATACTAGGCTAGGCACAGGTAAGTCCGAGAAGAAATCTGGGGGGAGGACCCCACTAAGGTCTGTGAATGTCTTATTAAGCGCATCTGCAATAGACTTTGGGTCAAGAGTGGTGGATCCATCAACTTTCATAATGGTAGGTGACGACTTTGATTGTTTACCCATTATGTTTCGGATGTTGTCCCAAAAAGCTCTTCCATCACCCCAGGTGGATTCAAGGGTATTTTTGAAATAGGCACTCTTCATTTGCCTAATTTGTGAGGTACATCTATTTCGTGCCTGCTTGTATTTTAGGGTATCATGAGGTGAGCCTGTGTCTCTGGCAACTGCCCAGAGGTGGTCCCAAACCTTGAGCTCGGCAAGTAGTTTGGCAGTAATCCATGGATTTGATAGCGCTTTGATTTTACGTTTTTTTACTGGGGCGTATAAGTCGCATGCAGAGTTGAAAGATTTAATGAAGTATTCTAGTGCGTATTAATATCAGTTGATTCAAGGATTACGCCCAGTCCTGTTGTAGGAGATGGGTTTTCAACTTGATAAGATTCCCATAAGGCAATACTCTGCTTGTTATAACTTTGGGGGGTGGCTTGAGAAATTTATTAGACCAGGTACAGGACACTGGGGAGTGGTCACTGAGGGAGTCAGGGAGGACTTTAATGTTTTTTATCCGGTCAGGGTGATTTGTGAGAACCCAGTCAATAAGGGTGCTTGTACCAGTTTTGTAATTTTTCTGGGTGGGGGAGGTTACCTGCTAGGATGTCATCTTTGTAAGAGCCAGTGTCAGAGGCGAGCCAGTTTATGCTGAAATCCCCGAGGAGGAGGAGCTCATTTTCAGAGGGCGGCAGACTAACAAAATCAAGTACAGACTTAATACTGGCACGGTGGTCTTTTGAAGGGATATAGACTGCGGCCACTGTGAGAACTTTCTTTTGTGCACCAAGAAGCAGTTTGATAGCGAGGAGTTGCATCTGCGTGATTTGTGGGGGGGGAAGCTGCCGTTGGACAGGAGAGGTTGTCCTTATGTAGATAGCACAGCCCCCACCTTTCTTGCTTGCCCGGCCGAGTCTGAAAAGATTGTAGTCTTCAAGCGAGACCGCATGATCCGGTGCTGGGAGATAGCCAGGTTTCCACAATGGCTAGTATATCAGGTTTTTTGTCCAGCGAGAGTTTGAAGAGATGCCAATTTGGGAAGGAGGCTGCAGATATTTAGAGTGATAATGGAGAGACACTACCAACTTTCCCTGTTATTGTCGGCTTCAGTGCAACAGGACCAGGGTTTGGGTGTATCCCACCAGATATTAAAAGTAGGAGGAGCAGGAGTTTCAGCGATGCCATTCATAGTTCATAATAGGTTGGAGTGAGTTTCTGCTTGTACTTTTTAAGATGCTTGTATTGTCTTCTGGAGTCCCAGTAGAGGGTGCTCGTTAGTGAGTTATAATGATGTGGTAGTTTCCAATTAGGAAATATGGCTCATTAGGAGCCTACAGGCTCTACTGAGTGTCACAGATATCCTCTGGAGAGCAGTTTGGGAGGCAGAGCCATAGATGGCAAGACCATAGTCAATAATGGAGATGACAGAACTATAGATAGCCAGTCTGAGGGCTTCGGGGGTCAGGCAATGCTTGTGTTTGTGGAGCAGGCCAATCCGTATATTGGCAGCTTTTGCCACATTACCTATATGCTGTGTGAACGTAAGTGAGCTGTCCAGGGTGATGCCAAGGTATTTAAATGCAAGAATATGCTCAAGTGAGGCCCCCGCTTGCTTCATAATGTTGAGGAGCAGAGGTTTGTACTTGCTCCATTGGTTGTAGAATGTCATAACCTTAGTTTTGCTAAAGTTCAGGATGAGTTTATGGGAGCGAAACCAATCTTCAACACACCTGAAATTGCTTTGTAGGTGACTCTCTAGGAGGTTAGTATCTCGGTTCCTAGTGAATAGTACTGCATCATCTGCATAAAGTAGGATTCTCTGTTGGCAGATGCTAGGAAGATCATTAAGAAAGAGAGAAAAGAGTAGTGGTCCCAGTATCTACCCCTGTGGGACACCCGAGAGGACTGTTTTTTCATCTGAGGTGACTCCAGCTATCCTGACACATTGTACCCTGTCCCCAAGGTAAGTAGCAAACCAGCTTACTGCATGTTTGGAGAGGCCAAGGGTGGACAGCTTATCTAGAAGTAGCAGGTGGTTAATGGCATCAAAGGCCTTTGTTAGATCAATGAATATCGCCCCTCCACACATGCCTTGGTCAGTGGTGTCATGGAGGAAACTGGTGAACTCCAGCAGTGCCGTGGTGGTGCTATGCCCTTTCTGGAAACAGTGTTGCTCTGGGCAGAGGATTTCATACTTATCCAGGAACTCCACGAGCTGATCAGAGACTATTTGTTCCACAGCTTTAGATAAGGGGGGGCGGGGAGAATGGAGACAGGCCTGTAGTTGGTGTGTATCGTCTTGTCTCCATTTTTGTACACTAGTGTGATAGTTGCCCATTTCCAGAGTGATGGGAATTGACCCAGGCTCACAGAAAGGTTAAGTATCTTTGTCAGGGGTTCAAGGAGCTCACTGAGAACTAGTGAAAGCAGCTTTAGATCAAGGGAGTCACCACTGTAGCCAGTTTTGCTGATGGTCTTGCGTATGTAGGTTCTGGCTAGGTGCACTGGGACCTCTTGGAAGAAGAACTGTGGGGTAGGGTGTGCTTGGGATGACAATATTGGAGTGGAGCTGGAAGTGGGGACATTGAAGAATTCAGGTGGTAGGATGCTGCTCAGGTTAGAGAACGCATTGTTAAATGTGTTAGAGATCGTATAGGGGTCGAGCGTAAGTGTACTATCAATGTTGAGCATAGCTGGTGGTGACTTAGCCTCTTTCCTCGTAAGGTCCTTCAGGTTATTCCAGAATTTCTTCCCATCTCCCCATGAGTTGGAAAGTACCTCTCTAAAGTGTTTGCGTTTGGCATTCCAAATAGACTGGGTACAGCTATTTCTTGCTGCTCTGTAGCGTTGGATGTCCTTTTTTGCTCCTGTGGCTCGGGCACACTGCCAGAGGTGGTCATAGAAACATAGAATTTGACGGCAGATAAGGACCGCTTGGCCCACCCAGTCTGCCCATTTCCCTACCTGATGGAAAAGCTGCAGATCCTAGTTAACCAGCAGCCTACTTCTTCCTACCCCCACCCCCTAGAATTGCCTTATGACTGTCCCATGCATGCTTGAATTCCACCACTGTTTGTGACTCCACAACCTCCTCTGGAAGGCCGTTCCATACATCCACCACCTCTCTGTGAAAAATACTACTTAAATTACCTCTGGAGCCTCCCTATCTTTCAAATTGTGCCTTGTTCTTGCACACCTCTTTTTTTGAAAGATGCTACCCTCTTGGACTTTGTTGATTCCCTTGAGGTACTTGAAAGTTTCTATCATGTCCCCCCTCTCCCTCCTTTCCTTGAGGCTATACATATTAAGCTCCTTAAGTCTCTCTTCATATGTCTTCCAGTGCAGACCCTGCACTATTTTAGTTGCCCTCCTCTGGTCAGCTTCCATCCTGTCTATGTCTTTGCGGAGATTGGGTCTCCAGAACTGCACGCAGTACTCCAGATGGGGTCTCACTAGCTGCCTGTACAGAGGGATAATAACTTCCTGTTTTCTACTGGTGATGCCTCTCCCTATGCATCCCAGTATCCCCCCAGCCCTCCTTGCTGCCCTCTCACATTGCTTGCCCACCTTTAGGTCATCTGATATGACTACCCCCAGGTCCGTTTAATTTTGTTGTTGTTAGTATCTCACCCCCATTGTGTACTCTTTCCTGGTTTTTGTTTCCAGGTGCATTACCTTGCACTTCTTAGCATTGACTCTAAGCTGCCATACATTTGACCATTCCTCTAACCTTGCCAAGTCCCTTCTCATCCTTTCCACTCCACCTTGTGCATCAACTCTGTTGCAGATCTTTGTGTCATCTGCAAAGAGACATACTTTCCTTCCGTCCCTCTGCAATGTCACTTATAAAGACATTGAAAAGGACTGGTCCTAATCTGAACCTCATGTACCCCACTACTAACCCCCCTTTTTTCAGAGTGGACTCCATTTACTAATACTCTCTGTGTCCTATTCTCTAGCCAATTCTTTATCCAGGCTGTCATCTTGGGACCCACTCCCAGGCTGGCTAACTTGTATATTATTTTGTGTGGGACTGTGTCAAATGCCTTGCTAAAGTCTAGGTAGGCCATGTCCACAGCCCCTCCCTGATCAACTACTTTGGTCACCCAGTCAAAGAAATCTATCAGATTTGTCTGGCATGACCTTCCCGCTGTGAATCCATGCTGCCTTGGGTCCTGTGCCCCTCTGGCCTCTAGATATTTAACAATTCTTTCCTTCGGAAGTGATTCCATCATTTTCCCTACCACTGAGGTTAAATAACAGGTCTGTAGTTTACTGCTTCTGCCTTGCTCCCACTTTTGTGAAGGGGAATCACATCTGCCCTCCTCCAGTCCTCGGGTACCACCCCATCCTCCCATGATTTGTTAAAGAGGGTAGTCAGTGGTGTCACTAGTTCTACCCTTAGTTCTTTAGAATTCTGGGATGAACTCCATCAGGCCCCATTGCTTTGTCCACCTTCAGTTTTAAGAGTTCTTCAGAACCTTTTCTTCTGTAAATGGGTTGGTATCAACTTCTGTATCCAGAGTGTTTCTACTGTTTGTTTTAGGTCTCCCCTCCTTCCTTTGTAAATACTGGCAAAATATTTGTTTAGTATCTCTGCTCTTTCACAGTCACCTCTGCCCACCCTCCTCCCTTTATTAAGCCTCACTATCCCTCCCTTGGTCTTCCTTCACTCCCTGATGTACCTATAAAAGGTTTTATCCCCCTTCTTAACTGAGTTGGCTATCTTTTCCTCGGTTTGGGCCTTTGCTGTTCTGACTACCTTCCCAGCTTCCTTTTGCTTTAACTGATACAGTTCTCTGTCCTGTTCCTTCTGTGAATCCTTGTACTTCCTGAATGCTTCTTCTTTTTCTCTTGAACCTTCACTGCCACTTCCTTTGAGAACCATAGTGGTTTCTTACCTCGTTTCGTTTTGTTTATTTGCTTTACACAAAGGCTTGATACCTCTGCGATGGCAGTTTTTATTATTCCCCATTGTTCTTCCACCCCTCCTTCCTGCCCATTTGCTAGTGCATTCCTTAGGCACTCACCCATTTTGACAAAGTCAGTCCTCCTAAAATCCAGTACTTTTGTCTTTGTATGGCTTGACTCTATTGCTGTGTTTATTGTGAACCATACTGTTCGATGGCCGCTAGTTCCCAGATGGCTACCCACTTCTACATCTGTGATCCTCTCTTCATCTCCATTTGATAGAACCAGGTCTAAGATTGCTCCCTCTCGAGTGGGCTCCAATACTAGTTGTCTAAGGCATGCCCCTGTAGGGCATCTAGAATAACCCCACTCTTAGAAGTGGCTGCTGCAACTGCACTCCAGTTAACATCTGGCATATTCAGATCACCCATCAGCAATATCTCCCCTTTTTCTGCCATTCTAAGTATACTTTCTATCATTTCCTTGTCCATTTCCCTCGAGAAGGTCCCCGAGTTTTAGTTGCTTATGAGTTCAGAGTTAATCCAAGGGTTCGATACGCCTTTAACTTTCTTTTGACCAGTGGTCATAGATGTCACAGGCTGTAGTGAACAGTCTGATGAACAGTTCCAGCGCTTTGTTGACGTCCTTAAGAGAGTCAATTTTAGACCAAACAAGCCTACTTAGATGAGATTTTAGCTGGTGTAGGTGTCCATGTTTGATAACCCTAGTGTAAATGATTTTCGGAGGAGGCTTAGTGATTTTAGTAGCCCATAAGCAGATCACAGGTGAGTGGTCGCTTATTGAGTCTGGGAGGACAGACACTTCAGTAAATCTGTCAGGGCAATTTGATAGTATCCAGTCTATTAGGGTGCTGGACCCTGTTCTGTAGTTTCTAGTAGGAGAGGGGAGCAGCCGAGTGAGGTGCTGTGCTGTGATAGAATCCTTATAGCTGCAGGCCTCGGGTGCAAGCCAGTTGATCTTGAAGTCCCCCTTTATTATGATCTCCATATTATGGCGCAGTCCATTGAGGCATTCTATTAAGTTGTTGAAGCCAGTATCCTGGTGTTTAGGGGGTATATATACAGAGAATACAGTAAGATTTTTGTTGTGGGCCCCTAGAAGAACTCTGATAGCGAGGAGCTGGGACGGTGAGTCCGGGTCTGGAACTTGGATAGTGTGTCCCATGAGAGAGTCTTTTAAGTAAATGGCACAGCCACTGCCCCGCTTCGAGATCCTGTCCATCCTGAAGATTGAGTATCCGGGAATTGCTACCGCAGAGTTAGGGATCTTGGGGGAGAGCCATGTTTCAACTACCGAGAGGATGTCAGAACTGTGTTGTTGGATCCAGGTTTGGAGATTGTCGAGTTTGCTAAGAAGGCTACAGACATTAATGGATGCTAAGGTGAGGGATCCTGTTGCTTTGTTCTGAGGGTAGGTAGTTGGTCCATGCGGTCCTGGGTTTGGGTGAACATTTCCAGATAGGAGTAGCAGTATAAATATAATTCTCAAGAGAGAGGTTTTAATAATTTTGAAGGCTTGCTTGCTTGTTAGGCGTCTGTATGTCTTGGCGCACCGGTGCAGGGTGTCTAGCCTTATTGCAGGGCCGCCACAGTCAATGGGTAACACGGTGTGACAGGCGTATGGGGCTGCAGGAATGAGGAGTAAGCCATGAGAATGCGCAGTGGTTCAAAGAATTATTAAATGGATCCCTGTTATGCCAGGAGTGTAGTGCAGAGCAGTGGTTAGCATTAGCTGGCAGCTGGGGTAGGAGGATGCAACCTCTTGACCATTGGGACACATCAGTAATATAAAAGCAACAACTAATAGTGTTGGCCTCAGCTTGGAAACCACCATGGTTAAGGGAGAGAAGGGAGGAACAGAAGTACTTGGGGGCGGGGAAGAGAGAAGAGAAAGTTAAGGGTGAGGACAGATGCAATTGGTTGAGGACAGGGGGTGCTGAGCGGAGAGGTGTATAGGTCAAAAGTGGGAGGAACGAGAGAGTATTTAATGGAGGCCTGGGAGGGGGTGGGACAAAATATTACACACTTCTCCCAAGCCCGCCTAACTGAAAAGCTAGAGGAGTTTGAAAAAATAGCAGTCTGAGTGCCCCACCAATGGCTGTGGTGAGAGGAGCATGTCCTAGCCAATCACTGTCCACTGTGATCAGCGCCGCACCAATCGGAGCACAGCCGCAAGAAAGGGGCTCTTCCCAACAGTTGGCGCTCGTACCTGAGGAGAGGATCCGCTGATGGGTTCCAGCGAGGCGGCCAGTTATTGGGGAAGGAGTCAGCAAAGGCGGCCGTTGTGCGCTGCTTGTGGATCGGGCGCAGAGGTGAAGCTGTTTGAATTGGAGTCCTGTTTCGTTGGGTAGCAAACCTATTTTGGGGGCTTTGAGTAGAATTGTGATTCATTGTTGCTGGCTTCACTAGCTGCAAAGTTTAGTGCAGAGTGGGGGAAGGGTGCTAATGGTCTGACCAGGGGCCTCAGCTACCTGACTGTTTCTGGAAGACTTGGGCTGGTCCCACCACCCCAACCCCTCACCCCACCCACCCCTGGTCCATTATTTCCTTTATACCAAGGGTTCTGACATCACTTCCTCAAACGGGCAAAGGACATGCACCTGTCATAGCAGAAGCAGACATCCAGGAAAGGAACAGCAGCAAGTGAAGAGGTGACTGCTATCTCAGTGAAAGGGGAGTAACTGCAAATCTAGGAGCTTTCATTGTTACTTCTTTGCATTGCTATTGCATTGGGGAAAGGAGGAGTAGGAGTTTGAAGAAGGTTGTGCAATAGCTACTTAAAGTCTCTTTTTGAGTGTGGATAGGAATATAAAAAGCAGTTGTTCAATCTATCTAAACATGTACAACAAAGGGGTAAGGGAAATTAAGAAAAGAATGTTTTGCACTGATGGGGGAGGGGAGACTTGGGGGAGTGTTTGGTATCCTGCATCTGGAAGGGGGGGGGGTCGCTGGTGGGCAACGACAGCAATGGGTAGGGTGGTAGGCTGCAACAACTGCGGTGCACCAATCTTTCTAAAAACACTGCTTGGAGTGTGGGAGGATGTTTAGTGTGCAACCATATAGAGAAACTTAGAAAGGAGATCGAGGGTCTGCAGGAGGAACTAAGACAGGCAAGGCAGATTGGGGGTGGGTTTAGCCCAATACTGGAGGGTGGAAGAAGTTGAGATGAGGGAGGGTGATTTAAGCCAATGGTGGTGAGGAGAGGGTCAGAAGAAGGGAAGCAGAGACAAAGGGGCCCAGGCCAGGAAGAACGATTGCCGGGGAAACCAGGTCAGGAGACAAAAGACAAATGTAAGGAGGAGATAGGGACTTGTGAGGGAAGGCGAAGAAGTGGCAAAAGTCATGGAGCAGAAAGGAGAGAACAGGTTACTATGCAGAGAGAGGGAGCGGGCATTTATGAAGGGTCTTCAGAAAATAGTTTTGCACTGCTAGAGAGGAAAAAGGTGGAGGAGGGAAATGATGAAATTAGAGGAGTAATTGATAAATGCCTGGACCAAACTGGAACGGGGGTGGAGGGGAGTTCTGCTGGGAGAATTGCAACAGGGGAAAAGGGGGAAATAATGTGCAGAAGGAAGAGGAGGAGCTGGAAATGAGAGAGGGAGATGAATGGAAGCAAGCAGGGAGTAAGAGTGGTGGAATCTTAGTGCTAGAGGACTCGATACTAAGAGGAGTCAGGTGGGGTAGCAAGGGGGAGAGGCACAGTCGCATTTGGGTGGAGGCCATGCCAGGAATGACAGCAGAAAGGGTGGGACAATCTGTTCTGAAATAGGCTAGAAGGGGTAGGGACAAGCCTCATTTAACTATAGATCTTGGGACAATAGACCTGGCTGAAAAGACAGTAGATATAGTCCAGAGGAGGTTTGAGGAACTAGCACAATTATGTGAGGGGGCAGGAAGATCAATAACTTTTTCAGAGATACTTCCAGTGCCCAAGGCAAACACAAGAAAGCTGAGAATAGAGGAATTTATCGGATGGCTAAGAACCTGGTGTTTGCTAAAGGGTATGGGCTGTTTGGATGGGGGGTAGGGAGGGACCTGGCAGGACAGTAGTCTCTATGCCAAGGACAGACTACACTTGAGTGAGGAGGGAAAGAAAGTGTTGAAACACAGGATGGAGGAGTACATAGAGGAAGTTGGGAATTTAAACTAGGAGTGGGGGGTGGCAATTGGGAAAGAGATATGCAGAGACCACAGGTTGGGAAACCATATGAGCTTATCCCCCATAACAGTGACAAAGGACAAATGGCAAGTACTATTGGTGATGCTAGTACAGGAGGGCAGGATGGGGGGGAGGGTGGAAGGTGGTTACCCTTAATGCTAGGAGCCTTGGGAGGAAAACTGCAGAGTTACAGGTGCTCATTGCAGAGGGAGAGGTGGACATTGCAGCCATCACAGAAACATGGGCCACCCAATACAATTACTGGGACCTGTCTGTACCAGAGTACAGGTTATTTCGTAGGTAAAGGGTGATTTGGAAAGGAGGGTGTGGCACTATATGTGAAGGAAGGTCTGAAGTGTGTAAGGGAGGAAGGGGAGGAGGGTAGTACGGAGTCACTTTGGATGCAAATCCAGGATTCCAAGAATAGGATTCTTAGAATGGGAGTGGTGTACAGGCCACCATCTCAGATGGAGGAGTTAGACAGAGAACTAGCAGGACAGATCAGGAGGACCTGCGAGAAGGGTAGTGTGGTGATTGTGGGGGACTTCAACATGCCAGGAGTGGACTGGAGTACCCCAACAACCAGGAACAGAAGGGAGCAGGTACTGCTGGATGCCTTCCAGGACAGCTTCCTGCTGCAAATGGTCAGTGAACTAACCAGGTTAGGGAATACCCTTGACCTTGTGCTGGCAAATGGGGACTTTGTGAGAGAACTTACAGTGGAGGAACCGCTGTCAGGGAGTGACCACCACTCAGTATGGCTCACATTGGATATGGGCAAGGAAGGAGTGGAATCTGGCACTAGAGTGCTGGACTTCAGGAGGGACGACTTTGGGAGGATGGGGGAAGTGGTAAAATGGTACCTGGCCAGAATTCAATCTAGTATGGACACTAACCAGAGGTGGGAGCTCATAAAGCTGGGGACAGTAGAGGCAACCAAAACCTACTGCAAGGCCCAGAGCAAGAAGGCTAGAACTAAGAAACCGAGCTGGTTGAGCACAGAGGTCATGGAAAAGGTAAGGAGAAAAAGAGATGCCTTTAGGAAGTACAAGAAAACAGGAAGGGGGGAGGACAGGGAGGAGTACTTGACAGAATCGAAGGAGGTGACAAGGGCCGTAAGGGGAGCCAAAGCATCTACGTAACTCAGGCTGGCACAAGGCCTTAAAAAGGGGGAGAAAAACTTCTTTAGGTACATCAGGGAAAAAACGAGCTGTAAGGACCACATAGTAAGGATTAGGAAGGAGGGAGGTTGGGTGGAAGCAGGTTGGAAGGCAGAAGCACTAAATGAGTACTTCTGCTCAGTATTTTCTAAAGAGAAGAGGGGTGTGACACCCACGGCGGGAGAAATGGCAGAAACGGGGGAAGGGTGACAGATGGGAAATCATGGAGGGCAGAGTTCAGGAGGGTTTGAAGGCACTGAGGGTAGATATGAGCCAGGCCCAGATGGCATCCACCCCGGGTACTGAAGGAGGAAGAGGTTCCCTGTGACCTTGCAGACCTATTTAATGCCTTACTACATTCGAGGGGTACCTCAGGACTGGAGGATGGCTCATGTGCTGCCCCTCCACAAGAGTGGCCCCAAGGATGAACCGGAAACTACAGACCAGTGAACCTCATATCCATCGTGGGTAAGCTAATGGAGACTATCCTGAAGGAAAGGCTGGTGGCCCTCCTAGAGGCCAAAGGACTACAGAACAGCAGACAGCATGGCTTCATATGGGGCAGATCCTGCCAAACCCAACCTGATGGAGTTTTATGACTGAGTAACTAGGCAACTGGACAGGGGCCATGCAGTGGATGTCCTGTATCTGGACTTCAGTAAGGCATTCGACTGGGTGCCGCATGGAAGGCTGGGAAGTAAGTTAGTAGGCACAGGGAAGGGTGCAAAACTGGTGAGATGGGTAGGAAACTGGCTTCAGGGAAGGCAACAGAGGGTGGTGGTGGGTGGGGAGCTCTCACACCCAAGAGTACTGATGAGCGGTGTTCCACAGGGCTGGTGTTGGGACCAGTGTTGTTTGGGATATTCATTACAGACATATCATGGGACATCAAGGGCAAGATCAGTCTGTTTGCTGATGATACCATGGTAGGAGCGGTGGTGGATGACCTAGGGTGATGACAGGGGTTGCAGGATGATCTGGCAAAGCTTGAAATCTGGTCAGACACCTGGCAACTGGGGTTAAATGCCAAAAAGTACAAGGTGCTGCATTTTGGGAAGAAGAACCCAAGGAGGAGTTACCAGCTGGGGGAGTGCAGCTAGCCCAGGCAGAGGAGAAGGATCTGGGGGTGCTCATTACAGGGTCAATGAACAACTCGGCACAATGTAGGAAGGCAGCTGCAAAGGCCAACAAAATGCTGGGTTGTATTGCAAGGGGTATATCCTCGAGGAAGGAGGAGGTGATCTGCCACTGTATAGGTCATTAGTTAGACCGCACCTGGGGTACTGCGTGCAGTACTGGTGCCCGTATCTGAAGACGGACATTAAGTTACTGGAGGGGGTGCAGCGCAGGGCAACAAAGATGATCAAGGTGCTGGGGGACTTATCATACGAGAGGAGGTTGAGGGAGTTGAACATGTACTCACTGGAGGAGAGGAGGATGGGGACATGAATGAAACCTTTAAATACATGAAAGGAACAAACAAGACAGGTACAGAGGGACTGTTCAAAGTAAGGGAGGGAGGGACACCAGGGCCATGATATGAGACTGGAGGGAGGAAGGTTCAGGAGGGAGATGAGGAGACACTTTTTTTTTTTTTTTTTTTTTTACAAAGAGGTGGTGGCTGGGTGGAATGCGTTACTTGCAGAAGTGGTATCCAGTAGAACAGTGCACTGCTTCAAAAGGGGATGGAACAGGACAAGGGGGAGGGTTATGAAGGGGAAGGGTGGAAGGGAGGGGCAGCTGCAGAATAAGGGGTGCTAGCTGCACATTTGAGCATACTTGATAGACCTCTAGGCCTTTATCTGCTGGAAAATTTCATATGTTTGTATGTTAGAGGCATCTACTGAGGATCCTGGTGAGAGGGGCCCGCCGCTGGGTTCTATGGAGGTGGCCCGAGGATAGGCAGGAGTTGGCAGGTGGCCGTAAGGCGCCGCTTTCGGCGGTGGTGACGAAAATTCAATCAGTGAACCTGAGGAGAGGATCCGCTGATGGGTTCCAGTGAGGCGGCCAGTTATTGGGGAAGGAGTCGACAAAGGTGGGTGTTGTTTATGGTAATACCATAGTCAAGGAGGGCAAGGACGGAGGAAAATTCAATCAGTGAACCTGAGGAGAGGATCCGCTGATGGGTTCCAGTGAGGCGGCCAGTTATTGGGGAAGGAGTCGACAAAGGTGGGTGTTGTTTATGGTAATACCATAGTCAAGGAGGGCAAGGACGGAGGAAAATTCAATCAGTGAACCTGAGGAGAGGATCCGCTGATGGGTTCCAGCGAGGTGGCCAGTTATTGGGGAAGGCATCGGCAAAGGTGGCTGTTGTGCGCTGCTTGTGGATCGGGCGCAGAGGCATCCGAGGATCCTAGTGAGAGGGACCCACTGCTGGGTTCCACGGAGGCTGCCCAAGGATAGGTAGGAGTCGGCAGGCAGCCGTAAGGCGCCGCTTGCGGCGGAGGCGCCGAAAATTCAATCAGTGAACCTGAGGAGAGGATCCGCTGATGGGTTCCAGTGAGGCGGCCAGTTATTGGGGAAGGAGTTGACAAAGGTGGCTGTTTATGGTAATACCATAGTCAAGGAGGGCAAGGATGGAGGAATTGACAGTAAGCCATAGGGCTTCTGGGGTGAGGCAATGTTTATGCCTATAAAGCACACCTAATCTCGAGTTTAGGGCCGAGGAAAGGAGGAGAATGTGTTCTTTATAATTGAGGGCCAGGTCTAGAGTGATCCCTAGGTATTTAAAGTTGCTAACTTGCTCAAGGGTGGTGTGGTTGATGGTGAGAAATGGGGGACAGAGGTTCTTGCGGGGGTTTTGCAGGTGGGAGAAGATCATGACTTTAGTTTTCTTGTAGTTGATGGTTAGCCACTGGGTGGAGAACCAATGTTCTGCTTCGTGGAAGCTGTGTTGGAGTGTTTGGTGGAGATTAAGTGGGTCGAACTCGGAGGCAAACAGTACTGCATCACTACCCACCCTGTCCTTCCTGTAGACTGTGTATCCTGGTTTATGTTGACATCCCAGACATAGTTCTCTGTTTACCATGTTTCAGTGACTGACACAATATCCAGGCATCCCTCTTCCATCAAGGCCACTAGTTCAGGGAGTTTGTTGCACAGACTGCGGGCACTGGTACTCAACACCTTCCATTTATTTTTTTATGGCCTTACCCCTTTTAGCCCATCCCTGTCCTTACCACCTTTTTCTGCATTTATCCCTGTCCTGCTCCCCACTGACTTCTCTACCTTGGTGTTTACCTCTCTAACTACTTGTGTTTTGTGGGGGGAGGCTGGAATTTCCCCTACTCCTTTTCAGTGCCTCCCCCCGTGGCTAGTGTAAATGCTTGCCAATGAAGCATTTAAAACCTGTCACCCAGGATCCTGGCCTCTCGGACAGATGCAGACCATCCTGCCAGTATAAGCCTGCATCCCTCCAGGTGGCTTCCCCAGTCTCCA
The DNA here is from genome assembly GCA_016271365.2 of Neoceratodus forsteri. Classification (NCBI taxonomy): domain Eukaryota; kingdom Metazoa; phylum Chordata; order Ceratodontiformes; family Ceratodontidae; genus Neoceratodus; species Neoceratodus forsteri. The sequence goes on from CM057454.1 coordinate 337,053,882, forward strand.
ATGAAGCCAAAACCCTGAGCTCCACACCAGTTTTTCAACCATTCATTAAATCCCTAGCATCCTCCTCGCCATAGACAGGCAGCACCTCCGAGAAGGTTACTGTACAACCTTCTTGTCTAAGGCCCCTCCCCAACTCCACAAACTCCTCTTGCACCGCTTTGATCCCATTCACAGCCAGGTCAATTGTCCCTAGGTGGACAATGACATCCAGCTCCCTCCCTTGCATAGCTGCTCCCGCGATCCTGAGGATTCGATTCCTGTCCCTCCGAGCCATGGTGCCAGGCAGGCACCTTACCTCCCTATCCCCTTCCTCCCCCACTTCTACCCCTCCCAATAATAGAGTCCCCCACCAGGAGTTGTTTCCTTCCGCTGTGGGGTCTCGTGCCACCTCCTGTGGGTCTCCTTTGTGGAGGTTTGCAGCATCCTCCTTGGTTTCCACTGCAGGTGCCTCCATAGAGGAACCACTCTTTGACAGAACAGCATATGAATTGTGGAGAGGTACAACTGGAGGGATGCACGTCATCCACCACCCTCTCCCTCCCTGAGCCCACCTTGGTCCAACTGCTCCTCTTTCTTGGCAGCTTCTGAGGTAACGGTGGTGGCCCTGGTGGTCCCTGGGTGGGGGAAGAGGTTTCACGAATCCTAGCCAGGTCAGCCTGGAGACAGGCAACCTCCTCCCTCAGACCAGAAAGGTGCCTGAAAACAGGGCAGCATCGCAGCCTCCAGAACACTGCTGCCCCACAGCCACTGCAGTGCACCACTCCCATCTTGACTTATTTTGTGTCCCCTTTCCTGTTGCTTTGTATGCTTACTGTCTCCTCCCTCTATGTATTTATACACTTACTTTCCTACTGCCTGTGTGCCCTTACAACTCTCGCCCTTCCTGTTCTGGGACAGAACTTCCTGTAGTCTTCAGCAGTCTTCTTCTTCCATGCTTGGATTCAGATCTCCAGCAGCCGGGTTGGGGGGGAGAAAGAGTTATTTTTTAGGTTCCTTCAAGGTTGATGAAACTAATGTGCCTCAGTGATCCTTCCTTTCCTACTGCCAATCAGGAAGTTCCTGTTGTTGGTCAAATCCAGTGGCTATAAAAGTAGAACTGGCTTTGAGTGCAGGGGTGGGAAAGAGGGCAATTAGTAAAAATCTGTAGTTCTACACTGCTTTATCTTGCTCTGAAACCAAAGTTCTCTTCTGTCAAAAACAGCAGGAAGCTGTAATTGCAGACAGCTGCTTTTGTGCTCCTAAGCTTCTAAGTCTACAATGTCCTACATATGACGTATCTCTAAATCTAAATCTGGAAAACTAAAACATTGCTCTCTTTATATGATGTCATTGTCTGGCAGTTTAATGTCTGCATCCTGTTTTTAACAACAGAAATGTAACAAGGCTTTGTTTGACAAAAAACATTAGGGGGTTAGGACCCAGGATCAGTAACAGGTCCTGGATAACTCATGGGCAGACTGGATGGACCCATGGTCTTCTTCTGTCATCATTTTCTATGTTTCTATGTGTAACCCCTTTGTTACCCGGGGTTACTAGAATCCCAGTAAGACCTAGTGGTAGTCGGGGAAGGCAGCTTGTGAAACTCCAGTTAAATGGGTTTCACACTGTCTCACTCTGTCCTCAGTCACAGCTGAGACTAGAGGGATGACATCATAATAGAATTGTTACAGCTGCATGAGCCACATTTGGAATCTTCAGCTCAGAGTAAGTTTAGAATCTTGGGAATTCAAAGTCAGTCTTCAGTTTGTCCTTAAGCAAACAAGAAGGACACCAGTAGTGTCTGTTTACCCCCCTCCCTCTGGGGGGGAGGAAAAGTTCTTTGTGGGTTCCAGGGGCAATCCCCTTCTCCCACCTTGGGAAGAAAGCTGCCTGTTTTAATTTAAGTTCAGTCTGTTCATGTGTAACAGCAAAGGTTACAGTTCTTCGCCTGTGGGGCACGTGCAATGAATGGGTGAGTGTTTGGCCCCATTGGAATGGGCAAACAACTTATTTTCTTCAGTTGGATTTCAAGTATTGGGGACTGCTATTTGGGAGGACTATGTCAACTAGGACAAACAAATAGAGCAGTCATCTGTTTAAAGTGTTAAAGTTCATTGTAGAGGGGGTGCTTCAGGTCATCCACCGTCAATCTACATTTTAAAGTCTAAAGTTCAGTGTGTCCAGAGAAATGGCCGGGTATGGGCTGTGGGAGCTGGAGGTGGGAAAACCCCCCATCTTTAGTAACCAGGTCCACCTCTATGGATTTCTTCTGTGTTTCTGCTACTTGCCTCATGCGCTTGGCCAGTGATGGGGTGGGTACCCAGACGTGGGTCGCAACTTGAAAATCTCTCTAGGAGTCGCAGACTCTAAGTGGTGTGGGGAGCCACAGGATGGGAACATTACTCCTTGTTGGATGGGAGTACTCCTTGTTTGATGGGAGTTTCGTTTTGGAAGTTCGAAAACAAAATCTCTCTAAGAGTCGCAGACTTCAAGTGGTGTGGAGAGCCACAGTTTGGGAGCCTCCTTGTTTGATGGGATGTCTTTCCAAGTAGAGTTTGGGTTCATTCGCCAAGTGGACCGTCAGTCGAGTGGCCGGCAGGGGAGCCGGGCCAGTCGGGCTGTGTATCCAATGCGCATGCAAAGTCCGGACTGGGTGCCTGGTGGGTCCAAAGCCAGACAACTGTTGTATTGTGTTCATTCCTCAAATGGACTGCTGTGTTTAACCTCTAATCTGCATTACAGTTATGTAGCCCTTTGGGGACCATACAGAGCTTTGTTTATGTTCAGTGAGTTAATAAATAAAGCCACACTGAAAAATCATTCTGGTTCTGGACATAACAGTTATTGCTTCCTGTAGTTGGATTTACTTGGGTGCCCCTGTGCAGAGTAGTCAAACCTAGGTCTCTTGTGCCAGGTAACCTCATCCTTCCCCGAACCCGTAGAGACATATGTATATCCATGTTACAAAAAATGGGCATATGCATTACAAAAATGGAGGCACCGCTTTGGATTTGTTTGGGAAGGAAGGTGCTTGGGCAAGTAGGCTAGCGTTTTGGCTATCTGGCAGTCGGTAGCCCAAAAAAGTAGACATTTCCTAGTGTGTGCTGTGTGCTGTGAATCTTGTGCTGCTGTTTAAAAAATGCCAACTGTTTACCAAGCAGCTGTAAAGCCAAAGTGTGTGTCCTTGTCCTGCATCAACATAGTTTACAGCGTTTGTCAGTTTTAAAATAAAGTTCTGTGAAGAAAAGCGTGGAAAACTAGGGGTAGCAACAGAGAAATTATGCCCTGGACGTTGGAAATGCTTTCTGTGCAATACTAGAGACTGCAGAGTTAATGGTAATGTTACATGGTTGAAATGGGCTCCCGCCATGGAGTCAGTTGGAAAAAAAAAAAAAAAGTGCATCTTTTCAGTTTAAATTTGCCTGCTCGACGATCGCCGTGAGGAGAGGAGCCCTCATGAGGAAGAAGAGGCTCATTTGCATGGTGTCGTGTGGTTGGTCAGTTTGTCATTAGTCCCGCCCCTCAGCCAGCTCTTCAGAGTCTGCTTCAGCATTCGAGAAGGAGACAGAGAGTAGTGCGTGTACTGGCAGTGGAGGAGCTTTCGCGAAGTGTTCAAAGCGCTGTAAACAGTGAAAAGTGACTTTTCTAGTTCAAAATCGAGCTCAACCCGCTTATCGGTCGTGGGATCAGTGAATTGTGTGATTAATACTACGATCACGGAGACTGCCCGCCCGTTTGAAATCCGAGGCCTTCAAAAATCTGGCTGCAGGCCGTTTTCCTCCATCGCAGCAATCTGCTACCATAACAGTGAGTAAACGATTTAAAACTGCTCAAATCAGTGATTTTCAGTAATGCCATATAAAATGTGAGTGCAGCTGTATAGTCGCTTGCAAGTAGCGATTGTGTGATATCCTGCTGGCAAGTGCAAGTCTGTAAAGCCATTAAATGTGTGCATAGCAATGAAAGTAGCCTCAGTTTAAAGTTTGCAGCCAGAGAGAGACTGTGGGTTGTAAAATAAGTGCAACACTAGTAAAAGCAGGCAATCCTGTGCTGAAACCTGAAGTTTTAAAAGGGACTGTGATTAAATAAATGTTGCCAGCGTGTGAAAAGTCCAAGGAAAATCCTGTAAATGTGAGAACAGCCAGAACAGAGCAAGTTGTGCAGTTTGAAATAAAAGTTATTAGTAGCTGATGTAAATCGGGTGCGCAGTGGCTTGACCCAGAGTCTGAATGTTGATGCACAGGAGTGCTGCCCGCCATTACAGGGTGGGGTAGTAAAGTAAACACAGCAGCAGAGGAGCCATTTTAAAGCTACAGAGTGTGTTCATTTAAAGTGGGACTTTCAGTTACAGTGAACTTTTGTTTGTTTTCTGCAGTTATGGCCTCAGGACCAGCTCGTTACCAGGATCATGCCCGGGTTGCAGTAACAGCAGCAGTAAATAGATTGAGAGATATTGAAAATTGGTGCTAGAGAGGGCAACTCCCTCCTGATGTGGCAATTCCTAATTATCCAGTGCGTGTATGCCAGATGTGCTTTAGTGCTGGAAGGGATGTCTTCATGATTCCTCACTGTGCTGGTTGTCTACAAAAATATGGCTTGTATAAAAGCGCCTCAAATTCGTTTGGCTCCCATGGACACAACTTCAAGAATCTGCAGTTGGCAGCACACAGCATCAGGCGGAGCCTGTGGAGGAAGGTCCCCCGGGGGAGTGTGGCATAAAGTTAGAGTGCAGAATTAGAGACTGAATCTGAAGTTGAAGTTTTGGATGCTGGATCTCAGAAGGCAAGTTCAGATAAAGCATCAATAGACCCCTGGGTGGGGGGGCCTAGCCCAAGTCTCGAAGGTGAAGATGAGATGCGGGAGGCCTTTGAATGGGAGGTGTCGACCTCCGCTCCCAGTGACACAAGAAGGTGGTGATGCCACTGCCCTGGCTTCACCAGAAGAAGTAGTCAGGGATCCGTTTTTAATTTAGTTGAGAATGTGAAGCTGGCAGAACCAGGACTGGCCACCCCCAAGCCAGGCCATTGGTCTCAGATTGACCAAAGCAAGTAAAGAGGAGAGACTGGTTCGTAGAAAGGCCAATGAAATCTTTGGTATGACCTTTCCTACCATTCCTCGGAGAGTCTAGGAAGAGATTGAGAACTGCAGAAAATCCTGGATCTGGGATGAAGCAATGAAACATGTGCATCCTGGGGCTAACCAGCATGTAAAGAATAGACTGTTCCACGAAAAGTATACACAGTGGAAGAGAGGAAGGACACTGTTTATGGACAGAGTGAGAATAGTGGACGGAGAGGGACGCGAAGTCTCCCACTGTGTGAATTATGTGCGTGTCCAGATGGAGTAATAATTCAAGCCCCTGACCCCCTCTACTATTGGCCTCAGTGCAAGGACCTCCCAGAAATTAAGCCCATGCCTACAAAATGGAGAGCCGAGCAATGGTAGTCAATACTGCCACATCTACACTGTGAAGTAACCTTATTGAACTGCCAATATGAATAAACAAGAACTCAGGTGCCCCATATTCTTCAGTCCACAGTGTACTGCCCTAATCAATAACCATCTACTGGTACCACCAGGTGACTTCAGATCCAGAGAGGACACCAGCCCAGCTGTTTCCTGTTCATCGCCTGGTAATCGGATGACGCCGGACCAGCTGTTTCTCTTTTTTGTTCCTGTTCTAAGGTTCCTTCTCCAGTTATGACATCAGCCCAGCTGTTTCCAGATGTGCACTCCTGTGGGTTCCCAGAAGATGTCCGCCCAGCTGTATCAGAAGAAATGCTGCCAGGGAGAGTCTTCGGCAGGGACCAGGTTGGTGATGTACGAATACTTCAAGAGGCTGGTGAGTCATCAAAATTCTTTTTATTCTATCTTTATGACATTGCAATACACACCTTACACTACAGACTTCAAACAGTGTGTGAACTGTCCGCAAAGACTCTCCCCTTCGGGATTATGGCCTTAAAAGACTATGTTCACGGGGCTCCGGCCCAGGAGAGACTCTTTAATGGACTGGCCTTCGGGCCTTGTAGTCACTAGTGGGACATTTAGGGCATTCCATCCCCCCAAAGAAGTGTATTGTTATCAATGTCATTTCTGTACTTAATGTATATACTGTCTTTTCTACTTTTCTAAAAAAAAAAAAATTTATTTTTTTTCTTTTTGGGATTGTTTAGTGTTCTGTTTTTCCCCTGTATGGTAAGGGTTGTTGTTGTCACTGTTGTTGTTTAGGTAGATAGTAAATGCAGATTAGGGTGTGTTTTTTGTTTTTGTTTTGTCTTTTCTTACAGGTGCTCCTGGAGGACAAAAGAGAAGACAAGAAGAGGAGGAGGGGCTCATCGGAGTTCCTCGTTCAGTGCTTGTGTAGAAATTAAAGTACTGTTTGTGTTCCTAATGTTGTAGTTGCAGGCTGCCCAAGGTTGGGGAGGTCCCCGGGTTTTGTTTTTGTTTGGGATGTTATGTAAGAGGCAGATAGGTTTTCCCTAGAGGGTTAGGGGGGATAGACAGGCTGTGGTCCTCAGTGGCCATAGGGACTGCAGTGCTGATCTATCAGGGCTATGCTCTGGACGATTCTACCAGAGCCACTAGATGTCCATAGTAAGTAGATAGAGTAGAGGCTGAAATGTCAGCTATAGGCCTCTAGGCCCTTAGTGTTGCCTACCTGTGCTCGCACACGGTAGGAGGGGACCTGATCACCCCCCTCCGTAGGTAGCACATAGGGTGGGATGGCCTAAGGCCGGGTGCATAATAACTGGGGACAGTCATTTTCCTGGTGAAGGGCGAGTGCAACCCCTTTGTTACCCGGGGTTACTAGAATCCCAGTAAGACCTAGTGGTAGGCAGGGAAGACAGCTTGTGAAACTCCAGTAAATGGGTTTAACACTGTCTCACTCTGTCCTCAGTCACAGCTGAGACTAGAGGGATGACATCATACAGAATTGTTACAGCTGCATGAGCCACATTTGGAATCTTCAGCTCAGAGTAAGTTTAGAATCTTGGGAATTCAAAGTCAGTCTTCAGTTTGTCCTTAAGCAAACAAGAAAGACACCAGTAGTGTCTGTTTACCCCCTTCCCTCTGGGGGGGGGGAGGAAAAGTTCTTTGTGGGTTCCAGGGGCAATCCCCTTCTCCAACCTTGGGAAGAAAGCTGCTTATTTTAATTTAAGTTCAGTCTGTTCACGTATAACAGCAAAGGTTACAGTTCTTCGCCTGTGGGGCACCTGCAACGAATGGGTGAGTGTTTGGCCCCATTGGAAGGGACAAACAACTTCTTTTCTTCAGTTGGATTTCAAGTGTTGGGGACTGCTATTTGGGAGGACTATGTCAACTAGGACAAACAAATAGAGCAGTCATCTGTTTAACGTGTTAAAGTTCATTGTAGAGGGGGTGCTTCAGGTCATCCACCGTCAATCTACATTTTAAAGTCTAAAGTTCAGTGTGTCCAGAGAAATGGCCGGGTATGGGATGTGGGAGCTGGAGGTGAGAAAACCCCCCCCATCTTTAGTAACCAGGTCCACCTCTACAGATTTCTTCTGTGTTTTGCTACTTGCCTCATGCGCTTGGCCAGTGATGGGGTGGGTACCCAGACGGGTCGCACTTGAAAATCTCTAGGAGTCGAGACTCTAAGTGGTGGGGAGCCACAGGATGGGAACATTACTCCTTGTTGGATGAGAGTACTCCTTGTTTGATGGGAGTTTCGTTTTGGAAGTTCAAAAACAAAATCTCTCTAGGAGTCGCAGACTTCAAGTGGTGTGGGGAGCCACAGTTTGGGAGCCTCCTTGTTTGATGGGATGTCTTTCCAAGTAGAGTTTGGGTTCATTTGCCAAGTGGACCGTCAGTTGAGTGGCCGGCAGGGGAGCCGGGCCAGTCGGGCTGTGTATCCAATGCGCATGCAAAGTCCGGGCTGAGTGCCTGGTGGGTCCAAAGCCAGACAACTGTTGTATTGTGTTCATTCCTCAAATGGACTGCTGTGTTTAACCTCTAATCTGCATTACAGTTACGTAGCCCTTTGGAGGACCATACAGAGCTTTGTTTATGTTCAGTGAGTTAATAAATAAAGCCACACTGAAATATCCCAATTCTGGTTCTGGACATTACAGTTATTGCTTCCTGTAGTTGGATTTACTTGGGTGCCCCTGTGCAGAGTAGTCAAACCTAGGTCTCTTGTGCCAGGTAACCTCATCCTTCCCCGAACCCGTAGAGACATATGTATATCCATGTTACAAAAATGGGCAAATGCATTACATATGTTTGTTAATTTATTTCCAATGACCAGCCTGAAGGCAGTTCACCTAGTCTGGACAGGAGCATCAAAACACAACATTCTGTTTGGAGCTGATATCCTGTTGCAACTCTGTTAACATGCTTGTGGAGGTCAAAAGATTTCTCTAGGTCAACTCCCTGTGTTACAGATTTCTTCCTTTTCAAACAATCCCCAAACAGCCTTCTACAATTTATTTCAGACAACACAACTTTGTACATTTGCATACCAAGGGATGCCAGTCTCACATAAAGATTCACAGTTCTTTTACCCACAGAAAAGCAAAAGGAGAAAGAAAGAACAGAAACAGCAAGAAAAGGAAGGGAGATAGCATGGGGGTAACTGTGGAACCATGAAGTGGCCAATTCCTAGGTGCCACAAGGAAAATTTGACTGCACAATCAGACAGGCAATACAGACAAATAACAGATAAGGAAAGGCCAGAACAGAGCTTTGCTTTTAACTCTATCTGCATAACAAATGGGACAGGGTCTTACCCGACCCAGTTACACTTGCCATTTATCCGTTTGATCCAGCTTTTGCCAAAGTAGCTGGTGGCAGTGAAGGAGCAGAACTGCAAGTGGGAGAGTGAGTGGGTGTGTGTGCAGTATGCGGCTGAATAGAAAGCCAAGTTTTTTTTTTTTTTTTAAATAAATAATGAGATTTGCCTCTTCATAGTATCTTGTATCTGAAGAGAAGGTAGTACAGAATGATGATGTGGGATGGGTGGTTGTGCAAGCGGTGGACAGCTGAGCAGAAAGTCATTTTAAACAGTGAGTTATTTTTTATTTAACAATAATACGGTTGTCCTGTATATATAGTAGTTTTGCAGCTGAAGCCATGTGAAGAGGAGGCAGAGGACAGTCTAGAGCTATTTTGTGGGACTGCAGTGAAGCTGGGTGAGTGCTAAAATGTAAGTGCTGTTAAACGGAAAATTGGTTTCAGAGATGTCGAGGCACAGATCAGGAAGCATAAAAAGACCAGCAGCAAGTATAAAATTCACAAGTAGGGTTTTATTTTTTTCCAATAACAGTAAAATTTAAATAAATTATTCAATATAACCATTTACAAAGGCAGTAAAAACAGAGAAAACAAAGTCCTTTGTCTGAGGGAATCTCTAATTCCAAGTTTCAGTTTCTCAGTCTCTCTGCTATTATTTCTGCCTCCTGAGCTCGTTAAGAGGCCAGAACTTTGTAAGTTTCTTTCCTTGCAGGTGCAACAAAATAGAACATGATGTCCCAGAACTGGCCCCTTGTTGACAACTCTGAAAAATAATTTGTGTTGCATGTTAAGGTTAACCCCCTAAATTCCAGATAGCTTTTTGCAATCATTTCGACAGTATAACTATATACAGTTTCAAACTAAGGGATCCCAGTATCACTTACAGTTTCACACAAAAATTCACATATATTTTTATAAATGCAAATATGCAAAGGGAAAGAAAAGATAAAAACAGCAAGTGAAGGCAGAGAGGTAGTAAGAAGTGGAAAATTGTGAGACCGTCAGAGTGATCAGTTCCTAGGTCTCATGAGAACATTTGGTTGGTGAATCAGACACACAAGAGACAGAAAAGGAGAGGACAGAACAGATCCGTTCATTTAACTCTTTCTGCGTAACAAATGGGACAGGGTCTTATTCAACCCTGTCACATACTCCCCTCTTTAAGAGGAAACCTCTTGATATATATATATATATATATATATATATATATCTATATAAAAAAACACAGGTTTCCAAAACTTTCTTTTAACTGTCTTCTAATATTACCTTATTAGCTTTAAAGTTCTGTGCAGGTGCAGTATCCCTTTTTCCACAACAACCGGTACAGCAAATGGTTACATTTAATCTCACTCATTTTTTCAACCTTCTGAATTCTCAGTTCTATTGTCTGTACAGCAAACAGTCAAGTTTAAACCCATGCATTTTTTCAGCTTTCTGAATTCTCAGTTCTAGTGTTTCTAATGCATCAGTTTAGCCATTAGCAATGCAGCAAAACCATTATACTGTTACCCATTTATCTCTTTACTTAATATCTCTTCCAGCCCTGGAGGAAATACACTTATTCTACCAGAATGCCACCTTTCCCCATATGGTCTTTTCTTGGCCTTTAGCTTCTTCTCGTCTATGGAAAGTACAGGCTTTTTTCTGTAGGGTAACAGCACCCTTCTCTCTGGGAGCTACAGCCAACATTAACTGGCAGGTAACGCAGGATCTACGGTAGGTCACTACCTGCCTGCAGACTCCTGGCTAGTAAAAATGTGGCAGGAGGTTTGCCATGGTTTCCTTCTTACTTCGATGCCTCCTAATGTGATCCGTGTGTGCCCACTGAATCACCTGCATCCGACATTTTGTGGGAACAACCACCTGCTCTTCAATCTTGTTTAATCTGGGGTTAGGACATACCCTTTTCTTCACAACATAATGGGGACAGGCTCTGTTAACCACCCCAGGGCCAATACGTACACAATCGATACTTGGCACATACTGGTATAACCTGCAAACATTTGTATCCCCATTTTGTAACATATCCCAGTCTCTCCATCTCCAGAGAATCCCTGGTTTAATAAAAAGATCAGTCCCTTCGGCAGTCTCATAGGCTTCTTCCTCACCTCTCAGCTGCTCTAATAAAGGGGCCATGCCTCCATCTTGGATCACATGATCTGTATCTCAGGGTGTCCTTTCTTCTCCACCACAATCAAGCACCTCTTCTTTAGCAGTCTCTGCACCACTCACACGTGATACTCCATGACCCATCACCAGGCCTTCTTCCAGCTCCGATTCTGGGTCAACAAGATAGCACCCCGGGAAACACAGGAAGTTCCAAATGCTCCATCTCCATCTCAGGTTTCATGTCTCCGAACTGGTTCTCTGTACTGTAACTGGACTCCCTCTGGTCTTCGTCTACAACAGATGGGGCCTCTCCTCGCCTCTTGACTTTGTCTGACTTGTTCAGAGGCTTGCCTTTCCTGGAGGACTCACAGTGCTGCCCCTGGTGGATTACTCGGACCTCTGGGTATCTTTGCTCAGCCTCCATCCATTGTTCTTTGAGGTAGTTCACCAATTCTGTTAAGGTTTTCACCACAAGAATCATTTCCTTTACTGCCCAAAAGTCATATTTCGGCCACTCCATACTGTCTCTATTTGGTGCACTACTGCCAGTCAGACTTGCTGTTTGTTGTGTAGAGCACCATTTGAAGAAGGTAAGCAGGCTTTCAGTTCTGCCCCTGCCTCCTCTTCTTCCATCACTGGTTCTAGCTGTACAGTCTCAGTTTGGACTTTTGTTTCTGCTTCTAGTTTGGCTGCCATGCTTCTGGTAAACACTTCTGGACTTGCTGCTGCAGAATCCATACCTTTCTTCTATGCTTCCCTCGTACCAGGTCTTGTACCCATGCACAAAATTCCCGTGTAACCCCTAGATGGCGCTATCCCAGGGGCTACTACCCCTGCCTGATTTGCCACTAACAGGTTGAGGGGCCTGGATCCAATGGCGGGTGCCTCCACCCAGAGGTCAGGGTTTGCAATAGTTAAACTAACTTGGTCACAGCCCTCTGGGACACTGCAACCCCCTTTTCTTCCCACTAGTGGCCCACACAATATATCAGAATTACCTTCCAGATATACACTTACCCCAGGTCTGGTTCCGCACTGGGACCTCCTGTGAAATGAGATACAGTGCAACAATCACAGTACAGTACTTTAACATAGACAAATACCTCAGGCAGTATAACTTTGCTGAAACAAGCAGCTCTGATTTATTTAGGGGGATATAACAAGGACAGGGAAATCAGGTTAATTAGCTTATCACTCTAATAATCTACCTATGGCTCTGTGCACAGGCCTATCCCTATCAGTTACTGTCCCTGGGTACCCAAGCCCTAGTGGCTAGTCCAAACCGTGGCAGCTGGTGAGGGCCTTTCACACAGAGAAAGGAGAATTAAACAGTCAGCAGTACAGTAATTCCATTTGGATTTAATGTGGCAATTCAACAGGGAGCGACCCTGAATTAGTACTCACGACCTCCAAATAAGATAGGGTCCTTCAATGTCAGCAGGGCTCACTTGAGGTACACAAACCTCTTCACACATCCATATAAAAGAAAGCACTATACCAGGCAGGCTGCATCTGTATCCCGATCGCAATTACTGCACAATACCCGGGAGAACACACAGCAGATTCAGTTCCTGACAGACAGAGTGCAATTTTCAGCAATTCCCCAAGTCTTCTACAGGGTGAGCCTGGTTTCTACTCTTCAGAGATCCTTTGATTCTTTTCACAGGACGGATTCAGTCCTAACAAGCTGTTACACAAGCTGCAGACCTGAACTCTGGGCCTACACACGCTTTTTTGACTAAAACTGCACACTGAAAAAGCACAGGCTCCTTCCTTCTTCACTGCCAAAGCTCAACTGAACTCCAACCGACAAAACGGGCACTTCCTTTGAGTTCCTCCCAGTTCTTGACTGGATTGGCTGTCACTCACAATAGACTGCTGCTGTTGGTCCAAAAGGCACTGAAGTCTAAACTACATCTCCCAGAGTCACTGCCCATACAATCCTCTTGTGGCTGGCTCAGATTATGAGTCCAAGTTCTGATTCGTCCAAGGCACCATTTTAGAGCTAGCTTACCCCACACTGATTGGTCCAGTTCAGCAGTTCAAAACTAGAATGGGGAACTAGCAGACACAGTTCTGACTGCAAAGAAAGCAGGTTAGACAAACTGTAATTTCATTATTACTCTAAATAATTTCTGGCAAACAGTTACATCTTTCAGATAGGTTCCTTTGCACTCCTAGTGACTGCAAAAATGAAGTGAATTGGCAGCAGCTCGAGTGGTACTCAGAGAAGCACACAGTCCCCCCATACAAACTAATTATGTCTGCAAGCAGACAGCTCTTAAAGAGACAGTACCAGAGGCACTAAAAACACTCACTGATAAATGGCTTAAATGCCAAACACCATTCAGGCTTGGAGCATTCAAGCAAGCTCCTGGAAGTCTTTTGGGAACCCCCATTTGCAGGGGGGTTACACCCTTCCTGGCCTGGGAAAGCTTGACGTCGCGCCAAGCAAGTACCCCATAAGTTTCAACTGCAACTATATACATTTGCATTAGGCTCAAGCACATGTAATCACTGTCAATATATCATTTTACCAAGAACACATTTCTGAAACATTGCAGTATGTCACTCTTTACACAGTATTACATACATTGTACCATAACTCAAGTTATTACCTCTTGTACATGAAACCTGAAGAGAGGGGGCCCTTCCCTATCAGTTACCTTGGGGCTGGACGGGGCAAGGGCACCATACTTAGAGGGCAACACAAGTAAATTGGGGTTAGCACTGATGCTCAGTTTGGGCAATGAGCTCGGGGACACATACACTCCTTTAAGGACAACATTGAGAGGCAAGTCCACAGGCCTCCCAAGTGAATCATAACTGAGGTGCACCACAGGCTTTACAGCTCGACCAGTCTTTCTAGGGGAACTGTTATAGTCTCTGCACTCTGAGCCTCATTTTCAGCATTGTCCTCACTTGTCAGGGGAGTCTCCATGGGGTAGAGGCTAGAACTTGGGGCACTTTCAGCTCCAGGAGTTACAGTTTCTGAGTCCACAACATTTGGCTCGCATGGAGCTTTCGGACACTGGCAGTGGACTGTCAGGCACTCAAAATACTCTTCTTGTTCGGGTGTATCACCAGTCTGCCCCAATCTATCATTTTCCTCCTGAAAGCTCAAACAGTTCAACCATGCACAATGATTCCATTTCATCTGATCTGATGCTTTGCACTTCACTTTCTGGGAGCATTGGCTCCAGGATGAAGCTGGGAGCTGACAGTCCAGAAGGCCCAGCTTTGTCTCCAGTATTGACTAGGGATTGCCCGAAACAATTGACTCAGTTCGTAAGAAGGATAGTATTCAAAGTCACTCTCACTTTCTTCCAATATGGACTGACAGTCATGCTCAACTGGGACTTGTGGAGGGAACACTTTAACTTTGCTTCTGTAGGTGCAGACTTTCTTGATCTTTTCTTAGCAGCAGCTCTAGTTACTGGTCCAGAGGGGCATCTTCTAGGGACTCAGACTCAATTAAGATTTGTCCAATGGGCAGTAAATGATTTCTATGCATTGTTTTTACATCTTTTGAATTATTCTCAGGCCTTACTTTGTACACTGGCAGATCATCTAGTTTGCCCACTACAATGTGAGGGAGATGGTGCCATCTATCAGCAATCTTGTGCTTGCCATGCAGTCCCAGATTTCTTAGCAATACCCGATCTCCCTCCTGGAGTTCCTGTGCTTTCACCTTTTTATCATACCTTTCTTTGTTGGCCAGATTTCTTTTGGCAGCCATGGTTTGAGCCAGTTGGTACGCATGAGTTAGCTGGGCCTTTAACTTTGCACATACTGTAAATAGTTGTCAGCTTGAACCCCATCAGGAGAGACCCCAAACACACATCTACTGGTAGTCGAGCTTCTTCCAAACATCAGGCGGTAGGGGGAGAACCCAGTGGCATCACTTTTGGTGCAGTTATAAGCATGTACCAGGGTGCTAATTTGTTGGCTCCATCTAGGCTTGTCCTTTGGGTGCAGGGTGCCTAGCATATCTAGCAAAGTGCAGTTGAAACATTCAGGCTGTGGGTCCCCCTGGGGGTGGTAAGGAGTGGTTCTGGACTTTCGCACTCCCCACAGAGAAAGCATCTCTTTGATCAGACGACTCTCAAAGTCTCTCCCTTGATCAGAATGGATTCTTTGTGGAGCCCCATAGTGAACAAAAAAGTTTTCTACAAGTACTTTGGCCACAGTGGATGCTTTCTGGTCTTTGGTGGGGAAAGCTTGGGCATATCTCGTGAAATGGTCAGTGACCACCAGCACATTACTGATATTTCTTTGATCTGACTCCAAACTCAGAAAATCAATACAGACCAGCTCCATGGGTGCACTGGTGGTGATGTTAACAAGGGGCAGCCCTCTGGGGCAGCTTTCCTCTGTAAGCAGCGACTACAAGTTCGAATGTGTTGCTCCACATCAGCCCCATCTTAGGCCAATAGAATCTGGATCTCACCAAGTCAAGTGTTCTGTCTATACCAAGGTGCCCCATGTGGTTGTGCAAGGACCTCAGTACTGAGTCTCGAAGGCAGTGGGCAGCACTAGTTGTTGTTTGTCTACTTGTCCCCTCTGTCTACTGTTTCTCTGTATAACAGTTTATTGATCAGTTTCAACTTAGGACCTTCTTTGTATAACAGTGCAGTTCTCAAATCAGTGGAGCGTAATTTGGACACATCTTTTCCTGCATAGAGGGCTTCTAAAGCTGCTTTGATCATGGGATCGCGGGTTGAGCCCGCCGAATACTGTCATTGTCCAGCTGAGGCAGTGCACCAATGTCTATTGCAGAAAAGTGGCAATAAGCAGCAGGTATGCCAATTCTCAGAGGGTCCCAAGCAATCCACCATGCAGTCCACTGCGTCCGTGACATTTGTTCCTCCTGTCAAACTTCCGGCAGAGTGCCCGAATGTCAGGTTCTGCCAATCGGACCCAATCATTCTGGGAACAGGCTCCGGAGAGAGCATCAGCATCTATGTGGTTCAGACCTGCTTGGTATTCGAGAGCATAGTCATATGTAGATAATGCAGAAAGCCACCTATGGCCAGTGGCATCCAACTTAGCTGAGGTCTGCACATAGGTCAAAGGATTATTGTCAGTTTTACTAGTATTTTAGCCCCATACAAGTACTCATGGAATTGGTCAACAATAGCCCACTTCAAAGCTAGGAACTCTAACTTATGTACAGGATAGTTCTTTTCGGATGGGGTCAGGCTTCTACTGGCAAAGGCCACTGGTCTCAGGCCATTCTCGTGCTCTTGGTACAACACAGCCCCAACCCTTGCAAGCTAGCATCAGTGTGCAGGACGAAGGTTTTCTTGGATCGCATAGGCCAGCACTGGAGCATGGGTAAGTTGATATATGATCTCATGAAAAGCAGTCTCAAATCAGGAGTCCAGCGGCCCCAAATACTTCACTCGGATGAAAATACACTCTTTCAGTCTTGAGGGCGCTGACTTTTGGTATTTTTGTGGGTTGGGATACCCTTGAGTAAGGTTAAGTAAAGGCGGATCACTCTTGAATAGTCCTTGATGAAGCGCTCGATAATAACCACAGAATCCCAGGAATCTTTGCAGTTCTTTTAGATTTTGGGCTGTGGCCAGGTGGTCAAGGCCTCAACTTTACTTGGGTCGGTCTCTATTCCTCGGTGGATACTATGTGTCCCACATACTTTACTGATGTTTGAAAGAATTGACACTTATCAATGGACAGTTTAAGGCCAAAGTCCTCCAGTCGGTCCAATACCTTAAATAATCTGCTCTCATGTTCCTCCAGTGAGCTGCCAAACACAATAACATCATTCTAGGTATACCAGGCACTCTAATAAGTTCATGTCCCCACTGCACGCTCCATCAATCGTTGAAAAGTGGCTGGGGCACCTGAAATCCTTGAGGCATCCTCATGAATTCACAGAAGCCAAGCGGACAGATAAAGGCCGTCTTCTCACGGTCCTCTGGGGCCATCGGGATCTGGTAGTACCCATCAGGAGATCCAGCACAGAGAACCACTTGTCTCGCTTAGGCAGTCCAAAGCATCCTGAATGCGGGGCATTGTGTACTGATCAGGATAGTCCGCCAGTTTAAGGTGCGATAATCCACACATCCTTACTGTTCCATTCTTTTTCTCACTACCACAATGGGGAAGCATAAGGGCTTCTGGATTCTTGTATTACACCAGCAGCTAACATCTCTTGCAGATGCCGCTCTCACATCATCTATGTCAGCAGGTGCCAGCGTCGAGACCTCTCACGAAATGGTCTTTCATGCAGCCGGATATTGTGCTCAGCTCCTTGCACGCATCCTACATCCCATTCCTTTAAAGAAAACACCTGGTCTCTCTGGGCAAGCTTCTCACTGATCCTCACTTTCCATTCAGCTGGCAGCGGGGAGTCGCCGAAATCAAACAAGTCAGGCGTTACTCTGTCATTCTTCCTTGAACTCTTGCTGCTGGGTAGCACTGCAGTGTCTGCACAATGCACATTAGCCAGGATGCAACCTCTGTTTATTCGAATGTCTCTTTCAGACACATTATGAACTTGGACCATTACCCTTCTGGCATAAGCATGGGCTCTAGCGGGCAAAATACTAGGCTTGACCAGCAGTCCCTCTGGCAATTTTCCATCGCCTGGTGCATCCAACATTAATATTTTATTCTTAACATCCTTTCTGATACGGACCTCCCTGTAAGGTACACTGGGCATTTAGGCCAGGATCAGAGACTCAGGATCCTTCTTCCATACAATTCGACCGGTTCCTCTGGTTCTGTTTTTCAGCATCTCTCTGTGCCTCATAGGCCTTCTTAATTAAAGCCGAACTCTTAAAGCTCTACTAGTCTTTGACCCTGTTTTTCATAACACAACTGTGCCAGCCTTCCGAACATATGAGCATTTGTTCCAATCAACAAAGGGACACCATCATACAGTCCAGTGGGGGACACACTAAGGCTAGGGTCTCTACTTGTTCGGCCACTCCAGCCACGGAGGTGGGAAAGACAGCCAAATCGGATATACCCGGAATAGGGTAGGCCTTTCACTTAACCCCATACATGCAGTCCTTCTAATGGTTGTAAGGTACGCTTGACAAATGCTTCTGATACCAATCCTGGAACATAATTGTCACTTGGGAGCCACTGTCTCTAATACAGCTCTTGTAGACACTCCATTCACCTTTACAGTGGTCTCATGGAGGGACCCACTATTCTGGACCAGTCTGGAGGCTGTAGTGGGGGCCTGGGCAACTGACCTTGCACACAAAAGGACGTGAATTAGCATTTTTGGTGCCCTCACTGGGATCATGTCGGCACCTCTTAACCACTGATTTCTTCTCAAGCTCTCCTTGTAGCCTATATGCAACTTTGTCAGTGTCTTTGGGGACTGGCATTCCCTTTTCATGTGCCCATCTTTCCCACTATTATAGCAAAACATACTTTCTGGGTTTGAGCTGGCGGCCACACTGGAGCCAGAGGCCGGGGTATTACTAACTGGAAACCTGGGTGCCATCTCTGTCTCAGGCGTGATAAACATTTGGAGACATCTCGTCAGTTTCTCCACTTCCATGGTCAAGGAATTGAGTTTGGAGCTGTTATCAGCAGGAGATACATGGGGTACCCCACCCCATAGCAGATGCAGTCGGATATAGGTCAGGGCCGTGCTTGCAGGCGTGGCCTTCATAAAGGGACTGTTTTGAATTCCGGATCTCTCTCAACAGTTCGCCCCATTGTGGCATATCTTTTCCTTGTCAGAGCACTCATTGACTGTCAACCTCTGCCCCTGAACTTCACTTGATGGGTCACCCTCAGTCACTCGGGTCGTAGCCCCAGTTGTTGGTGCAGGTATCTCCCGAGGTCGCCTTTTCTCAACTCCTCGAATTTCTCTCATTAACTCATCATAGGAGGGTGGGGATTCCAGTCGATTTGCCAGGCGTAACTGAAGCAACAGCAGTTCTGAGAAGGGGGCAGACTTAAGGATTCGGTCCAGTCTGGTTCGGTCCAGTTCAGTCGCTGGCAAACTACCCTTTCTGAGGCATTCTTGCAACAATTTTCCAGCCAGAGACATACACAGACAACAACTCCCTTGGTACTGTTGTGCATTTCTTACTCTCCACCATAGGTCCTCATCAGAATCTGGGCTCCCATACACATTCTCCAAGGCCTCAAGATAGGCCTGTGCAGTCGCTTCAGGGTTACTGGCCGTTTAGCACGGATGGTAGCCAGGGCAGGACCTGGAGGCTCTCACTAACCCTCTTTCGCTTTCTCCTTCCGAGCATTGCCATTCTAGCACTTGGGGCAACATAGTCTATCCAGGTCTCCCAGTCATCCTCCCTTGGGGGTGGGAGGGTGCCAGAGAGATCCTCAACCTTCGGTAAGAGTCGTGACTAATGGCAGGTGCAGAAATAGGAGTCTGCATTGGTTCAGCCACCATTCGGGCACTGGAGCAGGAGAGGGTGTTGGGGAGGAACACCCCAGGTGGCAAGAATAGTTTCTTCAAGTCCTCCACAGTTTTCCCTCTCCCAGCAACCATTCAGCAAATTTCTCTCAAAAGTTTCAGATAGTGGTGGGGCTGATTCCCCTGGTCTTTACTGTCCTTAGTTATCACTCTAAGCAGTGAGGGCTCCCTCTGGGGTAATGGTCTGTGGCACTTTGGAGCTATCTATGGGATCCTTAAACTCTACTAGGGCCAGGAAAGTGTGGGTGAGCAGATTAGCATGCCGACCCACCACCACAGGGTTTTGTAAACCTTCCACCTTGGAAAGTACTCCTGCACAGTGTCCGTATTGATACCAGGGATGTCCAGGATAAGCATAGCATTTTGGGGGTCGATCTCCTCCCCAGTACACCACTCCACCAGCCGGTGCACAGCCACTTCTGTCGGGGTACCCATTTTTTTCTTAACAGTGGTTCGTAAATATGGCCACTAGAGGACACACAATCCCAGCGGTGAGCCTCCAAGATGTAACCCCTAGATGGCGCTATCCCAGGGGCTACTACCCCTGCCTGATTTGCCACTAACAGGTTGAGGGGCCTGGATCCAATGGCGGGTGCCTCCACCCAGAAGTCAGGGTTTGCAATAGTTAAACTAACTTGGTCACAGCCCTCTGGGACACTGCAACCCCCTTTTCTTCCACTAGTGGCCCACACAATATATCAGAATTACCTTCACAGTATACACTTACCCCAGGTCTGGTTCCGGCACTGGGACCTCCTGTGAAATGAGATACAGTGCAACAATCACAGTACAGTACTTTAACATAGACAAATACCTCAGGCAGTATAACTTTGCTGAAACAAGCAGCTCTGATTTATTTAGGGGGATATAACAAGGACAGGGGGAAATCAGGTTAATTAGCTTATCACTCTAATAATCTACCTATGGCTCTGTGCACAGGCCTATCCCTATCAGTTACTGTCCCTGGGTACCCAAGCCCTAGTGGCTAGTCCAAACCGTGGCAGCTGGTAGGGGCCCTTTCACACAGAGAAAAAGGAGAATTAAACAGTCAGCAGTACAGTAATTCCATTTGGATTTAATGTGGCAATTCAACAGGGAACGACCCTGAATTAGTACTCACGACCTCCAAATAAGATAGGGTCCTTCAATGTCAGCAGGGCTCACTTGAGGTACACAAACCTCTTCACCCGTATTAGAGCATGCACAGCGTAAATCCCACTTCTAAAACCATCTGTCATCGAGACACAGGACAGGAAGCATAGGAAGACCAGGAGCAGGTATAAAATTTGTAAGTAGCATTTTGTTTTTTTCCCCACTAACAGTAAAACAAAATAAAATAAAAATAATATTCAATATCTTCCTCCTCCAACCATACCTTCCTCTACTGGATTCTATGCTCTTACCCCCACAGTACATCTGCCAGCTGTGTCTTAAATTATGCAAATCTGTGACCACTGCTTCACCTATTGCACTAGGAAAGTTCACCTCTACAAATCCTCCCCCAAATATCTCAGTTATCACTCGACTCACAAACTAAACCCCCACCTTCTTCAGGCTGACCTAAACTCTGACGATTGGTCCCCTGTCTTCTCAGCCTCAGATGTTAATAAGGCTGTCATACACTTCTGCTCCAGATTCCTGACAGGTATTTGGAACCTCCATGCCCCTCTCCGCACAAGGGTCTGACATCTCCACCTTCCCTGGATCTCTCCCAATATCCTATCTCTTTATAAAGCTTGTGACAAAGCTTGGTCAAAATTTAGATCCTACAATGCCATCTCCGACATCCACCCCTCCAACCTACACCTCAATCGAAAGCTCAGAAACTTCTGCACTAACGCAATACACCAAGCTAAATCTGAGTATTTTAGAACTAACCTTTCATCCTGTCCTAATCCCTCTTCCTTCTGGAGCACAGTCAAATCCCTCATCAACACCACCAGCCAGGTAATGACTCCCACACACCAGTAGAACAGATAAAGGGAGTAAAGAAGTATTGTACTACCATTTTTGTTTGATTTACTCCCACTTCCTGATTTTAGGAATTTGCTACCCACCCTACAATTTACAGTATGTTGGTACATATGCTCACAACTGGCAGCACCATACAATGCTACAAACTATATATCCACACACTGACAAACTGGGGACAAAAATAACGCATTGGCATTAGTTGTGTACAGTGCAGGAGACCATTTCAGGAGTGGTTCAGTGGCTGGTCAGAAGGGTAGTTGCAACGTGGAAAAAATATTAAAAACAGGGACTCAGCACTGTATGGCAGCAAGTGGGGAAGTATCTTAGGACACCACAGCATACGAGACAGAGTCCATGACTGCAGGCACCCAGTGAGTTTGAGATTTGGTTTAGAGGTGTGGGGGGGGGGCTGTTAGACAGGTTAATGAATGGTATTACTACCATTAAAGGAAAGACGTACTTTATCAAGAAACCCCCATTCTCCAAAGCTTTACCCCCCGATTAGGCTTTTCCTGTAGAATAGCAAACTTTTCTGCTATCATAACTTACTTTAATTTTGTAGAAGTCCGCGATCTGCAAACATGGTGGATGCTGCATGGGTCTATTTGCTATAAAAGTGCAATGACACACTGCTCGCCTCAATACAAATATATTGGAGAGCAATGCGACGCTGCACTTTCATAGCAAATGGACCTGTGCAGCATCCGCCATGTTTGTAGAGCGTAGACTTCTACAAAATTAAAATAAGTTCCAATTGCAGAAAAACGTGCTGTTCTACAGGAAAAGCCTAATCAGGGGATAAAGCTTGGGGGGGGGGTCTCAATAAGGACAGTTTTGCTTCAAAGTGAAAATACTGCCAGGTGGAAGAAGCTAGCAGTAAATACTTCCAAGTACAAAATATCTGGACCACTGCCATACACCTACTAAACGGATCCTCTGACTTGGACTCTACCTCAGTCACGGACACATTAAAAAATTTCTTCATGTCCTGCACACTAACAGCCCTGTCCGTCCCTACCCCCCCCCACGACCAACGGGTTTAGCCTCCACCCCACCACACCCCAGGAATCTTTCATGCCCTTTGCACTCTAAACCCACACAAGTCCAGCCCTGATGGCTTTCAGCCCACGCTACTTTGTCTATCCAACCCTGCAATAGCCACTCCTCTGTCTCACAAAATAAACCTCTCCTTCCTTACCAACACAGTCCCAACACAATGGAAACTGGCAAACATCACCCCACTTCACAAAGAAGGGGACCCATCATCCCTTGGAAACTACCACCCAATTTCCCTGCTTCCTTCCCTGGCTAAACTCCATGAAACTCTAGTCCTCTCCAGACTAGCAGAGCTCCTCACTTCAACAAACTTTTTCTCAGACTGACAGTCTGGTTTCAGAAAAAAATTTCACAGTTTCCTCCCTTCTCCACATTACTGACTAATCCTCTCTGCAATGGACAAAGGCCACTTCATTTCAGCAATATTTTTATTAACCTCACCAAAGCCTTCAATTCCATTTCCCATCCTCTCCTTTCTGGAAACTTCACTCTGCAGGCCTTGCTTCCTCCACTGTCCTCTAGTTCAAATCATACCTCTGTGACTGGCAACAATCAGTCTTAGTTGGCAACTCTGCCCCCCAGTTCTATCAGGTGTTACCCAAGGTTCCATCCTCAGCCCCATCCTTTTTTCAGTTTTTATTCATGATCTCCCCTCAGTCTGCACTGAATCTAATATTCACCTCTACGCTGATGACACCAACCTGTACATTTCTGGCCCCACCACCAACTCTCTCCAGTCACCTCTCCAGTCCAACTTCAATTGCGTACCATCTTGGCTCACTGAAAACTTCCTAAAATTGAAAGAAAAAAACAAACAAAAAAAAAAAAACCACACACGTCTCCATGATTTTCAGCTCCCCCAAAAATTGGCCAAACTCCCTCACCCCCCAAGTTCGCAGTCTTGGATACCTCCACCCTGATAAAGTCACCTCTTACAAATACCTTGGCCTTTGGCTAGACCAACACCTCAGCCACGCTATCCATATTGACTCCCTCTGCTCAAAGCTGCACCCAAAGCTAGGCATGTTTCTTCCAAACAAACAAGCAATCTCCCTACAAATCCGCCACAACCTAGTTCAAAAGACTATCCTTCCTCTTTTCGATTATGGGGACATTATCTATGCCTCAGCCCCTGCCTCCTCACTATCTAAGCTCAACACCCTTCTCAACTCTATTTACAGATTCCCCACAAACTCCCCTCCGTGCACCCATCACTGCACTCTCCTCTCCATTCGAAATTTCCATCCCCTCTCACATAGGCAACACATTCATTCATTCACTTACAGTCATGGCTAAATTCTAGCTCAACCTCCTACCTACATATCTCTCCTCACTCCTCTTCTGCACCCACTCCTGTCTACCCACTTAGATCCTGACACCACCGCTCTTTCTCCATCCCCACTGGTGCTCATCGGCCAGTGCCTCCACTTTCTCTTACCTCCTTCCACACCTACGGAATCAACTGCCCACTCCCCTCTGTGAATTCTACTCCCTCCCAGCTTCCGAACAGCAACTCAACTCTATCTCCCTTCCCCCCCCTGCTCCTGTCCCCTCACCCACTTCCCTGCCTCCGCTACGCCTTACTCCGCTCCCACCCTCCACCTCCTCTCCCAGTAGCACCCTCCTTAAAGTTACTCTCCCTTTCCTTATGTACAATTTGTAGAGTTATGTAAATAAGATAAACTGATATTAGCTATTCTTATCTAATGCACTTCTATTGTGATTAACCGCTACTCTACCTCTGTTATCCTGCTATTGTAAAATGTATTGTATTTCTCCCTCTGTATTGTAAAACGTTTGCTCTAATGTCCCTGGGTCACACCTGGAAATGAGCCTTGGCTCAGTGTGCCTTCCCCAGTTAACAAATTTTAAAGTTTAAGTACAAATAAATAAATAAAACAATACAACTACTTACAAAGGCAGTACAAATATAGAAAACAAAGTCCTTCATCTGAGGGAATCTCTAATTCTAAGTTTCAGTTTTTCTGTCTCTCTCTCCCTGTCTGTCTCTCTCTCTCTCTGTGCCCCCCCCCAGCAAAAGTATTGCTGCTCTTATTTCTGCCTCCTGAGCTCATTAAGCAACCAGAACTTTATAAGTTTTGTTCCTTGCAGGTGCAACAAAATAGAACATGATGTCCCAGAACTGGCCTCTTGTTGACAACTCTGCAAAAGAATTTATGCTGCATATCAAGGTTAACCCCCTAAATTCCAAATAGCTTTTTGCAATAATTTCAACAGTATAACTATATACAGTTTCAAACTAAGGGATCCCAGTATCACTTACAGTTTCACCCAGAAATTCACATTTATTTTTATAAATGCAAATACGCAAGGAGAAAGAAAAGACAGAAACAGCAAGTGAAGGCAGAGAGGTAGTGAGAGGCAGAGAATCGCGAGACCGGAGTGATCAGTTCCTAGGCTCATGAGAACATTTGGTTAGCCAACTAGACAGACAAGAAACAGAATAGGAGAGGACAGAACAGATACTTGTGTATAACTCTTTCTACGTAACAAATGGGACTGGGTCTTATTCAACCCTGTCACAAGGGAAACATGAAGAGTCAGCAGCATCAGGGCTAACTGACAGAAGGGTATAATAAATCCAAGGTTCAATTATTTATTTAAGACCAGTAGAAATAAAAGGATTTATTACACTCCTGGGTCCACACCTATTGCATAAATATATGTTTACAATGGGCTGACTCAAAATATGCAATTTATTTTCAAGTGTGATTGGGCAAGACCCTAACTTACGAGTGGCAGAGAAAAGAATGAGTTATGAAAGTCTTGCCCACTCAAATGTGATGATTATTGCCTATTTTGAATCAGGCTACTGTACATTCAATATATACAACAGTAGTTTACAAGTTACAGCTTTTAAAAATCAGCAGTTAGAAGATTTGCTGTTTTTCTTTAACGGGCAGATTTAGGAAAAGAAGGGAAGGGAAGGAAATATTGTTTAACCAGGAAAAGCACACTAAGCCAGAACTTGTTTCCAGGTACAACCTGGGAGCACAAGGAAGTTAAGTGATTTGCTCCGGGTCATACAGTATGCAAGTGGGTGTTGATATTCAAATCCAGGTCTCCAGGTTTGCAGCTTAGTACCCTTAACCACTACACTATACTGCCCGATAGTGCTGCACTAGACACTATGTCATCAGCATTATGAAAGCTGATCTGACTGGTTAAGTATTCCACTGCAAAGACAGCAACCTTAAAATTATCCATTATGACAACAGTAACATCATATTTTTGATATGTTGATGCGACATCAGTAACCACAATACATTGTTGATATGTTGCCGTTACTAATGTTGCTAACAAAGACATCCTTTTTTGATCTCAATTTTCCCTTACTCCTGTTGAATATATAATACAGGCATGGTAGTGCCTGTATATTGGGGTTGCATTTGGAGTTTCTTTAAAAAAGGCCATTGTCAAATGCTTAGAACTCAGTCACCTCGACCCTAGGACTGTAAAATTTAGTATGTGTTATCTCAGTCTATGGAACTACTTATTTGAAAAGTTTTATAGAAATCTATTTTTCCATTTTAGATTGCTAGAGTGTTGAATTTATGTATTTTTGCCTGTTTTTAACCAAAATGTTTGCCCAAGGATAAAGAAAAAAATTCACGTAGTTAAGTCCAGGCTGTTCCTTTCTGCTCAGGACTCCCAAGGCATCCTTGTCTATGTGCGGTTACAAAAGTAAAGTGAACAATTAAAGAGCTGGTGACACGATTCGGGCAGGCAACTCATTCAAAAGTTGCCTGCCCGATTAGCTGAAAAAACTTGTGCTGCAATTTTTTCGGTGAGATTAAATATAACAATTTTAACTTACAAAGCCCGGCTTGTACCATCCGTGTACAAGCTGAGTGGACATCTCAGCACTGCAGCCCCACCCCGAAAATCAGCTTTTTGACCACCCACCCATCATGTGTCTGCCATCTTACTGTCTCCACTGTCTCCTTGCATTCCCCTCCTCTCTCTCCCACCTTCTACTCTTCTCTCCTTCCCTTTGTAGCCCTCAAACCTTTCACAAGGGTCTGACTGTGCACCTACACAGCTAACAAGCAACAATGCCTAGATAGAAGGCAAAAAAGGCAAGGCAAAATTTATTTAAAAGACTCCCAATCCCGGAGGCTCTGAGCGCCATACAAATTTTAAACAGAATTTTAAAAGCACAAAATTTAAAACACAAACTTTTATACAGATTGAGTAAATAAATCTAATACAATCACAGTCTTTACTGTATATACTAATCTAAATATCAAAAGCTTGGGAAAAAAGAAAAGACTTCAGGCGGGCCTTAAAAATATCCACTGTGGGGGCTTCCCTGACCGAAGCTGGCAAAGAATTCCACAGAACGGGAGCCGCAACACTAAAGGCTCTATCACCAGCTGATTTTAGTCTCGTTCTGGGAATGGTCAGGAAGCCACCACTAGAAGATCGAAGAGGGCGGGTGGGGAGGTAGGTAACAGAAGGTCTGAGAGGTAACCAGGGCCCTGCCGTGTAGGGTCTTATAGGTGAGAAGACCCACCTTAAAGAGGACTCTCCACCTGACTGGCAGCCAGTGCAATTCGATAAAACTGTGTAATATGACAAAACTTTTGCTGCCCAGTCAACAACCGGGCAGCTGCGTTTTGCACCAGCTGCAGTCTGCGGAGAGATCCTCCTGTGACCCTGAGATAGAGCACATTACAGTAGTCAAGCCTAGATGTGACTAAGGCATGTATCAAGGTAGGGAGGTCCAGAGGCGGAACAAGGGGCTTAATTCTGGCAATGTTTCTGAGATAGAAAAAAACAGGTACGAACCGTGGAGGATATTTGAGCCTCCATGGTTAAGTTCCTGTCCAGAATCACTCCCAGATTTCACACCCAAGAGGAGGCCTTCAATGACACAGCTCCAAGGACAAGCCCAGTTTCTGAGTCAGAGGCCATCCTATCACGACCTCTGTTCAACTCCACTACCAATACCTCCGTCTTGTCAGGGTTCAGTCGCAACCAACTGGAGGCCATCCAGTCGTTAATCTCAGCCAGACAGATGTTAAGCACATCTACTGCATTAGATGTTCCTGGGGCAAAGATAAAATATAGCTGAGTGTCATCGGCATAACAATGAAAACTCAAACCATATTTCCTAACGATCCCTCCCAGGGGCAGCATGTACACTGCGAACAACATTGGGGCCAGTACCGATCCTTGAGGGACTCCACAAAATAGAAGACTGGGTATAGATGAAGAATTCCCCATCATAACCCATTGCCTTCTGTTGGTAAGAAAGGACTCAAACCAGTTGATGACAGTACCGGTGAGTCCACATAGCTCCCTAAGGCGGACAAGCAACACACAATGGTCCACAGTGTCAAATGCAGAAGAGAGATCAAGGAGAACAAGAATTGTCCTGTTCCCCCGATCTCTTGCCCTGAGGAGATCATTCTGCACCGAACAAATTACCAGTTTCTGTATATATCTGTGAATGCCGACTGGAAAGGTTTATTACAACTCGTGAGTCACGAGATGCTCTTCCAACTGAAGTGCTACCACCTTTTCCACCACCTTCCCCAAAAATGGAAGGTTGGATATAGGACGGTAATTCGCCTTGATCTCCGGGTCCAAAGATGATTTCTTTAAGAGGGGTCTCACCAGAGCCTCCTTCAAGGCATCCAGAAAGACCCCTCAGAAAGGGAGCACCGTACAATCAAGGCAAACACCGGGCCAACAGAGTCAACGCATCTCATTAAAAAATGCGTTGGCACCGGGTCCAGTTCACAAAAGGTATGCTTCATGTTGGCTGCCACCTCAATAACCTCACTAGCCTCCACTGGTCTAAACTCTCCCCAACTAGGCGGCATGCTCTCAGAACACATCAGGCAACCACTGTCAGCTATAATATTACTAGCTGAAGAAGTCACCCACCGGATCGAGGACACCCTGTCTGAAAAAAACCGAGCAAACTCCTCACAATCTAAATTAGAAAAAAACCCTCACGAGCTGCAGACAGGCAGGATGAAGAAGCCTGTCCACAGTCCAGAAGAGTAAAGCTGGTCATTTTTTCCCAGCAGCAATCTCCCTAGACAGGAACACTGCCTTCTTACGGTTGATTGCCTCCTGGTACGCACTATAATGCGCACGCAGGACCAGTTGGTCCGCCTCCAGGCAGGATCTTCTCCAGCAGCACTCTAATCTCCGACCCATCTTCTTCATCTCCCTGAGCTCCCCGTCAAACCACAGGGACCTCAGTTATGAAGTTCTGGGTCGTACACAGACAGGTGCGAGGGAGTTGATGGTGTCAGATAGCACTCTATTATAGGTATCAACCCCAACATCGACGCATGCAGCACCCACACTAGACAATTTAGCTGCCACCAAAAAACCTCAGGGGTCAAACCCCGCAAAGGGCGACAGCTAATCATCTCAGCAGGGGAAGGGCTTATGGCAGGAGCCCCAAGCGTGAACTACACCGTGCAGTGATCCGACCAATGTACTCAATCAATCCTGAGATCACTGATCTCAAGCCCCAGTGAGAACACCAGGTCCAACATGTGGCCATCCTGATGAGTTGATGCAGTAACAGCCTGCGTCAATCCTAAAGAGGACACAGTCTGCAGAAAATCACAGCTACATCTATGATTCTCGTCGTCAACCCAAACATTGAAATCCCCCAGAAAAAACACATCTGGGGGATCCCAACGTTCCGTCGGCGACGAATTCTGCAATCTCCTGCAGGAAATTCCCCATCGACCCAGAAGGGCGATAGATGAGGAAGATCCTGCAGCCCGCATCAGGTCCTCCACAAATAGCCACACATTCAAAGGAACCTGGAGTTCTCACTGGGTGCACGGTGAAGGTCTCGCTGGATCTAAAACAAATAGCTACACCGCCACCTCTGCATTCCACTCTGGGGCAGTGCACCACGGTATATCCAGGAGGGACTGCGGCCTCAAAAATCGGGCCCGCATCATCTCCCACCCAGGTCTCCATGATGCAAGCCAGGTTGACCAAAGAAATCAATGCAGCAATAACTGCAGTCTTATTTCTGATCGATCTGGCATTGCATAGCACTGCCGTCAGGAGATTGGAGGGTGGTGCAGCCCCTCGGGTTACCAGGCCACTCAGTCTGGTGGACTCCTTGGGGATGGGCACCAACCACGTCTGGCCTCTCCCAGATGCCCGTCGTAACCCAGGGCGCCTTCTGGACCCAACAACCCCAATCCTACCACCACCCACACATAGGTCTCTCACTGTCCATGACCAGCACAATCCCTTCCAATCCCTCATTTCAACAGTGTCTGACAATGTTCAGACACTGGGAGGGGGACAAAGGGCGCAAGTCATGCAACAGTGAGCTCCCATAAACAATCCTGGCCCCTTAAATCCTCCAATATAGCCCTACACATCCCAAGCAACTAATACAGTACTTAGCTATCAGACTGTAAGCAAACACAATTTATATCTAAAATATCTGCCTAGCTCACTTAAATAACAAAGCTTCTACTATTAATTAACATTTAAAACAAACCACAACTGCTTCACACTAATGCTCTCTGGCTAGGATATTCCCTTCTTCAATAATAATTTTTAAACAATAAGATATGAACTAATAAACTTTAACACTACTTAGAAGGGATAAAGAGAAAGACCTACCCTTTTTCCTCCATTTATTACTAATAAAATTTTCTAATACAAAATAACATAATCCCACAGATGAGGTCTTGGTCCTGAAACCTCAGATATGCTCCAGAAGCTTTTCATGGTTGTCCCCTTGGGATGTACCTACTGCCATCCTACTGCCAGGACTTGGACCAGTTATAAGGACAAAACTGTTTATTTGGCTTATGGAAGAAAATGATGTTATAATTCTTATATCTATCAATGAAGCAATTTACTAATAAAATAGAAGATGTAATTGTATCTTAACTCATTACCTCCAAAAGCTCCATATTAAGTCCGAACTATCCATTTTTTACCTGACACAAAATGACCAACCAGGAAGTAATGAGCTATGAATCTGACTGTTCCTTGTAAGTTATGTTATGGTTTGATGTTGTTCATTGCAATGTATTCTGTACTGTGTGTCCAGGACCATCTTGCAAATGAGCTTGCTCAACAATGTAAATGCCTGGTTAAATAAAGTTTGATTGATTGATTATGTTATTTATGGGTCAGGGCTGCAGGTGCTCTATATAGTAAATAATAGGGTGGGAATAGGATCGGGGGAGGGGACGCCTCCCACTGTCCAGTTCTGGAGAACCTTGGTGGTTCAGACTCTGACTATGGAACGTCTCTCCTTTACATTACGGGGTAAAGGGGAATGTTTTGCAAGGGTTTGGGAACCCTTCTTAAACACTTTGTCACTGGATGAAGCACAGATTTTGACAGACGGAGTGGCCTGAGGTGGGGGCCTGACCCTCAGATGAGGTCTTGGTCCTGAAACCTCAGATATGCTCCAGAAGCTTTTCATGGTTGTCCCCTTGGGATGTACCTACTGCCATCCTGTGCATGTCCACCTAAAAACTGTCCTTACTATATATTTTATCAATTGCTAATAAGTTATTCTTTTTAAGCCAACTCACAAAATGTCCTTCAAATGTGTTACTATGATTTTACACTGGACCTTGTGTTACTTAGTTATGTGTGTTGTTGTTTCTACTGTGTTCTGTCTGTTTTTATCCTTCCCTGAATTTGTCTGTATGTATTTTTTCTTATATACAAAAATTAATAAAAAGATGTTACAAAAAAAAAAAAAAGGAATAGCCAACCTAGAGCAAGCCAAATCAGTAAATCTCTATCATTGTTTGCTGTTTAGAGTAGCAAACCTTAACCTGTTTACTGCCACTTCCCTTTGCACTGTGACAGGGAACTACTCTGTCTGTTAACTACAGGACCACCAAAAAAATATGTTTTCTTTTAGCCCCCCCCCCCCTTTTTTCTTAACTGTTGTAACAGTACCTCTATCCTCTCCATATATCCTACTTTTTACTACAGGGTGACCACCTGTAGTATAGTAGTACATCTAAGATGTATTTTTTTTTCTTTCCCCTTTCTTCCAGAGTATGGCGCAGAAAACGGCTGTACAGAAATACAGCAGGAGTGACAGTGTTGTCTGTCTGAAGCGGTTTTTATAAATAATGATGAAAAAGGACACTGCATCTGTCCTCTTTCTTGACTTCAGCAAGGCGTTCCCCATGGGGGCCTGTTGGATAAGCTGGGAGAAATGGGGGTGGGAAACAAGATGATCAGATGGATAGGGAATTGGCTCCAGGACCAGACCCAGAGGGTCGTGGTTGCCAGAATAGTCTCATCCCCAAGAAGGGTCATTAGTGGGGTCTCTCAGGAATTGGTCCTTGGGTCCCTCCTGTTCAACACCTACGTCTCTGACAATAGGAAGGGTATCAGGAGTGAGATTAGTCTCTTTGCAAATTACTCAATGCTGGGGGCGGTGGTGCATGGGGAGGAGGGGAGGGCGGCCCTTCAGGGGGAACTGGAGGCTCTGAAAAGGTGATCTAGAAAGTGGAAACTGAGGTTCAGTACAGGGAAATGCAAGGTACTGCACCTGGGAGCCAGAAACCCAGGCCAAGTGCACACCGGGGGTGCTACAAGTCTCGATGGCCAAGAGGGACCTGGGGGTGGTGGTGGTGGATGTCAAGATGAACAACTCTGAGACTTGTAGGAGGGCAGCGGCCAAGGCCAACAGGATGCTGGGATGCATCGCTAGGGGGATCATCTCCAGAAGGAGGGAAGTGATACTACCTCTGTACAACTGCTTGGTGAGGCCGCACCTCAAGTACTGCGTGCAGTTCTGGAGGCCACACTTAAAGAGGGACACTGGCCTCCTGGAGAGGGTCCAGAGGAGGGCAACCGAAATCATCTGGGGCTTGGGGGACAGGACCTATGGGGAGAGGCTCGAGGAGCTAAATATGTACACGTTGGAAGAGAGGAGACCGGGGGGACGCGACAGAGGTCTTCAGGTACATGAGGGGTGAATAGGGAGGCAAAGTCAGGGTGCTCCGAAGGAAGGTGGGGGCAACTAGAGGGCATGGGTGGAGGCTGGGGGGGGGATTCAGGGGGGAAGGAGGAGGTGGTACTTCACTGAGAGGATGGTAGAACCATGGAATGTGCTGCCCGGGGAGCTGGTGGAGGCAGAGATGGTGGAGAGGTTTAAGAGGGGGTGGGACAGGTACAGGAGAAGGGTTCTGGAAGCAAAGTCCACAGTGCAGTGAGAATATCCGGGACTGGGAAGGGAGAAGCCTGAGAGGGCGAGGGGGCAGCAAGGTCAGTTCCCAGGGTGTGGGCTAACCAAATGAGCAAACACGAAAGACCGACAGGCCTATTCTGCTGGCATTTAGTATGTTAGTATGAGGATCTGATGCTGCAATGGCAAGGGAGCCTTTTTTTTTTTTTTATATATGAATAATAATGAAGGTGTCCCTGAATTTGAGAGGGTAATTGTAAATGGGGTATCGAGTTTAAAAAAAAATGAAATATACCCCAGAGCTGAAAAGAGCATGTTGTACAGCATGGAGAATGCTTAAGGCAGGAGCACAGCCCCAGCTGGGTAAGTCTGGTCAATGAAAATGTTGGACGGCTCCATATGAAATTAAAAAGTATCCCCAGTTTTAAATAAAACAAAATATTCCCATCCGCTAATTCCCTTATCAAAACAAGCGCTGTACAGTCCTGAGAAGAGAGCCTGGAAGGTGGAAATAGGAGAGCATTGCTTCTCTCTCTCTCTCTCTCTCTCTCTCTCTCTCTCTCTCTCTCTCTCTCTCTCTCTCTCTCTCTCTCTCTCTCTCTCTCTCTCTCTCTCTCTCTCTCTCTCTCTCTCTCTCTCTCTCTCTCTCTCTCTCTCTCTCTCTCTCTCTCTCTCTCTCTCTCTCTCTCTCTCTCTCTCTCTCTCTCTCTGCCGGAGACAGCTTGAACTTTCTTTCTTTGCTGTATAAAGCCACTCCGTTTAAATAAGCCTGTCAGAATAAATACAGACAAGAGTCTGATAATTTTTGCCCCCCCTAGATAAAACAAAAGATACAAGGGACATACAAATTATTTGACTGCAAGCTTCCCCTCTTCTCAATAACTGTCTGAGTGATGAGCGACTGCCATAGAAATAAACATACTAAATAAACAGATTCTTGTACTTTGCAGCCGCTCATTCTTTATAGGAATTGAAAGAACTGTTTCTGGGCTATCTATAAATTCGGAAATTTAAGTCTTGGTGAATGGTTGAAGGGGTGAAAAGGGAGTGAGCAGAGGAAGTGTGCCCTCTCAGTCATGTCCTTTGACATCCTATTCAACATTAAATTAAGGTAAAGAAAGCATAAACTGCTGCTGAAGTTTTACTTACCAGCCAAGTCAATAGTCT
Organism: Neoceratodus forsteri; assembly: GCA_016271365.2. NCBI lineage: Eukaryota > Metazoa > Chordata > Ceratodontiformes > Ceratodontidae > Neoceratodus > Neoceratodus forsteri. The sequence goes on from CM057454.1 coordinate 337,087,547, forward strand.
GCTGGGGAAGGCAATGCAGAGCCCAAATCCTTCTGCTGATTCAATAAGGGTCCTCTTTAGGGACAGGCAGCCCAGATAGACAGTATAGTTATACTAGTGACAGAAATGTGATGTCATGAAAGAGGGCAGCACTTGGACCAGTTATAAGGACAACACTGTTTATTTGGCTTATGAAAGAAAATGATGTTATAATTCTTACATCTATCAATGAAGCAATAAGTTATCTTGTCTATAGCATGAAGTAGAGTAATAAAGTGCCCTCCTAGACCCTCTTTAATGATATGATAATAGATGAGTCAACATGATCATGATGTCACAGGGTGGCAGGTATATAAGCCTGCCTCCTGAAAGACTTGTTAGATAGGTTGGTCAGTGTTGAACTGACTGGAGGAAGCATCAAGCTGTGTATGCAAGTTTTCATACCTGGGACATTCTGTTGGCTGAAGCTAAGCCTGATAATTGTACACTGAAGGAGGAGTGTACTGTTCCTGGAATTGAGAGACTAATGTTTTCTTTTCTGTATATATTTTTTTTTATTCTGATAAAAACAAATATTGCAAAGTGCATTTTACAGCAGATTTACCGTATGTGCATCTGTCTAAACCCACAACCCTTCTCATGAACTCCCCTACACAGCCACATTATCCTTCCCTGCTTCTTAGACCCACTGTACCATGACATGTAAGGGTATAGCTATAGTAGCATTATATATTATAATTTTTACCTGCATGGACTACTTTGTAATTGGGCTGTTAACCCCAAGATACACTCCCTTAATAGATTTCTACCAGCCCCCAACAGAGGCATTTTAGAATGACAGGGACCTTGTTCCACCTGTACTTCTCCTGCATGGCATATGCAGAAGCAAGAAGTCCTATAAGCTTTTCTGGGGACTATGACAGTGCTACATGCCAAGCTGGCCTACCTCACAATGACTAATCCTCAGGCTTCAGTCTGTTATACTCATACTACTAGCAGGTGATGTAGAAACCAACCCAGACCCCACTCCCACCAACATTAAGAGTATCCTCTCCCAGTGACCCCCGCTGGTGCAACACTAAAGCTCTTAAAATAGCTCATCTGAATGCTAACAGCCTGAAGCCCAAAATTCATGAACTTGAAGACTGGTCCAGTCTATACTGTACTCCCCGAACATATTAAGTATATGAGAGACTTGAGTTAAGCCCCTTGTACTGTCTCACAAAGTGGATCTCCCAGGATACGCCATCTTTCAGAAAGATAGGATAGGTAAAAAAGGAAGTGTCATCCTCCTGTATGTTAGGTCTACCTTACAGCCACTGAAGTGGACACATCGTTCCTTGATAACGCTCCCTGTGAAGACATCTTCATTACCATTACGGGGGCGGGGGGCAAAAAGCCTACACACTGGATGCATTTACAATCCCCCTAATGTGGCACAAACTGCACTATCCTCTTTGATCAGCAGCATAACCAACAGCCCTCTGGGTGAATCAATATTGATAGGGGATTTCAATACCAACTGGATGCTTAATTGCCACTTTGGGACTAAGTCAGCTCTGGCTGACTCAAACCTATCTCAGCTAATTGATAAGCCCACCAGAATAAATAATAGAACAGGTAATTACTCACTCCTCGACTGGATTCTAGTCATTAGACCAGACAGGATTCATGCAGCTGGTATCCCTACCAGACTCGCTTAGTGACCATTCATCCTCTGTTTGAAAAAAATAATGTCTCCTACCCACCCCCTAGAACTATCAAGACTAGAGACCTCTCAAACTTTGATGTGATCTCCGTTCTCCTTAGCCTAAAGGAAGTCAGTTGGTGGTCAGTGGTTGACCTGCCAGATGTAGACAGTGCCCTGAACATTTGTGTTCACAATTTTACAAGCGTTGTAAATCAATATGCTTAAATCAAACAACATGGAACAAAAGCCCACTGCTCAAGGTAGTTGAATAGGGAAATCTGAGCTGCTAAGAGTCAGCAAGACACAGCATGGGAGAAATTCAAAAATACTGGTTTAATGTCAGACTGGCAATTATTTCACGTGCTGCCCAGAAGCCTTGTCAATGAGGGCACAGTGGAGGATTTCAAGAAGGGGTGGGACAGGTACAGGGGGAAAACTGAAGCAGGGGAAGTCCCTCTCTGGGGGAGTGGTGGGCGGCAAATTGAGCACCCTATATGGGAGCTGGCTACCAAGCAGACACGACAGACCATGAGGCCTATTCTGCTGGCTTTTAGTATGTTGTGTCAGAGGCAACAGAACTGCTGCAAAGCTTATCTTATTCCTGCTAAGTGCAACTATCTGCAAAATCTTCAGGTCAAAAACCTATCTAACCCCAAAAACCTCTGGGCTCAGATTACCCTGTTTCTAAAAGGTTGGCCTAGCCCCCTAACCATGACATTCCCACTAGTGGTTAAATAATAACCGATCCTCTTGTTGCAGCCTCCACATTCAATACATTATTTACTGACTTGGAGAGATTTAAATCCCCCATTTCAAGATAATGTCCAGTGCGCTCCTACCCTATCCACAACTGCTATACAACTACATCGGCCCAATTTCCACTTTAGAGTAATAACAAGAAAGGACGTCTTCATGCAGCTACAACAGATCCGTATGGATGGCCCCCTAGGTTATGACACCCCCGATCTCGGATTCCTAATATTAGCAGCACCTGTCATAGCCACCTCACCCCCTTACACTCCTAAAACAATTCACTACTGGTAGGTGTCATCCCGGAAAAGTGGAAAACAGCTATGGAAGTTCCCATCCACAAAGGTGAACAACATGGATCTACTGAAAATTATAGGCCTCTCTCTCTACTGTGCACCCTAGCAAAGATACAGGAGAAACTATTGTCCCAACAATTGATTAAATACCTTGAGACTCACCATATTCTTACCAGTTTTCAACATTGTTTTAGAAAACACTGCCCTGGTTAGATTAACAAAATCTGGTCAGATCCACCATGGCTGCATGGAGAAACACCACAATGATTTGTAAATAGTAAGATTTGTTTTAGTTTCTGTTCTAAGGAAGGCATACACGTTTTTAGGAAAACACATGGAGGTGTACATTTTAATGGAAGCAATAGGAAACAATATAGGTTTACAAAAGAACAACAGAGCAAATGCCATTGATGTATGTGTTATCCCAAATGATATGGGCTGGACAGCCACATTTTAAAGAAAAAACACAATTGCACATACCCCAATAATGCAACGCATCATTGGAAACATATGCAAATCCCCATGATGGTACAGGAGGTGACAGTACATGAAAAAATAATGGCTGGCATATTTTAAGCCTTGGGATAATTTACACAGGTTTTTTTTTTTTGTTTGTTTTTTTAAAAAAGAAACAGGGTTTTTGACCATGAGGTGATGTAAGTTATATTTAAGCAATATGTTGATGTCAGTAAGTTAGGTGTAATGGTGATGGACTGTTAGCAGAGAAAATGTGATAGTAACTTTCAGAGTGGGTCACTTTTGATAAGGGCAAGGTAGTTATGTTTGTGACAATGGGAATATTAGGAAAGTGGAGTACAAATATGCAGTTTTATAAGTATGTGCTCAGAGTGCAGGCAGATGTGATATGCAGGTCTGTTTTAGAGACAGGTAAAAATAGCAATACATGCAATTGATAGAAAGACAGATAATAACATAGACATGCAGGCCCTGTCCACACTACACTCGAAAAAGCTGTAATGGATTAAAACCATTACAGACTGTAAACGTTACAGTGTGTCCACACTGCCAGTGAACAGTGTGGAAAGTGGTTTGAAAACATTACAGCCTGTCCACACTGAGTGCAATAGTGTGTGTGGTCTCAACCCTGTAGTAGCAGTGCACATCCCCTGGTGCACTCTGTGATGACAGCTGCATTTTGAGATGCCCTCCTACATGTCCTATGGAGTACTGTGTATATGGCACAGTCATATTATGTAAATAACCATATTTCACTGTTATGAGACACACTTATGTTGTGGAGGTGACAGACAGGTTCGAGGGAGGGGAAGATCCGTATGTTGGAATTTGGAATCGGGGGCTACGTCAGTGAGAGGGAGGAGGGGGGGAGAGAGAGAGAGAGAAAAAAGACATGGCATCAGTTCTACCAGTATTAGGGCACCTGGGCACAACAGACATTCAATGTACTGCTGCTGCTGTAAGACTGAAGGCAGACCCTCTACTACTACCTTCAGTGTTCCCCACTGCTCCACTGTACACAGTGCCACATGTCTATTGTCCACTGCAGCAGTGCTCCACGATGCACTCAGGAGCTCCACTAATGTATGTGTTCACTACCGGCACTGCTCTGCAGGTAGTATTGCTGCCACATCACACATGAGCAGGCAGGGTACTCCCAACACTTGGCACAGTGAGAAGAGTAATCAAGGACCATACACAGATACCATCAGGAGGTGGCCCTTGGGGAGCCAAGTGCAGACAGAGAGGTAGGTTAGGTGGGGACATGGGGGTACACCCGGGGGTGGGGGGTGCACACATACAGCTGTCAGGTTACTGTGATATGGAGGCATCCCAGTACTGTAGCTTACGCCCGTGCACCACACTGCTGGCAGCATATGTTCTGGTAGCCTCCGACCTCCCTGCATGCAGTGAAACAGTGCTGCAATGCATGCAGGTATAGTGGGAGACTGGAGGCTACACAGTGGCACGTTTAGACACAATTGCAATTAAAAACTGATAAAGATGTAAAGCTGTAAATAAGACAGAAATAACCATGCTGGTATGCACACCACATAAAGTGGTTCTTAGAAGGATACATATTGGGGATGGCACAATTAAAGGAGTAGTCCACCCAGAATTTGCAAAAACATATGTTATGCAGAGTGTTTTAATTTGTATGTAAAGTCGTAGTGTGTCCTTCCCTCTGTCTGCTATTAGGAGTTTTTCCTAAATTAGGCTGCTAGCTTTAGGGTAGTTTTATGGCCCCTGGGGATCTCCATCACAAACAGGTTTATTGCCTTCTGCCTCCTACAATGCACCCTGTCTCATGTAACAGTGATGCAGCCAGGCCCACAGATTTAGCATCTGCAGTGCTTTTTAAAAATCAGTTCACAACAGCAGAGCTTTGTAACTGTTCTTATCCAGTGAGCACAAATGGCAGCAGTTACAATTTAGCAGATGCCTGAGAGCTACGTAACTGGGGTTTCTGTAAGAAAACAGCTACTAAACAGCTCTAATTCACTATTTGTATTTTTTGGGTGTGTCATGTCTAGCTAGCAGTAATGTGTTTTCATTTTAAAATTTAATTTCATCAAACTACACACAACAATAAAAAGCACAGACATTGCCCCAGATCATCACTGCTATAATCAGTGAAGACTATAGCAGTTTTCTTACAGAAAACTCACTCAGTTAGCTCTAAAGTATTTGCTAAACTGTAAATGTAGGCACCAGCATTCTTTTTTTTTTTTTTTTTTTAACCAGGAGAGAGACACTGAAGCTTGTTTACAGGTGTGACCCGGGAGCACAAGAAAGTTAAGTGATTTGCTCAGGGACACACAGTACACACGTGGAGGCTGTGGGACTCAAACCCAGGACACCAGGTTTGCAGCTCACAGCTCTAGACCACCGCACTATATTGCATCCTCTATTCTAATAGGTAGAACTGGCAGTTAGTGCTGATTTTGTTCTGTGACATGATTTTCAAATTTTTATTTTTTGGTTACAATGTGAAGTATCTTTTAATAAAAGTATAAAAATAAAAAGTGGAAGTTATTTAGTTTGGCGAATATTTGTTTTATTATTTGAAAAAGTGGGATACACTAAATGTGTAGTGCAATGAACCACTGTAAAATGGGATCAAATGTGTAGCTGAAATAGTCACTGCCATCCTGTTGTTTTCATGCTATACCACATACAGGAGAAAAAGTAGCTTTAAAGTTTTTTTGCAGTTTCTAGGCTGCAGCTTCATACCAAACACTTCATTTGTAAAAAAAAAAAATGAAAATCATGTCACAGAGCAAAATTAGCACTAAATGCTACTTCTACCTAATAGATTGCTGGTACCTACATTTATAGTTTAGCAAATACTTGAACTCTAACTGAGTGGGGTTTCTGTAAGAAAATGGCTAGAGTCTTTAATTATAGCACTAATGATCTGGGCAGTTTCTGTGCTTTTATGGTTGTGAATAGTTTGATGAAATTAAAAGTTTTAAAATTAAAATACTCCTGCAAGCTAGACCTGACACACATAAAAAAGAACAATAGTGAATTAGAGCTTAATTTAGTAGTGGGTTTCTTACAGAAAACCCAGTTAGCTAGCTCTCAGGTATCTGCTAATAGGCTAATTTAGGAAAAACTCCTAATAGTAGACAGAGGGAAGGACACACTAGGACTTAACATACAAAATCAAAACACTCTGCATAACATGTGTTTTTGCAAATTCTGAGTGGACTGCTCCTTTAAAACTGCAAGCCCAGTAAAAGTGTACACTGCAGCCTCTTGCTGTACTGACATGCTTCAGCTGATGCAAAATACAGAGTAAGGTGGTGGGGGCAGGGTTGGAGGACAGGTCTGAATAACACCATATTCCCACCAGGAAGGACTTTCCATCTCTTGGAATGTATTTGTGAAAATGTGTGACCAGGAGAGGAATGTAAGCTAAGCCAAGGCTGTTTAAACAAGTGCTGTATAAGGATGCAGTTTCAGGCATTTTCTTTCTTTCTGAAGCTTAAGCTCTGATGCCCCCACACTGCTCTAATAGTCAATTGTTCCAGCATGATAGAGTCACCTCATGCCCCTCCCACATAAACAAAAAAAAAAAAAAAAAGGTGGGGTGGATCTTTAGGAGCTTCTTGGGTGGGGGTGGATCTTACTCCCCCCAAAAAACTAATGCTGCCTCCCACTACTCAGGTTCCAGTTCTTGTTCCTCCCACTTAAAGAAAATAGTGCACTTCAACCACTGACTAACATGAAAGCGTATTTATTTGAGGGTGGAAAACATTTCTTGGAGGAGGGTAAGGCGGAGGAGACTATTTACACCTTCAGTCAGTTCCATGGACAAAGAACGTCTGCAGGCTCTGCCTACTGCCGCCATAATAAAGGACATACTTCAGGCAACTGAACTTGGCAGGGCGACAGGTGCCATACTATTTTCACTATTTATAAACGATATGCCTGACCACTGTGGTGAAGCCCCTCTCCAACTTTATGCGGATGATGCCGTCTTGTAGAAGTCATCAACCAGATTAGTCTTGAACTGGGAAATAACTCCAGACAGCTCGAAGCTTGGCTCCAGCGAAATAACCTGGTTCTAAATGTCAAAAAAAAACAAAAGCCATGCTCTTTGGCCCCAAAAGGCTAGATGCTTATAGAATAACCAAACTTCAAATAGCTACTATGGGTGGTCCTAACTTCGAGGTGGTTAGTTCCCTGTTCCTTGGTGTCACACTTGACCATGAACAGACTTTTGTTTGCCTTATAGAGGCTGCATCCAAACCATTTCATCAAAAACTGGGACAAATATACACGCTATTTCTGCTCCTCACTAAGTCTGCTTGTCTGGCCACTGACAGCAGCACATTGCTGCCTACCCTGAAATATGGATCTCCGGTCTTACATGCTTTGAGGGCTGCTGATTACAATAAGCTTAACAGTCTGCAGATAAAATTGAGTGCCTTGCAGTTGGTGTCCCCCCAGGCTGCACCACTATGATGTTTTAACTTCTTTGGGATGATCCCCTTTTTCTGCTCATCTTCAGCTCCCCCTGCTCTGCCTCGCCTTCAAACTGTTAAAAGGACCCCCCTGCTGTGAAGGGGACCTCAAGCTCAAGCTTTATTCCAGACCCCTTCAATCCTCATCTAACCCCCTACTAGAAATTCCCAGAGTCAACTCTGCCTCTGGTAGGCATGCCTTCTTCTACACTGCTCCCTCCCTCTGGAACACTCTGCCGCATGAGATCTTATCCTGTGACTTTTTGGCTTCTTTCAAGCACAACCTAAAGGGGCAACACAATGGCGGTGGCGAACTGCAGATGTAACTAGGCAGTGACCAATAAATGGCCTCCCTGATACTCTCACTTAATTGTTATGGGAGCCTGTCCTAGCTCATGGTCTAGATATTTTCAACAGCTCCAACTCTGGTTCTCTAATGCTATACTTTTTCCTACAGAAATTGATCAAGTTTTCAATTGCACTATTTTTGACCCCCTATTGATCTGTTAGCTACTAATATCAGATGTCCCCTTCCATATTTGGGATGATGTCCAATTGTTGTATCATTGCACCTTGTATAATGTTGTATGTTATCTGATACTTAGACTTATAACTGCCTCACCATTATAGCATTTATATATGATCTGCTGCCTAGTCTTTTTTTCATTTGCCTCCTATTTCTGTGTGCCTCTTAGTTGTACCTAACGTATGCCTTCAATTTTGCAACTGTATGTATTATGTTGATGTATTAACTCCGAGTCGCCCCTGAAAAAGGGACACAGTCTCAGTGGGCTTACCTGGTTAACAAAATTCAAATAAATAAATAAATAGTGAAACTTGCAAGTTTGCTAGATATAATGCAGTAATAGGTTGTTTTGGTGGTCGGGGGCAAAAATATTCATTCTGAAGTTATTAATAATCTATTGTTTGCACATGTTCAGTTCACTGAAAAAACTACAGCTGAATGCTGTATTCCATCAAATAGAAGCCACACTCAAGTACAAGGTGCAAGTCAAAATTAATACTTTTAATAAAGCCACTCTCAAATAAAAGTCACAATTTCTAGTCAGGGTTGAAGTCATGTAAGATTGCAGACTGTGGGTGTTACTCTGTCACTGTTATCTCTGTAAATGCCGTGTATAACAAAGTTGGTAAGCAAAAAGCGGAGCTATTATCATCCAGAAATGCACAAAAAATCTCCAACATCTTGGAGTCTTTTAACCTGTTTATTACAAAACTAAAAGGATAAACATACTAAAATGCCAGCAGAGGAGGCCTAATGGTCTTTCCAGTCTGCTCGATTGTCGGCACCCACATTGGGGTCCGATTTCACTGTCCCCCCTCCTCCTTGGGTTACACTGTCCCCAGTCCCAGATGTTCCCCCGTATCAGACCTCGTCAGTTTCACCCTCCCCCTGTACCCATCCCATACCCTCTTAAACCGCTCCACAGTCTCTGCCTCCACCAGCCCCCTGGGCAGCGCATGCCATGGTTCCACCACCCTCTCAGTGAAACATCACCACCTCCTCTCCTCCGAGTCTGCACCTTCCAGCTTACACTTGTGTCTTTTTTTTTTTTTTTATTAAATATGCTTTATTATTTTCCTTTTTCAATACAAGACAATACATTGGTAGGTATCTAGAGAAATATTGAAGAGATGGTATATATCAACAGTATAATTTTGTAGGCTACATCCCTCAATCTGAAACATACGAGATAAATTAAAAACCACAACATTCCCACTGTCCCTCCCTATCAATTATCCCACCCGTCATCATTTCCTGTGCCATAGTATAGAATTATGTACAAAGGTGATAATTTGTGTATATACATTTATAAAATGGAGAAGACATCCATATCCAAATCCAGTGTTCTGATTGTATAAAACACATCACATGACTGTGCGTATATCAGAGCACGACCGCACACCTGCACTTTTACCCCCCCCAAAAAACAATTTTACCATTTTATAAGATAGACAACCCACTCTACGATGTGCAGTCATGCTCTGATATACGCACGCCTTGGGTGGTTGACACACACCAAGGCGTGCGTATATTAGAGCACACACACATACACATATATACATACATATACATATATATATACATATATACACACATATACACACACACACACACACACACACACACACACACATTAACTGGATCTATAGTATTCTAAGGTTTCCAGATTGTGAGTAAAGCTTCCAGCAGTCCCCCTTTATCTAGATAGGCCCAATTCCTGTTGGCCAGCATAGCTATATGCTTTTCAAGCTGTAGGGCCAGTAATCTCTCTCTGTGCCATTCTAGTACTGATGGCAGAGTCTCGGCTTTCCAGTGTCTCATAATAATTAGCTTAACAATTGCTGAGATAAGGGCTATGTGGGCTTTTCTACTTTTGATCACTCCCAGAGGGAAGATGTTAAGAAGACAAATTTCATGGGTAAATGGAGATTGTATTCCTAATAGTGGGTCTAATGAATTTTTGAAACAAAGCCAAAAAGCTGACACTTTTGGACAAGACCATAGCATATGGTAAAGGTCACCAGGAGACTTATGGCAATGTTGACACTGAGGAGATGGAAGCCTTCCCATTGTATGTAGTCTGTCAGGAGAAAAGTAAGAGTTATGCATAACATTATATTGTATTAAACAAAGCCTATCTTGCTTAATAAGCTTATATGTGTTACGCCAGATATGATACCAGGAATGGACATCTGTAGATAAGGATAGTTTGTTCACCCAATAGTAACAAACACCTTTTTGAAAACTGGGATCAGGAGTTTGCAGTTTCTCATATACCATAGATATCACATGGGGTTGGTTTGCCACCAAGAGCAGGGGGCATAGTTCTATTTCAGGGTGAGTGACATTATTTGTTGTACCCAGGAATGAAACAATAGCCTGTCAAATCTGCCAGTATTTAAATGGTTTCCATCTTTTATTTTGAGCGTATGACAGAACTGTGAGTAGGAAAGTACTTTGCCCTCAGGGGCCAAAGTTCAGAGTTTGGTGTCAAGTAAAGGGGCCCAAAATAGAGGAGAAATAGGACTTACCAATTTGAAATTGTGGGTTACCAATCAACACGTGCTCCAGAGATATATGCCAGTCAAAATTCAAATGTTTTTGCAACTGGTGTAGGGCCTTGAGGGACCATCCAATTGGTGTATTCCTAACAGTTTTGGGTATGTATTGTGGTGAAGAGTATAATAAAGTGGATAGTGTACAGCAAGTTTGTTCTACCATGGTTATTTCTATATCCAGCCATAAGGGTTTAAAGGAACCTGGGTTTCTCTGATCTAATATCATGTTCCAGTGAACAAGTTTACTGATGTGGATTGCACTATACTGTAGTAGGTGAAAAATGATGGGAGTGAGAGGCAGCCTTGTAATTTTGGAGCAGTAAGTTTAAAATATGCTCGTCGCACTCCTTTTCTTTTCTTTTCTTTTCCATAGTTATTTATTGATCAGGGTTTGCAACTCAGCAAACCACTGTTTAGGCAGGAAAATACCCAACACGCCAAGAGGGTAAAGAATGCGAGGTAGCACATTCATTTTAATTGTGGATATTCTACCCCAAAGTGAAATTGGTAATGTACCCCGTCAGGTTAAATCTGTTCTAAGAGTCGATATTAGAGTGGTGAAATTTTCTTTCACTATGATTGAGATTTCTCTGAAAATCATAATTCCTCAATATGTTAAGGATTTCGATTCCCATATCAAATCATGTCCCTCAATATCTGATGGAATAGTTTTTTCCATTCACTGGGAAGACTTTTGTCTTGGATGGGTTAAGTTTATAATAAGAGACCTTCAAGAAAAGGTAAATTTCTCTTAGCAAGGCTGGTACAGTACGTGCAGGGTTTTCTAAATGTAATAGGTCGTCTGCATATGCTGAAATAAGATGACGGCCCATGCCCGCAGTTATACCGAGGATGTCTGGTGAGGAAATTAACTTCCAAATGAAGGGTTCCAAGTAAATATTATAAAGTAAAAGGGGATAGGGGACAGCCTTATCTGGTACCCTGATGCAGTGGGAATGAGTCAGAAAGGATACCGTTGCACCAGACACAGGCGGTAGGTGAGTGGTAAAGAAGTTGGACCCACTTAATAAAATTATTAGGAAAACCAAGTCTGTCTATAACTGTAAATAGAAAGTCCCAGGAGACATGGTCAAATGCCTTCTTGGCATCTAGTGAGATCAGTGCTGCAGGTGTATTAAGAGTCACTAGTCAAGGAAATTATATATAATAAGCAGCGCATGGTTACCAGAGGATCTACCGGCCATAAATCCCACTTGTTCAGGGTCAATTAAAGTACCCATAAGGGGGCTCAGCCTGTTTGCTAAGATATTTGCCAATATCTTTACATCGGTATTTAATAGTGATACAGGATGGTAATTTTCTGGGTATTGGGGATCTCTATCGGGTTTGGGTATAAGGGGTAATAATTGCTTCTAGGAAATCCGTTGGAGAACCAGTGATTAAACACCTCAGTCAGGAGAGGAGCAAGCTCTGAGGAACAGGATTTGAATAAGTTATTTGTGATGCCGTCTGGGCCTGGGGACTTGTCTAGAGGGAGCTGCAGTATTGCTTGTTCCACTTCCATAACAGTAATAGTAGTAACTAAGGGGGATGTTACAACTGGGAGAAGACGAGGGAGAGTAATTAGGTCAAGATAATTATTTCCTCCTGAGCAGCAACTTCATTTCCAGGAACAGTATACAATTTCTGGAAGTAAGATCTAAAGATAGCAGCAATTTGCGTGGGATTAGTAATAATGGGGCCATTGTCCACTAGTTTTAGACCAGGAATACAATGGGCTGTATCTGCCTGCTTAATTCAGATGGCAAACAGTTTCCCCCCGCTTGTTCTCCTGACTCTAAGTATTTAAGTTTGGTTCTCTTCAGAGCAAGCTCAGCCCTCTGAGACATAAGATCGAAGAACTGCATATGTAAAGTATGCAATTTGACCCAATCCTCTTCGTGGGAATAGCGACTGATGTCCTTTTCAATGGATTGGATAGAGGATAATAGGCCATCTACCTTAGTTTTAAACTGCCGGGATCCGGTGGATGCTAAGCGAATACATTCACCTCATAAGGCACACTTGAGAGTTGCCCATACTACATGTATTTGTGTGACTGAGCCTCTATTGGCTTCTAGGAGCTGGAAGATGAAGTCCTTCACATGCGACAAAATAGCCAGGATTTTAAGTAGGTGGCTGTTTAAGCGCCAAAGAGTGATTGGAAATCACTATTGCATGTATTCTACAGTCAATTATTCCAGAAAGTAAAAAAGAGCTGACCAAAAAGTAGTCAAGTCTGGAGCAGGTATGGTGGGGGAAGGAGAAGAAGTGTAAAGTCTCTCTGTGGGATTTAGGATTCTCCATACATCCACTATTCCCGCGCCAGACATCAGATCTTTTAAAGCTCTTTGTGCTGGGAAGGGGCCTGCTCTTTTATTATCAAATGTCTGATTGTAACTGTGGTGTTAGGTTCCAATCCCCCCGAGCAATATGACTTCTTGTGAGGGACAGGCTATTAAGTTGAGAAAAAAAAAAAAGAGAGGTGAGTCTGTATTAGGACCATATGTAGATCCTAAAAGGATTTGGTGGGACTGAAGCATACCATGCAGTAATACATAACAACCGTTCACATACCAAACTTCCTGCAACAGTTTAAATGGTATTGTTTTGGCAATTAAAATGGCTACTCCCCCTCGGTTTGTAGAAATACCAGTCCCATAGGCTTGTCTGACCAGAGTCTTACAGAGAAGAGGGGTATCCTCTCTCCTAAGGTGAGTCTCTTGCAGACAGGTGATTCCAACATGTAGATGAGAGAGGTGTCTTAAAATAATGTGTCGTTTACACCCATCTCTGGCACCTCGGACATTTCAGGTTATAATGTTATAAGGACCACCCAATAATGGAGGGCTAGTGGAAACCATCCTATGGGAGGCTGTTCAGGTAGAATCTGTTCTATCCAGTCAGTATTGTACAATTCACATTCAAAATAACAAGAATTTAGCACACGACTCCCCCTATCGTCATCCCTTCCAAGATTCCCCATCAAACAATTAGAACTCTAGTTAAACTAACAATCAAAAACTAACAAACAACTAACAACTATCCCCAGTTCTATCAACTGTACTGGCTAAGATATACTGCCAGGCAATGTCTACATGCAGCCCACGATTCAGCTTCCCAGCCCCCCACTCCCACACCCTCCTTGCTACAATGATATAGGAAAGCAAGTATTATCAACTTAATATTTATAGAAGCTAATATTGATTGCCGTGTGATCTAAACAAATCAACGATCACACCAATTAGGAGTCAATTCTCAAGGATACATCTCAGTTTCCAAGACTTATAGGGAAGAGTGTTCAGTCCCATTTGTAAAGCCATAGGAATATAGTCCTAATAAGGAGTAAAACCAAAAACTTATGCAGTTAGTCTATAGTCTCGCAGGTTACATGAGTTAAACATATTATAACTTTACCAATGGACTTCTGTTAACTGCACAGAGGTATATTCATATTCACTCGTTGTATGCAAGTGGTATCTTCTTATTAGGAAAATGGATTGAATAGCACAGATCATGGGATTGAGAACAAATGGGTATAAATAGCGTAGAGAAGTGATCTGGGTTCTTATACCACGTTTAATCTTTCGACTAATTATTAGTATATAATCCAGTTGAAGCAATACGCGTATGCATTAGCAAACAAATCTGTCAAACTGCTGTAAGACATCTAGTAATAAGAGAAACAATGATAAGCTTCTTTAGAGAGCCTTCAGCAGGAAGTTTCGATCACTTGGGAAGTATTCAAATATTCATACCACACCAAGCCGTAAGAACAGAGAGCTCACTATGAATATAATGAGAGGGCTCCAATCACTTGAACAAGTCAGACAAAAGATTCTTAAGCTCGAGCTGTGCTTGATCGTGGGTTTCAAATGCATGCCATTGATCCTTGATCCTCACTTGAAGCATGGCTGAGTATCAAACCCTGATCTATTTCCCTGCCATGATTAGCTAGGATACAAGTGGGTGCAGTTCCTGCCTCTTTATTCGTACCGACAGATACAGTAAATCTTGGGTGATGTGTATTTTACGGCCTTCCCACTGAATTTCTTGAAGGATTTTAATTTGGGCCAAGATATGCTGTTTGTCAAGGAAATTAAGGAGTTTAAAGCTCAGCGGTCTGAGTGGTGAGCCAGGCAGTGGTGGTGGTGGTGGTGGTGGTGGTGGTGGGCGTAGGGCCCTATGTGCTCTTTCAATGATATAAGTCATGCCATTCGGCGATGGACCAGCAAATTTTTTTCACAGCTTCTGTAATAACAAAATAGGAGAGCTGCCTTCCTCCTTTCCGGGGATCCCAAGAATTAAATTATTTCGTCTGCTTCTGCCCTCAAGGTCCTCTAGTTTCTCTTCCATTCTTTTCAGTCTTTTAACCACCCCACCGCGGTCTAGTTCAGCCTTGTCCTGTCTTTTCTCTAAAGAGATAAGTCGCGCTCAGATTCAGATACTTTTATTGCTAGAGAATCCATCAAGGAATGCACTTGATGTAATTCCTCCAAGATGTCAGCAATGGAGCTTTGCAGCGGCCGTATGATCTCTAAAACGCGGTCCTCCATGAGAGCCGACGATCCTGCTACAGCTTTACAGTTGCTGGCTGGTTGCTGCTTAGGCCTCTTTGTGGCCTTGTCTTTCTCCGGTGTAGGAGGAGGCGAGCACCGAAGGGGAGCCTTACACATATATGCTTCCATTTTACGGGTTATCTCTCAGTCCTTTAGTATGTAGTGGTTCTGAGCACCCATTTAAAATTGAAAAATAGCTTTGGATTGCTGGTTTGCAGTGGTTATAAGCAGGAGGGATGCGGAGCAGTGGGAGCTTGCTGCCAATCGCTAGGCTGCCATCACGTGACCCCCCTACATTCATGTCCTTTCATTGCCCCCACTTCCTTCCTTTGGAGCACCCTGACTGGGCCCCCCCTTATTAATGCCTTTTATGTACCTGAAGATCTCCATCATGTTCCCCCATCCCTCCTCTCCTCCAGGGTGTACATGTTGAGTTCCTTGAGCCTCTCCTCGTAGGTCCTCTCCCCCAGACACCAGATCATTTTGGTTGCCCTCCTTTGGACCTGCTCCATGACAGCAATGTCCCTCTTTAAGTGTGGTCTGCAGAACTGCACACATTACTCAAAGTGTGGCCTAACCAAGCACTTATACAGAGGAGGGATCACTTCCACCTTTCTGGAGGTAATCTCCCTGGCGATGCATCCCAGCATCCTATTTGCTTGTGCCGTTGCCCTCCTACAGTTCTCTGAGTAGTTCATTTTTACCTCTACCACCACTCCCAGGTCCCTTTCACCCTTCGAGACTTGTATTGTGTCTCCCCCCAGGGTATACCCTTGGCCTGGATTTCTGACTCCCAGGTGCAGAACCCTGCATTTCCCTGCATTTAACTTCAGTTTCCATTTTCCCAACCACCTTCCCAGAGCCTCCAGTTCCTCCTGCAGGGCCACTCTCCCCTCCTCCTCATCCACCACTGCACCCAGCTTTGGTCATCTGCAAAGAGACTCATTTCACTCCTAATATCCTTCCTTACGTCTGAGACAGACATTAAACAGGAGTGGCCCCAGCACCGACCCCTGGGGAACCCCACTAATAACCCTTCTTGGTGATAAGGCTAGCCCCCAACCACCACCCTCTGAGTACGCTCCGAGAGCCAGTTTCCTATCCATCTTATCAACTGCTTCCCCAACCCCATTTCCTCCAGTTTAGCTAGCAGGCCATCGTGGGGTACTGAATCAAATGCATTGCTGAAGTCTAGAACAAGGATGTCCACCAGTCTACCCTGGTCCAGCCACTCGTCACTCAGTCATAGAACTCCACAAGGTTTGTCTGACACAATCTTCCTGGGACAAAGCAATGCTGCCTATCATCCAGATACTCAGTTTGCTCCAGTAACCCCCCCCAGCCTTTCCTTGACAATACTCTCCATCACCTTGTCCACCACCGATGTCAGGCTGACGGGTCTGTAATTCCCTGACTCCTCTCTTGATCCCCCCTTGTGGACCGGCATGACATGGGCCACCCTCCAGTCTTGGGGTACTCACCCAGTCTTCAGAGAGATGTTGAAAAGCTCCACCAGGGGAGCTGCCAGGACATCAGCCAGTTCCCTCAGCACCCTGGGATGTATCTCATCCGGCCCAGGTGCTTTCTTCAACCGAAGGGACCTGAGGGCTTCCCTCACTCTCTCTACCAGGATTTCAAACTCCATGTCCTCCCCTTTCACTCCCTGTGCTGCTAGCCCCCCCCCCACCTGTCTGTGGTGGCCACTTCCTTTCCCCAGACCAGTCAAGGCCCCCGATCTCTACAGGTCCCACCCCTTCCTCCGGTTTGCCTCCTCTCCCCCTGCAAGACATAGCCCTCTATCCCCCCTGGTAAAAACTGAGGCAAAGTACCAATTTAGAATCTCGGCCTGCTCCCCCATCTCCTGTGCCCATCCCTCCCTTGTCCTTATCCTGCTGAACTGCCCCTCCCTTTTCTTTTTTCCCCCCATGTATCTAAAGAACCCCTTGTCCCCCTCCTGATCTCCCTGGCCAAGGACTGCTCCCTTCTCACCTTTGCCACTCTCACCACCCTGGTGACCCTCCTGGCCATCGATCATACTCCCCCGATCCCTTTCGCTCCTTGAGCACTTGAAGCTCCTATAGGCTGCCTTATTGTCCCTCATCACCTCCTGAACCTCCCAGGTCCGCCAGCAGTGTTTTCTGGCCTTACGGAATTTCTGCCTTTCTCATGTGCAGGATATGGCAACCTCTGTACTCCCCTAATGATCTCCCACCTGCTGTCAGCATCCATGTCAGGCCTTATCCCATCCAAATGATCTTTAAGGATCCTTCCTATCTCCCAGAAATCTGCACCCCTGAAGTCAGTTACTACCATCTTTGTGTGGCTTCCCTCCCCCCATGTCCAAGAAGAACCAGGCTGTGGCATGATCACTCCCCAATGGGTCCCGCACCTCCAGGCCCTTAATCTGGTCACTGTCCACCAGGACTATGTCCAGTGTCCTGGCCTCCCTAGCTGACTCACTGACCTGCTGGGTCAGGAATGCATCCTGGAAGACATCCAGCAACCTCTGCTCCTTGACAAGTGGGGATGTCATAGTACCCCACTCTGTTCCAGGCATGTTTAGGGCCCCCAATACCACTACCCTTCCCTTCCCCAATCTACAGTGGCCCTCAACATTTGCCACCAAACTCTCTTCCAGAGCCTCCGCCAGTGCAGAGGTCTGTATACCACCCCAACCTTTACTCTCTTACCCCCCTGCATCAGCAGGGCGACTCAAATTGCCTCCATGTTCCCCCCCCGCCTCGTCCACCCCCCAATACCTATGCCATTTTTGACTAACAGTGCCACATCAACCCCCTTCCCTCCCCTTCATCCTTTACGAACACAGTGTGGCCCTCCAGGTTTAGGTCCCATTCATGCTCTTGTGTGGCTCAGGTCTCAGTGACTGCTGCCACATCTACTGCCCCCTCAGCTAGCATTGCCTGAAGCTCAGGCATCTTATTTCCTAAGCTTCTGGCATTTATCAGGAACACCCATCACCCTTTTCCCCTCCTCCCTTCCCCCTCTTGAGCTCCCATTCAGCATCTCCTTTACCCTACCATTTGGCCTGTTTCTGTATTCCTCCAGCCCCTTAGGGGACTGGAGACCATGTCCCTCCTTTATTGAACCCCCCAGAACAGCCCCTTCTTCGGCCCCTCTCCCCTTCACAAGTTTAAACTCCACCTTTCACTAATGAACCCAGCAAGTTTCAGCTTTAGGATTTCCCTCCCCTCCAAGTTAAGGTGGACCCTGTCCCTAGTGCACAGCCCCTTATCCTCCTAGGTTGTCCTCAATCCACCTCAAGGCCATACCCCCTTGCCTCACACCACTCCCTGACCCTCTGATTTATCTCCGTAATCTTCTGCTTGTTCTCCCCACTAGCCCTTGGCACTGGCAGGATTTCCGAGAAGGGGATCGAACAACCTATGGAAAGGCATACCCTGGCCAACTCTCAAAACCTCGCCTGTATCTCTAATTCAATATTCCCATTTATGTCATTTGTACCCAGGTGCACTAGCATGTCTAGGGTCCCCCCCACATTCCTTTGCCAGTGAACACACCTTATGCTTGGCATTGTGCACCATCAGGCCTTGGTTGCATTTGTTTTCTTTTTTTTGTTTTGTTTTTGTTTTTTTTAATCAGATAGGTTTTACCCTCCCCCTGTCCCTTCCACTGGATGCCTCTGATCATGGAGGCCCCCAACAGTAGTGCTTAACCTCTCCCTTGCCTCCATGCTCACCCCACCGGTTCTCCATTCTACTGGTCTCTCCCCCAACCGGCTCCTTGCACCTCCCACAATCTGGGTGTCGAAAGTAGCCCCCTCATGACTGTCGCTGCCCCCCCCGCTCCTATCCTGGATATCATCTCCCCCACACAAATATCCTTCTCTATATCCCTGTCCCCACCTTTGAATAAGCCATCTGCCCTAACTGTTTGCCTTTGTTTCCCTCTCGCTACTGTCCCATTTACATTCTGCACTCCTACCTACCGTGCCCCCGGTCCTTACCCACAGCCTCCTCCTCCTTGTTCAGCTGACCCTTCTTTTCTGCCCCTCACATCCTTTCCTCAGCCTGTCCAGGTCCCCCGATACTCCCCTTTTCCAGTCCCTGCCTCCTCCTCCCTTCCTAGCCGTATCCCCCACACTCCCTCCTCTACCACCAACCACAGAGGGTTAAAATGATTTGGGAGCCTTAGACCAGACCCCAGTGCCCCAGTCCCTTCTGCCCATCTTGATTCTTTCTGGACACCCCCAGACGCCTGCCTGCTGCTTTGGAAATTGCCACCATGTGGGCCCCTTCCTGCCAAGGTCTCCATGGGCCCCCCCCCAGAGTACACCCCTTCACTTCTCCCCTAATGTGAGCACCCCAATTTTCTCCCCCTCAATGTGGAATGCATCAGCACCTGATGCTGTCACACAGGTGACCCCGTGACCCCTACCTCTCCAATCTGCCCCATCCTCCCCCAAAAACCCCCAGCTGCCTACTGATTTCCCCAACCTCCTCCCTAAGCTGTGCCAGCTGTTAGCACATTGGGCAACCCGCAAACTTCCAAGCCCAGTCCAGTATCATGGCCACACCACATCCTGTACATCCAACAACCCTCCAAAAGATGCCCGCTCTATGGACGTGTGGTCCCCTCCCCATCATCACAGCAGTCCTTTTAGGTCAAAACAACCCCACCGGCTTATCCAGTGGTCAAGAGCTACATGTGGCTCTACAGATTTTCAGAACTACCAGTGCCTATATCTCGACAATCCCCGACACAGCATGCAATTTAGCTTAAAACAGTCCCCACCCAGCTTACAAGGTGGTAGTCCAACATCACATTTTTCCCAGGCCACAGTCCCATTACTAGGCAGGCCACTCCTATCTCCCGACTCCTCCTCCACCGGTTATTTAATAGAGGTCGGGGGGGTGGGTCTCAATAGCGTTAAATCTGGCACCCTGCTCTCTGATTGGGCCTCTCCTGCTGCAGCCTGTTTCTTCCCAGCAGCCCTGCTCCAGCCCTGTCCCGCCACTGACTGTAGCTGCTGGGAAAGCCCATCACCTTGGCACACTCCACTTGCTGCCTATGCAGCCAGCTCCTGCAGCCTCTGTTGCACTCCTCTCTACCAACAGGCCTCCACTGCCGATGTGACCTCAGGGACACAGCAACTACAGCTCCTTTGATGCAGTGTAGGGCAGGGATGCATTTAAATCTGGTGCCCCGCTCTCCAACTGGGCCTCTCCTGCTTCAGTCTGTTTCTTTCCAGCAGTCCTGCTCCAGCCCTGGCCTGCCACCAGGAAAGCCCACCACCCTGGCATGCTCCACTTGCTGCCTATGCAGCGTAGTGCTCCTCTGTGCCAACACTCCACTACCGATGTGGTCCCCGGGACATAGCTCCTCCAGCAACTACAGCACTCCCTCTACTGGCACCTGACCCTGTCCAAAACACATCAGGCAGGCACCTTTTGTGCTTTCTGTCTGCATGCCATGTGAATAAATGCTGCTGTTTGGGGATATTAACCAGTATCTACTATTAGTGAACCGGGATCAAGAAATCCCATGGACAAGTTTCTGCAGAGAGACGAGCAGTTTTGTTGAACTAAGCTGTCCCATGGGCAACCAGCTTTGTGCTGTATCCCCCACCCCCTTTTTTTTTTTTTTTTTTTTTAACTTCAGGTTCTCGACACTAGATGCCACCCCACACATCGGCGCTTCTTCCTCGGCTGGCTGGTCACATAATGAGCAAATTGAAGGCTTCAAATGCACCATGTGGGAGCCAAAGGAGCGCCACCATGCTCAGGAGCATCAGAAGTGCGCGAGGTGACCACATGGAGGAAGAGTAGCGTCGCAACTCCAACCTCCTTCACCCAGTCATCGCATCAGCAGGACTGACAGGTGATTCAGTGAACATCAACTGGAAGAGGCAGTATAGCACAGTGGTTTAAGGCTCTGAGCTGCAAATCTGGAGTCCTGGGTTTGAATCCCATAGCACCCACTTCAATCAAAATACTAACATACTAAAATGCCAGCAGAATAGGCCTAACAGTCTTTCGTGTCTGCTCGTTTGGTCAGCCCCCAACCTGGGTGCTGACCTTGCTGTCCCCCTTGCCTTCTCTGGCTTCTCCCTTCCCAGTTCCGGATATTCTTGCTGCATTGGATTTTGCTTCCAGAACCCTTCCCCTGTACCTGTCCACCCCTCTTGAACCCCTCCACTGTCTCTGCCTCCACCAGCCCCAGGCAGTGCATTCCATGGCTCCACCACACTCTTAGAAGTAGCACCCTCCTTTTCCCTGAATCCTCCAGCTTCCACCCATGCCCCTAGTGGCCCCTTCCTCCTTCCTTCGAAGCACCCTGACTGTTCCTCCCTATTTACCTCTTCATGTACCTGAAGACCTCATCATGTCCCCGGTCCCTTCTCTTCCAATGTGTGTACATATTTAGCTCTTCGAGCCTCTCCTCAGGTCCTGTCCCCAAGCCCCAAATCATTTTGGTTGCCCTCCTCTGGACCCTCTCCAGGAGGTTAATGTCCCTCTTTAAGTGTGGCCTCCAAAACTGCATGCAGTACTCAAGGTGCGGCCTCACCAAGCAGTTATACAGAGGGAGCATCACTTCCCTCCTTCTGGAGGTGATCCCCCTAGCGATGCATCCCAGCATCCTGTTGGCCTTGGCTGCTGCCCTCCTACAAGTCTCAGGGTTGTTCATCTTGACATCCACCACCACCCCCAGGTCCCTCTCAGCCATCGAGACTTGTAGCATTCCCCCCCCCCAAAATCAATCACTTTATTTAACCAGGCATAAACACAATTGAGCAAGCTCATTTTCAAGGTGGTCCTGAGCATTAATACAATACAGTACATGTCATAAGATTACAATTATGGTGGACAATGGTGAAAAAAAAAAACATTGTGAAGGTGCCGTCAATATGGGCCTATACATACCGGTCAACATAATTAACATGCAAAGGTACATAATAATAAGCTTTACTGAAATGAGAAGAGACAACAATCCCATATAGTCTCCGCTAAGTAAGAGCTCATACCTAAATGATAAAAAAATAAGGAGGTATTAAGGAATAGGGTAGAAATTGGGGTGAAAGAGTAGGCAGCCAAAAGGGAGGCCAGAATAGGTAAAAGGTAGAGAATAGGCAGGGCCATCTTGGATTAAGGGAACTAGGCTTGTAGGTCCGAGGTTTCTGTTGTTAGGAATGTGGGGTGGATGAGATACTTAGGCGTAGGATTTGAGAGTGGCACCTGGGGCTTACTGTGTGACCCTGAGCAAGACACTTAACTTTCCTGTGCTCCCAGGTTTCACCTGTATACAGGCTTTCAGCTTAGTGCATCTCACCTGTTTAAACAATTGGAAGGAAAAAAAAAACAAAAAAAAACTGAAGACTGCCTGTCAGTACTGGCAAAAGGCTGGGGTTGGGGGTGGGAGCAAGAAGCAGTAGAGACACCTGCACTTGCTTCACGCCATTTTGCTCCATAGCACAGCGGGGATGGGCACTCATGTAGCACTGGGCTCTTGCCTTTTTAAGATACTGGACACTGGACAGGACACAAAGCATCAAAAGCAAACAAAAAACTAATTAAAAAAAGCAGTAAATTTTGTATTATTTATATTTAGTAGGTATTTCACCCCTCCCCCGGTTCTTTTCCACACTTCCCCTTCCTCTGGTGCACGTGTGGAGGCATCCGTATGCTGTGTTCTGGAATGCCCACCCTACTCGTCACCCCTTCCCGCCTATGCTGCCATCAGACCCCCACCCAGTGGCAGCGGAACTACAAGGAGGAGGCCACAACCTCCCCCGGGAGAGGAGAGCTACCATTAGGCTGCTCTATCCTGCTACATCCCCCCCCCCACGCCAGCCCCCTGATGACCCAAGGTCATCCCTGAACCTAGGTCACTGGCGCGACAAGAGGTAAGGCATAGTTCCTCAGCCCTCTGCACCACCGGGCTGGCGCCAAAAGCTATTTACTTCAAACTAGCAAAAACCAAAAAAGAAAAAAAGCATTTAGAGGAAAAGAACCAAAGTCAGTTGTGTGTGTGTGTGTGTGTGTGTTCATGAGGACTGGGGAACAATCTGGGTTGGATGGATGGTTGGTCTGATGCTGGACATAAAGTATCAAAAGCAAACAAACAAAAAATTAAAAAGCATTTAAACTAGCAATAATAAAGAAAAAAGTTTGAAAAAGGGAAAAGAAAAGAACTGAAGTTGGGGGGGGTGAGATCATGGGGAACAAATTAAAGGTTATTCCAACCACATTACAAATAACAGACTGCTAATTACTGCAAAAAAAGAAAGAAAAACAAAACAAACTATAAAGGTGTGAGTGTTGTGAGACGAGTTGTATTGGAACTGGGGGGGGAAGAGTGCTGCTATACAGAAAATAAAGGGTAAAGAAAAAGAATATAATAATTCATGAAAAAAAAGGGGTTGTAGTTAGAAGGGGTTGGAAAAGAATATAAACTTTGTTATGCGAGTGTGTGTGACTTTACCTAGATGATTTAGATAGTTGCCACTAATAAAAGCACTGAGAAAGAAGACAGGACCTGTCCTGCTGTTTTGTTTACCACCTGCTGCTACCTAAACTATCACCATACTATCCTCAGAGTGTCCTGACCTTACAAATGTTAGGTAAGCATAGGCACAACCAGCCACAACTGACTGAGCACAGTCAAATAAAGTTCAAACAATTGTTGTCTCTCTCTCTTCTGCTTGTCTTCAAGCAAATAACAATTCTGTGTATTTGCAGCACTTAGTCACTCACTGTTGTCTTGTCGCTCAGAGCAAGAAGCGAAAAAGCATTTTGTGCGTCTCTGTCACACCTTTACTACTGTGAAGTGTGAACATACTGTACTGGTGTGAGTGTGTGAATTTATAAAATTGGCAATAAGTCTTCTGAGTGAGATGGTCATTTGGGCTGGAGCCTGACATAAAATAATTGCTCAACACACAGAGATAAAAAACAATTTTATTTACTAGACAGAATGTTGCACAACATAACAGACACAATATCCAGAAAAATAGGTAAAAGAAAACTACTCTCTTTTCCCTTTGGACTTCCCCCTCCATCTCCTCCTCTTCATCTGGAACAAAACAAAGTGCCTTTTCAAAGTCCTACTCAGGAAAAGAAGCAAAACACCAATTCTGAATCTGTGGTATCAGACATAACAGATGAACAATCCAGTTGGTCCGTAGCAATTTCTAAAACAACTGAGAATGACAGCAGCAGCTATTTGGTGGTATCACAGTCATCACAGCTACTTAATAAAAAGCAAGCTTTAAGGGAGGAAACCATGTTCAACATTAAGAAAAAAAATGATCAAGAGAAAAGGGCTAGACTGTTTCAGCCTTACTGGCTAACTCCGGTCAACTCGTTAAGATACGATGATAAAACATTTGTCATATACTACTCAGTGTTTGAAAAATATTCTTCACCTGCAAATCCTGCTTATTCAAAAAACCAAAAAAAAGTCTTTGCCACTGGTTAAATTATTTTAGAACTGAGTCAGTTCAAGCCCATGGGAAATACAGTCCACATATGATCTGTGAGAATCAGCATAGTCATGACAGTGGCCAACATGTAGTTAACTTTAACATTATGGAAAAAGCATTATGTCATGCATTTGCTCAACTGGAGGAGTCCACAAAAAAAATAAAATTATTTAACATGGCCCATTCCATAGCTAAAAATGTACATCCTTTCTCTGATATGGAGTGACACTGTAAATTACAGAAAAGAATTACATTAAACTCGGTAGCAATTAAGCAAATGACAAGCGAGCAAGAGACTTTTGCAGTGCAATATCAGCTGTTGTGACTAAAATACAGATTCAGACAGTCAAAAATACCAAATTTGCTACTGTTCTTGCAGATGGTAGTACTGCTGCAAGTGTAACTGAGTGGGAAATGTGTTCCTCTGTTTTGTGGAAGGCACAACAAAAACAGGTTACAACTATTCTGATTAAAGCTGTACCACTAGAACATTCTCATGCAGGAGGCATGTTTAAAGCAATAAACACTGCACTGGAGTCTATTGATCTGTCTTTTTCTGACCTTAATGATGTGAGCAAGCCTGGGCTGGTTCCCATTTCAGCAAACTTTGATGGTGCCAGTGTTATGATGGGCCATACACGTAGCACCATAACATAAATAAGAGAACATGTTCCAACTGTAATAGCTATGCAATGTGTAGCCCATAAACTGGAGTTAGCAGTTCCTGATGTCAGGAACAAAATAATTTTGTTACTTAAGTAGAAAACACTCTTAAAAGGCATTGTTATGGCTGTGGGTGGAGCCTACAGCCATCTTGCTGTCTGTAGCTGGAAAAATGGAATACCGTGGAACACATTTTTGGAGTTTGCAATGTTTCCTTCCACAACTACAAATCACTATGCTAACTGAAATAAAATACTCCCTTCTTTCCGTTTAGAATGTTGGGGGACAGAACTCTAAGCTGCTTATCAGATGGCCATTAGGAAATTGAAACAGCTTGTTAAATATTGGTTGCCTATTAAACTGGAGCTTTGTTTACCCCCTTTGAAATGTAGTAACTTGCACATTTAAATACTTAGCATTTAAACATTTTCTTTCTAACTTCAGTTGGGCAGGTATTGTCTTTCAAGAAAGATTCATACCTCTTAAATGTCACCCTTTCCCAGAAATGAATCTAAAAAATTTACACAGTTTTTTTTTTTTACCTCTTAAGACACTGTCTGATAAACACTGTCTCAGACATATGCCAGGTCTTATGTAAACTATCCAGGCTAAATATATAGCAATCAGCAGGCATTTTTACTATGATTTTTGAGTAAAAACATATATTGAGCTACAGCAAACACACACACCATCCTCATGGCCACAACACTGAGAATAAATACTGCAATGTAATATGTTATACAACAATAAAGAAACTGTGTATGCCAGTGAACACAGTGAAGTTCAGTTTACAGTAGGTTTCCTTTAAATATTTCTTATCCTATATTTTGTATCCTGGATAGCGCTGCGGAGATGCTACATCTCATTGTCCTAGGGATCTCATTTTACACTTTTTTTGTACTATTTACTCAGGATGTCCCAGATTAGATGCAATATCTCGTTTTCAGTGGGGTCATGGTTTTAATATTTTTATAATGTATTTATTCAGGGTAGCCTAGTCCATATGTAAAATATTATATTCAGTGTGTTCTGATTTTATGCAATGAAGCATAATATTGTGTAGATGTACAGCCCCACTGAAAATAAGATGTCATGTCTTCTGTGAACTATTCAGACTAAATATACAGCAATTAGCAGGCATATTCTAGAAAAAAAGCACATTGTAAAAATGTGTTAAAGGAAGACATTTAAAACTGCCTCTCAACAGATCTGCATTGTGCAAATTCGTTACAAATAATGGGTAAATGCATCCCAGAAGCTCTCCACAGCCATATCGGCACTGACCAGAGTTTGTTAAATTTTACTGTTACAGTCCCACGAAATGGAGAGAACGTCAGGAAACAGCACATGTCAGGGACAAAGAGCTGGCATATTTCAATGCTATCAAGCATGTTTGTTGGCTTCCAAGTAAGATGCGCTCAGTTCATGCTGTCCAATCAACCTGTCCACCATACAGTAGTTCAGCATCTAAAATATGTCTCTAGATATGCTGGTGATGATGATGTCAAAACAAAAACATTTATGTCCAGAGTGTGCAATATGTAAAATCTCTTTTTATTCTTCAAAATTTCTTGCAGATACTGAACAAGTATTTGTCAATGCCGAATGTTGTCTTGCTGGCATTGGCATTGATAGTAGAGGAGTTAGAGAGATGCAGAATAGGAATGGCATGAAGTACTGAACTGACACCAACCCCACCCCATCCTGTAGAGACTGAAAGGCATTAGGGTGTGCCTTTGGGTCATCAGCCATAATGCTTATCACCTCACCCTACCCTGCAGACACCGACAAGTGTCGCGGTGTGCCTTGGGATCTGTGGGCCTTACGCTCACCCCATTCCATAAAGAAATACACTGAGATGGCTGCAGTATAGGAGAATGGTGTGAATTTTGAGGCACACCTCGATGCCTGTCACTGGCTGCAAGGTGGGGTTGGGGTGGAATGGCATGAACATTATAGCCAATGATCCCAAGTCACACCCCAAACGCCTGTCAGTCTCTACAGGGTGGGGTGTTAAAGTGAGGTGTTAAAGTTAGAAACCCTAACACCCTGGACGTTTGTTGGTATTTTCACTCCAAATTTTCAACATGGGCTTTTTGTGCTCCCACCTCATGAACAGTGGTGCTATCAGTTCATTAGCAGAAAGGCGACTTTGCACAATGACTGCGCCATTTGGCTCAACAGGTGTGAAAAACACATTTCAGATAGAATGTGAAAAATGACAGCTGTACTGTTCATGAGGAGATGTAAAGAAGTGGCGATGTTGAAAATCTGGAGTGAAAATACGAAAAATAGAAGTCACGAGCGTGCATAGAAACTGTGCAACACACGCCCATAACGCAATTATTTTGGGAATTTTTTTTAACCCAATTTTCAACTTATGCATTTTGGGACCTCCACTCATGAACAGTGGTACTATGATTTTGTTACTCTGCCCAGAAAGTTGATTTCCCACAGCGACCGCACCATTGTGTACCAGATGTGCGAAAACACATTTTGGGCAGGATGTGAAAAATTAAAGCTATGCTGTTCATAAAGAAGTGTAAAAAAATGGCAATGCTGAAAATCTGGAGTGACATGGCAATGTTGAAAATCTTGAGTGAAAATATAAAAAAATTGTCGAAGTTACGAGCATGGAAACTGCGCAACGCACGCTTGCAACAGTCACTTTTTGGAATTTTTTCACCAGATTTGCAACATAGGCTTTTTGGGACCCCACCTCATGAACAATGGCACTGTCGTTTTGTTCATTGGTCCCAAAAAGTGATTCCATGCAGTGACTGCAAAAATCACCTTTCGGGACCAAATAACGAGATGACAGAGCATGTGTTCATGAGCTGGGCTCCCAAGAACCCCATGCTGAATATTTGGAGTCAACATTCAAAACAATGACCAAGATATCCACCTAAGTTGACCCCCCCCAATTGATGCCATTATATAGCTTACTGGCACTTCTTCATTTTGCCATTCAGCTTTGAAGAGTCCAGATGCATCCCACTCCACAGACAATCGCAGCACCAGACCTCCGGAGGCAAGTATGGGGTGGGGGGTGTGAGGAGATGGGGTGCACAGAGGGTGAGTGCGGGTTGAAGGCGCTGGAGACTACAAGGGACCATTTTCCTTTTTACAGGGAAAAACGAAAAACTGACATCGAAGGATGGTTTTCTTTCTTTACAGGTGAACTAAAAACAAAATGTTGGGCACACTGGGGTGGGCTTTCAGTGTGCCCCATGAGGTTTTTTTTGTTCTGGAGTGGGGATGTTGGGTACACTGGGGTGGGCTCCCAGTTTGCCCCATGAGTTTAGGGGGGCTGATGCCAACGGGGATTGGGCTCCATCGGCAAAGAAAATGTGTGTGTGTGTGTGTGTGTGTGTTGGGGGGGAGGGATGATGCCAATGGAGATTGGGCCGTATAGGAAAAGAAAGTGTATGGGGAAGGGGAACATGCCGACACAGGGGATTTGCCACCCCCAATGTTGGTATGGGGATTGTACGTGGCAGACAGCAGGCACCGCCGTGTTTACTGAAATGTTTCACCAGGAAAGGCACGTTGGGGAGGAATGTCATTAACCGCTGCATGATGAGCTTGTCTCCGATTGCAGTGGCAGATTTCTTTCAACTTGGTGGAACTTTCCATAATTTCTGCATCAGCACTAGCATCCTCACTAATTGGGTGATGAAGGATGCACCTACTAAAGCATGCCTTGCATTCGCCAGCACTGACACACCTCTCAATGCGGTACTACTGCAAGATGCTGCTTGCGCCTGTGCGCAAGACAACATAAAAATCTGTCACTTGAATTTAAAAAGATTACCTGCTAATATTAAAGTCCCCCTACTCATTAAGACCTGCATACTCCAGTTGATGGTGCTAAAAGCAAAGGCTGGAAAATTCATTACATCCTTTCTAAACCAATACAATTATTAAGAGAAATGCATGGACTGTATCATTTCAAAGCGAGGCAGTGAGGACAGGATCGTTTATTTGACCTTCAAAGGCAATTGTCCAGAAATAAATTTTACAACTGCAGAATTTAATAGATGCAGCAATATCATACACAGATCAGAGATTGCAGAATTTCTCAGAAGTGCCTCTGAAATGGTTCCGCTGTTCAGTTTTAAAAAAATTTGATCTGCTCAGAGAACAATTTGCAGAATTTGGAACAAGTGAATTAACTTATTTGTTAGGATACTTTCATGACTTTCTCACTGAAAATCCGAAGAGCAGTATAAAAATGAAGCATGCTGCATTGAAAGCACTACTAAAATCTGCAACTGATTAGCCATATCTGCAAGTCTGTTCAAGATTATTAAGAAAGAGAGACCAGTCCAGCTTGCTCACATCCTTGACCTCATATAAATGCTACTGGCTATGGGTGTGTCTACTGCAAAATGTGAGAGAGTATTTTCCATTCAAAATCTTACAAAAACCAGAATAAGAACAAGAACAAGATAGACTGACTGATGAAACACTCTAGTCACTTCTAGAAATAGCAGTTGAAGGTCCTGCATTAGAAAGTTTTGATCCTGATCCCGCTATCAACTGCTGGCTCCTTTCTGGTCCTGGCACACACCATGTTCACAGTCATGCTACAGCTATTTCTCAAGATAGTGTTGTCCCTGTCACTGTTCATGACAATGATAATGCTCCAGCTCCTACGGACTCTCTTCCTGATGCTGCTGGTTCTTCTCCTCCTCACTATTCTGACTGATGTGCTTTCTTTGGTTGTGTGCTGCTGCTGCTCCTCTCCGTCTCAATCCTCTCTCCTGACACCTTTTCTACCTTTCATTAAGTCCTCTCCTGTCTCCTCCTCATAAAGAGGACTGGTTCTATCAGACCTCCTGAACAAAAACTTAAATATATTTCACATTCTTAATATATTACTATTTTACATATTCCCACCCTAAATTAGACACAATGTCTTTCTTTAGTTTTATTATGTTTCTTTAAAATATGCCTGTTTCTAACTGGATTACAAACTCATGCACCAGGAACACTAATTTTAGTCAAGTCCCTTGTCAGTGCACAGGTACTGAATTTTAAGATTTGGCGATCCCTGCTAGTGAAGTTTCTATGCAAAAAGACTTCATTTATTAAAAGTACCTCTTCTCCAACTGATGGTGTGGGTAAACCTCAATTTCCAGGCAATTCTGAAATGGGAAACCCTCATAAAATGGCTGTGAAGGATGAAGGGAAAAAGGGCTCAAAGACTTCATGGTCCAGTAGCAGGAAGCAGCACATGGCTGCAATGAATGATGATGTATCATCAATGGCCAAAGCCTCAGTGATCCTCCAAGATCAGAAAGTGACTGATTTTCAAGGGTATCTACAGGTCTGTGCGGTGCAATCTGCTACTGCACATCAGGGGCTGATATTCAAAAATTTGTCCAGGCACAAATCCTGGTTTGTGCATGCAAAACAGGGATTTGTGTGGATTTCCTATATTCAAAAGCCCGGTTTGCATGTGAAAGTCACAACGGAAGAAAGAGATTTGGGCATCATCATCACTGATGACCTGAAATCATCTAAGCAGACCACTAAAGCAGTAGGTAAGGTTAGGGGTATGTTGGGGTGTGTTAGTAGGGGGTATCACAAGTCGGAAGAGGGAGGTAATAATCCCGCTTTACAAGACACTAGTTAGGCCCCATCTGGAGTACTGCATGCAGTACTGGAGGCTGCAACTTCACAAGGACATTAACCAAATGGAGGCAGTCCAGAGAAGGGCAACCAACATGGTGCAGGGAATGCATCAGAAAACATATGAGGACAGATTAACGGAGCTCAATATGTATACCCTAGAGCAAAGGAGGGAGTGAAGTGATATGATCAAAACATTCAAACACCTTAGGGGCATTAACAAGGTGAAAGAGTCTAACATGTTTCAATACAAGAAAATTAGCAGGGCAAGAGGACACAGCATGAGATTAGAGGGAGGCAGATTAAGGGGTAATGTGAGGAAGTTCTTTTTCACAGAAAGGGTGGCGGATGCATGAAATGGCCTACCTCAGGAAGTGGTAGATATGAACACAGTGCAGGGCTTCAAACAGGCATGGGATAGGCATAAGGGAGCAATACAGATGAGTATGACTAGACAGACCATTGACAGAGCAAAGGCCGATGGCACATTCATAAGGTAGAAAATGAAATGGGCAGACTGGATGGGCCTTGTGGTCCTTATCTGCCGTCATCTTCTATGTATGTTTCTATGTTGAGGCAGCACTAAGTGGTTAAGTGCTGGGCCAACATGGCCCTGTATTCAGTCAAATAGTGCCTATGTGCTAGTCCACTGAATATAGTGTCTTCAGGCACCCAGGCTATCGCAAAGCGGAGTGCACATTTTTTGTGCTCCACTTTGCGCATTTTGAATAGCCCTTTATAACCAACCTTCAGCACAAATCCTAGTGAATGGTGTTCTGACTAGATCCTTCCAGCTAACTAGGAGCACTAGACAGGGCTGCCCACCTTCCCCCCTGCAATACGAAATGTTACTACAGCCTCTGGCAGCAGTCATATGACAGAATAGCATGGTAGAGGGACTGCAAGTAGGAAGTAAACATCACAAAGTTGCTTTCTTTGCAGATGATTTATTCATTTACTTAAAGATAAAAAAGAGCCTCCCCACCCTCCAAGATATATTAACAGAATTCGGGAATGTATCCAGCCATAAAATAAACTGGACAGAAAAGTGAATTGCTCACATTGGGTAACAAACCCCAAATTACTCCAGGGTATTAAATAGATGGTACAGTATAGCAAAACGCTAGGTAAACCAGAGGGTACTGCTAATCATTTTCTGAATCACATAGCACTAGACTGCTAAATATGTTTTGACATTTTTATTTCGGTTTACCTAGTCAAGACACAATATTAAGCATTTTTAATTTTGCTAATCAATTTGTGGCAAGTCCTATGCATTTTCAGAGTTGATTATCACTTTTATCGCGCAAAACTGCTAATCAAGTTTTTCAGCTTATTTAATACCCTGTACTCAGTAATATTTCTCTGCAATCAAAAATAGTAAGTTCTAGAAAATATCTGGGTATACATATACTTAATAAAGCATCACAATTATACAAAGGAAATTACACTGTCCTATTAGATAATATATATAAAAAAAAAGAGAGTGAGAGATGGCAAGGCCTCCCTATCAGTCTTATAGGAAGAATAAATACTACTGAAATGAATATTCTCCCCAAATGCTTGTACTTATTTCAGAACCTCCCTGTCAGGATTCCTGAAATTTTCTTTAGACAACTTAGAAGTATCTTACATAAAGTCCTATGGGGAGGTTAAACCACAAGGATAAGACAAAATATACTACAACTATCTCTAAAAGAAAGCATGGCCATGCCAAACTTTAAATATTATTGTTGGGCTGCACAACTGGCATTCCTGCATAACATCACTCCAGATAAGCCCCCCTCTTGGCAGCAAATGGAGTAGGAACTAATACCAGGAGGGCTGCTTCAAGGCCTTTTATCTCCCAGTATGCACAAGTCTATCCCCCCCAAAAATAATAAACCCCTTTAGAACATGGGTTACAAAGACACAGCAATACAACTGGTAGAACAGCATCATGTGACCGTGCATTAAATGCCTAAAAAGGCACAGTTGCTGTGAAATGTCCCTGAAGGAATATCCCTTGGCACACAGAAAAATCCTGGCAGAAATGGGAAAGTGAAAAGCAGTCATCTTTTTTTGTCCCCCGTCAGCCTGCAAGACATGAGAGACACTGTCACAGCAACTGTGCATCTGCAGCAGAACACGTAATCCACAGTGACATACAGTAACGCCCCCCCCACACACACACCCCCACGGAAATGGCAAACAGCAGTCTGTGGCCCCGAGAGAGAGAGAGAGAGCACCTAAGGGGAAGCCCAAGAGTGCGTTTGCCAGTCACTGGCAACACCCCCACCCTCCAGAGCTGGACTGCTGCCATGTACTGTAGCCTCAATCCCCCCCCCCAACACACACGCACACGCACACACACGCACAAACACACACACACACATATGCGTTAAGAGCGTTAGCGGGAGCCACTCCCGGGAGTTGGGAGAGACAGCAAATCTCGGCAGAGTGCAGCATTTCTGATGCTGCTTTTGCGAGAAAGAGAGAGACTGAGAGACAGAGCATCGTGCTGAGACATTCTCCCACCCCTCCACCCCATCGTACCCTGCTGAAGAGCTGCTATAGTACGTGGACAGACTGAACACTCCAGATGTCCTGCAGGATCCTCGCAACTTTGTCTGCGGTGATCCCAGTACACAGAGCCCCCCGTTTGATCTGTGTCTCTATTTGTGCAATGAAAGTGGCCGGCACACAGTAGACAGTGTTGTGAAAGACAGGGTGACAGTGCAAGACAGGCACAGAGAGAGAGATAGAGTGGATTGCCAGCCCCCCTTCCTGTGGAGCCATGCAGTACTGACAGGGGGTTGAGTGGCTGTAGGGCACCATGAGGTAAGAGTCCTGACTGCTCGCTGTCTCTCTCTCTCTCTCTCTCTCTCTCTCTCTCTCTCTCTCTCTCTCTCTCTCTCTCTCTCTCTCTCTCTCTCTCTCTCTCTCTCTCTCTCTCTCTCCCCCTCTCTCTCTCTCTCCCCCTCTGTGTTTTGCGCACAGTTCTCCATCTCTCTCTCTCTCTCTCTGTCAGTCTCATGTGGGGTGCACTGCCTCAGTGTCCGAGTAGCGGGACTGCAGCTCGTGGAAGTTAGGTGTTGCTTGTACTGCCACATCGCAGAGACACACACACATGCACATACAGAGGCATCGGGAGAGGGAGTGGACTGGGAGTGCAGAATTCCACCACAGTGTGTCTTTCTGTCTTCTCTGTATCTGTCTATGTGCAAGTGGTGCTGTGAACAAGCTGCAAAAGGTACTGTTGGAGCAGGGAAATGTGGTGCTCAGAGAAACACACACACACACACACACACACACACACACACAGACACACAGTGAACTTGGGAAAGGACTGCAGAATTTCAGCACTATCTGTCTCTCTTCTGTGTGTGTCCTACCGTAGACAAGGCAATCTTCTAATTCCGCTAAGACAGAGACACACACAGCATGTTTGTGTGTGCATATGCGCATATAAGGGGGTGTGCAAATAAAATGTTGTAGGCACAGTACCAGACCATACTGTGCACAAGAAATGTCATAGATCATGTCACTACTGTATGGGTAACATTTCTATGTGCACAAGGGCAAGGAAATGTGCATTTTTTCTTAGGGACTATTTCGCAAGATGGCAGGATACAGTACCCTTTTTTGTCTCGAAACATGAGAAGAAAAAAAAAAAAAAATTTTGTGGGTTTTCCAGTGTTTTTTGACATAACTCATGTTATAAGTGCAAAAACCCACTCCAGGGTATGGGGTTATAGGCATGTAATGCACCCGGGGGTGCTGTGAGGACACTCTGCCTGTGGCCTCATGCCTCAACGCACCCCAGGCATGCATTGAATGCCTATAACCCCATACCCTGGGGAGGGTTATTGCTAACTTACACACCAGCTGGTAAGAATATGTAAAGGTGCACATCAGCGCATTCAACATAGAAAACGTCTCCCCTTACGCCATACCTCATGCTAGCTTTGTAAAACTAAAGAGGTATAATTTTTTTGCACCAGATTTTAAAGCAATTAAAATATAGGGGTTGTTTATTATGGAGGATTTCTAAACTCCTTCTCCAGCATGAGACAGCACTATGGAATTCAGGCTGGAGACTTCTTCGCTTATTTAAGAATAAGGTAATATTTACATAACCAAGTCAAAATGTCACCACTATTGAGAAAGTCTTGTACAGGCCACAACCAGTTGCGTCAATCCTGGCAGCACTGTATAACGTGTTTATAGGTGCTACCCCTAAACCAACAGTTACAGCTAGAACAGACTGGGAAAAAGATCTGGACGCTGAAATCAACAATACAGCGTGGCTTGCAGCCAATAAAACATGTCCATACTTGTTCAAGGTCTAACAAACTTTGCAGAATACTAACATATAAACACCAGCAGAATACGCCTAATGGTCTGTCGTGTATACTCATGTAGCCAACCACCTAGTGGGTGCTACTTCACCCCAGCTCCTGAGAGGTCTTCTTTGGCTTCAGTTTCCCTTATACCAATTTACACAGAACCTACCCAACTCCCTCTAAACTACACAAATTCAGCTCTTTCAGGCCTGAAATATGTCCAAAATGTCCTGTAGAAAAAGGCGACTTCTTACATATGGCTTTAACCTATACCAAGGTCTCTCTCCTTTCTGGCAGAGTATGCAAACTATAATGCAAGAAGTATTAGGAACCATCCATTATCAGTGTCAGTGGCTCAGTAGGCAGCACACTCGCCTCTGAGGCCGGGAGATCAGAGGGCTGTGGGTTCAGTTTCCACATCTGGCACTTGGGTTAATATCCCAGTACTGATACTGTAGTGCAGCATGAGAGGGGTGCTGCGCTTCTGAGGTGCCGTCTTTCGGATGAGACGTTAAACCGAGGTCCCATCTGCCTGGATTGGTGGCAGTTCAGGTGGATGTTAAAGATCCCATGGCACTTATCGAAAATAGTAGGGGAATTTCCCCGGTGTCCTGGCCAAATTTCCCTCATTCACTATAAATACCACCAACAGCTTAATCTGGTTCAAAGTCAGTTGGCATTCATCTGTATCCCCTTCCCCCCGGGTCGTGCCTAAAAATAGGCAGGATTTGTCTAGTGCACTTACCCGGTCAACAAAAGCTAAATAAAAATAAATAAATAAAATCCTGCCCAGAACTCTAGCTAGAGTTTACAATGGGACCAGAACCCAGAAATTTCAGTCAACCATGCACACAGATTATTGGACATAGCAGTGATCAATGCCAGAAAAACAGCAGCTCAGCACTGGGTAAGTGAGATTCTACCCAACACATCTCATTGGTTAAATAATTTGATGTCATGTATGAAAATAGAAAGTCACAGCAAATGCTCAAGAAAACCTGTTCCATAAAACATGGCAAACTCTTCTACATGCCATAGAAATAGGTATCTTAAGTGTATAACTTTTGTAAACGAGATTTTAATTTATTTACTTTTTGTTGACCAGGTAGGTGCACTAGACAAGACATAGCCTATTTTCAGGCACGACCCAGGAGTTTACAGAACTGATGAACAAACAGTGGAACAAGCAGCCATTAGTTTACATCTCAGAAGATGAACATGATAGTATGATTTAATACTATAAGGAGGAGGAGATGACCTCTACTAGTGAGCATAGTCCAGAATAAAGGAAATAAAAATACAAGTACCAAAAAAAAATACAGCTAAAACATAACATTACAATATTGCCTAGTATTGTACCAACTGTGAAAGGTATACTCTCATGAAATAATCTATTTCTTAAATTGCAATGAGACTGAACTGTCAGTGTAAACTTCTTATTGCAACAATACTTAAATGTGATGACTATACTATCAGGATATACTGGAAAATAATGTTTGTACTGTGTAATAATTGAAAGTATGAAACTTGATAATACAATGGGTTCATTGAAAAAAAAAAAAATCCCCACAACAGCAAAGGGGTACACCTCAAGAGGACTAGCAGTCGAAACGTGGTGCCAGAATCACAGCCAGTCCCTCACAAAATAATCCCAATCATGGAGAGATGAAGTGACAGACCACCAAGCTGAAGCACAGGCAGAGGGACAAGATGAAACTGGGGCAGTCTAGAGGTGCACAGGGTCCAACCTACAGAGATAGGAGCAGAGACTCACCCGTGTCTAGTACAGGCTCAGAGTCCATGGGAGACCAGCCCCTAAACAACAAAAGCAAGAGACTAACCTGCAACCGGCACTGCCAGCTGCCATGGATTCCCAATGTCTAGGACCCAGTGTGCCACCACAGAACCACCAGAGAACATCCTTTTTCAAGAAACTCACACAAATACTGTCAGAGAAACACAAAGGGCAGTTAGTGGTGGTGGGGAAGGGGGATATGAATACAGTCCTAAAGAAATGTAACCCCCCCTGCAAATGGGGTTTCCCCAAATCCTTCCAGGAGCTTGCCTGAATTCTCCAAGACTGGGTGGTGTTCGGCATCTAAGCTGCTTAAATGTGGTTGCAAGTGAGTGCTATTTGAGCCTCCACGTACTGTCTCTTTAAGAGCTGTCTGCTTGCAGACTTAGTTTGTATGGGGGGACTGTGTATTTAATGCTCGAATCCCGCCCGAGCTGCGGAGTAATCGCTCCAATTTGTGGTCACTGAAGGTGCAAAGGGAGCCCATCTGAAAGTTGTAACTGTTTGCCTGTAATCATTTAAAGCATTAGCAAAATTGTAGTTTGTCTAACCTACCTTTATTGCAGCTGGGACTGTGTGTGTGTTACCCCTCCATTTTGGACCTAAACTGCTGTGTTGGGCCAAGTGGGTTAAGGAAGCCTTAAAATGGAGCCTTTGGATTAATCAGAACTTGGACTCTTTATTTGAACCAGCCACAAGGGGAATGTATGGGCAGTGACTCTGGGAAATATAGTTTTGACCTTGGCGCCTTTTTCCACCAACAGAGGGAGTCTTATTGTGAGTGACAGCCGAACCAGTCAACAGAATAGCGTGGAGCTAAAGGAAATGCCATGCTCTGTGACTGGAAAGATTAGATCAGTTGTGACAGTGAAGAGAGAAGGAGCTCTGTGCTTCTGCGGTGTATAGTTTCGCGCAGGAATTGTGTGCGAGGCCCTGAGGTTCGGCCTGCAGTCATTGCAAGCGCCAGATCGGACTGAATCTGACTTGTGAAGAGAAAGAAGGAGATCTGAAGAGTAGAAACCAGGCTCACCCTGTAGAAGACTGGAGAAATTTGCTGAATCATGCTCGGTCTGTCAGGAATGGAAGCTGCTGTGTGTTCTCCTGGGTATCTTGCAATAATTGCGGTCAGGATCGAGGAGCAGCATGCCTGGTATAGCACTTTCCTTTTACATATAAATGTGCGTACTGCTTGTGGGGAATCGCTATTTCAAATCACCTGTACAGCGAATTGTGTGCTGAAGCTGGAAGTAAACCCCCAGCTTAATTCGGACTACATCCGTTTGCTATCAGCTGCAATGGGGTCCAGTCACAAGGACTTTGTCCCCATGCCCTGTTCTTCTGGCAATCCAGAAGGACACTCTCCATCCAATCCTCAGCTTGGGTATTGTGAGTACAAATCAGGGTATTCCCCTGTAGCTTGTTTTTCAATCACAAGTGTGTCATCTAATTCTTGCTGTTTCACTGCTTCATGGGCTGAGCCCTCCAGCTCCGGATTACAACTGGGTATTGTGCATATCTTTTTCTACAGGGCCCTATCCATCTGCACCTGCGGCCAACGTCGGGCAATGGACCTGACTAGCACCCCCCCCCAAACTGGATACCCAGAGTGTGACTTTTCAGACCCTGTATGTGTGCACAGTACTGTGATTTAATGTCACTAATTAACCTGATTTCCACCTCCCGTGTTACTGTCCCCTAAATAAATCAGATTTGTTGTTGTTATACTATATACTGTCTGTGGTGTTGGTACTTATCATACTTATGGAAACAGTATTGTGTTTTGCTGTGTATGTTGTTTAACCTTACTTTACAGGGGGTCCTCAGAGACGTTCTGCAGAATCAGTCTCGAGGGTAAGTGGTATCTGTATGAGTGAACAGTGTATATATGTGGGGTATTGGGGCTGTAACTCTGGTGTACTGTGTGAGCCACTAGAGGGAATAAAAGGGGGTCTCTGTGTCCCAGAGGGCTGTGACCAAGCTAGTCTAACCACTACAAACCCTGACCTCTGGGTGGAGGCACCCACCATAGGACCTAGGCCCCTCAACCTGTCCGTAGTCAAACAGGCAGGGGTAGTAGCCCTTGGGATAGTGCCACCTAGGGGTTACACAAATTCTTAGACATGAGTAAAGCCCCAGTGGGACGCTGTGCCCCAGCTTCCGAAGCACTGCATGACTTGGCGAAGGAACTAGGACTGATAGACATATGGAGAAGAGTTCACCCCACTGGGAGAGACTGCTCCTTTTTCTCTCTCACCCCAGGAGCCTGTACCACAAACATAGCAGATACTCAGATAGGAGGCACAGTCATATCTGATCATGCCCAGTTTTCTTTTATCTAGCTTCCCCCTACCACTGCTGCAGGAACAAGAGGTAGGTGGGACTTTAATACATTCACTTTCAAAGACCCCAAATTCTGTACCAGCCTCAGGCAGGATATTAAAAACTTTCTACTCAGAAACAAACCAGAGGACAACTCAGTGGGCACCTGCTGGGATGTACTCAAGGCTTATATCAGAGGCAGGTGCATCAGCAATGCCCCCTACCTGTGGAAGGCCAAAGCACAGGACCTGGCAGAACAGCAACAATGGTTGAAGGAACTCTAACAGAAGTTCTGAGATAACCCATCCACTACAGAGCCCCTCCTCACAGAAATCATAGGTCTTTAGCTACAAAATTAATACATACCTGCACCACAAAGCGCAGTATGCCCTATTTTGCCTTCGGCTGGCATTCTGGGAATCTGGTAAAAAGCCAGGACATCACCTAGCTTACCAGTTGAAAAAGAAAGAAACAGGAATGTTCCAGAACTGTCACTATCAAAAAGAGGGATGGTGAACTCACCAGGGATGAGGTAAACTTAATGAAGAATTCTGTGTCTTTTACAGCTCCTTACACTCTATTGAAGCTCAACCCACTGAACAACAAATGGAGGATTTCCTTAATCACCTGCGGCTGCCTGAACGAGATCCAGACATGCTGGCACAGCTGGACAGGCCCCTTGAGCAATTAGAGCTCCTGGTTGCCCTGTGGACCATGCCCTCAAGAAAGACCCTGGGCAATGACGGGCTGCCTGCGGATTTCCTGAAGGCCTTCCTGGATGTCCTTTCCGGCCCCGTCATGGTGGCTATAACCGAAGCATGTGCCACAGGCATTCTACCTGCCTCCATGAGAACAGCACAGATCTCTTTGTTGACAAAGCCTGGGAAGGATGCGACACTCTGCAGCAGCTACAAACTGGTCTCACTGATTAAAGTAGATTGCAAGGCCTCTGCTAAGATCATGACCACCAGGCTCAAGGAGGCAATCCCCCACTTAGTCAATAGGGACCAAGTAGGTTTTGTTCCAGGATGTAGAGGCGCAGATAACATCAGACACCTGCTCAACTTGCTCTGGAAGTCAAAACCCTCCCATTCTCTTACTATCCTATGGAGGAAGGATGATTTAGAGGAAACGTGAGGAAGAATTTCTTCACAGAACGGGTGGTGGACAAGTGGAACACCCTGCCAGAGGAAGTGGTGGGGGCTGAAACAATAACGCGATTTAAGAATGCATGGGATAGACATAAAGGAATTCTGGAGGTCAGGGGTAAGGGGCAACAGACTTCTAGGAAAACAAACTGAACTTACAAGCTCAAATGGGCAGACTGGGTGGGCCATAGGCCCTTATCTGCTGACGCTGTCTATGTATCTTTGTATCCTTCTCTCTCTGGATGCCCAAAAGGCTTTTGACAGGGTGGAGTGGCAATACCCTTTCAAAGTTCAATATAGGCCCCTATTTTAGGAACTAGGTGTCTGTTCTATATAGAAACGGAGCATCCACAGAGGTCATTACCAATGGCAGGAGCCATTTCAGCTGGATAGGGGCACCAGACAGGGCTGTCCACTGTCACCTTCACTGTTCATCCTGGCACTTGCACCCTTTTTGCAGGCCATCTGCCAGACTGCGGACATTAAGAAAGTTGAAATGGTAGGGGATCACTAGATATTAGCATATGCAGATGAGATCATGTTGATCCATACTGACCCCAGTCAGTCCATACCATGCCTCCTGACCTTGATCAGCAAACACAGCTATCAGGTTGTAAATTAAATATATCCAAGTAGCAGTTTCTGGTCTTCTCCACAGATATCACAACTGCCACAATACACTTGGGGACTTCTCCATGCCCTGCACCATGTGGAATATCCGAGAATCAAGTTTGACTGGAACCTCTCTTACCTGGGGCAGGACAACCCAAATTCCCCTAACAGAGGAACTGGACAAAGATTTTTAGAAGGTGGTAGATGCTATTATAACCATTGCTGTATAATGCCATCTGTGATTTCTGATTGTTGTGATGCAAAGCTTAAGTCTGTATTTATAAATTCAATAAAAACACTTTACATGAAAGAAAGGGCGCTGATAAAAACAGCAACATCAATGAATTTTAGAGAAAGTAAGCAATTATAAAATGTGGGCTTTTATCTAGAAATACTATGATGCAAAAAAGGTTGACCGTGTTCCTTTAAATGCCTATTTTCAGTTATGACCTGGGGCCTGTGACGATATGATATGATTGAAACATAGAAACATAAACAATGACCACAGAAAAAGAAAAAGGGTCCATCAAGCCTGCCCGTTCCCCTCCCTGCTGTTACTGACCCGAGTAACCACTGAACCCTTCACTCTGTCCCAGCCATGTTTGAAACTATGTATGGCCTTGGCACCCACCACATCCACTGGCAGACTGTTCCACGGCTCTACCACTCTTTCTGTAAAAACAAAACTTCCTCACGTCCCTCTTAATCTTTTCCTCCACGTTTCCACTCATGATCTCAGGATCTTGAATCTGTACTTCTGCTAAATAATT
This sequence comes from Neoceratodus forsteri, assembly GCA_016271365.2. Taxonomy (NCBI): domain Eukaryota; kingdom Metazoa; phylum Chordata; order Ceratodontiformes; family Ceratodontidae; genus Neoceratodus; species Neoceratodus forsteri. Next base: position 337,129,583 of record CM057454.1, read on the forward strand.
CCACGCAGCTCACCTTTTTTTATTCCTTTCAGGAATATAAAGGTCTCAGTTATACCCTTCTATCTTGCCTGGTCACCACACCAGCAAGTACATGTTCAGCACCTTGAAAAGATCCCCATAATATCTGCCCTGCTGGCCCTAAATCATCTTGGTCACCCTGTACTGCACAGTCTCCAGCTGGTCCCTGCTCTTCCTTAGGTGAGGACTGCAGAACTCAGTTTTCCAGGTGTGGCCTCACCAGTGATGTATATAGCAGTAGTAATACCATCTCTTTCTTCCTGCTCTTAGTACCCTTTCAGTACACCCCAATATCCTAGTAGCCTTACTATAGTCCTTGTTACACTGGCTACATTATTTGAGGGAGTCACTGATGATAACCCTCAGATCCCCCTTCCTCTGCCATATTGCTCAGTTTTACCACTCCCATCTAGTACTCTCATCCTGGGGGCCTGTACCATAGGTGCATAACACTGTAATTTATTGTGACAAATTTCAACTGCCAAACCTCAGACCACCTCTCTACCCTTTGTAGATCTAGATCCCTCTATCACTATTTACCCTACTACAGAGCTTTGTGTCATCTGTAAGTGATACAATTTACCCTGGATGCCCTCTTCAGTGTTCTCCAATGAACATACTGAAGAGGACGGGACCTAGAACAGATCTCTGTGGCACTCCACTCGTGACCCCCCGTCTATCGATTGGACCCAGTTTATACACCACCCTCTGCTGTCTCTCTTTCAACCAGTTTTCCACCCATCTAACTATGCCCCTAGCTGTGCCCAGGTCCTAAATCATCTTCAGCAATCTTCTGAGTGGCATCAAGTCGAAATCTGCAGAAGGCAACTAGGCAGAGACTGGAGTGTCCCTGGAAGAGGCTGGGCTCAGTGCAGGACAGGATGGCTCTTGAGGGCACATTATAAGAACCATTAGAGGACAATCTCCCTAAAAAAGGAAGAAGTCCTGTCAGGGGTGATTGCTTCACTAATGTCAATGATTTTCCGTTTTCAAAAATGGCCAGTTACGGTCCAGTGGCACTGAGGGTTGAGCCGCTGGACACCACACTGGCAACCCGGGTTCAGGAATGAGCCTAGGCCACCAGGGGTTGGCAGGGGAGAGAAAGGATCAAGCATCTGGAGGACTGTTCTCTCTCTCGGGGAGTCCAGGCACTTGCCTGGCATTGCAGCGGTGCCCGTGGTGACCAGAGACACTGCAACATGCAGGACACGGTACAGGGGATGCAGAGGTGTGGCAGTCATGCCTGGCGCCATTGCATGTCCGAGCTCTGCCGGGGAGGGGATGGAGGGGAGGGATGCAACCAAGAAAAATCTCCGCTCCTGGAGATAGACAATGGCACCACCCCCTCAACCACACTCCACTGGCCGGATTCACTCCAATCCTGGGCCAAGCCCAGCCCAGCCTGAATTCAAAGATAGTGCACCCTGGGCAGATAGGATGGCCCCACCTCCGGGGGCTCAGAGCTGAGGGGACAGCCGGGCTTGTGCCAGGTGATATGGAGTTTCAGGCCCGGAGGTAGAGCTGAGGGTGTGTGGATGCCCGAGAGAGTTCTCCGGGGCCAAGCAGAGCCAGAAAAAGAAATGTAAATTTATATATCTATATCTATATATATATAGCCAGTTATGTTTGGAAAACTCTTAAAATCCATTTCTCCCCCACTGAAGGCAAATCCACATGTTCTATACAAAAATGTGGCCAAAATGGAGGGGTTTGCCCCAAAAGCCGGTGGTATGTGGGTTTTTCATGAAAACTTGACTCCCAAGTACTAGTTAAAAAAGGATAAATTCCATTTTTTTCAGTGTTTTCTGTTCAAAATGGAAAATCATAGGCCCCATCTCAGGCAAGGACAGATCAGCTCAGCTCTTTCTTACTGTGGACAGACCAACTCATTCACTCCATCTTCAGTCCACAGAAAGGTGTGACATGTTTGGTCAATTTTTCCTGAACCATGTGTCAGGGGCTGTAGAACAAGTTATTTTCCATTTCAAATAGAACTCCATCTGACAAAATATTAAAATTCATTGTTTCCATTTTCCCCAAAATGGAGAACAAACCTGCATGTTTTATGCAGAAATGTGGCTCAAAATGTTTAGGCAACATTTACTCCAAAGTGCTATTTTTTTTGTTTTTTTTTTGGTTCAACTGGCGTTTTCCACCAAAAATAGAAAATCATTTGTTCTATGGCTAGCAGGTAAGAGATAAACAAAGACCCTCCAGTGCTTTAGAGGGAGTTTTAGCTAGTCTTGGAAGAAGTTGTGCTCGGAGTGATCTACGGACTGCACACAACTTTCTACAATTTTCACCTGGGGCCAACACTGCTGTTGATGGACTGCCGCGGGAGTACCTTGGTCCAATGTTTACCAGCATCATCTGGTGCTCCCTTAAAGGGGAAAGTCCCCTCAAGCCATTTTCTGTATACCTGTGTAGTTTGTAGGCATAAACAATGATTCCCTCTTTTGCATTCCCCTAATTTAAATATAATGAAGTTACTTCACACTGTTTTGCCCTGGTGTGAAAATCTGCTTGTCTCCATTGCAAAGGTCATGACCCCACACATGTATGGCATCATGGAAGTTGAGGATGCGTACCTGCACAAGCCAGCTGAAGTTAGACTCTTATTTAGTTCTGTTACGTGTCTTGTGGCATACCTGTATTCTCTAAAAGCATTTTTTTTCTAACTCAGATGCACTTTAAACTACAGAAAACAGTAAGGCACTTACTATGCCTTGAAAAGTTTCATGGCTAGCATAAGACAAGAACATAGGGACTGCAGGGGACAGCAACAACACTAACTAATACGGTATAACTACTGCAGGCTGTAGCATTAAAACATCATAAAGCTGGCCTGGTGGCACTGAAGGTTGAGGCGCTGGACGCCACACCACACCAGAGACCAGAGTTCGGGAATGGTCTTGAGACACTGGGGATTGGCAAGGGAAGGAGGGGATTGAACATCCGGAGCACTGCTCTCTTCTCCTGGTGTGGGTTGTAAGGGTTGCCTCACTCTGTAGTGGCCCCCCAGTGGAACTCAGGAGGACTTCAGGAGTGGTGCTGTAGATGGGGAAGGAAAAACAGAAAAATGGCATCCATGTCGGCTGGATGATGGCAGCCCCACCTCCCCACACCGCGAAGCCAGGAAGCCCCCAAAGCTGCATCCCCTCACCCAGCACAGAAGCAAGGGAGTGCCTACGGGCACTCTAGTCTCCCTTCCAGATGGCCCCAGGTGTGCAGCCCCCCTGGCAAAGGGATACATCCAGATCAGTCGGGCAGTAGGGAGCAGCAGGACAGCAAGAACAGGAGAGGCGGTGGTGGGTGAAGGCTGGCCGCCCAAAGGAGTGGGTGGCTGGGTGCAGTGAAGGAGGGATAAAAAGAACATACAAAAACCAAAAAAAATTCTAAAATTCCAGGATGCTTTACAGGAATCCAGTCAGGACCTTCGTAATGGAGTCAAGCAGGCTTTCACATCAGACTTAAGTACCTTCATTTACATTTACAAAATTTGGAGTGTGCAATAGAGGCAATCACTGTTCATGCCTACAAGCTACACAGGTAAACAGAATAAAGGGCTGAGGGGACCTTCCCTTTACAAAGATGCATTTTCCCCCGCAGCTCTTAAGAGCACCATGATAAAACCACTTCTGAAGAAGTCACTGGACCCCAAATTACTCAAAAACTACAGGGCGGCCTCAAATCTTCCCTTTCTGGGGAAGTTTACCAAGACAGTAATGACAGTGCAGCTACAGGTCACCTCGAGAAATTAAGACATCTACAAACCTTTCCAGTCTTGGAAGAGTACGGAGACCGTGCTCATTATAAAATGTTCAATGACCAGCTCCTGATGAACAACAGAGAGGAGCACTCTATTGTTGTTCTCCTCAATCTCTTGAAGGCACTGGATACTATGGATCATGAGGGTTTGACTGGTCTCTTGGGGGGATACAGGGAACTCACTGGAACAGCCTTGAAATGGTTTGTCATTACTGTCTGGCAGGTGGCAACCGGACATTATAGGATCTTTCTCATCACACTCTGATGCAGTAGCTACGGGGTTCCCCAGCATTTAATTCTATTCCCACATTAGCTGCAGTAAATATGTTGCCTCTGGAACAGGTAATTAGATGGTACGGCAAGAATTTTCACCGCTATGAGAAAGATATTTAGCTGCACGTCATTTACGCCAGAAGAGCTTGAGGTGGTCTCCATGCTGAGTCAACACCCACAAGAAATCTCTAACTGGATGCCTTCTAACCGGCTTACTCTAAACCTGGGCAAGCCAGAGTTGTTAATAATGGAACCAAGCCCTCACAAGTCGACTGTGATAAGTGGTGCGCCAGTTCTGCCATCTTTGAATGATACCACTTTGACAGCTGTGGATAGGATGAAGAATCTCAGGTCACTATGGATTCCAAGCCAACGTTAGAACATCATGTGGCAGCAGTAGTCTGCAGTGGATTTTTCCAGTTGTGGAATATCTCCCAAATGAAACCTTCTCTTGAGCATGAGATCCTTCTGACCCTGGTATACAACTTTGTTATCTAAAGACTTAATTACTGTAACACTCTGTACCTAAGCTATCTAGAAAGTTGGTGGCATCTCCTACAGCTGGTGTAGAAAGCTACAGCCACATTGGTTATGGGAGCTACAGTACATGCTCAAAACAGATATTCAAGATCCTTTTAACATACAAAGCTGTAAACAATCTGGACTCGGACTACCTTAAAGGCCTCTTGACGTTTCATGCTCCTGGCCACCCCCATTGTTCACAGTCATGCCTTACCCAATCTAGTAGCAGAGCTTTCTCAGTGGCAACCCCTATCATATGGAACTCTATTATCTTAGGCAATTAACCTCGGCAAAGCCATTTAGAAAGGAGATGAACTTTTTTTTCTATATATGCAAGAGTTTTGTGATCAGCGAACCTGGACTGTGGGATACATTTAAAAACTTAGTTTTATTGGGTTGCTGATTTTGTTCTACCTGATAAACTATCACTGCTAGTTTATAAAATCTTAGCAGTTGTATTAATGCTTTTCTTGATGTACTGCCTTTTTGTGAAGCACCCTGAGTACCTGAGATAGGGCACTATTAAAATTGCCTTGCCTCCAACCTCTAGCTGTACTGCCTCTTACACCACCCAGCGAGGAGGAAGGGTTGCTAATTTACATTACACCTTAAAAATATTGCTTATATTTTGATTTATTTCAGTTACAAAAGGAGGCAATCCTGTGATTTCCTTTATATATAATTTTACTGTAGATGTAAAAACTAACAAAAAAAATTATTTTAAAGGCAGCATAATTCCTTGCCACAGGGCAGAATGATCTCTGACCCAAGTAAGGTAGTCTGATTTCACTAGACATGAGAAGCCTGCTATCTGACCCTTACTCCATCCGAAGCACTAGCCTTCAGCAATCTTTAAAAATCATTATGTAGTAAATGGATATGCACACCAACCTAAACTGAATTACGCGTCCCTAGCCAAGGACACAGCTACTGTACACAGCCCTAGAAAACCACAGCTCGATTAATATGGACGGGACATAATACTGCATTTTCACTTTATTATTTGACTGACAGAACATGAAATTGCTACACTGTCACTACATATGGTGCATTGAGAATTTCACTGCAGCATAACATTAGATTCCAGAAAGTCACAGTTGCTACGGAAAGGAGGGGTACTTATCCACACTGATCCAGAAACCCTACCAATAATGAAGTGGCTGTAAATGGACTGCCTGAAGAAATGTATTATCTTGAGAATATCTCTTCTCACGTGTTAAACCCTCATATTAATTGAGAGCTTCACCATTGCCTACCTGCATTACATACTAACCACTCTAAGTTACTTGGTGCCCTGTGATCAACTCCTGAACAGTGAAAATAACACACGGTACAGCAGGTGCATGCTAACCCAAAAGTAGCTTTAAAGGCAGCAGAATTTATTGGTCACCATATAGTTTTTCTCCAGTAATAATATTTATCCTGCAAAAACATCAAGTCCTGGACCCTAGTATCCAAGGGACAGACAACATTAGTCCTTTGAGCTGAGAAACTTTTCCTTTTCAAATATCAAGCTATCCGTTTGTCTTTCATTCCTGAACCAAGATACAGGACTTTAAAGTTTTTAAAAGATTCGACTCCCATGCCATGCCCACCATGAAGCAATCACATATCTTGGTGCAGTACTGTGCTGTTTACCATCAGAAACATGAGGGAACACCAGCCTAACTGGCTGACAATATAGCCTAGAGGTTAGAGAAATGAGCTGTGAATGAGCTTGGTTCATTCAGCAGACCTGGGTTTGATTCCCAGAACCTCCGCTTGCATATTGTGCGACTCTGAGCAAGTCACTTAACCAGCCAAACCTCCCAGGTTGCCCCTGTAAACAGGCACTCGTGCTTAGTAGGCCTTACCCACTTAAAGAATACATAAAACAAAATAAATAATTCATCCACATTATGAATCTAGCATGTACATTCAACAGGTAACCTCAACGGTTAATGACGTGTGTCATGAATTACAAAATTAGCTGTAAAAGCTGTCTAAACATTATGCAAGAAAATTAAAGCTACACGACGCATGAATCTAAAGGATGTCAGAAATACATTTGTACTAAAATAAAACAAAAAAATAAATAAAATACATGATGAAAAGATCTGCCGACTAATAAATACTGCTGCAGAAACCGGTGAACAGCCAACAACAGTCTCTTGTGCCAGAAATGTCAACAGGTCTTTCAAAATTATAACTGCACACATAGTTTACTTCTGTTAGCATACTCAAGCGGCAGTGCAGCACAGGTATGAACTTCACTAGACCCTGATACTCACTGTGTCACCCCGGGCGAGTCACTTAACCTCTCCATGCTCCTGTCCAACCATCTGTGGAAATGAGTAAAAGCCGAACACCCTTGAAACAGGATGGTGCATCTCTGCTGCACTAGCCTGGCTTAATGAACACTCTTTAATATACATACAGATGACAACGCAACTAAGCTGATTATTAAACTACCTATCACACAGGATACCACAACTTATGCACCATTTGTCAGTGTCACCTAAAAAAGTAATTTCCAGAAAATGTTACAACAAATCACCCGATACTCATAAGGTGAAAGATTATACTGCTTTGCCTACTATACTTTCAGTGTAAGTTTTTACAAAGAAAAGAAACATCTTCAGAAATCAGGATTCTAGTATTCCGAGACTTATCAGTAGCAGTAGTGGAGGTAGTACACCCTGAAAAGCAACTAGGGATGTGTTATATTGCTGAGATTCAAATGCATCCACTGCATCATAAATCATCCCCTTATCCACATCACCTGAAAGCAGTGTATTCAATAAACAGCAAACAACAAGATCGGCTGTGTTCTGCTTGAAGTGGCACTCAATTCTAATGCAGTATGCCGATTCCCAGAAATGCTAAACGATACATTGCTTGCTGCCTTCAACCAGAGATTGGATCAAGTCATTTTCATTACAGCATGAACACTTACGGGGGAGAAATAAAATCAAGCTTAATGTTCCTCGCTTTCCAATAAAACAAATTATTCTTTATTCACTGATCAAAATGATAACTGGGAAAGTACAGTGTTTGTTTTTTTCTTTTTTTTTTACTTTGGGGTCCTTTCCTACAGAAACTGTATATCCAAGAAAGGAAATATGGCAGTGGATGTTAATACAACAAAAACACTGCCCGGTGCACCTGTAAATGTAGAACTGTTCACCATGTACATCTGTTGCCATGTCAAATTTGAATGCAAGCAATAGCTTAATTTGCTTGAAACCTCTGTACCATGTTTGACTCTGGGTTGTTTTACCCTCCGCATTCAGATGAAATACCTTTCAGTGTATTGCTCATTACCTTTGTACCTACTTGACTCTGGGTTATTTTATCCTCCGCATTCATTTGTAATACTTTTCATTGTATTGTCCATTGCTCTTGTTTTGTACTTCCATGACGTGGAGCCTTTGCAAAGGAGTCTCTGACTCAAAGGCTTGTAATTCTGATATCTCAATAAATAAAAAAATAAATAAATGTCTAGACATTTATCAGACTAATCTTGCTTGGAAGACTCCTACCACAAATTGCGGGCACAAGTACAGGTTGCATACGGTATTGTGTTCCATGCAACCGTATGAATGTTTATTGGATTTTTAAAGTAGTGTGGTAGTGAATAATTTAAGACCTAATAAAATATTCAGTTTGATGACTTATCCATGAGGTCAATTTTAAAATAAAAGGCATTATTAATAAAGGGAGCAATTAACCTCCCCATTAATAAAGTGAACTATTAGCATTCCAACAACTATTGTAAAAAGCACTAGAGCATAAGAAAATAAACTGGCAAGTACTTGACTAACATTTTAAACATCCGTATAGAGAACTGTTTGTCAGAATTGATTTACTGAAATGTTGTAGCATCTTTCATTACTGTCCCCTAAGAGTAGCTACAACTGAGACATCATTAGCCTCCATGGGACTGGTAATCAAGATGTATTGCTCATGTGTTTGCAAAACTAGGAAAGATCATTTATATACTGAGGAGAATTGTCAGGTTTTTAACCCTCCTATGCTATAACAAACTTTAGCACCTTTTATCTCCAAAGCTGCAGATGGATCATGTTTCATTCAAAAGGAGATAAGGTTGGATGCAAACTGATTAAGCATGGTTTCAAAGGCTGTCCCCCTTCAGAGGTGCTAATTTGAATCCCTTTCTTTTGGAAGATCAAACACAATGGAAAACGTTGTATTCTCCGTTTTGGGGTGTCGGTGCCTTGCCTTGCTTGGTTTGGACACACACACTTGAGCTCTTGTCAACAGGGTACAGGAGGACTTGTGTTACCATTTATTTTGTAGTTGGTTATGTTCTCCCGATTATAATATCTGAGTTTTGCATTATGCAACACTGATATACCTGTGTCTTGTATTGAAACTTCACTGGATGCTGGAGCGTGCATATTATTGTATTTTCTGTAATGTGTGTGAGTCTACAATATACGATTCAGTAAAAAAAAAAAAACATAAAAAAGGTGTCCCTCGCATACTTCTATGAGCAGTCGAATCTATATCAAACACTAGTTTTAGATGAAATGGCAAGCGGCTGGAAGTGGAACTAGCCGAATTCAGGTGGATCTATTTAACTGTCCGCTTTCACTTTTCTCTTCACTCCGAGCTCCCTTGAAAGGAAGGATGTAAATATGCTTGCTCCATTGTGTTTGCGCGGCTTCAAGTGGCAGCCCTGAATGTAATCGATAAGTGTCAGCCCATTATCTTGCCTCTCGAAAGCAGCCCTGAATTCCCGCTTAGATCAAATGGTGTTCCTGTGATTACCATCCGAGGATGCTCATTTATTTGCAGTTGCGTATATACTCAGCCGGCCAGGAGGCTGTGATTTATGGAGCAGCGCAGTATGGTGAGCTCACTAACCACAGCTACAGCTACACACACACACACACACCACACTACTGACAGCCTGCACATACAATAAGCGGCAGCATCAAAGAGATCGGCGGCTGTAGCATTACTGTCCGACAGCACTTGCCCGCAGCTTTGTCCTCCGTCCAGACCCACTTCAAAAGGGAACCAGCAGAGCGCGGTCCAAACATCCCAAACACATAGCACCTACATCGTTATCATGTGAAAAAAACACCCACACCCACACCCACACAATAAAGAGCGACCTGCAACGAGTGACCAAGCAGTTTGTTCCAGATCACTGGCTCAATCTCCGAGGGACTTCAGCTGACAGTTCAAAGCGGGCAACCTTTGGACACTCACACGTCTTTTTTTGTTTGTTTGTTTTGTTTTTTTAACAAACTAAGAAGTAGACAACAAGGACAACTTTAAAGCAGAAATGAGCCACCGACATTTAACACTTAAATATTGCATGCAGCCTCTTACAGTCAGAGCCAATTGGCGTTAAACAATGCCCCCCCCAGATGATTATACCCACGATACTAGAATTAGATTGACGTGGTAGATCCACTCGAGAAACACACACCTCATCTTTCTGGACGACATTTTTTTTTTTTTACTTAAAGCTACTAGCTAGAGTTTAAATAAAGCTAGACGCAAACAGTCTGGCGTTTCAGAATGTTGGCCCGCCTCGGGCTATTGATCTGAAGGGGTTTAAAGAGCAGCAAATGGCTTTGTTGCTCAGAGCTTTTATTACAGGAGTTCTCTCTCCCTTAAGAGGCGCTTCAAAGTCGCTGCCGGCCACTCGCAAACCTCACCTGGGGTCTAACATCAGTCACATTCTGTTACACCCCCTCCGCACGAAGTTACTGAAAAAGGCAAGCCAACCTGCCGGCCCCTCCCCCTCCCGATCATTAATCACACTTCACTTTCCAAAGCACTGGCGGCTACGGGTACAAAATCTGAGAGCAGATCTTCAGCAACCACTTGCAACTGTACCCTTCTGTTCCCGCCCGCAGCTCGGAGATGTCACGGCACAAATGAGACCGAAGCTGGACAGGGCAGTTCCGAACGGCAGGTGGTGGGCTACTATGCGGGGGCCACAAGGGGCCGGCCGAGGCTAGTGAATCATTCGAGTCTCTCCACCTGTCCGTTTGAAATGGTCCCACATTACACAGCCCTCTACTAACCGCAGAACATCCTGCAGAGAAATGCACACAGATAACAGCCCTAGCAAGGCAGCACTACTCCACCGAGGAATGGCATATCCCCCCAAAAACTACTATACCTAAAATAAACAGTGTCACATGTTCAGTATGAGCAGACTGCATCACAGACCCTAAAAACACAGTTTCACTTTCTCAGCATTTTTTTGTAAAGAATGCGCCGTTCTTAAACTTTTTCTCAGATATATACCTCCTAACTGTCCAAGATTATGACGGGTCCCTCATTTTAGCCCTCAGAATTGCTGTCCGTCAACCATTATAGGAAAGGTGCTGCCCACCCAGAGAACGTGCAGTAAATTCAGACTTTATAGAAGCAATTCACAATATTCTAAAATGCTAAATGAAAATTAAACTTTGTACAAGTAAACCGAGTGGTTTCCAGTGCTGTGAGCGTGTACCTCTATATCTGAGGATGTGTCCCTCAGTATGAGGGTCAGTGTCCCTCACTGTCCCTTTGGGTATTCGTCTCACTTCAGTGACGAGAGGTAAAGAGAAGTGGCTGCTCAGATACGTACAATTAGCTGCATTATTTATGCGGCACAAGTGCTCCGTACTTTCTGAAATGGCAATGCACAGCATAACTAACCCCCCTTGCACCCGGCTCCATGGGCAAGAGGGGCTGCGGATGCGCTGCTATTCCTGCTCCAGCCCCCCTCCCGAGCAGTGAGTACGATGAAGCAGTCTGAACTACTCACCTTTCGTATCGTGCGGGACGGCCAGGCTGATGCCCAGGACACGGAGAGTAACGAGAAACAGCAGCAGCGCGCTCATCCTTCCAGGGACAGTCCGACCTGCAGCTACAGAAACGTCCTTCCCTCTCCTCAGTCAGCGGTGCGCTCCAACAATACAAGTATCCCGAGGGAGAATAATGAATTCAAACGGTTAAAAAAGGCCGACCGGGCTGTAGTCCTGCGGGGCTCGGAGGCGGTATGAGAGCAGCTGATGACAGGCGCTCTCCTCAGTCTGCCGTGACTGAGCAGCGGCGCGGCGTTAGTGCCCGACAGCAGTCTCCGAGCCGAGCGCGCCGTGGGTACCAAGTAAGGCGAGCGGGTGCTCGCGAGCGAGAGACAGATAACTGACTGAGACTGGTATGGATGTACAGGGGACGCGCTCTACCTCCTCTCTCTCTCTCTCCTATGTTTCTGTCTGAGCAAGGAAAAGGCAGAAAGCCGCAGCTCCCCCAGCCGCCACAGAGCTCCGCCCTCACACGTGCTCCTCCCGCCAACACACGGCGCTCTCTCACAGTACACACACGGGCAGCCCTGCCACTTGTGGTGCGCGCTCGGGGGCTGCTGCCTGCCCTTCTGGTGTACCTTTTATTTATTGAACATTATTTTGTGGTCGTCCGGTGTAGTGAGCGCTTCTAAAATACAAAACTGAAGTTATCGCTGTTTCTTCAGACAATCACGTAACAGTAAAAACTGCTGCGTGCCATGATGCAAGGATAAATACACTTCTGTGTCTATTAAAGATAGGCTTACCGTTCTATAACTGGTGGTACAATTTACAACTTTAGAAATACAGCATCATTCATGTAAATATCCAGAACACTTCATGGATGTCAGTAAAGGAGAAGATTAAAATATATACAGAAACTTCCACCAGAAGCTATTAGAAGTAGCGCTCTGCATCGTAGTGGGAGTTTAAAGAAAAGTAGATACATGGAAGAAAAGGCTATGCAATTCTCAAAGAAGGGAAAACGCCTGTTTGTTTTTAAATGAGAGTTAAAGAGTGGGAGAGTAATGACTGGACAGAAAAGATGCAAGGAGACTGCTCCAGTATGGCTGGAAATGGGGGAGTTCAATGTTGAGCTACCTCTAAGGACAGTCTGCTTGGTCTACAGGCAAGCAGACTATCCCAGAGGAGGGAATTCCAGTTATGTAAGCTCCAGATGTTGTTAACTGGAGCACCTTTGCTGCAGCCACATCCAAGAGCAGGGCAATTCTCGATGCCCTACAGGGGGAATGTCTCAGATAGCTAGTGTTGAAACCCACTCGGGAGAGAGCAATCTTATTTATTTATTTATTAGCTTTTGGTAACCGGGTAAGTGCGCTAGGCAACAGACCTGCCTATTTTCAGGCACGACCCGGGAGAGCACAGGACATTGGTTACAATATGCAGAAATGCACAGACATAATATAGGTGTACAGGAGCAAAACAAGATATACATTGGGTAGCACAGTAATAGTTACATAAGGGTACATTTTAGGCATAGATCATAATAAGGATGTAAAATAAAGCAATTAGGGTACCCATAAGACAGCTGAGGACAGTAAAGACATCAAGGTTCATAGCCACCTAGACAAACGTATTGCATGGGAGAACATTAGTGTAGTATTCAGGGTCAGACCCGACAGCCTGCAGTGGGACAAAGCAAATTAAGAGCATTTGCATTGGCCAGAGGCTGGGAGGTTGGTGAACTCTCGATGGAAGGCTGAAGTTTTCACCATAAGGGGGAGTGAGTTCCAGAATTTGGAAGCAAAGTGGGCAAATGCCTGTTCACCCATTTTGTCATGCAAGGTCTAGTGGAGAGCATGGGGACAGTGGAAGACCTGAGGGTACGGGTGTGTGAGGCAGGAGTCAGGAGGTTGGCATGATAGACGGGGCTGAGAGGTCTAGACAGGGAGTCGATAAAGCAACCCAGGGAGTAGGCTCGAATATCCTTAGGTGACAGCCAATTTAAGCCAGCGTAAAGGAGACAATGATGGGTAAGACGTTAGACCTCATACTCTCAAATGGGGACAGTGAGAGGATCTCAGATCTAGAAGTGGGTAGCAATCTGGGAACAAGTGACCACCAAACAGTGTGGTTCATGATAAACTCAGCTGCAGAGTCAAGACATACAAAACTGAGGGTATTGGACTTCAGGAGGGCTGACTTTGTCAAAATGGGAGATTGCCTTAGAAAAGCACTAGCAAACAGGCAAGAAGGAGGAGTGGAGCAACAATAGTGAAACATCAAAACTGCCATCACAGAGGTAACAAGCCTTTGTGCGAAGCAAATCAAAACGAAAGAAAAAGCCACTAAGGTTCTCAAAAGAGGTGGCAGGTAAGGTTAGGGAAAAAAAGATAGCATTTAGGAAGTATAAGGAAATACAGAAGGAGCAGGACAGAGAACTGTACCAGTTAAGGCAGAAGGAAGCAGGGAAGGCAGTCAGAATAGCAATGGCCCAAACTGAGGAAAAGATAACCAACTCGGTTAAGAAGGGGGATAAAACCTTTTATAGGTATATTAGGGAGCGTAGAAAGACAAAGGGAGGGATAGTGAGGCTGAATAGAATGGACAGTGGGTGGGCAGATAGGAACAGTGAAAAAGCAGGGATACTGAGCGAATACTTCTGCTCAGTATTCACAAAAGAGGAGGAGGGGGAGGTACCTAATCCAATTAGCAGAAGCACTCTTGATAGGAGGGTCGATTACAGTCCTTTCACAGAAGGAAGGGTTCTGAAAGAACTCCTAAAAACTCAAGGTGGCAAAGCAATGGGGCCTGATGGGCTTCACCCCAGAATTCTAAAAGAATTAAGGGGAGAACTAGTGACACCACTGACTACCCTCTTTAACAAATCATGGGAGGATGGTGTGGTACCTGAGGTCTGGAGGAGGGTGGATGTGATTCCCCTTCACAAAAATGGGAGCAAGATAGAGGAATGAAACTACAGACCTGTCAGTTTAACCTCTGTGGTAGGGAAAATGATGGAATCACTTCTGAAGGAAAGAATTGTTGAGTACCTAGAGACCAATGGGGCACAGGACCCAAGGCAGCATGGATTCACAGCAAGAAGGTCATGTCAGACAAATCTAATTGATTTCTTTGACTAGGTGACCTAAGTAGTAGACCAGGGAGGGGCTGTGGACATGGCCTACCTAGACTTTAGCAAAGCATTTGACACAGTCTCACACAAAAGATTAATAAACAAACTAGCCAGCCTAGGAGTGGATCCCAGGGTGGTAGCCTGGGTAAATCATTGGCTGGACAACAGGACACAGAAGGTAATATTAAATGGAGTCCACTGTGAAGAAAGGGGGGTTACTAATGGGGTACCGCAGGGTTCAGTACTGGGTCCAGTCCTTTTTAATGTCTTTATAAGTGACATTGCAGAGGGACTAGAAGGAAAAGTATGCCTCTTTGCAGATGACACAAAGATCTGCAACAGGGTTGATAAACAAGGGGGGTGGAAAGGATGGGAAGGGACTTGGCAAGGTTGGAGGAATGGTCTGAAGTATGGCAGCTTGGATTTAATGGAAAGAAGTGCAAAATAATACACCTGGGAAACAAAAATCCATGGGAATTGTACACAATGGGAGGGGGGTAGTAGTAAACAACAAAAATGGAAAGGGACCTGGGGTAATCATATCAGATGACCTTAAGGTTAGCAAGCAATGTGATAAGGCAGTAGGGAGGCCGGGAGGAAACTGGGATGTAAAGGGAGAGACATCACCAGCAGAAAACAGAAAGTTGTTATCCCTCTGTACAGACAGTTGGTGAGACTCCATCTGGAGTACTGCATCCAGTTCTGGAGACTCCATCTCCACAAAGACATAGACAGGATGGAGGCAGTCTAGAGGAGGGCAACTAAAATGGTGCAGGGTCTGCAAGAGAAGCCATTTGAGGAGAGACTAAAGGAGCTTAATATGTTTCAGTTTCATCTGGTTCAAGGTCAGTTGGCATTCATCTGTATCCCCCTCGACCGGGTCATGCCTGAAAATAGGCAGGATTTGTCTAGTGCACTTACCCGGTCAACAAAAAATAAATAAATAAATGTATACCCTTGAGGAAAGGAGGGAGCGAGGGGAACATGATTGAAACTTTTAAGTACCTCAGTGGAATCAACAAAGTCCAAGAGGGTAGCATCTTTCGGAAAAAGAGATGTGAAAGAACAAGGGGGCACAATTTGAAGATAGAGGGGGGACGGCTCAGGGGCAATGTGAGGAAGTATTTTTTCACAGAGAGGGTGGTGGACACATGGAATCACCTTCCTGAGGAGTTTGTGGGGTCTGAAACTGTGGGAGAATTCAAGAATGCATGGGACAGACATAAGGCAATTCGTGTGGGGGGTAGGAAGAAATAGGTTGTGTTTAACTAGTATCTGCAGCTTATCCAGTAGGTAGGCAAATGGACGGACTAGGTGGGCCAAGCGGTCCTTATTTCCCATCAAAGTCTATTTTTCTGTGTTTCTAATAGGACACAAAGTGGTGTTGGATGTTGTCTGATAAGAGCATGCCACAGGTGCAGAGTGAGCCATGAGGAGCATGCACTGAGTGCCTTCCGCACCTGAGACGTGCCCTTATCAGACAGCAACCCACACCTGAAGTGCCATCTTTTTGCACTTATAAAAAGTTTCCCTGTGGGGAAAAAAAAATTAATCAGTATTACTTAGTTACTTAAAGATGTTAAAATTAAAAAAAAGCTGAAAAGTATTCAAGTCTGTAACTGATATGCTTTTGTAATGGAGATGGTGTTAGAAGTCACTAAGAAGCAAGAAAAGAGCAGTGGTGTCTGTGTCCTGTGTCAGTCCTACAGTAGCTTGTTCCCACTTTCTCCCTGTCTCAAGAATTTAGTCCTGTACTAAATAGTGGGTCAATATACATCAATCTAACCAAAAGCATTTGACACCATCAACCATACAGTCCTGCTATGCAAACTCTGAGCATCAGGGCTCTCACCTGATACAATAGGGTGGTTCCAAAGCTATCTCTTGCATAGGACACAGAAAGTTAAAATTAATGACACCCTCTCAAAAAGCAGACAGGTAAACACAGGTGCCCTGCAAGGCTCCATTCTGGGTCCCCTCTTACTTAGTTTATTCCTCAACCAGCTTCTTCTTGCATGCCAGGACAGAATCTTATTATATGCAGATGACGCAGTCATCTTTTCCTGCAGACCACACTGAGTCCCACTAGAAGCCAGTTTTGCCGCTGTTGAAAGTTAGTTTCAACAGAATAAACTCCTCTTGAACTATAAGAAAACTAAAACAATGCTATTTACTAACCCCCAAAATAAGTATAAATCCCACCAACTACCAATTCTCAATAACAAACTGGATCCGCTCGACTGTTTCACAACCTTTAAATAGCTAGGAGTCACACTGGACAGACAGTTCCCTCTCATACACACAGCACATAGACTACATCGTAGACAGAGCCATTGCCTCACCCCTGAAGCCTTGTCCTTGGCAACACATATACAGCACCGCGACTGACACAGCACTAAAAAGGGTAAGAATGACCCTAAATAAAGCATGCAGGCTGGTTATTGGAGCCCACAGGCTTACCCATACCTGTGACTTATGTGCACAGACCAAATGGCTTAACCTTCAAGAAAGAATCAATTACCAAGTGTGCCTACTTGGAAATAAATCCACCCTCGGTCTTTCCCCTCCCTCCATCCAAAACCTTCTTACTCCATCTGACAGTCAGCACCTGACAAGAGGTGCATCCAGGAATGCACTAAACATCCCCTTCCACCACACAGCCCTAGGACAACACTCTTTTGCATACAGAGCACTAGGCTGGCTAAATGATCTCCCCACTGATATTACCACTGAACCAAAGCTCTGCCCCTTGCAGCGCAAACTAGCCCAGCACCTGACCGTGCTGAGTACCTGTGACTGCCAACCCTAACCTCCATCCAATTCACCTGTGCCTCTTCATGCTGAGTACCTTCGACTGCAGCCCTAATTTCCCTCCAACTTCCCGGCCCCTCACACTCCCTTCCCCCTTCTAAACATCTCCCTTTCCTCACCCCTCTGTCCCATGCCACTCATAGGTAACTCTCCCCTTCTCCTCTACCTTTGCCCCCACAAATTTATATCATTCCCCTTTTCTCACTACCTCCCCCACTATTCCCTCCCCTCAACCCCTCTCCTGCTACCTCCCCCTCTTTTTCCCCTCCACACTACCTACCACACCCAGACAAAGTCAACCTTTGACTGCTCTGTTAATTTCTATGTACTGTATATACACACAGATGTAAACCTAATTCCCCATCCCCTCCCTAATTCCCCTCTCCTTCTACCCCCCCCCTCTATTTTCCCTCCCCACTGCCTTCTCCACCTGGACAAAGTCAACTTTTGACTGCCTTGTTAGTTCTGTGTACATTTAGCATGCAATCCTCACTGTACATTTTCTTATTCAGATGTTCCCTGTATAAGCAATTATGTATTCTTTTGTAAATGCAATTTTCTATTCTTGTTGCATTATATTCTATGGGCAGGATATGCAAACTGTTGCTTGAAAGGGCGCAAGTGGTCGCTTCACATAACTGAGATGCGCTGGAGCACAAACTTGATATATTCAAACAAGATGCGCAATAGCGCATCTCATCTGAATATATCAAGATCTGTGTGCAGCGCAAATGGGGGCCACTGACAGTGCACCAATGCATCCCCCTGCCAGGTCTGAATACCTGGAATGGGAATGCGTGTCGTACCCTACGGATGCACCGAGTGCACATTCCAGATATTCAGACCAAAACATGCAAATGGGACCATTAGCCATGCAAGGCGCAAATGGTGGCATTTGTATGTCATTATGGCCCCATTTGACATGCATTCCCAGGCTAGTTTGCACAATTGGGCAACTACTTATAACAATATTTGCCGCTTTACTCTTGCTTCACATAGACATACTCATCACTGCCACCTTTATGGCATCCTAAACTGGCTCTCCCTTATGGCTTACCGCCTTTATGCCATTGGCTCAGTGATGGATAGTTTCTCATGCACTGGTGTCCCCCCATGCTGGCTTAGCTGCTGATTCCTCAATGCCCCTCCTATGCCCTCCGCTCTAGTGATCAGCAGCTCCTTACTGTACCCAGATGTTTAACAGCTATGGGTGCTCAGGCCTTCTGACACATAGCCCCAGCTCTCTGAAACTTCCTAGTACCTACTATTATCCAACTTGCTCCTACCCACACTAGCTTTAATCGTCAACTACAAAGTCACATCTCCCAATCTGACTCCTGCTTCTATTTCATTCCCTCCTGAACTCCCCTTCATTCCCTGAAGCAATAACTTCTCTGTTTTGTGGTCATCTCTTTTCCATCAACACTTATTGCTTGCTGTCATAGCCTATATATTGCTGTACCCTACTTCTTCACCTCTCTCCTCCTGCCTTTCTACTTACTTCTCTCCCACCCACTAATTCCTGACCTACTCCCCTCTCCCGCCCCTTGAGGCGCATATACCATCACAGCAATGAAACTGTCACAGCGAAGACCATTACAGCAACAAATATCAACAGATCGCTGTAATGGTCCTGCTGTACACCGGCACTGTTTCTTCCAGTGTTACACCCCCACCCTGAAACACCTCTGACCTGGAATTGGTTATTTTAATAGGGTGGAGTGCGTTGGTGAGCCCCCACAAAAATGTTCTTTGACAGCTAATGCCGACTGTCGGCATTGTGCCCATTGCTGTCCTGGATGTCGACAACAATGTTGTCACTGTGGCATGGTACATCCCTTGGAGCATTATCTGACTACAGATTAGCACTTTACTCTCCCAAATGTATTTTATTAGCTCCCTCCATTGTATTTTTTCTCTTGTAGTTAGTCCCAATACATTGTTATATTTGTGTACTTCATGTTACTGTTGTTTAATACTTATTCCAATGTACTGTAACTTACTGATGTATTTTTACTGTCAGCAATGTTCCTGTGTTATCTCCTGATATACTATTCATGTATTATATTGCACTGCTTTCTCTGTACTGACTGTACCTGTTTTGTACTCTCCCAGGTTGTGCCTGAAAATAGGCATTTACTAAGTCTAGTGCACCTACTTGGCTATCAAAAATAAGCAAATTAATAATTTGTTAGCCACCACAAAAACCCGAGCCACACATCAAGTTATGGTAAAAATTAGTACCGAGGTTTTATTTTAAGTGCAGTCCCATTGTTTTCAGTCTACCTATATGTTTATAACACTTTTTGGTGTTTTCAACACAAAATATGCACAAATGTGTGCTAAAATATTTTTTTAATAACTGTAGCTTTGATAAAGTGATATGGCAGCGAGCACTCATGCAGAATAAGACATCTGTTCAGTAATGAATAAGACATGACAAGGTGTGGTTTATGGCCTGATAAGAGCATGCCCCAGGTGTGTAATGAGACACGAGGTGCTTGCAGAGTGCTATTAGTACCTGGAAAGTTCTCTTATCAGGCCATAAACCACACCTCAGAGTGTCTTATTTGGTTTATAAAATGGGCCCCCCAGTAAAAAAACTTTAATTAAAAATGCACATAAAAAGTGTAAATAAAAGGAGAAAAAATTAATGATCATATCAATAGAAAAACACAAAAAAATAGTCCTTTTCATTGTATTGTAATGGATGGTATTATGTCACCACACACACACACACACACACACACGACCCTCGCTTTTTAGTTAATTTATTTATTTATTTTTTTCACATTTATTAGTTTGGCTCCATTTTCTTATTGCCTATCCAGTTTTAGTGACAGTGAGCAGGAAGCGAGCGTGTCCCATGTCAGGTGCCCTAGTTAGTGCTTTTGTTTAATAGCACTGTCACAGAGTCAGTGCTGTTTCATTATTTTGTCATGCTTCAGGTTTTAAACAGAAATAAAGGTCCCCCAACCCCCTCACTCACATACAGGATGTCTTTTTGTCACCGATTTCACAGCTGTGTTACTGTCTGTTGCCGTGTTAAAGGGAGCTGCCGTACTGAAGAATGGCTTTCCTTCACAGAGCTTTTTTTTTTTAGAGGAGCCCCTGATGTACCTGTTTCTTTTCAGTGGAGTGGTACACTCTAGGTCATGGTTGGCGAGGTGGCTGAGGAACGCTGGAGTGGAAAAGAAACAAGCTGCAGGAAGGGGGAGTGAAGGAACAGCTCGGGAAACAGAGCTGCAGTTATGACAATCCAGAAGAGCTGTGGATCAATGCCCTGCCACAAGTTTTTCACCACACACATGGAAATATTATGTCAGCTTGTTCTTTTAAATATCGGAAAGTTTTAAATATGAAGGGATGAGGGCGGGGGAAGATGACGAGACTCAGATTGAATGCTTTCAGTTACTGCCAGTGCTCTCCCGGACTGGTGCAGCTGTTGCAGTTCCATCAGATACTAGTGTGAGCTGCACCAGGAGAGCTGCTTACAGGCATTGTTATCGCCGCATTATGCATTTTCATTGGCTTAAATAGTACAGTACCAGTTGCCAGTATATGTCCTGATAAGGACATGGCAAATGGTACCTCTTAGCCAATCAAAATGCAGGATATTTTCTACCCATTTTATAATAGAGTATGACCTCATTTATCTGAATGTGCAGGGGGACAATACAAATCTTGGGATAAATGGGGTTTTGGATAAGTGAGGGAACTTTACAATTAAGCCTATTAAACTGGGAGACACACCACAGTTTTGGATAACTGAGAGTTTTGGATAATTGAGGTTTGGATAACTGGGGTTTTACTGTAACAGTTAAAACAGTTAAATGCAAGTTATAAACTTCTGATGGCTTCTTGTAGTTTAAGAAAAAAATGCCTGCAGTACTCAAATTAAAAGCTCATTTTGAGATAGGCAGCCACAAGCAACTTGGAGTCTAACATTTTGCATAAAGCAAAACAGCTGACTGCTTTAAAGATCAATGGCAAACGTATGTTTTTTCTTTTTTTCACAGGTGTTTCCTATTTTTTGTATTATCACCCAAGAAATATTCTTTGCTACCAGTTTTCAGAAAGTAGCTGTTTTTTTGTCTTGACAATCTGTCATCCTATCATTTGTCACCTGTCTAAAGTGTTGTTTTTTTGTATTTGTATTGAATGGATTTGCTGTGTAAGTAGAATCTATAAATGACAGGCTGCAGATTTTTATTGTATACTGTGACATGTTGCTGCGGTTGTGAACTCAACCCTCAGCCAATATAAAGAAAAAAACCTCCCCATTTCCTATAATTAGCATCTGTGAGTATTGCTGAATTGATTTAGTTGCTATTCCTTCAGTTGGACTATCTGACATTGTAAATTATATTATGTAATTAATTATGGTTAAATAACAGAATAAAAAAATTAAAGAAATGCGTCTTATCTGACAGCACTTTTCCAGCTCCTAACAGCTATTGAGGAGCGTGAGTGAATTTTAAAACAATTGGGAAAAAAAAGTGTGTGTTTGTAGTCATAATTATTGTTAATTACACTCACGGTCCTCAGTGGTGTGAATTTTTGTGTAAATGAAAAAAAAATCTCTCCAGCCATAAACATTGGATGCAAATACCCTGATAATACAAAACAAACCAAAAGAAAGCATCACTTTTTAAAACAATCAGATGGCAGCAATAAAAACCTCCTCTACTACTGGGGGAACGAATTCGCCAGCACACACACAGAGGACTTTCACACACACTGCCTGTTGGACGTCACTCCTGCAGTGACATCAAAAACGGACTCCAGCTGTCTTAACTCAGAAAAAAATTCTGGAGCTGACAGCCTAAATGTGGGTTGATTACGAAGGCTTTAACTAATGCAACAGTTCTCAAACTTTGTCATAGTGAGCCTCCCCTAAGCTATGGAAAAGATCTTGAGCCTCCCCCAAAATACTGAAATATGTTTGGGCCTCCCCATAGAAAAATAGCCTACTTTTCACAGTACATCAGGAATAAATTGAAACCTCTTTGCTTAGCTGGTTCTCATGTTTTTAAGCTTATTGTAACCCCCTGCCCCCCAATAGGACAACCTAATTGCTCCATTATTTTGATTCTCGAACCATTGTTACCCCTTACTGCCATACCTTCATGGATCAGACTGCTTTTTCTGTTACCCTCTATCTGGAATAACCTTCCTGCTGACCTCTGCCTCCCCCCCTCTCTCACCCTACTCTTAAGCAACTTCTCAGGGATCATTTTGCTCCCTCCTGCTCTTATTTCTAGTACCTCTATGGTTAACTCTTGTATTTGTACAGTTCCGCTGCCAGTCTAATTGATCAATTGTTCCTCCCATTGTTAATTTATTGTTCTTAATTTGTTTTCAATTTTAGTCATTTTGTATTGCTTAAGTGTTTTGCAGTTACATTCTGAATTGTATTCTTTCTCTACCCTGCCCTGGGTTGACCTGAAATAAACCATGGCTCAATGTACAGTACCTTCCCTGGTCACCGGCTTGTGAATAAATACATAAATTCACCTACTATTATCCTCTTTCAGTTTGCCTTATCCCTTCACACAAAATTTATAAAGTTCCAAATTGAAATATGCTTTTTTAAGACTTGCTTGAGCCTCCCCTGGAACAGGTTGGGGCCTCCCAAGGGAGGGTGGCTTCACCATTTGAGAACCTCTGAACTAATGGCATGCTGAAAAAAGACAACAGGAGACACATTGTCTGTGGTCAAAATATTAAATTTATTTCTCTGGTGTAGAAAACACCTGTGAAAAAAAAGGAAAAAAACGCTGAGCGGCTATTCCAGAATGCACCAGGCAGGGTTCAAACCTGGGTGCAGCGCAACTGAGATGCGCGAGGACATGGACTGGGCGATATTCAACTGTGTTGCACCATGGCTCAGTACCATTGAATATGGCACTGGGGCCACCCGCACTGTGCCAGTGCAAGTGGCAAGGGAGGAGCAGGGGGATGCGCCAGCGCAAGTGAAGGTGCGCTAGGTGCATCAAACATGATATTCAGTGCTGGGCATGCAAATGAAGCCATTATGCATGCAAGGTGCAAATGGGGCCATTTGCATGTCATTATGGCCCCATTTGCATGTGGGTGTGCCGATCCCTGGCGACTTGTGCCTGGCGCCCTGCCAGGCTACAGCCGTCAGGAACCGACGCCCCCTGCCCCTTGGTAGGGGCAATGCGCTCCAACGCCCGATCACGGGCAAATAATAAATAAATTCCTGGTGGTCCAGTGGACCCAACCCCTGCACCCGATCATGGGCATAACAGGACTAAAACCCTGGTGGTCCAGTGGGCCTGCTCCCCTGCCCGATCATGGGCATAACACATATTTAAATTCCTTGGTGGTCCAGTGGACCTGCCCCCCCCCATGCTCGATCGTGGGCTGTAGTTCCAGATATATTCCCTGATGGCCCAGTGGACCCGATCCCCAGCCCGATCATGGGCAAATAATGTATTTATATTCCCTGGTGGTCCAGTGGACCTGATCTCCAGCCCGATCATGGGAAAATAATGTATTTATATTCCCTGGTGGTCCAGTGGACCTGCTTCCCTGCCCGAACATGGGCACATAGTGTATTCATATCCCTGGTGGTCTAGTGGACCCGATCCCCAGCCTGAACATGGGCAAATGATGACATTAAATCCCTGGTGATCAACGGTGCCCCCTCCCAACCCACCCACTCCAGATGTGCCACCTCACTCCCTCCCGGTCAGCTGACGGTTCCCCACCACAAGCCACCCAGCCGCCCACTAACTGACGGCATACAACGTATTGTATGCTGTCAATCAGTAGGCGGCCGGGTGGCTTGCAAGTGAGGCTGCCACCCGCCACTGACCAGGGGGAGCGGGTTGGTGGGTCTGAGTGGGCAGGTGGGAAGGGGGGTACCGCTGGACCACCAGGGATTTAACATCATAATTTGCTCATGTTCTGGCCAGGGATCAGGTCCAGTTGACCACCAGAGATATGAATACACTGTGTGCCCACATTCGGGCAGGGGAGCATATCTTCTGGACCACCAGAGAATATAAATACATTATTTTCCTGTGATCAGGCTGGGGATCAGGTTGACTGGACCACCAGGGAATATTATTTTAACTACAGGCCATGATCGGGTAGGGGAGCCGGTCCACTGGACCACCAGGGAATGTAATTATGACTAAAGCCCACTATCAGGCATTGAGGTAGGGTCTGCTGGACCACCAGGGATATAATTATATTATGCCCATGATCAGGTGAGGGGAGGGGCATGATGCCCGGACTGTGTCCCAGGGGTTCGGGTGGCCACTCACAGCAGGCAGCTGCTGTGTTGCACTGCTGCAACCACGCCTAGGGTGTTCCCCAACTTGCTCCTGCTTTCTATGGGTGTATCTTGCCCCTTGTGGCTAAAGCAGGTTTGTGCCCGCATATTGCCGCATCATCGGGTTGAATATCGGATGCCACATGCATGGTCATGCCCCGCACTTGCACTGCATCATTCACACGTGCGCCCAGCGCACTGAGATTGCTGCTGTTCAACATCCCCTTGAATATCATGCCAGGGCATATCAGTGGGTTGCACATGGCACAACACTTGCGCCATGCGAAACCCCTTTGAATATCCCACCCACAGTGTTTACCATTGATCTTTAAAGTGGAAAACATATTTGAGAAAAAAAAGGCAGCAGGACTATTTTTAAGCCATTATAAGATCATTATCTTCATGACACAAAAAAATTAGTCATCCAACCAACAGCAGTGTATTGACTTGTGTTTCTCTCTGGGCCTCAGAATATAATGACGAAACAATGAGGACATTACTGGAGAAAAAGTCAAGGCAACAACTGATCCCCATTTTACTGCGAAAAGGTACCAACACACAACAAAGACAAATCTGAACAACAAGCAGCAGGATGAAGACGAGGAAGACTGATCTATTTTCTTTCTTCAGTTAGGTCTATGATACGGTGCTGCAGATCTTGAGAACTTTAAGGTGCGTCAGTATTCTTGACAACTTGAAGGAAACCATGCCTGTCATTTTTGGATACCAAGATTTCAAACGCAGTTTCAATATCAAACTTTCCAATAATCCACAGGTGCCTCAACCACAAGAGTCCTAATAGTGTTCACATTCCATACTTTAAGACGGTTCCTCTCCGCAGTCTTAATGTTGTTGTATGCACTAAAACCTTGTTCACACTCCACAGATGTTGATGGGGTTGCCAAATATACTGCATATAGTATTCACTGGGTGGGCCAAGATTCCTTGTTTGGGACCACCACTTGAACACTGAATTCTTCAATATTGCACTCTGTGTGCTAA
This sequence comes from Neoceratodus forsteri, assembly GCA_016271365.2. NCBI lineage: Eukaryota > Metazoa > Chordata > Ceratodontiformes > Ceratodontidae > Neoceratodus > Neoceratodus forsteri. The sequence goes on from CM057454.1 coordinate 337,155,177, forward strand.
GCAGAGTCTACACATTAAAGACCATTCTAGCTTGGTTGCATCTGGGTTAACTGGCATGATGTTATTATCTAGTAAGGTGCCTTCTTTAAGGACACTGTAGTGATCAATCAGGTTTTCAAGCTCCTGTTCTCTGTAGCTATAATTGTGCTCATTCTCAGGTGCACTGTGTGTGTCTACTAACCCTCCAGGAGTTCAGAAATGTTCCTTCCAGAAAGTAACTTGCAAGTTGTTCAGTGGTTGCCTGTATATCAACATGTTGAAGATTCTGGAACTGTTCTCTTTGATCTCATGTATCTTATAATGTATATGTTCTAAATACAGATTTTCCCTCTTCTGGTGGTTCTCTTGGCATCTTGATTAAAATGACTTTTAAATGTGGTCCAGGATTTTCAGGAAGTGCCCACAGTGCATCAGTGATGTTGACAAGTTGCCTCAGAGAAGATGACAGAATGTTTCTGGAAAAGTTTAGCAAGAATTGCAAGAAGACCTATGGCATTTGCCAGGAAGAAAGTTGTAGTGACACATTTGAAAGTCCCAATTTTTTTTTTCAGTATTTCTGTTTATTCTCCTCCCCATATGGCCCCTATGTGACTGGCTCCATCAGCTCCGTCCCCCGGAATTACCAGGGCTTAACTTATGCCCTGTCTGGGAGCAGTGCCTGTAGAGAGTTGGTCACCATCATGCCACCTGGTTTTCCTCCATTTTCTCCCCATTTGTTCCGAGGGCCACAGGAGATGGTTGCATGCGTGTGGAAGCATGCAAGTGCCTTACAGATCCAGTAATGACCTGCCTCCACCCGCACCATTGGCCTATCGCTGATACCCTGCTTTGCGCAGCCCCTTGGCCTCCACCAGGGAGTAGGCTTGAGCAAGGGATGCTATCTCACCTCCCCAGAGAAGAGAGCTGCTTGACGGCCACCCATCCAACTCCTGCCCTCCTCCCACATGCTGACGACAATGATCCAGGCCCGCCTCCTGAACTCTGGCCGCGCGGCCGCGAGGTGAGACGTCCAGCGCCTTATCCCTCTATGCCACCGGGCCGGTTAGTCCCATTTTTTTAAGGCATCCCATAGCCAGATTTCTCTGATAGTTATCCTCTGCCATCTATGTGAGAGCAGAAATAATTAATGCAATGCAGGCTTGCAATGCCTGTACAGAATCAGAAAATAAAAGCCATCGCGTGAAGACATTTTTTTAAGTTTCATAGCATGTTCCCGTTGTGCTGTCATTCTTTGATGTGATCAAGCAATCAACAGAATTTGGGCAAGCACTTTATCAGTCATCACAGTTAATATACTGTGAACATATAACTGACCAAATACTGCTGTTGGTTGCATGCTTTCTCTGATGCCAAGGTGAGTCTCATGTGCGAAACAGTGAGTGGCAACTAAATATGGATGATCAAGTTTGACAATACTGGTTACTCCTTTTTTGCATCCTGTCATTATACAGGCATCATCAGTTGCAAGTCCTATCAGCACTTTATCTCTGAGATTTTTTTCTGAGATCATATAATTCACAGCATTTTATAACATGGAATTGGAAAAAAAATCCAATTGGTCAAACAGCATCAGGTGACCATGGATTAAATACTGTTAAATGCACAGATGCTGTGAAATGTCCCTAAGCCAATATCCCTCATCAGAATTGGGACTTGTTGCTTGGTGAACAAAACTGAATCAGCACGACAGCCACTGAAAATGTGAAAGATGGGCAGCACGTTATGTGGTGAACTGCAGCAGGGACAGACCAACTGTTTCTCTTCCCCCTCCCCTTCCTTTTCTGGGTGTGTGTTCACTTGTAAGACATGCAGTGAAGCTCCAAGTGTTTCTCTTCCCTCTCCCATTCTTTCTGTGAGTCTGTGTTCACTTTTAAGCCATGCAGTCAAGCTCCTTGCCATGCAGGCAGAGTCAGCAGTCTATATACAGAGAGAGGAGGGACCCTCCACACAAGATGACCGCTCCCCATGCTACCTTCATTCCCCTGTACTACTGTCATAGCAGCTTGTGAAGTGGTAGGTGTCCCCCCCAAAGATGTCTGCTCCCCGTGCTACCTTGATTTTCCTGCAGTAGGTGTCCCCCACTCCCGATGATATCTGGTCCTCGCAATAAACCATGTGAGGGAGTCACTCCCTGCTGAAGCAGTAATTGTCCCATGTTAGGCATCTCCCACTCCTGATAATGTCCGCTCTCCCTAAACAAAGTACAGTATGTGAGAGAGTAAGACAGAGCACCAGGATGCGGGGGGGGGGGAGACACAGAGCAGGAGCAACAAAGGAGCAGGACAACAAGACACTGCAAAGCTGAAAGCATTGTCAGGAAGCAATGTGAGCTGTGTAAGATTTGCAAGTGTCAGTAGACAGCGGCACACTTCATTCAACTGGTATGTAAACGATATGTGTCTTTGTTTCTCTCCGTAACATCTCCCAAAGCTTAAATAGTACAGTTCTTTAACAGCGTGACATCATACCAGATGCTGTGTGCAGTGTTGACAGCAGTTCCATAGTGGAACTACTTCATGTGGTGGAAGGACACCTACTAAGGATTATAAGGTTTTAGTGTTTAGAAAGCACTTGTGTTTGTTTTTTCACAATTCTTGTTACCTCGTGTTATAAGCACAATGACCCATTCCAGGGCATGGGGTTATTGGGAATTATTCAACACCCTGGGTGCTGTGAGGGCACTTGGCCTGCAGTCTCATGCCTCACAATGCACATGTGGTGTTGATTAATCCCCAATAACCCCATATCTTGTTGTGGGTTATTGCTTACATATACCATACCTGCTTTACATCTTTTTTTTGTTTTTATTGTTTTTGTTCATTTCAAATCTGGTAAGTCCACAAGCCAATGGTCCATTTTAAGGTCAACCAGAGTCACATTCATACATTAATAAGTACATCATAACATTCGTAGAAATATTACAATCAAAGTACAGACTAGTTAGAACATGTACATTGCATCCTAGAAGCAAGATACTTTTTCAAAGTGTTACTAAATTGATTTATGGAAACATTAATACAGTCAATAACTTTTGAAAGGGAATTAAAAAGCACAGTAAGATTATAGAACAAAGTTATTTGCCGCATAGCAGATTTCATTCTAGGAATACAAAAACTTAGCCATTATGAGAAACATGTCCCAGTTTTACCCTTATAGCCTTTGAAAATAGAATAAAAGGATTCTGGTACCTTTTTGTGATCACTTTTTTGCCATTATCCCCATTTGATACTGAAATCTTAAATCAAGAGAAAACTAACCTAACTTATTTAAGAGGACACAATGGTGTGTCCTAAAAGGCATCTGTGAGGCAAAGTGAGCAATTAGGTTCAGCAATGTTTTGACCCTACTTAATAAACCTACAATAGCAGAGTAATAAAATAGAATCCCGTAATCTATAGCTGAAATAAAAAAAAAACTCTGAACAAGAAGCAATCTTGTATCTGGTAACAGAAGGGAATTTAATCTATAAAGGGCTCCCAGCCTCTGGTGAATCACTTTAGTCATCTGTGTAATATGTGCTTTTTATAACAGACAATCATCTACAACTAGGCACACATATTTAAAGGTATCTACTTGCTCAATTACCCCACCACTGGTCATTTGAAATGAAAGAACAGAACATACCCATTTTTCTTTTTACGACTGCTGAAGAGCACAGATTTTTTTGTTCCATTCAAAATGAGTTTACTTTTAATAAACCAGTTCTGGATGGATTCAAAATCAGAGGCTAAATTACTTTGGACAGTGTTGAAACAATCTCTGCTCGTGAGGACTACTGCATCATCTGAATAAAGAAACATTTATGAAGTAGTACAAATTGAAGGTAAAGAATTCAGAAAAAGACAAAATAGTAAAGAACCCAGAATCGACCCCTGAGGAACATCCAGTGATACAGAACATGGATAGGAGCAAATGCCATTTATTCTTGTGACCTGTGTACACTGGTTCAGATAATTCTGGCACCAGCCAACTACCCTTTCTGACATGTCAAGTTTTGAAAGAGGAAACAAAAGTAGACTGTGATCAGCCAAATCGAATGCCTTGGCGAGGTCCACAAACACCACGGCTGCATAATGACCCTTGTCCAAGGCCACAGGGACCGCGGTTGTGAACCCCACCAAGGCAGGCGTGGTGCTATGTCCCAGTCTGAACCCATGTTGAACAGGTGTCAGTATGTCATATTTTTACAGGTATTCAGACATTTGATCAAAAAACATTTGCTCCAGAACCTTTGATAGGAGGTGCCAATAAGGAAATTGGGTAGTAGTTTCTAAATCTGCTGAATCCCCTGCTTTAAAGTCCAGGACAACTGTAGCACCCTTCCAGATAGGTGGAAAATAAGAGTTATAGGACCAGATATTCAAAACTTTGTGCCGGGCAAAGTTTGCGCAGGTTTAGCGCGGGATTAGCACGGCTCTGCTATATTCAAAAGGCCAAATAGCGTGGGAAAACTACATTAGCACAGGGCAAAATCATAATGTATGCCAGGGGCAAACTGACATGAATACAGGCGCAATGCTATATTCAGCTTAGTGCTGCGCAAAGTGGTTTTGCATGACTTAGCGCGACACTTAGCATGGTGCACATTACCACCCAGGAAAAGCTTGTCTTAACCCTGGGCAATCAGCTTTGCATGACACTATGGCTTTGTGTGGTGTTTGCGCGGGTTTTGCGTGGGTTTTGCATGACCTTAACAAATAAATATGACACATAGAGAAAGCCAAACATAGAGGAAGCATACTGCTAACTGATGGCATCACAATGATGCCATCATCTGCCACCAGTCCCAGCCATGCCAGGCAGTAAGTGGTGACCCTGCCACCAGTAGACAGCATGGCAGTGTGGCCATATAGCACACACCTGCGGACCACACTTCTGTGGACACCAACAGATGCCAGCACACACATGCAGCACTGTGGGCATGGAGGATGTTGAGGTGAGAGTGTATGGGTGGCCAGGCTGTGCCACTGACCAGGTGTGGCCACAAGGCTAGGACACATCATGCAGTGCACATGGGTCAGTATTGGGCATACCCCAACACAAGTGCACCTTTCTGATAATATATGCCCCCCTCGGCCACATACCACACAGCTGTACAACTGCCACAGCACACAAAGCCAGACATGTATATGTCACTGTGAGCATTCCATGCCAGAGGTGCAGCATCTGTGGGTCACACAACAGTGTAACAGTAATGTCCACTGTCAGTAAACACCTGCAGGTTGGGCCTCTCACTGTGTATAGTGCAGTCATCATCACTGCCCTACACACCATAGGCATTGCTGTGTCCACACATTACTGGCCCCCTTGCTACTGTAGTGTCTGCTGTGCACTGTAGCATGACCTACAGTGTGACAGTCCATGCAACACCACCACCATCTGTGCCTATGCTGTGTTGCCCCAGTACAGCTGCAGGCAGCAGCACATGTGGTAGAAGTGTTCAAAACAGTATAATATACCCCAAGCTGTTTGTGCAGCGCTAACACGTTTGTGCAGGTTTAGTGCAGGGCTAAACCATTAGCCCGGTGCAAACAGCATACAAATTAGGGCATAATGAGATGCTAATCTGGATGTTTGCCCAGAGACTACGTAAGTAGGCTCATTTGCATGTCACTTTTGAATATGGCAAAGTTTTACGCCAGGCAAACGTATTTGCACCGGGCTAACGGTTTAGCCCTGTGCCAAACCCGCGCAAACATGTTAGCACTGTGCAAACAGTTCGGGGAATATTTTACAGTTTTGAACACTGTACTTTCACATACGCTGCTGCCTGCAGCTGTACTGGGTCCATGCATTTGCTGGCACACACATTGGCCACATAGTTCACCTCTACCTACCTTCACATCGCTGTGCACTGTTTTGCTGTTGTAGTTTGCACTTCCTGGTTGCCATATTCAAAGCTATCTTATTCCAGGGCTAAGTTTGCCCTGCACTCCCAGCCCAGTTTGCCTGGCCTCATTCTCATGCTATATTCAGAAGTTGTTTGCCCCGGGCTATTCCTTTTGAATATGGCTTGCTTTGTGCTCCGGGCTAAGTTTTCCCACCGGGCAGTGCTAATTTAGCCCTGGGGCAAAGTTTTGAATATCTGGCCCACAGAGTGATAAATTAAAAATAGAAATTAAAGGGAAACACAGAATGTCTGCAGTGTTCTTCACAAGCTGATAGTCAACACTGTTCATACAAACCACTAGTTTAGGATCAAGCCTTAAAAGATATTCCAAAACTTCATCCCCCATTAGTAACCTAAAGTAGAACTTAGGGTGCAATAAATCAGATTTAACATCCTCTGGAATCAGGGAAGAGCTAACATCCTCAGTTAACTCAGGCAGAACATAGTTTGACAAGTTTGAAAAATACCCATTAAACTCCGAATCTATGGCCAACGGCTCATTCAATAAACCTGTAGGTATATTCAAGTTTTTAGAAGTAAAATTAGACTTCTTCCCCAATAAATCATTAATTAAATTCCATGTAGCCTTTATATTCTTACCTTCTAAGGACTTTTGTTTTCCTATATAAAACGTACATTTTAACGCCCTGTCCATGGATTTACACTTATTGTGCGCTATCATATACTGTAGGTAAATAAAGCTGTCTTATCTAAAGTTTGCCTATAAAGTTTCCATTTTTATGTTTGCTTGCACGCATGTGCAAGAAACATAGTACCATCATCTGAGTTTTTGTAGGTGTGGCACCCGTCTTCCAATTCAGTCAGTGTGTTTGCAGGTGTGGCCGCAGTTCTCCAATGAATGCTGCAGCTGTCTATGACAGCAGTTGAAAATGCAGTGCTGTACAGTTGAAAGGCAGAGCTCCACTTCAGTGAGCAGTGATCCCCCCACACACACACATGCACGCATATTGCGTGCTCATGCGCTCCCCCCACATGCACACTGTATGGCCGACGGGGGTGCCCAATCCCCCGTCGGCTCTGCTTCCTCCCCCAAAAAGCTTTCCAGGTGCCATGCTGGAGCCCACCCAAGCGTGGCAAAAATTGTTATGACCAGCGGGGTGGCCCAGTCCCCGTTGGCTCCAAACTCCCAAACAGCCTGGCTGCCAAGCTGGGAGCACCAGCGTGGCAAGCGTCCCACGTCATCTTCCTAAAAAACAAACCTGTAAACAAAAAGTTCCCTCCACGGTCTCCCTGCCTACCTGTGCCTACCCTCTGTGCACTCTGCCTCCCCACACCCCCACCTCACCCCATACTTACCTCCGGAGTCAGGTGCGATGATCTTCGGGGGACCGGGAACACGTCTGCACTCTTCAAAGCCGACCGCGAACTGAGGAAATACCGGTAAGCTGTATAATGCCATAAATAAGGTTTTTTTCAACTTTGATGCATATCTCAGCCATTTTTTGGAATTGTGGCACCAAATTTTCAACATGGGGTTTTTGAGACCCCTCCTCATGAATTCTGAACTGTCATGGTGTTAATCAGGCCAGAAGGGTGATTTTGCGGTCACTGAGAGAAATCACCTTTCAGGAACAATTAATGAAATGACAGTGCCAGTCGTTCAGGTGGGCTCTCAAAAGCCCTATGTTCTAAATTGGTAAGCATCTAAAAATATCGTTCTGATGTCGTTCTGCGCAGTTCCTGTCTGCCCGTTAAATAAGTTAGCAAATTTTAATATTTGCACTCTGGATTTTCAACATTGCCATTTTACCACACCTCTTTATGAACAGTACAGCTGTCATTTTTTACATTTCACCCAAAATGTGTTTCCATGGATGTAGCACACAATGGCGCAGTCGATGTGTGAAATCAATGTATGGGACACATTAAGAAAATCACAGTGACACTGTTCATGAGCAGAGGTATTAGAATGGCTATGTTGAAAATTTGGTGAAAAAATTCCTAGAAATGACTGTTTTACGAGCGTGCGTTGCACAGTTCCTACGCACGCTTGTAAGTTTGCAAATTTTTAATATTTGCACTCCAGATTTTCAACATTGCCATTTTACCACACCTCCTTATGAGCAGTACAGCTGTCATTTTTCACATGTTGCCCAAAATGTGTTTCCGTGCATGTAGCATACAATGGCGCAGTCGGTGTGTGCAATCAATGTTTGGGACAGATTAAGAAAATCACATTGACACTGTTCATGAGCAGAGGTCTTAAAATGGCTATGTTGAAAATTTGGTGAAACAATTCCAAAAAATGACTGTTTTAGGAGTGCACGTTGTGCAGTTCCTACGCACGCTCACAAGTTTGCGAATTTTTAATATTTGCACACCAGAGTTTCAACATTGCCATTTTACCACACTTCCTTATGAGCAGTACAACTAACATTTTTCACATCTTGCCTAAAATGTGTTTCCGCACATGTAACGCACAATGGTGCAGTCCGTGTGTGAAAGCAATGTTTGGGACAGATTAAGAAAATTACAGTGACACTGTTCATGAGCAGAGGTCTTAAAATGGCTATGTTGAAAATTTGGTGACAAAAGTCCGTAAAATAACTGTGTTATGAGTGAGCATTGCGCAGTTTCCTCATAAGTTCATGAATTTGTAATATTTTCAGTCCAGATTTTCACCAGTGGCATTTTTCCACACTTCCTTATGAGCAGTACAGCTGTCATTTTTCACAACATGGCCGAAATGTGTTTTCGCACTTTCAGCGCAAAAATGCATGGTCGCTGTGGGAAATCATTGTTCGGGGCAGATAAAGAAAATCACAGTGACACTGTTCATGATCGGAGGTCCCAAAATGCCTGTGTTGACAATGTGCTGTAAAAAAAATCCCCAAACTAATTACATTACCGGTGTGCATTGCACAGTTTCTATGCATGCTCGTGACTTCACCATTTTTTTAAATACTTTCGCTGGAGATTTTCAACATTGCCATTTTTTACACCTCCCCATGAACAGTACAGCTGTCATTTTTGACATCCTGTTTGGAATGTTTTTGCACCTGTGGTGCCAAATGCCGTAGTTGCTGTGCAAAAGCAGCTTTCGGCTAACAAACTGATATTGCCACTGTTCATGAGGTGGGGGTCACAAAAAAAACATATTGAAAATTTGGAGTGAAAATACCAACAAATGCCTGAGGCGTTAGGGTTTCCAACCATAACGCCCCACCCTGTAGAGAATGACAGGCATCAGGGCTGTGACTTGGGATTGTCGCCTGCAATGCTCATACCATTCCACCCCCACCCACATCCTGCAGCCAGTGACAGACATCAAGGTGTGCCTTGGACTCTTCAGCCCCAAAGTTCACCCCATTCTCCTATACTGCACCCATCTCACCATATTTCCTGATGGAATGGGGTGCGCATAAGGGCCAAAGACCCCAAGGCGCACCGTGACACTTGTCGGTGTCTGCAGGGTAGGGTTTGGTGAAATGGTGTGGCCGTTATGCCTGATGACCCAAAAGCACACCCCAATGCCTGTCACTATCTGCAGGGTGTGATAGGGTTGGCTTCAGTTCAATACTTCACTGCCATTCGTATTATGCAGCTCTGTAACTCCTACACTACCAATGCCAATGCCAGCAAGCAAATATTCGGCATTCACAAATGCTTGTTTATCTTTGTCTCTCATGCATTCTAAAAGTTCCTGAGTAGCCCATTGTTGTTTGTTGACCTGTATGCATAATTTTCATAAGGGAAGAAATTAATTACAGATATTAATAAAACAGTCACAAAACATTTAATTTGCCCTATCCACATCCGTTTCATTATCCAATAGTGACCAATCTACGGAAGACATGACAGTCCTAAAATTTTCAACAGCTAATTTTTTTACAGTTGCATGAGTAAATATATGCTGGGGGTACCTTTTTCTGTTTTGCATTCCAGCAGCAATAAACTGGGCTGTGATCACTCAAGCTATCTGCCATAACACCTGACTGTAGGATTTTGGAGACCAGAATTGAATCGAGTAAAGCCATATGCACTGTCTTATACTGTGTTCTAATTGGAGACCCAATTATTTGTGTTCTTCTCAGACTGGTCAAAATCTCTTTGTGCTTCTGCACATCTTTACTCAATCAATTTACATTAAAGTCACCTAAGACTACATGTTCCCTATTAGTAGGAATAGAGTATCTGTAAGCTTAAATCATGTTTAAGACCTCTTCCTGATGACCAGGGGGGCATAGACAACGATCAATGAGATAACTTTCTTTAAACCTAAAGTCAGCTTAATAGCCAAGAGCTCACATGCAGATTTATTCTCTGCCCCTGATACCTGGATCACTGAAAAAGTATCCCTCACATAAAACATACACCCCCCTCCTGTTCGACAAGTCCTATCAATTCTAAATGTTATAAACCCCTCCTTTTGAATTGATTCATTATGAATTTTATTTTAAACCCTTCCGTTTGAATTGAATCATTATCATTTTACTGGATAACTATGTCTCAGTTAGGACTATGATATCAGACTGATGCTGCAAAGCCCAAACTTTGAAATTGTCCCACTTTGCTAACAAACTTTGCGCATTGAAATGGGCACTATTAATAGAATAGCCTGGTAGGGATTGCATGGGATAGTTATTTATTGGTCCTGGATTAGGGTGAACAGTACCTGAGATTATTAGCAACAACAATACCAGATTTCTCTAGTAAATGAATGATCATATGGTTAATTTCTTAAAAACTGTAGATGAATAATTCTCTGATGCTTTGGTTACAGAAAAAATTGTGAACAATGTTTGCCAATGCAAAAGATTCTTAACTTTACTATTATCATGAGTGACATTAGTTAATGATCTCAGTAGTGTAATAGGAATGTGAAATGCAAAATAATTTTACTTTATTCTCAAACTGAGTAACAAAACTTAAACTAGAGTATGTCTTCCAAAAAAAAACTTTTGTCAGAATTAACCTGCTTAGTTGTTAAGTGTGACCCAGTCCCCATTAAAATACACATAACTAACCCAATGAGATACATATTTAAAGGCATTACATACCACCCAGTTTGTAACAATTTAAATATAAAGTATTGTTAACCAATTCCCACTCACAACAACCAAGCTTAAAACCGCTGAGCTGCCACCACAATGGAATGTTGCTTAGCTGTCTGTGCCTGGAATGACTGTTTTTTTAATTTTTTTACCATGTCCTTGTGGAGACTGCCACTCTACCACAGAACTTGTTTAAGCTCTATACCCAGGACAGGCTCCACAACTGCCACTAGTAGGTCCAACCAACATTACACAAATAATAAATCCAACCAAATAATAAAACACAGAAAAAACAAAAACAAACGTGTGGTTCTTGCAATGCCAAAAAATAGGCACACTAAAAACTCATTCTCCCCCCCCACTGACACAGATTATACACAATATCTAATATATAAAAACCATAAAATACAGACTAGTACCAATTGCTTCTGAACTTTGCGTACCCTAACACAACAGCCATAAGGTACATATGATCTTGTCATAAAAACGTGTAACGAGTGGTGCTTGTGCCACTTGCGCATGCATCAATGCGCATGTGCTAGTGGGTGGCACAGGCTTTATAGTAATCAAGCCCTGCTCCCTAATTATGGTACTCAGCTGCCAGCTCTCCCCTGAACATTCTGCAAGCCCAATCACACCTAAAAATTCTGACTGAACATTTCCTTTGGTTTCGATAAATCTGATATATACCATTAAAGTAGTCTTGTTGGGCACATCTGTTGCCTGATCTAGTTGTAAGGAATATACTTTACATGGAGAGTTCTCCAAATGCATTAAAAAGGCATCCTGAACAGTCTTAGATATTGCCTTGTAAAAAATAATTAACATATTCTGAATGTGTGTAAATGCCAATGCCTTGAATATTGATTTCCAGTGAGGCTCTAGCTGCGTGCAGTTCTAGGGAAAAGAGAGAAATAAAGAATACAAGTGGCAGTTGAGTATGTGTACATTCGACTATATATGTATGTTGCCCCAAAAAATGTATTAACATGAAGGAGCCAGGCTGCAGCCAAGAAATACAAATTTTACAGAAGTGGCATATCAAAAATATTTTCATTGTGAACTTGCAGTTCCAGAAGTTTCTGAAGGTTATGATTTGCTGTCAGAGTTTTGCCCATGTAATATACATTTCTCATTTCAGCTATGATGGCACTTGTCACAGATGAATATGCAATTTCACTGCCCTTGACGTTGCTTTTTCCCCCTCTCATTCTGCTTCATTAAAAGACAAAAAATATTTTTAAAATCGGGACGAAAACAACGAGACATATTTAAGAAGATATGTGAGAAAACGGGCATTAATTATTATACAACTTGCCACTGATCCTCTGACATTTGATGTTTATTGAAATCATAAGCCTTTGACTTATTAGTTGGTTTTCCTTCTGTGAAAATATTTTGGTGACCAATATATTTGCAAACTTTTACAAAAGATAACATCGCATCTTTGTCATGAATGAGCCATTGGTAGGGTCGAAACCATGAATCCTTAATTTCCACATGACTGTCTCTGTCATAAATATTTTGTTTTCTTGCTTGAAGGCTAAGAGAAGCTTTCGATAATTACATAGGTGGCACTCACTTCATGATCGTGTTCAGATGGTTCAGCTTTGTGGATGGGACTTGTTGATCTCTGCCTTTTGCACATATCTGTTATCTTGCTTTGTTTTACAGTTGCACTAGTACTCTCTTTAGCAGCATCAGGATTAGCTTCCAAAATTTTTACAGACAACATTTTGTAAAAGAATAATCATGAAACAGTTGACTTTTTATGTGAATTATGTAAATAAAACATAAGACTTAATCGAAGCAAGACCAAAATGCTTATTTCTCTGATGTAAAGTCAAGTTCTTGAAAATGAAGTACTTTGTCTGAGTTTTATTTTGCAGGGTCAAGAATTTTACTGGAAGAAGAATCAGCATTTATATAGCGCTTTTCATACACAGTGTATCCCAAAGTGCGTTACAAGCAATGCTAGACTGGTAGTGAAGTGACTGAATGTGTAGTGGCAGCCATATTGCACATCATCACCCACACACAGCCTGGATAGTTGCATGAACCGGTTTATGGGAAGGAGAATGTTGGCCAGGACACTGGGAATGTCCCCTACTCTTTGTGAAGAGTGCCATGGGTTCTTTTACTTCCACCTGGACACTCACTAGGGCAACACTAGGATGGGTAGAAGGGACCTCGGTTTAACATCTCATCCAAAGGACAGCACACCCCAGCAGTACAGCACCCCCTAATACTGCATTCGGATGCTAGCAATTTTTAGGTGCAAGCCCAATCCCGTTGTGGGACGAGAACCCATGACCTTCTGGTCCAGCGGCGGATGTGCTACCAACTGAGCCACGCTGACACCTAACTATGAACACCCATGTATTACACACAATAGTATGCACAACTTGAGAGGGCAGGGGGATTCAGTGTAGGTAACACAGGGACACATTAAGTGGATTTGTGTGTTTTGACACTTTACAGATTTTTCACATGTGTATTAGAAGAACCACTCCGCCCGTCTAAAGCAGCTTGCAGCAGACAGTGGCTTTTTTTGAAGTGCACACTAGCACTGGAAAATTTTTTTACACACACAGAGAAATTGCCTGGTTAACTGCAGTACTTCAAAACAGGCTTGCCCTGCCAGTATAGCCCTTACAGGAGACTGTAATTGTTACCTTCGTCTTTCTCTTTTTTCTTCGTAGATCTTTACTGTTTCCCCCCTTAAAAACAACTCTGCCTTTAACAGCTCCTTTGCAGCACTGTTCAGTCCATGGGTGCTGCCCCTTTAATTATTCTCCTGCTGTACTCTGCCTGTCCTTTAATAGCCAATCAGTGCTCCTGCTGGCCCAGAATATTCTACTGTAGCAGCTCCGAAGTTCCTGCTCAGTATTTTATTTTTTTCAGTCCTCACTGCTGCTTTACCCTGCTGGTCTGCAGTTTTCACTCTGCAGTGCTGGCCATATAGAGTTTCCTTTTCTTGACAGCTTTGAAATTCTTGCTCAGTATTTTATTTTATTTTTTTCAGTCCTGCTGTCGTAATTCTTCTTCTCCTGCTTTACCTTGCTGTTCTTAATTTTCACTCCACAGTGCCAGCCCTCTTGTTTTCCTTTTTACGTAGCAGCTCTGAAATTCTTGCTCAATATTTTATTTTTTCAGTCCTGCTGCCCATGTAATTCTTCTTATCTTGCTTTACCCTGCCTGTCCTGTAATTTTCATTCATTGCTCCTGCTGGCCCTCTAATAAATTATTTACCGTTGCAGTTCCTTCCTGCACTTCACTTTATTTTTCAGTGTGCTGCCCCCTTTTATTCTTTCCTGCTTTACCCTGCCTGTCTTATAATTTCAATCAGTGCTCCTGCTAACTGTTCTCCTCTTTACTATAGCATTTACTTTCACTCTTCTTTTACTGCAGTGTCCTATTCTTTTATTTCATTTATAATATTCTCTTCTTCTTTAATTTCACACACTTCAGTGCCTCTGTCTCTTGACTGTACTTAGTTATGTTGCATAAGTGTGCCCTTTTCCCCTTGTATCTTTAATATCTTTGACTGTACTCAGTGCTATTTAATTTCTGTTGTACCCTTGTTTTTTGACCCTTAAGTTAAAACTCTCTTTAATATAATTCTTAACTGCCACACTAATTCAGTTGTTTTATTGCACAGATGGCCATCCTGCTTGATTTCTCACTTTCTACTCTCCAGTCTTGACTACAAGGCAAGAAAGCCTCTTCATTTTTCTTTCTCTGCTGTGCTTTAGTCTGTTCCCTGACTGCTTATCTATCCTCTAATTTCATCTAGGCTCCCACTTTTTTTCCATATGCAGCCACACACTTGAGTATTGCAAACACATCTGCTCCCTCTCACTGCTGCAGCCTAAGTGACTCTTGCTGTTCTGCCAGCCCTCCAAACCATGAGACAAATCTGCTTCTAATTGGCCAGCAGAGACTGTCTGTGTAATTCAGCCAATCAGACACAGTCTCCTTCATGCCCAGATAAGCATCAGATGGCTGCCGGTAACCATGATATACACAATTGGTGCTCCAAGGAGGTCAAATCCGGAAGTCTTGCGCAAGAGCACAAGATTCAAGATGGCAGCAGTGGTTTTTCTGTGCCTCTCTTGGTAGGTCTGAGCGTTGTGGTGTGAGAGGTGGTGAAAACTGGCTGCGGCACACTGCATTCACCTCTGTGGCGCTCCTCCTCATGAACATTTTAGCCACATGGCTTGTGGCTTCGCCAGTGGTGATGTGGTTAGCAGCAAGCGGGAACATAGCTGGGGATGCGGTCTCTTAACCAGTTCCTGGTTATGCATTTTTTTGTGGATACCCATAAAATATCCAAAAGATATTAAGTATGTCTGCCTCTCAGGCATCTGGAATGTTGATGTAACAGATATATTTCAGGGGTCAATATAAGTCCTGGGGAGAGAATGTCCTTGATAGCCTGTTCTAGGTCCTTTACAAAGCCCACCAGCTCTGAGCAGGAACATAGTATGTGTGTGCATGTTGCCCATCCTTCCCTGCAGTCTGTTCAACATCTTAATGTGTGGCCCTGGCTGTACCTAGCCATGGTTAAAGGGTGCGGAAATAACAAATAGGATGTTTCCAGGTGTATTCACTCCATATGTGTGAAGCTAAATGTGCCCATCTCATACCATCCTGCTTCCCAGCGCTTCCCTTCCTGCTCCCCACCCAGTTCCTCCAATCATTTTGTTGCAATGTATAGTATATTGTGCATCTGAGAGCCCTGTAAGACTTGGTAAATTAAAGAAATGACTGGTTATCTGAGTTTGAGTGTGGGGAAGCATGGCGAAGACCAGAGGAGGATGTGCCTTGCAGTCCTAGACTCCAGCTGGTTAGGATTCCAGGAAGTGTCTTACCTGGAGATACCTGCAAAAATCTCTGTGATGCAGACCAGATGTAGTCTGCAAGTTTGTAAAGGTCATCTTCTCAGGGCCCATGCAGCACTGAGAGAGGTAAACCAATTTCTGTCACTGCCACCCATAAAATATTGGATCAGTTCCGGCTGTGTGGAAACTGGGGAGTTTGGCCAGGGGCAAATCCAAATCAGATGGGGAGCCAGTCGTAGTTCTTCAAAGTCTTTATGCCAAACAGCTTGAGCTGCAGATATGAAGGGATTAAGCTACTGCTGTACAGGAGCGAGTTCCCAAGGACCTATGAGCAGGCAGGTCATTTCCCAGAACAACAGAAAGGAACATTCAATTTGTAGTCACTGTGGGCCACCAGTAAGGTGATGTCACAGGAACATGACTCTCAGTTGGGTCACTTGGAAATAGGTACGAAGGTCTGGCAAGGTCAGACCCCCCCCCCGAGCTTTAGGAAGCATCAGAGTCCGAAGTCTGACCTGAAGCTGATTACCATTCCAGAGGAATCTAGACATGACAATCTTCCATCTCCACCAGGTATGTTTGGGGATAGGAACTGGAACATTTTGAAAAATGTATAGAAAACAAGTGAGGGTTACCATACATATCAGCTCTACGAATGAGAGTGAGAGGCAACATCTGCCATTGTTTAAAGTCAGCAGCTAACTGAGCAGCAAGGGGACACATATTAGCCTGTCCAGGTGTAACCCCTCAACCCTGCCATTTTACCAAAATGACAGGTGGCATGCTGTTGGCGCTGGCAGCAATACCTGGTGGGGACCTAGGTTCGGGGAGGATGAGGTTACCTGGCACAAGGGGACCTAGGTTTGGCTACTCTGCATGAAATTTATAAATCTGGAACACAGAAGCAATAACTGTAATGTCCAGAACCAGGAATGGGATTTTTCAGTGTGGCTTTTATTCACAACTAGCTGAACACAACAAAGCATAGATGGACCCCCATGGGGTTACGTTTACTGATAATGCAGACTACAGACTACAAGGCGGTCCACTGGAAGAATGAACCATTTCTACTGTTTTCTGGTTCTGGACCCACCAGGCACACAGCCCGGACTTGCACGCGCTTTGGGTACACAGCCCGACTGGCCCGGCTCCCCTGCCGGCCACTTGACTGGCGGTCCACTGGAAGAATGAACCCATTTTACTTGTTGTGGCTCCCCACACCACTTAGAGTCTGTGACTCCTAGAGAGATTTTCCCATTTGCGACCCACGTCTGGGTACTTCCCTCATCACTGGCCAAGCGCATGAGGCAAGTAGCAATCACAGCAGAAATCCGTAGAGGTGGACCTAGTTACTAAAGATGGGGTGTTCCCACCTCCAGCCCCACAGCCCATACCCGCCATTTCTCTGGACAAACTGAAACTTGAAATGTAGATTAAACTGTGGATGAACTGTCGCACCCCCTCTACAATATTACTTGAATTCTAACAGCACTTTAGCTCTTGACACTACTCCATTTGTTTGTCCTAGTACTATAGGCCTCCCAAATAGTAGTTCACATCCCAGATTTCTTCACATTTCCCAGGCTGAAGAAACACATTTTTGCTCTCTCAAATTAGAACAAAACACTCATCCTTTTGTTGCAGGTGCCCCACAGGTGAAGTACAACTCTTCCCACTTTTCAAACGCAAACTGAAACTGTAACAGGCAGCTTTCTTTCTTCAGCAGAAATTAGGAGATTGCCCCTGGAATCTACATGGGGATACTTTACTTCCTCTACTCCCCCTCCCGGAGGGAGGGGGCACTGAGACCTGGACAGCGGTCTCCACTACTTGAACACTGGACACTGACCTTCTTGCTTCAAAACAAACAGGAGACTGACTTTGAAAACTCCCAACGTTCTATCTCACTCCCTCTGCTGCAGATTCCAATGTGGCTTATGCAGCTGCAACAGTTCTATTGGTGATGTCATCTCTCAGTCTCAGCTGAGACTGATAACAGAGTGAGACAGTGTGACACCCATTTAACTGGAGTTTCACAAGCTGCCTTCCCTGCCTACCACTATGTCTTACTGGGATTCTAGTAACTCCGGGTAACAAGGGGTTACACAGGCATGCAGGGAGTTTAATCCTGAGGTACTTAATGTCTTGCAGGCGCCACTGGAAAGGGAATTGAGATTGCAGTGCCAGTGATAGGTACCAATTAGCTGGTAGGGCCTTGTGTTTGGTAGTAGTTAATTTATAATCAGAGATCACCCCAAATTGTTCTAAAATGGAGAATACTAGCCTTAATGATGTGTCCGGCTGTGCCAAATACAAGAGGACAGCATCCACAGCTGCTCCCTGACCCCTGGCTGGACACCCCACTCAGTTGGGCATTCCTGAACTGCTTGGGCTAGGGGATCAATGTACAGAGCAAAAAGTAGGGGAGACTAAAGGCAACCTTGTTGGGTGTCCCATCCCAGAGCAAAGGATTTTGAGATATGCCCAATTACTAGCAGAAAGGAGTAAATATGCCGCAGCAGGGTTATGATGTCTGCTGAGAAGGCCATTTTTTCCAGGGGCATATAGAGATAGGGCCTGAAGACCCTTTCAAAAGCCTTCTCGACATCCAACCTAGCTAAGAGGAAGGAGTGCCAGTGGTGTAGACGTGGTGAAGTATATGCAGTGTGCGGCGGATACTGTCACATGTTTGACGTGCCTGGTCAATGTCCATCTGATCCAAGTGAATTAGGGTGGGCAGCATCCCATCCAGTATTCTAACCAACACTGACATAAATAGTTTATAATCGGTGCTGAACACCAAGATTAACCTATAGGCAGGACACTCCAGGGTCTTTACCTGGTTTGGGTATGATCAAAATGGTGGCGTATTGCCATGTTCAGGGGAATTCTCTGCCAGCAAGGATCTTATTACAAACATGTCTTAAATGGGGAAAGATTAAATCCTCTTGAGATTTATAAAATTCAGTAATAAACCCATCTAGGCCTGGGGCCTGCTGAGTGTTCATTTTCAGCAAGGCCAAAAGCAACTACTCCTCCTGCACAGGACAGGTCAAGCCTTCTGCCCTGTCAGGTGGTAATTGGGATAGGGTGAGGGGTCCAAAAATACCTCTACTTGTGCCTGTCAATAAGGGCCCTTCAACATATATAGGGAAGCATATAACAAGTGGAGTGCATCAGCAATGTCAGATGTCTTCCAAAGTAGAGGAGTGGTGGGATGGCGTAAGGTGGCAATAGCAGAGCCTTTTTTTTTTTTCGTTGTTGTACTTTGTGGGCCATCAAGCATGTTGCCTGGGTCCAAACTCATAATACTTGAAGTAATGCACAAGTATGTCAGTGAGCTCCATTTTGTGCAACAGGATAGCATTCAGTTCTTGCTTGGTTTTAACCAGTTGTGGTTTAACTGAGGAGTCCCCCTGCATATGCATCTGTTGCAAGAAATAAAGTGCATCTTGTAGTACCTCCATATGCTGATGGTGCTCTTTATGCTTCCTGGTTGTGTAACTAATGGACCCCTGGAGAACCGTTATGAGTGTATCCCAAAAGATGGCTTCAGAATGCCCCCCACCCCCTTGGTTGAACTCCACGATTTCTGAAATTTTTTCAGCTAAATATATCCAGAATTTCTCCAAGCAGATGTAGAAGACATTAAGGCACCACTGAGTTTGAGGCCATTCCATTTCCAAGTGGAGATATGTAAAGAGTGGGTGTGGTTGAACAAAAAATATCCGTCATCCTACAGTCCCTCACACAGTGCAGATGTTGCTAGGGGACATAGATGCACTCTATCTGACTATACATGGAATGGACCACAGGCTAATGGGAGTATTGCCAGGTACATGGTGTAAAGGACACCATACATCCATCCACTGGTTTGTATGCAGGATAGTCATGCATGTTTTTTGAGCTGCTGGCTGTCTCAGGGGATTCGGGTTTTGGTAGAATGGGGGAAACTGAAGTCCCCAACTAAAACTAAAGCCCCAGCTGTATGGGCCAGGAGCATGTCAAGCAGTTTCCTGATTTCAGCAGAGTTGGAACCCAGTGAGCAATACAAACTGGCCAGCGTGACCTGTGCCTGGTGCAGTACCCCCTGCACAAGAACTAGCTGAGCATTAGATTCTTTAACTATGGCTATTTCCTGGAAGGGCATAGAATGGGAGAGAAGTATAGCTATCCCTCCCCTTTTTTCCCTTGGTAGTTCTGCATTGTAGATTTATTTAAAACCCAAATTGGAACATTTCTGATATTCTTTAACATCTAGGTGTTTCTTCTTCAAGTAGAGTAGAGTAGGGCATTACTTTTTAATTCAAGAGAAGATCTTGGCCCTCTTCATTAGGTTACTCTGCCCGTTGACATTTAATGAGTACCATATTACATCACTACCTATAGCAGCACCACGAAGAACTGTTCTGCTTTAAGGTCCTGTACCCCCCAACACAGCCATGCACTGTACATAAAATATTATGGAAATCAGTCCTTCAGGAAAGGTGTTGAGTTGCTGGACACCACACCAGTGGCATGCCGGGCAACCCGGTTCTGTAGCAGACTCCAGGTTGCCTGGGGTCAGCAGGGAGGAAGAGGATGAAGTGTTCAGAGGACAGCTCTCCTCTCCTCTCCTGGGGGAGGGTTAAGGGCAGCTCAGCATTCCAGTGGCCCCTGACAGAGATCACGGGTACTGCAGGACAGTCTGCACAAAGCAGTGGGGAGCATGATGGATGTCTGCAGGGTTGTCACATACCATTACGTCATTGCATGTCACGCTCAGGGGGTGGTGGGGAGAGGATGTAAGTCGAAAAAACCCTGGTGAACAGTGGAGATGATGGGGGCTTCAGCAGCATGGCCCACATCCCAACGCCAACCTAGAGCACCAGGATTCTCCCCAGGCACTAACCCAACAGCCAGGTAGGCCCTTTGAGTTTGCAAGGTCACCAAGGGTGGGCGAACCCTCCCCCGGGGGTACCAGGTAGCTGGGGGACTGGGTCTGACTGGGGTTGCTCGAGTGGGGAGATTCTGGCAGCAGGGGTTCAGGCAGGAGGTGAGAGGCCTTAGCCCTGTAAGTACCCTGGAAGGATGTCCTGTCCACCGGGGTTAAAAGAAAAAAAAATATTATAGACATTTGAGTGCCTGAGACAAATACAAAAGAAAATTATGAAATATCAAAAACCAGGGGGAATGAGCAAGTTGGTGCCAACAGGGTGCCCACAATCAGGGTATGAGGGTCGGGAACACGTTAAGGACCAACAAAGGAAGGGGCCAACTGGGCAGACCCAGCTTAAAGTGGCAGTTAGGCTTCCAATGTAGAGTGGATGCTGCTGTGGTTAGGGGATATCCCTTCCTGTAAGGAGGGTCCCTTAACAAGCAAAGGCCATTGCAGAGAAAGGGTGTAAGGTAAAATGACATCAGACTGCAGCCGACTGTCTCAACCCCCATGGTGGAATGCAGAATTGCCTGTCAGAGGGGGAAGGTAAGGAGAGAGAAAGGCTTGCCATCTGAAGCTGAGTTAGCCTGGGAAAAACAGGACCCTTGCATGTATGCATATTATGGGTAGACACCCCCTTGCCAACAGAGGAGATGTGTGTATATATCTATATATCTATACACACACACACACATATATATATATATTACAGTGTCGCATCACGCCATTAAATTTAGAGTTATGAAGGCACTTCTATGTTAAAGTCAAAATATTGTGTGTTAATAACTTTGGACCCGTTAAATGGATTTGCCTGAAATTTGGTATGCCCAGTGGGGCTTGGTAGATCTCTTGATTTACCAAATTTTGTTTTGGTTGGACTTACGGTCTTTGTGCATGAAAACGCTGAAAAATGCAAAATTATCCAGTTTTAGAGGCAGTTTTGGGGATTTTGTCTGTGGCCCTGCGTGGCCGTCATGTGATGCACTGCTCTGCAGGATGGTTCATCTGAAAGAGCTTGACTGGCCGAACATGCTGCTTTTCGTTTGGTGAGAAAATATTAAGGCATTCAAAAGTTATGCCACTTTTAAGCTTCCATTATAAGTCAATGGGAAAATTTATATGGTTGTTTTGCGAACAAAGAATGGGATTTGGGCCATCTTGTCACACCTGGTGGTCAAAGAATTTGCAGCCTCACTGTTCAAGAATCTTTGTCCCCGAGAATTCTTTGATTGCAAGGTCCGCCATCTTGTTTTTAAATTCCGATCATAAAAAATTAAATATCTCGGCTCAGGGTTCACTCCTGAAGTAAAACTTGGATGGGTTTTACTCAGGGGGCTTTGTTCTATTGAACCATGACTTTGGTTCAATGTAAAATGGCCTAAAATAGAGTTTTAAACATTTTTAATCTTTGATCACATCTCGCTAACGATCTTTGATCGCCAGCCTGCAAGTTCTTTGATTACGAGGTTCTTTGATTGCGATCTTGCATCGTGAGCGAGGGACAAGATGGCCAGGGGTGGCCTAGGAACACAAATGAGGGTGGATTTTGCTCAGGGGGCTTCGTTCTATCAAGGCATAGCAGTGGTTTCATGTAATTCTGCCTAAAACTCGAGTTTCGCCATTTTTTATTCTTTGATCATGAGTCTACAATTTCTTTGATCACGAGCCTGCAAATTCTTTGATCACAAGACTCTTTGATCACGATCCTGCATCACGAGTGAGGGACAAGATGGCCCTTTGAAAAATTCAATTTTCTCAGCCCAGGGATGTCCTAGGAACACAAATGAGGGTGGGTTTTGCTCAAGGGGCTTCGTTCTATCGACCCATGCCTCTGGTTTATTTTAGTATTGTCAAATGATATCATTTTTTACTTTAACAGTCTTCAGCTGTGGCTCGCTAATGATCTTCAGCCGCGAGCTTGGAAAATCTTTGGCCGTGGTTGTAGCCGATTATTTTGCAGCCTAGCAGTCAAAGACTGTTAGCGAGCCATGACTGCAGCTAAAGATAAAGGGGACAGGAAAATTCCTGTCATTTTGTAGAGGTATCCGTCATGAAGAAGGTTATTGGTGTGGAGCGATAAGCGGAAGAAATAAATCAGTAAAATGACAACTCAGAAACAGGGCTGGATTAAGGCATAGGCAGCATAGGCACGTGCCTAGGGCCTAGTCTGTTTAGTGGACCCTCACAGTCCACAAACTAATATATATTATAATTGTATAAAATAATCTTCTTGAACGTTTCATTTTTTTTTGTAAAAAAAAACCACTGACAGCCAGGTGGATTGAAAAGCAAGGCAAGCTAAATGGTGTGATTGCCATTGAACACTCTGAATAATGCTAAATTGAGTGTTCAATGGTAATCGCACCTTGTTCCTTTATTTCAAATATCTTGGTTCTTCTTGTGATTGTGTTTGCAACCATGACCAACAGCTTATACTTTCTCCAGCCTTATTCTGTTACTTCCCCTACTCTCACCACATTTCTGTCTCATTCTGGCTCCTGTATTCTGTTACCTCAGTTTAGCTGGTCTACAGTTCTGGTGGTTCCCTGAGCTTTCTTCCTCCCTTCATTCCCTTCCCTTCATCCCTCTTACTTCATTCACTGTCCGACTCCTCCCCCCCATTTTTAATCCATTTTACTCTTCTCTAGATCTCTATTTCTCTTCCCTCCCCTGGTACTCTTCAGGCAATTGTGTTGGGTTATACCTTTATACATCAATCAATGAAACTTATATTTTCTGTAGACATTTTTTTGGTTAGACCTCTCTGTTGTTATTATTTTCTCATTGTAACTGTTATGGTTCTAAACTTTTTTCTTACTATTGTAAATATTGTGTGAAATAATGACTATGTATGCTGTCCAGGTCCATCTTGAAAATGAGCATTGCTCAATGCTGTTCACCTGGTGAAATAAAGATTTTGATTGATTGATTGACAATGAGGTACTAAATGTGGGTGATTGCTTCTTAGGGGCCTCAGCTGGGCTGAGTCAATTGTGTGAATTTATTAATGAACTTGCCATTTCCTGCTCTTTGTCTCCCACTCCCCTGGTAGCCCACATGGGGAGATGAAAAAAAAATCCCTGTCCCCCGGTTGGTGAGCCTGATGGGGAGCATCTCAGCAATCACCATGGCTACAATCTTAAATATGGGGCCCCCTAACATATTCTGTCTTGATACACTTGATTTGTCTTGTGTTTTGAGGGGGCCCCTATTCATATTGCCAACGCGATCAGAGAAGAGCCAGTGAATCGAGACAGAAGCCAGTAGAGGAGCTGCCTTGTACCGGAGAGCCTGGGAAAGAGGACCACAGCTATGAGCCACCAGCTACTACAGGGTTCTAGGAGGTCAGAGGGGATTAGCGCCTAGAGCCGTTCAGCTAGCCAGAACTAACTGAAGGATTGTCGGCACCAGCCAGTGCTGTAGATCTACACAGAGAAGATTGGAGCGGAGTAACAGATTCGGGAGCAACACTGACAGTAATTCAGTCCATCCACAAGTTAAGTCTTTAAAACAATTTAACAAACTTACTCTGTCTTTGGTAAAAAAAAGGACTGTTTTACTTGTTTGCTGCTTGCCACACACTGACTTTGGAGAACACGTCATTGGGACGGTTGGCAAGAGTTACAGAGAAAGGGAGAGAACACATCTGCTAAACCAGGTACTAAATCTATAAAATAAAAGTATGTCTAGTCTTTTTTTCACCAATACATGACCAAAAAACGTGCGATGATGGGACTGGGTAATGCTAGTCACAGCCAGGTACAGTTTACTACTTTTTCTTTTGGGGGGGGCTAAACAAAGCTAGCTGCTTACGATTTAAATGTAGTTATGTGTGTTTTTATTAGGGGGGAGTGTGTAGTAGTCTTTCCAAGTGTCCATTTATTATTTATTTTATTTGGAAAATGCCACTCGGAATTGGATAATTGAATTAATTATATCCAAATGTTAGAAAAAAAAATATTTCCTTCTCCCTGTGAATAAACTACAGGTGAACTGGATGATTACTGAAAAAATAGATAAGTATACTAGGACAGATGCCAAGATTTGAGTTGCACTGCTGCAGTACAGCTAAAATCTTGGCATCTGTCCTAGTATTGCTTATCTATTTTTCACTAATCCATTTCACCTGCAGTTTATTTTCAAGTTCATCCATTCTGAGTGGCAGCATTCCCAAAACAACAAATAAGACACAGGGAGCAATCTGGAGTCATTGAATGGCTCGAAATCGTTTCCCTCCTATCTGATGAAAGTCAGATGTGTATTACATGGTTGTACACCCCTGATTTTTGTATTTTTCTTTTAACGTTATTTATGTCACTGTCTGTAACTGCCACATTTTAATCTGTGCGGACCAGTGAGCGGACTGACGAGCACATCGAGGGCAGTGAAACTATCGTTTGGTGGCAGGGGGAAGGAGCTGTGAGTACACTAGGCTGTAGTCTGGAGTGTGGCTGGCATAAGGGACAAGCAACAAGTGGATGGGGTAAGTAGAAAAGTCAGGGGTTAGATGTGCTAAGAACAAGGGGATGAAGAGCCGATGTTAGGAGAATTGGTCCTTTGAGGCAAGTACACTTTATTTGTGCTGTGAGGTGCTTGTGAAGTTTGGACTTAAAAGGACCAATTTTTGGTTTGGCAAGTAGATCATTTGGGAGTTAAACCAGAGGCAACCGAAGGATCTCTGGGCCTGAGTGGTATGACGGAGGGGGATCTTGAATGGTTTGTTGCTAGAGGCTCTGGTGAACCTATTTCAGCTGGGTGGAGCAGGGACTGTACACCAGGTGGCAACAGGCCCAAGACAGCTTTTTTGGCAAGGATACAGACTTAGTAGTGGATTCTGCTGTCCGGATCAACTCCAGAACTGAATCACTGGAGAATTCTTCAAGATTTTAAAATCTATGACAAGTTGGCTTACCCCTGAAAATAGATGAACTTAACAAAATTTAATACAAGTTGCTGCAAATATGCTGAAAGCCACTCTGAATATGCCTGCCCTGAAGCATACGATCCTTCCATAGCAGGAGCCTATGGGTTACCTACAAAAAAAAAAACTATAAGTCCAAATAAAAAAATCAAAACTGCACAAATCAACATAAAAGTAATCCTAGGACCTGAATCAGCAACACAGGACTCTGTAACAGGCACCTCAGAAAGTCCCCCAACAGTATGTTATGAAACATACAAGATAAAATCAATTCAGGCAGCTGGGAAGTATTGTGTCAACATACAGTTAATAATATTACTACTGTTTTAGACATCTCTAGCACTCCTTATTGCTATTCAGCCCCTCCATCAGTTGCACTTATAACCGGAGTACAACAGTATGACGATTTATTGCATTTTGAAAGTAAGGTAATATGTGATTATCCCTGAAATTTCCACTTTGTGAACACTTCAGCAACTAACCTGTTAGCAGGGCATCCCTGGTAAGATGTGGCTGATTACAGAGGCTTCAGCTGGGGGATGAGGGTTCTATTCTGGCAGCCTGCATAAAACTTTTGCTCAACTCCTGAACTAGTGGGGATGTGGCTTTAGGGGTAAAATAATTTTTTCTTGTCTGAGGTTACACACACACGCATACACACACACACAGAAAAGAAAGGAAAATAATACACTGTTTATTTAAATACAGGTGTTAGGGACTTGATTATATCAGGTTGCTGGAACAAGGTTTAGAGAAAGGTTAAGTAATTGTACCCCTAAAGCCACATCCCCACTAGTTCAGGCGCCAAACAAAGTTTTAAGCAGGCAGCCAAAATAGAACCCTCATCCCCAGCTGAAGCCTCTCTAATTCCCGTGCCTTGTTCTATCCTCTGTGTAAGTGAATGAATTCTCCACCTGCCCATCATATGATAGGCTGCTACTTTCCTCCACATCGCCTAAGCAGCCCAGCTCAATACCATCTGCCCCATCCCACTGGGCATCAATGACTGTACCATGTGTCCAATACTCTCTCTGTGAGAGAAAAAAAAATAATTATGAACATGAGAATGTGACAGCAGAAACAGACCACCCAGTCCAAATATGTCTGCTCAAGCGTGCAGCTAGCAGCAGTAGTTTGCAGCTACCCCACTCACTCCCATTTGTCATCCTGATGCCGCCCCCCACTTCCCCAATCCTCACTCTCCCCTGTTCCCTGCCCCATGTCCTTTTGGAGTTGGTCACATATTTACATGATACCACCCATTCTGGTAGTGCATTTCATTTTACTACCACCATCTCCTTGAAATAGGGTCCCCTCAGTTCCCTCCTACATCTTCCCCATCTATTCTTTGTGCGTGCCCCCCGATGTCCCTCCACCTCCATACTTTACAGACCTCATCTGTCCCTTCAAGTCCCTGACATATCCTGCCACTCCACCCCCCTCCACTCTTTACATTTTTTCCTGCATAATTTGTACCCAGGGATTGCCATATTCCAGTCCTGGTGCTCAGTTGCCCAAGTTTCTGTGACAGCTGCAATGCCCACCCTCCACACTGCCAAGAGTGACTGTAGCTCTTCTGATTTGTTGCCTAGTCTTATCGCAATTAGAGAGACCACTCTCCATCCATCCCTCTGCTCTTCATCATCCTCTGTCTCCTCCCTTATACTCTCTCCCTTTTCAACAGCTCCAAGTCCGTTCCAGCTAGCCTAGTGGGTAGGCTGTGACTACACTTTATCAGCTCCCTATCTACCTGACGTCCAATTGCCACACTTCATACATAGTTTATATACACCTTTGTTGCAATATAATCCCCACTATTCGCTTTAATACCACCTTCCACTCTCCACTAATGGGCAGCCTATCAATTGCAAATAGATTGTTTTTACCCAATTTCTGAGATGCATGTATTCAGTAAGCGCTCCAAGTGAACTCGATTGGTGGCTGGCTGTGGAGGTGAGAGGTGGGCTGTGCCAGTCACTAGCTGGGGTGGGTGGGGGGTGCTGGGTGGACTGGCATGGCTGGGTGGGGGGTCACTAGACTACCAGGGCTGGACTGGGTAAATGCTGCATTTGCGGCAGCAACTTGGGGTTGGAGCACGGGTGGGGAGTTGACTGCACCATCCTCCGGGACATATCATAATGGGGGATTTGGGGGTAGGGGTGAGGACAGCCCTGCGGGGCAGTTACAGTATGCTTCAGGGGCAGGGGGTGTGGTCAGCCCTGTGGAGCAGTTACAGTATGCTTTGGGGGCAGGGGGTGTAGGCAGCCCTGCGGGGGACCTAATGTGGTTTGCTGGACATGGGGGGGCACTTGTGACCTGCGTTGGACCTATTGTGGCTTGCGACATGCTTGCCAGATGCACCCTCTGTTCGTGTACCTGGCTGCATGTCGCAAGTCACAGGACATAGATGTGGAGACCCTGTCCCTTCTAAAATAGGGCGCAGGGTCAATGTTGCAGTTGCGATTGGCGCAAGTTGTGTTTGGCGGTGACTTGTGCCAGCCTTCTAGAATTGGGCCCATTATGTGCGTAACGTGGCCTGACACTTGCAAGTCGGTGGGGCCCCGCGCTCCCACCAACTTGTGCAACTTTCTACTTTTCTATTCGTTCTTAAAAAATAAGGAAATTCTTTGCAAGAACTACATTAATGCATCATTTTGGGTTAAACCACAAAAAGTCAGGAAATGAAAAATCTTTAGGGTTGCCCTTCCCCCCGCACCCGCCAATCATCCCAAGATTGACAGATGACGGGGTGTGTCATTGGGGTTGTGAGGCCTAAATGTCACCTCATTCTTTTTCGCTGTCCCTTGTCAATATGATTACACATGGAATGGGGTGACATTTAGACCTCACAACCCCAATGACACACACCCTCATCTGTCAATCTTGGAATGATTGGAGGGTCTGGGGGGGAGGGGAAACCGTAAAGATTTTTCATTTCCCGACTTTTTGTGGTTTAACCCTAAATGATGCATTAACGCAGATTTTTGCATAGAATATATACACACACACACACACACACACACACACACACACACACACACACACACATTTACAATAAAAACTAGTAAAACCACATAAAAGCAAGGCTCCTAGAATTCTGCAGCCACAGAATTTTGCGCAGCACTTTCAATCTACCTCAGAATATCTGCAGTGCTGCAGAATTCACTGTTCTTGTTGATTCTTTATTAATGTTTAGAGTTTTTCCAAAGCACCTGGCTTCCTTCCCCTTCTTTTATATCCAAAAACCCCTCTATGCTCAGCATGTGATGTTATCAACAACATCACATCTTATTTTAGCTAATGACAGGGCTGCATTCTGCCACAGAAATTAATTTTTATTTATCTACCACTGCTCCCACTCCCTGAGTAGTAGAGCACATCAGGTACTGTGATATTTGCTCAGCCTGTACTACATATAGAATAATGCATATGCAGGTGGTTGATATGAGGTTTTTTTACACACCCAAGATGTGTGATAATAAAAAAAACTCGAGAGCGTATCTCGAGAGTTTTTTTTAAGTATCACATCGAGGGTGTAAAACCCATGTTAACCACCCTTCATATGTTTTATTTTTATATAATAACAGGTTATGATTACTATCTGCCTATGGTGCTAAAAACCCATCGACATCAGTACAACAAAACACACACTGCTCCCACATAACTTCAAATGCAGCTTATTACTTCAGGACATAGCCTTCTAAGCAACACTTGAACAGAATTGTATAACATTTAAATTGGTACTTTTTATCTTCGTTTCTAGGTTTCATCTAGCAGAAGTATCGGATTTTTAAATACTGAGGAAAGGTTACAGTTCATTACACTGCTAAACATTAATAAACCTACAAGATTAGCAGGAGAAAACTTACAACTTTTACCTGATTTTATGTTTTATTCTTTAGTTAGCTACGTTTTTTAAAACTAAAAATAATTTGTGGTTTCACAGTTAATGAAGTGTCTGTGTTTTTTTTCCCCAGTTACGGAACCGTCTCGCGCTGCCTGTCAGCTGATTTTTCAATGATTCTCGCCGCGAGGATGTGGAAGTCGTATCAACTCGCAGGTTGATACGACTTTTTTTCGTATCAACCTGCGAGTTGATACGACTTTTTAAGGAGCGAGAAAACAAGTTGATATTGGCCATAGTCAGTTATTATAACCTAATAAATGTTTCAGTTCTAGAGTTAATACCCTGGGACCAACTTAAACAAATACTTGACAATAGCACTGACCTGTTAACTGAATACCATCCTTGTACATATTTATTTGTGCCTTTAAGGTATAGGGAAGCCCTCTAAAATGAATAACTGGTTAAATGAATTAACCTGTATTTTTTTTAAAAAAGAATTATGCCTAGAAAGGTGGAATATAGTGATGTGTATACCTGTTGAAGGAATAGATCTGTTAAATGAATAATTCTGCTGTACATATTTTTGCCATGGTTATTGATTACATGTTATTATGGGTTGATAACATTACCTAAAAATTACGAAGAAATGTTGCGTGTAGGGCAAGGCATTGGACCAGCTGGTAGCATGTTGTTTTCCCATGCCAGCAACCTGTCCTGGAATTGCATCCACAAGGCCTCTGTCCTCCCCTCCTCCTCCCCCTCCCCCTCTTCCCTTGCACACTTTATCCCTTCACTTACATACATCGCTACCCTTCCCCCTTTCCCTTTGCCCCTATCCTTTCTGTAAATCCTATAGCCTGGGATCATCAGGTCGCAGTCCTGGTATTGATTGACCCATGTTTTTGTCATGGCAGCTATGTCTACCATCCTCTCTGCCAACAGAACTTGTAGTTCTGTGGTTTTATTTCTCAGACTCCTTGCATTCAAGGAGACAACCATCTAAGATGTTCCCTTACACTCCTTACCCAATTTCACACCCTTCTCAGCCCCACCCTTTGATTCCTCCTTGCTTCCAACCCAGTTTGTACAGGGAGTAGGCTCATTTGTCTCCCCTCTCCGGAGAGCCTTCCCTACAGCAACCTACTCACCCCCCCCCCCGCCTAGTTTAAATTAATCTTTGTTTCTATGTACTCTTCTAACCTCTGTTTTAGCACCCCCTTCCCCTCCCTGCTCAAATGTAATCTGTCCCCTGCATACAGATCCCTACTGTCCCAGACCCTGCCCCAGCCTCCCACTATCCCATGCCCCCCCTTTGGATTGACACCAATTTTCCAGCCAACTATTGAATTCATCTATCCTACCCTTCCTTGCCGTACTTGCCCTGGGCACTGGGAGTACCTCAGAGAAGGCCACTGAGCTCTCTATCTCCTCACTCAACTTACCCAGTTCTATGAGCCTCTCTTTAACCACCTCTGCCATTTTCCCTGCCAAGTCGTTTGTACCCACGTGCACCACTACATATGGTTTATGCCTTCCCCTCTTTGCACACTTGAGAATAGCCTGTCCTGCTTTATCTGCTGTCAACCCAGGTACAAACTCTACCATATGCGACTATGTCTTTCCCCTTTACTTTCCCATCTGACCCCTTTTAGTATGGTATCACCCAGCACTAGCATGTTCCCCCTCTCATTTCTCATCCCAAGCTCTCTTTCCTTGTGCCTGTCCCAAGAGTCCACCCTGCCCTGCACATTTTCATCCCTATCTTTACCCTCAAATCCACCCCCAGTCACCTCCCCAGTCCTGCCTCTTCTCCTAACACTCTCTGTACCTGACTTGTCCCCCTTCCCACCTGGAGCTCCCTCATCCTCAATGCCATCCCTACGCCTCACCCTGAACCCTCCCTTTCATCCCCCTCGTACTCTAACCTCCACATCCACCTCTACAGCTGGACCCTTTTTTCCCTTAACTAGGATACGCTCCCCCATCCCTCAGAGCTGTGCCTCCTGGGAGACACATAACCTCCCTCTTCCTCCTGATGCCTGATCCTAGCTCCTTTCCCTGAACTGTTGAGTCCCTCACTAGGAGAAGCTTTCTTCTCCCCTAGGATTCTCTGGTCCCATCCAATGTGTCCCCATCCTGGTGGGTCTGCTCTTCACCCCTGGTCACAACCTTGGGTTCCCTTTCAGGGCTTCCCCTCTCCTTGAGAACATCATATTTGTTCTTTAGTTGTACCAAGTTGGGGGGGTACTTGAGCTCCACTTTCCTCAATCTCCCTGAGCCTGCCGTAGTTCATCCAGGCCTCTGACTGAGTACCATCCATTACAGTGGCAGGTGGTATGGTGGTCCCTGGGTGGGGGCAAAGGTCTCCAGTACTCCTGTCAATTGTGCTTGAAGCCTGGCAACCTCCTCCTCCCTCAGCACAGAGAGGTGCCTACAAATGGGGCAGCACCGCAGTTTCCCGAAAATTCTTCTGAACACTGCTGCTCCGCACACCCACTGCACTGCACCACTCCTTGTGTCATCCTACATACTCCTTAAGTATACTTCTGCCCTCTTTTAGTGTTTTTTTAACAATCTTTCTCCCTTTTACAGAGTTTCTTTGTTTATGACCCTGATATGTTTCCAGAGCCCATGCCCCTTTCTGCTCTATGCCCCTGCCAAACTTATCCTATTCCTAACAGAGTGAAATTGACAAGATCATGCAATTTAAATGTACAAATGTCCACTTACGTGATATAACCAGAAGCTCCTCCTCCTTTTGATTTTATTTGCTCTTTAGCTATCAGCCCACCCTGGGCAGAGCCTATATGCTCATTCCAACTAACTAAGCATTTAATAATGTGTGAAGGTGAGGGTGGAGGAGGGCAAAAAATCTCAGAGACAAAATGCCCATGGACAGATTCAGACTCACACTCCTACCTCTCGCAGCAGCCAGCAGAATAAGCAGACAAAATGCCTCCTTGAACAGTTAAAGAGAGATTCAAACTAGCAACTCCTACCTGATTGGCTCCACTGTTTCTGGGAAAAGAATCCCTTCCCCCAGCAGAGACAAAATGTCCCTGGACAGATTCAGACTCACACTCCTACCTCTCGCAGCAGCCAGCAGAATGAGCAGACAAAATGCCTCCTTGAACAGTTGAAGAAAGATTCAAACTAGCACCTTCTATCTGATTAGCTCCACTGTTTCTGGGCAAAGAATCCCCTACCACAGCATATATTAGTGATACAAAGTGGGGGCCTCATGAGTGGCATGAACAGCATGAGTATAGATAAATTATTTATCACACAGGTCCCTTCTGTGTATTTCATTTCTGGACTAGGATAGGACCTTAAGGGATAGATTATTTTGTAGCTTTTTTTTTAAATTATTTCTAAGAGTCTGTGGGTTTATTGTTTGAACTAGTGGTACTGTACATTTCCCCATCCCACTTGCTTTAACTATTGCCATGGATGTGGTGTCAGTATGACAAGCTGATGCTGTGCAATGTGGCAGTTCACTGGTGCTGTAGAACTTCCGTAGAAGTTCGGCAACAAATAGTAATCCTGCTACAGAATGTGGTCCCAAAGTGTCATAGAAAAATTGGGGTCTTACATAATAGTAACAAACAGCTAGGCAGAGAAACTTCAAATGGTCCCTTAGCTGCACATGAGAAAACAGTGTCCTAACGAAATTACCTTAGTAAGGGACACAAACCTGCAGAGGAATACAGAAAGTTCAGATGTGAAACTCCCCAAATTGGGTAAATGCAGTTTTGCTGGTGTAACAAATAACAGACAGACTGAGACCTGTGAAGAGAGAATGGTGCCCAGAACAGAATTATTCACTTTTACTGTAAAGATGTGGTCCAAACCAGAAAGCTGACCAAAGTTCAGCTCCAGAGTTGTCCTGGTCAATACACAGCTGTGTGGGTGCCACAGTGTCATTCCCCCAACTGTCCATCTAACTCTGTCCTTACTCCCCCACCCAGTAATCCCTCAACCCCCAGCCAGCAGAGCCCTCCCTTCTGGGCATGTCTCTCCATCAAGCTAATACCAATGAGGTGCCACCCACCAGTCCCTAGATTGTGATAGTATGTACAGATGTGAGAATAGGTCACCCCTGTCTAAAGCTAAATGCCGTCAGAAGAAGAGACCAGCCACCACCCAATCCAGAGTCAGGTGGGGACCACAGGCTCCCCTGAAGGCAGAAAACAGAAAATACACCCCAGGCCGTAGAAAGAGCAACCCCCCAGTAGTCCTCAGACCTTCAGGCAAGACTCTAGCCCATGGGTTACTGTCTGGAGCCCCTCCCAAGTCTAGGAACACCATCTAGCATTTAGCAGGAACACATGGCAAGGTAAACCTGTGAGAAGCGGTGGCTTAGTAATTATAGTAGGGCTAAGTAAATCATCAATAAGAGGAGTTGAGGACCATGAACTGGCCCCCGGGATTGGTAGTGGGACAGGGGCACATGGGGAGACAGAGAGCAGGGGGCCTACAAAATGAGGACAAAGAGACAGACATAGGGTAAGATGGGCTTACTATGTCTATTGGAGGTGACCATCACAGACTGTCCTTAAAGCAGGTGTACTAGGTATCAGTCCTGCAGTTTTGAGCTAGAGGAAATTGCACATTCTGCCCTGAAGCACTGGAGAATCTGTTGCATGGTGTCAGCTGATTGCTGATGTCTGGTCTCAGTCTTTTTCCAGTCTTGTTGAGCATTTTGTGAGGCAGTGGTTTATAGGGAGGGGGGTTCCCTCCTTGTAGGTTCTCTGGTAAGCCTTGTTTCTGAAAGTTTGCCTTGGCCTGGTCTGCTGAGGAGTACGTGACCTACCCCTCCAGATAGTGCACAACCAGTTTGGCAGTGTAAGTGGTGAAGAATTTAATCCCCTTCATTTACAGCACTTTCGTCAGGTATGTGTAAGCCCTTCTGCTACTCGGTAAAGAAGTAGGGTAGTCATTATCAAAACAGATTCTTGTGTTTTAATAGACAACCTCCTTCATACACTGGGTTTTGTGTAATATATCCTGTTTTTCTGTGAATCATTAAGAACTTGCCACTGTAGAGCAGGGTCAAGCATCTGGGCCTGTAGGATTGGGTCCCAGTGCTCGATGAGTCTGCTCCATTTCCATGGATCTGTTCTGGGGCCAGTCCAAAGCCATACGGAAGAAGGTCTGTAGAAATTCTGCAATGCTGGAGCCCTTTACACCCGCCAATATGCCATAAAGCCAGAGATTGTTTCTTCTGTTGCGCCTTTCGGAATCCTCTGGCTTGACTTCTGTTTGACCAACAGTTGTGTGTAAGTGGAGGCTTGTTGCTATGCCTGTTTTTCTGGCCTTGTTACATCAGCACTGAGGGCAATTGTAACACTCCTCACTTCCCTTCTAAAATCATGCAGCTCAGCCTGAGAGGACATTAAGCTTGCGATTAAAGTTGATCCATTGAGGGGGAATTAATTGTGTTTTTTTTCTCCAGCAGTTTTATGGTGGTCTGAGTGATAAGACATAGTGGAGACAACTCAGACCTTTCTGTTGGAGCAGCCCACTCCCAGTCCTCTGACATCGGGTCCCTCAGAGTCAGAATATTGGCTGCCTTTTGTTGCTATGATAATGGGTAAGATGCCCCCAATAGAGAAGGTGAGTTTGATGTTATTTAGTCTTGATAAAATGGCAAGTGTTGTTTGGGATGAATGCTGCTAAAGTCCTGAAGATGCCATCTTGAGGATGATGTCACTGTAAGTCCCCAATAATATAGGTTACAGTATAAGCTACTTGTACCAGACTAGCTTGGTGAGTCTGAAATTGTCCAGTACATGCGGCGTCTACTACATCCATGAAGAAGGACTTGTAGTGATTGCTAAGGCAGAGGCATCAGACACTAACACTTAACATACTGCACTTACATAAAAAACACTAACAGACACTAACATTTAATATGCAAAGCATCATGGTCTGCATATGCAGATCACCACAGAATGTTATGCTGGTCCAAATTTAAGCAAAATTGCATGGTGCCGAAAGGCCTCTCACACAGTTTGCAAAGGGTGCTAACAGAAGACATAGACACGTGTTTCGTCCTACCAGGACTCATCAGTATGCCTTGTCTGTTTGACACCCCAGTGGAATGGACCAGCTGCCCTAAGACAGTGTGTCTTGGATTTGTTGTGGTGATTTGCATATGCAGCCCATGATGCTTTGCATTGTGTGGGCATGTGCGATTTTGTATTTTCTTGAAACTTGGCTTCCCAGCCGAATGCCCTTAGGGGTAACCCTTGCCTCAGTGTTTGCGCACAGAGGTTCTTTGTCTTTTAAATGTTTTTTTATTTTAATGGGTTCACCACAACATGTCCAAGACACACTGTCTTAGGGTAGCTGGTCCATTCCACTGGGGTGTCAAACAGACGAGGCATACCGATGAGTCCTGGTAGTATGAAACACGTGTCTATGTCTTCTGTTAGCACCCTTTGCAAACTGTGTGAGAGGCCTTTCAGCACCATGCAATTTTGCTTAAAGTTGGACCAGCATAACATTCTGTGGTGATTTGCACATGCAGCCCATGATGCTTTGCATTGTGTGGGCATGTGCGATTTTGTATTTTCTTGAAACTTGGCTTCCCAGCCAAATGCCCTTTGGGGTAATCCTTGCCTCAGTGTTTGCGCACAGAGGTTCTTTGTCTTTTAAATGTTTTTTTTATTTTAATGGGTTCACCACAACATATCCAAGAAACACTGTCTTAGGGTAGCTGGTCCATTCCACTGGGGTGTCAAACAGACGAGGCATACTGATGAGTCCTGGTAGGACGAAACACGTGTCTATGTCTTCTGTTAACGCCCTTTGCAAACTGTGTGAGAGGCCTTCCGGCACCATGCAATTTTGCTTAAAGTTGGACCAGCATAACATTCTGTGGTGATTTGCATATGCAGCCCATGATGCTTTGCGTTGTGTGGGTATGTGCGATTTTGTATTTTCTTGAAACTTGGCTTCCCAGCCAAATGCCCTTTGGGGTAACCCTTGCCTCAGTGTTTGTGCACAGAGGTTCTTTGTCTTTAACATTTAATATACTGCACTTACATAGAAAATGGACAGCACACAACACGCTGAAGTGTGCATAGTGCTTAATGAATTACAGCTCTTTTTTTGAATTTAGATTTTTTGTCTTGGATTTCATATACTGTAAATTACTTTCAATATGTAAAAGATCAGACACAGAACTTATCAGTGGCTTTAGTAGGTAAGAATATGTTTGATGGTTACTGCTGACCAAATGGGATTTACCATTTGGAAGGTCATGTATCGTCTCCAGGCAGCTTCAGTTTTGTTTATAAGGTCCCACATCAGCACAGTATCTATCCTTGTTCAACAGTTCTCTGAAGGGTCATAAGTGCAGAATGTTTCGATAGTGTCAAATACCCCACTAATGAGAACACGTAAAAGACCACTTAAAACCTCTTGCAATCCATTAATACATACTGTGACACCTGCTGCGATGACTTGCTAATTACACTGCTTGTGCTTCCTCTGGCGGCCGCTATAAATGGAATTACCAGTTCATTTTAGCTCTTTGTTTTAACATTGGACACATAGGAAAAGCTTTTTGGCAACTGAAATTTGTCCAGTACAAGTGGACGTCTGGTACATCCGCATCCGTTACAAGTGGTGCATACTGTATTATACAATGGCAAGGAAAGAATGCTTGCCTCTGACTGGTCAGATTGGGACTGGAGCCATGATGTTATCCCAGTATAACATCACTGGATCCAGTCCCAGCACACAGATGACTGCACCAATGGTTAATGGAATCGGTCCACGGAGCCCGCTCTACTGATCTCTGTTCAGCAACTGCTTCACCCATTCCCACTGGAAAACCACCTTCAGTGTCACCAGCTCCCTCACTCTTCAGTAAAAGTAAAAACCACCCTCCCAAAAAAGTGACAGTCTGCTCTTCCCACCACACAAACCTTACACAATGAATTACATTTTCATTCCCATTTTGTTCACTGAACCCAGGGACTTCCGTGAACTGCAGAGACCGTAACTGCCTGTCGCACAGTTCACGGAAGCCGCTAGGTTTAGAGGAAAAAAGCAGCCATAAAAAATGAATTTATTTTATTTGCTTTAAGCGACACACATCCTCCAGTCCTGCCCTCTTCAAATAAAATAAAGTCAACCCGGAGAACACAGCTGGGGTAGATACTCTTGGGAGTTGTCAGCTCAACTGTTACAGTCCTTCCATCAGCTTGGTGGCTGCACTGCTCAGATAAGACAAAAAATGGTTGAGTAAGTTACAAATAAAAAAAAAAAAATTACAGAGGCAGACAGGAGCCAGTACATATAAAATCACTGGCAGAGATAAGCACAGAAGAAAATCTGTGCAGAGACAAATAGAAGACAGTTAATTGCAACACCATCTAGTGGGCAAAACAGAAACTGTAGACTTTTTTCCTAACAATGTTCCCACACTCAGCAAAAATGAAAAAAAAAACTTATGTTAAACATGATTTTTCAGTCTCTTTGTTTTTCTTTACAAGTGAGCTATTATTGTACAATAGCAATAATGCACTCCAGGGTGTGTGTTGTGCTGTAATAATATCACTTCTCAGGTGTTTGACACACTTGGTCTTTGGCCTCGTGCCAAGCCACCTGAGGCCTGATGTTATCCCAGTATGACACACACCCGGTCATGCATTACTGCTTAATCATACAATGGCAAGAAAGAATCCTGGGCACTGATTGGTCAGTGGCCACCTAGCACAGTGATGTTATCTCAGCACATCACTGTATCAAGGTCAGGCACACCTAACCGTACCAAAAAGAAAATAAATCACTCCAACCTGTCCTCTGCTCCACTGCTTGACATAATCCTAGCAGCATTCAGTTGACATCTTGTCAACTGCAACAGTGAAAACACAGGCATCATGACCCCCCCCCCCAGCAATTTCTTCCCTCGCTCTGGCACTTGGTGGTCATACAAAATTCAATTTTCACCCTCCATCAACTGGAAAAAAGACAGGTTTTTCTCCCCGAAATCAAGTGGCTTGACTGAAAGGTGCAGACCTTAACTAACGTTCATGAGGCTCACTGAAGCCGCTGTGTTAGGGCTGAAACTGCTGGCATAAAAATTAAATTTACTGGGCCCTGTTCACAAAGGCAACACATCTGTGGAGGCACATTGTCCAATGCCACGTGGGATGCACAAACTGTGCAGAGGGGCATGTGCATGCACATGGTGTGCAGCTACGTACATGTGTGGCTATGTGCCCATGCAGGGGGTGTGACCGCATTCACCATACGTGTGGCGAGCCATATGCACATTCACAATACTGAACACTATACATCGGAATGGCACTCCATGGAGCCACACAGGCAGTATGCATCTAGAAATCGGCCATAAGGAGGCTCACACGCCCCACAGAGAGCAGGGCTGGCATGCGTTGTGAACCGATGTGCATGGTGAACATGCCAATGACAACACACACAGCTGGCAGGGCATGATGCCACACTTGCTGCAAGCTGCATGGCCAAGCATGTGCCGGGAAGGTGGCACATGCATGTGGCACCACGGCAAGAGTGCAGGCCACCAGCCAGGTATAGCTGACACCAGATGGCCAGCAGAGTGACTCCCAGCCACAAGCAACACGTCCCACAGGGCCCATACACAGGGGCTTGACCCATAACTCACACACAGCATACACACGCCACCACCACCCGCACACCATGCTGGGGCGAAGAAGAGGCCACACAGAGAGTGTTACAGGCTAAGGCCTTTATTGCATTCGGGTACACATCACCTGCACACAGCATATCAACAGTGCAAGGAATCAGGCACAACAAAAGGTGGTCAGACAGAACCCCTGCTCAGTCCAATGAGTCCTCCATCATCCCCACCGTGCTCGTAGATGGCGTCACCTCAAGGGGTGGGGTGGTATTGGTGAAGGCCCACTCCTCCAGCACCAGGCACCTCAGGGGCCCACGATAAAGCTGCAACAAGAAGAGCACACACAGGGGACCTGGGTCAGTACACACACATGCTGACAGGGTGCAAATGCAACATCGCACCACACACAGGGGCACACACACACACACACACACACACACACACACACACACACACGCGCTCAAGCACGTGGCCCTACCTGTGAGGGGGAACGGATGTCCCACAGGTCCCCCTTGTCATCCCGGTACACCATGTCATCCATGCTCTGCCACAGGTCCATCTTAAGTGGTATGTCATGAGGCAGGCAGTGGCCTGGCATCACCACCACAGCCTGTTCCACACTCCCACCTCCCACAGCTCCAGCACCAGCATGGCCTTATGCCAGCGTGTCCCCTGGGGAAATGAGAAGACAGTGTTAGCGAAGGCCATGTGCCAGAATGCCCCTCCAAGCAGTGGGCCCACACATGGTGAACCCCAGGCCAGTCTCTCACCTGTTTCTGCTCTGTGACCTCCCATATGGCTGCAGCGGGCACCCTGTCCTGGTACATGTCTCTGCCGATGCGGTACAGTCACCGTGGCAGGGCAAGCCTGCCATGTACATCACCCTGTGGCATTGGTGGTGCAGCAGCCACCATGACACTCACTGCAGTTATGGTGTCCCCGTGGCCATCCAGCCCACAGCACGTGGCCAGGCACTGCCCCATAGGGCATGTGCGGCATGCCACTCAGCAAGCATGGAACACACATGTGTGTGTGCAACGTCACGGAGTGTACACGAGAGGTGGAATAGGTAGAGGTGATATGATGTGCTCTGAGGCACTGCTACACTTTGCACTATTGGAGGACACCATGGAGGAGCACTTATGATGGCGCCGTCGCCGCCCATGGACATTCAGGCCTTGGTCCACAGCTGGGAGCCTCCATGCCACAGACCTCCTGCATCAGTGCAGACTTGACCACAAAAAGATGCATTATGTCTGTGCACTGGTGGAGGATGACATACACCCATGCACAGGGCGTATCAGTGTCATGTACGTGGAGACTAAGGTGCTGTGCACCCTGCAGTTGGGCTCCTTCCAGAGGGTAACAGGGGATGTGTTGGGTGTGAGCCAGACCTCCATCTCCAGAGCCCTGCACCAGGTGACCAATGCCCTTGTGTGCCACAAATAGTGCCACATCGTGTTCCCCATGACACCAGGGGAGCTCAGGGCTGTCAAGAGAGGGTTTCTGAACAGCTATGGCATGCCAAACATGGTCAGTGCCATAGACTGTACGCACATGTCCATACTCACACTAAACATGAACGAGGAGGCATACCGGAACCGTAAGGATTTCCACAGCATCGACTGCCAGGTGGTGTGTGATGCTAGGGGCATCATCACCAGTGTCCTGGCATGGTACCCAGGATCGTGTCACGATGCATACATCTACGACAACAGTGCTCTACGGCACCATCTGGAACAGCAGGACGAGGGATATGGGTGGCTTTTGGGTAAGTGCCTCCCCATGCCTGCAACAATGTTCCATGACAATGCTGTACTGTGTGCCTAACATGTGTTTGATTCCCTTCCTACACAGGTGGCAGCAGATACCCACTGAGGAC
This sequence comes from Neoceratodus forsteri, assembly GCA_016271365.2. NCBI lineage: Eukaryota > Metazoa > Chordata > Ceratodontiformes > Ceratodontidae > Neoceratodus > Neoceratodus forsteri. The sequence goes on from CM057454.1 coordinate 337,196,128, forward strand.
AACGCTCCTGACACCATACCTTGTGCTCCGGCACCCTGCTGAGGAGGCATACGACGCAGCCCACATGTGGGCCTGCAACACCGTTGAACGTACCATCGGACTTCTGAAGATGCGGTTCCAGTGCCTGGACCATACAGGTGGCATAATGATGCATGTGCCCAGGATGGCATGTAGAGTGTTCACCGCCTGTGCCACGCTGCACAACATATGCATCCAATGCAGTGTGCCACAGCCCCCAGATGATAGCCCAGAGGAGCACGGCAAGGGACCACTGCAGCCACCACAGGGACCAGCACCACCAGGGGAAGGTGAACGGGTGCCACCCAGGGAACGGGACGCAGTGGGCGGCATGGCAGCACAAGCTGTTAGTCATCATGTGGCCCATGGCACATTTGGATGGTGAGCGAATGCACAGGGTGGTGATGATGAGACCATCTGTCTGAGCCACTCAGTGCACAATGTGGGGTGCCCGACGGGTGACATGCCACCGCTGGCCATGCCCGATGGTGTGCATGGTGCCCTCTGGCTGTGCATCTTCTGTTGCTATACCAAAGCAGTACTGGTCCATGTGGTGCCTCTGCAACCAATGGTGCAGTGTGCCTCGGTGGTGTACGTGGTGTGCCACTGCGTGGTGTGTGTGGGGCGTGTGCGTGGTGTGTGCCTGACTCCACTGGCTGCACAGCCTCATTACTGTATGTTGGACTTCCATGCTGTCCTTTCACATGCGTGCCCATGGCTGGTCCACCTGATCCTCTGTGGCGCGGGTGTTAGCTGCGTGGTGGGCTGTGACCTCAGTCCACAGAGTGTTCATTGAGCCGTGCCACCTGGGCCTGTTTCGGTGTTCGCATCAGACTGTGCTGGCGGTGAGGGGTGTGTGTCCTGGTAATGTGGCCGTGGCCTGTGTGCATCGCCTGTGGCTGCTGGTGTCCTGCAGTGGCTGTGGATGTGTGGCCAGGTGTGCGGCTATGGCTTGGAGTGCATCGGCTATCCAGTCCTATGTGTGTGCACCCACCACCACCACATCTGTGAGTCTGTCCTGGACACATGCATCTGCCGTGATGGCATCGGCCATGCAGATCTGTGCCCACATGCCTGTGGCTATGCCCTCAACCTGACTCTGCTATGCATGCAAGGATGCCTCCAGGACACCTGTCAGCCAGTACACCACCTCTGTGCAGTTGCATGTTGCCTGCAGTTGATCATGCTCCAGCTGTCAGAGGTCTGGGTAGTAGGCCACCAGTGCGGAGCCACTGCTGCACCCCCACCAGTGCCATATGAGCAGAGGAACCCCAGGGGTGGTACTGTCTAGCACTGGGGTGTCCAGCAGTGCAGCTTCTGCCCCCGGCCCCATGGGGACATGTCAGCATCGATGTCCTGCTGGCTGTCCTCCCCCATGCCCCCTTGCTCTCTGGCCACAGTGTTGTCCTACTTCACCACCTGGTCTTGTGCTGTCATGCCCTCCATACCAGTCTGGTTGTCTTTGGGTGTGACCCCACCACCTCCCTCCTCCTGCTGCAGGTCCTCTGTCTGGGCCTTGGCACCCCTCTGCAGTCCCTCCATGGGTGCGGGTGGCTGTGATGGCTCCTCCCCTGTGGCATCTGGGCTGTGCAGCATTCTGGAGGGGTACATGGATTAGTGCCCTTGCACTGTGGTTGGGTGCAGTGCTCTGTCCCATGTCCATGCTGCTGCTACATACCTGCATCCTCCGGCCACAGGGTGGCAGCGCCGCTGGTCCCACTCGGTCCCTCACTCGCGCTGTAGTCGTCGGGCCCTGTGGGTGGTGGTAGAGGTCTGTTAGTGGTAGTGTCTGTGCCGCCATGTAGTGTTACCACCCCTGGTGCATATCCTGCTCACTCACTCGGCATGCTGTCGATGCCCTTGGGCTCCCCATCTGTGACAACATCGCGTATCGTACCTGCCACTATTCTTCTCGATGGGCATGAGTGTGGGTCCAGGGTGTGGTGAGCCGCTGCCGGTGGCATGCTGTGCCTGGCGTGCATGGCTTACTTTTCTCTTCACCTGTATCTGCAGTTCATGCCACTTGTGCTTTATGGCGGTCAGTGTGTGTGCCTCTGGTCTGTCTGCATTGATGCCCACCTGCCTGTTGAACCATATCTGTACCTTCATCTCGGGTGGTGTGCTGCATGCCCGGTGGCTGAACAGCATGTCATAGTGCTGGTGGACCTCTGTCACCAGCAGGGCAACCTGTGCACCTGTGAAGTTGGGGGACCGATGCCTTGTGCCCCCTCCGTGGCCTGTGCCATGTCCTGTGCCTCCGCCTGCATGCTCCTTGGCCCCTGCCATCTCCCAGTCCACATTGCTGGTGGCCAGTCTCATTTCCTCCATCATGTGTTTTCTATGTGTCTGCACAAAGTGGTGCTGCGTAGTGCTTCTGCATGTCCATTTATGGCGGGGTCAAGGGGTGTTCCATGCAGCTTGTGCAGTCCATGTCCCGCCCCTCTGCATTGCTGTGCACCTCTGTCTGGCCCACCCCATCCCCATGGGTGTCTTCCACACTTGTTCATGAATGCTGCATGTCACACTTGTGGTGCGTGGCGTGCAATGGCACACACACCGCTATGTGTCTTTTGTGCGTACCGGTGGCACCTTTGTGAATAGTGACCATTGTTTGCAGTTTGCAGTAGTACTTCATACTTTTCAGTACTGTTCAGCCTCAACCCCCTCCCTGCTCCTCCTGTACTTATGGGTGAACAGCTTTTGAATATCCTCCTCGGCTGCAAAACCATGACATCTCATGTGTGCTCGACCATCACTGAACACCTCTTCCACCACAGGAAAAAAATTATTATTTAAACAACAACAACAAGAAAAGAAACTTCAAATACAGCCCCTTTTAATGGGTGGGTGAACAGCTGTTTGGAGGAACATTCAGCACCACAGCATAAAAATACAACATTGAAACAACAGTGAAAACCCTTGGCAAACTGCAGGCAGGATAATTTGGGTACCAGCTCCAACTAGTAGCAGAAAAATGTAGTGGGCTTTTTTTAAACATATTCCTTCACACACAAAAATCAAATTAAAAAAATGCATAACAATATATTTTTTCCTTTTTTCTGTTTTATTTGCAAATGAGCCATTGTATAATAGCAATAATGCACTCCAGGATGTGTGTGTCGTGCTGGGATAATGTCACTTCTTGGGTATTGGATATACTTGGTCTGCGGCCTCATGCCCAACCACCTGAGGTGTGACATTATCCCAGCATGACACAGACCCTGTCATGCATTATTGCTTAATTGGACAATGTAAGGATAAAGCAATGAGAACAGTCCTCAGATGAATGCTGTGATATGATTCTTTTCTGTTTTTTGCACGTTTGCACATGCCTCAGTGTTCATTCTGAATGATTCTAGGGATTCAGTGGGCTACATTTTATGTTTCCACAACTGTTGTTAGAGTAACTAGGGAGGATGCACTTTTATGAAGCAGTCTCTCAAAGTAGTGAATGGGGCTGTGGTGCATTGAACCAAGAAACAGAAGTCCCTTTCAGAAGCAGGCTTGAGGCATTGATGATATTTGCAGTATATGTCGATCCAGAGAAAGCAGTCCATGCTAGAAACAGCACAAGCTATTCAGCAGCATCTTCATGAGGCAAGGATGAGAAGGATGCTGGCTATAAGCTGGTATGCACCATGGAGTTTGAAGAAATTCTTCTGATGTAAGCAAAGTCAATCTGGATGGACTGCATAGCTGAAGTATCCTATGAAGTGATGGAATACTGGATGCTCTGAAAAAGGGTTTCTTTTTTGTTGCCTTGGCTGGCGCCAGTAATCATCTGGATGCTTCTGCACCCATATTGTTTTCTTTGTCAGAAATGGCCCTTACTAGAGATCCTTGCTGGAAAGTGGAGAAAATGTAGGGATGCGAGGGAACTGTATTCAAGGTGAAGACACTGTGAATCTGATGCTGTGCCACTGAGTGATGTCACCATCAAAGCACAGGTATTTGTAATTAAAGTTTGTCAAGTGATGTCTAAATTGAAGTTCACAAGAAAAATCCTTGTGGTGTTCTCATTAAATAAAGATTTCCCTAGAAAAATCATCTATTGGTGGTCAGTATCACTCATTTTCACGAGATGGCAATGTAATTTTTCAGTGCAGCTGTAAGAGAGTCCATTCCAAGATGGATGATGGCTTTATTTTTCTTTCTGTGTTTATCTTCCTGCCCCTGAACTTCCCTCTTCTGACCAGCACTCTGGCCCCATCAGCTACCTTCTCCTGATACTAACCCCCTTTCTTCCACTCTCTCATGACATGCCCTCTGTGGCAGGGTCTTTAGAGATTTCCCTTAACTCTCTAGAATTACAAATCCAGTGGAGAAGGGTGTCTGATTAGTGATACAGGGCCTTTGTGGGACTGGCCATCATACTGACTAGTCAGAGGTATTTTCCTCTGATTTTCTCCCTTCACTTGACATATCACCATCAATGTTGTAAGGGCACATGCACGCTCTGTGTGCACTTGTTTGCCAAAGGCAGGTGATGTTCCCTCTCTCCTTCTGAACAATTCCTACTGCACCACCACCTGAGGACACCCAGGTGGCAGTAACATTGTGGAATTTGCTGCCTTCCTTTTCTCCCTGGAAGAAAAGAGTATTGATGGGGATGCTTAATCATCCTCTTCAAAACTGGTCCCCAGTGTCACAAATATTTTCCCAAACCCAGGTCACCAGTATAGCTAGTGACAGTATTTACATTACAATGACAAGTCAGCTTAGTCAATGCCTTTTTTAAAGATGGCCACCATAAATTGAGCAATGCATTGCCATTTCCAAGATGGCTGCTACTAGTGCTGACAATGCCCCACACACAGATATCTGCTTCCTCAGGGCTAATGTTGCTCATAAGATGCTTCTCCCATCTTTCTACAAAATGGCAGTTGCCACCACCCTTCTCATCCTTCTCTTCAAGGTAATGGTGGTGGTCAGGGGTGTTTACATTTTTTGCTCCCATTTCATATAATTTCATTTTGTTGTTGTTTTTCATTTGTTTTCCTTTCATTGCAGTGTAGGCTTGTGTGTCCATTTCTGTTTGATGTTAACTTCTTTTTGTTTTGTTGTTTTGCCTTGTCTGGAATCCTGTGTCCTCCTCCTGTTTATTTATGCATACATTTATTTTTTAGCTGAAAAGGTAGTGTGGTTTTAGCAGGATGAACGTGCTTTGTTTTGGTTGTTGAGGTGAAGGGATGGGCACTGTGCATATTGGAGCCACAGTTAGCTAAGTGGTGTAGTGCTTCATTGGCAACAGATGCACTGTATTGTGTAGCCATATCTGTGACACTTCTCCTATGACTGTTAGGGCATAAAGCTGAGCAGGGAACAGTGAAGGGGAACCGCAGCTGCACAGCAATCAAGCTGCAGTTTAGTAAAGCCCTGATCCCTTGAATCTCATAAGAACATAAGAAGTAGATGGCAGAAGGGGACTGTGAGATTCATCTAGTCTGCCCAAGACATTTCTACCCCCTACTTGGTTTTGTTATCCCTTATGTACCCACATTGCCTGTCCCATGCTAGCTTAAATTCCCATACTGTCTTTGGCACCAGCACCTCAGGGGGCAGGCTGTTCCATAGCTTTGCCACCCTCTCTGTGAAAAAGTATTTTCTCACACTGGTTCAAAATCTGCCTCCTATTAGGTGCAGATTGTGGCCCCTAGTATGTGTTGTTTTGTTCTCTTGGAACAGGTTCCCAATCTGGCCCGTGTTGATTTCCTTTATGTATTTGAACATCTCTATCATGTCCCCCCCATTCCTTCTTTGCTCCAGTGAGTATAAGTTTAGTTCACGGAGTCTTTTTCATACTGTTCATGATGCAGGCCCTGAGCCATTTTGGTGACCTTCCTCTGCATCCTTTCCAAGCGGTCTATGTCCTTTCTTGGCTGTGGTCTCCAGAACTGCACGCAGTACTCCAGGTGCGGCCTGACCAAGGACCTGTACAGTGGGACATTTACTTCACATTTTTTACTTGTAATCCCTCTACCTATACAGCTGAGGATGCTGCTGGCTTTTTTCGCTACTTTTTCAGTGTTTCCCCACTTGTAGGTTCTCGGTAACAATTACTCTGAGGTTCCTTTCCATGCTGGTTGCTTCTAGTTGATGCCCTTCAGAGTACATGCTCTCCTTGGGTTACGCCTACCCATGTGCATCACTTTACACTTTTTGGCATTAAATTTTAACAGTCATGTCCCTGACCAGTGTTCTAACTTCCTGAGGTCTGCTTCCATTCTCAATGCACCTTCACCTGTGTCCACCCTGTTGCAGAGTTTTGTATCATTTGCTAACAGGCAGATCTTCCCCTCCAGTCCCTCAGCAATGTTGCTGATGAATATGTTGAACAGCATCGGGCCAAGTACTGACCTCTGTGGAACTCCACTGGTAACTCTGCCTTCCTCTGATAATGCCCCATTGATCAGGACTCTCTGGGACCTACCCTGAAGCCAGTTCTTAATCCAACTGATTACTTTATAGTTTATGCCTGTGTTCTCCAACTTGTTTGCTAATCTCCTGTGGGGGACAGTGTCAAAGGCTTTGCTAAAGTCTAAGTAAATAGCCTTAAATGTCAGGGGACAGTAGAGTGGGGTCAATCCAGTGCTATGTACTGTTACACCACAATGCCTTCTCTACCACCACAGGGAAAGAAGTAGACCACATGTGCTGTGGTCAGCAAGGCCCTCATGCCATAGGGTTCTGTTACTATGCCTTGGCTGGAAAGGAGTACTGGGTGTCTTGAGCAGCTGTCAGCTGCTAATCCTATGGGGAGTGTGCTGTTGCCATTGGGAGAGATACAGGATGCAGCATGGGCAGGCCGACTGATACTGCTAAAGCACAGAGGGAGAGCAAGCAGTCTAGTGTCCTCGAGGCCACAGCCATGAAGTGTGGGGGGGAACAACACAGAACTAACATGCTGCCATGAGGTTATTGTTGGGGAAAAAGTTTTGCAACTCTTTGACGTCAAGATTAGAAGCTGTAACTTCTTTTAAGGTTCTAGTGGAACCAAGAATAGCAGACAGAAAAATGTTACACATTTTAAGAAGTAGTCAGTTGTAACCTTTTGTTTCTGAAGTATTTTTTTTTCTTTTTGGTCATTAGAAAGTGTTCTGTGTGATAGCATTATGTTGGATGTGCAGAATAGCACTCTGCCTGGCAGCTGACATATCTAGATCTATTCCTCCCACTACATCATCAGTATTGTGACCTCACTGACAGTGACATCTCAGGTGGTTGACCTGGCAGCTGCAATCTAAGTGGCTATTCCTGAACAGCTGTGATATCACAGTGAGGCCACAATGCTGATGATGTAATGGGAGTAAAATAGCTTAATATTTCAGCTGTGTCCTGGCATAGAAGGGAAGGAAGGTGAGGCAATGTATGCCAGTCGAGGAGTCATTCTTCTCACTAATGAGAAAAACAGCATTCTCCTTGCCGCTTAGCCAGGGCTTCTACCCGGAAAGGTCTATGGTTTAAAGAGCTGCACAGAATGGGGGGCTTGGATATGTGCTTTGCACACAGCAGCAGTGAACACACATAAACAGTTGATGTGGCTTAGGCAGGAGCATTCTTCAACAAGTGTGGCATTTGCCAATCTGCCACAGAAACCCTTACATTCTCTTCAGGCCTGCCATTAACCATCTCTTATAGGTCCCAGTGCTGCACTGTCTCTGTATCCACGGACTTTGACGCTTGCTGGACTACTATGGAGATAAACAAGGTGGATGCCAGACTGGTTTGTAACAGAAGCTACAGGAAGATGTTGCTCGCCATGAACCCTTGTCTCAGACTGGGATTTACTCAGTGTTCCTGGCATCTGAAAGAGACTGACAAACAGGGAAGCAAATTGTTACAGACAGGGTTCTAAGTGTTTAAAAGGGGCAGTTAAATGGTAAGCTTGATGCTTACATGAAAACTAAAGTCAAAATGTACACAAAAATATGTACTGCAGAGTGTTTTGATATGTATGTGTACTCCTAGTAAGCTCCTATCTTTGCTGAATGGATTTGTTTTCTAAATTTGCTTGCTGGTTTTATGGCCCCTAGGGATCTCCATGTTTTGCATTTTTTGTTGTTCTTCTTTGTTCGTAGAATACCTCTTGTCCTATGTGACAGTGATGCATTCAGAATGATTAATTCAACAAGAGCTGTTTTTTGTTAAGTTTATAGAAATGGAGCTATGAGTTCAAGTAAACCTCCGTATTCAGGGGGTTCTAATATAGGCTACATTTACAGATGGTAAACACATGAGGGATAATTAAGTGAGCTACTCTGTAAGGAAACAGCTAGAGTCTTCACTAATTATAGCATTGGTGACCTGGGGTTATTTATGTTCTTTTTTAATGGTAGTATGTAGTTTAATGAGCAGAAAAGCTTTAAAATCAAAACATTCACTTCTGCTTGCTAGATCTAGGCACATACTTAGAAAACAGAAAGTCTGGATTACACAGCGCTATTTAGTTGAAGCTAGAATATCAAGTACCGAACAGTAGATTGCTGCTGCAGCAGTTATTACTCTCTGAATTAATACTCCTAGATGCATCACTGTCACATGGGAAAGGAGGCATTGTAGGAACAAGAAGAGCCATAAAAAAAGCTAACATGGAGATCCCCAAGGGCCATAAAACTAGCATGCAAATTTAGAAAAAACTTATTTCAGTAAACAAAGGGAAAGACTTACTAGGAGTAGACCTATGAATCAAAACACTCTGTACAGCTTTTTTTTTATTTTTGGCTTTAGTTCCCCTTTAAATGTACTCCACAGTACTCACTTAAAGGGGTTCAATACTGTGACAAAAGTATATATTTTGCCCTAATGCAGCTAAAGACTCATTCATACTTGGTAAAGTCAGCCAAGGTTGCATATAAAAAAAGAAAATATGATTGCTAGCATTTTCAGTATTACTTTTCATTGCTAGGACTGGGAGAGCAGGATTTCTGTGTCCCAGGAAACAGTCATAAAATCTTATCAGCAAGGAAATATGACTTTGTTTCATGTACCCCAATCACTGATCCAGGGACAGATGTGTCTAGGATAGAACTTGTTAGATCACATAATCAAATGCTCCATGGGGAGGCTGTAAAATGTATTCTCTCAGAAAATGTGCATGATGTCATTCCTAGGGGGAGACAATGTTAAATGACAGAATCCTTTGTTAGAGACAGCATCCTGAGTTTTGTTTCAATCCAGTCTGGCTTTTTGAAAAGTGTGTTGCTGTTCTTCTCAGACCTGACATCTGTAACCAAGCTGTTTAAGCCCTTGTGCAAAAACAAGAAGCATTTGATGAGGCAATGTGGCCTAGTGGTTAGAGTACCTAGTGGTAGATTGTAATGGATAGTGGTGCAGTGATTAGAACATTCTGCTACTTTACACCTAATTTTCTGGCTCACCTGAAAAGTAACAGGCTGGCGGCAAGTTTCAACAATGATTTTCTCACCACAAACACAATTTCCAAATTTTTGTACTACATAAACTGTGGAAAGTAGTGCTTTTTCACACTTCGAAAATTTCTTTTCTACATCACTTAAAATATTTGCTTGCATATTACACAATCGTCTGTGTCATGTTTCTAATATAACACTACACTGATACTCTGGACAGTATATCCTGTTTCCAAATAGAATTCCTTATCCATTTGAGGATAGGCAAGGAAAGGAGCTTGACTCAAACTATATTTTAATGCTTGCTTAAAATGTTCCATATTACGGCCTGTGCAGAAGGATTTTGGTCAGTGAAAATGTGAAAACACTTCCTGTAAAAGTTAAGCAATGTGTGTAATTACCATGGGTATTAAATATACGTAAATGCTATGTTAGTTGATTATAATATAAAAAATATTGTACTCTCACAGAATATGTATACCGATATATCTGGCATGCTAATGTGATTGAGAATACCACATGTTGTATGACAATGTTCCTTAGTGTCATCGCTATGTTTGATAACACTTTTATGTGTGTACCCATTTGTGAAGTATATTTCATTCACTAAAATACTATACCACCAACAGCTTAATCTGTTTCAAATTCAGTTGGCATTCATCTGTATTCCCCTTCCCCACGTTGTGCCTGAAAATAGGCAGAATTTGTCTAGTGTACTTACCCAGTCAACAAAAACTGAATAAATAAATTGGAAAGCTATTTTAACTGTAAATGTGTTTTCTGAAAATATGATTACCCTTCAAAAGGGGGAAATATTGCAACACATTGACTTATTGTCATTATTTAAAGACAAAGGGCCGGATTCATGAATGGTGCGACTGCGACAGCTGCAGGCTCTGGGTGTGCCAAATGTATGGTGCATGGGCTTTCAGCATTCTCCTGGCCAGTGATAGGAATTCATGATCCCATGCACCGATTGCCACAAATTAGATCAGATTTTTCTGGTCTAGCCTGCAGTAATTCCAGTTACCATTTGTATGGGGCTTGTGCTAGATATCTGGTGCAAGCTGCTGTAAAATGGGAAAGTGTCATCATAAATGCACCGGATTTTCCAGAATCGGGTGCAGTGTATGGCAAAGTTGTTGGTGCAGCTGCGCTTACAAATGGGATTGATGCAGGGTATGACGCAAGCTCTGTGTTGCCCTTTGTGAATCCGGCCCAATGTTTTTATTTTTCATTTTTATTTTAGTTTAGTATTTTTTAAACTTTGGTTTAATTTTGCTGTCTGAGTAAAGATACTGCATTTTGTAGTGGCAATGAAGATATAGAAACTGATTTAGAAGGGACTTTGAAAATTGTGCAAATAAAAGTCATATTTGGACAAACTTGCTCACCAATAGCAAAAAAAGGATGGTTTTAAACAGAGGAAAGAAGACTGCCTCCAATCTGTGCTAGTCCGTACCATTTGGTGTTTCAGAATATTTAAGGATGAAAAGACTGCATGCCTCTTTTCAGCACTAGAGACAATCGTTCACCCTTAGGCTATCGCCGACATAATGTCTTGCCCTAAAAACCTATGCGCTCCAAATCTTCCAACAGCCTAAGTTTGAGACATTGGAACTGATGTTTTTCTAATGTAATCTGAAAATTAAATAAGCTACTTAAATTGGTATAAAGTGACAAAATGCTCCAAAGTGTCCTCTTGCACCTATACTGGTAAGAATTCTTGTAAACAAAATGACCTGACATCTTATTCATGTTTTTCAACACTCAAGTCATCTCTAATAAAAATATGGTCTGTATTCTCTTTCAGATAATGTACCGATTATAAACACTAAAACATATAAGGACTTAGCCATAGAAAGAGTCACTGATATTTCAAGGTAAGGGGAGTACGAGAAACTTACTAATTCTTCATTGTTTCACATATATAAAAGTATAAATAATAGCTGTAAGAAGGAAGGTTATCTGTTTTGGTGCAAAAATGCAGTACATTGAAAAACTATGGCTAGGATGAGATTTGACATCTACTTTCATTATGGAACTATATATATTTCTTGGCAAGAATATACAAAGAAAAGATGTTTTAGTTTTGATAATAAGTCTCAGATTTCATCTAAACAGTTGATTCTGGATTACAAAATGCTAAAGGATATAAGCGTGAAATGGACAGACAAGTGTCAAGAAAGAGTGACTAGAATGAATATAACTGAAAAAAATGTTGTCACTTACTGAATGGTAACAATAAGGTTATCACCCATGCTGCAAAAAAGTTCTATTTGGAAGCCAATATTAATTTAAAACTGTTCCCTATTCCCTTATTGGGAATGTGCCACTGTGCAATCACATTATCTCATGATATTGGCTTATAGCAATATGCAATAATGTGATGTGCAACAACATAATGTAATTTGAGGAAAATGATGCATGCTATTATAACATATATTAATCTGTGCTACTCTTTTTATGTATGTATTATGTGGTGATATTGTGGTCTGATTATGTTTTTAATTCAGAATGTACATCTTTTGATAATACACTTTATCAAAAAGTTGACTACTGAAATTTGAAATACGTCATTTTAATGAAGGCATCAAAACTAATATGCATAGCTAAAATATTGTCTTCTTAAAGTGTATTAATGACAGTATTGACAAAAGTTTTTATCACCTGAAGTATAAAAAGTATATATATCATGTGTGGACTTTGTAGAACCATCTTTTTAAAAGGAGTCGGAAAATGTAACTCTTGTTAAAAGCAGTATTGCAACAGAGTGTTGTGAAATGTTTTAGGAAACACTATAATTGTGATACCTAAGATTTATGGTTAAGCACACATTCCAAAAAAGACTGTCAAACACTTCCAGTCACAAAGAGTGTACACTTTAACACTTTAGTTTCAAATTATAAGCAGCATATTGTTGATACAGAAAATATAAATACACCATCATATTGGAAACATTTTCAAGATCAATATAGTAGATTTGCCGCATTCAGCTATATTCCAAAGTGGAGTTAATGCAAGAAATTGATTATTTGAAAAATAAAAATGATACAGGAACACGATGCAGTTCAAAATGTTCCTCATGCAGGGGTCAACATGGGACTGTGTTGTGTTTAAATGTGCCAGTGTTACATAAAACATTATTACTATAGGAAAGATGGATAGAGGGAGAAGAATGATGTGCATAAGATTTGTAGATGTCCAGTCAGTGTCATCAAGTGTGATAATCGTGATGTCATAAAACTGTGACATCACTGTTCATATAAGTTGAAGCTGTCCCTCAGACTTTCAGAGATCTTTCAACTGCTGTCTAGGTAGCATGATGACATCCAAGTAAAAACTGTCAAAAAAGAAGAAAAACAAAACACAGCCATTCCTGTGAGGAATTTTCCAGAAGAAGAGGAAAAAAGCTGAATGAACAGTTTAATGAAGAATTAGTTCAGAAATATGAATTTGTTATGAAAGAGTCTGCTAAAACCTGCTGTATGCTGCTTTCTTCATAAAAAACATCATCTCAACATCATCTCCCTCATTCTCTGTACTGCCATTGACCATGCCCTACTGTCTTCTACTGCCCTACAGTGTAAAGTAACTTTTTCAGATATTTATATTTTATAGTATAGTATTGGGTTGGTAACATGTGTGACACTTGGACAGCTGGTTCTGATTACACTATGATTTTTGCAATACAAAATATGTAGCAGGATTGTCTGTCATGAGAAAATACTGTCTTGTTGAAATGAAACATCAAACCCCCTCCCCATGTATAATTTCAAAGGACAGGATGTAGGTTAAACTACAGATATCTGTGATGCAATTAACTTGTCAGTTGCTTTGAAATCAGTAGCTAAACTATACATTTTATAATGCCCTCAGGAAAATCCTTTGATTGCACTTGGTGTCAAGAGGAAGGGGCATATGCATTTATTTGGGCGTCTCCTCAGGAAAAGTCCTTTGATGGCACTTAGTGTCATAAGGAATTGGCATATGCATTTGTTTGGACATCTTCAGAGGAAGCCAGTTAATTCATCAAATAGTCTTTCATGTCTTTGTGAAGCAGGAAATGGCTCTTGGATGAAAGCAGATGTTAGCAGATCACAGACTAGATTGGGAAGTCATATGAAGAGAGGAGGTTCACTGATACCACCTATTTTTTAAAATACCTCATTAGGACATCCTGTGTTGTAAATATAAATTTTAGTACACCAAGGAGGAGCTAGGTGACCTCAGAGAGAAGGCCGGCTCAAGACTGTTTTTAAGTATGCTGTAGCTGACCTTTAGAGACACATAGATTCATATACTTGGAATGAGAGAAAGAACATCTAAGAGCACTGAAAGATTATAAGAAATACCTTAGATAAATAAGTCTAATGGTTGGTAGGAATTTTGCACTTTAAAACCTGGTTTGTTTTTAAGATTGTATGCGTTGGGATGTTTTGTTCTGTATTTACTGTTTACCTATTTTTATCTATCTTAAAGTAAATATATATATTTTAAAACAGAAACTGCCTGGTGTGCCTTGAAACTTCTTTTTTTCGTAAGTGAAGCTTAGATGGCTAAAGTTAACACTGTGTTTAAGCTTATTGTGATACCAAACTGGGAAACAGGTAAGAGTTTCTCTAAGGTCTTGCATAGAGTTTTAAGGGTTCATTTTGTAATACCTGCTTGGGTGTCCATAGGCGAAAGATATCTGGCATTTCCCCAAAGAGCAGAATTATCCAAGCCTGTACATTGGGTACACTAGCAAGAGGTAACAGTTTGAATCCCTCCAGAACTTGGGACAAAAGGTGACTTGAACCCACAAAACAAACAGGAGGGTTACCCTGTTCTGTTAACTGTTCACAATACTATGCTCTGAGGTTGGCACTTTGGGAGTAGAGGGCTGACATGCTGAGTGGGGTTATGACAATATGCATTAATTAATTGATTATTTAACTGCATGATTAATTATATACTGCTACAGTTTTGTTTTATTTTGTGTTTTTTTTCCTTTTCCTTTTAAAGGTCTTTGTACCTCACAGCACTATGGGCATACAGAACAATGTCTAATTTATCAAGGTCTGAAACAATTTAGTTTGTTCTCTTTCTATGTTTTTACAAACAGTATGTTAAAATAGTTAGCACTGATATTTTTCTTTCTTTTTATTGTGTTAATAAACTTGTTCTACTTCAAAAATAGATGCACTATTTATTGCACAATAATTTAAACCACAACTGTTTATAGCAATTTTCACTGTTTTATATTAAAATAATTATCTATTTTGTCACTTGGTGGCAACACACACAGTGTTCATTTATGAAATTATGTAGACCTTTTTAAACAATGGACTGTGAAGTAAAAACCAGAGTCATTTTTTCAAAAGAGTTAAAATGTTTTACTTTCATTTAAAACTATCCCTGTCACAAACTGGTGCTCTTGTTGGGAGGTCTTACAGGTACAGTTTTTGACATTTCAGTCATGAAAGCTGGGTCCAGCCTTATCACCTTCTTGAAGATGGGGTCTCATTGGCCACTTTCAGTCCTTGAGTACCACACCTGTACAGGCACACTTGTGAAAGATTACTGGAAGAGAACCCATCAATTGTTCCTTTAACTCTACTATGACCCTGGGGGTGTACCTGTCCCCCCTGTGATGTACCTGTTTTAATATTTGCCAGGTTGTCAGCTACCAGAGTGGACATGATGTTCACAGTTGCATCATGGCACCTTTTGATGCCATGGGCTCTCCTTGTAGGCATCCTCCCTTTAGGGCTCTTTGGTCAACACTGAAACAAAGAATTTGCTTAACATCCCAGCCATTGCGTTGGCTCACATGCAGGTTTCTCCAACTGTCCCTTGTTTTCAGGGGCCCAATTCCATCCTGTGCCATCATCCTTTCATGCTGGAAGAAGGCTTTGGTTTTAGTTGCAGTTTCTGCTGCCACCCTGGTTTCCAGATTCTCCTAGGCTTCCAAATTTTTATTTGTGTGTCCCTCAGTGCAGCTCTGTATCACTTGCCTGGAGGCAATCTGACTCTTTCCATTGGGCTAGTATAATCAGACTATAATCAGCAATGTATAAATGTTCGCATATCTAGAACTATATTCATTGCAAAAACTTTGTTAATGCACTAGCTAGGGTTAAAGTGACAAACGCAGGGAAATGCAGCATTAGAGTTTCCAACCCTAACACCCCACTCCCACCCTGCAGGTAACAACAGGAAAAACCATTATAGTTTCACCTCTCTTGCCTTTTTGTAAATCAGGTGTGGGGTGTGCCTTGGGGTTGTCATCCCTAATGTCCTCCCAATTCCATCAGTAAATAAGCTGATATGGGTACAGTATATCAGAATGGGGTGAGTGTTAGGGTTGACAACCCCAAGGCTCACCCCACACCTGATTTGCGAAGAGGCAAGAGAGGTGAAACCATAATGGTCATTCCTGTTGCTGCCTATGTGGTGGGGGTGAGAGTGCTAGGGTTGGAAACTCTGACACCACATTTACCTACTATTGTCACTTTAATCCTAACTAGTGCATTAATAAAGTTTTATTGCAATGAATTTTCTTACTTTTTGAGATAGTATAATTGTATCATTATTTGCCTATGGGAGAGCAGGGTCCTCTGGGCCCTATGCTTCCATCCATCCACAATTTTTTGAGCTAGTGTAATTGTATTCTTATTTGCCTGTGGATGCATAAGGTCCATTGGGCCCTGCACTCCCATCTCTCCATACATATGTATATGTTTGTTGCTGGAGGGCCCTGTGTTTTCATTTGTAGGACAACAGCAACCAAATTATGAGCATAGCTTTCTTATTACCTCTCCTCATATACCCAGTACAGTACATTTTGAAATCCGCATGAAAACATGATTGCACGCCACCACAACATCATTCCATGCCACAGTTATAAAAACAAAGTTTGGCAAGGATTTAAAAAAATGACAGCTGTCATGTTCATGAGGTGGTCTAAAAAATGGCTATGTTGAAAATTTGGGTTAAAACTGTTTAAAATTACCAATGTTATGGGTGAGTGCAGCAAAATTTCAATGGCCGTGCACAACTTTTCCATTTTTACATATCCTGAGCCAAACTTTTCAACATAGCCTTCTTATGACCCCACCTCATGAACACGGTTGGTCAAAATCCCTCCAAAAAGGTGATTTCACCAAGTGACGACAAAATCACCTTTTGTGCCAGACTTGCCTAATTCCATTATCAATCTTCATAAGGCAGTGTTCCAAAAATGCTGTGTTGAAAATTGGGCTCAAAATATGCAATGCATGTGTTACGCTTACATATGCTGATGATATAGTAGTGTTTTCTTTATCAAAAAAGAAGTTGCAAAAGAAACTGGATTTTCTTTTTGAAAAATCCCAAATGCTTCAATTGAATACAAATATTAACAAAACTAAAGTTGTAATTTTTGGTAAAAACTCAAACGCATGAGGACAGTTTTTTTGGTTTTTGTTTAACCAGGAGTAGCACACTAAGCTGAAAGTTTTTTTACAGGAGCAACCTGCAAGCACAGGGAAGTTAAATGACTTGCTCAGGGTCACACAGTATGCAAGTGGAAGCTGTGGGATTCAAACCCAGGTCTCGTCTGCTGGATGTCACCAGGTTGGCAGCTCAGAGCCTTAAACCACTGTGCTATACTGCCTCCCATAGTGCCATATATGTACACAGAAAATTGATAGGACAGTAAGCTATGTATATTTAGGGGGCAAAGTTTAGTGCTAACTGCCTATGGAATGCTCATATTGATATGATGAAAGATAAACTTACTAAAACTGCTAGGGGAGCTTGAAAGGTTTAATTTTAGATATGGAAGGAGATCTGTTGAACCATTGGCACAGACAATAAAAGCAACATACAAAACCCAGGCACTTTACGGAGCTGAAGTGTGGGAAAGTAAGAAGGCAAATATAGTAGCAGTCCCTATTCATAAATTATTGAGAAATGTATTAGGACTTGATAACTCATGCCCTACATCTTATCTAAGGGCAGAAGTAGGTCTACCAGATTTAAATGCATTGATTGACATAATGAAAATACTGTTCTGGCTAAGACTTATGAAATTGCCAAAGAACACGCTTGCATATTTTTGTTTTGATGAAAAACAGTTTTAGTATGATTTGGGATACAGAGGTACCTTTTGGTATACAGTATTGATATCTCTGTTAAACAGGTACAATTTTATAAGTCTGAAGACATTTATAGATAAAGGGATCTTAATAAGCATTAAATATAAAAAATACATAAAAATAATTGTTAACTCTTGGAATCAGATTGATCTTAATAAAATAAAATACTCTGCATATTCAAGATGGGAAGCCAAGAATAACGACTCTTTTGGACCTAAACCGCATCTGAATATTTTGGTTGACCCAGAACTATGAAGTATTTTCTTCTATATAAATACGAGTGATTCCCCAGTAATGTCTTGCTTGTTAGACATCAAAAATTAACAAAGGACATGGAAGTTTGTACCTGTTCTGTAGCTGAAAAAGAAAATATCATGCATGTACTCTGGAGGTGTACAAGGTACTCAAATGAAAGGTTGTATTGGTTGGACTCTTTTTAAATATAATGTATTCTATCTATGAAGAACTCTTAACACTGATTCTTATACATACTTTTGATGATTGGACCATACTTAGACTGGCAAAATACTTTAGTGCAATATATACAATTAAAAGGAAATTATTAGTGACACAAATAACGTCTTAGGTGGTAGAGCTGAATGGTTTTTGTAACAATTTTAGTGGATAAACTGAGGCAATGAATTTTCATGTGATGGCTCCTTAAATTTCCGTATTTGTTTAGATCTGTCACTGAATATTTATTTGTTGTATATTTTTAATATGTCTTAATAATTGTTGATGGCTTTTTAGCCAAACAATAAAGATTCACTGATTGAACTTTAGCTGCAAAAAAGTATGAATAAATAAAAATGCAAAAATAGCAAAGTTATGTATTAAAGTTGAAAACCCCATTGAAATTCATTGAACCACATTTGCTTTAGTTTCTTATATTGCAGTTGGTGGTTCCAGCAGCAAGATGTGTCTTTGATCGGAGACTGGATCTTCACCATGCTACCTGGTCAGGTGAGTGTGGGTGTGTGGGAGGTACAGAGGTGTGGGGTGGTGGCTGCTCAGTGGGAGGTCAGAGGGGGCCAGAGCCCCAAGGGACCGTTTTTTTTAACAGGGAAAAAAATACACTGAGGGATGATTTCCTTTACTTCAGATGGACAGGGATTGGTGGGTGCCACTAGACACCAGGGAAACTGTAATAACTACAGGGACAACAATCAGATGGGTGGGGGTGCCACTAGACCCCAGGAAAACAGTGGGACACATGGGGATGGCAATCCAAAGGGGGGTGCCATATGAACAATATGGGATGATGATCAGAGGGGTGGGGGATGCCACAAGACACCAAGGAAACAGTGTCAACATACGAATATGATAGTTAGAGGGGTTGGGGGTGCCACTAGACAGCAGTGAAATATGAAACAGTATGGGGATGGGAATTAGGGAGTGCCACTAGATGCCAGGGAAAGTTTAACTTTACAAAATATGGGAATGGTGATGGGGGTGCCACTAGACACCAGGGGAACTGGGAACAGTGATTGGCGGGTGGAACTAGACACCAGGGAAACAGTGACAACATATAGGAACGGCAATGGACTGCCCCATACCATCACCTAATACAGTTTTTTTGAAGTGGTTACTGAGCATGCTCAGATCCAGCATTTTTAAAATGTAATAACTTGGGAATGAAGCAATATTTTTTCTCTAAACCAGCAAAGAAAACACCTGTGGAGCAGGTCCTTTCTACCCTCAAAATTTCATACCAAACCAAAACCATGTGGGTGCTAGGTGATGGCAATAAACAGCAATTTGTTATAAGTGATAAGGAAATGTTTGTATCACGTACTAGGAAGCAAGCAGAAGCGAGTCACAAAAACGGATATAATAACAAATAAAAAACACCTTTGGGGCTCATTGTTCCAACAGTTAAGCACATAATCCACTTATTACCTAGGAGGCAAAAGATTGGCAGCCTCAAACCAGGAATGAGATCTGGGAATCATAATCTCAGACAACTTGAAGGTTAGTAAGCATTGTGAGAAGGCAACATTGAAGTCCAACAGAATGATGGGCTGCACTGGGAGGGGAATCGTGAGCAGGAGAAGAAAGGTGGTACTACCACTGTATAGATAGCTGGTCAGGCCTTACCTGGAATACAGAGTCCAATTCTGGAGGCCTCACCTCAGGAAGGACATTGACCGGGTGGAAACAGCACAGAGAAAGGTGACAAAAATGATTCAGGGTCTGCAGTATATGTCCTGTGAGAAAAGGCTTAGGGAACTAAATATGTATTCTCTGGAGAAATGAAGGGAGAGAGGGGACATGACTGAAACATTCAAGTACATAAAAGGCATTAACAAGGTACAGACACAGGAACTTTTTCACTTCAAGAAGGGCTTCAGGACCAGGGGACATGACCTCAGGCTGCAAAGAAGGAGGTTCTCTACCAACACCAGGAAGGTTTTTTTCACATCAAGAGTGGTGGATGCCTGGAACAGCCTGCCTCAAGAGGTTGTGGGGGTCAACACTGTGGGGGGAATCAAGAATGCATGAGATAGACACAAGGCAGCCCTGACTATAAAGGGCAACTAGAGTGTCAAATAGGTCTTAAACAAATAGACAGACTAGATAGACCTAGCGGTCTCCTTCTGCCATCTCAGCTTCTATGTTTCTATGTTAATGAGGTCCCTATGACAAACATACATGAGTTGGTCTTTCAGTACAGTGACATTTTTATAGCTTTTCAAATTTTATTAAAAAAAAAAAAAAGAAAAACAAG
Organism: Neoceratodus forsteri; assembly: GCA_016271365.2. Lineage (NCBI taxonomy): Eukaryota > Metazoa > Chordata > Ceratodontiformes > Ceratodontidae > Neoceratodus > Neoceratodus forsteri. The sequence continues at coordinate 337,216,365 of CM057454.1, forward strand.
ATTGAGGCAAATGAAAAAATGTTTTTTTCCCCTCACAAAAAAGGATTGCCCATTCAATCACTTCATACAGCTATTTGGAACGGATGAATATTTTTTCACTAAAACAACAAAGGAAATTCTTCTGAGCCAAGTCCCATCTACCCTGAAAATTTCAGACCAAAAGTCGAAACTGGCTGGGGGCTAGGTGATGGCAAAAAAACCCAACAAAAAACAGTGACTTTTTTTACATTTTTGCACTATTCACATCTTGGAATCTGCACATCTGACCAGAACAAAGCTTTGCACATTTAGAGATCTACCCCACGAGACTGCAAATGCAAAGTGAATGGTTGTGAAGATATTAAAGGTAAAAAACTGGGGTTTAATATTAAAGTACCTACTCAACCCTAACTATCGTGGTGCTACTGCACCTCTATAGTACAGTGCTCCCTCACTGTAATGAACAGAATGGGAGCCATAACCTCTGTTCATTACAGCTACCTGTTCAATACATCAGAGATGCTTAAAATACAGGAAGAGCTAATGTGCAGTATGTTTTCAGCTCCTTTTCCAGGTCTACCTTGCAGAGAGATACAGTACAGTTGTAATGTGTACTGTATGAAGTCAGTTTACAAGTTAGTAAATAGTAAATTGTACAACTACATTTTCACTTAATTTAGAATAGAAACAGAAACATAGACTTTGATGGCAGATAAGGACCGCTTGGCCCACCTAGTCTGCCCGTTTTCCTACCTACAGGATATGCTGCAGATCTTAATTAACCAACAGCCTATTTCTTTTTACCACCCACAATAACTGCCTTATAACTGTCCCATGTATTCTTGATTTCTCCCACAGTTTTAGATCCCACAACCTCCTCAGGAAGCCTGTTCCATGCATCCACCACCCTCTCTGTGAAAAAAATACTTCCTCACATTGCCCCTGAACTGCCCCCTCTATCTTTAAATTGTGTCCCGTTGTTCTTGCACATCTCTTTTTCTGAAAGATGCTACCCTCTTGGACTTTGTTGATTCCACTGAGGCACTTAAAAGTTTCTATCATGTCCCCCCCCCTTTACTCAAGGGTATACTTATTAAGCTCATTTAGTCTCTCCTTGTATGGCTTCTCTTGCAGACCCTGCACCATTTTAGTTGCCCTCCTCTGGACTGCCTCTATCCTGTCTATGTCCTTGCAGAGATGGGATCTCCAGAACTGGATGCAGTACTCCAGATGGAGTCTCACCAACTGTCTGTACAGAGGGATAACAACTTCTTGTTTTCTGCTGGTGATGCCTCTCCTTATACATCCCAGTATACCTCCAGCCCTCCCTACTGCCTTCTCACATTGCTTGCTAACCTTAAGGTCATCTGATATGATTACCCCCAGGTCCCTTTCCATTTCTGTTGTTTTACTACTTCCCTCCCATTGTGTAATCTTCCCTGGGTTTTGTTTCCCAGGTGCTTTATTTTGCACTTCTTTGCATTGAATCAAGCTGCCATACTTCTGACCATTCCTCCAACCTTGCCAAGTCACTTCTCATCCTTTCCACCTCCCTTGTGTAACAACCCTGTTGCAGATCTTTGTGTCATCTGCAAAGAGGCATACTTTTCCTTCCGGTCCCTCTGCAATGTCACTTATAAAGACATTAAAAAGTACTAGACCCAGTACTGAACCCTGCGGTACCCCACTAGTAACCCTTCTTTCTTCAGAGTGGACTCCATTTACAATTACCTCCTGTGTCCTGTTGTTCAGATAATGTTTTACCCAGGCTACCACCCTGGGACCCACTCACAGGCTGGTTAATTTGACGATTAATCTTTAGTGTGGGACTGTGTCAAATGCCTTGCTACAGTCTAGGTAGGCCATGTCCACAGCCCCTCCCTGGTCTACTACTTTGGTCACCCAGTCAAAGAAATCAATTAGATTCATCTGACATGACCTTCCCGCCATGAGCCCATGCTGCCTTGGGTCCTGTGCCCCACTGGCCTCTAGGTACTCAACAGTTCTTTCCTTCAGAAGTGATTCCATCATTTTCCCTACCACAGAGGTCAGACTGACAGGTCTGTAGTTTCCTGCCTCTGTCTTGGTTCCACTTTTGTGAAGGGGAATCACATCCGCCTTCCTCCACTACTCAGGTACCACACCATCCTCCCATGATTTGTTAAAAAGGATAGTCAGTGGTTTCACTAGTTCTCCCCATAATTCTTTTAGAATTCTGGGGTGAATTTCATCAGGCCCCATTGCTTTGTCCACCTTCAGTTTTAGGAGTTCTTTCAGAACCCTTTCTTCTGTGAAAGGACTGGGATTGACCCCCCTATCAGGAGTGCTTCTGTTAATTGGATTAGGCACCTCTCCCTCCTCCTCTTTTGTGAATACTGAGCAGAAATATTTGTTCAGTATCCCAGCTTTTTCACTGTCCCTCTCTGCCCACTTACTGTCCATTCTATTCAGCCTCACTATCCATTCCTTTGTCTTTCTACACTCCCTGATGTACCTATAAAAGGTTTTATCCTCCTTCTTAACTGAGTTGGTTATCTTTTCCTCAGTTTGGGCCTTTGCTATTCTGACTTACCTCCCTGCTTCCTTCTGCCTTAACTGGTACAGCTGTCTGTCCTGCTCCTTCTGTGTTTCCCTATACTTCCTGAATGCTATCTTTTTCTCCCTGACTTTCTCTGCCACCTCTTTTGAGAACCATAGTGGCTTTTTCTTTCATTTTGATTTGTTTATTTGCTTGGCACAAAGGCTTGTTGCCTCTGTGATGACAGTTTTGATGTTTTCCCATCGTTGCTCCACCCCTCCTTCTAGCCTGTTTGTTAGTGCTTTTCTAAGGCACTCTCCCATCTTGCCAAAGACAGCCTTCCTGAAGTCCAGTACCCTCACTTTTGTATGGCTTGATTCTGTAACTGAGTTTATCATGAACCACACTGTTCGACAGTCACTTGTTTCCAGATGGCAACCTCCTTCTAGATCTGAGATCCTCTCACTGTCCCCATTTGAGAGTATGAGGTCTAAGATTGCTCCCTCATGAGTGGGTTCTGAAACTAGCTGTCTGAGACATGCCACCTGTGGGGCATCAAGAATGGCCCTGCTCTTGGATGTGGCTGCAGCAAATGTGCTCTAGTTAACATATGGCATATTCAGGTCTCCCATCAACAGTATCTCCCCTTTCCCTGCCATCCTAAGAATGCCTTCTATCATACCCTTTTCCATTCCCTTCCCCTGACATGGGGGTCTGTATACAACCCCTGTGTGGATTGTGGTGCCATTTTCAGTCTCTAAGGTGACCCACAGTGCCTCCTCTCCTGCCTGTTTACTGTTTTGTTCAGTTGCTTTTATCCTTTCCTTTACATAGAGAGCTACTCCTCCCCCTCTTCTCCCCTCCCTGTCTCTCCTGTAGGTTATGTACTCTGGTATGTTAACATCCCAGTCATGGTTCTCTGTGTACCATGTTTCTGTGACTGCTACGATATCCAGGCATCCCTCTTCCATCAAGGCTACCAGTTCAGGGAGCTTGTTTCCCAGACTACAGGCATTGGTACTCATTACCCTCCATTTCCTGATGGCCTTACTCCTTTTTGTCCCATCCCTGTCCTTATTGCCTTTGTCACTTTCTCCATTTACCCCTGCCCTTCTCCCTATCAACATCTCTGTCTTGGTGTTTACCTCACTTACTACTCTGACTTTTTTGGGGCTAGGATTTCCCTGTTCCTTTCCAGTGCCTCTCCCTTTGGCTAGATTAAATGCTTGCCAATGAAGCATTTAAACCTATCACCTAGGATCCTGGTTCCCCTCCTGGACAGATGCAGCCCATCATGCCAGTACAGGCCTGCATCACTCCAAGTGGACTCCCAGTCCCCATTGAAGCCAAATCGCTGAGCTCTGCACCAGTTTTTCAACCACTGATATAATTCCATGGTGTGGAGCACCCTAGCCTCACCTACGCCATAGACAGGCAGCACCTCCGAGATGGTTACAATGCGTGCTACTTGTCTAAGACCCCTCCCCAACTCCACAAACTCTTCCTGCACTGCTGATCCCTTTCTTAGCCAGGTCATTTGTCCATAGGTGGACAATGACTTCCAGCTCCCTCCCCTGTGCAGCTGCTCTGGCGATCCCAAGGATTCGCTTCCTGTCCCTCCAAGCCATGGTGCTAGGCAGGCACCTTACCTCCCTCTCCCCTTCCTCCCCCAGTTCTACCTTCCTAACAATGGAGTCCCCCACCAGGAGTTGTTTTCTTCCCCTGTGGGGTCCCATGCCACCCTCCTTTGGGTCTCCCTTGTGGAGGTTCCCCGCATCCTCCTTGGTCTCCACTGCAGGTGCCTCCATAGAGGAACCATACTTTGCCAGAATGGTGTAGAAATTGTGGAGAGGTACAACTGGAGCGATGCACCTCTGTTCCACCACCCTCACTGAGCCCACTGTGGTCCAACCGCTCCTCTTTCTTGGCAACCTCTGAGGCAATGGCAGTGGCCCTGGTTGTCCCTGGATGGAAGAGGAGGTCCCACAAATCCTGGCCAACTCAGCCTGGAGATGAGCAACCTCCTCCCGCAGCCCAGAGAGGTGCCTGCAGATGGGACAACACCGCATCCTCCAGAACGTCTCCTGGAAGACTGCTACTCCACGGCCACTGCACTGCACCACTCACATCATGTCTTATTTCTGGACTCTTCACTGTTGTTTGGAATCCTTACTCTTTCCTTTTCTATTTTTCTTCTCTCCCTACTTACTTACTGCCTCTGTGCCCTTTAAGCTCCTGATTGTCCTGTTCTGAGACAAGAAGAATATTTCTCAGTAGACCCCTTACTTGCTCAGAGGGAGACCTCCAGCAGCTGGGGGGGGGCAGATAGCTACTCTCACCCTTATAGAATGGTGAGTCTTGGGTGGCTCTGTGATCACTCACGTCCTGCTCCCAAACAGGAAGTTCCTGTTGTCAGTCAACACCTGTGCCTATAAAAGTAGAACTAGCTTTGGGAGGGAAGGAGGGCAATATAGTCCCGGTAGAGAAGTCCAGTCACACAGCACTCCTTCCTTCTGGTGTTCTCAGCCAAGTCTCTGGCAGAATCTATCTAGGAAGTGTTTAAATCTAGCTTCTTTCTAGCTAAGCCACTCCCCCACTTAACAGATCTTTCTACATGTAATTAAATTTCACAGATAACAATCCCCTTCAGCCACCTGAGATTTACACCTAGATAACTGCTTCAGATAACCATTCACTTCAGCTAACTCAGACAAACACACTAACTTTTTCTTGTGTGTGTTTTTTTACCCTAAATTGAAGGTCCCAGTAGAAGAGTTCTACTTCTTTAGTCGCAGTAGAGAAGTCCAGTCACACAGCACTCCTTCCTCCTGGTGTTCTCTGCCAAGACGGATCTTGGTCAAGTCAATAGATCCTGTCAGTACCACCATGACTGATGTCACCTACTTCCCCACCTGCTTCCCTGGCAGCTGGATGCACTTCTACAACCAAACTGAGCTGACACACTTTTGCCAATTTCCTCATTTTTACAAATTTTTACTCTTTTACCTTTGTATTAGTTGTTGATGTGTGGGCAACTGGCAAAAGAGAGGGTACACTTACAGATCTTGTAAGACCACTGTGACATCTCCCACCCAATTCTCCATCCACTTCCCTGACAGTCTACCTCTTCACAAACTGAGCTGCCCCAGCAGTTGTTGGCACTATTTTATCATTTTATTTTATCATCTATTACCTTTTGAACATGAGGAACAGTCTAGGTGGTCTAACTGCTACGTGCACAAGGAGTGAATGAGTGACTGCTACAGTGCTGGGTATGAGGTACAAGTGACTGCTCTTTCTGGAGAAAGGAGTTGTTCTCTCTCCCTCTCTCTCCATGACCAAGAAAGACAAAATATAGCCCATAGTTTGTGTGTACTGTTTACATCATGTAAATCTAATTTTTGCTGCAACCATGTTCAGAAATTGATCCAATGTGCATGTGGGCAGCATTCTTTCTCGCCATGATGGAGACGAACGATCAGGCAAGAGGATTACTAGTCTGTGAAAGTACACCCTGTAGTTTGTGTGTGTGTGTATGGTTGGCAGTCAGTGTATGGATGCTTGGGGAGATTTATTTCTGATGGATGTGATGGGGACAGGTGATTACATTCAGGAGCCATGAGGGCCATTAGGGGCAACTGGTTAGAGTCAGAAGCCATGAAGACCATTGATTATAGCCAAGGATTTGATATAACAAGGTTCACTGTAGTGAAGGAGTACTGTATATAACATATTTATCATTGTTTGAGAATGCAGAATAACTTTGCTGGATACACCATTTCTATATAATAATTTACAATACAGTAAAGCAACAACTTTTGCTTCTTATCACATAACTCGCACTTCACATTTCTTAACACCATACCTGCTCTACAAAGTGTCAGAATATAATGAATAAAACTTCTGTATTGTGTGAAACCTACTACCTAAATTTTTCAGCCAGGTATCTTGTCCATTCTCCTTCTCCACTATATGTTTCAGGTGTAACCCCCCCCAATAAATGGGGGTTCCTAGAAGCCTTCCCGGAGTTTGCCTAAGTGCTCCCTGCCTAGCTGGTGTTCAGCGTAATGCTGTTTAAATGTGGGTGCTGTGAGTGCTTTTAGAGCCTCTGGTACTGTCTCTTTCAGAGCTGCCTGCTCGCAGGCTTAATTAGTTTGTATGGGGGGATTGTGTCTTTAATGCTGGAATCCCGCCCGAGCTGCTGTCTTATCGCTTCATTTCTACAGTTGCTAAGAGCGCAGAGGGAGCCTGATTGAAAGATGTAACTGTTTACCAGAAACTATTTAGAGTGTTAGTGAAAATGCAGTTGTCTAACCTGCCTTCCTTGCAGCTGGGACTCTGTGTGTTTTGCCCCTCCATTTTGGATCTGAACTGCTGAGCTGGGCCAATTGGGTTAGGGGAGCCCTAAAATGAAGACTGTTTGGGCCAACCAGAACTTGGACTCTCACCTGGAGCCTGCTACAAAGTGGGATGTATGGCAGGTGCTTCTGGGAAATGTAGTTTGGACCTTGGCGCCTTTTTGCACCAACAGAGGGAGCCCTGCTGTGATTGACAGCCGAATCCACCAATCGAACTTGTGTGAAGCCAAAGGAAATGCCCTGAACTATTGCTGACAAGTCAGATGTGAGGTGACTGAGTAAAGAGAAAGAGCTCTGTGCTGTTGCAGTGTGTAGTTCATGCGGGAAGTGAGTGGGAGGCCCTGAAGTCAGTCTGCAGCCATTAGAGTGTGAATCGGGCTGAATCCGAATTCAGAAGAGAAGGAAGAAGTGTTCAGAACCAGGCTTGTCCTGTAGAACACTGAAGATTTGCTGAAGTGCGATCGGCCTGTCTGGGACTGCTGATGCTGTGCGTGCTCCTGGGTAATTTGCAGTGTTTGCGATCGGGATCAAGAATCAGCTGCCTGGTATAGTAATTTCCTTTACATATGAATGTGTCTAGTGCTTTTGGGGGTTCATGATTCTATTTCCCCTTTTACTGTGAGTTTTGAGCTGAAGCTGGAAGCTGAACTCAATTTAATCGGACTGAATCCGCCTGCTATCCAGAGCAGTTGTGCCCTGTCACGAGGGCCTCGACTCCATGCCCTGCTCTTCTGGCAATCCAGAACAACCACTTCCATCAGGTTCTCTGCTTGGGGTATTGTGAGTACAAATCGGGGTAGCTCCCTGCATCCTTCATTTAATCAAAGTGTGTCAACTGATTTCTTTGTGTTTTCTTTCTATGGACTGAGCCATCCAGCTCCGGATTACAAGTGGGTGTTGTGCATATATTTTCTTCCTACAGGGCTCCATCCATCTGCACCACCAGTCCAACCCCAGGCAATGGACCTGGCTAGCCCACCCCCCCATCCTGGGTACCCAGAGAAGTGACATTATGGACTCTATATGTATGCACAGTATTGTGATTTAAATATTGCCAAACCAAATCAAGCTGATTGCCCCCTCCCGTGTTATTGTCCCCTAAATAAATCAGATTTGTTGTTATTGAACTATATGCTGTCTGTGGTGTCAGTACATATCCAACCAGCATTGCATGTTGTATGTTGCTTAACCTTGTTTTACAGGGGGTCCTCAGAGACGTGCTACAGAATCAGTCTTGAGGGTAAGTGGTATCTATATGTGTAAAAAGTGTGCATATGTGAGGTATTGGGAAGGTAACTCCCGTGTACTGTGTGAGCCACTTGTGGGAACAAAGGGGGGGGTCACAGTGTCCCAGAGGGCTGTAGCTGAGCTAGTTTAACCACTACCAACCCTGACCTCTAGGTGAAGGCACCTTTCATTGGACCTAGGCCCCTTAACCTATTGCTAGCCAGACCAGCAGGGGTAGTAGCCCTTGGGTTAGCGCCACCTGGGGGTTACATCTTGGAGGCACCACTGGGATTAGCATTCTCTAATGGCCACGTGAGACAATTACCCTGATATGTTCAATTTAGGAGAAAAAATGGAGGGGCTTACTACGCTCAAGCTAAAAATTGCCCCCCATAAGCTAATGGTGCACAAATTGATGGGGTGGAGCGAAGCTGAGGAGATAGACCCCCAAAAGGCTATCCTGTTGCTGGATGTCCCCTTAGGGACTAACAATGCTGACATTGTGTCCACTGTAGAACATGTTAAGTGCGTGGGCAAAGTTGAAGTAAGGGGACGAGATGCTGATTTATTTGAACAAACTATGCTAGTGCTGCTCCCGTGTAGTTCCCCAATAGACCCTGAGAAGGTACCACCTATGATTCTGCTGGAAGGTACCCAGAAGGGATGAAGGGTCATTCACTTACATAATGGTCTGTCCACCCCGGGTGGGTCCCCTAGTACCGATGGGTTTAAAGAGAAGCTGCTCAAGCTGTTAGCCTCAGAAGGGAAAACTGCCCAAGAGTTGGTAAAAGTGTTAGACCTGTCAGGGGACCACATGCCCTTGCATTCCCTGACCACCTCCTCTGTGTCCCCCAAGAGCTCCCCATCATAATTCCCCTGATACAGCTGGACTCCTACAGAAAGCTCAGACTTTTCTCTGGTACTGTCCCAGTGCCTTCGGGGGAGGATGATTTAGAGACCTGGATGGACTATGCTACCCCTTTAGTGCAGGAATGGCAATGTTCAGAGGGGGGAAAAGAGGAAGCGCTTGATGGAGCGTTTGAGAAGCCCTGCCCTGGAAGCCATCCATTTTCTACGTGCCACTAATCCGGAGGCTACTGCAGCAGAATACCTCTCTGCCTTGGAGGGGGTGTTTGGCAGCACAGAATCAGGGGATGATTTATTGGGAAAATTCAAGTCAACTAAACAGTGAAAAAATTAAAAGTTGTCTGCCTTTGTCACTAGGATAGAGAGGGCTCTGCAGAGGGCCCACAGAAAAGGGAGAATGCCTGCCCAAGAGTTGAACCAGGTCAGATTAGACCACATCCTGAAGTCAGCTAGATTTTGAAGTGTAATGATACTGAAGCTCAAATTGCAAGACAGGAGGGCAAGCCCTCCCGAGTACTGTCATTTAATGAAAGAAATTCATGAGATTGAAACTAATGAAGAGGGCTGGGAGCCCTGTGCTTTGGCTGTGAACACTTGTCAGACCCCTGACAGGAGTGATTCAGATGAGGCCCAACAGTTGAGAGAATTGATTAAAGAATTGACTGAGGTAGCCAGAGAACCAGATCTGTATCAGGCTCCCCCTGAGCCCAAAAGTGGAGTGGGAGTGCATGTTGTTTCCCCTGAGACCCGGATCGAGGGTAACCTGCTAGCAGAGATACGAGAGTTGAAAGCGATGTGGGGAAGCTGCAAAGAACTGCCCTAACCCTCAACTGTAGTGGAGATTCAGAAACTCAAAGGTGTAGGCCCCCAGTTCAAGAAGAGCCTCATCGAGCCCCCGAGGTGCCTCAACAGAGAAGGGACCCCTCACCCTCCTAAGACTCTAGAGAAACTAAGTTTTGTTACCACTGTGGGGAGGATTGGCACATCCAGGCTGCCTGTCATTCGCCAGAGAACTTGAGGAGGCTTACTGCTAAGTTGATAGCCTGAGATCGGCAGAACAATAACCGGCCACCAGGGGGAGCTGCTCGGAAAAGTTATGCTGCCAGGGCCAATGCCTGATCGACACCCAGGTCAGCGCTGCCAGAATGGTCTGAAGTGGTGGGTCCTTCCATCAAGACCACTGTAAAGGTGAACAGAGTGTCTACAAGAGCTGTATTAGACAGTGGCTCCCAAATGACAATTATGTTCCAGGATTGGTATCAGAAGCTTTTGTCTGATGTGCCCCTGCAACCATTGCAAGGCCTGCATGTCTGGGGTTTAAGTGAGAAGGCCTACCCCTACTCTGGCTATATCCAAATTTGGTTGCCTTTCCCCACCTCTGTGGCTGGAGTGACAGAGCAAGTGGAGACCCTGGCCCTAGTGTGTCCCACTGCTGGACTGTATGATGGGGTTTCTCTACTAATTGGGACGAATGTGCATATCTTTTGGATGGTTGGCGCAGTTGTGTTATGAAAAACAGGGGTCACGGATGAGTAGAGCTTTAAGAATTCCTTCCTTGATCAAGGAGGCCTGTGAGGCACAGAGAGATGCTGAAAGGGTGAACCCAGAGGAACTGGTTGGAATTGTCTGGAAAAAGGATCCTGAGTCTCTGATCCTGGTGCCAAATGCCCAGTGTACCTTACAGGGGGAGATCCATATCAGAAAGGATGTCAAGAATAAAATACTTACGCTGGATGCACCAGGCGATGGAAATTGCTGGAAGGACTGCTGGTCAAGCCTAGTATTTTGCCTGCCAGAGCCAATGCTTATGCCAGAAGGGTAGGGGTTCAAGTTCATAATGAGTCTGATAGAGAGATTCGAGTAAATAGAGGTTGCACCCTGGCTAGTGTACATTGTGCAGATACTGCAGTGTTACCCAGTAACAAGTGTTCGACGAAGAATGATAGCGTGACACCCGACTTGTTCGATTTCGGTGACTCCCCATCGTCAGCTGAATGGAAAATGAGGATCAGTGAGAAGCTTGCCCTGAGAGACCAGGTGTTTTCTTTAAAGGAATGGGACGTAGAATGTGTGCAAGGAGCTGAGCACCATATCTGGCTGCATGATGAAAGGCCATTTCATGAGAGGTCTTGATGCCTGGCACCTGCTGACATAGATGATGTGAGACGGCATCCACAAGAGATGCTTGCTGCTGATGTAATACAAGAATCCAGGAGCCCGTATGCTTCACCTATTGTGGTAGTTAGAAAAAAGAATGGAACAGTAAGGATGTGTGTGGATTATCGCACCTTGAACCGGCAGACTATCCCTGATCAGTATACAATGCCCCGCATTCAGGATGCTTTAGACTGCCTGAATGGTAGCAAGTGGTTCTCAGTGTTGGATCTTCGCAGTGGATACTACCAGATCCCAATGGTCCCAGAAGACCATGAGAAGACAGCCTTTATCTGTCCGCTTGGTTTCTATGAGTTCATGAGGATGCCTCAAGGGATTTCAGGTGTCCCAGCCACTTTTCAAGGACTGATGGAGTGTGCAGTGGGGGACATGAACTTATTGGAGTGCCTGGTATACATAGATGATATTATTATGTTTGTCAGCTCACTGGAGGAACATGAAAGTAGATTGTTCAAGGTGTTGGAACGACTGGAAGACTTTGGCCTTAAGCTATCCATCGATAAATGTCAGTTCTTCCAAACCTCTGTAAAGTATGTAGGACACATAGTGTCCACCGAGGGAATAGAAACAGACCCGAGTAAAGTTGAGGCCTTGACCACCTGGCCACAGCTCCACAATCTAAAAGAACTGCAAAGATTCCTGGGATTCTGTGGCTACTATCGCTGGTTCATCAAGGACTATTCAAGAGTGATTCGTGCTCTACTTAATCTTACTCAAGGTTACCCTCCTACCAACAAAAAATATAAGAGGTCAGTTTCTCCTGAGACTGAGAGAGTGTATTTCCATCCTAATGAAGTTTTTGGGGCAAGATGGACACCTGATTGTGAAGCTGCTTTTCATGAGATTATATACCAATTTACTCATGATCCTGTCCTTGCATATGCAGATCCAGCAAAACCCTATGTCCTACACACTGATGCTAGCTTGCAAGGTTTGGGAGCTGTGTTGTACCAGGGGCACGAGAATGGCCTGAGACCAGTGGCCTTTGCCAGGAGAAGTCTGACCCCATTTGAAAAGAACTATCCCATGCATAAGTTAGAGTTTCTAGCTTTGAAGTGGGGGCATTATTGACCAATTCCACGAGTACTTGTATGGGGCTAAGATACTGGTAAAAACTGATAATAATCCTTTGACCTATGTGCAGACTTCAGCCAAGTTGGATGCTACTGGCCATAGGTGGCTTTCCGCATTAGCTACATATGATTACGCTGTTGAATACAGAGCAGGCCTGAACCACATAGATGCTGATGCTCTTTCTCGGAGGCCTGTTTCCCGAAATGACTGGGTCAGACTGTCAGAACCTGATATTCGAGCACGCTGTCAGAAGTTTGAATATTGCCAAACCAAATCAACCTGATTGCTCCCTCCCATGTTATTGTCCCCTAAATAAATCAGATTTGTTGTTATTGAACTATATGCTGTCTGTGGTGTCAGTACATATCAAACCAGCATTGCATTGTGTGTTGCTTAACCTTGTTTTACAGGGGGTCCTCAGAGACATGCTACAGAATCAGTCTTGAGGGTAAGTGGTATCTATATGTGTAAAAAGTGTGCATATGTGGGGTATTGGGAAGGTAACTCCCATGTACTGTGTGAGCCACTAGTGGGAACAAAGGGGGGGGGGGTCACAGTGTCCCAAAGGGCTGTACCCGAGCTGGTTTAACCACTACCAACCCTGACCTCCAGGTGGAGGCACCCGTCATTGGACCTAGGCCCCTTAACCTATCACCAGCCAGACTGGCAGGGGTAGTAGCCCTTGGGATAGCGCCACCTGGGGGTTACACAAGCAAATCTTAAACCTCAAGAAACCAACAATTACAAGTATTTCACAGGTTTGCTACTTCAACCTGGGCAGATTATATTGTGATAAACATTTCCATTTTGTGGAAGGGGGTATTGCTGTTATAAGTTGCTATGAATATTTTTGATTATTTTTCTCCCTTTTGAGTTTAACTTCTTCAGCAGTTAGAGACACAATGGCTACAACAACTATTTTGAAAAAAAGAAAAATGGTTGTTTTGTTATAGCTAACAATAGATTTCTCAGCCAGTCTGAATACATGATGCCTTATTTTTCTGGTTCATAATTTATTTATCTATTCAGATATGCTTCACCAGGAAAGGCCTACTGAACTGCTGACAGCTTGCTTCCAGAGGTGTCCTGAGAGTAGGGTCTGGAGAGAATTTACATTGCAAGAAAAAATACATTGTAAATACCATTTATAGAAGAAGGAATTCATTAGAAAAAGTAAGTTTATTCACCCTATCTTGGAATATATTGACAAGGTACTGAAGTTTTTCAAGGGGGACCGCAGTCTTTTTGGAGAACTGATTTACTCTACACTTTACAAAAGATTAGCTTTTTGTCGGTTCTAAATCTGGAGTTTCCCAGCTCAGTGTTTGAATTATACAGAAAAAGCATTGGTACATATGGGACTTTAACTTTAAATTCAAGTGAGCCCCCTTCCATTTGCAGTAGCAGTGTTGCATTAACTGTTGTGAAATACCAAATTACACTTACTCCACTAATTTAAAGCATCATGGGAAAAACATAAAAATCAGCATAAATTACCAAAAGTTCACTCAGTTTTAAGTAGGACAGAATTGTGCCAAAAAGCCAGAGTCTCAGTCTATAATAGTTAAAACAGCAGACACAAGCACATGCTTTGTGCTTGTTAGGACTCAGTGTACCACATCTGCATCTCAGCCCTTGGCTACCGGGGCTTATTTTAAAGCTTTGAGGAAAAATTCCTTTAATATTCACTCCCTAATTCTGACATGGGTTACATGAGTTAATATTTTGCTTATATTACTGCACTAGAAGGCTGATATTAGCCTGTTGTGGCAATTTCAGTGATTTCATTAACTATCTCCCTGAGACCCTTTTTGAAACTTGCACCTAAATGAAGCTATCCCAGTGTGAAACATTTCTAAATAAATTATGATTAACATCACTGTGATGAAATCATTAATAGAAACTAGTAATTTCATTGTTATATTGTTAGTGCAGGGGGGAGCTAGAAGGTTATTTATTTCAGGAGAATGCTGTTTTTCTGTCGAGTGAAGTTATCCTTTTATGAATCAATAATTTAATCAATTGTTAATTTACCATTGGTATTTGGTCAACCTAAAGATTAAGCAACACATTCCAGAGAGAGAGAATCATCTAGATTAATATAGTGTTTTGATACTTAAAAATTGTAATGGTATGGATCATTTTTAAACAGTCATGCCATAATTTATGCAGTATGGTGTGTAGAATGAATAACAAAATACCATTTGCTAGTTAATTAAAAATTTAAAAAGTTCTTTCACAAACTTTAATTTTAGGAGTTGTGAGGCTAAACCTAGATGTAGTCAATCATTTAGATGCTGGCAACAGTGCATGTGCATATTAGTGTGATAGAATTTGATACCTCAGTCAATCATCTCCTGCAAGGGTAGTCAAGCCTAGGAAAATGAATTTGAGAGAATCTTTCCTGAAATTCCCTCAAATATAGCAGTGCATCCACAATGAATACTGAACATATTTTTGTCTTTGAACTTGAAAGAGACCCATTTACATCACATTACAGTACATGGTGAAAGCACATCATACTTGTACTTTCAGAAAAAGTGGCACTTTTTAGAGAAAACACCCAGATTCCATAAACAGAACAAGTGCTTCCACAAAAGGTTGGTATTAAAGTAACAGTATTTGTTAGCAGAAAATTGTTTTATCATATAGTTTTCTAGTAATTATGTATTTCTGACAAACCATAAATATATATATTTTTTTTCTTTTTATTGCATTTCTGTCTTGAACTGAGATATGTGGTTTTAAAGTTGTAAAAGTACCTTCTCTCTGGCCATGTCCAATATAAATACACATTTTGATGTAGTGCTGTACTGTCTGCCATCAGAAATGTGTGCTAGCACCCTGCTAGTACATCCACAGTATGAATCCAGTATGTTAAGTCAAAAGGAAACCTCAAGGAAAGGGATTTTTAAAAATTGTTAGTGGTGGCCATATTTAATGACTTGAGTCATTAATTATTAAATTGGCAATATAGACTGTTTTTCAAACATCTTATTGAAATGAAACATGATAATGAATATAATTATCTTAGAAATATATTAATACTAAAACATACAACTGTTTTAATGCAGCAGTGCATGTTAGCAGTGAAAAGTTTAACCTATGCTTCTAAATTCTGTTTTATAGTGCCCCTTATATCCTGTCTTGAATGACACCCTTCTTCCTCATTTTGTCTCTGATTTAGCACTTTTTTTATATTCTGAAATAAAAAAAGTAGTGATAATTTTAATGAACTTGGTTCAGGTTTTCATCAATATTTTGTCTTGTTTTTGAACACCCCTTGTTTAATTAAGCAATAATGCCTAACAAGGTGTGTGT
The DNA here is from genome assembly GCA_016271365.2 of Neoceratodus forsteri. Classification (NCBI taxonomy): domain Eukaryota; kingdom Metazoa; phylum Chordata; order Ceratodontiformes; family Ceratodontidae; genus Neoceratodus; species Neoceratodus forsteri. The sequence continues at coordinate 337,231,884 of CM057454.1, forward strand.
TGTGCTGGGGTAATGTCACATCATGTGTGGTTGAGACATGAGGCCACAGTCTAAGTCAACTTCAGGGTCTTGGGAGGTATCCTCCACCAGTTACAGCTGGTGCAGAATGCTGCTACCAGGTTACTGATTGGCCTATCTAAGTCTAGTGATCTGACCCCAGTTTTGCAGACCCTGCACTGGCTGCTGGTCCGGTGGAGGGTTATCATCAAGGTGGGTTTACTCACCTACAAGGCCCTAAATGAACTAGGCTCTAGCTATCTGGTTGACCTTCTGACACCTGCTGTCTTAGTCTGATCCCTCTGCTCCTTGACCAGGGGCCTTGTTGAGGTTCCTAGGACCCGCCTTAAAACTGCTAATGACCAGGCTTTTAGCATCACCAGCCTGGTTTTATGGAATGCTCTTCCTCTTTACATCAGGGAGGACCCATCAGTCGAGTATTTTAAGAGCAGTCTTAAGGCCCATCTATTCTCTTTAGCATTCCCAGACATTGTAATTTGACTAGCCTTTGGATCTCTTTTTAACCATATCTACTATTCTAATAATTCTGCTGATTTTTATTAGTCTTTTGTTTTTATTGAATTTGATGTTATTTGACCTGCCTTTATGTGTGTTAGGCATCCAGAGCCTCCCGGATAGGGTGCCCTGCAAATAAACTTTGCCTTGCCTTGCCATTCAACATCCACGAAGTGATGCTACCTCATCACGACACACAGTCTGGAATGCATTATTGCTATTGTACAATGGCTCATCTAAATAGAGAATGAAAAACAGAATAAATACAGCTTCAAAATGTTTTTTTTAATTGTTTAGTATGGAAGCATATTTTTTAAGAAAATATTTTTTTTTTTTTTACTGTTTGTCCACAAGGTGGAGCTATTCTCAGTGAGCTGTTTTGCTTAATGGGTCACCTTTGCATGTTACTCCCACCCCCCAAGAAAAGCTGTTCTTTCTGTTAAGGTAGTGTGTTTTGCCTGGTACCTCAAATCTCCCCCTCCCGGTTTTATTGTTTAAACCATATTTAGGGAAAACGAGTTTAAATTTAAACTGCATGACAGGAAAAAGAGCAGAGTCAAGATGTAATTGGGTAAGTCACCCATTTCAATTGTAGTTTGCAAGAGGAAACAATAAGTTGGGAAGCCTCTCCTGAAAGCAGTTTTTATAAAGAAATTAGCCTGTCCTGAGATTGGGAAAATGGGAGCCACCTGATGCAGTGCAATGCAAGATAACTATGTGTGTGGCGTATACACAGAGACAGTCTGAAGCTACTTGTTGTGGCTGTTTAACACTAGAAGATGCCTGCTGATTGCTATATATTTAGCCTGGATAGTTTACAAAAGAAATGGCATCTTATTTTCAGTGTAGCTCTACATCTACACAATATTATGCTGCACTGCGTAAAATCAGAATGCACTGAAAACAATATTCTACATCGGGGGGACATATTAAGTGCCGGACCAATGCGTGAGCAGAAAGATGCATTGTGCAAAGAGGGTGTGTGGGTCAGCACCGATACAATATTCAAAGATAATTCACCACCGGCACAGGGCACTCATACAGTGAAGCCCACCAGGATGAAGTGCAGCTCTGCAGAATTCTGCAGTAGAGTTACTGCAGCAAACAATGCAATTTCAGTGGGAGTTAATCCCTTCTGTCATGCAGTAAACCTGTGACACTGTGCTTCATCTTGGCAGGCGTCATTGTACCTGTTGAAAATGTGACCCTGGAAGGGAGTCACAGTACAGGCGGACGCCAAGACAGGTGCATCCAGGGCACCCCGATTGAATACCTCCCGGGGGAATGGATGGCACATACCAGTATGCACCACAGCCCCCATGGGTGATATTCAGTCCAAGGACGCAAATGAGCTAATTGAACATGCAGGGTGCAAAGGGGCCTTATACATGCTCATTACCAGTCCATTTGCATGTTGGAATGGGGATGAATGCACTGGAGCAGCTCTCACCCCCAAACCCTGACCTGGAGCGCTCCCAGGTGTAACACACCCTGAAGTCTCTGGTGGTAAAATAGCACCCCCACCCATTCCACCAGCCCCGATCATACCGGAGTCCAGGCTGTATTGATTCCATACTATAGGGACCTCAGTCCCATCCTTGATCACACCAGAGTACACCTACAGTTCACCTCCATAGCATAGTGACCCACCCCTCCTCAACGGTGCACAGACACCACCCTCTCTGCCCCCGAACCCATCCCATTGCAATGACTGGCACTGTAATGGGATTGTACCACTGTATTGGTGGGTGGAAGAGCACTGGCAGTAGGACACTGGAATGTGTAATACATAGGCATGAGCTGTATGTGAGTGACAATGCCCAGTGACCATACACCTTAGGCGCTCACATGTGGATCCATTGTCCTGGTGCTATTGCACTTCTCAGTGCTGGTGATGGACGATGCTGCACCCACTCATGCAGGTCCCAGAACAAGCATGTTACAGTCAACCTCAAATTTGTTTGTACAATTGGGGAACTGTGGACAAACTATCCATAGCCTGGAGCATACACTGCAATGGCATTGCAGGATACTGCACCACATGGCACCCGGGATACCTCAGCAGTCCAGAGGATGGCATGTTACACCAGACAATGGGGGAGAGTGAGGACTTGCAGTGATGTATGACAGCAGGAAGATACACATTGAAAAGGCATGCATTGGAGGTATGTCAATTCCCTCTCACGGTTTGCCAGGGACATACACATGGCTGCATACACTGGTGGGTCTGCAGCTTGCACAGTGCCCCAATACATGATACAGCCACTTGGGCCATTCTGCAGTGCAGGTTCCCAGCCTGGGTCCAGTGCAGTCAGCAACTGGCCATGGCAGGGGGTGGAGGGCAGTGCCAGTCTCTGCACCAGGTCGGGTATGGGGGAAGTAGGGGTGTCTACATACTAGGGCAGTGGGTGGAGGTCCTCCAATCTATGGATATGGACCATGGTTTCCTCTGGTGCAATCAGGTCTGGGGGCCCTACACTATGGAGCTCTTCAGGGATGGAGTTGGATTGATTGGGGATGGGAAGGGGGTACCTCTAGTGCACCAGGGCTGCCAGGCTGCTGTGTACCTGGGTGCACTTCTGCAGCCCACCTGTGGGTGGCTGGCCAGGTTAGGCCAGCTATTCTTGGCATAATTGTGGGTCGTGGTGCTCTGGACTGCAAGGGATGCATTCCCATTGAATATGCCGCAGTGTGGCATATGCATGGGAATGCCCCCTCGACTTGCACGGCATACCATTTATGTGCACCCTGGCCCATTCCCTTGCAGACAGCACATCTCGCATGTTTGAATATCATGCTGCAGTGCATTGTTGGAGTTGCTCGGCACATCTCCCTTTTCCGCCGGGATGTGCTATGCATCTTCTTTGAATATGGGGAGCCCTGGACTAGGTATCCTGAATAAATACATTATAAAAATGGTAACATCCCGACCCCACTGAAAACAAGATATTGCATCTAATCTGGGACAACCTGAGTAAATACAGTGCGAAAATGTGCAAGTGAACATCCCTGTGACAATGAGATGTAACATCTCCCCAGTGCTACCCAGAATACAAAATAAAGGATACGAAATATTCAGTGCTCCCAGATCCAAATAACCATTTCCCTGTAACAAGCCCTCATTTTTCCTGTATTTTACCCACAGAGGCTGAATCAAATCCCTGTAGATTTTTCCATAAGCCACTGGTTCCTTATTTATGTCTTTGTTCTTTATTTATTATATCAGCAGCCTTTTATCAGGAAAAGAGCTCTGATTTACCATACTGTATTAATATTATATGTCAAGATGGTCTTGGAATGATTTGGATTTACATGTATGGTAGTGGTGGATGAAGTGGCCCCAATTTGCTCCGCGAAGTGATCCGCGGAGTGAAGGCAAAGCAACACGAAGCGGAGTACTTTGCGTTATAATGGGTAACGTGAAGTCCATTGAAAACAATGACTTCGCATTACTCCACCTTCCCAAACCACTACTCCACCAATTCTTGAGGCGAAGTACATTGAAAACAATGTACTCCACCTCACTTTACCTTGTTTTTAAGCTCCAAAGGTGGATTTTGCAGTGATTCATGGGATTTCATGTCACATGGGCTCTAGATTGTTCTGCACAGCCTCAGTTTGGGTAGTGTGTGTGTGAAGCCATAGGAGACAATCTGCTCTGAGAGCTCTGTGATTCAAACCTTCTAAAAGCTGTTAAAAAAGCCTTTTGGGATCATTTGTTTTGCTGAAACTTTAGTTCATCGATTATAGGAAACCCGCCTGTGCTCATATCATAGACCGTTTATTGTTTGTGTGTGGATTTTGAATGTTAATGTATAAAATTCAGTCTGTGTACTGAGAGACAGTGGAAGTGTGCTTTGGGGAAGGGGTGTATCTGTGGTGTAGGCAGATTAACTTGGAGAAAAAGACAGTGCTTTCTATTTTGGTGATATTTTTCTTGTATGACTGTGTTAATGTACACACAGTAATATTTCCAATAATTCTTGCCATTTTGTTGCTGATTGTTGTGGTGCAGCAGTGCATAATTTTAGTTTGTTTAAAATATGTGGTTATATTACTGAAGTTTTCAATTTGCTATGCATTACTTAGTGTGTGTGTGTGTGGCAGCGTCATCAAATCAGACACCTTTTATTGTGCCACATAATTTCAGCAATGTGAACCTGCTATCCACTGCAGCTGCGTAATTTTTGTACTTCTTTGTGGTATCTTTACTAGTACTAGTGACTGTTACTGCAGCAGTGCAGCACACTTTCCCCCCCGCGGCCCGCCCCAACTGGCAAAGGAATTATTTTCCAGATTTGAATTTTTGATGGTGAGCACTGGTTAGGTGTTGTGCCTTTGCAACTGTATCTCTTCAGTGTGCAGCGCAATCTTAATCTGTCTGTGCATTTGCATCTCTTTAGGGCCCAATCTCCATCTCTAACTTAAGTCACAGTTGTTTCTTTGGCTTCCCTTCAGAGTACTGGACAGGTGTGGTGCATAATTCTGCATGAACATTGTACTCATTAGTATGCGTTTTTAAGTCAGGACCATCATCAAGAGTCGCTCGTGATACAAATCACATTCTTCATCATCAAGGTCACAAATGCAGTCACAAATCAAGATTTATGATCACGTCACGAATCACAACATTCATTTTTTTTAATAGTTACTTGGATGTATTTTAAGCCTGTTTTGTAGTATCTCTCCATGCTTCACCACCCCACCATTGTACTCATTAATGAGTGTTTTTAAGTCAGGGAGTTTTGTGCCACACCTCACTGGTACCTGGAGAACTACAGCTCTAGGCATTCGCATTTCTTCATCATCATGGTCACAAATGAAGTCACAAATCACGATTTACAATTACATCATGGATCACAATGTTAATTTTTTTACTAGTTACTTGGATGTATTGTAAGCCTGTTTTGTAGTATCTCTCCAGGCTTCGCTATCCCACCATTGTACTCATTAATAAGTGTTTTTAAGTCAGGGATTTGGACAGTGTCTGCAGTACATACACAGACTGGAAAGAAGACTGACTGCACACATGCAGTTTAGCACAGTATACTTGCACTGCTCAGAATACAAAGTGTCACACTACAGAAGGCAACAAAAAAGGGCATAATTACATACAAGGGTCGGGGATGGTGGAGGAATGCATTTTATAACACAGTAAGGAAGGTGTGGGGGGCACATGGTGTGAGGAAAAAAACTAACGTGGGATCCCATGGTGATCCAGCAGCAGTTCCAGCATGGACATAATTTGCAACTGATGTCCCTCTATGCAATCCTGGTGGAGCAGCAGGTGCTGCTGTGGCCCTCCTCTTCTTAGGGATGCCACCATGCACAGCTGCACCTTCTGCCACAGAACGGCCAGCAGGTGCAGGCATGGTCTGTTCTGTGGCAGCCTTCCACTCCAACTGCTGGTGATTGAGCATATGGGTGTGCTTGCCCCCAGTCCCTAGGTGAGTCCCCCGGGGGCCATGGCGCACCGCCACCTCACATAGGCAGCACTTGCCCACACTGTTGTCCCCCTTGACACATTTAAAAAACTGCCAAACAATGGAGGTGCGCATAGGATCAGGCACAGGCAGGGGAGGCCAGATGAACTGGCAGCTGACTGGTCATGGTGCTGAACAGGGATGGGATCCACACCTGGGCCCAGGGAAACAGGCACATCCTGCTCCAGAGGACCTGGTGCTGGACTTGCTGGTGGTGGTGGTGGTGCAACTGCCTCAGAGTCAGGACAGGAGGCAGTGCTGGTCCTGCTTCCGGGGTGAAGGGGGGACAAACAACTAACTACTTATAAAAGTAAGAAAAATAACATTTACAGAAAGAACAAATTAAGTAAAAAGGAGTACAGAAAAGAAAAAATATGTAGCTTTTTAAAAAGCTGTTGGGTCTAAATCAAAGTTTAAATCTCCTCCTCACTCTGATCTCAAAGTATCAGCAGTCACAAAACACACTTGTCTCTCTCCGTCTGCACAGGAGAAAGTAAAAGTGGCTGCTTGTATGACTCATTTTCTTCCTGCCTAGCTAAAGAGCATGTGACTTACAGTACTGTAAGCCATGTGATGTGTGTGGGAGGGGGGGGGTTGCCAAATCTGAAACACCAAGTGGATCACTTAGAATCATAATGAGGAATGCGAAGTCCATTAAAAATAATGACTTCGCCTTACTTCGCATTGCCATTCCGCCTTAACGAGAAGTGGTAATGACAAGGTGGAGTGAGCACTTTGCATTGCCCACTCCGCATAGCGGAGTGGCAACACAAAGTGCCCACTTCGTGTTCACTTCACTGGCAGAATTTTAATTCGCTGCATCTCTATTTACATGGTATGCATAAGGCATAATGGGGGACTATATGAAATAACAAATATTGCACTCATTATTTCATGAACTATACTCAAAATCTGTAATCACAAGTCAGCCAATCTTTCAAAAGATACTAGTAATGCCTATAAACAATTTTATTGCAAATAAATTAGAGACATTTCCCCCATATACATAGATGCTATTTTTTGTATCTTATGTTTGTTAGTTTTCAGACAAATTCTCATAGCCTTTTTTTCTGACAATCTTGAATGAATTAAGTAAATGTTATTATTTTCTTCAAGGACCTGATCCAGCGACTCAGTAAATACACACTCAGTACATCATATTATAAAATGACAAAAACAGTCTTCTGTTTCCAGTTGTTTGATCGGGACCTTTTACAGATGGCATGATTATATAAAGTTTACTTACTTAGTTACTTAAGATACTGTCTGATAAGTACTATCTCAGACATATGCCAGGTTTTCAGTGAACTACCCAGACTAAATATATAGGTTTCCTGATAGCAAGGGCTGCACCTGCTTTACAAACATAACAGATAAGAGCCTGCCAAGTACTGAGGTAAGTGTGTGTGTGTGTGTGTGTGTGTGGGTGTGGTGGAGAAATAGTCAAATTTCTAGCAAGGGAGACCTCATCTAATGAATTAACTGCTGACAAACCAGAAGAGTGAGAAATTCATCAGTATAATTATCTGATTCCTTATGTTCCCATATAGAGTTATTAAAAAACGTTAGTCAAAACAACTGAAATAGAACTCTGTAGGGGACAACAGTTGAATTTTTCTTGCATTTTGGACCTCCAGCTCTAGGCTGTAGAACATAAATGTATTGTTTGTGGTTGGAATGAGAAATCTAAACAGTAAGAAGGTCTGAACAGTAATATTTTAATTTACAGTATTAGTAATGTAATTGTGCATAATTTCTATAAATAAAGTTGAGGTCTGATAATAATGTAGCCAGAGTATATATTAACTTGCTTTGTTCTCACATAACACATAGTAGTAGTAGTAGTAAAAATTTTATTCTGAAAATTCAGAAAAGGATAGCCCAATTGAACCAAGGCTCATTTTCAATGTGGCCCCAATGTATAAAACAAATAGTTACACAGAACATATATATATATATCTATATAGATATATATAGATATATATATAAGCATAGCAAATGCAATATACAACCTGTATCAAAAGACACAATACATGACAGATATGTAGATGTTTTTCAATTAATTACAACAAACTTTAGGGATTTCAGCACTTTTTACAAGCCAAGATCTTATTTGATGCCAAGATGGAGGTGATATTGACTTCGTATATGATGTGCTTTTTTGAGAATGGAAGAGATCATGCCATTTATTAGGAGGAAAATTATTGTTTAGATACATAGATACATAGACACTGTTGGCAGATAAGGGCATATGGCCCACCCAGACTGCCCATTTGAGCTTGTAAGTTGCCTTTATGTTTTTCTATATTATTATTATTTTTTATATTTTTGGTGGTTTTGTGTAGGCTTGATATTGTTTCCGAAATGTCAGAAATCATCCTGGGGAATACAAATTTGTGAAAAAAGGGAAAACAAGAACATAAAGTATTTCATATAGTAATCCCAAAACTAAGGAAACCATTCAAAACAACCCCCCCCCACCCCACTGAAAGAGCAGGGGAATTTTTATGCAAACAAACAAAAAAAATCATAACAATATATACAGATCAGGAAACACAGTACACAAAAACATAAGAAAGAAAAATACAAACCAGAAATAAGTATTAAATCATACAATGCAAAACATATGAAGACGTTGCAAAACAAAATACCTCCCCCTTCCCCATGCTAAGAGTAGGGGAATATTAGTGGGAAAAAAAACAGAACAATTGTACAACATACCAACTGATAAAAATAAAAACCAAAAGAGCATAAAACAAGTATGTCATCACACAGTAACCCCAACCGCTACCAACCTCCCTCCCCACTAAAGAATAGTGGGATACTTTTCTGAGATCAGGTGAAAAAACAAAACAAAACATGCAGAAAGCAGTATAAGGTAAGAAATATTTCATAATTAAAAAACGGTGACCTCCTTCCTAAAAGGAGAAAAGCAAGTAGAGGAAGAAAAAGTAGGCTAATAATCATGGAATCAGGAAGAATGAACCTCCCTGTCACAGGAAGTCCAATAGAAAGAAGGTTAAGGACTGTTTCTCATTGTTATATAATGATCACAAAAAAAGAAGAACTTGTTGAACTACCCCCACAGGTGTGATATCCTTTTGCTGAAGTAATAAAATACATCTAGCTTGCCACATATAGTGCTTACAAGCCGCAAAAATGATCCTTAGAGTACTAGAGTTATAAGGATGAAAGCACCGGGTATACAAACCCAGAATTGCCACCTCATAAGACATGGGGAGTAGGTGTGGCTCTTTCCAAATCACTTGCAGAGCTTGCCAAAAGGCAAGTGTAAAAGGACAGAAAATAAAGAAAAGTTCTAGGGTTTCTAGAATGTCCGTACAAGTCAGCCTTGGACACATTCTATCTGCAACAGCTTTATGTTTAAGCGTTCCTCTAACTCCAAGTCGGCCATGACAAGATAGCCAAACTACATCCCACATTTGTTTTGGGAGTCATTTATCAATGAATTGGAGACAGGCCTCCAAGACCTTTTCTGCAGGGTAGACAGGAAGGGTCAACGAGACATACAATACATCTCGTAAAATAATATTATAAAACGCCTTCCTACTATGTGAAATAGCAAAAGATTGCATGCTGTTCCATTGACGCAATTTAGTCCGAGTGGGTTTCATAGAGATGGGGATAGTCCCTGTGGTATTTATCATAGAAACGGTAAGTAGACCAGAATTCCATTTGTCCTGAAGGGTAAAAAAACCAGTCAAGAAAGATATTAAACCAGGACAATGATTTAGTAGTAAAAAGCCATGAAAAATTCCTATACAAAAAAATACTATGAAAAAAACCAATGGGATGCAACATTCGGATCCCACCTTGTTCATAATCATAATATGTAAAAATACATCTAATAGGGTTCAGTCTACTACCCCAGAGGCCTTGAAAATAGACATTTAACAGCTGAGGCTCTAGGGAGAAGGGAGTCGGAAAAATATTAGCCAAATATAAGAAATGCAGAGTGACAAGAGTTTTGAGCAAATAAACCCTTTTCTTCTTAGAAATTGTTTTAAACTTCCATTCTTGTACAATCTGGAGCCCCCTAGCTATTGCCAGTTTCCAGTTATAACTAGCGTAATCCTCTGTACCAAAAGTTATACCTAAAATACGAACCAGTGAGGATGTCATAGGTATATCACAACATGCCATGGAGTGAAGAAGCCAAAATTCAGGATTAATGGAAAAGCAAACACTCTTATCATAATTCAGTTTGGCACCAGATACCATTTCATAAACAGAAAGAGTATGTGCAATGATCGGGAAAGCAGTAAGAGAGTGCACAGTGAGACATAAGTCATCAGCATACGTACTGATGTTAGGAATAGCCCCATAAGTCGGCACCTGAATACTGGGAATATTAGGGTGGCACAAAATAGTCCTAATAAGGAGGTCAATAGAAAATAGATAAAGAACAGGGCTCAGAGGACAACCTTGTTGGACACCCCTATGAATAGAAAAGGAGGTACCAAAACATTTATTTACAAAGGGTTGAACAGTAGCCAAGGCATAAAATAGACGAACCCAACGGGTAAATTCAACTGGAACTCCATAATGGTGCAAGACTGTAAAAAAATAATTGTGGCTAACCCTATCAAAAGCTTTCTGCTGATCCAAAGATAAAAGCCATCCAGAGCATTTACCTTTAGAACCCAAACCCGTTATATCCCGTACAAAACTGCAGATTATGGAATATAGATTGGTCAGGGATCCCGCAGGTCTGAACCTTAGCGATAACAACCTGAGCAATGGCACTTAAACATTTAGTCAATATGATAGCAAAGATTTTATAATCAACGTTCAAAAGACTAATAGGTCTCCAATTTCGAAAGTTTGTTTTATCACCTGATTTATACAACAGTATAACTAAAGCCAGAGAAAAGTCTGCTGGGAGGGAAGACATATGCAACAAAGTGTTAAAAATCACAAGTAAAATAAAAAATCACAAGTAAAATAGGGCTCAAGAGATCTGAAAAAGTTTTATAAAATTCAGCCGTAAGACCATCAATTCCTGGGGAAGCATTTGTCCTAAGTTTAAAAATGGCCTGCTGAACTTCAGCCAAAGTTATGTCCTGAATGACAGAAGAACATAGGTCAGTAGAAAGCATGGGGATCTGTAAGTTCTGTAAGAAAGCTACAGGATCAAGAGTATCTACAGGAATCCCAAATTGAGCAAATAAATAGTTTTGCACTTCAGATTGTATGATGTCCAAGTTGGTAGTAATAGTAGAGTCTGTTTCCCTCTGTAAAGAATCTATAATAGTATGTTTGACATGATCCACACAACTGCGAAAGGTATCTAAAGTGGGCTGACGCCCCTGAGTGCCAAACTGTGCTTCCATTTTTCAAACTAAGGAATCTGTTATACTGAAATGTAACCATATCAGATTTAGTTTGTGCTATCTGTGATGATAAATCAAGATTATAAGTAAAGGCCATAGAGAAGAGATCCTGCAGTTGATGACGCAACATCAAATATTTAGTATAAAGCTGACGGCTTTTTCCAGAAGCATAAGTGATAAATAAAGACCTAAAATCAGATTTTGAAGCCAACCACCAGTCGAGGGGAGTCTTGTATGCCTCAAGAAGAGACACCCGAGCCAGTAATAACTCTTCCCATTGGACAACCAAGTCCTTATCCATCAGTAAAGTACTGTTTAGTCACCATCTATGCGGTTGTCGGGTAGCAAAAGAGCCACCAATGCTACCGAGACATAGTACAGCCAAATGATCTGAAGTTTCTATAGGTGTAGTAGATGGACTAAGGATTCGCAAAGATTTAGAGGTAAAGATGTAGTCAATCCTAGTCATTAAGAGTCCTTTGATGAAAGTTTTCTGCCCTTTTGTATTGATCGTAGAAAAAACCTCTTGGAAATCAGCAGTAGAAATCATATCTTGTAAGCAAGTCATGTCACTAAACAGTTTCTGGGTTTTACAGCCTCTATCAGCTGGAGAGAGACTACAATTAAAATCACCCCCAAGAATTACAGTTTTGTGAGTATGTAAATAAGGGTGTATCAAAGCAAACAACGCCACTCTAGCTGCAATACTCTGTGGAGCATACACACATATCAACCGGAGATCCAGGCCATGAAAAGAAACATCCACTAAAAAGGGCCTGGCCCGGTTCAATGTCTATAAGTTTGCGAACTTGGAAATCTGGGCCTTTAAGTAAAATAGCGACACCATCACATAGGTTGGGCCTCTGGGACCAAAAGGATAAGCCTGCTGACCAAAATTATTGAGCCTGGGAAAACCCATACGCAGTCTTAATATGTGTATCCTGCAAGAAAAAAATATTATTTGACAGACCACATAAGATATGAAATGTAGTACTTCTTTTCTTAAAGGATTTTATACTGCTAACATTTAAAGTCAGAGGACTTAGAAACTGTTCCATTTAAGCAAGAGAAAAGGGGAGAAGAAAAAACAAAACCAGATCAACCATTAGGTTTCTGTTCAAGTTTCCCCTTTCCTCTGATTTTCTTAGCAGAAGACAACTCCACAGGTAGCTCGGAAACAATATCCTGTATCCCAGAAGCAACAGAAGAAGCATCGGCGTCCTCGTCTTCTTCCCCACAATCTCCTCATTGTTTCCTCTTATACAATAAAGTGAACCTATTTCTGGTCACTACAGAGGAGCTAGGAGCCTGGGTGCCAGGTCTCTTTCTGGATTTTTTTGACTTAGAGGACTGTACCACCTCCATCGGGGTCTTGGACGGTGGGGGCATCACTTCTGAAACTGGAGAACTAGGGACAACCCCAGGAGTAGAGGGAAGCACAGGTACTTCACTGGGGACAGGTAAGGAGGGGAGCAATTCAGGCAAGGGGGGTCCAACACAGGAGCAGGTGAAGAGGGACCAGTCGGGAGAAGGGTCCCTGATGATAACTCCACTAAGAGGAGGTACCTACAGGGGAACCGAAAGGGACTGGTCCCTGGCCTGTGACATCTTAGTTTGATGGGCAGTTATAAGGGACTCAGGGTCCTGTAAAACATTGTCCAGCCTATTCCGTGCAGCCCATGGACATTTAAAATAAGTATGTCCAGACTGTTCGCACAGGTTACATCTTAGTGGAGTAGGACACCCCAAACTAACGTGTCCATACTCCAAACTTAGATTGCACCAGGGGAGGGAACAGGAAGAACTATGATGAGTTTGGGCACCACATTTGTGGCAGGTTTTTGCCTGACCAGGATAAAAAAAAAATACCATGGTCACGGCCTATATGAAAGCTACTAGGAAGATGTTGCACCCCAAAATCAGTGTGAAAAAGCTTAACCTTAATTTTCCAACTCCCTGTCCATACAAAATCATCATGCAGGATAGGGACTGGGTTCTGCATAATCTCACATCTCTGTCGAAGCCAGTATTGCACGTCCTCAATATTAACTCCTTCATTTTGAAACAGTAAGGTAATAGTCTTGACAGAGGGTTTAGTAAATGGAATGGGAAAACAATCCTGCCAAATAGGCTGATGCTTGACCAGTTCCAACTTTTGCCAAAACCGTTCAAGAGTATTAGCAGTTCGAAAACTAATATCATATAAATTCTCCCCTTTAATATGGATAAATGCAAACAAATTCTGGACTGGTATCCCCATAGACTGTCTAAGTAACTGGTGCAATACAAATTTTCTATCAGGAGAAGTCTCTTGTGAGCCTGTGTACTTTAGGCGTGCATCATTACGTCTTTTAGCAGGTTCTCCAATTTGTTTAAACAAATCTGCCATACAAAAAGAGGTAGCTAGGGGTAAAGTAGAAGAATTAGTACTGACCATATCCAAGGGAGAAGCTGTATCGTTAGAGTTTAAAGGTGTAGCATGTAGCCCAGAGGAAGCTGGTGGTTCAGAACGAGGCAAGTCACTGACAGGCGCCTGATCCATACCAACCATGGAAGCCGCAGCACCGTGCCAAACAACCGGTGGGCCAAATCCTGCGTCATGTTGGGTAGTTAGCAAGGAAGTCTCTGGTAATGTTGGGGTCCTTGCTGTCACATCGGGAGGCACAGCAGTGGTCTGTAGGGGAGTCGCGAGAGAGAGACAGCAGCAGTATGTGCAGAGGAAGAAGTCGTCGGGGAAAGCTGAGCAATCTCTGTGGCTGTGACAGGCCATGGTGAAATCCAACCTTCACTGCCAGTATATGGAAGCCACCCAGCAGCCCATAGAGCTGATGTCAGATCCCAAACCTGAGATGTAAGTGCAGTTTCAGAACTAAAGGTAGGCAGGATAGTAGGCAAAACAGAAACTGGAGTGTTTTGATCCTGAGGACGTTGAACAGTGGTAGGTGGAGCGAGCAGAGAGGGAATGTCCTGAGAAGTAGAGAAGGACAAATGAGTGTCAGGCACATTAGGAAGCACAGCAGAGTCCATGGTAACCTCAGGGCTGACTCTGGGAGTAGCCCGACGAGACTGTTCAGCTGTTTTCACTAGAAGTTGTAAGAGAAAAGCTTTATTATGCAAAATAGCAGACTGCAACAATTGTTCTTCTTGTGCTGGTGTCAGCAGGTTTATTCCAGAGACGGTAGGGTTCTCCAACCTGATAGCTGGCACATCAGTCGCAGGCAAGGCACTATCCGAGTTCTGGTCAGTAGTGATAGAGCCATCCTCCATATCGGCATCTAAGAGAAAGTCCACAATATCTTCCATCGCAGTTCGAGTAGGATCAGGGTCAGTAGTCAAAACAGAGGAACTAGGCAGAGAAGAGCCTGGAGTGGGCCCAGTGGCTCCCCCACCTCCAGGACAGTCCACACCTCCAAACTCCATGTCAGCCATCTTGACAAATGGCCAACAAAGGGTCCCCCTAGCGACAAAAGTAGGGGAATTTCTCCAGTGCCCTGGTCAAATTTCCCCTCATTCACAAAAATACCACCAACAGTTTAATCTGGTTCAAGGTCAGTTGGCATTGATCTGTATCCCCCTCTCCCAGGTTGTGCCTGAAAATTGGAAGAATTTGTCTAGTGCACTATCCGGTCAACAACAAACTAAGTAAAAAAATAAACAATGCAGTTTGGCTTGCTAGTAATTTTGACTTGGTGGTGATTTTCAGATAACAGTAAAATAATTTATGTTTACTTGGGGGGCAAATCTGTATGATATGATAGCATCTTGGGAGGGATGTTGTGTGGAGGAGTAATATGTTTCCAGGCATACATGTGAGAAGGTCATGTATGTGCCTGGACTTGATGCTTTTTATTATTATTATTATTTAATTTTGTTGACTGGGTAGACCCTCTGAGACCACAGGATTCCCTTTTTCAGGGATGACCCAGAATTAATTACAGGGAATCATGGCAGAACAAGATACAAACAATAACAATTTGTAAATTACAATAGGTACAGTGACATAGATGAATCAGTTATTACAATAGATGCAGTGACATAGACAAATCACTTTGTACAATGCAAAATTGATTTAGCTACATGAAACAACTTCAATGTCAAGGATAAGGTTCAGGCAAAATGTACATAACAGGAGCAGACTTGCATTCAAGAAAGAATGTCTATTCTAAAACCTACACAATGGAGGTATTGAGAGGAACAAACCAATTGATGCAGCACAGCATAAGCCAGTAGAACCCATCAGTGAAAGCAGTTGCATAGACTATGTTCCAGCAGTTGGGTCTCCAGGCCTTTGTTAAGACCACAAAATGAGGAGCATTCTTGTAGGTTAATAGGAAGGGCACTCCACAAGATTGAAGTAGAGGTGGCAAACAACCTGTTGCCTGGGGTAACCCTAATTTTGAAGACTTGGAGGAGCAATTGACTAGAGGATCTGGGAGACCGCCTACTTGGTTTAGTTATGAACAGGTCTTTTAGACTAGGTGGAGCATTGCTGAGCCTAAGTTTAAAAGCCAGGCACAAAGAAAAGTAAGTTAACCTATCTTCAAGTGAGGGCTAGTTTAGTGACTGAAGTACATTAAAGTGGTGTTCTCTAGGGAAAGCCCCTGTTGCAAAATTACTTATCCTGTGGCACAGAGTTTAAACTTTTGCATTTCTGAGCTACTAACTGATTGTAAAACCAGAAATCCATAGAGCAGAGTAGGGAGAAGGGTGCCTTTAGCAATACATCGTCATGACTCTTTGGTGAGGAAGGGGATTAGGTGATATAGAAGCCCTATCTTTTAGTGCAGAGATTTGGCTTGGCGTTCAACATGTACTTTGAAGGATAAAGGGTACTCTGTTGCACTGTTTTAAGTACTTGGGGCAGTCATTAGACTCTAATTTGTCTTTTGAAACTCACATAAATAATATGAGGAAAACAATTCATCAAAGTTTGAGTGGTTTGTATCTAGTGAGATCCTGTTTAACACCTGAATCTAGGGTTTTACTTGGAATGATCGTTTATCCTGCCACCTGTAATAACCTGTTAGACAGTTTTCGGGTCACTTATAACTGTATACTTAGGTTCATGTTAAATGCCCCCTTTCATATGTGCCATTGTTCCCTTTTTCAACAGTCAAACAGTTTGCCTCTGGATAATATAATTCAATACAAAATAGGCATTTTATGTTTAAAGTCTTTTTAGGCAATCTTCCAGATTCTATCTCTAGTCTTTTTTCTAGGTCCATAAATGGTTGTGGCACCAGATCGCAGTATAGATATACCTTTAAGCTACCATTATTTCGTAAGGTAATAGGCCAAAGATCTATATTATTTAGAGTCCCTAAATATTTTAATACATTACCTGGTGAACTTTTGAATTTTAGGTCAGTCATTAATTTCAAAAGGGGATTAATGCTGTTTTTAAAAGATCTACAGTTCTGTGACTGTAAGAAGCGAGCTCCTCTTTTTACCGTTTGTTTGTTAGTATAAGTAATGTCTATTTATGCCATTTTGTACTTTTGTAACAAGATTATTTATCTTGTATTTTGTGATTTAATGTATATTGTTACTGTATTTCCCCTACGTTTTTTCTGTATTTTCCCACTTGTTGCCTCTAAAAACGGGCAATTTGCTCATCAGGCCTACAAGAATAAAAAATAAATGAAATGAAAATGAAATGAAGGTGCTGTCTTGGTCCACGTGTACCCAACGGTACTTAATGGATTCCACTACCTTAATCACAGACCCATTTGAGAAGGAAGGGGTCAGAATCTGGGATGAGGCTTCACCTTACGACCGGGCCTCATTGATTATCCTTGTACCTTGTTTTTATTGCTATGTATTGTATTACTATGCTCATTTGTGCTACATGTTCTATTGCGCTACTGTATTATGTATTCTGTACCTACCAGGCCCTCCTTGAAAATGAGCTTGCTCGATGGAGTTTCACCTGGCTAAATAAAGATTGATTGATTGACTGATTGATTGAGGAATATTTTGCCTTTGGGGGCCTAGGCTTCTCGGGCCAAAACAGATGCCTTAGTTTCTTGGTATTAAGGATCAATGTATTGGTTAGGAACCATTTCTCAAGCAACTGAAAGTCATTTGTGAGTAGGCTGTTCAAGGTGGCAGTGTCATTAGAATTTCGATACAGCACTGCATCATCTACATATAGGAGCAGTTTTGCACCACCACATGTCTTAGGCATGTCATTTACATGTAGGGAGAAAAGCAAGGGTCCCAGAGTTGAACCTCATGGAACACTGTCCAGGATAGAGTGTTTATCCAATAGTGCACCCTTTCATTTGACAATTTGAGATCTGCTGGAGAGGTAGTCACAGAACCACTGTAGAGACAACCAAGCTAGGCCAAGGGATTTCAATTTAGTTAGAAGCAGCTGGTAGTTCACCAAATTGAACGCCTTAGCTAGGCAAGCCAGTGTCTATGGCAGAAAGGTATCTGTAGTCAGTTGGACTAGAGCAGTGTCTGTTCCATTGCTCTTTCTGAAACCATGTTGGTGCACTGTGAGCAGGCCACATTGTTCAATATATTCTTGGACCTAATTGTAGACTAACTGCTCCAACAATTTGTTCAGGGTGCAGAGGAGAGAAACAGGGTAGTAGTTATCCATGTTCTCTTTTGACACTCCCTTATGTACAAGAGTCACAAGGGTTACTTTCCAAACAGTTGGGACTTTCCCTTCAAGGAGGGATCTGTTGTAGAGCATAGTAATGGGGGAGGCAATAACAGGAGCTGTGATATTAAGGAGTCTAGGTTCAAGTATATCATATACAGCCGATTCAGTCACTTTAACCTGCCTAAGGAGTTTAATCACCTCCTTCCTAGTCACTAGTTTGAAGTGGAAATTTGGAGAGAGGGGATTGTCTTCAGGGCAATGTTTCGGGGGGGGGGGTAAAGGAGAAACAGTGTGGTGTTTCTTAAATTGGTTTAGGTCAGTGAAGAAAGCATTGATAGCCACTGCAGAGTCCATGGAGTTACTAAAACACACTCCATCTGCTACAATATCACATTTGCTGGAGGTGGAATGCCTCTTTAAGAGAGCATTAATTTGCATCCAGAATTTTGTTAGGTTTTCACACATTCTTATCTTGTAGGTTTCTAAGGTAACTTCTAGCTGCCTTTAGGTCCCTTCTACATTTGTTGTGCAATTCTCTGTATTTATGCCAGTCACTGGTTAGGTTCATGGCTTTGAAAATACCCCATGCTCTGTCTCTCTCTCTTTCATAAGTTTTTTATACCCCTGGGACAGCCATTTGGATTGCTTCCCCTTGACTCTAAGTTGTTTTAGTGGGGCATGCTTATTTGCAGCAGAGAGAACATTTTTTATACAAAAGTCTAGAGCTATATCTATGCTTGGGACATGTCTGATTTGAGCCCAATTAACCTTGGATAATGTATTAAGGAAGAAACCGGTGTCAAACTTGTAAAACTCCTGAGCCCAAAAGATCCTTGGGGGGGGGTTGTTGGGTAATCATTTTCCCAGACACAGAAGATATGGCATCATCACTTATGGAGTCAGCAAGATTACCTGCTAGTTTGATTCTATCTGGTTTGGATACAAGGATGCAGTCAAGGGTGGTATGGTTACCTGTCTTAGTATTTAGCCCGAGTGGGTTCACTGATAAGTTGGGTAAGTTGAGCATCTTGCAGAGCGGACTTTATGCCTCCACTAATATGTTGGGACCAATGCAGGTTGAAGCTTGATGCAGCTGAAACCTAAGTGTACCGCCATTAGCTGTGCTGTGATTAATTTTTAAATGTTCTTATTTAATGCTGTTTTAGACTAAATTTTATTGATTTTATGATGTATAGCACTGATCAGTTTGGAATTGTGCTTATAAATGAAGCATGATTGATTGACTGAAGTCACCCAGAATTAAACTTTTCCCTGATGGGAAGTCAGTAATTGCATTAATCAGAAAAACAAGGGCTGCCACTGCTATTTTAGGGGGATTTTAGATACACCCAACCAAGAGAGGCATTGTGCCACCTAATAACAGTTTAACAAATACTGCCTCACATTCTGTTTTAGCAAGAACAGGTATAGAAACCAGGGAGGCTTTTAAGGAGGACCTAACTTAAATGAGAACACCACCACCCTTTTTCCCACACCTATCATGCATATAGATACTACACCTCATAGGGTAGTACCGTAGGTTTAAACCAGGTTTCAGATATAGCAACTATGTCTGGGGAGTACATGCTGACCCAGGCTACCAGTCTGTGCATCTTAGTCCTAAGGCCATTTATATTCACATGGGTTATTTTAGCCTCTGAGTATTAACCCAACTGAGATTAGTGGAAGACTCTATTCTTGTCTTTACATAAGGGGAAAAGGATTTGTTTCAACATCCCCAGCCACTGATGATACAGTGAAGTTATACTGAAATAACATCACCATGCCAGGCGCACACACTGACCAATCATAATGCAAGAGTTTTTTTTTTTTTGCCATTGTGTAATATTTTATTTTATGACTAACATGAACTACAGCAGCATGCAGCAGACAGTGTTTCCTGACTTTATGGGATAATAGGTATACAAAACAGATAATAATTCTGCTGAAATCTAGTTCAAGCCATATTTAAAGATTTAATTTTGACACTGACTGTTACTTTAACTCTCACAGGTCATGCCTAAAAATAGGCACATGAGTGCCGAGTGTACCTTACCTGGTATCAAACACAAACAAATAAAATAAACAAACATAAGTAAAAGAAGTACTGTTGTTATTATATCAGATGTAAAAGAAGGTGCTAAAGCTGACTCAAAATGGAAAACAATGGTATTATACAAGACAGGCGGTAAAGAGCAGTCGTAAATGAAATACAAAATTATAGGTCACAATTGCCCTTGTAACATGCGCTGATGCTTTAAACGGAACATAAACCTTGTTTTACCCTTTTTAATAGTATCAGAATTTGGGTATCTGTGTAGCCTCCTTAATCACCATTCTGTCTTTTTCTTTTGTACACTTTAAAACAATGTTGCTTTTTGTTCTTTTTTAAAGAGGAATAGTCAGCTCCAAGGGCACAACACTCAAGTGTGTGGCTCATCTAAATGTGTACTTTGTGTGCAAAAACATTTAGGGTTACTTACTGTTTACTGTAGTATAGGAGATTATATCAGACTCATTTTTTTTACTTCTAGGCTGACATCTTTTGTTATGGCAAATCCCAGTATACCCTGCAGCTCACATCAGAGCAACAGACAGCAGTGGGAGATTCAATAGCTTGCAGTGTATGTTAGCATTTATATAAGCTCTGACCAATTGTATGCTGGTTCCTCTGTCCCTGGGGGCACCAGTGGGCCAGCATTTATGTAGCCACAGGTACTCATGCAGATTTTAAGACATACACACACTTCTGGTCGCAGAAGTGCAGTCCACTAAGTGGCCTGCAGTTCTGCAGTCACAGGTGTAAGACACACTCACCAACTTCTAAGTGCACATGTAATGTCATCTATGAGATGGTGTATAATGTACTGTACTTTGTCCTATCTCTCTGAAATTGTATCTCTTAATATGTCTATGTATATCTACTACCAGAATAAAACTGAGTTAAAAAAGACATATATAATGGTCAAATTGCAACACTACTTCTGCAGCCACAGGTACTCATGCACACTGTAAGGCATAACACATACTTTTGACTGTAGATGCACAGGCTTCACAGCCACAGATACAAATCTACATAGGTAGCACATCAGTGCCACTGCATTTGTGCCACCTGGAAACAATTATATGTTGTTTGTCTTATCAGATGATGGCTGGCTGTGATTGCTTGTGTGGTCTTGTCTTTTTCCTGCTCAGGGGTGTGGTGGGGAGTTAGGTTTGGAATCCCTAACACCACATTTCCCTACTTTTGTGGTGTTAAGTTGAATCCTAACTGGTGCATTTGTGATAGTGGAATTGCTTCCGTGAGGCTACAGATGTAGATTTGCAGGGCTCTCCAGGCCCTGTGCCAAGGGAAGAGTCTATCTGGCTGTGGGAGAGGGGCCTACATGTCTGTGTCACTATGGATTTAAAGAATTTGTGGGGCTATCTGTGGGCTGTGGAAGTACAAGGCCCTCTGAACCCTGTGCTTCCTTGTGGTCATAGGTGCAGACATGGAAGGCCAAGCATCAATCTGGCTGTGGAAGAACAGGGGCCTGTGGGGCTATGGGTGCAGAGGTACTGGGCTGTTTGGGTCCAGTTCTAAGAAATGTCTCTTTACTATGAGGTTACTTGTTGCTCATATGGCCAATACTGCACCGTCCCTCTCCAGGCTGGGGGGGGCTGCCACAAGGTAGCGTTGGCCTCCCAGCATCAGTCCATCCAGCTGGCTCACTGAGCTCTCCCCTGAACTCAGTTCACCGACACGGGATTACAGTGCACTACCTGGTGTCAAAGGACAGCCTTGCACACAACATTTCTTCATAACTGTTTTTTATTTAGACATTTTGACCACAGATGTTCAACATAGTCATTTTATGACTTCCCTTTATAAACATGGCAGGTATGATTTATGAGATGCTTACCAAAATGTAATTTCACACCACATGCGTGAAAACACATTTTGATCAGGATTTGAAAACTTACACTTGTCACTTTCATGAGATGCTATGTTTAAAATTTGGAGTCAAAATATTAAAAATGACCAATGTTATGAGCGAACATTGAAAAATGCCAACCCCAAATTGTCACCATAGTTTTCTTATGACTCCACTTCATGAACTTTGTAATGAAAATGTTCAAATCCTAACCAAAAGGTGATTTTGTGGAGTGACTGCAAAATCACATGTCTGGCTAGATTTGAAAACTGTCACCTAACTTGTTCAAAAGGAAGGATCCCAAAAAGGCCATGTTCAAAATTGTGTGCAAAAAATATTTAAAAATGACAACATTATAAATAAGTGTTTAAAATATATTGAAAATACATTGATGACACTATGTTTCTTCATTTTGCAGTCGCAGTTCCAGGAAAACTTGTTTTGGTGACGGTGGATTATGGCACTGGACAATATGCAGAGTAGGTGTGTGTGGAGTGTGGGGTGGTGGGTGCTAAGTTGGGGTGGTTCAGTGAGGTGGGTGGGGAGTATGGGGGATCAGAGATCAATTAGGTACTTATACTGTATATGTGCTCACTGACAGCTCATATGGTGGTCAGCCAAGGAGGTGAGAGGAGGGCAGTGCCAGTCACCATATTGGGTGTTACAGATCACTGCAGGACTACTGGATATGGGTATGTGTGCAGGGTGGTGATCTATGAACAGGTGGGATGGATGGATTGAGGGATACTGGACTACTACTGAATACTTTTAATATCATTGGCAGGTGATCAAGGGAGTGGGGAGAACCACTGGACACCAAGGATAGATTAGATAGTATGTAATGAGCTATCGGGGGGGGGGGGCTGCCACTAGCCTCCAAGGAATATTACAGACAATGAGTTATTGCAGGTAAGGGTGTCACAAGACACCAGGAAATGCAATATATTACAGAGAACAGGTAATAGGGGTGGGTGGTGCCACTAGCCACCAGAAAATACATTAAATTACAGAGAACAGGCAATCAGGAGGGTTGGGGGATGCCAATAGACACCAGGAAGGATGCCGATACATATACGGAACTGGAAATTGGGGTGGGTGCAGTACAGCTGCCCTGCTTTCAGAAGGGTGGGGGCACACTGTTAAGAGGTGTTTTTTGGCAGTGGTAAATAGCACCACTTTGGGGACTGTTTATCTCCACCGCAAACCTTTGAAGATACCGCTGAGCTGATATGCATGGGGACCCCCTCATCTGCATATGTGCAGTCTTATTATTGCACTTTGGTGCTGCATGATTGTGCTGGCATGTCTGGGGCTTCTGAATATGGTGCAGCCAGGGGCGCTAGCACAATTCTGGATTAGCACACCCACAAATCCTATTTGTGGGTGTGCTAATCTTTGAATATTGGGCCCTATATCTCTAGAACCAATTAATATTTTTTCATGAAACCTCTGACAGGCACACCCTATGCACAAGCCCCTTCAGCACTGAAAGTTTCTGAACACAATTCCATACCATCTGGGCTGTAGGTAAAAGCAAAACAGTGCCAAAATGATGTTTTTTTTCAGTATTTGTGTGTCATTTGGATCTCTGAATCTGGATGAGCACCCACCACAAAACTTCCCACATCTCGAGAACTTGCCACCTGGAAAATGCATGCCAAAGTTTGCTCCCCCAGTCAAATGAGAATTTGACTATACTATCTCAAAAAGTAAGGGAATTCATTGCAAAAACCTTTGTTGATGCACCAGTTAGGTTAGCTCAATGTCACAAAAATAGGGAAATGTGGCCTTAGGGTTTCCAGTCGTAATGACACACCACTATCCCCCAACAGCAAAAGGAAAAAACATTAGGGGGTTGTCAGCCCTAATACCCACCCCATTCTGTGAGCAAGCAACAACACACATGATCACCTTTGGGCCCTGTGTGAAGAAAGGCACAATAAAATGTGCTGGCAACTTGTGGCAAGACTCACTTTTCTACCTTTGAAGAGTGTATCATTATGAGGCAGTGGCTTGGAGCTGTACCTTGTGTTTTGGATTGCAGGCTACAGGCTAGGGGTAGGGGTGAGCATTAGGGTTGACAACCCCCAAGGAAGACCCCACCACTGATTTACCATGACTCTGGACACCCAAAATCCCAATGTTTTTTCCTTTTGCTGCTTGGTGGGGCAGGGGGGTTGTTAGGGTTTCCCTACTTTTGTGGCATTAAGTTACCCGAACTGGCCCATTAACAAAGTTTTTTGCAATGAATTTCCTTACATTATGAGATAGTATAATCGAATCCTCATTTGCTTGGGCCCTGCGCTCCCATCCCTCCATAGATGTGTGCATATATGTTGCTGTGGAAACGCAGGGCCTGGAAGCATTTGTAGCAAAACAGCAACCAAATTGTCAGCATAGCCTTCTTATTACCCCATCTCATGAACCAGGTAGTGAAAAGTTTCAAATGCCCGCTGTCACGTTCATGAAGTGGTGTAAAAAAATTGCTATGTTGAAAGTTTGGCATCAAAATAGTGAAAATTAGTGAAGTTATTAGTGAATGTTGAAATACTGCAATGTTAACTCATAACCTGGGAATTTTGCCATATTTTTACACCAAATTGTCAGCATTGCCTTCTTATTACCCCACCTCATGAACTCAATAGTGAGAATTTTCACATTCCCACTGAAACATCATTCCGTGGCATCGAAACGTCATTCTGCGCCACATGTGTAAAAACACATTTTGGCCTGAATTTTAAAAAATTACAGCTGTCATATTCATGAGGTGGTGTAACAAAATGGCTATGCTGAAAATTTGGGGTCAAAATATTAACAATTATCAAAGTTATGAGCGAGCATAGTACAATTTCAATGTATGCACATAATTTTGCCATTGTTACATATTTTAACCCAAAATTTTCAACATTGCCTTCTTATGACCAAACGTCATGAACAAGGGTGGTGAAAATTTTCAAATCCCACCCAAAAGTGATTTTGCCAAGAGGCCACAAAATCACCTTTTGGGCTGGATTAATGTAATTCCACCAACATTGTTTATGAGTTGGGTCCCGAAAAGGCCATGTTAAAGATTTGGGCTCAAATTATCCAAAAATGGCAAAACTTATGCCAGAAAGTTGAAAACCCCATTGAAATACATTGAACCACACTTACAGTGCCATAATTTCTCATATTGCAGTCGACGGTTCCAGCAGTAAGACGTGTCTTTGATCGGATCGTGGATCTTCACTCTGTGACCTCTTCAGGTGAATGAGGGTGTGTGGGGATGTACTGGGGGCTGTAGTGTGCTGGATGTTGAGTGGAAGGCGGGGGTGGGGGCCAGATTGCTAAGGGACTTTTCTTTAAGGTTTTAGAAGAAAAAAACATTGAGGGACCTTTTTTTTTAAATTTGAAACAGGGACAGCGATTGCGGGGGTTACCACTAGACAGCAGGAAAAGACAACATAAATTATGGGAGAGGATGATTGGAGGGTGGGGGAACATAGAAACATGGAATTTGACGGCAGATAAGGACCGCTTGGCCCACCCAGTCTGCCCATTTCCCTACCTACTGGATAAGTTGCAGATCCTAGTTAACCAGCAGCCTACTTCTTCCTACCCCCACCCCCTAGAATGGCCTTATGACTGTCCCATGCATGCTTGAATTCCACCACTGTTTTTGACTCCACAACCTCCTCTGGAAGGCCATTACATGCATTCACAACCCTCTCGGTGAAAAAATACTTCCTTAAATTACCTCTGAGCCGCACCCCCCCATCTTCAAATTGTGCCTCCTTGTTTCTTGCACACATATTTTTTTGAAAGATGCTACCTTCTTGGACTTTGTTGATTCCCTTCAGGTACTTGAAAGTTTCTATCATGTCCCCCCTCTCCCTCCTTTCCTCAAGGCTATACATATTAAGCTCCTTTAGTCTCTCTTCATATGTCTTCTGGTGCAGACCCTGCACCATTTTAGTTGTCTCTCTGGACAGCTTCCATTCTGTCTATGTCTTTGCGGAGACTGGGTCTCCAGAACTGCACGCAGTACTCCAGATGGGGTCTGACCAGCTGTCTGTACAGAGGGATAATAACTTCCTGTTTTCTACTGGTGATGCCTCTCCCTATGCATCCCAGTATCCCCCCAGCCCTCTTTGCTGCCCTCTCACATTGCTTGCCCACCTTTAGGTCATCTGATATGACTACCCCCAGGTCCCTTTCCACTTTTGTTGTTGTTAGCATCTCACCTCCCATTGTGTACTCTTCCCCTGGGTTTTTGTTTCCCAGGTGCATTACCTTGCACTTCTTCCACCCCACCTTGTGCATCAACTCTGTTGCAGATCTTTGTGTCATCTGCAAAGAGACATGCTTTTCCTTCCAGTCCCTCTGCAATGTCTCTTATAAAGACATTGAAGAGGACCAGTCTTTTGTGTGGGACTGTGTCA
The DNA here is from genome assembly GCA_016271365.2 of Neoceratodus forsteri. Classification (NCBI taxonomy): domain Eukaryota; kingdom Metazoa; phylum Chordata; order Ceratodontiformes; family Ceratodontidae; genus Neoceratodus; species Neoceratodus forsteri. The sequence goes on from CM057454.1 coordinate 337,258,185, forward strand.
AATGCCTTGCTAAAGTCTAGGTAGGCCATGTCCACAGCCCCTCCCTGATCTACTACTTTGGTCACCCAGTCAAAGAAATCTATCAGATTCATCTGGCATGACCTTCCCGCTGTGAATCCATGCTGCCTTGGGTCCTGTGCCCGGCTGGCCGCTAGATACTCAACAGTTCTTTCCTTCAGAAGTGATTCCATCATTTTCCCTATCACTGAGGTTAAAGTAACAAGCCTGTAGTTTCTTGCTTCTGCCTTGCTCCCACTTTTGTGAAGGGGAATCACATCTGCCCTCCTCCAGTCCTCGGGTACCACCCCATCCTCCCATGATTTGTTAAAGAGGGTAGTCAGTGGTGTCACTAGTTCTACCCTTTAGTTCTTTAGAATTCTGGGATGAATCCCATCAGGCCTCATTGTTTTGTCCACCTTCAGTTTTAAGAGTTCTTTCAGAACCCTTTCTTCTGTAAATGGGCTGGCATCAACTTCTGTATACAGAGTGTTTCTACTGTTTGTTTTAGGTACCTCCCCCTCTTCATTTGTAAATACTGAGCAAAAATATTTGTTTAGTATCTCTGCCTTTTCACAGTCTCCCTCTGCCCACCCTCCCTCCCTTTATTAAGCCTCACTATCCCTCCCTTGGTCTTCCTTCGCTCCCTGATGTACCTATAAAGGTTTTATCCCCCTTCTTAACTGAGTTGGCTATCTTTTCCTCGGTTTGGGCCTTTGCTGTTCTGATTGCCTTCCCAGCTTCCTTTGCTTTAACTGATACAGTTCTCTGTCCTGCTCCTTCTGTGATCCCTTATACTTCCTGAATGCTTTTTCTCTTGAATCTTCACTGCCACTTCCTTTGAGAACCATAGTGGTTTCTTACATCGCTTTGTTTTGTTTATTTGCTTCACACAAGGCTCGTTACCTCTGTGATGGCAGTTTTATTATTCCCCATTGTTCTTCCACCCCTCCTTCCTGCCCATTTGCTAGTGCATTCCTTAGGCACTCACCCATTTTGGCAAAGTCAGCCCTCCTAAAGTCCAGTACTTTTGCCTTTGTATGGCTTAACTCTATTGCTGTGTTTATTGTGAACCATACTGTTCGATGGTCGCTAGTTCCCAGATGGCTACCCACTTCTACATCTGTGATCCTCTCTCCATCTCCATTTGAGAGAACCAGGTCTAAGATTGCTCCCTCTCAAGTGGGCTCCAATACTAGTTGTCTAAGGCATGCCCCCTGCAGGGCATCTAGAATAACCCCACTCTTCAAAGTAGTTGCTGCACTCCAGTTAACATCTGGCATATTCAGATCACCCATCAGCAATATCTCCCCTTTTTCTGCCATTCTAAGTATACTTTCTATCATTTCCTTGTCCATTTCCTCCCCCTGAGAAGTGGGTCTGTATACAACCCCTGTGTGGATTGTGGTGCCATTGCCTGTCTCCAAATTTACCCACAGTGCTTCTTCTCCTCCTCCCTGTTTACCCTTTTCTTCTGTTGCTTTGATTCCTTCCCTTATGTAAAGAGCTACTCCTCCTCCTCTTTTACCCTCCCTGTCCCTTCTGTAGATAGTGTATCCTGGTATGTTTACGTCCCAGTCATGGTTTTGTGTGTACCATGTTTCTGTGACTGCCACAATATCCAGATGTTCCTCCTCCATCAAGGCCACTAATTCAGGAAGCTTGTTGCCCAGACTATGGGCATTGGTACTCATTGCTCTCCATTTTTTGATGGCTTTACCTTCTGTTGCAACATCCCCCACTGATCTTTCTACCTCGGTCTTTTTCTCATTTAGTACCCTGTTTTGTAGGGAGAGGCTGGGATTTTCCTGCTGCTTATCAGTGCCTGTTTTCATGTTTTTTATAGTATATATAACTTCTGTAGTTGTTATAGTGGCCTCCAATTTTAATTTAACATCCTCTGATAATTTAGGGAGAGAGACCTTTGTCAGGAAATCCTGTATATGTTGTGGACCTCCTGTTCCCTTTGAATCTGCAGAATAATGAGTAGTACAATAGTCTTTAAATGCTCTGGCTGTTTCTTTTGGGGTATAGTGATTAATTGTACTCCCATGGCAAGTTGCTTTTATTTTTTTCACATACCTATCGGCCTGTGATCTCTGAAGTCTGAAGGCCAAAAGCCGACCGGTTTTGTTACCTTGTTCATAATACTTTTGATTAACATAATGCAATTGCCCCTCAATTTGCTGGTCTAAAATGTTCATAATACTTTTGATTAACATAATGCAATTTCCCCTCAATTTGCTGGTCCAAAATGTTCTGCAGCTCTTGCCTGGTTTTATCTAACTCTTCCCTTATTTTCTGAGTATTCCCCAGTTCATGAATAGCCTCTAATTGTTTTATCTTTAATCCTAAAGCCTCTTGTTTTTCTTTATGCTGTTATTTTAGTCGAGAGGCATACAAAACTATTTCACCTCGTATTACCACCTTTAGTCCATCCCAAAAACATTTAGAACTGGACCCCTCCATTCTATTGTGTCTTTGGTATTCCTGAATAACATTCTGTTTTGCATCTTGAAATTCTTTCTCATGTTTCCTCTGAATCGTCCTCCCTCCAACTTCATCCCATGCCCTCTAGTCCTGGTACATCTTTTTCGCTTAAAAATAGTGTTTTCCTGCACCCTGTTCCTCCCTGTAAGATACTTGTATGTCTCTATCATATTCCCTCTCTCCCTCCTCTCCTCCAGGGAGTACATGTTCAGTTCCTTCAACCTGTCTTCATAGGACTTGTGATGCAATCCATGCACCATCTTTGTTGCCCTCCTCTGAACCTTCTCTACCCTGTCTATGTCCTTACATAGGTATGGTCTCCAGAACTGTACACTGTACTCCAGGTGGGGCCTCACTAGTGTCTTGTATAGCGGAATAATGACCTCCTTTTCCTGCTGGTAATGCCCTGCCTATACATCCCAGCATCCTATTTGCTTTATCTGCTGCCTTGTCACACTGTTTCCCTACCTTGAGGTCATCAGAGATGATAACCCAAGATCCCTTTCCTGCTTGGTGCATGCTATATCCTCACCCCCAACCGATATATTGTGCCAGGGTTTTGTGTCCCATATGCATTATCTTGCACTTCTTTGCATTGAATTTCAACTGCCAAATCCCTGACCATTCTTCAAGTTTCTGCAGATCACTCTCATTCTGTCTACACCTCTGGTGTGTCTACTCTGTTACAGAGCTTTGTGTCACCAGCGAACAGTGAAATTCTGCCTTCTAGGTCCTGTGCCATGTCACTGATGAAGATGTTGAATAGGACCGGTCCCAGCACTGATCCCTGTGGTACCCCACTGGTCACTCTTCCCTCTGTGGAGTGACAGCCATTTACCACCTCCCTCTGTGTCCTGCCACCCAGCCAGTTACCTACCACCACACTACTGTCCTGCCCACACCCATATTCCCCAGTTTGTGTAATAGTCTTCTATGTGGCACAGTGTCAAAGGCCTTGCTGAAGTCCAGATAGGCCATGTCCACTGCTCTTCTCTGATCCACCTCCCTAGTCACCCAGTCAAAAAATTCAATGAGGTTGGTCTGACATGACCTCTCCCTGGTGAAACCATGCTGCCTTGGGTCCTGTAGTCCATTGACAACCAGATGTTCCACCAATCTCTCCTTCAGTAGTGCTTCCATGATCTTCCCCACTACCGAGGTGAGGCTGACTGTCTGTAGTTCCTGCTTCCTCTTGTTCCCACTTTTGTATAAGGGGACTACATCTGCTGTCCTCCAGTCTTTGGGTACCTCCCTGTTTCCAGTGATTGGTAAACAGGATAGCCAGAGGTTCAGCCACCACCTCTTAGTTCTTTAAGGACCCTGGGCACCTCATCTGGCCCCATTGCTTAATCAACTCTTATTACTTCCAGTTCCTTCAGGACCCTTTCTCATGTAAAGGGACTTGTGTCCATTTCTGCATCATTCTCACCCTTGTACCTCCTTCAGACCCATTACCCTCTTTCTTCCTCAGTAAAGACTGAGCAGAAATACCTGTTCAGTATGTCAGCTTTACTGTTGTCATCCTCACGTGGCCCCCATCCTCCCCTTCAGTCTCACTATCCCTCCCTTTGTCTTTCTTTTTTCACTTATGTACCTGTAAAAGGTTTTTCCCTCTACCCACTGATTTTGCAATGTGTTCTTCTGTCTGAGCTTTGGCTTCCTTACTGACCTCCCTACCTCCCTTTGCTTCTCCTGGTACTTCCTCCCTATCCTTCTGCCTGTGTCTTTTGTATTGCCTGAATGCAATCTTTTGGCTTTCACTTTTTTGCTACCTCTTTGGAAAACCATAATGGTCTCCTCTTCCTTTTCCTCTTGCTAACCTGCTTAGTACATAATTCTGTTGTTCTTGTAATCCCCATTTTAAATACTGCTCACTGTTCCTCAACCCTTGATTCCTGTCCCATTCCCCCTTAATGCCTCTTTCAAGTATCTCCCCATTTTCCCAAAGTCTGCCCCCTAAAATCCAGGATACGTGTTTTTGTGTGGTTTGGTTCTGCTCTTTCTGTGATTTCAAACCACAATGACTGGTGGTCACTGTTTCCCAAATAAATAAAAATAAATAGGGGGATGGCGATCAGAGGGTGGGGGTGGCACTAGACACCAGGGCAACAACATATATAAAGGGAGGGCCAAGAGAAGGCACCACTAGGCACAAGGGAAATGGTGGCTCACTGCTCACAATGCAGCCCATAGCATGAGTTTCAGCTGCAGCTGCAGAAGTCAAATAAGTCCCGCTGTTTTCATATAGAGAATGTGAAGCTGGATCAACCTGGGTTTTGGGCTGCCCAGAAAATGTAATTCTAGCATTCTTTTTAAAAAACACAAACACCAGAATCTAGCTAAACAGAGCTTGTTTAGCTAGATTCAGGTGTTAGTTTTTTAAAATGGCATAATTTTTATGTATTTTGCATGTTTTTTAGTTGAAGGTGTAAAAAACAAGATGGTGTCAGCCCGGTGCTGCTGAGGGTTGAGGTGCTGGATGCCACACCTTGCGTCATGCCAGCGACCCAGGTTCAGAAGCGAGCTCGGGAGTGCCGGGGGTCAACAGGGGATGGGGCGAGGATTAAGCACCCACTGGACTGCTCTCCTCCCCCGGGGTGAGTGTTGAGGCATGTGCGGCACATCAGCGGCTCCCAGTGGAGATCAGGGGTGATGCAGTGCATTGGCTGCACATCAGCATGGCTGACGTAGGCAGGGTTGCCATGCACCAAGCATCAGAGTGCATCACGTGGGAAGGAGGAACTCCAGAACAAGAAAAGGCCCAGCTCTGAGGGGTAGGCAATGGCACCTGACCCCCGTGCCCACCACCAGATCCACCTCACCTGGCCTTCCAGTTCCTCCACCTGTGCCCCCACCTGCAGCCAGAGTCTAAACTGTAAAGGCACCCAATAGGAGGGACAGCCCCACCCTGGAGGGGTTAAGCTGGGGGTGCTGGCTATGGTGGGGGAGAGAGGAGGCTCAGGGTCGAGGGGACCTCAGGTGGGCAGGAACAGACAGGATGCCTGAGAGAGACTCTGTGGGCCATGACCGGAGCAACAAAGAATGGAACCCCCCCCAAAAAAAACAAGATGGTGATCTCATGGCACAAAAAATGCTTTATGCTGTGAGAAGCAAGAGGTGAGAAACCAAAAAAGGGGTCTTGCGACACAGAATTTTTAATTTTCCACCAGAACGTTAACTCAAAAACCCGGATCTATGTCATAACAGTGAAAGCCTAATGGCGATCGCCGTTATGGAGAAGTCAGGAGTGCCAAAACATTATTTTGGCTTTCTGACACCCCAGCGCACAGCAAAAGGGTGCCGGGGACTTAGTTTTTAATGTTTTCTGTGGGGGGGCTTCACCCTCCGCACTCCCCTACTAAAGGATTCTCAGCTCCAGGGGGTGCATGTTGAGGGGTGAAAACATAAAAAAAAAAGATTTGGGTCAAGTACAACAAAACACACCAGCGCCCAGATCCAAACCCAGTACCCTGCCAACCAAAGCCGGCAACCCACCCACCCACCACACCATGGGGTCAGCACAGCAACTGACTGTGACACCACCCCACACATCCCTCGCTGTGCATGCCCACTCCCACCCTCCCATGCGCATGTAGGTATAGTGGCAGGATGTCGCTATAATTGCCCACCCCCCCATCTGGCCACCATATCTCCTTGGAGCTGTTCCTGCAATGTGCTGGAGATTGGGTCGCCATTGTTGTCGGCACCCACTCCCCAGCACCCTCATCACAGGCTACCCAAAAACCTTACTGCCCATGCTCAGAATGGGAAAAACAAAACTTTAAAGTCTTATAACACTGTAACCATTTAATATTTTTTCACCAGACCTTTCAAAGGCACTACCTTATGACATTTCACATGTGTCCTGCAAGTTTGGGGAAAAAATTCCATTCCACATAGGCTGTAGATGAGAGCAAAAAAACTCATGTTAAGTATAGGAAGAAAACGTGACATTTTCAAAAAATTACATATACAATCTCAGAAACCGCACAAGCTGCCATCACAAATGTTCCACAGATCAAGACCTTGCCTACTAGAAAACACATGCACAATTTCAGCAGATCTAGTCAAATGGTGCCAAAGCTATTAATGTGCAAAGTTAGGGGTTTAACGCTGAACAGGCTACTCAACTCAAACTATAGGGGAGTGGCCGTGTCCCTATAATATATACTTTTTCACTGTAAGATTTCTGCTACACAGTACTTTCCAGTTGGTGCACATGAAACCCAGATATGAGGCAGACCCTAGTTTGGATCATTCTGTTTTGGATGGCAAACCATAGTCACTTGTCCAGTGGAATAGCCATCACTGACAAATCAGGTATTTTATATTTATATCAAGATCAAAGTAACCCTTAACCCCCCCTCAAGTACTGAACACGAAGGCAACAAATATGTTAACTTTTCAAAGTGAGAGCAAACAGCAACATATCCAGTCTATCCATCTGGCTGTCACTGGTTTGGTGTATTGTACATAAATGGACAGGCATACATGATAGAAACTTTTAAGTACCTCAAGGGAATCAACAAAGTCCAAGAGGGAAGCATCCTTCAGAAAAACAGATGTGCAAGAACAACATAGAAACATAGAATTTGATGGCAGATAAGGACCGCTTGGCCCACCTAATCTGCCCATTTCCCTACCTGATGGATAAGCTGCAGATTCTAGTTAACCAATAGCTTTCTTCCTCCTACCCCCCCCAAAAGAATTGCTTTATGTCTGTTCCATACATTCTTGAAGTCTCCCACTGTTCTTGACTCCACAACCTCCTCAGGAAGGGTGTTCCAAGCATACACAACCCTCTCCGTGAAAAAAAATACTTTCTAACATTACCTCTGAGTCGTCCCCCCTCTATCTTCAAATTGTGCCCCCCTGTTCTTGCACATCTCTTTTTCTGAAAGATGCTACCCTCTGGGACTTTGTTAATTCCCTTGAGGTACTTGAAAGTTTCTATCATTTCCCCCCTCTCCCTCCTTTCCTAGAAGGTATACATATTAAGCTGCTTTAGTCTCTCTTCATATGTCTTCCGGTGCAGACACTGCACCATTTTGGTTGTCCTCCTCTGAACAGCCTCCACTCTATGTCTTTGCGGAGGTGGGGTCTTCAGAACTGCACAAAGTACTCCAGATGGGATCACACCACCTGTCTGTACAGAGGAATAACAACTTCCTGTTTTCTACTGTTGATGCCTCCCCCTATGGATCCCAGTATACCCCCAGCCTTCATTACTGCCTTCTCACATTGCTTGCCCACCTTGAGGTCATCTGATGTAATTACTCCCAGGTCCCTTTCGATTTTTGTTGCTGTTAGTACCTCACCCCCCTTTGTGCACTCTTCCCCTGGGTTTTTGTTTCCCAGTTGCATTGCCTTCCACTTCTTTGCATTGAATCTGAGCTGCCATACATTTGACCATTCCTCCAACCTTACCAAGTCCCTTTTCATCCTTTCCACCCTACCTTGTGTATCAACCCTGTTGCAGGGGTTTGTGTCGTCTGCAAAGAGACATACTTTTCCTTCCAGGTGCTCTCCAGTGTCACTTATAAAGACATTAAAGAGGACTGGTCCCAGTACTGAACCCTGTGGTACCCTGCTAGTTACCCTCCTTTCTTCACTGTGAACTGCATTACTATTACCCTTTGTGTCCTGTTGTCCAGCCAATTTTTCATCCAGGCTACCACCTTGGAACCCACTCGAAGCCTTGCTAACCTGTATATTAATCTTTTGTGTGGGACTGTGTCAAATGCCTTGCTAAAATCTAGGTAGGCCATATCCACAGCCTCTCCCTGGTCTACTACTTTGGTCATCCAGTCAAAGAAATCTATTAGATTCGTCGGACATGACCTTCCCGCTGTGAATCCATGCTGTCTTGGGTCCTATGCCCCACTGACCTCTAGGTACTCAACAATTCTTTCCTTCAGAAGTGATTCCATAATTTTTCCTATCACTGAGGTCAAACTAACCAGTCTGTAGTTTCCTGCCTCTGCCCTGCTCCCACTCTTGTGAAGTGGAATCACATCCACCCTCCTCCAGTCCTCTGGTACCATCCCATCCTCCCATGATTTGTTAAAGAGAGTAGTCAGTGGTGTCACTAGTTCTACCCTTAGTTCTTTTAGAATTCTGGGGTGAGTCCCATCAGGCCCCATTGCTCTGTCCACCTTCAGTTTCAAGAGTTCTTTCAAAACCCTTTCTTCTGTGAATGGACTGGTATCGACCCCCCAACCCAGAGTGTTTCTCTTGTTTGGTTTAGGTACCTCTCCCTCCTCTTCTGTTGTGAATACTGAGCAGAAATATTTGTTCAGGATCCCTGCTTTTTCACTATCACCATCTGTCCACATTCCCTCCCCTTTGTTAAGTCTCTGTATCCCTCCCTTGGTCTTTCTTCACTCCCTAATGTACCTCTAAAAGGTTTTATCCCCCTTTGTAACAGAATTGGTGATCTTTTTCTTGGTTTGGGCCTTTGCTATTCTGACTGTCTTCCCTGCCTCCTTATGCTTTAAGTTCTCTGTCCTGCTCTTTCTGTGTTTACTTATATTTCCTGAATGCTATCCTTTTCTCCTTAACCTTCCCTGCCACCTCTTTTGAGAACCATAGTGTTTTTCCTTCATTTTGTTTTATTGATCACGTCACATAAATGTTTTTTGCCTCTGTAATGGCTGTTTTGATTATTCCCCATTGTTTCTCCACTCCACCTCCTTGCCCATTTGCTAGTGCTTTTCTGAGGTACTCTCTCATTTTCCCAAAGTCAGCCCTCCTAAAGTCCAATACTCTTGCTTTTGTATGGCTTGGCTATATGGCTGTGTTTATTGTGACCCACACTGTTTGGTGGTCGCATGCTCCCAGATGGCTACCCACTTCTAAATCCGAGATCCTTTCTCCGTCCGCATTTTTGAGTACCAGGTCTAAGATTGCTCCCTCCCAAGTGGGTTCCAACACTAGCTGTCTGAGGCATGCCCCTTATAGGGCATCAAGAATGACCCTGCTCCTGGATGTGCCTGCAGCAAAGGTGCTCCAGTTAACATCTAGCATAGCCAGGTCCCCCATTAACAGTATATCCCCTTTTTCTGCCATTTTAAGGATGCCTTCTATCATTTCGTTGTCCATTCCCTCCCCCTGAGATGGGGGTCTGTACACCACACTCATGCGGATTGTGGTGCTATTTCCTGTCTCCAGCGTGACCCACAGTGACTCATCTACTTCATGTTTACTCTTTAGTTCTGTTGCTTTAATCTCTTCCCTTACATAGAGAGCTACTCCTCCTCCTCCTCTTTTATCCTCCCTGTCCCTGCTGTAGATTGTGTATCCTGGTATGTTGACATCATAGTCATAGTTCTCTGTATACCATGTTTCAATGACTGCCACAATATCCAGGCATCCCTCTTCTATCAAGGCCACTAGTTCAAGGAGCTTGTTACACAGACTATGGGCATTGATACTCATCACCCTCCATTTTTTGATGGCCTTACCCCTTTTAGCCCCATCCCTGTCATAATTGCCTTTGCCTTTTTTTGCATTGACCCCTATCCTGCTCCCAAAGGACTTCTCTACCTTGGTGTTTACCTTGCTAATTACTGTGTTTTGTGGGGGGAGGCTGGGATTTCTCTGCTCCTTTTCAGTGCCTCCTCCCTTGGCTAGTTTAAATGCTTGCCAATGTAGCATTTAAACCTATTACCTAGGATCCTGGTTCCCCCTCTGGACAAATGGAGACCATCGCACCAGTATAGGTCTGCATCCCTCCAGGTGGCTCCACCGTCCCCAGTGAAGCCAAAACCCTGAGCTCCACACCGTTTTTTCAACCATTCATTGAATCCCATGGGGCACAATTTGAAGATAGAGAGGGAATGGCTCAGAGGTAATGTGAGGAAGTATTTTTTCACAGAGAGGGTTGTGGATACATGGAACAGCCTTCCTGAGGAGGTTGTGGAGTCAAAAACAGTGGGGAAATTCAAGAATGCATGGCACAGACATAAGGCAATTCTAGTGGGGAGTAGGAGGAAGTTGGTTGGTGGTTAACTAGGTTCTGAAGCTTATTCATTAGGTAGGGAAATGGGCAGACTAGGTGGGCCAAGCGGTCCTTATCTGCCATCAAATTCTATGTTTCTGTATTTATGTTTCTCTTAAACATGTTAAATGGAGTCCGTAATTGTTACAGGTCTCATATTATTAAAGCTTAAAACCTAAGGCTACCAGGCACTTATATTGCCTTTAAGGGCACTTTAAAACTGCCTTTGGTTCAGTGGCACTGAGGGTTGAGGCACCGGATGCCTTACCTTGTGCTATGCCGGTGACCCGGATTTGGGAATGACCTCAGGTCACCTGGGAGCCGGCATGGGGGCATGGCCAGAGTGGGATTGAGGCTGTAGCCGGCTCCACTCATGGGGTGTCTGCTCTCCCGTAGTTCCCTCCCCACCGGGTGGAGGACCGGGGAAAGTGTAGGCAAGGGGAGGTGGCTAATGCCAGGGGTGGGGTGAAGGGACTGAGTCGGTAACCGGCGTGCACGTGCACTTCCATGTACATGCACGTACGCGACTGCTGAGGTCCTGGGTCTAGGGCATAAACAGGGAAAAAAACAAAATTACATATGGAAAAAAAAACTGCCTTCGGGTTTTGGTACCACATGCCTATAGTCTGCATGTAATTATTTTGATAACTATACCTATATAAAGCAATGACCAGGAATTTGAGGATTTTATCCATACTGATGTATCTTTCAAACGCTACTTCCTGTTCGGGAAGATCATGAGAAGCATGCTTAATCTCTAGTATTGTACCTAAATGGTGCTAAATGATTGGGATTAATTAGAGAAATTCTATTTCAACCTCTACCTATAATTCAAATTTTTAATCATCATAACATAACTAATAATTTAAGCTAACCACAAGGCAACCATTGCTTATGAATTAAATATTCTCAGCCAAGGAAGGCGCAAAAACAAATCCTGTTCCTCTCTATTAGCCCATACTGTCTAAGTAAGACCCCTACTATATCAGTTAAACATTTTTACTTTCCCTTAAATATGCAATTTTTGCATTTTAGACCAGTGGGTATCTAGACTTAGTAAATGTCACTTAGTTTTGTGCTAGCAAACCTGAACTTGAAGACCAAAAGTTCCCGTCTAGGTATCTGCTCCGTCTTCTTCCTCTGATGTTGACTGGGAAAGGTCCCTTCTCCAACTAGGTGGTTTAGCATGCTTTTGTGCCCATTTCAGGGCCTCTGCTGCTTCTGAGAATATAAACACCTTCTCCTCATACACCAGATGGAGCCTGACCAGGAACAACATATTGTGAGGGATTCCTGCTTCTCGAAGCATCGCCTGGATACCATCAAATCACCTTTTCTTCTGATGAGTGGCATAGCTCAAGTCCAGATAGATGGACACCCTCTGTCCATCCTGGAGCAAGGTGCATTTTTGACTAGCAAAGGCCAAAATCAAGTCTCTAGTCCCCATGCCATCCAGCATGGCCACATGGGAGTTTCTGTATTATTGGGCCTACCTCGAAAGGCCACCCTGTAAGCATTTTGGATCGAGATGTTCCTTCCAGTAAGGGCTGCCCAAGCTGTTGTTCTAGCCATTCTTTAATTTTTTTTTCTTCCTCACTCTGGCTCTTGTCAACCCTCATTTGGCTGCTGTCCATTGCCTCAGTTCCCCAAGCCTTCACCCCTGTAACCCCCATATCTTACCCCCCCATGGTGGGGCAGCAGGGATCCCCACCTGCTGACAGGATCCAATTCGGGGTGTTACCTAGGGAATGGAGTGCACTAGGAATGGCCATCAAACCGCAATGACCAGGCACCAGGGTCTTTTTCCATTTTCTCTTTCCCTTGCGGGAGCAAGGCATGCAGTGATGCCTGTGGTGGGCTCATGCAAGTTCCCACGTGTGTCCCCACCAAGCATCTGTCCTGCTCCCACCCCCCTAGTGTTGTGGCAGTGTAATGCCGAGCCTTAGCCTCCACCAGGGGTGAGGCTTGCACTGAGCAAAGTAACCCCCCCTCCTTGGAGATGGAGAGCTGTCCATCGGATGCTCGATCCATCTCCTTCCCGTTGACCCCCAGTGGCCCGTGCTCATTCCCGAACGTGGGTCGCTAGTGTGGCGTGAGGTTTGGTGTCTAGCGCCTCAACCCGCCACTTCACCAGGCTGGCTAGCCATTAATAATAATAATAATAATACATTTATTTTTAAGGCACCTTATCTATTGCTAAGGTGCCTAACAATATAAAAAATCAAAAACATACAAACATCAGAACATCAGCTCAGTTAAAAACACATTAACAATGAATTAGAAAAAACAAAACATTCAATTGACTGGAAAGGCTTGGTGCCACAGAGAGGTTTTTACGCCCTGTTTAAATCCCTCCACAGTTGCGCACTCCCATAACCAACGGGGTAGAGAATTCCAAAGGGTGGGGGTTGCATATGCAAAGGCCCTTGCACCAGATGATTTCAAATTCACCCTTGAAATCACTAACAACCCCTCCTCAGCTGAGCGGAGTGATCGACCAGGGCAGTAAGGAACCAGAAGCTCTTTCAGATAGTCTGGGCCCTGTCCATGTAGGGCTTTGAAAGTCAGTAAACCGACTTTAAAGGTGATCCGCCACTGTACTGGCAGCCAGTGCAGTTCACGCAGCACTGGAGTAATATGACAGAAATGAGCAGATCCTGTCAAAAGCCGGGCTACCACATTCTGCACCAGCTGCAAGTGACAGATTTCTACCCCAGAATGCCCTAGGTAGAGGGAGTTGCAATAATCCAAAAGAAAGGACACAAAGACGTGGACCAGAGTAGGAAGATCATCAGACGGAACCAGATGCCTAATTCTGGCGATATTCCTAAGATGATAAAAGGATGTTTTGATGACAGCCGACACCTGAGAATGCAGGGTCAGTCCATCATCAAAAACTACCACAAGGTTAAGCACCTGGTCAGAGGTCAAGAGTGAGATGCCACCAAGAGAAGTACCAGAGGGCACACCAACACCCGACCCTCCTATCTGACAACCTGGGTCCACAAGCAGTACCTCAGTTTTTTCTGAGTTCAGCTTCAGCCAGCTGGAATCCATCCACTCCTGAATTTCTTTCAGACAGTTATTAAAGACCAAGAGAGCTCCATCCTGGTCGGGTGCAAAAGAAAGTTAGAGCTAGGCATCATCTGCATAGCAGTGAAACCTCAGCCCATAACTTCTTACAATGTCTCCGAGGGGCAGCATATACACCGCAAACAACATGGGTGACAGCACTGAACCCTGAGGCACCCCACATGACAGAGAAATTGGGCCTGAAACATGAACCCCAGACACAGCTCTCTGTGTTCTCTTGTGAGAAAAGATGTAAACCATCTGAGGACTGTTCCTGACAATCCACAGATATGCCTCAGGCACCCTATCAGCACCACATGGTCCACGGTGTCAAAAGCTGAAGAGAGATCTAGAAGGACCAAGATGGTTTTGTTCTTCCGATGTCTCGCCATCTGGAGATCATTGAGCACCTGAACCAGTGCTGTCTCAGTACTATGTCTCTTACGAAAACCGGACTGGAGCGATTCATAGATGTCATGGATGGTCAAATGGTTCTCCAGTTTCACTGCCACTACTTTCTCAATCACCTTCCCTACAAAGGGAAGGTTAGAGATAGGTCTGTAGTTTGCATGATAGTCAGGGTCCAAGGTAGCTTTTTTCAAGAGTGGCGTCACCACCACCTCTTTCAGGGAGCTGGGAATCTCTCCAGATTCCAGGAAGCACCAGACTATCTGCACAAGGACTGGACTGATGACATCAATACAACCCAAAATTAGGGAAGTTGGTCCAGGGTCAAAACTACAGCACGTAGGATGCACACTCTGGATAATCCACATGACATCCATGAACTCCAGTCAACTGAAGGTACTCCAGGAAAGCCAAGGTACAGTGACCCCATACTGATCAAAAGCAACACCCATAGAGTGTGCTGGCTGAAGTACCGCCCTGATGTTACCACCTTATTTCCAAAGAATCTTTTATAAAGAGGCTAAGGTGATCCCTCTCACTTCTTACCAGCATTCTGATTATTCAGAAATTAACTGCCCGTGCTTGATTCTCCAAATTCTCAAGCTGGGACCGCAAGTGCATATTCTCTTTCACCAATACAACTGTGGTTCCCATTGCTGCCTCAGACTGCTTTTTAGCATTGATTGCCTCTGTTTTTGTTGTGCAGATGTCTGCCTCCAGAGTAGTAATCCTGTTTGTCAGGGCATCGAATCCTTCAGACAGTCCTACCATTGATGTTAACATCTGATTCATTTTTTGCCCTAGCATCTGCAGGGTCTCTTCTCTATCTGTGCTTGACTCTGGGAGAGTGTGGCCTTTTGTGAACTGTGTGGTTGGTAGTCCTGAAGCACTTTTATTTTTGTACCTTCCCCGGCTGACCTATCCTTTTTAGGGTTCCACATTATCGCTCTGCTGGTCTTCCAAAGTCCAGCTATGTGTTTTTTAGCCTCTGACTTAACCTGTAAATTACTTTTTTAAACTTTAAAAGGTGGAGAATTGAGGAGCTTCAACTCCCAGTGACCATGTTGCTCAGGCTCCATAGCGCCCCCAAGAGCCAAGCTATTTCTGAACATATATACTATAACCAAAAACCAGAAATAAGGAAATATCAAATTAATTATTTCTGCCCATGCAATAAGGGCTTTTCAGATTCTATTGCTCATGTCATAACAATATGCCCACTATACTCAAAACCCACAAACTTATATTGAAATAATATATTAATAACATATTCTGAGGCTGATTTTGATCCTTTATTTATCATTGTACATCCAATTTTCTTTCAGGATGCTGAAAATACAGCAAAATTCTGAAAAGCAGTTTTAAAAATCAAAAAGATATCAGCCTGGTGGTGCTCAGGGGTTGAGACGCTTGGCACCACAACTCACACTACGCTGGTGACCCGGGTTCAGGAGCATGCTTGGACCATCGGGGATCAGTGGGGGCAGGAAAAGATTAAGCATCCAAAGGACTATTCTTCTTTCCTGGGGGTGGGTGGTTGCACTTGCCGCAGTGCTAGTGGCTCCTGGTGGTAACTAGGGGTGGTGCACTTATGGCACGCTCTTCAGGGACTGCAGTGGCAGTGGACACCTTACGCATGGGTGCGGGAACATGCCTATGGTGTGCAGGGCATCACTGCATGTCTACAGACTCTGCATTCTCAGGGCAACATCAAGCAACAGTAAAATTCCCTGACCCACGGAGAGGTGATGGCAACCTCTGGTGCCCGTTGCTACACACCCAATGCCAAACTTGCATTGCCGGCTCTCCCAGTCCCCTACCTTGCTTTGGGTCCAGTTTGGGTAGTCGCCAGATCGGGGTAGGGTGGGGAGTGTCTGTCCCCAAACTTCCCAGTGGTGCAAGGATCAGGCAGGTGGTAGAGCAGTTGTGATGAGTGGTGTCTGCCAGAGAGAGATCCATGTGGCCAGAAATAAAGCCTACAAAAAAATAAAATCAAAAAGATGATGTGTTGAAAAAATATGAATGAAATAGATAATGCAATAGTATTAACACAGAAGTGCAATATTAGGAGGTGCTCCATTGAGGGTACTGGGTAGATAGTATTTTAATAGGCTTTGTGGTGTAAGTGTATAAATATGTGGTATTTTGTAGTATAAAGTATGAATTATGTATATATGTTGTTTTTACTCATATGTGTAATATGTGTGGCAATTTGTTGTAATATTCAATGTGTAATGTTACCTTGGTTGAACAATAAACAAAATTGAATTGAATATGAGATTAGTGGGGGGCAGGATAAGGGGAAATGTGAGGAGGTTTTTTCATGGAAAATGTGATGGATGTATGGAATAGTCTGCCACAGGAGGTGGTGGTAACAAGCATAGTGGGAGGATTTAAACATGCCTGGGATAGGCATAAGGGAACCCTAGAGATGAGAAGAAGAGGCTAAAATTGATGACCAAGTAGGGTCAGAGGCCGCAGATAAAGGTAGGATCTACGGGCAGACTAGATGGGCCTAGTGATCCTTATCTGCTGTCAATTTCTATGTTTCTATCTAAATAAAGTAGCAGTAAATGTTTTAAGTACCTGTAGTTGTGGGGAGCATGAAGAGGAGGAGTGTAAGAGCAGAAAAAAAACAACAATAGGAAAGATTGTAGTGGTGGTAAAATGATAGTGGGGCATAAGAGGACACCCACACATGCAGTGGGAAAACAGAGGGCAGAAGGATAGGGTTCCAGAGGAGTAGAAAGAGAAGTAATCAAGCCAGTCAGAGATGCTATACTTCAAGAGTCATGAAGGTAGAAACAGAAAGACAACAAAGAGATATTGGCAGTGCTCGTGGCTGTGGTAATGGAAGCGGTGGTAGCATTGGTGGTGGATTATTTCCCCTCCCCATAAGCAGAAATGCAACAAAACCTGTGAAATCAATAGTGTAGGATTTTTCACATAAGCTATATCCTCTTGCAGTCATGTAGGTTGTAAATTACATCAACACTGATAAGACATATGAACAGGGTTCATATGTAGTGTGTCAGGAAGGACTACGCTGAAGTTGTTGCACTGCACTCTGATTAGGAGGAAGAGGACATCAATGTTAGCTAAGCTTAGAAAATAATTGATGAGGCTCAGGTGGGGGAAATGATGAAAGTTTGCCTTCCAGTCAAAGCACATCTTCAATTTCTTACTTTTTTAACCCCCAAATCCACCACCACAGCCTACGAGGAGGTGGATACCATGCACTTCATCTACTCCCATAGGGGTTATAACCAAGGGAAGCAGCCCAAAAATCTGGTGATGTCAGCTAGTATAGCAATCATCAAATTTCTCAGAAAGACTCTTTTGATTAATCGCAGAACTATAAGGCCAACAGGCCTGAGACAAAGAGATTAACAAAAGCAACTGGGGAGATGGTATCTACTAATTTGCTCCCATTTTCATTTGTGGCTAAACCAAGTTTTAAGACACTTATGGAAATTGCAGTGTGAAGGTACCAGGCCCCCAGCCAGACCTATTTCTCAACTGTTGCAATTCCAGATTTATGTGGCGCTATTCAGAAGAGCATGTCTGATGCTCTGAAAGGTTCAGTAGGTAAAAAGGTTCATGTCACCACAAATGGGTTGACCACTGGACAGATAATTGTCTATATGGCAGTGCCTGGACATCGGATTAATGTTTCTCCTTCCTCAACAACCTCCTCCTCCACATGATCTATTTGCACTACCAGCAGCAGCAACAAGATTCCAGGGACTTTCACTGTTTACAGACAGACAGCATTAGGTATTTATATATAAGTGCACAAGGCTGAACAACTTCTAGAGAATCTTCAAGAAATGTTTGCTGAGTGGCTGATTCCAAAGTCCTTGCAACCTGGGTATATAGCACCTGACAACACTTGACATATTCTGAAGGCAGTAAGGCTTGGAAACTTTGCGCAGGTCCGTGCTTTGTACACACACACACACACACACACACACACTCTGTTATATTGGAGGTGAAAGACTTCACCGATGAAGACAGAAGTCTTCAGAACTTGATTGCAGCCTCCAGCACTGTGTGTACCCACTTTAGCCATTCTGTGAAATCCTGACAGATGTTGCGGCAGATTCAGGTTGAAAATAACCAGCCTCACCACTAGATGATACAGAAAGTTCCAATCTGATAGCATGCCACTTACTATGTGATGCAGAGAACACCTGAAGAACAGAAAGTTTTCCACCAATATGCAGTCCAACATGGTGGTGGGAAAGGATGTGTGAATATCGGCCCCAGTCAGTGACATCTGATGGAGAATGCCTGTTGTGTCTTTAAATCCTTTGAGAATGCTACCTGAGTGGTAAGTACCAATGATGCTGGGCTAAGCCAGATGCTACTGTTAAGATCACTCACCATACTGAAACTGAAGCATCTTAAATCACAGTTTATTGACAACAATGATGTCAATGCTACGTCACTTGTGGGAAAAATGTTAAGCACCTTTCTGAGTGACCGGCATTACAAATATGTGCAATGCTGAACATTGCATTTTGGTCACACTTTTGGATTCCTGGTTAAAGGACACTGTTGAGAAATTCTTTCAATCATATGACTTTAAGCATCTGGAATACTATCACAAACTGTTAACTGAGAAAGTGCTAGCATGTATGGTTGAGAAAAGTGTTAAATTATCAGTGCCATTAAGGCCACATTCAGTGCTCTCTGCATCTGCACTAAATCTGGGGGAGAGTGAGGTAGCCACTTCTGATGTTTTTAGACACTAAACACTAACCAGAACTGCTTGTACTGCAGGGGTGACTGATTGCACGCCACAAGAAGACAAACTGCAATGGGGACATGCTGTGAGACTTTGAGCTGATAAAGACAGCTAGAAAGGCTCATTCAGCTATTGTGGTGCCAAAATTCCCTGCTATAAAAATGGTGAAGAATTAAATGAAGAAGACTGAGCACCTCACCACAAGTGATGAGCCACTTTTGTACTGGCGCCAGAAGAAAGCAGTGTGGCCTTCTTCAACTGACAGTGCCATAGAAAACCTCAGTTGCTACCCTGCAACAGTAAATTACAAAAGAGCATAACAAGAAAAAAATGAAAGTCATGCAAATAGGGGTATTAGAACCAGAAAGCAGAGTACTGGAGGGTTGGGGGTTTAATGTCACACTTTCAAATAGGAACAGGACCTGCGTGTTGTTATAACTAGTAACCTTAAGCCTTCTTGCAATGTAAAAGAGCAGTGACTACAGCAAACAAGATGTTGGGGGTGCATACGAAGGGGTTTTGCTAGCAGAAAGATGGAGGTGATCATGCCACTGAACAGATCTATGGTGCAGCACACCATGGCATGGGGATGGGGGTAGGACGTCATATAATGTAAGCTCATATGCTGTGCAACAAGCAGACTTAGTAGACCATTTGGTCTTCTTCTGCTGGCAACTTCATTTGTTCATATGTCTTGCCAGAAAAAATGTGGAGAGGCTCACTTTTCTAAAATGATCCTAATCAAGTTCAAGAATATATACTGTTTAAAATGTACACAGGCTGAGAGCACCCAATTGGCATGTTGCACAGATGATGATGATGATGGCAATGGATTCTGTTGCCACTAGCCACTAGATTTCTTCCTGTCTTATCTGCACTGGTGGGTCCTCCTGTCTCCACCTCCTTTTCCATTGGTTCCATTCATCTGTCAAATGATTGGTGCTGGTCCTTCACGTGCCACTGAGGCCCAACCCAGCCCCAGCAGATGACATGTCACTGCCTACAGTCACACTGTGTAAACAAATATGTGTCAAACAGTTTTTCAGCTTATACGCCTTTTTGTTTTATTGTCATGTTAGTTAATTGCATATATTCACAATTTAACAGGCTGTAATTGCCTTTGTTCAGGTCCAGATGGGGATTTTATTTTCATTTTTGTTGGTATGTTTTTCCCTTCTCTTTTCCAGTGCTGCACCCAAGGACACATCTGAGGCTTTGCCTTTGTCTGAGCCATCCTCCAGACACATATTGTTGCCATCGTAACTTGCAACATTAAAATAAAAGACTATCATTTTAGAAAATGATGTTCCCATTTACTGACCATCATGCAAATAAAAGTATTTCATTTTTATTTTTTATACTTGTAAGCCTGATGACCATTGCTGCCCATTTTCACAAGTGACAAGTGGTAACAAAAATACATAGATACAAATAGCACTGACAATTTAACATACATTAAATACAACAATAAACACAAATACTTAATGAAAATACGATACTGGCAGATACATATGATATCAGCAAGTACATTCCTGTTGGAATTGGAGATAAAGGACCATACTGTATTACAGTTCAGGTATTCAGACAGGAGGGAGTTAAACAAGCATTTGTCAATACCAAATGTTTGCTTGCTGATATTAGCATTGGACATGCAGGAGTTAGACAGATGCAGAATAGGAATGGCAGTGAAGTATTGAACTCATGCCAACCCATTCTCTACCCTACAGAGATGGACAGGCATTGGGGTGTGCCTTTGGGTCATCACCATAACGCTTACGGTGTTTCACCTCACCCTATCCTGCAGACACTGGCAAGTGTTGAGGTGTGCCTTGTGGTGTTCAGCTTTACAGTCACCCCATTTCATAAGGATGTACACTAAAATGGGTGCAGTATAGGAGAATGGGGTGAACTCTGGAGCCAAAGAGTCCAAGGCACACCTCGATGCCTGTCGCTGGCTTCAGGGTATGGGTGGGGGTGGAATGGCATGAGCATTACAGCCAGCAATCCAAAGGCACACCCCGATGTCTGTCAGTCTGTACAGGGTGGGACGTTATGGTTAGAAACCCTAATGCCCCGGGCGTTTGTTGGTATTTGCACTACCAATTTTCAACATGGCCTTTTTGTGATCCACCGCCTCATGAAAGCATTTGGGACCTCTGCTCATGAACAGTGGCACTGTGATTTTGTTAGTCTGTCCTGAACGTTGATTTCCCACAGCAACCACGCCATTCTGCACCAGATGTGCGAAAACACAGTTCGGGCAGGATGTGAAAAGTGACAGTTGTATCATTCATAGGGAGGTGTGAAGAGATGGCAATGTTGAAAATCTGGAATGAAAATATTAAAAATGATCGAACTTACAAGTGTACATGGAAACTGCGCAATGGTCACTCATGGCTGTTCAAAGTAAGGGAGGGGAGGGCTACCAGGGGCCATGATATGAGACTGGAGTGAGGAAGGTTCAGGAGGGAGATGAGGAGACACTTTTTTTACAGAGAGGATGGTGGCTGGGTGGAATGCGTTACCTGCTGAAGTGGTATGCAGTAGAAGAGTGGACTGCTTCAAACGAGGATGGGACAGGACAAGGGGGAGGGTTAATGAAGGAGAAGGGTGGAAGGGAGGGGCAGCTGCAGAATAAGGGGTGCTAGCTGCACATTCGAGCAGACTTGATAGACCTCTAGGCCTTTATCTGCTGGCAAATTTCATATGTTCGTATTCAGTGGAATCATTTCACCAGATTTTCAACATAGGCATTTTGTGACCTCTGCTCATGAACAGTGTCACTATGATTTTCTTACTCTGTCCCGAACATTGATTTCCCACAGCGACCATGCCATTGTGCACCAGATGTGTGAAAACACATTTCAGGCATGATGTGAAAAATGACAGTGGTGATGTTCATAAGGAGGTGTACAAAATTGACAATGCTAAAAAACTTGAGTGAAAATATTACAAATTCTTGAAGTTACGAGTGTGCGAGGAAACTGCACAATGCATGCTTGTGACATTATCATTTTAAGGACTTTTGTCACAAAATTTTCAACACAGGCATTTTGTGACTTCTGCTCATGAACAGTGTCACTGTGATTTTCTTAATTTGTCCTGAACACTGATTTCCCACAGTGACCACGCTACTGCGCACTGGAAGTGCGAAACACATTTTGGGCAGGATGTGAAAAATGACAGCTGTACTGTTCATAAGGAGGTGTGAAAAAATGCTAATATAGTGTATGGTAGAATGCTATAATCACTAAAAATCCATCATTTACTAGTGTTATTGTACCATTGATGTGACGTAATTTAGCTGTTGTACCATCGTTGGTACATCACATCGATGGTACAACAGCTCTGCCCACGTTTGCGAATGTGCAAGTCGCTCTTCTGTTCATCATTAAAATGGCCATGGCACATCAGTGTCAGCACTGGAGGATGTCCCAATTTAAAAGTAAGTGCCGTTTTATTTAAATTCTTAGCCGGCATATAGCAGGGCCCAATTATTCAATTTAAAATGTGGACCCAGAGTTAGATGAGTGTTGTCAATGACACAGGCTCGGCGGAAGGGGGGGGTTCCCCGACATCACAGCTTCGCTCTCGAGGTTTCAATGGTTGTCATGACAACCTCTCGAAGTGAACAACACTGTTGTTGTTCACTGTTGCCCATACACTGTCTTTTATAGTGTATGGGCAAAAGTTTGAAAAAAACAACAATTTGTGGATTTTTTCGGGGTCACGCTGTGATGTCGGGGAACCCCCCCCTCCTGCCGAGCCTGTGTCATTGACAACATGCACTATCCTCTATGTTGAAAATCTGGAGTGAAAATACTACAAATTCATGAAGTTATGAGTGTGCATGGAAACTGCACAATGCATGCTCATAACACAGTCAGTTTTTGGAATGTTTTCACCAAATTTGCAACTTAGGCTTTTTGGGAACACACCTCATGAGCAATGACACTGATTTTGTTAATTGGTCCCGAAAGGTGATTCCACGCAGTGACTGTGAAATCACCTCTCGGGACCAAAAAAAAACAGATGACAGTGACTGAATTCATGAGATGGCGTCCCAAGAACCCCATGTTGAAAATGTGGTGCTACAATTCACAAAAATGGCCAAGATATCCACCTAAGTTGACCCCCCCCCCCCATTTATGCCATTATACAGCTTTCTGGCATTTCTTCAGTTCATGGTCGGCTTAGAAGAGTGCAGAAGTATTCCCGCTCCACCGAAGATCTTCGCACTTGGCTCCACAGGTAAGTATGGGGTGAGGGGTTGTGGGGAGGTGGGTATGCTTGGTGTGGGTGTGGGTGTGGGTTGGGAGAGGGGGCACTGCAGACAGTGAGGGACTGTTTTCTTGTTTACAGGTTTTTAAACAATAAAAAACAACACAGAAAGGTTTTCTTTTTTACAGGTAGTTTGGCACGCTGGGGTGGGCTCCTGGCATGCTACCTGGGTGTTTGTTGGGGGGCTGTAGCCAACAGGTATTGGGCACCCCATTGGCACATAGAGTGTATAGGGGAGGCGCATGAGCTGAGGGGGATTGGGCACCCCCTCAGCACACAAAATATGGGGGGGCATTATGCCGACAGGGATTGGGCAAATGAACTTGGAAGAGGGCTTGCCAACAGGGGGATTGGGCACCCCATTGGCTTCATGGGGACTGTGAGAGGCAGATGGCGACAGCTGCTGCCATTTTTATTTAAAACAAATGGGGACATAATACCGATGGGGATTGGGCTGCTGCATTGGCAAATGAACTGGGGAAGGGGCATGCTGACAGGAGGATTGGGCACCCCTGTTGGCTTTCATGAGGACTGTTAGAGGTGGACAGCAACAGCCACTGCCATGTTTATTGAAATGGGACACCAGACAAGGCAAACTGTGATTCACCACTGGAATCAGGGGCCACCCCAGCAGCAAAAACAGCTGATTGTTAAATGACGGGGTGCTCCCTGATCGCAGCGGTGAGTTTCTTTCAAGTTGGTGGCATGCTACAATACTGCAGTCATTGACAGTGTGTTCATCTATTGGTGTCATGGAGACCAGCTGCAAAATGTACTGCTGGCATTGGCCACAACACTGCCAACTTCCACAACTCACTACTACAGCAAGCTGCCACAATATGTTTTTTGCACATGCATGCAAGCAAAAATAAAAAGAGAGGGGCTCTATATAGGAGAGACCTCTGACCAAGTGTTTTTTTAAAGAATGGAAGTTTAAATGAGAATCTATTTTGAGTTCTACTGCCCTTAATATTAATGTATCTTGGGAACAGTAAATGTACTAATGTAGGTAGGATAAATTAGAATCCAGTACCAACCCCAAGTATTTGAAGCTATCCACCAGTTCAGTGGTGTTCCCTTTTAAATCCAATATGGGTAACACATCTCCATCACTTTTCTTTTTATTTGTAAATAACATAACTTTAGTTTTTGTGGAATTTAACACCATGGAATTAGATGTCAGCCAATGCTGGAAAGAATCAAAATCAGCTTAAGCATTTCTAAGAGCTTTGTTTGGTGTTTCACTAGCCCCATAAATAACCATGTTGTCCACGTACAATGTTATAGAATTTAAAGTACAAATACTGGGGACTCAGTTCATATAGAAGTAAAAGATAAATGGCCCTAGGACTAAACCCTGGGGCACACCACAGTATATCTGTTTGGGAGATGAAGTATGATCTTCTATATGGGTAACATGAGTTCTGTTGGTGAGATAATGTGTAAACCATTTAATAACATCCTTTGAAAAATTTAAATTACTAAGAATACCAGGGAGAAAACTATGCTCAACAAGATTGAAGGCCTTGGTGAAGTCCACAAAAATGGCTGCAATAGAAAGCCCCTTATCAAGGGCACTCTGAATCCAGCTGATGAACCCCACCAAGGCTGTCTCAGTGTTATGTCCCACCTTGAAACCATGCTGACATTCAGTTAATAAATTATATTTATTGAGATGTTCAGTAGTCTGGTCCAATATTATTTTTTTTAAGAATCTTAGAAAGGGGTGATAAAAGAGATATGGGATGGTAGTTGGAGATAATGTGATAGATTGCCAGTCTTATGGATGAGTCTGATGATGGCTGACTTCTATTGATTAGGAAATACTCAATAGCAAGGAAAACAAAATTAAAAATAATAGAAAGTGAATATACAAAATAATTGATGCCTCACTTAATAATCCGATAATCAATTCCATCACATGTTAAATTGGGGAGGCGGTCATGTGTGAGTATGTACTTCTTAACTACTTTGGGAGAAACCTTCCTAAAGTAAAATGTGGGGGGGGAGTCAGTACCTTGTTTGGAATGAATATTAGTACTTGGGTCTAAATTATGTACTCTAAAACCATCACGTTCGCCAAAATAGTTATTAAAAAGCTTAGAAACCAAACCCAGATTATTGGTTACTAAATCACCTTTCTGCAAAGTGATAGTGGTTTATTTTTTACCCCTATCCAAGAGTTTATTAAGAATCAAAAAATAAATCCCTGATCTTACTCTAAAGTCCCAAATCCAGACCCCCTGGGCCACTCTCTCATACAAATATAATCCCCCTCAATTGTTAGATCCTCAACTCCACACCTGGAGCCATAAACAAAAAACACTGATAGTAGACTGTTATGTTTTTTGTTCTCAGTTTTTGAGTAAAGATGAAGATATCTGGGATTCCCCCTTTTCCCCTTTTCCCACAACCTCACTCTTTGACTCCCATCCTCCTTCAACCAAGCGCCCTAGTATGCCAAATACCTCCTGCTTCACTTACCCTTGTAACACTCCTTACACCCTTTTCCCTAACAATATCATAGAGATAATATTCCCCAAACCTTTTGGCTTTTAAGACACTTCTACCACCCTAATTCACCATGAATAATGGCTACCAATGAAAACAACAAATCAGCTAGCTTGCCTCCTCCACATGCATGTTCCAGAAACATGCGAAATACTTTTGTGGCTTTTAATCAGGTCGAACAGGTATAACTTGATTATATATTATAGTGTATAGTGGAGTGTTGTTCTATATAGAATTCCATTCCTTTCAAAATGCTGTTGTACCACAGTTCAAATGTCACGGAATGTGAGGGACTGTTTTCTTGTTTACAGGTTTTTAAACAATAAAAAACAACACAGAAAGGTTTTCTTTTTTACAGGTAGTTTGGCACGCTGGGGTGGGTTCCTGGCATGCTACCTGGGTGTTTGTTGGGGGGCTGTAGCCAACAGGTATTGGGCACCCCATTGGCACATAGAGTGTATAGGGGAGGCCCATGAGCTGAGGGGGATTGGGCACCCCCTCAGCACACAAAAATTGGGGGGGGGCATTATGCCGACAGGGATTGGGCAAATGAACTCGGAAGAGGGCTTGCCAACAGGGGGATTGGGCACCCCATTGGCTTCATGGGGACTGTGAGAGGCGGATGGCGACAGCTGCTGCCATTTTTATTTAAAACAAATGGGGACATTATACAGATGGGGATTGGGCTGCCGCATTGGCAAATGAACTGGTGAAGGGGCATGCTGACAGGAGGATTGGGCACCCCTGTTGGCTTTCATGAGGACTGTTAGAGGTGGACAGCAACAGCCACTGCCATGTTTATTGAAATGGGACACCAGACAAGGCAAACTGTGATTCAGCACTGGAATCAGGGGCCACCCCAGCAGCAAAAACAGCTGATTGTTAAATGACGGGGTGCTCCCTGATCGCAGCGGTGAGTTTCTTTCAAGTTGGTGGCATGCTACAATACTGCAGTCATTGACAGTGTGTTCATCTATTGGTGCCATGGAGACCAGCTGCAAAATGTACTGCTGGCATTGGCCACAACACTGCCTACTTCTACGACTCACTACTACAGCAAGCTGCCACAATATGTTTTTTGCACATGCATGCAAGCAAAAATAAAAGAGAGGGGCTCTATATAGGAGAGACCTCTGACCAAGTGTTTTTTTAAAGAATGGAAGTTTAAATGAGAATCTATTTTGAGTTCTAGTGCCCTTAATATTAATGTATCTTGGGAACAGTAAATGTACTAATGTAGGTAGGATAAATTAGAATCCAGTACCAACCCCAAGTATTTGAAGCTATCCACAAGTTCAATGGTGTTCCCTTTTAAATCCAATATGGGTAACAAATCTCCATCACTTTTCTTTTTATTTGTAAATAACATAACTTTAGTTTTTGTGGAATTTAACACCATGGAATTAGATGCCAGCCAATGCTGGAAAGAATCAAAATCAGCTTAAGCATTTCTAAGAGCTTTGTTTGGTGTTTCACTAGCCCCATAAATAACCATGTTGTCCATGTACAATGTTATAGAATTTAAGGTACAAATACTGGGGACTCAGTTCATATAGAAGTAAAAGATAAATGGCCCTAGGACTAAACCCTGGGGCACACCACAGTATATCTGTTTGGGAGAACGAAGTATGATCTTCTATATGGGTAACATGAGTTCTGTTGGTGAGATAATGTGTAAACCATTTAATAACATCCTTTGAAAAATTTAAATTACTAAGAATACCAGGGAGAAAACTATGCTCAACAAGATTGAAGGCCTTGGTAAAGTCCACAAAAATGGCTGCAATGGAAAGCCCCTTATCAAGGGCACTCTGAATCCAGCTGATGAACCCCACCAAGGCTGTCTCAGTGTTATGTCCCACCTTGAAACCATGCTGACATTCAGTTAATAAATTATATTTATTGAGA
Organism: Neoceratodus forsteri; assembly: GCA_016271365.2. Classification (NCBI taxonomy): domain Eukaryota; kingdom Metazoa; phylum Chordata; order Ceratodontiformes; family Ceratodontidae; genus Neoceratodus; species Neoceratodus forsteri. The sequence continues at coordinate 337,285,601 of CM057454.1, forward strand.
TGTTCAGTAGTCTGGTCCAATATTATTTTTTTTAAGAATCTTAGAAAGGGGTGATAAAAGAGATATGGGGTGGTAGTTGGAGATAATGTGATAGATTGCCAGTCTTATGGATGAGTCTGATGATGGCTGACTTCTATTGATTAGGAAATACTCAATAGCAAGGAAAACAAAATTAAAAATAATAGAAAGTGAATATACAAAAGAATTGATGCCTGACTTAATAATCCTCCTTCAACCAAGCGCCCTAGTATGCCAAATACCTCCTGCTTCACTTACCCTTGTAACACTCCTTACACCCTTTTCCCTAACAATATCATAGAGATAATATTCCCCAAACCTTTTGGCTTTTAAGACACTTCTACCACCCTAATTCACCATGAATAATGGCTACCAATGAAAACAACAAATCAGCTAGCTTGCCTCCTCCACATGCACGTTCCAGAAACATGCAAAATACTTTTGTGGCTTTTAATCAGGTTGAACAGGTATAACTTGATTATATATTATAGTGTATAGTGGAGTGTTGTTCTATATAGAATTCCATTCCTTTCAAAATGCTGTTGTACCACAGTTCAAATGTCACGGAATGTGATTCTACCCTACTGTGGTAGAACAGCATTCTAGAACCTCTAGAGATTGCATGAGTCAGTTTAATTTTGAAAGCAAAATAACTCACAATTACATATCTCACACAGTACTATATACTGTAAAAAAATACTGGATGAGCAACTCTATGCACAATGTGTGTGTTTTGCCACCTTGGAGTTCTGATTCCCATGAACCTCTTGAGGTCAGAGGGAATCAGAACCACTCTGTGGCAGAACACACTGGTTGTGCATAGTTGCCCATCCAGTATTCTCTCTGTAGAACCTGGTTATACCTGACAGAACCTGGTTGTATCTGGCAGAGCCTAGTTATAGCTAGTAGAATCAGATAAAACCTGTTTCTTCCTGGAATAGCCATGTAGAACATAACAGAACTTCTTTGGTTCTGCTCAAAAAGTTTGCAATGTAGAACTTTTCGAGGTTTGCACAGCCCTAGAAAGGAACAGTAATAATACTTCTCAGTCTTTCTCAACCAAGTCTGTGAAATGGATCATAAAATATAGAAAAAGACAAAATGTGTGATGGAGAATTTATATCATAAAGATACAAGCTCTGAAAATTGTGAAAACTAGTATAATGGTACCCATAACATTAACAGTTAACTACATTTATTTATGTATGTACTGTATGTATGTATAAATGTATGTGTGTATTTACTTACTGAAAATGTTTGCATGTCCAAGAGGAAGAGGGCATACTGCATTGTGGACAGCTAATTTCCAGGTGTATCCTCAGGGAAGGGAGGCAAGGGTACCAAGCAACTGTAATATAAGGGGATTCAAAAAGAATATTACATGAACTTAAATAGTTAATGCCTAAAGTGACAGTCAAAAATAGCTTGCAGCAAAAACCATAAAGCAAAAATTACAAGCAGCACTACAGCATATACCAGATTTCTGGCAACAGATGTGTAAAGTCAGCAACCGAGGAAAAGAAGGAGATGGGGGAGCAGAGAAAAGCAGCAGGAGGTTTATGGTAGAACTTGTATGAGTGGCAGGTTTATGGAAAAGCTTCAGAGCAGCTGGGGTTGAAGTCAAAGAGAAGGGAGATAGGAGGTTTGACCAGAGTTTTGGGAACTTAAAAGAGAAGACAGCCTTCCTTGAAGAGTTATGGGGACAGGCAAGAGAGAAGGGGTTGGAGTTGAAATTACACAGGGAGTGTAAGGCGGGAAGAAAGAAAGAGTGAGAGCTGCAGTTATACAGAGAGTATGAGATGAGGAGAAAGAAGTGTGAGAACAGAAAGAAGAACAGAGAAGTCACACTTATGCTCTTCTTTTGTGGCTCACTTTGCATTGCGTTCTATTTAATTCAGATGTGAAGGGGTTATTTAATGAAAGTAACAGTGAAGGTAGCACAGCTAGAACTTAGGCATAAGGGAGGTGCATTATGAGATGCACCTGCCTTCAAAGGAGGGGAAGGGGGGAGGAGCACAGGGAGCAGTGATGGATCCTGGGAGGACATTTAAGGGCAAAGTGACAGAAAGAATGGTGGGGGGTCCAGTAACACCAGCACAGACTTAGATGCAGCACTATAGACCACATCTCCACATAATTTAATTCAAGAAGGATCATTTGTATAGCATGTTTCCATCATACAGAGAGGGGAAAGAGTGATTTGTTCAGATATAATGCTCCTAATTTAGAGTGAAGTTTTAGATAAATTGCATCAGTGTGGCAAGAAAAGTTGAAGTGACTTTAAGCCACAATCCCAGGAATTGAAAAGTGGGTACTACCTCCAGGGGGGAGCTATTCAGGGTGTTGGAGATGGGGGGAGGGAGGGGGCTGCAGTTTTGCCAGTCATTGTTTTGTGCCAAAGGTCATAACTAATGATGCATCATCAGTTACCTATGAATGCTGAGTTTAACATCTTATTGCACAAAGGGGCAGAACCTCCACAATGGGAAACAGAAGGGTCCTCAATAGTAAAATGAAGGATGACCCCCCCCATTTGAGAAAAATGAGAATTGTGATAATTTGTAACAAACTAATGTACAACAAAAGCAAGTAGAGTTCAGTAGTAATAAAACTTGAACATTCTTTTATTTTTTTTGGTTATTTTTAAATGCATTTGGAGATATGTCATGGAGCAAGTTGAAAGTTAGTGGGTTAAATTTTATTGGATCTGGCATCCTCTTATGTAAGATCCTTGTAATGCTATATGATGGACCCCAAAGACTAATACAAGTCTTCACTTTCTGTCCTTGAACATGATTCTAATAAAAGGACATACTCCTATGTGACCAACCTGAGTTCATACTGTGAGCTAGTTTATTCACTCTAAACCGATGATGCCTTGAGATTGATGTGCTCTCGGGTGCTATTGAAGGCTGGTAGTGTTCTGACTACTGCACCTCTTAGGGAGAGTTTGGAGCAACATGGGACATCATGGATGACCACACAACATCCTGTCCCACATAATAGGCACTGTGAGGATGTTAAGAGTGTTGTGGGAATCAGGCAGGCACATAATGGGAGGAAACTGCCATCATAGTGGGAATGACAACACCACACATAACCCAAGGTATCAGCTCCTAAAGATGCCTCTGTTTCTTTCTGTCCTCAGGAAGATAAACTCGTGTGAAGTCTGGAGGGATCACATCCTTGTGGGACCAACCAGGTGGGCGTCTCCTCTCTAGGTTGTCTCCTGGGAGTAACGGCTCTATGAAGTTGGCAGTAGAGGATGTGCAGAGAGCCTGAAACAGGATTTGGAGGTAGACAAGCAACTCAAACAAACAGATAAAAAAACAATATATATTGTGTGAGATTACTGTTGTACCAGACTGTTATTCTTCAGGAGTCATAGTGGCCAGTATTAGGGTGACTAAATTTAAACAGAAGGTGGTAAATGGGGTATGCAGTGTTTATGCTCCTTTCTCCATCTGACTGGTACCTCATTTCGTCACAATCAATGCCTATTGCCTAATCATAGTGTCTCTGCCCAATGCCCTCCTCATCTGGTGCTTCGACAAGTCCTGGTACCTCCCCATTTTGCCCCCAGGATTGGGAACCCAGTCGCTAACCCCCAATGCAGCAACAGGAGAAGCTAAGGAGTATCTGTCCAGCAACACGTTTTGCAAAGAGGATCATGGAGGTCAAGGTGGTGGGGCTGGATTTATTTCAACTACAACCATTTTCATAGTTTCATCCTTCTTTGAAATTGTGCTTTGACATGTCAGCACATCTACAGAACCGAGATAGTAGGGCATGTCACAAAGTCCGCACATACTCCCTACATGTGCATGTGTTGTGTGGCCGTTTTATACCACTGCTTATGAAACCACAGGGGGTTGTGTTGCAGCAGACTATACAACCCTCCCTCCCTGAAGGAGGGCAGTGTTCTCTGGGATGCTCTATCCTGCCCCGTCACCATTCCAAGGTAACTTTGGCCCATTCCCAAACCTGGGTCACTAGTGTAGCGAATGGCAGCTCTGCCACTGCTCTGACATGCCAGCTGCAGACATACTGATTTAAGAATCCAAACCCTGAAAGTTTCTTCTGGGGCATAATTGGGTTTTCACATGTCACTGCAGGAACATCCATATTTAATTGTCTAGATCTTATTCAAGACAAACATCCTGCAGACTTTGTGGTAATGGTGTTAGGGCAGAGGGAAGGAGTCTGCATGAACAAACTTCCCCCCAAAATTTAAAGTCCTAAATTCATGTCCTAATTTAGATAGCTAAACTGTACCAATCTCAGGAATCACTTCTGAAAATTAGGTCCTTGCAGTTTTAAAACAGTGCGAGAATCTATAATTGGTGAGCATGCTACCATGTAGGGATCATGTAGTTCTCAGTGGTTCAGCTGTACCTCTTCATTGAGTTTAATCAGCTTGAACAAAACAGATGTCAGATCCCGATAACATTTTTAACTTAACATTCCACAAGTGATATTGAAATCTCCAAGGTTTACATTCTAATTAATTAAACAAATTAATCTTCTTGACCCAAAGGAAAAGCACAGCCACACAGTTCTGTAACTTACAAGCATATTCATGTGGGTTCTTGACTTCTCTTTTACCAAGCAGGGATAAGGAATGAAGTAGTCCCAAAACAATTATAATGATGCAGTCAGACAAGAGGCTTCCCAAACACATTCATTTGTACACAGAGAAGGTCTCTCAAAATTGTGCAGTCCACCATGAAAAAAAAAAAAAGAATAATTAAGATCAGCTTGCACTCTGCCATCAGATCATTATAATTAATTTTTTTGCTTTACATTTTTCTGTTAGGTGCTGGATAGAATGCTAATTATTTTAAAGTTTCTCTCAAACAGTGAAATTCTATCTGCCATGAGCAGCCAGTTCACATCACATTAATTTTAGCTTTTGCCATTGAAAGTAAAAAACAAACACATACATATTCAAAATGTGCATACAGTATTCAGTGATAGTAGTTAAAATCACTGAAAAGAAATTCTGTAGCAGCAGTATCCTTACATAATATGGACCCCAAGGCACCTCTTATTACTTATTGCTTTTTTTAACAGAGCGCAGTTTTTTAACACCAAGTTCCCAATATTCAAAACTTTGCCTGGGGAAAAATCCAAGTTTACCCAAACAAACTGGGCTTTGTGTGGCTGTCTTATATTCAAAAGCCCGGTTAGCATGGGCAAACAGGGTTTGCGCCCGGGCAATATTTGCGGGGGGGGGGGGGCAATGCAATTGAAAGGGTGGGGACCTGAATATTGGCGCTGTCCAAAATTCAGAGTATGTGCACCACACAAGGCCATTTTGCTTGGTCCCCTGATGTAGCGCATATACCGCTGATAAAAATGTTGACTTACTCCTGTGCAACCCTAGTGGAAGGAAGTGCTGCTGCCCCCCAAAACAATAGACCCTGGTGTCTAGTGTCCTCCCCCCTGCTTAAGGATTGCCAGCCTGTTGTTAAGATTGACAATCTCCCTGGTGCTACAGGCCCCCCTCCCACTGATTGCCAGCCTGATGGTAAAAGGTAAAGGTTCCTTGGCAGTAGCAAATCCAGTTACAACTCCCAAGAGCATACCAGACAGGCAGGGAATACACTCACCAATGAATTGCAAACTTCATTGGAGAAAGTGTTGCATTGTGCCCAAAATCACAGAATGTCTTACCTGTTTTTGTACTTTTGCTCAGCTGCATAAGTAGCAGCAGTCACAGTGCCAAATATAGCCATCCACCCCAACCATACGCAGTCATTGCCGCCAACTGTGTCAATGAAAATATCAAAGCTACAGAAACTCAGAATAAACATAAGGAGCCAGAAGAACTGTGGGTCAGCCTGGAAACAGAAACTGGGGTTGTCGACAGGCCTTCAGACCAGAAAGAGGACATAGACACATTACTGTTAAATGATATGCAAAACATGACAGCTAAAGGGGAGGTTCTGATAATGGGAGACTTCAATATGCCAGATACAGATTGATCAATACCAGCAGGAACATCCACCAGAAATAGACACATAGTGGATTCCCTGCTGGGGAGGGCCTCAAACAACTGGTACAACAACCCACAAGAGACAGGGCTGTCCTACAGTCCAAGTCACATTAAACTGTTCCGCCAATGAGTCGCTTTAGCATTTCTGATTGAGTTGCATAAGTATTTTTGATCCAGCACAAATCCTGCACAAACTGTTTCTTAAGAGTTACACCTGAGTTTTGCATTGCATTGTGACTGAGCTTCAGGGGCATGCTAACTGAGTAGTAAAAACATTTGATAAAAATTGCTCTAGATCTGATTAAGTGTTGGAAAATAATGCAGTATGAGTTGCCAATGCACTGTCAACTGTAAAAAAGAATGCTAAACCAACTCTTTGGTGGAACAGTTTAACGTGACTTGTACTGTAGATCTAGTAATGACCAATGGGGAAAGGATAATAGATTCCAATGCAAAAATATGACACTTCGCAGGAACTGATTTTGTTAAGATGGCCAACAGAGTTAAGCTAACCCTGGCAAGAAGAAATACAGGTGAGGGGGTACAGGCAAAGAGGGCAAGCATTAAGGATACAATACTTGAAGCAACATCCCATTGTGTTAGGGAGAAAAGCAAGAGCAAAAGAAGGAGGAAACCACTTTGGTTCTCAGAAACAGTAGCAGAAAAGACTGGCCTTCAGGAAATATAAGGGAACGCAGTGGGATGAAGATAGGGAGGTATATCAAACTTTCTTAATGGAAACAGAGAAGGCAGTAAGGTAGCCAAAGGCCCAAACCGAGGAAACACTAGCATGAACAGTAAAAGAAGGTGACAAGACTTTCTATAGATGCATTAGTGAAAGAAGAAAGGGAATAAGGGTGTGTGTGTGTGTGAAGGAAGGCCAAGGAAATGCATCTATCCTAAATAGACTCTTCTGCTCAGTGTTTACTGAGGAGAAGGTAGGGCAGGGCCCACAGCTCAGCATCATGGACACAGGGGGGAGGGAGGTGTGCACAAGTCCCTTCATAAAAGAAAGGGTCCTACAAGAGCTCACTAAATTCAGGGTGGACAAGACAATGGGACCTGATTGCATACATCCCAGGGTAATAAAGGAGCTTAGGGTGGGACTAGCACAACCATTATCAGAACTGTTTAGTGAGTCTCTGAGCACAGAAGAGATCCCAGAAGACTGCAGAAGGGCTCATGTGATCCCGCTCCACAAGAGTGGTAGCAGGGAGGAGGCAGGGAACTACAGTCCTGTCAGTCTTACCTCAGTAGTGGGCAAGATTATGTTTAAGGAAAGGATAGTGCAACATCTGGAATCCATAGGAGCATAGGATCCAAGACAGAGTGGGTTTACAACAGGAAGGTCCTGTCAAACTAATCTCATATATTTCTTTGACTAGGTAGCCAGAGTGGTGGACCAAGGGGGTGCAGTTGATGTCACCTACCTTGACTTCAGAAATCTTTTGATACTGTTCCACAGAGAAGATTGATTAACAAGCTGGGTAGGCTTGGAGTGGGTCAGAAGCTGGTCAACTGGATGGCAAACTGGTTGGTGGGCAGAAAACAGAGAGTGGTGGTAAATGATATACAGTCAGAAGAGATGCAAGCCACAAGTGGGGTACCTCAGGGATCAGCCCTGGAGCCAGTCCTCTTCAATACCTTCATCAGTGACATTGCAGATGAGCTGGAGGGTAAGGTTTGTCTGTTTGCAGATGACGCCAAGATCTGTAGATGATCCAGATGGGGTGGGCAGAATAAGAAGAGATCTGGATAAATTGGCAAAATGGTCAAAAGAGTGGTGTCATGGATTGAACAAATCAGGTCACACAGGAATCAACAAATTTGGTACAACATACCTAAATGGTATGATTTTTATTAAACAAACAAAAAAAAATAACAGCTTACAGCAGCGAACTTACGATAATAAACAAACAAAATAAAACTTGAAAACAGCACAGCTTCCCTGCCAAGGGTCTAGCAGTGGAACATAATCTTGAGCAATATAACAGAGAGCAGGAGGTCCTCACCATGAACTCTCCCTAACAGCATCTAACCTGAGGATCTAGGCTGGCTTCTTTTAAAGAGTGGAGCTCCACCCCTTAGCTCAAAGCCCCACCTAATTATTAAACTATTTATAGGAAAATTTCTTATTTATTTGTACAATCAATTACACAGAATTTACATAAATGAAAGGCATAACAAATAATCCGTTATTATGACATCAACATAAACACCCTAATGCTCTATCAGATATGACTGTACATTTCTTGCAGAATGGGCTGCATTATAGACAACTCCTCCCCTTTTCTAAAGGTAACCTAGGAGCTGCAGCATATAAAAGAAGGGAGAAAGGTGCTGCTGACTTTCTATAGGAGACAGCACCTTGCAAGGACACCAGCACTGATTGGAGACATGAAACTCCTGGGAGTTGTGTAAGTAGACCACATTTTAGTTCTTCTCTAATATCCTGTATTTTAGTTAATTTGCTAACTGTTTAACCTTTTCAAGAACAGGATATTCCAATCTGCACCTGTACATATCCTAAAGAAAAACATTTAAACTGGCATTGGTAATTTCTTAAGTTTGACTATCAATCCCAGCTTGCTTTTTACATTGTGAAAAAAACTTTGCCTACCAAGTCTGTTTACAGACCTTTAGTTAGTTTCATTCTTTAAGTCTGCACATTTAAGGGCAGTACAGGGAAAAAGTGCTTATATTTAACTGGACCATGAAGTAGAGGAGCAGAAATAGGAAGGGAATGAAAAATAGTTTAATTGTAATACACAGCACCAGATGGCCAGTCTGACTGCAGCATATTCTGAATGTTTTACACAGAAGGGGGGATTAGAAAGAGACAGGAAGACATAAAATGAAGGAATAAAGTGCTGTTGTGCAACAGTCTTTGGAACAGATATAGGAGAGAAGAAGAAAATGTCAGGTTCAGCTAAGCACTATTCACATGGGAGGGGTTCAACTACCACATTTCCCCCTCTTTAAGAACAAACCAATAATTTGGTTTGAAGACCACATTCCCTTTTCCACAACATAAACCCAAGGGAATGGGATGGGACTTCCACCCACCCTCACAGAAGTCCCACCCCAGGGCACCCTATAAACAAAAACAATAAATACAATTAACATCATTCATTGTCATACGTCATACTTTGCCCTGGGGTTGAAATAGGATACTGTATCCCATTCTAGATTAAATTTCTTTAAGCACCATATCTAGAAAGGAAATCTGCATTTTTATGTTTGCTGCCTGGTTTATGCTTAATCTCAAAATGATAGGGCTGTAGAGCCAAGTACCAACGGAGAATGTGTGCATTTTTATCCTTCATCTGGTTAAGCCAGCATAAAGGGTTGTGATCCGTAATTAAAATAAAATGAGACCCCCAAAGATAGAATTTCAATGTGTCTATAGCCCATTTAATTGCTAAACATTCCTTTTCTATTGTAGCATACTTCTGTTCTCTGGGATATAGTTTCCGGCTGATGAATAAGATGGGGTGCTCTTCTCCATTGATATTTTGACACAATACAGCACCAAGACCAGTTTCTGAAGCATCTGTTTGTAATTCAAAAGGTTTATTAAAATCTGGAGATTGTAACACTGGTGCTGAACACAGTATAGCTTTTATTGTCCTAAAAGCTAAATCACAAGCAGGTGACCATGGAATTTTATTTGGGACTTGTTTTTAGTCAAGTCAGTCAATGGGGTTACAATTGTATGCAATCAGGATAAAGCGCCTATAATAACTAGCTAAACCCAAAAGATCTCATTTGTTTTTTGTTTCTGGGACTGCACATTGGGCTACTGACTCCACCTTCTCTATTTCTGGACGTATTATTCCATTACCCAAAATGAAGCCCAAATATATTGTCTCATTCATGGCTAGGGTACACTTGAAGGATTAATAGTCAAACCAGCTTTTTCAATAGTATATAAAACATTAGACAAATGGGTAAGATGTGTTGACCAGTCTGAACTGAAAATCACCACATCATCCAAATAAGCAGAACAATAGGAAGAGTGATCATTCAACAATTTACCCATATATCTTTGGAAGGTGGCAGGGCCCCATGTAAGCCAAATGGCATATAAGCAAACTGGTATAACCCTTAGGAGTGCTAAAAGCTGTTTTTTCTTTAGAATGTTCTTCCAAAGGGATCTGCCAATAGCCCTTTGTGAGATCGAGAGTAGAGATGTATTTTGCCTGTCCAATGTGATCTATTATATCATCCACTCTAGGAATTGGATAGCTATCAAACTGAGATACTTGATTGAGTTTACGGAAATCAAGACATAAACGGATACCCCCTTCCTTTTTAGGTACAATTACCATAGGGGACGACCATGGACTTCTAGAAGGTTCAATAATATTTAATTTCCATAATTTCTCAATTTCCTGTACAACCTCAGACCTACTTCTTTCTGGCAATCGATATGCCTTTTGCCTTATTGGGACAGAATCAGTTTTAATCGTATGTACTACATCAATGGCTTTACCTGGGATAGTTGTGAAAACTTTTGTATAATGTTGTAGTACATTTTCCAATTCTGCATGTTGCTGACTGGTTAAATTTGAGTTAATGTGTACATCTCTAATAGTTTCCTCTGAGTCAAGCCTTTTATAGGCAGAATCTAATTCAGTGTCTGAACTACTGAGCATAACATAAAGGTCAGCTTTAACATCAGAAGTAAGTCTCTCATGCCATTTCTTTAAGAGATTTGCATGATAGATGGGTGTACTCTTTCGTCTCCCGGGTATCTCAACTTGGTAAGTGACAGGACCAGTCTGGGAAACAATGGAGTAAGGTCCCTGCCATTTCATTAAAAGCTTATTGTCATTGGATGGCAATACACAGTACCTTTTCCCCTGGAAGAAATTGTTTTTCCTGAGTTTTACTATCATAATGGCATTTCTGCTTAGTTTGGGCTACCATATTTTGTTCATGTGCCTTTTGTGTACTGCACTAGTCGCTTTCTAAGATTAACCAAATAGTCTAGGATATTGGTATATTTCACTGTGGTCTCTCCTCCCAAGTTTCTTTAACTATGTCAAGAGGTCCTCGGGGTTTCTTCCATACAGCAAACTGAATGGTGAAAATCCTGTTGAGGCTTGTGGGACCTCGGTATGCAAACAGGAATAGGGAAGATATTGATCCCACTTTTACCTTCTTCGTCCACAAATTTCCTAATCATAGTTTTAATGTCTGATTGAATCTTTCTGTAAGACCATCAGTTTGTGGATGGTAAGGGTGGTTCATAATGTAGTAATTCCTAAAGCTTTGTACAATTCAGTGAGTAGTGCAGCATTAAAATTTGTACCACGATCCATCAGGATCTCTTTAGAATACCCATACGACTGCAGAATTCTACTACTTTTCTGCTATTTTGAGGCTGTAACTGTTCTCAAGGGAAAAGCTTCAGGATATTTGGTTGCATAATCACAAAGGACAAGTATGAATCTATTACCCTTACTGCTTTTACTAATGGTCCTACCACATCCATAGCTATTCTTTCAAAGGGTTGAGCTACAACTGGTAGGGGCATTAAGGGTACTTTGTCCCTGTGAGTTATCTGACTGATTTGCTGACAGGAAGGACAACATCTGCAATACTCAGCAACGTCCTCCTGTAGACCAGGCCAGAAGAATCGTTGCAATAGTCTAGCAGAAGTTCGGTCTCGTCCTGCATGTCCAGCACTAGGGATATCGTGTGCTAAAAACAGAAGATCCTTTCTAAATTTCTGTGGTACCAGCATTTGTTCTATCTGTTCTTGTGTTTTAGGATTTATACATATTCTATATAGAATTCCATTCTGTTGTACAACATATGGTGAACCCAAAGGTACTTGTTTGTTAAGCTGTGAAAAGAAAGGGTTAAGTGTATTGTCATTTTGCTGTTCAGTTTTAATATCTACAATATGATATTGAGGCATGACATCACCAGTCCCATTTTGTTTTTGTTTCCAGTCTTTCTGTAATAATTTCTTTTCGCCTTTGTTTTTGTGGCCCTTACCCTCTTCAAACAAAGAATCATCAAAAGAAAATATAGGGTCCTGTTGTATTAGTTGTGACTGAGCCCTCGTGGTTACAGCGATAAGGCAGTGTCACATGAGGTTAAAAGGTCATTAAAGGCTGGAAAGTCTTGACCAATAATCAAAGGCACAGGTAAAGTGGGTACAACTCCTAATGTCATATCACATGACTGTCCATTTATACATAATTGTGTCTGTGCAGTTGGGTACTGATGCACATCACCATGGATACAAATTACACCAGTGGGTTTAGTACTTAATAACTTGTTATCTAGTAGGTCAGCCCGGATTAAGCTTTGTCGCCTCCCTGAGTCCACTAGCCCTTCTACTTGAGTTCCATTTACCATAGTCTTTATGAAAAGTCCCAAGTTCATAGAAGCTAGGTATGCAGACTTTTCTTTGGGCAGAAATGGTCTATGTGTCCCAGTCCATGGCAATAATGGCATTCTATGGTGGATTCAGGTTTTTTAGATGCCATCTCCCGACCTTCCCCTCTAGTCTTAGCAATGCCTGTCCCAACTGATGAAACAATAGGTCTTACCGTAGTGGTTGCAGATGTTGTAGTAGGAATGACATTTTCTGTTCTCCTGTACCCTTTTTGTACTGGTTGTTGTGCAGATAAGAAATCCTCGGCTAGGGTAATTGCAGCTTCAGCATTATCAGGATGGTGTTCCCTTACCCATAATTGGACATCCGCAGGCATAATCTGTACAAATTGCTCCAACACAAACTGCTCAATGATGGCTGGTACAGTCTTTCCTCAGGTTGTAGCCATTTGTGACACAAGTCATTCAATCTGGTATAGGTCTCCCAAGGTGGTACATGGGGTAAATGCTTTAAAGATCGAAACCTTTGTCTATATGTTTCTGTGTTAATGTCATATCTTTTAGTATCTCCTTCTTTACAGAGGCATAATCATTAGCAATATGGATATCCATACAGGTGTATGCCAATTGAGCTTTGCCAGATAGATATGGGGCAAGTCTTACCACCCATTGGGTAGCAGGCCAATTACAAGCCTGTGCTACACGTTCAAATGTTGTAAGATATGCCTCTATATCATCAGAGGGAGTCATTTTCGTTAATTTTATGTCTCTGGGATTTGTATGGGCGGCCCCTTGACCAGCCCCAATAAGTTGTAAGGCCTGTAGTGTGTCAGCCCACCTCTGATCTTGTTGCTTTCTTTCAACCTCTCTTTCCCTCAGATCTACCTCTCACTGGCGTTCCATCTCCATCTGACGTATAGCTAACCAGTGGAGTAAATCCCTGAGGTCTTCGGGGGGGGGGTTCCAGCTGTTCTTCTTCTGGTCTCTTGACACCCACCTCTTCCATCTTCTGTATGCCCTGTTTAACTTTAGGATGTGTGGCAGCAGGTGATCCTTCAAGAAGTGGTTCACCAACAGCAGCCACTTGGGTTCTGGTCAAAACCCCTGATAAGGCACCAGCTTCCTCGAGTTTATGTGCCACGTACCTGTTGAAAACCACTTGTGACCTGGATACTATGTGCAGTATCTCTACTGGAGTCCACCTATTCCTTATGGATCTCCAATCAACCCCACTTCTGGTACCAAATGTCATGGGTTGAACAAATCAGGTCACACAGGAATCAACAAATTTGGTACAACATACCTCAATGGTATGATTTTTATTAAACGAACAAACAAACAAAAAAAAATAACAGCTTACAGCAGCGAACTTACGATAATAAACAAACAAAATAAAACTTGAAAACAGCACAGCTTCCCTGCCAAGGGTCTAGCAGTGGAACATAATCTTGTGCAACATAACAGAGAGCAGGAGGTCCTCACATGAACTCTCCCTAACAGCATCTAACCTGAGGATCTAGGCTGGCTTCTTTTAGAGAGTGGAGCTCCACCCCTTAGCTCAAAGCCCCACCTAATTATTAAGCTATTTATAGGAACATTTCTTGTTTCTTTGTACAATCAATTACATAGAATTTACATAAATGAAAGGCATAACAAATAATCCATTATTATGACATCAACATAAACACCCTAATGCTCTATCAGATATGACTGCACATTTCTTGCAGAGTGGGCTGCATTATAGACAACTCCTCCCCTTTTCTAAAGGTAACCTAGGAGCTGCAGCATATAAAAGAAGGGAGAAAGGTGCTGCTGACTTTCTATAGGAGACAGCACCTTGCAAGGACACCAGCACTGATTGGAGACATGAAACTCCTGGGAGTTGTGTAAGTAGACCACATTTTAGTTCTTCTTCTCTAATATCCTGTATTTTAGTTAATTTGCTAACTGTTTAACCTTTTCAAGAACAGGATATTCCAATCTGCACCTGTACATATCCTAAAGAAAAACATTTAAACTGGTATTGGTAATTTCTTAAGTTTGACTATCAATCCCAGCTTGCTTTTTACATTGTGAAAAAAACTTTGCCTACCAAGTCTGTTTACAGACCTTTAGTTAGTTTCATTCTTTAAGTCTGCACATTTAAGGGCAGTACAGGGAAAAAGTGCTTATATTTAACTGGACCATGATGTAGAGGAGCAGAAATAGGAAGGGAATGAAAAATAGTTTAATTGTAATACACAGCACCAGATGGCCAGTCTGACTGCAGCATATTCTGAATGTTTTACACAGAAGGGGGGGATTAGAAAGAGACAGGAAGACATAAAATGAAGGAATAAAGTGCTGTTGCGCAACAGTCTTTGGAACAGATATAGGAGAGAAGAAGAAAATGTCAGGTTCAGCTAAACACTATTCACATGGGGAGGGGTTCAACTACCACAAGTGGCAACTGGGGTTTAACACAAAGAAGTGCAAGATCATGAACATATGGAAGAGAAACCCTGAAGCCACCTATAGGCTGGGTGGGGAGTTGCTGGCAATCACAAGGGAAGAAATAGACCTGGGCATCATCATCACAGGTGACCTGAAATCATCCAAGCAGATCACTAAAGCAATAGATAAGGCTAGGGGGATGTTGGGGTGTATTAGTAGGGGTATCACAAGTCATAAGAGGGAGGTAATAATCCTTCTTTACAAGACCCTGATTAGTCTCCATCTGGAGTACTGAATGCAGTATTGGAGGCTGCACTTTCACAAGGACATTAACAAATTGGAGGCAGTCTAGAGAAGGGCAACCAAAATGGTGCAGGGACTGCATCAGAAAACATATGAGGACAGATTAAGGGAGCTCAATATGTATACCCTTGAGCAAAGAAGAGAGAGGTGATATGATCAAAACATTCAAACACCTTAAGGGCATTAACAAGGTGAAAAAGTCTAACATGTTTCAATATGAGAAAAATAACAGGCTAAGAAGACACAGCATGAGATTAGAGGGAGGGCAATTAAGGGGTAATGTGAGGAAGGTCTTTTTTTTTTTACAGAAAGGTTGGTGGATGCATGGCATGGCCTACCTCAGGAAGTGGTGGATATGAATACAGTGCTGTGTTTCAGACAGGCATGGGATAGGCATAAGGGAGCGATATAGATGAGTGTGACTAGATAGACCATTGACAGAGTAAAGGCTTATGGCATATTCATAAGGTAGAAAAAAATGGGCTGACTGGATGGGTCTTGTAGTCCTTATCTGCTGTCAATGTCTATGTTTCTATATAATGAAACTGAGTGCTCACGGACACCGGAGACTGACACAGCCTTAGTCTTTTGCAGTAGCTGATACTGTGTCCATCTCCTGTGTTCGCAAGAGCCTGGTGCTTCTATCCCCCCCAATGATCGCCAGTCCAATTGTAAACATAAATCTTTCCCTGGTGTCCAGTGTTCCTTCCCCCTAACCACACCCTGGCCTGATGTTACAAAAATATTCCCTGGTGTCCAATGGTCACCCCATCCTTATCCCCTGTATACAAAAAAAAACCCTACCATTCTGTGGTGTCCACTGTTACCTCCCATCCTGAGCAGCTATATAATGATATGAAATCATTCCCTAGTTTCTAGACTCTAGGGAATTGTGTTACATTATTATACATGGAATCAGGGATGGGAGGGTCTGCTAGACATCAGGGAATGGTTTCAATTCATTATACAAGGGATGGAGTAACAGTGAACACTAGGGAATGGTTCTTTTCATATACAGGGGATCAGGATGGGAGGATACTGGACACCAGGGAATATTATTGTAACATGCATGGGTGTAGGTGGGGTGAGGGACCACTGGACAACAGGGCAGGATTTACATTAACAGTCAGGCCGGCGACCGGGTTGGGGGAGGCAATAGCACTATGCACTTGTGGACACAGGGTGCTGACACACTGTCAGCTATTGCAGAAGACAGGCTGAGGGTGTCTGTCTGGGCTACTGATGCCACAAATAAACACTTTTGCAATAGCTGATACTGTGTTGGTCTCCTGTGTCCGCAAAGGCTCAGTTTCATTTTTCTACAGTTGGTTGTGATGACTGCTTGTGCTGTGGGGTGGATGACTACAGCTGGCATTGTGACTGCTGCTGCTTATGCAGCTGAGCAAAACCACCACAAGAGAGAGGTAGGACATTCTGTCATTTTGGGCACAGAGCAACAGTTTTTCCAATGGGGTTTACAATTTGTTGGTGAATGTGCTCCCTGTCTGTCAGGTATGCTCTTAGGAGTTAGAACTTCATCCGCTACCATTTGAATATCAGAAATGTAGCATGAATGCAAGTCATTGTGGTGCCCTATTTCGGGAGCCATGTCTGCCCAGTGCTAAGTGGTTTAACATTGAGCCACCATGGTCCTATATTCAGTTGAATAGTGCCGCTGCGCTGTTCCACTGAATATATCATTTTTGGACACCCAGGCAACCGGATGGCACAATGCTAACGTTTGCACTGCACTTTGCACATTTTTCAATACTTGACCCCAGGAATTTTCACAAGCAGGATGAACCCCATTCCAGTGACTTAGCCTTCTGAAATCTCCAGGGATTGCTCCCACTACGGAGTAGGGTTGAGTTGGAAGGAAGTCCCTGATGACTGCAATGTAGTCTCACCAAACTTTCCCTTCAACAGCCAACACACACATCATTAACAACATATGCCAACTTAATTCCACCAGTTGGGAGGAAACCCTTAGATCCTTCATATGGTGACTAGCTACTCAATGGAGCTGCTTTTTCAAACAGATGTCCTAGACTTTCTAATGAAAGTAAAGAACAAGAGTATAACTTACTGTTGTTCTGTTGGATAAGTACTCTTCTGCAGCTTATTTTCAGGAATGACAGGGAGGTTACAAGGAACAAAACAAATTAACAGTTATACATAAGACAAAAGTAGTATAAACTTACAACAAGGCAATTAGGAATAAACAGGTGGCAGTCAACAGGAATGGTAAAACAAATGAGGCAGAACAAAGTTAACTTTGCTTAGAATACTTCATTAGTATATGATGTGTTTATAAGGAAACAGAAACACAGACGGTGACAGCAGAAAAAGGCCAGAGGTCCATCCAGTCTGCCCAAATTCCCTATAATCCCTGGAATCTACTGTTCCTCCAGGATACTAACCCTCCCCGTCATTTCTCTATTCTCCTCCTTGGTCCTGTCACCTGCGGTAGCCACTGTTCCCTTCATTATGTCCCAGCCTTGCTTGATTCCCTTGACTGTTTTCACACCCACAACCTCAGCTGACAGGCTGTTCCAAGGTTTCACCACCCTTTCTGTAAAGCAGTATTTCCTCACATCTCTTCTAAACCTACCTCCTGTTAATTTCCATTCATGTCCACTTGACTGCGAATTGGTATTCAGGCTAAATAGTTCCCCGCAGTTCACTTTGTTAATTCCTTTAAGGAACTTGATGGTCTCTATCATATCTCCCTTCTCCCTTCTAGTCTACAATGAGTTCATATTTAGTGCGTTGAGGGGCTCCTGAAATATAAATATAAATATAAATGTAAATTTTATATAAGTATAAATTAAAATATAAATTCTATTCTGTCCCAACAAAAATCTTTAAACAAGTTTTAAGGTGAGTTACTATGAACAAGAGAAAGATAACATCCTATCTGGCTTATCTGGCTTAATTAGACTCAAATAGCTCACCTCAGACATTCAAGCTCTTCCCCTCATGCAACTTATCAAGGAGCTTACCTGTCTTAACCCAAGATCCCCTAGATATTTCCCCACAGTACAGTCATGATAGTTATCCTTCCTGATATTTTTAGCAACCGTTTCCTTACTTTTTAAGTGAGGAAAACACATAGGCCCAAAGTTCCGCCCCAAAGTAAACTCTTTCTCCATCTGTAATCTGGACTTTATAGCCTCACTGACTAACCTCTCCAACATTTACCATTTCCTTATCACAAATCTCTGTGACAGGGTAAGGGAAGAAAGGGGGAGTGCACTGTGCATTAGGGAAAGTATTAGAGTGCAAGAGGATAAGTAGACAAGGTTGGGCCATGGCATAATCACTATGGGCACAGCTTACAGTGGATGGGTAGGGCTGTCTACTTTGGAGTGGTCTATAGGCTCCCTAATCAGACAGAAGAGGTGGACAGGGCTCTAGATGAAGAGATCAGAAATGCAGTAGCTGGAGGGAAAATAGTCCTATTAGGGAACTTCAACATGTCAAACACAGAGTGAAGCATCCCAATAGAGCGGAGCACCAAAAATCAGGCACTTGTAGAAACTTTTAACTACTACTTCCTGGCTTAGTTTGTGGAGGAACAGATGAGAGATGGGACAATTCTTGATCTAGCCCTGATGGTAGCCTGTTAAAACGGCGACTGCAGAACGGTGACCTGTGACAACCATGATGGAATCACAGTGCTAATACTTTTGGGTGACCCACAGTTGCCCCTCCATCCTTGAGTGGTGCCCACTTGGAGTTGGAATATAAAATAAGGGGGTGTGGGAGTGGGGGACAAAGCCCCCCACTTCGCCCCTGCGAGAAAAGTATTTCCCAAAAGTGTTCGCATTGCAGGTTTAGCGCCCTTATCACATGTCACCATTCCGCAGTCATTGCTTTGACATGGAACCAGTTCTGATTAACCAAGACAGCATCAGTGGGTTAACAGTGGAAGAACTGCTAGGGTCCAGTAATCACAACACAGTGTGGTTTGACATAGTCATGAAATCACAGAGACAGTTGACCTGGACAGTGATCTTGGATTTTAGGAAAGCTGACTTTGGGAGGATGGTAGAGGAGTTAGGGAACTGGCATGTGGGGTATAAACAGCCAGATGGGGCAGAGAACAAGTAGTTGCATATTAAAGAAAGGACTTGAGCTGTAATTAAAGGTTGCCTCACAAATGTGAGCACCAGGAAGAGGCATAAGAGGCTTTTGTGGTTTTCCAAAAAGGTTGAGGTAGCAGTAAGGGATGAAAAGGTGGTCTTCAAATGTACAAGGAGAGATAGAGGCAAGCAGGGGAGTGCTACCTTATCAAGACAAAGAAGCCTAGTAAGACTGTGAGAAGGACTAATGCACAGAATTAAAGACTGCAGAATGGGTAAGGGAAGATGATAAGGCCTTCTAACTCCTATATCAGGAACTACCTGCCCCTCCATGCCCTGTACCTCAGTGCTTACCATCCTTATAATAGGACAACCACCCCATGGCCCACCTTAATGCATGTATTATAACATGAAATTGTTATTTACTATGTGTATGTTCTTACCTTGCTGTATATGCTTATCTGATCATCCTGTACTTGTTTATTTGTCTCACCCTGTTCTGGGCTGTATTTCACTTTGTTATAATTTTCTCATACTGCTTGTAAACCTACTCTTGTAATCTCCCAGGTCGCACCTGAAAATAGGCATGCCTTGTCTAGCGTGCTTACCCGGTAAACAAAAGCCAATAAATAAATAAATATCATGGAAAGGAGAAAGAATAATGGTGAAAGAGAGGGATTGAGAAAGGGTGCTGCATGGATGGAAGGGGTAGGACAGAAAGCTTATATTCTGGATTATACGGAACAAAGTAATTCTTAGCCAATCATAATGCAACGTTACTGTCCGGTTCTTCTGTGATAACTGGACAGTAGATTGAATAATGGGATAGTGGCACTTCATTCTGATTGGCTAAGGACAATAATGGGTCAATGAGACTCAGAAAGGCAGGGCAGGTTCTGGCAGCACCCTTTGCAGACCTATTTAACTGCTCAATTGAGATATGCATAGTCTCCAGGGATTGGAGGTTGCAGATGTTGTCCCCCTGCACAAAAATGTGGATAGGGGAGACCCAGGAAATTATAAATAGGTTATTCCAACTTAAACAGGCAAGAAGCTCCTTGAGAAGATAGTCAAGGAACAACTGGTGTATTTTCATGGACTCCAGGACAGCAGACAGCATGACTTTGTGAAGGGAAGTTCCTGACAGACTAACCATGTAAAGCAGATTTCTTCAATGCTGTGTCAAAGCGTAGGATAAGGGTCAAGCACTAGTCATCCTTTACCAAGACTTTAGAAACATAGAAACATAGAATTTGATGGCAGATAAGGACTGAATGGCCCACCTAGTCTGCCCATTTCCCTACCTAATGGATAAGCTGCAGATCCTAGCTAATCAGCAGCCTACTTCTTTCTACCCCAACCCCCTAGAATTGCCTTATGACTGTCCCATGCAGGCTTGAATTCAACCACTGTTTTTGACTCCACAACCTCCTCCGGAAGGCCATTCCATGCATCCACAACCCTCTCTGTGAAATAATACTTCCTTAAATTACCTCTGAGCTGCCCCCCCATCTTCAAATTGTGCCCCCTTGTTCTTGCACACCTCTGTTTTTGAAAGATGCTACCCTCTTTGACTTTGTTGATTCCCTTGGGGTACTCGAAAATTTCTATCATGTCCCCCCTCTCCCTCCTTTCCTCGAGGCTATACATATTAAGCTCCTTTAGTCTCTCTTCATATGTCTTCTGGTGCAGACCCTGCACCATTTTAGTTGCCCTCCTCTGGACAGCTTCCATCCTGTCTATGTCCTTGCAGAGACTAAGTCTCCAGAACTGCGCACAGTACTCCAGATGGGGTCTCACCAGCTGTCTGTACAGAGGGATAACAACTTCCTGTTTTCTACTGGTGATACCTCTCCCTATGCATCCCAGTATCCCCCCCAGCCCTCCGTACTGCCCTCTCACATTGCTTGCCCACCTTTAAGTCATCTGATATGACTACCTCCAGGTTCCTTTCCATTTTGTTGTTGTTAGTATCTCACCCCCATTCGTACTCTCCCTGGGTTTTGTTTCCCAGGTGCATTACCTTGCACTCTTAGCAGTGAATCTAAGCTGCCATACATTTGACCATTCTCTAACCTTGCCAAGTCCCTTCTCATCCTTTCCACCCCACCTTGTGCATCAACTCTGTTGTAGATTCTGTGTCATCTGCAAAGAGACATACTTTTCCTTCCAGTCCCTCTGCAATGTCACTTATAAAGACATTGAAGAGGACCGGTCCTAATACTGAACCCTGCTGTACCCCACTAGTAACCCCCCTTTCTTCAGAGTGGACTCCATTTACTTTTACCCTCTGTGTCCTATTCTCCAGCCAATTCTTTACCCAGGCTATCATCTTGGGACCCACTCCCAGGCTGACTAACTTGTATATTAATCTTTTGTGTGGGACTGTGTCAAATGCCTTGCTAAAATCTAGGTAGGCCATGTCCACAGCCCATCCCTGATCTATTACTTTGGTCACCTAGTCAAAGAAATCTATTAGATTCATCTGGCATGACCTTCCCACTGTAAATCCATGCTACCTTGGGTCCTGTGCCCCTCTGGCCTCTAGGTACTCGACAATTCTTTCCTTCAGAAGTGATTCCATCATTTTCCCTATCACTGAGGTTAAACTAACAGGTCTGTAGTTTCCTGCTTCTGCCCTGCTCCCACTTTTGTGAAGGGGACTCACATCTACCCTCCTCTAGTCCTCGGGTACCACCCCATCCTCCCATGATTTGTTAAAGAGGGTAGTCAGTGGTGTCACTAGTTCTATCCTTAGTTCTTTTAGAATTCTGGGATGAATCCCATCAGGCCCCATTGCTTTGTCCACCTTCAGTTTTAAGAGTTCTTTCAGAACACTTTTGCAAATGGGCTGGTATCAACTTCTGTATCCAGAGTGTTTCTATTGTTTGTTTTAGGTACCTCCCCCTCTTCATTTGTAAATACTGAGCAAAAATATTTGCTTAGTATCTCTGCCTTTTCACAGTCAGCCTCTGCCCCCCCTCCCCTTTATTAAGCCTCACTATCCCTCCCTTGGTCTTCCTTCACTCCCTGATGTACCTAAAAAAGATTTTATCCCCCTTCTTAACTGAGTTGGCTATCTTTTTCTCGGTTCGGGCCTTTGCTGTTCTGACTGCCTCCCAGTTTCCTTTTGCTTTAACTGATACAATTCTCTGTGCTGCTCCTTCTGTGATTCCTTGTACTTTCTGAATGCTTTCTTTTTCTCTTGAACCTTCATTGCCACCTCCTTTGAGAACCATAGTGGTTTCTTACATCGTTTTGTTTTGTTTATTTGCTTCACACAAAGGCTTGTTACCTCTGTGATGGCAGTTTTTATTATTCCTCATTGTTCTTCCATCCCTTCTTCCTGCCCATTTGCTAGTGTATTCCTTAGGCACTCACCCATTTTGGCAAAGTCAGCCTTCCTGAAGTCCAGTACTTTTGCCTTTGTATGGCTTGACTCTATTGCTGTGTTTATTGTGAACCATACTGTTCTATGGTCCCTAGTTCCCAGATGGCTACCCACTTCTATATCTGTGATCCTCTCTCCATCTCCATTTGAGAGAACCAGGTCTAAGATTGCTCTCTCTTGAGCGGGTTCCAATACTAGTTGTCTAAGGCATGCCCCCTACAGGGCATCTAGAATAACCCCGTTCTTAGAAGTGGCTGCTGCAACTGCTCTCCAGTTAGCATCTGGCATATTCAGATCACCCATCAGCAGTATCTCCCCTTTTTCTGCCATTCTCAGTATACTTTCTATCATTTCCTTGTCCGTTTCTTCCCCCTGAGAGGGGGGTCTGCATACAACCCCTGTGCAGATTGTGGTGCCATTGCCTGTCTCCAAATTGACCCACAGTGCTTCTTCTCCTCCTTGTTTACCCTTTTGTTCTGTTGCTTTGATTCCTTCCCTTATGTAGAGAGCAATTCCTCTTCCTCTTTTACCCTCCCTGTCCCTCCTGTAGATAGTATATCCTGGTATGTTTACATCCCAGTCATGGTTCTGTGTGTACCATGTTTCTGTGACTGCCATGATATCCAGATGTTCCTCCTCCATCAAGGCCACTAATTCAGGAAGCTTGTTACCCAGACTATGGGCATTGGTACTCATTGCTCTCCATTTTTTTTTTCCCCCCTCCGGTCGTGCCTCCGGGTTTGCCACTCCTTCCGGCTGCACATTGCCACTCGTGACCCCTCGTCCTGTCCCCTCCCTCACCACATCGCAGCCACCCAGGGTGGCCCGGCATATCCCTTGTTGAGTGGGTCCCTCCTCCGAGGGGAAAGACACCGGGGAGGTGGGGCCCCAGCGTACTAGGCGTCAGTCCCTGGGCGCTGCTGAGGTGGGATCGGAGGGCACAGGACCCCTCGGGTCAGCGAGAGTGGGCAGCCATCATCCGGCGAACACGGAGGCTGGTATTTCCGCTTTTCCTCTGGGGGTGTGGTGTGCCACGAATGTCAAGGCATAGCCGACGTTCACCACACCCCCCCAACGTCCAGGCTCGCTGCGACTGGACCCCCGGCCTCCGCCAGGGGTACCATGCAGTGATCCTGATTACCCTCCCCCCCCGGAGTAGGTGAGCAGTCGTGGGACGCTCGAACCTACTCCACCCCAGCCGGCTCTCCAGCGACCTGAGTCCGTTCCGAACCCGGGTCGCCGCGTCAGCAAGCGGAAATCCACCGCTGCGCCGACGAGCCGGGCCCGCTCTCCATTTTTTGATGGCTTTACCTTCTGTAGCAGGGCCTTTGATTACTTCACAAGAGGCTGATAAAGAAACTGGGTGACTTAGGTTTTGGGGAGAAAGTCATTATACGTGTGGGGAATTGGCTAGAGGAGAGAACCCAAAGGGTGGTACTAAATGGTATATACTCTGTGGTTGGATGAGGTGGGGTGATCAACAGGGTCCCACACAGGTTCGTCTTGGGCCCCGTGCTCTGCCATGTGCTCATTTGCAACACTGAAAATGGGAACCAGTGCAAGATTTGTCTGTTTGTATATGGCACAAAGATATTGGCAAAGTGAATAGTAAGCATTGTAGGAGATAATTGAAAAGTGACCTGGGCACATTGGAAAGGTGGTCAAAAGTTTGGCAACTGAAATGCAGTGCCAAAAAGTGCAAGGCTATGCACTCGGGGAAGGAAAAATTGAGGACCAAGTATAGGATGGAGAGGGTATGAGTAGAGCAGATCTCAAAGGATCTGAGTGTTATAATTAATGATAGCTTCAAGATGTCAGCCCAAGGTGTATGGAAAAGCTAGCAGGATGCTGAGGTGCATTGTTAGAGTCTTTAAAAGCAGATAGAAGGAAATAATTCTACCCTGTCCAGATTCCTGGTAAAGCCACATCTTGAGTAGTGTGCAGTTCTGGAACTCTCACCTGAAAAAGAACAAGGACTACCTGGAATCAGTCCAAAGAAGAGCAACTAAAATGATTCACAGCCAGGAGGAGAGGACTTATGAGAAATGACTGACTGGCCTCAAAATGTATTCACTAGAGGCCACGAAAGAGTGGGGAAACATCCTTGAAATGGCAACTGTTTTAGCTTAGTGAGGGATCCATCACAAGAGGCTAAAACTAAAGGCTGGTAGGGCAGAAATTTTGGAGGGATGTGAGTAAATACTTCTTTATGGAGAGCCTGGTGGAAAAGTGGAACCATCTGCTAGTGGAGTAGGTCAGTGTTAACACTATGGCAAACTTTATGAGTGGGCAGGATAGGCATGTGGAACTGGTGAGGTTGATGTGGGAGGGGTTGGAGCAAAACTGGGAGGTGGGTTACTTCAAGTGGAATTATGGGATGTTTGACACACTAGAGGCTTCACCGGTGTAGACTGGTGAAGGCTTATAAAGAAACTAGGAAGACTGGATGGACCATGAACCTTTTTTTGATCCATTAGCATCTATGTATCTCTGCATCTATATATGTCCATAGCATGATGATGCACTTGAATACTTGTGCTGTGACTCCTCAAGGTCTAGGATGCTCAGCCCCCTGCACAGAACTAAGGTGAAGAGCTGTCACCTTGCCTGTGTTTTGAGAGAACTTGTTGCATTAGGTAAGACCCATGATGCAGCAGTCTGAAAAAAAAACCACTCTACTCTGACTCTAAGGTGCTGCCACTCGCCATCAGGATCTCTTCCATACTACTCAACACAACCAGAAAGATAGTGCACAGATAAGTTAGTGGGAAAACAGAGTTTATTTCTAAATTATCAAAAACAAATCACTGATGTGCAAAAACAGAGGTGCCTAGAACATGGACCAATTTCCAAACATTTTGTGTTACACTGACTATTCAGCTGGGGGCAGAGTTTGTTTTTTCTAGTGTTCCATGTGCATTCAGAGATTTAAAAACATAGTCACATAATGTTATATAAAATAATTTTTTTGTAAATGTGTTATTCTTTTTATTATTTGTGTGGCAGGCACTGGAAAAGCAGCCCTTCTAAAAATATGCTGAAGTGCAAAAGTGATTTTGATTTTAAATTAGTCTCCATTCAATTTACGCAGAGAATCATACATGTTACAACATTCTTGCTTTTACTCATTACAATTACTATTCATAATTCAATTCTTTGCAAAAAATGTTGTTAATGCATCAGTTGGGGGGCGCAGCTTCGGGTAGACAAATGTTACAGTTTTGGATGTAAGCTCACAGAGCTGTTTTATGAGTATTTTACTAAAAATTACAGCCTGTGGAAAGTTGCAGTTTTGGGGTGCCTTGCTTAACCGGAGGGTAAGCTATGATATATGGTGGGGGGGGGGGAGAAGTGTTAATACTGAAAACCTGCTCTTTAATGAGCCATGGTTGAATAGGAAACACCAAAAAGAGAAAGCTAGCACCATCTCAGAAAATAGAGCACTTGGGGATGACCTTGGACTCGAAACTACCAAAAGTCTTCCTGTCACAGGACAGAGTATCAACTGTCATGAGATCTTGCCGGGACATGATCGACAACTCACAAAGAACAGTTTGAGACTTCCTCAGCATCCAGGCTAATGCCATCATGCACAGATGTAGTCCTGCAGGCCAAACTCTGTCTAAGACCTCTATAATTGTTCATACTCGATACATGGGACCCAGAATTAGAGAACTACCAGAGCAAACTCACAAAGCCAACCACAGTGATACAATCTATAAAATGGTGGGCCTCAAACCTCAACTTGCTTAAAGGAATGCCATTATATACACAGTTTGGCATGGCCATTGTTATGGAAGTCAGTCTAACTGGATGGGGAGTGACACTGGACAGCCGAATGGCTTAGGGCAAGTGTTTGTTAATTGAGTCCAACCTTTCCATAAACTTCTTGGAGATATGAGCAATAAGGAATGTCATACTTGGGTCTGGCACAGAAATAGAAGAATTGGTCCACATCAAATTAGATAATCAAGTCTCAGTAGCTTACATAAAAAAGCAGGGAGGCACCAGGATCCTGGCCATGATCAGAGAAGCTGTGAAGGTACTGCATTTGATGGAGTCAGACCTACAGAAGACAGTGGTAGTTCACCTAGTGGACGCTCTCAATGTACAGGTGGATTGGCCCAGCAGGAAATTGTTGAACGAGGGAGAATGGAGACTCAACCTCCAAGTCTTCAAATGAATACTTCAGTACTGAGAGTCCATAGACATTGATCTAATGCCACTGAGGGACAACTCACAGTTGTCATGTTTCCACTCTAGGTTCAAGGACCCTGAGGCAGAGGCAGTGGGCAACCTATCATCCAGTTGGAGATTCAAGAGAGCCTGCATCTTCCTGTTGACCTCTATGATCCCACTGGTACTCAACAAAATCAGAGCAACAGCAGTATCAGTAGTCCTCTAGCACTGGACTGTCCCAGAATACCATGATACTCTATACTGATGGCAATGCTAGTGGCACCTCCCATGAACCTCCATGCATCACAGAATCTACTCACCCTTGGCACCATCAATCACCCAAACCCAGTAGCTCTGAAGCTAATGACACAGCTGTTGAAAGGAATGGACTGTTTACAAATGGATATGCACCAGAAGTGGTCAGCATGATGCATGCATCTCACAGATATTCCATGAACAAGGCATATACCCTGCACTGGCAGAGATTCAGATCATGGTGCACGGTGCAAAACACAACAGAACTGCCTATTTTAATACCAGTGGTACTCAATTTCCTGCACGAGGCACCTGAAAAGAGATTAGGATGTGCCACGCTGAGGGTCCAGTTGGCAGCTATTGGGGTAATTGCAGGCCCATTCCAAGATGGTACTTTGGTGGGGGCATGCCCAGCTGTGACAAGACTTTTGAAGGCTCTACAGGTATCAAACCCCAGGACTAGGTCCTCTAATATTACCATACTTGGTAACTTGGTATTGGAAGACAGATAGAAGGCTTGAGCCCATAATTTTCTGTCTCCCACACTATGTGGGTTCATTACATTTAGAATCCCAGTGTTCTATCCAATTCTCTTTTAAAGGTCACAGATTTGGTGACATCCACCAAACTATGTGGAAGCCTGTTCCATGCTCTTGGGGCTCTCAATGAAAAGAAATTATACTTTCTTTTAGCTCGAACCATGGGGATCTCAATTTGCTTTTTGTGGGATTGTAAAGACAAGGGACAGCGCTTACATTGGAAATGAAAGGGATTTTGACTAGTTGGGGTATGTATTGTCTAATGTAACA
Organism: Neoceratodus forsteri; assembly: GCA_016271365.2. NCBI lineage: Eukaryota > Metazoa > Chordata > Ceratodontiformes > Ceratodontidae > Neoceratodus > Neoceratodus forsteri. The sequence continues at coordinate 337,313,426 of CM057454.1, forward strand.
GTAGAAGATCCCCTATAGCTCTTCTGTGTTCCAATGTCATAATATTTAATTCTGAGAGGTGTTGGTCACATGTTAAATTCCTAAGTCTAGGGATGAGTTTTGTGGCTCCCCTTTTTGTACCGACTCAGCAAGTTCAATATCCTTGATCAAGTAAGGTGACCAAAATGGCAATCTGTAGTCAACGTGTGGACACATGTAGTTCCTGTACAGATGTAAAATACAGTCATCATCCCTACTTATGAATCCTTTTTGTATTATGTTTATATATTTATTAGCCATTTGGGTGAGTTGTCTGATTTGGCTTTGCATGGAAAATGTATGATCAATTAGAATTTCCAGGTCTCTTTCCTGCTGTACTGATTTTAGACGTACCCTTTAAGTGTATATGAAAGTCCAGGGTTATTTCAGTCAATATGCATGACCATTCACTTATTTGCATTGAACTCCATTTTATTATCAATTTCCCAGCATTCTATCATTTGTAAGTCCTTTACTAATGACTGATGGTTAGCCTCAGTACTCACTATAGAACAGATTACAGTATCGTCCACAGACTTTACAACTGGATTTGATTTTGTAGACCTGAATGAAGGTCACTGATGAAACTGATAAACAGAGTGGGCCCAGTACAGAACCCTGAGATATTCCACTCATCACTATTCCAATACTGGATAGTTGTCCATTAATTCTTACTTGTGTACAATTACTCAACCATGAATGTACCCACCAGACTAAATATGCACTATTCCCCATACCTTCCAACTTGTCAATCAATTCTGCATGGAGCACTTTGTCAAATGCCTTTTTATGATTGAGATATATGACATCTGTTGATGTTCCCATGTCATGTGATTCACTAATGTTTTCATAAAAGGCTATAAGATTAGTAACACAGGATCTACCCTGAGTGAAGCCATGTAGTGTAATATCTCAAAGGTTTCTCTCACTTGCTTCTACTTCAAATCTAAGCTTAACTAGCATTTCCATGATTTTTCCCAGAATAGAGGTTAGGCTTATGGCTAAGCTTATGGGCTTATTGTTGTCTGGCAATACTTGCTACCTTTTTTGTGGATAGGCACCACCACCACTGACCTCCAGTCTGAGGGCACAATACCAGAAAACAAAGATTTGTTGAAAAGGATTTTGAATGGGATACCTAGTAAACTAGCTAGTTCCTTTATGAACCTGTAGTGGATGTCATCAATTCCAGGGGCTGAGCTAATATTTATAGAATTTAGAGCCATCAGTACTTCAGAGTTATCAACCCCTTTAATAATTGACTCCGAGAAGGATTTATTGGTAGGGAACCGATTTATTTTGTTATATACTGTGCAAAGATAGTTGTTGAATATATTTGCAGCCTCTATACTGTCATTGATTGATTGTCCATTTATGACCAATGGGCCAATGGAAGTGCCTCCGTTCTTCAAATTATTTTATTTATTTAATTATTGATATAATCAGAATTACAACCCTTTGAGTCAAAGACTTGTTTCCAAAGGCTCATTGTCAAGTAGGACAAATACATAGACAGGTACGTGGAGTAACAAGTAAGCACATAGTTACAGAGTTACATGAGATTCCGAGTATCTAGTTACAGGGTCACATGAGTTTCAGAGTATCTAGTTACAGGGTCACATGAGTTTCAGAGTATCTAGTTACAGGGTCACATGAGTTTCAGAGTATCTAGTTACAGAGTCACATGAGATTCAGAGTATCTAGTTACAGAGTTACATGAGATTCAGAGTATCTAGTTACAGGGTCACATGAGTTTCAGAGTATCTAGTTACAGGGTCACATGAGATTCAGAGTATCTAGTTACAGGGTCACATGAGATTCAGAGTATCTAGTTACAGGGTCACATGACTTTCAGAGTATCTAGTTACAGGGTCACATGAGTTTCAGAGTATCTAGTTACAGAGTCACATGAGATTCAGAGTATCTAGTTACAGGGTCACATGAGTTTCAAAGTACACAGGCAGGTAGAATTAATAAGATTTACAAGAGTACATCGTACAGTGCTACTTTACAACAGATAAGTTCAGGCTTGGATTTTATTACACGGCTATGAATCAAGGCCAGAGCAGAGTTTTATGCCTGAAAACCAGTTTGTTACAGCAATTATTACAAGTGGAAAGTAACATTGGCCTATACAATGAGGTAGCTTGAAAGTAAATAAAGCAACCTGGGATTTGGTGGCTGGGGAGAAGGGGTAATTTGCAGCCCTAGAGGCATTGTCAAGGAGATTGTACTGAAGTGGCAGGCCAACGGTAGGGGCTCGTATGCGAAGAGGAGCACCAGACTGCTTCTGCACAGCTGCAGTGCTGCGCGGTGAGCAGGTGGTTCTTGAGGGCAAGTTTGAAAGCACCTATTTTGGGGAGGTTAGTGATGGTGTCATGGAGGGAGTTGAACCAGGATGGGGCCCTGTAGTAAAAACATCTTTGGGCAAGTGACATCCTGGCTCTAGGTAGCAGAAAGGTGGTCTTGCAGATTCTGCATGTACGTATAGTAGTGGGTGCATGTTGGAGGGAGGAGGTCAGTCGGGGGGGGGGAGAGACATATGATTATTTTCTTAGTCAAGAGAACCATCTGATAGTGAATCCTCTCCTCAAGGTTGAGCATGTTGGTGGTGGTGTAGAGTGCATAGGTATGGGTACGCCTGTCAGTGCCGGTCAGGATCCTGCAGGCCTTGTTAATAAATAGATGGATTTTATTCAGAGCAGTTTTGTCTGCTGTAGCATATATCAGAAGTCCATAGTCTACAAGGGACATGACTGAAGAGGTGGTAGCTAACCAGAATGCATCCGGGGAGGCAGTCCTTGTGCCAGTAGAGTAAACCTATTTGCGAGATTGTGGCAGAGCAGAGGGTGTTGATGTGGGAGTGGAAGGTGAGAGCAAAGTTGAAAGTGATGCCCAGGTATTTGTATGAGGCTACTTGCTCCAGAGGGTGTTGCATACTGGGCAGAATCTGGAGTGAGGATGAGTTTCTGACTTTGCTCTGGTGGTGGGCGAAGAGCATGGCTTTAGTATTTTTTTAGGTTGATAATAACCTGTGGTCAGAGAACCGTTGCTCTATTTGGGTGAAAGGATGCTTATTAATATAAGAGAACAAAGATTTATTGTCATCTTTGGTACAAGAGATCCTAAACTCCATTTTTTTCCTTTCTGATTTTATAAGACGCTTAGTGAGCTGTAGTTCTTTCTTGTATTTAGCTTTATTTGTTCTAATACTGTTTTTCTTATAATTGATATAGGCTATGCTGGCTATCTCTTTCTTTTTTAATTGTTTTTGTAATTTGATAGTCATCCGTAATGGCACTTTTCCTCTTTTATTTTTAATTTTATTTTTGGACACATGCCATTCTTCTAGTGTTTTTATAATGCTAACAATATGACTCCAACATTCATCAACTGACAGTGGTGTTAGAATCCTCCCCCATTCAATACTGTCTAGTGTGTTTATTTTCTGATAATCAGCTTTATTGTAGTTTTTAACATACGTGACTCGTGTCAATATTACAACCTCCAACATATGAAAAGATTACCATATTATGATCACTGTTAGCAAGGGTTCCCTCTACATAAACATCAAAGATGTTATCTTTATTTGTCATCACTAGATCCAGGGAATTATTCCCTGTAGTGGGCATCATGACTTTTTGTTCAAGGCCTACTGCCAAAAGTTGCCTTAGAAACTGAATCTGGAACTTGACTCAGTGATCTTGCACATATTCAAACTAGCACAATCAGTCTCTTTACTTAACTATCAAAACAGTTTTATTGGTGGCCATCTGCTTGGCTAGGCTAACACCAGAACTACAATACCTGTCCTGCAGAGAACCATACACACTATTCCACAATGACTGGTTAACACTGAGGATGATCTCCTCCTTCACCCCAAACATGGCATCCCTACTCCATCATGAACTGGAGATTAATCTCCCAACATTTACCACAACTGACAACCCATCCAAGCTCACTTTCAGTCTCAGGAGTTGGCACAGTCTATACCTACAATGGACATAACCCATAAGACTATCAGACAGGCTCTTTGTATTATTAGGAGGCCATAGAACAGGCCAAGCAGCCTACAAGGACATGATAGTCAGTTGGCTGAAGACAGCCATCAAGGAGGCATACCTGGCATCTGGACAGGGCCCTCTATTAGAAACATGGAAACATAGACTTTGACGGCAGATAAGGACCGCTTGGTCCATCTAGTCTGTCCATTTCTCTACCTACAGGATAGGCCGCAGATCCTAGTTAACCAACAGCCTATTTCTTCCTACCCCCCACAAGAATTACCTTGTGTCTCTTCCATGCATTCTTGAATTCTCCCACAGTTTTAGACCCCACAACCTCCTCAGGAAGGCTGTTCCATGCATCCACTACCCTCTCTGTGAAATAATACTTCCTCACATTGCCCCTGAACCACCCTCCTTCTATCTTTAAATTGTGTCCCCTTGTTCTTGCAAGTCTCTTTTTCTGAAAGATGCTACCCTCTTGGACTTTGTTGATTCCACTGAGGTACTTAAAAGTTTCTATCATATTCCCTCTCTCTCTTCTTTCCTCAAGGGTATACATATTAAGCTCCTTTAGTCTCTCCTCATACGCCTTCTCTTGCAGACCCTGCACCATTTTAGTTGCCCTCCTCTGGACTACCTCTATCCTGTCTATGTCCTTGTGGAGATGGGGTCTCCAGAACTGGACACAGTACTCCAGATGGGGTCTCACCAACTGTCTGTACAGAGGGATACAACTTCCTGTTTTCTGCTGCTGATGCCTCTCCCTATACATCCCAGTATACCCCCAGCCCTTCCTACTGCCTTCTCACATTGCTTGCTAACCTTAAGGTCATCTGATATGATTACCCCCAGGTCCCTTTCCTTTTTGTTGTTGTTACTACCTCCCCACCATTGTGTATTCTTCCCCTGGGTTCTTGTTTCCCAGGTGCATTATTTTGCACTTCTTTGCATTGAATCCTAGCTGCCATACTTCTGACCATTCCTCCAACCTTGCCAAGTCCCTTTTCATCCTTTCCACGCCTCCTTGTGTATCAACCCTGTTGCAGATCTTTGTGTCATCTGCAAAAAGGCATACTTTTCCTTCCAGTCCCTCTGCAATGTCACTGATGAAGACATTAAAAAGGACTGGACCCAATACTGAACCCTGCGGTACCCCACTAGTAACCCCTCTTTCTTCTGAGTGGACTCCATTTACAATTACCTTCTGTGTCCTGTTGTGCAGCCAATGTTTTACCCAGGCTACCACCCTGGGACCCACTCCCAGGCTGGTTAATTTGACTATTAATCTTTTGTGTGGGACTGTGTCAAATGCCTTTCTAAAGTCTAGGTGGGCCATGTCCACAGCCCCTCCCTTGTCTACTACTTTGGTCACCCAGTCAAAGAAATCTATTAGATTCGTCTGACATGACCTTCCCACTGTGAACCCATGCTGCCTGGGTCCTGTGCTCCACTAGCCTCTAGGTACTCAACTATTCTTTCCTTCAGAAGTGACTTCATCACTTTCCCTACCACAGAGGTCAGACTGACAGGTCTGTAGTTTTCTGCCTCTGTCTTGGTCCCACTTTTGTGAAGGGGAATCACATCCGCCTTCCTCCAGTCCTCGGGTACCACACCATCCTCCCATAATTTATTAAAAGAGTAGCCAGTGGTTTCACTAGTTCCTCCTGAATTCTTTTAGAATTCGGGTGAATTCATCAGGACCCATTGCTTTGTCCACCTTCAGTTTTAGGAGTTCTTGCAGAACCCTTTCTTCTGTGAAAGGACTGGGATTGACCCCCCTATCAAGAGTGCTTCTGTTAATTGGATTAGGCACTTCCCCCTCCTCTTTTGTGAATACTGAGCAGAAATATTTGTTCAGTATCCCTGCTTTTTCACTGTCCCCCTCTGCCCACCCACCGTTCATTCTATTCAGCCTCACTATCCCTCCCTTTGTCTTTCCACGATCGCTGATGTACCTATAAAATGTTTTATCCCCCTTCTTAACTGAGTTGGCTATCTTTTTCTCAGTTTGGGCCTTTGCTATTCTGACTTCTCTCCCTGCTTCCTTCTGCCTTAACTGGTACAGCTGTCTGTCCTGCTCCTTCTGTGTTTCCTTATACTTCCGGAATGCTATCTTTTTCTTCCTGACTTTCACAGCCACCTCTTTTGAGAACCATAGTGGCTTTTTATTTCATTTTGATTTGTTTATTTGCTTCACACAAAGGCTTGTTGCCTCTGTGATGGCAGTTTTGATGATTCCCCGTTGTTGCTCCACACCTCCTTCTAGCCTGTTTGCTAGTGCTTTTCTGAGGCACTCTCCCATCTTGCCAAAGTCAGCTCTCCTTAAGTCCAGTACCCTCACTTTTGTATGGTTTGACTCTGTAGCTGAGTCTAACATGATCCACACTGTTTGATGGTCACTTGTCCCCAGATGGCAACCAAACTTCTAGATCTGAGATCCTCTCACTGCCCCCGTTTGAGAGTATGAGGTCTAAGATTGCTTCCTCACGAGTGGGTTCCAAAACTAGCTGTCTAAGGCCTGCCACCTGTAGGGTATCAAGAATGGCCCTGCTCTTGGATATGGCTGCAGCAAATGTGCTCCAGTTAACATCTGGCATATTCAGATCTCCCATCAACAGTATCTCCCCTTTCTCTGCCATTCTAAGAATGCCTTCTATCATATCCTTGTCCATTCCTTTCCTGACATGGGGTCTGTACACAACCCCTGTGCGGATTGTGGTGCCCTTTCCAGTCTCCAAGGTGACCCACAGTGCCTCCTCTCCTCCCTGTTTACTCTTTTGTTCAGTTGCTTTTATCCCTTCCTTTACATAGAGAGCTACTCCTCCCCCTCTTCTCCCCTACCTGTCTCTCCTGTAGGTTATGTACCCTGGTATGTTAACATCCCAGTCATGGTTCTCTGTGTACCATGTTTCTGTGACTGCTACGATATCCAGGCATCCCTCTTCCATCAAGGATTACATTTAAAAGCCCACTCCACCAGGGTGATAGCCATGTCATGGGCACAAAAGGGACAAGACTTAGTTTCAGAGATCTACGCAGCAGCCACCTGACTTCAGCACACACATTTACTAGATATTAAAGACTGGACCTCTTAGGGGTTGCCCAATGATATCACACCCCAAAGTCCTACATAGTGCTACTATGCCCAGGTGTGAGAACTTTTGGATTACAGTAAAAGGTATGAGGTATAATCATAGTTTACTCACCTGATAAAAGTAATTATCCAAATACCCTTTACAGTACTCCGCGACTCTCCCAATGCAATTCAAGTAACATAGCTATTAAGAAAGACTGTTTCGAGGACTTGATGTCAATAGTACAGACATATCATAGCTGATGACTCTGATTTATTTGTATCTCATGAATTCATTTTCTTTTCAGTTTTGGCAAAGTAATTGTAGTCAATGAATAGTCTACTAATGATGCACTCCAATAGTCACAGTTATTCTCAGCTTAGAATGTTTGTTTGCCCAGGGCAGAGTGCTACTAACCTTTTCACTCACAGAAGCAGATTTGGAAGAATCTCACTGGGGCAGTTGGGCTGTAGGCAGGGGACGAGCCTCATCAAAATTTGAGTTTGATTGGAGCTTGCATCCAGCCTATCAGATGGACAGAAAGACTTCTGGGTTACTGTAAAGGGTGTTTAGATAATCACCTTTACCAGGTAAGTAAACTATCATTTTGTGCCATCCTGTAACCCTTTCCTGACAGTCTGCCTACACTCTGCCAAACATGTGATAGTATGGTGAAAACCCTGTGGAATCACTTTTCCTTCAATAGTAGGTGTGATCAGGGGAACTGACTTGTTTGTTCCACTTAGCTTTGTCCTTGGGGTCTAAAGTACCCAGCATGTTGAGCAAGGTGAGATTGAAACATTCGGGCTGTGGATCAGCTTGTGGGTATATGTGGTCATGTGAGACTTCCGAATCCCACAGAGGAACAGCAGTTATTTCACTAGTTGACATTCAAAATCTTGTCCCTGACCTGAGTGGATCCACCAGGTTGCCCTATAGTGAACAATGAACTTGTCCATCAATGAACGAATGATTACCAGGAAAAATTACCCATACCCACCAGTATATTAGCAATATTTTTCAGTCCAGTTCTAGACTGAGTAAGTCTATGCATACCAATATGACTGGTGCATTTGTCTGACATTCATAAGCAGAGCAACCTGCTTTGATAGGCTCTTTTGCTGTACTCCAGGGCTGCACTGTTTGAAATATCATTCTACCTTACTCCCCATATGTGGACAATAGAAATGAGCACCAGCAAGGTCCAACATTTGCTTGCTTGCCAAGGCCTCTTTTGTCATGTAATGCTCTGATGATCAACCTTATGAGGTTGACAGGCAGCAGGAAACCATAAGGGCCTTGTGCCTCTCCATAGAGAAAATTGTACTTTAGCCACAGATTGAGCCACACTCTGAACAAAAGTTGGGCATCTCAATTTGTTCATGGGAGACATAGGAACAGAATACTACTCACATGGATTTTTCATTTAAAAAGTATTTATTGGCTGGCCCGGTGGCACTGAGGGCTGAGGTGCTGGACACCACACCTCATGCCATGCCAGTGACTAGAATTTGGAAGTGACTCAGGTTGCCAGTGAGTAGCCCAGGGGGAGGATTGAGTATCTGGGGGCTGCTCTCCTCTCGTGCGGAGGGTGAACTTGCAGACCAGATCCATAACTGCCACCAGCTAGGGGGCTGGTGGTGTGCAGACCAGAGTGGCACAGAAGGGAGGGTTGTAGCCTGGTGATGCATGCATGCCTCCACATGCATGTACCATGTTGGTTGTGGCACAGGGAAATAGCAGGTGGTAAATGGAGCCTGGGCTTAATGAAACCCTGCCTGCTTGCCACAGACCTGTGCTGTCACCCGGAATGCCTTGGCTCATCTGGATTAAGTCCTTTGGGGGGTGTGGATTACTCTTCTCTCTCTGACCCTGTCATGGAAGGTAGGTAAGTTTTGGGTAAGATGTGGCGCTGGTAGGCGTGAGCGGGGCCGGACTCTACAGACAACCATGACATCCAGGGAAAATAAACAAAGAATGGAAAAAAAAGTATTTATTGCCATCAATAGCATAAGTGAGTCACACATCAGGCTACCAATGTTTCGGGGAGACCACGCACTCTGACTCAGGGTGGAAAGATACTATCTATGAGTACAGATTAATCCTAATTAAACTTTTAAATTACAATGGTAAAATATGCAGAATTTGCAAATCACATGATGACCACCAAACCTATAGTACTACTGGTGCTCCCAAATCAAACAGACTCCCCCAACATGTATCTTGATAGGAAAACAGGAAATATAGGAAAACAAAATATAAATGCATCAAATGTCTTTTGGCACCTCACTCATATGAGATTTTCAGCTCATTGAGATAAGGCCCACTCTGAAAATTAAAAGCAAATACACCTGAAATGGCAGGTCTTAAGTCTTTAGGGTATTCTAGGTAAAGAATGGCTCCATTCCCACTGATATTGGCATCAACATGCAGGACATACAGCTTGACTGTATCTGCATATGTTAGAACCATTGAAAGGGTCAACCAGGAAATGATCTCATGGAACACTCCTTCACGGGATGTGTCTCACTGGTGTCCAGAAGTGCTCATGGACCTTGGACCAGGATTGAGGCCCCTTTCCTTCTTTGGGGCTGACTTTCCAAGTCTTATTCTTAGGTGGGTACCCATGAATAAAATTCAGAAGGGGCCTCACCACGTGGGTGTAGTCTTTGCTAAACTACCTGTAGTTCCCAGGTACTGAATAGTACAGTAGTATAGAAGCCAAGGAATCATTGTAGATCTTTGAGGTTCTGTGGTTGAGTTGAATCCCCTTGTCTGACATGATGTGTCCCAGGTACTTTATGGAGTTCAGGAAAAATTGGCGTTTATCTATAAACAGCTAAAGCTTGTATTCCTTGAATCAGTCAAAAACCTTAAAAAGGCAGGTTTCACGTTCCTTGGGGGGAGATCCTGTTAACATTTACATCATCCTGATAGACCAAACATTCCACCAGATTAATGTCTTCCAGTGCTTCTCCATGAGATGCTGGAAGGTCATGGATGTGTAAGAAATGCTTTTGGGCATGCGCAAGAACTCATGAAATACCAGCGGGCAGACGTGATTGTGCACCCCTGCAGGATTAGTTTGGATGTGATTCGGTGATTGCGCTGTGTACTATGTATGAATGCAGTCTTTTACTGGTCACTATGGGCCACAGGTATTTCGTAATACCCGATCATCAAGTCCAACTCAGAACACCAGTGATTTCCATTGAGATAGTCCAATGCACATCTGTATAGTTCTTTTCTTTTTCTGAACCACTATAAGTGGCGAAGCATTTGAACTACTGGGGCCAGATTTTAAAATTATCAGAACTGGTGAAAGTTGCTTGTATCAGGGAGAAATAACACAAAATGTTCCTTGCACCATGCCTTGCACCAGTCCTGATTATCTAAGCAGCCTGCACCACCAGGGGGACCACCTGCACAAACTAGGCTTGAGCCATTCTTGTGACGGCTGCACCAGTGCCCCATGGCAAAATGGAGAATGCGCCATGGTGGGGCTACCATATTCCTGAAGTTGGGATTTTGCAAGCCCCTCCATGGGCTCAAGGACCCTACCATTAGACCAGCCCAGAGCTGGTCTAACCTGTTGTGCACCACTGCTGGAGCCCTTGCTGGGTGGTGATCCTGTGCTCCCTAGAGAAGGTGCCTGTACAGCTCCCGACACCTGCTAGACCAGCACAGGAGCAGCAGGTGGTCCATGGCAGGTACAAGCCTACTGCCCCTGTGGTGGCACTATTGCATCAAGCCCCCATGTGGACTGCACAGACAGTGTAGTTGACTCGTTGGGGCAAGTTGCCACCCCCTCACCCCAGCCTGACCTGTCCTACTCCTCACAAGCCAGGGCATGTCTAGAATGACCCACCTGCCACCAGGGTGATTGGTTGGTGGGTCACATTCATTGGCCGCTTCCTATGCAAGCCCATCCTGTGGTTTGTGGCATTCCACTTCCATGCATCTCTGTGGCATAGCCGGTGGCTTGCAGCAGACTCAGGGACTTTGGCACCAGGACCCCTCAGTTTCTAAAATCTGGTGGAGGGTCCCTGGTGTACCCTGAGTTTGCCCCAGCTGGGGGTTTGGTGCAAATTGTGCCAATCTGGGAACAAGCGACCACCAAACAGTGTGGTTCACGATAAACACAGCCATACAATCAAGCCATACAAAAGCAAAAGTATTGGACTTTAGGAGGGATGACTTTAGGAAAATGAGAGAGTGCCTCAGAAAAGCACCAGCAAATAGACAAGAAGGAGGGGTTCTGAAAGAACTAATAAAATTGAAGGTGGACAAAGGAATGGGGCCTGATGGGATTCACCCAAGAATTCTAAAAGAATTAAGGGTAGAACTAGTGACACCACTGACTACTCTCTTTAACAAATCATGGGTGGATGGGGTGGTACCCGAGGACTGGAGGAGGGTGGATGTGATTCCTCTTCACAAAAGTGTTAGCAGGACAGAGGCAGAAAACTACAGACCAGTTAATTTGACCTCAGTGGTAGGGAAAATGATGGAATCACTTCTGAAGGAAAAAATTGTTGAGTACCTAGAGGCCAGTGGGGCACAGGACTCAAGGCAGCATGGATTCATGATGGAAAGGTCAGGTCAGACAACTCTAATAGATTTCTTTGACTGGGTGATCAAAGTAGAAGACCAGGGAGGGGTTGTGGACATGGCCTACCTAGATCTTAGCAAGGCATTTGATACAGTCCCACACAAAAGATTAATACACAAGTTAGCCAGCCTTGGAGTGGGTCCCAAGATGGTAGCCTGGATAAAAAACTGGCTAGACAACAGGATGCAAAGAGTAGAAGTAAACGGAGTCCACAGTGAAGAAAGGAGGGTTACTAGTGGGGTACCGCATTGTTCAGTACTGGGACCGATCCTTTTTAATGTCTTTTTAAGTGACATTGCAGAGGAACTGGAAGGAAAAGTATTTCTCTTTGCAGATGACACAAAGATCTGCAACAAGGTTGATACACAAGATGGAGTGGAAAGGATGAGAAGGAACTTGGCAAGGTTGCAGGAATGGTCAAATGTATGGCAGCTCAGATTCAATGCAAAGAAGTGCAAGGTAATGCACCTGGGAAACAAAATCAGGGAAGAGTACACAATGGGGGTGAGATACTGACAACAGTAAAAATGGAAAGGGACCTGGGGGTAATTATATCAGATGACCTAAAGGTGGGCAAGCAGTGTGAGAAGGCAGTAAGGAAGGCTGGGGGATACTGGGATGCATAGGGAGAGGCATCAATAATAGAAAGCAGGAAGTTGTTATCCCTCGGTACAGACAGTTGTTGAGACCCCATCTGGAGTACTGTGTGCAGTTCTGAGACCCCATCTCCACAAAGACATAGACAGAGGGAGGCTGTCCAGAGGAGGATTAACCACAATGGTGCAGGGTCTGCACCAAAAGACATACGAAGAAAGACTAAAGGAGCTTAATATGTATACCTTTGAGGAAAGAAGGGAGAGAGAGGGGACATGTTAGAAACTTTCAAGTACCTCAAGGGAATCAACAAAGTCCAAGAGGGTAGCATCTTTCAGAAAAAGAGATGTGCAAGAACAAGGGGGCACAATTTGAAGATAGAGGGGGGACAGCTCAGAGGTAATGTGAGGAAGAATTTCTCATGGAGAGGGTTGTGGATACATGGAACAGCCTCCCTGAGGAGGTCATGGAGTCAAGAACAGTGGGGGAATTCAAGAATGCATGGGACAGACATAAGGCATTTTAGTGGGGGGTAGGAGGAAGTAAGCTGTTGGTTAACTAGGATCTGCAGCTTATCTGTTAGGTAGGAAAATGGGAAGATTAGGTGGGCCAAGTGGTCCTTATCTGCTGTCAAATTCTATGTTCTATGTTTCTAATCTAGGGAGCTTTCTAAAATCAAGCTCCTGGGCTCTCAAATAATTTCAATAGTAAGCAGCCCTTACTAGTGTTGTTACACATCATAGATGTCAGCAGGTACCAGGCATCAAAACCTTCCTCTTAACAGATGATGGTAATGTAGCTGAATGTGATGTTCCTCACCTGCCAACATACTACATCCTAGTCACTCATGAAAAATACCTTAGTCTCTGAGGTACAGTAGCTTCTTGCTGATACAGTCTTTCCACTCCTTGGGCAGAACTGATTCCCCAAAATCAAAGATGGCAGGGCTCATTCATGGGAAGGATTCCTTTGAGGCAATTTTAGGCTGCTGGCCAATGTGTTACCGTTCTGTACTGTAAGCTGCCATTTAGTCATAATGTTGACCTGCGGTGATCCAGTGCACAGTGTTGTGAGGGCAAATGGTAAATCAATGGGTTCCATCAGTAGCCCATACAGTAAATCCATGCTTCTCTTGAGCATCAACTATCAAACTCTGGTTGCTGACATCTTTTATAATTGGACCACACTGCCTGTGCCAACTTCATCATCGTCATCTCTGAACTCTCTTCCTTTGTAGTTGATTAGACTGTCATACCAATCCATAAACTTTCAGAGTCCATCCTGTTTGTTGGGTCTCCTTCTCCTCACCGAACTGGTTCAATCTCTCAAACATATGGGCATTCATTCCAATTAACATAAGGATGTAATCATATATCGAGTCTTCTGGGCACACTAATACCAGCATTTCCATGGGACCTCCAACTTCATCCACTGTTGCTGGGAAATGTATATTGGTGGCAACACATCTCAAAATCCTTGTCACTTAGCCCCATATATCCAGTCCTTGTAAAGGTAGCAGTGGGAGATGAGTTAAGCATTTGTCATGAAACTCTTTTAATATCAGGTTAACTGGAGACCCACTATCCAAGATGGCAAGGGTGGGTCTTCTGTCCACCTTGACTTGGAACTTGGATGTTTTTCCACAGTCCTGCCAGAGAAAAATAAGTGAGTATACACTACTAAGCTTTCTTTCATCCCAAATAACCTGCCATAGGAAGCGTATGGGCAAATCTTAGTACCTCCTTTTGTGCAGATCTAGGAACTATCAGTTGGTATTGTAAAGTCCCTGTTTGTCTTTCAGGTTCCATCCTGTACAAAATGACCGAGGGAAATTTCTGGCCTTTTGCCCATCTACTACCTAGCTATTTACCAATAATAAATGCTGATATACATTTTTGAATATGTTGTCAGCTCTCTGCTTAAGAATTATGTGAAAAAGATTCTTAAATACATTGAACCTGACCTCCAGATAGGTCTCTGGGATTCCTGTTGAGGTGAATGCATCCTACTCATTTGGGTTTGTCTTTTCTGGAGCCTGGTTCCTCACTTGCCTATTCACTGCTACTTAGGAAAGAGGACACTTTGGTTTTCTCTTTCTTTCTCTAACCTCAAGACATTTGATGCTTACTATTGGGACCACAGAGTTCAGAATCAAAAACGAAAAAAAAATCTTCTGATCCATTACCAATACTTTGCAAGGTACCTTTACCATTAACTTTGAATAGGGTATAACATTCTTCCCAATACAGACCTAACACTAAAGGCCAGGGTAATGTCTTTGAAATCCTCACCTTTACTATCCTTGCCTGATCATCAACTTTCAACCACACCGGGGCTGTAGGGAATGTTTGGGTATCCCTATTTACACACAAGATACTTTTTGGATGTACCCTATGACCTATGACCTAAACATGGTCTCACGAAAGACTTCTTGACCAGAGTTTGCCCATGCCCTGAGTCTACTAAGCCCATACCGTTTTGGTCCTCTACCTGTAAAAGGATTGTCTAGGGAATTATAAGCTGGGGTTTGAGTTTGTGGGTGGCAGAGATACATTTGGCATAATCACAGTTCATGCTGTCACAATATCTCCGGATAGCCCCAATTTACTTCATCAAAAACAAACAATGTCTGATTTGAGATTGTTACCTAAGCCCTGCCCCATTTGGCTACCAGAGGAACTGGGTCTTAGCACTGGTGGTGTTAACTAGGCCCCGATGGTAGAGGGTTGGGTTGTGGAGGGATAATAAATGTGTCACCTGCAGACCACGTTCCCATAACACTTTGCTTAGTCCCATCCCTCAATGTCCCTTTTTCTTTCTTCTGTGGTGTTCATCTTCTTGGGCCAATAACTGAGGCTCTCCACTGGTGCTGCCCCTCCAACATTTCTGGTATATCAGCATCAAGATACTCCTCTGTGAGTTTTACCATAGCAGCCAAAGTGGTTTGTTCATGCCTGGCCAGTCAATTGCATACTCTGTCCAGCAGGATTACTCGGTACTGCTCCAATATTATCAAGTCCAGCATGTCTTTCTTGGAGTGTTTCTCTGGTTTCAACCAGCAGGTGGCTAGGATCCTCAGTTTCTGGGCTACCGGTCTGGGATGATCACTGACTATCAGACACAAGATACAAAACTTTCACTGATCCATGATGGCAGCCTTTAGCTCATCGTTATCCTGGGCTGAGACATTGCCAAGAGTTTGGTAGGCAGCCTGAGTTTTCCTGGTTAGCTAAGTGGCTATTTAAGTAGCTAAATTCTCTCAGGGCCATGCCACTGTGCTGATGACTCATTCAAAGGATGTGATATAGGCATCTGGATCATCCTTCAGTCCCAATATTGCCTGAGAAGTGGACATTTCTATGCTGGCTAGGTCCGCCTCTTGCTGTTGTTGCACCTGTTGGTTTTGCTGCACTCTTAGTATCTGCACCATAAATTCATAAATTTATACTGCTGTTGCTCATGGGACAGTTATTACTTTTTGAGCTTGTTGCTGGGACTGTTGAGCCATCCAGTTTCTTTGCATCTGGCCTTCTTGTGCCTGCCTTTTGGCTAGCTGTTGATCCATCCAGGCCTGTTGTTGTCTAGTTGATTCCTTTGGTCTGAGAAATGAGGTAGAATTGAAGAATTTTGTATTCATCCCCATCCAGTGCCTCGTGGGTGCTTTTCACAAGAATCAAGCAAAGCTAGTTCAATCAGCCATCCTTAAAGTGCTGCTGGTGCCACAGGCAAAACTTGTAGAAATGGAGTATTTAGAAAAAAAATCTGTTTTTATTTAACATAGTTTTGAGTTTTAGTTTCCCTTTATTATTTCTAAGGGCATTTGCATGAAAACAGTAATTTTGATCTATGCACATTTGCTTTTGCTGCTCGTGAACAAGAGAAGTTTTAATCCTCATGTGTGACACTGCACAGATTTCCCAAACAATCTTGGGAGGTACCATGAAGGGATCTTTGTGTTTTCTATTGACTCTGCATTATTGAGAAAAATTCCCTTTGATGATGTGCATAATTGTTTCTTATTTATTACACTGATGTGTACAGTAGTTTGCAAAGTCACAGGGGAGGGTATATTAAAATGAAAGCATATGGGTAATTTTAAGATGTCTGAAATACTTTTATTAGCGCTATAACTTTCACTGGAAAACATGTTCATGAACTCTTTCAGAGAAAAGGGACAAAATCCTATATGCACCATAGCTTTCCATATGTTGATGATTACGAGTGCTCAGAAACCCCTAAGTTGGAGATAGTACCTCCAGGGTAGAAACATGTGATACACAAGGAGAATGACCTAAAGATAAAAAGGGCCCCAGCTTGAAAACCCAAGGTCCAGATTCTGTGCTCAGCACGTGGCTGGAATGATAACATCCCTACACTTGTTCTTAGCTTACTGCACAAAACAATTATCCTGTATAAATGACCTGTGCTAGCACCCACCTAGCTAACAAAACATGCAGCACATTCCTCCTCACCAACTCAAACCTTCCTAATGTCCCCAAGAACTATTTTCTAATAATCTGCTTTCCCACAAAATGTAAGCTACAGCATATACAGAAATAAATGTAGAGTAGAATTGTTTAGGCTCCGACAACCTCATTGCAATAAAGCAAAAGGACAATGAAAGAAAATCATACACCACCACAGAGCAGCTTTTGCTAAATAAAAACTATCATGGAGAGCTTTAAAAAGTGCTTCAAATAGCATGTTAGACCACAAAAAAGCATATTATAGTAAGTACCCCATACTCTTTGATCCTTGAATATCTCAATATTTACAAGATCCATTTCAATCTGACCTGCTTCTTCATGATCAAAATGAGTATGTGGGGAAACCACCCTAAATCTAAATCACAATAAAGACCAGACCATTATTCTAAACATCAGATTTTAGTAAAGAATATTCCAAGGAGATTCCTTGGCACATGCACAGAGATTACATGTAGTGGAATTAAGTGCAGGGACACACTAAATGAGATTAATTCAAAATGTTTTTAGTCAGGCACTAACATCCACAAGAATAAAGATATGGCTGAACTCTGGTACATTTCAGGTTTCATTCCTTTTGTTAATGAGGTCATTCTTACCATTCCAGCCATGCCTTACCCTCAATCTACAAAGCATTCTACTAAACAGCCGTAATGGCTTGGCTCCAGCTTGAACTCCCAAAACACCAGGAACCCCAAACAGCAGCTAATCTCATTTTCATAAATGACACTGTCTAAGACATGTGATAAATACATAAAAAATAAGCTGCACACTGTGAAGATGTTCTTGATGACACCAAGAGGACATTTAAGCTATAGATAAATGTGAGAGAGCAAGGTTTATTTCAAGAAAGCTAACCAGCAATTAAAACATCAACATGGATGAGGGCTATGGCATAAAGAACTTGTACAATAGTGAGTGTTCAAAGAGAAAGGCAGCGCTGGGAGTCAGGTGCTGCCAGCACCAAACAGATGCAAGAAAACAAAAAATCGTGGTACTCACCACCAATAAAACAGAGACCTAAGTAGTGTTGCTTCAGCTACTTTACTGCATGCTGAGGGTACAAAAGATAAAATGGGCTCCTCTGGAACACTTGCCTGACATGTTGCACACTAACCACACAGTGCTTTTTCAAAGGCAGGACACCTAGTGAATGACATCATTTTATACTGCCCAAATTAAAGAGACAGATACAAAGCCGTTACATAGTTGCTACTTGGGTCTCATACCAACAATTAATAGTGACTAGTCAATATATAAATACATGACAAAAATAGAGATGACATGCTTCTAAAAACAATTATAGAACCACATTATAATAGCATTTATAAATGTCTAAAGTCAAAGGCAGACTATTTCAAAGTTAAATGTCATGGCTACATATGTCACCGCCATATTTGCCCTTGTTCTGTGGCATACTTGAACTTCTGTGAATAAATACAGCACAGACAAGCAGGGGAGATCTAAAAGAGAGAGAGAGGAGGAGAGAGAGAGAGAGAGAGAGAGAGAGAGAGAGAGAGGAGAGAGAGAGAGACAAAATCATTACAGAATAGTCAAGTAGCACATTTCATAAACTGCACCATAATTTCAATGCTTCAGAAAAGTGGCCAGGCCAAACCCACAGTTGACACAAGGCCATTCATGGACCCCTAGAGTATAAATACAGCGGGCCTCCCTCTGTAAAACTTTCTGATCACAGTCGCCTCCTTCCCTATGGTTATGGTGTATCTTGTCAATACCCGTAAAAACACATTTCTGGGTGTCAGTATCCCTGGTTGCATGCACATGTTGTGCTGTGGCAGATGTCAGATTCTTGTTTGGATGGCCTGACAATGTTCACCTACCCTACCAAAATGTTTTCTTAAAGTCTTGCCTACAAAGTAGGCCCCACAGTTACATACTGCCAGATAAATCACTCTATAGGTATCACAGGTAATCAGCTCATTTATATCATAGGGCTGCCACTTTTTGGGTTAGTAAAATTCTGTCCCTGTACAATCACATGACAGTAGGTACACCATTTACATGGAAAACACCCCCTAGTCTTCTCATTTAGCCAAGTTCCATTACCCTCTCCAATTGGTTGTCTACTATGGATGAGCTTGTCCCATAAAGTGCTGGCCCATCTGTATGCCATCCCGGGGCGATTAATGAATAATTGCTTAAGTGCCCTGTATCATTTGAGCATATGCCAATGTTTCTTAAAGATCTCCTTCACATTACTGGAATGAGCAGTGATAGTGGTTATAAAGTTTATTCTCTCCTGTGTCACCTCACTTGACCTTTCCTGAAAAAGGAACTCCTCCCTATTTTTATATCTAGCATGCTTTTCAGCCTTCTGGATAGCATGAGAGGAATAACCTCTTTCTTGAAACCTCTTCCTCAGTGATACAGTACCCCTGTCAAACATCTCCTCACAACTGCAGTTACTCCTAAGGTGCATAAACAGTCCCTTAGGGATGTTTGTGACCGTGTGGCCTTGTTTGCAGCTAGCTGATAGCAAAACAGTATTTTTGTCAGTAGGTTTCCTGTAAATATCCATATTAACCTCCCCATTTGGTCCCCTTGAAATTTCTAGATCAAGAAAACTGAGATGTCACCCACTAGGCACCCACCTTTGATAAAGTACTGTCTGTTTAGTATGAAATGTATCAGGCAAGTCTTCCACAGGAGCCTGCTTTATCTTTTTGTGCCCTTGACATGCAATAAAGTAGTTGAAGGAACACTACTACAGTCTCTGCTTTATTGGTGGTGAATGCTGCAATTTTTTGTTTTCCAGCAATAGTGAATATACAGATATTTGAGGCTAGACAATAGAACAGCAATACAAAATGAAAGAATAAGGCAGGAGATCAGGAAAGAGGAATATTTCAGAAATCAGAAGCTAGTATTGAAACAGTTCTACCAAAACAAAATTAAGTGTAAGCTATAAACCAGCTTCATTCTTGTCGTGGTTTGGCAAACAGCCCACATGTGGAAACTATCTCCATATGAAAACTTTTCATTTTATTGACCTGGGAAAAAGCTTCTCTCTGAATACATATCTTATTAGACTTGAGTGGATTCGCACAAAGAGAGACAAGGCAAACAACATCACATCTATACCCCATAATGTTATCTGGTACAGCTGTTATTCTGTCATCAAGCAAACAACCAACCATTTAGGGTAAAGGACAGGTATCTCTCTGCTGGCCGCTACTGAACTGGGGCTACTACAGAGTTGGATGAATGAGTTTGGGGATGAATGCTTTGTAAATTTATGAGATAGGTGCTGCAATATATGTCAGTTTTCTTGGTAAAGCCAGGGAAAATTAAATATGGCAAAAATTACAGAGATCTTGGTGTCGAGGGTACTATGCCATAACGTTGTTTTAGACAGCTATGAGCTGGGAGGTGGGAAGAAATGTCACCTTCTTGTTTCTGAGAGGGAGAGGGAGAGGGGGTACAGGACTATTTTTTAGAGTACTGTAGGCTTTTTGCCCCCCTTAACCCTCTTCATCTTCCCCTCCACATCCCCTAGGATCTCACTCACCCCCACCGGCTTACACCCCATATTGCCTCACAGGGCAGGGCTGCTAGAAGGATGTCCCTCCTACCTCCTCTGAGTGGTGCCATGTTGTGTGTTCCAGCAGTTGAGGAAGACCTGCACTAGGCTTTGTGGGGAAGGGGTTTAGCGATCGGCCTTGTCCATTTTGTTTCCCTGTGATGGGGATGTGCTGTGCACTGACATAGGGGTGCACGCACCCACATCTGGCACACCTCCTAGAACTGCCAAGCCTCATCCTGTGTGGCCCCCAGCATCTTCTAGGAGTCGGTCACAGACTGAGTGCTTCCCAACCCTCCCCCTGGAGAAGGAGAGCAGTCCATTGGAAGTTAGATCCTTCTTCCCCCGACTGGCTGTGTGACTCCCTGAGCTCACATCTGAACTCAGGTCATTGGCTTCGCAAGTAGAAATTAAACTGCTGCGCCAGCAGGCCAGCTTCAGTACTGTAGGCTTTTATCTACTAAATACAGTGGGATATTAAGGATAATTTAAAAATATAGCAGATATTTACTCTGTCAAAATGTTATATTTATTCCATGTTGAACACTTTTGGAAATTTCAGATAGCTGCTTTACTTACCAGGCAGTAAATGGAGCAGTCAATGTACTATCTTCATAGCATATTAGCAAAACTCATAAATTTCGAGTCATTACACAGAAAATAAACCTTTAAAGTACACTGACTATGGGAAAAATTACTCATGCAAGGGAGGCCATGCTAGCCATTAATTCATTTTCCATACCAAATCCCCCACCCAATTTTCCTACTTAGCAACCATTTATTATTAAATGTTTGAATATAAACAGACTGTGGTTCAGATTCAATTTGAGTCATTCCATGGGGCCTTGGTGCACAGCAGCCAAAACATTTACTCATACACAAGTGTCCGGTAGCTAGCTGCTGCAATTACTTCCAGCAACCTGTGTAGGCTTGATAGCTTCTCTTAAAGGGTCCAACCCTGCTGAATTTCAGCCAGTGCAACCTGCTGCAATGATTTGACTGGGTGATGGAATAATATACCATGTCACATTACCATTTTAATGTACCCGTCCTTCTTTCACTTTGAGTCCATACCCCTGTGTTCCACAAAGAGCCACACCAAGGCATGAGGTGCTCAGCGACAAAACACAAAGCATGTAAAGCATACAGTAATGGCATTCACTCTCTCGCTCAATACATTGGAAGTCCACACACTGTATGGTGCAAAAAAAACTTTTCCAACTTTATTCAATGCAGTTTTAAAAAGACCCCAAGGGTCTGAGAGATAACATCTCCTCACTCCCCACTTCTCTCCACCCCTCCATCCCCTGCTACTTCCCGTGTCTCTTTCCACCCCACCTACCATTCTACCCCTCTCACCTCCCACCTACAATTCCACCCCTCTTCCACTCCTCTCCTCCTGTCTCCCCCTCTCTATCACCCTATCTCTTGTTGCTCCACCCCAGACTACCTAGCACTTATCTTCCTGTTCTGCACTTACGACAATGTCAGATCCTCAACTGCCTACTCCCTTTTCCACACTCTTCCCCTTGCTCCACTTATATCACCCCAGGATGGTTTTTATTTGTATTTGTGTCTTGCTATATATACACACCCATATTGTTAATTGTGCATTAATATTTGCCAATGACTGTTTACTACTATGCTAGTCTATACGCATGCACTGTCTTTTGCTACTAAGTTAACCTCCAGACCTGTATTGTATCTTACCTCTGCTTACTTCTATGTTAATCTCTTTACCCTGTATTGTATCTTACCACTGTTTTGCTTGACCCATTGCTGATGCAGAACCTTTGTAAAAGAATCCTTCATTCAAAGGTATTTGTAATCCTAGTAATACATACATAAAAAATTAAAATAAAAACCATGCTTCTAAAAACAAAATAGGTTTTTAATAGAACCCCCCTGTTCCCTTCCCACCCTCTCACTTTTGTTTTGGAGGTTGGATTGGTAGTCTTTACCCTCCTTTTCTCAGTCCTCCTTTCCACTTTTATCCCCTTCTCTCTCCAGTTCCTATTTGCAGGGGAATACATTAAATAGCATAGGCTCTCTGTTCTCTTTTTTCAAGCCTGCCCTACAGATCTATAACTTTAGATTGTAAGGAATTGTATTCCAGACTAGTGTCTAAGAATGGTCATGTAATATTATGGAGTCTTGAAAATGGAGCTTTTTAACTTTGTGTCCATGTTATAAATATGTAGGTTGTTTCTGCACCAGTGTGTATTAAGTATGTCATGCACTGTCACTTAAAGGAGTAGTCCACCAGAATTAAAAAAAAAACATATGCAGAGGGTTTGATATGTATGTTAAATTCTAGTGTGTCCTTCCCTCTGTCTGCTATTTGGAGTTTTTCCTAAATTGCCTGCTAGCTGTATGGTAGTTCTACGACCCCTGGGGATCTACATAACAAATAGTTTTATTGGCTTTCTTTCTCCCAGGATGCCCCCTGTCTCATGTGACAGTGATGTAGCCATGCCCTTAGATTTAGCCTGTGTATTGCTTTAAAATTAGTTTAGCAACTGCAGAGCCCTGTAACTTCTTATCCAGGGAGCACAAATGGCAACAATTAGTTTAGCAGACACATGAGAGCCAGCTAACTGTGGTTTCTGTAAGACAACAGCTACTAAATAGCTCTAATTCACTATTTTTTTTTTCTTTTCATCAGGTCTAGCTAGCAGGAGTGTTGTAACATCAAAAAACACAAATAATGAATTAGAGCTATTTAGTAGCTGTTGTCTTACAGAAACTGCAGTTAGCTTGCTCTCATTTATGTGCAACCTGTGTTGTTTCCAAGACACAGAATATTGATTTTTTTAATGAGAAAGAAAATGTTTTCCTATACTTATTACACTTTTCTTTGCTCTCACATGTAGCCTGGACAGTATAGAATTGATTTCAAAAACTTTTAGGGTAGCAGCAGCCTGTGCCGAGGTAGTGCCTTTCAAAGGTTTTGTGGAAAAATATTAATCGGTTCCGGAGTTATAATGATTTGGGTTTTTTTCTGAGCATGCTCAGTAAGGTTTTGGATAACCTTCTTATACCACCTGAAATATTTTTGGGTCATGAGATCATTTGCGTTCCCACCACTTAGTTATCATGACCTGAAAAACAGTTTTTGGAGTCATGAGTTTTTGGAGTTATTTTGGAATCATCTTGTTTTTTTTTTTTTTTCAAACTAAAAAAACATGGACATATATAAAAATGATGTATTTAAAAAACAAACAAACACCCGAACCTAGGTAAACAGCTGTTTGTTTGTTTTTTAAATAAGGGCCTGAAATATATTTTCTAGTCGCCCCAAAATCATAGGCACTCAGCTTAACTTGGTACTAGGTACTCAGCTTAACTGGACCTTCTGTCCAGCTCTACCTTACTTACTGCTATCGTCCCCACACTCCTCTTCTGATGTCTTCCACCCAGCCTTACCTTTATTCTGCCCATCGAATCAATCTCCATGTAACTACTGTATATTGTCTACTCTGTAAAGCGCACATGTAAGACTGTTGTATACTGTGTTTGACATATGCCTGTATTTTTGGCTGATTCCTAAATGTAGTCTGATTTTTGGTCTGCCTTGATGTTTGTTTCTTGCACTGTTTTGTCCTCACTCTGATGAGGTACCTTTGTAAATGAACCTCTGGCTCCAAGGTTGTTAAACTGATGTTCTAATAAATAAAAAATAAATAATATTAACTAGCGGAGCTGTTTTTTGCTCACACACAAAATTACTTATAGGGAAATGGAGTTTTGGGGTTGGACACATCCTGAGACATTCAAATTCTCTGTGCTCACTTGAATTGGAGTTTTGGGGTCAGACACATTTTGAGATATTCACATTTTCTGCACGTACAGAAATTGAGTTTTTGGGTCACACCTAACATTTTCTTGCCATGGGAAATTGAAGTTTTCAGGTATCAATTTACTGTGTGCATGATAAATGGAGTTTTTAGTTCAGACACATAATGAGACACCCACATTTTCAGTATGCATGGAAAATCGAGTTTTTGAGTTACCCCCATATTTTCTGTGGCATGCAAAATCGAGTTTTGGGTTCAGACACATTCTGAGACACCCACATTTTCCATGTGCACTGTAAATGGAGTTCTGGGGTCAGACACATTCTGAGAGACCCAGATTTTTCTTTGTACATAGGAAACTGAGTTTTCAGGTCACATCCAAATTTTCTGTGTGCATGGGAAATTGAATTTTCAGGTTGCAATTTCCCGTATGCACTGAAAATGGAGTTTTGGGTTCAGACACATTCTGAGATACCCAAATGTTTTGTGTGCACTGGAAGTTGAGTTTTTGGGTAATAATTTTCAGTGCGCATGGTAAATTGATTTGTCATGTCACAATTTACTGTGTGCACGGACAATAGCTTTTTCATGTAACAATTTTCTTGTCGCATGTGGAATTGAGTTTTCAAGTCGCAATTTTCTGTGCTCATGGGGAATGGAGTTTTGGGGTCATTCACATTCTGAGACACTCAAAATGTTGAGAGGTGCTGGCTGCTTATGGAGTACAGCAAAACTTATGAAGTAGTTAAGTCTGAGCACTTGGTATTCAGCTGCTGATCCCACTCAGTGCTGATCCCACTCAAGTATTAAAAGGAGATGGAGACTTATTTTGTTATTCTAAAGCAGTTCTGGTTGTTGACAGGCTTCAAATGGAAGGAAATGAGTGGAAAAACTGAAGATGTGCATGCTTTTCCCACCAACTAGTTCCGGCACCTATGATCATGGTTACTGGTGTTTCCAGGTACTCGCTCCGCTGCCCATGTCCACAGCTGCTGCAGATGGATGGTGTTTGCCCAACATAATTAACTGAGCCTCCTCCCTACTTGGTCTGGAGTTGCTGCCTCACACTTATGAGAAATATGAGAACCCTGAATAGAAGGAAACAGTCCCTCATCAGTCTTGGCCCCCATCCCCATCTCATCCCGACACAACCATTCAGCAGCCCCACCACACCCTCACTCACCCAAACATGGTCTTATGGGGTAGATACACTCTCCAGTAGTGGTGGATGAAGTGGGCTCAATCTGCTCTGTGAAGTGTTTCAAGGAGCACAGGCGGATTCGCTGAGTGCTCCGAAATGTGAAGCAGAGTACTTCGCGTTATAATGAGGAATGCAAAGTGCATTGAAAACAGCGACTTCACATTATTCCACCTCCACTCATCACTACTCTTTCAATTTTAAGGTGAAGCACATTGGTGGCAGTTCACGTCGCCTCACTTCACCTTGTTTTTGAGCTCCAAAGGTGGATTTTGCAGTGATTCATGGTGGTTCAGGTCACATGGGTTCTATATTGATCTGCACAGCCTCAGTTCAGGGTAGTATGAGTAGGAAGAAGTAGGAGTCAGTGTGCACTGACAGCTGTTTGTAAGAATCTTTTAAAAGCTGTTCACAAAGCATTTTTGCTTTTTTTGGGGGGGGGATCCAATTGTAGTTCATCGATTGTAGGAAACCCTCCTGTGCACACATCATCGAGCGCTTTTGTTTGTGTGGGATTTTGAATGTAAATTTACATTAAGTGTATATGGTGAAAGAGTGAAGTGTGCTGTGTGGGGGAGGGGCGTATCTGTGTGTAGGTAGATTTAAGTTGGAGAACTAGTGATTTCTTTGTGTTTTGGTTATATTTTTGTTATATAACTGACTGTGTTACTGTACACATAGTAAAATTGTCAGTAATAGTACAAATGTTCTTGCTGTTTGTTGTGTGAACGTGGTGTAGCATTTCATAAGGTCAGGTTGTTTAAATTACAAATTTACATCACATGGCAGTACACTGAACTTTTGCATTTGCATCGCATTCCTCGTTCAGCATTGTACACAAAGTGTTCTGTGTTGTGTGTGCATCAAATATAATACACCTTTTAAAATTTGTGACACAGATTAGTGTAAGTGCAACTAAGTGCAGAAGTGTGAACCTGCTATCCACTGCAGCTGCCTGGTTTTGTACTGTGATCGTGTTCTCTGTTCTTAGTTTTGCTGCTTGTAGTGCCGTAAAAATCAGCACTGTCTGTATTCAGTACCCCCCAACCCCATGTTGAAAAGGTATTTTTTACCAGACTGGATTGTTTTTGTGACCCCATCAGCACCACTGGTTACTGAAGTTGTTTTAATTCCATGACAGTGTCACAACACAGTAGTCTCTTATCTGTTGCTGAAGCCACAGTTGTTTATTTTGCTTCACATCCAGTCAGCGTCCCTCCAGTCAGAAAGTTAACATATCAAAATCTGAATTTGGTAATAATATTTGTGGTTGATCCCCCAAAATGCCTGCAAAGAGACGTGCAAGTAAAACTGTTTCTGGCCATGGCAATGTTGGCAGCAAGAGGGCCTGTGGGCGTGGTAGTAGTATGCGGACGGAGAAGTGCATTGCTGATGTGAGGAAAGGTATTTCTCCTGCAATGTTTTTAACAGCCCAATCAGTAGCTTCACTGATAGTTGGAGGAGATGATGTTTTCCTAGCCGGTGGTGTTAGTGTTACTGGTGTTAGTGGTGGTGAAGGTAGTATTAGCATTGTAGTGTCAAGTTCTAATTCTGATCAGTGTACCGTATCCAAACATATTGAGTGTGAAGCAGTGCAAGTGAGTGACAGTGAAGATGATGTCATACTTCCCTGTGACATCCCATTAACTGAACCTGATTCTGATGATCATGTCAACGATAGCATGCAATGTGATATTCCAACCTCTGTGGCACTTTTTTTTTTATTTATCGTTTTTCCTGGGAGGCCTCCATCCTGTCTCTGCCCTGGTCATGGCCTCCGAGACTTTCACCAACCGCCAAGTGCCGCAACTTCCAGTTACCCCTGGCTTGCCCCCTGGAGGGCGGGGCCACGATGCCGGTTCCCCTAATTCTGGTGCCGTGGAACCGGTATTTGGTTGGAAGTGCGGCAGCGGTGGCTAATTGAAGCCCCAGGGAGGGCTTCCTGTAGATGGAGGCTCTCCCCTCCATTTTCTTTAGTTTTCCTCTGAGGCAGGGATGTGCAATGATGTCCAGCATCCACCCTGCCTCCATTGGGTGCGAGGGCTGGTATTGTGGAACCCCTGGCCTCTGCTAGGGGTCTGTCACACGCTGGACACTTCCCCATCCTCCCCCCGGAGAAGAAGAGCTGTCCATAGGATGCTCAATCCTTCTCCACTGTGGCACTTAACATCACGCATTTTCCATGCAGTGATTCACAGTGTGGTGAAAAAATATCAGGTGATGGTGGTGTAGATGCTGATGGTGAATGTGATGATGCTGATGATGATGATGTTGCTGTTGTTGCAACATGCAGTCCACATGTTAGTATCCAAGCAGAAGATGTGGATGTGTGTGAAAGTGACATTAAAGAATATGATGATGATGTCATTGACCTCAGTTGGGAACCAGAGAAAAAGAAATTAAAAGTGGCTGTGTCTGAATCTGTCTGCAGGAATCCCCCCCTGTAAAAACTTGTGATTTACCAGTTTTAATGGATGATGATGATGATGACCCAGTAATCAATATGATAGGTAGTCATGGTAGTCAGTTGCAGTCCAGGTGTGCAGTGCCAGAAACATCACGTGCCCCCCCACTTCAGTGCTTAAAATAACAAACTTAAATAAGCTACATCATCATGGACATGTTAAAAGCAGAGCATCACAGTCCCTTGTTTGGGATTTTTTTGTTCAAGATGCAAATGATGATTCAGTTGCAATCTGCCAGGTTTGCCATGTGCGTGTGAGTCAAGGTAAAAAGGGGAGCCATCTTGGGACAGGAGGACAGCATACGCATCGTAAGAATAGGCATTTGGCTTTGTGGACCCAGCACAAGCTGGCAGCTAATACCAGACTGGGGCATTCATTCGTATCACCGGCAACCATAGCCATCATGTTTTCCCCTTCCATGACTGTTAAGCCCAGTAGGAAATTAAACGTGTGCAGTAGTGCGGTAATAAGAGCAGAGGATTACTACAGGCATGATGAGGTGGAAGACCATAATGACTTTGAAATGTTTTCCAGTGCTGATGAGAGTAACAGTTTTTGTGGTGGTGGTGGCGGTGAATGCAGTATGTCTAGTGCAAGTGGTACATCAACCCTGGTTGGCAAATCTGGAAAAATAACATCATTTATGGGTTTGTCATCATCACCTGTGCAACCGTCTTCATCAAATGTCCACATTCCACCCCCTGCCAATGCCATTCATCACAGAGCACAACTATTTGTGACCAAAAACACACCACGTGTAAAACATTTAAGTCAGCCCACGTTACGGAGTGTTTTAGCGCATAAGCTGAAGTACCCCCCCAATCATACAGTGTCACGTGAACTTACTGCTGCTGTAGCGGAAATGTTGGCAATCAATCTTTTGCCCTTCTCCTCTGTGGAGAATTCTGGGTTCCAGTGGTTTGCTGCCCGTGCCTGTCCAAAATGGAAAGTCCCATCCAGGACATACTTTTCTACCTGTGCTGTTCCCGAGTTGTTCTGCAGTGTCTCAGACTCAATAAGACATGCCCTTCTACATTCCTCCTCTTCATTCATCCATTTACATATGGATATGTGGACAAGTGGCAAAAAAGCAGGGAGTTCATATCTGTGTATAACTGCACACTGGGCACAGGTGCCAGGGGGTTGTTTGTGAAGCTGGTAGTGTGAACAATCAGTGTAGGAAGGTGGATTGTCGCGGTAGCAATCATCCTGGAATTTGCCAGCATGCAACAATTGCTATCTGCAGTGTGACCTGTTCACACACTAGTGAGAATATCTTGGACATGGTACTGACTGAAATTGACAGATAGCTAAACCCTCTGTTCCTGGGAGCTGGGTTCATAGCAAGAGACAGTGGGTGAAATGTGGTGAAATGCATCACAAATGTTTTTTTTTTCATGTTCCATGCATGGCCCACTGTTTAAATCTTGTGGTTCAGGAGTTTCTGCAGCATCCTGACATAAAGGAAATGCTGACCATTGCACGATGTATCTGCTCCCACTTTTCAAGATCTGGAAAGGCCCGTGACCAACTGCGGCAGTTGCAGATATGAAAGTCTGCCTCAGCACTGCTTGAAGCTGGAAGTTGTCACCCGATGGAACTCCACATTGTACATGGCAGAGAGGTTGTATGAACAATACAAAGCCATCTCAGAATATCTTGTTATGCACACTAGCCGTGACAGTTCTGGGGCCTCCATGTCTATGACGACTGAACAGTGGCGCCTCATGGACTCTGTAATAACAATTTTGCAGCCTTTTGAACATGCCACACAGTCAGTGAGTGGTGAGTCTGCCTCCATTAGCCAATCAATTCCACTGCTGCGGGTGCTGAGGCAGACATTGGTGAATGTACAGCATAGCCTTGATGTTGCCGGACAAAAGCTGGTGAGTAGCAATATGTTGTTGCAACACATGCTGAGAGTATTCGACCAGAATCGTCACATTGTGAGCATTCAGCGTAGTGACAACTTTGCCATGGCAACAATGCTGGACCCACAATACAAACGTGGAATTGCATCAGTATTGGAGGGAGGGCCTGAACAGGTAAATATATCAGTGGTCAACTGGTTCGCTTGGTTCATGGGGCACAGAAGTCATGTGCCAAGGTTTGCAAACCTTAGCAGCATAATCCGGCTGAAGGTGTAGCTGGAGGACCAGCAAGCATATCATGCAAGGGTAAAGGGCTATAGTTCCTGGCGGTCTGTCATCCAAAGTGGTTGGCATCAACCCACTTTGGGAGGCTTTGTCCCAAGTGGGTATTTGTGAAATCAATGATTCCGGGGAACAGGCTGCTGCATCAACAATTGGACTTAGCACGGCACAGAGAATGGTTGAGTCATATTTCTCTGAAAACAGGCATCTGACAATAAGTGAAGCTCCTCTTTTGTACTGGAGTGGAAAGTCAGTGAATGGCCAGAGCTGACTGCAGTGGCACTGAAGTACCTCACATGCCCACCCTCCAGTATAAGTGTTGAGAGGGTATTCAGCTCAGCAGGTGCAATAGTCATGGATCATCGGACAAACCTGTCTTTTGAAAATGTCAGTTTGCTAACATTCATTAAAATGAATGAGGAGCACATACCAGCACAGACTGCAACCTCAGTATTCGTACCCCGGCCTAGTCATGGTGGTCTTGCTGATGTGGAAATAGAGCATCCTGGTGGCACTGGCAGTGGCTGCCTGAAACGGTCCCCCACTGACGTAGATGATGACACAATGGAGAAAGAATTTCCCATTGGTCAGACTTCAGACATCGATGACTGTGAGGGCAATTTTCTTTATGAGGATGACGATGTGGTTAATGTTGACAGGTTTTAACTGTAGTATTTAAAAGGCAGTGTGCCCCCCCACCCCAGACCACCACCACCGGGACTGATGTTATCCAAGTCTACTACCTTGAGTCTGTCTGCCCCCACAGACCCCCACCACCACCAGGACTGATGTTATCCAAGTCTGCTGCCACCATGAGTCTGTCTGCCCCCCATGGACCACCACCACCATCGGGACTGATGTTATCCAAGTCAGCTGCCACCATGAGTCTGTCTGCCCCCCACGGACCACCACCACCACTGGGACTGATGTTATCCAAGTCTGCTACCTTGAGTCTGTCTGCCCCCCACAGACCACCACCACCACTGGGACTGATGTTATCCAAGTCTGCTGCCACCATGAGTCTGTCTGCCCCCCACGGACCACCACCACCACCGGGACTGATGTTATCCAAGTCAGCTGCCACCATGAGTCTGTCTTCCCCCCACGGACCACCACCACCACCGGGACTGATGTTATCCAAGTCAGCTGCCACCATGAGTCTGTCTGCCCCGCACGGACCACTACCACTACCACCGGGACTGATGTTATGCAAGTCTGCCATCAAGAGTCTGTCTGTCTGTCCCCCATGGACCACCGCCACCACCGGGACTGATGTTATGCAAGTCTCCCACCAAGAGTCTATCTGCCCCCCACAGACCACCACCGGGACTGATGTTATCCAAGTCTGCTGCCACCACGAGTCTGTCTGCCCCCCCACGGACCACCACCACCACTGGGACTGATGCTATCCAACTCTGCTGCCACCATAAGTCTGTCTGCCCCCCACAGACCACCACCACCACCAGGACAGATGTTATGCAAATCTGCCGCTAAGAGTCTGTCTGCCCCCCACGGACCACTACCACCACCACCGGGACTGATGTTATGCAAGTCTGCCACCAAGAGTCTGTCTGTCCCCCACGGACCACCACCACCACCACCACCGGGACTGATGTTATGCAAGACTGCCACGAAGAGTCTGTTTGCCCCCACGGACCATCACCACCACCGGGACTGATGTTATGTAAGTCTGCCATGAAGAGTTGGTCTGCCCGCCGTGGACCGCCACCACCACCACCACCGGGACTGATGTTATCCAAGTCTGCTGCCACCATGAGTCTGTCTGCCCCCCACAGACCACCACCGCCACCAGGACTGAAGTTATGCAAGTCTGCCATGAAGAGTCTGTCTGCCCCCCACGGACCACCACCACCACCAGGACTGATGTTATGCAAGTCTGCCACAAAGAGTCTGTCTGCCCCTCACAGACTACCACCACCACCGGGACTGATGTTATCCAAGTCTGCGGCCACCATGAGTCTGTCTGCCCCCAACGGACCACCACCACCACCGGGACTGATGTTATGCAAGTCTGCCACCAAGAGTCTGTCTGCCCCCCACGGACCACCACCACCACTGGGACTGATGTTATCCAACTCTGCTGCTACCGTGAGTTTGTCTGCCCCCCACGGACCACCACCACCACTGGGACTGATGTTATGCAAGTCTTCCACCATGAGTCTGTCTGCCCCCCACAGACCACTACCATCACCGGGACTGATGTTATCCAAGTCTGCTGCCACCATGAGTCTGTCTGCCCCCCACAGACCACCACCACCACCGGGACTGATGTTATCCAAGTCTGCTGCCACCATGAGTCTGTCTGGCCCCTACAGACCACCAGTCCACCAGTGCACCACCACCACCAGCTTCTTAATATTTAAACCATAAAGTGAGTATGTGCACTCATGTTTGTTATGCTGCCTCACTTCCTTAAGTTGTCTTTTTGTTTTCTGTAGGTTTTCAGAGCCGCTGTGGCAAAACTCATACTGTACACTTCTTTTGTTTCTTTTACAGGAGAACAAAAACAGGTTCCATCGCTATTACTCATTGGGAAAGATGCTGTAGCTGTACCGTACAGAGAGGAACCGATGTACTGTCCATGTGAAATCCATTCTGGTAAGTATGGCAATTTTATTTCATCCATTTAATTTCTTTGTAAAGACTGCTGCAAATATTGCACACAACAGGTTGTCTTAGTAGTTGACAAGATGTGTCTCTGAAATGTAACTTGACAATAGGGATTAAGATTTAAGAACCAGGAAGGGACACACAACAATGAAGCTGTAACTTTTAAGAAGTCATTCATTTCTTTTTTAGGAAAATTCACGATACTTTGTTGTTCTGTCAAAGTGGTCTTACCCAAAAGTTTTTCAACATCAGGCACACCCCTCTCTGACCCGAGCTTGGGCACACGTGCAACACACAGAAGTCGTTTCATTCGATGACCATGACCGTCATTAATAACCGGACTCCAGAAGGATGCTGATGAAATCTGTGAAGAAGTAAAAAAATAAGAAACCATGACATACAAAACTGAAAATATGATTCCCCCCCCCCCAAAAAAGAAATACTTACCTTCATGTGCTTGAGAGTTATCTGTTTCCATTTACGTGCAAACAGTTCTTATTGAGCACTGGAATGTGCACAGCAACAGTTTGGAGTCACCTGTGTGATGCAGAACAATAGCATGAGTACTTGTCCATGTCAAGTTCAACTCCCCTCATCATCACCTACAAAATACACAACCATATACTGTATATATATATATATATTCCAGTTGAGATGATCACATTTCATTTGGTGGAATTGTCTCGCACAGCACATTGGAATAGCAACACAAACCTCACAGTCATCATTTTATACTGGCGACGGGGTATGTGCTGAAACAGTCTCTTTTCACTTTGTTACCACTTGTCAATTTTCTGCACACAAGAAGGATGCATTGTGGGCCTGCAGAACAATTCTGGGGACTCTATGCCACCACTGCATGCATGACAAAGGCCCCGTCCACACTACATCCGAAAGGTCTGAAACGGTCTGAAAACAGTACAGATTGAAACTGTTATAGTGTGTCCACACTAGAAGTGGAAATGGTTTCAAAACAGTACAGCCTGTCCACACTGCTACTGTAGCCCAAACAGTTACCAACCCACGTAGAGCTGGGCATATCCCATGATGCAGCAGTATGCAGAGGATCATTCCCACTCCCGGTATGTCCTCCCCAGCACAATATCACCACTGAGAGCCAAGCATGTGAATGCCACAGTGCCATGGTAGTATTGGGTGCGGCAGCCACAGTGCAATGTCCTGGCAGCAGAACATCCAGCATGTTTTGTGAAGTGGGCTGCTTGGGGCACTCCCCCCCCAAATGTCAGGCACCAATATATGCTGCCACCGGACATCCTGCAGATAGGCCATGATCCAGAAGTGCAGGCAATAAACAGTAGGGTGCTCACCTGTGGTGTAGGACACGGCTGCACAGGGCTGCAGTGGCTCCTCTGCTGCAGGCCCTGACACTAGCATGCTCCACACCACACCACACGTTCATGTGCCTGTGGCAGTGGAACAGCAGAGACGTGCAGAAGTGCCCCACACCACAGAAGTGTGCCTAACTGTGTAATGCCTGCACTTACTGCGACGGACTGTACTGTAAGACGTCCCATGGCTGCAGTGGGTCCATGACACATCGCAGCTGCCCAACCACATCCCATAGACCCACTCCCAGTAATCTACCCTGGCGCCACTCCACTCCAGTACTGTACGTGCTGGGTGATATGTCCCTGCAGGATATGTGGTGCAGGGACATACAGATCATATTGGGCATGGTGTCCAGGGGAGCACAGTGCGGGATGTGGGTCTGGTTCCCGTCCACCTCCCTGGCCCCTGCCTACCCAGCAGTCTGCTCCCAACCCACCCTGTCCCTGGCCACAGCTGCTGCATACCAAGCCTGCCCCCTACCCTCCACCCGAGTCAACTGTCCCATGCCCTGGATGCTGGGAAAGAGTATGTGTGACCGTGTACAGTGGCCCATCGGGCAGGGGTGTGGATTGGAGCTGTGTAGTTGTCCCCATGTACCAATCCCCCATGATCGGCAGCCATGTCACAATGTTGAACCACACCTGTATGGGACATATGTACAGTGGTGGGGAGTCATAGCCCCTCATCTGTGAGGTTTGGGGGACATAACATTGTCCGTTGTAACCATGGCTGTTACGGGCGCCTCTCCTGGTACACACGGACAGGCATATTGTGACATACGACGGGAATGACAGCCTGGGAGGGCGAGGGATGTTAGGGGGCAGCAGATGGCAGGCTTCCCTATGTGGCACGGCAGTTGTCTGTTAGGGTCTAGTACCAATACCTGCCATATACTGTTCTGAATATTAATATCCCACCTCTGCATGCCTGCATTGCGGTATACTGTTGGGTCATTCCTACCGAAACACATACGTCTGACAACTGGTCCATTACACTCACAAAGTATTTCTGTACACATTGGGTGCATATACAGTCACCATTCCATTTTATTCAGACCATCACTACAGGTTCAGATGGCAATAGGGTACTACCCAAATGCACGTGCAACAGACACATATTTGTAATGCATCAAGACAGTGATGTTGAGTATAATCATGCCAGAGCACGGAGCTTTCATATCTACATACACGTATTGCACTGATACAGTCCGGAGGCAAACAGATGACATAGCACGTACCTCCATTTAACCACCCCGTGCAGTACCCTGACATCCTGACACCTCACATGTAGTTGATCTGTGTCCACCTGCCACGTCTCCGTTCATGGAACATCACACAACATGTTGTGGTGCAGCAGTGCACGTATATGATTTGCACTTGGTGATCTGAACATCATGTACCTTACTGTTACTATGGTGTCATACAGTAGTATGATCCAAGATACACCTAAGGAATGACAGTCGACACCTTTTGGAACATGTGCCATGTCAAACTGCCATGCCCTAGAACATGGATACTTTAATGCCCTGGGGTACCATCA
This sequence comes from Neoceratodus forsteri, assembly GCA_016271365.2. Taxonomy (NCBI): domain Eukaryota; kingdom Metazoa; phylum Chordata; order Ceratodontiformes; family Ceratodontidae; genus Neoceratodus; species Neoceratodus forsteri. The sequence goes on from CM057454.1 coordinate 337,348,892, forward strand.
TCCTCGATAACATGGAACATGGCTTATTCTATATTGGGCTATCGAGAAGGGGTATGTGGAGCTTACACACAGGTACATGCCTTTCCATCGGTTGCCCACCTGCTTGTATATGTGCAATTCCTTTCACTGCAGGTGATCCCTCTGTGCATAGGTCTGCTGTCCTGAATCTGTGCCGCTCTGTATCTGTGACCTGTGAACTATTCTTGTGCGTACAACTGGGTATTGGCACATTGTAGTCCCGACTCTGGTAACTGATGACTGCTCTATGTACATAGTACCTCTAGTATCACCCTGCATCACTATGTCGGGAATGTTGGGCACACTACCATCGGGTTACTTGCGGTCGGTTACATACTTGTCGGGCAAACTGAGTCAAGGTATGATTCGGTGGGCATACACATGTCGGAGATATGTATGGATCTCATCAGTTCTTCATATGCATCTTTGGGGTCCGCTGTGGTACTTGTTCTGGGATGGCTGCATGGAGTGTCTTACGGGGGGGGGGAATCTGTGGAGTGTGATGCTGTGCGCATGCATTGTCAGGTGTGGCTTGCTGTGCTCCTCTCCCTGGTTGCCTCCTGTGCTGGGCGCTGGCATCATTGAGCTGCTGCATGGCATTGTGGTATACCAGTGGGCAGGAGGGGACCTGGGGCTACACGGGTGTCCATTTACACAGTGCTCTGTAACGTTACAGCAGTGTAAACATTATGGAAACTGTTGTTGAAACCACCTCCCAACAGGTTTCCACAACGGTTTCGGAAACACCTGCTGTAATGTTACCAGTGTAAACGCTAGCCATTACGGTACCGTTATAGGCACTCTGTAACGTTACAGCAGGCATTTTCCAGTGTAGTGTGGACAGGGCCTGAGTGCGCCATTAATTCTGGGGGACTTTATATGTGCTGAAACAGTCCCTTTTCACTTTGTTATCACTTGTCAATTTTCTCCACCCAAGTAGGATGCATTGTGGGCCTGCAGAAAAAATCTGGGAACGCTGTGCCAGCACTGTGCACATGACTGAGTGCACCATTAATTCTGGGGGACTTTGTATGTGCTGAAACCATCTCTTTTCACTTCGTTACCACTTGTCAATTTTCTGCACACAAGGATGATGCATTGTGGGCCTGCAGAAAAAATCTGGGGACTCAGTGCCACTTTTGTGTGTTCTGTGATTGTTGCTATGAGCTCATAGTCATAATGTCATAGTGACATTTTTACAATTAAAGCAAGCATTGCAAGAATGTCCTCACAGATCTAAACTGTACTTTTTATGCTACTTTAAATTGCCACAGCAACCACTACTTACGTGCGAGTCATCAGTGACTTGAATAATACGATTCTTCTCACAATTTATGTCTGCTTCTCTTACTCCTACTTTTTTCATGTATGAAAACAAAATGAGCACGTCTTCCAATATTGTTCTGATCAGCTTTGTATTTATTTGCAGCTGCTTTTCGATAACTGTTGTTCCATGGTGTCATATAAAACACTGACTGATGCATAACTGTTAGCTAACAATGGAAGTTATATATGACAACTACTTGATGTGATGGAGAAAAGCAGAGGAAAACAATGTCAAAGACCTGGTCACACTCACTGTCAGCAGCACCAGTTTAAAAGGAATGCTCCTTTCATTATTTCACACATGAAGAAAGGTAGTACAGCACACTCAACTACTGCAAATTTTTGTATCATTCCAGTCAGTCAGGATGTAAGTAAAGGAAGTTGTAACATAGCATTAAAAAATATAGGCCAGAGTTATCAACAAAGTGTTGCACTGCTGCTTAATAGACAGTCACCAGATTACATAGTTATGGTGATGCACATAAACTAATATGTGGGGGCATTACTACCACTGGAATATTTCTTGCTCCACAGAGTGCAATATATGTCTGTGAAAACCACCCATAATTTCATTACAGTGAGTCACATGATGGAGGAATTAACAATCTGAAAAGCAACCCACATTTGTGCCACATTTCCTCAGCAACGTTAAGATGTGATTGCAGGGGGAGCGAAGGTGCATGCTCCACTATACTGAATGTCTAGCAGCTATCCCAAACAATGTTTCCTAATGTTATAAGGTTCACTTTGTGGTGAAATGTGGGATGTTTCCACTACCAAGGCTCTTCTTACTGGAAACGTAGCCACACATTTCACAACAAACTGACCATTAACATAAAGAAACATTTGCAAACCTGCACATTCCGATATTCACTGTAAGGAGCATGCACACACGCTCTCCCTGCCATCATGTCCTAATATTGCTGAGAAGAGAGGCAGAATGTGGGCAGATTTTCAGAATGGGAATGCCTCTGTCACATGACTCACTGTAATGCATTTACGCATTGTTTTCAAAAAAATTTATTGCACTATGTGGTGCAAGAAAGATTCCTCTGGAAGGGAAATGTGTGTGATTTAATAATAAGAAACAAAATACCACAACAAAAGTACAACACAGTAGTGGGTGGGGTTAGGGGGTGGGGTGGGTGGGTGTGGGGGCAGAAAACAATACCCGGACTTACTATGGCTGTGGGATGCTGTGGTGGTCCAGCAGCAGGTGCAGCACTGAAAGTATTTGCTGCTGCTGTGCTTCCACTCTGGTAACCTGCTGCTCCAAATTAATGAAACGCTTGCTGTTTTCCTACAGTGCTGCCCACACCAGGAGGAGTTCAGACTGGCTAACAGGGATGCTGCTGGGGTCCACTGCAGTGGGTAATCCAGGTAGTGGGGCTGGTGGTGGACAGGGTGTTGCTGGTGGCTGTGGTGGCAGAGGTGGCGGTGGTGGAGCACCAGATGTAGCCCTCCTCCTCCTGCTGCGGTGGTGACTGCTGTGAGGCACATCTCCCACCCCAGCAACACCCTTGGCCACTGCCACAGAAGGGCCAGCAGGTGGATGCATGGCCCTTTCCATGGCAGCCTGCCACTCTGCCCTGTGGTGATTCATCATGTAGGTGCGCTGGCCACTGGTTCCCAAATGTGTCCCATGGGGACCACGACGCACCTGCACACCACACACACGGCACTGCACCACTGTGCTGTCTCCACCCACACAATTAAAAAATTCCCACACTGGGGAGCTGCGGGGAACCAGACACAGTACGCACTTAGCGGGCACGAGTTCCACCACCGCCCACTATTGCTGGGGCCACCCCCTGTGGCTGTGGAGGTGGTGGAGGGGGTGCTGCTGGAGGCCCAACAGCTTCTGCTAGTGGTGGTGGTGGAGAAGGTGGATGAGCAACAGCCGCCAGTGGCATTGGTGCTGCTGCTGCTGCTCCTGTTGCTTCTGCGGGGGAAGCAACACTGGCCAGGAGTCTGGAGCGGTCCAACATAACATGACCGCCCCACCTCCCATGGGTCTGCACGCCTCCCCTCCTAATGCCCCCAGGTGCCAGTGAATCGCCTTCCCTGACTCCAACCTGACCCTCCATCCTCCTGGGTCTATGGGACGATGCGCGCACACACTCACACACACACACACACACACACACACACACACACACACCAAAAACAAAACTTATACAAAAAAATTCACTAACCAAAAAAACATTAACACAATACAAACACTAAATAAAATAGCCTTTAAAAAAGCTGTTTGAATTGGATTGGCAGTAATGATTCCAAGAGCCAAGCAAACTCGTCTCACAAAACAATTTTGCTTTCTCCCTGTACAAATTCAAAGGAGAAAGTGAAACTGCTTCTTTGACTCACTTCCTTCCTGCCTGGCTAAATCATGTGACTTACAGTACTGCAGGCCATGTGATGTGCCTATTTTCTTCTCACTTTGCCTTACTTCACATTAAGGCATAATGAGAATGCTATGGAATGAAACCACGGCGAGCACTTTACAGGGTCCACTTGTGTTGTGCTCCACGGACGCGAAGTGGTCACTTCGCGTCCACTTAGCAGGTGGATTTATAATTCACTGCATCTCTACTTTCCAGTCAGAAAGATGTCCCCCTGCTAAAACATTAATTACAATATGAGAAAATAAGGTAAGTCTGGTTAATGTATTTCAAAGCTTTTTGAACTTTTACTCATAATTAAGCTATTTTTTAATATTTTTACAACAAATTTTCTACATGGCCCTTTTGGGACCCCACCTCATAAGCATGGTAGGTGAAATTTTCAGAATTCATGCTGAAAGATGATTTCACAGTTGCTTCAAGAAATTACCATTCCAGTGGTATTTGGAAATTCTTAAATTCTTATCTACAGGGTTCATGAGGTGGATTATAAGAAGGCTATGTTCAAAATTTGGTGGAAAAATATGGTAAAACGACCAAGTTATGGGTGAACATTGAAATATTTCAACATTCACTCATAACTTCACTACTTTTTAATCAGTCTTTCAACATGGCCCTTTTGGGACCCCACCTCATGAACAACACAGGTTTATTTTGTGTCTACTTTTCCATTTGTAAATTATACTGCAAAGCCACTAGAGGGCAGCAACTCATGGAGGTTGCAATCCTCTTCCCACTGGTCTCAGCCTTTGGTCTATTATCTGCCAAAAGCCACAACCTCAGTTAAACTCTCAAGTGCTCTGCCCCTAATCCTAGGCAGAATCTGTCATTGGCTACAGCCCAGAGTTGCCCTCTAGCTGATTTGGACATAGCTGTCCCCTGTAGAAGAAGAAGAAAAAGAATCAGCATTTATATAGGGCTTTTCATACATGGTAACCCAAAGCGCTTTACAAGCAATGCTAGACTGGTAGTGAAGTGACTGAATGTGTGGTGGCGGCCATATCGCACATCATCACCCACACACAGCCTGGATAATTGCATGAACCGGTTTTATGGGAAGGAGAATGTTGGCCAGGACATCGTAATGCTCCCTGCTCTTTGCGAAGAGTGCCCTGGGTTCTTTTACTTCCACCTGGACACCCACCAGGACAACACCAGGATGGGCAGAAGGGACCTCGGTTTAACATCTCATCCGAAGGATGGCACACCCCAGCAGTACAGCACCACCCAATACTGCACTCGGATGCCAGCGATTTTTAGGTGTAAGTCCAATCCCGGTGTGGGACGAGAACCCACGACCTTCTGATCCAGAGGCAGATGTGCTACTAAATGAGCCATGTTGACACCCTGAGTCAACATTCTCTCTGTTCTTTACCCTGTTCTCCCTTACTGCTTATTGTACCACTGCTTCTAACCAGTACTAATCCATTCCCATCTACTCAGTTTTTTGCAGCATGCTCCTGCAAATTATCTACATCCTAATAAATAATCAGTGGTGTGATCTGAATCTGTAAGCCAGTACACCATGGCCAGGTTCTCAGCACTGTACATTCCATTCTGCCTAATGTTTCTGTTTATTGCTGACTATTTCAAAACTGCGTCCCTAACGCACCCTCCACTACACAGTGAGGAGGTCAACCACACAATCTCAATACTGAACCCTGGTCTGTGTATCTCACTGTCCCTTGCCTGCCAAAACGTGGACTTGTAATACCTTGGTAGCTGGCTCACCAGAAGGATGCAAATGTCCTCACTTTTTGCTAAAAAATGTAAAGCAGCTACTTACTTCCTCAATCTGACCATTCCTACTACTTCTCCTGCTATTAACCCTTGCGGGTGATGAGCCAAATCCTGGACCTGCCATACCTTCATCTGCCCCTAACTCCCTATCATCATCATATCATATGCCAAAAAGGGCTAAAAATTGCTCATTTAAACATATGTAGTCTCAGACCTAAGATGTCTAAGCTAGAAGTCTGCTTTAATCAATACACTCCTGACATCCTGGGCATCTCTGACACCTGGCTGAAACCATGCATCAAACAACATGAGGTTGCTGGGCCTGGAAACAAATGTGTCAGGAAGGATCAACTGGGAAAAAGGGGTGGTGGTGTCCTTATGTATGCCAAGGAGTACTTAGACACTGTTGAAATACTTATGTCTGAATCTGGACCTTCTGCTGTCAAATCAATCTTCCTTTCTCTCACCTTTGGCACCATAAAAAAACTCATAGTAGGTTGTGTATACATGCCCCCTAAGATGGCAGCCCCTGGCCTCCCCTCCTTCATAACCTCCCTTGCTAACATCCCGCAGCATGACCTCATACTTGGAGGTAACTTCAACGTTGATTGGCTGCATTCTAACGCTTCCAAATTGACTGCCGTCCTGGCTGACTCAAATCTGGTTCAAATGATTGGTGACCCTACTCATATTAATACAAAGATGAATAACCACACTTTACTTGACTGGATGGTCACAAACTGCGCCCTGAAGATAAACTCAGTGGAGGTCCTCTCAGACGGTATGAGTGACCACTTGCCGACACTCTTTGTATGGCGTAAGAAGTTCCCTAATCCCCCCTCCTAAGATCATCATTGTGCAGGACATGTTCAGGTTTGACACCAACTGCTTTGTCATTACCAGCCGAGAAAATGCTTGGGATCTAATTAAAACTCTGACGGATGTTAACTTGGCAGTAGACTATTTCATGGCAAAGTTCACTAACATTGTTGATCAACACGACCCTTTAAACAGTTGCCGGGTAAAAGGTATTAAAGTACTGTGTCTCACCAAGGAATTAAAGCAGATCATGTCCACTCGCAGTAAGGCATGGAGGACATACAAGGATAGCGGGCTACCTACCAAATGGCAAACATACAGGCAGCTAAGGAACAGCTGCAAGAACTCAATCCAAAAAGCAAAATGACTCCACTTCAAGAGACTCCAGGTTGAGCATTTTGGTAATGCAAAAGAATTCTGGGGACAGGTTAACTTCCTTTTAAAGGGTAATACCGCTGAGAACCCCAGTTCCCTTGATGCCTAGGGAGTCTCTCTCACTGACCCCCCCATCGCCTCTGGCTTCAATGAGTTCTTCTCTAGTCTGGATAGGTACACATCACTATTTTCTAGTTCATCCACTCCCCCTAACCTGAACCCTTACCGTCAGTCTACTCTATGAACCACTCTGCCTTTCATCTAAGGCTTGCAACCCTCGTGGAGTTTCGCTGTCTCCTCATGAATCTAAAGACTGACAGCTTACCTGGCCATGATACTCTAAAGCCTAAATTCCTTAAATTGGGACCTGATGCTCTAGCCCACCCTGTTTGAGATTTAGTTAAGCGATCCTTCCTTACTTGCACCATCCCTGAAAAATGGAAAGTAGCGGTGGTTGTCCTCATCCACAAGGAAGGTCCCAACTCGACAGTGGAACATTTTTGGCCTATTTCAATACTTTGCCCTCTAGCAAAAATACAAGAGCAGATAATCTATAGCTACCTGCAGGATTACCTTGACCTCCACCATCTGCTCTCAACCTCTCAGCATGGGTTTAGGAAAAACCACAGCACACTTACAGCTCTAATTAATGTCACCTCTGACATATTCCATGAAATGGGCCATGGCCGTGTGTCATAGACTGTAGGTGTAATGATGGACACTGACACAAGAAGGCAGTGTGGCAAGGCTTAAAAAAATAATTGCCAAGCCTAAAGCTTTATTAAAGTAACAGCAAAAAAAAAAAAAATAAATAAATAAAACTACAAACTTTGCAGGAATACAGAAAGAAACATAAAAGGTACATAAATGAATGTTTCCACAGGCAATATCAGCAAACGAAAAGGCACCCTGGGATTATGTTAGTCTGTAGGCACAGACTCCCAAGTGGATCAGTACTGGCTGATCCCAAAATGAATATGAAGGTATCACAAGAATGAGTCTCCTTTTATCCTAGGGAATCAACAGGTGATCACTTCAGACTCCGCCCCCTATACTCTTCAATACAGATTTTCATTTATAAAACACTTTTATTTCATTCTAAGCAAAGGGACATTCAATATATCTTCATTACAAAACACTGACATCCCTGAAATAAAATATAATACAGGTTTTACTAAAAACAGCACTCTTGCCAAGTTTAGCCCCTCCCTTAACCTATCCAGAGTATAACTATAGTGAGAAATGGGCCGCCTGACTGCTAGGGAAACAATAAGAGCAACAGTTGCAAATGGCTGTAAGGAATACCTCTGGCTAAAGGCCCGAATACCCATTATCTGATAAGCTTTACTCTTTAAAATTAACAGGCGCTAGACTGCTAAGAAAAGGGGTAAAACTGAAAAGAGTCCAACATTTATCTTACAATGTCTGAAATACTGCACATTTTTGTTCAGAAGTTTCTTTGGGAGTGCTAAACACATTGCAGCACAAGCAAACAAAAGCAGTCCCTTTAATTTCATATCTGCTTATGTTTAAAACCGTTTGTGCTGCTGGTATATTGACTTTGCCATGTCACCTTACAGTACTAAACCAAAAATAATAAAGTTAAACAGTAAGGAAAAGTAAACTGTTTTTGGGTCAAAATACTGTTGCTAAGGCATATCTAAGGAACCTTACAATAACACACTAAGGGATTTGGTGACCAGCAGGCAGACTCTGAATCTTTTTACTATCTTTATTTTTCTTGTCTGCCTAAATAAAATAAGTGCTTGCACTGTGAGAATTCCCCTATATTTGGCATACACATTTGTCTCCTGGGCATTGCTTAAACATGAAAAGAGGAACTACTAGCCCACTATGCTAAACTCTATGGCCCAGATATTCAAACTGCGCCATTTTGTGGCAAGCTTCCCGCGCTACAAAATAGTTATGTTGGTATTAGGCGATATATTCAACGGAGTTGTGCTATGGCACAACTTCTTTGAATATCGCCCCCAGGCCACACCCACTGTGCATGGTGCAGTGGAACTGCACCAGTGCACGTGGTCAGAATGGAGCATTGAGATGCGGTGGTGCAAGTTCCATTGTGCCATGCACAGCACCTGCGATATTCAAAGGGTGACATGCAAATGGTGCCATAATTTATGCAAGGTGCACGGGGGACCATTTGCATCTGATTATGGCCCCATTTGCATGCCATTAGCATGCAGGTGCGCCGATCCCTGATGACTTGTGGCTGGTGCCCTGCCAGGCAGCAGCCGTTGGGACCGACGCCCCCTGCAGCCCAATCTCATTACGTCCCATAAGGGACAATGCATGTCTCCAATCCCTGGTGGTCCAGTGGACCACGAGTAGCCCGATCGAGGGCATAACAGTAGTCTCCCCCCCGAGTAGCCTGAACGTGGGCAGGAGTGTACCCTCACCTCCCAAGTAGCCCGATCGCGGGTGAAGACCTCCCTGAAAATCCAATATCCTGGTGGTCCAGTGGACTGTGAGTAGCCCGATCGTGGGTGGCATTTCTCCCCTCGTCCATCCTGGTGATCTAATGGCCCCCACACCCGCCGCGGAGCCCCACCGCGCTCCTCCCGTCAGCCGGTGGCGGCACCCGCCTGCCGCCCGCCGCCTGTCGCCTGACAGCTCGGTGGGCGGCCGCCCTGGTTGAGCATGAGCCAATGGGCGCTAGCCCATAGTCGACTAGTCGGTCCAAATATGTTCACATATCTGACTGACTAGTACGGTATGGGCTGCACGCCCATTGGCTAATGCTCTGAACCATGGGTGTGCAGCCCTCACCGAGCTGTCAGTCGACGGGCGCGGGCGGCAGGCAGGTGGGGTGCTGCCACCCGCCGGCTGATGGGGGAGTGGGGTGGTAGGGCCGTGGGCGGGTGGGTGGGGGCCACTAGATCACCAGGGATTTCGATGGGGGGAGGAATTGCACCTGCGATCGATTACCATGTCATCCACTGACCACCAGGGATATTGGATTTTGGGGAAGTCTTCTGCCCACGACTGGCTACTCGGGGTGGCGTGCACACTTCTACCTGTGATCGGCTACTCGGGGATGGGGTACACCTTGCCCGTGATCGCTTCTACTCGGGGTGGGGGTACACTTCTGCCCGTGATTGGCTACTCGGGGTGGAGGTACACTTCTGCCCATGATCAGGCTACTCTGGAGGTGGGGTACACTTCTGCCCACGATCGGCTACTCAGGAGGTGGGGGTACACTTCTGCCCGCGATCAGGACATGGGGCGTTCCAGGCGCGAACAGGGGCCACCCACAGGTGGCAGCTGCTGTGTTGCACCCTGCAATGCAGCAGCTCACCTGTGGGTGGCCTCAACTTGTTCCTTTTTTCGGCTCAGCTTTGTGCAGGCGCAGGTAGGGGTTGCCCCTGCATAACTCTGCATGGCCCAGGCTGAATATCGGGCTGTGCAGTTTATGCATGGCCGCCCCCCACCTATGCCTGCATACATTACTGATACGCCGGGCGCATTCAGGATTTGTGCAGGCGCACTTTTCCTTACAAATATGCTTGCAGGCGATCAGTGGGTGCATGGCGAAGCACTGTTGCGCCATGCGCAACCCTTTTGAATATCTGGGCCTATGTCTGTACACTGTAGCCTATCATGGGGGGGGGACTGAAGCTCCATACCTGTCTTTTTAATTAAATGAAAGTGATAGAAAGGGCCTCTTATCCAGGTGGCCTGCATGGAAAAAGGGAATTAAAAGGTGGAAAGTAAGGGAAAGGACAGTAAAGATATTCAGAGAGTGCTACTGTAGTAGACTTCTGAAACAGAATTAGACAGGAATTTGGAGGTTTAACAGCGCACTTTCACACTGTGCCACTGGAACAATTTTCATAGACTTGACCAGGGCTTTTGACTTCATCAACCATGGCCTTCTATTACAACAACTGCATGTCACTGGTCTTGATGCCAATGCCCTGACCTGGACCCAAAGTTACCTTTATGGCTGTACCCAAAAAGTAAAATGGGCAGGCTCCCTATCTGACCTGAGGCCTATCACCCATGGTATCCCCCAAGTCTCCATATTGAGCCCATTACTTTTTTCACTTTATAGTAATGACCTCCCTAATAATTGTGGTGGGGCCTTTGTTCACCTATATGCAGATGATGCTATCATCTACCATTCTTCTCCTGATATCAGGTGGCTCAATTCAACACTAGCCTTCAATTTCCACACCCTTGAGGACCGGTTCCTTCTGAAGCAACTTGTCCTTAATACTAAAAAAACAAAGAGCATGTTATTCTTCAGCTCATCCGCACCAACCCTCCCCTCCCTTCTGGCTGTACTCTCATGTGCTGGAGATGCACTCAAATCAGTCAGGTCCTTCAAATACTTGGGAGTCACCTTAGATCCCTCACTTACCCTGGATGTGCATGTTACAGCCATCACCAACACCATAAATCAAAAAATCGGTGTCCTCTACCGCATCTGTCCATTTCTTACATTGACCTCCTGCTGCAAGATTGCAAATGCCACACTCCTGCCCCTACTTATGTATGGTGCTCTATTACTGCTCTCTGCTTCTCTGCTACCACATCTGTACTGTCATGTCTATCATAGGCCTACCATAGATTTGGTAGGTTTGCTCTTGGGGCCAATGCTGGGCACCATCACTGCAATGTCCTGTCTGCCCTGGGATGGCTACCCTATGAATTAAAATTATGCTACGCTACACTAAGCTTTATACATAAGCTTGTACATTGCTTCACTCCTCCTTGCCTTGCTGATATTGTTCGACATCATCTCCCTCAACGTGCCTTTAGCTCTACCTCCTTGCCTCTTCTCTCAGTGCCAAATTATGGCTCTTCATGGCTCAGAGATCATTTGCATTTTCTGCTGTGTTCTACTGGAACTCTGTATCTCCTTCTATACTGGCCTGCACCTCCCTCTCTCAATTTCAAAGTTTGCTATTATCTCACCCAACTGCTACACCTTGCTCCTGCTTCCTCTGACTCCTAACCCCTTTTCACTCCTTGCATGATTCTCCTAGCAAAACTTTCCACTCTCTTTATCTCCTGCTCTCCTAGAAAAAAATAGTGTAAATGTTGTCTGGATGTAAGGTTTTGTTGACTATGCTTTAAATTGCTTATTTTGCATAACAATGTAATTGATGTACTCTCTTACTGTATGTATGACTACTCCTTGTCTAATTTATTGTATCAATTAATGCACTATCAATGTACTGCACTTCCTGGGTTGCCCCTGAAAAAGGGACTGTCTTGTCTCAGAGGGGTCTACCCGGTTATCAAAATTCAATTAAAAAATAAATAAAAAAATAAAATAAAAATCCGCCCTGAAAGGTGATTTTGCAGTCACTCCACTAAATCACATTTTAGGTAGTGTTTGAAAATTTTCACCTATGGGGTTCATGACATGGTGTCATAAGAAGACTGTTTAAAATTTGAGTTCAAAATAAGTTATAAATGTACATTGACAGTTTTTCCATGGTAACTCATAACTTTGATAATTATCAATATTTTTACTCCAAACTTTCAGCATAGCTATTTTTAAATACCAATTTATAAACATGACAAATGTCTTTTTTCAAATCCTGGATCAAACGTCTTTTCATAGTAGTGGTGCAAAATGAAGTTTCAGACACTATTCTATCAATGCCACATGTCATGTTTATAAGAGGAAGTCATAAAATGACTATCTTGAAAATTTGGATTCAAAATAAAAAAAAAGTCATTATTAAGAAATGTTGGCTCAGATATTCAAAAGGGTTGCGCCCCAGCACGATATTCAAATGGGAAAAGTGCGTGTCACAAATCCCGATTCACCGGAGCGCATCAGTAATATATGCAGGCACAGGTGGGGGGGAGGCCGTGCCCATGCATAACCTGCACTGCCTGATATTCAGCCCGGGATGTGCAGAGCCATGCATGCGCAACCCTTACCTGTGACAGCACAAAGTTATGCCAAAAAAAAAAGGAACAACTGATGGCCACCCACAGGTGAGCTGTCGCATTGCAGGGCACAACACAGCAGCTACCACCTGTGGGTGGCCACCAGAGCTCCAGCTGCACCTGGCGGCGCCCCCCCATGCCCGATCGTGGGCATCTGTCAAAAGATAGAATAAGTTCCTATATCCCCGTGGTCCAGTGGACCGCTATGTGCCAGATCGCGGGCATCTGTATGAATAGCGAAGTTCAGACTCTTTGGTGGTCCAGTGGACCGCCTTCAGTTTTGGGCATCTGTAAATACCATTCACATTTCGGTGGTTCAGTGATCGCTTCGCCCTATCCGCATTTGCAAAGAAAAACAGCCCATCCGGTGGTCCAGTGGACCGCATTTCGCCGATCGCGACATCTGTAAAAATGCCTTGTTGGCGCCTGGTGGGTTCAGGGTACATTTCACCGCCTCACCGAGCTCACCGCCTCTCCGGTCAGCTGCGGGATGGCAGCACTGCCTCACCCGCCACCCCGTCACCCGCCGACCGATACGTAGTTGTGATGTTCATTGTTCGCCAGTGAGCCAACAGGCGCAGCATCCTCTACTGGCTGGTTTGTTACATTCCAGATATGTGAATGATTCATTCACATATCTGAATGTGTAGTAGGCTGACGCCCATTGGCTCACGCCAGAACCAATGGGCATGCAGCCCTACTGAGGTGTCAGCTGACAGGTGGCGGGCGGCAGGAAGGTGGGGTGCTGCCACCCGCTGGCTGACTGGGGGAGCGGGCACTGGGGCTCAGTGGGCTGGTGGGGAGGGGGCACCCTAGACCACCAGGGTAATAGGAGGTTTTTTTTTTATAGATGCCTGGACAGCAGAGTGCAGTCCACTGGACCACCAGGGATATAGGACTGTTTTTTCTTTTTTTAACAGATGTCCGAGATCGGGCAGAGAGCGGTCCACTGGACCACCAGGGATATTGGACGATTTTATTTTTACAGATGCCCGTGATCAGGCACATAGCAGTCCACTGGACCACCAGGGATATTGGATGAGTTTATTTTTACAGATGCCCGAGACTGGGCAGAGAGTGGTCCACTGAACCACCAGGGATATTGGACCATTTTATTCATGCAGATGCCTGTGATCAGGCTTATAGTGGTCCACTGGACCACCAGGGTTATAGGAAGGTTTTTTTATTTTTACACAGATGCCCGTGATCGGGCTGCATGGGGCGTCGGTCCCCAATGGCTGCTGCCTGGCAGGGCGCCAGGCACAAGTCGTCAGGGATCAGTGCACCCTGCATGAAAATGGGGCCATAATGACATGCAAATTGCCCCATGTGCACCTTGCATAAATTATGGCCCCATTTGCATGTCAACTTTTTAATATCACTGGTGCTGTGAATGGTGCAATGGCACTTGTGCTAGTGCATCTCCATGCTCCACTCTGGCCACTTGCACTGGTGCAGTGCCACTGTGCCATGCACACTGGGGGTGGCCAGGGTGCGATATTCAAAGCTGCTGAGCCATGGTGCAGCTCTATTGAATATCGCCCAGGCCACACTCCTGCGCAGCCAAGTTGAGCTGCACCCAAGCTTGTGCCACAGCCTGGTGCAGTTTGACTATCCGGGCCATTGTGTATAGTGCTAGCATTGACCCCAGCAGGTAGTGCTTTCTAATTCTGTACAGGTGATATGTGTTTGGTGGTGAGCTCAGTGAGCCACCTGGATAGGCTGAGGTTGGGGCAGATGGCACTGTCATTCAGCACTATCCCACAACCTGAGAAGGGAAGGTGTAGAGTTTCCTGCCTAGGCCCAAGTACAAGGTGGTGAAAAGAAATCTTCTCCAGGCATTGGGCCCTGCACCTTTACATCTGTAGGTGCCAGAGGGCTCTGTGATTTGGCTGACAGATGGACTCTTTGCCTGTGCATCTGTAATTGTAGCCACATGGAAATGCAGGGACTCAAGATCCCAGAGGGCACTGTGCTTCTGCAGCCCACCAGACAGCCCCACAGATTTTTGACATCCATTACTGCATGGAAGGGCAGCAAATGTGCACTTCTCTTGGCACAGGACCAACAGGGCCCTCTATGTCTGCATCTGTTCATGAAGGTCCCAAAGGGATGAATGAGGATACAATTCCACAGAAGGAAATTCATTGCAAAAAACTGCATTAGTGCACCAGTTAGGGTTCAGCTTAATACCACAAAAGTACCGAAATGTGAAATTAAGGTGTCTGACCCTAACTCCCCATCCCAAAGCAGCAAAAGGATAAGACTACACAAGTAACCATAGACTCCATCATCAGGAAAGACAAACAAAATACAACTGTTGATGACAAAAATGCAGTAACACTTATGTGCTACTTAGTGGATTTTGTATGAATACACACACACATATATATATATATATATATATATATATATATATGTATATCTATATCTATGTGTGTGTGTGTGTATATATATATATATATATATATATTAGGTGGGCGGATAACAAAATTTCCCTGGATACTGGATCCGGATTTATCGATCAATATATCAGACTGGATCAGGATATTTATCAGGTCAGATATAGTGATGGAGAGAAACAGTAGACTAATAAAATGTTTGCTCCAAAAATCAAATAACATCACACAATGACAGAATAATCAATTTAATGAAGAACTGTAAATAAATCATAAAAGATACAGGGACACTCAATGTTTATAAAAATTGTCCATATTCTGTTTTATGAATAGCAACATGTTTGCATTTTTGGGTGAGAACCAGGAGCGCTTCTCTATTATTATATCACCAGCAACACTAAAAATTATCTCGCTAGGCACACTGCTGGGTGGAGCGGACAGGTACCACATTGCGAGTTTTTTCAGCACTGGAAACCTGTATCCATGCGTTTTCCAGAAAGTAAGAGCATCAGGTGTATTTTTTTTAGGCACCAGATTTTCTGCAAGGTAAATGCCAAGCTCCTGATTGCAACTGGACACATCATCAACAACTGAAGCTGAAAAATAAATGAAAGCCTGCTATTGCTACACACTTAATGGAACTCATATTATCACAGAATTAGCTGCTGACTGCTATTTGTAAATATTTTTTTACTTACTGTCTTCAGGTAGCGAGTTGTTCTGTGAGAAGACATCCTATGGGTCATCTGTGTCACAGTCCTGCTCAAAGTTTTTTTCATTGAGTTGCATCTGTACTGTACTATGTGGCTCATCAGACATCTCACAATGCTCTTCCACAAGTTGTTTAGTGACAGCTTTAGCAAATGATTTACCACACTCAGTTCTGAAAAAGTGAAGCTTGTATCTTGCATCTATGACTGTAGCCACGGCAATCTCCCTTGTGGACTCATATTGCACTAATAGATTGTTAATGGATTCAAGCATTGCAGCTTTCATTGCCTGCAGCCCCAGTACTTTTATTCCCTCAGTTGAGTGAAATAGCACTGTGGAAGTAAGAATAATGTCAGAAACACAGGCACAATCAGAACTTGGTTTCAATCTCAAATGGCCTTAATAAAGTGCAGACATTCTCTGCAAGTGACCACTGTGAGTTACTAAATATTCTGGTCTCACATTCGGCAGCATAAACAGTCATCACTCTCCGTTGCTCTAGTGAGTGTTCTAGCATGTAAAAAGAGCTGTTCCATCTTGTGGACATGTCCTGCACCAAATGGTGCTCTGGTAACTATAGGGTCTTTTGCAGCTCTTTAATCTTTTCTAATGCAGAGGCAGAGTGCTTAAAGTGTCCCACAACTGCTCTCCCCATGGCTAGTAACTCCTCAACTGAACGTTGCTTAAAAACTGAATCTTGAATAATGAGCTGTAATGTGTGCGCTAAACAACCAACACTTTGCATATCACTTAGTTTCATTGCTTTTGCGATGTTTGGGCCATTATCCCTTACAACTAGATGCCTTTGACCACTCTTTTTCCCCCATGTGTCGAAATATGCAAAAAATTCTTTGAAAGGTTTTCCTCCGTATGTCTGTCAGCAAGGTGCTTTAAGAACAAAAGTGCATACCATCTGTTAAAGGATTCATCTATCCAGTGTGCTGTCACTGGTAGGTAGGACACGATTGAGCAGGCTGTTGTCCAGGTATCTGTTGTGAATGAAAAATGCTCACTCATCCTGTGTTCTGGACCGTATCTTATTGTACATAGAGGGGATTGTTACCTTGGCAAACTGGCTTCTTGATGGTAACATGTATCTTGGTTCGAATACTGATAACAGATGCTTGAGCCCAACATTCTTAACCACAGAAAAAGGCTGTTCATCAGCAGCTATCATCTCTGCAATGGAATTGGTGACTTCAGTTGCCCTGGGGTGTTCGCTACCGAATGGGTTAGCATGGGCAAGATAGGATTCAATAGTCTGGCTCTCCCATTTTATCTTTTTAGATGGTGGCTCCTGAAGTGATTCAGCTTGCCTCACTAATTCATTATGAGCTTTTTAACCTTGCATATCAGCATACTTGGACCTGTGCTTGTTTCGCAAATGATTTAAGAGCCCAGAAGTCCCGAAGCTATGGACTGAAGACCCCCTGCTTAACGTAGGATTGTGGCACAGAGTACACTTAGTCTTCGAGTTAGAGTCACCGTCCAGTGAAAAAATATGCCCATACCACACTTTTTTATGACATTTTATGATAGCTGGCAACTCAGTCGCATTTCGGACACAACACACCACAACAAGCACCTTGCATCTGCAGAGTGCACTGTTGGTCTACAACTTAAATGTATGAAATTAAACAAACAGGTACACACGTGCTTAATGAGACAGGTTATTGCCTATTAATAAATCAAACAATGATACCTCAACAATGGATAACTCGATGCCTATTTGGATAATCACTTTGCACCTAGCAACCATTGCTCAAAACACCTAGCAACTCGCACTTAGCATCTGTTGTTAATTGCCAAAAACAGAACTTGCATTAAGGGCATTAAGTAAGGCATTAAGTAGGAAATGTAGAAGTGGTGTTCTGTGCTGACATCTAAAAAAAATCTGATCGGATCGGTTTGCATGAAAGATCAAGCTATCCGGTCAGATTTATTTATCGAAATGATTATCCACCCATCCTTAAGATATATATATATATATGTATTATGGTAGCATGATAGTGCTACCATAGTTAGGGTTGAGTACCCTTTTTAAGGTTAAATGGTGAAACTTTGTACCTTAATAGCTTTGCCACCATTCAATGGATTTGCCCAAAATTTGGCAGGCATGGGGCGTAACCAAAGATCTTGAGATCTGTCAACTTTCATACTGGTCAGATTTATGGCTGTGGAGTTATTAGGCAACATCCGTGCATGCAATTACTTTTTTTTGTGCATTCTTTACTCGTGCCTACAGGTCGCACGGTTTGCGAGACCAATTCAAAGACTTTAGGGAATGTGTAGCCAGGGTCCCCGATTTGCCTTTTGAAGATTTCATGAAAAAATATTCAAAAGTTATTCAAAAAACAAGTTTACATTATAAGTCAATGGGAAAAGTTAACAGAAAGTTCAACAGTGTCTCAAATGCAGTTTTTAGTGTCACAAATGACCCCTGTAGTGTCATGAGTCAGCCACGTTCTTTTCTGTTAGTGGTCACAGAAATGCTTGGCATTTATATTTGGGACCCTCTAGGGACACAATTCTTTTTGTGTTCACCTAGTCGGACCATGAGAATCATCGCCATGTCTTCTTTGGGGGGTTAAACACCCCAAAAATATGTTTTTGAAATTTTTGGAAAAAGTAGTGTCACAAAGTAGTGTCGCACTCATGACACTTTCGTGATTTAATTTACAAAAGTGTTGTGATTTATGACACTATTTTGCAACACTATACCCAAAATAACAGGAATTCTTTGCCACCCTGCTGCAAAACAACGGTTTAGTCTTTTGGGCTGAAATTTGGAGGGAAGAAAGCCAACATCCCACAGATGTGCCTTTTGGTGGTTTGATGACAAACTATTACACAGATGGAAAGTTACAGTGCTCCAAAGTTGACACTTTTCCCATAGACTAACACTGCAGCATCTGCCATTTGTTTTGGGACCTGTATCTCAGAAACGGTGAGAGATACAGACTTTTCATTGGGAAAAATGCTTACCCCCACCTGGGGCCTAAGTACAAAACTAGCCAGGAAAGTCATAATTCATACGAAATTTTACTTTTTTTTCTACGTTGTACGGTTCCTGAGATACAAGTAATTTAGTATTCCAACTCCTCATTTTCTGCTCCGAGCCCCATTATTATGCATACAGTCTTTGTACTCACAGAGTTTCTCTATGCAGCTGTTGGGGAAAACCAGGGTGTGCGCTCCAGTCACTGTTACACGTAGCATTTTCACTTGTGTTTCCGTACCCATTTGCGTTAGCGTTCCCATGTATGCCACTGTGTGCGTTATCCTTTGCGTTTTTGTTTGCGCATGCATTTGCGTTACTCTTACCATTTGTGTCTACAGTACTGTTTCTGTTTGTGTTTCACTTTGTGTCACCGTGCATGTTATAATTTGCATTTTTGGCCACCCTTCTGTTTGCATTTGTCTTTCGTTTTGCATCATCGTTGTTGTTACCATTACCATTTGCATTTCCAATTGCGTTCCCGTGCATGTTACAGTTTGCATTTCCATACTCACTTGTGTTTGCATTTGCATTTCTGTTTCCTTTGGCATTATTGTTGCTGTTACTGTTACCATTTGCATTTCCAATTGTGGTACCATGACTGTGCGAGTTACAGTTTGCATTTCCATACGCGCTTGCATTTGTATTTCCGTTTACATAGAAACATAGAAACATAGAAGTTGACGGCAGATAAGGACCGCAAGGCCCATCCAGTCTGCACATTTCTTTTTCTACCTTATAAATGTGCCATCGGCCTTTTCTCTGTCAGTGGCCTATCTATTCATAGTCATTTGTATTGCTCCCTTATGCCTATCCCATGCCTGTTTGAAGCCCTGCACTGTATTCATAGCCACCACTTCTTGTGGTAAGCCATTCCATGCATCCACCACCCTTTCTGTGAAAAAGAATTTCCTCACATTCCCCTTAATCGGCCTCCTCTAATCTCATGCTGTGTCCTCTTGTCCTGCTATTTTCTTATATTTAAACATGTTAGACTCTTTCACCTTGTTTATGCCCTTAAGGTGTTTGAATGCCACGATCATATCACCCTCTACCTCCTTTGCTCAAGGGTATACATATTGAGTCTGCTAATCTGTCCTCATATGTCTTCTGATGCAGCCCCTGCACCATTTTGGTTGCCCTTCTCTGGACTGCCTCAATTTGGTTAATGTCCTTGTGAAGGTGTGGCCTCCAATACTGCACGCAGTACTCCAGATGGGGCCTAACCAGTGTCTTGTACAGAGGGATTATTACCTCCCTCTTACGACTTGTGATACCCCTACTAATACACCCTAACACCCCCCTCTCCTTACCTACTGCTTTAGAGGTCTGCTTGGATGATTTTAGGTCATCAGTGATGATGATGCCCAAGTCTCTTTCTTCCTTTGTGACTGCTAGCAACTCCCTCCCAGCCTATAGGTGGCTTCAGGTTTTCTTCCCTATGTGCATGATTTTGCACTTCTTTGCATTAAATCCCAGTTGCCACTCTTCTGACCATTCTGCTAGTTTATCCAGATCTCTTCTCATTCTGCCCACCCCATCTGGATCATCTACTCTGTTGCAGATCTTGGTGTCATCTGCAAACAGACAAGCCTTACCCTCTAGTCCATCTGCAAGGTCACTAATGAAGATGTTGAAGAGGACTGGCCCCAGGACTGATCCCTGAGGTACCCCACTTGTGACTTGCATCTCTTCTGACTGTATACCATTTACCACCACTCTGTTCTCTGCCCGTCAACCAGTTTGCCACCCAGTTGACCAACTTCTGACCCACCCTGAGCCTACCCAGCTTATTTATCAATCTTCTATGTGGAACAGTGTCAAAAGCTTTGCTGAAGTCAAGATAGGCGACATCAACTGCTCCCCCTTGGTCCACCACTCTGGTTACCCAGTCAAAGAAATCTATGAGATTAGTTTGACAGGACCTTCCTTTTGTAAACCCATGCTGTCTTGGATCCCTGCCCCTATGGATTCCAGGTGTTGCACTATCCTTTCCTTAAGGAGTGCCCATAATCTTGCCCACTACTGAGGTAAGACTGACCCGGTCTGTAGTTCTCCGCCTCCTCCCTGCTACCACTCTTGTGGAGTCGGGATCACATGAGCCCTTCTCCAGTCTTCTGGGACTCTCCTGTGCTCAGAGACTCACTAAACAATTCTGCTAATGGCTCTGCTAGTTCCTCCTTTAGCTCCTTAAGTACCCTGGGATGTATGCCATCAGGTCCCATTGCCTTATCCACCCTGAGCTTAGCAAGCTCTTGTAGGACCCTTTCTTTTGTGAAGGGAGTAGTGCTCACCTCCCCCCCTGTGTCCATGATGCTGAGCTGTGGGCCCTGCCCTACCTTCTCTTCAGTAAATACTGAGCACAAGTATCTATTTAGGATAGATGCCTTTACAGGGTCCTCCTCCTCACATGCTCCCTTTTCTCCATTAAGCTTAGCAATACCCCTCTGGACTTTCTCCTTTCACTAATGTATCTATAGAAAGTCTTGTCACCTTCTTTTACTGTTCGTGCTAGTGTTTCCTCAGTTTGGGACTTTGCCTGCCTTACTGCCTTACCTGCTTCCTTAGGGCAGTTTGGTATGCCTCCCTATCTTCATCCGCTGTGTTCCTTATATTTCCTGAAGGCCAGCCTTTGGCTCTGACCTTTTCTGCTACTGTATTTGAGGAACCAAAGTGGTTTCCTTCTTCTTTGCTCTTCCTTTTCTGTCTAACACAATGGGATGTTGCTTCAAGTATTGCATCCTTAATGCTTGTCCACTTTGTGCCCGTACCCCCTCACCTGTGTTTCTTGCCAGGGCTAGCTTAACTCTGTTGGCCATCTTATCAAAGTCAGCTCCTCTGAAGTCCCATATTTTGCCTTGAATGGGATGATTTAGATGTAGTAGCCAAATTGAACCATACCATGTGATGGTCACTGGCCCCAGGTGACCTTCTACCTGGAGATCTGTGATCCCTTCTTTGTTGGTCAGTACTAGATCTAGGATAGCCCTGTCTCTTGTGGGTTGCTGTACCAGTTGTTTGAGGCCCTCCCCCTGCAGGGAATCCACTATGAGTCTAGTTCTGGCAGATGTTCCTGCTGGTATTGACCAATCTGTATCCGGCATGTTGAAGTCTCCCATTATCAGAACCTCCCTTTAGCTGTCATGTTTTGTATATCTTCTAACAGTAATGTGTCTATGTCCTCCTCTGGTCTGGGGGCCTGTAGACAACCCCAGTTCTTATGGCTGTCCCATTTCCTGTTTCCAGGGTGACCCACAGTTCTTCTGGCTCCTTATGTGTATTCTGAATTTCTGTAGCTTTGATATTTTCATTAACAACAGGGCCACTCCCCCTTTTTGCACCTTGGTCTCTTCTGAACAATACATAGCCAGGTACTGAAATCTCCTACGGTGTGGTTACTGGTAAACCACGTCTCACTAATTGCTACTATGTCCAGTTTAGCCTCTGACATTATTGCCTGCAGGTCTGGGATCTTATTTCCCAGGCTGTGAGCATTTGTGTACATGAGTTTCCATTGGCCAGATTTTGGTGTGTTAGTTGTTGGGTGAAGTTTGGCATTACCCCTGTGCGTCGTATGGGGAGACAAACCTTTTTTCTTACCTGGTGATGCAAATGAACGGCAAACATGCTGAATTCCTGTTTGACCACTAGCTGAGGGGGGAGGGGTGTTCTTCCCATTCGACGTATGGGGTGCTGCACCCCTCTCCCCATTTGCTAGTTTCTGTTTCGTTTGGTGTTATTGTTGCTGTTACCTTTACCATTAGCATTTACAATTGCAGTACCGTAACCATGTGCATTACGGTTTGCGTTTCCGTACGTGCTTTCGTTTGTATTTCTGTTTCTGTTGCCTTTGGCATTATTGTTGCTGTTACCATTACCATTTACGTTTACAATTGCAGTACCATGACCGTGCATGTAATGGTTTGCGTTTCTGTATGCCCTTGCATTCGTGTTTCCATATCTGTTTCTTTTGGCATTATTTTAGCTGTCACCACTACCATTTGTGTTTCCAATTGTGGTACCATGACCATGCAT
Source organism: Neoceratodus forsteri (assembly GCA_016271365.2). Taxonomy (NCBI): domain Eukaryota; kingdom Metazoa; phylum Chordata; order Ceratodontiformes; family Ceratodontidae; genus Neoceratodus; species Neoceratodus forsteri. The sequence goes on from CM057454.1 coordinate 337,371,646, forward strand.
GTTATGGTTTGTGTTTCAATAAGCGCTTGTGTTTGCCTTTCTGTTTCTGTTTCCTTTGGTGTTATTTTACTGTTACTGTTACCATTTGCATTTGCTATTGCGGTACCATGACCATGCGCATTACGCTTTGCATTTCCATACGCCCTTGCGTTTGCCTTTCGGTTTCTGTTCCCTTTGGCATTATTGTTGCTGTAACAGTTAACATTTGCATTTACAATAGCGGTACCGTGACCCTGCGTGTTACCAGTTGCGTTTCCCTATGTGCTTGTGTCTCCGTTTGCTTGACTGTTCGCTTTGGCGTCACTTTGCGCTTGTGTTTCTATTAACATTTGCGTTACCATTTACGTTTGCGTCACCATGTGTGTAACCATTAGTGCCTGTGTTTGCATTGCAGTTACCATTACTATGTCACAAGACATCACGTGGTGGGAGCATGGAGCCTGAAGGGCCTGCACTCCCACCACCGCATTCTATTCACTATTTATAGTCCTCCTTCTCAAAAAGAAGAGATATTCATGGCAAAAAAATCCATTTAATGCATCAGTTAGGGTTGTTCCACAGTGACAAAAGTGAGGAAATTCAGTGAGAGTTAGGACTGATGACCCCAACGCACACACCGATGCCGGTTGGGGGGGCAGTCTAGTCAGGTGCAAGGGGGGCTTTCAACCCTAACACCAAATGTCCTCACTTTTGTCACTGTTGACCAACCCTAACTGATGCATTAAATGGATTTTTTTGCCATGAATATATATATACATACATATATATATATATACACATATATATATATATATATATATATATATATATATATATATATATATATATATATATATAAAATAGAGGTGCGGTCGTGCCTCTATAGTTAGGATTGAGTGTGCAGTTTAATGTTAAACCCCAAATTTTGCACCTTAATAACTTTGCAACCCTTTAATGGATTTGCACAAAATGCAGTATGCGCTGTTCTGTGGGGCAGATCTCTTGACTTGCCAAATTTTGTTTTGATCAGATGCACAGATTTTCCACAGCGCATACGGAAAAAGGTGTGTTTTTCACTTTTTTTTGCAAATCTTTCCTGAATTTTCCTCATCAGCCTGCACCCACACCATTTTGAATTTTAGCCTGAAATGTTCAGGGTAGAAAGAGCTTACCATAAGGAACAAGCCAGCATTAGTTTGGTGAAAAAATATTATTCTGATCCAGAGTTATTCAATTTTGAAAATTCAGGTTCTGAGCATGCTCAGTGCATTCTTTTGGTTAGATGCACAGCTGCGAACAAGGATTTTGGCTCATGAACAGGGATTCTGACAGCTCATGAATGGGGAGTCATTAAATCCCCGTTTGTGAGAAAACAAATTCTCGTTTGTGAGCCATCTTGTTTTCACTTTTTGTCCAAAAACAAAATGTTGTTACTTGCCCCACAGATGCATTTTGTTTAAACAAATGCATGGCTTTTGTTCAGGGTGATGCCCTCTACAAAATCATGTGTTTGGTTTCCATCAGTTTATTTAAAAAACAGCAGTTTTTTTATTTGGAAATCCTCGTTTATGACTCACTTCCGATCCCTGTTCGTGAGGTGTCCAAATCCCCATTCGTGAGCCAATCCCCATTTGTGAGTTGTCAAAATCCTTGTTCGTGAGATCAGTACCAGCTGGCCCTATCTCCCAAATGGGGATCAGGTCACGAACTTGGATTTTGACATCTCATGAATGGGGAATCACAAATGGCGATTGTGTCACCTTGTGAACGGGGATCAGAAAAAAAAATCCTTGCTCATGAGCTGTCAAAATCCCTGTTCATGAGCCACATCCCCATTCTTGAGCTGTCAAAATCTACGCTCATGGGAGGAGAACCAGATGGCCCTATCTTGCGAACAGGGAATCCCCGTTCATGAGCTGTAGGAATCCCCATTCATGACTCGATCTCCTTCGTGAGCTAGCAAAATCCTGGTTTGTGAGATGAAGACCAGATGATCCTATTTCATGAAAGGAGATCGGCTCACAAACGGGAATTTTGTCACCTCAAGAAAGTGGATTCAGTTCACAAACGGGGATTTTGACAGCTCACGAACAAGGATTTGTAAACTTTTGCCAATTCACTGCTACGAGACGGTAAGGACTTTTGGCTTGAAATTTTCAGGGTGCAAAGGGGATGTCCCACAGGTGTGATATATCCTGGTGTGGTGTAAAAAATTGCATTGGTTACATACTTATGACATTCCAAAGTTGAGACATTCCCCATGGGATAACATTGCGACTCCCATGATGCCTTTTGGAGCCCGTAGCTTGAAAACAAAGTGAGATACAGATTTTCCACTACACACAGCTGCAGAAACAATTTGGAAATCATAGATTACACCAGCAGCAGAATTTGTTTCCTACTTGCTATGGTTAATGAGATATTGGCAAATTAATGTTAAAAGAGTTCCAAGGTTGACTTTTGAGCATTTTTCAGTGCCTGTATCTCATAAATGATGCATGATACAGTTCAGTCACAAGACCTAACTCTCACCCCATTCTCCTCTACTTTGGCATGTCAACCTGTTTACACATGGATGGGGTGAGAGTTGAGCCTTGCAACCCTATGGCACACCCCTGCATCTGTCGGTCTGTGCAGTATGGGTGGTGGTAGGGGGTTTAGGGGCTCAACCCTAATGTCTCATTTCCCAATTTTTGTTGCTTTAACCCTAACTGATGCACTAAGCAAAGTTTTTTGCAATGAATATGTGTGTATATATATATATATATATATATATATATATATATATATTCTTTGTCAAAAACTGTGTTAATGCAACAGTTAGGGTTTTTTACAGTGACAAAAGTGAGGAAATTGCTATTAGGGTTACCACCCCTTGCACCCCATGACCACCCTGCTCCCACCAACAGGCATCGGGGTGTGCATTGGGGTCATCGGCCCTAACTCTCACCCCACTTCATGTGTAAATAAGCTGAGGTGGTGCAGTATAGGAAAATGGGGTGAGAGTTAGGACTGATGACCCCAACACACACCCCGATGCCTTTTGGTGGGGGTGGGGTGATTATGGGGTGCAGGGGGTGGTAACCCTAATGGCGAATTTCCTTGCTTTTGTCACTGTAAAAAACCCTAACTGTTGCATTAATACAGTTTTATGCAAATAATTATTTCCTTACTTTTTGAGAAAGCATAGTAAAGTACAATGTTTCACAAGTTGGTAGGAGCATGGGGCCCAGGCCTAACATAACAGTACAAGTACAAGTACCGAATATCATATGTATCGGTGGGAGCACATATAAGGGCCCCACACTCCCACCAACTTGAAATGAATCAAATTTTAATTTGTCAGAGTGGCATAATTCTGCACCTGTTTACATTTTATACACCTAACCACTGAAAATGTCCTCCATGGCAGTAAGGCTAGCTACCCTATAAATGTCAAGCCACTACCACAATGCAGAAAGCTATCCACAAAATGTAAACTGTGTCATGCAATATCTCTACAGCAAATTAATTTTCTGACACCTAAACACCATAATTCACATTTACAGGACATCCCCTCAACACCCTCCACATTTCAAGTTAAAAGACCAAACCACTTCTGAGATATTTAATGTTAAAGTTTTTGCACCTTTACAAATTCTTTGATCGTGAGAATTGGCCATGTCCAAGTGATCAAAAATCATCTTTGATCATGAGGGGACATCTGGTCATGTGATTTGGGCTGTCTAGTCTCTCTCAGAGACATCTGGTCCAGCAAAAACTTGGCCATCTCGTCCCACCCTCACGAACGAAGGTCATGATCAAAGAAATCTCATGACCAAAGAATTTGCAGGCTCATGATCAAAGAATTGAAAAATGTTAAAATTCCATTTTTTGACACAGCTACATTAAACCACAGGCATGGCTCAATCGAGGGAAGACCCCTGAGCAAAACCCATTCTAGTTTTACTTCACAAGTCACCCCTGGGCTGAGATATTTGTTTTTTCCCCAACTCAAAAATCTGGCTCTCATCTCTCCCTCACGAACGAAGATCGTGATCAAAGAATTTCATGATCAAAGAATTTGCAGGCTTGTGATCAAAGGTCATTAGCAAGCCACAATCAAAGAATTTAAAAGTTTAAAACTCCATTTTTTACACAACTACGTTAAACCACAGGCATGGCTCGATAGAGGGAAGCCCCCTGAGCAAAAGCCATCCAAGTTTTACTTTAGAAGTCACCCATGGGCTGAGATTTTGGTTTTTTTCCAACCCCAAACTGAAAACAAGATGGCGGCAATCGCGATTGATAAATTTCTCATGATCAAATAATCTTTGATCCCAAGCCTGCAAATTCTTTGATCATGAGGAGTGACCAAATGGCCAAAACCCCATTCTTCTTTTGCAAAATAACCATATTAATTTTTCCATAGACTTATAATCGGAACTAAAAAGTTTAATAACATTTGAATGGATTAATATTTTTCACCAAACAAAAAGCAGCATCTTCCTTGACTCAAGCTCTTTCCACATGCCAAGTTTTAGACTGGTACACCACATGGTGGCCGCACAGTGCCACATCCAAAATCTGAAAATCTGCCCTCAAAACTGGTGAAAAGTGAATTTTTCAGTGATTCACTGCACAAAAAATGTAAGTCTGACCAAAACACAATTTAGTACACCAAGAGACCTGCAATGCCCCACCGCACATACCAAATTTCATGCAAATCTGTTTAACAGGTCCAAAGTTATTAACATGCAAAATTTCAAGCTTAACATTAAAGTGCCTTCATAACCCTAATATATATACTTTGCAAAAAATGTTGTTAATGCTCCAGTTAGGATAACTTAACACCACAAAAGCAGGGAAATGTGGCATTTGGGTTTCCAACCCTAACTCCCTTCCCCCAAGCAGCAGAAGGGAAAAAAAACATCAGGGTGGTGAATCAGTGGTGGGGTGATGACCTAATGCTCACCCCTTCCCACAGCTTGTAGCCTTCTGTCCAAAGCACAAGGTAGAGCTGCAAACCAGTGCCTCATAGTGACGCACTCTTCAAAGGTAGAGAAGTATTTCTCACCACATGTTGCCAGCACTATTTGTAGTAACTTTCTTCAAGCAAGGCCCGCATGAGATCAAGTGCGATGTTGTTTGCAAAGGGAACTGCGTGCGCCTTGGGGTTGTCAACAGCAAAGAAGACCCAACATTGATTTACAAAGACTCCGGAGACCCCAAACCCTATTTTTGTTTCCTTTTGATGCTTGGGGGTGGGGTGGAGAGTTAGGTTTAGAATCCCTAACACTACATTTCCCTATTTCCGTGGCATTAAGTTACCCTACCTGGTGCATTAACAAAGCTTTTTGCAAATAGCTCCCTTTCTTTTTGAGGTAATGGAATCCTGTCCTGAGGCAGCATAGCACAGTGGTCTAAGGCTCTGAGCTGCAAATCTGGTGACATCCAGCAGACCGGACCTGGGTTTGAATCCCACAGCTTCCACTTGCATACTGTGTGACCCTGAGCAAGTCACTTAACTTCCTTGTGCTTCCAGGTCACACCTGGAAACAAGCTCCGGCTTAGTGTGCCTTTCCTGGTTAAACAATTTCCACTTTCTCTCTCCTTTCCCTGTCCTAATTCATCCCCTTCAGGACCTGCATGAACAGGTGCAGATGTGCAGGGCCCTTTGGGTCCAGAACCATGGGACGACTCCATCCATACAAGTTAAAATTATGAGTGAGTATATAAAAGTTTAAATGTCTGTTTTACATATTTTGACCCCAAATTTTCAACATTGCCTTCTTATGACCCCATACCTTAAATAAGGGTGGTGAAAATGTTCAAATCATGCCTAAAAGGTGATTTTGCCAAGCAACTGTGAAATTGCCTTTCCAGCCTGATTTGCATAATTCCACCACCACCGATCATGAAATGGGTCCCAAAAAGGCCATGTTGAAAATTAGGGTCAAAATATGCAAAAATGGCAAAGTTATGAAACAAAGTTCAAAACCCCATTGAAATACATTGAATTGCACTGCACTTAGTTTACATAAAAAAAATGTTGCAAATGAGATGTTGCAAATAACATGTTGCAATAGTTTTTTTTTACCATTCGCATTTTAAGGTTAACTCAGAAATCATTATAACTCTAAAACGATATAATATTTTTTCAGGAAACCTTCCGAAGACACACCCTTGGCACAGGACCATTCAACTCTGAAAAGTTCAATAAAAATTCCACACTGTGTGGGCTGTAGTTAAAAGCAAAAAATACACAATGTTAAGTATAGGCAATTTGTTTCTTTTTTTATGCACTCTGTATCTCGGAAAGTGAACACGGAGGTGTCACTAAACTTTAAATTTCTTGTGACTCGTAAAGACTGACATGCCGAATTTTGGGCTATTTCATCAAACAACGCCAAAGCTATTAAGGCGCAAAAATTGAGGTTTAACATTAAACAACCTATTCAACCCTAACTATAAGGGCACTATCGCATCCCTATGACATATATATAAATAAATATATATCTATATTTATGCTATAGATGTGGACAACTATCCATTACATATATCCTGATATTTGAGCTACTATGTATATATATTTCATTTATGTACAAATAACTACTACAACATAGGGATTTATGTATATAGTAGATATGTCATGATGTGTGTATGTACATAGTGGATACATCATCATGATGTGTCTTGTGCCTGTCTGACCAGCACTACTCACTTCACTTTCACTAACATTACGTCAGTGACTATGCTGTCACACTACTGCCCACACTACAATAAAACAAACTTGTTACATACTTATAAAGTGAGTCAAACATGTTTCTTTTCTTTCTGTATTTTTTCAAAGGCTTCAGCTTGCTTATTTCCGTCAGATGCACAAGCCCCCTCCCCACATTGCTGCCACCATTGTAACACTCCCCAATCCCTTCAAAACTAAACATTACCTCTCACATTACCATTAAGGACAATGCCTTTTTTCTTTGAAAATAATGTACAATTTGAAGCCAGTCCACTGTTTTCCTCCGAATCTCCAGCTACCCACACTACTCAGTATGTCTCAGCGCCCTTATCCTTTTTTATGCATGGCAAGCCACTCGTCACTACCGCCACTCCCACTTGCAGAACTGCTCACGTACTCCTGGTCATACTCCAACCACCATTTAATGAAACAACCTGAGACTGACATGAAAAATAAAAAATAGTTCTGAAGGAGCTCCATCAAGGGACTCTCCTTTGCCAGCTCTCTTCCTCACTGCTAACAGCGGTTACGATTTTCTTTAAGGAATTTCTGTTAATTCTCTGCATTCCACCAATGAAAAGACACATTAGTAGCATCAGAACATTTGGACATCATAGCATCCTTAGCAACTGCTTAGCAATCACTCTGCTAAGCGGAGTTGCACTAGGAAAAAGAAAAAGTCAATTTGAAGCTTCAGTAAAGAAATAAATAAACAATCTACCATTAAACTCAATGCACTACATTGAAGGATTCCTATTGATTAAATGAAATACACAGCAGGGACCCTGTGGAATGCATGATTCATTTTCACTCAAGCTGTTTGACGTTGGGCACATCAATTATGACTTATGCTACTTGTGAGGTTGCCCACAGTCAAACAGCACTAGTGAAAATGAATCATGTATTCCACAGGTCCTTGTTTGTATCCCTTATATATAAAACGAAGTACACTGTATATTAATTAAAATGGAGTAAAATGCATTGTGAGTTGTTTGTCAAACCCTAATGCCCATTTCCCTACTTTTGTGGTGCTAAGTAGAATCCTAACTGATGTATTAATGCAGTTTCTCCAATGACTGTAACATATTATATACAATGAAATATTTTGTATATTTTTTTTTTCCAATTGTTTAATCAGGAGTGGCACACTATGTTGAAAGCTTGTTTACAGGTGCGACCTGGGAGCACAGGGAAGTTAAGTGACTTGCTTAGGGTCACACAGTATGCAAGTGGGGGCTGTGGGATTCAAACCCAGGTCTCCAGATTTTTAGCTCAGAGCCTTAAACCACTGCATTATTGTTAAAATGGAGGAAAATGTTTTTTCAGGTATTTGTTACTTTTGACCCCTTTAAGGCTAGTTGCAGGCAGAGTCAGTCAAACATACCAAAACTGTAGCAGATATTATTGCTGCAATATTTTTTATTCAGTTGGGCATGGCATTATTGTTTTTGCAAATCATTCCTATTTTTTAAATTTTCCCTTGGTCTCCCTCTATGACACCTTCCCCACTGTCCTAATTAGCCATCTACTGTATGCGGACCCAGCTAGGGTTCAAACCTTCCATCTTTTCATGATGTTTATTCTGTAAGGGGACTTGTGTGTGTTCATCTCCTCTAACTTTCATGGTGCCTCCTTTGGCTGACAGCACCATCATCAATCATTTTATGCTAACTAGACTTCAGTACCTCTTAAGCATCTTATTTCCGGTTCTGGAAGGGAAGATGCTCCAGGACCAAACAAGTGCAAAGGCTCTGGCATATCTGGAGTGCACTGTTTCCCTCACACAGTGTTATTTATCTTGGCATTGACATGGGGGCTGATATGGACATCTTCAGGTCCTCCCACCAGTGTGCTTCTCTCTATGCCAATGTCTTCCAATAGAATTGGGGTTAAGAATGTGCCATTATGGAATGGCTGTCCAGCTTCTGGGCCATCAGGATTCAACTATTCCACAGCCATACAGGGAGCCCTCCCCAGAAGAGAGTGCATCATGATGAGCTGCCTCTCAAGCTTCTGCCACAAGCTGACCTGGATTAGTTCTCAGGAAATGAACTCTGGTGTCCCAAGCAGATGCTGAAGGAGTTCAAGAGAAATGTGAGGAAGTTCTATTTCACTGAGAGGGTGGTGGAACCATGGAAAAGACTGCTGGCAGAAGTGGTGGGGGTGGCGACCCTTTAATGGGTTTAAACACAGTTTGGACAGGGCAGAGGGACTCATAGTCTCCAGGGAAGGGGAGCGGACACAGATTTAAGGGTTGGGGGAATGGGGGTGGAGGGTAACAGACCACCAGTACAGTAGGTCAGCGGGTTGAGGTAATATAGTAAGGGCAGACTCTATGGACATTTTGTCTCCTTCTGCTATCAACACCTATGTTTATATGCTAGGCCATTAGAGTGATCTGTGACAGTATTTATTTTCTTGTGGAACTCACACCATTTTTTCTACAACTCCAGGGCAATGGAAAAGAGTGCCAGAACAAAAAACAATTACCAGTTATCTCTTCCTTCAAATGCCTGAGAATCCATTACTTGTATGTGCATTCTTGTTGCAGCTAATGCAAATTAAAACATTTAAATCTCATCAGGTATGTATGCAAAGTAAGTCAGCATTTTAAAATTACAGTTTACGCAGATAATTTCAGATTTGTATTTATTCAGTTTTAAGTTTACTGCTCTTGCATATTCATGAAGCACATTTTAATAACAGTTTATTTGTCAATGCCGTACATTGCAAACACATATCCTAGCAGTTCAAATGACAAAATATGCAGGTTTTAAGTATTCATTTGACAGTTTGACATTTTAGTTTTGATTCATGACCATGGAATGAAAACACAGCTGTTGAAAGCAGTCAACTGTTGTGTCAGTAGCCGTTTTGCAAAGCATATTTTTATTCATAGTTCAAGAATATATTTTTCTAAATCTGACACTGAAATCTAAAAACGTTGATGTTAAATATTTTGTCGCAACTCTAACGAAAAAAAAACAGTGGTCCTTCTATCTTGCAAAAACGATATTGTTTATTCTATGTAATACCTTTCTGCAATAGTGATAGCACTTTTATTAAAATGTAAGGATCCTGACCTCAGAGAAATTTGAAACTATGCATGGCACATCATCACTGCAAGTTTATCTAGCAGTGTGGGGGCTCAGCTGCACACTATGCTACAGACATTATAGTGTACAATGGGTTACAAAGCTTGTAATGGGGCTAGAGGACATTTCTTTAACTGACAGACTAAAGAAAGAACCCTAAGGGTAGTGCTAAATGGAATGCAGTCTGAGTTTTTTGAGGGTGATCAGTGGAGTGCACCAGGGGTTGGTTCTGGGTCCTGTGCTCTTCAATCTGTTTATATGTGACACTGGAAATATGATCCTGGGCAAACTATGTCTCCGTATGGATAACACCAAGATATGTAACAGGTTAGGTAGGGGAAAAGGGGTTTGGAACTGAAAGAGGATGTAGAGAAATTTGAAAAATGGTCAAAGATATGGCAGCTCAAGTTAATTGCCAAAAAAGTTCATGGTCTTGCACATGGAGACCCCCCCAAAGCAGTACTGGATTGGGGAGGGGGGTTAGGTTACAATACACCTCAGAAGAAAAGGACCCCAGGGGTACCATAAGAGACAGCCTCAAGAACACTGCCTAATGCAATAAGGAATATGGAAATGCCTGCAGGATGCTATGGTGTGTAGCCAGGACTTTTTCTAGCAGAATGAAGTGTCCTGCCCCTTTATAGGTCCTTGAAAGCGGATCAGTCAGCACGCCGAGCCCCATGCCTAAGAGTGGTGGGGTTTACTTACTGTTTACTGTAGCACAGTAGATTGTATCAGACTAACTTTGCTTACTTCTAGGCTATCTTCTGTAATTACAAATCCCCGAATCCCCTGCAGCTGACACAACAGCAGGACTGCAGCAGTGGGAGATTCAATAGCCTGCAGTGCATGTTAAAGCTTACATAAACTCTGTTCTTTTGTTTGCTGGTCCTTCTGATCTTCTTGGGCTGAGTACAGTCACAGTGGACTGCACTTAGCCACTGCAGAAAAGCAGAACTGGAAAATATCTGTTTCGAGCTTATAAAATCTCGAACTAGTACAGCAGACTAGTAAATATCCCACTGCTGCAGTCCTGCTCTAATGTCAGCTGCAGGAGATTCTGAGATTTGTAGTTACAGAAAATGTCAGCCTAGAAGTCAACAAAATTAGTCTGATACAATCTGCCGTACTATCCTCTAACATGTGGGTCACTTGCATCCCTTTTCAGCTCCCTCCCCCCATACATACAAATTTCCACCGGTATGACTGCATTAGTTCTCAGGAGTGCCAGGCTGTTGTTGCCTTGCCTGTCCTGACAAGCAGTCCCTTTGGTGGGAAGGGTGAATTTTAAGATGGTAATAATTAGGAGATTTGGGGGATCTATTGTTACATAGATACATAGACAGTGTCGGCAGATAAGGGCCTATGGCCCACCCAGTCTGCCCATTTGAGCTTGTAAGTTCAGTTTATGTTTTCCTAGAAGTCTGTTGCCCCTTACCCCCGACCTCCAGAATTCCTTTATGTCTATCCCATGCATTCTTAAATCCCGTAGTTGTTTCAGCCCCCACCACTTCCTCTGTCAGGGTGTTCCACTTGTCCACTACCTCTCTTGTGAAGAAATTCTTCCTCATGTTTCCTCTGAATCATCCTCCCTCCAACTTCATCCCATGCCCTCTAGTCCTGGAACATCTTTTTCACTTAAAAATAGTGTATTCCTGCACCCTGTTCCTCCCTGTAAGATACTTGTATGACTCTATCATATCCCCTCTCTCCCTCCTCTCCTCCAGGGAGTACATGTTCAGTTCCTTCAACCTGTCCTCATAGGACTTGTGATGCAATCCATGCACCATCTTTGTTGCCCTCCTCTGAACCTTCTCTACCCTGTCTATGTCCTTACGTAGGTATGGTCTCAAGAACTGTACACTGTACTCCAGGTGGGACCTCACTAGTGTCTTGTATAGTGGAATTATGACCTCCCTTTTCCTGCTGGTGATGCCCCTGCCTATGCATCCCAGCATCCTATTTGCTTTACCTGCTTCCTTGTCACACTGTTTCCCTGCCTTGAGGTCATCAGAGATGACAACCCCAAGATCCCTTTCCTGCTTGGTGCATGCTATATCCTTACCCCCAAACTGATATATTGTGCCAGGGTTTTTGTGCCCCATATGCATTATCTTGTTGGGTTAGATAAGCACCGACACAACATTTCCCTTGGTGGGGGGATTGGAGAGGTGAGCTGCTATTGAGAAATCCCATTTCCATAAGCTGTGCCCTAGCTGCAGCTTTGAGAACCCTGACCAGATCTCTCAGCTCCCTCTTCTCCCATGCCAACACACCACTCTCCCTAATTACTCTTAACGCAACATTTTAGACTAATTACTAGACATTCTGTCTTTCTCTCTCTCTCTCTGCTGGTCTCAAGTACTGTCTCTGCTAGGATAGCCTGACTCTCACTGATCATGACAAAGTCCACATGCTTACATCATTCCATCCTCTTCATTATTTAGTAAGTAAAACCTCAATGATATTGAACTTGAGGATGAAAAACAAAGATGGGTCACCAAAAAGAAAAGGCACTGTCCAGGGTGATGTGTCCCCAAAACAAATAAAGGTGCTGTCTGAGGTGATCGATTCCCTTTTTAAATGTTAATTTGTATTTTATATAATTAAACAGTGGGTTGTTTAAAAACAAACTACAACATGAAGACAATGTGACACCAGGATCACTGGATGGATGGTAACTTTCCAGCTCACAAAAGGCGCTCAGTTTGACAAAGCCTCTTACTCTGTTAAAGGAAAATGAAAAAGCACATAATTTGCTTTTAATTATGATGAAATCTTATAGATACAAAAGTAAATGTTTCCCGTCCAGAAACCTGGCAGTGTAGTTGCATTTCAAGAGCTGGCACTAGAATCTGACTCTATAAACGTGCTTTAAAAATATTAGTTTCAGTCTACAAGTACATCTATGAGGTTGGTGCATCTCATTTGTAAGGCTACAATAATCCTTAAGTAAATCAAAATGTTTTTGCACACAAAGTGCACATTGAGACCAGCCCCACACTTGGGGGTGGGACCTTGTGTGCTGACTGTTCCCTTTTAAAAAAGCCACACCAAAAGGACTGTGCAGAACTCTGGAATCCTCAGCTTAAAAAGGCAAAGACTGCTTAGAATTGATCCAGAAGAGGGCAACCAAAATGATTTATAAAATGGGGGAGAAAATCATGCATCCTGGTTGGTCATTAGCCACGCATTAGAAGTATCTAATGCATGGCTAATTATAAGTGCTGCCAACCTGGAGGCAGGACATAGAAACATAAAAGTTGACAGCAGATAAGGACCGCAAGGCCCATCCAGTCCGCCCATTTCTCTTTTTATCTTATGAATATGCCATTGGCCTTTGCTCTGTCAATGGCCTGTCTATTCATACTCATCTGTATTGCTCCCTTATGTCTATCCCATGCCTGTTTGAAGCCCTGCACTGTATTCATATCCACCACTTCCTGAGGTAGGCTGTTCCATGCATCCACCACCCTTTCTGTGAAAAAAAACTTCCTCACATTACCCCTTAATCAACCTCCCTCTAATTTCATGCTGTGTCCTCTTGTCCTGCTATTTTCTTATATTGAAACATGTTAGACTCTTTTACCTTGTTAATGACCTTCAGTGTTTGAATGTTTCAATCATATCACCTCTCTCCCTTCTTTGCTCTAGGGTTTACATATTGAGCTCAGTTAATCTGTCCTCATATGTTTTCTGATGCATTCTGTGCACCATTTTGGTTGCCCTTCTCTGGACTGCTTCAGTTTGGTTAATGTCCTTGTGAAGGTGTGGCCTTCAGTACTGCACGCAGTACTCCAGATGGGGCCTAACCAGTGTCTTGTAAAAAGGGATTATTACCTCCTTCTTCCGACTTGTGATACCCCTACTAATACACCCCAACTAGCCTTACCTACTGCTTTAGTGGTCTGCTTGGATGATTTCAGGTCATCGGTGATGATGACGCCCAAGTCTCTTTCTTCCCTTGTGGCTGCCATCAACTCCCCTCCAAGCCTATAGGTGGCTTCAGGGTTTCTCTTCCCTATGTGCATGATCTTGCACTTCTTTGCGTTAAACCCCAGTTGCCAGTCTTCCCACCATTTTGCTAAAAATTGAGGAATACAAATGAGAGAGATTCAAACCCATGACAGCATTGAAGAAACACCAAAGATTCCAAAGTCTGCTACACTAACCTCTACACCACAGAAGACATGAGATATTCTTGAGCCACTAAGAATTTTGAAAAAATCTGAAGCTGCCATTTTTTTTCTCTCACTTAGCAAGACAATATCATGGTCTAACTCCTAGCACACACTAGATGCAATATTCCATCTGCCAGAACACTACACAAAATAAATTAAACAAGACGTTCTGAGCCGTTAAGTCCCTAACGCTTAATTGTTCCAACTGTATTGTCTTTCATTGTTTCATTTTTGTTTTAAAATGTTTTTATTTTAAAAACATCCGAATCATTTTATGTCCAAGTGTATGTGTGTGAGGAAGGAAAGTTTGTTCAGCTGTCTGTAAGCTGTTTGTGAAGAAAAGACACCGTACTCTAGTGGTACTTGGACTAGCCGTGGAATTTTAGTTATGTTGCCTGTGCTGTTGCATTATTCATTTTCTTCGCTTTTATTTGTCTACCTGCCTACCTGCTCCTGCTGATTTTGTTGATTGTTCTGCAGGAACACTTCGGCTGTCCTGGGACCCTGCCTGGATGTGGTTACATAGATAAGGATTGCCTGTGACAGTTTAGTGATAGAGAGAGGCATCTGGGCTGGATTCAGCTGATTCAACTGGAGCTGCTGGATCAGCAGACCTAGTGGGGACCTTCTTGGTTGGGTGAGCACTTGGGGGTGGCCTGCTGACTAACAGCCATAGTGTGGTTGGTGGTGTGGTCAGGGCCATGGGCTGATGGTTGGAGGATGGCTGTGCAGTGGTCAGTACAGAGTTGTTTATTGCCCAACTCTGGTTGGCCTTTTGCTGTGGTACAGGCTGAATTTGGAGTGGGCAGCTGAACATTTTTGGGGTCTATACTTGGGGCTGGGTCTTCATTTGCTTTAGCTGCTAGAGGGATGCTGGATGGTATTCTCTTTGGTGGCCATAGAAAATTCTGGGGTGGTGGGCTGCTGAAAGGTGGTCTCCTCCAGGGCTTGACTTTGTGGAGCTGAGCCCTAGGAATTCCCCTTTGAAAGAAGCAGCTGTTTGGAGGAGTGAAGAGAACCGGAGAAGAGTGGGACTCTAGTCTCTGAAATATGCAAAACATTTAAGAAGATTATGGGGCAGGCTGGCATACTTATTTGAAACGGATTCAGAACTGGACATGCAGTGAGAGTGTCTTTGAATTATTAATGCTGGTGCAAAATAATATTGCTGTGACCACAGAATTCTGGACAGTGACAGTGTCTGATTTTTAGTGGAACTTTGACATGGCTTTGGGAAGTGAGAGTTCCCTCAGCTATTATTCTCTTACTGGGAGTTTGGCAAGACTCATTAGTTAACAAGGAACTTTGAGTCTAGTGCTGTAGTCCTTCCATATTTAATAAGGATTTTATTTATTATTACTATTATTTTTGATATTGTTTAATGCGGGGAGGTGGGGAGGTCATTGTTTCAATTGTTTGGTTTATTTTGTTGAGGGGTTTGTATTAAATAGTGTTATTAGTAGGAGTGAATAATTATTCTGTGTGAAGATGTGTTTGGGACAGAGCCCCATAAGGCGCAACTACACAGGGGACTACCTCTATGACCTTCATCCCTTTGAGCTCCCACTACTTCCAGCTGAGGCCTACCGGAGGTGTAGAGCTCTGGGAATAGCTCGGGGGGGTGGGGGTGGGTCCTGTGGTGGTGGTACCCGGGTGGCTACTGGAATGTCTGGGATTCAGGTGGTGAGGACAAGGAGATGCCCTGGGATGAGATGAGAACTAGAGAGGGGGTTGCCATGTTTAGTTCCCATACTTACGGGTTCCACGATGGACTGTGGGCAGCTAGTTGGCCCAGCTGTCTCACCTCATCCTACTCGGGTTGTATTATGCAATGCCAGGTCGATGAGAAACAAGACTGCCATAATTGCAGACCTGATATCCTCAGTTGACCTGGCTTGTATCATGGAGACCTGGCTGGATCAAAATGCTGCCCCCATTTTAGAGGCAGCAGTGCCATCTGGGTACTCCATGATACACAACTCAAGGGAGGATAGCAGGGTTGGGGGAGGTAGCCATTTATTTTAAAACAAGCCTGAACCTAACGGTGCTACCTGTAGGTCATGTAAGATCTTTCGAGTGTGTGGCCACCCGAGGTGATGTGGGGGCATGTTTCAGGGTCCTTGTGCTCTGTCACTCCCCCAGGTGTGGATGGGGACTTTTTACAAGAGGTCAAAAAGCTCTTTGCAGGCCTGGTGTTGGAGTCCCCCAGGTGGCTAATTCTGGGGGACTTCGATGCCTGGGCTGATGGTGGGCTCTCGAGTTTTGGGAGCGATCTCCTGGTGAGCATGGGGGCCCTGGGCCTGTCACAAAAGTAACAACAGTTATGCACTCGGTGGCCACACACTGGATTTAGTTTTCTCTTTAGGGTTAGATGTGATTGACCTCAGTGTAGATCCTGTATTTTGGTCAGATCATAGCACTGTGAGGTTCACACTGGGGGGCACCCCCCCAGATGATCCTGCCCCTGTGAAGATGGTCCAGTACTGCTCATTAAGAGGAGTTTCCTTGAGAGGACTCTCGGTGGTGCTGGACCTATCAAATGTGGAAGCAGCTTGTCCAGATGGAGAGGAGGAAGCAGTGGCATCCTATGATGGGGCTGTTACTGTGGCCTTCAATTCCATTGCATCCATTCGTGTCCATCCCTTGTCTACTTGTCAGAGACCTCCTTGGTATGAAGAGGATCTCCAGGGTTTAAAATGAAGGGATGGAGGTTAGAGAGGTGCTGGAGGAGATCTGGCCTGCTGGAGGACAACTTGGCCCTGAAATCACATTATGTCGACTATCAGGGGGCAATTTTCCATAAAAAGGCAGAATACTTGTCTAGGGAAATTGCTTCTGTGAGAAACAGACTGGCTCAGCTCTTCTGCAAAGTGGATGGGACTATTACACCCTGCCTGTCCTTGTGTCGGTGGAGCAGGTTCTAGCACTAGGTGCGAGGAGCAGTCTGTATTCTTTGCCAACAAGGTGTCCTCTATCAGGGATGGGGTCTCCTCGAGCACCTCTCAAAGGGGATGCAGGGTCTGGCCTGAAATGTGCTGAAACACTCCTCCTGTCTGGGATAAGTTTGAGGTGGTTGGGGTGGAGGAGGTGGCAGAAATAATCTCGAAGCTGCGGCCAACCCAGGGTGAGCTGGACCCATGTCCGACCTGACTTTTGGTTGGATGTTTGTACCTGATTGGACCTGTGATTGCTGGGGTAGTCTGGAGTTCCTTGAGGAGTGGAGTGTTCTCATTGGCCTTGAAAGAGGCCTTGGTTAGACCCCTTTTGAAGAAACCCTCTTTGGACCCGGACTGCCTCAGCAATTACAGGCCAGTCTCAAACCTCCCATTTTTAGGGAAGGTTATAGAAAAGGTTGTGGCCATGCAGCTCAAGAGGCATCTTGCCTCTTCCCCCACCTATGAGCCTTTCCAGTCTGGGTTTTATGCAGGGCATAGTACAAAGACTGCCCTGGTGAGGGTGCTTAGTGATCTCCTGATGGCGAGGGACAAGAGAGACCATACCATTTTGGTCCTCCTGGACCTCTCTGCGGTGTTTGACACCATGGACCATGAGGTGTTACTTGACCACCTGCGGTTCTGGTGTGGCTTGTCTGGTAATGTCATCAACTGGTTTAGGTCATACCCGACAGGAAGAGTGCAAAGGGTGACAATAGGGTTAGCTTCATCTAACCCGAAGCCTCTGTACTGTGGGGTTCCACAGGGTTCGGTCTTGTCACCCTTGCTGTTCACGGTGTACATGCTGCCACTGAGGGACATTATCAGGTGGTACGGCTGGGTTTTCACTGCTATGTAGATGATCCCCAGCTGTACTTGTCCTGTGCACCTGATACCCAGGTATCTGCCTCTATATTTAACAGCTGCCTCAGTGAGATCCAGTCATGGATTACTCAAAACTGGCTTAAACTTAATCCAAACAAGACAGATACTGGTTGTGGATCTGGCTCGTCGGTGCAAATGTGGGGTGAAGGGTCACCCCCTGGTCTAGTGCTTGGAGGTCTTCTTTTTGGCTCATCTAGACAGGTGACGGATTTGGGCATGATCCTGGATGACAATTTGATGCTTGATGGTCAGGTGTCAGATGTCATCAGGAGTGGATTTTACCATCACCAGAATATCGCCTGAATCCGAGCCCTGATCCCTCCTGAGGACCTGACCATGCTGGTGCATTCATTCATCACTTCCAGGCTGGACTACTGTAATGCCCTGTACCTAGGGTTATCTGGAGGCAACCTCCGCAGGCTGCAGCTGGTGGAAAATGCGGCAGCAAGGTTATTGACTGGGGTGAGATGGTTTGAGCATATCACCCCGGTCCTCCGCGGACTGCACTTGCTGCGGGTCAGGTGGAGGATTGTCTGCAAGGTAAGGCTCCTGACCTACAAGACCCTGCATGAAAGGGGACCTGTCTATCTGCTGGATCTCCTTGTTCCCTACCATCCACCCTGGGCACTCCGTTCTGCCGGGAGAAGCCTCCTTGGAGTTCCCAGGGTTAGTGTGCAGTACTCTGGGGAAAGGGCATTCTCAGTGGTGGCACCTACCCTGTGGAACTCCCCTCCTGGTTATCTAAGGGAGGATCCCTCTGTAGAAGCCTTTAAAAAAGACATATTTGTTCCAACAGCCTTTCACTGATTGACTGATTAATGGGTTTTAAGTGACGGATAGAGTAATTTTATATCTGTTTTAATGATGAATTGTTATTTATTGTATTGATGCTCTTTTATTGTACAACACCCAGAGTCTCCAGAGATGGGCGCTTTTTATAAAATATCTACCTATCTAGCTAAAAGCCAAACTGCTGCTTTAAAACACTGAACTTCGTATGCAGTCTGTCTTCTATTGTTATAGACGTGTCCCCCATCTGCTAAAGCAAATTAAAATATCAACATCCACCTTTCTTTTAAACCCTGGTCAGCTTCAGATTTGTTAAGACTGCTCAGAAATGTTCAAAAGCCCAAGCCTACGTACGAGCACCTTACGGCATTTTAGAAAAGCTTTATACGCATCATATTTGTTTTCAGTTCCCAGTTCTTTAGTTTTTGTTTGCTTCTTTAGAGCTCCACTTTCAGTACACTTCCCACCCTGCTCTTCTACCCACTGGCCAATCACTTGCTGACTCTTATGTTACACACCCCTCGCACTCATCAAGTGCTGTTCTCCCTGCTACCAACAGATCAAGCAAAACTGTTTTACACCACGAAAAAAAGCATGTTCCGCTTTTCTACTTTTGTGTGTGCTCCCAGTTCCTGTGTGACACCACCAGCCTTCAACTGTCCTGCCATTCGTTTAGTCACAGTATTTTGAAGAAAAATAAATCAAGAAAAGACAAAAAAAGAGTGAGCCTCTTGAGTGTGCTGTTTCAAACAGAGCACATTCTCCCTGTGCGTCTTATATAACTCATTACTGTGGAGCTGGCACTTTCCGATGTGCTGGATTGAAACAAAAATCATAACTTATCTGTTAAATTGTGTGTGTGTGTGTGTGTGTGTGTATGCCTCCTATGGGGAGGGGGGCTATGAACTACAGAGGACAGTGTAAAACTACAACTATGGAAGCCTACTAAGGACAAATGAAAAAATGCATCAAACCCATTTCAGGTGGAGGAACTATTTAATATGAAATTACATGGAGAAATTAATGTTATATCTATTTAAACCTCTTAATTGTAAAAATAAAAATACACAGTCCCATTTTATAGGCACACTAAGACACTCCAGGGGTGTATATTAAACATTTCTAATGCACAGCCAGTGGCTGAAGCCACTCATCCTGGCCATGTCTTAGAAATGTCTAATGCCCCCCCCCCCCGAATTGTCTTATTACTTACACATGGACAGCATGGGACCTGGCCTTGGACAGATTGGCTCCACCTATATGCCAATCCCAAAGAGCTCAGCAGCACTCAGAAGAATGGCAGCTGAGAAAAATCTGGTGGATATGTGGCTTTTTCTGCACCCACTGGTAAGGAATTCTCCTTCTTCTTGCACACTTACCAGCTTTATACCCGAAAAGGTACAGTGCTTATATCCCCCAGCATCTGCAACACCTAGTGTCAGTAGAGTATGACTCCCTGGTTTTCTCAGACGATGCTTCCCTCCTTATAATGTTGGGGTTAACTCCCCAAACAGTGGAAGCTTGACCCCCAGCTGCTGACAGACAACATCTATAAGGCCAAGATGGAAGCAGCCCTACAAGATTTCTTTACTCACAACAGGAGGGGAGACACCTTGGCAACTACAAGGTGGGAGGCCATAAAGGCTTACTTATGTGGACTGGCCATCTCTGAGACAGCCTATAAGGTGAAAGCAGAGGTCCAAAAACAGAAGGCAACTGAGGACCCGATACAGACTCTGGAGAAAGAACTAATGGTCCACATGGTGCCCCACAAATTGAGTAAACTTCAGATATTGAAGGATCAATTAACCAGATGGTGTCAGCCTTTGTAGAGAAAGTATGTGCCTAGCCAGAGCAAGTGATCATTTTGATGGTGATACGGTGGTTGGTGGCTGATATGGCCCCTCAAGTCATAAGAAGCTAACTGCATCATAACGAGGATCTGCACCCCAGATGGTTAGGTGTCTCCTAAACAACAGGATATAGACTAGACATTTTGAAACTTCTATGCTAACCTCTTTACACCTCTGATATAGGGACCTCCACTCACTCTCCTGATACCTTTTTGGGCTCTCTTCCCCTCCTCTCCCTACTGCATGAGGATAGAGAGCCCTCAACTCACCCCTAATGGGTGAAGAGATAGGGAGAACTATGTAGTCAGCCACAGTGGACGAAGTGCCAGACAGCCTGCCCATCAAATTTTATAAGTGCTACTGGGAAACACTTAAAGGCCCCATGAAGGACATGGTCCTGTAGGCCATGAAGAGGGGGGGACTACCTCCATCACAGTGCATGGCAACTATTACCGTCTTCCCCAGACCTGGTAAGGATCCCACCCAGTGTGGCTCCTACCATCTTATCTCACTCCTTAATGCAGACTACAAAGTCATAACTAGGGTAATGGTGGGCCACCTGGAGGGGGTCCTTCTGGGACTCACCCATCCTGACCACAGAGGGTTTATTAAAGGCTGTCATGCAAAAAACACTGTCCATAAACCCCCAAACATCATGTTGAGGTGGTGTAGGAGGGGGATCTGTTCAGCCCAGTCTTCTGGTTCTTGATGCAGAGAAGGCCTTCAACTGAATTGAGTGGCTCTGCATGTTTAAGGAACTTGAACACTTTTGGATTTGGGCCATGTACCTGGTCTTGGATGTCTACTCTGTACCACTCCCCCAAGGCCCAGGTATTGAAAAATGGACACTTGTCAGACCATTTCTCACTAACTAGAGGCACAAGATGCCAGTCCCCCTTGCTGTATGTACTCACTATCAAACCACTGGCAGTGGCCATAAGGGACAACAAGGTGATTCAAGGCCTAGTGTGTAGGGGTATGAACTATAAAGTGTCCCTATTTGCAGATAATGTCCACCTTTTTGTGGCTAACCTACAAACAGCAATTAATGCACTGATGGATATTTTCCAAACGTATGACAGTTTCTGGTCACAAGATAAGCTGGGCCAAATGGGAGTAGCTTCCTCTGGGGAGAGGTGGTAGAGCCTCTCACAGTCTTTGGTACTCAGCTGAAACCAGCCAGGAGTTTGAAATACTTGGTGATAAATCTGAAATTAAAATTGACCACCCTTGACTCCCTGAACTTTAAGCCTTTACTCAAATGGCTCAAAGCGGACGGTGAGAAATGGAAGTCTTTTCATTTGACCTTAATAGGGAGGCTTAATACAGTTAAAATGAGCATCCTCCCTCAATGCTTTCACTTATTTCAAACCCTTCAATCATTGTTCTTCTTAAGTACTTCACCTCTATAAAGGGTTATCTCAGTAACATACTGTAGTGGGGCAAAAGGTTGAAGATCAAGCAGGCAGTGCAATGGTACCAAGTGGACAGAGGAGGAATGGGATTGTCTAATTTCTGTTTTTACTGTTGTAATTCCTGAAGAATTCCTGTGGCTGGCTCTGAATCACCCAGCCTGGTTGGATCTAGAAATGGAGAATCTTGCCAGTGATATACTCCAGACTTCTCTGACCCTGACCCTGACTTTCTAGGGAGCTGTACCTCATCCAGAATTCATACACCAAAACCTCCTTATGGGGCTGGCTGATAATACATGACTTGTGAGTCACATATAGTCCCTGTCTCCTTAAGCTGGACTGAGATCAGCTCTATGGAGCCCAGGTGCTATCCCTGATTCAGCAAAACATTGACTAGTGGACAGTTAAGGGAATGTCATGAGAAGGAGACCTTTATGAGGGGGGCTCTGATATCATTTAGTAGTTTGGTGGATAGCTATGCCCTTCCTTGGAGGACTTCTTTTCTTACCTGCAGGTCCGAACCAGACTGAGGTCTAGAGGGGGACAGCAGAAAGAGCTCCCAACTAGATCAACTGGGGAAGAGTTCCTCTGAGAACAGAGTGCCCAGGCTAGACCCATACAACAATTTTACAAGCTATGGACTGGGTCCCTGGTTGACCCACTGCAACTGGCAAGAGCCCAATAGGGGGACAACCTGGAAGTGGGAGAGAGGCATGGATGGAGGGGGACTGGATTCAAATACAGAAGCAGTAACTTAAATACTCAGTTAATAACAAGCTGTAGCAAGTAGCCATTAATTTCATACACAGGACTTACTTTACTCCCTCTCTTGCTCCCTGCATACATCCTGCTAAATCTAATCTTTATCCAATTGCAATGTGGTAGTGGGAACATTTATTCACATGGGCCCTATGCATGAAGATGTGAAATCACTACGCACCTCATAAATGTGGTATGTAGCAACCCGCACCCCCATGCCCAGTGTGCCCCATGCACGGTAGGTGCTAAACGGATACATGACCCCTATGCACCCAATCCCCCAACAGGCTGTGGAGTTCCACATGGGGCCAGGCAGGAGGGTGGTGCAGGAAGCATGTCAGAACTCTGTGGCATTCTCTAAGGTGTGGAGTGCTGTGCACAGGGGGCTGCTGGCTACGCCAATGTAGGACAGCTGTAAACCAGTTATGTGGCCCCTGGGATGGTGGGGATACATGGACCCCCACAAAATGGATGCCCCAGCCTTCAGGGCACACATGCAGAGATGGGGTGGCCAACTGGGCACAGAACCCCCATGCAATTGGAGCACTGTGCACCGGCTGCCAACATAGTGCTCCGTGGACACAAGTAATCCACTGTCAGGGCTCGGGTTAGGCAGCTAATTTGCTGTCTACCTGTGTCCACTGCTTTGCACCCAGTCGCCTCAGGGATCATGCACACAAGGGGGGGCGGGGCCACAGAAGGAAGCCATGCGGTGGCTGGTGTTGGTGAATGCAGCCCCTGCATGGATCTCTCATGGGTGCAGAGCTGCACAGGTGGGATACATACCTTTGGCACATAGTTCCTGCCTCTTTATGCATAGCCTTCATGATTTGTGAATGCCCATACTTGCAGTCCTTCTTGGTGGAGATCTTGATGGTGCCATCTAAAATACTGGGAGCCCAGGTCCATTCTTTGAGGGAGTGTATACTGTTGGGATTTGCTCCTGGGGGTCTCAACAGGAAAATATTGGGGCATCCACTATGAAAGCTGGGAATAACAATAGAAAAAAAAACTAGATGGATGCAGGAAAATCCACCCACTCTGTCTAACTGCTCTGTACATTTGAGCTCTCTGTCTAACTGCTCTGTACCTTTGACCTCTGTCCTCCCTTGAACTGGACTGCCCTCTGCTAATTTCCAGCATTAGCCACTCCTGATTGTACATTATGTGTATGGTTTGGATGAACTAGGTATATATATATATATATATATTAGAGGCAAAAAACTCAGTTTAATGCATCAGTTAGGGTTGTCCCACAATGAAAAAAGTGAGGAAATTTGGTGTTACGGTTGGAAACCCCCCCTTGGACCCTTCCAACCCACCCCCCCAACCGGCATCGGGTGCGCATTGGGGTTGTCAGCCTAACTCTCACCCCATCACAAGTATAAAAAGCAGAGGTATAGAAGAATGGGGTGAGAGTTGGGACCGAAGACCCAACGCCACCCCGCTGCCGGGTGGAGCCAAGGGGGTTTTCAACCAAACACCGAATTTCTGCTTTTTGTCACTGTGGAACAACCTAACTGATGCATTAAACTGAGTTTTTGCCTCTAATTTCCTTCCTTTGAGAATGATGACAAGAAATTGTGAATGTAATGCAGCGGAGCGTGGCCCTTTGGGCCCGAACTCCCCACCATGTGATGTCTTGTCACATAGTAACATGGTGCCCGCAAACGCAAATGGTAATGCTCATGGTGATGCAAAGTGAAACAGAAAGAGAAACAGTACTGTAGACACAAATGGTAAAAAATAATGCACATGCAAGTGCAAATGAAAATGCAAAGGGTAATGCACATGGTGGCGTAGACGGGAACAGTAAATGAAACGGGTATGGAACCGCAAGCGGAAGCGGTAATGGTAACAGTAATGCAAGCACACAGACTGGTTTTCTCCAAAAGCTGCATAGAGAAAGACAGTGAGTACAAAGAATGTATGCATAATAATGGGTCTTGGAGCAGAAAATGAGGAGTTGGAATACTAAATTGCTTACATCTCAGGAACCGTACGATGTAGAAAAAAAATTCAAAAGTCATATGATTTATGAATTTCTTGGCTAGTTGCGTGGGCTAAGTATTTTTCTGACAAAAAGTCCGTATCTCGCACCGTTTCTGAGAAACGGGCCCTGAAAGGTGCGGCGAACGCCATTATGTTATCCTATGGGAAAAATAGAGAAGTTTGGAGTGTCATAACTTTGCCACCCTGTAATATTTTTCCACCAAGCCACCAAAAGGCACATCTGTGGGATGCTTGCTTTCTTTCCTCTAAATTTCAGTGTAAAAGACCAAACCGTTATTTTGCAGCAGGGAGGCAAAAATTCCTGTCATGCAGGGGACGCCGCAATGTTAGTCTATGGGAAAAAGTGTCAACTTCGGAGTACTGTAACTTTGCATCCATGCAATATTTTGTCACCAAACCTACCAAAGGGCACATCTGTGAGATGTTGGCTGCGTTCCCTCCAAATTTCAGGCCAAAAGATCTAACCGTTCTTTTGCAGCAAGGGTGGCAAATAACTCCTGTCATTTTGGCCATAGTGTTGCAAAGTACTTTCGTGATTTGCGAAAGCTTTTGCACAGATTTGCGAAAGTGTCGTGAGCATGAAAGTACTTTGCAAAAGTACTTTTTCCAGAACTTTGAAAAACATATTTCTGGGGTATTTAATCCCAAAATAAAACATGGCAAGCATCCTCAGGCTCTGACTAGGTGAACACAAAAATAATTGTGTACCTAGATCCTCACAAATTTAAATGCCAAGCATTTTTCTGATCGCCAACTGAAAACAAAATGGTGGATTTGGGAAAGTGCTATGGCCATTTGCGAAAGTAAAAGTGCATTTGCGAAAGTGTTGCACTTTTTGTTAACTTTTCCCATTGACTTATAATGGGAACTTGTTTTCTGAATAACGTTTGAACCGTTTAATATTTTTTCACAAAATCTTCAAAAGGCACATTGGGAACCCCGGCCGCATGTTCCCTGAAGATTTCAGACCAGTCGCACAAACCGTGCGACCTGTAGGCGCGACCGTAGAATTCCAAAAAAAGTGTAAATGCTTAATAACTCCACAGCTGCACATCTGACCAGTATGAAACTTGGCAGATCCCAAGGTGTATGGGTCTTGATTCTGTATTCCAAATTTCAGGCAAATCCGTTGAACGGTTGCAAAGTTATTAAGGTGCAAAAGTTTGGGTTTAACATGTAAATAGCTCCTCAATCCTAATTATGGTAGCACTACCATGCTACCATAATATATATATATATCTATCTATCATGTATAATTGCATATAATAGGCATACTGTGAATATCATGTATTTTTTTTCTTCCGGTCTTTTCGTATCACAATGGTCTCCTTGTTGCTCTGTACGAATCTTGTTATATTATCTGTTATTTCTATTTTGTCCCTTGTTGATCACCCAGGTCCATCTTGTAAATGAGATTGTCTCTCAACAATGTTTCACCTGGCCGGCCTGGTGGTGCTAAGGGTTGAGGCACTGGACACCACACCTCACTCCACACAGTGACCGGGGTTTGGGAACAAGCCCAGGCCATCAGGGGTCGGCAGGGGAGACAGAAAATTGAGTATGCACAGCACTGCTGTCCTCTCTCGCGGAGGGATCCAGGGGTAGCCCGGTGCAGCAGCGGCCCCTGGTGGAGACCGGTGACACTGCTATGCACTTGGGCTTGTAAAGAACGGGGTAACATCAGGCAGCTGCCCTCCTGATGTGGGTGGGAGCACCTACATTGAGGGCTGGGTGGCATTGCATGTCCCGCAACAGGGGACATAACTTGAACAAAGGAAAAACCCGGCGCCGAGGATCAGGCGATGGCACTTGTCCCCCATGCCCTTCGCCCAGGCTTCTCTGACTGACCTCCGATTTCAGAATCCACTCCTCATCTGATGTAGAAGTCTGCCTTGTAGGCGTCCCAAGAGGAGAGGGGCGACCCACCCCAGATAGGGTTAGCCGGGGGTGCTGGCATTGACGAGGAGGGAAAGAAGAGACACAGTCCAGGGATACTCAGGTGGGCAGGACAAGAATGGGATGCCTGAGAGAGGACCTTGGGTCCGTGACGGGAGTGAAACAAAGTCAAAAAAAAAAATAATGTTTCACCTGGTAAAATAAAGATTGATTGACTGATTAATTTACTATAGCTTACTGGGCCTCCACCTTGCTAGCTTTTATGAAACTGAAAAAGGCACAATACGTGATTATGGGTAAAATGCCTAACTACAGCAATATCTGGAACCCCCATGGAGCACCCCCTAGGCATACCCTGGTTCCACAAACTACTAGCTGTGGAGGTGCACTACTGTCCTAGCCATGCAAACATTCTTGTGCTAGTATTCCAGAATGTGCATGTAGTTCCTAGTACCTAGGTCTACTTGAATCATCTTGTTAATCAGTTCTAGAAGGGATCTATAACACCCCACCCTCGTATTTCCGAGTCCAGCATGTTGTAAAATTTACTCTGTGCTTATTTACTGCCAAGTTTCATTGCTTGCTAATAAAAAGATTTTGAAAAAGAACAAAACAATGCTTTGATAGAGTATGCTGAAATTAAGGGAGCACCAATGCTGTTTCAAGCAGTTGTTTAAACATTGAGGAACATAACATCACACAATCATAAGCATTCTGTGGACTTTTTACTCTAATGTACTGTTGTCCTGTATTTTTGGCTTTATTCCTGATGCCTAACATATGCATAAACATAGATTTTTTGCAATTAATTCTCATCTTTTTTTAAAAAGAAATTTAATAAATTCCTGGCTCTCCCTGGTACCCCAATCATGCAAGCTGCTGGACTATCATATGGACTTATGGCTCAGGATAGTAGGAACTGCCAGTCAAAGAAATCAGCCACCTGACTGGTTTAATAGGATGCAGGCAGAACTTTGCCATCCCAAGCTTTGTGTTTGGAAGCCTCCCCCCACCACTCACTACATTGTCCAGGTAGCACAGCAGATTCTGTGAAGGGTCATGAGCCATCTGATGCTCCCCCAGAACACCCCCACAGACAAGTTATCAGCCTAGCTCATGGACTCTGGGACTGAGGCAGCAGGTCCTAACAATCAATGAAATCAAGTACCTGATTGACTGACTAGGAGGGTGGTAGAACTTTTCCATCACTACATTTGTGCTTGGATGCCTCTCCCCACACCACATTACCCACCCAGCAAAGCAGAAACTGTGAAAGGTAATAAACCCTTCATGGTTCCCCATGAGCCGCACACATGCCAGCTGCCAGACCAGCCCATACACTCTGGGCTCAGTACAGTAGGAGCTGCCAATCAAAGAAATCATTTGCCTGATTAGCTGAATGGGAGGGAGGTAGTACTTTGCTACTGTTCCTTAGCTTGTCTGAAGTACAGTGACCCAGTATGAGTGGATCACACATGAGTGGCCAAGATGGAGTGGGAATCAGTCTCAGGAGACCTATGGGAAGGACTTTTCTCAAAAACTTTAAGAACTCTCTTGACCTGAGTATTGTTAGCTCTGTTAAATGCACCATGAAAGTTTAGACTAGTTCTACTTAAGCAGGAGTGCATGGTGCCAAATGACCTCTCACACACTATCTGCAAAGGTTGATAACAACAAAAAATAAGCAAAACACTTAGCACACTATGACAAGGACAATAAAGGCACACAACAATGGTATTAGAAGATGTCTTACCATTTATTATTGCTTCACCATTGTGCAGACATACAATGACCTCATAGCCTGGAATGCATGCGTGACACCATGCTGGCTATGACTGATGATGACAGAGCTAAAGTTTCACTCTGGTACTGCCAGGCTTCATCGGAGTGATGATGCATCTATACTCCATATATTATATACTGTGTGGTAGCCATAGCAACAAACAACTACAGTATATTGAGACTTATACAATATTTCATTTATTCTTTGGTAACCAGGTAAAGGCACTGGACCAAAGGTCCCTTTTCAGGCTCCCTGACCTGGACAAAAAACAAGCAAAATACACAACATATACATACAATCATACAAACATTTACAAAAAGAATTCATACATTACAATGACAAGCAGATTGTAATAACAAATATTGATTCACTCTAACTTTAAAAGTTGAATGAGAGGGGCAAGTCTAACTGAAATTGGAAGTGTATTCTAAAAAGCAGGCACTGCTATTGAAAAGGCCCTAGAAGTGGCCTTCAAGTGAAACTTGGGAACATAGTATAAAGGACCATCTGCAGCCCTTAGGCAAGAAAGTACTTCTCTCCTACACACTGTCTTAGAAAGGGGGAATTTGGGAGCAAAATGAGAAGATTTATATAACAGACACCCTAAAGAATAATTCACTTGGCTACTGGGGGAGAAAAATCCCAAGCTAGAATAGACACTACAGTGATAAGAATGCCTTGGAACACCCAAGACAAATCTGCATATGTTATTATAAACAACTGATAATGCATGCAGTTCTTTTACCCCACAGTTATAATAAATACTTGATATATAATCATAGTGAGGAAGAAGAGATCCAGTAACTATGGCGAACCTTGTATTCTGAGAAAAATAAGACTTAAATTTATATAACAGCCCTATTTTTTATGTACTCTTTTCACCATTACAGAAACCGGAGAAGAGAAAGACAAGCTGGGATCCCAGAGTATACCAAGGTACTTAAACTGGGATACCTGTTCCAAATAGCCTCCTTGAGGATCAGATATCACAAGTTGTGGGGAGTCCATCAACACTGGTTGAGTTCCAAATAGCATGACTTTAGTTTTGGAGGAATTTAATACCATAGCATTTTTTGTTAGCCAACCATAAACCTTACCACAATCACTTTCCAAAGAATAACAAAGTTCATACACCGAATCTGATTGGGCATAAATAATCAAATCATCTGAATAAAGCAGAGATTTCCCAGACTCACAAACCCTAGGTAGTTGGTAAACAAGAATGGAAAAAAGCAGGGGCCCCAGAATGGACCCCCTGAGGCACACCCACCACAACTAATGGGTAACACTTCTGAAGCAGTAGAACCAACTTATACAAATGGTCTAAGGTTACTTAAATAATCATAGAACCAAGAAACAGCATCAGCAGAGAAACCAAGATCATACAGTTTGATATGCACTAAATCATGATCAATTAGATTAAAAGCCTTGGTTAGGTTCATGAACACTGCCTTTGTCATTGTACCACTATCAAACCCACACAGGATAGTGTCCGTGAACCCAACCATGGCTGCCCCATCCCATGATATCTCTGAAAACCATGCTGCTGTTCAGACATCACTTCATACACCAACAGATTTCATCAATTTGCACAGCCACCACTTTCTCCAATAACTTGCTAAGTAGGTTCAATATAGAAATAGGCCTATAATCATCCAAAGAGGTGGCATCACTTTTTTTTGGAACAGGAACAACCCTTGCATTTTTTCAAACAGATGAAAAAATGCCTGAAATCAATGACATATTAAATATATAACAAATAGGATCAGTAATAAAGGGAACTGGAAGTTTAATAAATCACCCATCCAACCCTCCCCCACAATCACTCCTTTTTTCAGGTAACTTTTGCAAAAGTGTAGCCACCTCACAAGGTGTTACTGCACTAAACAGAAACATAGGACCATTTGCTGCAGGTCAACCAAGGGAAGGGGGCAATATAACCAGATGATGAAAAAGAAGACCAAAATTTAGATAAATCAGAAAACTTATGATTTAACAACTGAATGACTTCAGATAAATCATGAACTACAGAGTCATTAACTGAAATTTGCTGTATACCAGTTTCAGATCTAGGAGATAACAAATAATTTGCATTGTTCCAAAACTGCTTACGATTGGCCCAACTGCCCTCAAATTGTTTCCTGTAGTAATCTTTTTTTGCTTTTCTTATAGTAGATGAAACTAAATTATGTAAATTATGATAAAGATTCATAGTAACATCACTTGGATGATAATTTTAAGTTGGTCCAAGCAAGATCCCTCTGTTTTATCAGTTTCTTGATTCCAGAACTAAACCACCCAGTTGGAGAACCTCTGCAGTGAATGGTCCTTAAAGGGAAGAAAAATTCCTGAATAGGAAGGAGTTGCTTACAAAAAAAAATCATATGCCACATCAATATCAGGAACACTTTCCAAGAAAGTCCAATCTAATGACCCCAAAGAAGAATACAGCTGGGGATAATTGATCTGTTTGAAAGATTGAGTTTGAATCATATGAGCAGGAGGCTTAAGACATCAAAAATTTAAAACCCAATACATAGTCATATGATCACTTGTTGAATTTGCCAAAACCCCAGATTAACCTATTTTACCCACATAATTTGTTAATACCAATCTAACAAAGAATGGTTTGATGTTATCGGGTTCAATCAAGTGAGTTCCTTTAAACATTGGGTTAAGCCATATGAAAAAAGAAAAGATTCATACCCCAAGGTATCACAGTTAAACAAATTCAGATTCATATCCCCAACTACTACAACAGCATTCTGTTTTAAATAAGGATCACAACTATCCAAGAAAAGCCTTAAACCTTCTAAACTATTAAAGGGAGTGTTATATAAACAGCCAACAACTAGTTTCTTCCTACCACCCAGGACAAATTGCAACAGCAACCAATCAGTGTCTGAACCCAAATCCCCACTAGACTTCAAAAGATCAACTTGTGAATCATCCCTAAAGCAAACCAAACCCCCACCACCTTTTTTCTGTATTACGATCAACTCTAAAAAACCTATTTCCAGCAATGAAACACACACTATCAGGAATCCCAGAATTTAACCACATCTCAGATAAAGCGACAACATCTGGCTGATAAGTAGCAATAATTTGTTCAATTTCTGCTAACTTAGGAAACAAACTACAGATATTCAGATGAATCAATCTGAATCCATGAGAAGGTTTAAACGAAATATTGGGAAGACAAACCTGACCAGAAACAATTGTAGCTGAAGAACAAGGCTTAATTCCACATCCACAGATAGTAACAATAAGTGTCTGGTGGGAACAATATGCCATAAAGTTCAGCACAGAGTCTTAACAAACAACAGAGAAGCTAACAGACCCTTATACCCACACTGTCTTAAGGACACAGGGCTGTTTAGCAATAATTGCCATGAATCAATAGTCACAACATCAAGTACTAAACAGCTAGAAAACTGAAAGTCATGTAACTGATACATATCTGACTAACAGTAAACGTTCCCTTCAATAACTAGTTATAAATTGCACCAAAATAGAGGTTGAGGATGTAAAAAAGAGGCTAAGAAACTTAAATCAAAATAAAGCACAGGGTCCTGATAGCATGCATCCGAGAATGCTTAGAGAATTGGCGGACTTTTTAGCAGGTCCAACTCCAGCATTATTTCAAAAATCCTTGGAGACAGGACAGGTCATTGAGGCCTGGAAGTAGGCCGTAGTGATTCCTATACACAAGAAGGGATCTAGACAGCAGGTAGCTAATTATAGACCAATCAGTTTGACCTCCATCCTCGGAAAGATTCTGGAGGGCATACTAAAGGATTTGATTATGAATATGATCAAAGCTGATGGTGCCATTGATGAGACACAGCATGGATTTAGTAAGGGATTTCCCTGTCAAACACATTTATTAGAGTTCTATGGGGTCAGTAAAGCACTTGATGAAGGTAGTCCTGTTGATGTCATATTCCTGGACTTCGCCAAGGCTTTCAATAAAGTTCCCCATGATCAGCTGATTAAAACCCTTTCAGATATAGGGGTTCAGCTGATACTGATGCAATAGATTGGGGCCTGGTTGACCGAAAGAAAACAAAGGGTTATTGTGTTGGGGGAATTATCAAATTGGACAGGTGTTACTAGTGGGGTTCCTCAGGGATCCATGCTGGGACCATGTTTGTTTAATTTATATATTTCAACCATGAAAACAAAAACAGAAACCTGTATCTCAAAATTCACCGGTGACACACGTATAGGTTCCCGGGTACGTAGTAAATCCAAGGCTTTAAAAATCCAGGAAGCACTGAGCGAACTGAAGACCTGGGCCCAGGAAAATGGGGCTACTTTTAATGTAGGCAAGTGCACAGTGATGCACATGGGAAGGAAAAACCTTGAGGTGGAATACATCTTGGCTGGGCAGGTGCTAAGAGTAGTGCGGGATGAGCAGGATTTAGGAGTCAGGGTTAGTAATGACCTTAAATTTAATCTACACTGTAACCAAGTGATTAAAAAAGCAGGTGGCATCCTGAACTGTATTCTTAGACATGTCAAGAGTAGAAGAAGTGAGGTACTATTGCCCCTTTACACTTCCCTGGTCTGACCACATACAGAGTATTGTGTGCAGTTTTGGGCACCAGGAAATGGGGTAATATAAATGCAATTGAAAGGATACAGAGAAGGGGAACAAGAAAAATAAGGGAAGTCCAGGGATTGAAATATGAAGATAGTTTAAAAAAATTAGATCTTTTCTCCTTGGTGTACTGTAGATTAAGAGGTGATATGTGCCTGGTGTATTGGGTCTTGTCGGATTATAAATTGTGGGAATTATTGGGCCTTGATCATAAAGATCAGATTTATAGCACAAGATCACGCCCGCTACAGTTGAAGTATGATAAATTTAACACAAATAGAAAGTGTTGGTCTTCACTAAGAGTGGTGAAGTTATGGAATGAATTACCCATTGAAGTAGTAGGTTGTCAAACAATGCTGGCTTTTAAACACTCCCTTGACTTATACCTAATTAGCAATAATATTATGGTGTATTAGCCGATGACATGGCGAGCCAAATGGACTTCCGGTCTTTATAGTGCAAAGATTAACCTACGAAACCTATGAATAACACAATTGTCTACACAAAAAATAATCCCCCCCCCCAGAATACACAACCATACATATAGATACCTGCCACACCCCATTATTATATAACAAATTCAGAGCAATGTAATTTTCAAACACTAAATACCTAGCCCGGGCCCAGATCCCCAGTCTCCCTCAGACTCTCATAGACTCCCCTGCACTTATTGCACTTGCTGCTGCACAAACACTGCTGCGTTTGTCAGGCTGAGATTTTAACACACCTCGACCACACAGACTAGGCTGCCACCACCAATCAGGGGGGAGGGGGCGTGGCAAGCTAAGTGAATGAACAGGCAGCCAAGTAGCTGTAGAACATTTAAGGGAGGGAGTTAAGCAGCTCAGCTCTAAGCAGAGCTAAATGAGTGCACCCCCTCAACAGTCGACCTGAGTTTCAACTCTGCAGCAGGCAGGACATAAACAAATTAAAATGCACTCCGGTGCAGTCATGCAGCCAGCAATGTCAATATAAAATCCCCACTTTCTTAAGCAAGTACTGAAAATCAAGGCAGTCACATTCAGCAATATATCCATGCAAGCCAATAAAATGTAGCAGCATATCATTTCATTTTAGCAACAAAATGCCACATTAACTCAGTCACTTCAAAGCGACACAGAGATAATTGAAATAGTTAAGACTTTAAGATGACTCTACACAATACTGCCCTCCCAAAGAACAGCTAAATAGCATTCCAGATGGTAAGGTGGACATCAGGCTTTCCCTCGTCTGTTGGCGAGATGGAGTTAAATAATCCACAACCCAAGTTTGAACACAGATTGGCGGTCAACATTAAAAAAAACTAAGACAATGCTCTTTGCCCACCACCAAAACAGATCAAAGGATTTCCCCCTGGAAATACTCTCCACCTCTCTCATCCCACTGGAACAGCTCCAAAAGTATAAGTATCTAGGTATTACATTTGCCTCTCCCCTCTCATTCCACGAACATATAAAAATCCTCACCTCCGCCACCAACACTCGCATTGGTTTCCTTTACAGACATAAAGTCTGCCTGCCACCTGAAGCACTTCGCGTAGCCATTACTTCCTCAGTCTTATCGCTGGTGGACTATGGCCTCAAAATCTATGCTGCCGCTGACCCTTTGGTGCTTCATCAAATACAAGTAGTCTTCAATAAGGCCTGCCGGCTCCTCTTAGGTGCTGAGAGAAATACACATACCTGCACCATATACGCGCTCACCAATATCCTCTCCCTTGAGGAAAGCTATTATACCAGACCTGTCTCTTCACCAAAAAAATCCACCTGGGTTTAACCCCAATAGGTGTCTTCACTTCTCTTCAGGCAGCCACCATCTCAGCATCCACACAGGCTGCCTTAAAAACTATCTGGAAGGTGCCTAGTGTCAGGACCACCCTGGCCCAGTGATCCTTCCCCCTTAGAGATCCATCATGGTACAATGCCATCCCACTGGCTGTCATATCAGTCACCAATCTAGGTCCTTTTAAAGCTGCCTTAAGGGCCCATATTCTCTCCTCATGTTAATGCCAGCGTAACCGGTAATTTGTAGATCCTGCACCATGCTGCTAGGCCACTCACCCGCCCTTGGCCAGGCAGTGGAGAGCCCTCACTATTTCTAGCCTACAGGCTCCTCACCTCCCTTGGTTACTATATAGTTGCACTGGACTATGAATGCACTGTATTATGTATAAGACAAAGTCTCCCGGAGGTTGCTTACTGCCAACTCATATCATGCATTGCTTTAACTACCAATTGTATAGGTCTTAACCGCTCATTAGGTATATATGTCAATAGCTCTGCCCTGATTTAGCTATCAACTGTATAGGCATTAACCTGTGCTCATTGTATTTATACTCTGTATGATTGCTCACCCACATTTATTCTATGTATGTACTGTATGAATGTCTATGTTTTAGTCTGACGTGGAGCCTTTGGAAACTAGTCTATGATTCAAAGGGTTGTAATTCCAATTTCCTAAATAAGTAAAAGTGAAGTAACAGAAGGAGTTTAGAGAGCCTGCCACACTCCCATAGACTCCCCTGCGCTTATTGCACTTGCTGCACTTGCCGCTGCACAAATGCTGTCATGTTTGGCAGGCTGAGATTTTAACACACCTCAACCCCACAGACTAGGTTGCCACCACCAATCAGGGGGGAGGGGGTGCGGCAAGCCAAGTGAATGAACAGGCAGCCAAGTAGCTGCAGAATGTTTAAAGGGAGCAAGCAATCAAGTGGAAACAGCTTCAATGAATTAAACAGCTCAGCTCTAAGCAGAGCTAAATGAGTGCACCCTTCAACAGTCAACCTGAGTTTCAACTCAGCAGCAGGCAGGACATAAACAAATTAAAATCTACTCCGGTGCAGTCATACAGCCAGCAATGTCAATATAAAATCCCCACAATATCACACAGTGCTAAACATAATTCATGTGCATATTTACAACAAACTATATGTCTAAATTAAAAAATGCAAGCAGAATATACTGGTCAGGCACCATACTTCAAATAAACTTGTATAATTATAGATATCCTTTAGAGACAGAGACAATCTCATATATCGTTGCTACATATGTAACAGAGATGTCCAGAATATTCTTTAAAAGATATTTTTGTACCCTTCAGTCCACATCAGTTGTGTTTATTGACATACATACATACATTTTAGAAAATGAGCTTTTTATTTCCTGGACTCTGATTGGCTGATACCCCTGCTG
Organism: Neoceratodus forsteri; assembly: GCA_016271365.2. NCBI lineage: Eukaryota > Metazoa > Chordata > Ceratodontiformes > Ceratodontidae > Neoceratodus > Neoceratodus forsteri. The sequence continues at coordinate 337,407,748 of CM057454.1, forward strand.
GGGGGGGGGGGTACATTAACTTTCAATAGATGCCCAGGAAATAAAAAGTTCCAGCCCAAATTCCCCTTTGCCTATTCAAGAATCCTTGTGCCCACCCTGATTGTCCATTGGCTGAAGCACCCTATTCAATTTAAAATGCGCCATTTTTCTCTCTCTCGCTCTTGACGATATTGTAAGCACTCCCTAATTCACACACAAGCCTCCACTTGGCTCACTTGTCACACAATAAAAAAAAAATGACACTAAAACCATACATTTCAAAAGTAAGTGTGAGCCGTCAGTGCGATCAGCTCCCTATAGCCAGCAGTGTGTTTTTTTTTAAGCCGCAGCACATGCTTCTCCTTATATACAACGTCTGCTTCCAAGACGCTGGCCACCACACAGGCATTGCTCCAGAAAAACACATACAGATCTGTAAGTTTCTAACACAATTCCCCTTCTGCTGACCTTATGCAATTACCACTACTTCTGAAGTCAATTTCTCTGATCGCGGCGTTGTGTTCCAACAGACAAACCTGATACTCAGACTATCACCAGACATTTACCTTTATGTCTGTAACTCCATCACCTCCTGGACAGATCCCCGATACTGATCCTCTTCATGGCATGACTTCAAAAATGGGCAGTGGAAAAACAAATTTACAGCGCTGCCCTGCCACATTGTGTCTGTTCCTCTGTACTTCCTGGTTTATGTGGCAGTGGAGTACAACAAGGTCACGGCACCTCACATAACCTGTGCCAGTAAAACAGATCAGTGTTTTTTTTTTCCTAAACACAAATCCCCTTCTAACAACTTAATAAAATTACCTCTACTTCTAATTTCCATGATCGTGATGCTGCGTTCCAACTTCCTGGTTTATGTGACAGATCTAACAAGCTGGGGATGAAAACATAACACAACATCCTGTTAGGAAGTGGGTTGAGGGGGAGTGGGGATAAGTACCAGAATGGAGCTCTGGGGGGAGTGGCAACAAGAGATGGAATAGAATACAAAGGAAGGGACTACTTTACAAGCAAACTACTTAAATGTCAGTCCTACCATATATTTTATTTTTTTTTTAATTTTGTAAAAACACATGCAAAACTGCCACAGGCAGCCCAACTTCTAAGTGCAATAATACCCTCCAGGTTGGCTCAGTATGGGCAATACTGGACCTTCCAGGGGCTATAAGGCCCTCCGCCTGCGGCGTTGGGCCTCATTACGCCCCTGGGCGGTCCAGTATTGCCCAATACTACCCACCCTGTCAGGTATTATTGCTTGCATATTGGCACAGTAGCACTACTATAGTTAAGGCTGAGCAGGTTAAAAACCCAAACTTTGTACTTTAATAGTTTCTCAACCGTTCAATAGATTTGCAAAAAAATGTGTGTGCATGGTCTCAGGGGCAATATCTCTTGATTTGCCAAGCTTTGTTTTGGATGGATCTGCAGATTCTGAGATCCAGGTAGTGAGAAAAGGAAAAAATAGTTTTTATTTGCTGTGTTTTTGCCATCGCCTACAGACAGGGTCTTTGGGATAGATGTTTTTACTTTACTGAGCATGCTCAGAACAAGACTTTCAAATGCTTATATCTTGGGAACTGAAAAATAGTTTTTCACCAAACCAATGAAAGGCACCATTTTGAGGCATGCCCTTTCTACCCTGAAAATTTCAGACCAAAATTCTAAACCATCTGGGTTGCAGGTAATGACAAAAAATAACAGAAACTCCTGTTTTTCCTAAACATGCAATATCTGAATCTTGGAATCCACACTTGTGACTGGAATGAAACTTGACAAATCAAGACGCCTTACCTCCCAGACTGCACCTAGAAAATTTTGAGTAATTCTATTGAAAGGAGTGAAGCTCTTAGAATATTTATAAACAATATATGTAGCTGTATACAGTATTATAGTGGCTTGGTAAAGAGTTGAGCAGGGGGTTCTATGTTAAACCCCAAACTTTGCACTATAATAGCTTTGCAACCATTCAATAGATTTGCATGAGATTTTGCATGCTTGGTTTCAGGGGCAAGGTCTCTTGATGTGCCAAGTTTAGTTTCAGTCGGATATGCATATTCTGAGATATGGATAACAACAAAAGTGAGGAAATGGTTTTTTTTTTTTTTTTTTTATCTGTTTTTGTCATCACCTACAGACCAGACAGGTTAGAATTTTGGTCTGAAATTTTAAGAGTGAAAGGGATTGCCCCAGAATGTCGCCATTCATTGGTTTGACGAAAACATATTAATCCGTACCTCTGAAAATTTCAGACCAAAATTCCAAACCACCTGGGCTGTAGGTGATGACAAATAAAAAAAGCGAAAAAAAAACCCAAATTTTTCCTGAAAAATGACTATCCGGATCTTGGAATCTGCAGATCTCTCTACAATGAAACTTGGCAAATCAAGACACCTTGTCAATCAGACTGTGCACAAAAAATTATGTGTAATTCTGTTGAACAGGGTGAAGCTATTAATATATTCATATTCAGTATATATATATCTACATACAGTATTATAGTGGTGCAGTAGCACCAGTATACTTATGGTTGAGCAGGGGATTTTATGTTAAACTCCACACTTTGCACTTTAATAGCTTTGCAATCATTCAACAGAACTGTGCAAAATTTAGCATTCTTGGTCTTGATGACATGATCTATCAATGTATTAATTATTGTGGCAGTTGGATGTGTGGAATCCAAGATCTGGATAGTTTTTTTTTTCTTTTTTACCAGGAGAGACACACAAAGCTAGAAGCTTGTTTACAGGTGTGACCTGGGAGCACAAGGACATTAAGTGACTTGCTCAGGGTCACACAGTATGCAAGTGGTGGCTGTGGGAATCAAACCTAGGTCTCCAGGTTTGCAGCTCAGAACCTTAAACCACTGCACTATATTGCCTCCCATAGTGAAAAAAGTGAAATAATAGTTTTTTTTGCTGTTGTTTTGTCATCAACTACAGCCCAGATGGTCTGGAATTGTGGTTTGAAATGTTAAAGGTAGGAAGGACTTGCCCCAGAATCATGCCTTTAGTTGGTTTAGTGAAAAAAATATTAATCAGTTCCCAGGTTGTAAGGATTTAAAGTTTTGGTTCTGAGCATGCTCAGTAGGGTCTTTTAGATAGACATTTGATATCCTACTGAGCATGCTCAAAACCAAAAATTCAAATGCTTATAACTTGGAAATTAATTATTATTTTTTTCACCAAACCAATGATAAGCACCATTCTAGGACAAGCCCTTTCTACCTTGAAAATTTCAGACCAAAATTCCATACCATCTGGGCTGTAGGTAATGACAAAAAAACCCAGCAGAAACCCCCAAATGTTTACTAAAAATGCACTATCTGGATCTTGGAATCCACACATCTGACTGGAACAAAACTTGGAAAATCAAGACACCCCCCCCCAGCTACCCTAAGATGGTCTGTCTGGGTTATGTTGTGGTTGGTATTCTTTGCAAACTGTGTGAGAGGCCATTCGGCACCATGCATTTCTGCTTAAAGTTGAACCAGCATAATATTCTGTGGTGATCTGGATATGCAGCCCATGATGCATTGTGGGGGCAGGTGTCATTTTGTATTTCTTTGAAACTTGTCTTCCCAGCCAAAAGCCCTCTGGGATAACCATTACTTCAGTGCTTGCACACAGCAGTTCTTTGTCTTTTAAATTGTTTTTTTGTTTTAATTGGGTTCACCACAACATAACCCAGATAGACCATCTAAGGGTAACTGGTTCATTCCACTGGGGTGTCAAACAGATGAGGCATACTGATGAGTCCTGGTACGATGAAACACGTGTCTATGTCTTTTGTTGGCACCCTTTGCAAACCGTGTGAGAGGCCTTTCAGCACCATGCCTTTCTGCTTAAAGTTGAACCAGCATAATGGTGATTTGCATATGCAGCCCATGATGCTTTGCATTGTGGGGGCAGGTGTGATTTTGTATTTCTTTGAAACTTGGCTTCCCGGCCAAATGCCCTTTGGGGTAACCATTGCTTCAGTGCTTGCACACAGAGGTTCTGTCTTTTAAATTGTCTTTTTGTCTTAATTGGGTTCACCACAACATAACCCAGATTGACCATCTAAGGGTAGCTGGTTCATTCCACTGGGGTGTGAAACAGATGAGGCATACTGATGAGTCCTGGTAGGATGAAACACGTGTCTATGTTTTTTGTTGGCACCCTTTGCAAACTGTTTGAGAGGCCTTTCAGCACCATGCATTTCTGCTTAAAGTTGAACCAGCATAATATTCTGTGGTGATCTGGATATGTAGCCCATGATGCATTGTGGGGGCAGGTGTCATTTTGTATTTCTTTGAAACATGTCTTCCCAGCCAAAAGCCCTTTGGGGTAACCATTGCTTCAGTGCTTGCGCACAGAGGTTCTTTGTCTTTTAAATTATATATATATATATATATATATATATATATATATATATATATGTAATAAATAACCACTCTTAGGTGTGTGGTCATGCTCTGATATATGCACTTCTTGGTGTGCTTTGTTTGCACAAGGCCGTAGGCCAAGTGCATCAACCACCCAATGCATGAGTATATCAGAGCACGACCGCACATCCTAGTGTGGGTTATCTAGCTTATAAAATGGCAAAATTATTTTTTATGGGGGTAAAAGTGCAGGTGTGCAGTCGCACTCTAATGTATGTACAGTCATGCGATGTGTTTTATACAATCAGAAGATTGGATTTTTATATCCTTTACTTTAACCATTTTATATATATATATATATATATATATATATATATATATATAGATAGATAGATAGATAGACAGAGAGAAATGTACAGTATTATAGCAGTATAGTAGCACCACTATAGTTAGGGTTGAATAGACTGTTTAATGTTAAACCCCAGACCTTAATAATTTTGCCCCCATTCAACAGAATTGCACAACATTTTGCATACACTGTCTGGGAGGCAAGGTCTCTTGGCTTGCCAAACTTCTTTCTAGTCGGATGTGCAGACTCTGAGCTCTGGAAAGTGTGTTTTTAGGAAAAATCTGTTTTTATTGCTGTTTTTTTGTCATTGCATATAGCCCATTCCCAAGTTATAAGGATTTCAAATTTCAGTTCTGAGCATGCTCAGTAGGGTATTAAACATCTATCCAAAAGACCCTACTGAGCATGCTCAGAACCAAAATTTCAAATGCTTATAACTTGGGAATGGATTAATATTTCATTTTACCAAACCAATGAAAGGCACCATTCTGGGGTAAGCATTTTCTACCCTGAAAATTTCAGACCAAAATTCCAAACCATTTTTGCCATAGATGATGACAAAAGATGGCAAAAAAACTGATTTTTCCTAAAAATCTGGATCTTGGAATTTGCACATCCAACTGGAACAAAACTTGCAAAATCAAGACACCTTGTCCCCTAGACTGTGCATGGAAAATGTTGTGCATTTCTGTTAAATGGGGGCAAAACTATTAATATATTTATATAATGTATATGTATGTGTGTGTGTGTGTGTGTGTGTGTGTGTATATATATATATATATATATATATATATATATATAGGATATGACATGGCCTGACTGAAGATATCATATTTATCTTCACGAGGCCAATGATATCATGATGTCATTGGCCTCGAGTGAAGATAAATATGATATCTTCAGTCAGGCCATGTCATATTCTGTTTATACTATGTATGTTTTGGGCTGCATTCAACAAAAGCTCCAAATGTGCACTTAATACATTCCACTACATAGAGATGTTGGCTGTTTCAACACAAATCTGCAGTATGTCTATCAGCACAACAGATGCATATGTTGTTTAAAAATATATATGTAGTTGATCTTGCTACTTTAAAATTATTATGCCAAAATGTGTCTGGATTCTGGCTAACCTTGCCCTGACCACCCCAATACAACTCTCCATAGCCCGTCCCTCAAAAGAGCAGATTACATATATTCTTAAATAAAATTGTCTCATGTTGCTGCAGTAAACTCATTGAATAATACATATCTGGTTGATCCTGCTTGCATCTTTAAACACATATGTTTAAAAAAAGATACATTATCTGGTTGATCCTGTGATTTTGTTTTATCCAGGTCAAATAAGCGCCATGACTCATCAGTATGCAGTCAAATGTGGCGTGACCGGCGCAACAATATTCAAATCTCAGGTACTGTCAATTATAGAGCCTGTGCTGTAAATTGTTGAAAACTGTGACCTTTCCTAATATTGGCTATATTTTGAAGAAGCTGCCGACAACACTAAGGAAGGCGGCGGTCGGCAGCTTCAGAGCCAACAGAGCGAAGTGCGGCATGTGTTGTATGGCGGCTGACACTCGGCACAGGTCTGCTGACCTGGCTGCGACTCGCTCGCTCTGTGTCGGCAGCGTAAAATATAGCCACTGGTCTGATTTTCAACGTTGCAAACTGCTAATGACAGTACCTGAGATTTGAGCAATGCGCTTCGATCACCTTCATTAAATACGTACTGATGGAATGTGGTGCATAATGAACATGGGTGAAAAGTAGCAGGATCAACCAGATATGTTAAATTAATTATTTGTGTTAAGATGTAGGCAGGATCAACCAGATGGAAGAGATCGTGGTTTTTTTTTTTGGGGGAGTTACTTGTACAGGGACAGAGGAAAGAGACAGGTGTGTGATGAAAAGTGAAACACTTTCACTTTCATCAGGATGACATATAGGAACATGGAGATAAATGTATGACGTATAGGAACATGAAGATAACAATGTTATCTTCACTGGGCAGTCTAGATATCATTTTTTATACTCGTATTTATCCCAAAACATACGTTGTATAAATATATATATATATGTATATATATATATATATTATAGATATATGCAATATTATTATAGCTAGGGTTGAGCAGGTTTTTCTATGTCAAACCCAAAACTTTACAGTTCAACAACTTTGCAACCGTTCAACAGATTTGTACAAAATGTTGCATGTGTGGTATCAGAGTGTGTCGCTTGATGTGCCAAATTTAGTTCTGGTTGGTTGTGTGGATTCTGAGATCTGTATAATGAATAAAGTGAAAAAAAAATCAAGATTTGTTTGCTGTTTATTTGTCATCACTTAGCGTTCAAATGGTTTGGAATTTTGCTCTGATATTTCAGGACAGAAAGGGCTTGGGCCACACTGGTGCCTTTCACTAGTTTGGTGAAAAAAATATTAATCCATTCCAAAGTTATAAACATTTGAAATGTTGGTTCTGAGCATGCTCAGTATGTTTTTTTTGTAGCTGCTTGGAACAAAAAAAGAATGTGGTCTATAAGAAGAAAATACCTTTTATCGTATGGGGCTAATCCTTTTTTGTGAGAAAAAATTCCTTTTTTGTATGGTGGCCATATTGTTTCCATTTTGTTTATGTAACCCCCCCCCCAGTGAAGGGGTTCACCTTATATTGTCTTCTTGGGCTCCTCTGGTGCCTGCTGCCTGGCTGACATCCAGTGGAAGAGAGTAAACCCATGTATTGTGTTATGTCCCTCTTCTGTGTGAGTGTGCAAGTTTGTGCCACTGTGCTGTCCTTACAAGAAGTCAACCTGTGTATATAGTGTGAATGGCCTGGGCTGGGTCCCAGTGAAATGATGCTCATGACTGGCTAGGCAGTACCTTGATAACCTCCACTCTGCAGTTACTTGATAGAGCAGAGGGAGTTCTTCCACACTCTGTAAATGTTTATTTTTAAATCTAAACTGTTGTGTTTAAAATTAACTTTAAAATTTGGACTGTTTATATTTTGCCATCCGGACTATTTATATTTTGCCATCCAGCGGCTACATTGATGCTATGACCCTGCTGTTTAGTCAATTGGAACATTAGAATTGTGATTGGCAACCAGCTCAGCTAATTAGGTTAAACGATTCTGGCCCAGATATTCAAACTGCACCCAAAAAGTGTGCAACAGCAGGAGCAAGTGCAAGTCCACTGTGCCCATGCTCAAGAAGCGCGATATTCAAAAACTGCGCAGGCCAAGATGCACCTATGGCAGACAACTGAATATCGCACCACCTGCACCATAGCGCAACCAGGAATGTGAAGTTGCGCATATCTGATGCGCCATTGCGCAACAAGGGATGCTCAGCGGAGCAGTCCAGATGCTACATAGCGCAATCAGGGACGCCCCGTGGAGCAGGGCAGCATTGCAACAGCACAACCAGGGATGCAGGGGCCCACCACCCATGCCACAGATGGGCAGAGGAGCATACAGCAGAACAGACATCGTCCCCCACACCCCATGCACTGCACAACCAGGGGAGAGCTGGAATAACCACTGGCCCATGGATACCAGCAACCAACCTACAGCCGGGCCATGGTGCCCCAGCACACCCCCTGGCAAGCTGTGACTGGCACACAAGGAGGCCGACCACCCCATACCACACCATCCCACCAATGCAGAGCACACCCTGCACTACGATCACCATATACCCTTCCCAGGAGTAGCACCCAACAGTGCAGGACACCCCATGCATGCCACCACTCCCACTGTGAAAATGCAACCCTGTGTACCATGGAGCCATGCAAGGCAGCCCCACCATGTGCACCCTGTTGCAGGCAGCAGCAGACAGCAGTGCAACAACAGCATATGCAGTGCCACCCTACACGTCCCCCCCAAGGTAGAGCTGAGAGACCGACCATGTGTCGCCACACGAGGTACCCCACATGCGACAAGGCATGCCCCGGACCCCACCACCAGTGGCACAGCACCCTGCACACCCTCCCAAGGACACATCCCCTCCCAGCACTGGCCACAACAGCCAGCACAGACATGCGCAGTGTTGCATGGAAGCATGCACCACACAGGATGCAACACAGTGCATGGACAAACACCCACACATACCCAAGGGCACACCAACACAGGGACACAGTAGCGGGTCAACCAAGCCACTGGCGTGTGGCCATGGCTGACCTGTACACATGGCCAGCACCCCTACATTGCACAGGTGTGCCAGCCACCCTACACTGGCATCGCGAAGCTGTATGCCACCAGCATGCTGTCAGAGCACAAGTGACAGACACTGGAGCAGATCTCCTGCAACAGACACAAGCGACAGCATGGAGGGGGGACAAATACAATGGAGGCCACAGTGCCACCGGAGGCAGATGTGCACCATACTGGTGAATACTAGTGATGGAAGGCAACCTGGCATTGTGCCGCGTACAGTTGTTATCCAGCATGGACAGCCACCACTGTCATGCCAGCAGACCATGCATATCACAGACATGCAAGGGTGTCAGCTGCACAGGCCATGGATGGTCTGACAGGAGCGCCATGCACACAGTGCATGCACTGTGGACTACTGCACACAGGCATCCAGTGCACAGAGAACAACACACAAACCACAGACAGTGACTGATCCCCCTGCCCACACCATAGGCGGTTCCCTTCTGCACGTGCGCACACACACACACACACTCACCCATGCGTGCACCACCCCTGACGCCATGCACACCACTGCAGCTGAGCACCTGTAGCCCATTGCAAGTCAGAGACGACCACAGTTGTCATAACAAAACAAATGTATTTAAAACAGGAAACACAAAAACTATATACAACTATGTACAATGGGGGGAAGGGCCACATACCAGGTGGGGGCGGGTAAGGGGCAGGGGTGAACATATGGGAGAGGGAAGAAGGGGTGTGAGGGTGGGTCCAGGGGGGAAGGTATAATTAGGGGCATGGGTTGTTCAGCATCTGTCCCAGTCTTCCTCCACGTGGTGCCGATGTCGTCTCCGCCTCCTCAACCCATGGCAGTCCATTCTTTGCAGGAGCTCCAGGGTTGCCCTCACCACCTGTAGCAGGTCCTGCAGTCCACACTCCAGTGCCTGGAGTCTCCGTCCACCTAGGAAAAGGGAACAGAGTCAATAAGTGTGACTGTCCTGCCCCCTGCAGCCCACCCATTGTGCATGGCATACAGCCATGTGCCATGCCCCTGTGATGGTGTGCGACCACCCACAGTGACCATGTCCACAAGACCTGCCTACCCAGGCAGCCACAGCCATGTGGACCACTGCACACACCAACCCCTCATGTCCTGCACAGCACCACTGTGGATGTACAGTGACTTGGCTATGCAGTGTGAAGGCAGTGGCACAGCCATGTGCCCGGTGCATGCATGGACCACCATTGACGCACTCCCAGACATGCAGTGCCACTGGACAGTGCTGACTGTAACAAGTTGCGTGCATGGCAGTGGTGTCAATGGATGGTGGCCATGCCCCGCTGCCCGCCCAATTATACAGCATGCAATAGTAATTATGGATGTAAGGCACTCACCATTATCAGGCTGGTCCCTGCGCCGCTGCAGACCTTCACCCCTCGCGTCCTGCTGGTCCTCCAGGTGGCGCCTCCGCTCTCTCGCCTGCCTGCTCTCTTCTGGGCCTATGGTGCAAACATAGAGAGAGGAACATCAATATAATCTGGTAGCAAAGTCCCCCCACCCCCATGTGTGTGCAATCCTACACAGCCATACCCATCCACCCCACACCCCGATACCATCACCACGGCCAACACTGGATGGCTTCCCCCATGTGCCGGACACATGCAACCGTGATACCCATATGGACGATAACAGTTTATGGATGGGGCACCTACCTGATCGTAGCACCATGCCCCTCTTGGCATGTGCCCGCAGGCAGGCAAGCAGGTCCGGGTCACTGCGCCTGAGGTCCCCATACCAGTGGCGACACTGCTCCACCATGCGCCCCATATCAGTTGCATCCTCCAGAGCATCAGCCACCTCCTGCCAAACTGCACTCCTGGCCCTGTCCAGCAGTGCATCATCATATAGAGCCCCAGCATGGGGCTCTACAATGGCCACCAGGTTCGCAAGCTCCACCTGGCTCCACATCACTGCCCTTCTCCGTGCCATCTCAGCAAAGTGTTGGATTCAAAATGGCGCTTGGCAGCACGGTCCTGCCACGTGCAGATGCTGAGTGGTACAGCGCTGCCATTCCCTATCGCGCTGTCACCGAACAGCACGATAGTGGTGCACCCATGCCTGACGCATGGTGCCTAGGGGCAAAGGTCGGGCACAGGGTCAAGGGTCTCTCACGCACGGGCAGCCACAGCGTGATTGGAACCCAATGCGTGTAGCGCGATTGGGTGCCTGTGTGCCACCTTCTGTAGCAGCCTACAGCGCTGTGGCCCCAGTGTGCCTATGGCACCCCAGTGCCACAGCGCCATATAGGTGAACAGCGCAGTAGCACCACTGGCACAATGGTGGCTGTGCCCTGCATAGCCTCCTGCACACATAACGTCAACAGCGCAGCAGGTGCCTGCGTCATCACCCCGGGCATGCGCAGTTAGGTGTGCACTGTGCATGTCACAGAACTGCGCCCTTGGCTCAGCACGTTCAACACAATGGTGCAAAGCGCAACAGCACAATATTCAGCCGGCATATGCAAATCAGTTAATCAGCCATTCTATGGCGCAGTCACTGCATTTGCATCCACCTACAAATGCACCTCGCCTCATTTGCATGCGTTGCACTATAAAACTGTGACATTGGGCTGCACTGGCCATAGTTGTTTACTGCAGTCTATTGCAGTGAGTTGCATGCTGTTTGGGAGTGTGGACTGTGGTGTTTGGGACATGCATGGGACTGCACAGTCACAGGTAACACCTGCCATTCTCACAGGAGGAATAATGACCGATCGTGAGGTGAAGGAAGAGGAACAGAGACATGGGAGGAAGAGGAGGCCGAACTTCACCAAGGCAGAAACAGATGCCCTGTTTGAGGCCTACCCCGATCAGGAGCCGCTGCTCACCGGATGCCAGGGAACACCACAGGCTCATGCTGCTGCATGGGAAGAGGTGGCGCGTGCTGTCAACCTGCATGGCAGCCACCAGCAGTCAGTGCAGGAGTGCAAAAAGAAGATGGGCACGGACAGGCGGAGAATTAAGGAGAAGGTGGCTGCCATCAGGGCAGCATGGTCTGCAACCAGTGGGGGACAGCCGGAGGTGCGACGCCTGACCCCACAAGAAGGCGGGTTGCTGGCAGCATGCAGCATTGCACCATCGAGGTGTTCGGGTGGTGTATTCCAGGCGTGGTAGCCCGTCACTGTAGTGGTCCTGGTCTGTCAATGGGGGCAGGGTAGGTCACATACATTAATGCTACTGTTTTTCCCTTACAGCTCCTGAGCATCTACATGGGTCAGCGGTGGTGGGCTTCTCCACTGAGGGTGGTAGCATGGCGATGGAGGAGGGCCCATCCACCTTCACAGGCATATGGGGGTCAGGGCGACAGTGGGCCTGCCTGGACGTCTGAACTGATGTTGGTGGAGCAGGTGCGCAGGAGGCCCTGTCCATGTTCCAGCATGCCAGTGTCCATGGATGCCAGCATGCTGAGACTTGGGCTGGTGCAGGATCCATCACCGATGATGATGGAGCTAATGTAATGGGCACTGAGACGTGTGGGCCACAGGATGGCCATACAGCAGGTGACATCACGGGCATGGCTGTGGGTGGTGCTGCCGTGGAGGCCTGCGTGACATCACAGTCCCAGCCTGTACCTGTCTGCACTAGTGGGGCAGCACTGGTATGCGTCCAGGACAGTGGGGCTGTTGCGGCCACTGCAGTGGCACCATTAAGCCCTGGAGAGTGGCAGCCGGAGGGGCAGTATCAGCAGTCGGCCAATGGCCATGGGGATACAATGTCAGGGGGCGGCGTCAGTGCACTGCCTGTGGACATGCCCAGGCCTGGTCCTGGTGTGCAGCGCCCACCCTCAAGGGGTGCTGACCATCAGGGCCACGAACACCATGAGGGACAGCATGCCGATCAGGCAGATGACCTCTTAGATGAGCATACCCACATGCTCCAAGCATCAGTCAATCAGCAGATGTGGCTTGTGACAGCGGTGGATGCACTCAGTGCGGCTCTGCACCAGGCAGAGGAACAGCACAGCAGAGACACCACTCTGCTCCTGGCAGGGATGGACCTGTTGCAGGAGGATGTGACTGCTGCCATTGACAGGCAGACACAGGCATTCACTGCTGTCATGGCCACAATGGGCACACAATTATTTGCCCATGCGTCACAGACACCATGCAGTGCAATGTCCACCCCCCGTTCCCGGCATCATGCGACACCCTCCTCGTCGACACCGGGTTCAGCTATGGGCATCCCAAGCATGCCTGGTGCAGGCATGTTCGGTGTGCTGCAGACCCCTGCAGGAACAGAGTTGTGTTCACGCAGTGGAACCCCTGGAGAACCATCGGTGCCACCCCATGAAGCCATTGGTCAACCTGTCACTGCTGGTGGCTCTTGGCGGGGCCACCCATGAATCAGTGGTGGCCATGGCACTGTGGCAGGTGACTGACCTGTCTCCCAGCATGGCTACTGTCTGATGCTGCCCTGTGTGCATTGTGTTGTTCAGCGTGCAATGCACGGGTGGGGTACCAGGCCCTGCATGCACACACACGTTCCATCTGCACACCCTTCCAGCTGCTGTCTGCTGTGGTGTGTGCATGATGATGCCTGCGTTGTGCTGTCCACCACTGTGCAGTGGTGCCCAGTGTCTGAAACACGCACAATGACAGGCAGTGGGTGTGGTAGTCTGTGGATGTGTGTGTGGCTAGTGGTGGTGGTCGGGGTTGGCGTGCGTCCTACCCTTTGTGCATGTCTTGTGAGGTGTGTGTGTGTGTGTGTGTGTGTGTGTGTGTGACCATGTGCCATGTTAGACCTTGCCCATCCCTGGTGGTGTGTGCGTTTCCATGCTCGGCCGCTTCCCTTGACAACATGCACCCCTGGTGTTTGTCCATGCATGTTTGTGGGTTGTGCCTTTGCCACTGTTGGTTGCACATGGCCCCATGACTTACCTGGATTGGCTGAAGTGCTCCTCTGTGATGGTGTCCCGGTGCAGCTGTGCCAGCCGGATCAGTCAGGGGTCCCATCGCCCAAGGGGGGGCTGCCCATCACCATCTTCACAAGCGTCCTCATCGTCCCCATCACTGTCCCCCTCTTCAACCTGTACAGCTATCCCACAATCATTGACCATGTTGTGCAGGTTGCAACAGGCCAGGAATAGCCTGCAGGACTTTGAGGGGCTGTGCTGTAGGGCACCACCAGACGTGTCCAGGCAACGGAAACGTGCCTTCAGCATCCCGAACACCCACTTGATGACATTGCGTGTGGTGGCATGTGCCTCATTTTAGCGTTGCTGCAATGGGGTCGCGGGCCACCGGTATGGTGTGAGCAGCCAGGGACAGAGTGGGTATCCACTGTCACCTGTGTGTAGAGGGTGGAAGTTAGTTTGGTGATCAGCGTCGCCCTGCCTTGGGCCATCTAGGCCAACACCCATGTCACCTCTGACTATGCCCCTCCCAAGCTCTATGTCTTTCCGTGTGGTTTGCCTACTCACTCATTAAGTGGCCAGTGGGGATGTCCCCACTCTCAAATCTGAGGCACAGTGCTGACTGGTACCAGATGAAGGCATCATGTGCTCCCCCAGGGTGCATGGCACAGACATTGATTATGCACCCCCTGGCATCGCACACTACCTGGCAGTTGATGCTTGCATACCCCTTCTGATTAATGTATGCAGCCCCTTTGGGGCCAGGTGGTGTGTGGACAGCCACATGGGTGCAGTCTATTGCCCCTAGCATGCCAGGCATATGTGCTACCCTGTGGAACTCCTGTACATTTGCTGTGCGCTCCACCGGTGTGCTGGGGAAATGGATGTACTCTGCAGCATGTGTCAGCAGTGTGCTGCGGAATTGGGTGAGGTGGCATGACGCAGCTGACTGGGTTATGCCTGTCGTGTCCCCTGTTGGTCTCTGGAAGGTACCCGTGGCGAGCAGGCACATGCAAGCTGTCACTTTTGTCTCCACTGACAGAGCATGGCTCCGTTGTATGGGTGCCTGCATCACATCACTGCACAGCTCACACAGCCACCTCAGAATTACCCAGTTCAGGCGGTACCAGCCCACGATCTCAGTATTGGTGTACAGCTCGAAGCTGGTGCAGGCTCGGTACTGCCTGTTGGGGGCATACCGCCGATGGGCCCTTCCCATGGCTGTGCCCCCCTGCTGCCTGCCTTCTCACCCCCCTCATAACTGCCTCCATCTGGAAGATGGCACTGGCCATGTCCCTGGCTTGTGTCCCTCCCCCCCGGCAGCTGTTTCTGTGCTCCCTCCGCTGTTCTGGCTGCTACTTCCCCTGCACCGGGAACACCTTCCTGTGGTGGCCTCAGTGCTGTGTGGCACTTCCCCCTTCTGCACTGCACTGTGGCTGTGGCTTCCCATACCTTCCCTGTTCCTGTGAGTTCCAGGTGCTCTGTCTCTGTCCTGTCCTGTGTGTGTGTGTTGCCTGTGTGTCTGGCTATGGTTCAGCAACATGTGCCTTCCCTGTAGCGTTCTTGTGCCTTTCTCGTGTTCCTTTTTATTTTGGCTCATTTCCACTATCGCGCAACTCCCCGCTTGCTCCCCTGTTGCGCATGGCGCATGTTATTGAATATCACACTGTGTCATTTATGCATGGTTTCTCCCCCTTCAGTTGCGCATGCATTCATTATCATTGCACTCTTGCGCAGTGTGATTTGGGGGGCGCATCTGCCTCCCTCTGAATATCGCAGAATGGCACATTTTCGGACTTGCGCTGGCACAACCCTTTTGAATATCTGGGCCTCTGTGTTCTTCACTCTGGAGGGAACAGTTGAACTGGGTGAAACTGGCCTGGGTTTCCATAAGAAGGAAGAAAGTTGTGCTCTCAGCTGTGAGAAATCTGGGGAGAGGCCTGCTTGCCTCCCTACAGTTTGTTGTTCTGTGCGGATCATTTGGAACTGCAAAATACTGCAGATAAATTGTGTTCAAGCTACCAAAGCTGAAAGGGAATGTGTTTCTGTTGAACTCAAGGTTCTGACTAAGGAGTGATAGAGCCTGTGGAAAATAACCAAGTTGAATTGTGGTGTGAAACAGGTTTGCATCAGAGACTGCTGCTTAAAGTGAATGTCTGTGGTTACTGGAATTGTCTCCTGCCTAATTTCAATAAGTGGAAGGCCTGCTTTTTAAGCTGTATCCTGAAGGATCACTTGTTGGACTGCCTAAAAGCAGAAAGAGCCTTCTGATCAGCTCCAGGCTGAAAAGACAAGATGATCCGGTGGATAAATGAAACTGCTCTGCTGAATTGCTTCCAACTGCTGAATCTAGTAAGGAGTTGCTTTGGAAATCTTTTGCTCCAGAGACTGTTGTTTAAATGGTAGAGCTTGTAGAAGTTGGGAACATTATCCTGCCTAATGAAAAAAAAGGAGGAGAACAGGAGCTAGTTTACCCTGCTGAGAGAGACTGCCTTTGCAAAGTAAGCAATAAGTGTGTTATGTTTGCTGCACTAGAGACTGAACTGCATGTATTTGGCCTGTGCTGGAAGAGGCCTCACAAACTGTTGTTGTCAACTTCAAGGGAACTTAGCTACAGACCAGCTCGGGGAGTCAGCCCCTGTGGAGAGAAGAATCGCAGGTTGCTTCCACCTTTTGGGAAAGGCCATGAAGTAGAGGTGAGTCGTGTTGGCCCTGGTCCCCATGTCCAACTTGGCAAGCAAGAATCCAGCCTTACTGCAGCCATTAGCCTTGTTGGTCCTGGTACCATGAGTAACCTCCAGGTTTTTACCCTGCCACTCCAATTAAAGTGCCTATTATCATCTAGTTTGCTTTCTGAGTTCATCTAAGTGTTAACTTTAATTGCCAGTCATCCAACTGTGGATTACAATTGTCTTGTTGTTTGAAAGTATTTCTTCTAACCAAGCCAGTTTTCCTCAGTTAAGAGCCCCAACCAGATACAACTTCTGCCTGCCATGGCAATGCTTCAGGCCTGCACTTAAATTAAATATGGGCACCCAGCAGCCAGACTGTCCCTAATAGGGTCAACCTCGATGTTTTCTTATTGTTATCAACTTAGATACAGTATTTGAATCTTTTAACTCAGTTTACGCCCCCTTCCTTTTTAACTTTCCTGAATAAATCAAATCTGTTATTTGAATATTACTTGTCAAAGGGGCATATCATTATTGGTAGCTGGGCTAAGGGGTAAAGTGAAAAGTGTACTGTTGTTGCTGGGAACAGTTTCCTGGCAGATACACAGGGTATATGCCAGAGGTCCAGACCCTGTTGGTAAGTGTGGTATCTGTGAGCATACTTTGAGCACTCTCCTTTAATTGTGTTAGTGAATGCCAAGTGAAGTGTTCTGAATAACTCAAAGTGTGGGGCCACTAGTGGGGGCTGTGGGTAAGTACAACCTCCCAGAGGGCTGTGCTAGCTTAAGATCTAACCCACATAAAAGTCACTCTGGGTGGAGATCCTGTGAATGTAGTTCTACTGTTAGGATAGAACCCCTTCTTACTGTTAATTTTGAACCCAGGCCCCCTTAACCTGCATTCAGGGTGGCAGGTGTGGTAGCCCATTGGGTGGTAGAACGTGGTTACATTTAAAAAGAAAACATTTTGAAAACCCATATTAATGAGATCCTGCAGAGATACCAACACATGTATCTTGCTAATCGGGACCCTGTTAGGTGGATTCTGGGGTTACTTTTTGCTAAAGTGCCCCATAAATGTGTGTTTGGTGTTTTTTTTTTTCTTTTTTATACATTTTAAAATCTTTTTTCGTGACTCGATTTTCCTTTTTTGTATGGCCATACAAAAAAGGAATTGGGTCATATGAAAAGACCCAGAGAGCCCTGCATTTCCATAGGCAAATGGATATGTTCATGCAGGTCCTGAATGGACCTGTGTGAATGAGAATATGATTATACTTTCCAAAAAGTAAGAACATTCTTTGCAAATAAACTTCATTAATGCACCTGTTAGGGCTCAGATTAAAGCAACAAAAGTAGAGAAATATAGTGTTAGGGTTACTTGCCCTAACATCCCACCGCCACACTGTAGGCAGCCAAAGGAAAAAAAAACATTATGGATTCCCCCTCTTCTGAGTCTTTGCAAATCAGGCCTGGGGTGTTCCTTGCAGTTGTCAACTCTAATGCCCACCCCATTCTCATATACTCTGCATACTCCAGCTTGTTTACTGATGGAATGTGGTGAGTGTTAGGGCTGATAACCCCAAGGAATACACCACTCCTGATTTGCAAAGGCTCAGGAGAGGTGAAACCCATAATGTTTTTCTTATTTGCCTACAGTCAATGAGATGAACATTATTGTTGCAAGATCTTCACACCACATTTCCTACTTTTGTTTCTTTAATCTGAACCCTAACTAGTGCATTAATGAAGCTTTCTGCAAAGAATATATACTGTGTGCATATGTATGTATGTGAAAAAATTTATATATATATACAGTGTGTGTTATATATATATATATATATATATATATATATATAGTGTCAAGCAAAGGGTAATTTATTTAAAGATAATACGTTTTACTAGATTATTACATATATTTATTTCATATAACTAAGTCTTGTAGCTGGAACATGAGAAATAAATCCCATATCTGAACCCTACAGACACACTTATACACTTCACATATATTTCTCATTACTCCTATGTTAGAAACAATTACTCTAATATGTACACATCAGATGTCTATGACTGTGTGCATGTTGGATGTTGTATTAGACCCATACAGGTATCGGCTCTATAATTTACCCAGTGTCCATTTATCCATGTCAAACCAAGGAATGCCTTTCAAATCTCATGCAGCTATATAAGGTGAAACTTTGACTTATTTACTGAAATGCAGCTTAGTCAATATTCTCATTAACCCCCAAACCTTTTCGGGCTATCAGAGTGTATATCCATTAGAACTATCAACATCCAGTTTTTTGTTCCCAATTTCCACCTCGTGGACCCTGGCTCACCTTTTCTAGACCCATAAAGGTTACATCATAGTTTCACTAGTGGCACTTCTCAAGTGCCTTACTATATCATATGTTAAATCACCCTTCTGGATATCCTGGATGTGGTTGCCAATCCTTACTTTAAACAGGCATATAGTATGTCCAAAATAGAAGGTACCACGTGAACATAATAATATGTACACTGCCCCAAATGTATTGCAGTTCACAAAATCTTTCAGATGTATTTCTACCCCATTGATAGGATTGGTAAAATATGTACCATTTAATATATCTGCAATACATACCAATATTCAACAGCTGCAGTCTTTTAACCCGGTGGATGACAAAACACTACCCTGTACCCTTTCTCACTACATCCCATAATTTTGTCTCCAAGCTAAGAATTCCCCAGTTATTGACAACAATCTGTCTAACCTCTTTAGCCATAACACTATATGTGGTCACAACAGGACATGTAGGGGCCTCAGATTCCCTGTTCCTAGATCTTGGGACTAGAGTTGTCTCCCTCGATATATTCTCCATGTGCTGTACAGCCTTAACAATAGATTAATTACCCTAGCCTCTTTTTGTGAAAAAAGCTGATTCTGTTTTCCACTTCAAAATCCTCCCTAAGTATGCAATTTCTAAAAGTTTGCGTCATTTGAGCTTTTGGAATATTTGCTGCAACATAAGGAGGATGGCAGCTATTGTATCGAACTGTTTCTACCTGTGAACTTCTGAAATAAGTTTATACCTACTTGTGTACTCCCCCAGCTTTTTTATCTTCAGATCTAAACATGCAATGCAATTTCTGTTTATACTACATTTAAATTTCCAACAGGGATTTGTGCTCTCTAACTACAAACCACATTCATGGAATTCTGTTTCTGATCTGCACCAGACAACATGGATGCAATCTGTATAGCAACATCACAAATCCAAACTGCCATAGTAAGGGTTTGTGGTGTTGCTATTCAGGTTGTCTGCTTACCATTCCTCCAAAAACAAATTTGCATAGCTGGGGGCCATAGCGGCCCCCATAGCAGTATCTCTCTGTTGTTTGTTGGAGTCCAGTACCAGGCTTGCTTTGTCCACTAAGAACATGGTGGGGAGGTTAACACATGATATATCGTCTCTCTCTTTTCAAGGAAGAACATCAGGGCTTCAAATCCCTCATTATGAGAAATTACAGTATAAAATGAGGCCACATCTAATGTAACAAAAACCCACTCATCTGATATGTTCAAATTCCCCAACAAATTTACATAATCTGTACTGTCCCTGACGTATGAAGGTAAAGACTGAACAAAAGGCTGCAACTGTTCATCCAAGAATTTTGAAAGAGGGTCTGTTAACCATCTGTTCCCTGAAATAGTGGGGCATTCTGGTCAACACAGTAGATTTTTATGTATATTCGGTAATATATAAATTGTTGGTACAACAGGATGTGATACTGTAAGTGCTCAATATGTATTTTCTTGTATATACCACTTAATGCAGTGTCAGTTGCTCAGTAGGTAGCACACTCTCCTCTGAGGCCGGGAGATCAGAGGGCTGTGGGTTCAGTTCCCACATCTGGCACTTGGGTTAATATCCCAACACTGACACTGTAGTGCAGCATGAGAGGGGTGCTGCACTTCTGAGGTGCCATTTTTTGGATGAGTGGTAGTTCAAGTGGATGTTAAAGATCCCATGGCACTTATTGAAATAAGCAGGGGAATGTTTCCTGTGTCCTGGCCAAATTTCCCTCATTCACTAAAAATACCACCAACAGCTTAATCTGGTTCAGTTTCAGTTGCTTACCATCTGTATCCCCCTTCCCCTTCCCCGGTTGCCACTGAAAAAGGGACTTCTAGGCCCAGTGGGCTTATCGGGTCAACAAAATTTAACAAAACAGACAAAAACAAAACAATGTAACCCTGATTCAACAATATATTGACTGTCTCCTTGTAATAAGCTGTCTGATTACTGGATAATTTAGAATCAAACTGACAATCCTGGAGCTGGCACTAAATTTCGTTTTCATATTGGAGAGTTTCCATGATCACAGCTGCCCAGCTGCCCTTATTGGCAGGTTTAATTGTGATCCATGTATCCTGGGCAAGTTATTGAAATTCCTGTTTTTCAGAATAGAAACAATTGTCATGGTATTTGCTTACTGGAGTGTTTTTCCTTGTCTCTAAGTCCAATTCACATTTTGTTTTCAAAAATGTACTAACTCCTGAACTGTATTGTGGACAGTATAATGACTTTTTGTTTCACTACAGAATGACTCAACGACATTAATGTTTTGTGTGTTTTGTGTGTGGTCCAGTGAAACACAGACATTAACATGTATACATCTCAGTGTCAATGTCCTCAATCTGTGTAGATCCACAGTTGTCAGAAACTAATCCATTTTATCTATTGGTGAAAAAGAGATCCCTTATTCAGGAGAGACTCTTTTGTGGCTGTTATTCTATGTGACATATTCCTGACCAAGGATGTACTCACATCAACAATAGGGGGCTGGTCAGAAGCACTCTGTAAAGTTATATCCAGTGTTGCTATGTTCGCATTTTCAGCCAGATTTTGGGATAGTTTTTTTAAATATCTGCCTCCCCTTCTGCCTGTTCCACATCCTCCACCTCTCCTCATCCACCTCATATGTTGTTGTATGGTTACTGGAAGCACATCTTGAACTAACTCCTGTGTGGTATCTCCTGTTGTTGCTAGTTCAAGTCTTGCTCCAAGGATTGTTCTAAAAATCACACTTAAGGCAGAACTTTCAGTATCTGAGGGTCATGTTGTATACTCCAACACCATTCCTTGTTGTTGGTTATCCAGTGCATTTTTTAAGGTAGATTTGGGTTCTGCATTTGTCACGCTTATTCTGTTGCCAAGCAAAAAACTTGATTTAGTCTCTAATCATTGGCATCACAATGAAATTTCCACTATTTAGCTTTTTAATTTATCGTATCTTGTCACTCTCTCCCTTGGTATTCTGTTATAGTTTTCCAGGTCTTCTGTGTCACTAGCTTTTTTTAAAGAGTCCTTGTCAATGCTGACATCTTGTGCAATCTGCTCCCTTACTGGAGCTGTCCGATCCAGGATTAAGTTCAATTGATTTAAGAACTGACTCCTCCATTAATGCATGTCAGTGGGTCATAAATTCCTTATCTTCTGTCCCGTATGCCAGTTTTTTAAGGATGTGCAAACCTTGAGGCACCCTCTTAACCTCAAAGTATGCCTCTAACGCAACGTTTTGCCAGTACATCCTTCTACCCTTCAGTATTGTTTCTTCAAGAGTTTTATGCACACTTCAGGCATCAGGTACTGAATTGGTCAGCTGTTCACCTGTCTCATGCACAAACAAAGGATTTACTGCTTTGCTGTCCTGACAAGCTAATTCTGCAAATTCACTAATCACTGGTACATAGTTGGTGTTTCCTTTGGCATTACCTACAGCCATTTTGCTAACACTACTGAGAAAATATAATAAAACTTGAGAGGAAAATCTGAAGAAGAGGTGAGATATAGCAAAAATCACCTTTATCCCATGGCTAAGGGTAAAATAAGCACAAATGGTATGAGAGACATAGAAAAATATATCCTGTTTCAGCCTCTAACTTGTCCTTTTAGACCCCACTGAGAAACCTGCGCTGCCAGCACATACATAAAGCCATCCATACAAACAACAGTGGACAAGCACCAGGAGACAGCTGTGGTGCACAGTGCAAAACTAACAACAGAAAATACGCAAAACACTTAGCACCTCACGGCAAGGACAATAATGGCACACAACAATGGAATTAGAAGCTTTCTTGCAGTTTTATTACTGCTTCACCATAGTGCAGACATACAACAACCTCATAGCCTGGCGTGCACACATGACAGCATGCTGGTTACGACTGATGATGACTCTTACACCAACCCTTTTTCTAATACAATCCAACCACCCATCCCCACCTGTAGAGGACTCTACAATAAGTACCTTTGTGGAACCTTGCAGTAGCTGAGAAATTTATTACACAAAAGTGTCTGACTCCAGAACTCCCTACAATGAAAGAAAGGAGGGACCTGCTGTACAGAATCTATAAGATGGAAAGGATAACATTTTCATTAAATTACAGGGGAGAACAGTTCTCTTCCAGATGAAATAAGTGATTAATGCAGGCCATGGCTAAAGATGATTGTATAGTACTTTAACAAATGAGGTTGGGGATGCTAATAAAGATAACTCAGCACCCCTCCAGTTTAAGAAAGGAGGAACCTCTCCCCTATTCCAAAATTCTGTCTGTTCTCTCCCGTTCCAGGGTACTTATCAAACTCAGTACCCAAACTAGTGCCAGGAGCTTTGTATCTGTAGCACCTGTATGACTGCCTCATGTCTGTTATGCATTTGCTGTTATTTACTGATGTAATCTTTTTGTCCTTGCACTGCAATAAAAATAAAGTTAGAAAAAAAGACAGCAGACAGCAAAAAAGGTAAGTGATGGGCTGTGCTAGCTGCCAGCTTGAGTAATAAAATTTGGGAGATCTTCAACAGCACCAGAAATGGATTGCAATGAGTTGGGGAAGGGGGGGCTAAACAAGTATTTTTCTTTATGTAACTGGGTCGCTGTGGATGTTGCAGTTGCTACCCTTGCTTTGTGGACTCAAACAAGGTTGAGGGGCCTGGGTTCTGATTTTCCAGGTTAGGAAGTTGGTATCCAGATATTTTAAGTTCAACAAAGTGCCTTCACCCATAGTAAAGTTTAAGTGGGCCTGGCGTCAGAGTAGTGCAACCCCCTGGGATGCAGTACCTCCTCACAGTGCCCCCTGCACATGAAAAATCACAATACAACCTTAAAATCAACAAAAATGCAATTAGTGACTTACCACTAATAATATGCTCATGAAACAAAATGTAAAATACCAATAAAATATTTACTAGGGGATATTCACAAGGGATAAGGAAACTCAAACACAACTGTTTAAGGCAGATACAATGAACTGTAAAGCAACAGGGCTTAAGGTAGTTGCCTGAGCAGGCTCAGGCAGTTAAACACTTTAAACAACACAGTAGCAGTGCCCATCCCCTGCCAGGCAAGACAATACAGTAGCAGAGTAAATATTGTGAAACCTTTTATTATTACCAGCACACTTGTACTGGAGGCACTACCAGCTTCCCACTGGGATCAGTTTTAAATCCTTAAACTTTAAAGAGAACACCCAGTGATTCACTGGATACCCAGCTGTAGGAACGCTGCAGGCCCAATGACACTGCAGCTGGTTGGCCAGCAGTGGTGTACTTTAAACAGAACAAAACACTTTGGTAAACCCAAACCTCACAGGCCATGCAACTGTATAATGGCAAACCTCCAAATGAGATATCTGTAACTCCTGGCCCACTGGCCAGATCTGTACATTTGGTTACAAACTTTGTACAAAATTCCCAGTTGCAGGGCAAGCACTGAGAGTACTCTTGGTTCTGGTGTTACCAGTTTCCCGGTCAACTTTGGCTCCTCTTCCTCTTTCCTGCAGGTGCAGGTTCTCTCAGGCTGATGGTTCAGTTGTTCAGGTGGGGGGTGGGGTAGCTCAAAGATGCAGGTCTCGGGTGCCTCAGAATGTGTATCAGTCTCTCTTTTTCTGCAGTCATCTGGACCTCTCTAGCTTCTCTTCCCTTCTCTGCAGGATAGAGCAGTTAAATTCCTGGAGGAAGTCATGGACTTCGTCATCAGGCTGGTTTTGGAGTCTCCAAGATGGATTATTCTTGGGGACTTCAATTTATGGGTCGATGACAAACTCTCACATTTTGGTCAAGATTTCCTCCAACTAATGTGCTCATTGGGCCTTACACAGGTTGTTACCTCTACAACCCATATTCATGGCCATTTGTTGGACCTCGTCTTCCAGCTGAGAATGGAAATCTTTGATCTTATGGTTGATCTGGTTACTTGGTCTGATCACCATACTGTGAGGTTCCCATTCAAGACTTGGGGCCCCCTAAATAGACTTTCCCCTATGGAGATGGTCCAGTACTGCCCTATAAGGGGTTTGACCCCACAGGGTCTGATGGCATTGCTGGATCTATCAGGTGTGATGAGCGCGTGTGAGAAGCCAGGGGAGATGGTTCTGGCTCATAATACGCCATCGTTGTTCTTTGACTCCATCGCACCTGTCCATGTTTGATCCCTTACCTCACGCTAGAGATCCCCTTGGTTTGATGGGAGTCTCAGGAAGATGAGGATGAAGGGTCAAAGGTTGGAGCGGCACTGATGGAGGACTGGTTTGGTGGAGGATAAGCTTATATTGATGACTCATTATAGGAGCTATCAATCAGCAGTCTCCTGTAGGAAGGCAAAGTTCCTGTCCAAGGATATTGCTGCAGTGACTAACAGACTTGCTCAAATCTTCCACACTGTGGACAGGTTATGTAATCCAGCCTGTCTGCAAACCAGGGGAGTTTTTTCACAATTAAAATGTGAAGAGTTCACTCTGTTTTTCGCTAATAAGGTTGCCTCCATCAGATCGGAAATCTAGTCAGCTCCCTCTAGTGGGACTTCCAGTGATGGGCCCGGGGTTGCAGGCAGTCAGTCTGCCTGGTCTGACTTTGACCAGCTGGCCATCGCAGATGTGGTGAAGGTCGTCCAGGGGCTATGGCCAACCTGCTGTAGTTTGGACCTGGGACCAACATGTCTCCTAGTTGGATGTGTTGATTTCATCAGCCTGGACCTAGCGAGGGTAGTCCATGGTTCTTTAGTGACAGGGGTCTTCCCTGGACCCCTAAAGGAAGTGGTCATGGGGCTGCTTCTGAAAATCTTCGCTGGATCAGGACTGCCTGGCAAATGACAGACCAGTCTCTAATCTGCCTTTTTTTTAGGTATGGTTATTGAGAAGGTGGTGGCCGTGCAACTGGAGACCTATTTAAAATCTCATGACATCCACGACCCTCTCCAACTGGGTTTCAGGAAGAGGCATAGTACTGACACTGCCCTAGTTCGGGTGCTGAATGATCTCCTGGCAGTGAGGGATCAGGGGAGATGTTCCATTCTGAATTTCCTTGATCTCTCAGCAGCATTTGACACCGTAGACCACGGGGTACTGATGGAGCACCTGTGGGTTTGTTGTGGACTGGCTGGTACAGTCCTCAACTGGTTTAAATCTTTCCTCACTGGCAGGTCACAGAGGGTGATGTCAGGGAGTTTTTCTTTGGCCCCTGTGCCCTGTGATGTGGGGTCCCGCAGGGATTTATTTTGTCCCCCATGTTCTTTCCGGTGTATATGCTGCTACTGGGAGACATTATAAGTTGGTATGGGCTGAGTTTTCACTCCTTCGCAGATGATGCTCTGCTATACCTGTCTTTTGCATCCAAGCAACAGGAGATGGTCTCAGTATTTAACAACTACCTCACTGAGATCCAGGGCTGGATAGGGCCAATTGGTTGAAGTTGACTGCAGACAAGAGATAAGACTGAGGTACTGTGTTGGAACTTGATTGCCGGGGGGGGGGTACAATCTGGGCAAGTCTCAAGGCTTAGGATTGGGACTCCAAGTTGCTTACCTCTAAGAGGGTGAAGAATGTTGCCATTGTTTTGTATTGTGGCTTGACACTTAAGGCATGGGTGTCAGCCGTAGTCTAGACCTCTTTCTACCATCTGAGAAACATCGCCAGGTTTAAGCACCTAGTACACCCTAGTGATCTGCTGACACTGGTCCATGCCTTTGTGACCTCACACCTAGATTCCTGCAATGCTCTGTACCTAGAACTACCGGGGGTAGATCTTTGCTGCCTGCAGCTAGTGCAGAATGCAGTGGCCAGATTGTTGACCAGCCTGTCTAGGTAATGTCATATTACACTTGTGCTGTGCTATCTGCACTGGCTGCCTGTCAGCTGGCAGATCTCCTTTAAGGTCAGTCTGCTGACCTATAAAGTCCTACATGGTCAGGGGCCTAGTTACCTGCAAGATCTCCTCTGTCCCTATTGCCCCCTCTGCTCTCTTCACTCTGCAGATGAGGGACTTTTGGAAGTTCTGATGTTTGAGTTAAAATCATCAGGTGCCCGTGCATTCTCCCATGCTGCACCCATCCTCTGGAACTCCTTCCCCTGATGCATCAGGGACAGTCTCAGAGTAAATGCTTTTAAGTGGGTGCTAAAGCCCCATCTGTTTAAACAAGTGTTTTTGCTGTAGGTAAATTGATTGAATATATTTTATTTGTATGTTTTTGTTTTATAGTTATGATTTCACTGTAATGTTTATATTGCCTGGAAAGTGCATTGATTCATAATGAGATTTGCACTATATTAAATAAAACTTGATGATGATGATAAAAAGAGCAGGGGCCACATGTGTCACACACATGTCTTGGCTTCAGAACCCTCCTGCGGTGCATTAACTAGCACCTGGTAGTAGCACTAACCAACCTTCTCCCAGACTGTATGTAGGCTTGACGCAGGTTTTCTCACACAAATGTACTCAGTCAGCCTCTGGTGCCCACAGGCTTGCAGCTGTGGCATGTATTTTCCTCCTTTTCTTTCAAGGCAGGCTTCAGTCTCTTTCACAGGAAAAATGCCATCCTGATACTTTCAGTAAACACACAGTTCAGTCTCTGTATCACACAGGTTGTATAAACCTTTCGGCCTCTTCCTGACCAATTGGTTTTGGAAGCCCAGGCAGGCTTCCCTGAGTTGGCTCTGGCCAACAACACAAGCCCTCCTCACTCTGTGAGAGCTCACTGCCAACTGACTTCTTCTGGAACTGCTCTCAGCATTTCCCTGGGAAAAGGCAGCATCCAGCTGGTACAACTGGCTGTCAATCAACATAATTAGTATGCAAAACTTTCATGCAACATCTTACTGGTTGGTGGAAAGGGCACCAAGAAAGCAGCAGTGCCATTCTCCCAGAAGGCTCTTGGGATCACATCTTCCCCTCCCTGTCCTCCCATTGTCTGTTAGCAGAGGTCAGAGGTGGGCAAGATGGTAATGGCAATTATAGAAGAGATAATGCCTCACAACAAATTTCAGTTTCAGGCCTCCTGCCCTTGTTGTAGAATAACTGTCCCCCCCCACCCAGTTCAGTAGCACACACCGAGCTTTATTATACAGTTGGCAGTTTGTGGTAAGTGGGACTTTCCCTGCTCTGTCAGGAGCTCCAGTATTGCCACCCCACCAGGCGGAGCAGTGTCCCTTCTTGAGAAATGGCTGGCAGCCATGCTGTTTCCCAGGTGCAATGGTGCCCAACTTGTAGAGTCTCTCTTTTGTCCCCATAGTGTCACTCCAACACCCCTGGTGCTTTGACTGGTGTCTCTGGGGCTGGAGCACACTGAGGAGCTGATGTGTCTTGGTCATGGTTTGCTGCAGTGAAGAGTTCTTCTGGATGAGTGTGCACTGCAGTGTGCAAGCAAGTAGAGTTTGAGATGACATGGCAGCTCGCACATTAAAGCAAGCAGCTGCTCAGACATGCACACACTGGCTGTGCAATGCTTTGAAACCACTGAGCAGGCAGAGGCTCCACGAACCTTGCTCCTCCAGTCCCTCACCAGGTTGCAGTTCCAGGGGCTGGAGAGAGCACTGAAATGACAAGCAGAAATTGGATGCAGCATGGAAAATCAGGTAAGCCACCACCATTTGGTGGGGTTACCCTTACAGTTTTACTGACATCAGGGATGAACTCCCAGGGCCCGATTCTCAAAAGATTGTGCAAGCCGCACCAAAGGCGGCTTGCACCAATTGCCAGTGCAGCAGGAACCCTGCACCTGATTCTCTATTGGGTAGGGTACCAGCAGCAAAGTCCCACAGCTTGTGGCAACCATAGCCATGGTCCAAACAAAGGGTGCATCTGTACTGGTTGCCACAAGCTGCAGATGCCCTTGCACCAATGTACCTACTCATTCCCTGGTGGTCAAGCAGCCCCCCCCAAGCCCCGATCCCCTGATCCTTAATGTAAGCAGTCCCTGGTGGTCTAGCATTCTCCCCCTGCTCCAATCCTCTTATTAATTATAAACAGTAATGTCCCTGGGGGTCTAGCAGTCCTGCCCCGACCATCTTACTGATTTATTTTAAATGCCTTGGTAGTCTAGCAGTCCCACCCAGCCCCAATCCTCTTATTAATTATAAACACTAATGTCCCTGGTGGTCTAGTGGTCCCAGCCCCAGCCCCGATCCCCTTATTAATGCATTTTAATGTCCCTGCTGATCTAGCTGTCCCTCCCCCAGCACTGATCTTCTTACTAATTTATTTCAATGTCCCTGGTGGTCTAGCGGCCCCAGCTCTGGCCCTGATCCTCTTACTAATTATAAAAATGAATGTCCCTGATGGCTTAGTGGACCCCCCAACCCCTGCAGGTAGTGTCTACCGCTATGCTCCCCCCCCCATCCTCAACCCTTAGCTGGCGACTGGCACAGCCCTCCTCACTTGACCATGGCTGGCCACTGACTGAATTGTCACTGAGTGTGTACTGTATAAAACAGTACATGCTCATTGACTGACAGAAACTGTCAATCAATGAGCGCATACTGTATTAAACAGTACATACTCAGTGACAGTTCAGTTGGCAGCCAGCGGAGGTGATGTGAGGAGGGCTGTGCTGGTTGCTGGCTTGGGGTTTGGGATGGGGGAACAGGGTTGTGGGCACTACCTGCAGGGTTGGGGGGCTGGCAGTCCACTAGACCACCAGGTATAGTCAATATTATAATAATTAGTAAGAGGATCATGGCTGGGGGTGAGACTACTAGACCACTAGGAACATTAAAATAAATTAAGAGGACTGGGGCTGGGGATGGGACTGCTAGACCACCAGGGACATTAAAATAAATTACTAAAAGGATCAGGGTTGGGGCAGGACTGCTAGACCACCAGGGACATTAAAATACATTAATAAGAGGATTGGAGCCAGGGGTGGGACTGCTAGACTACCAGGGACATTAACATAAATAAGTAAGAGGATCGGGGCTGGGGCTGGACCGCTAGACTACCAGGGACATGAATGATTATAATTAATAAGAGGATGGGGCTGGGGTGCTAGACCACAGGGGGCATTTATTTTATTGGGGGCTGGGGAGGGGGGCTGCAGCACATTGGTGCAGGATGCTAAACCCTCCCTCTGGGAGAGTTTTGAGAATCCCGATTTAGTTGATTTGGTAACCTACATCTGCCACAAACCCTAGTGCCATGCCATAGCCCATTACAGAAGGCATAAGCCCCCATTTGCACCAGCAGCCTGCGGTTGACAGAGGCTGCCTTTGAGAATTGCTCCCGGTGCATCTTTTGGTGCAAGGGCACTTTGCACCATTCTTTGGGGTGCAAGCCCCTTGCACCATGCTGGGAGCTTTGAGAATGAGGTCCATAGTGTCAAACTTCTTGTCAAGGGAAGGGAGAGGGTTAGCAGCAATTACGCATCTTTAGGAAGGCGCTCCCAGTGCAGTAACTTGTACAGGGGGAGTGGAGGAAGACTTTACCAACAGAAGAGATGGGCTACTAGTGTCAGAATTCTAGAATGTGTATTTGTGGGTGAGGTGAGGGGAGGAGGGTGTAACTAGGAGTTTTGCCACACTGGTGATGGGCTTCCAGCATCACAATTTGCAAGAGAGAGGGCTTGAAGGACATTAGCAACATTGGAGATGGGCTCTTGGTGTTCTAGTTCTTCTGTGGAGGGCGGGAATGCTTATTGACACTGGCTATGGGATTCTATTTGCCATTACAGAATCGGGGTTGGGGGAGGATTTAACTGGCACATGGGATAGGCTCTTGGTTCCACAATAAAGAGTGACTGTGGGAAAGGGTTTCAAACTGCTGGCTGGGCAGCTTGCATGAGCCTTTAATCACTGGAATAAGATTACAGGCACTTGAAAGCACCTTCTGAAAAAGTTGATACAATATATACTGTGGCCATTGGTCATTCATGCAATATGTGTCACAAATATTCATAAAAGAGTTTTTCATAAAGACCATGAACCCATCTGACAAGTAAGGAATATGAAAGGCTAAGAGCTATGGGCAGCAAACCTATCTGAGTGAACACTATTGTCATAGTCTTAATAAAGTGACACTCATTCAGAATGTGTGTTTCTCAATGTGCAAATAGCAGTTCCTGACTGTGCAAATGAGAGAGGACACACAGAGGCAGACACATGCTGCATTACTGTCAATTTTGTTTATATCAAATCTGCAGGCAGCTGACGATGAAATGCAAGCATGAGTGCTCTTCCTCCTGTGGTCCAAGTCGCATGATAAAAATAAATCAAGGAAAATAGCGTGATGTGCTGTTGAGAGTTTCAAACAGTTTGGATATCCTGTGCCACATTACTGTTCAGATCTCATTAGACTCATCAGCAAATTGGATGTCATACCTCTGTAACTAAACTAAATTACAAATACAAACACAAACAATTATGTAACCCACCCCATACCACCTTTTTAGGGCCAAACCTTTTGCCCAGTTGCTCCCAGTCACAATTCTCACCTACTGATCTCAATGGTGGCACTTTCTTTTTTCATATTGTTTATACTATTTCACTGGTGCAGCCCCTCTCTGCCTAGCTGCCCGAGGTCCATACTTCTCTTTTCTGGCTCTTACCTCTGTACTGCAGGGGGTCCATGCTACAACTCCTGTATCCATGATGGGCTCTTTCTGGAGGGTGGTGCAGGGTCCCCCAGCTGGGACATTTAATGTGTGGGAGTCAGAGTGGCCAGTCAAGACTGCAGGGCCTAGGGTATGCCAGCATCATCCTGTGAGCACTGCAGCTTTTCTCAGTGGTTTCTCCCCTAAGGGTGCTGGCATGCAAGACTTCATGGAGCGTGTGCATGTGCAGAGTTCTCATGCTCTGGTGTGAAACACAAAATTAGCAGATCAACTCTTGCTCTTTCATAAACTTTAAATGGCTTTTTATTGGGAGTGCTAGCACTTTATTGCATACATTAGTTAAAACAGAGACTTCAGTGCCCACCTTCCCTCCATGGCAAATTTTACAAATATAACATTCTTTCTGCTTGAATTGGCCACTTACTTATTTTTTCTCCAATAGGAGTGGGGTTCTTTTGGTGTTCACATCAGGGCCTTGTTGTGGAGTTGTCCAGTTACCAATCACCAAGGTAGATCATCCATCATCTGGGCCCCTATTCTGAAATGTAACTTTCAAAAATGACTTCTTTTATATGAGGCACACTTCCCAAACTGGCTTGCTTTACTCTCCAACCAATGGGTCAGTAACTAGTGAGGGGTCGGCTAATGAGAGAGCCATGCATCTCTCAAGCTGCTAATTGTGTGTTTGTTTTATACTTGGGAGATGTATGGCTCTTTTATTAGCTGGCTCCTTATTAGTTACCTACCCATTGGTTGGGGATTACACCTTAATTAAAGGACATCAATGTAGGCAGTCACTGGCATCCTTGCCTTTTGTTTGTTAAGGGAGACCAGTAACTCTGTTTTTCTCCTGCACTTGGTTCTCCAGAGTCTTGAGACCTTGACATAGCAGGGTATTTTGTTTAATTAACCCCAAAGCCACATTTTGTATTTTTAGGTAGGACCCTTCCTTTCACCGCACTGATTGTTCCGAAGTCACCATTTTGGTTTCTGGGGTCAAAGCTCCAGGCGTTAGGCTATCCACCTTTTTGTCCATCTCCTGGATGGTCCTTACAAGCTGCTTCAAAGTATGATTCATGGAAGCGAGTGTCACTTCACTATCAATCGTGTCCACTGAATCTTAAGCTGCCTCATGGCACTGTGGTCTGGAGTTTTTTGCCGAAGCTGATTTAGGCTCAAGAAAGTCTCCTGCTGGAGCAGAATTCTTAGGTTTTACCATTCTTATGTTTTTTTGTACAAACAGCAACTGGATCTGGTTAAATGTAGTTACTTGCTTGAAAAATAATTTTTTTATGTATAAATGTATAATCTCTCCTGGAGCTGAGCAAACAAGTGTCTGCTCTCCTCAGATGGTAAGCCATGCCCCCTAAATTAACATTTAACAAATCTCCTGTAATTCAACCAACCTACCTCAAAATATTTACCTAGATCACCTTCCAAAATGTACACCTCAATCTCCAGAAACATGCACTTTTTTCCTGCCAGCTATCACATAAGTTACATTCCACCACCAGTACTCAAACCATTCACTCTAACACTCCCAGAATTCATATCCCACCCATGGCCAAAATACTGTATATTCCTCCGTTCTCCTTCAGTCTGCCTCTCCAGCCTCAAAAAACACAGCCTTGTCTACCACCACTACTCACATTGGCACTGTCTATATCTTTCAAATGTTATATCCTCCATTCCTGCTTCCATACTTTGGAACGTATGGATATATAAATTTGAGGAGAGGAAGAAGCCATTCGATCTAGCCAGGCCTATCCCACTTACAGGAGGTTGATTTTAGTCCCATCTCTCTGCTTCTCCACCATATATAACCCTGCCTTTTTTTCCCCATCATCTCTTTCTCCCTCAGGTCTGCCCGGGCAGGGCTCTTTCCATCATCTTTTTCTCCCTCAGGTCTGCCTGCAGTACTCTTTGTTCCTGTCCCTGCCCCTCTCTCTCAGCTATCGGCCTCAGCCTTGCTGGGTCACCCCTTGACTCCCACAGATTGCCCCATGGCAGGGCCAGGCAGGGGAGGACCATCCTCACTCTACCCAGAGACCCTATCCCCTTCTGGGTCCCTGACCTGATGGCAGTGCAGAGTGGAGAGCAGGAGGGTGAGATGTCATGGAGCCTGGATCAACCTCATTTTCCATTTTTCTCCCTTCCAGATCCCATGGTGACAAGGAGGGCGCATGCGTGTGGATGTGCACATGCGCTTCAGAACCATGGATCCTTCCACCAACCCTGAACAAAATCTGCCTTCCTAAGCTCTGCATTAGCAATAGA
Organism: Neoceratodus forsteri; assembly: GCA_016271365.2. NCBI lineage: Eukaryota > Metazoa > Chordata > Ceratodontiformes > Ceratodontidae > Neoceratodus > Neoceratodus forsteri. The sequence goes on from CM057454.1 coordinate 337,441,331, forward strand.
CCTCCACCTGGTGGCAGCCAAGAGCCAGGATAACCCATCACCCCAGTCCAGGAGACGAGAGCAGCAAGATGGCCGCTCAGTCTTCTCCCAGCCCTCCCATGAGCCAGCTCCCTTGCAGCATGAGTTCATTCCCAAACTTGGGCCGCCAGCATGGCAAGAGATAAGGCACATACAGCACCTCAGCCTCCATGCCACTGGGCCAGCTTTTAACCTTGCTTTTTCTAGAACTACACCAAGTTGTCTCTGTCATATATTAAAAGCCAGTTTTTATTAAATATGCCAATTTCTACACATTCATAAATCAACAGAATTATATACAGAGAACTGCATCTGTCATAGCTGCTTTTCAAATTATACTGTCCTATTACTTAGCTTTAAAACTAAGCAAGCAAAGGGAGTTGGGCAGGATGCAGGATCTGAAATCCACCAATATTTCTAAGCTCATGAAACTGAAGGGAACATTCTGAAAAATTAAATAATATTTTATATTCTTTAAAAATCTTTAAAGATAACATTCCATCCCCTGGAATTTAAAATGCATTTTTTATTTAGATTGTTCTTTTTATATCTAAAACTGACAGGTGCTTTCTTGCACAATCTGCCAGGTTTTGCACAAATAGCAACTGGCTGAGCTTCTGGTACAAACTCAGTATTTCTTTGTTCCGCAGACATTTCAGGAGTCATCTGTGCATCCTCTACCTGCATGTTTTCATTTCCTGAAACTTATATTATTTCCCAGACAGTGTACACGCTCTCCTCTGAATCAGAATGAAATTCGAAGAGACTGTTTCTTGATCATTTATTTTGTTTATTCACATCAGTTAGAATTTGATTTCCTTTGGCAGGGGTCACTCCAGGCAGTTCTCCAGGGACAGTCTCTTACACTTAACACTCTCTTGCTGTCTTAGCAGGAAAGTTTCAAGAAGTTTACCCAGTGCACTGCTTTCTACCTATGTCCCTTCAAGCCACCCACAACAAGCTGGACAGAGGCCAGGATTGTCAACTCTGTTCCCTTCTGCTAGTCTTTAAGAAGCAAAGACAAATTGGGTTACTCAAGTCAGCAGAATGCCACACTAGAACTTTTAAATGCAAAGGGGCTTCCTGCTTGGACTGCATGATGTATTCCACTGCCTGACTGGACAATTAAGAATGTACAAATACTTTCTGACAGGTTGCAACAGACGGGCAAGCAGCGGCAGGCTCCTTTCAACTGCATTCATTGTATAGTTTGTACTCCAGGGGAACAGCATTTGACTTTGACCCGCTCTTTGGTACATAAACTGAGACTTGTGGGACAGAGAGACTACATTCTGTACTTGGGTGTGATGTGAGAATGTAGTGTAGGGGTAGGGAATGTGAGTGTGATAACACCGTTTTAGTTACCCAAACCCAAACTTGGAAGCCAAATGTAGGGGAGGCAACCTGATTTACTTTATACTAGCCCAAGAGCAAATCTTAATCCCAGTGTAGTGGACCTCACATAAATCACACAATGTTGTGCGTTTCACAGGACAAGCAGATAACAAGTAACCCATATTATACTATTCAATAGATTTTATTTTAAGCAACAGACATGAAAAGAAAAAAGATGACATAAAAGCCACTAGCAAGTAATTAGGCAACAATCTCTTTCAAACACATTTGTACAGTGCATTCTTGTTAGAGGAAGATAACATTGCTGACAGTCTTTGGCTGTCCCTGGAATGGGAGGGGGCTGCTGGAAGGGTATGATCTCTGAACAGTTCATTTCAGCTGATACTCTCAGTACAACAGTCACAGTTTCAGCTTGGCATACAACCAGTCCAGCTGATGGCAGTCTATACAGTTCTTATCAAAGCAATCACACACAGAAGCCACTCAATACACCCACAGCTCCCCAGTTAAAATCTCACTCCCAGCACTTTTAGTCTCTTGCCAAAGATGGAATGCTATCTAGGGAGTTTATTTGGCAATGGGCCTCCAGTCATTGACAAACACTTGTTTTTATCTGGTTCATGACGGGAGGTGATGCATGCTGGTATTCTCTCCCTTGATGGGTCAATCTGGTGTAGTTGTTTAGAGCAGATGAAAGTCTTGTTACTGAATGACTTGTCACATCATGATTTTGAGGCACAGTAGATGACACAGGATACTACATCTTGTTGTCTTTCTCTGAGGGACCATAACTCTGAGTTGTTGCAGACAGACTTGTTGCTGTGGGAGATGTGATGATGGTATTAGATGCTGAGAATACCATCTTGATTCTCAGATTCACAGAAATTTGATGGCAGAAAAGGACCACACTGGCCCATCAAGTCTGTCCTTATATCCACCCCTCCCCCTCCTCCTTTTACTGGCTCAGACCTTCCCCCCACCTCCCAGCCCCATATATCTGTTCCATGTCCTCCTGAATCCCCCCACCATTTTGGATCCCACCACTTCCTCTGGTAGCCTGTTCCAGGCCTCTACCACCCTCTCTGTGAAGAACTTCCCCCTCACATTGCCTCTGTATTTCCCTCCTTCCAATCTGATGCAATGCCCCCTTGTTCTAGCTCCCTCCTTGCTTTTGAACAAGCTCCCCTCCTTCACCTTATTGATCCCCTTTAAATATTTAAAAGTTTCAATCATGTTCCCCCTCTCCCTTCTAGTCTCTAGTGGGTATAGATTCAGCTCCCTCTACCTCTGTTCATATGTTTTCCCCTCATCCCATGCACCATCTTGGTTGCTCTTCTTTGAACCTTCTCCATCCCCTCAATGTCGCTGCATAGGTGCAGTCTCCAGAACTGTACCCCGTACTCCAGGTGCGGTCTCACCATTGTTTTGTACAGTGGCATTAGCACCTCCCTCCTTCTGCTAGTTATGCCCCTTCCAATGCAGGCCAACATACCATTTGCCTTTCCCACTGGCTTGCTGCACTGGTTCCCCACCTTAAGATTGCTCTATATAATAATCCCCAGATCTCTCTCCTGTTACATTTCCTTGATTTCCTCCCCCCAAGGGTATAACCTGCTCAAATATTTTTCTACCCCAAGTGCATCACTGCATGCTTTTTCACATTGAATTTTAGTTGCTAGGTTTCCAACCACCTCTCCAGCTTCTCCAGGTCTTGCCTCATGACCTCCATTCCACCTTGGTTGTCCACCCTATTGCAGATCTTCATATCATCCGCAAATATGCACACCCTACCCTCTAGCCCTTTTGTTGGATGTTCAGAACAAGATAGTTGATGGCATTAGATGTTAACAAATACCACATCTCTTGATGGCATTAGATGCTGAAATACCCATCTTGATGGCATTGTTCAGACATACCATATATCTTGATGGTATGAGATGTTTAGAATACCATAATCTCTTGAGAAATGGTTGTATCTTTATGCAGTACATTTTACACAGCAAACATTTTTCATCACACATCATCAGACATTAAGATGGCTAAATTGAATGCTGCTTACATTTTTGCTAGGAACATTTGATAAACGTGTTTTGCCTAAGCCAACAAAAACCTTCACTGAGAAAAATAAATTATATTTATGATGCACTTGTTTATGCATATTCAGAACCATATATCTGGTCTGTTCCTAAACAAAACTCAAAATGACGTTTCATCCTACACTAGACTTAGGAAAAACAAGAATATCTCTATGTATCCTTGAACAGTAGAAATCACGTGAAAAAGCTTGCAGAAAAACTAAACAGGCATTTCCAAACAACAGAAATGACAGGCTGGCTTTAGCAGAAATAATGAACCAGGCCTATAATTCAAGTTCAAACATTTCCTGAAAATAAGTGACCCTATATTACCCACATATGCCCTGTCCTGGAATTAAGATGCTAAAATCATCTTCACGATTACAACCAACCACAATCAATATAGACTTGAAATTAACCACATGTATTACTGATGGCAGTTGACAGACAATTTTAAAATTGCAATATGTAATACGCAACATGCAACGTCAATGGCACTTTAACCATCGACTAGCTGGTGTTTTCTCTCTAGCATTCCTTGACTTGACCCATGAAGACAGGTGTCATACTAGTTTCACACTGGTTGAATTAGTGCAGGTGACAATTTACTGGGTCTATCATTAGCAACTTCATCTAGGATAAATCACAAAGGAATCTTCAATATTTAACATTAGTATAGTATGGCAAAATCCCATGGCAGGAAACAAACTTACAAAAAAAAAAAAAGATTTTTCTGGGTACTCTGTAGATATTCTCTACCTAACTCAAGAGCATTGGTAACTAACACTATAACTACCTTGGTTACATCATTACCACAAAACTATACTGACATGGTGGTTAGTGTGACCTTTCTCACGGTGTAACCACTTATCCACCTGGAGGTAAGTAGTCAAAGTACCTGAGCAAACCTTGATTGTAGCCTTTACAGCAGAGACCAGCTTACCAGCTCTGGACCTGACTTCCAGGGCTGAACTTTGTTTAACAGTCAACTGTATTAACATCTGTGCTCTTGTCAGTAAACTGACAGTGGTAGTTGCAGAACCTTGAGGTTATGTAACCAGTTGGTAGGAGGTCTGGGGCTCAGGAAGGCCTGAACCAATACTCCCTTGAAGACAGAAGCCCTCTAGACCTGTGTAAAGGTCTGAGTAGTTCCTTTCTCCCTTCAGCATGGACTTCCAATCAGTGGGCAATTGTACCTGCTCCTTGTGAGCTACTTTCATAATCCAGATGTCATGTTAGACATTCATGGCTATGAAGTAACTTAGCTTCTGCTAGCTTGTCCAGACTCTGATCAGTGCAGGCAATGAGCCACTGGGATGGTGAAACCTGTTGATAGTCTATGATTAACCTCCATTTACCTGTGTGTTCAATTGTCCTTCCTAGAAAATCACAGGTTTTCCTGTACCACTTGTGAGTAGTTTAGAAAATATGAGGTTGCTGCATATAGGCTGTCTTAGAAAGGAGGAAGGTGTTAACCTTACTCCCATTAATTCTTGTTTGCCACGGTTTATGATATCCACATTTTTTTTTTATTTATTTCAGATACAGATTAATACCTTTGAGACAAGTTGGTGCTTTTACAAAGGTTCCATGTCAAAATAGATGCAAACACAACAATACAATACATATGGAGTGGTCCTTGGATGCAGAGTACATGAGTGCATGACAGTAAAATTCTTTTCACAAAGAAGACTTTTATAGCCAGTGATGAGCTTAGGTACACAATCATGTTGCTAAGTGCAGGTTAGTGAAAGGGTAGCAGTCAGAGAGGGCTTTGTTAAGGAAGGTAGGCAGGAAAGGAGTAAGCGTGGATAACAGCCAGAGAGACTTAGACCAATGAGAGGGCAAGGGAGGTGCACGGAGGGGAGTAGGTTGAGATTCGGAGGGGAGAGGTGCAGTGATCCCCAGGAGGTGCAAGGGTATGCTATGCTAGGAATGGTAGTCACAGTGGTTTTTTTTGTGCCATGAGGGTTCGAAGGGCTCTCTTGAAGGGGCCTAGTTTTTTATGCTCAAGAAGGGGAGCAGTGAGGTCATTTCCCCATTGGGACCCTTGCTAGGAGAGTGACCATTGTGCAAAGGAGGTCTGTTCGAAGGGAATATGGAGCACACCCTTAGCAGAACTCCTGGTGGTTATTGAGGTTTTGTTGCAATGGAATAGGGCTGCTGTATCCACATATGCCCTTTTCTGACTAGCTGACATTTCCTTTTTAACCGGGGAGAGTTAGTGGTCTGTGAGCCCTTTTCTCTTACTTTTCACCCAGAATACACTGCAGTCATTGACCCAATAGGACATGGGACTGGTCATCATCTTGTGGGAAAGCATGGTTGTGAACAGCCCTGTTGCCTCTGGATATGTTCTAAATAGCAGACCCACTACTGGAATAGTAGTGTGGGGGTGGGGATGGGGGACTGACAGAAATTGGGGAAGGTGATATCTGCCACTATATACAACCTTAGCCTGGTCCTTATCACTATTGACATTGTGCCAGGATTATCCATCAGAACAAAGGAGGTTGCTCCCTGTAACACCAGTAAATTACCTTATGTGTAGGACTAGGGAGTAGTCCAGACTGGAAAAACACACACACACACACACACAGCAGTACGTGTGTGTGTGTGTGTGTGTGTGTGTGTGTGTGTGTGTACCTCATGATGCATTCAGTCCCTGGACCCTCCACACTATATTTCCCAGAAACTGCATCTTCTCCTCTCCTTTAGGTGGGTGATTGCAAAGTATCCGAGAAGAAACCTTTTTTTCTTTCAGGCTGCAAATGCTGTAGTGAAAAAGGTTTCATCCCACTCCTCCTGTTGCATCTGAATTCCAAACAGCAGCCTGTCAGTTTGGAGACAGGTGTGTGTTCATGTGGGGGGGTAGCAGTTCTCTGGGACAAGTGTGCTTAAATGCCATTTGAATCATTTACAATAACACATACAACAGTAAACTGCCCAGCAAAACATTTCCCTAGTTGCAGTTTCTGAACAGTCGGTGTCACTTTAGCAAAATAGTCTGAACATTTGTTGATTAAAATAACACTTCTCTGTCTCACTAACTGATATAACTTTGCTTTCAAAATGTTTACAGTGTTTGAAGGTCATTTTTGGAAACCTACCTGTTACAGAGAGAAAGAAAAAAGTTTCAGCTTAAATTTACCCAACATTCTGTGGTATAGCATGGTTCAAATAAAATACTGATATCAGATCTTGTGTGTATCTTGGCCTGCTTTAGGGCGCCATTTACATGAAAGATCCAATGTCACACATTGGGTGCCATATTTGTGAGTGGAATGACCCAATTTTAGTTACCCAAATCAAAACTTGGAAGCCAAATGTGTGGGAGGCAACCTGATTTACTTTATACTAGCCCAAGAACAAATCTTAATCCCAGTGTAGTGGACCTCACATAAACCCCACAATGGTGTGAGTTTCACAAGACAAGCAGATAAGAAGAAACTCATGCTATACCATTCAATAGGTTTTATTTTAAACAACAGGCTTGAAAGGAAAAATATGACATATAAGCCATTAACAAGTAAATGAGCAATAGTTTCTTTTGAACACATTTGTACCAGTACACTCTTGTCAGAAGACCATGACATTGCTGACAATGAGCCCTATGAATGAGCCCTAAAAAGGATTGCCTACACACGGCATGTCTGAGGCATGTAGGCAACCCTAAGTTGGAATGCCACACAGCGGGGTTCCTGTGGACCCCCGGTGGCATTTGATTGATGTGCAAGCCAGTTATGTGGTGGATCCCCCGGTTTAATGGGCAGCAATGCACCGGGGGTGGTCGGGGGCATGCCCACACTATGCACCATGCACAAAGGCGTGTAGTGCAGTGCACAGGTGGAATGTAGTAGGGTGCAGGTTATGGCAAGAGGACCCTGTTGCAACTGCCGTATGTGCAGATCCCCACGCATATGGAACCACCACCCGGCCCCAGCAGCAGTATGTAACCCCCCAACACAACAGCATGCCTGCACGGACTCGGCAGTAATGTGCAACACCCCCAACATAAGTGAACACCTGCCCCAGTACCAACAGTAATGTGCAACACCCCCAACACAACTGAAAACTTGCCACAGTCCTGGCAGTAATGTGCAACCCCCCCAATACAATTTAACACCCACCACGGTCCCGGCATCATGATGACCCACAGAGCCATGACCTTGGTCCACTATTCAGGGATGACACCCTCCCCAACCATAGCCCTGTCCCGGTGGCCCTATTCGAGTAATGCCCATCAAGTCTCCCCCCGACACGCAATCCCTGCCCCAAACTTTGGTGGTTAGTGGCCCCCCTCCCCGGTGGCACCAAAAACACCACTCCCTGTCCCCTATACCAGCATATCAGTGCCGCTGTGAGTGATGGTGAGCGGGACAACCCTTCACACACCATCTTGGCCATGTGCCATCTATCTGATGCTGGAGACGCGATGCCCTATATATAGGCAATGCGCTCCCAGCAGCAGTTGGCCAGTGGGTGGCTGTGGGTGTATGGAGGGGTATGCTGCTCACTGTCACTCACAGTGTCACCAACAGGCTGGTATGGGAAGGGGGCCACTAACCACCAATGACAGGGGCAGGGATCAGTGGTTGGGGGGCTTGCTGGGCATTACTCGAATGAGGCCACTGGGACAGAGCTATGGTTGGGGAGGGGGTCATCTCTGAATAACTGACCGAGGTCATGGCTCTGTGGGGTCGTCATGATGGTGGGACCGGGGTGGGTGTTCAGTTGTGTTGGGGGGGTTGCATATTACTGCTGGAACCAAGGCAGGTGTTCAATTGTGTTGGGGGGTGTTGCACATTACTGCTGGGACTGGGGTAGGTGTTCAGTTGTGTTAGGGGGTGTTGCACATTACTGCCGGGACCAGGGTGGGTGTTCAGTTGTGTTGGGGGGATGTTGTACGTTACTGCCAGGACTGGGACAGCAGTTCTGTTGGGGGGTGGGCATCTCTGTGCCAGGTATGGCATTGTGCCATGTGGGTGGGTAACAGGCAGGGGTACCACTAGACAATGCGGTCCACTTGCACATTGCCCAGGTGCCTGCATTAGCCATTCATGCACCCCGGGCCCATGCCATCCTGTGCAGGGGATCTGCTCTGGGACCCAGGATGGGAATCTGATTGGCTGCCTGCCTGGGTCCGCTACTCCTTCCTGTCCACCTTCCACACAACTGCGTGCAAGGGGGCAGGGCCACAGACAGGTGCCCTGAGGGTGCATGTGGTCGTGAATACCACATATCTTGCACCTGTCCATTGCCTTGGAGCTATGCAGGCAGGGTACATGCCTCTGATGCATACTTTCCACCCGTTCGTGCCTAGGGCTCAATGTTTGGCTGCCACAAGAAAGGGGGTTGCTAGAAAGGTATGCAACTGACAGTCTCAGTACAACAGTCTCAATTTCATCTTGGCATATAACCAGTCCAGTTGATGACAGCTTATACAGTTTTTATCAAAGTATGCATGCACATTAGCCACTCGATAATCCTGCAGCCCTCCTGGGAGAAACTCACTTCTAGCCCTGTTAGTCACTTGCCAAAGATAATATATTAGCTAAGGACTTTATTTGCCAATGGGTCTACAGTCATTGACAAACACTTGTTTTTACCTAGTTCATGGGGGTGGGGGTGATGCTTGCTGGTATTCTCTCCCTCAGTGGTCCATTCTGGTGTAGATATTTAGAGTTGATAGGAGTCTTGATACTGAATGACTTGTTGAATTGTGATTTTGAGGCATGGTAGATGACATAGGATCCTACATGTTGTCTTTATTCTGAGGTAATGTGACTTTGAGCTACTGCAGACAGACTTGTTGCTGTAGAAGACATGATGATTGTATCAGATGTTGAAAATACCATCTTGATGGTGTTGGATGTTCAAAACAAAATAGTTGATGGCATTAAGTGTTAAGAAATACTGTACATCTCTTGATGGCATTAGATACTGAAATGCAATCTTGATGGTATTGTTGTTCAGGCATACCATATCTCTTGATGGCATGAGATGTTGAGAATACCATAATCTCTCTTGAGAAATGGTTGTATTTTTATACAGTATCTTTTACATAGCAAACATTTTTCGTCACATGTCATCAGACATTAAGATGGCTAAACTGAATGTCGCTTACATTTCAGCTAGGAACATTTAACAAACATGTTTTCTACCATGTCAATAACAATCTCCACTGAGCAAAAAAATACTTATGACACAGTTGTTTTCTTATAATCAGAACCACTGATTTTTGTTTGTTTGTAAACAAAAATTCAAAATGATATTGTATCCTTACACTAGACTTAGGGAAAACAAGCATATCTGTTCATATCATTGAACAGTAGGAATTATATGAAAAAGCCTGCAAGAAAAACTAAACAAGCATTTCCAACCTACAGATATTACAGGATGGCTTTTAACAGAAATAGTGAACCAGGCCCATAATTCAAGTTCAAACTTTGGCTGAAAATATGTTACCCTATATTGTTCACAGGTGACACAGAGTGCCAGCACAGTGATTTAGGGTGGCTTGAGTAATGGGGGGAGAATCTCATATGGTGCAAGTGAGTGAGCAACATGGGGGATGGGATTGAAAGACTGTTGCCCACTCAGACAATTGATGCTGATGAACTGTGCTGCGGGGGTGGGGTGGGGAGATATCTCAGTGACTGAATGTGCAGCACAATGAAGAGACTTCAGAGCAGTCTGAGCAGAAAAATATGAGTGTGCTGTGTGAAGTGTTATTGCATACTGTGTTGTGCACAATGCACAGCTTAATGGGGCCCCCTGTAACATGAGGCCCAGTTGCAGGGACTGTGGGTGCCTTAAGTTGACTCTGATCATTTGATTCACGTTCATCTTATGCCATTTCCCTTGTACATCATCAAAGTATATTACCAACCATTTCTGTCCATGTTCCCATCTCTGTTCAAAAACACTTCAGCTGGAATTTTCCAAGCAGCAGACTATGACTGACTAAGAAATATGCTATACAGTGATACAATATTAAGGATTCTTGTGTCTAGTCAAAAGCCCATTTAGAATTTTGGAGCAATCTCACAGCAGCCCCATTAGATATTGGATGGTATGGTCAGATTTTTGATGTGCTTGATTAGCTTTTACTGCAACTATATCTGAAACTGCCTAGAGGTGAACGGTGGCCCATTATCTGAAAATCTACTTCATCTGAAGTCCAAAGCAGCAAATATGTTATGCAAAAGTTCTATTAGTTTTTCTGTTCCAGTGCTTGACATTGCTACCATTTCTGTTCATCTTGAGTATGCATCAATCAGTAGTACATTTAAATTTCTTTTTATGCCAAATATATAAGTGATCCTTGCTTTGTGTAGCACTCAAAGGAGGCATATTGGAAACCTATTTATACAGCCAATGCTTTAGAGCAAGTTTTCCAAAGTACCTACTTCTGTGCAAAGCAGGACCCTTTGTACGGCAGTATACACAACTTTTGATTATGCTGCACCAAGTATATTATGCCAGTCAAGTACTAATCAGGGATACATGCAAAAGGAAACCTTAGTTATGAGTCAGATGTAACAGAGAGAGAGAGAGAGAGTGATGACTAGTTCTGCACAGTGAATCCAGCACCTGGGAGAAGCGCTAAAAGGCAGAGAAGGGAAAACCATCTAGGTCTATCCAATGGGTTTAAGGTCCTGGCAAATGAAAACCTTATAGTCCAAGCAGGGGTTGAAAATGAGATTCATGATTCAAATGAGAGTACTGTAATTAGTGAGGGTAATGATTGGGCTGTGATGTACAATGACACAAAGGGTTTTAATAATATAACTGCAAATCCATCAGCAGTTGTATCAGAGGCCACACTGGAAGTATGTGACACAAAAGCTCATGTAAGGTCAGCTATAGCACATATGAGTGGTAACACACATAAAGAAATATTTGTAGTGGGGGACTTTAACCTTCGCTTTACTGATAGACAAATTTGTAGGGGAAGAAAGGAGCACTGTTTGTTGCCTACCAGGGGTAAGAACCAAGGATATACGGAATAATATGGAGAGATCACTCAAGGGGGGAAATCAGAAGATAGTTGCACTGCATGTAAGAAGCAACAGTGTGGGAAGAAGCATCTTTAAGGATATGTGAACATCTGGTTTAGAAGATGGTATTGGAAGGAGGGGTTCCTATTTCAGTGTAATTGGGAGTGGTTTGCAAATGATGACTCCCTCTATGTAAGAGACAGCCTACATCATAGCCCAAAAGGAGATAGAATCCTGAGAAATAGAATAAATTATAACATTGGCCACCATTTAAATGAGTAAATAGGAGGGAAGGGAACAGTTAAAATTAAACTAAAAGAAGCACAGTCCCTATACGAGGGCTCAAAAGTTAGGAACTGAAAGGTAATAGGAAATACATGGAGCTGCCTGCTAATTAATGCCAGAAGCCCTAGAAACAAGAGTGGGAAGATAGAAGTCACACTAACAAATAAGAGGATGAGGATGATTGGGGTAAAGCATTAAGTAACAATAGTCTCTTTAGGAGGGATAGGAAAAAAAGGATGGGAGGAGGAGTAGCCCTTTATGTTAAGCATGGCATACATGTACTGTAGTTGAGATAAAAAGTAAGAAAAATGAAAAAATGGAGATTATATGGGTTAAGATCTTACCTGAAGGAACCAAGAAATGATTTTTGGGATAGTCTTTAAGCCCTTCCATGTTGCACAGTGAACTGGTTCATAAACTGTTTGAACCCCTCAGGTCTTTCTATACAGAAGACAAACTATACCTGGCGGGGAGTTTAATATGTCAGGGATAGATTGGGAAGTAAAGTCATGTGCATCTAGTCAAGATAAAGAGTTCATTAACATCACTAATAAGCTTAATTTGGATCAGCATGTACAACAATTTCTAGGGAGCAGAGAATCTTATACCTTGCACTCACTAACGTGGAAAGGGGTGTAACAAACTGTGTAGTGGAAGAACCACTTGGTAGTACCAATCACAATAAGGCCAAATTCAGAATCGGTAATATTGAGAGGTTGGAAAGTGGGCAAACTACTATAAAGTGCTGTTCAAAGCCAGATTTTATTGCAAGGACCTTCAAAAGTGGAAATGGGAGCGGGAGCTAAGTGAGCAAGATGTTGATAATACATAGGGGAGAGTAGAAAGATTTCAAAGAGCTGGTTGACACATCCCAAAAAACATAGAACATAGAAACAGACTTTGACGGCAGATAAGGACTGCTTGGCCCACCTAGTCTGCCCATTTCCCTACCTACAGGATAAGCTACAGATCCTAGGTAACCAACAGCCTATTTCTTCCTACCCCCCACAAGAATTGTCTTATGTCTGTCCCATGCATTCTTGAATTCTCCCACAGTTTTAGACCCCACAACCTCCTCAGAAAGGCTGTTCTATGCGTGCACCACCATCTCTGTGAAAAAATACTTCCTCACATTGCCCCTGAGTTGTCCCCCCTCTATCTTCAAATTGTGTCCCCTTGTTCTTGCACATCTCTATTTCTGAAAGATGCTACCCTCTTGGACTTTGTTGATTCCACTGAGGTACTTCAAAGTTTCTATCATGTCTCCCCTCTCCCTCCTTTCTTCAAGGATATACATATTAAGCTCCTTTAGTCTCTCCTTGTATGGCTTCTCTTGCAGACCCTGCACCCTTTTAGTTGCCCTCCTCTGGACTGCCTCCATCCTATCTATATCCTTGCGGAGATGGGGTCTCCAGAACTGGATGCAGTACTCCATATGGGGTCTCACCAACTCTCTGTACAGAGGCATAACAACTTCCTGTTTTCTGCTGGTGATGCCTCTCCCCATACATTCCAGTATACCCCCAGCCCTCCCTACTGCCTACTCACATTGCTTGCCAACCTTAAGGTCATCTGATATGGTTACTTCCAGGTCCCTTTCCATTTTTTATGTTGTTACTACCCCCCCCCCATTGTGTAATTTTCCCCTGGGTTTTTGTTTCCCAGGTGCATTATTTTGCACTTCTTTGCATTGAATCCAAGCTGCCATACTTCTGACCATTCCTCCAACCTTGCTAAGTCCCTTCTCATCTTTTCCATGCCTCCTTGTGTATCAACCCTGTTGCAGATCTTTGTGTCATCTGCAAAGAGGCATACCTTTCCTTCCGTTCCCTCTGCAATGTCACTTATAAGGACATTAAAAAGGACTGGACCCAGTACTGAATCCTGTGGTACCCCATTAGTAACCTCCCTTCCCTGCCACCTCTTTTGAGAACCTTAGTATCTTTTTCTTTTGTTTTGATTTGTTTATTTGCTTCACACAAAGGCTTGTTTCCTCTGTGATGGCAGTTTTTGTGTTTCCCCATTGTTGATCCACCCCTCCTTCTAGCCTGTTTGCAAGTGCTTTTCTAAGGCACTCTGCCATCTTGCCAAAGTCGGCCCTCCTGAAGTCCAGTATCCTCACTTTTGTATGGTTTGACTCTATAGCTGAGTTTATCATGAACCACACTGTTTGGTGGTCACTTGTTCTCAGATGGCTACCCACTTCTAGATCTGAGAGCCTCTCACTGTCCCCATTTGAGAGTATGATGTCTAAGATTGCTCCCGCATGAGTGGGTTCCAAAACCAGCTGTATGAGGCATGCCACCTGTAGGGCATTGAGAATGGCCCTGCTCTTGGATGTGGCTGCAGCAAAGGTGCTCCAGTTAACATCTGGCATATTCAGGTCCCCCATCAACAGTATCTCCCCTTTCTCTTCCATCCTAAGGATGCCTTCTATCATATCCTTGTCCATTCCTTCCCCCGACATGGGGGGTCTGTATACAACCCCAGTGTGGATTGTGGTGCCATTTTCAGTCTTTAAGGTGACCCACAGTGCCTCCTCTCCTCCCTGTTTACTCTTTTGTTCCATTGCTTTTATCCCTTCCCTTACATAGAGAGCTACTCCTCCCCCTCTTCTCCCCTCCCTGTCCCTCCTGTTGGTTGTGTACCCTGGTATGTTAACATCCCAGTCACAGTTCTCTGTGTACCATGTTTCTGTGACTGCTCTGATATAGAGGCATCCCTCTTCCATCAAGGCCACCAGTTCATGGAGCTTGTTGTCCAGACTACAGGCATTGGTACACATTACCTTCCATTTCTTGATGGCCTTACCCCTTTTTGCCCCATCCCTGTCCTTATTGCATTTGTCATTTTCTCCATTTACCCCTGCCCTTCTCCCTATTGACATCTCTATCTTGGTGTTTACCTCACTTACTACCCTGATTTTCTTTGGGGGGGGCTGGGATTTCCCTGCTCCTTTCCAGTGTCTCCTCCCTTGGCTAATTTAAATGCTTGCCAATGAAGCATTTAAACCTGTCACCTAGGTTCCTGGTTCCCCTCCTGGACGGATGCAGACCATCATGCCAATATAGGCCTGCATCACTCCAGGTGGACCCCCAGTCCCAAGTGAAGCCAAATCCCTGAGCTCTGCACCAGTTTTTCAAACACTGATTGAATCCCATGGTGTGGAGCACCCTGGCCTCACCCATACCATAGACAGGCAGCACCTCCGAGAAGGTTACCATGAGTGCTACTTGTCTAAGGCCCCCTCCCCAACTCCACAAACTCTTCCTGCACTTCTCTGATCCCTTTCTCAGTCAGGTCATTTGTCCCTAGGTGGACAATGACATCTGGCTCCCATCCCTGTGCAGCTGCTCCAGCGATCCTGAGGATTCGCTCCCTATCCCTCTAAACCATGGCACCAGGCATGCACCTTACCTCCCTCTCCCCTTCCTTCACCAGTTCTACTCCCCTAACAATGGAGTCCCCCACCAGGAGTTGTTTCCTTCCTCTGTGGGGTCCCATACCACCCTCCCGTGGGTCTCCTTTGTGGAGGTTCCCAGTATCCTCCTTGGTCTCCACTGTGGGTGCCTCCATGGAGGAACCACACTTTGCCAGAATGGTATGTGAATTGTTGACAGGTACAACTGGAGGGATGTGCCTCTGTTCCACCACCCTCACCCTCCCTGAGCCCACTGTGGTCCAACTGCTTCTCTTTCTTGGCAACCTCTGAGGCAATGGCAGTGGCCCGTGTGGTCCCTGGGTGGGAGAGGATGCCCCCCAAATCCAGACCAACTCAACCTTGAGATGAGCAACCTCATCCCTCAGCCCAGAGAGATGCCTGCAGATGGGACAACGCTGCATCCTCCAGAATGTCTCCCGGAAGACTGCTGCTCCACAACCACTGCACTGCACCACTCCCATCATGTCTTATTTCTGGCCCCTTAACTGTTGTTTGGAATACTTACTCTTTCTTCTGTTTATTTATGTTTTCTCCCTACTTACTTACTGTCTCTGTGCTCTTTAAGCTCCTGATCTTCCTGTTCTAAGACAAGATGTTCCTGTATTTCTCAGTAGTCTCCTTACTTGCTCATAGTCAGACCTTCAGCAGCTGTGGGGGCAGAGAGCTACTCTTTTCCATCTAGGATGATGAGTCTTTTGTGGCTCTGTGATCACTCACTTTCTGCTCCCAAACAGAAGTTCCTGTTGTCAGTCAAATCCTGTGCCTATAAAAGTAGAACTGGCTAAGTGTGGGGGCGGGGGGGGAGGAGGGCAATATAGACCCAGTAGAGTAGTATAGTTATAACAGCAGCTCCTTCCTCTTGGTGTTCTCCGCCTGTTCTCTGGCAGAAGCTATCTAGGGCAGTTTTTAAATCTGGCTTTAACCTGGCTTTCTTCTAGTTAAGCCACTCCCCCTACTTTACAGCTCTTTCAACATTTAGTTAATTGCACAGATAACAATTTCCCTCAGCTGCCTGAGATAAACACCTAGATACCTGCACGGTTAGCAATTCACTTCAGCCAACTCAGACAAACACACTAACTCTTTATTTGTTTTTACTCTAAATTGAAGGTCCCAGTAGGAGAGTTCTAGTTCTTTAGTCCCAGTAGAGAAGTAAAGTTATAACAGCAATTCCTTCCTCTTGGTGTTCTCTGTCTGTTTTCTGGCAGAAGCTATCTAGGGCAGTTTTTAAATCTAGTATTAACCTGGCTTCCTTCTAGCTAAGCCACTCCCCCTACTTTATAGCTCTTTCTACGCTTAGTTAATTGCACAGATAACAATTCCCTTTAGCCACCTGAGACAAACAGCTAGATAACTACACAGATAACAATTCACTTCAGCCAACTCAGACAAACACAATAACTCTTTTTTTTATTTTGTTTTTACTCTAAATTGAAGGTCCCAGTAGTAGAGTTCTAGTTCTTTAGTCCCAGTAGAGAAGTATAGTCATAACAGCAACTTCTTCCTCTTGGTGTTCTCGGCCTGTTCTTTGGCAGAAGCAAAAAAAAAAGTTACAAATGGTACTAGTGGCATAATTCCACCATGGCTTACAAACAAAATCGGAAGGGGTCCTTGGAAGAAGAAAAAAGCATACAGTAAGGCCAAAATGAGTGGTAATGTGTCACATTGGGCTAATTACAGTAAGAATAATATTAAGAATCATACTAAGAAAAGTGAGAAGCAGAGAAGGCACTTGGCTCATATTTTGCTTCTTGTTCACCAAATTATCCCATACTGTAGGTAGTTCCATTAATAAGAATTTTCAAGTCTGTGTTTAAATTCGGCTTTATTCCTGCTTATAATGACTTGTTCTGGTAGTCTATACCATGGTTTAATAACTCTTTGTGTGGAAAAAAAAAACACCCTCTAGTAGCAGTTTTGAATGTATTTCCTTTCAATTGAAGTGGGTGTCCACAGGAATTAATGGAATATTGTTTAAAACTTAAATTTAATTCTAACATCAAATGAAGGTCTTGTATAATTTCATACAGCATTAGTAAATCTCCCTTTAATCTTCTAGTTTATAAGGGCATTAAATTAAATTAGCAAAGTCGAGACTTTCGGTGTTCAGGAATGTTCAGGAAATGCAAAAGAGAACCTGGAGATGGTAAGGCAGTACTGGATATCAAAATTGCAGTGACAGCTAAAGATAATAAATCAAACTTTCTACAAGTATATTAATTACATCAAGGGCTCAAATCAGGGGTTGGGTCCACTAGTTGTGGAGAAACTGTATCGAGGAAGGTGGATATTGCTGAAGTTTTCAATCAACATATCTGTTCCAGTTTCTACAAAGATTCAGAGGTAAATGCAGAAATTGATGTACCTCAGGAACAACTAAGGTTTCTGGTAGACAGAGACATTACAGTGTTGGGTAAGTTACTTTTTCTATTACGTTTGGAAACTTGTTCCAGGAAGCTCTGTGTAGTCACTAGCAAGGATGGTGAGGTACTAGAAAAACTAATAAACCTTAGAATTATAGTTACTTATTTCTTTTTATACAAAAACAATACAAAAATAATAAATAACTATAACAGATTTCAACTTTTGAAAGTAACAGGTTAGTTACTATCAAATAAATATAATCAATTACAGTTATGTGTTTCTTTTGTATAAAAAGGCATGAGTAATTGTAACTGTATGGTGTATTACTTTTTACAGTACTTCTCCATCCTTGCTAGTGACTGCACAGAGCTTTCTGGAACAAGTTTCCAAAAGTAATAGAAAGTAATAGAAAAAGTAACTTACCCAACACTGGAGACATATTGGTATTTCTGCTGAAAAGTCTGAATGTAAACAAGGCCCAGCGACCAGATGAAACCCATAGAAACATAGAATCTGACAGCAGATAAGGACCCTAGGGCCCACCTAGTTTGCCCATTTCCCTAATCAGTGATGACAGCCAAGATCCTATTTGATCTGAGCACGCCTTCTCTGACCATCTCCAGGGTACCCTTATGTCTATCCCATGTGCTCTTGAATCCCCATATTGTTTTAGCCCCCACCACCTCCACTAGAAGGCTGTTCCAGCGATGCACCACCCTTTCTGTGAAAAGTACTTCCTGATATTCCCCTGAGCCTTCCTCCCCCAGCCTCATATCATATCCCCTTGTCCTTGTGCAATGCTTCCTCTGAAATATGCTTCCCTCCTGTACCCTGTTTGTACCCCTAAGTGACTTGAATGTCTCTATCATATCCCCCTCTCTCTCTCCTCTCCTCCAATGAATAGATATTAAGGTCCCTGAGTATTTCCTCATATGGCTTCTGGTGCAGCCCATTTACCAGTTTCATCACCCTTCTCTGGATTGCCTCCATCCTGTCTATGTCCTTCGTGAGATGCAGTCTCCAGAACTGGATGCAGTACTTCAGGTAAGGCCTTACCAGTGATCTGTACAGTGGCATCACCACCTCTTTCTTTTTGCTGGTTATGCCCCTACCTATGTATCCTAGCATTATGTTTGCCTTTCCCACCACTTTTTCACATTTCTTGGTCACCTTTAGGTCATCTGATATGATGATCCCTAGGTCTCTCTCTTGCTTTGTGGTGGCCAGAACCTCCACCCCCCAATCCATGATTACTTCGAGAGTTGGCAGACAAACTATCAGGACCACTAAAATGCCTTTTTGAAAAATCTCTAAATGCCGAGCAGGTTGTTGATTGTTGAAGAGGATGGTACTAATTTTTTAAAAAGGTCAAGGGCTAACCACCATAATTATAGACCAGTTAGTCTGATATTGGTGTTGGGGAAGAGAATGGAGGTATTTGTTGAGGAAATTGAGAATTGCATCATTAGTAATAATTTGAAAGATGAATACCCCATATGATTTCCGAGGGGGAAGATCTTGTCAGAGCCAAGCGGTGGCCCGTGATGTTGGTGAAAGCAAAACAGAAGGACCAAAAGTCAGAGAGGGAATTACAGCGAGGGAGAAATAGCGACAATTGTTTTACCCCTCCATGAGGTGATATAACCTAAGAGTTTGTTAATTAAGCAAGGTGGGTGTTGGGGGCAAAGTCCCCTGAAAAAAGTCACTGTCTGTGTCCTCGCCAAAATTCCATCGCGATTCTGGGCTCACCATTTTGGAGTCTCCTTTATTACATAAAATCTTTCCAAGTTAGTGTTTAACAAAGACAAATGCTCACTTATAGACTAGGGGCTAGAAACCAAAAAAATTAAGTACAGACTTTATGGCTCAGAATTACAGGAAATAACTGAAGAAAGAGACTAAGGTGTCAGGGTCACCAATAAGCTGAAATTTGGCAATCAATATCAACAAGTCACAAACAAGGGGTATAGAATCCTATGATGCATAGGAAGGAACATCACCAGCAGGAACAGAGATATTCTACTGTCCTTGTATAGCTTTTTGTTGATGCCTTACACCAAGTATTACAGTCAATATGCAGGTACTTTGTGGTTTATGGGGGCTGGGCAATACATGAGAGTAACCCTGACAGCTATGTTGACACGATAAGATGTGAAGAATCAGAAAACTTTTGGCACCAGCAAATTACTTGTCTAATTGTTTCAGTGAGGCATGCAGTTCTCTTTCTTTGTGTATGTTCATGGACCACTACATATGGTCACCTTCATTTGCAGACTTTTGACATCCCAATGTGTAAGCTCATTGTTGTGCTCCCTTAATGACCACAGCTGCATGGAGCTCCTTTTCAAGATGGCTTTTCTTCCTATGGTGTCCACTGCAGGAGGGCTTACTTGTTAGGGCAACAATTATGCTTTTCCTATTGTCCACACTGTTTGTGCACTGTTAAAACATACTTACTGAAGGTGTTAATGTGTGCTGTTCAAACAGTCTGTTAGTTCATTCAAAAAGCTTTGCATATGTATCTTCACAATTTACACCCCACCTCTCATTTGAATGGGGTCGTGTGGCACAATAGTGCAGCAATGCAAACTACGCTGTGCTAGACAAACTGAGGCTTCCAACATAGCAAATCCAATGCTAACTTTAGAATCAAGCAGCAAACCTCAGTTTGTGCAGAACAAAGTCAATTTGTACAGGACTAAGGCTTCGAATATGCTACTGTTTCACCAAAAGCAGCATCTTACCAAAGTTCCAACAGTGGACAGACATCTGTGGTAGGCACAAAACTTTATACCCTTTTTTATGAAAGGGACTTTGACATCAGTAAACAGAAATTAAAATGGAGAAGCATATGGTACATAAAAGACCCCCTGAAGAAGAGGCCTTCTGCCATGAAACATTGTGTGAAATCTGTTGCAGTGGCCTGCGAATATAATAAAATATATTTACACAGCTTGTGAGTGAGCAGTATCTTATTCCTTGTGTTCTGCAGTTGTGTTCTAGTATTACCATAAGAACTTTGTTCTCTTTTGACAGTTCTTTCCTTTTTTCCACAAGGATACCTGAAGTCATCCCAAAGAACAGTGCACTCTGGGTTCTCCTTTGCAACCCTTGGTGTTACCTAGAGTAGTCCCCTGGCTCTGCTACTGCAGATTCCCCCTTTCCTTTTAAAATCATAATAGCCCCTTGGCTCTGTGTCCTCCGATGTGGGATGAGTGTCAAGAGGAGTGTTACTGGACTCATAAAGAGTGCACCTGCAAGCATGGGAGGAGTTAGAGTGGTTGTTAGTTGGAGCGGAGTGGAGTGTCAAGGGTAGGAGCAGTAGGATGTTGGTAGAGAATGCTAATCAGGAGTGAACTCTATGTGAATCCTAGATCTTCCATGTGATGTCAGTATTCCAAACTAGTGGTGGGCAAAGTGGGTTTAGTCTGCTCTGCGAAGTAATTCAAGGAGTAAGGGCGGATTCGCGGAGTGCTCCACAATGTGAAGCGGAGTACTTCATGTTACAATGAGTAATGCAAAGTCCATTGAAAACAACGACTTCGTGTTACTCTGTCTTCCCAGACCACTACTCCACCATATTTTAAGGCGAAGTGCATTGAAAGCAATGCACTCCGCCTCACTTTGCCTTGTTTTTAAGCTCTGAAAGTGAATTTTACAGTGATTCATGGGATTTCAGGTCACTTGGGCTCTATATTGATCTGCACAGCCTCAGTTTGGGGTAGTGTACGTAGGAAGCTGTAGGAGACAGTCTGCTCTGAGATCTGTCTGTGATTGAAACCTTCTAAAAGCTGTTAAATCATTTTTGAGTTTTTTTGGGCTCAAACTTTAGTTCATCGATTGTAGGAAACCCTCCTGTGCTCATATCATCAAGCGTTTTTGTTTGTGTTTGGATTTTGAATGTTAATGTACAACATTGAGAGTGTGTAGTAAAAGACAGTGAAAGTGTGCTTTGGGGGAGGGGCGTATCTGTGGTGTACGTAGATTTAAGTTGAAAAAATAGGGATTTCTTTGTTTTTTGGTTATATTTTTGTTATATAACTGACTGTGTTAATGTACAGACAGTAATTGTCAGTAATTGTTGACATTTTCTTGCTGATTGTGTGTTGTGTGGATCTGGTGCAGCAGTTCATAATTTCAGGTTGTTTACAATACGTGGCATATTACTGAACTTTTCAATTTGGTATACATTACTCATTCGCCATTGTAGACAGACTGGTATGTGTGTGTGTGTGTGTGTGTGTGTGTGGTGTTGCGTGACATCAAATAATACACCTTTTATTGTGCCACAATGTAATTGCAGGCGCAGCAGTGTGAATCTGCTATCCACTGCAGCCACCTGATTTTGTACTGCCATCATGGTATCTGTTCTTTGTTTTGCTGCTTGTACTGCCATACATATCTGTAGTCAGTGCTCCCCCCCACCCCCACCAGCAAAAGGAATTTTTTTACCAGATTGGATTGTTTGTGACCTCAGCACCACTGGTTACTGAAGGTGTTTTCACTTGTGAATTTGCATGACCGTCTCTATCTGTTGCTGAAGCCACAGTTGTTTTTTTGGCTTCACATCCAGTGTCCCCCCCAATCAGAGAGTGAACATACCAAAATCTAAATTTGTTTATAATATTGTTGTTGATCCCCCTAAATGCCCACAAAGAGACGTGCAAGCAAAGCTGGTTTTCACCATGGCACTGCTGCCAGTAAGATAGTCTGTGGGCGTGGTAGTACGCAGACATAGACGTGCATTGCTGATGTGAGGAAAGGTATTTCTCTTGCAATGGTTTTTTTTTTTTTTTTTTACAGCCCAATCAGTAGCTTCACTTTTAGTTGGAGGAGATGATGTTTTCCCAGCCGGTGGTGTTAGTGCAGTTGCTGGTGGTGGCAGTATCAGTATTGCTGCCTCAAGTTCAAATTCTGACCAATGTACCGTATCCAAATATATAGTGGAGTGTGAAGCAATGCAAGAGAGTGGCAGTGTAGATGATGTCATACTTCCCAGTAGCATCCCAGTAATTGAACCTGAGGATTCTGATAATCACATCAACGATAGCATACAATGTGATATTTCATTCACCGCTGCGGTTCATGTCATGCATTTTCCATGCAGTGATTCACAGTGTGGTGAAAAAATATCAGGTGATGGTGGTGTAGATAATGATGATGAATGTGATGATGACGATGATGTTGCTGTGGTTGCAACATGCAGTCCACATGCCAGCATCCAATTAGAAGATGTGGAATCGGATGTGTGTGATGTTGATGAATATGATGATGACGTAATTGACCCCAGTTGGGAACTGGAGAAAAAGAAATTCAAGGTGGCTGTGTCTGAGTCTGTTTGCAGTAATCCCCCCTGTAAAAACGCGTGATTTACCAGTTTCAATTGATGATGATGATGATGACCCAGTAATAATGATAGGTAGTCATGGTGGTCAGCTGCAGTCCAGGTGTGCAGTGCCCGAAACATCACGTAGCCCCCCCTTCAGTGCTTAAAAGAACGGAGTTAAATAAGCAGCATCATGGACATGTTAAAAGTAGAGCATCAAAATCCCTAATTCCCTAATACCTTGTTTAGTATTTTTTTGTTCAAGATGCAAATGATGAGTCAGTTGAAATCTGCCAGGTTTGCCATGTGTGCGTGAGTCGAGGTAAAAAGAGGAGCCATCTGGGCATAGGAGGACAGCATACGTATCTTAAGAGGAGGCACATGGCACTGTGGACCCGGCTCAAGATGGCAGCTAATATCACAGAGGGACATTCACCCTCGTCAGCAACCATAACTAGCATATTATCCCCTTCCATGAGTGTTAAGTCCAGTAGAAAATGAAATGCGTGCAGTAGTGAGGTACTAAGAGCAGAGGATTACTACAGGCATGATGAGGTGGAGGAGCATAATGACTTTGAAATGTTGTCCAGTGCTGGTGAGAGTAGCAGTTTTGGTGGTGATGGTGGTGGTGGTGGTGGTGGTGGTGGTGGTGGTGAATGCAGTATGTCTACTGCAAAATAACTGCATTTCTGGGTTTGTCATCATCACCTGTGCAACCGTCTTCATCAAACGTCCACACTCCACCCCTTGCCAATGCCATTCATCACAGAGCAGAACCATTTGTCATCACACTCCATGTAAAATGTTTGTCAGCCAACGTTAGAGTGTTTTTGCGCATAAGCTGAAGTACCCCCCCAATCATACAGTGTCACGTGAACTTAATGCTGCTGTAGCTGAAATGCTGCCAATTGATCTTTTGCCCTCCTCCTTTGTGGAGAATTCTGGGTTCCGGTGGTTTGCTGCATGTGCCTGTCCAAAATGGAAAGTCCCATCCAGGACATACTTTTCTACCTGTGCAGTCCCCAAGTTGTTCCGCACTGTGTCCGACTCAGTAAGACATGTCCTTCAACATTCCTCCTCTCCATTCATTCATTTAAGTATGGATATGTGGACAAGTGGCAAAGGAGCGGGGAGTTCATATTTTTGTATAACTGCACACTGGGTGCATGTGCCGAGGGTTGTTTGTGATGTTGGTAGTGTGAATAATCAGTGCAGTAAGGCGGATTGTCATGGTAGCAATCTTCCAGGAATTCAACTGCATGCAACGATTGCTATGCGCAATGTGACCTGCTCACACGCTGGTGAAAACATGTTGGACGTAGTACTGACTGAAATTGACAAGTGGCTGAACCCCCTGTCCCTGAGAGCTGGATTCATAGCAAGTGACAATGGATCAAATGTGGTGAAATGCATCACAAATGTGTTTTTTTTTCTGTTCCATGCATGGGCCATTGTTTAAATCTTATGGTCCAGGAGTTTCTGCAGCACCCTGATGTAAAGGAAATGCTGACCGTTGCACGCCGTATCTGCTCTCACTTTTCTCGATCTGGAAAGGCCCATGACCAACTGCGGCAGTTGCAGATGCAAAACAGCCTGCCTCAGCACTGCTTGAAGCTGGAAGTTGTCACCTGATAGAACTCCACTTTATACATGGCAGAGAGGTTGTATGAACAATACAAGGCCATCTCAGAATATCTTGTCATGCACACTAGCCATGACAGTTCCGGGGCCTCCATGTCTATGACGACTGAACAGTGGCACCTCATGGACTCTGTAATAATAATTTTGCAGCCTTTTGAACATGCCACACGGGCAGTGAGTGGCGAGTCTACCTCCATTAGCCAATCAATTCCACTGCTGCTGGTGCTGAGGCAGACATTGGTGAATGTACAGCATGGCCTGGATGTTGCTGGAGACAGTGTTAGCAGTATGTTTTTGCAATACATGCTGACAGTATTTGACCAGAATCGTCACATTTTGAGCATTCAGCATAGTGACAACTTTGCCATAGCAACAATGCTGGACCCACGATACAAATATAGAACTGCATCAGTACTGGAGGGAGGGCCTGAACAGGTAAAAAATATCAGTGGTCAACTGGTGTGCTTGGTTCATGGGGCACAGAAGTCACGTGCTAAGGTCAGCAAACCTCAGCAGCATAATCCGGCTGAAGGTGTACCTGGAGGACCATCGAGCATATCCTGCAAGGGGAAGGGGACTGCAGTTCCAGGTTGTCTGTCATCCAATGTGGCTGGCATCAACCCACTTTGGGAGGCTTTGTCCAAGTGGGGATTTGTGAAATAAATGATTCCAGAGAATAGGATGATGCATCAACCACTGGAAGCAGTGCAGCACAGAGAAGGATTGAGTCATATTTGTCTGAAAACAGGCATCTGACAGTAACTGATGATCCTCTTTTGTACTGGAGTGGAAAGGTCAGTGAATGGCCAGAGCTGACTGCAGTGGCACTGAAGTACCTCACATGTCCACCCTCCAGTGTAAGTGTCGAGAGGGCATTCAGCTCAGTAGGTGCAATAGTCAGGGATCATCAGACAAACCTGTCTCCTGCAAATGTTAGTTTGCTAACATTCATTAAAATGAATGAGAGACACATACCAGCACAGACTGCAACCTTGGTATTGGTACTCTGGCCTAGTCATGGTGGTTTTGGTGATGTGGAAATGGACCATCCTGTTGGCACTGGCAGTGGCAGCATGAAATGGCACACCACTGATGTAGATGACAACACAATGGAGAAAGAATTTCCCAGTGGTCAGACTTTAGACATAGATGACTGTGAGGGCAGTTTTCTTTATGAGGATGATGATGTGGTTAATGTTAGCAGGTTTTAACTGAAGTTGTTAAAAGGTGGTGTGCCCCCCCCAGACCACCACCACCACCGGGACTGATGTTAGCCACTGCCACTACTGAGCATGAGTCTGTCCACCCCCTGGACCACCACCACCACCATGGGGACTGATGTTAGCCACTGTCACCACTGAGCATGAGTCTGTCCGTCCCCCAGACCACCACCACCGGGACTGATGTTAGCCACTGCCACTACTGAGCATGAGTCTGTCCACCCCTTGGACCACCACCACCACAGGGACTGATGTTAGCCACTGTCACCATTGAGCATGAGTCTATCTGCCCCCCAAACCACCATCTGTGGGACTGATGTTAGCCACTGCCACTACTGAGCATGAGTCTGTCCACCCCCTGTGACCACCACCACCACCGGGACTGATGTTAGCCACTGCCACCACCACCACCAGATGCAGGAAGATATAACAGAGAATGTCATCATGTGCCACAGCTATCACCACCAGCAGTGTCATTCAGACAATTTTTCCCCATTACATTTACATTTACCATGTCAAGGCAGAGGGAGTCGAACAGGAGACCACATCCATCGGCCACAGGTACAAAGCTTCTTAATATTTATCTATAAAGTGAGTATGTGTACTAATGTTTGTTATGCTGCTTCACTTCCTTTAGCTGTATGTTTTGTTTTCTGTAGCTTTTCTGAGCCGCAATGGTCAAACACATAAGGTACACTTATTTTGGTTGTTTTTTTTTTTTTACAGGTTAACAAAAAAAAAACTCTCCTTCGCTGAAAGTCAGTAGGAATGGTACTGCAGCTGTACCATACAGAGTAACCTATGGAATATCCATTTGAAATCCATTCTGGTAAGTATCAAGATTTTATTTCATCCGTTCAATTTTTTTGGAAAGACTGCATCAAATGCGACTGAGTACAATTCATAAACTAGGTGACATGTGCACGTCACAAACTATTTCTGTAAAATATCATTCGTGCACTGTATTCTGAATTTGCAGCTGTGCAGCCCTGACTATGACAGTGTTGGAAAAAGTTGCACACAGGTTGTGTTACTTGACAAGATGTGGTTTTGAAATGTAACTTGACTTGAGATTGACAACCAGGGACAACTTAGAATCAAGTTGTAAGAAGTCATTCATTTCTTTTTTTAGGAAACTTCCAGATGCTTTGTTGTTGTGTCAAAGTGGCCTTATCCAAAGAAGTTCTTCAACATCAGGCCCCTTCCCCCAGCTGGGGCACACATGCAACACGCAGAAGTCGTTTCATTCGATGACCATGACCATCATTAACACCCAGACTTGAGAAGGCTGCAGATGAAATCTGTGAAGAAGTAACCAAATAAGAAACCATTAGAGACAAACATGCAAATATGCTTCCCACCCCCAAAAAAAAGTACCTTCATTTGCTTGAGAGTTATCCATTTCAAATTTCTGTGCAAAAAGTTCTCATCGAGCACTGGAATGTGCACACCAACAGCATCTGTGACCTGTGATATAAACCAATACAATGAGTACATGTCCATGTCAAACCCCCCACCAGCAAAATACACAAATATATATATATATAAAATCAACTCACCAAGGCTACTATTAGTGTACAGAAAAAGGGCACCCTTCCATCCATTTGAGATGATCACATTGCATGTGCTGGAATCACAGCACACATTGGACCAGCAACATTTCGCTCACAGTCATCATTTTATTCTGGGGGACTTTGTATGTGCTGAAACGCTCCCATTTCACATTGTTTCCACTTGTCAATTTTCTGGACACAAGGCAGAGGCATTTTGGGCATGCAGAAAAAAATCTGGGGACTCTGTGCCACCACTGCACACATGACTGAGTGCGCCATTAATTCTGGGGGACTTTGTATGTGCTAAAATGCTCCCATTTCATTTTGTTACCTCTTGTCAATTTTCTGGACACAAGGCAGATGCATGTTGTGTGTTGTGTGATTGTGAGCTCATGATATCATACTGACATTATCAATTAAAGCAGCATTGCAAGAATGTGGTGACAATTTTGAACTGTACTTTTTTATGCTATTTTACATGGCCAGCCACTAGTTACCTCCAAGTCAGAGTCATGACTTGAATGATACACTTCTTTTCACTGTTTCTGTCTGCTTTACCACTTTTTGTCATGTATGAAAAAATAAATGAGCACACCTTTCAATATTGTTATGACCAGGTTTGTATTTATTTGCAGCTGCTTTTCAATAAATATTGTTCTGTGGGGTCATAAAAAACTGCCTACTGCATAACTGTTAATTTACAACAGAAGTGATATATAACAACTAACTGATGTGATGGAGAAAAGCAGCGGAAAATACTTACAAAGACCTGGTCAGCACTATATTAAAAGGAGTGCTCCTTTCATTATTTCAGACATGTCACATAATGGAGGAATTCCCATTCAGAAATTCTGCCTCCCTTTCTCAGCAACGTTAGGACGTGATGCCAGGGAGAGCGAGGGTGCGTACTCCATTATAGTGAATGTCCGATTGTCCGGCAGCTTTCCAAATGTTTCTTTATGTTATAATGGTCAGTTTGTGGTGAAACGTGTGGGCACGTTTCCAGTAACAGGAGCCTTGTTAGTGCAAAACGTGCCCACATTTCACCACAAACTGAACATTATATCATAAAGAAACATCCGGAAAGCTGACGGACATTCACTATAATGGAGCACGCACTCGCGCTCCCCCTGGCATCATGTCCTAATGTTGCTGAGAAAGGGGGGCAGAATTTGGGTGGCTTTTCTGAATGGGAATTCCTCCATTACGTGACACACTTTAATGAAATTACGGGTGGTTTTCACAGAAATATATTGCACTATGTAAAGACATGTGGCGCAAGAAAGATTCCCCTGTAAGTAAGGCACCCATATACCGAGTGCAGTGCTGTAAGTTGGTGAATCTCTTTCATGTCTATTTCACAAACAAAATAGTTATAGAGCCTCAGTAATGTTTACTTTGTGTCGGGACTCATGAATCAGATTTTAAGTGTTTCGCAAACAGCATGAAGACTGAGCAACGCGAGTATGTTGTGTGAAACTGCATATGTGCCACCAGTGTTCTTTCCTGTGTGTGCATACATTGTCCAGCTTCATGCAAACATATATATGGTAAGACTTGTTGCAGTATCAAGAATAAAGATAACAAAGAATAACTGATGTATATTTTATTGGTACCATCAGCACCAGTGGAGTAAGTGATATGATATTTTTTCAGAGGTATTGGGTCACTCTGCACCTCAGTCACTCACAGTGTACACATGACTTTGTGGAGATTATAGCACAAAAAACACATGCTGTCCTAAAAGTTATGCGTGCAGTATGTGACTAAGGTGCACTCTGGCCAGACACCTCTCAAAAAGTATCCTATCACTTAGTCCACTGATGATGATGGTGACAATAAAATGTATGTTATTCTGCTCGCTATTCTTTATACCATAAACACTGCAACAAGTTAGCAACAGCAATATATGTTTGCAACACACTGCACAATGTCTGATATCACACACACACACACACACACACACACACATATGAAACACTGACTGTACACATGCAATTTAGCACATCCTACTTGCACTGCTCACAACAGCTTGTCTGCAAGCACTCCACAACAGAAAGTCAACATTACTGAGGCATTGCAACAACAGAAAGGAAATGTCTATTATTAAACAACAAAAAAACACACACACAAAACAGTACAGCACAGTAGTGGGGAGGGGTCCAGAAAAAATTCTTAATGGGGATTCCATGGTGTTCGAGCAGCAGGTGGAGCATTGTCAGTATTTTCAGCTGCTGTTGCTGGATTTGATCCAACTGCTGCTGCACAGCACCCACCTTCTTGTTGCTCTCCTCGAGGGCCACCCACACCAGTGCAATGTTGGCCTGTGTTGCAGGCACTGTGGTGGGGTCCACTGCAGCAGGAAAGCCAGGTAGTGGTGGTGGTGGTGAGGGTGGTGCTGGTGGCTGTGGTGGCAGTGGTGGTGGTGGAGCAGCTGCTGCAGTTGCCCTCCTCTTGCTGCGGTGGCGAGGCACAAGTTCACCCCCAGCAACCTCTGCCACTGCCAGAGAAGGGCCAGCAGGTGGACATTTGGCCCCTTTGGTGGCAGCCTGACACTCCACCTTGTGGTGGTTTGCCATGTGGTGCGCTGGCCACCAGTCCCCAGATGTGTCCCCTGGAGACCACGGCACACCAGCACACCACACAGATGGCAAACCACAAAGGTGCTGTCTCCCCACACAGTTAAAAAAAATGCCACACTGGGGAGCTCTGGGGGTGGGGACCAGATATACTGCAGGAACCACCTTCATTTACCTGGGCTCCACCTGCGGCTGTGGAGGTGGTGAGGGTGCTGCTGGAGCCCTGCAGCTGCTACTGGTGGTGGTGGTAGTGGTCTACTAGTTGGATGCGCAGCCACTGGTGGCACTGGTGCTGCTGCTTCCATGGGGGAGATGCAACATCCAAGAGTCGGGAGTGGTCCAATAACACCTGACTACCCCCATATGTGTGCACTCTTCTCCTCTGCCCATGCCCATGTGCCACAGACTCTCCTCATCCTGGGTCCATTGCGCACAAGTCCCTGACTATGACCGACAACTCAATACTCCAACCTTCACCCGCACCCACAGTCTCACACTCAGACAAGGACACACACAGTCTCATATACACACACACAAAACAAAACGTATAAAAAAAAAATTCAGTTGCAAAAAAACAATAACAAACACAGTACAAAAAAAATCAAGATGTAGCTTTTAAAAAAGCTGTTTTTTGTGCTCAAAATCACAATGATGCAGCTAGAAAACAAACTATTTTCTCTGTACACCAAAAAGGCTTCCTCCTTCTACAACTGCAAAGGAGAAAGTGAAAGTAACTACTTTTCTGACTCACTTCCTTCCTGCCAGGCTAAAGCATGTGACTTACAGTACTGTAAGCCATGTGGTGTGTGGGGGGCTGCCTTTATTGTTACTTCACCTTACTTTGCATTAAGGCAGAATGACAATGCGAAGTTGTAATGAGAAGGCGAAGTGAGCACTTTACAGTGGTCACTACAGATGTTTCACTGACTGCCAAGTGGCTTACCATGTCCACTTCACCGGCGGATTTAAAATTCGCTGCATCTCTATTCCTGTTAAGTAGAAATACCTGTGAGAACATCAATGTGGCCGCGGCTGTTGTTTTGCTTTCTCTGAGGAAAGACCTATTGGGTCATTGAGGTAGTCAGCAGTACACTGTGTTTTACTGTACCTTCGGTAAGAGAGGCTGGGATCCCCTGAGACAAAAGCTTTACTTTCTCTGAATGTCTGAATTAGCTTGTGTTAGCCTGTGAGGCCAGGGGACCCCAAAGTATGATCTGTGAAGGGGGTGCTCGTCTGCCGTGCTGTAAAGCAGCCTTGAACATTATATTAGATTAATCTGCTGCTGGACGAAGGTGTTCTGGTTCATCAGCCATCTCCAGAATTCCGTGGACATTCCCACTGTGTGTTTCACGCAAGAAAAGTGTGACCATAACTGGTTGTACGATCATGTGGGATGTATCTACCTCGCTTATAGGTGCCAGCAAATAAAGGTAGAGGGCCTCACCTCCACCTGTGCCCATATCTGCAAAGGTGTTCTACAGGGCTCTGCATTGGGCCCGCTGTTGTTCATTATTTACATCTATCAACTAGGCCTAAACATCATAAATGCCAAAGTACATTATTACAGAGATGATACAGTGCTTTATACCTCAAATTCAGACCTTGATACAGCCATGATATCCCTCTAGGATGACTTCAACTTACTTCAGCATGACCTCATCAAAGCTAGGCTACTACTAAATACATCCAAAACTAAGTACCGATGCGTGATATTCTCCCCAAACCCTCAACACCCCCGACATACTCTTACCAATGAGTGTACTGAAGCTGTACACACTTTTAGATACTTAAGAATGTTATTGGATAACAAACTTACTTTTCACGCTCATATAGATGTTCTTTGTAAAAGACTGAAGCAAAACTGGGATTCTTCTTCCAAAACACATCCTGCTTAAATCAGGAGGATAAAAAACTCTTGGTGCAAGCTACTTTTCTGTCTCTACTAGACTACGGTGATGTTGTGTATGGAGGTGCCTCAGCCACACTATTGGGCAGCCTTGGTGTACTTTACAACAGAGCCCTCCAGTTCATTAGCAATGCCCCCCCCTACACACTGTTGTTTCCTGTTCAAGGCAGTAGACTGGACATCATTAAGTGTCAGAAGACTAAGATACCCAAATACTTGGACATTTAAGGCACTACGTGACTCCCTGCCCAGCTACATCTCTTCACTCCTCTGTAGGATGCAAGGCTTTTATGCTCTTAGAATGCACAAAGCAATTTTGCTTGAGATCCCACATCACTTCTCTAAGTTTGGAAAAATTAAGCAATAATTCACAACAGGGTATGTGTTGTGCTGGGATAACGTCATGCCTGGGGTGAGTAGGCACTAGGCCTCAGGCCGAGTGCGACTAATGACCCTAGAAGTGACGTTATCCCAGCACAACACATACCTTAGAGTGCATTATTGCTATTATACAATGGCTCCTGTGTAGAACAAAGAAAAAAAGTTTAAAAACTACATTTAAAATACATTTTTAAGCAGTTTTTGGAATGGGTAGGGTTACTTTACAAAAAAAATAGTGCTGATTTATTTCAGCCAGCAGGTGGAGCTGTCTTTTCCCTGTGGATCTGCAGTCTCCATGGTAACCTTAATCAATGATGTGCTGTCACTCGTTGTTAGTATGCCCATATCTCTTTTTTGTTCTGTTTTGGCGTGTTTTTCAGTTCGTGTTTCCTTCTGTGTTTTTTGTTACTACGAGTTTATGCTGTTTCAGAATCAGACATTGCCAGAATATCACCCCCCCACCCCCCGTTCAGCTCTGTTACATGGTGCCACTGCTGAGAAGATGTGTAAAATAGAAGAGAAAAGGAGGTAGGAAGGATGTGTTGCCAGTGATTTTACACACTGCAGTTAAAAAGGAGGATTAAAGAGGAAAGTAGTTTGAAGTCCAAATGAGTGAACGAGTGCTACAGGCACGCGGTAACGGATGTGCTTGTTCACTTGTTCTTTCATTTCCTGGGTGGGCTCACTGGCTGGGTCTCTGAAATAAAGATGGGTTGTAGTTTAATGTTTTTTTTTTTTTTTAATGGAGTAGAATGTTTGGGGATTTCACGGAATGTCTGCAGGTTGTTGGCTTGATTTGGGTTGTTTCTTTGAATCGGAGACACTGAAGGCATGTACTAGGCGGCAATCACAGAAGCATGCTGTCCAGCAGGGATAACTGTAGCGGGCTGTATGGAGTGATTCTAGGAACGGTTGATATGGTCATCTGTGGCCTGGGACTAGAGCCGTGATGTTGTACTGGTATAACATCACGGGTCCAGTCCCAAACTGCAAAATCAGAGCCCAATATTTTTTCTTGCCATTGTATAATGGCATTTAGTTGGGCCACCGCATCAGCAAGGAATACCTTCTAGAAGCAAGCCAAGCAATCCACATTTGCTTGCTCCTCTTTCTTTCATTCCCCCCCTAAAACAACACTGCGTTGACAAATGTGAACATACTTAACACTTTGTACTTCAACTTACTATATTTACTGCTGTTACTCCTATTGACCTGGCTGTGTTTGTTTTGTAGGAAAGCTTAGTTTAACCCTAGGATTTCCTGTTAATTCAATTTGTGTCCATTTCCAACTATGTGACTATTCACTGCATACATTATTTTTTTATTTATTTAGCTTTTGTTAACCGGGTAAGTGCACTAGCCATAAAATGACTATTTACAGGCACGACCCGAGAGAGTACAGACATGCAGAAACCTAACAGGATAACAAATTATAAATGCTTTACATACAATGAGTTAAAGTGGATACAATATATCAGAGACATACAGAGTAGACCATTCATAAGGTCATAGGTGCCTACCTATGCAATGAATAGAGAGGACCTTGGGCAATAAATTATCAGGTGACATATCATAAGAACAGAATAAGGTACACAAAACCAAAAACAGGTCATTAAGGAAAAGGTCGGTAAGTGAGGAAGAGGGGAGCAAGCCATTAAATTAGATTATATGAGTATATGTAAGTGTAAGGGAGATGCCTGCAGTGCAAGATTGTATATGGGCAGGGAAAGGGAGCCAGGACAGGCTGAGGCAGTAAGAGGGTTATATAGAGGTGAGGAAATACTATTGTATGGCCAGAGACATCAGTCATTAGGTAGAGTGAAAGCAGGAACAGGTATCAGCAATCAGCAATCAGCAGTTTTGAGCCCAGTTTTCTCTCTTAAAGCATGTGTGGGAGCTAGAAAGTCTAATGTCGAGGGGAAGGGAATTCCACAGCTGTAGAGCCGCATGCTCAAATGCAACAGTTCCTTTCCTAGTGCGGTACCCTCGGCAAATTCAGAAAGGATTTATCAGCTGATCGTAGACCATGGAGTGTGTCCTGAGAAACAAGCATAGCTGCAAGACACCTAGGGGTTTGATTTTGAATTATCGAATCAATAAGACAGCCAAGGTAGTATTTCCTACTTGCTAATGGAGACAGCCAACCAAGATCATTATAAAGTTGACAGTGGTGTTTAAGCTGAGGAGCAGAAGAGGCATAGCAACATATGTTGTTATACGTAATATCCCATCTGAGTAGGTCAGTTTTATGAGCACCCCAAATAAGAGAGCCCCACAGGTTAGGGTGGGGAGCAGAATCCCCCTCACAATGGCCATTTTAGCCGACGGCATGAGCATATATCTAGTCATATGCAACACTCAGTTTGGAGTTGACAGCTCTGCAAACAAACTGTACATGAAGATTAAGATCAAGAGATTGATCTAACAGGATGCCCAGGTACTTGAAAAAGGTCACACATTCCAGTAATTGACTTTCTAAGTCCTGCACCGTCAGTGCTGTTGTGCAAGCCCGGAGCTTTGGGGCCGATCCAAGCAGCATGGCTTTAGTTTTGCTAGTGTTGACAGCCAGTTTGTGGTCGTATAGCCAGTTTTGGATATTGTTAATGTCAGAGGAAAGGGTTGTGTTGATAGTGTCTATATTAGTAGAACTTCTATAGATGACAAGATCATCAGCATATAGAATAGCAGAGCAGGATTTTAGAGCAGCTCCAATTATCTCCTTTTGTACTAATTTATGATACTATTGCAACTATTTGTATCCTTTCCTTGCTTTGTGTATGTACCACTTCTTGTGGGTCCTGGATTGTATGTCTTTTCACAATTGTTGTTACTGTCCTATCCAAGACCTCCTTGCAAATGAGCTTGCTCAATGGAACCTTTCCTGGTAAAACAAATAAATGAAATGAAATCTATTGTGAAATACTATTAGCCTCTACCCATTATGCTTGTATCCCCTTTGGAGTGCCTGTTGACTGGGTATTGTGGGGAAATGTGCCTCTTTAAATAAAATGAAGGCTGCCACTTGACTGGCCTGTTGCATATGGACATTCAGTTCTCAGACTTCATATGATGCTACTAAGTGTATCCCCATCAGGATCCTATGCTCAGAGTCTCTGAGTAATTGACTATCAGAACAGTGGCCAGCCCCCGTGCTGAGTCAAAGGGCCCCATAGCATCTGATTGGCAGGGGGTTGGCTACACAATTTGCACATGAACATGGATTTAATGTGTAGTTTCTGAGAGAGGAGGACTCTGAGGACTTACCTTGTTATCATGTTACCATGTTATGAATCTGTCAGACATTGACTGGGAGGTCCCAGGAGTCAGGCCTTGCTGGATGCCTTCCAAGATTGTCTACTGGTGCAGCTAGTTAAGGAACCCACCAAGCAGACCACAGTCCTTGATGTGGTGCTTACCAACTCAGAGATGGTGGGAGCAGTGGGAGTAGGGGAGCCGCTTGGGAACAGTGACCACAACTCTGGTTTGAATTGGCTCTTAGGGCCAGCACACCATAATGGAGAGCTGAAGTCCTTGACTTTAGAAGGGCTGACTTTGATAGGATGAGGGAACAGGTTAGGAGTAAGTTAGTAGGGGTGGAGGACATAGGTGGGGTGGATGAGAGATGGGGCTAATGAATGGGGCCACCCTTGAGACATCTAAAGTAAACATAAGAACAGTAACAAAGAAAAACAGGTTTAAGAGGCCACTGTGGTTCTCAGCAAGGGCCAGGGAAGTGGTAAGGACCAAAAAGAAGGCCTTCTAAAAATACAAGAAAAAGCAGCGGGAGGTAGAATGGGAGGATTATCTGCAGATAAATAGGGAGGCAAAGAGGGTTGTTAGGGAGGTCAAAGCAGACAAAGAGCTGCATATATATCTATCTATATATATATATATATATATATATATAGGTGGTGGACAAGTGGAACACCCTGCCAGAGGAAGTGGTGGGGGCTGAAATAATCACGGGATTTAAGAATGCATGGGATAGACATAAAGGAATTCTGGAGGTCAGGGGTAAGGGGCAACAGACTCCTGGAAAACATAAACTGAACTTACAAACTTAAATGGGCAGACTTGGTGGGCCATAGGCCCTTATCTGCCGACACTGTCTATGTATCTATGTATCTATGTATGTAATAGATATACTACTCTGAGGTGTCGCTGGGCTCTGATATACGCACGCCTTGGTGTGCGTTGTGGCGCACGAGGCCACAAGGCCGAAAAGGCCAACACGCCAGGCGCAGGCAGAGTATCAGAGCGCCACCGCACACCTCAGAGTGGTTTATCTATCTTATAAAATGTCAAAATTGTTTTGGAGTGGGGTAAAAGTAGGTGTGTGTCGCCTGATATAATGACGGTCATGTGATGCTGGTCAGCTAATGATATTACTGCAATTTCCTACCCATTTTTATATATATATATATATATATATATATATATATATATATATATTAGTGAAAAAAGGGTCGGGAGTTGTAATGGTAGTTGAAGGGGGGTAGGGTGATAGAGGAGGACAGGTAAAAGGCTGCTATCCTAAATGACTATTTTTGCCCAGTTTTCACTAAGGAGGACAGTGGGTCCATGCCAGAGAGTGGCATCAAAGCAGCCACTAAGGGAATCCTGGAAATGAGACAGCCATTGTTTACTAGTGAAAGAGTACTAAAAGGGCTGGCTGCCCTTAAGATAGATAGGGCCCCGAGACCAGATGGGTTGCATCCGAGGACACTCGGGGAATTAGCAGCGGAGCTGGTGGAACCACTGGTGTCTGTTCAATAGATCACTTAGGTCTGGGGAAGTTCCAAGGGATTGGAAGGTGGCAGATGTTGTACCGCTTCATAAAGGGGGGATAAGGAGCAACCAGAGAACTACAGGCCTGTCAGTCTAACCTCTATGGTAGGGAAGGTGATGGAGTCATTGATCAAAGAGGACCTCATAGACTACCTGGAGAGCAACAGGCTCCAGGACAGTAAACAGCATGCTTTTGTGGCAGGGAGATCTTGTCAGACTAAACTGATAGTTTTCTTTGACTGGGTGGTGACAAAGGAATTAGACAAGGGCCACGCTGTGGATCTGCTGTACTTTGTCTTCAGCAAGACCTTTGACTCAGTACCCCAAAAATGATTGCTCAAGAAGATGGAAGACCTGAGTGCAGCTAAACCCATAGTGAACTGGGCGGGTAACTAACTAGAGGAGAGGCAGCAGAGGGTGGTGGTCAATGGATAAATCAGAGGAGAGGGAGGTTATGAGCGGGGTTCCACAGGGATCTGTCCTGGATCAGGTCCTTTTCAACATGTTCATTAGTGACTTTGGAGAAGGAATCCAGGACAGGTTGTGTCTCTTTGCAGATGACACAAAACTATGTGTGAGGGTGGATAGTGATGAGGGCATAAGGGAAATGCAGACAGGCCTACAAATGCTAGAGGGGTGGTCAAAGGTCTGGCAGTTAAAATTCAACACTAGAAAGTACAAGATTATGGTCCTAGGGGAAAAAGAACCCCAAGACAGAATACTGGAAGGGGGAGAGAGAGAGAGACTTAGTACTACAGCTGAGGAACAGGATCTGGGAGTTATCATTAGCAACTCATCTAAGCAATCAAGTCAGCACAACAAGGCCTATAGCAAGGCTAACAGGATGCTGGGATGTATCAGGAGGGGTAGTGATAATAGAAAAAAAGAGGTAATACTTCCCCTCTATAGATCTAGATATAGAGTACAGCACCCAGTTCTGGAGTCTTCACCTCAGAAAAAGTAAGAATAGGTTGGAGACAGTGCAGCCCAGAGGAACAAAAATGATTCAGGGCCAGCAGAGCAGATCCTATGAGGAGCACCTCAAGGCATTAAATGTGTACTCACTGGAGACCAGAAAGGAGAGAGGAGATATGACAGAGACCTTCAAGTTCCTTAAAGAAATAAACAAGTGAACTGCGGGGAACTATTAAACCTGAATACCAATTCCACAGTCATGTGGACATAAATGG
This sequence comes from Neoceratodus forsteri, assembly GCA_016271365.2. NCBI lineage: Eukaryota > Metazoa > Chordata > Ceratodontiformes > Ceratodontidae > Neoceratodus > Neoceratodus forsteri. The sequence continues at coordinate 337,479,458 of CM057454.1, forward strand.
AAATTAACAGGAGATAGGTTCAGGAGAGATGTGAGGAAGTACTACTTTACGGAAAGGGTAATGGAACCTTGGAACAGTCTGTTGGTTGAAGTGGTGGGAGTGGAAACGGTCAGGGATTCAAGCAGGGCTGGGACATAATAAAGGGAATAGTGGTTACCGGGGGTGACAGGACAAAGGAGGAGAATAGAGAAAAGATGGGGAGGGTTATTGCCCTGGAGGAACAGTTGGTTCCAGGGATTATAGGGAACTTGGGCAGATTGGATGGACCTAAGGTCTTTTTTCTGCCATCATTGTCTATGTTTTTATGTTTCTATGTTATTCTGGCCTTGCAGTCTTAGTAGGTAGCAGAATTATGGAGATCGGCACTGCAAGCCACTGGTCGCACATGATGTGCGTTTCACACATGATGTGCTTTTTCAAAGGACTAAGTGACGGAAATACCTCCAGTCTGTTTTGGGGAGCATGACCTTGCTGGTTTGTGGATCTAGCATTGGACTGTTTTTACTGTGTGTGAGTAAGTCTGAATATTTAATAAAGTGAAACACTGTTTTGGAAGATACTCCATGAGCAGAGCATTTATTGTATCTAGAGCAATACAGGGAGTATTTATTTATGTATTTTATTAATTCAAACGTTTCACCAGGAAAGCATACTGAGCCAAAGAGCTCATTTCCAGATGCATCCATCGGAAAGGGGTAATAGGAACACAACTTTAATAATAATGCAGAAAACACAGAACTTAAATAATAATACAGAAAACACAGAATACAATGTACAGTGTAACATAAGGACCAGCAAGCACAGTAAGTGCAGTACGAACAGGTACATACATATGAAAACAATAACAACAAGGTGAAAAGTACAGAACACTGAGTAGAACTAGTGAATATCAAGGTGAGTCAGCATAGTGAAACACGTTACAGCAGATAGAGAACTAGTGCATTGTGTCAGTTGTAACCAGTAAGAGTACCATAGAATACATAATGAGAAAAAATACAGTTTGAGCACAACTGAAAGTACCTAAGAACCACGAATCGAATAAGAAAGCTGGGAAACTTGGCCTTATGTGATAAAAAGGCATACTTCCATGTGGCTAGGAGTAGGCTGCCGAGGCAGGACTAATTCTAGGGGGTGTCTGAAGGGACATTTTTCATGGGAAATTGGGGGAGAGCAGGACTGTGTGATGTGGTTGGCTATAGGTTTTGGCATGTGCCGGTGTGGGTTGTGAAGTTATGAAGAAGGGATGAGAGGGATTTGGGGGATGTGGCATTTAAAAAAAGAGGGGGGAGGGCATTCCATAACTTAGGACATCTGAAAGAGAAGGCTGATTGGCCAATGTTAGTGAAAAGATGTGAAATGGCAAAGGTGCAAAGGTCATTGTTGTGTAATGAGTAAGTGTATTGGAAGGAGGCACAGATGGAGGATGAAAGGTAGGAGGGAAGATTTCCAGTCCAGTATTTAGCCATGAAAGAGGCAGTGTGGGACAGCTGCCTGGATTCCAGAGATGGGAGTGACAAGGCTTTGTACAGGTCACAGTGGTGAGTGAGAGGGAGGAAGGAAAGCACAAAGCGGCAGAAAGAATTGAAGAGAGTGTCCAGTCTAGCTAGGGTAGTTTTGGGGGCAGCACTGTAGACTATATCTGCATAGTCAAATGTGGGGAGGATCATTTTCTGTGCAACTGCATACCAGGCAGCTTGAGGGATACAATCCTTGCTACCATATAAAACACCAAGCTTGGGGTGTAAGTTCTTGTGGGTTGAATCCACGTGTGCAGAGAAATCCAAGTGGTGGTCTAGCCAGACCCCAAGGTATATAAAGGTAATGACATTTTCAATACAGGTGCCATCCAGAGTGTGGAAAGCGGTGGAGATATGAGTTTAGACAGCCTGTGTCTAGTGCCAAATGAAATGGAGACTGTCATTGAGTAGCTACTAGTACTTCAAGCCTTAAGCAGGTGCTGGCCTCCACAATTCTGCTACCTACATAAACATTTTACCTAGGCACTGCTGCTTCTTGGTGCGGTTATACCCTCACAAAAAACATTTTTGCCTTGCAGTCTTAATGCCCTGAGATGATGCTTTTGGTGCCTTAGAGTAGGATTAAAACCACTTTGCACTAGAAACAGTGCACATGGACTGTGATAAACTAAACACCCATGCCTCAGTCAGTGACCCTCTCACCCCTGGCTCCTGTAGACCTCTAGCCCAGTTAACCCCATACAGTGTCCTGCTCCCACACTCAGTTCTCTGTGAAAGTGGCATGCCCAGGACACCTAGACCCTTTGAGCCCAGTCATCAGTCCCCCAGTTGCAGGCCAAGGCAGACTGCTCAAACCCCAGGTGGAGTGCAGATTTGTCTTATTAAAGAAACAGAAAATTTTGCAGAACAAGACCATTGATCCATCTAGTCTACCCTACTTTACCCTATCCTACCTTGGGACCTAATGCCTAGTCTGAGTTACTGCACTCACCTCTCCCACTTGCCCCCCCGCCTTACTGCTTTCCCACTGTGTAACTGTTAAGCCTTTTACTTGGTCAAAGCTGTGTTAGAAACCATTAATGGTTCTTGCACCCACCATCTCTGCTATAGACTATTCTGCAGCTCATTCACTCTCTCTCTCTCTCTCTCTAACATAACATTTTCTCACATACCTCCTTAATCTCCCTCTGCCACCTTCTACTCATCTTCCACTCAAAGTTATCAAACTTTACACAACTCACTTCTATATTGAGAAGGATTCTTTTTCTCAAATTATTTAAAATCTGTTATCATGTTTGTATTGAATGACAACTGCCTCAGAGGTGCACAAGTAAAATGCACCACTAGTCAGTCTCTTACGGTAAAACAAGTTGCTTTATTTACACAATATATGAAACACTGGCAAGAATTAAATCAAAGTACCAATGATACTGAGACACTAAGTTATGGATGTGCCATTTTTTTATGGTAAAAGACACATATACATTCTAAACAATTTTACACACAGTTGCTGCACAATGCAGACACATATATGCATGCATGTACACACATACACCTAAAAAAATAAACAAGCATACCCCCACACAATACACAAACTTAGAAATTTTAAGCTGATCAGTTCCCGCTCTAGGGCCTCTGGAATCAGTATGATCTTTTGTCAAGTTGAAGTAATGTTTCCAAGTTGCATTCAAACCACAAAGTCTCAGCTGGAACTTTCCAAGTTTTCAGCAATATAGATCCTCAAACCTGTCTGAAATCGAATTACTTACAACAGCAATGACATCTAACAATTTCTGTCTTAATACGTAATGTTTAGTGAGAAATAAAAACAAATGTTCTGTACTAAGGATCAAACAAATGCTTTGTAGCCTGTAAATGTACCATTGTACTAAGGTTCCTTGACTGGAGATGCATGCTGTAGCAAAGAACATATCAGCAATACAGAACTTCAAACCTTGCTGAAACCCTATCACTATCATCATCAATGTAATCAAACAATTTCTCTCATACTGCATAAAGTGTAGTGAGAAAGAAAACAATGTTCCACACTGGGGCTCAAACCCAAGACCTCTACCTACTACTGCTTTGTAGCCTGTGGCTCTACTGCTGTACCAAGATTCCTAGACAGGAGATGCACAGCATGGTAAAGGATATTCAGCAGTAAGTGCAGACCCCCTCCCCCCACAACTGCAATGGATTTTAGTAATGACCAGTCTGTCAATCCGAAGTATGATTTCTCAAATTGCATTCAAACCTCAAAGTATCAGCTGGAACCCTTCAGGTTATCAGCAATACAGAACTTCAAACCTTGTTGAAACTCTGTCACTAACATAAGCAATGACATTTAACAATTTATCTTATACTACATAAATTATAGTGAGAAAGAAAACATGTTCCACACTGGGGATCTAACACAGGCCCCCTACCCACTACTGTCTGGGAATCTGTAGCACTGCCACTGCACTAAGGTTTCTTGACAGGGGATACATACTGTGGCAAAGGACATACAGCAGTGACTGTAGATCCCCCTGAACAGCTGTAGTTTATTTTTGCAATGAACAGCTTGTCAATTTGATCTTATGATTCCCAAGTTGCACTCAGACCTCAAAGTCTTTGCTGGGACTTCTCAAGTTATCAGCAATATAGAACTTCAGCTGTTACTGAAACGCTATTACTTACATCAGCAATGACATCTAACAATTTCTCTTATACTACATAACTTGCTGTGAGCAAGAAAAAAAATGTTCTGCACTGGGGATCAAATCCACGCTTGTGTAGGTCTAAAACCCTACACCAAGACCTAAAAGCCCTATCACTGACATCATAAATGACATCATGCAGCTGAATCACTCACACTGAATTTACTTTTGAACTTAAAGGACAAGTAAACCTCTTATTTTGCTCTTACAATGTTTAAAAAAAGACTCCTTAGAGATGTAAAGAAAATGCTGCTTTTTACATTAATGCTAAAACTGCATTTATGTAATAAACATAAATGCAGTTTGTAGCATTTTACAAATGTAAACAGCAATCATCTCCTTTCAAAAAGCCTGCTGTGTCTGCTTTATAACATGGCCCCCAAATGTGAGATGTAATGATGTCATAGAAGTTAAAGCTAGAAGGCTCTGTATCTCTATAGAGTGATATACAATTTGTAAATGCTGAGTTGCAGTACAATTTTATCAAAATTATCAAAATCATGATTTAACATGCATATTATTTTTCACAATACACATGTTAAGCTATGATTTTGATAATTTTATTAGTGCAGAGAGCCAAAAATGTAATCAAAGTTGCAGTGGCTCACTGAGGCAAGTGGCACTACAGTGCAATGTTATACAAGAATTTTACCTGGCGGTCAAGTGGTTGTGACATTAATTTGGAATTGTCAATCACCTCTAAGTCTAACAGTTCCTTATTTCTTTTGTTTGAATTTTCCCAGTGTATTTAATAAGTCTTTGCATGTCCTCCATCCAAATTATAACAGCAACATCCCACCACATGCCTGCCACTGCCACCACCTCATCAAGCCCAGTCCGAAATGTCACGGACCCACTGAGGTCCCTAACTATACTGTTTTTAAAAATAAAGCACCCTCCTTAGTCTGCATAGCAGTGCACACTCTATTGAGAATGGTCCCTCTTTCCTGACTGGCACTAGTAAATGATGTGCCTTTACATCTCTATAGAGTCATTTTTATGGCTGTGGGCATACATAGCCCAGCAGACATTTTGCATTCAGAAAAAGGCTGATGTCATATTTGCTACCAAGCAACATGATAGAATGTTAAAAAATAGATTCCTCCAGTGAAGCCTCATTACTAAGCTGCCTGTGTGTGTATAGGAAGTTGTAGAGCATTATTTCTGCTCTGGTTTGAGGAGTTAATTGATTGAGTCCACTTTACACAGAAACTGTTCAAACTAGTTAATCTCTACAGCCTTCAGTGTTTCAGAGGAATCGTGTATCATAAAGCTTATGCTCATCCTCTTAGGTCTTCTTCTCTCCCATTATTAGCTGTCCAGAAACCAAAGTGCCTTCTTTGCCACCTCTGCCAGAAACTCCCTTCTTCCTACCTTGCTCTCCTGCTCCACTCTCTTTCTAAAAAAGAGTTTACCTCATATCTCCTTAACCCCCCTCTGTATCTGCTTCAGGTAATCTATCTCCACTACTATCTGGTGCTTGCATGCATTTCTCCTGGTGCTGAAATAGGGTGCATGTGTATTATAAACATGTGTATTGTAAATATGTACATACCAATGTATAAAATTGCATTTATACTACTATCATTGACTTTGCTCAATGTAAGATATATGGTTGCCTTTAACTATCTTGAAGTCTCTGTATATCCCTTGTATGCACTGTTGGTTCTTTGTACTCTATAATTCACTGTATCTATATTGTTATATTGCACTGTAATTACCTCCTGGGTCATCACCGAAAAGGGGACTTTATAGTCTCAGTGGGTCTACCCAGTTACCAGAATTCAAATAAATAAAATAAATATCTTCTAGCAGTCATTCTGTGTCAGATTACCAATGGATAGTACAGACATCATAAAAAGCTATTGGAAGAAGAATGGGTTAAACATTTCCTGGAGCTTTCTGCATAATAAATAAGCTCTGCTGTGCCCTCAGCCCCTATGAACACCTCATTAAGCCATTTGACATCACCATCCTAACAGCACTCATCCTGCTACTTTATAGGACATTCCATAGCAAAGAGTTCCAGTGATGCCTGTTTCCAAATAATATACCAACTTCATTTTCTCAGGCAGGCAGTTCTGGGCCACTGTTTATAGTCTACTGAATGTTCTTAACCTGCAATTTGTGACTATAGGTGTTTTCAACTGAATGATAGTAACCACATTTGCTTCACTTGCAAATAGGAAGGCATGTGTGTGTCTATATTTTGTTTGACTTAGGTTACACATAGAATTTGATCAGTTCATAACATACTGTATTGTGATTAAATGAACTGATAAATGGGGGCTTTGGTTTCTTTTACAAATTAATTTTTCCTGACCATGGATATACTAAAACAACAATTTGTCAACAAAATGTTTAAAAAGAAAGAGTTTAGCAGTAATTTAGTTGATGTGGTGTAAAAAGCTGCTCCCTGGAAAATTACCTGGTTTTGGGGGGGCTGCCACAAGAAGAATGGGACTTCATGGATGGGGGAGCTCATGGCAGCAGAAGAGGCATGATGGCATTAAAAGCTTACTGGTGTGGCTGTAGAGGCACCAATATTTGAGTATAATTTTGGAGGATTAAGTGTGAATTGGGGTTGTGGATCATCAGGAATTGAATGAGTCTTTGTATTTTTAGCATAACGGTTTTCTGAAACTTCAACCTTCAATGGGTTAGACTCTGCATCTATCTGTACAGTATGTCACTAAGCCACATGCAGTGGGGTATGGGTAAAAACCAGATCGCTAGACTTGTACCAGAGCTGTAAAATCTGGACTGGGCACAGCTTGTGCAAATATTGCTGATCCACTCACTCCAGATGATCTGGTCTGGCTTTTACCTATCTGGTCTGGTCCTGACAGTTCCACTTTCAACCACGCCAAGAAAGGGCTGAAAAACAGACTTCCAAGAGTGGACTAGATATGTAAAAGTTGGACTGAACAGTGCAGCCAGAGTGACCGGGCCAGCAGTATTTGTGCAAGTTACACCCAGTATGGCTAGTTTGGATTTTTACAGAACTGATGTGGTTCAGGTCTGTCAGTCCAGTTTTTAATCAATCAATCAATCTTTATTTTATACTGAAAGGTATGTGAGCACAAATGCCCATTTACACAAACGTCCAGTTACGCACAAAAAAAGAACAGAACACTAGGTCAAACAATTACATAGTAAAATACAGTTTAAACAGGTCTAACATAAATGGGTCTAACACAGAAATCTTGAGGGATATACAGAGGAAAGGGTAAGCAAATAAATAACAGTGACAAATTTACAGCATGGGATATAGTTAGAGGTACAATTCAGGAACATGAACAGTTGGGAGATGTGTCGGAAAGAAGAAGAGCAAGTCCTGTGGCACCCAGATCCTGCATGCGGATGAGCATTCCCACTGTGTGATCTGCGTAGGCCCCAAACACCAGGTCAAGGACTGTGTGCCCAGCCAATCCTTCAACCAGGCCACATGGATTAGGCACCAGAAAAAGCTTGAATCAAACTTGCTGAAGAAGTGCCTAGCTTTGATGGAAAAGGAGCTGCAGAATTTGCAGGAAAAATCTTCTTCTCCAATGCCAGAACCCAAAAAGAACAAAAGGGACAAGGAGAGGTATTGAGACCAGGATAGATCTCCATCCACTTGGTGGCTACCATTGGGCACCACTGACACCGGAGGGGCCTCCACTTTGCTAAGTGCCCCTACTGCCAGGTCTTCTACCACTCTGGTGGATCAGACCATGGCCTCCCTGCCTGCTTTACTCACAGTGCAGTCAGCACTCTTCTTGGATGATGGAACCCCTATTGTGCTCCTTAGGACCTTTATCTTCTTCAGGGTCTGTCACCAGCAGCCAGGTGGATAAATCACTCCCTGGCCCCACCGAAAAGTGCATGGCCACAGCCGGTAATCTGGTTTCCAGCTCCCCTGTTGTCTGCATGGCCCAGGCCAATAAGTCAGACATTACCCCTTCTGACATCAATATTGTCATGGCTGAGATGTCCCTCCCCAGTTCCTCTGGGGACCGCACAGCTGAGGCTCTCCCATGGGGGTCACAGGATACCCCTGACATTGAGTTGAGCCAGCTGCCTGCCACACAACAGTCTTTAGAAAGTTCCTTGCTCCTACTGACCCAACCAGACCCTCTGGGCTTGCCAGAAGAGCAAGAGCCGGAGGTGGGCACTAATCTGGAGGTTCCCCCTTCTTCCTGCTTCACCCAATGGGCCTATTTTTAATCCCTTCGGGGACCTTCCATCAAGACCTCCTCAACCCAAGCCCCCTTGGGCAACCAGGTTCCGCCATCTTGGAGTCCGGCTCCCCAGATGATGGTGGGTCTTCCGTCAGGTTCTACTCGCATCCCAACAGCAAGTGACCCATCGCCAGGTGACTCTTCATCAGGTCAGGGTATGTCTGGCATTCTGGCCATTCCTCAAATGCTGGACAGCATTCTGTCAGACCCCCAGGTGCTGGACATTTCTGTGCCTGATCCAGTGCCAGCCCCTTCGAATGTCCCTATGGGGTTGCCAGCTGGTCCTTCTGTACCTCCTGCCAGGCCTTCAGCTCCACCTCTGGCTGGACCTATGGGCAATGTTACAGGCTATCCTCTCCCACAATACCCAATTTACCCTTCACTGGAGTATCCAATGCCTGGTCATCAACCCCATTATGTACCAGGCTACCAGACGTGGGGCTATGTCTAATCAAAGGCATGCTTCTTCTGGCTTTCCCTACTCCTATCAGGCTCATGGACACCCTCAATATCAGACACTGGGCTATCCATTATACCAGCCTCCTCCTCCAACACCTCCTCCTCCTCCTCCTCAGCCTCAGCCTCTGCCTCAACAGCAGCCTCAGGCTGATATCCGGGCAGTGTTTCAGACACAGATTCAGGAGGCCAGGACTCAACTACCCTCAGAGCTTGACCATCGGAAACCAATGGCAGCCTTTATTCCTGCCTCCTTTCTGACCCCTAGAACAGCCTGTCCTGTGGATTCCCACCTTTCTGGAGAAGGCTCCTCTAGACACCAGGTCAGGGATAAAACCCAGGGCACTCCTCTAAAATGGGTTCAGACCATCAGCAGGCACTCTTCAGACTCTGACTCTGACTCACCCTCCAGCTCTGGTACACGTACACCTATAGAGACTTAGCCTAAGGAGTCCCCGAAGTTCCCTCCAGAGGACCCTTCCTTTGCAGAACTCCTCATGACTATACAAAATGCCTGTGGCTGGGCCATCCAGGAACAGGATCCAAAGCAGAAAAGGCTTGCAAAGCATCTAGACATGACTGACACAGCTCCTTTGCTCATACTGCCTTGGACTGGGCCCCATGAAGACCTGACATCCGCTCTCTGGCAACAGCCTTTCTTTCCATTCTGGCTGTTTCAAAAAAGGCAGACAGGATGTACCACCACCCAGATGGGGTCACACACCTTACTGGCCATCCAAATGCAGACTCAGTTGTTATCACGGCTGCCCATGACCGGTCCTCTAAACCTAAACATTTGAGCATGTCTCCTCCTGATAAGAAGTATAAGCAGCTGGACAATTTCGGTCCCAAGATCCATTCCTCCTCCTCCACTTGCACCCTCAGGACCCTTAATTATGTGGCTCATATGGTTTCCTGACAGAAATCTTCCCTGGCCTCACTCAAGTCCAAGCTGGAAGCTATCCAGGACCAGGAGCTTAAGGCTGAGATTGCCAAGGCTGTGAGAATGGCTAAAATCTCCTGTTGTCATGCCCTCTGGGCCACTTATGACACAGTGGACTCAGTTGCTTACACCACAGCCACTGCTGTCTGCATTAGGTGACATTTGTGACTCAGGATTGCTGGCCTGGCACAAGATGTCCAGACCTCCATCCTTTCAGGGGATCCATGTTATTCAGAGGTGACGGCAAGGATATTATCACTGAATTGCAGGACCATGGGAAATCCATCCACGATGTCCGCTTCATGTACTGAGGGGATTATAAAGGCAAACAGCCTTTTTGTCAGCAACAGAGATTCCAGACCAAAGAGGACCCTGCCAAACACCAGGCCAAATGCTGGTATCCAGCATCAGGAACCCCTACTCCCCTGCCAAGTCCCAGAAGCCCCCCAGAGGAGCTGCTGGCTCCCTCCCCTCAGCCTCCTGACTCATGGGGAACCCCCTCTGCCTCCTCTGGATCCTCTAGGTAACCAGTGTGGGGAGGATTTGCCCTCCACCTTCCAGGATCACAGGACATAACCACAGACTCTTGGGTCCTTCAGTTAACAGCAAGCGGTCACACCATAGAGTTCCTAGAAAGGCCTTTGGACAACCTCACAGGCCTCTCCCATTATCCTCCAAGGCACCTGTCTCTGATAGGGGACAAGATCCAGGCTCTTCTGCAAATGTCAGCCATAGAGCCTGTGGCTCCAGCACAGATAGGAAGAGGGTACTACTTCCATTTCTTCCTAGTGTCCAAAAAGATGGGAGACCTAAGACCCATCTTGGACTTCAGCATGCTCAATCTGTACGTTGAGTACAAGAAGTTCCTCATGCTCACAATCCAGGGACTTCTACTCCTGCTTCATAAGGGCCATTGGCTTTATGCACTGAACATGAATGATGCTTATTTGCACATCCATGTCTTCCAGGCTCACCACCACTTTCTTTGGTTTGCCTTCCATGGGGAACATTACCAGTTCAAGGCTCTCCCTTTTGGCCTATCCTTAGCACCTCAGGTTTTTACCAAGTGCCTAGCAGTGGTGGCTGCAGCCCTATGCCACAGAGGGATCTAATTGTGTCTGTATCTGAATGACTGGCTTCTGTCAGCCCCATCACAGAGCAGTCCAAGGGAGTCCCTCTCCTTCACCCTTGACCTCTTTTTGAGACTTGGAATAACAGTCAACTATCCCAAGTCCCACCTCTCCCCTCCCAGTGCCTACAATTCATTTGGGGCAGTGCTGGATATGGTCCAGGGCAGGGTCTTCCTCCCTTCGGTCAGAGCAAAGACCCTGCAGGAACAGGTCAGATTAGTGGTCAGCTCAAGGTGGGCCATAGCCCAGTTGCTCCTCTGTCTTCTCAGGCTGATGGCAGATAATATTTCTATAGTTTCTCTAGCCAGACTGCATATGAGGGTGATCCAATGGACTCTTCATGTCCAATGATATCAGCTGCTGGACAACCTGGAAAACAGGGTCCTAGTGTCCGGGTATATGAAGAAGGATCTTCTTTGGTGGCAGGAGTTGTCCAATCTCTCCACAGGCATTCCCCTCACAATACCCTGCTCCTACCATGACCCTTACAATGAATGCTTCATGTCAAGGCTGGGGAGCCCACCTAGGAGACCATCAGACCCAGGGAACATGGTCTCAATGGGAAGCATCTCTACACATCAATGTGTTAGAAATGAGGGCAGTGCTGTATGCCCTCCTGGCCTTCCAGCCTCTTCTGTGTCCGGGGACACTCCTGGTTTAGACTGACAATATGTCTGTGGTCTAGTACCTGAACAAACAGGGAGGCATTTGCTCATACTGTCTATGCCAGGAGGCGATGCGAGTGTGGTACTTGGCAGTCCAGCACGACCTCTGCCTGACTGCCGTCCATATGCCAGGCATCAGCAGTGTCCTGGCAGACAGTCTCAGCCACACCACTGTCACAGCTCATGAGTGGGAGCTAAATAAAGAGGTGGTCAAAAAACTTATTCAATCTGTGGGGTTGGCCGGAGATGACCTCTTAGTCTCCCCATCCAATGGAAAACTACCCAATTTTTGCTCACTTGTTCCTGGGTGTGGTGTTTTCTGGTGAGACGTGCTGTCTCTTTGCTGGACAGGGAGGTTCTTGTTTGCCTTTCCTCCCTTCCCAGTGCTTCAGAGGGTTCTTCTGAAGCTACAGGCAGAAGAGGCTCACATGATTCTAATAGCCCCTCTTTGGCCTCATCAGATTTGGTTCCCCTCTGCTTCAACAGCTATTGATGGAACTTCCAGTACCTCTGCCTCTCTGCCATGATCTTCTGACTCAGGAATAGGGCAGACTGGTGCATCTAGGTCTCAAATCCCTCCACCTGCCTGTGTGGCACCTATGGACATATGTGAACACATAGATCCTTGTACAGCACCGCCCTATCCTTGGTAACTGCTTATATACCTATATCTATATATATACTATATATATTTAAAAAAAAAAAATGGCACTTACTCGCATACACCCTTGTCTCTCTCTGGCCTGCCTAATTCTAGCCCATAGGTCAATCTACAGCACCAATCTGTACTCCATAAATGTATGCATGCATGTATGTATGTGTGTAGAGTAGTTTCATGTAGTTCTAGAGTATATGTTTCTAGCTATTACAAATGTGGTAACCAAGTAATACCTTTCTTTCCTATGTAACTGCCAAATTGTTATTATGTTATTACGATAACCTGCGTGTTTTCCTCCCCTTGTACCCTTCCTCCCAGGTTGCATGGGGAGACGAGCATCATTTTGCTGGGTGTGCCTTACCTGGTGAATCAATTCAATAAATAAATAAATAAAATTCTCGTTGCTTCATATCAAGGGGTTGTTGCTTTTCATATTGTGTGCCTGGGGTGGAGCAGCAATAAAAGATAAACTATGCAATACCCTCAATAACACACCTACCCCAGTTTACTTTTTACCTAACACCCATTTTTAGGCCTTGTACAGTACAATCGTCCTTCAAGAGAACAACTTGTAATGAAATGTATGAGATTTACATTGACATTTGGGTATATACACTTTTATATTATACTAATTATGTGTGTGTGTACTGTACAGCAATCTCTAAAAACATCAATTTAACACATCAAATGTCTTCCTAAACATGTCTCAACATTGTGTTTATCTTCCACCTTGTCACAACATATAGTTGTCTCAGCAGTGTTTGCAGTTAAGGTACAATACCTTCATGTATATGATGGTCCAGTTCTGTTGAGTTGATTGCTATAACAATGCATAGAATACATAGAAACATAGACTTTGACGGCAGATAAGGACTGCTTGGCCCATCTAGTCTGCCCATTTCCCTACCTACAGGATAGGCCGCAGATCCTAGTTAACCAACAGCCTATTTCTTCCTACTCCCACAAGAATTGCCTTATGTCTATCCCATGCATTCTTGAATTCTCCCACAGTTTTAGACCCCACAACCTCCTCAGGAAGGCTGTTCCATGCATCCACTACCCTCTCTGTGAAATAATACTTCCTCACATTGCCCTGAACCGCCCCCATCTTTAAATTGTGTCCCCTTGTTCTTGCACATCTCTTTTTCTGAAAGATGCTACCCTCTTGGGCTTTGTTGATTCCACTGAGGCACTTAAAAGTTTCTATCATGTCCCCCCTCTCCCTTCTTTCCTCAAGGGTATACATATTAAGCTCCTTTAGTCTCTCCTCATACGGCTTTTCTTGCAGACCCTGCACCATTTTAGTTGCCCTCCTCTGGACTGCCTCTATCCTGTCTATGTCCTTGAGGAGATGGGGTCTCCAGAACTGGATGCAGTACTCCAGATGGGGTCTCACCAACTGTCTGTACAGAGGGATAACAACTTCCTGTTTTCTGCTGCTGATGCCTCTCCCTATACATCCCAGTATACCCCCAGCCCTCCCTACTGCCTTCTCACATTGCTTGCTAACCTTAAGGTCATCTAATATGATTACCCCAGGTCCCTTTTCTTTTGTTGTTACTACCCCCCATCAAGGTATTCTTCCCCTGGGTTCTTGTTTCCCAGGTGCATTATTTTGCACTTCTTTGCATTGAATCCTAGCTGCCATACTTCTGACCATTCCTCCAACCTTGCCAAGTCCCTTCTCATCCTTTGCATGCCTCCTTGTGTATCAACCCTGTTACAGATCTTTGTGTCATCTGCAACGAGGCATACTCTTCCTTCCAGTCCCTCTGCAATGTCACTTATGAAGACATTAAAAAGGACTGGACCTAATACTGAACCCTGCGGTACCGCACTAGTAATCCCTCTTTCTTCAGAGTGGACTCCATTTACAATTACCTTCTGTGTCCTGTTGTCCAGCCAATGTTTTACCCAGGCTACCACCCTGGGACCCACTCCCAGGCTGGTTAATTTGACTATTAATCTTTTGTGTGGGACTGTGACAAATGCCTTGCTAAAGTCTAGGTAGGCCATTTCCACAGCCCCTCCCTGGTCTACTACTTTGGTCACCCAGTCAAAGAAATCTATTAGATTTGTCTGACATGACCTTCCCCTGTGAACCCATGCTGCCTTGGGTCCTGTGCCCCACTGGCCTCTAGGTACTCAACTTTTCTTTCCTTCAGAAGTGACTCCATCACTTTCCTACCACAGAGGTCAGACTGACAGGTCTGTAGTTTCCTGCCTCTGTCTTGGTTCCACTTTGTGAAGGGGAATCACATCCGCCTTCCTCCAGTCCTCGGGTACCACACCATCCTCCCATGATTTATTAAAACGAGTAGCCAGTGGTTTCACTAGTTCCCCCCTTAATTCTTTTAGAATTCTGGGGTGAATTCCATCAGGCCCCATTGCTTTGTCCACCTTCCATTTTAGGAGTTCTTGCAGAACCCTTTTTCTGTGAAAGGACTGGGATTGACCCCCCTATCAAGAGTGCTTCTGTTAATTGGATTAGGCACTTCCCCCTCCTCTTTTGTGAATACTGAGCAGAAATATTTGTTCAGTATCCCTGCTTTTTCACTGTCCCCCTCTGCCCACCCACCATTCATTCTATTCAGCCTCACTATCCCTCCCTTTGTCTTTCTACGCTCGCTGATGTACCTATAAAAGGTTTTATCCCCTTCTTAACCGAGTTGGCTATCTTTTCCTCAGTTTGGGCCTTTGCTATTCTGACTTCCCTCCCTGCTTCCTTCTGCCTTAACTGGTACAGCTCTCTGTCCTGCTCCTTCTGTGTTTCCTTATACTTCCGGAATGCTATCTTTTTCTTCCTGATTTTCACAGCCACCTCTTTTGAGAACCATAGTGGCTTTTTCTTCATTTTGATTTGTTTATTTGCTTCATACAAAGGCTTGTTGCCTCTGTGATGGCAGTTTTGATGATTCCCCATTGTTGCTCCACACCTCCTTCTAGCCTGTTTGCTAGTGCTTTTCTGAGGCACTCTCCCATCTTGCCAAAGTCAGCCCTCCTAAAGTCCAGGAAAATAATGCACCAATTATATTTAGCACTAGCCACAAAGTGGCCATATTTATGTAAATTTATTTTCACTCTAAAAGTCTTCCATTCACCATTTTATTTTCACACTTCTGAGCACTTCAGTGAATATAGTGAAAATTTATGTACAGTGAATATTTCCAATTCTACAGTATATTTCGTGACATTACCATGCAGACAAATCCAATACTTCTCAGAGTTTCTGAATACATCAGAGTTCTCCCCCACTTTCTCGTACTCACAGCCAGATAGGAGAGCTACAGACCAATGAGCAACTCTTTGTCTTGGACCTAAGCCTACTTTTAAACCCAGTCCTAGATTTGTCTTATTAAACATCTTTTTTCCTCAGTCATATAGATTAACTGGTTTTCATAAACAAAAATGGGCTTTGCATTTAGTACCTAAACAAAGAATGTCTGAACATTTGCTTTTAATTAGAACCACTGCTGAGTAAGTATTTACAATTTGGTATCATAAAATGCCCAGGAACATGTTTTTTTTTCTGGAAGCAGTGTGTCAATATGCTGGCAGCTAACCTTTGGCTTTCTTTTTTTAATTCAGTAAGCTTTATTTAGTTTCTTTTTCAAATTAATACAATATTGACAAAGAAATGGATTTCAAGTAGGCAGTTACATGATTCACTCCTAATACAGTGTATATGAGTTCCAGGATTTACAGAGTTGGAGTGACATATTTAATAAAATAAAACCTTCCCTGCCTACCCACTTACCTAATTCCACTCTCAAAAACCTTCCCTAACCCATCCTTTATCAAGTTCCATCAAGTGAAAATACACATAGAAAAAAAAATTATACAACCTAGTCAGTTATGGTTTCCAGACAGTTTGCAAGGCGTCTAATGGTCCCCATTTAAGCTGATAAAGGTGAGACTGATTACCCATGGATAAAATATGTTTCTCCAGTTGGAAAGCAAATAACAGTTCCTTATGCCCTTCCAGGACTGATAACACTGAACAGTCCATCCAGTGTCTCATAATAATTAGTTTAGCTGTAGAAGAAATCAGAGCCAGATGTGCTTTCCTAATATTTTGGGGTGCCCTTCAGGAAATGGTACAATAAACAGATTTCTGGAGTAAAGAAAGAATCAAGACCCAAAAATGGATCAAGGGTTCGCTTAATGGATTGCCAGAAAGCCTGAACAACTGTACAGGTCCATAGCATATGGTATAAAGATCCCAGGAGGCTGCCACATTTTGAACAGTTAGGGGAGAGCAAATGACCCAGTTTATGAAGCTTTATTGGGGTGAAATATAGATTGTGCATGATATTAATTTGAATTGAGCACAATCTATCTTGTTTGATAAATTTGTATAAGTTTTGCCATAATTTCCTCCAGAGGTCAGTTTCATTACCAAGTGATAATGCTTGGGACCAATAATAACATACCCCCCCTGAGGCAAGTTAAGGTGAAGTGATTGTATTTCTTTATAAACCTTGGAAACTGCATGGGGTTCCTTTGCCAATTGTAAAAGTAGGTGCAAACTATCAACAGACAATCCCTGCATCTCTGCAGACCCCAGGTGGGTCCTAATGTCCTCCTTGAGTTGTCTGTATTTGAAAACGGTTGCTGAAGGCATCTTAAACCAAAATTGAAAAACGGGAAAGGGGATTAGTGCGCCATCAGCGTATAGATCAGAGACCTTCTTATTGACCAAAGGAGGCCAAAAGGTGGCTGGTATGGGTTTATGTCCAATTTTGAAGTGAAGATTACTCAGAATGGGTTGGTCAAGAGAGGTGTGCTATTTATAGGAGAGATGCAATTGCAATTGATGTAAGGCTCTAATAGACCACCCCATTGGGGTATTCTGCAGTGGTTTATGAAGTGCTCTGGGAGAAACGTATATTGGGGAGAGAAGGGTATAGTGGCTTTGAGCAACTAGGAATCCCTCAATATCCAGCCATAAAGGAGAATCTTTTTGTAGACCACTAGTTTGATCCTCTTTTGACCAGTATACCAGTTTACTAAGGTGATGAGCACAGTAGTTAGTAACCAAAAAGGAGGGTATAGATAAGCCACTCTGTATTTTTGGTGCAGAAAGTTTGAAATAAGAGCATCTAATGCCCTTACCTTTTCACAGAAAGGCAGTTAGAATGGCTTGAAACTTGGTGAACCATTTTTTGGGAAGGAAAATCCCAGCATTCCCAGAGGGTACAACACTCGGGGTAACACATACATTTGAAGGGTGTTTATTCTTCCCCATAGTGAGAGAGGAAGACCCCTCCACCTATCGAGATGAGCCTTAAGTGTATTTAATAAATCTAATAGATTAAGCTTAAGCATAGTGGAGATGTCTCTGGTGACCCTGATTCCCAGATAGGTAAGGGAGGTGGGTTCCCACAAGAGTTTAGTGTGGGACAACACTGACCTAGAAGTTTTATTATTCAGAGGGAAAACTTTGGTTTTAGCGTGATTGAGTTTATAATGCGAAACTACAGAAAAGGGGTCAATCTCCTCTAAAAGGGAAGGTATACCTGCTTGAGGTTCCTCGAGGTGTAAAAGGAGATCGTCTGCATATGCAAAGAGGGTGTAATGTTGATCTTCTATTCTAACTCCTTGGAGCCTTGGAGATGATAGCAGTTTTTGGATCAGGGGCTCTAAGTAAAGGTTGAAAAGTAGTGGGGACAAGGAACAACCTTGTCTGGTCCCTCTTTGAAGCAAAAAGAGGTCAGATAGTATACCATTACACCAAATTTGGGTGGAAGGGGAGGAGTATAATAATCTAACCCATCTAAGGAATCCCAAAGGTATACCAAGGTGGGCTAGAGTTGCAAAAAGAAAGTCCCAAGAGACCTTGTCAAATGCTTTTTTTTTCAGCATCCAGGGACACAAGAACTGCAGGCAGATCGGAGTCCCTGGATGCTGAGAGCATATACAATAATTTATGCATGTGATCCACTGACGATCTATCTGCCATGAAACTAATTTGCTCTCTACCAATGAGGTTAGGTAGTACAGGTCCCAACCTATTAGCCAGAATTTTGGCTAAAATCTTTACATCAGTGTTGATCAATGATATAGGTCAATAACTTTCAGGATAAAGGGGGTCCTTACCTTGCTTGGGAATAAAAGTGATTAATGAATTAAGGAAGTTTGATTCTGAGAGGCCCTCAGAGTACCAGAAGTTATATACCTCTGTAAGGAGAGGGACAAGTTCTAGGAGGCAGTTTTTGTACAAATTGTTGGAAAGGCCATCAGGCCCAGGGGATTTATCTAATGAAAGTTGTTCAACTGTAGTTTTAACTTCCTGAGCACTGATCCGATTACCAAATGGAACAGCCTGGTGAGAGGGTAATTTAGGGAGATCAATAGAAGTGAGATATTCAGTAATAGCCAAAGCAGTGGGTCTCTCATCTTGATTTTCAGAGTAAAGCCTCTGATAGTAGGATCTTAACACTTCAGCAGGTAGGCCGGTCACTATCGGAGGTTTGTCCTACTCGAGCGGTGTTATGCAATGCCAGGTCTATTAAAAACAAGACGGCTATTATAGCTGATCTTGTTGAGTCATCTGACCTGGCATGCATCACCGAGACCTGGCTGGATGAAAATGCTGGGCCTGTATTGGCAGCCGCAAGCACAGCTTGGGTACTGTGATACACCGCCGAGCAGTGATCAGAGGCGGGGTGTGCTCATGTGTTGTAAGTCAGAACTGGGTCTGGTGGAGGTGCCAGCGGAGTCAAAGATCCTTTGAGTACATTGTGGGCGAGGGTGTGGGGTGCAGGATACTTCTCATATACCGTCCACCAGGTGACGAGAATGTTTTTCTGCAGGAAGTCGTAGACTTCATTGTCGACCTAACATTGGGGTCCCCCAGATGGTTGGTTCTGGGGGACTTCAATGCCTGGGTCGACGATGAATTCTCTCGGTTTGGTCAAGATTTCCTCCAGTTGATGATATCACTGGGCTTCACACAGGTGGTTTCCTCCTCGACCCATGTGGGTGGACACTCATTGGACCTGGTGTTCCTTCTGGGGATGGGGATATCCGACTTGGTGGTGGAACGGTTGGATGGTCAGACCATCACTCCATTAGATTCAGTTTTGAGGCCACCCCTGTTAGGTCTTCCCCCACGGAGATGGTTCGATACTGCCCTTTGAGGGGCGTATCCCCAGAGGACCTGATGGCGGTGTTGGACCTATCAAGCCTACCGATAGATTGCATGGATCCAGGTGATCTGCTACATGCCTATAATGAGGCGGTAACAGGGGCCCTGGATTCTATTGCACCAGTTTGTGTTCGTCCTCTTATTCGCCCAGGTCTCCTTTGGTTTGATGAGACCATGAGGGAATTGAGGAGAGTTGGGCGAAGGCTGGAGAGGCGCTATGAAAGTCCGGTTGATGATGACAAGCTTAGTTTGATGGACCATTATTTAGTCTATCAATCCTCAATCTCTCGTAAGAAGGCAGAATTCCTGTCCAGAGAGATAGCGGCTGCACAGAATAGACCGGCTCAGCTCTTTTGGACTGTGGACAGACTGTGCAATCCAGTTTGTCTTCAGCCCAGAAGAGCCTTATCTCAAGAATGGTGTGAGGAGCTTGCTCTCTTCTTTGCAGATAAGGTTGCCAAAATCAGATCGGACATTCGCTCTTCCCCTCCTAATGGGAGCAGCGGTGGTCGTCAGGAGATGTCAAACACCCAGTTGGAATGGTCTGACTTCAGCCTTCCCATAACCGAGGATGTTGTGATGATCATTCGAGCACTGCGACCGACCTGCTGTGATTTGGACCCTGGTCCCACGCGCCTCTTAGTGGGTTGCGTGGATAAGATTGGCCTAGTCCTAGCTTCGATCGTATGGAAGTCTTTGGAGAGATTTCCAGATCCCTCAAAGAGGCTATAATTAAGCCCCTTTAAAGAAACCTCCTTAGACCCATACTGTCTAGCAAATTACAGGCCAGTCTCTAACTTACCCTTTGTGGGTAAAGTTATTGAGAAAGTGGTCGCAGTGCAGTTGGAGGATCATCTGACCAACAACAATATCTACGATTTGTTCCAGTCTGGATTTAGGAAAAGGCATAGTACCGAGACAGCGCTCGTATGAGTACTAAATGACCTCCTAATGGCAAGAGATCGTAGGACCCGATCCATCTTGGTACTACTTGATCTCTCTGCAGCGTTTGACACCGTTGACCATGGTGTGCTATTGGAGTGCCTGCGGTTAGTCTGTGGACTGTCTGGCACGGTCCTCAGATGGTTTCAATCTTACCTTGAGGGTAGGACTCAGAGAGTGGTGTCGGGAGTTTTTTCCTCAGCATCATTCTCCTGCCCTGTGGGGTACCATGAGGCTCCATTTTAGCACCTATGTTGTTTTCAGTGTATATGCTACCATTGGGGCGATTATTAGACGGTACAGTTTGGGTTTTCACTGCTATGCAGATGATACCCAGCTGTATATGTCTTTGTGCCCGGTCAGGATGCTGCCTTGTCGGATTTAATAACTGCCTTGAAGAAATCCAAGAATGGATGAATGGAGTTGGCTGAGGTTGAACCGGAGAAAACTGAGGTGTTGGTTGTGGATATAGGTCGCTGTGAGGCGGGTCTGCCAGAGGGATCACCCTCAGGCCTATGGCTTGGAGGTGTCCAGCTGACGACCTCAGACCAGGTGCGAAATCTTGGCGTAGTACTTGATGACCGTTTGACACTTAAATCCCAGGTGTCAGCGGTTATAAAGACTTCCTTTTTTCATCTGAGGAATATTGCCAGGGTGAAGCACTTGGTTCCTCCAGAGGACCTTCCAACATTGATCCACGCCTTTGTTACCTCCCGGCTTGACTACTGTAACTCCCTATACCTAGGGCTATCGGGGTTGAATCATTGCTCTGCAGTTGAGAGGAATGCGGCAGCCAGGCTGTTGACTGGAGTCTCAGATCCAGTCATATAATGCCTGTGTCTGTGACTGCACTGGCTGCCAGTGTTTTGCGAATTACCTTCAAGGTCGGTTTGCTGACCTATAAAGCCCTACATGATCTGGGACCTGCCTACCTGAAAGAGCTTCCTGCGCCCCTATAGTCCTCTCGCCTCTCCGATCCACTGATTTGAGAGATTGCTAGAGATTCCTAGGGTAATGCTTTGAAAACATCTGGTGCTAGATCGCTTAGTTTTATGGCACCTACCTTGTGGAATCTCTACCTCGTCAGGTGCTGGATTGTTCCGACCGTCCTTAGTTTTAAAGGAGCGCTGAAAACCCACCTTTTTAATATAGCTTTTAAGGATTCTTGTTAATCTGATTTATTATATTTATTGTTATATTTATTTGTACAGGCGCTTTGATTTAAGAAAAGCGCCTTTTAAAAATAAAGTTGAATTGAATTGAATTGAATTGAAATTCAGCAATATCCCTGGGGGAAGTGACTGTTTGATTATCTCAATCTGATGTAATACTGGGAATAAAATGAGAGGTTTCAGCTTGTCTGAGCTGGATTGCCAGCAACTTACTTGTCTTCTCCCCCTGTGTCAAGGTATTTAATTTTAGTACACTTTAACAAGAGTAAGCCGGCCCGTCGGCGCAGCAGTGGGATTTCTGCTTGCGACGCCGGTGGCCCGGGTTCGGGAATGGACCCGGATTGTCGGAGGGCCGGCCAGGGGGAGTAGGATCGAGCATCCGACGGACAGCTCTCCTACTCCGGGGGAGGGTGCGGGTAGCGCTCGGAGCGCTGAGGACTCCTGGTGGAGGCCAGGAGATCTAGCGCTGCCGACGCTTGACATGGAGAGTTGGGGAGGCGGGGCAGACGCTGGAGTCATTGCATGTCCCCGCCTCCTCGAGGAGGAAAATTGGAAAAATGGCGGGCGGGACCACCGTAGGATGAAGCCCTCCACGGAGAGCCTCGCCTCGCCACCGCCGCTGCGGGACCCCAACCAGTCACAGTTCCGGGGTCACGAAGGTGGCCTGCGGCGCCACCCTCCGGGGGGTAAGCCGGGGGTGACCGGGGTCCTCAGCAGCTATAGGCGGTGTCTCCGGGGGCCGTGACCAGGGCGGAGGGTAGACGGTGGTACCACCAGGAAAAAAAGGGAAAAAAAAAAACTCCAAGAGTTCCACTTTCTGGAACATAAGTGCAGAATATTGAGCTTGTAAACCATGTAGCTTAACCCAATCTGCTTCAGGGGAATGGTGATTAAGTGTATGTTCCTGTTGGTGGATGGCCCTAAGCAAATTATTCTGTTGACATCTAGTGGCGGACATCTGGAGACACTCTCCTCGAAGGGAGCATTTTAAGGCTGCCCAAACTATGTCTATTTTGGTCACTGAGCCTCTATTATCAGCTAAGAAGTTGGAAAGAAACTCTCTGGTGTGTTGTAGGGAATCAGGTCTTTGGAGCAGCTGATTATTTAGCCGCCAGAGGGCATCTCTTTTAATTCCAGGCCCGAGGAGGTATGTGATGGAGATAGGTGAGTGATCAGATATGACCCTCTCATGTATATCTATATTTATTACACCTGGGAGAGAGAAGGAGCTCAGTAGGAGGAAGTCAATCTGAGAGAGGGATTTGTGTGGGGGTGAGAAAAAAGTATATTGGCGTTCCTCTGGATTTAATATTCTCCACACATCTATGAGATCAGCACTCCTTATAAGATCATGTAAGGCCCTCTGTGTGGGGGTTAAGCCTTGCTTCTGGGAGTCAGATCTATCTAGATGTGGATATGGAACGGTGCTCCAATTACCCCCTAAAATAGTCAATGTGGACGTATTGGTAACCACTAGACTCAACAGCTGTGTAAAGAAGTGTGGGGATTCACAGTTTGGACCATATATAGCCCCTAGTATGATTTGTTGTGTTTCCAGGAAGCCATGAAGAATGATATCTGCCATTAGGGTCCCAGATCTCTCTTTCCAGTTTAAAGGGGATGTTTTTTCCTATTAATATTACAACTCCCCCACTATTTGTATATTTCCCAGAGTCATATACCTAATCCACCCAGTTCTTGGACAACAGAATTACATCATCACATTGGAGATTCATCTCTTGGAGACATGCAGTCTCTGCTTTTAAATGAAGGAGGTGACTAAGAATAACTTGCCTTTTGCACCTGTCTTGGGCACCTTTAATGTTCCAGCTTATCACATTATAGGGACCACTCATAAATAAATATTTAGAGAGGAAATAGCAGATAGACCTGATCTATCATAGGCAATGGAGCATTTAAAATTTATCATTTCAGTATCCAAAATAAGTTTTTCGGTGACAGGTTGAACTGACACACTTGATTTCCCATTCCCACAAACCATACAATTTGTAAGACAGAACACTTATACCCTGTAACCCTCCCTTAAACTAATAAAAATAAGTCTTCAACAAATTGCCCTACTATACACAACAGCCCCTAACCCCAGTTCAAATAAACCGTACCACTTAAGTTATCCTGGCGAGTGATGATTTTGTGCAGGTTTGAATCGCACCAGAAAAAAAAAACTCCCTCACTCCCGCCCTTCCCCTGCTATACAAATAGCGATCAAATTCTGTAACAAGTCTAAATCTAAGTGACTAAAACCTTAATTCTAACAAGCTCTGAGGGATTAAATGATAGACAAAGCATAAAGTGGCTTAGTCAGTGTGCTGTCTTAGATAATACCATCTTGATTATTCCACTGTGCAAAAAAGGAAAAAACAGTAGCTGTCCCGGATCCTTTTCTGTGATATTTAAGCAAACTAATGAAAAATAGTCCAGAAATGTTCAGACGTTTCAAAGACCATAGTTCACAATTACGATCAGGTAGCAAATCAGTCCACAGCCCATAAACGGTAAAAGTAAAAGATAGTGCTACTTGCAGTCTTAGGCCTAAACTTCTTGCAGGACTGTGAATTTTACTCAGCCTCAATCCAATGGTAGATCGAATTCAGCTTCAAGCCATTGAACTACTGTAAGGGTCTGAGTAACGCTGGAAAAGAAATGGAAGATATACTCCAAATTGTAGGACAAAATTAAATGCTGACATTATGTAGATTCCCACCATGAATGTTCTCACAGTAACGTCCTGATTATTAGAACACTGTGCAGTTTATAATTTACCAAACCAAGGTTCCATGCAGCTGTCGTTGACCTCAGAGATCCATCTTTAGAGAACTTAGGCCACAACCTCAAGGTGACCAGCTGATCCATCGAGAATACCAGACAGATGACTTTGTAATATATAAAGATTTCCACATACCCTCAAGGGTTCCTTCATTTAAACAGATCTGGAAAGAGACTTCTGAGTTCCTGTATTGCCTGCTCATGGGTTTCGAACGATACCCACCGATCACCAGATTTAACTTGAAGCACCGCTGGGCATTCATCCAGAATGGTGTGCCAGCGGCAATAAGCTTCGAAACAGTCGGGTGCATTTCTTGTCTTTTTGCCCTTACCGACAGTGGAATATCCTGGGTGATCCTGATTCTACGCCCCTCCCATAGAACATCTTGCAGCTCCCAAACTTTGGCCAGTAGGTGCTGTTTATTCAAAAAATTTAATAATTTGAAGATAAGAGGTTGAGGAGGAGAGTTAGGTGGTGTAGGAGGACAGAGGGCCCGATGAGCACATTCAATTATATAGGTGGTTCCATTTGGAGAAGGTTCTGCAATCTTCTCACATAGCTTTTGAAGAAAAATTGTAGGAGTGGTTCCCTCTTCCATTTCGGGCACTCCAATAAGAAGAAGGTTGTTTGTCCTGCGCCTACCTTCCAGGTCTTCTATTTTCTCCAAGTTTCTTGAGTCTGCGGCCAAACTGCATTACTGCCAGCTCACTTTTATCTTGTTTTTTCTCTTAGGAGATCAATTTGGTTTCTGTATCTCCTACCCAGATAGTTAGAGACTGAACTGAGGATTTAATTTGCTGGAGATCCTCCGAGATAACCGTGATTTTCTTTTGTAATGGCTGCATGATCTCCAAGAATCTCTCTTCTGAGAGAGTGACCATTGAGGTAGGAGATTTACTTGAGCCAGGAGGTTGGTGTTTAGGGCATTTTGCGGCCTTGTGCTTCTCCAGAGTTGGTGGAGGGGAATGCCACGGCAGCGCCTTCTTCATGTACATCCATGGAATTTCGGTATTACCAAGTTCTAGAGGTCTCCCTGATTCAGATGAGGGAGTTTGTTTCTCACTATTTGCTGTAAATTCAGTGTGAAAAAGCTAAAGTGTATAGCAGGGGAGCGGAGTTATGGAAGGTTGCTGCTGCTCCTCAAGCTGCCATCACGTGACCAACCTTTGACTTTCTATATCTGTGGGGTGCCAGCTGTATTAAATCAAAAACAAATGTCTACCTTTTTGTTTGTCATACCTTCTTTCCTATATCCAATGATGGCACTGTGACAATACCACATTGTGTCTACATTGGCCATGCTGTGCCATCTGGTGGGACAATCCATTAGCAATGGCACCCTGCATTCCCTTCCTGTGTTGGATGTTCATATTGAGTGCCTGCAGTGCTAAACACTAGCCCAATAACTTGGCATTCTCACCACTCATACATTGTAGCCATGCCAATAGGTTATGGTCTGTGACCATATGTACAAGTATGGCTGCAGCTTCTGCAATGCCCAATCGACACCTAAAAATTCCTTTTTGATAGTATCATATGTCACTTCCTTTGGCAGGAGCTTTTGACTCAAGTTAACTAGAGTGTGTTCTTCCGCTTTTGAGCTGACCTAACTCAGTAGGCTCCGGCCCCACAATTTGATGCATCTGTATGCACTATGAACTTTAAATCCTAGTCTGGGCAGGCTAGTTCTGGAGCTTGCCATTGGACCTGCTTCAGCTGACTGAAGGTCTTGTCACCAAGCTCTGCCCAATGCACCTTCTCTAGCATTCATTTTATGGTTAGATCAGTACAAGGTTTTAAATAACCACAAAACTGATTAGCATTTTCACAAGTAAAACTGCTAATCAGTTGGGATAATGCATAGCTTGTGTCTCAGTTTGTTTAGCAACATAAACTGCTAGAAAATGCATATACCCACTTTTTCGCAATTGATTACAATGAAAGTGCTAATCAGTTTTTGCAGTTATTTAAAACCCTGCAGCAAGGAATGCTGCAATGGTACTAAAACTATCCACAAATCTCCTGTAATATCTAGAGTACCCACAAATGCTTGAACCTGTTTCTTGATTGCTGGCTTGGGCCGTTATTGAATAGCTTTTACCTTCATGGACTCAAGCCATATATATCTCCCCTCTTGATGTCCAAGTTGTGGTACCTCAGCCATGCACACCTGACACCTCTCAGCTTTGATTGTAAGCTTTGCCACCTGCAGTTTCCTGAGTATCTCCATTACATGTCTCAAATGCTTTTTCAGGTCTGATTAAATACAGTGACATCATCCATGCAAGCCACGGTGAAGTCACCAATCCCTAACAGTGCTCAGTCAGCCAGCGTTTGAAAGGAAACTGGTGCATGTTTCATTCTGAATAGATTGACCAGAAGTTCATACAGGTCAAATGAAGTTATAAACGTTGACTGCTCCTTTGCTTCAACAGCAAAATGCACCTGACAATAACCCTTTGTCAGGTCAATAGCTATTAGGCAGTTTTCTCCCCCTAACTTCTCCAGGATTTCATCACTCTGAGGCATTGGGAACACATTGAACACCTTGACAGCATTAAGCTTCCAGAAAGCTACACAAAACCTTGCCAACCAACCCTTTTTAGGTATAAGCTTCACAGAGAAGACCCAAGGACTACTGGATAGATGGATGACCTAGAGGTCCAACTTCTCCTTATGTTCCTGCTTCATGTGGTATTTCACATTCTCAGTGACAATATAAACATGCTGCTTTAGCAATGACTGTGTCCCTGTGTCCACCTGGTGTTCTGCAAGTGTGGTGTACCCTGGTTTACTGAGAACAAGGTGCTGACAAACTGCAGCACCCCCACCCAATTGTGTCAACTGTGCAGGTGTCAGCTGCTTTTAGAGTGTGACTAAGTCAACAGATGATTCCCCCTACTCTGATGAAGGGTTCACAGCCTGAAACATCACCACGCTGCACCACATTCTTCTATAATCATCTTAACATTGCAGGAGATGAGACAGCATCAGTGACCGTTAAATCAAACTTTTCTGTTACATTCCATTTCACAGTATAATGCATAATGCACATTGGCCCCTATGCATGAATATGTGGGAAATATGCACTGGAGGCATGTATCCTGCCCATGTAGATCTGCACTTGTGGACAGGTGCACACATGCCGGTATTCACTACCAGCGGCCACCTGTCTGTGGCTCTGCCCCCCACAGTGTGCTGGATTCTTCAGGGCAGCCAGGGGAGGAGTTGCAGATCCAGGCAGGCATCCAATGGGATGCCCGTCCTGGGTCCCACAGTGGATTGCTTACACAGATGGGCACAGGTCCAGGTGCATGAATGCCTACCACAGGCACCTGGACGCACTTGGCAAGGACCCATTGTCTGGTGTATCCCCTGTCCCAGTCCTTGCTACTTAGTGCCCTCCCAGTGCATTGCAGGACCTCTAGCAGGAGGACCCCACCCCATCCCACAGTCTCCTCCCACTACACATCTATGATGACCCTGATGTGGCCACACGCCCCGAGTCCCCCATGCCCCATCCCAATGGAGTACCCCCATGTGCTCCTGTGTGACTGCCCTGCCAGGGACAGACCTGAAGGCACACCCCGTGACCCCATATCCTGGTGCCCCCATTCTGCCAGTGGTAGCAGTGTCAGCCCCGGCACTGACTGCCCACTCCCCTGTCCCCCACACCCACCAGATTGGCTGCCCCAGCCCTCACCTGCTGTCTACTGGGCTAGGGCGGCACAGAGGGTCTTCACCCTGTCCTGCCATGATGGGCAGGGTATGTCCTTTGGGGCGTGCAGTGTCCCCACTGCTGTAACCTGCACCCTTCTCCTCACCCATGTGGGCTGCACTACGTGCTGTTGTGAATGGCACATAGTGCTGCCACACCCCGGTCCACCCCGGTGTGCTGTTTCCTCGCAGCCAGGGAATCAGGTGCATAACTGTTGCACAACCCTTTAATGACTTCTGTGCAGACACTGCTCTGCAGCAGTCATGTATAATGATGCCAACACGCTCGGTCTGCATGGCGCATTGGCATTGTGCATAGGGTCCAGTGTACCTAAGAGTACCCATCTCTAAAATCTAGTCTGGGACCTAAGTGTGGGACCCCAGTGTCTGTGGAAGCAGCTGTCACACATCCAAAATGACCTGCTACTTACAAATATTGCTCTATATACTTTTAAGTGTCTACTACATTTATCATTACAAAATCTTTATCGTAGACATCGCTGCTGTGTGAATATGTGGTATTACTTCTTTTAAGGGAGTGGTCTGGAATATACAGATGGAAACAAGATAAATCCCCATCTCTCATCCCCACACCACAATTATCAGTGTTGTAAAGCCTGATTTCAACCTACTTCCAGATCCTTTTGGGCTTTATTAAAATCCATTACTTATTTATTTTCTCTGTGTGACAAGCCTTATAATATTCCTACCAAAATCTTTATTTAATAATTTGATTCTGAATTTGGCACTCAAAGAGTGGTCAGGTATATCCTGGTGCACAGAAAAAAAGATCTCCCCTCGCCCATCCCTTTTGACTACAGTAATACTGTTACTTGTACAGATAGCATTACTAGAAAATATATTACTCCCATGGAGGAGCCCACTAAAATTATTTTGCTGAAACAGCATCATAGGGACAATCTTCATAACCAAATGAGTAGTTTAAAATAGTATTTACTCAAAAGATATGCTGGCACATTATACAGACCGAATTGACAATTTATGCTGAAATGTAATTGCCTTCTGGAGCACCTGCTGATCTTCATGTTGTTTTTTTTCCGGATATTGTTTTCCCCCCCTGTCCTGGTCGGTCCATGATCGTGCTGTCCTCCCAGCCCCTTCCCCCGACCTCCAGGCCTACCTTTCCTCTTCTCCCATGGCTTACCCTCCATGGCAGGGTGGCAGGGAGCCCCCTTCTCTACCCACCAGGACTGGATGCAGTTCAGGGAAGTGCCATCTTGAGGGCGGCACCTGCGGAGGACAGCATTCATCCAACTCGCCTGAGACAAGTTTCCGGTTTTCCGGTGGAGGGGAGTGTGCAGTGCCAACAATGGCCGAGCTGCACAAGCTTCTGCATGTAGCACACTGATCGGCTGCTCCACCTCTGTGCCCCACTGTACCGGACACAGCATTCCAACACCCAGCCTCCACTAGGTGTCAGGCAGGTGCCGGTCTCTGTTTCCCACCCTCCCCGGGAGAGGACAGCTGCCCCTGGATGCTCGTTACTCTCCTTCCCTCCCTCCCTCCCCAGCTGATGCCTGATGACATGCTTGCACCATGAACACGGGTAGCCAGTGTGGCAGGAGGTAAGGCATGATGCCTCAGCCCTCCACGCCACTGGGCCAGCAGTTATTTATTTATTTTTTTATTTAAAAGTGTTATTACCAGCTTTTTCTTTACAAACACATATAAACATCCTATGTAGGAATTGATTGCTGCATCTTATTGCTTATTTGCACTGAAACTTGGACTGTTGTTTGCACTTTTCCTGTTGGTTTACACACTGAATGCTGTTTTGCACTTTGAAGGAACTGCGCTTCAGAAATGAATATAACTACATCATTTCTACTTTGAACTGTAAATAAATTGCAAAGCTTTAAGAGACATATTGCTATTGTGTGAACGTTGGTCTGTAAAGAAACTGCAATATCCATTCAACTGTTTCTAGGCTGAACACTGTGCTAAAAATGGTGCTGTGGCTTAAAGAGATGTTAGAAATCAATAAGCTGCTTCTCACAGTTTCTGGTGTGCTACAGATCTCGTTACTGACACCTTGCATGATTTAATGGAAAGATATTAAAATATTTTTGCTGAGGACTGACTGAGCAATCGGGTTTCTTGACTACTTCATCACTGATGTGACTATGATTTGAGTGTGACCTAAAAGATCCTTTGGCCTTGGTCGTCCTACAGGCAGGCTTGGGAGGAGGATGTAGCCTTTTGGTTTGCAATATACGAATTTAACTTATAAAGTGGGAAGGGAAAATCCCACCTCCTGATCAGTCTTTAGTCATGCATTAGAAGTGTCTAATGCATGGCTAAAAGCAAGTGCTGGGAACTGGGACACAACACCGCATTAAATGAATGTGCAGATAGAATGTTGATTTTTATTTAGAATGTTAAGGGATACCATTTTCTGTGCCGGTTAAAAAAAAAAATAAATGACAACAGCTTCACACACTCAGCAACCTTTAACACCTCTCCTCATCAGCAGTTTTCTTCTAATCACATTCATTCAAAACACTTTTGTTTAAATACAGTATCCAGGTTCTCTGTCCCATCACACAACCCACGCTCCTCCACCCCGCCGCAGTTGCCACCGACACTCATTCATTCAGGTCCATTACCTTTGTTCAAAAAGTACTTGTCTGTAGGCTGTAGTCATTAATATTCTTTCAAGTATACATGTTCCCTGCTGCACATACTTCAGTCCACAAACTTAAACCTGGCTGACTCTAGCTGCATGCTGCAACACTCTAAAACCTGTTGTTTATGCCAAAACCATTGCAGCAATTACTTTCTGTGCACAGTGTGCTTTTATCACTCCACGCTCCATGCCGTTACTTCTAGGACCTCCACAGCTGAATCACCAAATCACAAGGGAAATACCAAGATATTTCTTTTAAAAAGAAATCAAATTAAAACTAAGTGCATCTCACAAATCTATTTTTTGGTGACTGCTACAATATTTTGAACTGCAGAAGCTGTACCTGTATGCCCCATCTAACCTGCTGGTAAGGAGCTGGCACTTTCAGACTCTCTACTTTTCCATGTCAACTGACAACAAGCATTTGTCAATGCTGAATGTTTGCTTGCTGGCATTAGCAGTGGAAGTGCAGGAGTTAGACAGCTGCAGTATAGGAATGGCAGTGAAGTATTGAACTGATGCCAACTACACCCCCACCCTGCAGAGATGGACAGGCATTGGGGTGTGTCTTTGGGATGTTGCCCATTATGGTCACAACCTTTCACCTCACCCTACCCTGCAGACACTGACAAGTGTTGAGGTGTGCCTTGGGGTGTTTGGGCTTTACACTCATCTCATTCCATAAGGAAATATGCTGAAATGGGTGCAGTATAGGAGAATGGGGTGAACTCTGGGGCCAAAGAGTCCAAGGTACACCATGATGCCTGTCACTGGCTGCAGGGTGGGGGTGGAATGGCGTGAGCAATTCTTGTCGAAAATTCCAAGTCACACCCCTGACACCTGTCAGTCCCTACAGGTAGGGTGTTATGGTCAGAAACCCTAATGCCCTGGGCATTTCTTGGTATTTCTATTCCAAGTTTTCAACATGGGCTTTTTGTGACCCCACTGCATGAACAGTGATACTATTAGTTCATTAGCGGAAAGGTGATTTTGCACAACAACTGCGCCATTTGGCACCACAGGTGCGAAAACACATTTTGAACAGGATGTAAACTGTACTGTTCATGAGGAGGTGTAAAAAAAAAAATTGATAATGTCAAAAGCCTGAAATAAAAATATAAGAAAACTGGTGAAGTCACGAGCGTGTGTAGAAACTGCACAACGCACACCCATAATGTAATTATTTTGGGGATTGTTTACACCAGATTTTCAACATAGGCATATTGGGACCTCCGTTCATGAACAGTGTCACTGTGATTTTCTTAATCTGTCCTGAACACTGATTTTCCACAGTGACCGCGCTATTCTGCGCCAGAAGTGCAAGAACACATTTTGGCCAGGATGTGAAAAATGACAGCTGTAGTGTTCATAAGGAGGTGTGGAAAAATGCCAATGTTGAAAATCTGGAGTGAAAATATTACAAATTCGTGAAGTTACAAGGGTGCGTGGAAACTGCACAATGCCTGCTCGTAACATAATCATTTTATAGACTTTTGTCACAAATTTTCAACATAGGCATTTTAAGACCTCTGTTTATGAACAGTGTCACTGTGATTTTCTTAATCTGTCACGAACATTGATTTTGCACACAGACTGTGCCATGGTGCACTACATGTGTGAAAACACATTTTGGGTGAGATGTGAAAAATGCTAGCTATACTGTTCAAAAGGAGGTGTGATAAAATGGCGATGTTGAAAATCTGGAGTGAAAATATTAGAAATTCTCGAAGTTACAAGCGTGCATAGGAAGTGTGCAATGTACGCTCATAAAACAGTCATTGTTTGGAATTTTTTCACCAGATTTGTAACATAGTCTTTCTGAAAGCCCACCTGATGAAGAGTGATATTGTTGTTTGGTTAACTGGTCCCAAAAGGTGATTCCGTGCAGTGACAGTGAAATCACCTTTCAGTACCGAATAACACCATGACAATGACTAAATTCATGAGGAGGGGTCCCAAGAACCCCATGCAGAAAATTTGGTGTCAAAATTCAAAAAAATAGCCAAGATACCTACATAAATTGAGAGAACCCCATTTATGCCGTTATATAGCTTACCAACATTCCTTCAGTTTGCGGTCGGCTTTGAAATGTACAGACGTATTCCGGTCCACCGAAGATCGTCGCGCTGGGCTCCAGAGGTAAGTATGGGGTGAGGGGGGAGTGGGGAGGTGGGGTGCACAGAGGGTGGCAGCGGGTTGGGGGAGATGGCAGGAGAGTCAACGAGGGACCGTTTTCTAATTTTTACAGGAATTAAAAAAAAAAAAATAAAGACACTGCAGGACTTTTGGCACACTGGGGTTGTCTCCCAGTGTGCAACCTGGATGTTTTGTGGGGAGCAGTGGAGCCAATGGGGATTGGGCTCCCCCATCGATGATACAGTGTGCAGGGAGGGAGTGTATGGGCACGCTGGGTTGGGCTGCCAGTGTGCTACTTCACACACAACAAATGGGGGGGTGCATCATGCTGATGGGGACTGGGCTACTCCATCGGCAAATGAACTGGTGAGGGGGATGCCAACAAAGGGATTTGGCACCCCGACTGGCTAACAGGCACTGGGAGAGGTGGTGGCCTCTGTCCGTCAGCTTCATGGGCACTGTGAGAGGCCAACAGAGAAGCTGCTGCCGTGTTTTTGTGAAACGGGAGACCACACAATGCAGCTGTAATTGGCTGCTGCAGTCAGGGACCACCCAGCAAACACAGCTGATAATGATAGGGTGCTCCCTGATTGCAACGGTCAAGTTTCTTTGAGCATAGTGGCATGCTCATTAACTGCCGCTACTGAAGCAAGGTGTTTCTTGCGCACACGCAAACAAACACAAAAATGAAAAGCAAGTGAGATACACATTTGGAAAGTGTGTGTGAGTGTGTGTGTGTGTGTGTTTTTAAGGTTTATTAGTACATTTGCTGGTGAGGGCAGGAGCTATGGGGATGCATTTTTGAAGTAGAGGACACAATAGAAAAATTACAGCTAAAGAAGCCTACATAGGACAAACATCCTCAAGTAAAGAAAATGCATAAAGCCCTTAAAGGTGGAGAAACTATTTAATGTAAATATACATCAAAATAGTCACTTTTCTTTTGCATGTAAACCTCAGAATTTTAATTTTAACATTAATGTAAAATAGAGTTCCATTTTATGAGCTCAATGAGACACCCTTGGTCTGCGGCCTCATGCCTTACTATGCCACTAAGTTGGAACATGTGCACTTTGATATTTTGACCTTGGAGCTGGAACTGCCTTTTGTCTGCCCCAACTCTCCTCTAAATGGTCAAACTGGTTCTAAATTACAAAAAAAAACAACTAAGACAATGCTCTTCTCAAGTCCAGAAATGAAGAAAAATGTACCCCTCTTGTCATCCATAATGACCTGGCACATATACTTGGACAGGTGGAAACCTTTAAACATCAGTCAGAGGGATCCTGGATGATACCTTGTTGTTTGCTCCTCATGCTGACCACCTTGTGTCCACAGTAAACAGAAGACTGGGAGCCTTGTACTGTAACTGGGTCAACTTCACTGCTGATACTAAGCACCTCATAGTGGCAAGCTCAGCACTGTCACTAAATTGACTATGGTCTCCCTTTCTACACAACTGCCTGTGATTCAATTCTCAGCAGAATAAATTTGATCTGTAATAAGGCTTGTCACTTTGTGCTTGGCACAGACAAGCTCACCCATAGCTGCACCCTCTACACCCAAACAAATTGGTTACCCCTACCTAGCAGAATTAAGTTCCAGACATATCTGTTAGCCAAGAAGGTGCTACAGGATCTACCCCCCCAGCCCCAACTCACTGCTTATCCTTGCCACCAGTCTCTGCAGCACCATGACCATGGCTCGAAAATGCCTTTAGAAACATGGAAACATAGACTCTGATGGCAGATAAGGACTGCTTGGCCCACCTAGTCTGCCCATTTCCCTACCTACTGGATAAGTTGCAGATCCTAGTTAACCAACAGCCTATTTCTTCCTATCCATCATAAGAATTGCCTTATGTCTGTCCCATGCATTCTTGAATCCTCCCACTGTTTTTGACCCCACAACCTCCTCAGGAAGGCCTTTCCATGTGTCCACCATCCCCTCTGTGGAAAGAATACTTCCTCGCATTGCCCCTGAGCCATCCCCCCCTCTATCTTCAAACTGTGTTCCCTTGTTCTTACACATCTCTTTTTCTGAAAGAGGCTACCCTCTTGGACTTTGTTGATTCCCTTGAGGTACTTAAAAGTTTTTATCATGTTCCCTCTCTCCCTCCTTTCCTCAAGGGTATACATATCAATCTCCAGTAAGGCAGGCAAAGGCCCAAACTGAGGAAACACTAGCACGAACAGTAAAAGAAGGTGACAAGACTTTCTATAGATATATTAGTGAAAGGAGAAAGTCCAGAGGGGGCATTGCTAAGATCAAAGGAGATAAGGGGGCGTGTGAGGAGGAGGACCATGTAAAAGCATCTATCCTAAATAGATACTTCTGCTAAGTATTTACTGAAGAGAAGGTAGGGCGAGGCCCACAGCACAGCACCATGGACACGGGGGAGGGGGGGTGAGCACTAGTCCCTTCACAAAAGAAAGGGTCCTACAAGAGTTCGATAAGCTCAGGGTGGACAAGGCAATGGGACCTGATGACATACATCCCAGGGTACTAAAGGAGCTAAGGGTGGAACTAGCAGTGCCATTATCAAAACTGTTTAGTGAGTCTCTGAGTACAGGACAGGTCCCAGAAGACTGGAGAAGGGCTCATGTGATCCCACTCCACAAGAGTAGTAGCAAGGAGGAGGCAGGGAACTACAAACCAGTCAGTCTTACCTCAGTGGTGGGCAAAATTATGGAGGCACTCCTTTAGGAAAGGATAGTGCAACACCTGGAATCCATAGGGGCACAGGATCTAAGACAGCATGGGTTTACAAAAGGAAGGCCCTGTCAAACTAATCTCATAGATTTCTTTGACTGGGTACCAGAGTGGTGGACCAAGGGGGACCAAGGGGGAGCAGTTGATGTTGCCTACCTTGACTTCAGCAAAGCTTTCGATACTGTTCCACATAGAAGATTGATTAATAAGATGGGTAGGTTCAGGGTGGGTCAGAAGTTGGTCAACCAGGTGGCAAACTAGTTGGAGGGCAGAAAACAGAGTGGTGGTAAATGGTATACAGTCAGAAGAGTAACAAGTCACAAGTGGGGTACCTCAGGGATCAGTCCTGGGGTCAGTCCTCTTTAATATCTTCATCAGTGACATTGCAGATGAACTGGAGGGTAAGGTTTGTCTGTTTGCAGATGACACCAAGATCTGCAACACAGTAGATGATCCAGATGGGGTGGGCAGAATGAGAAGAGATCTGGATAAACTAGCAAAATGGTCAAAAAAGTGGCAACTGGGGTTTAATGCAAAGAAGTGTAAGATCATGCACATAGGGAAGAGAAACCCTGAAGCCACCTATAGGCTAGGAGGGGAGTTGCTGGCAGTCACAAGGGAAGAAAGAGACTTGGGCATCATCATCACCGATGACCTGAAATCATCCAAGCAGACCACTAAAGCAGTAGGTAAGGCTAGGGGGATGTTAGAGTGTATTATTAGGTTTATCACAAGTCAGAAGAGGGAGGTAATAATCCCTCTTTATAAGACACTGGTTAGGCCCCATCTGGAGTACTGCATGCAGTACTGGAGGCCACACCTTCCCAAGAACATTAATCAAATTGAGGCAGTCCAGAGACGGGCAACCAAAATGGTGCAAGGACTGCATCAGAAAACGTATGAGGACAGATTAACGGAGCTCAATATGTGGGAGAGAGGTGATATGATGTAAACATTCAAACACTTTAAGGGTATTAACAAGGTGAAAGAGTCTAACATGTTTCAATACAAGAAAAATAGCAGGACAAGAGGACACAACATGAGATTAGAGGGAGGCTGATTAAGGGGTAATGTGAGGAAGTTCTTTTTCACAGAAAGGATGGTGGATGCATGGAATGGCCTACGTCAGGAAGTGGTGGATATGAATATAGTGCAGGGCTTCAAACAGGCATGGGTTAGGCATAAGGGAATAATACAGATGAGTATTAATAGATAGGCCAATGACAGAGCAAAGACCGATGGCACATTTATAAGGTAGAAAAAGAAATGGGCAGACTGGATGGGCCTTGCGGTCCTTATCTGCTGTCAACATCTATGTTTCTATGTTTCCTTTAGTCTCTCTTTGTATGGCTTCTGTTGCAGAACCTGCACCATTTTAGTTGCCCTCCTCTGGACTGCCTCCATCCTGTCTATGTCCTTGCGGAGATGGGGTCTCCAGAACTGCATGCAGTACTCCAGATGGGGTCTCACCAACTGTCTGTACAGAGGGATAACAACTTCCTGTTTTCTACTGGTGATGCCTGTCCCTATACATCCCAATATCCCCCCCCCCCAGCCATCCTTACTGCCTTCTCACATTGCTTGATAACCTTTAGGTCATCTGATATGACTATCCCCAGGTCCCTGTTTCATTTTTGTTGTTGTTACTACCTCCCCCCCATTGTGTACTCTTCCCCTGGGTTTTTGTTTTCCAGGTGCATTACTTTGCGCTTCTTTGCATTGAATCTAAGCTGCCATACTTCTGACCATTCCTCCAACCTTGCCAGGTCCCTTCTCATCCTTTCCACCCCCTCTTGTGTATCAATGCTGTTGCAGATCTTCATGTTGTCTGCAAAGAGGCATGCTTTTCCTTCCAGTCCCTCTGCAATGTCACTTATAAAGACATTAAAAAGGACCGTACCCAGTAATGAACCCTGTGGTACCCCACTAGAAACCCCCCCCCTTTCTTCGGAGTGGACTCCATTTACTATTGCCTGCTGTGTCCTGTTATACAGTTAATGTTTTACCCAGGCTACCACCCTGGGACCCACTCCCAGGCTGGCTAATTTGTTTATTAATCTTTTGTGTGGGACTGTGTCAAATGCCTTGCTAAAGTCTAGGTAGGCCATGTCCACAGCCCCTCCCTGATCTACTATATTGGTCACCCAGTCAAAGAAATTGATTAGATTAGTCTGACATGACCTTCCCACTGTGAATCCATGCTCCTTGGGTCCTGTGCCCCACTGGCCTCTAGGTACCCAACAATTCTTTCTTTTAGAAGTGCTTCCATCTGTGCTACTATTAAATACCTAGTACTTATCAATAATATATGCAGTACCTCGAAGCCTGAACAAACTCAACTTTTATAAATGTCATATTGCCAGAATGACTACATATTCCTGCTCAATACAAGACTTTCACCAGATACCCCCCCTATTCAATTTGGATCTTGTAATGCCTCAACATCCATAAATCCTTATACTATTTGGACCCTACTCACTCCATTTTACTTGAACACTCCTCCTACATAAATACTTCTGTGTCTAAGCATTATGATTATGTGAGTAAGTACATAGTTGATGGCACAAGTACAGCTGTTCTTATAATTTTAGGACTTAGCCAACCATGATGGCATACTGTTTGTTTTGCCGTAATAGTGTTTCAGCTCAGTTATTTTTTCCAGTCTAACTTAGATTCAGGATGTATTACTATGTCTGGGATTGCATATACTTTCTGTAATCCCCTTTTCATATACTGTATGATAAGATGTTCATGGTTCCCCTCTAGGGAATTATTATGTTCACTTTAGTTCTAGTCAGAGTTATAACTTGATAGAAATAAT
This sequence comes from Neoceratodus forsteri, assembly GCA_016271365.2. Lineage (NCBI taxonomy): Eukaryota > Metazoa > Chordata > Ceratodontiformes > Ceratodontidae > Neoceratodus > Neoceratodus forsteri. The sequence continues at coordinate 337,517,795 of CM057454.1, forward strand.
TGTTTACAGTTTGTATTTTGGTTTTAAGATCATTTTCTCCCATGGTTTACTTACTATTTACATACTCTGTAGTACAGCAAGAGAGTCTTTGCAATTTCACCAACTCATATCTTGCTATATTACCTAAAGACTTCATAGTGTGTTAGTATAACATGCATAGGTTTTGTTTAGTAACTATTTATATGTCTTCTATATTCTTTTTAGTACCTCTCTTTCTTGTGAGACCCAATGGAAACATACACCCAGGATTTAAGTATTTCCACAAACTAAATATCCTGCACACATTTGACTGTGCTAGTCCTCTCCTTTCTGAATCTGTAATATCCTCTAGCCCTTTCAATATGAGTCCCTTACTTCCTATTTGTGTTTTCATACTCATCTCCCCATTAACATGAGTGATCTTATTCTACATTCATGGAATGTTAAGGGACTCAACTCACCTTGTAAACAAAAGTAAATATTTTCTTACCTCAAAAAGCATAAAACTCATATTGCTTTCTTACAAGAAACAAAACTTTTAATAGAGGATGTCGACAGACTCAGAAGGGATTGGGTTGGTCAAGTATGTGCGTCCTCCTCTACTTCTAAAAAATTGGGGGGTTGCTATTCTATTACATTAATCCCTTAACTGGACCATTATCAAATCCATCTCTGATTCAGATGGCAGATGGATTATAGCCCACTTAAATACCCCTGCAGGCCCCCTTATGTTAGTCAACGTTTATGCCCCTGAGTCACCTGAATTCTTTCATAATATGGCCCAAGAAATTATGAACAGTCACTTTAACAATTCTCCTATACTTGTAGGTGGGGATTTCAATTTAGCTTTGGAAGCACATTTAAACAGAAGTAACTCTTCATGTGATTCTCATCCCAGAAGTATTTCTGCACTCTCAATGCTAATGAAAGACTTCGGCCTCACCGACATTTGGAGACTACACCATCCTAGACATCGCTACTATACTTTTTACTCACCGTTTCATAAATCTTATAGCAGAATAGACTACTGGTTTTCTTTCCCATTCATCACTGGAAAAATTATCGACACAACTATCCTCCTGATTACTATATCAGATCATTTTCCTATAAAATTACATCTTATTTGGGGCCCGCCCCATCTAAATCCCCCTCCTGGCGTCTAGACCCACTCTTATTGAAAGACCCCAATTTCTTACCTTGGATTAGATCCCAAATCCAAGAATTTCTTTTCTTTAACAACACTCCTGATGTATCTCAAGGTACCATCTTGGAAGCACTTAAAGCAACAGTTAGAGGGAAAATTATAAGCTATGCATCACACAAGAAAAAAACTAAGGGAACAGCAATTGGCTGATTTAGAGAAATCTCTTAAAGAAAAAGAAACCCAATATTATAAAACGAAAAATCCAGATAACTCATAGCTTCACCTTGAAATTCTTCAGTTTAGAATTAAAATCAACAAATTAATATCAGGAAAGCTGAACTTGCCCTCCTTAGACTTAAACACGCTATTGGGAACAAGAGGATAAATGTGGGAAGCTGCTTGCTTATCAGCTCAAGAATCAACAGATGGAGATGCATATTGCCACTTTGAAAGATCCTTCTGGCAAAATCCATAGAGATGGTCCCTAAATTAACCATATTATGCAATCCTTCTACCAACAATTATACTCTCATCCCACTCCCCCACAACCTGAATATATACAACAATTTTCTGGACAATTTACAGATACCATACCTCTCCCGACAAGATATGGCTTTGCTAGATGAACCCTTTTCCTTAAAAGAGATACAAGCAGCACTAAATTCCCTTAAATCTGGTAAAGCTCCTGGGAGTGACGTTTTTTCCGTAGACTTTTATAAACCCCTAGCTGACATCTTATGCCCTTTACTGTTTAAGGTTTTCAAAGAGGCATCTTCACAAGATAAACTTTCCTATTCTATGACAGAAGCCTTTATAACTATCCTACCAAAAAAATATAACGACCCTTCGCTCCCATCCAGTTACAGACCGATATCATTACTTCATAAGAATGGGAACATTTTTGTCAAAATATTAAATACTTGTTTAGAATTAATAATTTTGAAACTTGTCCACACCTCCTAAGCTGGATTTATCAAAAACAGAATTGGTTCTGATCATCTCTGCTCATTATTTAATTTAATCTGCAAAGCTAAATCTCTTAAATCACCTGCCACAGCTATAGCCATCGTCTTTGAAAAGGCATTAGATTCTCTCAACTGGACTTATTTGTATCATGTTCTATCCCACTTTGGTGTCACTAATAAATTTTGTACATGGACTCAATTACTGTATACTCTCCCCTCTGCCTGGGTTCTTACTAACTCTCTACTCTGTCCTCATCCTTTCATCTGGCAAGAGATACCAGGCAAGGATGCCCCTTATCCCCCACTCTTTTTATTCTAGCTATGGAACCCCTTTCAGCTGCTCTTCATCAATCCTCCATGATCCAAGGTATTCCTATTGGTAATTCCTGCTATACTTCACTATCCTATGCTGATGACCTCCTCATTGTACTCGAAAATCTTGAAATTTCGTGACCACCTTTAATGAAGTTACTTAGTAACTTTACTTCACTTTCTGGGCCCGCTCTGAATCTAAACAAATCAGAAACAATGCCATTGAACAATTTTTGTAACTCTTCTATGAATACAATATTAAGTTTTTGTTGGGCCCCTCAAGGTATCTCTTACCTTGGAATACAGATCAACTCTAAATTAGACAGGATATGGGATGCCAATCTTTCCCCATTATTAGCAAATATTAAAAACACTCAACAGATGAAAACTGCTTAGCCTCTTTTTTAATGGGAAAAGCTCCACTATCAAGATGTCAGTAGCTCCCAAAATACTGTATCTATTTTCTAATATCTCTTTAACCCTCCCTACTTTTTTTGTGAGAATTGGTGATATAATTGGCAATTTTTTATGGGAAGGCAAAATTCCCAGATTTAGTTGTAACAAACTGTGTTCCCACTGGTCCAAAGGGGGCTTCAGGCTCCCCTGGTTCCAATCATATTTTTGGGCTTTCTGCACTGCCCAAACTGTCAAATGGTTTAATAAACCCAGCAATAAATCACCGTTGTGGGTCAATATGGAAACATCTCATAGAAACATAGAATTTGACGGCAGATAAGGACCGCTTGGCCCACCCAGTCTGCCCATTTCCCTACCTAATGGATAAGCTGCAGATCCTAGTTAACCAGCAGCCTACTTCTTCCTACCCTCACCCCCTAGAATTGCCTTATGACTGTCCCATGCATGCTTGAATTCCACCACTGTTTTTGACTCCACAACCTCCTCTGGAAGGTCATTCCATGCATCCACAACCCTCTCTGTGAAAAAATACTTCCTTACATTACAGCTGCGCTGCCCCCCAATCTTCAAATTGTGCCCCCTTGTTCTTGCACACCTCTTTTTTTGAAAGATACTATCCTCTTGGACTTTGTTGATTCCCTTGAGGTACTTGAAAGTTTCTATCATGTCCCCCCCTCCTTTCCTCGAGGCTATACATATTAAGCTCCTTTAGTCTCTCTTCATATGTCTTCTGGTGAAGACCCTGCACCATTTTAGTTGCACTCCTCTGGACAGCTTCCATCCTCTCTATGTCTTTGTGGAGATTAGGTCTCCAGTACTGCATGCAGTACTCCAGATGGGGTCTCACCAGCTGTCTGTACAGAGGAATAACAACTTCCTGTTTTCTACCGGTGATGCCTCTCCCTATGCATCCAAGTATCCCCCCAGCCCTCCTTACTGCCCTCTCACATTGCTTGCCCACATTTAGGTCATCTGATATGACTACCCCAGGTCCCTTTCCATTTTTGTTGTTGGTATCTCACCCCCATTGTGTACTCTTCCCCTGGGTTTGTGTTTCCCAGGTGCATTACCTTGAACTTCTTAGCATTGAATCTAAGCTGCCATACATTTGACCATTCCTCTAACCTTGCCAGGTCCATTCTCATCCTTTCCACCCCACCTTGTGCATCAACTCTGTTGCAGATCTTTGTGTCATCTGCAAAGAGACATACTTTTCCTTCCAGTCCCTCTGCAATGTCACTTATAAAGACATTGAAGAGGACCGATCTAATATTGAACCCTCACGGACCCACTAGTAACACCTTTTTTTCAGAGTGGACTCTTTACTATTACCTCTGTGTCCTATTCTCCAGCCAATTCTTACCCAGGCTATCATCTTGGGACCTACTCCAAGGCTGGCTAACTTGTATATTAATCTTTTGTGTGGGACTGTGTCAAATGCCTTGCTAAAGTCTAGGTAGGCCATGTCCACAGCCCCTCCCTGATCTACTGCTTTGGTCACCCAGTCAAAGAAATCTATTAGATTCATCTGGCATGACCTTCCCACTGTGAATCCATGCTGTCTTGGGTCCTGTGCCCCTCTGGCCTCTAGGTACTCAACAGTTCTTTCCTTCAGAAGTGATTCCATCATTTTCCCTATCACTGAGGTTAAACTAACAGATTTGTAGTTTCCATCTTCTGCCCTGCTCCCACTTTTGTGAAGGGGAATCACATCTGTCCTCCTCCAGTCCTCGGGTACCACCCCATCCTCCCATGATTTGCTAAAGAGGGTAGTCAGTGGTGTCACTAGTTCTACCCTTAGTTCTTTTAGAATTCTGGGATGAATTCCATCGGGCCCCATTGCTTTGTCCACCTTCAGTTTTAAGAGTTCTTTCAGAACCCTTTCTTTTGTAAATGGGCTGGTATCAACTTCTGTATCCAGAATGTTTCTATTGTTTGTTTTAGGTACCTCCCCCTCTTCATTTGTAAATACTGAGCAAAAATATTTGTTTTAGTATCTCTGCCTTTTCAAAATCACCTTCTGCCCACCTCCCTCCCCTTTATTAATCCTCACTATCCCTCCCTTGGTCTTCCTTTGCTCCCTGATGTACCTATAAAAGGTTTTATCCCCCTTCTTAACTGAGTTGCCTATCTTTTCCTCGATTCAGGCCTTTGCTGTTCTGACTGCCTTCCCAGCTTCCTTTTGCCTTAACTGATACAATTCTCTGTCCTGCTCCTTCTGTGATTCCTTGTACTTCCTGAATGCTTTCTTTTTCTCTTGAACCTTCACTGCCACCTCCTTTGAGAACCATAGTGTTTTCTTACATCGTTTTGTTTTATTTGCTTCACACAAAGGCTTGTTACCTCTGTGATGGCAGTTTTTATTATTCCCCATTGTTCTTCCACCCCTCCTTCCTGCCCATTTGCTAGTGCATTCCTTGGGCACTCACCCATTTTGGCAAAGCCAGCCCTCCTAAAGTCCAGTACTTTTGCCTTTGTATGGCTTGAATCTATTGCTGTGTTTATTGTGAGCCTTATTGTTCGATGGTCGCTAGTTCCCAGATGGCTACTCACTTCTACATCTGTGATCCTCTCTCCATCTCCATTTGAGAGAACCAGGTCTGAGATTGCTCCCTCTCAAGTGGGTTCCAATACTAGTTGTCTAAGGCATGCCCCTTGTAGGGCATCTAGAATAACCCCACTCTTAGAAGTGGCTGCTGCAACTGCACTCCAGTTAACATCTGGCATATTCAGATCACCCATCAGCAATATCTCCCCTTTTTCTGCCATTCTAAGTATACTTTCTATCATTTCCTTGTCCATTTCCTCCCCCTGAGAGGGAGTCTGTATACAACCACTGTGCAGATTGTGGTGCCATTGCCTGTCTCCAAATTGACCCACAGTGCTTTTCTCCTCCCTGTTTACCCTTTTGTTCTGTTGCTTTGATTCCTTCCCTTATGTGGAGAGCTACTCCTCCTCCTCTTTTACCCTCACTGTCCCTCCTGTAGATAGTGTATCCTGGTATGTTTACATCCCAGTCATGGTTCTGTGTGTACCATGTTTCTGTGACAGCCACGATATCCAGATGTTCCTCCTCCATCAAGGCCACTAATTCAGGAAACTTGTAACCCAGACTACGGGCATTGGTACTCATTGCTCTCCATTTTTTGATGGCTTTACCTTCTGTAGCAGCATCCCCCACTGACCTTTCTACCTTGGTCTTTTTCACATTTAGTACCCTGTTTTGTGGGGGGAGGCTGGAATTTTCCTGCTGCTTATCTCTATGTCCTGACAATGTCACCACTTCCTTCATTTATAACCCTCTCCCCCAATTTAAAATCTCACTCTACTGTAGCATCATCCATATACTACTGGAAAATAATTCATAAACACCTTAAATCCAACCCAACCCCTCTCATATGCCCCCGTTTGGGGGAACCGCAACATCACTCTTGATAATCACCCAATTTTTTGTTGTAATTGGAAAAACAGGGGAACTTTTTTCTTGGAAGATATACTTATACCTCAGACTCTCAAATTAAAATCCTTTTCTGACCTGTGCAAACAATGGAATCTTCCCCAGGATGATTTCTGGAAATATTTACAGTTACGCACGGCATGGAACCTTTATCTTCCTACTATTCCTCATCAATCTATATATGATATTTTTATTTCTAAATGGATCAAAACATACTCTAAAATTAAATAACATCATTTACAAACATATCAGAAATACAATTCCAGATCAATCTGTCATTGCAAAAAATAAATGGAGTACCCTTTTAAATTATAACATAACCAATTCACAGTGGCATAACTGCTGGCTATCCTGCCATAAATCTTTCAAGGATAATCGCAGTTCACTCATACAAACCAAAATTCTACATCTATGGTGCAGAACTCCTGAGATTTTGCAAAAAATGGGCTTAATGAACAACGATAAATGCTGGCGCTGTAACTCCTCCAGTGGCAATTTGCCACATATTTTATGGCATTATCCTCCCATACACAATCTTTGGTGCCATATTCATTTCTTTGCAATGAAAGTGATTGGTCTATCCTTTGCATTAGATCCAAAACATTGCATACTTGGTATTTTCAATGCTCATTCATACAAAATATCCCATTCTCAGAATAGGTGGTTATCCCTGCTATTCCTTCAAGTTAAACAGCTTATACTAATGCATTGGAGAGCCAACATCATTCCCACCCTCCCAGATATTCTCAAACAACTATGTCAATACACCATCCTTGATCGTATGTCTCACTTAGCCTCTGGCCGACTTAATTTATATAATAAATGCTGGCAGGACTATTTTAAATATTTAAACACATCTACACATATTGTCACTTAATCCATTGGTTGTTGTATGTTCACATTGGAATCTCGCTTCTAGCTCTTTCATTCCTTTTTCTTCTCCTCTCTTTCTATCTTTTTATCTCCTTTTCTTCTTCTCTTTCCCTCTTCATTCTTGTTTACTTTCTTAGATATTCTTCTCTTTTTTATGTTCTTCCTTTATACAATCTTGCACATACTTGTATTAAATTACAGCATACTAGAAGTACAATCATGACTGCTCATATTTCTTGTTTGTATCTACTCATTTTACCCCTTGAACCATAAATTGTCATATTTTCCCTCTAGCATACAGATTGTACTGCTACATATTGTTTTCTCAACATTTGTTTTCCCCTTTAATATCATTGTATAATACTTCAGACATGTTTTTTCATTCTCTCATTAAAACTTTTGGAAATGTATATTGGAGAATATAGTGTATTTGTATGTATAATCACAATAATTACAGTAAAAAGATTAACTGCAAAAAAGAAGTGATTCCATCATTTTCCCTACCACGGAAGTCAAACTGACAGGTCTTTAGTTTCCTGCCTCTGTCTTGCTCCTACTTTTGTGAAGGGAACTCACATCCACCCTCCTACAATCCTCAGGTATCACACCATCTTCCCATGATTTGTTAAAAAGGGTAGTCAGTGGTGTCACTAGTTCTCCCCTTAGTTATTTTAGAATTCTTGTACTGCCTTTCCACCATACTTAGCTGGGCAAGTGTTCATTCCCAGTTAGGGCAGCTGGCTGGTTAAATAAGTTGCCTGATACCTTGCTCAGTCTGCCAAAGTCTGACCAGTTTAGGTGAGCACTATGGCCAACCCTAACAGTTTAATACAACTGTAACTGCTAATCATCCTGACTAAAGCCCCTCCTGATATGCACTTTGAACTGTGTCAGACTCTAGCTCTGAGGTCACACACCATTCCTATGCTTGTTCTACACTGATTATGTTTACCTGCCTTATTGTAAACTTGTATGACATTAATTTAGCCTATTTATTTGTACTTGTTCAACTATACTTGCACTTGTTGGCTTCATTCCACTGGAACTTGCTTCATGTATTTGTTATGTTGCCTTGTAACCTCTGCCACTGACATGAAACCTTTGTAAAAGAGCACGTGTGCTGAAAGGTATTCTCCAAAATTTTCAATCAATCAATCAAAGGTCTATCAGTGGCTCCTCACACCTTCATCTGCCTGGCTGCAAACCATAATGACTAACTCAGTTCTGTCATTATATAGTTTCATTATGTTGAAGTGATACACCCTGTGTTTGCAGCTCCTATTGGGAAGTTCAACAACATAGTTCATCTCGCCTGCTACACATGGATCCTTCCACACTGCCTGAAGATTGTTCTGTTGGAGAGGGATGAGCAATATCACCATCTGTCCAATGGCATATGTCCTGTCCACAGCCATATGGTCATACCAGTCTTTCTTTCCAGTTTAGTAGCTGCCTGGCTATCCCATGCCAGGCTTATGAGCTCATTTAACCTCTCTTTGAAGTTCATGACATATGTTAACATGGATTTCCCTGGAGTATCAAGCTTTTCTTTCCATTCATACTATACTAAGTCTAGGGTCCCCTCAACTTGGCATGCATGCAGGAGTTTAAAGGGTGAGAACCCCATGAACTCCTATGGAACTGCCCTATAGGCAAACAGGAGATGAGTCAAATTCTTATTTCAACTCCCCTTGCAAAAACTCTGAACATGGTCTTAAGGGTGCAGAAAGTGTTCTACAAGATCATAGGTTTGTAGCTGGTAAATGAATCACACAGCTGCTTCAACCCACAATTTCCACACAAACACCTAATTAGAGCTAACATTAACTTTATGCTCTGCTTTGATCAAGCATCTTGAGGAAATCCAGTCTGGCAGAAAATCCTCAGCAGTTTATCTCCACTTTCTCAATTTCATCAGAACAGAGCATATTGCCACAGCTTTGGGGTAACAGGTGGCATAATCTAACCCCTCCCTTCTCTCTAAATTGTGCCTGTGAATGAAATGAAAGGTAAAGAGAAAGATCTTGAAGATCGGGGGTATTACAAAGGATCAGTATGCTCACAAGTGCTTGTAACAGTAAATTACTTTAAAGCTGCAATTTGAACTGCCTGTGAAATGACTGTACTTTAACTGCTAATTGGAACTGAATATATTTAAAAGTAGAGACTGCTAAAACTTTTTCAGTGACTGCACCTGATTTGTGTTACTATTGGATTGGACTGCCTTCTGTATAGAACCTTGCATAGTCACCTTAATTGCAACTGTACACTTTAATTGGGGGTAATTTAGATCTGGATAGTGGGGCACACACAAAGGCTGTGGTGGCAGAGCAGCAACTAGTGTGGTCTCAACTTACTATTTAAGAACAGCCCCTAAGACACGGCAGTGTCTTTCAATCGGTGGCTGTGTAGTGTCTGGCTGATTCCTCTGGCAGAGTATGGAGCAGTCTGTAGGAGTCAGCAGGGAAACAGGGAAGGGGAGTAAATAATTTTTTGATTGTTTGATTTAGTTACTTAGTATTCTTAGCCTTATACGTGGTTATAAATGGGTTTGGGTAGTAATAGTTGTTAGATGTGGGATATGAGTTTAAAAATGGGGCAAATGTATATTGTTTATGTACTCCTTTTATGACTGTGTGGAATAATGGAATGGAAAGTATATGAGATGAGTATGTCTGCCCATGGAGAAGGTGAGGGGATGGGGGTGTACAATATTCCAGTAATGATTAATAGGGAAAGAAAGAGCCATGTAAATAGGAATATTGTAAATGTGAATAATGTATGTTGGACACTAGACAGGTATGTGGAAATGGGAAAACCAGATAGAATACCTGTAATGATTAAAGAAAGGAAAATGAAGTATAGAGGTAAAAAGGAAGTAAGAAGGAGTAATTTGACAGTTATTCAAACTGGGAAAAGGTGGGTACCAACAATGATGAATACTAATGTAAGAGCTTGAACTACAAAGGTGAACAAACTTGCTGCAGTATTGAAGTAAAATGAAGTACAGATGGGTGTGATAACAGAGACATGGTGTAGTGCAAATATTCCCAGCCAGATGGTTGCAATTCTGGGATATCAGATAGAAAGAAAAGGTAGGTTAGAGCAAATTGGGGAGGGATAGCTTTCTATAGCCATGATGGTATTCCTTGTAGAAGATTATTTGATTTGGAAGTTGATGCGCTTGAAATAATGTGGGTGGAACTGAATGTACCAAATCTGCTGAGGCAATGTAGACCATTAATTGTAGGTGGGTTTTATCACCCCCCACAAGTAATAAACAGTAGATGGTAAATCATGTGATCTGATGTTTAGACAAAATTCAGGGAAACATAAGTGGGTCTTGTTATTATGGGGGATGCAAATAGGTTGCCACTTGGAAAAATAACAAGTGAAGATGGTTTAAAACAAATGGTTGAAGAACCTACACAGGGATAAAACTGTGTTAGATGTGATTATAACAAATGTAACTGAATTTGTTTTGTAAATCAACAATTGCGCCATCTATAGGGTTATCAGATCATAACGTTGTATTGCTAGCAAATAATTCAGAGGGGTATACAAGGTTAAAAGAGGAGAAAAGGGTGTTTAAATGTAGAAAGATTACCAGGAAGGGTAAGAATCGAACTTTGGATGTGATAGCTGGTAAATTACAGGAAGCAAAATTTGGGGATAGAAATGTAGATGTTTCATGGGAGATGGTGACATCCATAGTTAATGAAGCTCTAGATCAAGTAATGCCTACAAAAGAAATAACAAAGGTAGGTAGTGACAAACCATGGGTTGTTGAGGAGAATAAAAAACTGATAAACAAAAGGCAAGCAGCATTTATGAGGAATTATATTATTGTATATCGTAGGTTGAGAAATCGGGTAAATCACGTGAGAAAGAGGTTACTTAGGAATTTTTATGAAAGGAAATTGAAGGGGTTAAGGAAATCTGACCCAAGAAAGTGGTGGAAAAGTACAAAAGAATTCTTGGTAACAGGAAAACAAGGTGACCAATTAAAAAGATGGGAGCAAATGTGTAGTTTTTCTGAGAGGTGTAGGTGTTTCCTTTTGACCTGTTTAAATATACTATTTGGTGAAGTAAGTAAAGATTTACTCCCATTGGAAAAGAAGGATATTTCAGGAGTAATGGTCCCTCATAAGTATTTAGTATCTGTGGAAGAAATAGCAATGGAATTAGAAAAGATCAGGATAAATAAGGCTCTAGGCTTTGATGCTATTCCAAATTGGGTATGGAAGGAAGGTGCTGACTTACTTGCACCATGGGTGTGTCATATTTTTAATAGATCAATGTTGAGTGGTGAAATTCCTTTACAGTGGACACAGGCAAAAGTTGTTCCCCTTCCTAAAATTGTGACATCTAAAAATATGTCAACAGATTTTAGATCAATTGCTTTAACATGTATGGTTTTGAAAGTATGTGAAATGTTAATTTGTAGATGGATTATGGAGGTTGTGGAGGGGGTTTTGAACAAAAATCAGTTTGGTTCCTTGAGAGGTTGCTCAACTATTGATGCTGCTTTAACATTTTTGGAACTAAGCTTGTAATAAAGGAAATAATGTAAGGGCTGTTTTAGTAGATTATAAAAAAGCTTTTGATCTTGTTGATCATGAGACGGTAATACAAACATTGTAAAGTTTACGCATGCCAGAGTGTATAGCAAATTGGGTGGCCAGTTCTTTGCAGGGAAGATCACAATGGATTGAGATGGAAGGCATGAAATCTGAGGTTGTGGTTATGTGTGGTGGAGTCCCTCAGGAAACTAGATTGGGGATGTTATTATTTTTGATTATGATAAATTATCTAGACACAAAGGGCACATGTATAAAGTACGTAGATGATACCACAGTAGTGGATATTTGGGAAAGTGCTGAAAATAGTACTATGCAAAGTGATTTAGATTATATAGAAATGTGGTCTAAAAATAATTTTATGCAACTCAATCTTACAAAAACCAAAGAGATACATTTTGGTAAGCAGAATAAATGGACTGAGTTAAAAAGATTGTCTTTTGGGGGCGAGGAGGTAGAAGTAGTAAGAAAAGTTAAATATTTGGGATTTATTTTTCAGAATATTTTTTCTTGGGCAGAACAGGTTTTAAGCATAGTAAAAAAAGCAAACAGTAGGTTATACCTTTTAACTGTTATGAGAGGTGCAGGTCTGAATGAATCAGATTTGGTTTATTATTTTACTACAGTGGTTAGACCGGTGGTTGAATATGGAGATGCTGTGTGGTATAGTGGCCTCAGCAAAAGTGAATCTGAAGATTTGGAAAGAGTACAAAAAAGAACACTAAGAGTAATTGTTGGGTGGGATGTGAGTTATAGGGAAGTCTTGATTAAATGTGGGCTTGAGAGGTTAGATACTAGAAGAGAAAAAAATGATTAAAGAGGTTTTTCAAAAACATTGTGACCCTGACCATAAATTGCATTGTTTACTTGTATTGAGAAATATGTCTGGGTATAATCTGTGAAGTAGGGGGATGTGGGGAAAAACCTGTGGTAAGAACTCAAACTTACAGTGAATCTTTGTGCAATATTTGAATGTGGTGAAATGAATGTTATTTTTTTTATCCTTTTCTTGTTTTTAAATTATATAATTTTATATTTTGGATCTGCTATATGTAAAAGTGTATCTTTTTATGCTGTATAGAATGTTAACCTATACTTTTGTGCCTGATTGCAATATTAAGTAATAAAGTATTAACTAACTTAACTAACAACCAAAATATACTGTACTTTTTCCCCTAGGAGGATGGCATGCTTAGAAGCCCCATAATAGCCACAGCTACCTGCTGATATGGTACCTCTGTTATCATTAACAAAACTAATATTGTCTTTCTCTTGCGCCCCTTGCTTTTCCACTCTCTGATTTGTGTCACAAGTGTGACAGTACTCAGCCACATTCTTGTTTACAGCAGGTCAATAGAAGCTTTCAGTCAACATCTGCTTGGTCTGAGTCCTAGGTTTGTAAGACCATGTTATTAAAAAGATGGCCGGCATGCTAAGCAGGCTGTTAGCAGGAGCTCTGAGATTCTGCTTCTCTTAAGTTTGTTTTAAGTCTGCTTTTTTGCCCACGCAGTAGCTAGGCAAGTACAGCTTCAATACTTGTACTTGCAGCTTCAGTATTGTTTAGTGTTTTTGTTAATTTTCATTTCAGTGTAGCTGAGAGTAGGATTTTACTAGTGGTAGTTTAGGGATTCAGTTAGTCTGCTAGATCTGATACTTGTTTGTCCATGTCAAGATTTATGCTGGAAATGTGCACGTGGGAGTAGATGGCCTTTGGACAGTGTTTGGAGCTGTGAGCTGCTCTTCTGTTTCAGATTCTGGGCCTGGGGAGACATGAGTGGCAGGTGTATGGTGTCTGCTGTTTGATCTGATGCCCAACCTGACCACAGCAGTGTTTGGTGAGTGGAGCTGCCAAGAATCAGTTGTGGTCATATTGGAGAGGAGTTCCACCATCATCGGTGGTGTTCTGATGAGGATCAGTTGTGAAGACCTACTTAGCTGGAGCATTTGAGACTTTGTGTGACCTAGCCATGGGTTCTTTCTGGATGGCAAGCTCTGAGACATGGAGCAGACCTGGGTTTGTCTGGAGCTGAAAATTGTCTGCAATTTACTGCGGTGATCCTCTCCTATCCCCTCCCCTCATTCTGGTGAGAGCAGAGCACATCACTGTTGGGGGTAATTCTTTCCCCTGCATTGTTTGAACTGATTGATGGTTCTGGACATTAACAGACTGTGTCTCAGGAACTGAGTGAATTTCATTCTGCATTTGCTTCCTTAGACTCTGTGGCAGTACTATATGTGTTACTGTTATAAAAACAAGCTTTGTTTTGGATTTTGGGTGGTTGCATGGTTGTTGTTTTAGGTCAGAGTAAAAGGCTTGAGTGTGTGCTATAGGTTAATTGTATGTATTGTATTAGGTGTATGTGTGTTTTAGTACTTGTGTATAGGGTTTAGTGGTATGTATGGTGCATGAGTGGAGATTTGGATGTGTAAGGTGAGTAATTGATGTGTGGTATTAGAGGGTGGTGTGGGAGGCTAATTAATTTATTGTAGGGTGTTTGTGCATAGGTGTGTTTTCAAGGAGGTTTGGGTGTTGTTTCAAGTTTGATAAAACTCAGCAACTGTAGATATGTGAATCGGGCATGACATGGGTCCCTTTAGGTTTAGCTACTCTTCAACCCAGCTGCTTGATCTACACCTATTTCTGGACCCCCCCACCAAGAGCTGCCTTGCATAGGTGCAAAGAAGTGGGGATCAAGAGGAAGTGATCTGGTCAGTGACTGGGTGTGATGGGTGCTAATGAGAGGAGCACCAGTAGGACAGTTAGGGCCAGAAGACACCATAGGGTGAAATGGTACCTGGAAAGAGGCAAGAATTGTTTGGTTCCCATATCCAGGGAACCCACTGGACCAAGTGGGCAGGTAGCTGTTAGGCTGGCTTCCTCACCCCATTCCCTATGGGTGGTGTTTTACAGTGTGAGATTGATGAACAAGACTGCCATTATGGCATATTTAATATTGGATTCCTCAGTTGATCTGACTTGCTTCATGGAGACCCAACTGAGTGATGATGCTGATCCAGTGTTGGAAGTAGCAGTCCCAGCTGGATTCTCTATGGTAAACTGTCCATGGAGGGATTGTGTGGGGGTGGCTATCTGTTTCAGTTTTAAGTTCAGCTTCACTGTGAAGCCGTTGGGGGACACCTTGCCATTTGAATGTGTGTCTGTGTGTGGGGGTCCAGGTGCAGGTTGCAGGATCATCCTGGTGTTCCAGCCTCTGGGGCATGGGGAAGGGGGATTTTCTGTGAGAAATTATGCATTTCACAGCTGACAGGGTCTTGGAATCATTCTGGGCAACTTCAACACCTGAACCGAGGATGAATTTTGGATTTGTAATGGATTTCCTCTAGTTAATGGAATCACTGGGCCTCACAGAAGTTATTACTTTGTGACTCACCAACATGGACACACATTGGACTTGGTGTTCTCCCTGGGGCTCAATTTTAACAACATTGAGATTAATTTTGTCAGTTGGTTAGATCACTGCATGGTGAAGTTCTCCTTTGCCCCCCATAGTCCTTCCCCTTTGGAGATGGTTCAGTACCACCCTTTAAGAGGGCTGAGACCAGAAGGACTACTGGTGGTACTGGACATCTTGGGGATGTTGGCAGCATGTGAGATAGGGTCAGAGAATGTGGTGGTGATCTATAATAGGGTTATTATTGAGGCTTTCAACTCCCTAGCACCCATCTGTGTATGACCCAGGTCTCATGCTTAGGTTTTCCATGGTTTGATGGGGAGCATAGGGAGCTGAAAAAAGGGGTTGGAGGTTAGAGTGCTGTTGAAGAAGACCCAGGGCTCAGGAGGACAAACTGGCTTTGATAAGTCACTACAGTGAATCTCAGAGGGCAATATCCTGTAAAAAGCAACATTCCTGTCCAGGGAGATTGCAGCTGGGAGAAATCTACCAGCTCTGATCTTCCATACTGTGGACAGGTTATTAAACCCAACCTGTCTTCAGCTGGTAAGAGTGTTTTCATCTACCAAGTGTGAAGAGTTTGCTTGAGTATTCTTGGACAGAGTGTCCTCTATTTGGGCCACAATCTCTCCAAACAGGTTGTTGCAACCTGACAAAGTTTGGCTTACCTGTGTTAATGCACTTAGATGTCTTGGGGACAGTTTTGACTGATTGTGATGGAAGATATCTACAAGGTGATCTTGAAGCTGTAGCTCACATTTTATGAACTAGACCCAGGTCCCACACATCTACTAGTGAGCTGTATGGGGTTTCTAGAGATGGTGTTCACTGGAATAGTTTGATGCTCTCTTTCAGAAAGGGTCTTCCCAGGGGTCTTGAAGAATGCACTGGTTCGGCCCATTCAGAAGAAATCATCACTGGATCTGCACATTATAGCAAATGACTGTCATGTCTCTAGCCTGCCTTTTTTTAGGTAAGGTTTTTGAGAAGGTTGTGATGCTACAGCTCAAGGCATACCTTGTAACTGATGGCATCTATAAGCCTCTCAAACATACAGTAGTTTTTGATCTAGGCATAACACTGAGATGGCATTGGTCAGGGTGCATAATGACCTCCTTAGGGCTAGAAATAGGAGCGAACGGTCAATTCTCATTTTCCTTGACCTCTCTTTAGCATTTGATACTGTAGACCATAAGTTATTGTTGGATCAGCTGAGGGAGTATGGCGGACTCACTGATACTGTCATTCATTGGTTCAGTCCTACCTCATGGACAGGATGCAATGGTGTTTATGTAAACTTTATCATCATCCCCTATGCCCCTTCTCTGTGGCATACCCCAAGGTTTGGTCCTCTCACTTATGCTGTTCTCAGTGTACATGCTTCCCCCATGGAGGATTATTTGACAGTACAATCTGAGTTTCCACTGCTATGTGGACGATACCTAGCTGTACTTGTCTTTTGCATCTGGGACACCTGATGCTGTTGAGGTGCTGACTTTGTACCTGTCTGAGATTTAGAAATGGATGAAATCTAGTTGGCTGAGACTTAACCCTGACAACTCTGAGGTACTAGCGACTGAGCTAGGTTGGGGGGGCAGAAGTAGTCATGGGAGAGATGGCACTTTGGTTCAGGTCTCAGGTCATCCAGGATGTTGGCTTCTGCAAAGGTGTAAAATCTGGGAGTCATTTTTGATGATTGGCAGACACTGGAGGCTCAGGTGTCTGCAGTTGTCAGGAGTGGCTTTTACCATCCTAGGAACATCAGCCAGATTAAGTCCCTTACCCCTCCTGAAGATCTGCAACACTTGTACAAGCATTCCTGACATCCAGGCTGGACTACTGTAACAAGTTCTACCTCAGGGATAGTGGAGGTACCCTATGATGTTTGCAGCTGGTGCAGAATGCAGCAGCCAGGTTACTAACTGACCTTTTGAGTTTTGTCATGTTACTCTGGTCTTCCATGATCTGCACTGGCTGCCTGTGTGTGGCGTGTTACCTTCAAGATTGGTTCATTCAAGGATATGATATTGGGTCACTCGCTGGACAAAAGGTAATGCTTTGTAATTTATTTATTTAGAATTTGGTAACTGGAAGAGGCACACAGAGCTTGTTTCCAGGTGTAACCAAGGGGAAGGGGAAGTGGGCAAAATAAGGTAAAAATAAGTAAACAGGTTGTTTACAATATAATATGGTATTTACAAGTAGCAAGTAATTATTAAATAACAATGGAAAATGGTACCGTACGAGGTAGTTGCACAGCAAATAAACATTGCCAGGATAGGTGACATTATAAGTAGCAACAACTTAAAATTAATATTAACAGAATTGGTACAAAAGAGGTAGATTCACAACAGGTTAGCACATCCAGTAAATTTGTGGGTGGTTAACAGTGAATGAGGAGAGAGCGAATGATCAAGGGGTAGTGAGAGGGAAGGTTTCTGCAGGCAACAGGTGCCTGAGGGGTGGGGGGAGAATAAAGTACAAGGGGAGATAGGTGGAGTAGAGAAGGAGAAAGAATGTAAAAAGATGGCAAATCAGAAGGAGGAAGGACAGGAGCAAGCAGTGGAAAAGAACTGGGAAAGAGTGCGCTTTAGACAGTGCAGAGATGGAAATAGTCAAAGGGAGCTTGGAAGAGAGTTCCAGAGGGAGGGAGATGATATGAGAAGGCTACCTGCCCCAAACTAGAGCAAGGACAGGGAAGAGAGAAGATACAGGGGTCTCTGGAGCTGAGCTGGTAGGAGAAGGGGGTGAGGGTGAGAGGAGAGCAGAAAGTATTGGGGAGAGAACCAAACCAGAATTTGGAGGTAAGGGTGGAGACTTGGAAATGGAGGTGCAGTGGGAGGAAGGGAAGAGAGAGGGAGGAGTAAAGAGTACAGTGATGAGTATGAGGGAGAGTGTTGGAGGCAAAATGGTGGAAAGCATTAAAGAGTGTCTAGCCTAGCGAGGGATAAGGTAGGGATAGATCCGAGGACAACATCTGCATAATCAAACACTAGGAGGATCATTTTGGTTAGCAACTCCTGGTGAACAACAGGAGATAGGGCATCCTTGTTCCTGTACATAGCTCCTAGATTTGGTTGGAGTTTGGAGTGAATATAGTCTATGTGTGAAGAGAAGTCTAGTTGGCTGTCCAGCCAGACACCAAGATACTTGTAGGGTAAGACTTCTTCTAGAGTGGTACCATCAAGGGTAGAAAAAGAAGGGAGAGGGGAGAGTTTGGCTAGCTTTTGTGAGGTACCAAAGGTCATGGATACAAAGTGGCTGATTCTTTTCATAGTAATTTAAGGTTGGCAGAAAGTCTAGGTCCATCATGTCCACCCCTACTTCATAAGCAGGGGTGACTAAATATGTTATGCAAACATATACTAGTTTCCAGGGATTTCCCCACCCACTATACTACCTAGGCTTCATTTTGATTTCCTTGGTAAGCAGACAATTTTCCAGGCTTACGTTAAAAGCTGTGCTATTTTAAATTACACTGTCTCCACTAGCAGACAGTTCCACAGGTTCAGCACAATCTGGGAGAAGTGCCTTCTAATATTATCCCTAAATTTACCACCTCTGAACTTCAGGGCATGTCTGTGTTTATACAATATGCATGAACACAAATCCAGTGTCATAAAAAATGTTATTTGCATGTATGTGTAATAAATTTTAGAATTTGGAATTTATTACATATATGTTGCATAAATACTACCTGTCAATCACTCCCCTCAAAAACACCAGCCTATTGTATAAACAGGACATGTGATGGGGATCTGTGTGATACATTATTTATCTACACTTGAGCAGTTTGCCCTCAGGTACATCACTTATAGCATACACCACTCGTGAGGTTACCTGAGGCCAAACTGCTCTTGTGTAGATAAATAATGTATTACACAAGTCCCCATTGCATATCCCCTATGTCCTGCTGGAAGGTGCCAGATCAAACATCTGCCTGTTTGATCTTTAGTATGTGGAGAACTGAGATCACTTCTTATCTAAGCCTTATTTTCTTCAAGGTGAACATGTTAAGCGAAGATGTCAGAAATTAAAACAAAGTGTGTGGGAAGGCCCTGAAATTTGAAAGGGCATTTGATCTTATGAGGGGCTTTATGATTATGAAAGGATATTTAATGTTTAAAAGTGTGTGTGTGTGTGTGTGTCATACCCCCTCTAGGATCTAGCCCTATGGTTCCTATATCTATGATATTAAGGGACACAAGCATATCCTCAAAGCTTCTGTCCCCCATACCGCTCATCATTTGGTAAGTGTGAGTTACACCCGCATTACTTTCTCAATGTACTTATTGTGTTGAAGACCCCAGAACTACTGTACATGCAATACTCCAGGTGAGGCCCAATCAGAGCCTTATAAAGTGATAGGATTACTTCCCTGCCAAGCAGATCACACCCCATTTGATGCACCCCAGTTTTCTGCCATCCCTCTTTAGAGCGGCCACACACTGTTTATCAAGCTTAGCCCCTGGTGTTTTATAAATTTAACAGTGTCAGTGGCTCAGCAGGTAGCACACTCACCTCTGAGGCTGGGAGATCAGAAGGCTGTGGGTTCTATCCCCACACCAGGTACTTGGCTTAATATCCCAATACTGACACTGTAGTGCAGCATGAGGGGCGGTGCTGCACTCCTGAGGTGCCGTCTTTTGGATGAGACTTTAAACCGAGGTCCCATCTGCTTGTTCTGGTGGTAGATCAGGTAGATGTTAAAGATCCCATGGCACTTCTCGAAAAGAGTAGGGGAAGTTTCCTCGGTGTCCTGGCCAAATTTCCCTCATTCACTAAAAATACCACAAACAGCTTAATCTGGTTCAAGGTCAGTTGGCATTCATCTGTATCCCTCTCCCCAGGGTCGTGCCTGAAAATATGCAGAATCTGCCTAGTGCACTTACCCGGTCAACAAAAACTAAATCAATAAATAAATAATCGCTAGGTCCTTTTCCTCCTACACTGCAATAAGAAGTCCCACGCAGTGTGTAGGTACTGCCTCTGTTTATCTTCCCCTAATTTACCACCATGCATTTGGCTACTCTGATTCTGAGAATTCAGGGGCCTGACCAATCATCCAACTTGGATACAGAGACTTCACAATATTGTATAACTGCACCTCATGGCCGCAAGGGCAGTTATACAATATTGTGAATGTTTGCTTGCTTGTATTTGCTGTGTAGTTGTTAGGCATAGATAGTGCAGAGGGTGAAATTAAATATTTATAACATGAGTTATAATAAATAAACAAAGTTTATAAATAAGCCACAAAAAAATCTGATAAAACTTTGCACCATATTCATTATGGAGATAAATGATACAATACTTTAGGAAACTGAAATAATGTCCCATATATAAAACATAAATTGGAATAAAAAAGAAATGGATAAAATGCAGTCTGCTACATTGAGTGTTTTTAGTATAAAAATGAAAGTCAACAATATAGATAAAGTCTAGTAGGGAATATAGAACATGATATAGAAATACTTAATACTAAAACCCTTCAGAGTGCACAACAGATGATAAACACTTCATCTGCCAGCCAATTGAAAACACATCAGGCTCAAAGAAACACTCAAGGTGAGTGTGACAATCACAAACAATAAAACATTTACTTACACCAAATATCTGGGCTATATTTGCATGATAGGATTTCCAGAACTGACCCTAGTTAGCATTTTGTACTATAAAGAATACTATTGTGTAATGTAAAAGTACTTAAAAAAGTAATGTCACTGGCTAAATGGCCAAAACTCGTACCACATAACAATGCGCCTGTACACAGATGTGTACAGTGAGTGTGCCTGCTACATCCTTGGCTTCTTATTTATATTCAATCTGCACACAGCAATGTTCTGACAGGGGTACCAGCATGATATTCCCCATTTGAGAAACCAATACCATACAGAAAAAGTGAAATGTGTGGAACAGAACACAAATTAAATAATTCATTGCCAAATGAATAAACTGTGGAACTGGGAATGGATGTTCTCCTATATTTGGTAGGAGTGGAAGGGGAAAGGAGGTAATGAAATGAACAGGCGCAAAGAACAGAATGTAAGTCAAGTAGGTTTTCAGGTCTTCTTTACCATACATTCATTTTGTTCAGTCTGCTCACCAGCTGTACACCAAAATGTGATGTTTCTGGTACAAGTCAAACTATTCTCACAATGCTACTGTAGGAATGAATAAAAAATACAATCAAAGAAAGATGTTTGCCAGCCATTATTTGTTCAATGTTAAGCCAAGTAGCACACATTTATAATGTTTAAAAGTAATGCTTTCAAAAGACATACTGCTATGAAAACTCTGGCCCTGCAGAGAATTTGTTAGAAGCGCTTTGATGTGTGTTTGTAAATTTTGCATGTGGTCACAGAAAGTCAATTTCCTAGTCGAATAAAAATTGTTGGAAGCACCAGGGGAGAAAACAAACTCCTGAACACTTATACAACAATGTAAAAACAAGTTGGATGCATCTCCCCATACTGATTCTTAAAATACAGTGCGGAGTTAGTATTGCCAAAATACTGTGCAGAATTAGTAAATTGCAGGCCCACACTATGCTACCTCTCTCAGCTCTCAATCCCATTGCTTATAGGGCTTACATGGCAGCAGCAAGGGAGGTTTGATCATTTTGGAGATTACGGCCTACAAAGTAACATTCAATTTTACCCTGCCAGACTGGTTGTGACCACAGTCAGTTCAGACACTGACTTCTTTTTTATCCTGTTTTCATCAGACCTTGAGATTAGTCAATTTGGGGTACTATGTGGCATGTAGAGCACAAGAGAAACCTTCCGTTTTTCAAATGCCAGGATACCATGACCATGACTTTCAGACAATCCTTTTGTTTACACCGGTCAGCAGACCAGTTCTACATAAAAAATACCCTGCCAAATAAACAAAATCTGGAACCGGTAATCTATGTCCATTTTTTTTGTTGTGGGGGCAGGTTGCAAGAATGTACAGTGCTAAAGAATGGGATGAAAGTGAAATAGGCATTCACTTTACCTCAGTATAAATACAAAGGAACCACAGTTATACTCCAGACATGGTACTTTTTGTCTACTTGGAGCAATTCACAGGAGCTTATATAAATCTAATCTACATGCAGCAATGTTGTAACAGGAAACTCTCTCATGATATGTTCCATTTTGAAACTAAGTGACAGGCAAAAAAAAAAAAACACAACAAAACAAACAATTAAAAACAAAAAACAAAGGATGGGACAAAACATTTATGAAATACAGGAAAAGACTGCCCCTGCTGCTGAGTAGCACCATTTGGGAGCAGTGTGGATCATAATGGACTGCCACTACTGCCGATCAGCTCTGTTTCTACAGGAGAGGTGTGTGGAAAGGACTACTACTACTACTGCTGAGTGACTCTGTTTTAGGGAGAGTGGAAAGGAATGTCACTGCCACCGAGTGTCTCTATTTGGGGGGCAGGGGAGTGGGAAGGACTGTCACTGCCACCGAGTGTCTCTATTTGGGGGGCAGTGGAGTGGGAAGGACTGCACTGCCACTGAGTGTCTCTATTTGGGGGGCAGGGGAGTGGGAAGCACTGCACTACCACAGAGTGTCTCTATTTGGGGGGGCAGGGGAGTGGGAAGGACTGCCACTGCCACAGAGTGTCTCTATTTGGGGGGCAGGGGAGTGGGAAGGACTGCACTGCAACAGAGTGTCTCTATTTGGGGGGGCAGGGGAGTGGGAAGGACTGCACTGCCACTGAGTGTCTCTATTTGGGGGGCAGGGGAGTGGGAAGGACTGCACTGCCACAGACTGTCTCTGTTTGGGGGGGGCAGGGGAGTGGGAAGGACTGCACTGCCACTGAGTGGCTCTATTTGGGGGGCAGGGGAGTGGGAAGGACTGCACTGCCACAGAGTGTCTCTATTTGGGGAATCAGGGGAGTGGAAAGGACTGCACTGCCACTGAGTGTCTCTGTTTGGGGGGCAGGGGAGTGGGAAGGACTGCCACTGCCACTGAGTGTCTCTATTTGGGGGGCAGGGGAGTGGGAAGGACTGCCACCGAGCAGCTGAGTTTCTGTGGGGAGTTGAAGGGACTACCACTGCCAATAGGTGGCTCTGTTTCTTGGGGTGGGAAAGAGAGAGGAAAAGACTGCCACAGCCACTGAGTGCAGCTTTGCCCTGCTGCCAGTGCTATAAAGCAGGGTCACAATATGTTAACTCACAATGGACTGGGTCTTCACTTAGTAACATAATGTTCTTTATAAGGTGAGAGCTGACTATGCTTGGAAAAGGTGGTGTAAATGGCCTTGACAAATGTAGTAAGATGGCACTGTTGAGCTCTTTGCCTCAAGCCAATGAGGATACAAATTCACCTGAGATATACCCTGAAGCAAGTGCAAGCAAAAGTAACTTGAATGGTAAAAACTGTGCCAATTTTCTTTGGCAAAGATAAACTGCTGCATCATATGGTCTAATAGAAATTGTAATGTTACTGAGAGCGGCTGCTACATATGTGCAGTTATTGTAGGGGTCATGAGCTCATAAGTAGCTAACCACTGACTTGGGGGACCTGAATGGTGATCTCCCTAGTTTATTTATATATTTAGTTTATTTAGGAGAGGGGAAAGAAAGAGAGAGAGAGAGAGCAGCTTGGCTCAGGTGCGAAGTCAGGTTCCTGGCTCAGGAGGTTTGAGGAAGATGGGGTGGGAGGGTGTCATGGAGGAGAAGTGTTGCTTCCAGAAAGATGGGTAGAGCATATACTGTACCTCTGCAGATGCCCATAATTGCAAAATGTAAGTAGGATCTGGTAGTGACTTGGTACATACCACAGATCATGCTCATTCCTTTAGAAAGCAGATGTGGCAACTCACTGTTTGAACATTGGGGTGGAAAAAAATGAGCTCTGGCGACTAAGTGGGTGAATAAGAGATATCAGGTTCCTACACATAAAACATGTATGGTACAAAACTATATATTTATTTATTTATTTAGCTTTTATTGACCAGGTAAGCGCTTTAGACAAATACATGCCTATTTTCAGGTGTGAAGTGGGAGGTTAGAAAGATATGCAGACAGTGTAAAAATGCTACCAGTGAGAAGACAGCTACTTAATAGCTAGAGGTAACAATGGATAAAGATCACAGCAAATTTGAACAGTTTATACATAGGCCACAATTATATGCAAGAATAGAGCTAAACAGAACCAGGCTGAGCAATAAAGCACACTACTCATTGGAGGGTAGGGATATCAGAATTACGTACAGTTACAGGCTGAGTTAGATTTCAAATGATCCCATAGGGATCTTCTAAACCTGTGGTGGGAGATGGCACAATGAGTATGTCCTAGGAAAGAGAGTTCCATAACCTGGGTGCACAGACAACAAAGGCCCAGTCCCCCATTGCTGCATGGGATTTGGGAACAAGGAACACAGATGAGTCATTAGACCTGAGGGGGTAAGTGTGATTGACAGTCTTTAGTTGCTCTGCCAAGACTGGTAGTGTGGCAGTTCTGACGAGTTTATCAATAAAGCAGCTCAATGCAATAGCATGATAGTTCCCTGTAGACAACTAGCCTAGTTTGTTATATAGTTCACAGTGACGAGTGACTTGAGCAGCAGAGAGGGCAAACCGACATATGTTGTTAGATAAATTGGACTTGGTAGTATTGGTAAAGGTAAGGAGTTCATAATTAAGGGTGGGAAGGTGTGAGAATGCATTTGGCCCTATAGGCCAGGCCCAACTTGCAATTTACTGTCTTACCTACATTGTGGATATGCAGAGAGAATTCTAACTGAGGATCAAGAGTGTATCCCAGATATTTAAGAGTCAGCAACCATCACAGATGATTTGTTAACACTAGTATCATTCAGGGGTTCAGGACACACTCTGGTTTTGGCCTGAGTGCCAGAAAGCATAGCCTGTGTTTTCCTGAGATTAAGGGCTCATTTATTTGATGAGAGCCAAGACTGTTTGGCAAAAATCAATTGGGAGTTAATGATATTGATGTCCTGAGAACTGGTTAGTAGCACCCGGTCATCAGCATAAAGGGTAGAGGGTACAGCTACTATGGGCTGGCACCTGGGGTAAGTCATTAATAAACAGGGAAAATAAGATGTGTCCCAGGATAGACCCCTGTGGTACACAAACCTTGGCAGGAGTAAGTTCAGAAAACATCTTGTTATACCTAACTAGTTGCTGCCTTCCCTGTAGGTAGTTTGTAAACAAGGCTAGAGTAGGGGCTGACAAACCAAAAGAAT
Source organism: Neoceratodus forsteri (assembly GCA_016271365.2). Taxonomy (NCBI): domain Eukaryota; kingdom Metazoa; phylum Chordata; order Ceratodontiformes; family Ceratodontidae; genus Neoceratodus; species Neoceratodus forsteri. The sequence continues at coordinate 337,543,147 of CM057454.1, forward strand.
GAAGCCTAGAGCAAAGGAATGAATGGTCTACCAGATCAAAAGCCTTATAGAGAGCTACAAAGACCACTCCAGTCAGCTTGCTGTGAGCCATAGCAACTCTAATCTCTGAGGTAACTTTAATGAGGGCAGTAGATGTACTGTATCCCTTACGGAAACCATGCTGCTCCAAGGATAGCAATTCATATTTCTGGATATACCCCATCAATTGGGATGTCACCACTTTCTCGAATAATTTGCTAATGGCAGACAGTATGGCTATAGGATGGCAATTTTCAAGACATTACAGGTCCTCTTGCTTGAATACTGTTATGACTCTGACAATCTTCCATAAGTCGGGGATTGTCACAGTAGTCAGTGATACGTTGAAGATGTGGGAGACTGGCAATGCAAGGAATGGGACACCCAAACAGATAACATTAGGCTCCATATTATCATGACCAGCACTAGTAAAGGGTGGCCAAGAATCCACTAGTATGACTTACTGATGCAGCTTTGAGGTAAAAAGGTGGATGAGATGCAAAGGCAGGTGGGGAGCTCTCGGTTGATCCTGTAAATTAGGAGCAGCAAACAGAGGTGAACATCGACAAGTCAGAGAACTTATTGCTAAAAGCATTAGCAATTGTTATTGCACTGTTAAAATGTACTCCTTCAATAAGCATGTCTACAGTTTGATACTCAATGGAAGCACTAGCTACATTTTTAGTATTATGCCAGGTGCACCTAGGATCCCCAGCAGAGGCCAGCAGTGTAGATTTACAAAATTCACTCTTAGCTGCACATATTGCTTTTTTACAGGTATTCCAGAGTCGTCTGTATTCACAAAAGTAAGACAAGTCTTGGGTAGCCTTAAACCTTGTCCAGCATTTATCCCTGGCCTTCATAAGCTATAGCAGATCACTATGAAACCATTGTGTGACAGTATTATTCTCCACTTTATAGGTGGGGCATGCTTATCTTGTAGGGAGGAGAAGATATTAAGGAAATTATTTAGAGCAACATAGGCATCCTCATCAGATAAGACAGAGGACCAGTTTATGAGTGCAAAGTCTCCATGAAAGGACTCTAGGTTTAATTGGGAAAAGTCTCTCATAAGGATAATCTTATGGGGTGTTTTAGGTGATGGGACTTTCCAGATACAATACGTAGGAGTATGGTCAGAGATAGAATCAGATTCTGTGATCCTCTCAGTCCTATTAGTCAAGATCCAGTCAAGAAGGGTATTCTGGCAGTAGGTTCATTAATAAACTGCTTTAGGCCAAGACCAGCCAGCAAAGTTTCATATTGCTTGGCATTTCTCCCAATCCAGATAAGGTTAAAGTCACCAAATATCAAAAGCTCATTGGAGCTCACCTTTTGACTAGTACTGTCAAAAAGATAGTTCAGCCCATGAACTCCACCTTTAGGAGGGTTGTAGGCACAGACCAAGTGAATTTCTTTAGTATTACCCAGCAGGAGTAGCGCATAAAGGAATTCCCAGGCAGAGGAGGGCGGATACATATGGGGTATAAAAGACACATTTAGGTGACTTTTATAGTATAACAGCAGACCTCCTCCACATTTCTAACCAGTACAATCAAGCCTAATAAAACTGAAACCAGGTAGGGCACATGCAGAATCAGGAACTGAAGGTTTAAGCCAAGTTTCAGTAATACTCACCGTGTTAGGGTTATAATGAGTTATTCTTGCAGTAAGTTCAACATGTTTAGGCAGAAGACTTTGGACATTTAGGTGAGCTAATTTAAGGTCTTTAGTATTGAGCCACGTAGGGGAACCAGTAAATTGAGAGGTAGCAGGCCCTGGGTTTGGTTCAGTATCTCAAGCAAAGGCAATAAGTAGAGAAGAGAGCCAGAAGAGACATGGTAGCGCTAGCCATCTCACAGGGATTTTAGGGCAGCAAAATTTGCAATTAACCAGGTGGCTAGTTAATAAGACTGTTCTGTTTCGGAAGCTAGAATGGATAAAGGTGTAATTGTTTAGCAGTAAAAAGGTTAGACAAGATATGGCCAGCCTGGGGGATTAATCTGTGAGTCTACAGGTGCAGCAGGTAGAGAGAGATAGACAGAGGTGACTTGGAAGCATAATTAAGGTAATCACAACACTGGCTAACAGATACACTGTAGCAGTCCTACTAGCAACAAGCACACAAAGGATGTCAAAATACTCAGGGTGTAGGGACACTTATGAGGCTAGCCTACAGCAGTGATAGGTCAGACCACAGGGCCCTAATACACCACCAGCATAAAGTAGATTCACTAAGGCAAGTCAGGCTGCTACAGACAGAACAAGCCCTAACAGATTATGTAGCCTTTTACTTTTAGTATGACAACCTCAGTTCAGAGCCCTAAGAACACGTTAAGTACCTAGCAGTATGATACCACATATAACACACCAACACAATATAGTACTTTGTTACAAGGGACAGTTACAGTACTCACTATGGGCTTATCACTCTCAGTCAAGCAGTATGACCTGCTGTCGTTCCTGTCTGTTCTGGCTGACTCTGGCAGACTCCCGATGTAATTTGTGCAGGTTCTTTGTGTGAGGGCCACAAGCGAGAGGACTGCTTGCAGAACAGCTGGGAAGTACACCGTGCCACCCTCTGTAGCAGAGCTTCTACGAGAGTCCAGTGGCAATCGGTGGGGGAGAGGAGGTGGACGACAATCAGGAGAGCCCCCTCATGACCCCTTTGCAATGTCCTGGCATCTGCCATGTGGTTGATGTGGATAGGTCTTTGGTAGCTGAGCCCTGAACAAAGGGCTTACTTATCCAGCCTGTACCGTGCTCTGATATGTGGAAAAGGAGGGAGGAGGCAGGTACAGCAGAGCTCTCTAGTGGATACGGTAGCCCTAACAGCTGGCTTGGAGAACTTAAACACTGCTCTTCCTAGTTTATTTTTTGGATGAGGGGAAGAGAGAGCATCTGTTAAAGATGTGCAGATAGTGTGGGGGTTGTGAGATATACAGAAGCTGACTTGGACTGGAAGCCGATCTCTCTGGTTTGTTTGTTTTATTTATTTATTTTGTTTATTTGGAAAGGAGGGAGAGAGAGATGAAGCTGCTTGCCACAGGGGTGAGTGCAGGTTACTGGCTTAGTGTGGGGGCTAACAGCTGGCTAGGGGAACCAGAATGCCTGCACTCCCCATTTTTTTTAAATTCAGGGATGGGGAAGAGAAAGAGCAGCTGCTTAATATGTGACATTATTATGGAGGTTGAGACTAGAGATCAAAAGAGGCTAATAGGGTAATGGCTGACTTGGGGGACTAGAACACGAAACAGTAGTTCACTGTTTGTCTGCATTGCTCATTGCCTCCAACAATTGCTTCTGCACAGTTTGCCAGTGAACAGGGTCCAGAATTCTGTTCAGATAAAAACATGCACCCTAATACTAACTAATCAACACAGACAGCCTGTGGCACAATTCCCTAGTCAGTAAAGCAGAGAAACCTGAGTTCATGCAGTTTGAAAAAACAAACAAAAAAAAAAAAAAAATCGTTTCTGGAGGACAAGCACAGTTCCCACTGTTAGACACTAAAGAACATAAAGACTGGCAGCAGAGTGAGTGAGCAGAGACCTGAGTCTGAGCTGTTTAAAACTAGGATCCAGCTTGCTTGTCTTCAGTCCAGGTAGGTGAATGAATGCTGGTGTCTTCCTATAGTAATGCCTAAGCCAGTCAGGTATTACTATAGGTGGACGTCCTCATTCATTCACTTACCTGGGCCAAAGATCATACTGCTCTACCATAGGACTGCAGATGTTTTTTTCTGGCTGAACACTAAGGTATTGTTTGGGGAGCTATGTGTGTGTGTGGGGGGGGAAATGGGGGCTAGTGGGTGTGTTGGGTAGGGGTTTACTTTGCAGAGAGACTGAGAGTGAGGTAGTCTCCTGTTGGGTCTATGCAGGCCCTCTGCCATTGCTGCTCAGCTGGTTTGAGGCCTCTCTGCTTCAGGTCAGCCAGCACTTCCTTGGGGTTGTTTTTCAGGACTGCACCAGTGGGGAAAAACTCTCAATTTTGCAGAAACAGGGTTTGGAAGCGAAGCTGCCTTTGATGGAGGAGCGCTAAGATGGAGCTCATTGAACCGGCTTGGTGGGGGGGGGGTGCAGTGAACCTTTGTGACCATGAATGGGCATGACGAACCTCCACCAATTGCTCTGGGCTGAATGTAAATCTATGGTGTGCAAGAGTGACAGTCACTGCTTCTCAGGGGGGAGGGAGCAGTGGAATGATCAGTGGTATCATGGCAGGTACCCTTGGCCGCATATTTAAAAAATGGTGGAAATCCTGAACCCTTGCAGATTGGCCAGACAGTGGACTTGGCTTTTTGGTCCTGAAGCACAGAAGGATCGAGAGTGGGATTCCTGTCAGGTCTACGCAGGTCCTCTGCCATTGCTGCTTGGCTGGTTTGAGGCCTCTCTGCTTCAGGTCAGCCAATACTGCCTCACGGTTGTTATACAAGACAGCACCAGCAGGGGAAAAAACTCTCAATGTTGCAGAAAAGGGGTTTGTAAGCAAAGCTGCTTCTGAGAGAGGAGCACTAAGATGGGGCCCATTGAGATGGCTTTGTGGGGGCGGGGTTCTCTGCTTGCTGGGATGGTGGTCATAGGAACGTCTCTCTCTCTTTTGAACTACTCAACGGTGCCACCCAGCAAGCAGAAAACACAGTCATGATCAGCTAGATTGATTATTGGTCTGTCACAGTCGTGCCCACTGTAGCTTGAGCTGCAATGGACCTGACAGTGACACACCCCTACGCACACAAGCAAACCTAATAAATGAACTTATATCTAAAAAGTGTTGAGTGAGTCATTATCCAACATATGGTTTACTATTCTAGGGCCTCTGGTTGGAACAGGCTCCTTCTGCTGTGGCTTTCATTTACATGCAGGAGAGCCAGGATGGTTTTTCTCACATCACCAAACTTGTTCAGGTCCTCTTGAAGTTTGCCCCTTATCCTCAAGAGAGTTTACCATCCTGGCTAGCTTTGTGTTACTAGCAAGCTTAAGTAGTCTGCTGGAAACTGGTGCATTAATTAAAATGTTACACAGCAGTGGCACCAGTTCCACACCCTGAGGGAGGCCATAAGTACCCCTCTTTACTCAGAGTAGTGCCTGTCCACTGCAGTTCTCTGCTTCCTGCCCTCAGTCAGTTAGCAATCCACTTTGTGCATGACTCATGGATACCACACTGGTGTACTTTGCCCAGAAGCTTGTCATGTACTGCAGTGTCAAAGGCCTTGCTGAAGTTCCCTGTGACCCTGCCCTCCGTGTGTATAGCTTGTTCGAATCACATTGGTGTACTTTGCCCAGAAGCGTGTTATGTGTCACAGTGTCAAAGACTTTGCTGAAGTCAAAATAGACTAAGCCATGACCCTACCCCTGGCAACCTCTCTGGCCACCCTTCCCCCCCACAAGAAGGTGTCCAGGTTGATTTGGCATGATCTGCCCCTCATGAAGGTTAATGAAATGATTGTGTGAATGAACAAAGTAATTATTATAACAATAGATAGCAATGACAAAACAACTGAGCGACAGATGTTGAAGAGGTGTTGGACATTAACGCACTCTCCAGCATGGAAAGCTATAAATTATGATGTAGGCAGCTTCCTCCTACCCCATTTAACTCAGCCCATTAATTCCTGCTGGGAATTTAACATTAAAAAATGTTTACTGGAGGGAGAAAGAGATTCTCACAGTAAGCCATTTGTTTAATAAGAGTTGTTTTTTTTCTTTCACATTCATTCAAAGTGTACATAAAGTGCCAAGATCCTCCCCATTTTCATATTTTTAGATGCTAAGGCTTTTAAAAAATACCATGGGATTGTTGTCCCTTATTTAACCATTGGATTGCTTTTTGGTTAATGCTTTGGGAGAACGTACCTGTGTTTCATGAATATAAACTTTTTGGGGGATGAGATGTACCATCATAATGATATCCCCATGCAAACATTATGGGGGTGAGAATTTGACTCTTGAGTTCCCAAAATAGCTGTAAAATATATATGGCATATATTGCCTTAATGTTTCAAAATTAATCCAGAATGAAATGTTTGGGCTAAAAAAGTTTTACAGTGCACATACTAGCTCCACTTCACTTCTGTACATAGGCGGTAGCACTGGCCTCCATTGACATGGGTGCTGACAGATTGCCAAGCTGTACATAGTTAGAGGTGCTAGTAAACTTGTGTTAGAAATATTGCAGAAAAAATAACTATTTAAAGCAGCAGTGCTACGAACCTTTCTTTTCAATATTATATCATAGGAATAATATTAGTAAGGTCCCTGGTAAACTGAATTAGTTTTGCTTTACATATCATTATTTTGTTCTCATTCACATGCCCCAGCAACCTCCCAACTGGCACAGACCCTCGCCAGGATTACCATTTACAATCAAGGTGCATTGTGGTTATTAAGAGACTGCAATCAATAACAGTGATGTGCCTCTGATTACCCATGAAGCATTTGTTTGTAGGTTTTGTGCACCTGAGCATGTTCACATTAGTTGCCCACTACAGTGCATGGGAGCTCTACTACAAATGATAAACTGACTCATACAAATGTACAGGCCAGCCATGCAGGAATGTTTAAATGGTACCTATTCTATCATTTGTTTAAATAATAAAAAAAAATTGCTAGACTAGGTACCGTCTTTTCCTAACCAATAATGAACCGTGACTAAGGGTTCTATATCAAAACGGTGATCGCGGAGTAGTGATCGCTGTTAGGGTGAGTGTACATCGCCGAAAATTAATTTTGGTGATGCACACTTATGCCGAGGAGCAAGAAGGTGCCCGAGACTTAGGGGATTGTTTTTCAATGCGTGGGGCTGTGCCTCCCACTCCCCCCATGGGGGGCTTCATCCCACCGCAGCCCCATACTAATGGATTCTAAACTCAAGGGGGGTGCATGTTGGGGGAAGGGGGTGAAAAACTTAGAAAATAAAAAGCCACCTGCCAGCAAAAAAACAAAACAAAAAAAAAAAACATGTCGTGCCGGACTCGAACCCTGCACCTCCCAACCGACTACCCTCTCCACCAAGCTAGCAGACCAGCTCGGCAGCTGCCCACCACACATCGTCCTACATACCTTCCCTCCCCAGCCTCCCCACCCACGCGCATGTGCGCGTGCATGTACAGTATACACGCATACCTTCCATCGCCATATGTCGCCCTACCAGGTAGTCCTGAACACAGGTGCCATAACTGAGTCACCCTTTTTGTAGGTGCTCAATTGTGGTCACTTTGTTCACGGGTTACTGTGACTAAGTGGGCAAGAATGAGGTGTCATGGACTTCACAGATCAAAGAGGGGTGCTGTTCTGAGCCATCAACTTTTTGTTAAAAATACTGTCAGCTGCTCACACTCAGCTCATCCCCAATGTCCTCCCACTCAACCCTGAAACAACAAAGCACAAATTAATGTTTGATTTAAAATTAGGAGATCACATGATGACTGCCTGAGGGAGAGCTGCTGTTCTTCACTGCTCCTCGCTATCCTTGCCATTAATCTCCCTCAGAATACTCTCGACTAGCTGCATTAGCCCCAAACTGATACCCCTACCTTCAGCATCAGCTCCAGTAATGCTTTGGGTCAAATGGAATGGAAGTAGAGATGCGGAAAGTCCCACCACGCCATTCTTCCCCGCCAATGCCAGAGAAAGACAAGGCTGCAAAAAGGCCTAAATCGCAGCCTGCTACTACCACCAAGCCTTGCTCTGCTAACACGGCCCTTATGGAGGAGAATTTTCTACAGATTATGCAGCCCCTGCAAGAATCTGTTGCTGCGATATCTGGAGACATACAGCAAATCCTGCTCCGCCATAGACTCCCTGAACATTTGGATGGGAGATTCACAAGCACGACTCACCTACATAGAGAAGTGGAAGGGGAAAACAGACCTTGATGCTTCCACTCTCCTCCACAAGGTTCACAAGCTTAAAGACAAACTTGGGGACTTAGAGGGGCACATTAAACGCAATAACCTCATCCTTTTTGGCCTCCCAGAAAAGGAGGAGGGTAATAATCCTGTGCTGTTAGTCCAAAAATTGTGTGAGAAGGTGGCGGGTCCCTCACCTAACAACACCACTTACGTTGTGGAAAGAGCCAACTGCTCTCTGTGCCCCCCTCCACCACCTGGATCTCCACCACAGCCATTTATTTTCAAGCTACTTAATTTCCAGGACATGCAGTTCATACTGGCCAAAATAAAAGAAGTGCAAGAGCTACAGTGGGAGGGACACCGCCTGCATATTGCACAGGATCTCCCTCAGTCCGTCAGGGCACGATGACAAGAACTGCATCCACTCATATCAAAGCTGATTGCAGCCTGGAAGCCTTTTAGGGTCTATTATCCAGCCACACTACAAGTCAGGCATGATGACAAGTGGATTGCATTTGAGTCGCCGGCACAAGCTTCAGCAGAGCTCAAGTCCCTGCTTCCAGACCTCTTCAAGTGAAGTCTTAATTCAGCTCTCTCCTTGCAATGGCTGGCACAGAAGTGAGTGTGATCGCAGTGAGTATTCACCTGGCTTAACTGCAGAACAGATTAGGCCCTGAGGACTCCCTCCTGTAGTGTTAGTATTGGCTTCCCCATACACCCTTTTTGAGTCAGCGGCTGAATGAAGGTACTGAGATTTTTTCCCGAAGTCTCAAGCAAGCTTTTGTCAGAACTGTTTGACCTGGACTTTATTAGTATATCTACTGGGCTAGAACTTTTGTTTCTGTGGGACAGTCTTTCATGCCTACAGCCCTATAATTACCAGGAAAGCCCAGCGAGCAGCCTGTCACAGGCCTTCTCCCTCTCCACATTCCAGCTGGGGGATGACCGCTTTTATTTTTAAGTGCCTGTCTACTAACTTGTGGAATATTGTGGTTAATCTACTTGAACTGCCAAGGCATGTGCCCGGGTGTATGCCCGAACTGACTGTTCTACAACTGCAGTCGTCCTGAGGCGCACAGACTATGGGGGGGATCCTCACGATACATGCAAGGTTGTTGATGCTGGGGACCTACAATTTATAGGATGCCTCAATTTTCTGTTTTTTTTTCTTCAGCTCGGTGCATAACTTTGGGGGTCCCCCCATGATTTTAAGGAGCTGAGTGACGTCTAGAAGAGGGTATCTTGAATTGTTTAATGTTACTTCCTTTTTCTATTACTGATTTTGACTGACTAATTAGACTAGGTAGTTTTGTTAGTTTCCTTTAGACGCCTTAATGGTTCTATTATGGATTTGGTGGGATGGTGGGGAGGGGGGAGGCAGGCTGGGTTCTTCACTTGGGCAGTGGATGGGTAATCACTTGCAGTAATAGTGTTAGGAGTTCGGTTATTATAACCGGGGTTGGATAATAGTTGGGTTTCAAATATGTTACTGGGTTTGTTTAAATGTGTTAATCTAGGGGAGGGACAGGGAGAGGGGTGTGGGCTTGGGGTTTTCAAGTTTTCTGGGATGCTGTAGGTTTATCAATGCTCTTCTACTATGATTTATAGCCTAAGTTGTGGGGTGGGACAATTCTGCGGAATACTGGCATCTGAGATTTGGTCCACTATAATATGGGGTAATGAGTGGTTTTTAATGCTTAAAGTTTCAATATATCCTTCTGGTCCTGTATTTCCCAACTCGAATGGGAGGGCCCTACACTTTTATTAGCTGGAACATTAAAGGGGCTCAAGACAAATGCAAATGGCTACTAATTTTGTGCCATCTCCATCATCTGCAGACTGGAATAGTCTGCTTACAGGAGACCCATCTCTGGAGAGAAGATATTTCTCTCTTCCGGAGAAACTGGGTAGGGCAAGTTTTTGGTGCCGGAGTCTCCTCTAAACACGGAGGTGCAGTCATTTTGATTGCCAAGACAGTCCCTTTCACTATGTCATGTAAATGATGGGACCCTTCGGGGTGCTGTATCATTATTCAGGGTACCCTTGAGTCTTCCCCAATCCTCCTGGGCTCAATATATGCTCCAAATATGGACTCATCACACTTTTTCACTCACCTGCTTTCCCTGTTGGCCTCTAATTCTCCTATTCTAACTGTCCTAGGGGGTGATTAGAATTTGGCCCCTCAGTCTGATATAGACTGTTCAGACAGTAGGAGAGTAGGGCTCACTCCAGCCCAGCAGGCGTTGAGACCTCATGTCTGGTGCGGGGACGGTCGATATCTGGTGCACCTTAAACCCTATGGAAAGGCAGTACACCTACTTCTCTCCACCCCATGGCATTCTATCCCAGATAGACTATCTATTGGTGAGCTCCTTCTGCCTTCTGGGTATTATAGATGCTACCATTCACCCCAGAGTGTTATCTGACCACTTCCTGGTTAGCATATCCTATTTGCTGGGCCCAGGAATTCGGAAGGACTCCCTCTGGTACCTTAATACCCAGCTCTTGCAGATTTCCTGTACACTGACTCACATCCAAGATTTCATCTCCACAATTCTGGGAGCTAATATGGGTTCTGTGGCTAGACTGGATACTGTATGGGCTGCCCTTAAGTGTGCCCTTTGAGGTGAGTTTATTCATATTGCAGCCACCTGTTCCTGAAAGAACAGGGAACATCTGGACTCACTTCTGGGGAAAATTTGCCAACTTGAGCATACCCTCCAGCACTCTTCTCCTGACTCATATTGGGCTGAGCTCTATCGCTTACAGTCACAATTTGTGGATGTCATGGCACAGAAGGCTGAACTTGCCCTGCACTGCACTAAATTAAAATACCTGGACTCAGAGGAGTGAGCTGGAAAGCTCTTAGCCCTCAGATTAAGGCAAGCTGAGATTGTGAGGTTCATCTCGGGCTTACACCCATCCCCAGATGTTGACATAGTCTCTAACCCTAGGGACATTGCCTCAACTTTTGGGGAATATTTCCAGAGAGGCTCTACTCCTTAGAAGAGGCGTCTACTCTGACAGATCAAGATATAACGGCATATTTGAATTCTGCTGCTCTTCCTACCCTATCCCTTATCTCCACAGGGCACCTTAGTGCTCCAATTTCTTCTAGTGAGGTGGAACAAGCCATTAAGCATTTACCCTTAGATAAGGCTCCCGGGCCAAATGGCCTTTCCGGCAATTTGTACAATGCCTGTCTTCCCCTGTTAGCACCCCTTCTAGTGGAGGTTTTTAACTTGTGGTTTAAAGATGGTGTGAGTAAGCTTACTTTTTTAGAAGCCCTGATAACCCATATCCTTATACCAGGCAAGGGCCCCTTAGATCCAGGGAATTACTGCCCAATCTCTTTATTGAATTCAGATGTCATGATCCTGGCCAAAATTCTGGCCAATTGCCTGGCCATAGTTATGGGAGAGGTTATTGGTTGGGAACAGGTGGGATTTATGTCAGGGCAAATCTCAGGAGATCATACGAGGCAACTCCTGCACCTGATCTTGGCATCAAGGGAGTCTGAGGTACCAGCAGTCCTGGTCTCTTTCGACGCTGAGAAAGCCTTTGACCGAGTCTCCTGGCAATTCCTATTTGCCTCCCTTCACCAATTTGGGGTGCCAGATGACTTTTTTTAAGTGGGTCAAGCTCATGCATTCCACCCCCACAGCCCGTGTGTGGTGTAATGGTTGTCTGTCTAATCCTTTTCCCCTTCAAAGAGGCACCCGCCAAGGTTGCCCACTCTCTCCCCTCCTTTTCAACTTTTACCTCGAGCCCTTGATATACAGACTAATCAATTCCCCTACCCTCAAGGGCATCCAGTTAGAAGGGAAGAGTTATGCTCTCTTGGCATATGCAGACGATCTCCTCCTGCATATTGAAGATCCCAAGGTCTCCATCCCTGTCTTATTGGCAGAATTGGACCAGTTTTCTGCAGTCTCGTTTTATAAGTTGAACCTTTCCAAGACGAGAATATTCCCTCTTAATTGCCGAACCATCAGGTCAGACTGCAGTGCCTTTGGCGTGTCCTGGGAGCCTAAGATCCTAATATACCTGGGTGTTAACATTTCTAGGGACATCCCCACTATGATTAAGGAAAATTTTACTAAATTACTACAAACATTGATATCTGATTTGGACCAATGGGGGATGCTCCCTTTATCTCTCTGGGGCTGCATCAACATTCTCAAAATGATTGTCTTACTGAGGTTACTTTTATCCACTGGGTATGCTGGGTTTCTTTTTCCCTAAGTCCTAGTTTACAAGACTGCAGAAAATGTTCAGTGCATTCCTGTGGAGAAATAAAATGTTACGTAGAGCCTACTCCAAACTTGCAGCCCCTAAACTGCAAGGTGGGCTAGCCTTCCCCTCCTTTTTCACCTATTATGGGGCCCAACACATGAGCAAAATAGCCCTTTGGTTGAAGGCAGAAAACCCTCCAGACACTGATACTTACATACCCATCTGGTTGGACGTGGAAAAAGATCTTGCCCACAAGTCACTCAATTACTTGCCTGCCTTGGTATATTCACTCCCCTCCTGACTTCCCCACTTGCTAAAGAACTACTCAGTTGGCTGGTCACTCAGGGCCCTGCACCAAATACAAATCCACCTATCGGTGAATTGGCATCACTCTCCTGCTGAACCTATATTAAATAACTTTCATTTTCAGATTGGTCACTGCCCTGTCCATCTCTTCTTTTGGCCCCAATTGAAGAATAGTACACTGGCCGACTTCCTCCAAGGCGATGACCTGGTCCCTTTCCCTACTCTACAAATCCAACTACAACTCCATCATAAAGACATTTTCAAGTTTCTACAGGTAAGAAATGCAATACTTTCTTTTCTTGGGCCCAAGCCTTGGGTTATACAGCCTCCAGAAGGTTTATCCTCTGTTTTTAAAGCAGTGGATCAACCACATGCAGTCTCCAGAGTTTATAAGCAGTTGCTGGCTCTGGATCCACATCTTCCTTCTGGGATCTGTTACTATTGGGTCCAAGAAATGTCTCTCCCAACAGAAACTAAGTTCTGAAAGAAGGCTTGGAGCATGGATTATAAATATATCAAACAAGACAGGCTTCATCTAATTCAGTTTACTATTATGCATAACTTATACTGTACTCTGATAAAAGTACATAGAATAGGCCAGCTCCCATCTCCCATATGCTCCCGCTGTAAACAGACTCCTGGGTCACTATATCTTCTCCTTTAGAACTGTCCTCAGTCCCAAGCCTTCTAGAATTCCATAAAGCAAGTTCTGGTCCCTCTTTTGGGCCTGGAATCTTTATTTACTCCAGAGTGTTGCTTGTTAGCTCTATTTCCTCATGGAACACCCAGAATAAGGAAAGCTCATCTTGCCCTGGTGGCCTCCATGGCAAAATTAGTAATGCTAAGGCATTGGAAGGAGGACTCTCTACCCTCGGTACTGGAATGGTACTGCAAGGCCCTGCTTGCAATCCAGGTTGAAAAGCATATAGCAAGTATTCAGCACAGACTCCACACTTTTCAGGGTACTTGGGAGCCCCTGCTGACCTAGCTCTCCCCCTGGAAACCATAGACCACTTATTTGCCCCAGTTGCTTCCTTTATAACTTCTCTTTCCCCCATCTGATGTGCAGACTGTGTGGAGGGGTCTCGGGGGGAGGGAGGCGTGGTGTGATGATGTTTGTTTGTTTTGTCTTATTTGTTTATTTGGAAATATACGCAGCTTCCTGACATTTTTCTGTTGTATCCTATTCTGTATGCTGTTTAAAAATCAATAAAGTATATTGAATAAAAAAAGAAAATTGATTTAAAAAAAAAGCAGACCTCTGTCATATTTTATTTCACTCAAGTTGAAGCAAGTCCAATCTGTTTTCTGTCAGCACCTTACCCGCTCATACTGACTGCCCGCCCGTTCAGTCACGGTCCTCCGATGTCAACCCTGTAACATTATAGCTGTAGTTTTACTCTACTTAGTTCTATTATTCATGTATTTGTTTTACAATAAGCAGCAAGCTGGCAATATTGTACTGTGTGTGGGGAGATTGAATAGCCACCTTTTGTGAAATGGGAGTGCCGGCAGTGTTGCAGGCGTATTTTTAAAAAAAATGGGTCGGGGAAAGCCCTTGGAGGTTCTGATAAAATATTGCACTCTAATAAACAATGGGCCAGATGTTCAAAACTTTGCGCTGTGCAAAAACCGTTTGCGCAAGTTTAGCATGGGATTATCGTGGGTCTACTATATTCAAAAGGCCAAATAGCGTGGGCAGACTGCATTAGCACAGGGCAAAATCATAATGTATGCAAGGGTCAAACAGACATGAATACAGGTGCAATGCTATATTCAGCGACTAGCGCCACGCAAAGTGGCTTTGCATGACTAAGCACGACACTTAGCGCGGTGCACATTACCGCCCAGGAAAAGGCAAAAGGCAAGGCAAGGCAAAATTTATTTAAGAGACACCCAATCCCGGAGGCTCTGGGTGCCGTACAAATTTAAAACAGCATTTAGAAACACAAACATTTTTATACAAAAATAAAATAAATAGCTCCAATAAAATCTTGAACTCTATAAAAGGTTTTAATCTAAACATCAAATGCTTGGGAGAATAGGAGTGTCTTCAGGCGGGCCTTAAAAATATCCACAGTGGGGGCTTCCCTGACCTGAGCTGGTAATGAATTCCACAGAACAGGAGCCGCAACACTAAAGGCTTTATCACCTGCTGATTTAAGCCTCGTTCTGGGAATGGTCAGGAAGCCACCACTAGACGATCGCAGAGGGCGGGTAGAAAGAACAAGTGTCAGAAGGTCTGACAGATAACTAGGGCCCTGCCCGTGTAGGGCCTTATAGGTGAGAAGACCCACCTTAAAGAGGATTCTCCACCTGACTGGCAGCCAGTGCAATTCACACAATACCGGTGTAATATGGCAAAATTTTTGCTGCCCAGTCAATAACCGGGCAGCTGCGTTTTGCACCAGCTGCAGTCTGCGGAGAGATCCCCCCTGTGACCCCGAGATAGAGCACATTACAGTAGTCTAGCCTAGATGTGACTAAGGTATGTATCAAGGTAGGGAGGTCCAGAAGAGGAACAAGGGGCTTAATCCTGGCAATATTTCTGAGATGGAAAAAACAGGAACGAACCATGGAGGATATTTGAGCCTCCATGGTTAGGTCCCTGTCCAGAATCACTCCAAGATTTTGCACCCAAGAGGAGGCCTTCAATGACACAGCTCCAAGAACAAGTCCAGTTACTGAGTCAGAGGCCATCCTATCACGAGCTCTATTCGACTCCACTACCAATACCTCCGTCTTGTCAGGGTTCAGTCGCAACCAGCTGGAGGCCAGCCAGTTGTTAATCTTGGCCAGACAGATATTAAGCACATCCACTATGTTGGATGTTCCTGGAGAAAAGAACAGATATAGCTGAGTATCATTGGCATAGCAATGAAAACTCAAACCATACTTCCTAATGATCCCTCCCAGGGGCAGCATGTACACTGCGAACAACATTGGGGCCAGTACCGATCCCTGAGGGACTCCACAAAGAAGGAGACTGGGTGTAGATGAAGCATTTCCCATCATAACCCGTTGCCTCCTGTTGGTAAGAAAGGACTCAAACCAGTTGATGACAGTGTCGGTGAGTCCACATAACTCCCTAAGGTGGACAAGCAAGACACAATGGTCCACAGTATCAAAAGCTGAAGAGAGATCAAGGAGAACAAGAATTGTCTTGTCCCCCTGATCTCTAGCCCTGAGGATATCATTCTGCACCTGAACAAGTGCAGTTTCTGTGCTATGTCTAGCCTGAAATGCTGACTGGAAGGGTTCATACAACTCGTGAGTCACGAGGTGCTCTTCCACCTGAAGCGCTACCACCTTCTCCACCACCTTCCCCAAAAATGTGAGGTTGGATATAGGATGGTAATTTGCCTTGATCTCCAGGTCCAAAGATTATTTCTTTAAGAGGGGTCTCACCAGAGCCTCCTTTAAAGCATCCAGAAAGACCCTCTCAAATAACGAGCACTGTACAATCAAGGCAAACACCGGGCCAACAGAGTCAACGCATCTCATTAAGAAACGCATTGGCACTGGGTCCAGCTCACAAAAGGTATGCTTCAAGTTGACTGCCACCTCAATAACCTCACTAACCTCCACTGGTCTAAACTCCCCCCAACTAGGCGGAGTGCACTCAGAGCACATAAGGCGACCACTGTCAGCTATAACATTGCTGGCTGAAGAAGCCACCCGCTGGATTACGGACACCCTGTCCGAGAAAAACAGAGCAAACTCCTCACAGTCTATATTAAAAAAACCCTCCCAGGCTGCAGACAAGCAGGATGTACAAGCCTATTCACAGCCCGGAAGAGTAAAGCTGGTCAGTTTTTCCCGGCAGCAATCTCCCTGGACAGGAACACTGCCTTCTTACGGTTGATTGCCTCCTGGTACGCACGATAGTGCATACGCAGGACCAGTTTGTCCGCCTCCAGGCAGGACCTCCTCCAGCAGTGCTCTAATCTCCAACCCATCTTCTTCATCTCCCTGAGATCCCCATCAAACCATGGAGACCTCAGGCATGAGGTTCTGGGTCATACACAGACAGGTGCGAGGGAGTTGATGGTGTCAGATAACACCCTATTATAGGAGTCAACCCCAACATCAACACCTCCGATGCATGCAGCACCCACACTAGACAATTTAGCTGCTGCCAGAAAACCCTCAGGGGTCAAACCCTGTAAAGGGTGACAGCTAATCATCTCAGCAGGGGAAGGGCTTATGGTGGGAGCCCCAAGCATGAACTGCACCGTGCAATGATCGGACCAGGATACTCGATCAATCCTGAGATCACTGATCTCAAGCCCCAGTGAGAACACCAGGTCCAGCATGTGGCCATCCTGATGGGTTGGTGCAGTAACAACCTGCATCAATTCTAAGAAGGACATAATCTGCAAGAAATCATAACTGCATCTTTGATTCCCATCGTAGACCCAAACATTGAAATCCCCCAGAAAAACACATCTGGGATCCAAATGTTTCGCCGGCGATGAGTTCAGCAATCTCCTGCAGGACATTCCCCATTGGTCCAGAAGGGCGATAGATGAGGAAGATCCTGCAGCCCATGCCGAGTCCTCCACGAATAGCCACACATTCAAAGGAACTTGGAGTTCCCACTGGAGGCACCGCGAAGGTCAGGCTGGATCTAAAACAAATAGCTACACCTCCACCCCTACGTTCCACTCTTGGGCAGTGCACCACGGTATACCCAGGAGGGACTGCAGCCTCAAAAATAGGGCCCGCATCATCTCCCACCCAGGTCTCCATGATGCAAGCCAGATCTTGTCAAGAAAAGCTTGCCTTAACCCTGGCAATCAGCTTTGCGTGACACTGTAACTGTCTTGGTGTTTTCTTGGCGGGTTTGCGTGGGTTTTGTGCGACCTAACAAATAAATATGACACATAGACAAAGCCAAACATAGAGGAAGCATGCTGCTAACTGATGGCATCACAATGATGCCATCATCTGTCACCAGTCCCAGCCATGCCAGGCAGTAAGTGGTGACCTTGCCACCAGTGGACAGCATGGCAGTGTGGCCATACAGCACACACCTGCGTACCACACTTTTGTGGATACCAATAGACGCCAGCACACACATGCAGCACTGT
This sequence comes from Neoceratodus forsteri, assembly GCA_016271365.2. Taxonomy (NCBI): domain Eukaryota; kingdom Metazoa; phylum Chordata; order Ceratodontiformes; family Ceratodontidae; genus Neoceratodus; species Neoceratodus forsteri. The sequence continues at coordinate 337,560,652 of CM057454.1, forward strand.
GGGCATGGAGGATGTTGAGGGGAGAGTGTATGGGTGGCCAGGCTGTGCCACAGACCAGGTGTGGCCACAAGACTGGGACACATCATGCAGTGCACATGGGCCAGTATTGGAAATATCCCAACACCAGCCTGCCTTTCGGATAATATATGCCCCCCCCCAGCCACATACCACACAGATGTACAACTGCCACAGCACACAGAGCCGGACATGTATATGTCACTGTGAGTATCCCATGCCAGAGGTGCAGCATCTGTGGGTCACACAACAGCGTAACAGTAATGTCCACTGTCAGTAAACACCTGCAGGTTGGGCCTCTCACTGTGTATAGTGCAGTCATCATCACTGCTCTACACACCATAGGCATTGCTATGTCCACACACTACTGGCCCCCTTACTACCGTAGTGTCTGCTGTGCATTGTAGCATGACCTACAGTGTGACAGTTGCATGCAGCACCACCACCATCTGTGCCTATGCTGTGTTGTCCCAGTATAGCTGCAGGCAGCAGCGCATGTGGAAGTAGTGTTCAAAACTGTATAATATTCCCCAGGCTGTTTGCGCAGCGCTAACATGTTTGCATGGGTTTAGTGCAGAGCTAAACAGTTAGCCTGGCGCAAACTGCATGCAAATCAGGGCATAATGAGATGCTAATCTGGATGTTTGCCCACAGAGTACCTAAGCAGGCTCATTTGCATGTCACTTTTGAATATGGCAAAGTTTAGCGCCGGGCAAACGTGTTTGCACAGGGACTAACAGTTAAGCCCAGGCTAAACCCGTGCAAACATGTTAGCGCTGCGCAAACAGTTTGGGGAATATTTTACAGTTCTGCACACTGTACTTTCACATACGCTGCTGCCTGCAGCTGTACTTGGTCCACGCATTTGCTGGCACACACATTGGCCACAAAGTTCACCTCTACCTACCTTCACATCACTGTGCACTGTGTTGCTGTTGTGGTTTGCACTTCTTGGTTGCCATATTCAGAGCTGTCTTATTCCAGGGCTAAGTTTGCCCTGCACTCTCAGCCCAGTTTGCCCAGCCTCATTCCCATGCTATATTCAGAAGCTGTTTGCCTCGGCCTATTCCTTTTGAATATGGCTTGCTTTGTGCTCCAGGCTAAGTTTTCCCACCGGGCAGTGCAAATTTAGCCCCGGGGCATAGTTTTGAATATCTGGCCCAATGTCTTCAAAGTGCTAATAGTGCTAGGGTTCGGCTGGAAACTGAGGAAGGTTTTGGTATTGGATTGTTTATATCTGCTAAATGTATTACTTTCTGCACCCTGCAACTGTTAGCACTTTATGTCCGTCCCATTTATGTAAGTACTGCAGCCCAGACGGGCACTAGATTTATTATTGAATTAAATGGGGGAAAAAGTGATGCTCAGCCTCTGGAGAAGCTCCAACGCTGTTATTGGAAGCGCTGACTTACAGTTTGAAATTTGTGTTGCAGGCAGGGTTGTTCTGTGTCAGAATGTCAGACTGACTCTCAGCCAGCATCCAAATGAAGGCAAATGTCATTGTTTCACCTTTCCTATTGAGTACTTGTGTGTGCGCACACAAGGTGAGGAGCAAACACGACCAGGTGCACTGTGGGAATGATATGCTCAAAAATCAAGCTAGAGGAACACATTTATCTTACGTGAATTAATACATGATTTTAGTAAAAAAAAAATATTAAAACATGATTTTAGAGCTGGCATTTAGCAAAAATCAGGAATCTGAAGAAAAACTGTAATATGAACAGGTCAGTAAACAATACACATTTAAAGAGTCTGTTCATTACACTGCTACTTTAAATCACTTTAATTGTGTGCCATTGTTGTAGGATGGAATTCAGTATACATTTTTAAAGCAGTGCCTGTTTAGCAGTTGCGAGAAGAGTCTGTATGAGATAGATTATTCATTTGATGTGTGTCATATAAATCAGTGCATGACAGCACTTCAGATAGGTTGGTTTCCAACAGTGATGTGTAATTTGGCTAGCCTGAATCATCTGAATGCTGCTCAGTGGAAGGCAGTCTGGGATGTTACTATGTAAGAAGCAAAAGCATTTTCCCTTGCTGTCTAAAAAGAAACAAACATTTGTTTACAGCTATCCTGTTTTGCAAATGCAGGTTTGTGTAGGAAGTTTAAATGCATGCTTTATTTTTACTTTGACCTTTCCGATTTATTTTTTCACACTGGTCACAGTATGTTGTCTTTTTATTCTAGAAAATACTATACTCGGATTGTCACATATCCTGTTTTAGATTTTGTTCTGTGGATGCTTTGTTAAATCACAAAAGTGAATTCAAATGTGTTTATCATCAAGAAAAAATGTCTGAGACCTATTTTCAAAATAGCAAAATAGTAACTTTGACAAAAGACTCGTTGGTCTACTATATACTGTAAGATTTACAGTAGGTATGTAAATATATACTGAAAATTTGACAGATTTAATGTTTTTAAAATACTGTAATGTTTCAAACGTAAAAAAGGTAGAAATCTGTTCAAGAAACAGAGGCTGGAAATAGGATTTACATACAGTATGAACATACAAACTTGGGAAAGAAAGAGGACCACCAGTTCATCATGTTCTTTAAAAAGTGAAAAACTGCTGCTGTTATGCTGATTTAAATACAGAAAATCAATTGGTACAGCTAGGAAAAATATTTAATCCTTAAAGAGTCACAGTGTGTAATTTTACATAACACATTTGATGGCTATGCAGGAGTAACGGTTTATATGAAAATGACCCATGTCCCTCATGAATGTCATTGCAACAGTTTATGCCACGACTTGTAACCCAAAAACATGTAACAAGAACTGGCTCAAAAAAAAAAAAAACCTTCCAGCTTAGAAACAAAGTAGTAGTGTATTGCTTAGTAAAGTGCTTATTTTATTGCATAAAGTGCTCAAAGACTTTATTACTTACAGGGAGCAAGCAGAATCACAAAAACAGAGCCAGCGGTTTCACGCATAACACTTTCTCATTTAGTACACTACTAGTTTGTTTTTAAAGTGGGAGTTTTTTTTTTTATCCACTTCTTTTTACATATTTGTCATTTGTATGCGATGAGCTGCACCACACTTGTGGGCATCTGCCTTTTGGTTTATAACCTGTAACACCTCTGTCAAGCATGATCAGTCCCTGCCTAGTGAAATAAGAAGACCCTACCTTGAGTATCTGCCAAGTTCATGCCAGCCATTAGCTGTAATGTTCTTGTTGCACTTGGGGTCCTTTGGATCTCCTACATCTCCTTTATTGTCACCTCTTTGGGGGGGTGGGGGCAGCCTGGGTTTGTTTAGTTGCAGTCAGCCTGTATATACTTATAAGATGATGTTGGTCCTCCACCTGTGGTAGAACGAGGGGCACCTGGACACTGTGCTTATTACCTCCCAGAAAGTAACACTGTTCCTCCCTCCCACAAAGTAATACAAGTACTCAGACAATGACTGTGACATTGTAAAGAAATTGCAAGCACACCCAAGATAAAATTCAATAAGGCACAAATTAATATTGAGGGGAACAGAAAGAACAAGGTGTATAGCAAAGGAAAAATTGGGGCAAGGAATCTTATAGTGTGTGCAGCAATCTAAATGTAGAACTCTGTACATGTTACAGAGCCCTCCCTCCATCAATCCTTCCACTCCTCACATGCAGTGCACCCGAGTTTCCCCCCAAAAGCTATGCAGGAGCAGTTCTCCATTTGTTGCAGTGGGAAAATCACTATAAAGGCACTGGCTAGTGTGCAGTTGGAGCTTATTGGCACACAAATGCAGATCATCACAAACTAAAGTGACAACATTCAAGATACTTTCCTGGCATCCCCTTCTAACCAAATTCAATGAACACCTCAGAGCCTTTGCCCTGAGGTACTCTTTTTTTCCCTTGCAGACACAGTTGCTGAAAGCTTCTGCTGTGCTATGGGGATGAAAATCATCCACAGGAACTGTCAAGATAGTAAATGGAATACTAGCTTGTCTGGTGGGATCCTTGCTCCTTATAAACTCTTGATATGCCCATAATCAGTGTGATCTCTTATAATTTCTCTTCTCTTCTCTGTCTCTCTCTCATCAAGACTGCTCTAGCACCCCCAACCCCCCTGACCCGGTAGCACACCAAGGCTTTACTCTAGGCCAGTTACTACCTTCACATGAAGTTGGTAGTGGTTGGTTTGCTGATACATAGATACATATAATTTGTCTGCAGATAAGGACCATTTAGTCTGCCCATATTTCTTACCTTTTATTTATGCTGCAGACTGTAGATGACCTGCAGCTCCCCCCTCCTTTCTGTTGAGATTGCTCCCTTGTGTCTATCCCATCCCTTTTGAAACCCTCTACCATTTTTCCCACACTACTACCTCCAGGAGGCCATTCCAAGCATCCGCCACCCTTTCTGTAAAGAAGTACTTCCTCACGTTGCACCTGATTCTACTTCCCTTCAACTTCCTACCATGTCCCCTAGTTCTTGTCCATCCTCTTTCCTGAAAGATGCTACTGCCTTGTACATTATTTATCTCTTTAAGGTATTTGAACATCTCAATCACATCCTCCACTCCTTCCTCATCTCTAGAGAGTACATATTAAATTCCTTCAGCTTCTCCTCATATGGTCTTTGGATTGCCTCTACCTTATCTGTATTATTTTTGAAACGTGACCTCCAAAACTGAACACAGTTCTCCAGATGAGGCCTTACCAATGACCTGTACAGTGGAATCACCACCTCCCTTTTTCTGCTGGTGATTCCTCTCCCTATGCACCTCAATACCTTATCTGATGGACAGACACAGTCAAGATAAGCGGGAAGACTATAGCTCACCTCAGGGATGTACCTGGCTGGGTCACTGTCAGGTACTGGCCTCAGATGAACAGGACTGAAAGTTCTAGAAGGGTTCCCCACTGTAACCACCAAGCAGACATTGTTTTGTTTCAAAATGCCTTCAGGTGGTGCTTCATAGAAGGTACACTCAGTCTCTTTAATGCAAGTTTGTTTATGGTGCACTTGTTGGGCCTACAGTGTTCTCCTGATCCCTAATGACAGCAGTCATCAAATTGTTGCATCACACTCACACAATCATCTGGCTGCAGACTGAGTTACAGTAGACTTAACTCAGATTTCAGTTCAGCTGCGGCTTTTTTATAGGGTTTTCAACTCAGTGCTTGCTTGGATGACAGATACCATGCCTCTGGTTTGCATGGCCAGGCTGTGCGAACAAAAGCAGGTGAAACTTGGTGGAGGTGTCTCATCCATTTACAACATATCCATTTGATTGTCTGCTAATAACTGTCAAGCATTTGGAAACAATGGTGTGAATAAACCTGCTTTGAGAACCAGCCTTAGTGTGGGAGTTGATTTTCTGGATGGTGTGTATACCCACAGTGGAGCTCAGGTCTACTTTGGCTTTTGTGTGCATTATTCTGGAACATCTACCCTTGAGACCTGCACTTGAATCATGCATTGGTGCATACATACTGACTTGTTCACTTCCAGGTTCTGCAAATCCTGAGCATATCACTGGTCCAGAGTCGGGGGCAGAGAAACTGTAGAACCTCTAACCCCTTTCCAGAAATCAGTTTAGGGTCAGAGGCGGGGGCACTGCTAAGGGTATTTATTAGGTAGTCTCAAGACCCAAATCTGTTCTGCGAAGCCCCTAGTGTTTCCTGTGTGACAGTGCAAATTTAAATATTTGCTATAAGTTAGAGACCGGTTTAGCACAATTTGGTAATAAAGGTACCATGAAATGTTCCTGTCAGGGGCATTCAGTTTTTATGCAAAATGTAATGAAAACTGTTATTAGAACTCAGGTTACCTGCTTTGTAGGTTGTGGCTTAACCTCTACTCCATAGGACCTGCTGTTCACTTCAGTGCATCTCAGTGGTGCTTTGGACGTGTCTTTGGGATAGCAAACAAAGTCCAGGTAGAAACATTAAATGTTGTCATTTTTATTGGTATTTTTTTTCTTGTTTTACAATTTGTTTACAGTATCCAGAATAGCCCAGCCGATATACAACATCTTGTTTTGCCAGTGGTGTCCTGTGTCTACAGATTCTGCAACTGGGTGGAGTGGAATACTGAGAGGTTAAATGACTTGCTAAAGATCACACAGTGAGTAGTGACTCTGTCATTGTTTGAAGCAGTGACCTTCTGCTTCCCAAGCTGGTGCTCTAATTAGTAGGCCATGGCAAACAGGAACTTGCATCTTCTCTTCAAAATTTCTGTTTCAGTTTAAATTTCACTAGAGTGGCGATCCATGACAGTGCTGAGTTGGAATAGTAAATAAGATAGAAAACAAACTTCCTTAAGAACAAAAATTTGTGATGGTTGGAAATGTTCCTGTCAGAACATGTTTCTGACAGATACAATTCATGATACCATTGCTACTGAATGTTGAGCACATGGAGGCAGGCTTACTCATGGTCACACAGTAAGTAACAGCATGATCCACATACAGTAGGTAGCCCTGTGCCCTTGGTGCCCTGCCACACTGTACAGTATCCTCATATCCCAGCATCCAGTGAGCAGAGCAGGCTTAGACCACAGGACAGCCAATTGGATGTCTGTGTGGGTCTAAGTGGGTTGTTTCCTCTTGATCAGGGTACCTGTCTCAGGGCTGAGATGGGCCTGGTCATCTTGGCATCATTGAAGTGGCCTTCTCTTTGGACTGGCTCCTAGAAGATCTCCTGTATGAAGAAGTGTATTCGTGGTATGAGCTCTTCCCATCATTTTCTTCTTTTCGAAGATCTCTGGCAGGTACTGTAATTCTACATTACTTATGTTGGGAGGCAGAGAGAGAGGGCCTCATCATAAATTTAATAAACTACACAGAACTGTGATTGTGGCAGTGAGAGGGCCACATTTCTTTGGATATAGTGTTGGGATGAGGGGCTGGTGAGAGCTCCCCAACTCCTTTTCAAATTGCTGGAAGGACTTGGCAAATCCTTATGAACAATATTATATTTAAGTTAAAAAGACATTGAACAGTTAAATTATTTGCTGGCAATAATTTAAAGACTTAAATCAGTGCTACAGCTGCTTTGGTGGATAATAATTTGTGCCAATTGTATTTTTTGGGGGGGATTTTAGAGGGCAGTTGTTAAATAGTTAAGGATTAAAGAAAAAAATTTTGAACTGGGGGGAATTGTGTTGATTTGATAATGGTTAATGTGAGTTTTTGTGAATGTTTGATTTGACTGTTCTTGGCTCTATTGTTTGAAGAATGTGCTGGGGAGGTTTAAAGATGGTCAGGCACTATTCCTCCACTAGGCTCAGGGAACTGCATCCTGTTGAGTGTCCTCCTTTATTAACAGAGACCTATATAAGGTGTCAAGCCTTAGGGCTATTTAGGAGGCATAGGAGAAGGGGGAGAGTTGGGCCTGGTGGGAGAAGGGAAAGGGGAGGGCAGGTTGAGGTTGTGGGGACCAGGAGGCACCCTGGGGTGAAATGAGGTATCCCCTGTCTTGTCCTCATACCCAAAGTCTCCAAAGTAAGTGGGCAGGAGCTGAGATCTTCCTTGACAACCCATCCTACTCAGTCAGTGTTATATAATGCCAGATCTGTTAAAAACAAGACAGCTATTATAGCTGATCTTGTTGGAACAAGAGATCTTTCATGCATCACCAAGACCTGGCTGGATGAAAATGCAGGTCCTGTATTGGCCTCTGCTGTTCTGGCCAGGTTCTTGGTGATACATCGCCCAAGGTTAGATCATAGGGGCGGGGGTGTAGCCATTATATTTAAGATGAAACTGGGCCTGGAGGACGTGCCAGTGGGGTCTGCCAGATCCTTTGAGTGTATCCTGGGAGAGGGTGTAGGTTGCGCGATACTCCTTATCTACCATCCACCAGGTGTTGGTGGAGAATTCCTGCAGGAGATGGTCATTGTTGACATGGTCCTGAGGTCCCCCAGATAGGTAGTTCTGGGGGACTTCAATGACTGACCAAATTGTGAGAGTTCATCATCAAACCAAAGTCTCCTCTAGCTAATGATGATGCTGGGCCTTACACAGGTGGTTACCTCCCCTACCCATACAGGGGGTCACTCTTTGGATCTGGTGTTTCTCTTGGGGATGGGAATCACTGATTTGGGGATGGAACCAGTCAGTTGATCTGACCATCACACCATAAGGTTCAGTTTTGGGGCTCCCCCCAATGGGCCTGCCCCTACAGAGATGGTCCAGTACCGCCCTTTAAGGGGAGCTACCCCAGATGATCTATCAGCAGTGCTAGACCTATCAGGATTGTTAGGTGAATGCATGCGTCTGGGGGATCTTGTACTGGCCTATAATAGGACAGTGGGAGATGACCTGGACATAATTACTCCTGTTCATGTTCTACCTCTCACTCATCACCCAAGGAACCCTTGGTTTGTTTGTTCCTTGAAGGAGTTGAGATGAGTTGGTCAAAGGATGGAGAAAATATGGCGGAGGTCCAGCCTGGATGCTGACAGGCTTAGGTTGATGGAACATTATAAGGGCTATCAATCAGAAATCACCCATAAAAAGGCAGAATTCCTGTCTAGGGAGATTTCTGCTGCACAGAATCAATTGGCTCAGCTCTTCCAGATTGTTGACTGGGCATCCACTTGCTTCATCTGGGGGTTAGGCCTCATATGATATAGAACTTCCTTCCTAAGTTCATACCACCATAACCTGTTCCCCATGCCACCTTTAACCTGTCTTCCATCCTTGATTTTTGCATACTCCCTTAACTGGGTTACTTCAGGATCCCCTACCAGCAACTTTCCCCAGTCAGCATCAGGAGAACAATAATTTTTTATGGGATGTGGTTCAAAACATGCAAAAGTCCCTTCAACCAAAATGGATTCTTCCATCTTGCTTGAAGTCTTCTCTGCCAGTAATACATTGCTAGTCAAAGTTTAACTTGGGGTTTCCTCCTCTCGTGCACCATCCTCCACCAAATAGCAGCCTGGAAAAATGGGCAACAATGGCATCTCCACAGACATTGGTTGCAAATGCTCCCTCAGGGAGTCCTCCTCCTCCAGAGCCCATGGATCCTGCTCCACCAATTCTTCCTCTACATCCTCCGAGTGGGACCTCTCGAGTAGCTCCTCACATCTGTGCTCTGCCTCTCTCCAGCATCAATCAGTCTCCAACCATCTCCCACTCATCCAGTGAAGAAGCCATATCAGGGTTTCCATTTGGTCATTGGGTCTATCTCGTCCCATCCATGGTGCCTCACCCAGGTCACCATCTCCATGAGGCACTGTCCTCATCTCACCTGGTGTCATGCACCTCTGCCATGTATCCTTTGTACCAGGTCTGTCACCAACTGACTGGGCTCCCCGTTTCCTCAGACGTTCAGTCACATCCCACTTCAGAGCACCATATGTCACCAGGCATGCATTTAGTATACACAATTTCAGGCAGCTCACAAGTCGGGTGCATAAAAAATGCATGGTTGCGTTTATCATTTTATTTTCATCAAGTTTAAATTACAGAAAATAAGAAACATTGGTTAGACAAAATAAATCAGATGCCAACTGCTTTGCTTCAGTAGTGTCCAAGGCTCTTTCTTTAGCCTAACAGTGTGATAGCACACATTACCAGGAGGTATTTCACCTTCCTCAATCTCAGTCTAAAAGAACACTAACACCTTTCAGCCTTTTATAGTCTCTCTGTGTATTAGGAAAATTCCATTCAACAGATAACATAAAAATAACCACTAGGGGCCACTGTTACTCCATAGAGAACAGTTCAAATGGCAGCTGCAGGCTTTTTTACAGCATTGGGAAAGGTCAGACCTGAGGTCAGAACATTCTGTACTCCCCAGTTCTCTTGCAGGGACATTCTGTTTGCTGTAAAATATATCTTAGCAGTTTTATACATACTACTATGGGGCAGCAGGGAAATTTCTCAAAAAACACACACACAAGTTGTTGTTATTCTTGTATTAAGACAGGTTTGTTTCAGCCAGCCAAGCATCATGTTGGACATTAAACAAAACATATAAACTGGTTGGGGGAAGGGGTTTCAACTTATCCCAGGGTGTCCAGTATGACAAGTGTCACACTGTCACACACAGACTAAATAAATCTTTCTTAGGCTAGAATTCTGCTTCTTTTTTTAAATTGTTTTTCACTTAGTTTCAGGCACTTTAAATAATGATTATATCCTTTTTCTGTTGTGTAAGCCTGTATAATAAGGGACAGACTAGGGTTTGTGCTGTACATAGGCAGCAGCACCAATGCTTTAGTCTGCGACCATGACAATAGTGGAGCAACCTGAACAGGCTACACCACACTGTCTCACTGCACTTCTATGCTTGTTTTCCCTCCATGTCAGTCAATTTATTTACTAAATGATTTTATGCTTCTAAGCTGTGTCCCAAGAGTGATCATACTTGTTGGCACTGGATTAAGCCATCACTGATTTTGACTGAGAAGAGCGAGGGAGACTGACAGAACCTCTCTTTCTACTTCCACTGCTCCTCTCATCACACAGAAATGAAATGTGTGCAGTGTCCTGAGCAGTGCTGCAGACCACATGGGTCTCTGCAACCCACTCCAATAGTTGCTCATCTTGCTAGAACGTCAGGACAGGAGAGACTAGAGATCCTCCCTCCATCAATCAATCACCCATTCCCATCCTGACAGGCTCCGAGTCCTGCACTTCTTTTGGGTGTCAGAGAAGCACAGCAGCACCATGTGTGCTGCCTTGGAGGAGAGACAGCAAGCAACGCATGCATGGCAGTGCAGCACAGAGGCCCAGTATGTGTGTTTTATTTAATCTCTAGGGTGAACCAAAATTTGCAAAGTTCACCAGTTTTTTAAAAAGGTTCTCCCACAAACAGTCTTGTGCAAACAGCGGAGGTTCGACTTTTTTAAAAGCTTGGTCAAACTAAACTTGCAGCCTCACTCTGTGGTTCCATAGCTTTGAAGCTGCTGCAGACAGGCTTGTTGCTTGCCGATGATGTGACAGAATCCTTAGATGGAAACAGATACTATAGTAGCATGTGCCTAAATGGTAAAAAGTACTATGTGCACCATATGATGGCGTCAGATGTTGAAAATACCATCTTCTGTCAAGAAATGGTCATATTTTTATACGGTACATTTTATAGAGCAAACACTTTTCATTTCATGTCATTAAACAGGAAGATGGCTATATAGAACTTTGCTTACATTCCAGCTATAAACTTTCAATATGCTTGTTTTTGCCACAGTTGGTGAGAAGGAGATTGTTCTTTGTCCTAGCTCATTAGAACCCATACTTCCAAATAGGAATTAATGATATACTTATTAAAAGAGCATTATACCAGTATATTATCAGATGATTCAGAGACATACATTGTGACAATACTGAGGCTTCTGCATTTATACACTGAGAATTATTACATGTTTAAAATAAATGTTTTAACATTTTAACTCACATTTGTTTTATAACAAAAACTGCTAGAGGGCACTTGTGTCTCAAAAACCTTCATTGGCCAAAAAATGAGAACACATATGTGACTCACTTGTTTATGAATTATTCAGTGCCACAAATCTGGTGTTGTCTTAAACAAAGTTAGAGATGACATTACATCTGAATACAGACTTTAAAAAACAACCGGGTAATCATTATACATATCTCTACATTGATAGGCTGCAATATCAAGGATAATATGAGAAAAACAGACTGGCAGAAAAAAGTACATTTTAACTTTCAGGCCTACGGCAGATTTTAATCTTGACCTAAAAATTGTGACCCTCTATGGCCCACAGGGGGCTTAAAGTATTTTTTTCCATTCATAGATTTCCCAGTCTCCTTCAGCAATGTACAGATGTGTCAAGCCAGGATGAAGCACAGAAATGCTGCAGCATATCACAGAATACTGCAATTTACTGCAAGGGCCATTGTAAGTCAATGGCAATTAAGCCCTTTTGTCATGTAGTATTTTGTGACATGTCATTACTGCAAGTTACTGCGCTTCATTGTGGCGGACACATCTGTAGTAGACCCCTGAAACCTTCACTTACTGCTGTTCAGCTGGACCCTGTGGCTTGTCCCTAAAAGGCAGGAGCCCCAGTTCATGGAAATGATGAAATACTCACTGGGGGCAGGAGTTCAGGTAGAACCTTTAGGTCTTCATCTTGCCAAGAGATGAGTCAGTGACTTTTGTCTCATATAATTCCCATCCGCTCAGGAGCTGCTGGCATACTGGTGCTAAGCATGAGTATGTAATGGGAATTCTTTGCAGAGCTACCAGAGCCCCCCACCCAAAGGTGTACATTCAGTTTTAACTAACTGAGTGCTGATGCCGCAAATTAATTGACCCCCGAGGTGGAAAGTATCTTGTAGGATGCTTCTCAATCTCTCAGTCTGAAGTGGCCGTCCTGAGCTCTGAGCACCAACTTCAGTCTCCTACATGGCATTCAGCAGCACTGCCACTGAACTGTGCTGTAATGTAATGTAATGATGAGCTTCATGAGGAGCCTGTGGCACAAATACTATATATCACAGCAGAATCAGTATGCTCAGGAGGAAACTGAAGGCCACTTGGCCTAGAGTACCCAGAGGTTTCTCTAACTGGCAGTTTTCTCTCCATAGTGCCAATGTCCATATAATTTACTGATAACGCATCCCATGTAACAATGACTGTTGTAGGCATAGCAAATTGGAGCCACAGTATTTGATACTGGAAAACATTTCATCATACAGATAATGATATACTTCTGAAATTATTAGATAGATCATAAGTAATGTATATTTTTCTCGCATATGTTTTTAAAACAGACTTACTCTTTTTCGTAATTAATGACTCAAGTTGTCACTAGCAATATTTAAAATCCCTTCCCTCGAAGTTATGTTTTGACTTTACAGACTAGATTCATACAGTGGATGTGTTAGGAGTGTGCTAGCACACGTCTTTTTTTCCTCCTCCTTCTTGACCCAACAGGCCCCCATCCACAGGTGAATACCCCAGCCTCATCACCTGCCATCTCAGGGACTTGCCACCTCACCTCCATTCCTCCAAAGCTTTCCTCCTGTGGTGTGGCCATCAAGGTTCCACAAACCCCCCAGGATGTTTAGCTCAGTTGAAGGTATGGTGCCCATTAGGCAGTGTAGAGGCCTGTAAAGGGTGGCCCCATTATACTGCTTGGTCCGGGCAACATTTCCAGTGTTCTCTCCTAAATCCATTTGGAGCCTTGTAGGCAGGGAGGCTGTAGGATGAGCATGCAAGCATGCTCATGCCACTGTCTAGAGGCACCGGCCCACCCACTGCAGCTCCAGCTTGTACCACTACCTCTGTTCGTTCAGGTAGCAGCAAGTGGTGTGCAAGGTTGGAAAATTTGCCTCATAAATTAATTGGTGAATTTGAAAAGCTAATCTGCCTTGTGAAATGCCAATTCACAGTATAGGAGTAACTTTGTGAATTGCATATTTGGTAACTTCACCAGCAAAATGGGGTCCACAGGTAAAGTTCGCAATGTACCATGGGACTGGGATCACATGGTACTGAAATGAGCTGTATGTCATGCAGAGGCTGTCTGAGTGCAACCTTCTGAAGAGAGAAGCCTGTCCTTGTTCGTTCAAGCTAAAGAAAAAAAGAAAACTTAAAAGTCAATAAAAAATTGAGTAGTTTTAAACAAAATTCCTCATAAATAAATCTGGTGTCTTGTGCTGCTAGATTAGTGCTTTTTATGTTTGCTTGCATGCATGTGCAAGAAACATAGTGCCATCATCGGAGATTTTGGAGGTGTGTCACCTCCTCCTCCAATTCAGGCAGCGTGCTGGCAGGCGCGGCCCCTGTAAGCCAATGCATTTTGGAGCTGTCTATGACACGCTCCAAAATACAGTGGCATACATTTGAAAGGGGAAGCTACGCTTGAGTGAGCAGCGATAAGAAGCTGCTCAAGTGCAGCTCCCCTCCGCCGCAGGCGTGCGCGCCCCCCGCACGCAGTGTATAGCCGACGGGGTGCCCAATCCCCATCGGCTGAGCTGCATCTGTCTCCTCCCCAGTAGTTGATGCCATGCTGGAGCCCACGAGCGTGGCAATCGATCATTCTTGCTGACAGGGTGCCCAATCTCCCGTCGGCTGAGCAGCACCCCCAAGGTGCTTTGCCTTGCGCTGGGGCCCATCCCAACGTGGCAAATGATCCCGCAATTTTCTTTTCTTTTGCTGACGGGGTGCCCAATCCCGCCGGCTGAACGACCCCCAAAGTCCTTGTGCCACACTGGGAGCCCACCCAGCGTGGCAAATGATCCCATCGACAAGTCTTTTTTTTTTTTTTTACCTGTAAGAAAAAACGGTCCATCGGTGCTGCCTCCCGACCCTCCCACAACCCCCACCCACCCACTGTGCACCCAGCCTCCCACACCCCCACCCCATGCACCTCCGGACTCCGGTAGCGGTGATCTTGATGGACGGGGCCGTCCTGCACTCTTCAAAGCCGACCCGAACTGAGGAAATACCGTAAGCTGTATAATGGGCTAGATAGGAGGGTTCAACTTTATCGCATATCTCAGCCATTTTGGAATTTTGCCCAAATTTTCAACATGGGGTTTTGGGACCTTCTAATGAATGATATCACTGTCATGGCGTTATTCGGCCTCGAAGGGTGATTTCGTGCAGTGACTGCGAAATCACCCTTCGAGCCTGAATACCACCATGACAGTGACATCATTCATGAGAAGGGGGCCCAAAAACCCCATGTTGAAAATTTGGTGCCAAAATTCCAAAAAATGACTGTTTAACGAGTGTGCGATGCGCAGTTCCTACGCAGGCTCGTAAGTTCACGAAATTTCAATATTTTCACTCCAGATTTTCAACATTGCCATTTCACCACACCTTCTTATGAGTAGTACAGCTGTCATTTTTCACATCTCACCCAAAATGTGTTTCCTCCCATGTAGCGCAGAATGGCGCAGTCAGTGTGCGAAATCAATGTACGGATACATTAAGAATATCACAGTGTCACTGTTCATGAGCAGAGATCTTAAATGGCAATGTTGAAAATTTGGTGACAGAATTCCTAAAAATGACTGTTTCACAGTGTGCGTTGCACAGTTCCCATATGCACTTCATTAGGTTTAAATTTTCAATATTTCTACTCCAGATTTCCAACATTGCCATTTTTCCACACCTCCTTAATAGAGCAGTACAGCTTCATTTCACATCCTGCCCATAACGTGTTTTACCATGTAGCTACAATGGCGCAGTCGGTGTGCAAACTCAATGTATGGGACATTAACAAAACCACAGTGACACTGTTCATGAGCAGAGGTCTTAAAATGGCTATGTTGAAAATTTGGTGAAAAAAATTCCTAAAAATGACTTTTACATGCGTGCACAGTTCCTATGCATGCTCGTAAGTTTGCAAATTTAATATTTTCGCTCCAGATTTTCAACATGTCCATTTTATTACACTTCCTTATGAACAGTACAGCTGCAATTTGTCATATGTCACCCAAAATGTGTTATCGCACATGTAGTGCACAATGGTGCTGTTGGTGACGAAAGCAATGTTTAGGACAGATTAAGAAAATCACAGTTACACTGTTCATGAGCAGAGGTCTTAAAATGGCTATGCTGAAAATTTGGTGACAAAAGTCCATAAAATGACTGTGTTACGAGGTGAGCATTGTGCAGTTTCCACGCATCCTCGTTAGTTCATGACATTGTAATATTTTCAGTCCAGATTTTCACTAGTGGCATTTTTCAACACTTCCTTATGAACAGTACAGCTGACATTTTTCACAACATGGCCGAAGCGTGTTTTCACACTTTCAGTGCAGAGATGCGTGGTTGCTGTGGGAAATCATTGTTCGGCACAGATAAAGAAAATCACAGTGACACTGTTCATGATCGGAGGCACCAAAATCCCTGAGTTGACAATCTACTATAACAAATCCCCAACCTAATTATATAACGGGTGTGCGTTGCACAGTTTCTATGCGTACTGACTTCACCATTTTAAAATATTTTACTACACATTTGCAACATAGCCATTTTACACCTCCCATGAAAGAGTACAGCTGTCATTTTTACATCCTGTTCGAATATTTTGCACCTGTGGTGCTAAATGTCGTAGTCACTGTGCATAAGCAGCTTTCGCTACCAAACTGATATTCCCCTGTTCATGAGGTGGGGTCACAACACAAACATGTTGAAAATTTGGAGTTAAAATACCAACAATGCCTGAGGTATTAGGCTTTTCAACTAAATCGCCAACCCTATAGAGAATGACAGGAATCAGGGGTGTGACTTGGGATTCTTGTCTGTGATGCTCATACCATTCCACACCCTGCAGTCACTGAGAGGCATCGAGGGTATGCCTTGGACTCTTGGCCCCAAACTTGATCCCATTCTCCTATATCGCACCCATCTCACCTTATTTCCTAATGAAATGGGGTGCGCATAAGGGCCAAAGACCCCAAGGAACACGTGACACTTGTCAGTCTCTGCAGAGTGGAGTGTGATGAAATGGCATGGCCGTTATGCCTGACGACTCAAACGCACACCCCAATGCCTGTCACTCTCTGCAGGGTGGTGGTGGGGTTGGCTTCAGTTCAATACTTCACTGCCATTCCTATTACGCAGCTCTGTAACTTCTACACTACCACTGCCGATGCCAGCAAGCAAACATTCGGCATTGACAAATGCTTGTTGTTTCTGTTTTGCTGATTTTTTTTTTTTAGTTTAAAGTAGTGGTTTTGTTTTGTCTATAGCTAAGAACTGCTTTGTGGGGAGTTAAGGTATTTCAGTTAGAAAGGCAGCCCAGAAAGATCAGTGACTTTGCACCTTTTTGCTGTGAGCAGATTTTTCATATTTATTTTCCATGGTGTTTCTTGTTAATTATTTTTTGTCTGTGGTTTCTCATTTTATTTCTGTAGTTCAGTCTGGTGTGGTTAAGTGAAGTATTGTGTCAGTCTCATTCTATGTTAGTTTTAGTTGTTTCATTTCATTTTAAAGTGATGGTGTTCCATCACTTATACTAATTTGTTAATTACGTCTGTCACATGTGTCTTGTTAATCCTGATCATGTTAAAAAAATAAATATAAAACATTTTGGTAGTTTTACTGTTGCTACTATTAGCTCAGTAAACTGTTTTGTTCAGATCACACAGCTAATCCGTTGGGGGAGGTGTTGTCTGCTGCTGCTATTTAGTTTATACAGGGTTTCTTTAAAAAATTTCCCTCAAAATATTATAAATCTAGATATATAAAATGGCTGGGAAGAGATGCTCGACTAAAGGGAGAGGTGCCAGGAGGCAGTAGAGAAGTACATACGTTCTGTGGGGCAAAAGGGTGTTGAAGCTAAAAAAAAAAATTGCATCTGTGCAGCATCATCTATGGGCTCCAGGACTGGTAGCAGTAGTAAAGGAGTAGTTGGTCACACTGGTGATGGCATTAGTGTGGCCAAAGTTTTCTCTGCCACATTTGTGGCATCCGTGTTATAGGGAGTTGGGAGATGCAGTGGCAAGAAAAGCAGTGTAAGAGGTAGCCAGATCTCTGGCTATGGTACATTCCTTGAGAGGGAGGTTGTTGGTATCTCCAGTACACCTAGTGATGGTGGCACTGAGCCTGATATTGATGATAGTTTCCCATTCCCAAATGAGTGTGTGAGGTCTGAGCATTAGTTAGAGCCTGAAGAAGGAGATCTGACGGTTACACAGTCAGAACTGACACAATTTACAAATGTGTCTCCAATTAAGGACGATGAGATGGAGAGAGTGCTTGGAGAAAGGGAAGATAATGAGAACAGAGCTCAGGAGGAGGAGGAGGATATCAGCAGTTGTGGAGAATGTTGATTTTGATCCCCTATGGGAACCAGAAAAGAAAGAGAGGAAGGAAGATGTTGCTGAACATGTGGGACTTTGCATACTAGTATCTCATGCAACTACCAACGGTCCCCCCCCCCCCAATACTACAACAGAGTTTCCTCTTATCAGTGTTGGACCCATTACACCATGTGAGTCACTAGTGTTGAAGTGCACAAAGCTTTCCAAAAAGCAGACATTTACAACACTCCCCTGTCCACCTCTAACACCATGTGAAATCAAGGGTGCCAAATCCCTAGACTGAGATTTTTATGTACTAGAGCCAGCTGATGAAAGAATTGCTATCTGTCAACTGTGACAAGATCCAGTTAGTCAGGGGAAAAAAGGCAGCTACCTAGGCTCAGAATGTTATATAGCTATGTCTACAGTATAGCTATATCTATCCCTCTATATATATATATTTCTCGTAAATAAAGAGGGGTGAGAAAGACTAAGAGGAGATAGGAGGAGTATCTGATAGTTAGAGCTAAGGACAGGTATAACAGAGGGAGGATCAGTGAGGAAGACTGGAGAAGAAAGGATTGAAAAAACAGTATTTAGGGAACATTTTTAGGGACCAGAGGGAAGAGCATCTGCATCATCATGATGGAGCTCTGACATTTCACTCAAGAAGCATTTGTTAATTTTTGAGCAGCTTCTGTAGAGTTTCCTCCCTTGAAGAAACTCTGCAGCAAAGGTCCCCCATCTCTGCTCAGAGTTGTGCCAGGTCCCCACTGGTGTTTGTTGGTGTTAGTCATGGTGGTGCTGTCCCATGACCCTACCCCCTAACTCTGGCTGCTGTTCCCAAGTCCATGTGTGTCCCTTTCCGGCAACTGCCCATGTGACCATTGTGGACGTGGCTTAACTGTGTGTTACCCCCACAGCGATGCAAAAGGACCACTGCTACCACCACCACCAACACTTGTCACCTCCTTTTTCATGGCCTCCCACTGGCTCTGGTAGTGGATTTTCAGGTGGGTATGCTGCCCACTGGTGCCTAAATGGCTATCCTTCTTATGATGAACGAGTGTGTTGCAGTGCTTACATTTGATCATTCTGACACCATTGGGGTCCATTGTAAAAAAAACTGCCACACAAGGGAAGACCTGGGCTGCTTCCTTGAATGGAGTACCGAGGAGCCAGAAGATCATGAACCAACATGTGGCTCCTCATGGGGATCTGCCTGTGATGGAGGTGGTACCAAGTGGGGGCACAGGGGGTTCAGGCTGAGGCAATGAAGGTGGGGGAACTATAGGCTGCTGTGCAACTGGAGGTTGCTGAACCTGCTGCACTGGGGACTGCTGCTGCTGCAGAGGTGGGGAAAGTGGAAGCTGCTGTGCAACTGGGAGTTGCTGCTGCTGCAGTGTGGGCTGCTGCTGCGGTGCTGTGGGGGTGGGAGGGCTCATGGATCACCCCCTCCTGCTTACCACTACATCCTGGGTCTGGATTTGGTGCTGTCCAGTACAGTTGTATACCTCCACCACAGATCTGGACACAACTTGCCCTATACTCCATTTCTAAAGAAACAAAAAAATGAGTGTGAGTGAGAGAAAAGAAAAGTCAGAGAGAAACAAAGGGAAACAAATGGGAAGAGATCTATAACTACAAGTTATAACTAAAGAAATTCACACAAAATATAAGAGAAACAAAAACTAAAGTAATCCTAAGAACTCAGAAAATTAAATCAGAATTAAAAAATGATAAAAAGCTGTTAAATTTACACATTATGTAAACTTTTTTTTTTAGAAGTTACGAAAGTTGCTTTGTAAGGTTGTCAGGTTCCTATCTCCTCCACTGATGCTGCAATACTAAAAGTAAAGCAGACTCACCGTATAGAGATGTACCATGTGACTTGCTGAAGCTCTTCCATGTGATCTTGAGACAGCTGTTTACCAGTAGCCTCATTTTGACAAAACTTCACCCCATGTACCCCAAAGGTGAAGTTACAAGTGAAGTTGTCAAATGCGAATTTCTTACTAAATTGCAAACATTCATGAACTGATTCGCGAATCCGAAGTTAATGAATTTGCTTTAACTTCGCTGGTGAATTAAAACTTTGAAACACCTCTAGTGGCCATAGCATGATGCTGTTCACTATCATCCCTCCCTGAAAGAGGAGAGCATCCCATGGGATGATCAAACCATCCTCCACCCGGCCAGCCCTGATGACTCAGGCTTGCGTCCAAACTCTGGTCACTGTTATTGTGAGCTGTAGCGTTACTGCTGTAGTTATGGGTCAGCTATGCTATCATACATCTTTGATTTATAAAGAGCACAGCACCACCCCAAGACGTTTATGTTATTCATAGTAGGCATGGCCAGAGAATGGTTACTCATATAAACTTAACTCCATACCTTAACTCAGAAATGAAATTCAGTGAAAAGAAGCATGGCTACATTGATGTTTCTGCCAGCAATACATTATTACAGAAAAACTAAATGATTATTTTTTTTTGTCCCTTAGCAACATACTGCTGCTTTAAATTATATGCCACAGCTGCCTGGATGGCAAAGGAAGAACAGACTTAGTTTGCCCAGCATTTCTTATGTTTCCATGTAACATATAGGATGATGGAAGTTTTGTCTCATGTCCTTTGATAACCTGCAGTGCATCTATGAAAAGGTCAATGTTGAACCTGAGATAAACAAATTAATCTGAAGAAACTTAACATGCTTCTCCTGCTATGCTCAGGAAATGTTGAAGTAAACCCAGCCCCCCCTTCCCCAATGACCTCCCCTTCGGATTTTGCAGCAGCCCTAGGCCTGGAAATAATGTTGGTCAACGTCTGTAGCCTAGTGAAAAAAACTGACCTAATCAAAGTTTGGGTTTCCCACACTGACCCAGATATTCTAGTCATCACCAAAACCTGGCAAAAAGTTAGCACTACAGATCACCAGATCATGCTCCCCTCCTTTAACACTTTCAGACTGGACCAACCAACATGGGGAGATGGGGTTCTCATTTACTTTAAGTCCAAATACCCTGCCACTGAATTCCTCTCATTTTCCAGGCCAAAGGAATTCAAATGCTTAGCATTAAGACTCTCACTCCCGTCATCTGAAACATTTAATATCATTGGCTGTTATAGGCCACCAACAGGGGGAGTTGGACTCCTTTCCATGCTAAGAAATATTATTGAATCCAAGTCCAATGAATCCATCATTGTTGGTGATCTGAACTGGGGTTGGCTGTCACCCAGAGCAAACGCCTTAAAGGACATGTGTGATGAGTTGGGAATCTTCCAGCTTGTCACTGAACCTACAAGAGTCAATCTAAACAAGCATTTGTCAATGCTGAATGTTTGTCTACTGGTATTGGCATTAGTACTGCAGGAGTTGGAGAGATGCATAATAGGAATGGCAGTGAAGTATTGAACTAACGCCAACTTCCACCCCCACCCTGCAGAGAATGACAAGCGTTTGGGTGTGTCTTTGGGTTATTGGCCATAACGCTCACATCATTTCACCTCACCCCACCCTGCAGACACTGACAGGTGTCACGGTGTGCCTTAGGGTCTTTGGCCCTTATGCTGACCCCATTCCATAAGGAAATAAGCTGAGATGGGTGCAGTATAGAAGAATGGGGTGAACGTTGGGGCTGAAGACACCAAGGCACACCTCAATGCCTGTCAGTGGTTGCAGGTTGGGGGTGGTGGTGGAATGGCATGAGCATTAAGGGCTGACAACCCCAAGCCACACTGCTGACACCTGTCAGTCTGTACAGGGTGGGATGTTATGGTTGGAAACCCTAATGCCTGGGTGTTTGTTGGTATTTTTGCTCCACATTTCAACATGGGCTTTTTGGGACCCCACCTCATGAACAGTGGCAGTATCATTTTGTTACTCTATCCCAAAAGGTGATTTCACACAGCAAGTGTGCCATTTGGTGCCACAGGTGCAAAAGCACATTTTGGCAGGATGTGAAAAATGACAGCTATACTGTTCACGAGGAGGTGTGAAGAAATGGCAATGCTGAAAATCTGGAATGAAAATATGAAAAGGTGGTGAAGTTACAAGTGCGTGCAGAAACTGTGTAATGCACGGTTGTAACACAATCATTTTTACGACTGTGGGTGGAGCCTGCAGGAGTAATTGCTTGTACATTAGGAGTGGTGTCATGTTTTCTGTCTGTGGAACTGACTGAAGGTGTAAATAGTCTCCTCCACCTTACCCTCCACCAAGAAATGTTTTCTACCCTTAAATAAATACGCTTTCATGTTAGTCAATGGTTGCAGGGTAGGTACTATTTTCTTTCTTAAATGGGTGGTACAAGAACTGGAACCTGAGTAGTGGTAGGCAGCATTGTTTTTTGGGGAAGTAAGGTCCACCCCACCTCCACCCAAGAAGCTCCAAAAGGTCCATCCACCTTTTTTTTATTCATGTGGGAGGGGCATGAGGTGGAGTTATCATCCTGAAAGAAGACTCACATGTTTGGAATGTGGACCAAGGAACAGAACAACAAGTCTGTGGAGTCCCTGCATTTTGTTAAGGACTAGAACAGAAGATACTTAAAATGCCTTCAAACTGACTTAAAAACCCTTGGAACAAATGATTATCAGAGTCACCTGGTGTCTCAAAAGGAAAGACTAAGAAGTGTCTAAAAACTAAGGAAAATAGACTATTTCTTAAACATTTATATATTAAAAACAAAGTTCAGCTTTTGAGATTAACAATATTTGTTTACCATATTCTATCTATCTATATAGTTTGTCTTTTTAGTATTTTCAAAATCTTGAAAGCATTGGTGTTACTAATGCATTTAGAAATACATTTTTTTAATTGTCTTTACAGATAACCTTGAAAGCATTGGTGTTACTAATGCATTTAGAAATACATTTTTTAAATTGTCTTTACAGATAAAGCATGCATGTTCATGTGAGGGCACATTTTTGGGGGGATGGGTTCAAATTATTTTAATCATGGGTACAGTACTTGGTAAAAACAGTCTGTGATGAAGTGTATTTTTCTTTTTAAAGGAGTAGTCCACCCAGAATGTGCAAAAAACATATGTTATGTAGAGTGTTTTGATATGTATGTTAAATCCTAGTGTGTCCTTCCCTTTGTCTGCTATTAGGAGTTTTTCCTAAATTAGTTTGCTAGCTGTATGGTAGTATTACAACTCCTGGGGATCTCCATAACAAATAGTTTTATTGGCTTTCCTTCTCCTCGATGCCCCCTGTCTCATGTGACAGTGATGTAGCCATGCCCTTAGATTTAGCATGTGTACTGCTTTAAAATTAGTTTAGCAACAGCAGAGCCTTATAACTGTTCTTATCCAGGGAGCACAAATGTCAACAGTTAGTTTAGCAGATACCTGAGAGCAAGCTAACTGGGGCTTCTGTAAGACAACAGCTACTAAATAGCTCTAATTCACTATTTTTGTTTTCTCTGTGCATCAGGTCTAGCTAGCAGGAGTGTTTTAACATCAAAAACACAAATAATGAATTGGAGCTATTTAGAAGCTGTTTTCTTATGGAAACCCCAGTTAGATAGCTTTCAGGTATTTGCTAAACTACCTGTTTATGTTCTACTGAATCTTCTTAAAGGAAAACTGTATGTTAAAATCAGGAATATATGTATTACTACCAGTTTTGAATTCTCACTTCAATCTAGTGTTTTGTTTCTGCCTAGGCTGTTAGAGGAGTTTTTCTAATTTTCCCTGGGTGTTTTATGACATCTGGGGGCTGTCATTCAAGTCTGTTTTATTGCATCTTCTCCAAGTTAGTCTTCACAGCGTAACCTTTGGTTTGATGTCTAATAGCCCGTACAGCAGGCCAGTGTCTTGTTACAGTGTCTTGCTTAGCCACAGCAGAGAAAAAATACTGCAGCCAGGATTCACAGTGCTATACAGTATACTATAGAAAGTTACATGTTTAAACACACACACACACACACACGCACACACGCACACCAAGCAGAACATAGCTGAATAAGGTACCAGTATTTAGGAAACTTGTCATACTTACCCAGAGCCTAGCAATGTGAATCCTGACTGTGACTATAGGTGTTTACAACTGAATGATAATAACCACATTTGCTTCACTTGCAAATAGGTAGGCATTTGTGTCTAATTTTTATTTGACTTACTGTAGGTTACACATAGAATCTGAAAAATTCATAACATGCTGTATTGGGATTCAATGAACTGATAAATGGGGATTTTGTTTTCTTTTACAAATTCATTTTTCCTGACCATGGATATACTAAAACAACAATTTCTCAACAAAATGTTTTTAAATAAAGAGTTTAATTCACAGCAGCAGAAGAAACACATTGGCATTAAAAGCTTAGTGGTGTGGATGTAGAGGCACCAGCATTTAAGCATGACTTTGGTAGAGGATTAATTGTGACTGGGGGGTGAGGGAGGGAGTGGGTCTTGATATTTGTAGCATAATGGTTTTCTGAAACTTCAGCCTGCAACGGGTTAGACTCTGCAGCCATCTGTACAGTATATCACTAAGCCATATGCAGTGTGGTATGGGTAAAACCCAGATAACCAGACCAGGACCAGTGCTGTAAAATCTGCACTGGGCACAGCTTGTGCAAATATTGCTGATCCAGTGGATCAAATAAATATATGCAAATAAATAAATAAATACTCAGCTTCGCCTCGTGCTTCAACCCACCCCAGGAGTGATGTTATTACATGATAACACACATCTTCATGCCTCATTGCTTAAATATGCCCTTTCTCAATGTACTATACTTTGATTCAGTTAGTGTATACAACAGCCTTCATGTGAACACCCTGGACTTCTCTTTGACTCCTGATGTCTATTTGCTCTAGGTATTGTATATTGTTTGAACTGCTTTGGTCTTCTTGATGTGGTGCCTGTGTGCCTAAGCTATGTAATCTGTCTATATACTGCTACCCATGCATCTCCAGTGAATGATTGTTATAACTGTCTGCTCGCTGAGTCATTGTTTTTGGACTTGTTAACTGTGCTGTCTTTGTATTAGTTTCGATGAGATGCCTTCATAAATGAGTCTCTGACTCAAAGTTTTGTAAATCTGATATTTTTTAAATAAATAAATGTTTATGTTTAAGCTCATGAAACACCCTTATCTAGTTAATGCATTCACAGTCGTAGTGGCTCTGCCAGAGCTTGTTTAGAATGTTTTCACCAAATTTTCAACATGGCCGTTTTGGGACCTTCCCTCATGAACAGTGCCACTGGGATTTTTTTAATCTGTTCCAAAAGTTGATTTCACACAGCAACTGTGCCATTCTGTGCCACAGGTGCAAAAACACATTTTGGGAAGGATACGAAAAATGACAGCTGTACTGTTCATAAGGGGGTGTGAAAAAATGGTGATGTTGGAAATCTGGAGTCAAAAATATTAAAAATTAATGAAGTTACAAGCATGTGTGCAAACTGCATGATGCACGCTCGAAACACATTAATGTTTTGGAGTTTTTTCACCAAACTTACAACATCGGCTTTCTGGGACCCTACCTCATGAACAGTGGCGCTGTTGTTTTGTTAATCAGTCCCAAAAGGTGATTCTGCACAGCAACTGAGAAATCATGTTTTGGGACCGAGAAACAAGATGACAGTGCTAGTGTTCATCAGGTGGGGTACCAAGAACCCCATGTTGAAAATCTGGGACCAAAACTCCCACAAATGGCTGAGAGATCAGCCTAAGTTGAAACCCCCTTGATTGCCATTATACGGTTTACCAAGCTTTTCTTCAGTTTGCAGTCGGTTTTTGAAGAGTGCAGATATGTTCTTGGTCCACAAAAGATCACAGCACCAGACCTCTGGAGGTAATATAGGTAAGGGGATGTGGGGAGGCGGGGTGCACAGAGGGAGGGTCAGGATGGGGATGGGGTGGAGAGGACAACAAGAGACCGTTTTCTTTTTCTTTAGGTTTAAAAAAAAAGAGCTCGGGGGACAGTTTTCTTTTTTGCAGGTGAAATAGTATGAAAAATAAATTTTGGCACACTGGAGTGGGCTCCCAGTGTGCCAGACTAGCAGAGTGGGGGATCAATGTTGACCCGAGATTGGGCACCCAGAGCTCAGCTGAAAAAAAGGGGGTGTTGGGGGCACATCTGACACCAGGAGTGGGCATCCTGGTGTCAGAAAATATAAAGAATTACTTTGGCACACTGGGGCAGGCTTCCAGTGTACCACAATTGTGGGGTTGGGGGCCATGCCAACATGGAGATTTGGCACCCCATTGTCTGCAAAATATATATTCACTGGGAAAGGCTCACTGAGCAAACAAGTTGCTCATAAGTGCAGCCACGTGCATTACTGTGTACTGTAATGCACATGGCTGGAATATGCCTGGTTGCCAGGAAGGGGAGGGGGAGGAGATCTGCTGCTGCAATGGCGAAACTGTCCATGATTGGAGCGTTAGATTTCTTTCAAGTCTGGTGCTGGCTCTGAAACTGCCATCATTGGCAGCTTCTCTGTTGATTGGTGGCTGAGGGACGTGCCCATTAAAGCATCCCATGCATTGGCCACAACACTGCAATGCCTCTGCAATGCTACTAACCTCAATATGTTTCTTGTGCGCTGTGTGCACAAGCAAACATAAAAAAACAATGATGAGAGTACCATCCTGACCTGATTCTTAGAAATAGGCCCAACAAAATACAACACACAGACATCTTCCACAATGCTCTCAGTGACCACAGTATTGTAGTCTGCACATGATTCCAGGACAAGCACCCCTCCTGCGTCAAGTTTGTCACTAAGCACAGCTTTCACTAATTGAACCTGGAAAGCTACCTAGACAACCTTAGGCAGATTAATTGACAAAGCTTTTATCTGGCCAAATTGGTAGATGTAGCTGTTAATACCCTCAACAGAAACCTCACAACCCTAGCAAACAAACACGCCCCATTGGTGACATACAGAGTAAAGAAGGTTTCCTCTCCTTGGTTCACCTCTGAACTCAAGGCTGCCTTAAAGCACCGGGACAAATTATGGGTGCTAGCAAGAAATATCAAGGCTCCTGCTGACTGGGCAGCAAAACAAAGGGAAAAACCACTATGGTTCTCAAAAGAGGTGACAGGGAAGGTTAAGGAGAAAAATGTAGCATTCAGGAAGTATAAGGAAACACAGAAGGAGCAGAACAGAGAACTGTACCAGTTAAAGCAGAAGGAAGTAGGGAAGGCAGTCAGAATAGCAAATGTCCAAACTGAGGAAAAGATAGCCAACTCACTTAAGAAGGGGGATAAAATCTTTAATGGGTATATTAGGGAGTGAAGAAAGGCCAAGGGAGGGATTGTGAGGCTTAATAAAGGGAATGGAGGTTGGGCAGAGGATGGCAGTGAAAAGCAATGATACTGAACGAATACTTCTGCTCTGTGTTCACAAAAGAAGAGGAGGGGGAGATACCTAAATCAAAGAATAGGAAACACTCTGGATAGGGAGGTCGATACCAGTCCATTCACAGAAG
Source organism: Neoceratodus forsteri (assembly GCA_016271365.2). Classification (NCBI taxonomy): domain Eukaryota; kingdom Metazoa; phylum Chordata; order Ceratodontiformes; family Ceratodontidae; genus Neoceratodus; species Neoceratodus forsteri. The sequence continues at coordinate 337,587,808 of CM057454.1, forward strand.
AAAGGGTTCTGAAAGAACTTTTAAAACTGAAGGTGGACAAAGCAATGGGGCCTGATGGGATTCACCCAAGAATTCTAAAAGAACTAAGGGGAGAACTAGTGACACCACTGACTACCCTCTTTAACAAATCATAGGAGGATGGTGTGGTACCTGAGGACTGGAGGAGGGCAGATGTGATTCCCCTTCACAACAATGGGAGCAAGACAGAGGCAGGAAACTACAGACTGGTTAGTTTGACCTCAGTGGTAGGGAAAATGATGGAATCTCTTCTGAAGGAAAGAATTGTCGAGTTCCTAGAGGCCAGTGGGGCACAGGACCTATGGCAGCATGGATTCATAGCAGGAAGGTTGTGTCAGATGAATCTAATAGATTTCTTTGACTGGGTGACCAAAGTAGTAGACCAAGGAGGGGCTGTGGACATGACCTACCTAGACTTTAGCAAGGCATTTGACACAGTCTCACACAAAAGATTAATATACAAGTTAGCCAGCCTTGGAGTGTCCCCAAGGTGGTAGCCTGGGTTAAAAATTGGCTGGACAACAGGACACAGAGGGTAATAATAAACAGAGTCCACTCTGAAGAAAGGGGGGTTACTAGTGGGGTACTACAGGGTTCAGTACTGGGACTGGTCCTCTTTAACGTCTTTCTAAGTGACATTGCAGATGGACTGGAAGGAAAAGCATGTCTCTTTGCAGACAACACAAAGATCTGCAACAGGGACGATAAAGAAGGTAGGGTGAAAAGGATGCAAAGGGACTTGGCAAGGTTGGAGGAATAGTCAAAGGTATGGCAGCTTAGATTCAACGCAAAGAAGTGCAAAATAATGCACCTGGGAAACACAAACCCAGGGGAAGAGTACACAATGGGGGAGTGAGATACTACCAACAACAAAAATGGAAAGGGACCTGGGGGTAGTCATATCAGATGACCTTAAGGTGGGCAAACAATGTGACAAGGCAGTAAGGAGGGCTGGCGGGATACTGGGATGCATAGGAAGAGACATCACCAGTAGAAAACCAGAAGTTGCTATTCCTCTGTACAGACAGTTGGTAAGACCCCATCTGGAGTACTGCGTGCAGTTCTGGAGACCCCATCTCCGCAAGGACATTGACAGGATGGAGGCTGTCCAGAGGAGGACAACTAAAATGGTGCAGGATCTACACCAGAAGACATATGAAGAGAGATTAGAGGATCTTAATATGTATACCCTTGAGGAGAGGAGGGAAAGTGGGGACATGATGGAAACTTTCAAGTACCTTAAGGGAATCAACAAAGTCCAAAAGAGTAGCATCTTTCAGAAAAAGAGATGTGCAAGAACAAGGGGACACAATTTGAAGATTTAGTTTTTGTTGACCGGGTAAGTACACTAGACAAATTCTGCCTATTTTCAGGCATAACCCAGGGGAGGAGGATATAGATGAATGCCAACTGACCTTGAACCAGATTAAGCTGTTGGTGGTATTTTTTTTTAGTGAATGAGGGAAATTTGGCCAGGACACCGGGGAAATTCCCCTACTCTTTTCGATAAGTGCCATGGGATCTTTAACATCCACCTGAACTACCACCAATCCAAGCATATGGGACCTCAGTTTAACGTCTCATCCGAAAGACGGCACCTCAGAAGTGCAGCACCGTCTCATGCTGCACTACAGTGTCAGTACTGGGATATTAACCCAAGTGCCAGATGTGGGAACTGAACCCACAGCCCTCTGATCTCCTGGCCTCAGAGGCGAGTGTGCTACCTGTTGAGCCACTGACATTGACTAAGATAGAGGGGGGGTGGCTCAGAGGTAATGTGAGGAATTATTTTTTCATGGAGAGGGTTGTGGATACATGGAACAGCCTTCCTGAGGAGGTAGTGGAGTCAAAAACAGTGGGTGAATTCAAGAACGCATGGGACAGACATAAGGCAATTCTAGTGGGGGGTGTAAGAGGAAATAGGCTGTTAGTTAACATGGGTCTGCAGCTTATCCATTAGGTAGGAAAATGGGCAGACTAGGTGGGTGAAGCGGTCCTTATCTGCTGTCAAATTCTATGTTTCTATGTTCTGTGTTTCTATGTTTCAGAGCATGTTGAAACTCCTGTACAAAGCTAGTTAGAGCAACCAAATCTAAATATATAGAATCCCTAGAAGATGCCAAAGGTAACTCTGCCAGAATTTGGTGGACACTTAAAACTGTTGGGGGACATAGACTCCCCCTCCATCTCCCTTAAAATAACCTCTGATTACATCACAATCTCTGACAAAGGTATCATCTCAGAAAAGCTAAATGGCCATTTTCCCACAGCGGGGTTAGTATTTGATTCTTCTCCAGCTGTCAGACTGATCAACAGCCCCACACCAATACAAACTCCCTTGGACCGTAACAATCATAACTCCTTTGTCCTCAGCCCAGTAACTTATAAGCAAGTTGAGGACCTCCTAAAAACACTGGATATAAAGAAGGGGGCTGGTGCAGATGGCATCGAGGCTACATTCCTAAAATTAGGGTACCTCTACCTCACTGCCCCTATAATGTATATCTTTAATTTGTCAATATTCACTGGAACAGTCCCCTCCTGCTAGAAAACAGCCTTTATTTTACCACTGTTCAAGTCAGAAAACTTGTGCGACCTTAATAACTATAGGTCAATCTCCATCCTCCCAGTCCTTTCAAGTTATTAGAAAAAATAATCAACACACAATTAAAAGAATATCTCAAAAGCTTCAACCTACTCAGCCTCCTGCAATCAGGGTTCAGACGCAACCACAGCACTGTGTCAACATTAGCAAAAGTGACTAATGACTGGTTTTCAGGTATCAATATTAAACAACCAACAGGAGCAGTGTTTCTAGACCTGAGCAAGGCCTTTGACATGGTTGACCACACTCTCCTACTTATTAACCTTAAAGGATGTTGCATAAGCAGTAACACACCTGAATGGTTTGCAAGCTACAGTACCTCTCGGGTAGGCTTCAACCCATCAAAACCGATGGGCTCCCTCCCCCCCACTAACAAGAGGGGTTCACCAAGGTTCTATTTTAGACCCGTTGTTATTCTCTATTTATATCAACTGCCTGGGTAACAACATCCATAATTCAAAGTTACACTTCTTCGCGGATGACACTGTCCTCTACACCTCTAAGCCCTCCTTGATGGAAGTGGGAAACAAATTGCAGAAGGACTTTAATCAGTTCCAGCGTAACCTCCTGAACTCTAAACTCTTATTAAACATGAAAAGAAACAAGACCATGTACTTCATCACCCCACAAGCCCACACATCCCTCCGCAATCATGCAATGCTGGTTCCAATTACAACCCTGTTAAGGCGACACTCTTGAGGTCATGGATAACTTCAAGTATTGAGGCATTTGGTGGTACCCGGTTGGAATGGCACTACCAGAATAGTTCAAGGAAAGAGAGCGCTAGTCTGGATAGCACTGCCATGGATAGCGAGAGGGGACTGACAGCGCTTGCAGTAAGTGCTCCCTTGGTCGCTCTCCATGGTGCTAGTACAGCACTAGGGGAGAAGGAGTCAAATCACTGGCTGAGCTGCTCCTGTGATGTGGAGGGCTGAGGCAGAGAGCAGCTTAGCTGGTTGGTAGTGGACATCAGGGTTCTAATCCTGGTCTCCCTTTCTGTCATCTTCCGGGACATTGTTTTTTTACAAGGGGCAACAGTATTCCATTGCCTCACAAAATTCCTCTTGTCCCATGATCTGCTCCCCTCAGAGTCAGGATCTTTTAGTTCAAGGGGTGCGGGGGCAGAGCCAGAAGTGTTGGCATTTTTGCTGCGTGGTTCTTAGCCATGCTATTACCAACATTGTTCAGACCCAATGCATTTGGTTAGACTCCAAACTATCCTTTGCCACCCACATTGAATCACTATGTAAAAAACTGAAAATAAGACTCGGGTTCTTCTTCAGGAACAAATCCTTATATCCCGAAGTAATCAGGAAAAGACTGATACAGGCTACCTTCCTCCTGTTCATCGACTATGCGGATGTCATCTCCAATAACAGCACTACATCCCACCTCTGCAAGTTTAACATTCTATACCACCATGCCCCATGTGTCATAACTAAAGCACCCTACAGAATGCACCATTTCACGCTTAACTTGACAGTAGGCTGGCCTTCTCTCGCAACAAGAAGGCTGCTCCACACAGGCACATGAGCCTTGAAAATTCTGTTGCACAAACTGCCCACCTACATCACTTCCCTCTTTCACAAATCTCACAGCTGCTATTCCTTGCATAAAAATAACTTCATCCTGCTTGATGCACCCAGAACATGCACGCTCCATGGCAGAACTGTAGTTACCTATACTATCCTGCCCTACTGGAACAAAACATAAACCTCCCTCAAACTCACTGAACTTGTTTCTGTTAACTCCTTTAAATCCCTGTTCAACAAGGTATGCAAAGAAACCTGCCAATGTCACAGTGGATAGGTCTACCCACCTTGATTAATCTGATTGTTCTCAACACTTCTTACCCCGTCCCACTCCATTACACCCCTCACACTCCCATTTTCAATTACAGCCAGCACTAAGCACCACCACCCCGGTTCCCCCAGCCCTCACCTGCTTCTAGTCCTGGTTCTGTTATTGCCTGATTGTCCTGGAGGGAAACACTAGTGTGTTACCCACCCAAGCACTGACCTTCCAGCAACTGGTTCATCACCTGTCTCAACCTCTGCACCCACCGCAGTCTGTTGTTTGTGTATACCTCCTCTTTTTGTCCAATAGTCCCTGGATATTCTTATTCTTGTCCTCCCATATCAATATTTCTCAAATCAAAATGATTGCACTTGAATTCCCTATGCATCCCTTAGTCCCCTGATATTGTTGTACTCCCATTTCAACTGTTCCTATATCAAAATATTGCACTTAAGCTACCTGGCATTGATATGTGTTTTATGATTCTACTCATTGTTTTGTACTGGGTATACTCATTATAAATTATTGTGTTGTATTGTCTTGTTCTATGTCACTGTCCCAGCAGAACCTCCTTGTAAATGAGTGTGCTCAATTGAGTTCTCCTGCAAATAAACTTAAATTTGAAACACAAAGAGCAGGATTTTCTAAGCCACATATCATCAGGCCACCTACTGGTATTTTGGGCGTCAGATATGTGTCTCTGCTCCTGCTGAATATTATTTATTTATTTATTTATTTATTTACGAGATTTACCAGGAAGGCATACTGAGCAACATGCTCGATTCCAGATGTGACCTGGGGGCCGAGACCCAGTACATGGCAAATAATTAGAACAAATACAAGTACAGATATCGTAATAAAGAAATGATAGCAAATGATTTGTACAAATATGCCAGATCATATTTCATACTGTCTAACATTTACATCTATCCATTAAAAATTGCATCTTTTTTGTATATAAATTACTGAAGATTGCACTTTTTTGCCGCAAATGGATGCAGTTTATGAATATAGGGCAGACAGAGGAATATGCATTTGGGTTGATGCAGTTGCAGGTGGAGCACCAGTTATATCTGTGTCCAGCTCCTTTAAATATTCCTTAATACAAACTCATTTTGTTTTACTAGAGACTAGTCAAAGCAATCCCAGTGAGTCCTCAGAAATATTTTAACAAAGGAATCTGCAGTAGGAAAGCATCATTACTAAGAGATAGTATGCAAATCATCATAGAGAGAATTTTCTTTTGTAACATCTGTGTTGGTCTAATAAAAGGTATCAAATCATCTCTTTTTTTCCTGGATTATTAAGAAAGTTGTCAGCAAAAAGACCTGCATTGTTAGTATTTAGTGCAACAAACCCCTTTTAGAGCTTAATAGTAAGGTGCTGTACAAGAACAGAAATTCCAATAAGGTCATGCAATAATATTGACTTGCTTGTTTGAGTATTGGTTTACAGTTAGATACGATGGTTAGGAGTGAAACATATTGGCTGGGATGCCCATGTGCTAATTTAAATATAATAAAATACAGTATTTACTGGTACTATGAGTACACATATATTGGTTTAAATAAGAATATATATTAGCATACAGTATGTTAATATGTAATGAATATAGAGGGCACATGTTGGTTTGAGTTAAAATATTGGTTTGATGCAACATATTGGTTTCAGTAAGCACACACTGATTAAAATAAAAAAGTAGTGAGTTACAGAAATATATTGATTTCAGGAAACATTTACTGTTTAAATAGCACTATACAGTACAGGTAGCAGTCTGTACATATGTACTGGTTTGCATAACAATGTATTGGGTTAAGTTACCATGCATAAGGAATGGAAAAAAAACACATATTTGCTATAATAAAATATAGCGAAACATCAAAATATTTTAGTTTGAAAGAAGAGAAATCGTGAAAAAGAAACATGTATGGTACAGTGATCTGGTGGGCTGAGGCACAGATTGCTACACTACCTGCCACACCTGTGACCTGGGTTTAAGAACAGGGATGCTCTGGGGCTGAATCTTAAAATTCAGGTGAAGCATATCACGCTCAAGGGAATGAATGTGCTGCATGATGGGGGGGCCCTGCTTTGTTACAGAGTAATCCACAAGGACCATGCAAATCACTCTCTTGTTAAAAACCTTTACTCTGAGCCAAAAAAGCCAGTGAATCCCTTTTAACAAAATTACACATACAGCCTGAGAAGGACCCAGTCACCCTGTGAAATAAAGCTCCAGTGCTTCACTGTAAGGCTTTCTCAGGAGCTCTGGGGATGAACGGAGGAAGGAGCAGTAAGCATCCACAGACAGCTCTCCTTCTTTGGGGTGTGAGGACAGTGCTCATCACTGCTTGGCTGACACCTAGTGGAGGCTAGGTGGTGCAGCATGAGGCTGCCTCTCAGAGGACTAAGTGCAGGCACTGGAGTGCATGTGGCATATTTATGCCACATGCACTTGTACATGCACATCCTTGGCAAAAGAGAGAAGGCCAAGGTGGAAATGCCCCCAGCTGAGAGGATGACTCTGGTGACCAACAGACCCTGCACTGACAACTCCGTTACTACCACCTGCCTTGATAGAGGTAAAGGGAACCACCGCTGACCCCACCAGGGGAACAGAGTGATGAGACAAGATCTGGGAGAAGTTGGGGTTATGGAGATGGGGCAGCTGGCACAATAGAGGTTGGCAAGGATGTGGAAAGTAAACAGCTCTGCAGAAAAAAGTGAAACATGCATTGCTGGTCACACAATTGCATTGGTTTAAAAGAAGTACTAGTTTCCCAAAGCAGGTTTATTGTGTTTACAAGTTCTATGTTTTTTTAATTATCTGTGAAATGTATTGGTTTTAAAAAATGAACTGGTTATAGTAAAATCTGCTAGGCCCAGTTTAAATGTCAGTTTCAATAAAAATCAATTCACTTCGATAAATATTGATATGAATGTGCATGTTCTGGTTTCAATGAACATGTATAGGTTACCAAAATATATGCATCAATCTGCCATCCCTGAGGCTCTTCTCAATTCAAAAATATTAGATACAAATAGAATAAAAATGCAGTTTTTTTTAATAACTGAAACTATCTTGCATTATAAAATATTAGAGTGAATGCATAGTGACATACCATAGGATTCATAGGATCTATACGAGTCTGTTATCATTAGCCTGTATGACTGGTCATTTCTCAGTGGACATTCCCTTTAGTTTTATTCCCTACAAAATTATCCAGTGCTCTTTTAAAGGAGTCCATGGTTGCCCTGTTAACCACTTATTTGGGGAGGCTAGTCCAAACAGTCACTACCCTCTGGTTTATCCATGCCTCTCTTTTACTAGATCTAAATATTTCCCCTTTTAACTGATAGTTATGATATCTTGTTTCCTTATCATTTTGGTTAATTTCCAATCCCATGCACTCACATAGATCAACTTCCCTAAGTGACCTATAAACAAGGCCACTGATTTATGGTGATTAAAACAATGAAATTCCATTTTCAAGACTTCAGATTCCAGAATTGCAATGGTGATTGTTACTCTAATTTCCGATTTTACTGGGATTCTGCTATCATTCTTTTAGTATGAGCATAAATAATCAGAATTAAAGACAGCTTAATATACAGAGCATTAAAAAAAGCAAATTGAAAATAGTACAGGAAGGAATTAAAAGAAAAATACAAGTTCTGTAGATGTACTGATCTGATATAAAAATGCCAGATTCCATGAAATCTTTGTTTTTACCGGTTTTCAGGCAGCCCTAATTCCGGAATTTTACCAGATTTTCCAGTAAAAACTGAATAACAGTGGCCTTGCCTATAAACCAAGCATAAATCACCCCTCAGTCTTCTGTACTCAATGGAATACTTATTTAATTCAATCAGTCTTTGTTTATATACAATAAGCTTGAAATATTTGACACCCGTTTGGTGGCCCATCTCTGAATGCTTTCTAATGGTTGTATAATACCTCTTGTATGTGGTGCCCAAAACTGAACAAAGTACTCGAGATGGGGCCTCACCAGGGCAGCGTACAGTGGAATGAAAACCTCTCTGTCCCTACTTCTAATATCTTGCTTATGCAACCCAGAATACCATTCACTTTTAACTACTGTTTTCCTGCAGTGTTTGTCAAAAGTTAGCTTGTTCGTTATTTTGATACCCATGTCTTTTTCCTCATCAGTTACTTCTAATGCTCCCCCATTTAGAATATATTTGGCTTTTTTATTTCTTGTTCCAAAGTGCAACACTTTACACTTCTCTATGTTAAATAAGAGCTTATTCGTCTTGGCCCATATTTCTAAATTGGTGATTTCACTTTCAAGCTGGTTGATTTCCATACACATTTAAGATCATAGGGGACTCTAGTTCCATCATGTTCACCACCCCTCTTGTATAATGAGCATGATTAAGGAATATGATGTACAAATATGTCTTAATTTAAAGAGCTAGTGTACTGCCTAAAACTAATATTTAATTTTTAAAAGCAGTCAACCATTACCTTTTACATCTGAGGTACTTTTTTTATTTTCCTCTTTGGTTAATTAGAAGATTGTTTACCTGATGTAAGTAGGTGTGCTGTGTGGAACATCACTTTGTCTGACAGCTGATATATCTAGCACTTGTCCACCCATTACATCATCAGACCTCACTGACTGTGACATTATTGTTGCTTAGGAACAGGCACTTAGTAGCTACCAGGTCAGTCATCTGAGATGTCATTGTCAATGAGACCACAATGCTGATATAGTGGGAGGGACTAGAGATAGATATGTCAGCTGCCAGGCTGACAGCTATGCCACACAATATTATCACATAAAAAATATCTAATGAGCAAAAGGAAAAAGAAAAATACTTCAGAAATTAAAAGTTACAACTGACTACTTCTTAAACTTTGTATCACTGTCCTGAATGTATATTTTGGTTCCATTAGCTCTTTAATTGTGTCCTCTTTAATTACAAAAAGTATTCATTATGTGCATTACAGAATATTGGCATGCTGTAGAAAGACTAATGATTTGCCCTTAAATTATCTGGTGCTCAGACACAATTATTAATTGGGCCCAGCCACAGTTTTACTATTATAAAGTTTCAAAATAAGAATAAAATACTGCTAAATTGCCTTAGCTTCAGGAAACCTGATCTGTAATAATTGCAATAAATCCTATTGCAGCCACCTGTCTTGCCATCTTCTCCACATCTATGGCTGTTGTGGAGATGCTCAAGCTAAATCTGTTTGATACCATTTCTCATTGCAATTTCCATTTGAAATTAAATTTACTTCCCCCTCTCAACACTGGTGTCCATTCAAAGACTTCAGTGGCTTTTATCCATTCACCCTGTCTTTCGCTGCATGTTGGACTTACTCCATGGAGTGATGGAAGGATTACATACCTGTCTCTAAATCTTACCTACAAGATAATTCATGCATAATAATCCTTATGCCACAATGGAACCAAAAATTGTATCTATCTTAACCGTAAAAGAGTTAATTAGCCATTTCCTCATAGGACCATGTCACAACCTTCTATTCCATTTCTTATGCATCAACCAGATTGGAATTGCTACCTGTAAATTTTCTGTTACTTAGAGACTTATAGTTGATTTATATGTTTTACACCCCCTCCCACCTGTGCCCAGAATCAATTCCTTAACCTTATCTAAGGCATATTCCCTGGAATATTCAGGGATTGCTGGTGCTATACAATTGTTCATGGTTATCTACAACTGACATTGCAGATGCTTTTAGGTTGCTTTTTGTCTACTCATCCCTCTGGCACTTGTACGACATTCTCTGGAACTCATCCTATTATTTTCAGTCTGCCTCACATTTGGCTGCAAAAGTAGCCCCATACTTTAGATCACCTTCCTAAATCTGTATGCTATATATTACAAATGAATAAAGACTTTATTTAGTTTTACATCTCCTAGGTGATTTTCTACTGATAGATTCACAGACAACTCCTCCAGCTACTGGAATCACTTGCCTCTGCAATCTTTTTGACCATATTCACATCTTGCTCTCCTCTTAAAAGTCTATAGGTCATCAGACTGCCTTGCAATTCCTCAGCATCGTGCTTGATTTAGAACATAAGGACACCAGACTTCTCTTTGACAAAATGTACTCCCATAACAGAACAAGTGGCTCACTACTGTCATCATACATTGTGCATGAAGAGAGGACTACTATCTTAGCTGGGAGTATTTGTTAGTCAGCACAAAATGTCATTCTATAGTCTTATAGCATTATTATTTTTCTAACATAATTAGATTTATCATCAGTATATTTGTATTTCTCTGAGATATTTTTAAACAGCTTTTACTACTTTTTTATAATAACTGCTTCCCCTTTTTCCCATAGGGAAATCGTGGTGTAATTTGCCATAATAAAGGAATGATTATTACAGCAAACACATGCATGGTTTCCCTTACTTTGCACATGTGCCCACTATAGTTCCTTGCTTTCTGACCACTTGCCACTCACTGAACTGCTAACGGACACTGAACCACCACCCAGAGTTGGTGGTCAGTAATAAAAAAATTGAAATTATGTACCACACAGAGTTCAGTTAACTTTTGGCTGCCCACCACATTAAAAAAAAAAAAAACATTTAAATTAATAAAGTGGACCATGGCGCTGCACTGTAACTTAACCGGATCCGCGATTGCTGCAACTTTTATTTTATACAATTGCTGAGGGAGAAAAAGAGAAACCAGCAGTTATATAAAATGAAATATGGATCAGTAGTGTGTAAACTCAAAGTTTACACACGCGGGTTAGATGCTATGTAGCATCTAACCCCTCAGGTGTGTGTAAAATTTGAGTTACACACACTGACCCATACTTTATTCTATATATAATGAATGGCTCAAGTCATTAAAGTTGGCCATCAGTAGGAATTTTTTAAAAAGCCCTTTTCTCGGGGCTTCTTTTTGAGTCTACATAATGGACTTATACTGTGAATGTATCAGGAGGATGCTAGTAAACATTTCTGATGGTAAACAGCACAGCACCACACCAAACTGTTTAATATAGAGGATAATGTATGGTCAGCTACCCATGACAAGCATGGGTATCCATCGTGAGGTTGTCAGTGGCAACAGTTTAAACCTTAAGAGCAAAGCTCAAGAGGTTTTGTTTGCCATGGCAACCTCAAGACGGCTACCCCGCTTATTATACATTATCTCTTATAGTGTATGATCCACTATCAAATGAAAAGCGATCCATATTAGAGCCTTAAAAACATGATGATGCCTTACTGTTTCATTGATTTTCTCTGCTCCGCTCTCCTCTGGTATAGTTCTCACCACCGTGGCCACTTTCGAGTTTGGGGAAGTTCACGAAATGCACATGTGTGCCGGCATTCTAAATTGTTGTGCTGCACTAGCTACATAGCTAGTACAGCATAGCAAACTAGCTGACGTAGCTAGTACAGCATAAAATTCTAGGAGGGATGGATTTCTATCCCTAACAACATTTCACCATACACTATATATTCATAGAGGGTGTGGACAGAGAGCAATTACTTTTAAAAACATCAAAACCCTGTATCACAGTTCATGGATGACATAAAATGAAAAGCAAATGGACACAGTGGTTCTTTTGCCAGAGATCCATTATAACTAAAAAAAAAGTAAAAAACCTATATGATGAAATTGTTTTCTGCTAACAAAAACTGCTGCCTTAAATTTTGCTATGCAGTCAAACCACAGAACATTCAAACCACTCGCTCTGCAAGCTGAGCCATGTATGAATCCAGCTCTCTCTACCAGAACCTTAGACTGACATAAATTCCTACCTTCAGGAAGTTTAATTCCTCATATGGAATTTGTTTGCCCCGCAACGAAATCTTCTGATAATACTGCTTAGAAGTCATAATCTGTTTACTGCTCCCAGCTTCATTTATGTCCTCTCAATGCTTCTTGCACCCAAATGCTATCCTTTTACATCCTATTGTGTAACTGCAACCCAGCTAATGTAGACCTCTCTTAAAACATATATACAGTAGATGGGATTCAATCTTAGCTTCTCTTCCATCCTTTCCTCTCCAGGGCTTCCATTAAGGCATTTCTACTTGGACTACACAGCTCATCTCTTAATACAATCTACCAGAATTCCCATAGATGTCCATCTATATCATCAACTTATTAATCTCCTGCAAACTAGCTGCTTTTTTTTTCTGTATACATTGCTTCTGCTCAAAACTGCCAGGACTTTAATGTCTAATAGGTTTCTTCACCCAATAGAATTCATGAAAGAATGCAGACTTTATTTTGTTTTACACCGGGAAGATGGCCGCTGTGCTGAGCGAGCTGTCAGCAGGAGTTTCTATTGACTCCTGTTTTTATTAAAGTTAATTCAAACAGTGATTTGTTTAAGTCCACTATGTTTCTGGCTAAGTCTAGCTTCTTAGGCTTTTAGCTGAGTGTTTTTAAGCCTTTAAACTTTTTGTAGCCCTCTAGACTTGTTGCCAACACTCATAACATTGAGTATGTTACTAACTGCATTTGTTTGCAGCATTTTGTGGTTCAGCACTCAGCATCCAGTGTTTTATTTGGAATTGTGGGGTAGTACAAGGAATTGTTGGTAGTAGTAGACAGGGTTTTTAAAATGAGTTACAGATAGGAACTAGGTGTTTTTATTTTTAAGTGTGATGAGTTCAGTACCTCAGTGCCAAGTTGTCCATTAAAACTACTAGCTCAACTAGTAGATGCAGTCCTGTTCCTTGGAGTTCCTTGGAGTTGGGAGCCTTGCTGCAGTCAGCAATAGGGAGTAATCAAACCTCCAGATAGCATCAGAGCTTTCTGGACTACTGGGTACTCCTTTTGGCTGAACCCAAGAAAGGTTCTGAGGTGTAGAGTGGAGCTGTCAGGCCTCCAAGACTCGATAATGACTGCTAACTGAGAGTATGAAGATTTCCCAGCTGGGGAGCAAAGCTAGAACTGTGTGGCAAACTTGGCCACAGGATATATCAGACAGCAGGTCTGGGACTTCCACGTGGACTGGATCCATCCTCCAAGCTGATAATTTTTGAGCCTGGAGGATTTTCTTGGACGTCAGCCAAATAGAGGTTAGACTATTATTTCACCTTTCCTGGAGGACTTGTGGATAGACTGACCTGGCAGGTGGTGAGAGTGTCTGCTGGCATAGAAAATATTATGTGTATTCGGTCACTTTTTCGAGTTTGGTGGTGGTGAGATCACTGCCATGAGAGCCTTGTTTGAAAGTACTGGTTTTCACTCTACTGGGAGCAACATTGTTTTGAAGGGGCATCCTTTTCCTCTGTACTGTTTGAATAAAACAGACTTTATCTGTTGTACTTAAGGAACTATAAGTTCATTTTATTGGACACTTCACACTTTGAAATTGATGGAAAATGTGAGGGCTGTTCCTTAACTCATGATGTTTCATTTTAATCTGTGATTTTGTATTATTATAACTTTCTTTTTGGAGTGTGTCGGGGAGTGAATGGAGACTAGTAATTTTGTTGTTTAGTGTGTGATTAGTGCAGTGAGTGTGGGGTACTGATTGTAGGTGGGTTATTCATCAGGATTGCAAGTAGGAATTTTGTATTAGTCATAGTTGTGATATGTGTTGTTCAGGATTGGCCCCTTAACTTAGTTACTCCCTAGCTCTGCTCCATGACCTGTGACCCTTCTATGACCCCCCCCACCATCTAGTGTGGTATATCAGCACTACAGGAAGTTAGGAATTAATAGGAGGTATCATGACAAATGGGATTATGCTATTGTGAGGTGTGTGATTGGGACTGTGAAGATCAGTAGGTGTCCTGGGGTGTGTTGGGAACTTGAGAGTGGCTGAATATGTTTAGTTCCTGTGCCCAGGGAGCCTACCAGACTGGATGGATGGTAGCTGATGGGCCGGCTGCTAATAATCATTCTTTTCAGGCAGTGCTTTACCATGATGAGGAATAAGAGTGCTACTATAGGGGATTTTATATCTTCTTCCTCCGTCAATCTAACTTTCTTGATGGAAACCTGGTTTGGGGACAATGCTGGTCTGATTTTGGAGGCAGCTGTCCAAGGTGGGATTTTCATGGTGCACTGCCAAGGAAGGATCTTTGGCGGGGGAGGTTGGCATCTGTTTTAGACTGAGTTGAACCTGGTGGTGCACCCAGTGGGGGACATGTCATTGTTTGAGTGCATGGCCACGTGTGGGGGTCTAGGTGCCTGCTGAAGAATCCTCCTCATTTACTGGCCTCAAGGGAATGAGGGGAAATTCTTGTGGAAAATAATGGAATTCATCTTTGACTAGGTGTTGGAGTCACCAAAGTGAATTGTTTTTGGTAACTTCAGCACCTGGGTTGACAATGAATCTTCATGTTTTGGACAGGAATTCCTCCAGGGAATTAAATCCTTGGGGCTGGCACAAGCTGTTGCTGCTGTGACCCATCAACTTGGACACACTGTGGACCTGGTGCTTTCCTTGGGACTTGAGGTTGATAACCTCTGGGTGGATTTGATCAGTTGGTTGGACAATTGTGCCACTGGGTTTGACTTCAGGGCATCCCTCTATAGTTCACCTTACAAGGAGATGGTCCAATACCACCCTTTGTGAGGGCTTAGGCTGGAATGACTTTTGGTGGTACATGACTGCTCAGGTTTGTTGGTGGTATGTGCTGGCAGGGGGCAGAGGAAGCAGTGACAGCCTTTAATAGGGCTGTTGCTGGTACCTCCAAACTCATAGCATCAGTCCATGTATGCCCACTAGTTTTACATCTCAGATCACCATGGTATGATGGTGAACTGAGAGCAATGAAGTCTTGGGGGAGGAGGTTGGAGCAGTGTTGTAGGAGATTGGGGGCGGAGGAGGACAAACTGGTTTTGATTATTCCTTATGGTGAAAATCAAGGGCAATCTCCTATAAGAAGGTAGAGTTCCTTCCAGGGAGATTGTGCCAGAAGGTGCTGATCTGCTCAGCTTTTCTGGGTGATGGATAGGTTTCTCCATCCAGCCTGTCTGGAGCTCATGAAAGTTGCTTCAGTCACCATGTGCAAAGAGTTTTCTTGGCTCTTTTGGAGACAGTGGCCTTTATTAGATCCTTGGTCTTACCAACAGGGTTGTATGGGCCCAACAATGTTGAGTCAGGAGGTTGCACTTGCAGTCAGTAGTCATGAGAAGAATGTTGGCCTGTTTCATTAGAAGAGGTTGTAGAGGTGATATCAGGGCTACACACAACCTATTACGAACAGGATCCAGACCAGCCCGACTACTAGTGAGCTGTGTCGGGCAGCTGGGTCAGGTGTTCATCAAGATTTTTAGGTGCTCCCTTTTGGAGGGAATTTTCCCATCTGCACTGAACAATGTGTTGGTGAAACCCCTCTGAAAAAAACATCACTGGACCCAGATATCTTGGTGAATTACTAACCCATCTTTAACCTGCCATTTTTAGGCAAGTTTATCGAGAAGATGGTTGCGCTGCAGCTGGAGGCACATCTTTCAACCTTTGATATCTATGAGCCTCTCCAGTCTGGATTTAGGTCACGGCACAGCACAGAGACCATGCTGGTCAGGGTGCATAATGATCTTCTCAGGGTGAAAGTTAGAGAACAGTATTCAGTACTTGTCCTCCTTGATCTCTCTTCAGCATTTGATACTGCAGACCATGGGATTTTATTGGACCAACTCAGGGTGGAGGTGGGAGTCACTGGCAAAGTCATCTGCTGGTTTGAGTCCTATCTCAGGGGAAGGACACAGAGGGTGGTACTAGGGCAGTTCTATTCCTGCCCAGTGGACTTGCTCTGTGGTGTTCTCTCGCACATGCTGTTTGTGATTTAGATTCTACCCCTGTAAAAAATCATCAGATGGTGTGTGTGGGGAAAAAGTGGGTGAAGAAGGAAAACACAGCAACCAAATTATATGGTACAAGGCACAAGCATGCATCATTTTATTCAAATGAAATAAAAATTATAGTTCACTCTAGTAGTTGTCAAGATGGTCTTCAGATTGGCTTTTCTTCATTAAATGGCTAGAATCACATGACATTTAGTTTAAGTTCTTCAGATACAGTTCCAGAGCAGGCAATACTGGTTTCAGCTAATATAAGTCTTGCAGTTACACTTACAAATACCAGGAGGAGTTCTGTCAAGGCTCTTCAGCAAAGGAACTCAGAAACTGACTGTTTCTCACTCTCCCTCTGAACTGACATGTCCTTCCTTCCAAACTAGGGCCTCATTATACTCTATCTCTGTCATGTGATTTTGTCCCTCCTCCAACTCCTCCTTTCACCCTCCATTTTGTAAAAACAGAGAGAAACCAGCCAGTCCACTTTGAAACAATGCTGTAACAGCTTGCAGGAAGCTATTTTGGAGGCAGTTTTACAAATAACCTGGGTTAAGAAAATATTACATTTTATATACAGAGCACTACTTGTAACTCAGAAGTTAAGGGAATAATTTCCTAAACATGTTTCTCAGCACATGAAGTAATTTAGTATGTTATTTATGTTTCTAAAGTAACACATATATACTAAAGTGATCTGTACTCTCTGTTCTTATATCCTGCATGGAGCTGCAGTCACCAGCAAGAAACAGAATCAAAGAGCCCTGTAGTCAGTGGTTCAGTACCTTCAGGTTTGAAAACACAGTAATATATTTTTTTCTCTCACCCCTGTTTCTGTCACCTTCCATGGGGGGGGGGGGGGATTATATGTTTCTCAGTTTCCTGTTTTTCACTAGCTGACAAATAGCTAGCATTCCAGTGCATATAAGCAGCAACATTTCTTTGTTTATTTCTGTTCTGACTTGTGGCAACACATTAGTAGGAATACACAAAAAACACATTCTGTTATTTATTTATTTTTTTTCCATTTAGTACACTTTATTGACATTTTTAAGACACATCTTCCATACAGAGCATACAGAATGGCATTAAACATGTCAAAACTGACCGCTCTTCTTATCTCCCACCCTCCTACCCTCCTCCCCTCCATCCCATTTAGTCCTGTATGATATTTAGCTAGTACGATCTCCTCCCCCCCCATGTTACCCTCCCCCCACCGGGAGAACTGGGACATGAATACCTAGGGATAGCGGAAAAAAAAACGAAGAACGACTATCTTTTTCATACTGCAGAATCTCATTTATTTAACTTCCTACCTTCTTTGAATTATATGCTCTTCATATCTAACAGGTGGAACAATCATCTTCTATAGATCCTTATACCTCCCAGCTAGAAACAGTGAAAACTTCTCCCACCTATTTTTAAAGATATCTAAAGTATGGAATTGTGATGCAATTGCCTGTTCAGCATAGTAGGCTATATTCAATTCCTGTATCCATTCCCTAATGGAGGTTGGGGTTTCTCTAATCCAATGCCTCATAATTATAAGCAGCGAGACTGCTGAGGTGAGGGCCATATAGTACTGAAAAGTCTGATTCGATATGGATGAGAGGTTGCCAAGTACATGTTTCAACATTAAAAATATCTCTCTTTTCAAACAAAGGTAACAAGAAGCTCATTACTTGCTGCCAAAAGTTCTGAATACTGGGGCATGTCCATACCATATGCATAAGAGAACCAGGTTCTCTTTTACACCTCTGGCATAATTTACTTTCCTTCTTGTCCATAAAATGTCTTCTAATTGGTGTATAGTACAAATTATGGAGTATATTAAATCTGACCAGATGTAATCTGTCTTGTTTTACCAATTTATAATTTTTTTTCCAGACTGATTCGCAGATGGACGCATCATAGGAAAGGTTTGCAGCCTGTTGCCAATAGACAGCTATTGGAGAAAGTGTCTCCTCTGCTCTATTGGTCAACAATTTATAAATCTGTGCTACAGATTTTGGCTGCATAGTCCATTTAAATGTCTCCTTGAAGAATTCTGAAGCCCGAGCAGACCACGGTGGTTTCCCAAGTACTGCCTTTACACATTGCTTAATTTGTAAATATTTAAATGAGGGAAAGTCTGTCAGCTGAAAAGTTGTTTTAAGGTCTTTAGGGATCAACATTCCGTTATTTAAACAAAAAGCTGTTTCTGTTGCCTGCCAGTCCTTTAGCAGGCAGTACAACAGAAAAGTCAGCTTAGCTTTTGGAAAGAAAAAGGGAAGCAGTAGAGAAAGAAAATCCCAAGTAAAAAGGGAATTTGTTCCCAGGTAGCCTGTCTGGAAACTAGAAACAAAGAACAGTAGCAAGAGTAGAAGAAAGACAGAAAGAGATGGTCACGACCAGCATAAAGATAACATTGGATACCTAGGTTTTTTCCTTTTATACTTTTAATTTATTTCTTAGGTTAGCCTGTTTCCTTGGTGGTTGTGGTGGTGGTGGTGGTGGTGGTGGCAGCGGTGGTGGTGGTGGGGTGTTTGAATTAGGGACAGGGACCCTATCACAGTATGGAGTTGGGTTTCACTGTTAAGCAGATGATATCCAGCTGTAATTGTCTTTTACACCTGAGATAAGGGGCGCTGTAGATGTGCTAAATGAGTGGTTGGCCAAGATCAAAGACTGGATGTCTCTGAGCTGGCTAAGACGTAATCCTGACAAAACTGAAGTACTGGTGATTGAGTTGGGTCATACTGGGAGTGTATCAGCAGCCGGGAGGGAGACAGGGGTATGCATTGGTGCTTCCAGGCTTATGGCTGCTGCTAAGGTTAAGAATCCGGGTGTTATTCTGGATAAAGGGCTGATATTCGAGGCTCAGGTGTCAGCAGTAGCCAGGAATACCTTTTCTCATTTTAGGAATATCACCTGGATTTTGTCCTTTATCCCCTCAGAAAACTTGCCCTCAATGGTGCATGCATTTGTGATCTTGAGGCCCAATTACTATAATGCTCTTTACCTCAGGGTCAGTAGAGGTACGTTATGGTGCCTGCAGCTAGTGCAGAATGCAACTGCTAGTGTGTAACTGACCTTCCTAGATTGAGGCAAAAATTCCCTGGTGCTGTGTGAACTGCCTGGTTGTCATTGAGGTGGTGTATCTCCCAAATAATTGGCTTCCTAACTTACAAGACCCTACATGGGCTGGGCCCAGGTTACCTGCATGATCTCCTGCATCCCTACAGGCTGATGTGCTCCGTTTGCTGCACCAAGGAGGGTCTACCTATGGTCCCCAGGTCAAGACTGAAAACATCTGGGGACTGAGCTTTTGAAGTGGCAGGCCTTTTGTTATGGAATACCCTTCCAAGAGCTATAAGGTAGGCTCCTTCAATGGAAAGTTTTAAAAGGGGCCTTAAAATTTTTTTTATTTTCTCAGGCATTTGGGGTCTAATTCTCATCTGACATAAATATGTGATCTCTTAGATAGGCTCATTGTGCAATATGATTTTTTGATTTACAGGCTGTTTTATTTGATGCTAGTTTTATAGTTTTATTCTGTAATGTTTTATTTATTGTAATATTTTATGATAGCTGGTGTTTTTATTTGGAATTTTTACTCTGTACTGGCCCCCAAGACCTCCAGGCAAGGGCGCCACAAATAAATAAAATCTACTACTACTACTACTTTATCCACCAAAACGTTGACCCTTCCAAACATCTATGAGTATGTGACTTAGCCAAAGTATCACATACTTCTTACACACACTTCATCTAAGACTGTCTGTAGCTATCAGGGGTCCTCGATTCACTTCTTTGTTGCCTACAATGAATGGTATCCTATAGCAGTATTTGACTTTTTTTGAGAAATGATTCATTCTGTAGAGCCTAATTAACCTTGCTTCATAACCAACAAAGACGCAATTAAAACCTCCTCCAGGTGTACCCATCACTTGAGACTTCTTTTTTACAAAACTAAAATTAAATCATTAATCTTTTTCAGGTAATTTCCAGATAGGAGCCACTACAGCTGCATTCCAATGACTGATTGTGACCCATATCATTAAAGCTGTGGGCAGATGCTTCTTATCCAGCTTCCAGTCCTACATTAAGAAATCCTTATAATGAAACTGGTTTAGCATAGAATATTCTTGCCTCATAACTTTTGGAGCCAGGAGGGATAATAACCAGAAGCCTTGAATCCCCAGATATTTCCTACATGGGGTTGGGGGTAGGGAAGTTCTGCTCTTCAGTGCCAAGGGTAAATTTAAATTTCATGAGTTAAAGGAGATAGAATTTTAGCCATGTGGATGTTGGATCCCACAAGGCATGATATTCCTTTTAGCTGCTGGTTCTACTGTACTGTACATATAGTGCCTTTAAATGGGTGGAACTATTAAGAGAACTTTTACCCAAAATACATCACATGATCATTGCAACATTTTTACCAATCAGATTCCCCAGTTAAGGGTAGGTTGGACGAAGTTCAGTGGTTCAGCTGATTGACTCCTCCCACTTGCCTGCATACTTAAATCTCCAGAGTCCACCCCCGGGGCTTTAGATTGCTTTGCCCTCCTTCCTTCACTCCACCTTCCTTGGTGCTCTTCTGTGTGCTGGGGATGTTGGACCCCACAAGTATGACATTTCCTTTAGCTTCTGGTTGTCATACTTAGAGCACCATTAAATGGATGGAAATACTAAGAGAGATTTGCCAAAAATATGTTGCATAAGCATTACACCAGTCTTACAAATCAGGGGCCGGATATTCAAAGATGCTCAAAGTGCAGTGCAAACATTTGGGCTGTGCCCAGTGCTTGCCTGGGAGCCCAACAATGCTATATTCAGTGCAATAGTGCACTGGCACTATATGACTGAATATAGGGTCATGTCAGCCCAGCACTAAGCCATGTAGCGCTGGGCAGCCGATGGCTCCTGAAATAGGGTGTCACAATGGCTTGCATCCACACTAAATTTCTGATATTCAAATGGACCCATGCAAATGAGCTCAGTGGGCATGAAAGGCACT
Organism: Neoceratodus forsteri; assembly: GCA_016271365.2. Taxonomy (NCBI): domain Eukaryota; kingdom Metazoa; phylum Chordata; order Ceratodontiformes; family Ceratodontidae; genus Neoceratodus; species Neoceratodus forsteri. Next base: position 337,609,020 of record CM057454.1, read on the forward strand.
AATGTGCTATTTGCATACCCATTACAGGCTCATTTGCAAGGATAGCCCAGCAATTTAACGCAGCACTGCCTCCCACTTGCCTGGTCTCAGAGAGCTATTCCTGGTACTAGTGGCTCCCCCCAATAATCATCAGCCCATTGTGTAAAAGAACTCTTTTCCTGGTGCTAGTGTCCCCCCCACTGATCGTTGGCCCAGTGTAAAACATATATCATTCCCTGTTGTCCAGTGGTCCCCCCAACCCGCACCCATGCCTGATGCTGATACAGTAGTCCCTGGTGTCCAGTGGTCCCTCCCCCATCCTTTTTTTTTGTTTTGTTACATTTCTATTTAGCCTCCTTTGGCAGGTCACCAACTTTGTCTGCCAACCTACTGGACTCGTGGTCTTTTGGGATCTTATGGCACCTTGCGCACCCTAGTGGATCCCTGAGCCAGTCCGTAGGCTTCATCCTAGGTGGCCCCCGATGTTTCCTCTGTTTCACACCTGTTTGTGGTGCCCTAACCCTGAGACCCTAGAAGCGGTGATGCATGCGCGTGGAGGCACACATGCGCACTGCAGCTCCAGTACCAGCCTCTTCCTCCCTCCCTCCCTCAGCCTAGCGCCTGCACTCCTCGGAGTGACACCACTGCTCTGACCTCCACCAGGAGGTGGCCATGCTCTAAAGAGGTGAGATACTCCCTCCTGAGGTGGAGAGCTGTCAGCCAGCAGCCACTCACATCCTCTTCCTCCCCCCCGCCAACCTCCAATGACCCATGCTCTTTCCTGAACCCGGGTCACCAGCATGGCATCAGGTGTGGTGTCCAGCACCTCAACCCTCTGTATCACCAGGCCAGCCCTTCCCCCATCCTGATCCCTTGTATGCTAACATATATCCATTTCCTGGTGTCTAGTGGCCCCCCTCCACCTTGCTCCCCCTAACCCTGAGCTGGTAACTGGCACAGCCTTCCACTCTCCACCACAGCTGGCCACCAGCTGAGCTGTCAATGAGTGCATACTGTACAATCAGCTGTTACAGTACATGCTGATTGACAACTCAGTTTGCAGCCAGAAATGCTGGAGAGTGGAGGGTTGCGCTTGTTGCCTGCTCGGGATCAGAATGGGGGCAGTGGGGTAGTGGAGTACTATCTTCAAGGGTGGGGGATCTACTAGACACCAGGGACTGGATATACATTGGTATACAGGGGATCAGGATGGGGGCAGGATCACTGGACACCAGGGACTACTATACCAACATCGGGCATGGGTGTGGGTGGGGTGAGGGACCACTGGACACCAGGAAAAGATGTATGTTTTATATTGGGCTGGTGAACAGTGGAGGGGAACACTAGCACCCAGAAAGAGTTTTTTTATACAGCGGGCCAACAATCAGTGGAAGGAACACTAGCACCGGCGAAAGAGTCACTAGCACCAGGGAAAGAGTTTTTTAAAATAACGGGCCCGCGATCAGCAGAGGGTGCACCACTAGACACCAGGGACCACTGTGTTGGGGGTTGGGAGGGCTGGTGTACTTCATCCACCAACTGCTGGGCTTGCACAGGAGTAAGTCAAGGTTTCAGCAGTATGTGCACTGCACAAGGGGACTGAGCAAAATGGCCTTGTGTGGTGCACATATTCTGAACACTGGACTGCACCAATATTCTGGTCCCCACCCCTTCATTTGCATTGCACCCCTCTGAATATTACCGGGTGCAAATCCTGTTTGCCCATGCTAACTAGGATTTTGAATATGGGAATTCCGCTCAAAGTCCGGTTTGTGTGGGCAAACAGGGATTTGTGCCCTGGCAAAGTTTGTAATATTCAAGTTTCAATATATTCAAGTTTATTGCAGGAAAAGCTCCATTGAGCAGGCTTATTTACAAGGAGGCCCCAATTACACAAAAACAGGGACATATATATATATAGACAACAATGGTAAGTGCAACACGTAAAAGCAATTATAGTGAATGACCGGTGACTCAAGCTACAGAATAATTCATGACAGCAATAAAAGATAAAATAAAGTGCTATGCACAGAAAAATAACAGGGAAATCATATAATAACCATACAGTACAGTAATACAGTGCATGGTAATAAAATGACAAGATACAGTGCATGGTAACATGTTGACTAACTACAGGGTGGAATGGGAAAATATAGCACAAGCAATAAAGACTTAAATGACAGTCAGCCAGGTGGTTACTAGAACTCATTTGTGTAGCATACTGAATTAGGGTTAAAGGAGTGGCTGATTCAGACAGGTGAGAGCTCAGAGAGGTGAGAAATGAGAAGAGATGGGTAAAGCATCGGGAAGAGCAGGTGGCAGGAAGGAAAAAAGGGGGGACATACATACTATGGAGTCATGGGTGGAAAGGTGGAGAAGGTAGAAAGGAGATGGGAGAGAATAGAAAAGAGTTAAGTGTGCAAGTGTCTGGGGGTGAGGTGGGAGTGAAGCACAGGGGTGAGGTGTGAATGGAGCACAGGAACATCCATAAAAGGAATGGAGAGGGCAGATCAGAAGGGGGAAGAGGAGGGCAATGGACAACAGGCAATGGGAAGAGAGTTTGGAAGTGGGGGTCTTCTCCTTCCTTGTATGACACAGGGTGAAATTGGAGGGGTTACAGTGGTGAGGATACAGGGGGTGTGTTAGTGTCTAGGGGAGGGCAGGTAACCCTGCATAGGGAGAGTAATCAAATGCCAGCACAGCGGTGGCAAAATTGGAGTTTAGTTTTTCTAGAATAAGGCTGCGGTCTTCAATTTTCACTCCATTGGCATGGATTTTGGTTGGGACAGAATGGGAAGGATTACGTCCTTCGACTGATTTTTATAGTCTACCAGATCTTGGCTGAGTTCTTTTGGCATGTTCAAGGGTTTCAATGTAATAATTAGATTTGGCAGAACATATTAAGTTGACACATTAATTACTGGCAGTTCTAAAAGCCTGCCAGTTGGTTTGGCACTTAGGTCGCCTTGCATGGGCCTAGAGTTTATCCTAGTTGGTTAGAGCAGCTTTGAGACCTGGTGTGAACCATGGGTGGAAAAACTTGCGGACTCTGGTTCTGATGAAAGGGACGTACTTATTTGCTAACAGTGATAAGTTATCATTAAGGATAGTGACAGTCTCATCCACTGTTTTGGCTAAATAGAGGTTTTGCCAGTTTATATGGCTGAGACTGGAGAGATAATTATTGGCATTGAATTTATGGAAGCTATGCTTAGTAATAAATTTGGACAAGGAGGGACCTTTTTCATGGGATCTCTTGCACACTACAATGCTGTGGTCTCTCGAATCATTGTGGCAGTGTGCAGGATTTTGTGAGGACAGTTTGAAATTATGACATCCAGGATAGAGCTGTTTGCACAGTTTTTGGTGTTTAACCTAGTTGGCTCCATGATGAGTTGGGAGAAGCCAAGCTTGTCGCAAAGTCCTTTTAGCTCACTTGCTTTGGATGAGTGACAATCAAGGTTTAGATCACCTTGAATGATGGTTTCATTTTTGTTGGGGGGGGGCAGTGATTAATTTAAGGGTTGTGATTACTTCATTGCCCCCAGTGGGGGGGGGGTCTGTAACAACCAATAATGTTAAGGGTTTCTGATGAGGGCAGGTGGATTTTTAGGGACACGTATTTTAATTCTTTTGGTTTTGACATGGTGCAGATATCAGAGACATTAAGTTTGTCTTTTAAATAAATGACCACCCTTCCCCCCCTTGTGGGCCTGTCTGGTCTGTGCAGATTGAAGGTGGGGAGAGAAATCTGCTGGTCTGAAATGGTGCTCTTAAACCAGGGTTCTGTGATGTCAATGAGGTCTGGCTTGGTGTGGGCAGCCCAAATTTGGAGCTGGTCTAGTTTATTCAGCAAGCTCTGCACATTAATCAGTATTATCTTTAGACTGGGGTTCACTTTCACATTTCCAGAACAGATAAGAAGTAGCAGGATAAGCTTTTTTAAGGTACATCTTGCTATAGCAAGTTCTTTCTTCTTTTGGAACTGTCCAGAGTGTGTTAATGGAGATGATGACTTTGAGGGAGGAGGAGTGAGATGAAGGGGACAGAGCATGGCTATAAGAGAGAGTGCTCTAGTGGTCAAGGGAGTGGGTGGGGTTCACTGGAGCATGAATGGGAAGTGGGTGGGTGCCTTGGTGGTAATGTAGCATGTAGGGGGCTCTGTGATAAGGTGAGTGGTTGGTAGCAGATGTGTGCCATAGTTGAAGTGTGCCATGGGGAAATTATAGGTGCTGAATCCCTAAGTGAGTATGGAAGCAATGCCATGGCAAATAGTAACTGGAGGAGCATGGCTGATGAAGAGTGCAGAGTGTGGGGCACGGGGTGGCATAACCTGGGGTATGTGGATGGGAGAAGTGAAAACTGATTTGGAGTAGAAAAGCCCAGCCAGATTATATGGCTTTGGGGAAGGGTGGTGGCCTGCGGTGCTGTTGCTGTGAGGTTCGAATCCTGTAACCTACTAGAGGCAGGATAAAGCCAATAAAAATAAGGTGTAGAGTGCTGAAGGGGAAATGGGGGGGGGGAAGGGAGTCAGTCAAAAAGCTGAGGCCACTGTGGGAAGCAAGCAGATTTTTTAGCAGAGAAGAGATATAGAGGAAGATGTAGATAAGGTTAACATAGAGAAGGCTGAAGCAGGGCCAGTTAGATGGTTTAGTGGTAGTGTCACACACTGTGGACCTGGAGTTTATGGGTTCTAGTCTGGGAGGAGTAAGCAGAGTTGAGAATATATTGGGCTCCAGGTGCCCATGTGAACTTACGGTATGCAAAATTGGCAAGCTTTTAAACTGGTCAAGGGGGAGGCACTGATAAGAAGCAGGAAAATCCGAGCCTCCCCCAACAAAACAGGGTACTAAATGAGAAAAAGACCAAGGTAGAAAGGTCAGTGGGGGATGCTGCTACAGAAGGTAAAGCCATCAAAAAATGGAGAGCAATGAGTACCAATGCCCATAGTCTGGGTAACAAGCTTCCTGAATTAGTGGCCTTGATGGAGGAAGTACATCTAGATATCGTGGCAGTCACAGAAACATGCTACACACAGAACTGTGACTGGGATGTAAACATACCAGGATACACTATCTACAGGAGGGACAGGGAGGGTAAAAGAAGAGGAAGAGTAGCTCTCTACATAAGGGAAGGAATCAAAGCAACAGAACAAAAGGGTAAACAGGAAAGAGGAGAAGAAGCACTGTGGGTCAATTTGGAGACAGGCAATGGCACCACAATCCGCACAGGGGTTGTATACAGATCTCCTCTCAGGGGGAGGAAATGGACAAGGAAATGATAGAAAGTATACTTAGAATAGCAGAAAAAGGGGAGATATTGCTGATGGGTGATCTGAATATGCCAGATGTTAACTGGAGTGCAGTTGCAGCAGCCACTTCTAAGAGTGGAATTATTCTAGATTCCCTACAGGGGGCATGCCTTAGACAACTAGTACTGGAACCCACTCGAGAGGGAGCAATCTTAGACCTGGTTCTCTCAAATGGAGAGAGGACCACAGATGTAGAAGTGGGTAGCCATCTGGGAACTAGCGACCATCGAACAGTATGGTTACAATAAACACAGCAACAGAGTCAAGCCATACAAAGGCAAAAGTACTGGACTTCAGGAGCGCTGACTTTGCAAAATGGATGAGTGCCTAAGGAATGCACTAGCAAGTGAGCAGGAAGGAGGGGTGGAAGAACAATGGGGAATAATAAAAACTGCCATCACAAAGGTAACAAGCCTTTACGTGAAGCAAATAAACAAACAAAACGATGTAAGAAACCACTATGGTTCTCAAAGGAGGTGGCAGTGAAGGTTCAAGAGAAAAAGAAAGCATTCAGAAAGTACAAGGAATCACAGAAGGAGCAGGACAGAGAATTGTATCAGTTAAAGCAAAAGGAAGCTGGGAAGGCAGTCAGAACAGCAAGGCCCGAACCAAGGAAAAGATAGTCAACTCAGTTAAGAAGGGGGATAAAACCTTTTTTAGGTACATCAGGGAGTGAAGGAAGACCAAGGGAGGGATAGTGAGGCTTAATAAAGGGAAGGGGGTGGGCAGAGAATGACTGTGAAAAGGCAGAGATACTAAACAAATATTTTTGCTCAGTATTTACAAATGAAGAGGGGGAGGTACCTAAACCAAACTATAGAAACACTCTGGATACAGAAGTTGATACCAGCCCATTTACAGAAGAAAGGGTTCTGAAAGAACTGAAGGTGGACAAAGCAATGGGGCCTGATGAGATTCATCCCAGAATTCTAAAAGAACTAAGGGTAGAACTAGTGACACCACTGACTACCCTCTTTAACAAATCATGGGAGGATGGGGTGGTACCTGAGGACTGGAGGAGGGCAGATGTGATTCCCCTTCACAAAAGTGGGAGCAGGGCAGAAGCAGGAAACTACAGACCTGTTAGTTTAACCTCAGTGATAGGGAAATGATGGAATCACTTCTGAAGGAAAGAATTGTCAGTACCTAGAGGCCAGAGGCACAGGACCCGAGGCAGCATGGCTTCACAGCTGGAAGGTCATGCCAGACAAATCTAATAGATTTCTTGCCTGGGTGACCAAAGTAGTAGATCAGGAGGGGCTGTGGACATACTACCTAGACTTTAGCAAGGCATTTGACTCAGTCCCACACAAAAGATTAATATATGTTAGCCAGCCTGGGAGTGGTCCCAAGATGATAGCCTGGGTAAAGAATTGGCTGGAGAATAGGACACAGAGGGTAATAGTAAATGGAGTCACTCTGAAGAAAGGGGTTACTAGTGAGGCACCGAGGTTCAGTATGGGACGGTCCTCTTCAATGTCTTTATAAGCCGACATTGCAGAGGGCCTGAAGGAAAAGCATGTTTCAGACATGACACAAAGACCTGCAACAGAGTTGATGCACAAGGGGGTGGAAAGGATGAGAAGGACTTGGCAAGGTTAGAGGAATGGTCAAATGTATGGCAGCTTAGATTCAATGCAAAGAAGTGCAAGGTAATTCACCTGGAAACAAAAACCCAAGGGAAGAGTACACAATGGGGGGTGAGATACTAACAACAACAAAAATGCAAAGGGACCTGGGGGTAGTCATATCAGATGACTTAAAGGTGGGCAAGCAATGTGAGAGAGCAGTAAGGAAGGCTGGGGGGATACAGGGATGCATAGAGAGAGGCATCACCAGTAGAAAACTGGAAGTTGTTATCCCTCTGTACAGACAGCTGGTGAGACTCCATCTGGAGTACTGTGTGCAGTTCTGGAGACCCAGTCTCTGCAAGGACATAGCCAGAATGGAAGCTGTCCAGAGGAGGGCAACTAAAATGGTGCAGGGTCTGCACCAGAAGACATATGAAGAGAGACTAAAGGAGCTTTTCTATGTATAGCCTCGAGGAAAGGAGGGAGAGGGGGGACATGATAGAAACTTTCAAGTACCTCAGGGAATCAACAAAGTCCAAGAGGGTAGCATCTTTCAAAAAAAGAGGCGTGCAAGAACAAGGGGCAATTTGAAGATGGGGGTGGCTGGAGGTAATGCAAGGAAGTATTTTTCACAGAGAGAGTTGTGGATACATGGAATGGCCTTCCGGAGGAGGTTGTGGAGTCAAAACAATGGTTGAATCTAGCATGCATGGGACAGTTATAAGGCAATTCTAGGGGTTGGGGGTAGAAAGAAGTAGGCTGCTGGTTAACTAGGATCTGCAGCTTATCCATTAGGTAGGGAAATGGGCAGACTGGGTGGGCCAAGCGGTCCTTATCTGCTGTCAAATTCTGTGTTTCTATGTTTCTATGTAAATTAGTAGGGGTGTTGGCAGTGCAAACCAAACAGTCATTAGGGCTGTAGTAACTCATGGCGATCTGCATAGATGGAGCGGTCAAGCTTCTGGAACCCCTTTTGGCCATTTTCTCTAATGTATTGTACAGGTACAGAAATGCTTAAAATTAGTCTTAGATTAAAATTCTGTATTGCTCACACTTCAGTTCTATATATTATTTGTACCCTTATCTTCAACCTTTACACTGCTGCAATACCGCTAAAAGAAATATTTGCATAACATTTCACATATCTGTAAATTCACAAAATGGACTGTCTTGAACTTCTTTTTTTTCTTTCCTCAAGGTATGGTATCCACGATCCTTCATTATCTAAGCTTATCCCTAAAAATGTAAATAGGCACCGGTTCTAGAGTCTCAACACTAGGGCTGGGTGGACTGTTCTGTGGGAGATCCGAAACCTCAAATTGAGCACACAATCCAAGGACCCAGATAAATACGGACTTCACTGCAGAAGTTCAGTTCTGGATCAGTGGAAGTGCCATTTATGCCAATGTGTGTATTGTTGCCATGGGATTCTGTCGGCATGCTTGCTCCATGTACAGGTGGCTGGCCGCAACCAATCAGGCGACAGATGGTCATGTGATACATTCATGGTATATAACCATCCTGAGTGCGCAATGCAGCCTAGACGAGAGGAGGACGGGTCAGAAGAGCACCTTGCTTATCGCTGCAGCAGCCACCAGAAGAAGTTGCTAAAAAGAAAAAAAAACACACACAAAATATATATATACATGTTGTAGGGAAGAGAAAAGGAGAGAGAAAGGACTCGATTTACTGGTGTTGGGAGGAGATACTGATTGCCATGGGAGGGTGACAGATCAGGACTGGAGAAAGGAGGAATCCAGAGGGACTGGGGAGATAGTGGTGGCCTCGGTGCTGCCGGGGGGGGGCAAAAGGCAGGAAGTGTGGCAGTGTGGCAGTGTGACTATGTACATGAGCAAAGACAGGCAGGCAAAATCTTTGACTTGTAGCATAAAGCTCCAGAGGAGAGAGGAGGAGACTACTGGAGGCCCAAGAGAAATTTTACAGTTAAGAAAATCCCAAATTAACTTTTTGTTCCTTTCTTTGACTCAGACAGTGTAGCTGTGTACATGAACAAGGGAGGGCAGGCTGGCAAAATCTTTGACTTGTACCATTCCAAATCCAGATCCAGAAGAGAGAGGGAGAGTGACTACTGGGGGCCCAAGAGAAATTTTACAGTTACAGAAAATCCCAAATAAAATGTTTTTTCCTGGCTTCAGTGTGACTGTGTATACAGGGCAAGGGCAGCAGGCTGGCAAAATATATTTTTTACTTGTGCCATCCAGAGGGGAAAAAGAGAGAGCGCGAGAGAGAGAGAGAGAGAGAGAGAGAGAGAGAGAGAGAGAGACTGAGAGAGACTGCGGGGGAGGGGTGTCACAAAAAATGTAACAGTCCCAGAAATCCCAAATAATTTTTTTTCTTGGCATTTCAATGTGGCTGTGTGTACAGGGCAAGGGCAGCAGTCTGGCAAAAAAAGTATTTGACTTGTGTCATCCAATCATGAAACACAATCACTTGTTAACATTCATTCATGTTATTGTCCAGAGGGGGGAGAGAGAGAGAGAGAGAGAGACAGACAGACAGACAGACAGACAGACTGACTGACTGCATGGGTGCCCATGAGAAATGTAACAGTCTCAGAAATCCCAAATAAAATGTTTTCCTGGTTTCAGAGTGGCTGTGTGTACAGGGCAAGGACAGCAGGCTGACAAAATCAATCTTTGACTTATGCCATCCAGAGGGGAGAGAGGGAGACTGCAGGGGGGGGGAAGGGGGGCCCACGAGAAATGTAACAGTCCCAGAAATCCCAAATAAAATTGTTTTCCTGGCTTCAGTGTGGCTGTGTGTACAGGGCAAGGGCAGCAGGCTGGCAAAATAAATCTTTGACTTGTGCCATCCAATCATGATCACTTGTTAACGTTTATTCACAATTTCATGTATTAAAACAAAATACTGTTTGGACAAACAACCTACAAATTGATGTGCCTATGCTGCTGGCTGTGTGAGGCCCAGGGGATAAAATCTGACTTTGTGACTCATAGCAGGCTGTTTACACTACAACAGAAGTAAAGTACAGCTACACATAAGTGTCATCATCATCATCATCATCACTCATTCCCCATTATTCCTCCTTACTATCATTAGTTTTATAGTATATTGTGTTGTATTACATATAAGCATTAGCCAACCCCAGTGTAGTACTGTGCTGCGTGTGGCTATGTACCAAATGTGTCTGCATCTCCAATTCAAATTCTGAAGCACACTTAACAGTTGCTGAATTTGATCAATTAACAGTAACTGTACTGTAGGAGTCAGTCAGGTAATCTTGGAAGGAAATGGTGGGGGACTGCTGTGCTGTCAGTGTGTTGTGTACAGTTATGAGTCATGACAGTAAATTTGTCCCTGGCCTGGGAGTGTGGGTGGGAGTCATCAGAGGAACATCACGTTGGTTAGAGAGATCTTAGTTTCTTTACAGGTTAGAGTACTAATGATTTCGGTATATGCATCTGTCTCCCTCTCCATCTCTCCCAGCACACTCATGTCACAGACCCAAGAAGGATATGGCACCATTACAGGCCAGCCATAAAGGGGCTAGTAGTGAGTGATTGCTTTTTTTATTTAGCAGTTTTACATTAATTGTTTTACAAATAGTCCATTAAATTATTTCCTTTTGGCCTCTGTGTCCAATGTAACTGACTTAGGCCACTTTTTTGCATTTTGTTTGCATTTTTTCAAATATTTTTCAATTAATCAGAACTAATCAGGACAAATCAGAGCTTCATCATGCTCCAGTTCTTATTTGATAAGGGTCAGAAATTCACCAAGTTCTCCCAGCCCTACGGAATACCACAGCACCAACTGTATTTATTCTTTAGTTCACCTATTACTTAGTTTTCTCCAAATTACATTTCTATTGCAAGCTTTTAAGGGATGTCATCAATGCATTAATGCCATCTTGGAGGCCTTTAGTTATGTGCAAAATAATAAATGTATCATCCACAAAGAGCAGAATATTAATATTAGCACCTTTCAGTTTAGGTGAATCCATTTGTATACCCTCTAGATCCATAATCAACTTATTAATATTTAAATTAAAAAGTGCGGGTCCTAGTGTACACTCCTGCATTACTCCAAAATATGTAGGGATCAAACCTATTGTTCTGCCATCTTGAGCATAACTAGGGATGGATGAACTGGCTCTGGTGCAGTTCCAACCCCCCGTGGACCAGGCTGTCTTGGCTCTGACCAGGAAAAGTGAGCCTTTCTTGGCTTGACTTGAATTGCCGAGTTGGCCTGGTTTGGAAGTGTGGTCCAGTCTGGAATAACACTCTCACCACCAGTACTGCATAGAAAAGTTAGGGCAGGGCACATAAATGTGTTGAAAATTAAAAAAAATTGTTTCTTTCTTTTCCCTGATCTCTGCCGAAGACTCCCAAGTCCCTGGACCGTATATGGCCAACAAAGTGAAACACTTGTGATCCTGGGACACTGAAGGGAGTCAAGTAGTGCAGGTCTCTGTTCCATGATCGACACATCTCCTAGCCAATCCTCTGTGTCAGCCATCACAGGACATCCCTGGGAAACCGAGTATCATGCGCATTTGGGGTTTTTCTTTCAGTGGAGACAGTCATATGTGCGGAGATTTAAAAAAAAAAGGCAAAAATGATTTTATTAGAGAGGAAGGGAGAGAGAAAATAGAGACTGAGAGACCAGAAAATTCAACAGCAGAGTGCAGACGTTGCAGCAGACTGCAGAGTACTCTTATTAAAAAAAAAATTATAATTTTTTTTCATTAGAACGAGAGAGAGAGAGAGAGACAGAGTAGAGAGACTAATGAATTCAACAGCAGAGTATAGAGTAGACAGCAGCAGAGTGGACGTTGCAGACTCCACAGTAAAAACAGAAAAAAAACACCCATATTTGTGAGAGAGAGAGAGAGAGACCAACGGATTTAACAGCAGAGTGCAGAAAATAAAACTAAAAACAAAATATTAAGGGCAACAGAGTCAGTCAGGACAGGAGGACTCTGTCTGAAGGTCATAGTGCCTCAGTAATTTTGAGGGGTGCTTCTAGTGTTGTACAGATTTTGAAGGGGTGTCACCCATGTGTCTGACTCTGTGTTGCCTATTTCCGTGCTGCTGAGACCCCATCTCCACAAGGACATAGACAAAATGGAGGCAGTTTACAGGAGGGCAACTAAAATGGTGGAGGGTCTGCAAGAGAAGCCATACGAGGAGAGGCTAAAGGAGCTTAATATGTATACCCTTGAGGAAAGGAGGGAGAGGAGGGACATGATAGAAACATTTAAGTACCTTAGTGGAATCAACAAAGTCCAAGAGGGTAGCATCTTTCAGAAAAAGAGATGTGCAAGAACAAGAGGACACAATTTGAAGATAGACGGGGGGACAGCTCAGAGGCAATGTGAAGAAGTATTTTTTCACAGAGAGGGTGGTGGATGCATGGAACAGCCTTCTTGAGGAGGTTGTGGGGTCTAAAACATGGGAGAATTCAAGAATGCATGGGACAGACATAAGGCAACGTTTGTGCGGGGTAGGAAGAAATAGGCTGTTGGTTAAATAGGATCTACAGCTTATCTTCTAGGTAGGGAAATCTACAGACTAGGTGGGCCAAGCGGTACTTATCTGCCGTCAAAGTCAATGTTTCTATGTTCTATGTTTCTATGCCCTGAAAGGTCATACTGCCCTAGACTCTGTGTTGCCCATCTCTGTGCTGCTCTGAAAGGTCATACTGCTGTAGACCACTTTGTTGCCCATCTCTGTGCCTGAACTACTACTAGGTCATAGCGCATACAGATTGTGAAGGGGGGTCATGTCTCAGACTCTGTGTTGCTCATCTTAGTGCCTGAACTACTAGGGCATACAATGCCTCAGGTATTTTGAGAGGGGGGTGTCATGTCTCAGACTCACTGTTGGCCATCTCTGAGGCTGAACTAATACTAGGTCATATTGTGCCTCATGTAGTTTAGGGGGTTTTATGTCTGAGACACTGTGTTGCCCATCACTGTGCCTGAAGTACTATTAGGTCATATAGTGCCTCATATATTTTGAGAGGGGTGTGTCATGTCTCAGACTATGTGTTTCCCATATCTGTACCTGAACTTCTACTAGGTCATATAGTGCCTCATATATTTTTAGAGAGGGGTTTTACATCTTGGACTCTGTGTTGCCCATCTCTGTCCTGAACTACTACTAAATCATAGTGCCATACATATTGTGAAGGGAGGGGCGTCATGTCTCAGACTCTGTGTTTCTCCTCTCTTTGTCTGGACTACTACTAGGTCATATAGTGCCTCAGGTATTTTGATAGGGGGTGTCATATCTCAGACTCTGTGCTGCCCATCTCTGCATCTGAGCTAATACTGCTTAGCAAGCTATTAATCTGGATCCCCACAAATGGATTTCCAGTCAGAATCTGTTACAGAAATGGAACATGTGGCCAACACCAGCAGTATGGCTGAAATTGGTACACATAACAATAAAAATATTTCCTGAAAACAAATTCAGATAAAAAGGGAAACACTGCTGAAGATGTCATTAATGCAACTGATGAAAATGAAGCAACATGACCAGAAAAAGATGAAGCAACACAACCAGAAAAAGAAAAGAATGTTGGTGAATCTCCTGATCAAAGTAATGCAGCATTGTTAGCATTGCTAGAAAAATCAGATAAAAGTAAAACACAAAAACAGGTAGCCAGAACAGTTAGACCTAGAAATAGTAGAAAGTCAATGATTAAAGAAAAGGCTATATCTAGTACCACTAAACATGGCACTCCATGATATTCCACTCATGCATATCGGGCAGTGACTCTGATAAAGAAGAGGTTGTAAATGTAGAAGAACAAGATCACAATCATGATGTATCACAGTTATGCTTTTCCAAAAGTGATGAATCAGAATGTGGTACTGATGAGGTAGAGGAAGCCACCTGGGTTCCCCCACCCAAAAAGAAAAAAACACATACAGCAAGCACCACCACCAGCCACAGCCAGTAGAGGAAAAAAAAATCTATAATCATGGTAGCTCTTCTGGGGACAGCCACAGTGTGCATGAATCAGGGTCAGAAACAACTACCACCAAAATTGCTGCAGTTCTTGGCATGACATCAAAACATTCCACCTCAGTTGTGTGGAGCTATTTTCATATAAGATTAGATTAGATTAGATAATTCATTTATTAAGTGCCCATTCCCGAAGACTCTGGGTGCTGTACACACCAATAACAATAAAATAAAAAACATTATTAAGCCATCAATACACAAATAAATCAACTAAAAACATAAATTAATTATGGATGCATAGATATTTTAATTATCATTCAGCAGTTTCTCATAAAAGGCCAACTGGAATAACTATATTATGTAAGTCCCAAAAATGAATGCGTTGCTGTCTGCACTTTTTGTCATCAGGAAGTTAGCAGGGGGAAAGTGAGGGGCCAGTTCAGAACAACATCACTAAAAAGGCATTTGCAACTAGCGCATACAGCCATTTGGCTGGGCAGCAGTTCTGAGCAAGGGACAAATATCTGTGATGAAAATAATCTCACAAATAGTGACGATGAAGAGACTGAGAGACTGGGCAGAAAAAACATGTTCAACAAGCCAGAGCATGCGACCTTGGGAGAGGAAACACTGCAAAGTCTGGGACTTAAAATAAATAGATTGTTCTCCTCAGTGGGAGGGCTGGCATCCCAGTTCGAGTCTCTTACTAACAGAGTAACAGTCCTTGCATCTGACATTAATTTCATTAAAATGGAGACCGGAGTAGCCAGAAAATGTTCTGAAGTGGCCTTAGGGATGATGGCTAAACTAGTAAAGGAGAACACACACCTACATTCCTGAATCAAGATGCTAGAGAACCAGGCAACAGCGGCCAATACACGTGTGATTGGGATACCAGAGCAAAGTGAGAGAGATCATTTGGGGCTGTTCATGGTCGAGTGGTTGGAGCAACAGCTCGGACAGACCCTCGCAGATCACAAAAATAAAGATTCAGAAAGCTTATAGAGTTGCAACGAGGGGCCACCAAGTATGTCCAGATGCCCCCAAGGCAATTGTTCTGATACTGGATGGAGTAGGAATGAGGGAATTTATTCTTGCCCTGGCCAGACAAACGTGGACTTTGTTGTGTGAAGGGCAAAAAATAAATCTGTACCCTGACTTGACTTATGTGACGAGGCAGAAGAAAAAACATTTTGATGGAGTTTGAGGTATACTGCGAGGGGCGGGGGTGCCCAATGGTATGATATTTCCTGCATGCCTAAGAATTGTCCACCAAGGAAAAATATATTTCTTTTCTTAGCATCAGGAAGCTTTAAAGTGGACACAGAGACATGTACCATCTTGTTGCCGCTGAGAACACAGATCACTCTCCCAATCAGAGAAGGAAGACGAAGCTGAGGGTGTGACCTGATTTGGGGCAGATCTAACCAGGTTTGCATTACAGTCCATGACTGCTATTCTTAGTAGACATTTATATGTCTGGGTATACTATCTGAAGTGACTTATGTCACAAGAATTTAAGGTTAAATGAGCTTATTGTCTTCCCACACTGTCTTTAAAGTTTAAATGATAGCAGTTCCAATAGAAATTTAAAAATGTTTAAAGAAATGTTTCATCCACTGTTAGGACACATCTGGTTGTAAAATCCATGAAAAGCATCAAAGAAGATGTAGTTTAGTTGCCGAGCATAATCCTCTCTAGTTAAGTACTTTTTTGGTACTACATAGTAAAGAAATGCAGGAATCCTTATGTCTTCTAAATGAAGATCAGTCTTATCTTATTATTTAACCTTCGGGTTATGGTGATTTAAAATCTATGTAATGTTCATGCTGCTCATGGGCTCAAATAACACAGTGATATTACCGATACAAATTGGTCAACTGGCTATTATGACCTACCTGGGATAGCCCTCTATGATGTATCTAATTGATGGAGTATGATTTCGTTTTCTTACTATTTTAACTGTGTGTATTAAAAGGGGTGGTGCCCTCAATGGCTTTGAGAACATATTAAATATGTACGCCATTTGTGATTTCCATGTATATTTAATACTGACACAATCAACAAATATAAAGTTTAAAAAGAAAAAACTTTTTTGACTTCACTGACAAAAGTATTTGGACAAGCTACAGCTTCACCCCTGCAATCCTGTGCCCCTCCCCCCCACACGAACTAAACAGCAGACCATTACTGTGATGCTTGAACAAAAAACTGCCTAAAGTTGATCACATCAACTCACATTAAAAATTAATCAGTTAATAGCTGAATTTATTTCCAAGGACCTGCAATCATTTTCTATGGTGAAGAATGGCAATTTTAGAGCACTTTTAAAATATTTTGCTCCATGTTATAACATACCAAGCCGTAAATAATTTCCGACTGTGGCTGTTCCCAAAATGTATGAATGTGTGCAAAGTAAAATAAAATTGGCTCTTCAAGATTGTGAATGTGGTTGTGTACACCTGACCACAGACATGTGGATGAGTTCTCAAACCACTGATTATATGTGCATTACAGCACATTGGGTGTCACGATTATCTTCAAACACCACCACAAGCAGCAGTGTACAGAAAGGCAGACAAAGAATGGCAGCTCTTTGCGTTAGCATGTTTGGTAAGTATCACATGAAGATATGTGGGGGGGGGGGTGGCTGGGGTCCCATCACAAATTCTGCTCATGCTGCCTGTCTCCCACCAAAAAGCATGACATACTCAGTGATGGTCTATCTGCACACTGCTGTTGTCTTTCTGCTGTTGAATTAATTGGTTTCTCTCTCTCTCTCTCTCTTGCTGACTAACGTTTGACACACTGCCTCCTTTTAATGCAAATCTCCAAAATACCTGAATACACTGGGCTGGATTCACAAATGTTTTGGGGACTAAGTCTCACACTGCAACTTCAGTTGTGGAATGAAATCTCTGCAGCTGCAGAGATTATTATTCACATCTTCAGCAGCTGTGAAGGATGTTATGGCTGGCCCCACTGGCCATAACATTTTTCCACAGCTGCAGGGATTTCCATGGCAGCACTATCTGCAAACTGCCATAAATTGTGGAACTGTTCAGAAACTGACTCCACTTTTGAGAATACCATAGCTGAGGAGAAATTGCAGTTTTGCAAGTGGCAACCCACTTGCACTGAGTTTTTTTCCACAGCTGTGGGATTTTGAAGAGTTTTGTGAATCCAGCCCACTGTTTCCTATGAATGTCATGTGGTGGATGACACACAAGATTGGCAAGAACAACAGTCAATTTATTCTATTGATGTTGGCTTCTTAATGACCTTGAAAAACAACAGGAAAATACAGACACAACTTTTTTTTTAAGTTAAATTTTATTTTTTATACAGAGGGATCTAAAAGAATAATACTGATACATTTCTCATACTCAGACTAAAATAGGCCTACAATTCACCAGAGTAAGCCAAAGTAAATCAGAACCTCTTGGGAAAAAATCAGAGTTGGAATCAGAACCAGGTCACAGTTGACCCACACATCCATAAGTATAACATATTTTAACAATAGTATATGTGTATGTAGAGCTTTAATAATTGCAAGAAACCTTAATTAATGATACCATAATTCTTTAAAATTTCCCAAAGTGTTTTTTGATTCACATTGTCAAATGCCCCTTTTATGTCCATTAGGGCCAAATAAAATTTCTAGTAGATGTACTTTCTTATTAATTTATCTAGAGTTGATTTACCATTGCCTAAACCTGGCTGTTTATAATTTAACATTATGTTTTCCTCTATCCATAACTAAAATATTTTTCAAAACATATTTAATAATTTACAGACAGCACACAAAATAGATATTGGGTAGTAGTTTGCAGGATCCTTAAAACTTCAATTTTTATGAATAGTTGCAATGTCCACTATTAAGCAATTGTGAGGTATACAACATTGTTATTAATTTTCATAAACACTTTTGTCTATATGCTGACCACAACTGAACATGGACCTAATACATTTCTGCTGGTATCCAGTATAGAACTGGGGATTTATTTATTTTTAATGTCATGATTATTTGTACTAATCCTTTTGGTTTACCTCTTCCTGTTTGTTTCTCTTCAGTTGTGTGTTATCTGTGTAAAATTATTCCTAATCATTTCTAGCATATAATAATGAATATTTTTCAAACCATGTCTGTTCTGGAGTTATGTCTTCAATATAAACTCTACTGATTCCTGTACCAGATGCTATAAGTTGCCAGAATTTCTTTGTATCCTTTTTTTGTATTGCTTCCTGAAGTTTATTTCAATGATGTTGGGAGTATATAACTTTTATATATTTTATTAGAAATGAATATTCCTTCCCAATTAATATAGGTGCCTTTCTAATGTATACTATGTTTTCATGTTTAATTAATATCAGTTTAATTTCATTTTAATTCTGCACTTTTTATCATACAATCCTTCCTCCTTCTTTCATCTAGACAGATTATATTTTCTACGCATTCTTCAAACTGCTTGATAGAATATAGTGTCTGAAGTTTCCTTGGTAATGAATGATCATACATTATATTTATTATATTTCTAATTTCAATTTCTTTTTTTGGCAATTGCATTGCAAAAGTGTTTATCAGCAAATACCTCATTATTACAATCAATAATACACAGTAAAGGAAAGTGATCACTTGGACATTTGTTTCCAGTCTTAATTCTTTTAACCTTGCTAAAGAGGAAAACATCCACTACTAGATAGTTTATTAGTGTGCCTCCTTTAAGTGTTAGATAAGTTTGGTATCCTTCAATATCACCTTTGGTGTGTCCATTTAAAATGCTTTAATTAGCTGACCATCCATTCCAAAATGTTTTCTTCTTGTTGTTTTTAAATGTATCACTTGATGTTCTAAATAGTATCATAGATGTTGATTTTCCCTTGGTGTATTTCTGTTTTGATAAACTCCCAACACATACATTAAAATTCACTGAAAAGATAAAATGCACAAAGGATACAATGCAATAAACATGAATTACATATTTTGAATATCTAGACAGACACTCAGTATCAGCATTTAGACTCGCTTCACATGAAAGGAGCACTCAGTGCATACCTAGCATCCAGTACAGAAATCAGTGTAAAAGCAGTGGAGATAGGAATTTTGCAACAGATGCCGCTGCTCTGATGAAGCTACTATGTAGTGAAACAAAATGTTAGGTCAGCAAACACATGGGTGTCTGTTGCTTCATTCCTGCCTGCTCTGCTTTTGCACTGATTCCTACACCAATATTCAATAAATAATAGGCTGCTAAATATGTACTGTGCACTACTTGTGTGTGGAGTGGTGGTGAGTGCTGACCTTGAGTGTCTTTCTAGATCTATATAGTGCAGAGTGAGGCACCACCATCCCTGCATTAAGCAACTTTATATTACACTTCCCAGTATGTTTTGAATATCTGCCGCAGTTTTATCAAAGTATACTATTATGCAATTGGAAAAATATATATGCATTAATCAGACAGACTAGGTCAGCAGTTAAGTAGTGCAATTTAACTACTAAGCAATCCTTAAGATCAATGTATACTGCTTCCATTTTTAGGGAGCAAAGTAACGTAAACTTGTAAGCATCTATTGCTATCATGCATGTTTTTTTCTGCATTCATTCAAGTTTAGGTTTACATTCTAAGTGATTTAGTTATATGATGTCATTGAGATTGTCATTAATAGGGTTTTCTGTCTTGAAGTAGGGTTTTAGACCTACACAAGACTGGGTTCAATCAACAGTGTGGGACACTTTCTCACTACAATCTATGTTGTATAAGAGAAATTGTTAGATGTCATTGCTGATGTCAGTAATTAGAGATTCAGTAAGTTTTGAAGCAAACTTACAGAATAATAAACTGCTACTTTGTTAAGTCAACTTAATTAGTCATGGCTGATACTTTGAGGCTTGTCTAGGTTTGACTGCAACTTAGTGAGAAGCATTATTTCAAGTTGCAAAATGTTCATTAGTAAACCAAACTCCAGTTTTGTATGGGGAGTCTGCATTTAATGCAGGATATGCATGTTCAGCATGAACTTCTAGAAAAACAAAAAATGTTTTACCATGTGAGATGATGGCACACAGTGGTAGAGCACTAAGCCAGTAGTTGTAGGGACTTGCACATATTGAAAAACAAAAAAGGGCACACACAACATGCAGGTTAGAAGGAAACATTCATTTATTAAGAAATATTTAGCAGCGTTTTGGAAGAGAACATTTCTAAATGAATGAAGTTTGCATTCTGACCTGCGTGGTGTGTACACCTTTTTTCAGTACATGTAAGTCCAGTTCCCAGGTTAAAGCCCTACTGACGCATCAAAGAAAACTTAAAAAAAAGTAATAATTAGGTACAGTTCTGCTTGCATTCCATTTATATTTTGTGTATTTCTCCTCC
Source organism: Neoceratodus forsteri (assembly GCA_016271365.2). Classification (NCBI taxonomy): domain Eukaryota; kingdom Metazoa; phylum Chordata; order Ceratodontiformes; family Ceratodontidae; genus Neoceratodus; species Neoceratodus forsteri. The sequence continues at coordinate 337,629,217 of CM057454.1, forward strand.
CCATAATTTATTACAAAGGAAATGTATATGAATATATGGTTGTTGTCCCTTAGAGTTTATTTTGAGTTCATCTGCCTCAGTAGCTTACTCCTGACTCCAAGTTATAATCATCTGTTGTGACATCACAGTCTGTTGCCACGGGAGTAATTGTGAGGTCACAAGCAGTGCTTTATGAACTCTTCAGGAACAGAAATTCTGTTTTCATACAAATGACCTCATTAATAAAATATGGGGAGGAGAAATACATAACTAATGGGAAATACAAGCTGTACTGTGTCTAAATATTATGTTTTGTTAAAGTTCACCTGAATGTGTCACTAGCTCTTTGAGGGTAGAAACTTTAGCTGTGACTGGTATGTGCAATGTTTTTTTTTTTTACTTTCCAGTAGTTGAAGGGACCTTTTTGCTCACAACAATGTGTGTAGTATGAGACAAATTGTTAGATGTCATTGCATATATCAGTGATAGGAGTTTCAGCAAGGTTTGAGGCAGATTTTCAGAATATTAAACTGTTACTGTATTAGAAACATAGAAAATTGTGGGAGAAGAAAACATTGGTCCATCCAGTCTGCCAATAAACCCTAACAAACCTGGGATCTATTGTCCATAGCGTGTTCTAACCTACACTATCAACTTCCATGATCCCCGCCCTACCAGTACACCCTGAAAAAACTCTAAGTCCTTCACTCTGTTCCAGCCTTGTTGAAATCATTGATAGTTTTGGCCTCTATCACATCAGTTGGCAGATTGTTCCATGGCTCCACTATTCTTTTTGTAAAATAAAACTTTCTCATGTCCCTCTTGAACGTACCCAAATCAGTTTCCACTCATGCCCCCTTTTTTGATCCATTACATATGCTAAATAGTTCCTTGCAGTTTACCTCATTTATTCCTTTCAGGAACTTGAAGGTCTCTGTCATATTTCCCCTCTCTTCTCTGGCCTCCAGAGAATACATGTTCAGTGCCTTGAGCCAATACTCATAAGATCTGCCTTGCTGGTCCTGAATAATTTTGCACAGTCTCCAAGTCCTTATTTTTACAGCTTCAGTGGGCAGAGCCCTGCAGCCATTTTGGGATCATAGATAAAAAGGACCTAACAGGATACTGTCTGCTCCTTTTTCTTTGGAGTTCAGGTAATGGAGGCAGACACGCATCCACCACACCACTTTGTTCAGCATCCAGAACACAGCACTGTCCACCATGTCCAACATGACCATTGGTGCTTACTGTGCATGCACGACTCCCTGCGCATGTGCAGTTAAGTCTGGTGGCCATCTTGGCACAGCGGACTCTGCTGTCGGCTGTCCACTGTGTCCAATAAGGTCACCGGAGTTATCTGTGTATGTGCGTGAACATGCGCAGTAAATGTCAGTGGCCATGTTGCACATGGCAGACAGTTGGTGGCACACCACAGTTGCTGAGCCCCATCAGCTGCAGCCGTGCTTGCTCTGGCCTGCCCTTGTTCTTTAGGTGAGGACTCCAGAACTTGTCACAGTACTCTAGGTGGGGCCTCACCAGTGATCAATAGAGAGATAGTAATACTGCCTTCTTTTTGCTATCAGTGCCCCTTTCTATACATCCCATCATATTGTTTGCCTTTATGCAGGCCTTGCTACACTGATTTGTTTGTTTTTGGGAATCACTGATGATGACACCTTGGTCTCTTTCCTCAGGCATCATGCCCAGCCCTACCACCCCATCCAGTATTCTATCTTTAGGTTCTTGTACCCTATGTGCATCACCTTGCACTTTTTGGCATTGAATTTTAACTGCCAAACCTTTGACCACCTCTCTAGCCTTCACAAGTCTCTCTGCATCACCCCAACTCCCTCCTTGTTGTCTATCCTGCTCCAATCTTATATGTTGGCTGTAAAGAGACACATCTTACCCTGCATTCTTTCTTTCATGTTGCAGATTAACATATTGAAAAGGACTGGACCCAGGACCGATCTTTGTGACGCACTACTGTTGACCTCCCTCTCTTCTGATTTTATTCGGTTAACCACAAGCCTCTGCTCTCTCTTTTAACCAGTCTCTCAGTCACCTAGCTGTGCTCATCACTGCACCCAGATTCTCTAGCTTCTATAGTAACATAGAATCCTTCTGTGAGGCACCGAGTTCAAAGCCTTGCTGAAATCAAAAAAGAGTAAACCTATAGCATGGCCCTTATCAACTACCCTTGTTATCTAGTCAAAGAATACTATTACGTTGATCTGACAAGATCTTCCTGTCATGAGCATGTGCTGTTTTACTATCCTTGAGTCAGCAGCTCTCTAGGTAGTTCACAAGGTCCTCTTTGAGTAGTGTTGCCATCGGTTTACCCACAATAGAGGTAAGACTGATAGGTCTGTAGTTACGCAGTTGCTTCTTGACCCCTCTCTTATGAAGCAGGACTACGTCTGTTACCCTACAGTCATTTGGAACTATCCCTGTCTAAATTGAGCTGTTGAATAACCCTGCCAGAGATTCAGTTAGTTCCCTTGCCAATTCCTTGAGCACTCTTGGATACATCACACCTGACTCCGACACCTTATCTATCATTAGAGCTGCAAGCCTTTTCCTAACCCTTTCACTGGTAAATACTTGCTGCCTCATCTCAGGGACTCCCCCTTATAGCTGCATTACTGCCATTCTTTGGCAGAGGTCCTCTGTTTACCCCTGTGAATACAGAACAGAAGTAGTCATTAAGGATGGCTGCTTTTTGCCTACCCATCCCAATTACCCTACCTCCCTCCGTTAGTCTAACAATTCCTCCTCCCTTATTTCATTTTTCCCTAGTATATCTAAAGAACTGTTTTCCCCCTGCCTTGACACCCTTGACTATTTACAGCTCTGAGTCTGCCTTTGCATTTCTGGCTACCCTCTAAATTTCCCTCGTTCTCATTTGGTAGTCTCCCCATTATCCCTTCCCTTGTTGTTCCTTGTACCTGGTGAAGGACTTCTTTTTAGATCTTACTGCTTCCATGACCTTTCTAGGGAAACATTTTGGCCTCTAGAGCCTTTTTTTTATTACCATTCTCATACAAGGCTCTGTTGCCTCCTGAATGGCCCCCTTAATCCCCCCATCTTTTCTGCACATCCCTAATGCTGTCAACTGTGACTAACTTGTCCCAGACTGGTTCCCTCATTTGGTTGAAATCTGCCCTTCTGAAATCTAGGGCTTCAGTCTTTGATGAGGGCTTACATTTCTGATGGGCCTGGTCAAAGCATGTAGAGTTATGGTAGCTAGACCCTAGTGGCTCCCCTATCCACACCGCCCTGCCACTTCCAAACTGGTGAGCACCACTTTGAGAATAGAAGCCTGCCTAGTGGGTTCCTTAACCAGCTGCAAAGCAGGCAGTCCAGCAATGTATCTAGGAGGGGCTGACTTCTGGAGCTTCTGGCAACTGGAATGACCCAATCATATTGTTGAAGGTTTAGATCTCCCACCACTACCACCTCTCACTTTGCCACGCCCCCCCTTTCTAGTTCTTTCCCAAGCCCTTATCTCTCTCTCTCTCTCTCTCCTTCTTTCTCTCTCTTCCTCCTGTCCTGGAAATCTATATATCACACCCATCCATAGTTTCTTGCCAGAGGATGCTGTAAGCTGAACCCACAGCGATTGTGTTTCCTTATTAGCACCATCGATGTTTACATCCCCCACTGCCTCTGTGCCTTCCCTAATACTGTACTGCAGTCAACTTAATTTGCACTGGCTGATACTTTGAAGCTTATCAAGGTCTGAATTCAACTTGGTGAGAAGCATTACTTCAAGTTGGAAAAATGTTAATGACTAAACTTTTTTATTAGTAAAGGCCATGGCAACTATGTATGGGGTGTTCATTGAATACAGTATGTGCATTCTCCTCCCAAGGGTTTCTTGTGAAAAAAAAAATGCTTTGGTTGGTGTTTTTGTTGGATAATAGCACACCATGGTAGAGCACCAAGCCAGTAGTTGGGGCGGGGGGGGCTGGATTCTATCACCAGTGAATAAGATTTTTTTCTTTCTCATTACAATGTCATTGCTGATGTCATTGATAATAGTTTCAGTATACTTTGAGGCTTGTTTAGTTTTAAATGCAACTTAGTCGGAAATACTACTTCAAGTTAACAAAATGTTCATTGCTAAACTCCAATGCAACTGTGTGTGGGTGGTCTGCAAACAATGCAGGATACATGTTCTCATTGCATGGATTTTCTGTAGTTGTGTAGGGGGTTTATAGATCTCCTCTGGAGTCACCCGATCCACTCATTTACCTATTACATATATTAAATATTCACAGGATAACAACAAGTTTCATTAACATCATACAAGAACATCACATGTATAGTGTAAAGGTCTTAGGCAGGGTAACACGCTCAGTAACTTTTTCCGAGGTGTTGCCTGTCTATGACAGGGGGAGGATAGGGTATTCCATACCAGAAGCTTCAACCAGCGGTTGAAGGAGTGGTGCAAAGAGGAGGGATTTGGCTACATTGGGGACTGGGATCGCATCAGGAGGGATAAAGTCCTATGCAGGGGAGATGGGCTGTATCCATCTGGGAGTGGAACCACAGTCCTCGGTGAATGCTTTAAATGCTACATTAGTTAGCCAAGGGGGTGGTGGAAGGATACAGGGAGAATTAAATTGTCCAAAACTGCAGGTTGGAGGAATCAGTAGGGAAACACTAAGGAAGGGAAATCCCCAAGGAATCCTAATAACAGACAGAAATAAAGAGGGATGAGAATGAAGGTAGAGGAGGTAAGGAGGGTAGGCAAAAGGGAAAAAGGGGTCAGACAAGAAGGGTGATAGCAGAATTAGGAAGGCCATGTGTGCAACTGCTTAAGTCTGGGAAATAAAATCCCAGACCTAGTGGCAAATTTGGCTGAGTCTGACCTGGTCATTGTCACCATTACTGAGTCATGGTGCAAGGAGAACCATGACTGGGATATAGCCATATCAGGCAATACTCTGTTCAGGAAGGACAGGGAGGATAAGAAAGGGGGAGGAGTGGTTCTTTATATAAGAGACAACATAAAAGCAGCAGAGACACAGTGAGTACAGGGAGGGGTGGGAGAGATGCAGTGAACACAGGGAGGGGTGAAGGCACTGTGGGTCACCCTAGAGACAGGGAATGGATTCACTATTGACACTGGTGTAATCTAAAGACCTCCAGCATGGGGGCGGGTAGATAAGGTTCTGGTGGAAGCTATCCAAAAGATGGCAGCTAAGGGGGGGAGGTGCTGCTGGTGGGGTACTTCAATCTGCCAGATGAGGATTGGAGCATCCCAGCTGCAGCTGCAATGAGGAGCAGGGAGTTCCTGGACTCCCTGCAGGGGGCATTCCTTGGGCAACTAGTAAAAGATCCCACTTATGAGGGGGCAATATTGTACCTTGTACTCAGCAATGGTGACAGTGTTCCTGATGGGTGTACCGACCGCATGTTGACACCACTGCAGCAAAGACCATCACAGTCACAGAATTCGACGAAAAGCATCAGATCACTGTGATGGTTCCCGCAGACACCGGTGGTGCATCTCCCGGTGTGTCACCCCCTCCCCAAGACAACTCCAACTTGGAGTTGTATATTCAGAGACCGGGGGTGGAGCCCCCCAAAGAAAACACACCAACATCCCAGACAGCACAGTGCCGACACTCGGCAATGTGTCTTTTGCTGTTGGGGATGTCAAGACAGAAGATGTTGCAGCACCATAGCTAAACCTTGCTGATGTCATGGTAGGATGCCACATGGGGACCAGTGATCACTGTACGGTGTGGTTCAGCGTAAGCACGGTGACAGAATCAAACACATGTTTTGGTGATCAGGAGTCCCTTTCCCATATCTAACCAAAACCACACTGAAAGGGTATCACTGTTACCCAGGGGCTCTGCTATACTGATGTCCCAGATGTAATCACAGCTTGACAGCACCAAGTCCAGGATCACTTGATGCCTTGTTGGCTGTCTAATTCCCTAAATTAAGAAACAAAGAGAAAGTGTGCGACTGCAGATGGAGCCCAAAGGTTCATGAAGTCTGTTCTTCTTATACTACCTTACCTCACTGACCTACTGTGCTGCTACCCCCACAATCCCCCAACCCACAAATCTGTATTATCCCCAGATTATGAATCCTCTTATCCTGTCCCAAACAGTTTTAAATCCATTTACAGCAGCCACACCTACCACTTCTGCTGGCAGTCTGTTCTACCTAGTTCTCAGTGAAGTAGAATTTCCTCACATTTCTCTTGAACTTATCTTCCCCACCCCTATTGACTGCATCCCTAGTCTTTACACATGGGGCTTCAATATTCACCTTGTTTATACTCCTGGAAAATCTGTATGCTTCGATTATGTCCCTCTCCCTCCCACTCCCATCTGGCCTCCAGTGAGAACTTATTTAGGGACTCCACCCGATCCTCATAGGATTTACCCTGCTGGCCCTGGATCATCTTGGTGACCCTTTGATGTATCGACTCCAGTCTCTCAATGTCTTTCCTCAAGTGAGGATTCCAGAACTAAGCACAGTACTCCAGGTGAAGTCTAACCAGGAATCTGTCCAGTGGCAGAATCACCTAGCTTCTCCTATTGTCCAAACTCCTCCCAATATACCCCAGCATCCTCACTGCTTTGTTGTATGACTTGCTGCATTGACTCATTTGCTTGAGGATGTCACTGATGATGACTGCATCTAGGAAAGATTTTCTTCTACTCTGCTGGCCTTTAGGATGCTTCACTCTGTTTCAGGTAGACTAAAGACAGACACCCACTATAACCACCCCTATGTGCAAAGATACCATCTTGATATCACTTTCAGCTTCTCTGTCTATTCTTTCTCTTTTGTTCAGTAGTCTACAGAGGACTCCTGATTTTATCTTTCTTCCTGCCTCTCTTTCAATCTGAGCTAAGAGTGACTCTGTGCTCCTCCTATCAATTATCCTCCACTGTGGCTGTTATTCTCTCTTATATACGGGACCACCCCCTTCCTTGTTCTCCTTATCTATTCATCCTATGGAGAGTGAACCCCTGAATGGTAAGATTCCAGTCATGGTTTGGGGATGCCTAGGTCTCTGTGACTGCCACCATGTCCAAGTGGTCCTCTATGACTAGGGCCTGGAGCTCCTCTATCTTATTTCCCAGGATCCTAATGTTGATTAAAACTTCTCTCTAAGAGGCCTGTTGTCCTTCATCTGCTCTCCTGTGGGTTTCTTTCCTGCTCATCTGCTGATCAGATTTGCTTTGTGCAAGGAATACTTGAATCTTTCCAGCCTGTCACCCTATTCCCCCCTCCTCCCATCCTTCCCTTTTCCCTCTGCCCACAAACTTCCTCCTGTCCCCACTAATCCCCTTCCTCCACTCTACTCTTGCTCCTATTTCTCCAAGACACCCCCCCCACACACATCCAAAGTTGGGGGATAGGGGAGCACTATAGCCCACAGCTGGTCAAAACTTAGGGTCTGGTGCCCTGCTGAAGCCCCCCCCCCGCCCCGGTTTATTCCAACTGCTTGTGTACTAATGTACTGAAGTGAGCATCTGTGAAGCAGAGCCCTTCTAGACTTGCTGCTGTCAGTTGGCCATTTTAGTTAAAGGCCTGTGTCACTTCACTACAAGGTGAACTTAAATAATTCCTGGAATATGAATCATGATGGAGATCATTAAATTAAACAGTGTAATCCCTTTCTGTGTGTTGAAACTCCAAGCATCTTTCAAACTTGAAAAAGTTTAGCCTAGACATGAAATAGGCTGTGTGGTTCAGTTTTGTGGCAATGTTGTTAAAGTTGAAACCACCGGAGAGATGAGATACAACTTACATCCCTTCTAATTACTCATACAGTAAGTGAAATGCTTAATTTGCCTCTAAGGCATACTACATACACTTAAGTAAATGTACTAAATTCACAATCCACACTGGGAGCATAAATGTTAAGTATTGTGTTGGGAAATGGACTTTCAGTACATTTTTAGTAATCATAATAAATAGGCCTTTCAGATTAGACTGTTGGAACTGCACTATTCTTCAGAGTGAGTACCGCCACTACACACGTCTGTTTGTAGAATGTGGTGGTATATATTTTCCCCTCCCAGAGCCATCAAAATTTGGCATGCTCAGATTTGTGACATGTGTGTCTTCAGAACAAGAGAAATGGAACAGTGTAAAATGCTTTACTATAGGCCAGATAAGATTTAAGAATGTGAAACTTGGCTCCGGTGATCAGTGACAATATTAACTAGCCATCTTAACATCTGCCATAATAAATCATTAAAGAGACAACCAGTGTTAATTTTCCACCATTTATGGCAATTGATTTGATTTTTCTGTACCATAAAATGTCTCCACAACTTGTCTCTTAATATACTGCATATCTGCACAGAGAGATAAAAATAGATTTCTTCTCCAATTTGTCTACGTGCATTTGCTGCATGTGTCTAGTAATTCTGCCTTGCTGAGTTACATTTTGCCTTCTAGACTGTCCCCTGTTGCTGCCATGCCTTGACCCTGTATTTACCACTGTGTTTGTTCTGCCTGTACCAGACTGTACCTTGTTGATTGCTGTACCTTGACTCTGAGCTGTTATTACCTGTACCTTGAAACCTGTACCTGACTGATTGCTGTACCTTGACTCTTATTTTTTATTGCCTGTACCTTGTAATTCTCAGCCTGTACCTGATTGTACCTTGTTGACTGCTATACCTCGACCTCGATCTGTTATTACCTGTACCTTGAAACCTATACCTGATTGATTGCTGTACCTTGACTCTAAAATGTTATTACCTATACCTTGTAATTGTAAAATTCTCCCAGGTCGCACCTGAAAATAGGCTCTTGACTGTCTAGCGTGCTTACCCGGTAAACAAAAGTTAAATAAAATAAATAAATAAATACAAAATGTGTTACAGAAATGGAACACTGTACATTTCAGCAAATTTCCCACTGCAACTCTCCCTCCATGAAAACCTTTAGTGCAAAATAGCCACTCTTTATTTTTTCAGTCCACTATTTATGCTCCTTCTGTTGATCTGCTCCACCTAGCCAGCTCCTCCTGCTCTGTCACCCATCTTCCACAGGTATTTACCTCAGCTTCTGGCTTCAGTGGCTTGCTCCACATGTCAGGACCATCAGGGTTTTTCAAGTCTTTATGTAGTCCAGATCCAGTGAAGGTGGGTGTCTGAGTGGGGTAGCAGAGCCTGCAGGGGACTGGGCGTCATTCTGCTGGTTGTTTTTTTTTCCCCTAAGAGTCCCCACCCACAGTCCCTGGGATATCACTGGCAAGGTAACTTGGGTAATCAAACAGATGTAACACAGAAAATACTTCAAGGTAACCATACGCGTCCATCTTTTATCTCTGAGATTATCAAATGATAGGGTCAAAAGAACCAGCATAGTCCTGGGATGACAATGTTGCCAATAAAATAATCTATTGCCTAGCATCTACAGGTGCAAAATGACACAGCAGTGAAATAGAGATGACATTAAAAGATTCTGCTGCCTGACAAAACTCCACTTAGAAAAGGTTAGTGTTGGTATTGAAATACAGCACTTATTTTTAACTAAAACCTTCTGCAAGGAGTAGGGGCGCTCAGAGTCAACCAAATTGAATAAAGGAGTTATGCACGCCAGGGTGGAGGTTGTGCTAGGATAACATCCCACCTCGGGTGGTTGGGCACAAGGCTGCAGGCCGAGTGTGTCCAATGCCTGAGAAGGGACATTATCCCAGCGTGGCACCCACCCTGGAGTGCATTATTCCTCTTCTACAATAGCTAATGTGTAACTACAAGGCAAAAAAATAAAAAGAAGTATTTTTGTAAGTTTTTTACTTGATTTCTGTGCATGGAAGTGTATTTCAACAAAAAGATGTTCCTTTTTCTGTCTATCCACTAGGTGGCGCTGTCTGTGCAGTAGATAGATCTTTTCTTTTTTGTATCTGCTTCCTGGTCCCCACATGTGCTTTAGTTTCTTTCACTCAGCCGCTCTCCCTCCCTCCCCTCTAAACTTTGTCCTAGTTGCAGTTTTCCCAGTACAGTTTGCTGCCATATTTAAATGTTGTACCAGAGATTATTACAGTGCATAACATTCTGGGCGGTATTTAGAGCTCCTGCACCATCACCGTTCTGCCAGCGGCCCACTACTGCCACTCTCAACTGGATGTCTGCCAACCCAATCTGCCAAGCTACATTAACCGACGTAGGTAAAAGGTAGGGAGAAAGTGTTTTTTACCATATTTGCTGACAAAGAAACATGCCAAAAAGAAGAAAAAAGAAATTAATATGAGCTTAACACTGAGCGGGGACAACAGCCGTGCACTGACTACTCAAAGATGCGATTTCCCGGTCACTCCCTAGGTCAGGGGTTGCAGTGTTCTTTAACTGTTTCTTTTTAGTTCTTTTTTTTGGGGGGGGGTGCAAATTGTGAATTACAATTGGACTACTGTGAAGAGAGCTGCCTGCCGGTCAAGGTAGTTGGTAGCACGGGTGACTTATAGTATTCGGTGAGTGGAGTACAGTTACCAGAGGAAGTCTCTTTCTGTGGTGTTTTTTTCTTTTTATATTTAATGTAGTCTTCTAGGTGCTGGGACTAGAGCTGGGATAACATCCTGGGTCCAGTCCCAGTCTGACCAATCAGGGATCAGCATTCTTTCTTGCCATTGTATAATAGTATTCATCAAATTCTGACCCGATTTTCAGATTAGGATTTTCAGAGTTGCAGTCTGAAAATCCTAATTCCTAAACTAAATCCTAAAACCTATTTTTACATATTGAAGGAGTTTAGGATTTATAATTTCAAATCCAAATCTTATCCCTATTTTAAGATTCTCTTTAGGATTTGAATCAGAATTGGATTAGGATTTGGAAGTTCCTAAATCCAAAAATTGGACAGGAATCTGCAAATTCCTGGCATCCCTAGCAAGGAGTGAGCCTACTGTTCCCCAACAAACAATAAGCAACACATTAGAAAGGCAAATCCCTGGCCTTTCAGTAGTTAAAACACATTCTGACAGCCACTTAACCAGGGCTTAAGGCACCACCACAGTAAGTGACTTCCCATTAAAACATCTTATTCACAGGTCATTTAACTGGAGAAACATGGGGCATTGCCTAGAACTCCAAGCCACTGAACTGAGGCTGCACTGTTTCCACCTAGCAGCAACTGTGCCTTATGACTGGCTGGCTGCATAATACATGGGGCCCGATCTTAGAAGGTGGACGCAGGGCTTGCATCAAGCCCTGCTTCCACTGCATATTTTGACACAGCTCTGCCTTACAGTTTGTTGCAACTTGCACCGAAGTTTGGTACCTTTGGCACAGTTGCAACAATTTACTCACTTTATGGCAGTTTGCGTTAAAGGTTTGGTGCAAGCCCCATAAAATGGCTCTCTCCATGGTGCAAATGTAGACTAGGGGAGCTGGTCTAAGTCTTATGTTCAGTGCAAGGGACTTGCACCAGGGAGTTGCGGCTGAAATTTTTGTAAAATTGGACTTGCCACATTGGTTGATGCAAGTTGTCACTAACGTCAAACTCGTGGCCGGAAGCCCCTTGTGTTGATCTAATGACTTTTGAAAATCATGCCATATATATTTAGGTACTAAAGTTTTCCAGTAAAACATGCTGGAGCTGAATGGATGCTCCTGCTTGCTTTGCCTCCAGAGGCAATTTATTTCTCGTGTATCAGTGCAAAAGCAGTGCAGATAGGAATTTTGCAACAGATGCCCCTGCTCTGATGAAGCTACTATGTAGTGAAACAAAATGTTAGGTCGGCAAACACATGGGTGTCTGTTGCTTCATTCCTGCCTGCTCTGCTTTTGCACTGATTCCTGCACCAATATACAATAAATAATAGGCTTCTAAATATGTACTGTGCACTACTTGTTTGTGGAGTGGTGGTGAGTGCTGACCTTGAGTGTCTTTCTAGATCTATATAGTGCAGAGTGAGGCACCACCATCCCTGCATTGAGCAACTTTATATTACACTTCCCAGTATGTCTTGAATATCTGCCGCAGTTCTATCAAAGTATACTATTACGCAATTGGAAAAATATATATACATTAATCAGACAGACTAGGTCAGCAATTAAGTAGTGCAATTTAACTACTAAGCAATCCTTAAGATCAATGTATACCGCTTCCATTTTTAGGGAGCAAAGTAGCGTAAACTTGTAAGCATCTATTGCTATTGTGCATGTGTTTTTCTGCATTCATTCAAGTTTAGGGTTACATTCTAAGTGATTTAGTTATATGATGTCATTGAGATTGTCACTGATAGAGTTTTCTGTCTTGAAGTAGGGTTTTAGACCTACACAAGACTGGGTTCAATCAACAGTGTGGAACACTCTTTCTCACTACAGTCTATGTTGTATAACAGAAATTGTTAGATGTCATTGCTGATGTCAGTAATTAGAGATTCAGTAAGTTTTGAGGCAGACTTACAGAATAATAAACTGCTACTTTGTTAAGTCAACTTAATTAGTTACGGCTGATACTTTGAGGCTTGTCTAGGTTTGATTGCAACTTAGTGAGAAGCATTACTTTAAGTTGCAAAATGTTCATTAGTAAACCAAACTTCAGTTTTGTATGGGGAGTCTGCATATAATGCAGGATATGCATTTTCAGCATGAACTTCTAGAAAAACAAAAAAAGTTTTACCATGTGAGATGATAGCACACAGTGGTAGAACACTAAGCCAGTAGTTGTAGGGGACTTGCACATATTGAAAAACAAAAAAGGGCACACACAACATGCAGGTTAGAAGGAAACATTAATTTAGTAAGAAATATTTAGCAGCGTTCTGGAAGAGAACATTTCTAAATGAATGAAGTTTGCATTCTAACCTGTGTGGTGTGTACACCTTTTTTCAGTACATGTAAGTCCAGTTCCCAGGTTAAAGACCTTCTGATGCATCAAAGAAAACTTAAAAAAAAAAAAAAGTAATAATCAGGTACAGTTCTGCTTGCATTCCATTTATATTTTGTGTATTTCTCCTCCCCATAATTTATTACCAAGAAAATGTGTATGAATATATGGTTGTTGTCCCTTAGAGTTTTTTTTGAGTTCATCTGCCTCAGTAGCTTACTTCTGACTCCAAGTTATAATCCTCTGTTGTGACATCACAGTCTGTTGCCATGGGAGTAATTGTGAGGTCACAAGCAGTGCTTTATGACTTCAGGTAGGGAGAAAGCAGCAAGAATAAATGAACTCTTCAGGAGCAGAAATTCTGTTTTCATACAAATGACCTCATTAATAAAATATGGGGAGGAGAAATACATAACTAATGGGAAATACAAGCTGGACTGTGTCTAAATATTATGTTTTGTTAAAGTTCACCTGAATGTGTCACTAGCTCTTTGAGGGTAGAAACTTTAGCTGTGACTGGTGTGTGCAATGTTTTTTTTTACTTTCCAGTAGTTGAAGGGACCTTTTTCCTCACAGCAATGTATGAAGTATGAGAGAAATTGTTAGATGTCATTGCATATATCAGTGATAAGAGTTTCAGCAAGGTTTGAAGCAGATTTTCAGAATATTAAACTGTCACTGCATTAGAAACATAGAAAATTGTGGGAGAATAAAACATTGGTCCATCCAGTCTGCCAATAAACCCTAACAAACCTGGGACCTATTGTCTATAGAGTGTTCTAACCTACACTATAGACCTCCATGCTCCGCACCCTACCAGTACCACCCTGAAAAAACTCTGAGTCCTTCACTCTGTTCCAGCCTTGTTTGAAATCATTAATAGCTTTGGCCTCTATCACATCAGCTGGCAGATTGTTCCATGGCTCCACTATCCTTTTTGTAAAATAAAACTTTCTCATGTCCCTCTTGAACCTACCCCCCATCAGTTTCCACTCATGCTCCCATATTTGATCCGCTACATATGCTAAATAGTTCCTTGCAGTTTACCTCATTTATTCCTTTCAGGAACTTGAAGGTCTCTATCATATCTCTCCTCTCTTCTCTGGCCTCCAGAGAATACATGTTCAGCGCCTTGAGCCAATACTCATAAGATCTGCCTTGCTGGTCCTGAATCATTTTGCACAATCTCCAAGTCCTTATTTTTACAGCTCAGTGGGCAGAGCCCTGCAGCCATTTTGGGATCATAGAGAAAAAGGAGCTAACAGGATACCATCTGCTCCTTTTTCTTTGGAGTTCAGGTAACGGAGGCTGACACGCATGCACCACACTACTTTGTTCAGCATCTGGAACACAGCACTGTCCACCACGTCCAACATGGCCACTGGTGCTTACTGCACTTGCACGACTTCCTGCGCATGTGCAGTTAACGCTGGTGGCCATCTTGGGCACAGCGGATTCTGCTGTCGGCTGTCCACTGTGTCCAATAAGGTCACCGGAGTTATCTGTGCATGTGCGGAAACTCTGCTGTCAGCTGTCCACTGTGTCCAATAAGGTCACCGGAGTTATCTGTGCATGTGCGGGAACTCGCACATGCGCAGTAAATGCCAGTGGCCATGTTGTACATGGCAGACAGCTGGCGGCACTCCACAGTTGCTGAGCCCCATCAGCTGCAGTCGTGCTTGCTCTGGCCCGCCTTTGTTCTTTAGGTGAGAACTTCAGAACTTGTCATAGTACTCTAGGTGGGGCCTCACCAGTGATCAATAGATAGATAGTAATACTGCCTTCTTTTTGCTATCAGTGCCCCATTCTATACACCCCATCATATTGTTTGCCTTTATGCAGGCATTGCTACACTGATTTGATTGTTTTAGGGAGTCACTGATGATGACACCTTGGTCTCTTTTCTCAGGCATCATGCCCAGCCCTACCACCCCATCCAGTATTCTGTCTTTAGGTTCTTATTCCCTATGTGCATCACCTTGCACTTCTTGGCATTGAATTTCAACTGCCAAACCTTTGACTACCTCTCTAGCCTTCGCAAGTCTCTCTGCATCTCCTTAACTTCCTCCTTGCTGTCTATCCTGCTACAATCTTATATGTTGTCTGTAAAGAGACACATCTTACCCTGGATTCTTTCTTTCATGTTGCAGATTAACATATTGAAAAGGATTGGACCCAGGACCGATCTTTGTGGCACACTACTGTTGACCTTCCTCTCTTCTGATTTTATTCGGTTAACCACAAGCCTCTGCTCTCTTTTAACCAGTCTCTCAGTCATCTAGCTGTGTTCATCACTGCACCCAGATTCTCTAGCTTCTATAGTAACATAGAATCCTTCTGTGAGGCACCAAGTTCAAAGCCTTGCTGAAATCAAAAAAGAGTAAACCTACAGCATGGCCCTTATCAACTACCCTTGTTATCCAGTCAAAGAATACTATTATGTTGATCTGACAAGATCTCCCTGTCATGAGCACATGCTGTTTACTATCCTGGAGTCAGCAGCTCTCTAGGTAGTTCACAAGGTCCTCTTTGAGTAGTGTCGCCATCGGTTTACCCACAATAGAGAAGACTGATAGGTTTGTAGTTACGCGGTTGGTCCTTGTCCCCTCTCTTATGAAGCAGGACTACGTCTGCTACCCTACAGTCATTTGGAACTAGCCCTCTCTAAATTGAGCTGTTGAATAGCCCTGCCAGAGATTCAGTTAGTTCTCTTGCCAATTCCTTGAGCACTCTTGGATACATCACATCTGACCTCGGCACCTTATCTATCATTAGAGCTGCAAGCCTTTTCCTAACCCTTTCACTGGTAAGTACTTGCTGCCTCATCTCAGGGACTCCCCCTTACAGCTGCATTAGTGCCACTCTTTGGCAGAGGCCCTCTGTTTACCCTTGTGCATACAGAACAGAAGTAGTCATTAAGGATGGCTGCTTTTTGCCTATCCATCCCAATTACCCTACCTCCCTCCGTTAGTATAATAATTCCTCCTCCCTCATTTCATTTTCCCCTAGTATACCTAAAGAACTGTTTTCCCCCTGCCTTGACACCCTCGGCTATTCACTGCTCTGAGTCTGCCTTTGCTTTTCTGGCTACCCTCTAAATTTCCCATGTTCTCATTTGGTAGTCTCCCCATTATCCCTTCCCTTGTTGTTCCTTGTACCTGGTGAAGGCCTTCTTTTTAGATCTTACTACTTCCATGACCTTTCCGGAGAAACATATTGGCCTCTAGAGCCTTTTTTTATTACCATTCTCATGCAAGGCTCTGTTGCCTCCTGAATTGCCCCCTTGATCCTCCCCTCATCTTTTCTGCACATCCCTAATGCTGTCAACTGTGACTAACTTGTCCCAGACTGGTTCTCTCATCTGGTTGAAATCTGCCCTTCTGAAATCTAGGGCTTCAGTCTTTGATGAGGGCTTACATTTCTGAAGGGCCTGGTCAAAGCATGTAGAGTTATGGTAGCTAGACCCTAGTGGCTCCCCTACCCACACCGCCCGCCACTTCCAAACTGGCGAGCACCACTTTGAGAATAGAAGCTTGTCTAGTGGGTTCCTTAACCAATTGCAAAGCAGGCAATCCAGCAATGTATCTAGCAGGGGCTGACTTCTGGAGCTTCTGGCTGCTGGAATGACCCAATCATATTTTGCAGGTTTAGATCTCCCACCACTACCACTTCTCACTTTGCCACATCCCCCCCCCTTTCTAGTTCTTCCCAAGCCCTTATCTCTCTCTCTGTCTCTCTCTTCCTCCTGTCCTGGAAATCTATATATCACACCCATCCATAGTTTCTTGCCAGAGGATGCTGTAAGCTGAACCCACAGCGATTCTGTTTCCTTATTAGCACCATAGATGTTTCCATCCCCCACTGCCTCTGTGCCTTCCCTAATACTGTACTGCAGTCAACTTAATTTACACTGGCTGATACTTTGAAGCTTATCGAGGTCTGAATTCAACTTGGTGAGAAGCATTACTTCAAGTTGGCAAAATGTTAATGACTAAACTTTTTTATTAGTAAAGTCCATGGCAACTGTGTATGGGGTGTTCATTGAATACAGTATGTGCATTCTCCTCCCAAGGGTTTCTTGTGAAAAAAAAATGCTTTGGTTGGTGTTTTTGTTGGATAATAGCACACCATGGTAGAGTACCAAGCCAGTAGTTGGGGGGGGGTGGAGGGCTGGATTCTATCACCAGTGAATAACATTTTTTTCTTTCTCACTACAATGTCATTGCTGATGTCATTGATTATAGTTTCAGTATACTTTGAGGCTTGTCTAGGTTTAAATGCAACTTAGTCGGAAACACTGCTTCAAGTTAACAAAATGTTCATTGCTAAACTCCAGTGCAACTGTGTATGGGTGGTCTGCAAACAATGCAAGATACATGTTCTCATTGCAAGGATTTCCTGTAGTTGTGTAGGGGGTGTATAGATCTCCTCTGGAGTCACCCGATCCACTCATTTACCTATTACATATATTAAACATTCACAGGATAACAACAAGTTTCATTAACATCATACAAGAACATCACATGTATAGTGTAAAGGTCTTAGGCAGGGTAGCACGCTCAGTAACTTTTTCTGAGGTGTTGCCTGTCTATGACAGGGGGAGGATGGGGTATTCCATATCAGGAGCTTCAATCAGCGGTTGAAGGAGTGGTGCAAAGAGGAGGGATTTGACTACATTGGGGACTGGGGTAGCATTAGGAGGGATAAAGGCCTAAGCAGGGGAGATGGCCTGCATCCATCTGGGAGTGGAACCACAGTCCTCGTCGAATGCTTTAAATGCTACATTAGTTAGCCGAGGAGGCGGTGGAAGGATACAGGGAGAATTAAATTGTCTAACCCTGCAGGCTGGAGGAATCAGTAGGGAGAACACTAAGGAAGGGAAATCCTCAAGGAATCCTAATAAAGACAGAAATAAAGAGGGATGAGAATGAAGCCAGAGGGGATAAGGAGGTTAGGCAAAAGGGAAAAAGGGGTCAGACAAGAAGGGTGGTAGCAAAATTAGGAAGGCCATGTGTGCAACTGCTTAAGTCTGGGAAATAAAATTCCAGACCTAGTGGCAATTTTGGCTGAGTCTGACCTGGTCATTGTCACCATTACTGAGTCATGGTGCAAGGAGAACCATGACTGGGATATAGCCATATCAGGCAATACTCTGTTCAGGAAGGACAGGGAGGGTAAGAAAGAGGGAGGAGTGGTTCTTTATATAAGAGACAACATAAAAGCTGCAGAGATGCAGTGAATACAGGGAGGGGTGAAGGCACTGTGGGTCACCCTTGAGACAGGGAATGGAGTCACTATTGACACTGGTGTGATCTACAGACCTCCAGCATGGGGGCGAGCAGATAAGGTTCTGGTGGAAGCTATCCAAAAGATGGCAGCTAAGGGGGAGTTGCTGCTGGTGGGGTACTTCAATCTGCCAGATGAGGATTGGAGCATCCCAGCTGCAGCTGATATGAGGAGCAGGGACTTCCTGGACTCCCTGCGGGAGGTATTCCTTAGGCAACTAGTAAAATATCCCACTCATGAGGGGGCAATATTGTACCTTGTACTCACCAATGAGGACAGTGTTCGTGATGGGTGTACTGACTGCATGTTGACACCACCACAGCAAAGACCATCACAGTGACAGAATTCGACAAAAAGTGTCAGATCGCTGTGATAGTTCCCGCAGACACCAGTAGTGTATCTCCTGGTGTGTCGCCCCCTCCCCAAGACAACTCCAACTTGGAGCTGTGTATTTAGAGACCGTTGGGTGTAGGGGGTGGAGCCCCCCAAATAAAGCACACTGACATCCCCGACAGCACAGTGCCGACACTCAGCAATGTGTCTTTTGCTGTTGGGGATGTTGAGACAGAAGACGTTGCAGCGCTGTAGCTAAACCTTGCTGATGTCATGGTAGGACGCCACATGGGGACCAGTGATCACTGTACGGTGTGATTCAGCATAAGCACGGTGACAGAATCAAACACATGTTTTGGTGATCAGGAGTCCCTTTCCAATATCTAACCAGAACCACACTGAAAGGGTATCACTGTTACCCAGGGGCTCTGCTAGTAATCACAGCTTGACAGCACCATGTCCAGGATCACCTGATGCCTTGTTGGCTGTCTAATTCCCTAAATTAAGAATCAAAGAGAAAGTGTGTGACTGCAGATGGAGTCCGAAGGTTCATGAAGTCTGTTCTTCTTATACTACCTTACCCCACTGACCTACTGTGCTGCTACCCCCACAATCCCCCAACCCACAAATTTGTGTTATCCCCAGATCATGAATCCCCTTGCCCTGTCCCAACCAGTTTTAAACCCATTTAGAGCAGACGCACCTACCACTTCTGCTGGCAGTCTGTTCCACCTAGTTCTCAGTAAAGTAGAACTTCCTCACATTTCTCCTGAACTTATCTTCCCCACTCCTTTTGACTGCATCCCTAGTCTTTACACATGGGGCCTCAATATTCACCTTGTTTATACTCCTGGAAAATCTGTATGCTTCGATTATGTCCCCATCCCTCCCCCTCCTGTCTGGCCTCCAGAGAGAACTTATTTAGGGACTCCACCCGATCCTCATAGGATTTACCCTGCTGGCCCTGGATCATCTTGGCGACCCTTTGATGTATTGACTCCAGTCTCTCAATGTCTTTCCTCAAGTGAGGATTCCAGAACTAAGCACAGTACTCCAGGTGAAGTCTAACCAGGAATCTGTCCAGTGGCAGAATCACCTGACTTCTCCTATTGTCCAAAGTCCTCCCAATACACCCCAGCATCCTCACTGCTTTGTTGTATGACTTGTTGCATTGACTCATTTGCTTGAGGAAGTCACTGATGATGACTGCATCCAGGAAAGATTTTGTTCCACTCTGTGTCAGGTAGACTAAAGACAGACACCCACTATAACCACCTCTATTTGCAAAGATACCATCTTGTTATCACTTTCAGCTTCTCTGTCTATTCTTTCTCTTTTGTTCAGTAGTCTATAGAGCACTCCTGATTTTATTTTTCTTCCTGCCTCTCTTTCGATCTGAGCTAAGAGTGACTCTGTGTTCCTCCTATCAGTTTTCCTCCATTGTGGCTGTTATTCTCTCTGTTATATAGAGGACCACCTCCTTCCTTGTTCCCCTTATCTATTCTTCCTATGGAGGGTGAACCCCTGAATGGTGAGATTCCAGTCATGGTTTGGGGATGCCTAGGTCTCTGTGACTGCCACCATGTCCAAGTGGTCCTCTATGACTAGGGCCTAGAACTCCTCTATCTTATTTCCCAGGCTCCCCATGTTGATTAAAACTTCTCTCCAAGAGGTCTGTTGTCCTTCATCTGCTCTCCTGTGGGTTTCTTTCCTGCTCATCCACTGATCAGATTTGCTTTGTGCAAGGAATACTTGAACCTTTCCACCCTGTCACCCTATTCCCCCTCCTCCCATCCTTCCCTTTTTCCTCTGCCCACAAACTTCCTCTTGACCCCACCAATCCCCTTCCTCCACTCTACTCTTGCTCCTATTTCTCAAAGACACCCCCCACATCCAAAGTCTGGGGGAAGGGAGCACTATAGCCCACAGCTAGTCAAAACTTAGGGTCTGTTGCCCAGCTGAAGCACCCCCTTCCTCCGGTTTATTCCAACTTCTTGTGTACTAATGTACTCAAGTGAGCATCTGTGAAGCAGATCCCTTCTGCACTTGCTGCTGTCAGTTGGCCATCTTGCTCAAAGGCCTGTGTCACTTCACTACAAGGTGAACTTATATAATTCCTGGAATATGAATCATGATGGAGATCATTAAATTAAACAGTGTAATCCCTTTCTGTGTGTTGAAACTCTAAGCATCTTTCAAACTTGAAAAAGTTTAGCCTAGACATGAAATAGGCTGTGTGGTTCAGTTTTGTGGCAATGCTGTTAAAGTTGAAACCACCGGAGAGATGAGATACAACTTACATCCCTTCTCATTACACATACACTAAGTGAAATGCTTAACTTGCCTCTAAGGCATACTACATACACTTAAGTAAATGTACTAAATTCACAATCCACACTGGGAGCATAAATGTTAAGTATTGTGTTGGGAAATGGACTTTCAGTACATTTTTAGTAATCATAATAAATAGGCCTTTCAGATTAGACTGTTGGAACTGCACTATTCTTCAGAGTGAGTACCGCCACTACACACGTCTGTTTGTAGAATGTGGTGGTATATATTTTCCCCTCCCAGAGCCATCAAAATTTGGCATGCTCAGATTTATGACATGTGTGTCTTCAGAACAAGAGAAATGGAACAGTGTAAAATGCTTTACTATAGGCCAGATAAGATTTAACAATGTGAAACTTGGCTCCGGAGATCAGTGACAATATAATTAGCTATCTTAACATCTGCCATAATAAATCATTAAAGAGACAATCAGTATTAATTTTCCACCATTTATGGAAATTGCTTTGATTTTTCTGTACCATAAAATGTCTCCACAACGTGCCTCTTAATATACTGCATATCTGCACAGAGAGATAAAAATAGATTTCTTCAATTTGTGTACGTGCATTTGCTGCATGTGTCTAGTAATTCTGCCTTGCTGAGTTACATTTTGCCTTCTAGACTGTCCCCTGTTGCTGCCATGCCTTGACCCTGTATTTACCACTGTTTGTTCTGCCTGTACCAGACTGTACCTTGTTGATTGCTGTACCTTGACTCTGAGCTGTTATTACCTGTACCTTGAAACCTGTACCTGACTGATTGCTGTACCTTGACTCTTAATTTTTATTGCCTGTACCTTGTAATTCTCAGCCTGTACTTGATTGTACCTTGTTACTGCTATACCTCGACCTCGATCTGTTATTACCTGTAGCTTGAAACCTATACCTGATTGATTGCTGTGCTTTGACTCTAAAATGTTATTACCTATACCTTGTAATTGTAATTCTCCCAGGTCGCACCTGAAAATAGGCACTTGACTGTCTAGCGTGCTTACCCGGTAAACAAAAGCTAAATAAAATAAGTAAATAAATACAAAATGTGTTACAGAAATGGAACACTGTACATTTGAGCATATTTCCCACTGCAACTCTCCCTCCATAAAAACCTTTAGTGCAAAATAACCACTCTTTATTTTTTTAGTCCTCTATTTATGCTCCTTCTGTTGATCTGCCCCACCTAGCCAGCCCCTCTTGCTCTGTCACCCATCTTCCACAGGTATTTACCTCAGCTTCTGGCTTCAGTGGCTAACCCCACATGTCAGGACCATCAGGGTTTTTCAAGTCTTGATGGAGTCCAGATCCAGTGAAGGTGGGTGTCTGAGTGGGGTTGCAGGGCCTGCAGGGGACTGGACATCATTCTGCTGGTTGTTTTTTTTTTTTCCCCTGAGTCCCCACCCATAATCCCTGGGATGTCACTGGCAAGGTAATTAGGGTATGCAAAAGGATGTAACACAGAAAATACTTCAAGGTAACCATACGCGTCCATCTTTTATCTCTGAGATTATCAAATGATAGGGTCAGAAGAATCAGCATAGTCCTGGGATGAGAATGTTGTCAATAAAATAATCTATTGCCTAGCATTTACAGGTGCTAAACTACATAACAGCTAAATAGAGATGATATCAAAATATTCTACTGCCTGACAAAACTCCACTTAGAAAAGGTTAGTGTTGGTATTGAAATACAGCACTTATTTTTAACTAAAACCTTCTGCAAGGAGTAGGGGCACTCAGAGTCAACCAAATGGAATAAAGGAGTAATGCATGACAGGGTGGGTGTCGTGCTAGGATAACGTCCCACCTTGGGTGGTTGGGCACGAGGCTGCAGGCCGAGTGTGTCCAACACCTGAGAAGGGACATTATCCCAGCATGGCACCCACTCTGGAGTGCATTATTCCTCTTATACAATAGCTAATGTTTAACTACAAGACAAAAAAATAAAGAGAAGTATTTTTGTAAGTTTTTTACTTGATTTCTGTGCGTGGAAGTGTATTTCTACAAAATGATGTTCCTTTTTTTCTGTCTATCCACCAGGTGGTGCTGTCTGTGCAGTAGATGGATCTTTTCTTTTTGTATTTGCTTCCTGGTCTCCACATGTGCTTTAGTTTCTTTGACTCTGCGCTCTCCCTCCCTCCTCCCCCAAACTTTGTCCTAGTTGTAGTTTTCCCAGTACAGTTTGCTACCATATTTAAATATTGTGCCAGAGATTATTACAGTGCATAACATTCTGGCCAGTGTTTAGAGCTCCCGCACCATCACCCTTCTGCCAGCGGCCCACTACTGCCACTCTCAACTGGATGTCTGCCAACCCAATCTGCCATGCTACATTAACCGACGTAGGGAAGAGGTAGGGAGAATGTGTTTTTTTACCATATTTGCTGATAAAGAAACATGCCAAAAAGAAGAAAAAAGAAATTAATATGAGCTTAACACCGAGCGGGAACAACAGCCGTGCACTGACTACTCAAAGACGCGCTTTGCCTGTCACTTGCTAGGTCAGGGATTGCAGTGTCCTTTAACTGTTTGTTTTTAGTTCTTTTTTTTTGGGGGGGGTTGCAAATTGTGAATTACAATTGGATTACTGTGGAGAGAGCTGCCGGTCAAGGTAGTTGGCAGCATGGGTGACTTATAGTATTCGGTGAGTGGAGTGCAGTTACCAGAGGAAGTCTCTTTCTGTGGTGGTTTGTTCTTTTTACATTTAATGCAGTCTTCTATGTGCTGGGACTAGAGCTGGGATGTTATGCTGGGATAACATCCTGGGTCCAGTCCCAGTCTGACCAATCAGGGACCAGCATTCTTTCTTGCCATTGTATAATAGTATTCATCAAATTCTGACCCGATTTTCAGATTTAGGATTTTCAGTGTTGCAGTCTGAAAATCCTAATTCCAAAACTAAATCTTAAAACCTATTTTTACATATTAAAGGAGTTTAGGATTTAGAATTTCAAATCCAAATCTTATCCCTTTTTTAAGATTCTTTTTAGGATTTGAATCAGAATTGGATTAGGATTTGGAAGTTCCTAAATTCCTAAATCCAAAAATTGGACAGGAATCTAAAAATTCCTGGCATCCCTAGCAAGGAGTGAGCCTATTGTTCCCCAACAAACAATAAGCAACACATTAGAAAGGCAAATCCCTGGCCTTTCAGTAGTTAAAACACATTCTGATTGCCACTTAACCAGGGCTTAAGGCACCACCACAGTAAGTGACTTCCCATTAAAACATCTTATTCACAGGTCCTTTAACTGGAGAAACATGGGGCATTGCCTAGAACTCCAAGCCACTGAACTGAGGCTGTACTGTTTCCACCTAGCAGCAACTGTGCCTTATGGCTGGCTGGCTGCATAATACATGGGGCCCGATCTTAGATGGTGGATGCAGGGCTTTTTGTCAAGCCCTGTGTCCACTGCACATTTTGACACAGCTCTGCCTTACAGTTTGTCGCAACTTGCACTGAAGTTTGGTACCTTTGGCACAGTTGCAACAATTTACTCACTTTACGGCAGCTTGCGCTAAAGGTTTGGTGCAAGCCCCATAAAATGGCTCCCCCCATGGTTCAAATGTAGACTAGGGGAGCTGGTCTAAGTCCTATGTTCGGTGCAAGGGACTTGCACCAGGGAGTTGCTTCTAACATTTTTGTAAAATTGGACTTGCCGCATTGGTTGACGCAAGTTGCCACTAGCGTCAAGCTCCTGGCCAGAAGTCCCTTGTGTTGATCTAATGACTTTTGAAAATCATGCCATATATATTTAGGTACTAAAGTTTTCCAGCACAACATGCTGGAGCTGAATGGATGCTTCTGCTTGCTTTGCCTCCAGAAGCAATTGATTCTAGTGTTGTGTCTAAGAAAGCAATAAGACACAACGAGGTGTATATTTTGCTGATCTAACTACATGTCCAGGGGTGCAGGGAGAAGAGATTCTGTAGGCACTGTGCCGTCAGCTCTGGAAGTGTGGTTCGATCAGCATAATGTACACTCCCAGTGTCTTACTGCACTTATAGAATGGGCAAACTGAGAAAATGTTAACATAAATGAAAATGCCAGCTTTTTATTAAAAACAAGTATTTTCTTTTTTTAAAAGTAACTTGCAAAAAGTAGTTCATTCCCAGCTGTCAATCACCTGTCTATCAACACATTCAATTGATAGAATGCTTGTTTATCATGGAATGCAGGAATTCAAACTTTTTCAGAAATTTACTGTCTGAATGTTCACCTCTCCGCACACACACACACACACACATAGAAGGCCTCAGTAAAGCCAGGGATTCAAATGTTATCTGTTGCAAGGCAAGAAGCAAAGATTTATTTGGTAGGCAGGTAAGGATGGTGTGTGTGTGTGTTTGTGTGTGTGTGTGTGGTGGTGGTGGTGGGGGATCCATGGTCAAATAAGAAGCTCCAAAAACATAAAACAGTGAGTAGGACTTCATGTTTTTTAAACAGTTGCATGTGTGTAAGGAAGGGAGTATAAAAGAAAATTATTATTTTTTTTTAGTGTTTCTTTTTCTCCCCTGGTCCACATCAGTTGGCATTCCTTCTCAGCCACCCACCCAGCCCTGCACCTGAGATCAGGCCGCTGTTCCGGATTTCCCCCATGGCTTCTCCTCCCTTTCAGGGTGGGGAGGAGCTCCCAACTCTACTCACCTCGAATAGGCTCCAGACTGTGGAGGGTGGCTGTTCATCCAGCATGACCTGGGACCCTTTTCCTGGTTTCCTGTTGTTCCTCCTGGGTGGAGAGTGCAATGCTGGCAATGGCTGAGCTGTGTGTGCTTTCGTAGAACAGATTGCAAGAAGAATCAGAGGCAGTTTAAAATCCCAGTCTTTGAACTATTGGTGAGATGCTTCTTAACTCATTTGCTCCTTATGTTCATTTTGGGTCAGATCTAGTAATGGATGGTTACGATGCCATATGGCGTCTATGGGAACAAATGTGTTGAGCATGCTAATCACTGTCTGTTTCATGTGTTCCACCTAACCTGAAGATTGAGGCTGGTAGGCTACATGACATTTCCTCTGAACTCCTAAGGTCTCACAGAGGAAGGTAATCACCTCAGAGCTAAAATGAAAGCCTTAGTCTGATTCTATCCTTGAGGGTAGAACTCAATGACTGAACACATCTTTTGCCAAAATGGCAGCCATTGCTGCAGCAGTAGCATTTGGTGCAGGTATGCGCTTGACCGATTTGTTGAAAAGACAAGTCACTATGAGCAGATACCTGTTTCCTCTGGAACTGGATCTAGCCAATCAATTTGGATATCTGACTATGGGAAATCTATCCCTTTGGCTTGCAGGAGAGCTCTGCGCCTAGTCTTGGATGGCTAAAATTGATGGCAGGTAAGGTAACTTCTGGTATAGTCAGACTCATCCTTATACATGCCAGGCCAATAAGCAACTTGTTTCAAGGCATCAAAGGTAGGTTGGCCACCTGCATGTCCTTTACACATCTCGTCATGGGTATAATGCAACATCATTTCCCTGTAGCTGTTAGGAACTACCCACCTGGGAAGACCATATCTCTTATGGGTGTAAGACAACAGCTTCTGGTGCATCTTTCTGATCATGCATGATTTTCAGACCTTTATCCTGAGACACGTCCTCATCTGAAATAGGGCAATTTACTGGATCCTCTACGAAGTGGTACATTTTGGACACTGTTTTGTCCTACAACTGGGCTTGCATTAGGCCAGAATTAGGCTCATACCTTTGAAGATATGGGTACTCTTAGAGGGGACTTTAGTGGTAGCAAGATCCTTATCTTGATATTATTGTCTTGCTTCTTCTTCCTTAGCTTGTCACTAAGTGATGACAGCAAGACTGGCACTGGGCTCCAGTGAATAGCTCCATGTCTTTCCACTCAAGGTTTTTCCTCTGGATGGTGTGTTAGCCATATAATTTCCAGTTTGATTAGGACCCTTCATTCATGAGTGACCCTTGACCTTCTTCCAGTAAATGGTAATTTCATGGGTAGGGACTATATTGTCAATGGTTATGATCAAATCTTTATGCCTGATGTCGTTACCCTCAACAGTTTTGATCCCCCCTTTTATCCAATCAGAAAGGTAGGGCAGAAACATTTTTCTCACATAATCTGACTCTGTGAAGATCACCGACCCAGTGATGTGGCCATACAGGACAGCTTGGATTGCTAGTAGAATGCCTCTCTCAGCATACTGCCTAGACTTTGGGCCGAAGTTGAACCTCTAGGGAAGAGGAGTAGGTTGGTCTTGTTCCCAGTACAACCCAGCTCCTGAGCATAGTTGTGCCTCCTGTAGGAAGAACCCATCAACATGGATTCGGAGTAGCATATCACATAGGCCTTCCTCAAAAGGGTGATGTCTGCTGACCCATAGGGATCCTGGATGACTTTTATGCTCATCAGCCAAGCTTTGGGGACAGTCCTTTGCACACTGGCACAGGTATCTAGGTGTTGAGACAGTTTGCCTTTCTTGTTTTTGGCATACCGGACCGTGATGTCATGTCCATCTAGAACCAGTGCCCAAGAAACTATTTGGCTGCCAGATAGTTTGTGATCTCTGACCCTAGCAATTTTAAGGTTAGCTAGAGATTGGTGGCAAGTCTTCACAATTACTTTCTCCCCACTGATTATATACAGTAAGTATAGTGCTGTAAAGCTCACAGGGTGGCAGAATATTTTTCACACTTTGAATATTTCTTTTCAATCTCACTCATAGCCTTGGTTGCATATGCAATAACTCTGTTGTCCAGGTCATACCATTGATACAGAACTACACCAATACACTGGTCAGTGTGACTTGTCACAAGGTAAAACCCATTATCCCTCTGGGGATAAGCAAGGCAAGGTGCTTTCTCCAGCTTTGTCTGTAGCAGCGTCATGGCAGTATCTTGATCTGGGACCCATAAATAAGGCTGATGTTTCTTCAGAAGTTTGGTTAAGAGGGAATACCTGTACATAATTCTCTATAAACTGTTGTGAATAATTGCAGGCACCCAGCAGGCTGTGCAGTCTAATCAGATTAGAAGGTGTTCCTAGATTCTGAAGTGTCTGAAGCTGTCCTGCTTGACTGTGGATACACTCTGGAACTATTTTAAGGCCTAAGTAATTTATTCTGTCCAGGCACTACTGGCCTTTCTTCAGGGATAACTTCATACCTGCTTCTTGCAATTTGGATAGTACATACTGTAGAGCTTCCTTATGCTCTGCCTATGTATGAGAGGTGACAAGTATGTCTTTGACATATATGGTGTTATCTTCTGGTCTGCCTCAGGCATTGCCTTGTGCAGAAAGATAATAAACTCTGCAGGTGAATTTATGTAGTCAAATGGGCACCTATTCTAGGTATATGAATGCCTCCCAAAGGAGAAGGCCAACATGTGTTGACCCCTGTGAGCTTTCTTCATAGTCCAGAAGTCATCTGAAACATCATGGACTGTGAAGTACTTAGCCCCTGCCAGCTTGGTCAAACTATTATCGATGCAGGCCATGGGCCATCTGGATGGAGGAACCTCTTTGTCCGACTACCTATAAGTTTAAGGATAGGCCATATGGGAGAGTTGTAGGTGGAATTACGTTCTCTGATTATTCCCCTCTCCATGAGAGAGTCCAGGATTTCCTGCACTGACTCATGAGCAGACAAGTGAACATGGTATTGGTGCATGTAGACCAGATTTGAATCGAGACAGATTTTAACTTTAATCTCATGAATTCCTGTTTCGCCACAGTCCAGGCTGTCTTTAGAAAAGATACTGGAAAGTTCTCTAAAAATCCCACCCAGTTCTGCCTGCTGTCCAGCCTTGAGTACTCCAGCTAATCCAGCCTATAATTCTACCTGAGTTTGAAACTCAGGATAGGTGTCTGGCCTACATATTCCTCCTTTTACTCTATGGTGTCTGACAAAACCTTTTTGGTCAATTAGAGAGACCCCAAAGACCTGAGGAGAATTATGAGGGAGGCTTTTGTGCTTACAGTTTACATCCATCAGTATATGATACATTTGTAAACTGAGAGATTAAAATGAATTTGTGTTCTGGTTCCTTTCCCATTTCTTACCTTTTTCCACCCCTTTCTCTTCCCCCTCCTTCCTTTAGAAGTTTTTGTGTATATGAGGGAGATATCACATGTATAAATATCTCTTTGTGTGTGTGTGTGTGTATATACATATACAGTGTGTGTGTGTGTGTGTGTGTGTATATATATATATATATATATGGTATTTTACTGCTTGAAGGGACACACATGGAGTTCTATTAATCAGACATGTTATATGCACTGACTCAATTATTTATTATATAATACTATGACACCATTCATCATCCAAATACTCCTTATCCTCTGCCCTCTCTAACTTCCTCGCAACAAATTGCAACTGCCCCTGACCTCCCCTCCCCTTTTGTTACCTTCTCTCCCCCAGTTACCCCTTAGGCCTGACCAGCAGCCTGGCTGTCACCTAATTGTCTGGCCTATATACTGCCCTATGCACTTACACTCACTCCTACCCCCTCTTCTCACTCCTAACATCTCCCTTCTCTCCCCCCTCCCTATCTAACATACGCTTCTATGCCCTACCCACACCTACCAACACCATTCTCCCTCCCTCCCACCTCACCTAAGCCTACCCCCTACCCTCTTAATGCTTACTAGTCCACTCCTCCTCTACCCCCCCTCTTGTTCTACAACTCCTACTGTCAGCTTGGTGCATCCCACTGCAGCTCAAGTTTAGTACTGGCACTCAAGTTCTGTCCTGGCACACTAATGCTGCTACTGGCACTTATGTAATTCATGTATTGCCTCATTGAGTACCCATGATATGTTCACCCTGTCCCTGATGTGCATGCTCTGCATTGCTCTTACCTTGCCCTGTACCCATGATATGTATACCCATGATATGTTTACCCTGTCCCTGATGTGCATGTTCTGCATTGCTCTTACCTTGCCTTATACCCATGATATGTATACCCTGTCATTGATGATCATTGTTATGTACTGCTCTCCTTATGTAAAAAGTTCAAATGTAATCCCTCCAAACCATGTACATTATCTGTATTGCACTACTGCTAAACTCAACTATTGTATGTATACCTGCCCCCTCTGTAACCCCTCCCCCCAGGTTGCACCATGTGACGAGCATCTTTTTGCTCAGCGTGCCTTTCCTGGTGAAACAGTTTCAATAAATAAATAAATACTGCACTTGTCACTTTAAGAATCACCATTTAAAAGGAGGGTTTGTAGACTATGTGGCTATGCCTTAAGAAAGTTCATGTGATGAGAATAAAATGGTGGTGGATGCAGGTGGGATGAGTGTATTGCTGCTGTTGAATAAAAGCTGTTTTTTTAAATATAGACCGAGCTGTATGATTTGTTTAAAATGCCTCACTGGTGACTGTTAGCCCCACTTTTGTTTCTTGGTTTGCCATTCATGTGTGCGCCACAGACATGGACTCAGTTAACCCCCTTTCCTAGCTCCCTGATTGTCTGTTTTTGGCATGCTTAGGACGTAGTGTTGGCCATTTTTACTTAGTGCTTTCAGATATGATCACCAAGCCATAGATGATTAGCGCAGATATAAGCAAAGCTCCCCAGTAGTAATTTTGAGCAGTTTCACAGATTCTCTGTTCTACAGAGGAGGTGATACTAATCCATTATTAGCAGCATCAGTTTCTTTTATGAGCCAACTAAATTTTAATCAATATGATAATCCTGTCTCATCATGTGATATCAAGGAAACCTTTGTACAAATGAAGATTGTAGTCCTCAAGGCTCACAGACTTTACTAGCAGCACATGACGATACAGGCTTATTTGAGAGTACAAAGGATGCCGAGGGGCTTACATTGGACAAAACAATCATCCTTAAACACTGTCCTAGATAGCTTCTGTTAGAGAACAGGCGGAGAACACCAAGAAGAAGGAGCTGCTGTTATAATTATACTTATCTACTGGGGCTATATTACCCTCCTTCCCTCCACTCCACACCCCCAAGCCAATTCTACTTTTATAGGCACAGGATTTGACTGACAACAGGAACTTCCTTTTTGGGAGCAGGAAGTGAGTGATCACAGAGCCACAAAAGACTCACCGTCCTAGAATAAAAGAGTAGCTCTCCGTCTCCCCCTAGCTGCTGGAGGTCTGACTCTGAGCAAGTAAGGAGACTACTGAGAAATATAGGAACTTCTTGTCTCAGAACAGGAAGATCAGGAGCGTAAAGGGCACTGAGGCAGTAAGTAAGTAGGGAGGGAAAAAAAACAGGGGAAAGAGTAAATATTCCAAACAACAGTTAAGGGGCCAGAAATAAGACATGATGGGAGTGGTGCAGTGCAGTGGTGGTGGAGCAGCAGTCTTCGAGGAGACATTCTGGAGGATGCAGTGTTGTCCCATCTGCAGGCACCTCTGTGGGCTGAGGGAGGAGGTTGCTTATCTCCAGGGTGAGTTGGCCAGGATTTGGGAGACCTCCTCTCCCACCCAGGGACCACCAGGGCCACTGCTGTTGTCTCAGAAGTTGGCAAGAAAGAGGAGTGATTGGACCACAGTGGGCTCAGGGAGGGTGAGGGTGGTGGAAGAGAGGTGAATCCCTCTGGTTGTACCTCTCCACAATTCATATGCCATTCTGGCAAAGTGTGGTTCCTCTATGGAGGCACCCACAGTGGAGACCAAGGAGGATGCTGGGAACCTCCACAAAGGAGACCCACAGGAGGGTGGCATGGGACCACCCAGAGGAAGGAAACGACTCTTGGTGGGGGACTCAATTGCTAGGAGGCTAGAACTGGGGAAGGAAAGGGAGAGGGAGGTAAGGTGCCTGCCTGACACCATGGCTTGGAATGACAGGGAGAGAGTCCTCAGAATCGCTGGAGCAGCTGCATGGGGGAGGGAGCTGGATATCATTGTCCACCTGGGGACAAATTACCTGGCTGAGAAAGGGATCAGAGCAGTACAGTACTTGCTTCCAGGGTAAGGTTCAGTTTTTGCCTGTAGAGTGCTCCAAGTTTTTGATTAGTCTGGTTTGTTATGTTGTAAGCATGGGAGGTCAAATGAGAGGGTGTAATCTAGGGTGAAACCCAGGTACCTGAAGGTTTCAACTTGTTCCAGGGCTGCACCGTGTATTGAGGATTGCCAGCGGGTGTGCCTTCTTCTTATTATTTTGCCCCATGAACAACATTGTTTCAGTTTTTTTGTAGTTCAGAACAAGTTTGTTCCCTTCAAACCATTCTTTGAGGGCTTTGAAACTGTTTTGGAGATCTCTGGCAAGAGTAGCCATTTGGGAGTTACTGTTGTAGATTACCACATCATCAGCGTGTAGTATTATTTTGGAATAGGGCAGGCTTCAGGAAATCTGTTGATAAAAAGGCAGAAGAGGAGAGGGCCAAGTAATGACCCCTGTGGGATCCCAACTGTGACTCTTTTGACATTTGAGAGTACCCCATCGATTTTGACCCTTTGTGATCTTATTGAAAGGCAACATCTAAACCAAGAGAGGGTTTCAACTGAGAGGTCAAGCACGGCTAGCTTATCTAGTAACAGTTGGTGATTTATATGGTAAAATGCCTTCATCAAGTCTATATATGTAGTGCTTACCAATTGGCCTTTGTCAAAAACTGCAAGTAGATTGTTGGAGTACTCAACAGTGCGGTACAGGTGCTATGGAGTTTTCAGAAGCCATGTTTTTGCTTACAGAGCAGGTTATATTTGTTTAGGTAGGAGGCTAGTTGGTCAAAAAGCAATTTTTTCTAGAGCCTTGAACAGATTGGTCTGTAATTGGCTACATTGTTGCATTCTCCACTTTTGTGGACTGGTGTGACAATGGCTGTGAAGTACTAAGCCCCTGCTAGCTTGGTCAACAAGCCTTTGTGTGAAGCAAATAAACAAAACAAAACGATGTAAGAAACCACTATGGTTCTCAAAGGAGGTGGCAGTGAAGGTTCAAGAGAAAAAGAAAGCATTCAGAAAGTACAAGGAATCACAGAAGGAGCAGGACAGAGAATTGTATCAATTAAAGCAAAAGGAAGCTGGAAAGGCAGTCAGAACAGCAAAGGCCCGAACCGAGGAAAAGATAGCCAACTCAGTTAAGAAGGGGGATAAAAATTTAGGTACATCAGGGAGTGAAGGAAGATTAAGGGAGGGATAGTGAGGCTTAATAAAGGGGAAGGGGGTGGGCAGAGGTGACGGTGAAAAGGCAGAGATACTAAACAAATATTTTTGCTCAGTATTTACAAATGAAGAGGGGGAGGTACCTAAAACAAACAATAGAAACACTCGGGATACAGAAGTTGATACCAGCCCATTTATAGAAGAAAGGGTTCTGAAAGAACTCTTAAAACTGAAGGTGGACAAAGCAATGGGGACTGATGGAATTCATCCCAGAATTCTAAAAGAACTAAGGGTAGAACTAGTGACACCACTGACTACACTCTTTAACAAATCATGGGAGGATGGGGTAGTACCTGAGGCCTGGAGGAAGGCATATGTGATTCCCCTTCACAAAAGTGGGAGCAGGGCAGAAGCAGAAAACTACAGACCTGTTAGTTTAACCTCAGTGATAGGGAAAACGATGGAATCACTTCTGAAGGAAAGAATTGTCGAGTACCTAGAGGCCAGAGGGGCAAAGGACCCAAGGCAGCATGGATTCACAGCGGGAAGGTCATGCCAGACGAATCTAATAGATTTCTTTGACTGGGTGACCAAACTAGTACATCAGGGAGAGGCTGTGGACATGGCCTACCTAGACTTTAGCAAGGCATTTGACTCAGTCCCACACAAAAGATTAATATACAAGTTAGCCACCCTGGAAGTGAGTCCCAAGATGATAGCCTGGGAAAAGAATTGGCTGGAGAATAGGACACAAAGGGTAATAGTAAATGGAGTCCACTCTGAAGAAAGGGGGTTACTAGTGGGGTACCGCAGGGTTCAGTATTAGGACCGGTTCTCTTCAATGTCTTTATAAGCGACATTGCAGAGGGACTGGAAGGAAAAGTATGTCTCATTGCAGATGACACAAAGATCTGCAACAGAGTTGATGCACAAGGTAGGGTGAAAAGGATGAGAAGGGACTTGGCAAGGTTAGAGGAATGGTCAAATGTATGGCAGCTTAAATTCAATGTTAAGAAGTGCAAGGTAATGGACCTGGGAAACAAAAACCCAGGGGAAGAGTACACAATGGGGGTGAGATACTAACAACAATAAAAATGGAAAGGGACCTGGGGTAGTCATGTCAGATGGCTTAAAGGTGGGCAAGCAATGTGAGAGGGCAGTAAGGAGGGCTGGTGGGATACTGGGATGCATAGGGAGAGGCATCACCAGTGGAAAACAGGAAGTTGTTATCCCTCTTTACAGACAGCTGGTGAGACCCCATCTGGAGTACTGTGTGCAGTTCTGGAGACCCAATCTCTGCCAGGGCATAGACAAGATGGAAGCTGTCCAGAGGAGGGCAACTAAAATGGTGCAGGGTCTGCACCAGAAGACATATGAAGAGAGACTACAGGAGCTTAATATGTAGAGCCTAGAGGAAAGGAGGGAGGAGGGGCATGATAGAAACTTTCAAGTACCTCAAGGGAATCAACAAAGTTCAAGAGGGTAGCATCTTTCAAAAAAAGAGGTGTGCAAGAACAAGGAGGCACAATTTGAAGATGGGGGGGGTGGCTCAGAGGTAATGTAAGGAAGTATTTTTTCACAGAGAGGGTTGTGGATGCATGGAACAGCCTTCCAGAGGAGGTGTGGAGTCAAAAACAGTGGGGGAATTCAAGCAAGCATGGGACAGTCATAAGGCAATTCTAGGGGTTGGGGGTAGAAAGAAGTAGGCTGCTGGTTAACTAGGAACTGCAGCTTATCCATTAGGTAGGGAAATGGGCAGACTGGGTGGGCCAAGCGGTCCTTATCTGCCGTCAAATTCTATGTTTCTATGTTTCTATCAATGCAGACCATGGTTCATCTGGATGGAGGAACCTCTTGTTCAAGTGTCTGTAGTCTATGGTTAACCTATGTTCACCTATAGGTTTAAGGACAGGCCGTTTGGGAGAGTCCAAGTGGAGTTACATTCTCTGATTATTCCCCTCTCCGTGGTACAATAGAATAATCAGAGAATGTAACTCTGAACTGGTTGAGTACACCAACAATCTACACACAGCTCTTGACAAAGGCTAGTTGGTAGGCACTACATATATAGACTTAACAAAGGCATTTGACATTATAACTCATTATTAATTATTCTGATTATTTGGAAGATTGTATATTCAGCTGGGGAAAAGGGACAAATCAAAATTTGTGATTCATTTCAAAAATCCCACAAGACCTGTACTGAGATCAGAAGCACATACCATTTATATAAGTGGTTCAGAATCAGTTGGAGCTGTTTTTTTTTTTTTTATGAAACTCAGGATACACTACCACCTTCCTCTTGCCCTACCAACAAACAGAGAGAATTGCAACAACAACAATAGAGGGTATGAACTGAACCACAACTCCCTCAGTGGTTACCCTTGGAGATAAAATTTCCCCAGCGATTACTCAGATGCAGCCCCCAAATTGCAAGGTTCACAGAAGGAGGACATGGAGAGGAATAAGGAGAAAGGGGAGAAAATGCATCCAGGTACAGGCACAGTTACCAGCAACTGCAGAGGGGAACCAACAGTCATTACAGGAATCATGAACAGAGGGGGAGATGGTAGGAAAAATCTATTGTAATAAACATTTTAGATTATGAGCTAACAGAGATGAAAAACAAGGTACTGCAATGTGGTCTTTCCATCATACTGACCAATATTATAGATGAATTTAACATTATAGTACATATACCTATTTAATTTATGTCTTTGATTATCAGGTGGGTGTACTGGTCCAGAGGACCATTTACAGGCACAGCCCAGTCCACAAGGCACTACAGAAAGAAATTGCAGTATATAACACAATTAACATGGTAACATTGGCAGTATGGCAGTGTAGCCTAGAGGTTAGAGTAATGAACTGTGAATGAGCTGGGTACATCCAGCAGATCAGACTTTGGTTTGATTCTCACAACCTCCACTTGCATACTGTGTGACTTTCAGCAAGCCACTTAACTGCCCAGTGCCCCCAGGTCACCCCTGAAAACAGGCACCTCTGCCTAGTGGGCCTTACCCAGTTACCAAAGACTAAAATAAAAATAAAATAAAAAAATAAAATAAACATTTGGAATAGCGACATGGCAGGTCAGCATTGGTGGGTACAATGTACAATAATAAAAGCTACAGTTGGCTGATAAGAAAATAGAGAATGTATACAATGCAATATAGCAGGTAGGCAGGTACAGGATTTGAGGTTTAGTTTAAAAGTGTGGTGAGTATTAGAAATTTGCAGGGATGTGGGTAGCCTGTTCCACAGCAAGGGGGCGGCAAAGAAGAGGGCTTTCCCACCCACATTGCTGGAGGTTCTGGGGATCATAAGGGTGGGAGTATCTGCGGAGTGAAGGTGCCTAGTTGGGGTTCTGGAATTGAAGAAGGTAGCGAGAGGAGCAGAATCACGGCATCTGAGGGTGACATCCAGGAAACAGGTGAGTGAGTAGTCGAAGTGACCCTGTAAGGATAGCCAACTGAGTGAGCTACAAAGGTTGCAGTGGTGTGTGGAGTAGGGGGCTGATAGGGTGAAGCAGCAAGCGCTATTGTAGGCTACCGATAGCCTAGTCAGGAGGGTGGTTGAGACTCTGAAGTAGATCGGAGAGCAGTAATCAAAGACAGGGAGGAGGTTGCCAGTGATGATTGCCAAGAGAGCCTCCTTGGTGAGGTAGGGCTTGATACAGTAGGCCACTCCCAACTTCATGTTAACCCTACAGACTAAGTTGTCTATGTGATCTGTAAAAGTGAGAGAGGGGTTGAGTGTTATCCCAAGGTATTTAAAGGATGAGATGTTATTGAGGGTGGTGCCATCAAGGGAGTGTATGAGGAGAGAAGAGTTGGTGTTGAGGGATTTAGTAAGGAAAGGTTTTGACCCAAACGACATAGCCTTGTTCTTCTTGGAGTTTATCAGCAACCGACTGGAAGATAACCACTTAAAGGCAGCACAGTAGTCCTGAGAGAGAGAATGGAGGAAATACACAAGACAGATTTGTCACTATGATAAATGACAAGGTCATCCACGTAGAGTAGGGATTTGCAGATAAAGCTATCAGTGGGGAGTGTGTGAACAAAGAGGGAAAAGAGCAGGGTGCCCAAGATGGTGCCCTGAGGAACACCCATGGTAACCGTCAAGGGAGGAGAGGTGATGGTACCAATACAAACAGATTGGGAGCA
Organism: Neoceratodus forsteri; assembly: GCA_016271365.2. Taxonomy (NCBI): domain Eukaryota; kingdom Metazoa; phylum Chordata; order Ceratodontiformes; family Ceratodontidae; genus Neoceratodus; species Neoceratodus forsteri. Next base: position 337,666,196 of record CM057454.1, read on the forward strand.
TCCTGAGAGGTAACATTCAAACCAGCCATTGGTCTCTGCAGAACAGCCGAGAATGGATAATGTTGATAGGAGTAGGGAGTGGTTGACTATATCAAATGCTTTTGATAGGTCAACATAGATGGCACCCGTGGCACATCCACAGTCCATGTTGGAGAGGATGTAGTCTGAGAAGAGAGCCAGGGCAGTCGAGGTACTGTGATGCTTGCGAAGCCATGCTGTTGGTCACATAAGAGGTTGTGTTTAGTTATGTACTCAGATAGTTGTTGGTGAACCATCCTCTCTAGGGTTTTGCTTAGGTGAGGGAGGATGGATATAGGTCTGCAGTATTCAGAAGTGTTGGGATCACCAGATTTAAAGATAGGAACTACTCTAGCAGATTTCCGTGAGTCAGGAATGGTGGAGGTGGATAAGGCAAGATTAAAGATAATGACAAATGAGAGGGGAGATAATGTTCAGAAAGATAGGGGAGAGGCTTTCTGAGCCAGAGCTTCCCTAGTTTGGTAGCCTCTTTAGCAGCGTGGCTGTAACCTTAGTGGAGATGGTCAAGAAGTAGAAAGGGGGGCAAGTGAGGGCAGCAGTAGGAAGTGGATATGGAGGACAGGAGGAAGAGCAATGTCCTGGGGGAGGGAGATTGCAGAGGAGAGCCAACAGGTCAGAGAACTTTATGTCGAATGCTTCAGCGACCGCTGAGGGATCAGTCAGTGGGCCATTAGGGAAACTTAGGTGAATGGAGGGGCTATGTGTCCAGAGGTTTAATAGAGAGTTGACTGAGTCCCAGAATTTTGTAGGATTACCCAGGTGCTCTCTCTCTGAAGCCCATGGTAGTAAGCACATTTTAAGGATCTGGTTATGTGCTTACATCTGTTATGCAGGTTCCTGTACTTGTTCCACAGGGTAGGGGAAGGGGCCAGTTTACAGGCAGCCCACTTGCTGTCTCTTAACTTCATAAGTGACAGCAGGTATTTTGTTAGCCAGTGTGTGCACCCGCCTCTGACATGTTGCGTGGTGATGGGGACATGACGGTCCTGGATGACCAGAAGGGCATTGGTGAGGTATGTTGCAGCCAGGGACACATCGGTGTGTGTGTAGACATCCCACCAGTTGATGACCCTGATGTCCTTAGAGGGGTGTGACTTGTTGAGGCAATTGAGTCTGAGGAAGGAGAGGTAATTAGGGGGAGGCCTTAGAGGACCAAAATGAGGTAGGTGGGGGAGTGATCACTTAAGGAGTCAGACAGAGTACCAGTAAGGGTGACTCTATCTCTACAGTTCATTATCACCCAGTTGAGGAGTGTATGGTTCGAGGTACGGGTGTTGAGACAGGTAGGGAGAATGAGTAGTTGCATCAGGTTGTACTGATTTAGAAAATCTGCATAATTAGATTCATGGGTGCTGAGCCAGTTTAGGTTGGCGTCGCCAAGGAGGATGGATTCTCAAGTAGGGGAGAGTGATCCAAACCCAGCTAGGAAACTGCAGAGGCCAATTACACCCCTGTCAGAAGGGTTATAGCAGCAGCCCAGGAAAAGTTTTTTTGTGGAGCCCAGGGTAGCTTCGACAAAGAGCCAGTCACTGGGGGAGGCATTGTCCAAGCAGAGAATGGAGGAGGTCAAGAGAGGTTCCCTGATGAAAATAGCAGCACCCTGCCTTTCCTTTTGCCTGGATGATCCTTGCACAGGACAGAGTACCCAGCCAATTGAAACATGGCGTCATGGTGCTGTGGTTTCAGCCAGGACTCTGTGAGGCAGAGGATGTGGGGTTTGTATAGGGAAATTTGAAAGGCGCTTAATAAATAAAGTTTTGTTATTATTTATTATTATAATTAACCCAGGCTTCGATGTTGTGGTATTTTGCAGGGAGACTGCAGACGTTCATATGGGCAATTTTTAGCTCATGCATATTTACCCAGGAGGTGTCTGCATCTCACAATTTACTCATAATCTTAACTTGACTGCTTTTTTCAGCAGCAGGAATCGGGATCATTTCTCTGAAAATTCATTAACAGATGAACTTTGTGCATTGAAGACAACAATGGGAGTGATTCAGGACACACAGGGCCGTAAACATCAGCTACAGAGCCAACTAAAAAGGAGATCTACTTTTTTACCCTCGTCTAATCCTAAAGTGACTATTTTGGAAAAAATATATGAATGGGAGAGTCAGGAAATAGCACAGTAGAATCACTCTTTGAGAAATATTAACTGCATCCTGGAAGAATGTATGGCTTTAGAAGACCTTGCCAAAAATACAGAAATTGAAATAAAACTGCTGATAAAGGTGGTTTGCTGATTATAATAGCCAAAGTTAAGTATGAAAAAGAGTTGTTATAACATAATTCATACATTTGCCCACACACACAGTCAGCAACAAAACTTATAAGGTATGAGGCTTTATATGCTTATGCAACAGCTTAATCTGATTCAAGGTCAGTTGGCATTCATCTGTATCCCCTTCCCCCGGGTCGTGCCTGAAAATAGGCAGGATTTGTCTAGTGCACTTACCCGGTCAACAAAAACTAAATAAATAAATATCTTGTTCTTCTGAATCCTTGACATATGTTGCAGTGTGCACATCTACAGCTTTCTATGTTGGAAAAGTTAATGTAATTTATTTTATTCGACCTGCCTTATTTATTAATTGTTATATGGTTATGAACTAGATTATACAGTATATGATGTATGCTTCATGTATTGCTTGTTCCTTGACATATGTACAGAGCCCTGAGACCCAGGGAATGGGCACTTAATTAAAGTTGTACTTACGTGCTTATCAACATGTGTTTGACATTAATTTGACAGTAATTTTTGTAAATGTCTGTCTGATGAGCCCACTGTTTGTTTCAAAAGGGAAAAAGATTTTGTACTCCTTGATGCTTTAAATAGTCATGTGATTTCTAAACAAACTCATGATTTTCTTACTGTTGAACACCTGGTGAGAGCCACCATCTATGGGCTCCCAAAAAATCATAAAAACTATCAAAATCCTCCTTTAAGACCAATTGTGGTGAATATTAATTCATTAACCCATAGCCCAGTATGTAGATCAATATTTGAAACCTATTGCTTGTTCCTGTATGTCATATGTTTGAGACTCCTCACACATATTGGAAACTTTGGTAAATTCTCATGTGGAAAGGGACTGTTATTTAGTTACATTTGATATTCAAACATTGTATACAGATATCTCACATGAGGGTGGTGTGAGGGCAATTAAAGAGGCCCTATGTTCCAAAACAAATCTGGGAGATGCCTTGGTAAAATTTTTAGTCACGTTAACAGAGAAGGTACTGCATTGCAATGCATTTATGTTTTTACAGAAATTCTTCCTACAAATGAAGGGCACCACTATGGGTGCTTCTTTCGCTCCTAACTTTGCTAGTGTGTATTTAGCAGAGTGGGAAGAGAGGCATGTTTTGTCACCAGAACAAAATCCATACTAAGAAAATAGATTTATAAAAAGATTTCTAGATGATCTTTTGTTTGTATAGAAGGGCATGGAAACAGATTTGAAATTGTTTGTAAAATATTTAGAGGAAACAAATGCTGTCCTTAAATTCACTATGAAATGTAGTTTGAAACAGATTCACTTTCTAGATCTGACAATTAAGAAATATGATATGGGGGTGTTACTACTAGTTTGTACAGAAAACCAAATGATTTGTTGTACTTCACAAGTTGCCATTCACAGCACTTTGTTGAAAACATTTCAAACATTCCTGTTGGACAGTATATGCACCCTAAAATAAATTGCAGTGAGGAAGTGACTATCTTGTCTTATGATTCTTATGATCTTATGATTGTCAGTGTCAGTGGCTCAGTAGGTAGCACACTCGCCTCATAGACTGGGAGATCAGAGGGCTGTGGGTTCAGTTCCCACATCTGGCACTTGGGCTAATATCCCAGTACTGACACTGTAGTGCAGCATGAGAGGGGTGCTGTACTTCTGAGGTGCCGTCTTTCAGATGACACGTTAAACTGAGGTCCCATCTGCCTGGATTGGTGGTAGTTCAGGTGGATGTTAAAGATCCCATGGCACTTATCGAAAAGAGTAGGGGAATTTCCCTGGTGTCCTGGCCAAATTTCCCTCATTCACTAAAAATACCACCAACAGCTTAATCTGGTTCAAGGTCAGTTGGCATTCATCTGTATCCCCCTCCCCCGGGTCGTGCCTGAAAATAGGCAGGATTTGTCTAGTGCACTTACCCGGTCAACAAAAGCTAAATAAATAAATAAATCTGGAAGGCACTACAGAAGTGCATAATCATTTTAGGCAGAGGGGATACAGCAGCCATTGTATTCAAAAAGCTGAAAATTGAGTGTCAAACTGTAACAGAAATGATTTGATGAGCAGTAACAAGCACCAAAAGTGATTGATATGATGGGATCAAAGCAGACACAACATAGCTTTGTCACCACATTCCGTCCATGGGCTAAAAAAGTATGGGCCATAATTTAAAGGAATTGGCACATTTTGCAGACAGACAGCAAGCTACAAAAGGTGACTGCCAGAAACCACCACATGGTATACAAAAGAAGAAGACATTTAAAAGACCAACTGGTACAGTTTATACCAGCTACCATCTGTACCATCATCTAGCCCACCACTGTCAATGGGAATGTTCAGATGTAGTACATATGAGTTTTGTCCACATATTTTACAAGGGGGTACTTTCACCCATCCAGTCAACAACAAAACGTACAAGGTACAAGACTTTATATCTTGTTCTTCTGAATCCTTGATATATGTTGCAGTGTGCACGTGTACAGCTTTTTATGTTGGAAAAGCTATTAGAGCCTAAAATGAAGTGAACATCTTTGATCAATAAAAAAAAGAGAACTGACATGCATTAGCATCAGAAATTGTGGCGGAAAGCCATGGGTGTGTTTTTAAATTTGCTGGTTTGAAAAATGTTTCTGCTAACTTCCGGGGTAGGATTTAGATAATAAACTTTTAAGAAAAGAGAACTATTGGCAGTACAAACTCAGAGCCTTGTTCTATCCTGGACATAATCATATATTTTATTTATCATTTTTAAAGTAAAGTGATTGTCTCATGCCTTTCTAGTTAGCATCTATATGTATCTGGATAATATAGTCCTGAATATATTTATTTATTTATTTGTTGACATCATTAGTTTTGTATATGTAGGAGTTATGTGACTTCTTATATGGGTATGCTGCTATTTGCTGTTATAATATGTATAACCACATAAAACGTTTACAGCCATTAGTATATATTTGTAAGCTGAGGGATTAAAATGAATTTATAAGTTCATAGGTTCATAGGTGATATGAGTTCTTTAGGCTATGAGGCCTTTTATTAAATTCGCCATCCATGTATCTCATGGGTGGAAATCATATTTTTTATTTCCCATGTATGAATCTAATTTCTGTGTAAAAATCATTAAGTTATTACTACCAACAACATGTCGAGGGTGTGTATTCCACATAGCAATCGCCCGGTGGGTAAAGAATTTACTCCTTTTACTTGTTATGTTTTTATCACCCAAAAGTCTAAAATTATTACTTCTTGTTGATTTTAAACCTTCATACGCTGTGAGTCCTATTGTTTCCCTTATATACTTGTCTTTTACTGCTTTATAAGTCAGGCATAGGTCTCCTCTTATCTGCCTATATTTTGTAGAGAATAATTTTAGTTCAATTAGTCTATTGGTGTAGCTGTTGTGTTGGAGTGGTATATTTTTTTTTGTTAATTTTCTTTGCAAACCCTCAATTAATTTTTTGCTTCTTATACTTTGCGGTGCACTGAACTAGGATCAATACGTCAAGTGTGGGTGCACCACACTTGTATAAAGTTGTACAATTACCTCGGGGTCTCTACTTTTTATGTTACCAAGTATTGATCCAACTATTTTATGACATCTTTTAACCACAACAGAGCAGTTTCTAACAAAGGACATGTTATCAGAAATTGACACCCAGGTCCTTCTCCTCAACTGTAGTTTGCAAGGTAATGTTGTTTAATTCGTAATCAGATTGGGGGTTGTTTCATCCCAAGTGCATAACCTTGCACTTTTCGTCATTAAATTTCATTTTGTTTACTGTTGCCCAATGTGATAATCGATCAGGCTGGCTTTGCAACTGCAGTCCGTCTGATGCTGTCCTTATAAGTCCCCTAATCTTGCAGTCATCTGCCATACTTGCATATCCATGCATTGCCAGCTATTGCCATTGCAGACACCATAACATTAAATAGGATGGGAACCAACACTGAACCCTGAGGCACACCACTAGTCACCTTACCCCATTCAGACAGATTCCCCTTTATAGAAACCCTCTGCTGCCTGTCATCCAACCATGACTGTATCCAATTGATAATGTTGGGATGTAAATTAATTCTTATTAATTCTTGTAGCAGTATTACATGTGAAACTTTATCAAATGCCTTTGCAAAGTCCAAAAACAGTACATCCACAGGTATACCTTTATCTAAAGCAGCACTAGCCGGCTCAAAGAATTGTATAAGGTTAGTTAGACATGATCTACCAGAGATGAAGCTATGTTGGGAGGTGTCAACTAACCTCATATTGTTAATGTGCATTGTTATATGTTTTTGAAGGAGCCTTCCCATTATTTTACCTATGACTGAGGTGAGACTTATACTGTAGGTTGATAGTTATTCGGGTCATTTTTATTTTCACCCTTGTGTATCAGAGTAACTAATGCTTCTCTCCAGGCCTGTATTGTTTTATCCTTTTTGATGGAGGTATTAAAAAGTACAGTAAGTGGACCTGTAATTTCATGATTTATCTCCTGTAAGAATCTAGGAGACATTCCATCCAGACCTGCTGAACTATTTTTCTTGTGTTCCGGTTCCCTTTTCCATTGCCTACCTTTTTCCTCCCCCTCTCCCCCCTTCCTTTTTTCTTTAGAATTTTTGCGGTTATTACTTTGTGTATATATCATCTTTTACTTCTGGAAGAGGCACACATGGTGTTTTATTCATCAGATATGAGTTATTGTATGCATTGATTCAATTATTTTTTTATGTTATATTACACTACATTACATTATACTGCACTTGTCACTTTATAAGAATCACCATTTAAATGGAGGGTTTGTACTTTACCTGACTACGCCTTGAGAAAGCTCACATGATGTGAGTGGAATGTTGGTGGATGCTGCTGGGGTGAGTGAGTTGCTGTTATTGAACAAATGCTGTTTTTTTTAATTGCAAACTGAGCTGTACAGTTTGTTTGCAATGTCTCACTAGTGTATATTAATCCCACTTTTGTTGTTTCTTGGTTTGCTGTTCGTGTATGGGCTCCAGATGTGGATACTCTTGACCACTTTTCCTAGCTCCCTGATAGGCTTTTGAGCTTGCCTTCCAGCTGACCACCATAGTCATCAGTCCCATTGGACTCAGACCGAATCAGAATCATGTGGCTTGCTGAGCTAATGAACACCTCTGGTTTCTCTTCCACCTTTGGAAAGGTTCCAGATAGTGGACCAACTACTGGAATAGTAGGGACAACCCCCCAAAAAGTGATATCTAGTATGACTCCTAAATTTACCCTAGTCTTCAGGATAATGAGCCTTGTGTTAGGGTTATCCACAAAGACCGAGGAGGTTTCTCCTTTAAACACCAGTGGATGATATACATTTCCATGACTAAGGATCAGTACCAATTTGAGGAAGGACCTGGTGGGATGAAAGAAGGGCTTGGATCCATGCAGAACATTCACTCTTTTGACATGATTAGTAGGGGAAAATCCACAGCTTTACCTGGGATTGTAAAAGCATAGCCACTAACCACATGTCACCAAGACAGAGAGGGTCCTTCACTCCCTCAACAATGTATGCATAGTGAATTATCCTTTTGCTGCCTATGGCAAAATCCAGAGCTGCAATACCTCTTGCTTCCAGGGGTGCCTCTGTTCCAGGCACCTCCTTGAGGAGTATGCTTTTTGTAACCATTGCAATGTTTGGATTTTGACTTATAAAGTTCCAGTAGAATGGTCCACTTAACTGAAGTCTTTTTATAACTTATCAGCAGACATGCTTGTGGAAATGTATTGCCCTGCACATGAGCAGGGACATATTTCAATCCATTTTTATTTGCCACCAATCTGCAAAGTCGCCATGTAACAGGACCTACTGGACTGACCCTTGTCTTGCCTGGGGTGGTGTCAATAGAAAAGCAGATTTTTGGCCTGGACTTCCTTTTATTAATACACCTTCTCAAACTATTTCCAAGTTTTGCAGGGGACTGGCTTATTTACTTTTTATTTTGCAGATTCCCTTCTGGGGAGGGCAACACTACTGCATCCTTGGGAACCTTGTCCATGGTGTTAACCTGTAAATTTAAGACATTTCTGTGTGGGGTCCCATCTGTGGATAGAGAGATACTCAAACCCTTCTCCTTAGGCTGACCCCTCAGTGGTATCTCAGCAGTGGGAGTCAGGGAGGGGGTGCAACTATCCTCAGGGAAAGCCTGCTTTATGGGACCCTCTACCCCATGTTCAAGTCACCCAGCTTAATCCCAGAATATGGTAAGGGATGTTTTACTCCTACCCATAAGGTTGGGTTTGAAGCTCAGGGCAAGCTTTGAATATGTTTAAGATATCAATAACAACCATAAGCAGTTTTTTACTGTTTTCAAATACATGAACTGGATGTGAAATTGATCACTGGCAAAGCTGAACAACAGGATGCAATGACCAATTAATATAAACATTGATTAATTGCAATTCAACAAAGCAGTTTTATAGTGCATCACTTCAACCTTCTGATGGGTATTATGGATCTTTTGTTTAGCTCCTTTAATATTGGTAGATGTCAGGGAAACTTCAGCATCAGTATCCATCAGCACTGGCATGGTACAGGTATCTTGCAGAACCACATTGGTATACATTCTTTTACCTTGGTCTTTTCTTGTCAGTTTACACAGAGAGACAAAATATTGGGGATTTTTGTTTTGGTTGTGTTTTTTTCCAAAATCAGGACATGCAGGTGTAGTTGGGTTTTAGGCACCCTCTCCTACCTGTGTGGACTGGTCTAGTCATTTTTACGTTTGTTTGCACTTGCACAAGAAATGTCTTGCTGCAAGAAATGGCATTTCAGAGGTGTGCTAGTGCTGAGCCAATTGCAGGTGAAGCTCCAAGGGACTCGGCAGTGCAGACCAATGAGCAGCTACGCTGGCCATGACACTAGTCAGTATTTGCTGGGCAGAAACTTTGTCTACTTGAAAGAAATCAGCTGCTCCTATCAAACAGTGTCTGTCTCCTTTCATTTACATGACACTGCCCAGAAAACAGCTGAATGGAGTCACACCAAACTTTGCATGGATTAAGCTGCAGTGCATCTTTCACCATGCGGCACTTGCCACTCTCGCTACTGCCTTCTCACTCCTCTGAAATCACCCCCTGGCTTCTACATTAGCCATGGTGTGGCTTTACTTACTGCAACTACTGCCACCCAGTGCAATCTCGCTTCCTGGTCCACTAACGTGCAGGAACAGCTTCACCAAACAGCAGCTCCTTGCTGCATTTACAGCACCTGTTCTCCCTAAGGCTGCCTCTACCCCAGGCGTCTACATTAGCCACCATGTGGCTTTACTTACTGGTGACTCCTGCCTCCCAATGCACACTCTGTCCCCGGTCCACTAACACGCAGGAGCGGCATCACCAAACAGCAGCTCCTTGCTGCATTTACAGCCCTGTTCTCTCACAGGCTGCCTCTTGAGCCCCTGTGATTTAAATCATTTGTCTGCAGAACTTACCAGCCACTGAAGAATCCCACCAGTGTCTTAGAAGGCATTGCTGGTGCTGTCCTCTTGCTGAACCATTTCCAGGGTTGGCGCTGAGTGACAGCCATTGAGCTCATATTGTAAACAGATACAGACGGAGTGCCACTGATGTCATCAGTAATGGGTGTTGAGCGGTGCCATGTTAGGGTGGGAAGAAGCATGGAGCTGTCTCTAAGTAATGGCCCTGGAACTCGGAGGACAACATCTTTTGCGTGAAGCAGGGCATTTGTGCGGTAAAAGTCCACTCAGGTGGAAATAAATTAACAAGTTTATCAGGAAGAGAAACCCACAATAGCTTTATTGGCTACAGCAGCTAGAAGTACCATTCTGAAACTTTGGGTGCACCAATGGGCTCCTATTTTTGAGGAACAGAGAAATGGAAGAGGAAGGGCAGAGATCACTTACCTATAGAGGTCATAAGCTTTTTAACACCCTTCCTCCTAACCCTGTGAGCAGCCCATCACTCTGTACTTTTAAGGTTAAACAGAAGGAACACCTGCTCAATAAACCCTCCTGCAACTGTCCTTTGTAGTATATCACTGTTTCTTTACTAATGCCGGGCATATCTAAAGAGTGCCTGCACTTATGGCACATTCTAATTTCTGCCATTTTTCTCCCTTCCCTTCCAAGTCATCCCTGGATTATTTCTCTGTGACCCTTCCTGTTAGGTTCACTTGCGTAAATATATACATATTTATTAGTCTTGTTGTAAATATTGTGGTTGCTGTACATAAGCTTTTTTTTCAGCATTGTATGAAACTGTGTTTGTTCTCTGTATGTGATTCACCCTGTGCTTGTGCCTAATTGTCCTGCTTCATTCATTTGCCCTTCAGTGTATATTTATGACCCTGCATTTGACTCTGGCTCTGTTACAATCTAAACAACTGGACACTTGTGTAAACAGGCAATTTTGCCCATATGCCTTTTCAGTATAGAATAAAAATGAAATGAAATGAAATTAATTATGGAAGCACTTAAACTTGAAAAGCTTGCACATGGTTTTAAAAGCAACATTAAGAGCTTCACGAAAGTTGACTTCTGGTGATGTCATGGTGGCAGTAGTAGTCTAAAGTTTTGGATTGATTAATTATGTTTTCAGTGCAAAAGTCCCGGTTTTGCAAAAGAAATGTCATTGTTCATGTTATTCAGAGTAAACAATGACTTTTCTACAGAATTCTCCCATTTTGTTTTGAATTTTTGCCCAAAATGTATTATCGGCAGATCGGACCACCACTGGCAGCCAGAAAGCCACTGACTCAGTTGGTGTACACTGTGTTGTTTGTCGCTAGGCAATGGGGGTATTGGAGGGCAGGGCTGGGCTTCTGGCTGCATATCTGCCATGTCATGCTGTGCTACTATGCTCTTCCTCCTCCACTCTGACCAAAACTCCTCCTCCTCCTAGTGCTGTGAAGGGATCCATGACTGTGTGTGCGGCCAGCACGTGTGACAATTTCCGCAGCATTCAGCAGAGTTCCTCCTTGGTTTGTCTCAGCTACCTGCCCCAAACTGAAGAGAAGTTAGTTATCCAGGGAGGGCTGAGATGAAACATATCTCTCTCCCTGCCTGCCACAGTGGTGCAGTGCTGAGTTCTCCTCTGCTCTCTCTGGCCTCTCTCTCCACCAGACTACAGCTTGCAGCTACCGCTGGATGTGACACTCTCTCAGTGCAGAGTGCAGACTGTGCAGCAGAGACATCAGGGGCAGCCACAGAAAGGGCAGTCTGTCAGTCAACAAAGTCTCTCCTCTGTCAGTGCTTGGCAGCTCAGATGATCGTATCGAGATGGGATGGTCCTCAGCATCAGCAGTCAGTCAGTCACTGAATTGCATGGCAAATCTTTACTTTTAGGCAAGTGTAATTTAATTTACTAAAGTACTTTCTGTGATGATCAGTGACTGAGTCAATGATCTGAATTATTTTTGAAAGAATGGTTGGGGGGCTCCAGGATGAGCTGAGGAGGAAGGATTGGGAAGAATGAATGGATTTCTTCTTCGGGAAGGGGGGTGAGTAGTCATTGTCTTCATTAAAGTGGCAGATGCCTGAAATAGTATTCCAGTGCCTCTGTGGTTGGAGTGAAGCTTCATGTGCTTGGATTGGCAAAAGGAAATTTTATGGGAATCGGGGGCTGGAGATCAATGGTTATAGTATAGCCAGGATGGGAAGGGAAAAGGGGCACTGGGCGGGCCAAGCGGTCCTATGAGCTGCCATCAAACTCCAGGTTTCTATGGCTGGGGGGATGGGGGCAGGATCACCAGTTAGAAGCCAGGAAGCAGAGCTTGAAACTAGGGGTGGGGTGAATGCTGCCATAGTGAGGATGTGGCTGGTGAAAGACTCGGGGAGAATGTTGCAGTTGCTGAGATGCTGGAGGCCAGGATGGAGCCTCAAGAGCCTGCAACCCAGTGTTAGTACTTGGTGGGTGCTTGCTTGAAAGAAACTGTGACAGATAAGGATGGATGGGGTGAGCAATGGAGGTATGGTGAGTGTAGGATCAAGGGCCAGGCTTGACATTGGACAGACCCGCAAAAAATAGTCTACCCTTCATTGTGGCCAATGACAACTGCTGAGATGGCCCACGTACTTCAGACTCCTGTGTTGACAGATGAGACAGTGGAGCTATCCCTTGAGGAGTCCAGCACAGAAGATGGTCACAGTTCTACCCTGACAGTCAGCAATGGGGACTCCCAGACCCCAGCTGAGACATCTACCGGGTTTAGAAAAACAAATGGAGCCACCTTCTGAGCAACCCACCAGCCCAAACACAGAGAAGAAAAATGTAGAAATGGTACAATGCTATTTGGCGCCTGTCATGGCAAGCCACCTAGAGGATGAGGAAACACAGAAAGGGCAGCTATGGCCTAGTGAAGTAAAATGTGGAATGGCACTGCCAATACAAGTATCCTATGTGCTTCAGCTGGTATGGGAGAAAACTAAACAGGAGAGGGAGAGCTAGCTTGTGACAGAATATGGCAAGGGTATCACCAGATGTGAAAATGGGACAAGAAGAGGTGCAGGAGGAGATAGGCCACAAGATCCAGCCCTTGATTAAAAACTGGCACATATGGCAAATCCGAGAACTTGAGGGACTCGATCAAGTTGAAAAGAAAAAAAAAAGATAATACATTGCTACAACAAGAGGGTGGGCTCACCTCGGCGTTATCAGTACCAAACACCTGTGCAGCAAATACCTGCAAGCAAATGTTCGGCACTGACAAATGATTGTTTCTATCAGCAGGGGGTGATCCTGGCGAGGAACAGACTCAACCTGCCTCTGACACTTCCCACATGAGGGAGTCCTGGAAGGGCAGTGCTGTCTTTGCTTGGAATCCTAATGGGTAACTGCATATATCTCAGGGTTCACTCCCTTTCAAGGAAAGTGTGTATTTTTCTCCTTTATGGATTCCTACAAGGCTCCAGGTTTGTCTAAAATTACCTGTATGGATGTGACCTGGGGGTCATAACTAGCCACTATCTGGTTGCTGATATCATGCAGTAAATCCTAGAAAACTTGTGCTAAAAAAGGATCTTCCAAATTCTCTTGTTTTCCTGTAAATTAATTTGTCATATTAACCTGCAATAGTCATTAACACTGGTTTGGTTTCTGTACCATATTTAAAGCTGCTGTATTTGAACTGACACAGTCCTTGTATTTCCCAAGCTCTTTTCGTATAGCTTGGCAAAACATTTTAAAATGTTCCTGTCCTGTTGTATCAGTATATTCCAGTACCCACTGGACAACCAGCTCTGTGCATGCTGATTTTAATAACATGATTTTTTTTGATCAGCTATAAATCCTCCTAAATCTTGTAACTTTGACAGCAGCATGATGACATATGAGTCAAGATGACTGTCTCTGTCCTGAGGGTCAGATTTTTTCATTGCTGGTCCTATTTTGCATATTGCATTCTTAATCTTTTCTACTCTCAGGGAGTATTCAGATGCAGAATCAATTTCTGTAGTAACCGTGGGTGATGACAGCTCTGATGGGACTCTTGTGGGGGTGGGTGTCAACTTTTCTGATAATTATGTTCCATCTGTCTAACCTGAGTATCATAGTCCATCATTTCTCAGTGCATTCTCACAATTTGTTTCAGCTGCTTATCATTTTCCTTAGAGACAATTCTCTTTCCATTCAGCTTTGCTGCAAACTTTGCTGCTGTTCTTGTAACGTCTCATTTTCCCCTCTCTCTAATTCCACCTCACAAACTGCATCACGTTTTTCTGTCACATTTCTCTTTAAGTAAAATCAATTCTTGTTCTTTTTGGTTGGTGGCTATCTCTATTCCTTCTGTATTTTGGATGTTTAATGGTATATACTGATTAAATAGTGCATCTAGTTCAGTTACTCTTTCATTTTCAGCTAGCTGTTTTTCCAGTGCTTTGGTTTGTTCCTGGTATCTTGTTTCCTTTCCCAGCAAATCTGACATCCCTTTTGTGCATGTACAGTATCTTATCTGGTCTTCCATTCACCTAATTTTGGTAGATGTTTGTCAGTCACAAAGTAGAAGGCAGATATGTAATTAGCCATCAGTGTTACCTCATTCTCCTTTTTCTTACTGCTGAGGGCATACTCCAAAAGTGCATCTTCTACATACCTCTCAAACTGAGCTATATTATGAAAATTGTCTTTTGCTATCCAGTAGCCTCTGTCTTTTTCTATGTCCTTTCCCAAGTTAGTGTGAATAAATGTAAGGTGTTCTAAGTGGTTAGTGGTGTCCATCTGTGCAGTCTTGGTGGTGGGGAGTTTGTGGGACCTATGGGTCCAAGCTGGCCAGTTCTAAACTTGATTTGTTAATTTTCATACAGGCCAACTAAGGCTTGATTTATATTGCTAAGTGAGGAAATAAGATGCTATTTTTTCCTCTGCATTTGTCCCAATTCTTTTCTATGCAAAAGGGACAAAAGTATTTTTGTTTATATGCAAGTGATGTTATTTTTCTTTAATAATGTACACTTTTGAGCTCCCTGGCCTCAGCTTCGCCCCTGAGTCGACCCCAATGTCTAAGCATGCTCCAACCATGGGACATTAACTCCATGGGATCACCCCACCATGGTGAGGCCGTCCCGAGGGATGGTTCCAGTGCTACAGCGTGCCCACAGTGGTTATGCCAGGATCTGGGGGTGGGACCACTGATCCAGGAGATCCTATCACTCATAGAAACATAGAAATTGATGGCAGATGGGGACCAAATATCCATCTAGTCTGCCCTGAGCCCTACCCCACTCTTCAGGATTTCTGTGAGACAAGCCACTCATGTCTGTCCCAAGCTGCTTTGAATTTCCCTACTATTTTAGAGTCAATGACTCCAGTTGGTAGACCATTCCATAGGTCATCCACCCTCTCTGTGAAAAATAATCTTTGCATGTTACCCCTGAATCTTCCTCCCCCAGTTTCATCTCATGTCCTGTTGTCCTGCTGGTGCTATTGACCATAAAGAATTTCTGGTGGAGACTCTGTTTATACCCTTCAGAAACTTGGATGTCTCAATCATGTCCCCTCTATCCCTGTGCTGTTTGGGAGAGTACATGTTGAGTTCCTGTAACCTGCTTTTGTATGGCAACTTATGGAGACCGTGTATCATTTTTGTTGCCCTCCTCTGTTCTGTCTCCAATCTATCTATGTCCTTCCTGAGATAAGGTCTCCAGAACTCTACATAGTATTCAAGGTGGGGTCTCACCAGGGACCTGTACAGCGGCAGGATCACCTCCTTTCTTCTACTTGTGATGCCCCTTCCTATGCATCCCAGCATCCTGCTGGCCTTCTTTGCTGCCTTTTTGCATTGTCCACCTACCTTTAAATTATCTGATATGATAACCCCTAGATCCCTCTCCTAATGGGTGGTTGCTAGTTTCTCCCCTCCCAGGTAGTAGTCTGTCTCTGGGTTGCTTCTGCCCAGATACATAACTTTGCACTTTTTTCCATTAAATTTTAACTGCCACAAGTTGGATCAATGTTCCAGCCTGAGTAGGTCACTTTTCATTTGCTCTACCCCCTGTTCAGTGTCCACCCTGTTGCAGAGCTTTGTGTCATCTGCAAACAGGCACACCTTTCCACTTAACACCTCTGTGATATCTCTGATGAAGATATTAAAGAATAATGGTCTGAGGATGGACCCCTGTGGCACCCTGCTTGTCACCTCCCTATCCCCTGATGCTGCCCCATTTACTGTCACGGACTGAGTTCTCCGTTCAAGCCAACTATTCACCCATGCTACCACTTCCTGCCCCACTGCTGTATGTTTGAGTTTGTTTAGCAGCCTTCTGTGTGGTACAGAGCCGAAGGCCTTACTAAAGTCAAGGTAGATAACATAAACAGCTCACCCCTGGTCCACAGCCCTAGTAACTGAGTCAAAGAACTTGATCAGGTTAGTCTGGCAGGACCTTCCCATTGTGAAGCCATGCTGCTTGGTGTCCAATTGTCCAGATGCCTCCAGGAATGCTAGTATTCTTTCTTTGAGCAGTGACTCCATCATCTTGCCCACCACTGAGGTGAGGCTGACTGGGCAGTAGTTTCCTGTCTCATCGCTGCTACCACTCTTGTGTATTGGGACCACTATTGCTATTTTCCAGTCCTGGAGAACTGTTCCTTCTCTCAAGCATCTACTAAAAAGATTCACTAGTGCTGCTGCCAGTTCATCACTAAGTTCCCTCAATATGCAAGGATGGACTCCATCTGGCCCCATAGCTTTATCTACCATTAGTTTTTGTAATTCTGTCCTTATCCTCTCTATTGTGAATGGGCTTGTATCCATTCTCCCTAGGTGACTTCTGTCCCCCTTTGGGGTGGGTCTGTTCCCAGGTGCATCCTTAGTAAAGACTGAGCAGAAGTACTCATTTAAGACTTCAGCCTTTTCACTGACTTCTTCTACCCTCCTCCCATCCCTGCTTATAAGCCTGACAATGCCTCCTTTGGTTTTCCTTTTGTCACTTATATACCTAAGGAAGGTCTTATTGCCTCCTTTAACCCCCTACACTATGTCTTCCTCAGTCTGCATCTTTACTTTTTTGATCACCCTTCCTGCCTCCTTCAAGTTGTACTTGTATGCCTCCCTATCTATTTCACTTTTTGAGCCCTTGTATCTTTGGAATGCTAGTCTTTTTTCCCTCACTGCAGCTGCCACCTCCTTTGTGAACCATAGCAGATTTCTTTTTTTTCCTTCGTCTTACTGACTAGCCTGAAATATTTTGCAGTAACCTCCACTAGTGTTTCTCTTATGTTTATCCAACATTCCTCTACCCCTCTTTTTGCCCCATATCCCTAAAGCATATTCTCATCTGATTGAAGTCTGTTCTTCTGAAGTCTATGATCCATGCCTTTGTGTGGCTTTTTTCTTTGGCCTTTTTGACCTTGAACCAGACAGATTTGTAGTCACTTGACCCCAGATGGCACCCCACCTCCACCTCCTGGACCTTGCTGCTGTTTGTGAGCACCAGTTCCAGGACAGTGTTTTCTCTAGTGGGGGCAGTGACTAGCTGATTAAGTCCAGCCCCTCCCAAGGTGTTTAGGAAATTTCTGCTCCTAGTTGTGGATGCTGTGCCGGAGTTTCAGTCCACATCCAGGAGGCTGAAGTCCCCCATCAGCACAACTTCTCCTTTTCAGCTATTTTTCGTATGTTTTCAAGCATTGCTTTGTCTCCTTCTGCCCCTTGTGAGGGGGATGCCTGTATATCACTCCTAGTCTGAGGGCTGAGCATGAGCCTGGTTCAAGAGTGACCCAGAGTACCTCAGGTTCGTCTTGGGACATTTGGCCCTCCATAGCTTTTATGTCCTCACTTATATATAATGCAACCACTCCCCCCCACATCCCTACATCTTTTTCTGTCTTTTCCAAATAATTTGTAACCTGGGATTGCAACATCCCATTCATGGCTCTTGTTTAGCCATGTTTCTGTGTCTGTGACCCAGTCCAGTGTTGCATCTTCTTTTTTTTTATAACTTCTTTACTGTCATTATAATAACCATAAAGACAGACATACATTCATACACGGGTAGCTCCCGGGCCCGCACCCCAAAACTGGGTGCGGTCACTATATACAATGTTAACTATGTACATACACAGCTGTGATAAGTACCGCCCCTTCTAGTATCATAGACAACTGTAATAGTTTGTTCTTTGGGAGAGTTCCTGTGCCTAGGCAACTAGCTCCTATAATAAACAGCACCAAGTTCAAGAGGCTTCCCCCCTAGAAGGTTAATGTAGTCTCCATACAAGTATCCACAGGTTAGGGAAGGACCCTGCAGCTGTGTTCCTAGGAAAGAGAGAGAATCCCCCCACCCACAATCATTCGGCAGATTTTGAGACTCATGCCTTATGGCCCTAATAATAGCCAATAAATGTATGCATAACCCCTTACAGTGAAAAATATAAAAGCATAACTCAATGTTATTCATCTACTCCCTATCCGTAAATCTTGAACTAGACACAATCAGACAGACAGACCCGTGTTTGGGCACCTTTAGTTTGTATTGAATAAACTGCCTCCAAGCTCATCCACCTCCTGTCATAAGTTCCCTTTCTTCCATACTGAAGCATTTGCCTCCTGAGTCTATCAAGTGTCTTCAACAAATCTCCCACCCACTGGTCATATGTATAAATAAAGTCACTTTTCCAATACCTCAGGACAAAAGCTTTGACTAGGGTGGACATCGAAGATATGTGGTATTTAGGAAGTGCCCATGGGATTTGGGCCAAATCACCCAGAACACAGATCTCAGGCAGAATAAATTCTGAATAGTTTAATATGAGATCCATATTTTGTTTACTCTGAACCCAAAGGGGGCATATTTTGGGACAATCCCACAGTACATGTAGTATATCCCCTGGGTTCAGTGCTGCATCTTCTATTGTGGCTGAGAGTTCTAGGATTTTGTTAGCCAGACTGCAGGCATTGGTCATCATTGCCTTCCAGAGTCTGGCATCCTTGATTCTTTGTTTCCTTGTACTTTGTTTATCTTGTATGAGCTTTGTGCGCTCCTGTTGTTAATGTCTATGTGATTGACAACAGGAGCTGTTACATGGCTCTGGGGGTGGTGGTGACTGGGGTGCTATATTCCTGCTTCCATCTGGTCACCACCACCTCATCCTCTAGTTTAAACTCAAAGTGAATATGTCGAATTTTTGCCCTAATGCCCTTACCCCCTCTCTGTTGAGGTGAAGGTAACTGAATTTAAAGTAAGTCCTTTCCCAGAAATCTTTCCAGTTGCAGATGAAGGCGTGGCCCTTTTGTGAGCACCAAGTGTGGAGCCAAGAGTTCAGTTTTGTGATTTTGGCTTCCCTAACCTTTCCTTAGCCATATACCTTCTCCAATACTGGGAATACCTCAGAGAAGGCCGGGGTGGATGAAAAAGAAGTGAGTCTATCCTCTAGATATGAGATTTGCGCCTTGACCTGTTAGACAGAATTGTTCGTAATATCGTTAGTTTCTATGTGAACAATGACGGCCTTGATGTCTCGATCCATTTTGATGCAGTTTCCTATGCAACCTGCATCCATTTTTGCTGTGGCCTCAGGGAGACATCTGACCACTGTCTCCATTTGATCAGTCCCATTTAACTGTGATTCGACCCCACATATCGTGGAGTCCCCCACAATGATAAGTTTCTTCTTCTTCCCTTTGGTGGGAGGGTTTGCCCTAGTAGTTATGTCCTGATGAAGTGTTTGGTGCCTTTGCACCCCTTCCCCTGGCCCAAGTCAGAGCGCTTATCCTTCCCTGGCTCAATCACATATGGGGCCCTACTTCATGATCCCCTATTGTTTTTTAGGGTGATGCCTGAATGGTGTTGCTGAGTCCTAGCTCTCTGGCTTGATCAGTCACCTGGTTCATTATGCATCCTTGCCAGTGGGCAAACCTGTTATGCAGCTGCATAACTGCCTCTTGACAGTTGCGCACTTGGCGATCCTTGCTGCGGTATGCTTTGCCCCTTTGCACTACCTGCCAACACCCTGGATGGACTGTTCTCTGTGGTAGAGGGTCAGTGCCAGGGTATTGGTGGTGCCAGGGCTGTTTTCAAGTCTTTGTGACCTGGCGTAGTTACTGGTTGAGGTGGGATATTGTTGCCCATGCCTCCTGGAGTTGGGCTCGGAGGTCGTTTATGGCCCAGCATGTGGGGCAATATCCTATGTCCTGGACCCAGGCCCTGTAAAAGAGTGCTCTGCAGTGGTTACAGGGCATGATAGCCATTGCTGTTGGTTTGGCATTTTTTGCTATGGAAATAACAAGTGTTAGTCCAGCCTGTAGATAGTTAATGGAGAGAATTGAAAGGTAGGAGAAGGTTTTTTTCTCTAGAGTTTTTTTTTTTTTTGCCTTCTAGTCAGTTCAGGTAGGAAGAGGGTGGTGACAGACAGTACCTATATAGGAAGAGACCCAGGGTGGGTGGGCAGAACCTTTGTTTCTCCTTCTTGCTGAAAAAAACAATCAGTTTGTTAAGGTCTGCCACTTAGTAGCCCAACTAGAGACTGGAGAAGAGGAAGTTTCTTCCCCAGTCGGTGAAGATCAGTGAAGCTCAGCAGACAGTAAGGCTAGGGGCTGGCCCGCACTTGGCGTATGCCTCCTAGGGATGCCATTTGCATCTGAGCTGCTGCTTCTGGTTGTTTTTGGCTGAGAGCTTTCTCTTAGCCGACCACTATTTCAGTAGTGGGTACAGCAGACAGTAAGGCTAGGGGCTGGATCACTCTTGGCGTATGCCTCCTAGGGATGCCATTTGTGCCTGAGCTGTTGCTTCCAGCTGAGAGCTTTCTATTAGCCAACCACTATTTCAGTAGTGGGTAAAGCAGTACAAATGTTGATTTACATACAGCAGCCAGGAATTTTGGGTAAGTGTTACAACTGTTCCTTATGTTGACAGAGCAACTGCTGGCTGGGTATGAGCAGAGCGATCGAGGAAAGAAGTTGACTCAGCAGAGATAGAAGCCCGGACTATGCACTCAAAGGGGGATTCATACAGGCAGAACTGCTGTCAAGGAATCCCTGCTTCTGCACCTCACAGAGTCTGCCTTCCCTCCATGATTGGTCTCTCTCCCAGTTGGTGAAGATCAGTGAAGCTCAGCAGACAGTAAGGATAGGGGCTGGACCGCACTTGCCATATGCTTCCTATGGTTGTCTTTTGTGTCTGAGCTTCTGCTTCTGGTTGTTTCTGGCTGAGAGCTTTCTATTAGCCAACCACTATTTCAGCAGTGGGTACAGCAGACAGTAAGGCTAGGGGCTGGACCACTCTTGGCATATGCATCCTAGGGGTGCCCTTTATGTCTGAGATGTTGCTTCCAGCTGAGAGCTTTCTATTAGTTGAACACAGTTTCAGTAGTGGGTACAGCAATACAAATGCTGATTTACATAAAGCAGCCAGTAATTCTGGGTAAGTGCTCCAACTGCTCCTTATGCTGAGATAGCAGCCACTTTCTGGGTTTGAGCAGAGCATTGGAGGAGAGAAGTTGCCTCAGCAGAGATATGAGCCAGAACTGTGCACTCGAAGGGGAATTCACCCAGGTAGAACTGCTGTCAAGGAATCTCTGCTTCTGCACTTGTTAGTCTGTTTCCCAGTTGGTGAAGATCAGTGAAGCTCAGCAGACAGTAAGGATAGGGGCTGAACTGTACTCAATGTATGTCTCCTAAGGTTTCATTTTGTGTCTGAGCTTTTGCTTCTACGTGTTGCTGGCTGAGAGCTTTCTATTAGCTGACCACTATTTCAGTAGTGGGTACAGCAGACAGTAAGGCTAGGGGCTGGACCACTCTTGGCATATGCCTCCTAGGGATGCCCTTTGTGTCTGAGCTGTTGCTTCCAGATGAGAGCTTTCTATTAGTTGACCACTATTTCAGTAGTGGGCACAGCAGTACAAATAATGATTTACATACAGCAGCCAGGAATTCTGGGTAAGTGTTCCAACTGCTTCTTATGCTGAGAGAGTAGCCACTGACTGGGTCTGAGTAGAGCAATCGAGGAGAGAAGTCACCTCAGCAGAGATGGGAGTCTGCCCAGACTATGCACTCAAAGAGGGATTCACCCAGGTAGAACTGCTGTCAAGGAATCCCTGCTTCTGCACCTGTCAGAGTCTGCCTTCCCTCTGTGTTTGGTCTCTCTCCCAGTCAAGTCAGGTCAATCTGTATTTAAAAAAAAAACACTTTTCAACTACCAAAGTGCTTGTACAAACATAAAAGCAGGAAGAAACTGACTAGTTAAAACCACATAAGTTAAAACAGGCAGATCAGGAAAATTATAAATTAAATAGCATCAGCAATAGCTAAGTCATATAAATACATTTTTAGAGTGGACTTAAAAGTCTCAGTGGACAGGCTCTCTCTAACCTGATGAGGTAGAGAATTCCACAGGGTTGGGGCCATGAAAGAAAAAACTCTAGCCCCTGAGATCTTTAAATGAACCCTGGGAATTTCTAGCAATCTCTCGTTGAAGGAACAGAGTGGGCAGAGGGAGCAGTGCAGATGAAGGAGGTCTTGCAAATAACATGGTCCCTGTCTGTGTAGGGCCTTATACTGTAGGTCAGTAAAGCTACCTTGAAGGTGATCATCCACTGCACAGGCAGCCAGTGCAGTTCACTGAGCACAGGTGAGCCATGGCTAGATCTTGAGAAGCCAGTTAGCAACCTGGCTGCTGCATTCTGCACCAGCTGCAGGCAGCAGATGTCCACCCCCAGGAGCACTAGGTATAGAGCAGTATTGTAGTCAAGGTGGGAGGTCACAAAGGCATGGACCAACGTTGGAAGATCATTAGGCAGAACAAGGTTCTTTATCTGGGAGATGTTCCTCAGATGGTGAAACAAGGACTTGATGATGGCTGACACCTGAGACTTAAGTGTCAGCTTGCTATCGAGAACAATGCCCAAATTCAGCACCCGCTCTGAGGATCTCAACTGGTTGCCCCCCAGCATAAGCCTGGAAGGCTGACCAGGAGATAAGCCCTCTACCTGACAACCAGGGTTCACCACCAACACCTCAACCTTAGACAGGTTCAGCCTTAACCAGCTGTCACTCATTTAGTCTTGAATCTCGGCTAGGCAGTTATTAGAGACCGAAATTGCATCATCCTGTTCAGGCTCAAAGGACATGTACAGCTGAGTATCATCTGCATAGCAGTGGAAACTCAGCCTGTACCACATAATAATGTCTCCCACTGACAGCATATACACTGTGAACAACATGGGAGACAGTACGGAGCCCTGTGACACCCCACAGGTCAGGGGGAGAGGGAGCAAGAAAAAGATCCCTGACACCACTCTCTGAGTCCTGCCCATGAGAAAAAGAATGGAACCATCTGAGGACTGTACCAGACAGTCCGCAGATCAGCTTCAGGTGCTCCAGTAATACCCCATGGTCCACTGTGTCAAATGCTGCAGAGAGATGAAGAAGTATCAAGATCAAATGGCTCTTCTGATCTGTCACTATCAGGAGATCATTAAGTACCTGAACATGGGCCATCTCGATACTATGCCTCTTCCTGAAACCAGACTGGAGAGGATCATATACCTCATGGGTAGTAAGATGATCCTCGAGCTGCAACGCGACAACCTTCTCAATATCCTTACCCACAAAGGGCAGGTTAGGGACTGGTCTGTACTTCATGAGACAGTCTGAGTCTAGGGAAGATTTCTTCAAAAGGGGTATCACCATCACGTCCTTCAAGGGGCTCAGAAACACACCTTTCTTCAACAAACACCAGACAATCTCAGCAAGGACCAGCCTGATGACTTCCACGCACTCCACAAGGAGGTGGGTTGGACTAGGGTCCAAATCATAGTAAGTCAGTTGCAAGCCCTGGACAATCTTCACGATATCAGTGATCACCAGCTGATCAGACAGACTGGATGCTTGTGATCTCCCACTGACATCCATAGCACTCATCAAAATGTGTAAGATGGATCTCCAAGCTGATGGTGGCAACCTTATCTGCAAAGAACTCCTCACACTTAGATTGTGAAGTTGCTCTCTGATTCTGAAGACAGGTTGGATTGCACAATTTGTCGACAGTCCAGAAGAGCTGAGCCAGCTGATTCCCTGCTGCAGCAATTTCCCTGGACAGGAACTCTACCTTTTTATGGGAGACTGCTGACTGATATGACTGAATAATGGGTAATCAGTCTAATATTTTCATCCTCCAAGCTGTATTTCCACCAGCGCCATTCTAACCTTCACCCCACTTGCCTCAACTCCTTCAAGGTCCCATCAAACCAAGGGGACCAAGAATGAAGAGTGAGTGAGCGAATGTGGACAGGAGGTATGAAATCCAGGGCCTCCAATACTGCACTATTATAGTACAATACAAGGTCCCCTGGATCCAAGCATTCCAATAGCCTTCTCGATAGGTCCAACACTGCCATTAGACCCTCGGGGGTTACTCCCCTTAAAGGGCTGTACCGGACCTTCTTCAAAGGGGCAGATCTATTGGGTGAAGATCAATGAAGCTCAGCAGACAGTAAGGCTAGGGGCTGGACCGCGCTTGGCGTATGCCTCCTAGGGTTGCCCTTTGTGTCTGAGCTGTTGCTTCTGGTTGTTTCTGGCTGAGAGCTTTCTCTTAGCTGACCACTATTTCAGTGGTGGGTACAGCAGATAGTAAGGCTTGGGGCTGGACCACTCTTGGCGTATGCCTCCTAGGCATGCCCTTTGTTGGGGGTTTTACTATGCCCTTTCTTAGGGGTTTTACTATGTTTCCCCATTGCTGTCCTGCTGCCCTAGGATGGCGGCATACAGGGGAGTCCATGAAGACGTGTGCATGCTGAGACATGCCGCTGCTCTGAACTCCTGCCAATGCCCTCCTCTCCCACAAGATGTCCCTTGCTGCACTGCCACCGGTGGTTACCAGGCAGCAGTAAGACAGTGTGTACAACAGCCCTCTCTCCCCGAAGGAGGAGAGAGTCCATTGATTTACTCAGTCCTCCTCCTTCCTGGCTGACCCTCCAGTGACTCAGGCTCATTGCAAAACCCAGGTCACCTGCATCACGAGTGGTAACTTTATTGCTGTGCTGGCTGGCTGGCTTTATGCATGTCATGTTAGAGTCTATTATGGTACCTAATTTGTAGTCCTTGTTCATTGTTTAGGAAAAAATGATAAGCAACGCTAATTGTGCATTAAACAAGTGCATCAATAATGCATTGCATGAGTACCATCTAGTGGGCATATTACAAAGTCAATGTGTGAAAATGTTAAAATATTTATTTTTTATAATGTATCAGTGACACCTTACAAAATGAGAAGTGTTTTTGTAACAACTGCGTGACTTTAAAGCTCTGTTAATATTATATTTTAATGATGCTATTGTTAAACGTAAATCATTAATTGCCTAATTGAAAGTATTGAAAGCTCTAAGAAACTAGAGCAAAGTTCAGACTCCATTGTGCGGACATTGGCAAAAACATCTTTATCACATTTTTCTTGGTGGAATATCAACAAAGTACATGTGGTCGCACCTTGATCTGGTGATGCAGGGAGAGGGATGTTGCTCCATGGATATTGTAGTGTATAAGATATGAATATTTTCTCAAAAAAGAAGAACCAAGACACTGAGGTGTGTGCGTGAATGTGTGGCATTTCCTGAATAGTTTGCTGCCATCTCATTAAGTGGTATTTTTAATATCTAGCAATACCATAACACCCGAACACTAAACGACAGATGACAGACGGAAGAAAAAGAACATCTAGTCTTCATATGTCTTCCCACACACCTAAAAGCAGGAGCCCACCTATAGTGAAGTACCACCAGGAGGAGTTCACCTCAAGTTTGCCTTAAGACACTTGCATCCAGAGCTAAAGCCAGGCAACATAATTATTTTAAGACTGTGAGCCATTGCCAAACAATACTCCCTAAAGCTAGTAGGCTATGTAACATCTTGATCTTTGGCAAGTGAAAAGGACTGGAAATATGTGTTCCCAGGAGATAGAAGGCTAAGAGTAGCAGAGAGGTGTGCACACAGCTGTTGCTAAGAACTGTTAAAGGGAATCCATACCATTCCCTATATAATTATTGTAAAAGTTACTATGAGGATCCAGTATGTAAACTGTTGGGTTATATTTAAGAAAATGTCAGTAAGACAGAAAAAATACTTTTAAAATTGTGATGTGGAAGAATCCATTTTGTGGACTAGACAGGTGCTGTGATAATGTTACTGCCTCACCAGCTCTAACTGTGCAATAACGCAGTTTAAAACAAACTGTTCCTACAGACTGGGATCCTGTTAACTCATGAAGAAAAGCACTGGATTCTTTTGATACACGCTGCCAAACATAAAATCCAGGGTGTTCTTCAGAATATAATAGGATCCCTAACAGCACAGCAGAATTGTTCTCACCTATTGCACTGCACTCAACACTGGTGAGGCAGTGACATTATCACAGTACTCTTCCTATCCACAAAATGGATTCATCCACATCCCTGTTTAAAAAGTATTATTCAATGTTTTACTAAAGTACTTTTCTATATGTATTCTTTTCAATCAATTTCTGCACAACTAGGGTAGCTGTTTTGTTAAACAAAGTTTAGTAAGGTACAATGCATACATAGATACAATTATACAAAACATTCATCAGTACAGAAACATTCGTCTACCACAATGCTTACATGCAGGCCATGAGAATATCATGTAATCATCAAAATAAAATCATGAAAATATGAGAATGTCCCTAGCCAGTGATCAATTCATACTCATAAGCTACGCAGGAACTGAAAACATTTTATGGTTGTCTCCCCCTCCATGGGATCCTGACCTGTTGTAGTGGCCATCAGTGCGTATACATAGGGCTACTTAGTTTCCTGTGCGCCCTCTTCTGTACTACTAAAATTGTATCTGGTTATGGCCAGATGTGTCGAAACAGCTGATCATGCTCAGTAGCTTTAGAATAGTGTTTTTTTTCAACTTCATGCACATAAGCAGGTTATTCAGCCAATGTGTTACTGCAGGCAGTGAGGCACTGCGCCAATTATGTGTCACCCTTTTTCTGGCATTAACCAAGGTCAGGTTCTACAATTGCTGAGCTACAGCACCTTCCCTTCCTGCAGCTGGTACATAATGTAGTCCTTACATATAAGCTGTCGCTGTTGCGGGTATGTCACACTTAAGTACCTGTTCCATCAGTTGATGGACTTGTGACCAGAAGGGGTCAATCTTAGGGCATGTCAATGCCATATAGAGGAAATCTACTCTACTGTATGAATCTGACATTTGGGGCACTGAGGATCTTTAGTATTATTACATTTGTGCAATTTTTGAGAGGTTAAGTATGTTCTATAAAGATAACAATGTTGAATTCTATGTAGTTTTAGACTTGTAACATACATGTGTGTGATTTATGGCAATCTGCCAGTCTTCATCAGTGAGTGGAGTCTCCAGGTGACACTCCCAAAACTCCCTTGTTTTAATCTTTGGTTCTGGGGCTGCACCCACAAAAAGCCTATATAAAGCTGTCAGGGGTTTTGTACTAGACTGTGGTCTAAAAAAGATTGCTTCTATGGGTGAGGATTCCAAGCTTGCTTGTAACAGGAAATTTCTCTCCCTTAGGCACCCTTTGACAATGCAAACTCATCACTTATCTCATTAAATGCTTTTAAAACTCCCATTGAATACAGTTTTTCTACTTTACCATCCCTTTCTTGTGCCATCTAAGCAGGGCATGGTGTCATTGTACATTATATCCTTTCATGAATGTTTTCACTTCTATCAGATTTGATCTTGGTGATACTTTCTCTGCAAGCCCAATCAGTCAATGCACTCCTTCCCAAATCCGCAAGAGCTGCATTGTGTAGGGATTTCTCTAGGCTTCATCTGTGTTCTATGCAGTGAAGGCAGGAAGCAGGCCAGCACAAGATCTCCATCATAAAATGCATGCTCAATAATCTGCCAATCGGGGGGTGGAACCTTCTCACTAGGGATCAGCATTACTAACTGGGAGGCCCAATAATAAATTTTCATATTAGGCAATGCCAAGCCCCCTTTTTTTAGGAGTAGCTGCAGAATGGCCCTAGAAATGTGCACTGTTTTCCCCTCCCACAGGAATTAATGCAGGATGGTGGTTAGGGATTTAAAGAATTTTTCTGGAACCCTGATGGGCAGATTCTGGAACAAGTATAAACACTTAGGCAAAGTATTGATTTTGATGGTATTGATCCTGCCTACTATTCTTATAGGTAATCCAGACCATCTGTCACAATCTTGTTGTATCAGCCCCAGAAGTTTATAATAATTATCTTGCAAAAGCTTATTTCTGTCATTTGATATCTGTTAACCCAGGTATTGAAGGAAGTCAACTACCATCATGCCTCAGGGGTTGTTCTGGAGTGTAGCAACTGAATTCTGATTTATTGGCATAATTTCACTTTTTGCCCAGTTGATTTTGTGGTTTGACAGTCTGCTGTAATCTCTCAAAATTTGGTGTAACCTGTGTAGGCCCCCATCAGTTTTTTGTAGATAGATCAGGAGGTCATCAGCAAACAGTGAGATCTTGTATTGGGTATCATTAGCACAATGACCTATCAAGTTGGGATCTGACCTAATGGTTGTGGCTAGCAGTTCAAGTGTTAACACATAAAATAATGGAGAAAGGGGGCATCCCTGTCTAGTCCAACGGGTTAGATCAGATAATGCAGACAGATTTCCATTGGCCATAATCTGTGCTGTGGGTTTGTGATACAGCACTGAGATCCACCTGAGCATAATTTCCCCCACTCCCAAGTGTTTAATGTTGAAAACGGATATCTCCATTCCACTCGGTCAAATGCCTTTTCAGCATCCAACGCCACTGCATCTGCTTCCCTACTCATCTTTGAATTACCCATCTCCATATTATATTCATAGCTTTTCTAACACTGTGCTTCCTTTGACGTGATTGTACAAAGCCTGCTTGATCAGGGTGTATTATTTTGAGCAAAACATTTTCTAATCTTGCCTCTAAAATTCTGGCACAAATTTTGTAGCCTGCTGTGAGGAGGGATATAGGCTTATATGACCCACATAATGTGAGACCTTTCCTGCACTTAGACAGAACTGTTATAGTGACTGACCGAGTGGAGGAGGCAGCACCCCGGTTGCAAAACTCTCATCTATCATATCCCTTAACGGTTCCCTGAGTTCCTCCCTAAAACTTTTGTAGAAATCTATGGGGAATCCATCTAGTCCCAGGGCATTCCCCCCTTGTAGGTGCTGAATAGCCTTCACTATTTCTTCTCAGCCTATACATTCTTCTAGCATTTGCTGATAAGTTTCTTCAGTTTTTACCACTGGGCATTTGACAGGAAGATCTCCAATTCATCTTCAGTCAGGTGCACCTCAAAAGCATAGAGGACTTGATAAAATTCCTTAAAGCTCTCCATAATATCCTTATTGTTGTGTTGCAATTCCTCCATAGCATTTTTAATTTGGGCTATATTTTTAATACTCGCTTTATGTTTTAGCTGCCAGGCAAGCTACTTCCATCCAGTATCTCCCTCAAAGTAATTAGTCGCTTGCTTCAGTTGCATTGTCCATTCTATTTTTTCACTTCCCAACTGATTAAATTCTCGTTTTAGTTTTTGGACATGTTAGTATTGAGCAGAAGTGGGATTCTGCATGTGCAGCTTCTCTGCCTGGGTGATCTGCCACTCCAAGATTGTCAGAGCCTCAGTCTCCTGCTTCCTAGTATGGGCTGTATAGGATATAATGGATCCTGTCAATATTGCCTTCAGTGCGGGACCAGTGATATCCCTTGGGTTATTCACCAGATACTGCTATATCTGATCCTTAACATACAAAACAAAGTCCTGATTTGTTTTATTAATAATGGATCTAGTTTCCAAGTTCTAGCCACTTTAGGAGCACTCCAATCCTGCAGATCCAGAAGCACTGGAGCGTGATTGGTTATGGTAATAGATTCATGTGCAGTTACCTGGGTAGATGTAACCAGAGACAACAAAATCAAAGCCCTATCAAGTCTTGCATAGTTTGTTGCAGAATGGGAGTAGTATGTGTACTCCTTGCCCTTAGGATTGACAGGCCTCCAATCATCTGTTAAACTATAATCTCCTGCTGGACTTCTAAGAGCCCTAGCATTTTTTGATCCAGGGAATACCAACCTTGAAGATCTGTCCAGGAAATGGTCTGCCACACAATTATAATCCCCACACAATACCCATGGTCCCTCAAAATCTGCCATTTGAAGTTTGAATTTATTGTAAAATTAAGGACACTCTGCATTAGAACCATAAATTGACCCTATGGCCAGCTTTTGGTATTAAGAAATGTCTGGACCAAAACAAATCTTCCCCCTGGTCTGCATATGCCTTAGCCACATTGCCTGGAAAGCAAGGTTGCACCCAAATGGCTGGCTCCATTGCCTCTGAGGAAAACTGTGACCCAATCCACTCCCTCCCCCCAACTCCAGTTTTTAGTCATATAGTTTCCCTCTTTCTCAGTCATGTGCATCTCTTGTAAACACAATATGTCTGTTTTTATACCCTTAATCTTGAATAATACTCTTTCTTTTTACATGTGACTTCAGCCCATTGACATTCCAAGTTCGGATCCTAAGTGTATTCTCATCCATTTTCATCTGGCTGTAAATATATCTGAATGATACTTCCCTGGTGTAATACATTATTATGCACCTTAATGCTCATTGTACCTCATTTTGTATTAGAACATTTAACAAAAAATTACAGTCAACTATGGAACCCACAGCCCCCCACCCCTAACCCAGTAACAACTGCAACCTGCAGGTAGCAAACCCCACATAACTTGTTTAGACATTTTGTTTACTCTCACCCCTTTCTTTCCCAAACCTCCCAGAGCAACAGGCTCAGAAGGCTTAACTCGTAGCATATTCCTTATACCCCAACCATATCCCCTCCTCCATCCCTTCTCAGGTTACCCAGAAAAACACTCCCATCCGCTTCATCGCGAGAACTCCCCACCCCCCACCCCCAATTGAACAACAAAGAGCAACTAGCTCAACTAATACTATACCCAGTGTTATCATTCCTAATGTGAATGGGTCCAGAAAATCCTTCCCCCCAAACCTTGGCTGAGCATCATAAACATGCAACTTCCCACTTATACCTTGGTGGACAAGGCATGAGGGGGCTACTTGGCATAATGGTATATGAATATATAGCAACAACATAATAAACCAACAGCATTTTATATAAAGACCACACGTTTACTAAGGGGGACACCTCCCATATCCCCAAGCAAGAATACTCCTGCTTGACCCCATCCTCCCCTGCAGATCCTGGCTTTAAGTACATGCACCCCATGGTAGCTGTCCACAACATTATGAGCAGGTATCCCCACCCCCATATTAGGGTTAGATTGATTCTCTTATTTGAAGCATTAGCAAAGCCCTAATACTGCCATTGTGGGTCTTCAACCATACAAAGTCTACTAGCAAAACATTATCTATACATAGGTGTGTCGCCCACACAGGAAACATATTGTAGCTTAGAGCTTAGTGAATGGTGTTATAGCTCTGCCACAGTTCTAGGGGATTTATGCACCATTGATCCCTGCATAGATTATTGTACATTTCAGTACACAAGTTGATAGTCTATTATGACCTAAAGGTGGGCAAGCAATGTGAGAAGGCAGTAAGGAGGGCTGGGGGGATACTGGGATGCATAGAGAGAGGCATCAGTAGTAGAAAACAGGAAGTTGTTACCCCTCTGTACAGACAGTTGGAGAGACCCCATCTGGAGTACTGTGTGCAGTTCTGGAGACCCCATCTCCGCAAAGGCATAGACAGAGTGGAGGCTGTCCAGAGGAGGGCAACCAAAATGGTGCAGGGTCTGCACCAGAAGACATACGAAGAAAGACTAAAGGATCTTAATATGTATATCATTGAGGAAAGAAGGGAGAGAGGGGACATGATAGAAACTTTCAAGTACCTCAAGGGAATCAATAAAGTCCAAGAGGGTAGCATCTTTCAGAAAAAGAGGTGTGCAAGAACAAGGGGCACAATTTGAAGATAGAGGGGGGACAGCTCAGAGGTAATGTGAGGAAGTATTTTTTCACAGAGAGGGTTGTGGATGCATGGAACAGCCTTCCTGAGAAGGCCGTGGAGTCAAGAACAGTGGAGGAATTCAAGAATGCATGACATAAGGCAGTCTTAGTGGGGGGTAGGAGGAAGTAAGCTGTTGGTTAACTAGGATCTGCAGCTGATCTGTTAGGTAAGAAAATGGTCAGACTAGGTGGGCCAAGCGGTCCTTATCTGCCTTCAAATTCTATGTTTCTATGTTTCTAACCTCCCTCCCTTCTCTGCACCATTACCTACAGCTCAAGCTGTAGTCTGAGAGAAAGGCAGTGGTGGGTTGCAAACCTACAGACTCGTTACCAGCAGTAATTTATGTCCACTTAATTCAGAGTGAAAAGCTGATGTTGAAACTGTAAATCCCATTCTGTTGCTGATCCCCATGCACCTTCCTGAGCTTTTGTCTGTTCATTAGCATTGACTGAAAGCCTAGGAGTGTAAAAGGTAGATCACTCAATGCACACATACCTGACTGTGTGTCAGCCAGCCGCAAAGATCAGAGCATCACTGATCAGGACACAGATGGACGTGCAGTGTTTATACACTTCAGTTGAGCCTCTACATATTTGTTTAATAACGATTAGATGGGGCTGGGTGTTGATTGCTGACTTCTGTAGGCACCCTTGAACCCCATGAGAGAGATCGCATCCAGCTCCTTGTCAACATCCTAGCCTCACTCTCAAGGAGGCCCAGATAACAAGCAAGATGCTGTTTCCAAATTGATGCCCAGCAATTCTCCAGCTAAGCAGCTGGGTTCAAATGGGCATTGTCTGCTACATTTGGAGAGTTTTACAGCCAGGCAGCACACAGTAACAGCAAAGTGTAAATGTTCTGTATCAGGAATGTTAGCCATCCAGCTGCAAGAACGCATGGCATGACAGAGCACAGTGAAAACCAACAGGATCTCCCACCTTACATTCTACAGAGCTGGCTGAACCACATCTCCCTAGAACCGCATGGAACATAGCTGACTGTCAATGGGGTTTCCCACAAGTTGAGGTAAGATAAGCCGCTGTGAAGACTCTAGTCCATGATTCATTGTCCCAAGCCTGTTGGTGTTATTCCCTCAAGCATTGCACATTCAATTAGCATACATTTGGGATTTATGGAGTCCAATGCCTACAAGGAGTCCTATGTTTTTGGTTTGGTTGGAAATCACTTCTCCCAGTAGCAACTTTCACACACATTGTGTCTATATTCCATCCCAAGGTTGCTTCTCACCTTTTGGAGCATGAAGTAGTTCAGTAAACTCCTGCCACCTGTGACTCCTTTTTGTGCATTAGGGGGAGAAAAATAGAATAATAGCTAGGTGAGTGTCTATTACAAGGGAGTGATACCATCAAGAGGTTCTGGGGACAATAGAACCCCAAGAGCGAAGCTCGAGAGGTTCCGTTGTCCCCAGAACCTCGAGATGGTATTAGTCCCGAGTGATATACTCTCACCTATTTTTAATTTTTTGTAATATATGGATCTAATTTTGGTTTTTGAGGTGCTGTGAAGACAGACGGCCACCGCACTGAGGACTCCTCACTCACTGGCCACCTGCCCCATGCCCCCCGCTAACCGCAGTCTCTTTTAGCTTGTGCTCGGGTGCCTCTGGTTAGTTTTGTTTGGTAGGAAGTCCTATCTGTTAGGTGTTTTCATGCTTCCATATACACAGGATCAACTAGATAATTTCTGCTCCCAGAATTATGTGAAAAAAAAAAAAAACATCAGCAGAAGGCCGGGACGAGATTCTCTCAGTATGCAAGAGATGGCCGCCATGATTTTAGAAGTGTTCGCTCAACCAGAACGAAATCGTGGTGAATCAGAGGGCGTGGTCTCAAGAACATTATGATGCAAACCTAGGACGTTGTCTTGGGTTTGCGCTCTTCAGGTTTTCTGATAATACTATAGTTCAGAGCTCAAACAATAGTATTACTAGCTCTGAACCATAGTATTATCACTTGTCAACGATGGTACTACCAGTGGAGCCATGGTGTATTACCATGATTTTTTTGAATGCTTTACAATGGCATTATTTAGCTTATCCATATATTATGGTAAAATATACACTGGTCACAGAGTGCTTAACTTATTTGTAATAGCTACCATCACCCTTAACAGCTAAGATTCTGGGTCTGCAATCCACTTGGTTACTGTGGCTTATTTACATGTGGTTTAAGTACAGCAGTCCATTTGTTTAGCGAGAGAGTCTAGTGGTTTGATTTTGCAATCTGCCCTCAGTTGTAGACTCCACTGTGTGAACAAAGTTTTCAGTTTCCATTGCTGTGTCAAATATTTTTAATGGTTGACCTGGGCACAAAATCCTCAGTTTTGCTGGATAAATCAAGCCAAATTCACAGCCTAGTCTGTGAAGTTTAGTTTTAACCCCAGAGAATTTTTGCCTTTTAATTTATAGGTCCCGGCTAAAGTCCAGAAAGATAGATACTTTACTGCCATCCCAGTCGAGTGGGCCATGCTTGCGGGTGGCATGAAGGATCAATTCTTTTTCTGGATATTGCAGATATTTCAACAAATAGTATTGTGGTCTGCCCCC
Organism: Neoceratodus forsteri; assembly: GCA_016271365.2. Classification (NCBI taxonomy): domain Eukaryota; kingdom Metazoa; phylum Chordata; order Ceratodontiformes; family Ceratodontidae; genus Neoceratodus; species Neoceratodus forsteri. The sequence continues at coordinate 337,700,486 of CM057454.1, forward strand.
TGGTTTAGGTTTGGGACTTGTAAGGTGAACTCGAATGTAGTGGCCTCCGGAGCAATGCTCAGTTTGGTTGCCAATACCTTTTGAATCAGTTTGCCTCCTTTCTTACCCTTCACTCTTTTTGGTAGTCCTATTAGCCTAATAATCAATTGGTGTCTCTGATTCTTCTGATTATCTGCTTTGTCACTCAAATATTCCACCTTTTCAATTAATGTGGATCTGTCTCTTGATACAGCTATTACCATGTCCTCCAGCTCTCCAATCCATTTTTTTTTAAATTCTTTTCCCCTCCGATCACGGCTCATGGGAACTCTCTCAGGCCGCCTTATTCTGCTGCCTGCCCTGCCTGAAGATCACTATGGCCTATGCCCTCTCTCCCCCCCCTGCAGCCAGCACCCCTGGTTTGACCCACCCGGGGAGGGTAGCCTGACTCCTTAACTTGGGCTGTCTTATCAAGGCAGACTCTGAATGCAGGTGGGGCCTGGGTGGAGGAGTGATGAGGCCAGCTGAGACAAACCTGGCACTGGGCATGGAGGATAGGTGCCATCGCCTATCCCATCGAGCCGGGTTTTTCCTACTTCTGCACATTTCCTCCCTCCTGCATGTGCTCCCTCTGACTCTTGGTGCACGGCAGCCCTACTAGCATCAGGCATGCTGTTACGTGCAGCCCGCATTTCTGCAGTGTCCCTGATCTCCACCAGGGACTGCCAAAGTGCCAGGTATCCCAATACCCTCCCCCCGGGATCGGAGAGCAGCCCTTCGGGTGCTCAGTCCAATCCCTCCCCTGCTGAACCCTGGTGCCCGAGCTCACTCCTGAACTTGGGTCACCGGTGTGGCTCGAGGTGTGGCGTCCAGCACCTCAACCCTCTGCGCCACCGGGCCGGCTCTCTCCAATCCATTTTTATGCCTCATCCAGCCTATTACCATGGATGGCCCTTGTTTCTGCCAGTCCGGTTACTACTCCTTGTAAATGTGTTAGCTGGGCAGTGGTATTTGCAAACCCTGCCTTCATGTTTTGCTGCAAGTTCACCATTAAAGATGATAGGGTCTGTTCTCATCCATTCAGCCCCTTCTCTTTACTTTTTCAATGATTTTGCACCATGCTTTGTGCCGTGGTCCTTGTGTCTGGCACGATACTTTGAGAACAGTTTTCAGGCTCAAAGTTTAGTGTAGACTTCCATTTTTCAGATCTGGATGTTGCCATAAACCTCCATTAATGAATAAAGCCACTTGTGATTGTTTCTTGAAACTTTTAAATACTATTCTGCTGTTGTGAAATATTGTGCCAGTCAACCCTGAACTAACAGTTACCACCATCGCTGAATGCTTCACTAGGGTAGCTGTTGAAATAATCATAGAGGGAATCACATGGATTCCCTTTAAATTGTTACTATGGTTTCTTCCACTACAGAGGCCAGTTAACCACCAACAGACTGCATTGTACCAACTTTTGATTGATGTTGTAGTTCATAAGAATAGCTTTACCAACTGTTAACACACTGTTGCACTCTTCAAATAGAAGAACACAGCAGATCTTCCCCCAAAGACTGTTACTATAAAGGCTGCATCAATGTGTACAGAAGGCTACCAGTCTACTTGCATGATCGCTTGCTAATTGCTTATATATTTCCTTTTTTCCTTTTCAAACCTGTGTTGCTTAAATAAAATGCCAAATGAATAATTGAATGTTCTTTTCTATTCAGTGATATACCATGGTTAGTTGTAAACCTTTCTTGTGTAACAAAACTCACAATATTGTGGGATTTATGTAAGGTCCTAAAACTGGGACAATGGTTTGCTCTTGAGCTAATATAAAATAAATCAGGTTGCCTCCCACACATTTAGTTACCAAGTTTGTGTCTAGATAACCAAAACTGGGTGATTCCACTTACATGATTTGGTGCCCGACAAGGGGCATGGGATCTTTCACATAAATGGCATCCTAAAATGGGCCAAGTTAGATACAAGATCTGCTCTTAAGATATAATGTAAACCATGCTATACCACAGAATGCTGTGTGAATTTGAACTGAGATTTTCTTTTTCTGAGTTACAAAGCTGCCAGAAATATGGCCTTCAAGCACTGTGAATGTTTTGAAAACAGTTATCTCAGGTAGTATGAGAGAGAGAAAACCATTATTGTAATCAACAAATGTTCAGATATTAATTGTTACAGTGACCCTGACTTTACTCAGTAACTGCAACCTCCCACCCCACACACACTCACACATCAGTTTGTAAACTGACAAGCTACTGTCCAGGGTTCAGACACTACAGGAGGGGTGGGATGAAATCTTTTTTCTAGTACAGCATTTGCAGCCTGAAAGAAAAAAAGGTTTCTTTCACAGTTAATTTGTAATCACTTATCTAAAGGAAAGGAAAATGCAGTTTCTGGGAAATACTGTTGGGATGGTCCACGGATCGAATGCCTTGCCAAGTCCGCTCTCTACACACACGTACAAGTATAGATTCAGCAATTAAAAGCCACCCCCTTTTCTCGATTATTGCACAGAACGAGGAATATTAGTGAACATAGGAGGATTTAAAAGCCGTGCAAAGGCACAAGACCCCACATTTCTAAATGCCTATTTTTAAGTTCATGAGACTCTCATAACTAATCAGGTGCATAGGAATTGGCATGTTAACACACTGGCATAATATAGATATGACTTCACAAAGTATTTTTCTTAAGGGTGTGCCTGAAGTATGCATGCCAGAGAAATTAAAAATAAGGCTTTGGAGGTTTGCTAATATCAGTGTACTCATGATACATGCTATATATGATCGAGAGGAGTGGTGAATCTCTCCATCTTTAAATGGACATCCTAGCAAAGAAATTACTTCATAAAATGTGCACTTGTCAGGTTTCATGAACCTAAAAGGTAAACCCCTAACTTAACTCATATTAGGTATTAATGAGAGCAAAACCTACTATATCCAAGACATGCCAGGTGGCAAATTATCACGATACAGTGGCAACCAAAGTAAAGGTGGGAATTTTCCTTCTTGCAAATAGGTAATATAATGTGCTACAGCCTCAAGGTACTCCTTTATTCCACCATGTACTTTTTTTGTCTGGAGTACTCCCTATTCTAAGATATAAGGTCATTCACATATGTTACAGGGAACAACCTCCTTGGCCCTGGTGGATAACTCTGGCACAAGGTAAATAGGACTAAGAACCAGACTAAGCTTGCATATGGTGGCAGATATCACCTTCCCTAATTTTTGTCACCCTCTCTCTATTGCAGTGGCGGGTCTGCTATCTGGAACATATCCACAGGCAACTGGGATATTCACAGCTATGCTTTCCCACAAGATTTTTACCACTCCAATGTCGTACTGAGTCAATGATTGCAATGCATTATGGGCGAATGAAAATGGAACAGGCTGACAGAGAGTAACCGCAGACCACTAGCTCTCTCCAGTTTAAAATGGAATGTCAGATAGACAGAAAAGGGCATATGTGGATATCCTAAACTGTGGCAAACAGGAATTAATGGAAATAAGGTTAACACCTTCCTTACTTATAAGATAGTCTGTACACAGCAACTCCATATTTTCCTAACTACTCACAAGTGGAACAGGAATGCTTGTGCTTTTTGGGAGGGAAGGACAATTAAATACACAGGTAAATGGAGGTTGATCATAGACTAATGGTTTCACCATCCTTATGGCTTATTACTTGCATTGATCAGAGTCTGGCCAAGCTAGCAGAAGCTCAGGTACTTTATAGCCATGAATGTCTAACATGACATCTGGACTGAAAGTAATCCACAAGGAGCAGATACAGTTGTCCTCTAAATGGAAGCCCATGCTACTGGGAGAAGGGAACTACTCGGACCTTTAGGTATGTCTATAGGGCCTCTGCCCTCAAGAGAGTATTAGTTCAGGCCTTCCTGAACCCCAGAACACCTACAAATTCATTGCATAATCTCAGGGTTCTGCAACTACCACCATCAGTTTACCAAAAAGTGCACAGATGTTACAAAAGTTGACTGTGCTAAACAAAGGTCAGCCCTGGAACTAAGGTCCAGAGCGGGTTAGCTGGTCAATGCTGTAAATGCTACAGTCAAGGCTTGCTCAGGCACCTTGACTACTTACCCCCAGGTGGGTAAGCAGTTACACTGTGAGATAGGTCATATTAAAAACCATGTAAGTATAGTTCCATGTTAATGGTGTAACCAAAGTGCTAGTTATAGTCTAAGTTAACAAATATCTTGAGTAATGTGGAAGACATATACACAGAGTACCCAGAAAAAAGTAATTGTTTTAAAGTTTGTTTTCTGACATGGTGCCCTGCCACACTATGCTAATGTTAAATACGGAAATGATTCCTTTGTGCTTTATCCTAGATGAAATTGCAAGTGATGGACCTAGTAAATTATCTCTGCACTAATACAACCAGTCTGAAACTTGCATGTCACCTGTCTTAATGGGTCAGCCAGGGAATGATAAAAGGAAAAAAGTGTATATGTTATGTATTGTACTGTATTGTTTGCTTTCTGATTTTTTTTGGTTTTTTTAGAAAACTCCAATAAAGCATATTATAAACAAAAAAAAAGAAAGAAAAAAGTGGCATTGATATTACATGTTGCAATTTTGACATTTTCTGATCACTGTTATCATTAATAGTTATGGTTTGTATCGAGTTTGTATTGATTGAAGTTGGTTGTAATCATGAAGACAACTTTTGTGTTTTAATGATTCTAGGAGAGGGCATACTGTATGTGGGCAATATAGGGCCACATATATTCAGGTCAAGTTTGCACTTGAATTATGGCCTGGTTCACTGTTTCTGCTAAAAAGTCAGCCTGTCATTTTAAGGTTGAAATGACTGTACAGTTGTTTTTCTGCTAAAAGTTTGACTCTTCAAGGATATGTAAAAACATGCTTATCAAATATTCCTACTGGCAAAACTCGTCCTAGCAGTCTGATGACGTGAGACAAGAAATGTGTCCTATGGAAAATGTACTGTATAAAAATATGACCATTTCTCAAGAGAGATTAGGGTATTGCTTAACATCCAACAATGCCATAAAGAGTGTTATTGCTTAACATCAAGAATTGTGGTATTCTGAACATCTCATGCCATCAAGAGGTGTGGTATTCTAAACAACAATACCATCAAGAAAGTACTTCTACATCTAATGCCATCATCAGGGCAACCTGTATGCCTACGCTAATTGGCTTCAGTTCAATGACAACCTTACTTACCAAACCTGTCTGCAGGCAAGAAAGTTAACTTAGGTCTGATGCCCCCTGGGATTCAGAAGCTTCTCATCCCTTGCATCAACCCTTGCTATACCAGAAGCTCTGATAGCCAGTTCTTCAAGATTCTCCATTGTCGCACCTTTCAAGGGCAAAGGTCCTTCACCCACAGAGTGCTGTTCTGGTTTAATTCCCTTCATAACAATATTATCTTCTACGCTCACTTTGGGCTTATTTAAACAAAAGCTCAGACAACAACTAGTGTCAAATTCCAGCTGTGACTGCTTCCACTAACATGTCCTATTCTGTTGTTATTGCACTTAAAACTCTCTGACTTTGCTTCTCTCCTGCTGGCCTCGACAAACTTTCCTCTTCCCTCCCTATGTATGCACTCCACTACCCATTCGCTCCATGACTTTCTATTTTCTCTCACACACTCCCCCACCTTACTTTCCCTCTATTGACTAGGCCCTATGGGCTGATCCTCTCTTTGTCCTATTGAAGTAGTTGTTCTGTCTAGTAGTGACTGTCTCCTATGTCCAATTGATCTGACTAGGCCCTTGGGGTGATTCTCTATTCTACTCATTTTTGGACTCTGTTTGACTTCCAATTTTCTGTATAGCACTTAGTAACATGGCATACACTGTATAATGCCAAACACACTGGCACTTCTTTAGTTCCTCATGTTAACTATTATTTACCTTGTGTATAACCCTATAATCATTGTAATCCTGCTATTCATTATCCATATGGTAGCGTTAACAATATTCCTGTGATGTAATTTTCTGACGTGGAACCTACGTAAACAGCTGTCAGCTCAAAGGTGTTAATCCGAGAAACAAATAAAGAAATAAATCATGTCACCTGTAAGCAACACGTTTTTCTAAAGTAACTCAGAATTACAGAACACCAGGAGAAACACAACAACATTCAGAATCCTGTGACATCTACCATGATTCAAAATTTTAAAGTCCTTCAGGAACAAGACTCTCACAAGCTCCAAACATCTACACCATATCGGACCACTCAGGAAAGGAATGACAGCAAGCATCACTCTCCGCTCCCATGACACAGGTAAAAACAAGTGTTTGTCAATGACTGTAAGTCCATTGCCAAATAAATTCCCTACATAATGTCATCTTTACAATAGTTTAAAAGGGCTGGGAGTGGGATTTTACCAGGCGGGGGTGGAGATGGGGGCTGCGGGTTCATCAAGTGGCTAATATGTGTGCATGTTTTCATACGAACTGTATAAACTGTCATTGTTGGGAGTGGTTATATACCAGCCTATAGAAAATGCATTTTGCACTCGAGGGGAGGACAAAAAAAAAAGACTAATACTAAAGTATTTCCCATCTATTTTAATCTTCACATTCAGTCCTCATGCAAAGCTATAAACTCAAAACTGGGAGTAGCTTACAAAACAAGCTACATACTTACACCCTCAGTGAAATTAGCAATTGCCCGAGGTATTCTGCTCCCAACCCTTACTTGTGGTGCCTCTATTCTTATCTCTTCCCATAAAATCTCCCTACTAAAATGGGACGTAACTTATAACAACATATACCAATTTGCCTCTTTGTTGCCTCGACTCAAACATCACTGCCTTCTTTATAAGGATCTGAATTGGCTCTCGTCCTCTGCCAGTAGACAATACTACTTTGGATCACTAATGGACTTGATCATCCGGGGAAAAAAAAAACATCCCAGCTGGCGGCATTGCTGGTCCTTCAACCATCCTCCCATGGTCTGCGATCAGCTGATAAATCCTTGATCTATGTTCCGAGATGTCGGATAACTAAAGGCACAGGGGCCTTCCAATTCTCTGCTGCCAGGCTATGGAATGCTCTTCCACTCAACCTCCGGCTGTCTCAGTCTCACTTTAGATCTAAAAGTGAATATCGTCGTTATCTATCCTTATCTGATGCTTATACATGGTTTGACCCAACCTGAAGCTCCTGAGACTTATTAATAATGTCACCCCTGCTCTAATCCAGCTCCAAGACTGGCTCCTCTTCCCTTCCCCACATTTTTCCTTCTCTTTGTAAATAACTTCTTGATTACTAGCTCTCTTCCTTTTCAAACCTTGTTTTTACCATCCACTGTTGTTTTGCCAATTACCACCCCTGACCTTCCATCAATCTTTCTTGTTATGTTTGAACATTCCTCACTTTTCTCTCTATGTAACCATATTCTCTTATTAACCCTTTCACTCCACAGGTCGGGTCCTTGGTTTCTGCATTTATTATATATCTTACTGCCAATTATTTGTATAATGCTTACCATTATTTTTTGTTGTTTCTACTCATTGTATTTTTGTACCACTGCTGTACTGTTCCTCTATTTGTATTACTGTACCCATGTTGCTGTTGTTCCACTGTTGTCTTTTTGTTGTACTCTCCCGGGTCATGCCTGAAAACAGTCATTTTATGGCTAGTGCACCTACGTGGTTAACAAAAACTAAATACTTAAATTGCTCAGGCAATACTAACTTTGCTCAGAAACTGCATTTCTAATGTTATTGAAGCAGGCCAGTCTCAGAGAATAAATGAACACCCACATGCTGACAAGTTACCGTCCGGAGTTCAGACGCAACAGGAGGGGTGGGAAAATTTTTTTTCCCACTGCAGTGTTTGGAGCCTAAATGAAAAAATGTAAATTTCACAGATACTTTGCAGTCACCTACCCAAAGGAAAGGACAATGTAGTTTCTGGGAAGTACAGTTAGAAGGGTTCTGGGATTGAATGCATTGCCTACCACTCCCGCATGAAAGTATAGGTTCATCAATTAAAAGTAAAGTTTAGGAAGACTGTGCCAACCCCCCTTTTCTCGATCATTGCACAGAACTTGGTGCCTTTGTGAATGTAAGTTGGATTTTAAATCCTTGCAAGGGTACAAGACATCATGGGCCAGATATTCAAAAATGGGTGCCAGAGGAGTGCAAAAGTTTACACTGTGCCTGTGCCTGTCCCAGCAGCTACTATGTGTGCTATCAGACTAAATAGCGACCTGTGTTGGTACAGTGCTAAGGTCAAACTGCGCTGCCCCGACATAGATCTGATCTGTATCCAGCCCACAGTAAATTACACCATGGGACTGGATAGTGCTGGTAACCTTGGCATGATATTCAACAGTACCATGCAAATGTGCATATTGGGCATGCAAGGCACTAAAAGGCCATTTGTATGCCCATTATGAGCTAATTTGCATGAAAAATGGTGGCTTGTTTGTGCTTGTTCTGTAGGCACCTGCTACCTCATCCCTGGTGACTAGTGGTACCCTCACCCCATATCAACCTGTCCTGTGCATGTTAATGTATACCTTGGTGTCTATCACCTATCCCATATACCTTCATGTCTAGTAGCACCCCCACCCCCGGTCACCCATCCCATCCATGTTAATGTATACCTGGTGTCTAGTGGCACCCCCCACCCCCAATCACCTGTCCTATCCAAGTTAATGTATATCCTGGTGTCTAGTGGCATCTGACACCCCCCATCACCCATCCCGTCCATGTTAATGTATACTCAGGTGTCTAATGGCACCCCCACCCTGATCACTCATCCTGTCCAGGTTAATGTGTACCCTGTTGTCTAGCAGTACCCCACTCTCTGAACACCTGTCCCATATATGATAAGTTTGTCCCTGATGTCTAGTGGCACCCCAACCCCCCAGTCACCCATCCTATATATGTCATTCATGTCCCTTGTGTCTAGTGGCACCCCACCTCTGATCACCCATCCTGGTATAGTGCATGCCACTTATAACAGACTAATGTGTCATGCCACATTTTATCCATTATAAGCATTGTCCATAATATTGTTCAAAGATAACCTGCAATATAAAAGTGGTTATCATAAGACCTGTAAGGGAAAAAGGGTTAGTGTCTGCTGTGATGTGGCAGTAGTGAAAGTGATACAGCACTTCTGGTGTTTTTAGCTTGGTGCAGTAAAAATCTTCATTTATTGAAACATTTAAAAGCATTGTTAAAAGCATGTTTAACTGGCATGCTCCTGTGTCATGCCGATGAATCCAGTAATCTTGCTCCGCATTTTCTGCTTTTCGGCGTACTTCCCCCACTTGTTTTCTGTAGCCACCAGGAAGCTCCAGTCTTGGGTGATGTCACGTCACTACTCCATAGCTCTTTGAAATGTCAGAAGAGCATTTGTGACATTGGTGCTGGTCACAGCGATCTCCTCCTCATCATCATTCCCACCCTAATTCTCAGTTTCATTCTCAGGCTCTGCTGTAATCCCCTGTAGCACCTCTTAAATGTTGTCCAGCTCCTTGCTAGGGTGAGACCACTTCTCTTCACAGCAGACATTTTTTGAGGGTAGCTGCACCAAACTGACAAAGTAAACTACCACCTGCATGTTTTTAAGCAGCCACTAATAACCACAATTACCATTTAACACCTTCTCAGGTGTCATGAATTGATCATGAGGAGGGGGCTGGCAGCCATTTTAGATGGTGGGCATAGTTTGTAGCGGCAATCTGGCTTATTGGAGGACATTATAAGTGGCACATACTGTATCAGAGCATTTTGCTGGTGCCTAGTGGCATCTCCCAACCTCCGATCACTCATCTAGTATATGTAAATGGGTTCCATTGTGTCCAGTGGCAACCCCCAGCCTCTGACCACCTGTTATGTTAAGTTTGTCCCTGGTGTCTAGTGGCACCCTCACCCTATGATCACCCATCCTGGTTCTATATAACATTGCCCTGGTGTCCAGTGGCACCCCTCACCTTCTGATCACTTGACCCAATTTGGATAATCACTGCCCTGGTGTCCAGTGGCACCCCCACATCCCGATCTTCTGGCCCATGTAACCTTTAATATCCCTGGTGTCCACTGGTACCCCCACTCCCACCCCAAAATACCAGCAAGAAATAGACCAGTGAACACTGATGGTCCAGCAGCCCCCCACCTGTCCGGCCCATACCCAGACCACTACCCATCCAACCCCCCCACCCAACAAGCTGGGGACAGGCATTGCAACCTGATACTGTGACTGGCACAACTCTCCTCTTGCTCTTTGGCCAGCCACCATGTGGGCTGACAGTGAGCACACATACCAAAATCAGGGACAAATGACCAAAATCAGGGACACCATTATTTAGCATGGTGCCACGCCATCACATCACAACATGGTGTGTAGTACAGTACAACATATTTAACACACACATGGTGTGTAGTACAGTACAACATATTTAACACACAAACAACACACACACACACACACACACACACACACACACACACACACACACACTTACATAAATTAAACCTCTATTACTGATTGGCTGTTTGACTCTTTAATTGAAGTGTGGTTGAAATACACTGCCAGCCTGCCCTGCATTAAGAAATAGAAAACAAGTTTCACTGGGCAGTGCTGGCACTTCTGTGGGTTCTGGCTTGCCTTAAAATATAGCAGGTAAACTTTGATTTTGACCCATAAATTCATTTACCTCTGAAACAGTTCACACACTTGCATGCAGGCTGAAAAAGCAGGTTCTCTCTGGCTGCTGCTGTGCTGATTTCAGTGAGACAGAGAGAGACGCTGACTACTGGTTATCAGCAGCTGTGGATGCTGAGAATGCTGATTGAACAACTGCTAGTACCATAGTGATTTTTCTGTTTTCTTTTTCAAAAAAGTAAAAAAAAAAAAAAACAACTAAATTCTAGGCAGCTTTTTAGGGCTGATGGCTATTGTGGGTGGTGACTGCCTGAGATGCACACACACTGCGCTGGTACTTGACTTGGTGTCTCTAAGGCATGGCAGCCTGCTGTGGGCTGATGATTTGTTCTTTTGCTGCAGATGGCTCCAAGTTGAATTTCCTCCCCAGTGTTCTGGAACTCTCCTCAGCTGTCTGGGTTGCAAGACTGCTGGAGGCTGAATGGAACATAAGCAGGATGTAAGAGGAGGTAAGAAAAATGGAGATGGACCCTGAGCTGTAAGGAAGTGCACCCAATTGGCTGAGATGCGTTCATGATGTCAGATACATATTCAAGTCTGTACTGTATACAGGAAATGGAAAGGAAAGAACACAAAGACACACACCCTCTTAGGGTGCTTAATGGTGGCGGCACCAGCATCCACCTTACCAGAATCGGGATTTGGAATTTTCTGGGTCTGAGTCAGGATGTTGGGACAGGGCCATGGAAATTGGGATTTCTCCAAAGAATTGGGACAGTTGAGAGGTAAGCTCATCTTTGTTAAGAGGCTAAAAATGCTGGGAGTGAGATTTTACCTGCAGAGCTGTGGGTTCGAGTGGCTAATGTGTGAACATGTCTTCATTAGAACTATATAAACTGTCATCATAGGGACTGGTTATATGCCAAACTACAGAAAATGTCTTTTGCACTTCTTGGGGGAGGACAAAGACAAAAGACTAACACCAATGTATTTTTCATCTATTAACAGTACAGTGTCTATCAACATATTTGCAAAAGACTTTTGCCTTGTTGTAAATTGTATGTTATGTCATGTCATGCTTTACAGATGTTGGCTGACTGTATTTTATTTTGGTTACTACAGTGTGGTGGGATTGTCATAGCACTCATATAATATGCCACCCAACATGGGCATAGCATCTAATAAAACTCATACATATGGGGGAAGCCGAAAGACTGTCTGCAATATCATGTTCTTCTAACAAGAGTGCTCTGGTACTGCTGCTTAATTACTTCCTAATTGTTTATATGTTATCTTTTTTTTTCACATCTATTGCTTAAAATAAAACCTATTGACTGGTATAGCATGAGTTTCTTCTTATCTGCATGTCTTGTGAAACTCACAACATTGTGGGGTTTATGTGAGGTCCACTACACTGGGATTAAGATTTGCTCTTGGGCTAGTATAAAGTAAATCAGGTTGCCTCACACACATTTAGCTTCCAAGTTTGGGTTTGGGTAACTAAAAACAGGTCATAATACTCATAACACTTTCAGATTTGTGAGTACCTTCAGAACTCCCTCCTCTGTAAATGGACACTTGATTCTATCTTTCTGCTCCCCCCCCCACTGCTCCTCCTGCTTTTATGTGGCCCATTCCTTTCCCCTTCCTCTGTGAAGGCTGAACAAAAGTATTTTTTTAGGATACCTGCCTTTTCCTGATCCTCCTCAGCACAGTCGCCTCCTACCCTTCTTAACCTCACAATCCCTCCTCTAGTCTTCCTTTGTTCATTTATGTACCTAAAAAAGGTCTTGTCCCCTTTAATTACTCCTTGTGCTATTTTTTCATTAGTGTGCACCTTTGTGCTCCCCACCACTTCCACTGCTTCCATGTCCTTCTCCTGGTAACCTCCCTATACTCTACCCTCTGCATCTCATTATACCCCCTGTATGCTACCCTTTTAGCCTTTACCTTTTCAGCCACTTCCTTTGAGAACAATAGCAGTCTCTTTTTTTCTCCTGTGTTTTGCTCACTTACTTTGGGCAAAGGTTTTTTTCCACTGTGCTTTCTCTTAACTTAGTCCACTGTTCCTCCACCCAGGTCACCACCTGCTAGGTCATATCTAAGGCATTGACCTATTTTTTTTTGGAATCTACCCCCCTGAAGTCCTGCACCCTTTTCATTGTGTGGTTTTCTTCTGCAGCCAACCTTATGTTGAACCACACTGTATGCTGTTCTCTGGTGCCAAGGTGACCTCCCACCTTAATGTCTGCAGCACTGTCCCTGTTTTGAACACAGGTTCTGAATTGGTACCTCTTGAGTGGTCTCCCTGACTAGCTGCCTGAGAAGTGACCCCTGCAGGGAGTCTAGGATGTCCCTGCTTCTAGCTGAATCTGAGACTGGGAGGCTGCACTATATAGCCAGAAGATTGAAGTCCCTCACCAACAGCACCTCCCCTTTTTCTGCCATGGTGCTAATGGTTTCCCCCAGTGCCTTGTCCACTTTATCCCCCTGTGTAGGAAGTCTGTAGATCATTCAGTTGAGAATAGTGGCTCCAGTTCCTGTCTCCTGCGTGACCCACAGTACCACCAACCCCTGCATTCCCCCCAGATTCCTTGTGTCTCCCTCACTTTGACACACTCCCTTACATATAGCATCACGAGAACCAGGAATAGGTGTGCTCAAATGGAATGGAGTTTGGTTCTGGGTGGGAACTGCTAACTCCCAATATATAAGCAACACTGTCCAAAAAATACCGGGTACTCCAACTGATAGATGCTGCTATGTAAATAAATCCACAACAGCTGAAAGTAGATTCCAAAATGTATTTGCGGTACAACACAGCAAAGGCACAGGCATTGGTGGCCAACTGCAGCCACAAGGAACCTCCAGCACTTTGACTGTAGTCTTCATCATGGGGCGGGATCTTGGTGACTGGGGTCCTTCTTAAGTATCTAATCCTAAAGGAGCACAGTGTCATGAAGTGGGTGTACTGCTTAACAATTTATTTTAAATTTAACAAAGCTCCTAAGGTGTTGGTATCATGAGTCACCACTAGGGGAGGTGATAGTGCTTACAGCTTATGTGTGATACAGTGAATAAAATGTATTCACAAAGTGAAATAAGTGCAGAATGAAAAGATTATTTGGAAAAGAGATCTTGAAGTTAAAAGGTCATTTAAATCAATAAAGGATTTTTTGAGTTAAAAATTTACTATCATTTTTTACAATACAAGAAACAGTATGCTGGCTAACAGGCAGTACTACTCACTGATACCAAAACAGTAGAAAAAGAAAGTGGTATCGCAGTGGAGCTGCAGTCGCCCCAGGTGCTTTGTGGGAACACTTCCACTTGGATGGAGGGGTATCAACTGACCATAAATCATAATCTGCCTAGGAGATACTGAAAGAGAGACAAGATAGACAAAATAAAAAGATAACTAGTGCATGTCCGTATATAGAACAAAGCAAAAAGATCATCAAAGCATGTCTTAAACAGCTGTGATGTGATGTATATATGACATGTCTTTCGGGTTAAAAATTAAAGAAAGGGTTTAACATGTCAGTCATTGCTAAGACCTCTCAGAGGCAGTGAACCCTATGAAAAAAACAATAGCTCTATTTCTGAGGAGTTTTGTGAGTCTGTCACCACCTATTGGATTCCTGCATACAGTCTCTAGAGCCATGAACACAGTGCCATGTGGATTAAAACTGTTTTTCCATGTAGTGCCTACCAAATGGGAGTATCTGCCATCTCAGAATGAATGCTATGGATATGTTCCTGTACAAACTGCTTTAGTGGCCTTTTGATTTGGCCAGTGTACAAGAGGGGGCATGTACACCAAATGGCATATACAACAAATTCACTACTACAGTTAGGGAAGGCTCTTATTTCCACATCCCAAGTATAGCTGTCCAAGTGGAAGACATTCCACTGAAAGTAGTAGTTACATATGTAGCAATGGCTGCATTTATGAATGCCTTTAGGTGGAGGTAGCAACAGTTTCTGGGGGTGGGGATGACAGCAATGGTGTTGACGTGACTATGGGCCATCATATCTCTTAGAGTCTCTGCTTTCAAGAAAGTGATTCTTGGATAGTCGCCAAGTTCAGTTGCAAGACTGGAATCATTAAGTAAAATAATCCAGTATTTTTTGATGATTTCATCAATCTGTCCAGAAACTTTGGTGAACTTGGTGATGAAGCAGAGTGGTTCCCTGCTTCCTTTAATTTTGGGGTTTAGGATAAAGAAGGGGGGGGGGTTCCTAGCTTGATTTTTGGCTCTTGATAATGTTTGTTCCAATAGATTGCTTTTATAGCCCTTATCTAGAAATCATTGGTGGAGTTCTTTGGACTTGGATTTAAATTCTTCATCCTTGGAACACTTCCTGTGAATATGCAGGAACTGACCATATGGTATGGAGTTAATCAGTTGGTGAGGGTGTGAGCTTTCTGCCCACAATAGACTATTGGTGACCATTGGTTTGCAATAATCCTTCTTCTGGACATGGAGCTCCTTATCCACATATAGAATGACATCTAAAAAGCTGCGTTGTTGTTTATCCACTATACAAGTGAATCTTAAATTGAAGAGGCTATTATTAAGACATTTTATGAATTTGCCAGCCTCTTCCTTGGACCCCTCACATGCACATATGATGTCATCTATATCTGTACCATTTAATGATGTGGAACAGAAACAGGTTTTCAGCACTTGAGTAGATGAGGGATTCCTCCCAGAGTCTGAGGAAGAGGTTGGCAAACGAGGGTGTCATAGGTGCCCCATGGCCATAGCACCCAACTATAAGAAAAATGCACTGTCAAAGTAAAATTAGTTGTGTGTGAGGACAAACCTGAGGGCCTCAATAATGAATTCAGTAGGGACAGAGCCCCCCGGGCATGCTGTCTCAAGACGTGGGCACAGGTCTGTATGCCCTGTTCATTAACAATGCTGGTACAGAGTGACTTGCCATTTACGTCAAGCTACAAGTACCTAAGATTCCATTTGAAACCTTTTCTTTAATTTTTATGTTTGCTTGCATGCATGTGCAAGAAACATAGTGCCACCATATGAGTTTTTGTAGGTGTGCCACCCCCCACTTCCAGTGCCCTGCTTCTTTTTGCAGGCACGGCTGCACCGCACCAATGAATGTCCGAGGTGTCTATGACAGCAGTTTAGATGCAGTGGCATACAGTTCAGAGAAAACAACTGCTACAATCAGCAGTGCTAATGTGTAGGCAATTTGCATACTGCCGTCAGCAGGAAATTTGCATACTGCTGACGGCAGTATGCAAATTGCCTACATATCAGCACTGCATCCGAACTGCTGTCATAGTCAGCTCGTTTGTGCACTCTCTCTCTCTTTCTCTCTCTCTCCTTCCCTCCCTCAGGCAGCATTCTCTAGTTTATTTATGCAATGTACTGCAGTGTTATGTGTAGTCTGTAGTTTTTGCTGCTGCCGTCTGGTGGGAGGGCGTGAGTCGCATAAGTACCCTATTACGGTCCTCTGACCAGAAAAGCACATGGCAGTCCAGGATTATAAAGTAACGCCACATTTAAAATGTAAGTTAAAGATCTTTTTTCATATGTGCTGCTTTCTTTATATGCCATACTTGTATGACTCTGTCCTAAGTTCCTGTCTTTTCAAATGGTCTGACCTCCCTTTCACTCTGTCATTCCGCTGTGTAAAATGTAAAAGTGACTATCAGCCTGGCTCAGCCCATACACGTCTCATACATTTAAAGTTTTGGAAAAAAAAATGATTTACTTTTGGTCCTGCTGTGCTGCACTCACTAGGAAGTGGGTAGTCACAAATACAGTGGCCAGGGACAAAAAAGCATTTCTGTGGAACAAAAGCAGAAATGGTTACTGCTCTCACCCTGCCTGCAACTGCTGAACTCCCCACCATCTTTAAATGTAAATACAAACAAGCATTTGTCAATGCCGAATGTTGTTGCACTGGCATTGGCAGTGCCAGAGCTAGAGATGCATAATAGGAATGGTGGTGAAGTACTGAAGTGACACCAACCCCACCCCCACCATGTAGAGAACGAGAGGCATTGGGGTGTGCCTTTGGGTCATCAGCGATAACGCTTATGCCATTGTACCTCACCCTACCCTGCAGACACTGACAAGTGTTGTGGTGTGCTTTGGGGTCTTTGGGCATTATACTTATCCTATTCCATAAGGAAATACGTGGACGTGGGTGCAGTATAGGAGCATGCAGTGAACTTTGTGGCCAAACAGTGCGAGGCACACCACGATGCCTGTCAGTGGCTGCAGGGTGGGGCCGGGGGGTGGAATGACATTAGCATTACATCCGATGATCCCAAGTCACACCCCTGATGCCTGTCAGTCTGTACTGGGTGAGATGCTAAAGTTGGAAACCCTAACACCGTAGGCGTGTAGTGGTAGTTTCACTCCACATTTTCAACATGTGATTCTTGTCAGGCCACCTCATGAAAAGTGGCACAATCACTTTGTTAGCTGAAATGTGGTTTTGCACAGTGGCTGTGGCATTTGGTGACAGAGGGACGAAAACACATTTTTGAGCAGGATGTGGAGAATGACAACTGTATTGTTCATGAGGAGTCGTAAAAAAAATGGCAACATTGAAAATCTGGAGTGACAATATGAAATATTGGTGAAGCAATGAGCATGCATACAAACTTCGCAACATACGTCCGTAACCCAATTATTTTTTGCAGTTTGGTAGCCACATTTGTAACATAGGCATTTTGGGACCTCCCCTTAGGAACACTGGTGCTGCGATTTTGTTAATCTGTCCCAAAAGTTGATTTCCCACAGCGACCGTGCTATTCTGTGCCAGAAGTGCGAAAACACATTTTGGTGAAGATGTGAAAAATGACAGCTATACTGTTCATAAGGTGGTGTGCAAAAATGCCACCTTTGAAAATCTGGCATGGAAATATTGCAGATTTGCGAAGTTACAAGGGTGCGTGGAAACTGCGCAACGCACACTTGCAACACAGTCATTTTATGGACTGTTGGCACCAAATTTTCAGCATAGGCATTTTAGGACCTCTGCTCATGAACAGTGTCACCATCATTTCCTCAAATAGTCCCAAAACTTGATTTTGCACAGCGACTGTGCTATTCCGTGCAGCACGTGCTAAAACACATTTCAGGCAGGATATGTAAAATGACAGCTGTGCTGTTCATCCGGAGGTGTGGAAAAATGGCAATTTTGAAAATCTGGAGTGAAAATATTACAAATTCATGATGTTACAAGCGAGCGTAGAAACAGCGCAACACTCGCTCATAAAATAGCCATTTTTGGAACTTTTGTCATCAAATTGGCAACATAGGCTTTTTGAGAGCCCCCCTCATGAACAGTGGCACTGTTGTGTCATTACTCAGTCCTGAAAGTTGATTCCATGCAGTGGCAGTGACTGCGAAATCACCTTTTGGGACCGAATAACGCCACAACAGTGCCAGAAATCATAAGGAGGGGTCACAAAAACCCCATGTTGAAAATTTGGTACCAAAATTCCAAAAATGCCTGAGATATGCATCAAAGTTGGATAACCCCTATTTATTCCATTATATAGCTTACCTGCATTTCCTCAGTTTGTGGTCGACTTTGAAGAGTGCAGACATGTTCCCAGTCCACCGAAGATCATTGCACCGGACTCCGGAGGTAAGTATGGGGTGTGGGGGTGTGGGGAGGCAGGGTGCACAGTGGGTGGGTGCGGGTTGTGGGAGGGGCAGGGAGACTGCTGAGGAGAGTTTCCTTTTTCAAGGGAACAAAATAAAAAAAAAATTGTGGGAACGTTTTTTGTTTCCACAGAACACGCTGGGGTGGGCTCCCAGTGTGCCAATTAGTCTTTGGAGGGGGCAGCTGTAGCCAACAGGGGATTGGGCTCCCCATTGGCATACAAAAAAGGGGGTTACTTTATGCCGATGGGGATTGGGCACTCCCGTTGGCACACAAGGAAAGCGGGGGGGACAATAGCCAAGGGGGATTGGGCACCCCCTCAGCATATAACAAATGGGGGGTTCTTTATGCCAATGGGGAGTGGGCCCCCATCGGCACATACATTGGGGGGCAGGGTAAGCTGACAGGGGGATTGAGAACCCCTAGAGTTGGCAGTTTGGTGGGCAATGTGCTGCCATGTTTCTGTTGCTGGGGAAGCACGTCGGGAGGTCAGCTGTGTGTGACAAGCTTTGCTCGCATTACAGCAAACCTTTCCTTAGATGTGCTTGCCACATTATGTATGCATGGTGTGGCGCTGGCATGCAGGCTGATTAGGGAATGAGGGATGCACCTACTGATGCGTGCCCTGCATTTGCCCAACAGTGACCGCACCTCCAAACCTGCACTACCGCAAGATGTTGGCTGCACAAGCGCACCAACATAAAGAGGCAGATGATGAGATCAAGTGAAGTTTTGGCACTAGGGAGAGCAGCATGTGATTGGGTAAAATGCAGGCAGACTTTTGTTTAAAAGGAAATAAAACTATCTACTGGCCATATGAGAGAGATTAATGGTGTCTTTGTAAAAAACAACAACCTGTAACAAAAGAAAATGGTTCCTCATTGACTCTCTTGCCCCCAACCAACGCCCACCCTCTATGTACCCCACCTCCCACCCCCTCACCCCATACTTACCTCTGGAGTCCGTCAGATCTTCGGTGGACCCAGAACACATCTGCACTCTTCAAAGCCAGCCGCGAACTGAAGAAATGCTGGTAAGCTGTATAATGGCATAAATGGTTATTTTCAACCTTGGTGCATATCTCAGTCATTTTTCTAACATTTTGCACCAAATTTTTAACATGGGGTTCTTGGGACACCATCTCATGAATTCAATGACCGTCATCTGGTTATTCAATCCTGAAAGGTGATTTTGTGGTCACTGTGCGGAATCACCTTTCAGGACCAAGGTAACAAAACGACAGTGTCACTGTTCATGAGATGGGCTCTCAAAAAGCCTATGTTGCAAGTTTGGTGAAAAAATTCACAAAAATGACTGTGTTACGAGCGTGCATTGCATAGTTTCCATGCACACTCGCAAGTTCACGAACTTGTAATATTTTCACTCCAGATTTTCAGCATTGTAATTTTTTAACACCTCCTTATGAACAATACAGCTGTCATTTTTCACATCCTGGCCAAAAAGCGTTTTCACACTTCTGGCACAGAATAGAGAGGTCACTGTGGGGAAATCATTGTTCATGACAGATTAAGAAAATCACAGTGACACTGTTTATGAGCAGAGGTCCTAAAATGCCTATATTGAAAATTTGGTGACAAAGTCCATAAAACGACTATATTACGAGTGTGCATTGTGCAGTTTCTATGCACCCTCGTAAATTCACGAATTTGTGATATTTTCACTCCAGATTTTTAACATTGGCATTTTTCCACACATCCTTATGAACAGTACAGCTGTCATTTTTCACATATTCACCAACATGTGTTTTCGCACTTCCGGTGCAGAATAGCACGGTTGCTGTGGGAAATCAGTGTTTGGGACATATTAAGAAAATTACAGTAACACTGTTCATGAGCAGAGGTCCCAAAATGCATATACTGAAAATATGGTGCAACAAATCCCCCAAATAGTTGTTACAGGTGTGTGTTGCACAGTTTCTACACACGCTCGTGACTTCACCAGTTTTTTTTATATTTTCACTCCAGATTTTCAACATTACCATTTTTTTTACACCTCCTCATGAACAGTACAGCTGCCATTTTTCACACTGTGTTTGAAATGTGTTTTTGCACTTGTGGCACCAAATGGCACAGTCACTGTGCAAAATCACCTTTTGACTAACAAACTGATAGTGTCACTGTTCATGCAGTGGGGTCACAAAAAGCCCATGTTGAAAACATGGAGTAAAAATACCAAGAAATGCCCAGGGCATTAAGGTTTCTGACCATTATGCCCTATGCTGTAGGGAATGACAGGCATCAGGGGTGTGACTTGGGATTATTGATAGTAATGCTCACACCATTCCACTCCCCCCCTGCAGACAGTGACAGTCATCAAGGTGCGCCTTGGACTCTTTGGCCCCAGAGTTCACCCCATTCCCCTATACTGCACCTATTTCAGCGTATTTCTTTATAGAATGAGGTGAGTGTAAAACCCGAACACCCCAAGGCACACCTCAACACTTGTCAGTGTTTGCAGGGTAGGATGAGGTGAAATGTCGTGACCATTATGGGCGAAGACCCAAAGGCAAAACCCAATGCCTGTCCATCTTTGCAGGGTGGGGGTGGAGTTTGGCATTAGTTCAGTACATCACTGCCATTTCTATACTGCATCTGTCGAACTTCTGCACTTCCACAGCTAATGCCAGCAAGCAAACATTCAGCATTGACAAATGCTTGTTAACCTGAGAGCCATGTCATGTATATTGCACTTCACAACTGCATAAGACATGCTTCAGTAGTCTTTTGCTTTATTCTATAGTGAGATATACTAATTAACTCTTTAGTTTGCCTCTCTCTTTTTTCTCTTTCAGTATCTCCTAGGCAGATTGTGATGTAGGGCCAGCTGATTCCCTCTCCATCCACATCAGATTGTTCCAATAAAGCACCTGGGGTCATCGCAGCTCCACTGTGATGCCACTTTTAATTTTTTTCTACTGTTTTTGTATCAGTAATCCCCTGTTAGTACTGTCTGTTAGCCAGTATACTGTGTTTTGTATTGTAAAAGATGATACTAGATTATTAACTCAAAAGATTCCCATTTTTGATTTAAATGACCTTTTGACCTCAGGATTACTTTGCTCAATAATCTTTTCATTGTGCACTTAGTTCACTTTGTGAATATATTTTATTTACTGTGTCACACATAAGCTGTAAACTCTATCCCCTCCACTCCTGGTCCCAACTCCTTAGGAGCTTTGTTAAATTTAAAATGAACTGTTTAACAGTGTACCCACATGTCGGCACTGTGTTCCTATAGGGTCAGGATTCTTAAAGAGGAACCCAGCCAGCAAGACCCTGCCCCTGATGAAAAGTACGGTTTAAGCACGGGGGTGTCTTGTGGCTGCAGTTGCTCACCTGCACCTGTGCATTTGCTGTGTTGTACCACAAATAAATTTTGGAATCCACTTTCAGCCTTTGTGGATTTACTTACATTGCAGCATCTATCAACAATAGTGCCCAGCACTTTTTGGACAGTGCTGCTGCTAAAGTGGGAAAAAGCAGCTCACACCTGGCACTGCACTTCATTCTGCTTGAGTACACCACTTCCTGGTTCTTGCTCATGCTTTTTTATGTTGCTTGCATGCATGTGCAAGAAACATAGTGCCATCATTTGAGTTTTCGGAGGTGTGACACCCATCTTCCAATGCAGTCAGTGTGTTTGCAGGCGTGGCCCCAGATCCCCAATCACTGCTGCAGTTGTCTATGACAGCGTTGAAAATGCAGTGGCATACAGTTGAAAGGGAGAGCTCCACTTCAGTGAGCAGAGCTCTCCCCTCCACACACACACACACAAGCATGCACGCACGCACAATGTGTGCTCATGTCCTTCCCCTTCCCCCCCACACTCTATGGCCGACAGGGGTGCCCAATCCCCGTCAGCTGCCGCCCCCCCAAGCATCCAGGTGCACACTGAGCCCACCCATGTGGCAAAATGATGTTATGGTTTACAGGTGCCTAATCCCTGTCGGCCCCTGCCCCCCCACCAACATCCTTCCAGCTGCCATGCTGGGAGCCCACCCCAGTGTGGCAAATGTCCTCGTCATCTTAGGGAATAAAATACCTGTAAATACAAAACTGTCCTCGGCGCTTCTCCCCCCTCCACAACCTGCACCCACCCACTGCACACCTGCTCCCCACACCCCCTCACCCCATACTTACCTCTGGAGCTTGGCGATGATCTTTGGTGGACCAGGAATACGTCTGCACTCTTCAAAGCTGACCCATGAACTGAGGAAATGTGGTAAGCCATATAATGGGATAGATAGGTTTTTCAACTTTATTGCATATCTCAGGCATTTTGGGAATGTTGAGCCCCAAATTTTCAACATGGGTTTTGGGACCCGTCCTCATGAATTCTTGCACTGTCATGGCGTTACTTGGGCGAAGGTGATTTTAGCGGTCACTGCGTTGAAATCACCTTTGGGACGATTAACAAAGTGATACTGCCAGTGTTCATAAGGTGGGCTCTCAAAAGTCTATGTTGATATAGAGTCTCTAAAATGACTGTTTTATGGCGTGCATTGCGCGAGTTCCTCACGTGCATTAAGTTTGCAAATTTTTAATATTTGCACTCCAGATTTTCAAGATTGCCATTTTACCACACCTCCTTATGAGCAGTACAGCTGTCATTTTTCACATATCCTCCAAAATGTGTTTCCGTGCATGTAGCGCACAATGGCGCAGTCGGCGTGCGCAATCAATGTTTGGGACAGATTAAGAAAATCACAGTGACACTGTTCATGAGCAGAGGTCTTAAAATGGCTATGTTGAAAATTTGGTGAAAAAATTCCCTTTAGACGTTCTGCAATATTGCTAATGAAGACATTGAACAGACCTGGCCCAAGGACTGATTCCTGCAGCACCCCACTGGTCGCCCCCTCTCCCTAGACTGCACACCATTTACCACCACTCTCTGCCTCCTGTCTGTTAGCCAGTTTCTAACCCAGTTTGCCACCCTTTCCCCCATGCCCAGCCTACCCAGCTAGTTTATCAGCCTGCTATATGGGATGGTGTCAAAGGCTTTGCTGAAATCAAGGTAAGCATTGTCCACTGCCCCACCCTGATTTACTTCCTTTGTCACCCAGTCAAAGAAATCAACCAGATTTATCTGACATGATGTCCCCACTGTGAATCCATGTTGTCTATGGTCCTGGGCTCCGATGGCATCTAGCTGCCCCACTATCCTTTCTTTAAGCAAGGTCTCCATGATCTTCCCCACTACTGAGGTGAGGCTGAATGGCCTATTGTTCCCTGCCTCCTCCCTGCTGCCAGACTTGTGTAGAGGGACCACATGTGCCCTCCTCCAGTTCACTCATGTTGAATGACTCAGTGAACATGGCTGCCAGAGGTACTGCTATCTCCCTTCGCAGTTCTGTTAACATCCTTGGGCGTATGCCATCTGGTTCCATCGCTTTGTCCGCCTTCAATTTAGTGAGCTCCTGCAGGACTCTCTTGCCTTTGAATGGACTATTGTCCACCTCTTCACCCCCTTGGCAACTGCTGTACTGCTGTGACCCTTGCCCCTCCCACTTTTCTCTGAATACTGAATGGAAAGACACAGTGGATGTCTTTGGAGGAAAGCATGGAACTATCACTTCCAAATACCTAAACAGCACATACAAGCAAGCAACATTCGGCATTGACAAATGCTTGTTTCATGAGTGTGGCTGTGGATACCAGCAACAGTGCTGCCGTTTTGGATGTTTCAAGGTGAAAGGCTTCAGAATTCAGCAAGTGGGGGGAGGTACTAACAACAACAAAAATGGAAAGGGACCTGGGGATAGTCATATCAGACTACCTAAAGGTTGGTAGGCAATGTGAGAAAACAGGAAGTTGTTATCCCTCTGTATAGACAGTTGCTGAGACCCCATCTGGAGTATTGTGTGCAGTTCTGGAGACCCCATCTTCACAAGGACATAAACAGGATGGAGGCAGTCTGGAGGAGGCCAACTAAAATGGTGCAGGGTCTGCACCAGAAGCCATATGAAGAGAGACTAAAGGAGCTTAATATGTATATCCTCAAGGAAAGGAGGGAGAGGGGGGACATGATAGAAACTTTCAAGTACCTCAAGGGAATCAACAAAGTCCAAGAGGGTAGCATCTTTCAGAAAAAGAGATGTGCAAGATCAAGGGGCACAATTTGAAGATAGAGGAGTGAACAGCTCAGGGGCAATGTGAGGACGTATATCTTTATGGAGAGTGTGGTGTACACATGGAATGGCCTTCCTGAGGAGGTTGTGGGATCAAACAAAGTGGGTGAATTCAAGAATGCATGGGACAAACATAAGGCAGTTTTAGTGGGTGGTAGGAGGAAGTTGGCTGTTGGTTAACTAGGATCTGCAGCTTATCCAGTAGATAGTGAAATGGGCAGGCTAGGTGGGCCAAATGGTCCTTATCTGCCATCAAAGTTTATGTTTCTCTGTTTCTATAAAGCAAATGCCTCTACAGTTTTAAGATGCCAGAGCATGAGTAGAGAGGGTTAGTGGATCGAAAATGCAGTTTCTTCCATAGCAGACTCTCACAGTGTCTGAATGACTCAATGTCCAGATGAAGGATTACATATAGCAGCCCCCTCCTGTCCTTCCCACTCTATCTTTCCTGAACTGGGTATTGCCTGGTATGGCTATGTGCCAGTCATGATTTACTGTTCACCATGACTCAGTAATGGCTACACTATCCAGATCTGCCTCTGCCATGATGGCCTCTAGATCCAGAATTTTATTTCATAGACTTCTTGCATTTGCACACATGGCCTTCCACATTTTATTCCCCGTGTTCCTGCTACCCATTTTTTTACCTTTTGTCCTGCCACCTTTTCCCCTTTCTTTTTACTGCTGTTGTCCCCACCTCCCCTTTTTTCCACCACACTGCTTTTTTCTTTATTTTGCACCCTGTTGGATTTTCCTCCCTATGGGTCCTTCCTTCTGTCTGCTTCCTTACAGTCACTTAAGCATTGCATGTGGAACCATACAATTAAAAGAAGTATAAACAAAAAGAGAAAACTTTTCAACAAATTTAAAAAGAAACCTTCTGAAAACAATGTGTCAAGATACAAAACAGCGGCTCAAAAAACCAAGTGTTTAATAACCCAAACAAAACAAAAATTGGAACCAAAGTTAGCGACCGCGATAACAGATAACAAAAAACAGTTTTACAATTACGTGGGAAACTTCCTTGGAAACAAAACTAGAGTAGGCCCCTTAAAAATAAATGAGACAACTAGTAATGAAGCCACTATGGCCAAAGAATTAAATAATGAGTTTTTAAGTGCTTACAAAAATAAAGAATGTTTATATCCAGTAAAAAGGGACAAAAATAACAGGTTGGCACCCATAACAGCAGCTGACGTGGTAAACGTTATTCAAAACATTAAACAAAATAGAACACCAGGGCCTGATGATATTGCTCCTATATTCTTAAAGAAACTATCATCTGAGTTATCAGGACCATTGGCAGTGTTATTTAACACTTCATTAAATTAAGGTAAGAAGATAAAGGAATGGCGGATAGCAACCGTGACCCCTATCGACAAGGGAGGAAGTAGAAGTGAATTCCAGAACTATAGACCTATAAGCTTGACCTCTGTTATAGGCAAACTTTTAGAAAAATTAATTCAGCAACAAATAACATCCCATTTATCAAAATATGGTCACCCAGATGCTACACAACATGGTTTCTTTCCAGGAAGGTTATACCTCATAAATCAACTCCAGTTTTTTGAACCTGTAAGCTCAGCTTTGGACAAAGGCTTACCAGTTGACATAGTCTTTCTTGACTATGCAAAAGCGTTTGACACTGTATCATATAAGGTGCTAATTGACCACCTAATTAAAATTGATTTTCACCCTAACATCATCAACTGGGTTATATCATGGTTGTTACATAGACAACAGTGGGTGGCAATCTGAGGGCATATGTCACCTCATGAGGCTGTGATGAGTGGGGGTACCTCAGGGCTCAGTCTTGGGGCCTACCCTTTTCAACATAATTGTTGCATCCATGCAGTCACCCAAGAATGCATGGCTTAGTAAGTATGCTGACGATTGCAAAATAGGTGGAATTATTACATGCAATCAGCTCAGGAATTCCAAGGAACACTACAGCTTTTGGAGGCCGGGGCAAATGAAAACAAAATGAGCTTCAATGCCAGCAAATAGAGGGTGACGAATTTGGGAGGTAATAATCTGTGTTATCAATACTGGCTCAACAATACAGTACTTCAATCAACAAATAGTGAAAAGGATTTAGATATAATAGTTTCACATAACCTATCCTTTGAACACACGAGGAATACAGTCAAAAAGTGCCATGGTATCTTGGGGTGTATTCTCAGAAATATTAAAACCAGGGAGTCGGAGGTATTAGTTCCTCTATACCAGTCTGATCAGGCCACAACTTGAGTATTGTTTGCCATTCTGTGCACCCAACACACTAGGATGCCAAAAACTAATTGAAGGAATTCAGAGAAAAGTGACCAAGAAGGTCAGAAGTATGGTTGATCTGACTTATTCTGATAGACTACAGTACCTAAAGCTGTACTCAGTGAACTACAGACAGCTTAGGGGAGATTTATGCCTAACTTATAAAGCAATGCGTAATGAATTCTTGATGGAGATCGTAGGCATAGTCAAGCAAGTAAACAATAATAACACCCGGTCACACAAGTTTAAAATAAAGGGGAACACAAATAGGACAAACAAACATAACTTTTGGTTTACTCAGAGGATAATCAGTGAATGGAACAACTTGCCAACTGATATTGTGGAGACCGATACCATGACTATGTTCAAATATAGATTAGATAAACATATGAGTATGCAAAAATGTTTTTACCACCATTGAAATGGTGGCAAGTTCATAATAGGCCTTGGCCTCAGAACTCATAATATTCTATGATTCTATGATAATAAAGTCCCTACTCTAGGACTATATATTGAGGATAATTATCAAGGTTAAATCTGGATGGTCGGTGGTTACACAGACACGTAGAAGCTGTCAGCAGAAAAGGACCACTTGGCCCATCTAGTCTGCTCTAAAGTCCCTACCTACTGTGCTACCATAGATACTACTCGATCTCCAGCCTTACCGCTTCCCAGCCCTGTTACTAAGGTCCCCCTGTGTCTATCCCATGCATATTTGAATCCTGCTACCTTTTCTGTCCTCATCATCTCTGCTGGGAGGCTGTTCCAGATGTCCACCACCATGTAGGTGAAGAAATATTTCCTCATATCCCCTCTAAGTCTCAACCTTCCAGCTTTATATCATGCCCCCTTGTCCTTGAGCATGTCTTTCTATGTAAAATGCTACCCTCCTGTACCTTATTAATACCTTTGAGGTATTTGAACGTTTCTATCATGTCTCCCCTTTCTCTCCTTTCCTCTAGAGAGTACATATTTAATTCCTTGAGTCTTTCCTCGTAGGGCTTCAGATGCAGGCCATGCACCATTCTGGTTGGCCTTCTCTGTACTGCCTTCACCTGATCTATGTCTTTTCTGAGATGGGGCCTCCAGTAATGGACACAGTACTCCAGGTGGGGCCTCATGATTGACCTATATAGGTGTAACACTACATCCCTCTTTCTGCTAGTGATACCCCTCTCTATGCACCCCAGCATTCTCCTAGCCTTTCCCACTGCTTTATCACACTGCTTTGCTACCTTCAGGTCATCAGTTATGATGACCCCCAGATCCCTTTCTTTTTTTGTGGTTAACACCTCCTCCTCTAAATGATATATTGCCTTTGAGTTTCTGTACTCATGTGCAGAATTTTGCACTTTTTGGTGTTGAAGCCCAGTTGCCAAACCCTTGACCAGTCTTCCAGCTTTTTCAGATCTTCCCTTGTTTTTTTCCACCCCCCCCATGAGCATCCACTCTGTTGTAGATGTTTGTGTCGTCCATGAACAGGCATACCTTTCCTTCCATGTCCTCTACAATGTCATTCCCTGTACTGACGCCTGAGGCACCCTGCTGGTTACCTTAGCTTCTTCTGAGTGAACTCCATTCACCACCATCCTCTGACTTCTGTTACTTAGCCAACTTTGTACCCATTTTACTATCGTTTGACCCACTCTCAGGCTGCCCAGCTTGTTTACCAGACTTCTGTGTGGAACGGTGTTGAAGGCCTTACTGAAATCCAGGTAGGCCACATCCACTGCTCCTCCCTGATCCACCTCCCTGGTAACCCAGTTAAAGAACTCTGTCTGGTTTGTTTGTCAGGAGCTACCCCCTGTGATCCTATGCTGCCTCGGATCCTGCAGTCCACTGGTTTTAAGGTATTCTCCAATCCTTTCTTGAAAGTTTCTATCATGTCTTCCCTTTCTGTCCATAACCTTACCCACCACCAAAGTCAGGCTTACAGGTCTGTAGTTTTCTGCCTCCTCCATATTCCCACTTTTGTGTAGTGGGTTCACATCTGCTGTCCTCCAATTCCCTGGAGCTTTCCACGTATCCAGGGATAGACTGAACAGTGCTGTCAGAGCCACAGACAGTTCCTCCCTTAGTTCCTTCAGTATCCTTGGCGAACCCCCATCTGGCCCCATTGCCTTGTCTACTCGTAGTTTAGCTAGTTCCCTGGGGACTCTCTCCTACGTTAAAGGACAAGTGTCGACCTCTCTTCCCCATGCCCTTTTCCCCATCTATGACCCATCACCTACCCCTTCCTTTGTGAATACTGAACAAATGTGCTGGTTCAATATGTCTGCTTTCTTCTGGTCCTCTTCCACACTTCCCCTTTCCCCTTTTAAACTTACTATCTCTGCCTTGCTTTTGTCTTTTTGCTTATGTACCTAAAAAATATGTTTTAGCCCCCTTTTTAATTGGTTTGGCAATGTTTTCCTCTGTTCATGCTTTTGCTCACCTAACTGCCTTCCCTGCCTCGCTTTGTTTTTCTTGATAACGCTCCCTATCCTGAAGTCCAGGATTCTTGTTTTAGTGTGGTTTGACTCCGGCCCAGTCCTTATGTTGAACTACACCATATAATGATCACTGGTCCCTACTCTCTGTTTGACAGTACCAGGTCCAGTATCACCCTCCCATGAGTGGGTTCTTTGACTAGTTGCCTGAGGAATGCCCCCTGCAGGGAATCTAGGATTTCCCTTCTTCTAACTGTTGCTGCAGCAGAGATGCTTCAATCCACATCTGGTAGATTGAAGTCCCTCACTAGCAATATCCTCCTTCCCCTGTGCTGGAGGTCTGTAGATCACCTCTGTTTGGATAGTGGCCCCTTCCTTGTCCCCAGGGTGACCCACAGTACCTTCACGTCTCACTGTTCCCTATGTATTTCTGTGGCTTTTATGTTTTCCCTCACATAAAGAGCCACTTGAGCTCCCTTTTTTCCTACCCTGTCCCACTTGAATAGAGCATTCCCTGGTATGGCTACATCCTAGTCCTGGTTTTCATTGCACCAGGCCTCTGTAACTGTGACCTTGTCCAGGTCTGCTACTGCCATGGTGGCTTCTAGGTCTGCCATCTTGTTGGCCAGACTTTGAGCATTTGCACACGTGGCTCTCCATTTTGCACTGCCACCTCCCCACATCTTGCCCTTTTGCCTTCCCTTGTTTCCGCCACTATTTTCTTTCCTCTTTCCCCCTCCCTCTCCTTCCTGGTTTCCTATTTGTATTTCTAATTTTTGGGACTTCTCACCCTCGGGATTCCCACTGCTGACCCTGTAAGCTTGTTGGGGGCACAGTCTGTGCCTTCCTGCCTTATTCCTGCTCCTCCCTTGGCTAGTTTAAATGCTTACCAATGTAGCATATAAATTGTTCACTGAGTATCTCAGTTCCCCTCCTGGATAGATGTAGGCTGTTGCCCCTGTATGGGACTCTATCCCTCCAGGTGGAGCCCTAGTCCCCAATGAATCTGAATCCCTCTTCTCCGCACCATTTCCTCAACCATATGTTGAAGTCCCTGGTGCAGAGTCTCCTGTCATACCCCTTGTCATGGACAGGTAGCACCTCCGAGAAAGCAACAGATTGTGCTAATTGCCTAAAACCCCTCCCCAATTTCCTGAACTCCTCCTGAACTGTTTCTGACTCCTTCCTAGCCAGGTCATTTGTCCCCAAATGGACAGTGACATCCAGCTCTCCGTCCCTCCCTGCCATTCCTAGGATCCTCCTTCTATCCCTTTGAGCTGTTGCACCTGGAAGGCACCTTACCTCTCTGTCCTCATCTCTACCTGCTCCCATCTGTATCGCCCTTGCTATTGAGTCCCCCATCAGGATTTGCTTCCTCCTCCTCCGTGGTCCTCTGCTACCCCCCCCTTGGGGTCTCCACCATTGAAGACCTCCACATCTGTCCCTCACTACTTAGGGTGCCTCTGTGGGACAATCCTGCTCAGCCACTGTGGTGTAGGAGTTCCGTAGTGGTATGGGATGTGGGATGTGCCTATGCTCCACCACCCTAACCCTCCCTGAGCCCACCATTGTCCAGAAGCTCCTCCTTCCTGGCACCCTTTCGGGCAGTGGAGGTGGACAAGATGGTCCCTGGGTGGGGGAGTAGGTCCTTCTAACCCAAGCCAACTCTGCTTCGAGTCTGGTAACCTCCTCCCTCAGCCCAGAGAGGTGTATGCAGATGGGGCAGCATCTCAGTTTCCAGAAGATCTCTTTGAAGACTGCCTCCTCAGAGTCGCTGCACTGCACCATTCCCAGCATGGCTTCCCACCTATTGGTACTATAGATCATACCCACTACCCCCTAAAATTTATCCCCCCCCACTACCTGAGGATGATAATAATACTCAGATGCAATATTTACTTTACAAACTCAGTTAACAGCCCCCTGATGCAATATTAAACCCCAACCACAGGGTAACAGCCCTTAGATACACTATGTAAACACACACTCTTAAGAGCTTCCTACTTTATGTCCCCTGAGCTTCCACTGCTATTTCCCTGCCTTTGATGTCAGCCAATTTATAGACTTTTTAGAGTTATTGGGTGGGCAGGGGACGGTAGGGAGGGCCAAAACTCCTCCGGAGACCAGCAGTGTGTGGAGCTGATCTCATCAATCAGTCAAAACATAAAAACAAAACTCCTCTGGAGACCAGCAGTCTCTGGAGCTGGTCTCCTCAATCAGCCAGAACAAAAAAACAAAGGCTTTATAACAGCAGCTAACTCAATTGACACAGCCACAGACTACTTTAAAGGTAAATTCCTTAAAGTTTGGAACCAACATGCCCCACTACTCCACACCAGAGTTTGTGGGAACCACCTTCCATGGATCTCCCCTGAGCTTATAGCATGCAAAAAAGCATGGGATCAAACTTGGAAGCAACACAAAGTCTCTAAGCTTCCAAAAGACTATGAGGCATATAGTTACCTTTGTAACAAATGCACCAAAGACACTCATTTGGCTAAAGCTAATTACTTTACCTCAACCTTTCAAGCCAACATCAACAACCCCACTATATTTTGGAAGGTTATTCATTCACTCTTCTCTGCCCCTTCCTCTCCTTTCACCCCTCTCCTCAACATTAACACCCTTATTGCTGACTGCCTGAATGTTGCCTCTGTATTAAACCCTTACTTCACCTCTTGTGCTTCTGCTTTCTTATCCTCCTTACCACCTGCCCAGCCTGATCCCTCCCCTAACCCACCCCACTCACACTCCCAGCACAATTGCATCTCATTCTCTAAAGTCACTCCCTCGGATGCCTTGGATGCCTTACTTGCCCTTAATCCATCCAAAGGTGGCTCACCTGATGGACTGGACCCCAAGCTGCTTTACCTTTCTGCTACAGCTATTTCTGCCATTCTGGCTGACCTGTCAACCACTGTTTCACAATGGCAACCATCCCCTCTGTATGGAAGCATGCTGCTGTTCTTCCCCTCCCTAAGAGCAAGAACCCAACCTCTCCTGGGAACTACACCCCATATCTCTGCTTGCTACCCTTTCTAAGCTGCAAGAATATCTGGTCCTTGCACCCCTCTCTTGCTACCTCTCTAACTCCAACTTTTTCACTCTCTTCCAATCTGGCTTTCAGAAAAAACATTCTACCACTACCTCCCTGATTAGGCTCACCGACTCCATCCTCTCTGGGATGGAGAGTGGCCAGATCACATCCATTATCTTTGTCAACCGTACCAAGGTTTTCGACATAGTCTCCCATCCCCTGCTTTTACACTCACTCTCTGCAGCAGGTCTGTCAACTGTTGCCACTAACTGGTTCTGGGCCTACCTTGTCGGTTGGACCCAGTTAGTTAGAACTGCTGACTCCATATCCTCCCCTCTCCCCATCAACACTGGTGTCCCGCAAGGATCCGTGTTGGGCCCTATACTCTTCTCCATCTTCCTCACTGATGTACCATCCATCTGTACATCTACTTCAATACAAATGTATGTAGATGACATGGTCCTTTATACCTCAGGCCATTCCTCCACTAATGTGGCAAACAGACTTCAGCAGGACTTCAATAATATTCAGCGCTGGCTTTGCTCACATCAACTTTTCCTAAATGCCAAGGAGACAGTCTCCATGACCTTCGGTACTAGGCAGAGACTCTCTAGGCTCCCCTCCCTGCTCACCTTCCATACCCTCAATGGAACGGTCCTTGAGGATACATCCTCATTCAGATATCTGGGGGTTTGGCTCAACCAGCACCTCACCTTCTCTGGCCATGTGGACGCCATCCTAAAAAAGCTGTGCACCAAGCTAGGCGCTCTATACAGGAATCAGAATTGCATTCCTCTCCCAGCAAGATGCGATCTTGTACAGAAGATGTTCCTACCCTTCCTTGGCTACTGTGATGTAGTCTATAATGCCACTCCCAAGACCTCCCTAGCCAGATTGGATATCCTCTTCAACTCCTTCTGCTGCTTCACTTTGGATGCTCCTCCTCTTACTCACCACTGTCAACTCTACCACTCCCTGGCTCTCCCCTCACTAGAAAATAGGCATCTCCTTCACTGTGCTAAATTCATCTCCAAATTTTGGTTTGGCTCACTCCTTATCTATCTCAGCTCTTCTTTAACTGTCCCCCTCCTCCCGCCCATTCACTTGGGTCCTATGACTCCCTTTCCTTAGGTATCCCTCAGCATACATCTTCTGTCGGCCAGTCTGCCTTCTCACATCACTTCCCTAAACTGTGGAACTCACTCCTCCCCCCTAAAATTCACCACTCCTCCTCCCCTCATCCATTTTCTCTGCATTGCGGAATTTCCTTTCCATAAACTGCAACTGTGACTGACTCCTCCTTGCTGCATCACTAGTACTCAATTGTTACTCTATCTATTGCACTCATGGTCCCTGTCAACCGTGTGTTCCTATACCAAAATTTAATAATTGTAGTGCAGTTGCTCTATTACTGATTGTTACTCTCCTATATCATGGTACAAAATACTATGTAATAGTTGCTGATTGTTACTTTCCTACATGAAATTCTATGTACTGTATGTTGTAAGGTTATCATTGTTGCTGTATGCTAATTACGTGTCTCTTCCAACTCCCCTCTCCAACAGGACACACCGTGAGATGAGCAACTTGTTGTTCAGTGTACCCTTCCTGGTAAAACTCTTAAATAAATAAATAACTAAAAAATTTAAGTTCTCAGTGCAGTGGGAGGGCAGGGGAAGAATCAATCAGTCCTGTCCTCTGACCCCCGATGACAGCATGCTCCAGTGGTTTCTGGGCAGTCAGCTCATAGACCCATCTATTTAAAGCTTTGCCTGTAAATGTAGATTTGGCATACTTTTTTCTGTGGCAGTGATTGATTGCCCTTGAAAACTCCTCTGGAGACCAGCCGTGTCTGGAGCTTTTCTCCTCAATCAGCTGAAACAAAAAAAACAAAGGATTTTTTAAATTTTTCTTATCTGCCCACCACAGCTCCCCTGAGCTGACCCCCAGCTCCTAGCTGAGGAAAATCAATGGTGCAGGGGGAGGGCAGGGGAAGAATCAATCAGTCCTGTCCTTCTACCTCTGACTATATTGATACTGTACATATTGTACTACAATCATGTAAAAAAATACTCATCTGTATAAGAGTATTAAAAGAGGATCACATTTTATCAAGTTGATCCTCTTTACCAGTCTTATAATATTTTGTTTTTTCAAGTTGCATTATGTCAAGCTTATAATTTACCCATATTTGGAATGCTGGGGAGAAGGGTATCCCAGTCTTTCCTTTGAGTAATATGCATTTTTTGCTATGATGGCACCTGATACCATCAGTTTATGAGTTTGTACTGGAAATGTTTGATGGGGCTCAGGGGTGTCTAGTAATGTTAAATGTATTGAGAATACCCATGAGGACTGTGTAGCTTTTAAAAGTGTCTTTAATACATTTGACCAGAAGCATGATCAGTATAGGGCAAGCATGCAATAAATTTATTAGTGTTACTGCTGTTTATGGGCATCTGAGACATTTGGGAGAAAATGTACTGTTCCTTTTATGTAATCTAGTCAAGGTAAAATACACTCAATGTAGTGTATTGCACTGAATCTGCTGCATTTTGTATGCTTTGACCAGGATGAATGAGGTTTGTATGTTCTCCCACGATACAGTATCTCATCAGTCATCTGGATATTTAGTTCTTTCTACCATTTATTATGAATTTACATATGTATAGGGCCCATATGTTTTTTTTTTATTCTTTGCTGTCATCCATTACTCAAGCTACTTCTGCTTTTAGTGTCATGTTAAGAATGCAATTTTTCTCTGACAATTATGTAATTATAAATAAAAATGGTTTTACTGCCTTTTATATGTATTCTGGTCGCCCATGAAAACTAGCTAACTAGCTAATGGACTTACCAGTTATTACATAAAATAAAATGTTTCTCAGAGCTATGAGATTGGCCATGGGCAAATCCATCAACAGATTATAAATGGTTGTAATTAATTTAAGTTTATTTCTTTGTTATATTAATAAGTTCATAACTGGAGAGTTAGCATGCAGTGTAAGACCTCCCATAACAGTTTAATAAATTTCCTTAATTGCAAGTAAAGGAAGAAACATGCATGGGGAACATCAGCGTTTTTCTGAATTTCTGCAAATGCCAATAAAATGTAATTTTCATACAAATGATAGTGTTAGGCATATCTAATACAAACAGTAGGTGCCCACCAGTCAGGACACAAGATTTTCATTACCCATTTTATAAGAGATTTTAGATGATATCAGAGGTCTCTTAAGTTGTTTATTAGAGTGTTCCCTTCAGTTTGTGTGTTTTGGAACTGTAGTTGATTTTACATCCTGTATCCTGTCCAGCTGCCAGCACTGGTATTTTAACCCTATTATATAGCCTTTTGTATTCCTAGTTATCCATTTGTATATGTATTTAGTTAAAATAATATGTACTGTAACTGTTCTTTCTTCTCTGGGTTCCTGTAAATTGTCCCTCTGAATAACCTTGATGTATCGTATTTATTGCTACCTATATGGTTTTATTTATTTGAATATGTGCATTTTGTATATCGGGTATAGCATTAGTTGAAAATTGATCACCATGTTTCTTCCATCTACCCCACCACCTCACAACTAAAAACAAGCCCTTCCTGGACTCTGCTTGCTCACCTGATAAAATATGTTTCAAATAAATAAATAATACGTGTCTTGTCTTGCAGCTAAGAAATAGTAGTCTCTGTCTTGAGAAAAATTAGAAAGCAGCTATGACTGAAGATGCAGTTCTCCATATGTAGTTCAGCTGAATTTTGAATATAATAAAAAAAATGGTGTTGAGTGAGCATAGATGCCAATTATGGGAGATTGAGGGTCTTTGCCTCCCCCCCTGCAGAAAATTAAAACAGGACAGGACTCTGCCTCCCAATTCCACCTTCTTATACTGTCTCTTACTTGAAGGGGGCAGTATTGGCATGGGATGGATTTTTAGCCCATCGACATATAGCAGTAATGGCAGGCTGAGGCAAAAACAGTTAAAGAGAGCCAGAGAACTCAGAGGCAGGCCAGGTAGGTGTGAGATCATTATCAAACTAGAGGGGAACCTGAAGAGAGGTTGGGGGTACTTGGGGTAGGATTCATAAAAGGGCATCCATTCAGAAAAGATGCATTACAGGAAATCTCGCCTCATATCTTCTTAACTTTACTCTAGCAACTCTTCCTGTAGTTTGATAATGATCATGTACACATCCACCCACCCTGCCGCAGAGTCCTTCTACTAACTGTCTTGAAGTTGTGGAAGCCACTTTTGCCAAACTGCCCTGTAGCCCATGGTCTACCTTTCTTCCAGTTCCCTAGCCAGCTGTCTGTTTACCCATTCAGTTGATGAGTTGGATCAGTCTTTGCCATCTGTGGTGTGTGACCAATCCGAAGATGTCAGATCATCTTTAGTAAGTGTCATCCCAGGACTGAGTTCCAGTGTTCATCTGGGAGACTCTACAGTCAACAGGGCCTGTATAATTGTGGTTTGTGTTTGTGTGTTGGGGGGATTGTTGTGACAAGGCAAACGGGCAGAAAAATTTAGGAAGACAAAGATTTGGGGTCAAATTGTTTTTTGCTCAAGGCCCAAGGCAGATAGTTTTAAGCCTAGCAGTGAGGTAGAGTTAGACTGGCCTGTCAGGATATCTGGAAATTTCAGGGGGGGAGAGACAGCCCTCTGTTGGGTATCTTGTCAACTTCTAAACTCTGAAAATGCCCAGGAAATGAGATGGAGTCAGACTGGCCCTCCAGGATATCTGGAACTTTCCGGTGGTGGGAGTAGCCCTCTGTTGGGTAATTTGTCTCCTTCTAAACTCTGAAAATCTGCATTGCTTATCCATTTCCTAATTAAATTTAGTATGTGGGGCACCAAAAGTAAAATGTAAGTTGCAATCACAGAACTGCTGTAATGTATAACATTTAAGTGGAATATTGATAAGAGTGCCACCCAGTGGGCCCAACCCTATGTATTTTCCAGGTGGACCTCTGTATTCATTTTCTAGGTGAGTCCCAAGTACCCCAGTCTAATTCTGTAGTGAGCCAGAGGCAGAGCAGAAGTATGAAAAATTCCTTAGTGAGGCAGAGGCAGATCAGCAGTATGAATGGAAAAAACATCACATATGCAGCAAGTTGCACACTGAGGGATCATAAAACATTGCTAAAGTGCAAGAGAAATATTTATTGGAGCAAGCCTACCAGATGTTTAGCAACTCCGCAAAAATTTGTTTTGTACTATAGCAAAGTCTCAGTGTTCCTTTCAATGTGCCATGTGTTTTTTTGTTTTGCTTTTTTGTTTCTCACCCCTCAAAATGTGTGGGGCTTACCTTTGACTCTACAGATTCTAGCCAATCTACAGCAACCCTTTCTGGCTCTCTTTGGTCCATGAGGACTCCAAATCTGTGTGTGTGTGTGTGTTGGGGGGTGACTAGAGGAGAGCTGCCAGCAAGGAGGAAAAGAATTGCCTTGGCACCTCCAACACCATGCATAAGCAGCTCCTGCAACACATTTAAAGGCAACAACCTGCCACCAGTAGCTGATCATGACAACGCACATGATGGACAGGGGATTCCCCAGTTATACACCCAAACAGAACTAGATACCAAGTATAAACCATGTAAAACATTTTTGGAGGGTGCAAAATGCTGTTTATTGGCAAGATTCTGTTTAAATTTAAGATATTTGGAACCAATGCATGTTAGGGCAGACATGATGCCTCCATCTTGAACATGCTGTCCCCTATCCCCACAGCAACCAGGATCAGGTTTAGTGTCATCAATCGATCAGGCTTCAGAGCCTGGAAAAGGTGCCTGAAGGAGCTTCTGAGATATAGCAGGACTGCAATAGTTGCTGTATGGGTTTGTGGGTCGATGCTCTGTCATGTCATGGACCTTCAGCCTGGCCCAGAATGACACATCATCTCATGGACCAATGGAGAGATGACATTCCCAGTGAACAGCAGGAACTGTTCCAGGATCCATTCAGTTTGTAGAGGGCTGTGGCAGAAGGCAGGCTGTCTGCGTCTGACTGGAGTGGGAAGCACACTGCTGGAGCTCTTGTAGTAGCAGGCTATACATCTGTCAGACACAGGAAAGTGTGAGAAGAGGAATTCCTGCCTTCAGAGAATCAGTTGTAATTGTGTGTTAGCCCAGCATGAAAATGAAAGCTGCAGGTTGTAGCTGAGGGTTCATACATATAACGGAGAAACTAATAAGATGGCGGTAAAACAAGGCACGATAAAGAAGGCAACATGTGAAAAGGATGAAGTCACTGAATGTTGCAACCCCACAAGAAAGAGACAAGGCACTGAAACAGACAGTACACAATTGAGCTTAAAATGAGCAAGAAACCTAGTACCATCATGTTATGGCTCTAAAAGAGCTGTCGGGGAAGGTTAGGAAGAAAAAGATAGCATTCAGGAAGTATAAGGAAACAAACAGCAGGACAGAGAACTATACCGGTTAAAGCAGAAGGAAGCGTGGATGGCAATCAGAATAGCAAAGTCCCAAACCGAGGAAATGATAGCAAACACAGCTCAGAAGGGGAATACAACCTTTTATAGGTATATTAGGGAGCGAAGAAAGACCAAGTAAGGGGCAGTGAGGCTTAATAAAGGGGAGGGGGGAGTTGGCAGAGGATGACAGTGAAAAAGCAGGGATACTGAATGAATACTTCTGCTCAGTATTTACAAAAGAAGAGGAGGGAGAGGTACCTAACCCAATCAATAGAAGCACTCTGGATGGGGGAGTTGATACCAGCCAGTATACTGTCACCACAATGACTCCCTGACCATGAAGACCACCACAGTGCCTGAAATTGGGCAGAATTAGCCCATCACTGTGGTAGTCCATGTGGCGATCGGGACTGCCTCACTGGGTGATTGCTTCCCCCGGGTCCAACTCCAACTTGGTGTTAGAATCCTAGAGATTGGGTGGTGTGGGGGGCAGAGCTCCCCACAAGGGAGAGTTCAGGGGTCACAGCCCCCCGATTGTGAGTGCCGACATCCCATGGCTACAATGCCAACAGTCGGCATTGTAGCTGTCGCAGTAGGGGATGTCAGCACTAGTGCTGTCAAAGCACTATAGGTAAACCCAGCCCATTCACAGAAGAAGGGTTCCTGAAAGAACTCCTAAAACTGAAAGTGGACAAGGCAATGGGGCCTGACGGGATTCACCTCAGAATTCTAAAAGAACTAAGGGAGAACTAGTGATACCACTGACTATTCTTTTTAGCAAATCATCAGAGGATGGTGTAGTGTCTGAGGACTGGAGGAGGGCGGATGTGATTCCTCTTCACAAAAGTGGGAGCAAAGACAGAGGTGGAAAACTATAGACCTGTTAGGTTGACCTCAGTGGTAGGGAAAATGATGGAATCACTTCTGAAAGAAAGAAAGAATTATTGAGTACCTAGAGGCCAGTGGGGCACAGGATCCAAGGCAGCATGTATTCACAGTAGGAAGGACATGTCAGACAAATCTCATAGGGTTTTATGTGATAAAGGTAATTCTGAAAGACCGCCTATCACATAAAGTGACCTCAAAAGAGCCTGTGGTCAAAACAGCACCTGACATTGTAGCGACCGTCGCAAATAGCGGCGGTCGCTTACTCTCAATCAAACACAGAATCATTTTTTAGAGCACTCCCTGTTCCCTAGGGAAAGCCCCCATCACCCCCAAACTAAAATAACCAACTCCAAGGGGGGTGCTGACCACAGGGCAAGTTATTGAATTTAAACAAAAATAAAATTTTAGCCTGCAGCCAGACCTGAACCTGGGTCTACTTGCATCACAAGCGGTGGTGTACTCCACTAGGCTATGCAAGCAGCTCAGTGGGAATTGGCCACACAGGATCCTATATCCTGTAGTAGCGAGTATAGCTCCTTGCTATACTCACTATACAGGATATAGTGACCTTTTTTACCACTAGCTCTGAGTGAGAGCAGTATTATTGCGTCACTGAAAAGGGTAGCGCTCAATAATACTCACTCTACATAGGTGCTACCATCTCATAGATTTCTTTTACTGGATGACCAAAGTAGTAGACCAGAGAGGGGCTGTGGACATGGCCTACCAAGACTTTAGCAAGGCATTTGACACAGTCCCACGCAAAAGATTAATAAACAAGTTAGCCAGCCTGGGAGTGGGTCCAAACTGGTTGGACAAGAGGACACATAGGGTAATAGTAAACGGAATCCACTCCAAAGAAATTGAGGTTACTAGTGAAGTACTGCAGGGTTCAGTACTGGGATCATTCCTCTTTAATGTCTTTATAAGTGACATCGCAGAGGGACTGGAAGGAAAAGAATGCCTCTGCAGATGACACAAAGATCTGCCACAGGGTTGATACACAAGGGACAGGTGTAAAGGATTAGAAGGGACTTGGCAAGGTTGAGGAATGGTCAAAAATATGGCAGTTCAGATTCAATGCAAAGAAGGGCAAAGTAATGCACCTGGGAAACAGAAACCCAGGGGAAGAGTACACAATTTGGGGGGGGGTACTAACAACAACAAAAATGGAAAGGGACCTGGGGGTAGACATATCAGATAATCTAAAGGTAGGCAAGCAATTTGAAAAGGCAGTAAGGAGGGCTAGGGGGATACTGGGAATCTCATGAACAAGATAGGTGACATTTTTCAAATTCAGGCTGAAATGAAATTTTGCAGTTGCCCTTTGAAATTGTTTTGAGCAGGATTTGAAAATATTCATCTACTGGGTTAATGACACAGGGCTATAAAAAGACAATGTTCAAAATTTGGGGTGAAAAAATTTATGTAAAAAATTGTTCTGAATATACATTGAAATTGTCTCATGCTCGCTCATAATTTTGGCAGTTTCTAATATTTGAACTCCAAGCATTCAACATAGCCAGTTTTACACATCACTTCATTAATGTGATAGGTGTCATTTTTCAAATCCTGAACAAAACATATTTTCATGCCCGTGGTCCACATGTTATGTTTATAAGGGAGAGTCATAGAATGACTGTGTTGAAAATCTGAAACAACACTCTGTTTGAAGAAGAAGCTTACTCCTTAAATTGAATGCAAAGTGAATTTTTAAAAGGCTGGCACTTCAGACAATGGTCCGGATTCTAGAAGGGTGGCTCAAGTTGCCGCCGAACGCAACTAGTGCCACCCACACCTGCGACATTAACCCTGCACCCTATTCTAGTAGGGACAGGGTCATCATGACTAAGTCCTATGACTTGCATACGGCCAGGTATGCCCGAACTGTAGGGCGTGCCAGGTGAGCATGTAGCAAGCCGCATAACAGGCGGGTGGTCAATCCCCCACCATGCCCTGACCCCTAGTTGCCAGCCACAAATGTGGCAGATACCCAGAGTAGCCCTGGTGGTCTAGCACCCCCGTACTGTACAAAAGAAATAAACAGGTCCAGTATCCTAGTAGTCTCATTATTTGATCACCATTACATAATGTACCTCATTCCCTGGTAGTCAGTGGCCCCACCCCCACCCAGCCATGTCAGCCCACCCAGCACCTCCACCATCCCAGCTGGTGACTGGCAGTCCTCCTCTCACCACCACGGCCAGCCACCAGCTGGGTCAGTACCAGGCGGCATTACAGAAGACATGCTCAGATATTGTATTGGAGTACATCTTCTCTGTGCAGCGATAATGACTCAGTTGGTGGCTAGGCATGGTGGAGAGGAGAGCTGTGCCAGTCGCCGGCTGGGGACAGATGGGGGGTGCTGGGTGGGCTGGCATGGCTAGGTGTGGAGGTGGAGGGGCCACTGGACTACCAGAGAATGGGTGAACACTATGTTATGGTGATTGGGGGGCCGCTAGACTACCAGAGATACTGGACATGTTTATTTCTTATTGTACAGTACAGGGGGGTGCTAGACTACCAGGGATACTGGACCTGATTATTTCTTACTGTACAGTATGGGGAAGGACCAGACTACCAGGGATACGGGACCTATTTGTTTAGTATTGTACAGTTCAGGGGGCCACTAGACTGCCAGGGCTGGCTTTTTGCCGCATATGCGGCCAGCGATTCACGGTTTGGGGCATGGGTGGGGGGATTGTAGCATGTTGGATGTCTGCTGGCAGGTCTACAGGACCCCGGGGGGAGGTGGCCATAGGTTACACCATCTAAATGCTGGTGTAACTTACATTGCCAGATCTCCTCCGGGGTTCTTTTAGAATCGTGATGTGGGCACTTTTTGGCTGTCTTTCTAGAATGGGGCACAACTGCTGCCATAAACCCCCTAGCGCCATGTCGCAGGGGTTTGTGGCGTAATAGCTGTTTGGCATAAGTGGACTGCAACATGTCGCGAAGCTACTTTGTAGAATTGCATGGAGCACAGCTACGGTTGCTACATGCGCCATTCTACTTGGCGCAACTGTTGTTACGCCAGGCGTAACCCTTCTAGAATCTGGCCAAATGTTTTTTAGCAATTTTTTTGTTTCAGTTTTGACCCTAAATTTTCAAGAGAAGCATCACAATAACAACAAAGGGTACTACAGGAAAGCTACACTGATGCTGTCCCCAGACTGCTAGTCCATCACAGTGGACACCCTGAGGAAGACCCACGTGGTTGAAGCACCAGGGCATTTGACTTCGGTGTTCTACACTTCAGTATTATTACAATCTCACCTCACATTCAGTTTAAGGAGTGAGCATCTTTTCTTCAGACAGAGTGCCAACTGTTTGCTGTTTTGTGCTGTGGTAGACCAGCATTCTGGGAATGACACAGGTGCAGTTTTCCTGGAGTGCCTAGATT
This sequence comes from Neoceratodus forsteri, assembly GCA_016271365.2. Classification (NCBI taxonomy): domain Eukaryota; kingdom Metazoa; phylum Chordata; order Ceratodontiformes; family Ceratodontidae; genus Neoceratodus; species Neoceratodus forsteri. The sequence goes on from CM057454.1 coordinate 337,743,377, forward strand.
TCTTGGTATTCTGATACTTTTCTTGAAAATTTGAGGTCAAAATTGAAAAACAAAACTAGTTAAAAAATGTGTGTAGTGCCAGCCTTTACCCTAGTGGGTAGTGCTCTGTGATCCTGTGCCATTGAGCTGAGTTTGGCAGTGAGCTCAGTGAGTGAACTGGATGCGACCAGGCTAGGGGATGTGCCAAACAACATACAGCCAACTTAAACTAACTGACAAATAAATTGAGTAACCTACAACAACATTCATAAGACAAAAAACATACAACTGTTTCCAGATGATATAAATGAAGTAACACTGATTTGTTACCTTTGTGGATTTGTATGTATGACTGCAGAAACACAGGCCCCATAGGGGCCTATGCTTCTGTAGCCACTCTTGTGTTTGTATGTTGTACAGCATGCATGAGTACCTGTTGCTGCAGAAGCATAGGCCCCAGTGGAGACCTGTACTTCTGCAGGCAGACATACTGTTGCAGTGTGGGTATTATGGTTTCAGTGGCAGATCTATACATTTTTCAATGAGGAAGCAGTTTTGTCTTGGGGTGGTTGCACTTCCCCACAAAAAGTAAAATGTTACCTTTTAAGCTCAGATTAGGTTAGAATAGTTACTTTTCACTGGCCTAAGGGCGTAGTGGGTGCTACCTTACTATATAGCTGGATTCGCAAATTCATGGTTTTCTATAGGCAACTACATAAATGCAGACCTCACTGGGGCCTGGTCTTCTGCAGCCAGAGGTTGATGTGTATGACTTACACCTGTGGTTGAAAAGGAACAGAACCTTCAATGGCCTGTACTTCTGCTGACAGAAGTATTGTTATGATCTTGATATCATGGAGTTTATGACACCTGTGCTTCTGCAGTCAGAAGTTGGCTTGTATGTCTTACACCTACACCTGCCAAGATGCAGACCTGTTAGGGGCATGCAGTTCTGCAGATAGAACTGTGTGGATGAGTACCGTTGGTCACAGAAGTGCTGGCCCCGTGGGAACCTACACTTCTGCAGACAAAAGAACTCTTGTAATTTGGGTATCATGGTTTTGTATCTATGGCTGCAGGGGCATTTGCTTCTGCACACAAAAGCAGTGTTGTGATTTTACACCACATTTCCCTACTTTTGTGGTGTTAAGTTGAACCCTAATTGGTACATTAATACAGTTTATTGTAAAGTGTTATACATAAAAATCCATAGATATAGATTTATAGATGCAGATCTCTCTCTCTCTCTCTCTCTCCATATATATATATATATATATATATATATATATATATATATATATATATATATATGTACTGTATGTAGCTTCTCATTTAAGAAGCATTAGCATTTACTCACAGGAGTTGTTTTTGCTGATACATTCTGGTTCCTCAGGCGCATGTGATGATTAGGTCAGAAATAGGAAAAGAAAAGTGCAGTAGAGTCATAGTATGATAAAATGTACCGCTATAGTTTAAATTAGAAGAGGAACATATTAACCATCACTCTCCAGAAACTAAACAATCCAACCCCTGGTTCATAAGCAGATGAGAAACTAATAGGTCCTGTTGCCCTCTGATGAAGCCAATTAGCAGATGAAGTGCTGGGGTGGAGGACGGCTTCTGTTCACTCTGGTGACTGGCTAGTAGTTATGTGGCACTAGCCTTAATAAAATCTGAAAATTGAAACAACTGTTTCTGTGAATCCTTTGATGTGCTCCTTATCTTGGAATTTCCTGAGTGAGTACTGGGTCTGGTCATCCCATGGTGTACACCCCTGGTATCACTGGAACACTGGAGGCATTTTTTGGAACTGGTTCTGCTTTATGCAGGAATGCATGGTGTCACTAATAGTTGCCACATTTTTTCCATACAGCTTTTTTCCCCTTTGGGTCAGCACTGGCAGGCTATCAGTTCTGTCCCTGCCACCCCTGTCCAGCACCCCCAACCTATACACCCCTGAGAATTCTCCCATGGATTTCCCCCCATGGTGGGACTGGAAAGGGGAGGGCTGTCCTCCCCCCACCCAGTGACTCTTATCCAGAATTGGGGGCAGTGGTTGGGTGGCAATGCAGGAATGGGGGCGAGCAGATAAGGCTTCACAAAGCTGGCACCTTCCCTTTTTCCATTTTCTCCCTATCTCGTAGCCATGGCAGCATGGAAGCATACATGTGTGGAGGTGCACACATGCTACAGAACCTTGGCCCCTCCTTTCTATGGGCACTCAGACTCTAGCGCTGCCACCCTAGCCTCACTCAGATGGCAGCCAAGGAATGAGATGGTGTCCCTCCCTAGCCATGGGAGAGGAGAGGAGAGGAGAGGAGAGGAGAGGAGAGGAGAGCAGTCTGTTGGTTGTTTGATCCTCTGTCCCTGGCCAGCCCCCAGCACCCTGAGCTCATTCTTGAACTTGAGTCTCCGGCGTGGTGAGAGGTAAGGTAAATAGCACCTCAGTGCTGTGTGCCACTGCGCTGACTACTAGTTGCCACATTTGAAGGAGCTAATTTCTTCAGGAGCCATAAGAAAAAAAATTGATTTACCACCTGTCTGCATCACATTATCTTCTGGGAAAATTCCAGGGTGAAACACGGATGATTTCACCCACAGTCAGGCATGTGCAATGCAAGGCAATGCCACAGGACCACAGGACAGCACAAGCAGTGGACGTTGGGTTTTCAAGTAATAGAGAATTCTGTGCTAAGGAAAAAATGGCTGAAAATGAAAAGTTCCATGAGAATCCATCCAATAAATAGAAGATAATTTTGTAATAGAGAAACAGCAAGTAATAACTGTGCTCAAAGGCAAAATAAAGGATTTCTTTGAACTTGAACAGAGGACACATTATGGATATCTACTTTGAAGGCATTTAAGTGTTACCTAAGAGGCCATTTAATAAGCTTGTCCTCTAAACTGAAAAAAGACAAACTTGTCTAAATTTCTGCTAAATTAGATGTTTGAAACAAACAGAACAAGAACTTCTTGCCAATAACGCAGAAGAACAGTGGTGGTCATGGTAAAAAGTAAAATCAGATTGTAATTAGATCCTTGGGGGGGGGAAGCAGAGCTCAACAGCAGAAAGATTAAATTGAACTATGTAGATTCTGCCCCAAAAGCTCCAAAGTTATTAGTAATAGAACTAAAGAACACACTTATTGTGTAAGTGTTACTATAACTGAACAATCAGAACAAGATGCCCCTAAAGTAGGTCAAAAATATAAATGAAACAGTTGCAAAGTACTATAGGAAACTTCAAACAGAATATATTAATCACTCTGCTAAAGCCTTGGAAACTTTTTGTGAGGTGCTCAATACCCCTATACTTTATTTTGTTTGGCAACTAGGTAAGGCCCACTAGGCAAAAGTGCCAGTTTTCAGGGGCGACCTGGGAGTACTGGGGAGGTTAAATGTCTTGCTCAGAGTCACACAGTGTGGAAGTGGAGGTTGTGGGAATTGGACCCAGGTCTGCAGGATGTACCAAGCTCATTCACAGTTCATGACTCTAACCTTTAGTCTATACTATTGTCCCCCAGAGTGCCTAGAAATTACATGGGCAAGCTTAATACACTATTTTCTCTATAGGGTATCAAAAATGTGATTGTATCGCTAATTAAAAAGAAAATACCCTGTTCCAGATGGCTACTCAAAAAAAATTCTATAACACTTTTGTAGAGGAGTTATCCGCAGTACTATTAGAAATGTTTAACAAAACTTGTTTTAAGGGCTATCTTCCACATACTTTGCAACAAGGGTTGATTACACTAATCCCATAAACTGGAAATGATACTTTTTACCACAAGAACTACAGCCTGCTAACCCTGATAAATACTGATAAAATACTGGCAAAGGTACTAGTATTAGTAATTGAAGGGGTAATACTAAGATGCTAGTACTCTCAACAATTATATACCCATATCCATTCTTTCAGTACTGGCAAAGCTAGTAGAAAAAAACTGATTAACACCCAAGTAAGTGATTTCTTGGAGACATCAAACATTATAGCTCCCCTCCAGTCAGGTTTCTGACCAAAGCACAGCACTGTCTCTACCCTAGCTAAGGTCACTAACAATTGGATGCAGGTAGTTCATCACAAACAACTGGAGCTATTTTTCCCAATCTCAGCAAGGATTTCGACACTGTGGATCATAACATCCTAATTCAAAAACTGTCTAAAATAGGATTTAGCACTGCCCGACTGAACTGGTTCACAAACTCCTTAATTGGCCAGGTACAACAGCCAAAATCGTAATGTCGCTACTCTACCTGTACCACCTGTAATGTGATAAACACTCTAATATTATTATTGTATAATATTTGTAAAATATATGGTATGTGAAGGTCTGCTTAGGCAAGAAAACAGCCTAGCAGTGATAAGTGACCTTTGACCTCCAAGGTGTCAGTGTGGCTAAAGTCCAGGATGTGTTAAACTGACCAGGAAAACCCCTAATTAAAAGTCTTCCTTCCAGAGGGACAGTTTATTACCCCTTATAACCTGCTCCTGCTTTTGAAGTTGAAACTAAATATAAATTTTATGACTCTAGCTGGAAGGAAAGCTATCTGGCTGATCCTTTGTGGTTTTCTCACCTAGCTGAGAACTAGTGACATGGTTGTGGGATTGTGAAACAAAGGGGGATGTTTTGATCAAAGACTATCACATTTGGGAAATGGCTAGTTGCTGATATTCACAGAGTTAACATACATCCTTGTGGATAATTATGTTAAGAAGTTAAAGCTCGGAGGATCTAACTGTACCTCACCAAAAGGGATGGGGAGATGGATTTTGAAATGAACAGGCATCAGAGGGAAACGCCTTATTATTTTGGTCTCAAGAGAGACACAGTTCTCTGGACTTAAGAAGGCACTTAATGGTAACATCTAGCTAGGCAAGAACTTAAATATTTGTGGTAACCATATTCGTGTTCTGTAACTTACCATTTTTTTATGTGACTGTAAGTTGTTGATATATTAGTTCTGTGTTTGATTTTATGTTTTACAATTTTTAGTAAACAATATTTTCTTTGAAATAATGCCTGTGCTTTTTCTCAGTTATTTTACATGTTAATGCTGAACCTATGTATATCCAACATCTGTTAAGGGTTTGAATGTGTTACTAATCTTGTGAAAAGGTAAACATTCATATTGAGTCATAAGGGTACATTTTGGAAACTTGGCTGGGTGCCCCTGGGCGAAGGATTGTACTGCACCCCCAAAGAGGTTACATATGTGAGCCTGTTAACTGGGTATGCTAGCATAAGGTTCACATTTGACCCTCAGAACTCAAGGCTGGTAGGTGATTCGGACCTAAAACGACAGGAGGGTTATCCTGTCTGTTCCCTGTTCACACTATCACACTTCTAGGTTGGCACTGGGATAGGGCCTGACCTGCGGAGCGCGTTTGTTACCCAACCCCCCTCAGAGTCCCCCAATGCTCGTTACTTGGTCCATTACTCTTTATGTTATATATTAATGATTTAGGTGAGACCAGCACTGACACCAAATTACACTTTCATACAAATGACACCGCCTTATATACCTCCAGACCAAACAATAGCATCGTATGCTGTAATATTCAAATGGCATTTAATAAATTACAATTAAACATCTTCCATTCTAAGCTGCTGTTAAATGCCTCCAAAGCAGAGATTAGTTCTTTACCTCACACAGCATGGCAACATGTTGTACACATGTTCCATCCAATATTACCTTGCTAGGAGATACCCTTGAAGCAGCAGAAAAATACAAATACCTCAGGGTATGTGCTGACAATAAACTATCCTTCACTGCCCATGTAGAAACACTGTGCAAAAAACTGCAGGTTAGACTGGGTTTTTACTTTAGAAATAAGTGCTGCTTCCAGCATGACATCAGCAAATGCATGGCTCAGGCCATCTTCCTATGGGTTCTTGACTACGCTGACCTAATTTACTGTTACTGCTCAGCAATGCCTCACTAAATTAGATGTACTCTGCCACAGAGCACTCAGGTTTATAACAGAATCAGGACCCAGGACTCATCACTGTACTCTGTAAGCTACCATTGGCTGGCCCTCACTAACTACCAGGAGACTACTGAATCAGTATACCTGGGCATACAAGGTCTTCCTAAATGAGCACTCAGTGCATATCACTGAACTATTCCATGTATCTCACAAAGGCTGCTTTCTTAGAAAAAATAAGTACATACTCCTAAACATTCCAAAACATGAAGAGCAGATAGGAAAATCATCTGCAATTAGTTGTTTCATCCACACTCTATGGGATTCATGGCAAAACTCTCATACTGTAACTCTCATTGGTAAGACTTTACACCTTCAAGGTGCTCATCAAAAATTACATACTGAGACCTGCTGTTGTGGCTAGTTTTTAACCTAAGTCACTCCTACAGTCATTTGATTGGTAACCAGTTTGTGGGGTATAGGCCAATTAAGTAGTTTGGGAACCAATTCAGCAGGGCAGTGCCAAAGATCTCTAGGAAGCAACAGGTCTCAACAGAAACAGTTTGAGACATAATAGATTCCATCAGTTTCAATTAAAAGGTGAGCTATATAAGACCAACCTAAGAGGTCAGTGGGTAAATCAGAGAGTTATAAACTCTTGGAATAGGCTCCTTAGTGATGCAATATCTAGTACATTGTTAGAGATCTTTAAAAATTCCTTAGATAATTTTTTGGCCATAATAAATTTGACTTTAGGTAGCACTGACTTTGTCGAGTCTTATGGCCTCTGGCTGACAACTTGTATGATTCTGTGATTCTATAGTCCCCAGTGGGGTTTTCATAAACTCTTGAACCTTATGAACTTTATTATTTTGCATATTCTGTTATATTCTGTTTTCCCATAGTCTACACAACATTGTTGAAGACATGAATTCAATGAATGTATTTTTTTGTGAATATGGCTATGTCTTGTATACCTCTGCACCCTGTATTATTGTTTTAAACTCCTCATGCTGTCCTACCCAAGACATCCTTGTAAATAAGCTTGCTCAATTGAACCTTTTCTGGTGAAATGAATACAAATACTGTATCTTAAAGGGCCCACTCAAACAAACTTAATGTCCATGATACTGGCCACTGATAATTCAAGAATGGTGTTCCATCCTATGGATCTAGTAGAAACATCTGTACTACCCACGGTACTTTCATCCCTGGATGTTGAAAAAGCATTTAATAGTGTCTCGTGGTCACACATATTCGAGACACAGGAATTGTATGGCTTTCTGACTGAAACATAAGAGGGATTAAGCTCTTATACAAAGATTGCTACCAATGATGTAATTTGATTCTACTTCCAGCTGGAAACAGAAACAAAACTGGGTTACCCTCCTCCCCTCTGTTCTTTGTACTGGCTCTAGATCCCCTAACCAGAAAACTGATTAGGGACCCTTATGCTCAAGGGATTGATTTCTGTAACAAACAGTGCCTATGCTCTTTATATGGAGATGATATGCTGTAGTCTATATCTAACCCATACAAATCATTACCTGCTGCATTGGAAATCATTGAAGAATTCAGCAGACTTTCAGTATGTAAAATCAACAAAGATGAAATGCAACTCCTGTCAATAAATAAACATTACCATACAAAGGACATTGCAGAGATGGGGATTAGCTGGACCAAGGAAAGTAATGATACCTGGGCATCAACTTCTCTAAAGGTGTCAGCATGGCTCAGTTGGTAGCACATCCGCCTCTGGACCAGAAGGTCGTAGGTTCTTGTCCCACACTAGGATTGGACTCGTACCTAAAATTACTGGCACTTGAATGCAGTATTAGGGGGGTGCTGCACTGTTGGGGTGTGCTATCCTTTATAAGAGATGTTAAACTGAGGTCCCTTCTTCCCGTCCAGGTGAAAGTAAAAGAACCCAAGGCATTATTTGTAAAGAGTAGGAGACATTCCCAGTGTCTTGGCCAATATTCCCCTTCCTATAAAACCGGTTCATGCAATTTTCCAGGCTGTGTGTGGGCACTGATGTGCTATATGGCCATCACTACATGTTCAATCACTTCACTACCAGTCTAGCATTTCTTGTAAAGCGCTTTGGGATACATTGTGTATGAAAAGTGCTATATAAATGCTGATTCTTCTTCTTCTAAAGAATATTAAAAAAGACTACTGCTACTAACAACAGGGTCCTTAACAAACCGAAAAAAAAATGTAGAATTACAACAAATTCCCTTTAGATTTTGGGAGTAGACTGGAAATAGTGAAGATGAATCCACTTCCAAGAGCCCCTTTATTTTTTCTGAATGTCCCAGAAATATAGACCCAGAACTTTTTCCCCCTGCAAAGCCTCCGAATAGAATTATTTAGTTTCAAGAAATCCAAGCAAGTCTGTTATAAATTAATGGACCTGAGGACAAGGGTGGACTAAAAGCCCTAGATTAATATCTATACTCTCAGGCCTGCAGGCCACAGTAGATTTCTGGTTAGCATGGAAATAAAAGAGATGGCTCCTACTGTATGCACCAGTGAGGCTAAACATTGAAACTCATGCCGTACAATTGATAAGCCTCAATCTAAGGGCATTATTATTTGCTAAATCCAAGAAAAGCATTAAACAAAAGCAGAATACCTGAATCTATTAAACAAATTACCCAGTTATCTTTGCTTTTAAAATTTACCCTGCATATGGAGCCGCCATAACATTCAGCCATATTGGCATCTGGTCCACAAAGAACTCTTAAAAATATGGACACTCCTTAGTCTCTGTAGTTTACAACACATGGTTCTGATGATGCCTGTCCCAGGCATTGGGGGTCACCATAAACAAACTCTATTTAGCATCTATTGCCTAGTCACTTTAAAAAGCATCACATCCTTGTGCTTGAATGTGGCTACTCCATCCTTGAAATTATGGCTGTTGTAAGTGGAGGAAATGTTAGAGATAGTGTGACGTATTGCTTCATTGGGGCTGGCAACAGATAAAATCAAAGACTTGCAGAGGATTAGATCTATTTGTTTCTGCTTTCAGAAGCAGTGCATTAGGGAGAGCAAAGGGGTAGAGCTAGCTGAAACTAATGAGGTTTAGTGGGGAGTAAGTCAGTTGCATGGACTGTGGGGAGCTCTTCTCTAGGGTTATGCTCTGGGGTAGGGGTTACTGTCCCATCTGCAGGACCTTTGCAGAGCTCCATGATCAGCTGGTAGCATCAAGGGAAGAGGTATCTCTCCTGTAGCACCAAATCAGCTTGAAACCACAGCCCACACACCCACTCCCCCAGAACCCCACTGGCCTAGGGGGTGAAGAGTGGTGGGGAAGGGTGACAGGGGTAGCTACAAGAAGGTCAACCAATCCCACAATGTCCCAATGGCAAATTGATTTGCACCCCCAGGGGAGACTCTAGTATCTGACTCTACCATGGGGATTCTGGGTCAGTTAAAGGCCACTTGAAGGAAATGGGAGAGTGACAACCTGGTGGTACCCAGGGTGAAAGTAAGAAGAAGGCAGCTAGAAAAGTCTTAGTGGTTGGAAATTCTATAATCAGGGGTGTAGAAAGGGTGTTGGGTGGAGGGAGGAGAGGTGAGGGATTGTCAGGTACCTTCCTGGGGCAACAGCCACCTGGGACATAGATATAATAAAGAGGATAGTGGAGAGACGGGGGGACTGGGGGTGCTAGTACACTTGGGTACCAGTGATATGGATAACCAGTCTGGGCAGCAAGTGAAGGGGAACTTTCAGAAGCTGGAGGACAGATTTCTGGCACACTCAGCCTCCCTGCCTTTTCTAAGGTCCTCCATGTGTGGAGTAGGGGGGAGTGAAAGATAAAGTAAGGAGGGAAATGATGGACAAATTAAATGGGTGGTTCATGGGATGGTGTCAGGAGAAAGGGTACCAATTTGTACAGGACTGGGAGACTTCTGGGACAGGAGGCTCTTTAAAGGTGATGGCCTTCACTTGACAAGAGAGGGGACGAGCGTGCTGGGGAAGAAGTTTGACATCTACCTAAGACAGATAAACTGACTGCAGAGCAAACTGAGATTAGGGGGCCCAGTAAATGCAGTGAGGGAGGGGGAACCTAGCAAGATTTCCCCTGTACTAGGGACTGGTACAAGTAAGGCAGGTAAAAATAAGGTTGAGATTCAAAAAGAAGTAGTGGAAGATGCAAAGAGGGGAAGGCTCTCAGGGTCTGCAAGCAACAGGGAACATAAGAATGGGAAGGAATTCAGGAGTAGGATCACATATCAGCAAAAGAGGATCCAGAGCTAGTTGGAAGGGGATCTGCCTTAATGCCAGGGGTCTGGGTAATAAAATGAATGAGCTTTAGCCATTGGTGGCAGATACTGAGACAGACCTCTTAGTAATCCCAGAAACTTGGGCCGCAGAGAATAATGACTGGGACTTGTCAGTCCCAGGTTACACAGTGTTGAGACAGGATAGAGGGATCAGCAAATGGGGGCATAATCCTATATGTCAGAGAGGGCACAGAGGCTGTGGAGGATGGACATATCAAGGGAAGCAAAGGGGACACAGAGTCACAGTGGGTTCACCTCATGGTGCCCTCAGGCAAGAAAGTATGAGTGGAAGTGATCTCAAGACCATCAGGATAAGGGGAAGAGAGAGGTAGGGTGTTCAGGGGACAGCGGGCAAGGGGCCAGAAGAAGGGGGAAATGGTGATGATGGGTTATCTGAACCTACCAAATATTGACTGGGACATTCCAGTGGCCAGGTGCACCATAAGTCAGGCTCTGTTGGATACACTGGTGCAGCTGGTTAAAGAACCCACTAGACAGAAGACAATTCTTGACTTGGTGCCCACCAACTTGGAGATGGTGAGTAGTAGGGGAGCCATTGGGATTTATACTATTGTGTATACTGTTCAGACTGGAAGTGACTCACTGTCCACTTTCAGTTCATGCAATGAACAAAACAGAGCCTTTTAAACTTAAAAACAGGGTATTTATTTCTTAAAGCTTTGGCTAAGTCACTCTTCCCCAGTATTGTTAGTAAAGATGCTTTGTAGCTCCATACATATGAACATACGAGTGTGCCAGCAGATAAATGACTAATGGTCTATCTAATCTGCTTGAGTGTGCAGGTCTCTTCTGTGTCTACAGAGGGGCCTGCCCTTCTCCCCAAATCTCCCTGACCCTCCTTGAGTCCCCCTTCCACAAGCAACTTTCCCTTTCACTCTGTCCCATCCTCTTAACGTTATCCACCATTCTCAGGGAGACCACCTCCTCTGACAACTCATTCCACTTGGCCACCACTCTCTCTGTGAAAAAATGCCCCCTCATCTCTCTCCTGAATCATCCCCCTACTATCTTAAGGCTGTGGCCCTTAGTGGACGTGTTCCCATTAAGACTGAAAAGGCCCTGAATACTCACCATATTAATACCTTTAAGGTATTTGAATGTCTTGATCATATCCTTCCCTCTCCCTTCTGCCCTCAAGAGTGTACGTGCTGAACCCCTTGAGCCTCTCTTCATAGGTGTTGACTTGCTGGCCCTGGATCACATTGATCGCCCTGCTCTAAACTGTCTCCAGCAAGTGAACATCCTTCTTAAGGTGGGGTGCCAATACTGCACACTGTGCTCTACAGTAGGTGCAATCTCACCAGTGAACTATGTAGCAATAGTATGACCTTGTCTTCCTGCTGGTAATTCCCATGGCTATGCAGCCCAGCATCTGATTTACTTTTGCTGCTGCTCTCCTGCAGTCAACCGAGTACTTCAGGTCACTCTTGATAATTACCCACAGCCCCTTTTCCTTCTCAGACTTGGTTACCTGTACACCATCCAACCAATATTTGGTCACTGTTTTTTCACCCCAAGTGCATAACTTTACAGTTTTTAGCATAACTTTACACTTTTTAGCATTCAACTCTAATTGCCAAATGCCAGACCACTTCTCTAACCTAGACAGATCTTCCCTGAGGTCCTGTCTCCCCTCCTCCATGTTCACCCTCCCACAGACCTTTGTGTCATCCTTGAACAGGCAGATGTTACCTTTGATTTGATCTGCTCTGTCACTGATGAAGATGTTAAGCAACATTGGGTAGAGCACCAAGCCTTGTGGGACCCCACTGGTTACTGTCCTAGCTTCTGAGAATCACCCCTCCCCCATGACCACCATCTGTCCTGCAACCAGTTTTTGACCCATCTAGCAAGCTTGGCCCCTACCCCTAGGTCTTCCAGCTTCCTGATCAGCCTCCTGTGAGGTACAGAGTCAAAGGCTATGCTGAAGCCCAGATACAGGACATCAACCACTTGATCCTTGTCCACTGTCCTGGTCACCCAGTCAAAAAATACAATCAGGTTAGTTTGCTAAGACTTCCCTGACACAAACCCATGGATCCTCTCATCTTGCAGACCATTTTTCTTGAGAAAACAACAGTCTTTCCTTCAGGAGAGTCTCCACCAGTTTCCCTACTATTGAGGTCAGACTGATTGACCTGTAAGAAGCTGGTTCATCCCTTGGATCACTTATATGGAAAAGCACCACATGTGCAGTTCTCCAATCTTGGGGCACACTCTCAGACTCCAGAGAGGTATTTAACAGGTCTGCCAGGGGGCCCACCAGCACCTCCGCCAGTTTCCTGAGGATCCTTGAGTGCACACTGTCTGGCCCTGGGGATTTGGCTGCCTTCAGGAGTTTAGACCCTTGTGCACTCTATCTACTTGTATTACACCATCCATAACTCCCCTCTTCTCTGTTCCCACCATGCTGCTCCCTTGTGGCACTGGTCCATCCTTCTTTGTAGTGAAGATGGAGCAGAACTGCTTAGTAAGCACCTCTGCTTTCTCTTCACTTCCTTATGCTCCCCCCTTTTTTAATTTGACAGCCTCATCTATAGTATCCCTCTTCTCCCTTATATATTTGAAGAAGTCCTTCTCACCTGATTTTTACTCCCTGTGCTAGCCATACTTCCCTTGTAGCCTTTGCTTCTCCAACCGTTCTGCTCACCACCCTTGATTTAGCACAGTAGGCCACCCTAGCCTCCTCATTCTGAGTACTTTTTACTTTCAGAAGGCTGCCTTCTTTTCTCTTATCACATTTGCATGTCATTTCAAAACCAGTTGGGCTTTTTGGCCTTACTTTTCATGCTTTTGATTTTGGCACACTCACTGCTGGCCTCCATCATTCCCTCCTTTATTATGGCCCATTTCTGTTCTACTCCCATCTCCTTTTTAATCTCAGAAAGGTGTCCAAGCAGAATTTCTTCTGTCCTATTAAAGTTAACCTTCCTGAAGTCCAAAGCCCCTGTCTTGGTTCTGATCATCCCTCTGAGTCTGCCCATGTCCAGGTGGAACAACACAGCATGGTGGTCATTTCCTGCAAGTGGCACTTCCACTTTTACATGTTGAACATGCTCAAAGCTGGACTGGATCAGCTCCAGTATGGCCCTCTCCCTAGGGACTCAATGACATCTTGTGTAAGGAATCCATGCTGGAATGTGTCTAGTACTACTTGCTCCCTGGTGCTGAATGTAGTAAGGATTTTCCAATATACCCCAGGCTGATTAAGTCTCCTATTATTACTGCCTCAAAATTGCCAGCAATTTCTATGAATTGGGACCTCACTAAGTTGTTTAGCTCCTCGTCCTGTAAAGGTGGTCTGTAGACCACCCCATCCTATTGTCCTCCCCTTAGTGAATTGTATCTGCACCCATAACACTTCTGCCTTTCCATCTGCCCATTCTTCTCTGGTACAGGTTATCACCTCCTTCATGAACAGAGCCACTCCTCCCCTTACCATCTCCCGATCCTTCCTATACGTTTTATGCCTGGGGCTGTGGGGTTCCAGTCATGGTTTGGTGTGGCCCTTATCTCTGTGAGGGCAACTATGTCCACCTCTCCATCTGCCATCAGGGCCTGCAACTCAGCCATTTTTTTTCAGGCTTCTGGTGTTCAGAGACACCACCTCCCCTGTGACTCTGGCCCCCACCAAACCCCTGTCTTTCCTCCTCCTCCTCCCCCCAGCCCCATCTTTCCTTTTTGCTCCCTTTCCACTAGTTCTTCTATATTATATCGGTTGGGGTGGAGGCCTATCAGCCTCCTCCAACAGGTGACTGAGGGTACTTTGCACCCTGCTGCCCACCCCAACAACTTAAACTGAGTTTTTTTCCCATTAATTCCTCCTGCTTGCCCTTCAGGACCCTTGTGCCCTTTTTACTTAGATTTAATCTGTTCAGTGCATACAGCTCTTTGTTCTCCCAGGCCCTCCCCAGTCACCAACTATCCCATACACCTCTGCCTCGCACCACCCTATGAGACATACCTTGAATTCCTCAATTCCAACTTTCCTTGCAGTGCTAGCCCTTGGGACCAGTAGCACCTCTGAAATGGCTACCGATCTCTCTCTCTCTCTCTCAGTACAGATTTTCACTACCTCACTGAATCTCTCTTGCACCACCCCCACCTCACATCCAGTAAGGTCATTCGTACACAGGTGCATTATTATGTGAGGTTTCCCATCCTCCTGCCCCACGTACTGGGCTATCAGAGACCCCACACTTTCCACCATCATCCCTAGAATAAATTCTCCTCTCCTACTGCTTTCCCTGGACCCCTTCACTCCCCATCTCACACCCCTTACTGTTGAATCCCCCAAGACCAGCACTCTCCCCCCCACCTTCCTGGGCCCTTCCCACCTCCACCCATACAACTGATCACTCCTTCCTGACCCCTCCTTCCCTTATGTCCATTCTGTACTCCCCCTTGACCCCTCACACCAGCTACCTCCATCTCAGCCCCCTCCACCCAATTCTCAGTTCCCCTGGCACTCCCTCTACCTTTCCTTTCTGCTTGCCCCCAGTCTGTCTCCTCACTCACCCTTTCCCATCACCCCCTTCCCTACTTCACCCACCCGCTCCCTCCTGCCTGAACTTTATCCCTCTCACTCTCTGCCTTTACCATCCCTGGAGTCCTTCCTCTTTCTGTCTCCTTTCCTCCCCATCTCACTGTAATTAACCACCCTCCATGTTCCCCTCTTCCTCTCTGTTCAGTGGGAGGAACCTGTACTACATGCTCCCACTGGGCACCCCCCACCCTCACTTACTCATTCCCTTACTGTTTCACCCCCCACCAAAGTCTGGTCCTTTTTTCCTTCTGGAGGAGATGGGCCCTGGGTACCTGCCTACTCTCTCCTTTCCCCCCTGCATGTCTCCCCTCCCTGCAATGGCTCCTTCATATTCTCTCCCCCACCTGCCTCCAGGCCTGCAGCCCCTCTGCCCCTCCCATCATTACCCTGCAAATCTCCCCTCCAACAGTGCACCTATCTCCTGTCTCAGCTGGCACACCTCCACCCTCAGCTGTCCAGTATGCCTGCAAACCAAGCATCCCCCATCTCTCAGAGAGCTTCCAAAAACACAGCTGCCCCACACCCCTTGCACCTTGCAACCCTATCTGCCTTCTTTTATTTTTAGACAGTTCTAATTTGATAATATTGAATAATTTTGTAAAATCTTTAGGGAGTGTGGAGTATTTGCATATGGGTATGTATGAGCGGGTTTGTGTGGGATATAGTTTGTTAGTGTATAACCTGTTTTTATCTTTAAGAGTGTGTGGTTTGTGTAAGGGTGTGTATGAGTAGTGGTGTATGTGTGTTTGGGTTTATAGTTTATTTTTGGTTGGGCTGAAGATGTGCTGGCAGATCGCTCTCCCGGTCGGGTACTACTCCCCCACGGAACTTTGGGACCTCCGCCCCTTTAATTGTCCCCCCCCACTGGCTGCAGTGTATAGATGCTGCAGAGTACTGGGAATAGTTGGCAGGAGGTGAAGGGGGGCTGGAGGTCCTGAACCTTGGAGAGGGGATGAGCAGGGTGACCGTATCGGGGTAGTGAGGATCAGGAGAAGCTTTGGGGTGAAATGGATTCCAGAACGTGGTCCTTCTTATCTGGTCTCCATACCCAAGGGCTCCAGTGTTTCTGGGCTGATAGCTTGACCGGCACTGGAATCTTGTCCGACTCGAGTGGTGGTCTATTAGGAACAAGATGGCTGTTATCGCCTATCTTGGTGCGACACCAGACCTGACTTGCATCACCAAGATCTGGCTGGACGATAATGCCGGTCCTATTTTGGAGGCAGCTGTTCTGGCTGGGTTCTTGGTGATACATCGCTCGAGATTGGACTGCAGGAAAGGGGGTGTAGCTGTTTGTTTTAGATTGGAATTGGGCCTTATAGGTGTGCCAGTTGAGGAATCCAGATCACTTGAGTACATCATGGTTGCAGGTGTGGGCTGTAGGATCATCCCTTAGCCCCCTTGGGCTGAGACCGCTGTCACGGTCAGGAGAAGCTGAAGCACCTCCATGGTGCTAGGATCATCCACCAGCCCCTAAGACACACGCAGCAGGCATTCCACTTAGCACCCTTGGGCTGAGACCACTGTCGCAGTCAGGAGAAGCTGAAGCGCCTCCATGGCACTAGGATCATCCACTGGCCCCTAAGACATGCTCAGCAGGCATCCCCCTTAGCCCCCTTGGGCTGAGACCACTGTCGCAGTCAGGAGAAGCTGAAGCACCTCCATGGTGCTAGGATCATCCACTGACCCCAAAGATACACGCAGTAGGCGTCCCCCTTAGCCCCCTTGGGCTGAGACCGCTGTCGCGGTCAGGAGAAGCTGAAGTGCCTCCACGGCACTAGGATCATCCACTGGTCCCTAAGACATGTGCAGCAGGCATCCCCCTTAGCCCTCTTGGGCTGAGACCGCTGTCACAGTCAGGAGAAGCTGAAGCGCCTCCACGGCGCTAGGATCATCCACTGGCTCCTAAGACATGCGCAGCGGGTACGGACTTCAGCATATAGCCATGGCTTTCCCAGGCTGCGGAGAAGATAGGCTCAGGACACCCATAGCTATTTTCAGAGTTTCAAACTCAGGAACCTTCTAGGGACAGACTCCTATTGGCTGGCTGGCTGTCTAGAGCTCCCTGATTGGTCAGTCAAATTTGCCTGCTATTTTTAAGTAACTCTGCTTTACAGCAGTCAGTCTGAGTTCGCTCTCTGTAATGTTCTTTTTCTCCTGCCCCCTCACCCCCTCCCTAGGCCACCTTTAAATGCTCTCACGCTCCGCCTACTAATCATTCACCTTTGCTATTGGCCAATATTGGTAAATATCAATTTGCTTCCTCCTATTGCCGCTTGATGCTCAGGCAGCTTTTTGGTAATTTGTATCCTATGATCGACAAGTATACATTGCTTTCAGGCTTCCAAATACCTTATTAAACTGCATCAGTACATGCTGAGTGACTGTCTCACAATGAGGGCTCTCCATAATCATCTGTGCCTGTCCCTGTTTATTTTATGTTTCCTGGGGCTAAGCTTTGTTGGCCAGATGTCTCCTATGACAGACTGTGGTTCCTATACCACTTCATCCTGTTTGAATATTTGCCTCCTTGTTGACCAGCTCGCCGCACGTAATTTACAACTTTCCTCCCTGCAGCAAGCCCATTACCCTTCATTGCATGTAGGAACCATTATAGAATTATCTCACTGGGGCACACCTCTCTCCACCTTTATTCACCAATCTTAATGGCTACTCCCTGCCAAAACTCTCTTATATGCAGCCTTAGGTCTGCATAGTGCCAGTCCTTGGGCCTTGCCAGCCTATTCCCATGAACATTACACATGCAAAAAGTACTAATCAGTCTAAACCTATTGCACATTCATGTAGGAAGCTTCTGCTATTACTCCTGCTGTGTTCAGGCAATATTGAACTCAATCCAGGTCCCCCTGCAGTTTTAACAACTCCTGCTGACCTACACAGCCTGAAGGGGCTGAGTTTCCTGCATGTCAATGTGTGCAGTTTATTAAAAAAAATAACACAAGTACAGGCCTGGGTTTGTCATACAGCTCCAGACATGCTGGTAGTCATATAATCTTGGCTTAGACCAGTAACTAGTAGTTCGGAAGTAAATATTCCATCCTACACTTTATTTAGAGCTGACAGGCAGACCAGAGGTGGTGGTGTAGCTATATACATCAAAGATAAATTCAGTGTCTCCATTGTAGACTCCACCTGGGTCAAAAACAAATTTGAAAGTCTTTCCTTAAAAATTGAGATTGCAAATGGTGCCTCAGTTTATGTAACAGGATGCTATAGACCTCCGTCTGCTGGTCGACTACTACTGAATCATCTTCGGAACATCATGAGCTCAGCCGCTTCAGAGTATATCATATTAGGGGACTTCAACTTAGACTGGTTCACCAATGCCTCCACTCCTCTAAAAATGTTTTGTGATTCATTTGGACTGTCCCAAGTGATTAACGAGGCTACTCGTCCCAATAGAAATAACCTTATCAAAAGTTCTTTGTTAGATGTTATCTTAGTTAGTAAGCCTCACCTAATTTCCTATGCTGGTGTCTTCTTCTCGGATATTAGTGACCACTGCCTCATTGCATGTGTAAGGTCATCTCATAAAATCACAGAGATTCCCAAGTTCACTATTAAAAGATGCACTCGTAATTTTGACTGGGGGTACATTTTAGAGCTATGGACTCTCTGCGCTGGCAGGTCTTTTTATTTAGCTAAGTCCGTGACTGCAGCTTATGACATTTTTCTGATATTGTGCTAGAGCCATAAACAAATATGCTCCCTTGGTGAAAGTCGCATCTAGGGAAAAACTGCCGTTGGTTCACGGAGGACTTGAAGGGTGCCCTGAGGTGCAGGGACAAGCGCTGGAAAACCGCCAGGAAATCAAACCTCCCTAATGATTGGATTCAATTCAGAAGGGCAAGGAACCATTGCACTAAGTTGATTAGAGAAGCTAAAGCACATTTTTACCGCACATAGCTAGAGTTAGCTTCCAGTTATTCTTCTAAATTTTGGAATATAATCAAAGGGATTGAAGGCCGTTCTTTTGGAAATCGTATTCCTGCTAACATCTTAGTTGGTGATTCTGTAGTCTCTGACAGACCTTCTATCCTTGACTCCTTTAATAATCATTTTGCCACAGCTGGTCTAGCCTTCGACTCTTCCCCTGCTTGCTTGCTCCATCAACAACTTGCTGAGGATACTCATGATAAACCCTTTTGCAGCCCATCTTTCTCATTCCAGCCAACAACCCTGAAAGAAGTCGAAGATCTCCTCCTTCAGTTAGATTCCAAAAAAAGTGCTGGAGCCGACCTGATGGACCCCTACTTCTTAAAGGTCAGATATCATGTTCTAGCAGCTCCAATTACACATCTCTTTAATCTATCTTTGTCTCAGGGTGAATTTCTGCCCATTTGGAAGTCTGCCCTCGTGGTCCCGTTGTTCAAATCTGGTGATCCCAGGGATCTTAATAATTATAGGCCAATCTCATTACTTCCTATTCTGTCCAAGTTGTTAGAGAAAATAGTGAATTTCCAGCAATGAAATTACCTGGAATCAGAAAACTTGCTTAATCCCCTACAGTCTGGCTTCAGAGCACAGCATAGCACAATATCTGCTCTTGCTAAAGTTACCAACGACTAGCAAACAGAGTTGGACAATAGGTACTTTACCTGTGTGGTGTTCCTGGACCTAAGTAAGGCATTTGACACTGTGGATCACAACCTGCTTCTTTCATCCCTTCGAAATTTGGGCCTAGATGCCCTTTCCTTAAAATGGTTCACAAACTACCTCTCTGGCCGATTTCAGCAAGTTAAGTTTGAGGGAAAAGTCTCTCCTTTAAAACCTCTGATGAGGGGCATACCTCAAGGTTCCATCCTGGGACCCTTGATTTTCACTATCTATATTAATAAAATTGACGATACTGTCAATGAAGCTAAAATACATTTATTCACAGATGACACGGTGATCTATGTCAGCAAATCTTCCCCTGATGCTGCACAGAAAACCCTTCAAAGTGAATTCAACCTGCTGCAGCAACAGTTACTTAACCAGAAGTTACTTCTTAATGCCAAAAAAAAGCATTCCTCCTCTCACCTCTTGTTCATGCTTCTAATCCTATGTCTGATGGAACACTTCCACTCATCACTACCATCCTTGGGGAGCAGTTGGACTACGTAACAAAATTCAAATACCTAGGAGTTTGGTTAAGACAACAAACTCACATTCACGGACCATATTGATGAGTTGTCAAAGAAACTTAGGCAGAGACTTGATCTTTTCTTCAGGATAAACAACCTACTTACTAGACATGCCAAGTTGAAGTTGGTCCAAACCACCTTTCTTTCTCTACTTGACTATGCAGATTTCTTATATGGCCAGAGTACTGCCGCCAGTGGTGGCTCTACACCAGGGCCGGCCAGGGCACGTGCCCTGGTAAAAAAAATGCTGTGCCCCAGTTGGTGCCCCATATGGTGCAGAGCTTCCCCCATAGTAACCATATATCAGTGCCCTGGCCGCCATCTGTTGTGCCCCAGCTGTGCCCTGGTAACCATTTGTGGCTAGAGCCACTGGTGACTGCCGCTGCCCTTGCAAAACTTGACACACTTTATCACCGTCCTTAAGATTCATTACAGGTCTACCGTATTCTACCCATCACTGCACACTGTATATGGCAATAGGATGGACATCCTTCAGCTGTAGACGAAAGAGAAATGCTGCATTCTGGACCTATAAATGATCATAGGACTGCTGCCCCAGTACATCTCTGCCTGCCTCTCGTTACGTACTCTAGGCAAGTATGCCTTGAGAAGTGCCTCCTTCAGTGCCCTGCATGTTTACAAGGCAAAATCATGTTTTGGCAGAACAGCCATAAGCTATGTACTATTGCAGATGTGGAATAATTTGCAAAGGACCCTGAAACTAACCCATCCTATCTCCTTTTCTACCTTCAAATCTCTTTACCTAAGTCATAACAAGGACTCTTGCACCTGCTTTACTTGATGCCGTCATATCTATTATCCTGGTCAGATGAGTCCTGCCTCCACAGTATACTGTATCTGACAATTATAATTTGGGGCTCCCCCTTTGCCTTCCCTTATCCACTGCCTCTGCTGTCACCTCTCTCCCACGGAATCCTTTTGGCTGAACCTAGATCCCTTGCTTCTGCAGTGGTTCATATTTTAACATTGTGTGTTTCCTTTCTTATTCATCCCCCCTTTGTCTGTATCCCAGATATACCCTTACTCTGTTGTTATTACCTACTCACAAATGTCATCTAGAGTGGCTTTCTAACCTTTACCCCGACCCTGGACCTTTACTTACAATTAACGTCGGGGGCCCTTATCTACTGTTCCCATCAACTGTTATATTTATTCATGTATAATTTCTCATTTACTTGTATGCTGTATTATCAGTTAAGTTCCTTTTTCCAGATTCCAATTGTACTACATCACTGTATATGCCTCGGATGTTATCCCTGTATATTTTTTATCTACACTGTATTTTATTCCTGCCCGTATATTGTTCATTGTATCTTTCTGACCTGTCTTACCCTGTATACCCCATGTCCATCTCGAAAATGGGTGTTTACTCACCTGGTAAAGGTGATTGTGTTGGTTGACATCCATGGCACTCCAGACATTACCTCATGGGTTTTAGCCCACCTGATAGGCTAGTGATGCACATGACTCTAGGATCAACTTTCTAGTATATCCAGGTCCCAGAAACCCCTGCTCTCCAGTTCAAATCTTCCATAGCTGAAATCAAGGTTAGTAGAGTGCAAAGAACAATGCAAAGGAAGACAAAAAAATGATAGTATGTGAAATGATGCTAGTAACAATGTAATCTCAGTGGCCAACAGGCCGGATTTTATTATTCCTATTATTTACAATCTAATCTTGATCCCATCAGGATCAACTGTCAGCTTTCAATGTAGCATATCCCCTCCTAAGCCTGGTGTTGATTGTATGGATCTTCAGTCCTGGTCACTCTGAGCACTCTGTAGGAAGGGCCTTGGAGTGCCATGGATGTCAACCAACACAATCACCTTTACCAGGTGAGTAAACACCCATTGTGATTGGTTGAGCATCCATGGCACTCCAGACATTACCTCATGGGTAGATAAGAAGCAGTGTAGTACCAGGAGGGAGCAGAGTGGTCTATGGTGAGAGGATGAAGTCACTGCTAGGAGGATCTGGGTGGTGAAAGTGGGCTGTATGGCATGCAGGTGCTCGAACCTGTAGTGTCTGACAAACGTATGCAGGGAGCTCCATGTAGCCGCCTTGCATATGTCCTCAGAGGACACATTAGCCCTTTCTGCCCAGGATGTGGCGACTGCCCTGGTGGAATGAGCCTTGATACCCTGAGGTGGTATCATCTGTTTTGCTAGATAAGCTTCTTGAATGGTTCTCTTTAGCCATCTGGCGATCGTGGACTTAGAGGCTGCCTTGCCTTGCCTTTGTCCCCTTGTAACGACAAACAATCTTTCTGTTTTATGGAGGGGCAGTGTCCTGGCTATGTAGACGGAGAGGGTGAGTCCAACATCCAGATGATGTGGTACCGACTGACTGCCCTGTTGTGTGTCCACTGGGAAGGTGGGCAGCTCAATGGGCTGTTCCCTGTGGAAGGCAGTGGGCACCTTAGGTTGGAAAGCTGAGACTGTTCGTAAACGGACTCCCTGAGGAGTGAAAACAGTATAGGGTTCTCTGCACGGTAGTGCCCCTAGCTCTCCGATCCATCTGGCCAAACAGATGGCAACCAGGAAGCATGTCTTGAGGCCGACCCAGAACAGGTCCACCTCACGAAGCGGCTCGTAAGGAGCTGAACTGAGGGAGTCGAGCACCAGTGGGAGATCCCATGGTCCGACGGTCAGTCGCATTTTAGGCCGGAGTATCTCCATAGCTTTCAGGAAGCGCAGGGCGTCTGGGAGTGCTCCTGGGCTGTACCTCCCGGTGGTCCCCGTGGCCACCCCTATTGCGGATAGTTGTACTCTGAGAGAGGAGTGGGCTAGGCCCTTGTCTACTCCCTGTTGTAGAAATAGCAAGATGGTAGACATATCTGTCTGCTCGGGTTCCTTACCTCTTTCCCGACACCACTTCGAGAATATAGACCATTGTCTACCATAAGTGGAAGTGGTGGATGCTCGTCTAGACTGTAATATGGTAGAAATGATGGAGTCATGGTAGCCTGCCTCCATTAGTCTCCTCCTTTCAGGAGCCAGGCCGTGAGCTTCAGTGTCCGCAGGGCCGGGTGAACTACTGGGCCCTGTGAGAGCATGTCTGCTCGGTAAGGCAACCTGAGGCTGGCTAAGGACATCTCGAGTACTGTGGCAAACCATGTCCTTCATGGCCAGTAGGGGGACACTAGCATGATGGTACAACGTGATGCCCGGATCTTGGCAAGTACCTGGGGAATTAGGGGAAGGGGTGGGAACACGTATGCATGTTCCTAAGACCATGGTTGAGATAGAGCGTCAGTTCCCTGGGAACAACCCTCCCTGAACCGTGAGTAAAAGTCCTTGACCTGTGTGTTCTCCAGCATTGCCATGAGATCCATGGGTATGGGTCCCCATGTTCTCTGGATCATCTGGAAGAGATCGGGGTGTAACCGCCATTCTCCTGGGTGAATCTGTTGCCTGCTGAGCCAATCTGTGTGCACGTTGAGTTTTCCTGTGAGGTGTACTGTGCCTAGATGGCTAAGGTTGGTCTGAGCCCAATTGAGGACTGCCGTCACCTCCCTCAGCATGGCTCTGCTCCTGGTGCCACCCTGTTTTGCGATATAGGCCACTGTTACCTGATTGTCGGAGCGTATCAGAACTGACTGGCCATGTATGAAGGGTTTGAAGGCTTCGAGAGCATGGAATACGGCTCTCATCTCCAGGATGTTGATGGATAAATTGGATTCCATCGGCGACCATAGGCCCTGAGCTGTTGAGTCACCCAGGCATGCTCCCCTGCCGGACAGGCTTGTGTCCATCTCTATTGTGGCCGTGTAGGAGGCCTCCAGGGGAACCCCCTTGGTGAGGTTCGATTCTACCATCCACCATGCTAGTGAGAGTCTCACTGATGGTGGTAGCGGGACAGTGACCTGCAGGTTATATTCGTTCGGCGCACCCCGAGTGAGGACGTACGTCTGAAGCGGTCGCATATGCCACCTGGCCCAGGGTATGAGATCTATGCATGATGCCATGCACCCTAACAGCTGGGCTATGCGTCCCATGGTTGTCTGATGGCGGGCTTTCATGTGACGGGCCAGCGCTATCAGGTTAATAACCCTTGTATGAGATGGTTTTGCCCATCCCTGGGATGAGTTGATCAGCGCTCCCAGGTGCTCGATCTGCTGGGTGGGAACAAGATGGCTTTTTGCCTGGTTGACTACCCAGCCGTGTTTCTCGAGTGTCTGTAAGGCAGTCACAGTGTCCTGTAGTGCCTGCTCCTTGGGACTTGCTCGAATGAGCCAGTCGTCCAAGTAGGGTATGATGTCCAGCCCCTGTTCCCTGAGCTTGGCCACGAGGACTATGGAGAATTTGATGAACACTCTCGGTGCTGAGGTGAGACCGAAAGGTAAGGCCTGATACTGGTAATGGTGGCCCAAGATGTGGAATCGGAGGAATTGCCTGTGTCTTTGGATGATAGGGATGTGGAGATATGCGTCCTTTAAGTCTATGGACGTCAGGTGATGCGCCTACCCGGAGGCTCGTGAGAGTTGATCGTATAGTCTCCATTTTGAATCTGTGGCACACCACATGTTGGTTGAGGTGTTTTAGATCTAGAATGGGCCAGAGTTCTCCCGACTTCTTGGGCACGAGGAAGAAGATTGAGTAGACCCCTAGCTTCTGTTCATGCGCGGGGACGGGCTGGATGGCTCTGTTCTGCAGTAGTTCCAACAAGATACGTTGGACCTGATGTGGGGTCATCTTTCTTTTGGCTATTGGGGAGGATACAAATCTGTGGGAGATTGGGGCGTGAGACAGCTCTATGGAGTACCCCCTTGTGACCACCTCTTGGACCCACCTGTCTGAGGTTGTGTTGAACCATTGGTGTGTGAATAATGACAGCCTTTGCCCCACTGGGAGGTACGATCCCTGACTCTGAAAGGTCATGGGGACATAGTCATTGCTGCTTCCCCCTGTATCCTCTACCTCTTCGCCCAAATTTCTGTCCATGGGCTCTGAAGGAGGATGGTTGGTAGGCTTGTGAGTATTGGCTACGGTAGCTGTGGGATGCACCTCTGCCTCGAAAGGAGCTGTTTTGAGGTGGTGTGTCCCTGCGGGGTTGGTATAGCCTGTTCCCACCCTGAAACCTCCGCCTCGAGGAGGGAGGGTAGGTGTATCTGGTTTTGCTCTTAAGGAGGTCTCTTCCCTCCTCCTTTTGTTTTAGGTAGTCCTGTAGCCCCTCCCCAAAAACATGCTTCCCCTTCATAGGTAAATGTTGCATCAGAGTCTTAGATTCATTGTCAGCATCCCATAACTTCAGCCACAATGCTCTCCTGGCATGATTGGTGATAGCTGTGGCCCTGGCATGTAGACACAGGGTGTCTACTGCCATGTCGGCCAGGTATTTTGCCGCATCTAAGGTGCACTCTAAGAGCTCTGCCTCTCTGGACTTTGGGATGGCTTGCTCTTGGAGTTCTTTGAGCCAGCGGATTTGTGCTCGAGCTGTGTAGATGGCAGTCGTGGCTGCTTTTGCTGCGGTGCCCTCGATCTCGAATGCCCTCTTTAGCATGTCCTCCACTTTCTTATCCGTTGGATCTTTGAGAGCTATTGTTCCACATGGTAAGACTGTTTTCTTACTGAGGGCCACCACTTGGGGGTCGATGGTGGGGGCTTTGCACTAGATATCAGATTTTTCCTCTTGAACTGGATACATTCTGTCCAGGTTCTTCCTGTTTGGCATTCTGCCTGGTTCTGTGGATTGCCACTCTTAGTTGAAAACGTCCTCAATAGCTGGGCATACTGGGAATGTCTCTGGGTTTGACACTTTCTGCTGTATCATGGGGTCAAGTTTGGACTCGGGCTTACTCTCCTCGATGTCGAACCCCATAGTGGCCTTGATAATCTTCATGAGACCTGGGACTGTGTCGAATGAACACAACTTTGAAGTGAGTGACGGTGTAGTCTGAGGTTCCGTGTCCTCTTTGTCTGAGTCTACCCCATCCTCTTCCTCTGGGATGTCCTTATCCTCTCTGGAGTCCGGGCGAGGGTTCTCTGGTACGGTATCCTCGTGATCCAGATGCTCCTCCGGTTGCCCCCCTGCCTTGTCTGGTTCCAGAAGCGCCGGTATTATTCTATGCTGTGTGAGGGATTCAAGTTTTTCCATTATTTTCAGCATGAAATTCTGCTGGCTTTCCATCATTGCGACCGTGGCCTGCTGATTTTGAATCAGGAGGGAGCCAGGGTCCATCCATGTGGTGCCGCTGGGTCCCAGATTGCTGGGTCCCATGGTTGGAGTTTGCTCCATGGACAAGTCATCGTTGTTGAGTAGACAGGTGGAACAGAGGGGGCCCGGAGTTTGGGGCAAGAGAGTAGCGTTGCAAGAAGAACACTTCTTGGCCTTGACCATCTGGTGAGAGAGAAGAAGGCAAGCCTGTGATTACTGCTAGTGCAATGCACTGCGGGGATCTTTTCATCCCCTATTGATTAGTATCTAAGGCAAGCTTGGCCCATCGATTTTTTGAGGGGAAATGGTAACTCTGCGTCTTATTTCCTGGAGGCTATGACAGCACGTGGGGGCACTGTGGGAGGGACCCCGCATGTGTAGTATAAGACGGTTGTCTCTATCGGGAGGGACCTCCTGCATATACTGTATGTGAGCACATGGTTCGCTATAGGGAGGGATCCATGGCGCAGTGGAATCGATGGTCCTGTAAAAGTAGTGCAGTTCAACACCTGGGTCGCTATGGGAGGGACCCAAGTGTAAGGAGGGAGAAAAGGACCTGTTTTTGGCTGTGAAAAATAGGGGGTCGCTGTGGGAGGGACCCCTCAGATGCGGACTTGGTTACTCTTGCCCTTTAATAGAATATCCCCTTGTCTCCGGGGCTGAGAGAGGAGCGGCGAAACTGGGGGGATCCAGATTCCCGCTGAGTAGCATAGGGAATGACCCATGGTGCTGCCCCACTCAGAGGGGCTTTGCAATGCAGAGCCAGAAGAAGGAACTTCTCCCTAAGGGGTACTCGGCTGGATGGAGCCTCAGGAGGAAACGCCAGCGGCTCCTGCCCCCTCTTCCCACTATAGCAACGTGGGCGTGAACCAGTGGTCAGAGGCTGCTCCAAGAAGAGTAGACAGCCATGCAGAGAAGCTGGGCCCCTGAGGACCACGTGCACGGCCTGAGCAGGCTGAAGTAGACGCCATCCCTCCTTGTTGGAGACGCGGTCAGCCCCCCCCGATGGAGGCCTCGGTCCCGCGAGGTCGGGGGACTGCCTTCCCAGGCTGAGAGAAAGCAGGTGCGGCCTTGGGGAAGGTCTGGAGGCAGTAGCCAGGTCGGTAACTCCAGGGAGAAGGGTGTGGTGCCAAGTGGAACGGTAGGCCAAAGGCCTGCAAATGCGCCGATGAGTGGTACAGAAGCGTGGACCCAATGGAGGCAGCCAGCGCTCAAATTCTGAGCAGCATCGAGCAGGAGGCATCTGTTTTGCTAGGTAAGGGGGTGAGGCGTTGTCAGGAGAAGCCTCTGGGAAGCGGGGGGTGGGGGGAAGCCCCGACTGGCGAGTTGCGGCAGGATAAGGACCAGGGGGAGGACTGGGGAGGCCACGCGGGAGGCGTGATGGCCCAAAATGTCCCCGTAGGCCAGATAGGCCTGAAAAAGGTCACTCTCTTCTAGATTACGGGAACGCAGCAATGCAACAACAGAGAAAAACATTTAAGTAGATGGAAACAATTTTAAAATGAATTTGAACAATTTTAAAAAACGCACTGTCGCAACATTTGCAACATCCATATGATAGAAAATAAACTGTGCAACAAGAACAAACCTTAGAGATTGCACCAAGAATAAAACAGGTTAGGACACTGATTTAAACAGTTAGGAATATATTTATCTGTAGTTTCTGCAGGGTTCAGAATTTCTGAACTCCAACTAAACATATTGTCATACACAGCTCAATACTGAGTAAGTAAAAAACCACATCACTGGCTTTCTACCCTGTAAGCTGCAATTGTGAAACAGTGATATCTCAACACAACATAAACATTCAGATAATTATAAGCTCAGAGGCCTACCTTTCTGTGTGGAGCAGACAGGGATCCCTGGTGTGCTTGTTGCATGATCAGATGCATGATTCGAAACTGGAGAGCAGGGGTTTCTGGGATCTGGATATACTAGAAATTTGATCCTAGAGTCATGTGCATCACTAGCCTATCAGGTGGGCTAAAACCCATGAGGTAATGTCTGGAGTGCCATGGATGCTCAACCAATCACAATGAGTTATGCTCAACGGTGATCGCCTGGTTAAATAAAGATTTTGATTGATTGATTGATTGATTGGTTGGTTCTCAACTACCGTCTGCTTGGGGGTGAGAAACTGTTCCTACTGGAAGTAGCAGACTTCGCCATTGACATGGCATTTGAGTCACCTAGGCTGATGGTCCTGGGTGACTTCAACGCCTGGGTCAATGATGAACTCTCGCAATTTGGGCAGGACTTCCTCCAACTTATGAATTCATTGGGGTTCACACAGGTAGTTGCATCTGCAACCCATACTCATGGTCACTCACTTGACCTGGTTTTCCTCCTGGGGATGGAGACATCTGACTTGGTGGTGAAACCAGTCGATGATCCAATCACCACACCGTAAGGTTCAATCTCCAGGCTCCCCCCTATAGGCCTGTCCCTGTGGAGATGTTCAGATACTGCCCTTTGAGGAATGTGAACTCTACTGGTTTTAGACCTATCGGGATTTCAAGGGGCAAGTGAGAGTCCAGAGAGTTTGGTTCAGGCCTATAATAAGGCTGTTACTGAAGCCCCGGACTCTATTGCTCCTGTCTATGTTCATTCCTCTCTCTCTCTGCCCACAATCCCCTTGGTTTAATGGGACCTTGAGGGAGTTGAGACGAGTTGGACAAAGGTTAGAGAGATGTTGGCGGAAATCTACTCTGGATGCTGACCACTTTAGATTGATAGAACATTATCAAATCTGCCAATCAACAATCACCCTTAAGAAGGCAGAGTTTCTGTCTGGGGAGATTGCTGCAGCTCAGAATTGACCTGCTCAGCTCTTTTGAACCATGGGCAGGTTGTGCAACCCGACATGTCTGGAGGCTCGAAGTGCATTTTCACAAGTTGTGTGTGATGCGTTTGCTTGTTTCTTTGTGGATAAGGTGGCCAACATCAGGGCTGAGATCTGGCCTGCTCACTCTGTGGGGGTTGATGGTGGTCGGTATTTGGTCACTCCTCCTTGGTTTTTCTGGATGTCGTTCGACCTGCCAGAGATCATGAATATCGTGCGGATTGTCCAGAGTATGCGGCCAACATGCTATAGTTTGGATCCTGGCCCAACACACCTGATAATGGGGTGTACTGATTCTATTGGCCCCTTCCTTGCAAAGATTGTTTGGTGCTTCTTAACACTGGGTGAGTTCCCTAGCTCCCTGAAGGAGGCGGTGGTGACACCGCTCCTTAAAAAAGCTGCTCTGGACCCAAACTGCTTTACCAATTACCGACCTATCTCTAACCTTCCCTTTATAGGGAAGGTGATTGAGAAAGTAGTTGTGCTGCAGCTGGAGAACTATCTTACCATCCACGATGTCTACAACCCTCTCCAGTCCAGTTTCCGGAAGAGGCATAGTACTGAGACTGCTCTGGCTTGGGTGATCAATGATCTACTGATGATGAGAGATCAGAAGCACCGTTCCATCCAGATGCTTCTTGATCTCTCTTCAGCTTTTGATATCCTGGACCATGGAGTATTGCTCGAGCACCTGAGGGTCATCTGTGGCCTGGCAGGTTCAGTCCTCAGATGGTTTCATTCTTTCCTCACTGGCAGATTCCAGAGGGTGGTGTTGGAGATTTTCTCCTCAGACCCATTCTCTCTGCCATGTGAGGTTCCCCAGGGCTTGGTGCTGTCCCCTATGTTGTTCTCAGTCTACATGCTGCCCCTCAGAGACATTGTAAGATGATACAGCCTGAGGTTTCACAGCTACGAAGGTGATACCCAGCTCTTGTGCCTAACCAGGATAGTGTAATCTCGGTCTTTAACAGCTGCTTTGTAGGAATCCAGGACTGGGTGAAATCCAGCTGGTTGAAATTTAACTTCAAGAAGACTGAGGTGCTGGTAGTCGATCTGGGTCACCAGATAGAGGGGTCGGTGGCAGTACTGTCCTCTGGATTTTGGCTCGGAGGTGCCCAGCTGCCTTCCTCCGAACAGGTGCAAAACCTGGGGGTGGTTCTTGATGATGGGCTGACACTGCATTCTCAGGTGTCAGCAGTCATCAAGTCCTCATTTTACCATCTAAGGAACATCGCCATGATTAACACCTTGTTCTGTCTGGCAACCTTACAACATTGATCCATGCCTTTGTGACCTCGCACCTGGACTACTGCAATTCCCTGTACACAGGGCTTCCAGGGGTTGATATCCGCTGCTTGCAGCTGGTGCAGAATGCTGCAACACAGTTGTTAATGGGGACTCTGCATTCAAGTCACATCCCTCCCATGCTGCGTGAGCTGCACTGGTGACTGTACAGTGGCGGATCACCTCTAAGGTCAGGCTTCTGACCTATAAGGCCCTACACGGACAGGGTCTGAGCTATCTGCAAAAACTCCTGAATCTCTACTGTCCAGGCCGACCTCTCCGCTCAGCTGATGAGGGGTTGTTAGAGATTCTCAGGGTACGGTTGAAAATCTCTGGGGCCTGTGCCTATATGTATGTTGCTCTGACCCTGTGGAACTCTCTATTTCATCAGATTTGAGAGTGCAGGACTGTGGAGAATTTTAGGATGGCCTTGAAAATGCATCTGTTTCACCTAGCGTATGGTGATCATACATTAGAATAATATTTGTACTTTGTGTAGCTGGAACCTGTATGTTTTTAGTATTTTATCTGTTTTAGTATATTATATTGTACAGCGCTTTGGTTTTAGAATTGCGCTATATAAATACGGTTTATTGTTGTTATTACTATTCCCCTGCCTCGGCTGCATGCCTCCTTTTAACATATTAACATTCCAGGCACTCGGTAATGTATTTAGCTATCCCCTTTACCCTCATGAAGCTTTTAACCCAGACCTGGAAAATATGACCCCTCCCTCTCCTTTAATCAGTTAGGTCCTGGATGGGGGCAGCTGAAGAACTGCACCTGCATCCTTTCCTGCTGACTAATGCATTAACAACTTTGCTGCCTAGATGCCTAGTCAGCGCTAGATATACACTGTCTGCCTTCCTACGGAGTTTCTTGCCTGTTAACTCCCCTGTAGGTTGACCTTAGATAGGGAGTAACTGAGACCCACTACTAACCTAGGTATGAACCATTTGCTTTCCTACTGAATTTCCTACTTGCTGACCGCCTAGATAGCTGACCTTAGATAGTGAGTAGCTGTGGCCCACTAGCAATACTGCTAACCACTCCCAGCTGAGAGATAGCTGCCATCCAGTGGAATTCCCTTACTGTTAGGCCAGTTGAAGGCCTACCCAAGAGAGAGACTAACTGCAGCCCCTATCAGTGTTGCTTCTGTAGATAGACTCCAGATAGGTAATAGATGCAATTCCTATTGAACCTCTTGTTACTTCTGCCTTTCCCCACTTGCCTTATCTGCCCTTCTTTGAGCAGCATAGCCTGAAGCCTGTGGTCATCCCTGTGGATGCTCCTAGAGCTGACGTAGATAGATGCCACACACCTGTTTCATGGGACTCATGGTTTGGAGTCACTCACGGGAAGGGGTCACTTGAACTTCTGGGGAATTTATAGTGGACTGCAGCCTCAGAATTGGCCTGCTACAGTCATGTGACCTGAACCCCCAACAAAGGTGTTTAATCTCAGCAGCTAATCTCTGCCCCCTTCCTCCCAGAGTGCCATACCTCCCTCCCTTCTCCTCCCATCTCCTTAAATGTCCATTTTGGTAGTTAAGAAACTGTAAAAAAATACCAGTCTGACTACCAAACATATATTTCCCTGTGCCCAAATTGAACTTGTATTCAGAGCATTTTAACTCACGGTTCTCTTCAACAACCAATAAACAGGCAGCTGAGTTAATTATAATATATTTGCTGCTACCAGCAAGTAACAGACACTCTTCCTTAGGAGACACCAGCTGTTTATTTGTTACACAAACAAAATGAATAATGAGTTACAGGAACATTTCAGGATTACACAAACAAAGGGTAACTAAGACACAGGCACATTTTTTGATTCTCCTAGCTGCTAATATGCCTGAATACAAGTATCCGTATTTGGTTTGCAGCACTACAAGCAATCAATCACAGAACCTCCTGGTTCCTCACAAGCTGTTTCAAATTCGACTGATTTATCTAAACCCACCTTCTCCTCCCACAGTGCTTTACTTCCCCCATCCCCCTCCTGTTTCCTCAGACTACCGTATTTGTAGTACTGATCCACACAAAAAGACTGCCTGAGAATGAACTTATCTGGTTCAGTGCACAAGCTGCATTCACGCTGCTCCCTTCAGTTTGGTGGCTTCACCAAATGGCCTCCGGGTTCCCTTGCACTTCTGGAGCTGTTAGCTTCCCTTAAGTAATTCAAGAACAGCAGCCTCACAATTAGCGGGCTGCAATCATGTGACCTGAACCCCTAACAAAGGCTCCTCATCTCAGTGGCTAAACTCTGGCCCCCTTTCTCTCACAAAGCTTTACCTCCCTCCTTTCCTCCCTCTTTCCCCCTCTCATCTCCTTAAACCTCCATTCTGTTAGCGTATAGACTGTAAAATGCCAGTCTGACTACCAAACATATATAGCCCTGTACCCCAACCCATATTGAACGCATCCTCAGCATACTTTAACCCAAGGTTTTCTTCAACAACCAATAAACAGGCAGCTGGGTTAACTGTAATATGTTTGCTGCTACCAGTGAGAAACTAACACTCTTCCTTGGAAGATACCAGGGGACCAAAATTCAAAACTTTGCACAGAGGCATATTTGCACTACCCAGTGGGCAAATTAACCCACAGCCAATAGCACGCAATATTCAGAGGAATAGCCTAGGGGCAAAAACTGCTGAATATAGTGAGCAAAGCTGGCTGTGAGTGCAGTGCAGAGACAACCCAAAGAACATAGCTCTGAATATAGCAATCGGGCAGTGCAAACAACAGCAGCTTCCCAGTGCACACATATGAACAAATAAAATTGCCAACAGATAAAGGCCTCATGGTCTATCGAGTCTGCTCAATTTAGCAGCTAGCAGCCCTTATTCTGCAGATGACCCTCTCTCCCCTCCTCCCCTCAGTGACTCTCCCTCTTGCCCTGTCCCAGCTCCTTTTGAAGCAGCCCACTGTTTTACAGGATGCCACTTCCCCAGCAATGCGTTCCACCTGGCCACCACCCTCTCCGTAAAAAAGTGTCTTCCCATCTCCCTCCTGAACTTCCCCCCTCCAATCTCAGATCATGGCCTCAAGTGTCCCTCCCTCCCTTCCCTTCCCTCCCTTAATTTGAAAAGCCCCTCTGTGCCTGCCTTGTTTATACCTTTCATGTAACTTGAAGATTTCAATCATATCTCCCTTGTCCCTTCTCTCTCTTCCAGAGAGTGCATGTTCAGTTCCCTCAGCCTGTTCTCGTAGGGTAAGTCCAACAGCCCATGGATCATCTTCGCTGCCCTATGCTGTACCCCTCCAGTGATTTAATGTCACTCTCCAGGTGCGGGTGCCAGTACTGCATGCAATACTCCAGGTGTGACCTAACCAGGAATCTATACAATGGCAGAATCACTTTCCCACTCCTTGAGGATATACCCCTGGCAAAACAACCCAGCATTTTGTTGGCCTTTGCAGCTGCCTTCCTACATTGTGCTGAGTTCTTCATTGCTCCAGTAATGAGCACCCGTAGATCTTTCTCCTCCTCCTCCTCCTCCTCCCGTCTCAGCTAGCTGAACCCCCCCACCCCCAGTTGGTAGCTCCAACTTAGGTTTTTCACACTGAAATGTAGCTCCTTGCACTTTTTTGGCATTGAACCCCAGCGTATCCTACCAGGTCTCCAATTTTGTCAGATCATCCTGCAACCCCTGCCATCCTCCTATGTCATCCACTACTGCTCCCATCTCGGTGTCATCAGCAAACAGACTGATCTTGCTCTTGATGCCCAATGAGATGTCTGCAATGAATATTCCAAACAACACCTGTCCCAGCACCGAGCCCTGCGTCACCCCACATCACCAGATCCCAGTCCTGGTAATGGGTGGCCCATGTTTTGGTAATTGACGCCATGTCTACATCCTCCTTCGCCATGAGAAACTGTAGCTCTGCAATTTTGTTTCCCTGGCTCCTAGTGTTCAAGATGATCACCTTCCACCCATTTTCCTTCCCACCTCCCCTCCTGCTCTCCCTTCCTAGCATCCCCTCTAGTACTCTACCTTAGTCCTTTGCTTCTGTATGGGGGATAAACTCATTTGGCTTCCCATCACGTGGTCTCCTGCCCACCTGCCACCCCCGCTCCTAGTTTAAATTCCCTTCTTTTGCTATGTAATCTTCAAACCTCTGTTTCAACCCCTTCCTACCCTCCTCTCTTAAGTGAAGCCTATCCTTAGCATAGAGATCTCTGTTCTCCCAGGTCCCCCCCCCCCACCAGCCCATACCCTTTGGCCTGACACCAGGTTCTTAGCCATTTGTTAAATTCCTCTGTTCTCAGTTTTCTTGCAGTGCTTGCCCTGGGCACTGGTAGTACCTCTGAGAAAGCTACTTGTCTTGTTGCCTCCTCACATATCAGTCCCAGCTCCACAAACCTCCTCTGAACTACATCTATCATATTTTCTGCCAGGTCATTGGTCTGCAAATGCAGAATTATAAGAGGTATCTCCAGACCCCTCCTAGCATACTTCAGAACTGATTGTCCCAGTCTTTCCGTTGTCATTTCTGCCATGGTCTCCAACCAAATGTGACTATACCTCTTCCCCCTTGCTACCCTACCTGACTCCATTTAGTATTGAGTCCCCTAGCACAAAGATTCCACCCCCTTTTCCATCAGTTGGCCTCCCTTTCTCCCACCCCTTCCTCCTGACTCCTCCTCCTCTTCCTCCTGCACAATTGTTCCCCTTCCACCTCTGTTGTACTTCCCCCAGTGGCACGCCCACCTGTTCCAGCTCCTTCCAGTCCATCATCATTTCCTCCTCTGAACTCCTCCGCTCCCACATCCTTATGTCCTGCCAGAACTGTGAAATGATTTCCTGATTACCCTTCACTTCCACCTATTTCCTCCATCCTATTGCTAGCCTCCCCCCCTTACTGACTCCATGTCTGTTTCCACTCCTCTTCCGCCCCCCCTTTCCATTCTTCCACCTTCTTGTTTTCATCTTCCCTTTGACCTGGGTCCCCCTTCCTCAGTGCCCTTTGGCCTGGGTTGCCCTGACTCTTTACCCCCTCCGCCAACCTTTTCCCTCCCTTCCCCCCTGTCAGTTCCCCTTGACCTCCCTCCTCAGTTCCCCTCCTACCTACTTCAGCTGCTGGGACATCTTCCACTGGAGTCCTTCTTCCCCACCTTAGCTCCTCCTGTAGACCCCGATCTCATTCTTAAGTTGAATTGATTGGTTGCAAACCAAACAGCCCCCCACTCTCCACACAATTATAAGATTGGGACTCTGGAGTTGTTGCAGTCTACAACCCTTCCCATCTCCCTAGTCACCCACCAATGACCACCCACCCTTCCAGAAGAAGGTTGCCCACCCCACTGCCATGTCCCCTCCCTCCTCTACCTGCTCTATCCATGTCCTTCCAGTTCTCCGATCCTTACCCTGTTGTAATAAAATCTCTCATGTGTATCATCAAAAAATCCTTTCTCCTCCTTAAAAAAGCTTGAATGCAACGTTATAATTGCCTCACATTTAGAGCACTTAACAATGCACTTGACCTGTAAGCACCCTAATCCCACTGCCATTCCCACTGAATGCCCCACCACACAGTGTCTACACATACATTATTTTGTTCCCTGCTCCAGTGTAAGTGTTCACTTATATCCTTCTCTTTTTTCCCCTGCAGTTTTCCCTCGATGTCACCATGTTTGCAGTACTTTACCACCAGTTCCATTAACCCAGAGCAATTTCACTTTAACTGATACCAACTGCATAATTCACGGTAAATGCACCAACTCCTGCCTCCTCCAGATAAGTGAATCCACTCTGGGGAGTGGCCCAGCTAGTCCATTTCATACTGGAGGCAGTGCGGGGAGCATGGGGGGAAGAAAATCACAAAAGTAGCTACCTTGTGTGGCTGGGCTCTGCCTTCACTAGCCCTGCTGCCGACTTCAAAATTTGCATGCTTTTTGTGCCTGCCTCCTGATTGGCCCCTATGGGAACCCAACAAGCCCTCCTCCCAGGGACCTCCAGTTGTGGCAATGGCTGATGAAGACTTCCCCCGTGTGCGGCAATTCACAGCGGTACACAGAGGTGGTGTCAGGCAAAGGTGAACTAAGTGGCCACTATGGGCACTAACAAGGAAGTGGTACATAACAACTGCAAACAACAGTGCAGGTTAATTACTGTAGAACTGCACTAAGATTCAGACAGATCTTCCCAGGGCAAACACCTTTGCCTGGGGCAAAAGTTTGCCATATTCAAAAGGGATATGCAAATTAGCCTACTTAGGCATTTAGAGGGCAAACAGATTTGCATGTCATTATGGCCTGATTTGCATGCATTTGCACGTGTAGATTGCCCTGGCTATTTCAGGGTGCATACAGCACCACCTGTATGTCAGACTGGCACTACAGGTTGGTAGCTGCAGGCTGGGCTTGCACACAGAACCACCTGTATGTCAGTTTGGAACTACAGGTCGGCAGCTGCAGGCTGGGTTTGTACACTGCTGCACAGACTATTGTGCACCAGGAGGCTAGCACCACAGGAAAAACGATGGTGCCCTGCTCAGGACCAGGGCAGGGTGTGTGTGCAGTGGCGGCAGCCCCAAATTTCCCAAAACAAAACAAACAAAAAAAACAAAACAAAACAAATGGTGCACCCACACTCCAGAGCCAGGAGCTGAATGCACCAGTGAAGTCAGAAAAATTCTGAAAAAGCCAAGTAAGACCAGTACAAGGAAATCTTGCACAAAATTTAGTTGTTTTATTCCACAAGTTTGCAAAGTAATTTTAATACTGGAGTGTGTTGCTATGCAGAGAAGCCTTCACAATCAGAATGCCCCGGCACTTCACCACGTAAGGCTTTGTCAGGGAGCATGTATTCTGAGTAGTTGACAATCATTTATACTCATACATTAGCATGACATCATTAACTGTTACAACATTTAAAGGAGAAAAACAGTTTTTTCATGTTTTCACATTATCAAAGAAAAAACGGAAGGGGGAATGTTAAGGTAGAATATTTTCTCTTATTGAACAGTCAATGAAAATGAATTTTTATGAATTAAAATAAATAAAATAACATAAAAAGAGCCACAGTTATTTCCTACTATGTTCTATTAGTTATCATGTGAAATACATTAGATTCATTCATAGACGTTCCTGGCTGTATAATATAGATTAATGACTGGATTATAAAATAAATCCTCAGCAATGAAATTTCATGCAACTGTATAAATGAAAAAATGGCTAACTCTCAGACCATTATACAAAAAGTATTTTTTAGAGAATTAGGTATTCATTCTTCAGTAATAAGCATTAAATTACTCTACTGTCCCTCCTATTTTCTCCGATCATCCAGTGAGGGATTGCTAGAGATTCCCAGGGCATGTTTGAAAATATTTGGAGGTAGATCCTTTGCCTTTATGATTCCTACCCTGTGGAATTCTCTACTGTGTTGGATATGTGACAGCCTGGCCATAGAAGAATTTAAGAAATCCCGAAAGCACATCTGTTAGCACAAGCATTTGATGATTACTGCTGATTCACTGAAAATTTTGTATATTAGAGTTGCCACACTGTGGGTGTGAATGCTTTTTAACAAAGTTTATTTTTATTTTTAAGATGCTGTTTTATGTGTTGAGTTTTAAAATTTGTATGGTATTTTTTGTAAAGGCACCCTGAGCTTTGGAAGGGCACCTTATATAAATAAAGTGTGCTTTGCTTTGCTTAGATGAGTGAGAGAATTCTGAGACAAAACAGTACAGGAGTTGTGAGCAGAATCACTTAATTGGAGCATGAAATACCTTAAATAGAGTGGTAGCTAAGTGTGCCTTTGCTCTCATACCTTTTCCAACTGTGAAGAAAAAGAGAAAAAAAAATAGTTATTACATATACTTATTTATCCAACAATATCCATATGTAATACTACATCCTACAACACTGGTATTCCTGTTATGAACACTAACTCGAGGGCTTCAGCTTTAAAAATCTCAATTCATTAATAGTATAAGCATAGCTTTATTTAGAGTTCTAGTGGTGAGAGTTAAATAGAAATAGTAAAGTGGGTTATCTAATCGAGGTGGGGGAGTTTTTGCAATCAAAAAGAGTATGTTTTACAAATTGGGTGTTAGGTTCCAAACTTGATTTAAGCCTTCCGGTGCAAGTGTATTCAATGTAAATATCCAGAAGCTTTCACGTTGGGACAATCTATTTAAATGATTTTCCTCTCTTTTGCCAACATGAACTTGCTCCAAACCCATAAATTTAAGAGTTTTGGGGTCACTGTTATGGCATTCGAGAAAATGCATGGCCACTGGACTACTGATGTCTGAGTTTTTAACGTCCCTCACATGCTGCTGGATCCTGGTTTTAAGGTTATGCATGGTTCTACCAATGTAAAGTTTGTTACAGCTGCACCCCAAAACACAGACTACATGTACAGTAATGGATGAAATAAATTGTCTTATGTTTAGAAAGCTGTGGTTCATTGGTGCAACAAAAGTTTTACCTTGACAACAATTGGTGCATTTATGTTACAATTTCCACACTTGTGCATCTCCCAGGGTTTGACTGGTAACAAGGTATTTGTTCTAGGGGGCTCAATCCAGAACTGGCTATGCACCAGTAGTTCTCTTTGTTGTTTTCCTCTTCTGAATGTTACTCTGGGTCTGTCACCAATATGTTCTGCCAGTGAGTTATCACTTTTTAGAACTGGTCAATATTTTGTGACCACATTCTCTACCTGTCCTTCTAGGTGATTGAATTCAGTTATGAAATTAATTTTCTTTTCTTGCTCAGCTGGGTGAATTTTTGGTTTAAGAAGGACCTCTCTATCTATGTTCCTTGCTTTTAAGAGTGCCTGATCCAGCAGTTGAGGGTCATAACCTCTGGCTATAAATCTAGATTCCAGTACTGCAGCTTGTCAGTCAAAGGTGTTAAGTTCACTGCAATTATGTCTTATCCGAAGAAATTGTGAATAAGGTATAGAGTCCTTAAGTGATTTGGGATGTGAGCAGGATGCCAACAGAAGACTGTTGGATGCTGTTAGTTTTCTGAAACTTTTAGTTTGAATTCTGTCACCCTCCCCTCTAGACACTATTATGTCTAGGAATTCAGTTTCAACCGGGTGGCTTTTAAAAGTGAAGCACAAGTTCTTGTCATTTTGATTTAACCAGTCTATAAATTTGGCTGCTTCCTCTTCACTACCTGACCAAATGCACAGCACAACGTCAATAAAACATGCCCACTTGGCAATCTGATGTCTGTATGGGTTGCAGTTCATGTTGACCAAAACCTGCTCCTCCTGGAAATCAAGGAACAGGTTTGCATTGGAGGGGCCCATAGCTGCCCCCATTGCTATGCCACAATTTTGCAAAGTAATCACTGTTAATTTTGAAATAATTGTGGTTCAGCACAAACTGCAAACCCTCATATCAATTGTAATGGCACCACAGGCATGGGTGGTTGTGCTGCATGCCATCGACATATGGTTATGTCTGCTACAGTGTGTATTGTACGTTACAGTAACATGGGTAGCTGGTATTGTGAGGGACACATCAATGCATACAGTGTTTCAGGTGACATTGAAAGCTGAGAACAACAAAAGAACTCTGGTACTCACCACCTCTACAAATAAAAGGTGAACACTTGGCTAAAATTTGAGAATTTAATTACAGCAGGTAAAAACACACCTGACGCATTTCAGACAAAACAGTCCTTTTTCAAAGGCTGTGACAAACAAATCCACCAAATATATAGGCATCATAAGATAACATAACAATGACTTCACAATTTACAAATCAAACCCATTGGTGATCACACAAATTGGTAATTAAAGTGCAAAAAATCTAAAAAGAAAGGTGGGGGGGGGGACAGGAAAAGGAACAAAGAGAAAAAGGGGATAAATTGCAACATGCCCATCATATCTGATTCTATTCTAGAATTCTGTTATAGTCAAAAAGAGGGTGAGTGGCCCTAGCACAAACCATCGATGTTTATATAAAAATGGCTTAATATCAAAACTGAAATTTAAACCTGGAGGTTTAGTAGCTCCTAAATTGATAATCCAAAATGCCTCTCTTCTTTTTTACTAGGTTATCAAAATCACCACCTCTGGGGTGGGGGCAGACACTATCAATTGCTATAAATGTAAATTTGTGCATATTACCATCTCCATTTTTATGCAAATATGTTGCTGTTGCATATGTGAGATCCTGTTTTTCAATAGCATGTAAATGCTCACCCAATCTAATTTTAAAATTCTGAATTGTTTTTCCTACATAAAATGAACTGCATTTACAGGTTGCTAAATAAATAACTCCTGTACTATCACAAGTAGTAAGCTGACTAATTTGAACATTTTTCTTCAAATTAACTGAACTAAATTCTTTACCTGTTTCAACATTCAGACAAAAAACTTGTTCCACAAATGCTACAGAACTCGAGACCAATATTAAAAGACATTGGTCAGTTCTTTCAGCAGACCAAGGTTTAATTTCAATTGCTGCAAATTCCCCTAGAATGTTTTTTAGGAGAACTAATACCCTGGGAGATTTTATGACACACAGTCACTATAGTGAACCAGTTAGAGAGACATGGTTGACATGTGGGGCTGCTATCGATGACAAAAATGTATTTTTTTATCCGTATGTTGAAACAGGTAAAGAATTTTGTTCAGTTAATTTACATTTATGGCAATTGATATAGTCTGCCCCCACCCCAGAGGTGGTGATTTTGATAACCTATTAAAAAGAAGAGATACATTTTGGATTATCAATTTAGGAGCTACTAAACCTCCAGGTTTAAATTTCAGTTATGATATTAAGCCATTTTTATATAAAAGCTGATGATTTGTGCTAGGGCCACTTGCCCTCTTTTTGACTGTAACAACATTCTAGAATAGAATCAGATATGATGGGCATGTTGCAATGTATCCCCTTTTTCCTCTTTTGTTCCTTTTCCTGTTCCCCTCTACCAACCTTTCCTTTTAGATTTTTTGCACTTTAATTACTAATTTGTGTGATCACCAATGGGTTTGATTTGTAAACTGTGATGTCACTGTTGCGTCATCTTATGGTGCCTATATATTTGGTGGATTTGTTTGTTTGCCACATCCTTTGAAAAAGGACTGTTTTTTCCATAACGTGTCAGGTGTGTTTTTACCTGCTGTAATTAAATTTTCAACTTTTTAGCAAAGTGTTTGTCTTTAATTTGTGGAAGTGGTGGGTGCCAGAGTTTTTTTGTTGTTCTCATATCTTTGTCTCTGAGCACCACCACCCCAGTGCTGCCTCTTCCTTCTGTTTTTTAACATTGAAAGCTGCTATGCACACATAGATAGGCCCAGCTGGCAAGTGTGTTCTGGCAGTGGACAACACTGTCATACTGTCCTGTGACCCACAGATGCTGTGCCACTGGCATGGGCTTCTCACAGTAACACACACACATGGCTGGCCATGTGTGAGGGAGTGTATGTACAGGTGTGCAATATGTGCCCCCGGGGAGGCACACACATACCATCATACAGTCCCAATGATGTCAGGGGCATTCCCATTACTGGAACATGTTCACTGTGTGGATGACATC
The DNA here is from genome assembly GCA_016271365.2 of Neoceratodus forsteri. Taxonomy (NCBI): domain Eukaryota; kingdom Metazoa; phylum Chordata; order Ceratodontiformes; family Ceratodontidae; genus Neoceratodus; species Neoceratodus forsteri. The sequence goes on from CM057454.1 coordinate 337,785,115, forward strand.
AGCCACATGGCAGCACCTACTTTGTGGTGCATCCTGGGCACCTTTATGCCCTCCCCATACCACCCTCCCTCCCCTTAGTGCAGCATGTGTGTGCTGTATTGTGTTGGTGTACCCTCTATGGAGGGATTGGGTGTATGTGCTGCATGCACTCACTGACAGTGTTCATTGGGTAATAGGCCACTCTCAACTTCCAGGAAGAGTTGGGACTGGTGCCAGATGAAGGTGTCATGGGCACTGCTAGGGTACCATGCTAGGACTCGTGGCTGGTACCATCAGTTTTCAGCTTATCTCTTCCTTGGCATATGAAGTGGCCCAGGGTGGCCTTCTGCCCTCTCTTCCTGCCCAATGACTGCAGTCATCAGGTGCACCATGGTGCTGTTGTTGCATACAGTCCGTACACGCCCCCCATCCTTGCTTTGCCCAGAGTTAAGACTATCTTTTTCTGGGCAGTAACTTGCACCATGTAAACTCACTTTGCATGGCTCAAATGTGGTGAATATAGCATAGCACATGTATTCATGTACATGCCCCATCTTGTTGCCCAGTGCATGTATTAGTGCTTTGTGTGGCGCTATTCCAGTTTACCCATGCTATTTGGTCTTTTGAATATAGGGGACCCATGCAAATGGGGCACAATCCTGGAGAAAATAATTTGCGCTCAACGCAGAGTTTTGAATATCTGACCCCAGCTGTTTATTTGTTACACAAACAAAATGGTTAATGAGTCAAACAGACTTTGAATGATAACACAGATGAAAGAGTAACTGAGACACTGGCACCTTTTTTAAATTCTCCCAGCTGCTAATGTGCCCATCTACAAATATCTGTACTTGGTTGGCAGCACTATGAGTTATCAACCACGGAGCCTCCTGGTTCCCCCACTAGGCATTTCAAGTTTGGCTGATTTATCTAAATCCACCCTTCCTTCCAACAATGTTTTATCTCCCTGCCTCCCCCTTTTGTTTCTTCAGACCACCATATTTGTAGTCCTGATTCACATAAAAAAACTGCCCGAGAAAAAACTTATCTGGTACACTACACAAGCTGTGTATATGCTGCTCCTTTTGGTTCAACAGCTTCACCAAATGGCCTCAAGGATCCATTGCACTTGAGGAGCTGTTAGCTGGCCATAAGTAATTTATGGACTGCAGTCCCACAACTGGCTGACTGCAGTCGTACTTGGTTTGCAGTACTATGAGCAGTCAACCACAGACCCTCCAGGTTCCCCACAAGCCATTCCAAATACAGCTAATTTACCTAAATCCACCTTCCCCTCCCACAATGCATTACTTCCCTCCTTTCCACTCTCATTTAGAGTTATCCTTCAGACATCAGCTTGATGGTACTTCCACTACCCTCTCACTAACCACAAGTCACTTCTATCCACCATTAAGTTAGATAGGGACATGGGGGGAGGGATCATTTTGATCAAGCTTTTTTTTTGTTTTCAACAGGGTTTATAGATAGCTAGTTAGCACAAATACACATAAAAGCAGTTCAGCCTCAGTGGAGTCATATAGCTGTCCCAGCCAAGCTATGCACTCTCATATGTTGACATTTGTTCTATTCTATCTGAAATGACTTGTGGGCCACTTATGGTTTGAGTGAGGAAAAAATGGAGACTTTTAAACTTAAAAGTAGGTTATTTATTGTCTAAAAGTCACTCTGCCCTAGTATTGTTGGTAAAGATGCTGTAATAACTGGTGATCCCTGTTATCAACCCGTTTTTGAGTACTATAAAAAGTTGTATCAACCCGGAGGTTGATACGAAAAAAGTCATATCAACCTGCGGGTTGATACGATTTTTGCAGTCTTGCGGCAAGAAGCCTGCAGCACTCGCATTCCAGAGTAAACAGATTCAGACTCATAGCATGATCTCCATAACTTACAGATCCAAATGAGAAAGTGTAATCATTTTAAATGAATTCTGTAGCTTACCCTCCAGTTTAGAGATCTGTATGTGTGCAGCATTTATTTATTTCATTTATTTATTTCGTAAAACCAACATGGAGACCCGCGGCCAAAACACTCATACTTCCTTACTAGTAGGCACTCCCCCATGCTAGCACATTATGTGATGTCAGTCCTTGAAAAGCGTGGGGGCGTGCTAATAATGGGAAATATGAAAATATTTAACCTGTAATCAGTAGTAATCTATGGAATTTTTTTTAGTGTCAGTTATTATAAAAATACAACATATGTAGCGGGTAGATGAGTTTTCACACACCCGTTGTGTGATAACAGTAAACCCTCGAGCCCGAGGTTTACATAGTATCACACAACTTGGGTGTGTGAAAACACTCCATATCAACTCCCTACATATGCATTATTCTCTATTCATAGCTCCAGACAGAGCTATCTTCAGCCATCAACTCGATGGTCCTCCCACGACAACCCACAAGTCACTTCTGTCCACCATTGAGTTAGATATGGAAATGGTGGGGAGATAAGTGTTATAAACTTTTTTTTGTTTTCAAGGTAGTAACAGGGCTTACAGATAGCTAGCTAGTACCAACACACAAAAGCAACTTAGCTTCATCTGTGTAATACTGCAGCCCCAGACAGCTTATGAATGTATAACATTTCTGTCCCTGTACTTAGCAGAGCATTTACTGTCTGTGTATTCTTAGTCATTTACTGCATTGCTTGAAGTGTCTGGGACATGCACATTTGTATTCACTAACGGATTTAGCTATACGGCAAAGTAAAACCTACTTTCCCCTTAAGTCAGCAAACGGTAGCTGTTTTTTGCCTAATCTGAGTATTAAAATAAGACATTTTGTTCTGTTTTTCCTCTGGGTAAATAGCTACCGTTTGACAAAACTGCTACCTCTTGAAAACGTGCAGGATCCATGCTTGTTTATGTTGTTGCTTAAAGTATTGCTTGCATTTTCTTGATTGTTTGGAATATGTGTCTATTTTCTTCTGGTGCCGACCCTGGGCCACCTTGCAAATTATAAGATGCATTTCCAGTAATTTCATTCTAATGCTAGACATTTCAAATAATAAACAAATTAATGTCCATCATTACTGTACTCCCTCCAGCTCAGCTACTGAAGAGTTTTTTTAAAAGGAAAATCAGACTTCTTTCCTGATTCTACTGCCCTGATATTTTTAAAATAAATTACACTATTAATATTGTTTTCATAGTAACTCATATTAATGTTATTTTTTTCCTTTGAATGTCAAATCCCTCTGCAGAGTTTGCAAAGACATTAACTAGAAATAGAATATTCTTGAAGATGGGTGATGTCATTATAGGCAATATGGATGCATTTAGTAAAATCCAAAAAGCATACGTAACCTTGATGTGGCTCCTTGATTCATACAGGACAGTAGGTGGATTATGGAGTTCTGTAACTAATGTCCATAATTAGAACATATCCAGTATATCAGTTTCTTTATCAGACACCCTTTTGTTTTTACATTGCAGTGGTGAGTTACTTTCAGCTGAGTTTCCTTTGATCAAGGTTAAAATGTTTCAAACAGCTGATAATGCAATCTGATTGTTCTTTGCTAATTTCAAAATAATTTTTATGCCAACAAATATATCTTAAATTTGTAGCAATACCACCAGAATTTACAACAGATTGCTGCCCTTGGATGATCTAGTTCTTCATTTGCAAATAAAAAGGGTTTCAATATTTACAGCAGCAAACAGTTGCGTATGCAGATATTGATAATATATGACACTGTGACTTTAAGTGCTTTTAACTATATTGGCTCTTCAGATTTTTGTATATCCCTGAAGCTTTTTGATTGATTGATGACCCTGTTTAGTATGCCTAGGCCTTCTGAATGCTTCATCAGTGGGCAATTTTGTCTCAATGCTGATCAACTAAAAGGATTCCTGCTTTAGAATGTAAACAGATGTTTATTAGAGTAAGAGTGGACTTTATCAGTATTTCCTTTACAAGTTTCATGGAATGATCAGAAACAAAGTCTCAAACACATCCAGGGAATGTACACGTACTGAATCCCCCCCCCCCCCCCCCCAAAAAAATCTTATCAAATGAAAATGATAGATCCGTCTTGTATGGAGTATGTGAAACATGTATGCTGATTTGTTTACAGTCTAAACTGCAAATAACAAAAGGCAGCAAAATAGCTATGCAAACACAGTTTCTTCTTTAAAAAAACTACATGGGAGAACTAATTGAACATTATTTTATCTGCATCATTATCCAATATTTAGTTTAATAAATATCTGTAAGCATATAATTATAGCATATTGTTTATTCAGAGTGAACAATAAGAACAGGGGAAAGCATCACTGTTTATGTACTAATTATTATGATGATGTGATAATGTGTGCTAAGTTTATTATCCATGATTGCAACACCATAGTTTATTGTAAAATGAAACTAAAATATGTCTTACATTATTATCAGGATAAGTCTTAACTACATTAGAAATGCATGGGAAATGTTATCAATTCACAATGAATTCTCTAAAGATCTGGAGGTCATGCATGGCTAGAAAGCATTTTGGAAAAAAATTTCTGTAGTAGACTGAAACACAAATGCAAAATATCTTATTTATCTTCTGGGATAAAATGAAATGTAAGTGAAAAGTTTCTCATTAATATTAATTCTAAACATTTAAAAGATGCTCTTATGTTAAACGATGTTTTATATTTCAGTCCTGAACACTTGGTCTGATTTTTTTTTACTGTTATGCATTAAATATTTTATTTATTTTGTTTTATTTATTTTTTTAAACTAGAAAGGAGGACTAGGCAATTCTGCATGTTTTCAGCCATGTCTCAGGGGAGGGGGATACAGATGGAAACAAAACGTAACTGTACCAGGTTAATTGTATTTAATAATTTCAATTTTCGTCAGTGATCTCCCCCAATGTCAGGCACAAGTACTGTCCTTCTATACGCAAATGACATGGTTCTATGTGCCAGCTACTTCGACCTATCTGATACCAACTTGAACCTGAACCTCGACTTCAAATCCATTCAGTCATGGCTGACACAAAACAAACTCATCCTTAACAACAAAAAGACAGTTTTCATGATCTTCAGATCTGGGCCCCAAATCAGGACCTGCCCCCTTGCCCTAAACATCAGAAGACCGGATGATGCCCTACTAGATACCATCTCCTCATTTAAATATCTAGGAGTCACCCTGGACCCGGCCCTGAGTTTTGACCTGCATCTCTCTACCACAGTCAATGCTGTCAACATTACACTGGGTTTGGCATACAAAGTTAGACAAAATCTGACAGTGGCAGCTAGACTGGCTATTGCTCAGTGGGTCCTGAGATCTAAACTTGCCCATGGTATGCTTGTCCTTCCCTTATCCTATAAAAGGTCTTCTCCATAACATAGAAACATAGAAACATAGAAGTTGACGGCAGATAAGGACCGCAAGGCCCATCCAGTCTGCCCATTTCTTTTTCTACCTTATAAATGTGCCATCGGCCTTTGCTCTGTCAGTGACCTATCTATTCATAGTCATTTGTATTGCTCCCTTATGCCTATCCCATGCCTGTTTGAAGCCCTGCACTGTATTCATAGCCACCACTTCTTGTGGTAAGCTATTCCATGCATCTACCACCCTTTCTGTGAAAAAGAATTTCCTCACATTCCCCCTTAATCGGCCTCCCTCTAATCTCATGCTGTGTCCTCTTGTCCTGCTATTTTTCTTATATTTAAACATGTTAGACTCTTTCACCTTGTTTATGCCCTTAAGGTGTTTAAATGTCTCGATCATATCACCTCTCTCCCTCCCTCATAAGTAGGATGTATGCTATAATAGCATCTACCAATTTGCCCAGTCTGTACCCAAGCTCACTCACCACTGCTTACTCTACTCCTGCCTTCGCTGGCTCTCACCCACAGTGTTCTCTCAGTTCACCACCTGTTGCATCACTACAACATCTTCAATGCCCAAAAAATAGATACGCTAGCTCTCCTGCTAAAAATTGCTCCTTCTTTCTACCCTCTGAGATTGGCTGCTATGTCATTCCTTGCCATACCCAAGTGTAACACGAAAATGGGAGAAAACGCCTTCTCTGTTTTCACTCTGAAACTTTGGAACTCCCTACCATTGGAGCTCAGGCACTCCCAAATTCATCAAATTTTTAAACTTGATTTCTGCAAGTCACTTGATAGCTCTGACCTCTGTTCCTGTGGGGCGAGCTGACACGTCCTTTGCCTACCCCTCTTAGTACTGCCCTGGCACTTGTTCTTATAACTGAGTAGGGCTCTCCCCAACCTCTACTTGAACCTAGTTATCCCTAGTACTTATTACTCTTTGTTGTACAAAAGTATGTAAGTTTTGTTTGATGCCACTGTTTTGCCTGTTCCTTATGTCTTCTGCCACTGTGATGTGTACATTGTATATCAGTGCTTTGTTTGGTATATGTATGACTGATATTCACCTGTCGTATCCTTGTATTTTACTGGTGCTTTTACCATTCCATATGTAACCTCATGGGTTGTGCCTTAAAGATAGGCAGCTCTGCTGTCTAGAACACCCACCCGGTCAACAAAAACTAAATAAATAAGTTGTTGTTGGCATTTTGTTTTTCTAATGAATGGAGGAAATCTGGCAAGGACACCAGGTTAGTTCTCCTACTATCCAGCAGTGGGGATCTCTGGCTGTCAACCCTGGAAGTGAGCAGATGGATGTCTCAGGAGCAGGGGAGCCAGGCTCCTTTCCTTCTTCACTAAACCTAGAGGCTATGTCTGAAGATGACATGGAAATGCTCTTTGCAGCAGATGAAACTGAAATGGCAATCTCTGAGGTTGTGAGACCTGCAAAATTAGTGAATAGAGATCTAAAACAACAACAAAAAATGCTTAGTGGTTGCAAAGAAAGAGGAGCGACTGGACCACAGTGGGCTCAGGGAGGGCGAGGGTGGTGGAACAGAGGTGCATCCCTCCAGCTGTACCTCTCCACAATTCATATGCCATTCTGACAGAGTGTGATTCCTCTATGGAGCCACCTACAGTGGAGACCAAGGAGGATGTTGGGAATTTCCATAAAGGAGACCCACAGGAGGGTGGCATGGGACCCCAAAGGGGAAGGAAACAACTCCTGGTGGGTAACTCAATGGTTAGGGGGTAGAACTGGGGGAGGGGGGGAGAGGGCTGCAAGGTGCCTGCCTGGTGCCATGGCTTAGAGGGACAGGGAGCAAATCCTCAGGATCGCAGGAACAGCTGCAAAGGGGAGGGAGCTGGACATCATTGTCCACCTAGGGACAAATGACCTGGCTGGAAAAGGGATCAAAGCAGTGCAGGAGGAGTTTCTGGAGTTGAGGAGGGGCCTTAGACAAGTAGCACGCACAGTAACATTCTCAGAGGTGCTACCTGTCTATGGCATACATAACGGAAGGGAACAAAGCAATGGAACTAAAGGGTAAACAGGGAGGAGAGGAGGCACTGTGGGTCACCCTGGAGACTGGAAATGACACCACAATCTGCATGGGGGTTATATACAGACCCCCCATCTCAGGGGGAGAAAATGGACAAGGAAATGATAGACAGCATCCTTAGGATGGCAGAAAAAGGGGAGATATCGTCGATGGGGGACCTGAATATGCCAGATGTTAACTGGAGCACCTTTGCTGCAGCCACATCCAAGAGTAGGGTCATTCTCAATGCCCTACAGGGGGAATGCCTCAGACAGCTAGTGTTGGAACCCACTTGGAAGGGAGTAACCTTAGACCTGGTACTCTCATATGGGGGATGGAGAGAGGATCTCAGATCTAGAAATGGGTAGCCATCTGGGAACAAGTGACCACCAAACACTGTGGTTCATGAAAAACACAGCCACAGAGTCAAGCCATGCAAATGTGAGGGTACTGGACTTTAGGAGGGCTGACGTTGTCAAAATGGGAGAGTGCCTCAGAAAAGCACTAGCAAACAGGCAAGAAGGAGGGGTGGAGGAACAATGGGGAAACATCAAAACTGACATCACAAAGGCAACAAGCTTTTTTTATTTAGTATTATTTTTGCTGCCTTCCTGACCATCGGCATTTGCCTTGGTCATGGACCTCCAGACTCCCCCCTCCCATTGTGCCTGCATTTTCTTGTTACCTTTGGCTTACGCCCTGGGGGTGGGGTCGTGGCACTGTTCTCCAAAACTGGCACTGCAAGTACTGATCTGGGTCTGTGAACTGGCTGGGAGGCTAATTGAAGCCCGGGGTCAGGGCTTCATAGAGACAGCCATAGGTAAAGTTTTATTTCAATAAGCAGGGGCAGGGACATGCAATGATGGCTGGAGTCTGTTCCACCCCTGAGTTCTGAAGGCGCTGGTGCTGTGCGATGCACCTAGCCTCCACTGGGCATCACTCTGTGCACCAAGCACTCTCCACCCTCCTCCCTGGAGAAGGAGAGCAGTCCAGAGGGCGCCCTATCCTTCTTCCCCTGGCTGGCCCTCCGATGACCCGGGTCCATCTCTGAACCTGGTCACTGGATTTGCAAGCGGAAATCCAGCCACTGCACCGTTGGGCCACAGATGCAGTAATCTTTCATGTGAAGCAAATAAACAAATCAGAAAGAAAGAAAAAACACACTATGGCTCTCAAAAGAGGTGGCAGGGAAGGTTAGGGAGAAAAGACAGCATTCAGGAAGTGTAAGGAAACACAGAAGTAGCAGGACAGAGAACTGTACCAGTTAAAGCAGAAGGAAGCAGGGAAGGCAGTCAGAATAACAAAGGCCTAAACCAAGGAAAAGATAGCCAACCCGATTAAGAAGGAGGATAAAACCTTTTATAGGTACATTCGGGAGTGAAGAAAGATCAAGGGAGGGATAGTGAGGCTGAATAAACGGAAGCATGGGTGGGTAGAGAAGGACAGTGAAAAAGCAGGAATACTGAACGAGTACTTCTGCTCAATATTCACAAAAGAAGAGGAGGGGGAGGTACCTAATCCAATCAATAGAAGCACTCTGGATAGGGGGGTCGATATCAGTCCTTTCACAGAAGAAAGGGTTCTGAAAGAACTCATAAAACTGAAGGTGAACAAAGCAATAGGGTCTAATGGGATTCACCCCAGAATTCTAAAAGAACTAAGGGGAGAACTAGTGACTCCACTGACTACCCTGTTTAACAAATCATGGAAGGATGCTGTGGTTCTTAAGGACTGGAGGAGGGTGGATGTGATTCCCCTCCACAAAAGAGGGAGCAAAGCAGAAGCAGAAAACTACAGACCTGTTAGCTTGACCTCAGCGGTAGGGAAAATGATGGAATCACTTCTGAAAGAAAGAATTGTTGAGTACCTAGAGGCAAGCGGGGCACAGGACCTAAGGCAGCATGGATTCACAGCAGGAAAGTCATGTCAGATGAATCTAATAGATTTCTTTGACTGGGTGACCAAAGTGGTGGACCAGGAAGGGGCTGTGGACATGGTCTACCTAGACTTTAGCAAGGCATTTGACACAGTCCCACATAAAAGATTACTAAACAAATTAGCCAACCTGGGAGTGGGTCCCAGGGTGGTAGCCTGGGTACAAAATTGGCTGGACAACAGGACACAGAGGGTAATAGTAAACAGAGTCCACACCGAAGAAAGGGGGTTGCTAACGGGGTACCACAGGGTTCAGTACTGAGTCCGGTCCTTTTTGATGTCTTTATAAGTGACATTGTGGAGGGACTGAAAGGAAAAGTATGTCTCTTTACAGATGACACAATGATCTGCAACAGGGTTGATACACAAGAGGGGGTGGAAAGGCTAAGAAGGGGCTTGGCAAGGTTTGAGAAATGATCAGAACTATGGCAGCTTAGATTCAATGCAAAGATGTGCAAAGTAATGCACATGGGAAATGAAAACCCAGGGCAAGAGTACGCAATGGGGGGGAGTATTAACAACAACAAAAATGGAAAGGGACCTGGGGGTAGTCTTAGCAGATTACCTAAAGGTGAGCAAGCAATGTGAGAAGGCAGTCAGGATGGTTGGAGGGGATACTGGGATGTATAGGGAGAGGCATCGCCAGTAGAAAACAGGAAGTTGTTATTCCTCCGTACAGACAGTAAGTGAGACCCCATCTGGAGTACTATGTGCAGTTATAGAGACCCCATCTAAGCAAGGACATAGACAAGATGGAGGCGGTCCAGAGGAAGGCAACTAAAATAGTGCAGGGTCTGCAACAGAAGCCGTATGAAAACAGACTAAAGGAGCTTAATACGTATACCCTTGAGGAAAAGAGGGAGAGGGTGGACATGATAGAAACTTTCAAATACCTCAAGGGAATCAACAAAGTCCAAGAGGGTAGTACCTTTCAGAAAAAGAGATGTGCAAGAACAAGGGGACACAATTTGAAGATAGAGGGGGGATAGCTCAGGGGCAATGTGAGGAGGTATTTTTCTCACAGAGAGGGTGGTGAACACATGGAACGGCCTTCCTGAGGAGGTTGTGGGGTCAGAAATAGTAGGGAAATTCAAGAATGCATGGGGCAGATATAAGGCAATTCTGGTGGGGTGTAGGAATAAGTAGGTTGTTGGTTAACTAGGATCTGTAGCTTATCCCATAGGTAGGAAAATGGGCAGACTGGGTAGGCCAAGCAGTCCTTATCTGCCACCAAAGTCTATGTTTCTATGCTACAAGAGGAGGAAAATTGAACTTGGCCATGGAAGAAAAGAAAAAAAATTGTTGTTTTACCTCATGGCTGAGGAGGAAGCAAAATACATTAAGCAGAAAAATTAACAGCTGAAATACTTCAAGCTAGGACTATAGTTGAAGACATGCCTGGCTTCCCTGCACTCCCTGTCAAGTCAACTGAGCTGACCCCCTTCGAGCATGGTGGTATGGCAGCACTTAGAACCAAGGAAATGAGCACTCAGGAACACGGAGAAATTAAATGCATGTGTTTAATCCATGAAACAATTCCAGGACCCCTGCGCTTCAGCTCTTCACCTTCAAGGGGGGTATAACCAATCCTTCAAACAACAGCGTGTATATATATACATATATGCTCTTCATGTTGACATCATGCTTAAGGGACAATTAATTCATTCTGAACCCCATTCTATCTAATTGGTTTTTCTCCCAATGTATAGTCCCTTACTTAAACAAGTTAGAATAAAATAGATTATATGCATGTGAAGAATATATGACAAATATTTTTCTACAAAATATATACAAAAATTTATTTGTGAGTACAGACAATAAGAAAAAAATATAAAACATATTTAAATTACTATGCAAACAGATTGACAGTCTTTACACTTTTTATATATGTTTACAAATATTTCTGTGTTAATACATGGCTGTCATATCTGAAAATATTTGGACTGAATAAATTTGTATAACATCATCTCCTAGTTTAATCAGAAAATACATTCGATACAGAATAAATTACACTGTAGGTAAGGGGAACCTATGAATTAATACAAATTTAAGGTTAAAGAAATGAAATGGAGAATGCAGTACCAGATAATGTCACTAGATGGAAGACAAATGATTCAAATATTTCTTTGAAAAAATGACATGTCAAGACACAGAATGGAATAATAAAGATGTTTTGACCAACATAACAGTGGTGACAATGAAGATGAGCTGATGTCATTATCGTGATCACCCTACATCCACATCAGGCCAAAAATGGGAGAAGGGAAACCATTCTGATGGAGATCCACTCAGATAACATCTCACATCGATTCTGAAATGAGAAAGACAAAACAAGACAAAAAAAAATAAGTATTAGATATAGAACAATGAAGTCTTACGCAAAATATGTTTTACTTCTATACCCAACTATTTTTGACCATCTTTTAAAAAAGGTTTCAAATCCCACTGGTCATTGAGACCATCAGGTTTAACAGTCTTGAGTCTATATATCCACCTACTCTCTTTCTTTAGCAGTTCATTTATTCTGTCACCTCCAAATTTCATAGGAGCCTGCCATTCTAGTCCCATAAACTTCATACCTTTAGGGTCAGAGTTTCATGCTTTCAAAAAATGTTCTCCCACAGGGGTGTCCATCCTTCCATTTGCTATATTTCTCACATGTTCTTGTACCCTAACCATCAGATTTCTTGTGGTGCATCCTATGTAGATGTGGTTGCATTCACACCACAATACATAGACCACAAAAGTAGTGTCACAATTAATAAGTTCATTGATTTCATATTTGTTACCTGTAAGGGGACGTATGAATTCTGCTCCCATCATATGGTAACTGCATATATTACATCTCTGGCACCTAAAGTTACCTACCGGTTTAGTACCCAGCCATGTACTTCTAGTTGGCTCTGCCAATCTACTATGCACACGTTTATCTTTTAGATTCATCCCTCTGGAGAATGCAATTCTTGGTTTTTCCCCAACTACCTTTCCCGTTTAGGGTCAGTATGTAACAAATAGCAATTTTTGTGTATGATGTTACCCAGTTGTCCTGCCCAGTTATTAAATTCAGTGATAAAGCTCACAGGGAATCTATCATTAGAAGTGGGGGATATAGTATTCATCTGTTTAAGTAGATCATTTCTATTTTGTTTTAATGCTTTCCACATTGCTGATAACAACAGTCCTTCCTGTTAACCCCTATCCGAAAAATGCTGTCTTAATTCTTCTGCCTGTATAAGGAAGTCTCTTTCTTCTGAGCAATTTCTTCTCAAGTGAATAAACTGTCCATATGGGATGGGCTCCTTCAGGTTCTTGGGATGGGCACTGTCTGCTCTAAGTACACTGTTGGTAGCTGAAGGTTTTCTATAACATCTGGTTACAACATTCCCAGGTATATGCAAAGGTCTCAGAATTTCCAAATAGAGAAATTCAATTTTGTCTGGATCAGATTTGTGAATGAAGTTCATATTAATATCATTCGTATTTAACCATTCAACAGACTGTTGTATTTCTGAGGCCTCACCATCCCAAACACACAGTATGTCATCAATAAAATGTGTCCAAAATGCAATTTTATCCAGAAAAGGGTTTGTGCTTTGAAAAACTGTAAGTTCTTTCCATTTTCCCAAAAAGAGGTTAGCATAAGATGGGCCATGGCAGCCCCCATTGCTGTGCCACACATCTGAAGATAGTTTTCACCAAAAAATTCAAAGTGATTGTGTGTCAAAATAAATTGAATGGCTTCCAAGATAAAATCTATTGGTATATTATCTTTGTCAACCCTTTTTCTAAGAAATAGTGACAAGCACTAATTCCTTTTGTGTGCTGAATACATGTGTAAAGAGATTCAGCATCTATTGTAAGCCAAACCATCGTGTCCTTCCATTTTAATCTGGACAATTTAGAGATGACATGTGTAGTGTCTTTAGTGTATGTTTCTAGTTTTGTAACCTCTTGTTGGAGAACAAAATCAACAAACTGGCCTAATTTCTTAGTGATGGCAGCACCAAAGGCTGAAAACACCCAACAGCTGTCTGTTAGTCACAGCCTGAATTGTCATTTAGCCCAGTTTCCCAAAGTTCTGTAACCCCTGGTGATAATGAAACTTCTAATACAATGGCTCATTCTCAACAAAAAGTTTGTTTACAGAACCAGCAGAAATGGGGAAGGCCAATCCTCCTTCTGACCCTCGGAAACTGGCTTCTCCTGACCCAGCAGCTCAGCTAAATGAAGTACCGGCACAGAGCATCATGCAACACAATGATTTTCTGGCTCACAACTCCATGCTAGCCACAAAGGACATACAAGATAGCCAAAAGGAATGAACCATGTTCATCAGCAGAGCAAGCTAGTGAACCCCCTCATAAACCTGACACTCAGTGGAGCCCTGGTGTAAATTTCTTGGTGGGGGTAGAGGTGGGGGGGCAGCCACATCAGGAATGGCTCACACATGTAGACACTTCAGCCTAAGACACAGTCCCCTTGCCACCACCCTTCCCGCTAAAGAAGCTTTGCCAAAGTGGTCTGTGAAGGCTTCATTCATTAACGGTGGCTGGGTGGAGAAGGGCTGAGGAAAGAGTCTCATGGGTTCCAGTGGATTAGGACTGTTACTCAAACCCTTTGAGTAAAGAGGTGAGCAAATAAAAAGTTGAGGGAAGACCTCTTATGCCAGAAGGGGAGCACACAACCCCACCTACAGATAAATGTCATGACTGCCTTGCTCAGAATTCAAGCATTGATATTGGGCCTGTGTTCTCTGAACCACAAACTGCACCTACTCCTGAGACTGTTATAAATGATCAGCAAAACCCAACAATTCAACACTTGAACCCACAGAGAGACTCTAAGCATGAAATGGAGGTTAATTCTTATGTTTTGCCAAATGCAGCGGGTAGCACATCAGAGATGAATGAAGATAATAATAGATGTGTTTCCACACTCTCTACAGAGAACAGGTACACCCACCAAGGAGGTCAAGACAGAAAATGTAAAATGTCAGACTTGTTTGCTCTGTGGAGAGCCTGCTCAGAGTTGAAAAGCCATAAGACTGGGGGGAGGGGGGGCTAGACTCTCACTCTGATAGGATATGAGTAATTAGGAAAATGTGTAGTCATTGGGATTTTCTGCAGCTGAATTATATGCTGTAATCCATGTGTCAGGGGAAAGTACCTTTGATGTGAATTTTAGAACCCTAACTGGCCCGGTGGCATGGAGAGCTGAGGCACTAAGCCTCTCCTGCTTCCTTGATGGTGACCCAGGGTTGGGAGCAATCTTAGGGTGTTGGGGGTCACCAGGGAGAGAAGGACTGAGCATCTGGAGGACTGCTCTCCTTCTCTGGGAAGGGGGTGACACCAGCCCCAGCATTCGCCTGACCACCCGCGATGGCTAGGGTACAGGCAGCCAGGACTGCAATGAGGGCAGTGGAGGAGCAGAGGCCATCAATGTCCTATGCACAGGAGCATGCATAGGCACTTCTGGATGGCACTGATACTTGGATGCCTTTATAAACCACCTCAGTGTGGACTTATGGGTCTGAGAGGGGTTCTTGAGAAATGGTCGCCATATTTATCTACACATGATTTTGTTTTTCTTGGAGATGTAAATTTGAATTGGTAGGCCTCAGATGATCTTGATTTGGAAACTTTTCTTTAGTCCTTTAATTTGTTTCAAACTATTCCTGAACCAACAAGACTGAATGTGAAATCAGGTAAGCACTCCACTTTGGAATTGGATTGTTACTAATCATCCTCGGATGTTATCTTTTTCAGGAGTGTTACGTGATTCCACAAGTGATCACAAGGCCATTTTTTGCATATTTTTAAATGCCCCAAAATTCCACTTATTTACTTTACTCTTGCAATTTCAAGAAATTTGATTTAAATTCTGTTACATTGAAACTTTCTCAAATTGACTGGTCATTTATTGATAGCATTCCTGATACTGATAGTGCATTGGAGTTTTTCTGTAAGGAACTCTTACCTATTCAAACTTCCTTTTTTCCTTTAAGGACATTATTAGTTAAAGGGACATTTAACAGATGTTTTTTGTCTGAAATCAGGGATTGGATTATGGCTAGGAATTTGGCTTGGGTTAACTTTAAATTACTTCCTTCTCTTTTTCACATGGATAGATAAAGTTATCTATGTAATAAAGTTAGTCAACTGGTCAGGAATGCAAAAAAATATGTTTTATAAAAAAACAGCTCAATGAAAATTTAGCTAAACCTAAATGTTTTTGGAATTCTATTAACTCCTTAATATCACCTAAGGGAAACCCCACTATCCAGAAGTTGTTAAGTCCAGATGGAATTGTTTCTGATTCTAAAGAAATATCTAATCTCATGGGTAAAAGGTTTTTTTGATTACTGTATTTATAGATCTAGCAAGCAGACATTGGGCAATGCACCAAATCTGAGTTCAGTCATTGATGGAAGGCCTCCTTTTTACTTTTGTAAGATATGTCGAAATGAAGTCCTGAAATTGCTCCTTACTGTTCCTAACAGGTAGTTCCTAACAGGTAGAGTGACTGTGGTGATGGTTTGGATGAGGGGTTTATTAGAATCATTGCTCCTTTTATCGCTTCCCATTTGTGCTCCATTTTTAATTATGTTTGGTTAATGGTTCTTTTCCCTCTTCATGGAAATGTGCCAGAATAGTGCCAATTCTCCAAAACTCTTGAGCTGAACATCTGGATGATTTCAGACCTATCTCTATTTTGAATCCTTTAAGCAAAATATTAGAAAAAATTGTCTCGGTTCAAATGACTTCTTACCTTGAGAGGTATAATGTTTTGTGTGCGGAACAACATAGTTTCCAAAGAAACCATGGGACTGATACTGCCTTGGTCAGGTTCACGGACACTGCCCTCAGTGGTTTTAATGATGGTCTTATGTTGGGGGTGGTCTTCGTGGACCTGACCAAGGCATATGTTCTCATTGATCACTCTGTTAAAATTTAAATTGTCTGAGCTTAGATTCTCAGAGAATGTAGTTGTACGGATTCAGGATTACCTGTTAAATAGGTCTCAGTTTGTTACTATTGATTCCTCCTCTTCATCTATTTTTCCTATTGCATCTGGTGTTCCACAGGGATCAGTATTGGGCCCCTTATTGTTTTCCCTCTTTGTTAACAAATTACCTTCCCTTTGCAAATCTTGTTGGTGCTTACTTTACGCAGATGACTTAATTCTTTACTCTCAATCATCCAATATTCTTAATTTGTCATCATTGTTTCAGTCTGAATTTACTGATATCTGTAATTGGTTTAAGGATAATCATTTGATCCTAAACTTTAAAAAGACGAAGTCTGTGTTATTTTGTTCTTATGGTGCTTTGAAGGAAAACCTTATCCTAGATATTCATTATTATTATGGCTTATTAATTGAACAAGGTCATGACTTTAAATATAGGAGTCCAGCTTGATCCCAGCCTGACTCTTCATACCCAGGTTAAGTCTGTCTGTAGAAATTTTACCCAAACACTGGATTCATTATATGAGTTGAAAAAAGTTTTTCTCTTGAAACCAAATGTGCTATAGTAAATTGGATCTTGTTACCGCACATTGATTGTGTTGGAGGGCTATATTATAGATTGCCAGGAAACAAATGCATTAACTGTTTTGTGTAATAACATCTGTCGATTCATTTTAGACTTTCCCCTCACAGACCCACCACTGTTCTCTGTATTCCTAGATAGGATGGTTATCTCCTACATCCTGGATTAAGTATTGTTATGGGGTTTTAATTTTTAAATCATTATATCCAAAGATCCTTTTTCTCTGAGTAGTCTGGTTACTGTTTGTCATTTAAAGGGACCCTTCTTTATGATCCCCCTTCTAAAACTAAAGCTGGATCCCATTCTTTTTCACGTGCTGTCCCTCCCTTCTGGAATCTACTGCCAGAAAATGTAAGGTCTGCCTCATCCCTATCTCGTTTTAAGTTTAAACTACAATTGTTTTGCAGGAATGTGATGTTTGTACTTGTATGTAATTAGTAAAGTACTTGTTATGTATTGTTGTTTGTATTTATGTGCATTTTCTGTTGCTCAGGTGGGGCCTGAAAATGGGCTTGTTCCAGGGGCCCTTACCCAATTAACAAAATAAAAATGAAATGAAAATTGAACATTCACTCCTCCAATGGGAGAAAAAAAAGCAATGAAATGGCCAGCAGTGGGGCAGGATGATATTGACCCCTCACAGGTTCCTCTCCCAGCCTACAGGGCCCTCTCTGGGGAAACTGGATCTGGTCCATCAGCAGGCGAGAGACGCTGATCCCCGCCAAGGGGGGCAAGCCATGGGGATAGACCAGGACTGAGGTAAGTGTCTGGGATGCTGGGTGATGGGGCAGAGGGGGGTAAGTGGAAGGAGCAGCCCACCTGGACAGGGGAGAAAAAAGAAACAGAGAAAAAAAGTTTAAAAACCCTGAAAGCATTCAAAAAGTTTTGAGTGAAGTATGGCCAGCTTAAGGTCATGGTCCTCTGGAGCCCATTTATTGCCACTTCCCTATCCAAACCTGCAGTCAAGACTATCACTATCCTCTTTTAAAATGAGGAAGTACACATTTCAGTTTTCAATTTCCAGCTATGACATGTTTTTGGCCAACCCACCCCCTAACAGACAGTGAGCAGATTTGGACAGGGGAATGGAAAATCAGGATAAAATTCCACCAAAAAAATGTAGGTGTGTGTCATCCCCCAGGTAGTTTTTTTCTTTAGGAGAGACCGAGGAATGTGCTTCTACTCAAGTCAGACTAGATCTTGCCACAAGTGTGGGGTATGCATGCATCTCAGCTTGGCCTTTGAAATCAAAAGATGTAATAGCTGCTTAGAGTATTATCACCTTAGCAACTGGTACCCAAATGCTTTTAAATGTCGGGAGTAACCAAGATTTCAAAAACTGAATGCCCAAGCATACAGTAGGTATGTGCTGCTTAGTGCACATAGGTGTCCATGGTCAGTTGAGTTAAGGTATATTTGGTCAAAATGTTTGAATCCAGATGAAGGCCTCAGCCTTCAGGCTACACCTGGCTACTCCCTGAATGTATTGTGTGAGAAGCTGAGACACTCTTACAGGAGGTGCTCCATGGCCACTTACAACAGAGGAGGTGTGATAGACCAGGAACTCTCAGATTTCAGACTTGAATGACTTTGAGTCCAGACTTTTATTGCAGGTGTGTTTGGTTTGGAATGTTGGAGCAACAGTAAAGGAGCAAAAGCCTCATTCAGAGCTGTTATGTGGGCAGCAGTCTGAGAGGTCTGGAATGGAGCTGGTGTGCAGGCAGCACTGAGGGATCTGGAATACAGCTTGCAAGTGGGCAGCAGTGTGAGAGGTCATGAAGTAGGAGGGGAGGGTTTTATGGTGAAAGAAGTCAGTATGAACCAGCTTACCATATGCTACTGTAAGCCCCCTACCCCATTGGGACTCACCTTATGGGGCTACGTGCCCGAGGTGTGTCCTTATCAGTGGCTCTGGGGGAGAGGGGATTCAGGCCTGGCACCCACTAAGCTCTGCAGCTACAGCTGTTGGTGATCCATCCATGGAAGGCTGCCGAGGCACAAAATATGTGTTATACCTCCGGGCACTTGGGGAGTAGTTTTGGCAGTCCATGGAAGCAGTAAAAGCAGACCACCAAATGTAAATAAAGAATATGGCCATGCTGCACCATTTCCACATGCACGGCCATCAAGTTAAAGAAGCCGTGGCTCCACTGAAGTGTTTAGCCATGTGGCCACTATCTAATAATATTCCCAGCTCCAGGGAAGGCAGCAGAGCCAGGAATCAGCAGCAAAACACCTCTGGGTGAGGGCAAATGGTTTTCTGCCCTCTTAAGGGCATATAATAAAATATAAAAGGACTGCATTATTGGGACTGAATGGAAACAAATATGGCAGCCCCCATAGGTTCTGAGAGGCAAGAGGGCCACTGGGTAATGTCAGAGAGAAGCCTGTAAGCCCAGGAATGTTGCAGCCAATCAGATTGGAAGCTGGCAAAAAACTATAAAAAAGACTGGCAGCTCACCAAAATGGAGATATTTGAGAGGATCCCAGAGGGGAGAGAGCAGGAGTGACACTTGTGGACTGCTTAACCCAAATGCCTGCTTTACAAGCCCAATGGCCTTTCTGGCCCCAATGTGTAGTTGAGACCGAGTGACCAGAAAAGCTGCCACAACAAGGAAAAGCACTGAACTGTTGAGAGATTTCCCTGAAGCCAGGTTTGAACCTGCTGCTGTGAGCTGGTTGAGAATTTGCAATTTGAAAACAGACAGCTTTTCAGTCTGAGGACAGAGACTGTCATTCTGAAGCTGTATGCAAAGAGATTTGCAGCAGAGAATAAAACAGACTGAACAACTTGTGTTACCCCTTGGAGGGACAGGGGTTTTGAGATTACTTTACTATGGTTTCTATCCAGAGAAGTTGTGTGGGCTGGGGCTAGAGACTGAGCCCGAGCCCAGCTGCAAGTGTGCATCCAGAACCGTGTGCCAAGCAGATAGTCTAGGGGACATGCAGCCTGCACTGTCCCACAGACCAACGAGGCAACCACCAGTGAGGAAGATGTTGACAGGCCTGTCAGATGAATACTGCATAACAAGGCCTTAGAGGAGAAGTTTGGAAAGGCTTGACAGGTGAAGTCCAATGTTCTTCAGGCCTTCATCCCTGCCACCAGGTGCTGCTTTTTCTGCAACCTGCTATTGTGGTGCACCACCAACTACTGTACCTCTGATATTAACATGGTACAGTTTAGACAAGTTTAAGTAACTCCCCAGCTTGAACTTATAAACTCTATGTACCTCTGAGCTGTGGCTTGATGGGTCTTCTTTGGCATTTAGTTTGCTAGCTAGTTAGAAAATGGGGATTAATTTCCTGGGTGGGAATGTACCAAATTTCAAGCTGTGCCCAGGCTGGAAGTTAAAAGCTGTTTTTGTTTGGAAGTTATCGGGCCCCAACGAAAGTATTCTACCTCATGTTCAAAGACTGTCATCCTCACAGCTTCCTAGCATGTCAGCACCCCCGCTGTGGTGCCCACTAAGCAGACAGACTGCATGTTATGGTCATTTGGGGGGAAAGCCGGGTGCACCTGCAGGTGGGAGGTGTGCAAGATAGTGTGGGGTACAGTCTGTTGCTGCCATTATTATTGTTGTGCTATTTTCTCCCCTGTTCACCCCCTCCCTATAATAAAGCAGGACATTGGTTTATGGTACAGTTTAGTATTGCTGGTTATTGTAAGTTGTGTGCATTTCTTGGTTGGGAACGGTATGGTAAGGGCAGTTATTGTATTCTCCTGGGGGGTGGTAACCAAGAAGTTTTCCTACAACCATCCCATATCACTGCCCTAGGTGGAGGCATCACACTATTTCTTCTCCTCTCCATTAGTCATCCCAGGCCAGTCCCCTGGGAGGTCTGTCCAGGTGGGACTCAAAGGTCCTAGAAACTGGCAAGGTGAGTCAAGGGGCTGTTACACTACTTTGAGAGAAATGCATCTTTTAAGGGGACAACACGCCATTACACTTCACAATGTTGGTGTGACTAAGGACCCTCATATAAAACTCAGGCTAAACTAAGCTCAGTCTTACCCCAACTGCTGTATGCTGCTTATTTGGGGCTCAGTCTACTCCATTTCCTTTATTTACATAAGAAGATGCATGATTGCATGTATATTGCATATTCAATTGCAATGTTATATATTGCATTCAAGATTTAAAGAGCAATGGCAGCAGCCTTCTCTTTGAATCGACTGCACAGTGCAGTGGGCATCTGGCTGCATGCCTTCATTTGACTATGGGTTGTGAAGTGCTGCCTCAAAATATGCTTTCATCAGGTTTTCTTCCATAATGGTAACTGCAGCAGGATTTGCCAAAAGAGAGCCTTATAGACCCTAAGTGGTTCCCTGGCCATTTTACACAAAACTGCCAATCCCCAAAGTCATGAAACAAAGAGAACCAAGCATTTGTCAATGCCAAATGTTGTCTTGCTGACATTGGCATTGGTAGTGCAGGAGCTGAACAGATGCATAATAGGAATGGCAGTGAAGTAGGAAAGTGACGTGAAACCCCACTTCACCGTACAGAGACTGACAGGCACTGAGGTGTGCCTTTGGGCATCGGCCATAATGTTCATGGCATTTCAGCTCACCCTACCCTACAGTGTGACAAATATCACACTGTGCCTTGGGGTCCTCAGGCCTTATACTTACCCCATTCGGCCATAACGCTCATGGCATTTTACCTCACCCTATCCTGCAGACACCGACAAGTGCTGAAGTGTGCCTTGGGGTGTTTGGTTTTACAGTCATCCCATTTCGTAAGGAGATATGCTGAAATGGATGCAGCATAGGAGAATGGGGTGAACTGTGGGTCCGAAGAGTCCAAGGCACACCTTGATGCCTGTCAGTGGCTTCAGGGTGGGGGGTGGTATGGCATGAGCATGATAGTCGGCAATGCTAAGACACACCCTGACACCTGTCAGTCTGTACAGGGTGGGACGTTATAGTTAGAAACCCTAATGCCCCAGCTATTTGTTGGTATTTTCACTACAAATTTGCAAAATGGCATTTTTGTGACCCCCACCTCATGAAAGTGTTTTGGACCTCTGCTCGTGACTAGTGACACTGTAATTTTGTTAATCTGTCCTGAACGTTGATTTCTTACAGAGACTGCACCATTCTGCATCAGATGTGGGAAAACACCATTCGGGCAGGATGTGAAAAATGACAGCTGTATCATTCATAGGTAGGTGTGAAGAGATGGCAGTGTTGAAAATCTTGAGTGAAAATATTAAAAATGTACAAATTTATGAGCATACATAGAATCTGCACAATGCACGTTCGGAACAGAGTCATTTAGTGGAATTATTTCACTAAATTCTTAACACAAGCATTTTGGGACCTCTGCTTATGAACACTGTCACTATGATTTTCTTCATCTGTCCTGATTGTTGATTTCCCACAGTGACCGTGCCATAGTGCGCCACTTGTGTGAAAACACATTTTAGGCCGGATCTTAAATGACAGATGTACTGTTCATAAGGACTTGTGCAAAACTCACAGTGTTAAAAATGTTGAGTGAAAATATTACAAAGTGTCAAAGTTACGAGTGTGCGTGGAAACTGCGCAATGCACGCTTGCAACATAGTCATTTTATGGACTTTTGTCACCAAATTTTCAACATAGGCATTTTAGGACCTCTGCTCGTGAACAGTGTTGCAGTGATTTTTGTAAGCTGTCCAGAACACTGATTTCCCACAGTGACTGCGCTATTCTGCGCCAGTACTGCAAAAACATATTTCAGACAGGATGTGAACAATGACAGCTGCACTGTTCATAAGGAGGTGTGGAAAAATGCTAGTGTTGAAAATCTGGAGTGAAAATATTACAAACTGGCAAATTTACGTGTGCGCGTGGAAACTGCGCGACACATGCTCGTAACTCAGTTATTTTTGGGAATTTTTTACCAAATTTGCAACACAGGCTTTTTGGGAGGCCACCTCATGAACAGCAACACTGACATTTTGTTACTTGGCCCAAAAAGGTGATTCCGCGCAGTGACTGCAAAATCACCTTTCAGGACAGAATAATGCCATGACAGTGACTGAAATCATGAGGAGGGGTCCCAAAAACCCCATGTTGAAAATTTGGTGGCAAAAGTCAAAAAAATGGCCAAGATATCCACATAGGTTGAAAAAAAAAAAGCATTCATGCCATTATAAAGCTTACCGGCATTTCTTCAGTTCGTGGTCGGCTTTGAAGAGTGCAGAAGTGTTTCTGGTCCACCGAAGATCATCGTGCTGGGCTCTGGAGGTAAGTATGGGGTGAGGGGGGTGTGGGGAGGCAGGGTGCACAGAGGGTGGGCACAGGTTGGTGATGGGGCTACTGGCTCAACGAGGGATCGTTTTCTGTTTTACAGATTAAAAAAATTGCAGGATTTTTTTTTTATACAGGGGCATTTGGCACACTGGGGTGGGCTCCTAGCATGTCACCTGAGTGCTTTTTTTGGGGGGGATGTAGTCAACTGGGGATTGGGCACCTCCACCAGCCATATAGAGTTGGGGGAGTCCTATGAGCCGAGGGGGATTGGGCACCCCTTCGGTACACAAGACATGGAGGGGTACATTATGCTGACAGGGATTGGGCACCCCCATCGGCAAATTTCCTTAGGAGGGGGCATGCCAACAGGGGGATTGGGCACCCCCGTTGGCTTTCAGAGGAACTGTAAAAGGCAGCGTCTGTCCCTCAGCTTCTGTCGGGACTCTGATAAACTGATGGGGAGGCTGCCGCCATGTGACTTGACCAGATTAGGCAAGCAGTGATTGGCTGCTGCAATCAGGGACCGCTCCATGGCGCTCCCTGATTGCAGCGGCTTTTTTCTCTCAAGGTGGTGGAAATGTTTCTTAACTGCTGTCATAGACAGCGTGCTATGCCATTGGCACCACAGAGCCCGGCCTCAAAAAGAAGTGGTGC
The DNA here is from genome assembly GCA_016271365.2 of Neoceratodus forsteri. NCBI lineage: Eukaryota > Metazoa > Chordata > Ceratodontiformes > Ceratodontidae > Neoceratodus > Neoceratodus forsteri. Next base: position 337,808,862 of record CM057454.1, read on the forward strand.
CATTGGCTGCAGCAGGACCACACCTCTGAGCCTACTTCTCCACTGAAGCAACCACACTATGTTGTCTGCGCTGCATGTGCAAGACAACATAAAATTAAAAATGCGCAAGCGAACTGTAAAAATCCATCTGAAATTCAAAAACCTAATCACTGTCAAACCTGCCTGTTTTTCTGTCACTTCTTAGTTAGCAAGAATGAATGAGACTAGAGTGTCAAGGTTACATTTGTCCAGTTAAATTCTCCAGATGCAATCCACAGCCTCAGACGCACTCCTACAAGATCAGACACTGACCACAAAAGGAAAGAAGTTAGCAGTCTGAGGACAGTCCGCAGTATTTTTTTCTCTTCAGCTTGGATTTCTGCCTAGCTCATGAAGGACAACAGATTAAGAACAGCAACCACTCAAAAAGGTATGATTGTCGGCAGTGTATGCAGGGATTCTAAGCAGCAGCCTGCTAAAGAAGGGGACTGCGGGGTTGGGGGGCGGAGGTGTCACATGGTTTCTGGCATCTATCTGACAAAGTTAAAAACACTTTCACTTATTTTCCTCCACTATGGGGCCATGGACTGTAAGCATACTGTAATATTAAACTTACTTAAGTATGACTGTGTACTCAAGAAACAGTAGTAGTGTACCCAGTGTTAAAGGAAGGTCACCAGCCTTTTATTCTGTTTACATGCATAGTTTGTTGGCATGAACCATGACTGCCTCTATTGTACTCTTATAATTTCATCTGGATTTAAATGTAAATGAAGGTACTTAAATCTGGTGTGAAAACCAACTTGATTCCATTGGAAAAGTCATGACCCAACTCACGTAAGGCATTCTGGAATTTTATGATGCTTTAGAGCTAAAGCCTACAGTAGTTGTACTGTTTTAGTCATGTTGTTGCTGTCCTCTGTAGTCCCTATGTTTTTGTCTTATGCTGGCCATGAAGCTTTTCAAGACATACTGTAGTACGTGCCCTGCTGTTTTCTGTAGTCTTTTTTTTATTTTTATTTTTATGGAAATCTAGGATTACAAATACCTTTGAGCAGGAACTGCTCATTTACAAAGGTTCCAAGTCGAAGGAATGGGGGGTATACCTACATACAAAGGTCAACATAATAATACATAGTTACACAATAAAAGAAGTAAGAGACTGAGGCTTAGGAAATTCCAGTAATTCAAAATGTGCCAAATGTTAGGTAGCATGACATACCAGCCAAGGTCAATCTTAGAAATAAATGCTGCAGGTGAGAGGGGGGGTATGCAGGTAGGAAAGCAATTGTCGTAGGGTAGAGAGTGAGGGTAAAAGCTTTAAAGGGAAGGGAGGGGAGGGATAAAAGTCAGAAAATGCCTGGGGGGGAGGAAAGGGAGAGGGGGGAAGGGGCTAGGCAAGTAGAAGGGGGCAAGATGGGGAGAGGTAGCTGGCAAGACTGAAGTGGAGGGCAGTGAGCAGTGGGCCCCTGATTAGGCGAGGCAGTCACAACGACTAGTTGAAATGAGATGAAGTCGGAGTTGTCTCTCAAAAGGGCCAAGAGCAGCAGCAGTAACAGTTTCTTTGTTGAGAGTATTGTACCACTGTGGTGTTCTGTGGGCAAAGGCCCTCTGGCCCATGGTAGTCCAGCATCTGGGGACAAAGAAGGTTAGTTGTTGTGAACTTCTAGTTTGCTGGGTGCTGTGGTGGTCAATGAGGAGCTTTTCAATGCCTGGAGGCATGGCCCTGAGGAGGACTTTTTTGGCTAAGATGCAGGTTTGATACTGTATCCGGTTGATGAGAGGAAGCCATCCTGCCTCAGTGTACAGGTCACACGTGTGTGTAAGTCGGTCAGCCCCAGTTAGCAGCCTGCATGCTTTGTTGAGTGCAACAGTAATTCTGCGGAAGGCAGAGGCAGAGGCAGAGCCATAAATTGCTAGCCCATAATTGATGATGGAGGTGACAGAGCTGTTGATAGCCAACCGGAGAGTGTCAGGAGTCATGCAGTGTTTGTGCCTGGAGAGCAGGCCTATACGGATGTTGGTGGCTTTGGCAACAGAATCTTTGTGCCGATGGTAGGAGAGTGAGTTGTCCAATATGACACCTAGGTATTTAAAATCAGGAACGTGTTCAAGTAAGGTCCCTGTTTGGTTTAGGATGGTGAGATCATGGGATTTGTACTTGCTCCTGGCATTGTAGAAGGTCATAACCTTTGTTTTCTGTAGTTCATGACCAGTTTGTGTGACTTGAACCACTCTTTGATGCACATGAATTCAAGCTGTAATTGTTTCTCGAGGAGCTCTGCATTTTGGTGGTTGGTGAACATGACTGCGTCATTGGTGTAGAGCAGTAATTTCTGGTGGCAGACACTGGGAAGGTCGTTGAGGAAGAGGCTGAAGAGTAGTGGCCCCAGGAAGGACCCCTGTGGGACCCCTGAAAGGACTGGCTTTTCTTCCGTGGTGACACCTGCAATCCTAACCCACTGGACCCTCTCCCCAAGGTAGTTTGAAAACCATAGCAGCGCTTCATTGGAGAGCCCAATGTTCGATAATTGCTTGAGTAGGAGTGGGTGGTTCACAAGTGTCAAAGGCTTTTGTAAGGTTGATGAATACTGCCCCTACACAGTTTCCTTGATCGAGCGTGGTATAGATGAAGCCAGTGAATTCTAATAGTGCAGTGGTGGTACTGTGCCCTTTCCGGAAACCATGTTGCTCAGGACACTGGATGTCGTATTTTCCAGGTACTTGACGAGTTGGTCTGAGGCGATACGCTCCAGGGCCTTAGACAATGGAGGGAGGATGGAGATAGGTCTGTAGTTGGACTGCAGTGATTTGTCTCCACTTTTTGTACCAGTGTGATGGTCACCTGTTTCCAGCGAGATGGGAACTGGGACATCCTTAGTGATAGGTTGAGGACCTTGTCAGGTTCAAGGACTTCTTCAAGACAAGTGCTAACAACTTCAGGTCAAGGGAGTCACTGCTGTAGCCTGCATTGTGAATGGCCTTCCGAATATAGGTTCTGGCTTCATGTACTGGAATCTCCTTGAAGTAGAATTGTGGGGCAGGGTGTAGGAGAGGAGTAGTTGCAGGTGGGTTACTACCAGAGGGGGCATCAAGGAAATTAGAAGGGAAGTCACTATCCAAGTTGGAGAATGCATTGTTAAAGGTGTTGGTGATTGTGTACAGGTCAGATGTTGGTGTTCCATTTATGTTGAGCATGGTTTGTGGTGACTTAGGGTCCTTGCCTGTAAGGTCTTTCAGGTTACTCCAAATTTTTTTTCCATCACCCCAGGAGTTGGAGAGAGCTTCCTTGAAGTATTTGCATTTGGCATTCCTAACTGCCCACGTGCACTCATTTCTGGCAGCTTTATATTTATGAATATCCCCAGGTTTGGATGTTGCATGGGCGCAGTGCCAGAGATGATCCCTATGTTTGAGTAACATGATTAGATCGGGGGTCATCCATGGTAAGCTTCTGCCCCTGACCTTCAGCTTTTTGAAAGGTGAAAAGATATTGCAGGCCGAAGGAAGTGGCTGATGAAAAGGTCTAAGGTTTGGTTTACATCAATGGCTGAGTCAATTGGTGTTCAGTCCAGGTGGCTTAGGTGTATCTTTAGCAGCTCAAGGTACCACTGCTTTAACACTCTGGTGTGGATTATTTTAGGAGGGCGCTAAATGAATTTGTTTGTCCAGGTACATGTGACCGGTGAGTGGTCACTGATCCTATCAGGGAGCACGGAGACTTTTGAGAATCATTCAGTGTGATTAGTAAAGATCCAGTCCAGAAGTGTGTGTGACCCTGTCCTATAGTTGCATCTGATGGGGGTGGTAACAAGCTGGGTGAGGTTCTGTGACGTGACAGCATCCTTGTAGTTTCTGGCCTCCAGTGATAGCCAATTTATGTTGAAGTCGCCTAGTACTATGAGTTCAGAGTTATGGTGTAATCCCTGTAGGCTTTCCAATAGGCTCATAAATCCATTGGGCTGATCTTTAGGGGGTAGGTAAACAGAAGCAATGGTGAGCTCCTTGTTGTGCGCCCCGAGTAGAACTTCAGTAGCGAGAACCTTCGAGGGTGGTTTAGGGTTTGAGAACAAGAAGATCTTGGCCCTATAGGAATCCTCAGGTAGATGGTACAGCCCCCACCTCATTTGGAAACCCTGTCCTGCCTGAATATAGAGTATCCAGGGATGGTGACTGCAGCATCTGGTATCTTGGGGTTAAGCCATGTTTCGACAACAGAGAGTACATCAGGGCTGTGTTGCTGGACCCAGGTTTGCAAGATGTCAAGTTTGTTAAGGAGGCTGCAGACATTGATTGAGGCTAATGTGAGGGATCCCTCCCACCTTTTTGTGGCATGGGGTACTAGGCCAGTAGGCCCCTGGTTAGGATGAACATTTCCAGCTATCAGAAGTAGCATAAGTAGTATCCTAAGAAGGTATGCTTTAATGATTTTGCAGACTAGTTTTGTTGTATGGCATCTAGTCCTTTTGGCCTTGCTGGTGTGCATTTGCCCCGTGATATTGCAGAGCATAATATATAAAGCCATGTTCTCAGAGGTGCCACATGATTAATGAAAAGTAATCAAATCCACAGGAAATGGTGAACTACCGGGGACCAGAAAACTATTATCGTAGCTCAAAGATCCAGAATGTGATAAATTCCTGAAGGGGTTAAATTCCTGAAGGTGATGAACATTGGCCTGATGCATATGCAGGATGTAAAAATCCTTTGTTAGTATCTTGCCTTTGTTCTCCAAAATGGTTTTGAATAGACCTCAAAGACAAGTACACATACTTCAAGAACAAGTCAGACGGAAATGTGGATTCAATGCAGTGCTCCACAACTCAGTGCTTGTATAACAGATTTACTGACCTTATTTTTGGCTTTGATGGCTTCCCAAAAAGTTGATTTATGATGAGAATGCCAATACCTGGTGGTGATGTTTTGCAGTTTCTTAGTCCAGGAAATGTTCATAGATGATATGTCCAAGAATGATCCAGTTCCTCCAAGCAGAAACACACGAAAATCCACAAAAACTAAACTACTGACAGAGACAAACACAGACAGCCGGCCACACAGGCTCAGATATCATAAGAGTATATGAGTTAGAAAAATGCTTTTGGAGACTACAGGGACTTCACAAGACATGTAACGGAACTGAATGAGAGTATAACTTCTGCTGGCTTGTGCAGGTATGCATCAACTCCCATGATGCCTTGCATGAGTGGGATGATGACTTTTGCAATGAAGGCAAACAGGTTTTCACACCGGGGCAAAACAGAATAAAACAACCACATTTATCTTTAAATTAGGATGAAATTAGGGGGATGCAAGAGAGGGAATTATTGCACATGCCTACAAGCAACACAGAAAATAGGTTGAGGGGACTTTCCCTTTAAATAAAGATAAACACCTCTAGCAAGGTACTATATACTGACCCAAAACCAGTTACACTTTATTGACAGCTATAATACCTAACATGTTTGCTAAGATGGGCTCAAAACAACATCTGGCATAATACAACCTGCTTACTTGTCAGAGGCAGAGGGTGAACATCTGAGCCAGCTTGGGGGTGGTGAGGTGGGGGGGAGGGTTCTCTGCTTGATGGGAAGTGATAGGAGCAGCTCACTCTTTTCAATTACACAAAGTTTCCACCCAGCAAACAGAAAACACAATTTCAATCAGCATGTCTAATTATTGGTCTGTCACTGCCATGCCCACTGCAGCTTGAGCTGCATTGGACCAGACAGTGACACACCTCTTGAAACAGTATTATTGTAACAAGATGTTCACTTCACACTGTGCATGCAAGTGAACATAAAATGGATAACTTGGTTGCAAACTTACACCCAAGGCTGTACTCTGGACCTATAGGAAGTGTTGGACCATAAAGATAACATGATTACAATGCAACACAAATTCAGGAAGAGTGCAGATTAAATCTATAATGCACCAGATAGAATGCCTTGTTTCTTGAGGTAGTATTGTATCACACATAAGCCACCATTGTGTGGAACATTTCTATATAGAGCCTCCACATCAAAGGCAACCAGCAGCAAACTCTTCCTCACCTCTAGAGCCACATGCGTAGTTATTATATCAGATGAATCAGTGATATAAAAAGATAGACTAACAACTAGATCCTTAAAGCGATTTACCAAGTTTTGATATATGAATGCATATACTGCAAGGTGACTGCATATAGAAGTGATTCACAATGTATTTTGATAGATGCATAGCATATTTTAGCAAATTAAATCAGGTTTTCACCCTCACAAACTAGGAAGTGTCATTTTGTGTACTGGAGCATGTATTTGGTGACCTTTGACACTCATTACCTTTGCAATGTCACCTCAGGGAGATCTGTGCTCTGCAATTAAAACTAGTTCTTGGTCACAGCAATTCTGTCTTGATAACACAGCTCTTGGTCACAGCATGCAGCACGACAACAGCAATGTCAAACAGTTTATTTTCAGGGTCCAATGATGAAAGCATTATGTTGTCCTGCACTAACAGTGATCTTTTGGACACTGACATAGTGCCACAATTTGATAGCCACTGCATAGTAGATCCCCATAGGGATGACCCTATGACAGCAGCGAGAATGATGTGGGCAGTAGCTCAGGCAGTCACAGCAGTAGTGCCAATCCATTCCAGTACAGCAGTGAGAGCAGACTTAGCAACACGGACTGTTAATATTATATTTTGCTACTTAGTGCTACGGTTTGGTTCCCTTCATTGCTGTCATTTTACTGTGCAAAATCGAGGTATGGTGTGTGTTCTGTTACTCCCAGCATCGATGTGCCCACACAAATGCTAGTAATAGTACCCTGGGTTTTTATATTTCTATTTTTTGGGGGGGGGGATTGCTTTCCCTACGCTAATGAGTTGTTGGCCACTCCAGCTTGACACTGAGAGCATGGCTCGATCTGGTGGCATTGCTTGAGCAGGATAAATGGCTCACAATTTGTCCAAATCCAATGTGTTCAAATTCCTCACCTGGTACTAGTTAGTAGTGACCTCCTGCCAATTGATTTATCAGTCACTCACTCTGATGGAGCACAGGGTGAAAATTACAAGCAGGCACCTTGTACCCCAACCACTCCAAACCCCCCAGCTGCACACATACACTTAGAAAAATGCTGCAGCATAGAACCTTTATTATCTGTAAATTATTCATACTGTTTGGGTCTGTCTTTGCCCTGGTGCATACTGGTCTACCTTATAGCTTTCTTCTCTGTGTATGTGTGTGTTTGGGAGTGGGGGGCCTGCTTGTACTTTCCCCTTTAGCGCTATCAGTGATTGAGTAATGTGTTGAAGTCACCGGTTCCCCTGTTTACGGCATGTTATAAATTTAAAACTACAAATTATTGCACCAGCTTTGTGTTACTTCTAAGCACTCAGGAACTATACAGACTGCAGCTGTCATTAGTGTCTGCATAAGCATCTGTAATACCATCCTGGCATTGGCTTTATGCTGCTGTATGTGTGCCTCCAGGTGCATTATGAACTGAGCAAAATACACAGTACAGTCTGTGATCGCCCCCACCCCCAAGGTTAAAATGACACTGCCAGTACCCTTCTCATGGAGAAAGAGACCGCATTTTGTTTAGATAGCCTAAGTACTGTTTTGATTGGTCCACTACAAAAGGGACATATCCTTGCAGTAGGTACTCAAGTGTTAAACTGTATCTGAACCACCCTTCCTCACTTATGTCACCATACTTCATTACCACTTCGGTCTGCGTCTAGCCATTTGTGTTTTCCCATTTTTTCCGTTACAGTGGATCTCTGATGTACATGAGTAAAGTGTACAGCAAATACAACAGATGCTGCACTATACTGTCTCCAATGCCTTACCGATGTCATGGTGCATTGTGTAGACTCCCTGCATTCATTGCTGTGTAGCCCATATTTTGGTTCAGACATTATTCCCTAAGTATGCCGAACTGACTAGCACACTTTACAATATAACACCATAGAAGCCGTACATTGGTACCACAGTGTCGGAAGAGGATGGCAACTGCAGTCTCTTCTTTTGCTGATGCTCTGGAGCACATACAATAATGCTATAATCCTAATTATAAATAAAGACTGTATGTTAAACTGTTAAAACTAAGTGTTTTTAATTTTGAGATACACTGTAAACTATGTACAGTATTACTATGTACAGTATATAACTGATTTTATTGCATTCATTCATTTATAAACTTAGTGAGGAGCTGGCAAGCTGGAGAAACTGTTCAGTGCACCATGTCCCTTTATTCATGCACATCTAAGCATACTTTGGTGATCAGTGTTATGGTGCTTGCATGAGAACACCAAATGAGCCCAAGAAAACACAGGAGCACAAGAAAAAATATAAACTGTTTATAATGGTGGTGACAATCAGAAATGCAATAGCAAAGGCAGTTTATTGAAGCAGTCACACTGGAAGCAGTACTTGCCAATAATACACAGTTTATTGCACTTTTCCCCTGGGATTGGACTGTGCAGCTTAGTGCTTATATTCTCACTGCACATTACAATTCTGAACTGTTGAAAAAGTCATCCATTTAACACAGACCTCTATGTACCAATACTGAAAAGCTTACTTCAATTTATACAGTAGATCTGCCCAGTTCAAAATTGTCCTTTTGTGTCCCAATACGCTACAGATTACAGCTCCACTCAGTTAAAAAAAATAGTTTTTATACAGACTTATTAAAATTGTGTACTTGCAGCAGTTATTAAAACTGTAACACTGTACTCAAGCAATGTAGATTGTGATGTTCCTAGAACCGATGGACCTAGGACACAGAGCTTAGTCAGATGAGTAAAATTGAAAGTCAGAAGAAATCACCATTTCAGCAATCCCAAAAGCAAGTATAACACCTGCCAGTATATCAGAAAGTTTCAGTCATCAGTGCTGTAATTTTTGCCAGTTCAGTTTTGGATCTGCACTCACTGAGGCTGAGTCCAGGAAAGATGAATGAACGAGCAGTGAGAAAGGTGCAGTGGGAACATCTTCCCTGTGCTGATGTCATTCATGCTTGTGGATGCACTGCTCATGTGCGAACTTCAAACAAAGAAAAAAACATTCAGAGACAACTGTGGCACAAATATGTTAAAAACTAAGCATCTGAATATATTTAATACATAACTTCGGGGCAGCTGAGCTTTGCATCACTCAGTGAATGGCAGGTGATCTGCAAACATGACATCGGGGGAAGTTGGTAAATCACTTTGATAAAACTGTTAAGGAAATGTTGGCCAATAAAGATAAAATAATTACAATTTAACACAAATTCAGGAAGAGTGCAGATGAAATCTCTAATGGCCCCAGATAGAATGCTTTGTCTCTTGAGGTAAAATCTTATCACATGTAAATCACCCTTATGTGGGACATTTGTTTTTAGGGCATCCACATCTAGGGTAACCAGCAACAAATTTTGTTTCACCTCTAGGTCTTCATGTGTAGTTAATATATTAGATGAAACAGTGACATAAGAAAGTAGATTAACAACCAGATCATTAAGGGAAAGCTGTTTTAAATGGAACCGCCCCACCCCCAAAGCCTTACCCCCAATTAAGCTCCCCCAAAATTTTTCAGGTCTTTTACCTTATCGGGGACAGGAACTTCGAACTAACTGGCAGCAGTTAGTAATGTTTCTATTTACAGCAAGGAAATTCATACCTCCAAATCATCCATATTTAACTGTACAGTGATAAACACTGATGTGAAAAACTGTGTTTTCAGTTGTTTTCTTTTAATGGACAACAATTTGCACAGTTCTTTTCATGGAACTGATAGTTTAGCATTTTTACTATGCCATGGTTTATGTAAAGAATGCTAATTATGAGCTGTTGACCTATCAGAATCATGCTCAGAGTTCTGTACACAAGCTGCGACATAGTTAAAACTCCAGGGACCACACATTCAAAACCTTGCCCTGAGCACAAACCGTTTGCGCAGGTTTTGCACCCCGATTGATGCTGCAAAGTTTAAATTCGTTGTCGAAGTTCAGTAAAGTTACCAACTTTGCCTTCATGGAACAAGCCACAAAGTTTTACATTATCTTGTAAATTCACCTATAAACTTGCTGGTTGGTGACTTCACCATTAGGTAGTTAGACTAAGTATTTTCAAAATGAGGCTACTGTAAACAACTAGTGCCTGAGGCCATATAGAAAAAACTTCTGCAGGTCACTTGCTACTGTTCTATGAACTGACTCATACTTAGTTTCACTTTACAGTGTGAGCTAGACAGTGGAAGGGGACAGATCTGTTCTTTTGATAGTGAAAACTAGCCCCCCCCCAAAAAACGTTTTCAACATTGTTTTGCTTGTTCTTCATCTTATTTGTACTGTACAGTTTGTGAGCCTTTGTTTAGTTGCTCTTTGGCTGTTGTTTTTTTTATATTGAACACTTTTATGTGTGCTATTTTTCATCTCTTGTAGATTTGTTTTACTCTTTTACTCAGGTTTTTTTTGGTTTAAAATGAGTGGGAGTGATCAGGAGGAGAGGGAGTTCTGGCAGTAGATGGGAGACACCATGTTTTCTGCATCAAGATGGCCTGGTAAATGACACTGACAGTAGGAAGAGACAGCAGCAGCACTCAACCCCCCCCCACAGTGCAGCATCACCAGCAACAGGATGAAGCAAGGGCACGACCACCACCAACAGCTACAGAAGCTCCAGCCCAGCCAGCTGTTGTACCACTACCATCACCGATACCACCACCTGTGCAACATGAGGAGGAGTAGATGCAGTCAAGATCATCTTGTTCCTCCCCTTCAACAGCAGCAGCTGAAATCCCTTGTCTGGGACTTTTTGATATTGATAGCACCAACACCAGTGTGGTCACCTGAAAACTATGCCACATTTTTGTTCAGTGTGGGAAGTGGGGGAGCCATTTGGGGACAGGTGATCAGCATGCACACCTTAAAGGGAAGCATCACAAGGAGTGGGAGGAGCATCTGAGAAAAAAAGGTAGTGAGAAGAGTGGAGGTGGTGCCACACCTACTGGTTCTTCTCTGCTGGGCAAGAGAAAGAAATGTGATATACAGGTGTAGGAGGGGGAGATGGAGTGGACTGGGAAAGGGACCTGCAGTCAGACTTGGGTGCTCAGTGAGGGGGCACCTGAGAGACTGACCTCAGATCCTCCTCCTCCTCCCACATCCACCCCTGTGGAAGTAGAAAAGCTCTGCAGGGAGGTAGGAGAGCTCTCCCAGCAAGTTATAAGGATGAAAAAGCTGTTAGAGGTGGTGCTGTGAAATCAGCAAATCATTCTAGATGGTTTGGCAGAACTGAGAAGCGGTGGTACACCCTCTGTCCCCAGGCCATAGCCCTCCAACCCAGATATTTTCTTTTATCTTTCACCCTCTGTTAAACCCTAAAAATGAAAAAAAAAAACTTGATAAGAAAACAACTGTCTACCCATTTTTCTCTCTGTTTGTATTTCTTTATTTCTGTTACTGTTGTGCTGTTAAAACCTTAAAATAAAAAAAGTGAAAACTTAGAAAAAAAAAGTTAATTTATCTTTATTTCTCTCCATCTGTATTTCTTGATTTCTGCTACTGCTTTGTTCTGTCTTTTGAAATTCTTCTGTTTTAATCCATTCAAAAGAAAAAAAATCTGATTTCAACTCTGTTGTGTTTCTTGTGCAAGTGCACAGTCTTTACACTGTTACTAAAATTGTTCTCAACTACTGCTGCTACATGGTGCTGCACTTAGGATTACCACCTGTCCTGATTGCCACAGGACAGTCCTGATTTGGGCAGCTGTGTCCTGCCCAAAAAAAAAAAAAATGAAAAATACTACATGTCCTGACTTTATAGCAGAAAAAATATTTTCTAACTTTCCACTGAATGTTGCAGAAACTATAATACCTTAACTAAAACAACTTAAAATGATAAGAAACAATTGAAGCAACTAAGAAACTGCAATACTTCACCTTAATTCTTATTAAATAGAGAAAAGAAGTCAGTTGCATTGGTCGAGGTTACGTACTATCCTGTGAAAAATCATGTTTCAGTAAGAAATGTGTTTCACTCCCCATCCCCATCACAGGCAGCCCTTCTTGTAATTCACAGCACAACAGTAGTGCAAATGTTCCAGAAAAACAAAGTAGGACACATTCTGGTATAAGCACTTTTGTACACACAACTGGCAAGCACAATATATAAATTCCTCACTTCTTACAGTTCTCTAACAAACCAAAAATCAGTAATGTTGGTAATAAATTGCTGATGCTGCTACTACTATGCTGTTTAAGTCACCCTCTCAGTCTGTCTGTGTTGTCAAGCACTTTAGTACACACACCTGCCAAGCACAATATATACATTTCTCACTTCTGGAAATTTTCTAAAAGCTAAATAATAAAAAGGAGCTCCTGACATAATTAGATATCTTTGTTATATCCATCTGGATGATCTGTCTGAATCTGTTCATTAGCCCCTTCCACATTTGCAGCTCCATTTATGCCAAAATGATATACAAAATGGGAAGACAGTAACAAGATATTCCAGTACTTTGCATGCAAAAATATGCAGTCTGCTGTTCTCTTTACTCAATAGCTTTGTGACCTACCAGCAAAGGTATATATTTTATTTCATTTCTTTTGTTTGGGGGAGAGGGGTTTTACCACTTTCTAACCATTTTTTGTTTACTGTTTTTCTATTCCAGGAATTATCACTAGGGTGATGAAATCATGTTACTGCATAGGCCTAGCCTGTATCCTTTTTTGGAATTTAGTAATTTTTCCAACCATGGAAGGTAAGTATTTGTTTTATTCTGAAAAATTTTGCAGTTGTCAGACTGTTTTCTGATACTGATGCTAAAATTTCAGGTAATTTTCAGCAGGTGCCTTTTGCAATGTTGTCTGGGCAGAGAAGATGGTGATGGGCCATGGCTTGATTGCTGGAGCAGGAGATAGCAGCAAAAGAGACATGTGAAGACAAGAAAAGATCATTTAGACTCTACTCAAGTACCCACCGTGGTGGTGGCTGCACAGTATAGCCATTGTTTACTCCCCATCTTACTATAACTGTGACCTGTGAAGAAAAAAGAGAAATTATTTTGCCTCATTCAGCCACTGTAGTGGCCTCACAGTATAGCCGTTATCAACTCCCCATCTTACTGTACCTGCCACCTGTCACCTGCGAATTAAAATGAGAAATTATTTATCCTCTCTTTGGCAACCATGGAACACTATGTATCTGTGAAAAAGGAAAATGAAAAAAAAGAACAAAAAAGAAAATCATAATGATACTTACCATTACATTAATGCTGCTGGCCGTGCTGTTTTATTAGCTGGTGTGTGCCACTGAGATGGCATGTAACTCCTCTCTGTTTCTTGAGGGCTGTCTGGCTTTGTATCTGCCTTTGACAGTCATCCCTGTGAATGGTGAAAACTGCAGGGAGACAAAAGGAAGGAAAGTAAAACATTTTAAAGTCTTTCTAATTAAGGTGGAAGGACTTTCATCCTCTGTGAGGTTGAGGACTGGAGTCGCCCACCACCAGTGAGGATAAGGACTGTGAACAACAGTGAAAGTGGCTTACCATCACAGCAGACAAAGATAGGCCTCACTGAAGCTGAGGTCTTGCTGCTTTCATGAGCTAGCTGGCTGGAGAGTCGGCTTGAGTATCCTGTCATACAGTTCCAGATTTGACTGCTGCAGTAGAGTTGTGATGGTAAAATCCCAAGCATTGATTCCAGATTCTTTGCAAAGTGTTTTTAGCAGCTCCACATGATGTGGATTGTCAGTTCCAAATCCAATAGATACTGTATAGTACCTTATTTTCACTGGTCCTTATTATACGCTATATTAGCTTATAGAGGACGGTAAGTGAATATAAAGGACCAGTGAAATAAAAGTCACTTATGGCCATCTGTACCTATACTTGCCCAAGATTACTATCATGTCGGTTGCATTTTGTTAGTCTCCTTCCTCCCTTGCTGTCTGTACACATTACACAAAAACTACTGTAATAATACAATTACAGATCTTACAATTCTCTCTCTCTCTTTCTTTCTCTCTCTCCCACGCTCACACACTTGCTCCAGCACGCTCACTCTGGCAACGTATGATAAACTCCAGATAAACTCCCGGTGTATCTTCTCTTTTATTCTATTTATTTTACAGTATTTTCAATAAGCCCAAAAGGAAAAAGAAAAGTAATCAACAACTAAACAGCTAAAAATGACACTGGCAGTTTCGGAGATGCCACATCACACCACGTGGCTCAGTGGGTGGTTCTGTGCTTTCAACGTCTGCTTTCTGGGCATCCTGGACATCCTCTGGTATCTTAGAAACCCCTGCAAACATAAGACAATCAACAAGTTGAAGAGAAAAAAAGTAATCAACCTATTCAGAGTTTTGATACTTACTTGGCATTTCTGTGCTTTCAGTGCTTTCTGAGGTCTCAACGTTGGCGTCCTTGACATCCTCAGTTTCTGGTACCTTAGCAACCCCTGCAACAGCAAACCCAAGACAATCAATAGGGATAATGAAAAGGAAAGTCAAATACAGTACTTACTAGGGGTTTCTGAGCTCTCAAGGATAGTATCCTCCATTTCTTCTGTATTTGGTAGCTTAGCAATCCACTGGTTGAGACATGACTCATGTGCCTCAGCGATTCCTGCCTGCACAAATCCTCTTATACAGTCCTCACTCTGCATACTGGTCTCTGTGAATGATGTCACCAACCATTGAGCATGTTCGTCCTTCATGTTTTGAGTTTTAAGTCCACTTTAAGTTCAGCTTCAGCACAGGACAGCTGCTCAGTCACCAGTTCTAAATACCAATTTGTAAACCTCTTTTTTAGCATATCCCTAAAACTTTTGTTGACAGAGATGTTGAGAGGTTGGAAGAGGTCAGTACATGCTGCAGGGATATACACTGGTATGAAGTTCAATGATTGTATTGTGTCCAAAACCTTTGCTGTTGTATGTGCTCTAAAGAGATACAGTAACAATAGAGCTTTCTGCTCATCGGGTGAACACAGTTGATGTCTTATGTGGGCAATTCAGGGGACAAGTGCTTGCTCAATGTACTGGATTACTGTGTCCTCATTAGCCCAGTGATTCATAGAGTGGCTGATGATCCAATCACTAGGAAATTGATGACAAGGGTGGCAGACATTTGTCTTTCACAAATGAAAGACAAATGAATGACCTGCGGGGGCAAGAAGCTGCCAGCCAACATGCATGCAAGCAGTAACGAAATTTGTCACTTGTCTCCCAGTCCAGTTAGTGCAACCTGTTTACAACCTGTTGCTGCCATGGTCCTTTCAGACACAGGGACCATGGCAACACCAGTTTCATCTATATTTATCACTAGTTCATTTGGGATCAGCTCCTGTGCACAAGCTTGACGTATTCTTCCAAGAAAAGCTGCCTGAAGCATGTTAAAGTTTGATGGTGTTTTCTGACAGGCCTTAGTACCTTTTCACCTGCTGAACCCCATACATCGTAAAAACTTCCAGGCCCATTTTAATGTCATGTTTAAATGTCCCCCATTCTCTATGAGCAGTTGCGGTGCATTTGCTTTAACAATGCCCAAACATACAGCTTGCACCACCCTGGCATTTACAACGGCCCCTTCAGAACGCAAGCTGTTTACAACTTTTTTTAGCTGCTCCTCTAAATCTGTAAGTAGCATAGTTGGGTGACCTCTTGGTTTATGGGGCAGCAATGGGGGGGGGAGTTTTAGCTGGTCTGGTGTCATTTGGAGCTTCAAAAGGTAGTCTGTCTTAAATGTACGAATGGTACTCTCATTAATGGTTGCGCTGTATTTACTGCTGTAGAAACAGACAGCAGACATCACACCATTTTCCGCTGCTTACTTCCCAAGCTCAAACCTAACCCCTGCACTGTAGAACTGGTAGTTTGATGCCCATTTTCTTTTAGCAGGAGGTGTGCTTGCTAGCTCTCAAGAAACTGATACGGCTACATGGCTTTTGATGCCTGATGATGTGGCAAGATTAACTGCATCCACATTGGAGACATCCAGTGGGTATTGTTGCTTCCTCTTGCCACCACCCATAAGCCAGGTAAGAATAGACATACCGGAGGCAGTGAGCGCTTCTCACAGTGACAGTATGTGTAGCATCAGTGTTGTGGCTAAACAGCGACACCTTATAGTACTAAAATCAGTACAAAAATCAGCTGATCACTGAAGCGCTAAATCAAAAGAGCGCAAATGCATTTGATAAGCTGATAACGCAAAAAAAGTAAATGTGAATTTATGGTACTATACAGTATTATCTCAGAGCAATCATAGTATTAATTTATATGAGTTTTTAAGTCAGGGAGTTCTGTAACTCATACCATAGGATCAAGCCAAACAGTGTTTCCCAGAATCAGGACAATTTTTGCATCAGTGTAGATGCAGTGGCCCATGCTCTTGTGGCTGTGTAGGACCCAAGCAGGCCAGAGGAGGAGGATGAGAAGGAAGAAGTGGTGCTGTGTCTTGCTGGCTGGAGCAGACATTGTCTTTGGACATCACATTCAGGTGGTGGAGGCAGGCAATTGATTGGGCACAAGGAGACAGCAGCATAACAGTTGGGTATGGGGAACAGTAAAATGACTGAAAATAACAGAACCGTGAATCGTAAAGTAAAGGATTATACTGATGAGGGGAAAGGAGGAAAACAACACATCTTTGTTTATGCTTCAACCTCGTTGAGGAAGCATCCCTCACAGTCTTCCAGTCTGGAGTTGTCACCAGATGAAAATTCTCTCTCCATTACTGCTTCATTCACCTTGGTGGTAGAAGACAATTTGTTAATGCTGACAACACCTTGCTCTTCATCTTCATCTTCACCGCCACCTTCATGTGGTAGGAACATGGACATGATAATAAAGTATTATTTGCTGGGGATATACTGGGTGACTCAGTAGTAGCACTTGAAACTGTCTGGAAATGTTGATAGTCATTTAATTTATGCATTAACTTTTAAAGGGTGCTGGAGTGTCCTGGCTAGCAAAATAAAACTGCATCACTAATGCAGGTGTGTGATTGTGAATAGTTCATGTTGTTCCTGTAATTCAGTGAACTAGAATTCCAAACATTTACAAGAGGCAGTGAAGTCCAGTGGTTAGAGATTACCGGCTTGGAACCTGGGAGATCATAGGCTCAAATCTCAGCAGAGACAAATGCTCACTGTGTTACCTTCCTCAAGTCACTTCACCTCCCTGTGCTCCAGTTCACCCAGGTGTGGAAATATGAGTAGCAGCACAACCACGTGTTGAAATGCTGAATCTCAACTGAGCTATCCTGGGCAAACAAATGACAAATTTTTGCTACAGTATGCCAAACATTTTATCATAAATCGTCATAGGCATTACAGTATGACAGGTGCAGGCAGCACAATTAGACCTTAGTTTACAGTATCTTTTTTATGTCATGTCTTTTAACTTCAGTAGTTTTGAAAGTATTTCTGGTAACACTTTACAATAAGTTTTTTTTTTTTTTTTTTTTACTAAAGCTTTAACAAAGCATGAAGATAATTTATGCATAATTATTACGGACTTTTGACTTCTTGTATATGACATTATCTATTAGAAAAGTACAGCAGTGTCTCTTTTTCTTGCCTAATTATAAACCATTACAAACCTAATTATAAACCATAGCATTTATTTATTTAATGATTGATTTGTTTATTTAGTGATTGATTGATTGATT
Source organism: Neoceratodus forsteri (assembly GCA_016271365.2). Lineage (NCBI taxonomy): Eukaryota > Metazoa > Chordata > Ceratodontiformes > Ceratodontidae > Neoceratodus > Neoceratodus forsteri. The sequence goes on from CM057454.1 coordinate 337,826,489, forward strand.
AAGTCATTTCGCCAGATAAGCATACAGAGATACTGTAGGCAATAATCTTGTTTTTAGAAGAAACATTTAAAACTTTAAAGGGAAAGTCCATCAGCCTACTTACTGTACACCTGTGTATAAACTGATGAGATGATGAGATACTGAGGAAATGCCTGTTACAGGAAATAAACAGGGCTGGTTTGACAACTATGAGGATGAGTTTCGTGACAACTTTTTCTGTGGACACCAGGGCTATCCAAAATATAATATATAAAAATTGTGAGATAATCAGAATAGAGCCACAGTTAAGTGATGTAGCAGCATGTCCTCCAAGAATTACATATAGGAGGACACACAACATCAGGATAAGGTAGTTTACAGCATGCAACCAATAAGTAGGAAGGCATGTCCCCCACTAACCCTGGCTGTAAATTTCTGTGATCATTGCAAATATTGTAGCACGGTAACTAAAACTAAAACCCTCTGGGGTCCAAAAGATGGCAAAGAATATAAGATATTAAGACTGATCACCTGTTTTTATTTATTTAGTTTTTGTTAACTGGGTAGGTGCACTAGCCATAAAATAATGATTTTCAGGCATGACCTGGGAGAGTACAACAAGGAGAGAACAGTGAAACAACAACAACATGGGTACAGTAATACATGCAGAGGAACAGTACAGCAGTGCTACAAAAATACAGTTAGTAGAATCAAAGTGCTACAAAAATACAATGAGTAGAATCAAACAATATAATAATAATGGCAAACATTATACAAATAATGGCAGTAAGATATGTAATAAATGCAGAACCACAGATCTGACCTAGAGGAGAGAAAGGGTTAATGAGAGAGTAAGGTTATAAAAAGAGGATAGTGAGGCATGTTCCTACACAACAAGAAAGAATGACAGAAGGAAGGCCAGGGGTGGTATTTGGCAAAACAGTGGATGGCCAGCAACAAGGCTCGAGAAGGAAAAGAGATGGTAGTCAAGAAGTTATTTACAAACAGAAGGAAAAATGTGGGGAGGGGACGAGAAGAGCCAGTACTGAAGCTAGATTAGAGCAGGAGTGACATTACTGGTAAGTCTCAGGAGCTTCAGGTTGGGTCAGAGCATATACAAGTATCAGCTAAGGATAGATAATGACAATATTCAGTTTTAAATCTAAAGTGAGACTGAGACAGCTGGAGGTTGAGTGGAAAAGCATTCCACAGCCTGGGAGCAGAGTATTGGAAGGCCCCTGTGCCTTTAGTCGTAAGACATCTTAGAACATAGAGCAAGGATTTGTCAGCTGATCTCAGGCCATGGGAGGTTGGTTGAGGGACCAGAAATGCTGCCATCTGGGATGGGTTTTTTTCCTGGATGATCGAGTCTATTAGTGATCCAAGGTAGTATTGTCTACTGGCAGAAGGTGAGAGCCAATTCAGATCCTTATAGAGAAGGCAGTGATGTTTGAGTCGAGGTGACAAAGAGGCAAATTGGCATATATTGTTATAAGTTATGTCCCATTTTAGTAGGATGTTTTGTGGACAGAGGTAAGAATAGAGGCACCTTAAGTAAGGGTTGGGAGCAGAATACCTCGGGCAATTGATAAGTTTGCCGAGGGTGTAAGCATGTAGCTCGTTTTGTAAGCTACTCCCAGTTTCGAGTTTACAGATTTGCACAAGGACTGAATGTGAAGGTTAAAATCCAGAGATTGGTCCAGCAGGATCCCAAGGTACTTGAAGGAAGTAACATTTTCAAGTGGAATTCCTCATGGGAAAAGAACCTCCAGCAAACTAGTACAGGCCTTTATCTTTGGTGCGGAACCTAGGAGCATGGCTTTTGTTTTCTTTTCTTTTCATTTAGTACAAGCTTACAGTTAAGTAGCCAGTCTAAGACCTTATTGAAGTCAGAGGTAAGTGATGTGTTTATGCAGGCAATACTAGCAGAACTAATATAGATGCCTGCAATATAATTTGTTTAGCAGCATGACGCTGTGGGGATTCTATGAAGGGAGGATGGAAAGAAAGTTTAAGGAGTTATTGGGGAACATATGCATGCCATCATCAATAGAAATGACAAGTACGCTTTGCCACACATTAATAGTTTGGGTGGTGGGGGCACACATAGTCCAACTACCTTTATTGGAATTGATAAAGTGGTGTTAGGGCCCAGAGGTGGTGACATAGAGAAGAGATTTGCAAGACGGGAGGTGTATTGGATTTACCAACTAGGTGCTCTGAATTGGACAGGTTTGAATGATTAACAATTTATTTATTTATTAATTCATTCATTTGGTAGCTGGGTTGGTGCACTGATCCAAAGACCTTTTTCAGGCAAGGCCCAGGCCAGAAACAGGCATGAACAGAATAAAATACAGTAAGAGAACAGCATGGATCATACAAGGAACATAACAGGGACTGCAGTGTACAGTAGGTCATGCTAACAAAGAAAATATAAGGTAATCAGTACCGGATACATCAACAATTGAGCATACCAAGATATATAACATTTAGGTAAACAGGGTAAGGTTTCTCCATCATTCAACAATAGGAATAACAATAGTTACTAGAGTCAACTACAGCTGGCTAAACTTCTGGATCAATAGTGAATACCACAACTAGTGACTGTCATCAAAATTGAATTTACATTTGAGTTGCATAATGCACTGAAATATGTAATGTTACACACTGTAATATTTATCCTTGATGGTTTTAGAAAAAAAAACATTCCTGTCAGCTGCCAAAAACTGGCAGGTTTATCTAAAGCTTTAATTGGACCTGAAGGTGGACTATTATGGACTTGGGGTTTGAAATCAAGGACTCCTTAATAAGTTAAAAAGGATCATTATTGATTTATGCAACACATCCAGACAGTACATGCATACCATTCATCAACTTTGTAATATGCTTTTATACAAATAGTGTTGTTATATGAGTCCCCCCCGACCTCAGAAAATTAAGGGTATGTTCACTATATTTCTTATTGTTATTTAATGGCTATCTTACTGGTGAAAATCAGGCTGTTTACCCTTTGACATCTTTTGAGTGGGACTAACATTCAAACCATAGTAATTGAAATTGACTGATAATAGTTGTATCCCACATTCTTCCTAGGGTATTAAATTAAGGGAGCAATCATGGTTCCACAATTGAACTTGAAAGAAAGCAGATTGATATTTAAATTGCTCCTGCTGCTAGCCTGATTCCCATCACGTGTGGTCATTGCCAGTTTTTTTATATGTAGGCATTTTCACTTTTTTTTGTGACGTTTCACTTGGGTTTCTTAGCTATAAAATCTACACTCTTGGGGGTGCACCACACCTTGACAAAGCACTCAGAATGAGTGTGAAACATCAGTTAGTGGGGGTGCTTGTCAGGGTTACAGGGCTTCACTGTATTGCTCTTTCCTCATGATGTATAAATAAAAGATTTGGGACTTTGCCAAACTGACAAATGGTGTCAGTAAGGTATTTTTTTGCACAGAGTGCTGAGTCCTTCACTGTTTGCTGTTCAAATACAGGACTTGTGATCACCAACCCTGTGGGAGCAACCCTTGCTTGTGCCACTACCTGTGTAGTTTGTAGGCATTAACAATGAAACATAGAAACATAGAAATTGTTGGCAGACAAGGACCGCCAGGTCCATCCAGTCTGCCCATAGGCCCTATACATTGTATGTGGCCACTGACCCTATGTGATCAATGGCTTTTCATCACTCCCTCTCCTCTCAAGGTTCACTTGTGCCTTTTCTAGGCATGCTTAAACCCCTCCACTGTGCTTGCCCCCACTACCTCCTGTGGCAGACTATTCCAAGCATCAACTACCCTTTCTGTGTAGAAAAACGTCCTCACATTTCCTCTTAATCTACCACCATCCAATTTCATATTGTGCCCCCTTATTCTAGTACTTTTTCTACATTAGAAAAGATCCCCCACCTGCACCTTGTTTATGCCCTAAAGGTACTTGGAAAGTTTCAAGATTCCCTCTCTTGCATCTCCCTAATTTCACCCTAATTTAAATATAACTGAGGTTGCTTCACTATGTTTTGCCTGGTGTGAAAACCTGTTTGCAAAGGTCATGACTCCACTCATGCAAGGCATCATGGAGTTGTTGATGCATATCTGCACAAGCCAGTAGAAGTTATACTCTCAGCCAGTTCTGTTGCATGTCTTGTGAAGACCCTGCATTCTCTAAAAGCATTTTTTTCTAACTCAGATACACTTTAAACTACAGAAAACAGCAGGTCACTTACTATGTCTTGAAAAGTTTCATGGCCAGCACCAGTCAAGAACACAAGAACTGCAGAAGACAGTCATACCACTGACTAATACAGTATAACTATTGCAGGCTTTAGCACTACAACATCATAAAATTCCAGGATGCTTTACATGAGTCAGGTCATGATCTTTGCAAGGAAGTCAAGCAGCTTTTCATATCATACTTAAGTACCTTCATTGACATTTAAATCCTGATGAAATAAGAAGGGTGCAATAGAGGCAATCATTATTCATGCCTACAAACGACACAGATAAACAGAATAAAAGGCTGATGGGACCTGCATTTTAAAGGAGTACTACACCCTCATATCCTGTAAATTTTGTTTGTTTCATTGTCAACAGACACCTCTTTTTGTGTAGCTGTTGGGGATATATGAGCTTGCTTTAGTTTATTTTCACTCTTCATACTAGTCCCTCTAACTATCCCGGGGCACTCCATTTTCTGGTTATTGAAATCTCATTGTCCCTGAGATCTGCCTTAACAAATGAGAACATGATGTGTCAGCACCATTTAGACTCCGTATAATGTCTGCCTGCTTAATTAGAGTTCAACAAAACAAGTTGCAGCAAGGCATGACATACCACATTTATCTTCGGCTAGCTTTGTAAACTGAGTTATAAGGTGTTTTTCCTCTTTAAATTGCATTCAATTTGTGTGTTTTCAGAGAGTTGTTTCAGGATATTTGCACTTTTAGCATAGAAATACATGATATAAATGGGTGCTGTTACATCATGTTCTTATACACAAATGCAGCTCTTGTGTACAATGCAATTTTAAAAGCCATAAAATGGAGACCCACAGGATAGTTACAGGGGGCAACTAGTATGAGCAGTGAAAATAAACTAAAACAAACACATATATCCCCAATAGCTGCACGAAAGAGCTGTCAGACATGGAAATAAATAACATTTACAATATATTAGTGTGTAGCATTCCTTTAAAGAGACAAAATTGGGGTGACATTGCCTGCAGCAAAATGTATTGAATGCAGTCTCTGCTAGCTCCTCAATAGCCTAGTCATCATTATTTAAATTAAAAAAAAATGTTTTTTTGCAAATAACTAGAGATGCAGTGAATTTAAATTCCTCTGGCAAAGTGAATGCAAAGTGGGCACTTCACATTGCCACTCTACTATGCGGAGTGGGCAATGCAAAGTGCTCACTCCACCTTGTCATTACCACTTTGCATTAAGGCGGAATGACAACACGAAGTAAGGCAAAGTCATTGTTTTTAATGGACTTTGTGTTCCTCCTTATGATTCTAAGTGACCCACTTGGTGCTTCAGATTTGGCAGCCCCCCCACACATCACATGACTTACAGTACTGTAAGTCACATGCTCTTTAGCTAGGCAGGAAGAAAGTGAGTCATACAAGCAGACACTTTTACTTTCTCCTGTGTAGACGGAGAGGGAGTAGTGTGTTTTGTGACTGCTGATACTTTGAGATCAGAGAGGAGGAGATTTAAACTTTGATTTAGACCCACCAGCTTTTTCAAAAGCTACATTTTTTTGTCTTTTCTGTACTCTTTTTTACTTAATTTGCTCTTTCTATAAATTGTATTTTTCTTACAGGCTTAAAATACATCCAAGTAACTATTAAAAAAAAGTAATGATGTGATTTGTGCCGTGATCATAAATCGTGATTTGTGACTGAATTTGTGACTATGATGATGAAGAAATGTGAATGCCTACAGTTGTACTTCCTCGGGCCCCGATGAGGTACAGCACAAAACTCTTCTACTTAAAAGCATTCATTAATGAGTACAATGGTTGAGTGGTGAAGCATGGAGAGATACTACAAAACAGACTTACAATACATCCAAGTAACTATTAAAAAAGATTAATGTTTTGATTCGCGACGTGATCATAAATTGTGATTTGTGACTGCATTTGTGACCATCCATGATGACGAAGAACATGATTTGTATCACGAATGACTCATGATAATGATCCCGACTTAAAAATGCATATTAATGAGTGTAATGTTCATGCAGAATTATACACCACAGCTGTCCAGTACTCTGAAGGGAAGCCAAAGAAACAACTGTGACTTAAGTTAGAGATGGAGATTGGGCCCTAAAGAGAATCAAATGCACAGACAGATTAAGATTGCACTGCGCACTGAAGAGATGCAGATGCAAAGGCACAACACCTAACCAGTGCTCACCATCAGAAATTCAAAAATCTGGAAAATAATTCCTTTTCTAGTTGGGGCAGGCCATGGGGGGGGGCAGTGTACTGCACTGCTGCAGTAACAGTCACTAGTACTAGTACTAGTAAAGATACCATAAAGTACAAAAATTACACCGCTGCAGTGGATAGCATAGCAGGTTCACATTGCTGAAATTATGTGGCACAATAAAAGGTGTCTGATTTGATGATACGCGTCACATGCATACTCACACACACACTAAGTAATGCATAGCAAATTGAAAACTTCAGTAATATAACCACATATTTTAAATAAACTAAAATTATGCACTGCTGCACCACAACGATCATCAAAAAATGGCAAGAATTATTGAAAATATTACTGTGTGTACATTAACACAGTTATACAAGAAAAATATCACTAAAACAGAAAGCTCTCTTTTTCTCCAAGCTAATCTACCTGCAGCACAGATATGCCCCTTCCCCCAAAGCACACTTCCACTGTCTCTCAGTGCACAGACTGAATATTGTACATTAACATTCAAAATACACACACAAACAATAAACGCTCGATAATATGAGCACAGGAGGATTTCCTATAATCGATGAACTAAAGTTTCAGCAAAAAAAATGACTCAAAAAGGCTTTTTTAACAGCTTTTAGAAGGTTTGAATCACAGAGAGCTCTCAGAACAGATAGTCTCCTACAGCTTTCTACACACACTACCCCAAACTGAAGCTGTGCAGAAGAATCTAGAGTCCATATGAGCTGAAATCCCATGAATCACTGCAAAATTCACCTTTGGAGCTTAAAAACAAGGTGAAGTAAGGCGAAGTACATTGTTTTCAATGTACTTTGCCTTAAGAATTAGTGAAGTAGTGGTTTGGGAAGGCGGAATAACGCGAAGTCATTGTTTTCAATGGACTTCGCATTATCCATTAATAACATGAAGTACTCCGCATCACGTTGTGGAGCACTCCGCAAATTCGCTTTCACTCTGCATTCCACTTCATGGAGCGAATTGGGGCCACTTTGTCCATCTCTATCTACCACTCCTTACCCCCTTACCCCTAGTCCATCATCAACTACCTCTTAAACTTTATTGCACTTCTCTATTAATGCTAAATCAATGTACCACACCAATTTAATGTTGCTTCTACCCAATCAGAACTTTGAAACTGCAGCTGCTTGTTTGTCCCTTTATTCTAAATGTTTGGTTATGCCTGTGTTTTTACCAAATGTTGATGTTGTAACAATCAATCAATGTTTATCTATAACCCCTTGTATTACATGTATGTTGTCTAATGAAATACTTGAGTTGGAACCTTTGAAAATGAGCCTGTAGGCTCAAAGGTTGAAATTTTAAATGTCAAATAAATTATTAAAAGCCAAAAATAATATGAGTGACTTGAAGGCCTTTTTAAAGACCTCCACCAAGGAGATATTCCGCTTCATGTTGCGGAGTACTCCGCAAATCCGCCTTCACTCTGTGGATCACTTCACAGAGCGAATTGGGACCACTTCACCCACCACTACAAATAACTTGTAACTTGCTTGGACCTATTCATTGCCTTTATGAACATGGGGACACAGTTTGAACACTATGGGTAAAAGAAATACAGAGAACAAATCAGACTTATTTGCTGCTAATGGTGGGACCTCCAGACATTCACAGCAACAGCAGAAGCAAATGCCTGTGCTGCAGGCTGAAGAGACACAACATGTGACCCATTATTCTCAGCAGTGAGCAGTTATGACCATTTTTCAAGCAGTCCAGCAAATGAGTAAAAAATGTGGAAATCACTGTGAGTGGCTCACCAAAGCAGAAATCCAAATGGATCGTGTAGCGGCAACATTGAAATACACAGAACTTGGGCCCAATATTCAATGATTAGTACACCTGCAAATAGTATTTAGTTTGCGGGTGTGCTAATCTGTTATTGTGCTGGTGCTCCTGGCTGGTCCATATTCATTGTCCCCAGGAGTGAAAACGCAATCCTGTAGTGCCAACATGCTATCACACCACTGTACCTACGCAAATAATGGGGTCCAATCATGCATATCAGTACAGCGTTATCTTCAGAGGTTTGTGGCAGAAGTAAACTGCCCTCCAAGTGGTGCTATTTAGTGCCACTAAATTCCATCTTTTACTGGTGTGCTTCCCCCCCGCCCCGAAGGCAGGGCCTCTATAATGCAGCTGCCTGCACCTGATCCCCAGTTGCATATTTATACAGTAATTCCTGATGTCCAGTGGCACCCCTACTCCTTCTGAACACCTTTTCTGTCAATATCATTATCTCTGGTGTCTAGTGGCACCCTTCCCCTGTGGTTGTCCATTCTAAATGATTATGTATAACCTGGTGTCCAGTGTATCCCCGGCCCCCCCAGTTGTCCACTGTCATAACACCACCCATCATACCCCCCTTACAGTGTGTCTGGGGATGTCCAGCGAAGGCCAGTACCATAACCAGCACAGCCCTAATCTCACCTCTTTGGCCAGCTGCTGTATGAGCCATCAGTGAGCATATGCACAGATACAGTGACTGGCACAGCCCTCCTCTCACCTCCTCAGTCAGCCACCATGTGAGCTGTCAATAAGTACACTTTTTTTGTATTGTATGCATGCTCATTGATGGCTCATACAGCGGTCAGCTGAGGAGGTGAGAGGAGGGCTGTTCTGCTTACCGTATCGGCTGCTGCTGGATGTCTCTGGATACACTAGTAAGGGTGTGTGTGTGATGGATGGTATTATGTGAGTGGGTGGTGTGGTTGAGGGGGCACTGGACCACCAGTGGGTACTTTTACTTCTGTCAATGGGTGATCGGGTAGTGGAGGATTTACTTGGCACCAGGGCATACATAATTATTTGGAAATGGTGACTGGGGTTGGGGGCAGCCACTAGACATGAGGGATAACACTGATATTTACAGAACGGGTGACTGGGGAGTGGGGGGATGACACTAGGCATGAGGGATAACACTGACATATACCAAGTGGGTGTTTGTGGGTGGGAGTGCCACTAGACACCAGGGAATTCTTCAGATATACTGCAGGATGGGCACTAATGGGCTGCTGCACACAATGTAAATGAGCCCATAATGGGCATGCAAATGGTGACTTAGTGCCTTGCTTGCCCAAAAGGCTCATTTGCATTGTGACTGAATATATAGCCCACAGGGGTCTTGATGCTATCCATTTCAGGCAGTGCTATCAATGTGGACTATATTTAGCTCCAAATCTGTGTTTGGGCAGTGCAGTTTCCCTTAGCACTGCATCAACATGGTCTAATATTCAATTGGATAGTGCTGGCCCATTATCCAACTGAATATTTGTGCTGCACTTGTGCTCCTGTTTCAGTATCGGGGACCTTATGTCTAATGAGGCATTTGTGATGGCTATAGCTATGGTAAAGGAGGAGGGATTGAGCAAAACAAGGGTCAATCAGCTGAAAAACTTGGTGAGGGCACCTGATATCTGAATTGTGGGCTTATCAGAGAAGGTTGAGGGGAATTACCCTATTCAATTCTTCTGGCTTTTTTTTTTTATGATTAGTTTAAACCAAAGGGGGATTTTTTTTTTTTTTGAAATTTCTCTTTTATTCTCCTCACAGCCTGCCTCCGACCCTTCAGCGATGACCTCCGGACATCCCACTGCCCGGAACCCTGCCCCCACAGACCACAGATCCCCATGGAGCCGCGGTTTGGTGGAGGGGTTGTAACCCCGTAACTTTTACATTTTCGTCAGTCTCGTGGTCTGTTGGGCGGGCACGGGCACATCATGGGCACATCCGAGGTCCTCGCCTCTTCCCAGATGAGGCAGGCTCTTTTTCCTCTTTTCTCCCTCCCTGAGCAGCTGACGACCTCCCCTGACGTCATGACATGCACATCGACATCCGTGCTGCTCAACGGCCAGCCATCCCCTAGTGGGGCTTGCAGTTCCCTGAGCCTCTTCTCGGGGTCATGCAAGTGCCGGACAGCGGCAGTCCTCCCGAACGGGTGAGCTGTCGTCGGACCTCAAGCCTGTCTTCCCCGGCGACCACCCGGCTACCGGTCGGCTCCGAAGCTGGGTTGCCAGTGGGCAGTGTGGCGTCCAGCGCCAACCCTCAGCGCCACCGGGCGGCGAAAAGGGGGATTTTTTATGTTTTTTTTTTCCTGCATGATCTGGGTGTTAAAAGTATTTTTTTCTAAATAACTGTCATTACGCTTCTGACGAAGGACTTGTTGGACAGAAAGCTAAAGCACTTTGTTCTTTTTTTGTTACATCTATGTTGGTCCAGTAAAAGGTATCAAATCATTTGCTTCTGGACCTATTCAATTCATGAAGGTCTGCTACTGAGTGCTTTGGCAATCAATCTCTTCCACTACATCACTGAAGTTTATAAGTTATTTATTTATTTTTGATACCAGGTAAGATGTACTAGGTGAACATATGCCTGTTTTTCAGGCACCAGATGGGAGGATTACAAAACTTACATCATCTGCATAATAATGATAAAAAAACTAAACTGGAAAAGTCACCAGTATGGAGTCACCCAATACAGTGGCATCATACAGCAGGAAAACGGCACATTAGGTCAAAGCAGCAGCATTTGTTAGTCAACAAAATTTTATCATGTAGTTTTTTTTTATCAAAATGTATTTCTGGCATCCTAATATTCATGCTCAGTATATTTTTAGTTCTCTCAGATATTGTGAAAAAAGCTTTTCCAGCTAATTGTTTTTAATTAATGACTCACATCATTAAAGATGGTCACCATGCACAATTTTTAAAAATCTCTTCTAATGTGGTTATGGGTTGAATGCACTTGCTAGAGTCATACTGTGGCTGTATTAGGATGGTGCTACCTTGTTTCTGATGGTAAAGCACACAACACTGCACCAAGATATTTAAATTTTCATGGTGAGCATGACATGGGAGTGGGAACTTTTAAAAACTTTAAAATCCCTTATCTTGATTCAGGAATGAAAGAAAACAAAAAGAAAAATATGTATCTTGATATTTTTGTAAGTTAAACATTTTTGCTGAAAAAAAACTATATGATTATTAACAAATACTGCTGTGTTAACTCCTAGAGAGTGTTGGCAGCTGAATGTAATCCTAATACTCTACTTGTGGTCATTACTTTGGCAGACGCATGGGACAGGGTGCTTTAAGCAGCCAGGGAGAGAAAGTGCATGGATTTTGTGGGATCTTATATCCTTTTCTTCCCTGTGCTATCCTATGCAACTAAATCTAAAAGAAAGGGTTTTGATGTGGTTATTTGCAGTCTCAGTGAGCTAGAGAGTTTGCTGGGAGGAGGCACCCATAGTAGCAACCAAGGTGGATGTGGGGGTCCTCTGTAGGGGAGACCCCAAGGTGGGTGGTAGAGGACCTCAGCAGAAGAGAAGGCACCTTCTGGTGGGGGACTTGATCATCATGGGGTTAGATTTGGGAACAGGAAGGGAGGTGAGGTGCCTACCTGATGCTATGGCTCTGAGGGATAGAAAGTGGATCTTAAGGATCAGTAAGGTGGCATGACAGGAGGGGGAGCTGTATGTCATTGCCCACCTGGGGACTCATGACTTGGCTAGGGATGGGCTTGGTTAGTGCAGGGAGATTTTAGGGAGCTGAGTAAGGGTCTAAGGTAGCACGCTTGGTGGTTTTCACTGAGGTTCTGCCTATTTACAACAGGGGGAAGATAGGGTTCTCCACAACAGGATCTCCAACTCATTGATGAAGGAATGGTGTAGATAAGAGTGGTTCAGCAACATTGGAGACCAGGGACCAACCTGGAGGAATATGGGCTTATACAGGGATGATGGCGTGCCTCTGCCTGTGAGGGAACCACAGTCTTCAGTGGACAGTCTAAATGTCACTTTGATGAACATTTAAACTAGCTGAGAGGGTGGGGGAAAGAAAAAAGGAGGCATAAACTGTCCCCCAGACTGAAGCAGAGAGAAGGGAGGACGCATGGGGAGGAAAATCTCCCAGGATGCAAAATAATAAAAACATAAAAAGCAGTGAGGTAGAAAACAAGGGGGATGGGAATGAGAGTTGTAAAAAGTGAGGCAGAAAAGGAGGCTGGACAAAAGGGAAAAGAGGGGGTAGCAGGCAGAGTGGGAACAAATTGTGGAAGGGCATGTCTGTAAATGCGACAAGCCTAGAAAATAAAATTCTGGACCTAGAGACTGCCATGGCTGAGTCAGACCTGGATATAATGGCCATTACTGAGTCATGGTGTGCAGGAAACCATGACTGGGACATGGCCTTTCCAGGCTATACTCAGTTCAGAATCAAATAGTAATAGTACCAGTGCCCCTTCCCCCCAAGCTGCTTGAAAGCCTGCAATTCATTCAAGCCAATTCAGTTTTCTTACTTGGTTTTCATTCCACCATTTTAATGTTTACAGAGGTTCTTGGTCTCATCATTTGGCTAAATCAGAATCAGCCTGACCGCCAATGGCAAGGTGACCCACTCATCGATCATAGAAACATAGAAATTGTCGGCAGATAAGGCCTGCTAGGCCCATCCAGTCTGCCCGTAGGCTGTATACATTGCATGTGGCCACTGACCCTATGTGATCAATGGCTTTTCATCACTTCCTCCCCTCTCAAGCTTCCCTTGTGCCTGTCCCAGGTATGCTTAAACCCCTCCACTGTGCTTACCCCCACTGCCTCCTGTGGCAGACTATTCCAAGCGTCAACTACTCTTTTTGTGTAGAAAAACGTCCTCACATTACCTCTCAGTCTACCCCCTTCCAATTTTATATTGTGCCCCCTTGTTCTAGTACTTTTTCTACATTGGAAAAGGTCCCCCACCTGCACCTTGTTTATGCCCTTAAGATACTTGAAAGTTTCAATCATGTCCCCCACTGTCTCCTCTCCTCCAGTGAGTACATATTGAGGTCCCTTAGTCTCTGCTCATATGTTCTGTGGTGCAAGCCCTGCACCATCTTTGTTGCCCTTCTCTTGATAGTCTCCACCCTATCTATGTCCTTGCCAGGTGTGGCCTCCAGTACTCCAGGTGAGGCCTTACCAATGTTTTATACAATGGCATCACCACCTCCCGCCTCCTGCTAGTGATGCCCCTGCCTATGCTCCCCAGAATGCCACTGGCCCTCCCTGCTACCGTTGTGCACTGCTTTGATACCTTAAGTTCATCAGAGATAATAACTCCTAGGTTTCTTTCCTCTTTGGTGACAGTCAGCTCCTCTCCTCCCCCAACCTGTAGCTCTACCCAGGGGTCCCTCTACCCAGGTGCATTATTTTGCACTTCTCTGCATTGAACCTCAGTTGCCACATCACTGACCATCTTTTAAGCTTCTCCAGGTCCCGCTTCATTTTCTGCATCCCTTCTGGAGTATCCACCCTTTTGCAGATCTTGGTGTCATCTGCAAACAGGTAGACCTTTCCTTCCGGACCCTCTGCAATGTCACTAATGAAGACATTGAACAGGACTGGTCCTAGTACTGATCCCTGTGGTACCCCACTGGTCACCCCCTCTCCCCAGATTGTACCCCATTTTCTACCACCCTCTGTCTTCTGTCCGTTAACCAGTTCCTAACCCAGTTCACCACCTTGTCTCCCATGTACAGAATACCCATCTTGTTAATCAGCCTTGTATGTGGGATGGTGTCAAAGGCTTTGCTGAAATCTAGGTAGGCAACATCTACCACCCCTCCCTGATTAATTTCCCTAGTTACCCAATCAAAAAAAACTATTAGATTCATTTGACATGACCTTCCTGCTGTGAATCCATGTCGCCTCTGATCCTGAGCACTGCTGGATTCCATATGTACCACTATCCTTTCTTTCAGCAGTGTCTCCATGATCTTTTCCACCACTGAGGTGAGGCTGACTGGCCTATAGTTCCCCACCTCCTCCCTACTGCCGCTTTTGTGCAGTGGGACCACATGTGCCCTCCTCCAGTCCTCTGCAATGACACCTGTGTTGAGTGACTCTGTGAACAGGGCCACCAGAGGTACTGTTAGTTTCCTTAGCAGCTTTTATACTATTCTCTAGTGGTTACTGTCTGGCCCCATGACCTTATCCACCTTCAGCTATGTGAGTTCTTCCAGAACTCTCTCCACTGTGAATGAAGGTCAGGAAACTACACTTTAAATTTTAAATTGCCAGTATGAGTTGAGATCCAACTGCCCTCTCTCTTTCTTGCGTGGAAACTGCTCTCTGGCTTCATCTTTTATATAGTGCACTGTGGCTCATAACAGGCTCACAGGTGACCACTGGGGGAGCTCACCAATTAGGAGAAAGCCACACCTCTCCTGTTTGCTATGAAACCTCAGCTCATATTGGCTCGTATTGGCATTTTAAAATTTAAGTATAGTTTCTTGAGCAATGAGTATATTACCTTGCCATCGATTATCAGGCTGAGCATAATTCAGCCAAATGACGAGACTGAGAACCCCATTAAATGTTTAAATGATGGACTGAAAACTAAGCAAGAAATCTGAATCGACTTGAATGAATTGCAGGCTTTCAAGCAGCTTGGTGGAGAGGGATGTCTGAGAGCTGGTACTACAACAATTTGATTTTGATTTTGGCCACACACCAGGTGCACATCTGCAAACATTTAAAATATTTAAAAAAGATGTATAAGAAATGTGACAAAATCTCTGAATATTAGCCAGGGTTGAGCTTGCTAAACCTTTAGCATTATACTTAGCTCAGGGAAGTTCAGTTCAGGAAAGAAAAGTACTCAGTTCAGTTCAGGAAAGATAGGGAGGATGGCTGGTGCAATACGTAAGAGAGGGTATCAAAGCAATGGAAGCACAGAGAATCCGGGGGTGGGTGGATGCAGAGGCTGGAGCTGCTGGGGTAACTGTGGGTCACCCTAGAGACAGGAACCTGAGCCACTATTTGCACTAACATGATCTACAGACCTCCAGCACGGGGGGGGGGACTAGACAATGCACTGGTGGAAGCCATTAGTGCAATGGCAGAAAAAAGGAAGGTGCTGCTGGTGGGGGACTTCAGTCTGTTGGATGTAGATTGCAGCAACTTAGTCATAGCTTCAGCTAGAAGCAGGGACGTCTTAGACTCCCTGCAGGGGGTGTTTCTCAGGCAGCTAGTCAGAGATCCCACTCGAGATGGGGCAATACTGGACCTGGTGCTCACAAGCAGGGTCAGTATTGCAGACATCGAAGTAGAAGGCCACCTAGGGACCAGTGATCACCATATAGTGTGGTTAAACATAAGGACAGCAGTGAAAGCAAACCATACAAGGATGATGGTCCCAGACTTAAGGAGGACAGATTGTAAAAAAAAATGGACAAATGCCTCAGAGATTACCTAGATGGGGGGGCTGGGAACAGTAGGCTAAGTTATAGGAAGGCATAGTAAAGACAACAATCCTTTCATTCAGGAGGTTTAAAGAGATGCAGAGGAAAGAGGATATGGAGGTGTGTCAGGAGAAGCAGAGGGAAGCAAGGAAGGTGGTGAGGAGTGCAAATGCACAAACTGAGGAAAAAAATAGCCCCAGGGGTAACTAAAGGGATGAGATATTTTTTAGGTACAATAAATAAAAAGAGGAAGGTGAGGTTAAGGAGGACAGGGGGACTGTGCAGAGGAGAATAAGGAAAAAGAAGATATCTTGAACAAATACCTTTGTTCAATCTTCACAGATGAAAAGGAAGGGGATAGACCATATAAAAACAGGATGAATACTGGGGTGAGGGAGGTAGACACAAGTCCATTTACAGAGGAGAGAGTCCTGAAGGGACTCACAGATCTAAAAGTGCACAGTGTTACGGGACGAGAAGCCAGATGGGGTATGTGGCTGGGAGCATGCCATGTCTCATTGCTGTGCTCTCATGTTACGCTACTTTATTTATGTAATTCACCAAAAGGCCCCATTGCATAAGCCTGATTGCAAGGAAGTCTGGGTAAAGATACAGTATGGTAGCCTGGAATGGTACAATTCCCTATGTTTTGGGGTAGGCAACTCTGTAGCTTTCTAGGTGACCTATATTTTTTATTCTAACAATATTGCTTAAATTGTAAAAGGGATCTGGGCCTCCAGAAGACTTTGTCAAATTGGAAGGTTGTTAAAGGTTAACGGCAGACTCATTAAGTCAAACATGGCTTATTGGAAAATATTTGCCTTACAAAAGGCCCTGGGTTCAGAGGCAGCAGGAAGGTGCCATGTAGTCTGGAGTTCTATTGTCTTCTGACTTCTGCACCTGGACAGGAGCAACTGCAACTTAATGGCAGCCACTTAAGGTCTAAATGGTTTGCTGGGGGACAGAGGGTGAACAAAGGACCTCGGACAAGCAAAACCAGCAGGGGGTGAGACATGCTGACTCCAGTCACAGGCCTGGGGGGGAGGGCGCCTATCTTTTCAACCCTCTCAGATAAGAAACTCTACAGTTAAACTTTTAAATTTGAACATGTAGAGCTGGTTGGTCTTTTCTCAGCATGTGACGAGGCCAGCCTATCACAGCAAGGAACACCAGAGGCGGGACTTTTGACTTTTCTTAAAAAAAGCATGCAGAGCATTGCTCGTGGCATTACTCTCTCAGAAACTCTCCTGGCAGCAACAAGGACTAAGACTTGGACCCCTGTCTGAACTTCCACCAGACAGAGGGGAGAATCAGCTACTTTCTAAGAATACTTTTCATTCCAGCCACTAAAGACTTTTCAAGACCTAACTATATCACTAGTTTTAACAGTATAGCTTTTTTTCGTATAATCTCCAACTTTCTTTTCATATCCTGTAACCAGAATCTAAAATGCTTCTCTTATGTTATTTACAGTACTTAGTAACTAATAAGTAAAACCTGTGGCTTACTTTAAAATAATGTTGCCAGTGTCTGCTGTATGTGTGTTAGTTTTGGAAAGTTTGTTCAAATAATATTATGCCTGTCTAACACTGGAGGACCAGATGCTACCGAGATAGAATCCAAGAAGGGACTCTGTGAACAAAAGGAGGGGGTATACAAAAGGTCTGTCAAGTTTGAACTGGTCTCTGCATTTTTCTGGGAAAAGACACATATAGGGTGTATAGGGCATCCCTGAAGGTCTATACACGGCTGTGGCTTTTCTGGTTCACTGCACAGTGGCCAAGAGCATTTTCTCCCAGGAACACAGACTCAAGACTGTATTTGCACCCCTCACACAGAGAGAGGAGCCCCAGGATCCTCTGGCAGATATTCAGTTGTAAATCCAGCGAGTGCCCTAGAAGGACAGAGGGGGGGTTTCCTGACCCAGTCACAGGGGGATTCACAGTAGCACAGGGAATCCTGCCCCACTTGAGTGGGCCAGTGACATGATACACTGAAGGGTATTGAGAGAGTCCAGGGAGGTACTGGTGCATCTCGGACAGCCCTATTCAATAACTCACTGGAAATAGGAGTGGTTCTGGGGGACTGGAGGAGGGCAGGTGTAGTCCCACTTCATAAAAGTGGTAGCCGGGGGGGGGGCTGGCAACTGTAGGACGGTCAGTCTGACAGCAGTGGTGGAGAAGTTAATGGAGTCACTGCTAAGGGAAAGGATTGTGGAGTATCTTGAATCCTGCAGGTTACAAGACCCAAGGCAGCACAGATTCATGGGAGGGAGGTCATGTCAGATAAATCTAATAAATTTCTTTGATTAGGTGATTAGGGAAATAGTTCAGGGTGGGGAGGTGAATGGGGCCTACTTAAATTTCAGTAAGGCATTCAACACCATACTACATAGGAGACTCATAAGGAAACTATACAGCTTAGGACTGTGCCCTAATCTGATAAACTTGGTAAGAAATTAGTTAATGGATAGGTGATAGTGGGTGGTGGTAAACAGAGTTCACTCCTGGGAAGGGAGGGTGGCCAGCGAGGTGCCTCAGGGCTCAGTACTGGGACTAGTCCTCTTCAATGTCTCTATAAGTGACATTGCAGATGAGCTGGAAGGAAATGTATGCCTTTTTACAGATTACACCAAAATCTGCAATATGTTAGACATTACAGAGTGGGTGGAAAGAGCATACAGAGACCTAAAAAAACTCAAGGAGTAGTGGAAGCCATGACAGCTGGGCTTCGATGTGTAAAAGTGCACCTAGGGCAAAAAACCCAGAGGCACAGTACAAAATAGAAGAGGTATTGATGGTCACTCACTACACAGGAAATGATCTGGAAGTAATCATATCTGATGACCTCAGGGTTGCAAGACGGTGTGACAAGGCAGTAGGCAGTGCAAATGGGATGCTCGGTTGCATAGGGAGGGGTATCACCAGCTGAAGGAGGGAGGTGTGTTGCCTCTGTATAGATCGCAGGTGAGACCTCACCTAAAGTACTGTGTCCAGTTCTGGGGATCACATCTCAGGAAGGACCTAGACAGGCAGAGGCTGGCCAGTGGAGGGCAACAAAAATGGTGCAGGCCCTGCATCAGAAGCCCTAATAGGAGAGACTAAAGGACCTAAATATTTTACACCCTAGAAGAGAGTAAAGAGGGGGAACATGATAAAGACCTATAAATACCACAGGGGGTCGAATGAGATACAGGAGGGGAGTTTGTCAGGGAAAAAGATGCACAAGAACAAGGGGACATGCATTGATGCTGGAAGGAAGAAAATTTAGATGAGATGTGAAGAAGTACTTCTTCACTGGAAGAGTTAAAAAGAGGAAAATGCTGAGTACTCACTGAAATTGCTGATATAAATATTTACTGAAATCACATACAGGTAGAGACACAATGCAGAGCTACCCTACACAGCACTCTTACTTACAAGTCTTCATCATGGGGCAAAGGACAACTTTGCCTCCTATAATATGTGCACAGGGTCTGTTACTGGGAATAGACAGAAGCCAAGAAATGATTCTGAAAATCCAAGGGTCAAAGTCCGTCATATTATAAATGAACAGAAAGCCTGTGGTAGCGACTGAGATATAAAATTGTTTGGAATGTTTGAACACAAAAATATATGCACTTGTTATAGGAGATGAGGTTATCCATTAATGTAAGAAACATGCCTTTCCATCCAGATGAAGCAATATTTTTAGTTTTGAAACATGATGGTGTCTTCTTATGAGCACTGATGACAACCTAAATCATTTATTTTCAATACACTTGTGATGAGTGGGGCCAGTTATCCAAACTTTCTTTTGGCTTATTGCACTGTGTTAGTTTGGACTGGAATCCTCCCAGGGGTTTCTTACATGTCAGGGCTAGGCTGGACTTTGTGATTTCTTTCTTCCTTTTTTTTTTTTTAAACTCTTCTTTATTCAGAAATTTCACAAGCAAGGATCAAGTCAAAATCTTAGTTCTAAGGCTGGATATTGAAAATATACATATCAAGACATTGCAGCCAGAATATCTGCAATAAGAAACTAATCTGATACCATACAATGGAAATAAAATGATGGCTTTACTGGAGTAGATGTCAGTCCATCACAATTACTATTCAATCCAAAAGTTATCCCTTCCATCTAAAACACACATACGTTGAATAATATTGAATAATTAAACTGATACTTAACTATAACAGCCACAGAGGGGGCATGCCTATGGAATTAATAAAATGCATTTATAACATAGAAGTAATAAATTAATCTGAGGTTCCTGCCCACCATCTTCTAAAATAAATTGTTAAAGACTTCATGCAGGACTTACAGGCAGAGGCTGCAGGGCCAGATTAAGACTGAAATGGCCCATGGGCATTTTCAAGATGAAGAGCCCCCGCAAAATGTGAAACTTGAGTGTTGGGCTTTGGTGGAGAACTCCGAATCCACGAAGTAGCACAGCGGTACACCACAGAATCAGCATACATTACAACATACTACCACTATGCTACTTGTGTGATCATGCACTACCTGACTAAGCACTACCATTGTCAGCTCATGCCTTCAGCCAGCTTGTGGTTTTAGCTAGTGGCCTCATCCCAGCCAACAATCACACAATACATTCCTGGAGGAGAGAGGGGTTTGGGGGGACGTAGCCCCCCCATCATAGAAAACATAGAACTAATTAGAGTGCATTTATAATGGGGCACCCCCCATATCCCCCTCCCCAGCTGGAAGGTTTTGCATGATCATTGACTGGGGTGAGGCCACTAGCTAAAACCACAAGCTGGCAAAGGTAACAGCTGCCATGGCGATGTGACGTAGAGCATAGCATGGTTATCAGAAGAGTGTAAGTGCATCCAGAGACCTCCATTAACATAGTGACATATCCTACTGTGACATTTCTTACAATAATACTAGTCCTTGTAACCCAGATCTCATTTTTTTATGTACTGAATGAACTGTGCACATTTAAAATTTAATAAAAATAAATTTAAAAAAGAGCAACCTTTGCCTAGCAGCCTGCCTATTCAAAGTCTCACTCATCAAATTATGAGTATTCAGTCCTCACTGCAGGGTTTTAAATAATTGATTAGCACTTTTTCCCTTGGGACAATACTAACTGTACAGAAAACATTTATATAGGTTTTCTAGAAGTGCTATGTTTGTTAAACACAGTGAGGCAAGTGCTATGCATTTTCACGATGTTTTAGAACTTTTATGAGCAAAACGCTAATCAATTTTTAGAGTTAAATAAAACCCTGCACTGAGTGTTTTATTCCCCTCAAAGGCCCCTATATCCAGCCTGCCTGCCCTCTTTGACAACCACCAACACCTCTTATTGCAGAGAAACTGACAGTCTTACTGACAGCCTGAGCTCTGCCAGACAGTGCCTTCCTTTTTTCTTTGTTCTAGAGCTGAGAGGAGATGTCAGTGTTGGTGATCATCTTTGATTCATTGATCTGCAGTGCTGCTGACTGCTGCTGTGTTTACTTCAGTTTGTGGCCTCCACCAAAGATGAACCAATGGGAACTGATTCTTGTGCTCTCCTGCAATGGTGTCCAACATGTGCAGAAGATTCAAGGTGTTTTACACTACTGCATTCACTCCTTGTGATAACAATAAGCTGGGTTGGGGAGGCAAACTTACGTCATGCTCATGCATGCTCGGTACTTTGTTAGCATACTGAGTCCTCCCAACCTTCTTTGCTTGCCATCATGACATTTACCACCACCATCACATGTCATGGGCATGAGGGCATCTTTGGGCCAGGACTCTCAGCATTCAGAGCTCTGAGCTCCCTTAGACAATTTCCACTGGCCAGTGGCCACAATGTCCATCTGAAGCTTCAGTAATTACTAAGACAGGAGCTAATAAAAATTTAAATAAAAAAGGCAAAGAGCCCAGCAGGTGGGCACCAATAAAATTTGGAACCCTGAGGAGGATGAGGGGAGGGTATGGGGGTCCCCCAGAGGCCTCCAAAACTCAGAGCCTCAGGGCAATTGCTCCATTTCCCCTTCCAATAATCTGGCCCTGACAGGCTGGGAACAAGTTACAGAATGTAATTGTACATGCTTCCTTGCCATGAGAGTTTCAAGGGTGAGTGAAACTTGAAAGGACAGATTAGTTCTTATTTCTTTATTTGGAGATGCAGCACATTTCTTGTAATGGCTGGTAACAACTACTTAAATTAAATTTGGAATGAACAGACAGAAGGCATTGCCTGATGATAGCTTACAAGTGCAAAAAGTTTTGTACTTTAATTCTGTTTGAATGTACCCTTTGTAATCTTAACATCTCGAGACAAGTGACTCAGTCATCCTTCATTAATTGTAATAATGATGCTCATTTTGGGTTAGATATGTACCTAGGTATTGTATTTTGTATCTGTTTGTTGTTAATTTATGTACTGCCTTTGCAGTGTAAAATTGCTGTTTCTACGTACTGCCATTTCTGTGTAAAATTGCCATCTCTACTTATACTTTGGATCTAATGATAGTACCTGACTCCAGGCATCTGCATATGTTCTTTACCTTTTGTAAGTTGCCTGTATTTATGTATCCTACCTTTGTAATGTTTGCCTGTATTTGCTTTGTACTCTCATGGGTCGTGCCTGAAAATAAGCATTTCTGATGTCTAGTGCACTTACCTGGTTATCAAAAACAAATAAATAAATTAACATGTGTGTATCCATGTATTGCATTTTCCTGTGAATGTTATATACTGATTTTGTATGGCATCTCATAAAAAATGCTCACAAATCAGTACTGTAATGACAGTCTCATGTTCTAACACAAGAAGCCTTTTGGATAAGGACTGCAAACATTGTTGATCAGATCGCAGCATATGCAGTTGAATATTAGGTTTATAATATTTATCTATTTAGAAATAAGATATAAACAAGTTGTACTGAACCAAACTAATTTAACTATGCCAA
The DNA here is from genome assembly GCA_016271365.2 of Neoceratodus forsteri. Classification (NCBI taxonomy): domain Eukaryota; kingdom Metazoa; phylum Chordata; order Ceratodontiformes; family Ceratodontidae; genus Neoceratodus; species Neoceratodus forsteri. The sequence goes on from CM057454.1 coordinate 337,849,064, forward strand.
GTATACACACAGCCCAAGCTGATTGTAAACACCATCTTATTGGAATCCCAGAGCAAACTAAATTTAGAATTCATTTTTTTGTAACCAATGATGAAGAAAATACTGAGCAGTGAAAATGCTGTGCCCTGATTTCCCCAGATACTGTACGTAAAAGTGAAAAAGATCATACCTAGAGTTAAAGGGATACTGTCAAACCATTTTGCATCATAATATTTGTAGTTGAAAACGTACATTTTACGATTACTTACTACTCTGAAATTCATTTATATTGCTGGTTGTTTTATCTGCTTCCTTTCTTAGCAGAGCTGGAATGCATGCAAATGGTGAAATTATACCTAGTCTTGTCTTGTTTTGAATGCTTGCTTTACTCTTACTGCATACTTCCTGAACATGATGAACATCCCCAACAGTGCAGTCATTCTAGATGAGCTAGCCTCCTCTCCTCCCACTGCCTCAAGTGTCCAAACCATGTTGGGGGTGCTTCCAAGTCCAGGAAAGATGCAGTAGGAGTTGATCAGGAAATGCAAACATGCTGTAGTGTGGTAACACTAGTATGATGGACAAATGGTTTTTCACCTTTTTTAAAGAAAAAATGGAATTAGAATCAAACAATCAGCTACATCAGCAATCTCTACAGAATGTGAGCAGTCATAACGTGCGTTGTTTAAACTTGGGAAAATTTGAGGCTTAAGGGGTCGACAGGGTCCCTTTAAGACCACAACAGGCATATGCTAACTTTTTATTTTATTAATTTATTTAGATACTAGGATTACATCAACCTTTGAACTAGAGGTTCTTTTACAAAGGCTCTGCATTAGACAGAGAGGCCCAGATATTCAAACTGCGCCCAAAAAGTGTGCAATAGCAGGAGCAAGCACAAGTCCATTGCGCCCATGCGCAAGAGACGTGATATTCAAAAACGGAGCAGGCCAAATTGCACCTACAGCCGACGACTGAATATCGCACCACCTGTGCCATAGCACAACTAGGAAGGGGAAACTGAGCAGATCTGATGCACCATAGCGCAACAAGGGATGTGCAGCTGAGCAGTCCAGAGGCGCCATAGCGCAACCAGGGAGCCCCCCAGCTACACAGCAATGTAACAGCACAATCAGGGAGGTAGGGACCCACCACCCCTGCCACAGATGGGCACAGGAACACACAGCAGAACAGACATCGTCCCCCCACACCCCAAGCACAGCACAACTGGGGGAGTGCTGGAATAACCACTGACCCATGGAGACCAGCAACCAACCCACAGCCTGGCCATGGTGCCCCATCACACCTACCGGCAAGCTGTGACTGGCACACAAGGAGGGAAGACCACCCCGTGCCACACCATCCCCCCCACTGCAGAGCACACCCTGCACCGTGACCCCCAGACACCCCCGATTGAGCAGTGACCACCTCTGCAGGAAACCCCATGCATGCCACCACCCCCACTGTGACAATGCAACCCCGTGCACCACAGAACCATGCAAGCCAGCCCCACCACGAGCACCCATCAGTGGGTTGCAGCACACGGCAATGCAACAATGGCAGACACATTGCCACCATGCACAGTTCCCCCAAGGTACTGCTGAAAGACCGACCATGCGTCGGCACAAGAGGTACCCTACACGGGACAGGGCGGGCCCTTGACACCACCACCAGTGGTACAGCACCCTGTACAGTATTCCAGTGACACACCCTGACCCACTACTGGCCACAACAGCCAGCACAGACACCCACAGTGGTGCGTGGAAGCATGCACCACACCGGATGCCACACAGTGTATGGACAGACACCCACCCATACCCAAGGGCACACCAACATAGGGACACAGTGGTGGGGCAACCAAGCCCCCATTGTGGGCCCATGTAAGCTGTGTACATACAACCCACAGTCCTCCATGGCACTGGAGTGCCAGCCACCCTGTGCAGGCACTGTGGACCCATACACCACCAGTAGTCGCCTGGAGCACAAGTCACAGACAGTGGGGCACATCCCCTGCAACACACACAAGGCAAAGCATGGAGGTGGGACGACTGTGGTGCCCACAGTGCCACCCAAGCCAGGCATGCACCACACCAGTGACAGGGGCAACCCAGCAAAGTGAAGGGTACAGTGGCTGCCCTGCAGGGACTGCCACCACTGACATGCCAGCGGACCGTGCAGGTCACAGACATGCATGTGTGTTAGCTGCATAGGCCATGGATGGGCTGATGGGTGCACCATGGACACAGAGCATGCGCCATGGACCACTGCACACAATTATCCAGTGCACAGGGCACAACACACACACCACAGACACTGACTGATAGCTACCCCCACACCATAGTCACCTCCACACGGACACACACACATACCCATGACTGCACCACCCCTGACGCCATGCACACCACTGCAGCTGAGCACCTATAGCCCACTGCAAATCAGAGACCACCACAGTAGTCATATCAAAATCAAATATATTGAAAAAATATAATAGTCACCTATGTACAAGAATACAAAAACTATATACAAGTTTGGGGGCACAAACAAGGTGGGGGTGGGTAGGGGGCTGGGGTGGACAAATGGGATATGATAGGATGGGTCCAGGGGGTAGGGAAGTCAGGGACTGAGGGATCTCTAGCAGGAGTGCCGTTCTGCACTTTGTGACCTCCAGCCTCTGTGCCTCCTCAGTACCCCGGTCGTATCCAATCTCCAGAGTATGTACAGGGATTCCCGGGCCAGCTGTAGAAACTCCCACACAGCGTCTCATATGTCCCTTAGATGGTGGGTACCTAGGACAAGGGAGCACAGTCAGTAGGTGTGAATGCACAACTCCATACAGCCCACCCACTGTGCATGGCATACGGCCATGGGACATACCACTGTGATGGTGTGTGACCACCTGCAGTGATCAAGTCCACAGGACCTGCCCACCCAGGTGCATACTGCCATGCGGAACGCTGCACACACCCACCAGCCAAGTCACGCACAGCACTACCATGGCTGTTTAGTGACATGGCTATGGGGTGCAAAGGCAGTGGCACAGCCATGCACCTGGTGCACGCATGGACCACCATTGACGAACTCCCAGACATGCATTGCCACTGGACAGTTTTGACTGTAACAAGTTGCGTGCATGGCAGTGGTGTCGATGAATGGTGGCCATGCCCGGCTGCCCACCCTGTCACACAGCATGCAATAGTAATCATGGATGTATGGCACTCACCCTTATCGGGCTGGTCAGGTGGGCGGTGATGGCCCTCGCCCCGCCTGGCTGCACTGTCTTCCTCCCTCCCTCTGCCGCTCTTCCCGCAACCTGCGGCATTTGTTCTGGCCTGTGGGGAAAACAAGGAGAGAAGAACATCAGTGCAATCCCAAAGCAAAGTCTCCCTGCCCCAAGGTGTGTGCCCTCCCACCCAGCCAGACCCACCCACCCCACACCCAGTGAACACCACCACAGCCAACCCCAGATGGTCCCTCCCCTATGTGCTGGACACATACAACACTGTGACCCATATGGACGAAAAAAGTGTGTTGACAGAACCCCTACCTGGACGTGGCACTGTGCCCCTCCTGGCACGTGCCCACAGTGTGCCAGTAGCTCTGGCTTCCTCCTCCGCAGGTCCCCATAGCGGTGCCTGCACTGCTCCATGCTCCTCCCCTGTCCGGTGGCATCTTCTAGGGCAGTGGCCACCTCCTGCCACACCTGGGTCCTGGCCCTGTCCAGGGGAGCCTCCCGGAAGAGAGGTCCATGGTGTGGCTCAACAATTGCCACCAGATTGGCAAGCTCAATGGCTGTCCACCGCGCTGCACATCTGCGTGCCATCCTTGCAGCTATAGTAGGCAATATGGTGCTCTGCCGCGCGGGCTCCCCACATGTAGATGCTGCGCGGTACAGCGTTGCCATTCCCTATCGTGCTGTTACCGAACAGTGCGATAGAGGTGCACTTATGCCTGACGCATGGCGCCTAGGGGCAAAGGTCGGGCACAGGGTAAAGGGTCTCTGGCGCATGGCCACGCACAGCGCCATTGGAAGACAATGCATGTAGCACGATTGGCTGCCTGTGTGCCAGCGCCATAGCGGACTACCGAGCAGTTGGGCCATTGGCCTATGATGGCCCAGTGCCACAGCGCCATGTAGTGACCATCGCTATAGCGCCACTGGCACAATGGTGGCCGTGTCCTGCATTGCCTACCACGCACAGCACATCATCAGCATGGCAGACGCCTGCATCAGCAACCCGGGGCATGCGTAGTGAGGTGTACTATGCATGTCACAGAACTGCGCCATTGGCTCAGCACATTCAACACAATTGCGCAAAGCGCAACAGCGTGATATCCAGCCATCATATGCAAATCATCTAATCAGCCATTCAATGGCGCAGCACTGCAATTTGCATCTACTTAAAGTTGCTCCTCGCCTCATTTGCATGGATTGCGCTATGAAAGTGCGATAATGTGCTGCAGTGGCCATAGTCGGTTACTGCAGTTTATTGGTGAGTTGCATGCTGTTTGGGAGTGTGGACTGTGGATTCAGGGACATGCATGGGACTGCACAGTCACAGGTAACAACTGCCATTCTTACAGGCTACATAATGACCAAGCAGGTTGTTGGAGAGGAGGAAAACAGTGGTGGGAGGAGGAGGAGGCCGAACTTTACAAAGGCTGAAACCAAGGCCCTGTTCGAGGCCTACCTGGATCAGGAGCCACTTCTCAGTGGATGGCGGTGAACACCTCAAGCCCGTGCTGCTGCATGGGAGGAGGTGGCATGTGCTGTGAACCTGCATGGCAGCCACCAGTGCTCCGTGCAGAAGTGTAAGAAAAAGATGGGCATGGACAGGAGGAGGGTAAAGGAGAAGGTGACTGCCATCAGGGCAGCACATGCTGCAACAGGTGGAGGACAGCTGGAGGTGGTACAGCTGATCCCAGAGGAGGATAGGCTTGCTGGAAGCATGCAGCGCAGTGCCATTGAGGGTGTTCCGGGTGGTAGCTTCCAATTGGGTGGTGGCCCATCACTGCATGGTAAGTCATGGTCTGTCTATGGGGGGGGCAGGGTAGGTCACACGCAGTAACGCGACTTTGCTTTCCCTTACAGATCCTGAACATCTGCATGGGTCAGCGGTGGTGGGCCTGTCCACTGCGGACAGTTGTCTGGAGTCGGAGGAGGGACCATCCACCTCCACAGGTATATGTGGATCATTGCAACAGTGGGGCCGCCTGGCTGGCCACACTGATGTCATTGTAACAGGTGTGGAGGAAGCCCTGCCTGTGTCCCAGCATGCTGGCGTCCACGGATGCCAGCACACTGTGGCTGTGGCCGGTGCAGAGTCCGTCACCAGTGATGATTACATGACTATCATGGGCAGTGACACGTGTGTGCCACGGGATGGCCACACAGCAGGGCAATTCGCGCCCATGGCTGTGGGTGGTGCTGCCGCGGAGGCCTGTGTGTCAGCACAGTCTCAGGCTGTGCCTGTCAGCACCAGTGGGGCAGCACTGGCATCTGTTCAGGACAGTGGGACTGTTGCGGCCACTGCGGCGGCACCACTGAGCCCTGGGGGTGGCAGCCGGAGGGGCAGCATCAGCAGTCGTCCAATGGGCTTGGGGGTACAGGGTTCAGCGGCGGCGTCTGTGCACTGCCTGCGGACATGCCCAGACCTGGTCCTGGTGCACAGCACCCACCCTCAAGGGGTGCTGATCATCGGGGCCATGCATACCCTGAGGGACAGGATGCCAATGAGGCTGATGACCTCTTGGACGAGCACACCTACCTACTGCAAGCATCGGTCCAGCAGCAGATGCAGCTTGCGACGTCCGTGGATACACTGCGTGTGGCTCTGAAGTGGGCAGAGGAGCGTCGCAGCAGGGACACCGCACTGATCCTGGCAGGGATGGACCATTTGTGGGAGGATGTGACCGCTGCCATTGACAGGCATTCACAGGCATTCATTGCTGTCATGGCCACAATGGGCACATAGTCAGGTGCCCATGCATCGCAGACACCACGCAGTGCACTATCCACCCCCCGTTCCCGGCATCTTGCGACTCCCACCCTGTCGATGCCAGGTTCAGCTGTGGGCATCCTGAGCATTTCTGGTGCAGGCATGTTCAGTGTGCTGCAGACCCCTGCGCGAGCACGGTCGCATTCATGCAGTGGAACCCCTGGGGGACCATTGGTGCCACCCCATGAGGCCAGTGGTCAGCCTGTCAGTGCTGGCGGGTCTCGGCGGGGCTGCCTATGCATCCGTGGTGGCCGTGGCACTGTGTTGCATGACTGACCTGTCTCCCAGCGCAACTACTGTCTTGTGCTGCCCTGTGTGCATTGTGTGTTTCAGTGGGCAGTGCACGGGTGGGTACCCAGCCCTGCACACAGACACACAGTCCACCTGCACATCCTCTTGGCTGCTGTCCACAGTTGCATGTGCATGATAATGCCTGCATTGTGCTGTACACCAATGTGCAATGGTGCTCAGCATCTGACACATGCACATGGACAGGCAGTGGGCGTGGTGGCCTGTGGACATGTGTGTTGCTAGAGTGTGCATTCTGGGTCGGTGTGCCTTCTGCCCTCTGTGCACATTTGTTGCATTGTGTGTGCACATGTGTGTGTGTCCTTCGGCATGGCATGTTAATCCTCTCCCATCCCTGGTTGTGTGTGTGCTTCTGTGCCCTGCCACTTCCCTTGACGGCATGCACCCCTGGTGTGTGTCCATGCATGTTTGTGGGTTGTGCCTTAGCCACTGGTGGTTGCGCATGGCCCCCTGACTTACCTGGGTTGGCTGAAGTGCTCATCCGTGATGGTGTCCCAGTGCAGTTGTGCTAGCCGGAGCAGTCGGGGGTCCCGCCGGCCAAGGGGGGGCTGCCCATCACCATCGTCACCGGCGTCCCCATCATCCCCATCGCTGTCCCCCTCTTCAAACCTGTACGGCTATCCCACATTCATTGGCCATGTTGTGCAGGATGCAACAGGCCAGGAATATCCCACAGGCCTTTGAGGGGCTGTACTGTAGGGCACTGCCAGAGGTGTCCAGGCAATGGAAACGTTCCTTCAGCATCCATAACACCCGGTCTATGACATTACGTGTGGTGGCATGTGCCTCATTGTAGCATTGCTGCAATGGGGTCGCGGGCCTCCGGTAGGATGTGAGCAGCCAGGGATGGAGTGGGTATCCACTGTCACCTGTGTGTAGAGGGCGGAGGTTAGTTTTGTGATCAGCACGCCTGCCACAGGCCATGAGGCCACTACCATGCCACCTCTGGCCATGCCCCCAGGCCCTATGATTGTCCATGTGGTTTGCATACTTACCCACTAGGTGGCCAGTGGGGATGTCCCCACTCTGAATCTATGGCTACAGTGCCGACTGGTGCAGATGAAAGAATCGTGTGCTCCCCAGGGTGCGTGGCACAGACATTGATAATGCACCCCTGGCATCGCACACCACCTGGCAGTTGATGCTGGCACAGCCCTTTGCGATGAGTGCATGCGGCCCCTCGGGGCCAGGTGGTGTGCGATGTGGCCACATGGGCAGTCTATTGCCCCTAGCATCAGGCATACATGCTACCCCTGTAGAACTCCTGTATGTTTGCTATGCGCCCGCTACAAAGGGGGAAATGGATGTACTCACGGCATGTGGCAGCAGTGCGCTGAGGAATGGGTGAGGTGACATGGCGTGGCCAACTGGGTTATGCCTGTGGTGTCCTCAGTTGGTCTCTGGAAGGTACCCGTGGTGAGCAAGCACATGCAGGCTGTTACCTTAGTCTCCACTGACAGGGCATGGCTCCGTCGTGTGGGTGCCTGCATCACATCACTGCACAGCTCACAGAGCCGCCTCAGAATTGCCCTATTCAGGTGCTACCGGCCCACAATCTCAGTATCAGTGTACAGCTCAAAGCTGGTACGGGCTCGATACCGCCTGTTGGGGGCATACCGCTGATGGATCCTTCCACAGCCACGCCCCTCTGCCGCACGCCTTCTCACCCCCCTCATTATGGCCTCCATGTGGAAGGTGGCACTGGCCATGTCCCTGGCTGGTGTTCACCCCCCCGGCAGCTGTTGCTGTATTCCCCCCACTGTCCTGGCTGCTACCTCCCCTGCACCGGGTACACCTGCCTGTGCTGGCCTCTGTGCTGTGTGACTCCCCACACCTTCCTTGTGCCTGGCTGTTCAGACTGCCCTCTCCCTGGCCTGCCCTGTTTGTGCCTCCTGCCCTGTCTGTCTGCCTCTGCTTCAGACACATGAGGCTTCCCTGTAGTGTTTTTGCACCTCTCCCTTGCTCTTTTTTATTTTGGCTCATTTCCGCTATGACGCAACTTCCAGCTTGCTCCCTGATAGTCCGGCGCCGAGTCGTTGAATACGACCGACGCCCATTTATGCATGGTTCCCTCCCCTTGCTGCGCATGCCTTCATTATCATTGCGTGTTGCTCAGCATGATTTGGGCGCAACTGCCTCCTGCTGAATAGAAACATAGAAACATAGACTTTGAGGGCAGATAAGGACCGCTTGGCCCATCTAGTCTGCCCATTTCCCTACCTACAGGATAGGCCGCAGATCCTAGTTAACCAACAGCCTATTTCTTCCTACCCCCACAAAAATTGCCTTATGTCTGTTCCATGCATTCTTGAATTCTCCAGATTTAGACCCCACAACCTCCTCAGGAAGGCTGTTCCATGCATCCACTACCCTCTTTGTGAAATAATACTTCCTCACATTGCCCCTGAACCGCCCCTTCTATCTTTAAATTGTGTCCCCTTGTTCTTGCGCGTCTCTTTTTCTGAAAGATGCTACCCTCTTGGACTTTGTTGATTCCACTGAGGTACTTAAAAGTTTCTATCATGTCCCCCCTCTCCCTTCTTTCCTCAAGGGTATACATATTAAGCTCCTTTAGTCTCTCCTCACACGGCTTGTCTTGCAGACCCTGCACCATTTTAGTTGCCCTCCTCTGGACTGCCTCTATCCTGTCTATGTCCTTGCGGAGATGGGGTCTCCAGAACTGGACGTAGTACTCCAGATGGGGTCTCACCAACTGTCTGTACAGAGGGATAACAACTTCCTGTTTTCTGCTGCTGATGCCTCTCCCTATACATCCCAGTATACCCCCAGCCCTCCCTACTGCCTTCTCACATTGCTTGCTAACCTTAAGGTCATCTGATATGATTACCCCCAGGTCTCTTTCCTTTTTTGTTGTTGTTACTACCTCCCCACCGATTGTGTATTCTACCCCTGGGTTCTTATTTCCCAGGTGCATAATTTTGCACTTCTTTGCATTGAATCCTAGCTGCCATACTTCTGACCATTCCTCCAACCTTGCCAAGTCCCTTTTCATCCTTTCCACGCCTCCTTGTGTATCAACCCTGTTGCAGATCTTTGTGTCATCTGCAAAAATGCATACTTTTCCTTCCAGTCCCTCTGCAATGTCACTGATGAAGACATTAAAAAGGACTGGACCCAATACTGAACCCTGCGGTACCCCACTAGTAACCCCTCTTTCTTCAGAGTGGACTCCATTTACAATTACCTTCTGTGTCCTGTTGTGCAGCCAACGTTTTATCCAGGCTACCACCCTGGGACCCACTCCCAGGCTGGTTAATTTGACTATTAATCTTTTGTGTGGGACTGTGTCAAATGCCTTGCTAAAGTCTAGGTAGGCCATGTCCACAGCCCCTCCCTAGTCTACTACTTTGGTCACCCAGTCAAAGAAATCTATTAGATTCTTCTGACAAGACCTTCCCACTGTGAACCCATGCTGGCTTAGGTCCTGTGCCCCACTGGCCTCTAGGTACTCAACTATTCTTTCCTTCAGAAGTGACTCCATCACTTTCCCTACCACAGAGGTCAGACTGACAGGTCTGTAGTTTCCTGCCTCTGTCTTGGTCCCACTTTTGTGAAGGGGAATCACATCCGCCTTCCTCCAGTCCTCGGGTACCACACCATCCTCCCATGATTTATTAAAAAGAGTAGCCAGTGGTTTCACTAGTTCCTCCCTTAATTCTTTTAGAATTCTGGGGTGAATTCCATCAGGACCCATTGCTTTGTCCACCTTCAGTTTTAGTTCTTGCAGAACCCTTTCTTCTGTGAAAGGACTGGGATCGACCCCCCTATCAAGAGTGCTTCTGTTAATTGGATTAGGCACTTCCCCCTCCTCTTTTGTGAATACTGAGCAGAAATATTCATTCAGTATCCCTGCTTTTTCACTGTCCCCCTCTGCCCACCCACCGTTCATTCTATTCAGCCTCACTATCCCTCCCTTTGTCTTCCTACTCACTGATGTACCTATAAAAGGTTTTATCCCCTTCTTAACTGAGTTGGCTATCTTTCCTCAATTTGGGCCTTTGCTATTCTGACTTCCCTCCTGCTTCCTTCTGCCTTAACTGGGTACAGCTCTCTGTCCTGCTCCTTCTGTGTTTCCTTATACTTCCGAAATGCTATCTTTTTCTTCCTGACTTTCACAGCCACCTCTTTTGAGAACCATAGTGGCTTTTTCTTTCATTTTGATTTGTTTATTTGCTTCACACAAAGGCTTGTTGCCTCTGTGATGGCAGTTTTGATGATTCTCCATTGTTGCTCCACACCTCCTTCTAGCCTATTTGCTAGTGCTTTTCTGAGGCACTCTCCCATCTTGCCAAAGTCAGCCCTCCTAAAATCTAGTACCCTCACTTTTGTATGGCTTGACTCTGTAGCTGAGTTTAACGTGAACCACACTGTTTGATGGTCACTTGTCCCCAGATGGCAACCCACTTCTAGATCTGAGATCCTCTCACTGCCCCCATTTGAGAGTCTGAGGTCTCAGATTGCTCCCTCACAGTGGGTTCGAAACCTAGCTGTCTGAGGCCTGCCACCTGTAGGGCATCAAGAATAGCCCTGCTCTTGGATGTGGCTGCAGCAAATGTGCTCCAATTAACATCTGGCATATTCAGGTCTCCCATCAACAGTATATCCCCTTTCTCTGCCATTCTAAGAATGCCTTCTATCATATCCTTGTCCATTCCTTCTCCCTGACATGGGGGTCTGTACACAACCCTTGTGTGGATTGTGGTGCCCTTTCCAGTCTCCAGGGTGACCCACAGTGCCTCCTCTCCTCCCCTCCCTGTTTACTCTTTTGTTCAGTTGCTTTTATCCCTTCCTTTACATAGAGAGCTACTCCTCCCCCTCTTCTCCCCTGCCTGTCTCTCCTGTAGGTTATGTACCCTGGTATGTTAACATCCCAGTCATGGTTCTCTGTGTACCATGTTTCTGTGACAGCTATGATATCCAGGCATCCCTCTTCCACCAAGGTCACCAGCTCAGGGAGCTTGTTGCCCAGACTACGGGCATTGGTACTCATTACCCTCCATTTCCTGATGGCCTTACTCCCTTTTGTCCCATCCCTGTCCTTCTTGCCTTTGTCACTTTCTCCATTTACCCCTGCCCTTCTCCCTATCAACACCTCTATGTTGGTGTTTGTCACACTTACTACCGAATATCGAATATCGCAGAATGGCGCAATTTCGGACTTGAGCAGGCGCAACCCTATTGCGCATGGCTCAACTCTTTTGAATATCTGGGCCAGAGTGTACAAACACATACATAATGGTTACAGAATGTGGGGTTACATAACCACAGGTACTTACAATAAAAAAATACCTCCTTGTTACACATGAAGTTAGCAGGAGAGGACACTAAAAACAGACAAAGGAGGTGAGGTAGCCATCAGGAGATAGACTTAGGGTAAGTGCTACAATGGAGAGAGGACCTGTGCGAGTACTGGGGGGGATGCATCAGTGTAGGGGGAGCAGGAGGACAGGAGGGGGGAGAACAGGACAGGGGGAGGTGATGGAATGATTGCAAAACAAACTGCCTAGCTGCAGTCACATTTACTGAGAGACAGAATGTGGGTACACAGTTTGGATCTGAAGGGCCAAGCTTAGTCTCGTTGGTGATGTCAGGAGGAAGATCATTGTGCCAAGTAGGTGCTCTAAACCTGAAGGACCTTTAGGCCTGAGAGGTTTGGCAAAAAGGGACTAGGAAATTCAGTCTTGAGGTCCAACGGGTACAGCAATGTGTGGGTGCCACAGAGAGTAACGCTTCAGTGGTAGGTGGAGTTAAGCCTAATCTAATCATACACGCCAAGAGACAGATTTGGTAGTTGACCCTCGACTGAGTTGAAATTAGACTGAAGATTAATGGAAAGAGAAAGTGGATTTGTGACAACAGGACCGCATCATCTGCATATAGAATCGTATTGTTATTACAGGCTTGAAGGAGGTCATTAACAATGAGACAGAAAAGTAGGGGACTCAGAATCGACCCCTGCGGGACTCCAGATTGAACTGCAAGACTTTCAGAGAGGGTATTGCCAATTTTCACCTGTTGTGTTCTCCCCCCAAGGTAGTTGTGGAACCAGCTGGTGACCTCTTGTGAGAGCCCTAGAGCGGTGAGAGAGTGTAGTAGCAAGGTGTGGTTAATGGACTTGAAAGCGTTTGTAAGGTCTGTGTATATGGACCTAACCAGGTGACCTTGATCCAGGGCTATTTGAATGCAGTCCATGTACTTCAGAAGGGCGGTCGTTGTGCTATGGGCTTTTCTAAACACATGTTGTGTGCATTGAATATTGTACTTATGGAGGTATTCGGTTAATTGGTCAAATACAATTCATTCAAGGGGTTTAGAAAGTGAGGGAAGGATGGATATTGGTCTGTAGTTATTATGTTGTGCCCTGTCACCACTCTTATGTACAGGGGTAACAATGGCTGCCTTCCATTGTTGAGGGAATTGGGCCAGGGAAAGTGATAGGTTGAGGAGTCTAGTCAGTGGTTTAAGTGTGACATCAAGAGTGAGGATTAGAAATCTGAGGTCCAGTGTGTCACTACTGACCCATGCTTTGCTAAGGACTTTTTGTGGCCAATTTTTAGCCTCAGTGGATGTAACATGCCGAAAATAGAAGGGGGGTAGGTTGGGAGGCGGGGCAGCTAGATTATTTCTTTCTGGCTGGTCAGATTCAGAAAAGATGTTGGGGTGGAGGACCCCACTGAGGTTAGTGAATGCAGTGTTGAAAGTGTCCTCAATTTGTTTGTGTTCTTGAGTAGTGATGCCATCAGCCACTAGCATAGCAGGGATTGCTTTGTTGGGCTTGCCTGTTAGGTTTTTTATCTTATCCTAGGAGTTCCGACTCTTACTCCATATGTTAGTTAGTTCACCTTGATAATGACTGATTTTAGCCCAGTGCATTGCTGAAGTGCAAAGGTTACGTGCAGCTTTATAGTTCTGCATATTGACCTGTTTTTTAACCAGAGGGTATCACTATGTTTCATCATACTAAGCAAGGCTGGGGTGATCCAAGGGTTGAGAGGACCATTAGTTTTGCTTCTGTGGAAGGGGGCAAATTGGTCACATGCTTTGTTGAACTGAGTTATAAAGAAAGTTAGGGCATGTATAATGTTATAGAAAGTGTATAGCAGGTCCAGTCACAGTGGGCCAGGTGTGCCTGCAGGTCTGCTAACATGCCTTTTTTGAGTACACGTTGATAAATTATTTTCATTTTGGGTTTGGGCACCTTGTTTGATCACAGGCACATTATGGGGGAGTGATCACTCAGAGCATCAGGGAGGGTTAAGGTGCTGGTGATTCTGTGTGGGTGATTGGTAAGGATCAAGTCCAGCATGGAACTGTTTCAAGTCCTATTATTGAATCTAGTGGGGGTAGTGACCAATTGGGTTAAGTTCAGGGCTGCAATGGTGTCTTTGAACTGGTCAGTATCTAGGGAGAGCCAATTGATATTGAAGTCCCCTATGACCACTAACTCTGTTTGTTGGGGGAGGGATTTGATGTAATCAAGGACCATGTTGAATCCGGATGCTTTGTCCTTGGGGGGAATGTAGGCAGATATTATGACAAGAGATTTACCTTGTGAGCCAAGGATGATTTTAATGGCAAGAGCCTGTGAGTTACTGACTGTATTAATTTGTGGGAGGGTCAACGCTTTGAGAGTGTCCTTGATGTATATCGCACAGCCCCCACCCCTTTTCCCAATCGGATCAAGCCTAAACAGGTGTAACCTGAAAGGGAGATAGCATTATCAGAGACCTTGGGTGAGAGTCAGGTTTCACACAGTGTGACAACATCCAGTTTATGCTGCGTAACACAAACTTGAAGATCATCAGGCTTTGGCAACAGACTGTGGATGTTGATGGATGCAAGTCTTAGGAATTTGTAGTCATTATTGTGGCAGTTTGGTGGGTGCTGTGGTCCTGGATTTGGTAGATATTGCCAGAAATGAGGAGGAGGAGGAGGAGGAGGAGGAGATGCAGAATGATCCAGGTGAAATAGCACTTAATCACCTTGGTTGTGGAGTGGCGCTTATGGCAGGTTGGGTTAATTAGTTTAGGAAAGTGGTTTATGATAAAGATAGATTGGAGGAAAGGAGACACTAATGCAGTAAAGTTTGACTGAGGGGAAACTAATAAGGGAGTAGTGATCAGAGGTACACAGGGACAGGAAATTGAGGGGCTCTGTACCTTGGGGAGTTATTCAGAAGTTAATACTTATGTGGGTGGGTAAAGTGAGAGGGGGCCATGTAGCAGTTTGTCAAGTCCAAAAAGCAGAAAAGGGCAAGTGTGGTCTGAGCGGACATGCTTAATAACCTAGGAGTTGAGTACAAAGTCAAGAATTTACAGTAGGTCGAATGGTAAGCCAGGTCTGTGTTAGTAATGTTGCAGTGTGTTCAGCACTGCCTCTAGTGGTAAGCTAGTATAGGGAGCAAATGGGGAAATGGGCATTTTATCACGTGATCAAGCACAACAATATAATAAAGTGTCCAGATAGGGTGAGTAGCTAGCACTGGCTGGAATAGCTGTGGAGCTCCGGGCAGATGCTCTGTAGCTGCTTTCTTTCGGCTGGGTGGGTGGGCAGGATCAGTGGCCAAGCTTCATCTGAAAATTCCAAGCTGCAGGTGCTGCAGATCTTGATGGCCTGTATACAGGGCAGGAGTGCCTGCAGGGAAAGGTAAGGGGCAATTAAATTCAGCCTTTTCCTAATTATAATTCAAAATGGGGGGGTTGAGTGGCAGAAACAATGGGAAGGGATAGACAGCAGCAGAAAAGAGCAGAGAACCAAAAGGAGGCAACTTTAAAACTTTACAGAAACACAGTTTAAATTAAATCCTGGGCAAATATAATGAAATAATGTATTTTAAATTTAAGCTAAGACTTCTAAAAATCCTAGGCAAACACAACAGTATGCTGTACAATTAACCAGTTGGCAATAGCTGCCCAAAGATAGAGAAAAGAGGGTGCAGAGAGTTTAAAATAAAAAAAGCTGCCAAGACAGAGCTGTGGAGCTGCTGCGCATAGTCCAGGCAGATGCTCCGTACCTGCTTTATTTTGGCTGGGTGGGTGGGCAGGCAGGATCAATGGCTAAGCTTTGGCTGAAAATCCCAAGCCACAGTTGTGGCAGATTTTGGTGGCCTGAATACAGGGCAGGAGTGCCTGCTTTCTTTCTTCTGGGTGGGCGGGTAGGATCAACGACCAAGCTTTGGCTGAAAATCGCAAGCCGCAGGTGTGGCAGATCTTGGTGGCCGAATACAGGGCAGGAGTGCCTGCTTTCTGTCAGCTGGGTGGGTGGGCATGATCAACAGCCAAGCTTTGGCTGAAAATCCCAAGCTGCAGGTGCTGTGGATCTTGGTGGCCCAAATATAGGGCATGAGTTTTTACAAACAGGTTTTAAATCTTTCACAAAATCAAACTTATTATGTTTAATATACTGTACCTATTACAGTCCTTGTGTGACACAAAGAAAGATTATGTTAACAGTCCTGCTTTTCTCAACCCAGTATCACACAATATCTGTGTTTTATTATTTATGTGAATAAGAAACAATATTTATTTTTTTGCTCTAGTTATTCTGCTTACTCGACCAGGGATGATGGCCCTTCAGATCCCTTCTTGGAGTTACCCAAGCACCATCCACCATTCCCTTCCCCTTAGACTTACCATCACTCCTGGAACTCTGTGGCTTACCCACTACAACAGGGCTTTCATTGGGGCAAGCTCCAGGATTTCAGGAGGAGGGTGAGATGGAGTTGGAGAGGGTGCACTGGATTGGCAGGTGTGAGGCATATGGGTGTTTCAAGGCCATCATACAGCACCAGGAAGGGTTTTCATCTTGGTTGTTTCCAGCCCCTGGGGACATTTCCATCACAGACATGTATGCAGCCACGCATGCTGAGCATGCATATATGCTGCGACAATTGACCTCCCCTCCTGTACTGAGGGGTCCCTCAGTCTGCACCACCACATTCTGTGGTCACCCTGGTGGTGGTAGTGCAGCAGTGTACTGCTCACTTCCCCCCTTGGAGGAGGAGAGCATCCTCTGGGGTGCTTGATCCTCCTTCCTCTCATCTGACTGCCCCAGTGACCCTTGCTCATTCCCACATCCTAGTCTCCGGTGCCACAAGCAGAAATCCTGCTGCAGCACCGATGGGTCATAAAACTGTTTTTCTTTACAGATTTTTTATGTATTTTTTCTATTTTTCAGAGTTTTCTGTTTTTGAGGTACTTTTATGTATTGCTCAAAATGTTTCTGGAAAATGGCAAACATTGCTTCTGCTCTAACAACTGACCCATAAACTACAAGGTGCTTTGATGGCATAGTTGTATGAAGGCAGTGCATGGCGCTGTCACCTAGGAGACCAGGGTTCATGTGATGAACAGGGAATCCCATTCTTGGGGCCAGTTGCATCATGGAAAGGACACATAGAATTCTCTAGGAAAGAACTCTAATCAGTCAAATCTGTCCAATCTCTGAAGCTGCAAGCACTGGTTACAATGCCCGGATTTAACTCATTGATTCATTATACCTTATTTATTCTTTGCAAATGTTTCAAATGAATACCTTGTCATGGCAGCATGCATTTTTTTGTTACCCTATTTATTCTATAACCCCTGGGTGACGATATCCCCTTACACCCCTGCCTACTACCCTGGACATAGGCTGAGGGGTTTGGGTTTGCTAACTGATAACCATAACTTGAAAGGTTTGTGCAGTGCCTCCACTCAGGGTGCTTTATGTGAGTAAGCTGGTAATAGGTATAGCCCCCCAAGATGCTATACCACCAACAATGACCACTAACAGTCCCCAGACATGCCCCAATAAACATTTCCCCACATTTCAATATTTTGCATTTAAAGGCTCTCTCTAATAATATGCTCACAGCACATATTTCAACAACAATAACAAGATATTTATATAGGGGTATAAGGAGTTAGGAACGGGGATGTGGAGTAGAGGTTATCTGACTACTATTTACATATGTACACAGATTAGTTTGGTTTTGCTGATGAACCCTCCAGTTGGGTGGCTACATACTATTAGACAAAAAAGGCAATCACACTTCTTAATTTGACACACGATACTCAGAGTCCTGGCTACCTAGCTGCTGACAAATCAGATGGTACATAAATAATTATTATTTGATTACCCACACTGGTAGCAGTCCCAGAACAATATAAAACCTCGCAATCCCATACCATACTGGTTACCAGATACCATAGTCCTAGATGTTGCAGGCCTGGTGGACATTGCAGCTGATTGAGGTGGCCAGCTATTGATTTGAGGGAGGGGGCAACTTGGCGAAGATTCCTGCAATGACTGGAGATGCTGTGTACAACAAAGGCAGGGATTGCCCTACAATTAGCAAATTAGCAGGAACTGACCGTGCTGGTCACAAAGAGCCAGGGGTTGCCCTGCACATTACAGAACAGGGATTGCCCTGCATTTACAGATTTCTGAACATTTCAGGACCAGCTACTTGGGTTTAACATCCTGAACATTCAGCACAATATTTGAAAGTCACATCCAGAGTAATTAGCAAGCAATACTTTTATCAAGCATCCAAAATTCAGCTGAAGCAAGGTCACATCCAGTACTTTTATATACCAAAAGGCATCCATCCCGCATAGACAGACAGTGACACTTTTATCAAGCATCCAGTATTTAGTTACATGAGGTCACATCCAGTACATTTAAACACCAGAAACGGCATTCATAGAAAAAGTCTCAACCAGCATGTCTAGACAATTTTACACTGATAGCAAGCACTCTCAGATGAAATCCAGGTAAGGCACTGGTAAATTTTCTTCAGAATAACGTAGACATAATATGCTCTAGGGCCTCCTGTCCCATGAAGTGGCGAACTAGGCTTGGCAGTCAGCTCCATGAAGGCAGGACTCTAACCCATAGGACAAGAAGAAGTTACAACACGTTTATATGATTCACTAGCCAGGCATCTTGCTGCACCTGCGATTTAGCCATTTGGGCCACAGACATGATGCATCCATTTTAACTTAGAACTAGACAGTCTCTGATGGGGTTAATAGCCCAGAATGATAATTCAGAGATTTTATCACACAGCAGAAATATCTGAAGCGGGGATTGAGGCCCCCAAGATTACTTTTGAAGCTTCGCCCTCGCACCCGGGGGGGGGGTTACAATGGTACTCACTCAGGTCCTCCACAGGGTCGCATCTGTAATTGAAGGCTCCTGAATTCTCTTCAGCTCTCTCACAACTGAGGCATGGCAGGTGCTCTTTTCCACATCTTTCCCCGATGTGGGAGGGAGGGTTAGCCTCTGGAGGACATTCCTGGCAACCTCCAGACTAGCAGTTGCAGAAACTTTAAATTTACTTTAACTGATAGCTTTAACTAAAAATAACAAATGCCCCCTGATGACTGGAGGGGCTTAGCTAAGTGGCCCAGGCCTGGTGGCATGGCTGGGGCCTGAGCCCTCACCCCTGTGGGGGACTCCCAGCAGGCTGGAGCCTGTTCTTCTCACTCTGACTGATCTCTAGAAAAAAAACTGGCAAGCACTGTCTCTTATAGGGCTCCTAGTTCTGCTCCTGATTGGCAGAGAAGATGGAGTGACAGGTCTTTGAGTGACTGAGGGACTTGTCAATCAAAATACTCGAGGCTCAACTGGATAGGTGAATTGGTGCCTAAAATGATGTTCCTGTAAATCCCCAACAATAACAAGATATTTATTTAGGGGTATAAGGAGTTAGGAACGGGGATGTGGAGTAGAAGTTATTTGACTACTTTTTACATATGTACACAGATTAGTTTGGTTTTGCTGCTTAACCCACTGTTCCTTATAGCAGATTAGATACAGTCCTGAATACTGTCCTGGTGCAGCCAGAAAGAAATAATAATTTGCCCCATTGCCCCACAGTTTTGCAGCTCAGAGGCTGTACTTGCAGTCACTGCACAGTTGAAGAATGTGGCTCGTTAGATTTTCCTGTCGCTACTGCATATAGCAGAGCTCCTCTGCAGCCGCTGACAGGCTGACACACAAGAGTTCCAAACTACTGGTTAATCCAGGGAAAAAGTATTTATCTTTAATTTAAAACACTCTCCCCTGCAGTACAATACATTCCCAATATGCAGCAACAAGTTTCAATTTAAAAAAACATTTAATTTCTTCCTTTTTTCAGCTGAAGCCATTTAGGGCTACCCTGGAGGCAGACAGACACAAGTTATGAATTATACAGAAGACCGGGGCCCTTTTCAGGCATATTTCAATAAGCCCCAGTCAAACTCTTTAAATGGGCATCTGAGTGACCCCCAGCAGGCTGTCCATGTTCATCGCATTCCAATTAGGTGGAAGGGATCCTGGGACCCACAGCACAGTCCCCGAGGTGACAGCAAACTGAGCAGTTTCATTTTGAGGGCAAAATAGTGCCATCATGAACCCTGCTGCCCTGGAGGCAGCACTTTTAACATGGGCACTTTTCAATACAATTTCTGCTGCCTTGGAGGCAGAACCTTTACAATCGATACTGGCAAGTGGCTCGATTTTTAAGCCCCGAGGGGCTGGATTTTCATTTGGGCTGCAGCTGGGGACACAGAAAGGCAAAGCAGAGCTGGGGGACCAGAAAAAAATTGGTGTCCAAAATGGGAAAAGCCCGGGAGACAGCTGGAGAAGAACAGAAGGACAGGAGTAAGGTAAGCTCAGGCTGGCATTTTTAGGAACCCCCATTTGCAAGGTGGTTACAATTCCATTACCTATAAAGATGATTACCTGCTGTAATTTTTCACAACTGTACTGAATGCAATTGTAGATAACTTGGTGCTCAATATGCCTGCTAATAAACAGATTGAAAATTAAACCATGGGCTGCTAGGAGTTAATGTACCCCCTGCTGGCTGATATAGGACTGGCGTTTGCACTGGATGGGGGTGCAACCATATGATCGCACTTAAGCCTACAACAAGTGTGCAGTCACAGCAATCCCCTTCATTGGGGTGTGGGTACTCACTCATACAGGTACTTCAGCCCAGAGGAAGGATGCAGCCAGGGCAGTTACCAACCCTGGGATGGTAGCACTCACTCAACCCTTCATCTCAGAAGGAGAGTACCACTATTACAATCCTCAGCATTGGGGTGGGGTACTCACTCAAACTTCAGCCCAGAGGAAGGATGCAGCTAGGGTAGTTCCCAACTCTGGAGTGGGGGCACTCATTCTAATTCAGCCTAGAAGAAGGATGCAACCAGGGCAGTCCCTAACATTGGGGATGGGGTGGGGGAACTCACTCACACTTCAATCCATAGGGCAATCCTCAATACTGGGGTGGGGGCTTCAGCCCAGAGAAAGAGTGCAGCCACAGCAATACCCAACACTGAGGCGGGAGCACTCGGTTACACTTCAGCCCAGAGGAAAGATGTAGCCAGAGCAGTACCCCAACACTGGTGTGAGGGCACTCACTCCGCTTCAGCCCAGAGGAAGGATGCAGCCAGGGCAGTCCCCAACATTAGGGTGGGGGCACTTACTCACACTTCAGCCTGGAGGAAAGCTGCAACCAGGGCAGTACCCCAACTTTGGGGTGAGGGCACTCACTTCACTTCAGCCCAGAGGAAGGATGCAGCTAGGGCAACCCCTAACATTGGGGTGGCGGCACTTGCTCACACTTCAGCCTAGAGGAAAGATGCTGCAAGGGCAATCCCCAACATTGAGGTGAGGGCACTCGCTAACACTTCAGCACATAGGAGTCATGCAGGCAGGGCAGTCCCTGACATTGGGGTGAGGGTAATCGCTCACACTTCAGCATAGAGGAAGAGTGTAGCCACAGCTTTCTCCAGTGTTGTGGTTGGACACCCACTTGCATTTTAGCCCAAAGGAAGGATGCAATCCGGGCAATCCCCAACACTGGAGTGGGGGCACTTGCTCTCACTTCAGCACAGTGGAAGGATGCAGCCAGAGCAATCCCCAACATTGTGGTGGGGGCAGGGGCTCACATTCCAGCCCAGAGGAAGGGTGCATCCATATGATTCCCTAACTTTCAGATAGGGGACGGGGGATCCAAAGGTTAAACATGGAGAAAATAGAATAATAAAAAATGCAAGGTGCCATACAGAAAAAAAGAAACTCCAATAATGTCACTTAATTGTAAACTCCCCCCCCCCCCCACGAGTGGAGCTTACTTCATTTACCTCTCCGGGTGCTGTTCTGCCCTACCACCTGTCTCTGGTCCTGTTAGGGATCCTTTTTGTTGCTCCTGCTGGTCCCTGGGTGTTTACATTGCCAGTGAGATCCACAGGAGCGAAGTTATTGCAAATTGCCAGCACAGCATTAAAGCCACTCAGTGAGCACCATGCAGCTCAATATGTGCACGTTCATGCTGGCTCCTACAGGGACACGTGAGCTGGCAGGCAACCTGCTGATTCTGAAAGAGCACTAAGGCACTTACTGTAAAAAACACTCTGTTGGCTCCTGTATGTTTCCTCTGTATGTGCTCAGGTCCAGGGACTCAGAAGCATTTAAGGGGTCTCGGAGACATGCCGGAGGGGAAAACATAAAATGTTATAAAAGTGCTCTTAAGCACCATTAGTTTAAGGAGTGCATTGTCTCTTTAAGAACAGCTGAGGCTGCTTTGAATATGAATAGCCCTGCCTGCCACTTGGGGGTCAGTGCTATGGTGCTAGGGACAGGAAGGGGGAGCACCTGTTTGTGTCCACTCTGACACAGAACAATAGGGCAGAGGTGCAGCTTTTGGACACTGGGGCATTTATTTGTTAAAACTGTTTAGTTTGCCCACTAAGAGACTTTAAATTTAGAACTGCATGAACTGTGTTAGAGCAGCCATATTTGTTACCCTAACCCTTTCTTAACCAATCAGAATCCAAGCAGCTTGGTGGCCTGTAGGTATGACTCCTGGGTAGGGGGTATGGACAATGCTCTTAGTGCTCAAACAGGCAACCAATCAGACATTGAGGAGACTTAATGCATATTAATTTTGCAGATGGACAGCTGTGTTCAACCATTCAAAAGCTGACATATTTCACTGAGGCCCTGTGATAGTTTTCTGCTTCGGGCAGTCTGGCTGAAGAGCTCTGTGAGGCAGGAAGGCTTAGACTGTGTTGGAGGAACAATGTTTGGAAGGCTGCCTAAGGCTTCCACAGCCAAACTCCAGGAGACTTGCCTAAAGCTCTCTAGCACCTGGAGAGCCAGAATGTGCATCTGAAGAGTGTTTATAAAACTTTGAAGCATCTGAGAGAAGCCCTCAGCCAGTAAGGAGGGCAGACTGTATCCTGTCAAATGCCAGAAGGTTGTCAGGGTTAAGCAAGCAGATCCCAGAGATGTCTGCAGAAGATTCCCATAGTCTGGGAAATCCAGTTTGAAGTGAAGAAGGAAGTCGATTTGTGGTTTGAACCTGCAGTTTGGGAACTGCTCAAAAGACTGTTTGCCAGTCCAGCCTAAGGGTGAGTAGGTTGTTTCCAGAGGCCTTAAAGTCTGTTGCCTACAGAGAGAAAGACAGCGAGTGAGCCATGAGCTCTAGGAAGAGAGACTACAAGCAAGGATGGTTTGGGGAATCAGCCAGGTAGTGCTACTCCTAGGCATTATCCATCTTCTTTGCCTGGGGTTAGAAGTCTGGATGTCTGGGATAGGCATATGGCCGTGGTCTTCAGTACTGGTCTGATCCAGTGTCCATCTGCCACAGCTCTGAAGGTGACAAGCTGCCAGAGCCTGCAACAGTCCTGAAGGTGACAAGCTGCCAGAACCTGCCACAGCCAAGACAGCTGACACCTTGTTTGTACAGCTGGAAGCCTCAGCTCAACTGACCACATCTGCCATCCATATGTGACCCTGTGAGACAGTCTTCAGAACTGTGAGTAGCCATAGTGCCTGCCATGACTTGAGGAGTTTAAATAAAGTGTGTTTCAAGTTTCCTGTTTTAAAATTAAAAGTGCACCAATGCTGGCCAACCAGCTGCACTGTACAGGCCTGCAACTAGTCCTGGGTACCCAGATAGACATTAGGGGGCACTGGTATTAGTGAGGAGGTGGGCTAACTGTGGGTGTTACTGCTGGGGTTGGGCACCATTGTCATTTCTTTTTATGGGCTTACCTGCTAAGTCAAATGCTTCTGAAGTTACTTATTTCTTCATTCCATTCCCCTTTTCCCTGTTAAACAAATCTTTTATTGTTGGTGTTCAATAAGTCTGTGAGCATATTATTAGTGAGAGTCATTAATTGCATGCATAGTGAGGTACTACAGCTGTTTATGGTATTCCATGTGTGAGGTGACTGTGAGGGGATGTGGGTGGGTCCGGTATCACAGGGGGTTGTACCACATAAATAATTGTCCCACTATAATTTATTCTGGGTGGAGGCACTACGCTATTTAATTTTATCTATGGAAAGAACTCCCCTTTTTCCATTCAGAACAGAATCCAGGCCCCTCAACCTTGTTGAGCCCCATGGCAGGGGAAGTAACCATAAGTGTCAGTGACCATTTTTAAAGAAACAGTAAACTTCATTTATTTGGGGGGGATAAACAATGGGGTAAAGGGATGCAAATTAAAAGCTGGGTAATTGCATAGATTTGAATTGGTAATGGCAATTAAGACAGAAATTAATATTCCAAATAGAGTCCCAGCTATCTTCACTGGGTACCCAGACTGAACTGTGGCAGGCCTGGCACGTTGCAACTGGTTGGCTAGCATTGGTGCACATAAACATAAGATTTGATTTATATTTTTAACTATGTAAAGATAATTTAATATTAAAGAACACATTTATTTATTTAGTTTTTGTTGACTGGATAAGTGCACTAGACAAATCCTGCCTATTTTCAGGCATGACCCGGGAGAGGGGGATACAGATGAATGGCAACTGACCTTGAATCAGATTAAGCTGTTGGTGGTATTTTTAGAGAATGAGGGAAATTTGGCCAGGACACCGGGGAAATTCCACTACTCTTTTCGAGAAGTGCCATGGGATCTTTAACATCCACCTGAACTACCGCCAATCCAGGCAGATGGGACCTTGGTTTAACGTCTTATTTGAAAGACGGCTCCTCAGATGTGCAGCACCCCTCTCATGTGGCACTACAGTGTCAGTACTGGGATATTAACCCAAGTGCCAGATGTGGGAACTGAATCCACAGCCCTCTGATCTCCCAGCCTCAGAGGCGAGTGTGCTACCTACTGAGCCACTGACACTGCTATGGCAAATGCAAAAGCAAATGGCTGAACTTGGGACAAACTGGCACTTGTAATCCCAGGCCCAATGGCCTGCACATACTCTTTAACCACAACTTAAAACAGCAATTTGAAACAGAGGCAGCATGAATCACTTGTTGTAGGGCTGGCCTTGAAGTTACTCACTGTTCTGCAGAACCTCAGTCTTGGAGCTGAAGCCAGGCTGTATGGCTCCCTAGGGCAGATTTGAATCTCTGGCATCTCAGTTTCAGATTGTTGGCTTCTGGAGCAGGGACCAGCAGAAAGGACCAGGGCTGGCACTTCTAGACATGACCCCCCAAGATGTGTGCGACTATTGCGCTAGTAGCTGACTCCCCACACTGATCTGGATGCAGCTTTGGCTCAGGATCTTTGCCACTATTGGTGCCTATACATTAAAAAAAAGGATGCCTATGCACCACGTATCTGAGACACGTAGGCAACTCTGAGTTGTACATCCGTGCATGGGACCCCTGGTGGCATGCATTATCCATGTGCAAGGCGGATATGAGCCCAATCCCCAGGCCACATGGACAACAACTCACTGGGGGCAGGTGGGGGGGATGTGCCAGCACTACTCGCCAGCCAATAGGGTGCGTAAAGCTATTTACTGGGGTGCATAGGTGACCACCACCTATGTCAGGGGTACCCCACTGTACCCAAGATACGCAGCCAGATGCACACACAATGGGTCCCTGCCAGTCTCTATGTGGTGGTAGCCCTCTCCAAACAGCGTGATACCATGCTGGGTACCACATGATGTGTCAGGAACTCCCCTACCACATTGAACCCCCTCCGGTCTCAGCAACACAGAGGCTCCCCCCACTAGCAGAGGGCCAGCCCTGGTAAGCATGACAGTGAGGCCCTCCACAGCCGAGCACCAGTAGGCAACACCCCCACACACACACCACAAATGTACCCTGTTCCTGGTCCTGGCTGTGGCCGCCCCCCAACTGCACAGCTCTGTCCCATACTCCAACCATATGCCATTGTCCCACCCCCTGACCCCAAACCTGGCACCCCTGCAGGCTCATTGGTGGACAGAGGACCCCCCCACCCCCCATGCACTGACAACACCTTCCTGAACCTGTACCTGGTTGTTGGTACTGCGGCTGTGGATGGCTAGTGGCACATCCCTCTTCATACCTCCTTGGCTGCTGGCCATCCAAGTGTTGCTGGGAGCGTAATGCCTATATATAGGCAGCACACTCCCAGCATCACTCATACAGCTGGTGGCCATCGAGGTGTGAGAAGGGATGTGTGTGTGTGTGTGTGTTGCCCGCCACATCATGCTGTGCCTGGTGGGGTATCGTTCTGCTGATGGAGGTGATACTACATCAGAGATGGGCCACCAATGTGTGGCAGGAGGGCAGCACATGGGACAGAGGCAGGGGGTCATGCAACTTGGGGACCATCTGTGTGCTGGGTGGGAACAGTCTGCCATGGGCTCGGCCAAGGGGGCACACTATCGGATGGGGACTGGCCGTGCAGATCCGGGTGCCTGGGATGGTATTCATGCAGCCTGGCCCGTGCCTTACTGTGCAAGGGATTCACTATGGGACCCATGACAGGCATCTGACTGGATGCCTTTCCTGGGTCTGCTACTCCACTCCCAGCTGCTCTGTGGAGTCCTGCATGTTGGGGGGTTGTGGGGCCAAGGATAGGTGCCCTGTGGGTGCGGGCCGTAGGTTATACCACACACCCTGCGCCTGTCCAGGGCAGTGGAGCTAGACAGGTGGGATATGTGCCTCTGGCATGTAATTCCCACCCATTTGTGCATAGGGCCAATTGTTTGGAAAGCAGGATACAGTCTCTGAACAAACAGGCTTTGGCAAATTCACTCTGCAGCTTTGCATAAGAGATGCTTCTCTGGCAGGTGTGGCTTTGAACAAAAAGTTCTTTGGCTTAGGAGACCACTTGTAGCAGGCTCAGTCCCCAAGTTCAGGTCTGGCAGCTTGACTCGGGACTCAAACAACACAGCAAATTCAGCTTTGTTGCTGAAAACCTTCTCTGATGCAGTTTAATTGGAACATAGACTTGGGTAAGCTCAGGTTGCAGTCTCTAGCAACAAGCTGTGGAACACTTAGAAACATAGAAACATAGAATTTGACGGCAGATAAGGACCACTTGGCCCACCTAGTCTGCCCATTTCCCTACCCGATGGATAAGCTGCAGATTCTAGTTAATCAACAGCTTACTTCCTCCTACCCCCCCACCCAGAATAGCCATTTGCCTGTTCCATGCATTCTTGAATTCTCCCACTGTTTCCAGACTCCACAACCTCCTCAGAAAGGCTGTTTCATGCATCCTCAACCCTCTCTGTGAAAAAATACTTTCTAACATTACCTTTAAGCCATCCCCCCATCTTCAAATTGTGCCCCCTTGTTCTTGCACATCTCTTTTTCTGGAAGATGCTACCCTCTTGTACTTTGTTAATTCCCTTGAGATACTTGAAAGTTTCTATCATGTCCCCCCTCTCCCTCCTTTCCTCAAGTGTATACATATTAAGCTTCTTTAGTCTCTTCTCGTATGTCTTCTGGTGCAGACCCAGCACCATTTTGGTTGCCCTCATCTGAACAACCTCCACTCTGTCTATGTCTTTGCGGAGATGGGGTCTCCAGAATTGCATGCAGTACTCCAGATGGGGTCTCACTAACTGTCGGTACAGAGGGATAACAACTTCCTGTTTTCTACTGGTGATGCCTCTGCTTATGCTTCCCATGGCTCATGACTTGGCTCCAAGTCTTCTTCTGGCAGTTCACACAGGAGATAAAAGTTCAGTCTCTGATGCACCTCAGACTAACAGGGCTTTTTGCCTGGCAAAGTAGGCCCAAGCATGAGCCCAGGGACTCACACAGAGAAGCTTCTCCAAGCTCAAGAGCTTCTAGCAGCTGCCCCAGTTCCACACTCCTACCCTTACTAACAGAACTACAATATTGTAATCCAATTAAAAGGATATCAATCACAGTTCTGGCATTTGGATTGACCACTCAGAGGGTGACAAACACACAGTCCTATATTCATCCTGGTAGCCACAGCTGTAGGACCCAGAAGGACCCTTGAAGTTCTGATTGGTGGAAATGAAAGATCAAAGTAACAAGATGGCTGCCGAAGGGCAGATAGCTAGCTGACTTTAAAGTCCAGTTTTTTAAACAATCAGTTCAGTTTTAAAAATAGACATTTACAGCATTCTAAAAGGACTCCCTCTGCACTATTATCTAGTGCATGAGTGGAGTAGATGGGAGCATTCCCCAGCCAGTTGTGAATACCAAAGCTCTCAGATCCAGCTCAGGTTCATGTGAATTACTGTATATATACAGCTAGTGGAGTTTTTAAAGCTATAGTGCGATGTCACCAGCTCGCATGTTCATGCAGAAGTTATGGACACAGCATTATTTTACATGAATTCAAACTCACAATGGTGGATATTAGCCCAGGTTCAAAAGGCAGTACACTGGGTTGGAGCATGGCCAGACGGAAGGTAAAAGGCGTGCCTGTGTAGATAACTTAAGGTAAGCTCCACCTCTTGGGTGGGAGGTTACAGAAAAAAATGCAATTTATTTCTTGCAGGATATTGCTACTAAATCTAATGAGCATATCTTTCGGAGGAGCCTGGAGCAAGACAGTTGTGGAAAATAAAGCTCTGTTTGAGGTCTATGTTGAAAATGCTAAAAATCTAACTCAGAAAGCTGTGGGGTGCATGAATAGAGCTGCATTGTAAACTTTAAAAGTAAACACAATGCTATGACTGAACACAGTCTTTCAAAAGTGCAAATAAAAGTACAAACAGCACAAAAAAAGCTTTGGCAGTGTTTGCTGGATATCTATGTGACTCACCAGATTGCCTCTCATAGTGGCAGGCAGATGTCAGGGTCCGCATCTACTGACTCAGAAGAGCCCTCTGAGCCTAGGAAGACTGCAATGAGTAAGACACACCAAGTAGGTGCTGTAAGAAGGGTGGTAAAATGGCTGAGGAGTTGAGAGGATATTCTAGCCTCTGTGCTACAAATTGTGCAGTAGTTAAAAATGATGAGCGAACAGGATATGGTGACAATACATAAGAGGCTGGATAACATCTTTGAAGTGGTTGCCTCTGCAGATGTATCACTAGCATTTCAGACAGGCTTAAGCAGATGGAGACTGAAACACAGCAGCTAAAAGCAGATGTAGCTACTGTGAGTGCTATCTCTAAAGCACATATAGTATATGGTAGAATGATGTTCTGCATGGAAATCCATGCCTAGAACAATGCTTTTGTGCTGCAGTAGCTATGTCACATTATTTGTTGTGCTGCACTAGTTGTGCAGCTACTGCAGCATAGAAAGCCTTCGTGCAAGCACGTTCCCTGATTCTCCGCTCCTCTTGAAATGGCCGCAGTGGTGAAAGTTGGCCCAGGAAGCAAGCGGTGATGAAAAAACATAAAAATAAGGACACTGACTAATTCATGAGTGCCCATACATGATAAAAGATAGTGTATGAGCGCTCATACACAACAAGGATATTTTTAACTCTCGAGGTTTCCATGGTAACTAGAGCTCTCGGGCTATGTTTTTGAGGTCTCCTGTTACCATGGAAATCTCTCAAGTGAAAAATATCCTTGTTGTGTATGAGGGCTCATACACTATCCTTCATATTCTGATAACACTACCGAAAATGCAAAAACTGAACAACTGGAAATCCTGCTGAGAGGAGCAAAATCTAACATTTGTCAGGGTCCCAAGGAGTGCCGTACAGGTGGGGGAGGCAGTGCCTTAATCTTCCTTCATTAGTTACTGTTCTCTTTTGAAGGTTTACCCCCTACCATATGTGTTAGAGAAAGCCTTTTTAATTCCTAAATTTAAAACATGTGCATATACCCCATTCCTACTGCTCTTTCACAGGACAGTGCAAAGACTACTTTAATAGCAACCTTTGCTGCACTGCAGGACAGTAATGCTGTATGGGTTTTAGCCAAAAAATTAAAAGATTTGCAATACAATCAAATGAAAATTCATGTCTTTACTGATTTAGCCAGAGAGACTGAAAAAATAAGGAAGAGACTGATCACTTTAAAATCTAGGTTTACTGAAACAGATGCATCTGCTCAATGACTTTTGCCACCTCAATTATGTGTGATTATTAATGAAACTGTGTATAGTTTTATGAACTGTGATATAGCTCGTAACTTGCCATCCTCAAAGATTTCTGAGAATATTTCTGTGAGCAGATGCCAGCACCAGGAATTCTAGCAGTCCTATTTGTCAGGACTCAGTAAATTAGGCATGCGAGCCCATGTTTATAGAAATCCTAGTGGGGCCAGTAATGAGTTGGTGAAGGCCATGTACTTGAACTAGTGCGACAAAGGTTTTGTTGGATTTGCCTAACCAGTCAATATTTATTTATTTCATTTTTTTTTATCGATGGCATCAGAATTACAAACCTTTGAGTCATAGACTCATTTAAAAAGGGTCCACGTCAGAGTAGATTACAAGTTAATAAGATACTGCTAAGAAATAGACATACAGAGTGAATCAAATTTTCATACAAAGGTAAGAAGCTTTGGAAAGCAGAAAACAGTAATCAATATAGTTATAAAAAGTG
Organism: Neoceratodus forsteri; assembly: GCA_016271365.2. NCBI lineage: Eukaryota > Metazoa > Chordata > Ceratodontiformes > Ceratodontidae > Neoceratodus > Neoceratodus forsteri. The sequence goes on from CM057454.1 coordinate 337,879,100, forward strand.
AAGCTAGACATAAATAACCAACAGCTTAGCAGAGGGATTATGTACAGCCAAATGGTTGGTGGAGAACTATGCAGGGCAGAGTAGGCAGGACAAATGTCCCTTGTCAGGTGATAGGCCACTGCCAGTAACAAGCAAGTGACCTAACAATGAGACAGCTGGACACCAGCTAGGGGCATTTACAACTGCGGGAGGAGAGGAGAAGAATTTGTGTCACTGAGTAGAATAATTTCATTATGGCCAGCAGCAGAGGTAGCACAGGAGAGGAGTTCTGATAGGCCAGCAGTGCCTCCGAATGGAGGATTATAGACATAGATGATGTGGAGTTTGTTTGTGTCTCCTAGTAGAAAGAGAAAGTGTAGAATCTCACAATGAGAGTAAGGAGGAGTAGGGAGAGCAGAGAGGTTAAGGTGTGTCTTAAAGCAAAGCAAAGCAAACTTTATTTATATTAGGCGCCCTTCCAAAACTCAGGGCTGCTTTACAAAAATACAATAAAAATTTAAAACTCAATTAAGGTATATGGCAACACCACCTTCCCTTTTAGAGGAGAGGCAATCCTGGTGAATGAGACTGTAATTTGGTAAGGAACTTGTTGAGTCAAGAATGGAGGGTTTTAGCCACGTTTCTGAGATACGTAGGATATCTGGATTGTACAAGGCTACCCATGCCTTGTACATGCCTTGTGCGTTATTCCATAATGACCGCACACCTGCCCTTCTTTTCATCCCTTAGAACTTTCTGGACATTTTATAAGTCAGATAATCCACTACTGGATGCTTGGTCCTGCTCTGATATATATATACACCTTGGGTGATTGAATGCACTTGGCCTGTGGCCTTGTGCCTCAGCAACATACTCAAGGCCTGTGTATATCAGAGCTTGACCACATGTCCTGTAGTGGATTTTCTATTTCATATACTTTTGTATTACGGCCAACGAGGAAACACATTTATACAGTTTTTTTGCTAAGTTCCATTAAAGGATGCTGAACCTGAATCAGCTTATGTCACCCTCCTTAGGACTCAAAGTATCCATAGTTAAAAAAATACAAAAAGTGAAAAACAGACTGACACCATATTGGTATTACCACACAAAAAATGTGTTTTGTCCTTGATCAATTCTCATTGCAGGTCTGCTGCATTTGGGAACACCCCCAACACAGTCTAGCTACTCATGATGCAGTGGGAGGAAACAAGACTATTGTAGCATCAGTGACTACTATTTAGGGGTGTTTCTAATGTTTAGGAAGTATTCAATAAGAGTAGACCAAGGATCTGAAACAAAACAAGGTTGGGTATATTTATTTTATTTATTTCTTACACTCAAAATCCTTTAGGCAAGGCCTGTTTTGAAAGGATCTAGGGTCGGATGTTTAAACCATTAGCATGCATTTCAGTTTTATTAAGCAGAGAAGCAGATACAAAAAATCTGTACATTTTTAGCAAAGGTGAGCAATCACAAAATATGGATTTTCAACTAGAAATAATACTATGCAATTAGAGTTGACAGTGTGCCTTTAAGATCTTGACTACCTGTGCCTGTTTTTGTGTTATCTGAGGAAAAGATGTGATTAGAGTTCACAGACAATTATACTCAGTCAGTGTAATCATCATTCTGGGAATCATGACACGATTTGTATAGACTCATGAGTCAACATTCTGGCAGTTCTCAGGTTTTGTATGAGCATAAATAGCATAAATTATATTAAATTACAAGTTATGCGGAAATTCTTTTTTCTAAAATAGAACTATATTAACTTCCTAGCCTGTTTAAATACTAATCACAGTATTCAGAAATTAAGATATATGTGTGTTATCTGTTAAGATATATTCATTTTTTTAATCCTTGGCATCCACACAAATGCCGACTTCTTTCTGTTTTTTGGGGGGGGGGTGTCAGATAAGTGAGTGTCTGTATTATATATTCATCGCAGAAAACTACATTGAAGCACCAGTTAGGGTTGAACCTTATGGTTACAAAAGTAAGGAAGTATGAGTACAAAAAATGTCCCAAGCCTTGCTGAATTTATGGCGTGGTGTTCCACAGGGTTTTAATAATAATGAAACACAGCATTGATGCTGTCCTAACTTCAGTATATAAAAATATACACCAATGCTTGAAGAGAGCATGTCAAATTTAAGACAAACTCAAGAAACACCATGCCATAGATACACCAAGCCACAGGGAATTTTTTTTTTTACCTTAATGTGACAATTCCTTGCTGTTGTGGCATTAAGGTTCAACCCCAGCTAATTCTTTACAGTAGTTTTGCAATGAATTTCCTTGCTTTTTAAAAAAGGAAATTTGTCAACACATACACATCACTTAGTACTGATGATTCTGGCCCTCAGCTGGGTGTTAATATGTTTACTGGTACATGGTACCTGGTCACAGTGCCATGCCATGCCCTTAGCCCCAACCTATACTAAACAGTCAGGACAGTATGGCAGCATGCCCACCTTCACCCCACTCCTGTGCCAAGCACTCCCTGGTGTCTTGTAGTACCCCCACCCTCATCCTGCTGCAGTCCAAGCATCTCTGGTGTCCAGTGCTATCCCCTCCTACAATCTGCTCCAGTTTAAGCATCCTAGTGTTCAGTAACACCCTCCACCCTGCTCCATTTCAAGTATCCCTGTTCCACATCTTGCTCCAGTCCAAGCTGCCTTGGCATTCAGTATCACCACCTACCCACCTTGCCTGATTCCAAACATCCCAGGTATCCAGTGGCAACCACTTTCTGTCCTGCACAATTCCAAGTATACCTGGTATCCAGTGACAGTCCCTGCTCCAGTTCAAGCATCCCTTGTGTTCGGTCTGCCCCATCCTACACCTTGCCCCATTGCAAGTATCCTTGGCGTCTAGTAGACCACCTCTCACTCCCTGCCTCATTCCAAGTACATGTGACATCAGGTGGCCCCCTCTACACTCCCTGACCCATTCCAAATATCCCTGGCATTCAGTGGCACCAGTTCTGCCTGATTTCAAGTATCTCTGGCATTCAGTAGTTCACCCCATACACCCAGCCTCATTTCAAATTATTCCTGTCTTCTAGTGGTACTCCCCACTCTCACCAATGCGATCCTCCCCAATGGTGACTGGCTCAGACCCTCCACTCACCTCTGCAACTCTTCACCATCTGAGAATATTTCATTGTGTGATTCCGATAGAAGGATCCCACCCTGTAGGCATCCTAGTGCTCCCCACTCCTTTGAACACTGACATTGACAGCCCAACCTTGGTATTAGAATTACGAATAAATAAAAAAGAAAAGATGGCAACCAAGACTCCATTCCTGGTGGCCTACTTGCCTGTACCTACACCCCTATTAATTTGCTGGCACTGTGAGCCCAATACTGGTAGTGCAAAAGATCATCTCCCTCCTCAGATTGTGGCTGGCTCAAAACATTCACTTGCCTTCTCAGCTATCTGCCATCTGAATAAATCACATTGTGTGATTTTTGGAAATGCATAAACACAGTGTGTATGTCATATATTGCTCAATGTGATTTATTCAGATAGGTGGCTGCCAAGAAGGTGAGTGGTGGATTTGAGCCACCTGTCGTGTGAGTGAGGGTCTCTGGCTGCACTGGTATGTGGCCCCCAGTGAAAGCCAATTGGAGGGAGTGTGGGCGCAGACAAGCATACCATTAGAGATGGAGTCCCAGTGGCCATCTTTACTTTTTTAAGGTGCCAACAAGCATCACGTCTAGCAGCTGTTGTAGTCATGTGTACTTTTTCCTGCATTTACTAAAGATCAGGGTTGCATTCACTTTGAGTGATTTGGTGCTGATGTCAATGAAAGGGCTTGGTGAAGATTTGCAGACTATGGATTCCTCACTACACCATGTATGGCAGGAGAGGAGGATGGGTAAAGGAGGAGAACATAGGCCCATGTCAGAAAAGGCATTGAGATGGTTGAGGATGACTCCATCAGTAGAGAGGATGGGGAAAAACAGTTATTGTTGGTTCTGCTCACAACAGTAACAGGCAAGAAATTTCACATGGGGTGGTCTGTAGACCACCATGATGAGTGTGTGTGTGTATGTGTGGGGGGGGGGCAATAGGGAACTAGGAGCAGGAATAAAGAATTAGGCCACATGAGGGGAGGCAGTGATAGTGGGGGATTTCAACCTGCCAGACATTTTATTTTTATTTATTTATTGAAATCTTGGAGAAAAATATCTTTGAGCTAAAGCTCATTTACAAAGATTCTGCACCAATGTTTAGACAAGACATACAAAGCTTATACAGTAATTGGAGCATAAAACAGTCACTATATGCAGTACAAAAAGCAATATGCTGAACATGAAGTGCATAGATTGAGGAAGAACTACCTAATACAGAGCAACAGCTTCAGTAATTATGGCATCTAACAAATGCAGGAGGGCTGGGGAAGGACAGGAGAGTGGGGGAGTAGATAAGCTGTAAATTTGATAGGAATGCAAGGAAGAGGTCACTAAGGAAAGCAACTAATACAGGAGAGGAGGGGAAAAGAGAGGGGTGCCTAGGAACAGCTCAGGTGAGCCTTGTCAATGCAAATAGTAGGAGAGAGCGGGGGATGGGGAGAGGGGAAATTGTGCAAGGGGGAGGCTAAGAGAGAGGGAAATAGACTGGGATGGGAGAGTGGCATCCCAAGGAGTAAAAGAGGACAAATGCAGGGAGTAGTTAAGTAAGTGCAGGTGAGAGTACCAGGGTTAGTAAAGTGGGCAGGAGAGAATTAGGGGTTGCAATTGCTCTTATTGTTGGAGTTCATCAGGTGTGCCCTTAGGTTAGTCTTGAATTGGCCAAGCTTAGAGCATGACTGTAAGTCAGGGTTTAGGAAATTCAGCCATTTAGGGGATCTATATCCAAAGGACCGCTGGCCTTGGGAGGTCTGTCGGAAGAGCACTTTTAATGGCAAAGTACTGGCACTACAGGTGCTCCTAATGTTGTCATTAAGGTGGAGGAGGTCGAGTAATCCAGGGGTAGTGAGGCCCAGAGTTGTCTTCTTGGCAATTAGGCAGATTTGGTACTTGATCCTATTTTCTATGTTGAACCATCCATTTCAAGAGTAGAGTTCACAAGAGGTGTTAGGCGGTGGGTTCCTAGCATGAGTCTACAGGCTTTATTGAGAGTCATTTTAACTCTTTGTCAAGCTGTTTCAGTGGCTGTCTCATATACAACTAGCCCATAGTCGATAATCAACAGGACTGAGCTGGATACAGCTAGACTAAGGGCTTCTTTAGTAAGTCAGAGCTTGTGTTTATACAGCAGGCCAATCCTGTAATTGACTGCCTTTGCTACTTGATCGATGTGATTCATGAAAGAGAATGAAAAGTCAAGGGTGACCACAAGATACTTAAATGAGTGCACCATTTCTAGTGGATAATAATTTTCAGATGATGACATTTGAATCTGTTATGTGGAGAGGTGAAGAGCATGGTCTTTGTCTTCTTGTAATTTAGAAGAAGCTTGTGACTTTGGAACCATGACTCCACTGCTGTGAAACTAGACTGCAATTGTAATTCAAGGGTGGTGGGGTTGGCCTGACTAGAGAACAATACAGCATCATCTGCATACAAGAGGATGTGGCTTGGACAGACTGATGGAAGGTTATTTAAAAATAGGCTAAATAGTAGGGTGCCCAGGATTGACCCTTGAGGTACACCAGCTATAACATTACAAGGATCAGAATGGGTATCTACAGTATGATCTTTACTTACTGGGTACGATTCCTGAGGTAACTATGGAATCACTGATTCAGGTGAGAGGCCAATGGATGACAGTTGGTGTATGAGTAGTTTGTGATTGACCATATCAAAGGCCTTTGTTAGGTCTATAGGTAGACCCACCATATGCCCTTGGTCAAAGAAGTCTTGGATGAATGTGATTTACTCAATAAAGGCAGTGGTAGTGCTGTGCTGTTTCCAGAATCAATGTTATTCCTTGTATTGTAGATGGTATTTGTCTAGATAGTCTACTTACTGGTCACTAATGATTTCTTCAAATGCCTTGGAGAGGGGGGAAGAATAGAAATAGGTTGGACGTTGGAGTGGTTGGTCCAATCTCCACTTTTGAAGATTGGGGTGACCATGGCCTTCTTCCATATAGTTGGGAATTTGGATGTTCTAAGGGACAGATTCAGAAGGTGGGTTATGGGCTGAATAATCTCACCCAGGGTGAGAACGAGTAATTTAAGGTCCAATGAGTCGCCACTGGACCTAGATTTTCCAATAGCCTTAGTGAGGTATTTTTTTGGCCTCAGATATAGACACTGTTTTGAGGTAGAAGTGGTGAGGTGCATGAGTTCAAGAATTGTCCATGCCCGTGGGGTTATGGTCACTGTGGAGGTCTAGGAAGTCAGGTGAGACAACCCCACTGAGGTCTGTGAAAGCCTTGTTGATGGTATTGGCAATCACTTTGGTGTCCTGTGTCAGTTCTCCATTAACCTGGAGCATTGGGGAAGGGGGGTTTCTGGCTTTCCCAGTAACGGTTTTTATATTTTCCCAGAAATTCTTGGAATCGCCCCAGGATCTGTTTAGGTTCTCCTTAAAATGTTGGCATTTAGCAATATGAAAGGTGTGTGCACACTTGTTTCGTGCTGCTTTGTAGCATTGTAAGTCAGATTGGGATCTAGAGTAATGGGCCTTATACCTGAGGTTGTCCCTTTCCTTCATTTGCTTGAGAAGGAAGGGGGTGATCCAAGACTTTCTGGACCCCTTCACTTTCCTTTTCTTGTAGGGGCATAAATGTCACAAGATGCATTGAAAGTGTTCACAAAGTGTTCAAGTGCCTGATCAACATTGTCTTTATTATAGATGGTAGACCAGTCTTGATGGAGAAGGTGGGTTTTTAGTGGACTAATTTGTCCTGTCATCAACACTCTGGAGGTGATAATCTTAGGAGGGGTTTGGGGGGTTTATGGGACCAAGTGCATATGACTGGAAAATGATATTGATTGGGACATTCTAGCAGATAGGAACACCAGAAGTCAGGCCCTGCTAGATACGTTGCAGGATAGCCTATTGGTACAGCTGGTCAGGGAACTGACAAGGCAGGCTGCCGTTCATGATGTGGTGGTCACAAATTCAGAAATGCTATGCAGGATGAGGATGGGGGAACCAGTAGGGTCCAGTGACCATGGTACTATATAGTTTGAACTGACCCTTGTTACCAGTATCCATAATCAAACACTGTAGTTCTGGATTTCAGAAGAGCAGACTTTAACCAGATGAGGAAATTAGTTTGGGATAGATTGGTTGGGGTGGGCAGACTTGTGGGTTTGGAGGAAAGGTGAGGAGAAACTAAAAGGCCATTCTTGAGGCAAAAAATACATGCTTTAGGATGGTAACCAAGAAAAACAAGTACAAGAGACCAATCTTGTTCTCTAAGAAGGTTAAAGAGGTGGTGAGGGCCAAGAAAACAGCAAGAAGCATGGGCAGACTAGGTGGGCCAAGCGGTCCTTATCTGCTGTCAAAGTCAAAGTCTATGGGGAAAAAGAATTGTGTGACTACCAAGTAAAATCAATGGAGGCCAGGAGGACAGTCCAGGATGTAAAAGCAGACACGAGGCTGGATGTTGCGGATGGGGGGTCAAGGGCAGGGAAAACAGGTTTTCAGATATACTAGAAAAAGGAAAGATGGGGTGGATGCCTAGGCTGTCAGAGGGGGGTAGGGTAAGAGATGAGGATGTTCAGAAGACAGCCATCCTCAATGTCTACTTCTACTCTGTTTTCACGGTTGAGAATGGTAGACCTTTGCTGGACAGCACCATAAAAGCTGCTGAAAGAGGTATCTGAGAAATTAGTAAGTTATTTACAAGTGAAAAGGTCAGAAAAGGGATTGTAGCCCTGAAGATATATAAGGTTGAGTTGCATCTGAAGTGCTTAGGAAACTGGCATCAGAATTGGATGAACTCCTAGCGGGGCTATTCAATAGCTCAGTTCAGTCAGGGCAAGTCCCATAAGCATACCTCTCAATTATCCCTGATTTTCAGGGATGTTCCTGTTTTTGCTTCAGAACTTTTTTTCATCATTCATAAAATGTGTGTTTTTGTGACTGAAGAGTGGGGACTGTAAGCACAAAATAATGTCAGACATTACAGTGACAGACTTGCTCTTCATCAGAATGTGCATCTTATATCAATCCACTTATTCTGTTAGCTTTCTTAGTGAATATTACCAGTTTTTAAGATGTGTCACTTGATTTTGGGTCTTTGTTCCTGATTTTGTTAAGCCTTGTCCCTGATTTATGAGGCAAGAAGTTGAGAAGTATGCCCATGAGACTGGAGAGTAGTGGACATAGTTCTGCTCCATAAAGGTGGGGAAAAGGAACAACCAGTTAACTACAGGCCTGTAAGCCTTACTGTTGTTTTGGGTAAACAGATGAAGACATTAGTCAGGGTGGACCTAGTGAATGTCCTGGAGAATAACGGGCTTCAGAATAGTTAACAACATGGATTTGTGGCAGACAGCTCTTATCAAACTGAACTAATAGTATTGTAGATAACTAAGGCAGTAGATAAGGAACAACCAGTAGATTTACTCTATTCAACTTCAGCAAGACATTAATCTTAGTGCCACACAGAAGGTTGCTGAAGAAGCGAGAGCATCTAGATGCAATGAAAGATGTAGTTAGATGGGTGGATATTTGGTTAGTGGGGAGACAGCAGAGGGCAGTGGTAAATGGAGTCAAATCTGGGGAAAGAGAGGTCATAATTGGGGTGCCACAGGGTTCCATCTTGGGTACAGTCCTTTTCAATATGTTCATCAGCATGACTGGGACATGGGAGAAGTGATTTAGGGCAATCTGTGTCTCTTTGCAGATGACACTAAGCTCTGTGGTAGAGTAGACATCAAGCAGGGGGCAAGAGAGTTGCAGAAGGACCTGCAGAGGTCAGAGAGGTGGTCCAAAACTTGGCAGTTGAAGTTCAACACAAAAAGTACACGGTACTACATTAGGAACAAGAACCCCAGGGCTGAATACTGGATTGGAGATGTTAAGCTGGGGGTACTACTACTGAGGAAAGGGACTGCCCAAGTGACTTCCTTAAACAATTCAGTCAATGTAAAAAGGCCTAGAGCAAGGCAACCAGGATGCTGGAGTGTATTAGGAGGAGTTTCAAAAGCAGGAGAAAAGAGGTATTACTATCTCTTTAAAGATCACTGGTAAGACCTCACATGGAGTACTGTGCCAAGTTCTGGAGGCATACTTCAGGAAAGACAAGGACAGGCTGGATACAGTGCAGTCTAGAGTAACCAAAATAAATCATGTCCTGCAGGACAGACCATATGATGATCTGCTCAGGGCACTGAACATGTACTTGCTAGAGGTAAGAATGGGGGCCATACGATAGACACTTTCAAGTTTCTGCAAGGAATGAATAATACACCATAGGAGGCTGGTGAGTAAAATGGAAAGCCTGGGATTGGGTGGGAAAATAAGCTGGGTGGAGGCCTGGCTGGCAGGAAGCCCTCTGAGGGTGGTGCTAAATGGGGTGCACTCCGGGATGGCGAGGGTGAAGAGTGGAGTGCCACAGGGGTCTGTTATGGGTCAGCTTCTCTTCAACATCTACATCAGTGATATTGCAGAGAGTTTGAGGGGCAGGGTGTGCCTATTTGCTGATGATACAAAAATATACAATAGGGTGGACACCCCGGGGGAGGGGTGTATGACATGAGGGAGGATTTAGAGATGCTCAAAAAATGGTCTGAGACGTGGCACCTGAAATTTTAATGCCAAGAAGTGCACTGTGATGCACTTGGGGGGTAGAAACAGAAGAGCAGGGTACACCCTAGGTGGGGAGGAAATCAACATAACAGAACAGGAGGGGGATCTAGGGATCACAGTCTCCTCAAACCTTAAGGTAGGAATCCAATGTAGCAGGGTGGCGGGAAAGGCCAATGGAATGTTGGCATGCATAAGCAAGGGCATTACTAGCAGAAGGAGGGAGGTAATAATGCCCCTTTACAAAACCATGGTGAGGCTGCACCTGGAGTATGGGGTACAGTTCTGGAGGCCACATCTCTGCATGAATATAGATGTGAGGAGAGGGTTCAGAGAAGGGCAACCAAGATCGTGCAGGGTATGCAGGGAAAGTTATACGAGCAGAGGTGTAAGGAGCTGAATCTGTACATGCTGGAGAGAAGGCAGGAAAGGGGAGACAAGATTGAAACTTTTAAATATGTAAAGGGGCTCAATAAAGTGGGAGAAGAGGGTTTACTTAAGAGGAAGGAGGGGGTCAGATTTAGAGGGCACAACCTTAGACTGCAAGGAAAGAGACACAGGGGAAATGTGAGTCGACGTTTCTTCATGGTGAGGGTGGTAGAGCCCTGGAACAGACTACCAGACGGAGTGGTGGGGTCTAAATCAGTGGAACAATTCAAGAGGACATGAGACAAGCATTTGGGGCTGAGTATTGGGGGAAGGGCAGGGGCTGGCAGGGAGGGGGAGGTGTAGGGGGGAGAGATGGGCAGACTAGATGGGCTGGTATGGTCCTTTTCTGCCATCATGCTTCTATGATTGGCAGAAGACACTAGGAGAAAGGACTGCTGTGTGACTGGACTTCTCTACTGGGACTAAAGAAGTAGAACTCTTGTACTTGGACCTTTAATTTAGGGTAAAAAAAACTAACAAATAAAACAAAAAAAAAGTGCGTGTTTGTCTGAGTTAACTGAACTGAATGGTTATCTGAACAGTTATCTAGGTGTAAATCTCAGGTGAGTGAAAGGACTTGATAGCTGTGAGGTTTAAATTACTTGTAGAAAGATCTAGTAAGTAGCGGGAGTGGCTTAGCTAGAAGAAAGCTACATTTAAAGACTGCCTTAGAAAGATTTTGCTAGTAGCTTGGCAGAAGACACCAGGAGAAAGGACTGCTGCGTGACTGGACTTCTCTACTGGGACTATATTGCCCTCCTTCCTTCCCCTCCACCCTGCCACCCAAAGCTAATTCTACTTTTATAGGCACAGGATTTGACTGACAACAGGAACTTCCTGTTTGGGAGCAAGAAATGAGTGATCACAGAGCCACCAAAGACCCACCATCCTAGAAGGGCAAGAGCAGCTCTCCAGCCCCCCTCTAGCTGCTGGAGGTCTGCCTCTAGGCAAGTAAGGGGTCTACTGAGAAATATAGGATATTCTTGTCTCAGAACAGGACAATCAGGAGCTTAAAGGGCAAACAGGCAGAAATTAAGGAGAGAGAGAGAGAGAAAGAAAAAGAGTAAAGGATTGCAAACAGTTAAGGGGCCAGAAATAAGACATGATGGGAGTGGTGCAGTGCAGTGGCTGTGGAGCAGCAGTCTTCTGGGAGATGTTCTGGAGGATGCGGTGTTGTCCCATCTGCAGGCACCTCTCTGGGCTGAGGGAGGAGGTTGCACATCTCCAGGCTGAGTTGGCCAGGATTTGTGGGACCTCCTCTTCCATCCAGGGACCACCAGTGCCACTGCTGTTGCCTCAGAGGTTGCCAAGAAAGAGGAGCGTTTGGACCACAGTGGGCTCAGGGAGGGTGAGGGTGGTGGAACAGAGGCACATCCCTCCAGTTGTACCTCTCCACAAGTCCTATGCCGTTCTGGCTAAGTGTGGTTCCTCGATGGAGGCGCCCGCAGTGGAGACCAAGGAGGATGCTGGGAACCTCCACAAAGGAGACCCACAGGAGGGTGGCAGGGGATCCCGCAGGGGAAGGAAACAACTCTTGGTGGGGGACTCCATTGTTAAGAAGGTAGAACTGGGGAGGACGGGGAGAGGGAGGTAAGGTGCCTGCCTGGTGCCATGGCTTGGAGGGACAGGGAGCGAATCCTCAGGATTGCTGGAGCAGCTGCACAGGGGAGGGAGCTGGATGTCATTGTCCCCTAGGGACAAATGACCTGGCTAAGAAAGGGATTAGAGAAGTGCAGGAAGAGTTTGTGGAATTGGGGAGGGGTCTTAGACAAGTAGCACGCACGGAAACCTTCTCGGAGGTGCTGTCCATCTATGGCGTAGGAGAGGCTAGGGTGTTCTCGCACCATGGGATTCAATCAGTGGTTGAAAAACTGGTGTGGAGCTCAGGGATTTGGCTTCACTGGGGACTGGGGGGTCCACCTGGAGTGATGCAAGCCTATACTGGCATGATGGGCTGCATCTGTCCAGGAGGGGAACCAGGATCCTAGGTGATAGGTTTAAATGCTTCATTGGCAAGCATTTAAACTAGCCAAGGGGGGAGACACTGGAAACGAGCAAGGAAATTCTAGCCCCCCCAAAAAAATAACAGTAGTAAGTGTGGTAAACACCAACATAGAGGTGTCGATAGGGAGAAGGGCAGGGGTAAATGGAGAAAGTGACAAAGGCAAGAAGGACAGGGATGGGGCAAAAAGGAGTAAGGCCATCAGGAAATGGAGGGTAATGAGTACCAATGCCTGTAGTCTGGGCAACAAGCTCCCTGAACTGGTGGCCTTGATGGAAGAGGGATGCCTGGATATCATAGCAGTCACAGAAACATGGTACACAGAGAACCATGACTGGGATGTTAACATACCAGGGTACATAACCTACAGAAGAGACAGACAGGGGAGAAGAGGGGGAGGAGTAGCTCTCTATGTAAAGGAAGGGATAAAAGCAACTGAACAAAAGAGTAAACTGGGAGGAGAGGAGGCACTGTGGGCCACCTTAGAGACTGGAAAGGGCACCACAATCTGCACAGGGGTTGTGTACAGACCCCCATGTCAGGGGGAGGGAATGGACAAGGTTATGATAGAAGACATTCTTAGAATGGCAGAGAAAGGGGAGATAGTGTTGATGGGAGACCTGAATATGCCAGATGTTAACTGGAGCACATGTGCTGCAGCCACATCCAAGAGCAGGGCCATTCTTGATGCCCTACAGGTGGCAGGCCTCAGACAGCTAGTTTCAGAACCCACTCGTGAGGCAGCAATCTTAGACCTCGTACTCTCAAATGGGGGCAGTGAGAGAATCTCAGATCTAGAAGTGGGTTGCCATCTGGGAACAAGTGACCATCAAACAATGTGGTTCACGTTAAACTCAGCTACAGAGTCAAGCCATACAAAAGTGAGGGTACTGGACTTCAGGAGGGCTGACTTTGGCAAGATGGGAGAGTGCCTCAGAAAAGCACTAGCAAACAGGCTAGAAGGAGGTGTGGAGCAACAATGGGGAATCATCAAAACTGCCATCACAGAGGCAACGAGCCTTTGTGTGAAGCAAATAAACAAATCAAAATGAAAGAAAAAGCCACTATGGTTCTCAGAAGAGGTGGCTGTGAAAGTCAAGAAGAAAAAGATAGCATTCCGGAAGTATAAGGAAACACAGAAGGAGCAGGACAGAGAGCTGTACCAGTTAAGGCAGAAAGAAGCAGGAAGGGAAGTCAGAATAGCAAAGGCCCAAACTGAGGAAAAGATAGCCAACTTGGTTAAGAAGGGGGATAAAACCTTTTATAGGTACATCAGTGAGTGTAGAAAGACAAAGGGAGGGATAGTGAGGCTGACTAGAATGAATGGTGGGTGGGCAGAGGGGGACAGTGAAAAAGCAGGGATCCTGAATGAATATTTCTGCTCAGTATTCACAAAAGAGGAGGGGGAAGTACCTAATCCAATTAACAGAAGCACTCTTGATAGGGGAGTCGATCCCAGTCGTTTCACAGAAGAAAGGGTTCTGCAATAACTCCTAAAACTGAAGGCGGACAAAGCAATGGGGCCTGATGGAATTCACCTCAGAATTCTAAAATAATTAAGGGGGGGGACTAGTGAAACCACTGGCTACTCTTTTTAATAAATCATTGGAGGATGGTGTGGTACCCGAGGACTAGAGGAAGGCAGATGTGATTCCCCTTCACAAAAGTGGGACCAAGACAGAGGCAGGAAACTACAGACCTGTCAGTTTGACCTTTGTGGTAGGGAAAGTGATGGAGTCACTTCTGAAGGAAAGAATAGTTGAGTACCTAGAGGCCAGTGGGGCACAGGACCCAAGGCAGCATGGGTTCACAGTGGGAAGGTCATGTCAGACGAATCTAATAGATTTCTTTGACTGGGTGACCAAAGTAGTAGACAAGGGAGGGGCTGTGAACATGACCTACCTAGACTTTAGCAAGGCATTTGACACAGTCCCACACAAAAGATTAATAGTCAAATTAACCAGCCTGGGAGTTGGTCCCAGGGTGGTAACAAAGTAAAACATTGGCTGGATAACAGGACACAGAAGGTAATTGTAAATGGAGTCCACTCTGAAGAAAGAGAGGTTACTAGTGTGGTACCGCAGGGTTCAGTATTGGGTCCAGTCCTTTTTAATGTCTTCATAAGTGACATTGCAGAGGGACTGGAAGGAAAAGTGCCTCTTTGCAGAAGACACAAAGATCTGCAACAGGGTTGATACACAAGGAGGTGTGGAAAGGATGAGAAGGGACTTGGCAAGGTTGGAGGAATGGTCAGAAGTATGGCAGCTAGGATTCAATGCAAAGAAGTGCAAAATAATGCACCTGGGAAACAAGAACCCAGGGAAGAATACACAATGGGGTAGTAACAGCAACAAAAAAGAAAAGGGACCTGGGGGTAATCATATCAGATGACCTTAAGGTTAGCAAGCAATGTGAGAAGGCAGTAGGGAGGGCTGGGGGTATACTAGGATGCATAGGGAGAGGCATCATCAGCAGAAAACAGGAAATTGTTATCCTTCTGTACAAACAGTTGGTAAGACCCCATCTGGAGTACTGCATCCAGTTCTGGAGACCCCATCTCTGCAAGGACATAGATAGGATAGAGGCAGTCCAGAGAAGGGCAACTAAAATGGTGCAGGATCTGCAAGAGAAGCTGTATGAGGAGAGACTAGAGGAGCTTAATATGTATACCCTTGAGGAAAGAAGAGAGAGGGGGGCATGATAGAAACTTTTAAGTACCTCAGTGGAATCAACAAAGTCCAAGAGGTAGCATCTTTCAGAAAAAGAGCCATGCAAGAACAAGGGGACACAATTTAAAGATGGGGAGGGGTGGTTCAGGGGCAATGTGAGGAAGTATTTTTTCACAGAGAGGGTAGTGGATGCATGGAACAGCCTTCCTGAGGAGGTTGTGGGGTCTAAAACTGTGGGAGAATTCAAGAATGCTTGGGACAGACATAAGGCAATTATTGTGGGGGGGGGGTAGGAAGAAATAGGCTGTTGGTTAACTAGGATCTGCAGCCTATCCTGTAGGTAGGGAAATGGGCAGACTAGATGGGCCAAGCAGTCCTTATCTGCTGTCAAAGTCTATGTTTCTATGTTTCCAGCTGAGACTTGTGTTGCAGGTTTGAGTGCAACTTGAGAAGGCACCATTCCAACTGCAGTGTCTCCCAGAGAAAACCTGTTTAGTAAACTCCCTTTCAGCTGTGCATGTTTGTGTGTATGAGGTGGGGGACTTGCACCAAATTAAAATTCTAACACAGGCTTATACACAGCAAGGACAAGCACTGGTGAATGCTTTAATGTTTGTGTGCATTTTGTATAAGATAAATTGTTATGCTTAGTAAGTAAAGGAGGGTAACTTTCAACAATATTTTTTTTCTTTCTTACAATTTATTTGATATGGAAAGTCCAACTAAGATGCTACATGTTGATTCCAGTGGGGTCCAGCTTTTGTTTATTTTTACAATGTATCTATTCAGGATAGTTCAGCTTAGGTGCAACATCTCATTTTCAGCAACATGCCCAGGGTCTCATAGTATTTGGCTGTAGCAGGGTTAAAACATTTGATCTCCTGGCTTCCAACATTGCCCCAACTAGTAAACCTTACTGCATAAGAGAGACCCACTGGGAAAGCCAGTGGCTGCCAGCCATGTTTTTTTCTGATATGTTATTTACCAATAATATCCCAATTGAGCTACAGCATCTCGGGACTACCAGGGTAATTTCTTTTCACATTCTGGATCAGGGTGTGAGGAGGGTACCACTGGACTATGAGGGTAACTTTATTTCACAACAGAGATTGGAGCAGTTGGGGGATACTATTAGACTGCTGGGTATTTATACATTAGTGTACAGGTGTTGGGTGAGGGTGGGGGCAATGGTCGAAGCTCTGCACAATGCCTCCATGAATGTCTATGCTTGGAGGCATTGTGCATAGCTGCTGACGGCTGCTGAATGACATACAAATGGATACTTAGCACCTTGAAAGCCATATGTTGTCATTAGCATGCAAGCCTTTGAATATGACACACAGGAGCAAAGGTTATACACCATTTGGGATGCTATATCACCCTTTGCTCCTGGAGGTCTGTTGCCAGCAGGGGGCTGTGGTGCACCCCACTTATGCACTTTGTGCAGTGCTACAGCAGCACAATATTCTTACTTAGTGCCTTAAAAATATGCCTCCTGGATGGCAGCATACTGTTTCATGTCAGCCGTATCTGAATATGGGGGCCTCAACTTCTAGTGTGTGTTTATTGCAAGGCTGGGTGTTCAACTCTCATGACTGAGATATTAAAATATCTTGTTCTTCAAAAACAAAAGACAGTGTATTTACTAAAAAATATCTAAAACAGTGACACAAAATGAAAGACAGGCACCGAGGTGATCATTGCACATGATCCTGCACTTCAGGTGTGCCAGTTATCTAACTTCACATTTCTTATTTGCTATTTACTCAAAAGCGATTGCATTTCTTGTTGGAACTGAATTGGAGTTGGAAAAAAAGAAATACCTAATAAAAATAAATGGAACTTTGGAGATATTTCTTGGCTAATTAAGAGAATCCCACTGTAACTTTTTAAGGTTCTAGAACCACTCAGGTTTGCTTCCCAGTTCAGAACCCTAAAATGTCATGAGGAGACACTCTTGAATAGCTAACAGACATCTCCTGAGCCCATTTCCTTATATTGTAAAGCAAGTCAGAAATATTTTATTTATATAACACAAATCACTTTGGGGCCTGTCAGTACCTTTTGTGCTTTATGTTAATTTTGTCAAGATTACTGTTAACTTTTGTGCAAATTGTCTGTGAATCAACTGCGTGGTTTGTATGGTTGTGCTGTCAGGCAACTGTAGAACCAGTTGGAACTTTTTCCTATTTAGCTGCATGGCAGGGAATTAGCATGCATGTCCAAGACACACCTAGGAGTCCCTTGCAGGATCATCTTCATCTCACTCTGGCCGCTGCATAATGTCTTCATGTCTGGCAAGTATTTCTCTATCACTTCTGCTGCCAGTGTAACTTTTTGGGGTAGTGTTTTACCCACCAGGACAATATACTCACAGCTGGGACCAGGCTATTTGTTTTGTTTGGTGGGGACGATTCAGGTAACTGTCAGACAGGTGAATCACTGAAGCTGGTGGCAACCTTGATAAAGGCTCTCTGTGGCTGGGAGACATTGCTGCCAGTGGCAGTATTAAACCCTTCATGAGCAGGAGACACCACTGTGTACTGCAACATGGATAAAGACCCTCTGATGCAAAGCACTGCCACTGCAAGCTATAATGTATTTTGTGAGCATATATATATATATATGCGTGTGTGTGTGTGTGTGTGTGTGTGTATATATATATATATATATATATATATATATTATTTATTTAGCTTTTGTTGACCGGGTAAGTGCACTAGACAAATCCTGCCTATTTTCAGGCACGACCCGGGGGAGGGGGATACAGATGAATGCCAACTGACTTTGAAACCAGATTAAGCTGTTGGTGGTATTTATAGTGAATGAGGGAAATTTGGCCAGGACACGGGAAATTCCCTGCTCTTTCGATAAGTGCCATGGGATCTTTAACATCCACCTGAACTACCCAATCCAGGCAGATGGGACCTTGGTTTACCGTCTCATCGAAGACTATATATATATATATATATATATATATATATATATATATACACAGTATAGGCAAACATTTGTGTGAAAGTGTGTGTTTAAGCAATATACCCCTTCAGGGTGTGGGTATACTAGTAGATTTACCATGGCTGGTGTGGTTGGTCATGAGGCGTAACCGAGTGACTTTACCACACCAGTCATGGTAATCCTACCAGTATACCCACACCCTGGAGAGGAATATTGCTATTATGTAATGGTTCGTTTTATTTTTGTAAAAAAATAAATAAAGAGAATTTTTTTTTTATGTTTAATAATTTCCATGGTATTTATTGCTCTGTCACATCAAATAGTTCTGTGTTGCTAGGCAGGGTGCTGGTAGGGAGATAAAGCTGAAGTGTGAGGGTTTTCAGCAGAGTCAGTGAGGGAGGACAGTGGAAAGCAATGCGGTGGTGAAGTGACTACACGGTTTAGTCACCGGGTAAGTCCCTGGTCTGAGTCATCTGTTTGCTTATAATAGCAGCTCCAGGAGTGAAGCAGAAGATGGGGGGTGGGGATTGAGCAGAGCTGCACCACCGGGTCATAAAACTGGGCTATATGGCATGTGGTACAGTAAATAGTGACGTGAGTACTTTGGAGCAGTGCAGAGAGATAAGCAATAGATTTGTCACACTTTCTGGTTTTTACAGTTTCTCTACTTTTGTCTGTGGTTGTTTTCTTTTGACGGTGGATACTGTGTGCTTATGACAAACTCTCATGAGGGAAGTGGTGGTAGTTTGTTCAGTGTGTGTTTATACAAGTTTGTGACTGTAAGAATTGTGGCTGGAATTTGGAGTTTGTGTTCTTTTTTGTCAGAATGGGTGGTATTGTGAATGGTGGCATTCTGTGGGTGAGCATCTTACAGTCTGTCAACGTATTTGCAAGAATGCTAGTGGTGTGCTTGGCATGGTCAGAGGGATTTTCAGTGGGGTTACTAATGTGGCTGACTGGTGGCTGGCACCTTTTCTTGGGGGTACAGTGGCCAATTTATCATGGCAAAAAGGTGCCAGCCAACCAATCAGGTTGCATGGATTGGACTCTTGGATTTAGCCCATTGTATAATTATGGATATAGCCATTCAAACATTGGCACTGCTTTGTGCCATTGGTACCTTGATTTTATTTATCAGTAGGTCTGACATGGGGGTTAGGCTGTCAGTGTCGGATGGGAGAACAAGCATGCATTCAGGATGGGACCTTGGTGTTAGAATTGGTAAGGGGGTCTATGGTACCACGGGGGTTGGGATCCAGGTGTCCATATTAAAAAGAAAACTGCAAGGAGGTGACACTGGGGATGGTCTCCCAGTGGCTGCATTGAGAAATCATGGGGCTAAGGCAGAAGCAGACGCAGATGATGGCACCTGCTGGCCACATTGAGAAATCAAGAGGTTTAGCCAGAGGCAGCCACCAGGGGTGGGCTCATAAGTTTCTAATTTTTTGGGGGGGTACAGGTTCCCAAAACAAAAAGCAATAATATGTTCACTTGTGCAAATATATAATTATTTCTGAGTTTCACAGACCAGTGCAAAATGTAGGGCTGTGCAAATACCTTTTCCCGAATATTTGGCCGTATATTCGGTATTCAGGTCCCAAGTATTCGGAATTTGGCCAGAAAAGGTGTTTATTGAAGGAAACTTTAAAAAAGCACTTAAGCAACACCATTAATCACCCATTGAACCTGGTATACCATATACACCTCAATGACACTTCAACCACCACCATAGAGCTCTCACTAATGCAACACAAGCTTCATGTGGCACACTCGATCCACCAAACCACACACATAGCACTCTGAAAATGATATCAAGCATTGCATTGGGTCAGCACCAGAGGGTGTTCATAGTCACAGACACAGGGTGGAAGGTGCTTTGGCCACGGTCATAGGAATAGTGGTAGCAGTGGCTGCAGTAGTGGTGACAACTGAAAGGGTGGCTGTTGCAAGAATGGCACTGGTGGTGGTGGAAAGCACACTGGCTGTGGATGTAGCAGCCATAGTGGTAGCAGTGGGACCACTGGTGGTGGTGGTGTCTGCTACTACCTGCACAAAGCATGTATGCTCTAATGCCCCCCCTACTACTGCACAATAGGATGTGACAGTGAACGTACAGATGGAACAGGTGGTGACACTTGTAGTAGTAGTACTGCTAATGGTATTAGTAGCAATAGTACTATTACCAATGTGCAAGAACTAAGAGGCTTGCGTGGGGAGAACAATATTTGAGCCCGCCGAATAAAGATAGACACCTGTATGTCATTGTCTATGTGGTCTATCTCACCACCTTCTCTGGAATTGTATAATGTATCAATAATATACATTGGAGCAAGACAAGGTTCAATTCAATACTTTGCAGTAAATGACATGCCACAAAATATTGGATGACTAGAGGGCTTAATTGCCATGAAATTATTTATTTCAAAAATTGGATTTACAAACATTTGAGTCAAAGACTCATTTGCAAAGGCACCTCGTCACAGGAAGCAAGACAGTGGATAACAATACAGGTGAGATACAGAAGAGCATACAGAGCAAGACATTTCAGAGAGCAAAATAGGTGAGATACAGATGAACATACAAAATTAAGCTATGTAATGTCCCAGTGGAGCACTCAGGTTACAGTGCGTGGTGTACAGACTACAACAAACTATTTTAAGTGGACTAGTACATACGTAATGCTATAAGAGGCAGATTGGTTCAGAACCGCGCACTCGGAAAGCCCTATAATGGGCATTTACAGTTCCGAGTGTCAGTGAGGTGTTTGCGTAGGTTGACTTTGAAGGGGCTGATTTTGGGGATTTTTGTAATGTGCGAGGGAAGGGAGTTATACCAGGAAGGTGCTCTGTAGTGAAGAGACCTTTGGGCGAGCGAGGTCCTAGCTCTGGGTACCTGGAAGGTGGCTTTGGTAGTATTGTGGGTTACGACTGAGTGGGAGGCCCATTGAAGGGGTGTAGTGACTCCTGGAGGGCAGAGCTCAAGTAGAGCCTTTTTTGCCAGTATACAAGTGTGGTATTGCAGGCTTTCTTCAAAAGTGAGTATGTTTGAGGCAGAGTAGAGCTAGCATGTGTGAGTTCTGCTTGGGGCACCGGTGAGGAGCCTGCAGGCTTTGTTGATAGAGGTTTGGACTTTGGTGAGGGCAGTGGGGTCAGCAGCTGCATAGGTAGGGAGTCCATAATCAACTAAAGACAGGATGGAGGAAGTGATAGTCAGCTGCAGGGCAAACTCAGGGAGGCAGTCTTTGTGGTGGTAGAGGAGTCCAATCCGGGCATTCATGGCAGAGGACAGAGAGTTAAGATGGGCATGGAAGGAGAAAGCTGAGTCGAAGGTGATGCCCAGGTATTTTTATGTTGATACCTGTTCAAGGGGGTGGAGGGTACTGGGAATGATATGAAGGGAAGCATTTCTGGAGTTACTTTGGCGGTGTGCAAATATTATAGACTTTATCTTTTTGAGGTTCAGAACCAGACGATGGTCGAGGAACCACTTTTCAGCTTGGCTGAAGATGAGTTGCAGGGAGCTCTGGAGCGTGAGTGGGTCAGGGTGTGAGGTGATGAGGACTGTGTTGTCAGTGTATGGAAGCATTTTGCCTGTGCAGGAGCTGGGGAGGGTGTTTAAAAAGAGACTGAACAATGTGGGGCCCAGGATGGAGCCTTGCGGGCCCCTCAGAACATACAGGTAGGGCTGTTGATAGGATACCATTTAACTTGACCCGTTGGGATCTATCCCTGAGGTAGCTGGAGAACCAGGCCAGTGGGCCAGATGAGAAGCCCAGCTGACGGAGGAAGTCAAGCATTAGTGGGTGACAGACAGTGTCAAAGGCCTTGGATAGGTCAATGAACACTGCCCTGGCGATCTCCCCAGCATCAAGTGCAGAGTGTATTTGGTGGGAGAACTCCAATAGGGCTGTAGTGGTGCTGTGACCAGGGTGGAAGCCATGCTGCTCTGGGCATAGTATGTTGTACTTGGATAGATAATCCATGAGTTGGGTGGATACTATTTTCTCCAGGGCTTTTGGGGGGGGGGAGGATGGAGATAGGTCTATAATTGTTTAGTGATGTGCGGTCTCCATTTTTATAGATAGGGGTCATTTCAGCCAATTTTGATGCACTCAGGAATTGGCTGAGGCATAGGGATCAGTTAAGAAGGTCAGTGAGGGGGGCTAACATGACATCAAGTGTTAGGCGGAGTATCCTGGAGTCAAGGGGGTCACAGCTCAGGCTGTGGGAGGAGAGGGCTTTTATGAGGAGTGGCTTGGTGTCATGAGGAGAGATGGTCCTGAAGAGAAATGAGGGACAGGAAATAGCTGGGCGATTGGATGCATGGATAGGGTCAAAGAAGTGGGCAGGAAGGACTGCACTTAGGTCAGAAAATGTTGTGTTGCGGCAGTCAGCAACACGTGGTAGGTCAGTATTAATTGTGCCATTAATAACCATCTGAGAAGGGGGGAAGAGTGGGTCTTCCCATTAGGCTCCTTTATGTTATCCCAGAAAGCTCAGGCAGAGCCCCAGGATGAGGTCAAGGTGGTTTGAGAGTAAGTGGCCTTGGCTTGTCTTATGGCCCAGGTGCACCGGTTGCGAGCAGCATTATAGGCTTGCCTGTCTGCTGTCCTGCCGGTCTCAACAGCAGTGTGCCACAGGTTATCCTGCCGCATCAGTTTCTGCATCAGAGAGGGGGAAAGCCAGGCAGCATTGTGTCTCTTGGAGTGGGTGTTGGTGACAGGGGCAAAGATGTCACAAGCCTTGCAGAAGGCACTGGTGAGGAAGGCTAGAGCAGTATCTATATCCATTGCAAGGGAGATCCAGGACCAGTCGAGCTGGGCAAGGTACTGCTTTAGCTTGATAAGGCCCCTGGGGCAGAAACAGCAATGGGGGTGGCTTTGTATGCAGGCTTGAGCGTGGGGGAGAACCAGAAGCAGAGAATTGGTGAGTGGTCACTAAGGGAGTTGGCTAGGACATTAACAGACTTGATTTTGTGTGGGCAGTTTGTGAGTACTATATCTAGGAGGGAGCTGGACCCACTTGATTGCTTAAATCTGGTTGGGTGGGTGACTAATTGAGATAGGTCAAGGACCGTGAAGTTGTCCTTAATGTGTGTTATAGTGGAGCCAAGCCAGTTGATGTTGAGGTCTCCGAGGACGAGCTGTACAGCCTTGTGTGGCAGGATAGAGAGAGAGAGAGAGAGTCAGTGAAACAGTGGATAGCTAGACTTTGTGTCCTTGGGGGTATATAGGTGGTTGTGAGGTAAAGAGGGCCATGGCCCAGGTCTGGGGTAATTTTTAGGGTGATGGCTTGGGCCCCGTGGTCGAGCTTGGGGGTAGATAGTACGCAACCCAGGAGAGAGTCATGCAGGTAGACTGCACACCCTCCGCCACTCTTACCCACACGATCTTCTCTAAAAAGGGTGAAGTGGGGGAGGGAGACAGCAGAGTCTGGAGTTGATTGGGAGAGCCAGGTCTCCACTATGGCAAAAATGTCGGGTGTGTGTGTTGGGAGACCCAGCACTGGAGTGCAGCCGTCTTCCTTGGGAGACTGCAGATATTCATAGAGGCAATGCAGTGGCCATGTCCAGTAGGGGGCGATGGTGGGATAGCAGGTCCCGGTCCCAGGTTAGGGTGGACATTCCCAGAGAGCAAGAGGAGTAAGGTGATGAGGCAGAGAAAAGGACTATGGTGGCTGTGGTATAGGTGCTTGAGCAGGTGCAAGGATCTGGGGGGCAGTGCAGGGAATGGGTAGGGAGTTAAGAGCAGGAATGGCTAGGACAAAGAGAGACCACCTTCCACTGTGTACTGGGGGTGGGGGGGTGGACGTTGGTGGTGGGTGTGGGGGGTAGTGGGGTGGTCTAGCATGTGAGGTGCATTAGTGGTGAGCGGAGAACAGATGGGAGGGCTAGGAGCAGTAGGAGGATGAGCCTGAGAAGGCTGGGATTCTGGCAGATGTGCACTTACAGTGGTGCTGAAGAGGTTCTTTGCAGGAATAGTGGGGGGGAGGAAGGATCATGAGGAGTGAAGCAAGTATAGAGAACACTACTAGAGACATGTTGGTGTATGGGATGAAGGGAGGGAGATCAGTGTTGGCAGGCAAGATCCCCCTAGTGTTCAATAAGTATAATCTGCAGGTGGTAAAGTGGGCTGATTGGTTCTGCAGCCTCATGTGACACCACGTATAAAACAGAGAGCTGACCAAGGGTGGTGGTGGGGGCGGTGGGGAGCCAGTGTGCAGCTTCAGTGGGGCAAACAAAGTGCCCTGTGCAGCAGGCTGGCACTGCTCCTGCCAGCGTGGGTTGCGGTGTCTCTACCTTTTGGTAGTCCTGGGGGGCATCTTTGTGAGGTGATGTGAGGGGAGGGCAGGCACTTCTTCAGCCCTCATGGTCCTTGGAACTTCTGCAGATGAAAGAGAGAGGGGACACAGTTATATGCTTGTTTCTGGAGGTGGGACTAAGGTAAGGAGAAAGCAGAGCTATGTGGCTAAAACTGCAGCCGAATAATGTTGTGCAGGGTTCTAAATACTTTAACAAATTAGAACTGTATCGACTTTAAACCATGTGAGCTCAATTTTGAACAGAAACAGAAATACTTGTGAATAGTAAGCTAAACAGGTTTGGGCTCCAGACTATGGCGACTATGCATTTTCAGCAACTGATTTAAAGTCTCTTAAAGTACTTTTCATTACATTTAAAATTGTGGCTATGGGAAAAACTCAGCACAGAAAAACTATCTGCAGTGCTGCGCCGACTTCCCGACTGTTAAAAGCAACTATTTGGCAAGGTCCTTTGTAGAGATTTTAAAAATGCTTTGGCGCCAAAAAAACAAAGCGCCCTGTGCAGCAGGCTGGCGCTGCTCCTGCCAGCGCGTGTTGCAATTACACTGCTCCTTGTGGTATACTGTAGCATTTTGCAGTAATTTTGCAAGATACTGCATTGCGTACTGTCTGGCACCACTGCATGAACTGTTTTATAATCTTAATGCAGTGTTGCATCCTTGGGTATGTTAGTTGTGGATAGTTTTGTTATAAGGGCATCTCGGTAGCATTCATTTTAACTTCAGTTATTTATTGTGTGTGTTTCTTTAATGGTTGTATATTCATAGAGTGTGTGTACGTTCCCAACATGCACCCTGACAAAGACCAGGTTCTGGTCAAAGCACCACGGCTCCATTGGCATCCTCCAGCCTTAGCAAAAACAAAGGAATTGGCAACTCAACTCAGCTCAAGAAACAGTTTTCAATTGACCAACATAGGTCTGCGAGACTTGGAAATCTCACCGAATAGTAGTTCCCGAATAGTGGCCAAATAGTGAACAATCCAGAAAATGCATCCAAATATTCGGGAAGCCTACTATTCATGGTATTCAGAAAATACTATTCGGGCCATGCACAGCCCTAGTAAAATGTAACTTTTGACATGCATGAGCCTGTGGCAACAAGAAATGCAGTTGCATATCAATAGAACTTAACTGACATCAGGCTGATTTTATTGAACTGTGCACGTGCAACTTCCATTTTTTTTAATTCAGAACAAGAAAAGCACCACACTTAGAACAAGACCTAATGAACCTACAAGCTTCATGTTTCAAATCCCAGTTACTTTTTAGTTGTTGGTGATCAAAAATATCATACCCTTTTCTCAGTTGTTTTTGCCAGTTCATAGCACAAAAACCACCACATCAGATTTCTTCACAATTGCTAAGTCCTGAGATCCTGACCAGTATGAGTGCCTTCCAAATGTTATACTCCTACATCAGGGGGCTGCTAAGATAAAGGTGCCTGAAAATTGTGAGTTTTCTATGGCAGTGCCTTCTCAACCTCAACTACTGTATAGTGGCAGTATTGTGCCACAATAATTACATAAGGCAATAAATGGTGTGCATCTATTGTTTCAAGACCTGCTGCCCTTTGTAATATCATGGATCATTATTTGTATTTTCCCATTAAAACTGGGGTTTTCCTTGGAATCCCATGCCAAGGCTTGCTGGGGGGGCAGTTGCATTGTGGAAGTGAGGCGATTGGCTCTGGGGAGGGATGGTGCTGGAAAATAGGCATTCATTTCCATCCTGCATGTGAACCAAACCACACCTTATTTTATTTTATATATTGTAATATATAGTATCTATCCCCTTTCTAGCAAGTTATTTTTGAAGTACTGAAAGAAGTTATACAGTGCATTTAGTGAGATAATTAACTGTATTTATACTGAGGAGTACACTACTTCCTTTGGAATATTCATCTGGAGACCCAGGTTCAAATCCACCACAGCCACTGTCTCACCGTTTAACCCTGAGAGACTCACTTAGCATCTCATTGCTTCAGTCCATCCAAATGTAAATAGGGGCAAAA
Organism: Neoceratodus forsteri; assembly: GCA_016271365.2. NCBI lineage: Eukaryota > Metazoa > Chordata > Ceratodontiformes > Ceratodontidae > Neoceratodus > Neoceratodus forsteri. Next base: position 337,905,191 of record CM057454.1, read on the forward strand.
GTAGGACCCCACTGATGAGGAGAAATTGCAACTCAGCTGAGCTATCTTAGGAAAATTAATTATAAAAATAAATTTGGATCTCTGAATTTAAAGATGTGGCAGTGGTGATAAAAACACAATGTAGTGGTACATATGATCATTGCATATGCAGTGACACATGTTAGGGAATGGGTTGTACACTGTGTCAGCCAAAAGGCTTTGGGATATGCCATTCATATTTTCATACAACTGCATATTGCTAATCTAAGTGCATATGATGCTATAGCTTAGTTTAGGAATAGATGCAATGCTATGTATTAGCAATGATTTACTAGTAGTTAGTGGATATTCACTGATCAGTGCTTTTTAGCTGTACTTGCAATATAGGACTGCTGAGTTAGGGAAACAATACAAACTGACTACAGGGAATGATATGTTTTTGCCATATGTAAATGTGCAGAGAGAAGAGCCAAGGAAAACATGCTTTTCTACAAGGTTAGGAAGCTGATCAAAGCCAGCCAAACATGGACTATAAAAAGTGTTGGCTGAGTACACAGACTACACTGCCAGGTATGGTCATATTTCTGTTTCCTGAGTAATATACAGAACAAAAGCACTAGCTATGAAAGAAAAACTGTATAAATATAGAATCAGTTTTGGGGTCTCATTGTCTCAGAGCCCACGTTACAATTGGGGACTGCACCTCTGATGTCCTGGGATTGGTATGTATTGTGCTTTTCCCTTTAATTTGGCATAGCTGTAATAAATGCTTTGCACGCTATTTTTGTGCTGTCTCTTAATGACTTCAGAACTCACCAACAAAGTACAAAACCAGAAATAAGTATACATTTACAATTACCTCATGCCTAAAAATCTGGTAACGCGTGGATTTTAGTACAACACAATACATAAATCCTAGCCTAGAGTGTGTTATCACAGTTACAGTACAAAATGGCCAATGAGCAACCAATCCATCCCAATACACACTTTAACTCTGAAAAGAATGAGCTTGAATATTATCATTTATAATGTGGTTTTGCAAAAAAATATACAGGCACCCCTGCTAAGGAAAGTTACGTTTTCTGACAGAACTAAGGAATTTAGAATGTTAAAATTGTTGTCATAATATGGACGTCTTATCAAAATAAGTTCTGCTGTACTATAGTATTTAGACTACTGTATTTTGCTGGACTATTTTCTTTGCAGTGTCGTAGTACAATTTTTTAAAATGAATGTTATATTATTACTCAAGTACATACTCAAAATGATTGTGGTATTAGTATTCCAACAGTTTTTGTCATCTGTATTTAGTACTGTCAGTCTGCATCTTCTCACTCTGAGTATTTAACAATGAAAAAGAAAGAAATATTAAATAAAATGTATTGCAGCATGAATATATATATTTTTTTCTTTCCCTCTTATCAGATAAAATGGCTGGTGGATCATTTTCCATCAACTAAACGTTTCTGAAAAATCCATATATTGCCATTTATACATCATTCTCAGAGGGTATGAGGGGAGATCCTGTTCCTATCTATTTACTTATGATTGTTTACCTAATTTATATTCTCATTCACCATATTAAACATAAATATCAAATATAATTTTAAAACTATGTCTAAATCTAATTCAAAGCCAACTGGAAAGCGGTCCGCATTTCCTTAAATTGTTCCATTTTACTCTGCCTTATATGCTCCACTTGTTCTAAAACAGACACATCCACCATTGCATTGATCCAATAAGCAAACACCGGTGAGTCCAGATCCCGCCATTTTTGTAAAATGCATTTCTTTGCAACTATCATAAAAAGAATTAGTAATTTATATTGATAAATCTCCCAAGTATTTCCATCTGGCAAAAAAGCTAACATTTTTAGCATTGGGGAGAAAAAAACATATTTTCTCTTAAATACTCTTTGTGCAAATTTCTCTATATAATGCCAAAAATTTGAGAAACAGGGACACGTAGCTAATAAATGTATTAAGGTGCCTGTAGTTTGAGAACATCTTGGACACTTATCTGTTATGCTCGGATTTATCAGATGTAATTTTTTTGGAGTGAAATAGACTTGATGTGTGGTATTCATTTGTATTTGTTGAAGCCTCACCAATTATATATTTTCTATATACATTCTTATAATTTCTGCCCATTGTTCTTGTGAAATATGAAATCCTAAATCCTGTTCCCTTTTTTTCCTGACTCCTTCTATATTATGATTAAATGTTTCCTGACAAATACTGTATATTTGTGTTATCAATTTTTTTTTCCATTTTATTATCTTGGAGACTCTTAATCAATGTAGGTAATTCATTTAACCTCAAATATAATTTATTTTTATTTATATAGGATCTAAGTTGGTTATAATAAAAAATATATGAATCTTGTAATTGGAATTTATTTTTTATTTGCTCAAATGTCCCTAATGAATCCTCAATGCTAATATCTCCTATTTGATTCAAGCCTCTGTCTTTCAAATATTTGGAGACTTGTAAAGGCACAGTAAAAGGGAAATATAGTTTCTAAAAATTGCTCTATATTGAGTAATGTCCTTACCCATTTTTTTATTTTATTTGTAGAAACTTCCAGCTCTGATACGTAGTTTTCTTTGTAACTGCTGCTTTTAATTATTTTATTTGAATACCCAAATATAGCAGCTTCATAAATGTATTATAAGGATGTTCTTCCAATTCTATTTGTGCTGATGGAAACTGCAATTTCTCTTCATTTAACCAATGCCAAATTTGAGTCAATTGAGCTGCTAAGTAATATAAATAAAAATCCGCCAATGATAAGACTAATGTTTTCCAAGAAATCCTTACACTAGCATATTTCCACAGAAAATTCATAACCATCTTTTTAAGTTTTGTAAAAAAATCTATTGAAACTGGGATAGCCAAAACACGAAAGAAAAATAATAATTTTGGCAAAATTTGCATTTTAATTAAGTTTACCCTTCCAATCAATGTTAAGTATAATGAATTCCATTTCATCAGATATTTTTGTATCTGATTTAAGAGAGGTTCATAATTTAGTTTATATAAATCTGTAATAGAAGAACTTATATTAACTCTTAAATATTTTATTACCTCTACTTGTTTCAAATTAAGATCCCCAATGTATCTGATAATGTATGATTTTTGTCTAAACTCAGCATAGCTGATTTTGTCCAATTGATTCTATATCCTGAATAAATCCCAAAATCTTTAGTTTCTTGGATAACATATCTTAAAGACACTTCTGGTTTAGTAAGATAAAGTATAATGTCATCTGCGTAGAGCCCTATTTTTTGCTCTTGTGTTTTGAGTGTAATGCCTTCAATGAATTATTTTTTTTTCAAATTTTAATTGCCAATGGTTCCATAATAAGAGCGAAGATCAAAGGAGATAGGGACAACCCTATATTGTTCCTCTGTGTAACTCAAACTTAGATGAAATCAAATTATTGATCTTAATTTTTGCCATTGGAACTTCATATATAAGTTTTAACCATCCACTGAGCTGTGCCCCGAGGCCCATCTCCTGAACAATAATCATAATATATAACCATTCCACTCTACCAAATGCTTTTTCAGCATCTAACACCACTAATATTGCATCAGCCTGTGTATTCAGATCTATAATATTTAATGTGCGCCGTATATTTTCAGTTAAAGTTTGATCTTTTATAAATCCATGTTGATCTCTATGGATTAGAGTGGGTAAGATATTCTCTATTCTCCTGACTATGATTTTAATGAAGATTTTATAATCCGTGTTCAATAAGGAGATGGGCCTATACAAGACACATCTCAGTGGATCTTTATCATTTTCCAAAAAAACTTGGATTATGGCTTCTTTAAAAGATTCTGGAATTTTGTTTATCACCAAAAAAGAATTAAACATTAAACATAGAGGTTCAACAAAAATTGTTTTCTGAATTTTATATATCTCTACCCCTAAGCCGTCAGGCCCAGGCACTTTTTGTTTTGCCAAACTTTCTATTGCCTCCCCTGCTTCACTTATTGTGATAGGTAAATCCAACATTTTTGTTACATTTTCTGGTATTTTTGGAATTTCTGTCATGTGTAGATATTGTTTAATCTGATCCTCAGTAGCTGTCAATTCTGACTTATACAGTCTCTTATAGAACTGTAAAAAACTTTCCAGTATTTCTTCTGAATTATTTTTAACACTCCCTTTTTCATCTTTTGTACTGTTTATTGTATTCTTGACCTGTTCTTGTTTTGTTTGCCAGGAAAGCAATTTTAAAGGTTTGTCAGTATTGAAATAATAATATGATCTAGCATTATATATTTGTTTTTCTGCTATTTCATTAGATTTAAGGTTAAACTGATCTTTTCTGTTCAAAAGCTGTTTATATATCTCTGGATCCATATTTAAGACATGTAACTGGGTTAAATGTTTTATATCTTTTTCTAACTGCTTCAAGGAATCAAATTGTAGCTTTCTTTGATATTTCATTTTTACCACTAAATGGCCTCTCAAATATACCTTATATGCTTCCCAAATATTAATAATGGTTGTATCCTGACCTAAATTATACCAAAAAAATTGTTTAGATAGATCTAACAGCTACTCTGTTTCCTTTTGACACAATATCATAGCATTATCCACTCTCCAAATTGTACAAGATAATTTATTGTGTTCCATTTTTATCTTTAATATGCAAGGAACATGATCTGAAATAACTATTGTAGCATATTGTGTATCTTGTACTTTATAGTATATTGATTTTGATATCAAAAAGAAATCAATGCGAAAGTAAATTTGATGAGCATGGGAGAAAAAAGAATATACCTCTCCACCAGTCCCATATCTATCATAAAGTTCTTAATTACCATTCTAGAAGGTAGCCAAGATCTATCTAAATTAGATGTTTTGTCTATCTGCTGTAGAGCAAAATTAACATATCCGCCCACTAGACATGGTGCTTCAAATGTTAATAAAGTCAGGAAAAAATCGGAAAGAAATCTAGGAGAATTCTGATTAGGTGCATAAATAACTGCTAAAGTTAATTTAAAGTTATACAATTGTAATGTCATAATAATATAATGTCCTTGATCGTCTGAAACCACTCGTGTCACATGTGGCATAGGACTTTTTTTTATTAAATGCTATCAATACCCTTCTAGCTTTTGAAGTGTAATCTAACCTGTACACCCTTCCCCATCAGTGCTCCAACCATAATGTAGACCTTTTACATTCCATGTGGCTATTTTCCAGTTTTTCACCATATATATATATATATATATATATATATATATATATATATATATATATATAGATAGATAGATATATGTATATATATATTTGTTCGGCAAAATCAGCATCTCCCCTCTCTCTCTCTTTTAACAAATTGATAATATAACCTCTGACCTTTAATCTATAAAATCTATGAAACAATCCACCATTTTTTCTCAGACATCCATAAAGTGTTAACCTTCCCCATTCCTACATTAACCCACCCTTCCATTTTACCCTCCCCTAAAAAGAGAGGAAAAGCAAATCGTCCCTAGAGACCAATTAACCAGAGAGTTACCCACCACCATGATCCTATTCATATCTTCCCCCTTTTCTTATGTTAAGAACCATCACCAATTATTTCTTCTCTTTCTACTTCAGTTTCCCTTTTTCTCCATCACTCCTCCTCTCTCATTTTTCCTTCTATTTCTAACAGCCCTCCTGTTTCCCCATTTCTCAATAATTTCCTATATTTAGAGTTAATTAAATCATATTATAATATTAGACCATCTAACAACTATCCACGACAGATACTTATGTAATTTCATATGCCAGTTTATAAGCCTCCATTGCTTCATCTGCTGTGTCAAAAGTATGTAACCGGACGTTTATTACAAATCTAATATGTACTGGATACAGCATAGATGATTGAATGCCCTTTTTAAACAAAAGTTATTTTAGTGGATTATATTGTTTCCTTTTTTCTATGGTTTCTAATGACAAATCCAGATAAGCATTAAATTTCATGTTTTCATAAGTTAGTCCTTTAGCTATCCTGACTTTATTTAATATAGCTTCTCTATCTTGAAACTTTGATGTTTTCACAAACATGGTTCATGGATAGTCTTGATTTGGGTTTGATCTGGGACCTGCTCGATGGGCTCACTCCAAATTTATCTTATCATCAGGGTATTGTCGATCCAAAGCAGTTGTTAAGATTTTTTCAAAATATGCAATTGAATTTTCAGTACCTTCAACCCCCTCTGCTAATTTAAAAATTCTTATATTTGCTCTTCGGGCACGATCTTCCTGTACAGTTACTTTTAATTTCAAAGAGCGCAATTGTCTATCCAGTTGCATAATTTGTTGTGGCACAGGTCTTGACAAATCTTCTATCTGAGACACTCAATCTTCTAAGTGTTCAGTCCTTGCAGATAAAGTGTGAAACTTCAGATTCATCTCTGTTAAAGCCATGTTAACTGATTGCATAGACCCCTTAATATCCCCCAATATCTCTAACACTTCTTGCTTAAATGTATTCACTGCTTCAAGGACCTCTTCCTTATGCCCTAAATTACCAGCTTGCTGAGTTTCCAATATCACCCTATCAGAATCTTGTGTTTATCTCGAGGTTCAAAATGAGTTATTTCTATAATAGGGGAACTCTGTATATTTTGTTTGTCAATATCTAATGTCTGTGGAATCACTGACACTAGCAAAACTTTTTTTTGAGCAGTCACTTGTATACCTTCCCATCGCAGTTCCATTTCCCTATCCAGTGTTACTATTTGATTCATTTCAAAGCCTTCTTCCAATACAAGTAATTGCTGTTCCATATCTACAACTGTTTCCTTTTTTGTAAAAAATGGTGAATTTTACTTTGCACTAGCTTTTCCTTCCCTGGGCTTTCCAACGGTGAGAGAAGGACCGGCAATGCTTCCATTTGAATAGGTTTTTCAACCTGTAAAGCCGTGTCAGCTCACTTATTGCACTTCAAATCTCTATTTCTTTTTTCCACTCTAGTTTCTCTAATTTCTCTCAAAGTTTGACCAACTTTAGACATAATGAGGTTTTAGAGAAGTCTAGAGCTCACCATTTATATAATTAATAGAAAAGCTTGACTGGAAGAAAAAAGGAAAAATGAGCAACCCCCCTCCTTCAGCCATAGCACAAATCAGAGTTTTTTTTTTAAGCCTCAAACAATGTTTTAGTTTCAACCACAAACCAATCCCTAATAGGCCATTTTAAAAATATTTAGGGCTTTTTCAGGAGGAGAGAAAAACAAGGAGTCCAGAAGGAGTTCAGCCTGAACAGCTATGTATTTTCCTTACTTTCTTCTTATTGTAATGCACATGAAGCTTTTTCATTGTTAAAGTAAAGCTAATAGGTATACTCTAGGCATCCAAACTGTAATTGAAATAGACCCTATATGAAGTTTTCCAACCAAAACAATCTCATGGTGATAGTCCATTCAGGAGCTAAGAACTGTTTCTTATTTTGTTGTTAACAAGACAGCCGCTTCGTTCATGTCTACAGTGTTTCAAACAAATAAAAAGAGACTAAGCATGAAGCTAATTACTCATAAATCATTGTCCGGGACACAAACACCACAACTAAGGTAAACTGTAGACTTCTAACTTCTACAAAACTTCTCCATGTCACCATGTTCCTTTGACCAGCATAGCGATCGATTTACCAGAGAAAATAATTAGGTTAGAGCCTACATAAAGTTTATCACTCTGGATATAGCTCCTGCTGTTGCTCCATTTGAAAAGCGTTCCAAGCTGCTGTATTTCTTTTTTTTTCTGATCACAATGGCATGTGCTTCTCTCGGCATTTCAGCATCTACTCCACCTGGCCATCTTGGATCATCTGTCATCAGCAAGTGTTGACTCCTGATGTTCCTCATGGGTGCCTTCCCCCATTGTAGCATGAAGATAACTGAAAAAATAATCAAAACAAATGGGATGAAATTTGTTCTCCCCCCATACCGATCTATGATGTGCTTGCTGGTATATTGATTGTCAGATCAGGGCAGTGTGCTATAACTCTGTAAACCAGCAATTGTTATTTCAAATTTAGATTCTACATTGTTTATGTAATACATATTACAATATAAGTATTATCTAGTAGTACTGAATGATGTTGCAGCACTGTGTAGAAAGACATGTCAATACTGCTGGAAATCTTTCTCTCCACTGAGGCAATATTTCAGACTGTATAAAAATGTTAAGTGTGAGTTAAACAAAGCAACGATAAGCCTGGATGACAAAGGATAAAAAGAACATCCTAGCAAAACTGGCAGAGTTTCGGAGGGCAAGATCCATGGACTCCATCTAAATGCTGTTAAGGCCGTCTTTGCGCTCACAGGTATGGGGAGCTGAAAGGACTGACCATGAGCTTTAGAGGGCGGGTGACTGAGGTTTGCAGGCTGGAGGACTGTTCTTGCTTTGAGCCCTTACTGAGGGTCATTGCAGTATTTAGATTGCTCCTTTTAGTTTGTTATGCCCAATAGGGCCAAGCAGAAGCATGCTGTGTCTGGCTTTAAAGCTCACTTCCCTGTTAGGGGTCTGCTGATTGAACTTAGTGAGGGGCTCCCCCTGTCCCTTTGCCCTACTGTCAACCCCTGTATTTTGGGTGCTTAGTGCCAATACATGGGTAGTTAGTTTATTATATCTTAACTCTGGTTGTTGCTGCTCCTTTGTTGTTCTTTCCCCATTCCTTCTTTGCCTCGGATGTGCAGTTCCCATCTGCTCTCCATATTGGGGTGGTTGGAATAGGGGATAGCGGGTGAATAGTGTCCCTATTGAAAGGCTGAACAACATTTTGGGATTCATAAAGGTTGGTAATATCCCTACTTTGCAACTATTACAAAGCTGCCTAGTCTCTTTTCCCATAGACATGGATACCGGATACTGCAGTTTTGAATTTATCCTGCTGCCCTTAATGAAGATCATAGGACTATATACTGGTGATGGTTCCTCTCTTCTCCTTCTGATTTGGCAGACAGCTTGAAAGACTTAGGGAGTACTGACTTTCATTATAGGATTTTCCTGGCTTCTCCCAAGTATTCCCTTTATGCCTTATATTAAACCAGCAGACTGGGAGAACAGCGCTAATTTGCATTCCTTTACCTACAATTATATTTTTCTTTCTGCCTTAGTCTCCATGGAAAGTGATACTGTTACTTAGCATGATTAGGCATTTTTTTTCAAGAGACATTTTTTGGAAGACATATGTGATAGTTGTAACCCCTCCTCCCAGCACCACAGGACATTCCCTCTCCTCTTTACCCTTAATTTCTCCAAAAACTACTGCAGTAGTAATTTCTCCACTGTCCTTTGTCTTATTTCACATTTCTACCATGAAGGGGTGGCCTCCCATCATGGTATCTCTTCTATTCTACCCCTCTAATGCTCTCTGTTGTCCCTGTGGTGCCTATGTTTTGAAATGTAAGGTTACCATTGTAAACAGGCAAGGTGATAATATAAGAAGCAGCCCCAGATAGGTTCCAAAATAAGTAAACATCTCTGCATATAGTTATGCTGTAGTTAAATAATAAAATGAGGTACCTTACAAGAAATACAAATAAGGTTAAATAGTTGTTTTCTTTGGGTATTTATGTAAGAAATGAAGCTCTTACCTGGTCCACTTGCTGTCTCACTTGCTTCAGGTACTGCACTCTCAGGAGCCAGTGGCATCGCCTAACATGTATTTATAGGGTACAGGTGTGGGAAGTCAGCACCAGAAGGGAGGGGTTAAACCCTTGTTTTTTAATTAAGCTTTGTTTCTGTCTCGTGAAACTAATCAAGAGGTGGTTCATTCTGGGTATAATCAAGCCCAATCAATGTATTTTATTATGGTCAGGCTGATCCCCCTACTTAGTGTATTAGGGTAGAAATTAAAAGTATTACAATAGGGGGTGGATCAGCTGATCAATGATGTCAGAGTATTCACCTATATAAGGTGGAGGTTTGTGCAAGAGAGCAGATAGTATAGGAGCACAGAGGATGGTAGATGTGCAGGAGCTTAAGGCCATCTACTCTGTGGCTGTACTCAGCTGTTAAAGTACTGATAATCTCAAGTTGAGAGAAAGCCATTTTTTTGTCACATAGTTGGCTTTATTTTCTTTATAGTTAATTTATGAAGAAGTTTATTTTGAGTTTTATTTTTTTTTGTAAATAAATTTCACACAAAGTTTTGTGTGTTCTAAAGAACTTCTGTATCTGGCTTATCACTTCCGACGCCCGTTCACAAAGTGGTGGCAGAAGTGGGATTTGCTGGTTGTCCAGGTTATATTAGGGGGAAACCAGCATAGTATCAGACCTGGTACTGTGATAAGCAAGAATGATGGCGTCTGGCATAGATGAATCAAAGAAAACCGGAACTGTGACTCGGTCACAGGCAGAGAGAACTGGTGAGCCCCTACATCCTGGTTTGGGGACCTCAGTGAGGCCGAAATTGCCTAAAGAATGGATTGACAGTGAAGGAGAAGAGGAGAAACATTAGGAGCAGCAACCAGAAACTGGTGCACAACCTCCTGAGGGACTGTCAGACCTTCTCCATTGGCTGGCCATACGCCAATTAGAAATTGAACGTCAGAGGGACATTGACACCCAAGGAAAGGAAAGAGAATGACAAAGGTAAGACATGAGGTGGGCTGAAACATTACAATTAATCCAATCTATGGGGGCTGGACAAGGAACTGGGGGAAGTAACAACTCCAACCCAAATGTTAACAACCTAAAAGACATTAAATTAACCAGAATGACTGTAAATGAAGATATTGAATCATATTTAATAATGTTTGAGAGGGTTGCAAAGGCATGTGACTGGCCAAAATCACAATGGGTTGTCAGATTAGCCCCTAACCTCACCAGAAAAGCCCAGTTAGCATACAGCAATATGAATACCCGTCTGGCAGAGGACTTTGATCTTGTAAAGCAAGAAATACTAAAGCGTTATGATATCAATGCTGAAACATACAGACAATGCTTTCGGGCCTTACGACATTCCCCCACATGATCCCCCTCGAGAGACCTATACATGATTAAAATAACTATGTGTTAAGTGGATACAGCCAGAAGGAAAGTCTCATACAGACATTATTGAACTTTTTGTATTAGAACAATTTTTGCAGATCCTTCCAACAGAGGTACAAATCTGGATAAAAGAACATAACCTGGAATCTGCAGAGATAGCTGTAACCCTGGCAGAAGATTTCCTGACAGCCCATCAGCCCTACTGGAAAAGAGGACAGAGGCAGGCTGATCCATCTACAAATTCCCAGACTGGTATGGTAAGAAAGACCCAGACTGTATACTCAAGAAAAGAGGGATGGGACAAGAGAGGAAGAGATAACCAAGGCAAGAGAACTTTTTCATCTAATATAGTATGTCATAACTGTAAAGGACTGGGCCATATTGCTAGTCTCTGCCCTTCTAAGAGATCTGACATAGTACACTTAGAATTGTTACAGTCTGGATATATGTTTACAGATGTCACTGTTATTGAGAAAAACGTGACTGGGCTTTTAGATTCAGGTAGCAAAAACACCTTAGTTAGGCAGGATTTAGTTAAAACCTTCCAAAAAGAGGCCCCCCCCCCCCATACATGTTGTTTGTGTTCATGGTGATACTCACCAATACCCATGACCAATTATCTATGGAAGTAAAGGAGTAAATCAAAGGTGACTGCAGGGATAGTAACATCCCTCCCTGTTCCAGTAGTTATTGGACATGATTTTCCTGGGTTCTCCTCATTATTGCTTGAACAAGAAACATTGTCGGCAGTAACTACAAGGGCCCAAGAAAAAAGGGAAACAATATTGGGGGAAGTGTTTCCTTTTGAAGGGAATGTGGTGGAACCCCCAGGGAAAGATAGGAGACCCACAGAACAAAGAGAAAACTAAAACAAAACTGGCAGAGGGAACATCAAGGGTTAAAGGTGGAACAGGATACTATAAATGTTAAGGCAGATATGAGTGCCCAACAAAAGAAAGATGTTTCCCTCCAACCCTTCTTTTCACAGGTGGGGAAAAAGGAGAAAACAGGTGCACCTGAATTTCAAATACAAAGTGACCTACTGTATAGAATATGTACTAACCCTGACACTCAGGAAAGAGTGGAACAGATATTAGTTCCTCAGTGCTATAGACAAGATATCTTGGCATTAGGTTATGACCTCCCCTGGGCTGGGTATACGGGGAGGGATAAAACATCTAACAGAATTCTACAAAGGTTCTTCTGGCCTGGAATACATGGAGATATAGCCCGGTATTTCCAGGAATGTCCAGTTTGCCAACTCACAGCTCAAACCAACAGAAAAGATTTAGTACCTCTAATGCCGCTTCCTTTGGTAACCACTCCCTTTGAGAGGATTGGTATGGATATAGTAGGACCCCTTGACAAAAGCAAAAAAGGCAACTGGTTTATCTTTATGGTTTATGACTATGCCACCAAGTATCCAGAGACTATACCCATGCGTACAGTTACCACTAGCAGAATAGCAGAGGAACTAGTTAAACTGTTTAGTAAAGTTGGGATTCCTAAGGAAATTCTCATGGACCATGGGACTAATTTTAGTACAGAATTGTTAAAAGAGCTGTACTGTCTTCTGGGAATAGTAGCCATAAGAACATCTCCCTACCATCCCCAGACGGATGGCCTGGTTGAGCAGTTTAATCAAACCCTGAAGTGAATGTTAAAAAATTCATACAGGAAAAAGGGAAAGATTGGGATAAATATTTGCCCTTTCTGTTATATGCTTACCGTGATGTACCCCAGGCCTCTACAGGGTTCTCACCTTCTGACTTATTATTTGGGAGAACCCCTCAAGGTATCTTAGATGTGGTTAAGGAGTGCTGGGAAGATAACAAAGAACTAAAGTCCCCAGGAATAGTACAGTACATGAGGCAATTAAGACAAAGACTAGTATCATACACCATCAAAGCCCATGAAACAGGGAATCAAACACAGGTATATCAAAAACAATATTATGATCAGGGCACTGGTAAGAACAAGGTTTTTTATCCTGGACAAAAGGTTTTATTACTCTTGCCTACATCCACACACAAGCTATTGATGAAATGGCAGGGGCCATACAAGGTAATAAGGCAGGCAAGCCCTGTCACATATGAAATTGAGAGGCCTGATAGAAAACAAAAAAAGAAAATTTAACATGCCAACCTTTTAAAATGGTGGCATGAGAGGGCTACCATAGGGGTGCGACTAACAATAATTCCTCAACAGAAGGATATGGAAATGGAATTAGCCTATGGAAGGCTTGAGAGAGAGACAGGGGTTGATGCAATTACTATAAACCCAAACCTCACTGCATCTCAGCTCCAGGCCTTAAAATCCCTTTTAAATGAGTTTAGAAATACCTTCACTAGTATTCCGGGTGAGGCCGTAGGAGTAGAGCATCATATATGTACTAATGCCAACCCCATCCAAAAAAAGCCCTATAGACTTCCAGAAAGACAAAGAGAGGAGATAAAAAAGGAGCTTCAAAAATTACGAACCCTAAACATCATTGAACCATCAAAAAGTCCATGGGGTTCTCCTATGGTGATAGTTCCAAAGAGAGAAGGTGGGATTAGACTCTGCCTGGATTTTAGAAGTCTGAACCAGGTTGAGCAATTTGATGCAAACCCAATGCCAAGTATAGACGACATCATAGATAGGATTGGTAATGCTGTCTATATTTCTATGCTAGACCTCACAAAGGGATATTGGCAAATTCCCTTGGAGGGATCCGCTAAAGAGAAAACAGCATTTAGTACACCGGTGGGTCTTTTCCAGTTTCGAACTATGCCATTTCGGCTGCATGGAGCCCCAGCTACATTTCAACTTTACATGGACCAGGTGCTGGCACCCCATACTGATTTTTGTGCTGCATACCTGGACGATGTTGTTGTCTTTAGTTCATCCTGGGAAACTCACCTGCAAAACCTGCATGCAGTTTTCTCCTCCATTAAGCAGGCAGGGCTAACAATTGACCCTACTAAGTGTACTATTGCAATGTAGGAAACTAGATATTTTGGCTTTATATTGGGCAATGGCCTTATAAAACCAGAAATATTGAAAGTGGAAGCAGTAGTCAAATGCCCGGTACCCAGTACTAAGAAGCACGTACAGTCCTTTTTAGGCCTTGCTGGGTATTATAGGAGGTTTACCCCTAATTTTGCTATAATTGCAGGTCCTTTGACAGACTTAACCAAAAAGAGATTTGGGAATCAAATGAAATGGTCTCTAGAATGTGAAGAAACCTTTAATAAAATTAAAACAGCCCTCTGTTCATCCCCAGTCCTAAAAAGCCCAGACTTTAAATACCCTTTTGAAGTGCATACAGATGCCTCTGGGAAAGGTATTGGAGCCGTGTTAAGTCAGATCATTGATGGGGAGGAGCACCCAGTACTTTATATTTCCAGGAAGTTACATGACAGAGAGTAAAAGTGCCACTATAGAACAAGAGTGTTTGGCAGCTAAGTGGGCAACTGAATCCCTGAAATTCTATCTATGGGGTGCTCCTTTCACATTAATAATGGACCATAATCCACTTTGCTTCATATCCCAGATGAAAGAAAAAAATAGCCACATAATGAGGTGGTATCTGGCTCTACAACCATACAGTTTCACCGTAAAACATCGAGCAGGAACAGCGGAATGTAAATGCAGATTATTTGTCCAGACATGGAGATGGAGTGGATACTTAGTGCCTCTTCAGCAGGGAAATGAGTTGCATATTGAAACAGCGTGACCCAAAGGAATACAGAAATTAAGACACCCTGTGGCTGACTTAGAAGCATGCGACCATTTTAATGGTAATGTGTCGCATTTGTTGATAGTAATCTTTTAATTTTTGTTAAGGGTGCCCTGGAGGTGGAGTTTCAAGAGGAGGGCGGAAACTCCATCTACTACATAGAATTGGGTGAGTTGTCTTGAAAACTCCTATTTCCTATGGAGATAGGAGTTTTCGCTTAACGTTGGGGGTGTGTGATAGTTGTAACCCCCACCAGCACCACTGAACCTTCCCTCACCTCTTTACCCTTAATTTCTCCAAAATCTACTGCAATAATAATTGCTCCACTGTCCTTTGTCTTATTTCACATTTCTACCATGAAGGGGTGGCCTCCCATCATGGTATCTTTTCTATTCTACCCCTCTAATGTTCTCTATTGTCCCTGTGGTGCCTATGTTTTGAAATGTAACGTTACCATTGTAAACAGGCAAGGTGATAATATAAGAAGCAGCCCTAGATAGGTTCCAAAATAAGTAAACATCTCAGCATATAGTTATGCTGTAGTTAAATAACAAAATGAGGTACCTTACAAGAAATACAAATAAGGTTAAATAGTTATTTTCCTTGGGTATTTATGTAAGAAATGAAGCTCTTACCTGGTCCACTTGCTGTCTCACTTGCTTCAGGTACTGCACTCTAAGGAGCCAGTGGCATCTCCTAACATGTATTTGTAGGGTACAGGTGTGGGAAGTCAGCACCAGAAGGGAGGGGTTAAACCCTTGAATTTTAATTAAGCTTTGTTTCTGTCTTGTGAAACTAATCAAGAGGTGGTTCATTCTGGGTATAATCAAGCCCAATCAATGTATTTTATTATGGTCAGGCTGATCCCCCTACTTAATGTATTAGGGTCGAAATTAAATGTATTAGAATAGGGGGTGGATCAGCTGATCAATGATGTCAGAGTGTTCACCTATATAAGGTGGAGGTTTGTGCAAGAGAGCAGATAGTATAGGAGCACAGAGGATGGTAGATGTGCTGGAGCTTAAGCTCTTCTACTCTGTGGCAGTACTCAGTTGTTAAAGTACTGATAATCTCAAATTGAGAGAAAGCCATTTTTTTGTCACGTAGTTGGCTTTATTTTCTTTATAGTTAATTTATGAAGAAGTTTATTTTGAGTTTTATTTTTTTTTTTGTAAATAAATTTCACACAAAGTTTTGTGTGTTTTAAAGAACTTCTGTGTCTGGCTTATCACTTCCCATGCCTATTCACAGCATAATTAAGTGAGATTTTGAACGCTGTATAATTGGGCTTTTCCTAATTTGAATAACCATCCATTTGCTGGCTGACTGTGATGAACCTCCTCACTATACTCCCTCAGCATTTTCTTGATGTGTGTTGATATTTATACTATGGTACCTGCTATGCTTATTCTGTTGCAATTTTATTAAGTATTTAGATAACAGGCCATTATGATTATTTTGTTCTACTTATGGGGTTATTATTGAATGTACTTTAGTTGGTGGGATTCTGACATCCCCCAAACGTTTATAGGTTTTGGAAGATATAAGACAGCTGCATTTGTTTCATACTCATTTTTTTTTCAGCTGGCGGAACTTCCTATGACTGAGCTGGAGAAAAGATGCAATAATGCTTTTTATATTCTGCTTTATTGGCATGGGCCCTTGGAAAATGGTTTCCACTCTGCGTGCAATATATTTTGTCCCTAGTGTTGCCCCCTGCTGATTTTTTATGATTTTTACTATGGGAGACTGTAAGACTTTTATTTTCCATTTAACTCTTAGTCTCACTAAATCTGAGATGGCCCGAGTTTTTAGCGTAATACAAGCTTTTCTATGAGCTTGGTGGGAGTAGGATGTAACCTAATTAGTTTTCCTGATGTCGTTTGCTTCCCGACTCGCATATTTTTTTCTTTCTTGCCCTATCTAATTATTTTCGCCTTTATTTTTGAGGCAGATATTGTCTTATGGAGGCTCAGGTGAGAAAGTTTCCTGGCTCACCCTCCAGCCTTAGGGAAAAGGGCGACATAGTTTAACTTTTACCAAGACATCTAGGGCTGAACTTTATTTCCTCCTCCACCCTGGAAGTCTAGTTTTGTTTTTGTTGGTTACCCCCCAAGTAGGGTGTCTTCTCTCAATAGGCTGATCCATACCTTCACCAGGGGTCAGCAAGTTTTATTGACCTATTGTTTGAGGGATGGGCTTATGTTCTGGGCCCTGGTTTTCTTTTCATTTTTTTCTAGCATGTACACCCTGTTGGCAAATGGGATGGTGTGGGTGGGGGGTTAAAAAGTAAACTGTTATTGTGGTGTTATTTTATCTCAACTACATTAATTACTCAAATAACAGATAGGTACTTAGTCACTTGGAGAGTTCTTATACTATATTTGCAGGTTTTTATTAACATGGGACACACAGATGGTAGATCTGGAAGGGATGGGGAAGGGGTTGATATAGGTGTTCAGCTGCATATGGTCCTATGGGGTGAATACCTTTCAATCTTTCCCTACATTCAACCAGAGTATACAGTTCTTTTTATCCTAATGGTAAAGATTGTTTTTTTTTCCTCCTGCTTAATTATAGATGACTCAGGTGGCTCTATCTTGGTTCCATGTCAGGACCACGAAGAAACAACGGTGACCGTGAAAACAATGAGTGTTTCACAGCAACCAGAAAGAGAGTGACAGGTGTATTTGTTGGGAGCTATGTCCCCAACACACCCCTTTCTACTGCTACTAACTCAGAGGTTGTAGCAATTTGGGGAGGGGGGGAATACAAATATCACCCTCTTTCCAGTCGCCATGAATCATTCACTGTTTTCAAGGCCACCATTTTGTCTTCGCCCACATCACAGGCTACCCTCTATCTTTAGTTCAAGTGCTTTCTCTTAACATAAATGAGACTAATAGTTCTGTGAAGTGGTCCAAGTTGTTCCAATAATTGAAAAAACAGAAGATGGATTTGGTGTGATTCATTTATTTCCCTGGTGTCTAGTGGCAGCTCCCACCCTCTGACGGCTGTCCCCACTTATTGTTTGTTTTTCTGGTGTCTAGTGCCATCATCCCACCCTCCAGTCACCCTACTGCCTGTAATAGAGAAAACAGTCCCTTGAAGTCATTATTTTCTACCTGTAAAAAAGAAGAGTCCCTCACAGATCTGACCTCCTCCACCCCGCTCTCCCACTCAGCATCCACACCCTGCACCCTCCCATACCCATCACATACCCTCACTCACCTGAACAAGTCCCAATGTGAAAATCCAGTCTCTGATAGAAGACACGTCTTGCTGCTGGAAACAATGACTGCTATATGATAAATTAAGGTAAATGCGGTTTAATCTATTTCAATGGGGTTTTCAACTTTGTGGCATAACTTTGCATATTTTGAGCCCAGATTTCCAACATGGCCTTTTTGGGACCCCACCTCATGAACAATGTCAGTGGAATTACAAAAATCCAGCCAAAAAGGCAATTTCACAGTTGCTTGGTGAAATCACCTTTGGGGTGGGATTTGAAAATTTTCACCACCCTTGTTCATGAGGTAGGGTCATAAGAAGACTGTGTTAAAAATTTGAGGTCAAAATAAGCAAATGCACCTGCGGCATGGAATGATGTTACAGTGGTGCATTATAGTGTTTCAGCGTGGATTTGAACATTTTAACCTACCGGGTTCATGAGGTGGAGTAATAAGAAGGCTATGCTTTTTTTTTTTTTTATCACAACATTATTTGTCACCACCTCCGCAGACCTGGCAGGGGCTACGACCCTCCTCCTCCTCGGAAGAATATGTCCATCATGGGTCCTGCCGGATCCCGGTATTTTCCTCTGTTTTTCTCCCCCATGCCTGTACCTGTGCAATGGGCACAGCAACTGTCTCCACCTCTGCAGAGGCAGCCAAGCACCCTGTGCATGGGCTGAACCCCTCTTATTGTGCTGAAGCATACAGCACAAACCCTATCACTGAGGAAGGAGAGCAGTCTTCCGGACACTCAGCCTTTACCTCCCTGGCTGACCCCCGAATGACTCGAGTCTGTTCCTGAACCTGGGTCATCAGTGTGGCAGGAGGTGTGGCATCCAGGGCCTCAACCCTCAGCACCACTAGGTCAGCACTAATAAGGCTATGCTGACAGCTTGGTTACTGTTTTGCTACACATGCAAGCGCAGGGCCCAACAGCAACACACATGTCCGCATCTATGGAGGGATGGGAGTGCAGGGCCCAGAGACCCAAAGGCCCACAGGCAAATGAGGATCCACATCAGCAATATACATGTTGGGCCCTGCACTCCCACAGGCAAATGAGGATATGATTGTACTATCTCTAAAAGTAAGGAAATTATTTGCAAAAAACTGCATTAATGCATCAGATAGGGTTGCTATTAAAGTGACAAAAGTATGGAAATGCAATGTCAAATAGCCTGAAGGGGCAAGGCAATGCAAGCAACCATAGACATCCATCATCAGGTAAGACAAGCAACCTACAGCTCTTTCCACATGACACAAGAGACGTCCATTATCATGGTCCAGCACTTCTGACAACACTTTAGAATCGATTGGACACAGTTTCCTTATTTGCTGAATGTAAATGCATTGCATTATATAGTATATAGTATATTGTATCTGAGTTGCAGTAAATATCTGCACAGGCTGTCAGTATAGCCTAGAGGTCAAAGCAGTGACGATGGCTGACAGCCTGGTACATCCAGCAGACCTTGGTCCCACAGCCTCCAGTTGCATACTTTGTGACCCTAAGCAAATCACTTTACCTCCCTGTGCTCCTGGGATGCACCTGAAATTGAGCTTCAGCTTAGTGTGCCTTTCCTGGCAAAAACTGTAAAAATAATAATAATAAAAAAGGTTGATAAGCTATAATAAAACATATCTTCAGAAGGACAATGACCATGTATTTACTATTCACTGCAGCATTTCTGCAATGTTGTCCTAAGGAAACTAGAAAGAAAATGTACACATGCATGATTTCTTGGTTAAATTGCCAACCACTCTTTGCAGTGAATTATAAGTGGAATATAAAAAAATCAGATAAACTGATTAATTTCAAACTGTAATTATAACACCAATACAGTTACTTTAATTTTAGAACTACAGACAATGAGAAAATGGATAATACAAAGATTTATCTGTAATTTTTATAAATATACATTTATTGAAATTCATGATCAGAAGAGTAAGCATAGGGTCCATGAAATTATTACTAGTATTTATATGCCACCATGTGATAATACATTTTTCCTGATAATTTTTTTTTATCATGCTGTAATTACTGGTGACCCCCTTTAATAACCTGAATTCAGGCACAGTGAAAATGCTGTAACAACCCAAAATCAAGTTATCATGGCATTTCACAACTTCATAGTCACTGTCAGATTTCTCAAGCGGCAGTCTCCACTCAAGATAGCTGCAGCGCTAAGTCAAACACTCTCTCCCCTGGCAAAAACCTTCTGCTTACCACTGCGAGCTTCAAAATCCCTCAATTTTCTTTATTTTGCAGAAGAGGACATACACTGCAACTGCACAATTTCAACACGATCCCCTGCACTATTTTTTCTTTCTTGTAGGTCACCATGGCAACCAGAAGATCTTCATCGCCATAGCAACACTTCCTTCTCTGTGCAAGCCGCACACTGCAAACAGCACAATTTCAAACTAGTTCCTTGTGGTTTTAAATTTCTACCATTATAGAAAAGTTTCTTAAATGTTAAGTTATCTTTTACTCATTCTCCACCGTTTAACTGCGATCATCAGTGGACTTGTACAAGGTACTCCACTGTAGTTCTCAAAGACATTTGGACTACTAGTATCTAAACCATTTAAAGCTGTGCATTTAAACAAAAATTCATACTGTTCCTTGATGTTTTTAACATTTTAAAAAACTATAGCAAAATCACTTTAACAATGCCTAGTCTGTTGCATGAATTTAAAATAACTTCTGAACAAAAAAAACAGTATTTTTTCCCTCTAACAAAATTGCTGGTTAAGACTCTGCACCAGTAATTATAAACAATAAAAGATAGGCAAGTGTGTGCCAATAAACTTTTTTTTTCACAACCTCACTCTCAAGGTTTTTGGGTCATCACACACCTTGGGTGTGAAAAACATACTCATAACACACACTTGCCTATCCATTATTCTCTATATCTTACCTACAGACAAACATTTGTCTAGAGGTTAGACATGTCAAAAACATTTTTCTGACCTTTGCACAGAACAGAACCAATAAAAGAGCAGCTATCACAGTGCTGATGACATCATAATAGTTCTGTGTAGAACTGAAGACAGCAGTTCAAATAATAGAAAAACAGAAAAATATGCACACAAAAAGCTGATTTAAAAAATTATAACACTTAAACTAATGTTGTTAAACTGAATACATAATGGCTTGACTCAAAATATACAATTTCTTTCCACTTCTGAGGGGACAAGACTTCATAACTGGCTTGTGAGTTATGGTCCTGTCCCCACACATCTGAAGATACATTGCATGTTTTGAGCCAGTCCATAGTGTATCCCATATTTATTTTTGTTTGGTCTTTTAAAAAACAGAATCAAAGTTCATAAATAAGAACATGGGTATTACCTTCCTTTATGCAAGGATGCCTGGTCAGAGAGAGGCTCAAGTCAGGGAGTGCAAGGCAACCACAAGGGTTCACTCATAGTGCAGCTGGCGGGGCCTGTCCTTAATCCTGGAAGATTGATTGTATACCACACTAACCAGCTCAGTGTCCCAACCATGCAATAATCCAAGCGCGAGGACACAAAGACATGGACCAAAGTGGGAAGGTCACCAGACGGAACATGGTGCTTAATCCTGGAGATATTTCTCAGATGGTAAAAAGAGGTCTTGATGACGGCTGACACCTGCGAATGCAGTGCCAGCCCTTTGTCAAAAATAACCCCTAGGTTTTGCACCCATTCAGAGCCCAGGATTGATGAACCCCCAAGAAAGAGCCCTGAGGGTAAACTTGCCCCCAACCCCTCTATCCAGCGCCCTAGGTCCACAGCCAGCACTTCAGTCTTTCCTGAGTTCAACTTCAACCAGCTCAAATCCATCCACTCCTGGATTTCAGTGAGGCAGCTGTTAAAGACTGAGAGAGCTCCATCCTGGTCAGGTGCAAAAGAAAGGTAGAGCTGGGTATCATCAGCATAGCAGTGAAACCTTAGCCCGTACCTCCTTACAATGGCTTTCATGTATCTATGTGTGTACACAGGTACCTGCATACAGTCATTACATATTGTTGCTATATTAATATGTGCTGACATATATCAATGCATGGAAACTGAAAACTGCTTTAACTGTGCTGATCTGATTCCAAGCTTTTATTTAAAAAATTATAATGCTAGCCGAAATAGCTCCAATGTTAGCCCTTTCTAAAGACAGTTTATTTGAAACAGACTTACTTTGGAACTACCATATAAAGGATCAAAGCTCACTTTTTTTATAATAAAAACTTTGAGTTACCTCTATGTGAAAGATCCATGTTACTGTATTTTGAAATGCAATGTATCTATGCATCTAAAATGTAACATTTAAAAACAAATTAAAACATTTCTAATATTTTCTGATATCTAGGTCATATTCATTTTGTAAACATGAGAATGGTATGGGTTTTATAGAATTCATAATTCCTATTGTGGTGTATTCCATCACACAAAGTCCCTTTTTTCTTGACTAATTCTATGTGCTTAGCATCAGACAATAATAAACACATAAAAACTGTATAAATAAATACATTTGTAAAGTGATACCATTATGCACATGAAATTATATCAATAAAAGGAATACAATAACCAAACTCATGGAGGTATATTATGTATATTTTAGGGATCAATGCTGGGACCGGTCCTCTTTAATGTGTTTATTAGTGACAATGCAGAGGGACTAGAAGGGAAGGTATGCTTCTTTGGAGATGACATGAAGATCTGCAATAGGGTAGACACTCCGGGGAGTATGAGGAAAAACTGAACAAAGACTTAAAAAAAGCTCAAGGAGTGGTCAAGAGTGTGGCAACAAGGTTTCAATGCAAATAAGTGCAAAATCATGCACTTGGGGCACAGAACCCCAGGGATGGAGTACAGTAGGGGAGGAGAGGTACTGACGACCACTAGACAGGAAAAAGACCTAGGGGGTAATCATATCTGATGACTTAAAGGTGGCCAAACAGTGTGACAAGGCAGTGGAGAGAGCTAGTGGGATGCTAGGGTACACAGGGAGGGGTGTAACCTGCAGAAGAAAGGAGGTGGCGATACTGCTGTATAAATCTTTGGTGAGACCTCACCTACAGTACTGTCTCCAGTTCAGGAGACCACATCTCCAGAAGGACATAGAGTAGAGGTCGTCCAGAGAACAGCGACAAAGATGGTGCAGGGTCTGCATCACAAGCCCTATGAGAAGTGACTAAAGGACCTCATTATGTACACCCTGGAGGAAAGAATGTGTGTGGGGGGGAATGATAGAGACTTTCAAATATCTCACATGTATAAATAAGATACAGGAGGGAAGCACTTTGCAGAAAAGAAGAAGCTTCAGACCAAGGGGTCATGCTAGGAAGTTGGAAAGGGGTTAGACTCAGGGGAAACATGAGAGTACTTCTTTACAGAAAGACTGGTGAATGCCTGAAAGAGCCTCCCAGTGGAGGTTGTAGGGGCAAAAACTGTTACAAGTTTCAAGAATGCACAGGATAGGCATAAGGGAACCTTAGTGGCAAGGAAGGGGAGGTAAAGCCGGAGATGAAGTAGGGTCTACGGTACTGTGGTAGGTAGGGTAAATGGGCAGACTAGGTGAGCCATGTGGTCCTTATCTGCCATCAAAGTCTATGTTTCTATGTTTCTATTCCTTTCAGCCATGTTGTTTACAGTATATATGCTTCCCCTTGGTAGGATCATTAAATGGTACAGTGTGGGTTTTCACTGCTATGCAGATGATACCCATCTGCATTTAACATATGCTGTTAGGATGCCCGATGTGGTGGAGGTGCCAAATTTGTGTCTGGTAGAGATCCAGGACTGGATGGCATCTAGGTAGCAGAGACTCAGCATTGACAAGACAGAGGTACTGGTGATCAATCCAGGCCATAGGGAGGAGGCTGTTGAAGAGGTAACAGGGCTTTAGCTTGGTCCCTTCAGGCTGGAGGCTTCCACAAAGGTAAAAAATCTGGGGGTCATTCTGGACAAGAGGCTGACATTTGAGGCTGTGATGTCAGCTGCATTCCAGAGAGGCTTTTTCCATCTGAAGAACATCAGCTGAATTAAATCCCTTCTCTCTCTTGGGGACTTGGTGACACTGGTGCATGCATTTGTGACATCCAGGCTCTGTTACTGTAATGTCCTTCACTTTGGGGTCAATGGTATCCTCATTCCTTGCACTTAGTGCAGAACTCTGCGGCCAGGTTACTGAGAGGACATTCTTGGTCATTCTATGTGCTCCTGGTCTTGCATGAACTGCTCTGGTTGCTGGTGAAGTGGCATATCACCTTTAAGGTAGGATTATTAACCCATGAACCCAGGCTATCTAACTGAGCTCCTGTTTCCTTACCAGCCATCTTGTCCTCTCTGCTCCACTGACATGGACCTTTTGTCGGTACCCAAGGCCAGACTAAAATCATCAGGGGACTAGGCCTTTGAAGTAGCCAGCCCATTACTGTGTTACTCATTTCACAGAGCTCTGAGAGAAGCTCCCTCATTGGAGGCCTTTAAGAGGGGTCTAAACATACCTCTTTAAAGAAGCATTTGTTAGTATATGATGGCTCTCCTGATTGATTGGTTAAAGTTGCTGATGCCATTTTTATGTTTTATGATACTTGTTTATTCTGATTTTATCTATGTTTTTCTGTAACTTGCTCTGAGATTATTCTTGTGTGACTGTTATTGATCTCTAAGGCGTCCAGAGCCTCAGGGGAAGGGTACCATACAAACAAAGCTACTGCTACTATTACTACTACTACTACTGCTAATTTGCTAAATTTGAGAGGAGGGCAGACAGAGAAAGATCCCTTGTACTAATGTGTTATGCCAATGACCCCTAACTAATCAGAAAATGGACTTTGGACTCTATTATCAAATCAGAGCTAATGTGCTGTTCCAACATCAAAAATAATAAATTTGTATTCTGCTATCCCAGTTAGCTATCTTGAGTGATTAATTATTTATAATTCTTGACATGGAAAGGCACGCAGAGCTGTGACAGCTAATTTCCAAGTGTACAATACAGTTGGTTGGTGGGGTGAGGTACTATAGTAATGGCACACTTGATGGAGCTTTGTTATCCTTCTGCTGTCAGATTATATGTTTCTATGTTTCCTGGGAGGTGGGTTACAAGGACTTGTTTTGTTGACAAAAGAAATATTGGCCTGGCCACTGGGAAGAAATCTCCATCTCTAACTCTAAGTGCCAAGGGATCTTTAACCTCTACCTAGACAGACAGCTGCTAGAGAGGGAAGAATGGACCTCTGTTTAACATATCTTTGGAAGTAAGGCTCCTCAACAGAGCAATATCCCCAGCACCAAATTATTGTGTCAGTACTGAGTATTAGCACAGATTCCTTGTGTGGGACAAGAACCCACTTTCTTATAATCTTCTTGGTCCACATGTACACATGCAACCCACTGAGATGGTGATACTGCAGATAATTTTTAAATAATTAAAATTCAATGGTTCTTAATTTTTTTAAGAGTTATATTTAAAATGTGTTGGCTAGGAGAGGCACACTGATCCAGAACTCATTTACAGGTGAAACCCAGCTGGATGGGGTTATTAGAATGGGGGAACAGTACAGTGAGCAAAGTGATGAATGCAAGGTAAAAAGAGGTTTATGAGACTGGCACAAAATACAAAATTTACAAAAAATTAAAAAGTGAGGTGGTACAAAAGACAATAACAGAGTGAGAGGTGTTGAGGTAGCCAGGGATTAAAGAGGACAGAAAATCATTTTTTAATTGGCAGCTGTTTATAAAGTTGTTATTCTCAGAAATTATATTCATTCTCCTAAATTATCCACGCTTAACTGTAGCTGAATAAAAAGTGATTTGAAAAACTGTATTTTGCATTGTTTTGTTTTTATGGGCAGCATTCTGTTACAGTTCTCTTAATGGAACAATAATTTGGAGTTTTAACTATGTCACGGTTTGTGTTATTGAACTCTAAGCATTGGTCTGATAGGTGAACAGCTCATAATTAGCATTCCGTGCACAAACCGTGACAACTCCAAGTTATTGGTTCCATGAAGAGAACTGCAATAGAATGCTGCCCATAAAAACAAAACAATGCAAAATACAGGTTTTTTTTGTATCACTTTTTATTCAGGTACAATTAAATGTTGATAATTTAGGGGACTGCATATTGTTTCTTGGGAATAAGAACTTTATAAATTGCTGCCAATTAGCATAAATTTCCTGTCCCCTTTAAGTATAATTTATTCATTTATTTCAAATGCTGCACCAGGAAAGACATACTGAGCTGAATAGCATCTCATTTCCAGATGAGTCTGGGGGGGGGCATGAATAACAATAGGAAGAATTTATATAGTAGGAAAAAACAGAACTAAGAATCAAAAAACAGTCTACAATAAGATATGTAAATTACATAAATATGTACAATTGGCTAAGCATCACAGACAATCTACAGTTGATGGGCTATATAAGTATTATGTACAATGGCATGGGATATAGCAGAAATGCATCCAGAAGGGGAGCAAGAAGAGGGTGCTAATTAAATTGTAGAGTGTAATAAACGTAGGCAAGTGGCATCAATGTTATCCAGGGGAAAAATGAGGAAGAGTGTAATAGGAGAGGGGGAAGTAGGGAGATACCTGCAGGGATTAGAGCAGGGAGTTTGATGGGGGAGACAAGGAGAGGGAATAGGAGGGAGTGGAAGGCTGGGAAGAGAGGTACAGAGGCAGGGATCAGGTGCAATTGCAGGAATGAGAAGTGTATTTGAAGAGAAGAGAGGAAAGAAAGCATAGAGAGGAAGCAGAGTGGATAGAAAAGGGAAGAGAATTCTAAAATTTGGGGAAGCGGTAGGAGAAGACAGCCTGGCCAGTTGAGGATGTCCTAGAAGGGAGTGCCAGGGAATAAAAACCAGAGTTCTGAAGGTTTAGAGAGAAGGGGGGGGGGAAGGTGAGATGGCAGGGGAGAGAGCCTAGCCAGTATTTCACTACAAAGGAGGTACAATGAGCGAGGCGCCTGGCTTCGAGGGAGGGAGGGAAGGGAGAGGGAGTTATAAAGGGAGCAATGATGGGTGTGGGGTGGACAGTCCAGAGCAAAGTGGCAGAAGGAATGGAAAAAGGAATCCATTCTGGTCAGGGTTGACTTAGGAGCAGCACTGTAGACAATGGCCCAGATATTCAAAAGAGTTGAGCCATGCGCATTAGGGTTGCGCTTGCGCAAGTACGAAAATGCACCATTCTGCGATATTCAGCAGGAGGCAGTTGCGCCCTCCAAATCACACTGAGCAACAAAGCAATGATAATGAAGGCATGTGCAACTGAAGGGGGAGGAACCATGCATAAATGGCGGAGTGCAATATTCAACAACTTGCGCCATGCGCAATAGGGAAAAAAGCGGAAGTTGCGCCATAGCGAAATGAGCCAAAATAAAGGGAGCAAAGAGAGGCACAAGAACACTACAGGGAAGCCACATGAAAGCAAAATACAGCAGGACACACTGGGCAGCAGGGACACATACGGCCAGGCAGGAAAGGGCACCTGGAAGCAATAGCCACAGGGGAAGGTGTTGGGGAGACATTGCAGAAGGGGGAGGTACACCACACAGCAGTGAGGCAAGCACAGGCAGGTGTTTCAGGGGAAGTAACAGTGAGGACAGTGGGGGGGAATACAGTAACAGCTGCCGTGGGGGGACACAAGCCAGGGACATGGCCAGGGCCACCTTCCAGATGGAGGCCGTTATGAGGGGGGTGAGAAGGCAGTCATCAGAGGGGCATGGCCGTGGAAGGGCCTGTCGGCGGTATGTCCCCAACAGGCAGTACCGAGCCCACACCAGCTTTGAGCTGTACAGTGATACCGAGATTGTGGGCCGGTACCACCTGAATCGGGCAATTCTGAGGTGACTCTGTGAGCTGTGCAGTGATGTAATGCAGGCACCCAACGACAGAGCCATGCCCTGTCAGTGGAGACCAAAGTGACAGCTTGCATGTGCTTGCTCACCACGGTACCTTCCAGAGACCAACTGGGGACACCACAGGCATAACCCAGTTGGCCATCATCACCACCTCACCCAATTCCTCAGCGCACTGCTGCCACATGCTGCAGAGTACATCCATTTCCCCAGCACACCGGCGGAGCGCACAGCAAACATACAGTAGTTCCACTGGGTAGCACGTATGCCTGGCATGCTAGGGGCAATAGACTGCACCCATGTGGCCATCTGCACACCACCTGGTCCCGAGGGGGCTGCATACGTCAATCGCAAGGGCTATGTCAGCATCAACTGCTAGGTGGTGTGCGATGCCAGGGGGTGCATAATCAATGTCTGTGCCACGCACCCTGGGGGAGAACACGATGCCTTCATCTGGCACCAGTCAGTACTGTGCCACAGATTTGAGAGTGGGGATATCCCCACTGGACACCTAGTGGGTGAGTATGCAAACCACATGGACAATCATAGGGCCTGGGGGGGCATGGTCAGAGGTGACATGGGTAGTGGCCAACATGGCCCGGGGCAGGGTGATGCTGATCACCAAACTAACCTCTACCCTCTACACACAGGTGACAGTGGTTATCCACTCCGTCCCGGGCTGCTCACACCCTACCGGCGGCCCATGACCCCATCACAGCAACACTACAATGAGGCGCACGCCACTACATGAAATGTCATTGAGCAGGTGTTTGGGATGCTGAAGGCACGTTTCCGTTGCCTGGACACCTCCGGCGGTGCCCTACAGTACAGCCCCTCAAAGGCCTGTGGGCTATTCCTGGCCTTTTGCATCCTGCACAACATGGCCAACGAATGTGGGATAGCCATACAGGTCGAAGAGGGGGACAGCGATGGGGACAATGAGAACGCTGGTGATGATGGTGATGGGCAGCCCCCCCTTGGGCGACGGGACCCCGACTGCTTCGGCAGGCACAACTGCACCGGGACACCATCATGGAGGAGCACTTCAGCCAACCCAGGTAAGTCATGGGGCCATGTGCAGGCAAAAGTGGCTAAGGCACAACCCATAAACATGCATGGACACACACCAGGGGTGCATGCCATCAAGGGAAGTGCAGGGCATGGAACCACACACACAACCAGGGATGGGTGAGGTCTAACATGCCACGTGGATGGACATACACACACGCACATGCACACACACACAATGCACCAAACATGCACAAAGGGTAGGAGGCACACCAACCCAGAATGCCACCCCTAGCCACACACATGTCCACAGACCACCACGCCAACTGCCTGTCCATGTGCGTGTGTCAGATGCTGAGCACCATTGCACACTGGTGTAGAGTGCAATGCAGGCATCATCATGCACACGCAACTGTGAACAGCAGCTGGGAGGGTGTGCAGATGGACTGTTTGTCCGCGTGCAGGGCTGGGTACCCACCTGTGCACTGCCCACTGAAAGACACAATGCACACAGGGCAGCACCAGACAGTAGCCATGTTGGGAGACAGGTTAGTCACACGACATAGTGCCCCGGTCACCATGGATGCATGGGTGGCCCCACTGAGACCTCCCAGCACTGACAGGCCGACCACTGGCCTCATGGGGTGGCACCGATGGTCCCCCAGGGGTTCCACTGCGTGAACGTGACTGTGCTCACACAGGGGTCTGCAGCACACTGAACATGCCTGCACCAGGCGTGCTCGGGATGCCCACAGCTGAACCCGGTGTCGACAGGGAGGATGTCACATGATGCCAGGAACGGGGGGTGGACAGTGCACTGTGTGGTGTCCGCGACGCATGGGCACATGAATGTGTGCCCATTGTGGCCATGACAGCAGTGAATGCCTGTGCATGCCTGTCAATGGCAGCAGTCACATCCTCCTGCAACTGGTCCATCCCTGCCAGGATCAGAGCAGTGTCTCTGCTGCGATGCTCCTCTGCCCACTCCAGAGTCACACGCAGTACATCCACCAATGTTGCAAACCACATCTGCTGCTGGACTGATGCTTGCAGTAGGCGGGTGTGCTCTTCCAAGAGGTCATCTGCCTCCTCGGCATCCTGTCCCTCAGGGTGTGTTCATCCCTGATGCTCAGCACCCCTTGAGGTTGGGCACCACACACCAGGACCAGGTCTGGGCATGTCCACAGGCGATGAACAGATGCCACCGCTTGACCCTGTACCCCCGAGCTCATTGGCTGACTGCTGATGCTGCCCCTCCGGCTGCCACTCCCCAGGGCTCAGTGGTGCCACCGCAGTGGCCACAACAGTCCCACTGTCCTGAACACACACCAGTGCTGCCCCACTGGTGCTGACAGGCACAGGCTGGGACTGTGCTGACACGCAGGCCTCCATGGCAGCACCACCCACAGCCATAGCCACGATGTTACCTGCTGTGTGGCCATTCCGTGGCACACACGTGTCACTGCCCATGCCGTTAGCGACATCATCATTGGTGATGGACTCGGCACCTACCTGAGTCACAGCATGCTGGCATCCATGGATGCTGGCACACTGGGACATGGGCAGGGCTTCCTCCGCACCTGTTACAACAGCATCAGTGTGCACAGCCAGGCAGGCCCACTGTCGCACTGAGCCACGTATACCTGTAGAGGTGGATGGGCCCTCCTCCATCTCCAGCTGACTGTCCTCAGTGGACAGGCCCACCACCACTGACCCATGCAGACACTCAGGATCTGTAAGGGAAAACAGAGTCACGTTACTGCATGTGACCTACCCTGCCCCTCCCATAGACAGACCATGACTTACCATGCAGTGATGGGCTACCACCTGTCTGGATGCCACCACCCAGAACACCCTCAATGGCACAACACTGCATGCTTCCAGCAATCCTCTCTTCCTGTGGGGTCAGGTGTACCACCTCCGGCTGTCCCCCACCTGTCGCAGCTCATGCTGCCCTGATGGCAGCCACCTTCTCCTTTATCCTCCTCCTCCTGTCTGTTCCCATCTTCTTCTTACACTCCTGCATGGAGCACTGGCGGCTGCCATGCAGGTTCACAGCACGTGCCACCTCCTCCCTTGCAGCAGCACGGGCTTGAGGTATTCCCTGCCATCCACTGAAAAGCGGCTTCTGATCCAGGTAGGCCTCAAACAGGGCATCGGTCTCGGCCTTGGTAAAATTAGGCCTCCTCCTCCTCCCACCACTGTGTTCCTCCTCTTCCACAACTTGCTCGGTCATTTTTTAGCCTGTTAGAATGACAGTTGTTGCCTGTGACTGTGCAGTCCCATGCATGTCCCTAAATCCACAGTCCACACTCCCAAACAGCGTGCAACTCACCAATAGACTGCAGTAACTGACTATGGCCACTGCAGCCCAATGTCGCACTTTTATAGCGAAACCCATGCAAATGAGGAGAGGTGCAACTTTAAGTGGATGCAAATTGCAGTGCTGCGCCATTGCATGGCTGATTAGCTGTTTTGCATATGATGACTGAATATAGCGCGGTTGTGCTTTGCGCAACTGTGTTGAATGTGCTGAGCCAAGGGCGCAGTTCTGTGACATGCATAGTACACACCTCACTGCGCATGCCTGGGTTGCTGACGCAGGCGTCTGCCGTGCTGCTGATGTGCTGTGCATGGGAAGCAATGCGGGGCACGGCCACCATTGTGCCAGTGGTGCTACAGCGATGTTCACTCACATGGCACTGTGGCACTGGGTCATCATAGGGCGCGTGGGGCAGCAGTGCAGTAGGCCACCTACTGGAGGTAGCACACAGGCAGCCAATCGCTTTGGCCATTGGGTTCCAATGATTGCTGCTGTGCATGTCCGTCGCCAAAGCCCCTTGATCCTGTGCCCGACCTTTGCCCCCCAGGTGCCATGCATTAGGCATGGGTGCACCAGTATTGCGCTGTTCAGTGACAGCACAATAGGGAATGGCAGTGCTGTACGGCGCAGCATCTGCACATGGGGAGCCGCGCTGCAGAGTGCCATTTTTGCAGACCGAGCTGTGAGAATGGCACGCAGGAGGGCTGCTCAATGGAGCCAGGTCAAACTGGCCAACCTACTGGCCATAGTGGAGCCACACCATGGACCACTGTTTGCGGAGGCACCCCTGGACAGGTCCAGGAGCCAGGTGTGGGAGGAGGTGGCCACTGCACTTGAGGAGGCCACTGGAAGGGGGCGGACAGCACAGCAGTGCTGCCACAGGTATGGGGACCTGCGGCGGAGGGAGCCAGACCTGTTAGCCTGCCTGCAGGCACGTGCAAGGAGGGGAACGGTGCCACAGCCAGGTAGGTGTTACGTCAACACACTTTTATCTTCCATATGGGTATCACGGTTGTGTGTATCCAGCACATGGGGAGGGACCGTCCGGTGTTGGCTGTGGTGGTGTTATCAGGGTGTGGGGTGGGTGGGTCTGGCTGGCTGGGAGGGCACACACCTGAGGGCAGAGAGAGAGAGAGAGAGAGAACAAAAGAAGGATAGGGAGAGGGGAGTTATTTAGAGAGTTGCAAAGTGGACAGAAAATGCAGACTGATCAGAAGAGATTTTTCAATGAGGAATGTGTAAAGATCGAATGTCAGAAGAGCAAAAGGAGTAGGATGACAGGATGGATGGGGTGAGGTGACAGGAGAGGTAGCAGGGTATGGTTACAAGCCAATATTTAGCCAGGAGAGTGCAGCAATAGGAGACAAGATGTGTCTCAAGGAGGGAGAGATGGAGTGAGTGAGAGAGAGAGAGAGAGAGAGAAAGAAATAGGTTTAGATGAAAGGAACAGTAATGGGTATAGGGTACAGTGTTTAGGATGAAGCTACAGAAGGAGTTGGAAAGGGGTCCAATCTGAGTAAAGTGGATTTGGGGGATGGACTATAGATAATATTTTTGTAATCAAACATCGGCAGGATCATCTTGAGGATAATATTGTGGTGGACCAGGAGTACAAGCCAAGATTTATTACAGTACAGCACTCCTAGCGTTTTGCAAGATTTGTGATGCATGACATCACTGTGGTGGGAGAAGCTAAGCTGTTGGTTTAACAACACTCTGAGGTGATGAACGAGGGACATCCATCTTAATGAGCCCCACATCTTAGTGTGGGGCCACCTACATTTTGCACTTTGTGTGTATAACAAATATTTTATGTTATGTGGCGATTTAGAGTAGAACATTTAACTGGTTGATCTTGCTGTCTCCTAAGTGTGACATTTTAGGTACAGCACCATAAGGAGCACATCCCAGAATCCTCTCAGCTGACATCATGGTTGTTGATCATACATAAGGAGAGTCAGTTAGCTCCCCTTGTTCTTGGAGCTGCCTCTGGCACTGCTGTTCTACCAAGACTAAGTATACCTTGTTAGGGCAGCAGGACTAGCTAAATGACTGAAGACATCTTGGTAAACTTGAGTTAGAGATTAACAGAAAAGGGCACAAACTTCCTAATGTAGGGTCAACCAGATTCACAAATAAGTGAGTTACTAGTTGTACAGTAGGGTTGATTTTGAAAAACATCAGTAACTCTTGAGATAATATGCACTTTTGTCCGGTGCCTTTTTGTCCTGCACCATGTCTCCTGTTGCTTATACCTGCATATTACTGTGTGCTGAATTTTCCCTTGTATTGCTGTTATATGTTAAGTAATTGTTATATGCTCCATAAAATATCCAATGTACTCCATGTGTTGTTGCTTGTCGTTTAATGCAATTGTATCCCTATGCTGCTAATTGCCTCTGTTATTTGCTCAGTTGATAACCTGCGTGTTATCCAACCGTCTTGTACCCCCTGCCCCCAGGTTGCACTGGGAGATGAGCATCTTGTTGCTCAGTGTGCCTTTCCTGGTGAAACTATTTCAATAAATAAATAAATAATGTAAGACATTAAGGTGCTTATATATATTTGTTTTGTATTGTGCCTAAATTGCTATTGTCTTAAGTACGGTACTTAAAGAATGCCGTCAATTTAAGTGCTTGTACAATATTAAGTTTCATTATATTCAACATTTTTTATGATATCTTTATGGGAAGTGTATACACTGTCAACTAAAATATGCTATTGCATGTGCAAAAATAGTAGGAATGTGGCTGTCTCACGCCGCAACCGTATCTTCAAATGACCCTTTTATTTGATGGTAAAAATTGCATCTACAGAGTTTGATACCCACAAAACAAATGGAAGGCACAAAAAGCAATCTGTAAAGAAATATGTCTCAGACAGTGCTTCACTGTGAGCCCAAATGTAGAGATTTTCAATTTAGCTTTAAATCAATTGTCAGTGACTATAAATAGTGTGACTTTATAAATGTTCAATAACAATATTGACCCTGGTGACATTATTTAAACTTGTGCTGCTAGTTTCAAAATATTTCTGCCATACACACAATACAGAAGGTGTTCCAATCCAATTACCAAGTACTCTATTATTCTGGGTATTCTGGAATTAATATGTGTAACTTCCACACCCCTAGTGAATTGCAGTGACTACTGACTGAACAACTAGATGGAACTGATTTCATTTTTTTTAAATGTCATCTAATCTAATCTAAGCTTCACAGCTGATTCAGTGTGTAGGGATGTCAAGGCCAGCTGGGCTCCTGCAGCAGGACATGTATTTCATCTAAGACTGTGCCTACTAGTTTCCTGCTCCTGCAACAAGCTGTAGCTACAACTCTGCCCCCCTCCCAAGACCTGTACTCCAATTGGGAGCAGACTGATTAATGTGGGCAGGACTAGCAACAAAATGGGTGTTGTTTGAACCAGCTGCTCTGCAGTACAACAGCAAGCTGAACAGCTGGTCCAGTGTCCGGGGAGCATCAGGGTCAGTCGGACTCCTGCAGCAAGGTGTGTATTTCATTTCAGACTGTGCCTGGCAGTTTCCCGCTCTTGCAGCAGGCTGTGGATGTAACTCTGCCTCACAGGGATACTGTGTTCTAATCGGGAGCGGGCTGGGTGAAGTGGGTGGGGCCACTTTGTAGTACTTCTGGGCTTCGGCCTAGTGGTCCTCTTCTGTGGTCCTGTAGCCAAAGAGCTGTAGTTTAAGAATATCACACTGTGGGCATCAACGTAGGTCAGCAGGCAGCAGGAGATGCTGTACCCTAAGTGTGACACCCAAAGCAACCCTGATATTAAATTTAATTTGGGTATAAGAGAAGTATGAGTTTTGTTCAGTTGTGAAAGTGCAGCATACAGCATCAAGGCATCACATATGAAAAAAAACAGGGGTTAAATAATACTAGATATAAGTGGATTGTGCTAAGGGTGCTGGAATCTAGTAGTATGCATTATGAACAAGCATTTGTCAATGGCAAATGTTGTCTCGCTGGCATTGGCATTGGTAGTGCAGGAGTTAGAGATGCATAATAGGAATGGCAGTGAAGTATGGAACTGATGCCAACCCCGCCCTGCAGAGACTGACAGGTGCTGGGGTGTGCCTTTGGGGCGTCAGCTATAATGCTCATGCCATTTTACCTCACCCTACCCTGTAGACACTGACAAGGGTCATGGTGTGCTTTGGGGTCTTTGGGCCTTATACTTACTCCATTCCATAAGGAAATACACTGAGACGGATGCAGTATAGGAGAGTGGGCCTCACCGTACCATGTAGACAGTGACAAGTATTGTGGTGTGCTTTGGGGACTTTGGGCATTATGCTTACCCCATTCCATAAGGAAATATGCTGAGATGGGTGCAGTATAGGAAAATGGGGTGAACTTTAAGGCTGAACACTCCAAGGCACACCTCAATGCCTGTCACTGGCTGCAGGGTGGTGGTGGGGGTGGGAATGGCATGAGCATTGCAGCCAATGATCTCAAGTCACACCCCGATGCCTGGCAGTCTCTACAGGGTGGGTTGTTACAGTTGGAAACCCTAGCGTTGTAGGCAGTTGTTGGTATTTTCACTCCAAATTTTCAACATAGGCTTTTTGTGACCCCACCTCATGAAGAGCCGCATAATCAGTTTGTTAGCTGAAAGGTGGTTTTGCACAGCAACTATGCCATTTGGCGACACAGGGATGAAAACACATTTTGGGCAGGATGTGGAAAATGACAACTATATTGTTCATGAGGAGGCGTAAAAAAATGGCAACGTAGAAAAATTTGGAGTGAAAATATGAAAAATTGGTGAAGTCATGAGCATGCATAGAAACTGCGCAACACACATCTGTAACTCAATTATTTTGGGAATTTTTTTAGCCACATTTTCAACATAGGCATTTTGGGACCTCCTCTCATGAACAGTGGTGCTGTGATGTTGTTAATGTGTCCCAAAAGTTGATTTCCCACAGTGACCATGCCATTGTGCACAACAGGTGCAGAAACACATTTTGAGCAGGCTGTGAAAAATGACAGCTGTACTGCTCATAAGGAGGTGTGGAAAAATGCCAATGTTGAAAATCTGGCATGAAAATATTGCAGGTTTGTGAAGTTACAAGGGTGCGTGGAAACTGCGCAATGCAAGCTTGTAGCACAGTCATTTTATGGACTTTTGTCACCAAATTTTCAACATAGGCATCTTAGGATCTCTGCTCATGAACAGTGTCACCATCATTTTCTCAAACTGTCCCAATAACTGATTTCGCACAGTGACCATGCTATTCTGCACACTGGACATGCGAAAACACATTTTGGCCAGGATATGTAAAATGACAGCTGTACTGTACATAAAGAGGTGTGCAAAAATGCCAATTTTGAAAATCTGGAGTGAAAATATTACAAATTCACAAAGTTACGAGTGTGCATGGAAAGAGCGCAATGCATGCTCGTAAAACAGCCATTTTTGGAGACTTTTTTCACCAAATTTGCAACATAGGCTTTTTGAGAGCTCCCCCTCATGAACAGTGGTACTGTCATTTCATTACTCAGTCCCAAAAGGTGATTCCATGCAGTGACTGTGAAATCATCTTTCGGGACTGATTAACACCATGACAGTGACTGAATTCATGAGGAGGTGCCCCAATAACCCCACATTGAAAATATGGTGCAAAAATTCCAAAAAATGCCTGAGATATGCAGCAAAGTTGAAAAAACTTATTTATGCCATTATACAGCTTATCAGCATTTCTTCACTTTGCGGTCGGCTGTGAAGAGTGCTGATGTGTTCTCGGTCCACCGAAGATCATCATGCCAGACTCCGAAGGTGAGTATGGGGTGAGGGGGTGTGGGGAGGCAGGTGCACAGAGGGTGGGTGAGGGTTGGGGCAGGGAGCTGGACAGACCGTGAGGGACCGTTTTCTTCTTTTATAGGTTAAAAAACAAAAAAAATTGCAGGACTTTTATTTTACAGGGGCATTTGGCATGCTGGGTGGGCTCCCAGCATGCCACCTAATGTTGAAGAGTCTCAGCCAATGGGGATTGAGCACCCCACATTGGCACATACCCTGGGGAAGCAAGAGCCGGGGTATTGAGCACCCCTCGGCACATAACAAATGGGTCATATGCCAACGGGGAGTAGGCTCCCCTGTTGGCACATTAACTGGGTCAGGGCATCCCAACAGGGGGATTGGTCACCCCGGAAGTTGGCGTTGTGGCAGGCAGTATGCCACCATGTTTAGGCTAATGTTTCACCAGGGAAGGCACATCGGGAGGCGCTGCTTCGTATGACGAGCTTTGCTCTCATTGCAGTGGACCTTTCCTTAGATGTGCTCACCACATTATGTATTTCTGGTGTGGCGCCTGCATGCTGGCATATTGAGGAATGACGGATGCACCTACTGATGCATGCATTGTATTCGTCCAACAGTGACCGCTACTGCAAATCTGCTACTTATGCAATATGTTGGCTGGTGCGCAAGCCAACATAAAAAAGGGGTTAAATGTGCACATTGTTATAAAAATAGCAGTAACCCCCTCTCCCCCCATGGGTGGGACTTACCTGGTTCACCTCCCTGCCATCTGGTCCTACCAGTCCCAGGCCCTGTGGTGCCCCTTTATGGCTCCTGTTGGCCACTGTGTGCCAGTTTTACAGTGGGGGCTGGAGGAGCATGGTGTGTAGTTGTTAAAGTCACCAGCTCGGTGGTACAGAACAGTTAGCAAGTAAAGTGTAAGTAGCTTAAGCAGTAAAGTGCTGCACAGCTTTGTGTGTGCATATTTGAGCTGGCTCCTGTTCAAGACGTGTGAGCTGCCATGGTCTGCTCATCCTGATCCTGCTAGTGCTACACCACTTCATGTTAAAGCTGCCTTGTTGGCTCAGCCGATGTCTATCTTTGTGTGTGCTAACCCTTTGGGTCTCCAAAAGACATAAGTGGGGGTTTGAAGAAAAGAAATTAAATGCTGCAAAGGTGTTTTTAATTATTGTAGCTTTAGGCACAGCCAAGGCTGCATGGTGAGTGTATGTTCTGCCTGTCACCTTGGAGGAGGTACTAGTGACAGTCAGAGAGTCTCTTTCTGTGCACATTTGGAAGGGCATCTATTGGGGCATGTCAACATTTACTTTTAAACTAATACAGGCGCCCCATAAATTGACATTAAAGTTGGGACTTCATACAAACTATTGTGATGGAAACTATGTTGGTCACCCCTGACCCTGTCCTAATCCAATCAGTGTTCAATGAGCTCAAAGAACTACTGCTATGGTTCCTGGGTAGGGGGACTGGACAATGCTCATGGCATCTTCAGCATTATCCAATCAGGTGTTGAGTGGACATAATACATATTAATTCTGCAGATGGACAGCTGTGTTAGCCAATAAAATGCTGCCATGTTCTCCTCAGACCCTAAGGGAGTTTTCCAGCTCAAAGTAGACTGATTGAAGCTCTCTATGAGGCAGAGGGGCTTAGACTGTCCCTGTAGAAAGTTTGGAGGTTAGCCTAAGGCTTCCACAGCCACCTTATAGGAGATTTGACTGAAGCATTCTATAATCTGGAAAGCCAGAGTTCATATGCGAAGAGTTGTTTTTTTGTAAAACCTGAAGCCGCCTGAGAAAAGCCCTCAGTTTGTGAGAGGGTTGGACTGTATTCATGTCAAGAGCTTGGAGTGTTGTGTGCAGGTTAAAGAATAATGAGTCAGGAGACATCTAATGAAGATTCCCATTGTCTGGGAAGCCAGTTTTGAAGTAAGAAAAGCTGCTTTGTGATTAGAACCTGTGTTTGAAAATACCTGAAAGAGTGATTGCCACCCTTAGCCCTGGGAGGTGAACCCAACCTGCTCCAGGAAATAGTCACATCTGCTAACCAGCAGGGAAAAGAAAGATTGTGTTTGCCAAACTCCAGAAGAAGTGTCACTGGAAATAGAGGACAGTCTGGGGAATCGCCCAGGTGGTGTCACAGCCAAGCATTACCCATTGTCTCCCTCTGAGGGCTGGATGCCTCAACATATGGGGTGAGGCTTGTGGCCCTGGTCCCCAGTACTGGTCTTTCCAGCATGATTGATGCCCAAGAGAAGGTGACATGCTGCAAGAGCCTGCACTGCAGCAGAAAGCACTGACTAGCTTTCCAAGAGAGCCTGCTACCCAAACAAAGCATCCACAAGCTTCAGCCTTGTCCAAAGAACTCCAGAGCTGCAGAAGGAGAGAACTGTTGCTGCACAGACCCTGTATCCTGAATCTTCAAAACTGTGAATCAATTCAGGGCCTGCCCAGTCCCTGGAGGTGTTAAAAGTTGTTCTCTAAAAGTTACTGTTTGGTCATCCAGCCAGGAGTTGACAGTTCTACTCAAGTAGTTGTTTGCATCAATTCAATTGTTTAGCCAAGTGTCTTAAAGTGCACCAACGCTGGTCAACCAGCTGCAACTAGGTACCCAGGCCGATTGTGGGAGCTCTTAACTTAATTAACTGGGAAAATCTGGTATCAGACAGGAGTGGGAGAACTAGGGGTGCATTTGTATGCTGGTGATGGGTGGGCATTATTGCTAGTGTTGTAATTGGCATTCTGTTACTGTTTCCATATTAAATGCTTGCATCATTGTTTTTCCTGCATCCCATGTTCTCTGCCCTATTCCTAACCCTTTTATGAATAAACTATTGGTTAACCTTTCTGAACACTGTGAGCATATATTAGAGATTGCTAAGAATTATATGTGTTTCAAAATAGTGCAACAAGGGTTGGTATTCTGTGTGTGGGGTGATTGTGAGGGGAGGTGGGTAGGTACAGCATCCCAGGGGGTTGTACCCAATTGTCATCAGGCACACATTAGCTATTCTCTGGGCGGAGGCACCAAGCTACTTGTTTTATCTCTGTAAAAGACCCCATACTCCTGTCCAGAACAACAGAGCCCAGGCCCCTCAACCTTGTTGAGCCCGCAAGGCGGGGGTAGTAATTGAAAGTTACAAGGTGAGACGGTTACGTAACTTTAACAAATATATGCTGTTATTAGTTCTGTATTCTGAGGAGGAGCTGATCCCGGCCCTCTCAAGGGCCGAAAACAGATGACACCAAAGGCCCCTGGGCATTCCTCCACACACTGCCATTGCAACAGGAGCTGCTCCCCACCCTCTCAAGGGCTGAAAATAGATGGCACCAAAGCCTCCTGGGCATTCTTGCACCTGTGGCCATAGCTCCCCACCCTCTGAAGAGTCGAAAACCGGCACACCTGCTCAATGTACAGAGCTCCTCCCTCCAGCTTGAAATTTTAAATTTGGCACCATTTCTCAGTTCTTTGTATGAGACTGGCCATCGACTCCCTCTTTAAACCAAGGGGCTATGGTGTCACCTGCAATCCCCTAGCTTAGCCATTAAATATTTAAGGAATCATTTTTATTCCCCCACCTTATGCAGCTTTCTAAACCAAGTTAGTTTTTTTTACTCTCTGCAGTACTCAGAGCAAATTTCATTACCGCTCCACAACTGCTCTTCTACCTAACTTTGCAGTTCACCCCTAATTCAAATCCTCATCTTGCTCCCTTGCTCTAACAGCCTGCTGTTAGTCTTGTGAGTTGCACTAAGCCCATGGCTTACTGCCCAGATCACAGACTTAATCAGATTGTAACTCTGGGCAGCAGCAGCACACACGCACGCTGTGCCTAAATTGAGCCTGCCTTTTCCAGTTAATTTTGTGCGACAGCTCACTTGGGGGAGTCTCTCAAAGCAAAACTAACTTGCCCTAATTTGAACAAAATGCTCCAACCAGAGCCTGCCTTTCAGTATTAATTCAGGGCAACAGCTCACTTGTAGGAGCCTCATAATATTAATCAAACTTGTTCATCCCCACATCCAAAGATTGGCTCAATTAAATTATTTGCAATCTGAAGTTTTTAATTGAATCACTTGCTCACTGAGGGACCATTGTGCCAGAGCCTGCTCTCACTTGATTTTTTTGCCTGCCTGCCCCAACTTCATTATGTACTGTTTGTTAAGCGACTGTAGTGCTGCATGATCAGCAGACAAGTAGGATTTTCTAACAGTCCAGTAGATTTTCTTGTATCTGAGATTTCTCTAGCAACAGTGAGATTTTCTAGAACTGCTTCTTCTGTACTGTTTGCTAAGCGACTGTACCAGGGCATGACCTGCAATCCAGTTAAGTCTGTCTAGCAGACCTGTGTGATTTTCTAGCACTGCTCTTTCTAGGCAGCTTTGAGCAGTTTCATTACACTGTATTTGTAATTTGTGTAGCAAGGTCTTACTGCATTGTACTACTACAGCTAGCGTGTTATCTATAGTCTGCATTTATTCCTTCGTGCACCGCATCTCCTCAGTTAATGAATTAGCAAGGTCTTACTGAACTGAATTTCCTCAGCTAGTAAGTTAACCAAAGGCTGCAAATAGTGAAATGGAATGTTAATGCTTAAAATCTGCTTCTGCTTTAGC
Organism: Neoceratodus forsteri; assembly: GCA_016271365.2. Lineage (NCBI taxonomy): Eukaryota > Metazoa > Chordata > Ceratodontiformes > Ceratodontidae > Neoceratodus > Neoceratodus forsteri. The sequence continues at coordinate 337,946,705 of CM057454.1, forward strand.
ACTTGATTTTACCTTTCTTACCCCTGTTAATTCTAAAATCTGCATCTACCTTGCCTTGAACTTCACCTTTCTTTTTCTGAATTCCTAACTAACCCTCTCCTCTTCTCTCAATCCTTCCCCCTTTTTACGACTGTGGGTGGAGCCTACAGGAGTATTGCATGTACAAACGGAGTGATATCACATTTTCTGTCTGTGGAACTGAGTGAAGGTGTAAATAGTCTCCTCTGCCTTACCCTTCTCCAAGAAATGTTTTCTGCCCTCAAATAAATATGCTTTCATCTTAGTCAATGGTTGCAGGGTACTATTTTCTTTCTTAAATGGGTGGTACAAGAACTGGAACCTGAATAGTGGGAGGCAGCACTGTTTTTTGGGGGGAAGTAAGGTCCACCCCACCTCCACCCAAGAAGCTCCAAAAGGTCCATCCCACTTTTTTTTTGTTTATGTGGGAGGAGCATGAGGTGGAGCTATCATCCTGAAAGAAGACTCACATGTTTGGGATGTGGACCAAGGAACAGAACAACAAGTCTGGAGTCCCTGCATTTTGTTAAGGACTAGAACAGAAGATACTTAAAATGCCTTCAAACTGACTTAAAAACCCATGGAACAAATGATTAGCAGAGTCACCTGGTGTCTCAAAAGGAAAGACTAAGAAGTGTCTAAAAACTAAGGAAAATAGACAGCTTTCAGGTATTCCTTAAACATTTATATACTAAAAACAAAGTTCATCTTTTGGGATTAACAATATTTGTTTACCATATTCTATCTATCTATATACTGTATATAGTTTGTCTTTTTAGTAGTTTCAAAATCTTGAAAGCACTGCTGTTACTAATGCATTTAGAAATACATTTTTTAATTGTCTTTACAGATAACCTTGAAAGTATTGATATTACTAATGCATTTAGAAATACATGTTTTAATTGTCTTTACAGATAAATCATGCATGTTCATGTGAGGGCACATTTTGTGATGAAGTGCAGTTTTCTTTTTAAAGGATTAGTCCACCCAGAATGTGCAAAAAACATATTTTATGTAGAGTTTTTGATATGTATGTTAAATCCTAGTGTGTCCTTCCCTTTGTCTGCTGTTAGGATTTTTTCCTAAATTAGCTTGCTAGCTGTATAGTAGTTTTACTACCCCTGGGGATCTCCATAACAAATAGTTTTATTGGCTTTCTTTCTCCTACAATGACCCCTGTCTCATGTGACAGTGATGTAGCCTTGCCCTTAGTTTTAGCATGTGTACTGCTTTAAAATTAGTTTAGCAACAGCAGAGCCTTGTAACTGTTCTTATCTAGGGAGCACAAATATCAACAGTTAGTTTAGCAAATACCTGAGAGCAAGCTAACTGGGGTTTCTGTAAGACAACAAAACCTAAATAGCTCTAATTCACTATTTTTTGTTTTCTCTGTGCATCAGGTCTAGCTAGCAGGAGTGTTTTAACATCAAAAACACAGATAATGAATTAGAGCTATTTAGCGGCTGTTTTCTTACAGAAACCCCAGTTAGATAGCTTTATATATGTATTACTACCAGTTTTGAGTTCTCACTTCAATCCAGTGTTTTGTTTCTGCCTAGGCTGTTAGAGGAGTTTTTCTAATTTTCCCTGGGTGTTTTATGATTTCTGGGGCTGTCATTCAAGTTTGTTTTACTGCATTTTCTCCAAGTTAGTCTTCACAGTGTACCCTTTGGTTTCATGTCTAATAGCCTCTATAGCAGGCCAGTGTCTTGTTACAGTGTCTTGCTTAGCCATGGCAGAGGAAAAACACTGCAGCCAGGATTCACAGTGCTATACAATATACTATAGAAAGTTACATGTTTACATACACACACACACACACACACACACACACAAGCAGAACACAGCTGGATAAGGTACCAGTATTTAGGAAAATTGTAATACCCTGAGTCTAGCAATGTGAATCCTGGCTGTGACTATAGGTGTTTACAACTGAATGATAATAACCACATTTGCTTCACTTGCATATAGGTAGGCATTTGTGTATAATTTCTGTTTGACTTACTGTAGGTTACACATATAATCTGAAAAATTCATAACATGCTGTAGTGTGATTCAATGAACTGATAAATGGGGATTTTGATTTCTTTTACAAATTAATTTTTCCTGACAATGGATATACTAAACCAAAAATTTCTCAACAAAATGTTTTTAAATAAACAGTTTAACTCACAGCAGCAGAAGAAGCATGTTGACATTAAAAGCTTAGTGGTGTGGATGTAGAGGCACCAGTATTTAAGCATGACTTTGGTAGAGGATTAATTGGGACGGGGGGTGAGGAAGGGAGTAAGTCTTGATATTTGTAGCATAATGATTTTGTGAAACTTCAACCTGCAATGGGTTAGACTTTGAAGCCATCTGTACAGTATATCACTAAGCCATATGCAGTGTGGTATGGGTAAAACCCAGATCACCAGACTGGGACCAGTGCTGTAAAATCTGCACTGGGCAAAGCTTGTGCAAATATTGCTGATCCAGTGGATCAAATAAATATGTGCAAATAAATAAATACTCGGCTTTGCCTCATGCTTCAACCAACCCCAGGAGTGATGTTATTACATGATAACACACACCCTGTCATGCCTTATTGCTTAAATATGCCCTTTCTCAATGTACTATACTTTGATTCAGTTAGTGTATGTAACAACCTTCATGTGAACACTCTGGGCTTCTCTTTGACTCCTGATGTCTATTTGCTTTAGCTATTGTATATTGTTTGAACTACTTTGGTCTTCTTGATGTGGTACCTGTGTGCCTAAACTATGTAATCTGTTTATTGACTGCTACCCATATATCTCCAGTGAATGATTGTTATAACTGTCTGCTCTCCGAGCTATTGTTTTTGGACTTGTTTACTGTGCTGTCTTTGCATGAGTTTCGATGAGGTGCCTTTGTTAATGAGTCTCTGACTCAAAGATGTGTAAATCTGATATTTTTTAAATAAATAAATGTTTATGTTTAAGCCCATGAAACACCCTTATCTAGTTAATGCATTCACAGTCATTGTGGCTCTGCCAGAGTTTGTTTTCTCAGCAAACCCTACCTCAGCTGTCCATTCCCTCCTCTCTCTTCCTCCTCTGCCCTGCCTACTCAGACAACCCTTCCCCTACCCCTGCTAATCTCTTCTCCCTTTATTTATAGACAGTGCCAAAGCCCCCTGGGCATTTCTCCACCCGTGGCTGCAGCCACCGAAGCTGCTCCCCACCCTCTCGAGGACCAAAAACAGGTATTTTCCTGCAACTGTAACTGGTGTATAGGAGCAAGTAGAGACACTGGCCCTAGTGTGTCCCACCACTGGACTGTATGATGGGGTTCCCCTGTTAATTGGAACAAATGCCCACATGTTTGGGAGACTAGCACAACTCTGCCAAGAGAAAAAAGGGCAACTGACTGGTTAGGCCACAAGAATTCCAGCCTTAGTAAAAAGGGCATATGGCTTACAACAGAAACCCAATGAAGAGAACCCAGATGAGCCAGTGGGGATAGTGTGGAAAAAGGAAACTGACTCCTTGGTATTGGCCCCTAACGCCCAGTGCACAATAAAGAGAAATGTAAAGAACAGAATATTATTGCTGAATGCACCAGGAGATGGATAGTTGCCAGAAGGATTATTGGTTAAACCCAGCATCTTGCCTGCCTGTGCCCATGCCTATGCATGATGAGTGATGGTCCAGATTTGAAATGTGTCAGATCAGAAGGTCCAGGTGAACAGAGAGTGCACTCTAGCTGCAGTACACTGTGCAGACACTGCAGTATTACCCAATAACAAGTACTCTGGCCAAAAGGAGAGAGTGACCCCAGACTTGTTTGACTTTGGTGATTCCCCGCTGCCAGCTGAATGGAAGACTCAGATTAGCAAGAAACTTGCCCAGAGATACCAAGTGTTTTCATTAAAAGAATGGGATGTGGGGTGCACCCAGGGTGCAGAGCATCATAAACGCCTGCACAATGACTGGCCATTTCAAGAGAGACCCCTACGCCTCGCCCCGGCATACATAGATGATGTGAGGAGACACCTGCAGGAAATGCTCACTGCTGGCATGATACAGGAATCAAGGAGCCCATATGCCTCTCCCATTGTGGTTGTGCATTGTGCATAAGAAGAATGGGTCAGGGAGGATGTGGGTTGATTATCGAACCCTGAACCTGAACCTGAACCGGCAGACTGTTCCAGATCAATACACCATGCCCCATATACTAGATGCCCTGAATTGCTTGAATGGGAACAAATGGTTCTCAGTATTGGATCTTCACAGTGGATATTACCAGATTCCAATGGCCATGGAGGACCGTGCAAAGAAACGCCTTCATCTGTCCTTTGGGGTTCTACAAATTCCTGAGAATGCCACAGGGGATTTCTGGTGCCCTGGCCACCTTTCAACGACTGATGGAATGTGCGGTTGGAGTTATGAACTTGCTGGAATGCCTAGTGTACCTAGATGATATCATTGTGTTCGGACGCACATTAGAGGAGCATGAGACCTGACTGTTTAAAGTCCTAGACTGATTGGAAGACTTTGGCCTCAAGCTGTCCATTGACAAGTGCCAATTTTTCCAAACCTCCATGAAGTATGTGGGGCACATAGTATCTGCAGGAGGGATAGAGACCGTTCTCAGTAAGGTCGAGTCACTGACTACTTGGCCCCAGCCCCATAACTTGAAAGTACTACAATGTTTCCTGGGGTTCTGTGGCTACAACCGCAGCTTCATGAAAAACTATTCCAAGGTGATTCACCTGCTCCTGAATCTCACTCAAGGTTACCCCCTACCAACCATAAATACAAGAAAGGGGCTGTCAAAGAACCCAAGAAAGTATACTTCCAAACAAGTGAATGTTTTGGGCCCTGCTGGACACCCTAATGTGAAGTAGTGTTCCATGAAGTCACATACCAGCTCACCCACACCCCCATCCTTGCCTATTCTGACCCTACCAAGCCCTATGTGCTGCACACAGATGCTAGTCTGCAGGGTCTAGGAGCTGTGCTGTATCAAGACCATGAGGATGGTTTAAGACCAGTAGCTTTTGTCATCAGGAGCATCACCACATCAGAACAAAACTATCCTGTGCATAAGCTCGCATTCCTTGCCCTAAAATGGGCCATTGTTGACAAGTTTTATGAGTACCTCTATTGGGCAAAAATATTGGTGAACACTGACAATAACCCGTTAACCTATGTACAGACTTTAGCTAAGTTGGATGCCACTGGACACCGGTGGCTCTCTGCTCTATCAACCTATGATTATGGTGTCAAATACAGGCCAGGACTGAACCATATTGATGCTGATGCCCTGTCACGAAGGCCAGTCTCCAAGAGTGATTGGGTCAGGCTGTGTGAACCTGACATCTGAGCATTGTGCCAAAAGTTTGATACAGGTGAATGGATGTCTATGGATACAGTGGACTGTTTAGTAGATTGCTTGGGCCCTCCTGATATCTGCATACCAGCTGCCTATTGCCATTTCTCTGCTCTAGATAATAGTGCACTACCTCAGTTTGACAATGACAGCATCCAGTGGGCTCAATCCCAAGATCCTATGATTCAGCCAGCACTTGATGCCCTGTGTGTGGGGAAAGATGTGTCCCAGTTGTGTTCCCCTGACTTGCAAACTGCCCTATTGTTTAAAGAAGGCCCCAGGTTGAAGTTACACAATCAGTTGTTATACAGAGAGACAGTGGATCCCAGTGGTCAAGTAGACAAGCAGCAATTGGTTCTGCCCATGGCCTTTAAAGATTTGGTACTGAGGTCCCTCCATAATCACGTGGGGAACCTCGGTATTGACAGAACTCTCGACCTGGTATGATCTCGATTCTACTGGCCCAAGATGGAGATCGATGTTGAGTACCATGTAAAGACATGCAGTAGTTGCCTGCAAAGTAAAGACCTGCCTCAGAGGACTTCCCCCTTGTCAATATTACTACCAGCACCCCCGTGGAACTGGTCTGCATAGTCTTTTTGTGTTTAGAACTTGATCAGTGGAATACTGCCAATGTGTTAGTGGTTACAGATCATTTCACATGCTATGCACAAGCTTTTCCCACTAAAGATCAAAAGGCCTCTACCGTGGCCAAGGTGCTAGCAGAAAATTAATTTGTCCACTATGGTGCCCCTCAGTGGATCCGCTCTGATCAAGGCAGAGACTTTGAAAGTTTGCTAATCAAAGAAATGCTCTCTCTGTGGGGGGTGCAGAAGTCAAGAACCCCCCCCCATCACCTGCAGGGGAACCCTCAACCAGAACATTTTAACCGCACCCTTCTAGTCATGCAGGGCACCCTCCACCCAAAACACAAGCATAAGTGGAGCCAGTAGATTAGCACCTTGGTACACACATACAATTGGACCAAAAATGACGCTACTGGGTTCTCCCCCTACCACCTCATGTTTGGGAGGAAGGCCCGCCTGCCAGTTGATGTCTGTTTTGAAGTTTCTCCAGATGGGGTCTGAGCTAAAAACTACCTGTAGTATGTACATAAACTGAATACTCAAATGAACCATTAATATCAACTGGTCCAGACAGTGGCCGCTGAAAGAAATCTCACCAAAAATGAGAGGCACGACAAGAAAGTAAAGGCTCAAGAGCTACGTCCCGGAGACCGTATGTTGATATGCAATTTGGAACTACATGGCAAGCACAACATTGCTGTTAGGTGGCACAGTGTTCCTCATGTAGTAGTTGGAAAGTTGGATGATCTGCGAGTATACAAGGTACACCCAGAGAATAACTCCAAAGCTGTCAAGACCATGCACCATTACCACTTGCTGCCTATTGGCCAACTTATTATTGAAGCTGAATCAGCAGACATTGCCTCCCCTGGGCCGGTGACTCATGCTGCTTGCTGCAAAAAAGAGACAGAGTCAACCTACCCCAGTAGTTAGTGTCTGTCAATCCACCTCTGATGATAGTGAGTGTGACAATGTCTATTAACCTGGCTATGAATTGAGTCAGCTGTTTTGAGTAACCCTATGACTAATTGTGGGGATGAAGCTGGGCCTTCTGGACTGCCTAACCCCCCAGCTTCATCCTTGGAGCTAATGCTCACTGAAAGTGAGGTGCAAAGCATCACATCTGAGGTTGTGGGCTCTCTGTGTTTTGTGGGACTGTGTGAATTGCCTGAAGAAGGGGCTGATGTTCTGAGCCTCCCTGGTGACACACCAGAACTTGATCAACAATATGAGAGTGCTGACAGCCCCCCTTCAGTGCCACAAAGCCTAATTGTGCCAGAACCTTCTCTAAATGAGCCAAGTGTTGTGGAAATGGAGCATACAGAGCAAGGAGCTGGCAGTGATCCCAGTTTGGACATTCCCATCAGTGCAGAGGCACCTATCATGAATGATGAAAGCTCAAAAGTTAGTGCTGAAAGTACAGGGACTTTGTTCCCCCCAGCAAGAATGGCCGAACTGTCAAATCAGTACTGCGCTTCAGTTATTATTCTCTTGGGAAGCCAGTGGATTTGCCTCTCAATGTGGTTCACAAAGATGTTTATATTTCTCAGAGCTCACTACCCAAACTGAGCTTAATGGCTAATTCCAGATTGATTGTTCTTCCTTCTTAGTATGGTGCCCCTGCCCCATCCAGCCCCAAGATAGCTGCTAGGAAAGGGCCCCTCCTACATTGTTTAATGTACAGGAAGTTATAACATGAATCATATTGTGATGTCACAAGTACTGTATGTTAACCATAGTGGAATCAGTATTACCGGTATGAAACATGCATAAGTATTGTCCTTATGGATATAGTACCATGAAGTGTAGTGAATGTGTATAGTAAAGTATTAAGTTTACGTTAACTGATGCATGATGGCACAGACTTGACGTGGACACCACATTTTCTACAGGCAGGGAAGGATGTAACCCCCTACAAATGGGGGTTCCCAGAAAGTCTTCCTTGAGCTTGTCTAAACACTCACTGCCAGGCTAGTGTTCTGCGTTTTAGCAGTTTAAATGTATTGCCAGAGAGTGCCTATATAGCCTCTGTGTACTGCCCCTTTAAGAGCTGCCTGGATTGCAGTCATAATTAATCTGAGAGGGAGCTCTGTTAGAAGATATACTTGTTTGCTGATCATTCGTTAGAATAGAAATAATATTGCAGTTTGTTCTAACCTGCCTTCTTTGCAGCATGGACAGTTCTGTTTGTTTCCATCATCTTGGTCCTGGACTGCAGAATGGGCCAATCAGTACATTTGGGACTCTAAAATGGAGCCTGCCTACAGGGGCTTGGTGAGGCCAAAACTTGTAGGAATTGTAGTTTTGGGCTTTTAGCGCCAAAATAACCTGGAGGGGAGCCCTTGTTGTGACTGACAGACAGATCAGCCAACTGAACCTTTTGGATCTTGGGGAAAGTCCCACACTGCTTGCAGTTTCAGGTAGATCTGAGTTGGGAAGTGAAGAAGTAACAGATCGAGATAATTTGAGCAGCAATCCATAGTGGATTTGCGCATGAGAACTGTGGAAAGGCCTGAGTTTGGCCACCATGCCTGTCTGCTGTTCCTGAGAGGGAACTTGTGCTTTTTTCAGACTGAATCCATATTTGGAGAGCAAATTAAGCCACTGAATTGTGACCAGGCTTTAATCTGAAGAAGACTGATGATTTGCTGAATGCGAGTGGCCTGTCAGGACTTCCAGCTACAATTGAAGTCCCGGATTGTGCAGAGACTCTGTAATTGTGGCCAGAGAGCCATTTGCCTGGTACAGTGGAATTTCCTTACATGTGAATGTGCTGTGTGCTTATAGTGGGTTGTGATTTGGTTCCCCACTGTGTGTCTGAACTGTGTTTTGCTTGCTGGAGGCTGTATCCAGCTCCACGGACTGAATCCGTATCCATTTCCATTTGTCTGGTCCCTGCTACACTGGCCCAGCCAGAATACCTGCTACGTAGAGAAAGTCATCGACGAGAGACCGGCCTGGGCATCAGCCTCCTGCTCACGCCTTGTACAGGAATGATGCCTCAGTGATTCGTGTGGGCCCTGCTTCTCTGGCACTCCAGCTCAACAGCCTCCAGTCTTGATTTCTTCCTGCCTGTGTCCAGTATTGGGTATCGTGAGTAAACATCAGGGTGGCTCCCTGCAACAACAGCTAAATCTAAAAGTGTTGTCATCTGATTGTCTTGTTGCATTTTCTTTTATGAACTGAGCCCTCTGGCTCCAGATTACAAATAGTGTGTGTTGTGCATGTTGCTTTCTACCATCACAGGGCCCCAACCAGCTGCAACATTCCTGACTAGCCCACCATTTTCCTACCTGGGTACCCAGAGTGTGTGACTGTGTAGGGACTCTGAACTGCATGCATAACTGTCTGATTAATATAGCTTTTAAGCAAATCAACCTGATTACACCCTTCCCTTGTTCAAGTCCCCTGAATAAATCAGATTTAACTTTGTTTGCATTTAACCTGACTGTGGTTCCAGTTTGTGCCAAAAGTATTGTACTGTTGCTATTTGCAGTGCTTAACCTTGTTTTCCAGGGGTTCCCCAGGGTCAAGCTAGAGGAACCAGCCCTGGTGATAAGTGCAAACAGTGTGGGTAATTGCCTGGTGAATAAGGGTAATTGTGAAAGTAATTATTGTATATTGTTCAGGCCACTAGATGGGAAAGAGGGGGGTTACAGTCTCCCAGAGGGCTGTGCCCAGGTTAGCTTGACCACTGACAACCCTGACCTCTGGGTGGAGGCACCCATTTCATTACGCAGGCCCCTTAACCTACTACTAGACAAGCAGGCAGGGGTAGTAGCTCTTGGGATAGCGCCACCTAGGGGTTACATATGCTTTATGGTGTATGTGTGGTAAAGTATACTGGTCAAACCACTAGGTGCTTAAAGCAACAAATACAGGAACAATTTAGAGCAATTCATAAGAAGGATTTTCAACATCCTGTTTATAAACATCTCTCTCGGGTAGATAGTAATGGGATACATGATATCTGCTATGCAGGTATAGATCATGTGCCATTCCAAATTATGAGTGGAAATAGGCATTTATTCTTGGATAAAAAAGAATCCATGTGGTTCTTTAAATTAAAGCCTTTAAGACCATCAGGATTTAATGAACAGATGGAATTGGGACCACATATATAAAGGCATGAATTACTATGATATAAATATGGAGAAAAGTATTGAGAATGTGATCTGAAGTTATTATAATGAAGTTTGAGTTATTGAAAAAATTGTAAATAGATTAAATATAAGATATAAGCTATTGTAACAAGTGTAGCTCTTATATGTTCAGTGCTGTTTCCGTTCTGTTACTAAAAGAAACATGGTGCCATAATAAAACGAATTATTTTAAGTTTCTTCATATTTTTTCAATTTTTTTGGTGAATCGGTATAAAGATAAATAAGTGATATTATTTAATATTGTTTGAAATATGAAGTAGCATTTTTAGGGCAATACTTTTTAGTCCTCTCCATTTCAGCAGTTGTGGGACTTGAACCTATAAAGGAAGGTTAATTCAGCCCAATAAATTGTTTTTCAGTTCTCACCACTAACTAGAGCTGAGCTGGTAATTGACCTATAATAAGTATTGGACCCTAATTGCTTTGAGGCACATTTTTCATGTTTAAATTTATAATATATGTGATTGTGATTAATTGTTCAATTACCACCTGTATTTTGTGAAGGTATTTAAGGAGAATGTTTTACTTTAAGCCATGCTTCCTAAAGAAGGGGTCGCATAGCCCTGAAGTGCAGAGGCTTTTTCGTCTGAGGTGTATTTAAGCCTAAACATTTTTGCACAAAATGTTTTTGTAAGTAATCAGCTTGTTCATTTGTTTTTTTATTTTTTTAAATAAACACAAATTATTCTCACTGAATTTGAAGTTTGAGTGCTGGATTCTTTTGTAAATATCAAAAACAGGTATGCCTGCTCAATGGACAGAGCGCACCCCTCCAGCTTGAAATTTTAAATTTGGCACCATTTCTCTGTTTATTGTTTGAGCCTGGCCATTGACTTCCTATTTAAACCTAGGAGCTGTGGGGTCACCTGCAACCCCCTAGCTTAGCCATTAAATATTTAAGGATTCATTTTTATTCCACCTCCTTATGCAGCTTTCTAAACCAAGTTAGTTTTTTTTACTCTCTGCAGCAAATTTCCTGTCCAGAACAACAGAGCCCAGGCCCTCAACCTTGTTGAACCCACAAGGCAGGGGTAGTAATCGAAAGTTACAAGGTGAGACGGTTACATAGCTTTAACAAATATATATTGAATAATACATATGGAGGTGGTTGATATGGAGTTTTTTTACACACCCAAGATGTGTGATAATATAAAAACCTCAAGAGCGTAACATCGAGGGTGTGTAAAAAAACTCCATGTTAACCACCCTTCATATGCTTTATTTTATATAGTAACAGGCTATGGTCAATATCAGGTATGTTCAAATGACGTGCTAAAGAAAAGAAAAACCTCTTGCATCACTCCATAAAACAAACAGCTCTCACATAACTCCAGATGCAGCGTTTATTATTTCGGTACATATTTTACTAAGAGAAAAGTGAACAGAATGCAATTACATGTAAATTTGGTACCTTTTTTAATCTTCGTTTCGAGGTTGCATCTACCAGATGTCTCTGGATAGTTTCAATACAAGGGCAAAGGGCAAAGTTCATTAGACTGCGAAATATACATCTACCGATAAGATCAGCAGGAGACAACTTACTGTTTTTAACAAATTAATGTACTATTCTTTAGTGAACTACATTTTTTTAAACTATTTTATTTATTTATTTTAACATCAGTTTAACAACCTTTGAGCCGGTGGCTCATTTACAAAGGTACCTCGTCACAAGGAGGACAACGACATACATACATGAGACAATTGCAGATCAGCAATACAGTTCAACAAAAGGGTACAGTCAGGTAACAAGTAATTGAGGGACATAACACTGTTAATAGCAAATTCAGTTAAGCAAATTCAGATAAGCAACTATGGGTAGTTGAGTTGAAAAGAAGTCCTGCAGGGGGGAGAGTGGGCAGGGATAAGGTGAAAGTGTAGCTCAGTGAGCTTTGTCAGTAGGAAGTGGGGTGGGGGAGGTCAAGGGCAGTGGCAGGTGTGTGAGTTGAGCAAGTGATTTCTGATGCTGTATTTAAAACATGCTAGGAAAGTAACTTGTGACTTGTAGAAATCCTAGAGCGTTGCTTCCTCAGATCCGAGGTGAAACGTCGTCCAACCTGGGAATAGAGAAAGGGATAGTGGTGAAAGTATGTGTTTCGGAGAAACATTTTCTTGGTTTGTGATTGCAGTTTATGATGCTAGCTGTGGATTTTATGCTTTTACAATAGTTTTATTATGCATACCTGTTAGTCAGAATCTGAATCTACCAGCACACATGGACGTTTTCTTGGTGGCGCCATGGAGTTGTTGTAGATGTTTATAGATATTCCCTGGTGGAACACACATTGTTTTCCAAACAAGGTCTGCAGGCTTCATGTACGTTCATTGACGGGGAGGCTGGAAGTTGAGGAGACTACTTGCTGGGCATTTCTGTTTGCAACAGGAGTTGATTCTTTATGATCTGCAACAACACATGAGGTATTTTCTTGGGCTTGGTTAAAAAGATTGGAGATGTGTCTCTGTTTCTTTTCACTTAACACATAGTAATTATTTATACTCTGTATATTCTTATGCCATGAAATCTGCAGGACTTTGGTGGGTGGAATGTCAGCATCAATGAGTCGCTGAATGCTGGTTTTACGTGTGCTGTGGTTGGTGATACGTTTTTCATCAGGCAGCCCAGATGAAAGTTTCAATTTTTGCATCAGTTGACACAATTTATTCATTCCTATTCTCATGCTTCTGTACCAAAGAGATACGCCTGCTTTCTGATTCACATTTGGAGCTAAGTAGAATGGGGCATCATTTGTTTTCATTGTTACAGGTCTATTTGCCTTGTATTTATCATAAGCTAACAGTGGGTCTTTTTCTGGGTTGCTGTGGTTTTCGTACAAGTGGGGCATTACTGGCCTGACATCTCTGGGGTTTTCACCCATATGAGTTTTGGTTTGACGTTCCCTGTACTCCAGATACCTGTTGCCTTCAGTGTCTCTACTTGCTATGATGTCACCCCATGCTAAATCATATTGCTCTTTGATATGTAGAGCAAAATGCATGCCAATGTGAAAAAATGGAAAATTAAGTAATGAGACTCGTTTGCTTAATGAAATCGTACCTGTAGAATATAGTAGATTTATGTCCTCCTTGGACAGTAGCTGGGCTTTTAGGGGTCTGTTTCCTTTTCCAAGTTTCTTTAGGAATTTTGATTTAGCTTTAAGTGTATTTTTTGTTTCTGGAAAGTCAGTTTCTAGGCCCTGGAAAATTGAGGCGGTGTATTTGTGAACCTGTAAATGGTGGTCAATGCTTGCTATTATTCCCCTCATGCTGCCGGGCTCATACTCCGATCCATCTGATTTTTTTTACACAGAATACAAAATTGGTGAGAATTACTTCTAATTCTGCAGGTGGAATGATGTGGACATCTCGACAGTCTTCTCTGTGAGCAAGGTAACTTTTAAATAGTCTGAGGTCGCTAGCTGTCTTATGAATTGTATTTTGATGCACTTGCTCATTTACATAGAAACATAAACATAGAATCTGATGGCAGATAAGGACTGCTTGGCCTACCTAGTCTGTCCATTTCCCTACCTAATGAATAAGTTGCAGATCCTAGTTAACCAGCAGCCTACTTCTTTCTACCCCAACCCCCTAGAATTGCCTTATGACTGTCCCATGCATGCTTGAATTCAACCACTGTTTTTGACTCCACAACCTCCTCCGGAAGGCTGTTCCATGCATCCACAACCCTCTCTGTGAAAAAATATTTCCTTACATTACCTCTGAGCACCCCCATCCCATCTTCAAATTGTGCTCTCTTGTTCTTGCACACCTCTTTTTGAAAGATGCTACCCTCTTGGACTTTGTTGATTCCCTTGAGGTACTTGAAAGTTTCTATCATGTCCCCCCTCTCCCTCCTTTCCTTGAGGCTATACATATTAAGCTCCTTTAGTCTCTCTTTATATGTTTCCCTGTCACTAAAACATGTGGTAACGAAACGGTTCTCCATTGTGCTATCTCTTTAGATGGGGAGTCTCCCTGGTTTATTTGTGCTGTTTTTTGATGGACGAACTGCCTTCATGTTTTTGCCATTATGAAAGTGTCTCGCGCCACCTGTGGGCTGATTTTTTTATGATTCTCGGTGTGAGGATGTAGAAGTCGTATCAACTTGCAGGTTGATATGAGTTTTTTCGTATCAACCTGCTAGTTGATACGACTTTTGAACAAGCCTGAAAATGAGCTGATATTGACCATAGCCAGTTATTATATGCTGCTATTAGTTCTGAATTCTGAGCAGGAGCTGATCCCCGCCCTCTCAAGGGCCGAAAACAGATGACACCAAAGCTCCCTGGGCATTCCTCCACACACTGCCATAGCAACAAGAGCTGCTCCCCACCCTCTCAAGGGCTGAAAATAGATGGCACCAAAGCCCCCTGGGCATTTTTTCACCCATGGCCATAGCCCCCCACCCTCTCAAGAGCTGAAAACAGGTACACATGCTCAATAGACATAGTGCCCCCTTCCAGCTTGAAATTTAAAATTAGGCGCCATTTCTCAGTTCTTTGCTTGAGACTGGCCATTGGCTCCCTCTTTAAACCAAGGAGCTATGGGGTCACCTGCAATCCCCTAGCTTAGCCATTAAATATTTAAGGACTCATTTTTATTCCCCCACCTTATGCAGCTTTCTAAACCAAGTTAGTTTTTTTACTCTCTGCAGCACTCAGAGCAAATTTCATTACCGCTCCACAACTGCTCTTCTACCTAACTTTGCAGTTCACCCCTAATTCAAATCCTCATCTTACTCCCTTGCTCTAATTGCCTGCTGTTAGTCTTGTGAGTTGCACTAAGCCCATGGCTTACTGCCCAGATCACAGACTTAATCAGATTGTAACTCTGGGCAGCAGCACACTCACAAGCTGTACCTAAATTGAGCCTGCCTTTTCCAGTTAATTTTGTGAGACAGCTCACTCAGGGGAGCCTCTCAAAGCAAAACTAACTTGCCCTAATCTGAACAAAATGCTCCAACCGAGCCCGCCTTTCAGTATTAATTCAGGGCAGAAGCTCACTTGTAGGAGCCTCATAATATTTGAACTTGTTCAGCCCCACATCCAACGATTGGCTCAATTAAATTATTTGCATCCTGAAGTTTTTAATTGAATCACTTGCTCACTGAGGGACCTTTGTGCCAGAGCCTGCCCTCACTTGATTTTTTTGCCTGCCTACTCCAACTTCATTATGTACTGTTTGTTAAGTGACTGTAGCGCTGCATGATCTGCAGACAAGTAGGATTTTCTAACAGTCCAGTAGATTTTCTTGTATCTGTGAGATTTCTCTAGCAACAGTGAGATTTTCTAGAACTGCTCCTTCTGTACTGTTAGCTAAGCAACTGTAACAGGGCATAACCTGCAATCCAGTAAGTCTGTTTAGCAGACCTGTGTGATTTTCTAGCACTGTTCCTTCTAGGCAGCTTCGAGCAGTTCCATTACACTGTATTTGTAATTTGTGTAGCAAGGCTTTATTGCATTGTACTACTACAGCTAGCATGTTATCTATAGTCTGCATTTATTCCTTCATGCACTGCATCTCCTCAGTTAATGAATTAGCTAGGTCTTACTGAACTGAATTTCCTCAGCTAGTAAGTTAAGCAAAGGCTGCATATAGTGAAATGGAATGTTAATGCTTAAAATCTGCATCTGCTTTAGTACTTGATTTCACCTTTCTTACCCCGTTAACTCTAAAATCTGCATCTACCTTGCCTTGAACTTCACCTTTCTTTTTCTTTTTCTGAATTCCTAACTAACCATCTCCTCTTCTCTCAATCCTTCCCCTTTTTTCTCAGCAAACCCTACCTCAGCTCTCCATTCCCTCCTCTCTCCTCCCCCTCTGCCCTGCCTACTCAGACAGCCCTTCCCTCTACCCCTGCTAAACTCTTCTCCCTTTATTTACAGACAGTGCCAAAGCCCCCTGGGCATTCCTCCACCCATGGCTGCAGCCACCGAAGCTGCTCCCCACCCTCTTGAGGACCAAAAACAGGTATTTTCCTGCAACTGTAACTGGTGTAGAGGAGCAAGTAGAGACACTGGCCCTAAGTGTGTCCCACCACCGGACTGTATGATGGGGTTCCCCTGTTAATTGGAACAAACGTCCACATGTTTGGGAGACTAACACAACTCTGCCATGAGAAACAAGGGCAACTGACTGGATGGGCCCTAAGAATTCCAACCTTAGTAAGAAGGGCATATGACTTACAACAGAAACCCAATGAAGAGGACCCAGATGAGCCAGTGGGGATAGTGCGGAAAAATGAACCTGACTCCTTGGTATTGGCTCCCAATGCCAGTGCACAATCCATGGAGATGTCCGCCTAAAGAGAAACGTAAAGAACAAAATATTAATGTTGGATGTACCAGGAGATGGAAAGTTGCCAGAAGGATTATTGGTTAAACCCAGCATCTTGCCTGCCTGTGCCCATGCCTATGAATGATGAGTGATGGTCCAGATACAAAATATGTCAGATCAGGAGGTCCAGGTGAACAAAAAAGTGCACTCTACCTACAGTACACTGTGCAGACACTGCAGTATTACCCAATAACTAGTACTCTGGCCAAAAGGCGAGACTGACTCCGGACTTATTAGACTTTGGTGATTCCCCACTGCCAGCTGAATGGAAGGCTAGGATTAGCAAGAAACTTGCCCAGAGATACCAAGTGTTTTCTTTAAAAGAATGGGACGTGGGGTGTGTCCAGGGTGCAGAGCATCATAAACGCCTGCATGATGACTGGCCATTTTGAGAGAGATCCTGACGCCTCACCCCAGCATACATAGATGATGTGAGAAGACACCTGCAGGAAATGCTCGCTGCTGGCATGATACAGGAATCAAGGAGCCCATATGCCTCTCCCATTGTGGTTGTGTGTTGTGCATAAGAAGAATGGGTCGGGAAGGATGTGTGTTGATTATCGAACCCTGAACCTGAACCTGAACTGGTGGACCATCCCAGATCAGTGCACCATGCCCTGTATACGAGATGCCCTAGATTGCTTGAATGGGAGCAAATGGTTCTCAGCATTGGATCTTCGCAACAGATATTACCAGATTCCGCTGGCCACAGAGGACCACGAGAAAACCACCTTCATCTGTCCTTTGGGGTTCTATGAATTCTTGAGAATGCCACAGGGGACTTCAGGTGCCCTGGCCACCTTTCATCGACTGATGGAATGTGCGGTTGGAGTTATGAACTTGCTGAAATGCCTAGTGTACCTAGATGATGTCATTGTGTTTGGGCCTTTTGATGAAACCTGGCGGCAATGAGCTTCTCACCACCCTCTCCACAAGGAAAGCAGACTGGAGCAGGCATTACTGCATGCAGTCTTCAACCTCCATGGGTGGCCGGTGGCAATGGGCACTACTCGTCCCTACCCACAGCAAGGAAAGCAGCCTGCACACTGGAGCAGGCACTGCCACAAGCAGTCTTCACCCTCCACAGGTGCCTGGCGGCAATGGGTGCTACTTGCCCCCAAACCCACCCAGCAAGGAAAGCAGCCTGCAGACCGGAGCAGGCACTACCGCATGCAGTCTTCACCCTCCATGAGTGGCAATTGGTGCTACTGACCTCCACCCCCTCTACAAGGAAAGCAGCCTGCAGACTGGGGCAAGCACTGCCACATGCAATCTTCACACTCCATGGGTGGCTGGCAGTAACCGGAGCTACTCGCCCCACCCCCCCCACAAGAAAGCAGCCTGCAGACCAGAGCAGGCACTGCTGCACTCAGTCTTCACCCTGCATGGGTGCCGGGTGACAACGGGTGCTACTCGCCCCACACCCCCTCACACAAGGAAAGCAACCTGCAGACCGGAGCAGGTATGGCCATTTACCAGAAGCCTGGATTAAAAGTGTTGGGACTGGAGTCACTGATCTGCGGTCAGAGGGACCAACCTGATTATTTTATATGGACAGTATGGTGCTTCAGCACATTGGCTAATCGGGATGTTTTCTGTGGTTGCATTAAGGGAAGATCTGATCTGGCAGCTTTAAGGGGATTATTTGGATTGATTAGGGGTGCTGGGGGGCTCTTTGCATTTACTGTGGGCTGAGGATGAGTGTGGGCCTGGGCATGAGTGCAATCTATTATGCATGCAGGGGAATGGTAATTCCCCTTTGTCAGTTATATGGTGATGCAGGAGAACAGCGATTAGGTCTGTGTTAGGGGAACTGTTTAATTCTGTGTATGCAGGTGAACAGTGCTTGAACAAGTCTGTGTCTGTAACTACCTAGTGTTGGCCTGGAGTAGACCATGGAAGCCGCAGTATTGTCTACCAGCCTCCTTTCTCCTCCAGTGCTCTGCTTTCCCGCCCTGACCTCTCTCTTTGTTACAGTTTGACCCTTAATCCCTATTCCTTTTCCTTTGTTACAGGCACTGCCGCATGCAGTATTCACCCCCCACTGGTGACCGGCAGCAATGGATGCTACTAGCCCCCACCCCCCCACAAGGAGAGCAACCTGCAGACCGGAGTAGGTACGGACATTTACCAGGTGCCTCGTTAAGGCGGCACCACACCCACCACCCACCCTTGGCCGTCTTTCTTTTTATAGGTGATTGCAGTCACTTGACAGTTTTTCCTATCACCCCAGAACTCCATTAGTGAATTATATGGCAGTACCAGTAGAGGTCGCTATTACTCCTCTGTACATGTGGTAACATTTAAGCATATCCTTATTGCCCCTTAGGGGTGTGTTACACGAGGTCCCTGCACCCTAATTGGTACCCTCAGAGGTACACCGTAGACAGTTAGCACTTAAGCATATGATATACTAACGTATAGGGCTAAGGGCATCTAACGTACAAGAGTAGATGTCAGGATATGAATGCATGTTGTTGTAATACACTTTGCTTGCTAATACATATATTCTGCTTTGTATTTTCTGTGTATTTCTTACTTGTAAGATGTCAAGGCACCTGTGTCCTTGGAATAATTATAATATGTAAGATGGCATTACCACCTTTTGGTGATTTGTACTACTACACTGAGTTATGTAAGACTCTGTATAAGAACTCTTCTGTTCTCAAACTGATGACTTTACAGAATTGTATAATGTTATCTTGGACCGTGGAGCCACCTCTAATTTAGCCAATAGGGCTCATCTCTGTAACTAGAAATGTTTCTATCTTACAGTAACCATAGTAATTATCATAGGTATATAATGTAATGCACAAGTCTTATACCTCGGAGACCTCCGAAGAGACCCCAAGAGACAAAGAGAAACCTCGAGGTATAGGGGACGCTTAGCACTGGCTCCTGGTTCGTTTTGGTAAGAACTGCTTAGGGCAACTGTGATTTATCCTTTTGGTAGTAATAAACTTGTTTATTACTCTAATGCAACGTGTCTGTGATTACTTGCATTCCCAACATCGTCAAGAATCTAAAAGTGAAGTTTAGACCTCCCAACAAATTGGCGACCGTGAGCAGGTGATATTTGGTGTTTGTTAGTTTTCACTTGTTGCTAAAACTTTTCCCTTTCCCATGGGGACAATAGGTGTACATTCCCATAATATCTCTCCCATTTTAAAAACAGTTTGTAGTAACTTTCAAAGTCTGGCTGTCTTTTCAGGTGTGGTCGATGCCGTCTCGACTATCTCCATAGCAGCTTTGAATTGCAAGACTACAACTTATACAGTTGCCTGACTGTGTATAAAGTGCTCCTGTTGTGGATCGATACACAGCACAGTGCCCTTTTCCCAGTTTGAATTTTTGTTCCCTCCCACACAATGGCCACCGTATCAAATATCTGTGCAGAACTGAGACTCGATGTCTCGAACTTCCTTGCATCCCATGGAGGATGGGCTGACTTCGCGCAGGACGCATGTCAATCCGAAAACCCTATACTAGGGATTTCAACCCAGTACATGGAGACAAGACAATCAGTCAATAAGCGACAAGCTAAAGGGTTGATAGTCGCAGCTCTCTATGCTGCTCTGGAAGCCTCCAAAGCGAGGTTTCGAACCCTTGACCTGCAGATTTCATCTCTTAAGCAACAGATGTGTTTGCAGGAAACAGAATGTATAAGACTGCAGCAGAACATGGAGTCCAAACTCCAAACTCTGCGAAATGAAAAGGATTCACTATTGCATCATTCAGCTCAAGCTGGAGAACAGGAACTGTGTATGTTGAAGCAGGAGTGTGAAAGTTTGAGACAGGATAAGTGTCAGGCATTGCAAATGAATGATTTGCTAAGTGCTGCAAATGCTCAGTTGAGTGAGGAAATGGGTGAGCTACAGAACGAGATAAACCAGGTACGTAATGATTTAGAAGTGTCTATCAGGGACACTCGCGAATTGAGCGCCACGTATAGAGTGTTGCAAAAGCAAGATGAGGTTGATATGGATTTTGCAAGTGTGAGTCATAATGAATGTAGAATCAAGATGGTGAAACTGCGCCATCAGCGAGAGGTTCTGGCTGGACATGTTAAGGCGTTGGGAGGTGTAGCCCCTGCCTTGCATATGTCATCCGAAGGGGAGTTATCCCATGATGATGTTTCACAGTACAATGCCCAGTCACACTCCTACTATGGCCCAGAGACTCCACCCAGCCCTCCACAACATGACGGTTCCCCACTCCACCCTCACCATGTCATACATCATCGACGTCGTGATGCCCATCATGGGAGACGCCAACATGGCGGCCCCCAAGGTAAGGGGCGAGCAGGCCCAGGCCTGGTCCCGATGGCACCACCGGTAGCTGTTATTAATGTGGAAGACAGGCTAGAGATAGAAACCATAATTGAAACTGCGATAGGCAATGTACCCCTTCCTGAGAGGAGTAAACGGGCCATTAGAACCCAGATTAGGCAGCTTCTGCAAGAGGCCGGCACTCAGGAAGGTACTGTCCACACTGCGGCCGAGGCTGCAGCTCAGGCCACCCTGGATGGTGCTCGAGACAATCTACCTCTGCCTGATCGACTCAGTTATCCCCTACAAATGGCCTACTCTGTTCAGCAAATTGCTGACAGCATCGGTCGGATGAATCCATCCGACAGCCTCAGCTGTCACTTGGAAAAGGTGTGTTCTAAATGTGAGGTGCTTAGCCTCCCTGCAGAATATCAGGTCCGAATACTACGCCAGGTCGATCCTGGTTTATGGGCCAAACTCCCCAATGCCATTCGCCAGGATGGGAATGCCACCTTTGACGAGGTTGCAGCTGAGCTCATTTCTGCTCACAGCCCAGGTGTAGTAGGAGTGATGCTTGCATACCCTGTAAAACAGAATGCAAAGGAAAGTCCAGTGACTTACCACCAGAGACTCTGGATGGCCTGCCAAGCAGGAAAGCACTTGGTACAAGAAGCTGCAGATATAGATCTTATTGAATATAAGACCCTGTTCCTTAGGAACATGATTCCAGCAGTAAGAGAAAAGGTAGAGCCGACCACCTACCCCAATATGGATAGGTTTGCCGACATTCTTCAGAAAACCGAGAGAATGTACCAACTCTATATCCGTGATCTGGGCTCCGGTTCCTAAAAGGTAGCCACTGTGGAGCCTACTTCGGAGGCCATAACGCACTACACAGTGGAAGAACAGGCCCAACACCAACAGGCCCAACATCAGCAAGCCCCTCCTGCTGATAACCAACACTCCCAACAGGCCCATCAACAACAACCGCAACAGCAGCAACAATGGGGTGGGAACCGGAATTGGCATAAGTATAAAAAGCATAGGGGTAGAGGTAAACCACAACAGCAAAGAACAGGCCCTTCATATAGGGAGATAGCTGAAGAGAATCAGAAATTCAGAGAGCTCCTGGGACAAGTAAGCTCTGTGGTGGATGCCATTCCCGCACAGACCCTTGCAGCAGTACAACTGGCAAACCAGACCCTAACTAGTCATGGGGACACTGTCGGTACAGGCCCTCAGGCCCATGCAGGCCTGAACCCAGATGCTCCTCCCTATATAGCATCAGTACAGCATGGTGAAGTGATTCACAAGAGTCAGGCCCAACCTCTCCATGCTTCCAGCAGTACAGAGTGACAATTACAGGCCTCATTCCGGATTGTAAACAAGCTAGTCATGGATACAAATGGAAGGCCCTGCACCGAGGCCAAGGTCAGGGGCCGCCTACTAGTAATTCTTCTAGATACAGGTGCAGCTGTATCTGTGCTACATGATGAACACCCAGACACATCTCCTTGGTCCACTGGATGGAGGACCAACATGTCAGGAGTTGATGGTACTAGGCTACCTGCATACCGTTCTCTACCCCTACCGGTAGATCTAAGCCATCTAAAGGCCTCACATACTTTCCAATTAATGGTATTGCATGATCATCCCAGTATCATAGGGATTGACTTCCTCGCACCACACAGCTGTGTGGTGGACCTAGCTAACATGCTACTGATACAGATTCAGGGTCAATATCATACCATTTTGATTACTGATTCACACTTTGTGGCAACTATATCTGCCAATGACAAGGAGTATGATGTCATAGATTTGTTCAAGAGTCATGAACTGTTCCAAAAGCTCCTCCCTATCTTGCAACAACATCTGGAAGCATTTGCAATCAATAAGCATGACTGTGGTTGAATGTACACTGTCATCGAAGTGCCAGGCCCAGCACATGAGAGGCAATGACAATATCCTTTCCCAACAGAGGCCTTCCCTTCCCTCAGAGAGACAATCAAGTCACTCCTCAGCAAGGAGTAATCAGAACTTGTGTCTCCACTGCCAACTCCCCAGTGTGGCCCATGAAGAAACTCACAGGCACCCAGAGACTTACTATTGACTACAGGAAACTGAATCAGGTCACCCCCAGTTGTTCTGCAAATGTGGCATCAGCACCAGATGTGCTATGACTTCTGACCCCTGATTTGAAATGGTTCAGTGCCCTGGACATCTCCAATGGTTTTTGGTCATTGCCATTGGCCCTTAAGAGTCAATATAAGTTTGCCTTCACCTTTGAAGGAAGACAGTACACGTGGACTTGCTTGCCACAAGGATTCCATAACAGTCCATCCCTTTTCCATTTCCACATGATGGATGCCCTCGAGAGTTTCTGTACTTCCCAATGTCTCTTGCAATATGTGGACGACCTGTTGCTGGCAACAGCCACACAGGAACAACATTTGGATCTCTTGGACGAACTACTGACTCTCATTCAGAGAGCAGGCCTGAAATGCAACCCAGCAAAAGCACAACTGTGTCAGAAAGAAGTACTCTTTCTGGGTCTAAAAATAACTGACCAAGGTCGAAGCCCTACCTGGAAGAAGGTACAGGGATTGCAAGACTTGCCATTACCCACCAGCGTGGCAATTCTTCAAAGGTTTCTAGGTATGGTGAATTATTCGAGAGATTTTATTTGTGATTTTGCTCAGAAAGCTGCTCCTCTGTATGAGTTACTCAAAAAGGATTTACCATGGACTTGGGGCCCTATACACACCCAAGCTGTGATGTCACTGAAGCAGGCTTTGGCCTCCGCCCCAGCTCTGTTCCACCCCAATCCAGCACTACCATTCCATCTGGAATGCGCCACCTCTGACATTGCCATGTCAGCAGTGCTGGCCCAGAAGGTGCATGGCACTTTGAGACCCATTGCACATGCCTCACAGCTCTTGACCCCAGTGGAACAGAAGTACGGCCTTTGCGAAAGGAACCTTCTGGCCACCTACTGGGCTGTCAAGCACTTCCTGTATATCATTGGGTACTCACCACTGATCTTCAACACCAACCACACCCCAACTACCTTTCTGCTCTCAGATAGAGTGAAGGATGGGTCAGTCTCTAACACCAGACTGACACACTGGTCACTTCTCCTCCAGGACAGAGACATACAGGTACAACTGACTAAAGTTCCATCTATGCTAGCTCATGGCCTCTTTTTCCAGGGAGCACCCCATGACTGTACACTACAGTCACCTGATCTTCCAGAGCCAGGTCCTTTCCTCCCTGCCACGCCACAAATACTTGACAACACTTCTTTGTGTCATGTCTTTACTGATGGTTCAGCATCCTCCTATCAGGGAGAACAAATTTCAGGGATGGGCATTCTAGTGATCTACCCTTATGGGAACACCGTCAAAATATCTAAGTGCTGTAGTGTAGCATCATCACAATACACAGAGATGGCAGCGGTGGCCTGTGCCCTTGAGTTCACCCAGCATGGAACCGAGGATACCATCATTTTTACAGACTCTAACTGGGTTTGTTGTTCTCTTACATAATTTCTTCCTTTCTGGCAGAAGAACTCCTACCTCTCTTCTGACAGCAGCCCAGTGAAGTACAAGGAATTGGTAATATACATACATTCACTGTCACGAACATTTGCACACACACTCTAAGTACACAAAGTCAAAGCTCACTCTCTACATGATCCCTATCATGCCTTCAATGACACAGCAGACACCCTTGCTAAGGAAGGGGCCTGAGGGGGGATGTCTGGATGATGGACCATCCAGAGGCCAATGCAGCTGTACAGATTGCAGCACTCAGGAAGAAACCTGAACCTTTTTCCCCCTTGGACCTCTCTGCAGCCCAGCATTTTGATACTGAACTTAAAGAGGTGATCAGATTCCTTGACAAGCGTACCAAAGAGAAACTACCCACACACAACTCCTATCAGAGGCATGAAGGTAAGCTACGCTTGTCACCAGATGACAAGCTCATCTGGTTCCAACCAGATGACTCCACCACCAAGTTGTGGGTGGTTCCCAGACACTTAAGATCTGAATTCTTGCACTAAGTGCATGACACCCCCACTGGTGGACACCAGGGAGTGGAGAATACCCTCCAAAGACTC
This sequence comes from Neoceratodus forsteri, assembly GCA_016271365.2. NCBI lineage: Eukaryota > Metazoa > Chordata > Ceratodontiformes > Ceratodontidae > Neoceratodus > Neoceratodus forsteri. Next base: position 337,971,549 of record CM057454.1, read on the forward strand.
AAGACCAATGCCTGGTGGCCTGGTATCACCAAAGATGTTAAACAATACATAGACAACTGTCTCATTTGTGCTCAAAACAACCCCATCCCTACCAAATGAAATGGCAAACTCTTACCACAATGACACTCTGGCCCTTGGCGCGCCATTCAGATTGATTTCATTGGTCCTCTGACCAACACCAGCAGAAATAACAAGTATGCTCTTGTGGTAACTGATCTTTTCTCTAAGTGGGTTGAAGCTTTCCCCACTAAGACGTGTACTGCAAAAACTACTGCCAAAATCCTGGTGGAACAGATTTTCTCCAGGTGGGGTCTACCTCTGAAAGTAGACTCTGACAAAGGAGCCAGTTTTATGGGTGAGTTGATGAAAGAATCCCTTGAACTCCTTGGAGTTCAGCAGAAGTTCCACATACCCTACCACCCCCAATCCTCAGGTCAAGCAGAGAGAGCCAACAGATGGATTAAGCAAATGCTTTCCAAATTCATTGAGGATAATCCCAAAACTTGGGATTCCCTACTGCCGTTACTCCTTATGACAATTAGGGGTACACCCTCAGCCATTACCCAGCTTACACCCTTTGAGGTGATGACTGATAGACAGATGAGATTACCTGAACACCTATTGTTTGACCTGCACACCCCCACCGCAGACCGTGTGTCTGTGGACAAATATGTATAAAAACTCAGAAAAGACCTCATACACACACACTTGTATGCTGCCAACTGCTTGGGCAAGGCCCAGCAACAATCCAAAATACAGTTTGACAAAAACGCACAAGAAGTAGATTGGCAAGTTGGAGATCAGGTAATGGTACTTCGATTTGCATATCCCACCCACTCCTTCTCCAACAAGTGGGAAGGCCCATACCCCATTGTTAACAAGCTCAGTCTGGCAGTCTATCAAGTTAGAATCCTGCATAGCAACAAGTTGACTGACAAATGGTTACATGCAAACCAGCTGAAATTGTATAAAGGAGCTTAAAGTACATTTCCTCACACCATTGGGTGGAATAGTATTAACATACTAATCTTTGATCTTCCTTTTTCAGATACATTGACAAGATGGCTATCTTGTTCCATTATCTCCTCATCTCAGAAATTACCTCCTGCATCCAAGGCATGGTACCGGACCTCCTATGACACCTCGATCCTCCAGCACCTCTGCCAGGGGAGTATCCATCAATATACCAGATAGTATGATCACTGTCCAGGAAGGTTCCGACGCTTACCTCACTGCCTTGGTTGTTGCTTCTGATAAATCTACACTTCAAATTGAGTGGCAAACCACATCACAAGGACAAATTCTTCCTGTGGCCAAACTCTCCAAAGGAACTTTCCAAGGTTGGCCCAATTTGCTATATTATCCCCCAAATGGTTCTCTGTCCTTGTTACAAACTGCATTAAGACATTCTGGTTTGTACAACATAACTGCCTTAATTGATCCTTCATACTGTAATTCTTTGTCCAGAGATGCTGCTTGAAAATTTTGTGCTATACACCACATGGCTTCTGCAGCCATGTATCTCTCTGTGTTACCACCCACTGATAAACAGCTTTTGGAATGTCCAAAGCATAACCCTGGTCCCCGTAGTGGCCTAACAGCCACTGCCCTCCCAGGTTCTTTAATTAATAACTTACAGTTTATGCATATACCTATTTTGTTTAATCTTACTTACTAAAATATGAAAGAATTTGGTATGTGTCACAATACTAACACTTCAACATTTTATAGTACATTATTGCTTGATAGTTTAACTTCATTTCAGATTCGTACTCAAGACCCTATTGCCGGGGTACATTCTACTGAACATAGAGGCAACTTCAGGAGGAAGCCCTCTCCTGATGATCTAACTCGCAAATGTAAGACACGTGAAGTTGACAGTTCTGATGTTACAGGTGCAACAGGTACTGTCACAGGCTTTTTGGTACAGCTATGTTTATTTGGAATAAAGCAGACATTGCTGCTATCAAAGCTCATTCTGCTAAGTTCTCCACTGGTTTGGTCAACAACATACTACCTCCATTATTGCATGGTGTGGATGGCCTTAGTCACGAAGAAAGATACACTGTATACAACATACATGACATTGCTAAGGCATTCACTGATTCAAAAGATAAGATCAACGCACTCATCCAACAGAACAATAAAGAAGCAGATAAACAATACATTGCTAGAGAAATACTCTGCTCTGCCTATGGCTCATACATTATCACTACCATCAACAACTTCTTCCGTGATCTAGAATCTGGAAGAATCCCTGACATTATACATGACGGACGCATCTCCAAATGGTATTGTCCACGATGTAAAACCCCTAGCTGTGTTTCTGTGTGTATGCAACAAACTTTAACGATACCTCTTTCTACAGCTAGGAATTTGGGGTTTGTGACCAGACACCCTAATACTGGTCCTTGCTTTACTACTAAGAAATGTTCCATAACAGATACCATGTTTGTTTCTTTTACTGTCTCTTTATCATGCTTCGATCCCACCACAGCCTTGTTCAACAAGCTTGTACTGGTTCATTCGACTGGGCATTTGGATGAAGACATTTACAGAGAATGCCTGGATCCACCACCTCTACTGGTTTACCATCCTTTCCTGGACCCCTGGGTGGCTCCACACACGTCCTGCTGTGCAAAAAAGCAATACATTTACTTGTGCCGATGTGATGTATTTGATGTTATTCTACCTGTTTGTGGTTATTCTCCAGGCAGCATTGATTGGACTTTCACCATGGATGATGACATCACGGCAAATGGCACCAACTACTTCGACTCAACTCTGGCTCCGGATAAGCTCTACCGATCATATCATGAGGAGGTTCATCACCTGTCAACATGGATTTCGAAGATGACCTACACCTGCCCTGTCCAGTTGCAAAAGTGGAGACTCCCTAATGTGCGCTCACAGTACAATTTTGATGGAGAGTACTGCATGGTAACCAACTACAAGTCATGCACTTTTGGATCTGTTACATGTGCTATTGATTACCCTAATTTCTGTTTTGTTCCCCACCAGAAGGCTGTCATTGGACATACCATCATAACCCCCGTACCCCTCCTAGTTGCAGACATTATTGATGGTAACCCCGATTATCTGCTCACACTGTCTGAATACTTGCCATATTTTAATGTACACATAGACCCACTCACACTCACATTAAATCACTTTTAGACAGGAAGGACACACACCTCATCCACTTCAGCAATAATATGACCAAAGCCAATGAAGCTGTTCTCTCATTAATTAATGATGGTGATATGAATGACGCATTGACTAACACCTGGTTGGAGATTACTTTAAAAGGTTTTGTTATTATTCAAGCATTTTTAATCTTTATTTTGATTATTATGCTCTGCTGCCTACGGCGCACACTGGGCCAACACTGTGAGCAGCTTGAGTTCCTTTACAAAGCTCACACGTTGGGTTTGTAAATGACCACTGCTCCTGTCCTTTACCTAGACATTTGCCTGTGTTGCCCTTGGAGGCAACAAGGGGGAATTGTTACATGAGGTCTCTGCGCTCTAATTGGTACCCTCAGAGGTACACCATAGACAGCTAGCACTTAAGCATATGTTATACTAACATATAGGGCTAAGGGCATCTACCGTAAAAGAATAGATGTCAGGATATGAATGCATATTGTTGTAATACACTTTGCTTGCTAATACAGGATAACCTCAAAGATCCAAACCTCAAAAAAACGGACTGACCGGTTAACTGAACCCCTCCAAGTGCTAAGCACTAAGCGCTAAGCGCTGTTAACAATTATCGTAATTGCCACCTGTAGCTCATTTTCTTGAATGCTTAAAAGCCGTTAATCTTCTTCAACGCTGTCAGCACTAGCAGCATGGCAAATCAGGCTAATAAATGAAAGCAGGTAACATTTTGTGTCGAAACAAAACTCAAAATAATAAGTAAAATCGAACTCTGTGCAAGTCTGAGCGCTGTTGCTGAGGAGTATGGAATTGGCAAATCTACTGTGTTTGATTTAAAAAAGTCACAGGATAAAATTAAACAGTTTGCCCAGCAAGCCAGAGATACAGGATCTGCTCAAACACGTTGCATTGTTCGAAAAGCAGCAAACAAAGAATCTGACCGCGTCATGCATTTGTGGTTTGCCTAAGAACGCCACAAAGGTACCCCGATCAGCGGCGTCATTGTTAGCGAGAAAGCAAAACTTTTATTTAAGCGAATGTACCCTGACAGTGTTGAAGACGATTTCAAGGCTAGCTTTTTGTGGTTACATCACTTCAAAAACCGCCATGGCATACGACAGCTCAGTATGCAGGGAGAGGCACTTTCAGCTGATTGTGAAGCATCTTAGTGTTTTAAAAGGAACCTACAACACCTAGTGGAGCAGCAGCAGCTCACCAGAGATCAAGTCTTTAACTGCGGTGAGACAGGTCTGTATTGGAGGCTGCTCCCCAATTAAATACTAGCAGATGTCAGAGAGAGACAAGTTAAGAACTGTAAGTCAAACAAAGATACAGTAACATTAATGGCAAAAGCAAATGCTGGTGGCGATTTTAAACTTCCACTGCTGTTCATTCATAAAAGCACAAAGCCCAGATGTTTTGCAAACATTACAATGTCAGCACTTCCAGTGCATTATTATAGCCAGCGTAGTTCTTGGATGGAACGAAGCATTTTTATCAATTGGTTTTTTAAACACTTCGACTCTCTGGTTAAAGAATATCTTAACTCAAAATCTCTACCAGCAAGGGCAGTCTTGCTGATGGATAATGCCCCCTCACACCTGCAGTCAAAGATCTTATTGCAGGAGATGGCAGCATTAAGTGCCTCATATTGCCCCCAAATGTAACAAGCATTCTGCAGCCCCTGGACTAGGGCGTATTAGAGAACTTGAAACACCGTTATAAGCGCGATCTGCTTCATCGTCTTCTGCTAGGAATGAATGACTACAGCTGTTACACTGAGTTTTGTAAGTCCCTGACTGTAAAGGATGCCATTTACCTCAGTGCAAAAGCATGGGGTGAAATCAGTTCAGACTCCCTCTGTAGGTCCTGGAATAAGCTGTGACCATATCCAAATGAACAAGAGAATGACGTAACAGTTGCCGACACTTTGATTAACTTTGGGGAGGAGTGTGAAGCACTTCAGGTAACCGTGGAGGAGCAGGAGGAGTGGATTTGTGCCGATATCGAAGAAATGGGACATCCGTTATTAACGGACACAGACATCATTAATCTTGCAAGAGAGAGTACTGAAAATGAAATGGACAGTGAGGGAGATGAGGGGGATGAGGCAGTTACTGTGAATGTTCCTCACAGCAAAGCGGAAGAATGTTTCTCCGTTTGTGTTGAATGGCTGGAGCAGCAGCAAGAAGCGTGTCCAATTAATCTAATGTTACTCAGGGAGCTGCAGCATCTCGCTGCTAAAAAACATCACTGCTCACTGAAACAGAGTGCAATAACCAATTTTTTAAAAAATTCTGAAACTTAGTTAACTGCATTAAATAATCCTTATTTATCTTCGCTGTATTTATATTAAAAATGGATTTGGTAATGCAATAAGTCGTATTATAGTCTTTTTTTGTCAGTTTGAGAGTTACGAAAATTTAAGAGCTATGAACACCATGCATTCCCATGCTGTTCGTATCTCTGAGGTTGTACTGTACATATATTCTGCTTTGTATTTTCTGTGTATTTCTTACTTGTAAGATGCCAAGGCACCTGTGCCCTTGGAATAATTATAATATGTAAGACAGCATTGCCACCTTTTGGTGATTTGTACTACTACATTGAGTTATGTAAGACTCTGTATAAGAACTCTTTTGTTCTCAAACTGATGACTTTACAGAATTGTATAATGTTATCTTGGAGCCACCTCTAATTTAGCCAATAGGACTCATCTCTGTAACTAGAAATGTTTCTATCTTACAGTAACCATAGTAATTATCATAGGTATATAATGTAATGCACAAGCCTTATACCTCGGAGACCTCAGGGGAGAGACCCCAAGAGACACAGAGAAACCTCGAGGTATAGGAAACGCTTAGCACTGGCTCCCGGTTTGTATTGGTAAGAACTGCTTAGGGCAACTGTGATTTATCCTTTTGGTAGTAATAAACTTGTTTATTACTCTAATGCAATGTGTCTCTGATTACTTGCATTCCCAATATCATCAAGAATCTGAAAGTGAGGTTTAGACCTCCCAACAGATGTTTTATTTTTATTTTCCCATCATCCCTGGTTATTCATACCAGCATCTTAACCATCCTTCGGTGGGTCTAGAACCTGCTTCCCTAAGTGCCCAGCCCCTCTGTAGGCAGTGTCTCTCTCCTCTAAGCCACACTATCCTCTAGGGTTTGACATCCTCTACTGAGTGTTATCCCTTAGTATCATGTGGTCAAAGTTTGATCTACATGCTAAGGTTCCCATTAGAACAGGCATCTCCCATTAGAACAGGCATAGAACCTATGTCCTCATTTGGCCATTGGCATGTTATAGAGGTTGGCCACTAGGGACACGCTTCTATATTTCTCATAAATTCCTGGTGGCATCCCAGTGTCTTGACCTTAACAAGTCCTACAATCCCTTAGTGGCTAGCTTGACATACATGACCGTGTTTATCCTCCACCATGTGTAACTTAGGCTACACAGTATCTGTTCTGTTTGTAATAACATTCGCACTTTCTGATCACCTCATTGTGCACTCACTCACTAACCCCCCCCACAGCTAATGCTCCCATGATTTCTCTGCATGTTAGCGATGAACCAAAACTGAGGCACCTCCTCATCTCTTTCCTCCTGAAACATGACATAGTGCACCTTGGCCACTGGCTTCACCACAACCTATGTATTCCCTGGACCCCGGGGGGGAAATCAAAAAATCTGCTGATGCTGTCACTCTGACTCTGCAGCATCATTACCTCCTACTACTTCTGCATGCAGGCCATGTCGGGTCTAACCCAGGCCCCCCAGTCCCATCTCCTACTAACCAGCTGCTAATGTCCAACAGCAAAACTTGAAAGGTCTGAAGATCACCCACATGAAAACCAGGAGCCTGCATACTAAACTGCCTGAGTTAGAGGCATGGGAAATACAACATAACCCTGATGCTCTAGGGATCTCAGAAACCTGGCTCAAGCCTTCCATCAACCAGCATGAGATTGCACTGCAAGGGTACTCCTGCTTCAGGAGGGACCAGAGAGGCAGGAAGGGGGGTAGTGTTCTCCTGTATGTTAAGGCAGGCATTGTGGCTGTAGAAATCCCTGCCTCATCCCCTGAACTCTGAGCAGTGGAGTCCCTGTTCCTCACAATAACCATTGGGAGTGTAAAAAAAAACTCATCATTGGTTGTATTTACCTCCCCCACAAAGAAGCCCCCTCTGCCCTCCTTTCCCTCATCCATTCCTTGGCCAACCTCCCACCATACGATCTGGTAATCTGTGGGGATTTCAACCTTGATTGGTTAAGCCCCAGTAGGGTTAAGATTCTCTCAATTCTGGCTGAATCCAACCTCACCCAGGTCATCACTGATCCCATGCGGTTAAACTCAAACTCTGGCAATCATTCCCTGCTAGATTGGATTGTTACCAACTGCGCCTACAATATCAAGACAGCAAGTGTCCTCTCTGACAGCATTAGTGACCACTCACCAATGTACTGTATCTGGTGTAACAACTTCACCAACCCTCCCCAAAAATCATTCTGGCTAGGGACATGTCATAAATTGATGCTCTAGTTTTTCAACATCCATCTCGGGCACGGACTGGAGTCCAATTAACCTCCTGCCAGGCATCAATCAGGCACTAGACTTCTTCATTACCACTTTCTCCGATATAGTAAATTCTCACACTCATTACAGAAACAGAGATCCAAGGGCAACAAAGCACCATGGGTGACCAAAGTCCTAAGGAAATGAATGACCACCCGAGATAAAGCGTAGCTTACTTATAAGTGTAGTGGCTTCCATAAGGACTTGCAGGTTTACAGGCAGATCAGAAACACTTGTAAAATCTTATTGTGCAAAGCCAAGCAGACATACTTTAAATTGATGCAGACTGAGCATCTCAGTAACCCTAAGGAATTATGGAAACAGATTAATTCCCTCATGAAAGGCAAAACTACTGTCAACCTGAGCTCCCTCAATGCACAAGGTAACATTCTAACAGACCCACCATCATCTGCCACTACTCGCTTTAGTACCACAATCAACCCCCTCCCTTCCCCCACCCCACAGCTGACACTGGTCAGCGGCATGCTTTTCATCTGAAACTGGCAACCCTGAAGGAGGTTCAAAAGCTACTCTCCAACCTAAAATCTGAAAGTTCCCTGGGTTTTGATTCACTGGAACCTAAATTCTTTAAAATAGGTGCTGAGGGGCTTGCTGAACCAGTGCTGAATCTGATAAATAGGTCGTTCCTCACAGGAATTGTACCAGAGAAGTGGAAAGCAGCTTTAGTAGTCCCTATTCACAAAGGAGGCCCAAACACATTAGTTGAGAACTGTCGACTAATCTCCATTCTACACCGATTTGCAAAGATACAGGACTGTATTCTTTATAACCAACTACAGGATTACCTTGAAATGTATCGCCTCTTCTCCATTTATCAACAAGTATTCAGGAAGAACCATAGTACCATAACAGCCCTGATAAAAGTTACATTGGACATTCTTTCAGCCCTGGACCAAGGCTACACCATGGGCACTGTCTTTGTAGATTTAATAAAGGCATTCAACCTGGTAAATCACTATTTCCTAATACATAAACTCCACTTCCTAGGCCTCAGCAGTAGTGCTCTGTCGTGGCTTCATAGTAACCGCTCCCTTCGCTCGCAAAGGGTTAAGTTGTCTGGGGCCCTCTCTGACCTTCAACTTATAAATTATGGTGTGCCCCAAGGCTTCATCCTGGGGAGCTATTATTCTCACTGTCTTTCAATGATTTGCCTCACAACTGCAGCGGTGCCTCGGTCCACCTTTACACAGATGATGCTGTCATCTACTGCTCCTCTGAAGACCTAAGGTGAATAAACAATTGCCTGGAATCCGATTTTCATGCCCTCGAGAGATGGTGTTTGCAGAACCATCTGGTCCTATATACAAAGAAGACCAAATGCATGTTGTTCCACAACCATGCCTCCACCCTGCTGGCACAATACTCCTTTACAATTCACTCTCTGGATGGTAATGACCTAAAACTTGTCCCCTCCTTCAGATACTTGGGTGTCACTCTAGACCTGTAACTCATATATGAAACCCATGTCAATGTACTGACTAAGGCAATCAATAAGAGGTCTGGCTTATTGTACTGCATCCATCCATTCCTATCTACAGCCTCATGTCATAAAATTGCTCTGACTACTCTCCTCCCTATACTCTACTATGGTGCCCCACTTTTCCACCAAGAGAGGGTCACAGTCTTTTCGTGTCTTAACCAATTCTACCTGAGGATCAGTTGCTTTGCACTTGGAACCAGTTCTCGGCTCCACCACTGTAGAGTCCTCACATCCCTAGGCTGGCCATCCTTGGAAAACAAATTCCAATACATCTCCATGTGCCTCATGTTTAAGCTTGTACACATCTACACCCCCCTTGCCTGGGTGACCTCACCAAACATAAATGTTCCAAGCAAACACTATGTTCAATGGCCTTCCCCTTGCTGGTCACACCAAACCCCCAGCTGGTCATCTGTAGATGATCCTTCGCCTTTTCGGCCACTTCCTCCAGGAACTCTTTCCCACCTGACATTCTGTCCATCACCTCCCTTACCCAGCTCAAGCACAATCTATCACTTTTCCTACTTGCCCCACCTCCGTGCCTCTGTTTTCACTAACTGGCACCCGGTCTTCTCAACAGGCTTCGTGCATCATGAATGGATCCTCCTGATTTCTGAAATTGCTCCCTGATGCACCCATAATCTTACTGTGTATGAGTCTTATTCTCTTCCACTGTTATGTTGTTGAAACTGTACTGCACTAAACTGACTCAATTGTTTCCTTGTATTACATTATACATGCTAGATGCAATCTCTGTAAATTTTTATGAACACAATTACTGTACATACCCGCTATTACCACTTTATTGTTAGTTACTTGTTAACCCTCTTCTTTGTATAAAGAATTCACATGTCATTTATGTTGTTTTTGTTGTCTTGACCCGGGTCATTCCTGAAAAAGGGACTGTATTGTCTCAGAGGGCTCACCCAGTTTCCAAAATCCAATAAATAAAGTGGATGGTAAAGTGTTAGAGTGAGACGTGGTAGGGAGGAAAGACCACAGTGGAGAAAACTTCCCTAGAGAAGAGGTGCAAAAAAATGGACAGGGAAGAATAAGTAAGCAATGAGACATTCTGGGGTGTGTGTTAGACAGTTCTAATGCACGGTTAGGGGTGTAGCAAAGCACGAGGCTGCCGGATGGCTGTGTCCAGCCCCTGAGCCGTGCATTAGAATTATCTAACGCACACCCCAGAGTGTCTTATTGCACTTATAAAATGGGTCTCTGTATTCTCTTTGCATCTTAGAAGTAAAAGTAATAATTAAAAAAAATAAAAAATAAAAATTATAATCTCAGTTTGCCATAAAAGGGTTCCTTGGCCTGGATGCATTTTTTTTTAAGTTAGGTCATTTGTCCTACTATGGTCTCCATAGCTGTAGTTTGTAAAGAGTCCATTTTACTAGCTTAGCTTGTGCACAACACCCCCACCAACAAACACACAGAAATTATTTTGCTTTTTATTCAGTTTCTTTTAAGTTGTTATTGAAAGAAAGAAGTGAATAAATAAACATCTGTATAACCCCCCTCAACCACATTCATTCATAAGAGTTAAAAAAATTTTCCTTTTTTAATATTTTGTTCAGTTTCTTTCTTTTTTTGTAAGCATCAGAGGGAACATACCAACAGGATGGAATGAATGATTGCAAGTGAGCGACCTAGGGCAACTGAAGGAGCGAGTGAGCATCTGACTGAAAGAAGGAAGCAAGAGCAAGCAGGAAGCGAGTGGCGAGTGGATCAGCTTCTGTGTTATAACCTCCCCACACCACATTCATACATAAACAGTTTTATTTTGCTCCTTTTTATGTCTTTTTTTTTAAATGAACTTCTTGAGGCTACCAGCAGAATGAAGGGAGCAAGGGAAAATGATGGAGTGAGCGAGCATCGGGTCGACTGGTTCAAATGGTACTCCAACATACCGAGCAATGCAAGGTCTGGTGGAGGGAAAAGGGAACTCATCCAATCATGGGTCCAATCAGAACACAGAAGGACTGCAGTAAAAAGATAGAACCCATTCCCTTGATCTGCTTTTCTGTTCTGCACTCTCTGACAGCAATAATGGGTATCACATTTGAACAGCGACAGGAAAACAGTGAAGACCATCACAGTGACAAAATCGACAGTTCACTGTAATGGTCAACTCCTTTCCCAACACTGTTGTCTCTGAGGAGTATGCCCCCTCCCCGAACCAACTCCAACTTGGAGTTGGTAATCTATAGTGCAGGGGGTGTGGGGGGGGAGATTCCCCTGCAAAACAACACTTCAGTGATGGCACAATGCCAATTGTCGGCATTGTGCCATTGCTGTACTGACGGTCAGCACATGCCCTGTCACTGCAGCGAGATGGAACCGCAATAATGTATTCCCTGTTATTATACTGTAGGTATATTTATTTATTTATTGAAATGTTTCATCAGGAGGGCACACTGAACAACAAGTTGCTCCTCTCACAGTGCAACCTGGGGGAAGGGGTTACATAGGGTTGTGAAGGATGATCAGTTACAATAGTATGTGAGTAGTACAAATAGTACAACATTGTAAGATTGTGCAACAGTTGGAAAACAAGGTATTGTACAATAAACAGTAATGGAACATTGGGTAAATTACATGTCCAAAACCGTACAAAAGAACATATATATGGGTTTGCTCCCACCAGCTCTGGTACGGTTTCCTTAATGACAGCTGCAGTTTCTTCAGTGATAGTCTTGGTCTATCCCATTGTCAGTGATTTTTACTACCAATTCTAGTGGCGCAAATACTGAAGCTGCTCATTACTGAGATTCAAATCAGCATTTGAGGTGGGCATCTTTGTAGCAAATGAGTGGGAATTAGTTTTGGTCTACTGTGTGGCTTCTGAGAAGTAAAATGATGGATTTTCAACGCTCAAAATTCTATTTGGCTTAAGAATACTTACTTACTGTAGTGTTGCTCTAGCTGTCTGACCTTGTTACTAGTCGTGCATTAGACACTTCTAATGCATGGCTAGCAACCAAATAAAATGCATGATTTTTACTTGCCATTTTATAAGTGGCCAGTTTTCAAGAGAGGGTGGGACAGGATAAGAGCTCACCTAAGTACAGGGGGTACAGTACTTGGGTAGGGGGATAGGTACAGGGAATCATAGAAGGTCTTGGTAACTCCTGTGCAGACTTGATAGACCCTTGGTCTCCTTCTGCCATCATCTTCTATGTTTCTATGAATATAATACAGCTAGGGGAGGAGGAAGCACTAAAATGGACCAGATATGGTGAAAGTAAAAAGGAAAGGGGGAAGTCAGGGAACAAAAGAGGGAGAAGCAGGGTAGTAGACTGGTAAAAAGATTTGTAAGTCATGTACACTAGCACAAGGAGTCTTGGTAACAAAGTTCCAGACCTGGAAGTCATCATGCCGGAGGCTAATCTAAATTTAGTGGTTATAATGGAATCATGGTGTACTGAGCACCACAACTGGGAAATGAGCATATCAGGCTACACTCTGTTCAGGAGAGACAGAGTAGAGAGGAACGGGGGGGGGGGGCTATATTATATGTGATTGAAGGTATCAAGGCCATGGAGGTACAGGGCACAAAGAGGAAAATAAGGGACTGGAATTACATTGGGTCAATTTGGAGGCAGGCTCTGGGTCCACTATTTGCAATGGAGCAGAGTACAGACCTCCAGCATAGGGCAAGAAGATGGATGAGGCACTTATAGAAGTCATCATCAGAATGGCAAGTTAGGGGGATGTGCTAGTAGTTTGCAACTTTAATCTGATGAATGTGGAGTGGAGTCTTCCACCTGTGGCTTTGGCACGGGGCAGGGCCATCACTGACTCCCTGCAAGGAGTTTTCTCGGGCAGTTAGTCAAAGAACCCACTAGTGACAGGGCAGTGCTAGACCTAGTACTTACAAAAGAGGGCAGCGTCAAGGATGTCACAGTGGGCAGTTCCCTTGGTACCAGTGATCACTGTACAGTATGGGTCAATATAAAATGAGAGAAGAAAGCAGAGCACTCACCATGCTTTAGTGCAAAAACTTGATCTATTTGAGCATAGGATGCAGAGCAACAAACTCCCCTATGTAGCACCCTACATATGGGACTTCATTAGGGCCCCCCGATGAAGCCCTGCATGTAGGGCACTACATAGGGGAGTCTGTTGCTTTGCATTCTACTGTATGCTTAAATGGATCAAGCTTTTGCACTGAAGTATGGTGAGTGCTCCACTTTTTTCTTTAATTTCAAGTGTTGTACCTTAGTATCTAGTCTTGAAGCACACTTAGAGGTGGGTGTGCTTGGTTTTCTTTGTTTTTCAGGTTCAACATAAAGGCAGGAGCACAGGTGAACCACACAAAGACAAGGGTTCAGGACATTAAGAGGGCAGATTTTAAAAGAAATGGATGACTGCCTCAGGAACTGCCTAAGAGGGGTGGAGGAGTGCCAGGGAGAGGTAGTGGCACAGTGCAGAAGAATAAGGGAAGACATATCTAAAGCAACAACCAGGGCATGAAAGAAGTAAGAAAAAGCAGAAGGAAAAAAAGACCAATATTGTTCTCCAAGAAAGTGGAATGGGCAGTAAAGGAAAAAAAGGGTTGCATTCATGAGGTACTGGATAAGGAAATGTAGAGGGAGGAGTACAAAGATGTATACCTAGAAAAGCAGAAGAAAACAGGTAAGGCGGTGAGAGGAGAAAAGGCACAGAGGATAGGATTGCAAAGGCATCACTACAGGAGATTAGGCTTTCTTCAGGTATGTAAGTGGGAAGAGGAACACAAAGGAAGGGATAGTAGGAATTAGAAGGGATTAAAGAGGAGTCGGTGCAGAAGCAGGCCAAGATAAAGATGGCATCTTTAGTAGGTACTTCTGCTCAGTCTTCCCAGTGGCAGGTGGAGGGGAAAGATCACCATGGAGAAGCAGGTACAGGGTGGGGAGGAGGTGGACACAGGGTCATTTTCAGAGGAAAGAGGGCTAAAAGGACTTGCAGCCCTGAAGGTGGACAAGGCTTTGGGACCAGATGGGATTTACTCCAAAATACTAAAAGAAACTCTGGGAGAGTCTGGCTGCCCTACTGACAGCCTTGTACAACAACTCACTAAACCAGGAGTGGATCCAGAGGACTAGAGAAGGGCTAAAGTTTTTCCTCTGTGTAAGAGGGGCAGCAGAGTGGAGGCTAACAACTATAAGCCAGTCAGTCTCACTTCAGTGTTGAGGAACTTAATGGAAACACTACTGAAAGAAAGGATGATAAAGTATCTTTAATCCAATGGGCTTGAAGACCACATATAACCCAGATTCACTGGTGGTGCTGGGGTTGCTGGTGGTAGTGGTGGTAGTGGGGGGGTCATGCTAATTGAATCAAACAGATTTCTTTTAATGGGTGACCAGCTAAATCGATTAGGGGAGAGCAGTGGATATGGACTCTGGATCCTTCAATGCCACACTTCTCATCAACATGCTGCAACCAGGTTCCTCTCTCAGCCTCTCCACTCAGTTCTGGCACTGCTCCTCTCTGCTACACTAGTGCTGGCCAGTCCACAGTACTGGTCAGCAACATGCTCAGCTTCTCCCCTTGCTGGAAAATGCACTCCCAAACCACACCTCCGAGAAGGGAACTCTCAAGTATGTGGTGCAAGAATTCCTTCAACTGGAACAGCCAAACAACCTCAAACAATTCTCTCTGCTCCAAATTCAAACAGCGTTTGGCAAGCATTGTTCTATTCTCGACTTTAACATACCATGCAATACCAATTGAACAAAATACACCGACTCGGGGATTAGGATTCCTACATCTTTTACTCCATTGCTGCTCGTGCCTAATTACACCCACGTCCCTATAACGTGGTGACGTCATTTACATACACTACATCCCCCCCTTTACTTGGATTTAAACTCGTTGCAAATCTCTTGTTCCCTTAATCTATGTATTTTACTTCCCCCTTTTTTTTTTATATTTGCTCTGTAGTACAACTACTTAATAATAAAGTCCTTAAGTCTCTGTGGTAGTTTAGTTTGCCTATGAGGACTGTCTGTTCTTGGTGCTGGAGGCCTTTGTGGTGACTCCTGGGTGGACTCAACCGACCTCTGTATCGTAGGACTCTGTTCTCCAGTCTCTTCTGGGGCATGGGCAATCTCAATCATTTGTAGAGCAGTCTCCTCAGGCATATACCTTTTCACGAACGTTGTGTTCCTAGAGTACCTTGCTCCCGTTGGTGACTGAACGACCACCCGGTTTCCCTCTCTACTGACCACCACGTGTAGTATCTTATTAAAAGGTGTTGTGAACTTGTCCACTTGGTCTTGTTTCAAGAGAACCTGATCCCCAACGTCCACATCAGAATGTTTGGCTCTATGCTGGTTATCTGCATAAGCTTTGTACTTCCATTTCTGCTCAGCATCCCGGTCTCGTGTCTCTAGGTCACTCTGCAGTGTGGCTACATCTGGAAGTTCCCCCCTCAATTTTCTCTTGAAAAGAAGCTCAGCCGGGCTCTGGCCTGTAGTGGAGTGATCAATGGATCTGTAGACGGTGACATATTTACGTAGCTCTCATTTCCAATCTAGCCCCTCAGCCTGTGCGATACGAATCCTCTTCATGAGGGAGGCATTCTGCCTCTCCACCTCACCATTTGCCTGTGCCCATTTCAGTGTCATCTTCATGTGCTGTATTCCATTCTCCTGACAGAAATTCTGGAACTGAGTTGACATAAACTGCGGGCCACAGTCTGACCTGATCGTTATGGGAAGACCATGACGTCTGAAAATAGTCTCCAGACTATCAATCACCTTTTCTGCAGTGGTGGACTGCATCACGTCATATTCATAATACCTGCTATAGTAATCTACAACTACCAGTATTGACTGTCCTGTTGGTAGTGGACCCAGCAAGTCAGTGGCAAGGTCCTGTCACGGTCCTTCAGGTAACGTCGTTGGTCTCAACGGTTCCGGCACGTCCGGTTGTGCTACAATCTGGCAACCATGACATGACTGGACGTGTCTCTCCGCAGCCTTGTCCATGCCCGGCCACCATACTTTACTCCTGAGGTGTTGTTTCATGCCTACAATACCTAAGTGACCTCATGGGCTAAGGCTAGAGCTCTCCGGTGAAGTCCATGGGGCAACACAATGCGCGTTCCCCTGAGAACCAGCTGTCCAATTGTGTACAGCTCACTTGCTATGGGTGCGTATGCTCTGCATTTCTCGTAGCATCCTGTCTGAATGGCATTTCTCACCTCTCTCAGTTCGTCATCAACGGCTGATGCTTCCTTGACTTCTCTTGTGGTCAGCGCACCTGGAGTTGCATTAATGACCACAAACCGTATGTACTCTTCTGCTCCATGTGTGTGAGATTCCTTCATTGCCGTCTCTCCCAGTAGACAAGATAAAAGGTCTGCTATATTGTGTCTCCGTGGTATGTGCACAACCTGGAAGTCATAAGGTTGTAGTCTCAGTACCCATCGTTCGATGCGAGCGCATGGCTTTGAGCAAGGACTATAGATAGCCTTGAGCGCCTTATGATCAGTCAGTAAGTCAGATCTCTTGCCATACACATATGGGTGAAGTTTTTCACAAGCTCAAACCAATGCAAGGGCCTCATGCTCTGTTTGTGAGTACCTGCATTCACAATCTGATAAACTCCTGCTCACATAACAGACTGTAACCATCTCTCCATGTTGTTCCTGCACCAGCACAGCTCCTATGCCTACTGGTCCTGTGTCTGCTATCACTTTAGTGGGCGCGTCCTTGTCAAAGTAGGCCAGTGTCACCACTTCAGCTAATTTGTTCTTCAGTGCCTGAAATGCTGCCTTTTGTTCTGGCCCAAATTTAAATACTGTGTCCTTCTTTGTCAACTTCAGCAGAGGCTCCGTGAATGTGGAGAACTGAGGGATAAACCTACTACTGTATCCCACTAATCCCAAAAAGCTGTGAACCTCTGATGCTGTCTCAGGCTCCCTGGCCTCAAGCACTGCTATTACTCTTTCAGTCATGGGACCTATGCTCTTTTGTGAGAGTAACATGCCCATGAAAACCAACTTGTCCATGTTGAACTGGCATTTGTCTGGGTTAAGTGTCAGACCACAGTTCTCCAATCTGTCGAGGACCCCATGCAGTCGCCGGTCATGGCTCTCCCTATCTGGGGCATGGACAATGATATCATCTGAAATGTTCTCCACTCCCTCAATGCCTGCCAGTGCTGTTGCAATTTTGTGCTGATACTGCTCGCTGGCGGATGAAACCCCAAAAATGAGTCATTTATATCTGTATGTCCCATTATGTACTGCAAACATTGTTATGCCTCTCGATTCTGGTGTTAGCTCCAGTTTATGGTAGCCCCATTTGAGATCCAGTTTACTAAACATGACAGACCCATTCATGCCTTGCAACAGTTCATCCACTGTGGGAATTGGGTACCTGCCACGTACGATTGCCGTATTTGCTTGTCACATGTCCAGACACATCCTCATTTCTTTGCTTGATTTCAGCACAGTCACTACCGGATTCTCCCATGGTGTGGCACCAACAGCTCTCTCGATTATGTCCATGTCCAATAGTTTCTTGATCTTGGCCTCCACAGCTTCTCTCAGGTGAAAGGGTACCCGCCTAATGGGCTGTGCTACTGGCGTCACATTCTCATCGATATGCAGGCTTATTTGCTTCTTGTTGAGCTTTCCCACCCCTTTAAACAATCCAGGGTATTGCTGCTTTATCTGTACTCCAACATCAGTCACTGCTGCTACATTAACACCCAGCTTAAGTACACCCAACTTTACTGCAGTCTCTCTTCCTAGTAACGGTTCGCCATGTCCACATATCACTGTGAATTCGGCCTGTGTACTGCACTTGCCTATGGCTACTTTGCATATGAAGACCCCCCTTTACTGCCAGTGGTTTGGTTGCTGAATATGTGTACAGTTTTTTGTCGGTCTTTGATGATTGACACTTGATTTGTTTGCTTTTCAGCATTTCCCAGGTCTGCTGGTCCGCAATATTGCTAGAAGCCCCTGAGTCAATCAGCATCAACAAGTTGACTCCTCCCACCGAGAACATCGTTCTGTCCGTGCTGCTTTTTCCACTTATCACAAATGCATAGTCTCTGTCTGGTTTCTCTGAATCAATACATCTAACTGTATGCTTTATGTTCCCTTTAATTTTGCACATTCTAGCAAAATGATTTCTGCCGTTGCATTTCTTGCACGTCTGACCTCGTGCTGAACAAGCAGGGTCCTTTGCGAAATGGTCTGCGTGGCCACACCGGTAACACACCTTCTCATTTTTATCTTTTCCCTCTTCTCCTTTTTGCTTTCTTCTACGATGTCTCTCCTCACTTTTGAATACGCGATTGACTGTTTCAGGTTTTTTTGCCTCTGTGCTCACGTGCATTGTGGCCATTTGCACTTCGATTCTCTCACACTGTGCGGACAGCTCGAGTGATTTCACTAATGTCAGCCCAGGTCCCTCCTCTAGCAACTTGCGGCGTACATATTCGGAATTACACTTGCTTAGTATTGCATCCCTTATCTTATTGTCCTTATCGCCTGCAAAGTCACAGTCTTTAGCCGATTGTCTCAGACGGGTAACAAATTGTTGCACTGTCTCCCCCGTCTTTTGTTTTAACGGATAAAAGGCCTGCTGTGCAAACGCGGTATTCACTTGTGGCACAAAGTAGGCATTCAACACTGTTACCACCAAATCGTAGTCCGTTGGCCCTCCGGTGTCCCCGAGCATCGAGAAAATATCCTGTACATCTGTCCCAGCATGGTGTAGCAACAAAGCTCTTCTCCGTTGTTTTGTAGCCGCACTCACATTGTCAGCCAGTATCACCCCCTTCCCATCGGCAAACAGTTCAAAGGAAGTGAGCCATTGCGTCCATCTCGGCCCAAGCGTGGCTGGTTCACTATAACAATCAAACTTTGATATAGCACTTTCCATTTCTTTTTTTTCTTTTAGCTTACTGTGTTTCTGATCTAATTAGCGTTTCACTGATCCCATCTTGTCGCCATTGTTCTATTCTAGACTTTAACATACCATGCAATACCAATTGAACAAAATACACCGACTTGGGGATTAGGCTTCCAACATCTTTACTCCATTGCTGCTCGTGCCTAATTACACCCACATCCCTATAACGTGGTGACGTCATTTACATACACGACAAGCATCTCAGCTCTAAATTCAAACAACACTTACCAAGGCTCTCAGTTCCAAATTCAAACAGCATTGAACAAGTCTCTCATTCTCTTTCTCAGCTTTCAACTCACTTTTCTCTTTCAGAAAACTCCGGCACCAATGTGTCTGCAGCCACTTCACCAAATCTGGTTCTGTTTCCTGTTACAAACTCTGTGTTTACTTTGTACTGCAGCTTTCAATATCTTTTGATCCTTTAGGCTTTGGGGTCTGAGCACAGTTATGGGGCAAAGAAGCCCACTCCGCTGTACTGCACTCCCCCCCCGGGGTAGACTCCTGTTTTGGCAGGCTACAGTCCTATTTATAGGCTCTCTTCAGCCCTCTCTTGATTGACTGCAGCAGTCTCGGGCTTTCCAGTGTCCTTTTACCCTTACTCATTAGCCCCCTGTGTTTTGTAGTTCTGTGGGGCTGCCTTCTTGGAGTACATTAATCTTA
Source organism: Neoceratodus forsteri (assembly GCA_016271365.2). NCBI lineage: Eukaryota > Metazoa > Chordata > Ceratodontiformes > Ceratodontidae > Neoceratodus > Neoceratodus forsteri. The sequence continues at coordinate 337,991,378 of CM057454.1, forward strand.
AAGCAATATAGTCTTTAAATATAAACACATGAACCCTTAAAAGATTTGAAAACAGTTTTCCCTTGGACCAGAGGTACAAATATACTATGAGGCTCTATTCCCATCTACATGGGGTTTGAGACATAAAGTCAGGTGGTCTTGCAATAACGGAGGCAATCATGGGATCACTGGGTCCAGAGCCCACCCGTAGCCACTGATCAGGTACTGACAAAGGAGTGAGAGGCCGTAGCCATTTGCGGGGCTTACTGGAAGTTGACCAACCTAGAAAATGTTATATGCTGAAACTAATCACCCCCCTTTTTTCTACTGTTCAGTAACTCATGCCTCTCCAGAAGGGTCACTTTACATCTTGCTTCCTAAAGTAACCTGATATCATATCCCCTATTACTGAATCTCTTCTCTAACTCATCAGCTTGTGCTTCAGAGTCTTGCTAGTGTATGAATGAATTTGCTGCTCTTGTGGGTATGATAAGAACAATGGTTATAGATCCTTTAGATCTGAGTGCATGCATATTTTTTTTCTTCAAAATACATAGAGGAATATCTTCTGCAGGAGAAGGGAGGTGGTGGAGGGAGGTGGTGTTGCCACCATATTGCTTGCTGGTGTGGCAATATTGTGTTTAGTTTTGGAGACCGCACCTCAGAAAGGGCGTAGAGTACAGACAGTCCAGAGGAAAGCAAGTAAGATGGTTCATGGTTTGTACAAGAAGCTCTATGAAGACAGACTGCATGATCTCAACATGTACACTCTGGAAGAAAGGAGAGAGAGAGAGAGAGAGAGAGAGAGAGAGAGAGAGAGAGGTGATATGATAATGACTGACAAGTACCTCAAAGGGGTGAATAGTGCACAGGTGGGAAGTCTCTTTCAGATCAGAACAAGCACCAGGACAAGAGGACACACAGTGAAGCTGGTGGAGGTGAATTTAAGAGTGATGTCAGGAAATACTTCTTCACTGAAAGGGTTGTGGATGCTCGGAATGGATTACCAGCAGAGATGGTAGAGGCTAGAACAGTGGGGGACTTCCAAGCATGCATGGGATAAACATAGGGGTATTCATCTTTTAATTTGTTGATTATTAGTTATTTTCTTGTTTATTTGTACTATATTTTGTATATACTGTTTGGTTTGTTCTTTTCTTTTCATACAGCACCTTAAGCCTCTGGGACAGGGCGCCAAGAAATACAGTTGCTTTGCCTTGCCTATCTTGTGCCTGTAATGTCAGACTGGGTTTATATTGGATTAGAGATCATTGAATAATTTCTCCAGTGACTGCATTATAAAAATAGACATTCAAGGCCAGCGTTTGGCTCAGAGGTAGCATGTTGCACTACCATGTGGGCAATCTAGTTTCATGTCCTCATTCTAGCAACTGGGGTAGAAATGCAGCCCATGGCCATGCCCTTGATTCTGGGGTGATATTTAAACATTGCTATGCTATACCTAACAACAAAGACCCCTGAAGCAAGAGCAGGAAATGCCTGACATATCACGTGTCACTCCCTGCAGCTGTCAGGACACTGTTGACACTGGTGCTTGAGAACAAAGAAGGGAAGACAGAAGACTGAGTGTGCTAGTGTACAGTAACTAACCAGGTATGAGTGTTCAGTATCAGGATCAGAACTAGGAAAATAGATCTCCTTCTTTGGGTCATAACACACTCAATACTGACTATTATCCAGATGTTAGGTCCTCTGTGACAAGAATTTCATTTTGTGTCCCTCCTGCTGAAAGGTGGGTAGGATCATCATGGAGAAAAAAACTATGGAGTGCCTGCTAGCATGAAGCTGGGATTCCAAGGGGAAGATTGGCGTGGTGTGTGGAATGAGTGTAAGGGGATGATGAGCACATAGAAACTAAAAATCATAGAAGTCCCTTTTTATGTTGTCTTGCATACAGGCACAAGCAACATCTTGCTGTAGTACCACATTGAGAGGTGTGTCAGTGCTGGTGAATGCAGGGCATGCTTTAATAGGTGCGTCCCTCAACCCCCAATTAGCAAGCATGCTAGCGCTGATGCGGAAATTATGGAAAGTGCCACTAACTTGAAAGAAATCTGCTGATGCAATCAGAGACAAGCTCGTCATGCAGCGGCAGATGACACACCTCTCCAACGTGCCTTTCCTGGTGAAATGTTTCAATAAACATGGCAGCTTCTGCCATCTGCTGCACACGATTCCCATACCAACATCAGGGGTGGCCAGTCCCCTGTGTCAGCATGTTCCCCTACTACACACACTTTCTTTGCCGATGGAGTCCAATCCCTGTCAGCATCAGCCCCCCCAGACTCATGGGGCACACTGGAAGGCCACCCCAGTGTGCCCAACACCCCCAAACAAAAATCTCATGGGGAACACTGGGAGCCCACCCCAATGTGTCCAACATTCAATCCCCCGAAAGTCATTGGATACACTGGGAGTCTTCCCCAGTGTGCCCAACATTTTTAGTTCACCTGTAAAGAAAACTGTCCCTCGATGTCTGTTTTTCCTGTAAAAGAAAACGATCCCTCATAGTCCCCTGCACCCCTCCCCCAAGTTTCACCCACCCTCTGTGCACCACACCTCCCCGCACCACTCTCACCCCGTACTTACCTCCAGAGGCCTGGCGCTGCGATCATCTGTGGAGCGGGATGCGTCTGGACTCTTCAAAACCAAACTGCAAAATGAAGACATGCCAGTAAGCTATATAATGGCATCAATGGGGGGAGGGGTTCAACTTAGGTGTATATATTGGCCATTGTTTTGAAATTTGGCTCCAAATTTTTCACATGGAGTTCTTGGGACCCCACCTCTTGAAACTTGCTCTGTCATCTTGTTATTTGGTCCCAAAAGATGATTTTGTGGTCACTGTGCTGAATCACCTTTTGGAACTGATTAACAAAACGACAGTGCCATTGTTCATAAGGTGGGGTCCCAATAAGCCTATGTTGAAAATTTGGTAAAAAAATTCCCAAAAATGACTGCATTATGAGAGTGCATTGCACAGTTTCTACACTCGCTTGTAACTTTGACAATTTTTAATATTTTCACTCCAGATTTTCAACATTGACATTTTTCACACCTCCTTATGAACAGTACAGCTGCCATTTTTCTTATCCTGCCTGAAATGTGTTTTCACACATCTGGTGCACAATGGTGTGGTTGCTGTGGGAAATCAACTTTGTAGACAGGTTAACAAAATCACAGTGCCACTGTTCATGCGCGGAGGTCCCAAAATGCCTATGTTGAAAATTTGGTTGAAAAAATCCCCAAAATAGTTGATTTACGGGCGTGTGTTGCACAGTTTCTACACACGCTCATGACTTCACTAATTTTTCATATTTTCACTCCAGATTTTCAACATTGGCATTAATTTATTTATTTATGAATTGAAATGTTTCACCAGGAAAGGCACACTGAGCAAAAAGATGCTCGTCTCACGGTGCGACCTTGGGGGGAGGGAGATACAGGGGATAGCAATTGCAAAACATTGATACAACATAGATACATGTTACATTGTACTAGGAATAGCAATGAGACAATTTCAATTGGAGGTAAATAAAGTTACATACATGATGGTATCTACATCCAAATGGTACTAAATTACACATGTTCCATTGTACAAGGGATTTACAGTGAGTCAGTTACAATTGCAGGTAAATTGAGTTACATACATGATGAAAATTCATCAAGGAGGTACAACATGGATTGGGAATAGGACAAATCTGAACTTGAAGCCATTGTACTTTATCGATAGCAACACAGACAGAGAGACAAGGTTAGAAGTGCAGTAGGGGTAAGTGCGGATGTTGATGGGTATATGCCAAAATTCATAGCAATAGTTAAAGCCCCTGGTCAGGCCTCTTGGGATGGGAGAGGGTAGGTGGGGTGACTAGTGGGAAAGGAGGCGGGGTAGAACAGTACAGCTGTCATTTTTCACATCCTGTTCGAAATGTGTTTTTGCACTTGTGGCGCCAAATGGCGCAGTTGCTGTGCAAAATCACCTTTCGGCTAACGAACTGATAGTGCCACTGTTCATGAGGTGGGATCACAAAAAGCCCATGTTGAAAATTTGGAGTGAAAATACCAACAAACGCCTGGGGTGTTAGGGTTTCCAACCATAATGCTCCACCCTGTAGAGACTGAGCATCAGGGGGTGTGACTTGGGATCGTCGGCTGTAATGCTCACACCATTACACTCCCACCCTGCAGCCAGTGACAGGCATCGAGGTGTGCCTTAGAGTCTTTGGCCCCAAAGTTCACCCCATTCTCCTATACTGCACCCATCTCAGCGTATTTTCTTATGGAATGGGATGAGCGTAAGGCCCGAAGACACCAAGGCACACTGCAACACATGTAGGTGTCTGCAGTGTAGGGTAAGGTGAAATGACGTGAGCATTATGGCTGATGACCCTAAGGCACACCCCAATGCCTATCAGTCTCTGCAGGGTGGGGGTAGGGTTGGCGTCAGTTCAATACTTCACTGCATTCCTACTATGCATCTCTCTTAACTTCTGCGCTACCAATGCCAATGCCAGCAAGACAACATTCAGCATTGACAAATGCTTGTCATTTACAGACAGCATATCATATAACTACTGATCACACGTAGTTGTTAAATACAGAGGACGCTAAATATAGTTTCAGACGAAACTCCGAAGACTAAATCAGAATTGTAGCTAGTCCAAGAATGCAGCAAATCAAAAGAAACACCACTTCCACAAACATGATGTAATGTATACATTATATACCGTCTTCTGGTATGCTCACATCTGTCATCTGTTACTGTATCTTATTCCATAGTTCCTAGCGATGGCTAAGTGCCTTCTTATTTATGTCTGATTTTTTAACTATGTTTTGGGCTTGGTTTAGCTACACTTTTTCTCTGGTTGGGCAACTGGTTACCTTCAAAGCTGATATCAGTGCCACTCCTTGATCAGCTAGCAGGGTGTGTGCAAATGCCAGGTGGCCAGTGCCATCCCTTCTCTGCAACAAAGTGCAACTCATTCAGCCCTCAGCTAGCATGCTGTCCCATGTGACAGTAGCATGCACTGCCACCACTCATGCCAGGTTATTGGTATCAACTTTTGATGTTTGTGAGAGAGTGTGTTGAGTGCCAAAGTGCTTGTCGTGGACCCCTGAAGTGCTGGATAATTCAGGAATGAGACAGCAAGATTAAACATAGACTCATAGAAGTTGTTGGCAGACAAGGACCTCTTGGCCCATCTACTCTACCCTATTTTCCCTACCTACTGTGCCACTGCAGACCCTACTTGATCTCCAGTTTTCTCCACCTTGCCTTATTTCTAAGGTCTCCTTGTACCTGTCCCATGCACACTTGAATCCTACTACTGTTTTCGCATTCACCACCTCTGCTGGGAGGCTGTTTCAGGCATACACCACCACCCTTTCCGTGAAGATGTATTTCCTCGCATCTGCTCTGAGTGTCCCCCCCCAACTTCATAGCGTGGCCCCTTGTCCTTGAGCTTCTTTTTCTATGGAAAATGCTACCTTCCTGTACCTTATTAATACCTATCACCACAGATCTTCGCCTCCAATCCTAAGAGGGTCGGGACAGCTTCCCGTGAGCCTGAGGGTCTAGAGGGCTACTAAAGTCAGGGCCCTCCCCTACAGAAAACAGATCTTTGCCTCCAATCCTAAGAGGGTCAGGCCAGCTCCCCATGAGCCCGAGGGTCGAGAGGGCTACCGAAGTCAGGGCCCTCCCCTACAGCAAACAGGTACGGAACTCAAGCAGCTTACAAGACTTGTAGTGAAGGACTGGTGCCATTTTTAAATGATTTCTGTGTCAGCATGGGAGCTATCCTGCTGGCACTCTGTGCCAGCTGCCCCACCGCCCCCACCACCACCCCACCGGTTGACACTAATCTTTATAGTTAATCACGTGATGAAAAAACAATCAGCCTACTTTTCCATCTGCAGGTTACCCACTTCTGCCTCTAGAGGCTGCCTGTCTCTATCATTGCTCTGGCTGTTTCCAAGCTCAACTAATCTAGCTAAGTACTCGGTCTTCATTCTAGTGATCAGAATCCTGCATCACCACTCCTTGCAAACTCTGTCCCTCTCTGGCTCCCCCAATTTCAAAAATGCAGAATCCTCCATTTTGCTGCTTTCTACTTCCGGCTGTCTTTCTCCCAGTCCCATTTCCCTATCTCACTCTCCCCAAATCTACTGCCCACCCCATACCCCCTATAAAACCCTCCCCTCCAACCTACCCCAAGACCCACTCACTCCTATCCCTTTGCACCACATCCCAAAGCCTTTCCTGTTACTCTCTCCCCCCCTTCTGCTCCCACTCTCCTCTGCACAAACCATCCCTTTCTTCCCTGCCCCACAATCCACCCCTCTCTCCTCCACTCCTACCTCCTCAACCTGGAGGTGCTAAACCAATGTCTAAACCTGCGCTTGCCTCCATCAAAGCGCTGCTCGGGCTCGACCAAACACTCCCTGCTCCACATCTACTCCTCCATCCTCTTACTTTTAGCGGGGACATATACCTAACCCACCCTCCCAAACCTAGGCTTTCCTCCCTCCCATCCCCCAACGGACCCCCTCTTCCATTGCCCAAAACTCTCTCCCCAAGGGCCTCTGCATTTTCCATCTCAACGCCAGGAGTCTTCTCCCCAAAATGGACTCACTAGTTGTCAGGGTCTCCCAGCACAACCCTGACATACTCTGCATTATAGAATCCTGGCTAACCTCCAGGATCCCTAGATCCTCCTTCGCCATACCTGACTACAACTTATTCCGCCAAGACTGTGACAAGTGCGGTGGGGGCGTGGCACTATATATTAGACAGTCCTACTCAAGCTCCATCATCCTCAGTGAATCCTGTCTAGCTTCCCACAAATATATAGTGTATCTCTCCTTTCCTTCCCCATCTCTGCCCCCCTCTACATAGAGGCCCTATACACCCCACCAAAGTCCACACCCGATGCTGTAATCAAGGCCATCTCCTCCATCTCATCCAAAACATCAACTGGCGAGCTTGTGCTACTTGGTGGCTTCAATCTCGACTGGCTCTCCCCCTCACATAAACCCTCCATCCTAAAGATCGAATCCCTAAATCACTCACAACTAATCCAAGAACCCACTAGCCTAAACCACCAGTCCCTTAACCATACCCTCCTGGACTGGATCCTATCTTCTCATCCCCACTGCATCTCTGCCTCAGGCATTCTTTCTGATGCCCTTAGTGACCACTGCATCACCTACTGCATCCGCAAAATCTGCTATCCCTTCGCCCTCCCCCCAAAATTCATCTGGTCCCGCAGCCTTCGAAACCTTTTCGTCCCTGCTCTTCTCCAAGACCCGTCCCACGCAGACTGGTTTCCCGTCCTATCCGCAACCAGCGTGGACACTGCCTAGCTCATTTCTGCAGTACCCTCCTGAGTATCTGGGACATGCATGCCCCCCTGAAGAAAGTAAGGGTAAAATGCCACCACCACACCTGGATCACAGCCGACCTTATTGCTTTGTGTCGATCCAGGGACAAAGTGTGGCGACTCTATAAAACCTCCTACTTAGCCAGAAACCTTTCCTATAAGCAGCTCAGAAATAAATGCACCAAGGCCATCCGTAACTCAAAATCTACCTACTTTAAAGCGCACTTCACTCAAGCCCAGAACACCAAAGCACCTTTCAAATTGATCAGCTCTGTCGGCCCCCCACAAACCGGGCATGTCCGATCCTTACTGTAGCGACAAAACCATCTCCGATCCTGCCTCCGTGGCTGATCTACTCAACAAGTTTTTTATCTCGTGTTGCCTTGCCCAGCTCCACCCCCAACCTGGGCAGTCTATCCCCCGCTCTGGCTATCTCTTTCCTCCTATCACACCGGAGGAAGTCTACAATGCTCTTTACTCCCTTAGCTTATTCAAATCCAGCCCTGACACAATCCACCCAAAATGCTCCATATTTCTGCGGTAGCCATTGTTGATCCATTGAGATACATTCCGAACCTAGCCATAAACACAGCCACTGTTCCAAACGCTTGAAAATCTGCCAAAATTATCCCCCTCCACAAGGGCAGCGACCCCTCCCAGCCAGGTAATTATAGGCCTATCTTGCTCCTCCCCTCACTCACCAAAATTCAGGAGTCCTTCATATTGACCAAGCTAACCAACTATCTCTCTGCCAACAACTACCTGTCATTAATTCAATCTGGCTTCCGAAAACACCTCTCCACCATCACTACCCTTCTTAGTATAACCGACTCCATCCTCACAGCCATGGACAGTAGCCACATCACTGCAGCCATCTTCACTGACGTGGCTAAAGCGTTGGACTCTGTCTCCCACCCGCTTCTTCTCAGCAAACTTAGCACTTTCGGCATTGCCCAGCCTGCCATCACCTGGTTCCACTCATACCTCCTAAATAGACAGTAATCAGTCCAAGTGGGCGACTCTCTCTCCTCTCCTAGCTACATCCTATCTGGCATCCCCCAAGGATCCATACATGGCCCTCTCCTCTTTTCTTTCTTTATAAACAACCTTCCCTCCTCCTGCTCAGCCTCAAACATGCATCTCTACGCAGATGATACAATCTTATTTGCCTCGGGCCCCTCTTTCGACAGTGTCCACCCCATGCTTCAGGACGATTTCAACAGAATCCAATCCTGGTTCCAGGACAAGCTGCTCACACTAAACACAAAAAAAAAAACAGTCACGGTGGTCTTTGGCTCGAGACAGAAGCTGGCCTCCCTCCCAGATCTCCCTGTTATCACTACCACAAACAGCTCTCCCCTGGAGCAAGTCTCCGCTTTCAAATATCTGGGAGTCTGGCTAGACAGCCACCTCAGTTTCTCCACCCACATTGAGGCACTCTGCACAAAGCTCCGGCCCAAACTTGCCATCCTCTATCGCACGAAGAGTGCCTACCAATCCCCACATGTTGCGAACTGGTTCGTAAAACTATCCTACCAGTACTCGACTACGCAGACATAGACTATGGAATGACCCCAGCCTCCTCTCTCTTCAGACTTGACATACTCCTAAATTTCTTCTGCCACTTTGCTACCGCCTCACCCCCTCTCACTCACCATTGCCAGCTCTACGCTCCCCTATCCCTGGCTCCGCTCTACCACGGGTGTATCATTCACTGCGCCTCCTTCATAGCTAAGTACTGGCATGAGTCCCTACCCCCCCTACCTCACCTCCCTCCTCACCCCAAACTTCTTCCTAAGCTACCTTCTCTGCCACAGGGACACCCGTACTTTCCACCTCCCATGCCCTCGCTTGCATGCCGGCCAAGTTGCCTTCTCGTACTGCCTCCCCCTTCTCTGGAATAACCTCCCTCCAGATCTTCGTCTGGCAACTTCCAGTTCCGTTTTCAATTGACTCATCAAGCACCAGCCCACCGCACAATGCCCTAAATGTTTAAATGGTCACAAATAGATACCGAAGCTCCACCCATCATCCACCCACCTACCCCAGCCTCTTAGAACTAGCTGACTTATCTCCCTTCTCCCCTTCTGCTTGAATTTGTTAAACTGTTTTAACCACTGACTCAGAGTATTTTTAAAACTGCTGTAAATTGTTGTACATACTGTCTGTTTCTTGTATCAACTACTACTACTCTCTGCACAAACAGTACCCGGGTTACACCTGGAAATGAGCCTTGGCTCAGTGTGCCTTTCCCGGTCATCAAATTTTAAATAAAAATAAATAAATAGATAAATATCCTGCCTTTCCCTCTTCTCCTCCAGAGAGTACATATTCAGTTCCTTGAGTTTCTGCTCGTAGGGCTTTTGATGCAGGCCCTGCACCATTTTGGTAGCCTCTTTTGTACTACCTCCACCTTATCAATGTCCTTCTGGAGGTGGGACCTCCAGAACTGGACACGGGTGGGGTCTTACCAGTGATCTGTACAGGGGTAATATTACCTTTTCTTCCTGCTGGTGATACCCCTCCTTATTTATTTATTTAGTTTTTGTTTACTGGGTAAGTGCACTAGACAGAAACTGCCTATTTTCAGGCACGATCCAGGAGAAATACAACAATGTCAGATAACATAGGACAGTGCAGTACAATAGGACAGTAGACCACAATATAACTTCAAAAGAAGATACAATAGCATCAGGTTACAAGGAATAGTGCAGTGTGTACAGTCAGTAGGACACTACATAATTACCATAAGACATTTTAGGGGTAAGCAGTGTTGTAGTAGGAAGCAGTTGATTAGGCAACCTTATAGATAAAGTAAGTGACTAAGTGCTAAGGTTTAAGTGGATGGGTTGCCTAAAAGTATAAGGGAAACTCAGGGCATGGCACAGGAGCATTTGTCATTAGCTTGTAGGAATGAGTGGAGCTGTTTTCTTAAAAGACAGGTGAGACAGTGAGCTCCTGATGTAATCCAGGAGGGCGTTCCAGAGCCGTGTACACCCGAGCAGCTTGCTAGCCTTCCCCACTGCTTTATCACACTGCTTGGCTACCTTCAGGTCATCAGAAATGATTACTCCAGTTCCCTTTCCTGTTTGATGCTTACCAGTACTTCCTCTCCCAATTGGTATGTAGCCCTCGGGTTTCTGTGCCGTAAGTGTATGATTTTGCACTTTTTTTGCATTGAAACCCAGCTGCCAAACCCTTGAGCATTCTTCCAACTTTTTCAAGTCAACCATCACCCCCCCCCCCCCGGTGTGTCTATTCTGTTGCATTTTTTATGTGTCATCCTCGAACAGGTATACTTTCCCTACTAGCCCTTCCGCAATGTCACTAGTGAAGACATTGAAGAGGACCAGGCCTAGTACTGTACCCTGAGTTACCCGCTGGTCACCTTGCCTTCTCCAGAATGCACACCATTTTCCACCACTCTCTGACTCCTGCAGCTTTAGCAACTTTTTACCCAGTTTATAGCCTTTTGATCCACTCCCAGACAGGCCATGGTTATATCCATTTTATTTAAAGAAATGTTTTGAGAAATTAAACAATATAATGGCTAACATTCATGAATGTAACCCCCCCCAAATTGGGGGGCTTACCTTAACTATCTCCTTGGGCTCTTCTGATGCCAAATGCTTGGCTGACGTCTGGCAAGGGAAGGTAAATCCATGTGCAGTGTCGTTCTGTGGCTGTTCTGCATGAGTGTGCAATGTCATGCCGCTGCACTATTCCTTTAAGAGTTCAGCCAGTGTGTATAGTATACATAGCTTGGGCTGGGTTTGAGTGAATCAAAGCTTGTGACCAGCCAGGCAAAACCCTGATTGTCTCCACGGAGCAGAGGGGGCACTCTTATAATCATTAGATATTTATTTCAAAAGCTGTATTGTTACATTAGAAAATGAACTTAAATGTGGATTGGTTACTTGTTTTGTATGGGAGCCACCATGTTTGGTCTGAGACTGTGCTGTTGGACCAATCAGAACCCTGTGATCCTCAAGGGGTCCTCATTACAGTGCCTTATGTGAGAAACTATGAACTTTTCTCTTGGCGCCTATTTTTGCCAGTCGGGACTCTGAAAATGTGAGTAACAGGCTGAGCAGCCAACCTGAATGCAGGAATCCCGGAGTCAGAGTGGGACTGTGTTTGAACAGTGTTCAGATCAGCTCGAGCTCTCAAGCTGAAGGAACCCTGTGTAGCTTAGCTGCAACTCACAGGGGAAAGGCCTGCTTTGCCTCCCCTTGAGAGACTTTGACTCCTGAAAGGGATCGCTGGTTCTGGGACTGCCTCAAAGCAGATAAAAATGCTTTGAGCCATAAATGCTGATCTGGGAAGCCTGTTTCCAAAAGAAAAAGAAGCATCTGTTGCTGAACTATCTCAGAGTGGGCCAGATTGCTGTGAGAAAATTGCTCCAGGGACTCCTGAGTAAAGTGGACCCTGTTAATTCTGAAATTGTCTCCTGCCACTAGCTGAGGGGGGAGACCTGAGTGAGTTATTTTCTGCCTTTGCTTTGACAACTTCCAGTAACAAAATTGCTGAACTGCTCCCCAGTGCAGGTGGGATTTATGAAAGGCAGACTTTCCAGTGATCACCTGAGAAAACTTCATCACTTCATCATGGTGTCCAAGGAGGGCAAGGTCCCTTCAGCCTTGGTCTCCCTGAACACAAAAAATGCCTTCGATAGGGTCTCATGGCCTTTTCTCTTTGCTGTCTTGTGAAAATTTGGCTTGCCTGATGGTTTTATTAAGTGAGTGGAACTCTAGTATTCCCGCCCCTCGGCTCACGTCTGGTATAGCAGCTTACTATCTGATTCTTTCCCTTTATGTCGGGGAACTCGGCAAGGCTGCCCTCTTTCTCCCTTACTGTTTAACCTTTATCTCGAGCCTTTCCTGTGCAGTCTTCAAAGCTCTCTCAGACATGCCGGTGTCTGGGTACCGGGGAAGTGATACTTATTGTCAGTGTATGCTGATGACATGCTTCTATAACTTGAAAATCCTGTGCAAACCTCCCCTGTGGTATTGTCTGAGATATGCCACTTCTCTGAACTCTCAGACTACAAACTCAATGTCATGAAAACTAAGCTCCTACCCTTAAATAGTCTAGTTCTCAAGCATGACATTCAAGAGCTTGGTGTCTCATGACAACCAAAGCTTCTGCGTTATCTTGGTGTATACCTAGCCAGGTTTGTCCCACTGATATTTAAAGAAAACTTTACCCATCTATTGCAATAGCTCAGGTTGGACTTGGATAGATGGACTTCACTTCCCCTCTCTCTATGGGGTAGGGTACATTTTAAAGATGAACGTGTTACCTCGATTGTTCTACCTCCTCTGGATGCTGGGGCTTTTCTTACCCAAGTCCTGGTTTTCGAGACTGCAAACTATCTTGAACTCTTTTTTGTGGAAGGATAAATTGGTCCATAGATCTTATCTCAAGCTGACTGTCTCTAAGGCACATGGAGGCCTATCGCTCCCTAACTTCTTTTTGCATTACTGTACCCTACACACTCACCAATTTCTTTTATGGAACTCGTGCAATCACCTCATTTATGGCAGGGGCTACTATCCACAATGGTTAGAGGCCAAAATGTCCCTGGTAAAGAAATATGGCCTTTCGCTCTCCAGTCTATTATTTGCTAAGGTTGACCAGCTTCCCATCACCCTGAGCTTCACCCCATTAGGCTGGTCCATCAAGACCAAAAAGCAGATAGAGCGCTACTTTCATTGGGACTAGTTGAGAGTGTGTTCTCAGCCCATTTTCAGGACTCTGAACTTCATAATAGCTAGGCAACCTATTTCATCTTCATTTCTCCCAAAATTGCAAGGTGTTGTGCTTTCTCAATTATTAGACAGAGATAAAATACTCCCTTTTCATGCTGCCCAGTGGATTTTCTCTTTGCCAGCTATCAGTTGTTTTAAGTTTTTACAAATTTCTCAGGCTTTTACCTATGCTTGATCCTAAGCCGTGGAATTTAGGTGAGAGTTCTGTGCTTGGTAAATTGTCCCAGATCACCCTCCAGCCACATTAAGTTTCTGCCTTGTACAAAATTCTGCAGGAACTGGATGTTCTTTTTCCCTCAAGAATGTGCTTTTACTGGACTCAAGTATTAGGGATCCCCACTGATGTGATGCTCTGGTACAGAATTTGGAGAACTGTCTACCAATATGTGAAACAAGACAGGCTCAGACTGATACAGTTTCAGGTTCTGCATAATCTTTATTATTCTCCTTGCAGACTATTTAAAATGGGAAAACTAGCCTCTCCCATCTGCTCCAGATGCCATCAAAGGGAAGGGAATGTAAAACATATACTATGGGATTGTGAGAAAATAACCCCTTTCTGGACTTCTGTCAAGGATTCCTTGGACCCACTCCTCAGGCTGCAAGAACTTTTCCTCCCTGACATTTGCTTAGTTGGTAACTTCCTGCAGGGTATTTTCCTTATTCAAAAGGCCCATATGGCACTTATCTCAGCCGTTGTTAAACTTGTAATTGCAAGACATTGGTTAGATGAGTCAGTCCCATTGGTCAGAGAATGGCACGCAGAGATGATGACTGTGTTAGTGTTGGAATAGCACATTGCCAGTTGCAGTAAGAGTCTCCATCATTTTCATGATAGATGGGAACCGCTTCTTACCCTCTTGTCCATCAGTTCAGGCTAAACAGGAGTGTACTGGGTAAAACCTTCCTCCTTACTGGCTCTTTCTTCTTCCTCCCCTCTCTTCTCCTTTTGGTTTAGCTTTCTATATATGTCTTCTTCCTGCATTTCTGGTCTGTGCTTTGTTTTTCATGATTGGATAGTCAGGGTGGGGCTGCAGGGCTGCAGCGGTACCTTGGGTGGCGGTGGGGGGTGTTTTGTATTGTTTTGTCCCCTCATGTTTACTGTCAATCACATGATTGTTGTGTCATTACATTTGTTAATATGTACTCTACTGACTGTATGTGATCTTTGGTGATTGTTGTTCCCATTTGTAATCTGTTTTTTGTCTTGTTTTTCTGTTTGTTCTTTCAAAAAAAAAATTGCAGAACAGTGTGTATGCCAATTGAACTGTGTCAGAGACTGAACTACGTGTGCTGGACCTGCATCATGGAGGGCCCTAGAGACTGTTGCTGCCTTTCATGAGCCATCCTGGCTAAAGACCAGCTTTGGGATTCAGCCCCTGCAGAGAAGAACCGCAGGTTGCAGCCACCCTGTGGGCAAGGCCGTGACGTGGAGGTGAGTCGTGTCAGCCCTGGTCCCCATGTTCAAGTCTGGCAAGAAGGAATTCAGAGAACTACAGAAACCAGTTCCATCGGTCTTGGTACCATAACTGCAACTGAAATCACAGTACTTTGTGTCACCTGGTTGCCTTTTGAAATTAAATTTATGCTTAACTGTGATTGTCGGCCACCTGGCTTTGGATTACAAATAGTTTTTTATTTAAGCCTAACCAAACAAGTTCCTCTTTATTTAAGGGCTCCTACCAGCTGCAATGCCAGCCTACCCACAGCAACGCTCCAGCCCTGCACCAAATTGCACTCTGGTTACCCAACAGCTATGAGACTGTCTAAAACAGGGTCAACTGATTTGTTTGTCAACGTCTATAAAACCAAAAGGTCTAATCATTTAACTAAATTTTTGCCCCTCCCTTGTTCAAGCCCCCTTAATAAACCAGATTTGTTGTTTGATGTTACATGTGGCTTATGAGCATGTTATTACTCAGTGACAAGTCATTGTGTCATTTAAAAGGTACAGCCAAAAAGTATACTGTCATTACTAAAACTGTTTCATTGCAGGGGCACAAGGTATATGCAAGAGGTTCAGACCCTGTTGGTTAGTGTGGTGTCCATGAGCATATTATTAGCGCTCGTCAATAATTGTATTTTGAATGCCATATACAGTGGTTGTGAAACTTATTGTGTGAAGTCACTAGCTGTGGTTGTGGGTAGTTATAGCTTCCCAGAGGGCTGTACTAGTTCTAAAATCTACCCACTTAATCACTCTGGGTGTAGGTACCACAATTATAGTCCTACTGCTGGTAGAAAAACCACAGTATTTGTTGAATCTGACCCAGGCCCCTCAACTTGCAGTCAAGGAAGCAGACGGGGTAGTAGCCCTTGGTATAACAGCACCAGGGTTACATGAACACTACCTCCACTATTAACACCTCTTTCTTTTGAGTTTGCTAACTCAATTCAGCAATATCCCATCAAACAACATGGGACAAAAACATAGAAACTTGCCAGTAGAAAAAGGCCAATCGGTCTATCCAGTCTGTCCTTTGAGCAACTTAACCACAGAGGCTGAACCCTCTAATGGTTTCTTGTCTCTCCTCTACCCTCTTTTTCTCTCTCCCGGTATCCCCTACTAAGCACATGTGTATCTCACACCTTCTTGAATACAACCACCATTTTTGCACAGACCACCTTGCTGGACAGTTTGTTCCATGTTTTCTGCACTCTTCTGTGAAAAAGTACTTCTTCATGTCCTTTTGAAACATTCCACTACAAGTTTGTTTGCATTACCCCTGATGTTCGTATTTGTACTGGAGCTGAACATCCCACTGTTGTCAACTCAGTTTACTCCATACAGAAACTTAAATATCTCCATCATGTCCTCCCACTCCCTTCTGACCTCCAGCAAGAACATGCTTAGATCCTATAGCCTTTCCTCATAAGACCTCAAAGTTCCAAATTAACAGCGCTACCTGTTCAGCAAAATGAATCCATGACAAGTAAATATCCAAAGTAAATTTGCTTGTTTTATTCTCACCAAGGTAGTGAACCCCTAGTGCCTCAGCTGTATGCCTTCCAAGGGAGTGTGAACCATACAAACAGTCAGTACCTTTTAAATTCTTCAAATCATGACATCATACAATCATGTGACTTAACCTAATCTCATAATGTTATACAAACTTATATACAGAAAAAAATGTATACCTGTTTAATCACTTTTATGCTGTCATTTAAAAAAAATAAACATTTCATTAATTTATTTAAGTCAAAAAAGAATCAATCTGCTGCTGAGGAAATTGAACAAAAAAAACACAAAGAATGAATTGCTATTTTAAATACTCAGATACTCATGAATTGCATTAAATTCTAAATTTTGTTTTATCATTGTAAGGCTCTCCTAACAGAGGGATCACATACTATGTTGTAATTTTTTCAAAGAATAAAGTTGCAAATCATGGATTAAGTCAAACAGTAACTAGGAACAATGTTTTAAGAAGAAAAATGGAATTTCCATGGCCATTAATTCTTGAAATGCAATTTAAGCATAACAACTCCTATACAAAAGGAAGAGGAGACAAAAAGGAGAAATAAGTATTTGATAAAAATGTTAAATTCCAAACAGATTAAAGTTCATTTTTACTAACAGTAATCTCGTCTATATCACACAGAGTGTTCACACAAAATAGATTAACGTAATAATGAAAAAAAGAAAGAAAGAAGGGGGAAGGGGGAGAGGGAAGGAAAGAACAGAAAAAAATAAGGAAAATAAAATGGGAAAAAGGGGAATGAGGAAGGAGGAAGGAGTCAGGAGGGTGGGGAAGAGGAAGGGTGGAGAATTGGGGAGGGGTGAAAAGAAAGAGTGAGAGACAGAAGGAAGGGGAATGGGGAAATTTAAAAAAGTCAAAAGAATAAAATGTATTCAAGACCTTATTATAAATTACAGATTCATTTTTTATTTTCTTTTACTTTCAAAAATGATCTCTTTCATTTAGACCATTTGGCCTCACTGTGTTTGCTTTGAAGATCCAAAAACGTTCACGTTGTAATAACAGATTTTGTCTATTAGCACCTCTTATAGGGTTTTCTTACCCATTCAATACCCATGCATTTGACACTACTTGGGTACAAATCACAGGAAATGCCTTCCAACTGGGGTAGCCATCCTTTTGTTTGCAATAGATAATATTTGTTCTTGAATGAGCTCTTTTAAAGTTCTGACTGTCTTCCCAATAAAATAAAGATGGCAACTACACCATAAAATATAAACCACAAATGTTGTCGTACACATAATAAAATCATTAATCCCAATTTTGACACAATTGATCAACATTGCAGTTTAGTTGGAAGCCATGTCCCACCTGTGTCATCTTTTCTATAAAACTGGCTGTGGATGAATTTATCATGCAAACTGCCAGTCTTCCTGAAAGCGATTCTGGCTTTCTCCTGTACTATTTCTTTAAGATGTGCATCCCCTTTAAGGATGTCCCAGCTCCTCCATATGATTTTCCCTACTTGTTCTGACACTGTATTATGTTCAAGTGAGAATGTAATTGGTCCTTGTGTTCTGTTTTCTTTTTTAGAACTCCCTATTTGTTCTAATAATTCTGCCTGTGATTATTTTACCCACCTTCTCCATTGCATTTCTCAGAATAGTATCTGTGTATCCCCTTTCTCTGAAGCATTCTAACAGCTCTTCTGCCTGTATAGTGAACTCCTGATCATCTGTACAATTATGCCTAATCCTAGTTAGTTGACTATAAGGTATAGAGTTTTTTTAGTTTATACGGATGTGAGCTGCCACTTCTCAATAAGGAGTTAGTTGCTGTTGGTTTCCTAAAACCCTTTGTATAGATATCTCCAGTCTCACCATTGCCCATTAGAGTTATATCCAGGAAATCAATATATGTCTCATGCACCTGAGAAGTGAATTTTAAGTTGAGATTATTCATATTTAACTATTTCACAAATTCTTGGGCACCGTCCAAATCACCTTTCCATATACACAGACATTCATCAGTAAAGCGTCTCCACTTTATGATGTTGCTGTGATAAGGATTGGTTGCTGGATTCATTAAAAATTCCTGCTCCCACATCCCCATAAATAAATTGACATATGAAGAGGCCATAGAGGCCCCCATTGCTGTGCCACATTTTTGGATAAAGTATTCATTATTAAATTCAAAATGGCCATGATGCAGGACAAAACTTAGTGCTTGGATCAAAAATTCAACTGGTGCATCGATCTCATTTGTCTTTTCCAAAAAGATATTTGGATGCCCTGATCAGATCTTGATGTCTAATGGACATATAGAGTGCCTCCACATCTATACTTATCCATTTGAAATTTTTGTCCCACTTATATTCCTGAAATTTCTTTGTCACCAGTATCTCTAAGGTATGATGAGAGTTTTTGCATACTGTACTGAAGGAAAAAATCAATAAATTCACTTAAATGTTCAGTTATTGATCCCACCCCTGAGACAATTGGTCTCCTTGGGGGTTTCTCGGTGTTTCTGTGAATTTTAGGGAGACGGTATAATGTAGGAACTATGGGGTATTCACAGTACAAATACTTGAATTCTTGATTAGTAATATTACCTCTATTTTCTGCGTCAGTCAATAAAGCAAACAACTCTTTCTTATATAAATGGGTAGGATTACTATTACGCTTCTGATAATTATTCACATCATACAGTAATGTTTCCACCATGCTTTTATAGTCTGAGGTCTCCATCAGGACTATATTGCCCAATTTGTCTGCTTGCTTTATGATAATGCAGTCAATTACCATCAATTCTTTCAAAGCTTTTTGTTCTGCATGACAAATATTGTTAGATCTCAACCTCCCCTTATGAGTTTCTAATAACTCCCTTACCTTATAGAGAACAGTATTTTCAAAAACTGAGATATGGTTACTTAACACAAATGGACAAACAGCAGACTGTTCCTTGAACAAAGCTTTTCTCATACTGCTAAACTCTTCTTTTTTCATGTCATTGGCTCCTAACTCTTCCTGGACAACAAAGTCTCCATTATTGACCAGTGTCTCATTTCCCTGAGTGTCCTCAATTGCTTGTACTGCCATCAGTAAAATGTCCAAATCTTCTTCAGGTGTACAGTAAAGTTCTCAACATACCCCATAGTGGCCTCTTCAATGTCATTATTATCTGAAAAAAAGAGTCTCAGTCTTATCTTTCTGAACGATTTAAAGATGTCTACAAAAATGGATAAGTTATTTATTTTTGGAGTAGGAACAAAATTTAAGTCCCTTCTTTAAGAGTACAGTCTGAGGCAAACTTAATTCACAGTTTGTTAAATTGATTATTTGTAACTCAGATTCCTTGGTGCTTTTAGGGAATGCTTTTTGGAATATGGAAATTCCTCCCCTTCTTCCTCTCCTAGTTTTTCTTCTTCTCCTGCTGCTTCTTGTGCTTGTTCCTTGCCTATGTCTAAAAAAGGTTCTGGAGTTATATTTCTGGTTAGATCTATGGTAACAGCTTGGGAGTGCTTGGTTTCTCTTGCTTTTTGTGCCTCTTCTGTACCTTGTTTATTTTGGTGTCTCAATTTATTATGTGACCACCCTCTGCTTTTAGATCTTGAATTTTTAGGGAAAATATATGCTGTGTCTGACTCGTAGGCACAACTGTCACATGTTAACTTAGTTTGTTTTCTCAAAATTACCTTCTCGTGTTTAGCTATTTTATTTTTAACGGCTTTATCAAGCTGTTGAAAACTCCAGATTTTTAAATGCAGCTACCTCTTCTTAAGCAATTTTCAAATTGTTTTGCAGTTGAGAATAATTCTATATATCATCTTCTATGAGTCTTATATAGGCTGTAGATGCTTCCTTCAAGATTTTTAACCAAGCATGCTTTCTTTTGAACTGTTCCAAACCACAGAAGGGCGTCTTTGTAATGCGAATACCTCCCCTGCTGCCTCTGAATCATTTTGGTGGCCCTCCTCTGTACCAAGTCTACCATGTCTTTATCTTTCTTCAGGTGTAGATTGTGGAACTACATGCAGTGTTCTAGGCATGGCTTTACTAGGGATCTGTACAGGGCAGTACCACCTTTTTACAATATGTCTACTGTCTATTCCCCTGCCAATGCATCCCGATATTTTGTTTTTATTAGACTTCCTACAGGGGTCATTTCTCAGGCAATTAGGTAGAGATCCCACTTAAGATAGGGAAATACTGGACCTGGTGCTCACAAACAGGGATAATATTGTAGACATCAAGTTGTAATGCCACCTGGGGACAAGTGATCACCATACGTTGTGGTTTAACACAAAGATGGCAGCAGATGCAAACCACACAAAGGATGAGGGTCCTGGACTTGAGGAGGGCAAATTTCAAGAAAGTGAATGAATGCCTTGGAGACAATCTAGCATGGGTTGTGTGTGCTTGGTGGTGATGGAAGAACAGTGGGTCAAATTAAGGGATGGCATAGTGAAGGCAACGAACCTCTGCTGAAAAGAAGTGAGCAAAAACAGGAGGGAAAAGAGACCACTGTGGTTATCAAGAGAAATGGTTACAAAGGTAAAGGCTAAAGGGGTAGCATTCAAGAAGTACAAGAAAATGCAGAGGGGAGAGGATAGTAAGGTGTACCAGGAAAAAGAGATGGAGAAGCAAAAGTGGTGAGAAACACAAAGGCACAAAGAGAGGAAAGGATAGTCAAAGGGGTAAATAAAAGGAACAAGCCCTTTCTTAGACACATAAGTGAAAATAGGAAGACAAGGGGAGGGACTATGAGGTTAAGAAAGATGGGGAAAGACTGTGCACAGGAGGATCAGGAAAAGTACAGAGGAGGATCAGAAGAAAGAAGATGTCCTGAACAGATACTTCTGCTCCATCTTCACAGTGGAGGGAGATGGGGATGGGCCACAAAGAGGCAGCAGGAACACTGTGGGGAAGGGAGGTAGACACAAGTCCATTTGCAGAGGAAAGAGTCCTGAGAGAACTTGCAAATCTGAAAGTGGATAAGGCTATGGGACTGGCAAAGTACACCCAAGAGTGCTGAGGGATCTCAGGGAGATACTGGCAGCATCTCTGACAGCTCTGTTAAACAACTCACTGGAAACATGAGTGGTTCCAAAGGGCTGGAGGAGGGTGGATGTAGTCTCTCTTCATAAAAGCTTCAGCAGGGAGGAGGCTGGCAACTATAGACTAATCTGTCTAACATCAGTGGTGGGGAAGGTAATGGAGGCACTTTTTAAAAAAAGGCTATTAGGGTATCTTGAATTCAGTGGGTTACAAGACCTGATGCAACACAGATTCACGGGCAGGGAAGAGGCCGTGTCAGATGAACTTGATCAATTTCTTTGACTGGGTGAGTGGGGAAATAGATTAGGGTGGGGTGGCGGATGTGGCCTACTTAGACTTCAGCAAGGCCTTCAACACCATACCACATAGACATCTTATAATGAAACTAGGCAGTTTGGGGGTGAGACCCAAGGAGGTAAACTGGATATGGAACTGGTTGATAGATAGGTGAAAGAGGGTGTTGGTAAACAGCACTCACTGTAATAAGAGGAGAGTGACCAGCGGGGTACCTCAGGGCTCAGTACTAGGACCAGTCCTTGTCGATGTCTTTGTAAGTGACACTGCAGAAGAGCTGGAAGGGAAGGTATGCCTCTTTGCAGGTGACACCAAAATCTGCAACAGAGTAGTTACTCTGGAGGGGGTTGAGAGAATGAGTAGAGACCTGAGGAAATTCAAGGAGTAATCGAGGATATGGCAACTGGGTTTCAATGCAAAAAAATGAAAAATCATGCACGTAAGGCACAGAAACCCAGTGGTGGTGTATAAAATGGGGGAAAGTTATGAACGGACACTAAACAGGAAAGGGACCTTGGGGTAATCAAATCTGATGACCTCAAGGTGGTGAGAAAGTGTGAGAAGACAGTAGGCAGGGTCAGAGAGATGCTGGGGTGCATAGAGAGGGAAAGTACCATCAAAAGGAGAGAGGTGATGTTACCACCCTATGACCACTGATGAGACTCCACCTGGAGAAGTGTGTCCAGTACAGGACACCACATCTCAGGAACGGCTTAGACAGGGTAGAGGCTGTCCAAAGGAGCATGGGTGTAGGCAGGCATACTCCAAGCACTCCATGGTGTGCAATTTTATTTAAGGGGGGGGGTAGCAAATCGGCTCTGAACTGCTTCCTTTTTCCATGAAAACTATCAAAGAAAATACTGAATCTTTCTGTAATTTTATTCATAGGAGTTAAAACTAGAAGGACTGGTCACTAATACTCTCTTTGCATCCCAGGGACAATACAACTTTACAGGCTCTTCGCTGGTATGTGGGTGTCTTATGGAACAATGCATGACAACTACCATGGTCATGAGATACGAAAGTTGTATTTATTGTGCCAACTGAGGCAACAAACTCGGCCCTGGTTACTTTTGTATATTGTTTGGCTACACCCCGGGGGGGGTAGCAGTGACTCCACACGGTGTGCAGATCTGAAATCCCTGGCTACACCCCTTGCAAAGGAGGGCGACTAAAGTAGTGCAGGGGCTGGATCATAAGCCCTATGAAGAGAGGCTGAGGGTATACACTGAAAGAGGGGGAGAGGACATAATGCAGACCTATAAGTACCTCAGAGGGTGAATAAGGTACAGGAAGGGAATATTTTTCAGAAGAGAAGGTGCACAAGAACAAGGGGGCCTGCAATGAAACTTGAAAGGAGGAGTTAGGAGAGATGTGAAGAAGTACTTTTTCACTGAAAGAGTGGTGGATCCCTGGAGCAGTATTCCAGCAGAGGTGATGGGGTGAAACTAATGGTGGGCTTCAAGCATGCACAGGGTAGGCACAAAGGAATCTTTGCAGGAAAGTGGGGGGATGGGGTGGAAGTAGCCAGAGATTAGGTAGGGTCTTTAGGCGGCGGCATAATGGGCAGACTGCATGGGCCAAGTGATCCTTATCTGCTGACAAATTCTACATTTCTATGTTTCTGTGTTTACAGTATCTTGCCCAGTGCCCATTATACTAAGCAGAATGTTTCAGGTTATCAGATATGACAACCCACCCCCTTTTCTTACCTTGTGTGTTTCACCCTAAGCCCACCCATTCTGTGTTTGGGTCACATGTTCTTAACTCTAAAGTGTATGACTTAGCACTTCTTCACATTGAACTTCAGATGTTATAGCTTGGACTACCTGGCCACCCTCCCCAAATCTTCTTTTAGTATCCTTATGCACTCCTTAGCATCCACCCTCCCACAGGTTTTTGTGTCATCCACAAAAAGGCATATCTTGCCCTGACTGCCTCCAATGATGTCACAAATTACAGTAGAACCTCAATTATCCAAACCATATGGGAGACATCAGTATAGTTCAGATAACTGGGAATTCATAATAGAGGGAGTCTATATTAAGAATAGGTGTTATAGTGCTGTTTTTAATTTTTTTATTTTTTTGTTTGTGCCACTTTGCTAAGGTACTTGGGGTGTTCAGAGGTACATTAGGGGTGGTAAGGGGTGTTTGCTTTCTACGTTTTACTTTATTCTTTTATTTAAAGAAGTCTGTAATGGACTATTTTTTCTGACTTCCCGTTTGTGATCTTGTGACTTGAGTGCTTAGTTTCTGACTTCCAGCTTGCGATCTTGTGGCTAGAGCTCTAAGACTTCTCAGCAACAAGAGGTGCATCAGCCTCTTTACCTTTACTCCGGATGACTGCAGTGATTATCATGTCATCATCCTGATGCTCATATTCATCCTCCTCCAGATCACCAGTGACTCACTCATCTAACTGAGCCTTGGACACATCTGGGGTTAGTAAGGTTAGTTTACTTGTCAGCTCAGTTAGAGTGTCCATTTCTGAGCATACTACTGTCAGTGGCTTGATGTTGGGTGTCTTGTAGTCGGGTGCTATGGTGGTAACCAGGGTAGATGGGGCAATGAGGCTCATCATAGTATTGGCAGTGATGGTAGGCTTTTATACACTGTACTTTATCCTGAGTTTCGAAAATCTTGAGCTGGGGCTTCATAATGACTAACAGCTGATCTGTGTTCAAGACTTCACTAGGTGCTAAAGTGTCATACAATTTCAATGACTAAAGTCGGGCGACACAGCTCATGTTCATTAGATAGGGATTTTCATAATAGAGCAGTTCAGATTATACGGGTCCTACTGTAATATTTTAAAAGGTACCAGTCCCACGACTGATGCTGCATACACCACCAGTGACCCCCCCCTCAAATCTCCAAGAATTTACCGTTCAACACCATCCTCTGAATCCTCCCTCCTAGCCAATGTCTGATGCATTTGACTAGCTACTCCCATATGCCAGGGTTTTCCAGTTTTTATGGCTGTGGACACAGCCTACAACCATCTTGCTGTCTGTAGCTGGAAAAATGGAGGAACATGAAACACTTTTTTGGGACATTTCAACGTATCCTTCTACATCTATAAATCACTATGCCAAATGAAATAAAAATACTCCCTTATTTCTGTTCAGAATGTTGGAGATAGCACTAAAGCTGCTTATCAGATGGCCATTAGGAAACTGAAATAGCTTGTTAAATATTGGTTGCCTCTTAAACTGGAGATTTGTTTACCCCCTTCAAAATGCAACAACTTACACATTTAAATACTTAGCATTTAAACATGTTCTTGTTACACACTTCAGCTGGGCAAGTATTGTCTTTCAAGAAAGATTCATACCTCATAAATGTCACCTTTTCTCAGGAACAAATGTACAAAAGATTTACACTGTTTTTTTTAACCTCTTAAGACACTAACTGATGAGCACGATCTCAGACATATGCCAGGTCTTGTGTGAACTACCTAGCTACAGTAATAATATACAATAGCACTCAGCAGGCATTTCTTACTATGCTTTCTGGGGAAAAAATATATTGAGCTGCAGCAAGCACACACACACACACACACACACACACACACACACACACACACACCACCCCATCTTGATGGCCACAACATTCAGAATAAATACTGCAATCTAATATATTATAAAACAATTAAGAAACTGTGTGTTTATGTCAATGAACACAGTGAAGTTCCTTTAAAGACCTAGGCCCGGATATTCAAAAGGGATGCACCATGCGCAACAGAGATGCGCCAGCGCAAGTACGGAAATGCACCATTGTGTGATATTCAGTGAAAGGCAGCTGCGCCATGTAAGTTACAATGCACACGAGTGCAATAGTAATGAATGCATGTGCAACCGTAGGGGAAGGAACCATGAATAACATGTGCAGTGCGATATTCAACAACATGTGCCATACGCAATAGGGGAGCTAGCGGAAGTTGCGCAACAGCGGAAATGATCCAAAATAAAAAGAAACAAGACAGAGGCACAAGAACGCTACAGGGAAGCCACAGGTGAGAGCGAGGTGACAGGAACAAGGCAGAGGGTAGCAGTGAGCAGGACTGGGCAGGAGCAGGACAGGGCACACATGGAGTTAACCAGGAAGAGGAAATGAGTGGGGAGCCTGTGACACTGTGCAGGAGTGCTAGGGAAGTGTCACAGTGGACTGAGTGCAGTGGCAGTAGGCAGGACAGCCACAACCAAAGGTTGGAGGTGTACCCAGTGCAGGGGGAGCATCACAAACGGACAGCGGGGGGAACAGGATAACAGCCGCCAGGGGGGGAACACCAGCCAGGGATGTGGCCAGTGCCACCTTCCAGATGGAGGCGGTAATGAGGGGTGTGAGAAAGCAGGCAGCAGGGGGGTGCGGTCGTGTTAGGGCCTGTCAGCAGTACACCCCGAACAGGCAGTACCGACCCGCACCACGTTTGAACACTACTCTGACACAGAGATTGTGGGCCAGTACTGCCTGAACCAGGTGATCCTGAGGAGGCTCTGTGAGCTGTGCAGTGATGAGATGCAGGCACCCACATGATGGAGCCATGCTCTGTCAGTGGAGACAAAGGTGACAGCTGTCATGTGCCAGCTCACCATGGGCACCTTTCAGAGACCAATAGGGGACACAACAGGCATAACCCAGTTGGCCGCGTCATGCCTACTCACACAATTCCTCAGCGCACTGTTGCCACATGCTGCGGAGTACATCCATTTTCCCAGCACACAGGCAGAGTGCACAGCACACATACAAGAGTTCCACAGGGTATCATGTATGCCTGGCCTGCTCGGGACCATTGACTGCACCCATGTGGCCATCTGCACACCACCTGGCCTGGACGGTGTGTCTTACATAAACCAGAAAGGGTATGCCAGCATCAAATGCCAGGTAGTGTGCAATGCCAGGGGGCGCATAACCAATGTCTGTGCCATGCACCCTGGGGGATCACATGATGCCTTCATCTGGCACCAGTCCGCACTGTGCCACAGGTTTGAGAGTGGGGACATCCCCACTGGCCACCTAGTGGGTGAGTATGCACATCACGCAGGATGACATGAGCAGATGTGGGGGGGGTGCATATTCAGAGGTGCCATGGGCACCGGCCTTGACGGGCCATGGCAAAGTGACGCAGACCACCATACGAATGTCCACCATCTACACACAGGTGACAGTGGCTACCCACTCCGTCCCTGGCTGCTCACACCAAACCTGCACCCCGCAACCCTGTCACAGCTACAGTACAATGAGGCACATGCCACAGCATGGAATGTCATCGAGTGGGTGTTTGGGATGCTGAAGGCACATTTCCAGTGCCTGGACACATCTGGTGGTGCCCTACAGTACAGCTCCTCAAAGGCCTGTGGGCTATTCCTGACCTGCTGCATCCTGCACAACATGGCCAACGGCTGTGTGATAGCCTTAGAGGTCGAAGAGGGGGACAGCGGTGAGGACGATGAGGACGCCGGTCCAGATGGTGATGGGCAGCCACCCCCTGGGTGAAGGGATCCCCACCTGATCTGGATGTCACAGCTGCACCAGGATACCATCACAGAAGAGCACTTTGGCCAACACAGGTAGGTCACAGGGCCATGTGCAACCACCAGTGGCAAGGGCACAGCCCACAGACAGGCATGGATGAACCCCAGGGGTGGATGGCGGCAAGGGAATGGGTCTGAGCATGGAACTGCACATGCTGTCAGGGATGGGCAGGGCCAAACAAGACATGTGCTCACACACACACACATACACACCCCACAAGACATGCACAAGGTGTAGATGGCATCCCAACCCCAAATGTAACCCCTACCCCAACACAGGTCCACACATGACCACGCCCAGTGGCCATCACTGTGCATGCCTCAGACACTGGGCACCATTGCACACTGGCAGACAGTGCAACGCAGGCATCATCATGCACACACCACAGTGCCCAGCAGCTGGGAGGGTGTGCACAGGGACCGTGTGTGTGTAGGGCTGGGTAGCCCACCCGTGTGTCACATGATACACAACACACTGCACACAGGGTAGCGGCAGACAGTGGCCATGGTGGGAGACAGGTCAGTCACGTGGCATGGTGCCATGGCCACCACGGATGCATGGGTGGCCCTGCTGAGACCTGCCAGCCATGCCAGACTGACCATTGGCCTCATAGGGTGGCACCGCTGGTCCCCAAGGGGTGATGC
Source organism: Neoceratodus forsteri (assembly GCA_016271365.2). Taxonomy (NCBI): domain Eukaryota; kingdom Metazoa; phylum Chordata; order Ceratodontiformes; family Ceratodontidae; genus Neoceratodus; species Neoceratodus forsteri. The sequence continues at coordinate 338,018,981 of CM057454.1, forward strand.
TGTGGAAATGCAACAGTGTTCGTGTAGGGGTCTGCAGCTCACTGAACATGCCCATGCCAGGCGTGCTCGGTATGCCCACAGCCAAACCTGGTGTCAACATGGAAGGTGTCAAACAACGCTGGGAATGGGGGGTAGACATGACACTGTGTGGTGTTTGCCGCGCATGGGCACTGAACTGGGTGCCCAGTGTGGCCATGACAGCTGTGACTGCATGTGTCTGCCTGTCAATGGCAGCGGTCACATCCTCCCACTGCCGGGCCATCTCTGCCAGGAGCAGACTGTGGTCTCTGCTGCGCCGCTCCTCTGCCTGGTGCAGAACTGCACTGAGTGCATTCACCGCAGTCACAAGCCACAACTGCTGATCCACTGAAGCCTGGAGTAGGCAGCTGTGCTCATCAAAGAGGTCATCTGCCATTTTGGCATGCTGTCCCTCATGGTGTTCCTGGCCCTGCTGGGTAGCACCCCTTGACGATGGGCACTGAACACCAGAGCCATGCCGGGGCACATCCACATGCGGTGCACTGCCGCCACCCTCTGACACTGTCCCCCCATTGCCATTGGCCGACTGCTGGAACTGCCCCTTGGGCCGCCAATTGCCAGGGCTCACCAGTGCCACTGCAGCAGCTGCAACAGCCCCACCAGCCTGGACACACACCAGTGCTGCCCCACTGGGGCATACAGGCACAGGCTGGGACTGTGATGTCATGCAGACCTCCATGGCGGCACCACCCATGGCTACGCCCATGCCGTTTCCTGCTGTGGGACCATCCTGCATCCCACACATATCACTGTCCAGGAAGTGTGATCCATCATTATTGGTATTGGATCTGGCACCAGTCCGTGTCCCAGCATGCTGGAGTCCGTGGGCGCTGTCACGCTGGGACACAGGCAGGGTCTCGTCTGCACCTGCACCACCATCTTCAGTCCAGACAGACAGGCAGGTATGCAGTGGTCCTGTCACTCGGACACCTGCGGAGGTGGATGGGCGTTCCTCCGTGTCCAGGGCATCACCCTCGGTACACATCCACCACCACTGGCCCATGTAGACACTCAGGAGCTGTAAGGGAACACAGTAGCATTATAGTCTCTGCCCTTCCCTGTGGCATTCCCCCCACCACCCACACAGTGACAGCACAGGACCTGCCATGCAGTGATGGGCTGCCACTTGTCTGGAAGCCACCACTAGGAATGCCCTCTATAGCACAACGCCACATGCTGCCAGCCACCCACTCCTCCTGTGGCATCAGGCATGGCACATCCAGCTATCCACCACCGGTGGCAGCACGTGCTGCCCTGATGGCAACAATTTTGTCCTTTATCCTCCTCCTGTCCGTGCCGACCTTCTTTTTACACTCTTGCACGGACCGCTGGTGGCTGCCATGCTGGTTCACGGCATGTGCAACCTCACCCCATGCCACAGCATAGGCCTGTGGTGTTCCACACTGTCCACTGAGCAGCTGTTCCCTGTTGAGATAGGCCTCGAATAGGGCATCTGCTTCAGCCCGGGTGAAGTTGGGCCTCCTCCTTCTACACATCCCTGTTCCTCCTTTTCCTCTCATTCGGTCATTATAGAGCCTGTGGGAATGGCAGGTGTTACCTTTGAATGTGCAGTCCCATGCATCACTCACACACCACAGTCCACACATCCAAACAGCATGCAACCCACCACAATAAACTGCAATACTAAACTATGTCCTCTGCAGCCCCATGTCGCATTTATATAGTGCAAGGCATGCAAATGAGGTGAGACGCAACTTTCAGTGGATGCTAATGCAGTGGCTGCACCATGGAATTGCTGATGAGCTGATTTGCATATGCTGGCTGAATATTGCGCTGTTGCGCCTTGCGAAATGTTGTTGAGCGTGCTCAGGCAATGGCGCAGCTCTGTGACGTGCGCAGTAGGTACTGCACGGCACATGCCTGGGGTGCTGACACAGATTCCTGCCACGCTGATGACGTGCAGTGCACGGGAGGCATTGCAGGTCACAGCCACCACTGTGCCAGTGGCACTAGTGTGCAGTTCTTGTGTGTGGCACTCATGCCCTGGTGCGCCTTAGGCACCATGGAGCCACAGCGCACCCTACCGCGCTACACGCAAGGAGTCCCAATAGCGCTGTGGCGGTCCGTGCATGACAGACCTTTGACCCTGTGGTCGACCTTTACCCCCTAGGCACCATGTGTCCACATGGGTGCACCCCTATTGCACTATTTGGTGACAGTGCGATGGGGAATGGCAGCGCTGTATCGTGCAGTATCTGCATGTGGGGGACGTGCGTTACAGAGTGTCATTTGGTTATCTGCACTGCATGAGAGATGTCACGCAAGAGAGCCCAACAGTGGAGTGCGGTTGAGCTGGCCAACCGTGTGACTATTGTTGAGCCCCATGCTGGGGCCCTGTTTGGACAGGACCTACTAAATAGGCCACGCAGCGCCATGTGGGAGGAGGTAGCAGAGGGCATGGTGGAGGCCACAGGAATTGCCCATACCGCTAAGCAGTGTCACCACCAGTATGGGGACCTCCGGCAGAGGGACCCAGATAGACTGGGGCATCTACAGGCATGCACCAGGCGAGGCGCCGTGCCACGACCAGATAGGTGCTCCATCCATACACTGGTAGCGTCCATCCATCTGGGTATCACAGTGTGCATGTGTCCACCCCGCAGGGAGGTGGGGGCTGTCCAGTGTGGGCGATGGTGGTGGTGGGGTTGCGGCATGGTTGGGCTGTGTGGAAATGCACACACTGGTGTGGGGGTGCTTTGCTACTGGTTTGTACTGATGTTCCCCTCTCCGTGTTTGCACCCTAGGCCCAGAGGAGTGATGTAGAGCAAGGGAGGCCAGAACTAAGTGGGAGAGGGATGGTGCGCCACAGCAGGGATGTGGCGGAGGGGCCATGGGACAGCAGCACCCAGCTTGTATGGATGCAGGTGAGTGCCTTTTTTCACATCACATCTGTGCATGCTGTGTTGCAGCAGCAGCTCCTGCACTCCTCACTCGATCACTGTCCAGCGTTGTCCACCTAGGACAAGGGAGCAGAGTCAATACGTGTGACTGTCCAACCCCCTACAGCCCACCCATTGTGCATGGCATACAGCCATGGGCCACGCCCCTGTGATGGTGTGTCACCACCCACAGTGACCGCATCCACAAGACCTGCCTACCCAGGCACCCACAGCCATGCAGACCGCTGCACTTGCCCCCTGTTTAATCTCATCTACAATTTTAAGTTTGACCTCTGCCTTCATCTGCCTCAACTCAGTATTGGATGAGCATTTAAGTAGACCTCCCATCAGATTAGCTAGCTTTAAGATATTTGAAGACCCTCTTTTCTCCTTTACTGCCTCACTGACATCTGTCATGTACTAGGTAAGCGTTGTTCTCTTTCTGTTCTTCCCCAACTTTCTTATATGCAGAGGCAAGTGACCCTACCAAATTTTTTTTGATTATTCCCCACTTTCTCTCTACCCCATTGGCTAATTACACTCCTTCTAATCTATTAAATCTACCTCTGAGTATTTACTTTACCCTACCAAAAGCTGCCCTCTTGAAGTTCAGTACTCTGGTCTTGGAGTTGGTATAATTAGCCTGCAGCATGTTGCCAAACTATATTGACCTGTGGTCACTATTCCCAAGGAACCTCTCTGATGGTTTCTCTGTTTATAAAGACCAGTTCTAGTATCACCCCTTCCCTTGTTGGTTCACCAATGCTTCTGTCAGGAAACATCCTGAAATGCCTCTACCAATCGCTGGCTTTTGGTACTTGATGCTACTGGGACACTTCAGTCAACATCTGTTCAAGTCCCCCAACAACACCCCCCACCTAAGGGCACAGTGCTCTTCATATCTTCCCTTAACAGCCTGTCCTCCACCTCCTTTTCATTTGCTGGCCTGTAAACTACTCCCATCTTAATGACTCTTCCTTTTTCTGCTTCCAGCTATACTTGCAATGTCTCTATGGTGACGTTCCCTTTCAGGTCACTGTTCTCAGTGACTTTGATGTCTTCCCTGATGCACAGAGCAACCCCACCCCACCTACCTTTTGCCTTGTCCTGCCTGTGAAGAGTATAGTCAGGGACTGCTAGGTGCCAGCCATGCTATTGCATTGTCCAGGTTTCACCACGACTACCAGATCCAATTGGTCTTCTGCTACCAATAACTATAGGTCACATACCTTATTCCCCTGGCTTCTGTCTGGCATTCACACATCACTTTCGAGATGGTCTGTTGCCTCCTTTCCTCCCTGCCCTACCCCTCACTCTTCATCCCTCTCACCCTGGCTATCTTGAATACTACCTGCTCTTTGTCCTCCAATAAGGTTACATTGCTCCTTTTTGTGGATGCTTGCATCCCTTCTTCTTTTGCAGCTTCTTCTGTGGTGTTAGTATCTTTCCCATTTCATCTATTCCTCCCAAACTTTGTTTTTTCTTTAGTTTTGCCATGTTTGCCAGTACCCTGTTTGCCTTCTGTCTTTATCAGAGGAGGCCCACATTAGCCTCTTCCACTTGTGTAGGGGTGCCTAGCCTCATCTGCACTACCCCCTGCCTTATCTAGTTTAACTAGAATTTAATGCAGTTCTCAAACCTCTGACCTACCCAGGTTGCTGAATCAGGTTAGTAATGTCAAAGTAAAGTGGTGTCAATGCTGGAGGTAATGTTTGTGATAGTGCTGTGCAGAATGTAGAATTCCAATGGCAGAATTTCCACTGGAATTTCAATGGTTCTTCTGTGGAAATTCTACCTTCTGTGGTCCATGAAATAATATTCTGCAGAACAGCATTTTCTGTGGAAAATCATTCCGCAACCATTTCTGTGGAAAATATTGAGATCTGTAGAATAAACTTCCATGGAAATGTTACCGAAAACTTATTCCACATTTTTCTGTTTGGACTTCTGGCATTCCATTTCCATCAAAATTTGGCAGAATATTAGCAGAATTTTGAATATTCTGTGAAATTCCATTTTGCGATAATCTGAAAATTCCACATAGCACTAGTTTGTGAATATGGGAAAATATCTCTTCCCAAAGATGTAACATTCACTTTTGCCTGATGCTTTAGGTACTGTCTCTTTCTAAAGAGGAATGTCCATCACTGAAATCACCCCACCTTAGTGTGGGGTTGTACCTGATTAGCAGTTTTTCAATTATAAAGGTTTGTCTTCAGGTGACATGAAGGTAGGCTTATGAGCCCTGTCCCCACTCTACATGCCCAGCTGCCACCTCCCTGGAACTGTCCGGACTTTAGTTCCCCCATGGATTGCGTCATGGTGGGACCTGGAGAGGGCGGGCCATCCTTTCCCCACAGAACACAAATTCAGAGCTGGTCCAATGTTCCCGGGTAGTGGCCAGGGCTGGGGAACAATGTGCTCACTGGACATCATGAAGCCTGCATGTCTTTTTCTGTTTTCCTGTCCCTCCCATCTCCTGCCATTGGCAGGCAGAAGGGCATGCTGTGTAGAGGATTACATGCACTATGCCAAACCAGTGTCCCCTTCATTTTCTGTGTCACCCATGCCTTTGCTATCACTGGTCCCTCAGCTGGTGACAGTTGATGGAAAGGCTGACAAGCCCCCCCCCCCTGGAGAGGAGGGAAGTCCATAGGACATTCAGTCCTCCCCCCAGCTGAGCCCTAGAGATCTGAGCCCACTGCCGAACCTGAGTTGCCAGCATGTCGGGCAGCAGCACTATTGCCATACCACTGGGCTGGCTTCTGAATAGCACTCCATGTGCAAAAACAAATTTTCACTTGCTATTCTTGATGTAACATTTATATTTATCTGGTTACTTGCTATTTGTGATGAAACAATTGCCATGAGCTACTAAAAACAGAAATTAAATTAAAAAATAAGCAAACTTGCAGGCTAGCAAGTTGGTGGTCTAGAAAGATCATGAAATGTTCCCCTTGAAAAAGCCCAGCAAGTAATGAGAGTAATGATGGGGTTATTGAAAATAAAGTTTGAAGAATGAAATAGAACTTTTTGAGTGATCCATTGAGGAAGGCTGTGGCACCCTGCACCTAGCATATGTAATAGTCTTTACAGACTTTCAGAGAGAGTGCGAGACAACTAAAGAGTGTCATTTCCTTGAGTCTAATACAAGGCTGAACAATCCAGAATCCCCTGCTGCTGCATAAAAGCCAGGGATCAGCTGCAGGAGATTTGACTACAGTAGCTGCAGTGATTATCAGAGCTATTACTAGCTCTGTTTTGCCAGTGGCCATTCCAGCTGCTCTGATGAGACTAAGTATAGCTTGCACAAGTTACACTTAGTCTCATTAGGGCAGCAGGAACAACTGCTGGCAAAATAGAGCTACCAATAATTACTGCAGATTGGAGAATCTCCTGCGACTGATCCCCGGCCATGACATCAGCTTTGAGGTATGCTGGGATGTGACCCTTGTGATGTAGGAGATGAAATATTTGGCAACAGAGATGACAGAATCAATAAGATAAACATAAATATTACATCAATAACAGCAGGCAAAGATTTACTTTTGCACTTAAAGTGCCAATTGGGGATGGCCTCATAATAATTTGAGCAGCTGTCAGAGATGGACACTTCCCTTTCTTTTTTTTTGGATATAGCTTTTTCTCACGGGGCTGGCATGTGGCTGCCCCCCCAAGGGGCTCATTTCTGTCTCCAACAGCCTGCCTCCCATGGAGGTTATGGAGCCTGTCTACCCCATTTTTCCTTGTTCTCCTCTCCCCTTGTTTCAGTCACACATACACACATGGAGGCATGTGCACACTATTATCCCGTAACACCCTCCCTTCATGCCGCCCTCCTCCCTACACTGCCTCTAGGCCTCCACCCAATGGCAGTCATGTGGCAGGAGTGTAGCCACACGGCAGCTCAATACAGCTCCTGTTCTCCCCCCCCCCAGCTGATCCCTGATGACCCAGGCCCATTCCTGAACCCGGGTCACTGGTACCACGTGGTGGGAGTCCAGCACCTCAACCCTCACAGCCATCGGGCCGGCCCACTCCCCTTTTTAAATGGCATCTACAGTACAGTGCTTCCTTTTTTCTGCTCCTCAGTCCTGCACTGCATGATAGTCCTTTCCCAGCTCATGAAGATGAATGTTACCTATCAGAAAATTCTTTAAAATATGTACCATGCTCTCACCACCACCCTACTCATGCTTACCCATATAAACCAATATTTTGCCACCAACATCACCGCAGAAAGTTAAAATTAAAGTAACAAATGAAGCTTTATGTTTGTCTCTTTTTCCAGCCATCTTAAGCATGAAATAACTTATTTATGTTTCTGGGCTCTTGCATACAGAGGCAGAAGTTTAAATGTTCAATTTTTCCTAAGTGATCAGCCTACTACCTTTTAATAAGTTTGATAGCCTGCCATACGCTCAGCTGTTCAGCATAATGCAGAATTTTAAAGCACTCAGAAAAGTCACATTTATGACAACACATCATTGGAATGCTTAAACCAAATGATATTTAGATAATCTTTTGATGTAGGCAGTTCCATTTGTGCTAAATAGGTATTATTTTTTAAATGAAGAGTGTTTCCAAGGGGGCAATATTCTCTGTTTTCTAGTGCTTTTTATTTCCGTGACTCCTGCAGACTGGAAGTGATATGGTGTCATTGTTGATTATAACAGAGACTACAGTGACACAAACCTTTACCAGCCCACCTAGTTACAATATAGCTGATTGCCAGACACAGCCACAGGCACTTTAAATGGATTTATAGGCAATCTAAAATAGATGAACTGTTACTGAGATCACCAACTGAAATTAATTTTCTAACTCTACGACTCCTTTAAAAGAAACTAATGACAGCAAACTCTAAACCTTTAATATTCTACCTGCTGGGGCATGGCCAAGTCTCACTCAAGATGGCAGTCTAGATCTCCAGTTCTGCATTCTTTGAGGCTCATCATCCAACATTATCTGTGGCAAGCAAAATACAGTTAGGGAAGTAATTTTTGCAGCTACAGGTAGCCCCAGCCTCATACAACACAACGCTGTAATTATCTTTTTGTTAAATCGTATCTACCTTTAAAAAAGTATGCATTGACTTTCTTGGCAGTAACAAACAGCAGCATGGTGGAGAGTGACAAAAAAATATGGGAGCCTGCAGCAGTAGAAATCACATATGTGTTGCTACCTAAGGCTGAGTATTTCAAATAAACTTTCAACACAAATTTAAACTCCCCCTCCAAATTCTGGAAAGTTGTTCATTCCCTTTTCTCCCCTGCTCCAACCCCCCTTCCCATCCTTAAAATAAATAACTCCCTCATAGCAGATCATGTGTCAGTGGCTGAGGAATTCAATTCTTGCTTCACATTGTGTGCTTGGACCCTGCTAGACCCTCTTCTCTCCTTCCCCAATCCGGCATCCCCCTCCAAAAGAATCAAAAGCTGCCCCTGAAAAAATCATGACTATCTGCCTTTCTTCTTCTCCTTAGTCTTGCCAGATGACACCCTTACTGCCCTATTGTCAGTTAATCCATCTAAAGGCAGTTCTCCTGAGGAACTTGACCCAAGCTCTTCTATCTCTCTGCCTCAACTGTCGCGTATCCTCTTTCAGAAATTCTAAACCTATCCATCATGACTGCTGAGGTACCCATGCTCCCGAAGCATGCTGTCATCCTCCCCCTCCCAAAAGGTGGAGACGCCACTTCCCCAGGGAACTATCACCCAATTTCCTTGCTCCCAATTCTTGCTGAACTCCAAGACTATTTAGTTCTCTCCCAAATCTCCTCTTTCCTATCTGACTCTAATTTCTTTACCCTGATCCAGTCTGGATTTTGTAAATACCATTCTACCACTACCTCCTTACTCAGGCTTACTGATTTAGTCCTCACCGGAACGAACAATGGCTTGATCACCTTACCCATCTTTACTGACCTTGCCAAAGCATTCAACACTGTTTCCCACTCACTGCTGCTTCAAGTCCTCTCTTCTACTGGAGTCTCACTGTTTGCTACAAATTGGTTGAGGGCCTATCTCATAGGTCAAACTCAGTCAGTTAGAATTGCTGAGTCCAGCTCCCCTCAATGCCAGATCCACACTGTAGTACCTCAGGGCTCAGTGCTGGGATCCCTTCTTTTCTACATTCTTCTCAATGACTTACTGTCAGTCTGCTCCTCCTCCTCTATACACATGTATGCTGACAATACTGTCTTGTTCACCTCCAGCCACTCTCCCTCTGATGTGAAAGCCAGACTTCTGCTCGACTTTAATAAGATCCAGCTCTGGCTTGCCTCCCATCAACTCTTTCTAAATGCCAAGAAAACAGTCTCCATGATCTTTGTCACAAGGCAGAGACTTGCTAGGCTCCAGTTCTGCCCACCTTCCACACCCTGGATGGGACTATAATTGAGGACACCTCTTCTTTTAGATACCTCGGGGTTTGGCTGGACCAACACCTCACTTTCTCTGGTCACATCGATGCCATCCTATAAAAACTGTGCCCCAAGCTTGACACCTTATACAGAAACCGTAATAGCATTCCTCTTACAGCCAGGCATGAGATTGTCCAGAAGATATTCTCCCTATCTTTGACTACTATGATGTAGTCTACAGTGCTGCTCCCAAATCCACCCTATCCAGATTGGACCTCCTTTTCAATTCTTTCCGTCACTTTGCTCTAGACTCTCCTGCTTGCACTCACCACTGTGACCTCTATCACTCTCTGTCTTTCCCTTCCGTTCCTAACAGGTGCCTCTCCCACTGTGCCAAACTCATCTCTAAATACTGACTAGGCTCTCTACCCTCATAGCTATCCTCCTCTCTCTCCACTCTGCCCCCTCCCAAATGCTCCTTAAGATCCACTGACTCACGTACCTTTGTGATACTGTGCTGCCCTACTCTTGCAGGCTAGTCTGCTTTTATTCACCATTTCCATAAACTCTGGAATGCCCTTCCTCCACAAATATGGCACTCCTCATTCTCTCACTCCCTCTCCACTGCCATTCATAACTTTCTCTCTTCTAACAGTACCTGTTTTCCTCATTCTTAAGGCTGCCGATCTCTTTTATGCTCTACCCCTAGCCAGTACTGTAACATTCTTTACCCAATCATACTTACGTACAAAGTACTAACACTTTAAATGTCAATTAATTGTTACTGTTCCACCCTGCTGTAGACTGTATCCTGTTTTTTTCATCCATTGCTGTATTTTTGTATTACTGTATTTTTCTGTTATATACTGTATTCCTCCTACCATTGCTGTATTTTTGTATTACTGTATTTTTCTGTTATATACTGTATTCCTCCTACCATTGCTGTATTTTTGTATTACTGTATTTTTCTGTTATATACTGTATTCCTCCTACCATTGCTGTATTTTTGTATTACTGTATTTTTCTGTTACATACTGTATTCCTCCTACCATTGCTGTATTTTTGTATTACTGTATTTTTCTGTTACATACTGTATTCCTCCTACCATTGCTGTATTTTTGTATTACTGTATTTTTCTTTACATACTGTATTCCTCCTACCATTGCTGTATTTTTGTATTACTGTATTTTTCTATTTACATACTGTATTCCTCCTACCATTGCTGTATTTTGTATTACTGTATTTTCTGTTACATACTGTATTCCTCCTACCATTGCTGTATTTTTGTATTACTGTATTTTTCTGTTACATACTGTATTCCTCCTACCATTGCTGTATTTTTGTATTACTGTATTTTTCTGTTACATACTGTATTCCTCCTACCATTGCTGTATTTTTGTATTACTGTATTTTCTGTTACATACTGTATTCCTCCTACCATTGCTGTATTTTGTATTACTGTATTTTTCTGTTACATACTGTATTCCTCCTACCATTGCTGTATTTTTGTATTACTGTATTTTTCTTTATATACTGTATTCCTCCTACCATTGCTGTATTTTTGTATTACTGTATTTTTCTGTTATATACTGTATTCCTCCTACCATTGCTGTATTTTTGTATTACTGTATTTTTCTGTTATATACTGTATTCCTCCTACCATTGCTGTATTTTTGTATTACTGTATTTTTCTGTTATATACTGTATTCCTCCTACCATTGCTGTATTTTTGTATTGCATACTTACAGTGTAATGACTGTTATATATTTTTTACTATATGTATTCTCCCTGTTCCCCTCCCCCCCAAGCTGCGCCAAGAGACAAGCAACTTGTTGTTCAGTGTGCCTTCCCAGGGAAACATTTCAATAAATAAATAAATAATAAATACATTTCAGACCAGCGCAGCAGCCAATCAGTGAGCTGCTTTAGCTCATGCATAATTAATTAAACTTATAATTTTCATTCTAGTGAAGAACTTACTTTTGACAGTCGATGAGGTTATATGTCATATGTTTTTTATTTATTTATTCTTATTTTACTTTAGCCTTTGGTAACCGGGTAAGGCGTACTAGGCACAAGTGCCTGTTTTCAGGGGCGACCTGGGAGCACTGGGCGGTTAAGTGAATTGTTCAGAGTCACACAATATGCAAGTGGAGGTTGTGAGAATCAAACTCTGGTCTGGTCTGCTGGATGTATCAAGCTCATTCACACCTCATTCCTCTAACCTCTAGGCTATACTGCCAGCCAATATGTGGAATGTCAGATTACTTAATGCTCCAGTGAAATGGAAAAAAGTCCTCTCTTATTTAAAGAAGTGTAAGTAGCAGTTGGCTCATACAGCAGTCTGAACTTTTGGCTTACCTCCCCCATACTAACTCAAGCAACCCTAGAATCATCAATTCTCCCCATGGTCATCTCTCACCATGCCCCTGTACAGCTTCAAGTTTTGTGGGGACCTCCTTTTCCCACCCCCTCTTCATGGAGGTTAGACCCGTTCATGTTTCAAAAATCAGACTTTATTCCATGATCTCAAAAAGAGGCAGTCATGATTTTTGAGGAGAACCTTATAGAGGACATTTCAGCAGGGAACACATGAGAAGCCTTTAAAGCGACTACTAGAAGTAAAATCATTGGATATGCTGCAGCAAGATGAAAAAAGAGATAACAGCAACTACATAGGCTAGAGCAGGACCTGCAGAAAGCAGAGACTAGATTTAAAGCAGCACCCATCCCCGACCTACAATCCCTTTTTGGTCACACTAAATAGGCCTTTGGTTATAAATTAACACTTTGCTATCAAGGGAGGCGGAAATTTCCATTACCTGGCTAAAGTATAAATACTGGGAAGGAGGTGAGCGAGGGGGCAAGATATTGGCCTCCAGACTTCATAAGCAGCAGGCCAAAATATTTATAGCAGGACTCAGAGACCCTGCAGGGCAGGTCCAGACCACATCTCAGGAGGTTAAAAAAATCATGAGAGCATTTTATGCCAATCGGTACTCATCCTCCCAAATTCAGAGCCCCAAGAACATCCATGCATGTTTTGGCTTCTCTGAATCTCCCTCATCTCTCCCCTCAACAAGCAGCTCAATTGGACACCCCGCTGTCCACAGCAAAGATTCCCATGCTCTCCTTTCCCTAAACACTGGTAAGGCACCTGGAGGAGATGGAGTTCCTGTTGAATTTCTGCAGAGCTTAGCCCCTGTAATTTCTCCGGTCCTTGGACAATGTACCTGAAAGCTGAAACATCTGCCTTCTCCCCCCCACCATAAAAGAGGCCATCATTACAGTGCTCCCCAAGAAAGGCAATGATCCCACGATGACTGCTATCTATCGGCCCATCTCCTTGATAAATGTGGCTAGCAAGGTGTATACTAAGGCCATGGCCACCAGGCTTAATCCATTCCTTCCACAATTAATCTATCCCACCCAGGTTGGATTTGTTCAAGGGAGGTACAGTGTTGATCATATCCATTCATTAATGAATCTAATATGTACAGCAAAAAAAACTTCCCTCCCCGGCAACCGCAGTGACCTTCTATTTCAAAAAAGCTTTTGACTCCCTCAAATGAGACTACTTAAAAATAGTACTGGTCTGCTTGGGGTTTGGCGGTTGCTTTCAGAATGGTAGTCGCTCTTTATACACTTTACCGACAGCAAGAATACTAACTAGCTCACTCTTCTCTGACCCATTTCCCTTAGAGAGGGGTGTAAGACATGGATGCCTACCATATCTACTCCTTTTTGTCTTAGAAGTTGAACCCTTAGCTGCTGTAATCCTACAGTATAATGAAATCCAAGGCCTAAGTATAGACAATGAGAGGTATACCATTCTTATGTACTCAGATGACCACTTAGTCCCCCTAACAGATATAACCCTTTCACTAAAACCACTATTATAGGTGCTCAGTCAATTTTGGGTACACTCAGGCTTGAAAATCAAACAATCTAAAACAGAGGTCCTCCTTTTAACATCATTATGTAACTTGAACGTGGTAACATCACAAGGACTGCACAGGACCTTTGATGGAATTACTTTTAATCACCCAGTCCCATGGGGTTATTATAATCCCATCAGTATTATACCAGGTAGGTCTCTGGGCAGCAAAGAGAGGGTTTTTAGAAACTCTCTACACACATTACCTCATTGTTTACCTAGTTAGGCTAAGTAGAGAATGAGTGATGCCATTTAGAACTATCACAGCAGCATAAGCCCTTTTGGCTCAGCTGCAGGGAAGCGGTTTAGAATCGTGGTGAGTTCCAGTTTGGAGAGTGAAGGAGAAGGAGTTCTCTGTACTGCAGAGGGCTAGAGGTGCTTACCAGCCTCCCTTGGCTGAGTGAAGGACCTCTGTTCATCATTTTTTCTCACCCTAGTGTGGAGAACAAGTGTTGCCTAAGAAGTGGAGGCGACCTTTGTCAGTGGAGCCCCAGTGGGTTCAAGTTCTTTCAAAAGTGGAAAGGGACTAAGAAATCAGTGGTTCTAATAGGAAACCCCCGATGGACTGAAGAACTGTCACAGCTGCCCAGAGAAGAGAGACTGTGAAGCTATGGACTTTGAGGAAGAAATGTTTCCTAAAGTGTTGTCAAATGCCTGTAACAAGGGCATACCAAACTGTGAGTACATTGAGCATCTGAGAGACTTTCAGGTTGTTTGGTGATGTTGGTGTCCTACGCTAACTAGATTATATTCACTCTGGACCCTGTTAACCACAAATAAATGCTGTTGTAATGTACTGAAGGAAAGGATGTCATTAGCAATCCAGTGGGGTTGAAGAATATAGTTTTTTGTGTCCTAATATAATGGTAGAATCTGACTTGGGCTAGGGTGGACAGACCCTTACTCATAGTCAAAGTTCAGAGCTAACTGGTTACCAGATAGGCACAATTGCCTGAAGATGTCAACAATGGTTCTTCTCATCAGGAGGTTCAATTTAAGTGTGTGGAAATTCCCACTATATATACACTTGGTCAGAGATCCCTAAGCAAAGGGTGAATAGTTTTTGTTTTGGAAAAGGTTCATGTTGGAATGTATAGTACTGCTTGTGTTTCAGCCTGTAAAAATGTTCTACTGCAAAAGTTGTGTCATCTTTCCTGCATAGTACAAACTTGGGGGAACCACCCTAGTTCTGCTTTAACATTTTGTCAGAAATAAAGCCATGCAATACAATCCCAGTTTTATGGTTGTGGGAAATCCATCTGTGAGTCCGAGTGAAATGTTATGGGGCCCCCTCATATAGGAGACACAGCATAGCCCTGGCACCCCTCTCCCAGACTTGGAGTATATTACTGTTATTTTATACTCTAACCTCCCGACCTCTTAGATGCCCGAGCCAAGTATTTACCCTGATGCCAGGGGTGATACTTTTTTCTGCCAACTTCTGATTTGTTGCCTTGTCTGTGTAACAGGTAGGGGGACCCTCGTTGCAAGATGCTGCTCTTGACCGGGGTAAGGATTACATACTTATTTTGGTATTAGAATAGTTCAAACTTTACCTGCTTGTGGGAAACAAATTTACAACCACTCCTGTCTAGCATTAAAACAGAGTGTGACCATTGGAAACTGTTACAACTTACCATGGCAGGGAAAATAGCAGCCATTAAAATGGTAATGGCCACAAAGCTTTTTTATCTCGTATCTCATATACCCCTAGAACTCCCAGTGAATTGTTATATATAAATTGACAAAGCCATTAGTAATTTTATTTGGGAAAGAAAGATGCCTAGGTACAGCCACAACAAACTGAGACACATTGGTGGCATGGGTGGTGGTGCCTTGGCTGGTTTGAGGGATGCAAATGGGCATTTCATGCAGTGCAAATCTTGCACTGGTTTAGGCCAAGAACACATAACTCCCCTCAGTGGGTTTGGATGGAAGAAGATAAGTGTAAGATACAACCTCTCTCTGTGCTTTCATTCTCTACAACTTCCAAGAAGCTGATTACGCACCACACTATTTGGCCCTTGGCTAAATATTGGGCCAAGTTTCACCGGAAACTTGACACAAACCCTACTCCCATATACCTCACACCCTGTGGGGCTACCCAGCAACATTAGTAGATCGAAAACTCCTTCAGTGGCCCTTATAAGCCAATAATGGTATTCTTCACTTGAAAGATATACTAGAACTAGGGAAAATAACAGTATTCTTTTTTCAAGATCTACCAACATGCTGGGGACTACCAGCTGCTGATTTCTGGAAGTACCTCTAGATTAGAATTGCAGTCCAACCCCTGCTTCACATTAAAACTCTCCACAGTAAACCCAACTTACTATCCACTTAGTTGTCCTTCTCAAAAAGTCAAGCAAGTAAAGTGTACTCAGCAGTAAGATATACTATTTCCAGTCAATCACTGGAATCTAAGGTCTGATGGGAAAATGCTCTACATATGAATATAACCAAACAAGAATGGTTCAGCTGCTGAAAGTTTGGGCATAATGCTTTTAAAGATACCAGAAGTAGTCTGCTCCAGAATAAAATCCTCCACTCCTGGTACAGAACACTGGCAGTACTCCACACCACAAAACTTTTAAATACTGATAAATGCTGGAGATGTTAGGCACATGGGGGGACTTGCATCATTCCCACACTCCAACCATTTTGGAATCAAGTATGTCAGCTAGAGGCTAAAATATTGCATAAGCAAATCCCTCAGTCTTTAGCCCTGCTGCTATTGGACCTGATGTTGGAGGCATCCCACCTTACTGCACAACAGCATAGGTAGATTGCACTTTTAAGTATGCAGGCCAAACACCTCATTCTATGCAGATGGCACACAGTTGAAATCTTAACTGTGGATGAGCTGCTGGTTTCCCTAATCCAACTCTTCACATTGGACCAACTATCTTACTTAGCTACCAATAATCTCTCCACCTAAGCTGCCTGCTGGCAACCCTTCATAACATACACAAAACCCAGGACAGAGGTAGGATTAACCTGTCCTCTGGGGCTGATTTTTTACTAATCAGGCTAAAAGGAGTAGGATTTATGCACCATTGATGAGTTACCCCCCTTACTATATCATCACTCTGCATTATAAATACCTAGGTTGTTGTCCCTTTCCTTTGTGGGTTTTTATATTTTTTTGTAGGGAAGGACACCATTCTGCTGAAGGAATCCAGACCTACCTAATATAATTGTTTAGATCATCCTGTAAGTATACATACATGACGCTTGTTATCTCTGACTTTTCATCCTCAATGCATTGGTATGTATTGTATCATTTCATATATCCTGCTGTTTGTTTGTGAATAAAACCTTTAATAACAAGTTTAACTGCAAAAATAATAATCTACCTGCCACAGAGAAACATTTTTTAATTGGATATACAACATAAAGGGTTTAAATAGGCAACATAATCTATAATTTGATTGCTATTATTGCACTCAATAAACATGTTATTTTTTCAAATATACTGCAGTCATAGACAATCTTATTGGCTAGAGTTACAGCTGATTTTAATTCAGTTTTTATAATTACAGCTGATTTTGGCTCAGTGTTTGATTGTATCATAGAAAATTCTTATACCAATTTTGATTCCATATATTAAAATATTATATTCAGTTTATAGACAGGTGCATAACAATTTATATCTATACTGTACTTGTACTGTATTCCTTTCTGTTAAGTAACTCTTCCTGCAAGTGCAACAACAGTTTGAATTTAGCAGATGTTGGGAAAATTTTAACTTGTTGAGCAGTACCTCGGAAAAGAAAATGGACCAAATGGCTCTATTGTAAATTTAATACCTGGCTGTCCAGTCTCATGGCAGGACCTCTGCCAATGTACTGTATGGTTGGGGATCAGAAGTGTCTTGATGGCAGGAAGTGTCTAGCTTATCCAAACATTCCTGTTGGGGACTCATGTCTTTGACAGAATACAGAGGTATTTGTCCAACAGGCTGGTCCAAGCAAGCAATAAAACCTGAAAGGGTGGGCAGTACTAGGAAATACTGGACCACCCAGGGGCATAATGAGGCCCATTGCCGCAGGCAGAGGGTCATCTTATGGCCCTGGAAGGTCTGGTATTGCCCATTCCACCCACCCTGGAGGGTATTATTGCACTTAGAAAATGGGCTGTTTGTAACATTTTTTTATAAAATAATTTAAAAATGTCACAAATTTACTTAAAAAAGTTGTATAAATTAATAGAAATTATTTTTGTTGTAAAGTAGTCTCTCAGCTGCTGGTTCAGCTGTCAGTAGAGGGTGCTTTTGTTTTCAATACACTTAGTTGTCTGTGACTTTTTATGTGCTTGATAGTTGGTTTCCTTGTGTTCCCCCTTGATATTTTCTTCCTAGTTTCTTCATTTTCTCTCTCACTAGCTGTTCTTTTTCTTAAGAGGGACTGTGGTAGGAGAGAGAGTGTGAGAGCAATGGTGTGGTTGTAAGGTGGTGTTGGAAAAAAAAAAAAACATTTCTTTTTGTGGTCAGAAGCCAGGAATGTACTGAGGAACTGCTGGCACACTGCTGGTGATGAGGCGTGTCATGGTCGGGCAGCCATTGGGAGCGTAGAATTAGACCCAAGCTGAAGCATTTAAGTGGTACCAACAATCACTGTAAGAAATACAAAGAAAATCTAACACACTGTTGGAACCACTTGAATTAAAGAGTTTGTTTATGAATGACTGAGGGGGGCAGGGAGAGAGAGGAGTGGAGTGCCTGAGTGAGGTCCACTGTTCAGCAACTTTAAACTACATTTTTAAAAGAAAGGAGTAGTTGGGGAAAAAAAGAGTGCCAAATTGAAATTTGAAATAATCTGACCTTTTCTTTTGTTTTACTCTCATTGGTGCCCTCATCCATTTAATTTCACAGTGGTCAGTTAAAGAATGTGCTTGCCACATGGATAATAGTTATTGTGATTGGCTACTACTCACTGCTTCAAGCAACAGAGAATGCTAGCTCAGGGACCACTAATGTGTGTGAGACTAGCAGTACTTTCTTTGATCTCCATACCGCAGATGAACATCTATCTGCAGTACAGAATCGAAGAAAATACTGCTGCTCTCATGTACAGTTGTGCTAGCGGGGCTAGCGGTCTCACTGTGGATCACGTCTCTGGAGGATTTTTCTGCCCAAGTGCATGTCAGCTATGAGTAGGTCTGCTTTCATTTTTTTCTTTTTGAATTTGCCATGGATGACCTTGCAAATGGGTAGGGGGCATTGGCTAACAGTTTTGGGCTCAGTAAGCAAGCCAACAAACATGGCAATAGTTGCCTCTACAACATTCTACTGTCCAATTTATTTGCAAACTAAATGAGGCATCAGATACCGGGACTAATTATTTCCAGGTCTCTGTTGTCTCATACTCGCCCTGCTGATTGCTTCATTTAGCCAATCACAATTCAAATTAACACTTGCCCATTTTCTGAGCTGGTTTTCCCAACAGCAGCTCAGAGAAAGGATGTTGAAT
Organism: Neoceratodus forsteri; assembly: GCA_016271365.2. NCBI lineage: Eukaryota > Metazoa > Chordata > Ceratodontiformes > Ceratodontidae > Neoceratodus > Neoceratodus forsteri. The sequence goes on from CM057454.1 coordinate 338,037,692, forward strand.
CTGTAATGTCAGAATGACATACTGGATGATGTGTCATGGCGGGGGGGCAACTAGAGGCTTTTAGATCTGACTGGGCCTGACAGGGTCAGTCAGGCTTGGGACTATAAACAAGCTGCCATCTAAGAGTTCATGTCTGCCCTGATTCATCAGAGTGCCTTGTGGTAAGCCAGTCTACTTTATTACAGAGAAAGAGGTTTATTCTGTATGTAACCCATTTTCAAAACCATTTTCTTTCAATTTCTGTAGAATTAATGTTCCATATATTGTTGATGTAATATCCTGTATTATATGTGTAAATATTTAGATGTATTAAAATATTATATATTTTCATATACTTCATGTTTCTTTTTTAATCCTATCTGGTACAGCTAATTGGTTTATAATTGACAAACTGTGAACACAATAAAAGCTGCACAAGGATCGTGGTGCTCCAAGACAAGTATTCAGGATTCTAGGCAAAACATTCGGGCATACACCACCTCAAACAATTCTAAAAGAGAACACTTGGCTCCAAAAGTTGAGGCACTGTTGTCCTTTATTGTAAGGTACAATACAATCAAAAGTGTAGCCACGGTGTTTACCTATGATTGTACCTTACAATAAAGGACAACGGAGCTTGAACCTGTTGAGTCAAGTATTCTCTTTCAGAATTGTTTGAGGTAGTGTGTGCCCAACTGTTTTGCCTAGTGTAATTGACAAACTGTATTTTGGCTTCTAAAGAGAAGGCTACCATTACCATATTCTATTTCTAAAGTAAGGTGTTCTCAGTTGTGCCAGAGAGGGGTGGTCCATGTGACCCTGTGCAAGGAGCACTGTACTGTGTGAGCAGTGGCTCTGGAGGGACACGGACCTGGACATACCCCCAAAGAGTGTCTAAGCTGAGTGGTGGCAGCTACTTAAGTATTGAGAAACCTGGAAACAGTGACACAGACTGAGTCTGGGAAAGATGAGTTTGCCACAAACTGAAGGCAGCGAGTGGGATCTGAAACAGTTTTACCAGTATACATTTTCTCTGTCCAGTCACAGAATGGGATATGCAAATGGTAACTGTATATTCTGCCAGTTTTGTTTTTGATTAGGCAAGACTAGAAAGATAGAAGATATTATCTCTGAGAGAGAGAGAGAGAAAGAAAACACTGGTGAGGAGGCCAAACATTGCCAGAACTGACAGCCATCCTCCAAAACAGTGACCAGAAAAGCTGTGGGAAGGGGTCACTGCTAGCCAGAGTTGTGAGGCGGGGGCTAGCAAGAATGCAAATGAGCCACAGCCTGTCCCCAGGGCCGCTGCTCCGGCAGACTGGATGCAAATGTTGGAGACAGAGCTTGCCCTGGTTAAAGCAAATGCAGAAATTGAGAGGCAAAAGACAGATGCAGACCTGCTGAAAATGAAGCTGGAGCAGTAGAGTGAGAGAAGGTGGAGAGGCAGATGATTGAGGAGCAAGAAAAGCAGCCCCAGCATGTGCTTCAGAAAGAGTGAGTGGAATGAAACGAGTGAGACAGGTAGCACCAGCATGAGATCCAGATGAAAAAGCTAATGGCATGAGAGGTTCAACCCAGGAAGCCAAAATTATTTCTAAAGTATTTCCCAGCTATCAGGAGGGGGATGATCCTGATTTGTTTTTAAGATCTTTTAAGAGAATATGTGGGCAGTTGGATTTGGGCAGGGCTTCTTGGGTGAATTACCTACTGCCACTGCTTACAGGCAAGGCATTAGAATCGTTTGCATGATGGACAATAATGACTGCATAGATTATGATAAAGTAAAAAATGCATTGCTAAACCATTTTGAGTTAACCCCTGAGGTGTAAAGGCAAACATTTAGAGGATTAAAAAAGGCACTGGGGGACAGCTATGCTGAAATGTTTGTGCAGTTAGGTAACTTATTATACTGCAGGGTAGAAGATGAAAAAGCTTGCTCTGTAGAGGAGATAAAAGATTTATTTCTTCTGGAACAGTTTTTTAAAACTGTACCTGAGGATCTGAGGATATGGTTGTTGGATAGAACTCTGAGCTCTACAAGGGAAGCAGCCAAGAGGACTGATGAGTTCATATCCAGCTGACTATCATCTCATCACAAAGGAAATGGGGAGGGACATCAGGTGGTTTTAGGGGAAGCCTATGGCAGCCTAAAGGATGCCAGACTGCTTCTGAACAAAAAAGGAAGTCACCTGGTCTCAAAAGCATGGAGATAGGTGAACACAAGTGCTATATTTTCCAAAAACGTGGGCATTTGTCATAATTGTCCAAAGAATGTAACAGAAGGTAAGAGTACAACTGTAGGGAGCAGCTTAAGAAGATCCCCACAGTTGGAAGCCTGTATACAGAGTGTGCTGCCCTCTAAATCCACTGCATAGATGCATGCTTTGTGTATGAATGGGATGGTGACCCAGGAGCTGAGGACACTGGGGCCTCCATTTCTTTGGTGAGGCAGAATCTGATTCAAGCGTGGCAGATCATGCTTGGCCTGTTTGGTAGGATTAGAGAAGTGACGGTATCAGTGCCACTCACAGTTCTGCCCATGTTTGACCCTCCTCACCTGAGAAGGTGGGGAGAGCATACAAGAGGTAGGTGTTGTACCAGAAATGCCTGTGAATGTAATCATGGGTAATGACTTTGATAGTAAGACCGATATTGTGTGTGTCACTGCCCATAACAAGGTGAGGGAACTGGGTTTTGAGGACACAGAGGGGGCAGTGCATGAGGAAGCAACCTCTACCTCAGTAGCAGGAGAAGGTGTAGCTGAAGAACAAGGTTGGAAGAGCAGTTCTGTGCCACAACTACAAACTGAAGACAGCCCAGCCATTGGTGGCTCCCCTCAGCAGACTGTGTTCTGGGGAAGGTAGGGCATGTGGAGCTAGGGAGAGCACAGCAAGCTGACCTATCACTGCAAAAGGTAAGGGACTTAGCCACTAGTGGGGAAGGTGACTCTGAGTTCTGGAAGAAGGGATGTGTACTCTGTGAATGGGCCCCTGTAACATGACTTGGCCCCCTGATGAAGTAGCATGCTTAGAATGCAAAGCCACAGAGTAAGTGCTGTGGCTTCGGTCTGATTCTTTCCATGGATGGTTTGACTTGTAAGATTTTTACGTTTTTAATTTATTACCTTTACAGAGTGCTGCCCTTTGTTGCTCTTCATGTATTCATACTCTGCTTAGCACCCACTTGCTCAGTGCGCATGGGTTCACTAGTGTCTCTGTGTTCTGGGGAAGGTAGGGTGTGTGGAGCTAAGGAGAGCTCAGTAAGAAGGAAAATGACTCTCTGAGTTCTAGAGAAAGGGAGGTGTACTCTGTGAATGGGCTTCTGTACCATGAGTGGGTTCCTAAGGAAGGACCGTAGGAAGGGGTACTTTGGCAGATAGTGGTTCCTATGAAGCATAGGAAGCAGCTTCTAGCCTTAGCTGATGACATACCCTTTTCAGGACACCTAGGTGTTAGCCATACAAAAAGGTGCTGCCTAATAATTTTTACTGGCTAGTATCTTGTACAGTTGGTAGATTGTGAGCGAGTTCTATGGTCTGTGGTGCAGGGCCTGTGACACTGGGCAGATGTCTTAATGCCACGGTCAGACATTCTCCCCCATTTTCTCCCACCGACCTCTAGGGCACCGTGCACAAACATGCAGAGACTCACGCATGCAGCTGAGTGAATCTGACATCCTCCCACCTTGATTTTATTTATTTTTATTTATTTGATATATCGGGTTTACAACCTTTGAGCCAGAGGCTCATTTACAAAGGTACCTCGTCACATGTAAGACAGAAACTAATACAGACAGGGTATAACAACAATTATATTAAGCATGTGTTACAGACATTTGTCACAGACATTATTTACAGTATTTGGATGACGATATTTACATCATCACAGCAGAAAGACATTATTAGCTTGAGAAAGCATCTAAACAGAGTAGTCAGTCCTGATCTGATGGTGCTGGCTGTACCACCAACTGTGGTCACCCAGGTGGCAGTAGTGCACCAGCAACTGTACACCCTCCCTCCTCAAAGTGAAGAGCAGCCACTGGGATGCTTCACTCACCTCCCCTGGCCAGCCCTCTGATGATCCAGGCTCGTTCCCAAACCCAGGTCGACAGCGTCATGAGTGGAAGCTGTACCACAGCGCCATCAGGCTGGGTTAGATTTCATTTCTTTATGGCTCCCTTCCCTGAAGGCTCAGGATGCCAGTACAATAAAACAGAGATAGCAACATAAACAGGTTAATAAATGCAGTCCCAGTTAAAAAAATATAAATTATATGAATAAAATAATAAAGTTACAATATACTATAAGAACATTTTCAACAACTTACTGCATAACAGCTAGGAAAGGGTTCTCTGTGATAAGAAATGTAACTAAACCATGAAAAAAAAATCACAGGACTCCACCCTGCTTCACAAAAACTGGTGTCCGAAGCAATAATTAGCAGAAGACTGTAACAGTTTATTAAGCAGCAATATACAAACAGTAGCAGTGTAAAAACATATGCTAACGTTTCACCGATAGGCTTCCTCAAAACATACTAAACCCACTGTGAGTGCTCAATTTATACAGAGTCACCTAGAGCATGTGATCATTTAAAAAAAGTACTTCACAGAAAATTTTAAAGTGCTCTTGCATAACTATTACACTTAAACCTTTGAATATAATACATCACACATTCACCATGTTCAGGCATATAAATAAAGAAACCACTTATCCCTAAAACACCATTCTTATATGCCCTAAATATAAATACATTTTTATTGTCAAAGAAATCAAATATTATCTCTAGTCTATATAGATATAGAATAGGGCACAAATATAAATGCATTCCAAAGTTCATACAAAAAATTCCTACCAAGGCTCCCCGCATTTCGCTCATATCCTTAAGGGTTTTAAAACAAACTATCACTTTCTCCAATTTATCATACTATGCTGTCTATAAGATCTGTAAGGAAGAAAAGGGGGGGGAGAAGAAAAGGGAAAACAAGGGACAAACAAACTGGGGAAAAAGCAAGAGTCACACAACAGGGGCATAGGTACACAGTGTAAAGCAAAAACCACTCCAAAACTTGCATCAAAAGTCAGTAGCACTGTGTAGGTCATATTTCAAATTCACTTTGGTTTCCCAATGAAAGCCAAAGGCTGGTGGTGTAAAATACATTCCTTCCATAAAGTGAGTAGACCTGCATAATAGCTTCCTAGCTCATACTGCAGTGGCCATTAGGGACCCTGACTCCCCATATGCCAGTGCAAATAAATGAGTTTTAATCCCACTTTTAAAGACCTCCACCAAGGAGGAGGAGGAGGAGGAAGAGTCCTTGCTCAGGACCCTGGGGAGCATGTTCCAAAGACCTGCAATCTTGAAAGACTGGTCCACTGAGGTGTTATCCCTGAACCTGGGAACAATCAGAAGGCTTTCCTCAATGGAGCAGAAGGGGTGTGCAGGCTTGTAAGAGTGCAAGAGATCACACAGATAACCCGGGCCCAACCCATATATTATTTTAAACATTGCATCACAGTGTATATAAATGCTGCTTATGTTGCTCAGTTTGCTATTCACCTGAAGAAGGAACCTGTGAGGCCTCGAAAGCTTGTGTACTATGCCATCATTGTACAAGACATATGTTGGTTCAATAAAAGGTATCAAACCTTCCAGCAAATCTGGGTTGAGTCTCAGCCAACTCAATGATATCCAGTCCTAGATGTCAGTCAGGCATTTATTCAGAACATCCACTGCATCACATGTCTCGAGTGCATGACAGGTAGAGCTTACTATCATCAGCATTACAATGAAACCCATCTTCATACTCTCTAATGATCTTAACCAGGGGCAGCATGTACACTACAAACAACATGGGTGAGAAGACAGACACCTGGGGTACACCACAGTGCAGGTCTATTGGGAGCAAGGGGAAACTTCCCATAACTACCCTCTATGTCCTGCTGTGAGGTAGGACTCAAACCAGCTGATGACTTTGCTGGTGAGTCCTACATACACACTGAGTCAGTTCCATAAAAGCCCATGGTCCACAGTGTTCAAGCCAGAGGAGAGATCTAGTAAGACAAGAACTGACCACTCTCCTCTATCTCTCACCCTGAGCAGGTCATCATGCACCCTGACCAACAAGGTCTCTGTGATGTGCTTTGTCCTAAAACCAGACTGGAGATGCTCACAGATGTCAAAGGCCATGAGATGTGCCTCAAGTTGCAACACAACCACCTTCTCAAGAGCTTTGCCTAAAAAAGGTAGGTTAGAGACTGATCGGTGATTCGCTGAGATGTCAGGGTCAAGGGATGGCTTTTTCAAGGGTTGGGCCTAGATCCAGTTCACAAAATGTTAGCCACAACTCCGAGATCACTTCCAAAACCTTATCTATCATCACTGGCCAAAACTCTGCCCAGGATCACTGCCATTGTGTCTCTCTGTCTCAACACTGTTGGGCTGTAACAGCCCACTTGGTGAGATCCCAGCCCTAATAGAGAACACTATGCCTGAAAAGAACTGAGCAAACTCCTCATGAAGCAGCTTTTCACAGACCCCAAACAGACAGGATGGAGAAGCCTGTCCACTATCAAAAAAAGCTGAGTTGTTCAGTTCCTTCTGGCTGCAATCCCCTGGACAGGAATTCTGTCTTCTTATGTGAGATTGCCCTTTAATAGCCACCAAAGTTAATATTCAAAATCAGTTTGTGCTCCTGAGTCCCCGATCACCTCCAACAATGCTCCAGTCTTCACCCTTTTGCTTTCATCTCCTTCAGCCCTCCGTCAAACCATGGCAAGCCAAGGAGTGAAATCAATGGATATACTTGAACTGATGGTACAAGGTTGAAGGCTGCACCAATGTCTCTATTATAAGTCACTACTACCTCCTCCAATCCGCAAGCACATGTTTCCATCATTCCTGAGATGTCTAACACCACCATAAGCCCATCTGGCATAAGCACTCGTAAAGAGCAGTACTGAACTATCTCCACAGGGGGTAGACTACAGAGGAGTGCCCCAAAATTGAACCTGATGATGCAATGATCCTACCAGCTAATCAGATCAATCCTGAGGTTCTCCACCTCAAGCCCCAGGGAGAATACCAAGTCCAAGGTGTGCCCATGTTAGTAAGTCGCAGCAGTAACTTCTTGTGCAAGGCCTAGGGATTCAATTCCTTGGAGGAACTCCTGTCCAAAATGTGAGCTCGTCATCAACCCAGGTATTGAAATCATCAAAAATAATCCATCTTGGTGATTCTTACACCCTGCCAGGGATGAAGTCCACAATTTCCTTTAGAAAATCCACCTTGCATACCAGAGGATGGTAAACGAGGAGGATCCTGCAACCTGCACCAGGACCGCCACGTGCAGCCACACATTGAAATGACAGGGTATCCCATTGGACGCACCACGTTCAATTCAGATTTAAAATAAATGGCCACACCCCTAGTAATCCTTTCTTTGGCAGTACACCGTGGAGAACCCAGCTGGGATGGCTGTCTCTAAAGCTGGACCAGCATCATCACCAAACCAGGTCTCTGTGAAGCTTGCCAGATCAACTGAGGAAGGAGATATAAGATCCACTATGAATGGTCTGATTCCTCATTGAATTTGCATTGCATAGCACTGCCTGAACAGGACATGTAGTGGCAGATGACTCATCAGCTACCTGCCCACTCAGTCTGGTGGGTTCCCTGAGAATGGGGATTAAGCACATCTGGCATTCCCAAATTTCCATTTTGTCCAAGGGCATCTCCTGGTCATTACAGTCCTAAATACCTCCCTCTGTCAGCACTCTTCCAATCTCTTGCCCCCATCACTACCTCCTAGTAATTTCCACCCCCCTGCAGTGGCAAAATGCCTTACTAGGCGGGGGGAGGGAATCATAAAAAGGGAAGAAGTGCCTGAGCAGAGATGAGGAGTAACTCAGTCTAGGGGTCTGTACAAGATGACACATTACCAGTAAAATTCAGTCCTGCCCTGAAAACCCCCACTATCCGACCACCTCACCCTACCTCTCTCCTTTCTTACAATGACCCTTCCTCTCCCTATCAAACAATCAAACCAACATACACCAGTGACACTATATAGACTAAACAAATTCTATCCAGAATTCACTCCCCAACTCACTGAAATAATAGAAAAATGTTACCAAATCAATTACAATATTAATAAATCCACAAGTTGTGGTGCAAGCAGCACACGTTCATGCATTTAAACTACAAGTCCTCCCCTAGAGAAAAATTCTAGGATAGCATCCATATAGATGACTAATTAAATAGTGGAAGGTACAGCTCCCAACTCTCACTTTAAAGCAGCACTAGGACCTCTCTGAAGACCAAAAATAGTCCCGATACAGTTTATCATGATAAAACAGTCATTTCCTCTCCTAGCTCTCACCCAGGAGATGTTGCCCAATCCAATCTATTGATCATACTTCCTGTCACGGAGTTAGATCAAAACATATAGTTGAAAAAAGACAGCAACACTGGAAGTCATAGGAAATCCACAGCTCAACGCATCTGCATCCCAAACTGTGCTTGCTTGGCTCCAACGATTCCACACCAGACCCAAGGTGGTCTCTTTTCCAGTGTCACTGGTCCCTGCAAGCATATCAGGCCTCTCTCACTGGCCACAGTCCAACACTTGCATTCTCACCAGTTGGATATGGCTCCTCAATTCCCATCTTGGACACTGTAGCACTCCTTGATGGTATCTCAGACACCCATTGATGCCATCTCAATCCAGGATGTTTCCACACCAGTGTTCAGCTCTCATCCCCTGGAGACAGTTCTTGGGATACATTCCTCCATTCAGCTGGACCACAGGAAGCCCTCACCCAGCTGCTTCTATCCAGCTCCCCTCAAAAAGAGGAAAAGGGGAGGAAAGCAGTCCAGACTTGGCTCTTGCAAGTACCACAGCCAAAAACTGAAAGCCAAGTGAAGATTTCTTTGCAGCTGTCAGACTCTTCATGTAATTGAGAACACAGCATTTAACAGCTGTGCTACCTGGACATGTAAATGGTCTGCTTGCACCACTACTTCCCTCACTAAAAACAAAAAAATGCTACTTCCTGATACTAACTCACTAAAATGGGTAACTACGCTATAAAAAGCCTACTACTATTTCACTAAGCAAATAATTTAAAAAACACTTAATTCTGCTGGTACTCAAAACCTCTAAAAAGGAGTTTTTAAAGCAAAAACTGAGCACTCAGTGTCCTGAGCTCACAGAGGCTCACCCAGTATCACTCTTTTCTTTGCCAAGGATCAGATAGGTAGTTTAGTGATAGATTATGCCACAAGGTACCCAGAAACAGTGCCCTTGTCCTCCATCAAGGCTGAGATGGTGGCTACCAAACTGCTTTAGATATTTAGCTGGATGTGTTTTCTCCAGGAGAATTTGTCAGACCAGGCACTAGCTTCATGTCTGACCTGATGGCTAGTCTCTGGAAGAAATGTGGGGTAAGGCAGCAGAGGCCTTTCCATACCACCCCCAGACTAAATGGTTTGGTCAAGTGATTCCGTGGTTCCCTTAAGACACTGTTAAGGGCATTTTCTAACCAGCGTGGGAGAGAGTGGGACAAGTGCCTACCCCATCTCCTATTTGCATATAGGAAAGTCTCCCAGGAGTCCATATGTAACCCCACTGCAAATGAGGGTTCCCAAAAGTCTTCTAGGAGCTTGCTAAGTGCTCCCAGCCTGAATGGTGTTCGGCGTTTAAGCCGCTTAACTGTGAGTGCTTTTAGAGCCTCTGGTACTGTCTCTTTAAGAGCTGCCTGCTCGCAGCCTATATCAGTTTGTATGGGGGACTTTGTGTTTAATGCTCGAATCCCGCCTGAGCTGTTGTTTAATCGCTCCATTTCTGCCATCGCTATATGTGCAGAGGGAGCCTTTCAGAACTCTGTAACTGTTTGCCTGAACTCATTTAGAGAATTAGTAAAATTGTAGTTTGTCTAACCTGCCTTTATTGCAGCTGGGACTCTGTGTGTTTTGCCCCTCCATTTTGTACCTGAACTGCTGAACTGGACCAATCAGTGTGAAGAGGGGATTGTTAAAATGGAGTCTGCTGGTGAATCAGAACTTGGATTCTCATTCTTGAGCCAGCCACCTCTGTACTGTATGGCCAGTGCCTCTTGGAAATGTAGTTTGGACCTTGGCACCTTTTTGCACCAACAGAGTAAGCCCTACTGTGATTGACAGCCGAAACAGCCAACCAAACTGGAGGGAACCCAAAGGAAATGCCCTGCACTGTTGCTGGCAAGCCAGATCGGTAGTGACAGTGAAGGAGAAGGAGCCCTGCTTCTGCTGCGGAATGTAGTTCAAGCGGGAAGTGTGTGGGAGACCCTGAAGTCAGCCTGCAGCTGTTGTGTGTGCTAGTTTGGACTGAATCCAAGTGTGTGAGGAAGGAGAAGGACGTCAGAAGTATGGAAACCAGGCTTAACCTGAAGAAGACTGAAGATTATGCTGAACAGCGATCGGCTGTCAGGGACTGCTGATGCTGTGCATGCTCCCATGTAATTTGCAGTGTTTGCAATCGGGATCGAGAAGCAGCTGCCTGGTATAGTAATTTCCTTTACATATAAATGTGTCTAGTGCTTGTGAGGGATCACGATTCCATTTCCCCTTATACTGTGAGTTGTGAGCTGAAGCTGGAAGCTGAACTCAAGTTAATCGGACTGAATCCGCTTGCTATCCAAAGAAGTTGTGCCCTGCCATGAGGGCCTCGACTACATGCCCTGCTGTTCTGGCAATCCAGAACAACCACTTCCAACAGGTTCTCTGCTTGAGGTATTATGAGTACAAATCGGGGTAGCCCCCTGCACCATTCATTTAATCAAGGTGAGTCAACTGATTTCTTTGTGTTTCTTTCTATGGACTGAGCCATCCAGCTCCAGATTACAAGTGTGTGTTGTGCATATATTTTCTTCTACAGGGCCCCATCCATCTGCACCAGCAGGCCAACCCCGGGCAATGGACCTGGCTAGCCCCCACCCATCCTGGGTACCCAGAGTGTGACTTTCTGAACCCTATACGTATGCACAGTACTCTGATTTGACTATTGCTAAACCAAATCAACCTGATTGCCCCCTCCCGTATTACTGTCCCCTAAATAAATCAGATTTGTGTTATTGAACTATATACTGTTTGTGGTGTCAGTACATATAGAACCAACATTGCAGTCTATTTGTGTATCTTGCCTAACCTTGTTTTACAGGGGATCCTCAGAGACGTGCTGCAGAATCAGTCTCGAGGGTAAGTGGTATCTATATGTGTAAAAAGTGTTCATATGTGGGGTATTGGGAAGGTAACTCCCGTGTACTGTAAGGGCCACTTGTGGGAACAAAGGGGGGTCACAGTGTCCCAGAGGGCTATGCCCACATTAGTTTAACCACTACCAACCCTGACCTCAGGGTGGGGGCACCCATCATTGAACCTAGGACCCTCAACCTGTCACTAGCCATACAGGCAGGGGTAGTAGCTGTTGGGATAGTGCCACCTAGGGGTTACATCTTGGAGGCACCACAGGGATTACCATCCTCTAGTGGCCATGTAAGAGAATTATCCCATTATGTACAGTTTAGGAGAGAAAATGGAGGGGCTTACTACGCCTAAGCTAAAAATTGCTCCCGATAAGCTACTGGTGCACCGAATGATGGGGTGGAGTGAAGCCGAATGTATAGACCCCCAGAGGGCTATTTTGTTATTGGATATCCCCTTAGGAACAAGTAATGCTGACATTGTAACCACTGCAGGGCAGATTAAGGGTGTGGGCCAGGTAGAGGTAAGGGGACAAGATGCAGACTTATTTGAGCAGACTATGATGGTACTGCTCTTGTGTAGTTCCCCAACAGACCCTGACAAGGTACCCCTATGATTATACCTGAAGGTGATCAGAAGGAATGGAGGGTAATCCATTTACATAGTGGTCCTGGCACCCTGGGTGGTTCCCCTAGTATAGACGGGTATAAAAAGAAGCTGCTCAAGCTGTTAGCATCAGAAGGGAAAACTGCACAAGAGCTGGTAAAAGTGTTAGACCTGTCAGGTGACCACACGCCCGTGCATTCCCCAACCACATCCCCTGTGTCTTCCAAGAGCTCACCACTAGCTGTCTCCCCCATCATAATTCCCCCGATACAGCTGGACTCCTATAGAAGGCTCCGACTTTTGTCTGGTACTGTCCCAGTGCCTTCGGGGGAGAGTGATTTAGAGACCTGGATGGATTATGCTACCCCTTTAGTGCAGTAATGGCAATGTTCAGAGGGGGAAAAGAGGAAGCGCTTGATGGAGCGTTTGAGAGGCCCTGCCCTGGAAGCCATCCGTTTTCTACGTGCCACTAGTCCGGAGGCTGCTGCAGCAGACTACCTCTCTGTACTGGAGGGGGTGTTTGGTAGCACAGAATTAGGGGATGATTTATTGTGGAAATTCAAGTCAGCTAAATAGTGGAGAAATGAGAAGTTGTCTGCCTTTGTCACTAGGATAGAGATGGCTTTGCAGCAGGCCCACAGAAAAAGGGGTGTGTCTGCCAAAGTGCTAAACTGGGTCCAATTAGACCACATCCTGAAGTCAGCTAGATTTTTGAGTGTAATGACTTTGAAGTTCAAGTTGCAAGACAGGAGGGCAAGCCCTCCAGAGTACTGTCATTTAATGAAAGAAATGTGTGAGATTGAAACTGATGAAGAGGGCTGGGAGCCCTGTGCTGGGACTGTGAACACTTGTCAGACCCCTGACAGGAGTGATTCAGATGAGGTCTAACAGTTGAGAGAACTGATTAAAGAATTGACTGAGGTAGTCAGAGAACCGGATCTGTATCAGACTCCCCCCGAGCCCAAAAGTGGAGTGGGAGTGCATGTTGTTTCCCCTGAGACCCGGATCAAGTGTAACCTGCTAGCAGAGATACGAGAGTTGAAAGCAATGGTGGGGGAGCTGCAAAGAGCTGCCCTAACCTCCAACCATAGTGGAGATTCAGAAGCACAAAGGTGTAGGCCCCCAGTCCAAGAAGAGCCTCGTCAAACCCCAGAGGTGCCTCAACAGAAAAGAGACCCCCCCCACCCTCCAGAGACTCTAAAGAAACTAAGTTTTGTTACCACTGTGGGGAGGATGGGCTCACTCACCATTTCTGCCACTCACCTGAAGATCTGTGGAGGGTCCGTGGCAGATTGTTAAATTTGCTTCATCCAAATACTAACCAGCCTCCAGGGGGAGCTGCGTGGAAAAGTTATGCCACCAGGGCCCATGCCCGATTGACACCCCAGACAGCACTGCCAGAATGGTCTGAAGTGGTGGGTCCCTCCATGGAGACCACTGTAAAGGTGAATGGAGTATCTACAAGAGCTGTATTAGACAGTGGCTCCCAAGTGACAATTATGTTCCAGGATTGGTATCAAAAGCATTTGTCTGATGTGCCCCTGCAACCATTGGAAGAACTGCATGTCTGGGGTTTAAGTGAGAAGGCCTACCCCTACTCTGACTATATCTGAATTTGGTTGTCTTTCCCCACCTCTGTGGCTGGATTGGCAGAACAAGTGGAGACCCTGGCCCTAGTGTGTCCCCCTACTGGACTGTATGATGGGGTTCCTCTACTAATTGGGATGAATGCGCATATGTTTGGATGGCTGGTGCAGTTGTGTTATGAAAAATAGGGGTCAAGAACTGGTAGAGCTTTAAGAATTCCGGCCTTGATCAAGAAGGCCTATGAGGCACAGAGAGATGCTGAAAAAGTGGAACCAGAGAAACCGGTTGGATTTGTCTGGAAGAAGGATCCTGAGTCTCTGATCTTGGCACCAAATGCCCAGTGTACCTTACAGGGAGACATCCATATCAGAAAGGATGTCAAGAATAAAATACTTATGCTGGATGAACTAGGCGATGGAAAATTGCCGGAAGGACTGCTGGTCAAGCCTAGTATTTTGCCTGCCAGAGCCCATGCTTATGCCAGAAGGGTGATGGTTCAAGTTCATAATGTGTCTGATAGAGAGATTAGGGTAAATAGAGGTTACACCCTGGCTAATGTGCATTGTGCAGATACTGCAGTGTTACCCAGTAACAGGTGTTCAGGGAAGAGTGACAGAGTGACGCCTGTCTTGTTCGATTTTGGTGACTCCCTGTTGCCAGCTGAATGGAAAGTGAGGATCAGTGAGAAACTTGCCCAGAGAGACCAAGTATTTTCTTTAAAGGAATGGGATGTAGGCTGTGTGCAAGGAGCTGAGCACTATATCCGGCTGTGTGATGAAAGGCCATTTCATGAGCGGTCTCGAAGCTTGGCACCTGCTGACATAGATGATGTAAGATGCCACCTACAGGAGATGCTTGCAGCTGGTGTAATTCAAGAATCCAGAAGCCCATATGCTTCACCTATCATGGTAGAGAGGAAAAAGAATGGGACAGTGAGAATATGCGTGGATTATTGCACCTTCAACCGGCGTACTATCCCTGATCAGTATACAATACCCTGCATTCAGGATGCCTTAGACTGCCTGAATGGTAGCAAGTGGTTCTCAGTGTTGGATCTTCGCATTGGGTACTACCAGATCCCGATGGCCCCGGAAGACTGTGAGAAGACAGCCTTTATCAGTCCGTTTGGTTTCTATGAGTTCATGAGGATGCCTCTAGGAATTTCAGGTACCCCAGCCACTTTTCAATGACTGATGGAGTGTGCAGTGGGGGATATGAACTTATTGGAGTGCCTGGTATACCTGTATGATGTTATTGTATTTGGCAGCTCACTGGAAGAACATGAGAGCAGATTGTTCAAGGTGTTGGACCAACTGGAAGACTTTGGCCTTAAACTATCCATTGATAAATGTCAGTTCTTCTAAACTTCTGTAAAGTGTGTGGGACACATAGTGTCTACTGAGGGAATAGAAACAGACCCGAGTAAAGTTGAGGCCTTAACCACCTGGCCACAGCCCCACAATCTAAAAGAACTGCAAAGATTCCTAGGGTTCTGTGGTTACTATCGGCAGTTCATCAAAAACTATTCAAGAGTAATTAGTCCTTTACTTAATCTTACTCAAGGTTACTCTCCTACTAACAAAAAATGTAAGAGGTCTGCTTCTCCTGAGACTGAGAGAGTGTATTTCCATCCCAATTAAGTTTTTGGGGCACGATGGACACTTGATTGTGAAGCTGCTTTTCACGAGATTATATATCAATTTACCCATGCTCCTGTCCTTGCATATGCAGATCCCGCAAAACCTTATGTCCTACACACTGATGCTAGTTTGCAGAGTTTGGGGGCTGTGTTGTACCAGGAGCACTAGGATGGCCTGAGACCATTGGCCTTTGCCAGTAGAAGCCTGACCCCATCCGAAAAGAACTATCCTGTACATAAGTTAGAGCTCCTAACTTTGAAGTGGGCCATGGTGGACCAATTCCACGAGTACTTGTATGGGGCTAAGATACTAGTAAAAACTGACAATAATCCCTTGACCTATGTGCAGACTTCAGCTAAGTTGGATGCTACTGGCCATAGGTGGCTTTCTGCATTATCTACATATGACTATGCTGTTGAATACAGAACAGGCCTGAACCACATAGATGCTGATGCTCTCTCCCAGAGGCCTGTTTCCCGGAATGACTGGGTCTGACTGCCACAACCTAATATTCAAGTACTCTGCCAGAAGTTTGACAGAGAGGAACAAGTGGCCACAGACACAGTGGACTGTCTGGTGGATTGTTTGGGGCCCTCTGAGAATTGCATACCTGCTGCTTATTGCCACTTTTCTTCATTAGACATTGGTGCTTTGCCTCAGCTAGACAATGACAGTCTTCAGCAGGCTCAATCGTGAGATCTTAAGATTAAACCAGCTTTAGAAGCCCTCTATGCAGAGAAAGATGTGTACAAGTTATGATCCACTGATTTGAGAACTGCATTGTTATACAAGGAAGGTCCTAAGTTGAAACTGATTAATCAACTGTTATACAGAGAAGCAATTGACAGAGGGGGACAAATTGATAAACAACAACTAGTTTTGCCCACTGCCTTCTGAGACTTGGTACTGAGGTCCCTACACAACCACATGGGGCACCTTGGTATAGACAGAACACTTGATTTGGTGAGATCCAGATTCTATTGGCCTAAGAAGGGGGCTGATGTTGAGCAACACATTCGAACTTGTAGTCGCTGTTTACAGAGGAAAGCCTTACCCCAGAGGGCTGCCCCCTTGTTAACATCACCACCTTGGAGCTGTTCTGTATTGACTTTCTGAGTTTGGAGCCAGATCAAAGAAATATTAGTAATGTGCTGGTGGTCCCTGTCCATTTTATGAGATATGCCCACGCTTTCCCCACCAAGGACCAGAAGGCATTCACCGTGGCAAAAGTACTGGTAGAAAACTTTTTTGTTCACTATGGGGCTCCACAAAAAATCCATTCTGATCAAGGAAGAGACTTTGAGAGTTGTTTGATCAAAGAGATGCTTTCTCTGTGGACAGTGCAAAAGTCCAGAACCACCCCTTACCACCCCAAGGGGGACCCACAGCCTGAACGTTTTAACCGCACTCTGTTGGATATGCTGGGCACCCTCCACCCAAAGGACAAGCCTAGATGGAGCCAACAAATTAGCACCTTGGTACATGCCTACAACTGCACCAAAAGTGATGGCACTGGGTTCTCCCCCACCTCCTTATGTTTGGCAGAGAGGCCCGACTACCGGTAGATGTTTGTTTCAGAGTTTCTCTTGATGGGGCTCGAGCTGATAATTATTTACAGCATGTGCAAAAGTTAAAGGCCAAGCTAAATCATGTGTACCAACTGGCTCAAACCATGGCTGCCAAAAGAAATCTGGCCAACAAAGAAAGGTATGATAAAAAGGTGAAAACACAGGAACTCCAGGAAGGAGATCAGGTATTGCTAAGAAATCTGGCACTACATGGCAAACACAAGATTGCTGACAGGTGGCACCATCTCCCTCACATTGTAGTGGGCAAACTAGATGAGCTGCCTGTGTACAAAGTAAGGCCTGAGAACAATTCAAAAGATGTTAAAACAATGCATCGAAATCATTTGCTGACCATTGTCTAAATCTTAATGGAGTCTGTGCCCCCAGAAAGTGCTCCCTCTGGAACAGTGACTAGAGCTGCTGCTAAGCAAAAGCAAAGAAAGTCTGCACCTACAGATGCTGAGTTAAAGTTTTCTCCACAGAAAATCCCAGTAAAAAATGACTGTCAATCTACTTCAGAGGAAAGTGAGTGCAACTTTGAGTGCTACCCTTCCATGAACTGAGTCAGTTGTTTCAAGGTAATCCCCTACTTAATTAAGGAGATGAAGGTGGGCCTTCTGGACTGTCTAAGTTCCCAGCTGTGTCATTGAAGCCAATGCTCCCAGAGATTGAGGTGTAGAGTGTTAAGTCAGATGACATGGAATCACTGTGCATGGTGGAACTGTATGAGTTTTCAGGGGAGGAAAATGATGAACTGGAACAGACTGGTGATATAACAGAGTAAGAGGAGTATTTTGAGTTTCCTGATGGTTCACTGCCAGTGTCAGAAAACTCTCCATGTGAGCCAAGTGTTATAGACTCAGAGGTTGCAAATCCTGGAGCTGAAAGTGCCCCCCGTTCTAGCTTCTCTTCCCCAATGAAGACTCTCCTGACAAGTAAAGACAGTGTTGAAAGTGAGCCTAACAGTGCAGAGACTGTAACAGTTCCCCCTAGAAAGACTGGTCGAGCTGCAAACCCTGTAGTGCACTTAAGCTATGATTCCCCTGGGAGGCCTGTAGATTTACCTCTCAATGTGGTCTATAAGGGAGTGTATGTGTCCCCGAGCCCATTGCCCAAACTGAGCATAAGTGCTAGCTCCAGGTTACTTGTCTTGTCCTCTAGGTATGGTGCCCCTGCCCCATCCAGTCCCAAGTTAGCTGATAGGGAAGGGCCCCCTCTTGTCAGGTTTCATGTGCAGGAAGTAATGACCTGATATCAAGATGTATTGTATTTACAATGTTGTGTAACCAGTAGTAAGCTGTGTAATACAGTATAAGTGTATATAACAGAGGTTTAATTTGTTGACTGTTGTTTAAAAGGGATGCAAGTCTAAACTGTTGGTGATATATATGTATGTGATAGTCTCCTTTAAAGTGTTATAAGGGTACCTGCTTGATGCGGATGCCAAGTTTTTTCAGGCCAGGAAAGGTGTAACCCCACTGCAAATGGGGGTTCCCAAAAGTCTTCTAGGAGCTGGCTAAGTGCTCCCAGCCTGAATGGTGTTCGGCATTTAAGCCGCTTAACTGTGAGTGCTTTTACAGCCTCTGGTACTGTATCTTTAAGAGCTGCCTGCTCGCAGGCTAAATTAGTTTGTATGGGGGGACTGTGTGTTTAATGCTCGAATCCAGCCCGAGCTACGGTTTAATCGCTCCGTTTCTGCCATCACTCTATGTGCCGAGGGAGCCTTTCAGAACGCTGTAACTGTTTGCCTGAACTCATTTAGAGAATTAGTAAAATTGCAGTTTGTCTAACCTGCCTTTATTGCAGCTGGGACTCTGTGTGTTTTGCCCCTCCATTTTGTACCTGAAATGCTGAACTGGACCAATCAGTGTGAAGGGGGGATTGCTAAAATGGAGTCTGCTGGCGTATCAGAACTTGGACTCTCATTCTTGAGCCAGCCACCTCTGTACTGTATGACCAGTGCCTCTGGGAAATGTAGTTTGGACCTTGGTGCCTTTTTGCACCAACAGAGTAAGCCCTACTGTGATTGACAGCTGAACTAGCCAACTGAACTGGAGGGAACCTAAAGAAAATGCCCTGCACTGTTGCTGGCAAGCCAGATCGGTAGTGACAGTGAAGAGAGAAGGAGCCCTGCTTCTGCTGTGGCGTGTAGTTCACGTGGAAAGTGTGTGGGAGGCCCTGAAGTCAGCCTGCAGCCATTGTGAGTGCTAGTTTGGACTGAATCCAAGTGTGTGAGGAAGGAGAAGGACATCAGAAGTGTGGAAACCAGGCTTAACTTGAAGAAGACTGAAGATTATGCTGAAGAGCTATCGGCCTGTCAGGGACTGCTGATGCTGTGCGTGCTCCCAGGTAATTTGCAGTGTTTGCAATTGGGATCAAGAAGCAGCTGCCTGGTATAGTAATTTCCTTTACATATACAGTAAATGTGTCTAGTGCTTGTGGGGGATCGCAATTCCATTTCCCCTTTTTCTGTGAGTTGTGAGCTGAAGCTGGAAGCTGAACTCAAGTTAATCGGACTGAATCCGCCTGCTATCCAAAGCAGTTGTGACCTGCCACGAGGGCCTCGACTCCATACCCTGCTGTTCTGGTGATCCAGAACAACCACTTCCAACAGGTTCTCTGCTTGGGGTATTTTGAGTACAAATCGGGGTAGCTCCCTGCACCCTTTATTTAATCAAAGTGAGTCAACTGATTTCTTTGTGTTTCTTTCTATGGACTGAGCCATCTGGCTCTGGATTACAAGTGTGTGTGTTGTGCATATATTTTCTTCTACAGGACTCCATCCATCTGCACCAGCCAGCCAACCCCGGGCAACAGACCTGGCTAGCCCCCCCATCCTGGGTACCCAGAATGTGACTTTTTGGACCTCATATGTATGGACAGTACTGTGATTTGACTATTGCTAAACCAAATCAACCTGATTGCCCCCCCTTCCGTGTTACTGTCCACTAAATAAATCAGATTTGTTATTATTGAACTATATACTGTATGTGGTGTCAGTACATATAGAACCAGCATTGCAGTGTGTTTATGTATCTTTCCCAACCTTGTTTTACAGGGGGTCCTCAGAGACGTGCTGCAGAATCAGTCTCGAGGGTAAGTGGTATCTATATGTGTAAAAAGTGTTCATATGTGGGGTATTGGGAAGGTAACTCTCGTGTACTGTGTGGGCCACTAGTGGGAACAAAGGGGGGGTCACAGTGTCTCAGAGGGCTGTGCCTATGTTAGTTTAACCACTACCAACCCTGACCTCTGGGTGGAGGCACCCATCATTGAACCTAGGCCCCTCAACCTATCACTAACTATACAGGCAGGGGTAGTAGCCCTTGGGATAGCTCCACTTAGGGGTTAAACATAGGATTCTCATCATTCAAGCTCCTGTTTGGTCATAGGGTAAGGATCCCCCTTGATTCAGTAATAGATGAATGGGAGGGCGAGCTTGCTCCCTAAGGGGAATCTGTTGTGGAGTATGTCCTTAGTTTCAGGTCATAGCCCAAGGAGCTTATGGGCTTTGCCCTGAAGCACCTGGTTACTGTGCAACAGAGGGAGAAGACATGGTACAACTGTGGGGCCAGGGCCAGGAGAACAAAGTCAGGAAATGAGTGACAGTGCTTGTCCCCATCTGGCAGAACAAATTACAGGCAGCTTGGGATGGGCCTTACTCAGTGGTCAGGAGATTGAATGATGTTAATTAAGTGGTGGAGCTACCTGACAAGTGGCACAGACAGCGAGTTTACCATGTAAGCATGAAACCCTAGCATGACAGGGATGAGATGATCCTGGCTGTATACAGCTATATAGAGGAGGGGCCACAAAGAGACCAACTGGATGATCTTCTGCGAGAGGTGAAGGAAGAATACTCGGTGGATGCTGTCACACTCTCAAAGCAAATGACACCAGCCCAAGCTGCCAAAATGAATGGGCTGCATACATTTTGTGAAACATTCATGGGGAAACTGGAGTATAGTGAGACAGCAAACAGCTCAGCAGTGTGTAGAGTGTGTGGACTTACAAAATACGTAGTGAAACAGCAATAAACCACACCACTCAGAGAACCTAATAAAAGGCAATATTTTTAATGTTGAATAACACCGCAACAAACACTAAAACGCTACAGGTGTGTGGACAAAACAACCTCTACCAGTTTCGCACAGTTTGCGTCATCAGGAGGATGACCATTCAAGTACATGGACCCTTTTATAGCCAGTGAGCCCGTTAGATTTAAAGTGCCAGTACTACAATTAGACTAAACATATAAAGCACAGGACCTACATGTATCATAATTTAAACATTTTTCAGTTAACATTTCATACACTCTAGGGAAGAAGTTAGAACAAAAAGGAGCTAAATAAAAACATATATGAAATTTGTAATAGGCATAACATATTGGTATCTTTTACGCATCATTATATTCTTCATACTGCTAATAATTGTGTAACACAATTGAGGCATAAAAAATAATACATTTCTGCCCTCAGTAGAAAAAATATGCATATCATGCACCTTGCAGTTTTTGTACAGCAGTATATTAGAAACTATATTTGATGCTTTAACATTACCACTAAAAGTTCACCATGAATTCTATGTCCTTAGTAATATTTGGGACTAAGGCATGATGAAATTGAAGAAAAGCACTTATTCCCTGTAACCTGAAAGACAAACATAAAAATATATCAAGAATAGTATATATATTCATAAAACTGTTTGTCAGAACTTATCACAATTGTGGATTTTAGGAGGAAGTATATATATATATATATATATATATATATATATATATATAAAATGTACAGTTACACAGGTTCTAATCCCACCAAAGGAACAATCAAATAATACAACCACATAAAGACAACTATATCTTTCTCTTGATACATGATAACAGATCAATTCTATCATTAAGACCTGGAGATTTTAAAGCTCCCAAGGTGAAAATCCAAAAGATTCACGATATAGCAGTTTTTCATCAAAATTACCACCACGTGTTACCCTTTCAAGAGCATAGAACTTGAAAAAATGCTTACCATCTCTTGTATTGTTAACATGTGATGCCAATGCATTCTTGGCATCATTGCTTGCAATAGAGCGAATATGTTCACCTATCCTAATCTTAAATTGTCTGCTGGTTTTGCCAACATAAAATGACTCACATTCACATGTTGCCAAATATATAACATTGTTGCTGTTGCAATTAAAAAATTCCCTAATCTGAAATTCCTTCTGAATGTTATATGTAGTGAATGTGTCAGTCCTCAAAATGTGGGAGCAACATTTACAGTTCCCACAACTAAAGTTCCCAGCAGGTAGTGGTGGCAGCCAAGTTTTAAATACAGACTCTGTTTTGTCAATCAGGTGACTATGCACTAGTCTATACTTTATGTTTCTGCCTCTACGATAAACAAAACATGGTTTTTCTTTAACATCTTCGCTCAAGAGAGGCTCATTTTTCAAAATGTGCCAGTTATTATGAATAATATTCTGTACTTTATGGGTATGTCTAGTGTAACTAGTAACAAAGTGCATCTTGGATGGCACCACTGCCTTCGATTTCACTATCAATAGTGTTTCCCTTTCAATGTCCAAAGTATCCAAAAAAGTTTGGCCTACATGTTTAGAGGAATAACCTCTTTCAATAAATCTATTACACATGTCACTACCCTGAGCAAAAAAATCACTATCTTCAGAACAGTTTCTACGTGCTCTATATACTTGGGCCTTGGGAATAGTTTTAATGGTCTTAGAGGGGAAGGCCTCAACCCATTTGGAAAATAGATCAGTGATGACTTGTTGTTTCTGCTAGTGGTGAACAAAGGTCCAATGAAGTCCATTTGGATTGCTTTCCAGGGACCCAGTTGTCTCTGCGGATGCAATTTGGCATTTTTATTTCCAGGTGTTGGGTTGTTTTGAGCACAGGTGATGTAGTTGTGCAATTAATGTTGAACATCTACTGTTTGACCAGACCACCACCCTATTGTTATCAGTCTCTGGAGGGCCTTATCTACACCCTGATGTCCATCTGTAGGTGTGTCATGTACCTGGTGGATGAACTCTGACTGAAGGTCTTTGGTGAACACCCACAGTATAGAGTCTTCCTGGTTATACAAAACAAGCTTTTGATTCAGGGAAAGGGAGAGGTGATTGAGGTGTCTGTTCAGGGAGTTGTTACCAGACACCTCTGTCTGCTGCATGAGATGGTTGTATACCTCTTTTATTTCTGTGTCACCCATTTGCACTGTGGCCAAATCCAATGGAATAGCTTGTTTTCTACTCTATGCAGCCACTGGCTTTGCCTCTGTAAGGACTGTATTTACCAACACCCCCCAATGTGTCTTCCTTGGTCAGTGTTCTGGTTTGGTCATTCTGCTCATGAAAAGGGTCTGACTTTGAATGGGCCTTTACTTTGTGGATGTACTGCTTAAATAGACTTTTTTTCTGTGAAAATGTTAATATATTGTAAACAGGTCTCAGTACTTGACCAGGTTACCTTCTGAGGAAGTGTGCCCACAGGTCTTCCAAAAGGGCAGAAACTCTGTGAGGAACTACTGTAGCACACCCACGAAGAGTCAAAAATAAAGGATAGTGTCCTCCTCTTGTTTGTTCTCTATCAGTTCCATTGCATGTGCATTGGCTGCTGGTTCTGCATATTGTGAGAATCTGACGGTACACTGCCTGGCTACCTCCATGGTCTCCCCCCCCCCTCCCAGGTAGAGGATAAGGATTCTGAATCTTGCTGCCTGATGTCCCTTATGATAAAAGGAGGAACCATCTGTGAAAACATGGCATGTCTGGGGGTCCAACAAGACAATGTCAGCGGTGAGCAGAAATGGACTGGGTTCCAGTAAGGAAGGAGGTTCCAGTCCATACTCATGTGCATCTCCATGATAAAGGAGCCCATGGGCCAGAATGGAGGGGGTTTTGGTGAGGTATACAGTAATATCCCAATCCTGCAAAAGGAGTGACCAATGGGTGAGTCTTGTGTTAGAAACATTTCAATCCTTTACTCGGTCTGACATCAAGAAATTGGTGGGAGTGTGATTGGTGTACAACACAATAGGGTGAGTCCAATAATGTTCATAAAGTGCCTTATAGCCCAAGCAGTAGCCAGTAAGTTTCTCTCACATAGAGACTATTTTTGTTCCACTGGTGAAAGGATTTGGGATGCATAGACGATGGGTCTGAGGTATCCGTGCATCTTCTGTGCTAAGACAGTAGACGTAGCTGTATCAGAGGTGGCAGTTTCCAAACGGAAGGGCAGATCTGGGTTTGGGCTAACCAAAGCAGGACTGTGGCTAAGGGCTGTTTTAAGGTAGAGACCACTGTGGTATGTTCTGGGTCCCACCACCAGGGGGCTTTATTTTTCAATAATTTATACAACGGTGCAACTTTTTGGGCAAAATCAGGGATAAAATCCCTTGAATAATGTACCATGCTCAGAAAATGTCTGAGAGTGGACACACACTGGTGGGCAGTGGCAAGTCCTGAATATATTGAATCTTGTCAAGGGCAGGGCTTCTCCCATCAACAGTAACCCACCGGCCAAAGAAGGATACTTTAGAATGACAAATTTAGACCTTGGCAGGGTTGCACTTTAGACGTACATGTTGCAAGAGTGTAAAGAGTTTAGTAAGCAACTGCAGGTGCTGCTCTTGGTCTTCAGTGGCCAAGAGAAGATCATCCACATATTGTGAAGACATTAAGGTGTGGAGAAGTCCTGGAGGGTGTCCCACATGTGGATGTGAGAGAGGGAGGGGTATTATGAAAGCCCTGTGGGAGACATGTACAAGTGTACTGACATCCCTTAAAGGTGAAGGCAAGCTTGTATTAGCTCTCTGGGGCCAATGGCAGTGACCAAAAATGGCTGGAAATATCCAAGGTGCTGAACCACTTGCGTTCAGGCTTTAAGAGTTTTAGCACATCCAGAGCTGAAGCTATGGTCAGTGCAAAGCTGGGGATCACCTACTTAGTCCTCCTGTAATCAATCATCAGTCTCCAGGTATTATTGGGCTTTCTCACATGTAGAGATGCAGTGAATTAAAATTTTTCCAGTGAAGTGCCTGCAAAGTGGCCACTTTGCATTGTCATTCCACTACACGGAGTGGCCAGTGTGAGAGGCTCACTTCACCTTGTAATTATGACTTTATGTTGTCATTCTGCCTTAACATGAAGTAAGGTGAAGTGATAACAATACGGGCAGCTCCCCACACATCACATGGTTTACAGTACTGTAAGTCACATGCTTTAGCCAGGCAGGAAGGAAGTGACTCATGCAAGCAGATACTTTCATTTTCTCCTGTGCAGAGGGAGAGAGAGGAGGCAGTTTGCCTTAGTGGGAACAGAGAAAGATCATTTTATTATAAAAGTAAAACCCCAACAGCTTTTTTGAAAGCTATTTTGTTGACTGTTTAGTGTTTTTTTGTACTTTGTTGTAGACAGTTCAGTTTTTATTTATGTGATTTCTTTGTTTTTTACTTTTATAAGTTTTTGTCTGTGTGTGTGTACCTGTGTTGTGTGTGTGAGTGTTTCGTCAACTGTCTTGACTCATCGTCATTGTATGGATAGAGGGAAGGAGGGAGGGAGGCCATGTCTGGGACTGTGCTGGGGCAGTGAGACTGCATCTGTGTGGCAGCATGATTGGCAGGGGATGAATGCACACCCGTGGTGGGGGGTATGGCTGAGTGCTGTTGGACCATTCTAAATTCTTGGGTCCTTCCCCCCAGAAGCAGCAGCACCACCACCACCTCCCCCCGGAAGCAGCAGCAGTAGCACCACCACCACCAAGTCCACCACCACTAGCAGCAGCAGCTCTGGCAGCACCACCTCCACAGCAAGATGTGCTGGAGGTTGATCACCACCATGTCCAGGCTGTTAGTGCATCTGGTCCTCCCATGCCTGGTCCCCCCCTGCAACTCCCCAGTTTGGGAGATATTTGACTATGTTGGGGGGACAGCAGCCTGGTGTGTTGCTACATCTGTGGTATAGAAGTGCACCATGGCCCCCAGGGGATACACTTGGGGACTGGGGGCCAGTGCACCCACATGATAAATCACCACAAGGTGGAGTGGCAGGCTGCCACAGAATGGGCTAGACCTTCACCTGCTGGCCCTTCTGTGTCAGTGGCAGAGGGTGCTGCTGTGCATTGCTGCAGCAGCAAGAGGATGGCCACAGCATCAGCTGCTCCAGCACCACCACCCCCACCACCACCACCAGCAGCTGTACCACCACCATCAGTGGACCCCACAGTGCCTGTTACTCATGCTGACCTTACTGTGTTGTGGTCTGCTGTGGAAGAAAACAATGAGAGGGTGAGTACTGTCCAGTAGCAGTTGGAGCACATAGAGTGATACCAACTGCAGATTGTGACAATGCTCCATATGCTCCTGGACCATCAGGGGATCCCACATTAGCTTTTTTTTCAAGACACATCTCCAACCCCTGCTGTGCTATACTTATAATCCAAGTTAAGAATGTGTACCCTCCTTGATATATTTCCGGTGCCTCAGCAATGTTTACTTTCTGTTGTGGAGTGGTTGTGGAAAAGCAGGACTGAGCAGTGCAAGTATAATGTGCTAAATTGCATGTTCGCACTGTGCAGTCAGTGTTCTTTCCTGTGTGTGCAGAACAGACACTGTTCAGCTTCGTGCAAACATATATGTTGTGACTTGTTGCAATATGTAAAGAAGAAAGATAAGCATATATAATGTATATGTTATTGGTACCATCATCATCAGTGGACTAAGTTATATGATATTGTTTCAGAGGTCTCTGGCCAGAGTGCACCTTAGTCACACTCACAGTGCACACATGACTTTTAGGAGATCATATATCAACTTAAAATCCTACTTTTCAACAAATCGTACCCAACAGACATGAAGTATTGGTGATAGTGAGGCACCCACAATATTTGATGGACGTACACTATAAAGTCAGAAAATACATAAGGTCCAGTTCACTCACTGCCAAATGCCAACACACTGTGCTACCAGAGTTCTTCTTTTCATTTTTTTGTTCTGGAATAAGTGATATCTTTATTGTTTAGAATAGACAGTGTCTGTTTTTTAGCAAGCTGATGTACTCCCTAACATGACATGACATGACGCCAGTGGTTGCACAGTGTGGTGGCAGTGGACTGCAGGACCTGTAATATATTCTGACTTTAAAATGTCTGTACACCATAACATATTTTGGATGCCTCATCAATATTTAATGTCTGTTGGGTAGAGTTTGTTGAAAAGAATTATTTTTTTGAACTATTATCTTTGCAAAGTCATGTGTGCACTGTGAGTGACTGAGATGCACAGTGGCCTGAGACCTTTGAAAAAATATATCATATCACTTACTCCACTGCTGATGATGATGGTACCAATAAAATATACATTATGGGCCAGATATTCAAAAGGGTTGAGCCATGCGCAATAGGGTTGCGCCTGCGCAAGTCCAAAAATGCACCATTCTGCCATATTCAGCAGGAAGCAGTTGCGCTACCGAACACATGCTGAGCAACAACGCAATGCAAATGAAGGCATGTGCAACCAAAGGGGTGGATACATGCATAAAGAGCACAATGCGATATTGAAAGGCTTGCGTAATGCGCACCAGTGGATCAGCAGGAAGGTGCGCCACAGCAGAAATGAGCCAAAATAAAAAGGCTTAAGGAAGAGGCGCAAGAATGCTACAGGGAAGCCACATGAGGCAGGGAGACAGACAAGGTGACACTGGCAAACAGTGCAGGCCAGGGAGTGCACAGGAGAGAAGAGGGACAAGGGAGGGTGTGTGGGGCCACAGACTGCAGAGGCCAGTAGGTGTACCCGGTGCAGTGGAGGTAGCAGTCAGGACAGCGGGGTAACAGAGCAACAACAGCCAGGGGACCACAAGCCAGGAAATGGACAGTGCCAGCTTCCTCATGGAAGCTGCAATGAGGGTGAGAAGGCATGCTGAGGGAGCGTGGCGTGGAAGGCCCATCGATGCGCCCCAACAGGCAGTACCGTGCCTGCATCAGCTTTGAGCTGTACACGGATGTAGAGATTGTGGGCCGGTACCACCTGAACAGGGAAATACTGAGGCGGCTCTGTGAGCTGTGCAGTGATGTGATGTGATGCAGGCACCCTCATGACGGAGTCACGCTCTGTCAGTGGAGATGAAGGTAACAGCCTGCATGTGCCTGCTCACCACGGGTACCTTCCAGAGGCTGACAGGGGACACCGCAGGCATAACACAGTCGGCCACGTCATGCATCCTCACACAATTCCTCAGCGCACTGCTGCCACATGCTGCGGAGTACATCCATTTCCCCAGTACCGCGGCAGAGGGTACAGCAAACATGCAGGAGTTCCACAGGGTATACGTATGCCTGGTGTGCTAGGGGTGATAGACTGCACCCATGTGGCTATTCACACCACCTGGCCCGATGGGGCAGCATACTGAAACTGGAAGGGTTTCTCGAGTGTCAACTGCCAGGTGGTGTGTGATGCCAGTGGGCGCATCATCAATATCTGTGCCACACACCCTGGCAGAGCACATGATGCCTTCATATGGTACCAATCTGCACTGTGCCATTGATTCGAGAGTGGGGACATCCTCACAGGACATCTAGTGGGTGAGTATGCATATAGGAATTGCAAGGTTGGGGCAAGGGTGGGAAAGCCACAGGTGCCATGGTAGTGGCACACAGGGATATGGGCAATATGGACCTGTACACGATACTAATCCACCATCTCCACACAGGTGACAAGCGGATACCCTCCATCCCTGGCTGCTCACACCTACGGCACCCGCGGCCCCATTGCAGCAACACTATTAGGAGGCACATGCACACATAACATCACCGGCGGGTGTTTGGGATGTTAAGGCACGTTTCGATGCCCTGACACCTCCGGTGGTGCCCTACAGTACAGCCCCTCAAAGGCCTGTGGGATATTCCTGGCCTGTTGTATCCTGCACAACATGGACAAAGACTGTGGGATAGCCATACAGGTCGAGGAGGGGGACAGCGATGGGGCCACCGGTGACACTGGTGATGATGGGGATGAGCAGTCCCCCCTTGGATGGCGGGACCCCCGACTGATCCGGCAGGCCCAGCTGCACCAGGACACCATCATGGAGGAGCATTTTGCATGACACAGGTAAGTCAAGGGGCCATGTGCAACCAACACTGTCTAGGCACAACCCGCAGGCACACAGGGTAACACAGCAGGGGTGCATGACGGCAAGGGGAGTGGTAGGGTCCAGGCGCACAAACACACCATCAGGGAGGGGTGAATAGTCATATGGGCACACACACACACACACACACACACCAGGCACAAAGCAGACATGGGCAGGTGTACAGCAGAGCAGGAACAGACATGGCAAACACACAGATCAATGGGCCACCCCCACCACCTGTACTGTCAAAGTACGTGTGTCAGATGCTGGGCACCTTTGCACCTTGGTGTACAGTACAATGCAGGCATCATCATGCACACACACCTGTGGACAGCAGTCGGGTGGGTGTGCAGGTGGTCCATGTGTCGGCGTGTTGGGAAGGGCACCCACCAGTGCACTGCCCACCATGACACACATTGCACACAAGGCAGCATCAGACAAGGCCTGCACTGGGAGACAGGTCACTCAGGTGGCACTGTGCCACGGCCACCTCGGATGTGTGGGTGGCCCCGCCGTGTCCCAGCAGCACTGGCAGGCTGATCATGGGCCACGTGGGGTGGCACCGATGGACCACCAGGGGTCCCACTGCCCGATCGCGACCTTGTCCGCACAGGGGTGTGCAGCATGCTGAACATACCTGCACCAGGTGTGTTTGGGATGCCCACAGCAGAACCCGGCGTCGACAGTCTGGGTGTCGCATGACGCCGGGAATGGGAAGTGGAGACCGTACGTAGTGTGGGTGTGCAGTACAGGGCACCTGACTGTGTGCCCAATCACGACCACAGAGACCACTAACTGGTTCAGCCTGTCAATGGCGGTGATCACATCCGTCCACAGTCTGACCATCTTTGCAGGATCAATGCATTATCCCTGCTGTTCCACTCCACAGCCACGCTGGTGCCTCACGCTGCGTTGCAACCGCATCTGCTGCTCTACATGATGCCCGAGAGGCAGGTGTGCTCATCAATGGGTCCTGTGCCACATCAGCATTCTATCCCCCAGGGTATGGAAGGGCCTGATGCTCAACACTCCTTGAGGGTGGGTGCTGTTCACCAGGACCAGGTGTGGGCAAGTCAACAGGTGGTGTGCATGTGCCACCACTGGACCCTGTACCCCCAGATCTGGTGGGTGACTGCTGCCCCTCCAACTGTTGTGCCCCAGGGACCACTCATTCCACTGCTGTGGCCGCAACAGTGCCAGAGACCTGCACAGCCACCGGTGCTGCCCACGGTGCTGACAGGCACAGCCTGGGACTGTGCTGATGTGCTGGCACACACATTGGAACCAGCTAGGTCCAAGGCACGTGCTGGCCTGCTGTGTGTCTGTTATGAGACACATGTGTCACTGCCATTGCAGTCCTTGCATCATCAATGGTGCAGGTTCGTGCAACAGCCACAGTCACAGCCTGCTGGCATGCTGCATGCCAGACTGCTGAACACAGGCTGTGCACCCACCTGACTCACCGACAACAGAGGTGGCAGCCAGGCGTGCATGCTGGTGCAGTGCATGCCCGGCTGGCAGCGAAGGTGGATGGACCCTCCACCAACACTGGCAGGTCTTCCACACTGCATGGTCCCACCACCACCATCCCCTGCAGACGAACAGGATCTGTAACAGAAAGTGAGAACATGTTAGTGCATGTGATCAACCTCCCCCAACACCACCACCATGTCATACCGTGCAGTGATGGGCTTCCACAGTCTGGAATCCACCTCCTGGTATGCCCTCTATAGCACTACGCTGCATTGATGCAGCCAGACGGTCCTCCGCCGGGGTCAGCTCTGCCACCTCTGGCTGGCCACCGCCTGTGGCAGCGCGTGCCACCCTGAGGGCTGCCACCTTCTCTTTGACCCGTCTCTGGTCTGTCCCCATCTTTTTTTTGCATTCCTGCATGGAGTGCTGGTGGCTTCCATGCAGGTTTACCACACGGGCTACCCCCTCCCGTGCAGCAGCATGGGCCTGAGGGGTGCCCCGCCGTTCACTCAGTAGTGGCTCCTCTTCCAGGTAGGCCTGGAAGAGTGCCTCTGTCTCTGACTTGGTGAAGTTGGGCCTCCTCTTTCACCCACCATCTTCATCCTCACCTGGTCTTTTCTCGGTCATGTCGGTCTGTATGGGTGGAAGTGGACACCTGTCACTGTGCAGTCTACAGCGTTATCCCATGACCATTGCCCAGAACATCACACAGCTTGCAACTCACCTTTCACCTGCAGTACCTGAATCTGGCCAGCGCAGTCCACTGTCGCATATTTATAGCGCAATGCATGCAAATTAGGAGTGGAGCAACTGTAATGAGATGCAAATCATGCCACCGTGCCTTTGAATGGCTGATCAGATGATTTGCATGTGTAGGCTGAATATTGCGCCGTTGCGATTTGTGCAATACGGTTGAGCCGGCTGAGCCAATGGCGCTTTTCTGTGACTGCGTAGCTCACCGCATTGCGCATGCCCAGGTAGCTTACACAGGCATCTGCCACTCTGATGACGTGCTGTGCATGATCAGCAATTCTGGCCATGGCCACCATTGTGTCAGTGGCGCTACAGTGCTGGTCACCAAATGGCACTGTGGCACAACTGCGCAGTAGTCCACTGTGGCACTGGAAAGCAGGTGACCAATCGTGCAGGACAAGTAGATGTCCGATGGCGCTGTGCGTGGCCTTGTGCCACTGACCCATGACCTTGTGCCCGACCTTTGCCCCCTGGCGCTGTACGTCTGGCATGTGCACGGCTCTATCGCGCTGTTTGGTGACAGCGTGATGTGGGCCGATGGCGCTGTACGAACAGCACAATGGGGACTTATGGAGTTGTATTGCGCAACATTTCCACGTGGGGTTGCCACGCTGCTGAGCGCCATATTGCCACTGTATA
This sequence comes from Neoceratodus forsteri, assembly GCA_016271365.2. NCBI lineage: Eukaryota > Metazoa > Chordata > Ceratodontiformes > Ceratodontidae > Neoceratodus > Neoceratodus forsteri. Next base: position 338,069,315 of record CM057454.1, read on the forward strand.
ACTGTGGAATGGCACGCAGGAGAGCTCGACAGTGGGGGCCTTGGAGCTGGCAAACCTGGTGGCTGTGTTGGAGCCACATCATGGGACACTGTTTGGGGGAGTGCCCCTGCAGATGGCATGCACCCATGTGTGGCAGCAGGTGGCAACTGCCCTAGAGCAGGCCATTGGGCGGAGGAGGACTCCTGAGCAGTGCAGGCACCGCTATAGTGACCTGCAAAGGAGGGAGCATGCTCTGCTGGAGCACCTCAGGTCTCGTGCCAGGAGTGGCATTGTGCCTAGGCCAGGTGGGTGTGCTGTGTATGCACTGGTATTGTCCGCATGGGTGACACTGTGTAATGTGACCTGCGCATGGGGGTGGGTTGGGCTATGGTTTGCTGTGAAGGTGTTTGCAGGTGTGTGCTGTTTGGGTCTGGTTGTGTGGGCAGGCACACTCAATGGGGCAAGGGGCTGTCTGCTTTGGGATCTCACTGATGTGTTTCTCTTCATTTGTCTCCCACAGGCGTGGAGGAGAGGAGGCGGGCCCGGGCTGAGGCATGGGATGGCAGTGCCGGGGTGGCTGGCAGAGGTGGTGTGCCACAGCCACAGCAGCAGCAGCAGCAGCCACAGCCACAGCAGCAGCAGCCACAGCTGCAGCAGCACCAGCAGCAGCAGCTTCATGAGGGTGAGTGTCATTACATCAAGGATGCTATTGCATGCTGGGGGGGCATGGCCACCATCCATGGACTACACTACCATGCACGCAACATGTGACAGTCATCACTGTCCAGTGGCACTGCATGTGTGTGTGTGCATCACTGGTGGTCCATGCATGTACTGGGCACATGGCTGTGGCACTAGCATCCCACCAGGTAGCCACATCACTGGGCAGTCTTGGTTGTGCTGTGATGGACATGGGTGGTGTGTGAGTGCAGTGGTACACATGGCTGTTGCTGCCTGGTTGGGCATGTCTTGTGCACGGTCACTGTGGCTGGGTGCAGTCCATCACAGGAGTGGGGCACTTGGCTGTATGCCATGCATGATGGGTGGAATTCAGGGATGTGGACAGTCACAGCCATTTACCCTTGTCCAAGGTATCCAGATCCTGCATCGCATCATGCTAGCACTGCGGAGGCTCACACAGGTGGCCATGGATTCTCACGCCATCCTTCTGGACATGCAGCGGCATGGGATACGGTGCCAGAGGAGGCCCTGGACACAGCACCAGGTGGAAGGAGGGCAGGCTGCCGGCCGGTAGCTGCCCATCACCACACCCCACCTTCCCTCTCCAGGTTGTTCACCCCTGCCCCTTACCCACCCCTCCCTTATACTCACACCCCCACCCCTGCTTTGTATATATGTACATAGTTGCTTTGTTGTTCTTGTTACTCTTATTCATTACATTTATATTTTGATATGAATACTGTGGTGGTCTCTGATTTGCAGCTGGCTATAGGTGCTCAGTTGCAGTGGTGTGCATGGCATCTGGAGTGGTATGGTCATGGGTATGTGTGTGCATGTGTGTGGGGTGGTGTCTCTGGTGTGAGTGTGGCTTCCACTCAGTATTGCCGTGTGCTGCCACCCACTGCTGGGTGCTCATGGTGGGTTTGGCTTGTATAGTTCTGTGGTTCACAAGGTTGCAGTGTGCCGGGGGCCTGGGGATTCCTGCAGTGCTGGTCACTGCACATGGGTGGTGTCTTGGGGTCACAGTGCTGGATGTGCTGTGCACACGGGGGGGCTGCTGGACACTGGGGTGGTCCACCCCCTTTGTGTGGCACTCTCAGCTTGCCAGTGGGTGTGCTGCAGTAACATGGCCGGGATGTGCTTTCTTTGCTTGTCCCCATGGTCAGGTGGCTGTTCCATCCCTCCACCAGTTATGCTGTGCTTGGGGTGTGGGGGTACATTGTTGGTTCTGCAGTGTGTCCCTGTGCCCATCTGTGGCATGGGTGGTGGGCCCCTGCCTACTTTTCTGGTTGCGCAGTTCCATTGCTCTGCTGCTTGTGGTCTCTTTGCTTGTGCTATGGCACCTCTGGACTGCTCAGCTGGGCTGCCTTTATTGCACTATGGCGCATCATCTCTGCTCAGCTTCCCCTTCCTGGTTGCGCTATGGCACAGGTTGTGTGATATTCAGACATTGGCTGGTTGCGCAATTTGTCTTGCTCCATGTTTGAATATTGCGTGTATTGTGCTTGTGTGCAATTGACTTGTGCTTGCTCCTGCTGTTGTGCACTTTTTGGGCGCAGTTTGAATATCCGGCCCTATATATTCTTATATTTATTCTTTACATACTACAACAAGTCACACCATATATATGTTTGCACGAAGCTGGACAGTCTCTGGTCTGCACACACAGGAAAGAACACTAACTGCACATATGCAGTTTAGCACAGTATACTTGCACTGCTCAGTCCTGCTTTTGGACAAACACTTCATGACAGAAAGTAAACATTACTGAGGCTCCAAAAATATTTTATTTTTTAAATAGACATTAATTTATAATTTATGACATTATGTGCTCACACACAGTCACTAGAATTTTTGTGCATCTTCAAAATGCAACTGTTTTGTGTCCAGAAAATTTCCCAGTGCTGACGAAGTGAAATGTGAGCATTATACCAAATGCGATGTGTCCCTGAATTAATGGCACACCCAGTCATGCATGCAGTGCTCACACACAGTCCCCAGAGGTTTTGTGCATCTCCAAAATACAACTGTCTTGTGTTCAGAAAATTCTCCAGTGCTGATGAAGTGAAATGGGAGCGTTAAACCAAATGCAGTGTCCCAGAATTAATGGTACACTCAGTCATGCGCGCAGTGCTCACACAGTCCTAAGAAGTTTTGTGCATCCCCAAAATGTGACTGTCATGTGTCCAGAAAATTCCACAGTGCTGACAAAGTGAAATGGGAGTATTACAAGAAATACTGCAGCTGTGTCAATTGCATGCTGCTGTGTATTGACCTTACTGTAATTATGATGTGAATGTGATGATGCCCAGTGTCTTGCCAAACTGTATGTAGGAGGGATAACATGAATGACCATTCAGTGTACCGGATCCATCACAAATGATGAATTGAGAGAATTGTTTGTTGCCCAAAGTGTCCTGCGATCACCTCAACAGGGAGGGTACCCTTTGTGTGCACACCACTCGTAGACTTGTGAGTTGATATATACATATATGTATTTTCTTGGGGGGAGTGACATAAATATACATTTACTCATTACATTGTTTTTTTTCACAGGTCACATACTGTTGGTGTGCGCATTCCCATGCTTGAGAAATTGTGGCATTGGAAATGGAAATGGAATACTCTCAACCCAATGAAGGTAAGAATTCTTTTTGTTGGGGGGGGTTATCATATTTGCAAGTAGGTCTCACTAATGCTTTATTGTTTGGTTACTTCTTCAGAGATTTTATCTGCATCCTCCTCCAGTCCTGCAATAATGATCATGGTCATCATCGATTCATATGGCTTCTATTTGTTGCATGTCTGCCAGCCAGTCAGCCTGGGGGGTGGGGTATGATGTTGAAGTTCTTTGGATAAGGCAACTATGACACAACAAAGCATCTGGAAGTTTCCTAAAAAAGAAATCAATGACTTATTACAACTTGATTGCAGCAGTAACACATTATGTTTAACCCGGGGCTGTTCCACCACGGTTATATGGATTAACACAGATAGCAAGCTGTGAAGCCACAAGAACACCAAATCATCAGATCACAATTAAATTTAGTACCAGGCTGTAAGAAATACATTGTGTTAGTGTCCCTTACTCTTAACTCAAGTTACATGTTAAAACCACATCTTGTCAAGTCACCCGACCTGGGTCAAATTTTTTTCAACACTGGCATGGCTGCAGCTGAAAACTTGGAATACAGTACATGAACCATGATGTGTTGGGCAAATATTTTGTGACATACATCACCTACTTTACAAATCATCAGTCAGATTTTTTGCACACTTATGAAAAAAAAAAAGGAACAGATTAAATAAAATTGATATACTTGCCAGTAAGGAAATGGATATCCCATAGGTTGCTGTACACAGTAATGCTGTACCATTGATACAGACCTTCAGCAAAGAAGAGTCATTTGTTAACCTGTAAAAAAACAAAATAAATTGACCATATTTGTTTGACCATTGCAGCTCGGAAAAGCAACAGGAACCAAAACACATAGCTACAGGAAGTTGAATAGCATGAAAATCATTAGTACACATAGTCATTATAGTATTCATAGTAAGAAGCCGTGTGCCTGTGGCTGATGGATGTGGTTTCCTGTTCAACTTCCTCTGCCTTGGCATGGTGAAGACATGTAATGGAAAACATTGTCAGAATGGTGGTGGTGGTCATAGCTTAGGCACATGATGACATTCCCTCTCACATCTTCCTTCTTCCTGCATCTGGTGGTGGTTGCAGTGGCTAACAGCAGTCTTATGGTAGTGGTCCAGAGGGGCACACAGTGACATTCCCTATGGCAGCAGTGGCTAACAGCAATTTCATGGTGGTGATCCAGAGGGGCACATGGTGACATTCCCTATAGTGGCAGTGGCTAACAGCGGTTTAATGGTGGTGGTCCAGAGGGGCACACAGTGACATTCCCTATGATGGCAGTGTCTAACAGTAGTTTCATAGTGGTGGTATAGGGGCCAGGATATGTTGTGCTCTGTGTTACAAATGTGACGTGAAAGTCTGAGTGGGCAACTGATTTAACTTTATCAAAAAGAAAACATGCATCATGATACAAAAAATGTGACAGCCTTTTAACCACTTAGGTTAAAACCTGCCAACATTAACCTCATCATCATCCTCATAAAGAAAGCTGCCCTCACAGTCACCTATATCTGAATTCTGACCATTGGGAAATTCTTTCTCCATTGTGTCGTCATCTATGTCACTTCCAGTGCCACCAGGATGGTCCTGTTCTACATCAGCAAAACCATGACTAGACTTGGGTACAAATACTGAGGTTGCAGTCTGAGCTGGTATGTGCGTCTCATTCATTTTTATGAATGTCAGCAAACTGACATTTGCAGGAGAGAGGTTTGTACGATGATCCCAAACTATTGCACCTGCTGAGCTGAATATCCTCTCAACACTTACACTGGAAGGTGGGCATGTGAGGTACTTCAGTGCCATTGCAGTCAGCTCTAGCCATTCACTGACCTTTCCACTCCAATATACAAGAGGATCATCAGTTATTGACAGATGCCTGTTTTCAGACAAATATGACTTAACCATTCGCTGTGCTGTACTAAGTCCAGTGGTTGATGTATCATCCTGTTCTCTGGAATAATTTATGTCACAAACCCCCACTTGGGACAAAGCCTCTCAAAGTGGGTTAATGACAACTGGTTTCGATGACAGACCACCTGGAACTGCATTTCCCTTCCTCTTGCAGGAGGATATGCTTGATACTACTCCAGGTTCACCTTCAGCCTGATTATGCTGCTGAGGTTTGCTGACCTTGGCAAGTGACTTCTGTGCCTCATGAACCAAGCGCACCAGTTGCCCACTGACATTTTTTACCTGTTCAGGCCTGCCCTCCAGTAGTGAGGCAATTCCACGTTTGTATCATGTGTCCAGCATTGTTACTATTGAAAGTTGTCACTATGCTGAATGCTCAAGATGTGACGATTCTGGTTGAATACTGTCAGCATGTGTTTCAGCAACACACTGCCAGCACTGTCTCTGGCAACATCAAGGCTATGCTATACATTCATCAATGTCTGCCTCAGCACCCACAGCAGTGGAATTGATTGGCTAATGGAGGCAGACTCACCACTCTTTGCCTATGTGGCATGTTCAAAAAAGCCTCAGAACTGTTATTACAGAGTCCGTGAGGCGCCACTGTTCAGTCATCATAGACATGGAGGCCCCTGAACTGTCACGGCTAGTGTATATGACAAGATATTCTGAGATGGCTTTGTATTGTTCTTACAACCTCTTTGCCATGTATAAAGTGGAGTTTCACTGGGTGAGAATTTACAACTACAAGCGGTGCTGTGGGAGGCAGTTTTTGGATCTGCAACTGCCAAAGTTGGTCATGGGCCTTTGTAGGGCGTGAAAAGTGAAAACAGATATGGCATGCAACTATCAGCATTTCCTTTATATCAGGGTGATGCAGAAACTCCTGCATCACAAGATTTAAACAGTGGGCCATGCATGGAACCCAAACAAAGCCACCATTCGCGATGCATTTAACCACATTTGACCCATTATCACTTGCTATGAACCCAGCTCTCAGGGACAGAGGGTTCAGCCACTTGTCAATTTCAGTCAGTACCAAGTCCAGCATGTTTTCACCAGTGTGTGAACAGGTCACATTGCGCATAGCAATCGTTGCATGCTGTTGAATGCCTGGAAGATTACTACCACAATACTCTACCGTACTACACTGATTATTCACAATACCAACAGCACAAACAACATCTGGCACCTGTGCCCAATGTGCAGTTATACACAAATGTGAACTCCCTGTTGTTTTGACACTTGTCCACATATCCATACTCAAATGGATGAATGGAGAGGAGGAATGTTGAAGGACATGTCTTACAGAGTTGGACACAGAACGGTACAACTCAGGACAGCACGGGTGGAAAAGTATGTCCTGAATGGGACTTTCCATTTTGGACAGGCACATGCTGCAAACCATCAGAACCCAGAATTCTCCATGAAGGAGAAGGGCAAAAGATCAATTGCCAGCAATTCAGCTACAGCAGCATTAAGTTCATGTGACACTGTATGATTGGGTGGGTACTTCAGCTTATGTACAAAAACACTCTGTAACATGGGCTGACTTAAACATTTTACACGGGGTGTGATGACAAATGGTTTCTACCCTGCGAATGGCATTGGCAGGGGGTGGAATGTGGACGTGTGATGAAGACGATTGCACAGGTGATGAAAAATCCACAAATGAAGTTATTTTCCCAGATTTACAGACAGGGGTTGATGTACCATTTGCTCTAGACATACTGCCTTGACTACCACCATCACTGCTACTCTTATCACCATTTGACAAGATTTCAAAATCATTATGCTCCTCCACCTCATCATGCCTGTAGTAATCCTCTGCTATTATTTCATCACTACTGCACACATTTAATTTCCTATCTGGTCTTACAGTCATGGAAGGGGATAACATGCTCATTATGGTTGATGATGAGGGTGAACATCCCACTCTGGTAATAGCTGCCAACTTGTGCTGTGTCCACAGTGCGATGTGCCTGTTCTTAAGATGTGTATGCTGTCCCCCACTGTGCCCAGATGGCTACCCTTTTTACCTCACCTCACACGCGCATGGTAAAGCTGGCAGATTGTAACTGACTCATCATTTCTATCTTGCACAAAAAAATCCCAAACAAGGGATTGTGATCTCCTACCTTTAATATGTCCCTGATGCTGCTTATTGGACTCCGTTTTTTAAGCCCTGAAGTGGGGGTGTGCTACATGATTTTTCAGACCAGATACACTTGGACTGCAATTGACCACCACAACTACCTATCATTATTACTGGGTCGTCATCATTGTCATCATCAACTGAAACTGGTGGTAAATCAAAACTTTATGAGGGGGGAGGGGGGTTAATACAAACAGACCAGACACAGCCACCTTGAATTTCTTTTTCTCTGGTTCCCAACAGGAGTCACTGACATCAACATCATCCACATCCATGTCTTCTGCTTGGATGCTGCTGGCATGTGGACTGCATGTTGCAACCATAGCAACATCAGCATCAACAGATTCATCTTCAACACCACCATCACCTGATACTTTTTCACCACACTGTGAATCATTGCATGGCAAATGCATGACCCTAACTGCGGTGGAAGAAATATGACTTTGTGTGTTATCGTTGCCATGGTGATCAGAATCCTCATTTTCTGTTACCGATGGGATTAGGATGTTACTGGGGAATATGACATCATCTACTCTGTCACTCACTGACACTGCTTTACACTCAACTATATTTTTGAACACGGTCAACTGGTCAGAAGTGGAACTTGAGGCAGCAATACTCATGCCAGCAGTAACTGCACTAACACCACCAGCTGGAACAACGTCATCTCCTCCAACTATGAGTGGAGCTACTGACTGCACTGTAAAAAACACTGAACGAGAAATACCTTTCCTCACATCAGCAATGCACTTCCATGACTGCATACTACTATGCCTACAGACAATCTTACCACTGGCAGCATTGCTATAGCAAGAAACAGCTTTGCTTGCACATTTCTTTGTGGGCATTTTGGGGGATTAACAAGAATATTCTAAACAAATTTAGACTTTGGAACGGTTATTCTGGGCCACTGGATGTAAAGCCAAAAAAAAAACCAACTGTGGCTTCAACAGGAGATACAGACGCAAAGTCACAACAAGTTCAACAACACATTAACTAACCAGTGGTGCTCAAGTCACAATCCAGTCTGGAAAAGAATACCTTTTGCCGGTTGGTGGTTGGGGGGGAAGCACTGTGATGGCAGATTACAGTAACAGTGCAAAACCAAGATACCACAATGGCAGTAAAAAATCACACAGGTACAGTGGATAGCAGGTTCACACTGCTGCAATTACACTTTGGAAAAATAAAAGGTGTATCATGCACACACACCGCACACACACACACACACACACACACACACACACACACACACACACACACACACACACACACTTTGTCTAAGTAAATTGAAAACTTCAGTAATTTACTGCGTATTTTAAACAACCGGAAATAATGCACTGCTGCACCAGGTCCACAACACAATCAACAAAATAATGTCAACAGTTACTGAAAATATTACTGTGTGTACATTAACACAGTTATACAAGAAAAAAAAAACCAAAAAACAAAGAACTCCCTATTTCTCCAACTTAAATCAACCTACACCACAGATACTCCCTTCCCCCAAAGCACACTTCCACTGTTTGTCAGTACGCAGACCGAATGTTGTACATTAAAATTCAAAATCCACACACAAATAATAAACACTCAATGTCACAAGCACAGGAGGGTTTTTTACAATCGATGCACTAAAGTTTGAGCAAAAAAAAAAGACTCAAAAAGGCTTTTTTGACAAATTTTAGAGGGTTTGGATCTCAGAGAGCTCTCAGAGCAAGCTGTCTCCTATGGCTACCTACACACACTACCCTGAACTGAGGCTGTGCAGAACAATCTAGAGCCCATGTGACCTGCAATCCCATGAATCACTGCAAAATTTGCCTTTGGAGCTCACCAACAAGGCGAAGTGATACAAAGTACATTGATTTCATAGTACTTTGTCTTAAAATTAGTGGAATAGTGGTTTGGGGAAGGTGGAATAATGCAAAGTCATTGCTTTCAATGGACTTCACATTCCTCATTATGACAGTAATTCACTCAGCATTGTGGAGTATCATGGATTCTGCCTACTTCTAATCACTTCAACACGAATTGGGGCCACTTTGCCCACCACTAATCACATGCCATATCCAGAACTGACAGTGGAGATGCAAGGTCTGATGACCTTCTGTTTTAAGAGTGATTCAAATTATATGTAGTGTCAAAGTTGACTGTTTCTCTGTGCATCCAACAAATTGGTCCCAGCAGTCTAGCAACATCTACTACCTGGGAAGTATGGTGGTGTGAGACATTCCCCCCCCTTTAAACTGGCTCAGTTTGAACTGTACTGAGGATTGTTTGACTGTTGGAGCTATTGAGGTTTTCTTAATATTTCATTATCAATTGAAATAACTGTTTTGGACATCTGTGGCTCCTAAATAGGAGTAGGGCTTAATTCCACAGCATGTTGCATTATACTGGATTCTCCCACATTATTTTATATTTATTATACTTAGCTGTTGGTGGGTGGAGAGGGTTGGGAGGCTGACATGTTTACTTAGTGTGTGGTTGAGGTGTGATTTTGGTTAGGAGAATTGGCATTGTATTTATGGTGTGGATGTTGTATGTATGACTACATAGCTTGCTTTTTATTAAATCTCATTGTATTTAATTTGTGATTTTAGAGCTTGAAGGGTTTAAGAAATGTGTTTAGGTCTTGGGCCCCCTCTTACAACCTATACGGTGGCCCTGTTGCATGACCTCTGTCCCTTCATAGATCTTCCCCTCTCAGTGGTTGCAGTGAAAAGTTGCTGAGAGGTTGGTATCGAAAGGGGATGGAAGGGAGTGTGGTGGGGCTTCATTGGTACAGCAGGGGTGAATCTTATTGTGGTGGTCCGGAATAGCAGGTGCCCTGGGTTTAGACGGGGCCTTGTGAGAGGCCTGACATGTTTGGTTTCTGTCTCCAGGGTTCCCACCGGACCACGTGGTCTGGTGGCTAGAGGGTCTACAGCCACCATTAGTCCCCTTCAGGCAGTGCCGTGCAATGCCAGGTACAGGAGGAACAAGACTGCTATTATGGTAGACTTGATTTCCTTGGTGACCAAGCATGCATTACTGAGACCTGGTTGGGGGATGATGCTGGTCCAGTGTTAGAGGCTCAGTCTCTGCCGGGTATTCGGTGATGCACTGCCTGAAGAAGGAATGCAGGGTTGGGGGGGTGGCTATCTGTTTTAGATCCAGCTTGAATTTCTCTGTGCACTCAGTGGGTTCTACCTTGTCATTTGAATGTGTGGCAATGCATGGGAGTCCAGGTGTAAGTTGCAGGATACTCCTAATTCTCTATCCTCCAGGATGAGGGTGAGGATTTCTGCAGGAGGTAGTGGACTTCATCACTGACAGGGTGTTCGAGTCCCCCAGATGGTTAATTCTGGGGGACTTCAATGCTTGGATTGATGTCGAATCCACCCTTTTTGGTTATGAGCTTCTCCAGACTATGAAACCTCTGGACCTGTCACAGGTTGTTACCTCTCTGAGTAATGCAGTGAAACCAACTCAACAGCTGCGTATGTGCTAACAGTAAAGAAACTGAGCCACAGCAAAGAATTCAAGCATCATCCACTCACCCCCAAAAATGAAGCAATGCACCAGTATTATTTTAAAGTGATATAGCAGCTGATTTATTGTAAAAAAAACAAAAACGACAGACATACATCCTACATCCTACCTCTCCAAATGGGAAAGCCAAGCAGCAACCCCCTGTAGACAGCCCTTAACCAGTTTCACCCTAAGGCATCATCAGGGAGTGCCTAAGGTTCCCAGTCTCACCCATGCGACCATCTTCTAGGTGGGTTTGCTGACCTGTAAGGCCCTATATGGCCTGGGTCCTGGCTACCTGTTGGATCTCCTTACTCCAGCCATCACTGTGTGTTCCCTCTGCACCTTAACTGAGGGCCTCCTGGCAGTTCTGAGGGCCAGGCTTAAAAACCTCAGGAAATTGCTCTTTCAAGATGGCTAGCCTGGCCCTCTGGAACTCGCTGCCAAAATCTTTGAGTGATGTGCCATCAGTGGAGGTATTTAAAAGAGGCCTGAAGACCTAACGTTTTAATAAAGCATTTTAGATAGTTTTTTAACTCTGTAATTAAGTTGCTGTACTAATTTAAATCATATTGTTATTTTATGCTGCCACAACCCTGATTGTTATGTAATAGTGCCCAGAGTCTCTGGGATCGGGCGCCAAATATAAATAAATTCTCACTTACTTTCCTACATGTGAATCTGAGATGAGCAACATCTGATGGAGATCTGGTACCTGGAGGAGCAGCTGTCTGGCTAGATCCACCACTCACCAAAGGCGAGAGAGCAAATCTGCCTCCAGGATGCTTTGATGATGGGGAAGGTCCATGAAGTCAAAGTGGTGTTCTGCTTCCAAGGCTTTGACAATGGCTGGTATAGAGATTGATCAATAGGTTGTCACTATGGTCCCCTCAAAGGTCTGGGCAGAAGTAGACTTCCCGTTAGACCATGGAGAATATTGGGGGTCGATCTGGCGCAAGACCAAAATGGCCGCTCCTATGTCTAGAAGCATTTCAAGCTGGTGGCCCCTGACCAGCACTTCCACACATGGGCTACTACAGTCATTGGTTACCAGAGAGGTAAGTATGTGGACTTGGGGATTGACACTCTAAGGCTGAGTCCTCACAAATTTGTAAAGTGTAGTAGAATGTTGAATCCATCTCATGGAGCTGCTGTCTCACCTTGGAATTCAAGGTCTTTGGTGGCATGCCCTTCTCTGATGTAGAGTTCACTCTGGGGATGGCTGCCACAACCTTCTTTGATTTGACTTTGGACTTGTTTTCCTGAAGCTATTCCTCCTCGGCTAACTAATCCCAGTAGAAAGGTCTGGACCGCTGTCCTTGCCCTTTATTTCCCGTTGTATCTTGTTGTTTCAACTTTCTCCAATTTTTCTTGTTGTATGAGGATTTGCTCTGTAGAGGGTCTTTTGGTTTTCTCTCAACCTCATACTGAGTAGATGGCTCTGTACCCTTTTGCACATCAGCGAATTTGGACTTACAGTCCAAATGAAGGTCCTTGGCATGGACCTGGCAAGTGTGTTCCACCCACTCCAGAATGTGATTGAACATGTCCTGCTTAGGGAAGACTGCAGCTTCCACCCTTTCCCATATGGCTGGAAGAAGGGTTTGCAAGAAGAGACATTTGTGCTCCATTTAGTCTTTATCTGCCCCTTCTCATACGAGTGCTTTGCTGGTACTGTGAATGAGCAATAGCCAGCCCTCATACTGGGCAGGGTTTCCTTGTAACACTGTTTCACCTGCATAGCCAGCATTATGCCGACTAGGTTTGGATCATGGGTCACCAGTAGGTGAGTAGCGACTGCGTTGAAAGAGGCCTTGGTGTCACTTTGGACCTCTTCTGGTAGTTTTGCCTATAACATGGGTTCCATAGTTTGTTTGAAGACTTGGACCTGATGCTTGGGTGGTAAGCTAAGCATCTGACAGCGCTGTTGCACCCTTTCCAGGTGACAAATCAATTTGTAACCCGGGACCATACCACTTATTTTGTCTGCGATGCTTTGAACAGCCTGTGTGGACTGTAGAGCACAATGCCTTGACTGGAGTTCAGAATTCCTTGGTATGATGCTTTTGGTGACTGCCTCTGCTGCAGTGGTATCCACGCCCTGGATAAGTGTCTGTTTTTCCACTTTCTTTTTCAGAGCATTGGCCACTGCATTTTCTAAGGCTTTTGCCTGCTTGTTAGGCAGCTCGTTTTTTGCAATAGAAACATAGAAACATAGAAGTTGACGGCAGATAAGGACCGCAAGGCCCATCCAGTCTGCCCATTTCTTTTTCTACCTTATAAATGTGCCATCGGCCTTTGCTCTGTCAGTGACCTATCTATTCATAGTCATTTGTATTGCTCCCTTATGCCTATCCCATGCCTGTTTGAAGCCCTGCACTGTATTCATAGCCACCACTTCTTGTGGTAAGCTATTCCATGCATCTACCACCTTTCTGTGAAAAGAATTTCCTCATTCCCCCCTTAATCGGCCTCCTCTATTCTCATGCTGTGTCCTCTTGTCCTGCTATTTTTCTTATATTTAAACATGTTAGACTCTTTCACCTTGTTTATGCCCTTAAGGTGTTTAAATGTCTCGATCATATCACCTCTCTCCCTCCTTTGCTCAAGGGTATACATATTGAGCTCCATTAATCTGTCCTCATATGTCTTCTGATGCAGTCCCTGCACCATTTTGGTTGCCCTTCTCTGGACTGCCTCAATTTGGTTAATGTCCTTGTCAAGGTGTGGCCTCCAATACTGCACGCAGTACTCCAGATGGGGCCTAACCAATGTCTTGTACAGAGGGATTATTACCTCCCTCTTACGACTTGTGATACCCCTACTAATACACCCTAACACCCCCCTAGCCTTACCTACTGCTTTAGAGGTCTGCTTGGATGATTTCAGGTCATCAGTGATGATGATGCCCAAGTCTCTTTCTTCCTTTGTGACTGCTAGCAACTCCCTCCCAGCCTATAGGTGGCTTCAGGGTTTCTTTCCTATGTGCATGATTTTGCACTTCTTTGCATTAAATCCCAGTTGCCACTCTTCTGACCATTTTGCTAGTTTATCCAGATCTCTTCTCATTCTGCCCACCCCATCTGGATCATCTACTCTGTTGCAGATCTTGGTGTCATCTGCAAACAGACAAGCCTACCCTCTAGTCCATCTAGAGGTCACTAATAAAGATGTTGAATAGGACTGGCCCCAGGACTGATCCTGAGGTACCCACTTGTGACTTGCATCTCTTCTGACTGTATACCATTTACCACCACTCTGTTTTCTGCCAGTCAACCAGTTTGCCACCCAGTTGACCAACTTCTGACCACCCGAGCCTACCTAGCTTATTTATCAATCTTCTATGTGGAACAGTGTCAAAAGCTTTGCTGAAGTCAAGGTAGGCGACATCAACTGCTCCCCCTTGGTCCACCACTCTGGTTACCCAGTCAAAGAAATCTATGAGATTAGTTTGACAGGACCTTCCTTTTGTAAACCAATGCTGTCTTGGATCCTGTGCCCCTATGGATTCCAGGTGTTGCACTATCCTTTCCTTAAGAAGTGCCTCCATAATCTTGCCCACTACTGAGGTAAGACTGACTGGTCTGTAGTTCCCCACCTCCTCCCTGCTACCACTCTTGTGGAGCGGGATCACATGAGCCCTTCTCCAGTCTTCTGGGACCTCTCCTGTGCTCAGAGACTCACTAAACAATTCTGCTAATGGCTCTGCTAGTTCCTCCTTTAGCTCCTTAAGTACCCTGGGATGTAGCCATCAGGTCCCATTGCCTTATCCACCCTGAGCTTAGCAAGCTCTTGTAGGACCCTTTCTTTTGTGAAGGAGTAGTGCTCACCTCCTCCCCTGTGTCCATGATGCTGAGCTGTGGGCCCTGCCTACCTTCTCTTCAGTAAATACTGAGCAAAAGTATCTATTTAGGATAGATGCCTTTACAGGGTCCTCCTCCTCACATGCTCCCTTTTCTCCATTAAGCTTAGCAATACCCCTCTGGACTTTCTCCTTTCACTAATGTATCTATAGAAAGTCTTGTCACCTTCTTTACTGTTCGTGCTAGTGTTTCCTCAGTTTGGGACTTTGCCTGCCTTACTGCCTACCTGCTTCCCTTAGGGCAGTTTGGTATGCCTCCTATCTTCATCCGCTGTGTTCCCTTATATTTCCTGAAGGCCAGCCTTTTGGCTCTGACCTTTTCTGCTACTGTATTTGAGAACCAAAGTGGTTTCCTTCTTCTTTGCACTTCCTTTTCTGTCTAACACAATGGGATGTTGCTTCAAGTATTGTATCCTAATGCTTGCCCACTTTGCCTGTACCTCCTCACCTGTGTTTCTTTTGCCAGGGCTAGCTTAACTCTGTTGGCCATCTTATCAAAGTCAGCTCCTCTGAAGTCCCATATTTTTGCCTTGGAATGGGATGATTTAGATGTAGTAGTCAAATTGAACCATACCATGTGATGGTCACTGGCCCCCAGGTGACCTTCTACCTGGAGATCTGTGATCCCTTCTTTGTTAGTCAGTACTAGATCTAGGATAGCCCTGTCTCTTATGGGTTGCTGTACCAGTTGTTTGAGGCCCTCCCCCTGCAGGGAATCCACTATGAGTCTAGTTCTGGCAGATGTTCCTGCTGGTATTGACCAATCTGTCAATTGACCAATAACCTTACAGATCAGGCCCTCTACCTCTGTTTTATCCTCCTTGGTCAGGGTGGCTACTAGTGGGTGGTGCCTGTATCCTCCCGTATCCCAAGGAGAGTCATCATCATGGTCATGCTTGTCAGAGGACAATGAGATGATGGGTGGTGCCAATTTTCTCCTGTAACCCTTTAGGATTGTCAGCTGCTGATGTAATTTTGCAACCTGCTGTCTACATTCCATATGATCCACACCTCCTAGAAATGTTCCCTTAATAATGTTATCCTAGCTCTTTCCATCCCAGCCTCATCTCTCTTGACATTCTACTGATCTGCCCCCTGTAGGCAATGTACTTCTCCTCTACCTATCTGCCCCACCTCCCACCTTACTTCTCTCTCATCCCCTTCTTGTGTCTCTTACTGCTATCACTTACTATGATCCCTCTCCTAAGTTAACTATTTAATCCCCTTTGAGGATCCCTGCCTGAAACCCTCATTCGAGCCCCGGGGCCACGCTCTGCCAGCGGGCGGTTGGCAACAGCCTAGCCACCTCCAGGGACCATCAGACCGGGAGGGACAGCGAGGGAAGTTGAGGATCCCTGCCTGAAACCCTCATTCGAGCGCCGGGGCCACGCTCCGCCAGCGGGCGGTCGGCAACAGCCTAGCTGCCTGCAGGGACCATTAGACTGGGAGAGACAGCAAGGGAAGTTAAGGATCCGTGCCTGAAACCCTCATTTGAGCGCCGGGGCCATGCTCTGCCAGCGGGCGGTCGGCAACAGCCCAGCCACCTCCAGGGACCATCAGACTGGAAGGGACAGCGAGGGAAGGTACGGGAAAGCCGCGGCCAATCAGGAGGCACGTGCACTCTGTGGTCTCGCATCCGATTGGTCCCCCTGCTCCATTCTGAATAATTGCTTGATTCTCTTGCAAAAACTGTTTTGGGAAGTGTACAAACTGGTTAATTTGGCTAGAAAGAGCTGTTTTCATGTGTCTGTAACTTCTTTTGGGGAAACTGTGATTCTCATTCTGTGTAAAGTGATTACAGCCATTTTCCTGTTTGCTTAGACTGGTCAGACGCCCGCGGCTCCCCAGCCCCCCCACAGCCTTTTGTTGTGTTAATTTTTAGTCTCTGCCCAGCAGAAACCTTTTTGTTCCTGCAAAGCTTTTAACCCTAGTGCCTCCTCTGTCTCTTCCCAGTTGAGGATCCCTGCCTGAATCCCTCATTCGAGCACCGGGGCCACGCTCCGCCAGCGGGCAGTCGGCAACAGCCTAGCCGCCTCCAGGGACCATCAGACCGGGAGGGACAGCGAGGGAAGGTACGGGAAAGCCGCAAAATTTTTGCCCGCCCATCCCACCCCTCTTCTGTGTGTTATCTTATAGTCATCTTCCGCCGATTCACAATTCCCGCCCCTAGAGTCGAGCTGACCAGTAAGCTGCACCGTATACCCTGTTGTGCCGACAAATCAGCAGCCCCCTCTCTTACTGTTCTCTCCCTGACTACATTGCCGTATTCTAGCTCGTATTAACTAGCAGTATTGTCTTTATAATGGGGGGACCCCTCTGGACATATCTTGCTCTATTACTCATGGCGAGTAGGGTGGAAGATATCCTTCCTGTTACTGTCATCTTGGAAGATGCTACCCACTTTCCAATTCCCACTGTCACTCTGAAAAATGCAACTCACTTTTCTATTCTCTCTACTACATCAAAACTTGACCGGATCCTCCGTTATGACCTACCTATGTTGCAACACAATCAGTGGGGAAACCTTCACATAGGGACCCAAGCAGATCTACTCTCATATGGGCTGGTGCTCCACTATTGGGCATACAGTTCCCCATTACGCCTGACCACCAGACTGTTACTTAGTGAGCAGACAAGAACCTATAACCCCTCATTCGACTGGCTTAAACTAATACGGAGGCCCCTGAAAGGTAAAAGGAGGGCCAAAGATAGACTCCTCCTTCTATCTCTTGAAGCTCTTGTGAAACTCTTAATATTTATACTGACTTGCACTGGAAATATAGAAATTAATCCAGGCCCTCTAGAGTGTATTACCTCACCAGCAGACTTAGCCACGACCAAAGGCCTAACTTTTCTCCACATCAATGCATGCAGCCTGCTAAAAAGCTCACGACACTACAAGCCTGGGTTATTCATACGTTACCAGACATACTGGTGGTGTCAGAGACATGGCTCAGACCTGCCACAGCTGACAGAGATATAAACTTGCCCAATTACCAAGTTTTCAGAGCGGATCATCAAACAAGGGGCGGAGGAATAGCGATATATGTAAAATCCAATCTATCTGTAACTTGCCTTGATGCAACTTCTATGCCCAAAGAATTTGAGTGCCTATCCCTCAAAGTGGTCCTCTCCAACTCCACAGCATTACAGCTAATTGGCTGTTATAGGCCCCCTTCAGCTGATCTTAAGCTTCTAGCCCACCTGGGAAACCTAATCAAGAAGTATACAGATGAAACCATAATCTTAGGTGACCTAAACCTAAACTGGCTATCCAAGACAGCAACACCCTTAATATCTTTCTGCGATACATATGGGCTCACACAACTTATAAATGAACCAACCAGAATCAACAAAAAGAACCTGAGCAACAGCACATTACTAGACATCATGCTGGTGAGCAAGCCTCACCTCTTCACACGCGCTGGTGAGCAAGCCTCACCTCTTCACACGCGCTGGTGAGCAAGCCTCACCTCTTCACACACGCTGGAGTGCTTTTCAGTGATATAAGCAACCACTGCCTTATTGCTGGAATAAGATCATCTGGCAAACTAGCACCCCCGGCTAAATTCATACTAAGGAGATCAAAAAAGAAGTTCAACATTGAAGCATATCTACATGACCTAAATCACTCTACAAGATGGCAAGAGTTCTATCTAGCAGACACAGTGGAAAAAGCACACGAGGTGTTAAATGTCATAGTCTTAGGTGCCCTCAACACTCATGCACCTATTTCTAGGGTACGAGTAAAAAACAGAACTTGCCGCTGGTTTACAACTAACCTTAAATCTGCCCTCCTTGAGAGGGATAAGCTTTGGAAGAAGGCTAGGATGTCTAAGGACCCAAATGACTGGCTGATGTTCAAAAAATCTAGAAATAGCTGTACCAGGAAAGTGCGGGATGCAAAGGCTGCCTACTACATGACAGAACTCGACTCCTCCTATCACAACCCTGCCAAATTCTGGAGCACCATCAAGGACATAACAGGACAAGAGCCTAGTACTAAACTTCCAGCCCAGATACACCACAACAAGGGAACAACCTCAGATAAAATGGTAATACTGGACTCATTCAACACTCACTTTTCAACTGCTGGTCTCGCATTTGACACCTCCCCAGCTAATCTTCTGCGGGCCCAGCTAAGTTCACAGAGTACTGGATCTCGGATATCTGAATCCTCCTTCTCCTTCAAACCAGTTTTGGTGAAACAAGTGGAGGACCTTCTTTCTCAGATGGATGTCAAAAAAAGTGCAGGCGCAGACGCCCTTGATCCCTATTTTCTAAAGATTGCTATACACGTACTCGCAGTTCCATTAACACACCTCTTTAATCTCTCTTTAACCTCTGGTTCTATTCCATAACCTGGAAAACAGCCCAAGTTATCCCTTTACTGAAATCAGGGATCCAATGGACCTTAACAATTATAGACCAATCTCTATCCTTCCTGTGCTATCCAAACTACTAGAAAACTAGTGTGCACCCAACTTAGGGAGTATCTTGAAGAGACTAATCTTCTAAATCCAGCACAATCTGGATTTAGACCCAAACATAGCACTATCTCTGCTTTGGCCAAAGTAACAAATGACTGGCAAATAGAACTGGATAAAAAAAATAGTGTTTGTGCAGTATTCCTTGACCTAAGCAAGGTGTTTGATACGGTGGACCATGAACTGCTCCTCTCTTCCTTGCATTCCATAGGCCTAGATCCACCCTCCCTTAGATGGTTCAGATGTTACCTTATGGGAAGGACACAGCAAGTGAAAGCTGATGGAGACCTCTCTCCACTCAATCCATTGCTAAGAGGTGTTCCACAAGGATCCATCCTGGGTCCCATCCTTTTTGCCATTTATATCAATAACATTGACTCAAACCTTACCAAGGCGTCTGTACACTTGTTTGCAGATGACACTGTTTTATATGTCAGTAACCCTTCGCCTATTACAGCCTGTGAAGTCCTGCAAGCGGAATTCCACATCCTGCAACATCAACTATTGGAGAAAAAGCTCCTTCTAAATGCAAAAAAAACAAAAGCTATGTTTTTCTCCACACTAATTCAGACAAGGCCCACCTCACTAAACAATCTCCCCCAGCTCTCCACTATACTTGGTGAAAACCTTGAATATGTGGAAAAATTCAAGTATCTGGGGGTATGGATAGACAGCAGACTTAACTACATCATTTACATTGAAGAGCTTCTAAAAAAACTTCGACAGAGGCTTGGTCTCTTTTACAGAATAAGGCACTTCCTAACCAGAGACTCAAGAAGAGGTTGGTCCAGGCTTCTTTCTCTCAGTACTTGACTATGCAGATTTCCTCACAGTCGCTGCCCTGTTTTCTACCTAAACAAATTGGACACTCTATACCACAGAGCACTGAGGTTTATAACAGACCTACCCTTCAATACTCACCACTGCTCTCTATATGGCGGCAGTCGGATGGACATCTCTCCAGTTCAGAAGAAACAGAAATGCTGCAGTATGGACCTACAGAGCACTGACCAGAATGCTCCCAAATTATATCATCGACTGCTTCACACAGACCAAAGCTAGTACCTATGCCCTAAGAAGCCATGATCTTATCATGCTTATTGTGCCTAAATTCAACACCCAGTTCGGGAGACCTGCTATCAGCTACACACTAGCCTCATCATGGAATATGATTCAGAAGACCCTGAGGTTGAACAACTTTATATCATTAGCATCCTTTAAGCATCTATACCTATGTCTCTTCCAAGAAAAATGCAACTGCTACCACTAATACTAGTATACTCAAACTCTTAACCTTCCCCCCTCCTTAGGCTGCCAACATCTGATGACATTACACCTTCTAATCACTCAACTCCATAGTCCCCGTACATCCTGTCTATAGTCCTCTCCCATTACTTCTTGGCTCTTACCGTAGTCCTCATCCCTACTATACATCGCCTGGTGCTAGCCCCAGCCCCTGCCCAGGCCACTCCCTACACCTTATCACTGCGTCTCCTTGTTCCTTATGTCCCTAACCCCCTTAGTTTTGAAATATTGGATGCTTTACTTAAGAGACTTACTAATGAACATCCCTTGTTGATATGTATATATATTATGTTAGATAGTGTACATCCATGTGTCCCTACTTGTCTTTATGTTTAGGCAACAATGTTTTGGTATATTGTATATAAGTGTTCTTAACATACCTGTATGTGTAATTACTATTGAACCTTGACCTTATCAGGTCCATCTTGCAAATGAGCTGTGCTCAATGATGTTCGCCTGAATAAATAAAGATTTGATTGATTGATTGATTGATATTAGCACTACAATTTGTTCAGTCTGTCATGTTTCTTTTTTCTTCTTCCTCAAAGCAAATTGTGGTGTAGTTTTAGTTATTGTACAGCTCCTGTTTAATCTTTTCCTACTCTGTTATTGCAACCTCCTTGTTTTTTAGCTATTTTTTTGCAACCTGCTTGTTTGCTATGGTCAACGATTTTTTGTACTTTTATTGGAATGTCTTCCCTGTATTGTTGTACTGTACCCTCCTGGATTGTGCCTGAAAATAGTCATTGCTATGGCTAGTGCACCTACCTGGTAAACAAAAACTAAATAAAATTAAAAATAAATAAATCCTGCAACACCCTGTATGTGGCTCTTACATTGTGATTTTGCTCCATCTTTTTCTGTAACTCTTTCTGACACCTTCCAGACTCCTCCTCCAATTCTTTATACTCACTTTTCCTTATCTCATTCATGCTCCTAAGCACACCATTCGACTTCAACATCTGTACCTTATCCTGCTGCAACCTCTCATTCTCCTCATACAACTTGCTAATGTCCTTATATTTCTCTTTTTTAACATTCTTAGTCTCTTCCTTTAACTTACAGACCTCACTGAATTTAGATTTCAACTCTTGTTTCAGAGCCGTAACCTTAGATTCCAATGTCTGACACAAAGCATACAAATCAGTGACCATTATACCTTTTGGTCATATTTCTTACTTTTACGCTTGGCTTTAGTATATAGCTTTTCTACTTACTGTATCGGGTCAGCATGGTGTTTCACATTAAATGCAAAATCTTTCCAGCCTCTGTGGGAGGTAAGAAAATGGAGGACATCCACATTGCGCTCAGAATTATTGCCCATTGTAACATGGTCTTCCCTTTGTAAATTGCACTGACCAGAGATCTAAGACGTGTTGGCTCATTTGGTCTCAGCAGTCAGACATGTCATGTGTTCTGGCAGCAGAGGCTGCACGACTGTCCTGCTCACCAAAGAGGGGCAGAGGTTCTCAACATCTGTCATTATCCCACCCTTATACCAGTGTTTCTTGGCATCGGTTTTGCCCAAACAGGTCCTGCCGCAGTCGTCAATTTGTTACTGGTAAAGTGCTTGACCTGTAGGTGAAACATGACACAGAGCCACAGATATGGCAGGAAAGAAATAGTTTATTACCAGAATACACACACATACAACAAATACCTGCTGGGAATCAAGAACGGGACCCCATATATCATGATATCATTCCAAACTGGATTCAAACTCAACAGAAAACAACTTTCACATCATTCTTATACTCTTAGATAAGAAATGTATGTCACTAGGTAATGGCCTGCCAAATAAGGTAAAATCACAAACTACCGACATCTAATTGGTAGAAGATCAGCTGAGAGGACAGTTAGCTCTTCTCTCTCTCTCTCTCTCTCTCTCTCTCTGCATGCACTGTCTGATAAGAGCAAAACTAGCTAAGACTAGTTTTGTATTGCAAATTCATAAATGGTTAGCATTGTACTATAATAGCAGCTGTGTAGCTAAGAAAAAGAACTGTGCCAAAAGGGCTACATAAGCAATGCTAATACTGTTAGGGTCAGAGGTTACCTGCACATAGCCCTATTGGGATCTAGTCTTTACCACCAGTCCGTGCTATGATCATATTCACATATCTTATTACTATCACATAGTACTACACTATATCCTACCCCACTACTGTAAGTATATCACAAATAAATGTATGTGTACCATATGCTGCACTAAATATAGAGTTATGGCTATAGTCCAGGTCTACACCTTGTTGCAGATGCATGTAAGTGAGTGGAGGTGCACACACACTGTGATCTCACAACACCCTCCGTTCATGCCATTCTTCACCCTGCACTTCCTCCAGGCATCCATCTGGTTGCAGTCATACATCAGCAGTAACAATGTCTCTTCCTGGGAGAGGAGAACTGCCTTTCAGCCACTCAGTTCAGCCCCTTCCCACTCCACCAGCTGACTCTCGATGACCCAGGCTCATTTCCAAACCCATAATACTGGCATGGCATGAGGTGTGGTGTCCAGTGCTTGAGCCCTTAGCACTATGGGGCCAGTTAACAATTGCTATCTATAGCTGTATTGTATTCTTATTTTATGTAACCCTTCCTGCAAGTATAACAGTTCAAATTTAATAAATGATGGGAAAAGTCAAGCTTTCTTGGCAATGTCTCTGATAGGAAAACAGGCCAAATGGTTCCATTGCAAATTCACAATCTGCCTGCCCAATCTTATGGTAGAGCCTCTGCCAATTTATGACTGAGCATTAGAAGTGTCTTTGATGTCAGGAAATGGCTAGCTAACCCAAACATTTCCTATTGGGATGATGTGTCATGAGGGGACAACTGGAGGGCTTTTAGGTTTGGCAGGGGCTGACAGAGTCAGTTATGCTAGAGACTACAAACAAACTGCATTCAAAAAGTTTGTGTCTGCCCTGATTCATCAGAGTGTCTTGTGGTAACCCACCTACTTTGCAAAAGAGAGAGAGAGAGATAGGTTTATTCTGTGTGTAACCTATTGTTCAAAACAATTTTCTTTTCATTTCTGTATAATTACTGTTCCCTATATTCTTGCTGCAATATCCTGTATTGTCTGTGTAAATATCTTGAAGTATTAAACTATTAGATATGTTCATATACTTCATGCTTCTGTGACTGAATCCTTTTGGGGATACAGTTAACTAAGTTATAACTGACCAACTGTATTTCAGCCTCTAAAGAGAAGGCTACTGTTACACTAATTTATTTTTAAAGTACAGTGTTCTCAGCTGTGACAGAGAGGGGTGGGTCATGTGACTTTGAGCAAGAAGCACTTTATAGTATATGCAGTGGCTCTGGAGGAACAAGGAGATTGAGATACCCCAAAAGAGTGTCTAAGCTGAGTGGTGTCAGCTACTGAGGTATTGGGAAAGCTGTAACAGTGATACAGGCTGAGTCTGGGAAAGACCAGTTTGCCACATGGTGTTATTTATTTTATAGGAATTACAGGCAAATTATGGAGATTACTTTTGTCTATTGATGGATAGAGGTCAACTGTCCCAGCACCACCACCACCACACATGGATCCAGTGCATCCTCTTCGTTTAGGGTGCTGGTACTAATGCTACCTGGACTGGATCAAAGCTACCTGAAAGACCTCCTGGTCCCATATTATCCTAACTTATCTCTCCAGTCTTACAAAGTGGGTATCCTCTCTATCAAGAGATTATAGCTTGAATCTTTGGAGGATGATACATTCAGGATTGCTGCACTGCTACTCTGGAATGCATTGTTCATGTAGATTAGAGGAGCCCCCTCAGTTGATGCATTTAAAAAATGGTTGAAAACTCATCTTTTAACATCTGCTATGGTCCTGGTGATATCTTTTAATTATGAACTAATTCTGTGCTAGTGCTTTGTGCTATTGTATTTATGCTGTTTTTATGTTTGTAAGGTGCCTTGAGCCTCTGGGGATGGGACAACATAAATATAAAATTGCCTTGTCTTTTTTTGTAGTCAGGCAGATCTGGTTGGGGCCTGTACACCACTCCCATCCTGAGGGTCCTATTTTTGGAGTCCTGGAGCTGCACCCATAATGACTCCATGACACTCTACTCCCCTTCCTCCTTGACACACTTCAGTCCTTCCCTCACATACAGCACCACCCCCTCTCCTTTCCATTTTACCCTGTCCCTCTGAAATATCCTGTACCCTGGCACTGCCAGGTCCCAGTCATGGTAATGGGTGGCCCATATCTCAGTGATGGCCACCATGTCCACCTCCCAATTTGCCATAAGAGCCTGTAACTCTGCTGTTTTGTTCCCTAGACTCCTAGCATTCAAGGTTACCACCCTCCACCCTGCTTTCTTTCCCAGTTTCCCTATTTGCCCTCCCTTTCTAGCATCCCCTCCTGACCTCTCCCTAAGTTCCTTGCAGCTAGTATGGGGTGAGCTCATTCAGCTTCCCTTCCTGTGGATCCTGCCTGACTCCTGCCCACCTGCAGCCCCCACTTCTAGTTTAAATTCTCATTGTTTGCTAAGTATTCCCTGAGTTTCTGTTTTAATACCCTCCTTCCCTCCTCACTCAAGTGTAGTCTGTCGTTAGCATAGATATCCTTGCCCTCTCAGGTCCTTCCCCACCCCCAACAGTCTATACTCTTTGGACTGACACCATTCTCTTAGGCACATGTTAAATTCCTGTATCCTCAGCTTCCTTGCCATGCTTACCTTGGGTACTGGTAACACCTCCAAGAAAGTTATTGATCTTCCTACCTTCTCACAAATCAGCCCCAGATCCTCAAACCTCCTCTAGACTATATCTACTGTATTTCCCACCAGGACATTTGTTCCTAAATGCTGAACTATGTGAGGTTTTTCCCTACCCTCTTAGCATACCTGAGAACAGATTGACCCATTCTTTCTGCTGTCAACCCCACAGGCTATTTCCAAAAAAAACAATCAGCCAAGGAGTTACCAGGCAGTGGCTGGTTCAGCCACATCCACTAAGAAGCTGCTAGAAGCTTCCACAACTGCTGCAGAAACAAACAGATGCACCCCCAGTCAGCCCAGCAGCCTGAAACTTCTGAAATAAAACACAAAGGCAGTGCAATTAACAGAAAATCCCATGAAATACAGCAGCTGAAGATCCAGCCACACCCACTGAGAAGCGTCTAGAAGCTTTCAAAATTGCAGCAGAAACAGAGGCCCCCCAGTCAGCCCAGTGTCCTGAAGCTACTGAAATCAAACACAAAGGCAGTGAAATTAACAGAAAATCCCCTGAAATATTTACAGCAGCTGAAGATCCAGCCATACCCACTGAGAAGCTACTAGAAGCTTCCACAACTGCAGCAGAAACGAACCTTGCATTTTCTTCCTTTTAGGTACTCACCTACTGCCTCACAATCTGCTTTTATATTTTCCTCTGTTCTATGACCTATGTCATTTGTTCCTATGTGGAGTAATACAGTAGGACTCTCTCCTGACCCTTTTAGTAACCCCCATATGTTCCCTCTAACATCACTAATTCAGGCACCTGATAGGCAGTTCACTTTGCTCTTTCATTCCTCCCTCTACACAAAATAGATTCTATGTTTCTTATGATCGAATCACCTGTCACTACTAGGTTACTCTCCAATTCTTGCATTTCCATCTGGTGCACATCTCCCTCATGGCATTGCCTATGACCTGGTTACTACTGCACTCAGTCTCCTTTTTACCCTCTTCTACTGCTGTAGGACTAAGCTCATCCCCATTTAGATTTGTAATTTCCTAATCTTGTTGTTCTAAAGCTTAAAATGCATTTGTAAGGGGAACCTGGAAAACTTATGTCTCCCTCCCTTAGCCCTTTTCCTCCCTTCAGCCCATGTCCATGAGGATATGTGTTCAAAACTGTCCTCCTTACTACTCATGCCATCCCACTTTCTGTTTTCTTCATCAACTGTATTGATTCCATTTCCATCCTGGTTGCATTCAGAATCTGCTACTGTTACTGACTCTTCACCATTGTTCTGTCCCCACCCATGATCTCCTCCTCTAAGGACATTATATAAAGACACCTGTCACAAGTAAAACAGGTGTTAGATTCCCCTCATTTCCCCTTTCAAACATTAGGCAAGTTGTGCATTCTATAAACAATGTTTGTTCCTCCGTTATCTAGTTATGTTTAGATTTAAAACTTTCAAGAATTTACTTAAATGAAGTTCACGACAGATGACTAGTTAGTCTCTGAAAGATAACTATTATTTCAAATGAGCTTACCAGCACGTGCCCATAGTTATTAATTCCTGCAGAGTCTCACTGCCTGTCTGCCTGACCCGGCTGACATGGCAGACACTTGACTCTGTCTTGTCCACCTCCACAGGTGCTTATCGATGGCTTGCAGGGCCTCTCAATTTGCATTATGTGGCCGGAAGAGTTGTTCCATGAGTCACAGTGCTCCAAACACTCAAGATCTAAAAAGAAAATCTCCCGCAGTTCAAAAAGCTCACAGAATGAGCTTTACAGTCACCTTTTCAGCCCCAGAGCTGTATAAGAATTATAATATGCTTAACAGTTCACTTACAATGTAGTTGATGAATCTGCCCCCTGATCCACAGGATTATATATAAATCCAAAAATAATATACTGCATATATACCAGCGTTTAAAGCACTTCTTCTCGTGTAACTGGTTGATAAAACAATAAGTTGGCATCTTTGCACTGGGCCCACTCCCTGCCCACCTGTCCCGGAAGGGTACCCTGCCTTATCCCTCTTTTCCAGGTCTCTCTCCTGTAGTTTTGTACTCCTCCTGTTTACCCACCTAATGCCCCCCCCACAGGTATGGCTTACCCTATATTGTTTGCCCTGTTGGCACTGTCTGTACTATTTTGTATCATGCTGTTAACTACCTAATCATCTAGTATGTATCTTATGCTGATATCTAAACATTATCTGTTTGTGCCTAAAGTCTCTTATGCTGTTAGCTTCCTATTAATCTCTGTTATGCCTGATCTTTTCTGTATGTTAACATTGACTCTTCCTGCTGTTCTTGAATGTGTGTTCCTTGTAATCCTCCCGGGTTGCACCTGAAAATAGGCGCTTTGCTGCCTAGTGTGCTTATCCAGTTAACAAAAGCAAATAAATAAATAAATAAATATATAAAATTTACGGTGTACCATAGATAACAGTGGACTATATGGAGAGTGCAGAATGTTATACAAAACAGTTGCAAACATGGGTTATATAATTTAGGAGAAGGACTTTCATGGTAAAAGGGAAAGAAGCAGAACCGTTAAAACGGGAAAGGCTAGTCTAGAGTCATAAAAAATTGTATTCAAAGGCAGATTGAACCACAGATATTCATGCAAGGGAGAGAGACAGAGAGGATGAGAAAGAGAGAGAGAGAGTCTCTGTTATGGAGGGAGTGCGAGAAGGCAGGTTTACAGGTAGGTAAGGAGCTGATATAGGTAGAAAGGATTCCACACCAGAACCTAGAGATTGAGGAAGCTCAGTGTAAATCTGTTTACCCTCAAGAGATGGGAGAGAAAGCAATATGCAATGGGAACAGTGGTGAGTTGGAGGGGGGAGGCATTTAAGGAAAAAGTGACAGAAGAAATAAAACAGGGAATCCAGTCTAGCAAGGATGGCCTTTGGTACCACCCTTTACACTATACCCCCATAACCAAAAATCGGGAGGATCATTTTAATAATTATTTCATACTGGACAAGGAGTGTGATACAGACTTTTCTCCTGTAGAATGCCACCAGTTTGGGATGGCGGTTTCTTTGTTTTGTTTATTTAAAATTTGGTGCGTCCATGGGCCAATGACTCATTTTCATGGGTGATCACAACATGTAGAAGTAGAACATGCAGAAAGCAATACAAGTTAAACAATGATCAAAATAAATATATATTTTTAAGCAATGGTCAGATTCTAACTATGAAAACATTTACATTAATAGTTTGCAAGAAGATAATTTTGTAGTGCAAGTCTAAAGCAAAATGCAGAGTTTCTTGTGGATGGCATCCACATGACAGGAGACATCAAGGTGGTGGTCCAGCCAAACCCCGAGCTACTAGATGGAGGTGACATCCTCCAGAGTCTTGGGTAACATCTAATCCAATAAGTACTGAAGGGGACAAGGTTTCTCCTATACAGGCTACTTGTCTGCACTCCAGGTATGATCCAAACCATTTAACTGCTGGATAGTCCAGCACATATAAGTTTGTCCAAGAGAAAAGGGTGGGCAACAGTGTCAAAGGCTTTGGTCAGATCAGCAAAGATGGCAAGGGTAATCAAGCTGTGATCCATTCCCTTCAGGGTGTTAGTGAGTCTGAGAAAGGAGGAAGCAGTTCAGTGGGACTTTCTGAAAACAGTCTGGAAAGTGGCAAGAAAGAAGGATGAGTCCAGATAGGAGAGTTGTGAGAGAGCCAGGTGTCCTTGAGGCTTGGCCAAAGCTGGCAAGAGTGATAGAGGTTGGTAGTTGCCTGAGAATGTGGGGTCACTCCCTTTAGGGACAGGAATGACTGTAGCCCTCTCCCAAGTGTCAGGGACTGTGTCCAAGTGGAAGAAGAGATTTAGAAGATCAGATAGGTTATGCTGCAACAGGAGCTGACAGATTGAGGAGGTTGGGGTATATCTGTCAGTGCTGTGATCTTTGTTAAGAGTTAAGGCTATTCCAGTTTAATAGCTTCACTGTGTATCTTAATTCCTTTCAGGTACTTGAAGGTGTCTATCATATTTCCTGGTCAGCAAAAGTTAAATAAATAAATATTTTCCTTTGCTTGTTTGACCTCTGAGTACATGTTCAATGCCTTAAGCCAATCCTTTGAGGATCTACCCTGCTGGCCCTGAATCATTTTGTTTACCCAACTCTGCATTGTCCCTAACCTGTCTGTCTTTTCTTAAGTGAGCCCTCCAGAACTGGGCACAGTACTGTGGGTGTGGCCTCATCAGTAATATATAGAGAGGCAGTAATACCTCCTTTTTCTTGCCATCAAAATCGCTTCCAATATACTCAACATCCTGGTTGCCTTACTGTAGGCATCAATAAATTAGCTAGATTGTTTAAGGGAGTCACTGATGATGACTTCTAGGTCCCACTCCACATAAGTAGTTCCCATCTTTACCCCTCCCATTCAGTTCTCCATCCTTGGATTCTTGTTCCCTATAAGCATCACCTTGCACTTTTTGGCATTGAATTTTGACTGCCAAACCTTAGACCACCCCTCCAACCTTTACAGGTCCCTCTGAAGCTCCCTTACCCCTTCCTGTCTGTCTACATCACCACAGAGGTTAGTAGCATCTGCAAATAGACACATCTTACCCTGAATTCCTTTTTCTATGTTTCTGATGAGCATATTGAAAAAGACTGGACCCAGGATTGATCCCTGTGCACATCCACTAGTGACCTCCTTCTCCCCTGACTTCAATCAATAAATCAATCAATCAAACTTTATTTAACCAGGCAGTTACATCATTGAGCAAGCTCATTTTCAAGATGTTCCTGGACACAGAGGACACGTTTGCTTACAGTAGACAACACTTCATACAAAAGTAGACATTGGTATAGGCAGTTACTATATACAAAAGCAGTACTTGGATGAATCAGACATGTAAAGCAAGTGCAAATATAGGCATTTAAAGTGCAGCGTATACAGGTTGTAGCTTATAGAGTACAAGTGAGGAGAGGAAGGAGGGACATAGAGAAGAGCATTAGGAAGAAAGGGTATCAGACACAAATGAGTGATGGCAAATAAGTGACTCAGATATGAGCAGCTCTATTTGTGTGCCCGATGGGATAGCGGGTGGGTTTAGAAAGCAATGGTAGGGATAGTGACTGTGAGAGGTTTGTAATAGCAAGAGTGAATGCCGGGGGGGGCTATACTGCTGCTGGTGAAGTAGAGCAATGAGGCCTGTTACCATCGAGCTGTCTGCCTGGTGTGGCGGGTAGGGTTACAGACTGCTGTAGTGATGTTCCTGGGTTCAGGACTGTCAGTAGGTAAAATTTTTTCTGAATGGTGTTGACTGTTAGGATTTTGTTTTCCTCACTGTGTTCCTCAGCCACAGTACTCCCTCCCATGTATTCCCCTTTTCCCCACAATCTGCTCCCCCTGGAGTTGATTATAGCAATTTGGAGTGTGTGGGGGCATAGCCCGCCCCACATAAAATCTTAACTTGAACGTCCATCTGGTCACTGTATTGGCAGTCGATTACGTGGGTTAGGGGCCGATTTTTCTTTTAGCAAAATGTACTCAGTATTGTGCAAGTTGCCATAGAAAAATTGCCCTTATGGCATGGAACTCCTACCAACTTCCCATCCACCTAACCATGCTTTTCACTGCAATTAGACTCCCTAGCTTCTTCAGCAACCTTCTGTGTGGCACTGAGTCAAATGCCTTGCTGAAGTCAAGCAGTATAACATAGTAGCTAAGAGCACTGAGCTGCAAACCTGGAGAACTGGGTTTGAATCCCACATCCACCTCTTGCATACTGTGTGACCGCGAACAAATCACTTACCTTCCCTGTGCTCCCATAATGCACCTAGAAACAACCCTCAGCTTAGTGTGTCTTTCCTGGCCAAAAATTGTAAAAAAAAAAATGTCAAAGTAAAGCAAAGCCACTGAATGCCCTTTATCCACTGCCCTCATTAGCCAGTCAAAAAAATAGTATCAGGTTGGTCTGACAAGGCATTTCTGCCATGAACCCATGTTGTTTACTATCTTGAAGCCCATGCTTTCTCCTGGTAGACCACCCATTCCTCTTTGACTAGAGTCTCCATCAGTTTATTCAGAGGTAAGACTGACAGGTCTGTTGTTACCAGGTTACTCCTACTCCCCACCCTTTTGGAGTGAAACTATCAGCTAGCCTCCAGTCTTTTGCAACCACCTCTGAACAAATTGAGCTATTGAACTGACAGGGTTTGAGCTAATTCTGATGCCAGTTCCCTGAGCATCCTTGAATGCATCCCACCTGGCCCCAGGGGATTATCTGTCTTCAGCTCTTTAAGCTTCAGCACTTTAAGCTAATTCCAAGCTAATGCAGTCGTTGTTGACTGTACCTAACTCTTGTTATCTTTTGAGCTGCATGACTCTTAAGTTACTGTAAAGAAATGTGATGCATCCTGTATGTACATTTGCTTCCAATCTTATGATTTTTCTGGTCATACAGAATATGCTCTGTTGACATAGAAGGACAAAAAATAAAAATGATGATGATTTCCCTAATATTTTTTATAGGAAAGAGGCATAGAAATTACAATTAAAATGTTGCAGAATAGGTCCCAAGGTATTCAGTAACACATTTATCAAACATGGGATCACTTTTTTTTGTTTAAATAATTGTTTAGTTTTATTTTCATTTGCATTACATTTAGTATTTCTAATCCTTGACTATCCTAAATTGCAAGAAAAGGTCATATCTCCCTTGGTCATTTTGCTTTTTGAAGTAATGCAGCTCATGATCACATTTTGAATATTTAAAGATCTAGATAATTCCTTTTTTAAGACCGATGAGATTGCTAATGGGGTTTGTTCAGCACAGAGGTAGAACCTTCTTCCAAGCTCAGATGAACATCAGATCAACAACTGACAAAATAATATTGTGGCATACAACTACTCTGTGAATCACAAGGCAACACATGCTTCTTTTTCAGCATGAGCAACAAATATGTTGATCATGAAAAGTGAGGGATCAGTGTTACTAGATGCCAAAGCCTTATTTCTAACAAGTCAGGTGCAGTTGGGGGGGTGGGGCGGCAAAAGCAACACATGTTCATGTACCCAGTCCACTTCAGTGCTGACCTTATAGGACCAACTCAGCAAGGTGAGAAAATTAATGATTCAGTCTTTATGCACATTCAGTCCTCATGGCCATTTTGAGAAAGACTACTTATTGTATGGTAGATTGTCTGTGTAGTCATTAAAGTGAATGGAGACCAGAAAGCTCATTACGTATGTGACCTCATCTGAGATTCAAGGTCATGTCCTTATCCACTAAGCTGTACAGTTTCCTTAGCAGCAAGTGCTTTTTAATCTGGCACTGTGTTCCTTTTTTTCAGTGAAACACAAATTAATGTTTCTTGTTTTAAGAAATGCATGATATGAATGCCATCAGGAAATATTATAGCACACAGACTTGTAAATCATAAGCAGGGATGGTAACTTGCCCTTTTCTGCAAACACTAGTATACACTGAAACAAAATTTGCTAGTTGGCACTGACTGTGGTTTTACATAAATTGGAATAAATATTATAATTAAACCTTGGACTAAAATCCTGACCCGTGATTGAGAAAAGCTGGTCACATTGCACAGAATGTTGTTTTAAATTTAGATTTGGTTTGTCTCTGGGGTAGTGACGGCTGGTCATGTATTCTTTTTTCCTTTAGGGTAGCTTCTACTCCTGTTCCTGTGTTTTTGACGTGCTCTTTTTTCTGCATAGTTCCTCACAGTTTACACTGTTCATTCCTTTAATGAACTTGAAGATCTCTAGCATATCACCCCTCTCCTTTTCAGCCTCCTGTGTGTACATGCTCAATGCCTTAAGCTGATCCTCACAGGCTATGTCCCGTTGGTCCTGAATCATTCTAGTTACTCTGTGATGAGCCATCTCTAGCCTGTCTTTGTTTTTCTTTAGGTGGAGACTCCAGAACTGGGCACAGCATTCCAGATGGGGCCTCACCAGTGATCTATAGAGAGGTAGTATTGCCTCCTTCCTCCTGCTGTCAAAACCTTTCCCATTACACTCCAACATCCTGGCTGCCCTGCTGTAGGCTTTGTTACTTCGGCTAGATTATTTTGAGGAGTCGCTTATGATGACTCCCTGGTTCCTTTCCTTAGAAGCAGTGCCCAGGTTAACCCCACCCAACCAATCTTCCATCCTGCAATTCTTGTTCTCTACGTGCATCATCTTGCACTTTTTGATATTGAATTTCAATTCCAAACTCTGAGATCCTATGGTGGTCTCACCCTCAGCTTCAAGATATATAGTCAGTTGCAGTGAAATTTATTCTATGGACAAACTTCAACAACTAACAAGCATTTGTCAATGCTGAATGTTTGCTTGCTGGCATTGGCACTGGTATTGTAGAAGTTACAGAGCTGCATAACAGGAATGGCAGTGAAGTATTGAACTGAAGCCAACCCCATCACCACCCTGCAGATAGTGACAGACATTGGGGTGTGCCTTTGGGTTGTCAGGCTTAACGGCCATGCCATTTCACCACACCCTACCCTGCAGACACTGACAAGTGTCACGGTGTGCCTTGGGGTCTTTGGCCCTTATGCGTACCCTATTCCATCAGGAAATACAGTGAGATGGGTGCGGTATAGGAGAATGGGGTGAACTTTTGGGCCGAAGAGTCCAAGGCACACCTCGATGCCTGTCACTGGCTGCAGGGTGTGGGTGGGGGTGGAGTGGTATGAGCATTGCAGGTGACATTCCCAAGTCACAGCACTGATGCCTGTCATTGTCAGGTGTCAGCGTGGCTCAGTTGGTAGCACATCCGCCTCTGGACCAGAAGGTCATGGGTTCTCGCCCCACACCGGGATTGGACTTGCACCTAAAAATCGCTGGCATCCGAGTGCAGTATTGGGGGGTGCTGTACTGCTGGGGTGTGCCGTCCTTCGGATGAGACGTTAAACCGAGGTCCCTTCTACCCATCCTGGTGTTGTCCTGGTGGGTGTCCAGGTGGAAGTAAAAGAACCCAGGGCACTCTTCGCAAAGAGTAGGGAACATTCCCGGTGTCCTGGCCAACATTCCCCTTCCCATAAGCCGGTTCATGCAATTATCCAGGCTGTGTGTGGGTGATGATGTGCGATATGGCTGCCACCACACATTCAGTCACTTCACTACCAGTCTAGCATTGCTTGTAAAGCGCTTTGGTTGTAAGAAAAGTGCTATATAAATGCAGATTCTTCTTCTTCTTCTTCTTCTTCTTCTTCATTCTTTACATGGTGGAGCGTTATAGTTGGAAACCCTAACGCCTCAGGCATTTGTTGGTATTTTCACTCCAAATTTTCAACATGGTTTTTTTGTGACCCCCATCTCACGAACAGTGGCAATATCACTTTGTTAGCAGTAAGCTGCTTTTGCACAGTGACTACGGCATTTGGCACCACAGGTGCAAAAACACACTCTGAACAGGATGTGAAAAATGACAGCTGTACTGTCCATGAGGAGGTGTAAAAAATGGCAAAGTTGAAAATCTGCAGTGAAAATATAAAAAGAAAATGGTGAGGTCACGAGCATGTGTAGAAACTGTGCAACGCACACCCGTAATGTAATTAGTTTTGGGATTTTTTTACAACAGATTGTCAACACTGGCATTTTGGGACCTCCAATCGTGAACAGTGTCACTGTGATTTTCTTTATCTGTCCTGAACAATGATTTCCCACAGCGACCACGCATGTTTGTGCTGAAAGTGTGAAAACACATTTTGGCCATGTTGTGAAAAATGACAGCTGTACTGTTAATAAGAAAGTGTGTTAAAATGCCACTGGTGAAAATCTGGACTAAAAATATTAAAAATTCATGAACTTACAAGGAAACTGTGCAATTCTCACTTGTAACACAATCATTTTATGAACTTTTGTCACCAAATTTTCAACATAGCCATTTTAAGACCTCTGCTTATGAACCGTGTCACTGTGATTTTCTTAATCTGTCCCAAACATTGCTTTCACACACCAACTGCACCACTGTGCACTACATGTGCGGAAACACATTTTGGGTGAGATGTGAAAAATGGCAGTTGTACTGCTCATAAGAAAGTGTGGTAAAATGGCAATGTTGAAAATTTGGCATGCAAATGTTAAAAATTCACAAACTTGCGAGTGTGCATAGGAAATGCACAAAGTGCGCTCTTAAAACAGTCATTTTTGGGAATTCTTTCACCACATTTTCAACATAGCCATTTTAAGACCTCTACTCATGAACAGTGTCACTGTGATTTTCTTAATCTGTCCCAAACCTTGATTGTGCACACCGACTGTGCCACTGTGTGCTACATGCACGGAAACATATTTTGGGTGACGCGAAAAATGACAGCTGTACTGCTCATAAGGAGGTGTGGTAAAATGGCAATGTTGAAAATCCTAGTGCAAAAATAAAAAATTCACGAACTTACAAGCGTGCGTAGGAATGGTAATTTTTTGGAATTTGTTCACCAAATTTGCAACATTGGCTTTTTGAGAGCCCACCTTATGAACACTGGCACTGTCATTTCATTAATCAGTCCTGAAAGGTTATTCCGTGTAGTGACTGCAAAATCACCCTTCAGGCCCGATTAATGCCATGACAGTTCAGAATTCATGAGGAGGGGTCCCAAAAACCCCATGTTGAAAATTTGGTGGCAAAATTCCAAAACATGCCTGAGATATGCATCAAAGTTGAAAAAACCCTATTTATGGCATTATACAGCTTACCCTCATTTCCTCAGTTTGCAGTCAGCTTTGAAGAGTGCAGATGTGTTCCCGGTCCCCTGAAGATTGTCCCGTCAGACTCCAGAGGTAAGTATGGGGTGAGGTGGGAGTGTGGGGAGGCAGAGTGCACAGAGGGTGGGCACAGGTGGCAGGGAGACTGCCGAGGGAATTTTTTTTGCTTACAGGTTTGTTTTTTTTAGGAAGATGATGCGGGACATTTGCCACGCTGGGGTGGGCTCCCAGCGAGGCAGCTGGAAGGCTGTTTGGGGGGGCTTGGAGCCGACTGGGGATTGGGTACCCTCGTCGGCCATAACAATTTTTGCCACGCTGGGGTGGGCTCTCAGCGTGGCACCTGGAAAGCTTTTTGGGGGCATAGCAGAGCTGATGGGGGGATTGGCACCCTATTGGCCATACAGTGTGTGCATGGGGAAGAGCACTAATATGCATGCACATGTGTGCGTGTGTGTGTGGGGGGAGCGCTGCTCACTGAAGCAGAGCTCTCCCTTTTAACTGTATAGCACTGCATTTTCAACTGCTGCCATAGACAGCTGCAGCGTTCATTGGAGAACTGTGGCCGTGCCTGCAAACACACTGATTGAATTGAAAGATGGGTGCCACACCTACAAAAACTCAGATGATGGCACTATGTTTCTTGCAGATGCGTGCAAGCAAACATAAAAATGAGGTACTAAATCAACCAGTGAGCCAAAATGTAAAGTTCCAATCTTCTGATATTTTTTTCCATGATTGGCTCCAAATGAATGTGCCCTAATGATTTGTGGCCCCTTTATCAGGGGTGAGGGCTCTAGCAAAAATATAATTTACATTTGATATATGCCCAGGCACCAAATGTTTTGTCAGGAGTGACTGGGATTCGGGGGCATGGTACTGCTGAGCCTACTGCAGTTCAAAATAGCCAGGGCTTGGCAGTCTACACCTATGATAAGTAGTGTGATTTGTGACACTACTCACTGTTTGTTGGGTGGAAACTTCATGTACTTCAAAGGACCTAGATGCTTTAATCAGAGATGGCTTTGGTCCTTTGAGTTACGTGAAGCCAGTCAGCAAACAGCTGAGCGGCTTTTCATGGCAGGAGCCAGTCAGCCTGTAAAAATGAAACTGTCCATCAGGGTCTGTTGCAGCTGCCCCTCCTCAGCCCAACCCCCATTATTATAATGACGGCATGGGGGTGCCCAATCCCCCATGCCAGCTGCTACCCCCACCCTGTTCATTTCAATTACACAGCACCAGGAAGCCCACTTCCAGTGTTGCCAACTATAACAGTGACACTGGGTTTGCCCAATCCCCCAGTGTTTGTCCCTCATCATTTCTTTATTGTTTTTATTTTTTTAAACCTGTAAAAAAGAAAAACATACATTGATGTCTGTTGCAGCACTCACTGTAACTCCCCTCCTAGCCCAACCAATGTTATTATTAGGGCATGGAGGTAACCAATCCTCCATGTCAGCTGCCACTCCCCACCCTGCCCCTTTTAGTAATCCAGCATCAGGGAGCCCACCACCAGTGCTGCCAAAACTAACAGTGACACTGGTGGGTACCCAATCCCCTAGTGTTGCTATCTGTAATACAGAAAATTGTCAACTCTTTTTTTTTTATTTGTGTAAACCTGTAAAAAAGAAAACTGTCCATCGATGTCTGTTGCATTGTTATTACTCCCACCTGACCCACTCACTCAGCACCCCCCCAAGCACTTACTTACCCACTGGGGGTCCAACACCATAATCCTCTCTGGACCACAGACATATCTTCACTCTTCAACACCAGACCATGAACTGAGGAAATCAGGTACATGGTTCAATGTATTTCAATGGGGTTTTGAACTTAGTAGCATAAGTTGGCCATTTTTCAATATTTTTTGCCCCAAATTGTTAATATACCTTTTTTAGGACACCACCTCATAAGCAATGTAAGTGACGTTAGGTAAATCTGTCCTGTAAGGTGATTTCATGGTTGCTGCATGATATCACCTTT
Organism: Neoceratodus forsteri; assembly: GCA_016271365.2. Taxonomy (NCBI): domain Eukaryota; kingdom Metazoa; phylum Chordata; order Ceratodontiformes; family Ceratodontidae; genus Neoceratodus; species Neoceratodus forsteri. Next base: position 338,107,217 of record CM057454.1, read on the forward strand.
TGGGAAGGAGTTGAACATTTTTTCCACCAATGTTCATGAAGTGGGGGTCATAAGAAGGCTACATTGTAAATTTGGGGCAAAAATGTTAAAAAACAAAGTTATGAGCCTGTGTTGGAATTTACAAACACAGGCTCATAACTATGGTAATTTTCAATATTTTGACCCCAAACTTTCAACATAGCCATTTCTTTACAGCACCTCATGAATGTGATAGCTGTCATTTTTCAAATCCTGGCCAAAATGTGTTTTCGCACCCTGAAAGGTGATTTCGCAGTTGCTGCACAAAATCACCTTTTGCACAGGGACTGAAAATGTTTCCCACTATTGTTCATGAAGTGGGGGTCATAAGATGGCTATGTTGAAAATCTGGCATACAAATATTAAAAAACAACAAAGTTATGAGCCTTCATTGAAGTTTGCAAAAGCAGGCTCGTAACTCCGGGAATTTTCAATATTTTGACACCAAATTTTCAACATAGCAATTTCTTTACAGCACCTCATGAATATGATAGCTGTTATTTTTCAGTTCCTGGCCAAAATGTGGTTTTGCATCTTGAAAGGTGATTTCACAGTCACTATGCAAAATCACCTTTTAGGCAGGAGATGAGAATTTTTTCTACACTTGTTTATGAGCTGGGATCATAAGAAGGCTATGTTAAAAATCTGCGGCAAAAATGTTAAAAAACAATAAAGTTATGATCCTGTGTTGGAATGTATGAATGCAGGCTCATAACTTTGGTAATTTTCAATATTTGACCCCAAACTTTAAACATAGCAATTTTTGTACATCACCTCATAAACATGATGTGTCATTTTTAAAATCCTGCACAAGATGTGTTTTCACACCTCTGTTAAGAATTTACATTTTGGCCACTATACCATAAATGGTACATGCCATGCCTATAAGGCGATTCCTAAAACAAGTATCTTCCAAAAATGCTGTCAAAACATTAAAAACAAAAATTGTTTAACAAGCATCAAACATTCAACACTGACAAATGCTTGTAAAATAAAATGTTTAGTATGAAAACAAAATGTTGCACTTAAACATAATGTCAACATTTTGTTACAGTATTTAAATAGTTTCTCCATATGGTTTCCAAAGAAAACTGTAACAAAGTAAAACATATTTCTAGGACCATTTCCCAGATAAAGCTGGCAGGAGTGACCAACATTTGCATTTTGGCTCACAGGTTGATTTAATACTTAACTTTTGGTTGTTGAATATCAACTGCCAAACCGTGGACCACCTCTCCAACCTTTGCAGGTCCCTCTAGAAATCCCTTAACCTCTCTGCGCTATCCACTCTCTCAAAGACATCTTGAGTATTTGTTCTACTATGTCACTGATGAACATATTGAAAATAATGGACCCAATACTGACTCCTGCAGCCCACACTTGTAACCTCCCTCCTCCCCAACTTCATTGTGTTTAACACCACCCTCTGCTCTTCCCACAACAAACTAATTACCAATCTAACTAGGTTTTTCGCTGCACTTAGACCCTCTAACCTCTTCAACAACCTTCTGTGTGGTACCAAGTAAAATGTCTTGCTGAAGTAAAAGCAGTGTAAATCCACTGCTTTAGTCACCCGGTCAAAGAACACTATCAGGTTGGTCTGACAAGACATTCAAGCTAAAAAGTCATACTGTTTGCTATCCTGGAGGTAATTTCTCTCCAGGTAGCCCACTAGGTCCTGCTTAACTGGTTTCTCCATCAGTTTATCCCCAATTAAGTCAAGAGTGATGGGCCTATAATTACCCAATTACTCCTTGTCCCCTCTGTTATGGAGCAGAGCTATGTACAGTACCCTAAAATCTTTTGGAACCATCACTTACTCTATTGAACTATTGAATAACCCTCCCATGAGTTCAGCTATTTCCTGTGCCAAACCTGTGAGCACCCTTGGGTGCATCCTAACTGGCCCTGGATCCTTATCTATTTTGAGGGCTGCAAGCCATTTTCCAACCCTTTCTCCTGTATATGCCACCTTCCCTACTTCTGGGATACCCCTTGCAGAAGCCTTTATGCCACTTTCCAGCAAAGGCCCACTAGCCTTCACTGTGAATACTGAGCAGAAGTAGTCATTATGAATTGCTGCCTTCTGCTCTTCCTCCTCTATTACCCTGCCCCCTCTGTCAGTCTTACAATTCCCTCTTTCATCTTTCTTTTTTCTCTAATGTATCTGAAAAACTGTTTTGCTCCTCCATTGACCCCCCTCAGCAATATGCAGCTTTGTATCTGCTTTTGTGTCCCTAACTGCCTTCTTGGCCTCCCTCATCTTTACCTGGTTTTCAGAGAAACTTAGAATCTGACAGCAGATAAGGGCCACTTGGCCCACCCAGTCTGCCCATTTTCACTACCCACATTCTCACCTTAGACCCTACTTGGCCTACAGCTCTTGACTATTCACTCCATTCCTCATCCCCCTGCTTCTCTTTGTATCTAAAGAAAGCCCTTTATTTGGCCACCACTGCCTCCCTGTCCTTCTTAGAGAACCAGATTGGTCGTGTGCCTGGTTCTCTTGGTAACCCTTCTCAGGCAAGAATCAAGAATGGCCCCTTTCATTACTCCCCATCTTTCCTCCACTCCCTGATTTTATCTACTACAACCAACTTGTACTGAACTAATTCCCTTATCTGATCAAGGGCTGCTCTTCTGAAATCCAGAAACTCAACCTTTGAAGGTGGTATACTGGTACCCAGGGCCAGTTCAAACCATACAATGTTATGGTAACTGGACTCCAGTAGTTCCCCCACCCACACTCTGCCTATCATTTTGGAGTTGGTAAGCACCACATAGAGAATGACAGCCAGCTTTGTTGGTTCTTTGGCCCGCTACACCAGCAGGCAGTCCGGCAACATATCAAGCGGGGCCTGACTTCTTGTACACTTAGCTGCTGGAGTGTCCCAGTCTATATCAGGCAGGTTAAGATCCCCCACCATCACTATCTGCCTCTTTGTGACTCCTTCTCTATTTCTGCAACTAGTTGCCAGAAGTTACCTATCACCCTCGTCCTCCTGTCCCAGTGGACTATAGACCACCCTTATGTGCAACTTCTTACCAGATTCTGTCATGAGCTGTAACCACAGCAATTCAATTTATCAGTCCCTTCCCTGATGAACCCATCCTCTATCACCTCTATGCCTTTATTGAAATAGACAGCTATCACTCTTTCTTTCCCTCCCTCCCCCCATCCTACATGTACATGATATAACCTGCTACTGCCAGACCCTAGTCATTAATCTCAGTAACCTATGTTTCTGTAATTGCTATGAGGTCTAACTTTGTATCTGCCACCATCGCCTGGAACTCACTAATTTTGTTTTCTACGCTCCTGGCATTAAGGCAGACTGTCTTACAACTTGTGCCTATACCCTTTCCCCTTTTTCAGCTACTCCCCCTTAATCCTCACTGTCCATCCATAACTTCCTGATTTTCCTGCTTCTTGCCATCTTTGTGAGCTTTCCTTCCCTGGCACCTTTTCTTAACTTATTATAAAACACCTTCTCGCTCCTTCCATCTCCACAATTCTGAGCCCCCATTTCTGGGAAAGCCCTAGCTGGGTTCCCATCTTGCTCTTTGTCCTCTGTGGTTCCTCCAGCTCCAGTCCCCACCAGTCAGTTTAAATGTCCATAAATGTAGGCATTAAACTTCTGCCCAAAGGCAGTAGCTCCTGCTTTTGTTAGGTGAAGGCAGTCACCCTTAAAGAGCCTTCTCTCTCAGAAACCCCCCAGTCTCTCACAAAATGGTACCCCTCTTCCTGACAGCATCCCATTAAATTCCTCAGTCTTCTCCTTATTTACTCTGCCCTTCCCCCTACCCCACACAGGAAGGGATCCATACAAAATCCCATCTGACAAACTCCCGACAATGACAAGCCTGACACTAGAATTCTGACTGGATTGGATGCTGGCAAACAAATGCCAGACAAATAAAATACCATCAAACGAGTGACCGGCACTTAAAATCCCGACATAAGTAGACACAGAAACATATCGGGCAAAATCTCTCCTACTCATGTTTTAGCTTGTAGCTCTCACTTCAGCAACAAACAGTTTTAGTCATATTTAAAAAATGAATGCTAATAATTTAGGCAGAAACATAGCTCTCACTACTTGCACTACCTGTGGAATCGGAAACCCAGTACTTTCTCAATGCAGTATGCAATTACTCTTTCAGTTTGCACCAAAAAGTTTTGGTCATGTTTAAAAAAGTGAAGGTTATATAATTTAGACAGTTTACCATCAACTTACCAAAAAAAAAAAAAAAAGAAGAAGAGAATGCACAGATCATAGTAAACAAACAGGTTACCAAAATGAGTGTATCAGGCTCTCCTGCTCCTACAAGTAAGTTCTTTAATGTCTGTTGTCATAAATGCTGTTACACAAGGGAAAGTGCAAAGATAAGATAGCAGGTAACCAAATGCAGGTAAACAAAATTCCTGATACACTTGTGCTTCTGGCTCACATGTCTGACACTGTCCAATGGTAACTTATTACCATATAAGCCTTTTTTTTGAGCATTCGCTTTTCTGAACATGACCAAAACTGTTGGTTGCTACTGAAATAGGAATTTACTGTAGCATTTAGAAAGTACTGTGTTTCCAATCCGCTTGTAGTGCAAGTAGTGCAAGCAAAGTTTCTGGTGCTGAGCTGTCTAAAGTATGAGCACTCTCTTTTTCAATCATGACTGAAACTATTTGTGGCTAACAGCAAGAGTAATTTACTGCAGCATTCAGAAAATACTGTTTCAAATCCGCTAGTAGTAGTGCAAGTAGTGTGAGCAATGTAAGCTGTAAATAATGAGCATTCTCTTTTTTTAAACGTCTCGTACTGTCTGGTGGTGACTGAGATACACTGTGAGTAATCAGCAATGCCACTGTAAAGACAGGAGGCAGGTTGACGAAAGTCAGGATTTTGGCAAATCAGTCATATGTGCTTGTCGGCGTTTTAAATGTTGGGATTAAGGTGTCGGGCTAGTGTTTGATGGGATTATGGATGTCCGGCATTGGTACCTTACCCCACAGGAAGGACCTCAGAAATGGTCAGGGAGACTGAGTGTGCCTTCAATCTAACAGGCTGGTGGCTGAAGTAGTGTGACAGCTGCCCCAAGCCTCCTGTGCAGTGTCTGAGTCCCTCACTGTGACCTGAGTGGAAGGTCATGGGGAAAGCAATGTTTTAATACCCTGAGAATACTGCAGAGATGACAGGTACTAATGGTGGAGATGTGCAGGTGCTACCATGAAGGGCATCTACCCTCACTTGGCTACAAACTAGGCAAGGAAGTGATGCAGTCAAGAGAGAACTGAAAAAAGCAAGGGCAGAACTATGGTCTGTCAAAGTTCCAACAAGCAAAGCACCATGGCACCTATATGGTACTGCTCTATTGTCTGGTCCTACATTGTGTGATATGCACAATGAATTTGTGATTGTATTTGATGCTTTTGTCAGTTCCCTCTTGAGGGCACCACTTCCTTACCTGGTTTTACTATCCTTCCTTTTCCACCCTCTGATCACTGCTTTGCTGCTGCTCCCGCTAACCTCAGTTTGGCTTAATATCTATGCCAGGATGGGCACAGAACCCATCATGTAGTTGGAGGGAGGGGGGGGATGATTTTTTTAATTCCCTGACAGGCCAAGTAGGGTACTGGACTGATAAGATGTTAGAGTGGAAGATAGCCAGAACTTTTGTTTTGTACATTTTTATTTAGAAAGAGAGTTCCAGGATGCAGGGTGCATAAATAGAATTGAAAAAAAAAATATATGAGGCACACACCCTAGGAACTCTACAGGGACAATATTGCAGAATATTCTCGGATTCCCTTTTCCCATCCAGGCATAAACTGCCACCCAGTATCCCTCATATGATCAAATTTGATTTAATAGAAATACATACCTGAGAGAGACTCGGAAATAACTTTCATAAAAAAACATGAACTTTCACTGAGAGAACGAAATGCACATACAGTTAGGGTGAATAAACGGAAATGAATTAAGCAACTCCCTGTCAGTTAATTGTACCTGTGGTTAAACCACCACCCTGGTCTTCCTTACTCACTATCCTACTTTTACCATACTCACTATCCTACATTTTATCCCTTACCTTTCCTTCACCTGCCTTCCCGCCTCCCCTCATTTCCCCACTCCCTCCCCTTCTTCTCCTTAACCACTTCCCCATGCCTGCAGACTAATGCACTATTTAACATCTTGAAGTTTTTGCTCACAAGCTTTCCAGCGTTTAATAGTCACTCTAGTCTCTCAATGTACATAAATTTTAATGCCTATTTTTATTGTTGTCTAGTATTATATGCCAGTTTTGCTGTAGCCTCCAGTACTATTGCCTGTAATGTTTTATTGTGTCCTGCATTATTCTTGCTGTGTAGTATGTAAATTCCACTCATCCTTCCCCCCTTCCCCCCAGGACGCACCAGGAGACGTGCAACCCGTTGCTCAGTGTGCCTTCTTGGTGAAACTTTTCAATAGATAAAAAGATTTCTACTCCAATAGCTAGACTTGGTACATTTATTTAAACTTCCATGTACCTTTCTATTTTGCCAGCATATATGATTTGAGACAAGTCAGCTAAAAGCTGCCTAAATGTCCTGGGTTTGAAGGGGACAATGCTTGACCACTGGAGAGGAGAGGAAAAGCGGGAAGGCACCATCCTGAGCCACTTATACATGCAGTTCCTGTAGTACAGCCCCCGCCCCCTCCATATGCACTATAAACTTAGCATGTGTACATAATATTAAACATCAGTTTTAACAGTTCTAGAATACATTTAGGCAAATGGAAGTGGTAACTGGAAATCCAGTTTTATAAAACTGGAGTCACTGAAAACTCCATTTAGTTCTTGAAATTATACTTCATTTAAGTCTGAATCTGCAGAAAAAAACAGGATTAGTGTCACAAAGGCAATGCGTCATGACATTACTTGTTGTTAAAGCAGACAGCACAGGGTTAGAAAATCTAACACTCTGATGGGATAGTCAACATTCTTTAGCAACTCAAGAGATTGTTTCTAAAGCATAGAGTCCCAAACAACAATACATGGAGATACTACTCATCTTCCACAGTTTCTTCCCCGTCATGCTGTTCCAGCCCCTGTTCAGTTGTTTGCACTCTCTTAGCTGCTTCCTTTAGATCACTGAACACATGTACTTGTTCATTCCACACTATATAGAGGTTTGTTGGTAGAAGCAGTTGGTGCTGAATTTTGTGCTATTTCACTATGCTCCTCACTTTATCGAAAGCTTTCCTCTGGAGACGCGTCCTATAAGCTAGGTCAGGAAATATACAGATGGTATTTTCTCCGTATCTGAGGGTTTGCAATCCATGGACAATAGACAAGGCTCTGTCTTTATCACCTATTCTGGTCAGGACCACCATGAATGTGTAAGGATAGGTAGAGTCTGCTGGGGCACAATGAGGAGTTAGTCAGTAGACTTTCTATAGACAGTGGTGGGACAGACTCAGAAAGTCCCAAAATTTGGGGCAGAAAAGGTTTTACCAATCCAAGCAGATGTTCACCCTTTGCTAATTCAGTTAGTTCCACTATGCAGAGGTTTATCTCCCTGGCTTGATTTTTGAATGTCTCAAGCCACTGACGTAGCAACATGTTCTCTCTTACCAGGCCTGCGGCTGCGTCTTGGATTTTGAGGCAGAAACCTTCGGTGCGTTGCATGGACTGTTCAGCTGAGTCCATTCTTGTCTTTAACTTTGTGACCCAAGGAGTCAGGACATCCAATTTCTGATTGATATCTTGAACTGTATGCACCAGTTGCCCCAAAGTGGTATTGAGTGTTTTGGGTGACTTTGCCAGCCACCATGTCTGTGGATCCAGAGGCTGCTACATGGTTAGTTGGCCTAGCGTATTTTGCTTTGGTGTTTTTCAGGACAAAACAGTCACCCAGAGGCATTGCACTTCTTGGTTTTCCCATATTTAGTTCTCTGTAGTTGCAGGAAATGAGCTCTGCTTTTCCTATTTCAAAAATTTGTAAAAAGTCACAGATTTTAATTGATTATATTAAATGTCTCTATGGAGCTGCTTTGTCATACATCTGCTCCTGTCTGGTGCAAATCCATACCCCAACCCCGGTCAGAATGTTTTTATTTCCTGCCAGGCAGGGGTTGAACACTCGACCTGTCAGATTGTTAGGGGAGGGTTATCATTTTTTTATTCCCTGACAGGCCATGTTGGGCATTTGATGTCTCAGACTGTTGAGGGAAGGGGACAGTTTTTTTTATTATTCCCTCATGAGCCTGGTTTGACATTAGACTTGTCATGCAGTTTGGGGGGGGGGCAGATGATTTATTCCATGACATGCCACATTGGGCACTGGATCCGCCAGGTTGTTGGTGGGAGAAGGATTTTTTTTTTATTCCCTGACAGGCTGGGTAGCATACCAGACTCATGAGGTAGTTTGGGAGAGAGGGACATACTATTTTTTTTATCCCCTGGGTGGTTTTGGTACTGGACCAGTCAGGTAGATGGAGAGGGACAGGGCTAGATTTGTTTTTTGTTCCCCGATGGGTCAGGTTGGGCACTGATCTGTCAGGTTATTGGGTGAGTGGGGCAGATTTCTTTTTGTTCCCTGATTGGCGGGACTGATCACCAGTCCCATCTGGTAGTTGGGAGATGGGGGGGCAGATGTTTTATTCGTGTCGGGCCATGTTGGGTACTGGAAATTCTATTCTTGTCTATAATCCCTGCACTACCAGTATGGAACTCATGTGCCCTGTAAAACACTTTGGGACACAGCGTGTATAAAAATCATGTTTATGGTTTTTTTTTTTTTTTTACAAATTGCCTCACCCTGACCTCCCTCTTGCTCCAGCAGCTGATCCCCTCCATTAGTTTTCCCAGTCCGTGGCCAGGCTACTGGGACTAACTGGAAACTCAGCTGTTGTTTTCATTATACAAAGAGTTTGGGACACATACTTTCTAGTTCCTACAAGCATCTAATGGTGCCGCAACTGTACTATTCTTTGCCCTTTTGGTTTGCAATAATTTAATTACATGAGAAGTCTGCTTTACATAATCAATTTCATTTTTATTCAGAAAAAGACATAAAGGTTAGTTTTCCATTCACTAAGTTGTGAAGCCAGAGAGTTTATTATTGAGACGTTATTATTACTTCCTCTATGAGCTCATTGATTTTCATTCTTGTCATCATAGTGGTGGGTGGTGGGGGTCGTGGCCAGGTTCGACAACCTGAGAACTTCTTCAACTGTATTACCTAGGTCAGCTGCACATTCATGGGGGAAGCTCCACTTGCTCAACAGGTTCTCATGTACTCTCCTCCTTGCAGCCAAAAGAAAGTTAGCAGAGCATTACAGACAGCTGAAAGGAGCAGTAGCAGGCACAACATTCACTCATTAACTGCCATAACAAGGTGTATCCCATCTATCAATGCATTTCAATGGGACAGCTGTAGAAACATAGAAATATTGACTTTGATGGCAGATAAGGCCCACTTGGCCCATCCAGTCTGTCCATTTCCCCTACCTATTTGATAAGCTGCAGAGCCTAGTTAGCCAACAGCCAACTTCTTCCTACCCCCACCAGAATTGTCTTATGTCTGTCCAATGCATTCTTGAATTCCTCCACTGGTTTTGACCCCACAACCTCCTCAGGAAGGCTGTTCCATGCATCTGTCACCCTCTCCATAAAAAAATACTTCCTCACATTGCCCCTGAGCTGTCCCCCTCTATCTCCAGATTGTGCACCCTTGTCCACTAATGTAACCACATAGCTTTCTTAAAATTATTGTATCCAGTGACTTTAACAATATTTCCATTTGATCAGATAGGGAGTAAATATACAAACTGATAACATCCATTGGGTATAGTGACCCCCACTTCTCATCAAGAGGACAGTTAAAAATAACATGGCAGAGATTGTCTTCATGACATTTTTTACGGAAGACTGAGTATCGATGTAAAAATCGTGTTCTTGGTTATACCTGGTTTCAAGTCTTTTGGATGAAATACATTCAAATCTAATGTGCATTATTAGACACTTTTCTTTTGGTTAAAGAGGCATTATTGATTATGGTTTACAGCCATGTCAGTATCTGAGTACCAAGTATCATGGGGTTAGTTTAGAAGATCTAACATACAGTAAACCTTCCTCTGAATAATACATGCTATGATTTTTTTATGTAAAGTCAGTAAATGTAAGAAATGTTAATTCTTTGATGAAACAATTCCACAAATAACACAAACTATGCTCGTGAAGAATATTCTGTAGCATGACTAACCATGGTAACTTCATATTCAATTTTGACCATCTGCTTTTTTCCATAAGACAAGCAATAAGCCATATAATAGAAGCATTATTTATCATACATAACCAATGGCTAACTCATATGCTGCTCAAGACAAGACCTAGATGTTTTAAGGAGAGTGTGACAGAAAAGAGAAAATGGGATTTCCATCTGATGAGGGCAATAGTTTACCCAGGACTCTGAACATTACAAAATGATTGGGTTCAGTTTTGCTTCACCAGCTTGTACAGGTGGCAACATTGTTGTACCACCATAAATTGAGTTGAACCTAAGAACTGCTAATGAATCCTATTAATTACTATTGAATTATGGCCCACATATTCAAAAGAGATGTGCGGTACAGCCCTAGATGTGCCCATGCATTATCAGGACTTGAGATGGCCATCAGGGGTGTGGCAATATTCAGAAGCCCTCGATGTGCCATGCAAACCCAAATGTACTGCAGTGCAGAATATTGCAATGCGGGCATGCAAATGAGGGGTCCCTCATGCATATTCCCTACATCACAATATTCAAACTTCCCCTCGCAGAGACATGGCCAGATGTGCTAGTGCAAAGTTAGGAATCCAAAAACCTGTCCTAACTTTGTGCCAGGCAGGCAGGTGCCCCTCACACAGTCCAGGGCTGGTCAAATGATCCCCCCTCACATGATCCCCTCCCCACCCCGATCCCCATTATAATAAATAAATGTAGCTTTTATCACATCTTTTCCATAGTGTAGTGTCCCCCCTCCCCACCCCTGATCCCTGGTGAAATAAAGTTTTGTTTCCCCAATCCCCACTTTTCTGCAGTGTAGTGTCCCCCCTCCCTGCCCCTGATTCCTAGTGAAATAAAGTTTTGCTGCCCTGATCCCCACTTTTCCATAGTGCAGTGTCCCCCCATCTGGGCACCTGATACCCACTGGAAGAATAAAACCTGCACTGATCCCTCTTTTCCATAGTGTAGTGGCACCCCTCCCCAGCCCCAATCCCCATAATAATTCAAATGTCCACTCTGGTAGTCTAATGGAACCCCCCACCATGGACTGAGCTCCATATGAAAACATACTGATATTCCTGGTATCCCTGGTGGTCTATCGACCCCCCACTGCCCCACCCCAGTAGGAAGTGGCCCACCACCTGCTCCCCCCACAGTCACTGGAGCCAGTGACTGGCACAGCCCTCCTCACACCACCATTTCCAGCCACTGACCAAACTGTCAATGGGCATGTGCAGTACACAGTATGCACCCATTGGTTGGTGGGCACATACTATGTACTGTATGTGTGCTCATTGACAGTTCAGTCAGCGGTTGGCCATGGTTGAGTGAGGAGAGTTGTGCCAGTTGCCAGCTCCAGATGGGTTGGGGAGTGGGGTGGTGAGCCACTTCCTTCCTACCAGGGTGGAGGGGGGTCTACTAGATCACTGGGGATACTGGGGATATCAGTATTTTTTCATATGGAACTCAGGCCGGGAAGGGGGATTCCACTAGACTACCAGGATAGACAGGGGTGGACATTTGAAATATGGGGATTGGGGCTGGGTGGCCACTATGCTATGGAAAAGAGGGATCAGTGCAGTCTTTATTCTTGTAATGGGGCTCTGTGTTGGGTGGGGGGACACACAGCAGTATGGAGCAGAGGGGATCAGAGCTACAGTTATTTATTATAACAGGGATCATGGTCAGGGAGTGGGGATGCTACACTATGGAAAAGTAAGGATTAGAGCAGCAAAATTTTATTTCACTGTGATCAGAGGTAGTGGGGGGGCACTACACTATGGAAAATTTAGGATCGGGGCAGCCAAACTTTATTTCACTGTGGATTGGGGACAGGGAGGGGGGCACTACACTATGGAAAAGCTGTGATCGGAGCTACATTTCTTTCTTATCATAGGGATCAGGACTGGGAAGAGGCTGGCCTGGCACATTCTGCCATGCACAGTCATGCTAATGAGCCCATAATATGCATGCATGAGGTCCTTTTGCACCGTGCATAACAATGAGCTCATTAGCATATTCTGGCTGAATATTGCCCTTGGGGGACACAGCACATCAAACAATCAATCAATCAATCAATCAATCAAACAATCAATCAAAATCTTTATTTAATCAATTAAAATCTTTATTTAACCAGGTGAACATCGTTGAGCAAGCTCATTTTCAAGATGGACCAAGATGGACCTGGACATCAAACTATGTGTCACGCATTCCCCCATTGGCGATCTTCAGCCCCAAACCCTTGATGCACAGCACCAAACATGGTGGCCACCCACTATATGCCGTGCAGTGTCCAACATTCAAACAGAATGCACAATCTGTTACAATCATGTTACAATTATATATTCTGTTTGAGTATCCTGTCAGAGCTGTCCAGACCAATTTTTATGTTGGCTTGCGTGCATGCGCAAGCAACATTTTGTGGTAGTAGCACTGTACTAGCACTTTCAAAGGTGTGTCAGCGTTGTGGCTAATCTAGAGGATGCTTTAGTTGGTGTGTCCCTCAGCTGCTAATCAGTGAGCTTGCTGCCAATGACAGCAGTTTCAGAGACTGCCACCAAGTTGAAAGAAATCCACCACTGCAATGAGAGTGAGGCCCATCATTGCAATGGCAGATCTGACATGCTGCCATTATGTGCCATTCCTGGTGAAACATTTCAATAAACATGGCAGCAGCTCTCGATGTCTGCCTCTCGCAATCCCTAGAAAGCCAACTTCGGGGGTGCCTAATCCCCCTTTCAGCATGCCCCCTCCCCAGTTCAATTTGTTTGCTGATGGGGGTGCCCAATCCCCATCGGCATAATGTCCCCCCAGTTTTATTTGTCTGCTGACAGGGGTGCCCAATCCTCCTCAGCATCAGGCCCCCCAACACAGACAAGCTTTATTTACTGACAGGGTGTCCAATCCCTGTTGGCTCCAGTCCTCCCCAGAAAAACAACTGAGGTGGCACACTGGGAGCCCACCCCAGTGTGTCCAAATGTCTTAGTGTCTCTTTTAGAAACAAAAACCTTCCCTCTAAGTTTTTTTCCCTGCAAAACAAGAAAACAGTCCCTCGTTGTCTGTGGCACCCCCTTCCCCAACACACACTCACCCTCTGAGCACCCCACCTCCCCACACACCCCCACCCCATACTTACCTCTGGAGGTCAGCACAGCGATCTTTGGTGGAGTGGGAAATATCTGCACTTTTCAAAGTTGACCGTGAACTGAAGAAATGTCAGTAAGCTGTATAATGGCATAAATGGGGTGGGGGTCATCTTAGGTGGATATCTCAGCCATTTTTTTTACTTTTTGCTTCAGTTTTCAATATGGGGTTCTTGTGACTCCATCTCATGAAATCAGTCACTGTCATTTCATTATTCAATCCTAAAAATGTGATTTCGTGGTCACTGAGCAGAATCACCTTTTGGGATGGATTAATGAAATGACAGAGCAACTGTTCATGAGGTGGGCTCCCACAAATTCTATATTGAAAATTTGGTGAAAAAATTCCAAAAAATGACTGTATTATGAGCGTGCACTGCGCAGTTTCCAGGTGCGCTCATAACTTCAAAAAAATGTAACATTTTCACTCCAGATTTTCGGCATTGCCATTTTCTCACACCTCCTTATGAACAGTACAGCTGTCATTTTTCACATCCTGCCTGAAATGTGTTTTCGCACATTTGGTGCACAATGGCATGATCACTGTGGGAAATCAATGTTCAGGACAGATTAAGAAAATCACAGTGACACTGTCCATGAGTAGAGGTCCTAAAATGTCTGTGTTGAAAATCTGGTGAAAAATTCCCAAAAATGACTATGTCACGAGCATGCGTTGCGCAGTTTCCACATGCGCTCGTACCTTTGAGAATTTTTAATATTTTCACTCCAAATTTTCAACATTGCAATTTTTGCACACCTCCTTATGAACAGTACAGCTGTCATTTTTCACATCCTGCCTTAAACATGTTTTCACACCTGTGGTGCACAATGCGTGTGGTTGCTGTGCAAAATCAACTTTTGGGACAGAGTAACAAAATCACAGTGCTACTGCTCATGAGGAGAGGTCCCAAAATGCCCATGTTGAAAATTTGGTAAAAATAATCCCCCAAATGACCACATTACAGAGTATGGGTTGCGCAGTATCTACGCACGCTCGTAAGTTTGCACATTTTTCATATTTTTTCTCCAGATTTAAAACATTGCCATTTTTTTACACCTCCTCATAAACAGTAAGCTGTCATTTTTTGCATCCTACTTGAATGTGTTTCCACACCTACGGCTCCCAACAGTGCAGTTTCTGTGTGAAACCACCTTTCTGAATTGCATAACGAAATTATAGCACCACTGTTCATGAGATGGGGTCCCAAAAAGCCACTGTAGAAAATTTGGAGTGAAAATGCCAACAAACACCAGGGACATTAAGGTTTCCAATCATACACCCACCCTGTAGAGACTGACAGGCATCGAGGACGTAACTTGAGTTCATCAGTCATATGTTCGCAGAATTCTACTCCACCCCCCACCCTACAGCCACTGACAGGCACTGAGGTGTGCCTTGGGTTCCGTCACCCTAACATTCACCCCACTCTCCTATACTGCACCCATCTCAGTTTATTTCCTTATGGAATGGGGTGAGCATAAAGTCTGAAGACCCCAATGCACACCCGACACCTGTCACTCTCTGCAGGGTGGGGTGAGGTGGAATGGTGTCAGCATTATGGTCGACCCAAAGCCACACTCCCAATGCCTTTCAGTCTCTGTGGGGGGTGGCATTACTGCCATTCTTATTTTGCATTTCTAACTCCTGCACTACCAATGCCAATGCCAGCAAGTCAACATTCGACATTGACAAATGCTTGTTTTTGTGTGGTGCATCCATTTGCCTGTGCATCTGGCCAGTTCTGAATATGGGGACCATATCTTTTTTTATTTGTGACTTCATGTGCTTTGTCCATTTACCATTAAAAACAACAGATATGTGTATTTTCTAACTATTTCTAATTTTGAGTTATTAAAAAAGAAAGAATGATACTTTTTGCCACCAAAAACTAGACCTTAATTTTATCTATATTCAAAACAAGTTTGTGTTTTACAAATAAATTATGAAAGTGATTTAATTTACATTGTAGCCCAATTCAAGAGAGGGTGAAAAGCAACATGTCATATGCACATGCAAATGCAGGACAATGTTTACTATTTTAGTTGGGTGAATGAAAACTAGGTGAACTGCTAATAATAAGAATGTCAGTAATGTAATTAAACAATAATGGTGCCAATAACATAGAGGATAATGCAAGATGATCAGTTATTAACCATGGTGTAATCATCTCAAGTGGTTGTTTGGTCCACCATGTAAACCTCGAGAGCGTAGCTTGAGAGGTTTATGGTAGGCATGGCAATCACGAGAGGTGATGACACCTCGTTAACAACTGATCATCATGCATTTTCTTTTATAGTGTATGGGGTAGGCTTGTTAAAGCAAAAAAACGGTAGCCAACTGACCCTAAAACCTGTTTCACACAGAACAACACAGTTTACTTCTTACCTCCCAGATCCACGCATGACACATTACGGTCGAGCTGCAAAACCATTTATTTTGGATGAACAACATGAAAAGCAAATTAAAACTATTGCTTGAAAAAAAAACTGCTAGGCAAGATTAAGGGAATTGTTCATTTAGATACACTCAGTAAAAGTCCAAAAAGTAATGCGGTTGGACAAATGTGATCATGTGCTTCCAGCAGTAAGGGTCATGTCCTCTGCATCGACCTGAGAGGTTGTTGGTGGCAGGATACAAGTAGGTGGCTGGCAGTTTGTGAGGAGCTAACCTGGAGGTGGGACATTAAAAATGAGAAACTATTTTAAACATTTACTTTTTTTATTATGATCTACACTGAAACTGTTGCAACAGATTGTGTATGTTCAAATCTGGCACATGGAAGCATGAACGCTGTTCTGATGTGCGATTTCTGTGACCTACTTGTGTTCTATGTTGTAATCCCACCGCTCTGACGTAGGCATGCAAGGTTTATAAGTGCATACATTTGAACAGTGGGATTACAGGACTAAAAACAAATCACTGGTGATTGTTAGCAAGCTCTCCCCATACATTATATCCTTGTTTAACTCCTCAATTAGAAACAAAAGATGCAGTAATGTGTCCTTCAAATCATATCTTATTAATGTCTTATTGTTTGAGTAAAGTTGAGCTTTAGGTAGAGCAGTTTTATGTTTATATTGTACCATAACATTTGTTCCATATTATGTTTCTATCAATAGAGTCAAATGCAGATTAGAAGTCTATAAAGACTGTGTAAAGTTTTGGTTTCTTAGCAAAAATATTTTTTTCAATTAAATGTGCAAATGAAAAACCATGGTCAATGGCTGAGAAATTAGTTCTAAAACCAGTGTCGAGACTGAAACTGATTGTTCTTGAATTTACCCAGGCCGGGAGTGTATTCAAAAGGAGTTTGGAAAAAATCTTAGAAATCGTATCCAGCAGGCTTATAGGCCTGAAATTATTTGCTTCTTTTGCATCAGCCTTTGTTAAAGAGATTGGTTAACATGGGAACCCAAATATTAAGATGCAGTTTGTATACATTAGCAGGGATTCTGTCCAGGCCAGAGGCCTTATTTGATTTGCATGAATTTATAGCATCCTCTCTCTATTCCAAAGAAAAACATAGTGGACAAAAGTTTATTTCTGCCCGCTTATCAAAAACAGAATTGGTATTAACAGCCCTTTAATTAAAGGAAATATTACTAAATTAGTTAACCACCTTTCAGCGAATATGCAAGCTGAAGGATTACTATCATGACTGTTTGTCCCCTTTGCGACCAGTTACCAGAACTGATGTAAATTCTGCATACTCATGATCTGGCTCATAATTTCCCCTTTCATTTACTTGACATTGCTTTTCCTCCTCCTGTAAAATGCTATTGTACTTTTTCCATGTTCTGTTAAGTTTTTCCTTGACAGATTGTTTTTTGTATATCTCAGGATACAAGCTAATTCTTTCTTGGCAGCCTTACAAATCTGGTTGAACCATGAGTTTTTATCTGGGGAACAGCTTCTCTGTACATAGAGGACTGACAAGATGTTTGAAAATATAATAGATAGAAGTGTGAATGATTCCAGGAAAGTTTAATTTTTTTCTCAATTAATGCTAACTTTTCTGATAAAAGATATATTCAAATGGTTGCCTGGTTTTAGATTCCAGTTGTAAAAGTATTTTGGCATAGACTTCTGAAGGCTGATTTTTTTGATAAGTTTGTAGTTTCCTATCTTCTGGCTTACATGCAATACTCAGAAGAATGGAAATTGTTGCATGGTCATTTGCTGTGCTCATATCTACCATTAAATCCAGGATGGCTTTATTAGCAGATATAGGAGAGATCACATAATATATCATACTGCTGCAGAAGTGTATAAATTTGCCTGTCCTCTCAGTATTAGAATGTCCATTAATTACTACTAAGTTGTAATTTTCTAATATTTCTTTTAATTTAATCTGGGCCATACATCACTTCTATAATAATTAAAAGGAGGAATATATGAGTTCAGTATAATGATACTGCATGATGATTTTCCAAGCTTACATGAATAAATTGAAAGCTGGAATCCTGCACCATTAATTTAGCTGACTTCAAGATAGGTGAACAAGCAATTACATGTTAAGACTGTCTAACTTCTGCAAAAATGAGAATCCCTGCTGGTCCTGAATTATTTCCTGGGCTCTTCTCTGCACCACCTTCAGCAGGTTGATGCCCTTGTTGTAGTAGGAGCTCCAGTACTGCACACAGTACTTCTGGTGCAGATGCACTATTGATCTGTACAGCAGCAGTAGGATCTCATTTCTCCTGCTGGTGAATTCCTTATATATGCAACCCAGTGCATTATTGCCCTTCCCACTGCCTTACTGCACAGTGTACTGGGTTTCAGATTGCTCATGATTGCAGTCCCAGGTTTTTGTCTTCTTTGAACACCATGATGGTCATGCCCTCTAGCCTCTACTCAGCCCAGGGGTTCTTGCTACCTATATGCATGAAGGTTCTTGCTCCCTATATGCATGACCTTGCAATTTTTAGTTATGAACCCTAGTTGCCAAATTCCTGACCACCTATCTAACTTCTATAGGTCACCCCTCAGAGCACACACCCCCTCCTCTGTCACTGTTTTGCCACCCATCTACTGAACTTGTCCCCCCCCCCCGGGTCTTTCAGCTTCTTGATCAATACCACATGAGGACCAAGTCAAAGGCCTTGCTGAAGTCCAGGTGCATTATGTCCACTGCCTTGCCATTGTCCACTGCCTTTGTAGCCCATTCAAAGACATTGATTTAATTAATTTGGCATGACTTGCCTGCTGTAAACCTGTGTTACCTGTTGTCTTGGATCCTGTTTGCTTCAAGAAGATTGAACACTCTTCCTTTGAGAATGGTTTTCATAAGCTTGCCAAATACTGATGTCAAGCTGACTGGTCTGTGTTTCCCTGGTTTGTCTGTGGCTCAGCCCTTGTGCAGGGGTACTACATCAGTGGTTCTCCATTCACTTGGCACCACACCTGAGTCAAGGGAGTTGTTGAACAGGTAAGTCAGAGGGGCCACTAGAACATTCACTAGTTCTCTCAGAACTCTAGGTACATACCATTGGGCCCAGGATATTTACCCATCTTGAAGGCCCCAGATCTCTTGAGGATCCTGTTCTTCATAATCACCTACTGTACTTACACATCCTCACTCCTTCACCTCCCTATGCCTATCTTCCTTGTGGAACTGGTCCATCTTTTTGGTTTTTCCTTCATGAATACTGAGCAGAAATATTCATTCAATACTTCTGACTTTCCTCTGTTCTTCTCCACCCACTCAGGGCCTTTCCTCAGTTTGACAATACCACCACTTGTCATACTTTATACTCAGGTGTACCAAAAAACGTCTTGTGACCTTCCTTGACCCCCCTCCTATATCCTCAATGCAGTCTCTGCCTTTGCCTGACCTCTCTGCTAGCTTATTTTAGCTTTTCTAGGTAGTTTATTCCATCCTCTTTGCCCTCTTGGCAATGCCAACCTCCCCTGTAAAACAGAGCAGTTTCTTAAACGTTTTCCCTTTTGCCTTAGACAGGTGTCTGTGACTACCTGGACCCAATCTCAAATTATAGACTATTTTTCTTCCACTCACATGGGTGCCCTGAGCTTGGTCAGGTACTCTTCTAGATTTAGCCTCCTTCTAGGGAAATTGTCCCTTTTGAGATCCAGAACACATCTTTGTGTTCAATATTTCCCTTACCATATCAAGGTTAAACAACAATAACCAGTGATTGCTGCTTCTCAGGGATTCAGCCGTGCTAATGCCTCTGACATATTCATAGTTCATCAGTCCAAAATGGCTTAACCCCTTGTTGGATCCATCACTTTCAGGTTGTCTGTTGTCTTACAGCCCATTTGCCACAAGGAAATGGACTCATGTTGGATTGCATGCAGGAGTGTTTGGCTCCTGTTACTGTGTGTATGTGTGATGCACCAATCCACACCAAGCAGGTTGAAATCTCCCATTATCACCACCTCCCCTGCTCTTAATTCTTTTGTATCTCAATACCCAATTCCAGGTTTGTGGTTTCACTCTGATTTGGTGGCCTATACACCACCCACCCTTATCCTTCTCCCTATCCATGTTTAAACATGCACCTAGACTGATTCAGTGCCCACTCTTTCCATGTCTTCCCTTATGGCTGTGATTCCTTCCTTAATATAAAGTGCCATTCCTCCCTCTTCCCCTTCTCTGTCCTTCCTGTACAGTGTGAACTCCAACAGAGAGTGAGAGAGAGATACAGAGAGAGAGAGAGAGAGAGAGAGAGAGATATCTCAGTCAGGGTTTGGAGTTGCCCAGGTCTCTGTTACCAACACCTGATCCACTTATCCCTCCATCACCATGACCTAGAAGTCATCCATCTTATGTTTCAGGCTCCTGACATTAATAGACACCATTCTCCAATACCTTCCCTCTCCATACCCTTTCCCATTGTTTCCTCATCTCTTCTGCTGCCTCCCTGAAATCACTCTTTCCCTTTCCTGTTGCCTGTCTCCCCTTACCCTCCATTTGGCCCCCTTCTTTTGGCCTCCTCTTTACCTCCTTTTTTCATATTGCCCTCACATTCCCCCCACCTTCCCTGTCCTTATCTCCCAGGTCACCCTTACTTGATACGCCCATAATCTGGGGGAGGCCTGCCAGCCTCTTTTATGTACATGAGGAATAAATGTGCATAGGAGCACTCTTACAGCCATAAAAGTCATCTTCCTGGCCATATTAACATACAGTAACACTTGCAACAGTATTCCAATACAGCACGTGTTCTAAAATCTGCTTTTTAACCAGGCAGTTATGAAGCAAATCAAAATATCCTTGAGACCCTCACTGGTTTAGGCTTGGGTAACAGCGAATGATAATCCCAATCAGTCAAGAGCTTCAGGTCATACATCTGGGACAAGGTCATAAGTAACACTGTAGTGGCACCAAGTAAGGCCCCCCTCCCTTTGGGCTAACCAATAAGACTGTTTTTTGACATTGGCCCCTAACCTTCAGATCATCTCCCTTGCTCTGCAACTTAACAATTGTACATTTCAGTGAATCTAAAGTGACCTATATACCTGCCATTGTTGCTTTGACACTAGCCGGAGACAGTGAGCTCATAAATTGTTCTATGTTTTTTTAGATCTGAGGACATGTTGTCTGGATTATGTGGCATCATCTTGAGCTTGAAGAATGAAGGTGGAGGAGAAAAGTTTGTTTCCAGTGTTTTATGGTTAACTGGCAAGTCAATACTGGAGAAAGAATCCCCTGGCTTGAGTGGAATCACAGCAAATTGCAGGTAGGTTCACAATGTAACCTCAGGCACAATTATGGCATGGACCTTAAACGATTCTGGCCTTAGATCGAGGAACTACACATCTAAGTAGCTATTTGTGCAGAGCTCAGGCTGTGCAATGAGTTAAGATTAACAGTTATTGAGCTTGGATTATATTGTTAAGGAAACTGAACACAGCTCATATGTGAAGTGGTTAACTTTTTTATTTCTTGCATTTACTTGAAATAAATATCTTCTCAATGATGATGGCTTGAATAGCGATTCGCATCAAGGCACACCAACTCAGGCATGGCTAGCCTGTATCCTAAACAGACAATACAAAGGTCCATTTGTAAGAACTAGGTTCTTTGCTTGACCTTAGATCCATTATTGGGTTGAGAAAGCAAGAGCTGTTTAAATGACCATTTGTCAATGCCAAATGATCGCTACTTGTATTGCTGTCATACCAGGTCTTGTACACATTTTTGCTATATAATAACTGGTGACCCTCTATAATGACTGGATATTCAGTCCTGATAAATAAAGAATAATGGATGGGCAACTGTGTGTTATGGATTTTTTTTACACGAGGTGTGTAAAACAAAATCCATAAAAACTACAGTTACTATCTTTAATTTTTTATAATTACTGGTGCAAAGTGTTTGCTCAGTATCTCAGTCTATGCCCTATCTACAGACACACACACTCTCTACACACACACACACACACACACACACACACACACACACACACACACACACACACACACACTATTCACACAGATACATACACTGTTTTACAGACACTGTCAGACACACGCACACACACTTTCCCTTCTGCCTCACTCTCTCTGACTTACTTTTTTTTCTTTTACGTATCAGCTGCAGCTACTACTAGAGTCTGTCCTGGATGCCATTTGGAGTCTGCGCCTCTGATCCATGGTCACAGTGGGATCAACCAAATATTTCTTTTGTGTTTGAAAGGCAGGATCAACCAGAGAAAGAATATAAAATTAATATAAAACTGGAGAGGGAAGTAAACAAAAGCTGCTCCTCAGTAAAGAGAAAGCTGAGCTGCCATTTTTGAAATACCGCTCAACCAACCCACAAGCAGTGTGCAAGCCAATGAACAAGTATGATGTGCTTGAATGACAGAGGATGGACATGGGAGGTGAAAAAAATTTTAGGGAATGCCGTAATAACCTGATTTCAAGTTATTATGGCATTCAAAAGTACTTGCAATCAAGTTGATAAACAGGCTCACCAGTAATTAAATAGAGAATAATGGATAGGTAGGGGGTTATAACAAAGATTTTACACACCCTGAGTGGTGGGATGCCAATAAACCCCGAGTGAAGCTCAAGGGTTTATTCAGGCATCCACCCAAAGGGGTAAATCTGAGTTTTAACCCCCTCATTTTATCCTTTATTTTGTATAATTGCTAGGGATTGTTTTTTTACCACAGCAATTATACAAAATAAATGGGAGTCCAGCCATGGACTGTTGCAGTTTCAGTGTGGTCCGTGGAGGCTCCTGACAAAAAAATAGTGTTCATTTTTTTTTATTTGCAGCCGAAAATGAGCATTTCATGTGCCATATATTTGTTTAAAAAAATGACTTACCCACCGACTCCTACAGCTGGTGAAGTGTTAAGTGTCAAGGAACAGGAAGGCAGGGGATGGCGCAGAGATGAGGAAGATCACGGCAGGCACATGCGCTGAGCTAGGGAAACCGGCCGCATGTTTGTCGTTATAACCAGCTGGTTATAATGACAAAATTACAACCCAGTTTCCCTATGGAAAAAACAATGATCAGTTATTACAACACCATAATAACATGCTTAATTCCATAATAACTCAATTGTAGGTTATTATGGCATTTTCCTACTCTTGCTTTGCGCAAAGGATGCACACTATATTTATGTGACTATGGCAGCTGCTCAGAGACACACTCACTTACACAAAACAGCTTATAGTCTTGTCTCTGTCCAAATCTTGCACTAGTTATTATAAAAAATAATCCCTGTACAAGGTTTGTCTTATGAGGATGTCTCACACACCCTCAGTGTGTGAAAAATCTCATTAAACCACACTGTCACA
Source organism: Neoceratodus forsteri (assembly GCA_016271365.2). Classification (NCBI taxonomy): domain Eukaryota; kingdom Metazoa; phylum Chordata; order Ceratodontiformes; family Ceratodontidae; genus Neoceratodus; species Neoceratodus forsteri. The sequence continues at coordinate 338,130,405 of CM057454.1, forward strand.
GGCATTATTCTCTATATAGTTACCCAAACTCGACCAGATGAGATGTAATATGTAATTTGCAATGGATTCTTAATTTTACACAGTTTTATACTGCATTTATTCAGGACAGTAGAAGTGAGATGCAATATTAATTTTTAGCGTGGTCCTGCATTTTTAATGTATTTTTCTGGGACAGAGCATTTTAGATCCATCATCTCCTTTTCAATGAGATTCTGTTTTAGGGTCCTGTTTTTTCACAGTTTTGTAGTATATTTACTCAGGATAACCCAGGTGAGATGCAACATCTCATTATCAATTAGGTCTTATTTTAACATGTCTTTGTACTGTATTTACCCAGGCTAGCACAGCTCAAATGCCATCTAGTTTTCGGTGGATCCGTATTTCCCAGTATTTACTCCATAATTATGAAGGATAGCACATCTGGGATGCAGTATTTCTTTTTTCATGGTGCCCTTCTTTTATCCATTTTTATAATGTATTTACCCAGGGCAGCCCCACTGAAAGGCATCAATGGGGTTCAACTTTTACAATGCATATTTCCCAGGATAGAGCAGAGTAGTAGCATAGTTCAGTGGGGACTCTGCTGTACTGGTGTCCAGATTTTGCACATTGCTGTATGGGGATCCTTCCTTTACACATGTTTTACTAAATATTTTCCCAGGCTAGGCCAGATGAGATGCAATATCTCATTTTCAGTAGTGTCCTGCTTTTACATATTTTTAGATTATGTTTACCCAGGATAGACCAGCTGAGAGGCATTGTCTAATTTTTTGTGGATTCCCGCATTTTGACCCCAAATTTCCAACAGTCTTTTTATGACCTGACATTGTGATCAAGACAGGTGGATTCATGACAGCTGTCCCATTCATAAGGTGGTGTCAAATCTGGCTGTGTTGAAAATTTGAGGTCAAAGTATTGAAAATGACCAAACTTACGAGCATGCATTGAAAAATTTCAGCATACAGTATGCTCATAACTTTGTTTTGTTTTTTAATATATCACTCCAAATTTTTAACGTAGCCTTCTTATGACCACACTTCGTTAACTAGGGTAGAGAAAAACTTCAAAATCCTGCCCAAAATGTGATTTTGCACCACAAGTGTGAAAACACATTTTGGCCAGGATTTGAAAAATAACAGCTTTCATGTTCATGAGGTGATGTGTAAAAAAAGCTATATTTAAAATCTGAGGTGAAAATATTGAAAATTACCAAAGTTATGTGTGTGCATTGAAAAATGTCAACATACACTCATGAGTTTATTGTTTTTTAATAGTTTTGAACCACATTTTTAGCATTGTCTTCTTATGAACTCACCTCATGAACAAAGGTGGAGAATATGTTCAAATCCTGCCTGAAAGGTGATTTTTGTGCATCAACTATGAAATCATCTCATGAGGTGGGGCCATTTCCTGGTCTAGCATTGATGAATAGAGATGTGTCTCTGGTCCAGAGAGGATTCTGGTAGTGGACCCCTGGTAGGCAAGTAAAGGGTGTGGGGGTGTGGGTCCTGCACTCCCAGTATAGTATAATTGATGGCCTAGGAGTCCTATTACTGCATAATAACCTACCTATAATTGTAGAGATGTAGCACAGGCCTAGACACATTCCAAGTAAGTCTTGTGCTGCAAATAGTGCAATATCTCAGTAACCGTAGCAACTTTAGAAAAAATTCCACTGCAGTTGTAATCGTGGACTGGTAATTTGCATGCATGCATAGCACTTAGTGAAAAATCTGTATTTTGAACTGTTTTCAAGACATAGGCACCGAAAGGCACTGCGTTCACCACAGTGTCATCCAATGGGAAATTTCTCAACTTCAGAATGCAATAACTATGGAACCTATGCAAATTTTTTCACCAAACCAGCATAAGTCACATCTGTGGGACAACCCCTTTGTACACAGCAAATTTTAAGTCAAAAGTCCTAACAGTTGTTTTACAGTGAACTGGCAAAGAAACAGCAACCTTTAAAAATCTCTGTTCATGAGTTGTCAAAATCCCTTTTTGTGAGCTGAATCCCTGTTCATGAGCTGTCAAAATCCATGTCCATGAGAAATTCCTGTTCATGAGGTAGGGCCATCTGGTCATCCAATCAT